>CM031244.1:276161835-281161835 GCA_018340775.1 Taxus wallichiana var. yunnanensis
GTTGCATCGATCATCTTCACAGAACTACTGTAATGACTAGATTGTCGACATAAACAACCACAATGACAATCTCCCCTTGCTTTTTGAGGTAGAGATTGGGGTCATAAGGATTCCTTTTGAATCCATGACTTATGAATGCTCATCAATTTTGATGTAGATGCTCATGCATATAGAGATTTTATGAGTGCTGACCATTCTTTTTTGATGTACCATGTAGGCCATATAGAGATTTTATGAGTCTCCATCATCTCTTTTCCGGTATTACATAACCCTCTCGCTGAGTCATATAGACTTCTTCTTGCAAATCTCCATTAAGAAAGGCACTTTTCACATCCATTTGGTGGACTTTCCAACCAAATTGTGCAAATAGAGAAAAGATCATCCTAATTGTCTTGATCTTTGCTGGGGAGTAAATGTCTCCTCATAATCAATGACTTCTTGTTGTGCGTACCCCTTTGCTACAAGCCTTGCTTTATACTTGTCAATAGTTCCATCTGATTTGTACTTAGTCTTAAATATCCTTCTACATCCAATGGGTTTCTTCCCTGGTGGAAGGTCGACAAGTTGCCATGTGTTGTTCTTCATCACTGACTGATACTCTGAATCCATGGCATCTTTCCAAGCTTTTGATTGTAGGGCTTCCTGAACTATAGATGGCTCAACTATTTCAACAACTCTGCTCATTAGGGCATAATTGACCTCTTCACGAGCTTGACTGCGAGTTCTAGGTCCAGGATTGATGATATGCTAGGTGCTTCATCCAAATTTGCATCTCTTATTAATTGAGTATACCATTTAGGTAACTTCTTAGCTATTCCATTGGCTTGTGGTGGATCCAAGTTTTCACCATCATCTAATTCATCACTGTCATCTTCAGTGGGAACATCAAATTCTGTCTTCACAAGAGGTGTATTCTGCATGTTTGTTGAGTCGTTGAGTGGAGCATCTACTTGTTTCTTCTCAAAGAACTCAACATCCCTACTTTTGTATACTTTCTTTGCTTTTGGATCCCATAATCTGTACCCAAGTGCTTCTTCATTGTATCCAATGATTATTAGTTTCTCAACTTTCATATCCAACTTGTTCCTGTTCTTCTTGGGTATGTGCATGCTAGCTTTACACCCAAATACTCTTAGGTGTGAAATTTATGGTTTCGATTTGACCATGCTTCTTGAGGTGTCACTCCTTCAAGAGCTACCGCTGGGCACTCTGTTCACCAAATAGACTATAGGTTTTGCAGCTTTTGCCCAAAATGTCTTTGTTAAACCTAAGTCGTCAATCATACATCACACCATTTCCATGATAGTACGATTCCTTCTCTCAATTATACCATTCTTCTATGGTGTGTGAGTAGGAGGCATTTTTCGATGAATCCCATGAGCTTCTAGGTAAGTCTTGAACTCAATTCTTGTGAATTTCCCCCCTCGATCTGAGCAGAGAGTTTTGATCTTGGGACCAATTTCATTCTCAACAAGTGCTTTGAACTTCTAAAATGTCTCAAAGGCTTGACTCTTGTTTATTAGACAATATATCCACATCTTTCTTAAGTAGTCATCAAGACAAAGCATGAAGTAGTGACATCTAGAATGACTTGGTTGCATGGGCTTTGCAAATATCGGTGTGCATTAAATCAAGCTTTCCCTTAGCTCTATATGTGTTCTTCTAGAAGGGTACTCTGTGTTTCTTTCCAGCTAGGAAATTGTGACACTTGTCAGTGTTGTTCTTGAGTGTAGGCAATCCTTTCACCATGTTGCCCTTTTGAAGTGTTTGGAGATAGCCAAAACTAATGTGACCATATCTGCAATGCCATAGTTTTATAGATTGTGTGTCTTTGGCCACTAGAGCTTGATCATCCTTGTGGACAAAATCAAGTTGGAACATGCATCCCACATTAGAGGCTCTTGCTACAATCTTGGAACCTCTTGACTTATCTCTTATCAAGCACACTTTTTCTCCATTATTATTGTCAAAATCCAACTTCAAGTTGTGATCAAGGAGTTGACTAACTGATAGCAAATTCTTGGTCAACCTAGGTACATACAATACATTTGTGATTTTGCAGTCATGCTTTCCAAGAGGTAGTGAAATGTTTCCAATCCCCTTGACACTGTATGATGATTCATCACCTAATGACACATGGTTCTTATTAGGTGAGTCACATAGTGTGTAGAACCAATCCTTGCATCCAGTCATGTGTCGAGTTGCACCCAAGTCAACATACCAGATATCTTGTGTGGACTTGGTTTCTTCATCAAATTGAGTAGAATACATGTGGTGTCCTTCATCTGAATCATCCTCATGTTTGGAAATGTACCCTTGTTGTTTGGGTTTTCTTTGCCAATTACCATTTTTTTGCCCTTGATTGTTGTTGTTGTTGGACTTCCCTTTATTTGAATTATTGTTACCCTGTTGGTTATTGGGTTTTGAATTTCTTGATGAACCCTTTTTGTAGGAATTGTACCAACAATCTTTGATGTCATGTCCCCCTCTATTGCAAATGGGACACTTCTTGGTGTTGTCTCGTTGACTTTGGTACCTTTGTTGACTTTGATTTTGTTGGGACTTCTTGTTATTAGACTGAAATTTCCCCTTTCCTTTATCACCTGGAAGATAGTGCTTGCTCATCTTCATGATCTTTGTTGTTCATTGCCTCTTCTTGTTGGAGTAGATTGACCAACTTCTCAAAGGTGATTGTGTGTTCACTCATATTGATAGTTGTCACAAAGATTTTGTAGGAAGGAGGAAGTTCTCGCAACACAATTAGTACGAGGTCTTCATCACTTATCTCTTTTCCCAATGCCAATAGAGATGCCCTCAAAGTAGTAACTCATCTCAAAAAAACTTCAACCTTCTCATTGTGATTGAACTTGAGAGTATGCAGTTGTGATAGTAGGTTGAGGATGGCATTCTTGTTCTTTGCCTCATAGACTATGCTCAACTTATCCGATGCATCCTTGGCTGATGTGGCATCTCTAAGAATAGAATAGAATATTATACCATTATATTCTTGAGGCTTCTATCCCTCTTTGGTCATTGCATAGTCTAAGGTCAACTTATACCATTATATGTCTTGGCCTTGTATTTGTCATTGAAAAACTACATCACTATATGATCAACGTTGAAATTCATATCATTACCAAATTTTATGCTTTTCACTATTTGTTTTCATGGACCCATCTATCTAGTCACTTCTCCTATTAGGTCATATTGCTTAGTGAATTTAATATTAAATTTTTACCACAAAAAGCTATCAAAGGCCAAGTCATCATTGGTGAACTAGGAGAGGATCCTATCCATGATCCTTTCCCCATATGTGATGAGTTTTGTGATGATTTTACTGCATATACCATTCATTTTGACATTTGGAACATGTATTTCAGCAGATCTTGCTTAACTACAAAAATCATCGCCATACTATTCTTATTACACCACATGGTGAATTGATGGAATTTTCTTATCGACTCATTCTCATAAAAAAATAATATAGCTAAATATGAAGCCCTAATTTTAGGATTAGCTATTGTTGAAAATCTTCCTATATCTCATCTTCGTGTATTTGGAGATTAACTCATTATTAATCAATTTAATGGTACATACCAAGTCAAAGAAGAGAAAATCATCCCATATCATATTGTCATCACCAATATTCTTGTTATATTTGATTTCAATTTTATGAAATCTATCCCTCACAAGAAAAATTAACATTTTGATACCATGGCAATTGAATCTTCATTTACTCCCATTGACATTATAGATGATCATACCACATTTATTATTTTCCACTTGTGTCATCCTTCCATAGACTACCATAATGTAAATTCTTCACAAGTTATTAGTATTACATTTAGTGGTTAAAATTCAAAATGGTACACTCCTTTCTATAATTTTCATTAATGTAAAGATATTTGAACTATCCTATCCCAACATGAGCCACGACAGATCTAACATAATGCCACCTAATATGTCACTGTTGGCAATTTTTTATTCAAGTGTGCTCTTGATGGAAATATCCTTCGCTATTTAAGACTCTAAAGTATCCCATTATCTCTCTCTCATATACATGATAGTACATGTGGTGGACACTTTAGTGGAAAAGCTATGGCTCAAAAACTTATACAAGGGTATTATTGGCCCACCATGGAAAAAGATTACCTAGAACATGCCAAATGTTTTGATAAGTTCCAATGCCATAGTAACCTACACCATGCACCAACTCATGATTTTCAATCATTGCATCCCCATATCATTTTTACTATGGGGTTTTGACCTCATTGGAAAGATTAACCCCGAATCATCAAAAGGACATAAATTCAAAATTACTTCTACTAATCAATTTACTAAATGGGTTTAAGTTACATCATTATAAACTGCTACTACCAAATATATTTATAAATTCCATAATATGCAAATCATAACTTTGCTTTAGGATTCCTCCCGTAGTAGTGACCGATAATAGCCCACTTTTAAAAATCATATTGTCAATTTTTTTCCGCAAAATATAAGAGCAAACACGCATTCTCTACTCCTTATTAGCCTCAAGACAATGATCAAGATGAATGAACTAATAAAAAATTGTAATTCTTTTTGAAAAAATGTTGACCACAAAGTGGAGAAAATTGGAACACTCAAATGTTATATTGTCTTTTGGATTACTTCACTTGCATTGACGCTCCTACAAATTCCAAACCATTCTCTCTTGTTTACAGTACCAAGGTTGTCATACCTTTAGAACTTGAAATCTTAAATCTATATATTTCCCTTAGAAATATTCTCCAAGATAGTCGATATTGAGAATGATGCTTACATGAACTTAGGAATTTATATTCATGATGTTTCTAAGCATTGGAACATTTTTTTTTACAAATATTTCATGAAACATGCATATCATAACAAAGTGTTATATTATGAATTGAGTATTAGTGATTTATTACTCAAATAAAATAAGAAGAATACCAATGTCGACCCCTCTCTCAAAGAAAAATTTTAACCCAATTCACTTGACCCATATGTCATTACTAACAATCTTAGGAAAGGTTTTTATCGTCTTGAAATCCTCTTGCACAAGTCTTTCAAAATCCCATGAATTTCATGCAGCTTAAATGATATTACACTTAGCTATTTACATCATTGGGGGGGAGAGAAATCTCCACCATAATACCCAAGGACTTAATCTTGTTCTTAGTTTTTAATTGAATGTGTAGGGCATTCCAACATGTACCTCACTTTGCACACACACTCTAGGGGGATCCTTATTCTTCCCTTCTAGTTATTGTCTTTCACATGTATGCATTTAAAAGTCTAAAAAAATGTTTTATTTGATATTTATTGGATGTAATATTTATTCCTTACACTACTACATGTTGAACCTATTTTTATCATATTACTTTGTAGTTCCTCTTATTCTCAGTATCACTTTTTCTACAAACATGCACATTCACATAGTATCTTGAGGTGAATGTAGGTCACTAGAGGGTGCTACATGTGTTAGTTAGTGTGTGTTTGTGTTTTCATTGATGTCAAGACCATTAATGGAAAAGGATGTCATGGTTTAGTATGAGACTCCATGTGGTGTTAGTCAATGGTCAAACATGAAGGTTGATTGGTAGTGTCCATATTTAGTGAGTTCTAGGAGGTCCTGAAGCTTGGTTTCCTAGGAAGATTCATGGTATGAGCTCTCTTGATTTGGTTGAATTTTTTCATTATGTCACATATGGTAATATATGTGTATTACATATGTATATGTGTATACATGAGGTTAGCAAGGCCGGTTCATGAGTTTTCGAGTCTTGAGTCAGTCATTCCAGGCATATTCCTATCCCTCGATGATGCAAAATGAGTTGGATGAGTGAAATTTGGACCCAATAAGTCATGGCGGAGCATGGTATAAGAAATATGACATTGTAAATAAGGTGTATGGTGATTTTTATGTCATTTATAAGATGTTTGGTGGTATTTTAGGGTCCTTGGGAGTAATCGGGTTTGAAATAGGAAAGTAAGTATGGGTAAGTGTTAATGGATGGAAATTTTTAGGCATATTTTAGCTATAAGGTTAATATGTAAAGTTATAGGATGTTTTCATGATGCTTTATGAAAAGTTATAAGTCATTCTAAAATGGGAATTGCAAGATATGCAAGATTTGGTAAAACCGAGTAAGTTACAAGTGTGTTTTTAAATTAAAAGTGGACCTTTTGATGATCATTGTGAATTGTATTCTTTGCATGGGGACTTGAGATATTTTGAATAATTTATTTATTTATTTACAAATTTTTCAAAAAAAAATAACAAGGTGGTTTGATTGTCACGTTTTTATGAATGATCGTTAAGAAGGTGAAGTGGTTTGAAACTCTAGTTAAACCCTAACTAGGAGTGACTTGGAGAAAAAGGGGAATATTGAGCCTGTCTTGATTTTTTTTACCAAATTTATGATTGATTGTTGTATAGGAATATTCTATATTTATGATTTAGGTGTAATAGTGCTTTTGATCGTATGTGGACCCACCTAAAAGGCTTATTTTTGAAGAAGTTCAGTTTGTGAAGAAATTTCCAAAAGAAGGTAAAGATAAAATTGACATTGTTTTATCCCTAGAGTTTACTTACATGTAAATTATAGTTTCAGCTCATGATTAAGGTGAAAAAGTGCAAAGTGTACCTGTTTGTGAAAACTAGTCAAAGGGCGTTCGGGAAGTTTCCAGAGATTGGCTTGGTTGAAGGCCTTACACTTGGATTTGGAAGGAGTTCCAATATGTTATATAAATATGAATCATATTTAATTCTATTGGTACATAAGGTTTTTCACTTTATGAGTTTTTTTATGTGTCATTCGTGTACGTTTGTAGAGAAGAAGCTTTTGTGTTTTGCGACTGAATTGCTTTTGTTGAAAGATTGAGTTGGTTGAAGCATGAGATGGATTATTTTAAGATTTATATCACATGTAAAAAAATAGATATGAATTGGGTTCATATTAAATCCCTTTTGTAGGTTTTTAATGTGGCATAAAGGGCAAAAACTAGTTGATTTTGCAAAATAGGTTTCTAGCCAACATGATTTGGAGAAGAGGAAAGTAGATATGTTTTGAAAATAGGGATGTTTCATGATCTCTAAATTCATGGATTTTATTAATAGGAAATGATAATTTCATAGAGTGGTTACATGCCATATTTTAGTTTATTTTTATTTTGCTTGATGCTCAAAGGAGAAGATAGGCTACTAGAAACACTGTTTAGTGAAGGATATGGGCCTTTTGGCCCATGTTATGAAATATTTAATTATTACAAATAAATATGAGACCATGGATTATTTTTAAATTTTATATTAAACATGTGTGGTGTTTTTATAGCTTGACTAATCATATTTTTGGTGTTAATGGATTTTACTCATCCTAGTGATGGGGTTTTGAGCTTGTTTGGTGTAAGTTGGATGGTTTTGGGCATGGACGACCTATATGGGTCATATGTGACCATTTTAATGAATTTATTAAGATTTTATTATGATTAATTTCTCAAATTAAATGTGAGGGACTGACCTCCTTTGTGTTGGTGAAGTGAAATGCATATAAAAGTGAGTTTAGAGTTCAAATTTGAACTAGTCTTGAGAGAGGGAAACATTGTACCTACCTAAGGATGTGGAGGATATTATATTGCATGATTTAATATATTATTATGTTTTTATATGTTGAAGACATTTTTAAGGCATGCGTGTAAATTTTTAGAGCCAAGACAAGGTGTGAAATAAGAAGAAAGTGTAAGCTATAAGAATGTGGATTTGAAGGTGTGTGTATGACATGAATTAAAGATCGCCATCAATTTTGGAAGAAAAAAATTCATATATTTTCATCATCAGGTGGCTTAATTTGTTATTAATCATCTTAATGGGGTTTTAGTCTCCTTGTGGAGTGGGTGCTTTACTAAATTAGGATTTTTGCTCCTTGTAGGGTTTGTACTCTACTAAACTAGGGGTTGGTGCTCCTCATGAAGTTGGTGCTTCAATAAAAAAATTTTTTGAGTAATATCAAACAATTTTTAGTGGTTTTTATTCTACATGAGGGTTTCCCACTTATATATGGCGATCATGTTTCTTCTCCTTTGTTCCATGTTGTTGTGAATACGTAATACACACCTAATGTGCATATATGGTTATGGATGGTAAATTGATGGATGAATTAATGAAATTATCTGATGGTAAATTAATTTAAATATTTTGAGAAATAATTTACCACACCCCCATCTCATTCCATTTTTATTACAACATTTTTATCAAAGAATGTCCTGGTGAAGCAATTTTAGTAACTTGAAGGGGATCCTTTGAAGCACAAGCAATAGATATGTATTAGATGTTGAAATAGAATTAAGGAGAAGGAATGAAGTATCTTAGTATGTACTTGATGGCTTATAAAACCAGATCAAGGATATGGAAAATATCATGGTGACACCATCAAGGGTTTGGAGTTACAGGTTGAGAGTATATCTAAAGCCCTAATGGAAACAGAGGATGTTTATTCCAGGTATAAGGAGAGGTTGAAAAATTGAAATATGATTTAGATAATAATTCAAATAGGTTAAATATGTATGGGATTTTATGAGGTCAAAAAACTACAAATGATAAGATTAGCCTAGGTTTCAAGGAAAAGTGAAAGGAGAGAGATGATGAAGTGGTACAAGTTCTAAATCTGATGAGAAGGTGACTAAAAAGGATTATTTTATAAGTTATAACCTTGTTAGAAAACCTAATTTTATGAGGTAATGTTCTTCATTTAATGGTTATTGCTATATTTGCAATGATTTTTCTCATAGAGCTAGAAATTATGAAAGGAGGTCTCCTAGGAATGATGTAGGGTTCTATAAAAGTGAATGTTATTCATGTTGTAAGTATGGTCATAGATCAAAGGATTGTGGTTTTAATCTAAGTGTGTTTGAGTAAAGAAATAAGAATTGGATTGCACATCACAAATTCCAGAAGAAAAGGCATATTGCAAGATTTAGTCACCAAATAGAATATCTAGGGTATAACAATAGGTTAGGAGCATGCATAAGGCAAGAACAGAAAGTGTTCAAGATTAAAACTAGTCCTAAGGATGATGATAAGATATTTAGGTCTTATTATATGGTTAAGAATGATGTTTCTCAAGTTAAGAAGGTCAATAAAATTTATTCTTAGTCAGTATTACATCCTAATCCAATGAGGTTTGTCAAACAACATTTCAAATCATATTAAAGAGGTATGTTTTCATTAGTTCAAGGAATCAAAAGTCAAGAATATCATATGTGCCTCAATATTTTTTTATGAAAAGTTGAAGGAGTTAGGTGTTTGGAACATTTCAAATGTGATAATGTATGTCAAGTGATCCTTTCACGAGTCTTTGAGTCATGCATTTGTTGTAGGTGTTTGAGTTTTAGGTAATGCGGTAATTCGTGATGTTTAAAGTGTATATTGATTTTTTGTAGTATTCTTGATCATTCATAAGTATTTTTAATGTCAAAAGAAGGTATATCTTAGTATGAAGCTCTTTTGAGTCTAATTTGTGTCTCAAGGGTCAATAAAAATAGAGTATGGTAATGTTAAGGTCTATTGGAAGATGATTGTACCTAGTATATGTCAAATGTGTTTTAAAGTGTGTCATGATGTGAGAAGACTTGAAGAATTTCATCATCATGATAGGAGAGTATGTATAGATAATGTGTGATTTTACATATGAGTAAGCATGTTATGATATATAGGTATGTTCGATGGTGTCTCAGGTCCTCAAGTTCATCCCCAGGAGCCTATCGGTCAAAGTATAATATCAAAAGAGTAGTGAATTTATTTTTGTTAGAAAGTATTCTTATATTTTCACGGGTGTCACTAGTCTAGGCATGTTACTTTTATGAAATATTCTTAAATATTGTGAGGTTTTTAGATTATATCAAAATAAGAGATCAATGTTTTTGTTTGTTGTTAATTCAAAGTGTTCTATCATGGAGGAAAATAGAGTATGATGTGTTCTTGAAATATTTAATACTTTGAGTAGGATGTTGAAGTAATTTAGTAGGGTTTTAATATTGTCATTTTCATTTTAATATATGGTTCAAAGTAGTGTCTCTAAGATTGTGAAGTATACAAGCTTGACAAGTTCTTTGAAGAATCAATCTTCTCATGAGATATGCATACTCCCAAGGGGAGATCAGAAATTCCATGTGTTCAAAATTTGTATGGATTCAATATTTACTTAATATGCATGATAGTGAATTAAATTATGGACCTCTTGAATGTGATTAAAGTAGTTTGTGTAAAGGAGGGTTTTGAATGTTCAAAGAGCGTTCTCGGGTCTTAACAAAGTGAAGGAATGGAAGTCAAATGATTTTGAAGCATGATTATGATTAGATGTATAAAGAGAAAGATCAGGTACATTGAGTTGTGATTTCAATGGGTAAGGAGGAAAAATTTTGATTATCAAAAGCCATCAAGGTATGAAAGGACATGAATGTACTATCTATTTTTAGTGTCAAAGGGCTAAGTTGGAATGTCTCCCAAGATTGGCTGAATAAGATTATAGGTCATACTGTTGACTTAATATTGTATGTGGTCTAAGGAAGATGAAAAAAAATGACCTCATAGAAGTATGTTGGTTGACTATGGAAGATTGTGTGAAGAAGTAAGCTTTAGATGTCACTATATAGTATACAAGTTTTTGCGATAATTATCAAGGCTTAATTAAGTATTGATTATGGTCTAAGTGAGACTAAATAGTTCATAAGAATTGTATCATGCACATGTTTGATCCTTTTTAATATGAGGTTTTGTGTCAAGTTTATAAGTACTCATAGAGCCTAAAATAGGGTTTTAAGAAGTGTTAAGTGTTCTCGGACCACTGTGTGATGCATTTCTCCCTTATTGAGGTGCAACATAGTTTCTAAAGTAGAGGAGTTTGTCTTGATTCCATTTAGTTTCTCAAGAGGTTCAAATGAAGGATATAGGTATCTCAATACTAACTTGTACCTTCTAGGAAAGTATTGAGAGTTTACAAGATCTTTGTGACAGTGTTAGCAAAGTGAGTCAAATTTTACATATCGTAGTATGGTGTATGATTCTCTTACAAGTGTCAAGAGCTTATGATATTTTAAGTATGCATAGTTTTTATGGTAATAGTCATCAAACAATAATTACAAAATTTTAATGGAGGAATTCGAATCTCAAATAGAGGTACAATCAACAAAGTGGTTTGTAATGATATTTCCATGCCCTTGAAGAATATGGAAATTCTTAAGCAAAGTTTTATGTGATCGTGAATGTTTTCAAAGAATAGTTTGAAGTATTAAACTTGTTGAAGGGTCTAAAAATTGTGTCATAATATCATGGTGTAGGGGTACAAATATATGTATGAGTCTTAGTGATCTCGAGACTGACTTATATAGTTGAGAGTCAAAAATAGTGTTCTTAGGGTTTGTGACTCTTCCATTGATGTTGCTTAGAAGTCTAAAAGACATGTGTGAATGCTACAATACTAGGAAAATAAAAATCACATGTTCTATAAGTGTATGAGGTCTATATACCTTCAATGAAGTATGAGAAATGTAAAAGGAATCATCAAACTATGAAATTTGATCTAAAATGCAATCTTACATGTATAAATTGGTCTTTTGAGATAAGGGGACAATGAGAGCCAGCAAAAGAGACTGAAGGTTAAGAAGATTGACTATGTCAATCTTGAATGGTACAAGTATTGTTCAAAGGTGTTTTATAGGCCTAAAGTGAGAGACTTGTGTTCAAAATGATGACTCATAGGTGTTTCTTAGATGAAAAGATTATTATAATAGGTCTGTGTATATTGAGCTGAAATGGAAATGTTCCAAAAGAAGTGGTCTTTGTCCTCTTGTAGGAAGTTATAACATCATTAAAGACATATAAGTAAAGGTAATAAGGAACTTGAATACCTATTATGATAAAGAAATGAATCTATAATTTTACAACACAAGCATGATTGTCATTTTCATCTTGACTCAAGACGGTCTACCTTGATGAAGTGTGTCAAGATATGATATTGATGTATTAATCTAGGGAAACTTGTAAAAGATGATAGATCAATTTAAATAACTTATGGTAACTTTGAAAAATGTTTGAAATAAATCTATGCATCCTAAGGGGATTTTTATCTCAATAGAAGACTGATTAGTTTGTAGGTTTCCTTGGTGTTATATACTCAAGGTGGTAATTTGTTGCTGAGGTAAGGTACGAGGTCCGAAAAATGTCTAGAGGAAGGGGAGCTTGGTTGTGATCTCAAGAAGGTAATTAGGGTGGATATAAGTCTTAAATGGATGAGTGAGTAAGGTTTTAAGATTTGATATCTTGGTAAGGCATATTTTTGGCCCAATAAGGATGAATCTGGTCAAAAAGAGATTATAAACACTTGAAGAAAAATTGAGGACTATGTTTAAGTGGTTGTGTGCCTTCTAAAGAAAGATTCTAAGGTATGAAGTCAAATTTTTGCATTTACATTAAGTTTTAGGGAGTATGAATCAAGGGGAGTCATAAGGATTTGATCTATGATTTTTTTGGATGCCTAGAGCTAGGAGGAAGTTGGTCAAGAATGCATTGAGAATGTTCTTTAGATATAGATGTCCTAAACTATAGCATGTTATATTTAAAGGAATTTTGTGTTGTCTTTGGCATTGAAAATACCTATAAAGGATATGTATAACAAGGATGAAGAAAAAATGGAAATTATTAGTTCGGGGGAGCTGGTTTTTGCTTATATCAAGTCCATATGATCATCTTATACTGCTGAAGATGACAATGAGGAGATATTTCAGTCCCGGGGGAGCTATTGAGCCGAGTAAGTGTGTTTTTTCCATTTTTGTCATTCTATGTTGTAATTTTAAATTTATAGTAGTCATTGTTGATTTTTTTATAGATATAAAAGGGGGAGAAAATCATTATAAACATGGAAATGAGTTCATGTAGGTGTTGGTCTTGTTGGTTGTCATCAATGTTTTTGAATGTGGTTGTCATCAATAACAAAGGGGAGATTGTTGGCTAGTGTGTTTTTTTTTCATTAATTTCAATCACATTAATGGAAAAGGGTGTCATGGTGTATTATGAGTCTCCATGTGGTGTTAGTCAATAGTCAAACATGAAGGTTGATTAGTAGTGTCCATATTTGGTGAGTTTTAGGAGGTCCTAGAGCTTGGTTTGCTAGGAAAATTCATTATATGAGCTCTTTTTATTTGTTTGGAATTTTTCATGAGGTCAGGAATGGTCATATAGGTGTGTTACATATGTTTATGGGTCTTCATGAGGTTAGCAAGGTCATTCAATTAGTTGTTAGTGTTGAGTCAGGTCATTTCGGGCTGTTCTAGTCTTGGATAATGTAGAACGAGTTAGAGGAGTGAAATTTAGCCCCATCAGTCATGGTGGATCTTGTTAGTATCAATGTGACAGTTTACCTAAGATTTATGGTTATTTTTAGGTCATTTCCCGGAGGTTTGGTGTTGTTTCAAGGTCTTTGGGAAACAAGCAAGTGTGAAACATGAAAGTAAGCACAAGTAAGTCTTAATGGTAGGAGAGTTTCAGGAATATTTTATATATATGGTGAATATTTAATGTTAGAGGATGTTTTCATGATGCTTCATGACAAGTTTCAAGTCATTCTGAAATGGGAATTATAATATATGTAAGATTTGGAAAAACCGCGTAAGTTACGTTATGTTTTTAAAGGAAAAATGGATCTAATGGTATTTTTAATTTTATTCTTTACATTGGGTCCTGATATATTTTTATATATTCTTAAGATATTTATAAATGTTTCATTAAAATAATGAGGTGATCTGATCGTCACATTTTTTAAGAACGATCCTTAACAAGGTAAAGTATTTTGAAATCCTAGTTAAACTGTAGCTTAGGAGCGACTTGGAGAAGAAGTGTTATACTAATAATATATTGATTTTTTTTTCAAATTTATGATTTGATGATGTAGAGGACTATTCCATATTTCTATAAATTTGCATTAGTTCTTGTGATTGTATGTGGGCCCCACTAAAAATGACTTGTTTATGAATAAGTTTAGTGTGTGAATAAATTTACCAAAGAAGGCAAATATTAAATTGAATTTTTTATCCATGGATTTTATCTACATTTACATGATAGTTTTAGGTCATGGATGAGTAAAAAACGTGCAAAGTGTGCCCTATTTCTGAAGACTAGTCAAAGGGTAGTTTTGGGGCAGTTTTAGGAAGTTTCAGAGACTGGATTGGTTGAAGGCCTTCCACTTAGAGTTGGAAAGAGTTAAAATATGTTATGGAAATAGTATTCATAGGTATTTACATTGGTATAAGGTTTTATTCTTTATGATTTTATTTGATGTGTCATTTAGGTGATTTTTTTGAAGAAGCTTTTGTGTTTTCGAGGACCGAATTGTGTTTTCGAAAGATTGAGTTGGTTGAACCATGTGATGGATTATTTGAATCTTGATATCACTTATAAAGTGAATAGTGAGTAATATTTTTCCTCTTGATGGAATTTGGATGTATTTAATGTGGAAGAAAGGGTAAAAACTAGTTGAGTTTGCAAAAAGGTTTCTAGGTAGCATTATTTGGAGAGGAGGAAATTAGTTTTGGTTTGTACATATGGTTTTTTCATGAGATATAACATGGATGTATGTTATTAAAAATTCCTAAGGATTCTATAGAGTGTCTACATGCCATATTTGAGGTTATTTGGAGTGTTCTTGATGTAAAAGGTGAAGACAAGGTGTTAGAAACACTTGTTTATTGAAGGACATGAGCCTTTTGGCCCATATTATGAAATATTTGGATTTTGCAAGTAAAATTAAAACCATTGATGATGTTTAAATTTTATATTACACATGTGTGATTATTTTCAGATCTTGACTAATCATTTTTTTATGTTAGTTGATTTTACTCATCCTTGTGATGGGGTTTTGAGCTTGTTTGGTATAAGTTGGATGTTTTTGGGCATGAATAACCTATGTGGGAATTTTATGATGATAAATTTGGAAAAATAAAAGTGAGGTACCAAACTCCTTTGTTTTTTTGAAGTGAAATGTATATAAAAGTGAGTTTAGAGTTCAAATTTGAACTAGTCTTGAAAGAGGGAAAAGTGTGACTGCCTTAGAATGTGAAAGAGATTCTATTGTATGATTTCATATCTGATGGTGTGTGTGATAGATTCAAGACTCATTTATTTCATTTGTTCAAATTTTTATATCCAATTCAAGGTGTGAAATAACAAGAAAGAGTGAGTTAGAGGAATGAGGGTTAGAAGGTGTGTGTATGAGCTGAATTCGAAATATCCATCAATTGTGGCCAAAAAAATTTAGAGATCATCATAATCAAGTGGATGAGTTTTTGTTTATTAATATCAGGGTATTTTATCCTCCCTATAGAGTGGGTGCTTCATTTAATCAGGGCTTAGTGCTCTACTAAAATAGGGTTTGGTGTTCTTTATGAAGTTAGCGCTTCACTAAATTTAGTTATTATGAGTAATATCATAAAATTTTCAATGGGTTTTATTTCCCATGAGAATTTCCCACTTATATATAGTTTTCATTTGTCTTCTCCTTAGTTTCATGTTATTTTGAATTCTTAATACACACATTCATTTCTCCATGCATCTATCTACAATTCTTAAATGCATGCATGGAGTAATGAATGTGTGTAATGATAAATGAATTAAAAGATTTGTAGGAATGATTCAACACCTTGACCCACCACTCAGTCCATTTTTCTTCAAAAATATGATGTATTATGCTTGGACCTATCCATTTACAATTCCTCTAAGGTTCCCGAGGGAATCTACATTTTCTCACTTATTATCGGGCTATATCATTAGAATATTTCACATTTTCATTCCTCTATTCCGATATTGCATTTTTCCATACTATTTAACATTCCTAACATGCTAATGGTTTTTTCATGTATATAATTTTCCTTAGATGAGTCCTTCAAACCATGGTTTTATTACTTGTTTACTATTGTTTGCGGGATATGCCTTATGTTTGTTTGTTTCCTTATATGTGCAACCCTTGATAGCTTCAATTATCATGTGACATATATAGTGGTGTCCCATGTATGCATCTAGCTCCTCATTGTGTCCTTGTTTTTTTTTCATATATTCTTTTAGTAGATTATATTTTTGTGTGCATTGCTTGTTTGTCACTAACACTTATATGTAATCATGTTCTAATTGTTTTACTTACACCATGGTAATTACAATGTGGAATAACTACCCCCGCAACAATCACTATGTCATATATACATATTAGTCTCAGTATTCCTAGTTTGGGATCCATTTTATTTTATCCATCTCACGCACCCCAAATGAGTGGGGAAAAATTGGGTGAAGCTTTTCACCCTCCTAGTAGCTACAAAATCATGGCATGTAGGAACAAAATAAAAATTAGTCACACAACAAGGCCAAAATAGAATTGACCAAAAACTCATCCTCAGCGAGCTACCCAATACAAATAGGAGCGGTGGGTACTAGTGTCCCACCTAGGTTCTCATGTCTTGGTGGAAAAATAGTTATAGAGGAGTTTTAAATATTTAAAAATTTATGTTTTCTCCAGATTACAAAAGTTAAATAGTTAGTTTGAAATTGTAATTGGTTACTAACATGAACTAAATTTAGTGGCATGTCACAAATCACTAACTCAATAACATGTGTAATAACTAAAGTAGGAACAAATAAAAAAGTGGAACCTAGGGCATATGCACGAAAGTGATATGTTTGGAATAATGTGTCACCCAAGGAAAGTTAAAAATTGGGTTTGTGATCATCTACATTGGCACTTATCTATTGGGAAGTGTTAACGGATGGAAGGAAAATCATATATATCTCCCAATACACTTCCCTTAGTGGAGACAAGACACCTAAATCCTAAGTTTAATGCAAGGATGCTCAAAACCCTAGTTTAGCAACATGAAACCAAAATCCTTGGTATTATCGAATTAGGTAGAGAATTGATCACTCTTGAATCTCTTAATAAACTCATAAGCATCAAGTCTACAAGGAGGAAAACAAATTATTTCAACATTTTAGGTGTAATCTAACCCCTTGGTTTATATTTTTTTGAAATGTGCATTTTCATTATACATATTTTTCAAGCTAAAGTTCAATTACATTTACCATGAGCATTGACTACACTTGTTTTAATTTTTAGGTACTATCATACTGCAATAAAGAAGAAGAACACATGGAAATTTGAAACAAATATCATGCATGCATCATTCCCACTACAAACACGTAAAGGTCACCCCTAGGGTAGTTATCCTTCCTCTTGATTCCATGTCACACATCTTGAACTTCTCCATTTGGCGTGATACAATACTCATTCAACACTCTATTGGGCATAACCTACTTTTGAATCTCCAAGGTATGCTTTTCTCTTCTACTTTATGCTACCAAATTTTCATTTACATCACTATACCTTCCTGGATAAATCAATCGGGTGATGTATCTTCGAGTATTGAGACCAAAACATAGTCAAACTTTGTTGGAAAAATGATCACAAATTGTTCCACCTACAAACCTTCCATTTGAGCATATAGCCTAGAATCTGGACCATATAAAATTCCTCTCTCAATTTCTCTGCTCTCCACCAATTTTTCTCGAGGTGGTAGCCAACGTAATGAGCCAAAAAGTGTCATTTTGAGTCATTGTTTAGGTGTATAGGGAGATATATTACAAATGAAACTAATAATATAAAATGGATGATGCCCACATGTCTAGGTGGGTTTTATAAGTTATTAGAGTCATCATTTCACTTCTCAACCATCCCAGGACACTTGGCATCTACATTAGTCGAGTGACTTACCTTAAGAGACCTGAGACCAAATATTACTCACACTTTGACAAGTAATTTATCACAAACCTTACAACCTAAGAACTTCTTGTCTAACCCTAAATCTCAGATCGGCCTATGTACAAAATTCTCTCTCGCTTTCTCTCCTCCCCATACAGCTTTCTTGGGGTGGTAGTGAATTCAACACACCATAAGTGTCAATTTGAGTTAGTGTTAGGGTTCCCAAGGTGATATCTTGCAAGCAGATATCTTGTGGAACCAAATAAAATGTGCCCACACATCTTAATGGGATAGTGTACACTATCAAAGGAATCATTTTTCTTCCCAACCATTCTAGACCTTCCTAGATACATCGGTCGGTCGATGTCTCTTAAGATCCCTAAGATAAAAAATATTCAAACTTTGACAAGAAATTTATCACAACCCATGACATAAAAAAACCTCTTATATACTCCTATAGGTTAGCATCAAGCCTACATACACAATGTTCTATTGGTTTCTCTCCTTTCCTCTAATTTTTCTCAAAGTGGAAGTGAATGAAATACACCTAAAATCATCAATTTAAGTCGGTGTTAAGGTATATGAGGTGATATATTATGAATGTAACCTCATGACACCACACATATGGCTCCCACACACCTATGTTGGATTATATATGCTATCAAAGGGATAATTTTTCTACCCAATTATCTTGAACCTTATTAACTATATCGATTGGGAATAATCTCCTAAAATCATTGAGACCAAAAATAAACAAACCTTGACAAGAAAGTTCTCACGACCCATGACATAGAAGAACCTATTTTCTAAGCTTATGGATTGGTGTCGAGACCATGTACAAAATTATCTCTTAGTTTTTATCCTCTCTTCCTTATTTCCTTTGGATGGCAGTTAATGTAACATGCAAAAAGTGTCGGTTGAGTTAGTGTTAGGGTGTGTGGGGTGATATCTTGAAAATGGACCCTTATGGCCTCAAACAAATGATTCCCACACATTTCCATGGGCTATTATATTCTATTATAGGAATTATTTCACTTCCTAACCATCTCATACCTTCTCAACTACATTGGTCATGTGGTATCTCTTAAGCGTCCTAAAACAAAAAAAAAATTCAAAATTTGAGGGGTAAGTTCTTGTAAACCATGGATCCTATATACTTCTTATCATATCTTATATATCAATGTTGAGTATATATACAAAATACTCTCCCATTATATCCTCTCCACCCATTTTTATTGAGGTGGAAGTGAACATAAGGTGCCAAAAAGCATAAGTTTAAGTCGGTGTTAGGGTGTTCGAGGTAATATCTTGCAAAAATTGTCTCATAGCACTAAATAGACGGTGCCCACATGTCTAGCTACTCGATATGCATTATCAAATGTTTTTATATTCTTCCCAATTATCTCGGATGTTCTCAAGAACATCTGTTTGATGACATCACTTCATATCAATGAAACCAAAAAATTATCAAACTTTAATGGGAAAGATATTGCAAACAATAAAACCTAAAAACTTCATGCCTAAGGCTACATCTTAGTGTCAGGTCCACATATCAAATCCTATCTCAGTTTCTCTCCTCTCTACTTAAATTTTTCAAGGTGGAAATGAACACAACATGTCATAGAGTGTTATTTTCAATCGGTGTTAGGTTATGCAGGGTGATAACTTGTGAATGAAACCTTATGGTGCCAAATAGATGATTCCATTACGTCCATACAAGCTAGCATAGGCAAACATATGTGTCATTTCACTTCTAGAACATTCAACACCTTCTTGGCTAAATCAATTGGGTAACATCTCTTTATATCCATGAGACCATAATGGTAATTTATTAATAGGCATGTTATCACAAACCATGGCACCTACAAATATCTCATCTAATCTTATAGCTTAGGTTCGGTATTTGTACAAAATTATCTCTTGGTTTCTCTCCTCTACAAAAAGTTTTTTTAGGGTAAAAACAAATGCAATGCATCATAAAACATCGGTTTGAGTCGGTGTTAGGGTGACTTGGGTATTAAATTATGAATGGAACATCATTTCATGAAATAAATGATGCCCACATGTTTGGGTGGGCTGGAATATACTATTTTAGGTATGATTTAATTGTGCAATTATTTTGTACCTTCCCAACTACATTGGTTAGGTAGTGTCTCTTAAGATCCCTGAGACCAAAAAATGTCAAACCGTGAAGAGAAAATTTTCACAAAATGTTAAACCTACAAACCTCTCATATTCTATTTGTTGGGACCATGTAAAAAGTCCACTCTCATTTTCTCACCTCTCCACCTAGTTTTCTTATGGTTGCATTGAATGCAATGCACCAACAAATATTATTTTGAGTCAATGTTAGGGTGTCCAGGGTGATATATTACGAATGAAACGTATTGGCACTAAAGTGATGGTGCCCATATTTCTAAGTGGAATGTTATACACTATCTATGGTTTCATTTCACTACCCAAACATCCCAAAAATTTCTAGATACATCAATTAAATGGTGTCTCTTAAGATCCTCGAGACCAAAAATTCAAACTTTAACAAGTGAGTCCTAGAAAACCATGAAGCCTAAAGTCCTCCAAAGATGAGTGTAAAATTACATCAGGACCATGTACAAAATCATCTCTCGGTTTCTATCATCTATACCTTTTTATTGGGGTGGGACAAAACATAACACACAAAAAAGCATCAATTTGATTCGGTGTTGGGGTGTAAAGTTTGATATCTTGCGAATGAAAC
The DNA here is from genome assembly GCA_018340775.1 of Taxus wallichiana var. yunnanensis. NCBI lineage: Eukaryota > Viridiplantae > Streptophyta > Pinopsida > Cupressales > Taxaceae > Taxus > Taxus wallichiana. The sequence goes on from CM031244.1 coordinate 276,182,365, forward strand.
CTTGAGGCACTAAATGGAAGGCAAGCACACATATTTGTGAGATAATATATAAAATAATAAGTTTCATTTTCCATCCTAGAACCATCCTAGACCTTCTCGACTACATTGTTCAGCTAGTGTCTATTAAGATCCCCAAAAATTAGTCAAACTTTGATGTGAAATTTCATAGAAACATGGAACCTAAAATATTTTCAACTAAGCCTTTGTCTTAGCATCAAGAATGTGTACAAAATTCTCTCTTGGTTTCTATCCTCTCCACCAAGTTTTCTTAAAGTGGTAGAAAATGCAATGTGCCAAAAATTGTTAGTTTGAGTTAGTCTTAGGGAGTCTGAGGAGATATATATAAAAAAATATCATGGCAGCAAATAAATGATGCCCAAACATCTACGTAAATGGGTATATTCTTTGGGAAGCATCATTTTTTCAAAAATATCCTAGACCTTCCTATATATATTAATTGGATGGCGTCTCTTAAGAACCCCGAGACCAAAAAATGTTAAAATTTGGCAGAAATATTTTTGCAAACCATGACACACGGGAACCTCTCATATGAGCCTACAACTTAGCATTGGACGTATCTAAAATATTATATGTTTTTTGTATCCTCTCCATCTAATTTCATCGAGGTGGTTGTGAACACATATGAGATAAATTTTGAGGAGGGGATTTCCATTTCATTAATTCCTTATCATCATTCCTTATTAAAGATAAAAAATTCAAGACATACAATGCACCGTATGAAAGGCGTAAGATGATAATGTTGACTACAATTTTGGAGTAGGTAAAAATTAATGAAGGGGAGTTAATGTCTCATCCAAGGATTTTTCTGAGTGGGAATGTACATACTAGCAATGATCTCACTTATAAGGAGATTAGTTAAATTAGGGTGGAAAATTTAATTAAATATTGAAGAGTGTAAATGGGACATAAAGAGGGTCACTTTTCGCTTCGGTATAAATATTATGACATAAGTTCATTAAGCTTGTAATAGGAGTATAAGAGTTTTTAAGAAATTTTTATTTATTTTTAAATCAATAAAATAGAATTTTAATAGTATCAAACTTGATTGTAATATCTATTTGGTATAAGTATGTTTCTAGGTTATTATAGGTTGTAAAATATGCACTTATTACTATCGCATTATTCCTCTAGTATGTTGTTATATGCATGATTTATATGTTTGGAAAATAGGCACCGATGACACCTCTCAATTCCTTTTCTTGTATGGTTTGGCTCTACTTACATCTTTCATTTGGAATTTACATCTTTTTGTTAAAGTCATAGGGATCCTTGTTCCTTCCTTTCATTTTGTTTTTATTTTCTTGTTACGGGACAATAGCGTCTAGATAATACAATAGCGCTTAAGGGCTAATTTCCTTCTAGGAAATTTTATTGTATTTTCTTGGTTTTCTCCTTTTGGGTTTTCTTTGGCTTTGGGTCTTTTATTATCTTCATTTCACAACCTAGGTTAGCTTTTTGTGTCACTATGTGCTGAAACTAAAAAAAAATCATATATATACATAATTTACTAACTATTATAAGGGCCAATTGGGCTATCATTTCTATTTATACCACATACAAAAGAGAAAATAAGGGATTTTATTTTGGGATACATTATTCACCGCATAAAGGGAGGTCATTTCAATTCCATATCACCCATTCTTGTATTTGTACAAATTATTTATAGCATATTATTCTTTGTGCAAATGGAACTATGGAATATTATCTCAAGGGACACAATTTAAATAATACACAATAAGAACTACGTGGAGTCTGAAATGTACTATAGCACTTAGAAATAGGATCACATTAGGGTGACATTCGGGGTTAGTCGACTCTCTCTTATAAATTTTTCATTCGGATAATGTGTTGTTGAGTCTTTTGCATGTAGCTAGGGTTTGTTTTTAGGTAAAAGTGTGAAAAATAATAAGTGTAGTGAACTGACATGACCTGTAAAAAGCACAAGGTAACAAGAAATGACATAGAAAGAATCGGATCCTAATTTTCCCTACAGGACACTAGTGTGTCTAGAATAGACGATAATTCTTAAGTGCCTATTTCCTACCTTAGGTGATCCTATCCCTAAGATAGTTAAATGTTAGTTTCATCATGATAGCTTACACACCTATAATATTCCTATTCAAACCATTCACTAGCTCAAAATCAGTCCAGTCCTATGGTGGAAAGATAATGCATTCTATGCACCCTATATATCATTTTTTTACTTATATTAGCTAGATCTTGTATGTTATTATTATTTTATCTTATCATTATTATTATAATTATCTTATATTTAATTTTATTAAATCATTTGGTGAACCCATTTATTGATCGAGCCCTATAATTCTCTAGGGTCCTTCATTTTTTTCCTCGTGACCAACTAAAAGATGTTGTGAAACTCTAAATCCAAGTATAGTTCTCCTAAGTATGAATCCACTCCTATGAATAGTATTCATTCTTATTTCACCAATGATGAGGATGAATCTAACTTCCATTGAAAGTCTCATATGAACCCTACTTACAATCCCTCCATACCTTATGTTTTCACCAAGATTTACAACCTTGGCCTTGATGTTGTATTATTACTCCCAAAGAGGACGATAATGTTCATGATTCGATAATGAGTCTATTGTTACTAATGATATTTTTGTTAAGGACCTAATTAATTTTTTTGATTAATAAATCCTTGCTAATATTGATTCTCATCCTCCTTATTCTCTTAATGTTTTCAATTTTATCCTCTAAGGTCCTAACCCTCCTCCTCCTCTTCCTTATCCTCCCCTTACATATTCAAAAATCCTTAGGACTAAACATGTTAAGTTTTATCTTCCTATTATATATTCTTCCCCCACATTCTAAATGTACATTGACATTTTTTTCTAAAGAGACTATATTTCTTCTTCTCTTGCATGCATGAATCATTCTATTGCATGTGATTGTATTGCCATGTTCTCATCGATTCGATAATGTGTTACAATATGATTTTAGTAATCATGAATGTATTAATACTCTTCATTCTTATAAATATAATGTACACACTAATAATTATGCTAAAGAATATGTGTATGTTACTTGTTCTCCTCCTTTAACTGAGCTTGTTAATAAATGTGTGCAAACCACCCTTCCTCTTAAAACCTTTTCCATCCCTACTACTAGTTACCATCTTGCCAATCTTAAATTTGACTTCTAACCTAATAATGCCCCTATGGATACTTAAAATTTCAAATTCCAACCCCTTAGTGAGTCCCAAAAATTATATTCTATCCCTTCCTAATAATTTATTTCCTTTATGCATGTTGTTGGTGACTTGTAAAATAATTTTCATACTAATACTCTTGAAAGTAGGTCTTACTATGCTAGTAATAAGAATAATTCCCTTTAAGGAAATCTCATTCCTAATAATATTCATAACTCATCCTTTCTAATGGTTTTACTATGAATAATTTTACACTTTTTGATGGGATGGGTAATCCTTATTTGCATATGAAGGATTTTACATTAGATATGGATTCATTCTCTAATGATAGACTATTATTCAAATCTTATCTTAGTAGTCTTACTTGATCTTTTTTCTCATTGGTTTCATAATTTTCCTAGGGGATCTATTAGTACTTATCTTCATATGGAAGAGGTATTTCTTATGTAATTCATTTATAATAATAGTCCTAAAGTTACATTTGAGCATTTACCTTTTTCGCGTCTAGGAAAGAATGAACCAATTCAGGATTATATTTTATGTTTTAAGTCTTACATGCATCATTTACTTTTTTTAGCCTATTTATATAGAAATGCATTATATATTTTAGTGTGGATTAATTCATCCTTTGAAACAATTTTTTTATATGATATATGTGAATCTTTTACTCTTCATTGCTTCAAGGTTATAACATTAGAAATATAATTTCTTAGTGATCACATTCTTGTACATGCTTTTAGTTATTCTACTCCTACCCCACCTAGCACTTCTTCCATTCCTACACCACATAGCACTTCTTATTCTCTTCCACCCATTACACCACCTTCACGATCACCATATCCTCCTAAATATACTCATGCATGTTCTTCATCCTTTTGTATAATTTAGACACCTCATTTCACTCCACATACTATGTGTCGACCATTATACTTTTCACATTCTTCCACACCACAGGATGTTTTATATACATTTCTTGATGAGAATTTGATTCATTTACCTTATAATGAGCATCCTCCTCCTCATTAGATATGACACATCATAATAATCCATTTTGTAGTTTTAATAGGATCAATGGTTATCATGAAAATGATTTCTATTCTCTTCATGATTGTCTTAAGTTACTTGAGGATCTGGGTTCCATTTCCTATTACACACACCATGCTCATATATCCCATCCTCCCATTTCGTGACACTTTGTATGATAGATATTGTGACTTTGACAACCTCTCTTTCTCCTCGGGTTATCTTGTTTCCTTCTATGACTATACACGAGACATCTATTGTGCTTCTTGTTTTACCCCTAGTGGGTCCCGGAGGAGTATCACTCATCGATATTATATCCACATCCTTCTATTGATGTTGTGATCACTTCGGGTTTATATATGGAATCTATACTCGAGATATCACATCCATCGATTCACTTCTACATAATCGTCACCTTCTCTCGTGTTAGAGGCTATATGTTCATTTCATACTATATAATTTCATGCATATCCTATATTATTATGATTATTAGCACATGACCAATTACTTATTAACTATATTTATAAAAGCGTCAACCATGTTCAACATACATGATTATCTATATTGTTTTATCTATCATCATATAATTTGAACATCTATTTTATTATCCTCATCACTCATCAAAATGCATCACATAAGCAAAGAAACTTGATATAACTCAAGATTACATCATCAACAAAATTATCATCATATATATACCTCAAAATGTTTTATAATAAAATAATCTAGGGTCCAATCCCTCTATATACATCATACATCCTCCTCACTACTGGAGGCTATATCTACCATAGAACTAGATGCACCCCCACTCGAACTCCATCACTAAACTTGTGACCTGCTCCTCTAACATCACTCATAAGTCTGTAACCTCAGCCACTACTGGAAACTAGGACACCGAGGGAGGGTTGAATCAATTTCTTATTAAATTTACCTTCTCAAATTTTCCAAGATGAACATATAAAACCATACACAAGAAATTTACAAGAGAGTACACAAAGAAAAAAATTTAATGTGGGAAACCCAAACTTGAAAAAAACCCACTAAAACCAAGAACTTGGCTTAGGAATGACAATTTTTTTCCTATATTAGTTACATTAATTTCATGTTTGAGCTTCAACTAAACCTAGAGTTGTAACTCCAAAATTTGGTTTAGAAACAACTGAACTTTAGTGAGCTTCAACTCACAAGGAGGCTTCAAATCCCTACAATTGAACCATATATAATTAATCTTCAGTAACCTACTACTTACAAGGAGGCTATAACCCCCTATATGATAAGTTGTAACTTAGACTTGTTCTCGTGTTTTGGTGACACTTTTTTATTGTCTTACATAACTGATAATGACCTATAGATTATCAAATTTTATTTCTTCTTATCTCTACTACTAACATATATCTCCCGATCATCTAATTAGATGCAAGGCTCATTTCAAAATTATCTCCTTCGGTGAATCAACATTAACCTCTGTCATACACAAATTCTTATAATACCTTAGATCTTTAACTTGTTGCATCCACCCTAATTTTTCCCCTAAATTTACTTATCAAATTTCTTGTTACACCTACAATTTTATCAAAGACTCAACTTTCCAATTAATTTTCACTTTGAATTCTTTAAGTGTGGTCTATCTCTTCATGACTATCAAATTAGTACCTTGATCACACTTTTGTATCTATGAATCAAATTACCCAAAATTCACACTCAAAACATTAGATCTCTATTTGCATTCCATATTTCAGTCTAAAAATCCTTAATGTGCACCTACATTTCTAGTTATAAAATCATAGTGTTCTTACTTGCATCAAGTACTATCATGTTCTATTCAAATTTTATCTAAGAATGATCAAGACTAAACATTGAGATATGAGTTTGACCGAACTCGGTGTATTATGTTTTTTCACTCACCATTCCTTTACCATCATTCACACATACTCACTATGATGTATAGATTTCATATTTCAAACTACACCATCAATAAGTGTAAACCTATCCATTGATTTCCATCATATTTTCTAGAAATATTTCAATCATATTCTAAGCATACCTCATTTTCCTTCAACCTCTTTCCAAAAGAATTCACACATAATTTCATATTAGATACTTCACCATCATACGATTGTTAATTTTTCAATGCTATTCAACTTCATGATTTTAATCACTTTTTGAATTACATACTATCACTATCCTTCAACCTTTTAGATTTAATACTTATGCATACTTTAACTAAACATTTGACTCACACCTCTATTATTTAACCTTTTTTCCTTCAATGTTTCACACCACCTTGCCTAATAACCCTTAATCTTACTAGATATTATCTCACATATAGATTATCTTATCAACTTCTTAAGAGTCCTTTCAACTTCTAACACCTCTTCATGTTTTTACCTTTTAGACTTTTGAATTTTTCTTGACCAGCATAAATTTTTCCTTCAAATTCTTGATTTGATTTATTCATAATGTATTTTCAAATATGTAACTTCCTATGAATCTTTATCTTCTTCATGAACCCATTCACTTCGATAAGAATGTTCCATGAATTTTTAATTCACATTTTTATCAAGCATACCTTATCAATTGTATTAGTATTATAGAGTTTTGAACTATGCTAATTAATTGTTGTGCAATTGAGAAACTTCATCGAACGTATTTGTAACTATGCAAACCATGCTTTATCATTGCACAACCTTCTTGAAGTGATTTGACTTAATTCAATTTACTAAGATAAGAAACTAAGACACCGACTCTCAAATCTCTTCACAATCACGTGTTTTTCATCTTCTCATGCACACTTAAGATTAAACATGGTTTCTTTGATCCTTCATTGATTTTAATAAATCTTCAAAATAGTTATTTCATCTTAAAGAATCGAGAATGGGACATTTAGACCACTTACAGTCTAAGGAGAACATTTATACCCCGTTATCGCCATCTTGTCATTAAGAACTCTTGACATGCTTGATGAGAATAAATGAAGCATGACCAACGTACAAAGAATTGTAATTTTTTTTCGAATTTTCATTGGTAAATTTCATGTTTAAAGCTTTTCATTCTTACAAACCCTAGTTTCGGGGTTATAGTCATTGTAAACATCCGAGACCCTTAAAATAGGATTTTCTTGAACATTTCTTAGTGAATCTCGAAATTTACACCTCATGTGGACTTATGAGAGTGTGTGACATCATCTTCATGCATTCCTTGATCTGAAACACTTCAAATTTCTTCCTAGAATTCACAAAAACTATACACAGTCTAAATACATTTTGAACAGTGTTACTCAAGTCAAGAAGTGACTTGATTTTGGGTCTAGGAAGAAATTGTAGAGGAATTGAGTAGATGAGTGAAGAATTATATACCTTATATCATGGCTCAGAGATCATCAAATTTCCATTTATAGGCCAACCCATGTTTGCACATGTTGGTTTTCAAATAGGACTTTTTAGAAGAGCAACAAATCGGTGACAAGAAGTCCCTCCTCTTTAATGGGAGAGGTTCCCTTATTCGAACGAACTTATTTACAAATGTACAAAATATTATTTTATGGTTGAACTTGGATATTACGAAAGTGTTTTCCACAAGGATCATCGATTCTAAAAGGACCGAGGAAATGAGAGGGTGAGAATGAGCGAAAGGCAACATGCAAAATTATAGATAACAGAGTAATTCTTTATGTATGCAAAGTCACAGTGAATTGAAAACAAGATCATTCGTATCGTATAAATAAGATGGAATTTAGAGACACAAAGTTCTGTAAATAACATCTACCAGAACACAAAGTTTCTTAACGTAACACAGATTTATCAATCAAGGACACAAAGTTCCTTCTTGGTTATACAAGATCACCAAACGGCAAGACTAACAAACTGGAGACAAATGATCTTCACAAAGAAAATGAATGAAAGCTCAGAGAACAGACAGAGATCAGATAGACAAAGAAAGGAAAGTCCTTCTGTATTGATTTCTCTATAATCTATTTACACTTGCAGAAAATATGCCAAGTTCTTCCTCTTTTTCAAAATGGCGCAAAGAAGGCCATTATATAGCTTACAATTCGGTTACTCCTCGTAACCGTTTCTTTAATCAAGAACCGTTAAGGACTCACAACCGACCATGATACCTCAACCTATTACAAAGAAAACGAAAAGAAAGGGAAGAGGAGAAAAGAACAAGGAGAAGAAGACAATGGCGGTCATTTGAGAGGGACCCACGACTTTAGAAACCACTGCGAATCTCTCTAACACCTCAGGCTATGTCCACCTTGCGAGGTCCGACGCTCTGGCCGAAGGCTGCGTCCAAAATCCAAGACGTTCCTCTATCCCTTTATCAAACTCGACGTGAGTATGATAATCATTATTGGCTTCTTCAATGGCAGACTCGAGCGGTGAAATTTGTTCCTGTTCCTGAAACTTGATCTTCATACCAGTTTGAAAAAATAGCATATTCGGGTAGAGTGGGAAAAACCAAGTATGAATGGCTTTTGGTTCACTAGGGACATGTGAGACGCGAATGCGCGAAACACGCGGCTCGGCCGGTTCGGACGAAATAAGGAGAAGACGCACAAATGTATTTTGGGACATTTGGGACAGAAATGTGTGAAGTACGCGGTTCGGGAGTTTCGGCCGAAAATGGGACAGCTTGCCCGATTTGACTTTGGGACATTCGGGACGAAAATATGCGAAGGACGCGATTCGGGTGCTTCGGCCGATAATTGGAACAACTTGCACTTTTGGCTTCGGGACAGATGGGACAGGAAAGCGCGAAGTACGCGGTTCGGGCGGATCGGCCGAAAGTGGAACAAAAGGCCCGTTTGAACTTGGGACATTTGGGACAAGCAAGAGCGAACTACGCGGTTCGGTGTTTCGGCCGAAAATGGAACAACTCGCACAATTGACTCTGGGGACAGGGCTTGGGATGAAATCGGGTGAATCGTAGAAAATGGAGCAGAGTGCACTTTAAGTTAAAATTGAGAAATTTGAGACAAAAAGTTCCGAGTACGCGACTCGGCCGGCGGTTCGGGCGAATTGGAGCAGAGCGCACTTTTGGAATTGGGACATTTGGGACAAGAAAGTGTGAAGTCACGCGTTGAGCGGTTCCACTTGAAATTGGAACATCTCGCCACGAGTAACCCGGGACACTTGGGACAAAAAGTTCCGACGGGCCCGAAAATGGAACAACTTCAGGGATTTCGGCCGATCGGGGAACAGAATGCACTTTCGTACTTGGGACAGGCGGGACAAAAATGTCCGACAGGCCCGAAATACATACAAAATGACCCGAAACACAGATTTTCTCAATTTTCACGACTTAGGCACTTTAGAGGAAAACACTCATAACTCAAAATTTTGAAATTTTACTTTCATTAGGGCAGGGAATTTTGAGTGGACAACAGCTGGCTCCTTCTGGGGATGACTTGGTATAAATTCAAGGAATGAGGCAAGGCAAGAACTTAGACAAACTCGGGGAAAGCAGACCAGTGCCTTATCCATTGGGCCATGGAGTCAAAAAGAACACCAACACGAGAGGCAACACACAAAAACAACAGAAGGGAAACACACCAAAAAAACAGAAGGAAAACACTGTATGTGCGAGAATATACAAAGGGACTCCTAGTCACCTAGGACTTGAACAACTTGAGATACTTTGCCCACTATAAGGAAGTGGGAGAGAAGAACCATCCATGTAATCAAGATAGAAAGAATTCTCACCAGCAAAGTGTCTGATCTTGAAAGGTCCGAGCCACAGGGAATCAAATTTTCCATGGCTGCCACGAGGTTCATGTCTTTTGTCCCACAACAGCACGATGTCTCCAACTTGGAAATCTCTGAACCTAGCTTTCTTGTCAAACAGGACCTTAACCTTCTGCTGGTGAACAGATATCCTATCAGCAACCTCCAATCTGCCCTCATCCTGTCAGCTGTTTTGGGATTATACTGCCTCTGTTTCTGCTTAAAAGATTTAATTCCTGGTTTGAAAGGAATAGGATCTCAGTATATATTTTGGCTTGAAGGCTTTCAGATCTTCATAAGAATATGCAAGAACGTCCTTATACCTTCTTAGAAGATCAATTGCTTTTCTCCTCTCATCTTCCGTACAACCTTTTCCAATATTTACTAGCTTAGGGTCATTAGAACTCCCAATATCAATCTTATCATACTCGGCTGATTGCTGAGGTCCAGTAGAAGCTTTAGATTTCACATACCTGTCATGTTTATCAAACAATTCCTCCAGACTCACCAAACCTTTAGGAATCTTATTTCCTTTGAGTTTAATGCACCCTTCCTGATCTGTTTCTTCTCCTTGGGTGACAGCTTGGTCAAAGGACACACTTTCACGAGGCAGGTTGTCACTTCCCTCAAAATACAGTTGTTCGAAATTACCCTTGAGTTCCGGAAGGAAAACAAATGCTGGTCATCGTTGAAGACTTGCCGCTTATTGGTATTGTCGGTACACTAGGCCGATGGACCATCTCAATGGTGAATTTATCCCGAGAAAAGTCGGGATGAGGAATCGCAATGACCACGAGACGACCAACGAATCAGCCCTCTTGTTCTTTTCGTAGGTATTGCTTCAATAGAGAAAGCATCAAGGAATTCAATGGAATCCCAAACCCGATTCCAAGGTAATGCTTCAAACCTCCCATTTTTACACGAAAGAGGTTTCGACCCTTCACAATCAACTCTGCATCACCACGAGCCAGAAGGTTCTTCACACCTTGTTCTTTGGCCACTTGCAGTCCAAGAATGAGAGCCTCATACTCAGCTGTATTATTAGTGTTTTCAAACTGCAACTTAAATGAAAAAGGATGTAGGCATCCTTCAGGTGACACTAGCAGGACACCAGCTCCAGAACCAGCTGAGGAACAACTTCCATCAAATTCTAAAATCCAAACACCATTGGGATCTTTAGGAGACACTTTGGGGGGTTGGATTTCATCAGGGGACATAATCATGTAATTGCCATGACCCATATCTTCATAGAGTATTTGTGCCTTAGGATCATCCGTTTTCTGCACAATATACTCAGATTGTTTCTCAGGCAACAGTTTCTTCATTTGTCCATTGACAGGTATGAGTGCATGTGACCAGTCCATTTGGATTTCCCCACCCACATCTTTACAGAAGTTTCTACTTAGCAACATTCCATAAGAAGGAGGAATGTCTGCTACTAGGATGGTAGCCAACACTTTCTTTTCAGGCAAGGCAGCAAAAGCCACTTGCGCATCCTTAATCCTCCCGACCAGGGGCACTTCTTTACTTTCCATGGAGTAACAGGATCCATAAGTGCGAGTGAGGGTCAGGCCTAAAGCATGAGCTACTTTAGCAGGCATTACATTATCTGAGGCTCCTGAGTCAATGACACAATTACTGAGCCTATGGCCAGCTATAAGAAGTGTTACATAAAATGGTTTAATTTTGTCACCAGGCGAGGTGACAGCAGCTACCAGACTGGGTTGTGGTGTAGAAGGAGGAGTAGGTAGAAGGCCTTTAGAAGTGGTCTTAGAGCTGGAATTGACAAAGTGGATCATTTTGGCAAAGGCTTTGGGATGGGTTTGATAGTACTCAGCTTCTGAGATTTGGACCTTGGTCTTTTTCAGGTGATCAACAATATCAAAGGATCCAGAAGTGGATGGGCCATCATCATTTGGAATTCTAGGCTTATCAACTTTAGGAGAAAAAGAAGAAGCAACTTTGGTAACTGGATTGATAGGACTCACCTTCTGTGTAGACGAAGTAGGGATAGGAGATCCTCTTCTTGCAATTACAGGGATAGTTGCCGACTGCTCCTTGGATTTCTTAGGTGGCTGGGTCACCTTCTCCCTCTGCTTTGTCTGTTCTCGAGTCATGACAGCAAAAGATTCGCTGTTCATGTCTGCTACCACTTCATCATAATCATCAATGCCCTCAGTGGTAAAGAAATTCACTCGAGATCCCTCAAGTTCCTCTGCCTCATCATCAAATTCTCTCGCAAACTCTTCGCAAGCTTCGTTATCTTCATCATCATCTGGTTCTTCCACCTCGCAGGTCGCATTGACAGGGACTCTAACAGGAGGTCCTTCAAGTGCTAATCTTGTTTGAGAAGCAGGAAAATGATTCCTGGGCTGGAAATTTCTCCTCGGAACGTCTGCATAAGGAGCGTGCTGAGCCAGTTGTTTCTTTATAGCAAGAAGATCATTCGCAAGCTTCTGAACTAATGGGTCAGTGTTAGGTCCAGGGGTGGAAGAGGAAGAAGCAGCAGACTTAGATTTGGAAGTGTCTCTTCTCAACTTCCCTGACATGATCAAGTCATCCTCGACACTAACAGCCAGTTCTTGATCCAGAGCTAACGTTCCGAGATTAGCCCTTCTTAGTGCATAACTCACCTTGGGCGTTTGAGCATTTAGGAAGAAACACTTTTGAATTTGATCAACCGAGCGAGTATTTACAAGAATTTTATTTATCAACCTGTTGAATCGAGCCACAAACTCTCTCATGGGTTCTTGCGAATCTTTCTTTATCTGAGAAATTTGGGCAAGCAAAGCATGCACATCTTCTGCCGGCTTGAAACAGTTTTCAAACTGAGTTCTCATCGTGTCCCAGTCGGTTATAGCACCAGCCGGAAGGTGAAAGAACCAATCAGCAGCATTTTCTTGCAAAGTCTCCACGAACAGTCTTACGGAGACGTCTTCATGTTCAACTCCCAAAACCCCACATGCAACTATGAAGGCTGCAATATGTTCATCAGGATGTACCTTGCCATCACCTTTGAATTTCGGGAAGTTCTTCCGGTTACCTCTGGGTAACTCATGTAGAGGCTGAGTAAGGGCCAGGGGCCCGACACGCTGACCCCATGGCAATTGTGCCGCCATTCTTGGAAAAACGGCTTGGAGAGGAACTTTAACACCAGCGAGAGTCAAAGCTCGTAGATTGGGACTAGCAGGTTCTGAAGGAATACCACCCGTAGGACTTCTATCTTGAACAGGTGGAGTGCTCGTTGAACGAGTTCTTCTATTTCTTGTTGAAGGGAAAGGAAAACCCTGCTGCTCCAAAAGCTGAAACTGAGAGTCTTCAATACCAAGGGTCCTTCTCCCTCGAGTGAAACGCGGAGTCGCCAGATCAAAAGATGATAAAAATATAGAACTGGAATGATTTTCCCCAGTGGAGTCGCCAAAAACTGTTGGTTTTCAAATAGGACTTTTTAGAAGAGCAACAGTCAGGGGACAAGAAGTCCCTCCTCTTTGATGGGAGAGGTTCCCTTATTCAGAAACGAACTTATTTACAAATGTACAAAATATTATTTTATGGTTGAACTTGGATATTACGAAAGTGTTTTCCACAAGGATCATCGATTCAAAAGGACTGAGGAAATGAGAGGGTGAGAATGAGCAGAAAGGCAACATGCAGAATTATAGATAACAGAGTAATTCTTTATGTATGCAAAGTCACAGTGAATTGAAAACAAGATCATTCGTATCGTATAAATAAGATGGAATTTAGAGACACAAAGTTACGTAAATAACATCTGCGAACACAAAGTTTCTTAACGTAACACGTTTATCAATCAAGGACACAAAGTTCCTTCTTGGTTATACAAGATCACCAAGCGACAAGACTAACAAACTAGAGACAAATGATCTTCACAAAGAAAATGAATGAAAGCTCGGAGAGAGATGACAGAGATCGATAGAAAAAGAAAGGAAAGTCCTTCGTATTTATTTCTCTATAATCTATTTACACTTGCGAGAAAATATGCCAAGTTCTTCCTCTTTTCAAAATGGCACAAAGAAGGCCATTATATAGCTTACAATTCGGTTACTCCTTGTAACCGTTTCTTTAATCAAGAACCGTTAAGGACTGCCAACCGCAATACCTCAACCTATTACAAAGAAAACGGAAAAGAAAGGGAAGAGGAGAAAAGAACAAGGAGAAGAAGACAGGTGGCCAGTCGCTGAGAGGGACCCACTGACTTCAGAAACCGCTGTCAGAATCTCTCTAACGCCTCAGCTATGTCCCTGCCACGAGGTCTGACGCTGGCCGAAGGCTGCGTCCAAAATCCAAGACGTTCCTCTATCTCTTTATCAAACTCGACGTGAGTATGATAATCATTATTGGCTTCTTCAATGGCAGACTCGAGCGGTGAAATTTGTTCCTGTTCCTGAAACTTGATCTTCATACCAGTTTGAAAAAATAGCATATTCGGGTAGAGCGGGAAAAACCAAGTATGAATGGCTTTTGGTTCACTAGGGACATGTGAGACGCGAATGCGCGAAACACGCGGCTCGGCCGGTTCGGACGAAATAAGGAGAAGACGCACAAATGTATTTTGGGACATTTGGGACAGAAATGTGTGAAGTACGCGGTTCGGGTGCTTTGGCCGAAAATGGGATAGCTTGCCCGATTTGACTTTGGGACATTCGGGACGAAAATATGCGAAGGACGCGATTCGGGTGCTTCGGCCGATAATTGGAACAACTTGCACTTTTGGCTTCGGGACAGATGGGACAGGAAAGCGCGAAGTACGCGGTTCGGGCGGATCGGCCGAAAGTGGAACAAAAGGCCCGTTTGAACTTGGGACATTTGGGACAAGCAAGAGTGAAGTACGCGGTTCGGGTGTTTCGGCCGAAAATGGAACAACTCGCACAATTGACTCTGGGACAGTTGGGACGAAATCGGGTGAATCAAAAATGGAACAGTGCACTTTAAGTTGAAATTGAGAAATTTGAGACAAAAAGTTCCGAGTACGCGACTCGCGACTCGGGTGAAATTGGAGCAGAGCGCACTCTTGGAATTGGGACATTTGGGACAAGAAAGTGCGATAAGTCGCGTTCGGGCGATTCGGCCGAAATGGGAACATCTCGCACGATAACTTCCGGGACACTTTGGACAAAAATTTCGACGGGCCCGAAAATGGAACAACTTCGAGGATTTCGGCGATCGGGAATGAATGCACTTTCGTACTTGGGACAAAGTGACAAAATGTCCAACAGGCCGAAATACATACAAAATGACCCGAAACACGATTTTCTCAATTTTCACGACTTAGGCACTTTAGAGGAAAACACTCATAACTCAAAATTTTGAAATTTTACTTTCATTAGGGCAGGGAATTTTGAGTGGACAACATCACGAGAGACAAACAATCCATATAATAACGACATGTAAGCTTGGCATGTTTCATAATAACCTTCTAAACTACTTCAAAATCTTGGGAAATATGTGTTATAAGGAAAAATCCAATATTTTGCTTCTAAAATTATGAGACCATGAATGAAAGGATGAGGAGATAAATTTTAACTCAATATTTCTTATTTATGTTGGTCCTAGAAGGTAGATTGAGAGTTACTAAAGTCAAAGCCACCATTATACTACTTTAGGGAAATATTGGACTCAAATAACTTACTCGATCTTGAAGAAGGATTTATATTCTATTTCATCGTTATAAAAAAATGAAACATACGTACCCTTTAGGACTGTAATGACATATATCTAGATCAGTATCCACTTGACTTGTACCCATTGTGATGGATTGTATTTAGCTTAACCACGTTGAACATAATTGAAAACCCAAGGAAAATGAAAACATCATAAATGAGCCATGAAAAGCTTAATATTTTTTCATCCTAGTGATTTGAAGTGAAATGCAGACAACGTTTTCTATCATTGACTTAAGAAGGTGCTTAAGAGAGAGGAAAACATGGCTAGAAAAATGATCACAACTTCTCTGCTACTTATTTGAATTCCCTAATAATTTTTACAAAATTTCAATCTTGGAATCCTCTCCAAAAATTTCTTATTTTATTTCTTTGAAGAAGTATTCATATGTTTTCTTGGGTGTTTAGAAGATAGAGACCTTAATTTTCATTTCTCAAGGAACTAGTTTTAGAAAAATGAACATAAATTTCACATAACTATTCGAGCTTGATGAAATATTGCATGAAGTAATAAAAGACACCCATCTACACTCTCCATAGGTTTTTAGCCATATTTTTTCCTGTACCTATTAGACCTATCTCATTTGCATCAACCTACACTATTAGTCCTCAAGGCCAACTTTGGTGAACTTTTGAAATTTTCCTCCAAGAGCTAAAATACACCTTGTTGTTACTCATACATTCCCTAGACAACATTCCTAGGCTTATCCCATGCTCACATAATAGTTTCATGATATTTACTGCGTACCATTATTTCTACAATTTAGCTAAATTTAAAGCAAGAAACTACCACCTAGAAATAGCTTCCTAACCTAGCTAGAAATGAGAAATGTGCACCATCATGATGAAGAAATAAGCAAGTCCTACCCTCAACATTATAACTTTGAAATGATCAAAACATAATGTAAATTAATGAACTCTATTCTCCTTAATTGCCTAATTTAACATTAAAATGAACCTAAGTAGTTCAATGGAAATCAAATTATATTTGCTTGCTTTGATCCTTCAATGGATGCTTGGGTGTGAGGCTTAGCTCTTCAAGAATGGAGGATGGAGGGCTCAAGAATGACAAAAGGCTATTAGTATGAAACTATGTTCTTTATTTTGTCTCTTAAGAGATTTAGGTGTTGGTGTAGAAGTAGAGGGAGGGTTGTTTATATAGCCCAAAGGATAAAGGATTCAACACATCCTCATGAATGTGGGACTAATGGAGATGTAGAGTTAGTTATGGATAAGGGGGGTTTAGATGGGGTTGAGTTAACTTTAGGAGGGTTTAGTTTGTCCCTTAGTGGCTCATGTGGATAAAGGGGGTGTATTAATTAATCAAGATGATTAATTAATACATGTGCAAGATTTTATAAGATTTTAGATGGATTTTAGTGTGATTTGGACCATTAGGAGGGAATTAAACCAATTAAATAGTGATTTATTGATTTAATGAGAAGGGAGGCTAATTAATTAATAATAATTAATTAGACTAGATAGAAGGTGTTGATTAACGAAGGGTTAGTAAATAGGGTGCATGTTGTATAGGTGGCTTAATTAATTAGCACAATGTAATCAATTAACGAAAATGGAAGAGATGAAGAGCGCTATTGAAAATATGTATTCAATTTGTAGGAAAGGAGATAATTAGCACAATTTAAGTATTTAAATTACTCGGGCGTAATTATAGGTGTCGACATTTTCCCCTCTTTGGGGTGGCGTAAGTGATGCCACTTTAAATATAGTAGACGGAAGAAAATTTTGAAGGGATAGAAGAAAAAATATCAAGAGACAGAGAGATGCCCCCTTGAGTGGTGATGGGGTGATGAAATAAGTCGATCGATGATCGAAAAAGGTGTGAGAGAGGCGTAAGAATGGGTAAGGGGTAAGAAGTCCTGATGAGAGGGAAGATTAAGGGTGAAAGGAAAGTGATGTAGAAGAAATATGAAGGAGAGGAGAGAAGATCTTAGCCTCTAGCCACTTTTGATTGGAACAATTTGGATATCATCATATTGCCATGGGAACTACATCATTGGTCCTTATGAATAATATAAGCATACAAAATTGGTAGAATGACATGAAAATCCATACTATGAACAAATATCCATTGCTGAAAATACCACTCCATGCAACATACAATAATGCAATGCAATACGAGAAGGAAACAAGATCATTTAATAGGGAAAACAAGTATGAACGCACATATCCAACCCAACGATGGTCAAGAAAGTTGTACAAATGTTTTGTTATCGTGGTGAAGAGATCCACAAGTTCGTGATTGACAAAAAGGGTAAAAATGATGCCCGAGAAAGGCTACATGAAAGGGCAAATGAAAATGGACATGGGGTCCATGAAAATCATTTGTGCAAAACGAAACAACACCAGGCAACAAAAGTGCCCTAGAGTACAGACGAAGCAAGCAACTAGCTTTGTGAATGGTTGTGAATCCGGTGGTCCGCAAATTGTATTAATCAGGAAAGATGTGAGACAAACCAACAGGATATGGAGAAAATACCATGCGCAAGACACAAGTTTCAGCCATAATAAGCAAGTTACCGTTTTGTAGTTTTTTTTTTTACTTTTTAGGATTTTTTTGAAAAATTTTGCCCTGTTTTTGGATTTTTGACATATATATTGTTTTTATTGTTTTTGCTTTCCAAATTGTGGTGAATAGTAGAAGAAAGTAGAAGAAGAAAGTGAAGGGTCTAGGGGCAATAGAAAGTGCCCTAGGTGGAAGAAAGAAGAAACAAATGACAAATAATGTCTTTGTTTAGTGGAAAAATTAAGAAAAAATAATTATATGAAAAATAACTATTTACAAGAGTGTGGAAAAGAATAAAAATTGCCGGAGAAAAAAAAAGTCTAAGGGAGAAGAAAGGGGTATCGTACAGAAAAATATGCCCCAATATGGTGAAAAATAAGAGAAAAATAATTATTTAATAAAAATAATTATTCCACAGTGAATAGAGGAGAAAACGGTGATCAAAACGGGCCTCCTAGCCCTCCTGACGGTGAAAAATGGGTTAATATACCCCACCAAGGGGGGTAAAAACATCATGACCAATTCATTTTAACCGAGCTATTTAGAAAATTTACCGTGAGGCTCTGACACTGAGGAGAACCATGGTGATCGCATGAGACCGATTGAGGCACGCAGATGCAGTCCGAGGGTACCAACTGGCATGCAGACGATAACCCCTTTGTGAGTATCAAACCCTAGCTTCATAAATTTGGTAATTAATGCATTAAATTAGGCCTTTAGCAATAGAAAAATGCATTAAATTAGGCCTTTAGCAATAGAAAAATGCATTAGCATGCCTGCACGTAGGCATAGGTGTTAGATAGGGGGTGCAGGTGCCTTTTTGGGGGCGCAGTGTCCTTTTGGGGGTGTATGTTCCAAAACACATATGCACACACGTGCAGGAAAAGAAAACACACACTCACATGAACGCAAAAACACAAACACATATACATGCATGTGCACACATGGGAAATGGGGCGCACATGTAAAAAGTGTGGTGTAGGCACAAAAAGGTAGGAACACACACATAGGAGTGCACGTGCACAAGTGTAAGCACCAAATGTGTGGCGTACATGCCGAAAGGGCACGTAAGTGCTTGAAAGATGGCACAAGCACCAAAAGACATACATGCACAAGAGAAAGCACCAAAAATGTGGTGCACATGTCTAAAAGGAAACACAGGTGCCCTAGACAAGTGGAGAAAAGATGGGAAAGTGTCAAAAACATGACACTTCGAAGAATTTTTAGAATTTTTGGGTTAACCCTAAAAGGGGAGATAGATTTTTAGAAGAAATGTTAGGAACTGACTAGCGTCATGTTATTTTGTAGAGATGATTACCAGTGTTATAGATGCGGGAGTGACATACCCAGATAGTAGAGCTAGAGGGTAGTATGCACCGGCATGACTGGCGAGCCATGGTGATACTTCTCGAGGTGGTAGGGCTAGGCCCCATGTCTCGGATGCCTTCTATCATATTGGATCACGGCCTATTGACTGCGCTAGCTGAGTGATGGCATAGCGAGAGTCAGTGCTTCAGACTGCCTACAGGAGAGATGACTATGACTATTGAGGATGTATGGCAGATTCTTCATGTGCTGATGATGGGCACCTTGATCGAGTACAACTCTGATGTAGGGCTGATTAGAGCATCTTGCAAGGCTTTTTTGGTTTTTATAATATACCGCACAACGGGATGACCATAGCATTGCATGAGTGCATCTTTGACCCCACATTACATCGGGGGCCTCTCTATATCATGTCTCTTATCAGGGTTCTTACTCACTAATAAGACAGGGACCTCATTCCCGAGAGGATTATTGCCTTTGGTTCATGGCATCTATAGCAGTGAGAGATATTGCTTTGGGGGTAGTGCATATTGGCCCACCTATACTAGGATTTACACTTGATCACATACCATGGTTAGAAGACCATGGGTCCAGCCTCATTATTACAGATATGGTCATGGGATCATATTGTGATCGGATGCCCTGTGGGCCCTTTTCATGTCCGAGATCCTGAGGATCCATCGTATATGGCATGGGTAGCAGCTGGTGGGGATGTACACGACCATCTTAGAAGCCTATTCAAATATAGGTGAGATTTTGATGAGCTGGTAGAGATAGATGTCATCTGGCAGCCATATAGGGATTTCTAGTGGCTAGACGATGCCACAAAGCTCAACATGTGCTTGGTGGAGCTTTTTATCATTGGAATCCATAGTTATATCATGGAGCTATATCAAGTATATAGTTGCAAGCGGTATCTTAGCAGGGTACAGGGGGTCCCCAGCCAGATATCTGGCATGCACGCAGGGATTCAGAGAGGTAGACCATGGGGCCTCACATACTGGTGGCCCGAGCTAGGGAAAGTTTCACGCAGGTGGTCCCACAGGTATGGGACCCAGTACGATAGGTGAGAGATCCAAGGACCACAGTTGACTATGTAGCTTGGTATGCTATAGTGTTACCCCAACGTCTCACCATTCTAGAGGAGGCTTGGGCAAGTAAGCATTCACCCACTTATAGAGATATGGCACGGTGCAGGGCCAAACCTAGAGGATCCCTTTGATGGTATTCCACATGATGGGTAGGGTGCCTCATAGGCATAGGGACCGAGGCCATAGGGCCCAATACAGGTAGCAGCAGTAGCCATCTAGAGGTAGGGTCCTAGAGTAGGGACAATCATCTAGAGCACCTTAGGGACTAGTTCTTGAGGCACACATAGCCTCCCACCAAAGGGTAGATAGCCATAGTACAAGAAAAATTATAGTAGGTCGTAACCAAGAGAGATGTGGCCAGAGCAGAGAGAGATGAGGCTCAAGCTCACATTGTTACCTTACTTTCATAAGCGAGAATCGGGCTCAAGGCCCGAATAGACCAAGAGATGATAGAGTGGCATGGCAGAGCCAGATTCGAGAGATAAAGCAACACAGGGGGCTCAAATATTGAGCCTTCTTCATCAGTCCTAGTCATAGGTGCAGATGGTTATTACGTAGAGAGATCATGTATATGCACGATCACAGGCACTCCTTATACAGAGGGACCATGCCCGCACCGAGCTGCAGATTATTACTATAGAGAGAGATTGAGAGGCTACTTCCTCTAGACAGGCCAAGGCTGACTTGGGCTGAGTGATAGGCAAGTGAGATACTACCCTTCAAGTAGCACTCGCCTCCGGAGATGCCGACCTGATACGTGACGCCACCAGGCTTGGTGGTGAGGCCTTATTTTACAGGACTTCCTATTATAGGGTAGTTCCTCCAGAGCAGTGAGTAGCACTATCATGACATTAGAGTCAAGCACATCAGGATCTCGATCACAGAGATTAGGACAATCCACTAGATCGGTGAGATAGCCTATGCCGAGAGCAGCTAGTCGACCAGCACCATCCTAGCCTCCAGTGTTCCATCAACCAGATGACATATCTAGGAGCCCCGATGAGGGCGAGAGCTACGGTTGAGATCTATAGTTTTGTTGTACAAACTATTTGTATGTATACCTCTTATGAAGACTGATTTTTTTATGTAAAGACTTATATACTTGTATTTTTTGATGCCTCATGATGAAGGCTTTATTCTTTCTTATACATGCCCCATTTTTTATGGCATTATGTATTAATGATCTATTGTATTGAGTACCGATCTAGACATTGTATATTTGTATAGACATTTGTGATGTAGCATCTTTGTACACCTTAGCTGAAGGTATTTTTGATATAGAGCACTGATTTGTATCTAGTTTTGTTGATACAGATGTCTATGAAACACATGTATATATATGAGGATTACTTTTTGGGCTTAGATACACATGTTTATGAGATGATGCATTTTATTGTGTTTGTGTCCTGATGCATGTGACATGAGTGTGATAATTTTATGATGTAAAATACCATTTGCAAAAATTACTCTATGTTTATTCTCATTACATGTTTCATGTTTTGATTCAACACTTATGGATGTATGGCTTTGATTTAGCATGTGACACAAGTGGGCATAATTCTATGATGTAAAATACCCTTTTCAGAAATTACTCTATGTCGATTCTCATTGCATGTTGCGTGTTTTGATTCAGCACTTATGGATGTATGGCTTTGATTCAGCATGTGACATGAGTGGGCATAATTCTATGATGTAAAATACCCTTTTCAGAAATTACTCTATGTCAATTCTCATTACATGTTGCGTGTTTTGATTCAGCACTTATGGATGTATTATGATGTTATCTAATTTTGTACGTTGTATGTATCTGATTTCAATGTTTGATGTACACATGTGCTGTGGATGTTAGATGATAGATCCTTAGATGATATCAAATGCATTTCTCATGTGTTATTGTAGATGTATATGGATGGGATGATATGATGATATTGGTGTGGGGGGGATAGATTTTTGATCATGCGCAACCCCTCTTGCCCCCATTTATGGTACTATATGCAATGATTAGTTTAACATACATGCATGATGTAAAACTTAGCATTTTGTTTATATATGATGTATAGATGATGTTAGATGTGATGATAATGATGGTAATGTGATGTTAATGATAACAAAAACAATGCACATGTAATAAACACAACCAAATGCTAACAAAGAACACCAAGAAATAATACAATACACCATGATTCACTACGCTTCATTAACATGTACCAAACATAATCAAAGGCTAATACAGAACATAATGAATTAACACATTACATCATGATTTCCTAAGACTCACCAACATGCAAAAACATACCACAAGATGCACAAGAAAGAATAAATCTAATATAAGAAAGAAAAGATGAATCTTAACAAAGTATGCCCAAGAAACAAACAACCCAAAAATCAAAAACACAAAAATAACCATACAAGTAACAAGCAAATAAAGAAACAAGACAATGAAAGTAAATGTTTTTTGTTTTTGTAAGTTTTGTTTTCATGAACTAATTTTCTATTGTTTAGGTTTTTGTGAAACAATTTTCTATTGTTTGGGTTTTTGTGAAACAATTTTCTATTTTTTTGGTTTTTTCTAACGGTTTTCCAAAGCTATGTGTAGGTAACCAAGAAAGTGTGGATGCCCCTAGTGTTAGATGGGGAATATATGAGGGCAGAACTCACACGCTTATGAACAAGAAGGTGAAGTTGTTGAATTGCCCCAACATAAGATGGGAAATAGTGAAAGACCATACCCCTCACAAACAAATAAAAGAAGGCAAAGTTGGATCAAGGCCTGATAGGATGGGGCACTCAGGGAATCTTGAAAGTAGAACCAAGTCTAGCCTAAAGAAAACTACCCTCCCGATGCTAGATGCTTGTGAACAATGAATCCTCCCGAGGCGCTCAAACAAGTTCTCACCCTATGACTTGCCCAAACCGCCACAATTGCATGGTTTTCATGAATGGATGACCTGTTTTCTCTTTTTCTTTTTCTAATTTTTTTGATTTTTTTGATCTTTTTGATCATATTTTCAATTTTTGATTGATTTTTAACTTCCTTGCATCATGTTTAAGCATAGAACCACTTAAGATGCATGACATTCATGGGCTCCCGGAGCTCATCACCATTGGGGTGAGCTATTTTGTATGCCCTTGTGCCATACTTGGTGACTATAACATAGGTTCCCAACCAATGTAGTTCAAATTTCCCTTTCTCTTCTCGCTATGCTCTAGTATTGAACTGGTTGTCCTTCATAACTAAATCACCAACCTCAAACTAACAAGGGATGATTCTATTATTGTAGTTTCTAGAGACTTTGTGTTGATACAATTTCAGGTGATTAAGAGTGCAAATGCACCTCTCATCTAGGAGCTCTAATTCAGCCAGTCTTGCCACTCAATAATCCTCATCCTTATCCAGATAGTCCCGAAGAGAAATTATCAGGGATGGAATTTTGATCTCTAAAGGGATGATAGATTGTGTACCAAACACTAGGGAATATGGTGTCACACCCGTAAGAGTGTGAATGGATGTTCGGTAATCCCAAAGGGATGGATGGATTTGTAGGTGCCAGTTTCGACATGTTTTACTGACCATCTTCTCCTTTATCCTTACCAAATTCTTGTTTGTTACCTCACCTATCTATTACCCTAAGGGTAATATGGCGTGGACCATTTTAACCTAATTTGGAACCATTGGTAAATTCCTTTCACGCTTTGTTCTTAAATTACTTCCCATTATCTATAACAATGGCTGCAGGAATACCATACCAACAAATAATGTGATTCATGATAAATTTAGAAATCTGGGCTCCTGTGACATAGGTTAAAGGGACAACCTCCACCCATTTTGTAAAGTATTCCTTAGCTGTGATGATATGTGTATGACCATCGATGAGGTAGGAGTAAGTTTTCCTATTAAGTCAAGTCCCCACTTGGAGAATGGACATGGGGTAGTGATAGGATTGTAATGGTTGTGACGGAGCATGAATGAAATTTCCATACTTTTGACAAAGTACACATTTTCTAACATAATTGCAACAATCAGTTTCCATGGTAGGCCAATAGTAACCTACTCTCAACAATTTCTTAGCTAAGACCATTCCATTTGTATGTGCTCCACACACCCCTTTGTGCACTTCTTTGATTTCCTGGATTGACTCTATCACATCCAGACAACGTAATAGATTCCCATCGTAGCCATGACGATAAAGTGTACCTCCTAAAAGGGTGTAATGGGCTATTTGGTGAATCAGGATTTTCTTTTTAGAATGGGAGATATCGAGAGGGAATGTGTTGTCCTTAAGATAGGTGAAGATGGGTTCATACCACAGGAATTGGGACCAACAACCTCACAAGCTAGGAAAGATTCTGGCATGTCATACGCAGTTGGTGTAGATTTTCTACAAAGAATGACATGTCATTATTCCTGGTGGAATACAAAGCATAGACCCCACCATTTCCATGGCATTTTTGATTTGTTCTGCACTCTTGGGATTTGTTCAAAAGTAATGCACACAAAGTACTCCTTTAGAATTTCTACTAACTTCTTGTAAGTTATGAGCTTATCATCCTTAACCTTGTATTCATCATTAACTTGTTTGATGATTAACTGTGAATCACCTACAACCTTGACATGATGAACATTCCACTTGATGGCTAGCTTCATTCCTACAATAAGTGCTTCATATTCTACAATGTTGTTTGTGCAAGGGAAGCCCAGTGAAAAGCCTACGGTATAGGATCACTAGAAGGAGTAATAAGGACCACTCCTACACCTGAACCATGAAATGTAAAGGATCCATCAAAATTTATCTACCATATAATAGATTCTTCAATGTAGAGCAAGGAGGCATCTGGAAAATCTAGATTCAAAGGTTCTGTGCTTTGTAAAGGTGCTTCTACTAGCTAGTCTACAAGTACTTGTCCTTTAACCAATTTTTGATGGAAAAATTCTATTAACCAATTTTTGATGGAAAAATTCTATGTCAAACTCACTAAGTAGAATGATCCAATTAGCCATTCTACCTATGAGGGTGGGTTTGTACAATAAATACTTGAGTGGGTCAACCTTGGATATTACCTTTGTCTTAGTATTCAACAGGTAGTGGTGAAGTTTTTGAAAAGTAAAAACAATGGCTGAGCAAGCCTTTTCAATTTTAGGATAATTGAGCTCATAGGTAATGAGGGTGTGACTCGGATAGTACACTACTTTCTCCTTATGGTGAGGGTCATATTGGGCGAGCAACACACCAATAGAAAATTGTGTAGTGGAAATATAGAGCAAGAGTGGGAGGCATGAGAACAAGTGGATTAGCCAAGTACTATTTAAAGAAAGCCAAGGATTGTTGTTTCCGAAGTCCTTAGATGAAAACAACGTCCTTTTTAAGCAAGTGGGTGAATGAGTGACATTTATCTACAAGTTGGGAGATGAAGCGGTGAATGGCTTGAATTTTCCTTGTAAGCTATGTAGTTGCTTGATATTCTTAGGTGGAGGAATTTCAGTGATAGCAGACACTTTAGCAGGGTCTACCTCAATACCTCATCTTGACACAATGAAGCCCAATAGTTTCCCTGATAGCACACCGAAGACACACTTCTTTGGATTTATCCTAACTTTGTATTCACGCAAGCATTCAAAGATACGCCTTAAAATGACAGGATGATCCTCTCTTATTTTAGACTTTCCCAGGATGTCATCCATGTAGTCCTCCATGATATCATGAATCATATCATGAAAAATTACTGTCATTTCCTACTGATAGGTAGCTCCTGCATTTTTAAGGCCAAATGGCATTACCTGATAGCAGAAGGTGCCCCAAGGAGTCATAAAAGTTGTTTTGTGTTGGTCTTCTTCAGCTATCTTGATTTGATTATATCCCAAAAGCCATCCATGAGTGATAGCATCTCATACCCTGTTGTTGAGTCAACAATCATGTCAATATTGGGCAACGGAAAATCATCTTTAGGGAAATATTTATTGATGTCCCTAAAATTTATGAAGATTCGGATACCAATAGGTTTTTTCTGGAAAGGAACAATGTTTGATATCCATTCAGAATAATCAATTGTCCTGATGAATCCCATTACAAGCAATCTTTCCAACTCTTCTTTAACCAACAGGGCCACTTTTGGATACATTTTTGGATCTTTTGTTTGATAGGTTTAGCATCTACATGCACGACTAGGTTGTGCATGACAAAAGTAGGATCTATGCTGACATGTCTTTGTAAGACCATGCAAACACATCAATAAAATCTCACAGCATCATAGTGAATGTCTTTTGTTCTCTAGCCGAGAGTGATGCTCCCAATTTTACTATCTTGGGATCTTCTTCGATACCAATATTGACATCAATGGTTTCTTCGGCTAGTAATTTTGATAAGTCCTCCATACACGTAGGATCAAGAGGTAAGTTGAGATATTCATCCAAGGATGTCTCCACGAGATTTTCATCCTTGGCATGGTCACTTTGTTTGTCCTTTTATTTTATTATTTTTTTTTAGCCAGTGCCTCAAAAAGGTTTTCACTATGTGACTTGGACTTTGATTTTTTCCAAGGATTTTATTTAGAACTTTTTCCCTCACTTTTCTTTAAGTTTTGCTAACCATGAAGTTCAGCCTCCTCGCTGAAGTAGGCGCAGGTATCTAAGTTGATAAAGAAACCTTTCTTGTGATCTCCAATGGGAATTGTATCCCTTATGCCCATGAACTCTGCGATAGCTTCGTCATTCTTGAATAAATCTAGTGGCATGTGACGTTGTTGGTACCATTCACAAAGGGAAGGGTATACAATGTCAAAGGTTGGTTCCGTGGGGGTTATGGTTAGGACATCGTTGTTCATGAAAAGGTTTGTGGAGGCTAGATCTTCATATTGGCTACAATGAGAATCCATATCACTGTCTAGATAGTCGAGCTATCCTCGTGCTCGTAATAGGTAGCATCTTGATCGTTGCGGTGTGGCCCATAAGGGCAAATCCCAATGCCATATCTTTCTATTTTTAAATGTGGAAGAGGGACTGGTTCTCTTTGTCTTTGTTCATTTCTCCCACATCCTAGGCCTTTGTAGCCCATGGAGTACCTCATTTTACTAGATTTTTCATATTCCACGGTTTGATAACAAGATGGCTGAGTATCCTCGGGGCCCCAAGTCATAGGTGGATCAAGTAATTTTTCCTCAGCTAACAAGCCTAAAGGTAAGAATGAACCCATAGTGTGTTCCTCTCTAGGTGTTCTCAAGTGGTAGTTAGGTCAACCTCTAGTCTTGGGTGATAATGAAAGGTCTCAAAACCAAGAGCACTTGTTGTACATTATACTTCCCGTAGCCATATTCAAGGATTTTCATATCTCATGCATCAAATGGAGATGTTGAAGTAGACACGCCATGAGTGCAAGAACTAAGAGAATCTGAATCCACCCAAGATTCCATGGCCTTAGACTAGAGAGGGACATCTATATCTGTGGAGGGACATGCATATGTACCCTTTCATGTAAAGCTATTTAGATCTCTACAATGAGCAAAGGGCTCTAGATCTCCTTGTATTGTAACGGTATGTCCCTCATGCTTCAACTTCATACATTGATAAAATTTTGATTGTATGAACTGCATGGCATGAATCCATAATTGTCCTAGAAGAATGTTATATGGAAGTTCCAAGTCTAGGACATGAAACTTTGTCTGATGACAAGTGGGGCCCACCTCCATGGGTAGCGTGATGGTGCCTGCCTACCGACTCCTATCTGCGTTGTTGTATGTGGTGATAGTGATAATATGGGATTTAAGATCTTCCTTTGTATGTCCCAACTATTTAACCAACTTGAACGTGTAAATGTTAAACCCAGATCCATTATCCACAAGCACCTGTTTGATCTTCCTGCGTGTGACAACTACCTCAATGTACAAGGGAAGATTATGTGTTGGATTCTTAGTAGGGATCTCCATATGGTTGAAAGTGAGATGTTCACTTGGTGCGATGTTTGCCACTGCAACTTGAAGGTGTGTAGGATCAAATTCTAAAGGCACTCCCGACCCCTAAAGAGTTTGGTATAGAATGTCTTTATGCACATTGGATATCTTGAGAAGATCTAAGATCAAAATCTTAGTAGATGTCTTTTCAAGTTGTTCTAAAAGGTTATATTTACTGGTTTACGGGGTCGACGTAGAGGGTTACGAATCACAAGGCGAGGCATGCCTTGTTATCGTAGCACAGCCCTTTCCTTTCCCTATCCGGATGGTATTGAAACGATCATCAAGAGATCAAATACATATAATAAGTGAATCATAATGATTGTTGTCTCTTTTGGTGTATAAGTAATTCATGGCTTTATAAGTTTGGGATGACTCTCCCCGATCCGGCTTTGAATTTTTTGACTTATCATGCTTGGGGAATGGTTCTTTATATATCCCCATTTTCTCATTAGGTGTTTGTGTTTTTCCTAGGTTATCCACCTCTATCTCTCTCATTGTCAATGAGGTCCTGAATATAATGACAAAGCCATAGACATTTGTCTATCTTATGTCCTTTGACGTGATGCATTTCGCAATATTCATGCTCCTTGTACCATGAAGGTTTCGAATGTTGTCATCAAATGGTTGCGTTGTAGGATAGGTCATCATGTGGGCCACATCTAATTGTATTAGAATAACTGAAAAAGGTTCATTGAGAGAGGTGAACGTTCTTCATTTTGGTGGTGGTTGAATTGGGCCCTTGGTCAGTTTAAAAGGTTGACTAGTTTGGACCATTTGAACATGTTTGGAATTAGTGATTCCATCTCCCACCACATTTTTGTTTTTGTTAAAGATCTTCGGATTTTTCATGGGTTTGACATTTTGGTTGTCCCTAGATTTGGTTTTGAGGGTTCCTTTAGCAATGAGATATTTTTCTATCTGAATCCCTTTCTCAATAACCTCCTCAAAAGTGTGAACACAATGCATTTGGAGGTGGAAAGCTATATCCAGGTTGAGATTGGGAACAAAAATACTAACCAGCTATTTTTCAGGGAAAGCGCAAGGGAAGCGACTAGCTATCCCTCTCCACCATTGGAGGAAGTTGGTGAAAGTCTCATTAGGGTGTTGTTTGGTGCCACATAAGTCTACCATGGTGACATCACTCTCTATGTTATACGAGAAGTGACACATGAATCTTTCTGCCAATTCTGGCCAAGTGAAAATTGATCCTTGTGGTAAGCGTGTAAACCACTCCAAGGCTTGACCTCCGAGACTCTTGGGAAAAATTCTGATGAGGTAATTATCACTATAAGACACCTCTTGACATGCCATGTAGAAATCTTTAACATGATCCCATGGATCTCCTTTCCCTTTATATTTTTTGAACTTTGGCATATCAAATTTCTTTAGAAAGGGTTGAAGGGTCATTGTCTTGTCAAAAGGATAGGGGCATAGTTCTTCATATTGATATTTCCTAATGCTCCCTATATTACTCTCTTGTAATATTATGGGTGTCGCTTTCATAGACTACACTTCTTGTGTGATAAATTGTTCTTTAGTGGGAGAATCGGGATGTATACATGATGATACCCTCGTGTCTTCTTCTCCTTGGTTTTCTTGATGGAGTTCATTGATCTTAATCTTAGGCCTCAACTTTTGAATGTTCTTGTTTACGTCTTTCTCGTACATGGGAAGTAAGCAAAGCATGTTTTCAGCTTAGGTTACTGATTTGTTGTTGGATTGTGTCTTCTTATTCTAAAGGTTCCTCCTTCTCATATTGTGGAGGTTCTTCACCCGTATATTTTTATATCTTGTTTCTTCGTGGCACTTGGATAAAAGGTATTCTATGCCTCACCACCTTATCATTACCTCGCATAAGAAGTGGAAGCATGTCCGTGTGCTAAAATATCTTCCATATTGATAAGGGGACATTCTTCCTCAGTAGTGTCATTCGCAGGTAGTATTGTTTCATTCTCGGTGGGAAACTTGGCCCCTAATTCTAAGACTCGTGCCAACACTCTATATTTTTTTTGAGAAGAAACTCGTCTATTAAAGTGGGATCAAAATCAAGTTCTGTGTGGTGATTCTAATTCATTTCCACTATGATCGACCATCTCTTCTATTTATTTTTCCACAGAAAATAGTAGTCCTAGGTCATGTCCAATGAAGGGGTTTGACCCTTGTCTATTAGAGGTTTCCCAAGCTTGCACTTGTTGTTCCTCATATGTCTGTTTCTTTAATCCTAGTCATGTTTTAGGAGCCATGTTTTTGTGATAGTTTCACTAGGGTAAGTTGTAAATGTGTTCAAAGCTTAGTGACCACCCCTAAGTGAGATGCAAGATGTATTTGCTAAGAGTATGAATAAGTCAACAATGTGAGAATACCAATGTGATAGAGTGAGAAATTACCAAAGTGACATAAACATTTGGTACCAAAACCTCGTTTAAATGAAGTGCTCCTAGACTACATTTCAAAAATTAGTTTCACGTCGCAAGATGATTAACAAGATGTTTTCACTTATGCCAAGTTCAAGGAATGAACAAAACGTAAGTAAATACAAGAAGTCAATGCGACCTCCCAATCAAGATATACAATGAGCAAGCTCAAACTCGATTAAGACCTATATCTCAAAAAGTGCCAATCACAATTTGTGAATGACACAACAATATCACCAAGATATGTTAACCCACTTTGGGGGAAAGTAAGGTATTGATATCAAGGTGGTATTGATATAACATGTAAAAATGGTAACACCTAGCACTCTTTGAAATCAAGGTAATAATAGAATTGAACTAAAAAGATCAAAGTATAGCTAGGAATAGTTAAAAAATGTGTGCAATGGAACCGTACAATATATATATATTTCTGTTGAGTTTACAAGAAAGAAGACGTAAATATAAAAATTGTAGTGATATGATACAAACAAGCTAACTCTTCTAAGGAAGTCCGTGGTGATGAACCACGTCTAACTACAATGACGATCTTGACATGGGTATCAAGATCACAATGAATACCAATGATGTGAATACACCTCCGCACACTTTAGGCATTTAACTTACCCAGCCGCAAACATGGATGGGCGTAAAGGGACATAAAAGTGATAGAAAGAGTCGATTGGTAACACAAAGGTAATCACCTTTCTTTTGATCAACAAAGTGTCAAAAGAATGTGAAGGAAGCAAATCAAAAAGGATAAAAAATGTTGGCTTCACTTCGGCAGAGTTTCACCTCGTGCTAAGGCAAGTAAAAACTAGGTGAATGTAACGCGTCACATATTTCACAATGAAAATATGGTTCACAACTCAACACTATTTTTAGAATGGTCAAAGTGGGCTCCTGGACAAAGTATATCTTCCTAGGTGGTTCTCTCGTCCTAGGTGCTACGAAGATTATCCTCGAGTGGGACGATTTACCCAAAAAGTCGCAATGACTAGTTTGGGAGTATCTCAACTTTGCCCCCTTCAAGCACAGTGGGAAATAAATGCATCCAATTGTGTACTTAAAAGGGCCACGTAGGGACAACTTGTAGCTCTATCTCATAAAGGATTTACTAGTCAGATAGGTAGTGCGGAGCACTTCCCATTTCATCCACAAGGTTCTCTCTTGTGTGGACTACTTTGGGGTTCCTGGAACCACCCCCATTGTTGTAGCTTAAGGCATTATGCCAAAGGAGTTATGTTCCAGCTTAAGTGGAGAGGGACACACCCTTTTCCAAAACTTGTAATAAAGTGTTTTGAATATGTTGTTTCTTTTATCTTTTTAATTAGATGTGGTTTTCTCGAACACCATTTGGCAACCTGTATAACAACTGTATTAGTAGTTTTCTGACTTTTGTTTTGATTCCTCCGTTCTTTGACAAGTGATGGCATTTTGGTCCTATATGATGATTTTTAGTAGTTTTCCATCAAAAGAGAAGGCATCATTTCTGATTCTCTAGATCATCCAAGGACGCAAGAGAAGAGCATACATGATTGTCTTCAAAAATCCAAAAAGATATCAAATGGAAAAACACTTTAATTCAACTATGCCAAATTAAACAATTCCAAATCAAATACTCCTAACAACCTCAAAGCATCAAAAGGACTTAAGAATCATTTATGATTCCCAAGATCGCCCCAAGGGACACGAGGGAAGAGCATACATGATCCTTATTCCTATAAGTAAACAATGCAAAATATTACCTAATCAAATACAAACATGTAAAAATAGCCTGCAAAGACAAATATATGATTAGATAAACCTACAAGAATGTTAGCACATGAACACCTTAATTTCAAAAATGTAAAAGGAAACCTACACCCCTTTTTAACACCTGCATTCAGGTTAGGGTGTATGCGCCACTTAACGTTGTTTCGGCTCACAGTGCACCTGTGCCACTCGAGAGATGTGTGCACCACGAAAATAGCATACGCGCCACAAAAACAACGTATGCACCACTCTATGGATTTTTTTGACTCACCAAATACCTGCACCACCAAAGAGGTGTGTGTGCCACAAAAATAGCGTATGCGTTACTATGAGAAAAATAGATAGAAAAACATACAAAACAACCGTGTTACCGGAAAAAATGTCTGTGCCACTAAAATAGCATGTGCACTCTAGTTAGGGCATGTGTGCTGATCTAACAAGTTTCATAATGTAGTGAAGGTACATTATGAAATGATGTCTATGCCTAGGTTAGTGCACCTACACACTGGTTAGGGTGTATGTGCCAGGGTTAGTGTGCATGCGCCGAGGTCGGCAAATAGAGTAATAGGTTTTACCAAAGTGCGCTGCGCCATTAGAGAGATGCATGTGCCACAAAAACATGCATCGCACCATGAAAACCGTGCTTGTGCCCCTAAAAATGTGCCTATGCAAAACCTGCAACCAAAATACGGAAACAAACACAAGAAAACTCACAATATCTCAAATTTTGACAAGTTAGCTTAAGAATGGCAATAACCCATTAAAATTATGGCTATGAACATGAGGTTACACATATCAAATGAGCAAAAATTTGAAGAATATGGACATTAATTACTACATGTGCATATCAAAATTTAGCCAAAATAATGAAACTTAAACTAAAATGCCATGGGACTAAGTGTCCCATCGGGCGTGCCAAATGTGTACAAGTATTTCTACAATTTAGCTAAATTTAAAGCAAGAAACTACCACCTAGAAATAGCTTCCTAACCTAGCTAAAAATGAGAAATGTGCACCATCATGATGAAGAAATAAGCAAGTCCTACCCTCAACATTATAACTTTGAAATGATCAAGACATAATATAAATTAATGAAATCTATTCTCCTTAATTTCCTAATTTAACATTAAAATGAACCTAAGTAGTTCAATGGCAATCAAATTATATTTGCTTGCTTTTATCCTTCAATGGATGCTTGGGTGTGAGGCTTATCTCTTCAAGAATGGAGGATGGAGGGCTCAAGAATGACAAAAGGCTATTAGTATGAAACTATGTGATTTATTTTGTCTCTTGAGAGATTTAGGTGTTGGTGTAAAAGTAG
The DNA here is from genome assembly GCA_018340775.1 of Taxus wallichiana var. yunnanensis. NCBI lineage: Eukaryota > Viridiplantae > Streptophyta > Pinopsida > Cupressales > Taxaceae > Taxus > Taxus wallichiana. The sequence goes on from CM031244.1 coordinate 276,216,366, forward strand.
AGGGAGGGTTGTTTATATAGCCCAAAGGATAAAGAATTAAACACATCCTCATGAATGTGGGACTAATGGAGATGTAGAGTTAGTTATGGATAAGGGGGGTTTAGATGGGGTTGAGTTAACTTTAGGAGGGTTTAGTTTGTCCCTTAGTGGCTCATGTGGATAAAGGGGGTGTATTAATTAATCAAGATGATTAATTAATACATGTGCAAGCTTTTATAATCTTTTAGATGGATTTTAGTGTGATTTGGACCATTAGAAGGGAATTAAACCAATTAAATAGTGATTTATTGATTTAATGAGAAGGGAGGCTAATTAATTAATAATAATTAATTAGACTAGATAGAAGGTGTTGATTAATGAAGGGTCATTAATTAGGGTACGTGTTGGATAGGTGACTTAATTAATTAGCACAATGTAATCAATTAACGCTCAATAGAATGTAAGAAGAGCGGTATTGACAATATGTTGTCAATTTGTAGGAAAGGAGATAATTAGCACAATTTAAGTATTTAAATTGCTCAAGTGTAATTATAGGTTTCTACAACTAACCTTTCACACCTCATCAGGCTCTAGAAATAGGCTTACTTGAGCCATTTTAACCTAAGACTTCCACCAAATGAATTGGCACTCACTCTAAGAGATATTTCCCAAAATAACATCATCATATCCAACCTGAAAACATTTTAACGAAGCATACCAACCATTTTCATAACTAAAATAGGCTCCTCACCGATCAAGCCTACATCACACTAAAACCATCCCGAGTGCACTACCAATCAACCTTCACTCTTACAAATACTTACTTCAGACTCACCGCTTTGCCATCAATGTCACTTGACATCAATGACTGATGCATCCTATAAATTACTAGATAACACCCTAGATGCATTGGCACATCACTTAGCCTAGACTAAGTGCTCACCTAAAGTGCGTAAAGGTACCAGGTCCCTCTTTAGGGTTGTTGTAGTAGGATGTTAGCGTGATGAAGGAAGAAACATTTAGATCCATAACTAATCCATCATTTTACAATACATGCCATATTCAAATCTAGGAAAGAACAAGCTTAAACAATAATCATGATTGAATCAAGAACATGCACTAATCAATTACACATAAGAATGACACTTAGATTCAGCCAATATCTTCCATCTATTAGTAAACACATAATCTCCTTAATATAATGGCATTCTATACCAATGCGTGCATGGATCGATACATGATAATCTAATCATATGTACATATCTCCGTAATCTTTCCTCTTACACTTTGCATATACCTAGATATCCACTACTATGTGTTTCATGTCATACATATATATAGGGTAGGGACTTTCCCTTCACCACTTATCTATTCAAAAATAGGCCGCATGCTACTAATAGCCACGCTCCATTTACAGGCATAGCCACACATGAAAGTGTGCTATCTATAGACCTCTTATAGTTAACTGAAGTGATAATCATATTCTTAGCTCATCTCCATGTAAAAATATTTGATCCAATCCTCTAAAGATAGACAATGTGTGGTGTGCATGTCTATGCCTCGTTTATGTGTGTTGCATGCCATCTTCTAAAAATAGGTCTTTCTGCTCAAAATCAGCTAAGTCCCAAAAGCTGAACTTGCACTCCACATGTGGGTTCTTCCTATCCCTCCGCTCCCTTGATCCTGTCCTTTTCTCCCACGCGGACTTCTTTTGTGATCTCTAACACATACTCTCTTATCAACATTGCCCCACACTAATCTCATTTTCATCTTGACAATGGTTATCTCCAAAACTAAAGTACAGAATTTTGAATGGAAAGAATGTATATCAATAAAGAATGTTTTATGAGGTATCCTCCTTTGTATCGGTTTGAAGGATCAACTCTAGATACTCCTCCTTTATTTTAGCCTCCAAGGCTTGCCACTCGGTGAATGCTTTCTCTACCTGCTCTGGTATGTCCACAATAATAGACTCTAGTTCATCTTGGGTAACTTCACCTTTTTCATTTTGTAATACCAACATAATGCTAGACATTGTAGTATGTTTTCCTTCTAGTGCATCCATCTTTTGTGTGATGATTTTCCCAAGCTCATCTAATCTTTCCTTGTGTGGCTCTTGTGCTGCTGCTAGGGCCTCATGCTTTTGCTTTATGTGTTTTATCTATTCTATGCAGCCCAAGGTATCATCCATCATAGCCTTTTGGACTACATCATCTTCTTCCAGAGTCTTTATCTTGATCAGCACCTCTGGAGCTGTGCATATATTTAAGGCATGATCCAAATTTTTCAATTCTTCTTGGAGCACTTGCAGTAGGCCTTCATATGATGCAATCTTTTTGAATACTGTAGCCTTAGCCCTTTCGCCTCTTCTTCAAGATTCTTTGGTTTTGGCATTCTGATTGTGTCCTCTTCCAATACCAAGTCCACCAAAGCTCTAACATAATGCATTGCTGAGGGGAATTGTTCTAGTACCTTAGATTTCAGATGCGGGTGCACTTTCATCACATGATCTCCAATGGCCTCTGCCATGCCAATTAACACACTATTATTTTTCTACTCCAAGTCCTTCTCTTGGGTTAGGCATGCTATCACTAGCATCCTTCGTCTTCAACTCCTCGTGCCACACTCGATTGTTGCATCCTTTTCCATGTTTCTTCTTGCAACCTTAGTAGAAACCTTTATCAATGCATTGCTAACATGTTCATCCAACATAACAGTAGGTTTAACTATTATGTGCCTAGATTGAGGTATCTTCTTCATTCATCTTGACACACATGACTCCTCGCATACATCAAAATGTGGTTCATCCATATGAGTGTCCATTTATCATGAGAGTTTCTTTCTAGTGAAAATGGTCACCATATCCCCATCCATTAATTCCTAACCAAATAAATCCTTTTGTTCAATAGTGCTTTGGAAATGGGAGAGGATTATTTTTTCGTTGTCCTCGACATAGCCCATGAGTGGTACACTGTGTTCCCCACTCATCCTCTTTGATCTAGGACCCTTAGGAATTTTATCTTCAAGGTTAGAAGTATGTCTCATTACACCTTGAGTAGTCACATGCATGGATCTGGAGGTTTCCTTCTCTCTTTCTTCTCCATCCTTCATTGCTTCATATTTTTTCTCTTTCTCGCTCTATGGCTCTTCTACTTGCTCAAGTGGGGTAGGATATGCAAGCTCACTCTCCCCGACTCCTCCACTTCTTCATCCAACTTCAACTTTCCTCTCTTCTTTGGCTTAGCATTCTCCTTGTGTGGAGAAAGACAAGGTGATTTCCTTACCATTTTTGGGGTTCCACCTTGAGTCCTTGTGTGTATGAATATTTTCTTAAATCTGTGCTCCCCTTGTTCAACCTCCATATCTTCCTCTTCATCCTGTCCCTGAGGTGGAGTAGTCACATGGTGTGACTCTTCTCTGTCATATGGTTTCTTTTTTCTGTGCTTCAAGCCTCCATTATCTTCATGCTCCTCTTCTTCATCCTCTACTTCAATAGTTTCGTGGGCCTTTACACCGATATGTTTTCCATTGTGTGCTTATCCTTCGTTGTACTCGGGAGCATGGATTCATTTTCCACATACTTATTATTTTCCATCTTGGGCTTTAGCTAAAGATACACTAATGCTTCCCCTATATCTGCTACAACCAAACTTATTGTATTAATATTAAACACCTCTAAAATGAGCCTCTCGACATAGGCACTTCTTCCTAGATACACATACTTCTTCCTCAACATGTGGTAGTCGACTCTACCTTATCTGCATTGAATACCATTCAGCGTGTGTCTATGAATCTGTGAACAAATGCATGGAAATACCTTACAGTGAATGCATAAGGCAATTTACACCAAGGGCTCTAGACTCCATCTCTCATTGGGAAGCGCGTGATGTAGAAATGTTGATATATAGTAAACTAGACTTGTTTCCCCACTACTAATGGTAGGTCCTTCGGGATGCGCCACTCTTCTTCAAATGCTACATGGAGCTTGTCATACCATTTCTTCACCCATTTCTTGACGTCATCTCTCATGGACCCTTTACAAAGGTATTTGCCAAACCTTTCAGCGGGTGACTTATTCTCTATGGGTTATTCTCATACCTTTTCCTTCAGCCCATTTCGTACTCCAATTTCCATGAATACCAATGATAATTGAACAACCCCAAAGCTGATCTTCCCTCCTGTGTATGCTTCCTTGACTATTTGCTCTGCAATGTAGCCTGTAATATTATAGAATACTCCTCACATCTTATGCGCAATGTGTAACCACATAGTATTTACTTAAGACCACCGCTCTTGATCGTTCAACTTTGTAACAAGGTGTGTTGTTGTTTACACAACTAGATAGTTATTCAACATGTCTATATCCATACCGCATGGACCCTTCATGTACCCTAACTCCCGTGTCTTGTCCTTAAGATTGTGGCTTTATTTGTGAGATCATTCTTTATATCCTCTCTTGTGGCCTTCAAACCTTTCATCATTGAGATAAGCGTAGATGAGATTCTAACTCTGCATCTTGTAAAGTATAAGAATTCCTCATGCACTCTACTCATGAGCCACTGGTATAAGGGCTCATAATTCCTGAAATATGGAAGCTCATATAATTGGTAGACCCCAATTCTCTTTAGAAGCTTCTCACCTGCATCATCATAAAATGGCATGTCATCTACCATATATTTGTTCATCCTTGTAGTGAGCAAGGAATCAAGCTCCTTCTTGTTCTCTGAGGTCATGTGATTGTATTCGCTTACTTTTCTCTTTCTGATATGTGAATCCCATTCCTGGCCAATGATGACTCCTTCTGGATATTACATTTCTAAAATTTCTTTCAGGTGCCATCTCTTCCTCCTTGATGACCACCTTCTTCTTTCCTTTTTCTCCTGCTGCAACTACCTTCTTAGGTGCCATTTTTACCTTGCAATCGTCTCCTTTTTAACTTTGCAATTTTGGAATCAAACCCTATCTTGATTTAATCATTCCCTAACTCCTCTTTGTTTTCTTTCTTCTCTAAAACCCTTCACCACCATGGATTCAAGCTTATTTTCACATAGATCTATTTGTCATGCTTGGTTTCACACCCTTCACACCTTAACCCAATCACTCTTCTCTTCACATTATCTCTTTCCTCAAATACTCTTAGTTGTAATGCTAAAAATTAATTCACATCCCATCCTTATATAGGTTTTCAAATTATGATGCATTTATTGCTCCTTCACCTAAAAATATCCTTTCATTCATTGACAAAATTCAGTCATTCCGCGTGGTACATCTTTGTGCCCTAGATATAACCTTCTAGCATGCCTTCCTACCCTCTAAGAATGACTTCTCTTCATGCATGCCCTTGCACTTGAGAACAACATCATTGTACCTTCTCCCGGTAGTTATCATGGCCTCTACTTACCTTGTGTTATATTGTTATTTCATTCATATCCATCCTTGGTCACTTTTGAGAAGTATTCTTCTTTTAACTTAAATCACACCCATAAAGCAGCTTATTTCTTTCACCTTTCAATTCCCATAGTATTTTACTTGGATAACTACAACTACCCCACACTAAAAGTATGTGCATTCCTCTATGCATAAATATTTTTCACATAGTAATTAGCTTCATGCACACAAACATGCTTATTACAAAATAACAAAAACTAAATTGACAAAGAATAACAATAATGAAGGAAATACATTAAGGAAATACATAATTGAAAACCTAATCTAAATGGTAATATTGCCTTATTACAAACACCAAGAAAACTTGTTTATAGTAGGGCTTCATCCTACTCCCGTTAAAGTAACTGGGTAGTTGTGTTCCATTAAGTGCTTCTAACTGGTAAGCACCTGATTCAAGTATGTAAGTGATGAAATACGCCCCAACCAAGTGTAGTTTGAGCTTGTTGGAATGGCGGAAGAACTTAGAGTCATAAATAAGTACCATTTGTCCAACCGCCAACTTCGTATCCTTTATATTTATGTCATGCCATGCTTTCTACCTAGTCTTTTCTTACTTCGACTCGAATGTGCTATGGCTTGTCTATCATGAATCATCTTTTCAATCCAATTTTCTAAAGCGTGCTCATCAACTAGACCTCCAGTGCATATAATGTGTAAAGAAGGTAACATGAATTCTATAGGAAGAATGGGTTTGACGCCAAACACCAATTGAAATGGTGTGGCCTTTTTCAATCTCTTATAAGTGGTTTTATATGCCCAAAGAACAGTGATACTTTATCATCCCAATCCTTTCTTCTACCATTGCAAATTTTTTTCAATGTCAGGCTATAAATTTTGTTGAAAGCCTCAGTAATTCCATTTTCCTGAGGGTGGTAAGGTGTATTCTTATGGTGGGAAACCATAAAGTCATCTAATAGGATCCTTATGGTTCCATTTAAAAAGTGTGTACCCCTATCACTTTTCAAACTTAAACGACATCGATATCTTGTAAGAACACCTACATGTAAGGAAACCTATACTTTGACATTTTCCTTACACTATATGTTGTAAGGAAACCTATACTATGATATCTTGTAAGGAAACCTATATGTTGTTGCTACTGTATAGTCCTTCGTAGGTGTTTCTTCTACCCACCGTGTGAGATAATATGTATAAGTAATGATATAGTGTGATCCATTCCTGTGCATGGCTGGTGAAATAGGTCCTAAAAAATCAATGGCCCATTTCTCAAATGGCTCTGCATTAATAATAGGTCTTAGTGGAATTTCATCTCTTTTTCCTCATTTTCCTAGGCACTAGACAATGATCACAAGCCTTACAATATTATGTATAGTCTTTATACAATGTCTCCCACCATAATCCAGCAAGTAGGATTTTGTGTGTTGTAGCATCACCTGCATAGTGGCCACCTGCAATACCACTATGAGCCTCATCCATTATATCCTTACACTCATGCTCTAATACACAACGGCATAATACTTCATCTCTACCTAACTTGTATAGGTCACCATTGATCAACATAAAAGGTATCATGCATATGGGAAGCTGTTTCTTTTCTAATGCCTTCATTCCTTCTCGTGCCATAACAAAGTAGAAAATTAACAATGTCGTCAAGTTCAGCTTGGCACGCGTTGTAACCTATATAACTAGGCATTTGGCATGGTTTCTTTAATCATCTATGCTTCTTCTCTTGAGTGAATTCTAGATAGGTTGTCTAGTCCATAATTACTTTTCCCTAGCTTTACCACAATTGTGAAATCAAACTCTTGAAATAAGCGTACCCATCTAAATATGTGCCCCTGTAAGATGGGCTTGTTTACCAAGTATTTCAATGCCATGTGATCCCTATAGAATACAAATGGTGTAGCTAGTAAATATTGTTGAAACTTGTGTAATGCATAGATCATTAACAAAGCTTTGCACTCTGTAGTTGTATAATTTTGTTCCACACACGTCAAATTCCTACTAGCAAAGTAGATAGGATGATCAACAATACCTTCTCCGTGTTGAGCTAATATTGCACCAAAGGCCATGCCGAGGCATCCACATTTACATGAAATGGTTTTTTCCTATGAAGGAAAATGCAGGATAGGCACAAAGAGTAAGTTTCTCTTTAAATGTTTCAAATGTGCGTTGCTATGTTTTTCCCTAATAGAATGTACCCTTTCCTTTCAAGAACTCCTCCATATGTGCAAATTTTTTTGCATATCCCTTGATGAATTTTCTATAATATCCTATGTGACCTAAAATCCACCCACCTCATTCTAATTGGTAGGAACTTCCAAGCCTAAAATGACTACAACCTTAGTTGGATCAACAATTAATCCTTCCTTGCAGATTAAGTGTCAAAATAGTATTCCAAAAGGTGTAGCAAATATGCACTTCTTGATGTTCGAGAGATACTCAAGTGCCTCGCATCATTTAAAAATTAAGCACAAATTGTCATAGTGATCCTTAACAAGCCCATATACTTGTCCAATCATCAAGATAGACTGTAAGAAGTTGTGAATAAAATATTTTAATGCCTAAATAACTATGCACGAGAATACAATACGCACATTTTTCAGTCCAAAAGGCATCATGGTATAGGCAAAACTACCTGATTTAGTAGTAAAAGTGGTCTTTTCCCGATCCTCTTGGGCAATCCTAACCCGATGATACATGGAAAACCCATCTTTGAAGGAATATATTTCAGACCCTACAACTCCTAGTATTTTCTCAAGAAATGGTATTTGTTACACATGCAACATTCAAATCTCTATCTTCCACACATATTCTAATTCATCCATCCTTCTTGATACTAATCACCATTAGACTAACCCATTCTGACTCATCAAGGGGCTTGATAATTCCATATTTCAACATGTTATCAATCTCTTCTTTGACCTTTTCGCGTAAATTGGGGTTCATTATATAAGGCCTATTTCTAACTGGGAATGCACCATCCTTAAGCTTTATCTTCATTTCCCCAAGTGATTCATGCACACCTTTAAGTTCATGATACCCTCAAGGGAATAAGTCCTGATAATCCTTGAGTAACTCAATGATATTTTCTAGTTCTGATTTTGACCAATAGTATCCAATTATGACCTCCTTAGGCTCAACCTCTAATCATATCTTGACCTTCTTTGTCTTCATTGGTCCATGGTATGCACATGTATCCTTATCTACACTATCCAAAACCTCGCGTATGCCCCGTGAATGGTCAATGTCTAGGTTTTCAAGTTCCTCATCATCCACAATGTACACCATCTTTCCTTTTTCTTTCCCAATGCAAACACATTCAGTGCAATATGGAGTCTTCTCCTTCTTCTTCAAAATGTGTGTCTAATTCTATCTTTCCAAATAATTCCAGTATGAATTCCTTCACCTTTGCACTATGTCCCCTGGTTAACTGCTTGACAAATTTTAATGCCTTTTCTATTGGAAGTTGGGAAGAAAAGTAGTCAAAGGTCTTGATCATTCTTACAGTCAAATTCTTCTAGTTTCTAGTCTCTCAATGTACATCTACGTATACATACCAAGCACATGTGCACCCTTATAGAGTGGAATATAATTTATGCACCCAGAGTTAAGGTGGTAATGCTTCTTGGCCTGTTCTCTAGAGTCTCTCACACTGATGAATGTGATGTTGAATGGTTGATATCCATTATAAGTGTAAATATAACTAGGTGCATTTCTTCTTATAAACCTAGTAGATAGGGAAATTCTAATCTCCTTCCACTCCATAATATTATCTCTATGAACTACCCACCAATGCACTGTTGTCCCGCAAGGTATACACTAACATATCTCTTCTCTTAATTTGATCTATCCACTGTGCTTCCATGGCTTTCAAAAATATAGGAAGATCTTCTACCCTTGTATACCAAGGTACTGCGCTACCTATCCATCAAATAGAATGAATTCCATTCTTGTGCGTAACCATGCTTTTTACCTCACGTCCTACTAGTTCATATGTACCATGATCCCAATTTTCACAAGCAATACTTGCAAAGATGACTAATAGATTGAGAATCCTCCCACTGTAGGATGCCTTCCTTTAATGGTTTATTGACCTCTGGGTCTTGAATAATGCGTACATAGATTCTATTTAATTCCTCCTCACTTAGAGGCTCAAAATATGGTATAGACTTCCCATCTGTCAAAGGTATCACAACCCTTTCCTCCTAGTTCACAAATCTGATATACCCCTTATTGAATCTCAAGTCGCATTATTTTCATAACACCAAGGGCATCCAAGCAAGGCTTGAAAATTGTTTGCTTTTTCAAGTGCTAATACCTCAAAATCCCCAAAGAATTTTCCCCTTTGTATGGTTATAGATGCATCCTTCAAAACTCCTATGGGAGTCGCCTTAGTCCTATTTTCCATAAACAACACATTAGATTATAGCTGTAATGGAGGTCTCCCAATTTATACCCATGCATCTAAAGTAAGCACATTGACTTCCACACTGTATCAATCAAAATATTGCTCAATAACCATCCATTTACAACAACATTCGAGTGATCTCTTTATCATAGTCAATGCTATCGGGGGAATATTTGTATGATCTGCCATTCATTCTTAGTGCTTTCGTGTAGAGTGTTCCCTTCAACCAATTCCCTAGTAATGGAATAATATTATCCTAGCATAACATTTTACACACCTCTCTGATGTCATCAATATTAGAGGGGACCATCCCTACTTATTTCTTCATGTTCCATATTTTTTGATTACTCTTTTAAACACTATATTTCACCTTGAAGATTTATGAGGACCTCCATGGTATCTTGATAGAATTCCTTCGATGGTTACGATCTAGGTACCTTGCATGTAGAACCTCCTCCTTAGTGATTGTAGGCTTCTGGTACGATGCCTCTCTTGCATGTGTCACTTCAACATGTGTGGTTATCTTTACAATTAAGGCCTTGGGTTTTGTGCTATCTTGGGCATCAACTAATTTTCCTCTCGCACATTGGATCTTAACCATCCCTACGACTTTGTTTTCCTACTTATTTTATTTACTGAGATGCTCATATAAGTTGGGGCACTCCTCATAGTTATGATTCTTTCTGCAAAAAGAACATGTAAAATTATAGGGACATTCGCGCCTATAATTATTAGGGGATCCACATGTATAACACATTTCACAAGGAAAATCACTTCTTCTTACACCACAGCCTCATCCTCCATATCCATCTCAATATCCACATCCTCTTCCATGACCTCCTTCAAAACAACCTTCATTCCTATCATAGTGTAGTTGATTATGATCCCGATCCTGGTGCTCATTCTTGTTCTTAGAGTTATCTATTACACTTGTCTATCGTACCCTAATGTCTATAGGATCATGGATCTAACCAATCAATTGAAAATCCTCAATATCATGGGTCATGGACTTGCAAATATTGTAAAAGTAGGATACATTCTTCCTTATCGCGTGCTATAACAAAGAACAATGGCTAGCATCATGAGTCAAATGAAATATCTCACAATCTAATAGTAATGAGTGTATAGATTTGCAAGTGAAACTATCTTTAGTGTGACCCTCCACTTCACAATCTGTACACCAATTTCTTGAGCACGTTTCATGATCTAAATTTTCTAATAGCTTCTCTAACTATTTTTCCATAGCTGTAATTTGTGCCTCTAAGAATGGACTAACGCCAATGTCAATGCTCCCAACTACCTCAGCATGCAAAGCTTCTTCCAGTGCTTTGCGTGGATTAGTGTATGTCTTATGTGATAGTGCTCTTCTGAATGGTGTAATCAATCTACCAATGAACCATTGTGCATGTTGGCTTGCGTGAATATCATAAGAAAGCTTAGATAGGAGTGTTTTAAAATGGGCATCATACTCACGTACACTCTTAGTAGTGCCTTGCTTGATATCTTTGAGTGTGCTTATACTCTTTTGATTAAACTCTAGGATATAGAACTCTATTAAGAAATCATCCTTCAATGTGTCATAAGCCATGCAAGTTTGATTAGGGTCAAACTTCTTATACCAACTTTGTGTTTGTCCTTGCAAGGTAGTAGCGAATTGACTTGCCTTATGCTTTGAGAATTTGTGATCCCTTTCATGCGCCATAAGATTTCACACATATACACATGTTCGTCAGCATCCTTTATACCTCTATAGTTTAAGAGATGAAGATACATCTCCATATAAATTTAATGTGGTTGCTACATGCCTTGACCACCTGATCCGTAACCCCATGTGTTTCCTCTTCCTCCGTAACCACAAGATCCACCAAAACTAGAACCACCTATACCTCCTGATCCTCCACCTATAGTTAGAATATGACCTGTAGATGTACTCCCTTGTGCTCCGATAGTAGTACTATACTGAACCCCTATAGTCTGTGAGGTAGTTCCACTTCTAGAGGTGAATTTAACATTCTGTGCGCTCGCATTCTATGTGGATGATGCACCTAAAAATGTTCCTCCAAATAATGATTTCATCTGACCTACCATTGATGTTCTTTCTTCTTGACTTACTCCTACTCTCCTACTTCCCAAGTTAGATTGGCGCTTACTTGTTGTATTAGATACTTTGGAAAACCAAGCACAAGGGCTAGGTCACTAGGGGGATTAAGATGCACACCCTAGATCTAGGTATTTTTGTTGACACACTTCTATGTGAAGCCAAGGGGGATCTCTATCATGCTGTCCAATATGGGGAGTTCCTAATGCTCGCACCATGTCTTCTATGTGAGCTTCAAATCCTTCACGAGCTATCTTTCTCCTCAACACCATACTTTTTGTAATGGTACGTTTCTTCTCTATCTCCCTCTCACATGCCTCATTATAATTAACCCACCTTTCCTCTCTCTACCTTTCTACTATTAGGTTTGCCATATTTCACCAAACCCGCTCTTTCCCTCGTGCGTGTTGAGGTTTAGTTAGCCATCGGTTTACTCTATAGGTTAAAATTTACCATCAAGATCTTGATCGCAAGTGGAATACCTTTTAGATATGATCCTCTAGGATACCGAAAAAATTAGAATTCAGCTACATCTAGGAAAGAATAAGTTAAAATTGAATATTATAAAATATAACTATTTAGAATAGCACAAAACCATGTATCCACATTGTGATTCCAGATCGATCGATTATCATAAACGGCCTAAAATTCTTCCTATGTCCGTAAAAGTGCACGATAACTCCAATTCCACTTAGATGCATAAACAATCAACCACTCATATAATTCTACCGGAAATATGGTGAAAAATCTCTCATATAAGTTGTCATATAGATTCTATTCTACCCATCTACTTGCATTGAACTCAGATCCAATGTTGAACCGCCATGCATATTCTTCCTCCAAATTGTGTATCCACTCCTCAATACTTGCTAGAGTTATCCATTACGTCTTCATCGTGAACCATCCTGAAAACAACTCAAAAAGAGGTCCTGAAAACAAAACCAATGATTCCACCTAGAATTTACTAGATAAAACCCTAGATGCATTAGTACATCACTCAACCTAGACTAAGTGCTCACCCGGCGTGCAAAGGTACCATGTCCCTCTTTAGGTTCTGTGTAGCAGGATGTTAGCGTGATGAAGGAAGAAACATATAGATCCATAACTAATCCATAATTTTACCATATATACCATATTAAGATCTAGGAAAGAACAAGCTTAAAAATAATCATGATTGAATCAAGAACATTCACTACTCAATTACACATAAGAATGACACTAAGATTCAGCCAATATCTTCCATCTATTAATAAACACAAAAGCTCCTTACTATAATGGCATTCTATACCGATACGCACATGGATCTGATACAGTAATCCATTCATATGCACATATCTCCTTATACTTACCTCTTACACTCTACATATAGATATCCACTACTATGTGATTCACATCATATATATAGGGTGGGGACTTTCCCTTCACCACTTATCTATTCCAAAAATAGGCCGCATGCTACTAATAGCCATGCGCACTTACAAGCATAGCCACACATGCAAGTGTGCTATCTATAGAAATTTTACAGTTAATCAAGTCACAATCCTATTCTTAGATCGTCTCCATGTAAAAATTATGTTATCTGGCCCTATAAAGATAGACAATGTGTGGCACACACATCTCTCGCTTGTTTATGTGCTTTTCAAGCCATCTTCTAAAACTAGGTCTTTATGCTCAAAATTAGCTAAGTCCCAAAGTCTAAACTTTCCCTCCATGCACGGGTTCTTCCTATCCCTCTACACCCTTGATCCTGGCCTTCTCTCCCATGCATACTTCTTGTGTGATCTCTAACATGTATTCTCTAATCAATAATGACAACACCAATGACTAGGGTTCAATAATATCCCCCTTTTTCATTAATAGAAACATACTCATAAAACTTTGATGGAAAAAACACACCAACAACTCATATCTCCCTTCATGGTTTCTAATATAACTTTCTTCCCCTTTGACATCTATGAAAAAGGATCATGCATTCACCAAGAAAAAAAGTAGATAATCACTTAGAAAGCATAATCTTACCTAAAGAATCCCTTCCTTAGATTAGAATTACTATTTTTTCCACCTATGACTTGAATAGATGCATGAATGTCTCCATCAATCAGCCTCATAGCTCTCCCAAAACTTGTTCTCTCTATATTCAAATGTCTCACTTCACCATACTCAAAAAACAAACTCATAATGCTCCTCCTAGGATAATATAATACTCCTTTTTTAAGTTCCATGTCACCAATCACTTTCCTTGCCTTGCACTCAGTACATCAAGATAAGAATTCATATCTAATCACTCTTCAAAGATATCGTTAGGGGTTTCTCTTAACCCTTTGTTGATTTGAGAAAAGCAATTTTCTCCCCTCAAAAATTTCCATCTTAGATATATTGTCTTATGATTTACAATGCTTTTAAGACTCCTCATCCACCTCAAAATAACTAATTTCCTAACTCAAAATTTCCTTACTCTAATAATCCTTCCATTCCTATGGGCCACTTCCTTTTACATCCTACAAAATGCATCATGTTTAACATACCTGTAAGATATCACCAAGTGATCTTTAATTGATGGAAAAAATTGTCTTAGATCTCCTTTAGGTTCGACATAGAATTGACCTACCCTTCAAGGGTTTTTGCCTAGACTTCATGAAATTTGACATGATTAAATCAACTTGAGGTTATTCTCCTTTCCAAATTCAAATCATCATCTAAGTGTATGACTTCTTATACACATTATACATTGTTTCGCTAGCTAAGAACACTATGTGTGCCATCATTTTCTTTTACAAATCTCTAAATCTTTCACAAGTCCTTTAAAACTAAGTCTAAACTCATAACTCATACTATTCATTTGAAAATAAACTGCATGTATATTGAGATGAAAAATAAACCCACATTTTGATAGATTTAGACTTTCAAAAACACTAATATAATCTGTAGCAACTTGTTTGTAATCATTACATTTTTTAATTAAGACATGGTATACCACTTTCAATTTCTGTTGGTAAATGGGATCACAATATTCCTTTGACTATTAACATACTTTATTTTCATACATATTATTTTCACACACCTCTATCAAACTTCCATACCATGAAAATAAGTCTTCATTCGTTGACAATGAGTGAGCATACGTGTTATTTCTTACAAAACACTTATTCTGGTCATTATGCACCTTATGGTTTGAACCTTTATAGTATTATCAGCCATCAAACTAATTTTTGTACCTCTTTTGAAGATGCAAAGCACAAATCCATGATTATTCTAACAATATTTTAACACCATACACTTTTAGATTACTTGTTCTAGACTTTTCTTAGAGACAAATATGAGATCTCATAAGCTACTTCCCTAAAAAAATTAGATGACAAACCTTCTAAATCTAGATGTATTTGTAAACCTAATATCTCTTATCAGTACTTGATGATGGTGAATTTTCTTCAAATACACCAATTATTCTTCCAAAAGAGTATTCCTTCTAGAATTCCAGAGAAGGCACTCTATTCTTGATATAATTTCTCATAACAATAGGAAGTCATCAAAAAGGCTTGATGACTCACTCTCTCTTTCTCTTTCCTATGAAGCCTTGTCTATCTTCTTTGATGTACTACTAGATGTTCTACCTTCATTTCTTGATACTTCCCTATTTGTCAAACATGTATGGTATGTTTCATTTCCTTGTCTTCTCTTAACTATGAGTGAGTGTTCTTCATGACTGGTCCTTGGCTTGCTTTCACTCTTCTTGGCTTGATCATCAACTCTTGATGTCTTGCTTGAGCTTGCATCATCTTCCCACACTATTTTCTTGTCCTTATTTTCTTCCTCAACTCTTGGGTTTTCTTCCTTGACCTTGTATATCCATTTATCTTTCTTCTTTTCATGATTTGTTTTAACCATGGTTGACTTAGTCTCATTTCTAGGATTGATCTTCATATTAGATGCCTTATTATCTTGCCCTCTGAAAATATAATACTTATTTTTGTGCTTATATTTCTCATGGAAATAGTATTACTTTGCAAAATGCCCAAACTTGTGACAAGTATAGCACATGACACTAATTTTTCCTATTGTTTGATGTGAATTATCATTCCTATCATAGTTTACAACCTTGAACTCATATTATATTTTAGCATAGTTTTCAAATTTAGTGTAGTTATAGCACACTAACATGTTCATGTATCTTAAGTGTTCTTTTTCCCAAAACTGACTTGAAGGTTCTTCTAAATAGTTCCTGAAAATATTGATTTTTCTTTATAGTTTAAACATGGTATATCCTTTTCATAATCATTTTTACAGCCCCTCCATGGGTGTTATCTATCAAAATTCTTCATGAAATCCCTAGCTCTATGTCCAAAACCATAACATTAATAACAATATCCATTAAAATTCCTTTCATACCTAAAATCATTAGGTTGCCTAAAAGGTTTATGCCTTCTTGAATTTTTCCTCTTATTTGTATTCATGTTTCACTATCCACTTGAACCATATTTTTATATTCACTCTTCTTTACAAAATATTTAATGCAACTTAGTCAAGTTTTTTCATTTTCTCGCTTTCTGTTTGTCCAATATTTTATTTAAAGCATCAAATATTTTTTCTAACTTGTTATACATCTCTAGTCTCTTGGTTTCTTCCTCTAATTCAGCTCCTAATGATATCATCTCTTCTTCGTGTCTCATGCATGTGTCTTCTTTTGCATTTAGATCTTTTGACATTATTTCAACTAGAGAATTCAGGTTTTTACTATTTTACGATGCTCTTTCTCTTTGTCTCATGCGAGATGTTGAAATAAGCTCCAATTATGCCTCATGATATTTTATTTCCTCTTCATCCTTCTACTTTATCCTCTCCTCAATAATCTTGATCTAGTCTTCATACTCTTTCATCCTTATCTTAAATTTATGGTTCTTTTGTATTTTATGTTTCAATTCAACCAAGGAACTTCTTAATTCTGCATCAATATTTACCTCGGCTTCCTCTTCATATGATATTTCATCCTCGCTGCCATATTTTTCTCTTAAGATTCTACTAGGAAATACTTCAATAACCATTTTTGTAATTCATGATAAACCTACTCCAAGTTGTTAAACTTGATTCTAGAGTACCATACTTTGATAACAATTTTTGGAAACTAAGTCACCGAGATACGGGGTTGAATCGTTGTCTTATTAAATTTACCTTCTCAAATATTCTATTATGAACACATAAAACCATACACAAGAAATTTACAAGAGATTACATAGAAACACAATTTTTAATGTGGGAAACAAAAACTAGGAAAAAACCCACTGACACCAAGAACTTGGCTTAGGACCAATTTTTCCTATGTCAGTTAGATTAATTTCATGGTTGAGCTTTAACTCAACCTCAAGATGCAATTCCAAGTTTTGGTTAAAAAAACTGAAATTTAGTGAGCTTGAACACATAATGAGGCTTCAAATCCCTACAATTTAACCATCTACAATTGATCTTCTATAAGCTACTACTTATAAGGAGGCTACAACCCCTATATGCTAAGCTATAACTTAGACATGTTTTGTGCTTTGGTCACACTTTGTTTATTGTCTTACATAACTGATAATGACCTCTAGATTATCAAACTTTGCTTCTTCTTCTCTCTACTACTAACATATCTCTCATGATCATCTAATTAGATGCAAGGATCATTTCACAATGATCTGCTTTAGTGAATCCACATTAACCTTTGTTATACACAAATTATTGTAATACCTCAGACCTTTAACTCCGCTACACCCTAAAATTTTCCCTAAATTTTCTTATCAACTTCCTTGTTCCACCTACAATTTCATCAAAGACTCAACTTTCTACCTACTTTACTCTTTAAATTATAGAAGTGTGCTCTATCTCTTCTTTACCGATTAAATTAGTACCCGATCACACTTTGATATCTATGACTTAACTTAGCCAAAATTCACACTCACAACATTAGATCTTTTTCTCGCATTTAATATTTCAATCTCCAAACTCCTTAATGTGCACCTACATTTTTAGTCGAAAATCATAGTGTTCTTTCTTCCTCAAGCACTATCATGCTCTATTCAAATTGTATCTAAGAATGATCAAGACTAAACACTAAGATATTAGTTTAACTAAAATAATTGTATTCTTCTATTTCACCGACCCTTCTTCTCGCCGTATTTCACATATATTCACTTTATTTTATGTATCTCCTTCATATTTCAAATTTTACCATCAATAAATGTCATTATATTCTATCCACTTATTTCCATCAAACTTGTCAACTATATTTCAATCACCTTCTCGTGGATACCACACTATCCATCAACCTCTTTCCACAAGCATTTACACATACTTTGATATTAGATATTATATCATCATGTCTTTGCTAATTTTTGAATGCTCTTTAACTTCCCGATTTTAATAACTTTTTGTATTACATATTATCATTGTCTTTCAACCTTTTAGCTTGAATACTTAGGCAAAATTTAACTACACATTTTATTCATACCTTTGTTATGTAACCTTTTTCCTTAAATTTTACACACCACCTTTCTCAATACCCCTTACTCTCACTAGATCTCATCTCATGTAGAGATTATCTTATTAACTTCTTAAGGTTCCTTTCAAATTCTAACACCTCTTCATCTTTTTTCCTTTTAGACTTTTGAATATTCCTTGGCCAGAGAAAATTTACCTTCACATTCTTGATTCAAGTTGGGGAAAATGTATTTTGAATCATTTAACTTCATATAACTCTTTATCTTCTTCATGAACCCATAAAATTTAGACTAGAACGTTCCATGACTTTAGAAATTCACATTTATATCAAACACACCTTAGCAATGCTTTATTAGTATTACAATTTTTTTACTATGTTAATTAATTTTTGTGCACTTGAGGAACTTCATCAAAACCTCTTTTTAACTATGAAAACAATGCTTTACCATTGACAACCTTATTGAAGTAATTTGACTTCATTCATTTTTCTAAGACAAAAAAGCGAGACATTGGCTCTTAAATCTCTTCACAAACACATTAGATTTGAGAGCCAGTGTCTCAATTTTTTGTCTTATGCTGATCTAAAGTATTTCAAACGAAAGGAAATTTGGCACGACATTCCGCTCAAGGATGATGTCAAGCCTTTTCATTAAAACCAAAGGCACTACATCCCCAAAATCTCAGGTACCATCTAGGCTGAAATTCAGAAGATGCTCGATGCAAGAATTATTTTTCCAATTCATCACAGTACCTGGGTTATAAATATTGTGCCTGTGTGAAAGAAGAATGGCAAGATACGCATATGCATGGAATTTCATAGCTTGAACTAGTCATCCTTAAAAGATAACTATCCACTGCCGATAATGGATCAAGTGCTACAGTAGTAACCGGTTCAGAAATGTTGTCTATGCTTGACATTTTTTCAGGTTACAATCAAATTCAAGTCACACCTGAAGATCAGTTCAAGACAACATTCACCACTCCTTGGGGTACCTTCACCTACAAAAGAATGCCTTTTGGTTTGATCAATGCTGGTGCTACCTTCCAATGAGCAATGGAATTTTCATTCAAAGGTATGATGGGAAAAGTCATTGTAGTTTACCTAGATGACCTGACCATGTTCTCCAAGAGATGAAGTGATCATTGCGATCATTTGGAACAAGTCTTGATCACATGTCAAGAGCAAATGATTTCACTAAATCACAAGAAGTCAGCTTTTAGGGTCATTAAAGGAAATTTGCTAGGACATGTCGTCAGCAGAGAAGGAACTAAGATAGATGTCGAAAAGGTAAAGGATATTTAGAGCCTTACTTTTCCTACAAGCAAGACTGGTGTTCACTCTTTCTTTGGAAAGGTAAATTTTCTTAGATGCTTTATTCCTAATTTTGCTGAGAAGACTTGTCATATATCTAATATGATGAAAGGGTCCCAAACATTCCGATGGAGTGACAAAGGTAGGACATCATTTGAAGACATAAAAACCTCCATCACTTATGCTTCTGTTCTAGTGTGTCCTAACTTCAGCAAATACTTCATCATGTACAGTTATGCGTTTGTGCATACTGTATCAACTATCTTGATGCAAAAGAACTTTGAGGATATTAAATCCATGATTTCTTTCATGAGCTCTCCTCTTAATCCTCATGAACTAAAGATGTCGCAATTGGAAAAACATGCCTTTTCTCGTGGTAAAAGTAGTCAAAAATTTTGCTACTACATTCTCAATTCTCATACAAAGAGTGCTAGTTCCGCAGACACGACATCGTTAAGTCTATTTTGACTCAACAGAGTTGGAGAGATTATGAGGGAACTTGATCACAAAGGTCCAAGAATTCGACCTAGACATCAAAACAACCAATTTGGTAAGAGGTAAGGGCCTGTGTCAAGTAATGGCTAAAAATAAAGACTCGTGAGGTACTGGAGAGAAGGCTCATCATGTTGATGGAGAACAAAATGAATTGGAGAAAGAAGATTCTTTGCCCATGGTTTTGTTTGTCATAACCAATGATGAATGGTATTCGATATCATGTTCGTTCTCACCTATGGTGAGTTCCCAACTCACCTAACCACACAGAAAAGTGAATGGTGAAGCTTAGAGCCGCAAGATATGTCATATGGAATGATGGATTGTACAAACACAAAATTGATGGAGTTTGTTTACGATGTGTTGATAAGCTGCAGAGGTAAAATTGTTGGAGAGTTTCCATGACTCGGCTTATGGTGGTCACTTCTCCTCATCCGTGACAACACATAAAATCATTCAAAGCTAGGTACTACTACCAAATGCTATTTCAAGATACAAATCACTTGGATAGCAAAATGTGAACTTTACCAATAGTTTGTGGGAAAACCAAAGCTAGGTGCATTTCCCTCAAGTTAGTCATCATTGAGGAACCATTCAAATAATGGGGAATTGATTTCATTGGAGCACTCAATCCTCAATCGAGTTTTAGACATAGTTACATCCTAACAAAGAACAGATTACTTTTCAAAATGGGTGGAGGCCATCCTGTCAAGTATGCCACTTCTGAAGTTGTTTGTAACTTCATCGAAGAGAATATTATTGTGAGATTTGACATTCCACACAAAATCGTTGTTGACAATGCTTCCAACTTCTCTTCATGGGAAGTTATTGGTTTTTGTTATGGATATGGAATAACCTTGGCTCATGCTTCTGATTATTATCCTCAGGGAAATGGTCAAGTAGAATCCAACAACAAGAACCTGAGTGACTATCATATGGAAGCTAGTTGATGAAAACTAGTGGTCCTGACACAAATCATTATACGATGCTTTGTGGGCAGATCGTATCACTCCAAAGAGGTCTCTCGGCATGTCACCTTTCCAAGTGTTATATGGGATTGATGCTAAAATCCCTATCTCCATAGAACTTCCGGTTATACGCTTGGATCAAGTAATTAAAGATGAAACTTTTCAGAATTCTCTTGAAGAGAGGATTATGTACCTAACGAACTTGAAGAAAAGTGAGTGAAAGTCGTCGACAAGATTAGTTAACATCGAATCAAGTTAAGAGGCTATTTGACAAGATAGCTAAGTAGAGATATTTTTAAGTGGGAGATCTTGTTCTTCTATGGGACAAATGAAGATAACTAAAAGGTATGCATGGGAAGTTTGACTCTCTTTGGAGAGGGCCATACAAAATCAAGCATCTCAATGGAGAGAATAGTTTATGTCTCTCATATACGAGATGGAACCGAGCTCCCGCTTCCCTATAGCAGGCAAGCACTCAAGATCTTCAGGAAGTAAAGCTTGCTCTCTTCTTTGTGTAATTTTCTTGTTCATTTTATTTTGCTTTCATTGTGTGTTTGCTTTCTATTGTTGTGTGTTCCCTTTCTTTTTATTTTTTATCACCCTTGTTTTTGACTCTCTATAACCCAAAGGATAGGCACATGAAAATCTAGAATTCTCTATCATTAAGTTTCACTTAAAGATAGTCCCCAGAAAGAGCCAGCTGTTAACCTACAAAATTGACAAGGGAAATTTGCAGGTAACTATAAAAAAATTCTATTTTGACCCCTAATGGATTTTGTCAACATTCGAAATGGCCCAAAACTCCCTTTCAAAAATCAAGTTGTTTTGGGACTTAGTCATTTTCAGCTTATCCTTTGGTGCAAAAAGTGGTGCGTTGACACTCCCAAAATGCACCCTTTTGAACTAGGCGCCATTTCATTCATGTCAACATCCCAAAAATTGCGCCCACTTTAAAATCCTTCGGCATAGAAATTCTCTTGTCAACATCTCCAAAGTAGCACCCTAAAACATTGGGCACAATTTTTCGCATGTTGACATCAGGAAGTTTGTGCCCCATTAAATCCTTTAGCACCAAAATTTTTATGTTGACATCTAGCAACTAGCGCCATGCATTTTCCTTGGCGTAACTTTTTCCATGTCGATGCTCCCAAAAATGTGCCAAAGTGGTTGGTGAGGTAATAAATGTAAATTTTTCTATAAATATGAACCTACCACATGTCATTTTCATGAATTGAAAATTGCGAAAGGTATTTTCTCTATGCATGTCACCATCCCCTGTCACCCTCACGTTTTTTTTTTTTTTGAGCCTGTGGACCCCATGTCTTTTCTTCATCTTTTATAAATCTGGGTGAGTGGCTCCTCTCCCATTTTTGGTTTTCATGTTGTTGTGTTGAATGTTAGGGCTCATATTAAATAAATAAAATTTAAATAACCCATCTGAAACCCTCTTTCCCTCTCCTTCCAGATCTACAAATCTAGAAGGCCCCTACCGCTAAAGTGAATTTCGAGGGAAAACCATTTATCCCTACTTGCTACCTTGCCAAAAACCTCTCTTCCTAGCCATCTGATAAATCCAAAAAGAGAGAAATCAAGAAATCAAGAAAATAAACCAAACTGTTAACTTGATTAAAACCCTGGCACCATTTTTAGTGATGTTACACGTTTAGAAAGTGCATCGAATTACTATGGTGCAGTTGTTCTTCCGTGCAACCTTTTCCAAAGTTGCACCTTGGTGCACTTTACTCTCATGCAACATAAAATTTTTCCACACCCAGCCAAAAGAACACTTAGCAGATTCTTGTGAGGCACAGGCACAACTTCCACAACATCAACATGAAATATTATCTCTACAGATCCACACCCTATGCTTTACCCTTTGGCGCTAAAATGTTTCATGTACCATCTTCCAAAATTGTGCCCCCTTTTAACTTGGTGTAACTTTTCTCATGTTGATACTTTCTTGATTGCACCCCATTTTAACTTGGTGTAAGAATTTGCATGCTGACACCTCAGAAAGTGTGCCTAGTAATAAAAATCCCCTATAGCCTACTGTAAGCTTGCACCTTGCACATGAAGGTTTAAAATTGCTCGTTCTTCCTTCTACAAGCTAAACCTAACTATTTTCTCACACATTCTAAGGTGTTTTGTTATTCTTCAAACTTTCATTATGGATAACATGATGGTTGACATGGCTCTTCTGTGTTGGACCTTCTTGATACTTCTTGTAGAACAAAACATCCATCCTTAAGCTCACATATGTCTTCATCAAGCAAGAAACCAACTAAAGCTAAAGCTAAACAAATGAGCAAGAAATGAAGTACAAGTACTAGAGAGTCAGAATTCCTGACTCATATGTAGAGTGTGACCTTGACATCAGAGACTCTGAGCTGGGTCATATTGACATGGATGATTTTTGGGTAAGGACCACCAAGGCAAGTAGTGGCCCATGGATGAACAAATTAGTAGGCAGTGGATTGCACTTTGCAGCTGGGCTTCTAGTGAGTGCCATAAATAATGAGTTTATCATGTTGGTTTCCCGATGCTATAACAAAGACACTAGATGTGTCGAAAATAAAGAACAACAGACAATCATAAACCTCACAGCTCGTCACTTTGAGATGATCCTGGGCATTCCTCATCACAGGCAATATGTGGAAATAAGTATTGAAGACTGCAGGAAAGCATGGGATGATAATGAAGATCAGTGCATGCAGATGATGAATGAACTCTATCTAAAGAACAAGAAGCCGGTGTCTAGATGGCCACAAACCATCCACTGAAGTGATTTTAATGAAGAATTGAGTGATACAATCACATTCTTAAGTAGAGTATTTAGGCTCCCTGATGCCCATCATTTCCATAAATGGATGCTAAGATACCTGGAGAACATGAGCAAGAACACACCTGATCAATGCTTCGGATGGGGTGAAATCATCAGTGACACCATCTCACAGCAGCTTCAACAAGTTCTAATAACTGGGAAGTTCTACATGAATCCCTACGTTGTATACGCTCATCGTGTCGAAAGGGATTTCACAAGGTTAGCTTCAAATGGGGTATGGCCCCAAGTCAAGATATATGAGTTCTACCTAGAGCTAAGGCTCAAAGCTAGTATCTCCCAGTTCTCCAAAATAAATGATGCCTTCTTCTATGATGTATTATGTTTTTAAGACCAAACATGAGAGACATAGTCGAACCAGCCCGAGTGTGATTACTGCTACAAAGAAATGGGGAGCATTGTTCACACAATTCTCCACATTCACATACCTTAGAGCTATGAATTTTGAGGGAGAACCAATGAAGCTACTAAGGTTTGTGGGCCTCGAAGCTGGTCCTTTTGGAACTATCAAGGCAGCTTAATCACTTATCATGAAAATTTTATGAAGAGAAAGAAAGGAGGAACTCCATTCCCCCTTATAGTTGGCCGATACACCTACCCTACACTTGCCAAAGCACAGGAAATGCATGCTAAGCTAGAGCTGCTGAATTTGAAGCACAACTTACCAACAAGGCCAACCTTTGACTTCCGGAGTTGCCTCCCAAAAGCAAAAATTAATCCCATCCATGTTCCCAAGATTGAGGACATTTGGATAAACCTAACCCACGAGATAGAAATTAGGTGAAAGGATCACTCCCAGCTAGCTCTAGAGGAGTTCATCCACTATCTCATTGCCATTGTCCCAAAGAAATTTAAAGAGACTAATCAAGAAATCGATCAGGTTTACATTGACACAGATGGGGATAGCCGGTGATTCACAGAGATCGACCACTAAAAGTGCCAAAGACCATTTAAGAAATGGTTAAACCCACATTATAGCGCACCAAACATTGGTATAATCGAATGGCCTTACATACATCAGATTTAAATTCACTACTTCTTCTTCAAGCTGTGCACCTCTAAGGCCAAACCATGTGCCAAAAGGAAAAGGTAAAGACAAGGTGGGAGAACCAAGCAGACAAGAGGTACCCAAAATTCCCTCTTCCACTACTCCTGAAGATTTCCCTCCTACTTCTGAGAAGAAATTATTTGACTTGGTGTCTCTAGGTAATGAAGAAACAATAGAGGTTTCAACGGATACATCCACCCGGGATGTTATCACAACTACAACTACAAAGGTACCTAGCATTCCTTCTTCCATTTATTCTCCTCCTCCTTTCATTCAAGCATCTATCCCTATGGATGTGTCTTCTCCTCTCCCTTCCTCCCTTCCATCTCCCACCTCTTCCATCTTCTCCTCTCTTGTGGATCTATCACCTAATGTTTCCTCAATCCTAATGATGATCCCTTCCATTTCCACGTCCTGCTCCTCCCCATTAGTAACTCCAGGCCCCAAAAGCATCGATGAATTGGAATCCCTATCAATTCCACCACCGAGTGTTTCAACACACTTCCCTGAGGCCTCTACAAATACTCCCCCTCTCTTTCCCATTTCTTCTTCTTCCTCTGCTCCCACTCCCATAAGTCCTAGTTGGATTTCTGACCATCTGAGCCAGCATAAGAGGAAATTCCCCATTATGGCCATGGATTTCTCTGTCATTCCAAAGAAGGGAACCAAGAAGAAGAAAGTGATAACTCACTTTTCTAAAGGCACTTTAGGAGAGAGAGTCATGGAGATAGCTTTCCCGGATCCCACTAAGAGAAAAGAAGATCTGTCTCCCACAGACTTCATGGTGACTCAAGTCACAATGGGGACCTTGTCTAAAAGCCTGTAAGGGGAAGCCTTGTCTACTATGGATGCTCTCTGCAAAAAGCTTGAAAAGGAATAAGAGGAGAAAAGGATACTTAAAGAACAAAATAGACATCTCCTACAAGCATTGCAGAAAATGGGCAACGCTCCTCTTGTGACTGCCGCCAAACCCATTCAAGTTCTCGTATGAAGGATAAAATAAATGAATATATTAAGATTGGTGAACAAGGCACAACAATATCATCCTGGATCAAACAGATCCTTAGAGATGGTGAAGAAATGCTTGGTAAATTCACATTGCTCTATTATGATATAACTCAAGCAAATAAGGAGCTACAAGCAGTAGCAAGTGCCCTATCTAAAGAGTTGGATAACGCCAGGTTGTAGCATGAAACATTCCAAGTAATGGTTAACTACTTAGTTGATAACCTATTGAAGGTTAGCGTTATTGATCACCCACATGCACATAATAAAGCTCTCATTGCATTAGATTACCAGGTTGACTAGATGGAATATATCCTGGAAAGAATCAATAAAATCAAAGATGAAGCCCAAAACAGATGATATACATGGAGCAGATAGGTTAAAAAATGTTTCCAGGGATGCTCAAGAATCATATAACTTGAGGGAAGTAGATGATACATTGCAATGCTTCAAGGCTATCATCACTCAAGGTCCGCACTGTGAGGTCACCGCGACCGAGAGTCAATCAATAACCTCTTGCATGTCGTGATTTCATTGGCTTTTTAATCGATGCATGCAAAAAAAAATTGAGTTACCTAACAAGCTCAAGAATGAGAAAGAAACTCCGTGAAGTCATTCGTGACCATTTTAATGGTCCCAACCATGATCAAATTCAAGCAATGATCAGAAATTTTGTAGAATATCGAGCGCAGTGTCACATCGACTCTCCTAATCAAAAGCAAGACACCAAGTTTGAACAGAGGGATGATGAGGAGTAGTTTCTCCTCTCGTGTATGTGTTGATCATTTTTGTAAAATATTTAAAAAGCATGTTGGCATACATGATGACCTCATCCATGTTGCACCATGGGATGTTGTCATCCAAAAACTTACCCAAGTCAACTGTTGACTTTTTAGATATTTTCTTGTTATTTTGTAAATATCTTGTAAGATATTTTGTAAGTAGTGGGTTTGCTTTTGTCCTCTTTCCTTCTCTCCTTCTATAAATACTAGAATACTTGTTGTATTCTGGGTGAACACTTTTATATGAAAAGAGAAGTGAGGAGAGAAAGATTTTTTGTTTTCTTGCAACAAAAGAAATATCAATACATATATTCAAACTTTGTGCTTAATGTGTGTGTTATTTACATAAGATATTTCTTAAGTCGATCTATGTTTTTATTCTCATTAGATTCATTCCTACTATTGTCATTTGTTCATCATTATTGCTTTAATTTTTTATGCAAGTAAGTCCGGCTCTGTTTACTTACCATCCTAAAGCATAAACTTTTTGACCTTTCTATCTTGGAATTCTTTTCTTTTCTTCCTTCATATCAACCCTCCTCCATTCCTTCCTCCTACCTTCTGTTTGTAGTTAGAACGACCTCTCTACCGGGATGAGATCCCAAACCCCCGGTTAGAATAGTTTAGATTTGCATAGATTCCACTTGATAGATTAGCAATAAACTAGTTTTTCTTCACTATCTCGAAGAGGGATCTCGCCCGCACATTGTTGGCCTATTTCCCCATGACCTACCTATTTGACAAATTTTCGATCAACAGCTTTTGGTGACTCACTGGGATCGAACTAAGGAAATAACTGAAAAACTGTAAAAATCACTACTAGATTGCAAATTTTAACCCTTTGTTAAAAATCAAAATTTTTGCATAAGTGATCAAAACTGAAAATTTCCTTAGGAAAATCCATAGATCTAGACCAGATAGAAACTTTTAGTTCACTAAGTTTTTACAAAAACTTGTATATTTCAATAGATCTGAGATTCTGAAATTTTATGATATTTTCAAAACCTTGCAAAATTCAGGTCAAAGATCTAAAATCAGCCTACTAAATTGACCCACTTTTTATCCTTATTAATCTTTGTTAGAAAACCACAATCGGTTGTTATTAAAAAGGGTAAAATTAAATATTGATAAAAGTACATGCTCTTGATGTTTTCTAGAAAAATTAGAAAATCGTAAAGTATAAACAAAAAAGATTGTTGTAAATCTGCTCCCGATTGTTGTAGATCCGAACGGATACATTGGCAGTGAACCATTTACTAGCAAAGAGAAGAGATCGTGGGGAATTTGATCCAATTTTTGATCTACTTCAAGGCACAATTTTAGTATCACTCTAGTATGATTTGCATCACCGAGCTCGGTGGATCGATCAACAAGAAGTGCCTCACCTCCACGAAAGAGCTGGATTTCATAGGGTGCTTTGACATCAACTTGCAAAGCTCTTTTGCTAAGTGGAACCACACTCCCTACTCGTGTTCTTTTTCCTACTTTTCAAATGGTAGAAAATCTGCCTATACCATGGAGAAATGCTATGGACCCTCTAGCACTGTCACATCCATTCAACCCCTTCCCTCACGTAAATCACAAACATTTCCCAAAATTTTATGGGAGCGGAAATCAAAGCACATACATGCATATAGCTGCGTTTATTATGTCATGCAGCATTCTAGACGTAACTCATGAGGATGTATCGGTATGTCTCTTTCTGGAGACCTTGCAAGGGCCAACAACGATAATGGTTCCAGCAATTACTAGCTAGATCCATCACCAATTGGGCCACATTATGGACTGCTTTTGAAGATAGATACAAACCTTCATAAGACACATTTGTGTTATTATCATAAATCACTCACATGAAGAAGGAGACCAATGAAACCATGCATGATTTTATCACCCAATTCAATTCACTGATCAACCGTGTGCCACTTACCATGATGCCAACATTAAAAATTAGAAGTGTTTCTTCTTGAATGCCATGAGTTCAAAAGTAAGTTTCTTACTTTTACAGGAACAGATACCCACCTTGTCCCTTTCTCAAGTTATGGCCATTCGAATATAAGACAACCTTCTTATATCCACCGAGTTAAGACGAGAGCAATCAAAATCAAAGGCTTCAACTTCTTCTCGGATACCTCATCAAATCCAAAGATTCCGTAAGATGGCGAATGACCTACTCTCATTAAAAAAATTTAACTCAAACATCATCTACTCGCTCCCTACCAGATATCCCACAAAGGAACTTCACTCCCAACAACACCCCCTAAAGGAAACATTTACTTGTTACTTCTCTAAGGTTAGAAATTAAATCCCTCCAGCTTAATGATTTGGTTGAAATCAAAGAAGATGATCCAAATTACGAAGAACCTTCGTCACAAGGTGAATATGATCAAGATGTCGGTGAACCAACTAACAACTCTACTATTGGGTATATGGAATTTGAAGATGAGGAATCTGATGAGGAAGAGGGTACCCAAGGGTATGCGAGTGGACAATCATACGTGATTTTCACTTGCTCGCAAGGAAAAGAAGAAAAGGTTGTGGTAACTCCTCCACCAATCGCTAAAAGAGGTAATCCCCTTCCTACTCAACCTCCTATTAAACCTTTGGTGAAGAAATCTTTTCCTCCTATTTCTCCTCTAATTTAGCCTTCCTCTAGTCCCATAAAGACCAGTAATCCTCCTAAACAAATGCAAAATGAAGGACTCATTCCTTCATTAGCACAACCCTTGGTCACATTCGATATAATTGATCATGCCAAAATGAACAAGATCTAGATGTCTGAAGTTGAGTACCTTCACCCAACACGGAGGAACTTATAATATTAACTAAGTATATCCAAAGCCAGGATGTCATCCCTCCTCCCATTTCCCCAAAAGGAATTCTTCCCATTCCTCCTACATCTCACGTAAACATTTCCTCGACTTCGCATCAAGGAAAATTGAACAATTTTACCTATCTCTCCTGATCAATGGTCATAAACTAAGTAACTGTATAATTGATTCTAGAGCTTCTGATAATGTTATGCTAGCAAAGGTCACCCATGCTTTAGGCCTCACACTTACTAAACCTTTTGGTAGATGCTACTCCATGGAAACCAAACAGGTACCATTGATTGGTCAGATCAAGGATGCACAGTTTACATTCGCGGCATTTCCTAAGAAAAGGGTAAAAATGACTATTCTCATAGCTGATATTACAAAGAAAGATACGGGATATTGCTAGGGAGGAGATTTTGTATAGAATTTGGTGGGGAAATTCATATGGACTGGTCCAAATCCAGGATTTCTATCAAAGGGGTGATGTAGACGTTGGAATAAGAGTCACAAAAGAAATATCTAGTCACCAACTTTGATGACCCTAAAGCTCATATTTCTTTCAAATCGTCAGGGATGGGGAACTACTTCCTATCCACCGACTCAGATAGAATGGACGTTCTCATCCAAAATGAGGATCTCAACAAAGTATGGACATTGCATTTTGATGGCAGTTGTGTGACAAGTGGATATAGTGCTGGGGCTGTTCTAATATATCCTGAAGAGGAGATTTTCATTTTTTCTTTCAAATTACAGTTCTACAACATGAATAATACTACCGAGTATGAATCCTTGTTACTTGGCATGTAAGATGCAAAAGAGAAAGGAATCAAGAATCTAAGAGTGCAAGGTGATGCTAAGCTAATTGTCAATCAGGTAAAAGGGGTATACCAAGTAAAGAATGACCAGCTCATACACTACCAAAATGCCGAATGGGATGAAATCAAAGAGTTTAACACTTTCTCAATCAAAGCAGTTCCACGAGCCCAAAATGGCATGGCTGATTCATTGGCCATCTCAGCCTCTCTCATGCTCCCTCACCCAGGGTTAAAAATAGATACATATACCATTGAGGTGGTTTTTCGCCCAAGTGTGCCAGATAATTCACAGCACTAGCAAGTGTTCAATGATGACAGCCAACTTATCATTTTTGGAGAAAACTAGCAATTTCAAAGAGCTTCATTTCAATGGATCAACTTCTACGTGTCGTGAATCTCTCACCACCAAGAACATGAATCTGAAAAAGACACACGGTGATATAGCTCAAAGGGAATAAGATTCCTAAAGGTTTGGTTTCCTTAGAACAATTATTTGATAATTATGACCATTTTGTCAAGAAAAAGAGATAGGATGATCCTCTCTCTCTCTCGAAACCGAATCCATTAATGCACCGCCGCAGAACATCCTTGTTCCATGAATATCGAGAAGTGTTGTACACTGAGGAAAAGTGAAAATTTGTTAAGTTACTCAAAAAGTACATGGATTTGTTAGCATGGTATTATGCTGATCTAAAGTCTTTTAAGAAAAAGGACATTCGGCATGACATTCCACTCAAGCTCGATGTCAAGTCTTTTCATCAAAAGAAAAGGCACTACAACCCCAAAATCTTAGGTACCATCCAAGTTGAAATTCGAAGATGCTTTGATGCAAGAATTATTTTTCCAATTCATCACAAGATTTGGGTTGTAAACATTGTTCCCGTATGGAAGAAGAATGGTGAGATACGCATATGCATGGACTTTCATAACTTGAACCAGTCATCCCTAAAAGATAACTATCCACCGCCAATAATGGACCAAGTGCTGGTAGTAGTAACCGGTTCAAAAATGTTATCTATGCTTAATGGTTTTTAAAGTTATAATCAAATTCAAGTCACACCCGAAGATCAGCTCAAAACAACATTCACTACTCCTTGGGGTACATTCTCCTATAAAAGAATGCCATTCACTTTGATCAATGCCATATACCTTCCAATAAGAAATGGACTTTGCATTCAAAGGTATGATGGGAAAAGTCATCGTAGTTTACCTAGATGACTTGACCATGTTCTCCAAGAGATGAAGTGATCACTATGATCATTTGGAAAAAGTCTTGATAAGATGTCGAGAGCACAGGATTTCACTAAATCCCATGAAGTCGATTTTTAGGTTCACCAAAGGAAATTTGCTAGGACATGTCATCAAAGCAGAGAAGGAACTAAGATAGATGTCGAAAGGGTCAAAGCTATTCAGATCCTTACTTTTCCTATAAGAAAGACTGGTGTTCACTCTTTCTTCGGAAAGGTAAATTTTCTTAGACGCTTTATTCATGATTTTGCTGAGAAGACTTGTCATATATCTAATATGACGAAAGGGTCCCAAAAATTTCTATGGAGTGATAAAGGAAGGACATCATTCAAATACATAAAAACCTCCATCACTCATGCTCTTGTTTTGGTGTGTCCTCGACTTCAGCAAATACTTCATCATGTACATTATGCATCTCGCGCATACCGTATCAGCTATCCCGATGCAAAGAACACCGAGGATATTAAATCCTCGATTTATTTCATGAGATCTCCTCTTAAGCCTTATGAAATGAATATGTCACAATTAGAAAAGCATGCCTTTGCCATGGTAAAAGCAAACAAAAATTTCTTGTACTACATTTTGAATTTTCATACAAAAGAGTGTTGGTTCCAGAAATGGTCATTAAGTCTATCCCGACTCAACATGAGTTGGGGAGCTTATGAGGGAACTAGATTGCAAAGGTCCAAGAATACAACCAAGACATCAAACCAACCAAGATGGTAAGAGGTAAGGACTTGTGTTAGCTAATGGCCGAAAATAAAGACTCGAGGTACCTAGAGAGAAAGTGATCACGTTGATGGAGAACAAAATGAATTGGAAAAAGTGGATTCTTTTCCCATCGCTTGTTTATTGCAACCAACGATGAATGGTATTCTAATATCATGTTATTTTCACCTATGGTGAGTGCCCAACTCACCTAACAAAAAAGTAAAAGTGAATGATGAAGCTCATAGCCACAAGATATGTCATATGGGATGATGAATTGTACAAGCGTGGAATTGACGACATTTTTCTACGATGTGTTGATAAGCCGCAATAGGTAAAATTGTTGGAGAGTTTCCATGACTTAGCCTATGGTGGCCACTTCTCCTCATCCATGACATTACATAGAATCATTCGTGCCGTAGTATCGCCAATGCTATTTCAAGATACAAACACTGGATAGAAAATGTGAACTTTGCCAACAGCTTCATGGGCAAATCAAAGCTAGCTGCATTTCCCCTCAAGCTCGCCATCATTAACGAATCATTCGATAATGGGGAATTGATTTCATTAGAGCACTTGATCCTCAATCAAGTTCTTGGACATAGTTATGTCCTAACAGCAATGGATTACTTCATAAAATGGGTGGAGGCCATACCTTTCAAGCATGCCACTTCTAAAGTTGTGTGCAACTTCATCAAAGAGAATATTATTGTGAGATTTGACATTCCACACAAAATGTTGCTAACAACACTTCCAAATTCTCTTCATGGGAAGTTATTGGTTTTTGTTATGGATAGAAAATAACCTTGGCTCATGCTTCTAATTATTATCCTTAGGGAAATGGTCAGGAAGAATCCAACAACAAGAACCTGGTGACTATCATACGGAAGCTATTTGATGAAAACCAATGGTCCTGGCACAAATCATTGTATGATGCTTTATGGGTGGATCATATAAACCTAAAGAGGTCTCTCGGCATGTCACCTTTCTAGGTGTTATACGGGATTGATGCTGAAATCCCTATCTCCGCAGTAACTTCCCGCTCTATGCTTTGCTTGAGCAATCAAGATGAAATTTTTCAGAATTCTCTTGAAAAGAGGATTATATACCTAATGGAACTTGAAGAAAGGTCATTGAAAGTGGTCAAAAATATCACTAAACATCATAATCAAGTTAAGAGGTTGTTTGACAAGAAAGCTAAGTAGAGAGATTTTCAAGTGGGAGATCTTGTTCTTTTGTGGGACAAACGAAGAGAACCGAAAGGTATGCATGGGAAGTTTGACTCTCTTTGGAGAGGGCCATACAAAATCAAGCATCTCAATGGAGAGAATAGTTTCTATCTCTCATATCTGGATGGAACCGAGCTCCTACTTCCCTATAGTGGGCAACACCTGAAGATCTTCAGGAAGTAGAGCTTGCTCTCTTCTTTGTACAGTTTTCTTGTTTGTTTTCTTTTTCTTTCGTTGTGTGTTTTCTTTTGTTGTGTGTTCCCTTCCTTTTTCTTTTTTCATCACCCTTGTTTTTGACTCTCTATAACCCAATGGATAGGCACATGAAAATATGGGATTCTCTACCCTTAAGTTTCACTTAAAGATAGTCCCCGAAAGATCCAGATTGTTATCTTGCAAAATTGACAAGGGAAATTTGTAGGTAACTATACCAAAATTCTATTTTGACCCCTAAGGAAGTTTTATAACGTTCGAAATGGCCCAAAACTCCCTTTCAAAAATCAAGTTGTTTCAGGACTTAGCCATTTTCAGCTTATCCTTCGGCACAGAAAGTGGTGTGTCGACACTCCCAAAAATGCACCTTTTTGAACTAGGTGCCATTTCATTCATGTCGACATCCCAAAAATTGTCCCCACTTTAAACTCCTTCAGCACAAAAATTCTCTTGTCAACATCTGCAAAGCAGTGCCCTAAAAATTGGGTGTAATTTTTCCCATGTCGACATCACGAATTTTGCACCCCATTAAATCCTTTAGCGCCAATTTTTTTTTTTGTTGACATCTAGAACTAGCGCCATGTATTTTCCTTGCGTAACATTTTCCATGTTGACGCTCCAAAAATGTGCCAAAGTGGTTGGTGAGGTAATAAATCAAAAAATTTCTATAAATATGAACCTCTTCTCGGGATGAGATCCTAAACCCCCGAAGTTAGAATAGTGTAGATTTACATAGATTCTTGTTTGATAAATTAGCAATAAACCAGCTTTTTCTTCATTGTCTTGAAGAGGGGCTCGCCCGCACACTATTGGCCTATTTCCCCACGACATACCTATCTCGATGCATTTTTGAACCAACAAAATTCCACCTCCTTATGATCTATGAGAGTGTGTGCCATATTCTTCATGCATTCCTTGATCTAAAACACTTCAAATTTCTTCCCATAATTCACAAAAATAGTACACAGCCTAAAGACATTTTATACAATGTTACGTAGTGTAAATACCTATAATTTAACTTGAGCAATTTAAATGCTTAAACTTTTCTACTTATACCCTTTCCCGCAAATTCATGACATATTTTCAATATTGCACATTTTCTTTGTTATCGTCGTTAATTAACTCTTCTATCAAACGACCACACCAATTAACGACCTTCCATTAATCGTGTCCCCTTTCTATCTAGATTAATTAATTATTTATAATTAATTAAAGTCCCATTTCTATATAGATTTGTTAATTATTTATAATTAATTAAGATCCCCTTTCTATGTACATTAGTTAATTGTTTATAATTAATTAAGCTCCCTTTCTATCTTAATTAATTAATTATTTCTAATTAATTAATACCCCTTTCTATCTAGATTAATTTATTATTCGTAAGTAATTAATTCTCTCTTCTATTTAATTAATAAATTGTCATTTATTTGATTAAAATCCTCTCATAACATAAATCATACTAACTTACTTTTGATATTCAAAAATGGAGCGGGAGTGGGATTTGCTGGAAATTTCAAAAGAAGGAAATGAGTGGGAATCTCCAATGGGTCAAAGTGGAGCAACAGGATGAGTGGGTTCTGAACCTGGTAAAGGATCATGTGATTGTTGAGCCCAAGGAAAACAAGGATAAGGATGGGGCTGCAAGCACGTGGGTGGAACATTTGGTCGGTAAAATCTTGGACAAGGGGATTTTGGAGGGACTTTGGAACCATCTAAAGAGAAAGGTAATTTATCCCTTAAAGTTCCTGAGATTCTTATGGCTAGAACCAAAGCCTCCATGGAAGGTGCTCTTTTTGCAAAGTGCCTAGGCTCTAGACCAAATATTGACTACTTTAGAGGATGGGCCAAGAGGCGTTGGGTGAATAATGGTGTTGTTGAAGTCTCAACATATGCTAATGGTTTTTTCTTAGTCTCTTTGCCTAGTAAAGACCATGTGGTGAAGATTCTGCTAGAGGTCCTTGGTTTATTGGAAAATCTCATGTGGTTGTTCAAAAATGGGAACTAAATTTTAACCCTTATGTGATGTTTGTTTCTGAGTTCCCTATCTAGGTCAACCTTCTAGGCTTACCCCGGAGTTTTGGGAGCCAGAAGTCCTTATTGGCATTGCGAAAAGCCTGGGTAAGCTGATTGCACTAGATCCAATCACTAAGGCTAAATCTAGACTTACTCATGCTAGATTTTGTGTCAATATGGGTCAAGATGCTATTCTGGAGAGTAATATCAAACTCTTGACTTCTGAGGGAGTTTGGGTGCAAAGATTTGATTATGATCCATCTCCCTTTGCTTGTAGAAAATGTAAGATGGTAGGTCATGATCATAGAAATTTTCCTCTTCATAAGAAAAAAATTGATCCCATTTTCGGTCCTCAAAGGACAACTAATAAGGAGGATAATAAATGAGTCTCGATTGGGAAAAATGGAAGATTTTAAGAAATAAAGGATCCTCTTATCATCCAAGAGGCTGTAAAAGAAGCAGATCCCTTAGTTCATCTTAATACCCCATGCAAGGAATTGGTTGTTTCTGGTTTTCATGAAAATGTTAATGAATTTGAAGATGAAAATGAAAATGAAGATCTAGTTTTGGAAGAGGTGGTTCTAGAAAGTACAAAGGGGATAGCCATGACTTGGAAGGAAATGATTTTTCTCTACAAGTGGCTTATGGACCTTCATTAGATGAGGTTTCTTCTATTGGTCAGAGTTCCTTTGGTTAGAGACAAGAAGAAGTCCTACCCATGTCTAATGTTTTCAGAATTCTTGTGGACTATGTTGTTGATACATATGATTTGGCAGCCTCTCCTAAGACTCCAGTAAGTAAATCTAAACCTATCACTCATAGTAACTCTAGAGTTGATATTGGTAAGGACTCAACTCTTAAGGGTAGGAAAAGTAATAAGGAATTAAGGGAGACTAACTCTAGGAGGGAAGTAGATGTTGGTATTCAGAGTACTTTGGGGAAGTTGTTTCCTCGAAATAAGAAATGTTAAATGATCCTCCTCTCTTGGAACATTAGGGGATTGAATAATCCTAGTAAACACAAAATTTCTAAGGATCTTAGAGTTAAAAACAAATCGGATATTTTCATGCTTCAAGAGACCAAAATGAATATGGATAGATTTAAAGAGGTGGGTAGGTTTATTTAGAAAGAAAGTTATTGGGAGGGGTGTAGCTCCTTGGGAGCTTCAGGAGGTGTTGTCACTTTGTGGGATCCTAGAATTGTGCAAGGTGTTTTGATCCTTTCTTCCCCTGGTCATGTGGTTATGAGTTTCATCGAAATTGTCTCTAAAAATATTGGTATGTTTATAATATTTATGTTCCCAATAAACTCAATGAAAGAAGAAAGTTTTGGAGGGATATCTCAAGTTTTAGACAACTATTTAAAGATAAAGATTAGATTATTGGAGGTGATTTCAATACCCCCATTTCCCCTGGTGAAAATAAAGGGGCTTGATCTATTATTTTGAAAGTATGGAGGACTTAGCTGATTTCCTGGCCAGTAATGGTATGTTTGATTTAGATTTTTAAGGATCCAAGTTTACTTGGGAAAATAGGAGGACGGGAATTGAGCTCATTCAGATTAGATTGGACAAATTTTTGGTGAGTCATCTTTGTATGATCAATCAACTATATTCTCTAAAAACTCTCCCCAAAATTAGATCGATCATAATCCCATTCTTCTTGATTTGGGGATGAATCAATTGAAAAAGCTAGACCTTTCAGATTTGAAAAGATGTGGTTAGATCACCTTGATATTTTCAACAAAATTCAAGAATGGTGGGATATTCAGTTTTTGGGGTTGCTAGTTTCAAATTGTGTTTTAAACTGAAGCATATTAAAAGTAACCTTAAAAGATGGAATAAGGAGACTTTTGGAAATATTTTCTAGGAAAAAGTAGAATTGCTGAGGATTTAAGAAATATTGAGGAACTTATGGAGAACGATGGTCTTAATATAGTTCTCAAGGATCAAGAACAAAAACTCATGTCTGAGTACCATGAGATCCTTGCTAAAGAAGAGGTTTATTGGAGAAAAAAATCTAGAGTAAAATGGATTAAGGAGGGTTATAGGAATACTAAATTCTTCCATTTCTTTGCCACTTCTAGACCTAATATCTTAAAGATTAATGAGAGAAGAAGTGAGAATGGTGAGATCTACTCGGAAAGTATGGATATAAATGTATAATAAATTACTTCAAGGATATTTTTAATCAGGGGCAGAGGATAGAGGAGCTGGTTCAGAATAAAGTCCTAGATCTTTTCCAGAATGTTATCACCCCTCTTGAAAATAGAGATATCTTAAGGAGCCCCTCAAAGGAGGAAATTCATTTTTCAGTCTTTGATATGGAATCGATAAATCTCTAGGCCTGGATGGTTTTCCTGCCTTTTTCTTTCAAAAATTATGGGAGGTGATAAAGCATGAGGTCATTGAAATGGTCCAATATTTTTTCAACAATGGTCATCTTTTGAGGCAAATGAATAACACTTTCCTAGTCCTAGTGCTGAAAATTGCTGGAGCTAAGGAAGTTAAGGATTTTAGACCTATAAGCCTTATGCAACACCAACTATAAATTACTAACTAAAATCATAGCTGGGAGGATTAGAATGGTTCTTCCAAACTTTATTTCCAAAATCAAGGGGCTTTTTTTCTGGAAGGCAGACATGTAAAACATTATTGTGATTCAAGAAGTCATACATTCCATTGAAAGTTCTAGAAGATCGACAATGTTTCTTAAGTTGGATATGCATAAAGCCTTTAATAGGATAATATGGCCCTTCCTCCAGGTTATCCTGTTAAAGGTTGGTTTTGATAACTTCTTGGTAAAAATGATAATGACTCTCGCATGTCCACCGCCACCTACTTAGTTTTGGCTAATGGAAAATTGGAAGGTTTCTTCTAAGAAAGTAGAGGGTTCAGACAAGGTGATCCTTTTTCATCTTTCCTTTACATTATAATGGTTAAATATTTGAGTAGAACCTATCAACAAGCTATGTTTTCAAACTATATCCAGGGTAAAAAAATCTCTAATGGCTTTCCCTCTATCTACCTCAATTAGTTTGTGGATGATAACTTTATGACGAGGAAGGCCTTTGTCCATGAAGCCTCCAATTTTAATGTGGTTCTTAATTATTATGAATTTGTTTTAGGACGATGGTTAATTTCCATAAAATTGTTGTTTTTCATTAATGTGGAGAATCCAGTTCAAGCCATGTTATCTTGCATCTTGGGATGCAGGATTAAGTATTTTCCGCATTCTTATTTGGGTATGCCCCTAATCTAGTAAACTCTCATCTTGGAAGGGTCTCTTGCTTTCTCAAGCTAGTAACATTCAATTTCTCCAAAGCTCCCTTCAAGGTATTCCCATTTATGTGATGTCAATTTTCAAGCTCCCTCCTAAAATTATTGGATCCGTAGAGAAAATACAGAAGAGATTCCTTTGGATGGGAGCTATGGAGAAGTTCAAATTCCCTCTTGTGGCCTAGGAAAAAGTCACTAAACCAAAGCTTTGTCCAAGTTTGGGGTTAAAAAATATTTCTCTTATGAATGAGGCCTTTATTGCCAAAGCTAGTTAGAGGATTGCTAGAGAGGAAGGTCTTTGGGTGGAAATTATAAAGATGAAATATTTGTGGAATATAGGTAGAATGGAATCCTTTTTTAATCAAGACAATCTTCCTAGAGGGTCTTCTTTTTGGAACTCTTTTGTGGCCTCCAAAGAAATCTTAACCAAAGGTACTATGTGGGAGATAGGAAAAGGCTCTAGAATTAGTTTCTGGCATGATAGTTGGATCAAGGATTCCCCCTTAGCTAACCTGGAAATATGGAAAAGGGTTGCTCAGTACTATGAGGAAAAAGGAAAATTTTGGATACGTGACTTCTAGATCTAGGAGGATTCTATTAGGTGGGAAACCATTGATCCTCCTCTAGATTTTGATGGATACATCCAACCCTTTCGGCTCTCAACAAGAAATTAAGGGATTTCCACATCCCCATGTTCCAGACCAAGGAGGATTCCATTAAATGGAAAGAGGAAGATTCAGGAATTTTCTCAGTAAAATCTACCTATATGTTAAATTTCAAGGCTGATATGCAAAAGGACTATTGGGGTAAGCTTTGGGTGAAGGATCTTATCCCAAAGGTTAATATCTTTTACTGGTTGGTTGTCCAAAATAAAATTTTGACTGTGGATAATCTCAGGAAAAGGGGAATGAAGCTTCCCAATAGATGTTCTCTTTGTAGGAAAGAGGAGGAAAATGTCAACCATCTCCTCCTTCATTGCTCCTTTTCCCATGATGTGTTTGCTTCCATTCTGGATCTGTTCAATATCCAATGGACCTTTCCCTTGATGATTGAGGACTGTTGTTTTTAATGGGAGAGTCCCTTCTGTTTTCCCATCTTGGTTTGGGCTCTGAAATATTGCCCTCCCTCATTTTTTTGGGGTTTATGGAAGGATAGGAATGATTGTATATTCCGGGACTAGAAATATCTTCTTTTGAAATTTAGAAGAATTTTTTTTTCTCCCATTAAGGAAAATATCAAACTCTTTAAAGGCAAGGCAAATAAACCCTTCTTGAAAAGAGAGCAAAAAGTTCTTGATAAGACTGGTGGAATTACACAAACTAAAAAATAAATCCATTTGGATAAGGCCTATGGAAAATGTTGTTAAGTTAAATTTTAAGGTGGGGGTCAAAAGGGAATCCAGGTATAGTTAGGGGAAGGGGAATTTTAAGAAATAGTGAAGGTGATTGGTTGTTTATTTATGTTGGTCCATTAGTTTGATAAAAAAATATGGCGAAGATAAATCTCTCCTTTGGGGGTTTGTTGGCAAAAGAAAAAGGTTTCAAGGACATCAAGATTTAGGGTGATTCACTCATCATTATTAATGCTCTTAACAATCAGGGTTCTATTAATTGGCCCTTAAGAAATATCCTCAATGATGTTAAGGAAACTTTGAAATATTTTATAAAGGTTTGTTATAATCGTAATTTGTATCAATGGAAAAAGTGTGTGGATAAGATGGCTAATTACTCGAGCCATTATAGTAATGATTACAAGATCTTGTATAAATGAGATGATTTACCCATGGACATTAATAAAACCATTATTAGAGATAGATGACACTAAGTTTGATGATGTTGGCATGAGTCATCTCTGAGTCTATGATAACTTACTTAATAAGTTGCATTCCTCGGTTTATGTTAGTGTGAAAGGGGGTATGATTTGGAGAAGTGTTAGCAAACAAGTAAAGTTTAGTTTCATGAATATGGGTGGTGATAGAATCAGGTTTGAACCAGCTAGCTAGAACATTGAATCTTGTAATCAAAATTTGTGGAACAAGCTTAAGATTGGGGGTTTCAGTAATTTCATTGCTAAATTACATGGTCATTACCCCTCCCTGTCAAAGTATTTTGGAAAATCTTGGAAAGAGGGAAAATTTGAGGTTAGAGGTATGGAAATTGAGGTTTTAGAGTCCACCATTTCCTTTGCAATGAATATGAAAATGGACGGGCTCAAAATTTTAAGGACAAAACCCACAAAGAGCATGAAATTTAGCTATTCTTTGTGGGTAAGGAAAGGTGATCTTTCTTTACTGATGGTATTTCCAGGTCATGTATCCTAGGAATATGGAGAGATGTTTTCCTTCAAATCATGAAGTATATAACTCTAGAAGGAAAATACCAAAAAATCTATACTCATCATATGACCCTTCTGAATATGTTCCACCATAAGGTCATGGTGAGCATTCCTTTCTATTTATGTCTTTGAAAAATTATTTGATGGCATTCCAGCAGGAGAAGGCAAAGATTCCTTTGCATGAAGGGATCATCCTTTTGCTATTTGAAAATGGGAAACCTATTCTAAATTCTTCTTTGAAAGATAAGGTGGAAGAGGATGATCTCACTCTTGCAGAATGCCTTACTAAGATGAAGGTTGGGAAATGTAAAAATGTGGGGGAGGATTCTGGTAAAGAGAAGAGTGAGGAAGGTTGTGGTGAAGCAAGCACCTCGAGAAAGAGGGGTTGGGATGGTAATTTTAAGGGTTTTGAGGATTGGAGTAGAAAGGTTCAATATTTATAGAGAGTTCTTCAGAGATGGAGGAAACTAATGTTGGTCAAAGGGAAACCATGTTGGATGTCATCAATGCTTCTAAGAAAATTGTCTCTACCCAGGTGAAGTCCAAATAGAAGGTTTTGGAGCTGGAGTATCAGGTCAAAAAGCTGAGTGATAGGTTGGAAGGGATGGAGGAAGGCACTAAAAGGAGGAATTTCAATTTGTGCATCAGTAGTTCCAAGGACGAGCTGGAGGAAGACATAAATGTTAAGGATGTTGAGGGTTCTGAGATAAAATCCACTCATGCTCGTAGTAGTGAAGGTTCTCCTAAAAATTAATTTGGTTTTCTAGATTTTTGGAAAACTTTTGGTGAACTTCTGATGTTTTGATGGTTTAGGGTTGGTTTTCTTTTTCTCTATTTTACTCTATTTGGTTTAAAGTCCTGACCTTCATTGTAAGAGTTAAGAATTTTTAACTCCTTTTTTTGAATTTTTATTTTTTCTTTCTCATTGGTTTTTTTTCCTCCTTTTATAAGGCCCCTGGGATCCAATCCCTTTTTTTACCTTATCTAATAGAAAAATAAATCATACTAACTATTCCTCTAAAAGCTTCTATAAGCTTGCACACCTATTAATTAATCAATTTTGTTAATTAATAAACCCCCTCGATCCCCATGAGTCACTAGAGGACAATATAAACTCTCCTAAAGTAAACTCAATCACTTCCAAACCATGCTTATCCATAACTAACCTATCTTTTCTATTATCCCACATACAATAGGATGAAAAGATTCTTCAAACCATTGGGTTATAAAAGGAACCCTCTTCTAACATTTCTACTTACACCTAAATGACCATAGAGCCTATACTATAGCCATTTTATCATCTTAGAGAATTCTTCCATTAGAGGAGCTAGTTATCTTAATTTCTTGCATTCATCCATCCAAGTTTTGAAGTCATATGGAGATATGTCAAATGGTCTTATAGCCATGGATTGACAAGACTCCATTCTTGAAAACCTTGGGATTCAAGTATACAATCAAACCTTTTGATTGCTAAGGATCTAAATAGATTCATTTTATTAGCATTCAATTAGAGATATAGGTTAATTTATTTAGTATGTTAGTTTGAATCTTCATTTCATGTTCTAATGCAAATATGTTAATAGATTAGATTTTCTTAAGCTCTAAGCATGATGGTATATTGATCTAGTTAACATTGTATTGAAGCTATTAGGTGTTAGCTTTGATTTAATTTGTATTGTAAACTAATTCGTATACACATTTGGCACACCCAATGGGACTTACTCTATATTCCTTTGCCGAATTTAAAGTTTTTGTAGTTATGTTTCAATTTTTGTTACTAACCCTCTTTTGCACATGTTGATCTAACTTGTTTTTCTTAACTTGTTTTATTGCATTTTCATTTGTTCAGTCTTCCTTGTAGGTATAAAGTAAATGAACTGTTGTCAAAATTATATCTTGATGGGAAAATTTCAAGATTTCTCTATGTTTTCATGTTTAGAGCTTCATTTTTCAACATTCTATATCCTAGTTTTGTCAATTTCTTGAAAATATTAAATTCTTGAGCATGTAGGTTAGTGTTTGATAGTTTCAAGTATTCTATATTTATATTAATGTGGTGGGATTCTCGTAAAATTTAATATTGGTGAGAAAATTTTAAGATTTCTCCATGTTTTCTTTTTATAGCTTACTTTTTCATCATTCTACATGCTAGTTTTGTCAATTTGTTATAAATGTTAATTTTTTTATCATGATTGTTAATGTTTAATAGTGTTGAGTCTTCTACTCATATACTAATGTGATGGGTTGTCATCAAAATTGAATCTTTGTTGGAATAATTTGACCTTTTTCAGATTAAGGGACATTTTTTCACATTTTTGAGTACATGTTAAGTTCATACCCATGACCATAAGATAATATGCGTAACCCATCTTCCGAAGGCCAAAACTATTTCTCCCAAACTCGATATGAATCATTTTTTTATTTGGAAAGGTATTGAAGTGAAGTATGCAATGAAAACATATATTTGGGATTTATACTTACAGTAAATTGCAGTGTTTTCCCTTTATTGTAAAACTGGTCATTTTCTAACATGTTTAATGTTTTGATGAATGTTGTATTTTGATGCTTTACTTGATTTAGAAAAAATATTGTTTATTCTCTTCTCTTGCACATTTTGGTGATCTTGAGAATATAAAACAATTTTGATATCTATTTTTTTAACAGTTGGATTAAATTTGAAATTTGATTATTTATTTTCCTCAAGGGAATGAACATTTTACAAAGCATTTTTTATGGTCCTTTTCTTTGAAGTTTTCCATTTCTATCTAGTTGGGCTAAATTTTTGTATGGTCTTCTCTTGCACCTTAGGGTGATCTTGAGAATCAAAAGAAATTCTAGTCTTTAGTTTATAACATTTGGTTATTTGGAAACTTCATCTTTCATTTTTGGTTTAAGGGAGTGAACACTTATCAAGATTTTTATATGGTTCATTAATTACAAAGATTTCCTTTAATTTTTAGTTGGATTATTTATTGTGTATACTCTTATCTTAGATCCTT
Organism: Taxus wallichiana var. yunnanensis; assembly: GCA_018340775.1. Classification (NCBI taxonomy): domain Eukaryota; kingdom Viridiplantae; phylum Streptophyta; class Pinopsida; order Cupressales; family Taxaceae; genus Taxus; species Taxus wallichiana. The sequence goes on from CM031244.1 coordinate 276,260,826, forward strand.
GGATAGTATTGAGAATCAAAATCAACTCTTAATCCTCTTTTAAATAATGTGATTTTCTTGGAGAACTACTAACGCTTGAGTGCATGACCTAAAAACACTTGTCAAAGAAAGGAGTTCAAAACAAACTTTTCTAACTAAACGTGTGTTGCAGGTTGCCAAATGGTAAATGAGTAATCCACATTAAGTACAAAAGATCAAAAACACATGCCGAACTTAAAACACTTGATTTGAAGGTTCGTATAAGGGCGTTCCCATACACTTAAAACTAGGACATAACCCCTTTAGCATAAGCCTTAAGCTACAATAATGGGGGTGGTCCTAGGACTCCCAAAGTATTCTACATAAGAGGTAATTTTTGGATGAAATGGGAAATGCTCTCGCACACATACTTGACTAGTATACACATGATATTTAACGTCAAAGTTATATGTATCGTGACCCCAATGAAAGTACATGATGGACGCATTTATTTCCCACTGTGCTTGAAGGGGGTAAAAAAAATCTGGGATAATTCTTGGGAAACCTTGGAAAACTGATCTCCTTCTCGATAAATTTTGACACCTAGTTGAGTGAACCACCTATGAAGCTATCTTTGACCAGGAGCTAACTTTTACCATGTCAAAACCAATTTTAGTTGAGAGCCATTATTCATCACGAAATGTGTGAAGTGTTACTTTTTCTTTATTTTTTACTCGCCCTAAGGAAAGGTGAAACTCTACCAAAGTGAGGAAAAAAATTCACCCTCAATTGATCTACTTCCTTCACTTTGTTTTGACACTTTGTTCATTAGAAAAGAGTGACTGTCCTTGTGTTGTTAATTAATTGTATTCACCAATTTTATGTCCATTTATGCTCATCCATGTTTACGAATTGAGTTGTTAAATGTCTAAAGTGTGTGGAGGATTTTTCATATCATTGGTAGACTTTTTTATCTTGATACCCAAGTCAATATCATCATCATAGTTAGGATGGATTCATCACCTTGACTCTCCTTTGAATTGTTATCTTGTTTATATTGTGTCACTACAATTTTGGTATTTATGTCTTGTTTCTTGTAAACTTGACCTAAATATCTATATTGTGATGTTACGCTATATACACTTTAACAATTCCTAGGTATACTCTAGCTTTAGTTTGATTTCAATTACTACCTCGATTTTGAAAAGTGTTGAGTGTTACCACTTGTGTGTATTATATCAATATCATCTTGATATTAATACCTTACTTTCTTGTAAAGTTTGGTTAACATATCTTGGTGGAATTGTTGTGTCACTCACAATCGTAACTACCACTTTTTGGAATATAGGTCTTGATTGGATTCAGGATTGCTTTTAGTATACTTTGTTTGGGGATCATGTTAACTCCTTGTTATTACTTATGCCTTGTTCATTTCTTTGAACTCGACATAAGTAGTGACATTTTTTAATCATCTTAAAACACCAACTACCATTTTGGAAACAAACTTAGGAAGTATATCATTTGGTTGATTGGTTTTATAACTAAGCATTGTGTGATTGTATCTTATTTGTCACCTTTTTACTTACTCATTTAGAACAATCACTTGGGCACATTTATCCTTTGACATTCATTATAAATCTTGAACTATTAACATTCTTTTTACATTTCACTTAGGCTTAATCAATACCTTTTGAATAAATTCAAAACACCTTAGTGAAAATATCATACATCATGGCCCCTAAACCAATATTTGGAGTAGAAACGAAGGAATTTGAAAAGAAAAATCACAACCTTGGGTAAATTCAAGTAAATAAGGGTCAAATCCCTTTATTGGCCATGATCTCGAGCCTTTATTTTCCATAGAGAAAGAAGTGGAGGAGATGGTAGATCATAGTGGTGATGAGTTAGGGTTACCACACGCATAATTTTAATTTAAACCCACCTTATTAGATGTATTTCTTTTTAGAAACCAAGATCGGGTGCAAGAAAGAGTTGTGGAATTAGGAGCTAGAATGCCTACAAAACATGAGACAATCCTACCCACTAATGAGGCTAATGAAGAGGAACAACCTCTCATTAACATGGAAGATATCTTAACACATGGGCATGCTTCCACATCTAATGTAGGAAATGATAATATGGTGGGTTATAAAATTCCCTTTGTTAAGATGCCACATAGAGATAAATAAGAACATGAAAATTTAGAACAACCTCCATGCAACAAAGAAGAAGAACCTCTTGATGAAGAAGTCACTATTCAATAAAAAAATCCAAAACCTTAGTCGAAAATTAGCTTTACTAACATCTCATGTACATAAGGAAACAAACAAAATGTGCATAAGGTGAAGCCTAAGGTCAAAACTAGTGAACTTCACATGGAAAACTAAGAAGGAGAAAATATGAAATACAATCACATATATATTCCTGCTTCTCCTACTAAAGAGAAATTACTTACACAAGAAATGAAATCCATGAAAGCAACACTTACAAGCCTTCAAGAAAGTAATGTTGGGCATAAAAAAAAGTACCAATACGAAGAGTTATGCCCCATCCATTTGATAAAGCTATGACACTTCAACCCTTTCCTAAGAAGTTTGACATGCCAAAATTTGACAAATATAGAGGGAAAGGTGACCCATGAGATCATGTGAAATATTTTTACATGGCATGCCAAGAAGTGGCATATAGTGACAATTACCTCATATGAATCATTCCAATGACTCTATGGGATAATCCTTAGAATTGTTCACTCTCTTACCTCATGTGTCTATCTTCACATGGCCTAAACTAGTAGAAAGGTTTGTTTGACATTTCTCATACAACATAGAAAGTGACATAACTATGGAAGACTTGTGTAGTACTAAACAACACCCTAATGAAACATTCACAAGCTTCTTACAAAGATGGCGAGGGATAGCTAGCCGCTTCCCTTACACATTTCCTAAAAAATATTTTATGAGCATCTTCGTGCCTAATCTAAACCTGACATCACTTTTAATTTACAAATGCATTGTGTTTGTACCTTTGAAGAGGTCATTGAAAAGGGAATACAAATAGAAAAATCCCTCATTGTAAAAGGAACAATCAAATCACCTTCTAAAGATAATCAAAATGCCAAACCAATGGAAAATCCAAATATCTTTAACAAAAACAAGAACATGGTGGGAGACAGAATCACAGATTCCAAATGAGTGCAAATAGTTCAAGTTGGTCAACCTTTTAAACTGACCAAAGGACCTATTCAACCACCACCTAAGTGTAGGACATTCACTCCTCTTAATGAGTCTTTTTCTCGTAATATTGAAGAAATTGGATGCAGTCCACATGGTGACTTATCCTACAACATAACTTTTAATGACAATGCTCTTAAACCAACATGGTATAAAGAGCATGAAAATGTGATTTTCATCGTGTAAAAGGACACAAGACAGACAAGTTCCTAAGAATTTTCCACTACATCCAAGATATCATTGACAATGGAGAGATAGAAGTTGACACCCTAGAGAGAAATCAAACACTGAATGAAAATATGGGGATATTCAAAGAACCATTCCTTAAACATGTAAAATCATATTAGAAAATGTTGGATCAAGGAGAGTCACCCCAAAGCTACAAATTTACAAACTATCTATACACCAAAAATGAAAATAATCATTATGAATCACTCATTGGATGTGTTCACTCTTCTAATGAACATGTGAATATCATTAGGATCAAGGGAAAGGACTGTGTAGTGGTAACAAGGCACACCCGAATCATGATCCAAGAACCCTCTCCATCAACCCCTCAATATTGTCAGTATAACCTCTTATAACAACTTGATAAGACATCTACCAAGATTTCAATCTTAGATCTTCTTAAGATATCAAATGTACATAAAGACATCTTATACAAAACTCTTCAGGGGTTAGGAGTTCCAATGGAAGTAAACCCTTCACATTTACAATTTGCGATGGAAAAATTACACCGAATGAACATATCTCCTTTAACCACAAGGAAATCCCCAACGAAGATCACACACATAATATTCCCTTATATATACAGCTTATTTTTACCCACCGGAAGATAAAAAAAAGTCTTGTGGAAAACATTTTGGGATTGAATATATGCACATTGAAACAAATTAAATAGCTAAGACACACAGAGGAAGATCTATCTAGTCCCGTATTATTATCATAACCACTAAAAAAATGTGGAGAGGGAGTTAGATGGAATAATCGCATCGCCAATGGAGGTAGGACCAACTTGTCACAATACCAAGTTTCACATCTTAGACTTGGAACTTCCATATAATATGCTTCTTGGTTGCCCATGGATTCATGCCATGCAGGCCATACCATCAACATTCCATCAATGCATCAAGTTAAAACATGAGGGACACACTATTATAATACAAGGAGATCCAAAACCTTTTTCTCACTGCATAGATATCAATAGATTTTCTCGTAAGGGTACATATACATGTCCTTCTATTGATATAGTTGTTCCCCTTAAATCGGAATCTATGGAATCATAAGTTAATTCAGACTCCCTCAACACTTGTGCTCAAGAATATTCTATATCTACTTCTCCTTTTTATTCATGAGAGATGAAATTTCTAGAGTATGGTTGTGGAGAATACAATGTGCAACAAGCTCTCCTAGTTTCAAACCTATCTTTGTCACCTAAAATAAGAGGTTGACCCAACTATCATTTCAAATGGCCTAGAGATGAATGAACTATTGGGAAATTCTTACTTGGGGATTACTTGTAGAAGAGAAATTTCTAGACCCACCTACAACTTGGGTCCTAGAGGACACTCACCGACCTAGCTACCAAATCCCTGAATATGAAAATTCTAGTCAAATGATGTATTCTATGGGCTACAAGGGCCTAGGATGTGGAAATAATAAGAAAGGACCAAGAGAACCAATTCCACTTCCACATTTCAAAATGGAAAGATATGGTATCGACATTCAACCCTATGGATCGTACCCCAATGATCAAGATGTTACCTATTCTGAGCACAAGGATAACTCTGATTATTTAGATAGCGACATAGATTCCCACTGTAGCCAATATGAGGATATTTCCTCCATGAACCTTTTCATGGATATTGTTGTCCTTACCTTAACCCCCACTAATTCTAAAATTGACCTTGTCTACCCTTCCCTTGTCGATTGGGACCAACAACATCATGTGTCATTGGATTTTTTTAGAATGATGAGACCATTGCAAATTTTATGGGCATATGAGATACAATTCCAATTAGGGACCATAAGAAAGGTTTCTACATTGAATTAGATACCTACACCTATTTTAGAGAGGAAGTTGAGCTTCATGGTTAGAAAAACTTAAGAAAAAGTGAGGGAAAAATTTCCAATGAAAACCATCAAGAAAACCAAATTCCAAGTCACGTAGTGAAAACCTCTTTGGGGCGATCAATGAAAAATAAGTAAAAATTAATAAACAAAAGAAGTGACCATGCTAAGGGTGAAAATCTCATAGAAATTCCCTAGGAAGAATATCTCAACCTTCCTCCTGATCCTACGCGTATGGAGGATATGTCAAAAATGTTGGTAGAAGAAACCATTGACATAAATATTGGAATAGAAGAAGACCCAAAGATAGTCAAGGTGGGAGATTCAATTTTAGAACAAGAATAGAAGACATTCACCATGCTTCTTACAGAATTTGTGGACATATTCGCATGGTCTTATAAAGATATGTCAAGCTTAGATCCAAATTTGGTTGTGGACAACTTATTAGTGCATCCAGACGCAAAGCCTATTAAATAGAAGCTAAGGAAAATGCATCCACGAGTGGCCTTCTGGTTAAAGAGGAGTTAGAGATATTGTTAGTAGCAGGGTTCATCAGACCCATTGACTACTTTGAGTGGATATCAAATATAGTTCTAGTACAAAAGAAATCGGTTGGCATCATAATTTGCACAGAATTTTGGGACATCAACAAGGCATGTCTCGAAAGATGATTTTCCTTTGCCCAATATCGACATGATTGTCGATTCAACTGTAGGCTATGAAATTTTATCTCTTATGGATGGATTTTCAAGATACAACCAAATCAAGATAGCGAAGAATAACAAAGATAAGATGGCCTTTGAACCCTTAGGAACATTTTGTTATCAGGTAATGCTCTTCAACCTCAAAATTCTAGTGTGACCTATCAACAAGCCATGACAGTAATATTCCATGATATGTTGCATGACATCATGGAGGACTATGTAGATGATATCCTTAGAAATTCCAAGACAAGAGAAGACCACCCTAAAGTTTTTCAATGTATCTTTGAACGTCTACAGAATATAAGGTTAGGTTGAATCCAAAGAAATGTGTGTTTGGAGTATTATTAGGGAAGTCAGCTAGGCTTCATTATATCAATGAGAGGGATTAAGGAAGACCCAAAAAAAGTCACATCCATTAATGAAATGCATCCTCCCAACAATATCAAATAGCTATGCAGACTGTAAGGAAAAATACAAGCCATTCACCATTTCATTTCGTAGCTAATGATAAGTGTCATTCCTTTACTCATCTTCTTAAAAAGGATGTTGATGTTTTGGGGGACTAAAGCAACAATACCTAGCCAATCTGCCTATCCTCATGCCTCCAACCCCAAGTGAGCCACTTTTTCTATACATATCTGCTACACAATTTTCTATTGGTGTTTTTCTTGCACAATATGACCTAAGCCAAAAGAAAAATTTGTGTACTACCTTAGTCGTACCCTGATTTCCTATGAGCTCAACTATCCCTAAATTGAAAAAGCTTTTCTAGTTGTTTTTTTACTTTTCAAAACTTTGCCATTACCTATTGAACAATAAAACCAAGATTATATCTAAAGTTGACCCACTTAAATACCTATTGTCAAAACCCGCCCTTATAGGTAGAATGGCTAATTGGATCATTTTGCTAAGTGAATTTGACATTGAATACGTACACCAGAAATTAGTTAAAGGAAAAGTACTTACCACCAATTAGCAGAAGCACCTTTACCTAGAACAGAGCCTATAAGTCTGGAGCTGCCAGATTCATCACTAATGTATATTGAAGAATTTGTCATGTGGAAGATCCACTTTGACATGATCATTCACTTTCCATGGTTCAAGGGTAGGAGTAGTACTAATCACTCCTTCAGGAGACCCCATACCGCAAGATTTCCATCTTGGTTTTCCTTACACAAATAACATTGCAGAATATGAGGCACTCATCACTGGGTTGAAGCTGGTGATCAAGTGGAATATCCACCATGTCAAGGTTATTGGTGACTCAATAACTGATTATCAAATAAGTCAACGATGAGTACAAGGTCAAGGATGAAAAGCTCATCCCATAAAAGAAACTGGTGGAAACTCTAAAATAATACTTTGTGTGTATTACCTTTGAGAAAATTCCAAGGGAAAAAAACCAATTTGCGATGTAATGGCAAATGCTTGGTTCTATGCTACAAATTCTACTAGAAAACCATGTTATGCCATTTTTTGTTGAAAATCTACGTCAACCTACATATGATATACCAGAATCATGTTTGGAATGTGAATTTGTTTTTCCTTACTCCCCTTGGTATGCACCTATCTATGACTACCTTAAAAGTGGAACCTTCCCTACTGACATTTCCCGATTAAAAAAAAACCTTATTTCACCAAATATCCCATTATACCCTCCTAAGAGGTACACTTAATCATTGTGGTTATGATGGGAATCTCTTATGTGTTCTATATGTAGTAGAGTCACTCCAAGTGATCAAGGAAGTACATGAAGGGGTGTGTGGCACCCATATGAATGGAATGGTCCTAGAAAATAAGTTGTTACGGGTGGGCTACTACTTGACCTACTATGGAGATAGATTGTTGCAACCATGTCAGGAAATGTGTTCTATGTCATAAGTATGGAAATTTCATCCATGCATTGTCACATCCATTGCAACCAATTATGGAAATATGGCCTTTTACAAATGGGGAATGGATTTAATAAGGAAGATCACCCCTACCTCATCTGATGGTCATACCCACATCATCACAACTACAAAATATTTCACTAATTGGGTGGAGGTTGTTCCATTAACATATGTTACAAGTGCTCAGATATCAAATTTCATCATGAATCACCTTATTTTTTGGTATGGTATTCCTGTAGCCATAGTTATTGACAATGGAAAATCATTCAAGAACAAGATGGTGAAATATATTTGTCACCGATTTCAAATAAGATTAAATTGTCTACGCCATATTACCCTCAGGGTAATGGGCAAGCCGAAGCCACTAACAAAAAATTGGTTTGGATCATGGAAAATATGGTGAGTAAGACAGGTCATAACTGGCATTTACAAATTCACCCAACCCTCTAGGCTTATAGGACCTCCATTCACACTCCTACTGGTGTGACACCCTACTCCCTAGTATTTGGAACAAAATATATCATCTCATTGAAATAGAGCTTCCTTCCCTAAGGATATCTCTTAGGGATTATCTGGACAAAGATGAGGATTACAAAGTGGCCAGGATGGTAGAATTGGAACTCCTAGATGAAAAGCACATCCACACCCTTAACCATCTCAAGGTATATCAAAATAGAGTCTCCTAGAACTACAACAAAAGGATCAAACCTTGTCAATTTGAGGTTGAATATTTGGTCATGAAAGAGAATCAATTCAATACAAGGGCAAAAAGAGAGAAGAAAGACAAGTTTGAAACACACTGGTTAGGACCTTACGTCATTTTGGTAAAATATGGAATAGAAGCATAGAAACTTACTCATCCTAATGGAGATGAGATCTATGAGAAAATGAATGCCATGTACCTTAAGTGGTTCTATGCTTAAACATGGAAAAAAATAAAAAACAAACAAAAAAGTAAAAATGATAAAAATACAAAAAGGTCAAAAAGAGAAAAAGAAAAAGAGAAATCAGGTCATCCATATGTGAAAACCATGCAATTTCGGTGCTTTGGATAGATCCCTTGCTTAAAACCAGCTTCCGTGGCCTTAAGAGGACTCTTTGTTCACAAGCATTTGGTTTTTAAGGGATAATTTTACTTAACTTAGGGCTAGTGCCACTCTGGCATCCGAGATTCCATGTGAGTCTATCATGTTAAGCCTTGATGTGGTTGTTTCTCCTCTTGTAAATCGGTGAAGGGTTTTCCTTTGTATATCTCCTAACTAATGTTAGGGGAACCTTTACACTTTCACCTTCCCGATTATAAATACATGGCACATGCCCTTTCATATGTTCCATCTAATGTTAGGGGCATCCAAATTTATTGGTTTCATGTACATAGCTTCGGAAAACCTTAGAAAATCACAAAAACATTCAAATATGTTCAAAAACAAAAATAGTCGCAAAAGACTTGAAAAACCATAAACAATAGAAAAAAACACACAAACAATAGAAAAACAAAAGAAAACAATAGAAAATTGTTTCATAAAATTCCCACAAACACAAAAACGCACTAAAAACAATCTTACAAAAACATAGCTTTAGTTTACTTTATTTATCTTGTTTCTTTCTTTGTTTTTTAGTTTGTGTACATTGATTGCTTGTATAGTTTTTGCTTGTTTGTACATTTGTATAGTTTGTCGCTTAAACATACTTTGTTAGATTATTCTTTTTCTTTCTTAGATTAGATTCATTCTTACTTGTACATATGAAGTGTGTTTTTACATGCTTGTAAATAATTATACATAGTTGTGTTAATTCATGTTGTTTAGCAATGTATATTTGATAGGTTTGTTAACATTTTCTTGTGTTTGTTTGTCACATGTACATAGTTTTGTTATCACATCATCATATCTCCATCTATATCATCACATATAACATCATATATACATCATATATAAATAAAATGCTACGTGTACATCATACATGTATGCTAAGCTAATCATCACATATCGTATCATCAAATGGGGGCAAGAGGGATCACAAATATCAAAATCTATCCCCCTCACACCAATATCATCATATCATCTCATCCACTAATCTAGAACATCACATATACAATACAATTGATATCATCTACGGATATATCATAAAAATCAAACACATGTGATACATCATCAATATCCATCATGGTACATACATAAGAAATAAAATCAGACAACATCATGATCCAATCCTTATCCATAACCATAGTAATCATCATGAATCATATAAATATGTGACATGTCTAAATGCTAATTAATGCTAGTAAATATGAAATTAAATGCGTAAAAAGACCAGGAAGGGTTGGGGTACTCATGAATGGTCCATCATCGTCATTCCGGACATACTCTCAAATGGTATCAGTGCATCTATGGTGATTTTGCACCCTAGCCATCTCACTCGTCACTCATGCGGTAACTCACAGTAAAAATTTGGTAGGGTTTGGTAGCAAATGTACTGATCATGATGATTTACCCCCCTCAAGAGGGGTATATTTGGCTATTTTAACCCACTGTGATGCCCTAGGGGCATGTTTTGACCATCGTGATCACTCTAACACTTCTTCTATCCACCGTAATGATTGTTTTTATTAAATAATCATTTTTAACTCCTTTTCGCCACGTTGGGCGTGTTTTTGCTACCTGGCGCTTGTTTCTTCTCCCTAGGGAAATTTTCTTGCTTTTAGGTGATCTCCTATTTTCTCATTTCTATCTATCTATACTAATTAATCTTCCTTTTCATCTAGATTAATTAATTATTTCTAATTAATTAATACCCCTTTCTAAATAGACTTATTAATTATTCTTAATTAATTAATTCTCTCTTCTATTTAATCAATAAATCATGAATTTATTTGATTAAAATACTCTCAGAACATAAATCATACTAACTATTCCTCTAAAAATCTTCTATAACCTTATACACCTATTAATTAATCATTTTGGTTAATTAATAAACCCCATGAATTCCCATGAGTCACTAGAGGACAAACTAAACACTCCTAAAGTAAACTCAACCACTTCTAAACCATACTTATCCATAACTTACCTATCTTTGCTATTATCCCACATACAATAAAATGCAAAACTTATTCAAACCATTGGGTTATAAAAGGAACCCTCCTCTAACCTTTCTACCTACACCTAAATGAGCATAGAGCCTATACTATAGCCATTTTATCATATTACAGAATTCTTCCCTTAGAGGAGCTAGATATCTTAATTTCTTGCATTCATCTCTCTAAGTTTTGAATTCATATTGAGATTTGTCAAATGGTCTTGTAGCCATGGATTGACAAGACTTTATTCTTGAAAACCTTAGGATTCAAGCATACAATCAACCCGTTTTATTTCTAAGGATCTAAAAAAAGTTCATTTCATTAGCATTCAATTAGAGATAGAGGTTAATTTATTTAGAATATTAGTTTGAATCTTCATTGCATGTTATAATGCAAATATGTTGATAGATTAGCTTTGCTTAAGCTCTAAACATGATGGTTTATTGATCTAGTTAGCATTGTATTGAAGCTATTAGGTGTTAGCTTTGACTTCCTTTACATCATTAACTAATTCATATACACACCTAGGTCAAGAAGTGACTAGATTTTGGGTCTAGGAAGAAATTGTAGAGGAATTGAGTAGATGGATGAAGTATGATATACCCTATATTAGGGCTCATAGATCATCAATTTTTGATTAATAGTACAAACCATGTTTACATAGAGACAAACAATCCATATAATAACCACATGTAAGTTTGGAATGCTTTAAAAAAACCTTCTAACCTACTTCAAAATCTTGGGAGATATGTGTTATAAGGAGAAAGTAGAAATTTTACTTCCAACATTCTAAGACCATGCATGAATGGACAAAGAGATACCTTTCAACTCAATATTTCTGATTTATGTTGGTCTTCAAAGGTAGATTGAGAGTTATGAAAGTAAAAAGTACAATTCTAATACATTAGGGAAATCTTTTATTTAAATAAATTACTCTAATATTGAAGGATTCATATTCTACTTCATCCTTAAAAAATGAAACATCCTTAACCTTCAAGACTATACTGATATATATCCCGATTGTATCCACTTGACTTGTACCCATGACGAGGGGCTTGTACTGAGCTTGACCATCTTGTAGATCATTGAAAATATATGGAAGATTAAAATGTCATTAATGAGCCATGAAAAGCTTCAAATTTTCTCATCCAAGTGATTCTAATTTTAACATACAACTTTTGTTACCATTATCTCAAGAAGGTGCTCGATAGAGAGGACACCATGGCTACAAAAATGATCATAACTTCTCAAATACTATTCCAAAATCCCTAAAAAAAAATCAAACTTTTAGGATTATAATCCTCTCCAAAAATTTATTCCATGATTTATCTGAATAAGTCTTTATATTTTATCTTGGGTGCTTAGAAGAAAGAAAGCTTAATTTGCATTTCTTAAAGAATGAGTTTTAGAAAAATAGCATAACTTTCACATACCTCTTGAGAGCTTTATGAAAATTGGAATGAAGCACTAAACGAAAACCCCATACAATCTCCATAATTTTTTTAGCCATAGGTTTTTATGTACCTCTCAGACCTATCTCATTTGCATCAACCTACATTGTTAGTCCTGAAGGCCAAATTTGGTGAAATTTTTAAATTTTCCTTTAGGAGGTAAAATAAACCTTGTTGTTGCCCATAAATTCCCTATACATCATTCCTAGGCTCATCCCATGCTCATGTGATCTTTTCATAGTTTTTACAAACCTTTCACACCTCATCAAGCTCTAGAAATAGGCCTAAATGAGCTAGTTTCAACTGAGACTTCCACCAAATGACCAAACTCACCGTAAGATCTATTTCCCATGCTAACATCACCATATATGACATAAAAATATCTGATCCAAGCATACCAACCATTTTCATACCTACAGTAGACTCCTACCTCACTAACCAGCTTGGCAGCACATTGAAACCTCAAACGATCTTGAATGCACTACCAATCAACCTTCATGCCTCTTACAGAGCCTCACTTCACTGCTCACTTCTTTTCCATAGATTCCACTTGACATAAATGAAAAACAAATGAACAGGGTTTAATATCCATGACTTTGACATATCATCCCTAAGACCCACATATCCTCAAACATACTATGTTTGAGGCCACCTCATCTAAATATCTCTTGCGCTCATGCTAACTTCATCCACATATCATTTGAATTATCACACAATACATGGAGATTATACTATGGCTAATGGATAAATAAATAGGCATTCTCACTAGCAATATGATCACCCCTCTCAAATTTACCTCCCCACTAACACATTTGGGGGCACATTATGAGTCAATGTGCATATCGTTGTATCTATAATCATTCACCAATTCTCATGACTTTCAATCATATAATATTTATTAGTGTCCTATATTTAAAAATATAAATATAAATATCTATCTAATCATGGAAATAAAAATCAATTTTTCTTATGATGTATAATCGTTGTCATTATGACATCATCCTTAGGAAAACCACTAACACTCCTACCTCTCCACATCCTATAAGTTCACTTGGCTTCCCTGCGGCCAAATCTACAACAATATATATAATAGCACCCAACTGTGCTCCACCCACCATCATGTATAATATGGGGTATACCTCGCATCATCAACTCTACCCATTAATATATATTAATCTCTCTCCTTAGATCCAAGGAACTGTAACTAACCTCAAGTGGGCTCTGTCCTAGCTTTTACTCTCCTCATTACCTGTATGGATCTATACCATATATATGGCTCTAAAGAAACATCTTGTATATGGACAGATTATATACACACTTGCTCCTATTGAAGTAGCTCTATAACCCCTAGAAAATTATCTTCTAACCACATGGTGTGTCGTATGCACCACATATTAGTATCATCCTCTACCCACCCTCTATTATCCCTATATGGCCTACAAATAATGGATTTAAACCCCATCATTTCCATCATTTGCCTAGAGTTCATCATAACAAACCATAAACTCCTCGCACCAACACATCGAGGTATAAAGATCATTGGCAACCATAATATTCCCTTAGCCCAATAAATGGGTGCATTATAGTAATGTGATCATAAGCCCACACATGTAGTAAGGTAGTAGCTCGATACCACCACCATGTTCCTCCCATGTAAACCATTACAAATCCATGTATGAGTGTGCCAAGAAAAACCAACTCCATGTATATTATGTGGCATGCTCCTCAATACTCCATAAAATAACATGCATCCTATAAGAAATAGAAACCATTTCTACATCAACTACCACACTTCATGCCATTATCATAGCAATAAACTTCCACAATCATGAAAAAACTAATCAAACTATGTCATCTAACATGATCAATGACTCATCATGTGCATGTGACCTGTAAAATAGTGCCTTGCAGCCCTTTGTTGCCTCCGTATATCTTATGGGCCCATCTCTTGTACCCTCTCCACAAAAATAAAAATAAAATAATCCTATATTTATCCACCACTATAAATGTCATCTTTCTTGTTGGTAACTAAAACGCATGTTTCTACACACCATCTCTCACATAATGTAGTCATCATATGCATATTATGGGTTATCTCCTTAAATATAGCAATGTGCCACATCTCGTCATAGTCCAAAACATCCCGCTCCTCCTCCTCCTCTAAGCCCAATGTTAGTAATGTAGACAAGTTCCTACCTCGACAAAACTCCTTCAAGTGTATATCTCATTGCACAACACAAATAATATAATTAAAATTGAATTAATACTAAATAAAACTAAATTAATACTCATAAAATGGTCAAAACCCAATGTCTACGTTGTTATACACACTTATACATGAGAACCTAGCTCATCGGGACATTAAGACCCATAACCATAAGGTGCTATCCAAAAGATAGAGCCAGCCCATCTAGCATTGTCTTGGACAAAAATGCCTAAAAATCACAAAATTATAAAAATGTAAAACTGACCAAATATACCTATATATTCCTAATATGATATTCCAAATACATCACTTACTAGTAGATATGTTTGTTGTGTCGAAATGTCCTCTACCACCCTCTTGAACCTAGTTAGGATGGCCTCTCGTACATGTGGCATTTTTCTCACTCAAATCTCAAGTCACAATTCTAAAATTTATAAATGAAGTACCTTTTGACTTTGCCACCTTATTATTTGTAGAAAAATTTCATTACCAATAGTTACTATAGCTGATATACTATCCCCTATGGAAACTAATTCCTCATTACTATTTCTTTCATATATTTTTCATTGTTTATCCATTTTTGCATCGCGTGTGGAAATGGAACAATATTATTAATATATTATATATTGCATATTCATTGAAATTCTTCTTTATGCTTATTTGTATAATGCTCTCATATTACACTCATTCCTATATAAATTTTATATTGACTCTATATTTCTCTCCAAGGCATTTTACTTCATTTTTTTGGCTCAAGGATTGAAGATTGGTCTCTTCCTCTTCACCAAAAGCATGAAAATATACAAGGTATCCTATTACCCC
The DNA here is from genome assembly GCA_018340775.1 of Taxus wallichiana var. yunnanensis. NCBI lineage: Eukaryota > Viridiplantae > Streptophyta > Pinopsida > Cupressales > Taxaceae > Taxus > Taxus wallichiana. The sequence continues at coordinate 276,276,235 of CM031244.1, forward strand.
TCCTGCAATAATCCAATTAATTTTTCCAAATACAATACGCAATTATCCTATTTTCCAAGCAATCAAAGAAAAATATTCAAATCTGTGAAGCTTATGTTCTAAAGTGAAAAGTTCCAATATATTCCAAGTAACAATGTATCCACATTTTCACAAATTCTCACAAATTTTCCATCAAATGACCTAATCTAGGGTAAAATCAATCTTTAAAATTAGTTTCAAATACAATCAAGTTCAATAAAATACAATTTTCTAAATAATACTAGAAAATTTAAAATTCTTTTTTCGCAAATATCAAATTTTCCTCCCATATGACCTAACTTTGGAGCTAGTCCAATATATAGCAAGAACAATTATTTCAACCTACTAAGTAGTTACACCCTTACATAAAAAATTAGGGGCAACGATATGTCATTTCCTTTCATATACTAATTTATAGGAGTTTCCGAGGCCTACTAGGCAAGCTGGAAAATGAGTTCATAGTAACATCTGCAAAGGGGTAGAACCTATTTTCAAGAAAGTTTCATGGTCAGAAAGTGAAACACACCACCCTTACAACACTCTATATCTAGCTCTAGGATGCTTAAATGCTTATTTTAGCATCAGTATGCTCAAATCTTTAGTTTAGTACTAGGATGCTAAAATAATTAGTTTATACGTTGATTAAGGAACCGATCAGTCCTGATCTTTGCTTCAATCTTTAAGTTTCGAAGTATATGTATAGATGAAAATTAATGTGCAAACTTGAAACATACTCGACCTCCTGAGGTCATTCCAGAGCAGCCGATGTTGAATGTGTCTAGATAACTATAAGAGGATTAGTGACTAAGATCCGGAAGTGTCATCTCCTAGTAGATAAGTTGGCAAAGGAGAGATTTAGAGGCTATTAATGGGTAGAATAAATTCCCTATGGTTTGTTTTCCTAACTTGGATCTAAGTGTTGATCTAGTTTTAAGTGTCCAAATTAACTAAGTTGAAACTAACAATCTATGTTATTCTTTGCCAAAAGGAAACTAATATAAACAAATCACAAAGACTTAAATATTACAATCACAAACAACAATTTGATTCTATTCTAAATAATTAAAATATATCTACACTAAAACTAAACAAGTGAGATAACCCGGTGTGGTTATTCACCTATGCCGAGTGTATTGAAACTAAACTAATCTAAAACAAGAACTTTTCGAAAGGATCTATGATGTGTAGACAACCTCCTACATATATTCTCTCCTTCAAATCCACGGGGATGGGAAGAAGAGGATCCATCACCAAGGGTTTCTATGAAATATTTAAACCCTCTTGAAATTTACTAACCACTTGTAAATGAAAGGAAATTGATTTCTACTCTATTTGATATGATGATAAATTACATGAATAAGGAAATCAAACAACAACCCCAACCTAGAATTCACAGAACAAAGGTAAATTAAGATGTGTAGTAATTTGACCCTTAGTTTGTTCCTTTTTTTCTTCGCGTGTTTATATGGTTCCAAAGGATTGGAAATGCAAGAAAAACAACAAAAGAAGAAAATTGAGCAATGTTAGCTTGAAGGTAGTTTGGTTGAAATGCAAGTAGAAGAGAGATAACACAAGATATTTGAGCTTTACTATGTAATTCCTAGCAAGATTGAGCCAGCAATACTATATAAGATACACAAAAAATTCTTATGCCTTTTTCTTGAATACAAGCATGGAATATATAATAATTGGTTGGGATGTTCCTTCATGTAAAAGGAAAGAAGAGGTAGTTCAAACTAATTAATTCTATTTAATAATAGAAGAGGGAAGGAAAAATAAGCAATCAAGACTATTTTTAAGTAATTTGGTTCACAAACGCATCCTAAAAGTTAAGTTAAGTGAAGCATTACATGTCAAAAACACACATGACGCATTCTGGAAAAATATCTCAGGACTACCGCCCTACACACGATGGTAGTCATAGTACCACCACTCTTCTTGGGTGCTAGTTTAAGAAATACCACCCAAGCAGGGGTGGAAGTCCCGCACTATAAGCCAATACATGCACATAATGAAGCAGAAGTTCAAAAATGTGTGGAAAAGATAAGAAAGGAAGTCTATGCTACAAATATACATTACGAATGGGTTTAGGAGCTAGAACATCTTCTCAAAGGACATGAATCATCATTTGGGATTTTTTTAACCATTTTCTGACAATGTAGCACATGCAATTTTTGGTGCATACATATTTCCCCCTTAGAGAAGTGTTTTAGCCATGAAAAGTTGTAAAATGTATAGTCCGAGTATGGCATTCCCAAAATGGGGACTTAGAAGCTATAACTAACATGTGTTTGCATCAAATTTCATCGTCTAAACTCCCACTACCTATAAAATGAAAAAGGACTCAAGTGCGTATAGATAAAATATCAAAAAATTAACACTAAATTAAAATGATAAGAGAAATTTCCATTTGTGCGGGATACGAAATAAACCCTCCAACCTCATGAACACGTACGCTCAAAACATGGTCAAAATAACATATATATATATAAATAAACTCATTTTTCAATTCATTTGCGCATATCAATTTGGTGATTCTTGAGCTTTGGACTTTTGGTGACCATTTTCGTTGAGAGAATAGTCAAAAAAATTTTTGCAAGACCGTGATCATGCCTCCATAACCGGAAGATAGAATCAAGCGGTGTAAGGTTTTTTTTTCACTTTTGTGTTTTTAAACCTAAAATGTAAAAAATGTTGAAAATTTTACCTAGGAGGGGTCATTTTTGAATTTTCTTGTTTTAAATGAGTCTCTAGGGGGTGCTCATAAGGAAGTATTTTATTTTGTCTAAAATGGTCTTTTTTCATTTTTGGGTGTTTTCTAGGGTTAAAACCCGTTTGGAAAATTGGTCGAGACGCTGCCTAAAGTAGGGCAACGGTCACGGGACCACTACCATCCTCCGGTGAGTGTTCTTAATATAATTACCAAACCTATGCTTAACTTGAATTTTTTTGAATTTTTGATGTTTTGTCATGTTTTTGTTGAGCTTATTTCTTGAAATATGTTACTAACTTGCTATTTTTCTATGTTTTGGTAGATGCAGAAGAAGGAGGAATACATCCGTTGGATTCGTGAGAGTGATTGTGATTGGATCCTAGATATTTTAGACCATCCGACTCATAATGAGACAAATATTCTCCAGAGTAGGGATATATAGGATTACATAGGTGCATCATGTTACTCCTATGAGTCATATACTGTGTGACTTATTTTCCTACTAAGATGCAGACTATAACACTTTCTAGTTACTAGGTGTCGGGGTGAGTTGACTATCACCCTAGAGGATGTGTATCATATTATTGGGCTCCCGATACTCGGGAGGAGAGTGACCTTGGAGACAACAGGATCTAGGTCTATGATGACTCAAATGGGCAGCCTACATGGGGGATGTCATTGTATCTTTTGGTTCAAAGAAGGGAATAAGGGTTTGATTTACTTCTACTACCCCTATTCCCATCATTCACAGAGCTATCATGGGTATCTTGGCCTCGTAGTTGATCAAGGAAAAGTGATGTGAAATTCTTCTTTACTGTTGGGCTCCTATCATTGCATAGATTGAGGGACATGGCTACATCTATGCTTCAAAAGCATACATCCTTGGGACCACCTATCATGACCTATATAGGGTTGTTAGGTTATAAGAACAGTCATTAAGCCATCCCACACTATTCATGAGCTGGTCATATGAACGTATTACCCCTTATAGGAGAGGAATAATGGTACATGACACAGGAGTTGTTTGGGCAGCAATGTCATTTCTTTGAACACCACATTAGGCAGTGGCCTCTTTGACCACAATAGACATGGTTGCCACACCCTATCAAGGTATGCAAGGTTTATGGGGTAGGAGGTTACCACAGCTTATAGCTTACTCCACTACTAGTTAGTTGGTTAACAGATCGAAAGGGTTGAGATTCACCCATTCAGTCGGGTTCCTCAGATTTTGGCCTTCCCTACATTGACATGCTTCCTCCCATGGGACCTGTGTATAGGACCATTCAGAGGCACGAAAGGGCACTAGAGGATATGTATGTTCGATGGTGGTTACTCTTGGGGTGTCAAATATAGTTAGGTATTTTTTTTTAGACAGAAGATGGTACCCCTCAAGCACTCTTATTCTAAATTAAGGTCGCTCCCGCTCCCAAGAGAGATGAGGATGAGCCTAATGATGTAGACTCAGAATTTGAGGATTACATAGGATATGGGACCAAGGAGAAGTCAATTAGAGACAAGAAAGATGATGAGGGGTTAGGTTGTGAGGTTGGTGGGATAAGTCACATGGAGGAAAAGGAGAGCGATCCCGAGTGGGATGACACTCAGGAATGTTGAGAGTGGAGTGGGAGGAGGTGAGCATGGAGAGAGAGACCTTGGTCTTGGAGGGACAACTTCCTTGATATGGAGAGGGATATGATGAGTCTGTGATAGGACAACATCTCGGGTCTAGCTTTGAGGATGCCCCACATCCACCACCAGCAATGAAATAGATACTGACCTTACTTGGATGTCATGAGATCTGAGTATATTGACACTCTTCTCTTGACTTTGTTAGTTATAAATGTTAGTTGGTATTTATTTTTGTTTTGTTATTGTAAATTTTTAACTTGTCATTTCTTTTACGTTTCTTTATTACGAGACTATCCATGAATGGCAAGAGCTTATTCGATGGGTGTGCCTGGAAACCTTGCTGATCCCCTTGGGGAAGACCTAAGAAGAGTTAACTGAGGATTCAAAGCAGCCACTAGTAGCTAATAGACACACTAATGTGTTTGCACAAGTTTGGAGAGAATTAGAGGCGATTACCTCTCTTTGTAATTAGGTGGCTAGGTATGAGGTAGTCGAGCAATTGATGAGATGGAGTCACTCTCACAATGAGACCATGACTATTGGTTGCCACCACAAAATCCCACCATTTATTTCGTTCTCATTGTCGTAGCTACGGTAGGAGTCTTGGATGCTTTGTTTTCATTTTGTCATGATTTATATGATTTTTTTGTATATTTTGGGCTCATTACGAGTGTTTTTACCACACCTAGCATGTGATGGCATTCTACAAAAACCTAACTTATTACGATATATATAGAATCTTATTTTTGGTTCAGTAATTCTTTGTATCTGAGTTGACTTCCTCTTTGCTCACTTTGCATGTGTACTCTAGATGTTTAGAACTTCCATTTTTTATGCTTTTTAGAATGTATGTAGTGGATATGAATACTAATAGAATGATTTCTGTTTTTTTTTTTTTAATGTTGATATATGATAATGCAATCACATTATAATGTTAAGCTTTAGTTTCTCTAAGAAAATTGTGGTACTTCGTATTGTTTTGGCAAAACATGGTGAAAGAGTGATATGATAAGTGAATGAACTTTCCCCACTCCTAACTCCATGTAATCAATAAGATGTGAGGGCTCAACACCAAGATCTAGAAGGGGCACAAGTTATAGAAATTTGTTGAATGGTAATGATTAGAAAAATACAAGGATTTGACAAAACCAAACTCGGACACTACAACATCACTCTAATCAAGTTTTCTTCATAGTTTACAATGTGAATTGCTTTCCAATTTATCTATACTTAGATCTGTATATGGCCACTTGGTTGACAAAATCTGGTTTTGAGGTTTTAAACTCTTTTGGAATTTTGGACATCTAATTCACTTTGTTTTGACTTATGATTTCAAAATATTTGAATGAATTGTTTCTAACTTTCAAGTATGTCAAAGAGACCCCCTACACCTTTCCCCATGCTACCAGTAGGAAATATGGGCTTATCACCATAGAAAAATTATAAGCAAGTAAGGGAAATTCTATCCTTTCCCAACCCCGCATCACTAGTAAGAGATTTCGGATCAACACTGAAGGTTGGTAGGGAAAATAAATGTGAAAAATAAAAATCTTCAGTGGATTTTCATCTGACTTATTTATCTAGGAAAAATGTTTAGAATTTTCTTATTTCCAAAGAGATGTTTATGGGATATATGTGACACCATGAAGCTTCTAGAATGGACTATAGGAAAAGACACCTAACCTAGAAGAAAGTATAAGCGAGAACTAAGTATGCATGACTAAATATGATTATTATCAAAGCTTTTTCTTCTCTTGCTTGGATTGATGAAATGATTCGAAAACAATGATGACACTTTAGAGATTTGTAGAGACATGATTTCAATGTTTTACTAATGTTTTGAGAATTTTGTAGGAATTTCTATAATAATAAGTCCCACTGATGACACATTTTACAAAATGAACTAGCAGATGAAAATGTAATGCGAGATGCGTGTAATGTACATATAAAAGCGCAGTGAAACTACACATCGTGATAGCTAAGGTGAAGAAATTTGATGAATATTGAATTATGTACCCCTAAAAGTACACATTGGAGAACCATGATCCTCTAAATTTATGTTCTCTTGACAAGGCCCTAATATTCTAGGTTTAAACTTGCAAGCCTTGTCTAGAAATGTATAATCATTATAATCATTTGTCTAAAAGAGGCATTCGTAAACATTTTTGTCACGTTATTGACACATGACATGTGGGTGAGCATGACTATGATGCTTAACCTTGTTTCTAATGTAGAGCATGGTGTTTACTTATGACACTTGCTAAATGATGAGGCCTTGCCCCATGGATATGGCAAGCTTAGTTTCGATGCATTTGGATTGAAAACAGGGGTTTAGAATAGAGCAATCCTCGGGGATGTTTTTATGGGCATAATTTCAATCTCTAATTTCCCTTCCTCATTTGTTAATTCTATCATGTTTAGACCTAGACCTAGGTCATTAGAGGGAAGAGATGTTAAATGAAGAATACTACCCATCCCTTGTGGTTAAAATGGGAGGAAGATCAAATCGTCACTCTCTAAGAGTTTCATAATTTTTGTTTTGGTTTTAGTGGACATTACTTCCATAGATATTGATTTACCTTTATCTTTATTTGCCACGTCAAATGTTTTCACATCAATGAATTCAACCTTTAGACCACCTGTGGTGATCGGGACTAGCTCTTTTGATGAAGGTGGTTTGTTTAATTGATTTATAGGAATTTCATACTCCATATGGACCCCTTTATTTTTCTTGATGTTTTCTAAGTGTATATCAAAGGGTTTAGGATCCCCTTGAGTGATGATGACCTTCCCTAAATGGAGGAATCTAATCTCCTAGAACAGGGTAGAGGGGATATCTTTGATTCAATGAATCTAGGGTCTCCCAAGGATCATGTTATAATGTGTTTCCCTTTTGATAATTTTAAAATCCATCAAGATGTTTTTTGGACCAAGTGTAACTAGAAGAACTATGGTTCCAATCAAGGTCACTTTAATTTTAGCGTACCCCTGTAATGTGTTTCTAGTAGAGGAATAATTGGTTTCTCCATATCCTAACTTCTGCAAGAAAGAGAAGGGCACAACATTTACATCAGCCCCTTCTTCAATCATGGCTTTCTTAATGCAATTTTTATAAACCTATACCTATAAAACTAGGGTAGGATCACCTCTTCAGCAATTTCAACATCAGATGACATCTTTTCTATATCAAAAACAAACCCAGTATCCCTATCATTCTATCCTAGAGGATGTATGTCAAAGTCAATATGATTTATTTGAGCACTAGGAGGTGGTGTAACATGGATTCAATGAAGAAGACATAATGCATTAAGAAATGCTTAATGATGCACAAGTGAATTCTTCAACAAATCTAGAAACAAAATGTGAGAAAAGGTCTTGTTCAAATCCAATATTAAATCATAGGCTCCTACTAGTTTTGAGATTGTAGGAACATCATCCTATGGGAAGGAAAGAATGGGTAGTGGTTGTGAATCGTACTCCTTTTTACGAATTGTTACATTAACTTTTTGATCAACCTCTATCTCAACTAATCCCAATATTTTTGTATTATCATTTGAACCAAGGTTAGGAGCAACCCAAGAGTTGTCAGAAGTTGAGGCTTCATGGTCATTGTTTCCTATAGGAATTCCCTTGTTTATATTTTGAGGATTCACTTGGGAATCCCCAAGATGTTTAGGGTTCACATTTTGAGGTGTGATAGGTCTAGTATGACTAGGTTGCGGGTTTGTTTCAAGATTTGTAGGAATCATGTCTACAAAGAGTTGCCTTTGGTTTTCAGGAAGTCTTTGCAAAAACTTGTTGCAATTGTGTAAAGTCCTATCGTCATGAATTCAAACCTTACGGAAACCAAAGTATAGGTTAGGATCATAATCTCTTGGCCTTTTATAAGAGTCTTGATGTTGTTGATTATAACCTCAGTTTTAGTTGTGAAATTAGTTGTTATAACCATAATTTGATGCCCCTTAGCCGAGTTTTGATACTTGGCTTGAGCCTTGGGTTTGGTTTTTATTTTCTAAAAGATGATTTACATCAACTATGTTGAAATATGACATGGTGTTAGGGCCTTTTTTATTTCTCATGTTGGTTTTATTTTTATTGTTGTCTTTATTTGGAAAACTAGCATTTTTGGGTTGATCGGTATCACTATTCATTGTAGCACCACCATGATAGTGATTCACACCCTTAGGTCCTTGGTTGTTGGACCTATTATTTTGATAATTTGCATTGTTCGATTTAGGGATACCAATTTCCCATTGGGACCATATATCTTACATGTACTATGTATAATGACATGGTCAATCCAAAGCGCACCTTCCAATACTTCCTTATAATCATGGAAAGGAAACTTTTGGAATTCCTCCCTAGTCTCTCGATTGAGCGAGTGAAGGAAAAGATCGAAAATTTACATCTGGTCCATATTGGATGCAATTGCAGAGGAATAGAGAACTTGGAATTGTCTCTAGATGAAATGGGTAGCAGGTTCAAGTTTTCTCTTGTCTAATATGTAGGAACTCCCAAATCCCTGTATGCAATAACTTGTTCATGTCAAATGCTTTGATGAACTTGAAAAAAGTTATTTACAGGAATGTATAAAATCTTTAGGAATAAATTAATACCAATCTAGTGTGATTCCTTTGAGAGTATTTGGAAATATCTTAGCATCTACAAAATCCCACTAATAAATTTACTTATAGCAGATGAGCGTAGGCCTTGATATGAGCATTCGGGTCTCCTTCTACCTTAAATTTTGGAAGATTTGGCAATGTGTATGGAAGGATGACACCACGTATGGTGAAATCAAGAGGCTCCTATAAGTATTCAGTGTATGTACCCATTGCGTAAGATTACACCATTGAAGATCCTTGACGAGGAGGTGGTGGAGGAGGAGTTTTATAAGTTGCATTATAAGTTTTGATGGGAATGTATGGGGTCCCTTAATATGGCATGTAGGAAGCAGGAATGACATATGTGTCCATCTCAGGAGTTTTTGAATACATGTGCATGCAAGGTGGGATAGTAGCGGGATGTGGACTAGTAGGTGTAAAACTAGGGAACATCACATTTCCTATTGTGGTGGCATTTGAGAACGTAATTCCAACTATCCCTTGTGTAAGATAAGTTTGAGAAGGATGAGGACCCATCCATATTGTTTTTAACCCTATGAGAATATCACATGGATTTGAATGAACCGTATAACCTTGTTGTACGGGATATTGTGTTTGTTGCTCATTGGAAGGGATGTATCCTCTGCTATCAACCTGGATAACCCATGTTCTTCCCTATTGTATGTCTTTGTTGTGAAGTCTTAGAAATTTCTAGTTCTGTAATCCTCCCTAATAAAGTAGAAATGAGATATTTTGGGAGAGGATTGAGTCCCTTGTTGGGGTTTGTGTGGCATAGGGTTTGATTGAGTGGGCTCATGATTCTCTCATGAATTGTTTAGTGTTATAATTCTTGTCTTCCTCAAAAGTAAGAATCTTAGGATAGGCATTAAAAATATCAGATTTTGTAGCATTCATTATATCCAAAGACTCATCTATCTGACATAGAGGATTAGTTATTCGTGTAAATATATCATCTTCTATTGGTTGCATGGAAATGTGAGGTCTTGACAAGACTCTATGGTAATAACCTATTCCATTTCGATAACACCATGGTTTTCATTGGTTGACCATATTACATATTTATCAATTGATCAACATCCTCCATTCTTTCATAGTTAATGGGGTTTGAACTATAAATAGGGGAGGTTTTAATGTTACTTGTGTTATTGTCACCCTACCTCGAAAGAGAAGGGGATTGTTGTGGTTAAACGTTGGTGTAATATCTATCAAAGCCAAATGGCCCACCAAAATCTCTTCCGGACATACTTAAGAAAGTATAAAATACCTACCAAAATAGGGGAAGAAATGGAGAGATGAGGTATCAATGTAATGAAAGACAAGGAAACAAGAAGGAATTAATCCTCATGTCAAGTTCACCAATTTGTGGAGATGAAAATTTACATGAAACCTTCAACCACACTTAACCCCCGAGGTTGTCTTTGAGTAGCCAATGTTGAATTTGTGTGGCTACCTATAGGAGGATCGGTGACTAATATCCGATAGTGTGATCTCTTGGTTGTTGAGTTGGAAAAGGGGATATTTAGAGGCTATGAATGGGTAGCATAAATTACCTATGGTTTATTTTCCTAACTTGGATTTAAGTGTTGATCTAGTTTGAAGTGTCCAAATTAAGTAATAAAAAATAACAATCTATGCTACTTTGAAAGGAAACTAATCTAAACAAATCACAAAGACTAAAATATTACAATCACAAATAACAATTATATTCTATTCTAAATAATTAAAATATTTCTACACTAAAACTAAACAAGTGAGATGACATGGTGTGGTTATTCACCTGTGTTGAGTGTATTGAAAATAAATAATCTTAAAAAGGAACTTTTCTAAATGATCTATGATGTTTAGAAAACCTCATACGAATATTCTCTCCTTCGGATCCACGGGGATGGGAAGAGGGGGATCCATCACCGAGGGTTGCTATGAAAGATTTAAACCCTGTTGGAAATTTACTAATCACTTTTAAATGAAAGGAAATTGATTTCTACTTTACTTGATATTATGATAAATTACATGATTAAGGAAACCAAACAATAACCCCAATCTAAAATTCACGAAAAGAGGTAAATTCAGCTTTGTGTAGTAATTTCTCCCCTCGGTTTGTTCCTTTCTTTTCCGTGTGTTCATATGAGTCCAAGGGATTGGGAATGTAAAAATAGCAACAAGAGTAGATGCTTGAGTAATCAGATCTTGAAGGTTTGGTTTCAACACAAGTAGAAGAGAGATAACACAAGATATCCGAGCTTGGCTATGTAATTCCTAGCAAGATTATGGTAACAATACTATACAAGATACATAAAAATCTCAGGCATTTTTCTTGAATACAAGCATGGAATATATAATAATTACATGGGATGTGCCTTCATGCAAAAGGAAAGAAGAGGTAGTTCAAACTAATTAAATTTGTTTTAAAATAGAAGAGGGAAGGGAAACTAAGAAATCAAGACTATTTTTAAGAAATTTGGTTCACAAACGCATCCTAAAATTTAAGTTAAGTGAAGCATCAATTTCAAAAAAATACATGATAGATTCTAAAAAGTACTCAGACCACCGCCCTTCCTTAGTGGTGGTTTTGAAACTGTCACCTAGAAAGGGTAGTTGTCCTAACACTAAAGGACAAAACATGCATAGAATGAAGTGGGAATTTGGAAGAAGCATGGAAAATCTAAGTAAGGAATTTAAGGCTAGAAATATACATTGGGAATTCATTTAGAAGCTTGAACATCTTCTCAAAGGACATTAAACATCATTGGGGAATTTTCTAACCATTTTCTCAATGTACAATGAGAAAATACAATGTTGGGTGCATATAGTATCCTATATCTCTTTCAAAATTTCATATCCAATATCTCCTTTATGAAAATAAGGGTCACCCCACATGGATCAAAATGATATTTCATGGTTTGCCACATTGTATTTCTTACTATTGATACACTCTAACTACAACTCCTTTGGTTCACTTAAGGTACACTCTTCTTGTATCCCTTAAAATACTTGAATTTCATTCACATAGTATAAGAGGGAATGTAGATAGTAAAATACACACTTATTACTATTACATTATGCCTCTAGTATGTTGTTATATGCATGATTTCTAAGTTTGGAAACTAGGCATCGGTGACACCTCTTTAGTCCTTTTCTTGGTTGGTTTGGATCTTCTTACATTTTTATCTTCCATTTTCATATTTTTGGTCGATTCATAGGGATTTATGTTCCTACCTTTCCTTCTATTTATGTTTTCTTGCTACGGATAATACTTTTGCCCAGACAGGATAATAGTGTTAAAGCACTAATGTCATTAGACATTATGTTTGTGTTATTTTCATTACCGTCAAGTGTCATTAATTTTAAAGGGACTCGAAGTGGCATATGTGTGTATGAGGTTTCATCTATAAAATATCATGAAATTTGAATAATAGTGTCTTATTTTAGTCAAGTACCATGATAAATAGTCATGTACACATGGTTCTTGAGGTTGATTCAAGCAATTAGGTGTCATAGTGTGAAATCCAAATGTGGTCCAAGGTTGTTACATAGTCTAACATGGTCAATGACATGTGTCAATGGTTTTAATAGGTATTAATTATGGTAAAAATTCAGGTTGAGTAAGTCATCTAGTGAAACAAAACATTCTAGGTCTTGTTTTTAACCTCGTGTAAGCGGGATGAGACGGTACCATGGAGTATGAGGTAGATCAAAGTTGGTGAAATCATGTAAGTTGTGTTTTCATATTGCATGGTAGGTGTGTATTATGTGAAGGTCATTATTTAGGTTCATATTATATCATGAAGGCCATTTGAAGTAACAACTATGAAGACAATACATGTAGGCATGGTCAAGCCATGGTGTATGGATAATTTTAGGTGTGTGTAGGTATTAATGAGTATTATACATCATTACAAAGGTTTTTATAGTGCTCTGGTCCAAATTTTAGGTCAAGAAATTCAAGGAATTACAAGAAAAGTCGTATTTAGCTCTATAGAGCTCTCAAAAGTGTTGTCCCGGATCGATAGGCATATTTGAATGTTCACCGACATGTGTACGTTCTACATGGGGACCTGATTTGTAAAAATAATGGGGTCATTTGGTCACCAAATATTTATGAGCCATCGTTAACAAGCTAAATAGGTGTAAAACTCTTATAAAAGCCTATTTCTAGAGTGATAGGAAAGAAATGCATGGTATGGCCTCCAAATGGATTGGGAAATCTATTATGATGACTCAAGGATGTAGATAACTCTTCATATCTCCCGACGGTTGTGGTTTCATGCTCTAATAGTTTTTGCACGGTATATAAAAAACCATAGTTTAAAGGAGATATGTTGTTTTAGAGTTGAGTTCAAGGTTTCATGAAATGAAAAAAGTGTTCCTAAAATCTTAGGATGTGTTCTAGATGGCCTTTAAAAGTTTTGATTAGGTTGTGTGGAGAAAATTAGAGAAATAAGTCTCACAATGTGACTTACCGCTAGAAGGCCGAGAAGGTCTTAAAATAGTCTTGTGATCCAAATGTGTGTTTGATAAAATTCATAGTGTAGTAGTGGTTCATGTGTATGGAGATCCCGTAGGAGTCTAAAATGATGTTTTTGTGCTCTTTTTTTTATCTGGTGAAGTTTTTTTGTTCAAAATTCCTATTGGCCTAATTATCCCTATTAGGCTTATCAAGAAGGGTGTGTGAATCAGGTATGCAAGATAATTTTTCTCCATGGAACCTATGAATTTTAATTCTTGAACATGTTGATGGAGTCTATGGTGATGTGTTACAAGTTTTTTTGCTTGGAAGTGGCTTTGGATGCTCTAGATGTTGTTGAGATCAAGACTAGTTCTTGATTCAATCTGTTAGGTTTGAGTAGTTCTATGAAAGGGATTGTTTCAAGGTGTTATGCCTTGAAGTGAAGGCTGATATGAGTCTCACAAGTTTCCTAACGTCAAGAAACTCTTGTTGATGTGCCATTTGTTTCTTGATAGGTATGATTTTGTATGATAATTCATTCACTTTTCAGTCTAATATTTGGGTTCTTAAACCTAGTGGAGATGCTTGCTTCTTAGTGTAATTCATGGTGAAGATGGATGGTACATATTTACTTGATCTAGGTTGTGGTTATGGGGTAATGTTCCTGAATTGTGGGAGCTTGATAATTCATGCTGAAATTAAAATTTCTCTTAACATTCATGGTGTGCCCATTGGAATGATTGCTTGTGTTTTAGGCCTAATTATGGAGCATGGTTGTGTCTAGACCTATGCCGACCTATATGGGTCTTGAAATGAAATTTATATGAATGTGTATATTTTTAAATTTTTCATGATCAAACATAATGGTCTTATCTGACCTATGGTTGTTTTTTTACAACGAGTCATGTATAAAGGTGTGTTGTATTGGCTCATTTGGGCTAGAGTTATTGTTGGGATTATGAGCAAGTGAGACAGAAGTATGTGGAATTTTTGGGGATTAAGGATAGTTTAGATAAGAGGATGAGAAGATGAGTAGGAAGAGAATAATTTTTCAAGGTCACTTGACCTAATTAGCATATGAACATGCATGTTTGTGCGAGGAAGGAGAGATATAAGATTGAGAGGGGCTTGAGTGAATGGAATTGAACTAGTGAACAAAATGATTTGTGAGAGAAAAAATTCATCATGTGATATTGAACTTTAGGTGGCTTAATTTGGCCTTGGTCATCTTAGGGGTTTTAGCCTCCTTTTGGGGTTAGTGCCTCACTAAACTAGGGGTTGGTGCTCCTGTAGGGTTTGTGCCCTACTAAACTAGGGGTTGGTGCTCCTTATGAAGTTGGTGCTTCACTAAATTCCTTTGTGTTGAGTAATATATGTAAAGGTTCAGTGATTTTTCTTCCCTTTGATGGTTTCCCACTTTATATTTGGTTTTCTTGTGTACTCTCTTATTCTTGTGTATGGTTGTTCATGCTTAATATGCTCACATTGATTAATGTATGATAAATGGATTCTTTGAAATATGTAAAAACTTAAGATAACTAAAGTAAAATTTTGTAAAGACTTATTTATCTCCCCTCATTTATTATTCTTTGAATAATTGCTATGAGATAATTGTCCTTTTGAATAAAGTTTAATCACTTAAAGGATATCATTTGAAGCACAAGAATGGTAAGTTAACAGTGGGTACTTCTACTAGAAAATATCCTATATTTGATGGGTCTAAGTATGCATTTTGGAGTATCAGGATGAGAAATCACATCTTTTCATTAGGACATTACATTGGAAAGTCAATGTTAGGTGGGTATACTATTCCTCTTACTCCTCTAACTAGTGATACAAATAAGAAGGCTAGTAATGACAAATCCAAAGAACTAAATGATATTTTGTGTGGATTGGCATAGTAAAAATTGTTGATATTATGCATTGTACATTTTCTAAGTAATGTAGGAGAAGCTTAAGGTCATCTATGAAGGAGATTCCAATGTAAAGATAGAAAATATTCAGAAATACAAGAATCAGTTTGAAAGCCTAAAGATGATGGAATAATAATATATTACTTCTTATCTACTCAGAGTTGATCAAGTTATCAACATCATCAAATTTTTTGGTGAAGAGGTGAAAGAAGTAGTGGTGACATTTTTTTATATCACTCACTCTCAATTTTAATTCTAAAGTGTCATCCATTGAATAATCAAAGTACTTGAGTATCATGTTAATGTATAAGCTCCATGGAATTTTTATAGCCTATGACATGAGGACCATTTATTCAAAACCTATCAAGAAGGAAGTATATTTCAAGAATGGGAATAATTCAAAGGATAAGAATACCAATAATCATGATGATGCCCCTAATATTAATGATGATGAACTAATTGTAATGTTTTCCAAGAGGCTGAATCCTGGCTTAGAAAATCCAAGGGTAAGATTCCTTTCAAATGCTTCAATTGTGGTGAAATTGTAAATTTTATAATCAAGTGTCACCATAAGAATAATGATGAAGATTATTAAGATGATGAAGATAATGATAAGAGATCTCAAAGATCTAATAATAATAAGAAAATGTTCAATAACTTTGAAAACAATAAAAAAACTAAGAAGATATTCTACTCTAACGAATATTATTTCTCATCAAAGGTAACTAGTTATGATGGTGTTTATGCTTATTAATTTGATTTTTATCATGATGATGTAGGTGTTGAAGTCCTATTTATGGCCAAAGGTGCTAAGAGATCCAAAAGTGAAGACTCCATGTCTGGATCTTGCATGGACTTTGAAGAAGAAGAAGAGTGTGATCTTGAGACTAAACTAATGTGCATTCAAGAAGAGTTGAAGCATGCTAAGAAGAAGAACAATAAGTTGAGATAAAAAATTAAGGACTATGAAGAATGTATCATACATCTTGAAAATATACTAAGGATCCTAAAGAGTATAAAGAAATCAATAAACAAGTTGACAATCGACTTAAAATGAGCTCAACAAATATAAAAGCCACTCTAAGAGTATATATATATGAAATTTATAGTAAGGAAAATTCATTCCATATGTTTGATAAGATCTTTAATGATTTGGATGATATCTTGGAAATTCAGAGGTCTATAGGAGATAGGAGTGGTCTAGGGTTCAAGGAGAACCTTAAAGGTAAAAATCTTATGAAATATTACATTATTTTAAGAAACGAGACTTACGGTTCAGGAGATGATCAGATGAAGATAAATATGATGTCAAGGTTAGTAAGGTATCCTAATGCATCAAGGTATGAAAGAACTTTCAATGGTTATTGTTACAGTTGTAATGGTTTTAGGCATAGAGAAAAAGAGTGTAAAAGGAAAATCAAGGATGATCACACATGGAGAGATAGTAGAGATGACCACTCAAGAAACATTACTCGCTACAATTGCCATGATATGGGTCACATACATAGATATTGTCTTCCTGAATTCACCAAGAAAAATTTGGAGAAATGAAGGCAAGAATGAAGTTGTGTGTTATAACTGAAATCATGTTGGACACATTGCTATATATTTTTATCAAGATCCACATAGACATAGTTGGACAAATGAATCCCCTAGAGGTAAGAATCCTATTATTTTCTTCAATTGTAACAATGTTAGGAACACCTTTGCAAGATATTGCGAACAAGGAAGAACATATATGAAAATAAGGCATATGAAATAACTAAATATGTTTAGAAGACAAGGGAATAATCTAAAGTTATTTTTTCTAGTTTCAATGAGCCTACTGATCATTAAAAAATTTGTTGAAGAACCTCGAGAACCGCTTCTATCAAAGATAAGAATACTATCAAGTGGATAATGAACAAAAAAATGCAACAACAAAGAAATTGGATGCTCGAGTTTGGTGACATGTCCCACGAGGATAGGGATGTTTGGAACTACTATATGTATCCAAATGTAAGGAGTGTATTCACTAGGATTGTTGAATACATTCATTTTTGGGAAGTAATGGAGGTATGTTCTCATCGTATGCAGCTATATGAGCTCTTTAGGTTTGTATCAAGTTTCAAAAATAGTGATTTAAAGGTTTGTGTTGCCTATGTGGGTCTTTTGATGTTGCTTCATGCTTGAGTAGATTGAAGATTGAGCTCTTAAGGTCTAGTGTTATTATGTAAATAAGTTTGTGTCATCAAGTATGTTAAAAAGGTTGTGAAAGTTGTGTAAAGGAGATGAATGTGGATACAGATGTCCCTTAAGGATCAAAATGAAGATTGATAACTTGAAGTGTTGTGTGTTGATCAAAAGGGTGAGCTTCAGTTGTTTCCAAAATGTGTGAGTGGTGTCAAGTAATCTAGAAAGAAGGTGTATGACAGTTGGGCATTAATAAGATGCTTTTACTATGGCTCAAGGAAGAACATCATATGTTCCTTGGAGATGTGCTTTCAGTTTGAAGTCATAAATGTTTGTCTTAAGCATATTTTTTTTTGTATTTAGCATAAAAATATAAGATGTGTGCCAAGGAATGTAGCATGTGTAATGAAGATTTTCTATTGACAAGAAAGGTGCATGGACATCAAGGAAAAATGTCAAGGTTGAAGACAATATTAATGGCTACTTGATCAAAGGATTATCCTAAAGGTATGAAATTTTATGTTGCTTTAAGATATATTGTTGCAAGACTATATGAGTGTTTAAAGACATGATAAAGGTTGAAAAGTTCTTATATGATTCTTGTAAGCCATAAGAAAGTGACAATGATCTAAGTAGCAGGTATGGTTATAGAGAGTATGGATCAAAGGGTATTTTCTTCCATAATTAAGAAGTTGAGTTTGAAGATTAGTCTTGGGCTACATTTTAAGATGATGTAAAGTTAGAAAATATCGTCTCACAAGGTTGGAATGGTATGAATTAACTCGGATGAGTTTGGATACTGTTTGGTCTAGTCTAGGTGTGTGATGATTATGGTGATATAAGAAATTTATGATATGTTCTAAGGTCTGTATTATCGGTCAATGAAAGTGGGAAAGAGTACAAAGGTTTAAAAATCTTTAAGATTAGTCCAACATTGATTGCATGGTCCGAGGGGTAGCTTTTTGCTCGAATTGATGTTGAAATATGGTGAAGAAAATGCAAGACTGTGGAGATCGAGGTTTTCTTAGAAGAAGTATGGGAGCTTGGGAAGTCAAGATTTTAGGTATGGAGCTCATGTCAGTCTCTTAAAGGATTTCCATAAGTCATGAGATGTAAAAGTTACAATGTATTTGAATACGATCAAGTTTGAAGAAATGTGTATCATGTTCCCAATAAGTGTTGATTAAGGCTTGATAAGTATTATGTTTCATGAAGGACCAAGAATTAGGTAAGCATGTTTTTGAATGTATGATCTATACATAAAATTTTCTTTAATGACTGTGGCATGTGTTTTTGAGTTGAATAATGTGTCTTTTATACCTCTTCTAGATCTGTGTTACTCTATGAAGTTGTGTTTTGGGATCTAATTTGTCCTATAACAGTCTTGAAGATTGGTTTAGTACTATGTAAATTGATCTAGGTCTGAAAATTTTAGTTATATGTAAAGCTAAGTGTTACATTATTAGATTTTATCATCCTAGGGGGACTATGCTAAGTTCTGCAAGTATTTGTGTCGATGAATTATAAATTCGAGGGAAATATGGAGAGTGGTAAGGTGTGGTAAATCTATAAGGAAGTGATATGTGTGTTAAGTCATGAAGTTTCAGCTCGGTAAAATCATTTGAGTTAGGGGGAGCTAAGTTATGTCATGAAGGTGTTCTTGAATTCCAGGATGTTTCAAGATTGTTAATATGTGAGAAAAGTTTGAAGGTCTTGTGGCTGAGTTAGTATGAAATAATTGAGATAGTGACAAGAATAGTTGATCGATCAAGGTAGAATCAAGATGATCTGGGGATTTTGATATAGTTAATGACAGGTCCATAGATCATCTATAGAAAATGAAGTCAAGAGAGAGGATACAAACCAAAGAAGAGCAAGTATGTGTCTAGGCATTATTAGTATTATTTTTTTGTCAAGTTTTTATTTTCATGTCAATATGCCTTTATATCCATTTTCATTAGATTTCAAATTGGGATATTGTGATTAGAAACATGAAAATAGAGTCTTGTAGTTGTTTATGTGTATGGTTCTCATCAATTTATTTGAAGATGGTTGTCATCAATTTAAAAGAGGGAAATTGTTTGGCACTCAGTCTATGATTTTGTTATTGGTGTCAAGTGTCATTAATTTCAAAGGGATTTAGAATGGGCATATGTGCATGTATGAGGTTTCATCCATGAAATATCATGAAGGTTGGTTAGTAGTTTCCATTTTCAGGTCAAGTAGAAAGATAACTAATCATGTATACATGGTTCTTGATGTTGATTCAAGAAAGTAAGTGTCATAGTATGAGCTCCAAAGGTAATCCAAGGTTATTACATGGTCTAACATTGTGAGTGATATGTGTTAATGGTGTTCGTAGGTTTGTATGATGGTAAATAGGTCAAGTTAATTAAATCATGTGGTAAAACAAGCCATTATAGGTCTTGTTCTTGACCTAGTAAAAGAAATATGAGATGGTAGCATGGATTATAAGGATGAGAAGGTTTGTAAACTAATGTAAGGTGTGTTTTTTATGTTACATGACAAGTGTGTATGATGTACAAGCTCATTGTTTAGGTTCGTAGTGCATGATGAATGTCATTTGAAGAAATAACTATGAAGGAAAGGCATGTAGGCATGGGTTGTTCATAGTTTATAAATAATTTCACATGTATGTAGGCATGAATGAGTATTTTACATCATTGAACTAAGTGTTATAGTGATATGGTCTAGATTTAAAGTTAGGAAGTGAAGGAATTGCAAGAAAAATCATTTTTATCTCTACTAAGATCTCACAAGTGCTAATCTGATATCGATATGCATGTTTGAATGTTGACCCACACGTGAACATTTTTCATGGGGACCTAATCCTTTTTTGTATGATAGAGCATATAGTTAAGATTTTTTTTTAAATAATGGGGTGATTTGGTTACTAAATATTTATGAACCATCGTTAACGAGCTAAGTAGGTCTAAAACCATTGTAAAACCCTAGACCTAGAGAGATAGGAAATAAATTAATGGTATGGCTCAAATTGGATTGGGAAATCATGTATGATGACCCAAGGATGTAGATAATTCTCTAGATGTCCTGATGGTGGTGGTTTCATGCTCTAATAGTTTTAGCGATACGAAAACCCCTATTTTTATGGAGATTTATTATTTTAGAGTTGACTTCAAAGTTTCATGAAATAAAACAATGTGTTCCACAAAGTTTGGTATGTGTTATATATGGCCATGAAATGTTATGAGCATGTTTTGTGGAGAAAATTATAGAAAAAGTGTAATAATGTGACCTCTTGCTAGAAGGATAGAAGTTTTAAGAACATTCTTGTGCTCCAAAGGTGTGATTGATAAAATCCATAGTGTAGTAGTGGTTCATGTGCATGGAGATATTTTAGTTGTCTAATACAATGTTTTTGTGCTTAAGTCTTATTGGCCTAATTAGCCCTATTAGGCTTGTCAAGAAGGGTGTGTGAATCAAGTATGTAAGATAAGTTTTATCCATGTAACCTATGCATTTTAATTCTTGAACATGTTGATGGAGTCCATGCTTATTTGTTTCAAGTTTTTTTGTTTGGAAGTGTCTTTGGAGGTTCTAGAGGTTGTTCAGCTCAAGATTGGTTCTCGAGCCATTTTGGAACATTTGAGCATTTCTAGAAAAAGGAGTGTTACTGGGTGTTATTCCTTGAAGTGACGGATGATATGATTTTTATGAGGTGAATGAGGTCAATAAATTCCTATTAATGTGCCATTTTTGTCTTGATAATATTATCCGGTATGAAATCCGTTCACTTTTCATGTCTAATTTTTGAGTGCTTAAGACCTAGTTGGATATGATTTCTTCTAGGTGTAAGTTAGGGTGAAGATGGATGGTACATATTTGTTTAATCATATTTGTGGTGCTAAGATAATGTTCCTAACTTTATTGGATATTTATAATTCATGGAGAAATTTATTTTTCCCTTGAATTTAATGGTGTGACCATTGGAATGATTGCTTGTGTTTTAGGCCTAATTGATGGAGCATGGTTGTGTATAGGCCTATACTGACCTATATGGGTTCTAAAATGAAATTTATTTGGATTTTTTAAATTTTTCATGACTAACTTTAATGGTCTTAGCCTACCCGTGGTTGTGTTTACGATGAGTCATGTATAAAGGTGTGTTGTATTGGATCATTTGAGCTAGAGCTGTTATTGAGGTTGTGAGAGTGTCGGAGAGAAGATTTTGGATTGTTGTGATGGATTAATAATATGTTAGAGAAGAGGATGAGAAGATGAGTAGGGTAGAGAGTAAGGTTTTTAGGTCACTTGATATAATAAGCATATGAAGGTGTAATTTTGAGTGAGGAAGGAGAGAGATAAGTTTGAGAGAGGTTTAAGTGCATGGATTTGAACTAGTGATCACAATCATTTGTGAGAGAAACAATTCATCAAGTGATATTAATATTTAGGTGGATAAGTTTTTACTTAGACATATGAGGGGGTTGTAGCCTCCTTATGGCGTTGGTGCCACACTAAACTAGGGGTTGGTGCTCCTTGTAGGGCTAGTGCCCTACTAAACTAGGGGTTTATGCTCCTTGTGAAGTTGGTTCTTCACTAAATTCCTGTGTGTTGAGTAATATATGCAAATGTTCATGGGATTTTCTTCCCCTTAAGGGTTTCCCAATTTATATTTGGTGTTCTTATGTACTCTCTATTTTTTTGTATGGTTTTTCATGCTTAATATGCTCACATTTATTAATGTATGTTGAATGGATAATTTCAATGATGTATAAAACATAATAAAACTAAAGTGAAATTTTGTAAATATTGATTCACCCCCCTCTCATTCATTATGCTTACAATGTCCTTCTAGGTACTCCTATCGTATTTTCTTTGTTTTCTCCTTTGTCAGTTTTCTTTGACTTTGGTTCATTTATTATCTTCTTTTCATGACCTAGGTAAGATTTTGGTATAATTATGTTCCAAAATTAAACAAATAGCTCGTATATATACACAATATACTAACTATTGTAAGGTAAAAATGGGATATCATATCTATATTTACCACATCCACAAGAACAACACAAGGGAATTCATTTTTGGTTGCATTATTCATTGCATAGAGGAGACTATTCTAAAATCTATATCACACATTCTTACATTGAGAATAACTAGTTGTAACCCTCTAATCTTTATGTAACTAGCACTATGCCATCCTAGCTCAACGAAACAATTTCATTCACACACCACAAGAATTACATGGAGTATGAAATGTAGTACACCACTTGAAAACAAGATCACATCGGGGTGACCGATAGGTCATTCTAACTCTCTCATATAAATTTTCCATTCATTCTAACGTGTGTTTGAGTCTTGTGCATGTATCTAGGGTTTTTTTCATCTACAAAGTGCGGTATATAAGAAGTGTAGCAAATATGAAGTTACCTTTACTAAAATTTACAAGAAGAGACAAAAATAATTTGATCCCGATTTTTCCAATAAATGCTACCACCCATAACAAATGATATCACCTAAGAAACCATGTCCTCTCCTAAGAAATCATATCGATGACATTGTTTCATTCCATTTTCAAAATCAAATCTTACACAACCTATAGTATACTTGTTCAGATCATTCACCATCCCAGAATTAGTCCATACCTATGATGGAAAGTTATGTTATTTTACAAACCCTATATATTACTCTAATTTGTAATTCTATTGGATAGATCTTTTATTCTATTTTTTTGATAGATAATGTTTGGAAAAGGATCCAAGGGCCATTTACATAGTAGATATTACATTGAAGATCATAACAAGCAAAAAGTATCTATAAAAAAATCCCCAAAAAATGCTCAAGTAAAAAGAGATTGACTCAACCAGAGCATGACAAGAAACCAACAACTAAAGATACAAAAAACCAAAATAGAGAAGGCCACAACAAAACGGCCTAGAAAAATAGTTAGCAAAAAGTATGTGGGAGAACCCCTATACACATTTTTCCCTAGTCCTCAAACTCAAGCCAATGGAGTCCATCTAGATGTCCTCCTCGTCGAGCTACTTATGTCAAGATGCCTCTTCTTTCCTTTGTCGACAACAACCATCCCTTGAAAAACATCAACCCTATTTTCTAAAACAACAATATCTGCATTTGACCTCTAAAACCCCCTAAGCATATTCCTATTATGATCTTTGACTTGGCGAACAATATCCTCCAAAGCTTCAATTTTTCTAGCAAGAAAATTAAACACAATATTTCCCTCCAGCAACCCATCACTAGAATTACCCTCCTCATTTTACCTTACAATATTTTTTAAAATAGTTGTAAAATCTAAATCCTTTTTGGCTTGCTCTTTCATTTTGTTAAGCCTAAACCTATCAACCAAATGAATGTGATCCTCCCAATATTCCCCAAACCTAATGCCAATATCCTTTGTTTGTGGAATTGGATTACCCATATTAATTAACAAAAGGATTAGCCCCTGGTGAAGGGGAACCTCTATTTTCTTCTCCTTAAAAATATTAACAGATAACTAAGGGAGTTAAAAAGTAGAATGGAATACTCATCTTCCTCCCTCTTCAAAAATGGTTAAGAACCATGAGATGTTGAGAATGTAATTTCTGATCCTTACCATCTATTGTGATATATTTTATAATGTAGGAAAAAAACTTTTAACCAACTCCTGGAAGAGATTTACAAGCTATACCATCCTCCATAAAGCATATTTTCTCCTCATCATCAAGAAAAATGTGGACTTCATCCTGAAGTTGAGTCCTATCCTTAAACACCTTGCTTCCACCACAATCCATATCAGTAACCCTACCAATCAACTCCTCTGAAACAAAAAAACTAACACCCCACATTGTGACTACCCCATTATCCCACACCATTGCAAATTCCTTCGAAATATTTTCATCATACCCTCATAGGCACTGTAGAAAGTGAGTAATTCCCCCTTCCTTAAAAATGTCCCAAATAACAATATCTCTCTCCATACCCGAGCAAGAAGATGGCTCAACCCTAACCCTACCACCACCCATCTTAAGGAAACAAAACTAAAAATTGAACCACATTAGGATGAACCTGCAAGATAAAAAAATGGAGAAAACCATTTAAATTAATGATCATTGTCGCCGCATGCCCAGAAATGATGAGTAGGATAATTCTCACACACTGAAGAATAATAACAAGTATATCTCGTATCTTATTCTCACACTTGAAATAAATTCTACTTTTATGCATATAAGAAAAATTTAGAACTATCAGTTAAATCCACCTCACTCCACCAAATTGTATCATGAGCCCAAACACCAATGTTTTTGAATGTGTCATCACACAAATTAACTTCATGAAAAATGTGATTGATTTGAATATTATCAAAATTTTCCAACAGACCCTTAGCATCTTTAATAATTGAATCAATATTTATATGATGCTTTGATAGACCCTTCATAACATTAACAATGTATAATGAGTCCCCCTCCACTTGAATATTTTTAATTTGCAAATAATTTTCCCATTTTAAACCAATTAAAACCGCATAAGCCTCAGCATAATTGTTAGATTTATTACCAATTGGCTCAGCATAGGCTAAAACTAGGGACCCCATCTCATTTCTAATAATGCCACCAACACCCGCTAACCTTGATCTACCTTTAGCAACTCCATCAAAATTGAGTTTCATCCATCCATCAGTAGGTTTTACCCATTTTACATTTTTCCTAGCCACTGTTTTCCATAGAGAAATCATTGAACACACTTAGTAATACCTAAGGCTTGAATAATGTCCTTCTCATGTTTAGGGTAACCACCTTGCTCTTTAATCTTAACAATAGAAATATTATTAACCAAAGCCCCTAAAATAACACTCCCCACCCGAGCAGATCTTTTCTATTTTTCTTTTAAAATTCTACTATTCCTTTCAAGCCATATCCCCCATAGAAAATGAGGAAAAACAAAACTCCAAGACTTTGAAAGGCTTAGTGAAACAAAAGGAATCATCCATTGAACGTACCAATCAGAAAAATACTACAAAAAGACCCAATAAATATTGAAAACACTTAGAACATGGGTTATAAATCTTCAAGAAAAAGAGCATTGAAGAAAGAGATGTTGAATCAGTTTCATTGTCTTCCTTGCAAAGAATACACTGTTAGGAATCATCATTCCTTTAGCCTATAGGTTATCAAAATTTAAAGTTTTCTTTAGATAACATGCCAAAGAAACAAATTAACCTTTTGAATGATATTTTTATCCCATAGATTTTTCCAATATGGATTTGGAGGAGGAGCATTTCTTGCTATCCCATAACCTTGTTCTAACCGAATACTCACCATTTTTTGTTAAAGACCATATTAAATCATCCTCTTTCTGAATTGAAGGAATGTGTAACCCCCTTAGGTTTACATTTAATATTCTAATTATTTCCTTGACTTCTTCATCCTCTCCTTCCCATGCTAATGTTTTCCAATCCCAACCCCATTCAGTTCTACTCCAATAGTCTCTAAGAAAACTTCCCATAGACACCTCAAAATGTGTTGCCACATTTCTCCATTTCTCTTGATTAGCAAGAGGTTCATCAGCAAACCACTAGTCTTCCTATAATCTAATTCTTGCACCATCCCCTATCTTCCACTTACTACCTTTCAAAAAAATGTCCCTGCATTTACACAAACCATTCCAAAATCAAGAGCCTTCTAGAAGACCATCAGTAGATATGAAAGAGGCTTGATCAAAATACAGATACTTAGCTTTTAGAATCCTAGCCCATAAACCATTCTCATGCACCAATATCCATCCCACTTTAGCCATAAGATCCAAATTCATGCTTTTAATATCTTTCAATCCAAGACCACCAGCACTCTTTGGAAGGGTAACTTTGTCCCATGCCACTAAAGGAATTCTATCCTTAGATTTCATTCCCGACCATAGAAATCTATGCTAAATTTGAGTAATTATATTCCTAATATTTGTAGGTATTTTAAAAATAGAGATCAAATACACAACCAAACTCTTTAGGAAAATTCAAAGCAAATGTAATTTACATTCCAATGATAATAAATTCCCTTTCCAAGTTGCTAACTTTTTTTGAAATCTACTAACCAGAGTATTCCAATTTTCCAAGATCATTCTCCCTTTAAAGAGTGGCATACCCAAATAGGAACATGGTAAAGCTTTAATTGTACATTCTAAAACTGCTAGAATTCTATTATGAATATCTACATCCACATTTAAAAATAAAATAGAACTTTTCCTAAAATTGATGAGTTGTCCTATAACCTCCTCAAAATCTGAAGAATCTCCTTAAACACCACAACTTTTGCTAGAGTCTCCTTGCCCAGTAAAAAAGTGTCATCAACAAATTATTGCAAAGCAATGATCCAAACCATTAGAAATAATTAACCCATTGAGCTTAATTTTTGTTTACAGTCACCATAACGTCTTCCTAAAGTCTCTGCCACAATAATATAAAGAAAGGGTGAAAGTGGACCACCCTTTCTTAATCCCCTCCCTGAAGAAAATAAACCTTCAGATTTTCCATTGATTAGAATAGAGTATTTTAGGGTAGAAATACACTCCATTATAATATTAATGAAATGAACATGAAAACCTATTTTTTCAAGAATAATTCTAAGAAATCTCCATGATACCCTATCATAAGCTTTGTTCATATCAATTTTTAGCATCATTTCCTCCCTTTTGGAACTATCCATAGAGTGAACCGCTTCATGAATAGTAATGACACTATCAAGAATTTGTCTACCTTCCATAAAAGCACCTGATTTGGAGAAATAAAACTTTCCAAAAGGCCTTTAATTATGAAAGAGATAATTTTAGTTATTATCTTATAAACCGTGTTACATAGGCTTATTGGTCTAAAATACACAACTTTTTCAGCACCAAACACCTTAGGAACAAGAGATATAAAGGTACTATTAACCTTTTTCAGAATATTACCATGCAAAAAGAAATCTTGAATGAATTCTTCAACATCTTCATGAACTATTTCCCAAAACTCCTGTAAAAAAGAGTAGGAAACTCGTATAGACCACGAGATTTTTCCCCTTACAACTAAAAATAGTCATTTTTATCTCCTCAGCAGATGGAATTTTAATCAACTCAGCATTATCCTGTTGGGAAATAATAGGTTGAAAAATATTTTCTATATATCTTTCCTTACCAAGATCAGGTTCCCTACCTGCAGCAAGCAATTGAGAGAAAAAATCAATAAATTCCTATGAAATTTCACCCTATTTCTTAATTTTAACCCCTCTTCTATCCTCAATCTCCAAAATAGTATTACAATTCTTATGCATGGAAGTTGTTAGATGAAAAAAATTATGTTCCTATCACCCTCCTTCAACCACAAAACTCTAGAATTTTGTTTCCAGTATGCCTCCTCTCTAGCTTCTAAATTATGATATTTTGACAACATAGATTTCTCCTTATCCCTTAAGTCTTTATTCAAACCTCTTCTTTCAATTTCTACCTCTATCTTCTTTATATCCTCACTAATTTGGGTTTTTGAACAAAAATATTACCAAAAGTTTCCTTATTCCAAACTTTCATCGTCTGGCTTTAATATGCTTTAATTTTGACACAAGTCTGAACATAGGCTTACCTTTAACACTTGTTTTCTAGCTAGATTTGATCTCATCCTTAATATTAGGATGTTGTAACCACATCTTAAATAACCTAAAAGGCCTTCCTCTTTCCCCAACACTATTACCTATTTGAAGATAAATTGGACTATGATCTGATCCAATCCTTGGTAATGCAGCCAACGAGCCATCTAAATTTGAATACCAAGATAAATTGATAAGAAATCTATCCAACTTAATTTGGATTAGATCCTCACCAATTCTTCAATTTGACCAGGTAAAATAGGCTCCTTTCAACTCAATATCCACTAAATTATAGTCAACAATAAAGTCTGCAAAATCCCCCATACTATCACTGAAGACATTTGAACCACCTTTTTTTTTCTTCCAGACACAAAGGAGTATTAAAATCACCCCCAATAAACCAATTCAAATATGTAAATTGACTATGAAACTGAACAATATCTTCCCATATTTTTTTCTCTCCACCACATTGTTAGGGGCATATATATTAGAACAAACCCACATAGACCCATTGTCCTTTTCTTTAAACAAAATAGCCAAATGATGGGGAGACTAAAATAACAATGTCCCTTCCCTATCATTTTGTTCCCAAAAAGTAGCCAAACCACCGAAGCAAGCACTCCGAAAAGGATACACTCTGCATTTTAGATCTAAACCAAACCTTATTCTTAACCTCACCCATTTTTTCTTTTGACATTTTAGTTTCTTGAATCAAAAGAATATCAGGCTTATTCATTTTCCTAAAACTTGATAAAATACTCTATTTATTGGGATTATTTAAACCCCTAATGTTCCAAGAGATGAGCTTCATATTTTTGTTTAGTGATATGGTCTCCTTAATGGAGTGCTACTTATTGGAATCTATTTCTTTAGTCACATTTTTCTCCCTCTTATCCCTATTTGACATATTACCTTAGTTTACTTGCATTGATCTTCTTTTCTTTTGGCACCTCCTTACTCTTTTCCATATTAAAAGAAAAAGTTACAACCTCTTCTTGAGATAACACTTGCTCTTCCATCATAATAGTTTCACCCTTATTATTTAGATCCTTATTCTACTGATCTATAACTTCCTTACTAATTTTTAACAACTCAATAAGAACCTCCTTAGCATAGATATCTTAATTTTGGGTTTGAATCACAATGGCCTTTAACTCATGAGTCTGATCTAAAATTTCCTTAGCTTCCTGATTTGGTTCCTTCTGATTATCCTTGTTTATCTCTATATTTTCCTGAATCTCAATTTCCTCCACCTCCTCTGTCTCTAACATATTAAAATCAAAATTAGTAGAGAAATATTTATTTGGAGAAGACTTACTGGTTTCCTCATTTTTCCTTGACCCCTTTTATTTTCTTTCCCAATCTTGCTTTCCTTTATTAGCCTCCTTAAATTGTCTTTGATCAAGCCCTCGTCTCTGCTACATTTTTGAAAAAATAGAGGAGAAGCTTCATATTCAATCTTCTGGATCCAAACCCCAAACTTCGTTTTAAGTTCTATTTCCTTTCTCAACATATTACCAACATGAACATTAACACAAAATTGAGTGTACAATAACCTAGTTCTTTCCCTAGTAATTGGACCAAAATAACCAAGGAACCTATGGCATTAGCTATAGTAGTTAATATTTCTCCTTCCCAAAACTCCATTAGAAGTCCTAGTAGTTTTACCCACACAAGAAACTCATCTGGTTTCTCTTTATATGGATCAAATCCTAGATACCATTTTTGAACCAAAAGACTAGATCTACCCATAAACCATGGCCCACCCAAAAGAATGTTTTTACAATCCTCAAAGTTTGAAAGATTGATGATAAAAAACCCATTCACATAGGAAGTTATTTCC
The DNA here is from genome assembly GCA_018340775.1 of Taxus wallichiana var. yunnanensis. NCBI lineage: Eukaryota > Viridiplantae > Streptophyta > Pinopsida > Cupressales > Taxaceae > Taxus > Taxus wallichiana. The sequence continues at coordinate 276,306,187 of CM031244.1, forward strand.
AATGAACCCTTAGGATTCCATTTTCTCCTAGCTCATTCATGAAACCATTCAACATTTGGTCTTGATCTATAAAACTTTCCAACTATGGCATATTCCATCATAGATTTAGCTTTCTCTGTTAATCAATCAAGGATAGTAAGACTTAGAAGCAAATCCTTTTCAACAATCATAATATTTGAATCAAAAGGTTGATTAAAATTTTCCATATTATGACCTAAACTCCTATCAACCCACAAACGAAACTGAAAAGACTTTCCTCCCCTATGATGATTCCGTGGGTCCCCAACCTACAAAGCCTTGATCCAAGGGTCCCTTGTGTCCTATGACACTTCCCTCCCATTTTGTTTTTGAAATCCTCCTTGCTCCCACTCCTTCTCCTCCTCCATCATGACATCGCTCAAAAAAAAAAAGTATGTTATTTTTATTTTTATTTGATAGGCATTTTCCTTATCATAGATTTTATTTTATTAAATCCAGCGTACGGGCTAAGGATGTTATAAGATAAACTCACTAACCATGACTGTGTCACTTTTTATAAATGATAAGAAGTTTTTATTATGAAGATTTTTCAAGAACATGTTTCATTTTATTTATTTCTATTATAGAATATTTAATTTGGGAATATTTTAGATGAATTTTTATTTATATCTATTAAATAAATTAGGATCTTGTTGAATTGATCTTAAATATATATCTTTTTGATATGGTAGTGTAAGATGGTAAAAACAATGTTTTTCAAAGTATGCAAAAAAATAACTCTTTATGCAATAAAATAAGTTTTCTTTAGGGGCTATAGGTTCCTGAAATTTATCTACCATTTAAGCTAGATGATTTAAGAATATTTATAGCATAATATTATTTCATTGGTTTCTAAAAAAAAAAATATTAGGATCATGTGGTAAACCAAAAATAAAGCACCATAAATTTGTATCTTCATCTAGGTTGTTTTCAAAAGGGACTATGGAATTGTTCACATTTTTATCGCTAGAACTTGTTGTAATGACTTCACATGGAAACTTTACGATTTCTTACAATTTTCAAGGCCATTTTTGGATTTATTTACTTGATAGAATTTTGATTTTTTCTCTTAATATCTATAATCTCATTTGAAAAACATCTTGATATATTTTTCACTTCATCCACTACCTTTGTAGTATGAGGTGTATCCTAAGGGTCCTCAAGTAGAGGATTTATTTGGGGATTTAAAAAAGAAAGAAATTATATTTCATTATATACCTTAGGAAAAAGAGGGCTCATTTCACCAAGTTACTCGGTTACTTGAATATGAGTCAAACATTTAATAGATAACTAAATGAAAAATAGAATACACAAATTATAATTTTATATACATAAATATGAAAATTAAGTCAAATGTGCACAACTATATGTATCATATATCCTAGAAAAACATATAAAAATTTTCATTAACATACAACATGAGCCATATAAAAATACAAAATGGGCCATATTTCTCTTTGGAATTATAAATATCCCTACATATATCTTGGTACAACTATATCTGTACAAATATATCCATAACTATTTATTTTTATCCTTAAATTCATTAAATAAATTTCCACTCTTCGCCCTAGATGCAAATCTAGGAGTTATGGGTCTCGATAAATGAGGAAAAACCATGTTCTCTACCATTTTTGTCTACATGCATGACAAATAAAGACAATAATTTATTCAAATTAAGCATGTAAAAATAATCAAGTTTATATGCATTTCATTGAATTTATACCTCTAATGCAAGAATTATGTCATGTCCGAGTTAGATTCTTAAGCTATATGTTGTGGAGACATATCCTCTCTTGTGGAAATGTTCATTTACAATCATCAATGATATAATTTAGAATTTAAAACATATATATATATATATATATATATATATATATATATATATATATATATATATATATATATATATATATATATTTATTTCAAATATAAAATGACAATTTAAATTTATAAGTAAAATAGTAAAATATTTATTATAACTTTCCTTTTTCATCCACAATAGTTTTAGACACAAATGTTTCTGAAATAACCTATCTAATTTTTTTTTGAATGTGTCTCAAGGAGCATTAGGCCACAAAAAGGTCTGTCTCACTCTAGGAGACCTTGAATATATGGTTGGAAAATCATGTAGAGTATAACAGTGCATATAGGTTTAAATATATTCATAAAAATGTAAGTACAAATGAAATTTATAGTAATATGTTTTGAAATAAAAATTACAATTAAACTATGTGTTCTCACTACTTGAGTAGCATGTAATTGTTATGGGATGGAAAATATATGTTGGGAAACACACCCTTGATATGTTAAACTATTGTTGGTTGCAATGCAACACCAACATGTTATAGTTATTTACATGCACAACTAGAGATAATAATTTATCAACGTTAATAGAAAATAAATAACTAAACAATACCCCAATTAAGTTTGAAAACATACCTACATATATACATATATAGCAGTAATAGTTTTGAAACAATCTAAAATAATATAGGAGGGGTGGTATTTTCCTCCTTCATCAAATATACAAGAAATAAAAGGTAGAAGATAGAATTATTAATTAGTTGCTTATAAATATATATTAAGACAATTTTATTACTATTTAAAGATGTAATAAAATTATGATTAATTACGTCTATGAATAAGAAATCATAATAGTTCCATCCTTAGTATCTCACTTGGTACCATGCTCAAATTATCTAATAACTAGAGGTAATACTTGGACATCTCATACATATTTATGTGTAGAATCCGTATATGGTGGAGTAACCATAGATGGCATACATTTCTACATAGAGTACCACAAAATGGTATCATCATTGAGATCTACAAATTGGCATGAAATCAATATAGATGTAGTTTGTGTAGATGGCCTAACACACATCCTCCCATACGATGTGCATGCATGCAAATAAAATGTAATTCCACCATTAATTTTTCCACCACCTAAATATTTGGATGCATAGCCAATTGAACCATGAAAACTATGAGCGGAATTATAACTCACTAACACTTTGGTATCCCCTATAGTTTAATAACTTTTTGTACCCCCATTATGTCTCCCATGGGAAATCAATATATATTTTTTTAGATTAGAAAATGATTGAATGCTCCCCCTACATGCATTGTAATGAATTCCATTATGGATGACAACATATAATTTTTTCCTTCTACCACTTGGAGGATGGTTTTGTACATTTTAGTCTCAACTAACACTAAGTATCTCATATTATTACACATCTCCTCTTCATTGAGATGCTAAAAATCATAATAATTTTTCTTCCCGTTAAGCACAAACTCACAATATAGTTTTCCTAAAAATATAATGGAACCTCGTTATTGTTACAAAAAGGCATGTCAAATACCATCCACCACCTATCCCAATTTATTTATTTATTCATGGATCAAACAATCGATTCTAATATGTTTCCTTATGATTGGTAGTGGGTCATTTTTTCCAGCTTACGCTACAAAGCACAAATTTCTTGTTTTTATATTTTCATGCCCTTTATGGCATCATATGATAATCCATCAACATATAATTGTGTGCATGCATCCCTCTAACTTTTAATTAAATATAATTTTCCTAAAAAAAATCACTTTGTTGCAAATACTTTCCAACATATTTGCAAGAGTACTAACTGCATTGATGGTAGAGGAATCACACAAACTATTTATGATTATTTCCAATTTTTGTTGTTTTACATTATATCATTGTACTAATTCCTCTCCTTGATGTATATGGACCTGTTGTATATTTATAGGGTTTTCAAGTGGATTATAAATATTTCTTGAATTTACCCCACATTAATTTAAAACAATTCCTCCATTAACAAAATTGTGAAAAATAAAATTAAAACATTTACTTTCTATTTCAAACCCCTAATTTATGAAAAATAAAAAGTTCAAAAAATACTCACCTGAGCTTGTAGGAGACACATTGGAACGTGAATGACAAAGTGAAATTGGAATAATGTTTTGAAAATGGATTATATAATTTTGATATGAGCTACAACTCCTTTAAAGTTTCGGGTTTGTTGATTTTGTGCAGTACAAGATTTTATTCTCTACAAATGATGTATGTCATTTTATTAGACATTGTGTCTTGTTGTTTTCATTGATGTCAAGTAACATTTATGTCAAAGGGATTCAAGGATCATAGGTTAGTCAACATGATATTTTAATTGGTTCATTGAGTCAATATGAGGTGTCTAGTGGTATGAAGAAGTTGTATGGTGTGTTGCATTGATGTTGTCATGGAACATATGCATGGTTTAGGGCATGAGTCAAAAAATTAGGTGTTTATTGTAGAATCCAATGGTTACATGAAGGATTTTATGAGGTATAAAATGTTCATGAATATTTTTCATAGGTGTATGATGGTCTCAATGATGGTAAACAAGTCATACATTGAGAAGCAAACATTGAAACAAGCATTTTTGGGCCTAATCCTCGACCTAAAGTAAGTAGATGATGTGGTAGCATGAGATATGGATAATATCATGTTGGTAAAATAATTTGAGGAGTTTTTAAAATATGCATAGAAGGTGTGGAAGGAATATCAGGTCATAAATCATGTGTTAAGTGCAATTTCTAGATCCTATTGAAGCAAGACCGTGAAGACAAAACAAGTTGACATGGGTAATTCATGGTGTCTAGAGAGCTTAAGAAGTAACTGATCTTGTATGATCATTGGGATATATTAAAGATTTTTTTTTAGTGTTGTGTGTCAAGCTTCATGTCCAGGAGTCAAAGAGTTTTCAAGATATTGCACTTTTATCAACAATAGGTTTCTAAAGGTGAGATTTTGACCTAAAAATTACTTTTAGATGCTCGTCGGGAATGTGTGATTTTCATGGGGAATAAATATTGTGGGCTTATTTTATTAGGCTATTTATGAATATTTTCCAAGAATAATGAGGTTTTTTTATTTTCATGTTTTAATGAACACTTGTGAAGAAGATAAACTATTTTTTAACCCTATGTTTGGAGCAACTTGAATAAAATTACTTGTAGTGATCCAAAATTTATTCCTTGTAAAAATGTGATGATTTTAGGTTGTATAGGATTTATACATATTTCTCTAGGTGTGATTTAGAGGTTTTGGTTGTATGTGGGTCCCACTCACATATGTAAGTGTATGGAAATTTTTAGTTTGTGCAAAATTTATCCATTAGACCTATTGAATAAATTACCATTTATGGAATAATGGTAGTTATAATACATATATATGATATATTTAGATAATTTTTGAGGCCCTAGGATTTAAAGTGTGCCGTATTTATGAGGACTTAGTTTTATGCGGTTTTGTGATAGTTTGGAGCGATCTAGGAACATATCAGTTTTGGAGGTTTCATGACTTGATGTGAATTTTGTGATGATCCTAACTTCAATATCATTTCAATTGTATAGAATACTTGAGTTTTTGTTGAGTTTTAAGAAAGTTATGACATGGTCTTTGAAGACTAATTTTGAGGGTGTTTTGTTGGGCATGGTCTCATGAGAGTTTCAAGGTGTGATGATTGTTTTGAGTTGTTTTCATGATAGTTGGAGATTTTTAGGGCTCATATAACATTTATAAGTGTGTGGGATTCCTTGATGAAGAATTTTTTTGGTCCAAAACACTCCATGGTTGGTGAGTTTCTTATTTTGGGGTTTTAGGACATGTTGTGTAATAATGGAGGCCTAGATGGTTCTTGGTGATAGTGGCAACCTACTTGGTCTTATGGATGATTTTATTATGATGTTATAATGATTTTTAAATTATTTTTACTATATGAATGTTTACCTACATGTTTTATGACCAACAAAAGGGTATAAAGGAAAATTAGAAAGCACATTTGTGAGAGTTTGTATGAGGAGGAAAAGTGTGACCTAGAGGGGAACTTGTGGAGGTGTGAGAGGTATTTATGACCTTTAATAGATGGAAAGAAATATGTGAATACGTTATAAAGTGTGATTAGATATGGACAAGCTAGGTAAAATAATTAAATCAGGTTGAAGAAGAAGCATGTGTTCAAGGAAGGATAGAGATGTGTTTAGAGAAAAATAGAGAGGATAATGAGCTTCATTATGTCAAATTCAGTTATAGCAATAAAAATCACTGGTGTGAAAAATACATTTGGGTGGATGAGTTTGTTCTTGGTCATCTTGGGGGTTTTAGGCTCCTTGTAGGATTGGTTTTGTGTTAAATTAGGTGTTGGTGCTCCTTGTAGGATTAGTGTCCTACTAAAATAGTGGTTAGTGATCCTTGTGGGGTTATTGCCTCACTAAAAAAATATCTTATGATGTGTAATATTCATAGCATCCTTTTTTAGTAATATAAGTAGAGTTTCAGTGGTTTTATTCCCCTTATATTTTTCACACTTTATATCTGGTGTTCATGTGTGATTTCTTGTTTCATGTACTTGTGGATGGATGTTACACACTTAATAAGCTCACATTGATGATGTATGTTAAATGGTTGATTTTAATGATGAATGTAAGTTATGGTAAATGAAGTAAATTTTTTTGTACGACTAAATCACCCCTCCTCTCAATCATTTTGATTCTAAAAATTGGTATTAGAGAAATGTCCTTTTAAAGAAATTTTTACTTAAAGGAGATCCTTTGAAGAATAAAATGGCTAAGAAAATAAGTAAATAGAACCATTAATTGATACCGTGGCCAATAAGGATGAAGAAACCATCAAGTTTCTCAAGAATCATTTGGAGGATGCAATTGTAGGTCTGAATTAAAATGAAGATGAGTGTAATCAGTTGAAGTCAAAGCTATCTTAAAACAATTCTTGTGATGATCTTGGTAATGAAGAGGCTGAATTATATTTGTATATTTAATTAGTGCATAAAATATTAGAGAATATCAAGTTAAATTCAAACATCAAGGAAATGGAAGTTCAAGTTGAAGGATTGTCAGCTTAATCACAAGAACAAGGAACAAGAATGTTTCAATCTTGTGAAGGAGATGGATACCGTAAAGGATAAAGAAAGGGATTTCATCATATATGAATCAGATTTGAGATCTTTGAAGGAAGAATTGGAGCAAGTATCCATCAAGGTGAAGTCTTATGAGAAGTATGATCTACCAAGTCAAGATGTTGGTCCTAGTTCAAATGGAGATCAAAATAAGGATGCCAATGCAAGAAAGGTCAAGAAGACAAGTCCAGTTAGAAAACCTAATGCCATGAGGTATGCAAGTTATTTTCATGGTTATTATTATGCTTGCAATGGTTTTGGTCATAGAGCAAGGGATTGCAGGAGGTTTTTAGTTTTGTGTATCTATAGAGAAATGGGATATATCACAACATACATCCGTCAAAATATATGTAAGATGTTGTTTGTCATAATTAACACCACAAGGGTCATATTGCAATATTTTTCTTTCATGAATTATCAAGATAGGTCAAGAAGGTTGAAGCTCCCAAAATTAAGGAAGTATGGATGCTAAAGATTGTCAAAGTGAAATCAAGATCAATCAAGGATTTCAAGGAGCCTCATCATGAAAATAAGATCAATAGGATTGAAGCAATGTCAATAATCTAAGAAAATCATGTGTTTGATATGAATTATATCTATAGAAGAAGTGAAGGAGAATGGAGTGATCATCAAGCATAATTGCATTATTTGCCCCAATAAAGGGGGAATGTGACAAGTGTTTTTAGTCAAAGGTTTTTGACTGAGTGTAGGATAGTTTGAAGGATTGTTCTAGTAAAGGTATGTAAAGTCTTGGTGTTTTTTGCTACAAGAAGGCATGCATCTATGAAAGATAAGAAATGTAATTTGTCTTCATTCTTAAGTACTTGAGTTATAACAATGGAGGTATGTTTTGATATGCCTAAACCATATAGTTTTGATATGTATTAGAAAGTATTGTGTGCATGACTAAGTGTGAGACTGCATATTGAGGCCCTCAATAATATTAAGGTCTAAATTATTATCATCTAATCAAGAAGGAATCTTGTTGTAAGTGAAATTCATAAGTGGTTTGGGATAAAAGGTCTACAATATATGTAGGTAGTTCATGAATTTTTATTGAAGTCCACAAGGATGGTTCATCATAAGAGGCTATGCAAGTTGTTTCTTCACATGTTTGATAATGTGAAGTATGTATTAATTCATGTTTGAATTATCAAACCTGTAGAAGGTTTATGAAGTCTTAAGATGTATGTAATTTCAAGGATTATAGTTACATCAGGAGACAAAAATTTGTGTTTATGATTAGGGTATGTAGGTAGAATTAGTGTGAAGTTCCCTCTTAGATTGTCAACTAAGAAAGTATTTTTGGCACCACGAAAAGGTGAAATTATGTGTTCCATTGGTCATTCTTAGGAGTGAGGAAAAAATGATTACTTTAAGTGTCCAAACATCTTAGTTACACTGTGCTTCATCAAACATTTGTATACATGTATGAAGTATCATAAGAGACAAAATGCATGGATTCTTTGAAAAGGTATGTCAAATATTGGTCTATATTATTTTCATAAGGTATGAGTTCTTCCCAAATAGTCAAGAATTTAGGGATCCGTGATTAAATCTTGTCAAATAAGTGATAAGGTCTCGAAAGGAATGGAATGGTTGTTGAATTTTTTGGTAAGAGTTTCAAATTATTTTTTACTATCATTAAAGGAATGATATCATGAATTAAAGGTATATAGTGCCATGAAAGGGACAAGTTATATGTTTATTGAAAACTAAAGGATTGTCTATGATAAGTACGGGTTGATTGAATTTGAAAAATCCCTATGAGTAAAACAAAGTTGAAAAATATAATACAAGATATGTGGTGAGATTCAATTGATGAATAGAGTCTAATGGTATAGTGTTATAGAAGCATCAAATTTATATTGGTCATTATCAAAATATGAAGAACAATTTTTCTCAAAAGGTAAGATTGTGTGCTTGTACACAAGGTTAAAGACATGATAATTTCTCAAAAGTAGATATGAAAAATCAAAGAATGTTAAGACAACTATGTAAAGGTATTTCACTCTTATTAAAGTATTAATAATGATTTATTAATATATGCTTTTGTTTAGAAATAAGTTAAGCTTGAAGATTAGTCACGAGTCTTAGTTGAAGATGTTGAAAATAGGTCTAAAGAAAGAAAGTACATGAAGTGAAGAAAATTGTTTTGAAGGTCAATTTCAAGCCTAACTGGTAGTGATCATGTATTTAATGGTCACATAAAGGATTGAAGTGTGCATCTACATATGTTAGGGCTTGTATAGAAAAAATAGTTTGTTTCTAGTGTAAAGAGGTTATCAAAGTGATATTTCATGTCCTAGAAGGAATCCAAGTATGTTTGTTCAAATTTTATAAACTATGATAGTCAAAGGAAGATGGTTATTCAAGATGGTTACAAGTTTTAGATATTTGTTAGCATGGAAATGATTGAATCTGTTGTTTTAGCAAGTTATTAATTTAGGGAAGATATTATAAGGAAGCTATTAAATATAAAAATATAATGTATGAAATAAAAAGGTTAACAAGTTGAATTTAACAAATCATGATAGATAGTTTGGTTAGCATCAATAAGCCAAATAAAACTACGAATAGAGTTTTTTTTTTTTTTTGTAAGGGTCTAAATGCATGCTACTCGGGTAGGATCAGGTATATTGAGTAGGAAATATAAAATAAAGAAAATAGGTTTGAGGTTCCTTGAAGGTATCTACAAGTCATAAAGTAGTGTTTTTAGGTGTGCATGTCAAAGGATATTATGTCAAGCTTTTATAAAGACCCGATATCATAAATATACATTAGAAGGATATGAGAGGGTTGAGATGAATCCAATGGTCAAGATATGAAAAATATGGTGTATGTTGTTTTTGTATGATGTATTTCTTTGATGTGTTTTGTAGTGCCTATTATCATAGTGAAGTACGCTCCTTGAAGTTTTTTGAAGAGACTGAAAGTATGTAGTGTTTAAGGTATGTGTTTGGTAATTTTTCTTGTCATATGATATTGTAAAGAGTTTCAAGAAGGAATGAGAATCAATTAATTGGTTGAAGTTTGTAAAATGGTCTGTCATGAACTCTAGAGGAAGGATAACATGAAACTAGGTCTAGTAGGACTATGAAATGTTTTCGAGTCTTTTGTTTGGATGATAGACTCCTTGAAAGAGTTGAACAGGTAGAAAGTTGCAAATCAGATTATATTAGTCTAGGGGGTCTATTTATGATGATATCGGGTATGAAAAAATTCAGGATGCATCATATCATGGGGAGATGAGTTCACTCATTACAGAGCCAAATGTGAATGATTTCCCAAGACCTATCTAATAAGGTATAAAGTAAAGTAACAATTAATATCATGATTGTTTCATAAGGTTATAGTCATTACTTGTGTATACATTGAAGGTTGAGAGAAATCCAAGTTCTTATGAAATTATACATTCAAGTGAGAAGAAGAAAGAGGTTGTGATTCAAGAAGGTAAGGTGTGTGTTAGCAAGATGAAGGTGTTCTGATGATGGAAAAGATAGGTTAACCGAAATTATGCCTTTTTTTTGTTTTTCATATCCTTATAGGTCTAAAATTTTAATATATAAAGTATCAAGAAGGTGTCAGTAAGGAAAGAATGTTTGAATACCTATCATTATTGAAGAATGGAAATTTTCTTTACAAGTAAGAGTGGATATCAAAACAAGTCTATGGATCGTCTAAAAAAGTTGAAGGCAAGAGAATGATTATAAGCTAAGGGGGAGCCTACAAGTATGATTTTAGTGCATTGTTGTTGTTGTTTAAATTCAAGTTTTTGTAGTATCCTTTTGTATAGTTTTAAAAGGGGATAGTGTGCTCACAAACATGAATTTTGATTCTTAATAGTGCTTTCATATGTGGTTTTCATCAATGTTTCTAAAGATGGTTTCCATCAATGACAAAGGGGAGATTGTTGGACATTGTTTCTTTTTGTTGTCATTGATGTCAAGGAACATTTATGTTAAATGGATTCAAGGAGAATAGGTGAGTCATCATGATGTTTTTCATTGGTTCATAGAGTCAATATGATGTGTTTAGTGACAAATAATTTGCATGGTGAGTTACATAGATGTTGTCATGGTGCATATGTATGGTTTACGACACAAGTCAAGAAAGTAGGTGTTGAGTGTAGAATCCAAAGGTTGAATGAAGGATGTTAAGAGGTATAAAATGTCAAAGAAGATGCATCAGAGGTGTATGAGGATCTCAATGATGGTAAACATATCATTCCTTCCGAAGCAATCATTGAAACAAGAATTTCTAGGCCTAATCCTAGACCTAGAGTAAGCGAGATGATGTGGTAGAATGAGATATGGAGTAGATAAGGGTTTTAAAACCATGTGTGGAGTGTTTTTAGGATGTATAGAATTTGTCTAAGTAATATCAGGTCATAAATAAGGTGTTAAGTGTAAGTTCTAGGTCCTATTGAAGCAAGACAAGGCAAGTTGGCATGGGTAAGTCATGGTGTATGGAGATTTTCTGAAGTAAATAAAATTAATAATCATTTATATATCTAAAGGAGGTTTTTAGTGTTTTTTTCCAATTTTTAGGTCCAAGTGTTGAATATTTTGTAAGATATTGCACTTTTACCAAAATCGGGTTTCCAAAGGTGAGATTTTGAGCTAAAAGTTGACTTTCAGATGCTCGTTGGGGAGTGTGTGCTTTGCATAGGTACCCAATATCTTGGGGTAGTTTATTAGGATATTTATGAATATTTTACAATAATAATGATGGTTTTTATCGTCAGGATTTTATGGACAATCGTTAAGAAGCTAAACAACTTTTTAACCCTCTTAAAACCCTAGCTTTGGAGTGACTTGGAGGAAATTGCTTGTAGTGAATCATAATTGATTCCTTTTTAAAATGTGATTATTTGAGGTTGTAGAGGAATACTTTAGATTTATCCAGGTTTGATTTATAGGTCTTGGTTTTATGTGACCCTACTCAAAGATGAAATTTTCTAGAAAGTTTCAGTTTGTGAAAACGTTATCCATTAGACATAATGACTAAATTACCATTTATGGAATCATGGTATTTGTGATAAATTTATATGATAGTTTCAGATCATGGTTGAGGCCATAGGATAAAAAGTGTGCGCTATTTATGAGGGATGATTTTTAGGCGTTTTTAGGAAGTTTGGATTAGGCTCGAAACAAAGCGAGTTTTGGAGGTGCTACAGGGGGTTTCATGACCTGGTTTGAATTTTTTTATGATCCTTGCTTCAATATATTTCCAGTTACATATCATACATGAATTTTTTTAGTTTCAAGAAAGTTATGACCTATTATTTGAAGACTAATTTTGAGGGTGCTTGGTTGAGCATGGTCTCATGAGGGTCTCAAGGTGTGATGATTTTAATGAGTTGTTTTCATAATTTATATATATATATATATATATATATATATATATATATATATATATATATATAAGGTATTATAAAACATTTATAAGTTTGTGGCATTCCTTCATGAATTGTTTTTCTAGAACACTTCATGGTTGGCAAGTTGCTTGTTTTGGGGTTTTAGGACTTATTGTGTCCTAATGGAGGCCTAGATGGTTTCTTGGCAATAGTGGAAATGTACTTGGTCTTATGAATTCTTTTTCTATGATGTTATAATGATTTTTTTAATGTATTTTCTCTATATGAAGGCCTACCTACATGTTTTATGACCAAGAGAAGGGTATAAAGGCATATTAGAAAGTTCATTTGTGAGAGTTGTGTACGAGGAAGAAAAGTGTGACCTAGAGGGGAACTTGTGGAGGTGTGAGAGGTATTTGTGACCTATAAGAGATGGAAATGATGATTTGAATATATTCTAAATTGTGATCAGGTATGGAGGATCTAGGGACAATTATTAAATCATCTCAAAGAAGAAGCATGTGTTCAAGGAAGGCTAGAGAGGTATTTTGAGCAAGATAGAGAGGAGAGTGAGCTTCATGGTGTCATATTCAGTTGTAGTAACAACAAATAAGTGGTGACAAACACATTTTGGTGGATGATTTTTGTCTTGGTCATCTTGGGGTGTTTTAACTTCCTTATAGGATTGGTTTCTTACTAAATTAGGGTTGGTGCTCCTTATAGGGTTGGTGCCCTACTAAACTAGGGGTTGGTGTTCCTTGTGGGGTTGGTGCTTTACTTAATAAATATCTTATGATGTGTAATATTCATAGGAGTCATTTTTTTAGTAATATAAGTATATATTCATTAGGTTTTCATCCCCTTGAGGGTTTCCCACTTTATATTTGGTGTTCATGTGTTCTTTCTTGTTTTATGTACTTGTGGATGGATGTTACACACTTAATAAGATCACATTGATGATGTATGTTAAATGGTTGATTTGAATGATGTATGTAAGTTATGGTAAATTAAGTAAAAAATTTTGTATGATTTATTCACCCCCTCTCGGTCATTGTGCTTCTAATACCTTTGCTTTATATTTCCCATACCTATTCAAAATAAGTTCTGAAACAAAATTATAAAGGACATATGCACTTTTTCAAAGGGCATATTCCCTTTGAAAAATATAGACAAAGTGGCCATAAAATTGACCCCTAACTTTTTCATCTACGCAATTATGAATATTCTTAAGGCTATAAAGATGTGAGATTGAAACATGCATTAATATCTTGTATCTATAGTGAGAAAGAGGTACAAGGGCTTAAGAATGAAGTTTGAAGATGTCTATAGAAGTTGTTGTCACATATGGAAGACACATAGCAAAATATCATGTCTCTAAGAACATACAAGATTAAATGATAACATAAGATTATTCAAGTAGAAATATTTCACCAAAGTGTGACACATGTCCTCATTTTTATAAACTCGTACCTTAAGGGGCTATAAAAAATTTACACAATTCAAATACCTTCTCCATAAGGATTTATATGGAATCCTAACATTATAAGATTTAAAATACTCACAAAAATCTAGGCCATGAGATGGACACACCCCGTGTTGTGTTATAAGTCACATAAAGTTAAAGGATTTATCCATATGTACATATAAAACAATAATTTTATTTTGAAAAGATTATAATTATACATAACATACATGTTATCTCCAAGGCTAGTGGGTAATAGCTCTCATTACCACATATACGTAGGTATCATTTGATATATGTTTAGAAATTTTTGTCAAGCTTTAAGACATGCTTTATTACATGGAATTTGTATGGCACAAAAATTACTTCAACCAAATTAACAGATAATTTATACTTACTTTTACTAAGGTACTTAAGAAATGTCACACAATTCAAACCCGATAATAGCAATTATACATCATGAACATATACTTGAGACATATTTTTTCTATGTTTTAAAATTTTACGTCAACTTAAGTCTCATAATTCAAATCCAATAATATTTAAATTAGAAGGCAATATTTTTATAAAATTAGAATCAAATATTTTCCATAATGGAATCTAATAATAGTGTAATTGGACTCCAATAATGGTATTATTGAGTCAAATTGTATCAATAAAGGAATACAATAATAGTAAGAATAGAATCCAATATAGAGACTAAAAGTATAGAAATTCTCTAGAATGTCGGATAATGGTTGTATAGATTCATGGGAACATGTCCACATTTAATGATATAATTGTTACTAGAGGAAAAATCACTATGGTTAAATAAACAGATTCATTGGAGTAATTAGTATGTGATAGGGAATTATGGGAACAATTACTATGGTTATGCATAGAATTCAAGGTGGACCAACTATAGATATGAATGGAATCATATTATCCTAAAAATTATGAAACCTAGTTTAGAGATGTATCACCCACCGAGATCACATATAGGTGGTTAGATGATCAAGCATGGAGACAAGTCTACAAATATTTGAAGCACACTCATTCTATGGGTTCTTCTCATGTTTTAGGGATGAAACATGTCAAGGAGGGATGACATGTTATGTACCTCTAGATATGATATTATTGTGTATATGGGTTGATGGAGATTTTGACATGTGTGGTACACATCCCCTTTAGTTAGCTATATGTTTATAATATATGGGTTCCTATAAGCATTAGTCGGCCTACATTGGGATTAGGTTTTACCTATCCATTAAGAGTAATGTATGCAAATTTAAAATATGAGTATCATTATGAGATATGGAATATATGTTTTGATATCATGTATTTATTTCTTCTTTAAGGAGTATCATGTGGTGTTTCCCTACCTTAAGATAATTATTCTATTTTTGAATATAATGAATATTAGGTCATGAACCACCACTATCTCTTGTGTAGTGTTATCGTACAATGGAAGAGTGACATGCGAGCATGAGAATCTACAAGCAACTTTTCTTTGTACCCGACCTCCCGAGGTTGTGTCGAGATAGCCGGTGAGAATGGAATTTATACGGATACAGACAAACTAGTTGGGTAATCTTATATCCTCAATATGTAATAATGGAATTTGTGAATCTAAGGCAAAGAAGGCCCTCCTAACCTAAATTGGTGTAATGGATCGTTCGGATATAATAGTTGTTCGGAGGCTCCAATCAATGTCAAGCTCTACCAAGATCCTATTTATTGGTTGTTGGATACGTGGAAAGTGACCTATAGGTGCTTCGTGTATATTTCTAGACAAGGTCATGAGAATGGTGATGAGAGGTGTAGTAGATCCTCCGAGTTTTATGGATGATTCTCTGGTCTAGTCTAGAAATCCCTAGCCTGATTGGCTGCTATGTTTAATACGGAGAATTGTGTGATGATGTTTGGTGGAAGTGGTGAGGACCTAAATATTAGTGTTTGTAAACTAGCATCAATGTATGATTGATCAATAGGCTCATTGGGTTTTGGGACCTGTGGATCACAACCATAAGTTCTGGTTATGGCAAACCTCTTATGGTCATATGAGAAGTTAATATCTCCTTTGACTATCCAATAATCAAACACCTTTTTAGCCTCTATGTTTAGAACTAGGAGTTGTGTAATTTTCTCGAAATAACTTACAAGTGTTCTAGCAACTTGAATGTGTAAGCTAGTGTCTATGATAATGAGGAGGTCTCTTGTGTTAGGTTGTGGAACTAAAGGATCACAACTAAATATTTGTTCTCTTTCGAGTCCTTGTATAGTCATGCAGATGCCCTATCAAGGCAAATCGATAGTTAGGATGATTTGACCAAAATGTGTATGCCTTGTCATCTTCAATATTTAACTCTCTCAATTGTTCACTAATTACTCGTATGTTTACTATTGTTTGAAAGACTTGGATCCTAAGCTATTGATCTATATAAGATAGTGTTGTGGGGAGATTTGGTTGAGGCATTATCGGTTTAAATATGCATTCTCTCGGGCTCTCTAGGTCCCGTGATTGTCATGTAAAGATGATTCAATTTTAAGCTGAAATGAATAAAATGATTATGAAATATGTATCTACACTATGCATATGTTCTTTGTATTTTCATGAAGTATTTTAACAATATTAAAAGAGCAAAGCTATTCTAATATATTCAAAAAAAGGACAATTAATCTAATGACAGAATCAAAACAAGAAAAGTATCCCGATGTAGCTATTTACCTATGCAGTTGTGAGTTTATCCTAAATATCTAAATAACCAACTAGTTTAATCGAAAAACTATCAATCCTACCTCAGAAGTGAGGAATGAATCATAGCTTCTCAAAAACTATCATTCCCCACAACTTCCCTAGCAATATTGAAAGCAAACTTTAACTAAAATGAAATAATTTACTACTCTATTTGATATGTTATAACTAGAACTTTGATAGCTCAAACTTGGAGTTTACAGAATAGTGGTAAATTTAGTTGTGTGTGACTTCATCCCTTCAGTGTGATCTCCTCGTTCCTTCATGTTCTTGTGAATCTAGAAAAGCATGTATATGATAGCGTCAACAAAGAAGATAGTTGAACAATGGTAGTTTTGGATATAAAATGAATACAATGCAAGTAAGAGAGGGATAGTGCAAGTGAACAGAGCTTGACTATGAAATTCCTAATAGGATTTATTACGGGAATACAACACAAATACACCGAGAATTCTGGAAACTATCTTTTGTGACAAAACAAAACCTGCAACTCTAAATGGATTCCTAATCTAAGAATGAAACTACATTATCCTAAACTGACTGTATGGAACAACAATGAAGTAAGATGGAAATAAGAAGATCAAGTAATCCTAAACAACAAAGGAAAAGCTAATAACTAATGCAAAACATGAAACTATTGGAACTCTAAGAAAGAACTTTAAATGAACTGAATGATTTAAACAAAGAAGGAGAGGAGCCTCTTGGCCTCTTGTTTGTAAAAAAGTTGGCTATTTATAGCAATTGCATTCACTAGAAGGTAATTTGGAATTGAACTCTTTTACCATTAAACAAAGAGAAAACACTATTTACTTGGGTGCCCAAAACATAAATGCAAAGCAAAGTGGTTGAATAATGCGGATATAAATTTTAATTTTACATTTGACGAGATTGTTAAAACATTCTCGGAAAATGTGCACAAGACCGCCACCCCCTGTCTGGGTGGCGGTCATAGGACCTCCACCTAGGCGGTGGCAGGGCAGCAATTATGTCACTTAAGACCAAAATGTAAGGAAGAAGAGGGCGGAGGGAAGAATAAAGCACGTGGAGGTTAGGAGAGGCACATGGGATGTAAACGTATACATGGTGAGATTTTCTAGATTCTGAACACCTTTTGAGGAGACTGTATGATCATTGGGATATGTGTAACCTTTTCATGATGGTGCAGTACCCTACAATTTTGGGTATGTACATATTACCCCCTCGAGGAAGAATTTTAGCCATGAAGAGGCATAAAATGGTGGATCTGAGTGTGATGTTCCCGAAATGGGGAGTTAGAAGTTATACCTGACATGTCCGTGTGTCGAAATGTCACCATCCAAATTCTGCTACGTGAAAAATGAAAAGAGGACTCAAGTGCAGATAGATACAATAAATAAAAATAAATAAAACTAAATTAATATGAAATTAGGACTTACCATCTGTGTGGGGATTAGAACTTACCTCCATCGATGCTCCAACCCTACGAAAAAACATTCAAAACCAAATTAGAAAACTATATATATATAAAACGAGCTCATTTTACTATTCATTTGTGCATGTTGACTTGGTGATTTTTGAGCTCTGGGACCCATGGTGACCATTTTTGATGAGAGTATAGTCAAAACATCCATTACAAGATCGTGATCATGCCTCCAAGAGCAGGACATCGGCCCATGAAGTCTCAGGTTAGTTCTTCTCAATTTATCATTTTTAAACCCAAAATATAGAAATGTTGAAATATTTGTCATGGGGGGATTATTTTCAAAAATGCTATTCTTAAATGAGTCTCTAGGGGGGGCACCCATAGGGTAGGTCTTTATTTCATCTAAAATGATGTTTTTTTTTCATTTTTAAAGTGTTTTTAGGGCTTTCGAGCCGTTTGGTGTTTCGGGACAGACCACCACCTTGCACAGGGTGACAGTCATGGGACCACCGCCCTATGAAGGTGGCGATTATGGACCATCACCTAAGAAGGTGATGGCTACACTACCACCACCTCTCGAAGGTGGCGGTTGGAAAACCACCACTCTACACAGGGTGGCGGTTTTGAATAGAATGCAAAAAAAGGATGTAAATTTTAATTGTCTTTGCATTTTTGGCATTTCTATATGTTCTTGATAATTTTTCTAGTCGGATTATGTTACTAAATTACTCTTTTTCTGTGTTTTTGGGTGGATGTAGAAGAAGGAAGAGTATATCAGATGGAGTAGAGAGAGGGAGTGTGATTGGCTCTTAGCGGTATTGGATGCATTGTCTCAGGATGAGAGGGACACTTTGTAGGGATGGGATCCTGCGGATCTCTCGGGTTGCTCATGTTGCTCCTTCCAGTCACATACTATGTGACTTATTTTCATATTGGGACATAGATCGGAACACTTTCCAATTTCTAGGAGTTAGGGGTGAGTGGACCATCACCCTAGAGGACGTTTACCATATATTGGGGTTTTGATTCTTGGGAGGTGGCTGTCTCTCAAGACAATACTATCCATATCTCGGTTGGTTCAATGGGAAACATATATCGAAGAAGGGAGTGAAGGTCCATTCTATTATAGCCTCTCCTATCCCTATGATCTGAAGGCCATTATGGGTATCCTTGCCTCGCGTTTGATTGGGGACAAGGGAGGGGATAATCTTCTATATTGCTTGGGCTCCCATCATTACACAAATTGAGGCCCATGGCCGTATTTACGCTTGGGGAGTAGACATCCTTGGGACCACCTATCATGATTTATATAGGGTGGTTAGACTACAAGGATAGTCACTGAGCCATCCCACTCTAGTTATGAGTTGGGTGTATGAGCGCATCATTCCTTATGGGAGAGGTATATAGGTGGAGAATCTGGGGGCAGTCAGAGTAGCGAGGTGCGCAGGGATGATCCATGCTTAGGATGCCACACCGTAGCCATAGTGGCTTCCCGACTATTACGTACATGGAGGCCACTCCTTATTGAGACATGAAAGGGTTATGGGGGGAGGAGACACTTACATTGATTGCCTTTTTTCCATGGGTCAGGTTCATAGATAGGACGGGGAAGCTAGAGACCCACCCCTTTGATAGAGTACCACAATAGTTTGGCCTCCACTATATTGATATGTTTCCTCTAAAGGGGCCAATACATAGATCAGTTTGTGAGGCCAGGGGAGGTCCTAGAGGTTGAGGTTAGACCATGGTCACTCCCGGTGTTCCTATTACAACCAGGGAGGGTGGTTCATGCTCGAGGGTTACTAGTGCTCCTCGAGCACCTTTACTTCATATTGGCGTTGTCCTGCTCATAGTGGAGATGAGCCCATTGATGTGGAATTTGAGTATGAGAATTTCACTAGGGGGAGACAGAGGAGGGTGAGACCAAAGTTGGTGAGATAGGTGAGGAGGAGGACAATAATACTGAGTGGCATGACACTCAAGATATCTTGCGGGCCGAGAGGGTGGAGGAGAGTGTAGAGAAGGTGACCCTGATTTCAGAGGAGTTGCCTTCTTAGGATTTAGGGGGAGATGATGAGTCCATGGTAGGCCGTCACTTTTCTCGAGATATGGGAGAGGCATGATCAGCCGACAACCGTTGCATGTGTAGTGGTAGAGATCCCACCTAGAGGCCTAGAGATCCGAGTGAGTTACTATTCTTTTCTCGACTTCATTTTAGTTAGAATTGTTTAGTTGATGTTTCCCTTTCGTTATTTCACTTGTTTTTTATCTTGTTTTGGACAACTTTCTAACTTGTTTATTTCTCCTTTTTTATTTGTAGCGACTGTTGAGGGATGGTGAGACTTGATTCACTAGGTGTGCGCAGACACTCTACTGCTCCCTTCGGAGGGTACTCGGGCCAAGTTGACTGAGGATGTTGGAGATCCCTCAATACCTTCCCGACATACTGATGTATTTTCCCTGTGTCTGGAAGGTGGAAAAGATCATTACCTCCCTTCACACCAAGCTGGCTGGATATAGGACTACTAAGTGCTTGATGAGGAGGAGTCACTCTCATAGTGAGACTATAGTTGTTGTTTGTGAGTGTGAGCCCTCAGTTCATTCAGATCGTCATTGTAGTAGGAGTCCTAGATGAGGTCGTGCACCTTCTAAGGGATCTCACAGGGATTGAGAGATCATGGTGCCCTTTTGTAGTGATTTTTGTTGGACACATATACAAGTATTTTTGTATTTTATGGGCTCATTGAGCATTTTGACCATGCCTTAGTGCATGATGGAATTGTATATAAAACACCAATTATATATATATATACCTCTTTTTGGATATAGAACTTCTTTTTCTATAATTTTGTGATTCGCTTCTCATGTGTATACTAGATTATTTTTAGAGTAATTGTTTTTATATGCTTTTTAGAATGTATGTAATGGATGACATGTGATAACAAATACTTGAACAAAATTCTTTACTTTATTTATTTTTGTGATGCTTTGATATACGATGATGTAGAACATGTTGTAGTATTGAACTTTTGGCCTCTTTGGACAATGTCTATTATTTCTTCTTATATTGGAAAAATGTGATGAATGTATAGAGATAAAGAGATGAACATGCCCCATTCCCAAATTCCATGCAACTAGTAAGATATGAGAGCTTAACACCAAGAGTTGGGAAGGGCACAAATTGTATGAGTTTGACTGAATGAAATGATGACAGATAGACAAAATAGTGATAGAAACCAAACTTAGACCTACACACTTACTCTAATCAGAACTACCACCAAACTTAGAAGGTAACTTACTTTTTAGTTTATCTAACCTTAGATCTATAGATGGAAACCTGGTTGACAAAATATGGTTTTGAGGGTTTAATCTCTTTAGAATTTGGACACTTATTTTCACTTAATATAATTTGATTTGTATTTGTAAAATACTAAGATTTGTTAATTTTTATGAATGGACCCCCCACACCCTACACCATGCCACTAGTAAGAAACACGGGTTTGCCACCAAAGGCAGGATATAGGTGAGTAAGGGAACTTATTTCCTTTCCCAACCTCAAACCACTAGTAAGAGATGCGAGCTTACCACCAAAGGTTGGTGGGGTAAAGAAGTGTGTAAAATAAAATATTCTATTTGCTTGGTATTTTTGATTTTATTTTATTTTGACACTTTTGAACTATGATTTTGAATATCCTTGTTTCAAAGAGACATAAGAGGGATAGATGTGACACCAAGAAGCTTCTAGAATAGACCGTAGGTAAGAACAACTTCACCTAGTAGAAAGAAAGAGAAAAACCAAGTATGCAGGCCTTGGTATGGTTTTTGTCAAAGATTTGTCTCTCAAACTTGATGAAAATATTTTGAAATTACTTGATGATGTATGAAGAGATGTGATTTGAATGTTTTTGCCAATATTTTAGAAACTTGTAATAGATTTCTTAAGAGTAGGTTCCTTGACTACAATTCTTTTGAAACGAGTGGACAAAATGAAATAGCTAAATGACTAATGCAATGTAGGTAAATATAATGTACAAGTGGTGATTCGATGTCTCATGCGTAAAACCGTTTAAGATGTAAGGAATTGATAGTTTCATTGAATTACTTACCTTCTAGTGTACACAATAGATATGCATCATTTCTGTAGTTATTCATGACTTGGTATGGGCCCAACCACTTGGGCTAGAATTTCCTTCACCAATTTTCTTATCAATCCGGCTGTCTAGTCATAGAACTAAATCTCCCTCATATATTTCTCGCTCATAGAATTTTTTGTTATATTTCCAGAACATCCGGTCAGCATAGGCTCTGTGCTATTTTTTAGCATTTAGCATGGCCTCATCAAGGCTTTCTAGTTGAGAGAGGCGTATCTCTCTATAGGCGTCTTCATCCAAAATCCCTTATAATGAGATGCGGAGACTAGGTATTTCGACCTCAAGCGGGAGAACTGCCTCTACCCCAAATACTAATGAGAAAGGGGTTGCCCCCGTCAATGTTCTTATTGAGGTTTGATGGGCCCACAAGGCCGGATATAATTTTAGATGCCAATCTCGTTTGTTTTCCTTCACTGTTTTGAGGAGAATAGCCTTTAATGTTTTGTTTGTTGCTTTGGCTTGTCCATTGGCTTGAGGATAGTAAAGAGAGGTCGTATGATGGTTTATTTTGAATTTGCTGCATAACTCATGGACCTCATCATTTTTAAAGGATGTGTCATTATCTGAGATAATGACTTGTGGGACACCGTACCTGTAAATGATTTGGTTTAGAATGAACTTGGTGATTACCAAACCTGGTATGGTGGTGAGAGGCATGGCCTCTACCCATTTGGTAAAATATTTTGTGGCCGTAATTATAAAATTATGGCCATCTGTGATGAGGGAGAGAATTTTCCTATCAAATCTAGACCCCACGTGGAGAAAGGCCACGAGGTTGCTATTAGTTGCAGGGATTGTACTAGCATGTGAATCTTGTGAGAGAACTCTTGGCATTTGTGGCACTTAGGTAAAAACTCTATTGCATCATGTTTAAGAGTGGGCCAAAAATATCCCATCCGATGTATTTTGCGAGTAGTGGTGTGACCACCAAAGTGGCCTCCACATATCCCAATGTGGGATTCATAAAGAATATTCTTGGATTCTTTTGTGTTGACACATCTTAAAAGCATGCCATCGAAGGCTTTATGATAGAGTAATTATTCTAAAATAACATATTTAACAACTATAATGTGTAACCACCTTCTTTGTTGTGATGTGGCACTTTCTGGGTACGTATGGTCCATGATAAAATTGATGATATCGATGTACTAAGGGCATGTAGAGATGGGGGTTTGGTCTCAAAAAAGTATATGCACTCATTGGGAAAGTCTATATTTACAGATCACCTCCATCTAATGGATTATTAGCTAACTAGTCTACAATTATTTTACCCTTAACAGATTTCTAGTTTACAAACCTTAATTCAAATTCACCCATTAAGGTTATGAAACGTCCACCTTTTAGATAAAGACCCTAGTGTGAGGAATTTTCGTAAATGATTTGTCTTTACAATTACCCTTGTTTATTGATTTAACATGTAATGTCTTAAACGTTTTGTTACAAAGACTATGGCAAGGCATTCTTTCTCTTCCTGTGTATAACATGTTTCATAATAGAGCAATGTTCGGCTAATGAAATAGACTACACATTCTCGTTTATCATTTTCTTATTGAGCTAGCATGTAGGCTAGCGAGACATCGATAACTTGAAGTGAGTATAGGATCAAAGGATGATCTGATCTGGGAGGCATTAGCATGGGCAGAGACAAAAAGAAGCATTTAACTACTTTGAAGGCCTCGTTGCATTCTTCCGTCTAATCAATGCTATAATATTTCTTAAATATATTGTTGATTGGATGAATAGAAAAACTTAAATCCAGGGATGAACCTTCAAATTGCATCAAGTTTCCCAAGAAATGTTCGATTCTAGACTCATATGATGGTGAAATAATCTCAAGAATAGCCTAGATTTTGGCTGGATCTACATCAATCCCTCGTGAAGATATAATGTAACCCAGAAGTTTGCCTCCTTTCACCCCAAATATGCACTTCTCTAGGTTTAACGTGACACCATATTCAATTAATCGTGAGAGGATGATACAAAGTACTTCTGGGTGATCACAATGCTTCTTTGCCTAGGCCAACAAGTCATCCACAGGGTTCCACAATTTTATGAATAAGGTCATGGAATATGTATGTCATTTCCATTGGTATGTAGTGTTGGCATTTGTAAGACCAAATAACATGACAACATAACAATAAGCTCCCCAAGGAGTTATGAACATGGTTTTGGCTTGATCTTGTTTAGATATTTTAATCTGATTATACCCTAAGAACCCATCCATGAGTGACAAAATTTCAAATCTAGCTGTTGCATCAACAATGACATCAATGGATAGTAGGAAGTCATCTTTGGGACATGCTTTGTTAATATCTTGAAAATCTATGCAAATGTGTATCTTCTCATTCTTGTTGAGAACAGGGACAATATTAGATACCCATTGTGAATAATCAATTGGTTTGATGAATCCTACTTGGAGAATTTTCATTACTTCTTCTTTTACCATGAAAGCCACTTTTGGCTTCATTGGTCTTGAATTTTTTTAATTTATTTTACGTATCTGGTTTATTGAAAAGATTATGTATAGTGATATGTGGTGTAATTCATTTCATTTCTTTATAATTAAATGCATAAGCCTTTTGATGCTCTTTGAGGATTTGGGTGTGTATTTCTATCTCATCTAGAGTTAACGAGGATCCCAACTTCAAATTTTTTGTTCTTCCTCCGTTCGATGTTTATGTCAATTGTTTCTTTGATTAAAGAAGTGTTTCCTTCTTCAAATTTAGGTAGGGCCGGAGGTATTTCCAAAATTTCTCAATTCTCTACCTCGTAGATATCGAGATCCTTCTATGGGGAGACTCTACCATGGGATTTCCAAAATAGGAAGAGGAATGTGGTATTAGGGAAATATCTAGTATGTGGTGAGCATGATGTAACTCTGCATAGGCATTTAGATATTTTAGGGTGACTCTATCACTGTCAAAGTGATCTAGGATAGCAAAATCATTTTCAGCTTCTCTATGAGTCAGGAGTGGGTTTGTTGGTATTTTACGCACTAATGGTTCATTAAGAAGAGATGTTGTGAAACTTGTATCTTTCAACTCACTGTTTGGAGTGAAATGGGAAGCTTAGGTTGCTTATTGAAGCTATGAGAAGGTTACTGCTCTTGTGGGATTGCTTCATTGATATGAAGTTGGATCCTTTTCTTAGATCTAGCACCACTATTTTGTAGAGTGTAAATGTTCAGCTCTAGTCTCATATACCTCAGAGACTGGGTTTGTAACCAGTTGTGAATCTCCTAGTACTCTAATGTTATCAAAACCCATTATTTTGGCTAGGATGAGGCCAAGGAGGAGGGCTTTGTATTCCTCCCCGTTGTTTTAACACTCAAAGTTTAATTTAAAGGAAAAAGGTAGGATATTTCCCTCAGGAGATGTAAATATCACTCCTACCGCAGCTCCAAAGGGACATCTAGCTCCATCAAAGTGGAGAGTCCAATATTTTCTTGGGAAAATGGATGTTGGGATATTCATCATATCTATTTCTTACGCCTCAATTACTTATATGATAAAAACTTCATCGATGGAAGGGAACCAATTCCTAGGGTGTATCCCATACCCATATAATCAAATGGTAGGAGAATGGGCATATATTTATCTAGCAACTCAAAAATATTTGTGGTAGTCCCTAATGACACTGTTTCTATGATGTTAGCCTCATTTTTGAGTGTTGTAATGCCCTCAACTAGATTTGTAATTTACAATTTTGTGGTAGGTATCAACTTCTCTTCTGGTTTTGAATTAATTGGTTTGCTAAGTTGATTCGTTGGGAGTTCAAAATCGAAGTGAACACCTGGTCTTTTCTTCAAATATGCTAGGTGTATATTGAAGATTTTGGGTCACCTTGTGACACAAATATTTTCCCTAAGTGTAGAAATCTTATTTCTTGGAATAACGTGGAAGGGATTGCCTTCATGCGGTGTATCCATGGTCGACCGAGGATCATATTATAGTTGGTTTCCCAATCTATTATATAAAATTTGGTGAGGACCATCTTGGGTCCTAAGGTGACTGGTAAAACTATGGTTCCCGATTGAAGTGGCCTTGAGGCTATCATAGCCTCTTAGCGTATTTCGTGTTGTGGAATAGTTTGTTTCTCCATATCCTAACTTTTGAAGAAAAGTGAAGGGAACTATGTTAACTTCTACCCCATCGTCAATCATTACATGTTTATCATAATTATTGTAGACCCATACTTGTAAATGTAAACCTGGGTCACCTCTACGTGTAATTTCAGCATCCATTGGCATTTTTCTTATATCAAATATAAACTCAGTATCCCTATCTAGCTGCCCTGAGGGTAGACATCAAATTCTACATGGTTTACTTGTGTTTCCAGAGGAGGGTGATGTTAATTAAATGACCAAGGCCTAATGCTTCTAAGAGAGCAACCCTATGGGCGGGAGAGTTCTTCAATAAATCCAAGAAGGAAATATGAGAGAAGGTCTTCATTAAGTCATTAATTAAATCATAAGCACCTATGGGTTTTACCAATGTTTGTTGAATGTTGTCTAGTTCTAATGGATAACTTGGAACTGGTTTGGAAGAATAATCATGTGTTCTTGTTATGGTTTCTACGGGTAGCTCTATATCTAACTCTACCAGACCAACTATCTTGGTTTGCGGTCAAGTTCCTAATTGGGGTGAAACCAATGGATTCAATGAATTTGAAGCTTCATGATCATTATTTCCTACCATAAAACCCTTATTTGTTCCGCTTGGATCTGACCTATTATTGATAGTCGATTTGGGAGTGGATTGTTAAAGATTTTGAGGGGAGAATTTTGAGGGGAAACCGCGCCCTCTGTAAGTGTTTGGCATGGGTACTACAGAATTTGTGCGAAGAACATATCTATAAAGAGTTGTCTTTGGACTTCCTCGAAAATGCTACATGAATTTATTGTAGTCACGATAAGTCCTAGTATCATGGCCTTGATTCTTGTGGAAACCACAATATAAATTGGGATTATAATTTTGTGGTTATTGATTTGAAACCTACTATGGTCCAAAGTTATGATAAGGTTGTTGGTTGTTATAGTTAAAAATTTGAGGTTGTTGCCTTTGGTTTTGACTCGATATCCAGTTTGGTTTGGATTTTGACCTTGTGTTTGGATTTTTCGTTGTTGTTGTAGTTGTTGTTGTTGTTGTTATTGTGGTCATGGTGGATGATTAAAATCCACCGTGTTAATTTTTGGAGTAAAATTTTTATTTCACTGTTTGTTAATGGGTGGCAAAATGTTTACAACATTTACTCTTTTGACTTTTCAGTTACTCCATCTATTGTAACCCCGTGGTTTTTGTTAAGGATTTTGGGTCCTTAATTGGTATTATCGGTGTTAGGATAGGTCGTAGTGTTTTGAGTGGGAGAAATTAATTTCCCATTTGTTCCATACGTCTTACGACCACTATCTATTGCTTGGTCGATTCAGAGAGAACTCTCGATTACTTCATCATAAGTTCTTAGTGGGAACTTCTAGACTTCTTCCTTTATCTCTCTATCAAGGGAATGAAGGAATAAATTACAGAGTTCCATCTAATGCATGTTTGGAGAGCTTGCTAATGAGTAGAGAACCGTACACCATCTTTAAATAAAATGAGAAGCAGATTCATTAAGGTCTTGTTTAATATGAAACAATTCCATGATTCCTATTCTTAACAATTTTTTCATGTCAAAAGCTTTGAGAACTCTTACACGAGTTGTTTAAATGAGTTTATCGAGGCTTCAAGTATTATGTAGTACCAATCAAGGAAATACCCTCTAAGTTTTTGGAGAATATCTTAGCAATAACCCCATCCCAAGGGATTAATTTGAATATGGTTGTGGCATAGGCCTTGATGTGTGCATTTGGATCTCCCTCCCCTTTGTATTTGGGTAAATTAGGAAGAGGTCTTGGAAGCATAACACTTTGTATGGTGAAGTCTAGGTGCTCTTTTAAATATTCTAAATAAGTCCCTACCACATAGGCTTCGACTATTGATGGTGCTTGCAGAGGGGTGTGGGTGGTATGGTTTGTTGATATGGCATAGCATATGTATTTGTAGGGACATAAGGGAATCCCTATGGTTGAGAAAACATCCTGAGAGAGGAGAACATGTCCCCCTGTGGTGATTTTTAATACATGTTTAAGTAGGGAGGACCATTATTCTAGTATGGGTTGTTTGGTGCTAAGTTGGGTGGTGTCATATTTTCAACTAGAGTGGTGTTTGAAAACGTGGTTCTAGTTGGTGTTTTCCATGGATAGTTATACGAATGTTGAGGAGGAAAGCCTAACGTACCTATTCCTATAAGGAGGTTAACTTTGGCTGGGATGATGTGGAGGGTTGGGGATTCTGATTGCATGAAATATGAATTTTGATTTGCTTGAGTAATTTCCAATCCTCTAACTTTCTCAACTAAGGCTAAAATGACCTTGATTGGTGAAGACACGATGCTTTTCCTTAATGGAATATGTTGTATAATTTGAGGTTGTAAATGGGTATGATACCCTTCGTGAATTGATCTTTACCCTTCCAAGCTTCATCGAGAGTATTTCCCATAGGTGGTGGAATGGGGGTGTTTTCTTGGAGTAGGACATTGGTTTGTGTTTGCAAACTCCCTATAGGTGGGTACATGTTTTAGAAGCATTGTTCACTTCTAACGTAGCATGCTAAATATTCCACATCTAAAAAAGGGAGTGGATCTAAATGTCTACTGATTTGTGGTATGAACAAAACCCGAGGAGTTGAAATGGATTCTCTAGTGAACGTCATATTGTTAGAGCGTGAGGGCTCGGTTGTTAAGTTTGTGCAAGTTGATATAACTCCTCAATTCGGAATGAATAACTAGAGATAGTTCTTTGAGGGGAGTTTGAGATGACAAGTAATTACTTGAATAGTTGTCACCCATACAGAAAGTGAGGGTGACGGTTGTCTATTTTTTTTACCATAATTTTCTTCAAGACCTAAGTCGAGTTCACCAATTTTGTATGATGGAAAAGTGACATGTGAGCATGAGAATCTAGAAGCAACTTTTCTTTGTACCCGACCTCCCAAGGTCATTCCGAGACAGCCAGTGAGAATGGATTTTATACGGATACAGAAAAACTAGTTGGGTAATCTTATATCCTCAATATGCAATAATAAAATCAGAAATCTAAGGTGAAGAAGGCCCTCCTAACCTGAATTGGTATAATGGATCATTTGGATATAATAATCTGTTTAGAGGCTCCAATCAATGTTGAGCTCTGCCGAGATCCTATTTGTTGGTTGTTGGATACGTGGAAATTGACCTATGGGTGCTTCGTGTATATTTCCAGACAAGGTCATGAGAATGGTGATGAGAGGTGTAGTAGATCCTCTAGATTTTTATGGATGATTCTCTGGTCTAGTCCAAAATCCCTACTTTGATTGGCTGCTGCATTAAATATAGAGAATTGTGTAATGATGTCTGGTGGAAGTGGTGAGGACCTAAATATTAGTGTTCGTAAACCAACATCAATGTTTGATTAATCAATAGGACCGTTGCGTTGTGGGACTTGTGGATCACAACCGTAAGTTCATGGTTGTGGAAGACCTCCTATGGTCATATGCGAAGTTAATCTCTCCTTCCAATTATCCAATAATCATATTCCTTTTTAGCCTCTATGTTTAGAACTAGGAGTTGTGTAATTTTCTCATAATACCTTACAGTGTTCTCGAAACTTGAATTCATAAGCTAGTGTCTATGTCGATGAGGAGGTCTCCTGCGTTGGGTTGTGGAACTAAAGTATCGTAACCAAATATTTGTTCTCTTTCAAGTCCTTGTACAGTCATGTGGATACCCTATCAAGGCAGTCTATAGTTAGGATGATTTGACCAAAATGTGTATGCATTTTCATCTTCAATATTTAAGTCTCTCAATTGTTCACTAATTGCTTGTCGGTTTACTGTTGTTCGAAAGACTTGGATCCTAAGGTCCTGATCTATATCAGCTAGTGTTATGGGGAGATTTGGTTGAGGCACTATCGGTTCAAATATGTATTCTCTAGGCTCTCTAGGTCCCGTGATTGTCATGTAAAGATGATTCAATTTTAACTGAAACGAATAAAATGATTATGAAAGATGTATCTACACTATACATATGTTCTTTGTATTTTCAATGAAGTATTTTAATGAAATTAAAAGAGCAGCTATTCTAATATATTCAAAAAATGGACAATTAATCTAATGATAGAATCAAAACAAGCAAAGTAGCCCGATGTAGCTATTTACCTGTGCAGTTGTGAGTTTATCCTAAATATCTAAATAACCAACTAGTTTAATTGAAAAACTCTCAATCCTACCTCAGAAGTGAGGAATGAATCATAGCTTCTCAGAAACTATCATTCCCCACAGCTTCCCTGGCAATATTGAAAGTGAACTTTAACTAAAATGAAATAATTTACTACTCTATTTGATATGTTGTAACTAGAAATTTGATAGCTCAAACCTAGAGTTTATAGAATAGTGGTAAATCCAATTGTGTATGACTTCTTCCCCTCAGTGTGATCTCCTCATTCCTTCGTGTTCTCGTGAATCCAAAAAGTGTGTATATGATAGCGTTAGTAGAAGAAGATAGTCGAACAATGGCAGTTTTGGATATAGACCGAATACAATGCAAGTAAGAGAGGGATAGTGCAAGTGAACAGAGCTTGACTATGTAATTCCTAGCAGGATTTATTGTGGGAATACAACAAAAATACACCGAGAATTCTGGAAACTATCTTTTGTGACAAAACAAAACCTGCAACTCTAAATGGATTCCAATCTAAGAATGAAACTACCTTATCCTAAGCTGATTGTATGGAACAACAATGAAGTAAGATGGAAACAAGAAGATCAAGTAATCCTAAACAACAAATGAAAAATCTAATAACGATGCAAAACATGAAACTATTGGAACTCTAAGAAAGAAATTCAAATGAACTCGAATGATTTAAATAGATAAGGAGAGGGGCCTCTTGTTTGAAAACAAGTTGGCTATTTATAGAACTACATTCACCAAAGGTAACTTGGAATTGAACTCTTTTACCATTAAACAAAGAGAAAACACTATTTATTAAGCGGCCAAAACATAAATGCAAAGCAAAGTGGTTGAATAATACAAATAGAAATTTGAATTTTACTTTTGACGGATCATCGGGACATTATAGAAAATGCACACAGGACCACCGCCCTATGTAGGATAGTGGTTACATGACCACCTCCCTATCCAGGTGGTGGTTAGAGGATTTCCGCCTTGGGCAGGTGGAAATTTCATCACTTAAGACCAAAATGCAAGGATGAAGGGGGAGAGGGTTGAACAAAGCACGCGAAGGCCGGAAGAGGCACATGGGATGCAAAAGTATACTTGGTGAGCTTTTCTATATTTTGAACACCTTGTGGGGAGACCTGTATCATCATTGGGGTATGTGTAACCTTTTTACGGCGGTGTAGTACCCTACAATTTTGGGTACGTATAGTTATATTCTACATTTTATTTGAATTAAAAATTTATTATATGTGAATATATTATCATGGCATGTCCTATTTGTGAATCATCCTTGTGCAAAAACTTAATTACAAGAAGTTAGAGATTTATTCTATCTTATACTAATTATCCACATTGAAAAATTAAGTATTGGCACCTTCCTTACATTGGATTGGTTGTTAACTTGTATCGAGTGATGCTTGTGATTTTTCAAATTATGGTGGGGGTTTGATAATAATGTAGGAAAAATGTAGGCCAACATTATCATCCCTTATTTTTATGGGATTTTGAAATGAGTTCAACATAAATTTAGGTTTGGAAAAAGGAGATTAGATTTTCAATTATTTGAGATAGATTTTGATCCACTTTTGTAAAGAATGGTTCTATTTTTGTTGGTTATAAATCTATATTAAATTGGTCACAAATTTACTAAAATGGTTGTTATCTCCTTTACTTAAAAAAGGTTTTCTTCATCTCCTTCACCCCCTTTTTATAGACTACCACTAACAACCACCTCAATATTTGTGATTTTCAATGAGTTTATCCCATAATCTTTCTATATAGTTATTGTTTTATTATTTTCCTATTATGTATACAACATATTTTATGTAGTTAGATTTTTATTTATTAGTTAAATTCTAATTATGTTTTGATTGTAATGTCTTATACTCATCCATTTATTAATGTATATCAAACATACACAAGTTGTTGATATCTCATAAAAGCATACAAACACACCTTTAAATCTTGATTGAATTAATTGCCTAAGGATTTCATTCAACTGGTATTTATAGATTACAATGGAGGAGTAAAATATAAAAGGATAGTTCTAGATGGTATGTGCAATAAAATAATTCTGTATAGATCTGGTATGTGGTCTTTGGTTTGTACAAACCATGACCGCAAGTATTGTTCACATCCTTTTTAATAAATTTATTCTAACACTCCCCCATAAATTTATTCTTCTATGTTCACACAAAAATTAAAAACTCCCCACACTTTATGGGTCCCGCATTCCTCTATGGGTCTTATGGCTTTTGAGGTACCCATTTACATAATTTCCTTGACCCCTAATTTATCTCTAAATTTTACAAAAATTTCTTTCACTTAATGTTTTGGTAAAAATATTTGTAATTTGATCCTTAGTGTTGCAGTATAAAACTTGAATCACATCATTTTGAATCAATTATCTGATGTAGTGATGATGAATCTCCACATGTTTAGTTATTGCATGATAGACAGGATAATATTAATAGTTAATTTTGAGGAAAATGTAAATCACCAAGCACATGCTGAAGCGTATTCCACATCTCTTGATGATAATGAAATTGTTTCTTACTTTTTCTATACCATGAAATAGCACCAGATCCAATGTTGAACAAAAAAAATTTAGTAGATTTGTGATCATCTATACATCCATCACAATCAAAATCTATAAAAACTATCAAAGATATATAACCACTTGCAAAATACTCAGTTCTAATTTCTTTTATTTAATTAGGTAAGAAATAAGGATTATGGAACCCAAGGTCCTTACAATAAATTCCAAAGAAATTAGTTCCTTTGACATATCTCAAAATTCTTTTATTTTATTTCTAATGAGGAATTTTGGGAGATAACAAAAACCTTAAAACTATAATAATTACATAAGTAATGTCGACCTAGTTATTATAAGATAAATAAGACTTCTCACTAACTGTTTAAATAGTGTCTCATCTACATATTCTGATTCATCATTCATTGATAATTGCATCCCCACTTTAACTAGGGTAGTAATAACTTTACAATTTCCCATTTTAAATTTAACCGAAAAATCATGTACATATTTGAATTGAGAGAGTAGTATCATGTCATCTTTCTGTCATACTTGTATGCCAAGAAAATAATGAAGGAATCCTAAATCATTCATATCAAACTTTTCCCTTAATATTTTATTTGTACCATCAATTAACATGTCATGATTACTTGTAATTATTATGTCATCTATAGAAAGAACTACAATTATTGTTCCAACGTCACTCTTTTTCACATAAAGATTAAGGTCGAGGAAATTTTTAGAAAACTTTAATGTTTTAAGTACTCATCAATCTATGCATACCATACCCTTGGTGTTTTCTTTAAGCTATATAAATTTTCTTCAACTTTCAAACAATATGCCCTTGTCCTCTTTTCACAAATCCTTCTCGGTTGCTCCATGTATATCTCTTCTTGTAGCTCATGATTGAGGAATTTATTTTTATATCCATTTGATGTGCCTCTCATTTAAAGTTAGTAGCCAAAGCAATAACATGCCTTATTGTATTCATTTTTGCAACCTGGATAAAATGTATCAATAAAATCAACCCTTTCTTTTTGAAAAAAACATTTTGCAACAAGACATTCTTTGAATTTTTAAATACATCCATCAAATCTAAACTTAGTCTTATAAACCCATTTAGTACAAAAAAATATTCTTACCTTCGAAAAAAATTTCAATTCCCATGTTTTTTTCATTAAACAATCATACTCTTCTTACATTGCATTTTCCCACTCTTTCTTTCCTTTTACTTCTTCATAAAATTGTGTATCATTGATGATATTTTTCTTCAATGTACTTACTCTTTTGATAAATTTATTGAAGAATTTTTATTTTTACTAGGGGATTTTCTAATTATTGCTATTTGATTCCTTTTTACATCTTCAACTTCAAAAAAATCTCAAAAGTAGATGTAGATTCATTATGAAGAACTTCATAAAACACAACATCCCTACTGATAATTACTTTTTGAGTTTGAGGATCATATAACATGTATCCTTTAGATTGTTCAATATAACCAATAAAGATACATTTCATGATTTTATTATCAAGTTTCTTTCTTTATTCATTGTGCACATGAGCATAGGCATTACATCCAAACATTATAAAATCATGACTAATGGTTTACTACCATACCATGCATCATGATGTGTTATATTTCTTAGGGAGTTTTTGGGAGATATATTTAATATGTAGGCAACAAGTAACTATTCTTCTTCAACACTCCTGAGGAAAGACAACTCAAAATTGCTAAAATTTTGGGCTGTAAAATAAGTGCACTTCCAGCCACCTACTTAGGCCTCCCACTCGGCACTAAGAAAGTCTCTTACAAGGTGTGGGATGATTTATTGGAGAGATTTCAGAAAAAAATGGCTGGTTGGAAAGGTGCCACTTTATCTAGTGCTGGTAAGTGCCTACTCATTAAAAGTACTCTTCAAAATCTGCCCATCTATATCATGTCACTTTTCAAAATCCCTTCTTCCTTCAGAGATAAAATTGAGAGGATTCAAAAAAAATTTATGGCAAGGCATGGAAGAGAAGTTCAAATTTCACTTAGTGGCCTGGGATAAGGTCTGCACCCCGAAGTTTATGGGAGGGCTGGGCATAAAAAATATTGAGAAAATGAATGAGGCACTCATTGCTAAAATGGGCTGGAGAATGCTATCTGAGAAACAACCCTGGATTGATTTAATTAAAGCAAAATATTTAAATCATCAAGTTGTTTACTCCTATCTGCATGATGAGTACCTCCCCTGTGGTTCCATTTTTTGGAATAATTTGGTCAAGAGCAGAAACTTCATCAAGCAGGGCAGCAAATGGAAAGTGGGGGATGGCAGGGAGATAAACTTCTGGGAGGATAATTGGTTTAGTGGCAATCTCTTGGACAGATTTGGGATGGCTAAGGACAGTCTAATAAGCAAGTATGGTATTAAAATCAAAGATTACATTGAAGGAAATGGCACCAACAAGAATTGGAAAAAACTTACTGTGGAGCGAATTGATCTGAAACAAATTACTTCCTCCCTTCAAGATCATTTAGATCTTATTCCATTAAGTCAGCTGGAATCCAAGGATGAGTTGGTTTGGAATAATTCCCATGATGGGAACTACTCAGTCAAATCTGGTTATATCAATCTCTTTCATAGTAATCAATCTGATTTTAATTGGAACAAGATTTGGATGTCTGAATTAACTCCCAAAATAAATTTTTTTCCTCTGGCTGGCCATCAGAGGTAGAATTCTTACCACTGACAATTTGATGAGAAGAGGATTTATAATTCCTAATTGGTGCCATCTTTGTAAAAATGACTCTGAGGATATCAGCCACCTGTTCATACATTGTGATTATGCCAAAAGAATTTGGAACTTTGTCCTTTCTAAATTTGAAGCTCTCTGGGTGATGCCGAAGAATCTTAATCAGCTATGGAATCAATGGAACCCACCCTTCAGACATTGTGTTATCAAAAGGATCTGGAAATTGGCTATCCCACATTTAATCTGGAGGATTTGGAAGGATAGAAATGATATCATTTTCAGAAATAAGAAGCAAAACTATAAACTCAGTATTGGCAAAATTTCTAATGGTATTAAAGAGGATATTGCCAGATTTAAACCTCCCAAGAACAAGAGTTATCCTGAGAATGAAGAGTACATCTTATCCAATTGGCAGATTGGAAATTGGAGCAATCCCGGGAATAGTATTGATAGATCTTCGATCAAATGGCATCCTCCTGATTCTAATTGGTACAAGTTGAACTTTGATGGGGCCTCTAAGGGAAACCCTGGGACAGCGGCAGGAGGAGGAGCAATACGGGATCATAATGGTAATCTGATTGCTGCATATGCTAGAAAAATGGGAGTTCAAACTAATCATTTTGCTGAAGCATTATCTGCTCTCTGGGGCTTGAGAGTTGCCCAGGCTAAGAATATTCAGAACCTAGTTGTTGAAGGGGACTCCCTTAATATCATTAAACTTCTTAATCAGTCCTCATCTCCTAGTTGGAGTATTAAGGATTTTATCTCTGAGTCCATAAGCATCAGTCATACTTTCAATAACATCAGAATCAGGCATACTTACAGAGAGGGCAATAAATTGGCGGATGCGCTGGCCAATTATGGCATTAATGTTAATTTCACCGTCTGGGATAATAACAACATCCCTAATCAGCTCCACAACAGCATTCATGTGGACTTCTATATGCAAGCAATCCCTAGAGATGAGACATAATCTTTGGATGAAGATCAGCATCAATAACACTCTCACACGTGTTGCTTTAATGAATATGATGATGCAAATAATATCAAATATTCATGATAGTAAGAATTATTTGGGGAACTCCA
Organism: Taxus wallichiana var. yunnanensis; assembly: GCA_018340775.1. Classification (NCBI taxonomy): domain Eukaryota; kingdom Viridiplantae; phylum Streptophyta; class Pinopsida; order Cupressales; family Taxaceae; genus Taxus; species Taxus wallichiana. Next base: position 276,342,892 of record CM031244.1, read on the forward strand.
ATTGGAGTTATGTTGATTTGAAAATCACGCATGTGGGATGTACTACAGCTGTTAAAATTTGGATTCATAGCTCCTCGGAAACCGATGGAAGTTGTAATGTGATTGTTGATAGAGAGAGAGCTACTCACACACGTGACTTCCCGCAGGCTCAGTTCAGCAGTCACACAGCCATTCGTGGGAAGAGCAATGGCTATAGTTTCCAGTTTTGTGTGGTTTACAATAGCAAGAAGCGGACAGGTCTCTACGCACACAGGCATCTGGGAAATTGTTGTAATTAGTCTTTCACAGAGAAGATGGGAGGACCTCCCTGCCAAATTGAGCCATGCGCGGACCCCGACTGGAAGGAAAATATCGAGCTTTGGAACATTCTCAGCAAAGGTGGCTTCACCAACTTCATGGAAAAGGTGCAGGGACATGACCAAAGCATTTCTATGCGTTTTGCTAAGGAATGGAAGGAGCGGACTGTCGACTACGGGGACAGAAGATATTGGTCAATGAAGATCTTATTGCTGAAGCGACCGGTCTTTGTTTGGAGGGATACCGCTTCTTCAACAAAAGGGTTGATAGAGATGCTGAAGAAAGAAGATTTGTGGAGGGATCTGAGAAGCTCACATTTGGTACAACGGGCCTGCTTGTCAGCTCAATTCCTCCACCCTATGATGAGGTTACTCGCATGATGATTCGATTCATCTCCTTGGAAGGTAGGTTTGTCACCGTCCTGCTAAACATCTTATCTTTCTAAACCACTTCGTAGGAATCGATTGGTTTGCTTTCCCCATTATCTGCCGAACTCCTTGAACACTCCATTTTGGAGTTTCAGAAGCACACCCAGGTGGTTCCCTTGCATCAAGGACTTATTTTGTTGATTCATAAATGTTGCCTTCTAAAATACCCTGGACTTCCTTCCTCTCCTAGCCCGACTACCCCTTTGATGGGCTCTGCTGCTGTCAGCCCTGTTTCTCCTGCTGCCCCTATCACCGCTGCTGTCACCCCCCCCGTGGCTGTTCTAGCTTCTCCATCCATTCCCCTATTGCTGCTCCTGCCCACCCACCTCACCTCTACCTCTAAAAGACCGGTCACCAGGGCCTCCAGGAAGCTCAACCTTGAGGCTCTTGCTGTGGAGAAGGAGCCTTTCGAACTAGAGATTGCACATGATCTTCTGAATATCAGCAGTGCCAGTCCCTGGGAAGTGCAGTTGGATAGCTCTTCAAAGAGGTTGGAGGCCTTAGAGGCTGAGATGAAACTGTTGAAGGATGAGGTCAAGAAACTGGCTAAACAGAAAGGCAAGAAAAGCATGGAGGGGGAGGGGAACATTGATAGCAGTCAGATTGAGGACATTTATAAGAAGCTGACCTCCTTAGACTCCCGCTTAGGGATGGCCAAAACTAGACATGATTACAACATTGCCACCCTTAGGGCAATTGAGGAGTTCATTGAGGGTCATGCCAAAAGTGTTGCCAACCTCAGCGGTGTCCCGGCTACACTTTGGGGCAACGAAAAAGAGAGCAAAAGAACCATTGAGGAGCTTGATAAAACTGATGCTGCCCACATGACAACTTTGGGTATGTTTCGCACCTGGAAGAGAGTCAAGACCAGCATCGACAAAGCTACCAAGAAGTAGTATTGGTTTCTTCTGCTGCTTCTGTTTGTTTTTTTGCTTTTTTTTTGCGGTCTCTTTACTACTTTTTTGCAGTAATTTTGCTTGTTTTGTATCATTTGAGTAGCTATTTCTGGGCTACTTCGAGCTTCATTGTAACACTCGGATCTTGATCCATTCTCTCTGATTCTCACTCTTATTCCAGCTCTTAGGCCTTCTTTTGTTCTCAAGGGTATAGTCCCTTTCAAAAAACTATTTGCCAATAATAAAAAAAAACTATTCCTTTAGCCTAGAAGGACTAAGGAAAATCCTTAGTCTTGAGCATGCACCTAGCCATTTCTTAAGGTTCTATTTTTCCTTTCTACAATCTGATTTTTTTTGAGGTGTGTATCTAACTATTTACTTTCTTATAATACGTACATTATCAAAAAAATAATGAAACTCTTTTTGTGATATACTTCCTTTTAAGGAAGGAGTAACTCCACAATCTCCCAAGATGGGAATCCACTTGAGGGGGACACCTCCAATATACCTCTACCAAGTAGAAGACTCAACCCAAATTTAATTTTTCGAGGTTTCAAAATGTAAGAAATTCAGGAAAATTCCTCAAATTGCAGCTGTAAAGAAAATTTAGGCCAAGATGCCCTAATATGCAATATATTCGAATAATACCCTTAAGGTAGGGCAACACCATACAATTCTCCTTAAGGAAGGAGTAACTCCACAATATCGCAACATGGGAATCCACTTCGAGGGGGACACCTCCAATATACCTCTACCAAGTAGAAGACTACACTCATACATACATTACCTGCTCATAATGATATTCACATCCTTTAAATAGGATGAGTAACACCTAATCCCAATGTATGTTGACCCATTACCTGAAATAATTAATCCCTCTGTGATCCCATATAACTAACTAAGGGGTACTCTCTTCTATTACGTATTTTAAGAACTTTAATTTTCTCCCACTAGATAATTTTACACTAGGGATTTAAATGTATTAAAATTTTCAAACACCTCAATTTTGTTCTTGAGATAATAAATCCAAATTTCTCTTTAGAAAACATCAATTAAAATAGAAATATTTTGATCCTACAAATGAAGGAGTGGGAAATGGAGTAATAACATCACTACATGCATTATCTCAAGTTTTTCTCTTTCTCTATATGCTCCATTCTTCTAAAAGCTATCCCTATGTTGTTTCTCATACAAAAACATTCACACACAATTGAATCTCAATTAATTTTTGTAATACCATATACCATGTCCAATTTATTCATCAAACCCAAACTTCGATAATTAAGGTGTCCAAATATTAAATGCCATAACACACTAATATTATCATGTGATGCAACAAGAGCATGCATACATGTACTTCCCCGCATCAAATTTATGTATTTCCCCATCTAAAGTACTTGATCTAATCACTTTGTAACCATGTTCCATATCCTTAATCAAATAATTATCCTTATAAAATTTTACTTTGAAACATTTCTTTGTAATTTGACTCACCGAAAGAAGATTCTTATTTAAAATAGGTACATACATCACATTAGTAATACATTTTACTTCACAATTATTCATTTTAATAGGAACATCACCATGGCCCTCTATACTATAAGCACTATCGTCACCAAGCAATATATTTTCACTTTCACATTCTTCATCTTTTTCAATAGATTTGAAACTTTCTTTCTTAAAATCCATATGCTTACTTGCTCCTGAATCTATATACCAAACATCATTTGAAGTATCTTGAGTAGATAAGGATGTAATGAAGATATTACCTTCCCTTTCTACTTGATTTGTCATGTTGTTGGTTTGCTTTCTAGACCAATTGTGCATCTCTGGCTTCCTTTTTGTACATTCCCATTGAAAATGGCCCAATTTACCACAATTGAAGCACTTCACCTTATGCTTTTGTTGCCTTCTTTTATCTTCTCCTTGGTTCATCCTTTTCTTGGATTCTATAGCCATCTTGTCTCGACTTTGCATCTTTTTACATCTGAATCGCCTCTTGAAATGTAGGCTTTCTCAGTAGAGTTAGTTTCATCAAACTTCCTTCTAACTCTCTATTCTTCCTGCAACAAGTAACCACTTAATTCTTCAAATGTTAGAGTATCAATATTATCAACAACTTCTAAGGATGTGATTAGATATTCATACATTACGGGACACTATTAAGAGTTATCTCAACTAACAATTTATATTGAACTTTATACCCCATAGCCTCCAACCGATTATTTATATCCTTTAATTTTATGATATTATTTGCCACATCCATATCATTTGTCATTCTTAACTTATTTAATATCTTTTTAGATGCAAAATCGTAGTCTTTGTAGCCTTCTCAAATATTTCCTTAAGAGTTTTTCAAGTATCATTTGCATTATTAATATCTTGAATTTGTGGGATGATTTTATTAGAAATAACCATACCAATAATAGTTAAGGCTTCATTATTCTTTCTTTTATATTGGGCTTACTCTCTATAATTAACAGAGTCATCTTTGTTTTCTTCTAAAAATTCCCACAAATATTTTATAGGTAATACTTTTTTTTTTTTTTAATTTCCATAAAGAGTAATTCTTCCCATGTAATTTCATATTTCATTCACCCCAAAAAAATATTCAATTTCAATAAGAGAAATCTCCAAATAAAATTGTTAATGACACATTAAAAAAATAACACTAGATATGTGCCCCTTTTAATTAAAAAAAATAAAAATAATCTTACACAACCTTATCTATTGTGATACCCACATTAAACTCTATTTTTTCAGCGTCCTCTTTATTTTTCAAAATAATAAACTACTACTTCATAAGTAACAACAAATTTTTTCTTCACTCTTAGCCACCCTTGGCTTTCTTATACCTAGCACATTCAAAACCAGCTCGATACCATATCCTACATACACAAGTTGATTATATATCAAACATACATACATATAAAGAAGTAAATCCAAATTGAATTGATTTCCTAAGGATTTAAGTTAAATCATATTTATAGATTACACTAGAGGAGTAAAATATAAAAGGATGGTTCTAGATGATCTCGTGTCATGTCCACAATCTTCATCTAATTTACTCATTAAATTTGAAAAAAATTGTTAATAAGTAAATAAACATGGATTAACCATTGTTATTCCCACACAATGACTTGCATGGAAGAATTGAATTGACTAAAATAATGAATGTTCCTCATTATCATTTCTCCCGAGATTGAGACTAGCTAGGATAAAATTTTCTATTTTGTTTTTATTTTCCAACAAAAGGGAATGAATAACTTATCTTTGAGTTTTATTTCTCACTTTTAAGTTTGATTTATCAAATATTGAAATATAAATGTTAAATTCTAATTAAGGTACATCACATATATATATAGTAATAAAGTATAGTTTTGACACAAACAAGTAAGATAATAAATTTGAAACCCTAAGTGCAACAGAGAGAGTAAAATACTTAGCTGATTTGTAATAATTTAGAAGTTATGCAAAGCTTAAAAACCGATGAAACAAGGAAGAAGAGTGTCACAAATGGGTATATAAAATGTATAACTATCATAAATGTCAGGACTAGGGTGCTTTGACAAGATCTAGTTCTCTGATAGGATCAACGATGTCTTGGGTGTTGCAGATCTCATTTGGGTGCCTATGACTTATTAGAACCCAAAAATTTATTTCTCAGGGTCATAATATGTTCGTTGGATGTATCCTTTGGTCACATGTACTTCATTACTGGATCTTTGAATTCTCTTCAAAAATGTAAAGAGAAATAACACCTACAAAATCCCAAAACACATCAAATCCTCAAAATGAAAAAGATGCAAATGTGGACTCGATCGACCACGAAGATCACCCAACTAAGTGAACTTACGATTTTGGGCATCACACTACATTTCATACTCCATGTGTGTGTGTGTGTGTGTGTGTGTGTGTGTAATTTTGACCTTGGTAGCTCTTGTGCAGGATGCGGTTAAATAGTGAGCATTAGCTAGATGTAGAAAATTTAGATAGATGTGTGTATGGAAAAATGAAATTCCCTCTTATGACGTGTATTCGAAGAATTCTTCCCTTGTCCCTTGAATGGATGCTAGATGGATGTTTTGATACTATTGTAATGCATTTGGATGTAACCGTAGGTGATGATAGTAGATGTTTAGTTCTTGGTTCCTTATTATGATCACATAAATTTGTATTTATATTATAAGATGATAAAAACATCATATAAGATACTTTTGAAGCAATACGATTCATATAATATCCTTTCAACCGGAATCTTATAACTCTTAAGGATAATCTATATCAAATTCCCTTAAAAAAATCTAAAATGTGTCCCAAGTCTACAAACCCTAAATTTCCAACATTAAACTTGTCTTATTAAGAAAGTATTAATAATGGTGTACATGATGAGGATAAATTTAATACATCTATAACCTGCACACCCTAAAATTTTATCGTCATATCAAGGAAATATTGATAAAATAAATACAAGGTGTGGGTGAGATGTAATTTTTGTGAAATCTCCCAACACTAATACAATGTGTGCAAGGAAGTTGCCTTACTTACTAGTTATATTATGCTAATTGTATTTATATTATTTTAAATGAGAGAGTACTCTATTATTTTTCTACATGTAAATCCATTGTCACAAATGAATAAATCAATCCATAGCAGCTACTATTATTTGTTTACAATGAAACTAAGTTCATATTTTGATTGAATAAATTGCATATAAAGTAAAATTATTAGCAATTTAATACTTCCTTATGGTATAATAATTTCAAGATTTATATTGTATTTCAAATTTCATAAAAGAGGCAATGACCCAAAATGGATAAGCTAGTTATCTATAACTTATCCTCAAGGTTTGGGATTAAGATAACTACAATCCAACAATGGCCAAAGGAAAAAAGAAACTATATTAATAACAAATTTTCATTTGTTTTGTAACACACATAACCTTCCTTGACTCGAAATAAGGATATAAAAACAAAGAACACAAATTTTTATTTCATTACAACATGGGAAATGCTAAGAAATACAAGGATCATTCTCACAACCTCAAACTTTTTAAGAAATATTTATATAAGGATTAACAATGAAATTTATCAACCAAATACAATCACTTATCCTTTTTTTTCTTACATTTTTACAATAAAACTACAACATAAAATGCAAGTGTAAAATCCTCCCCAAAAAGAGGAACAACATGACGAGATTTAAAACTTTCTTCCCATCCCTCCAAAAGAGTCCACAATAGCTCCAATCTTCACTATCAACAAGCTCCAAGCACCACCAAAATGAGGGCTCGATATTCCTCCCAACCTACAAGCATCATCACATGCCCTCTTCCCAAAGGAAGTGCATGATATCCCGCCTTAAGCCAATAGGAAATAGGTGTTGGGCCTCAAAATATTGGCTAAGTGTCAAAGCGTACATGTTTATGCAAGCCCAAGAAGAGGAACAACATGTAGGAAAAGGGTTTAAGAATGATTTATGAGGAGCCAAGGCACGCACGTAAGGCGGTATCAAGATATGAGGACTTAGCCATATTCAACGTTCTAAAGGCACTTGATGATAAATGTTACTCGACTAGGTGTGCTAAGTGGATAAGGTGCCAGCATAAAGGCTTGGTGGTCAAGGAAAGAACATTCCATGCATGGAAGGTTCCTAAAAGACATCATTACATAGAATGGAGAGCTCAAAACGGGATTAACATGCTCCATTGGAGGACCACCTAGACACTTGGCATGCGATCTTCTCCTGAAGGAAGGCATGGTGGTGGGTGATAAACCTATATATAGAAATGTTTGGGTATATGAAGAGAAGGTCAAGAAGAGAGAAGCATTATGACCATCATAGAGAGCATGGAAAGTGAAGCTATGCATAAAATATTAGGATGTTCTAGGAGTTGGGTTCTTATTAGAGGATTGTAGGAATGTTATCATGTCTAATGGGATGGGTCTACAAGATTGTTGTAATAGGGGAAGCATAGCTAGGACTTTTGATACATGAGTCAAATCCCTATTTTGATACATTTTGGTCTATTATGACCCTTTTGAATGTAATGTGGTTACTAAAATTATAATCAATATGAATATATGACTCTGTTTTGAATATTTGGCTCATGGGTGTAAACCCTAATGTCTTTTCTTTATGTTAAGAATCAGATATGTTCTTTGTATGATGTTTCTCTTATTATCTGAATGGGTATATTGATGTAATAACTCATCATATGCTTTCAGAATGAATGCATGAACATTTACTTTTCTACATCTAGTATTTATAAATGACATTATCTTCTCATAATGCTCACATAAATGAGGGGTTCGGTGATCACAGATTCCTTGGGTGAGTTCCCAATGTCCATTGGGTGATAGGTGACAGCGCATGGGATTAGAATGTTAGTGGCTAGATAGAAAAATGACTACACTTGGTTCCATTGTTGGGACCTCTTCTCGAAGTTGTGAGAATGATGTGTGACGATAGAGCTCTTGACCTTGGATAATGTTGAAGCATGGTTTAAAGATCACGGAGGATGAGTTTCCTCGGAGATTCAATATTGGACCTAAGTTTGATGTACGTAAATTTGTCGAAGAGAATTTATGTCATAAGTTGTATGAGAACTTATTTTGCTACTTTCTAGTAGATTTGTATGGAGGACTTTCTATGTATGCATTGAGATCAAGATGGTCCTATAGATCTTGCATTTGGACCCAAGATAAATATCGAGGTTGTAGGATGTTGATCCAACTTGGACATGTGTTGTTTATCATTGGTGGAAGGGAGTCTTGACCATTTATATCTTGGAATATTCTATTTCTACATATTATTGTCCTAAATTTGCTGAGATTGAGTTCTTAAAAGAACCTAGAGGATCATTTTTGTGTGTTATCCCTTTGGCCATGAAAACCCCGCTCATTACACTAATTTTGGAAGCATTCCTAATGGTCACTCAAGCTTCTTTGAGTGATGGGTGAGGAAGCTAGGGTGGAGGAAGATGGTAGACATTGTAACTAAAAATAAAGAGAGGAGAGACGACTCAAGTATAGTGAAATGCGTGAAAGGGATCTGGATGAACAACACGAGGTTACGGGAGTGGTGGATATATGGAGGAATGCATTGCGAGAAGGAATTGAGATTCATGCGGATGACATGGAGCCCGAGAAGTCTATGTTACCCCATCTCAAAGCAAGTGCAAAATAGACATCCCTTTAGCTTCGATGAGAGTTTGTCCCTTAGAGAAAGGAGAGATGTTAGTGTGCATCTGAATTCACTCAGTGCCAAACCCCGGTGCATTTTCTTCAAAATCAAGAGATAAGCATTGCTAACACAATGGTATCAATGGGAGTAACTGATCTCGCACCTAGGAGATATAATTTTTCATTTCATACATCTATGGCTACACAATCATTTCCTAATTTTGGAGGAATATTTTCGGGCACGACATTTGGGAAAAGTGTGAGTATGCAAAGCTTGGGTATTGCATATAGGAGTGGTGTGGGACACACATCTAGTGGTGGTGAAGTATCATAAAATTTTGGCACATATTTCGGTGGGACATTGGGAGTGCTAGGCGCGACCACTTCGTGCCATTCTTGGCCACATTAGCTAGATCTCATGGTATAGGAGTTGGAGGATCTAGTGGATCAAGAGGATCGTAACCTAGTGGATCTAGTGCATCCGGTGGAGGAGGAAACACCAGGGGAAATCAAGGTTCAAGATCAAGTGGATAAGGTGTTCAACTACCTTAGCAAGTGTTTTTCAAGATGTCGTTGCATCTTCTAGACTACAAAGGTGTTGAGGATGCTACAGAGCATGTACACAAGTGTGAACTAATATGGCACATGAAGGGGATCACTACCCCAGAACGGAAGGTAAGTCAGTTTGCAAAAAAAATGAAAATATTCATGCATACTTGGTACCAGAAGTATGATCCCCATCAAACAGTGGTGGATTACACCTCTCTACGGACCCTTCTTGGATGAGTTATATATCCCCGAGTTTGAAGAGATGATCATCAATGCACCGAAGGAGATCCAACAAGGGATGGTAGAGATTGTGTGGGAGTATGACGCACATTTTAAGACTCTCTTATCAAATCTATCCTATGAAATTCACCCCTCTCAGCATGCTTAGTGGTTTGTTAGAGGATTGATAACACCTTTTAGGAGAGGAATTTCACATAAGAGTTTCATAGACGCGCACGAGGCCTTAGAGGTTTCCCCGCATGCTTTGAGGCTATTAGAAGCATAGATATTAGTGTTATCCCCTTTTAAGGCTTAGATTATTGTAATGGTGAAGCAACTAGAGAAACTATCTAAAAACTTAGCGCATGAGACTTGCAGGTGGTATATGGCACACGAATTTGAGGTAGTGGCCATGAAAAGGACAATTACCCTAGGAGATCAGTACACTCCATGAAAGTGGACTGTGAAATTTTCCAAGGGGATCATGATTCAAGTAGGTGCCCACATTTGTAGTGTGTGATCTGTAAGAATTTTTCATGCTATTTCAATATTTGGACCTCTACTACCCATGACACCAAGGATTATAGATTGATTTACCGAGATACATGATGTCATTGACTTGGTGTGTGCCAAAACAACTTCACAAAAATTCCAAAGACAATTCTCATCACTTTTAAGAGTGTGAAGATGGTGGGGTGCGTGGAAGAAGTTTCCAAGGAGGATTTTTGGTTGTGGTAACCATAAAGGAGGAAGAAGTGATTTCTGTGTGGGACATGTTACAACACTAGATCCATGGAACACTACAAGTGTGAGTTCCTAATCTATTACAATTTTTGTGGTTTGAAAGGAAGCACAAGCATGAGGAGTTCCTAGAGTTATGTGAGCACATAATTTGGAAACCTTAGAAAGAGAAAGGTGTCAAGATGGTAAGTGTGAGGAAGGCTGATTCATAATGGATTTCAAGAGTAGCATACGAGTAAGAACTAGAACTGATACTAGTCACGACATGAGCTGAAGCTACACACATGAGGGAAGTAGAAGGGAAAATACCATTAGTTGTTAGAGAAGATGTTGTGCATGGAAACTATTCAGATCCTACTTGTCGAAATAAATGTATCGAGAAACCATGGATGTGATTCGAAGCCTATAAGGAGAGATCAAGTGCCCAAAGAGCATTCAAGGTAGTTAGAGAAAAGGAAGAATGTTGAGGCTCTAGAGAATGATATAGATGAGGTTCGAGAAGTATGCAAGATGTTGAGGCAAGATAATATAAGTCCCTTACTAGGATAATGGTTACAGGAGAAGGTAATAAAAGGCGGAGAAGGGCGTGAGAGGCATGTTGTGCATGCCAACCTTCCTCCCAACAACCTTGATTATGACAAGGAAATAAACTTGAATGTTGTTCTAGATGGGTGACTTCTAAGGAATATTTTTATTGACACAAAAAGCGGAGGTCAATGTTCTCACCCTAGATGCTTGGCATCGATGGGAAGGCCCCTATTACATCCATCTTCAAATGTATTGTATATGGATAACAAGACTAAGGTAATTCCCATTGGTGTCTTGAAGGATGTTGTTATCACTATCCAAAGGGAAAATTTGACTGGGATTTTTAATTCTTGGTGCTAACCAAGGCAGGAATTTTTTAGCATTACTTGGGTACCTCTAGGTGTTACAAGAATAATGCTGACATAAGGTTCAATAAGGGATACATAAGTTTTGAAAACAAGGAGGAGAGGGTCATCATCCCCTTAACTGATGGAAAATCAGCACCATATACTGATCCCTTGGGAGAAGAAATTCTCAATAGGATCTATGTGTGCTCCATCAGGGATCCTTAAGTGATTCACCCTATAGTGGGAGTTATCCAATTATAAGATGCTCAGTCCATGAGTGATACAACTAGTGTGGAATGTGACAATTAGGCACACAGGACTTATGAGTTAATTAGGTAATGAATAAGAGGCTCTTTTACAAGGGTAGTGAAGGTGTGCTCAATCGGGTGCACAGGGAGGGCAAAGATTGCAAAGTTATTTTGGAGGGGCTAATCCTTATGATTTCTTACGAGAAATGGAGGCTCCATGGAAAAATGAGATTGATAGAAAAGGGACACTCGGTTATAATTTACCTAGGACCATAGCGCGTTGGTGGGCGACCACCGCAATAGCTTTCTAGAGTGGCACGAGGTAAGATTTAAGTTCTCTATTATGTTCTCCGAAGCAATACACCCAGTACAATACAAGACTACTATGGGAAGGGACCCACCTCGTCCAATGTCCAAACATGTGAGAAAGCATGGATGGGAGGTGCGGATGCCTTGTCACCTTCTTTATGGGTGCATAAACTATATTACACCATATAAGGTTATGCATGCACATGGTATATTCACTCCGAGATGCACCGTCAAATAGGAAATTGGTAGGAGTTAATGGATGACCTCCTTCAAGCATTAGATTATCGGAGTACTAAACCATTGGTGGATAGAGCACTACATGTTTTTAAGCACCTAATGATAGGAGATAGTGTCATGGAAGGAGATATAATACTATAGTTGTGTGGTGAACATGCCTCGGAACCCTACTTTAATGAATAAGAGTTAGAGGAGGTGCAACGTGAGAGCCCATGCATAGAGAAAGAAAAGGGAAAGATTGTCTATGTAATAGATGGTGAAGAGAAGGAGAGTTTTGATGTTAACGATCTTTTGAAGGTATGCACAAAGTTGTTGATAGTTCCTATGAGAAAGTGCACACCTACCAGAACCCCTGAAAACAAAGAAGGTTAACATTGGATCTCGAGGATAAACCTAAGAAGGCCACTATTAGAGACTATTTATCGAGAGAAGGAAGTCTCGAAGATCATTGATCTCTTGCATGAATTTCAGGATTTATTTCTGTGTTGTTACCATGAGCTTAAAGGAGTTCACCACTCCTTGGGGAAGATGAAGATAAAGTTGAAAGAAGGTGTGTGCTTGACCTGAAAAAAGGCCTTATTGAATATATCTAAATCTTCGCGTCAAGGTTAAGGAGGAGATAGACAAAATGGTCACTTCAGGCATCATAGAAGCTATGGAGGTATTAGAATGGGTAAGCTCGATGGTCATCAGTATTAAAAAGGATGGAAGGATAAGGATCAGTGTTAACTATAGGGACTTGAATGTAGTATGTGTAGTTTATCCTTTTCCAACCCCTTTTACCAAGGAGATTTTGGAGGGAGTGGCCAGGCATTAAATCTATTCCTACACGGATGGATTCTCGGGATACCATCAAGTTATAATTACTAAAGAATACCAAGAGAAGACAATTTTTTCCACTAAGTGGGGAATTTTTGCCTATACGGTCATTCCTTTTGGACTGAAGAATGCATAGGCTATGTTTTCATGCATAGTGGTCTAGGCATTTCAATATTTTATCCATAAGTTTCTACAAGTCTACCTTGATGATCTGGACAGTGTATGGACTAGTGAAAGACCATTGTGATAATTTGAGGCAGAAGCTTGAGAGATGTCAGCAATTGAGGATATCCATAAACATTAAGAAATGAATTTTTACTACTCCATTTGGGACCTTGTGTGGGAATATCATATGCAAGGAAGGCTTGTTGGTGGATCCCGCCAAAGTTACTATTATTATGGGGATGGGGGAGCCTACTAGTCAAAGCATAGTGCATGGATTCCTTTTGCATATGAGATACTACCGAAATTTTATCAAGGGGTATGCCAAAATCGTGATGCCTCTGGAGAAGTTACTAAAACACAAGAGTTCCTTTCAATGGGGAGAGGCATAACAAACGATGTTTGACACTTTGAATGATAGACTTGTTATTACACCCATATTACAGTTTTCCTCTTGGGATAAACCTTTCCACATGTATGTTGATTCCTCAAGGACAACCATTGGAGCAGCCCTAACACAACCTGGGAGAGGGGATTTTGATCACTCCATTTTCTTTTCAAGTAGGAAGTTAACACCAACACAACATAACTACACCACTACCGATAGCGAAGAACTTTTGATGATCTACACGCTGCATATGTTCTTGCAAAGATTCTGCGTTCCTATTCTACATAGATCACATGGCCTTGAAGTACTTCGTGAAAAGGCCATTTTTCAAGGGTGCATATATCGGTGAGTCACGTTATTTCAAGATTTTGAGTTTACAAGTTTTATGAAACTAGGAAAGAGTAATTGCGGGCACGACCATTTGTCAATAATTGATTCAGAGAGAAAATGCAAAGCATTGAGGATTTTATTCCGACACGCAAATTTTTAGGTTATGGCATGTGCCCTCTGACTTAGATGATATTGGTGTGTTTCTAAAAATGCGTGTGATGCCAAAAGGAATGAAAGATTTGGAAAGAAAATAGTTAGCTATACACTCGGCCCTACATGCTAATTAGCAAAGACTTATACAAGTTGGGCCATGATGAGGTTTTATGCCAATGTGTGTTAGAACATGAGTGTGTTGCAATCATGGAAGAAGCACATGGTGGGATTATAGGAGGGCACTATGCAGGGAATGCCACAATGTAAAAGATTCTACTCATAGGGATTTGGTGGGAAATTATATACCAAGATTGCATTGAATTTTACAAGGCATGTGACCATTGTCAACACCTTGGAAATCCTTGAAAAAGGGATGAGATGCCCTTGATACCTATAGCTAGCACAAAACCATTCAAAAAATGGGCCATTAATTTTGTAAGACTGATTTCACCGATGCACGGATGACTGGTTTGTGTTGTATCATCACCGACATTAATTACTTAACAAGGTGGGCGGAGGCGGCACCTACGGGGGACTATACAATAGTGACATCTGCTAGATTTTTATAGGAGAACATAATTAGGACTGTGGATGTCCTTTAATCTTGACTAATGACAGGGTGCACATTTTTTTAATGAAATAGTCAAGATTTTTTGGCCGGATCCATGGTGGCCCATCATAATACTACCCCATATCACCCACAAGCTAATGGAACTACTAAAGCATTTAGCAAAATTATTAGTCACATGTTAACTAAAATTTGTGATGTGGGAAGACAAGATTGGGATGACAAGGTATCATTCGTTCTATGGGCATACAAGACAACCTATAAGAGATTGAATAAAACCACACCATGTTAGCCGGTGTTTGGAGCAAAGGTTTTCCTACCGCTTAAATTTAAGCTATCATCAGTTCATATTACATGTGGGGAGGGTTAGATGATGAACAAGAAATTCAAGAGTGCTTGGAGAATTTAATGTAGCTAGATGAAAGGAGATCACTTGCTATATGGACTCATAAGACTAAAAAGGAATAATAGAAAGCATGAAAATATCACCATATTAAAAATAAATAATTCTAGGTTGGGTAGATGGTTTTGGTATTTGATTCCAAGTTTTTGTGCCATCTGGAAACTAAAAGTCCATTGGTTGGGCCCATGCATCATATTGTACATTCTTGATTCGAGTGCATGCAAGTTACATGCACTTTGGATGGGAGGCGATTACTGAGGCCATTTTAGTGGGAGTAGGCTAAATCCCTACTATAAATAAGTCTTCATCTTTTTGTAAATAAGGTAGTATTTCCATTTAGCCTAGGATTTCCTTTTATGTATTGTTTTTCCTTGTGTTTCATTTTCTCATTGCATGTTCTCTTCTATTTGTTTTTTTTTCGCATGCCTTGTGAACCGGTAACCACTTATTACTTTCAAAAGGTTGTGTGTGTGCAAAGGACCATGCATCTATTTTTGGTGGGGTGGAGTAGTGCGAAGTGAAATAAAACTTGGTAGTGGAAGTTATGTTTCAATGGCTCAGTTAAAGGTGCATAGTGTGGAAGAACACACGTGGAAAAGGTGGATGAGGAATTTTGGTTTTAGGATAGTTTTACAAATACCATGTACAAAGGACAAGAATCAAAGGAATAGCATGAGGTAGGCAAAGGGAAAAAATTAGGTCAAGTGTAGAAGAAGTGCCTTTCACACTACAAGCACACGCATAAGAGTCTTCGGTCAATAAAGACTTTTTCATGCCGGAAGGTGTTTTTACACAGGATTGGGCACAAGGGTAAGACCACTTAAGATCATCTTTAGTGGAAAAATCCACATTTAATGTTAAGTACATTGGTAGGTGGCATAGCATTTATTGATGAAGAGAGCAAAAATCTATAAGTAGAAGGTCAAGAACACTATTGTTTACCTTAATATTACAATATTGAAGAGCTCTTACGGTATAAAAGTTGAATCACATTATTTTGAATCAATGCACTTATGTAGTCATGATGAATCACCACATGTTTAATTATTGCATGATAGATAGGATAATATTGACAATTAATTTTGAGGAAAATGTAAATCACCAAGCACATGCTAAAGCATATTCCACATCTATTGATGATAATGAAATTATTGGTTACTTTTTGTTATACCATGAGATAGCACCAGATCCAATGTTGAACACAAACCTTTTAGTAGATTTACGATCATCTATACATCCATCGCAATCAAAATCTATAAAAAATGTCAAAGATATATAACCACATACAAAATACTCAATTCCAAATTTTTTTATTAAATTAGGTAAGAAATAAGGATTATGGCACCCAGGGGCCTTACAATCAATTCCAAAAAAAGTAGTTCCTTTGACATATCTCAAAATTCTTTTAGTTTATTTCTAATGAGGAATTTTGGGAGATAACATAAACCTTAAAACTAGACTAATTACATAAGCAATGTTAGACCTAGTTATTATAAGATAAATAAGACTTCTTGCTAAGCTTTTTAAATAGTGTTCCATCTACATAGTCTAAGTCATCATTCATTGATAATTTCATCCCCACTTTAGCTAGAGTAGTAACAACTTTACAATTTCCCATTTTAAATTTGACCAACAAATCATGTGTAGAATCGAACTATAAGCTCAGTATTGGTAAAATTTCTAATGATATCAAAGAGAATATAGCTAGATTTAAACCCCCCAAGAATAAGAGTTATCCAATAAATGAAGAGTATGTCTTATCCAACTGGCAGATTGGAGCTGTCAGTAGCCATAGCAATCCCAGTAATAGTATTGATAGATCTTTGATTAAATGGCATCCTCCTGATTTTAACTGGTATAAGTTGAACTTTGATGGGGCCTCTAAGGGTAACCCTAGGACTGCGGCAGGGGGAGGAGTGATCCGGGATCATAAAGGTAATCTGATTGCTACGTATGCTGGAAAAATGGGAATTCAAACCAATCATTTTGCTGAAGCATTATCTGCTTTATGGGGCTTGAGAATTGCCCAGAATCATAATATCCAAAACCTCATTCTTGAAGGGGACTCCCTGAATATCATTAATCACCTTAATCAGTGCTCACCTCCAAGTTGGAACATCAAGGATTTTATCTCAGAGTCCATAAGTATCTACCAAACATTCACCAACATCTAGATCATACATACTTACCGAGAGGGTAACAAGCTGGCAGATGCATTGGAAAATTATGGCATTAATGTTAACCACATTGTTTGGGATAATAATAGCATTCCTAAATAGCTTCAAAGCAGCATTCAAGTAGATATCTATAAACATGCAAATTCATGATTTGGGATATGATCATTGGGAGTGGATTAGTACTAATAAAGCTCCCACACGTGCTGACTTTAAAACTAATCTTATACATTTCTTGTCGAACAATCAAGTTTGTATGAAGAATGATGGAAAGTTCAAGTGGATTTATATTGAAAGGAAAGTCGCGCATGTGGGCAGCATTGTGCTCTATACAATCTAGTTGCAAGTCTCTATGGATCCCCAAGACAGAAATAATGTTAATGATGATAGGGAGTGGGCTGGAAAAGGGCCGTAGTTCCCACATGCGAACTTCCACAGGTTCAAATCAGCAGTCACGCGGCTATTTGTGGGAAAAGAAACGGCTATTCTCATCAGCATTTTCACTGCGTGAAAAATAATAGCAAAAGGTGGATTGGTATTAGCACTCTTGAGGTTTCTAATATTTTTGCAAACAGTTAAGCATGGTGACAATGGGGGCCCTCCTTGCCAGATTGAGCCCAGCGCGGATCTGGATTGGAGGGATAATGTGGAGCTTTGGAATATTCTAAGCTAGGGAGGCATCACCAGCTTTATGGAGAAGGTTCAGGGCCATGATCAAAGTATTTCAGTGCGTTTTGCAAGAGATTGGAAGGATCGCACTGTTGAGTATGGGGGGCAGAAGATTGCAATCAATGAGGAGCTGATAGCTGAAGTGACTGGCCTTGGCATGGATGGATACAATATTTTTAATAAAAGGGTTGATAGAGAAGCTGAGGAGAGGAGATTTGTTGTAGGAATGGAGAATCTGATCTTTGTCACAGCGGGCCTGCTTGTCGATCCCCTCACCCTATGATGAGGTTACCCAAATGATGGTGCGTTTCATTTCTTTGGAAGGGAGGTTCATCACTGTACCTGCTAAACATCTTATCTTCCTCAATCACTTCCATAGGAATCACATGGTATGTTTCCCCCATTATCTCTTAGCTCTCTTGAGCACTCCATTTTGGAGTTTCAAAAGCATGCTCGTGTTGTTCCTTTGCACCAGGGGATAATTTTCTTGTTGCATAAATTATGTCTTCTTCGGTCTCCTGGCTTCCCTTCCTCCCCTGGCTCTGTTCCCCCTCTGCCTGGTTCTGCGGCTGCTAGCCCCATCTCTCCACATTTTGTCCCCACCACTGCTGACTGTCACCCCTCTCCTGGCCTTCCCAGCTCCATCTCCCATTCCCCCCACCTCTGCCCCCACCCCCTTTGCTTCCACTTCGGCCAGACCGGTTACCAGGTCCTCTAGAAGATTGAATCTTGATACCCCTGTTGTGGGGAAGGGTCCTCAGGAGATTGAAACTACCCATAACCTCCTTCATATTAGCAGTGTTAGTTCTCAGGAAGCGCATATGGAGAGCTCCACAAAAAGGCTAGAGGCCTTAGAAGCTGATTTGAAGCTGTTGAGGGAAGAGGTTAATAACATGGCAAAACAAAAAGGTAAGAGGAAGAAGGAGGAGGAGGTGGCTATGGATAATAGCCAGCTTGAAGATATTTACAAGAAGCTGCACTCCTTAGACTCTCATTTAGGGAAGGCCAAGACTTGCCATGATTATAACATGGCCATTTTTATGGCTATTGAGGAGTTCATTGGGCAGCATGTCTGAAGTGTCTCCAATCTCAGCGGGGTTCCGGATACCCTTTGGGGCACTGATAAGGAAAGAAAAAGACCATTTCTCAACTGGATGTTACTAACTCCACCCACATGATGACCTTGAGGATGTTCAAATCTTGGCAGACTATCAAATCCAGCATCAACAAAGCCGCCAAGAAGTAATTGGGGGTGCTCTTACTGCACTTCTGTGTAATTATTGTTGTTTTTTTGCTGTCGTTTTGCTGCTTTTCTGTAGTTTTCACTCTATTTTGATTTTGTAGTGGTAGCTTCTCTTTGGCTACTTTGGGCTTCATTGTCCCATCTAGATTTTGATCCTTTTTGTTCTGGTTCTCTTTCCTATTCTAGCTTCTAGGCCCTCTTTTGTTCTCAAGGGTATAGTCCCTTTCAAAAAACTATTTGCCAATAATAAAAAAAAACAAATCATGTGTAGATTTGAATTCGAGAGAGTAGTATCATGTCATCTTTTTGTTGTACTTGTATGCCAAGAAAATAATGAAGGAATCCTAAATCATTCATATCAAAATTGTCCCTTAATATTTTATTTGTACCATCAATTAACATTTCATGATTACTTATTATTATCTCATCTATATAAAAACTACAATTATTTTTCCAACATCACTCTTTTTCACATAAAGATTAAGGTCGGAGGACTTTTTAGAAACACTTTAATGTTTGAAGTACTCATCAATCTTTGCATACCATACCCTTGGTTTTTTTCTTTAAGCTATATAAATATTTCTTCAACTTCCAAACAATATGATCTTGTCCTCTTTTGAAATCCTTCTCGTTGCTCCATATATACCTCTTCTTGTAGATCACAATTGAGGAATGTATTTTTACATCCATTTGATGTACCTTCAATTTAAATTTAGTAGCCAAAGTAATAACATGCTTTATTGTATTCATTTTTGTAACTGGATAAAATGTATCACTACAATCAACCCTTTCTTTTTGAAAAAAGCATTTTGCAACAAGACGTTCTTCAAATTTTTAAATGCATCCATCGGATATAAACTTAGTCTTATAAACCCATTTAGTACAAAAAAATATTCTTACCTTCAGAAAAAAATTTCAATTCCCATGTTTTTATTTTCATTAAAGAGTCATACTCTTCTTGCATTGCATTTTCCCACTCTTTCTTTCCTTTTACTTCTTCATAAAATTGTTTATCATTGATGATGTTTTTTGATTCAATTTACTCTTTTGATAAATATATTGAATAATTTTTATTTTTATTGGGGGTATTTGCTTATTATCGCTATTTTATTTCTTTTCTACATCTTCAACTTCAAAAATATCTCAAAAGTAGATGTAGATTCCTTATGAAGACCTTCATAAAACACAACATCCCTACCGATAATTACTTTTTTATTTTGAGGATCATATAACCCAGTATCCTTTAGAATGTTCACAATAACCAATAAATATACATTTCATGATTTTCTTATCAAGTTTATTTCTTAATTAATTGGGCACATGAGCATAGGCATTACATCCAAAGATTCTAAAATCATGACTAGTGGTTTACTACCATACCATGCATCATGAGGTGTCATATTTCTTATGGATTTTTGGAAGATATATTTAATATGTAGGCAATAACTATTGCTTCAGCCTAGAAGGAATAACGAAAATCCTTAGTCTTGAGCATGCACCTAGCCATTTCTTCTAAGGTTCTATTTTTCCTTTCTCCAATTCTAGTTTTTTTAGGTGTGTATCTAACTATTAACTGCCTTATAATACATACATTATAAAAAAATTGAAACTCTTTTGTGATATACTCTCTTATATTATGTATTCTAAGAAATTTAATTTTCTCCCATGAGATAATTTTCCACTAGGGATTTAAATGTATTAAACTTTTGAAACAACTCACTTTTGCTCTTGAGATAATAAATCCAAATTTCTCTTTAGAAAACATCAATTAAAATAGACACATATTTTGATCCTACAAACAAAGGAGTAGTAAATGGACTAATAGCATCACTACATGCATTATCTCAAGTTTTTCTCTTTCTCTATATGCTCCATTCTTCTCAAAGCTATCTCTATGTTGTTTTTCATACAAAAACATTCACACACAATTGAATCTCAATGAATTTTTGTATGACCATATACCATGTCAAATTTTTTGACAAACCTAAACTTTGATAATTAAGGTGCCCAAATATTATAATCCATAACACACTAATATTATCATGTGATGCAATAAGAGCATGCATACATGTACTTCTTGCATCAAATTTATGTATTGCCCCATCTAAAGTACCTGATGCAATCAATTTGTAGCCATGTTCCATATCCTTATTCAAATAATTATCCTTATGAAATTTTACTTTGAAACATTTATTTTTGATTTGACTAACCGAAATAATATTCTTCTTTAAAATAGGTACATACATCACATTAGTCATACATTTTACTTCTCAATTATCCATTTTAATAGGAACATCACCATGTACCTCTATACTATAATCACTATCGTCATCAAGTAATATATTTTCACTTTCACATTCTTCATCTTTTCCATTAGATTTGAAACTTTCTTTCTTAAAATCATACGCTTGCTTTCTCCTGGATCTATATACCAAACATCATTTGAAGTATCTTGAGTAGATAATTATGTAATGAATATATTACCTTCCCTTTCTACTTGATTTGTCATGTTGTTGGTTTTCTTTCTAGGCCGATTGTGCATCTATGGCTTGCTTTTTGTACATTCTCATTGAAAATGACCCAATTTACCAAAATTGAAGCACTTTACCTTATGATTTTATTGCCTTCTTTTATCTTCTCCTTGGTTCATCATTTTATTTAATTCTATAGCCATCTTGTCTCTACTTTTCATCTTTTTACATCTGAATCGCCTCTTGAAATGTAGGCTTTCTCAATTGAGTTAGTTTCATCAAACTTCCTTCTAATCCTCTATTCTTACTGCAACAAGTAACCACTTAATTCTTAAAATGTTAAAGTATCAAAATTATCACCAACTTCTAAGGATGTGATTAGATATTTATACATTACGGGAGACTATTAAGAGTTATCTCAACTAACGATTTATATTGAACTTTATACCCCATAGCCTCCAACTGATTATTTATATCCTTTAATTTTATGATATTATTTGCCACATCCTTATCATTTGTCATTCTTAACTTATTTAATATCTTTTTAGATGCAAAATCATAGTCTTTGTAGCCTTCTCAAATATATTTCCTTAAGAGTTTTTCAAGTATCATTTGCATTATTAATATCTTGAATTTGTGGGATGATTTTATTAGAAATAACCATACCAATAATAGTTAAGGCTTCATTATTCTTTCTTTTATATTGGGCTTACTCTCTATAATTAACGAGAGTCATCTTTGTTTTCTTCTAAAAATTCCCACAAATATTTTACAGTAATACTTTTTTTTTTTTAATTTCCATAAAGAGTAATTCTTCCCATGTAATTTCATATTTCATTCACCCCAAAAAAAATATTCAATTTCAATAAGAGAAATCTCCAAATAAAATTTTTAATGACACATTAAAAAAATAACACTAGATATGTGCCCCTTTTAATTAAAAAAATAAAAATAATCTTACACAACCTTATCTATTGTGATACCCACATTAAACTCTATTTTTGCAGCGTCCTCTTTATTTTTTCAAAATAATAAATTACTACTTCATAAGTAACAACAAATTTTTCTTCACTCTTAGCCACCCTTGGCTTTCTTATACCTAGCACATTCAAAACCAGCTCGATACCATATCCTACATACACAAGTTGATTATATATCGACATACATACATATACAAAAGTAAATCCAAATTGAATTGATTTCCTAAGGCTTTAAGTTAAATCATATTTATAGATTACAATAGAGGAGTAAAATATAAAAGGATGGTTCTAGATGGTCTCGTGTCATGTCCATAATTTTCATCTAATTTACTCATTAAATTTGAAACAATTTTTTTTTTGTTTATAAATAAATAAAGGTGGATTAACCATTGTTATTCCCACACAATGAATTACATGGAAGAACTAAACTAACTAAAATAATGAATGTTCCTCATTATCATTTCTCTCGAGATTGAGGTTAGCTAGGATAAAATTTTCTATTTTTATTTTTATTTTCCAACAAAATGGAATGAACAACTCCTCTTTGAGTTTTATTTCTCACTTTTAAGTTTGATTCATCAAATATTGAAATATAAATGTTAAATTATAATTAATTTACATCACATATATATAACAATAAAGTATAGTTTTGACACAAGCAAGTAAGATAATAAATTTTAAACCCTAAGTGCAAGAGAGAGGGTAATATATTTAGTTGATTTGTAATAATTCGAAGTTATGCTTTGAGCTAACAAAATGATGAAACAAGGAAGAAGAGTGGGGAAAATGGGAATAGAAAATGTAGAATTATCAGGAATGTCGGGACTAGGGTGCCTAGACAAGATCTAGGGCATCTAGATAGGATCAACGATGTCTTGGGTCTTTGTAGACCTCATCTTGGTGCCTATGACTTCTTAGAACCTCATAAACTTGATTTCACATGGTCACAATATTTTTGTTGGATGTCTCCTTTATTCACATATACTTCTTTACTTGATCTTTGAGTTCTCTTCAAACCCGCAAAGAGAAATAACAATTGTAAAACTCCAAAACACATCAAATCCTAAAAATGAAAAAAGATGAAAATGTGGAGTTATACTGACCTTGAAGATCACCCAACTAAGTGAACTTACTATTTTGGTATTACAATACATTTCATACTCCATTTGCATGTGTGTGTGTGTGTGTGTGTGTGTGTGTGTGTGTGTGTGTGTGTGTGTGTGTGAGAGAGAGAGAGAGAGAGAGAGTGTGTGTGTGTGTGTGTAATTTTGACCTAGGTAGCTCTTGTGTCAAATGCACTTAAATAGTGAGCAATAGCTAGATGTAGAAAATTTAGATAGATGTGTGTATGGAAAAATGAACTTCCCTCTTATGAAGTGTATTCGAAGAATTCATCCCCTTGTCCCTTGAATGGATGCTAGATGGATGTTTTGATACTATTGTAATGTGTTTGGATGCAACCGTAGGTGATGATAGTAGATGTTTAGTGCTGGTTCCTTATTATGATCACATAAATTTGTATTTATATTATAAGCTGATAAAAAACATCATATAAGATACTTTTGAAGCACTATGATTCATATAATATCGTTTAACCGAAATCTTATAACTCCTAAGGATAATCTATATCAAATTCCCTTAAAAAAATCTAAAATGTGTCCTAAGTCTACAAACCCTGAATTTCCAACATTAAACTTGTCTTATTAAGAAAATATTAATAATATTGTACATGATGATGATAAATTTAATACACCTATAAACTGCACATCCTAAAATTTTATCGTCATATCAAGGAAATATTGATAAAATAAATACAAGGTGTGGGTGAGATGTAATTTTTGTGAAATCTCCCAACACTAATACAATGTGTGCAAGGAAGTTCCTTACTTACCAATCATAATACGATAATTTTATTTATATTATTATAAATGAGAGAGTACTCTATTATTTTTCAATATGTAAATCCATAGTAGCTACTATTATTTGTTTACAATGAAACTAAATTTAGATTTTGATTGAATAAATTGCATATAAAGTAAAATTATTAGAAATTTAATAATTCCTAATGGTATAATAATTTCAAGATTCATATTGTATTTAAATTTTCAAAAAAGAGGCCACGACCGAAGCAGATAATCTAGTTATCTACACTATGAATAGAAATAGTTAAATAATCAGTTTAAGTCTTTTGTATTAAGCAAAGAAACTAAATGATAACTTAAAAATCATATGAATAAAGGGAGGTAATATTATCCTTTTCAATATATAAGTTATTCTCAAGGTTTGGGAGTAAGATAACTACAATCCAACAATGGCCCAAGGAAAAAATGAACTATAGTAATAAAAATTTTCATTTGTTTTGTAACACACATAACCTTCCTTGACTCTAAATAAGGATTTACAAAACATAGAACACAAATTGTTATTTCAATACAACATGTCAAATTCTAGGAAATAAAATCACTATCCTTTTTTTTTCTTACATTTTTACAATAAAACTACAACATAAAATGCAAATGTAAAATCCTCCCCAAAAAGAGGAACAACATGACGAGATTTTAAAATTTCTTCTCATCCCTCCAAAAGAGTCCAAAATAGCTCCAATTTTCACTATCAACAAGCTCCAAGAACAACCAAAATGAGGGCTATAGATTCCTCCAAACCTACAATAATTATCACATGCCCTCTGCCTAAAGGAAACACATGATATCCTCCATTAAACCAATAGGAAAGAGGTGTTAGACCTCAAAATATTGGCTAAGTTTCAAAGTGTTCATGTGTGCGTAAGGCTAGGAAGAGGAAGAGTGCACATGATAAGGTTTTAAGAATGATTTATAAGGAACCGGGGCACACGCGTAAGGCGGGGCATCGGGATATGAGGAATTAGCCATATTCAGCATTCTAAAGGCACTTGAGGAAAAATGTGACCCGACTAGGTGTGCTAAGTGGATAAGGTGCCAGCCTGGAGGCTTGGTGGTCAAGGAAAGAATATTCCATGCATGGAAGGTTCCCAAAGACATCATTACAAAGAATGGAGAGGCCAAAATGGGATTACCATGCTCCATTTGAGGACCACCTAGATACTTGGCATGCGATCTACTCTTGAATGAATGCATGGTAGTGGGTGCTAAACCTATATATTGAAATGCTAGGGTAGATGAAGAGAAGGTTAAGAAGAGAGAAGCATTAGGACCATCATTGAGAGCATGGAAAGTGAAGCTATGCATAAAATATTAGGATGTTCTAGGAGTTGGGTTTTTCATTAGGGGATTGTAGGAATGTTATTGTGTTTAATGGGATGGGTTTGCAAGATTGTTGTAATAGGGAAGCCTAGCTAGGAATTTTGATAAAGTTTGGTTGGTTATGACCCTACGTAATTTAATGTGGTTATTAAATTTATAATCAATATGAATATATGACTCGGTTCGAATATCCGCTCATGTGGGCAAACCTTAATGTCTTTTATTTATGTTAAGAATTAGATCTATTCTTTGTATGATGTTTCTCTTGTTATCTCAATGGGTATATTGATATAATAACTCATCATATGCTTTTATAATGAATGCATGAACATTTACTTTTCTGTATCTAGTCTTTATAAATGACATTATCTTCTCATAATGCTCACATAAAGGAGGGGCTCGACGCTCACATGTGCCTCGGCTGAGCACCCGGTGCCCACCGGGTGATAGGCCAATGTGCATGGGATTAGAATGTTAGTGGCTAGATAGAAAAATGACTACATCTTGGTTTCGTTCTGGGACCTCTTTTCAAAGTTGTTGTGAGAATGATGTGTGATGATAGAGCACTTGAGCTTGGGCAGAGTGTCGGAGCATGATTTAAAGATCACGGAGGATGAGTTTCCTCAGAGATTTAATATTGGACCTAAGTTTGATGTATGTAAATGGGTAGAAGAGAATTTGTATCATGAGTTCTATGAGACCTTCTTTTGCTTTCTTTCAAGTAGATTTGTATGGAGGGCTTTCTATGTATGCATTGAGATCAAGTGGTACTATAGATCTTACATTTGTACCCAAGATGAATATCAAAAGCTATAGGATGTTGATCTAACTTGGACACATATTGTTTATCATTGGTGGAAGGGAATGTTGACCAGTTATACCTTGGAATATTCTATTTATATGTATTATTGTCTGAAGTTGCTTTGAGATTGAGTTCTTAAAAGAACCTAGAGGATAATTTTTCATGTTATCCCTTTAACCATGAAAACCCTACTCATTACACTTATTTTGGAAGCATTCCTAATGGTCAGCTAAGATTCTTTGAGTGATGGGCAAGGAAGCTCGGGTTGAGGAAGATGGTAGACATTACGCTGAAAAGAAAGAGAGGAGAGACGACTCAAGTATAGTGAAGAACATGAAAGGGAGCTGGATGAACAACATGAGGTTATAGGAGTGATGGATTTATGGAGTCATGCATCACCGGAAGGAATTGAGGTTCATGTGGATGACACAAGCCTGAGAAGTCTTTTTACCCCATCTTAGCAAGCGACCAAGAGAGATCCCTTGACTTCCGATGAGATTTTTTCACTTGGAGAAATGATAGACGTCGGCATACATCTGAATCCACCCGCTGCCCAACCCCAGCGTTTAGTCTTCAAAATCAAGAGATAAGCATTGCTAACACTTTGTTTGTATCAGTGGGAGTGACTGATCTATGCCTAGGAAATATAATTTTTCATTTGGTACATCTATGGCTACATAATCATTTCCTAAGTTTGGAGGAAAATTTTTAGAATGACAATTGGGAAAAGTGTGAGTAGACAAAGCTCGGGTATCACATGTGGGAGTGGTGTAGGACACACATTTGGTGGTTGTGTAGTATCATAAACTATTGGTACGTAGTTCAGTGGGACATTGGGAGTGCTAGACACGACCATTTTAGGCCATTTATCGGCTACATGACCTGGATTTGATGGTATAGGAGCTAGAGGATCTAGTGGATTATGAGGATTAGGACCTTGTCGATCTAGTGGATCTAGTTGTGGAGGAAACATCACAGAAAATAAAGGTTTAGGATCGGTGGATAAGGGGCTCAACCACCTCAGCAAGTGTTTTTGAGATGTCTTTGCATCTTCCAGGACTACAAAGGTGTTGAGAATGCTACAAAGCATGTACACAAGTCCGAACTAATATGGCATGTGAAGGGGATAACTACCCTAGAGCGGAAGGTAAGTCAGTTTCAACAACATGTAACTAAATTACTTGATTAATTATGATTATCACTAGTAATAGAACACCAAATAACACATTATTTCAGATAAATTCTCTCAATATGAAAGTATAATAACTTGGCCACTTCGAGGGGGCAACCTCCAAAACATATAATAAGACTCAAATACTAAACATAATGATCATCCACTACCTATAACCCCTATTTATACTATTCCTATGCTATGGCCATCAATGGCTGACCAACCAACGATAATAGATCATATATAAAAAGAGATACATCATGATATTAAGTTATTATCGCAATAAGTCGGCTATATCAATCCCATGTAAGATATATAATTAATGGTGTAACATGCCCCTACCCTTCAAAGAAACATTCTCCCCAATGTTGGGAAGCCCTAGATGCTTTCTTTGCATGAATGCTTCATCTTCCCAGGATGCATCCTCAATATTCATATTCTTCCACTTGATCGGTACTCTGGTAATGACTCGGGCCTCGGTCTTTTGGTGTGTGTCTAAAGAATGCCTTCAGTTCCAATATGATCCTTCCTTCCTCGTCTAGTTCGGAAGCACCGATTAGGTGGAAATGTGCTGCCTAATAACTTTTTAAAGCAAGAAACATGGAAGACTAGATGTATTCTACTTCTGGAGGGAGCTCTAGCTTATATGCCACACTACCAATTTTTTGCAAAATTTGATAAGGACCATAGTATTGAGGAGTAAGCTTATTATCCTTTTACTATTGTTTCAAGGATAATTGCTTATATGGCTGAAACCTTACAAAAATAAAGTCTTCCTCTACAAAGTGTCGCTCACTCCTATGTTGATCAACTTTGTTACTTCATACGGTTTTGTGCCCATGCCAAATTTTATCTAAGATTAGAGAGTACCTCATGTTGATGCTGAATGTGATCTTCGACTAATCTCACATTTGGTTTGACCTTCAAGCTAGATATGAGTGATGGTGTAGTGCCCACTTTCCTTGGACACTATTCAGATATTGATCCTGACACTATTGGTCACATTTTGGATATTATTATGTTTTGATGTAGTATGATGTATCAAGGATTATTATGGACATTATTATGTTTTGATTAGTATGATGGTTAGATGTTAGATCATAGATTAATATTGATCTGGATTCAGATATTTTGCTTGAGGATCATTGAGACATTTTTATTATTATGTGGATGATGATATACTAGTTGACATGGACATGTTATTGATGTTAATTTTAGACATGTGACATTGATTATTATGAATAGCTCTAGTATAGAAATCTATTGGATGATGATATAGTTACAAATTGAATTTTAATGATAAATATTGAATCTTGATATTGTTGTGATTTGGATCTAATGTTTATATATCATTTGGATGTTCTGATATGGCCACGAGGCCGAAGGAGGTATTTTGCATTTTGCAGGTTAAAATCACAACAATGTCGGGGGACTGGAGACTAACCATATTGGAATTCAGTGTGAAATCAACAAGGTCACCATGGCAACTGTGTTTGAGTTGTATGTTGTGTTTTGTTAGGATTTCCCATGGGGGGATTTCCATTATTGTGACCATGGGGTATATGTGTGCTTTATTTGTTGTGTCCCTTTTTAAAATTATTGTTGTATGTATTTTATTTGTAATGTGCTCTTTAGTTTAATTATTTTAATGTGATAGTATAATGTGAATCTTATAGTTAAATTTCAATTAAATTAATTGGGATGTGGAATATAAATTAAAAGTTAATGTCTTGGTTGAAAATGAAAAATGACTTTTATATATATATATATATATATATATCATAACCATATGATAGATAAATAAATCTTTATTTGAAAAACATGTAATAAATAAATGTCATAAATATAAATGCATGTGTAAGAAATTGTAAGAGGTTGTAAGAAGATTTTGGAAGGTCAGACACTCCATATCTCTCTTGAAATTCGAATTTGAGCTTGGAGGAAAAATTTGGAGGCTTGTGGGACAAGTTAAACTTGTCCCACACCTCTCAAAATCCTCCACCAACCATGTTTATTAATTTGGGGTCAAAATCAGATTATTTTATTGAATTTTGACTTGATTTATTGTAAGAAGTGATTGCACTTGTCTTACAAATTTTAAATGCATTCCCTTTTGGGGTATGGGCTATTGTGTGTGTAATTGATCTTGTCATTTTTTTTCATTTATGGTGATTTGTTGTTGATGTGGATTGCACTCTTAGGGAAGGAAGAAAAATGATGTGGCATCCCACTTAGAATCCACATCATCCTCTTCCACCCTCTCCTTTAAAATTTTAATTCCTCCTCATTTTGAGGTTGTTGAAGGTTGGAGATTTCACTCTTGGGTCAAATTTTTCTTTTGCCTTTGGAGCTTGGATTGATTCACATGCTTGTACATTGTTGTTTTGGGACTATGTTTTGAGCATCAAAGAACTGCTATTTTGGAAACAAGTCTCCATTATGGAGAGGTAGGCTCTCACTCTTTTAAAATTGTTGTTTTTTCCCTCTTTTAGCATGAATTTTTGAATGTGTTGTGTTTGCAATTCTTAGAGGGATGGGTAGAATGATTAGGGCATGGTGTGGACAAAAGACTATGAGGTTAATTAGAGGAGGGATAAGGGATTTTCCATTGGCACTTGTCTTAAGGAGTGGAGTGTTGGTTGGAATCCACCTAGGAAAAGAATATGCATGCATTTCTTACTTTGGGGGAGGTATAAGGGATAAATTTGGAGGAGGGATAAGGTTTATGGGATGGTTATGTTCTTGGTGGTTGTTATAGGTGGATGTCCAATTTCAACATGGGAGGCATAAGGAGACCTCCATAGTTCTTGCTCTTGTTTGGCTTGCTTGCTCAAGCCTTTTTTATTGTATGACTATTTTCTAATGCAAATTGAGAATTGTTGCCTTGTTTTGATTTGTGTTTTCTTTGATTTTTGTGATACATGAGTGTTGCTTGCATGTGAAAGAAGTCCATGTTTCCATGAGTTGAATTATCATGCTCCATTTCAATATGGTTGGGGCTCGGGGGCCAATGGGGAAAGATGGCTTCTCTTTTCCCATTGGATGTCTTGGTTGGGTGGAGAGCGTTTCCTTTCCCCCTTCCTTGTTGTGATCCAAAGAAGATATAAGATGAAGAAATCAGCCTACTACTGTTTGAAGCTTAGAGAAAACAATTTGATAGTCATTTCCTTTTTACAAGTTCATTGTAACCTTCCCACTTTGAAGTGGATGATTTGTATTGTTAATTGTAATGAGAAGACATCTTGTATTGAAATTATAAGGTTGAAAGTGATAAGTGAATTGTAGAAGATTATTATTCCATACTGTGTTATGAGAAGAATGTGAAAGAAAGAAATATGTATTGTGCATTGTAACTTGAAATTCAAAGAAAGAGATAAACTATTGAATTATTGTTGGAAATCAAATAAAGAATTACATTCCTTTCTCAAAATTTCATTGTTGTATTAGATTCGAGTTGCTGTTGTGAAATGAAAACTCTATTTTGAAAGAGATTAAGAAATAGCATTGCCAATAAATGTACTTGTGTTTGAAATCAAAACTAGAGTTTAAACTTGGCATATGAACTGTCAATTAATTGTTCAAATCAACTGAATGTCTTAGATAATATTTTAAATGCCTCCCCATATTTGGAAGATTGCAAATTGGTTAATAAACTTGTTAGCAAATGATCTCTGTTTCTTTCTTTAATTCTGGCAATGAATTCCATCAAAAATGTACAGTTCAGATTTTTAGTTAAAATTGAGAAAGGAAACAAAGTATTATAGATGCATTAGGTCCTATTGAACCCACATTGAACTTCATATTCAAGACAATATCTCAAAACTCTATCAAATCTAATTTTAACTTCACAATCCAATTTACTGTCAAAAATGTAAAATTTACCAAATGCAACCCAATATCTAAATTGGACTTTGAAAATATACTTAAATTTACCCAATACCATTTCCCAATTCTCAATTTACATGCTCAGAAGAAGAAATATCAAAATTGAATCAAATCTTATAAGTTGGAAAAAAACTCAGTTTTAAAATTATAAACCATGCAGATTGATTTCTTAAAATTGACCCTCTAAGCTTCACAAAATTTTAAAATTGATAATTTTTATGCAAAGAGGACTTTGAGATATTTCCGAAAAGTCCTCGTTTGCCTAAAATGGAGCTTCCTATCAAAAGTTATGGCCATTTGAAGTTTTACTTCAAAATGGCCATCCAAAACCAAAATGAAATAATTCGACCTTAGAAAAATTTAAATTTTTAACTTAGGAAAAATTTCCTAAAACTTTCCACGGCCCCACCAACCTCTCATCCTATCATAAGTTTCCACATGGCACCTTGGAGGGGCAGGCCCTTAATAAAAAAACTTAACTTTTTACCCTTTTGGAAAAATTTCACTTTTTCCTCCTTCGACACGCATCCCCACAGCCAATAGGATGTTGACACATGTCCCCATGGGTGCACAGGTCCATGAAAGTCTTTTAACCTCTTAACCCCATGGGCAAAAAATCCAAATTACCTCTGTCGGCCCGCGGCCATTCACAAAGCGCAACGTGGCCATTTGAACAAGTGCGGAGGCATGGAGGAAAATTTTCCTTTGGAAAATTGAGACTTTGGTTTTGTGAAAAATTTCAAATTTTTCCCCACGACCCGCTTGCCCGCACGAATCACGTGATGACACGTGGCATTTGGGAAAAATTTCCCAATTTTCTCCCTATCCCCATGGACCTCCAAGGGAAAATTTTCCCCTAAAACTCCGCCCGGCCATAACTTGAGTTTTACAAGGAGTTAGGAGGACTTCTTTATATGGTTGGAAAGGTGAGGAAATTTCCTATCCAATGATCCTAGTTTAGGAAAGTTTTGATAAATCTAAGTGTGTGAAAAATATAGTTGAAGTTTAGGGCTTGATAGAGAGTAGGCCTGTGATAAATTTCTCCCTGAACCTTAGTAAAACTTGTAACCTCCAAATTGGAGCCTTGTAAACTTGTTATAAGATAAAAATGGAAATCTTGTGTTTGGTTAATCAAAATTTGTTCTAGAACCTATTTAGTTTCAAACTAGTGTCTTGCAACTTGGTTGTAGACTCTTCCTATAAAATAAAATAAAATTATTCCATAATTTTCCTAGTTTGTTTCTTGGTCTCAAGTGGTAGTTGAAGCAGGCATCACACTTGGTATCAGAGCGATGGTTCAAAATCTTGGACCATTGGGCACACTAGAAACATTGAGACTTGAAACCTAAAACTAGCAAATTGATAATCTAGAAAACAAAACTAATTGAAAATTAGACATGTTAGTAAACTTAGAAAACTGAAGAAAACTCAAGGTAATGAACTAACTCCCACTTTGGTCTGTGTAGGGAGCTCAGATGGAGCAGGAGGAACGTTCATAGAGACTCAGAGTCACCACCACCGCCACCTCCACCACCACCACCACCACCACTAGATCAGGGTTTAGCAGCTATCTTACCACAAATTTTACAGACCCTCTAGGATGTTAATTCCGCCTTATGTGGAGGATCGGTAGGAGAGCACTCGCAGACAGACAAAGATATTTCCATAGAGGGACATGCACCCCCGACACTCAGTGAGGAGGATGGAGGAGAGAATTTTCATGCAGAGTCAGTCAGAGTAGATTCACCACCTAGGAGGTAGGGTGACAGAGTTCTGGAGCATAGAGAGAGGTCTCAGAGCCCTAGGCTTAGGGATGAGCTTATAGAGAGGCCCAGAGGTCAGACCATGGTTGCAGATCACATCAGGGAAATCCTTAAGCTTAGGCCATCACATTATTTAGGTGACATAGGGGGATTCCAGGCAGAGGCCTAGCTGGTTAGCTTGAGTGGTTGCTTCAAGCTTTGTCCTTGTTCTAGCAACACAAAAGCTCGTGTTGCGATCCATCTACTGAAGGATGGAGCTGGAGTATGGTGGAGAACAAAGGGAGCAAAAGCTCTACATAGACTCGTAGATAGTCACTTGGGAGTGTTTGAGGAGAGATTCATGAGCAGATACTTGCCATGGAGATTCATACACTGAGGATCAATGAGTTCCATGACCTTCGACAGGGAGCTCGTGTTGAGATCGATGAGCACTCTGTAGACATTCAAGAGGCTTCATGGCCTCAACCCTTTACTTCTAATAGTGTTGTTAATATTGTGAATGCAGGTTTGGCAGACAAAGAGATGAATCAAGTGTATGATTCAATGAGAAAGTTCATGAGACAAGAGGAACAGGAAGATATAGAAGACACATGTGATAATGAAATTGAGGCATTTAAAGGTAGAGAAGCACCAAAGTATGATTTTGAATACATAAGCATGGAACAGCTGAAAGAAGAACTAAAAGCATTAGAGGAAGTCATATATCAAGACAAGGATACTCATGTAGATAGAGATAAAGATAAGACAAGTGAAGAGGTGGTAGAAGAGAATCAGATTGCAGTTGAGGAGGCATATGAACCTTCAAAACAGGCTGAGGAGGTAGATTTTTGCATTGCAGACCTTCACTTCATTCCTAAGGTGAAGCAAGCTTATCAAAATGCCAAAAATGAAAGAGAAAGAGTATTATTGATAGAGCAGGTGGAGAAGACTATTAAGTCTTATGAGAACATTCTTAGCAATGATCAAGGAGCTGTAGCTACATGCTGTTATGAACACAAACCAGAGTTAACATACTTAGTGAAGGAGATAGAAGACCAACAAGAGGTAGAATTGAAGACAAAGACCATGAAGAGGAAGATGAAGCAAGGAGCAAGCAAAAAGAGTAGAATTGAGGAGAGGAAATGCAAGAGCAGATGGAGGAGACAAACTATACCAGCAAAGTCAATAAGGAAGAATTGGAAGACAAGAAAGAAGAAGAACCATTTGAGCAGGAGCTCAAATTCTTTCTCTCAAGGGCACTCTGATGCAGGAGCATCAAGGAACAACACATAATAAGGTCATATAAGACCATGATACATGTTTTTAGGTGTGTTAGAGTTAAATATGTTGTAAAAATGAATATATGCTTGTAAGAAGTTGGTAAGGTGACTTGACTTGGCATTTAAGGAGTAATATAGGCTAGTTAAGGTCATTTTAAGCCTTGACATCATGTAATAGCTTCCTTGTACGGATTATAGGAGAGTATCAAGGTGATATACACAGGATTTCTATGTTGAGAAGATGGTTGAGTCTTCCTAGGAGTGTGAGTTGGCTTAGGAGTCAGTTTAGGAGCTTTAGAGGGTCTATTCTTAGCTAATGAATACCTATTTCATAGGTGATTCGATGAAGATGAAGGAGGACAGGGGGTTCTCAAGGTTTTGGAGGATGGAACAAGGAGTAACAACGTGTGTATGATGTTTGGAAGAAGATATTATACTCTGGAATGC
The DNA here is from genome assembly GCA_018340775.1 of Taxus wallichiana var. yunnanensis. NCBI lineage: Eukaryota > Viridiplantae > Streptophyta > Pinopsida > Cupressales > Taxaceae > Taxus > Taxus wallichiana. The sequence continues at coordinate 276,377,804 of CM031244.1, forward strand.
ATGAAATAGCTTGTTTCAGTGGACTGTGTACAAGAACCCTGGCAGGACAGCAAGGTCAAAACCCTCCATGACCTTCAAATGATGTAATTCTCTTGATTATCAGTATGGAAAGACTCTACAGGTGATTTGGATCACATTGATAAATTTTGTATGTTTTGAAAATGTATAGTTTGAATTTTATAGCAAATTATTGCCTCTCGGGCCTGAACTAGGGCTTCGTATATTTATTCATTCCATGGATAGAATCACCTGAAACTTTTACAATATCTCTGCATTGATATGATCTAAAAACCATCCAAATTTGGTGAAGAATGATCTTGTGTCGCTCAAGCTATAGGTGACTGTGTATTCGAGATACAACAGTGATGTATTGTTACAGTCAAATAAAGAACATGCACAGTTTTTGCTTTATAGCATTGCTAATCATGATGATAGATTGATAAGATGGACAAAATAGGGATATATGGAATGTATTTGCATGATCTCAGGTTTGAATGCATGAAGTTATCACCTTGTTAGTATATAAAAGATGATTGCACAGGATTAGGACTGTATTTGGCAAGAAAAGAGGACTGTAAACATGAAGGAGATAGATACAATATGATGTAAATCCACTGATAAGGAATGGGAGGGTACTTACCCAGGTATATTTGTTGAATATGAATGACATTGGGCATATAGGTATAAGAGAAATTCCTTCCCTCTAGCTATAAGGAGACTGTACAGTGGTCTAGGACTGTGTTAGTCCACAATAAGATAGTAAAAGGACTAATTTCAAGAAGAATTAGAGTTAAGTACCTGTGCATGGAAGTTGGAAGATGACTATCCTAGTATTATTAATGTGTTCCATGATTCTAGAGAGAAATCTACCAGTGATTTGGAGTAAATGTGGACTGTGTAGGGGTTCTAGGGCAGTATAAGTCACTTCAAAAACATACAAGGGAGGTGATAAAGAGAAAACCTAGATCTAGGACAGTATATGGAACTCATGAATACCTCAACCATTGTGAAGGGAGGTTTGTTAGCTGTTGGTATGCCCTGGGAACCAACTAATTGAGTATTAAGAGTTTGAGTTGGATGCTTTTAGACTAAGTTCAGTCTTGAGGGCAGAGTATTGGGACTGCACACTAGTAGAGAGATGCTTGAGCATCCATAAAGGAACTTGAAACATTGGTTTGTTGTTTTGGTCATGTTCAATCAATTAAGAAAGAGCTTGTGACTGTAGTAAAGAAGAACTCCATTGGGAGTAAAGTGTATGGTAAGAAATATCAAAAGGTAACATATGCTAGATACCTTATCAATAGATTTTGTATCTTGGGACAGTCATGTATATGAATGTAGGAGCATTACATATCTATTATACATTGTGTCTATGGTCACAAAATGATCACCTTAGCTCATCTCTGATCAAGGAAGTCCTTTAAGGGTTTTTCTTTCATACAAAACATGCATTAGGCCTCCATAGACACCAAGGGCCATAAAACATGTAAATGGTGATCCTCAAGCAGGGGTTGGTTGGAGTATTAGAGTAGGTTCAAGCTCTTGATTATATAGTAAGAAATTTTTGGTATTGACCCTGCATTAAGGCTAGAGACAGGTCCTGGAGCCATATTCAGCGATTCTGAGGATAGTAGATCGAGGGGTCAGCTCCCTCCTCCTCGTGGTCATCGCATTCTTCACGGTCATCTTTTAGATCACAACAACAACAGCAGCAGCGGCACTCCCACCCACCTTTTAGGTCTCCTTAGAGAGTTGATACACAGAGAGGTCGGAGCATGGGGCCTCCTAGGGGTCCTGCCAGGGACACCGGTGGAGCTAGATCTCAATCGGCAGGAGCTCGACCACAGAGGCCATAGCAGACTATGGCTGGATCATCAGGGACCAAAGCACCTACCTCTAGGGCACCTTCTGGCGATGCTATAGTTTGGAGGACTTCGGTGGTTGCTTGGTGTGGAGTAGTGGGACACTTTTTAAGAGAGCCCCGAGAACCCTAATAAGGTTAAGGCACCCATCTCGAGCCTACATCGAAGACATGGGACGGAGTCACGGGATCTATGCAGCTTGAGAACTGTCAGTGAGCACCGAGCACGGTCATTGAGACTACAGGTAGCATTGGAGGTGTTCCTACTTCTATATTGTTTGATTCTGGTTCTTCTAATTCATTTATTGCACCATCCTTGGTAGAACGATACAGGTGGTGGGTCATTAGACAAGGTCAAAGTTGGGATGTCAAGATGGCTTTAGGAGCCAAAGTTTTTGTAAACTCCTTAATAAAGGAGTGTGTTGTTAACTTGGGACCTTTCACCACCACTTCAAATCTCCGCGTACTTCCTTTGGGCTCGTATGGATTCATTTTAGGCATGGATTGGTTATCTACACACACGGGCCAAAATGCATTGCTATCATAAGACTATATCTTGTGCAGATGATCTTGGAGTTGAGTTAGTGATTTCTGGAGTCAGGAGACCTATTTCTATTCACACTATCTCCACTATGCAGCTCAAGCGGTGTGTGTGACGGGGTTATCAGATGTATGCAGTCACAGTTAGTGACCAAACAGAGGATGGGTCTAGTGGGCCATCACTAGATGACCACCCCATTTTGAGAGAGTTTGCAGATGTTTTCCCATGGGAGCTACCGGGGATGCCACCCCCACGTGAGATTGATTTCCATATTGATTTAGTTCCAGGAGCAGAGCCTATCTCACGAGCTCCTTATCGGATGACCACCCTAAAGCTTTGTGAGCTCAAGTTGTAGCTAGAAGGCATTTTAGAGAAAGGCCTCATGCATCCTAGTGTATCCCCTTGGGGTGCACTGGTTATATTTGTGAAGAAGAAGGATGGATCATTACGGTTGTGCATCAACTACCGCTAGCTGAATAAGGTAATCGATCAAGAATCGTTATCCCCTACCTCACATTGATGACTTGTTTGATCAAATGAAGGGAGCCACGGTGTTCTCTAAGATTGATCTCAAGTCCAGGTACCATCAGTTGAGGATTACAGAGGAAGACATCCATAAGACTACTTTTTGTACGAGGTATGGGCACTATGAGTTCACAGTGGTGCCCTTTGGTTTGATGAATGCCCCCGCAGTATTCATGAGTTTGATGAATGGGGTATTCAGGACCTTTCTAGATTGCTTCATGCTCATCTTTCTTGATGACATTTTGATTTACTCACGTACGCATGAGGAGCACGAGGGGCACCTTTGACAAGTTCTTCAGTGTCTTCGTGAGTAGTAACTTTTTGGGAACTTGGAGAAGTGTGCCTTCTTTCAGTCAGAGATTCAGTACTTGGGCCATATCATCTCAGGTGAAGGAATCGTAGTTGATCCTTCCAAGATTAGAGCCATTATGGATTGGCCAGTACCCACTATAGTGACAGAGGTGCGCAGCTTCATGGGGTTAGCAGGGTATTACAGGAGATTTGTGCAGGACTTCTCTTGGATAGCACACCCCATCACTTCCCTTCAGCGGAAGGGGAAGAAATTTGTTTGGTCAGATAGGTGTGAGTAGGCCTTCAGAAACTAAAGGAATATCTCACTACAACACCCATTCTTGCAGTGCCAGATCCACATGGTGAGTTCTTTGTATGCACAGATGCTTCGTTGGCAGGCCTTGGAGGTGTTCTTATGTAGGAGGGCAGAGTTGTAGCTTTTGAGTCTCGCAAACTCAAGGATCATGAGCTTAATTATCCTACCCATGATCTTGAGCTTACGGTGGTTGTGCATGCTTTGGTTCGATGGAGATATTTTCTTCTTGGTTGGAGATTCACACTCAGGATAGATCATTTGAGTCTTCACCACCTTTTCATGCAGCCCAATCTAAACGCTCGTCAGAGACATTGGATGGAGTTGCTCTGTGAGTACGACATGGAGATAGAGCATGTGAAAGGGAAGAAGAATGTGGTTGCAGATGCTCTTAGCAGATGGAGGCATTTGAGCATGGCTACTTCAGTGAGCACAAATTTACAGAGTAGGATCCTTCAGCAGCTTCCTCTTGACAGTTTCTACATTCTGGCCCGAGCGAGAGATTGAGTCCCGAGACCCCTTGAGGGGAAATTTGATGGTCTCTCACTAGAGGTAGATGGTCTTCTCGAGCACGAGAGGTCAGATTTATGTTCCTAGAGATGGAGGCTTGAGGCAGGACATCTTGACAGAGGCACATCGTGCACCCTATTCACCCATCCTGGGGTGAAGAAGATGCACACCACCTTGAGACAGTTATATCACTTTGGAGAGGACTTGACAGGGGACATGGCTTATTTTGTGTCATGTTGTTTAGAGTGCCGAGAGAGTGAAGGCGAGAATCGGCATCCAGGCTAGCCTTCTCTATCCTCATGCTATACGGAGTGGAAATGGGACACCATTTCCATGGATTTCATTGTTGGGTTACCGATGTCGAGATATCACCATGACGCCATCATGGTCACGGTTGATAAATTGACAAAAGTAGCTCACTTTTCTCTGGTAAAGACCACATATAAAGCTAGTGCAGTGGCACATGTCTACTTGGATGAGATCGTCAGGTTACACGGGATTCCGTGGAAGATCATTTGTGACCGTGATCCTTTATACACTTCACATTTCTGGACTACCATGCAGTATGTTCTAAGGATGAAGATTAACTTCATCATATCTTATCACCTTGAGATGGATGGAAAGACTTAGAGGGTGAATCAGATATTGGAGGATATGCTCAGGATGTATGTGATGGATCAGCAGTCTAAGTGGGAGGAGTATCTATATCTTGTGGAATTTTCCTACAATAATAGTTTCCAGAGTTCTATAGGCATGGCTCCTTTTCAGGCCTTGTATGGTAGGGAGTGTAGGACACCCCTTAGCTGGGATAGATTGGAGGATAGAGTATCCTTAGGACCAGCTCTTTTGCAGGACATGGAGCAGCAGGTAGTGTTGATCAGGCAGAGATTACAGGAGGCACAAGATAGGTAGAATAAGTATGTTGATCAAAGCATAGAACCGAGTATAATTTTGATGTGGGCATGAAGGTTTTCCTTTGTGTTAGGCCACATAAGAGCCCGATCCATTATGGAAAAGGTTCTAAGTTAGCTCCTCGGTTCATTGGACCTTTTGAGATCTTGGAGCGTATCGGCCCGTTGGCCTACCGTCTAGCATTGCCACCCAGCTTGTCTCGCATACATGATGTGTTTCATGTTTCTGTTCTTAGGAGATATATCACAGATCCTTCTCATGTGCTGGATTGGACATCATTGCAGGTGTAGGATCAGGGACAGTTGATGGTGGAGCCCATCCGTATCATAGATCGTAGGACCTTGGGCCTTTGAGGCAGAGAGATTGATCAGGTATGGGTGCAGTGGGACAGATATGATGAGACTGCAGCCACTTGGGAGGATGCTACTGCTTTACGAGTACAGTTTCCACATTTTTTCCAGTGACTTCCAGGAGGAAGTTGAGTCTAAGGGGAGGGGGATGTAGTGCCCACTTTCCTTGGACACTATTCAGATACTGATCCTGACACTATTGGTCACATTTTGGATATTATTATGTTTTGATGTAGTATGATGTATCAGGGATTATTATGGACATTATTATGTTTTGATTAGTATGATGGTTAGATGTTAGATCCTGGATTAATATTGATCTGGATTTAGATATTTTGCTTGAGGATCATTGAGACATTTTTATTATTATGTGGATGATGATATACTAGTTGACATGGACATGTTATTGATGTTAATTTTAGACATGTGACATTGATTATTATGAATAGCTCTAGTATAGAAATCTATTGGATGATGATATAGTTACAAATTGAATTTTAATGATAAATATTGAATCTTGATATTGTTGTGATTTGGATCTAATGTTTATATATCATTTGGATGTTCTGATATGGCCATGAGGCCGAAGGAGGTATTTTGCATTTTGCAGGTTAAAATCACAACAATGTCGGGACTGGAGACTAACCATATTGGAATTCAGTGTGAAATCAACAAGGTCACCATGGAAACTGTGTTTGAGTTGTATGTTGTGTTTTGTTAGGATTTCCCATGGGGGGATTTCCATTATTGTGACCATGGGGTATATGTGTGCTTTATTTGTTGTGTCCTTTTTAAAATTATTGTTGTATGTATTTTATTTGTAATGTGCTCTTTAGTTTAATTATTTTAATGTGATAGTATAATGTGAATCTTATAGTTAAATTTCAATTAAATTAATTGGGATGTGGAATATAAATTAAAAGTTATTGTCTTGGTTGAAAATGAAAATTGACTTATATATATATATATATATATATATATAACCATATGATAGATAAATAAATCTTTATGTCAAAACATGTAATAAATAAATGTCATAAATATAAATGCATGTGTAAGAAATTGTAAGAGGTTGTAAGAAGATTTTGGAAGGTCAGACACTCCATCTCTCTCTTGAAATTCGAATTTGAGCTTGGAGGACAAATTTGGAGGCTTGTGGGACAAGTTAAACTTGTCCCACACCTCTCAAAATCCTCCACCAACCATGTTTATTAATTTGGGGTCAAAATCAAATTATTTTATTGAATTTTGACTTGATTTATTGTAAGAAGTGATTGCACTTGTCTTACAAATTTTAAATGCATTCCCTTTTGGGGTATGGGCTATTGTGTGTGTAAGTGATTTTGTCATTTTTTTCATTTATGGTGATTTTTGTTGATGTGGATTGCACTCTTGGGGAAGGAAGAAAAATGATGTGGCATCCCACTTGGAATCCACATCATCCTCTTCCACCCTCTCCTTTAAAATTTGAATTCCTCCTCATTTTGAGGTTGTTGAAGGTTGGAGATTTCAATCTTGGGTCAAATTTTTCTCTTGCCTTTGGAGCTTGCTTTGTGGAAGAGCTTGGATTGATTCACATGCTTGTACATTGTTGTTTTGGGACTATGTTTTGAGCATCAAAGAACTGCTATTTTGGAAACAAGTCTCCATTATGGAGAGGTAGGCTCTCACTCTTTTAAAATTGTTGTTTTTCCTCTTTTAGCATGAATTTTTGAATGTGTTGTGTTTGCAATTCTTACAGGATGGGTAGAATGCTTAGGGCATGGTATGGAGAGAAGACTATGAGGTTAATCGAGGATGGATAAGGGATTTTCCATTGGCACTTGTCTTAAGGAGGGAGTGTTGGTTGGAATCCACCTAGGAAAAGAATATGCATGCATTTCTTACTTTGGGGGAGGTATAAGGGATAAATTTGGAGGAGGGATAAGGAGGGGTTGAGGAGGGATAAGGTTTATGGGATGGTTATGTTCTTGGTGGTTGTTGTAGGTGGATGTCCAATTTCAACATGGGAGGCATAAGGAGACCTCCATAGTTCTTGCTCTTGTTTGGCTTGCTTGCTCAAGCCTTTGTGATTGTATGACTATTTTCTAATGTAGTTGAGAACTGTTGCCTTGTTTTGATTTGTGTTTTCTTTGATTTTTGTGATACATGAGTGTTGCTTGCATGTGAATAAGTCCATGTTGCCATGAGTTGAATTATCATGCTCCATTTCAATATGGTTGGGGCTCGGGGCCAATGGGGAAAGATGGCTTCTCTTTTCCCATTGGATGTCTTGGTTGGGTGGAGAGCGTTGCCTTTCCCCCTTCCTTGTTGTGATCCAAAGAAGATATAAGATGAAGAAATCAGCCTGCTACTGTTTGAAGCTTAGAGAAAACAATTTGACAGTCATTTCCTTTTTACAAGTTCATTGTAACCTTCCCACTTTGAAGTGGATGATTTGTATTGTTAATTGTAATGAGAAGACATCTTGTATTGAAATTATAAGGTTGAAAGTGATAAGTGAATTGTAGAAGATTATTATTCCATACTGTGTTATGAGAAGAATGTGAAAGAAAGAAATATGTATTGTGCATTGTAACTTGAAATTCAAAGAAAGAGATAAACTATTGAATTATTGTTGGAAATCAAATAAAGAATTACATTCCTTTCTCAAAATTTCATTGTTGTATTAGATTCGAGTTGCTTGTTGTGAAATGAAAACTCTATTTTGAAAGAGATTAAGAAATAGCATTGCCAGTAAATGTACTATGTTTGAAATCAAAACTAGAGTTTAAACTTGGCATATGAACTGTCAATTAATTGTTTGAATCAATTGAATGTCTTAGATAATATTTTAAATGCCTCCCCATATTTGGAAGATTGCAAATTGGTTAATAAACTTGTTAGCAAATGATCTTTGTTTCTTTCTTTAATTCTGGCAATGAATTCCATCAAAAATGTATAGTTCATATTTTTAGTTAAAATTGAGAAAGGAAACAAAGTATTATAGATGTATTAGGTCCTATTGAACCCACATTGAACTTCATATTCAAGACAATATCTCAAAACTCTATCAAATCCAATTTTAACTTCACAATCCAATTTATTGTCAAAAAACGTAAAATTTACCAAATGCAACCCAATATCTAAATTGGACTTTGAAAATATACTTAAATTTACCCAAGACCATTTCCCAATGCTCAATTTACATGCTCAGAAGAAGAAATATCAAAATTGAATCAAATCTTATAAGTTGGAAAAAAATTGCCAGTTTTAAAATTATAAACCCTGCAGATCTATTTCTTAAAATTGACCCTCTAAACTTCACCAAATTTTAAAATTGATGATTTTTGTGCAAATAGGACTCCAAGATCTTTCCGGAAAGTCCTCGTTTTCCTAAAATGGAGCTTCCTATCAAAAGTTATGGCCATTTGAAGTTTTACTTCAAAATGGCCATCCCAAACCAAAAATGAAATAATTCGACCTTAGAAAAATTTAAATTTTGAACTTTGGAAAAATTTCCTAAAAATTTCATGCCCCTCCAACCTCTCATCCTATTAGAAGTTTCCACGTGGCACCTTGGAGGGTAGACCCTTAATAAGAAAACTTAACTTTTTACCCTTTTGGAAAAATTTCACTTTTTCCTCCGCCAACCCGCATCCCCGTAGCCAATAGGATGTTGACACGTGTCCCCATGGGTGCACGGGTCCATGTAATTCTTTTAACCTTTTAACCCCATGGGTGAAAAATCCAAATTTCCTCTGCAGCGACCCGCGGCCAATCACAAAGCGCCACGTGGCCATTTGAGCAAGTGCGGAGGCATGGAGGAAAATTTTCCTTTGGAAAATTGAGACTTTGGTTTTGGGAAAAATTTCAAATTTTTCCCCGCGACCCGCTCGCCCACACCAATCACTTGATGACACATGGAATTTGTGAAAATTTTCCCAATTTTCTCCCTATCCTCGTGGACCTCGAAGGAAAATTTTCCCCTAAAACTCCGCCCCCTTAACTTGAGTTTTACAAGGAGTTTGGAGGAATTCTTTATATGGTTGGAAAGGCGAGGAAATTTCCTATCCAATGATCCTAATTTAGGAAAGTTTTGATAATTCTAAGTGTGTAAAAATCTAGTTGAATTTTAGGGCTTGATAGAGAGCGGAGCTGCGATAAATTTCTCCCGAACCTTAGTAAAACTTGTAACCTCCAAAATGGAGCCTTGTAAACTTGTTATAAGATAAAAATGGAAATAACGTGTTTGGCTAATCAAAATTTGTTCTAGAACCTATTTAGTTTCAAACTAGTGTCTTGCAACTTGGTTGTAGACTCTTCTTATAAAAAAAAAATTATTCCATAATTTTCCTAGTTTTTTTCTCTGATGCACGAAGTGGTAGTTGAAGCGGGCATCACGGATGGAGGATGGTACCCATAAAGTTCCGAAATTGAGACATTTTGGAGGAGGTATGAAATGAAGTATTTTACCACCATTCTACCAGTGGGAACCAATGCACCCAACATTCTTGTTTATCTGAAGTAAAACATCGAAGATATCCCTCTAAACATTTATTTACCACCTCAGTTTACCCATCTAATTAGGGATGATAAGAGGAACTCCGGCTAGTTGGGTACCTAGACAAGAGGAAAAATCAGTCCAAAAGTTACTTGTAAATATTGGATCATGATCACTTACTATAATTTTTGGCGTGTTATGGAGCTTTTGAACCGTATCCATAAAAGAGATGGCAATGCAGTACTAGCTATGAAAAAGGATGATCCATGGCACAAAAATGAGCATATTTGGTAAGGCTGTCTACCACGACCATGATGATACTTTTCCTTCTGATTTAGGTAATCCTGTGATGAAATCCATTGATTCCTCTTCCCATCTCTCACTAGGAATAGACAGAGGTTGGAGAGGACCAGTGTCTTAATGGTCTCGCCCTTATTTTTTTGGTAAACCAAACATTTTGCCACAAATTTTTGAACATATCCTTTCAACCCCTCCCAAAATAAATCCTTCTTAACTCTATGATATGTTTTTAGGACCCCAGCATGGCCACCTATTAGAGAAGAATGTAGCTCTGAAAGAACATGGTGTTTAAGTGTAGAGTTCTTACATAGATATAACCGATCTTTGTACCACAATGTATCCCCCTTCCATATAAATTGATCTGATATGGATGGATCTACCTAGATATTTTGAATGAGAGTATGTGTGGTTGCATATTTCTTCCATTCTTCTCATGCTTGATCTACCCAATCTACATGTAGTATAGAGATGGCACATAACAATGCTTCGGTGGACTCATCCCTCCTAAATAGAGCATCAGTGACCAAATTTTCCTTTCCTTTATTATAAACAATCTCAAAGTCATATGCCAACATCTTAGTGACCCAATTTTTTTGTTCTTTTGAAGATAAACGTTGTTCTAAGAAATATTTCAAACTATCATGATCATTTTTACCTTAAAATGTCTACCCATCAAGTATGGTCTCCATTGTTTGACTGCATGTAGTATTGCCATCATTTTCTTTTCATATGTGGGTTTTAACAAATTTTTCCTTTTATTTTTTGGATCTCAAAGAAAGGAGGTGTCCTTCTTGCATTAGTAATGCTCCAATTCCATTTCTTGAAGCATCGCACTCAACTACGAAAGTTTTGGAGAAATCTGGGGTTGCCAATACTGGAGTGGTGCACATAGCTACCTTCAATTTTTCAAATGCCCTAGATGCTTCCTCATTCCACTGAAAGGAGTCCTTCAATAATTTTTGAGTGGTGTTGCTATATTTCCATAGTTTTTGACAAATCTACGATAATACCCTATGAGACCTAAGAAACCTCATAATTGTTTGAGGGTTCTTGGGGTTTCCCATTCCACCATGGCCTAGATCTTGTGAGGGTCCACCTTAACACCTTCATGAGAAACAATATGGCCCAATTATTCCACTTCTTGTACCCCAAAAGAACACTTTGAAGGCTTGGCATAAAGTTGATGTTTCTCTAAGACTTCTAAGATAGTGTTGACATGATGTAAGTGTTTCTCCCACAATTTCTTTGTACATGAGTATATCATCGAAAAATAATAAGACAAAATTTCTTAGGAATGGTCTAAATAATGAATTCATCAAGCTTTGGAATGTGGAGGGATCATTGGTAAGGCCAAATGGAATCACTAGGAGTTCATAATGGCCTTGATGAGTTCTAAAAGCTTTCTTATGAATATCTTCTTGCTTGACTCTAATTTGGTGATACCCAGAACAAAGATCTAGTTTTGTAAAATAAATGGCACCATGTAACTCATCTAATAAAGCATCAATGACAGGAATAGGAAACTTATCTTTTATAGTGAAATTTTTAAGCTCTCTGTAATCTAGACACATGCGCCATCTTCCATCCTTGCGATGCACCATCACCACGAGAGCAGAATAGGCACTTTGACTGTGACGAATAATACCCATTTCCAACATTTCCTCCACCATCTTCTCAATCTCACTCTTTTGCACATATGGATATCTATAAGGCCTGATGTTGGGGGGTTGGCTTCCTAGAATCAACTGAATAGCATGATCATGATCTCTTTTAGGTGGCAATCCTCTTGGTTCCTTGAAGACAACTACATGTTGATTAATAACCTTTTGAAGATCAGGATGTAATAACTTCATTTGCGGTTGAACTTCTATAGAGAATAATCGTGCTAAAAAACCTTCAGACCCCTTTTTAAGAATCTTCTTCATTTGGTGATAACTCACCACTAAAGGATATTTAGCTTGTAGACCTCGAAGTTCAAATTTTTACCTTCGAATGAAATATCATGAACAATTCATGGAAATTTATCTTTATGGTGCCCAAAGTAGTGAGCCACTGAACACCTAAGACAATATCAGATCCACCCATGGGAATAGAAAACATTATAGATTCCAATGTGTAATCACCCATCATGATTTTGACTTTATGGAATTTACCTGAACATTGGACTGTGCCACCATCTACAATCATTACTTGAAATTTAGGTGCTAGGTAGATGAAACAATTTAGTCTTGTTGCCAACTTATGATTGATGAAATTATGTGTGCTCCCTAAATCAATCAAGACTATTACCTTCTGCTTCTTAAGATAACCCACAACTTGAAGGGTTTGTGGAGTACTAATACCTGATAGAGCATGGCATGAAATAGTGGGCTGAGGATCTCCAGATTCTTCCTCTAATTTTTCCACTTCCTCTGTTGATGTTGCCTCATATTCTTCCTCATCACTAGATCCTTCAATGTAGAATATTTTTTTCTCAAAACATTTATGATTTGGTCCATATTTTCTATCATAGTTAAAGCATAACCCTTTGGCTCTTTTTTCTTCAATTTGTTGAGGTGTCAATCGAATTGGCCAAGGGTAAGAAGGAGACAAGGTGTTACGATATTTTATGCTAGAAAAGGTCTGCCTTCTATTAGAAAAAAAAAATTCCTCTACTCGATGTGCCATGATAGTAGAATCAGCAACCTTAAGTGGGTTAAAAATGTGTACCTCATGCTCAATGTGGTCCTTAAGACCCCCAAGAAATAGGTCATTCAAATACTCTTCTATAATATCCTCCACACGCAAGGAAAAAGTTTGGAATTGATGGACATACTCCTTAACTAAACCAGTTTGGCGTAACTTTGCTAATTGGCTAAAGTAATTCTCAGAAACACTAGAACTATAGTGTAATTGAAGCTCTTCAGTGAACACTTTGTCCAGGTGAAATTTAGGCCATTCTTCTACCTTTGAGCACATAACCAACGATACCAAACAAATTGATCAAGTTCTAGGTATAAGGATGCCACAGTTACCTTTTGTCCTCCTGGGATCTGATGGAGATCAAAGAAATTTTCCATTTGGGTAATCCAATTGAGTGGATCCTTTCCATAAAATTTACACATTTCAACTTTTGGAATCATGCCCCTCCATTGGTGAGAAGATCCACTTGAATGATTAAAGGATCCTCCCTAATTTGAGTGATTTGGATCTGTGTGACCATTTCTAGTAGAACCCATATGACTAGCATTGGAAGTTGTATTAGAAATAGCATTCAAAAAATCCTACTGCATTGCATGAAAATCCTTCTGAATCTCACTCCTAAGGCTACCTTTTAGTTGATGAAGCTCAACATTAAGGTCATCCTTACTCACCATATTGTTTACCCTTTCCTAAAGTTGGATGACCACCTCAGATACTCCCAAACCAAAGTAGAATCTGAAGCCATATCTTCCTTATTTGGGGTCATTCCTGGAGTTTCTTGTCCTTTTCCTTGGCCTCGGTAGATCTACCAGCCATGACAAAGGATGTGGGCCTAGGGGTAGACTTAATAGGGTAGAATTTTAGGGTTTAGGGTTTCATAATTTTTTTGGCCGAATATAGGAATTTATAAAATAAAACCCTATCTATTTTTTGGAGGGGTTTCCGAAAATATAAGAAATTTGAAAATTTTCCAAAATTACGCCCTAGGGAGCCAAATTATGAATAAATATAGAACCGTAATAAATTTTTCAAAACAAGTCAAAACTTATTTAAATTTGGAGAGAAGCTTACTTGACTTATTTCACCTCACCACAAAAAAATTGTAGAAAAATTCGCTACCAATCTTGAGATATAGTCAAACCTTCAGAATTAGGGTTTGATGTCGTCCTGGTTGAGATCAAGCTCTGATACAAGTTGTAATGAAATTACTTGATTAATTATGATTATCACCAACAATAGAACACCAAACAACACAATATTTTAGATAAATTCTCTCAATATGAAAGTATAATAGCTTGGCCACTTCGAGGGGGCAACCTCCAGAACATATAATAAGACTCAAATACTTAACATAATGATCATCCACTACCTATAACCCCTATTTATACTATTCCTATGATATGGCCATCAGAAAGGCCGACCAACCAATGATAATAGATCATATATAAAAGAGATACATCATGATATTAAGTTATGATAGCAACAAGTCGGCTATATCCATCCTATGTAAGATATATAATTAAGGGCGTAACATAACGTTGCAAGGATGTGTGCATAGTTGGTGTTGTTTGAAGTATGACCCCCATCGATAGTGGTGGATTACACCACTCTATAGACTACCTTCTTGGATGAGTTCCATATCCCTGAGTTTGAAGAGATGATCATCAATGCATTTGAAGGAGATCTAACATGGGATGGTAGAGAGTGTGTGGGAGTATTACGCGCATTTGAATACTCTCTTATCAAATCTATCCTATGAAATTCACCCCTCTTAGCATGCTTAGTGTTTTGTCGGAGGATTGATAACACCATTTAGGAGAGGAATTTCACATAAGAGTTGCATTGACCCACACGAGGCCTTGGAGATTTCCTTGCATGCTAAGACTGTTGGAAGCGTAGATATTGGTATTGTCCCCTTACTTGAGGCTTAGATTGCTGCAATGGCAAATTAGCTAGAGAATCTATCTAAAAACTTAGTGCATGAGACTTGTAGTAGTATATGACACACAAAATTTGAGGTAGAGGGGCATATAAAGGACAATTACCCTAGGAGATCGGTACGTGCCATGAAAATGGACTGTGAAATTTTCCATGGGGATCATGATGCAAGTAGGTGCCCAATGTTGCAGTGTGTGATCTGTAAGAAAGTGTCATGCTATTGCAATATCTACACCTCTACTACCCATGACACCAAGGATTTTAGATTGATTTACCGATATATGATGTCGTTGATATTGGTGTGCACAGACCAACTTTGCAAGAAATTCCAAAGACAATGCTCATCACTTTGAAGGGCGTTTGGATGGTGGGGTGCATGGAAGAAGTTTCCAAGGATAATTTTGTGGTCATGGTAATTGCAGATTGGGAAGAAGTGATTTCCTGCATGGGACGTGTTACAACAGTCAATCTATGGAACACTACAAGTGTGAGTTCCTTGATTTGTTAGAATATTCTTGGTGTGAAAGAAAGCATAATCATGAGGAGTTCCTAGAGTTATTTGAGCACATGATCTAGCAACACCAAAAAGACAAAGGTGTTGGGATGGTAAGTTTGAGGAAGGATGATTCACAATGGATTCCAAGAGTGGCGCGTGAGTAAGAACTAGAACTCGATACTAGTCACGACACAAGATGAGGCTACGTGCTCAAGGGAATTAAAAGGAAAAGACCATTGGTTGTTAGAGAAGAGGTGGTGCATGGAAAGTATTTGGATCCTACTACGCCAGCAAAAGAAGTGTATCAAGAAACCATGGATGTGATTTAAAGCCTACAAGGAGAGATCCAGTGCCTAAAAGAGAAATCAAGGTAGTTAGAGAAAAGGAAGAATGTTGAGGCTCCACAGAAGGATCTAGATGAGGTTAGAAGTATGTAAGATGTTGAGGCAAGAGAATATCATTACCTTGCTAGGAGAATGGTTACGTGAGAAGGTATTATGCATTGAAGAAGGGTGTGAGAGGTAAGTTACGTATGCTAACCTTCTTCCTAACAACCTTGATTATGACAAGGAAATCACCTTGAATGTTTTTCTAGATGGGTGGCTTCTAAGAAATATTTTTATTGACATGGGTGGGCAGGTCAATGTTCTCATCCTACATGCTTGAAATTAGATGGGAATTCCCCTATTACATCCATCTTCAAATGTGTTATATATGGCTAACAAGACTAAGGCAATTCCCATTGGTGTCTTGAAGAATGTTGTTATCACTATCCAAGGGGAAAATTTCACTGGGATTTTTAATTTTTAGTGCTAGCCGAGGTAGAAAAATTTCTAGCATTACTTGGGTGCCCCTTGGTTTTAGAAGAATAATGCTGACATAATTTTCAATAAGGGATACATAAGTTTTGAAAACAAGGAGGAGAGGGTCATCATCCCCTTAACCGATGGAAAATCAGCACCATATACTGATCCCTTGGGAGAATAAATTCTTGATAGGATCTATGTGCGCTCCATGAGGGACCCTTAGGTGATTCAACCCATAATGGGAGTTATCCAGTTATAAGATGCTCAGTCTATGAGTGATACAACTAGTGTGGCATGTGACAATTGGGCACACAGGACTTATGAGTTAATTAGGAAACAAATAATAGGCTCACATTACAAGGGTAGTGAAGGCATGCTTAGTTAGGCACAGGAGGGAAGAGATTACAGAGTTACTCTAGAGGGGCCAACCCTGATGATTTCTTACAGGAAATGGAGGCTCCGTGGAAAAATGACATTGAAAGAAGAGGGAAACTTAGCTATAATTTACTTGGGACTGCAGCATGTTGGTGAGAGACTCACTACAATAGCCTTCTAGAGTGGCATGAGGTAAGAATCACATTCTCTATTACATTCTCCCGAAGCAATACACCCAAAGTCAATACAAGACTACTATGAGAAGGAACCCACCTCGTCCCACATCCAAACATGTGAGAAAGCATGGATGGGAGGTGCGGAGGCCTTGCCACCTTCTTTATGGGTTCATAAACTATATTGCACTTTGTACAAGGTTGTGCGTGCACATGGTATATTCACTCCGAGATGTTCCGTTAAATAAGAAATTGGCCAAAGTTAAAAGATGACCTCCTTCAAGCATTCAAGTATCGTAGTACTAAACCATCGGTGGATAGAGAACTACAAGTTGTTAATTTCCTAATGATAGGAGATAGTGTCATGGAAAGAGATAGAATACTAGAGTTATGTGGTGAACATGGCTCGAACCCCCTGCTTTGATGAATAAGAGTCAAAGGAAGTGCAGCGTGAGAGCCCGTGCATAGAGAAATAAAAGGGAAAGATGGTCTACATAATAGATGGTGAAGAGAAGGAAATTTTGTATGTAAACCATACTCAAGGTACATAGGAAGTTTTGATAGTTCCTATGTGAAAGTGTGCTCCTGCCATGAACCCCTTAAAACAAATAAGGTGAAAATTGGCTATGAGGATAAAGCTAAGAAGGTCACTTTTAGAGACTATTTATCGGAGAAGGAAGTCTCAAAGATCATTGATCTCTTCCACAAATTTTAGGATTTATTTATGCATGGGTACCATGAGCTTAAATGTGTTCACCACTCCTTGGGGGAGATGAAGATCAAGTTGAAAGAAGGTATGTGCCCAATCTGGAAAAAGGACTTATTGAATGAATCTAAATCTTCACGTCAAGGTTAAGGAGGAGATAGACAAAATGGTAGCTTCAGGAATCATAGAAGCTGTGGAGGAATCAGAATGGGTAAGCCTGATGGTCATCAACATTAAAAAGGATGGAAGGATAAGGATTAGTGTTAACTACAGGGACTTTAATGCGGTATGTGTAGTTGATCCTTTTCTAACACCTTATACCCGTGGGATTCTGAGGGAGTGGCAAGGTGTGAAATCTCTTCCTTTACAAATGGATTCTTGGGATACCATCAAGTTATAATTACTAAAGAATACTAAGAGAAGACAACTTTTACCACTAAGTGGGGAAGTTTTTCCTATATAGTCATTAATTTTTTACTGAAGAACGCATAGGTTGTGTTTTCATGCATAGTGGTCCAGGCATTTCAAGATTTTATCCATAAGTTTCTGCAAGTCTACCTTGATGACTGGACAGTGTATGGACTAGTGAAATACCATTATGATAATTTGAGGCTGAAGTTTGAGAGATGTCAACAATTGAGGATATCCATCAACATTAAGAATGTTTTTTTGCTACTCCATTTGGGACCTTGTGTGGGAACGTCATATGGAAGGAAGGTTTACTGGTGAATCCCACCAAATTTACTGTTATTATGGGGATGGGGGAGCCTACTAGTCAAAGCACAGTGCATGGATCCCTTGGGCATATGGGATACTACTAAAATTTTATACAGCGGTATGCCAAAATTGTCGCTCCTCTGGAGAATGTACCAAAACAAAAGAGTGCCTTTCATTGGGGAGAGGCACAACAAACGATGTTTGACACTTTGAAGGATAGACTTTTCACTGCACCCATATTATAGATTTACTCTTAGGATAAAACTTTCCACATGTATGTCAATGCCTCAGGGACAACCATCGGAGCAGTCCTAGCACAACCTGGAGAGGGGATTGTTTATCACCCCCTTTTCTTTGCAAGTAGGAAATTGATACCAACACAATAGAACTATACCACTACTGAGAGCGAAGCACTTTCGATGATCTACATGTTGAATACATTCTGATAGTATCTGCTGGCAACACCCTTCATATTTTACATAGATCACATGGCTTTGAAGTACTTGGTGAACAAGCCCATTTTTAAAGGACGCATATGTCGGTGGGTCCCGTTATTTCAAGAGTTTGATTTTATAGGTGTTGTGAAACTAGGAAAGAGTAATTGTGGGCCTAACCATTTGTCAAGAATTGATTCAGAAATGACATGCAGAGCATTGAGGATGTTATTCTAGAAGCGCAATCTGTTTAGGTTGCGGCATGTGCCCTATGACTTAAAATATGTTGGTGTGTTTCTCAAAATGTGTGTGACGCTTGAAAGGAATGAAATATTCAAAAAGAAAAAAATTAGTTATACACGCGCACCCTACATGATAATTAGTAGAGACTTATACAAGTTGGTCCATGATGAGGTTCTGCACCGATGCGTGTTAGAATATAAGTGCATTGCAATCATGGAAGAAGCACATGGTGGGATTGCAAGAGGGCACTATGCAGGGAATGTCACAATGCAAAAGATTCTACTCACAAGGATTTGGTGGGAAATTATATACCATGATTGAATTTTATTTTGCAAGGCATGTTACCATTGTCAACGTGTTGGAAAGCCTCAAAAAGGGATGAGATGTCCTTTATGCCTATAGATAGCGTAAAACCATTCAAAAAATGGGCCATTCATTTTGTACGACCAATTTCACCTAACGCGTGAAGGATTGGTTCGCATTATATCATCACTAGCACTAATTACTTAACAAGGTGGGTGGAGGTAGTGCCTATAAGGGACTATACAATAGTGACAAATGCTAGATTGTTATGGGAAAACATAATCAGGAGGTGTGAATGTCCTTTAAGCTTGACTAGTGACAGGGGTACACATTTTTTGAATGAAATAGTCAAGATTTTGCTAGCAAAATTCATGGTGGCCCATCATAAGACTACCCCATATCACCCACAAGCTAATGGAACTACTTAAGTAGTTAACAAATTATTAGTCACACATTAACTAAAATTTGCGATGTGGGAAGACAAGATTGGGATGACAAGGTATCCTTCGTTCTATTGGAATACAAGACAACCTATAATATATTGAACAAAGCCACATTATTTTAGTTGGTGTTTTGAGTGAAGGTTTTCCTACCGGTTAAATTTAAGCTACCATTATTACATACTACGTGCAGGAGAGGGTTAGCTTATGAACAAGAAATTCAAGAGTTCTTGAAGAATTTAATATAGCTAGATGAAAGGTGATCACTTGTTAGATGAACTCATAAGACTGAAAAGGCACAATAGAAAGCATGACATGATCACCATATTAAAAATAAATAATTATAGGTTGGGCAGGTGGTTTTGGTATATGATTCCAAGTTTTCATGCCATCCTGGAAAACTAAAACTCCATTGGTTGGGCCCATGCATCATATCATACATCCTTGATTCGATCACATGCAAGTTACAAGTGTTGGATGGGAGGCAGTTACCAGGCCATTTAAATGGGATTAGGCTAAAAATCTACTATAAATAAGTCTTCCTTGTGTTTATAAATAAGGCAATATTTCCATTTAGCCTAGGATTTCCTTTTATGCATTTATTTTCCTTGTGTTTCCCTTTCTCATTGTTTGTTCTCTTTTGTTTGTGTTGTTTTTCATGCCTTGTGCACCGGTAACCACTTATTACTTTCAAAAGGTTGTGTATGTGCAAAGGACCACACATCTATTTTTGTGTGGGGTGGAGTAGTGTGAAGTGAAATAAAATTTGGTAGTGGAAGTTATGTATCTATAGCTCGGATTGAAGGCACATAGTGTGGAAGAGCACACATGGAAAAGGTGGATGAGGAATTTTGGTGTCAAGATATATTTACAAAGACCATGTACAAAGGATGAGAATCAAAGGAATAACATGAGAGATAGGCGAAGGGCAAAAATCAGGTCAAGGGCAAAAGAAGTTCCTTTGGTGCCGCAAGCGGAAGCATAAGAGTCTTCGGTCGATAAGGATTTTTACGTGCCATAAGGTTGTAAGGATTTTTCATGCAGGATTGGGCACATGGGTAAGACCACTTAAGATGGGCTTTAGTGGAAAAATCCATAGTTAATGTTAAGTACGTTGGTAGGTGGAAGAGCATTTATTTACGAAGAGTGGAAAAATCTATAAGTCGAAGGTCAGGAACACTATTGTTTACCTTGCTATTACGATATTGAAGAGCTCTTGTGAACTAGGGAATCCGTGAAGAAATATTTGTGTGAAGGAGGAATTGCAAAATCTAAGTGCGTGACTAGTGTGATTTGTGAACCAGAGTGGAAGGAGTACATGGGTGTAGGGAAGAAGGGTTCAGAAGGGTACATCGTCTTGTGGAAGAATTTTCCAGGTTAGGGTTTTATAGCTAGGGCACAAGAGAAAAGGGATTCTTCGCGAAGGAAATCCAAAAATTTGAGTAGAGCAAGGAAGAGGAGCAAGGAAGATTTTGTTCCCAACAAAAAAAAATGTAGTAAAGCAGAAATCGTATCACCAAAGAAGGGAAAGGGAAAGGGGAAACAAACTACTACCACTAGTTTCAATGAAGAGTGGTATGTGGAGATGCAATACCTAGATGGAGTGTTACTTGGAAAAGAATGGGTATCCCATGTGAGGAAGATGGTCGTGAGTGACTATAACCACCGCACAAGCACCACAAAGAAGGAGATGGCATTAGAACTAGTTCGTCCAATAGATAAGAGGACACCAGAAGGGATTCAAATTTACAACAATGAGGTGAAGGTAAAATTGGAGAAGGCCGAGTTGATAAAACTGTATGAGTTTCCCTATTTTGGAAAGCCTAAGTGTCTATACCAATGGTTGATGTTGTGTATGCACGAGGACCACTTCTACTTTGTAGGCCATAGAATGCACATAACTCCCCAACTTATCTCTAAATTTACTAGCCTTGTCTATGTGAAGGGGAGCCGTTGGATGATGACCTAGAGGATAAGGAAGCCATTAAGGAGACAGTCCAGGCTTATGACTATAAGAAGGGGTCTCGTTACTTCGATATTTCAGATATCTCTCGACCCAGTGATGAGAATGGCTGCGTGCTTGGTATCCAAGTTGAATGGGAAAGAGAGGTGGACATAGATAAACAAGGTTTGGTTGAATGTGTGTCGAAATATTGTAGAAGGAACCATCTATAACATGTTTTCCTTCATTGCGAAGAAATAATTAACGTCGCGCACGAAGGAGAGAAAGATCATGTTTAGAAATGTCCTCCCCATTGTCTTCTTAGAGATTGGAGTGCTCGATGGGCCAGAGAAGTTTGTATGGGAGTATCTAGATGAAGACCCTTCCCCCACGAAAAGATTTGAAAAGTACACTTGTGACACCATGACAACCACCCATAAGGCGCACCTAGAGAAATGGTACAAGAGGATGCACAACATGTTCAAAGCTAAATGGAGGATACCCAAACAATTTCCAGCACTAGTAAAAGGAGAAGTTGAGTTCTCTATTTACCAACATTTCTACATTGGAAAATTCACAATGACAGATGGGACAAGGAGTCCATGGTGTAAGCTTCCTTTCTCTTTCACCGAAAAATACTTTCGGTAGGGTTCAATCACTTTAAAGAAGCAAAAAGACTAAGGTTTGACCTCAGTAAGGTGGACCAAGACCACCGTGAGCTGCGAAGGAAGGTGATATATCCTAAGAAGCACACTTATGTGGAGAAGTATGTCTCCCATGAGGTGTGCATGATGAAACCGGTGATGCTACCAATTGCTGGAAAGACCGCAATGAGGGTATACCTACGTATCGAAGCCAAAGTATGAGAAGGGCGCTTACTTGGAGAGTGACATCTCCATCCCAGGAGATCCCACCAAAATAAATAAAGCCGCATCAAGAAAGAGGGAGAAGGAAGAGGTGCCAGAAAATAAATCACCAAGTGTGCGGACTATACAATCTTTGGGCACGCCAGAGTCAGGCGCCAAGCTAAGCACATATGCACAAAGGAATAAGTCCCTCATAAGGAAAAGGAAAACTCACCTGAGTAAGGGACACCAAAGTAAGAAGATCCTCCTTCACAAGAGGAATCACCAAGGAAGGAGTCACTTGCAAGAAGAAGAAGAAAAGGAAGATTCTCCTATACTGGAGTCACTAGTTAGGAAGAAGTAGAAGGTAGTAGAAGAGGCAGACTTAGAAGAAACAAAGATCCTAGAGGCTTATAGAGGCGAAAGGGATGCTGACAAGAATGAAGAGGCTCAATACCATCCGGTGTATGAGGTGCATGACTTTGAAGACGAAGGAAATGAAGAAAAGAGTGGAGAAGAGGAAGGAACTCAATGAAAAGGGGAGAGTGAAGAAGTAAATACTAAGGATCAAAGGATCCTCAGCCTCACCAAGGAGTAGATAGAAAAGGCCATGGAAAGAGAAGTAGTGGGCATAATAAAGGAGTTAGTGGAGTAGGAAGTGGAGTAGAGCACGACGAGATACTCAAGGATATCATAGAGGAGGAAAGTATCGGGAAGGAGTATGGGAGGATGGGTGGAGATCCCAACTTAATAGTAAGCTTCCCGAATGTGGTGCACATAGGAGGGAAGAGCATGGTATCGACACAAGAGCAAGGGATAAGTTACATAAATGATCCAAGTACGGCATCGCGACGTGCTTCCAGAGTATCGTGCCTGACGAACAAATTCTTACGTGGTCTTCCATCGAATAAGAAGCTACATAACCTTGAATGAGGAAGATGTTATCTTGGGATTTTGAGTCCCATGTTGATGAGCCCGAGTTTGAGGTTAGTCAGGGAGCGCTGATGAAAGTAATAGAGAACAAAGGAATAAACCCGCTAGTAAATGCTCAAAAATTATCAGATGAGAAAGTCTGCAACACCCTCAACAAGGTATCGGTTGAGGTTGAGGTGAGGCTATTTAGAAGGAATGACAGGGTAAGGCTCCTAGAGGAATAACTAGATAAGAAGGAGGAAATTATTGACAAGAGAAATGGCCTCAAGCAGGAAGAGTTGATCAACGCACGCTAAGGCACGAACCGAGGGAGGAAAAGGAGAAGGTGTGAGAGGTGTACAAGAAAATTAAAATGATCACAGATGTCATTATCCTAAAACACCCAGACCTAACACCACCTAAGTAGAAATACGAGTCAACCTTGCAATGCTTGGAAGACTTAACATGCATCCTTATAGTGGAGAGCCGACCACTCATTTTGGAATTAGAAGAAGAAGTGTTGGCATGCCGAAGGATTACGAGAAAACAAATATCGAGAGACATTCACTCAATATTCTCAACTCCTTGCCACTATATAGACTACTGCACACATGGCTGAGGTTGTTTATGATAATTACGTTGATAGGGATATAGTGGCAAGTATACTAGTTGCTACACATGAGGCTTACATGAAAGAGTTCCAGGAGAAGAACAAAGGAAACAGGGAAGAGCGGGATAAGATCTTGGACAAGGTTGAAAAGAAAATGGAAGCAATTGAAACATTACAAGGTTCATTCAAGAATCGGCTCAAGGATCTATACCCCTAGGTTACACAAATAATGGATGCACTTGACGACCTTAGCAAGCAGCTGGAAGGAATTGTTGATACGCTAAATGCTAAGGGTGATGAACTGAGCTTTGAAGAGGTGAGCTCTCTTTTGGGTGACCTACTCCAGCAGGCATAGGGTGAGGTTGATTTCTGAGGATAAGATTGAGGTGACAATGAGGAAGGAGTTCCCACTCCTTTTACAATAATAACAACATTTTCATTCTTCCATTTCTCATTCTTCATTCCTTCATTCTTTATTCAAATTGTCTAGGTCTTTTGATTTTTTTATTCTTTGGAGGATCAAAGTGTGTTTTTGAGAATGGAGAAAATGTTTAGTGTGGGGTAATGTTGGGACTCAAAATATTGGCTAAGTGTCATAAGGCGTGTGCACACGCAAGGCTAGGATAAGGAAGGGCACGTGGAGAAGATTACACAGGATATGGGTTTAAGAAGTGTTTATGAGGAACCATGGCATGCATGCAAGGCAGAGCAACAAGATCTAAGGACTTATCCATATTCATCATTCTAAAGGCATTGAGGAAAACGTGACCCGACTAGGTGTGCTAAGTGGATAAGGTGCCAACGTGGAGGCTTGGTGGTTAAGGAAAGAATATTCCACGCATGGAAGGTTCCCAAAAGACATCATTGTAGAGAATGGAGAGCTCGAATAGGATTAACATGCTCCATTGGAGGACCACCTAGACACTTGGCATGTGATCTCGCTACTAAAGGGAGAAATGACGTTGGGTGCTAAATCTATGTATAGAGATGCTCGGGTAGATGAAGAGACGTTTGAGAAGAGAGAAGCATTAGGACCATCATGCAGAGGATGGAAATTGTACCTCTGTAGAAAATATTAGGAGGTTCTAGGAGTTGGGGTTCTCATTAGAGGATTGTAGGAATGTTATCATGTCTAATGGGATGGGTCTGCAAGATTGTTGTAATAGGGAAGCATAGCTAGGACTTTTGATACATGAGTCGGTCCCTATTCCGATACATTTTGGTCTGCTATGACCCTTTTGAATGTAATGTGGTTACTAAAATTATAATCAATATGAATATATGACTCGGTTTTAAATATCTAGCTCATGGGTGCAAACCCTAATGTCTTTTCTTTATGTTAAGAATCATATTTTTTCTTTGTATGATGTTTCTCTTGTTATTTGAATGGGTATATTAATGTAATAACTCATCTTATGCTTTTATAATGAATGCATGAACATTTACTTTTCTACATCTAGTCTTTATCAATGGCATCATCTTCTCACAATGCTCACATAAAGGAGGGGCTCGGTGGCCGCATGTGCCTCGGATGAGCACCCAAAGACTGTTGGGTGATAGGTCGATGCGCATGAGATTAGAAAGTTAGTGGGTGAATAGAAAAATGACTACAAGAGGTATAGCATGCTACAAGGAATTCCAAGGGAAAAATAAGGTTTTCAAGAACTAAAGTAAGGATAACAAACATAAAACAAAATTAACTTAAGCAAATTCCAATTCCACCAAAAACACCGAGAAAAAAATGGAATGTGAGGACGAAATGAGGATCACATAAATACCCAAATATATAATACCAAGAGTGCCAAATATATCCACAAGTATAATCTCCAATAGTATTCTCAAACCACCAACAAATACCTCCATTATATCCTCATGTGATAGGAAAACATTCATGGCTTCCCCAATTAGCCATGAAGGTGAAGGTTCCATCCCAAACCAAAGTTCCACTCCAAAGTCCACATCACAAATGGAGTGGAGAAGCAAAGGATACCAAGATGAAATTTACAACACAAAGAAAGAACTCAAAAATACTTAAGGATCCCAAAACCAATCCTTAAATCGAGCCATAACAAAGCAACATACACACATGTTCAAAATTTATCCAAACCAAAATGCATGGAGGAGTGTTACCTACCTCAACTTCAATGATCAGATCCATAAGCTCCTACCTCTTTGTTTCCTCAAGCTCCCCACAAAAATTCTCCACCAAAAAGTCCCCAAATCATAAAATTCAAACAAGATATAAGAAAAATATCCATCCCACAAGCCCATGGGAGGGTGACATGTGTCACCCTTTCAAGTAAGAAAATGCTACATGTCATCCAAGTCACCTTCCACACTCCCCAAAACAATAAATGTAAGAGGGGAAAAAATCCTAATTAGCCCCCAAAATTTAGACAAAATCCCAAAGGCACACATGTGAAACAAGGAAAGGAGATTGGGAAAGTGACTAGATAATGTACATGTATTTGATAAATTAACCAATATAAGCATTATCTAAATATAGTTCGAGTAACCTTAGATCACTAATATCCACCCCACTTAATCAAAACCCAGTGGTGAGGGTAAGAGTGGTAAGTCGGCTTTCGAGTCTTTTATACCTTCCTACGAAGGCTAAATGACCACAAGAGTTATAACAAGTCACTTTGATTTAATTCAAATAATTTATGGTACTATTCTCTTAAGTTTCTCCGATCATGAGCCAATCACCAAATCGATTACTAAGTTAAGGTGTGCTAGTCTCGTGGTCTTTGGTTTGTGTAGACCATGACCGTTCGGATGTCCACATCCTTTTTAATAAATTTATTCACAATGTAAAACCACTATTCACATTTACACTAGTTTGTAGTTATAGTTGTTTAAACTTAATAAAATGTTTTGGGTATTTGTAACATATTATGCATTATGTGA
The DNA here is from genome assembly GCA_018340775.1 of Taxus wallichiana var. yunnanensis. NCBI lineage: Eukaryota > Viridiplantae > Streptophyta > Pinopsida > Cupressales > Taxaceae > Taxus > Taxus wallichiana. Next base: position 276,404,422 of record CM031244.1, read on the forward strand.
GTGGTGGTAGTATGAAGAATTAGTTTTGACCTTAAGTTTGACATCCATTTGAGCATCACAATAAATTTGAACCTTAAATTTGATGAGAATTTTTTCCTTAGAGAAAGTCAATTAACAAATTGTATTACCTTCTCCATATGTATTTTGTGATTTTTTCAAAGATGACACAACGATGTTACTGGATTGACACTATTTATCTTGAATGTTTGAGAAATTTTAAAATATAATAGAACTATTAGCCAAAAAATTATACAAAAAATTCTAAAATAAAAAAGTTAAAATAATTTTTATAATATTTTTCAAATAACTATATTTAAAATATGTGAGTTGGTAAATAAAGCAATCTTAACCAAATAAATTAGAAACTTATTTATGTCAAAAAATTTGAAAAAAATTAACATCAAAATAGTATAACTGCACAACAATGTTCAAAATATAAAGCATTTTAGATAATTGTATTTTTGGAATAAATAATAAACTTCTTTTATGTCAATTTTCTTTTTAAAATTAACCCCAAAAAAAAATACAACTGCATGCAATGTTCAAAATACAAAATCATTTAGATAACTGTATTTTTAAAATTATTTTGTTAAATTGAAGTTATAAACAATAGGATTGGATGCTCCCCGGATAAGCACAACAATATGTATCACTAAAACAAAATACAAATTCTAAACATAAACTCATCCCCTCACATCTTATAATGGTCGTCCCATGTCCCATCCACTCAATTTGGTGGCCGTCACAGAATAAGTGGCGTTGTTGAATACAAAAAGATGAGCATCTTTATCAATGGCTAAAATGGGATAAACTCTAGACGTTATACAAGTCTTTCCCCCTTCTGCAAAACTCTCCACAATTGAGTGGTCAACCTGCAATTTTCATAACATTCACATTGCTCAATCTTTGCATTCACATTGTTACTTTGATTTAAAGAACAAATTAAAAAAATGCTAAAACTCACCAACACTCTTATAGAGACACTTTTTTTCTTGAAGGAGAAAGGAACAAAATGTCCATATGTTGTTTTATCAACATTGATTCGCAGAGATGACCTGCAAAATTATAAATAACTTGAATGCATAAACACATCGATATATATTTGTTTTTATATTCTAATTCGACTTCTATTTAAAATTTATAAAAACTTGATTGCATATACACATTAATATATATTTGTTTTTATATTCTACTTCTCATTGATATATATTTGTATGCTTACCTGGTTTGGTCACTGCACATTAGCAATTTCATTTCATTTTGATGGAGTCCAATCCTAAAGAAAACAGCAGTATATTCGGCCAAATCTTTAGAAGCCAAAAGCAGAAGCCCAAATGGCCCACCCGCACTCTTGGAAGTTGCTCCTCTTTCACTGCACAATTGTTGAGCGCTCAAATTTGCATCCATTTCCAACTCCTCCTTTTCACAATTAAGACTTGGGAAAGTAAAGGAAACCTCTACATCAACCTAATAACAACACCCAAAATTTGTTAAGTTGTACATCACCTTAATTACAAAGACAAACGCAAAATAAAACCCTGCCCTAATTTCCTATATCTGCTGAATGAAGAAAAGAGAGATACCTGTGCGGCTTTCAACCCGGTAATTTCTACAGCGGATCCGGTGTTGAGAAGAATGTTATCTTTGTAGACTCTTTGTCCACGGAGAGACTCCAATTCTGAAACAGGCCACTGCATGAGCACGCTTTTGGAGACATTGTCTAGCCAGACTGTTCTTGGAATTGCCTTCATTCATTAAATAATAGAATGAGAAACATTAATTCATTAACTCGTAAACATGCACAGATGAAATTATTAGTTGAAAGGGTTTAAGCTTTACCTGAACACCTGACCAACCCTTTGCAACATCATCCTGTATGCTGTCTGATTCGTTGATCCATCCCCACAGAATTCTCCTATTCTTATTATAATCAAAGAATGTTTTAGATGCGTAAAATTTTCCATAATCATATCTTAAACCATATCTATTATCTGCACTTGTCTTGTCTGGAACATATCGATCCACGTTGGGGAAGTAGGTTCCAACTGTATAATACTCAATTCTATTGTCGTCGAGGGCAACCTTCAAGACATGTTTAATGCCAGACCCAGAGACAGAAGTATCTAATCCATGCGTTCCAGAGAGAGCGACAGGATAGAAGTCAGGGCATTCCCACATTCCTAACTTTTTAGCGGAATGGAGAGGATGCTGCTTTTTAGTCCAACGAATGAAATCTTTGCTTGTGTAAACGAGGAGCTTTCCCTTATGATGGCGATCCTCCTTATTACCCACAACAAGTCTCCATCGCCCATCATTTCCAAGCCATGCGGTGGTGGGATCTCTGAAAGAGCTCGCATTGATTCCGTTGTCAGGAACCATGATTGGATTCTGAGGGATCTTCACCCATTCCCTTAAATAGGGATCAGAAGCATTTTTAGGAACAACCATGTTCTGGACCTGTCTAGAGGAGTTGTCCCATCCTGTATAAAGAATCACAGGCTTCTCTGGAGAGAGAAATGTGGCAGATCCAGACCAGCACCCATTTATATCATACCATTCGCTTGGGGAAATTGCAGTTTCCAGCGACTCCCAGTTTACAAGATCCTTAGACACCGCATGCTCCCACACAATGTTCCCCCATACCGCTGCTCTAGGATTGTATTGGTAAAAAATATGGTAGAGTCCTTTGTAGAACATGGGTCCTGCAAAATAATTTAAATCCATATTCATCCTTCCATACCCAAGATATAACCATTGAATAAATTGAAAGTGAACAAATTAACTTACCATTTGGATCTGTGAGAAAAAAAAACAAAACAAAACAAAGGAGTTTCAATCAGTTAAAGAAAAAGGAGAGAATAAAATCTTGAATTGTAAGATTAATGAAGATGAGAATGAGAATGAGTTTGCATGCACAGACCATTCATCCAATTCTTAATTGGTTGGAAATGGTACACGGTGCGATAGGGCTGCTGCAGAGCTCCCCCAGCTGCGTTTAACTGGACATTGTATGTCAAATGAGAAGCTTTCATAACAGGAATTAAAAGACAAGTTATCCACCACAAAGCAATTTTACATATTCCCATGTTTGTTATCGAGACGGAGCCAACTTTCTTGCTGATAAGATATATTGTGGGAGAAGAAGTAGTGAGTAACGTATAATTTATACATAGGCACTGATAGTTGCATGACACACTGAATTTGTGTGATCGCCGGGTTCCAAGTACCTACTCGGACTTGTGACTCGACTTAACTGCAAAACCAAGTCTATGGGCGGCCCACAGATTCACTCGTTTATTCTCGGCGCCTTATCCACAATACTGAGATTTGAAAACAAACACTGCTTTGACGGCTATGCAGCCATCTTTTTATGTTGTCGTCCTTTAACAATTGTTTAGCTTCTCAATGTTTTTGTGCACATAATCTACAAATTATGTCACTACAAGTCGGCGAATAGATCAGAAATATTAGAGTTCAAAAATGGTTCCGTGGATGTCAATGGGCATTTACGTCGGAGATGGTGGGGAAAGTCGAATTCAACAAGCATGGCCTCCTCGTTCATACCTAATATGCTCTTCTAAACATGATTATGCTTGGTGATCACATGTAACAGAAGATTTAAGGGCATTAATTCTCTACTTCATTGTTTGTAAATGTTCAGCAATCAAACGAGGCATCAAATCAAAATCTATCATGTGAAATCCGTATTTATCAAGACTATCAAATCAAGCATGTCACTTATAGAATTGATTTTTTAAGTTTGTATCTCAACAAATTATAAACAAATAACATTTCACTAAAAAAATATTGCCAAAATTTAGTGCAAAAAGAACTACACAGGGGAAAACACAAACAGAACATAATAAAACACACACAAAATATTATATTTGTTTTAAAAATATTTTACAATCTCGAGTTGTTGCTCTATTTACCTTTTGTTTCTCTTCTTGTGTCTAAATCTCCGTTTCTTTCCTTTTGTTGCTATATTTTGCTTTCTTTTACAAAAATTTCTTTCTCGAGTTGTTGCTCTATATTTATCCCTCTTCGTATTTCTCTTCTATGTATTCTCCCTTTTCTTCACAACTCTGTTGTTGCATGTATTTTCCCCTTTCTCTCTCTTTTCTTCTTTGCTAAAATATATAGATATATAAACATATATTATAATATGTTTGTGCCCCTACATACATTCTACAACAAACAAACAAAAGCGGATCCGAAAAAATATTCCAAACCAATTAATCTCGGGAGATTCACATCCGCGAGGGAAAAAATGAGGAGTGATCACGGAATTGAGCCACATGGCGAAACATTGGGGAGGGGGTGGGAGTTGGAAAGTTTAAACAGAAAAAAATAATTAATCTTTGATGTCATGCGGTGGTTATAGGGGTGGGAAAAATAGATTTCAAATTGTGTGATGGGCTCGAGGTTACCGTTCACAATAAATTCGACACTCCCCCTTAATCTCGAGCTAAATAAAAATTTATACAAATCTGATTTTTAATTTCCGGAGTTGGAGGGTCCATCTATAACGCCCAAATTTACTCGCAAATGCTTAAACCTTTCCTTTGATAGAGGTTTGGTAAAAATTTCAGCTAGCTGCTGCTCTAATTTGCAAACTTTTAACTCGATTTATCCTTTCTCCACCAATTCACAAATGAAGTGATATTTGATTGCAATATGGTTTCTTTTGCCAAAAAAGCTAGATTCTTAGACAATACAATCGAAGACATATTATCACGAAAATAACGAACATGTTTCTCTTCGTGCAAATCCGAGAGGATTCTTTTTAGCCAAATTTCTTGACTAGCTACATATTGTTATTGCAGTAGACAAAGAAACTACATATTGTTTCTTCGAAGCCCATGATATAGCTCCTGATCCAACATTAAAAACATATCCAGATGTACTCTTCCTATCATCTAGACTTCCAACCCAATCATTGTCTATATAGCCAACTAATTGAAAATCATTATTAGTTGTATACAAAATTCCAAAATTCTTTGTTCCATTCACATACCTCAATATTCATTTTCCTGCTTTCCAATGAGACTCTTTTGGTGTCTCCATAAATCTAGAAATTAAGCTAACTACATACATAATGTTTGGTCTTGTTGCAATTAAATACATCAAGCTTCCTACCAAACTTTTGTATCTAGTAGGATCTACATTAGTGTTACAATCTTCTTTGGTTAAGTTCGGACATATCTCTGTTGGTGTAGATGTTGGTTTTCTATTCAACATTCTAAATCTTTACAAGATTTATTTTGTATACTTTGTTTGACATATAAAAATGCTATGCTCCATTTGTTTAACTTCAATGCCAAGGAAATACTTTAAAAGTCCCAAATCAGTAATTTCAATCTCCTTCATGGCTGATTTAAATTCATCAATTGCTTTGTCTGAATTTCCAGTAAAAATCAGATCATCTACATACAAAACAACAACTAAAATATCACCATTTTTTTTTTGATGTAGAGTGTGGGCTCATTGTTGCTTTTCTTATAGCGAGCGCTTACTTGTCAAATACGAATCTATTCTGCTATACCAAGCTCTTGGTGCTTGTTTCAGACCATACAAAGCTCTTTTGAGCTTGTAAACCTTTCTTTCATGCCTTGGGATTTCATAACCAAGTGGTTGTCCCACATACACTTCTTCTTCCAACACTCCATTCAAGAAGGCTGATTTTACATCCATTTGATGAACTTTCCATTTATGATGAGAAGTTATGGAAATGATTGTTCTTACAGTTTCTAGCCTTGCTATTGGAGAAAATGTCTCATTATAATCACATCATGGCTTTTGTTTGTAGCCTTTAACAACTAATCTTGCCTTATGTCTTTCAATTTTCCCTTTGGAAGTAGTTTTAGTTTTATAAACCCACTTGATTGCAATGACTTACTATATTTTAGGAAGATCTACTAACTCCCATGTTTGATTCTTCTCTATTGCATGCATTTTTTCATTCATCGCTTCACACCATTTCTTTTCTTTAATTTATTCTTCAAAATAAATTGGATCATCTTGTGAAAATAAAAAAATTAATCATTTCATCTTCATTTTCTTCATACCTTAACTAATCATAAATCTCTTATACATTCCTCATTCTTCCTTGTTGTTGTAATGAGTATAATGATGATGAAGATGCTTCATTTGTTGGTCCTTGCATGCTTTGTTGGTTGCTTCCATTAGAAGATTCACCCCTTTGTGAAATGGGTGTCCAACTTGGTACATTGTTTTCTCTTCCTTCTACTTGGTTTAGGCACAATGATAGGTGCATTTACATTTGTTTGTGGTTGCTCCACTACTTGTGCATCTTCCCAAGATGCTTCCTCAATGAATTGTGCATCTCATCTGATTATCAGTTCCTTAGTAATTGGATTATACAATATGTAAGTTTTAGATTTCTCACTATATCTAATGAAAATACACTTCTTTCCTCTGTTATCCCACTTTTTTCTTTTCTACTTTGAAACATGTGCATATGCCACACAACCAATAAATCTCAAGTGCTCAACACTTGGATTTCTTCCACTCCATACTTCTTGAGGTATTTTTTCCTCACACCCTTAGTAAGACATCTATTCAATGAGATATATCGTTGTCCCAATTTCTTTTGCTAAGAATTCATTGGACAATCCTCTTGCTTTCAATATGCTCCTTATCATTTCTTGAATGGTTTTGTTCTTCCTCTCCACTACACCATTCTGCTGAGGTGTATACCATGTTGTGGATTGTTTTTGATCTTGAGCTCTTTACAAAAGTTTAGAAACTCATTTGATATATACTCTTCTCATCTATTAGTTCTCAATGTCTTTATATAATGGCCACTATGCTTCTCAACCATAGCCTTGAATTGTTTATCTACCTCAAATGTTTCTAATTTATTTTTAAGAAATAAATTCATGTCCTTCTCTTGAAGTCATCAATGAAAGTAAGAAAATACACATTTTTAGACAAGGAGGGAGTTTTCATGGGACCACATAAATATGAATGTACTAGCTCAAGAGGTGAGCTTTATCTCTATGATTTACCTAAGGGAAAATAATTTCTATGTTGCTTCCTAATATCGTGCCTCACAAACCTTGTCTGGTTGTTTAATAGGAGGAAATCCTTTAACCATTTTATTTTTATAAAGAACATTCAATCCACCAAAACTCAAGTTTGCATACCCGAGATGTCATAAAGTAGATTGATTAATGACTATTGTTTTGAACGGTGCTTTGCTGCTTTCTTTGTTACACTTTGCATCCTCAAGGGAAACATTTTATTCTGTTTCATCTACACAACTACAATAAGCTTGATACTCCCCTTTATAAAATATATTGTATTCTCCATTTTAAAATCTCACCTTATATCCATTTTAGACAAGCTTCCTAATATGTAATGTCCCCTTTTCCTATGCCTTAGGCTTAAGGGCCAATTCGAGTCCAGGCCTTGGTCATACCTAAGGGGCTATGGACACGGGGAGCTATTGGGTATGAATATCTAGTCCATTTTGTTATATTTCTTCATTGACATAAGCATAAAGTGTTTTGGAGGGACTAGATATTATGTTTTGTCATTAGGAAGGGGCCACATGACACTTAATATTCTAATTTTGTGTTGGGGGTCACGTTTGGACCATGACGACTTAAAAGGGGAAAATTAACTTAAGTTACTTTTATTTTATTGACCCTTCCAAGGGAAAAATGCAACTAGGGTTTATTGGGGCTCTTTTGCCTTGGAGAAGTTATATAAGGAGTTGGGGGAAAAGAAAAGGCATCCTTGCATACCTAATCATCTTCTTTCATGTGCAACTATTGTTTGCAAATCTACAGCTTGTGGAGTGAAATCCCAGAGGAACCCTAACCCGGTGGTGAGAGATCCATCCCTAGCTAGTAGGGCATTCTTCGGTAGTGAGAGATCTACCCTAGCTTGTAATATTGGATTTATTTTCAAGGCTGATTTATAGAGATATTTATAGAGGTTTCGAGGGACGGGTTTTGAGGGTTTTGGAGACATATGGAGAAGATAATCGAGAGGGTTTTCAAATTAGATTTACGGAAGCCATTTGAGCGAGGGTTTAGCATCACTAAGAAGGCCCTTTCATCAATTTCTAACCCTTTTCTAAGCTAGGTAACTTGTTTGGAATATTGCAGCCTTTATTTGGAGGATTTTCCACTTGGCCATTTTCATATCCGAAGGTTGAAATATCATCTCCTATGTTTGTAAATGTTATTTCCAAAGTCTCATAATTTTTACACTTGTATTCAGAGAGTTATGAATTTTAGAAGTTTTGCAATTGTCTAGGGCACACTATAATTTTCTGGCAGCATTTTATTATCTGAAAAATTCCAAAAACATATTTCTTATGTTCTTTATAATATTAGAAATCTCTCTTTAAATTTTCAAGTAATTTGGGTGGATATTTTGGGAGATATTAATTTTCTTTAGTTTGCTGTCCTAACTGTAAAAATCTGCAAAAATTAGTATTTTATTTGGCTGCAAATTTTCAATATTTTGTGTATTTTTAAGTGGTATCCCACAAGGGATATTTCAGTGGTATCAGAGATGTTGTTCCTCCATCTGTGGGTTAAATATGGTAGTTTGGAAAGATCTCAATGTGGGTTTTATGAAGGAAATGTTCACCAACATGGTGAAACAACAGGAGCCACTAACCTTTATTTGAGCCAACTCACTCAGAATTTGAATCAAAGTAGATCTAGGGACAATAAGGAAAATGGTGAGAACAATGATAAAGGGCAGCCAATAGAGGTGATTTATGAGGATTCTTGTTGGAGGAAATACCAATCTTTAAGTAAGGGTTTCAGAGAAAATATGTCATTTCTAGATTATTGCATGATGAAGATTGGTAGCAAACCCAAGCGAGGTCATCATATGCATGTACACGAATTACAAAAGAACTCATCTAAAAAACCAATAACAACATCACATGAAGTAATTTCAGATGATAGAGATAATATGGATCCAAAGATGATTGAAGACCAAGTGAAAGATGAAGAAGTTTCTAGTGAAAAAGATATTTCAATCCAAAAGGTACCTATCAATCCTCTAAAGAATAAGTCATCATCACATGGGATGGATTTACCAAATAATGTGAGCATAAATTTGTGAAAGTTGTTGATTCTTGTTCCATTTATTTCCATCTAAAATCATGAATCACAATAGGGATGTTATTTTGGAGGTTTCTAAATCAGTAATAGAAGGTGAACCTTTTAATGATATTATTTATAAGGAGGTTAGTAGTAGCACAGATTTATTTCATCATCTTCATCCTATATCATTACAATAGTTTTATCATGATGGTATTCAGCCTATTGTCGATAAGAATGCTAAGAATTTGGTACATCAAAGTCAATTCATCATGAAGACAAAGAGTGATGATCTTCTTTATGAAGAGATACAAGAGAAGAAAATATGGAAGACTTTACATGATACAACAGTTCATGGGCATTATAAGGTATGGGATCCTGGTAATATGTTGTAATTAACCATAGCTATCAATTCTAATTTTGAAAACTCGTGACTGATTTCATAAGAAAAAGAAGGAATTCAAATGTGTCTTTTAGGATTACAAGTGTTGGAAAGCATGATTTCTTCAATTGCTAAAAAGGGTAAGAGAATATTTTTAATCATCTTCAGATATTCTAGACTATGTATAACAACATAATGAGAGGAGAAAATAACACTATGGGACAACATGGTCAAATAGGTGAGAGGACATTCGGGCAGCGGCCTCCTGTTCTTCTGCCGCTGACCATTAGGGCTTCACGAACCCTCTTTCTTGAAGGATCCAAAATTTTCACAGGTACAACATCCAGTAGATATTTTGGATGAGGAGTCTTGTTGGGAGAGGTACCAGACCTTGAGTGAGGGCTTTCGTAACAACATGTCATTCCAGGAATATTGCAAAATGAAGATTGGCAGTAGGCCCAAGAGAGATCATCAGATACATGTTGCAGAGTTATAGAGGAGATTGGGACAGATTTCCATTCCACACTTCGACGGTTCTAAGAAGTGTACTGCATAGTCTTGGGCTCAAAAGTTGAAGACATACTCCAACTTGAATCTTATATGTGAGGAAGATGCAATTAAGTTTGCAATCTTACATCTTGAGGGAGACGCTCATGATTGATGTTGATTAAATAGGGACATGTACACATTATACTACTTATGCAGAGTTCACGTAGAGGCTGGTGAGAAAATTTGATAGGAGGGACCCTGATAGGTATTTCAGGGAGTTGAATCATTTGAGACAAATCGGTCCCTTAGATCAGTATGTCACATATTTTCAAAGATTATCAGTCATGGTACCTGATGTCACGAGAGATGAGGTTGATTTCACTTTGTTCACAATGATTTGACAAATGCTCTTGTGAAGGCATTTGAACCTTCTTCTTTACACGAGGTTATTAGGAGAGCTTAAGACTTAGAGTTATCCACTCTAAATTCGAGGGTTCTAACTCACGTTACTGCAAAGGAACCTCTATCTCTGGATCAGAAAAAAATCATCAAAGGGAGCCTCCACCAAGGAAGGAGGTGGCTAAGAAGCCAATCATTCCTCGAGAGGACAGAGATATGAGTTGAGGTGAAAGAAACTATGTTTCGATTTCTGCACACCTTGGGTTCCAGGACATGATTGCGAGAGGTAGAGGAAGGCCCAATTCATTAAGGTATTCGAGAGAGTCGGGGTGACAAAGGTGAGGAGTTAGAGACTCGTGAGACGGATGATGGAGATGGGGTTGCGTTGGATAGTGTTGATGCGGGAGAGGAGGAGGAGACTTTTCCTCAGGAGATTATAGCCACATTGTCTATTACTCTGATGTACAAGGCATTTAGGATTAGAGGAGTTATGCAGGGTCAATGAGTTGTGGTACTCATTGATAGTAGGGAAACCCACAACTTTATTGATGCCTCATTGGTTGAGAGGCAAGGATTAAAGACAGAGGATTTTGAGGGATTCAACATGGTTGTAGCCAATGGAGAGTGTATGAGGTGCACACGGTAGGTTCCCCATGTGAGCATCATGATGGGTAACTATACAGTTATCGATGACTTCCACATTGTTGGTATGGGAGTGACCAACATAGTGTTGGGAGTGCAGTGGCTTCACTCTCTTGGTGAGTTTCGGACTAACTTTCAAACGATGGAGCTAAAGTTTAAGTCCAAGGGTAGGAATGTGATTTTGAGGGGATTATCTATAGGAGCACCTAGGGTGGTTACAGATGAGGGGATGGAGAGAACGTTCAAGCATGATGAGGAATTTTATTGTGCGGATTGATGTGGAGTATGATGGATGTGGATGTGACCAAGAATGTTTCATATGAGATAGTTATAGAGATTATGGTTACGGAGTTCGGATCATCTGAGTTTATCATTATGTTGGTTATCTAAGGGGTCGGAAGACTAGATATATCATTTAATTTTTGAGAAATCCAAGTACCGACACACTTGTGAGGTTATGGATAGTCACATACAGGATGACACCTATAGATTAGAGGATGAGATGATATTCTATCATGGCATATTATACCTTGTGTCAAACTCATGGTTGAGGATGGAGATATTGCGACATGTGCATTATTCTTTCGTGACCGGAAAATTGAGCTTCAATGAGACCTACAGGTTCATATCAGAGAGGTTCAAATGGCATGGGTTGAGGGAGGATATCTGTAACTTCATACAAGGATGTACGGTTTGTCGTTATAACAAATTAGAGCCTACAAGTTCAACATGTTCTGAGTCGGCATGGGATAGCACTCCTATGTATTTTACTACTTCTAGGCATAGTGGCAATTTCACCCATGTGTTAGTCAGTGGAGGGATAGAGTTGACTCAATTACTTGGTTATTCAGTAGGTTATCACTCATCACAAGAGGTGAACTATGTGGAGTTAACATTGTCGGTTGACCATGTACTAGAATCTTGGGATTTTTCCCCACGGACACATTGAGATACATTATGAGTTGTACTCTCACACTAATGTGGGTCATGTGGGAGAGTTAGCACACTTTGTGCGTATACAGGTTATTTCACAGGTTGATCTAGGGGATTCTACAGGATTCAGAGTGTACTTTTGTACCCAAGATTTGATCGGAGAGATAGTGACAAGTCCCATGATGATGGCATCAGAGTGGCAAGGATTAGATAGATTGGCAATCTTGATGTGGCTACCAGTGGAGAGTTGGTTTGGATATCATTCGACTTCACAAACAACATTGCTCTTAATACAATATTGAGTTCATGATGACTACATGGGGTTTCTTGGTTACTTTGGATTACACCGATCTTTTGTTGATGGCGGGTTGAGGTGTAGAAACTTACTTGTGTGGTATTTAGCTTCTATAGAATGACAAGATAATGCTTGGGGTCGAGCATTTCTCGAGAAGGGAGGATTTTAATGTCCCCTTTTCCTATGCCTTAGGCCTAAGAGCCAATTCAAGTCCAGGCCTTGGTCATACCCAAGGGGCTATGGATGCGTGCAGTATTAGGGTATGAATATCTAGTCCATTTTGTTACATTTCTTCTTTGACTTAAGCATAAAGTGTTTTGGAGGGACTAGATATATTATGTTTTGTCGTTAGGAAGGGGCCACATGACACTTAATATTCTAATTTTATGTTGGAGGTCACGTTTGGATCATGACGACTTAAAAGGGGAAAAGTAACTTAAGTTACTTTTATTTTATTGACCCTTCCAAGGGAAAAATGTGACTAGGGTTTATTGAGTCTCTCTTTCCTTAGAGAAGTTATATAAGGAGTTGGGGGAAAAAGAAAAGGCATCCTTGCATATCTAATCATCTTCTTTCACATGCAACTATTTTTTGCAAATCTACAGCTTGTGGAGTGAAATCCCATAGGAACCCTAGCTTCGACGGTGAGAGATCCATCCCTAGCTAGAAGGGCATTCTTCGGTAGTGAGAGATCTACCCTAACTTGTCATTTTGGAGTTGTTTTCAGGGCTGATTTACAGAGATATTTACATAGGTTTCAGAGGAATATTTTTGAGGGTTTTGGAGAAATTTGGAAAAGATAATAAGAGGGTTTTCAGATCAGATTTACGGTAGCCATTTGAGCAGGGTTTAACATCAATGAGAAGGCCCTTTCATCAATTTCCAACCCTTTTCCATGCTAGATGGCTTGTTTGGAATATTGCAGCCTTTATTTGGAGGGTTTCTATTTGGCCATTTTCAGATCTGAAGGTTGAAATATAATCTCCTATGTTTGTAAATGTTATTTCCAAAGTCTCATAAATTTTGCACTTGTATTCGAGAGAGTTACAAATTTTAGAAGTTTTGCAAACTCAGTTGTCCGGGCACCTTTGTAATTTTATGGCAGCATTTTATTATCTGAAAAATTCTGAAAACAACTTTCTTATTTTCTTTATAATATTAGCAAGATCTCTTTAAATTTTTGAGTAATTTGGGTGGATATTTTGGGAGATATTAATTTTCTTTAGTTATTTACCCTAATCGTAAAAATTTGCAAAAATCGGTATTTTATTTGGCTGCAAATTTTAAATATTTTGTGCATTTTTAAGTGGTATCCCGAGAGGGATATTTCATAATACTAATAATATCATACTTTAATCATGGGACATAAGACATTATGAATCTACTTCTTGTCTCCGTGCTTGGTGATAATGGATATTATACCTTTACCCATTACATGTACCTTGTCATTTGTTCACATATTCACTTAATATCTGATTGCATCATGTATGTTATTAAACATTTATTTATTTTTACACATATGATTATTACAAGAACTATCAAAATACCATACATGCTTGTTTCCTTTGTCATCTACATTGCAGTTAGAACTAAATTTCCATTCTTTTCAGTTTAAAATTGTTGCATTTGAGAATCTTGCATTATGATTATGATTTCTCAAATCATATTATTTATTTTTTACATTCACTTACATAATGTCCAAACTTCTTACAGTAATAGAATTGCACATTTGATTTTTCATACCTTTGTGAAGAACCACCTCTGGAAGTGTTGCTTTTCCTTCCTCTTCCTCTTCCTCTTACATGTGGCTCTTGATAATGGTTGTGACTTCCACCTTATTGTTGGTTATTAGATACTCATCTTCCTCGGTTATATGATCCTTTCCTCCTTCCTCTAGAATACATGTTAAGATATGTTTTCTCTCGATCTTATCTTCTAGAGAATAAGTCCTTCTCCGATTGACTATGGTCATTCTTGTGATCATTTACTGATTTTATTCTTTCATGAGAAGAGTCTTAAATATTGTACTTGTGTGTTTGCCTTGATGTGATAAGCAGATTGTCGTATAATTGTCTTGCTCTTGCTTTGATTGTAGCAACATACCCTTGAAATCTAAATTCCTATTATATTCAATTTTTGTATTTTCTTTCAGTGTAACACTCTTTTTGTATGTTAACTTGGTGAATGTTTTATGATTAATTCACAAACATTTAAGATATGTTTTGACTAGAGATTATTATGATCGTGATTTATTGCATAGAACATTAAATATTGTACTTGATTTGCTTGATGTGTGAATAGCTACAAGCATACCCTAAAATGCCAATTCAAGTATCTTGAGGCCCTCGATTCTTGAACCACACTTGAACTGGACTAGATTATTATGGGACCTCGTACAGTGTGAATAGCTAGGCGAAAATGCCAAATAGCCTCGTGGGGCGAAAATGCACGGACACGGGTGGCCTTGGCATGTAATCGAAGGACGGGGCGTCTGCTCTGCGTTAACGTGAATGTTAGTAAGGGGCTGGAAGGAAGTTGTTAGTGTTAGTGGTTAGTGTGAATTAAACCTAAACTAACCCTAAGGCCTAACATACATCCTACACTACTATCCTAAGTGGATTTTTAAATTAAAAAAAAAAGAGGGAAAATAAACCTAAATTCTAAAACCTAAGGTTGAATTAGGACCTAGGTTGAATACTACTTGCAACCTAAACTAATCCTAAACTAAGGGGTACGCAGACCCTTGGGAGGAAAGGGATAAGGATGGGAAGGAGGCATTCATTGGTATTTAATGAACTGTCCCTTCGTGGACGGCGCCAGTTTTGGCGGGGCAGGTAAGGAATTTAGAGGCATCTATTTTGAAATAGAGCCAAATTCAGTTGCATGGAAAATTTGAAATTTAGAAGCTTGCCAACCCAAGTGGCGGTGGCGTGGAAAGTAAGGAAAAAGGCAAAGCCTTTAATGCATTAATGGTTTTTGGTCCTCGCGACCAGCTCGCCTTGGAAACAACATGAGGGAATTTGATCTTTCATTGTTTCGATTTGGTTTGGCCGAAGTTGCTCTGCATTTGGTTTCTTTAGTGCAGTTCAGTCGAACCAGCTCTTGGCATTTGACATTTTCTTGGGGATTTGGAGGCTGTTGTTAAGCCGAAGAAGGAAGGAAGTGTTGGAGAGTTTGTGCTGTCGCTGTGGAAAGGAAAAACGCGGCAGACAAGGTTTTCTTCGAGTTTTGGAAGAAAGATTACAGGCATGTTAAGCCCTTCTCTTTAAAAATCTTTGCTTTGATTAAATGTTTCATTAAAACAACCCTGCTCTTGGGTTGGGATTGCATGATTGCTGTTGAGTTGATTTTGAAATGGATTTGTTGATTCTTGCCTTCTTTTCTTTGGAAAATGATAAGAAAACGGCTCTGGTTGCTCGGCCTTGATTTGTTGTTGCTTAAATTGGGTTGGAATATGAATTACCGTTGTGGTTGCTGACAGTTTGTGGAATGAAATAAACATTTTCTTTCTCTGTACATGTGGTATGGAGTGGACAGGCTGTTTAATCTTTTCCTTATAGTGTAATCGTTCTCCTTGTTGTTGTGCTTGGAACTGCTATTACATGTGAAGAGAAAAATGGAATTACAGTCGTGATTATATTGCTATGACTGGGGATTAATAACTCTTGGTATTATTCGGAAATAATATGAATCATCTTTATGGGTCGCTGAATTCGACTGTCCTTGTATTTTATTGAACGGAATACCTTCCTGTCGAGCTGGGTGTTTAACAGTAATGGGAAAACGTCATATATATCTTAAGACTGTGCTTGATATATTAGTTGTGTCGCTATGAATTGGGTTTGTCGACCCTTGCTGTCTTTTCTTTTGGAAATGTTAAGAAAATTGTTTCTCCGTTGCTGTGTTTAACTGTTTTGTCTTCTCGAATGGATTTACCTCCATGAGGTGCCGGTTATGGGTATTATATGAAAATTTTAATTGGTTATTCTTGTGGAATGGAAGGTAAACTGTACAGGTTACTTGAGTTGTTTTTGGCATTGAAACTATACGTCCTTTGGCTGATGGACTAAAATTAAAGAAGCATTAGTGTTTGAAATTGTTTCTTATTGAAAGTTTCAAGGATATAGATCCTTTCCCTTCTCCAGTTTTGGGATCTTAATGGAAATGGCATTCGGGGTTTCTTTGGGTAATCGAACTCGATTTTAATAAAGTAATAGTAGTATTACATTGCTGTGCCTTTCCTTGGATTGGATATAGACGAACACGTATTGGGTATTCGTGAAGTAGGAAAAGTGAATCGTTTTCCTTCTGAACTCCTTAATGAAGTATGTCTTTTCTTACGGTGTGGATAAGATGGTTTCATTGTGTTTTCTTGATACTGTTCGGTCTTCTTAATCAGACTATTGACACAATTATAAACTGGTTTTGTAGTGCAATGAATGATTATAATTTCTTCTTGCTGTAATGAAAGGTTGACCCCATTGCGTCTAGCAGTCGTGGTTTGACCTTCTGATATTATTTTTTTACTATCTTGTGAATGCGAACTTGGCTGGAATGTTCATTGTTGTAGCTCGTTGGATTGCAGCTGTACTGGCTATGTGAGATGCTTATCAATGAGAACGTTTACTCTGTTATCTTTCTAAGTTGAGTTGTCATGCTAAGAAAAACATGATTTGAATGTTTTTACTTCATTCTGAATACAATGATTGTTTCTTAATGAAATCATAAGAGAATGAATTCTTCTCTTTTTGCTATTTGGGACTCTGAAAGTGACATTGGAATTATAGTGCATATGACTTGGTCTTGCTGTAGGTAACAGCAATGTACCACCTGTTATTAAGAACTATATGCGTTCAGAGGTATAAAAGATCATATGAATATATACTTGCGTGGTTGCATAATTGTTGTTGGTTAGCTATACAGTGTAAGAAGTAGGGAATCTTCTAGTATAGCAAATACCTAGTATGCATATTGATATGGCTTGCTCAACGATGAAAATAATGTCTTACTAACCTGTTTGGTATTCATATGAACTGGAAATAAATGAAATTATTCTTGCTGCCGGAAAGTGAATTTCCGAGTGGATTTTGTAAGTTTCACTCTGAACTGCTATCTTGAATTGATTTTCGTTTGGATTCCACTGTTAGGACAGTCATGTGGAAGGAAATAGAGATATGAATGAATGTGTTAGAAAAATGATCTTTCTTCTTTCATTCAGTTAGAAATCTGGAATTCGTGAATGATGAATTTTTATAGTGCTTAGATGGGAGCTACTATATGCATTGCTGTTCGCTTTCTTGTTTGTACTTGAATGCTTTAAATTTAACATGCTTCATGAACGGAAAGGAAAGTAATGGATTTATATTCAGTTAGTTTCATCCTTTGCATTTGTTATTAATGGAAGGCGTGGAAAGGATAACTGTATGCTATATAGGCAGCAAACTACTTGTATTCCTAACGTTACAAATATTGTAAATTGATACTTGCAATGATTATGTGGAAACGGGACAGCAGTCCCTTGGCTGATTGTGATGATATTTTTCTGATAGTTCAGTTGTTATGCTGATCTCTCCTTTGTGCCTATTTTGAGATTGATGTTTTTCTGTCGTTTCATAAAAGCAGGGTTCTTTTATTGAAACAGTTAGTTGAAGCATCTTATTTTAAGGATAAGTGCTTAATGTGCTCAGTTCATTGAACTGACCCGTGCAATTCATTTTGCAGATGGAATTTGATTAAATATGAAGGCATGGCTGTTTCCTGATGCCTCTTGATTAGATGTAAAATAAATTGTAATTGTTGCTTTTATTCCTCTTTGAGGAATTGCGAAAGAAGAAAATATATTCTTCTGTCCATGAGTTGTATGGATGCTTTGTATAAACTATACCCAATCAGCTGGATTGGCAAATGTACAAATTATGTCTTGAAATATTGAATACAATTACAGGTGTGATATTTTCAATAATTATATCAGTTGATATTGTTGTTTAAATTGGAAATATGATGTTATTTCCTGATTTGGAATTGTTTCATTATCCTTGGATGGATGTTGAATTGAAACTGATATCTATTCTTACTTAAATACAACTTTTAAGTTGAACAATGCAATTAGTTCATACTTGGGTAAAGATGAATTTTTAAATTGACATTAAAAAGGATTAAGAAGAATATGATTTCATAATCAGAAGGTATTCAGGATTAGCTTAGGAGCTAAGGAATATCAATTCAATTTCGGAGTAATCGAACTTTGTTTTCGAACTCCATTAATGATCCCGTTTGATAAAATTCAGAATAAAGGATATAGGATAAATGTATCCATAACCAATGATCCTTAACTATATAACGTTAAGGAGAACAAATGAATTCATTTCTCGAAGATTAGACCTCGTTTGAATGACGTCTAATAAGTTAATATTCTGAAATTAGTTGCAGTTGGAAACATCTTGGCTAAGTTTAATAGGTTAAACTTATTACGTCCGTCGGTACGGACTGCTTAATCCAATGATTAAGAAATAAACCAAGTAAGGAAATGTAGCCCTTCGATACGAAGGAGACGATACTTAGCAAACTAATGGACAGTTTAGTCCCTCTTAGTTATATACAACTGCAACGGAAACGAGGATCAAGAGATCAGCGCGGATGCTGAAAGTCGTTTTTAATTATTACTCGTAGCTAAGTCACTTGAGCAGGATGTGTATTCTCGATGGGTGGATTCTGCAGGACATTGGCATACGCCAGCTACAACAAGGTGTCTTCATGAAGACGGGGTCTTCATGACGACACAATGTTGCAGCTGACATATAGCAATGCCCTCCCGAATTAAAACATTTAGAATACATAGGCTGAATGTGTAGATCTTAGCTGGGGTGGGGATAGGGTATGATCTGGTATACGGAGTGACTCCGGAATACTAAAGATAATCAGACACACGGAGTCGTGGGGTAACGACACCGTATGTCTGCGTATCTTTAGTTACCAGGAGTGCCTTCCTATACCCGTTCATATTACTAATTGGAACCGAAAGTTTAAAACTGAACTTAAACGTTGAGGACTGGTAGGAACCAGGAAAGACCATTCTAGATAACAGGTGAAGTGAAGTGAAGGACGTATTCCGTAGATGTGTATCACATCCAGGAATATGATCATGCAAAGCATGTGAAAATCTTTGGCCAAAGTATCGCAATTGCTGGTTGCGTTGTCCTTATCACTTAATTTAAGATGCAGGATGTCAGATGAATATCGATATGAGATATTCAGATAGGCTTCTTAAATGGATCACTTCGATAACCGGGGAAGGTTATGAGAACAGGTATATATATAATATACTATGCAAAAAAACATGAAGGATCGGTTGTTGCCGAGTCATGAACATGAAGGATCGGTTGTTGCCGAGTCATGAAATGAAGGATCGTTGAAACTCCGAGCCATGAAAATGGAAGATCGGCAGTTCATCGAGTCATTTACAGCAGCATATAGAATCTGTTATAAGATTGAATGGCATTGAATGTGTGTTCCATATTGTACATATGTGAACAGGGAACATTCGTTTTAAAAAGAAATTGTATGATCCAAACTGTGTTGTTTGGGCAGAGAACAATTATTAAAACTTGAACGTGTGTTTGAATTTTATAATTCATAACAGAGAACGTTATATACAAAAAAAAAAAAAAAAAAAAATTTCCCTTGTTCTGGTGTTTTAAAATGGGGATGTTACATCTTGGTATCAGAGCTGAAGGTTGCAGCTCTTGGACCTAATGAGTCCACGTTATTAATAAAGTTTACATTTTCTTATTGAACAGAAAATGGTCAGGACAAGAGGGAATGCTGCGAATAACCCGTTGCAGGGTGGAGAAGCAGCAACTGCCCAAAAGCTGGATGAAATCCTTGCTGCCCTACTTGATACGAGGGATCGTTTGACTGTACTGGAACAGCAGTCAATGGGCAATGAAGAGGAGGGGAATGAAGCTGAAATAA
Source organism: Taxus wallichiana var. yunnanensis (assembly GCA_018340775.1). Classification (NCBI taxonomy): domain Eukaryota; kingdom Viridiplantae; phylum Streptophyta; class Pinopsida; order Cupressales; family Taxaceae; genus Taxus; species Taxus wallichiana. Next base: position 276,424,625 of record CM031244.1, read on the forward strand.
ATGATCAGCTACCTCCTGTGGACAACATCAACGGAGGGAATCCGGGTGTTGATGATAATAATGTAATTGCTCCTAATCCCCCTGAAAACAAAAGGGCAAGATTAGCAGCTGAACTTACAAATGATATAAAGAGAATAAGTCCTCCAAAGTTTGATGGAACAACTCTTGGGGACGGAGCTGAGAACTGGCTCAGTGAAATGGAGAAATACTTTGCAATAAGAAACTTCTCCGAAGAGACTAAAGCGATATGGGGAGCATATCAGCTTTCTCATGAAGCGTCATCCTGGTGGGACAACCGTAAGGTTGAGCTGAATATTGTCGAATCAGACATAACTTGGGATCAATTTAAGGGTTATTTTAGGCAAAGATGGCTGCCTCAACTCTATTTTGATAGGAAAATGACTGAATTTCAGAACTGGTGTCGCAGGAGAGAAGGTCGGTGACGAGAATCTTGGGAAGGGTTTACTAAACTCCTTAAGTATGTGCCGCAGTACCAAGCTGACGAGAAGTTCAGAATACGGAAATTCATAATGGGACTAAATCCCATCATCGGTGGCGAAGTGGATGTCCACGGCCCAACCACCATGGATGGAGTTGTCGAAAAGGCAATCAGACAGGAACAGAAATTGAGAGCAATATCTGCTCACAGGGAAGAGATAAGGAAGAAGATTCCCAATCCTTCTTCGTCTCTTGCACCTAAAAGGGGACCTTGGAAAAGGTTTGGTGTGAAAAATAAAATTGTTGTTGATAACAACAAGAAACCTGTGATGAACAGACCTGTAAACAGCGTGCGGAACAGCTTCCCAAAAGTTAATGGCATTGGACAAAAGTCCTATGGAAGCCAGAACGATAACTTTAAGGCTGGTAATAAATTTGAACCTAGAAAAGGGCCAGCTGGAGGATGCTTCAACTGTGGAAAGGACCACTATGCGAATCACTGTCCTCTGAAGAAGGATGATCGCGGACAGCAGCATAGGATACATGCTGCAGTGTCTAACAGACAAGCTGAAAAGCAAGTGACGCCCATAGAAGTTACGGGTAAGTTATTCGGTAAACCTGTAGTTGTACTTTTTGATACTGGAGCTACAGAATGTTTTATTTCTACTGAACTAGCTATGAAATTAAAAAGAAAGGCTGCGAGAATGGATAAAACATGGACAGTGCATTATGGGAATAATGTTGTCCATACAGTTGAAATGTGCCTTTTTGGGGCAATTCTTGACCTGCCTGGTTTCTCCACCGAAGTTGACTTGTATGTCACTCCTCTAGGATCATATGATATCATTATTGGAGTTAACTGGTTGGCTGAACATAAGGCAAAGGTTGACTGTTATGAAAAACAAATCAGTTGCCTTGATGACCTGCAGAAAGCAGCAATCATTCAAGGTGTAAAACGGGAAGTTGCAGTTAGGAAACTGACGGCTATGCAACTAAAGAGGGCTAAAAACAGAGGCTGCACTTTGTATGCGGTAAAAATGACAGAAAATGAAGAGGAAGATAATGATTTCATGGAAAGATATCCATTGTTGAGGGATTTCCGTGATGTGTTTCCGGAGGAATTGCCGGGTCTTCCGCCCAAACGTGAGTTTGACTTCGCTATAGAGATCAAACCAGGAACGGAACCCATATCTAAGGCACCTTACAGAATGACTACCATTGAGCTGGTAGAACTGAAGGCTCAGTTACAAGAACTTCTGACTAAGGGGCTGATCAGACCGAGCGTCTCACCTTGGGGAGCGCCGGTGATCTTCGTAAAGAAAAAGGATGGCACTTTGAGGTTGTGCATTGATTACAGAATGCTGAACAAGGCAACCATTAAAAATCGATACCCACTTCCAAGGATCGATGATCTGTTTGATCAGATGCGAGGAGCATCAGTCTATTCAAAAATAGATCTGCGATCAGGGTACCATCAGCTGAGAATAAAAGAGGAAGATATTCATAAAATAGCTTTTAGAACGAGGTATGGACATTATGAGTTCACGGTGTTGCCTTTTGGGCTGACTAATGCACCTGCCGCCTTCATGAATCTAATGAATAACATTTTTCAAGAATACTTAGACAAGTTTGTGCTTGTATTCTTAGACGACATTCTTATATACTCTAAAAATGTCGAAGAACACCAAGAACATCTCAGGATAGTGCTAGAAATCTTAAGAAAGAGGAAGTTGTATGGCAAACTGTCCAAATGTTCCTTTTATGATGCAGAGGTGCATTATTTAGGACACGTTATAAGCAAAGACGGGATAGCTGTTGACCCTTCAAAAATCACAGCTATAACTGAGTGGCCTGCGCCTAAGAACGTGCACGAAGTGAGGAGCTTCATGGGCTTGGCTGGATATTATAGAAAGTTCGTTAAGGACTTTTCAAAAATTGCTGCCCCAATCACTTCGTTGCAAAAGAAAGAAAAGAAATTTGTCTGGACAGACAAATGTGAATCTGCCTTTAAAAAGTTAAAGGAGCAGTTAACTACAGCACCTATTTTGACTGTACCTGATCCAAATGGAGATTTTATGGTTGTAACGGACGCCTCAGGAGAAGGCCTTGGAGGTATTCTGTTACAGAATAACCATGTTATCGCTTATGAAAGCAGAAAGCTTAAGTTACATGAACAGAACTATGCTCCACACGATCTTGAGCTCGCTGCCATTGTTCATGCGCTTCAAATATGGAGGCATTACCTTCTTGGCAAGCCCTTTGAATTAAAAACAGACCATCTGGGGCTGAAGTATATTTTTACTCAGCCAAATCTGAATGCAAGGCAACGAAGATGGTTAGAATTTCTGTCTCAGTATGATTTTGATATAAGCTACATTAAGGGCAAGGAAAATAGAGTAGCAGATGCTCTGAGTCGAAGGAAGCATATCTCTGCTCTTATAACGTTAAGAACTCAGTTTAAGGATGAGGTAAAAGATGCCTTGGAATCAGATCCTTATTCCCAGCAAGTCAAATCAGCACTTGCTGCAGACCCGCAGGACAGCAGGTACAAAGGATTTCGTTTTGATAACGAAGGAGTTCTGAGGTTCGAAAACAGGGTATATGTACCTGTGGCAAATGACTTAAGAGGGAAATTGCTAACTGAATTCCATAATTCACCTTTTTCTGGGCACCCTGGCATTACAAAAATGCTTGCTGATCTTAAGCAGCAATATTTTTGGAAGGGAATGAAAAAGGATGTGGTAGAGTTTGTAACACACTGCTTGGAATGTCAGCGTGTTAAAGCGGAACATATGCACCCTTCTGGATTATTGTATCCCCACAGCATTCCGCAGTATAAGTGGCAAGTGATAACGATGGATTTCGTTCAAGGATTGCCTATGTCAAGAAATAAACATGACATTATCCTGGTTGTAGTCGACAAATTGACCAAAGTGGCACACTTCATTGCTGGTAATTTGAAGGACGATGCACCAGTTTTAGCAAGAAGATTCGTGCATGAAATCTTCAGGTTGCATGGAATACCGGAATTAATCATATCGGACAGAGATCCGAGGATGACATCAAGGTTTTGGCAAACGCTTAATGCAGCCTTGGGAACTAAATTAAACTTCAGTTCTGCATATCATCCAGAAACGGATGGACAGACTGAGAGAGTTAATCAAGTTTTAGAGGACATGCTAAGGATGTATTGCATGGACCAGCAGTATAAATGGGAGGAATACCTTCCGCTGGTAGAATTTGCTTACAATAACACCTATCATGCCTCTTTAAAAATGGCGCCCTTTGAAGCATTGTATGGAAGAAAATGCAGAACCCCTGTCAGCTGGGACAGCGTTGAGGACAGAGAGGTAATTGGGCCAGAAATCCTTATGGAAATGGAACAGCAAATCAAAATGATTCGGGAACATCTAAAGGAGGCTGCCAATAGGCAAAAGAGCTATGCAGACTTGAAGCGGGTTGACAGGCATTATAAACTTGGAGAGAAGGTCTTTCTTCGGGTGAAGCCGAAAAAGAGCTCCATAACTTTTGGCAAGGCTGCCAAGTTGTCGCCACGTTACGTGGGACCTTTTGAAATTATTGAAATAATCAACCCTGTAGCTTATCGTCTAGCATTACCTCCTGCTTTGTCTCAAATGCATGATGTTTTTCATATTTCTTTACTTAAGAAATACGTGACAGATTTATCACATGTGCTAAATTGGAATTCCTTGCAGGTCCAAGACCCAGGAATAATCGTGGTTAAGCCCATTCGAGTGTTGGGAACTCGCCAGTTGTACTTGAGAAATCGCGAAGTGAACCAATGTAAGGTCCAGTGGGACCAGTTCAGCGAAGAAAGTGCAACTTGGGAGAATCTCGAAGAAATGAGATCTACTTTTCCACACCTGTTTAACTGAATTTGAAATTCAGAGAACTGAAAATTCTACCAAATTTAGACAATTATTAGTCTACTGTACAGTTGTCTTAAAACATTGTTTTTAAGAGAGAATCTGTTTTTGGTATGAACTTATGAAGGAAGGGACAATAACTGAACTTTGTCCTAGGAACTCCTTGACTTGTTAATCTGATCATCGGGACGATGATTCTTTAAGGAGGGAAGAATGTAACACTCTGGTTTTGTATGTTAACTTGGTGAATGTTTTACATACTGTTATAGCTGTTGGAATGAAAGCAAACATGTTAAGATATGTTTTGATCTTAAGAGAATGTGTTGCTAACTTGGATTCTTGCATACTGTGATTTATTGCATAGAACAACAAATATTGTACTTGTGTGTTTGCTGATGTGACGACAGATTGTCGTATAATTGCTTGCTCTTGTGCTGATTGACAGCATACCCTGAATCAATTCCATTGATTCAAGTATGCTGAGGCCCTCTTGTGTTTTCTATGATTAATTCACACTTGAACTGGACTAGGATTATTATGAGCGTGCAGCGCCTGATTACAGGTGTGAATAGCTAGCACGAAAATGCCAACGACAGGGGTTCGATTCTTGAACCCTGTACTGTCGAATTTGGGACCTCGTGGGGCGAGAAACGCCTGGACACGGGTGGCCTTGGCATGTAATCTGAAGGACGGAACGTCCTGCTCTGCGTTAACGTGAATGTTAGTAAGGGGCTGGAAGGAAGTTGTTAGTGTTAGTGGTTAGTGTGAATTAAACCTAAACTAACCCTAAGGCCTAACATACATCCTACACTACTATCCTAAGTGGATTTTTAAATTAAAAAAAAAAAAAAGGGAAAATAAACCTAAATTCTAAAACCTAAGGTTGAATTAGGACCTAGGTTGAATACTACTTGCAACCTAAACTAATCCTAAACTAAGGGGTACGCAGACCCTTGGGAGGAAAGGGATAAGGATGGGAAGGAGGCATTCATTGGTATTTAATGAACTGTCCCTTCGTGGACGGCGCCAGTTTTGGCGGGGCAGGTAAGGAATTTAGAGGCATCTATTTTGAAATAGAGCCAAATTCATTTGCATGGAAAATTTGAAATTTAGAAGCTTGCCAACCCAAGTGGCGGTGGCGTGGAAAGTAAGGAAAAAGGCAAAGCCTTTAATGCATTAATGGTTTTGGTCCTCGCGACCAGCTCGCCTTGGAAACAACATGAGGGAATTTGATCTTTCATTGTTTCGATTTGGTTTGGCCGAAGTTGCTCTGCATTTGGTTTCTTTGGTCTGGTTCAGTCGAACCAGCTCTTGGCATTTGACATTTTCTTGGGGATTTGGAGGCTGTTGTTAAGCCGAAGAAGGAAGGAAGTGTTGGAGAGTTTGTGCTGTCGCTGTGGAAAGGAAAAACGCGGCAAACAAGGTTTTCTTCGAGTTTTGGAAGAAAGATTACAGGCATGTTAAGCCCTTCTCTTTAAAAATCTTTGCTTTGATTAAATGTTTCATTAAAACAACCCTGCTCTTGGGTTGGGATTGCATGATTGCTGTTGAGTTGATTTTGAAATGGATTTGTTGATTCTTGCCTTCTTTTCTTTGGAAAATGATAAGAAAATGGCTCTGGTTGCTCGGCCTTGATTTGTTGTTGCTTAAATTGGGTTGGAATATGAATTACCGTTGTGGTTGCTGACAGTTTGTGGAATGAAATAAACATTTTCTTTCTCTGTACATGTGGTATGGAGTGGACAGGCTGTTTAATCTTTTCCTTATAGTGTAATCGTTCTCCTTGTTGTTGTGCTTGGAACTGCTATTACATGTGAAGAGAAAAATGGAATTACAGTCGTGATTATATTGCTATGATTGGGAACCGATGACTCTTGCTATTATTTGGAAATAATATGAATCATCTTTATGGGTCGCTGAATTCGACTGTCCTTGTATTTTATTGAACGGAATACCTTCCTGTCGAGCTGGGTGTTTAACAGTAATGGGAAAACGTCATATATATCTTAAGACTGTGCTTGATATATTAGTTGTGTCGCTATGAATTGGGTTTGTCGACCCTTGCTGTCTTTTCTTTTGGAAATGTTAAGAAAATTGTTTCTCCGTTGCTGTGTTTAACTGTTTTGTCTTCTCGAATGGATTTACCTCCATGAGGTGCCGGTTATGGGTATTATATGAAAATTTTAATTGGTTATTCTTGTGGAATGGAAGGTAAACTGTACAGGTTACTGGAGTTGTTTTTGGCATTGAAACTATACGTCCTTTGGCTGATGGACTAAAATTAAAGAAGCATTAGTGTTTGAAATTGTTTCTTATTGAAAGTTTCAAGGATATAGATCCTTTCCCTTCTCCAGTTTTGGGATCTTAATGGAAATGGCATTCGGGGTTTCTTTGGGTAATCGAACTCGATTTTAATAAAGTAATAGTAGTATTACATTGTCTGTGCCTTTCCTTGGATTGGATATAGACGAACACGTATTGGGTATTCGTGAAGTAGGAAAAGTGAATCGTTTTCCTTCTGAACTCCTTAATGAAGTATGTCTTTTCTTACGGTGTGGATAAGATGGTTTCATTGTGTTTTCTTGATACTGTTCGGTCTTCTTAATCAGACTATTGACGCAATTATAAACTGGTTTTGTAGTCTGTGCAATGAATGATTATAATTTCTTCTTGCTGTAATGAAGGTTGACCCCATTGCGTCTAGCAGTCGTGGTTTGACCTTCTGATATTATTTTTTTACTATCTTGTGAATGCGAACTTGGCTGGAATGTTCATTGCTGTAGCTCGTTGGATTGCAGCTGTACTGGCTATGTGAGATGCTTATCAATGAGAACGTTTACTCTGTTATCTTTCTAAGTTGAGTTGTCATGCTAAGAAAAACATGATTTGAATGTTTTTACTTCATTCTGAATACAATGATTGTTTCTTAATGAAATCATAGAGAATGAATTCTTCTCTTTTTGCTATTTGGGACTCTGAAAGTGACATTGGAATTATAGTGCATATGACTTGATCTTGCTTTGTAGGTAACAACAATGTACCACTTGTTATTAAGAACTATATGCGTTCAGAGGTATAAAAGATCATATGAATATATACTTGCGTGGTTGCATAATTGTTGTTGGTTAGCTATACAGTGTAAGAAGTAGGGAATCTTCTAGTATAGCAAATACCTAGTATGCATATTGATATGGCTTGCTCAACGATGAAAATAATGTCTTACTAACCTGTTTGGTATTCATATGAACTGAAATAAATGAAATTATTCTTGCTGCCAGAAAGTGAATTTCCGAGTGGATTTTGTAAGTTTCACTCTGAACTGCTATCTTGAATTGATTTTCGTTTGGATTCCACTGTTAGGACAGTCATGTGGAAGGAAATAGAGATATGAATGAATGTGTTAGAAAAATGATCTTTCTTCTTTCATTCAGTTAGAAATCTGGAATTCGTGAATGATGAATTTTTATAGTGCTTAGATGGGAGCTACTATATGCATTGTTGTTCGCTTTCTTGTTTGTACTTGAATGCTTTAAATTTAACATGCTTCATGAACGGAAAGGAAAGTAATGGATTTATATTCAGTTAGTTTCATCCTTTGCATTTGTTATTAATGGAAGGCGTGGAAAGGATAACTGTATGCTATATAGGCAGCAAACTACTTGTATTCCTAACGTTACAAATATTGTAAATTGATACTTGCAATGATTATGTGGAAACGGGACAGCAGTCCCTTGGCTGATTGTGATGATATTTTTTTGATAGTTCAGTTGTTATGCTGATCTCTCCTTTGTGCCTATTTTGAGATTGATGTTTTGCTGTCGTTTCATAAAAGCAGGGTTCTTTTATTGAAACAGTTAGTTGAAGCATCTTATTTTAAGGATAAGTGCTTAATGTGCTCAGTTCATTGAACTGACCCGTGCAATTCATTTTGCAGATGGAATTTGATTAAATATGAAGACTTGGCTATTTTCTGATGCCTCTTGATTAGATGTACAATAACTTGTAATTGCTGCTTTTATTCCTCTTGAGGAATTGCGAAAGAAGAAAATATATTCTTCTGTCCATGAGTTGTATGGATGCTTTGTATAAACTATACCCAATCAGCTGGATTGGCAAATGTACAAATTATGTCTTGAAATATTGAATACAATTACAGGTGTGATATTTTCTATAATTATATCAGTTGATATTGTTGTTTAAATTGGAAATATGATGTTATTTCCTGATTTGGAATTGTTTCATTATCCTTGGATGGATGTTGAATTGAAACTGATATCTATTCTTACTTAAATACAACTTTTAAGTTGAACAATGCAATTAGTTCATACTTGGGTAAAGATGAATTTTTAAATTGACATTAAAAAGGATTAAGAAGAATATGATTTCATAATCGAAAGGTATTCGAGATTAGCTTAGGAGCTAAGGAATATCAATTCAATTTTGAGTAATCGAACCTTGTTTTCGAACTCCATTAATGATCCCGTTTGATAAAATTCAGAATAAAGGATATAGGATAAATGTATCCATAACCAATGATCCTTAACTATATAACGTTAAGGAGAACAAATGAATTCATTTCTCGAAGATTAGACCTCGTTTGAATGACGTCTAATAAGTTAATATTCTGAAATTAGTTGCAGTTGGAAACATCTTGGCTAAGTTTAATAGGTTAAACTTATTACGTCCGTCGGTACGGATTGCTTAATCCAATGATTAAGAAATAAACCAAGTAAGGAAATGTAGCCCTTCGATACGAAGGAGACGATACTTAGCAAACTAATGGACAGTTTAGTCCCTCTTAGTTATATACAACTGCAACGGAAACGAGGATCAAGAGATCAGCGCGGATGCTGAAAGTCATTTTTAATTATTACTCGTAGCTAAGTCACTTGAGCAGGATGTGTATTCTCGATGGGTGGATTCTGCAGGACATTGGCATACGCCAGCTACAGCAAGGTGTCTTCATGAAGACGGGGTCTTCATGACGACACAATGTTGCAGCTGACATATAGCAATGCCCTCCCGAATTAAAACATTTAGAATACATAGGCTGAATGTGTAGATCTTAGCTGGGGTGGGGATAGGGTATGATCTGGTATACGGAGTGACTCCGGAATACTAAAGATAATCAGACACACGGAGTCATGGGGTAACGACACCGTATGTCTGCGTATCTTTAGTTACCAGGAGTGCCTTCCTATACCCGTTCATATTACTAACTGGAACTGAAAGTTTAAAACTGAACTTAAACGTTGAGGACTGGTAGGAACCAGGAAAGACCATTCTAGATAACAGGTGAAGTGAAGTGAAGGACGTATTCCGTAGATGTGTATCACATCCAGGAATATGATCATGCAAAGCATGTGAAAATCTTTGGCCAAAGTATCGCAATTGCTGGTTGCGTTGTCCTTATCACTTAATTTAAGATGCAGGATGTCAGATGAATATCAGTAACAGATATTCAGATAGGCTTCTTAAATGGATCACTTCGATAACCGGGGAAGGTTATGAGAACAGGTATATATATAATATACTATGCAAAAAAACATGAAGGATCGGTTGTTGCCGAGTCATGAACATGAAGGATCGGTTGTTGCCGAGTCATGAAATGAAGGATCGTTGAAACTCCGAGCCATGAAAATGGAAGATCGGCAGTTCATCGAGTCATTTACAGCAGCATATAGAATCTGTTATAAGATTGAATGGCATTGAATGTGTGTTCCATATTGTACATATGTGAGCAGGGAAATTCGAAAAAGAATGTGATCAAACTGTGTTGTTTGGGCGAGAGAACAATTATTAAAACTTGAACGTGTGTTTGAATTTTATAATTCATAACGAGAGAACGTTATATAAAAAAAAAAAAAAAAATTCCCTTGTTCTCGGTGTTTTAAAATGGGGATGTTACACAAAGCATTCTTCTATGCTTGTGTGAGTGTATTGAAATCGGCACAGTGCTACCTCTACAAAACTTCCTTCAAATAGTTTCCATAACTCTTGAGAAGAGAACAAAGTCTTATTTTAATGCACCAAATGTCGAGTTCTTCTCATAAAATAATGGTGGTTGTTTCCATGAGTTGTTGCTACTAGAAGACATTATATCTCAACCCAGAAAATAAAAACTCAAACCCATGAGTTATTAAAATTATTGTTTTTTCTTATACCAAACTGTTGGAAAAATTTAGTGCCAAAATCACCAAACACAACTATAACACAATAAAAGCACACACAAATTATTATATTCAATATAAGTTTTTGTACAAACTCGAGCTCTTTGCTCTGTTTTCCTTTTGTTTCTCTTCTTGTATCCAAATCTTTATTTATTTCGTTTCCAAATTTTTCTTTCTTGAGTTGCTGCTCTATATTTATCCTTCTTTGTATTTTTCCATTTTCTTTATTTTTCTTTTTGTATTCTTCCATTTCTTCCTCATTGTGTTGTTACGCGTATTTTCTCCTTTCTTTTTCTTCTTTGAGTTTCTTCTCTTTTCTCTATTCTCTGTCTTTTACTTATGATGTTGTATATATATATATATATATTGTTAGAGTAGGTATTTACCTTAGCTCATGTTCACCTAGGTACTTTATTTACCTTTATTATATTTATCCTCACCCACTTATGTGTGTGGATATTTCTTTTATCTTATTTAGTTATTAGGAGATATTATCTAGTTGTTAGGTATAGTTCTTTCCTTGATCTATGGTATTGACTAGATCTTTGATGTCTAGTTCTCTCTTAAATCTATGGTCTTGACTAGTTCTTTGATGACTAGTTATTTCCTTGATTTATGGCTTGATCTACGACCTTGACTAGTTCTTAGATTGTTATTCTTTTCCTATTTATGCAAGGCCCATTCTTAATGTATTGCATTGAGTTCCATAATAATATATGATATTGTTGCTCATTTGTTTGCAAAGGTTTTATGGAAAGTTATTTTGGTGAATTGCTTTCATCTTATTGGTCGTGGTGTTTGATTAGCATCTGTGTTCTTGGCTTGGTACGATCTAGTTATCATTCCTTTCATATATATATTCCAGGCTCATACATACATTCCATGACCAAAAAACAAAGGTGGACCGGAATTTTTTTTCCAAAAGAAATAATCTGGGAGATTCACATCCATGAGGGAAGAAAATGAGGAGGGCTCACGAATTGTGCCACATGGTAGAGCATTGGCGGGAGGGTTGAGTTGGAAAATTTCAATAGTAAAAAATAATTAATTCCAGTCGGTGGTGGTTGGATGGGTAGAATTTTTTTTTCAAACTGTTTAACTATAAGAAAATAAATTGCTTTAAAATACAACATGGGTTTAATGATTTAAATAATGTTTTCCGCTAAACATGGAAGATATCCATGGCATTTTTATAATTTTATTTTAATATAGGACAATGCATTTGACATCATGCACACTTTTTAAATAGTTAATTGATAAGATCAGTATTATTATTTGTGAAAGCTTTCTCTTGAAAAAAACCTCACGCCATAATAAAAGCACATCATGCCGAATTTGATGAAAAGTGATATTAAAAGAATATATTGCTAAACCAAAATAATCTTTGTGGACTTATGAGAATGTGTAGAGTATTACTAATGGCAATGCACATTTATCAAAATATTTATTACTATGCAATGTTTACGAATAAGATGTAATTGTTACCACTATTAACAATACCATTATGAAGAAAAATAACTAATACCTACATTTAAGAACATGTAATTTATAAAAATTCACTTTAATATTCAACATAATAACCAAAGTAGATAGGTTATTAGTTCATACCATGTGGGATATTATAGGTCTTAATCTATTCAAATGTATTATTTTCTTGATATTTCTAAGGGTACTCATGATAACTAACTCATAAAAATATCTTTAGTTGCATAATATGTTTAACATTGACATCCATTTATTCATGTTTGCATTCTAAAATATAAATAATTAATAATTTCATATCTTTCTTTATACGTTTCTTATTAACACATGAAAAATGGTGTCACAAAGGTTTAGTTATGGTAATAGTTTATCGTGATCCTAATGCCAATAGGGTGACATTGTAATAGAGGTGTCCCTCTCACTAATACTGAGTATGCCAATAACAATGACACCCCTAAATCCTTCTTTAACTTGAGCGATGCGATCGGAGGTGGCGGGGAGGATCATGCTTAGTGTTGCGAAGCTTGATGCACCTTGTAATTGCTTATAGTACTATAAAAATATGCATTTAATCAAAAATCAATCCTACTAAGTTGGTTGACTAAATCATATAATTTTTTTCGATGACTCGCAAACCTTATATGCCTTATTATTAATGTCAAACATACAACTTCAATGCATCTTGAAATCACTTCAACAACTCTACAACCCCTCATATTTAACTATCGCTTAGCATTACACCTCCCTTTGGTGTGAATGCTAGTCAATAATCCACCCCATATGAGAAATCCTTTTCCTCTCAAATTTAATTGAAAATCCTTTTGAAATGTCGAGGAACATTTCATTGAAGGTGTGGATCTATACTCCACACCTTATGTTGACATACTATGGGGCTTTACTAAAATGGGATATTTAGCGCAATGTGTGGATATATAAAAAAAATAATAAAAGAAGTTTTCTATTAGATGTCATAATTAAAAATGTCATGATAGATACATATGTAAAATGTGACAAAGCATACACAGGATATTGTTAGCTTAATCAAATACACAATTACATTATTTAGTCTTTCGGTGAATAGTTATTGGTTACACGTTGGTTTATCTCCACATGTTGGTTGTATTCAGTTTAAATTCGCCCAGAATCGTAACCTCTTTTCACCTCTAGATATTCATTGTTGTTTATTGAATAATTCAATCTAATATTATTCTCGACATTGGTATCGAGTGTTAATTTGGACCTATGCAAAGCATGTGAGAATGTGGCGAGCATGAAGATACATAATTGACTATTTTTTGAATGGAGTTGTTTTTATTTTTTTGTAGATGTATTTGGTGCAAAAATGTCTAATACAACGACCGTGGAGAAATTTTTAGTGAATTTATCTTTTGGCATTTTTTTATCTATCACACACACGTCATCCACTAGATTTTCCCGAACTTGGAATCAATCTAGTTGCGGCATTTCCCTCCCGAATGTATGATCTAATCTTCTCGGCGCGTATGAGGAGGATCGAGGTCCAATGTGGAGTGCATATTTTTATGAGTTGCTTATTGATCTAAAGTGGCCAAACTCCTTTGATCGAGTGGTGCGGTGGGAGCAATGTGGAGCATATAGTAAGTCTTGGTGATGTGGATGTACGTAAAGTGACCAACATCTGTAATGAGAATAATTCTTGGAAAAATCACATAAGTGTGTCCCACTTTTTTGCATTTTCTACCGCTAAACATATGATATTTCGGCATCACTTAAATTGTAGATTTAATTGCCACAAAAATACATAGAATTGGAAAATGTTGTAAACTAATGAAATGTTACATTTTGAATGTATAATGTATGTGAATTTTTTTTTGAATTTTTTTGAATTTTTGGTTTTTAGTTATTTATTTCAAAGGTTGTTTCTTATTTTATAGTAGAGCTACATTGTGCCAACATCTTGTAATGTAGTCAAAACATATTTTTTTCTACAAAATTTTAGATATATATTCTAGACTTAATTATCTATTAAATGAATATTTTTTTGGATTTTTAGATATATATTTAATTTTTTATTAATTTTTTAGTGAATATATTATTCGATTTAGATATGTATAGATGTTTATGGTGATATATCTCTTTATTTATTTCAAAATTGATTTTTTTTTCATGAGCGTAATGATAACATTAAAATTTAGTAAAATATATTTTTTTAATTTTTTTGGAAATGATTTACTATTTTTCATAGTGTCTCAAATGGGATGTACTGAATTTCCTAAAATACCATAGTTTAGAAATAATTTAAAAAAACTCATTTTAAAAATTCAAAAATTATATTTTTGGAAAGATCGTAAAAAATGAATTTATGTGTACAATGTCATAAATTAATTCACCGCTTTGTTTAGACCTAAAAATGTGGCATCTAAGGAAACTTTTGGCATATAATTTCCCTCCAAATGGATTAAGGAAAAAACATGCCACATAGGTGCCACCTAGGCTCTATTAGTGTATGTTATTATTTATTCTTTTATTCATTTATCGGGATAATTCTTACACTTGTGTTAGCCCTACACTTATTGGGTTATCTTGTTTAGGTGTAGTAGTTGTGTGGAGTTAGTTTACTAGTTGTGATGAGTTAGCTTCTCAATTATATGGAGTTAGCTTACTAGTCTTTTGGAGTTAACTTAACTACCGGTATCGATTAGTGGGAGTTCTTCACCACGATTTAGGTAGTAGTTGCACTTACCTCCTCCTATAAGTACATCTTTCTTATTGAATAATTTAAGACATTCTATTGTAATGTATTAAGCATTATGGATTATGGTGGATTTCCATATATGATATTTTAGCTCTTCTATTTTGCAAATCTAATGTGGTGTGCTATTCTCATCTAATATCACAGACTTGGAATAATATTTTTATCATTCCTTTCATGTTATCAGAGCTATAGATGATGTAGACATCCATCTGTAAGTTTTTCTTTGCAAGTAAGGGTTTATTATTTGTATGTATTCAGGATTTGTTAGAAATTTTCTGCAACATGCATTTTTATGTGAAACAGAGTGTGACATTGAATTTGGAAGATGTAAAAACCCTAGAATTGACTATAAACTCGACCATGTTTTGAGACAGTCAAATTTGGATATAGATATGTACCCTCTGGGTGCATTCTTTTATCCATTGGATATAAGCATGTACCTTCTAGATGCATTCTTTTACCCTCTAGATATTTCAATTTTGGATGAAGTTTTTATCCACTAGACGTAGATTTGTACCCTTTGTGTGCATTCTTTTATCCATTAGATATAAATGTGTACCTTCGGATATTTAAGTTTTAGAACCAGTCTTTTATCCACTAGACATAGATCTGTACCCTCTGGGTGCATTATTTTATCCATTGGATATAAGCGTGTACCTTCTGAATGCATTCTTTTACCCTCTGGATATTTTGGTTTTGGATGTAATATTTTATCCACTGTGACGCAGATTTATACCTTATGGGTGCATTCTTTTATCCATTGGATATAAGTGTACATGTTCCGAGATGCATTCTTTTAGCCTCTGGATATTTCTATTTTGGATGCAATATTTTATCCATTGGACGTAGATATGTACCCTCCGGTGCATTCTTTTATCCATTGGATATTGTCATGTACCGTCTGAAAGAAATGATTTACCATCTAGACGTTTTAGGTTTTGGGCGTAGGATTTTATCCTTTCCTCACAAATATGTATCATGTGGATGCACTCTTTTACCCTTTGAACATTTGGGTGTCATGTGTACCTTTTAAAAAAGATCAACATTAAAATACTATTTTAATAGTAAAACCTTATAGAGCTCACAACTTTTAATCTGTAGCTCGATTAAGGTGATCTTTTTTTTAAATTGCATATTTTTTTGAGATCTATGCATTGAAAGGAACAATAAGAATATTTTTTCAAGCCATGATATGAGATGATAATATCACACCACATTAGATTTGTAAAACAATAGAGCTAAAATACCATATATAGAAATCCATCATAATCCATAATGCTCAATACATTATAATAGAATGACTTAAATTATTCAATAAGAAAGATGTATATATAAGAGAAGGAAGTGAAAATAATACCTAAATTAGTGGTGAAGATATCCCACTAACGATCTTCGGTACTTAAGTTAACTCTAAAATACTAGTAAAATAAATCTACATAAGCGAGAAGCTAACTCAACATAACTAGTAAACTAAAGCCACATAACTAGTACACCTAAACAAGATAACCCACCAAGTGTTGGGATAACACATGTGTAATAAATATCCTAATAAATAAATAAAAAGATAAATAATAACCTATACTAACACCCTCCCAGTAAGCATAGCTAGCAGGTTGGTAGAAAATAATGTGGGTCTCGTACAACAAGGCACAGTGAGGTACCCATGTACAATAACTAGGAAAATTAGACACCGAAGGTACCCAAAACTAGTAATAACAAAGTAGAGAGAACAAAATACCATTTGCAAGATATCCTCAGAATCTCAGCTCCAAAAAATCATATAATGCTAAAGAAGTGTGGTGCGCACTATGGTCAGAATCCACTACTTGATCATATAACTAAAAAAAAGCCGACACTGGGCTTCACCCGAATAGCTCTATGTAAGGAGACTATCAATGGAGTGATGTAAAAGTGCAAAAAAAACACCAAACATAATTTGATCAACTGTTAAAAATAGGTGTGCCACGATCCAAGAATAACCAAGGCAACAAGGCAAGGACACGAGATCCAAATAAATAGGAGTGCCACGATCTAAGAAAATCCAAGGTAACAATTCAAAGACATGAGACTGAAGAATCGGTATCAACATGTATCAAGGAAAATACATGAAACCCAAAGAAGCAATATCAACAACACACCCTCCCATTACATTGAATGAGTTGATTGAAACCACAGTTTGTATGAGTTTCCAAAATAAACTACTCGAACACGTAAAAACTAACACTGGGCTTCACCAGAATAGCTCCCCCACAAGAGAGACTGTTAACATGCCAAAAAAAAGTGTCAAAAATATAGATCCAAAATATCTCAACAAACAAGAAAGATATAAATGTATACACCCATAGATACAAGAATGCAACACCCAAAAGTTTAGGACTTCAGGCTTAACTAAAATTGCATCCACAAGTGATCACAACACCCTCCCAAATTTTGCGGTTTATAATTAAGTGCATATAAATATTACAATGAGTAATGGTACCTTTTACATTTAAAATATGTATATAAAAATGACACCAATGCATGTTAGTGTAGGTTATTATTTATCCTTTTATTTATTTATTAGGATAATTATTACACTTGTGCTAGCCCTACACTTGTTGGGTTAGCTCGACTTAGGTGTACTAGTTGTGTGGAGTTAGCTTCTTAGTTATGTGGATTTATCTTACTAGTCTTTTAGAGTTAACTTAACTACCGATGTCGATTAGTGGGATTTCTTCACCACTAGTTTAGGTAGTAGTTACACTTCCCTCCTCCTATATGTGCATCTTTCTTATTGAATAATTCAAGTCATTCTATTATAATGTATTGAGCATAGTGGATTGTGATGGATTTCCATATATGATATTTTAGCTCTATTGTTTTGCAAATCTAATGTGGTGTGCTATTATCATCTGAGATCATAGCTTAGAATAATATTCTTATTGTTTCTTTCATGGTATAAGAGCTACAAATCAAAATTTATGAGCTCTAGAAGGTTTTGATATTAAAATAATATTTTAATGTTGATCTTTTTTAAAAGGTACTTTTTCTCACCGTAATGTTAACACGTACTCAATTATAAAATACCAAATCTAGGAAGGTGTTGTAATCACTTGTGGACGTACTTTCGGTTGAGCCCGATGTCCTCAAATTTTGGGTGTTGCATTCTTGTATCTATGGGTGTATGCATTTATATCTCTCTTTTTGTTGAGATATTCGGATCTGTATTTTCGACACTTTATTTTTTTTTGGCATGTTGAGAGTCTCTCTTTTGGGGAGAGATTCTGGTGAAGCACAATGTTATTTTTTCAATGTTAGAGTATTTGATTTTGGTAACTCATACAGATCTATGGTGTCACTCTACCCCTTTAGGATTATGGGAGGGTATGATGTTGATACTAATTCTTTGGGTTTAGTGTCCTTTCCTTGTTACATGTTAATATTACTTCTTCGGGTTTCATGTCCTTGCCTTGTTACCTTAGATTTTTGGATCGTGAAACTCCTATTTATTTGGATCTTGTGTTCTTTCCTTATTGCCTTGGTTGTTCTTGGATCATGGCACACCTATTTGAATAATTTAATCAAATTATGTTTGGTGTTTTTTTTTGCACTTTGGACATCACTCCATTGGCGGTCTCCTTACATGGAGCTATCTAGTGAAGACCAATGTCACTTGTTTCGAGTTCTATGATCAAGCAATGGATTCAAACTATAATGCGCACCAAACTTCTTCAACATTTTACAAGTTTTTAGAGCTGAGATCTTGAGGATATCTTGTAATAGGATTTTTCTCTCTACTTTGTTATTACTGGTTTTGGGTACCTTGCGGAGTCCAATTTTCCCAGTTATTATATGTGGGCACCTCATCACACCTTATTATCAAGACCCACCTTCTTTTCCACCACCTAAGCTATGCTTATGGGAGGGTGTTAGTGTAAGTCATTATTTTTCCTTTTATTTATTTATTAGGATAATTCTTACACTTGTGTTAGCCCTACACTTATTGGGTTAGCCTACTTAGGTGTACTAGTTGTGTGAAGTTAGCTTCTTAGTTATGTGAAGTTATCTTACTAGTATTTTGGAGTTAACTTAACTACCAGTATCAGTTAGTGGGAGTTCTTCACCACCGATTTAGGTAGTAGTTGTACTTCCCTCCTCCTATATGTATGTCTTTCTTATTGAATAATTCAACTCATTCTATTATAATGTATTGAGCATTGTGGATTATGATGGATTTCCATATATGGTATTTTAGCTCTTCTATTTTGCAAATCTAATGTGGTGTGCTATTATCATCTACAATCGCGGCTTGGAACAATATTTTTATCATTCTTTTTCAAGCTCAACATAAGGGGTTTTACCCAAATGGGGTTCTCTTAAACCCTCCTTAATCATAATTCCATTGGTTTTCTCTCCAAAAAGTGTGGAAGGTAAAATAAGCCTAAGGAGTTCACCCAAACCCATTTGTTGATGAAATGACATAGTGATAAAAGGGAGTTCGGGAAAAGGGGATGATTTTACTGAACATGCCTCAAACTATTGATGTGAATTTATTTGGGTTACATTTTTGGTCCACTAAGTGGGACACACTATTGTGCATTTACCCTCTTTTGTGTGTGGAAGACCATCCCCACTCATTTTGGTATTTTTATGTCTATAGAATTGCGTGGATTTTTGTTTATTTAAATTTTTGTTGTTGTACATGAAGAAGAAATGTCATACCTACAACAAAATTGCCACACACCTATTTTATTTTCATAGAGCGAAACATGGTAACACACAAGGATGATGGTTACGAAAGGAAGTATAACATAGTTAAGAGAGATATACCCTATTTTCCCACTCAAATTGTTTCTCTCCAATCCTTAGCTCTTGAAAGGGCCAAATTATGTTTCTGAAAGAAAAATATGTCCACCATTCTCCATTTGAGGATATCTAGGAGCTTGTCATTGGAAAAATTGTGTGTCATAGCAAAGTAGATGAGAAAATGAAGTATGACAAGGGGGTAAGTGCATGGAAATGGGGGCCAAAAGGGGTCTTAAATGGATAGTTTTTTCTAAAAAGAAAAATATTAAAATTCTAGGACTTACTTGAAATAGATACACTCAAAATTGGAAGATGTTATAAGAACATGAATCATAACATTTTGAGTCTAGTTTCTAAGATACAATTTTTTAAAAATGGTAAAGTCTAAGTGGGTAAAATATCTAAAATACCAATAGATACTCCTATTTTTTAAAAATACAGAGTAGACATTTAGTCGTGGCCCCCATTTTTGAACACTATTTAGTATTTTTGAAAACCCTTTGGTAGAAAGATAGATAGGAGCATCTAGTTTGTGATATATTTTTATATATATTTTTAGTGAGTATTTAATTTTTTATGATTTTTCAAGTACAAAGATTTTAAATTTTGAAAAATAATGGATATCCAACCATGGCCCCCTAACTACCTTTAAAAAATAAAAAATTATATATGTTTTTTAACATATGTAGAATTAGTCCTAGTTTGTGATTTGTATAATTGTTATTCATTTTGGATGAGTGAATAAAAATATACACGATGAATGATAAATGCATATAAATTCAAAAAAATCTATAAAAGGACATAGTTAAGTAATAATAAGTATGGAAAACTTTTACTAGTTAGAAGAATTGAAAAATCATATATTTAGAAAGAAAAAGTTTATTTGACCTCATATTCAAATTTTTAATAAATGTGTTGATCATTTTTACAGGGATATATTATTCTTTGAAGAAATTTTTTAGCATTTTTTGTTGAAAGCATGAGGTTTTCTATGTTTAAGTAGGTCCATGCCTCAGGTTTGGGGACCTAAAAGGAATCCAAGGAAAGAGTTTTGGCCCTTGGAAAATATAGAAAGGAAACACAAGTGTGTTTCCTTTTTTTATACATCCCTTGCTCTCCAATGTGCTTTTCCACCTCTTTCACTGGATTTCTATCCCCATTATGCCTCCTTTACACATTCTTGTACTTTCCTACACAAATTTTGAGTAGTTAAGGTTGTTCCCTACCCCAATATCTATAATTTTTATATTTATGGGGATAAAAGTTGACGTAAGGAAAATAAGAAGGTCAAGAACAAGAGACCGAGATAAATTACAAGAAAATAGAATAAAGAAAGAGAAGAAAATGTGAAAAATTTATGGAGGGTAAGGTACATCTACTATGTCAAATGTACCTAATGTTTTAGAAAATGGTGATAAAATAAATAATGAAATCGAGAAGAATAATAATTTTTCATGAGTATTGATAATGAATTGAAAGATAATGTTGATATGGATAAAGAATGTGGTATGGATGATAATATTGAACGTTTACTTGAGATTCAAATGTTAATCTTGAAATTTTTATGGAAACAATGAATGAACAAAGTAATATTGCTAATGAATCTTTACCTCTAACAACACATCCTTCCATTTTACATAGAAAACCCATTAACTTAATTGAAATTTATGAAAAAATTATAAAACCAATGCCTAAAAAAATGCTTGAAAGAAATGTGAGAAGAAAATATATGGGAATTTGGGGTAATTACTTTGAGAAATTAAATGATACAAAAAGATGTTAATTATTTGTTACGTTGATGAAATTAATTAAGATGATACCTACTGATGAAGACCAATTAGGAACATCTAATGTTGTTGATCAAAATGCGGTAATTGTTGAAAACATACATAAAGCATACCATATTGTAGGTGTCAACAAAAACTCCAAAGATAGTAATGATACATGTTGTGCACCTACTTATTGTATAATAAGTGATAAAATAATTAATGAAAAATTGATTATAAAAATAAGTAGATATTTGAAGCTAAATAGAAAAACACTAATGAAAGCAATAGGGAGACGCAAAAGTCTTGAGTCAACCAATAACATTGACTATTATCAATTCTCTAGTATAATCCCATGGAAAGAAAAGGATGCATCTGATATTCTAAAAGAATTACTTGTAAATTTTTGTAATGATAACACAAGGGTATCACCAAATAAAAGAGATACAGTAAAAAGAAGAATAGGTTCTCGTAATCATGAAGCACATGCAAAAAATTTATTGGATATGACTCAAACAGAATTGTTCCGCAAGTTTACAAATGCAAATCTAGAAATTAACATCAGCCAAAGATTTTTTGAAATGAACAAACCCTTTTATGTGAAAATCAATCACTCACGCACCACTTGTTGTAGGAATCATGTTGAATTTTCAATGCATTAAGATGTTTTTTTTCAAGTATGTTGTGTTTTTCATATAGGAATCATGTTGCAAGAGTGTGGATTAAAATTTTCACTAAAATATGCAAGGGAATTTATTCCTACGCTATTTTTGAAACTTCAATTGGAAATTGTTTATAGCAAAAAGCATGTTTGGATGGAACATTTAATGTATGTGGTGGCTTACTGATATTAAAAAGTTATATCCATGAGGAGAGTACAAATTCAATAGGAAATTAATTTTTAGTTTCATCAAATATAAATTTGTGGAATATTAATTAAAAGATAGAAAAGAATCTTAGAGGTGTGAGTTTCTTATAGAACAATTACCTATAACAAAATATATGGTAAAATTCAAAGAGAATTTTTTTATGAGTATCTGAAGGCACACACATAGAGCTTGATGGTTGGATGAAAAATTCAAGTTAAGAAAGGAAACATTCCTACTTGGTACTATTGTTTTAGTAGTTTACTTTGTAGAGAATTACTCATTCTGACCCAAAAATGGAGGTTTAGTCACAATAAGTATATAACTCGGTGCAAGTTACTATTTTGTGCATATAACATTCATGCACTCTCTGAAATCACTGAGAAAGATAAAAAAATATTAAGAGAGTATCATTTCTACATCATTGATGATTAGAAACATTCTACATAATATGTACAAGGGTGTTTCCAGTTGTTTTATGTGAACTTGGATGAGAGAAACATTTTTTTCAATCAACATCACAATTTGTCAGACAACTACACATCACAATTCAAGAATGCACATATGTTTTATTGGCTAAGTAGGATTCACATAACAACAGGTGTAAAATATATCTAGAGTTTCAATAAAGCAAGACATGAGAAAGGAGAGCATGGCGGTGTAAGAACACGTGTGAAAAGAGCCCTTACAAGAGAAGAATTAAAGTTCAAAGATGGTGCTAAATTTATTGGTGAATAAATCATTGTTAAATTTTATCACAATAACATGGACCATTAATCTCAAGGAATTTCAATAGTTTGTAGATATTTTTGGTTGATAGAGGAAGAAAAATTAGCGAGCTATAAATATTGTATGATAGTTACAAGATCAAGTGATATGCATTCATTCCATAGTTCATATGCAAGTTATTGCACTATTCATACTATGTGCATGCCATGTTTTTATATATCATGCATTGATTTGTTGTGAAATGAATGTGAGCCACAATACAGTGGGTGGTTGATTGAAATTGTAGACCTCTAATTTCACTCCACACATCAATTTCCATGAGAATTACAACCTATAGTTTCTTTAGTTTATATAATAACACCTGAATTTTACCAAGTCTCGATTTAGTGCAATAAGGTACATACATGCCATATTATAAATTTCTAAATTATTAACTAATAATATTTTATTGTATATATATTTTACTTAAGTTTTAATTTTTATGTAGAGCATGTTTTGCAGTTATTGAGACATAATTTAACAAATAAGGAACTTACTACTTCTTATCTCTTTATGTAGAGGAAAACACAAATTGATTTCCATAGTCATTGATGGTGAAAATCTTGATTATCCCACTTTGGGTCGAGTGATAGTCACTGGAATCAGTAACAACCGGTTTCTCGGGCTTCCTAAAAGCAATAATTTTATATTTTTTTCATTTATGAGCTATGGTCATATTTTATCAAGATCATTTAAAAAATAATTATCCTTAAACTTTAAAACAAAATTTATCATTACGAGAATACCATCTAGGACTCGAGTAATCATTTACTCCTCCCTAGATTCCCATCATGACTTGATTTAGGCCATGAGAAATACTTGTGCAGGCGATGAGAAGGCTTTCTGTGATCTCCTAATCCACCTTCGCATTCTTATGAATGCTTAAATGCAATCTTTAGCATTTAGTATTTTACTACCTTTCAGTAGTTGAGAAACCTCGTGATTAAATTCCTTCACATGTGCTTCCCACCTCAAAATCTAGGTAATATTTAACCCTTCCTTGGTTCCTAGCCAAACCACACTCCAAAATTAGTGACGGACGACACAATCAGCCATTTCATCACTTTGGCCAAAGTTTCTAGCTTGTGTTCAAGCCAACTCTTAAGTCTGCACAAACTATAAGAGTCTGTCCATAGTCACAACATGATATATCTCGGCCCCATAAATTCCATTTATGCTAAATTCATTAAGGTTATGCTTGATGGTACGACCCTAACTTTCGTAGAAGCCAAAGATGCTCTCTTAACATCTTATACCTACCTATTGTATTAACCTATGGGCTTATCTATGAGCCAAGGCAGGTATGTATGCACAGTAGTACAATATGATAGGTTAGGAGGCTAAGATCTCATCTCAAGATTATGCCGAGATTAAGATAGATGCGTACCATTCTTAAGTTATATAGTTTTACCATCACGTGTTTATTATTATATTCACAATTCCTTTCCAAGTCATTAATTGAATTTCAAACCGGGTTTGAAATGTCATCCATTCAAAACCATAATGCCATCTTGAAAATGGTTTAAGAGATTTAGTCAATCTAAATCCCCTTAATAGATATGAATGGAAAAAATCTAAGAAGGAATATCCAAGTCTAGGTTCGATTGTTTTGATTGTTAGGATTATGTTAGTGTTAACATTATTTGTATTTAGTTTATTATTATATTATGAGTTGTTTAGAAACAACTCATAATTATAATAATCATTATTTGGTTTATAATAACGAGTTGTTAAAACAACTCGTGTATTGTTGTGGGTTGTTTCCTACATTGTAGGAACAACCTCTCCTACATATTTGTGAAGATCCCGAGTTGAATGATTAATGCATAATACAATGAAGATTATTTCGTGTAAATTTTCTCTTTGTACCATCATTTGGTACCAGAGTGAAATCTAGATGAGAGTCTTGTGAGAGGGACGAGAATGTAAAATAATTTGCGTAGTAATCAGTATTTGGAAGAATTTTTTTAACAGAGCAGCGTTGATCTTGGAGAAGTCGCAGTTTGGAATGTTTAGCAGTCACATTTTTTTGCATGTGCAGTCGCTAGAGACCAAATTTAGATGATCAAACACATGAGTGCCACATTTTTTATCTGAGCAATCCCATTTTTTCTCAGCAGTGAATGTTTGAAAGAAAACGCGAGTTATCCACAGATCCACATCAATCCCATTTTTTAGAGCGGTGCATGTTTGAAAGAAAACACAGGCTATCCATAGTCACAGTGCAAGCCGTAATTAGAGAATGAAGTGCATTGCTGGAGCTGGTTTGATCTACATGCGAGTCTCCAAAGTGTTGGATTTCCTAGAGCTGCACAATCATATCTTTAGAACTTCGAGCCATAGCTTAGACCCATATCGAGTAGCATATAGCTAGCCATTGACCTACTTTGCCTTGGTTAATTCGTGGAACCATTATAGATTTGATTTGTGCATGTGGAGACTATTCTAATCTACATCTTACAAGTCATCCATATTATATGCCAACCTTGTTCCTCGTCCAGGACAATATCTGTATCACTTTGGTATTGAGAATTGACATTGATAAACAAACTAGCACCTACACACTTGCATTCACGCTTTACATTGGTTTTAGAGTTCCTGTATTCTATAGAAAATTTGACATGCATTAGATATCACAGGTGAATATAACAGCAGTCCTTTGAAGCATACAAAATAGTTATGCCAGCTCATCCTGTTCTAAGTGTCAGAGAATTTTGTTCAGGAATTCTGTAAGTTTTGAGTCTCTCAGTATGCCAAATATGGTCGTATAAATCAGTTTTTCAATAGTCTAGTTAATTGTTATAGATGTGTCAGTTTTTTTTTAAATATAGTGTATATTTCATGTCGCATTGTCAAATTCATGTTGTCCTCATTGTTTTGTAAGTCAGTGTACATCCATACACTTTGTTAAAATGTTTGGTCATTTTTTGGGTCAACATCATAATGGAGAAATTGAGATATCTTGAAAATTTCAAAATATATGTTGAGTCAGCTCTATTATACATTTTGTGTCATGTCTATCTTATTAATTATAGGTTGTCAAAATTGTCAATATCGATTTTGTCATTTTTTTTGAGTCAATTAGATCATCGAGGGTTGTGTTAATAGTCAATTATCGTCATTTAGGTGATTATTAGGAAAATTGTCAAAATTGCAAAAAAAAATAAAAAAATTGCCTCATGAACTCATTTTCGGTTGAACCCGATGTTCGATTTAGGCATGTAATCGAGCTTAAAATCCACATTCCATTAAAATAGCAGCATCATACTAGAGTTCGAGGCAACGGAGGATGGAGGGTGATCAATGCCTCTCGTCGACTCACCAATGACGGGTCGCATTAAAATTTGGTGGAAATATTTTATATTATTTCGAGTTATGTGGTGTGCGAGAATAAAATGGTGTGTGGGTTTCTTCCCCTGTTTTTATTTAAATGAGGAAGATATTTATTTTGGGTGTTGAGAACAGTTGTATAGGAGGGCAATTGAACTGGAGTGATCCTTTGACTGCAGAGATCCTTCGACTGTCGTACTTCTAACATCGATCGGCCGGTGAAATCTATCATTCACTGGAAGTGAAAGCGAGAAATGTTGAGTTCGTGTATGTAGGTGAATCGGTGGAAGTGTGATCATCCGGTATGGGGTTCACTGTGGTGAAGTGGATTGGTCATGTGCAGTAAGATCTAGATAGCAAGATCTAAGCCAACAATATGTAGACCTAAAAGTATGCGGAGGCATACGATTCTGGTTCCAGTTCTATGGTGAATTTTTCCATGTTCACATTAAGGGGGTGATATCAGTAAATAATGTTCACACTAAGGGGGTGAATGTTAGGATTATGTTAGTGTTAACATTATTTGTATTTAGTTTATTATTATATTATGAGTTGTTTAGAAACAACTCATAATTATAATAATCATTATTTGGTTGTAATAATGAGTTGTTAAAACAACTCATGTATTGTTGTGGGTTGTTTCCTACATTGTAGGAACAACCTCTCCTACATATTTGTTAAGATCCTAGTCGAATGATTAATACATAATATAATGAAGATTATTTCTGTGTAAATTTGCTATTGTACCATCATTGATGTCATATGTTTAACAAAAATTATGACTTGCATTCATAAAATAAAAAGATTACATCCTTTAGGAATTTATATGAAGTCAACACATCCATTGGTTAAACATAAGTTTCCCCATTGACTCAAGTAAGATCAAATGAGATGAATATTCCTATCCTTAATGAAAGAACAACAACTTGTTGATTTAATTAAAACATCTTCCAATTTAATTTCACATACTCCACTATCAAATTTTGAGTCTTAACCATAAATAGATCAATTCTATTATCTTTCGTAAGACAACTATATTTTTAGACTGATAAGATTCATTCCTAGACAAGAGTTCTTACTTGTCCTATATTCTTTGTTTCTTACAACACAAAATATTTTTAAGTAAAATAAACAACATCTTGTCCACATTATATTTCTTCCAACATCACATCAGCATAATCATACATACAGTGGAAATCAACCAATGGATTTTTTTCATTCAACCAAAACAGATAAGCACCTTTCATCATTATTAAATAATCCAAAGGAAGGACTCCTTTCCTTTTATTAACAAAATTTTCTTTCAATTACAAATCACAAAGAAAACTAAATTCCACACTGCAATTTGGGAATCAAAACTCCTAAATCAAGTAGTTAGCAATTTCCATCTCCACCTTCTTCTTACCAATTCCTCATTATGTACCTGTAGATGCAATGGGTCAGTATTCACTATACTGGCATGGCTTCTACCCCCTATGCTCTACTCTACCTACTAAGGATAGGTCAAGTAGTGGTAATTTAAATTTCAAGATATAAATAGATTGAAATAAATTTCAGGATATAAAGAGATTGAAATAAATCTAACAAATCCCATTATCCTGATTACAAGAATTGAACTATTATAGAAAATAATATCATCAATTCTAATTATCACATTTTTAACAAACCAAAAGGAAATAAACTTCCATAAATCAACTTTCTTTCCAAACAATGTTCCACAAAGAGACTAACATTTTACATCTAATTAAGATGGAAATATCTACAATGTTTAACTTCCCATATTAACACAGGGTTATTTATGTATTTGTTGCATAAGAACATTTTCAAACAGTTTCCAATCATCACTAAGGTTTAATCCCAAATCCAACACAATAACAGTGGTATATGTTCACTCAAGAAGTAAGTATCAACAACATTCAAAAATTCATATAAGAGATAGGATAACACAACATTAAATCATTCATATAACAACTATAGAATAAAAAAGAATTCAACATTCATATAACAACTTGTAGAATAAACAACATTCAAACATTCATATAATAGTTGTAGAATAAAACAACATTCAATATTCATATAACAGATGTAGAATAAACAACATTCAAACATTCATATAATAGCTGTAGAATAAAAAACATTCAAACATTAATATAACAATTATAGGAATAAAATAAAATTCAAGATTCATATAACAACTGTAGACTCCATATACTCCCAAGAAGACTCTAATGCTTCTAGCCCATCAACGTAGTCCATAAAAAGCAGAATAAACAAGGCCAAGAGTTACCAGATGTGACTGTGAGACACCCCACATCAACAATGGCTACCATTTCTATGCCATTAAAATAAGTCTGAAATAGGCATAAAAACCTAATTAAAATAATTCCCGGAGTTCATAAAAATAAAACCCCAAGTTGTTTGATTCAATGAATCAAACGAAGTTCAAATTTTAACTGAACTTCACTCCCCATTGAATAAAATTGAATTCAATAAATAAAATCCCCTCCATTAAATAAAATCCTACTACCTAGGTTTTATTGCAGGTCAATGGGAAACTTTATCAACACGCCAGAAGAAAAATAATTAATTCTCCTAAGTCTCTGTAGAGGGTAGACATCTACCTACTAATTGTAGAATGATTATGGAGAGTATACACCTAGACAACAACCCTTCTTGATTGTCAGTTTTACAAAAAAATGGATTTTCATTAAATTTATTATATATCCAGTTTTAATTTGGGGTTTCAAATGGATAATTTTCGTAGAGACAAGCAACCATTTATATTCCAACTATCAAGATACAAGAAAACACTGATTTCATGCACCATTTTTAAAAATAAAGAATAACACAATGATTTCAGGAAACCATTTTTGTTACAAAATATCACATCAATTTCTACGGTCAAGCTTTCAAGAAAAGAATCACACATCGATTATACATACCTAGATTTAACCATTATTCCATCTACCAGTAGCTACATATTATCATAAAGAAGAGAAAAGCACAGGGAGAAGAAACCATGCCTGTGATAGTTGTATGAAACTTCCAAGCTGTAATTATTTTTCCAAATTTTCCAACCCTTTCTCCTCCAGTTGCTCACTACAAAACTGACCCAAAGAAACCCTTCCATTTTTAAGCATTCCACAGTGCCAAGTCTACTGGAAGTGTGATTTATTCAGCATGCAGACCATGATTAATGGCTCTGTATTTATTTTGGCAGGGCTTCGCCCCCATTTTCTCCTCATTTCCCTCCCATCTTGAATGGAAATGTTTTACTTAACCCTAACCTCTGCCAGCCCATGTGGGCTTGATCAATGCCAACCATTAGATGAAGCCACCTACCCCTCTCAATATTTGGGGATGCATGCATGGGGATTCCCATCATGGTGAGGGTGGAGGGGTCATGAGGTCCCCTCCCCTATTATTATTATTTTTTTGAAATCATTTAAACTTTTAACAAGTCAACCAAACAAAAATAATCACCTTGGGGTAGACCACATGGTCTAAGGTAATAATTATTTAACTAAGTCCCCCAATACCTCACAACATCATAACATATGCCAACAAAGGAGTCCCCACTATGCACAGGTACCATATATATATTTTATAACACTTGGTCTCTAGACCATATAGTATGCCCACCCTACATGGAGGAAAAGTTCAATTATTAAATATAGAAGACCTAAGACAAGTCCAACGTTGTTGGCCATTCCTAACCCGACATGCGAGGTGTGCTTGTAGGAACATATAGGTGAGATACCTATATACGATCTAGTGTGTCCCAATGAGCTAGTGTATAAAAATACATCTATACATGTCAACTTACACATACCCATACACTTTTTATGAATTTCTAGCAAGGTTCAATTTCACAACAAAATAAATGGTATGCTTGCATTCATAAGTAACTTAGGTTACTTATAGATGTAAGCATATTGTAAACCACCAAAAAGGATTTAAATCGTTAATTTTAATTAACATTGCCAAAAATAGAATGGGGTAAATTGTGGGATGTGACATCCTCCCCCATACAAGCATCAACATCCATGTTGATTTATCATTCATAGAAATTATTTAATTTGAAGAATTTATTATGACAAAACTAATGTATTACTTTACTAGTCTTAAGAAAAAACATAACTTGTTCTTACCTTGGAACAACAGAGTTGGAACACAAGAACATTTTAATTCAAACAACTATGGAAATGCAGCCATCATGTCATCCATGTTCTCCCAAGTTACATTGTTTTCCGTGTACTAGGCCCACTAGACCTTGCACTGAGTAATTTCTCTGTTTCACAAGTGAAGCTTGCATGTTTCTAGCACCCTAATTGGCTCAACTGTCACTATCCCAAGGTCATGCACATGTAATGAATTCCAATCCAACACATGTGTAACATCTCCAATGCATTTCTTTAGCAAGGAGATGTGAAAAACATCATGCATTCAAGAGAGAACAAGGGGCAATGTCATCCTATAGGCCACTAGATTTATCTTTTCAAGGACTTCAAATGGTCCCACATACCTGGGGGCCAACTTGGCAGAATTTCCAAAAGTTATAGAGCTCTTTTTGGGATTAACTCTGAGGAAACATTTATCCCCAACACTCAAGACTCTCTTAGTACTCTTTTTATTTGTGTATCTTTTACTCATCAAGATGTTTCCTCTTTCATCCATTCTCGAATAAACTTAACTTGATTTTCCATCTCAATCAACAAGTCTTGTCCAATGACTTCCCTATCTTCGGTTCCATCCCAAATTATGAGAGTCCTGCACCTTCAGCCATACAAATATTTGAAAGGATCCATCTTCGAGAGGAGTAATATGTGTTATAATTAAATTCAACTAGTAGGAGGTACTCTTCCCACTTGTACTACTTGATCCATGCAGTACATTCACAACAAGTCTTTAAGGACCTGATTCACTCTTTCTATTTTTCCATCCATTTTTGAATTGTAGGTGACATGAAGTTCAACATCATCCCTAATGTTGCATACAAGATCTACCAAAACCTTGTAATTATTCAATCCTTGCCAGAAATGATCAATTTTGGGACCCCATGCAACCTAGAAATTTCATGCAAAAACCTCTTAGCAAGAGTTGGAGAATCATCCTTCGATTTATGAGTATAAAATACACAACCTTGGTGAGTTTGTCAACTACTACCAAGATCATGTCATGTTTATTTTTGGACATTGACAGTCCTTGAACAAAATCCATGTTGATTACCTACCATTTGTGTTGTGGTACCTCATGAGGGTACAATAGTCCTACAGGGTGCATATGCTCAACCTTAACTTGCTATCATTTAAGGCATTTCTGCACATATTTAGTGGCATCCCCCTTCATGCCATGCCATAAATATTGAGTTTTCATATCATCAACCATCTTGGTTACCCCCGGATGGTTGGAATATGGTGCATCATGAAATTCTTGTAGTACCTTAAGCCTTAGAACACATGTTTGGTACATAGAATCTATAATTGTATTACACAAGTCCCACACTTTCAAGCTTAAAACCCAAATATTTTGGATCCTGTGGATCCTTTACCAAGGTTGTCTTCACTTGTTGATAAAACGGATTAGAAGATATATGTTTTAAAACATCATCCTTAAAACTAGTTTTTAAAGTCACCAACATGAAAGATGCTTTCATGGGTGAGTGCATCAAAGACTCGAGTTCATTTTTCCTTAATATAGCTGATCTCAAAATCATACTGGAAAATAATTCCATCCACCTACATTGTCTTACATTCAAGGTTGGGTTGTGTGAAGATATACTTTAGATCCAAATGGTCTGTTTTCAGCTCAAAAGGCTTTCCCAGCAAGTAGTGACGCCACATTTTCAATAGCGTGGACTATTACATCCAGTTCTAAATCATGTGGAGCATAGTTTAACTCACGAGTCTTCAAATTTCTAGACTCATATGCCACCACTTGTCCATCCTGCAAAATGATTACACCCAGATTTCACCGAAACATCTCATTCAACAACAAAGCTTCCATTTGGATTAGGCACCTTTAGGATAGGTGTTGAAGTTAATCTCTCCTTAAGAGTTCGGAAATAAATTTCAATTTTTTCTGTCCATTCAAAAATTTTGGACATTTTTTGCATTGTTGTTATAAGACCAACACCCTTTAAAAAGTTCAAAGAAAATTTTTATAGTACCCAACCAATCCCATAAAGCTTCTTACTTCGTGTACATTTTTCGGGGCTGGCCATTTCATTATTGCTTTGATCTTGGAAGAATCAACAACAATACCATTTTCTGAGATCACGTGGCCAAGATATTGAACCTCCTTCTCAAAAAATGAGCACTTTGACAACTTACCAAAAAGTTGATGCTTCCGCAGCCTCTCTAAAACAAGCCTTAAATGTTATTGGTGCTCCTCTTCATCCCTTGAATAAATTAGAATATCATCAAGGAAAACTAAGACAAACTTTTCTAGATAATCTCTGAAGATGTTGTTCATAAGGTTCATGAATGTTGTTGGTGCATTCGTCAACCCAAAAGGTAGGACTGTGAACTCGTAATGTCTGTAATGTGTTCTAAATGTTGTTTTATGGATGTCTTCATCCTTTATCCTCAGCTGATGGTACCCTAATCATAGATCTATCTTAGAAAACACCACTGCCCCACGCATCTGATCGAACAAGTCATCAATATGGGGCAGCAGATACCTATTTTTTATTGTTTCTTTATTCAAGCATCCTGTAATCAATACATAACCTCGAGTTTCATCCTTCTTCTTTACGAAGATTACCGGAGGTTCCCAAGGTGAAAAACTTGGTTAGATCAAACCTTGGGCCTTTAATTCCATTAACTCGGTGGTTGTAATTCAATATGGGGGCTTATAGATAGTATCACTCCCTAGTTTAATCTCAATAGAGAATTGAACTCCCTTTTTTGGGGTATTCCGGGAAGCTCATCTTGAAAAACATCCCAAAAATCCCTAAGGGGTAATTTTCCATGGAAAACTGTCTTTTTCACTCAATTCATCGATCTTAACCCCAAAGAGCTGACAACACTTTCACCCCACCTTCTTAAGTTGCATGGTGGATATCTTTCTCACTGAAATCCCCCTTTTTACCCCCTAAATTAATGTTGGTTTACCGCTATCATTCAAACACATGACTGATTTTTCAAGGCAGTCCACCATAACCTTATGCTAGGCCAACTAGCTCATTCTTAGGATTATATCATATGACCCTAACAAAGATACATAAATATCTACTACTATTCTTATCTTTGGAAACTGTAATTCAGCTTCAACAAATCACAATTCTACTTTAAATTTAAAATTATTTCCATATAAAACAGTCCAAGAGTTTTCCATGTAGCTCCTTCCTTTGAAATTTATTTACCGATTTTTGGAAATTAAAATTTTAGTTACTCTCACATCAATTAAAATAGAAATGGGCATGTTAAGGAATTTACCTATTGTTTCCATGGGAGTGGTCTAGTGTTCAAATTTGACGATTATCCATAGGTGTGTGGATCCTTTGCTAAAAGGATTCTTGCTGATTAGGAAGGGGTTTTCACTTTGTAGAAACCATTCTATTTCTTCGCATGCATTCATTTGCATAATGAGGCCCTCCACAATTATAGCAACCACTAATAGGCCCCTTTTTCTCACTTTTCTTATCATTGTTCCTAGCTTTGAACTATTATTATTCTTGCTAAAATTTCCAGCAGTCTTATTCGGCTTACCTCCCTTTTGATAAGGCTTGCCTTTCTTGTTGTCCTTCTTCCACCATGTTTTCTTGGTGTCGGAAGAGGAAGTTGCTTGCTTTTTCTTTTTCTCATCTCTATAAGTGGAGATGGACTGCAGTTTCTGCTCTTGATGAATAGCCTTTTCAAAGGCAACCTCCATAGTGGTTGGTCCATGAACATCCACTTCACCTCCCACTATTGGCCTTAAGCCCAAAATAAACTTGTGAATTCTGAATTTTTCATCTTGTTGGTACAGAGGTACATATTTCAGTAGACACATAAATTTTTCCCAATATTCAGTCATATTACGGCTTCCCCGCTTGACTCTTGAAACCTTGCTATTTTTTTTATAAAAATATATCGATACAACCAATGTTGGCAAAAATATTGCTTAAACATGGCCCATGTGACTGCAATAATGTCACTGATTCCTAGTTCAACCTTCTTATTATCCCACCAGGAGGATGCTTCCCTAGATAGTTGGTAAGATCCTGAAGGGATTTTGTCTCTTCTGAGAATTCCCTGATGGTGAAATATTTCTCCATTTCACTCAGCCAAGCTTCACCAACATTGCCTAGTGTAGACCCATCAAACTTAGGAAGATTGATTTTTCTAATATCCTTGGACAGTTCAGCAGCTATCTTATCCTTCTTTTCTACGTGTCCACCACCATTTCTCTTATCATTTAGAGGTATTTATTCCTCATTTTCATGATCATTTAATGGTTGTTCCTCATCATTATCAGCCTCTTCATTATCTTCAAGAGCTCCTTGTACTTCTTGCTTCAAGGAAGACACATGATCTTGAGTATCTAGGAAGCTCTGACATCATTGGGCACAAAATGGAAACCTTTCCTCTGTTTACCAAGCCACCTCGATGCATGTGAATAGTAAATTTGGTTCCATGAGATTTTTTTTACAAAATATTGCATTGGGAAACCTTATATTGACTCAAACTAGACTATTCAACATTGTTGCAAACAATAGGACAATGAGAGGTCCGAATTGAAATGGGGAAATCTGAGAGATAATTTTATAGAGGGTCCCAATTCATAAGTGTAGGATCAGAAAATACCTTTCAAGGTGCCATGGAGACCAAGAAATCACCTGAATAACTTAAATTTGTTTTTACTCTTAGGGATCTTAAGAGACTACATTTGACCGACATAACCTAGAAGAACTAACATCATTAGGCACAATAATGAAGCCTTTTAAACCATTTACCAAGCCACCCAATGCGTGTTTGTAGTTGGTTTAGTTCCATGAGATTTCATTTGTAAAATATTACATTAGACAACATTACAATGAATCACACTGTAGTATTCAAAACAATTGAAAAAAATATGACAATGAGAGGACCAAATTGAGATGGATAAAACTGAGGAAGGATCTTGTACATGGTCCCAATATAGAGGTTTAGGATTGGATGAGATATTTCAAGGTTCCACGAAGACCAAGAAATCACTTGACAAACTTATATCCTTTTTTATCTTAGAGATCTTAAGGGACTACTCTGGATGAAGTATCCATGAAGCACCAACATTTTTGGGAACCAAAACTAAGCCTTCCCCATTGTTTTGTGCCAGGAACTTCCATTTGAAAAATATTACATTGGACAACCTTACACTGAATCACACTATAGTATTCAACACAATTTCAAACAATATGACAATAAGAGGACCGAATTGATATGTAGAAAACCAAAACAAAATTTCGTAGAGGGTCGAATGTGGATGTGTAGGATCATATGAGACCATTCAAGGTTCCATGAAGACCAATAAATTACCCAACAAAATTATATCCTTTTTTTTTCTCTTAGGGCTCTTAAGGGACTATGCCCTGGACAAAGTATCCTGGAAGCACCGACATCATTGGGCACCGAAAAGAATCCTTTCCAAGTATTTACCAAGCCACCCTAACATGTGTGCACAGCTTTACACATAAAATCACACACTCATTACATACTACTACTCATGTGATTCCTAAGTAAGAAATGTACTAATTAACCCATGTTTTTGGCCACCTTTCTTTGCTTTATGTTGCCCCTTTTGGTCTTACACCCTTACTCATTCTATCTTTTTATACCTCAACATTTATAGTCCTTGACATAAGCACCCAACCGGGATGCCGAGCCAAGTGCCCTCGTCCCCAATGTGGGCACACCTAACCCATTTGTACTTTGATTCACACTTTCTCGTGTGATTTCTATCCATTTGAGCATCTTATCTTTTTGTTAGTAATATTTTCCGAGGTTAATTATGAAATTCAAGAAATGGAAACATACAAATATAAATTTATGTGATCATAATAAGGGATAAAGCACTAAGCATTAGCTATCACCACCTAAGGTTTCATCCATCAAGCATCTAAGAGCTCTATTACATCCATCTAGCACCATCAAAGGGACACAAGTACTTTTTACTCTACATGCACTTAATAGGAGGGAAGTTCATTCTATTCCATGCACACATTTATTACATTTATTTAAATCTAGCTTACTTGATTCCTATCAAGTGTGACATGCAAAAAAAGAGCCGAGTTAAGGC
The DNA here is from genome assembly GCA_018340775.1 of Taxus wallichiana var. yunnanensis. Lineage (NCBI taxonomy): Eukaryota > Viridiplantae > Streptophyta > Pinopsida > Cupressales > Taxaceae > Taxus > Taxus wallichiana. Next base: position 276,461,111 of record CM031244.1, read on the forward strand.
ACAATTCCATGCACATACACATAGAACTACATTGGGTATGAGATGTAGTGTAACAATTAGTCAAAATTTCTACATTTTGGCAAATGAGAAATTCGACCCTTCATTCTACATCTTTATTTTTTAGTATTTGATGTCTCTTTGAGGTTTTTGTAGGTTATTTCTTCATTGTAGGTTTCCATCGACTCTGGTGATCATTGTGTGACTTCATAGTGACTGAAGGAAAATAAGAGAGAATACATAGTGACCACTTGGAGGAGGTTTTCGACAATTTATGCAGCTATAGGCACCTAGAATCAGGTCTACTATACCTACAAACACCCCTATCCCTCTCCAGGAACCCCAATCCAAGAATGTCACCAGCTCACACACTTTTATGAGGCTTTGTGTGATGCTTCTCCATCCATGTTCATCGATTAACACTTGAAATAGTCCAGGATATCACTTTGCAAACTAGATAAGTCATTTTACCTCTTCTTTTCATTTAGGCTTTCATATATTTTGGATTTTTTCTTGGGTCAAATTGTGTACTAAATCTATTTTTTATTTACTTCTACAATAGCAATCACATTAGGCATAAAATTCTCATTTAATCCTAATCATTTTGGTGAACCCCACTCATGATCGGTCATTCGGATCCTTCTTTATCTTAATCATCTTTTCTATCATGGCTCCTAAATTTTCTCAAATTTATTTGTATGATTTAATTCAAATGCATCCTAATTTCCAAGTTGTTTTGAAAAAATCCCTAGACACCATGTATCTCCCTAGAGATATGCCACTACATCAAGTGAGTGTTATTCTCAATTATAGTCTTCATGATCCCATGTCTAATCAGCCCATGTTGGAGTCAATTCAAGCTTTGCATTATTTATTTCAATATAAATTTTAGGCTTTGGAATCCATGATTACATCTTTAAAATCTAAAATCTAACAACTTAAGGATGATTCTGAGGCTCATGTTTGTTCTCCTTCTACATCTCATCTTCAGTATATGTCTTCTACATGTGCTTATATCAGTGAGCCTCATGTCTTGTCATTACTTTCAAGCCTCTCACGTTTAATCGTAATGCCAAGAAAAATGATACTCTTATTCAGATCCTTAGTCATTAATTGATCACTTTACCATATACTTGTGATTATTATCCTTATCCTCTTACAAAATATCAGGGCCGTCCATATTGCAATTATCATCAAATCATTGGACATAATGACAATGAATGATATTCTTTACAATGAATAATAAAACACCTAGAGAATTAAGGTTTTCTCTCATTCACTGCACAACATTCTAATACATGCCCATCTTTAAATGCTAAATCTCACTAGGTTCCTAAATCTGATTCATCTATGTCTAATGAGCATCATGCCATCATTTATAAGGAAAGTCAAAAGCATCCTAAGAAACCACCTCTCAAAATCAATATAACACCTCCTCCTCTCAATTCATCTATGACAATACCAAGTAAAAGTACACAACTGACACTCAAAATCAGTCCACCTTGTTCTCCTATCAATACTTTTGCAGTGTCATCAATGCCAGCTAAGTTACCACCATTCAAGATTCCTCCCCATACCACTCAACTTCCGTTTCCAATTAATTTTGTCAAAGCAACTACTTCTACTGATAAACAAGACACATTTGAAATTCCACCACCATCGCATGGTTCTACTATTTCCTCTACCTACCATTTTATTGTCCCTCACTCTTATCATGACATAGATAATGATCTACCAAAATGGTAAGGTATCTCTCACGTCGCTGCATAAATCTTCATCATTGGCACACTTGGGGGGCATCACACTTATTCTCCCCCCTTCTAGCACTATCAATTGTTTCTAGCATGTCCTATCACACTTAACACTCTGTGCTTTAGGATTTATGTTTCTTTGAATTTTCAAACCCTTTGATACATGCATTTTATCGGCATTCCCGATGACACACTCTCATGCTTCGGTTCACACTTGACTACTAAGGGCATACTATACAAATGAACCTCACAAACCGCACACTATACATTATACTTTACGCACTACATACTGAACGCATCACACATCATACACTTAAGACATCTTCTCTCACGACATCTTCTACACATTTTATGAATTGTTCATTCTACAATTTATAGTACATCTTTCTTACATTTACTTCTACACACTACATTTATTTCCCTATGACACACTCTAATTCCATGCTTCATACTCGACTTCTAAGGGTATACATATCATATTGACCTCATCAAACTCACCCGTTTAATCATACAATCACTCATTCACTTATAAACTTACATTATACATGTTACACCATGACGATCCCATATTTATCATACACACCATTCGAACCATTTCCCGATGATGCACTATTATTTATGATTCATTCTTTAATGTTGAGGTGGCATAAATAAATGAGCTTCATCTCATGTATACACATTCACTAGGGGGTACATGACCCTATCATTCACATTGCATTCCATTCTCGCCTACACTCCACAACATATTGCATATTTTGGTTGCATATTGTTATTTCCTACTTATTATTACATGTACACTTTATTACACATGCTAGATAGATATCTTGTATGTCATTTTCTTTATCATATAAACATGTGCATTCACTTGGATTTCTAGTTGTGATAACATATTATATAGATCTATTACATGCAACATGGATGCTTTACACATAACCTATTACCGGTTCCAAAGTGGCTCTTGAGGGCATTTATATTCATACATTATAGATGTTATTGTTTAATTTTGTTTGATAACACACTAATTTATCAGATTATACATGTTTTGACATACTTCTTATCTTTCTAGCATGATAACATGTGCTTCATGTGTATAATTTATCTTTCAAGAACCCTATGCTACCATGGTTATCTAATGGTTGCTTTACATTATATACCATTGCTTGTCATTATTTTCTATTTTTTTAATGGAATTTTCCCTTTTTCTTGTGTGCACAATTTTAGATTTTGGATTTTTCGGCCTTAATTGTCTTACGACATCGTGAGTGGTGTCCTATGTGTATGACCCACTTTTTACTGTATAATTTATCTTCTTGTGTGTATACTTTGTCTTCTTGCATCTTATCTTACACATTGTTTTTGTAGCTTACACTTTTTCTTTTACATGTGTGTTCCTTAGTTTCTACCAAGAACATGCCCTTTCCCCTATATGAAAAGTTTACACACAACGATCGGTCCTATTTTGGGCTGTATACTCCTTGATGACATTGCATGCACCCCAAACAAGGGGGACATCATTTGGGTGAAGCAATCACCCTATAAAACGTTATACAACCATCACACAATATAAAAAAGTACCACTACAACACAGTTTTGATTTTAGAAAAGGATCAAAATTAGAATTGGGTCCTTAGCACAGTTTAACCCTTCCTAGAGGCCTATCACCAGGGGGAAGTTACACAAGGATTGGTAGTTTAACATAGTCTACAGAAATCCACACAACAACTTTTACACGGAATAGAGTACTTAGCACTTTTGTAATTTTTTCACACCATCTGAAGTGGTGTCCTACATTTTAGGAAGTGGTTAAAGGTTGAATTACAACACCAAAAATTTTCCCTACACTTATTTCTTTACTTGCGAAGATCTCTCCAAAACTCACAACCAACGTAATTGGCGCGAGATCACCTAAAAAACTCCTTCATAGACAACATCTTCAGGATCCTTTCTACACTCTTTTCTCATCATGGATCAGGTGCACATGTTCCTTTTTCACATTTTTATACTTTACATACATTCTAACATATTTTGAGCATAAACATACATATCGACTACTTATTTGTTCTTCTCTTTACATGTCTTTTGTATGAGAAGCAATAGTCAACATCACTCAACATCATTCAAAACATAAAAAAACAATATTCACATGAATAATAGGCAAATTTTCATCATCACTTTTTTCACTTTTTCCTTCTTAGAATCCACTCTTCACATTTTTATCACTCCACACTTTTTCTTGTACCTTGACACATTCTATATACATCAATCTACATGTTTATGAAGTATGCATCTCTTTTTAATTTATGTTACCAAGTGTTATACTCACTAACATAAAGTGGGGGAAAATGTAGACACAAAATCACACACTTTGGGTAATTATCTAGTCCTGGATTACATACTACTATTCATGTGATTCCTAAGTAAGAAAAGTACTAATTAACCCATACCTTTAGCCACCTTTATTTTCTTTCTATTGCCACTTTTTATTTTACACCCTTAATTACTCAGTCTTCCTTTTTATACCTCGACATTTATCATCTTGGACACTAGAGCTCCATTACATCCATCTAACACCATCTAAGGGAAGAAAGAGATGGTTAATTTGTATAAAATTTATAGGATGGAAGCTCATTCTATTCCATGTACACATTTATTACATTTCTTTACATCTATCTTACTTTCTCGCTATCAAGTGTGACACATGAAAGAGCCACCTAGGGTAAAATTCCATGCACACACATAGAACTACATTGGTTCTGAGATGTAGTGTAACACTTAGTCATAAGTTTACAATTGTGACAACTAAGGACAGTTTGACCCCTCATTCTACATCTTAATTTTGTAGGATTTGATGTCTCTTTAAGGGTTTTACAGTTATTTCTTCATTTTCAGTTTGCAGTGACTTCGGTGATCATTGTGTGACTTCATAGAAACCCAAGGTGAACAAGAGTGAATACCTAGTGACCATTCAGAGGAGGTTTTTTGAGCATTTTCATGGACATCGGCACTTGGAATTAGGTCTAGGGAGCCCGAGATTCCCTATCCCTCTCCAAGTTCCCTAGTCATGCTAGATTGAAATATCCATCACTTTTTTGAGGCTTTGTTTGAAATTTCTCCATCCCTACTCATCCAAACATTACTTTGGCATAGTATAGATATCACTACGAACTAGCTAAGTGATTTTACCTCTTCTTTGTACTTAGGGTTTCATATATTTTGGCTTAGTTTGTTTGGGTCAAATTATGTAATTAATTGATTATTTATTTATTTTTATGGTAACAATCATATTAGGAAAAAAAATCCCATTTTAGCTTAATCATATAGTTGATTTGGTGATCGGAGCTTCCGTTTGCAAAATATTGCATTAGATAGCCTTATATTGGCTCAAAATGGACTATTCAATGTTATTGCAAATAATAGTATAGAGAGAGAGGAATGGATTGAGATGCAGAAAACCAATACAATATTTTGTAGAGGGTCCCAATGTAGAGGTTTATGATAAGACAAGACCTTTCAAGGTGCCACAAAGACTGAGAAATCACCCAATGAATTTATAGTCATTTTTATTGTCGGGGATCTTAAGGGACTATGGCCAAACAATGTATCCCGGAAGCATCGAAATCATTAGGCACAAAAAAAAGACTTAGCAAGTGTTTAACATGCCACCGTTACATGTCTTCACAGTCGGTTTGATGCCAAGATATTCCATTTACAAAATATTGCACCTTACACTCGACTCAAACAAGACTATTAGGTGTTATTGCAAAAAAATGGAAAACAAAAGGACTGAATTAAGAAGGATAAAACCGACGGTGGGTTTTTAGAGGGTCCCTACATGTAGATGTAGGATTAAAATATACCTTTCAAGGTGCCATAGAGACCGATAAATCACCCGGTGAACTTATAGCCTTTTTTATTAGGGATCTTAAGGGACTATTCCCGAACGATGTATTCTAGAACCACCCGCATCATTAGAAACAAAAATTAAGCCTCCCAAATTGTTTACAGGACACCCCAACACATGTGCATGGTTGGTTTGGTGTCGGAGCTTTTGTTTACAAAATACTGCATTTTACATCCTTACACTGACTCAAACTTGATTATTCAGCATTGTTGCAAACAATATGATAACGAGAGGACTCAATTGAGATGTGGAAAATAGATAGAGGATTTGAGGGTCCCAACACAGAGGTGTAGGATTAGATGAAAGCTTTCAGGTGCCACAGAGAACAATAAATCACCTAGAAAACTTATAGCCTTTTTTCTCTTAGGACTCTTAAGGAACTACACCTGACCAACGTATCCCTAAGCACCGACACCATTGGGCAAAAAAATAAGCCCCCAAAGAATTTACTAGGCTACTCGATGTGTGTGCACACTCCATTCCATGCCACAAGCTTCCATTTGTAAAATAGTGCACACACTCCCTCTCACACACACTCTCTTTCACACTTTATTTGCCTCTCTTTTTCTTGTTCTCTCTCACTCTTTCTCACTCTCTCCATTATCTCTTTGTATCTCACACTCTCTCTCATTCTCTTTTTCTATTTCTCTCTCATGATCTCACTCTTATTCTTTCTCTCTTGCTTGATTTCACTCGCACATACTCTATCACTCTCTTTGACTCTCTCTCTCTCTGTTGTTACAATTTAATTATTAGAATTAATGTAATATTATGTTTTCTCATTGCATATGTTTCATTTAAGTTACTGAGATTTGAGGAAGTGGATGGCATTGACATTGACTTTATATTGTTATATAATTGATGACATTGAATGATTATTATACAATGGAAAATTGAAATTAGTTATATATATATTTTAATTCCCATGTTGAAAACATAAAAAAATTAACACTAATAATACATATTAACATAACATACATATTATATCATATGTATCCACTTATATACATGTATAAATCATGTTTCGTCCACTATACAAGTTTTAAAACAATTTTTTTCTCATATATTATATCGATTCAAAAATCCTTGATATCATATAAAATTTGATCAAAATAAATGTCTTAAAAAATCCATGTAGGCATATGCAATGATATACATCGAAAAAATATAAATCTATGCCAATATGCCATGAAGGAAAACAAAAAAATCCGTATACATCTAAACTATGGGGTATCATCAAATAATATAGTTCTCTTGACCACCAAGAAGATGACTCAGGCACATCAATGGAATGTCCCTTATTCCGATCATACCTCCTATGCTCAAAAGATGCTTGTAGCTCCATATATTAATACAAATAAACAACATACCCATTAGTATATAATTAGTGACATATAAATTTAGACTATTTAAAAATAAATAGTTATTGTATTCTGATGATCACTAGCAAGAATCCTATGCCTCTCAAGATCATAAACAACATTAGTAAAAGGTGCGAGATGAAGTATTAAACTCCTCTTATGGAAACCATGATGAAGAAAATTAGAATACACATGAATTTCATTTAATTATACTACATGATGTTATTTAATACAATCAATTCATTATGAAAATTACTTTACTAGCGCATACCTATGTAAGAGGCATGATAGAAGTTATGCCCATAACAACTCCAATATCTAATGATTGTCGAATCTCAACAGGAGACTATAATGACATCATCAACTAAAATAATAATAAAACTCACATTAGTAAATTCATACGTTAACTATAGTTCATTCTCTTCATGTATATGATGAATAAAAATAATAAAACTCACATTAGTAAATTCACCAGCATGTGAACTCATACCAACATTTTTCAACATCAAATTATAATTTTAGGATAACAAATTTATATGGAAAATAAATTAACACAATATATTTACTATTTTTTTTACCAATTTATACATGAGGGGATGACGTTCCTGTAAACAACTATAGAGAAGGGGAATGTGACACTTTGGATGTATAGTTTGACCTTGTAATTTTATAAAAACACATATGACTCATTAATTTTCATTCACAATTGATTAACATTATTAATTATAAGATCTTGTATAATATTTATTAAATTGGAACCGATTTCATGTAAAAATACATGTTGTTAAATACCAAAGGTCAAATTTGTTAGAACATTTGTGATGATGATATTTTCCAATATAGAATCATGATGTGCCTCCTCCAATCAAACACCCTTCTCAACCTTTGTGGAGCATCGTGACTAAGATGTGGATCTATTTTTCTAGGATGTGGAGCTCCGTTACCAACCATGTAGTTTCCTATACTCCCAAAATCATGACATTGTATGTTATATGATGTTTTCTACCTAAAAGGACTAGCCTCATCACCCTAGGAGAGATGATTTCCATGTTGAATAAATGAATGTGTCAATGACCTAATAGAATCAAGAGTCTCGAACCTCTATTGTCTCCTTCACAAGAGAAGGGACTAAAACATGATGAATATATGGGTGAAAAATGGGTCTAGATGGTCGGTTCTATAAAATATGTACCCCCACTCTATCCTATCCAGAGCCTTTTCCTATTCCTTTAAAATATCGAATGCCAAAATAGTTTGGTATTTCATCGAGGACAAACTCACAATAGAGTTTCCTCAAGAAATAAGGTGGTATCTCAAATATTTTACAAGGCGTTTAGTCAAACACCATCCACCACCATCCAAAAATTATATTTTATCCCCTCTTGATTACACTATTGGATGGGGAATCTTTTTCAACTCAATAGTAATGTTGCATTAGTTTGAGGATTAGTAAAAAAATCACACAATTTATCTTTTGTGATATATTTCTTCTTCAACTTTGCATCATAAAACAACTTATTTGCATAAAATTTTGACAGATGGTTTTAAAACTCTCTCATGTGTTTATTTGTTCAACCACATTATCAATATTAGATAATAATGATCCTAATGATGTATCAAGTTTTTTTGATGTGGATTTGTGGTATTAGGGCTTCTATTAAGCCCTCAATTTGAACTTTGTTATTTTCAATCCCCTACAAAATGTGTTGTTGGTTATTCGGAGGATTTATTGCTATTAAAGGGTGTGTTTTTGGAATGTTTTGTTCTTCATCTTGGTATACAAGTGAATGAGGGGTTTTAATTGAAGATATATAAACCTCTAAAAATGATAATAAAAAATAAATCAACAACAATGCAAAAAAATAAGATTAATAAAAAAAAACATAAAATCAACAATAACTAACCTTCGATCTTTCTGCCATATTCAATTTGAAGTACTAAGGGGTGTTGATGCCAAAAAAACATGTTCGTGTTATTTCTCACACACGTTTTCGTCTCCTAAGTTTTTTTAATTTTTGCAATGAAATATGCTCTTGAGTTTCAACTATGTTTTATGTCAGTTGAAACACACTCACGTTATAACACAAGTACATTATAATGTGAGCACAATATTGTTTGATAAATTTGATCACAATGATTTAGTGTTATAACGTGACCTTTTATTTTCCGATTTCGCATTATAGCACAACCGAGCGATAACGCGAGAACATAATGGTAAAAATAACCGAAAGCATATTTTTGTTCACTTTTTGTTCCCTCATCTTGGTACACTTACCCTTGATAAATAGTGGAAAAGAAAGTAGATTTCTAACATTAAAATTGTTTGTATATGTATGTTATTGTTTACGTGGATATGAGATACCAATGCATCTATTTCAAATAGTATCTTGTAAGGTTGACAAGGTAAATGTCACAAGGATGCTCTTTGATAACATTGTATCATCAACAAGGGTAACGTTAAGAGAAATTTTAGTTTCCCAACTGGAATAAATAAGGGAAAATTTTAGTAGAGATGTTTTACTTGAAGTAATTACTTTAGTAAATCCCACCTATTGGAATAGTATCCAAAAGGAAATATATTTGCAGGAAGTCTACCACAAGATATTTACTTGATTGAATCAATATTTTTAATATCAATGGAACGCATATTCCAAGGATTTTAAGAAAGTACATTTTGATTGATTAATCCCATGAATTCTCCTCTATAATGATTAAGAAATTAAAATGTTTGGATAATACCTTAGAGTGTGGAACAATAACCCGACTATGGAAAAAAATTGGGTTAAGTACTATTTTACAGGAAACCATGTTTGAATTTTTCTCATTGGATGAGCTATGTCAAACAATGATTTTGGGTTCAATTGAAGATGAGAGAATTTTCAATTCCTTGACCTTTATAAAGTCAAAATTATGAAACAAACTTGAATTTGTTTTGGAAAACTATTTGAGAATTTACACATCATGGTACAAAGTGAATAACTTCCCATATGAAAGGAATTTGACAATATGGGAGTCAATGAATGAAATGAAAGGAGATGATAACAATGCCAAAAATATAGTAGATGATTTTATTGGAGACGGGGATGGATCTATTACACTAGTTCACTTTCATTCAAGTCATAGAACTGGTCAAGAAAATGATAGAGATGATCCACCATTAATACATTGGGAGATTCCATTTGTAGATATGTGATATAGATGTTCATATAATATATTCAAATAATCAGTACATTGTTCTAGTAATATATGTTTCCTTATTTATACTTGATCAATGATGCTAAAATTAAAAAAACTTGCGAAATTGTCGATATGAAAAGTTATTAACTTATTAATCTTTGAAAAGAACAAAAATATATTTTTCTTTGTAATTACTTGAATTTAGAATCCAATATCTTTGTAATAACTTAAATATTAGGTCCTTTATTATGAAAAAATCTCAGCTTATTTGAATCTTGTATTCCCACGGATTTTTCCAGTCTTTTCACCTTTAAAATTAAGTCTTATTAATTACACGTAGTGAGATTTGATATCTTTGAATGTTGTTTTCCTTTGTAAAAACCATGTCAGAGTGAAAAAAGTGAGCTAGTAAGAAGTATCCACATAAGTACATTTTTAGCATACAATTTCTATTAAATGATATTTCTATCATGTATGTTTCACTGCATAAAGTATGAACCAATAATAAAACACCACGTAGATCTGATTTCATAGTGTCAGACTCTACATATCTTTTGTTAGTCACCCCGAAGCACAAACCAATAAGAAATATCCACGCTTATACTATTTTCACAATGTCAAACTTTATTTACTTTCCAACTTGGTAGGTCATGTTAGTCATTGCAAAGTGTGAGCCAATAAAAAAGCTCCAAGTTACTTTACAATTCACAATTTCAGTCCTTTGATAACCTTGTTGGTTGTTAACCAATAAGAATATTCCATGCTACTTTGTTTTTTGCATAACTAATCTCTGCTAAGACTTTGTCAAAAATAGTTAGAAGCGAACCAATAAGACATCTCCATGTTCTTTCACATGTTGTTTTCAATTGTAAGAACCATGTCAGAGTGTGAAAGGTGAGCCAATAAGAAGGCTCCATGTATGTACAATTTTAACAAAATGTTTTCTATTAAATTATCTTTCTATCATGTATGTTTCATTGTGAATTATGAACCAATAAAAAAACACTACATAGGTATGGATTTCATAGTGTCGAGACTCTATATATTATTTATTATTCAACCCAAAGTGTAAACTAATTGATGTAAGAAAATATCTCCAAAGTGCAAATTTTGGTTTGGGATGATGGTCTTAAGTGTTCTAGGAAGTCACTAGAGTCATGTCATGATGTTGGAATGAGGACAAGTTTTCAAATTTTCAAATAATGTACTTTCCCTCCAATTTTGTACTTTTGAATTTGTAAAAGAATTAAAGGCCATTATTGGTCTATGTTAGTGGTCTTAAGTTCTAGGAAGGATTAGTTGATCAAGTCATGAAGAAGACAAGTCATGAGAACTCCTAGTGTGTGTGTGAAGGAGAAAAAAAGATGTAAAATACCTATCCTATGTTTTAAGTCCATGAGATGTCATCAAGAAATAATTAAGGTTCAAAAAGGAGGTATTTATATAAGGGATAAATTAAAAGAATACGGAGTTATTTGCTCAATGGAGGGTATGAACTCATGGAGAAGAGCCCGAGGAATAATATTTTGTAAAGAAAATACAGTATGAATGAATATTTTGTGTTGCATATGAAGGAAAAATTGCAGTCTTGGTGTGTGAGGTCATAAGTAAGAGTGACTGTGATGTAAATGACTAATGAATATTATAAATAGATACTTCTTGATGTGGGTAAGAGTTTTGAATCATTGTTCTTGATTTTTCTAATGTGCATGCATTAGTAATTGCATTTGAAAATTGCTTAATGATACTTGCGCTTTTTACAGTCTAACTTTTCACAGTTTGCTTGAAGTCGATTTTAGATATGGAATTTAAAATCTTGGGATTGAAAGCTTCAATTGCTAGTATGGTGGATGGAAATTATGTAGGCTTGATTTATAAAATATTTGTTAGCATTAGTACTTGATTGAACTGATAACTTTATCATCAAATTGTGTGATTAGTGCATTTAGACTCAAGTTGGTACTTTGTGTAAGGAAATCCATTAAGAATTAAAACCATGATCTAGAGGGTATGTAATTTAAGTTCAATCCCTAAGGAAGCTATAGTAGGAATAAAAGGTGAAGAAAAGAGTATCTAGTTTGATATATTTAGAAGAGAAAGGTCATTATTTTGGAAAGGCATAATATAGAGGTTTAAACCATTTTTCATTTGATGAAAAAGCATAATTAGTATCACTGTTAAAATAACCACCTCATGTATATGTAAATACATATTTTGGTTGAGTTTAGTCTTTCAAAACAGGTTGCATATATTCTATTAGATGTTGAAGTCTTCATGGGTTCACTGTAAGTCCCTAAGTAGGGTTTGAGAATTAGTTTGAATTGATTGTCTTAATAAAGAAATAAAGATCTAAAAATTGGAACTAAACATCTGTGTGATAAGGAAAATGAACCAATGAAGTGTTTAGGTCTTAATACACCTCCAATCATCTTATGTATATGACAGTTTACTAATGTAAATGAATCTTCTATCGATGAGTACGCTTATGATCCAAACCCAATACTTTTAAGTACTAAAAAGAATGAATAATCACTTGAATTTGATATACAAATATCTTGAGAATGAAAAAAGGTACACTTTCAAAGGTTTGAATATTGGAAATCCTTATATAGTTTTAAAAGGTCTAAAATAATAAACTTGGTTCGAACTGGAGACTCAAAGTATGAATTGGGTGTGCATGTGTGTCACTATGGACTGGGATTGTGAGAATGCATAACAGATTAGCTTTATAATGTTTGGGTAAATTATTTCAAAATAAAATTCATGTTAGGAAGGGGTGATACACCATTATTATATATTGATACTAAGACTCTATATCACTCGGTTATATGTTTGATAAAACCTTAAGACTAAGATTGTGCATGTTTAGTAATGTTTTGTTTATCCATGGAAATTAGTGTAAAGGATTGAAAAAGGTTTCTTGGTTGACTATATTGATTGAAGAAAAATTTGGGTGTTTGGGATGATAGCACCATAAATGATATGGTAATTTTATTGTTAAACAAAATATTTAGATAACTATGTTGCAATTCCCACAAGATAGAGTAGAAACGAAACCAAACAAAGAAAGGATTTTTCGTGCTTTATAGAAATTTTTGGTAAGAAAAACTAATGAATAAAATTAATAAATACCATTAAACCAAATTTTTATCCTTGGATTGAAATTTAGACAAATATGTGACCATATTACACCTCTCGGGCTCCTACAATTCTCAATTAGGGTTTCTAACAAAGGTGAAGTGATAAAAATTCCTAGAAAAGAATTTAACCATAAAATTTGGTAGAAGTTATCTTGAGTGATTCAATGAGATTTTAAAATGATAAATTTGAAGTTTCATATGTTACTCTTCAAGTTATGCTTACCATTTTATAGGAGGCCTATATATAGTCAATAAAGGGTTAAAAAGGAAGGGTATGTAATAAAGGAACCATGAGATAGGTTAATATCCTAAAGGAGAAAAATTGGAGGAATTAAGTACATACTATTGGGTGCTCAATAACCTATTTATTGTTCCTTGAAGATTCATTAAAATTCAAATATTCATTACAATTTCCAATAAGATGACCTAATGAGGGTTTGTGAACAAAATTACAAAAAGGAGGAGAACAAGAGTTGTGTGAAGAGTTAGAGATTGATATTTTAAGAGCATGTCAATATAGGTGAAATTTAACTATTACAACCTTTAAAAACCTTGGGGTACCCTTTGAGGTATGGTTTCATAGTTTTTGGAAATAGCCCTATCTTTAGCATTTGTAGAGGGACAAATTGGGATCAAACGAAGAGTATTGTGAATTTAGAACTTTAAATGAATTCAATAATTGTTTTTAATAGTAAGGTAAGTATGTTCATAGGGAATAGATAATTCAAGAGTTCAATGATTGTGAAAGGATAACTTTCCAATTGAGAAACTAATATTAAGAAGCTAGAAGGAAGAAGAATTTAGAGGTAAGTTAAGATAGATGGAACTTCTCAATATTTTGGGGTAGTTTTGCAGTTGATTTGGGCATGAGCCAAACTAGTGGAATGGTGTTTTACTTAGAAGATCAAATTTTTGGCAATTGAAATTTTCTAGATCTAGAAATAAAGACTTCCAAATCAGGCAATTAGTTCCATTGAAGGTTATTCATTGTTGCTAACATGTTAAATACATGAAAAGGTGTAGTGCACTGCATCACTAATAAGAAAGCTCAATGCTTATACTATTTTCAAAATTTCAGACTTCGGTTGCTTGTCAACTTGGTAGGTCCTGTTAGTCATTACAAAGTGTGACCCAATATAAAACTTCCAAGTTACTTCATAATTCACTATTTCAGTCATTTAATAAGCTTATCGATTATTAACCAATAATAATATTCCACTCTACTTTACTTTTTACATAACTAATCTCTGCTAAGAATTTTTCAAAAATAGTTAGGACATAACAAAATAGAAATATCTAGGTTATTTTGCATGTTTTTCCTTTATAAGAACCATGTTCTGTGTGAAAGGTGAGCCAATGAAGAAAGTTCCATGTATGTATGGTTTTAATAGACCATTTTATATTAATCGATCTATCTATCATGTACATTTCATTGTGAAGTGTGAAATAATAGGAAAACACCATGTATGTATGGATTTTTAAAGTGTCATAATCTACATATCCTTTATTACTAACCCCAAGAGTAAACCAATAGGAAATATCCATGCTTATAATGTTTTAACAATGTTAGACTGTAATTGCTTGTTAGCTTGGTAGGTTTTGTCGGTGATTGCAAATGTAAAACCAATAGAAAATCTCTAAGATACTTCTTGATTTGTAATGTTAGTTCTTTGATAACCTTATCTATTGTTAGCCAATAATAAAATTTCACATTACTTTTTTACATAACCAATTTCTACTAAGACTTTGATTTATCATAAATATTCTAAAGTGAACCAATAAGAACTCTCTATGTTCTTTCACATGTTTTTTTCCTTTATAAGAACCATGTCGAGTGAAGAAGATGAAATAGTAAGAAGGATCCATGAATGTATGGTTTTAACAAACCATTTACTATTAAATGAGATTTATGTCATGTATGTTTCAATGAGAAGTGTGATCCAATAACAAAACACCACATACATATGAATTTCACAGTGTATCACTCTACATATCCTCTATTAATCACCATAAAATGAAAAGTAACAATAAATTTCCATGCTTATAATATTTTTAGCAAGTTTTTTGAATATTTAATAGCACATGAATGAATAGCTTCCATGCGTGTCCTTTTTTGGAGAAGTTAGGGTTTGTAATATTGGTAAAGTACTTGTCCTAATAATTTGTGAATAAAGAATGAATAAAAAATCTCCATGTAGTTTCATAACTCATTAAACATTGGTAAGTTAGATAACACTATGATGACATTCTATAAATTGTCATAGATCAAAACCGCTTGTTTCCTTTGTAAAAAAATTAACTTGTGATCAATGTAGTCATTTTTATACCCTTAGAACAACAATATAATCCCATGCATGTCGACCTATCACGCAGCGGAGCTGGGTGCTCACCTAAGGCATGCGCGCTTGTCAAGCCCCCTTTGCTTGAGTTGTGGAGAATACATCCTTAATGACAGATTTATATGCAGGAAAGAAAAGAACAATTTATCATTCTAAGAGCTTAGGATGAGTTATCATATCAATGCATCCATTCAGATAACAAAAGAGAAGTATCAACAAAATATAGAACTGATTCATAACACAAAGGAAATGCACTAGGGTTTATGCTCATGAATAACATATATTCTTTAGAACATAACCTTATATTCATGTTAATGAGTTCAATAACCACATTACATTCATTAAGGCTATGATAGACAAATATCACAATGTAGATAAAAGTTATGAATCGGGACCCAAAGCTATGATTTCCATATTTCAAAATTGGTTACAAACCCATCCCTCTAAATATGCCATCACTCCTACATTTCTATGAATCCCAACCCAAAGGATCCTTCCTTATTCATGTAGAACTTCACCTATTCAACATTATATAAGGCTACTCTTGGTGTATCTCTCTCTCTCTCTCTCTCTCTCTCTCTCTCTCTCTCTCTTTTCTTCTACCTAAGCATCTCTATATATAGCTTTAGTCTCCACCACCATGCCTTCTTGAGATAATAGATCAGTTTCCAAGTGTCCATGTGGTCCTCTAATGGATCATACTTCCTTTAATCCGAGCTCTCAAATATTTTCAATGATGTATTTCTAGATCCTTCCATCGCATGCATGGAATATTCCATTCTTGACCATACAAATACCAGGCTGACACCTTATCCACTCTGCATGCTAGATGGGTCACACTTTTCTTGTGTGCTACCTCAAGTGTCAAATATGGCTATGTCTCAAAACTGTCTTGTCTTATACGCGTGCACTTTGTGTGTTATGCTAAACCATTCTAGAACCTTACCTGCGTGCCTTCACCTTGCACACCCTTATTCATATAGGATCCATGTGCCCATGCGCCTTCTTGCACTTAGCCAATATTATGAGGCCCAACATCACCCCACACTATGCCTATTATCCATCCTTGGAAACATTTATCTTCAATGAATAAAGAATGGTGGGCTCTCAAAAGTTGGAAAAATAATGAAGGAATGAATAATTGGGAGAAATAATGAAAGAATGGGGAAAATGAAAGAGAACAATGCTTATTTTAAAGGAGGAGAGGGAAATCTTTCCCTATTTTTACCTCTAGCTTTTCCCAGTGTCAACCTCACTCTGCACCTCGCCGACAGAGGTCTCTGAATATAGAACTCACCTCCTAAAAACTTATTTCATCCCCTTTAGCACTCATTGTCTCAACAATACTTTCCAATTGTTTTCCCAAGTCATCAAGTGCATCCATCCTATGGGTGATCTAGGGGTATAATTCCTTTAGCTATATTTTGATTCACCCTCACAAGGTCTCGATAGCCTTTGAATTCTTCTTTACCTCTACTAGGATTTTATCCCTTTTTGCTATGCTCCCCTTATTCTTTTCTTAAAACTCCTTGAGATCTGCATCATTTGTAGTGACAAGGATGTTTGCCACTATATCTCTATCAGTGCAATTGTCACATGTAGCTTCATCAACATGTGTTGTAGCCTTTACCTTTGCAAGGAGTTTGGTATATCAAGCAATGATCTTGACAACCTTCAGTTTCTCTTCTCTCTCTTGGCACGCCAGTGCTTCTTCTACGGTCTCTAAGGAAAGTGGTCACCTTTCCATCATGAGGATGTGAGTCAAATCCTCCAGATACTACAAGGCTGATTCATATTTCTTCTCGAGTGGTGTTAGGTCGGGATGCTTCAAGAGAATGGCATTTGTAATCATATCCACCTTCTTAGAGACTTCATGCACCTTTTCCTTCTCTTCCTTCAGTTCATGCCTTAACTATGCACTAATAATCTCTTCCGCTTGAAGTATTTTTTCTTCTTAATGAGATCCTCCTTTTAATTCTTCAATTCCTCTTCCAAGAATCTCACTCCATCATTTCATTGGAACAACCTGGCCTTAATGTAAACGGAAAGTTTGTTGAGTGCATTACTGAGACCTACTCATCTGACAATTTTTGAGCATTCACCAAGGTATTTACTCACTTTTTCTCTTCCACCTTCATCAGTGCTCCTTGACTTACTTCAAACTCAGGTTCATCCTGTGGGAATTGAACTCCCAAGATAACATCTTTCTCGTTCATGGATATGCGCCTTCTTCATCAAACAAAGTCATAACTAGTAGTTTTTCTGTTGGTATGGTGCTATGGAAGCGTGCACGTAGCTCCTTGCTTGGATCATTAATATATCTCATCCCTTTTCCTTGCGTTTCTATTACACCCTTTCCACCTATTCATGCATCCTTTGGGAAGCTTACTACCAAATTGGGATTCCCACCCATGCTACCATATTCTTTCCCAATGCTTTCTTCTTCTATTTCCTTCAAAATTTCATTTGCGCTCCACTCCAACTCCTGCTCCACCAAATCCTTAATGATTCTCACTACTTCTCTTTCTCGTGGATTTTTCCACTTGTTCCTTGGTGAGGCTTGGGGTTCCCTAATTTTTTGTGCTTACCTCTTCGCTCACCCCCTTGCCTTGATCTTCTAGCTTCCTCCTTGTAATTCTTCTCTTCTTCTTCCTCCTCATCATTCTTATCTTCATCTTCCTCCTCCGAGTCATGTATATCATATAATAGATGGTCTTGGGCTCCTCTCGGCTCATCATCATCCCCTATTGCTAATGTAGGCCTCTAAGCTCTTTTTTTTCCTTGGATTCTACCTTTTACGCCATCTTATGCTTCTTCCTAACTGGTGATTCAAGTATAGGATATTCTTCCTTCTCTTTCTCCTTAATAGGCAATGTCTTCCTTGGTGATTCTTCATGTGTGAGGGGTCCTTCATGCTCTGGTGCCTCTTCTTCTAGGGTATTTTCCTTGACCGGGACTTATTCTTTGCATGTGTAAGTGCTAAGCTTAGAAATTTCTTCCTGAGTGCACACCAATTATGTAGTTTGCACACTTGGTGCCTTCTTCTCATGCACCTCTTCTCTTTCCCTCTTATTTGGAATGGCCTTTTTCCTCCTAGTGGGGTATTCTGGAAAAAATAAACCACTATCTAGATAGGCAACTTTCTCAAAGTTAGGCCTTATATGATGATATACCATGGTGCAGACCCTTTTGGTGATTGACAATGTTATCAGCTTCATCATCTATACTTTGTAGGAGACATACTTCTCCATGTATGCACACTTCTTAGGGTATACAAGCTTTTGGTGTAGCTCATGGTGGTCTTGGTCTACCTCACTAAGGTTGAACCTTAGCCTTTTGGCCTCCTTGAACCAGTTGACCCCTGCTTGGAAGTATTGCATGGTGAAGGAGAAGGGTAGCTTGCACCATGGGCTATTAGTCCCATTTGTCAATATAAACCTACGAATTCAGAAATGTTGATAAATTACAAACTCTACCTCTCCATCCACGATCATAGGGAAATACTAAGGGATCCTCCATTCTATCCCGAATGTGTCGTGCATTCGCTTGTACCACTTTTCTAGGCGCACCTTGTGGGTGACCGTCATGGTTTCACAAGTATATTTCTTGAACCTTTTTATGGGCAAGGGATTGTCTTCTGGATACTCCTAAATGAACTTCTCTAGCCCATCGGAACTCCAATCTCTCGAGAAGATGATGGTGAGGAGAATGTTGCTGAATAGTATCTTTTCTCCTTCCTATGCACTACTTATGATCTCATCGCAATAAAGGTGGACAAGTTATAGATGGTCCCTTCTGAGATCTTCGACACATACATTTAACCATGCCTTGTTTACTTGTGTCCATCTTTCTTGATCATTAAGCTTGGTGACCAAGTGCGTGACCATCCTCATAATAGGGTCTGGAATTTCTGTGATGTCAAAGTACCACGAACCCTTTTTGTAGTCATAAGCCTCCACAGTTTCCTTGATGGCCTCCTTATCATCCAAGTCATCATCTATGGATTCTCCTTCACAATTTAGGCTAGTGAACTTGGATATCAATTGAGGTGTTATGCACATCTTGTGTCCTACAAATTAGAAGTGGTCTTCATGTACACACGACATCAACCACTGATATAGCTACTCGGGCTTGCCAAAATAAGGCAACTCATATAGTGCAATAGGTTTGCCTTCTCTAACTTTACTTTCACCTAGTAGCTATATTTTAACATTCCATCTAATGTCCTCTTGTTAGTTGGACAAACCAGCTCCAATGCCATTTCTTTCTTTGTAGTGCTCATGTGATGGTTGTAATCGCTCATGGCCATTTGTCTCAAATGTGACACCCACTCTTTCCCTAGCAATACTCCATATGGGTACTACATTTCTACATACCATTCCTCATTGGAGATAGCAACAAAAGTGGTTTTATTTCCTTTTCCCTTGACCTTTTAATTCACCTTCTTTGCTGCCATTCTTTATTTTGGGTTAAAATTAAAAACTCCTTCTTTCTCTTCTCTACTACTCTGCTCAATTCTAAGGCTTAAATCGTGAATAAATCCTTCTCTTTCTGTGCCCTAGCTTCCAAACCCTAACTAGGAAAACCCTTCCACAAGATTGAACACTTTAAATAAAATCTTCCCATGCTCGTGTACTCCTTCCACTCTGGTTTGTAGATCCACCCTAGTCACACACTTAGATTTCTATGATTCTTCTTTCTTCACACAAATCTCTCTAGATTCCCTAGTTTGCAAGAGCACTTCAACTTCGTAATAGAAAGGTAAAATAATGACTTTCTTGACCTCATATTTATAGTTTTTTCTCCTCTCCAACAATAAATGCTATACCATCTAGCAATGTACTTAGAATTAAATGTGGCTTTTTCCACTGGGCTAACCTTAAGTGCCCTTAC
Source organism: Taxus wallichiana var. yunnanensis (assembly GCA_018340775.1). NCBI lineage: Eukaryota > Viridiplantae > Streptophyta > Pinopsida > Cupressales > Taxaceae > Taxus > Taxus wallichiana. Next base: position 276,481,670 of record CM031244.1, read on the forward strand.
CCATGCACCCTATCCTACACGAAAAAACCTTCTATAACCTTCTAGTGCGTAAAAATCCAATCTGACCAAAGGCTCTTACGTGCGCGTCTACAACACTGAAGGAACTTCTTTTTTCCTTTACCTAATTTTTTCACTCACCTAAATCATGTTGTTCCTGCATTATTCATTCTTCATACGTGGTCTTTGTTACAACCTTCTTGACACCACAATTCATTATCCACTGTTTCCCCATGCACTTTCTCAATCTTTTGCACTTCCTTTTACTGAGCCACTCAACTTTTACTATTGGCTTATACTTTACTTTTCACTACTCCACACCACACTAAAATAGATGCGTAGTGCTCTGTACATACACAACTTAGAAAATAATGTGGTTTATGGTGCACAAGGAAAAAAATAGAACAAAAATAAAGGAAAAGCAACGAGAAAGGGAAATACAAGAAAAGAAAAATCATAAAGGGAAATCCTAAGCTAACTAGAAATACTGCCTTATTTACAAACACCAAGAAGACTTATTTATAGTAGGGATTCAACCTACTCCCATTGAAATGACCTGGTAATCTCATCCCATCTACTGCTTGTATCGCAAGAACTCGAACCAAGGATGTACAAGATGATGTAAGGTCCTAGCCAATGGAATTTCAACTTCCCCGGATGGCATAGAAACTTGGAATCATATAACAACACCATCTTCCCAACCTCAAACTTCTTGTTTTTGATATGATGATCATGTCATGCCTTTTGTCTTTCCTTTTTTCTTCTGACTCCATCTAGCAAGTGATCTCCTTTCGTCTAACTACATCAACTTATCAATCCTCTCTTCCGAACTTGTTCATCATCCAACCCTCCTGCGTGCGCTATATGTAGCGATGGTAACATGAATTCAACTAGAAAAATAGATTCCATACTAAACACCAATTGGAAAGGTGTGGCCTTGTTCAAAATCTTATAGGTTGTCTTGTATACCCATTAAAAAACTAACAATTTGTCATCCCAATCTTGTCTTCGACATCAAATATTTTGGTCAATGTGTGACTTAGTATTTTGTTAAATTCCTTAGCAGTTCCATTTTCTTGAGGGTGATAACGGTAGTTTTTTGATGGGCCACCATAAATTATGCTAGCAAAATCCTGACCATTTGATTGAGAAAATTTACACCCCTATCACTTATTAATCTTAAAGGAAAACCATATTTTCTGATTATGTTCTCCATAAAAATCTAGCAGTTGTCGATGTAGTGTAATCCTTCTTAGGTGCTACCTCTGCCCATCTTGTTAGTCAAGAAATGTGTACCTCTATCACTTATTAGGCTTAAAGGACAACCATACATGTTGATTATGTTCTCCCATAAAAATATAGTAGTTTTCATTGTAATGCAATCCTTCGTAGGCACTACCTCTTCCCATCTTGGTAGGTAATCAGTGCAAGTAATGATATACCACAAACCAGTCCTTTGCCCAAGTAGAAAAATTGGCCCTACAAAGTTGATTTCCCATTTTTCAAATGGTTCATCACTGGCTATTGGTCATAATGGAATTTCATCCTTGTTTCTAGGTTTTCCAAGGCACTTTGAAACAGAGAGAGGCCTTGCAAAACTCAATACAATCATGGTGGATGGTTTCCCACCAAATTCCTACCATTAGAATATTTTACATGGTAGCATTTCCTACATAGTGTCCTCCTGCGATCCCACCACACACTTCCTCCATAATTTCCATGTGCTCATGTTCTAATATGCATCGATGCAAAACCTGATCACATCCTAACTTATATTTATCTCCACTAATCAACATGTAGGGCATGGTGCACACTATTAATTGCTTCCTCTCAGATCCTTCATCCCATCGATGCCACACAAATTTTCAAGAAAATAACAATATCTTCCAAGTACAAGGGTGTGCATTGCAACCTTAATAGTTGTACATCTGACATGGTATCCTCAATGATTTGTGCATCCTCCCCTGAGTCAATCCTTGATCGGTGTCAAGTCTTGAATTGATCTTCCTTGGTTTTACAACCATTGTGAACTAAAAATCTTGGAATAATAGGACCTAACAACATATGCGACCTTAAAAATGGGCTCGTTCACCAAATATTTCAAAGCCATGTTTTACGTATAGAATATAAATGGTGTTTCCAATAGGTACTATTTGAACTTATGCAGTGCATAGATCATTGATAGTGCCTTGCGCTCAGTAGTTGTGTAATTATTTTCTACTAGTGTCAAATTCCTACTTGTAAAACACAAGGGGTGATCAAAATCCCCTCACCAAGCTGTGCTATTACTACTCCCATGGTTGTTCCTAAGGCATCAACATGTACATGGAAAGGATTATCCCAAGAAGGAAAACATAGTATGGGCGCAGTGACAAGTCTATCCTTTAAAGTGTCAAATGCCTTCTGTTGCGCCTCTCCCCAATGAAAGGAACTCTTTTTATTTAGTAATTCCTCCAAGGGTGTAGCGATATTGGCATACCCTTTGATAAATTTCCTATACTACCTCGTATGTCCAAGGAATCTGCACACTATGCTATGACTAGTAGGATCCTTCAATCACACATTAAGTGCAACTTTGGCGGGATCCACTAGTAGGTCTTACTTACATATAATATGTCCCAACATGGTTCCAAATGGAGTAGGAAAGACACATTTCTTAATGTTGAGGGATATCCTCAACTACCAACATCTCTCAAACATCAACCTAAAATTGTCACAATGGTCTTTTAGAAGCCCATATACAATCCAATCATCCAGGTAAAATTGAAGAAATTTATGGATGAAGTCCTGAAATTCTTGTTCCATGATGCGTGAGAACACAACAGCCCATTCTTCAATCCAAAAGGCATAACCATGTAGGAAAAAATTCCCCATTCAGTGGTAAAAGTTTTCTTTCTCTGGTCTTCCTTTGCAATCATGACTTGGTGATATCCTAAGAACCCATCCATGAAAGAATAGACCCCACACCCAACTACTCCCTCTAGAATTTCTTCAGTAAAGGGGGTTGGGAAAGGATTGATGACACATATTGCAATCAGGTCCTTGTAGTCAACAAATATCCTCATTATTCCATCCTTCTTGATGTTGATGACCATTGGGTTTATCCATTCTGATTCCTCTATAGTCTCAATGATACCAGATGTTATCATCTTATCTATTTCTTCCTTGATCCGTACACATAAATTTAGATTCATCTGATAAGGCCTCTTTCGAATTAGGTGCCCACCTTCCTTTTACTTGATTCTCATCTCTCCCAAGGAATTTTGGAAATCGTTGAGTTCATGTTACCCATGAGAGAACAAATATTGGAACTCATGCAATAGATCAATAACCTTTGAAACTTTCCTTTCGGACAAATATTCCCCAATGAGAGCTTCCTTAGGTTATGTCTTTGTCCCAATGTTAACCTTATTTTTTTCAAGGGATCATGGTAGGTGTGTTCTCACTCATCAGCGCTATCTATGACTTCACGTGTACCTTTAGAATGGTTAACATCCAAACTTTCCATCTCTTCACCATCTACTACATAGACCATTTTTCCTTTTTCCTTTTCAATGCACACACACTCAAGTTGTATTTATTTTGATTCTTCTTCATTGAGGCACGTCTCCAAACAAGGCTCACCCAACAACTCCAGTATCCTATCTTCTACCATAGCACTATCTCCCATTGTAAGGCACTTGAAAACTTGCAACACCTTATCCACTGATGGCTTGGTACTCCGATACTCAAAATATTGAATGAGATCAGTCGTTAACTCCTACCAATTCCCCATCTAATGGTGTGTCTTTGAGTGGATATACCATGCACATGCATAACCTTGTAAGGTGGAATATAACTTATGCACCCATAATAAAGGTGGTAAAGATTTTGTACCCTCCATCTAGGCCTTCTCACAAGCTTGGATATGGAACGAGGCGGGCTCCTTGCCATGGTAGTCTTGGATAACAGTGGGTGCATTACTTTTGGAGAACCTTACAGAAAATGTGACTCTTACCTCGTACCATTCTAGGATACTCTCATGATGAGTTTCCCACCGACGTCTATAGTCCCGAGAAATTTATAACTGAGCATACTTCTCCTTTTGTCCTCATTTTTCCACTAAGCCTCCATTTATCATAAGAATTCATCATAGCTTGCTCCTTCAAGTAACTTGGTAGCTTCTTTCTTCCTGTGCACTGATTGAGTGTGCCTTCATCACCCTTGTTATAGATCCTCTCAACTATTTCCCAATCAACTCATAAGTCCCATGCACCCAATTGTCACATGTTATGCTAGTTGTATCACTCACCAAATGAGCATCTTCAAATTGGATAACTCCTTTTGTAAGATGAATTATTTTAGGGTCTCTGATGGATCAAAAATAGATTCTTTTGAGGACTTCCTCTCCTACGGGTTTAGTATAGGGTACTAATTTCCCATCTGTTAAAAGGATAATCACCCTTTCTTCCATGTTCTTGAAATCAATATACCCCTTGTTAAAACCTAGGTAGGAATTGTTCTTATAACACCAAGGGCTTCCAAGTAATGTTGGGAAATTATCCTCTTCGGTGAGCACTAATACTTCAAAGTCCACAAAGTGAACTTAGACCCTTGAATAGTGATAACTACATATTTCAAGAATCTAATAGGCATTGACTTTGTCTTGTTTGCCATATACAACACATTTGAAGATGGTTGTAATGTAGGTATTCCCATTTGGTACGAGGCATCCAAGATAAGAACATCAACCTCCACTCCCATATCAATGAGGATATTACTTAGAAGCCAACCATCAATAACTACATTCAAAGTAATCTTCTTATCATAGTCAAGGCTATGAGGAGGAAGGTTTAAATGCAAAACTAGCCTTCCGCACCGTGCTCTAGAATGTGGTACCTTATATTACAACCATTCTCCTAGCAAGGGAATAATATTCTCTTTTCTTAACATCCTACATACTTCCTTTAATTCTTCCAGGTCCTCCTTCGGAGCCTCAGTATTCTTGTATTTCTCCAATTTCTTTGACTACTCCTTTAAGCATTGGATTTCCCCTTATAAACTCGAATCATATCCATAGTCCGTTGATACACTTCCTTCGATGAGTAGGGTCTGGATACTTCCCATACACCACTTCTTCCCTAATAACCGCTTTCTATCTTGGCATCTCCCTTGCGTTCTCAACCTCCACTGCATCATCACCATTACAGTTCTAATCTGACTCATACACCACTTTTGGCATCCACTAAGGGTTGTCCTTATTTATAATCACCATACCAATGCCCTTGTCTTTCCAATTTTGTTGGATCATGTGTTTAAAAACTCGGGGCAATAGTTCGGACAATCATGCTTATAATGCTCTGTATACCCACAATTATCACAGGTTCCTCACGGAAACTCACTTCTTCCTCTCGCTATAGTTATTGTGACAACGAAATTCCATGTGAAAACCTCTTCCATATACTCCTCTATCTACACTCCATTCATAACAACAATATTCATTCTTAGAAATGTTTACAAGACTAGTTTGGCACACACCAAGATCAATAGCATAATGAATTTGGTCAATCAGTCTATAATCCTTGGTATCATGGGTCGCAGAGGTACAAATATTGCAATAGCAAAAAACATTCTTCTAGATTATGCACTATATTAGAAGACATCTATTTTCATCATGATCCCCATGGAAAATCTCACATTCTATCATCATTACATGTACCATATTTCAAGGGAAAATATCCTTTGCATGCCCTTCTACTTTAGAGTTTGTACACTAAAGCCCACTACGAACCCCATGCACTGAGTTTTTAGAAAACTTCTCCAACTACTTGGCCATTGCATCAATTCAAGACTCCAAAAATGGCTAACACTAATATCAATGCTCTTAATAGCCTCAACACATAGGGAAAATTCCAGAGCCTTGTGCAGTGTCCGTGAAGTTCTTGTGTGACAATGCCCTTCTAAATAGTGTTATCAATCCTACAACAAACCATTGAGCATGTTGAGAAGGGTGAATATGATAGGATATTTTTGACAAGAGAGTCTTGAACCATGTGTCATACTCTTGCACACTCTCTACCATTCATTATTGGATCTCCTTTAGAGCGCTCATACTCTTCCTGCTTCAAATTCAAGGATATGCAACTATACTAGGAAGGCATTCTTCAATGTAGTTTAGTCTACCACTAATTGGTGGGGGTCATACTTCTTATACTAATTATACGTGTGCCCTTGCAATGTCGTTGTAAACTAGCTTTCCTTCCACTCTGGGGTAGTGATCCCTTTCGCATGCCATAGTAATTCACACTTGTGGACATGCTCTGCAGCATCCTCAATACCCCATATAGTCTGGTAAGTGTAAAGACATCTCAAAAAATACTTTTGGAGGTGGTCTGCAACCTTTGTTCTCCCGATCTAGAGCCTTAGTTCCCTTTGATGTTCCATCCTCCACCAACTCCACTAGATCCACTAGGTCTTGTTCTTCCTGACCCACTAGATCCTCAAGACCTGCTCGATCGACCGGTCCTATACCACCGATCCACCTTCTCGTAGCCGGAAAATGGCTCGCAAAGTGGTCGTGCTTAGTGTTCCCAATGTCTCGCTAAACCGTGCACCGATGATTTTTGATATTGTCCCACTATCGGTTGTGTGTCTTACACCACTTCAAAGATGTGATACGAAAACATTACATATTTAAACCTTTTCCAAAAATTCCCCCAAATACCGAATGGTTTGTTCAACCATGGATGTCATGAACAAGAGATTATATCTCCGGGCATAGATCAAGAACTCCCACCGATACCAACTAGGTTAATAATACTTCTCCCATGATCTCAAAACCAAGTCCCGGGGTTGGTTTCCAAGTGTGTTCGAGATGCACACCAATGGATCTCCTTTCTCCATGTAAATAACTCTCATCGAATTTGAAGGGGATTCTCTCTAGTATTTTCCAAGATGGGGTAGCACATACTTCTCAGGTTCCACGTCCTCTATGTGAACGTCAACTCCTTCCCACAATGTCTACCTCCATAGATCCATCACACTTGCAACCTCATGTTTTCTAGTCATATAATTTTCATGAGCTTCACTATATTTGAGTCTTCTCTCTTCTCTTTCCCTTTCAACCATAATGTCTACCATCTTCCTCCACCCTAGCTTCCTCACCCAACACTTAGAGAAGCTTAACTAGCCATAGGTAATGCTTCTAAACTTAGGGTATTGACCAAGATCTTCATAGTCAAAGGGATAACATGCAAAAGTGATCCTCTAGGATCCCTCAGAAACTTGAAGTCAACAACCTCTAGGAAAGAATATGTAGAAATGGTGTATTCCAAAGTATAACTCGGTCGGGACTTCTTTCCACTAGTGATCAACAACATGCATCCAAGTTATATCTACATCCTATAGCCTCTGGTAATCATCTTGGGTCCATACATGCGATCTATATTACTAGCTAAATTTGGATGCATATGTTGAAAGCCATTCATATAGTTCTACTAGAAAAAAATAAAATAAGGTTTCATACAACTTATTATATAGATGCCCTTATACTCATATGCATGCATCAAATTTAGGTCTGATACTAAACCTTTGATCAAACTCATCCTCCATGCTTTTAAACCATGCTTCAACACTTTCCAAGGTCAAGTGCTCTATCATCACACATCACAGAACCAAAATGTATATCATTTCTCACAACAACTTTAAAAAGAGGTCCCGGAAATGGAACCAAGATGTAGTCATTTTTATTCCCTTGGAAAAATAGTCTAATCCCATACATGCCAACCTATCACCCAATGGGCACTAGGTGCTCACCGAGGCACATGCAGGTGCCAAGCCCCTCCTTTTCTTTAGTTGTGTGAGAATACATCCTTCATGACAAATTTAGATGTAGGAAATAAAAGAACCATGCATTCATTCTAAGAGATTAGGATGAGTTATCATATCAATGCATCCATTTAGATAACAAAATGGAGGTATCAAATAGAATATAGAATTGATTCATAACACAAAGGAAATGCACTAGGTTTTATGCTCATGACCAACAAATATTGTTAAGAATAGAATATTATATTCATGCTAACAATTTTAATAACCACATTACATTCATTAAGGCCATGACAAACCAATATCACAATGTGGATTAGAGTCATGCATCAAGACCTAAAGTTATGCTTTCCATATTTCAAAATCCGTTCTTGACCCACCCCTCTAAATATGCCATCACTTCTATAATTATCCTAATCCCAACCCAAAGGATCCTTAATTATTCCTGCAGAGCTTCACCTATCCAACACTATATGAGGCTACTCTTGGTCTCTCTCTCTCTCTCTTTTCTTCTACCCGAGTATCTCTATATATAGCTTTAGTCTCCACCGCCATGCCTTCCTGAGATAATAGATCGGTTGCCAAGTGTCCATGTGGTCCTCCAATGGAGAATTATTCCTTTGATCTGAGCTCTCCACTCTTTATAATGATGTCTTTCTAGATCCTTCCATCACATGCATGGAATATTCCATTCTTGACCATATAGCTGTCAGGATGGCACCTTATCCACTCCATATGCTAGACGGGTCACACTTTTCTCGTGTGCTACCTAGAATACCAAATATGGCTAAGTCCCAAAACCCATCTTTTCTTATGCACACACACCGTGTGTCTCGCTAAACCTGCTAGAACCCTACCATGTGCGCCTTCACCTTACACACCCATCTTCATATAGGCCCTGCATGCCCACGCACCTTTTGCACTTAGCCGAATTCGTAGGCCCAAAAATCAATTTCCTTCTAAATTATCCATTCATAATTAGAATTATGTGTTCAAACTTGTAACATTTGATAAACATGAATTAATTTCTTGAAATTACACAAGAGTGGAGAGAAACCTAACTATATAAGAAAGAGATATAATGATCCAAATGTGCAACATAGATAAACATGCGAGATCATACAATGCATATTATTTGGTACCACTACCAATATTGGAACTTCTAATGGATAAGACCATATAAGTTATAACTACTATATGGTCATGAACTAATTTATACAGTCTTGACTTCAATATTTCTAGTCTTGAATCCTTCAAACCTTAACCTTTGACAATATGGATCTGAAACTTCTTATGTGCTTCACTTGTTATAAAGTGATATTGACTTTCTTATATAGCATTTTATAGGTAAAATATTTTGATAAGGTATACCATAGGAAGATAAAATGAAAAGACAAATGAAAAAATGAAATTAAAGTAGATCAAAACATAGCTATTCTCAATGGAATGCTTGGGATATTTTTAAATATGTTTCAAATTAATTTTTTGGTGTAGATAATATTGCATCACTAATTCTTAACAATGTCTTATAGTGCTAAGTATACTTTTTGGTCATTATAGTGCTAAGTATTCAAGTTTTTTCACATTATAACCTTGATAGTACTAGTAGGTCTCTATAAGTAGTAAAAATAATCAAATTTATGACTATGCAAATAAACACTGCACATATATAAATTTCATGGAAAAGAAAATTATACAAAGGATTAATCAATCAAAACAGATATAAGAAACTTTACAACATAATTGAGAAAGTAATATATAAAAATTAAATAGCACTAATTGAAAAATGCTTGGACCATAAAGTTCTTTATTTATACACAATCTTCCTCCTTGGAGGGTAAACCAATGGTATAGTTACAAAAATTACCACCATCATGGGGCTTAAAATAGCTAGTTAAAAATAGCTCAAATAATCAAAATTTTTGTGAGTGGCTAATTAAAGGATAAAACTATAACTTCCATGCAAGAAATCTGATACTTCCTATTTTTAATATTACAGATGTAACAATATTAAATCCTAATAATAGGAAAGCTACTGTTTATTCCTTTTTCAAGCTCTACTTAGGTTCCACTAGAAGTTTCTGTGTAGACTATGTTTGACTATGTTGAAGTTCAGTCACACATGATTTGAACTCATTCTCAATATAACCCAAGTCCAAAATAGGTGGCCTCATCATATTAGGAACTTATTGTATGGGTAATGGAACTTTTCTATAGATATATTTATAAATTTCACTTAGAAGTGAAGCTTTCTCCACTTTTCCATTTGTAGAAGTCAACAATGCCATAATATTTGATGTCTTCCCAGTCATATTTTCTTAGGAAAATATAACACTTAGAGTAATAATGAATGCTTGCAATTGTTTCTCAATCATGAAATTTTGAATTAACTTGTCTTGTGGTTGATGCTTAGAGGAAATATGATCTTCATCTAATAATTCAAATATATTCTCTACTATATCATGTATAATTCAAAAATTCCATACTATCTAATGTCTTCCTAGCCATATCTTCCTAAGAAAATATAACACTTAGAGTAACAATGAACACCTGCAATTGTTACTCAAGTATTGAATTGTGAATTAAATTTTCTTTTATTTTATGCATAGAGATTATTTGATCATTATCTAATAATTCAAATATATTCTCTACTATACCCCATATAGATGTCAGCAATCCTTTAAATATGGCCATCCAACAACCTAATTCTTATTAAATGCTAGCCATAAAAATATTTCCTATATTAAATTCCTAACATTTGATTTGTAATGCATTGAGACAAAGACCCATGTTTATGACATCTAGTATCTTATCCATGCTAGAATTTATCCTATTCATATGTCTATATTGGCCTTGTACCTATTGTAACCCTTTCTCTGCTACACCTTGATGACTTCGTATATAAAATAATAGCTCATAAAAAGTTCTCAAGGACATTTATACACTGGGAAAAGTGTTCTTTGGCACACATAATTTATTTTGAGCATGTAGAGCATCAAGCTGAGCCTACATTATTTGAACAAAATTAAATGTGATCTGATGAGTGTCATCAATAAATAAATTTGGTTCTACATCCATGACTTCTTCCCTCATGTGTGCTTTCTTGGAAATCCTCAAAATTTCCTCCTCTATTTCCATGTAGATAAGAATATCTCCTCGAAAAAAATTCTCTGTGTAACCCTCTTGAGGGTTCTTGTGGGATTATCATACTTGAGTCACAACTTTACATAAGCCATTTATTTTTACCCAACATGATTATTCTATGTTCCTTCTGAAATAGTAGATGTAATTTTCATTATGGAAGGAAAGGTAGAAGAAGACCTTATCACTTTCAAGAAGGTGTGTGGTATCCAAGGTAAAATTGTTTTACCTTGGAAAAGTCTTAAAGGGGACAATAAATGGATCATGAAACTTTGAATTACTATAGGATCATAGAAAGAAGAAATGGGATGTGTTATCCCAATTTTTCCCTCTGGGTAAAATTGGTCAACCATGACCCCACACAAAGAATCCATAGAAATCAAGTTCAAATCCTACAATCGGGAAATATAGGGACTCTACAATAGAGTGGCGGGGGCACATGTGAAATATCAAACGATCTCATGTAAGAATAAGTTCAATAAATAGCCTCATCGAACAAGCCTATGCCTCAAATCCAACAAACAAGTTACAAATGAACTCTAAAATGGAATAGTAGGACCGGGAGAAGAAACAATGTCAAAGAACCAGAGGATCAAAGGAAAATAAATGGGAAAGATTCAAAGTCTTCGGGCTCTGCAAATGATTTAGAACGAGCCCCAAAATTGGCTAAGTATGGAGGAGACAATGGAAGCTGCCAAGTGTCCAAATGACACACCTCCAAAGGTTAAAACCAAAAGGGGAAAATCAAACATATACCAGGCCTCCATGTGTCCGAGCTCCAAAAAGTTACACCGGCCATTGAAAAGTCTTTGACTCACCGGAGGGTGCCAAGTGTCTTAACAATGCACATTCAAAAGTGGGACCTTGGCGGAGACTCAAATGAGCGCGGGCTCACTATGTAGTCCAAGTTAAAAATGGGATGGAGCAGGCCCAAAATTGACTAAGTATAAAGTGCGAGGCGAAGGCGCCAAGTGTCTTAATGACACACATTTAAATGCGCGCCCAAATCACGGACTCAAATGAGCACGGGCTCACCACATGTCCCAGATCCAAAAAGGGGACAGAGTCAGGGTTTGAATAGTCAAAGAAGAGGCAGGCACCGTAAGGGATCCAAGTGTGAGTGTGGTGCTATTTCAAGGGTAAACTTTGGGGCGGGTTTTAAACAAGTGCCAAGCCTCCACATGTCTTGAGTCGACTTTTGTCCTCGCTGCCAGGGAAATTGAGGTAAAATTCAAAGGAACACTATAGAGCCTGCGAAAACTACCATTTGTCAATCCGGAACTATTTTAGAAGTGAAAGATAGGAGCTGAATCTCCAAGGTGCATGAGGCTTCCACGTGGACCCGGTACAACAGAGTCTTTCAAATGGCCATATCTTTTGATTGAAAACTCATATTTGGGTGGGATAAGACTTTTTGGAAATGTCTCGACATCCTCTATGCCATGAAAACATAAAAATATCATTATTAACAAGATTTAGTTGGTAAAAAATGGGAAAATGTATTCTAGGCCATTAATATAGAATCTAGTTTCTTCAAATACTAGATTTGATTTTTATTTGATTCATCGTTCTTCCTTAACAGGCCAAGCAGACATAGGGAACCGGAATCAACAAATTTGGGGTGGATTTGAGAGGGGCATTCATTGATAGTAGTTGAGATTTCAAATAAGGATTCAATGCACGTCTTGAGGAGGTTGAAGCAGGATTTGAATTATTCTCTCCTCTCTCTCTTATTCTTCCCTCCTATCTCTCATATTCTTCCTATATATTGTAAAGGAGGGGAATTTTCAAATGGTTGGTCATTGTTTCTCCTCTGCCCCCATCTCTCTTTCTTCCTTAGGGTATATTTTGGATTCTAAGCCTCCTTCCATGGCTTTATAATGTCATTTTCTTACCTCTTTCCCACTAACGATGTACTGTGCAACTTTTTGGATTAAAAGAATTTTTTTCGTGATGCATCTCTCCATCCTTGTCTTATTTTATTTTCTCTTCTTACCTTTTATCAATGTAGGATATAATGTGCATATTCAAATGTTTTTCATAGGTCCCGGGAGCTGTGTTTACTAAGTTTCAAAGTAGCGTCTGTGTGAAATCTATCGTTGGTCTATGGTGCATCTTGTCCACCCTCTCCTCTTCTCACCTCTCTCCACTTCAGGAAATCAGGTATGTGATCATCAACTTCCTTTTCTGGTGTATCACCGCATAGTGTAGGCTCTTTCACCCTCTCTCTATATTTTTTCCTTGTCCCCCAGGAAAGGTTAGATTAGGTTAGATTAGATTCTCGCCTACGCCGGAGTAGCTTGTGGCAGGTAGATTAGGAAGTAAGAACCAGATTTCTCCAGAGGTCCATCTCAAGTTTTGCAAGTCCCACAACTTAAGAGATGGTCCCATGTTGTGCAATCACATCAAATTCCCCACTTCATACCCAGGCCATTTGGGGTGCTATGATTCTTAACTAACAGGAATGAAAGAGGGAATTGGAAGGAGTGTAACATGCATTCATGATAAAAATGTTTCGAAACATAAGTTTTGATAGTAGGAAACAAAGGTGGATAAAAAGACTAACCAAATTGGGGAGAAATTAAAGGAAGGTAAGGGAATGAAGAGGAAGTTTGCATTTATTTCTTCAACTTCTCCTTATAATTTCTTCTAATAATAATAACATATGATGTTGAAGTTGAAGAAGATAAAATACTAAGTGGAGTGGAAGAAGAAATTAAGTAATTAGAAGCAATGGTTGCAGTAGATACACTCATTAATTTTGATACTTTTGTAGTAACTACAACAGGATGGGAAGAAGTGAGTGCAACAACTTGGGGATACAATGATATAGTCATTGGTGATGAAAAATAAGGATAATAAATAAATGAAGAAACAATTGAAGAAGAAGAAGGCATAGGAATAAAAACATGTACCAAAATAAAAGCATAGAGATAAGTAGAAACAATAGAAGTATTAGAAATAGGGGAAGAGAAAGAATGGTTGTGATAACCAAGGGGATCGAATATCCAAGATCTCTTCTTTCTGCATCTTCAAAAGAAGAACTAGTAGAAATGAGAATATTACTAGTGAAAGGTCCTAGGGAAGATGGAATAGAAGAAGAAGAAACCATCCCTATAGAAGTAGGAATTGAATAAGTAGAAAGAAAAGGATTAGTAATAAGAGGTATAATTACAATAGTCTTTTCCAGAGGAGTACTAAGAATAGGAATTGTTTCTTGTGGACTTTGTGGACTTGTGGCTGTCTAAATAGACCTTACAGGGCTTGTCATTTGTATGTTTAGAGAAGGAGCAGAATGAGAAGGACCAAATTTTCCTTTTGATGGAGGAGGAACAAAAAAGAAGTTTATGAAGTTGTCTTGAATCAGTACTTTGGTCATCTAAATATTCTTCCTCTTCTTCCCTCTATACTTCTACTCCTCTTAGCCTAACTTCCAATCCACCAACTCTAGCCTACTTCCCAATAGGTGCATAAATAACTTTGAAATTTATCATATTAATGACCACCACTTGATCATTGACCTCATCCTTATAAACCAAGTCATTTTTTTGAGGTTGATGTTTGTAGCTTTTATCTCAATTTTTCCCCTGGAAAAATTGATTAAACACGACCCTATGCGGGAAGGAATCTAAGGGACAGCTCCGCCATATGAGCCCACATTTCAAATCCAAAAATAGGTTGTAGACAGTGCTCTACAATGGAGTAATAGGGTCGACGAAGGGCCAAAATGTCAAAAGGAGGCTAAAGGCTCTTGGGAGGAAAATAGGGAGGCTCAAAGTCTTTGAGCTTTACAAATGATGGAAGCTTCCACGTGCATCATCGATGTATCTCCAAGTGTCCGAGCCCAAAATCCAAACTCATATAAGTTTTAAATCTCCACGTGTCTGGGGTCGGACATATGGCCTCACCAAAAAAAAGACTTAGCCAAAACATAAGGAAACAAAGAAAAGTTGTGTAAGGTGCCACATGTCTCTTTGGTGCATCTTCAAAAGAGAAATCCAAAAGTGGTCCCCAAATGTGTGCCAACTCTACACGTGGCCATGCTTCAAGTCAAGGTGGGAAGGCGGGTCATCGGAGGAAATTCAAAATTTTTTTATTGAAAAGGTGTGAACTATAAAAATGAGTTGTACCTCTGCTAATTCCCAAGGATCCATGTGCAGTCCTAAATAACATGCAAGCTAGAGTGCTACGGAGGACTTTTCGTCCAAATAGAAAATGCGGACCAGCTGGCACGAGGACAGCTTTTTGGCAAAAGTGAATTGTGGGCTTGTGGGGTTGTGGGACATTTTTGCTAATTTTTGTGCCAAAAGTCATAAAGTGAATTTTGGGCCTACGGGCCATTTTGCTAAACTAGTTTTTGCCATTTTTGTATGAACCCAAATCAAACATTCAAATGGACATATCTTTTGATCCAATGCCCGAAATTTAACAAATTTGGCACCGTTGGAAAGGTCTCAACCTTGTCTATGCCATGGAAACCTAAAACTTTAATTTTGACAAGGTTAGGTGGGTGAAAATGGGAAAATGTCTTCATGCCATTAATATGCAATCTGATTGCCCCAACAACTAGATCAGATTTGATTTGATCCATTGTTCTTCCTTCTTCAACACACGGAACCGACATAAAGTGACAAACTTGATAGATTATGGGTGGATTTGTAGGGGCATTGATGGTCGGTAGCTGAGCTCCAAATCAAGTTTCCCACCTCTTTTCTTCTTCTCTCTTCATTACATCTATAAAAGAAGGAGCTTGGCTCATTGTAAAGGGTTGGACATTTTTGTTTTGTGCCCTCCCTTCTTCCCTTGTCTATAAGTGAATTTGTGGAGTTTTTCAAACCTCCCATTCAAGTTGTAATACAAAGTTTTACCTCTTGGCTACTTGTAATGTACTATATCAACTCTGGAGCAATAATATATGTCTATGGATGAATTTCGACCCTCTCATGTGTTCATTGTAATCTTCTAATATCTCATTACAGTTTGGTTATCTGTCCATGGTGGTTGTATTGCATTTCTATGGTCTCGTGTTAAATTGCAAAACGAGTGTTTAACATTCCTTTGGTACATCACCTTATTAGATTTGGTTTATTTTTCTTGCATCTTCTCAAACCTGTCTCCTTGGAAAGATAGAGTAGGTTTTAGAGTAGATCCTCTGCAATTTATGTGTATGCACCTGAACAAAGGAATAGGAACCAAACTTGATCTAGATAGCTCTCTCGATTTCAAAGTCCCAAACTTTGAGAGATTCTCCATGTTATGCTATCACACCGAGGGTCTCAAACCATCTAGTTACAAACATTTTGGGGTGATGTGATTTTTCACTAACAGTAGATGTAAGTGGCTATGTCAAGAGTGTGCTTGTAGAATCTTCACACTCTTCCCGTCAGGTCAAAATTCCATAGAGTATGATAGTCTAAGTGGAATGATTTCTTGTGGGATTTTATTCTCTTGACATTTTTATAATTATTCAAGATCATTTAACCTAATGAGAAATACATAGGAGGATAAGTAGAATTTTTATTCTTTTGTTCCTTTGCCACATGATTGATGCCATGGACAAACTGATATACAATCTCCTACCTAAATAGATTTTCTAAAACATATATGGGTAGTCTAATGGGATAGTGAGAATCCCCTCTACTCTTATCATTATACATTATGGGTAACACAAGAAATATTCCTATTCTCTCAATGAAGTGATGATTCTTTGACTTAACATACGCATAGGGGTGTCATGTATGACATTGAAGATCATAGGGTAGTATTTATTACATATCACCTCCATATCCTTCCTATAATTATGCATGTGCATATTACTAAAGACCCTGAGAACTATATGTCTATCTTGTGGTGATCACCTAAGGACTAATTGAAATTATTAGATTGCACACACAGAATCAAGAAAGTAAGACATCATATAGAAATTTTCCTACTTCTCATTGGCACTTACAAGATTATTGAAGAGGTTAAAAGATAGAACTCCATCTAGATTAGGTATATTTTCATCATTGATGATCATGGATAGTAGGGGTACCCATGTCTAATTGACATGCAAAATATCTAGTGCTCCAAGTAGTTTATTCATTAGGGCCATTCCCACTCTCACTCCATGTCTGAAATATCTTATATTCATCTTGTCTATTGAGACTTTGGACTTGAAACTAGTTGGGTCCTCTACCCAATATTTAAGCACAATATTAAGGTTATTTCTCTTTCCCCATTGTTCCACCATCTCTTGATTAAACAGAATATTCTATATAAGGAGTCAAAAGTAAGAAAAAATATTATCTTGAGTTATATTAGCAATTACATTTCCTCCTTTGGATTTTATAATTCCTTCATTACAACTTACATTTTCACCAAAAATTCCCCAAAGCAAGTTGATACAATGCATTACCTCTAGTTTTCTAGCTAAATATGCATCCCACTCTATCTAATGGCCACTAGATCATCCATGCATTGTGCTTCATCCTAGTCTACATCATCATTGTGGCCTATCAAACTAGCTCCTTTACCTTCATTTTTCAAGGACCTATAATGCTCTAACTGATGAATTATTCATAAAAATGGTGTCTCTAAAGACCAGTCTAAGTAGAAAGCGTGTAGGTAATAATATATTAACAATAATATTTAAAATACTTTAGAAACTATAGGCGTGCAATGTTACCAATCTCAAAAATACTAATACTTTGATTTTCCTTGTGATCACTTTAATTTATGCTTTGAAATATCAGTTATAGCTCCAATACCAGGTGCTTGAGCATGAAATCATTTCAAGAGTTGTGTAATATTTATAATTCATTCAAAAATGGTGGTATAATGTTACAACATTGAATTCTAGTCTTCTAATTAATAATTTATAAATTTTTCATTTATTTACATCATTTTTTCTATTTGTCAACTCTTAGTCTGGTTAATTCCACATGGAGAGCTTTTATAGCTTTGCATGTTTTTCTTTATAGGAACAATTTTAGATTGTGAAAGGAGAACTAGTAGAATGATCCATGTATGTATGGTTCTTATAGATCATTTTTATTAAAAGATCTTTCTGTCATTATGTTTCATTGCAAAGTGAAAACAAATAAAAATACCATGTACATATGGATTTTACAGGTTTTAGGATCTATATATCCTATGTTAGTCACCCCAAAATGAAAACCAATAAGAAAGCTCCATGCTTATATTATTTTCCCTATATCATTTGTTTGGTGGGTCCTTTCAAAATTTCAGTTATTATGAAGTGTGATCCTATTGGTTGTCAAAAGAGGAAACTAATGAGAGCAACAGTTAGGTGACAAGAAGTCCCTCCTCTTTGATGGGAGAGGTTCCCTTATTTAAAGTGAGACTTATTTACAAATGTACAGTGCATAAATTTGATGTGGAACTTAGATATCATGAAAGCGTTGTGAAGAATAGATTATCAATCACAAAGGCATAGAGGAATGAAGATGCGGGAATAAGCAGAAAAGCATTCTCTAGAATTATAGATAACAAAATAATTCCTTATGTGTGCCAGGATACAATGAATTAGAATTGAACCATTTGTATTTGAATTACTGAGATGTAATTTAGAAGGACACACAGTTCCATAAATAACATCCACAAGAATACAAAGCTTCTTGGTATAATGCAGACAAATGATCTAATAATGTTTAACAGATAAGTGGCGAAATAAAGGAATCAGATGAATAAAGAAAGAAGATCCTTTTGTATTGATTTTTGTATTATTTCTTACACTCTCAGAGATAAGCCAAGTTCCTCCCCCTCAAAATGGTAAGGAGAGGCTATTATATAGTTTACAAATTAGTTACTCTTGGTAACTACTTCTTTTAACTAATGCTTAGCTAAAGGGCTGCTTAACGCAAAACCTCAACTAATTTACAATACATCCGAGAGAAGGAAAAGAAGAAAGGAGAAAAGTTAGGAGAAGAAGACAGGCGTTCATGATTGAGAGGGGCCCACCGATTTTAGGATTCACTGTCTAAATCTTTTCAATGCCTCTAGCTATGTCTCTGCCACGTGGTACCGATGTATTGGCAGTGGACTGGGTCCAAAATCCGAGACACTTCTCCATCTCTTTGTCGAATTCGACGTGTGTGTGGTAATCTTTACTTGCTTCTTCAATAGTAGACTGGAGAGAGAAAATTTCTTTCATTTTCTCCTTGGTGATGGAATCCTCTTTGAACAGATTATCTTTAACAAAAGTTTTGAATTGAGCCTTGATTTCTTGCAATGAGAAGGGCACACCTGAGGTTTCATCTTGGAGGTGACAATGGATATCCTTAAAAGTAGATACCACCAAAGTCTTGAAGGCCTCACCCTTCTGCCAGCTATTCTTCAGTTCTCCCAAAGCTTCTTCTAGCACCTTGATTTTCCATTCCATGCTATATACCCATGATTTTGACAAGTTATCTTTTACATCGTTGAAGACTTTGCTCGCCATTAAAATATTCTCATCAGTTTGTCCCATGAGGTGAAGGTCTACTATACAGCTGCTCCAGAGTTTGAGCTCTTTATCTATATTTCCAATAGTGGAGGAGAGCTTCTGTTGTAGATTATTCACCTTCTCATTGAGTTTGAAGGCTTCACCAATGAAATTCAATCCTGCAATGAGCATGTCATCCACCATGGCCTCCATATCCCTTCCATAGATAGAATACCTGTGTATATCTTTGATACTCTACACTTCATCTTGGCTGAGAATCATAGGTGGTGGAAGAGTAGTCAGTGGGGTAGGATCTAAAACTTTATCCTTGGACAACAGTGATTTGATGAAACCTGTAAGAACCTGAGCCTGCTCCTCCAACTGCTCTATGGTTTGTTTCCCTTTCTCTACCCTCCCAATGACTCTGGTGACTGTTTCCTGAAGATTGTGGATCTCACCTTCAGGGGTGGACTCTCCCATGGGGATCCTTGAGAGCTCAAGGTCAGATGCTTGCAAATCATGCTCTGTCTTGTCTACTTTGGGCTTGGCTATCTCCAGGAATTGCTGGCCCTAACCATCAGATACTATTCTGGAGGTAGTCCCGGCCTTTTTGGTGGGAGTAGGAGGAGTAGTGCCTAATAAGGCCACCACAACATCAAAATTGGGTCCTGAGATTCGGCAGGAATATTTTCTTTTCCTACTATTGATGAGAGGCTACACCCATGCAAAAGAGGAGGAGGAAGAAGCAGGTGGGGCAAGAGGACCAAGAGACAGAGAACTCATGGCACCCAGGGTGTGCACTTGCTATTGCTTCTAGTTGAGATATGAGTGGGGCACTCGGGACTTCTGGTGTGGAGGAGTCGATGGTGCTCGGGAGTTCAGTGCTTTGAACTTCCTTTTCTTTATCCGTAGGAGCTTCTGGAGTGCTTGTAGAAACTGGAACTTCACTCTCCTCACTTTCACTAAGAACAATAATGTTCTCTGGTCCTGAAGGCAATTCTGAATGCTTCCTTAGGGGATCTTCCTCCACAGGCTCCTTCTTAACTTCTTTGACTTTCTTCTGATACACTTGGGTGGATGAGGAAGGAGTGGAAGATGTAGGACCTTTAGTTGATGAGGTAGGAGGGGTCTGTACAGGTACTCCCGAATCAGGTGACAATGCCTCCTTTCTTGGTGTTGAGGTGTCTTTGGAGGAGGACTCACCTGAGTGCCTTCTGAGTTCACGAACTCTCCTGTCAAACCAGATTTTGGTTCTTACCAAGACGGGAGCTAGGATTTCTGCCAGATCATCCTTCTCCTTTTTGAACCAATCCAAATCCTCCAAGGGAGTGTGTTTGACCACGTTGTCATATTCATATGAGTACAGGTCGGAATTATCATCTTGGAGTCCTTCAAGAACTTGGTACAGGTTAAGCTCTTGAATTAATTGAAGAGAAAACCTACCATAATGTCTCCTCCTTGCCTCAAAATCATCAGCACAATCAGCCCAATAGTCCTCTATGTCTGCCCTATGATGATAATTGATTTTGATGTTCTGCTCAATAAATTTCTTTAAGTCAAAACAAGTTCTTGGCCTGAAGAAATGGACAGTGATGGGAGCCAGGGCTCTTTCTATGTTTTGAGCATCTAGAGTTGTCTTGCAGGTGTAGTTTCCCAAAGTGATGGGGAAGTGCAAACCAGTAATTTTCTTATCCCTGCAGGTTCTGTGCAACTTTTCTAGCTACTTGCATATTTCTATCAAGGCCATTTTATCATTGTAGAACATAGGAAGCTTGAGAGGAGTGCTCTCATAGCCTGCAAGCCTTATATAGGAGAATTTTCTAAACTGGATGAAGTAGGCACCGTAGTGCGATATTAGGTTCATAGCTTCATCAGAAAATATCCTCGCCGTGTCGCTCTCCAGAAGCCTGACAATGTACATGGTGAAAGCATCATTCACCCTCCTGAAGTTGTGATTGCTAGTGTCTAAGGTGAATTGAGGGCAGTAGGCATATACAGGGTCACTCTTATGAGCATCAATGTATGTGAATCCAAACCATTGCCTCGATGTTGCTAGAGTATACATCAAGTATGAAGTCATGTAAAATTTCTTTGTTTGTTGTACATTGGACAGCTTGCTCTGCTAGGTTCATACTGATGATCTCTGCCCAGTTGATATTCTGAGTTCCTTCGCACACCATATTGATAAGTGGGCACATCCAGAAATGGAACTCATTGGTAGAGGGTAAGCCCATGACCCGAGCTAGTAGGATTATAAAATCTGATAGCTCCTCATTGAAATTGGCATGGAACAAAACCTTGGATAGATGGGATGCCCCCTTTTTAGGGTTTTTAAGCCAGGACTTTGCCACCGTGCCTTGTATTTCTCACTGTCCTGATCAAAAAGGGCCTGTGCCTGGTTATGAGAGATTACTATAGAATTGTCCATCTTAGGAATCCTTAGGGCAGTGCCAATGGTGGTAGCATCAAGCTTGGAAATGAGTTCCCCATGCACATTCGTTAGCTCACTTGAGTCAGGATTGAAATGAGCACCATAGGAGAGTATTGTATCTGCACATTGTACTGAGATTGGGAAACCACCGGTAAATGCCAAGCCACTATCATGAATCATTTGTGCCATAGGAGAAGGGTTTGAGTCTGTCATTCTTGCCCAGAAATCCCCAAAGTCAAGGTGGCGAACTTCACTATCCCGATATCGGGAACGGCAGACTCGAGCGGTGAGATTTGCTCCTGACCTTGAAATTTAATCTTCATGTTGATAGCGGCTCGAGAAACAATGTCACAGTCTGGACTCTCGATGAAATTGCAGGGGAAATGGATGCGTACGCATAAATTTTGATCGCAAGGGTATGAGTAATAAACAGCAAGAAAGTAGTGCATAAAAATGCATAGGGGGCAGAGTTCATTATATAGCCATTTAGGAGAGAGAAAGACAATAAATGTGCATTAAATACACATCTACCAACTTGAAAAGCAAGATATTTGGGAAGAGCGGGAAAAATTAGCCCGGATGACCTTTGGTTCATTTGGGACACGCGGGATGCGAAAGCGTGATTCGCCAATGCGGGTGAAGTATGCACAAATGCTTATGGGACATGAGGGACGAAAGTATGCGGAGTACGCGATTCGGCTGAATCGACGAAAAGGGAACATTGAGCCTAGGTGAACTTGTGTTACTTGGGACAAAAAGTTCTGACGGGCCCGAAAGAAATGGACTTCGGGTAAAGCGGCCGATCGGCGAACAGAGAGCCCGAATGAACTTGGGACATCTGGGACAAAAATGTCCGGCAGACCCGCAAATCACACAAAATGACCCAAAAATGTAGATTCTTTCCAATTTTTTGACTTTTCACATTACCAGAACAACAGAAAAGGCGTTTAACTTTAAAAAATTTAAATTTTGAACTTCTTGAAAGCGGGAAATTTTGAGTGGACAACGAGATCCAATAAGAAAGCTCCAAGTTTCTTCACAATTCACAATGTTAGTCCTTTGATCAAATCAATGAATTAAAACTTCAGACATAAAATCATAACTTTACTACAACATTTTAATTCCTAAAAATCAAAATGTATGTAGAACATTGTGAAAAAATTAAATCAAACATATGAATTAACATGACTTGGATATGAAAATATAATAAATATCTATGGGAATACATGGAGAATCAGGAAAAGTGGTGTATTAAATCTACATCAATTGTAAAATCCATGAGTACTAGTAGGCAGTAGCTCAAAATCAAGTCATATATATATTATATTAATCTAAAACCATCACCGTGGTTATAAATTTTTATTTATGAGAGGGTCAAAATAGTTTATGGTGTTACACATTAATGTGTAATTATAGCAATATTCATTTCTCAAAAATGAAGACCAAATTTAAATACACTTTTCTATTTTATCACAGTTCACACAAATTTTTATTAAATGCATAAGTGAAAAATGTATTGATCTTCTAGCTGTGGTGAATTGTATATAAGGATAGGTTAGAACCAAGAAAATTCATAAGTTTTATAAGCATGAAAATTTGAGCTTTCTCTCTCTCTCTCTCTCTCTTTATCATCATGTGTTTCTTAAGCTTTAGATTTTGCCAATTAAATCTTTTAGTTTTGTTTACCCACTATGGCTGAAATTACAAGGATCTTATTGCATACAATATTTTATGTCAATGCTTTTGAATTATAAATTTTCAATCATGTCTTAACCTTTGTAAATCCCATGGAGTCAATGGAATATTTTTCTATTGTTAACAAGGTCCATTTTGGTTTTCTTACAAGGCTAGATACTATTACCCCTTTTTTTCAAATGAATCAATTCCTTGTTCATAATATTTTTTCTAAGGATAATTTAATTCTAAGGATGGCTTGAAGCCTATCTCGTAAAAATTTCCATGTAAATGTTATGGGATTAGGAGGTGCAAGCCACGATGTAGATTCTTTAAAAAAAAATTCCAAGTTGTAAAATAAATTAAGAAGATTAGAGTGAAAGGTATGCAAGGTCATCAAATGGATAACTATTATTGTGGAATTATGCTCAAGGGAAAACTATGATTCAACATTTTTGGGGAAGGGGAAGAAAAACCTTATCGTATGGTGGAAAAATGATGCGATCTTTGTCCGGTCATGCCTAAAGGGAAGGCTTAGATTCTAAACATTTTAACTAAACCTCCTCCATCCCATGGAATGTTGATTGAAAAGGGGATCTCTACTTCTTGCATGAGTAAAATTTTATACGTATTTCAATCCATGGAATATTACAAGGAATTTCATAAGAGGAAGGATAAAATACTCTCTTCACCACTCTTAGGTCCTTCGATCATATGGAACTGTGGACAACAATATTCTTCTATCGATTTTGTCGATTTATTAGTTTTTCTGTTAAGAATGTTCATGTTGTTTCTTCATACTTTCCTACATGATATATTTATGGTAGTACAATTATATAATTTTATTTTTTATTTTGATGTATATATAAGTTTCAAGGGTGAGGGTCCTAATAGATCCCTCTTCTATTATGCAAAACAAAAAAATAACATGTGAAACACTTGGTACAATAACTTATGAAGACAAAATATTACCTTGAATTCTATTATATTATACGAAACAATACTATCGAACATTATTCCATTTATCTTAATCAAACACATTATTTCTTAATTTATTTTTTATTTGTTTTTGTTCATAGCTTGGTCTCTATTAGGTCCTTTCTTATTCTTATTGTTTAGTTGTTTGACTATCGTAACATTTTATTATTAATAAAAACATTCTCAATTTTAAAAACAAATGAAACTACTCTAATTTTTGTCAATGTTTGGAAAATTTTATTAGTCTTCTTAGTGCTACAATGTCAAGTGAGTGTCAATGAAACAAAGATAATTTATAACTTTCACTGGAGAGAAAATTTAATAGAGTACATTTTCTAAAATAGTTTTACAAATTAAATAAATAACATTAAATTGTTCATTCGATCTGAAATGTTTTTTTAATGTTTTTTCCATTTTCTTCACTAAATCAATGGTTAACATTAATACATTAACCAAAAATATGAAACTGTTACAAGGGACATTCACCATAATTTCTACAAGTTTTTCTTCCAGGGGTTCCCTAAAATTTTCCTTATTTTTGATAATTTTTACTTGTTTGGAGTAACATGGACATTGAAGGTTTATTTTTTTGAATAATTACTATATATATACATGTGAGACATGTCAAAAATTTGTAGTTTTATATGGAGGTCTTATGAGTGTAGAATTGGAAAAAAACCAGTCTCAAAATATTAGATATTGTCTTAAGACCTTCTGCTCCAATTTTTGAGAATTTTTATTTTCCAGAACTCTGTTGATTTGAAAAGGAAACTTCAGCAGCTGAAAATTTCTACTAGATGCTAAAAATTATATAGTTATCAATGGAAGTTTTCTTATATTCAAAATGAGGGTTTTTTGAGGATTACACTTGTATGTTTTGGTGGAAATCAGTGCACGGATTGTGATATATAAAGAAATTTCATTTTTGGATCTTGATGTATCAAGAAAACCGACATAATTTATGTGAAAAATTGGATTTTTTTGGGGGACGATTTACATCTATTGTAACTTAACAATTTTAATGTTTTTAAATTTCAACTAGGATTTATTTCATTCAAATACATGTTTTAACTTAGATTGAACCCAACAAGATAAACTCGGGTTGGAGGATGGTTGACATGTGGTTTCACCCTTAAAAAAATGCATAAAGGGGAAAAAGGATAAGAGGTGCAAAAAGTTTGATTTTCATTTGATGATGAAAAGTGGAAGTTTGTGGTGTTGTGTGAGGGAGATGTAGGGGTGAAAATGGATTTCGGAGGCTACAAAATGGTCTTTGATATGTCAAGTGGCTAAATATAAGGATGAGGAAAAAAAAATCCCCTTTGTCGCACTTTTTTGTTTGATCCAAAGGGACAAAATCAAATTAGAAATGCACCATTGGGGTCTACTCATGAGGATAGGACAAGGGGTTAAGTGTCTTTACAAGTTTGCGGCTCTTTAGGTGCAAGTAGTGGTTTTAGGAAAGTTACTAAGAGAAGGGCTTCATGGGGGAGTGAAGTTTTGTGTCCCCCATGCACATTTGAACCATTGTGAAAATTCAAGGGGAAATCACATGCTTCTAATTGTTCCATGAGTTCTTCTCATCATGAGAATGGGACATGTGTACTTAAACATCTCATATGTTCTTCCTAACACCTCAAGTTGTATTTCATGTGATGAAAAATATGAATGGATGGGGATCACTGTTTTTGTTCCCATGCCACTTTGAACCTTTGGGATAATGTGAGGGGACATAACATTCTCTAAAGTGTGTTAATTCCTTTTGATATGCTAATGTCATCCTGCTAACTCCATTTTATAACACCAAGCGTGATTTTTTATTTTAACTCCAAATCACTTGTTGCAATCATCAGAACCAATGTTTGGACTTTATTCATCCTTCAAATTGATTTTTTCACCATTCACCCTTTTAGAACAGATGAGCAAAGAACCACAACTTGAGCTTAAAAGTAACGATAAAAAATAATTCCAAGATACAAATAAATCGGATGCTAATAAATCATCACACTCAATAAGCTGAAATAAATTCACTAGCATAACTTTACAAAAACTTTGACAAAAAAATGAACAATATCATATATTATTATGGAAATGTATGCAATACAATGATGAAAGGAGCCTTGTTTATATATGCAAAGAAGATCAATATAAGAACTAGTGACGACCATAGATCAAGCCATAAATCAAGGAAATAACTAGACAATAAATAAATAGTCAAGACCATTGATCTTAGGAAGAACTATTTAATACTATAGATCAAGGAAATGAGTATACCTAATAACTAGATAATATCATCCTAATATTTAAATAAGATAAAATAAATATCCACACATAAGTGGATGAGGATAAATAAAAAGAGAAGGAAAATAAAGTACCTACGTGAACATATAATAAGGTAAAAACCTAGTCTAACACCCCCATCAAGTGAAGCTAGGGTCCCAAAATAGAAGTGGCATATCCACAATATGAGTCTCAGTAACAAGGCTTGATCGTACTTATAAACAATAAATATACGAAGAAATATCAAAACAAAAGTAGGAAAGAATACTTGCTGAGAAGGAAAGAGAAATTAGAAGAAGAAGAAGAAGGAAGATTTTCTAATGAACACCACCAAGAATAGATTGTGAAACCCCAAGAATGTCACACAATTCAATGTGGCAAGGTGATTCAAAAGGATTTTTCAAGATGTGTATAATCCTCTCTTGAGTTAGAATGTACCCCAAACATAGAACTTCACTTGAATGTATAGAAAAAATAAGTGTATGTGAATATCAATATGTTTAGTTCATTGGTTCTCAACATGGTAGTGATAAATGTGAATTTCACTTTAGTTATCACATGAAATTACATTCACTTAATCCTATAGGAATCCTCTCAATAAATAACTATTGAAGAAAAATAATATGTTGACTCAATGTAATTATTGCCCCTTATTATGCCTATAAAGAGGAAAGTGTAATATCCTATTGAGTTTTGCACACCCAAGCAGCTAGAGAAGAACTAAGAAAAAAAGGTAGTGCGAAGTGGAACACCTATCATCAATAAAACCTACCCAATATAAATTTTTATATCCAACCAATTGAGTAGAACCCTCGGTGTAGTGTAGTCCAAAGTGGGAAGTTTCCTATAAATAGCGCAAAATCTATTTAGCATCCTTCAAGTGATTGATATGAGGAGAATGTGAAAACCAACATACAATCCCTACCGCAAATGAAATACCAAAGAAAGTATGGGTTAAGTACATTATAATTATAACCAACTACCTATATAATGTATAATCACAAACCGAGGTCGTACATGTGGAAGTAATAGTAACCTAAAAATGGAAAGGAGATGGACTTGGATCTGAGAATTATCATTCCTTTCATGGTATCAAAGTGATAGATGATGTAGACATCCAGTAAGTTTTCTTTGCAAACAAGGGTTTCTTTTTTCATGTATTTGGAATTTGTTAGCAATTTTCTGTAGAGAGTGCATTTTTATGCAAAATGGAGTGCGACATTGGATTTAGAAGGTGCCAAAACCCTAGAATCGATCAAACTCAACCTTGTTTTGAGACATTCAAATATGGGTGCATTCTTTTATCCATTGGATATAAGCATGTACCTTCTGGATGCATTCTTTTACCCTCTAGGTATTTTAGTTTTGGATGCAGTCTTTTATCCACTGGACACAGATCTATACCCTCTAGATGCATTATTTTATCCATTGGATATAAGCATGTACCTTTTGGATGCATTCTTTTACCCTCTGGGTATTTCGGTTTTGGATGCAGTCTTTTATCTACTGGACACGATCTGCCCTTATCCATTGGATATAAGCGTCTACCTTCCGGATGCATTCTTTTAGCATCTAGGTATTTCGGTTTTGGATGTAGTCTTTTATCCACTGGACACAGATCTGTACCCTATGGGTGCATTCTTTTATCCATTGGATATAAGTGTGTACCTTCTGGATGCATTGTTTTACCCTCTGGGTATTTCAGTTTTGGATGCGATGTATTTTATCCACTTTGGACACAGATCTATACCCCATGGGTGCATTCTTTTATCCATTAGATATAAGTGTGTACCTTCTAAATGCATTCTTTTACCCTTTAGGTATTTTGGTTTTGGATGTAGTCTTTTATCCACTGGACGCAGATCTATACCCTCTGGGTGCATTCTTTTATCCATTAGATATAAGCATGTACCCTATGGATGCAATGATTTACCATCTGGACATTTTAGGTTTTGGGCATAGGATTTTATCCTTTGGTCGCAAGCATGTATCGTGTGGATGCACTCTTTTACCCTTTGGACATTTGGGTGTCACGTGCACCTTTTAAAAATACTAGCATTTAAATATTATTTTAATAGCAAAACCTTGTAGAGATTATAGCTTTTGATCTGTAGCTCGGATTAAGGTGATTTTTTTGAAATTGTGTATTTTTTCTAGATCTACGCATTGGTGACATTTTTATACACATATTTCAAATGTAAAAGGTACTATTACTCATTGTAATATTTATATGCACTTAATTATAAAGTGCCAAATTTGGGAGGGTGTTGTGATCACTTGTGGATGCATTTTTGGTTGAGCCCGACATCCTAAAATTTTGGGTATTACATTCTTATATCTATGGGTGTATACATTTATATCTCTCTTGTTTATTGAGATATTTTGGATCTGTATTTTTGACACTTTTTTGGCATGTTGACACTCTCTCTCGTGGGGAAGCTATTCGGTGGAGCTCGGTGTTAGTTTTTAGTGTTCGAGTAGTTGATTTTGACAACTCATATAGATATGTGGTGTCATTCTACCCATTCTGTAGTATGGGAGGGTGTGGTGTTGATACTTCTTCTTAGAGTTCCATGCCCTTCCCTTATTACATTGGATTTTTCTTGGATCGTGGCACTCCTATTTATTTGGATCTCGTGTCCTTGCCTTGTTACCTTGGTTTTTCTTGGATCATGGCGCACCTATTTGTAGCAGTTGATCAAATTATGTTTGGTGTTTGTTTTTCCCTTTTTGACATCACTCCATTGACAGTCTCCTTGCATGGAGCTATTTTGGAGAAGCCCAGTGTCATTTGTTTTTGAGTTATATGATTGAGTAGTGGATTCAGACCATAGTGTGCACCACACTTCTTCAGCATTGTACAACTTTTTGGATTCGAGCTTCGAGGATATCTTGCAGCAGATTTTGCTCTCTACTTTTTATTACTAGTTTTGGTACCTTACGGTGTCCATTTTTCCCAGTTGTTATACATGGGTACCTCATCGAGCCTTGTTACAGGACCCACCTTCTTTTCCACCCACCTAAGCTATGCTTACAGAGAGTATTATTGTAGGTTATTATTTATCCTTTTATTTATTTATTAGGATATTTCTTACACTTGTGTTAGCCCTACACTTGTTGGGTTAGCTTGCTTAGGTGTACTAGTTTTGTGGAGTTAGCTTACTTATCTTTTGGAGTTAACTACCAATATCAGTTAGTGGGAGTTCTTCACCACCGATTTAGGTAGTAGTTACACTTCCCTCCTCCTATATGTACATCTATCTTATTGAATAATTCAAGTCATTCTATTGTAATGTATTGAGAATTATGGATTATGATGGATTTCCATATATGGTATTTTAGCCCTTCTATTTTACAAATCTAATGTGGTGTGCTATTATCATCTGAGATCACAGCTTGGAACAATATTCTTATCGTTCCTTTCAATCATGGGTGTACAATTTTTGACTCAAATCAATCCATGAATATTTTTGAGAAATTTGTAAAACTAAGGAAATAATGCAATAACCCAAAATTTGTCATGTCTAACTACATAGAAAGAGCCTTAGGAACTATATTAATATGGGAACAAGAGCTACAAATAAGTAACAAATAATAAAAATACAAGAAAAATATCACAATATCCATCTCTTCATACCAATCTTAAGGGGCCTATTTGAGACTGTTTTTGTTCCAATATTCTCATTCGTTACCAAAATTTGTCATGTCAAACTACATAGAAAGAGCCCTAGGAATTATATTAATATTGGAACAAGAGCTACGAATAAGTAACAAATAATAAAAATACAAGACAAATATCACAATATCCATCTCTTCATACCAAGCTCAAGGGGCCTATTTGAGACCGTTGTTGTTCCAATATTCTAATAAATGAATGCATTAGCTACTAAAGAAACTAGACAACTCTCGAAGGATAGAGTGTTTATGTTACCTAAATGTTTGATGCTTGATACTGAACCTTTGAATGGTTGATTCTTGCTATTGTCAAACCTTTAAATAAGAATAAAAATGGATTTGATTAAATAGACATATGCAGGGGCTACTCGAACAATCTTGGTTCCAAGAAGTAGTTAGCTTCCTTAGTGGATGTCAACACCGGTTTGTTTTTGGATAAGGATGAAATAAAGAAAAGGCATGTAGAGAAAGAGTTGTCACTTTGAATCAGTAAATGGAGGAAACTATCAAATGATTAATTAATTAATAAGGACTAGATGGGAATTTGATTGAAAATGGGGATGATTGAATTAAAATATGTGCACGTGGGAAAATGTGGGCATAGATACCGATTTTAGGTGTTTACATTTTTCCCCTTTGTCGAGTGGTTTGCGGTAACAAGCTACGAGATAAAAACAAAAAGGATTGGATAAGGATGAAGGATTGATGATAAGTTCCCCTCAAACAGTGAATTGATGAAACCAAGGAAAAATGATGGTACGTTTGAAAAGGTACATGAAAAAGGGTGGGTGGGTGATGAAAACATGGGTGAAATCATAACCAAGGAAAAATGGCCTAGGTAAAAGGATGGCAATAATGATTGAAAAGTATGGTGAGGACTCCAATATCACATTAGTAGGGGATGATTGCAGTCTAAAAATATGGACAACAACATTCTATGGACCAGTGAGTGGGTGAAGATCATTGTAGTATGAATGTAGGCTGAGATGACTAATGGATCGGGGAAACTCATCAAAATATGCTCAACTATATGAAAAAAGTATGCAAAATCTTTCGTACATGAGGACTCAAACAAAAAGGCTATGCATTCACCAGAAACAAGGATGAAAAAGCATGGTGCCCAATTAGACATGAAAGAAGGACAAGAAGGAAATGGATAAAAAATTGGATGATGAGATAAGGGGAAAGTATGGCCATGAAGGAAAAAGGGAAAAATTAAAATATGCCCCAAGTGGGGAAAAGGTATGGGCACAAAGGTAAAATGAGAAAAATTATAGAAGCGTGCCACGAGAAAGCATGCCACGAGATGGGAAGAGTATGGCCATAAAGGTGGAATTTGATGAAAAACAATGGTGCCTATATGAAAGGCACAAATATGGCCACAAAAGTGGACTTGATATAATGAATATAATGCCTGAAGGGAAATATGGCCTCAAAGGAGGACTTTGTGTACATATTAGATAGGATTATAAAATGAAATTACCAATAGAGAAGGGATTAAAATTCCCAAAGGAACAAAGGATGCGACCACAAAGGTGGATTTTGAAAAAGTATGCTTGAGAGAGGGATAGGTAAATGACCACAAAGGTGGACTTTTGAAGAATGAATATTTCCGAAAGGTACATAAATATAGAAACAATGGTGGAATTTATAATTGGATTAGAATGACCGGAAGGAAAATAATTATGGCCACAACACTGGATTTGTGAAGAATTTGCAAAGAGAATAGTGCAAAGATGAGGGAAATGCCCAAAATTAAAATTGTAAAGGCCATTCGACACCGATTGAGGCCAATCGAAGATGATTCAAAGGGGTTTACGGGGATCCAATGTCATTGGGATATATAAGCCTAAGTGTTGGCCATTATTTCTCCTTTTCACACATGAACTTGATGAGAGAGAGCAAAGTGAGAAAATAGAAATTGAGAGATGGAGGTTATTGGAGTTGTGAGGAAATGCTAGATGGTGTGGAGGATGGTAAATGACCAAATCCACACTAGTTTTTTAATTAAATTTAATGTTTTACTTATGTTTTTACTAAAATTTTATGATGTCATGGGTGGTTAGCGGTGCCCTAGGCGAGTCTATGTCGATTGGGATAGGATTTGACAAATTAAATGTTAGATTTGATTTGGATTGAAATTTAATGCATTTTGAATGAATTTTTGGATCATGGGTCTGATATGTGTATGTTTTGCTTGTGATTATAGGCCCGAGAGACCTTATATCTCGAGACCATGTGTCTTCTCTTTATGAGCAGATCGGAGGAGATGTGATAGAAGTTGAGTGAGACCATCTATCCGTAGTCGATTAGGTGGATTTATACACTATCAGAGGATCCCACGAGATGTGGGGCTTATGATTGATCTTGTGGAGAGATGGGATAGACAGACTAGTACATTCTAGTTCAGGATAGGGGAGATGACTATCACCCTAGAGGATGTGTATCAGATTCTTAAGCTATTGATACAGGGGGATTAGATAGTTCCCATGACCAGTGATAATAGATTGGTAGTTTTGACATAAAATTTTGATCTGATGCGCCCCTTATCATATTTTCTTTAGGGGAATTTTATTATGAGAAGAGATATGAGGTTGGGGTAACACACAACCAATGGATTTGCATAGTGGTGATGGAAGTGTTCTACTATGATTTTCTCGACTCGAAGGATCTTAGTTTCCATTGGCATTGATGGTGTAGTGGCTTACATTTTTGACCACTAGAAAATGTTTTCATTTACGACGCCTTATTGGCCTAGGTTTATCATGAGCTAGCTAGATAGAGGTTGTGTTGGTGAGAATTTTGTTTGGGTGGATAAACTTGTGGATTTATTACCAATGCTCTGGGAATCGAAGTCCCTCTACTTAACCGGTGTAACTTCCGTATATGTATGCACATGAAAAGGATGATTTCTGTGTTGTCCTTTCAACTCGGGGATGTAACAAGGGCACTCCACTAACCCTACAGAAAAGATAAAAATTTCCTGCTAGAGAGGACTTTATCTCGTAAAGTGGGAAAGGGGCATGAGAAATGAGATAGGAGAAGTAATGTTGTAGGTAGGAAATCAGATTCCTACATGCATTAGTTAGAAACTTTAACACATGCATTTATGAGAAGAAACAACCCCGTAAATGGCAACAAGATGAGATAAGATTATGAACTCACAGCTTTCTAAAATATCCTCATCAAAAAGTCTACAAAATCCTTATTTTTGTATTGATGATTAAACAAAAGTTGTACATAGTGTAATAATGGAAAAAAATTGAGAGTGGAGGAAAGTAGAAGAAAAATGGATATCTCCTTTTCTTTCTCTAGGTACAATGCACTCTTGAGTTTACAATATCAATTGCAAACCCATTGAAATGGGAATGACATTACAATTTATAGATTGAGAGGTGACTTATCATCTTCCTCATGACCCTCCATATGCCTTATTCCTAACTTTAGACTATTTTTATTCCTATCAAATATTCAAGTCCCTTTTATAAAATCAAGGTGAATTAATTTACATTATGTTTCTAAAGTAATTTTTAGGTGACTTAAAATCATATCAAAAATTTCAAACCCCACCGAAGAATTTAAACATTTGAAGAGAGAGAAAGTTGGGGGAGAGGGAAGAGAGAGAGGAGGAGATGTTACCCCTGATGAAGTTTGATCATCCTCGTTGATTGAAAGATTTGATGTGATGAAACTTTGAATCTTCAAACTTGTGGAAAAATCCTTCAAATGGACTCATAGATGCTTTGGAATGAGTGTTTAAAACACTACTTGAATTGTGATGCGAGATGATCGTAACTTCTACCTCGCATAAGATACTCCCGCAACTCAAGCTATGGAGTGAGTTTTGGAAACACTATGGAATTATCCGAGGTGAATCCTGCATTCCCGTAAGAAATTCCTATGATGATCTTGCATGATTATGTTGACTTGAATGATCATTCCTTAATGTCCCATTGTGACAAACTTGACCTTTCAGAACAACCTGTTATTTTTAGTAAGTGCGGATTGCGAGCCAAGATGAAATTTTTGATGACCTTGCCTGTTATGCTCGCTCTCCGATTACCAAATTCTTCATGTCCCCTTAAAATGGTGGCTTACCTAAAGTAACAAACCCCTATGCAGGGAGACATGCTATTTTTAGTAAGTGTGCCATGAATGTCAAATTGTGACAAAACGGGTCTTGAAATTTTCAGTTTTATTCCGGGTTCCATACTCTAAATTTTGAGTAATTCCTTCATCTCGAAAAGTGGGAAAATGATATTTTCATCAGTGGGGTATAATATTGATAGAAAAAACAACCCTCCATATCCTTAATAAGTAGGGAATTCATCATGCAAAAACTAGTGTGAGAGAAACTAGATTCTTTAGAGATCCTTCCCTCTGAATTTTAAATGATTTCTCCTACTAGATCTTCTGGAATTTGAAAATTTCTTCAAATAGGGAAGAATGATGAAAAAAACCATAGCCATCCAAATCCCTAAAAAAATAGGGACTTCATGGCATCAAAACTAGTTCATGCGAAACTAGATTTTTCAATGATCATTCCCTCCAATTTTCGTGTGATTTCACCCATTGGAACCTTGAGAATTGGAGAGGTAGCTCACTAATTTTTCCACTACTATGTCATGGTGGCAATTAATGGAGATTGAAATTTTCAGGTCTATTTTTGTCTCCGTTCACAATGAAATCAACTCCATTGCGATAGGTTTTTCATTATGGTGCTTCACTTGAAATTTCTCTTTAATCCGGTGACCGGTTTGATGGGAAATCAAGATTTTTCTTTCATAGAGCCGTAAAGAGGATTTCTTCACTACAACCATTCCTTGCTGAAAATTGGAGGTTTTAATATGATTTTTTAATGGCCTTCAAGAGATAATAACTCAACAACAAATGGTTTTTCAATCCGTGCTCTGGTTTGAAATATTTCTTCAAATTTTGATTTCATGACAATGGGGATTTCCAATGTTCTTCTTCTCTATTATTCATTTATTCTTATTATCTTGATGAATTATTCTTACGATATCTATGTTGCATCATGTAGTGAAGGATAATGTGTTGTAATGGAGCTAGTTCAAGCTTTGGAAATGGTGGATTGGTGGACTGATGTTCTCTGTAGTTTTCTTTTGGTAATGGAGAAACAACTAACAGTTAGAATTTTTTTCAAATTTTTAGGTTGGATTTGGGAACATTTTTTCATGTTTGATGTCCCTAACCTCAGTGACATGAGAGACATAAAATTATACATTGGTCAAGAGGATGAAATGTGGTAGTGATCCGGCGACAATGAATGAATGCTCCAAAATTAGCTTTAAAGCACCAAAGGGGTGGAAACGGTCATATGGGTGACCAAAACACCGTCCTAGAGGGTTGGGTGACTTTTTCATGTTTTATGTCCCGACATCAGGTACATGAGGGACATCAGTTTCCATGGTGGTCATGTAGTGACACGTGGCACTTGATCCGACGGTAGGGAATGGATGCTCCAAAATGCACCTCGTGGCTGAAAGTCGTTCATGTGAGTGACCAAAAGACGCCCATATTTGATGAGAAAAATTTCCATGTCTGATGTCCTTGAGCTCGGGGACATGATGGACATCAATTTCCATGGTGTTCCTGGAGTTGACACATGGCGTTTGATCCGATGACAGGGAATGGATGCTCCAAAAATGCATCTGGGGGCTGAACTGGCAAGTTTAGAGGTCACATGAGGGTCCTAGAGGTCACATGGGGGATGGGAACATTTTTCAATGGTTTGCATACCTCACCTCAAGGATGTCAGGGACATGAAATCCCACCAGGCTCCTAGTGCTAACATGTGTCCTCCCAAAAAATGACTAAGTCCTGAACTACCTTTGAGAGGGTAACTTAAAACAATGATAAATTGAGATCCCGGTGGAATTTCTTGGTGAAATTTTATATGATCTTGACTAGAAATGGAAATTTTAATCCAAGGATTGGAGCATAATGTATTGATTAATCTATATTATCCCTTAAAAATTGGATTTGTGATTTGAGACTCCACTTGTGCTTGATAAAAATTGCCTAAAAATCCTATGCGCCAAGGTGTTGTGAAAAATATGATTTCACCATCATGTAGGTATTTGAGTCCTCTTTCCGAGATATTGTTTTTACTTTTAACTCCATTTGGAGCTCCTAAAATTTTCTTCTGAATCCCAACAGTTGTTTTAGGCCTATGTACTACCTAGGCTCATGAACCCTATTTTTACTTAGACTGCTCCAAGTCTTTCAAAAATTCTCCAAACCTTCCAAAATAATTTTCCTTATGTTCTAATGTCTTCAATTCACCTCCATGTTGAATTTTTCCCTTCCATTCTACTCCAAGGGGTTGATCCATTCCTGGGAAGGCCAACAATAGCCCTTCCCAGTATTGTGAGAAGATATCATCTTTTTAAAACTTCCTAAAATCACCTAAGGGGAATGAATAGAAATTCCTAAATCACCTAGGGGACCAATTTGACATAAAATAGGGGGCGAACAAACTGATGGATTTGACCTGGGGTGCCTAGGAATGATAAAACATAAAAAATTTAGCACAAGGGTATAGTTGTCATGCTTAGAAAATTCCAATTTCCCTGTTGCACATTTACACGATGATAGGTCAGTAAGAGATAAGGACTGTATGTTGGTTTTTACTACATTGCTAGGCTTATGAGAATATTGTAGTGATTATGCCACCAGGGATTTCATGGGTCACAGGTGACCATATTCAGCTGGAGGTTGGATTCTTACGGTGGGGGGTCGACCAGGCCTTTGGAGATAGGGGAGAGAGAGGAGTAGATTGGTATGTTGATAAATTAGTAGAGCTTGATGTTGATTAGGTTATCTAGAAACCATATAATAATTTCTTCACTTAGATTGGTTTTGATGTAGAGTTGAATGTTATGAGACAGACACCATAGGTCTAGGTATGGAGGCCTGAGATGATTGAGGGTGCTCAGTTTGACAGAGTGAGATGACAATTTGGGGTCTTTTGGTAAGTGCCACGTGATCCCATATTTTACAAGAGAGAGGATTTAGACCGAGAGTTACCGATCCCTACCATGGTAGATCCATTATAAGAGAGGGAAATACCATGAGATGTTTATGATGACGTGGGAGTCGGTTTGGCTACTCCAATTGGAACACAACAACATGGGAAGCTCGAGAGCGAGGACAGAGGACATGATGAGTCAAGGAGATGGAGGAAAATTTTGAGGATCCTAAAGGAGGTGGGGATGAGGGAGTAGGATATGCTTTTGATCTGGCATTCTTGTGTGTTGAGCTAGATTAGATAAGGTTAGAGTGAGACACAACTCTACAATAGTGATATACAATCATGTAAGAGCAAGACCACGTGGTTCAAAGAGAGATAATGCTACTGTAGGAAGAGAGAGGCCTATAGGGATCATTTTGGAGATCGCTACCAGGTGTAGTGACTAAGTTGGCTAGTGTAATTTAAGAAGTTCCACAAGTGTCGGGATATATGAATCCTCTTGGCATGATTTGGATGGACATAAATCTAGTGTTGGCCAATGAGGAAAAATATTATGGGGATATCGTCATCTAAAGGTTTCCAAAGATGCTTTATTAATGGGAGCATCTTCATAGGTAGGTGAAAGATAGAGTCGAGGCCTTTGAGGAGAAAATGAGTGTAGCTCATTCGTGGCATGAGGAGGGAGGCCAGGAGGGTGGTGATGGCATGAATGGGTCAAGTGTTGTACGTTCCCCAAAGGGAGAGGGTCTGAGAGTGTTAGAAATGTAGTTCATAAATTTTGATAGTATTTCCTCTTTGAGGGAGCTTCCTAGAGGGACATGATGTATTGATACTCATTTTTAAAATATGTTATATGATATATGATTTTGATTCATGGATTATTATGTGTTATATTTGTCCATGTGTTTATTGCATGATGCGATGATTTAAATTTTATGTGATGTGATGAGTTTAGGATAGAAATTTATGTTGATGGTTTCTATATTATATCCGATGGTTAATTGTGGTTACATGTTTGTTTTACATTTGATGATGATGATGGGATAAATGTATGATTAGATGGTTAGTTTAGATTCAAATGTGAATATGGACATAAATGTGTGATGTAATGATTAGGATTATATGCTTCATGTTTAGATTTGATGATGATGATAAGGTAGATATAGGATTAATTGAAATTGAAATATGTATGGATGGTCATATGAATGTATGATGTGGTAACATGTTTTAAATTTTAACTATGGTGATTAAAATGTATAGATAAGATGTGATAAAAAAGATTGAAAATGGACGTGATTAAGAATAAATGTGTTATTAGATAAATAGGTAACATGAAATGAAGAGAGATGCGTCGAAGAACCGATGTGATGGGGATAGGATAAATAATACCTCGTAACAATGGAAACCCATAGGTGTGAATGACACTATGTTATAGCAAGGAACGTGTGAGGAAAGTATACCTCCAATTGCATTAGAGGTAAACAAAAATGGGATCCATGTAACGTAAGTCAAATACGACCAAAAAGAAGAAGTTTGAAAAAACCAATGATAGTTAGTAATTTCATAGATCATAAGAATAAGATGGATGAGTGGACCTCATAGACCTAATGTTAACATCAAAAAGGGGTTTGAGATGCACTTTTACAAAGGAAAGTGGGTTCTCCAAAAGTGGTATTCCCAAAACTATGCCCTAGTTCTAAGTACGGGAAAGAGAAATTTGATCAATATGGGAAGCCTTCAAATTCCATAAGGAGTAGTCATCCTTTAAGGGTATGGTCTACTTATATATATATGGAAATAATAAATGATAGTCGTCCTTCAAGGGATTATTCTATTTTTTTTGTTTTATTTTTTTATTTTGATCTCATGATTTTATTTTGTTTCCTTTTTTTGCATGGGAATCTTTCCTTCGAGGGATCATTCTATTTTTTATACTTCAATTTTGATTTGAGCATCCATGATTTTTGATTTTGCATGGGGGAGAGTTGGGACTAGCTAAGTGCACTACTTAGGAGGGGATAAAAGTGTATAAGAGACACCCCTAGACCATATGCATGAATCCAATAGGTGAAAGAGATGGAGACAAATGTGATGATTGTGGATTTCCCACCAATGGGGAGAATCTATCCATAAGGAATATGCTACGGGCAGAGCCATGATGCCTATATTTTTGGTCACATCTAGGAAGTGATGGAAGACCACATAGTTTCGATCATCACAATGAGAAATGAAATTGGCTAAGATGGAGGAATGGTCTAAATACATGACTAGGTTAACATCGGTAAATGTGCTAACACAAGTATTGTCACAAGTGCAATGTGTTAAGAGGTTCCACTTCTAGTTTATCGCATGGTTTGATCCAGTTAGGGGTAAACCTTCGCATTGGATCCTTTACATAGTAGTGAAATTCTAATAAGGTAAAGAGATTAGGGTCACATTATCAAGATGGGATAATATGAAGGAATGAAGAATAAGAATATGCAAAATCTATTAGGAAAGTGAGTGGTATGCATTTAAGATGAAAAAATGGCCCCCTAGAGGGATAGAATAAATCAAGATCATATGAGATGAGTTAGATAAATATTTACAAAATAGGTGCCATAATGGAACGATCAAAGCCTAGTGCTTCCAAAGGGAAGAATACATATGGCCAAAAAGGTGGTTGTAGGGAGAGGGGATGAAAGTACAATCAGATAAACCAAGGTAGATGAGATAGGATGATGTCGAACATGGAGAGG
The DNA here is from genome assembly GCA_018340775.1 of Taxus wallichiana var. yunnanensis. Taxonomy (NCBI): domain Eukaryota; kingdom Viridiplantae; phylum Streptophyta; class Pinopsida; order Cupressales; family Taxaceae; genus Taxus; species Taxus wallichiana. The sequence goes on from CM031244.1 coordinate 276,521,809, forward strand.
AGCTAGTCTGTGAATAAAAAAGTCCTAGAAAGAAGTCCCCCTAGTGTGGAAGGAAAAATCAATGAGAACAAGAATAAGGGTGATAAAATATTAAAAATGGGGGAAGATGATCCTGTTGGTGCAAATCAGTAGCACCCCTAGATGTTGATCATATTTCTAGTTTGACACTTTGGACATCTAGTGTGATTGCACAACATTGAATCTTTTCCCCAAGTTTGGGACCTATAAAAATGGGAAAAGAATCTCCAAATTAGAGACTGGTTCCTTAACTCCTCTGATTAGGTGTATTACTTACAAGTTGCATAGGTTTTGAATTAAAGATCCTATTCTAAATTCCAAGGGGACAGAGATAGAGAATGCAAAAAACTGAAACTAATGCTAATAAGGTGATGCACCAAAGGAATGGTGAACATTCTTTACTTCTGCAAATAGACACAGTCATAGAAATTCAACGAGACATCATGCACAAACCGATAGAATGTAATGAAAGGTCAGAAATGAAGCAAACAACACAAACAGAGGATTGAAACTCATTCACAGAGCTTGCATTGTCATTTTCAACATCAAAAACACATGCATTACAACATCTGAGAGGCAAAAATAGGTTGTAGTCTTGGAAGAGGTCTAGTTTTTCCACAAAATCACTTTCAAGGTGAAAGAGGGAGCCTACAATACATGAAAAATGTTCAACCCTTCAAAAATGAGCCAAATCTGGCTTTTACCATGCCAAAAATGACCCCAGGAGAGAGAAACATGGGAAAACGTGGGAGAGCTTCAACCACCAACCAAAAATGTAATAAAATAGCATGGGAATCCTTATAGGTCCATTCCCTGACATTTTTCACCATGCTGGGAGAGAATGCGAGCCATTCTTCATTAAAAATGGTGGTTGAAACATCTTTTCTGTCCATTACCACATGCCAGAGGCATTTTTAAATTTTCTCTCTCTAAACTCCATCAAAATAAAAAATTTACCCTGAAATCTTGTAGAGAATTTCACCAGCTTTCTGTTGATATAAATAACGTGAAAACCGAGCTCTAGATTGAAAGTTATGGCCATTTGAAATTTTAGGACAAAACAGGGCCAAAACGGATTGGAGGCGAAAAATTTGAAATTTTCCACTTTTTGCATTTGGGAAAATTTCCCAAAAACCCCGCACTCCACCATTCCTAGTGCCACATGGCACGATTCCATTAGACACGGGCTCTTGATGCCTCATTTTCCATCATTTTGACCATTGGAAAAAATTTCCAAAAATCTCCGTCGAGCCGATGATCTGAGGACACGTGGCGTGATATGATTCGCTACGGGCCTCTGCCCCTTAACTTTTCCATCACTTTTGGCCATATTTTGACTCAGACACATGGCAAAACCCCATTGGTTGTGGGATTTTCCTTTCCTTTTTCCCTGCGGGCCTATCCTGTATTTTTTGCCGCCACCGGACATGTGGCAAGATTCCATTGGCTCACGTTTGGGGCGGGATTTTCCTTTCCTTTTTCTCTGCATTTTGCTTTGGGAAAATTTCCAACTTTTCCCCCACACTCCACCACTCTTAGTACCACGTGGCACGTTTCCATTAGATGTGGGCCCTGGGGGCAAACATCTCCTTTTGTGCTTACCTTTGGGAAAAATTCCCAAACTCCCCCACACTCCGTTGTTCCGAGTCCCGAGGACACGTGGCAAGTTTTGATTGGTCGGTGGGGAAGTGGGCCAAAAATTAACATTGCACTTTTTCCGATCACTTTGCCAAATTTTCAATCTTTCCTCCACCGTCTGCCACTCCCTTGGCCTAAGGACACATGGCAAGATGTGATTGGGCATGGGCCTTTCCCTGAGATTTCTTCCATGGCACCAACACTTAGTCAAATTTTCTATTTTCTCCCCCTTGGACAAATGGCACTATCCCATTTTCCGGCGGGCCTGCGAGGTGAAATATTCCTTTTGAAATTTTCCAAATACTTGGTAAAAAATCCAAGTTTTCCTCCGATGCCCGCCACTTCCTTTGACACGTGGCACCATATTATTGGTTGTGGGCCTTTTAGGGGAAAATTTCCCACAAAAACCACACTGAGTTATAACTTCAAAAATACATGGAGTTAGGAGGAAAAATTTACCTTCTGGAAAGCTGAGAAAAGCTCTATCCAATGGTGCCATTTCTAGAATCCCTTAAGTGTCTAAAAGAAAAAAATTATGACCGAGGCACAAGGGAGGGAAGAATGAAGGGAGTTAGCCACAAAATGAGCAAGAGGCACATTTTGGATAAGAGATCCCTTAGAAAAAGTAATGCGAATAAGATAATGGCTGTCAAAGGATATGGACATCAAGAAGATGATGTATCAAGGTGAAAAATATCGATGAGCAAGGAGGACCCTTGTCAAGAGGCTAATCGGATGGAGATGCGTTGAAGGAGGAATGGTTATAGAGGTGTTCTCATTCAATAATATAGTGGACAATGGTTTGAAGGGCCTTATAATGCTTGATTTCATGGCCCGGGTGAAATGGTAAGTGCCGATGTGATGAGAATTGAACAATGAGGGATTCAGATGGTTTGGATCGAAGGCTCTGATAGGTGGAAGTTTGATGGTAGGGGTCTGAAGTAAATGTTGGGGGAAATCTGCATATGACTCAATATGGGCACCCAGAAAAGTCCTATAAGATGGTGTGGATGGAAAATTTGAAGATGGAATGGGTTGAGGTCTAGGTGGTCTGGAAGAAGAAGTGATGGTTGATTATTTAGGCTTGGATGACTAGATAATTGCATGTTTTTTGATGAAGAGGCTAGCCCTAGGAGAGAATCAGATTGTTTGGATTTGGATGGGCTGATTACTCACAATGGATGAGGGGATCCTAAAACAAAAGGATGAGGTCCTAGTATGGAAGATGTGGATTTGGTTCGATAGGAGTGATTTCAATCTTCTTATGAGGATATTCAAGAGACCACTATGGCCGGATGCCAAGGTCTTTAGGTTCTAATTTTTGAGGAGTACCCCAGGTGAGGATGAAAATAATATCTACTCGAGGGATCAAGTGATGGAATGGAGGCTTATGGTAGAAGTAGATTTTGCATGATGATTCTAAGCAAGGATAATATGGATTATATGTGGGGATGTCTAGATGAGTGGATGAAATAATAGGGTCACCTATAATGGCTTCTAGCTATAGGGCTCTCAATATTCCTTGAATGATGAAGGTGGCGTAGAAAATTAAGGAGACAATGGGGATGTGTTCACGGTATTTGATGCGAGAGGCATGGGTAGAAGTACGAAAGAGGGATTGGTATTGAATCCAAGTATGACATAAGAGGAAAGGGTGGAGGAGATATGGATAGGGAACACATTTTTATGTAGTGGATTGAGTAGGTTCAAGTGTGGAATCCATAGTATGAGGAGGTTTGAATAAAAATATGGGTGTTTGGATAATGCAGATGATGACGTCTATGTGAGATGGTGTAAATGGCAAGTGGATAGGTATGGAAGAGGAAGTAATGTCAACCACACTTATTTCATATGTCTTAAGAGGCATATAGGTGGGTTGAGGAGATGTGACATATGTAGATGTGGATTTCAGAATGATAGATGTAGTATCTACTCCAATGTGAGACTAGTTTTGGATGAGACAAGTGAGGAGGTCATAATCGAGGAGATAGGTGGTAGAGATAATGGAGTAGATACAATGTTAGATGATGTAGACATAGGAAAAAATGTGTGATAAGGATGTCAATGAAAATTTTGTGACTGATGTGGATATAGAGACAGTGTAGCTAAGGATGATGTTGATGTGGTAAGAGTAGGACTAGATGTGGTTGTAAGAGAAGTGGTAGAAGTAAGGGAGGTAGGCAAGGTGACTATAGATGTGATAGATGTAGGAATAATGTTATAAGGGGCCAAGGGCACAATATTTAGGATGGAATTAGATGAGGAGATGGGTGATACTGATGTGGAAATAGATGTTTGATGTATGGTGTTGATTGAGAAGGGGTTAAATTGATGTGATGTAGAAGGTGAAGATGAACTGACCGGTGGAGGATTAGGAAATGGCTATCTAAAGATGTCATGTGATGAGGGTGGCATATCCTAAGAGGATGTAGGATTATGGTGATGAGTGGGGTCATAATGAGATGACAAAGATGAGGCAAGAATGGGGAGGTCTAATATGGTAGGCTCATCGGGGGTATCCCTTGGTGAGACGGGAGGAGAGATGTCATAAGATGGAGTAAGATCTGTGACTGATACCTATGGATAAGGAAATCACGGATGGGGTTCTCGTGAGGAATATCTCGTAATAAATTTGGGTATGATAATATGGGGTGACATAGGAAGGGTGTGAGGTAATGGGGATAAATATGGTAAAGGAGAAATAGGTGAGGACAAGGGTGATGGGGATAAAGATGGTAAAGGAGAAGCATGTGAGGATAAGGGTGATGGGGAAAAAGGTGATGAAATATAAGGTAATGGAGTATAAGGTGATGGAGATAAAGGGGATGATACATAAGGCAATGAGGGTGAAGCATGGTATATGTATCGATATGGTCGAGATACGAGAGGTCTACAAAAAAGATAGTCATAAATAGGACTAGAGGAAACCCTAGAAGCAACTGATGGTTAGGATGGGGTCATAAAGGATTACTGAGAACTATTTAAAAATATTTTGATTTTATTTTTAAACAATAAATAAAGAAAACAATTCCTTTTTTATAATTTAAGAAAGTGTGAAGAGAATGGATATGAACAGACCTAGAAGATGGAAAAATATGTTTGGTTTCGGGTAAGTTCATTTGGTAAGTGTCGAAATGGTATCCTATTGGGTGATAAAATCCCAATCAATGAATGAGGTGAAAGGAATGTTTTGATGTGTGAATTTATTTGTGAATTTTTAGGCTATGTGTGATAGGACGTGGGATTCAGAATATTGAACCTCCTATTTAAGCTAAGTGAGAAAGTAGGATGCAAAAGGAAAGTTATTTTTAAGCCCAAAATGAAATGTGATGTTTGATGAGTACACAAACAAGAAGGGATGGTAGGATTCAAAAAGATCCAATAAGGAAAACAAGAATACCTAGACAACACTTTTCCTATTTGTCTACACTTCTTGAATGATGAGCGATCCAAGCCATGAACTGTGCAAGAAAAAAGAAAGGTCTTGAGCTACATTGTTAGTGTCAAATAGCAAGATATAGAAAATAAAGAAACCACCTAAAGAGAATTCCCATCGAGAATGTTGGGAATGTTGTTCCAAGTGTCTCTTTTGTAATGTAAATGAATTCACTAGCTACTAAAGAAACTATCCAACTCAGAAGGACAAATTGTTTATGTTACCTTGTATGCTTGATGTTTGATACAAGCATTGAATGGTTGATTCTTGCTAATACCAAAATAGAAAATATGACTAAAAATGGATTTGATTAGATAGACATATGTGGGTGCTTCCCAAATAGTGTTTGTTCCAAGAAGTAGTTAGCTTCCTTGGTAGATGTCAACCCCTATTTTTTAGATAAGGGTGAAATAAAGAGAACTCATGCAGAAATAAAGTTGTCACTAAATCTAGAAATGGAAAAAATTGATCTAAAACTAATCAAATGAGCACAAAATAAAGGTTACCTAGTCTGGGTTGACGATGACATAGACTCTACATAGGTAGTTCGACGATGACCCGAGAGGATGAATCTAGAGTCAGTAGATGAAATATGCATACTTGCAAAGTCTCGGGAGTAAAGTGATTTATATGTAGCATAAAGAATCATAATTAGAAGGTTGGTTGGTGCAATGAGGATTTAAATGATTAATTAATTAATTAATAAATATTAATGTGGATGTTGGGCATATAAAATATTAAATGATTAATTAATTAATGTTTATTAATTAATTAATAAGAACCGGATGGTGACTTTATTGAACAAGGGGGTGATTGAATTAAAATATGTGCACATGGGTGAATGAGTTCATAGATACTGATTTTAGGTGTTTACAACCATAGAGATACCTTCAGATTATACAAACAAGAGAAGAGTTTTGAAAAAATATTGTAGGTTGCTCCATATATATTTCCTCCTATAAATATCCATGTAGAAAGGAACTCTTCATGTCCATGCGATATACTAGCCACCCTTGAGATGCAACAATAATGAGTAAAATATGTACTAAATTCATCCTTTAACAGTGCAAAAGTTTCAGAGTAATCAATACCTTCAACTTGTGAGACATCCATTATAACAATACATGCCTTATATTTGTCAATGGACCCATCAAATATGTATATGGTTTCGTATACCCACTTAAACCTAACCATCTTTCTTCCATTAGGAAGAGAGAGAATCCCAATTATTATTTTTCATCAAAGAATAATACTTATCTATCAATGCATCATCCCAATTTTGTATCCCAGGAGCCTATAGAAAATATTTTGGATCCTCAAAAACTACCTACCATAAAATTATAGAATACTTATAATATGCATGATGATGCCTAGTGGGTGGAAGATCCCGTATGAAATTTTTTTCCTTTAACACCGTACTATGAGCCCAATTAGGAATAGTAATGACATCAATGGGAATAGGATCCTCGTTGGCATCTATAACCTCAACAAACCTCTTGAAATAAGGGATCCTCAATATGAGATAAATAAGTAGGCATGGAAGAAGATGAATAATCATGAGGAGAGAACCACTCATTAAATTGAACACGTGTAGAAAAAAGAACCTTATGAATATTAAGATATAGAAGTTGATAATATCTCATTTACTCACAATACCCTATAAAGATCAAGGGTTTTATCTTCTTATCGAAGTCTCTTCTTGTATTCTTTAGCACAAATTCCCATGTATTGCTCCAAAAGACTACAAAAATGACACTATGCTTAGTTTTTAACCAATCCTCCTCTAGAGTAAAATGCTCAAGTTATTTATGTGGAATGTGACTCTAAATGTAATTAACACAATTAAATACTTCTACCCAATATATATGAGGTAAATATCTAGAACACATCATGCGAGTTAGTCATTTCTTTAAAATTTTAGTTCTTCCTTTTTGCTAATAATTTTCTTATGAAGTATGAGGAACAAAATTTTGAGTTTCCAAAAATTTGAAAACTCTTTGCTGAAGTACTCCCCTATTGTCGGTGTATAGGTTATTTATACAACTAGAATATTTTTTCTTAGAAAAATCATTAAATAATTTGAAGTGTGATAAAAACACTTTTTTACTTTAGAAAATAAACCCAAGTACACCTCGATAAATTATCAATAAATGTAAGTGCATACTTAGCTCCATTGATGGGGGTAGGAAAAAGTCAAGTCACTATGCACAAGCTCAAGTGGTGAAGAATATCTATTGGGCATACCCTTATGAAATGGATCTTGGTGTTGCCTCCCTAATGTATAGCTAGGAAAACTCGTTCAAATCAAGAAACTATAGGAAGACCATAAAAATACCATGAGTGCTTAACTACTTCAAATATTTGTAATTAAGATGTCCAAATTGTTCATGTCAAAGCTTACTCTCTGAATCTACATGAGAAACCAAGCTTTGCCCTTATTGAGAAAGTGTCTTCAAAACCCTCATGTGATATAGTCTATAAGTATGATAAATAATACCTAAGAAACAAATGAAAGAGGGTCCAACAAGGTTTGTAATTTGTATCCTTGTGGTGTAAAATTCACTCTTTCCTTGACCAAAATGAAAAATTTGATGTACAAAAAGAAAATTTGTAGTGATGTTAGGAACATAAAGTGCATCATGAATTATTTTACCATCAAGGTGTATGTCACATTTTCCCTTAAAATAAAGAAAGGAAGAATATTCAACCTCAATTTTGGAAGTAGAACTAAAACCTAGAGATACAAAAGACTCCTTCTAAGAAGTCATGTGATGAGAAACACCAAAATATATAACACAACTATCTCCAACTATTGACTTAGATCATACAACAACATTAAGTGCTTTGTCATGCTCATTGGAAGTTGGTGGAGTGGAGATAGAGAATTTTTTTATTGCATCCTCTAAGCCTTTCATTTTCTTCCAACACCTAGTTTCTACATGACTAGTGTCACCAAAAAAAGAACATGAAAGGATAGACTTATTCTTGAAATTAGGAGACTTATTAGGTTTATAGTTTTTTTTTGTTTTTGGAAAACTTTGAGCTGGAGAAGGGGTGAACTTGTATTTACCTTTTGGTTTTCCCTTTCCCTTAGGATTAGATGCTCCTAGTGTATTTTGAAAGGTGGAAGACTCAAGTTTAGACAATTTGGATAATTTCATAGTAATTCTTTCAAAAAATGTTTTTAGATTAGGCATTTGGAATGTGTCACTTAAGGCATCCATGCTATAGAAACAAGTTTAAAAAAATATTTGTAATGGACCTCTCAACTTTGATAGAATTAGGTAAACACACTCTTCATCTTTCTTATCTCTTCCACTCCCCTTCAATTGTGTCAACAAATGCTTGAACTTAGTAAGATAGTATATAATGGATGGAAAATATTTAGGACTAAGAGAGGTGATCTCAATTTAAAGTTTCATTTCTTTCATGTGATCCACCTTACTTTGGATAATCCCTCTTATTTCTCTGATATTTTGAAAAGAGGGTCACATTTTTCAAATGAAATAAAAAAATTTCATTGACATAAGTTCCTATTAAACCCATACCAAATTTTCATTATTACTGAAATTTCTCATATTCTCTAGTGAACACTAGTTGTTTCTGACTGTTAAATCCCATAATCCTTTGAATTTAATGATCATTTCCATTCTTGGTTTCTATGTGTAGTAATTATATTTTTTTATGAATCAAATTGATCTAACACAAAAGTACATAAAGATGTCATTTCAAAAATGACCAAAATAAATGCAAGAATCAAGGAATGCCACTTTAAAATTGAGTGTGTGTTAGAATATGGAACTTTATTATTTTACTTGTGTTTCTCAAATAAATAGTTCAAATGGCACAAAAACATGAAAAAGCAAGTGATTTTGAAAAATATGGCACTCAAATCTGAGTTACGTATAAAAAGAAACAAGCTTATTAAGTTTTCGCTATAACATTTTTTTCATTGGCACTATATATAAAAATACTTTATCCTTTCACTCAAAAAGAAGCTAAGGGGAATAGAAATAAGCAACTACTAGTATAAATCACAAGCTTAATCCCTCATATTACTATACCTAAGGATTATAATGGGTCCTTGTATCAAATTACTTGACAAAAATGACTTGCCACGCTGAGAATAGTAGCCTATTAATATCCTAAAATGCACTGGAATGAACACAAGAATCAACATGTACATCAAGATAAGGAAAATCATCCCCTCTAGAAAACATCATATTTTTTTCCAAAAAGGAACTCTACAAAATAGAATAAAAACTCCATAACCAAACATGGAAAACCCAAAAAAACAAAAAATAATTTTCATCAACCTTCTCCCTCATCAAAAAATTTCAGCCAAGCATTTGTATGCGTATCTACCTATGTAAAACAAGAAAAATAAATAATAAACTATCTTAGTCATATGTCAAGTTTATATTCTTTATTATCATTTTTCCACCTTCTGAATTGAATAGATCCCTTTGTTTTTCATAAAATGAATGCTACAAAAATACAAAGAAATTCTAAAAATATAGATATTAAAAACCCTTATTTGTTCCGAAAAAAGAGTTAAACCTACTCACGGCACCAAGTATTTCCCATAACCTCTCATTTTCCTTCAGACTCCTGTTGAAAGGAGGCTCAACCTGAAAAGATCTCCTCCCATAATTCCTCTGGGAACCCTAAATTTTGCTTTCTCAGAACAATGGAACCAAAAATATTATCTTCTTTCCACAATGGTGTAGTCTAGTACCCAAGTGAAAATGTCGAGTGTGGCATAATATATCAATATTATCAAAAGGATTTTTTCTCATTTAAAATATGTGTGGTGTTTATTTCTTGGTTCAAGGAATTTATGAATTCAAGGGAGTATTAATTTACCCTATTTAATGATGTAGTTTATATGAATTAATGCTAATATTAGTGAACAAGTCTGCAAACATGATTACCTTCTCTAAAGGTATGTGAAATAACAACCTTAGGAAGAGAGACTAAAAAATTAATATAGTCCTAGATGATGTTGGTTATAATCCAACTTTTAGGGGATTTGTTTTGGAGGTAATTTATTATGTTCATAGAGTCCCCTTCCACCCAAATATTTCTGATGTTTAATTGATTTTCCAATTGGATACCCCATAATTCTGTTAAGTCCTCTGCATAGTGGTTAGTTTGAACCCCCATATTTCTTGCATATGTAGCTATAAGGTCCCCCTTATCATTTCTAACAATTCTTCCCCACACGAAGTGCTACATGGGTTTCCCTTAGCGATCATTGAATTTGATATTAAATCACCCTTCCTAAGGAGGGATTCAAATAGTCTCACTCTAGTAAGCTTTGAATTTTATTTTTAAAGTCCTAATATAAATGAAGGTTCCATTGGGTGAGAAATTTGGTATCAAAATCATTCAAGATACCTTTTCTAGAATTAATGGATGATTTAAAGTTTTGAATAATCAAAAGAATTAGGTTTTTGAAAACCATGCAAACTTATAAAATTTTCCCTTGAATATTATTTTGTTCCTTTCTTTACATATTTCTCAAACAATATGGGGAGGATAAAATTCCATAGGATTGTGACTAACACATTCTTAGATTAAAATGACTATTGAGCCTTTAGGTCATTCACATTTTAAGGGAGAACCCATGTCTAGCCAATTTTATCCTAGATGAGGCCACATAAGGAGGAATCAAACTTACAATGCATAAAGAGATGATTTACCATTTCCTCTTTAACTTTACAAAGGATGCACATGTTGATGAGGATATGACCCTTCTTTCTTAGATTATCCACTGTGATAATCTTGTTTTGAATAGTGAGCCACCAAAAGAAGTTGATTTTTGGGGTAAGTTCTTTAAAATAGTTTTTTTCCAACAAATAGGTGAGTTTATCATTTGATTTTGGCTATTATAACCTGAAAGTACACTATAACTACCATCTCTTGAATCCTCCCAAATAATCTCATCTTCAATGTTGGTGTTGGGAATATATATGCATTTAATATTATTTTGAATGAATTTCAAATTATCTCTCTCCATTTCATTTAGTTGTTCAAGTGACAGTGTTCTCCAAGTATTTTTTCCATTTATGCTTTCAAGGTAAACACATGTCTATTGCCCATAATTTAGTCTTATCAAAATGATTTGATTTTACGTAGTATTTATTTGTTGTTGATTTAGCTCCAAATTCCATTTATCCTCCCAAAGCTGATTTTATTACCATTTCCAAATTCCCATCTAATGCCTTTTGATATAAGATCTCTTCTTTTGACCAAAGAATTCGAGAAATGAGATCCAATAGGAAGATCCTCAGATCTAGTGAAGTCCTTGATAAAATCCTCTTTCAAATATTTGTTTTTAATGATGCTGCACCAAGGGATATCTTCTTTAAGTAGTCTCCAACCCATTTTGGCAAGGAGAGCTAAGTTCATATGTCTGAGGTTATTTATTCCCAATCCCGCTTGGGATTTAAGATTACAAAATTTTTCCTAAATTGCTAAAGGTATTATGTTATGTTCCTCAACTCTAGCCCATAAAAACCTTTTTGAATTTTTTCTATCATGTCAACTATCTTTTTGGGGTATTCTAAAAAGAGAAAGGAGATGGATAGAAATATTTTATGGTGTACTTTTAATCAAAGTGGATTTATAAATGCTAGACAAAAACATCTTTCCATCCCACCAATTTAGATTGTGATTGACTAAAATATGAATTTGGAATCTATATTCTAAGTTATCTAAGTAGGTATATAAATACGATAAATTATGTAAAATCAAATAATCATGCTAGATAATTTTAATTAATATTCAAATGAAACGAAATAATAAAAATGGGAAGGATAAGGTACTAACCTAAAAGTGACTTACCTCATTGTGTGCTTTGGACTTGAAAAGTACAATGTGTGACAAGAAATAATGTTAAGGTTCTACCCCGGAAATTACATCCGTTGAAGATCTAGCTAGACTAGGGTGCTTGAGAGAGGATTAGGGCACGTGCGAGCACCTAGTCTAAGATCTAGGAATTTTAGACTACAAAAAAATCTTAGGATCTGAATTTGATAGTTTCTCTAGGTATTTGTAGTGTCTTTATCTTTGTCACATAGTTGTTACAGTATGTTTTCTTATGTCGTCGTGAATATGATATGAAGATCTACCTACAAAACCCCATACAAAGCATCAAATCCCTAAAAAATAAATATGCATATGAAGGGGTCAGAATGACCTTAGTTGCCACAATGGTGGATGTACAAATAAGAAATGCACTACAATCTAGACCCAATGTAGTTCTGTGTGCTTATTTGTGCAATTGTGTTCCTAGGGTTCCCTAGTGTCAATGACATAGAAGTAGGGGATTAACTAGATATAATATACAAATGGTCAATGTAATAGAATTAATACAACCCTTTTCCCCATATGCTTGTGTGATGTAGATGTAAATGATTCCTAAATGTAGTCCTTTACCTCCATAGATAGCTTGCTCTTGATAGTAGATAGTCTCGCCCATAGGATAGTGAGTATGTTATACTTATATAGGGATATCTTGTTTAAATTAAAACACTAATGACCTGACATGATGACTAGTACATATGGGAATGAGAGGGAAAATGACAAATATTGACCTAAAATAAGTAAATTACACCCAATTGTTACGAGGACCAGGGTGCCTAAAATTACAGTCTTGGGCACCCATGTGCACACCACCACTATCCTAGTTGACCTAGTAAGAGACTAGAGATAAAAAAATGACTAAATAAAGACACTGATACTCCATGAGAGATGGCTAGGACCATGTAAACAACCGACAATTGTGTAAGACAAATGATGAAGACAAGTGACTAATTGATGACAGGAATATGAGATAGGTCATTAGTGAATAATTTTATCATGCAAGATCCATATATAAAATAACATACTTGGTGATATAAATGTAATAGTAAGTGTGTGATTTTGTGACTATATTTTCCCTTACTTTATGTCGGTGAGTAGAAAGCTCAGTAACATAAAGTAGATAGAGATACATACACGAGAGAAGTCATAGAAACCTATGTTGTAGTAAAAGTGTAGATATGTAGTAGAAGCATGCCAAAAGAACCAAAAGGGTACCAAACAATGGATCGGTGGGTTGATCCATACAACGTAATGAAAAAATGTAATACTATGATGAAGTACACTAAATAAGAGTGATGATTAGAATGTATGATGACAATGAGGTGGGGTAGGGAGTGATCAATTCCTAACCTGAATACATGTATTAGAATTATCAACTAGGGATTTAAGCATCACACCAAAGGAATAATATAGGGAGAAAAGTGTGTTATTATCTAATCAGAACTATATCATCAAGATCTATCCACTACAAATAGAATTAGATAAAAAATTGGCTTCTTGATCCAGAAAATTTCAATCAAACAATTAATCCACATAGGAGTGGTATAGGAAAGGAAGTCTTGCTCCCACTCCACGGTTGTCACAAAAATGTGATAGCTTTAAAGTTATTTCATCTAGAATTGAACATGCTAAGTAAGACGGATTCTAAGTTAGGTCATCTGGAAGAAAAGGTGAAATTTATTATGGCTTCCAAGTTTGGTTATCTAGAAGAAAATGTGAAATGTATAATAACTTTCCAGGCTTAGGTCATGTAGAAATTAATGAACGTAATATCCCATGTTAGGTCATATAGGATGCCACACGTAACTCCTAATTTAGGTCATTTGGGAGGCCGATTGTGTTAAATTTGTATTAATGGAATGATATGATTTTGATTGTTAGAAATTTGAATGTATTGATTAATTGATTGATTGATTTGATTTATTACTCGTAGAGATATTTTACGCTAGTTTCCCTAGTTTAGGTCATTAGGGGAATCAATATAAATTACTTGAATGATCAATTGGAATGATTTTTGATCACTTATTGCACCAAATTAGGTCATTAGGGGGAATTGATAGAATGTTGTATAGAAAAATTCGTATATTTATTGCCCCAGATTAGGTCATTAGGGGGGATTGATGGTGAAATGTTGCATAATGTGTTAGTAAATATTTGGAATTGTCACAATGGTAGTGTTTTAAATGTGTGATGATACAAGGGGAATTATAAGGTGACTCCAATGATATGCCCTCCCTTTTGGTAAAATGGGAAGTGATGAAAAGAATGAACGCTAAGCCGAAAGTATACGTAGACTATAGAGAAAAGTGATGGAAAAGACAAAAACGTGCATGAATTGGCTAGAAGACAAATTCATGGGGAAATAATGCACATGTAACGTGCTCAATAAGATGATAGGTAGGATTCTAAAGAGAATTCTAAAAATGGGGTGCAAATTAGAGTAGATTCGCATGAAATACGGTAAAAATCATGTAATTTGTATTAGTAGTGGTAAGAAGCGTGAAATAATGACTATAGTAAAGTGGGTGATGAAAAGGTAACTATAAATAGTAAGGCAAAAAATTATTTAGTCACCTCATTTGGTATTTGTGTGATTGAGATTGAGTTTTGAGTAAGTGAAGATGCCATAAGTAAGAGCAAAGACGTCCTAGTCAATTTGAGAGAGTGACGACTATCTTAGCATCACACATGACTGCAGAGTTGGTAATTTCATTATTTTTCAAAAAATGTAGGGTGTAGTAGTCGTTTTTATTGAATTTTAAAAATTTGAGATTTTTCATTTTCTTGACGTTTTAGACTTGGACAATAGTGGCGAGGGTCTTTAGTGACCCTTAGGATATAAGTGCCCGGATCTGGGCAATGGTGTCTTGTTCATGGGTGCCTGGTCCGAATGTCCGTATGTGGTCTTGAATGATGAAAAATAAGATCTGTGATATATATGAATGTGATAAAAAAGTTTTTATGCTTTTAAGGTGTTCTAACACAATGATTATTGTTGTTTTGTGTTGTGCGAGAGGATATCCACTCGAGAGAGAATCACGATGGGTATCATTTGAGTATGTTGTTTGGATTGGGTTTGTCACATGATGATTGGAATGTTATGGACCATGCTATCTTACAACATATAGCACAAATGGAGGATTTACCCCATAATATGCCTATGTTTATGACATTATGCAATATATTGTATGTGGATATGTATACATTTTAGTTGTCTACAAGAGAGTTGACCGTTACACTTGAGGATGTGTATTGTGCATTGTGGTTACTCATTGTTGGTGAGAGGGCACAGGTGTTTCTAGTGGATAATATGGAGAGGTAGATGGGATCCGCTAGGAGGTATTTTGTGGGACCAGTACTTTCGGAGGCCCATATCATCCTAGATGATATTATGAGGTTTGGTGTTACTGTGTTTACGAAGTTCATAGCGATTGTTATTGCTTCATCTATATTAGTGGAGGAGGTGGTGTGGGCATATTGTATAAGATGTATGATATATGTTTGTGTATAGATGAAGAAAATACTATATATGCGTGGGTGTTGTGTATTAGCCCACCTATATAGGGATCTATACCAATGTACTCATGATGAGCATGGAGGGGGGAATTCTCTCCCACTCTTCTCGTAGCTATCCAACTAGCCTCAACACTTGCCAGTTGGATTGACATTTCGAGGAATAGGATGGATATTGATACCTATAAGGAACATATAGATAATATGGCACCCGATTTAGTAACATGGAGGCCATACCATGACTATGGAGGATGGCTCAAGGATTGATAGATTTATGGTGTATTCGAGAGGACTATGTGGTTAAATGATAGATTTCAGTGTGTGCAGAGCTATTATAGGTATAGAGGTATCAAGTTAGTTTTGTATGGCTCAAGATGTGCCCTTAGAGCTGTACATATGGCTAAGAGATATCAAAGCACCTAGGAGTGCTGAGGCCGGACCAAGGTCCATAGAAGAGTAGCTAGCACCTCCTAGTTTGGATGAGGTAGATGTAGTGATAGAGATGATAAACACAGATGATACTAATAGCATAGAGGATTACCACACATGGTGGGTTACACATCAATGGGTATTATATTTACCATTATTTGTAGGTCTAACACAATTATCACATGTAGGAGGAGGAGGTGAGAGGGAAGCACATGCCCCGACCCTCTAGCAGATAGTTGTAGAATGTAAGTATCTAAATATAGCTATATTATGTATGTTGGTGTTTTCTTATGGCTTAGTAATGGCCTTTTAACACATTGTTTTATATGTTTTATAGTAAATGTGTATTGGTCATTGATAGTTGAGACATCCATCCATACCTTGATAAGGAATTTATCAACCAAAATCCTTGGTGGAGGTATCTTTGAGTGGGTGGATAATATTGTGGTGAGCATGCCCATCTATTTGAGCCAATGGTGGTAGCGGAAACCATATGAACTATATTACTAGCCGAGGGGATGACGCATGCAAGGAGACTTCAAGAGCTTGTGAGGCATTGGGTGGTGGTTTGTTAGCGCATAATGTATTTGTATGATTTATGGATTTATAGAGTTAGTTTGTGGAGAAGTTTTCAGATAATACCTTATTGCTTAGGCAAGTGGAGAGATATCAAGGCCACGAATAGTGGCCTAGATTTAGTGGCGAGGCATCTAGTTATAGGGATCTCACAATACCCAAGAGAGATAGTGATGACGAGGTTTGATGATCATAATTGTATATGATTTAGGGTATTTCCACCCTAATGATTATTATATTTGCTACCTATGTATGGACACGTGTGATTTATATGCGATGATTTTATTTTGTGTTGTATCGGTGTTATATGAGTTGGTGATTACTATTGGAATGTATGCAATATTTTTTTCTATTATTAGTGTTGGTTAATGGAACATTCATGTAATGATGAAAAATAGAATGTGATGAGTTAAGCATAATGTTTGTTAAATAGAATTCATAATACATAGTTAATATGATAATGATAGAAAAATGCATGTAAAAGAGTTGATATATGATTATCGAACTAACATGTTTTGATGAATGTATATCGTAATAATGTAACATAGTCATAAAATATTAGTGAGGTCAATGGGAGGGGGAAAATTAGTGATTCACCCTAGTGTATAGATGATTAGGTTCATTGTAGTTAATATCCCTCAACAATCAAGAATGAACCGTGAGAAGTAAGTGTGTATCATTGGGAAATGATTGAGTGTGCTAGTTGAGATGAAAAAGTGTGTGATGAGAGGTTATTAGAACAAAACCCTCAATATTCATGTAATAACCATAAGAAAAAAGTGTGTCATCGGTGGGTAAGGTGATTGTAATCACCTACTAAATACCAAGGTGGCGCAAATTGGTGGAAGAATGTTGGATGGAAATAGCATGAGTGTATGAACCAAACTTAATTTCATATAGAGTAGCAGTGGAATGCGTGAGAGTGGAGTGATATGGAATCCAATGTGAAGGAGAAACATGGTGTGATGGATATCATGAATGAAATGAATGAGATGAAGAAAATGGGTGTAATGGATACGATGATGCAACGGTGCATGGACACGGTGGAGACCATGCATGAGTAAAAATTGCATGCTAAAGGAACACCATGCATGTGAGAGATGATATCTTGTGAAGGAATGGTGGAAGATGACAATAATGTATTAAGTGGTTGTAAATTTCCATTAGGGGTAATCATAGGAATATTAAGAGGTGATGTGGGAGATTTTGATGCTAAAGGAACACTAGATATATGTGCTGAGGAACTATGGTAGGAGATATGGAGGGAATTTCCATATTTATGGTAGAAATAACATGGGAAATACCCTTAGTAGATGAGGTGACCGATGGTGACACAACTATAGGAGAGGATGTAGATGATATAACAATAGGAGATGTAATAGTAGGAGAAGAAGAAGCAATATATGGTGGTGATTTGTGCACGGTGGTCGATGCGATATTAGGAGAAGGTAATAATGGATTAGAAGAGTCACACTCAATGGTATAGAAAGAAGGAGAACCATGAATATCATTTGCCTCACCTGTATCATATAAATAATTAGAAAGGAGAATGGCGCTAAGAATTTTATCGATAGTTTCATCAACATAATGTGAAGGAGCATGGAAAATAGTAGGAGATGTATCATGATAAGTAATGTCAAAAGTCATAGAATCATGAGAAGGAAATATATCAGTGGTCGTAGTAAAATAATAATAATTATGTACATGTGAATGATTTTCAATACCAAGTAATCAATAAGATAATCATCTAAAGTTTCCCATGAAAGATCAAAAGGAGGATCAATAGGTAGCTATATAACATGGTGTACAATGAGTAAAGGCTATCGGATCCTCAAAAATGCTAATACCTAAAGGATAATCTTCAACACGAGTAGGAACATGTTGTTGGACATGTAAAATTTTTTGTTTGATATGATCAGATGTAGTAATAGGAGTACTATATAGAGCTCGAGCTCATTGATAAAACCTCATCATAGATAGGGTTAACAATAAAATGAGACATGATGGGAAAATAAGTTGAGATATTTTTATCCATTAGGGTTTGATTATATCCTAGTGAAATATATTTGGCAAGATGGGTTCACAAAAAGGATTAACTAAAATATGACTTTGGAATCTATATTCTAAGTTAATCTAAGTAGGTACATAAATGCAATAAATGGTGTAATATGAAATATTGATGCTAGATAATTTTAATTGATATTTAAATGAAATGAAATAATGAAAATTAGAATGATAAGGTATTAACCTAAAAGTGACTTACCTATTTGTGTGCTTGACTTGACCAAAATGATGTGTAGAAAGGATAGAATGTGAAGGTGTTACCACCGTAAATTGCAGCGATTGAAGATCTGGTTGGAATGGGACTCTTAGGAGAGGACTAGGGCACTTACAGTGCTTTGGTCGAGAGATATGGGCATTACGGTCAGCAGAAAAATCTCGGGATCTAAATCGATAGTGTCATTAGGTATTCCCAATGTCTTTATCTTTATCGCATATTTGTTGCAATATGTTTTCTTATGTCACCATGAATTTGATGTGAAGATCTACCTGTAAAACCCCATACAAAGCATCAAATACCTAAAAATGAAAAATGCATATGAAGGGGTTTGACTAACCTTATCTTCCACAATGGTGGACTTATGACTAAGCGTTGCACTATATTCCAAATATAATGTAGTTTTGTGTTCTTATGTGTGCAATTGTATGCCTAGGGTGTCCTAACATCAATGATGTAGAAGTAGGGGAAAATAACTAGATGTAAGATGCAAATGGTGGATGGAATATAATGAATACAACCCTTTCCCCTTATGTTTGTGTGATGTAGATGTAAATGAAGCCCAAATGTAGTCCTTTTCCTTAATAGATGGATATCTCTTGATAGTAGATAGTTTAGACTTAAAATAGTGAGTATGTTATGTTTATATAGGGATTTCTTGTTCAAATTTTCACACTAATGACCCGACATGTTGATTAGTACCTAGGGGAATGAGAGGGAAAATGAAAAAGAATGACATCGAATATGTAAATTAGACCCAAGTGTTACAGAGATAAGGGTGCCTAAAATTATGGATCCGGGTGCCCATGGGTGCCCCATCACTACCCTAGGCACCCTAGTCGAGACTAGAGATGAAAAGTGGCTAAATAACGACTCTTGATACACCCTTAGAGATGAATAAACCAATGTAAACAATTGACAATTATGTAATAAAAATGATAAAGATTACTAACTAACGGTGATGACAAGACTATGGGATAGGTCATTAGTGAATACTTTTCTTATGCGAGATCCATCTATAAAATAATGTATTTGGCAATATAAATGTAATCATAAGTGTGTGATTTTGTGACTACGAGACTAGAATCATCAAGTAGGAAATTCCAAACAAATAAAGGAGACTACCTTTGAACATAGGCATCCCCAAATAGGTAGAAGGGAGAGTCTTAATGCCACAACCAAGGATTTTAGCAATATTTTTTTGCCAAGCTTCAGGGGTATTAATAAAAAACAATAAGCTTTTACCATAATTAATGAGCTACCATGAAGCTTCTTCATAATAGTTCAATAAATATTTAAATTGTTTACCTATTTGAATAAACGTTATAAAAATAAGGATAGTTTCATCTAAAACATTTTGGTGGGAGAATGATAACTTTTTAGAGGAGGGATTAAAACCAGGAATATATCCCATTTAAATGAATTTTTTTATATCTTTACTAAGATTATCAGCCATAATGATGAAGAGAACAGGAGAAATAGGGTCACATTTCCTAATACCTCTGTTGATGCCAGAAAACCCAGTAGGGAAGCCATTTAGAAGAATAAAAAACATGGGGGTAAAAATACATTCTCTGATAAGCTTCTTGAAAATGGGGATCAAAGTTTTTTTTTCAACCAATTTCTCTAAAAATTATCATAAAACTCTATCAAACGCCTTATTCATATCCAATTTTATGGCCATGTGTACTTTTTCACTATTTTCCATGGAATGTATTATTTCATGTACCACTACAATGCCATATTATATTTTTCTACCCTATAGAAAACTACCTTACTACAATGAGATTGTGATTTTGAGGAGAGAATGCATTCTCGAAGCAATATTCTTAGTGAATATTTTGTAAATAGTTTTGAAAGACTAGTGGGATGGAAGTACTTGAAGTAATTTTCCCAAGATTTTCTAGGAATCACCATGATAAAATTATTGTTTATCTCCTTCAAAAGTCTGCCAATGAAAATAAATTCATTAGTAGCTTTAAGCAAGTCATTTTTACAGATTTCCTAATAAATTTGGAAAAAACAAGTCGGAAATCCATCTGTTCGGGAGGCTTTTCTCCTTCAAAGGAGAAAACAATCTTTTTAAGTTCCTCCATATCAACCGGGGTAAGAATCTTGTTCAAGTCTTCTTGAATATCATAGCAATGAGGGATGCAATCCAATAATAAGTTCATACATCTTTCATTGTCTTGAACCTCTTTACATAAATTTTTTGTAGAAATCAATGACTCCCTTTTCATGAGATCCTTGTCTCTCCTTTCCTACCCATTAATACTGAGAATTGAGGAAATATTTTTTAGAATTCTATGATTTAATGTGGTCATGTGGATTAATTTTATTTTTATCTCCTTCCTTAATCCAGACATCCCTTCATTTTTTCCTCCAATGTATTTCTTCACTTACCCTGATTTTATGTAATTCATTGAGAAATTATTTTTCCCTATAGAATTCATTTAAATCCATCCCTAAGTCATGTACTTTGGTCTCCAAGATAGCCAAATAATTAGTTATCTTTTTATTTTTCTCAAAGATATTTCCAAAAACCATCTTATTCCAAATCTTGACATTTTTAAAAAATAAATTAAGATTTTGAACAAGGAGCAACATGGTTCATCTTGTATTATCAGTGTACCACTAATCATGTAATCTATTATATAAATTTTGGTGTTTAGTCCACATTTTCTCGAACCTAAAAGGAGTTGTTACATGTTTTCCTCTGTTTTCTAGGCTAAAAACTAGGGATTATGACCAGAACCAAATTTTAGGAGTGTCGAGAAATAAAAGTATTGAGAAATAAACCAATTAGAAGAGACTAAAGCTCTATCAAGCTTAACCATAATGAGATTATCTCCCATTCTTCTATTACTCCAAGTGAATTTGATACCCCTTAACTCAATATCTAAGAGAGAGTTTTGAGCTATAAAATCAACAAAATTCTCCATGCTTAAAGAAAAATCTTGATTACCCCATTTATTTTTCTTAGGTTAGAGGGAATGATCCCCACATCTCCATCAAGTTTTCTCAGGTGTGGAAGGACATAATGGTGAAATTCAAAGGTAAGTGACATTTAATATCGGTTGTTCTGATCTCTCACATCACCGAAATGAGTATGTAGGGTAAAATTATTTTTAAATAAATGCAATCATGTGGAACAAGAATTCATTTTTGTGAACAGTGAGTGAAAATATCAAGTAGTTCCCTATTGGAATTCTTAGAGCCTCCTTTCCAATTCCACATGATTAATTTTCCAAGCTCATAATTAGGTACCTTATTATGGATGGGACGGTGCAAAAGATCAACATATACCAGTCAATCCTTCTTAACCACTTCAGAAGGAATATCTTGATAAGTCTCCCATTTTACATTCTCATATCTCTTAAATTTTAAATTAAAGAGGTTTAGTGTGGCAAAATAACATATCCTATTCACTAATATTTCATCTTGCTATTCTACTTCCACCTCAAATCCAATCTCCCCAAAAAACCCCTCCTCTGTTATCCCTTCCACCTCTATATCCAAATCAAGTAAGTGACAAGGAGATTATTCTAAAACCAAGAGTTTTCTTAAAAGTAACTACGGGAATGGAAAATTTATTGAAAAACCAAGCACCAAACATGAAGGTGTAGAGGGTGACTGGTGATTAGGTTGTTCAATGCCTCCTTATTTTGAATAAGAAGAATAAGATAGAAAACAACCACCTTGGTAATTATGGGATGGGTATGCAAGATAATGTCATAAAAGAGATTAATAATATATTAAATACTTTAAGGGAAACATTAGTAGCCTCCAAAATTACAAAAAGGATAGGGACTTCTAGAATGGGATTAATGATAATCTAGAAAAAATTGAATACAAATGATGGGTTTATCATTCAAACTCAAGCTTACTAAAATCCTATCATCATAAAAATACAATAGCCTCTGATTTTTCATGAATGTTGGAATGATAAATATGTGTTTTTGGGTAACATGGGTTTGTATTTTAAGTTGTAATACTTTCTACTTGAGACAAAACTTTAGAGAAGGTTGGTTCCTCTATATATTCCTAATGCTAAACTACTCATAAGGAAGGAAATTGAACCATATAATCCTACCCTAAACACTTAAGGGACCAGGGAGAGAGAAAAATGCATAAAAATGGAAATTTTAAGCTAAAGGGAGGTGATAACACCAAGAACAAGGGGAAATACACTCTTAAATGAGTGAAAATGGGAATAAAATGGAAAAGAAGAGGGAGGATTTGATATCCACAGTCAAAGAAAACATTCAAACCATGATTTTAATGGAGAAATATATATTTTAACCTACTGAGGAGAATAAAACATTCACACTAGACTTGGAAATGCAATAAGAGGAAAGAAACTACAATAGAACACAAACTAGGGTAGATAATAACCACAAAACAAGTATTTTAATGCTTTAAGTAGATACATGGTCCATTACAATGAAGGAATAAGGAAATAATAATCATGTAAACTCCCAAATATGAGGCATGAAACTCCTAATCTACATGTAACACTTATAGAAGGATGTAATATCATTCCAAGAATGTATAACATAAGAGTGTCCAATGTTACAAATGAGCCTCCATTTATAATATATAGAGAATATGAAAGAGAGGGAAATCATATTCTACTTCCACCCACCAACAACATGAATTAAATCTCTGAAAAGAGGTATGGGAAATCTTATAAATCTATTTCCCAATGTTGCCTTTCTTGCGAAGAAGATATAGGCACCATACCTCACTAACACTAATTGTTGAGCTACCTGGAACTATGTTCTTTAATATTGAATATGTTTTCCTCTTTTTCACCCACCTACCCTCACCTAACAATTTCCACACAATTTTTTTGTTTTCCTAACCCTTCATTTATATTCTTAGTGTCGGCCGATAATATTCATTCTTGGTGTCGGCCGGTAAGAACCTAACTTTGTGTCACTAGTAGCAACCTAGCCTAGTGTCAACCAAGAGAAACCTAACCTAGTTTTTCTAATAGAAACCTAGTGCTAGTTGGTAGCAAAGTAACCTGGTGTCACCAATAGAAATTGTTTTTTCCTTCATTTGTCGGTCCTCACCTTTAATTTGGGGAACCACTCCTCCATATAACCATTCCATTATTTTGTATGTAACCTAAATCTCTGTAATACACTATTGCTTCATCTAAAACCTTAGTGTTGTGACCCTATTGGTAAATTTGGGAAGTCAAGGAACTTGATAAATGTTCCCTTTGTTCTACTAGAACTCGTAAAACACTAGAAATGACCCAATTTTCTCAAATTTCTCAATTTTTTGAGTGTTTAGATTTCAAGGCATGTAGAGAAGGAGAGGGATGCCTAGAAAAAAATCAAATTCATTAAAACATGGAAAATAGTTTTATTCTCTAGCTTCCTCTTGACGAATTCATCATACTTCCCAAGTTTGTATTTCAGAAGTTAGATAATTTACATGGGGTGTAAAATTGGATAATAGTTTGGTAACTCATGGGGTAATCTACATGATAGATTGAAGAGATCAGTTTCCTTAAAGCATCCGTTGGGCATGGATTCATCTTGATATTTTGAAAATTGATCTCGAAACCTAATCATTTTCACCCCTAAATCCATCTAAAGCACTTTCTAGACTTAAAACTAGTTTGATGCTTGAACTGATCAATATCATCATAAATTTTTTCTAAATTAAGTTTTAGGAGAGTGGAAAATTGTATTGAATTGATATTTTCACCATAACATCGTAAACATATCTTCTTTGGATTCCTCCATGAACCACCGTGTAATGAAACTATGCCACCTAAAAGCAAAAAGACACTATGCAGAGTACTTAAGGAATTGATATTACTCTACCAAAAAGAAAATGTGAAAGAACTTAGAGGAATTAAAAACTAAACTACTATGTACAAGAGATATTTTTGATTCAATAGAAATAGTTTAGATAGACCCCATTGATTGATATTTGTAATTTTTCTCCATCTAATTTTGATAAATGAAAATAATTGTTTGACTTACAACCTAAAATCATGTAGGGACCACTCCATATTGCATAAAAATTTGAGTGTCTACCTTGTTTATCTCAATCTACATCCCACTTCAGAACAATATCCACTTCTTGGAAATTCCTGGCCTTTTCTTTCTTGTAAAAACTCCTCTTAATTTGAGCTTGATCCTTTTCCATTGTTTGCATCACTTGGTTTCTCAGCTCTTCTAGCTCCATGAGCTCTACATACCTGAATTCCATGGTTCCAAACTGAAATGTCTCTAGTTGTTTGATGAGTTCCT
Organism: Taxus wallichiana var. yunnanensis; assembly: GCA_018340775.1. NCBI lineage: Eukaryota > Viridiplantae > Streptophyta > Pinopsida > Cupressales > Taxaceae > Taxus > Taxus wallichiana. The sequence continues at coordinate 276,546,842 of CM031244.1, forward strand.
GTGTTGTAAATTCAAGGGATATTGGAGTCCTTTCCTCTTTACCATAAACTAGCTTGTAGGATAGCTACCAGTTGATCTCTTTGGAGTGATCCTATCAGCCCATAAGGACAATTTTATCTTTGTATGCCAAGTACTTTTATTTTCATCCAAATTTATCCTTAAAATTAATAAAATATTTTTGGTTGTGGACTCAGCTTGACCATTAACTTAGGGGTAATAGTTTGAAGATGTACTCAAGTATATTCCATTTTTCATATCCAAATCAAATATATTTTTACCAAGAAAAGCTAGAGAACTATCAAAATGATTGTGGAATGAACACCAAATATGGTCACAATAAGTTCATAGAATTCCATAATGCTAGTCTCATTTTCCTCCTTCATTACAAGTTCCTCTATACAATTGGTTAAGTAATTTATGGCTGTTAGAATCCATTTATGGCCCAAGATTGAATTTGGGTTGATTAATCTAGTGAAATCCAATATCAATTGCATGAATGCATGATCTACAAAAATGGGATGGACTGTAAGATCTCGTTAACCTTTATTTTTATATAAATAATGCACATTTCCTAAATTTCTTGACCCATAGATAAAAATCATTAGAAATGTTATACCAAAAATATCTAGATCTCATGATCCCGAGAGATATATCTCTTAGAGAAAATTTTCCTCCCGCTACCCCATTATGAAACTCATGCAAAACTTTCTCCATATGATCTATCTTAACACACTTTAAAATAACACCATTCACATCATTTCTAAATAGGATGTCATTAATGAGCACATAGGGAATGGATTGAATTCTGAAATAACCTCCTTTTATATTTTCTCAAACCTTGAGTACATTGCCTTGTTTAGAGAAATTTGACTACATCATGAGCCCAATAAGGAGTAGGAAATACATCAAATGGTTGTTCTTGATCATGTTGGAGCATGAGGATGATTTATTCATCAGCATGTTGTTCTAAGACTAGTTCAAATATCTCTTTTCCTCTAACAATATTATTCACCTTAATATCAATACCATATTTCATTCTTTGGTTATCCAACCAACTCTTTTCTCATTCTAATCCTTATTCAATAGGAATTCTTTCACACCAACATGTGAAAATAGTAAATGGATGTTTTTGTAGCATACTAGGTGTCTTAATTTCTTTAAACTTCTTAAAAAAAAAAGGACATGTTTTTCAATAAATGATTACCTCACCTCATATTCATCAATATTTTGAATAAAAATGCAACATGTTGCTCCAAACCTTCTTGATTCAGTTGCACCAAAATGGAAGATATTGTTTCAGTACCTCAAAAGGCATACAAGGTGAAGTAATTTGTGAAATATGTGTTAATGAGAGTTGAGGCCTATGATATTTATTTCTTTGTTTATTCATATATGACCTTTCCTTCAGTGGTCTATTTGGCATGCATGCTCTTCTTCAACATCAGCTTCAATGGTTTGACAGGATTGAAAAAATTTAGAACAAAGCTCCTGAAAAAAATGATCCTTCCCAAGAAACTTTGGAGTGCCTTCTTATGACTTAGTTGTGGTAATACAAGAATGGCAATAACTCTTTTTGGATCAATGCTTAACCCTTTGTTAGATATAATGTGTCCAAGAATATTACCTTCATGAGCTAGAAATATCCATTTCTTTAGATTAAGAGAAACTCCAAAATGCCTACACCTTTCAAACACTTGTCTTAGGTGGAGAAGATGATCAGTTGCATTCTTGGAGAATACTATAATATCATCAAGATACACAAGAACAATGTTGTTCATCAGTCCCTTGAATTCCATATTCATGGCTCGTTGGAATGTTTCTCCTGCGTTAGATAAACCAAATGAAATTTTTCTATAGGAATAGGTTCCCCATTTTGTGGTAAAGGCTATATTGAACTAATCCTTTTCCTTCACCATGATGTAATAATACCCTAAGTATCCATATAGAAGAGAAAATATATTTGAACCGAATACCATTTGTAGAATTTGTTCCATTGAAGTTAGTGAATAATGATCCTTTAAAGAGGCCTTGTTCAAGTCCCTCGAAATCAATACATATTATGATTTCTCCCTTCCTCTTTCATACAGAACTATATTAGCAACCCATGATGAATGCTTGATGGGTTAAATGATGTTTTTTTCAATCAAATTCTTCAATTCATTCTTCATAAGTGGCTTAATATGTGGGTTGGCAAGCCTTTGGTTTTCTCGATAGGTTTGGCAGTTGGATCTAACTCTATGGTGTGATTAGCTAAACTAGGATCAAAACCCCCAAGATATTTATATCCCCATGTAAAAACATCAGTATATTCTTGGAAAATATCTAAAAAATCATGTTTTTCTTGTAAGTGCTTACTTTACAAATCAAGAAATTTTCCCGCACAAACCGAGATGGGATATGAATCTTCACCCTTGACTTTTATGTTTTCCTTTACTTTTGTGAATTGGTCATTGGGGTTGAAAATGGATTCTGAGGTCACTAGGCCCTTGGTAATATTATTTTATCAAAATTGAATAACCTATTATCTGTATTGATTCTCCAAATTTTCCTAATTCCTTGAAGAAAAATTAGCCTCTTCTTAAATAAAATTGATAATCTACTAATCATTCTCAAACATTTACCAATTTGTGTTATTTTTTGGTATAGTAGGCCTCACTATTACCCTGATATGTGGTTATATTTTTCTTCTCTTAATGTTCTAAAAATGTCATACTTTGATTCAATTGCATCTAATATTTTAGCAAATTGATTCTCATTCCTTAGAATGGCATGAATGTTAAAGGCTTAAAATTTTTCCAAAAGATCCCAAATTATGTGTTTGTAGGATTTTATCAAATCATTCTTAGATTCATTTGATCCTATGATATAATTGAAAATCAACTCACTATCTCCAAAGGTCTGCAATTTTTTTTTTTATTCTTCCTTTCCCATTGAATCCATGAATAAGAGATTCATATTATGATATATTATTAGAGCATCTGAATTGAAACATGAAAGAGGAGTAATAATTGACACCTTTTGAAGACATAAGTGCTATACCTCCCCATGAACCTTTTCTACTTCTTGATCCATCAAAAATGATTTACTAAATGCCTTCTTTATCTTCACTATTTGGTTTAACAATGCTAGGAAAAGGTGAATTTTCCTCATATAAAAAATAATTACCTAGGCCAACTTCTTCAATATGATATGGATCAAATTTATAACACCTATTTACCCTCTCATCAAGCAATATGATTATTTTATTATTGAGTACTTGGACAATCCTCTTCATTAAAGACAAAATAATTAGTATTGATGGGGTTAGGAACATAAGGTTCTATATGGTATGTTGCAATAGGTTCAAATTTGATATTAGCCTTAGTGCCATACCTAGTATTGAAGAGCATACGAGACTAATCAGCTGAAAAGAACCCTCCAATATTAGCAGTATAGTATCTTGATTAACATAGAGAAGATCATGGAGGTAAGTTAATTATGAATATTTCTTGATGAACTGAGAAATTAGGACATTAATGTAGTGTGAGGATTAAACATATGATAAATATGAAAATTCCTATTGGTGTTCCATCTAGTTGTACCACACCCTTGGAAAGAGATTCATACTTGAGGCTCTCAAATGGCCTACTGATCCTACTTTGGAATCACTTTACTTACTCCATAATAAATCATATAATTATATACCAAATTATTTCCAATGATCAAGGATACATAGAAGGTTGGACGTTTCATGTTATTTATTGGTTGATCATATTTTTGTTGTATGGAATTAGTAAGGAAAACCTTGTATTATTCCTTAAATGACTCACTTGGGATATACCAATTGTCCATAGTTGTCTGTAAGTGATCTCTTTGTCATGGGATTGATAATGATTCCCACATAGATATGCTCACATTAGTATTATTCATTTATTCAAGGATGTTGAAGGGAGTTGGGTTATCCTTATGTTGTGAATTTCTTACAACAACCTTTTCTTGCACTTAAGCTGATATAGAAGATACTTTCAAATGATTTTACACCTTTGGAACTATGTTTGAATTTCCACATCCTTGGAGTGTTAAGAGGGTTGAGAAGGACCTACATTTGTTGATTTTCCCTCTTCCATAGATATATTCTTAGATATAGTATTGACAATCACACCTTGAGGTTGAGTCTAGTTTATCTCACATAAGTCCTCTACTTACCAATTTACAACTGAGGTGTCACTTGGTGGTGTCTCTTGAGTGACCATTTGCTATTGATTTTCCTCTACTACTGCATCTTGAGGAAAAAATGTACTTTGCACCATTAAGACTTGGTTTAACATTTTATTTTGGCACAATACATGGTTATGTGAAATATTACAATGGAAACACCACTCATAATATTGCACAAGGTTAATCTGAACAAGAACCAAATCTTGAGATGAACTAGCCACATTTGGGTTATATGATTGCAAACATCTTGCAGGAGGAAACTGATTCTAAATTTAAGGAGTAACTTTGAAACAAGGGTTATTTGGTTAGTAAGGGGCCTTGTTAGGTTGGTATGGAGGTTGATAAGGTCTAAAATTATGATCTTGTTTCCTCTAATGGATACAAACTCATTCCTAAAATTTTTCAATTGTTTCATCACCTCTTAAAAATCAGTAGAACCACCTCTTGAAACTCAAGTAGAATGGCTTGAGAAAGTATATGATTCACTAGAACTTTTCTTTCTCAAGGTTGGAATAGGGGGTAACTTACGATCTTGATGAGAAGATAGCATTTTAATATCTAGGTATATAGCCATAGACATCCTAGGGATATTTTCCTAGCTTGTATTAGGAATTTCTCACCCTAATGGCTATTAGATAGGCATCACGAAACTGAATAACACTCATAGATTTTATCATAATAGAAATATCATAATTCAAAGCTCATAAGAACTAAATAAAAAAATCTTGTGGAGTCGTATGAAGAGAGTTGGAATTTTGTCCCATGTCCTCTAAAATATAAAATTTAAATCCACCATGAGCTCATTGGGAGCTCTCTTGATCATTGGCAACAAAGCCAATGAGGATATGTTATCTTCCTTTTCCCAAAATTGAATGCATAGTGCAGTGCCAAACCCATACCATTTGGTAATGGAGGTAGGTCTCAAGCTTATGTATAATTAAACTTCTTTACCTTTGAGTGAAGAAGCTAAAACCTTAATCGATACATCGTCTTATGTAATGAGATGAAAAAAATGTACATTTGCAACATCCTAAATGTGCTCAACATGGGTAACCTGATTTTCACCAAGAAAGTATGGGATACATTTGAGTACAACTACATCGGTATATCCATTTTTGTAGAAAGAGAAAGAAGACTTCTATTAGTGAAGCCGATAAATGGTAAATTCCTCTGTGCTTCCATGAATGAAATGGGTCTTAGAACTCTAGAAGACAACAATAAAGGAATGGTAGAAGGTGGTGTGGAAATATTTTCATTCAGTGGTGATGGTGATCTTTGAATAGATATGCCTCTTATTTTCTCCTAGATGATATATGCAAGTAATAAATGATCCTTATTCTATTGTTCTTGACCTTGTTTCAATCCTTACTCTTGAAAATATAGCACTAACACAACAAAAAAAAGTAAATAGAATGCTTGAGTCATCATATGTGTTTTTACAAAGCCTCCAAAGGATAAAATTCACCAAGATACACACCAAAACTTGAAAAATGGAAAGATTAACTTATAATTGTCATACCAGAAATCCAACTATTATTACCAAAAATTAGAAGCCTTTGATTTTTCATAAATATATGGATGAGAAATCAGTGTTTTTGGATAACATGGGATTATATATCAAGTTGAGGGACTTAATAATTGAGACAAACCTCCAGAGAAGGTTAGTTCCTCTACCTATTCCTAATGGTAAACTACTCCTTAGGAAGGAAATACAACAATCTAATCCTACCATAAAAATCCAAGGGGCTAGAGAGAGAGAGAAATGCATAAAAATGGAAATTCTAAGATAAAAGGAGATAATAACACTAAGAACAAGTGGAAATACACTCTTAGATGAGTGAAAATGGGAAGAAAATGGAGGAGAGGGTGGATTTGATAGTCATTATCCAAGACAACATTCAAACTGTGATTTTTATGGAGCACAACATATTTGAACCCTACAAGGACATTAAAACATGCATAATATACCTAAAAATTCAATGAGGAGAAAGAAAATGTAATAGAACATAAGATAGGGTAAATAATAACAAAAAGAAAGTATTTTATTGCTTCAAGTAGATGCACAATCCATTACAATGAAGGAAGAAGGCAAGAATCACCCTGCAAATGCCCAAATTTGAGGCTGCAACACCTAATCCACATGCAACACTTGTAGAAGGATGAACTAGCATTATAGGAATGTCCAACATAAGAGTGTCCAATGTTACAAGTGAACCTCCATTTACAATATATAGAGAATGGGAAAGAGAGAGAGCAAAAATAGAGGGAGCTCAAATTATGCTAACAACATGCATTCAATCTTTGAAAAGAGGTATGGGAAATAATAAAAATCCATTTCCTAACACTACCTTTCTTGCAGAAGAATAAATGGGAACCATGCCTCATTAAAATTGGTTGTTGACCTACCTAGAACTATTTTATTTAATGTTGATTATGTTTCATATTTTTCACCCATGTACCCTCACCTAACCATTTCCCCACGATGTTTTGTTCATCGAAATGACCCTTCATTTATATTCTACATGTTGGCCAATAAAAATAGTTCTTGGTGTTGTTTAGTAGTAACCTAACTTGGTGTCAGCTGGTAGTAATGTAACCTAGTGTTGGCCTGTAACAATCATTCATTCCTTCTTTCATCGGTTGCTCATCAATGTCGGAACCACTTTGCCTCCACTTTAACTGCTCCACTATTCCATCCATGACCAGAACCTCCACAATCCATTGTTATTTTTCTAAACCCTTAGTGTTGTGGCCTAGTAAGAGAATTAAGGAACTTAGGGAACTTGAGAATTGTTTCCTCCATTTCACTAGAACCCGCAAAACCCACAATACACTAGAAATGACCCATATTTCTCAAGTTTTTCTAATTTTTGGGATTTCTAATGCCGAAGATACGGAGAGGAATGCCCCAAAACATATTAAATACTTTTTCTCTCCAAATTACTCTTCAATACTTCATCATACTTCCCAAGTCTATATTTTTAAAGTTAGCCAATTTACACGGGTACAAAATGGATAACAATCCCATTGTGAATGATCTCAAGAACAAAGAAAATAAAATAAAAGTAAGAGATATTGATAGGAAGAATGAAATTTAGGGAGAGAGAACCACATCAAGGAATGTATTAAGATATCTTCTCAAATGTTTAATCAAAAATGATTTTTTTGGTTATCTTTATAATGTTTGCTTTTTTTCTATTTCTCGCTTTTTTTGTTGTTGGCTATGGGCCACACCTAAACTATATCTTGGATGGTTTTGGATTGGTTTTGGGCTGGTTTTTGTGTTGTATTCACTAGATATTTTTGATATTTGATTTTTCTTTTATGGGATTTTATTGTTTATATTTGGATTATAGATCCTTTGTTGTAACAGGGGTAGTGCCCTTGCCAAAATCATCCTTTTACGAAATATTAAAAACACTCATTTGAAAAATAAAAATTATAGATGGATGTCATCAATAATTTCATACTCTGATACCATAATAATAATGATAAACATATTGTTCTAAGCTAAAAATAACTCGAGATGCTAATAAATCATCGCACTCAAGAAGATGAAAGCAATTCACCATAATGACTTTACAAAAACTTTGTAAACAAATGAACAACAATATCATATATTATAATGAAACTCTATGTAATACAATGAGAAGGGATATTTCTTGTATAGACAAGGGGATCAATCTATCAACTATTCAAGGCCATATATCAAGTCATAATTCAAGGAAATAACTGGATAACAATGAACTAGTCAAGACTATAGATCAAAGAAATAACTATATCTAACAACTAGATAATATCCTCCTAATATATAAATAAGATCAAATAAATTTCCATGCATAAGTGGGTGAGGATAAATATAAGATAAGGTAAATAAATTACCTATGTGAACATGAGCTAAGGTAAACAACGTACTCTAACGAGAGATATCAAAAATGATCTTGATGACTTGGATAAAACATTATGTTTACATCATGTGGATAATTTCAAGGATTTACATTGGATATTTGATGATGTTTCAAATCCTCTTGGAACTCCTAGAATATTTCAAAAAAATTGATTTTATCTATTACAACCTTCATTCATTTTTTCCATAATGGTCTAGTTTTTCTTAACTTGATCCCGACATTAATCATCTCCACATATTTTCCTTAGACTAAATTGGATAACACAATTTATATCTTGCATAACATCTAGATTTCTTAAGTCTTCACCGTCATCTTTTAGAGGATGTCTATGTGTTGTAATATGGCCAAAAATAACCAATTTAGTTATTTAGATAGCACTATTCTACCTCGAGATCTTAATATCATCATGAAATCAACGTAGATTCCTTACCCTACACATGAAACACAATTGAAAACCATGTTTGAACTTTGGTCTCATCTAGGATGAGGGTAACATAGACATAGAGGGGTTGTGTGAGGTGATGGGTTGGCTAAAGGAAGGGTTAATAATGAGGGGGTAAAATTTCAAATTGTGGGCTTAGTTGTCATTGCCAAAAAATTTCATTTTTTCATGTTAGGCATTTAGCATTAAAAAAAAATTAAGGAAAAAACATTGTTATATTATTTTCACTTTTGTAAGTTTTCAAATGTTCTCTAGTATTTGAGCTAATAGAGCCTATATGTTCTAATTTGGTTTTCTAAACAAAAATAACGTGCTTGGGTACATTTTTAGGTCCTAAATGCATACTAACATTTATATGATTCCTAAGAAAGAAAACTAGTGGTTAAAAACTATCTTTGGCCTCTTTTATTTGTTTCTTTTTTATTTGGTCTTAGACACCCTACAGTCCATTCATAATTTTACTAATTTAACTTTTGTGACTCTAGACACTAGTGCCCAATCGGGATAGAAGTTCTCATGTGATCATGTACCCTCCAGGGGCCCTTGAGACTTTATCATCTTATGTTGGGTTGAAGAAATTTCTCAAGTAATTAAAGAGAACATGGAATGTTGGGATGCATGAGAGGGAATTAGAATGATGCACAAGTGTTATTTAAGAATTTCATGCACATGGAGGAAGCATTCATGACTTAGTAATTTCTGCATGGTACAAGCTAAAAATAGGAAAAGTAGTTGGAGTGAACTTCAAGCAAAGACGAAAAAAAGAATACTTCTTAGTGGAGGAAGACATATTTTGTGAACAATTGGAAGACCCGGAGACTGTATATTTTGTGCTAATAATAGGACTAAGATAAATTTTAACTAAAGATTTAAATATTATTATCCACCATGTAGTTGTTGGCGCGCATGGCTATTTTGAGCATAAAGCCTATTTCTAAAATGCATGAGAAGTGAAGAGAAAGTACCCACTCCTATAAGTATGTGATGTATTCCACTTTTTTTGGGACACCGGAAGAGAGTATAAGTTGTATTGGGGTTATGCTACTGGTATGAACTCTCGCACATGACTTTAAGAGAGTATTGTGATGAGTTAATATAATGAATCTTCATGGATGGATATTGGTTTTTGATGTTTTTGTTCATGGTACTTGTATGGTAAATCTGATATTAATTCTTATATGATCTCTATGTTTACTTATTACATGTATTTTAAATTTTAGCTCATGGATATGATGTTTCTACTGGAATGTATGCTTTGATAATGGTTTATATGAACATGCATGCTAACATATTGATAAGACAGTACCAAAGAGGGACCTGGTAGCTTTAGGGGCTTCGAGTGAGCATTCAGATATATGAATGAAGTGCTAATGCACATAGGATTTTGAGTATAAAAATAAATACTACATTTTGGTTCTGTTTCCAGGACCTCTTTTTAAAAAAAATTCCATGATGTTGAATGATGATGGTGTATCAATTGACTCTTACATCCATTGAATATTGGGTAGTCGACAAATAATAATAGTTTTACATGAGGATATGGTTCTCACTTAATTTCAATGTGTGCAAGTGGGTGGAATATAATCTATATCATGAGCTCTATGAGACATTTTTCTACTACTTTATAATATTTTATGATTTATTGGTCGTATACACATCAAATAAGAGCTAGAGTTATAGACCAAGGGTTTGGACATAAGAATATTACTAGAATTTTTTTGATGTTGATGAACCTTGGATGCGTCTTTGCGCATCATTAGTGTGCTAGTGTTGTGTGAATTTAGACTATGGAGTATGGTGTTTCTATGTATTCTTATCCAAAAGTTTCGAGTTTTATTTTTTACATGAGATCGAGAGGATCTTACATCCGCACTATTCCTTTGGAAATTAAGATCTTGATGGTGGTGTTGAGTTTATAGCACCTACCTATGGCTAGCTAAAAATACCACCACGTGCAGGGGTAGGAGTAGGTGTGGTGAAAGATGGTGGACCTTGTGGAATAAAGGTAGAGAGAAGAAATGAGGCTTAAGTATAATGAAGCATGAGAGAGGGAATTTTAAAAGTAGTGTGATATTTAGAAATCTGTGTAGTTGTGGAGGATTATGTCTTGTGAAGGATTTGAAGCTCACATGGAAGAAGTGGAGCCAGAGGATTAAGTTGTCCCCCACTTAGGAAAGTGCAGTAGAGAATCCCCTTTAGCTTCTAATGAGAGCACATTAGAGGAGGAAATACTAAGGATCATAGACACACATCTCATCCCACATAGCAACCTAACCATTACGCTTAGAATTCTAGTTAGAGAATAATAATTGATACACAAGAAAGTCTAGATAATTCAATAGCTTCAGATTAGCTATCATTTTCCTTTGAATATAGAAGTACATCATAGAACACATACATTTATGGCAATATAGACTTCATCATTATTGTTTGAGGGTCTAATTGGAGGAATAACTTTTTGCGCATCATTAGGATAGAGTATGGGTGCACAAAACATCGAAATACAAATGTAAGTATTACAACTTCAAAGATTGTTAGAGTTTAGTTTAGTAATACTCTTAGGACTCAAGTAAGTACATCCACCGGTCCATTTCTCACTACAAAGCAGTAGATAAGGAGGATCGGGAGGCTCGGATCAAGTGGATCAGATGGCTTTGGTGGTGGAAGAAATGCTAGTGGGGTTTTTGGTTCTAGATCTGGTGGACAAGGCCCACACCCTCATCAGCCACAACATGTGTATTATGATATATATATATTCACTTTCCAAGATATATGGGTATTGAAGATGCAACGAAGTATGAGGAAAAGTGTGATTGGTTATGGTATGCTAAAGTAATATCCACTTCAAATAGTAAGGAAATTAAATATTATACTACTCTTCAAGGGCATGCACATAGATGGTACAGAAAGTATGACCTTCATCAAATCGTAATGGATTATGATGCTTTTTTATTATACGTTTCTAGCCAAGTGCCATATTCCAAAATTTGAGCATATAAGTATCATCACACTTAAGAAAAATTGGCAAGTTTTATGAGAGAGCATTCAACAATATGACACATATTTTAAAACATTGTTATGAAATTTGTCCTATGAAATACATCCTAGTCAAAGATGCGTAGTGGTTTTTAGGGGGATTATTGAATCTATTTAGAAGGGCACTATCTCATAAGACTTTTTTAGATTCATGTGATTCTTTAGAAGCGTCTTTGGGCACTGAGGCAGTTGGGAGTGTTGATACTAGAGTTAGCCCATTTCTAGAGGTGCAAATTACATCCATGGTGAAATAGTTAAAGAAGCTCTCTACTAATTCAACTCATAAGATGTAAAGTGGAATATGGTGTATGGATTACAAGGTTAAAGGACATACCAGGGATAACTAACCTCATAAGTCACAGTGCGCCATGTTATAGGATTGTTAAATATGTCATTTAGACCATGATGTAAGTAGATGCCCCCTTCTGTAGTGCACGATCTTGAAGAATGTGTCTATGTATTGTAAAATTTGTAAAACCCATACTCATGACACCATTGAATACAAAGTGATTGATCATATTCATGAGGCTATTCAGACTAGGGTGTGCTAGACTAGTTTAGCAAGTGGATCTAAGGAAAAAATAGAATATCATAATGAAGGGAAAATTAATGGGGATAACAGGAATAGAGGCCTTCATGGAGGATATAGAGGCTAAGGTCATGGCAGTGGAAGAGGATTATTTATTAGAGGAACTTGTTATACTTGTGGATCACCTGATCATTATCAACATGAGTGCCCACAGAATGTGGTTTTCTCATGGTGTGGAAAACAACACAATTTTGAAGAATGCCCAAAATTATATGAACATATGAGGAAGTAGCAAAAACAAGACAAGGGCATGGAAATAATTAATATTCATAACATAGTTGGTGATCAATAGATGCCAAAAGAAGTGATTAATTCTGAATTACAATCTGCTTTTAGTTACTACACACATTGAGGCATCACGCACACGTGAAACTTCCAAGTGTGAGCTGACTAAAATAAAGCAATAAGTGATTAATGCCAGAAATTCCCTAATGAAGAAATTCATAAAGATGTTTACTAGGATACTATGGATATTATCATGGATTTGTAAGGAGAGATTTAGTGCTTAAAGGAGCAGGAACATGTGATGGGACAAGAAAAGAATGTTGAAATTCCTTAGAAGGACATGGAAAACTTGAAGGATATCTTTCAATGTCATAGAAGGAGAACATAATCCCTCTGTTAGGAGAATGATTGAGAGAGAAAGTACTGTGCACTAGTCAGAACATGAGAAATATATTCTTCATGTGAATCTGCCCCCACATAATCATTACAATGATAAGGAAATTACACTTTGAATGCATTTTTGAAGAATGGATCTTGAGTAATATTTGATAGACAAAAGTGCAAATGTTAATGTACTTACATTTTATGCATGGAACCAGATGGGGATACCACCTTTACAACCTTTTGGATATATTATAAATGGCCAATAGAGTAGTATCCATGCCTCTTAGAGTACTCAAGGATGTGACTATTACAATTAAGGGAGCTAATTTTGGTGGGGAATTCGAAGTTTTGGAGTTAGCCAAAGGAGATAGCTTCTCAATGTTACCCGGGAACCCATGGTGTTATGCAAAAATGTAGATTTTGCTTCAACAAAGGGTACATTAGCTTTGAGAAAAAGGAAGGGAACGTCATTATAGCTTTGCAAGATGCAAAGGCTTCTCCGTATGTTGAGTCTTTGAGAAAATAATACTTGAACAACACATATGCATGCACAATCGTGAGACCCCGAGGTAACTAAGCCATCTACGCAAGGTGTGATACAATGAGATAATGCTAAGTAAGTTAGTGATACCATGAGTATTTCCCGTGATAACTAGGTGTATGGAACATATGAATTTTGAATAATTCACTAAATTATATGAACAATTGAGCAAGTAGCACTAACAAGACAAGGGCACAAGAATAATTAATATTTAGCATGAATTTTGTAATTAATAGATGTCAAGAAGGTAGGGATTATTTCTGAATTATATCCTATTTTAGTTACTAAACACACCGAGACATCACGTGCACATGAACCTTACAATTATAAGCTGACTATAACAAAGAAATAAGTGATTAATGCTAAGTACCTTGATGAAGCACATCATAAAGAGGTTTACCAGGAGACTATGGATGTTACAATGGATCTACAAGGATAGATTTTGTTCTTAATGGAGAAGTCACATGTGATGGAACAAGCAAAGAATGTTGAAAATCCTCATAAGGTCATGGAGATTTGAAGGGGGTGTATCAAATGTTACAAAAGGAGAACCTAATCTCTCTCTTAGGAGAATGGTTAGGAGAGAAAGTACCACACACTTTTTGGAGCATGAGAAATATATTCTTCATGTGAATATTCCCAACATAATCATGAGTATGATAAGGAGATAACACTAAATGCATTTTTGATAGATGGAACTTGAGCAATATGTGGATAAACACAAGTGAAAATGTTAATGTACTTACGTTGGATGCATAAAACTAGATGTGGAGAACACCTTTCCATCCTTGTTCTAATATATTATATATGGTGAAGAGAATAGTAGCCATTCCTTTTAGAGTACTCAAGGATATGACTATTATAATTTAGGGAGCCAAGTTAGTGATACATTGAGTATTTCTTGTGATAACTAGGTGTATGGAATTGTTTCACTCGGAAATGCTTCGCTCCTTATAGAAACAGATAAGGTTAGGGTTAGGAGGAATACCCGTAGAATGTCGAGATGATGTGCGCATACCGTAGAGAAAGATCAGGCTGACTGCGAAGAACTCCTTTTTGTCTGGGAAGGACTACCTGCAAATAAGAACACAAGACCACAAGATTTTGATTAGATAATAAATGAGGAAACTGCCTTGGGCCCAGGAAATGTAAAACTTCCTTTCGAAGGTGGTCAGTTTCCCTGCTAACATGAGTTAACACAAAATATTGTAAAATATCAATCAAATTGCTTGGCTGAACTGGGTAGGGGAAAGGTCAAGTTTTCCCGGTTTTGATCAAAGGAACCGATGCCGGTTACCTATAACCGATGGCGGTTACTGATAACCGATACCGGTGGGTTCTAGGATCTTCTGGGCTGGTTGTGGAGTTTGTAATGGCTGATTTTTGGATGGTATTGGGAAATGGGATGGTTAGAAGCTAAGGAATGATAGTTAGAGGCAATGGTACGTTGGATAATGGATTCAGGAACGGATTTGGGAGGACTGTAATTCCAAAAGCATAAGAAATGTTATAATGGAGGACATGCAAGATGTAACTTACTGGTTTTTGACGAAGATGCCGCTTGATCTCCTCGTCGCCAACTCTTCTGGTTTCTTCACTCGTCTCTGCTTGGTCAAGTGAAGTTCTGGACTCTGCTAATCGCTTTGGACTCTCCTTTGATTCAAAAATCCTTCGACTGATCTCCAAAATGAAATTCCGATCCGTTGTTTTGGTTTGGGAAGCCCATTTACAGGGAACCGATGGCGGTTGCGTAACCGACGGCTACGAGTAGAATCGGCATCGGTTAGGAAAAAAGTAGGCTATTTTTAGTAAAATAGCCCACCTTCCCGCTTTTCTCCCTAGAGATCAGTTGCCATGGGCTTGGTCAAGTGGCTAGAAGGTCGGCTTTTGTGCGAGTAAGGAGGCATTAGTTATGGATGTGAGTCTGACTAAGTCATGGGTCTTAATTAGGTTAGTTTAGGGTTAGGGCTAGGTCATGATGAGGTGGCAAAGTGAGGTGGCGGGTAAGGTGATGTGGATTTATCAATTACAAGGTAATTAATAAATAATTGTGTAAAGTTTAGGTAATGAGGTTAGGTTGCGAAATGGGATGCGGGTCACAAGGGGTCGTGAGACACGAATTTGGTGTCTACATTAGCCCCTTTTGTCGTGTAGCTTGTTCGTAAAAAGTCGCGCGACAATAATATGAAGTGGTTTCTCATGTTAAGGATATAGGTAATCCCCCTCAAATCTATCACAGATTGAGTGAACGGGAAATCAGGGATAGGGTTGATAAAGGGTATATGTGGTAGAGAGGATGGTAAGGTGATGGTGTAGGTCCAAGGAAGCAGACGCATGTTGAAATGCAATAGTATGACTAGGGTACATGATTTGACGAGCAAACCAGCAATGTATAGGCAAAGGTCGATAGTTTATCCAAACAAGGGTGATATAATCCTGTATCCAAGGCATAGAAGTAGCTCCAGTGGTATATAACAGGTAAGGTACAGAACGCGTTTAGGCATGTTCGGCAAGACACTCAAATGGTTGGTTTGGTTGAGATAAACGTCACGGTCTAGGTCTCAGGCAAAGTTGGTCGACATGATCAAGTCAAGGACCCTAATCATGCTAAAACACGAACAAGTGAGCTCGATGGAACACAAGGTACATGGTGATGGATGGATAAAATAAAACGTTGATCAGGGTATAGTATGGAAGTGATGCGGCCTTGGTCGGGCCAAGTTGTTGGGTGGTGGCCATGGGTCACCCAAATAAGTGGGTTGAGGCCTCTGGTCGGGCCAATTGGGTAGGGCGAGGCCTTGGGTCGGGCCAAATAGGTAGGTAGGCCGAGGCCTTGGGTCGGGCCAATTGGTAGGGCGAGGCCTTGGGTCGGGCCAAATAAGTGGGGCGAGGCCTTGGGTCGGGCCAAATAGGTAGGTTGAGGCCTTGGGTCGGGCCAATTGGTAGGGCGAGGCCTTGGGTCGGGCCAATTGGTAGGGCGAGGCCTTGGGTCGGGCCAAATAAGTGGGGTGAGGCCTTGGGTCGGGCCAAATAGGTAGGTTGAGGCCTTGGGTCGGGCCAATTGGTAGGGCGAGGCCTTGGATCGGGCCAATTGGTAGGGCGAGGCCTTGGATTGGGCCGGACCAGGGAACAAATGTTGTGCAACAAAGGTGGACAGAGGCGATATTGGTGAAAAAGAGGCAAGGAGTAAGGAACGGCAAAGAATGGGGTAAAAGGGGTATCAAACCGACGTCGATTCATCATGACCGATATCGGTTAAGGGACCGATACCGGTTTCCTAGGGCAAAAGGAAACCGACATCGGTTTAAGTCGAAAAACCTATAAAAAGAAATATACGGCCTGTCATTGTCACTGTTGTTATTTGTAATCCAAATTGACTTGTCTGACGTGGAGAGTTGATTTGGAGGGGTATTGAATGAGGTGGAGCTATTTGATTGGCGGAGAGAGTTGATAGTGGGCCCGAATAGTTGAGGAGGCAAGAGGTGATCGTGGGGGACCCAGCAGATCGTGATTGGAGCCATGGCACAGCAGAGGAGCTGGACCAGCCGGGACCAAATGACCGCCACCACCCATCCCACCACGACGACGTGTCGTCGTACCGGTAGGTTCTAAACTCTTTAATTTGGTGATTTGGTTGAGTTATGTGGTTTTTGGGATTTGGGTAGGAATTGGTATTTTGTAGGAAATAATGGGTAAATGGAGGTAATTTGAGAAAGGGAGAGGGTAGATAGGTTAGATAGGCTAAGGCGGCTAGGTGTGTAAAATTTTAGGGTTTTTGGGTGGGTGGATGGGTAGAAATAGGTAAAAAATGAGTTTTGGGGGCCGTGCGCGGGTTCGGCGCGGGTAGTGGACAGTGACCGATGTCGGTCACTAGGCGACCCATCGGTTGAAAAAAATTAGTAAGGTTAGAATGGGGGACCGTCATCGGTTTCGTATCGGCCGGTATCGGTGGGGGGAGGGATGGGTTGAGGGTGGTATTGAGGGTGTATGGCTTTGGGGTGTTGGGTTGGGTTGGGAGTGGGGAATGGGATTGGGTTAGGGGTTTAGGGTTTAGGGTTTAGGTTTTGAAGGTGGGTTGGGGGTCTTGGTGGGGTGGGTTGTGTTGGGTTGGGTTGAGTTGGAGTAGGGGATTGGGTTAGGGGTTTAGGGTTTAGGGTTTAGGTTTTAAAGGTGGGTTGGGGGTCTTGGTGGGGTGGGTTGTGTCAGGTTGGGTTGAGTTGGAGTAGGGGATCGGGGTAGGGGTTTAGGGTTTAGGGTTTAGGTTTTGAAGGTGGGTTGGGGGTCTCGGGTGGGGTGGGTTGTGTTGGGTTGGGGTAGGGATTGGGTTAGGGGTTTAGGGTTTAGGGTTTAGGTTTTAAGGTGGGTTGGGGGCTTGGGTGTTGTGAGTTGTGTTGGGTTGGAGAAAGGCGAGGTGTGGGGTTAGATTTTGGGTGTTACAAAAGGGGGTTTAGATGGTAAAGTAGGTGTTATAATAAAGAGTGGGTCTAAGAATGTGGGTTGGTTTTGCAGGCACGCGCCAGCTGACGATGCGTGATAGGATGCCTCCACTATTGAGTCGGATGAGGCCACACATATCTGCGGCGCATTGGGCCATCATGCGCGAGGTGGGGCTCGGCGGGGTCCAGAGGTACAGAGCGATCGACAGAGATCACAGCCTGATGGTCGCCCTCATCGAGAGATGGGATCCGGCGGCCAATGTGTTCCATCTGCCGACCGGGGAGATGACGGTCACATTAGAGGATGTGTATCGCATCCTGCGGCTACCGATCGAGGGAGAGGCCGTTTTTCAGGTAGATTCAGAGACTGCCATGGATAGCATACTGCAGGTTTTTGGGGATGCAGCCGCGCTTCTGACATATCATAGCGCGAGCATTGGATATGGTGACATGTACCGCGCACACAGACATGAGACACGGCTTGCCGTGTTGATGATGATAGGATCACCCGCTCGCCTCCCGGATTCGAGGGAGGCCGCTTCCCACGGGCATTGATGGGGGTGCTACCGAGATGGTGGAGGAGCACACTGTTGGTGCATGGGCACCGGTGTAGCAGTCCGGTGCAATTATACAGGAGTTATGGGGCTATCACGAGAGGAGGCGATTTGGTGTTTGTTCTACATTTTGTTGAGATCATTGGGCATACGAGCACATCGTATGCATCAGCCCAGAGGGCTACCCCCAAAGAAATGTGGCCACAGTCGTGTACCGATATGGATTTCAGAGGTGGTTGGGGATCGTGGGCCAGCCACGAGCAGTTGTTGCAGGTCGAGATGTGGCCTACTATAGACATATGCTAGAGGGCCTTACAGCAGTAGACATTATATGGAGACCCTACAGAGGTCACCAGCCTGGCAGAGGAGCCCGCGTACAGCTGCGCCTGATCCAGTATACATTCTGGATAGCAGGACGTAGGCCGGGAGAGTACGAGCGGATACCCTTAGAGAGGGTACGCAGGCAGATGGGGCTGCCACAGGACGAGCCACCTCCCTTCCCTCAGTACAGGAGGGATGATGTAGAGGCCCCACTGCCAAAGCACCACACCCCTCGGGATCCGTGACCGGTAGCGGAGAGACCAGCAGGTGAGGGTGTGGATGATGCCGGGTGCACGGCAGCATACAGGGTCTGGTGGGCTGGGCAGAGAGCAGCGAGGATAGTACCGCCTGCGCAGCCAGACTTGGCTGCAGTTACTGCAGAGAGAGATCAGCTCCGGGGCAGTGGTAGTTACACAGGATTGGCTCACCACGACAGTACGAGATAGGGGTCCTACAGGGGCAGCTAGCCCAGCTCGTGTATTGCACAGCAAAGACCACCACCAAGAAGACAAACACAAAGTGCAGATTGTACAGTAGCAAAATGTGACTCAAAGAAGAAGATGAAACCATGACAAAAATTTCCCGATACCACCACGGCCACAGTGCAGTATTGACAGCATTGCAGCAAAGACTCCACTAAAGACCACACCCACAAAGTGCAGTACAGCTCGGGGATATTGGTGTTAGGTGCCAGGGGACCAGCCCCAGTTCCTTCAGTGGCGAGAGATCGTTATATGGAGGTTAGAGCAGAGGCCCGTTATTATCAGGATATTCTTGATAGTAGCGGAGTCGAGTATCAGGCGTATGCAGCGCATAGGGCGGAGACCTCGCACAGCCAGAGATCTCAGGGAGGGGCAGCTACACACCGCGTGTCCGTGATGGGCAGAGGCGAGAGGCACCACAGGACCAAAGGGGAGAGGTGCCGAGGGCGGTGGGGAGAGCTGATAGATCCCCGACATGGTTTTGGTATAGGGACATGGGCACCGGTCTGCGAACCGGTTGTATTGATAGAGGCCTGCGTGCCTACA
This sequence comes from Taxus wallichiana var. yunnanensis, assembly GCA_018340775.1. Classification (NCBI taxonomy): domain Eukaryota; kingdom Viridiplantae; phylum Streptophyta; class Pinopsida; order Cupressales; family Taxaceae; genus Taxus; species Taxus wallichiana. Next base: position 276,566,503 of record CM031244.1, read on the forward strand.
CTTATTCATTGTTTTGATTTATTTATTTATTATATACCGGCCTGCGAGCCGAGTACGGGTTGTACATTTGATACCGGCCTGCGAGCCGAGTATATTTTTGATATGAGAGACCGGCCTGCGAGCCGAGTCGATATTTTTGGTAGGTATTGCGGCCTGCGTGCCGGCTTTGGTATATTATGAGATCACAGAGGCCCCGATGTAGGGCACATTGTATTTTTGAAAACTGGGATATATATATATAGATGATGTTTTGATCCACATGCTGTGTTTAAAATGTGTTGAAATAAATGGTTGGTAATATATAGAATGTGTGATGAGTTTAATTGACATGTTGATAGATAGATGATGCTGATGTTTTTGTTTATTTGTGCGTATATATGAATGTCAGGTTATGTGATAAATTGGTGGTTTTGTGGCAGTGTAATATATGTAACTGATGAGTTGGATCTAAATGATGTATAGATTGATAGTTTCTTGATATTCGTAGTTGATGGTTGTGTATTGGTAGAAATGATGTTTAATGAAATTATAATGCTATGTGTGGTGGATAAACAAATGTGGTAAATTCTGTTGTTTATGCAGGCAAAGAGGTGGGCGCGACAAAAATTTAGATGAGAAATGAAGAAAAGAACCCTGTTTCAAAAAGGCAGGTGCATAACCGGTATCGGTTTGCTAACCGATGTCGGTAGAGATATGACCGATATCGGTTCTATGACCGATACCGGTTATTTAGGTATGAGCTTTTCTAAAAATAGAAAAGCTAGGGTGGCAACTTAAGTTTTAATTTTAGAGCCATGCAAGAGGTTAAATACGCGAACGCGACGCTTTTTGACGACTGAGACAGGTATTTGCATGAGAGATTTGGGTGAGAAGGAGAAAAGAGACAAGGAAAGTGAATGTGATCCGAGATTTAGAAGGCAGACAGACAAAGTTAAAAAGGGTGGTGATCATGGCAGAACGAGGAGAGGCATCCAGCAGGCAAGGACAGGAGGGCAGACAAGGGCCACCGCAAGCTGCTGCAACTCAAGAGGTATTGTTTTGTTTGTGATTTGATTACTGCATGTTTCGTGAGTAAGATGGGGGAGAGTAGGTGGGTAGATATGAGAGAGAAAACATGATAACAAGGGTTGCAGGTGAGGTAAGTGTTACAGGGTAGGCAATCAGGGGTTCCAGGTATGTTTGTATGTATAAAAATGAATAAACGAGCAAATTATTGTCGTAGGTGGTTGTTTTTAGGGAAGGTGTATAAAATTGACAGTGACCGGTAGCGGTTAGGGAGAACCGGTATCGGTTATGCAACCGATATCGGTTACGTGTAACCGGTACCGGTTACTGGAGAAATTTCCAGAATGTTTGAAAAAGATCCTAACGGAGTGAATGGTTGTTTGTTGTTTTGGTGTATGCAGGCAGAGACAGGGTTGAGGATGAATGATAGCGTGCCAGCGCTGTTGTCGCGAATCCGAGCGGATGTAACACCAGCGGAATGGACATTGATAAATCGTTTGGGGTTAAGTGGAATCCGTTATTATTCACGAATCGCACGTAACCATGGTATGTTACAGGCGCTGATTGAGAGATGGAATCCTGAGACAAATACCTTCTATCTGCCAACAGGGGAAATGACAGTAACATTGGAAGATGTGTTTCGGATTTTGAGACTCCCTATTACAGGAGAACCAGTTTATCAGGCACTACCTAGCGCGGGGCGGGCAGCGATAACAGAAGTGTTTGGTCCATATGCACGAGACTTAACACAGCGGGGTTTGTCATTCACATATGGGGTAATGTATGCAGCACACCCTGAGGAGACAAGGTTAGCAGTGCTATTAATGATAGCGGTAGGGTATTATGCATTACCGAGGGCGGAAGGGGGAAGATTTCCAAAGGCATTGATGTGTGTTATTTGGGAGATGATAGAAAGGAATGTGACTTTTGCATGGGCACCTGCATATTTGGCGGAGCTATACAGGGGTTTATGGGCTTGTAGGTGAAATCACAGGACAACGTTGGATTGTGCATACTTATTACACTGTTGGGCCTATGAGCACATTGTTTGTGTGTGACCAATAGGCCGATCCATCCAGGCAGGAGAGACCGGAGTACAGAGGTTGGGATTCCGACGATGGGTCCAGACAGAACAAGAGGCAAGATCTCAGGCCGTGCCGGGTGACATTGAGTATTACAGGCAGGTATGGGAGAGGTTGACGGTTGCGGATATCTGTTGGAGGCCCTACGGGAACTATATGGTAACCGAGAACATAGCTGAGGAGTTGAGAGGTGTAGAGCGATTGAGGTGGATCGCGGGGCACAGGCCAGGTGAATATGAGAGGATTCCTATAGATCACGTGCGGCGACAATTTGGATTTGTGCAGGACATACCACAGGCTTATAGACCATATATGAGGATCGATGCCGAGGCAGCATTCTCACCACCCCGGCCAACACCTCCAGAAGGGCCCGAGGAGATAGCAGCCGATCGCAGGGTAATGGATGCAGGAATGACAGAGGCCTATAGATTATGGTGGGTAGCAGAACTGCGAGGTGTACGTGAGCGCCCTGACATAGCGGTGATTACAGCAGAGAGGGATCGTCTGCAGCGTTTGGTTCAGCAGCTCCAAACGCAGGTGAATGAGACAAGAGGATTGTTAGTGGTCATGAGTCACGGGCGCAAGCGAGACTAGAGGCTGGAGTTCTCCATGCGAGAGGGCGTATTCATATGTTACAGAGAGATCGGGCGAGATCGGTGGCGGTACCAATAGCCGTGGTACCTTTGAGGACAGAGAGGCCCGGTGAGAGGGGTCGACGATCACGATCATCACCTAGTTCGGGATGAGTTGTGATGGTCTGAGTATATGTTAGCGAGGTATAAGAATAAATAAGAGTACCGACCTGCGCGTCGATGATATAGAAGATGTATTTGTTTAACATCTAACTAAAACGAGATATGTATGTTGATTTGCGTTATAATAATAAGAATGTTGTCGTTTTGACTTTCGGTGTTTTGAAAAAGGATCAAAGAGAAATGTAATTAAATAGAAATACACAAAAATATTTATATTTACCACACATGATAGGTTATGGTAGGGGATGGTCGAGCTAACCTTGGGAGACCCCATGTCTCCTAAGTGCTGCCTACATAGCCCATTGCACAAAGCAAGGACGGGCCTCAGACCGATGTAGTTCTCCCTTAGGATCAGGGAGGGGTGAATTTAGGCAATTTGGTATGGTTTAGGCAATTTGTCGTTTGGTAAAAAAATTTGATGTTAGTAGGGTAATGGTGTTGGTGCTGGTAGGATAATGTTGTTGGTGTAGGTATAGGTAAAGCAAAGGTTAGCATACCCAAGTAGTAGGGAATAGTGTCCTGATTAAGATCAACACACAATTCTAGATGCGAGGCAAAGCGGAAAGAGTGCTCCATAGGTGAAAAGAGCTAAACAAACCACACAACGTAGAACGAGCCTGAAGCCCTAAGTGCCGTGTATAGACGAGAAGTCCATAGTTGAAAAGAGTCTTGTATGATCACAATATATCAGGTGTACGTTACGTCCCTTGAGTTGAACAAATGGTGAGGTGATGTGGATGATATAGCTGAGGTACAAAGAACTTGTTACAACGAAAGAGAACCTACCCTAAATAGACAAGTCCATGACCCAAAGAGTTCTTTTCGCATGAGGCTTTTTTTTTATCAATGTAGACTGATCGATGCGGGAAGTCTACAAGGGATATTGATTGTATTATTCTTGAGGTCTTCACGAAGCTGATCAATGCGAGAAGCTTCTGATAAAGGCTGACTGTGTATAGCTGTCCTTCGAGGGAGCAGTCTATTTATAGTAGCAGATATGATTTTAATGCATAGCTGTCCTTCGGGGGAGCAGTCTATATATAATAGCAGCAATAGTTTGGCATATAGCTGTCCTTCGAGGGAGCAGTCTATATTTAATTTTAGATAACTAGATGTTCTTTTGGCGTGAAGCATCTAGTTTAGTAGGAAGTTTGACTCAAGAAAATCCCATAAGAATACGGCTTATTTTAATACTTTGAAGTCATGGACTAGACTAAGAAGGGGAAGGCATCGTAAGGGGAGGTGAGGGGTGAGCTTGATTTTATTTCGAGATGTAAGAGACAAGTGTATGTGGTGGTATGTGAGCTCAAGGGACGAGCAGTAGGCGGATAAGAAGTGATATAACCCTAATTTCAACAGTAGAATGGTCGAAGATGCAAGGCATTAAGGGGTTCAGGCTCAGGTTTACCATTAAGCGAAGCTAAACGATAAGTGCCTGATCCATAGGTGTGAGTGATTATATAAGGCCCAATCCAATTGGGAGCAAATTTTCCACGTTTGCTCTTTTCCAGTTTGGTTACATGTTGATTCTCTTTGAGGACGAGATCACCAACCTTAAAGGTACGCTCATGAAGTCGCTTATCATAAGCACGCTTGATGCGTTTTTGATAGATTTGAAGATGATCAAGAGCTGTAAGACGACGTTCGTCACAAGAAGCTCCACTGGGCTAACCGCTCTTGGCGGAAATCATCGCTAGTGAGAATATCCCAAGAGATATTCTAAGGGAGGGTATTTGTATTTCGAGAGGCAAAACAGCCTCTGCACCGTATACCAAAGAAAAGGTGTGGCATTAGTAGAAGTACGAATGCTAGTACGATAAGCCCAAAGGGCAAAGGGAATGTGATCGCCAATTTCTTCCGATTCATTGACAACTTTCATGAGGATTTTGGTTAGTGTTTTATTAGAAGACTCGGCTTGCCCATTGGCTTGTGGATAGTAAGGTGATGAGAAACTAAGTTTGATACCAAAGTTGTCACAAAGGTCTCGCAACAACTTGTTTTTGAAAGATTTTCCATTATCTCGTTATCAAAGTGCGGTGAGGAACACCAAAACGATGATAATGTGGTGGTTAATGAACTCGACAATTTTTTTCTTTTTTGATTGAAATGAGTGGAATAGCCTCCACCCATTTTGTGTAATATTCGGTCGCTGTGAGTATCCAACGGTGACGTTGTGAAGAGGTTGGGTGAATCTCACCAATAAGGTCTAAACCCCATCAGTGAGAAAGGCCAAAGATCTCGAGCGATCTGGAGCGGGTGGCTAGGAGTATGTTGAAGGTTGGCATGTTGCTGACACATAACACAACGCTTAACATATTCGTAGCAGTCGTTATTGAGAGTAGGCCAATAATAACCAAGGCGAAGGATTCGTTTGGCACACCAGCAAGGCCGCTAAAATGTCCACCACAAATACCGTCATGGACCTGTTGGATGGTATGAGTGGCCTCCATGCTAGTTAGACAGCGAAGGAGGATACCATCAAAGCCACGTTTATAGAGGAGTCCCCCCATGACAACATAACGCGAAACACTTTTAAGAAAAGCACGTTTGCAGTTACTAGTAAGATCAGGTGGGAGGACAGAGATTGTAAGGTAGTCATGAAATTGGTGGTACTGTATCCCGTGAATTAGTAGACACACGATTTATCATACAAACTACCGGGGTTGAATAGATGGGGCAAAAAGTTGTTGGACCACGACGAATAATTCGTAGTCAATTGCAAGCGCGCGGGAATTTGTGAGGCTAAGCAAGCCATAGTATCCGCAAATTTGTTAGTGGAGTGGGAATGGTTTGTATAGAATAGTGGGTAAATAAAGCTAGAAGTGAATCCACATAGTGTTTGTATTTTTGAAGTTCTCATTTTTGCATTGGTAGACGCCCATAACTTGATTGACTACCAATTGAGAGTCGCCAAAAATGTTGATAGATTTGATACCTAAGTGTAACGCAACTTGGAGACCTAGAACAAGGGCCTCGTATTCCACTGTATTATTAGTGCAAGGGAAATCAAGTCGGAATGAAAGAGGCATAGGTTCAGCGTTGAGAGGAATGAGAACAACGCCGGCTCCTCCGCCGCGCTGGCATTTAGATCCATCGAAGAAGAGGGTCATTGGGTACGACTCTCTCGTGAGGGAAAGAGTAGCGATGAGTTCGTCTGAAATGTGAAATTGGTAAATTGTTCCCCTGCGTGACAGAGCGTCCGCTAGTTGGTCTCGCGATGGTTTGTCCTTTGATTGATTTCTGTGGATAAACTCAAGATCGAGGTCGGCGAAGCATGAGCCATCTAGCAATGCGTTGGTTCGAGATGAGGTTTGGCGACATGTAATGGATGGGGTCTCAGATTGGTGATGACGAAAGTCTTGTGATTTAGAAGGTAGTGTCGAGTTTGGTGGCAACGAATGATAGGGCAAGGCACAATTTTTCTACATGTGTGTACCTAGTCTCATAGTCCACCAAAGTACGACTTATATAATAAACGGCTTGTTCGTGATTCTCGTGAGTCACGATGTGCAAGCATGGCTCCTACAAATATGGGTCGGTGGCGGAAAGGTAAAGGTAGAAAGGGCGGTTGTCTTGGGGTGGGATAAGCACGGTGGTCAGAAGAGATAAGATTTGAGAGCTTCAAGGCTTGGTGACATTCTTCGCCCATTGGAATGCAATATCCTTTTTAAGGAGGTGGTGGAAAGGGTCGACACCGATCCGAGAGTCGGGAGATGAAACGTCGGATAGATCGAGCTTACCTTGTAAACTACGCAATTGTTTGAGATTTTTGGGTGGGGGCATTTCTAGGATAGCTTTGACTTTCGATGGGTCGACCTCAATGCCACGCAAAGAGACGATAAAGCCAAGAAGTTTTCCCGAAAGAACACCAAAAACACATTTCTTCGGTTGAAGGCGGACAGAATATTGTAACAGGCGATCAAAAATAATGGTTAAAACATCGAGATGTTCACTACGATGTTTGGACTTGCCGAGAAGATCGTCGACATAGTCTTCAAGGATAGTGTGCATAATGTCATGAAAAATGTAGGTCATAGCCCGCTGATAGGTAGCACCAGCATTCTTAAGGCCAAATGGCATGACACGATAACAAAAGGTTCCCCAAGGAGTTATGAAGGCAGTCTTGTGTTGATCGGCAGGGGCAACCAAAATTTGGTTGTATCCTGAAAAGCCATCCATGAGAGAAAGCATTTCATGACCCGCAGTGAGATCAACAAGTTGATCAATACTTGGGAGGGGGAAGTCATCCTTAGGGCAAGCGAGGTTAAGATCCCGAAAATCGTGCATATCCGAAGTCCCCCCGTCGCTTTCGTGACAGGTACGATGTTGGAAATCCATTGAGGATAGTCAATAGGCAGAATGAAGGAAACAGAAAGGAGTCGTTGGAGTTCCTCTTTGACCAAGAGAGCAATGCGTGGATGCATTTTTCTCAATTTCTGTTTGACTGGTTTGGAATCGGGGTTTAGGGTGATGTTATGGACGGCAATGGTAGGATCAATTCCTGGCATGTCAGCGTAAGACCATGCGAAAGCTTGGTCATGCAGCACGAGAAAGGTAGTAAAGGCGGCTTGTTCTGATGTGTTAAGGGATTGTCCAATCTTCACTATGTGAGGATCTTCCTCCGTGTGGATGTTGATTTCTATAGTAGATTCGTTCAGCATAGTTTGGGTTTCAGATGGTAAGGCACGTTGAATATAAGAATCATCCGCGCCTAGGTAAGTGAGGATGGAGTCGCTATCCCGGCATTCAACAACATTAATCAAAGGCGAATCCTCTTCGATCATGTCTGGATACAGAAGGGGAAGAGAAGATGGGTCCTCATTATCGCGTTGATAAGTGAGAGGACCTATGAAGATAGCATTTATGAAAAAAAAAAGTTAGGAGGGATAAATTCAGGGTCCATCGATTCTGTGGGAGATGATGGCAAAGTGGGTGATGATGTTTCGGTAGGGGCAACGTCTTCCTCTTCCAGGATACAGCTGACAGGAGGTGTCTCTTGTGTAGGTGTTTCGGAAAAACCGAGACCACTGCGATCATTATGTTTGCGTGTGGTCACGGGAATAAGTGTATGTCGGCCTTGTTCGTAAAGGCCAAAACCAAAGCCTTCCACGCACAAATGAGTCAAGAAGGTGAGGGCGAAACGACGATTTGTCAAGTATTGAAAATCGGATTGGAAGGGAACCACACCAAGAGGAGGTTCAGGGGTAATGGAGGATGCGTCAACACCCCCATACGTTAGGTTAGTGCGACAATGGGGTGGTCCGTAAGAGATTACCTCCCCCACGCGACGGTCGTAGGTGGGATGCGCATGTAATTGTCCGTACTCCTGCGGGGTAGGGAAAGAACTAACGTTATATAGGCGGTACTCCCCCAGTGTGAGGCGATGAAAAACATCTACTAAGGGGTCTGAGGTTGGGATGTTAGCCATGCGGGAAGAGAAGTGGTTTGTGCGACGGTGGTTTCATCACTTGAAGGCGTAGGTGCAGCTTGAGGTGGATGGTTGAGGTACATTCAAGAGGATGGTTGGGTTGAATGTATGGGTGTCTTAATTGGTATAAGCACATCATTTGGGCGGTATAACATATTGCAAGTTTTGAAGGGGGGAGGATCAGCTTTTACAGTGTAGGACTTCCCCTCGTACTCAAATTTTATACATCGATGTAATGTTGAGGGAACGCATCCCATGGCCCGGATCCAAGGACGACCCAGCAATATATTATATTGGAACTCTCCTTCAAGGACATAGAAGAGTTCGGGCAAAGTACGTGGGCCTACGCGAATGTTGAGGATCACGGTGCCTAAGGTAGAAGTAATAGCGTCATTGAATGATCGCAACATGATGGGGTTGGCACACATGCAACTAGAAGGGATGTTCATTTGTTGGAAGGCTTTTGAAGAGATGATGTTTAGGCTAGCGCCCCCGTCAATCATAACCCGACGTACTCGAATGTCTCGGACGTAAGCGGAAATGAAAAGGGCAGTGGTCGTGGTCTTCGCACTAAAGTCGATAATTTCATCTTCCGAGAAACTAACCGCAGCGCTTGTTGTTTTGAGACGTATGGTGGGGAGATGGATTGTTTGGTGAGAGAGGCAACGTGATTGGGTGTTAGAATGGAGGTAACGGGCAAGGTTTCGTTGGGTAAAACCTCTATCCTCAAGGATCTCAACGAGAGCTTGTCGATGAGATTCGAGGTCCGAATGAGATCATATAGTGTCATTTTTACTGCGATTGATGAAGTCTGTTTGATCATGGTTCGGTGGGCAACTCCATTAGAGATGGATAGGCGGGTCCACGAATAACCACTTTAGGTGGTGGTGTAATCGGATGGTCAAGGAGAAAGAGATGCCGCAGTGTGTTTTCTTTCGCTTTCCCATTGTTTTTCCGTCTCTCGAGTAGCGACACTAATCATATTAATCTCGTAGACCCGAGATGAAGAAGATGGTTGGATAATTCATGGTCTTTAAGAGGTGGGGTCAGTAATAATGATCGATCTTGGTGAGGCGGGGACAGATGGTATAGTAGAGGGAATTGACGCTAGAGGTCTCTCCCTTCGTAAGTTGTCTTTCTTAACCTTTGTATCCGGAAGAGGTGACTGGCGAAGGATGGTTTTTAGAGCTTTGCATCCTTCTACATCATGTCCAGGTGTGCGGTGATAGGCGCAGATTTTAGACTCATCATAATCCACAGGTCGGGGCTTAGACGGGTCATAAGGTCTAAGTGGAGGTAGGGAGATGGTCGCATTCTCCACCAACATAGCAAGGATTTTGGCGTAAGATCCTTTGAGTGGGTCAAAATCAGAAGAAGATGAGGGTATTGATTGTGTGGGTTGTGGTAATGTTTGGGCGTGTTTAGTTCGTATGGGTGGTGGTTTAGCCGAGGGGTGCTGACACATGTTTTTCACTAAACGTGGTTTCTTAGACACAGAAGTTACGTTCAGCTGGTTAGATGATGAGGCTACAGATGGCATGGTAGCAGGAAACAACCACGGAGAAAGGGGAGTGACAGAAAATAAATCCTTTGATGATGGGATTGGTTTAGGGTTGATAGGTGGACCGGATACGTGGGGTAACGATGTTGTGATACCCTTTGATCTCTGTATAGGTGTAAAAGGCGTAGGTCGTTTTGCAGAAAACAACGGAGGTATGATATATTGGTGTAATGTGGAGGGATGAGGTCCCAATATGGAAGGTGGGTGTGACGATGAGGGTTTTAATTGTGATAGAGGCCCGGATTGCGTTCGTCTCCTAGGTGGCGGAACGGATTTATTTTTGGATAGATCGAGTCGCTTAGGCGGGTGTGTTAGACTGGGCATTGGTGAGGTCCCAAGCGTAGGGGAAGATCTGGTTAAGTTGATAGAAGTGGACGGGGCGTTTGGTAGAGGTGAGGGGGGTGAAGGCGAGAACAGGGGCATTTTAAGCTTCTGTAAGCACTTCGGGTAAATGGTGGAGACATCAGGATCAGTCATTTGCATTTGAGTAGAAACAGGAGTACTCAAACGTTCCCATAGGGCCTGTCTATCTTCTGTGGAATGACAGTCTCCAGGTGTGATTTGTAATTTTGGTACAGAGGAAAAGTGAGTTGTAATTCCAGTCCATTGCGGGTGTGACACAGGAGGCGGATGAGGCACTGTATCAATAGATGTCAGGAGGTCAACCGGTCGTTGAAAAGATTTAGGCGATGAGGGACTAATAGGTAGGAGGGCGTGTTCGAGGAGATCTGTCATGTTAAAAGAATGTGGTGATGTTAGTGTAAGAGATTTCTCGTCTAAGGATGTCAAAAGGAGTGGTGAGCCTTCCTCTTGTGTAGCAAGAGTGGTAGAAGGGGACGTTTGGGAAATAGATAAATTAGATAGCATCCGCTCACAGTCTTGTAGGGATGTGGTGTAAGAAGACTCATTGATGGGAAGGGAAGCCTGGGCAGTTAACTCTTCTATGAGTAAAGGAACGATTTCGCTTTGGCTTGATGGTGGTAAAGGAGGTTCGGGCTCCTGTGTTAGTGAAGAGGCTTGATTCAAAATTTTCTCGATAGAGGCTTTTGGCTGAGAATCGAAGACTGCATGGATCTCATGAACACTCTCCTCAGCTAAGATATCTTGGTTTACGTTGCTGCTGGACGAGTGATTCGGGAATGGCTTGTTGAAAATTTTCAGATTTCGGTTAGCAGGGGCGTTAGGATTATCGAGTGTTATATCCCCTGCATCAACCATTTCCTGCACTATGTTTTTCAACATCTTGCAGTTTTCATGACTATGTCCTTTTACGCGGTGAAAGTTACAAAAGTCATTTTCTTTGTACCAGGAAGGTATTGCGCGGGTGGAGTCAAACCCAGAGTGAGGTTTTACAGGGGGCAAGGTGATAGCCCCAGCTTTGAGCAATTTCTCTAGGATGACGCCATAAGTTTCTCCCAAGGGAGTGTAATTGGTGGGCTCAGCTTTGTATTTATAGGTGGTTTTTGGTGGAGTATTGGACGGTGATTGGGATTTGACCATCACCGCGTGGACAGCTCCTTTTGATTTAGAAGAGGTGGACGCGTGAGGAGTGGTGGTATTTGGTTTATTGGTAGAATCAGGAGTTCGGAAAGTGGAGTTCTTGTTGCGCAACCGCAGTTTCTCTTCCTCTAAGGCTCGAATTTCTAATTTTCGAGCCATAGTAAAGGCCTCGTCGAATGTACGGAAAGTTTGAATTTGGAGGGTAGGGGAGATGTGCTTAGCGCAGGCCCGCGTAAACAGTTCGATAAGTTCGGTTTGAGGCAAGGCATACGTAAGTTGGTTGATAAGGCCCCGCCATCGTCCAACGAAATCTGCGATAGATTCGTCTTCGAATTGTCGGATGGCATAGAGGTCAGTGATAGATACTTTCTTGGCAATGTTAATGGAGAAATGATCCAAGAAAGATTGGGCTAGTTGGTTAAAAGAGAAGATTGAGTGCTGGGTTAAAGCACTGTACCACTCCAAGGCAGGCCCTGATAAGGACATGGGAAAGGTGCGGAGTAACAAGGCATCATCATGGGCAATCAAATAACAAGCATGTCTAAATGATCGCAAGTGTTGTTGAGGATCCTCTTTACTGTTAAAACGAGTAAACTTTGGCAACTCCCATTGAGGAGGATATGAATGAAGGGGGACAGAAGGGTGAATGGGCTCCCGACAAACTTGCTCGTATGTCAAGGCGCTACGACTTCCTGAAACGGAAGCCTCCAGGTTTTGCATTTTGTCCATCATTTGCTTGATGAAATCTGTGGTTGGATGAGATGATGGTGCCACAGAATAGGGATGTCCCATATAAGGTGTTGAGGTTACTGGATACGTATATGGGAATGAAAAGGTAGGCGGAGCTTGAGAAGGAAAGCTCGTTTGAATAGGTGGCAGAGAGTAAGTCATGAATGGAGTGGTCTGAAAGAGAGATGAGATAGGGGCAGTTGGTGGTGGCGATACATGGGGTCCAAGATTAACAAAAGGAAAGCTAATCGGGGTCGTATGAACCTCTCGCCGCCGCCGGATTGGGAGACGGGGCTAGCGATGCAGGAAGTAAGGTATTGTTATCAGGAGGAGTAGGAGCTAAATGAGCAGCTATACTAATAGGCATGCCCATAAGGAGCTGACCATCAGGCGTACGGTCAGGGGTATGAGACAAATAGTATTGTGACAAATACTGGGATTAGCATCCGTAAATTTGGCAAAGTCCTTGTCTCCTACAGAATTTGGGGATCTCACGGGTGTCCGTAGGGTTCCCTATGTAATGTGAAGGGGGTGATTCAGCAAAGAAACAGAGCAAGCGTGTGAAACCATGGCAGCGGCTCGCTTCCGAGTGATGACAACCATAGACCGTAACACACAGAAAGTTTCAATCTATCAAGAACAAAAATAACCTCGAATGGTGAATTTGGCAAGTCACGGTTTGTCGTGTGGTGAGAGAGACAAGAATCGATATCGGTTTACTAACCGGTGTCGGTCACAGGGGAAACGACGTCGGTCCCTTAACCGATGTCGGTGTCAAAAATCTAGGATAAGAAGATACAAAGGGGCTGCTAATTTGATTTTTAGCAACGTTGAGTAGTTTTATCAACTTATTGATCACAAAAGACAGAGTATGACAGAGAAAACAGAACAGCAAACAAGCAAGATGCACACGCAAATGCAGAGATTAACCTTAGGGTTAATTTTAATTATTGTGGGCTTATGCCTTTAGACGTAGAATGATGTCAGAATCCTAAACAAGAGACTTAGGGGAAATGTCAAGTTGTTTTGGCTTATAAGGTTACCTCAATCGGGCGGAGGAATACCGCGGAAAAAAGGGGGGATGTTTGAGCTGTTGTGTTAATTGTGAAGTGATTCGGTATGTGTTGTGCAGTGAAACTAAGGTTAATTTCCTGTCAATACCGTGGATATCACCTCCACGTGTACGACCTGTTACTTAATCTATGTTCACTAGAATTGAAAAACAACAGGCAGGAATGTAATGCATGTGTTTTAAAACCCAAATCGAAAGTGATATTCGATGAAGCAAAAGAGATGACTTTTACTAATGCAAGATGCAAAAACAAAGCAAGTTCTTTTACCAGAATAATAAAATACCCCGTGAATATCTCTAGAAGAAGAAAACATCAAAGTATGCTCCCTATAATAAAAGCAAGCAAGAAATAAAGAAAAACCCAAAATGGGTCCCACCGGCGTGCAAAAAATGTTTCACTCGAAATGCTTCGCTCCTTATAGAAACAGATAAGGTTAGGGTTAGGAGGAATACCCGTAGAATGTCGAGATGATGTGCGCGCACCGTAGAGAAAGATCAGCCGATCGCGAAGAACTCCTTTTGTGTCTGGGAAGGACTACTCCGCAAATAAGAACACAAGACCACAAGATTTTGATTAGATAATAAATGAGGAAACTGCCTTGGGCCCAGGAAATGTAAAACTTCCTTTCGAAGGTGGTCAGTTTCCCTGCTAACATGAGTTAACACAAAATATTGTAAAATATCAATCAAATTGCTTGGCTGAACTGGGTAGGGGAAAGGCTGTTTTTCCTGGTTTTGATCAAAGGAACCGATGCCGGTTACCTATAACCGATGGCGGTTACTGATAACCGATACCGGTGGGTTCTAGGATCTTCTGGGCTGGTTGTGGAGTTTGTAATGGCTGATTTTTGGATGGTATTGGGAAATGGGATGGTTAGAAGCTAAGGAATGATAGTTAGAGGCAATGGTACGTTGGATAATGGATTCAGAAACGGATTTGGGAGGACTGTAATTCCAAAAGCATAAGAAATGTTATAATGGAGGACATGCAAGATGTAACTTACTGGTTTTTGACGAAGATGCCGCTGATCTCCTTGGTCGCCAACTCTTCCGGGTTTCTTCACTCGCCTCTCGCTTGGTCAAGTGAAGTTCGACTCGCTAATCGCTTTGACTCTCCTTTGATTCAAAATCCTTCGACTGATCTCCAAAATGAAATTCCGATCCGTTGTTTTGGTTTGGGGAGCCCATTTACAGGGAACCGATGGCGGTTGCGTAACCGACGGCGGTCGAGTAGGAACCGGCATCGGTTAGGAAAAAGTAGGCTATTTTTAGTAAAATAGCCCACCTTCCCCGCTTTCTCCCGAGAGATCAGCGGGCTTGGTCAAGTGGCTAGAAGGTCGGCTTTTGGTGCGAGTAAGGAGGCATTAGTTATGGATGTGAGTCTAGACTAAGTCATGGGTCTTAATTAGGTTAGTTTAGGGTTAGGGCTAGGTCATGATGAGGTGGCAAAGTGAGGTGGCGGGTAAGGTGATGTGGATTTATCAATTGCAAGGTAATTAATAAATAATTGTGTAAAGTTTAGGTAATGAGGTTAGGTTGCGAAATGGGATGCGGGTCACAAGGGGTCGTGAGACACGAATTTGGTGTCTACAGGAATGTAAGAAGTAGTTTAGTAAGAGATTAAGAACACTATTACTTGCATCATCAAGCCAAAGCATGGTAATGCACTTGAATCATAACCAGTACCTTGGTACACTGGTGAAGTGAACCCTGATGTATTTCTACGTGCCATGGAAGCCTAGTTTAAGGATGAGGGGACAAAAAAATATCCTAGTATATACTTTGTGTAAGATAAGGATGCATTTGTGGGATACACACAAAGACAACTTATTGGAATGGAGAGAAGTGAGAATCACCTTTTCTACTAGGTTCTTAAGGAAAAAATGTATCTTCTCCATTATGCAAATTTCATGGGAAGTCCCTTGTTTTACACACATTCAAGTTTATGAGAGACTTTGGATGGAGGGGTAGGAGACCTTGCCACCATCACTTTGGGTGCATAATTTTTGTTGCACTTTAAGTGGCTACATGTGCACATGGTATGTTCATGTAGAGTTGACAAATAAACATTTAATTAGTAGGAGATGACCTCAAGTATGATTCATACTTTTGATTATTTTTATACTAAGACAATGCTCAATGAAGCACTTGCATATTATTAAGTTCCTTACTTTGAGAGATAGCGCAAAGGATGAGGAAATATTATTATATATGTTTGGAGAGATTGATTTAGAGGCACGCCTTGAACTTGAAGAGACAGAGAGGAAGAAGAAATGGTCTGCATCTAGGAAGAAAAGGAAAAGGGTAAACTGGTATGCATGATAAATTATGATGATGATGATGAGGATAATAACTTGGATATTAACCACACTGAAGGTACACATGAGGTGATGGACCTTGTATATGAAAATACACATGCATATCATGATCCTACGATAACAAAGAAGGTTAACATTGGTATAGATGTAGAGCCTAAATAGGACATTATTAGTGACTAATGATTGGAGCAGAAGTTGTTAAGATTATTAAACTCCTGCACGACTTTAAGGAATTTTTCTAAGGGGCTACCATGAATTAAATGGAGTCCATATTTCTTTAGGTGATATGAGAGTCAAACTTAAAGAAGGTGTGCACCCGATTAAGAAGAGATCTTATAGGACGAATCCTAATATATGCATCAAGGTGAAGGATTAAAATGATAATATTCTTAAATATGGTATAATTAAGCCTAATGAGTGAGTTCCATGGTCATCAGTATTAAAAAGGATGAGAGAATAAGGATCTGTGTGGACTATAGAGAGTTGAATGCTTCATGTTTCATTGATCCTTTTCCCGCCCCATTCATAGAGGATATCCTTAAAGGAGTTTCTAGGTGTGAGATATAATCTTTTATAGATGGGTTTTGAGGTCATCACCAAGTGCACATGGAAAAGGAAGATCAAGAAAATACTACTTTCACCACCGAGTGGGGAAGTTTTACATACACAGTGATGCCCTTTAGACCGAACAATACGCCGGTAGTGTTCTCGGAATTGTGGTACATGCGTTTAAGGAACTCATTCATAAGTATTTATAGGTATACCTAAATGAGTCAACCATGTATGGCTTAGTTAAGGACCATTGTGAGAATCTAAGGCTCATTTTTAAGAGGTGTAGGTAGTTGAAAATCTCTCTGAATATTAAAAAGTGCATATTTGCAACACCTTTTGGCACTTTACCGGGACATATAATTTATAAGGAGGGGTTGTTAGTGGACCCATCCAAGGTTTTTGAGGTCTTGGGTTTGGAAGAACTTAATAATCAAAGTGAAGTACATATATTTCTAGGGAATACAAGGTTTTATATGAAATTCATTAAAGGCAATACGAAGATTTTCCCACTCCTAGAGGAATTATTGAAGGCTAATGGGAAATTCTATTAGTATGATGTGCAACAATAGCCGTTTGAAACATTGAAGAAAAGGATGACTACTACACCTATTTTTAAATTTTCTTTATGAGGAAAACCATTCCATGTCCATGTTGATACTTCTGTCATGGTAATTAGCATAGTGTTAGGACAAACATAAGAAGGAATTGTAGACCACACCATTTGTTCTCGCGAAGGAAGTTAACACCAGCGGGAGAAAAATTAAACATCTACCAAGTGTGAGGATTTCTCCATGATTTACACATTGCACAAGTTCATACAATACTTATTGGTGACACCATTTATGTTCTTTACATATCATATGGACCTTAATTATCTAGTATACAAGCCTAATTTACAATGGCACATTCATAGGTGGATAATTATATTTCAAGAGTTTCAATTTAAAGTTCTTGTAAAACCACGAAGAAGTAACTTAGGGCCTGAACATTTGTCAAGAATTAATTCTAGTGAAGATGTGTAGAGAATTAAGGACATAATGTTAGATGCACATCTCTTTAGATTGAATCTCACACCCACAAAATTGGAAGATATTTTTGTCCTTTTATGTAATTGGACCAGTACCTAAGGAATGAATACATTAGATAAGAAGAAAAGCTGCAATACATGTGACACCTTACTAGTTGATAGGTGGAGATTTATACAAGAAAGGTCATGATGAAGTTTTTCACCGGTGTGTTTTAGAGCATGAGTATGAGGATATTATGGAAGAAGCTCATGGTGGAATTATAGGAGGTCATTATGTAGGTGATAGAAGGAATAATAACCGGATCGTACCAAACCAAGAAATCGATGCTAATCAAAAATGTCAACGAATAAGGTGAAATAAATTCACCGGAATAACTTTACCAAAACCTTTACAAATAAATGAGAAGCAATATCATATATTATTATCAAACTCAATGAAATACAATGATAATGGGACTTGCTTATATAGGAAAATAATAACAATCTAAGCACCAATCAAGTTCATAGATCAAGCCATAAATCAAGGAAAGAACTAGTCATCAAAGAACTAGTCAATTCCATAGATTTAGGAGAGAATTAGACATCAAGGATCTAGTCAATACCATAGATCAAGGAACAAACTAGTCGTAAGAACAACATAGATCAAGGAAAGAACTAGTCAATACCATAGATCAAGGAAACAAATATACCTAACAACTAGATAATATCCCCTAACATCTAGATAAATAAAATTAAATATCCATACACATAAGTGGGTGAGGATAAATACAATAAAGTTAAATAAAGTACCTAGGTGAACATTAGCTAAGGTAAATACATACTCGAACAGTGTGATTCCATCTTGTGTAAGATTCGATGGCTGGAATTGGTGGGAAACTATTTATAAGGATACTAAGGAATATTTCAAGGTGTGTGACCATTTTCAGCATGTTGGGAAGCCTAGAACAAGAGATGAGATTCCTTTGATGCCTATTCTTTGTGCTAAACCTTTTTGAAAAATGGGATATTGAATTTTTCATTCCTATTTCACAACCTACGCATAAGACTGGCATGCCTTATATTATAACTTGTACAGACTATCCGATAAGTTGGGAAGAGGTAGTACCTACAAAGGATTGTAAAGTAAATTTAGAACAACAAGATTTTTATCGGAGAAAATTATTAGTAGGTATGAATGTCCTTTATGTATAACAAGTGATAGGGGCTCTCACTTCTTAAATGAGACCATGAGAATTATTTTGGTTGAGTTTAAGCTAGCACACCATAATAAAGAAACCCTATCACCCAAAGGTCAATGGTAATACTTAATCTTTCAACAATATTCTGGGACAAAAATTGAAAAAAACTATTTGATGTTGGAAGGAAATACTAGGATGATAAATACAATAAAGGTAAATAAAGTACCTAAGTAAACATGAGCTAAGGTAAATAACTAATATAACACATCCCCTCAAGGGAAAATAGGGGCCAAAATAGAAGTGGCATGTCCATAGTATGAGTCCTGCAAACTAGGCCTGATGAGGCACTCATGTACAATATATCCATGAAGAAATCTTGAACAAAAAGAAAGAAAGAATCCTATTATAAGTAAAGATAAAGAATAAGAATAAGGAATATGTTATCATGAACACCACCCATGAACAACTTCTGAAATCCTAAGAATTCCATGCATCTTAGGGTAGCAAGGTGATGAAAAAGGCTTCATAAAGATGTCTCGCAACCTCTGCTTTGAGTTGAAATGTACTCCAAGAAAATAACTCCATCCTGAATGTGCTGAAAAATGAAGTGGATGTGTATCTCAATATTTTTTTTCCGATGATGCTCAAATGGGTTGTGAGAAATGTGAATTACACTTTGGTTTTCACACCAAAGTACAGTCAGTGAATTATGTGGGAATCCAAATTCTTTCAAAAAATTTCGAAGCCAAAGAATTTTCGACTCCTGTTACTATTGCCCTATACTCTGCCTCTGAAGATGAAAGTGTAATATCCTGTTACTTTGTGCACACCCATGCAATTGGAGAAGAACCAAGAAAAATAAGATAGTGAGAAGAGGAAAAAATTTCAACAATAGAACCCGACCAATCGAAATTTGTATACCCAACCAACTAAGTCGACTCCTAGTATAGTGTAGGCTAAAGTTGGAAGTGCCCTAAAAATAGTGCAAAATAATTTTAGCATCCTTCTAATGACTACTATGAGGATAATGTGCAAACCGAGATACAATCCATACTGAAAATGAAATATCGGTGTGAGTATGGGTCAAGTACATGAGACTTCCAACCAACTACCTATACAAAGTAGGATCACAAAGTGGATTGGTACATGTGAAAGTAAGAGTAACCCTAGACTAAAAAGGAGATGGAATTGGCTTACAATTAGCCATATCAAAGCGTTGAAGAAGATCATGGGTGTACTTTTGCTGACTCAAATGAATCCCTAAATCTGTCTAAGAAATTTGTAAACCAAGGAAATAATACAATAAACCAATATCTATGATATCAAACTATGTAGAAAGAGCCCTCTGAATAGTCTAAATGTGGGGAAGAAGAGTTGTCAAGAAATAACAGATCATCAACATACAATACAAGTATCATAATATCCTCACCAACGTACTAGAGATACTCAGTATGATCGGAGTGGAAACAAACAAAACCAATAGATAGAAGAAAAGAATCCATATTCTCATACCAATTTTGAAGGGATTCATTGAGACCAGAGAGACACCTTAAGATCCTAAAAACAAGAGAAGAATTCTAAATAAATCCAGAAGGTTGTTCCACATATATTTCCTCTTATAAATCTCCATGTAAAAGGCACTCTTCACATCCATCTGCTATACTGAAGCCACCCCTGTGATGAAATAATAGCAAGTACAAGGCATAAAGAATCCATCTTGGAAACGGGTGTAAAATTATCATAGTAACCAATAACTTTAACTTGTGAAAAACCCTTTGCAACAAGACAAGCCTTATAATTTTCAATGAACCCATCAATTGTGTATTTTATTTGGTATACCCACTTACACCTAACCATATTTCTTCCTTTAGGAAGATATACCAAATCCCAAGTATGATTCTCCATCAAAAGAATAATACTTAGCTAACATTGCATCATCCCACTCTTGTATCCCATGAGCCTTTGAAAAATAATGTGGATCCTCATAAAGTGCTTGAAACAAAAGTCCGAACCCGTGGAATGTGTGTGATGATTCCTAGTGGGTGGAAGATTGTATATGAAAGGTGCTACCATAGAAATTGTAGTACAAGCCCACTTAGGTATAGTGACAACATCGGTGGGAATAGGATCGTCAATGACATCTATAACCTCCTCACCAACCTCATCAAAGAAAGGATCCTCAAGATGATGAAGAATCATGAGGAGTGAAGCACTCATCAAACTGATCATGTGTTCGAAAAATAACTTCATGAGTATCAGAATCTAGAATTCGATAAGCTCTCATGTCCTCACAATACCCTATAAAGATCAAGGGTTTTCTCTTCTTATCCAAAGATTTAATTTTATTATTTATCACAAAGGCCCAAACATGTCTCGTAAAGACTCAAGAAAATGTTTCATCGGCTTAATGTTGGACCAAGATTCCTCTAGAGTCAAATGCTCAAGTACTTTGTGTGGTGTGTAATTTTGAATGTAGTTAGCACAATTAACTACTTCTTCCTAGTAGATAGGAGGTAAATATCTAGAATGCATCATATAGTTAGCCATTTCCTTCAAATTTCTATTCTTCCATTCTACTAAGCCATTCTTTTGTGTAGTATGAGAAATAAAATTATAGTGAATAATGCCTTGAGTTGCTAAAAATCAGTAATTCCCCCATTACCAGTGCAAAGGTTCTTTATACTTGAAGATTGTTTCTTTACCAAATCCATGAATACTTTGAAGTGTGAAAAAACATCACTTTTGTTTTTGAGAAAATAAACCCAAGTACGCCTCAAGAAATTATCAATAAAGGTAAGTGCATACTTAGCTCCATTGAAAGAGGGGGTAGGAAAAACCATCAAGTCACTATGCACAAGCTCAAGTGGTGAAGAAACTCTCTTGGAAAAATTCTTAGGAAATGGATCTTGGTGTTGTTTCCCTAATGCACAGCCAAAGAAAACTCCCTCAAGACAAGAAACTCTAGGAATACCATCTACCATACCATGAGTGCTCAACTCCTTCAAATATATGTAATTGAGATGTCTAAATATTTCATGCCAAAGCTTACTCTTTGAATCTACATGAGAAACCAATCCTATCCCTATAGAGGAAGTGTCATCAAAACCCTCAAAGTGATATAGTATAGAACTATGATCAAAAATACCTTGAGCAACAAGTGAATGAGGCTCCAACAAAGTTTGTACTTCTACCCCATGTGGTGTAAAATTCATTGTTTTTCCTTTACCAAAATGAAAAATTTGATATACAGAAAGAAAATTTGTGGTAATGTTAGGAACATATAGTGCATCTTGGATACTGCCACCATCAAGGTGTATATCACATTTTCCATCAATAGAAAGAAAGGAATAATATCCAACCTCAATTTTGGAAGTAGAAATCAAACCTAGAGAAACAAAATACTCCTTGGAAGAAGTCATGTGATGAGAAGCACCAAAATCTATAACCCAACTATCTGCAAGTGGTGACTGATATCTTTGAACAACATTAAGTGATTTTCCATGTTGATTAGAAGGAAGTGGAGTGGAGATAGAATTTTTTTGTTTCTTGACTGCATCCTCTAAGGCTTGCATTCACTTATAACACCTATATGCTTCATAACCACTACCCCCACAAAATAGCATGAAAGGCTATAATTATTCTTTGATTTAGAAAACTCCTTGGGTTTAGAGTTGTTTTCTTTGGGTTTAGGAGCACTTTGATTATGAGAATGGGTGGATTTGGTTTTACTTTTTGGTTTTCCCTTTCCCTTAGGATTAGATGCAAGTAATACCTTTTGAGAGGTGGAAGACTCAAGGTGAGACAATTTAGATTCTTCCCTAGTAAGTCTTTCACAAAATGTTTCTAAGTTAGGAATTTTGAATGTGTTATCTAAGGCATCCATGGTAGAGAAAAAGGTGGAAGAACATATTTTAAATGGTCCCCTCAACTTGGAAAAAATCAAGTAAACACACTCTTTATCTTTCTTATCTCTTCCACTCCCCTTCAATTGTGTCAACAAATACTTGAACTTGGTAAGATAGTATATAATTGTTGGAAAATCTATAGGATTAAGAGAGGTGATATCAATTTCGAGATACATGGCTCTCATATGATCCACCTTACTAAATAACTACTCTAATTTCTCCCATATTCTAAAAGGAGAGTCACATTTTTCCAAATGAAACAAAATAATGTCACTTACATAAGCACCTATCAAACCCATACACTCATCAAATTTTCACCGGTATTGAAATTTCTCATATTCTCAGTGAACACCGGTTATTCTCAAGAAGTTAAAGGCCATAATCCTTTCCACTTAATTATTGTTTCCATTCTTGGTTTCCATGTGTGATAATTATGTGTTGTTAATGGCTCAACATGATCTAATACAGAAGTAGATCCCATTCTCAAAAAAACACCAAAACAAATGCCGAACCAAGAAATGCAATAAGACCCCCAAATAATGTAATAAGAGCCCATCCAGATTTTGGAACTTTATAATGAGTGTGTGTTACAATATGGCACTTTATAATTATAGTGTGATTCACAAAATAAATATTTCCAATGAAAATAGCACAAAAAACAAGGACTTTTGTAAAAAAATGGCACTCAAAGATGAGTTTTCGATCAAAAGATACAAGATTTACAAGTTTATGCTTTGTTATTTATTTAAGTTACCCCTAAAATAAAATAAAATGTTGTTGTGTTCACCACACAAATAAAATGAAAGAGGGCTGGAGTTAAGAACCTACTAGTAGGAATCACAATATTTAAGCCCTAATACAACCATACCATATGACCAAGGGCTAATGATTTTAGTAGAGAGATCAGATCAAAAGAAGCATGCTCTCTTGAAGGACCACATGGAAATTTGGAAAGCAATCTACTCCTAGAGGAAGGCATGGTGGTGGGTGCCAAAGGAAAGCTTCAAGACCATCACAAAGGTGATGAAAGAAAAAGCCCTATAGAAAATAGTAGGAGATTCTAAGGGCTAGGGTTACCATTAGAGGGTTGTAGGAATGATATCATATCTAGAGGGATGGGTCTATGAAAAATTATGGAATATGGGAAGCATATATAGGGTCTCTAATACATGAGTGATGTTTTTCCGATACATTTGGTCTCATTATGACCCTTTTGAATGTAATGTGGTTAATTTGGAACTATAATCAATATAAATATATGTATTTGTTCTTAAGATATTGTTTATGGGTGAAGACCCTAAGTATCTATTCTTTATGTTATATATATTCTCTTTGTATGAATTTTCTCTTATTATCCGAATGGGTATATTGATATAATAACTCATCATATGCCTTCATAATGTATGCATGATCATTTAATTTTCTGCATTTAATCTGTTATCAATGGCATCCTCTTCTCACAATGTTCACGTAAAGGAGGGGCTCAACCCCCATGCATGCCTTAGGTGAGTGCCCAATGCCCATTGGATGATAGGCTGACATGCATGGGATTAGTGTGTTGTTCTAAGGGAACATAAAAATGACTACATCTTGGTTCCTTTGTCAAGACCTCTTTTTGAATATGTTGTGAGAATGATGCGTGATGATAGAGCACTTGACCTTAGAAAGTGTCAAAGCATGGTTTAAAAGCATAGAGGATGATTTTTCTCAAATATTTAGTATTGAACCCGAGTTTGATGCACGTAAATGGGTAAAAGAACACATATATCATGAGTTATATGAGACCTTTTGTTGTTTTCCAAAGAATTGTATGAATGGCTCTCAACATGTGCATCCATATCGAGGTAGTACTATAGATCACACATGTGGACCCAAGAGTATTATCAAAGGCTACGGGATGTGGATCTGACTTGGACACGTGTTGTTGATCACTAGTGGAAAAGAGTGTTGACTAGTTATACCCTAGAATATGCCATTTCTATGTATTCTTGTCTAGAGGTTTCTGAGTTTGAGTTCCTAAGGGAACCTAGAGGATCATTTTTTTGAGCTATCCCATTAGATATAAATATCTTGATCAATACGCTAATTTTTGAGGCATTCCCTATGGCCAAATCAACTTCTCCGAGTGCTAGTAGAGGAAGCTAGGGTAGAGGAAGATGAAATACCTTGCGGAAAAAAGGAGAGAGAAGAAAGATGACTCAAATATTGTGAAGTGTGAGAAATAGATTTGGTTAAACAATGCGAGGTTGTGAGATTGATGGATCTATGGAGGTAGATGTTGCAGGAAGGAATTGAGGTTCACGCAGAGGATGGGGAACTGAGTAGTTTGTGTTACCCCATCTTGGTAAGCGCGGAGAGAAACCTGTTTAGGTTCTCGATGAGAGTTTGTCGCATGGATAAAGGATATCCTTTAACGTGCATCTAAACCCATATGGTGACCAACCCCTTGCACTTAGTTTTGTAAATCAAGAAAGAAGTATTTCTAACCCGATTAATATCGGTGGAAGTGATCGATCTACACCTATGAGGTATAACTTCTTTTTTGGGACATATATGTCCGCACAAACAATTCCTCTATTTAGAGTGATATATAGGAAAAGTGTAAGTACAAAAATTTTAGGTATCACATATAGGAGAGGGACATGATACATTTCTAGTAGTAGAGAAATATCACAAACCATTGGTGCATAGTTCGATTGAACATTGGGAATACTAGGTGCGACCACTTCAAGCCCATTACTAGCTACAAGAGGTGTATCGGTGGAGTAGGAGCTAGAAGAGCTAGTGGACTGGTGGATCTAGAGGATTAAGAGGATAGGACCTAGTGGATCCAGGTGGATGTGGTGGTGGAGGAAACACCGAGGGAATCAAGGTTTTGGATCGAAGGAAAAGTACCTCAACCACCTTCGTAAGTATTTTTCAAGATGTCCTTACATCTACCAGACATGGATGTTGAGGATGTTACAAATCATATGTACATTTGTGATCTACTATGGTGTGCAAAGGGGATCACTACCCCAGAGTGAAAGGAAAGTCAATTTACAATGATGTTGCAAGGGTGTGCACATAGTTAGTACCGGAAGTATGACACCCATCGATGTTGGTAGATTACACCGCACTATATAATTCTTTCTTAGGTAAATTCCATATATTTGAGTTTTAGTAGAAGAGCATTAGTGCTTTGAAAGAGATCCAACAGGGAATGGTAGAGAGTTTGCGGGAATATGACGTACATTTTAAGACTCTCTTGTCAAAACTATCTTATGATATTCATCCTTCATAACATGCTCAATGGTTTGTTGGAGGGTTGATAACATCATTTAGGAGAGACCTTTTACACAAGACATTCATGGACTGCGCAAGGCCTTGGAGGTTTCCCTAAACGCCCGAGGTTGTTAGAAGTGTAGATACCAGTGTTAGTCCTTTCCTTGAGGCTCAAAATTTCTGCAATGGCCAAGAAGATAAAAACTATCTCGCAAACATAGCACACAAGACTTGCAGGTGGTCTATGGTGCATGGATTGTGAGATAGAGGGGCACACAAAGGAAAGTTTTCCTTGAAGGTAGTACGTGCCATGATGGTGGACTGTGAAATTTTCCATAAGGATCATGATGTAAGTAGATGCCCACTACTACAGTGCATGATCTGTAAGAATATGTCTTGATATTGCAATATTTTTACCTCTATGACCCATGACACAAAGGATTGTAGGTTGATTGACTAGATGCATGATTCCATTGATCTTGGTGTGGGCCGGACAAGCCTTGCAAGTAGGTACAAGAATGATGACCACCGCTATGAAGAATACGTGGACGGAGGAGTGCGTGGGAGAGGCTTTCGAGGAAGATTTTTGGCCATGGTAACCGTGGTGGAGGAAGAAGTGAGTTCCCGTGTGGGACATGTTATAACTCAGGGTCTATAGTGCATTATAAGCATGATTGTCCTGATCTATTGCAATGCTCATGGTGTAGAAAGAAACACAAGTATAAGGAGTGCCCGAGTTATTTGAGCACATGATCTAGCAGAATCGGAAATATAAAGGCATTGGGATGGTAATAATAAATAAGGATGACTCATAATGTATTCCAAGAGTGGCGTATGAGTCGGACTAGAACCTCTCTCGGTGATGATGCGAGTGGAGGCCACATGCGCTAGGAGATACCAAGAAAAATAACACTTGTTACAAGGGAAAAATTGGTACATGGAAAGTATCTAGACCTTTGTCATCGAAAGGAGGTGTATTAGGAAACCATTGATGTAATTCAAATTTTACAAGGAGAGATCCAGTGTATAAAGGAGAGCCTTTGAAAGCAATTAGAGAAAAGGAAGAATGTTGAGGCTCCACAGAAGGATCTGGATGAAGTCAGGGAAGTATGCAAGATGTTAAGGAAAGATAATATCATCCCCTTACTATGAGAATGGTTATGGGAGAATTTAGCACATGCTCGAGGAGAGCGTGAGAGGAAGGTTCTACATGCTAAACTTCCTCCCCATAGCCTTGACTATGACAAAGAGATAACTTTGAATGTTGTTGTGGATGGATGGCTTCTGAGCAATATTTTGATTGATACGGTGTGGAAGTTAATGTTCTCACCTTGGATGCATGGCATCGAATGGGAAGTCCCCTTTACAACCATCTTTGAATGTGTTCTATATGGATAATAAGACAAAGACAATTCCCATTGGTGTCTTGAAGGATGTGGTTATCACTATTCAAGGGTCCATGTTCATTGGAGACTTTGAAGTCTTGGCGCTAGTTGAGGAAGATAACTTTCTAGCATTTCTTGGGTGCCCCTGGTGTTACAAAAACAATTCCGACTATGTTTTAACAAAGGGTATATCGGTTTTGAGAACAAGGAATAACGATTTATCATTCCTTTGATAGATGGGAAGTCAACGTCTTATATTGAGCCCTTGAGAGAGAAATCCCTTGATATAATCTATGTGCCCTCTATTAGGGACCATGAAGTAATTAATCCTATGGAAGGGGTTATTCAATTTGAATATTCTTAGTCTATGAGTGCTCTAACCAACATATCATGTGATAATTGGGTACATGAGACTTAGGAGTTAATTGGGCGATAGTTGAGAGGCTCTATGACAATGGTAACAAATGCACGCTTAGTTAAGTGCCTATGAGGGAAGAAGTTTCCAAGTTACTATGGAGGAGGGAACCCATGAACTCTTACGGGAGATGGAGGCTTAGTGGAGAATTGAGATCAAAAAAGAGGAATTCTTAGCTATAACTTACCCGGGACATCGGTGCATTAGTGGGAAACACATCATGATAGCCATCTAGAGTGGCATGAGGTGAGAGTGGCACAAGGTGAGAGTAGCATTCTCTATTAGTTTCTCCGAAGCAATGTACCCACCGTAATATGAGACTACCATGGGAAGGAACCCACCTCATTCCACATCCAAGCATTGAGAGGTCATGGATGGGAGGAACAAAGGCCTTACCTTCTTCTTTATGGGTACATAAGTTGTATTCTACCTTGCAAGGTTATGCGCACACATGGTATTATAGACACCAAAATTGGGTCATAGTCCCCTTGGTCCCTTGCCAAATAACTAGCTCAAACATACTCATCTAACCATGCCCCTTCCACCCCACATCACCATTAATTTAATTAATTTATATATCCTCGCAATATTTAATATCTAATTACCCTAATTTCTACCGCACTGACTCACCTAGAAACCTCACCTAGACACCTCATCCAGCCACCTCACCCTAGACCTATTCTTGGCATGTTTCCATAACCAACAATAACTAAGTATTACTTTCCTTAATGAGCTAAGATTTGGTCTAACCCTAAAATCAATCCCTAAAATCTCTCTAACCACATTCCCACTCATTAGAAGGGAAGTTTCCATTCTAATCCCCGAGAATAAAATGAATTGCGACAAAATACATTAGACATATCTACCTGTAG
This sequence comes from Taxus wallichiana var. yunnanensis, assembly GCA_018340775.1. Lineage (NCBI taxonomy): Eukaryota > Viridiplantae > Streptophyta > Pinopsida > Cupressales > Taxaceae > Taxus > Taxus wallichiana. The sequence goes on from CM031244.1 coordinate 276,594,551, forward strand.
ACACCAAATTTGGGTCTTACGACGCCCTGTACCCCGCATATCACCTCGCAACCTAACCATACCTCACCACCTAAACCTTACACACTTAATTATTTATTAATTACCATATAATTAATAAATCCACATCTCCACCCCTGCCACCTCACCTTGCCACCTCATCATGACCTAGCCCTAACCCTAAACCAACCTAATTAAGACCTATGACTTGGTCTAGACTCACACCCATGACTCATCACCCCTCACCCGCATCAAAACAAACCTAATAATAACTTGACCAAGCCCACAACTGATCCCTTGGGAGAAAAGGAGGGAAAGTTGGCTATTTTACTAAAAATAGCCAACTTTGACCTAACCGACATCGGTCCCTACTTGACCGCCATTGGTTACGTAACCGCCATCGGTTCCCTATAAATGACCTTCCCCAGCCAAAAACAAAGGATCCAGGATTCATTTGGGCAGAGAAAAAAAGAAGTGAAACAAGCAGAAAAGGTTGCAGAGAAGAGCATCAAGCCGAAGAATGCAACTGAGCAACTAGATCGCTGTCACCCTCGTTCAAGTGTTGGAAAATACTGAGGATAGCTTCATCAGCTCGCTTTCTAATACCGGATCATCCCAACTAAGCCTTACTGTCACCACCACATTCCTTGGACCTGTATCTTCATCAGGAACTAGTAAGTATTATCTTGTAGTTCTTTGTTATCATTTTGCTTTAATTCATATTAAATGGGGAACTCACCACCTTCGAAAGGAAGTCTAATATTTCCTGGGCTTAAGGTAGTTCCCTCACTTGTTGTCTAACTAAAATCTAGTGGTCTTGCATTCTTATTTACAGTAGTCCTTCGCGACAAAAAGGAGTTCTGCATAATTGATCTCGATCTCTCTATGGTATGCGCACACCTTCCCAACATTCAACAGGTATTCCTCCTAGCCCTAACCCTTATCTGTTTCTCAAGAGAATGAAAGGATAGAAGATACTCTATTCTAGAATGGAAACATTCTGTGTGAAACATTTTGGCACGCCCGGTGGGACCCATTTTGGGTTTCTTTCTTTCTTGCTTGCTTTCATATAGGGAGCATACTTGCTGTTTGTTTCTGCTAAATATTCACAAAATATTTTGTCATTTTGGTAAAAGAATTTGTCTTGCTTTCATATCTTTGCATTTAGTGAAAGTCATCTTCTTTGCTTCATCGAATATCATTTTCGATTTGGGTTTAAAACACGTGCATCACATTCTTGCTTGTTGTTTTTAATTCTAGTGAACGTAGATTAAGTAACAGGTCGTACACGTGGGGGTGATATCCATGGTATTGACGAGAAATTAATCTTACTCTCACTACACAACACATACCAAATCACATCATAATCAATACAACAGCTCAAACCTCCCCCCTTTCCACGGTATTCCTCCGCCCGATTGAGGTAGCATTATGAGCCACAACAAACTTGACATCTCCCTTAGGTATTTCGTTTAGGATTGACATCATCTGACGTCTAAGGCATAAGCCCAAAGTGATTAAAACTAATCCTAGGGTCAATCTATTGGTTTGTGTGAGTGTCTTGCTTGTTTTTAGTTCTATTTCTCTGTCATACACTATTTCAGTGATCACTTCAAGACAGTTTGGTAGGTATATTAAGCATTGTTATCCCCAAACCAACAGCTTCTTACATCCTCTCTTTTCTTTCACAGTGACCGACACCGGTCCCATACTACCGACATCGGTTAACTGACCGATGCCGGTTACATTCTGACCGACATCGGTTATTTGACCGATATCAGTTACTATGTTTAATAGTTCTTGACACACCAGCAACCTATCAATTCCAACATTTTGTTGTTGTTTTCATTCTAGATTGATTAAATCCCTACTGTGTCCTCTTTTCCATGGTTGTTATCACCTGGAAACAAGCAGCAACCATGGTTTTACATGCTTATTCCGTGCCTTTGCACGAGTCACCCCTTTTGCATCCTATGGGAATCCTACGGATACCAAAGAATTTTCCCAAGATCCCCGTAGGAGATAAGGAATTTGCCAAAAAATTTGGATGTTAATCCTAGCGCCGTATAATATTATTTGTCTCATACCCCCGACCGTGCACCCGAAGGTCAGGCTCCTCGTTGGTATGCCTATTAGTATCGCCACTCACTTAGCCCCTTCCCCACCTAATAACTCCACCTCACCATCTTCATCCTTAGCCCCGTCTCCCAGCTCAGTAGCTTTGGTGGTTCATACTGCACCGATTGGTTTTCCTCTGGTTAATCTGGGACCCCACATATCACTACCGTCCACTGCCCCTACCTCATCTCTCTTACAGGTTGCCTCTTTCATCACTTGCTCTCTGCCACCTATACACATGAGCTTTCCCTCACAAGTTCTCGCCCACCTTTTCATTTCCACAAATTCAACCCGTGGTCTCAACCTCTTATATAGGACATCCTTATTCGGCTGCCCCAACACATTCATCCCCATTATCTTATCAACATTCAATCCCACCATTGTCTCATAGCAGCTTCTTGGACCAATCCTTCTCTGTTTATAGTGACAAGTACCATCATCTAACCCAACCAATGATTTAATCAAACAGATGATGGACAAGATGCAAAATCTTGAGGCTTCGTTTTAGGCGAGTTCTGACACCACGACATACAAGCAAGTTTGTCGGAGCCTATTCATCCTTCTGTCCCCCTTCATACATATCCTCCCCAATGGGAATTACTGAAATTTACTCACTTTAATAGTAAGGAGGACCCTCAACAACACTTGCGATCATTCAGACATGCCTGCTATCTGATTGCTCATGATGATGCCTTACTACTCCGTACCTTTCCCATGTCCTTATCAGGACTTGCCTTGGAGTGGTATAGTGCTTTAACCCAGCATTCAATCTTCTCCTTTAACCAGTTAGCCCAATCTTTCTTGGATCACTTCTCCATTAATATTGCCAAGAAAGTATCCATTACCAACCTCTATGCCATCCGACAATTTGAAGACGAGTCTATCGCAGATTTCGTTGGACGATGGTGGGGCCTCATCAACCAACTTACTTATGCCTTACCTCAGGCCGAGCTCATCGAACTATTTACACGGGCCTATGCTAAATACGTTTCTCCCACCCTCCAAATTCAAACTTTCCGCACATTTGATGAGGCCTTTACTATGGCTCGGAAACTAGAGATTCGAGCCTTAGAGGAAGAGAAATTGAGGTTACGCAACAAAAGCTCAAATTTCCGGACCCAAGACTCTACCACCAAACCCAACACCACCAATTCTCACACATCGGCTGCTTCAAATCAAAGGGTGCCGTACACACTATGATGGTCAAATCTCAAGCACTGTCTAATACCCAGCCAAAAGCCACCTATAAGTATAAAGCCGAGCCCATCAACTATACTCCCTTGGGAGAAAATTATGGTGTGATCTTAGACAAATTGCTTAAAGCAGGAGCTATCACCTTACCTCCTGTTAAACCTCACTCCGGGTTTGATTCCACTCACGCTATTCCTTCTTGGTATAAAGAAAATGACTTCTGTAACTTCCATCGCATGAAGGGACACAAGATTCAAAACTGCGAAGATGTTGAAAAACATAGTGCGGGAAATGGTTGATGCGGGGATATAACTCTTGATAATCCTAATGCCCCCGTTAATTGAAATTTAAAAATTTTCAACAAACTGTTTCCTAACCATGCATCTAACAGTAACACAAATCAAGACACCTCAGCCGAGGAGAAGAGTGTTCATGAAATCCATGCAGTTTTCAACTCCCAACCAAAAGCTTCTATCGAGGAAATTCTGAATCAGGCCTCTTCACTAACGTAGGGATCCACACCCCCTACACCCCCATCAAGACAAGATGATAACCTTTCCATTCCTTTACCCATAAAGGAATTAACCGCCCAGAGTCCTCTTCTCACGAATGAGTCTTCTTACACCACATCCCTGCAAGACTGTGAGCGGATGTTATCTAACTTATCTATTTCCCAAACATTTCCTTCCGCCACTCTTACTGTAAAAGAAGAAGGCTCGCCACTATTTCTGTCATCCTTAGAAGAGAAACCTCTCGAACCGACATCACCAAACTCCTTAATCATGACGGATCCCCTCAAACATGCCTTCCTACCTATTAGTTCTTCATCACCTAAATCTTTTCAGTGACCGGTTGACCTCTTAGTACCCATTGATACAGTGCCTCCTTTACCCCCTGTATCACACCCACAGTGGACCGGGATCACAACCCATCTCTCTTCCATACCAAGGTTCCTGTTCACACGTGAAGATTGTCATCCCTCAGAAGATAGACGAGTCCTATGGGAGAGTTTGAGTACACCATGCTCTACTCAAATGCAGATGACCGATCCAGACACCTCTACCATATACCCGAGGTGTTTATAAACACTCAAAATGCCTATGTCCTCATCTTCACCCCCTCATCTCTACCGAATACCTCATCCACCTCTATTAACCTAACCAAACCTTCCCCTATGCTTGGGACTTCACAAATACCCACCTAACACACCCACCCAAATGGTTAGATTTTTCCAAAAATAAAGCCGTCCATCCACCTAGAGAGAGACCCAATCTCCTCAAGTCCAATCTATGCCTCTGTCACAACTAAAACCCTCGGCCGTCACACCTACCTTCTATATTGGGACCTCACCTCTCCACCTTGCCTCAATACATCATACCTCCCGTGTTTTCTTTAAAATGACTGCACCTTCGCACCCATAAAGAGATCCACGGGTGTATCAACACCATCACCCCAAGTATCTTGTCCACCTACCAACCCTAAACAAAATCCATCATCAAAGGATTTGTTTGTTGTCACTCCTCTTTCCCCGTGGTTGTTTCCTTCCACCACGTCATCTGCGGCCTCATCATCTAACCAAACTAAACATGACTTCTACACCGAAGAATCCACGTTTAGTTAAATCCAATTATCAAAACCCCTTGTCTAAACCACCACCCGTACAAACCAACCATACCCAACCATTACCAAAACCCACCCAATCAATAGCCTCATCTTCCTCTGACTTTGACCCGCTCAAAGGATCTTACGCCAAGATCCTTGATATGTTGGTGGAGAATGCGACCATTTCCCTACCCCCACTCAGACCCTATGATCCATCCAAATCTCGACCTATAGGTTATGATGAGTCTAAAATATATGCTTACCACCGCACACCAGGACATGATGTGGAGGGATGTAAAGCTTTGAAAGCCATCCTTCGTCAGTCACCTATCTCGGATAGAAAGGTTAAGAAAGACAACTTATGAAGGGAGAAACCTTTAGCTTCAATCCCCTCTCTATACCACCTGTCCCCGCCTCACCAAGATCTATCATTATTGCAACCCCACCTCTCGAAGAAAATGACTTATCCCTCGCCATCTTCCTCCTCTCGTGTTCACGAGATCAACATGATTAGTATTGCTACTCGAGGGAAGAAAACAATGGGAAAGCTAAAGAAAGCACACTGCGTGCCAATGATTTCACACATAATGTTTTCGTTCCGAAATAGAGTAGCTTCATCCTTTCATTCTCTTGAGAAACAGATAAGGGTTAGGGATAGGAGGAATACCCGTTGAATGTTGGGAAGGTGTGCAATGCATCGTAGAGAGATCGGATCGATTGTGAAGAACTCCTTTTTATCCGGAAGGACTACCTAAAATAAGAATGCAAGACCACTAGATTTTAGTTAGACAACAAGTGAGGGAACTGCCTTAAGCCCAAGAAATATTAGACTTCCTTTCGAAGGTGGTGGATTGCCCATTTAATATGAATTAAAGCAAAATGATAACAAAGAACTACAAGATAATACTTACTGGTTCCTGATGAAGATACAGGTCTAAGGAATGTGGTGGCGATAGTAAGGCTTAGTTGGGATGATCCGGTATTAGAAATCAAGCTGATTAACCTATCCTCAGTCTTTTCCAACGCTTGAATGAGGGTGATAGTGATCCAGTTCCTCAGTTGCAGTCTTCGGCTCGATGCTCTTCTCTGCAACCTTTTCTGCTTGTTTCACTTCTCTTTCTTGCCCAAATGAATTCCGGATCTTTTTTTTTTTGGTGGGAAGGTCATTTACAGGGAACCGATGGTGGTTACGTAACCGATGGTGGTCGAGTAGGGACCGATGTCGGTTAGGTCAAAGTTGGCTATTTTTAGTAAAATAGCCAACTTTCCCTCCTTTTCTCCCGAGGGATCAGTTGTGGGCTTGGTCAAGTTATTATTAGGTTTGTTTTGATTGCGGGTGAGGGGTGATGAGTCATGGGTGTGAGTCTGACCAGGTCATAGGTCTTAATTAGAATGGTTTAGGGTTAGGGCTAGGTCATGATGAGGTGGCAAGGTGAGGTGGCAGGGTTGGAGATGTGGATTTATTAATTATATGGTAATTAATAAATAATTAAGTGTGTAAGGTTTAGGTGGTGAGGTATGGTTAGGTTACGAGGTGATAGGCGGGATACGGGCGTCGTAAGACCCAAATTTCATGTCTACATTTACGTCATAAGATCTATCATTATTGCAACCCACCTCTCGAAGACAATGACTTATCCCTACCATCTTCCTTCTCTCGTGTTCACGAGATCAACATGATTAGTATTTCTACTCGAGGAAAGAAAAACAATGGATTTTTTTGTCATGCATCTCAAAGTAAAATCCAACCCAAGTAGTTTGATCATCACCTCCTCTTAAAGATTCCTTCTCCTTTTTAGTCCGGTCCATGACTTAAAAGTATCAAAATAACAAGTTCTCAATTATATAATGCCTCGATATTCTTGAGTCAAACTTCCTATAAAACTAGATGCTTCATGTCAAACAGACATCTAGACCTCTAAGCTATAAACTAAATTGTTCCCTCAAAGGACAGCTATGTGCAAAGCCACATCATTATTATAAATAGAACTTGCTCTCTCGAAGGACAACTATACACAAAAGTCACATCTGCTACTATAAATAGACCGCTCCTTGAAGGACAACTATACAAATTCATCCTCTATCAGAAGCTTCTCGCATTGATAAGCTTTGTGAAGACCTCAAGAACAACAAAATGCATATCCCATATAGACTTCCAAAGATCGATCACCTATATCTAGAAAAATAAAAGAAATATTCAAGCGCACTTTTGAGTCATGGACTTGTCTATTCAGGTTTGGTTCTCTTCCGTCAGAATAATCACCTTATAACAAGTTCTCTGCGCCCCAGCCATACCATCCACCTCACCTCACCATTCTTCACAATAACAAAACTCAAGGGACGTGCGTATATCCGATATATTGTGATTATACAACTCTTTTCACCTATCGACTTCTCACCTATGCAAGGTACCTAGAGATTCAAGCTCATCCTATGATAATACGTGATTTGTTTAGCTCTTTCCAACTATGGGACATTTTTGCCTCTTTTACCCAAATCTGGGATTATATGTTGACCTTAATCAGGACATGGTTCCCTTATACTTGGGTAAGTTAACCCTCGCTTCACCTATACCTTACCAACTCCAACAACCTTACCCTACCAATATCAAAAATTTTACCAACCAACAAATTGCCTAAACACAACCAAATTGCCTAAATTCATCTCTCCCTGGTCCTAAGGGAGAACTACATCGGTCTGAGGCCCCTCCTTGCTTTGTGCAATGGGCTATGTAGGCAGCACTTGGGAGACCTAGGGTCTCCCAAGGTTAGCTCGACCATCCCCTACCATAACCTATCATGTCTTGTGTTTTTGCTTAAAATATAAATGATTTCATATATTTATATTGATAACACTCACCTTTGTCCTTTATCAATTCAAAACATTCAAAACATAAACATTTATTATTATTATCATAAACTCAAAATCACCATACATATTTAGTTTTATTTAGATGTTAAACAAATACATCTTCCTATCATTTAATGATGCTATTACTTCTACTTTAGGCACTATGATCCTTAACAATCGAGTAGGGCCACATACCTTACCCGAACTCTTCTATGTCCTTGAGGGAGAATTCCAATACAACATGTTGTTAGGCCGCCCTTGGATCCGGGCTATGGGATGCATTCCCTCCACCTTACATAGATGCATAAAATTCGAGTATGAGGGGAAGTCATACACCGTAAAAGCTGACGCTCCCCCCTTCAAAACCTACAATATGTTATATCACCCTAATGATGTGCTTGTACTAGTCAAGGCACCCATTCATCCAACCCAACCATCTACTTCGCCCACACCTCAACCATCCACCTTAGCCGCACCTACACCTTCAACCAATGAAACCACCGCCGCAAATACCACTTCCTTCCCTACGGACAACATCCCAACCTCAGATCCCTTGGTAGATTTCTTTCAATGCCTTATGCTTGGGGAGTATCACCTATATAATGTTAGCACTTTCCATACCCCACAGAGTATGGACGATTACATGCACATCCTACCTACGACCGTTGTGTGGGGGAGGTGATCTCCTACGGACTGCCTAATTGTCCGCACCAACCTAATGTATGGGGGTGTCGATGCATCCTCCATTACCCCTGAACCTCCCCTTGGTGTGGTTCCCTTCTAATCTGATTTTCAATATCTAACAAATCGTCATTTCACCCTCACCTTCTTGACTCACTGTGCTTGGAAAGGTTTTGGTTTCGGTCTTTATGAACAAGGCCGACATACAATCATTCCCATGACTACACGTAAACACAAAGATCGTAGTGGTCTTGGATTTTCTAAAACACTTACACCAAAGAAACCTCGTGTCAGTTGTATCTGGGAAGACAACGACATTACCTCTTCTCGAACCATCATCACCTATTTTCCCATCTTCACCCACGGGTCGATAGACCGGAATCTATCCCTCCTAATTTTTTTTTTTTTTTCAGTAAATGCTATATTCCTGGGTCCTCTCACTTATCAACGCGATAATGAAGACCCATCTTCTCTTCCCCTTCTGTATCCAGACATGATCGAAGAAGACTCACCTTCAATTAATGTTGTTGAGTGCTAGGATGATGACTCCATCCTCACTTACCTTGGTGCGGACGACTCTTATATTCAACGCGCCTTACCATCTGAAACTCAAACCATGTTGAATGAGTCGACTATAGAAATCAACATCCACACAGAGGATGATCCTCACATTGTGAAGATCGGACAATCTCTTAACGCATCAGAACAAACTGCCTTCACTACCTTCCTCTGTGCCCGTAACCAAGCTTTCGCTTGGTCCTACGCTGACATGCCAGGAATCGATCCTGACATTGCTGTCCATAACATTACTCTGAAACCCGACTCCAAACCAGTTAAATAGAAACTGAGAAAAATGCATCCACGCATTGCCCTCTTGGTCAAAGAAGAGCTTCAACGACTCCTTTTTGTTTCCTTCATCTTACCGATTAACTATCCTCAATGGATTTCTAACATCATACCTGTCACTAAAGCAACGGGGGACTTCGGATATGTATGGATTTCTAGGACCTTAACCTCGCTTTCCCAAAGGATGACTTCCCCCTACCTAGTATTGATCAACTTGTTGATCTCACTATAGGCCATGAGATGCTTTCTCTCATGGATGGCTTCTTGGGATACAATCAAATTTTGGTAGCCCCGGTTGATCAACATAAAACCACCTTCATTACTCCTTGGGAACCTTCTGCTATCGTGTCATGCCATTTGGCCTTAAGAATTCTGGTGTGACCTATCAGTGAGGCTATGACTTACATTTTTCATGACATTATGCACACTATCCTTGAGGATTATGTTGATGATCTTCTTGGAAAATCTAAACATCACAGTGAACATCTCGATGTTTTAACCATTATTTTCGATCACCTATTACAATACTGTGTTTGTCTTCAACCAAAGAAATATGTCATTGGTGTCCTTTGGGGAAAACTTCTTGGTTTTATCGTCTCTTTGTGTGGCATTGAGGTTGATCCAGCAAAAGTCAAAGCTATCCTAGAAATGCCCCCACCCACTAACCTCAAACAATTGCGTAGTTTGTAGGGAAAACTCCAATCTATCCGGCGTTTCATCTCACAACTCTCGGATCGATGTTAACCTTTCCATCATCTCCTTAAAAAGGACATTTTCTTTCAATGGAGCGAAGAGTGCCACTAAGCCTTTGAGGCTCTTAAAGTCTATCTCTTGCAGCCACCCATGCTTGTCCCACCTCAGGATGATCACCCTTTCTACCTTTACCTTTCTGCCACCGACCATGCTGTAGGAGCCATGCTCGTACATCATGACTTCGAGCATCAAGAACAAGCATTTTATTACATAAGCCATACTCTTGTGGATTACGAGACTAGGTATACACACGTAGAAAAGTTGTGCCTAGCCTTATCATTTGTAGGCCACCAAACTCGACATTACCTCTTAAATCACAAAACTTTTGTCATCACCAACGCTGACCCCTTACATTATATGTATGCCAAACCTCATCTAAACCAATGCATCGCCCGATGGCTTATGCTTCCCTCCCCAGACGACACCTCCAGAAGGACTAGAAGAGACAGTAGTCGATCGCGGGTAATGGATGCAGGAGTGATAGAGGCTTATAGATTATGGTGGGTAGTAGAGCTGCGAGGTACACGTGAGAGGGCCGATCATCCTAACATAGCTATGATTACAGTGGAGAGAGATCACCTGTAGGGTTTAGTTTACCAGCTTCAAACGCAGGTGAATGAGACAACGAGATTGTTAGTGGTTGTGTAGTCACGAGTGGAGAGACTAGAGGTGAGATTCTAACATGCGAGAGGGTGTATTCATATGTTACAGGAGAGATTGGCGGATCAATGGGAGGAACCAATAGCAGTGGCACCTTTGAGGATGGAGAGGCCAGGTGAGTGGCGTCGACGATCACCATCACTACCTAGTTCGGGATGAGGTGTGGGGGTCTACGTGAATTTTATAGGGGTAGAAGAATAAATAAGGATGCCGACTGCACGTCGATGATAGAGAAGATGTATTTGTTTAACATCTAAATAAAACTGAATATGTATGGTGATTTTGAGTTTATGATAATAATAAGAAATGTTTGTGTTTTGAATGTTTTGAATTGATAAAGGACAAAGGTGAGTGTTATCAATATAAATATACGAAATCATTTATATTTTTAAGCAAAAACACAACACATGATAGGTTATGGTAGGGGATGGTCGAGCTAACCTTGGGAGACCCCAGGTCTCCCAAGTGCTACCTACATAGCCCATTGCACAAAGCAAGGAGGGGCCTCAGACCGATGTAGTTCTCCCTTAGGACCAGGGAGAGATGAATTTAGGCAATTTGGTTGTGTTTAGGCAATTTGTTGGTTGGTAAAATTTTTGATATTGGTAGGGTAAGGTTGTTGGAGTTGGTAAGGTATAGGTGAAGCGAGGGTTAGCTTACCCAAGCATAAGGGAACCATGTCCTGATTAAGGTCAACATATAATCCCAGATTCGGGTAAAAGAGGTAAAAATGTCCCATAGTTGGAAAGAGCTAAACAAATCACGTATTATCATAGGATGAGCTTGAATCTCTAGGTACCTTGCATAGGCAAGAAGTCGATAGGTGAAAAGAGTTGTATAATCACAATATATCGGATATACGCACGTCCCTTGAGTTTTGTTATTGTGAAGAATGGTGAGGTGAGGTGGATGGTATGGTCTGGCGCAGAGAACTTGTTATAAGGTGATTATTCGATGGAAGAGAACCAAACCTGAATAGACAAGTCCATGACTCAAAAGTGCGCTTGAATATTGCTTTTATTTTTCTACATATAGGTGATCGATCTTTGGAAGTCTATATGGGATATGCATTTTTGTTCTTGAGGTCTTCACGAAGCTGATCAATGTGAGAAGCTTCTGATAGAGGATGAATTTGCATAGTTGTCCTTCAAGGGAGTAGTCTATTTATAGTAGCAGATGCGGCTTTTATGTATAGTTGTCCTTCGAGAGAGCAGTCTATTTATAATAGCAGATGTGGCTTTGCACATAGTTGTCCTTTGAGGGAACAATCTAGTTTATAGCTTAGAGGTCTAGATGTCTCATTTGACATGAAGCATCTAGTTTTGCAGAAGTTTGACTCAAGAATATCTGAATTGTATAATTGAGAACTTGTTATTTTGATACTTTTAAGTCATGGACCGAGACTAAAAAGGAGAAGGCATCTTTAAGAGGAGGTGATTATCAAACTACTTGGGTTGGATTTTACTTTGAGATGCATGACAAAAAAATCCATTGTTTTTCTTTCCTCGAGTAGCAATACTAATCATGTTGATCTCGTGAACACGAGAGAAGGAAGATGGCAGGGATAAGTCATTGTCTTTGAGAGGTGGGGTTGCAAATAATGATAGATCTTAGGGATTACCTATACCCTTAACTGGGGCAACCACTTCTTATTATTGTCAGTGCAGCTTTACACGACAAGCTACATGACAACAAGGGGCAAATGTAGACACCAAATTTGGGTCTTACGACACCCTGTACCCCGCATATCACCTCACAACCTAACCATACCTCACCACCTAAACCTTACACACTTAATTATTTATTAATTACCATATAATTAATAAATCCACATCTCCACCCCTGCCACCTCACCTTGCCACCTCATCATGACCTAGCCCTAACCCTAAACCAACCTAATTAAGACCTATGACTTGGTCCAGACTCACACCCATGACTCATCACCCCTCACCCGCAATCAAAACAAACCTAATAATAACTTGACCAAGCCCACAACTGATCCCTTGGGAGAAAAGGAGGGAAAGTTGGCTATTTTACTAAAAATAGCCAACTTTGACCTAACCAACATCGGTCCCTACTCGACCGCCATCGGTTACGTAACCGCCATTGGTTCCCTATAAATGACCTTCCCCAGCCAAAAACAAAGGATCCGGAATTCATTTGGGCAGGAAAGAGAAGTGAAACAAGCAGAAAAGGTTGCAGAGAAGAGCATCGAGCCGAAGACTACAACTGAGCAACTGGATCGCTGTCACCCTCGTTCAAGCATTGGAAAAGACTGAGGATAGCTTCATCAGCTCACTTTCTAATACCGGATCATCCCAACTAAGCCTTACTGTCGCCACCACATTCCTTGGACCTGTATCTTCATCAGGAACCAGTAAGTATTATCTTGTAGTTCTTTGTTATCATTTTGCTTTAATTCATATTAAATGGGGAACTGACCACCTTTGAAAGGAAGTCTAATATTTCCTGGGCTTAAGGTAGTTCCCTCACTTGTTGTCTAACTAAAATCTAGTGGTCTTGCGTTCTTATTTACAGGTAGTCCTTCCCAGATAAAAAGGAGTTCTTCACAATCGATTTGATCTCTCTACGGTACGCGCACACCTTCCCAACATTCAATAGGTATTCCTCCTAGCCCTAACCCTTATCTGTTTCTCAAGAGAATGAAAGGATAGAAGCTACTCTATTCCGGAAGAAACATTACAGTGTGAAACATTTTGGCACGCAGTGTGCTTTCTTTAGCTTTCCCATTGTTTTCTTCCCTCGAGTAGCAATACTAATCATGTTGATCTCGTGAACACGAGAGGAGGAAGATGGCACGAGATAAGTCATTGTCTTGAAGAGGTGGGGGGTTGCAATAATGATAGATCTTGGTGAGGTAGGGACAATTGGTATAGGAGGGATTGAAGCTAAAGGTTTCTCCCTTCGTAAGTTGTCTTTCTTAACCTTTCTATCCGAGATAGGTGACTGATGAAGGATGGCTTTCAAAGCTTTACATCCCTCCACATCATGTCCTATTGTGCGGTGGTAAGCACAGATTTTAGACTCATCATAACCTATTGGTGGAGGTTTAGATGGATCATAGGTCTCGAGTAGGGGTAGGGAAATGGTCGCATTCTCCACCAACATATCAAGGATCTTGGCGTAAGATCCTTTGAGCGGGTCAAAGTCAGAGGAAGATGAGGCTATTGATTGGGAGGGTTTATGTAATGGTTGGGTATGGTTGGTTCATACGGGTGGTGGTTTAGACAAGGGGTTTTGATAATTGGATTTAACTAAACGTGGATTCTTTGGCGCGAAGTCATGTTTAGGCTGGTTAGATGATGAGGCCACGAGATGACGTGGTGGCGAAAAACAAACCACGGGAAAGAGGAGTGACAGCAAACAAATCCTTTGATGATGGAGTTTGTTTAGGGTTGGTAGGTGGACAGGATACTTGGGGTGATGGTGTTGATACACCCGTGGATCTCTGTATGGGTGCAGAAGGTGGAGGTCGTTTTAAAGAAAACACAAGAGGTATAATGTATTGAGGCAAGGTGGAGGGTGAGGTCCCAATATAGAAGGTAGGTGTGACAAAGTGAGGGTTTTAGTTTTGTGAGAGGAATAGATTGGACTTGAGGAGATTGGAGTCTGTCTCCTAGGTGGATGGACGGCTTTATTTTTGGATAAATCTAACCGTTTAGGTGGTTGTGTTAGCCTAGGTATTGGTGAATTCCCAAGTGTAGGGGAAGGTTTGGTTAGGTTAATAGAGGTGGATGAGGTATTTGGTAGAGATGAGGGGGTGAAGATGAGGACATAGGCATTTTGAGCTTTTATAAACACCTCGGGCATATGGTAGAGGTGTCTGGATTGGTCATCTGCATTTGAGTAGAGCATGGTGTACTCAAATGCTCTATAGACTCGTCTATCTTCCGAGGATGACAATCTTCACGTGTGATTAGGAACCTTGGTATGGAAGAGATATGGGTTGTGATCCCGGTCCACTATGGGTGTGATACGGGGGTAAAGGAGGCGTATATCAACGGGTACTAAGAAGTCAACCGTTCACCGAAAAGATTTAGGCGATGAAGAACTAATAGGTAAGAAGGCATGTTTAAGGGGATCCGTCATGATTAAGGAGTTTGGTGATGTCGGTTCGAGAGGTTTTTCTTCTAAGGATGATAGAAACAGTGGCGAGCCTTCTTCTTTTATAATAAGAGTGGCGGAAGGAAATGTTTGGGAAATAGATAAGTTAGATAACATCCGCTCACAGTCTTGCAGGGATGTGGTGTAAGAAGACTCATTCATGAGAAGAGGACTACGAATGGTTAATTCCTTTATGGGTAAAGGAATGGTAAGGTTATTGTCTTGTCTTGATGGGGGTGTAGGGGGTGCGGATCCCTGCGTTAGTGAAGAGGCCTGATTCAGAATTTCCTCAATAGAAGCTTTTGGTTGGGAGTTGAAAACTGCATGGATTTCATGAACGCTCTTCTCCTCGGCTGAGGTGTCTTGATTTGTGTTACTCTTAGATGCATGGTTAGGAAATGGTTTGTTGAAAATTTTTAAATTTCGATTAGCGGGGGCATTAGGATTATCGAGAGTTATATCCCCTACATCAACCATTTCTGCACTATGTTTTTCAACATCTTGCGGTTTTAGTATTTGTGTCCCTTCACGCGATGAAAGTTTCAGAAGTCATTTTCTTTATACCAAAAAGGAATAGTGTGAGTGGAATCAAACCCGGAGTGAGGTTTAACAGGAGGCAAGGTGATAGCTCCTGCTTTAAGCAATTTGTCTAAGATCACACCATAAGTTTCTCCCAAGGGAGTATAGTTGATGGGATCAGCTTTATACTCATAGGTGGCTTTCGGATGGGTATTAGACAGTGCTTGAGATTTGACCATCACAGCATGTACGGCACCCTTTGATTTTGAAGCAGCCGATGTGTGAGAATTGGTGGTGTTGGGTTTGGTGGTAGAGTCTTAGTTCTAGAAATTTGAGCTTTTGTTGCATAACCTCAATTTCTCTTCCTCTAAGGCTCGAATCTCTAGTTTCCGAGCCATAGTAAAGGCCTCATCAAATGTGTGGAAAGTTTGAATTTGGAGGGTGGCGAGAAATGTGTTTAGCACGAGGCCGCATAAATAGTTCGATGAGCTCGGCTTTGAGGTAAGGCGTAAGTAAGTTGGTTGATGAGGCCCGCCATCGTCCAACGAAATCTGCGATAGACTTGTCTTCAAATTGTCGGATGGCATAGAGGTCGGTAATGGATACTTTCTTGCAATATTGATAGAGAAGTGATCCAAGAAAGATTGGTCTAAGCTCGTTAAAGGAGAATATTGAATCTTTGGGTTAAAGCAACCATACCACTCCAAGGTAGGTCTGATAAGGACATGGGAAAGGTACGGAGTAGTAAGGCATCTTCATGAGAAATCGGATAGCGAGGCATGTCTAAACAATCACAAGTGTTGTTGAGGGTCCTCCTTACTATTAAAGCGAGTAAATTTCAGTAATTCCCATTGGGGAGGATATGTATGAATGGGGACAGAAGGATGAATAGGCTCTTGACAAACTTGCTCGTATGTCAGGGTGTTGCGACTACCTGAAATAGAAGCCTCAAGATTTTGCATCTTGTCCACCATCTGTTTGATTAAATCATTGGTTGGGTTAGATGATGGTGTTGTTGTTATAAACAGAGAAGGATTGGTCCAAGAGCTGCTTTACTGAAAATGGTGGGATTGAATGTTGATAAGATAATGGGGATGAATGTGTTGGGGTAGCCAAATAAGGGTGTCCTATATACGAGGTTGAGGCCACCGATGAATTTGTGGAAATGAAAAGGTGGGCGGAACTTGTGAGGGAAATCTCGTGTGTATAGGTGGCGAGAGCAAGTGAGAAAGAGGCAACTTTGAGAGAGATGAGGTAGGGCGGTGGACGGTAGTGATATGTGGGGTCCCAGTTAACCGAGAGGAAAACCAATCGGTGCGGTATGAACCACCGAAGCTGCCGAGCTAGGAGACGGGGCTAAGGATGAAGATGGTGAGGCGGAGTTATTAGGTGGGGAAGGGACTAAGTGAGTGGTGATACTAATAGGCATACAAATGAGGAGCTGACCGTCGGGTGCACGGTCGGGGGTATGAGACAAATAATATTATGCGGTGCTAGGATTAGCATCCAAAATTTGGCAAATTCCTTATCTCCTACGAGGGATCTTGGGAAAATTGCTAGTATCGAGCAAAGGCACGAAAGCAGGCATGTGAAACCATGGCTAATGCTTGTTTCAAGTGATAACAACCGTGGAAAAGAGGACACGGTAGGGGATTTAATCAATCCGAATGAAAACAACAACAAAATGTTGGAATTGATAGGTTCTTTGGTGTGTCAAGAACCATTTAAACATAGTAAGTGATATCGGTCAAATAACCGATGTCGGTTAGAATGTAATCGGCATCGGTCGATTAAGCGATGTCGGTAGTATGGGACCGGTGTCGGTCCTTTGTGAAAGAAAAGAGAGGATGTAAGAAGGCTGCTAGTTTGGGGATAACAATGCTTAATATACCTACCAAACCGTGTCTTGAAGTGATCATTGAAATAGTGTATGACAGAGAAACAGAACTAAAAACAAGAAAGACACACACGAAAACCAATAGATTAACCCTAGATTATTTTTAATCACTTTGGGCTTATGCCTTAGGCACGCCGATGATGTCAATCCTAAGCGAAAGACCTAAGGGAGATGTCAAGTTTGTTGTGGCTCATAAGGCTACCTTAATCGGGTAGAGGAATACCGCGGGAAAGGGGGTAGGTTTGAGCTATTGTATTGATTATGATGTGATTTGGTATGTGTTGTGCGGTGAGAGTAAGATTAATTTCTCGTCAATACCATGGATATCAGCCCCACGTGTATGACCTGTTACTTAATCTCGTTCACTAGAATTAAAAATAGTAAGAAAGAATGTGATGCACGTGTTTTAAACCCAAATCGAAAATGATATTTGATGAAGCAAAGAAGATGACTTTCACTAAACGCAAAGATATAAAAGCAAGACAAATTCTTTTACCAAAATGACAAAATATTTTGTGAATATTTAGCAGAAAAAAATAGCAAGTATGCTCCCTATATGAAAGCAAGCAAGAAAGAAATAAACCCGAAATGGGTCCCACCGGCATGCCAAAATGTTTTGCACAAAATGTTTCCATTCCGGAATAGATTAGCTTCTATCCTTTAATTCTATTGAGAAAGCAGATAAGGGTTAGGGCTAGGAGGGATACCTATTGAATGTTGGGAAGGTGCGCACGTACCGTAGAGAGATCAGATCAATTGTGAAGAACTCCTTTTTTTCGGGAAGGACTACTGTAAATAAGAATGCAAGACCACTAGATTTTAGTTAGACAACAAGTGAGGGAACTGCCTTAATACTAGGAAATATTATACTTCCTTTCAAAGGTGGTCGGTTCCCATTTAATATGAATTAAAGCAAAATGATAACAAAGAACTACAAGATAATACTTACTGGTTCCTGATGAAGATACAGGTCCAAGGAATGTGGTGGTGATAGTAAGGCTTAGTTGGGATGATCCAAGATATTAAGCGAGCTGATGAAGCTATCCTCGGTGTTTTCCAATGCTTGAATGAGGGTGATAGTGATCCAATTACTCGGTTGCGGTCTTGACTCAATGCTCTTCTCTGCAACCTTTTCGCTTGTTTCAATTCTCTTTCCTACCTAAATGAATTCCAGATCTTTTGTTTTTGGTGGGAAGGTCATTTACAGAGGAATCGATGGCAATTATGTAACCGATGGCAGTCGTGTAGGGACCGATGTCGGTTAGGTCAAAGTTGGCTATTTTTAGTAAAATAGACAACTTTCCTCCTTTTCTCTGAGGATCGGTTGTGGGATTGGTCAAGTTATTATTAGGTTTGTTTTGATTGCGGGTGAGGGTGATGAGTCATGGGTGTGAGTCTGGACCAAGTCATAGGTCTTAATTAGGTTGGTTTAGGGTTAGGGATAGGTCATGATGAGGTGGCAGGGTGAGATGGCGGGGGTGTAGATGTGGATTTATTATTATATGGTAATTAATAAATAATTAAGTGTGTAAGGTTTAGGTGGTGAGGTATGGTTAGGTTGCGAGGTGATATGTGGGGTACAGGGTGTCGTAAGACCCAAATTTGGTGTCTACATTTGTAACCCCACCTCTCGAAGATAATGACTTATCCCTGCCATCTTCCTCCTCTCGTGTTCACGAGATCAACATGATTAGTATTGCTACTCGAGGGCATAAAAACAATGGGAAAGCTAAAGAAAGCACACCTACGACCTCTCTTTCTCCATCTGCCATCCTGATCGCAGCACCACCTAAAGTGGTTATTCGTGGACCTACCTACCCCGTCTCTGATGGAGTTTCCCATCGCACCATGATCAAACAACTTCACGAATCACCTGTAAAAATGACACTGTATGATCTCATTCAAACCTCTGAATCTCATTGATAAGCTCTCATTGAAATCCTTCAAGGGATAGAGGTCCTACCTAATGAAACCTTTCCCGTTGCCTCCATCTTAACACCCAACCACGTTGCTTCTCTCACTAAACAAATCTACTACTTTTGTCCCTATCTGACCAAGTCTGCTCTTGTCGATTTCTCTCAAGAGGAAATTGTCGTCTTTGGTGCAGAAGATCCTGACCCCGCTCTTTTCATCTTGGCTTACATCTAGGACATCCAAGTACGTTGTGTTATGATTGATGGGGGCACTAGCCTAAACATCATCTCTTCCAGATCCTTCCAACAAATGAATATCCCTTCTAGCTGCATGTGTGCCAACCCCACCATGTTGCATTTATTCAATGATGCTATTACTTCTACTTTACGCACTTTGTCATCCTTAACATTCGTGTAGGGCCACGTACCTTACCCGAACTCTTCTATTTCCTTGAGGAGAATTCCAATACAACATGTTGTTAGGATGCCCTTGGATCCGGGCTATGGGATGCGTTCCTCCACCTTACATAGATGCATAAAATTTGAGTATGAGGGGAAGTCATACACCGTAAAAGCTGACGCTCCCCCCTTCAAAACCTACAATATGTTATATCGCCCTAATGATGTGCTTGTACTAGTCAAGGCACCCATTCATCCAACCCAACCATCTACTTCGCCCACACCTCAACCATCCACCTTAAGAAGACCTACACCTTTAACCAATGAAATTTCCGCCGCAAATACCACTTCCTTCCCGAAGACAACATCCCAACCTTAGATCCCTTAGTAGATGTTTTTCAATGCCTTACACTGGGGAGTATCACCTATATAACGTTAGCACTTTCCATACCCCACAGGAGTACGGATAGTTACATGCGCATCCTACCTATGACCGTCGTGTGGGGGAGGTGATCTCCTACAAACCACCTAATTGCCACACCAACCTAATGTATGGGGGTGTCGACGCATCCTCCGTTACCCCTGAACCTCCCCTTGGTGTGGTTCCCTTCCAATCCAATTTTCAATATCTAACAAATCGTCATTTCGCCCTCACCTTCTTGACTCGTTGTGCTTGGAAAGGTTTTGGTTTTAGTCTTTATGAACAAGGCCGACATACAATCATTCCCGTGACTACACGCAAACACAAAGATCATAGTGGTCTTAGATTTTTTGAAACACTTACACCAAAGAAACCTCGTGTCAGTTGTATCCGGGAAGACAACGACATTACCTCTTTTGAATCATCATCACATATTTTGCCATCTTCACCCACAAAGTCGATAAACCCGGAATCTATCCCTCCTAACTTTTTTTTTTTTTTTTTTTTTTTCATAAATGCTATCTTCCTAGGTCCTCTCACTTATCAACGTGATAATGAAGACCCATCTTCTCTTCCCCTTCTATATCTAGACATGATCGAAGAAGACTCGCCTTCAATTAATGTTGTTGAGTGCCAGGATGATGACTCCATCCTCACTTACCTTGGCGTGGATGACTCTTATATTCAACACGCCTTACCATCTGAAACTCAAATGATGTTGAATGAGTTAACTATAGAAATCAACATCCACACGAGAGGAAAATCCACACATTGTGAAGATTGGACAATCTCTTAACGCATCGAGAACAAAGCGCATTCACTACCTTCCTCCATGCTGCTGCAACCAAGCTTTACGCTTGGTCCTCGTGACATGCCAGAATCAATCCCGACATTGCTATCCATAACATTACTCTGAAACGACTCCAAACCAGTTAAACAAACCGAGAAAATACATCCACGCATTGCCCTCTTGGTCAAAGAAGAGCTTCAATGACTCCTTTCTGTTTCCTTCATCTTACCGATTGACTATCCTCAATGGATTTCTAACATCTTACATCACTAAAGCAACGGGGACTTTGGATGTGTATGGATTTCTAGGACCTTAACCTCACTTGCCCAAAGGATGACTTCCCCTACCTAGTATTAATCAATTTGTTGATCTCACTTTGCAGCCATGAGATGCTTTCTCTCATGGATGGCTTCTTGGGATACAATCAAATTTTGGTAGCCCCGGCCGATCAACATAAAACCACCTTCATTACTCCTTGGGGAACCTTCTACTATCGTGTCATGACGTTTGGCCTTAAGAATGCTGGTGCGACCTATCAGCGGGCTATGACTTACATTTTTCATGACTTTATGCACACTATCCTTGAGGATTATGTCGATGATCTTCTTGGAAAATCCAAACATCGCAATGAACATCTCGATGTTTTAACCATTATTTTCGATCACCTGTTACAATACTGTGTTTGTCTTCAACCAAAGAAATGTGTCTTTGGCATCCTTTCGGGAAAACTCCTTGGCTTTATTGTCTCCTTGCGTGGCATTGAGGTCGACCAGCTAAAGTCAAAGTAATCCTAAAAATTCCCCACCCACTAACCTCAAAAATTACGTAGCTTGCGGGGAAAACTCCAATCTATCCGATGTTTCATCTCACAACTCTCGAATCGATGTCAACCTTTCCATCATCTCCTTAAAAAGGACATTGTCTTTCAATGGAGCGAAGAGTGCCACCAATCCTATGAGGCTCTTAAGGCCTATCTCTTGCAACCACCCGTGCTTGTCCCACCTCAGGATGATCACCCTTTCTACCTTTACCTTTCTACCACCGACCATGTTATAGGAGCCATGCTCACACATCGTGACTCCGAGCATTAAGAACAAGCAGTTTATTACATAAACCGTACTCTTGTGGATTACGAGACTAGGTATACACACGTAGAAAATTTGTGCCTACCCTTATCATTTGTGGCCACCAAACTCGACATTACCTCTGAATCACAAAACTTTTTCATCACCAACACTGACCCCATACATTATATGTACACCAAACCTCATCTAAACCAACGCATCACCCGATGGCTTATGCTACTCGCCGACCTCGACCTTGAGTTTGTACATTAAAAATCGGTGAAAGGACAAACTATCGTAGACCAACTCGCGGAAGCCCCTTTACTTGGGGAACAATTTACCAATTTTACTTTCCCTGATGAGCTCATCACAACTCTTTCACTTAGTGATGTGTCATATCCAATGACCCTCTTCTTTGATGGATCTAAATTCTAGCACAACAGAGGGGCAGGTGTTGTTCTCATTCCTCTTGATTGTAAACCTATGGCTCTTTCATTCTAGCTCAATTTCCCCTACACTAATAATACATCGGAATATGAGGCCCTTGTTTTGGGTCTCTAGGTTGCATTACACTTAGGTGTAAATTCTATTAACATTTTCGGTGACTCTCAATTGGTAGTCAATCAAGTTATGGGCATCTACCAATGTAAAAATGAGGAAATTCAAAAGTACAAACATTACGTGGATTCACTTTTGACCTTATTTACTCATTATTCTATCCAAACCATTCCCCGCTCAACTAATAAATTTGTGGATACTATGGCTTGCTTGGCCTCACAAATTCTGCCTCACCACCAACGACTCGACATATTTTTTTGTCCAACAACTCTTTGCCCCATCTTACTCGATTCCGGATGCTTGTATGGTAAATAATGTATCTGCTAATTCACGGATACAGGTATCACCAATTTCACGACTACCTTACAACCTCTATTCTCCCACCTAACCTTACTAGTAATGGTAAACGCACTTTTCTTAAAAGTGCTTCTCGTTATGTCATCATGGGGGGACTCCTCTATAAACGTGGTTTTGATGGCATCCTCCTTCGATGTCTAACCGGTGCAGAGGTCACCTATACCATCCAACAAGTCCATGACAGACTTTGTGGTGGGCACTTTAGTGGCCTCGCCATGGCCAAGCGGATCCTTCACCTAGGATATTATTGGCCTACTCTCAATAAAGATTGCTGTGAATATGTTAAGCGTTGTGTTATGTGTCAACAACATGCCAACCTTCAACATACTCCTAGCCACCCATTACAGGTTGCACGAGATCTTTGGCCTTTCTCACAATGTTTAGACCTTATTGGTGAGATTCACCCACCTTCTTTGCAACGTCACCATTGGATAATCACAGCAACCGAATATTACACTAAATGGGTGGAGGCCATTCCACTCATTTCAACCAAAAAAGAAAAAATCGTAGAGTTCATCAACCATCACATTATCATCGTTTTGATGTTCCTCATCTCCACGATAACGAGATAATGGAAAATCTTTCAAAAATAAGTTGTTATAAGACCTTTGTGACAACTTTGGTATCAAACTTAGCTTCTCATCACCTTACTATCCACAAGAAAATGGTCAAGTTGAATCTTCTAACAAAACCCTAACCAAAATTCTCATGAAATTCGTTAACGATTCTGGAAACAATTGGCCTAATCACATCCCCTTTGCCCTTTGGGCTTATTGTACCAACATTCATACCTCCACTAATGCCACACCATTCTCTTTGGTATATGGTACCGAGGCTGTCTTGCCTCTCAAAATACAAATCCCCTCCCTAAGAATCTCTCCAGGATATTCTCACCAATGATGATTTCCGCCAAGAGCAATTAGCCCAATTAGAGCTTCTTGACGAGCGTCATCTTACAGCTCTTGACCACCTTCAAATCTATCAAAAGCACATCAAGCGTGCTTATGATAAGTGAATTCATGAGCGTACCTTTAAGATTGGTGATCTTGTCCTCAAAGAGAATGAACATGTGACCAAACTAGAAAAGAGCAAACGTGGAAAATTTTCTCCTAATTGGATTGGGCCTTACATTATCACTCACACTTATAGATCAGGCACTTACCATTTAGCTTTGCTTAATGGTAAACCTGAGCCTGAACCCCTTAATGCCTTGCATCTCTGACCATTCTATTGTTGAATTTAGTGTTACATCACTTCTTATCTACCTTGCGCTCGTCCCTTGAGCTCATTTACCACCTCATACACCTTTTTTTTGTCATGCATCTCAAAGTAAAATCCAACCCACGTAGTTTGATCATCACCTCCTCTTAAAGATGCCTTCTCCTTTTTAGTCTGGTCCATGACTTAAAAGTATCAAAATAACAAGTTCTCAATTATACAATTCTGGGATATTCTTGAGTCAAACTTCCTGCAAAACTAGATGCTTCATGTCAAACAGACATCTAGACCTCTAAGCTATAAACTAGATTGTTCCCTCGAAGGACAGCTATGTGTAAAGCCACATATGCTATTATAAATAGACTGCTCTCTCGAAGGATAGATATACACAAAAGCCGCATCTGCTACTATAAATAGATTGCTCCCTTGAAGGACAGACTATACAAAGTCACCTCTATCATAAGCTTCTTGCATTGATCGAAACTTCGTGAATACCTCAAGAACAACAAAATGCATATCCCATAGAGACTTTCCGCATCGATCAATCTATATCTAGAAAAATAAAAGCAATATTCAAAAGCACTTTTGAGTCATGGACTTATCTATTCGGTTTGGTTCTCTTAAGCCGAAATAATCACCTTATAACAAGTTCTCGCTTTTGACCATACCATCCACCTCACCTCACCATTCTTCACAATAACAAAACTCAAGGGACGTGTGTATATCCGATATATTGTGATTATACAACTCTTTTCACCTATCGACTTCTCGCCTATGCAATGTACCTAGAGATTCAAGCTCATCTTGTGATAATACGTGATTTGATTAGCTCTTTCCAACTATGGGACATTTTTTCCTCTTTTACCTAAATCGGGATTATATGTTGACCTTAATCAGGACATGGTTCCCTTATGCTTGGGTAAGCTAACCCTCACTTCACCTATACCTTACCAACTCCAACAACCTTACCCTACCAATATCAAAAATTTTACCAACCAACAAATTGCCTAAACACAACCAAATTGCCTAAATTCATCTCTCCTGGTCCTAAGGAGAACTACATCGATCGAGGCCCCTCCTTGCTTTGTGCAATGGGTTATGTAGGTAGCACTTGGGAGACCTAGGGTCTCCCAAGGTTAGCTCGACCATCCCCTACCATAACCTATCATGTGTTGTGTTTTTGCTTAAAATATAAATGATTTCATATATTTATATTGATAACACTCACCTTTGTCCTTTATAAATTCAAAACATTCAAAACACAAACATTTCTTATTATTATCATAAACTCAAAATCACCATACATATTCAGTTTTATTTAGATGTTAAACAAATACATCTTCCCTATCATCGACACGCAGGTCGGCATCCTTATTTATTCTTCTACCCCTATAAAATTCACGTAGACCCCCGTGCCTCATCCCGAACCAGGTAGTGATGGTGATCGTTGACACCGCTCACCTAGCCTCTCCATCCTCAAAGGTGCCACTGCTATTGGTTCCTCCCACTGATCCACCAATCTCTCCTGTAACATATGAATATGCCCTCTCGTGTGGAGGAATCTCGCCTCTAGTCTCTCCACTCGTGACTACGCAACCACTAACAATCTCGTTGTCTCATTCACCTACATTTGAAGCTGGTGAACTAAACCTTGTAGGTGATCTCTCTCCGCTGTAATCATAGCTATGTCAGGATGATCGGCCCTCTCACGTGTACCTCGTAGCTCTGCTACCCACCATAATCTATAAGCCTCTGTCACTCCTGCATCCATTACCCTGCGATCGGCTGCTGTCTCTTCTGGTCCTTCTGGAGGTGTCGGCCGGGAGGTGAGAATGCTACCTTGGTGTCGATCCTCATGTATGGTCTATAAGCCATGGGTATATCCTAAACAAATCTAAATTGTCACCGCACATGATCTAGAGGAATCCTCTCGTACTCACCTGGCCTGTGTCCCACGATCCACCTCAATCGCTCTACACCCCTCAAATCCTCGGCTATGTTCTCCGTCACCATATAGTTCCCGTAAGGCCTCCAACAGATATCCGCAATCGTCACAATCTCCCACATCTACCTATAATACTCAACGTCATCTGTCACGGCCTCAGATCTCACCTCTTGCTCTGTCTGGACCCATCGTCTGAATCCCAACCTCTGCACTCCTGTCTCTCTTCCTGGATTGGTCAGCCTATTGGTCGCACACACACAATGTGCTCATAGGCCCAACAGTGTAATAAGTATGCACAATCTAGTGTAGTCCTGTGATTTTGAATGCAGGCCCATAAACCCCTTTATAGCTCCGCCGAGATATGCGTGTCCATGCGAAAGTCATGCTCCCTTCTATCATTTCCCAAATAATACACATCAATGATTTTAGAAATATTCCCCGTCCACCTCGGTAATGCATAATACCCCACCACTATCATTAATACCCTTTGCCAACCTTGTTGGCTCGGGGTGTCTTTGCAAACATTATACCATTAGTGGATGTCAAACCTCGCTATGTCAAATCTCGTACAACTAGACCAAATCATTTGTTATCACTCCCCACGCTGGTTAGGCCCTACCCGATACACTGGTCTTCCTATAATTGGCGTCTTAAAATTCATAACACATCTTCTAACGAATTTCGATAAACATGCATCAAAGGTTGCGAGAAAGGCAAATAGGTCAATCCAGGAAAAATCATGAAAATCGGCTAAGTCCTAGTCCTAGGGGCAGTCGGGACATTTGGGACAAAAAGGCGCGGATCGGCCGAAAATCCTCCAGGCGGCCCAAATGGTATTTGGGACAATCGGGCCAAAAGTACGCGGCGGGCGCGAAAAGCCGATCCTGCCGAAAAAGAGAAAAAATTGGCTAACTGCTGAGAAGGATGCCTGTGGGACAACCGGGCCAAAAAGGCGCGAACCAGCCGAACCGGCCGAAAAAGGGCCAGACAGTCCAAGGCAAAATGGGACAAGCGGGACAAATGGACACGAACCGGCCGGTTCACCCGAAATCAGTACAAAGAGCACTATGCAAAATGGGACAAAGGGACGCGCGGGACGCGGATCGCCGAAGGAGCCGAAAGCCAATAAAATTGCGCCACGTCATCGGTCAAATGAGGGACAAGGAAGCCCATTTCGGGCGGATCGGAGGTTTTTGTCCCAAACGGTTTGGGACATCCGGGACAAAAAGACGCGAAGGGCGCGAATGAGCTGGCAGGCCCGCGGACTAATCAGAAGCCGCCACGTGTCTCGAGGAGAAAAGTTAAAAAGTCAAAGAGCGAGTTTTCGAGCACCGATCCAAATCAATGAAATAATGCCACGTGTCCTAGCTAGGGCCCACAAGGAGATTTCAAAGGAAGGCCCACCGAAAAGTAGAGGAGAGAGAATCATTCAGCGAATCAGAGCTTGCCACGTGTCATCCAGGTGGCAGAGCGCGGGAAGAAATTCAAAAAATCCGTTTTCACCTATTCCGTGCCCTAAATCTTCAGATCGACATAACTTTCGATCCAGAGCTCGGTTTTACACGTTCTTTATATCAGCGGAAAGCTTGTGAGATTCTCTACACGTTTCGGGGTCAATCTTGCATTTTGGTTCAGTTTGAGGAGAGAAAATCAGAAGACGCCTCAGCACGAAATAATAAGCGAAGTGATGCTCAACTAATAACTTTAATGCAGCGAGACAGTCCGCCGCTGCTGGCGCTGAGCAGCCCATTTTTGCCAAGATCCGCCACTTCCATCATTATGAAATGAGTTAAGTGCATTACGGAGGTGGTTGGGGCAGATTTCAATTCCTCTCTCTTTTCTCTCTCATTCTTCCTATAAATTGTAAGGAGGGGCTTCTTCCTAATGTTGGACATTTACTGTTTTGCAACCCCTCCCTTCTCTCACCTTGTAAGAGAATTCGTGGAGTTTTTAAGCCTCCCACATAGACTGTAATGCCATTGTGCCTCTTGGCCATTGCAATGTATTGAATCGATCCTTTGAGCAATATATATGTCTGTGATTGAATTTAAATCCTCTCATGTATTCATTGTTGTCATTTTGATCTCTCATTGCATTTCGGTTACCTGTGCATGGTGTGGTATTGCATCTATATGGTCTGTGTTTATGTTTTGCAAAGCTTATGTTCTTCATTCCTCGGTGCATCACCTCCTTAACTTAGGTTTATTTATATGCATTTCTCTCTCCCTGTCTCCTTGGTAGTTAGTTTAGTTTTGGTGAACCTCTGCGTTTCATTGGTGCATCGAAGCAGGAGGAATAGGAACCAGCCTTTCTCTGGAGAATCCTTTCTCATTTTCAAGTCCCACACTTGGAGGAAGGATTCAATGTTATGCAATCACACTGCTTGGATACCTAAGTGATCAACCTAGAAATTTGATCATGCACCCGGGGGTGCTTTGTGATTTTGCATCAACGGTTTTGCACGCCGGTGGGACCGAGGTCTCATTTTTATTGCAGCAAAAGTTGATGTGCATCTGCTGCATTTTCTTGCTTGAAAAGAGCTATTATTTGCACATCTGGCGACTCAGGGGAAGAATCAACTGGTTTCAGCGATCGGGCACAAAGCTTATGAGAAGAATCACAAGGTCAAGAGGCGGAGAGGAGGAAGTCTTTGTTTGAATACCTGACTATCTCGAAGAAGGCAAAGAGGAAGAAGGATTCAAAGGTCTCCTCTCCACCAAGAACTCTCTCAACTCCTCCACACGAGGGCCTTTCTTTCAATATACAAGGGTTTTAAGACCACTCGAATGGCGCACCGGTGAACCCCTATGTCAACTTCACAGGCAGCAGCCCACTTGCTCTCAATGCACAAAATCCAATCCCAGTTGCAGCATTGAAGAACATTCCATACTTCACTGGAGAAAATCAGACCACTCCTGGTGATCATGTCAAGGACATTGCTAATATTTGTGTAATCCATGAAATTAATGAGATGCAGTAGGCATCAAATTCTTTGGCGTCTTCATTCAAGGGAAAAGCATTGCAATGGTTTAGGAGCCTTGAAGCTGGCTCTATCACAAACTGGAATCAGCTGTGTATTGCACTTCATAATCAATTTGGAGAGAAGGGAGACAACTTGTCTCTTTTGGAGCGATTGACAACCATCAAGAGAGCTTCCAATGAGCAAGCGGACTAACTTCACTTCAGATTTCAAAGGTCTTGGGATAGAATTCCAGATGCGATCAAGCCAACAATGAAGGTGCTTTTACGTATTACCTTAAAGCTTTAAATTCTGATATTTCTATGTTGATTCAATCTATGGGAGGCACAACTATCCTGCTGCTTATAGTATTGCCATTAGAGCTGAAAATTGTCGATTCAAGCTGGCGAAGCTAGCTCCTAGGCCTCCAATGCCATTATATCCAAGTTTAGAGAGCCCAAGTACTAGTCAAGCACCTGTCTTAGCTCCTTCTCCCACTCCTAGAAATCAGAGTTCAAATGAAGCTTCCACTTCATCTCCAAGTGCCCCAAATGAGCTTCAAGAAGTCATGAAGCAACTGCAAAATTTAGGTAATGAGCTGGTCACACTCAAGAGACAGCAAACTCAAGGTTTTAGACCTTCGTATCAGCCTCAAGCTCAACCTAATAGGCAGCCATATCAGCCTCAAAGGCCACCCAATCCAGGTGCAAATATGAATCAAACGAGGCCTCCTGCCAATAGACCATTCCAGCCCTATAATCCAAATGCCATATCTGCCTCTAAGGCATTAGTACCAGCACAAAACAACATTGCCCAGGAGTATGAATGGTGTTTTCCATGTAATGAACCCCATAATCAATCCATGTGCTATAATGGTGCTTTAACCCAAGCTTTAATGGTAACAAGTGCTTTGGTGTGGAGGGTGAAAGTAGTCAAAAAACAGCCAACTACAAGAAACATTCCAACAGCAACCTGCCCCAAATGACACCACATTGGTAAATTGGCAGGCAGAGGATTTCTGTGGTATGAATCAGGCAGTCTCTCAAGGTGTTGCAGCCAACACAAGGTCAAAAAGGAGAAATTTGGGTGAAGAACAGCCGTTAGCCCCAGCCAATCCACAACCTTCCACAGCTCCACAAATGATTGGTAAGCAAAACCCAGTTTCAAATGCACAAGGGCAGTCAAGAACAGCCCTTAGGCCAACTCAAATGCCAGCTGTTGCTGCCCACATACAAGGAACAAATGTGCAGACCAAGGGACAGCAGAGAGATCCTTCATCACCATTCAGTATCATTGATCAGATGAAGAAGACAAACGTCAATATATCTATGTGGGAATCCCTATCCATCCCAGGCCAAAGAAATCTGCTGCAAGCTGCCATAAAGGATTGGCCAACTTCGAATCAGCAGATCCAAATGCAGGAGAAGGTACTCACAAATGCTGCCCACCCTCAAGGAAATCATGGAGCACAACAAGGTAGAATGCTGAAGCCTCCCCCTTTCTATGTTTCGTTAATCATTGGAAATCAGCTAGTGCATAATTGCATGATAGATTCCGGGGCAAGTAGCTCAGTTATGCCTAAACAGATAGCTGATCAGTTAGGGCTCCAGTATGAAATAACATCTAAGGGAGTAGTGCGGCTGGATGGGACAGCAATAGCAACAGATTGGAGTGATTAGAAATTTGAGTCTTACCTTGCATGCATGTCCAAATGTTGTTGTCTTACAAGATATATCGAGTCATAGACCTTCCACCACTCTTTGCCCTTTGCTTGTCAAGAGGACTTTCTTTGCCAAGATTGGGGATATTTGTCTTGATTGGTCACACATCTTTGTTGAGAATGAGGTATGGAACTAAAGCTACAATTAGGTCAAAACTTATTGCAGATTTCCACATTGAACCCTATACTCCAAGTCATATTAATACCAATTGCTCAGCATTTGATCAAGAAGATCACCTCGGCACTTGATGAAGCCGACACTAAGGTTGGAAGTATCCCGATTTGACTCTTGATGAATGGGCAAGCAAGGTGCATGCTTTTGATCCTTATCAAAAGTAGAAGAATCGAGTGGGGTCTATTGTATACACGAAGAAAGTCAACCTATTCCTAGCATCACCAAGCCAAACCACAAGGATGACAACGAGGTATGGCAACTATTTTTTTTGATGGATCAAGGAGTAGACAAGGCGCGGGGTGGTGGAGCCATGCTTATTTCACCGCAAGAGGAGTAAAGTATTATTCAGCTTTTAGATTTCAATTTGCATGCTCCAATAACACTGCTGAATATGAAGCCTTGGTGCGGGGGGATGCATTGGGCAATAAAAGAAAAATAAATAACTTGCAAGTTTTGGGGACAGTGAGCTGATTGTAAATCAGGTCAAGGGACAACATGCCGCCAAAAATGATATACTCGAGTGCTACTGAAGAATAGGGTATGGGACCTCATGGAAGATTTTGAGGGTTTCGGCATCAAGGCCATTCCTAGGAAAGAGAATCAAAAATGCTGGCGAGGCTTGCAACAGTAGGGGCAGCCTTTGACATTGTAGAAAACATTCAACAAGAAAAGGTACAGACCAAACATCCACGTGATTGTGAGGCCTTGATGCCGGATAATGATGTCAATTGGCAAGTATTTGAGAATGACCAGCAAATCATCCACTTCTTGCAAGAAGAAGCTGAGTTCTCGGCCAAGAATCAAGCGAAGTTGGAACAACAATATGGTAACCGGTGATCTGACTTTGAGAACTGAGCGACAAGCTGCCCAAGGGACTTATCACTTTGGAGTCCATTTTTAATCCCAATGATCAGTTTAGAAAGGAGAAAGCAAACATTCGGTCAAAAGAGAAGATTCGGTATCCATCTTGGTAGAAGAGAACAAGCAATTGCAAGTTGGCAAGATGACAAGCGAGCAAGAAAGGTATGAGTTCATACGGTTATGTCAAGAATTCCCGATGTGTTTGCTTGGAGCTATGAAGACTTGAAAGGTTTCAATCCCAACTTAGCTCAACATACCATTGAATTGGACCCAAATACTAAGCCTATCAGGCAGAAACAGAGACCAGTCAATCCACACATGGAGCCTCTCATGAGGAAAGAACTGGACAAGCTGATTGAGTCAAGAATCATATTCCCAATCAAGCATTCTAGTTGGGTTGCCAACTTAGTTCCAGTTAGAAAGAAGAGTGGAGAGATCAGGCTGTGTGTTGACTTCAGAGATTTGAATAGAGCCTCTCTCAAGGACCATTATCCACTCCCTTCCATGGAGCAAATATTGCAGGTCGTAGCTGGGTCAGAAAGGTTTTCGCTACTTGATGGTTACTCAGGCTTCAATCAAATTATAGTGAAGGAGGAAGACCAGTTCAAGACAGCCTTCACAACCAAATGGGGCACATATGCTTACAAGAAGATGCCATTTGGACTGTCGAACGCAGGAGCAACATTCCAGCGAGCTATGGATATGGCATTCAAAGGCTTGATCAATAAGATAGTGCTGATATACCTAGATGATATCACTGTCTTCTCAAAGAATGCTGCAGACCATCTCTTTCACCTCAGGCAAGTTTTTCAGAGGTGTAGAAAGTTTGGAGTGTCTTTGAATCCTAAGAAGTGCATCTTTCTTGCACATGAAGGGAAACTCCTTGGCCATATTGTTTCAAAGGAGGGATTAGCAATTGATCCGAGAGAGGTTGAAGCCATAAGAGCTCTACCATTGCCAAGTCACAAAAAGCCCTTGAGTTTCACAGGGAAGGATAAACTTTGTTCGAAGGTTTGTCCCAAACTTTGCAGCCCTTGTCAAGCCCATCACCAAAATGTTAAGGAAAAGCATGGCTTTGAAATGGACGGAAAGGCAAGGAGAGTTTTGAAGCAATCAAAGAAGCCATCTCCCGGGCACCTACTCTCATCAACCACGACTTTTCTAAGGATTTCATCCTCTATGCATTTGGAGGTGATGACACTATTTCTGCCATTACGATACAACGAACAAAGATAATGAGGAGCAGCCGATTGCTTTCTTGACCCGAGCCTAAATGAGCTGTGAGATGAGGTACTCTTTTATTGAAAAGCATGTGCTTGCGAATCGAAGCTTGAAGAAATTCAAGCATTTAGTCTCAAACAACAAGGTCCAGTTATTGGTCTCACATGCTGGGGTTAAGGACTTCCTCCTCAACAAAGATTTGAATGAGAAAAGGGCAGGATGGATCACCCGTGTCATGGAGTATGACATTGAGATCAAGATCACCAAGCTGGTAAGAGGCAAAGGTTTGTGTGAGCAGCTCGCTTCCAAACAACCAGACAGCCCAGAAGATGAAGAAGCGCTGTCCTGTTATTACAAGAAGATCGAAAACGAAAAAATGATGATGTGTCCACCTCCTGTTGGACTCAGAATATGATACATTTCCTACAAACGGGCATGTGCCCTCCAGAAATGAGCAAAGCGAAAAGAAGGTACTTCAGATTACAAGCAATTCCTTATGTGCTTGTTGATAATGTTTTGTTTAAAAGGGACATCAACGGTGTTCTATTGAGATGCATCGGGACAGGTCAGATCGAGAGGATCTTACAAGAGTTCCATGACGGGGAGGCAGGAGGCCATTTCACCCCACGAGTAATAACTCTCAAAATCATGAAAGCTGGTTACTATTGGCCTACTGTATTCAATGATTGCTACTCATGGGTTAAGAAATGCAAGAAATGTGCATTCTTCACAGGGAAAGGAAGGTTAGCAGCACTTCCCCTTCGTCCAATTTCAGTAGATCATCCATTCATGCAATGGGGATTGGACTTCATTGGAGTCATCAATCCCAATTCGAGTCAAGGCCACAAGTGGATTCTTACGACCAGACTATTTCACCAAGTGGACCGAAGCAGTAGCGCTCAAAGAGGCAAGTGAGTCTAGCATACTAGACTTTTATGAAGGGATAATAACCAGATTCGGTGTGCCGGCCACCATCATATCAGATAATGCATTAGCATTCATAGGTTCAAAAATTACAGAATGGGCTGTCAAGAATGGAATCTATTTGAGCACCTCTTCAAATTATTACCCGCGGGGGTAATGGGACGAGAGAGTCCACAAACAAGAATTTGCTAAAAATCATCGAGAAGGACTCGGATGAAAATCAAAGAACATGGCATACTGAAGGCTAAAATCAGCGTTATGGGCTGACAGAATAACACCAAAGAGGTCTACAGGTAATTCTCCCTACAAGTTAGTCTATGGGAAAGAGGCGTGTTGCCTATATCATTGGAATTGCCCGCCTTGGAGCTCATGAAGCAGCTTGAGTTATCTAATTCGAACCAATGGAGGCGGTATGCGGAATTGATGGAATTAGAAGAAATCAGAGAACATGCAGTTCAGACGATTGAAAAGGATCAGGCCGTAGTAAAAAGATGGTTTGATAAGAGAGCTAGAGCAAGGACCTTCCAGGAAGGGGACCTAGTTCTGAAATGGGATGCAGATCGGGCAAAACCAGGAAGGCATTCCAAGTTTGATGCCATCTGGAGTGGTCCCTACATGGTCACGGGGTGCAAAGTAGTAATGCCTTCCAATTATGCTGCATTGGATGGAGAGGAACTTCGATTCGGTTAACGGAATCCATCTTAAACATTGCTACTAAGAGAAACGTTTTGCCGTTGTAAATATTAATTTAGATTTTTCTTAATTCCTCTAAGTGCGTATGCACATTGTCCTGTTGTAGTTAGGTTTCTATTTCCCTAAGTGCTTTGGCACAGGTTTTGCTGCTCTCAGGTTGTTTTCTGATTCGAGTGTTCTTGGAGGAAGTTGCGATGTCGAGGCTTGTTTCAGGTTAATGCTTAACTCCATGCCCAATGGACCGCTAAAAGGCCACTGATCTTCTACCTAGCAGGCAGGTAACCCCGCTGAGTCGTCAAAATTGTTGTCAAAATTTCACCCCCCAGGGTAAAATTTCGATAAACATGCATCAAAGGTTGCAGAAAGGCAAATAGGTCAATCCAGGAAAAATCATGAAAATCGGCTAAGTCCTAGTCCTAGGGGCAGTCGGGACATTTGGGACAAAAAGGCGCGGATCGCCGAAAATCCTCCAGGCGCCCAAATGGTATTTGGGACAATCGGGCCAAAAGTACGCGGCGGGCGCGAAAAGCCGATCTGCCGAAAAGAGAAAAATTGGCTAGCTATTTGAGAAGGGCGCTTTGTGGGGACAACCCAAAAAAGGCGCGAACCGAGCCGAACCGGTGAAAAAGGGCCGAGGCAGTCAAGGCAAAATGGGACAAGTGGGACAAATGGGCGCGAACAGTCCGGTTCTCCCGAAATCGTCTGAAAGAGCACTATGCAAAAAATGGGACAAAGGGACGCTGGGGCGGATCGCGAAGAGCCGAAAGCCAATAAAATTGTGCCACGTCATCGGTCAAATGAGGGACAAGGAAGCCCATTTCGGGCGGATCGGAGGTTTTTGTCCCAAAGCGGTTTGGGACATCCGGGACAAAATGACGCGAAGGCGCGAATGAGGCGGCAGGCCCGCGGACTAATCGAAGCCGCCACGTGTCTCGGAGAAAAGTTAAAAAGTCAAAGAGTGAGTTTTGAGCACCGATCCAAATCAATGAAATAATGCCACGTGTCTAGCTAGGGCCTGAGGAGGATTTCAAAGGAAGGCCCACCGAAAAGCGAGAGAGAGAGAGATCATTCAGCGAATCGAGCTTGCCACGTGTCATCCAGGTGGCGAGCGCGGAAGAAATTCAAAAAATCCGTTTTCACCTATTAGTGCCCTAAATCTTGGATCGACATAACTTTCGATCGAGCTCGGTTTTACACGTTCTTTATATCAGCGGAAAGCTTGTGAGATTCTCTACACGTTTCCAGGGTCAATCTTGCATTTTGGTTCAGTTTGAGGAGAGAAAATCAGAAGACGCCTCTGGCACGAAATAATAAGCAGAAGTGATGCTCAACTAATAACTTTAATGCAGCAGACAGTCCGCCGCTTCTGCTAGGCAGCCCGCCGTTTTGCCAAGATCCGCCACTTCCATCATTATGAAATGAGTTAAGTGCATTCTGGAGGTGGTTGGGGCAGATTTCAAATTCCTCTCTCTTTTCTCTCTCATTCTTCCTATAAATTGTAAGGAGGGGCTTCTTCCTAATGTTGGACATTTCTGTTTTGTAACCCCTCCCTTCTCTCCTGCTTGTAAGAGAATTCGTGGAGTTTTCAAGCCTCCCACATAGACTGTAATGCCATTGTGCCTCTTGGCCATTGCAATGTATTGAATCGATCCCTTGAGCAATATATATGTCTGTGATTGAATTTAAATCCTCTCATGTATTCATTGTTGTCATTCTGATCTCTCATTGCATTTCGGTTACTGTGCATGGTGTGGTATTGCATCTATATGAGTACTGTGTTTATGTTGCAAAGCTTATGTTCTTCATTCCTCGGTGCATCACCTCCTTAACTTAGGTTTATTTATATGCATTTCTCTCTCCTGTCTCCTTGGTAGTTAGTTTAGTTTTTGTGAACCTCTGCGTTTCATTGGTGCATCGAGAGCAGAGGAATAGGAACCAGCCTTTCTCTGGAGAATCCTTTCTCATTTTCAAGTCCCACACTTGGAGGAAGGATTCAATGTTATGCAATCACTGCTGGATACCTAAGTGATCAACCTAGAAATTTGATATCCCAAACCCTTGCCTATCACCTTTTCTTTTTCATCTCTACCCACTTACCTTCTCTCATCCTATTCATAAACATGCAAGAATTGAATTCCAACCAAAACTTATACCTCTTAGGATGCGCAGCTTGATGTGGAACCTGTCTTCCCTCTCTTCTCTGCTGCTGGATGCTTCTCCTTGTTCAGCCATGTTCACCACCCTCTTCAATATAACTTGCCTTTCTACCTTCTTAATCTAAGCCCACGATTACTTTACCTATCTCTTTCCTCCTTATCACTCAATTCTCCCATGCAATTACCTGTATAAGCCGTCAACAAGTGTCGCATTCTCGTATTTAACTTGTTGCATGACTCTAAAAATAAGAACTTAAGTTGCCTCCCAAGCTTTTCTATTTTTAGAAAATCTCATTTTAGCATAACCGATATCGGTTACCTAACCGGTATCGGTCGAATGACTACCGACATCGGTTACCTAACCGATATCGGTCACCTCTCTCCCTTTGGTTATCCTAGGCCATTTCTTTGTTTTTTACAAATTTTTGGTGGTGCCCGCTTCTTTTCCTTGCATAACGACATAGTTATCAATATCTATCATCAGAATACCATCAACACATATGTAAAACTTCATCAACATCATCTATATATACATCAAATTTCAATACCATCGAAAAACACATGAAACATTCTAATACATGCATCAAATCAAAATTTTACACACCATGTTGAGCAAACTCATCTATATATCATCATCAAATCAATGTCAAAATATATAAATTGCCCTACATGGGGCCTCTGTGATCTAAAAATACAAAGTTGGCACGTAGGCATTTGTCTCTGTCAAAATCTTGACTCGACTCGCAGGCTAGTCTCTCATGTCAAAAATATACTCGGCTCATAGGCTGGTATCAACTATATAAAATGTACTCGGCTCGCAGTCGGTATATACAACAAAAATGAATAAATAAATCCTATGTGGGCACACATGCCTCTATATACACACTTGGTTCGCAGACCGGTGTCTCTATCAACAAATCCTCTATATACCCATCTCTGCTCCTGGGGTGACTCAACTCTCTCCCCCTCCCTCGCTCGTCTCTCATTCCTAGCCTCTATCTTTGGATCTCGCCTCCTACCCATCAACGACCCAGGCCGTGGCAGGTGGCCCCACAATGAATCGTGACTCAGGATGTCTCCACCACCGTGAGCCGCATATGGCGATAGTCGACCTTTGGTACCATCTAACACGTCCTGATAATATTAGGCCTCTGCTCTCACCTCCATATATCGGGCCCATGCCACCATGGCTGGTGGGGTTGGTCCCCCAGCTCCTAATACAAGTGGCCCTTGACCCGCTGTACAACCTATGCACGAGGCGGTGCATGTGCTGTGCACAATGCCTGTGGCCGTGCTGTGCTGTGTCTTGGTGCTGTGGCCGTGCTTGTGCCTGAGGCTATGCCTATACCTATGCCTGTACCTGTGCTTGGGCTAACTACCCCTGTAGCACCCCAATCTGTGCCTATGCAGCAGCAAGCTGCCCCTGTAATAACTGCACCTGGCCCAAGAGATGATCCCTCTCCACTATAACAGCTACCAAATCTGGCTGTGCAGGCTGTGCTCTCATGACTACCCTCTGCCCTGCCCACCACACCAAAAATGAACTTGTCACCACTGGCATCATCCACCGTATCATCCGCCGGTCTCTCTGCGACCCAGACTGGGTCCAATGGCTGCGGAGGAGGTAGTGGTGCCTCTACATCCTCCCTCCGATACTGTGGGAAGGGAGGTGGCTCATCTATCGTAGACCCAACTGTCGGCATACCCTCTCTAGGGGAATCTGCTCATGCTCCCCAGTGCCAGTGCGTCTAACTATCCAGAAGATATATTGGATCCATCGTAGCTGTGCTCGGGCTCCTCCTCGGGGCTGATGGCCTCTGTATGGCCTCCATATAATATCGAGTGCG
The DNA here is from genome assembly GCA_018340775.1 of Taxus wallichiana var. yunnanensis. Classification (NCBI taxonomy): domain Eukaryota; kingdom Viridiplantae; phylum Streptophyta; class Pinopsida; order Cupressales; family Taxaceae; genus Taxus; species Taxus wallichiana. The sequence goes on from CM031244.1 coordinate 276,633,011, forward strand.
GTCAGGCCCTCTAACATATGTCGGTAGTATGCCACATCTCACCTGCAATCACCACTCGTGGCTGGCCCACGACCCCCAACCACCTCTGAAATCCATATCTATACACTACCTATGGCCCTGGCTGCTGGGGCAACCCTACTGGTCGTATACAGATGATATGCTCGTAGGCCCAGCAGTGTAACAAAAATGTCGAACATATACCAAATCACCTCATACGGTGATAGCCCCAGAGCTCTCTGTATAGCTGCACCAGATACACCTGGTGCCCATGCATAGTAGGTGTGCTCCTCCACCATCTCATGTAATACTCCCATCAAAGCCCATGGGAAGTGGCCTCCCTCTGAGTTAGGAAGGGCGAAGCAGGTGATACCAATCATCATCAGCACGGTAAGCCGTGTCTCCTGTCTATGTGCGTGATACATATCATCGTAGCGATTCTCGCCTTGTGATAAGTAATTAATGGGGCTGCATCCTGAATACCATGTAGGATGCTATCCATTGTTGTCTCTGCATCCACCTAGAACACTACCTCACCTATGATCGGCGGTCTCAGGATGTGATACACATCCTCTAGTGTGACCATCATCTCTCTAGTAGGGAGATGGAAGACATTGGTTGCCGGATCCCATCTCTCGATGAGGGAAACCATCAAGCTATGGTCCCTATCCATAGCCCTATATCTCTAGACTCCGCCAAGTCCAACCTCCCGCATGACTACCCACTATGTTTCAGTCACATGTGGCTACATCCGCCCCAGTAGAGGCGGCATCCGATCCCGCATCGTCAGCTGCTAGCGTGCCTACAAAAACAACACACTCCATCAGGCCTACAATTTACAAAACAACTACCTTAACCCTCTATACTCACTCCCCCACCCAATAACCCCAATATCACTAGCCCCACCCAACAAACACCTACAATATCCCCTTTACCTATTCCACAACCTACCAACTACCCCACTCATACTCCACCCGCTTTATTCTCATCCTCTAACTATATCCCAGCCCATTTAACCCCTCCCAATTCATCCACAACCCATAACCTATCCTACCCACACCGGCCCCCGACCACCCGATTACCCCCCACCCCACTCACCTTTCCTAGCCACTCTACCTTCTCCCCCTTCACCCCAAAACTCTATCCTACCCGCCTGACAAATCAATATACCTACTTTCACAACATTACCTCCACCCATAGTGGACGGTGCGGTCACACACACGGCCCGCCGGGTCGACACATGACCAACGCCGGTCCCGGAACCAACTAGTCTTTAGTTGTGATCTTTATCGGTGGCTTAGTGACCGACATCGGTCGATATGTCAATTCGGGGCGGATCGAAAATGGCCCCCAAATACCCTTTTTTTATTTTTACCTATCTACCCAACCCAATCGCCTACAAACTTACCCACCCTACCGTGTTGACTTACCTAACATATCTACCTACTCCATTTTACGATTTACCTTCATTTATTCATTATTTTATCACATTTTAGATTCCTACCCCAAAACCCACATCCTAGCTAAATTCATCAACTTCACACAAATAGGGATTTAGAACCTACCGGTACGACTACACGTCGTCGCGGTGGGATAGGTGGTGGTGGTCTAGCTCCTCCCACACCTCCTGCTCCTCTAAGTTGTGCCATAGCTCTAAATCTCCTCAAGGGGTCCTCCACCAATTAAACTCTGCCTCCTGATCACTGGGGTCTACCAATACTTACTCCCCCACTCAACTAGTGCCAACTCAGCCCAAAATTTCAACCCAACTAATTCACACCTCAGAAAAGACAAAAATGGGCACTCAAATTCACAAAGTGACAATGACATGCCGTATTTTTCTTTTTATAGGTTTTGACATATAACCGATGCCGGTTACGGTGCGCCCTAGAAGACCGTATCGGTCTTGTGACCGATATCGGTCACACATAACCGATATCGGTTACCTACTTACTTAACCTAACTCCCACCCTTATCCACCAATCTCCATTTTTCACCACCTCACCTACCCCCGACTTTGCTAAATAGCCTTATTTTGAATTCATCGGCCCGACCCAAGGCCACAACCAACCAATCGGCCCGACCCAAGGCCACAACCAACCAATCGGCCCGACCTAAGGCCACAACCACCCAATCGGCCCGACCCAAGGCCACCACCCACCAATCGGCCCGACCCAAGGCCACAACCCACTAATCAGCCCGACCCAAGGCCGCAACCAACCAATCGGCTGACCCAAGGCCACCACCCACCAATCGGCTAACCCAAGGCCGTAACCCACCAATCGGCTTGACCCAAGGCCAGAACCAACCAATCAGTTTAACCCAAGGCAACACCAATTAAGTACCTCAACCAAGACCCGCAATTTACGATTCTATCAATTAGCTGTTTGTTCCATCGAGCTCACCTGTTCGTCTTTTAGCCTGACTAGGATACTTGACTTGTTCGGTGACCACCTTGCCTGACCAAGACCGTGACGTTTATTTCAACCAAACCAACCATTTGGTACTTGCCGAACATGCCTAAACGTTCCAAAGATTACCTTACCGTTATATCCCTGGAGCTACTTCCTATGCCTTGGATACCGGGATTATATCACCCTTGTTTGGATAAACTATCGACCTTTGCCTATGAATTGCTTGTTTGCTCTTCACATCGTGTACCCTGGTCACACTACTACATTTCAACGTGTATCTACTTCCTTGAACTTATCCCACCATCTTACTATCATCTCAACACCATTCACCCTTTATAAACCCTATCCCCGATTTTGCGTTGCCTCAATCTGTGCTAGATTTGAGGGGGATTACCTATACCCTTAACTGGGGCAACCACTTCTTATTATTGTCAGTGCAGCTTTACATGACAAGCTACATGACAACAAGGGGCAAATGTAGACACCAAATTTGGGTCTTATGATACCCTGTACCACCTGCATATCACCTCGCAACCTAACCATACCTCACCACCTAAACCTTACACACTTAATTATTTATTAATTACCATATAATTAATAAATCCACATCTCCACCCCTGCCACCTCACCTTGCCACCTCATCATGACCTAGCCCTAACCCTAAACCAACCTAATTAAGACCTATGACTTGGTCCAGACTCACACCCATGACTCATCACCCCTCACCCGCAATCAAAACAAACCTAATAATAACTTGACCAAGCCCACAACTGATCCCTCGGGAGAAAAGGAGGGAAAGTTGGCTATTTTACTAAAAATAGCCAACTTTGACCTAACCGACATCGGTCCCTACTCGACCGCCATCGATTCGTAACCACCATCGAGTTCCTTGTAAATGACCTTCCCTGACTAAAAACAAAAGATCCGAATTCATTTGGGCGGAAAGAGAAGTGAAACAAGTAGAAAGGTTGCGAGAGAAGAGCATCGAGCCGAAGACTGCGCAGGTGAGCAACTAGATCGTGGTCACCCTCATTAAGCATTGGAAAAGGCGAGGATAGCTTCATCAGCTCGCTTTCTAATACCGGATCATCCCAACTAAGCCTTCTGCGCCACCACATTCCTTGGACTGTATCTTCATCAGAACCAGTAAGTATTATCTTGTAGTTCTTTGTAATCATTTTGCTTTAATTCATATTAAATGGGAATTGACCACCTTCGAAAGGAAGTCTAATATTTCTGGGCTTAAGGTAGTTCTCTCACTTATTGTCTAACTAAAATCTAGTGGTCTTTCGTTCTTATTTACATGTAGTCCTTCCCAGGACAAAGGAGTTCTTCACAATCAATCCCAGATCTCTCTACGATGCGCGCACACCTTCCCAATGTTCAATGGGTATTCCTCCTAGAGAATGAAAGGATAGAAGCTACTCTATTCCGAGATGGAAACATTCATGCGAAACACACCCATTTTAGTAAACCTAGGGAATCCTACCTTAACCGACGCTGGTCACCCCTAAACCGATGCCGGTCAACCTAGAACCATCGTCGGTTACCATTTATTCACCTAAACAACCTTATTTTTGGGTTGGCACATTAAGAGTAAGAAAACGAGATCGGAGCTGTATGGAAGAAAATACAAGCAAGATAGATATTGAAGTATTGCACTCATGGAATAGTGCAGGACCACTTTGCTACGATATCCAACACTATTCCTCCGATCAACACCACCTCCATTCAGCCATCAAAATTTGCATCACAGTAAGTACATCTCTACCAACATTGTCTATTTCAGCATAGTTAACTTTTTTCATTCTGTCATTAGCTTATACTTTTCATGTTCACTCCTCCATTGTTTATTAGCTTGTAATCCTACCATTTCCCTTACCCACACCACCAAATCACCATTCTAACCTAATATCCATTTCCGAGTATACGAGATCTCAATAGACCTTTACTGGACCAAGAACAAGAACAAGCCTAATAATCATCCTACCACTTGACCTAAACAACCCAAAATTTGACCACTGACCAGTCCTAGTACCTTGATAGATACGTCATCTTTCATATCCAACTATAACCTAGCTTTGTTGTAATTGGATTTTTTTATTGTACTTGAATGAGATACCTAAATCATATCAACTACGGTAGTATTCTAATTGTTTCTCACATTAATTTGTTTTAAATAGTGGATTGACAGCCATCTAGGAAGTATCACACTTCCCGGAACTAACATACACTAGGAAGTCCACCATCATATATAATTTATCTATATTTTTTTGGTCTTTTTTTCTATTACAGGTAGTTCCTCCTAGCCAAAAGGAAGCTCTCACATTCAGCTATGGATCAAGAAGTCATAATGCACACAACAATCATCAAACGAACAACATTTAATAGGTATTCGTCGGGCCTTACCCTTATCTGTTTCATCATTCAAAAAGATTAAGAAAACGGTGAAACATTTTGGCACACCCGGTGGGACCCATCAGGGGTTCTTTTGCATTTATTCATTCCTAGGTGAAATTTGTGTGTTTGTTTCCCTTCAAAAAGATTCCACATTAATTTTCTTCTTTGGAATCATTCTCCTTCTTTCTATTGTCTAAAAATAATCATATTTTTGGTGTTTTAAAAAGAACACATCTTCCTTTCTTTTACATTGCATTAGTGAAAGAGCATCCCTCTTCCTGTTCATCACTTGCTACATCGAATATCACACTTCAATTTTAGTTTAAAACACTTGCATTACATTCTAGTTTGTTTCATTATTATCTCACATTAAAAATGAGGGCAACCTATATGCTGGAAGTCATGCCCAGCTAATGGTTGACACAAAGAATCATATAAAGAACATTTTTCTCTCTCGTGTGTCTTACCAAACTTAACAAAATCAAAATATACACATCTTTCTTAAACATCTTACCCGGGAACATCATCAGGGATCACACAATCCGGTTGGTAGGTACTCCCAAGCTTGTTGCCTCTGTCAGTCATCATCTCGAGGATGGCCTACCCCATAATAATGTAATCAAACCTCTCCTTTTAGATATCCTTATTCATAGGACACCTTCCTAACCCAAAAATTGTGTTCTAAATATAGACAATCAGTTCTAAATAGCATAAGCTAAAAAAACATAAGAAAATCATTGATAGGATCATGCTTTTTCGTAGTGTTCTTCTTGACTTGTGTTTTGAGGTGTGAGACTATGACTCTCCATTTTTATTCTTCCTTGCACACTCCACCATCATAGTTAGAGTGCTTTGACTTTGTCTGAGTGTGTCAGAGCCCCATTTCCTCATTCTTAGGTTTTTGAGTTTGATTCTTCACTTCATTTAATTCACAAAACCCACTTTCTTCATTTCTATCTAATTTTCGAGTCACCAACGTCGCCTAGTGATCACACCGGCTCACATCTAATCGTAGTCGGTTAAACCCTAACTAGTGTCGGCTTCTAGATTTCTAGTTACTTTATTTGATATAGCCTTCATCACTTTTTCTATTGTGTTTCGGCCTCGAGCATCATCATATTTTCTCCCCTGTTGATACCTACTATCATACATAGTTTATCTAGCGCACATCTAACATTCTTATTTCATTCTTTGAGACCGGTTTACTTCCATAGTGACCGAGTATCATTTTCAATAACCATCATTGGTTTCACTCAACTATGACTAGTTAACCTAATCATCATCGATTTTCCCTCAATGTCACCAGCCAACATGACGATCATCATCGCGTGATGTTTGATTTTAAAATTCTAGATATTCACCGATTCACCTCTCGAACCCCATTATTCTCTATTTCTACTATTTTCTGTGTCATCTACAAAATATAGTCTTAATAGGTCAGCACTTGTTCACATGGTGTTGACTCACGACCAAACTAATGCCCTCATATTTCACACTATTCATCAACTATTCCCTCATCGCCTTCATCCCGTCACCCGTGGATCCAACCTTACCTACCACCATTGTTGCAAGTGATGAAGAGTTTGCACGAATCCTTGATTAGAATCCCATGGCCTTATAGTTCTACCTTTCCCACTCTTCCACCTGAGACTCCTCTGGTCAGTTGATATACGACATGCTGTATCCATCTATCCTAACCTTATTCCTACTTCTATATCAACTACTAATAATGCGGCACATTACCCTCATCTGCTTCATCCACGCGGTAGTTTCGCAGCTAGGACCCATACCCGCCATGATTGTTGTGTCTACAGTCTCACTTGCTCCTATAGTATCTATTGTCCTTGCATTGACTACCTAGACCATAGCCCGATCTACACCCATTGTCTCACAAATAACCATTACAACACAACCGCCTATGGTTTCGTGACCCCTACTCCATTCTAGAATCTCGTTCTCTCCATCCCAAAAACATTTCCCCCAATCACTACCAAAGTCACGATGACCATCCCACCTACATACACATACTATTAATAACCCCCTATCTCGTCTATCACCCATTCTAGATATATGCCTTCTATGTCAGTTCCCTATTCTCAACCTCCCTATCAAGTTCAATATCTACCCTTTTATGCCACGGGAGGCATCCCTCCATCACAACCTACCAATGACCTCATCAAGTTGATGATGGAAAAGATATAGACACTAGAAGCATCGGTTTTGGTGGGCAATTCCCTCACCTATGATGAAATTTTTAATGAACCTATCCACCCATCCATTCCTATTCGATCATACCCCATATATTGGTAAATTCAAAAATTCAACCGCTTTAATAGTAAAGAAGACCCAAAACAACATTTGCAGTCCTTTAAACATGGGTGTTACTTGATTTCCCACGATGACGCTTTACTTTTGAGGAATTTTGCAATGTCCCCGACAAGACCTGCATTAGACTGGTACAATGGGATACCAAGACACTCAATCTACTCATTTAATCAAGTATTCGAAGCCTTCCTAGATCACTTCTCCATCAACATTGTTAAGAACATTACCATGCTTGATCTTTATTCCACACACGACGACAGTATGATGATGAGTCTATCAATGACTTCGTCACTCACCGGAGAATCCTCATTAACCAACTCCCATTCTAATTACCTCAAACTGAGCTTATAGAACTATTTATTTGGGCATGTGCTAGACACATCTCACCAACCCTTCAGGTGCTAAATTTTCACACTTTTGATGAGGAATTCAACATGGCATAGAAATTGGAAATTCATGTTATCAAAGAAAATAAGATTCAACTTCGTAACAAGAACATCGTGTTTAAATCAAATGATGCTTCTTCATATTCAAAACCCCAAAAAAACTATTCAAAACCAAAAGGGTTTGCTGATTCTGTAGTTCTCAAATCCGGTCCCCCTCATCAATCAAACCCAACCAAACCCCCTTCTAATCTCTCTCCTATCCAAGCTTTTCAGTTCAAATGAGAACAACAAAAGTACACTTCCATAAGAGAGTCTTATTCTTCCATTTTGGAAAATCTTGTTAAGGCTGGTGCCATTACCCTTCCACATATAAAAAACATACGGTTTTGAACCTAAATTACCCATACCTGCATGGTATAAGGAACATGAATTTTGAAACTATCATCGTGTCAAAGGTCATAGCGACAATAACTGCATCACCTTCAAGAATATCATCTAAGAAATGTTAGAAAATGGAGATCTAGTCTTGGATATCCCGAATGCATCTGCTAACCAAAACCTACATATCTTCAAGAAGCCATTCTCTAATCATTCCCAATATTCTAACCATGTTTTTGATACCTAAAACAAGGATAGCAATGTACACGAGGTCCACACTATTTTCGATGACATATCGGTTTCTTCCCAATTACCTCATGTTCCTTCCATAGATGAAATCCTAGCCCACACTCCCCTACTTACACCAGAATCTATTTCATATACTCCTCTACCCATAGAGGAACCCCTTAATCTTCCTCTTCACCCATGGAAGAGCCTATAATTGTCATGCCACCTTTGACCCCTCAAAATTCTAAGTATTTGTCGGTGGCACCTTTCCTACTCATAGAAGAAGAAGGTCCACCATCTACACCAACATAAGGAGAGTCCACTTTGGTAGGCCCATCCTCCACTCTACCCATGGAAGATACTATAGAAGTATCACTTTGCCTATAGATGACCATTCACCATCAAACCTTTAAGATCCTGCTGATCTACTTTTGGCTCTCTTACCCACATAGTCCGAGGCTAGCCATTTCCTTGTATCTTAAACACATTTTACAGGAATTGCCACTCGATCCACCATGGCCCCGCTTACAAAATTAGCATTATCACGCTTGGATAATCACTGGACTATGTCTATAGAGCCTTACTTTGGGGATGCCTTCTACTTCTTGTTTCAACACAAATGTAGTTGTCACTCACTGACACCTCCACTATCTATCCAAAAGTGTTTCGAGCGACCAAACCAAACACAACCACAACTATTGCAATACCTTCCATGGTAAAACTCATGGCCAAACTCACACCTCTTGCCCATAGCCCAACATACATCTACACCTAAGCCCATGCCTATATCATCTCCCTTACTTGAATGTAACATTCCCATTTTAAGACTTTAGAAACTAGGGAAAATTTATTTATTTTATACATAATGTTCTCTGTTACTAAGTAATAATAACTTAGAACACACATTCCATTCCAATCAATCTAATAACGAGATAACCATATATATCTATAAATGTCTCGATTTAGCTACCAATTTGTCATTTCATGACTCTATTATCAATCGATCTCTCATGTTAACTTAAGTATTGAATACTTAATGTATAACAAGTATACTTGGTTTTCTTACCTTGTTACAGTACTTGAGTTTTTGTTTAAGAAACCTATCTAAATATTTGTTACCAATATTCATCTAAAATCACATTCCTAAAACTAGGTGATATAGGACAATGCAACCAGTAGCTTGCGATACTTTGGCCAAAGATTTTCAACATATTGTTCATGTTACTATTCCTAGATGGCATACTTATCTAATCGAATACATCTTTTACCACACTCATATGTTATTTAGAATGATCTACACTTACTTCAGTCAGTCCACTTGTCCAAGGTTTGACCCTAACGTAGGTTAGTGACATAATTTAGAATAGGGAATCACTCGTAATGACCTAGGGTATATAGACATACCCAATCAACCTAAGTCGATTGGATGTGCCTAGTTATCCTAAGTCATTGTGAGTCACTTCCTATGCTAAATCATAACTCTAATATGACCTAGAGAGAAACTAAGTTCAAGTCCAAATTTGGGTAGGTCTAGATGAACCAATGTTGAAGGGTGTTGCAACATGTCAAATACAACCCTATATCCTCATGAAGACCCAAGTCTTAAAAAGGTACAATTTTGCGGTTGGCGTGCACCAACATCCGACAGAACCACTTCATCATGATGTACACACCTTAAAGAGTTCATTTCCACTTAATTAGTTTAGGATTAAGATTCAGATTACAATGAACCTTACATAACCCTAATTCCAACAACCTTTAAGGTTTCCATCCTTATTTGAGTTGGTTAACTAATATGGAACTTCATAGACTAATGATTGCTTTATGTTCAATTAACTTTTTCTTAACATGTAATTAATCGAAAGCAGAATCAACATTTATCATAAGATTTAATTAATGTGTCTAAACCATTAAAGGAATGTATAAGAACCAAAACAGGTTCTTTTATGATAGAATTCATAGATATGAAGTCTAAATGGTTATCGAACTCATATACCATTTGTTTAATTTGCATCCTTTCGAGAAGATGGGAACCTTCCTCACTATGGTTAGGTATTAGGATTTATTACACCCATATCCAATTTACACATCCACGACATTATAACTATACATTAATAGCATCATAATCAACCATACAAAATGAAGTAAAGAACATCAATACATAAAACTTAGTAAGTTACATTTAAGTAAGGGAAATTGTACTAATTCCCTTTCATCTAGTGACTTCAATGACATCAGAAATAAGGATCCAATCGGATATGAATGAAAACATCAAGAATATGATTACATATTTTCCTTCATATTATGAGCAGATAATAGGATTAATTAGTTAAAGTAACTTCAGTCTTTTCAATTCATCAAAATAAAATACGCATCTTAGAAAACTTATGCATTACTAACATATTTCATGTCAATTAACATCAAGGTGATTTAGGAATACAACTTTTCTTGCTTTAGTAAATTTCAATAATAAATCATAATTATCTATAATGGTCTAGACTTTTAATTCAACCAATACATGATAAAAGTTATTACCTTCCTTTATCACTTACAAAGTGCATCTACAAAAATTTCTAGCATGAGCCGGTTTATTGAATTGAGGATGATAAGCACTAATAATTAAAACGAAATGATTTTAACTCACTTTTTCATTAAACCAACTTTGCTTTAATGAAACTATAAAGTCAAGAAGACAAATAAATCATCGTAATAACAACCATAAAAAGAAGAACAATTAATCAATTTGAATAACATTCAAAGAAATGTATTGATGTAATCAACAATCCATAGTATGTTATTAGATAAATATAGTTCCATCCAATACACTTATCCATATCAAATAAAAGTACCTTCTAATTATTTCCATCACAAATAATCTTAATTAGAAATACAAATGTAAATAAGAGTCTCGGACATCGGATGTGGCATCCTAATTTATCAAGTTAGACAATATATCAACATTAAGATTGAATTTACTCGATATACAACATATCACATTAGTCTTATATCAAAAATATTAAAATCCTTAACACAAGTCAAGAGAACAAGAAAGTAATAATGACGAATACTCAAGGCATTAAGGATAGTAGTGTAACTGATCCAATTAAATCTAATGACCAGATTTACCCAAAAGAAGAAGGACGACTATGATGAAATAGTAAGAGCTTCCTATATAATTCATTAGCCCAAATCCCCATAAATAACTTCAGAAAAGAGAAAACTACCCATAACATCCGATGATTTCCAAAGGGGTAGTGTTCAGACTTCACCTCAAAGACTGGAAGAGAAGGAGTTGAATGTCATGATCAGATGTGAATTTCTATATTCCTTCACATGGGAAGAAATTCGCAAAGGAAAATGCTGACCATTCACTACTTGTCAAACTCCTTTATAAGAGAAAACATAGATAAGAAGAGATTGAGTAGAATGTGTGACTATTGTGGTTGAAACAGATTTAAGTAAGTTTTCTTATGATCGACATCTAACAACAAAGTGATATTATACAAATATAAAAAAGGAGTTGCAATGACAAAAATTATAATACGCCATGTGGTTAATTACAGGTCTCCAAAAATCACTCAAGGAAGTAAAGTTTCAGTCAAAGATCCATAGGCGAAGAATTCCTTCAAGACGGAAGTAAAACAATCAGCGAGAAAGAATCTTAATTGAATCCTCATAGAGGTTAGAAAAATATATCTTATGAAAGGACGGATGAGGTTCCATCACGATTCGATTCCAAGAAGGTACAACCCAAGATCTACAATGACTTTAGTCGAGTGCACTTGTCCAAGGTTTGACCCTAATACGAGTTAGTGACATAATTTAGAATAGGGAATCACACACGATGACCTAGGGTATATAGACATACCCAATAGACATAAGTCGATTGGATGTGCCTAGTTATCCTAAGTCATTGGGAATCACTTCTATGCTATATCATAACTCTAATCTGACCTAGAGAGAAACTAAGTTCAAGTCCAAATTTTGGTAGATCTAGATGAACCAATGGTAAAGGGTGTTAAAACATGTCAATTGAAACCCTGTATCCTCATGAAGACCCAAGTCTTCATGAAGGTCTGGATCTACGTAATTGCCATGTGCCAACATCCGATGCAGACCCACTTCATCATGATGTACACACCTCAAAGAGAACATTTCCACTTAATTAGTTTAGGATTAAGATTTAGATTACAACAACCTTACATAACCCTAATTCCAACAACCTTTATGGTTTCCATCCTTATTTGAGTTGATTAACTAATATGGAACTTCATAGACTAATGATTACTTTATGTTCATTTAACTTTTTGATTAACATGTAATTAATCAAAAACAAAATCAGCATCTCACAAAAGATTTGATTAATGTATCCGAACCATTCAAGGAATGTATAAGAACCAAAACAAGTTCTGTATGATAGACTTCATAGATATGAAGTCTAAATGGTTATCAAACTCATATACCATTCGTTTAATTTGCATCCTTTTAAGAAGAAGGGAACCTTCCTCACTATGGTGAGGTATTAGGATTTATTATACCCATATCCAATTTACACATCCTGACATTATAACTATATGTTCATAACATCATAATCAACCATACAAAATTAAGTAAATAACATAAATACATACAACTTAGTAAGTTACATTTAAGTAAGAGAAATTGTACTAATTCCCATTTATCCAGTGACTTCAATGACATCAGAAATAAGGATCCAATCAGATATGAATGAAAACATCAAGGATATGATTACACATTTTCCTTCTTATTATGAACAAGAGAATAGTATTAATCAATTTAAGTAACTTCAGTCTTTTCAATTCATCAAAATAAAATACACATCTTACAAAACTTATGCATTACTAACATATTTCATGTCAATTAGCATCAAGGTAATTTAGGAATACAAGATTTCTTCCTTCAGTACATTTCAATAATAAATCGAATTATCTATAATGATCAAGACTTTTAATTCAACCAATACATCATAAAAGTTATTAGCTTCTGTATCTCTTACAAAGTGCATCTGCAAAAATTTCTAGACGGGTCGAGTTGATTGAATTGAGGATGATAAGCGCTAAGAATTAAAATGAAATGATTTCAACTCACTTTTTCATCAAACAAACTCGCTTTAATGAAACAATAAAATCAAGAAAACAAATAAATCATCGTAATAACAACCATAAAAGAAGAACAATTAATCAATTTGAACAACATTCAAAGAAATGTATTGATGTAATCAACAATCCATAGCATGTTATTAGATAAATACGCCCATCCAATACACTTATCCATATCAAATAAAATTACCTTCTAATTATTTCCATCACAAATAATCTTAATTAGAAATACAAATGTAAATAAGAGTCTCGGACACCGGATGTGGCATCCTAATCCCAAATTCAAGGCATAGCCTTATTTATCAAGCTATACAATATATCAACATTAAGATTGAATTTACTCGATATACAACATCTCACACTAGTCTTATATCACAAATATTAAAATCCTTAACACAAGTCAACGAGAACAAGAAAGTAACAATGATGACTACTCAAGGCATTAAGGATAATAGTGTAACTAATCCAATTAAATCTAATGACCAGATTTACCCAAAATAAGAAGGATGACTATGATGAAACAGTAAGAGCTTCCTATATAATTCATTAGCCCGAATCCCCATACACAACTTTAGAGAAGAGAAAACAACCCATAACATCGATGATTTCCAAAGGGAAGTTGTCGACCTCACCTAAAATACTTGAAGAGAAGGAGTTGAATGTCATGATTAGAATGGAATTTTTACATTCCATCATATGGGAAGAAAGTTCTAAAGGACAATGCTACCCATTCACTACTTCCCAAACTCCTTTATAATAGAAAACACAAATAAGAAGAGATTAAGTAGAATGTGTGACTATTATGGTTGAAACAGATTTAAATAAGTTTTCCTATAATTGACATCTAACAACAGTGATATTATACCCATATCAAAAAGGAGTTGCGAGTAATAAATATTGCAAAACACCATGTGGTTAATTACAATCTCCAATAGTCACTCAACGAAGTAAATTTTCAGTCAAACATCCACAGAGTGACGAATTTCTTCAATATGGTAGTAAAACAATTAGCGATACAAACTCTCAATCAAATCCTCATAGAGGTTATAAAAATATATCTTATGAAAGGACAGAGAAGGTTTCATCACGATTCAATTCCAAGAAGGTACAGACCAAGATCGACATAGCTTAGCTACAGTGCACAAACTATCAACAAAATTATTGCTTCTAATCTTGCTCAATGATCAAGAAATGGAAGATTCATGAAAACCAATTATTCAAAACCAATTTAGATAGTTTAAAAATTAAGAAACAACAACCACAAGTTTAAAAAGCATCCCAAAAGTTCACAATATCCCAATCAGAGGGGCTTAACAAGTTTACTCAAGTAATATGCTCAAGATAGTACCCTAGTTTAGGGACAGTTAAACAAAAACCAACAACATCTACTTTGACCAAGAATAAGACAACATGAATCAAAATAAATAAAGCTCAAAAAGAGCTACAAGAGTAACCCAACATTGAACTGACAAAACCAACCGTCATAATGTCCCTAACAAATAGAGCCTCACCTATGTAACCTTTAGTTCATTAGTCAAGAACCTAAGAAACACATTATACATATAATATCAAAAGAAAGACTTCAAACACGGGAATCCCCATTAAAATAGACTCAAAATCAAAGTGTCTATGAAAAAAATAACCCATAGTTTCCTTAAAAAACCTAATTCGAGTACTTAGTTTAAACTGGAAATTTTAAAGAAGTAATAAAACCTTCACTCTTGTTTCTATACAAGAAGAACCCATAAAAATAGAGATTCCAAACATCCAATAACTACATAATTTTCATCCCATACCAAATCCAAAGAACAGATAGAGTATACAGAGAGTTCAAGAAGAAGGCACGCAATTCTCGTTTCTCTAAAAAAAAATTTAGCTCACACAACTCAGAATCCAAGCATGCATATTCATACAATTCTAACAGGATGATCATAACTTCCACAAAACAAAGAAGCGATAGCAAAGGGTATTCATTTACCTTCGACAACCCAAACTACCACTTGGTTTGAACTTGAAGCACATATTACTTCCATAAAAATCCATTTTAAAATAAATAAGAAAGAATCATGCATGTACTTCATTACTAATATCACCACAAGATTTAAGGTGGGTTTCAACATGAAATAGATAGGAAAACAAATCAATGAATTCCTTTTCAAGAAGATATTCCTCAATCAGAGAATATAGAAATTAATCAAGCAATGAAACCAAATAACCATCATAGAAATAAAAACCCATTTATCCGATCCTTCACAACTCCTCTAAACAAAATCAATAACAAAAAAATTCTTCCTCAAATGCCTCATATACTTCCATTGGATTGAAAATATTCCAAGAGAGTTAAAAGAAGGAAACAAACTTAAAATAGAACTTCTGGTTTGAAGAACTAGATAGCTCCATGCAAAGAAAAATCGAGAATGCACGAAAGACCAAATAACTCCTAACAAATTCACTTGCATGGTTTCCAAAGCGGTTTGCTTGACAAAAATGATGACAGATTAATGTCATTAATTTCCAATCTCCCACCTAAATCTCCATGCCACCACCATCCAACATTGTTGAGTTCAAATTCAAAGACAACATGCATTGTTTAAATTTAGAGATGGTGCCAACTAGGATCACCTCTAGTTTCAGTGCCCATGTCAAGCTAATAGTACGTAATGATTTAAATTCAAAAATCAAATCAAATAAATGACTTAGGAACCATTGTCATGCTTTCAACTTGCCATATGACCCCTTAGGTCCCCTTATATCCTCACATTAGTTTAGGATATATATCATTAGCTTAAGGTATGACCTTAGGTTAGTTTAGAAAATATTTACCTTAGGTTATCTTAATATTGCCTTAGGTAAATTTTCCACCTTAGGATAGACCATTATTTCTACCAATATAGTATTAGGTGATAGGTTAGAAATATACCTATCATCACCTTAGGTTATTTCCAAATCCCTAACTTAGAAAACATGCAACTTAGGTTAGGATGAACAAGATTAGAGTAGGCATAGATATACGGTAGATCTAGTTTACCTTAGGTTAGAATCCTATTAGGATAGATCTTATAGATCTAGGACTTAGGATTTACCCTCAATAGTCCTGAAGTAGGCCTCTTTCTAACTTACGTCATTCAGTGTTCTAGAGAATTTGACAAGAAGATCTAAGCACACAACTTACAACAGAATGCACAACATGAACTTCCAAGAAGATCAATGAAATTGTATACCTACAAAGGTTGAGTATTTTTTAGAATGTTAATTTTCCATACGATCAAGTAAGAAGAATTAAAACACTTGGATCAATGGAATTGATCCAAGGTTTCATTATTATATAGAGATAAGTTTGCAGACAAATTTACCCGTTTATAACCTTACTTACCTCAAACAAAATGGATTCCTTGCAAGCAACAATATTTCTACAATTGAATCTAAGAAAAGAAATAATTTATCCATGGCAAGCATGATTTCAATAGTCCAAAGAATACACCTTCTTAGGACAAATCACATGTCAACACTTGCATTGCAAAGAGGAGAAGTTAACATTTTATCAAAGGTGTTACATACTTCCCTCCTAAAAAGAATCATCGTCTCGATGATTAACTTATTTAAACAAATTTGCATCAAGGAAAATTCATTTATTAACTTTATTTTCACATGTTCATAACATTTCTTGATTTAAAATTTTCCAAAATCAGTATTTACGTAGCTTTTTTATTTCAAACAATGAAATATCTATCCAAAATTGGCAAATTTATTGTCATAATAAAATAAAATCACAAATTTTATCAGTCAACAGAATCAATTCTGTCCAAATAAATATGGAAAAGTATTTTTCATATCTTCTAGATTTTCCTAGGTTGCACTATCCTCGTTAAAATGGTCCCACTGGACCATACATTGACTTATTTCATGATTTCTTAAGTGTAACCGCAACAGTGTTTCCAGACTCGTATAGGCTTACCCATGATTATTCCTGGATCTTGGACTGAAGGAATTATAATTTAATACATGTGATAAATCAAACATATTTCTTAAGCAAAGAAATATGGAAAACATCATGCATTCATGACAAAGCACGGGGTAGTGCTAAATGATAAGCTATCGATTGATTACTTCAACAATTTAAAAATTTCCCACATAACGAGGTGATAACTTGGTAGCCTTGCCAAAATTTATAGAAATCTTTTTCGATTTAACCTGAAGAAAGACCTTCTCACCAAGTTCAAATTTATGATCAACCCGCTTCAAGTCAGCATAAAAATTTTACTTATCTCTGCGCTTCCTTCAAGCGTTAACAAATCATTTTAACTTATTTTTCCATTTCGTAAGGATATCGGTCTTATTACCTCTCTATCCTCGAATGTTGTCCTAACTAACAGGGGTTCTACATTTCTTTCCGTATAATGCTTTGAAAGGTGCCATCTTTAGAGAGGCATGATATGTGTTATTGTATGAAAACTCAACTAATGGAAGGTACTCTTCCCATTTATACTGCTGATCCATACAATACATTCTTAACATATCCTCTAAAACTTGATTAACTCTTTCAGTTTGTCCATCTGTTTCTGGATGATACATAGAATTGAAATTCAACTTAGTTCCTAAAGTTGTGTTAAGTGTTTGCCAAAACCTTGAAGTCATTATTGGATCTCTATCAAATATGATTAATTCAGGTACTCCATGTAATCTGAAAATCTCATGAACAAACTTTTTTGCTAAAACAGGTGAATCATCCTTAAGATTACCAACAATAAAGTGTGCTACTTTTGTTAGTTTATCAACAACAACCAGAATAACATCATGCTTATTTCTTGACATAGGAAACCCTTGTACAAAATCCATGCTTATCACTTGCCATTTGTACTGCGGTATGCTATGAGGATACAATAAACCAACTGGATGCATATGTTCATATTTAACATGTTGACATTCTAAGCAATGTGTCACAAACTCAATTACATCATTTTTCATCCCCTTCCATAAATATTGTTGTTTTATATCAGCAAGCATCTTTGTAATACCAGGGTGTCTAGAAAAAGTGAATTGTGAAATTCAACTAATAATTTCTTTCTTAAATCCTTTAGCAAAGGTACATATACCCTATTTTCAAATCGTAAGATTCCTTCATTATCAAAGTGAAAACCTTTATATCTCTCATCATTTGGATTTGTAGTAAGTGATGTTCTTACTTGCTAAAAATAAGAAAGAGATTCCGTAACACTCTTTACTTCATCCTTGAATCGAGTTCTTAATGTTGTAAGAGCAGAAATGTGCTTCCTACAACTTAGAGCATCAACTACCCTATTCTCCTTGCCTTTAATGTAACGTATGTCAAAGTAATATTGAGATAAAAAAATCTAACCATCTTCGATGTATTGTATTTAGATTTGGATGAGTAAAAATATACTTTAGTCTAAGATGATCAATTTTTAATTCAAAAGGTTTACCAAGTAGGTAATGCCTCCGAAATTGAAGTGCATGAACAATGGTAGAAAGCTCTAGATCATGTGGAGCATAATTCAGCTCATGTAACTTAAGTTTTTACTTTCGTAAGCTATGACATGATCATTTTGTAATACAATACCTCCAAACCTTCCCGGATGCATCCATTACAATAGTAAAGTCTCCATTAGGAACAGTACAGCCAAAATAGGTGCTTTGAGGTTAACCGATCCTTCAAAGTTTTAAATGTAGATTCACATATCTCATTCCATGCAAATTTCTTATCCTTTTTCTACAATGAAGTTATTGGTGCAACAACTTTGGAGAAATCTTTAAAAATTTCCTATAGTAACCAAGAAGACCTATGAAGCTTCTAAATTCATGTACATTCTTTGGTGTAGGACACTCGAGTTATAGCTACAATTTTAGAAGGATCTACAACTATTCCATCTTTACTTATAACATGACCCAAATAGTGCACTTTCATGTCATAAAAAGAGCATTTAGATAACTTACCAAATAACCATCTTTTTCTCAAAATTTCCAAGACTATCTTCAAATACTCATGGTGTTCCTCAATACTTGTAGAGCATATGAGAATATCATCCAAGAATACAAGCAATAATTTGTCCAAGTATTCTTGAAAAATATTGTTCATTAAATTTTTAAAAGTTTGTAGGTCCATTTGTTAATCCAAAAGGTAAAATTGTGAACTCATAATGTTCATACCTTAATCTAAAATCTATTTTATGTATTTCCTCATCCTTAATTCATAATCGATGATATCCCGATCGAAGATCTATCTTAGAATATAGTGATGCTCCATGCATCTAATAAAATATATCATCAAATCTAAGAAGTGGATATCTATTCTTAATTGTTGCATTGTTTAACATTCTATAATCAATACACAATCTAAGTGTTCCATCTTTCTTTTACACAAAAATTACCGATTCTCCCCAAAGTGAAACACTTGGTCTAATCAAACCTTTAGGAAAATTTCTTGCAAGTGTGCCTTAAGCTCTACCAATTCAATAATAGTCATCTAATAAGGTTCCTTAGAAATAGGTTCAGTTCTAGGTTTGATTTCAATTGTGAAGTCAAATTCCCTTTTGGGTGGAATACCTGGTAATTCCTCTAGAAACACATCACTATAATTTCATAATAGCGGGTAACGTTCTAAGAGATCACTATTTTATTCAATAGATTAAGAAATTTTTACTGCATACAAGGTACAACCCTTATTTTTGGCCTTTTTAAGTTGCATAGCCGATAATTTCCTAACTGAAATTTCATGTTTTACACCCTGAATCTCTGTTGTTTTCTGCAGGTCATCTAAACAACTAATATGTTTTTCAAAATAGTCCACATTTGCTTTATGCTTAGATAGCTGATTAACACCTATGATTACATTGTAAGACCCCAAAGGGGTAACATAAAGATCAAATTATGTGGGAAACCTAGGTAAGTCAAGGACTCGCTCCAAAAACACACATACTAACCGTATGAACAACATTATTCCCAAAATGTAGAATCTATGATTTATCCATTTTTCCATCTTTTATTTTTAATTTCGACACTAATTTACTAGAAATAAAACATTCAGTAGCTCCCATATCAAAATGAATAGTTACAAGTATGTCAAATAACTTACCTGAAACTTCTTTGGGTGTGACTTACTTTTTAGCTTGTTTTTCACTACCGCAACGTGTATCTTGTGTTGTTGATTACGTAACCCTTTTCAAAGGACATTGGTTTGTGTAATGATCATTGCCACAATTGTGACCCTCCTAAAGGTCCCTTTTAGGCTCAAATTTATTCCCACCTTAAATTTATCATTCTAACCTCCATAGGACTTCTCTGCATATTATTGTTCTTGACAAAGTTATTATGTACATTAGCAGACAGTTTTATTTGTCATGTTTTTCTTATTATTATCAACAGAGAACTTACTTCTCATACAAAACTTCTTCCATGGTCCTTTCTTAGGTGCTAGAGATGATGACGAGGAGTTTGGAAGTTTCTTTCTTACTTCCTCATTATGAGTAGAAATTGTCTTTAATTTATGTTCCTGCCTTATGGATTTTTCAACAACCCCTTCCATAGTGGTTAGGTTGTGAAAATATACCTCTCCCCCTATAATGCGATTCAATCCCATGATAAACTTTTGTATCCTAAAATTCTCATCATTTTGATACTGAGGTACATACTTAAGGAGTTTAGTAAACTAATCCCGGTACTTTGTTACTCAAGTTAATTTTCATTGGGTCAAGTTTTGAAATTTAGTCATTTTCTCGATCATAGTAAAGTATTGGTAGCCATCTTTTCCTAAAATATCTTTTGAATTGATCCCAAGTAATATTAGTTTCATCAATATTCAACTCAACCTTATGGCTATCCCACCATGAAGATGTTTCATTGAAAAGTTGATATTGTCCCCATATTTCCTTTGTTTCCTCCGAGAAGTTCCTTATTGCAAACTACTTCTCCATTTCATTGAGTCAATTATCAAATCCATCTCCTAATGTGGTGCCATAAAAATTAGGTGGAATTATCCTTTTATATCATTAGTGAGTTCAGCTACCAGTCTTGCCTTTTTATTTTCTAGTTGATATGACACACTTACATTGTTATTATCAACACCCAAATTTCCCAAATTGGCGTTGTCTATGGGAGGTGGATAATTTTTACTACCAACATATTCTTCCTCATCATTTCCCATTACTTGTTGTTCAAGTACATTCAAATGATCTCTTCATCTGATAGGGTAGCAAGCATATCACAAAGTTTTGGGCAAGTTATTGATTTTCCACCAAAGGCGGTGGGTTGTTTGCAACATTTCCTCTTTTCCTAACCATTTTCTGTTAACAAGAAAATTTAAGTTTTATCATATTATGGACATAATAGGTCCAAGAGTTGTAACCTTCAACTTTGATACCAAGATGTAACATTCCCATTTTAATACTTTAGAAACAAGGAATTTTTTTATACATAATGTTCTTTGTTCTAAATAATCATAACTTAGAACACACATTCCATGCCAATCAATCTCATAACAGATAACCATATGCAGCTGTAAATGACTTGGTGATCTACTGATCTCTCATTTCATGACTCGATTAATAACCGATCTCTCATGTTAACTTAAGTATAAAATACTTAATGTATACTAAGTATACTTAGTTCTCTTACCCTGCGTTCTCGGTACTCGAGTGTTCTGTTAAGAAACCTATGTGAATATTTTTACCAATATTCATCTAAAGTTAGATTCCTTAAACTAGGTGACATAGGAAAACGCAAATAGCATCTTGTGATACTTTGGATAAAGATTTCCAACATACTGCTCATGTTACTTTTCCTAAATGACATAATCATTTAATCGAATACGGCCTTCACCACACTCATATGTTATCTAGAATGGTCTACAATGATTTCAGGTCAGTCCACTTGTCTAAGGTTTGACCCTAACACAGTTATTGATATAATTTAAAATAGGAATCACTCACAATGACCTAGGGTATATAGACATACCCAATTGACCTAAGTCGATTGGATGTGCCTTGTTATCCTAAGTCATTGTGAGTCACTTCCTATGCTAAATCATAACTCTAATCTAACCTAGAGAGAAACTAAGTTCAAGTCAAAATTTTGGTAGGTCTAGATGAACCAATGCTAAAGGGTGTTGCAACATGTCAACTACAACCTGTATCCTCATGAAGACTCAAGTATTCATGAAGGTACAGCTTCTGCAATCGCCATGTGCCAACATCTAACATAACCACTTCATCACAACGCATGCACTCAAAGAGGTCATTACCACTTAATTAGTTTAGGATTAAGATTTAGATTACAACAACCTTACATAACTCTAATTCCAACAACCTTTAAGGTTTCCATCCTTATTAGAGTTGGTTAAATAATATGTAACTTCATAGACTAATGATTACTTTATGTTCAATTAACTTTTTTCTTAATGTGTAATTACTTGAAAACATAATCAACATCTATCATAAGATTTTCTTAATGTGTCTCAACCATTCAAGGAATGTATAAGAACCAAAATAGGTTTTTTTATGATAGACTTCATAGATATGAAGTCTAAATGGTTATCAAACTTTTATACCATTCGTTTTAATTTGCATCCTTTTTAGAAGAGAAGAAACTTCCTCACTATGGTTAGGTATTAGGATTTATTATACCCATATCCAAATTACACCTCCAGGACCTTATAAATATACGTTAATAACATCATAATCAACCATACAAAATTAAGTAAAAAACATCAATACATACAACCTATTAAGTTACATTTAAGTAAGGGAAATTGTAGTAATTCCCATTCATCTAGTGACTTCAATGACATCGAAATAAGGATCCAATCAGATATGAATGAAAATATCAAGGATATGATTACATATTTTCCTTCTTATTATAAATAAGAGAATAAGATTAATCAATTAAAGTAACTTCAGTATTTTCAATTCATCAAAATAAAATACACATCTTACAAAACTTATGCATTAATGGACATATTTCATATCAATCAACATCAAGGTCATTTAGGAATACAACTTTTCTTCCTTTAGTACATTTCAATAATAAATCGAATTCTCTATAATGGTCGATACTTTTAATTCAACCAATACATCATAAAAGTTATTTCCTTCCTTTATCACTTATGAAGTCTATCTACAAAAATTACTAAGCACGGGTCAGTTCATTGAACTCGAGGATGATAAGCACTAAGCATTAAAATGAAATGCTTTCAACTAACTATTTCATTAAACCAACTATGCTTTAATGAAACAATAAAGTCAAGCAGACAAATAAATCATAGTAATAACAACCATAAAAGAAGAACAATTAATCAATTTGAATAACATTCAAATAAATGTCATGATTTAATCAACAATCTATAGCATATTATCGATAAATACAATTCCATCCAATACACTTATCCATATCAAATAAAAGTACCGCTAATTATTTCCATCACAAATCATCTTAATTAAAAATACAAATGTAAATAAGAATCTCAAACATCGATGTGGCATCCTAATCCCAAATGCAAGGCATAGCCTAATTTATCAAGTTAGACGATATATCAACATCTCACATTAGTCTTATATCACAAATATTAAAATCCTTAACACAATTCAAGAGAACAAGCAAGTAACAATGACGACTACTCAAGGCATTAAGGATAGTAGTGTAGCTGATCCAATTAAATCTAATGACAATATTTTCCCAAAAGAATAAGGACAACGGTGATGAAATAGTAAGAGCTTCCTATATAATTCAGTTAGCCCAAATCCCCATACACAACTTTAGAGAAGAGAAAACAACCCATAACATCTGATGATTTCCAAAAGGGCAACGGTTAGACTTCACCTATAAGACTGGAAGAGAAGGAGTCGAATGTCATGATTAGAATTGAATTTCTCTATTCCATCATATGGAAAGAAGGTCGTAAAGAATAATGCAGACCATTCACTACTTCCCAAACTCCTTTATAATAGAAAACACATATAAGAACAGATTAAGTAGAATGTGTGACTATTGTTGTTAAAACATATTTAAGTAAGTTTTCCTATAATGGACATCAATTAAAACTAATAATATACCCATATCAAAAAGGAGTTGCAATGAAAAAACTTACAAAATGCCATGCGGTTAATTACAGTCTCCAACAGTCACTCAAGGACGTCAAATTTTCAGTCAAAGATCCATAGTCTGACCAATTCCTTCAAGACGGAAGTAAAACAATCAACGAGACAGACTCTCAATCAAATCCTCATAGAGGTGAGAAAAATATATCTTATGAAAGGACAGAGAAGGTTCCTTCATGATTCGATTCCAAGAAGGTATAGCCCAAGATTGACATAGCTTAGCTACAGTGCACAAACTATCAACAAAATTATTCCCTCTAATCTTTCTCAGAGATCAAGAAATGGAAGAGTCCAGAAAACCCCTTATTCAAAACCGATTTAGATAGTTCAAAAATCAAGAAACGACAACCACAAGTTCAAAAAGCATCCTTAAAGTTCATGATATCCTAATCAAGAGGGGTTTAACAAGTTTACTCAAGTAAGATACTCAAGATATTAACCTAGTTTAGGGATAATTAAACAAAAACCAACAACATCTACTTCGACCGGGAAGAAGACAACATGAACAAAATAAAGAAATCTCAAACAGAGCTACAAGAGTAACCCAACATCGACCCGACAAAGCCAACCCTCATAATGTCCCTAACCAATAGGGCCTCACCTATGTAACCTTTAGTTCAGTACTCAAGAACTTAAGAAACACAATATACATATAAGATCAAAAGAAAGACTTCAAACATGGGAATCCCCATCAAGATAGCCTCAAAATCAAAGTGTATAGGAAAAAAATAACCCATAGTTTCCTTAAAAAAACCTAATTCAAGTACTTAGTTTAAACTTGAAATTTTAAATAAGCAATAAAATATTCACTCTTGTTTCTATACAAGAAGAACCCACAAAAATAGAGATTCCAAACATCGAATAATTGCCCAATTTCCATCGCATACCGAATCCAAAGAACAGATAGAGTATACACAGAGTTCAAGAAGAAGGCCCACAATTCTTGTTTCTCTAAAGAAATTTTGAGCTCACACAACTCGTAATCCAAGCCTCGCATATTCATACAATTCCAACATGAGGATCATAACTTCCACAAAACAAAGAAGCGACAATGAAGGGTATTCATTTACCTTCTAACAACCCAAACTACCAATTGGTTCAAACTTGAAGCACATATTACTTCCATAAAAACCCATTTTTGAACAAGATAAGAAAGAATCATGCATGTACTTCATTACTTATATTACCACAAGATTTAAGGTGGGTTTCAACACGAAATAGATAAGAAAACAGCTCAATGACTTCCTTTTGAAGCAGAGATTCCTCAAATAGAGAATTCAAAAATTAATCAAATGTAAACCAAATAACCATCACGTAAATAAAAACCCATTTTCTCAAGAGATTAAAGTTGTTTTAGTGAAGACACTTGGAGAAAAGTAGAGCAACTTAATGGATAGAGTCTATCATGCCCGATAGTGCCTTTCGGTTTGAAGAATATTTTCCAGCGAGCCTTCACAAGTCCTTCTCTAAAAAAAATCAATAACCAAAAATTCTTCCTCAAATGCCTCGTATACTTCCATTGGATTTAAAATAGTCCAAGAGAGTTAAAAATAACAACAAACTGAAAATAGAACTGCTAGTTCGAAGAACTAGATAGCTCCATGCAGTAAAAATCGAATGCATGAAAGAACAAGAAACTCCCAACAAAACCACGTGCATGGTTTCCAAGGCAATTTTCTCACCAAAAATGATGAAAATTAATGTCATTAATTTCCATTCTCCCGCCTAAATCTCCACACCACCGCCATCAAAAATTGGTGAGTCCAAATTCAAAGAGAACAAGCATTGTTTAAATTTAGATTTGGTGCCAACTAAGATCACCTCTACTTTCCATGCCCCTGTCAATCTGACAATACGTAATTATTTAAATTCAAAAATCAAATCAAATAAATGACTTAGGAACTATCGCCATGCTTTCAACTTGTCATACAACCCCTTAGGTCCCCTTCTATCCTCAAATTAGTTTAGGATAGATATCATTAGCTTAGGGTATGACCCTTGGTTAGTCTATAAAATATTTACCTTATGTTATCTTAATATTGCCTTAGGTAAATTTTCCACCTTAGGATAGGCCATTCTTTCTACCAATATAGTATTAGGTGATAGGTTAGAAATATACCTATCATCACCTTAGGTTATTTCCAAATCCCTAACTTAGAAAACATGCAACCTAGGTTAGGATGAACAAGATTAGAGTAGGCATAGATATACGGTAGATCCCATTAGGATAGATCTTAAAGATCTATGACTTAGGCTTTACCCTCAATAGTCCTAAATTAGGCCTCTTTCCAACTTATGTCATTCAACGTTCTAGAGAAGTTGACAAGAAGATCTAAGAACACAACTTACAATAGAATGCACAACATGAACTTCCAAGAAGATCAATGAAATTGTAACACCCTTGATAGTTATTATTTTCCTCCTTTACATTTCAAGTGTTGACATGTGATTTTCCTTATAAAGATGTGTTCTTTTGAATTATGGAGATCATGCTTGATATGGATAAATCATCTTTTGTTCTTAAGATCCTTTGACTGAATTGGAATGGCTTTCTTAAATCCATTTTTCATTTCTTATAGGTGGGTTACAATCTAGTTTAAGAATTGTAAACTTTTCTACTAATCTGACTCATCCTTGGATCAATTTTAGTGATCCAAGGAATGTTTTAAAATATTCTCTATAGGATGAATGGTAAATCAACATTCTAGGAATTGATAGACATATGACTGAACTTTGATGGATACTAGTTCTTTGATTGTTGTTTGAACGTGTTCTATTCAATGGTATGTCATGCTTGGATCTTTTCAGTTCGATTGTACCAGAAAATGTTGACACAAACTAACTATAGCTGTTCATGGCATAGGAAAGATCCAGAGACCTAAGATAGGTAAAGATAATTACTACCTAAACTATGTTACATAACAGAGTTCCTATTCTAACCTAAATCTTCCTATTCTACTTTGATTCGGTTGATTGGCATCCTAAACTAATACTACCAGGTTATATTATGATCTAACCTAATGCCTAAAACTATAGTAATGAAAAATTAACCTAACCTAAGTGAAAACTACCTTAGGCTATGTGTTAAGACCTATTGTGGTAAATGTGTTTGGGTTATAACCTAAGGTAAATATATATACTACAAATTACCTAAGGTCTAACCTAAACAATTTAATCTACCCTAAACTAATGGGTTTGAATGGGGAATTAGGTGGTCGCATACATAGTGGGCGATGGTTCCAAGGCATTAAAAATGTTGATAAGGTTTTAATTGTTGGAGGTACTGCCAGCTTTGGTAGGGGTTAGTGAATTTGGTGGAGGCTTAGGTGGAGGCTCCACTAAAATGGAATTCTTTGTTAGATTTGATTTGGCAATGACTAAGCATGAGAGGTGGTGGAAAAGGAGGATAGGCGGGAAAATAGGAGTTAAGGGAATTAATTGTTTTTGGTCTTTGTGCTCAAACTGCCTTGGAAGGCATGCAAATGGTTTGGCATGTGGTTGTTTCACTTTGCATGGTTCGTAATTTTTACTCTGCATGCTCACTGGTTTTTCAAACCAGCAGATAGAACTACACTTGATGGCTATTTTTGAGGTTTTAAACCTAGTTTCAGTTCGTGGAATATATAGGAGGCATGATGGAAAAAGAACATGGTTATTTGATTTTTCATGGAGAAAAGGAGAAGTTTTGAGCTCGGCTGGAGATTCTTTTCGAGTTCACAGAAGCGCTATCAGGCATGATAGGCTCTAAACTTTAACATCTCTTGCTTTCCTATAAATGTCTCATTAAAATGATTCTGCTCTATGAGATTCTCAGTTTTCTTATTTTTTCTGGTTATTTACTTATGGGTTTATTAAATCTATGTTTTGGTTTTGAATTTCATGGTAAATAGAGTTCTATTTAGAAACTTACCATGTACAGTTCTTTAAAAATATGAATGCATGCAAAGATGTATCTCTGTAACTTGGCCTTTTCATGTTAGGACGGGAAATTGAAGTATTCTGTTTAGATAAATCTTCATTGCTATTTGGATGTGGTTCAGAGTTTTGAGATCTTTGGGTTCTATCTAAACTTGCTGGAATTTGTGTTTTGTTGATCGTGAGCTTGAGCTGAACTTGTGTATTAATGGATCTTGTATTTGAGCTCGTTTTAGATTTGGAACTGGTTTTGGTTTTTGTGAGAACTGTTGATTTAGGTTCTTGTTGTACTAAACCATGTTGGAATTTTGTATATCTCTAGACTGTTTTCGAAGCACGTATAAAGCTCGTTGCTTATATCTTAGTTCCATTGAGAGATAATATGGGACTCTGTAACCATGCTTTACATTCTTTTGAAATTTGAAATAGTTTTTGTAGATTAGTAACTACAAAGCATTCGTATTTGTTTCATGTGTGGACTCTGTACTTTGTGGGAATTCCTAGTCCTACTTGAGCTAGTATTTGGACTTTGTGTTTTCTTATAAAACTGTGCAGGAGCTGTTTGTTGTTCTGAACTAGAGTTTGGAGACCTAGGTAGCTCTGAACTATTGTTAGAAGTTTGTATTTGATCCTATACACATATTTTATTACTCACATTTCCTGAACTATTGTTAGAAAACTTTCGTTCTTTAGGATCATGATTTTTACACTTGTATATGACCTGGACAGTTGTTGAAGTCCGTAAATGGTTTTGAGCCTGTGTCTTCCTCTAGTGATCTTTTTCACTATTAATACAAGGTTGTAATGTACACGGCACTCGCGTTTTTTTATTTTTGTGGACTCTGAACTTAGTGGGAAACCTTAGTTCCATTGAGATAGTCTTTGGACTTCACGTTTGATTTGAACTCATGTAGGAGTCACTTGTTGTGTTGAACCCATGTTTATATTATTGGAAATAATTAGGGCTTTGATGACGCCATTTATGGCTCTGTACCTGTGTTTTATGTAGAGGAATTTCAGATTGTCAATGGAAGTTGTTTTTCTTTGCATTTATACCTATGTATTGTATAGTTCTAAACTTTGTTAGGACTTGAACTGACTCTGTTCTGGAACTTGGGAGTTGTGTTCTATTTGTTATAAATGTTTAAAAATTTACAACTCTTTTTCAAGTTTTTTCAAGGTAAAATTGGGAGAATAATTGGATTATTGTGGGGAAAACCCTCCAAGATATCGAAGGAAAAACATTCTCGTTTGATGAATAAATTTGTTAATTCAGTTTAAGAACTGTTTCTTCTTTCCTGACATGTTGATAGTATTTAAATGGGAGTAGTCCTTTCTCTCAGTCTGAGGAAACTTGTATCTCAGACCTCTTAGAATAGACTCTGAGTTTCTTTTATGAGAAGAACTTAGTAATTTAGTACTGTATACTGTTATGGAGGGATTACTTGAATTTTTCTTTAGTTTTGTATTATAATTGTTGAACCGAGAACTGGTTATTCTTTTTGTAATACAAAAATGAAACCTGACCTTGGGATACCAGTATGAATTGCTTGGTCTTCCTTTGCACAATCATTTGTAGGAATGATGTTGGAAGAGGTTATTTTATTTGGTTTTCATTGAACTGTAAATGTCAGTTTGTTGGTAGACTATTGTTTTGTAGAGCCTTGCTTGTTGGTTTGAGATGAGTGAGTTGTCTCTGGCACTCTATCTTTTTCAGAATTATCTTTGGATGATGAAGAGTAGAGAGTAACCCTGTATGAGTTTTTCTTGATATTTGAACGTTGTTTCAAATCTCCAAAAGTATAACTTCTATATTATAAGTAGATTTAAAACTTACAGGTAAAACCAATTGATCCTCTATTCTTTCTTGGATTAAATGAAATTTTTCCGGATGAATATCTTAAATAGGGTAATTCTCTTTTGAAAGAAATAGTAAACTCATGTTTTGAATTTGTTTTGTTCATTGATGTGTAGTGCTTGAGCATAATCATAATGGTTCTTCTTCTTCTTGTGTTTAGGAGATAGATGAGTCATCTTAATATGAACCATGCTCTAACTGTTCTTTTGCTTGAAGCAAAGATAAATGTTGTTTTTCTTTTATGGCAGATTGGGAGCAATGAGATGTTATAATATGTTGTTTTCTAATGATAATTGATGGAATCAATTAGAATCTATTTGTAGGGTTGAAATGGTATATAATATTCTGTTCCTTTTCATGAAAGTAAAAATTAATTGTTTTTAGTGTACTTCTTTTTCGTCACTTTTAATATATTGATTATTGATGTAATAATTGTCTCATTAAAGTAGAGTTGTTTTAATGGAAAAATTATTGGAATGAACTTATTTTTAAGGCTTAGTGCTTATCATGCTCAGTTCATTGAACTGACCCATGTTAGCAATTTTTGCAGATGGACTTCGTAAGTGATAAAGAAGGAAAAACTTACATGATACATTGGCTGATTTAAGTCTATTTCTTGTGATGAACTCTGATTTGTTCTTGAGACTGTATTGGAAAAGAAAAGTAGTATTCTTTTATAATTAATACAGTTGTTATGCAGTTTACCTAAATGCATAAGTTTTGTAAATGTAAAGGTTATAAAGATAAATTGAAAAGTGGAAGATTACCAGTATTGGTTGTGTAAATTACTTTGCATTTGTATGAAAAAGATGGGTTCCATCTTGTTGTCAATATTCATATTATTTATATGTTAAATGGTTAAATTTTAACAAGATTGGATCAAGGGATTAAGTTCAATCTCCCTACTTATGATACAACTTGTAAAGTTGTAGAATGTGATTTTTGTTATATAAACTATAAATCATAGTAATGCAAAGTAGGATGAACATACTTAATAAAAGGAGTGGTTAAGGGTAGAATAGACCCTAGCGCTATACATATAATGAAAGACTCTTCATCTTTCATAACTGTTCATAAATCATATAGAATTGATAACATGACTTCAATTTATCAGACTTCATTTGTTATGAAGTCTAATTTATTTTGGATATCTTTTGGCGCTTAACTTTCTAAAAAGTTAATGTACTTTTTACATATGAAATATTATAACACTGCGTAGTTATGCTTAACTGACAGTAACTATATATTCAAAAAGTAAAAGTGGCAATGATATAACAAGGTTCTTAAAGGGATAAATGAATCAATTTAGAAAAGAACTTATGGAATGTTGGATTAGGGATTAGGCAGGTGGCTGAAATCTGTTTAAATAATCCAAATTAATTAATCTATTAATAAATTCCTTGGGTATGTACATCTCGATGAGGCTATTCTGTAGGATGTTGGCACACGCCAACTGCAGGGTTGTACCTTTGAGAAGGTTAGGATCTTCTTGAGGATACAACGATGCAGTCGACATGTGGCAATACCCTTCTGCATTGATCATCTAGATCTACACACATTGGACTTGATCTTAGTTTATCTCTAGATCTGGATAGTAGCATGGTTAAGATATGGAGTAGCCCTCTAAAACTTGGGGTACCTTGGCACACAGGGTTGACTTAGGTCGACCTAGTATGCCAACTTACCCTAAGTTTTCGAGCCTCCCCTTATCATAACATATGTTGTTAACTCAAACTAGGGTTAAACCTTGGGCAAGTGGACTGATAGAAGTCAATGAAGGACATTCTAGATAACAATAGAGTGGGGTGAAGGACGTATTCCGATTGCTTTGAGTATGCCATCAAGGAATAGTAATACAAATAGTATGTTAGAAATATTTGGCCAAAGTATCGCAAGCACTGGTTGCATTGTCCTATGTCACCTAGTCTAAGGCTCGTGATGCCGATGAATATTGGTAACAAATATTCAGATAGGATCCTTAGACAGATCACTCATTACCCTAAATAGGGTAAGAACAACCAAGTATACGTAGTATACAGAAAAGTATTCAATACTTGATGTTTAACATGAATAGATCAGTAGTTTACCGAGTCATGAAATGAATAGATCGGTAGTACACCGAGTCATTACAGCTGCATATGGTTATCTGATTATATGAATGGTTGATAAAGAATGTGTGATCTAAATTATGAATTTAGATTAGAGAACATTATTTTAAAAATAAATTAAAAAAATCCTTGTTTATAAAAGTCTTAAAATGGGAATGTTACAAAATTGTATACCTACAAAGGTTCAATATTTTATTTCCTTCAACCTCTAAATGTTAGTTTTCCATACAAATCGGGTAAGAAGAATTAAAACATACATTGAATTAATGGAATTGATCCAAGGTTTCATTATTATATAGAGATATGTTTGAAAAAAACTTTACTAGTTTACAACCTTACTTACCTCAAACAAAATGGATTCCTTTCAAGAAACGGTATTTCTACAATTAAATCTAAGAAAAGAAACAATTTATCCATGGAAAGCATGATTTCAACAGTCAAAAGAATACACCTTCTTAGGAAAAATCACATGTCAACACTTTTTTTGGAAATAGGATAAGTTAACATTTTATCAAAGGTGTTACATACTTCCCTCTTAAAAATAATTATCGTCTCGACGATTAACTTATTTAAACAAATTTTCATCAAGGACAATCCATTTATTAACTTTCTTTTCACATGTTCATAACATTTCAATTTAAAATTTTCCAAAATCATCATTTACATAGCTTTTTTATTTCAAAAATAAAATATATATCCAAAAGTGGCAAATTTATTGTCATAAAAGAATAAAATCACAAATTTTATCAGTCAAAAAAATCAATTCTGTCCAAATAAATATGGAAAAGTAGTTTTCATATCTTCCAGATTTTCCTAGGTTGCACTATCCTCATTAAACTAGTCCCACTAGACCATACATTGACTTATTTCATGATTTCTTAAGTTCAAATGGCATGTTTTGAGGACTCCTACAAAGCTTAACCAAAATTATTCCCGGGTCAGGGACTGCAAGGAATTCTAATTTAACACATGTGATAAATCTGAAATGTATTTATTAAGCAAAGAAATATGGAAAACATCATGTTTTCCTGCATTCGTGAAAAATCGGGGGTAGTGATAAATGATAAGCTACAAGATTGATTAATTCAATAGTTTTAAAATGTCCCACATAACGAGGTGATAACTTGGAAACCTTGCCAAAATTTATAGAACTCTTTTTGGTTTAACCCGAAGAAAGACCTTCTCAACAAGTTCAAATTTCCTATCAACCCACTTCAAGTCAACATAACTCTTTTACCTGCTGCTGTTTCTTTCAAGCATTAAGGAATCATTTTAACTTGTTGTTCCATTTCCTTAAGGACTTCAGTGTCTAATTACTGTCTATTCTCAATGTTTTCCCAACTAACAGGGGTTCTACATTTCTTTCGTATAATGCTTCGAAAGGTGCCATCTTTAGAGAGGCATGATATGTGTTATTGTATAAAAACTCAACTAATGGAAGGAAATATTCCCATTTATACTTTGCTGATCCATACAATATATTCTTAACATATCCTCTAAAACTTGATTAACTCTTTCAGTTTGTCTATCCATTTCTGGATGATACGCAGAACTAAAATTCAACTTAGTTCCTAAAGTTGCATTAAGTGTTTGCCAAAACCTTGAATTCATTCTTGGATCTCTATCGATATGATTAATTCAGGTACTCCATGTAATTTGAAAATCTCATGAACAAACCTTTTTGTTAAAATAGGTGAATCATCCTTAAGATTACCAACAATAAAGTGTTCTACTTTTGTTAGTTTATCAACAACAACCAAAATAACATCATGCTTATTTCTTAACATAGGAAACCCTTGTAAAAAATCCATGCTTATCATTTGCCATTTGTATCTTTGCAAAGATGATGTGAGGATATAATAAACTAGCTTGGATGCATGTGTTCATCTTTAACACGTTGACATTCTAAGAAATGTGTCACAAACTCAATTACATTGACATTCTAAGAAATGTGTCACAAACCATATAACAACATTAATATAGAATTTATTCAATATAAAACATCTAACATTAGTCTTATATCACTAATATTAAAATCCTTAACACAATTCAAGAGACTAAGCAAGTAACAATGACGACTACTCAAGGCATTAAGGATAGTAGTGCAATTGATCCAATTAAATCTAATGACCAGATTTACCCAAAAGAAGAAGGATGACTGTGATGAAACAAGAAGAGCTTTCTATATAATTTAGTAAGCCTGAATCCCAATACATAACTTTAGACAAGAGAACACAACCCATTACATTTTATTATTTTTAAAGGGGTAACGCAGTAAGACTTCACCTCAAAGACTGGAAGAGAAGGAATCAAATGTTATGATCAAAAGGGAATTTCTATATTCTATTATATGGGAAGAAGGTGGTAAAGTAAAATACAAACCATTCATTACTTCCCAAACTCTTTTGTACGAGAAAAACACATATAAGAAGAGATTAAGTAGAATGTGTGATCTGTTGTGGTTGAAAAGATTTAAGAAAGGTTTCCTATAATGGAAATCCAACGAAAGTGATATTTTACCCATATAAAAGGACATGCAATGAAAAAAGTTGCAAAACACCATGCGGTTAATTACAATCTCTAACAATCACTTAAGGACATCAATTTTAATTCAAAGATCCACAGACTAACCAATTCCTTCAAGACGGAAGTAAAAGAATCAGCGAGATAGACTCTCAATCGAATCCTCACACAGTTAGAAAAATATATCTAATGAAAGGACAGAGAAGGTTCCATCACGATTCTATTCCAATAAGGTACAACCCAAGATCGACATATCTTAGCTACGGTGCACAAACGATGAACAATATTATTCCCTCCAATCTTTCTCGGAGATCAAGAAATGGAAGAGTCAAGGAAACCCCTTATTCAGAACCAAATTATATAGTTCAAAAATCAAGAAATAAAAGCTGCAAGTTCAAAAACATCCTTAAATTTCACGATATCCCAATCAAGAGGGGTTTAAAAAGTTTACTCAAGTAAGATACTCAAGAGATTACCCACTTAGGGGCGCTTAAATAAAAACCAACAACATCTACTTCAACCGAAGAAGACAACATGAATCAAAATAAAGAAAGCTCAAACAAATTTACAAAAGTAACCTAAAATTGAATCGACAAAGCAAACCCTCATAATGTCTCCAACAAATAGGGCATCACCTATGTAACCTTTAGTTTAGTACTCAAGAACTTAAGAAACACAGTATACATATAAGATCAAAAGAAATACTTCAAACATGGGAATCCCCATCAAGATAGCCTCAAAATCAAAGTTCCTAGGAAAAAAATAACCCATAATTTCCTTAAAAGAACCTAACTCGAGTACTCAGTTTAAAATGAAAAGTTTAAAGAAGTAATAAAACCTTCACTCTTGTTTCCATACAAGAAGAACCCACAAAAATATAGATTCCAAACATTCAATAAATTCCTAATTTCCATCGCATACTAAATCCAAAGAACATATAGAGTATACAAAGAGTTCAAGAAGAAGGCACACAATTAATGTTTCTCTAAACAAAATTTGAGTGACACATCTCATAATCCAAGCATGCACATTCATAAAATTCCAACAAGAGGATCATAACTTCCACAAAACAAAGAAGTGACAATGAAGGGTATTCATTTACCTTCTGACAACCCAAACTACCACTTGGTTCGAAACTTGAAGCACATATTACTTCCATAAAAATCCAGCTTTATAAAAATAAGAAAGAATTATGCATGTACTTCATTACTCATATCACCACAAGATTTAAGGTGGGTTTCAACATCAAATAAATAGGAAAACAACTCAATGACTTCCTTTTCAAGCAAAGATTCCTCAATTAGAGAATACAGAAATTAATCAAGCAAGGAAACCAAATAACCATCACAGAAATAAAAACCCATTTATCTTAAGAGATAAAAGTTGGTTTAATGAAGACACTTAGAGAGGCTTAATGGATAGAGCCTATCATGCCTCGATAGTGCCTCTTTCGGTTTGAAGAAGATTTTCCAGTGAGCCTTCAAAACTCCTTCTCTAAACGAAATAAATAACCAAAACATTCTTCCTCAAATACCTCATATAATTCCATTGGATTGAAAATAGTCCAAGAGAGTTAAAAATAGCAACAAATCGAACATAGAACCGCTGGTTCAAGAACCAGATAGCTCCATACTGAGCAAAAAATGGAATGCATGAAAGACCAAAAAATGATGACAATTAATGTCATTAATTTATAGTCTCCCACCTAAATCCCCATGCCACCACCATCTAAAATTGGTAAGTCCAAATTCAAAGAGAAAATGCATTGTTTAAATTTAGAGATGGTGCCAACTAGGATCACCTCTAGTTTCCATGCCTGTCACAAACTGATAGTACGTAATGATTTAAATTCAAAAATCAAATCAAATAAATGACTTAGGAACCATTGCCATGCTTTCAACTTGCCATATGACCCCTTAGGTCCCCTTTTATCCTCACATTAGTTTAGGATAGATATCTTTATCTTAGGGTATGACCTTAGGTTCATTTAGAAAATATTTACCTTAGGTTATATTAATATTTCCTTAGGTAAATTTTCCACCTTAGGATAGGCCATTCTTTCTACCAATATAGGATTAGGTGATAGGTTAGAAATATACCTATTATCACCTTAGGTTATTTCCAAATCCCTAACTTAGAAAACATGTAACTAAGGTTAGGATGAAGAAGATTAGAGTAGGCATAGATATACGGTAGATTCAATTTACCTTAGGTTAGAATCTCATTAGGATAAATCTTAAATATCTAGGACTTAGGCTTTACCCTCAATAGTCCTGAAGTAGGAAACTTTCCAACTTACGCCATTCATTATTTTGGAGAAGTTTACAAGAAGATCTGCGCACACAACTTACAATAGAATAATTAGCATGAACTTCCAAGAAGATCAATGAAATTGTAAACCTACAAAGTTTCAGTCTTTTATTTCCTTGAACCTTTGAATGTTAGTTTTCCATACATATCGGTAAGAAGAATTAAAACATACCTTAGATCAATGAAATTGATCCAAGGTTTCTTTATTATATAGAGATAAGTTTGCAAACAACTTTACTAGTTTACAACCTTACTTACCTCAAACAAAATGGACTCCTTACAAGAAATAGTATTTCAGCAGTTGAATCCAAGAAAAGAAACAATTTATCCATGGCAAGCATGATTTCAATAGTTAAAATAATACACATTCTTAGAAAAATCACATGTCAACGCATGCATTGCAAAAGAGGAGAAGTTAACAGCTTTATCAAAGGTGTTACACTAAATCTATCACTACCTTAGGGTTCATACCAACAGCTTGCCTTACTCACCCACCCATCAAATTAGATTTAGCTACATCCCCCAAAATGAACACCAAACTTAACCCGAACCCTAAAACAAACATCCAATAGATCTCATACCTCAACCTCGCCTACCACGCCCTTATCACCTTCACCACTTCTGTCCATCGTAAGACCTCACCCCTCGACCACCGGCTAAGAAAACCCAATCCAATGGTAAACCAAGAATGCAGCAACCCAATTTCCCATTGCAAACCTCTAATATACCCAAGCGATCTACAAAACCTCCACCGTCACCCATAACCTTATTACCACCCATACCTCAAATACACAATAAATTCTTCACTACCCATGACACTTACTTCTCTTTCACTCACACCTCCTACCTAGCCCACACCACCTACCTCCATAACACCTCGCCACCCTCATGGGTAACCCTCCCTCTTCCACCATTGGATTTTCCTCCACGCCTCATACGCCCGTATCTCCTTTACCCAAAAATATGCAACCTAAAGTTAAAAACCCACTACCCTCCAATAAGGTAGTTAAACTAACCAAACCTTCCATTGCCGCCATCTACCATGCCCCTACCCAAGAAGATATGACCAACACCTAAGACCACACCACACACCACACTAGTAGCCCAACGTACTCCCCCTCTTGTAAAGACTCTCCCCACAATCAGCCACACCTATACCCAAATCCTAACTAATCTCCTCGAAACTTCTGTCATCACATTACCATCTCTTATACCTTATGACCCACTCAAACTCAAACTAAAAGGGTTTGAAGAAAGAAAAAGTTGCACCTACCATCATGTGTTAGGACATGATGTAGAAAACTGTAAGGCCTTAAACACCGTTCGGTCCAATTGTGGCATCCTCAAGAAAACTTTGACGATGATGATCTTCTTGATGAGGACCCCATTTCACCTTCACCAATTTCCACATATCTTCTCCTGTTACCTACTCAATGATCGAAATATCCATCCCCACAACTCTTTGATCCATCCCTAGGATTCAAGATTAACATGGTTTCTATAAGAGAGTTTTCCAAACCACCACCAAAATGCCAATGTGTCCTACTCATTTCCCAAGGATCGTATCCACCACTAGGGTTTTGTCCCTCATCCTGCTATACATTCCATGACACACCATCTTCATCCACCTTCCCTCGATTAACATGGTCAACATTGCCACCCATGCTAAAAAGATAAGGGCAAGGAGAAAGCAAATGGCCCATCAACTAGCCTCGTACTTCTACATACCATCCGCACCCATACCCAAAGTCAACATTCAAGGTCCCGCATATCCTATTTCGATGGGGTCACAAATCACAAAATGCTAAAATAATTACACCAATCCCCCTCAAAATGTCTTTATACCACCTCATCCAAACCTTGGATTCACATTGTCAAGCCCTCATGGAGGTCCTTTAATCTATCAAAGTCTTACCAAATGACCCCACATCCATAGCCTCCATCATTACCCCTAACCACGTAGCCTCTCTCACCGGTATTTGTCTTCCTCTACACCTCCACCCATGTGCCAAGTGGTTGCCGTTAGCTTTTAAGATAAAGAGATCACTCCCTTCCAGTCCAATGACCCCGACCCTGCTCTTTTCATCTCTGTATTTATTGATAATATATGCATACAACGTGTTATGATCAATGGTGGTGCTAGTATTAACATCATCTCCTCCCATGTGTATGACCAAATGCAAATACCTACCAATTGTATGCATGGTAACCCTATTATGTTGCATTCCTTAAATGACGCCATGACCTCTACACTAGGTACCATTGTTCTCCATGTCTGCATAGATCCCCACACCATCCCAGAACATTTCTATGTCCTAAAAGGAGAGCTCTAGTATAAATTTCTAGTTGGCTAACCTTAGATTCATGTTATGGGTTGTGTCCCTTAGAATTTACATCGATGCCTCAAATTTGAACACAAGGGACATAATTACACCATCCCTACCGACCCTTTACCTTTCAAGACCTATAACATGCTATATCGACCAAATTATGTGTGCTCTTACCGGTCAAGGCATCCACCACCTTCACCCACGAGCCCATCCAACAAAATTGCCACTACTTTTTCTGCATCTAACCTCACTATCCCCACTACATCTGTAGCCTCTACTACTAGCACCCTATTTCCCTTCATCTAGTAATCCATATATACCCACAACCCACATACCAACTACTAATCCCTTAGAAGGTGTTTTTCAACACCTCACTGGGGGAATACCACCTATATAATATCGATACCTTCCTCACCCCAAAAGAGTATGGGAATCTGTGTCAACACCCCAGCTATGACATCCACATCAGTGATGTTTTCCCTTATGGCCCTCCCCACCTTCACACTAACCTAATGTATGGGGGACTTGATATGGCCACCTACAAACCTGAACCTCCATCCAAAACCTAACCATTTTCATCTGACCTACACTCCCTCACTAACCTCTACTTCACTCACACTTTCCTCCACTAGTGTGCATGGAAAGGATTTGGATTCGGT
The DNA here is from genome assembly GCA_018340775.1 of Taxus wallichiana var. yunnanensis. NCBI lineage: Eukaryota > Viridiplantae > Streptophyta > Pinopsida > Cupressales > Taxaceae > Taxus > Taxus wallichiana. The sequence goes on from CM031244.1 coordinate 276,673,067, forward strand.
TTTTATGAACAAGGCTGCCACACTGTCATTTCCTGTACCTCTTACAAACACAATGTTTGTAGTGGCATTGGTTTTGACACTCCATCCTCTAAGAAGTTTCACATCGACCTTATCTAGGAAAATAAATCTTCCCTCTCTCATTCACCAACATTACCATCTTCACCCATGGAGTCCATAGATCCTGAATCTATTCCTCCTATTTTTTTGTAAAACCATTTCCCTAAGACGGTTGACCTATCAATGCGATGGCGAGGATCCTTCTTCTCTCCCATTCCTATATCCTGACATGATCGATGACGATACGCCTTCAATTAACATCATTCAATGTCAGGATGATGAGTCCATCCTCACCTACCTTAGTGTAGAAGACTCTTATATTCATTGGTCATTACCCTCTGAGACGCAAACCATGTTGAACGAATTGACCATTGAAATCAACATTAATACTCAAGATGACCCACACATTCTAAAGATTGGCCAATCCTTAGATGCCACTGAACAGTAGCCTTCACCTCTTTCCTTTGGGACCATACCAATGCATTTTCTTGGCTATATGTCGATATGCCCAAGATTGACACAAAAATCATAGTTCACAATATCGTAACCATTCCCGATGCCAAAAGCCTCAAACAAAATCTTCGGAAAATGCATTCTCGCATTACTCTTTTGGTCAAAGAAAAACTTCAACACCTTCTCTTGGTTTCCTTCATTCTACCCATTGATTATTCCCAATGGATTTCTAACATTGTTCCTATCACAAAAGTGACAAGGGGACTCCGTATTTGCACAGATTTCCATGACCTCAACCTCACCTCGTCCCAAAGACAATTTCCCACTACCAGAATTAACCAATTAGTTGATCTCACCACTGCGCAATGAAATGTTATCACTCATGGATGGTTTCTCGGACTCAATAAAATATTGCTACCTCCCGAGGATCAACACAATACTATCTTCATCACACCTTGGGGGAATTTCTACTATCAAGTCATTCCCTTTGGCCTGAAAAACACTGGTGCTACATATTAGTGGGCCATGACTTACATCTTCCATGACATCATGCATCACATATTGGAGGATTACGTAGATGATCTTATTGCCAAATCCAAGCATCGTATCAAACACTTGCTCATTCTTAAAGTCATATTTGAGGTACTTTCTGTTCCTCTTTAACCAAAAAGTGCATCTTTGAGGTACTTTCTGGGAAACTCCTAGGTTTCATAGCTTATTTTCATGGCATAGAAGTTGATCCTACTAAATTAAAGGCTATCCTTGAAATTCTGCCACCTACTAATCTTTGTCAACTTCGCAACCTATAGGGAAAGTTACAATCAATTTGTCATTTTATCTCCCAACTTTCTGACCGTTGTCAACCATTCCATCATCTTCTCAAGAAATATGTTTCATTCAAATGGGATGATGAATTCCATAAATCCTTCAAAGCCTTGAAACAATACCTCCTTCAACCACTAGTGCTCATTCCTCCTAAGGATGACTAGCCCTTCTACCTATATATTTCTGCCACTGACCATTCTCTAGGTGTAATTCTTGCTCATGGTGACAAACAACACCAAGAGAAATTGGTTTATTACATAAGTCATACCCTTATTGACAATGAAACTAGATATATGCATGCTAAAAACTTTTCCTAGCCTTAGTTTTCGTCACCACCAAACTCTGCCATTACCTACTCAACCATAAAACCTTTTTCATTACTAATACTAACCCATTACACTACATGTATGCCAAACCTTATCAAAATCAACATGTCGCATGTTGGCTTATGCTTCTGGTCAATATCGACCTTGAATTCATCCATCAAAATTCCATCAAGGGAAATACTATCACCAACTAGTTGGTTGATGCACCTATTTCGCAATCAACCCTCTAACTTTGACTTTCTAGATGATTCTATAGCTACACTTTCCTGGAAAAACCCACTTACCAAATAACAATCTTATTCAATGGCTCTAAGTGTCAAAGGTGTGGGGTGGGGTTGGTGTTACCCTCATTTTACTTGATGGTGAAACTATGCCTTTTTCTTTCAAATTCAATTTTGATTCTAAAAACAATATTGTTGAATATGAAGCACTCATATTGGGTCTTCAGGCTACTTATGTCTTAGATGTTAAGTCAATCAATATCTTAGGTGATTCTCAATTGGTCATAAACCAAGTCAACGGTATATACCGGTGTCATAATGAGATACTTCAAAAGTATAAACATCATGTGGACATACTTTTGACCACCTTTAATTGTTACGCACTTCAAACCACCCCACGTTCTACCAATAAATTTGTAGATACCATGGCCTTCTTGGCTTCTCAAATACCCAATTCAACCGCCGATCAGTAAAATATTTGTCACTATATAAAGGCTACAATCACTATCTTATTTACCTTGTGAGGTCTACTCTATCAGAACCACTACCCCTGACCCACATGACCTTTGGTATAAGTTGTAACATTCCCCAATTTAGTACATTAGAACAAAAAAATTTATTATTTTTGATAAGTGCTTCCTAGTTCTAAATACATAATTTAGAACTCACAGATCAAAACAATCATTCTTATAATAGATAACCATATGCAGCTGTAATGACTCGGTGAACCACCAATCTATTCATTCCATGACTCGGTGATCTACCGATCTATTCATGAGTATCATAGAGTTGGTGTTTTTATTTTAACACTTCACTCTTGTGGTTCTCTTCCCTAATCTGGGATTTCAGAATGCTCTGTCCAAGGAACCTATCTAAATAATTATTACCATTATTCATCGGCATCACGTCCCTCAGACTAGGTGACATAGGACAACGCAATCAGCAGCTTGCGATACTTTGGCCAAAGTTTTGAAACATACTGTTCATGTCTCGTATTCCTTGATGGCATACTCGTCAATCTGGAATATGTCCTTCACCCCACTCCGATGTTATATAGAATGTCTTATACTGACTTCTGTCAGCCTCCTCCGTCCCAAGTCATTCACTCAGGAATGGATTAATAACATGACAATGTTATAAGGATGCTCTCGAGGACTAGGGATAAGTTTCGATGGTACATCTTTGGGTCAGCCCCTAATCTTCTCGAGGATACAACAATGCAGTGACTTGTGCCAACACCCTACAAACCGCCTCGGAAAGATCTACTTAACTTTAAGGTGTTACTTACGTTGAGTTGAAATTATACTTTAAGACACTCCTTTCTAGGGTAGTCTTATCCCAACTCCTGGAATTCCTCATCTTTGAGTTGCCTTACTTATTTAAGATCCATTTTATAGAGAGAAGTTTAATAAGATTTGAGATCTCGTCAAGGAGTTCATTGAATCACAATAATCTTAATCAACGAAATTGGGCAGTAGCCCAAAGTCTTCTCATAAGGATGCTAACTATACCCTTTTAGGTTTATATCAGTTCTCAAAACTGAAATATATCTTACTTACTATTATTAAGATATAGTGATTTAAAATCATTATTTACGTTGTCTTGTCTTAGATCAAGGTTAGGGAGTAATAGATTACTCTTCCCGTTCAGCTACCTGTTAAGGTTTATTTGAACCTTAGCTTCTTGAAAGACAGTGGACTAATTTCCAATTTAGCCTTATATAGAACATAACAGAACTACTAATCATTTACAAGTATTCAGTCACATAATCTTTACAAGGCCTACTTAGAGAATCCAAATATCTCCAAGGTATACAATAATAAAAATGCACTTAAAAACAATCGAACCAAAGAGGATCAATCCATCACAATACAAATGCAGCCACATAGTAACAATCCCCTCATTTCATTTATTTCTAAGCCAAACAATTACAATTTATGCATTCAACATATTTGATACAATACTCAACAACGCAAAAGAACAACTTTCTTCATATAGTACAATTAGAGAAATCAAGTTGGAATTCATCATAAAACCAAATTAAACAATCTGAGTATCATATCAGATCTGCGTGCCTTTACCACTTACGACAACCATCTGCAAAAATTGCCAACACGGGTCAGTTCGGTGAACTGAGCATGATAAGCACTAATTCTTAAAACAATTGCATTCCACCAATTGTTCTCATTAAACAACCTGTTTAAATGAAATCATTTCTTCAAATACTTAACATAAATCAGACTAATCATCTTTCTGTAATTCTAACATGACTTTTAACGCATGACTCATATTATAGTTACCAATTAATCCTAAATACCCTTCAGATGATTCATCATATATATTAGAGACTAAGAAGAACAAAATGAATCCAAAACATCCATCCATCTGAATCCCAAGGACAACAATAATCCAACAAATTATTCCATTCAAAAATGAATATCCTATCAATTCGTGTATCCAACAGGTATGTTTTTAACAATTCCTCAAAGGCAGATTATAACTTTCATCAAGTTCAACTGACGAGATTCCTTTAAAAACATTACATTATTTCAATGGTATTGACAAATACACCAACTTTACTGCAATACATTTTTACCAGTTTCTCCCTACAGTTTAACAGTTTTTCTTCTTAAGCCCGTACCGTAGAGTTCACATAAGGAATACAAAAGAAGAAAGCACTCAAAGTTTCTAGACAAGGAGAGAATATTTTATTATTCCTACAGTTATATATATCAACATATACTTTACAGCTGAGGAGAAAGAAACAGAGACATTCAGATTTCCATTCCAATCATGTTCAGGACTGTACCGACTTCTCAAGAATAACGCTTATACATTCAAGCTTGAATACAATAAGGGAAAAGAGAAGGCAAGAAAATCAACACCCATTCCTTCCAATACAAACCTGATTTCCATCCATGCAAGTCCAGAATGATACATACGTTTTTTCAAAAAATAGAGTTCCTCAAGCAGGATTTCTCTCGGTCAGGATGTGTTTCCATTGACCAAGCAAGGTCGTAAAGAAATCAATAATCACATTAATATTTCATCATACACAGAATCTATATTTATAGATCAAAATCAGTCGAGATCAAAAGAAGAAACTACAGTTTCATCAAAATTCAATTATAAAAATCACCTGTAGCTATTAGGCAGTTCAAGAGTTCTTGCGACCAAGTAATAATCTATAAAACAATCAAATTAAACCCAACAATTCTTTCCCTGTCATTCCTCAAACATGATATTATCCAACGCCATCGCCTGTTATGGCACAGTTAAGAACTCAATATCTCAGTCGACCCAGAGACTAGTTCACATCATAACAGAAGTCATTTCCATAAGCAAACACAACAACATTTTAACTGTGTCGAACCACATACAAACACATCAACATTTCAACTGGGTCGGATTCAAATGAATATACAGAGGGATTTTATCAGAAGTCGAGCCGACACGCAATACACATCAAGGACATCACAGAAGTCGATTCACCTGAGAAACTGCAAGGACTCCAACAAGTATTCACAACAAAGCTCGACAGAAGTCGAAATCATAAGAAAAATACTCACAGCAAGGACATCACAGAAGTCACCTTCATAACATATGCTCAGCAAAGATTCAACCGAAGTCAAACCAATACGAAAACACAGTAGGGACTCTAACAGAGTCATTTTCATATACCAACCTTGCAAACATTTCAACGGAGTTTAACCAAAATGAAAACACAGTAAGGACTTCAACAGAAGTCGTATTCTCAAGTAAACCCAGCACACCTTTCAACAGAATCGAACCAAATGAGTAAACACAACAAAGATTCCAACAACAGTCGAACCATATGTATACACAACAACCAATCCAACAGCAGTTTAACCAACATGCTAACACAGTAAGGTCTACGACAGAAGTTGAATTCATAAGAGACATTGCAAGGACCTAAAAGAAGTCGTATTCACATTGAAATCATGGCAAACACTTCGACAGAGTCGAATCCAGGTAGTATACACAGCAAACATTTCAACAGAAGTGAACCAACGTGCTAACACAGCAAGGGTTCCAACAGAAGTTGAATTCACAAGAAAATCATGGCAAACACTTCGACAGAAGTCGAATCCTTAAAATAAACACAGCAAACTCTTCAACAGAGTCTACGTAAAACCATGGATTCCTCAATCATCAAGAAACAAAACATTGCTACCATATAAACCAACTGAACCTAAAATCATCTGAACAGAGTTGTTTTAATGAAAGCATTTGAAGGAAAGCAAGATTTTTAAAAGTTAGGGCCTATCATGCCTGATAGTGTCGCTTAAAAATCCAAAGAAGACCTCTGAATGTGCTCGCACCTTCTCTTCTTCTTCCACGATAGATTAAACAACAATAAATTGTTACCTTCATGCCTTATAAACTTTCCCTGACAGAGAAAGGAGCTAGATATTCTCAAAGTTGCCATGCAACACAGAGTAGACTGGTTCGAAGAACCAGTGATCAAGCAGAGAGAAAAATGGAACGCATGGAAAACCAAACAACCAACCAATTTTCCATTTGCATGCCTTCCCAAGCAATCCGCGCTCGGGAACCGAAGTTCATCAATTGCATTAACTCCTAAATTCCCACCTATTCTCCATTGCCACCGACCGCCAAAGTTGGTGATTACCAAATGAAAACAAACAACCATTCCCAAATTTGGTGATACTGCCACGTCAGGTCACAATAGCCGTTTGCAACCTCCACCAAATCCCAAGTCCTTCATCCTTATCCACCTCATAAATGCCATGGAAACCACCACCCATGACTCGCACCCCTTCATAGGTTCCCCTCCATCCATTATCATTAGTTAAGATAGGTTAGAAACATAGGTTAGATCATAAGGTAAGACATTAGTCTTACTTCCATAGTGCTAGGTGTAGCTAACCTTAGGAGCATTAAGCTTATAGTTTTAGGGCTAGGTTAGATTAGCAATAATTCAACCAATAGGTTATAGTTTAGGTTAAGGTTATTAACCTTAACGAATCCAGTCTAGGTCTCCCAAGTAGGACCGATCAGTATTAGAACCAAACAGGGTATAACATTCCTGTTATGGATTCTATCCGGCATTGCAAATTAAGCTTGCAGTATACACCAGAATTTCTTACCTGGCTTAAGGTCTAGGCCTTCCTGATATTACGATATCTGGAACCAAATTCATTTAACACGATCAGCCTGAGTTAAACTCCGGAATTGCTCATTCAACTCATTCAGACCTTGCAACTTTCGTAAGGTCAATAATTTTTGTTCATCCTGAATAAACTTAAAACATCTCTTGGATCAATGCAACTGATCCAAGGCTGAGTCATAAGGATGGATAAATCCACAATTCATCCCGAAATCAAATTGAACTCAGGTGCTAAAAATGAAAGAAATAAAAGAGTCCAAGCATATTCTGACTCAGTCAAGGATCTTCAAGAGCAAAGAAGATACAATCCATATCAAGCATGACTTCACAATCAAAGGAACACATCCTTATACAGAAGAAATCATATATCAACACTTGAATACTCAGGAGGAAGTAACAATAATTCAGGGTGTTACATAAGTAATATGCGACTATCTTTCCCTCTCGATTTTACCCACTGATCTCACTCGTAATGGACAATGTGCCTTTCTTAAAAGTGTCTCCTGTTATGTTGTCATGGGTGGAATTATTTACAAATGCGGTTTCGACAACATTCTCTTGTCATGCCTTACAAGTTTTGAAATTCCCTACACCATTAAGGAATTCCATGATGGAATTTCTGAGGTCACTTTAGTGGTCTTGATGTCGCAAAATGTATTCTTTCAAGCGTAGGCTATGATTGGCCAACCCTAAATTATGACTATTGTGATTATGTCAAGCACTACATGAAATGCTAGCAACATGCTAATCTCCATCACACCCCTAGTCATGCCTTACAGTTATGTGAGACCTCCTCGCCTTTATCTCAATAGGTTTTGGATCTTGTTGGTGAGATCAACCCCATTCTTCACAACAACACTAATAGATCATGACAACTATTGAATATTACACTAAATGGGTAGAAGCCATTCCCCTCATTTCCACTAAAATCTGAAAAAAATATGTGAATTCATCAACCATCACATCATCTCGTTTGCTTTGGTGTCCCTCACCGCATTATCATTGATAACGGAAAACAATTCAAAAACAAAACCCTATGAAAAATATGTGATTCTTTTGGCATCCAACTTAGTTTCTCATAACCTTATTACTCATAAACCAATAGTCAAGCTTTGAATAAACCAATAAAACATTGAACAAAATTCTTATGAAGGTGGTAAATGATACCGGGAATGATTTACATATGCACATTCCTTTTACCTTGTAAGCTTATTGGACTATTATTCACACTTCGATCGCTACCACCCCCTTTTCTTTGGTCTATGGTAGTGAGGCTATCTTACCTCTAAAATTCTAGATCCCATCTCTCTGCATCTCATTACAAGACATGCTTAACGACGATGACTTTTTCTAGGATCAATTAGAGTAGCTTGAATTATTAGATGAATGTCGTCTCAATGCTCTTGACCATCTCCAAATCTACCAAAAATGTATCAAACATGCCTATGAAAAATATGTTCGTGAACAAACCTTTCAGGTCAGTGACCTCATCCTGAAGGAAAATCAACATGTAACCAAAGAGGAGAAAAGTAAAAGGGGAAAACATTCTCCTAATTATCTTGGACCCTATATCGTTACCCATGCCTATGGATCTCGGTGCTTATAATTTGTCTTCAATCAAAGGTGAAATTGAACCTAAGCTCCTTAATGCCTTGCATCTTTGACCATTTTATTGTTGATATCAAGTCCTATATCACTTTATGTCAATTGATCACTTGTCCGTTGAGCGTTGTTCACCTTCCATATTACCCATTTTAAAGATCCATGACTAAACCAATCATGTGATTACATGTAACCTTTTAGCCTTGTCTTCAATATGAGTACCGTACGCACCCAAAATTGTAGGGTACTGCACCACCGGAACAATGTTACATGTGCCCCAATGATGATATAGGTCTCCTCACAAGGTGTTTAGGATCCGAAAATCTTTCCAAGCATGCATTAACATCCCGCATGCCCCACTTAGCCCTTGTGTGCTTTGATTTTTCCTCCCCCTCTTTTCTTTGCTTTTTGGTCTTTAGTGACGAAACTACCACCCCGCCTGGCAAGGTCTCGTGACTACCGCCCGCAGGCGGTGGCGCCTCAGAATCGCCACCCCCGCTTAGGGCAGCGGTCCTTCATGCGTTCCGTAATGCTCTTTTAACGTGACTCATGTAAATTTTCAATGTTTACTAGCTTTTTCACCACCTTTGCTTTTATTTATGATTTTGGTTCCTGTAGAATAGTGTTGTGGCATTGTTTATGGTGTAAGAGATCAATTTGGTTTTCACCTTTCAGTAAATGGGATTCTATAAATAGTTGGCTTGTGCTCAAGCAAATGGCCCCTCAAATTTGCCTCTAAATTTCTCATTTCAATAGCTTAGCCTTTCAATTTTGTTTAGGATTCATAGTTTCATTTGTTGTATGCATGGTAGTGTTGTTTAGCTGTTAGAAAGCCACATATTCTCCTTGTGCAAGTGCTATTATTATTTCATCCAATCAATTAGAGTAGGATAGTTTGATCTTCATGAGGAAGCCATTAAAGTTTCAGGTTTTGCTAGTCAAATAGGATAGTTTCAGGTTCTAGACGTTTTATGTTGCATGACTCGTAATAAATCCCACTAGGAATTGCATAAGCCAAGATTTGTTCTCTTGCGCTATCCCTCTCCTACTCACATTGTATTCATTCTACATCCTAAGATGCCATTGTCCCATATCTACTTCTACTGATGCTAGCATTACATGCTTTTCTGGATCCACGTGAGCATGAAAAAATGAGGAAATCACACTGAGGGGACAAGGCCACACACCATTGGATTCGCCACTGTTATGCAGAATCTAGGTTCAAAATTTCAAAGTTCTAGTTAAAAGAATATCAAGTAGAGTAGCCAATCATTTCATTTCAGTTAATTTTACTTTCGATATTGCCAGGGAAGCTATGGGGATTGATAGTTTCTAAGAAACTATGATTCACTCCTCACTTCTGAGGTAGGATTGAGAGTCTTTCAAATAGATTAGATCAATTATCTGGTTACTTAGAATAGATTCACAATTACATAGACAAGTAGTTATACTCGGCTATTTTGTTTGTTTTAATTTTGTTACTAGTTTAGTTTTCAATTTCTAGATATATTGGATAATTGCTTTCTTTTAGTTTATCAAAATATAATATTTAGGAATATACATAGATATATCTTGCGTATTCGATTTATTCTGTCGTTAATTAGCTTTATATCACTTCCTTTTGCATGAAAATCATGGGACCAAGGGATCCCCGAGAGTACGTATTCACACCTATCGTGCCTCAACCCAATCTTGTCACAGCAATAACCGATATAGACCAGAACCTTAGAATCCAATTCTTCCAAACAACAACAGACTTACAATAGATCAGCTCACAGTTAAGAGGGTTAAACATAGAAGACAACCAAGCACACACATTCTAGTCAAACCAGCCACACTACAGATTACCCTAGATAAAAATCCACATGACTGTAGAAGGGCTTGAAAGAGAGCAAACATTTAGTTGTGACCCTTTGGTCCCACAGCCAGACACAAGAGACATTCTCACTGATATAGATACTAGCTTAAGAATTCAGGTTGCCAGAACACCTGTAAGGTACTTTGAGAAGATTGCACAACTTATAGTTCTAAATATAGAGGCTGAAAAGGCATACGACTATTGGATACTAGGGATTAGGGACTAATTCCGCACATGACCATAGCAGGTCCACAACAACCACGAATCTACGGTTGTGATCCACAAATCCCACAACCCAATGAGTCCACAGGTCAATCCGACGTTGACGCTGGCTTACGCACATTAGTATTTAGATCCACTCCACTTCCGCCTATCATCATCACACAGTTATCCTTGTTAGATATAGCAGCTAACAAAGCTAAGGATTTCTGGACTAGACCAGAGAATCACCCGTAGAGTCCACTATATCCATCATCCATCCTATGACCCTATTTGGAGATATACACGAGACAATCCCAGGTCATTTTCCTTGTATCCCACAACCTATAGACCAGATTATGCCAGAGCTTGATATTAATTGGATCCTTCGAGTAGTCATCCTCGCCGATTGATCTATCACGCCGCCAGGTTAGGAGGGCCTTCTTTGCCTTAGATTCGTAGATTCCATTAGTGTGTGTCAAAGATATAAGATTACCTAACTAGTTTACCCATATCCCACATATAATCCATCCCCACCGATCGTCTCCTCGCATGACCTCAGGAGGTCGGGTGCGAGGAAGAGTTACTTGTAGATTCCCATGCTCACTTGTCACTTTTCCATCATACAAAATTGGTGAACTCGACGTGAAACACATAGTGCTTCCCCTTTTCTTTATTACCTCTTTCTTCCACCTTCACTCTTTCCCATTATTCTGCAGGTATTCATATACCCCGAATATGTCAGGATTCGATGCATATGGCAAACCTCTCCTAGGTCTTGAGGCATACTACACTCAACTGAATAGATAATCATCACCCTCACTTTCAGTATGGGGTGACAACTATTCAAATAACCAATTATCAACACAAGCTCCACCTCCAAGGACTAGATATAGTTCATCTTTCCAAATAGAGGAGTTGGATCAACTCACGCAAATGCAACAAACAGAGCCTTCAGGCTCAAACAATATGACATTCACAGGAGAATCTGGTTCATCTCCTTAGATGCTACTTAGACCACAAATTAGTAGAGAATCAGATCCATACCTAGTTTTATATGATGAACATTCAGAGCGTTACGCCAGGAATGAACAACACTCTGGGAGTATGTACCCACCTATAGGAAGTTTACAAACATGACCTGATGTCTCTTTTCAAGAAAATACCTCCATACCACTACCTATAGGAAATGCCCTCGGTGAAACTTGGCAGGGCAACGATCAATTCATAGTGGGGTATCACATGACTATACAACCTCAGAATATACAACAAACACCACCAAGGAAAAATACTGGGACTTCACCAAATGAAGTCATTTCGACTTTAGTAGAAATAATTAGAGGGTTAGAACTTTCTCAAGCAAGTCAAACATCTCAATTCATGTAGGTAGGAAATTCCAATCCTCCACATCATCCTAGCCAAGTAGACCTCCTCACAGGAATAGGCACGTTGGGCATGCCTCCTCAGTATTCGCAACAAACACCAACTAGAACTGCCACCTCCAACACCGTTCGGGTGGAGAATATGATACCTCCCAGTCTTGTACAACACAATCCACTCTTGGGGAATACTCCTTCATACTTAAACATATACTCCAAGTTGCCACAAGAAGATATGTTCTCCTCTCCCAGCATGCTTGCTCAACCACAGGGGCTTCCTTATGCCCCTACAAATGCATATGCTATGCCATATCAAGCAACCCATTCCACCTCCTCCCCCTCAATAAGCACCATCAATGGTCAAAACCTATGCAATAGGGACTTACTCAAAGTACTTGAAAGAGCCCTTAGACTTCACCATACGAAGCGTCATGCTTCTAAGACCTCTTCCCGATTTTCCCAAATACAAAGGGGAGGGAGACCCGAATACACACATTAAGGCCTATGCTACAACCATTTGAGAATTACTTCCTTGGGATGGGGTTGTTGCCAAAATATTCCCCAAAACCTTGGAGGGCATCGCCCTTGATTGGTATTACAAAATACCTTAATCTTCCATCCATTCGTTTAAACAACTAGTTTCAGAGTTCATTAGGGCATTTGACATGAACAAATTGTTAAGAATAGGAATCAGGGAATTCTTGCACATTAAACAAGAACACAATGAATCATTGCTCATTTCATCTAGAGATGGCGTATAGTCCTTTATTCTTTGGCCAGTGCTCCAAACATGGACCAAATGGAGCTATGCAATTTATTCCTTCATTCTCTTAGTAGAGAGGTGAAGGAAGAAGTCCAGAAGTTCCCACTAAGGACTTACGATGAAGTACTTGAGAGCACTATCCGAATAGATCAAGCAACAATAGATAGCAGTCATAAGACGTATGGAGCAAATGGGAGGTTAATCACCCCCAACCAGAATACTACAACTTACCCTATTGCCACAAACGTCAATCAAGGACCTAAAATCCTTAACAAAAATCGTGGCATAACAACCGATGGGGTAACTGACCAAGCTAAAAAGGTCAATGTTCTAAATACTCCACCGCTAGTTAACAATCAACGAAACAACAAATTTACCACAACAATCAATTCAGTGGATTTTAATCATCCAAAAAAACAACAACAAAAATGGTGGATCCGCATACGTGGTCCAAGCCAAAACTCAACTGGATATCAAAATCAGAACCAAAACCAAAAACAACAAATACAAAACCTTAATCCTAATAGACAATGGTTTGATCAGAGTCTTGGACCACAATATACGCCAAACCAACAACCTAGAAATTACAATCCTAACTCGTATTGTGGTTTTCACAAGATTCAAGGCCACGACACTAGAACATGTCGTGACTACAATAAATTCATGCAACATTTTCCAGAGGAGCAAAGATAACTTTTCATAGATATGTTCTTGGCAGATCCTATGTCACCAGCACCAAATGCTTTTATAGGGCAGTTTCCCCTCAAAATGCTCCCCTCAAGATCTTCAATGATCCACTCCCAAGTCACAATAACAGCAAATTAAATCCAAATGGGATGAACAAAGGTGTAATGGTAGGAAATAATGATTATGAAGCCTCAACTTCACTAAATCCACCTATTGCACCACAATTAGGAAGTCAACCATGACCCAAGATAGTCGGTTTAGTAGAATTAGATATTGAACTACCCATGGAAGCCATAACAAGGACACGAGAGTATTCCTCTCAGCCAAATCCAAGTTTCCCACTAGAGACAGATAACATCCAACAAATATTAGTGAAACCCGTAGGTGCCTATGATCTGATTAATGACCTAACAAAAACCTTCTCTCACATCTCCTTTTTGGATTTGCTGAGGAACTCTCCTACCCACAGGGCTGCTCTTTTAGAGGAATTAGGGTTAGGTCATTTAATTAACATCACTCCACCTCCCGAAACATAGGTAAATCATATAGACTTTGATATCTACTCTGGGGCAGCCAGAGAGGGATGCCGAGTTTATATTCAAAATAAACAAAATGCCAACAGACGCTGAGATTGCATGCAGAGGTGATCCGGCCTTACATTTGCAAGTATGGGTTTATAAAAATTACGTTAAATGTGCAATGGTTGACGATGGGGCTGCAGTTAACATAGTCCCCTTCTCTTTCCTTCAAAAGCTAGGGTATGGAGAAACAAACTGTTCCATGACTCGGAATACGCTAAGAGGCTATGATAGCCTTAAGGCCACTTCGATTGGAACTATAACACTACCAGTTACCTTAGGACCCAAAACAATCCTGACTGAGTTTTATATTATAGATTGGGAAACCAATTATAATATGATCCTTAACCACCATGGATACACCGTATGAAGGCAATCCCTTCTACGTTATTTCAAGAAGTAAGGTTCTTGCACTTAGGAAAGGTATTCGTAGCCAAAGGCGATCCAAAACCATTCGATATACACCTAGTTGACTTAAAGAAAAGACTGGGCATTCACTCTGAGTTTGAACTCCCAACAAACCAACTTAATAAACCAACCGACACAAAACCAAAAGAAAATTTGGTACCTACAATAGATCTTGAGACTATGAGCCTAGTCAAAGTTATCCCTAGCCCTCAAGGATGAGACTAACATTGTAGAAGCAGTATCATTAGGAACTACTACAAAGATTGTTGACTTACTAGAGCAGGATCTACCAATTTTCCTACCATTTGATTCTATAGGTATGGGATATACCCTAGGTGTTGGTGCTCTTCCAGCAGAGGATCTCTGCATGGTAGAAGTAACCAAGCAAAAAAATTGATGTAGCAAATGTCCCAACTAAATATTGGAATCTTCATTTCGATGGAGCAAGATGTCGTTATGGGGCTAGGGCAGGTGTGATCTTTACTTCTCCCAAGGGAAAGATCCTACCATTCACCTTTAAACTAAATTTCAAATGTACAAACAATGGCATGGAGTATGAAGCCCTCCTCCTTGGCCTCATCATAGCTAAAAGGCTCGGTGTTAACGACATCAGGGTGTTAGGAGACTCTCAATTAGTAGCAAATGAAGTCTTTGAGGTCTATGAAATAAGAGCTAAACGCTTACAGCTCTACAAAACAATGGTATTAACTTTGAGCAAAGAATTCGACTTCATATCTATTAGTACAAATCAACAAAGACCCCTAGATGTTGATCAAATTTCTAGTTTGACATTTTTGACATCCAGTGTGATTGCACAACATTGAATCTTTTCCCCAGGTGTGGGACTTGTAAGAATGGGAAAAGAGTCTCCAGGTTAGAGGCTAATTCCTCAACTCCTCTTATTAGGTATATGCATGAAATTTGTAGAGGCTTAAATTCCTAATTCCTACTCTAAATTCCAAGGGGACAAAGATAGGGAATGTAAGAAAAATGAGACTAATGCTGATAAGGTGATGCACCAAGGGAGTAGTAGACACCTGCTACTGCAAAACATACACAGTCCAGGAGGAAATATAGCACAAAACATGCACAAATTGCCAAAATGTGATGAGAGGTTAGGAAAACAATGATAAACACATGAAAGGATTGAGAAAACCTTTAATCACAGAACATATATTATCATTCCAGGTCCAACACAGTGCATTATAATGACCAAGAGGAAAAAGAGGTGTTGTATTTACATGGAAAGGTAAAAATTCCCACAATTTTTCCAAAGAAGGAAGAAAAGGGGAGTTGTAGAGCTAAAAGAGTGTCTCCTTTTTTAAAAATGAGCCCATTCTGGCTTTTACAATGCAAGAAACGAGCCCAGGAGAGAGAAACATGGGAAAACATGAGAGGGGCTCCAACCATTGACGAAAATGCAATAAAACAGCATGGGCATCCTTAAAGGTCCATTGCCTAACATTTTTCACCATGCTGGGAGAGAATGCGAACCATTCTTCATTAAACATGGTGGTTGAAATGTCATTTCTATTGATTTCCACATGCCAGAGGTGTTTTCCAATTTTATCTCTCCAAATTCCATCAAAATACAAAATTAATCCCGAATCATGTAGAGAATTTCACCAAATTTCTCGTTGATATAAAGAACGTGAAACATTGAGCTCTGATTGAAATTTATGCTCGTTTGAAAATTTAGGGCAAAACAAGGCCAAAACGAGATGGTGGATGAAAACTTGAAATTTTCCCACTTTTTGCATCTGGGAAAATTTTCCCAAAATCTCCACACTCTACCACTCCCGGTGCCACGTAGCGAGTTCTGATTAGACGCGCAGCCTTCGCACTTCATTTTCCATAATTTTATCCATTGGAAAATTTTCCAAAATTCTCCATTGGCGGATGACCCGAGGACACGTGGCGTGATATTATTTGTTGCGAGCCTCTATGCTCATTTTTTCTCACGTGATTGCCTTGTTTTTCTACCACATGGACACGTGGCATGATGTGATTTTCCATGGGATTTTTTCTCTGTCTGTTCCATCACTTTTGACCACTTTTCTGACTTGGACACGTGGCATGATTTTATAGGCCGCAGGCTTTTCCTTTCAAAATTCTCTGTGGGCCTGTCTTCTCCATTTTGTCACCACGTGCACACGTGGCAAGATCTAACTAGTTACAACCTTTGGGAGTGGACTTTTATTTTGATTTTTTACACTTGGGTGAAAAAGGAAAAATACTTTCACTCCCGACCCTAGACGCCGAGGTGACATGTGGCTCGACTGACTAGTCAAGGGCCTTTGGGCTGAAATTTTCCTTTCACACCTCCTTCAAACACTTTGCAAAATTTCCAATCTTTCCTCCACGTTCCATCATTCCTAGTGCCACATGGCGAGCTCCCATTGGATGCGGGCCTTGGGGGAAAACATTTCTCTTTGCACTAACCTTTGGGAAAAATTCCCAATTTCTCCCTCAGCCGAATGCTCTAACGTCCCTTGAGACACGTGGCATCATCTTATTAGCTCACGGGCCTGCGGACTGAAATTTCTCCTTTCCTCTCGCCAAAACACTTTGCCAAATTTTCAATTTTATCTCCACCCTCCGCCACTTCTTTGGCCTAAGGACATGTGGCACAATGTGATTGGATGCGGGCCTGGCGTCAAAATTTTTGTTTGTGTCAACCCTTAGGAAATTTTCCTAATTCCTTCCCCTTGGACACATGGCGAGCTCCCATTGGACGGCGGGCCATCGGGCCAAAAATTCCTTCTGAAATCTTGCCAAACCCTTGGTAAAAATTCCAAGTTTACCTCCGTGTCCGCCCTTTCCGAGGACACATGGCCTCACCTTATTGGCCCGGGCTTTTCCAGGGAAAATTTCCCACAAAAACCCCACCGAGCCATAACTTCAAAAATACATGGAGTTAGGAGGAAAACTTTACCTTTCTGGAAAGCTGAGAAAATCTCTATCCAATGGTGCCATTTCTAGAAGGTTTTGAGTGCCTAAAAAGAAAAAAATATTGATTGAGGCACAAGAGAGGAAAGAATGAAGGGAGTTAGCCACAAAATGAGCAAGGGGCTCATTTTGGATAACAATTTTGGTGACTCAGAGGGGTCATCTGCCTGCTAGATGAAGTTACCAGTTGCCTAAAGAAAATCATTGGGCATGGGGTCATCAAATTCTCTATTTGGTACCCCAACTGATTAGAACACTACAAGGAGGAAGATGGAGGGTAGAACACCATCTGATTGGAGCAAGGCCTACAAAACACATTTCCTGGAACAACAAGCTTGTGCCAAAGCACTTAGGGAAAGCAATGCTAAACTACAACAAAACAATGTGCATAAGCACTTAGAGGAATGAAAACCTAAGCTAATATGTACAAGGTGGAGAATTTATTTCAGTAGCAATGCTTCAGATGGATTCCATTGACTGGAATCTGCAACTCTTCACCATCCAATGTAGACAATTGGAAGGCATTGTTGTCCTTACACTTTGTGACCATGTATGGGCCACTCTAAATGGCATTAAATTTTGAATGCCTCCCGGTTTTGCTCTTCCCGCATCCCATTTTAACACTAGATCTCCAACTTGGAAAGATCTATCCTTGGCCTTTCTATGAAAGGTCTTCTTGATCAAAGTGTGATTCTTCTCCATTGTTTGGGACACCTGATTTCTAGTTTCTTGGAGTTCCATCAATTCTACATATCTAACCTCCATGGGTCCAAACTCCAACAACTCTAACTATTTCATGAGTTCCAATGTTGGCAACTCAAGTGACATGGGAAAAATTTCCTCTCTTCCATAAACAAGCTTGAATGGAGAGTTACATGTAGATCTCTTGGGAGTTATCCTATCAGCCCATAAGGCTGATTTCAACTTAGTATGCCAAGACCTCTGATTCTCATCAAGAGTCCTCCTAATGATCCTTAACAAGTTCTTGTTTGTATATTTAGCTTGGCCATTACCCTGAGGGTAATAATTTGATGAAGTGCTTAGGTAGATCCCATTCTTGATAGCCCATTCAGTTACCTTGGACCCAATGAATGCCAATGCATTATCTGATATTATTATAGCAAGTATGCCAAATTTGGTTGTTATTTCCTCATATAAGTCCAGGATGCTAGATTCATTTGCTTCCTTGAGTGCTACTACTTTAGTCCACTTGGTGAAATAATCATGTTATTAGAATCCATTTGTGCCCTTAGCTTGAATTTGGATTAATGAATCCAATGAATTGTAAACCCCATTGCATGAATGGTTGGTCAACTAAAATTGGATGCAATGGAAGGGTAGCTAGTCTCTCCTTACCCATGAAGAATGCACAATTCTTGCACCTCTTGATCCATGCATAACAATCACTAAAAATCTTGGGCCAATAATAGCCAGTCCGTCATGATCTTTAGAGCTATCACTCTCAGTGTAAAATGACCACCAAGTGATCCACCATGGAAATCTTCCAACACCCCGTGAATCTGATTTGTACCAATGCATCTCAAAGAGTAACTCCATTCACATCCTTTTTGAACAAAACACCATCAACAAGGGCATATGGGACAGCCTGCAATCTGAAGTGTCTTCTTTTGGTCTTGTTCATCTCTGGAGGGCATAGACCTATGTTTAGGAAGTGCATTATGTCTTGGGTCTAGCAAGGAGTGAGGACACCATCATTTTCCTCTTGAGTGCTTCCTTGCTCATGGTTGTCTTGCAATGCCAAAACAACCTCCTTCTCATTGCATGCTTCCTTGTGTTTATTCAAGACCAGCTGCTCACACAATCCTTTTCCTCTGACCAACTTGGTGACTTTGATCTCAATGTCATACTCCATGACACGAGTAATCCAACCTTCTCTTTTTTCATTCAGGTCTTTGTTGAGGAGGAATTCTTTAACTCCCACATGAGAAACCCACAATTAAACCTTTTGTTTGAAACTAGATGCTTGAATTTCTTCAAGCTCGTGATTACTACAAGAACATGCTTCTCAATGAAAGAATACCTCACCTTGTATTCCTCTAGGCTTTGGCTGAAGAAAGCAAATGGCTTCTCATCATTGTCTTTGTTCTATTGTACCAAAATTGTAGAAATAGTATCATCACCTCCAAATGCATAGAGGATGAAATACTTAGAGAAATTCAGGTTAATGAGAGTTGGGGCTTGAGAGATGGCTTTTTTGATTGCTCCAAAACTTTCCTTTCCTTCTGTTGTCCATTTGAAAGCTATGCTTTTCTTTAACATCTTGGTGATAGGCTTGACTAGGGCTGCAAAATTTGGGACAAACCTCCGAACAAAATTTATTCTTCCCAAGAAACTTTGAAGGGCCTTCTTGTGGCTTGCAATGATAGTGCTCTTATGGCTTCAACTCTTTCTGGATCAATTGCTAATCCTTCTTTGGAGACAATGTGGCCAAGGAGCTTTCCTTCATGGGCTAGAAAAATACACTTTTTAGGATTCAGGGATACTCCAAATCTTCTGCACCTTTGGAACACTTGTCTCAAATGGAAGAGATGATCTGCTGAATTTTTGGAAAAAATAGTGATATCATCAAGATATATCAGCACCATGTCATTAATCAAACCCTTGAATGCCATGTCCATTTCCCTTTGGAAAGTAGCTCCAACGTTAGATAGCCCAAATGGCATTTTCCTGTATGCATAAGTTCTCCATTTAGTTGTAAAGGCTATCTTGAATTGATCCTCTTCTTTCACCATAATTTGATTGTACCCTGAATAGCCATCAAGTAATGAAAACCTCTCAGAGCCGGCAACAACTTGTAAAATCTTCTCCATAGAAGGAAGTGGATAATGATCCTTGAGATATGCTCTATTCAAATCTTTGAAGTCAACACACAATCTGATTTCTCGCGCTCTTCTTCCTAATGGAACCAAGTTGGCTAGCCAACTAGAATGTTTGATAGGGAATATGATACTTGACTCTATCAACTTATTCAATTATTTTCTCATGAGAGGCTCCATGTGTGGATTGACTGGACTTTTTTCTTCTGATGGGTTTAGCACTCGGGTCCAATTCAATGGTGTGTTGAGCTAACTCAAGATTTAAACCTTTCAAATCTTTATAGCTCCAAGAAAACACATCAGGGAATTCTTGACAAAGTTTTATGAACTCATAACTTTCTTGTTCATTTGTCATCTTACCAATTTGGAGTGATTTGCCTTCTTCCACCAAGATGGACACTTTATCTTCTCCTTGACTTGTATGTTTGTTTTCTCCTTCCTAAACTGATCATTAGGATTGAAAATGAACTCTAAAGTGAAAAGTCCCTGTGGTAGTTTGTTTGTTCTCAGCTATACCACTTGATCACCATACTCGTTGTTCCAACTTTTCCTAATTTTTAGCTGAGAACTCAACCTCCTCTTGTAAGAAATGGATGATTTTTTGATCATCTTCAAACACTTGTCAACTTACTTTGTTGTCCGGCACCAAAGGCCTCATAATCACATGGATGTTTCATTGTACCTTGTATTTTTGGATGCTTTCAACAACATCAATGGCTGCTCTAACTGCTGCAAGCCTGTCAATAGCTTGGTTCTCTTTTCTAGGAATGGATTTGATGCCAAAGCCCTCAAAATCATCCATGAGGTCCCACGCCCTATTTTTCTAGCACTTGATCGATCATTCTTGGAAGCATACTCGCCCTTAACTTGGTTGACAATCAACCGATCATTATCGAAGACTTGCAAAGTTCTTTATCCTTCTTTTGATTGACCAATACAATCCTTGTATCAAAGCTTCATATTCAGCAGTGTTATTAGAGCATGCAAACTGAAATCTAAAATCTGAATAATACCTAACTCCTTGAGGTGAAACAAGCATAACTCCCCTCCCGCACCTTGTCTACTCCTTGATCCATCTAAAAACAACTGCCATACCTCATTGTCATCCTTGTGGTTTGGCTTGGTGATGCTAGGAATAGGCTGATTTTCTTCGTGCATGTAATAGACTCCTAGCTCAGATTCTTCTATTTCTTGATAAGGATCAAAAGCATGCACCTTGTTTTCCCATTCATCAAGAGTCAAATCTGGGATACTTCAAACCTTTGTGTCTACTTCATCAGTGCTTGGATAATCTTCTTGATCAAATGCTTTGAACAATTGGTATTGATTTGGCTTGGAGTGTGAGGCTCAATGTGAAATTTTGCAATAGGTTCAGATTTGATTGTGGCCTTAGTTCCATATCTTGTTCCTAACAACATGTGTGACCAATCAATAGATAAGTACCCTCCAATCTTGGCTGTGAAATCCCTTGATGGACATAGGGAAAAGAGTGGTGGAAGGTCTATTACTAAGACATCTTGCAAAACAACAACGTTGGGGCATGCATGCAAAGTAAGACTCAAGTTTTTAATCACTCCAACTGTTGTTATTGCTGTCCCATCCAATTGCACTACCCCTTTGGATATGACTTCATATTGAAGCCCCAACTGATCAGCTATTTGCTTGGGTATTACTGAACTACTTGCCCCGGAATCAATCATGCAATTGTGTACTAATTGGTTTCTAATGATCAATGAAACATAGAATGGAGGGGTCTTCAACATTTTACCTTGCTGTCCTCCATATTTCCTCTCGTGTGGGCAGCATTTGTGAGTACCTTCTCTTGCATTTGGACCTACTGATTTGAAGTTGACCAGTCTTTCATGGCAGCTTGTAGCAAATCTCTTTGGCCTAGGATGGATAGTGATTTCCACATTGAGATGTTTACATTTGTCTTCTTCATCTAATCAATGATGTTGAATGGAGATGAATCATCTCTTTGCTATCCCTTGGCCTAAACATTCATTCCTTGCACATGGGCAACATTAACGGCATCTGAGTTGGCCTAGGAGCTGTTTTAGGAAGTCCTTGCATGCTTGGAACTACATTTTGTTTGCCAATAATTTGTGGAGTGGTAAAAGGTTGTGAATTACTTGGAGCCAATGGCTGTTCTTCACCCAAATTTCTCCTTTTGGACCTTGTGTTGGCTATAATACTTTGGGAGATTGTTTGATGCATGCCACAAAAATATTTTTTGCCGCGTTTACAAGTGTGGTATCATTTGGAGCTGATTGCTGATGGAATGTTTCTTGTTATTGGTTATTTCCTTGACTCCTTCACCCTCCACACCAAAGAGTTGTCACCATTAATGATTGATTTAAGGCACCATTGAAGCACATAGACTGGTTGTAAGGTTCATTGCATGGGAAACACCAATCATACTCTTGAGCTATGTTGTTTTGCACTGACACTATTGCTTTAGAGGTAGATGTAGCATTGGGATTATAGGGCTGAAATGGTATGTTGGTAGGAGGTCTTGCTTGATTTTGATTTATAACTAGATTGGTTGGTCTTTGAGGCTGGTATGGCTGCCTGTTAGGTTGAGCTTGAGGCTGGAAAGAAGGTCTAAAACCTTGGGCTTACTGCCTCTTGAGTGTAACCAACTCATTACCTAAATTTTTCAATTGCTTCATGACTTCTTGAAGTTCCTTTGAGGCACTAGAAGATGAATTAGAAGCTTCACTTGAATTCTAATTTCTAGGAGTGGGAATGAGAGCTAAAATAGGCACTTGACTAGTGCTTGGACCCTCTAAACTTGGATACAATGGAATTGGAGGCCTAGGAGCTAGCTTGCCAGCTTGAATCAAACAATTTTCAGCTCTAATGGCAATGCTATAAGCAACAGGGATAGTTGTGCCTCCCATGGATTGAATTAACATAGAAATATCAGAATTTAGAGCTTTAAGGTAATATAGAAAAGAACCTTCTATTGTTGGCCTTACTACCACTAGAATTCTCTCCCAAGTCATTTGAAACCTGAAGTTGAAGTCAGTCAACTGCTCATTGGGAGCTCTCTTGATGGTTGTCAACTGTTCTAAAAGGGACAAGTTATCTCCCTTTTCTCCAAACTACTCATGGAGGGCTATACATAGCTGGTTCCACTGGATAAAACCTGAGGCAAGACTCCTGAACCATTGCAAAGCTTTCCCTTTGAATGAAGATGCCAGCAGTTTGATAGCAACTTGCATCTCATTAATCTCATGGATTGCACAAATATTAGCAATATCCTTGACATGATCACCAAGAGTGGTCTAATTCTCTCCAGTAAAGTATGGAATTTTCTTCAATGCTACAACTGGGATTGGATTTTGTGCATTGAGAGAAAGTGGGCTGATGCCAGTGAAATTGACATAGGGGTTGTGTTATGCCATTCTGATTGGCCTTAGAACCCTTGTTGATTGAATGAAAGGCCTACCAGGTGGAGGAGTTGATAGAGTTATGTTTGGTGGAGATGGAGACCTTTAAATTCTCCTCCCTCTTTGCCTTCTTGGAGATAATTGTAGATACTCAAACAACACCTATTCTTCTCCAACTCTTGACTTTGTGGTGATTCTTCTCATGAGTTTTCAGGTTTGCACTGCTAAAACCAGCTGATTCTTCTTCCTTGAGTCGTCCGATGTGTAATTTAGGGCTCTTTTAAGCAAGAAACTTGCAAAAATACACATCAATTTGTTGCAATGAATATGAAGACCTATAAGGTCCCACCGGGTGTGCCAAAACTATTAGTACAAATCAGCAGTACCCATAGATGTTGATCATATTTCTAGTTTGACATTTTGGACATGCAGTGTGAATGCACAACATTGAATCTTTTCCCCAAGTGTGGGACTTGTAAGAATGGGAAAAGAGTCTCCAGGTTAGAGGCTAGTTCCTCAACCCCTCTTATCAGGTATATGCATGAAATTTGCAGAGGCTTAAATTCCTAATTCCTACTCTAAATTCCAAGGGGAAAAAGATAGGGAATGCAAGAAAAATTAGACTAATGCTGATAAGGTGATGCACCAAGGGAGTAGTAGACACCTACTACTGTAAAACATATAAAGTCCAAGAGGAAATATAACACAAAACATGAACAAATTTCCAAAATGTGATGAGAGGTTAGGAAAATAATGATAAACACATGAAAGGATTGAGAAAACCTTTAATCACAGAACATATATTATCATTCTAGGTCTAACACAGTGCATTACAATGACCAAGAGGCAAAAGAGGTGTTGTATTTGAATGGAAAGGTAAAAATTCCCACAATTTTTTCCAAAGAAGGAAGAAAAGGAGAGTTGTAGAGCTAAAAGAGTGTCTCCTTTTTTAAAAGTGAGCCCATTTTGGCTTTTACAATGCAAGAAATGAGCCCAGGAGAGAAACATGGGAAAACATGAGAGGGGCTCCAAACACTGACCAAAATGTAATAAAACAACATGGGCATCCTTAAAGGTCCATTCCCTGGCATTTTTCACCATGCTGGGAGAGAATACGAGCCATTCTTCATTAAAAATGGTGGTTGAAACATCATTTTTGTTGATTTCGATAGGCCGAGGTGTTTTCCAATTTTCTCTCTCAAACTCCATTGAAATACAAAATTGAGCCTAGAATCATGTAGAGAATCTCAACAACTTTCGTTGATATAAATAACATGAAAACCAAGCTCTGGATCAAAAGTTATGCTCATTTGAAAATTTAGGGCAAAATAGGGCCAAAACAGGGATGGAGGGCCAAAACTTGAAATTTTACCACTTTTTGCATTTGGGAAAAATTTCCCAAAAATCTCCACCTCCACCACTCCTGGTGCCACGTAGCGATTTCTGATTGGATGCGGGCCTTCGCCCTTTCATTTTCCATCTGCTTTTGGTGATTGGAAAATTTTCCAAAATTCTCCGCTCCCGGATGACCCAAGGACACGTGGCATGATATTATTCATTGTGGGCTTGCCTTGCATTTTTTTTCGCCACATGGACACATGGTGTGATGTGATTTTCCATAGGATTTTTTTCTCTGTTTGTTCCATCACTTGTGACCACTTTTCCCGACTCGACACGTGGCATGATTTTATAGGCCGTGGGCTTTTCCTTTCAAAATTCTCTGCGGGCCTGCCTTCTCCATTTTGTCGCCACGTGGACATGTGGCAAGATCTAACTGGTTGCAGCCTTTGGGAGTGGAATTTTCTTTTGATTTTTTACACTTGGGTGAAAAGGAAAAAAATCCTTTCGTGCCCCGACCCCGATGCCGAGGTGACATGTGGCTCGATCTAACTGGTTGGTGGGCCTTCGGGATGGAATTTTCCTTTCGCACCTCCTTTAAACACTTTACAAAATTTCCAATCTTTCCTCCACATTCCATCATTCTTGGTGCCACATAGCGAGCTCCCATTGGACACGGGCCTTGGGGAAAACATTTCTCTTTGTGCTAACCTTTGGGAAAAATTCCCAATTTCTCCCCAGCAGCCGATGCTCTGACACCCCTTGAGACACGTGGCATCATCTTATTAGCTCACGGGCTATGGGCTAAAATTTCTTCTTTCCTCTCGCCAAAACACTTCCCCAAATTTTAAATTTTATCTCCACCCTTTGCCACTTCTTTGCCTAAGGACATGTGGCACAATGTGATTGGATGCGGGCCTGGCGTCGAAATTTTTTTTTGTGTCGACCCTTAGGAATTTTTCCTAATTCCTTCCCCTTGGACACATGGCAAGCTCCCATTGGACGGTGGACCATTGGGCTGAAAAATTCCTTCTGAAATCTTACCAAACCCTTGGTAAAAATTCCATGTTTACCTCCGTGTCCGCCCTTCCGAGGGCACATGGCCTCACCTTATTGGCCCGGGATTTTCCAGGGAAAATTTCCCACAAAAAGCCCGTCGAGCCATAACTTCAAAAATACATGGAGTTAGGAGGAAAACTTTACCTTTCTGGAAAGCTGAGAAAAAGCTCTATCCAATGGTGTTATTTCCAAAGGTTTTGAGTGCTTGAAAAGCAAAAATTATGATTGAGGCACGGAGAGGAAATAATGAAGGAGTTAGCCACAAATGAGCAAGGGGCTCATTTTGGATAACAATATCCATTGAAGCAATCCCGAGAAAAAATATTCTTGTGGATTCTATGGAAACCTCGTGTCATGCTTCACCCCAAACAAAGTGAGTTATAAGATACCCATTTTGTTGTATCCCTTCATACTAAACCATTAGTGAAAACAATGTCAAAACCTCTTTTAACAAACATAGCTGAGAACAACTCTATTATCCTAGACCACATTGATAGTGATAGAGCCACTCTGGATTACTTAAATGCCTATGCAACATTACATCTCACCCATCACGAGGTAGATTCATCCTTAATCTGACATTCATCTTCCTGCTTCGGAAATCCCATGATAGAGCTTCCCCCACAAAAAGAACTCAACATGTACAAAATAGAGAATGGAGATGATCTGGAATTGCCTCCAGCCATTCCTGAGTTTGAAGAAGGTAACACTTCTTTAATCAAAAAAACAATTGATATTAACATTTGAATGGAGGAAGGCCCAAGGATCTTGAAACTAGGATCTTCGTTAACTCCAGAAGAAATAGAAATACACACTCGAATCCTCAAATAACATCAGAAGGATTTCACATTTAATTATAAAGAAATGATAGGGGTTGCACCACACATCACGGTACATAATCTCGTCACCAAATTAGATGCAAAGCCAGTTAAACAAAAATCAAGACCAATGAAACCCAAGGTAGCTCTCATGGTAAAGGAAGAAGTAATGAAACTCCTCCAAGTAGGATTCATCAAACTAGTCGATTATTCTCAATGGATATCTAATATCATTCCCATTCTCAAAAAGAATGGGAAGATACGCATTTGCATAGATTTTTGAGACATTAACAAAGCATGCCCCAAGGATGAATTCCCATTACCATCCATTGATGTTATTGTTGATGCAACAACGGGATTTGAGCTTTTATCTCTCATGGATGGATTTTCGTGGATACAATCAAATCGAATATCCAAACAAGACCAAGCCAAAACCACGTTTATAAATCCTTGGGGAACCTATTACTATGTTATTATACCATTCGGTCTCAAGAATGCTGGTGCCACATATCTCTGTGGGAAATGACATACATATTTCATGATCTTATTCACAAGATCATGGAATCCTATGTAGATGACTTATTGGCCAAGGCCAGGAAGCACTGTGATCACCTAGAAGTGCTCCGTATCATTATTTCACGTTTGATAGAATACGGAGTCTCACTAAACCCAAAAAAATGTGAATTTAGTGTGACAGGAGGGAATCTCCTAGGTTACATTATATCGTCACAAGGGATCAAAGTAGACCTAGTTAAAATCCGCACTATTCTTGAAATGATCCCACCATTGGATGAATCTAGAATCGGTCGCTTTCTTCGGAAACTCGCCATCTCGAAGATTCATCCCAGACTTAAGCTTTACCATTAATCCAATCAACAATGTACTCAAGAAAGAGTACAACACCAATTGGACAAAATACTACAAGGAGGATTTCGAAGCAGTTAAGAGTTTCCTGTTATCAATACCCACGCTAATGCCACCTAAACTAGATCACCCTTTAATCTTATATTCACGAGCTACCAATGTCTTGCTAGCCTACATGCTGGCTTAAAAAGATGATGACATGAGAGAACATGTAATTTATTTTATAATTAGCACGTTACTTGATTATGAAACATGTTATACGCAAGCAGAATGAGAATTCCTTGCCATAGTCTTTGCAACCAAATGCTTAAGACATTACATGCTAAATCAAGAAATGAGGGTCATTGTAAAAACAGACCATTTACGAACCTTTCTCACACAAGGGTCCTTTTCTAAAAAGGTTGGATGCTTTATGACCTTAATGGGTGAATTTGAATTAACTTTTGTAAATAAAAAGTCTGTTAAGGGACAAATCATAGCAGATTGGTTAGCTGACAACCCGTTAGATGGAGGTGATCTAGTCGATTTGAACTTTCTTGATGAATGCATATATTACATCGAAACTAGACCTCCCATCTCTAAATGTCCTTGGTATATTGATATTATTAATTATATCATGAGCCATACCTATCTAGAAAGTGCTACGCCACAACAGAGAAGACAATTACGCATTATCGTAGCTAAATAAGTTATTATAGAACAAGTTCTCTATCATAAGGCTTTCGATGGAATGCTTCTAAGATGTGTTGACATAGAAGAATCTAAGAAGGTTCTCCATGAATCTCATAATGGAATATGTGGAGGCCACTTCGGTGGTCATGCCACTGCCCGCAAAATACATTAGATGGGCTATTTTTGGCCCACTCTAGAACATGACGTAGTAGAGTTTGTACGCAGGTGTCATAAATGCCAAGAATTCTCCCACGAGATTCACATGCCGGCACAAGCTCTATAACCAATCGCTACTCCATGGCCCTTTTCTATGTGGGGGCTAGATTTGATAGGGAAATTCTCTCCCTCATCTACAGATGGCCATAACTTCATAATCACAGCCACCAAGTATTTTACCAAATGGGTAGAGGCTATGCCTCTCACCACTGTACCAGGTTCTGTGATCGCCAAGTTCATTTTGAACTAGATAATTTGTAGGTACGGTGTCCCACAAACCATTATCACAGATAATGGGACTTCTTTTAAGAATGACGAGGTTCATGAACTATGCAATAAATTTAAAATAAACCATCATACAACCTCCCTATATTACCCTCAAACCAATGGACAAGCTGAAGCAACAAACAAAACATTGAAAGCCATTCTCCTTAAAATGGTAAAAGAAAACAGAAAAGATTGGCATTTAAAGTTATACCCAGCCTTTTGGGCCCACCGAACCTCGAAGAACACTAACAAGAGTAACTCCTTTCTCACCGGTATTCGGAGCGAAAGCGCTTCTCCCACTTGAGGTTGAAATACCTAGTCTCCGCATCTCATTACAAGGGATTCTACGGATGAAGAAGCTTATAGAGAAGTACATCTCTCTCAACTAGAAAGCCTATATGAGGACAAAGCTATATTTTGAACAAAGTGGCACAAAGTCTATGCTGACTTGAGATGTGCCGGCAAAGATTATAAGGTGGTCTATGAATGACACATATACAAAGGTGATCTAGTTCTAAGACTAGACAACCGGATCGATAAAAATACTGGCGAAGGGAGGAAATTCCAGCCTAAATGGTTGGGCCCATACCGAGTCATGAAGTACTATGGAAATGGTGCATATCTCTTATGCACATTGGAGGGTGAGGAATTTTGTGAAATTGTCAATTCCCTACACCTTAAGCAATTCTATGCATAAGTGACCAGCACTATCTATATAATTATATCTACATTGCATCTTCATGTAGTTAGGTTCATTTCATCTTCTTGTTTTGTAAAAATCTTGTGATCAAGGAACTTATTCCCAAAGATATTCATTACAAACTTCTGATGATATTGACATTAGCTTTCAAATCATACTTTTTCATGTTCATAACATCATCACCATTTCGAATCCTTTCATCCATACAAAGCTAGATATGAAAAATTCTTAACGGTAACCATACCAAGGTCTACATGCTTATTCTCTCTTTTGGTTTCTACGTGGGATAGGTGTCTTGCCTATGGTCCTGTTCTAGAAGCTTCATCATGTCACATCTATCCCATGTGCATAACTCTTTGGAAGTAAGAACATACTGACATTTTTCTCAAATAAACAAGTCAAGGATAGATCAAATAGAAAATTTTATTTTTACACATTTCCTTTCCCTACCAACCTTCGGTGATAAGCTTGTGTCTCTTACTAGTGACGTAGGGTTGGGAAAGGATGGGAATGCCCTTACTCACCTATACCTTGTCCATGGTGATAAGCCCACACTTCTGACTAGTAGCATGGGGTAGGGTATGGGGGGTCCTCTTAACAATAAATGTTGAAGGTATTCAACAAACAACTCAAATAAACCTTTGAAATATTGAGTCAAAAACGAATGAATCAGATGTCCAAAATTCCAAGAGAGTTCAAAACCCTAAAAACCAGATTTTGTCAACCATGTGGCCATCTACAGATCTAAGTCTAGATAAACCACAAAGCAAGTAACATTCTAAACTATGGAGTCACTTGAGTAGAGTAGGTTTGTAGCATCCTAATTTGGTTCCACCAAATATTTTTCTATCTCTCATCACTTCCATTCAACAAATTTCAAAACATGTGCCCTTTTTAGCTCTCGGTGATGAGCCCTCACATCTTACTAGTTACGTGGAGATAGGAATGGAGCAAGTTCATTTGGTCATCATACCAGTTTATCATCTCATTTTGTCAAAACAAAAATGAAGTACCAAAATTTTCATATGGAAATTAAAGTTCAAAATCACGTTGTGTCTACATTATCATACATCAGCATCACGAAATACAAAAAGAAAGAAAACATTTGTATCATGTGTTCTCCATTGCATACATTCTGAAAGGCATATAAAAACAACATTGTAATTTACATACGAAAGCAAATCACAAGAACATTGATACCAAGAGTCTAATCCAAAAAGAATATCTATATATATAATCAAAGTTTCATGTACAATGCCATCATGTGCTAAGCATGGTCAAAATACTCAAAGAGCCCAGAAATAAAAATACATCATACTAATGATCTATGAGAGCTAATGGCCTCTCAACCCCTATGATATCCCTCCAAAGATACATGCCCTCGTCTAGGACTCCGGTTGTGCCGGTGCTCTGAGTGGACGAAGGGCTCATGATCCCGAGGAGCAGCTGCGGTCTCGCCATGAGAGTGACTCCTCATCAGGTGCTCTGCTATCCTATATCCTGCCAACTTGGTACGAAGGGTAGACACCATCCTAGCCACATGCTAGATAGGGGTAAAAACGTCGGTATGCCTACCGGCTGCTGAGGGCTCCCCTGCATCCACGGATAGCTCCGCATAGGTCTTCTCCATAGGGATCATCAAGGTATCAGTGCATACCCAGTGAATCAGGTCTCGCCACTCATCAGCAGTCTCTACAAGTAAAGGAGAAAAACCCAATTAGAAATAATCAAGAGATAGAAACAAATGTAAACAAAAGGAGAGATAGCAACTAAGGCAATTCTAACTAGAACCAAACATTAAAAGGAAGGATGATAACTCACTCGGATCTCCGAGCCTCCAAGATGGATCTCTAGGGTCGGCACCTGCCACTGATGTCGTTGCTGACTGGTGCGCTCCTCCTGTGCCTCGGGCCATATAACATCCTACTATGGATTCATCCTCTCCACCTAAGCCCTGAGAGAGTGGCTCCTCTCAAACCGCAGTCACCCTCTCCACACTCTGCTCCTCCTCTCTCTCTGCCTATAAGATGTCCCGAGTACCATGCCACTCAGGATCACTGTCCTCCTCTCCACCCAAATCACTAACCTTAGGCTCAGTCTCCTCCTCTGTCTACCCCTTGTGAACTCCTCAGACTCAGAGTCTATGTCAATGGGGTCGTCACTGCTGTGGGCAGGACCGGTGGCAATCTAAAGCAAGGGTGCCTAAGGAGCACCGGCTCTCCCTCAAGCTCCTACTACCCTCCTAGCTATAAGAGGGACACCAGGAGTAACATGTCCAACCCCAAAGATCTAGGACCTCCTCTAGCCTCCCGTGACCGATCTATATACTGGTACCACTTTGGGGAAGCATACCCACATATGGAAGGGCAAACACTCGGGTACTCAACCAAACGGATGTATCTCCACCCTCCCCATCCTATCAACAAGCTGCCTTGTGGTGGAGCAAGAAATCAAAGTAAGAGCCTCCTCACCCCATAAACCTGCCATGGCCTGATAAGGTGTAGCCTCCATGTCATCAGTGGTCAAGGAGGTGACTGGCTAGTGAGGTGCTCTGAGCACCGACATGTCTGTCCATTTGGCTGCCCTCATAGCTCCGGGATCTGCCACCTCTACACCTCTCCCATAGGGGATGAAATGCTCATAGACCCAACTCATAACTAGGGTTGGATGGCTCAATGATTGCCCTATAAATGGACCACCCAATACAAATCATGATAGGTGGTCCCAAGAATGTCGGCTCCCCAGGCATAAATCTAGCCATGCCCCTCAATCTGTGTAATGATGGGGGACCAGCAATATAGTAAGGTGTCTCCTCCCTTGTCCCCGATCAATCTCAAGGAAAGGATCCCCATAATGGCCTGATGAATCAAGGGGATAGGTAGACTAGGAATAGATTGGACCCTCACCCCCTTCTTCAAACTAGTGGAGATAACTACATCTCCCATATATGAGGCCCACTATGCTGACTGAGCCCGTGACCCTATTGTCTCAAGAGTGAGCCGTCTCCCAATAATTGGGACCCCTAAGATATGGTAAACATCCTCCAAAGTAATGGTCCACTCACCCCGGACCCCTAGTAATTGGAAAGTGTTCCAATCTACGTCCCAATATGAAAATAAGTCACAAAGTATGTGACTAGATGGTGCAACATGTGGGACCCATGAAATACGTAGTATACCGGCCCTCTGAAGAGTGTCCTGCTCATCCTGAGAAAGGGCATCCAATACTAGCCAGAACCCAATCACACTCCCTCTCCGACTCCATCGGATATACTCCTCCTTCACCTGCATACACCCAAAAACACACAAAACAGAGTAAGTTAGTATCCAAGTGATGTTAGAAAAATCATGAAAGCAGGAAAGGATGCTAAAAATGCAACAACAAATTCAAATAGGTATTATTTATAAATTCTATGCGTAACCACCGCCCGAGTAGGGCGGTGGTTCCGTAATCACCGCCTTAAAGGCAAGGTGGTCTTATTGCGCCACCCCGATCGGGCAGCGGTCTCGTAACCACTACCCCTTTCAGGGGTGGCGGTCATGTCCCAAAATCCCATGCGGGTCATGTGCCCTAAAAATGGCTAAAAACATAAAATAAAGACCATTTTGACTCAAACAAAGCCTAACCAAGAGGGTGCCACCCCTTATTTGACTTTATTAAAACTAACATTTTCAAATAATCCCCCATGACAAAAATTTCACCATTTTAGCATTTTGGGGGCAAAATGGTAAATTGAGAAAACCTAACATGTGATCTCACGGGTCGTTGTTCTCGCTCATGGAGGCATGATCACGATCTCATCCCGAATGTTTTGACTATACCCGCATGAGAAACCATCATCGTGGGTCCTAGATCTCAAAGTCAAACAAATCAACATGCGTAAATGAATAGGAAAATGGGCCCACTTTTACATATATAGCAACCTGAATTGTTTTGAATGCCCTTTTCACAGGTTTGGAGTGCCGACGGAGGTAATTTCTTATCCCCGCACAAATGGTATGTCCTCATTTCATATTATTTTAGTATTTATTTTCTCGATCGATTTTATCTATCTCGCACTTGAGTCGTCTTTTTCATTTTACAGTGGTAGGAATTTTGGATGGTGTCATTCCAACACACGGACATATCGTATAACTTCTAACTTCCCATTTCGGGACCGCTTATACTCAAACCCACCATTTTATGCCTCTTCATGGCTAAAATGCTTCTCCAAGGGGGAAATATGTACGCACCCAAAATTGTGGGGTACTGCACCACTGGAACAACATTACACATGCCCCAATGATGATACAGGTCTCCTCGCAAGGTGTTTAGGATCTGGAAAATCTCTCCAAGCATGTGAAAAACATCCCGCATTCCCTCACTTAGCCCCTGCATGCTTTTATTTTTCCTCCCCCCTCTTTTCTTTGCTTTTCGGTCTTGATTCTGACGAAACTACACCTTGCACAGGCGGCATCTCGTGAACGCCGCCTAGGTAGGGCGGCGGTCCTGTGAATACCACCCCGCTCGTGGCAGCGGTCCTTCACGCATTTTCCAAAATGCTCTTTTTAACGTGACTCGTGTAAATTTTCAACATTTACTAGCTTTTTTCACCACCTTTGCTTGTATTTATGATTCTTGTTCCCTAGAATAGTTTTTTTGGCATTATTTTTGGTTTAAGAGATCAATTTGGTTTTCACCTTTGGGTAAATGGGATTCTATAAATAATTGGATTGTGCTCAAGCAAATGGCCCCTCAAATTTTCCTCCGAATTTCTCATTTCAATAGCTTAGCCTTTCAAATTTTTTTAGGATTCATAGTTTCATTTGTTGTATGCATGGTAGTGTTGTTTAGCCGTTAGTAAAGCCACATATTCTCCTTGTGTAAGTGCTGTTATTCTTTCATCCAATCAATTGGAGTAGGATAGTTTGATCTTTAGTAGGAAGCCATTAAAGTTGTAGGTTCTGCTCATCAAATAGGATAGTTTCATGTTTTGGACGTTTTATGTTGTATGACTCGCAATAAATCCTACTAGGAATTACATAAGCCAAGCTTTGTTCTCTTGTGCTATCCCTCTCCTACTCACATTGTATTCGGCCCGCATCCTAAGTTGCCAATGTCCCATATCTACTTCTACCGATGCTAACATTACATGCTTTTCTCGGATCCACGTGAGCACAAAAATTAAGGAAATCACACTTTGAGGGGACAAGGCCACACACCATCGATTCGCCACTATTCTCAGAGAATCTAGGTTCAAACTTTAGAAGTTCTAGTTAAAAGCATATCAAGTAGAGTAGCCAATCATTTCATTTCAGCTTAATTTTAGTTTCGATATTGCCGTGGAAGTCATGGGGATTGATAGTTTATGTGAAACTATGATTCAATCCTCACTTCGAGGTAGGATCAAGAGTCTTTCAAATAGATTAGATTAGTTATCCGGTTACTTAGAATAGATTCACAACTGCACAGACAAGTAGCTATACTCATTGTTTTGTTTGTTTTAATTTAGTTACTAGTTTAGTTGTCAATTTCTAGATATATTGGATAATTG
Organism: Taxus wallichiana var. yunnanensis; assembly: GCA_018340775.1. Taxonomy (NCBI): domain Eukaryota; kingdom Viridiplantae; phylum Streptophyta; class Pinopsida; order Cupressales; family Taxaceae; genus Taxus; species Taxus wallichiana. Next base: position 276,708,222 of record CM031244.1, read on the forward strand.
ATTTCTTTTAGTTTATCAAAATATCAGATTTAGGAATATACATAGATATATCTTGCGTAGTCAATTTATTCTGTCATTAATTAGCTTTATATCACTTCCTTTTGCATGAAAATCACAGACCTAGTGAGCCTAGAGAATATGTATTCATCCTATCATGCCTCAACCCAATCTTTTCATAGCAATAATTTATATAGACCAGAACCTTAGAATCCAAGTCTTCCAAACAACAACAGACTTACAACAGATCAGCTCACAGTTAAGAGGGTTAAACATAGAAGACGACCAAGCACACACATTCTGGTCAAACCAGCCACACTACAGATTACCCTAGATAAAAATCCACATGACTGTAGAAGGGCTTGAAAGAGATTAAACATTCGGTTGTGACCCTTTGGTCCCACAGCCAGATGCAGGAGACATTCTCACTGATATAGATACTAGCTTAAGAATTCAGGTTTCCAGAACACCTGTAAGGTACTCTAAGAAGATTGCACAACTTGTAGTTCTAAATATAGAGGCTGAAAAGGCATATGACTATTGGATACTAGGGATTAGGGATTGATTCCACACATGACCATAGCAGCTCCACAACAACCACGAATTTATGGTTGTGATCCATAAATCCCACAACCCTACGAGTCCACAGGTCAATCCGACGTTGACGCTGGCTTACGCACATTAGTATTTAGATCCACTCCACTTCCTCCTATCATCATCACACAATTATCCTTGTTAGATATAGTAGCTAACAAAGATAAGGATTTCTTGACTAGACCGGAGAATTGCCCATAGAGTCCACTATATCCATCATCCATCCTATGACCCTATCTTGAGATATACATGAGACAATCCTAGGTCATTTTCCCGTATACCACAACCTATAGACCAGATTATGCCGAGCTTGATATTGATTGGAGCCTTCGAGAAGTCATCCTCGCTAACCAATCTATCATGCCGCCTGCTTAGGAGGGCCTTCTTGCCTTAGATTCATAGATTCAATTAGTACGTGTCAAAGATATAAGATTACCTAACTAGTTTACACATATCCCATGTATAATCCATCCCCACTCATTGTCTCGGCATGACCTCGGGAGGTGGGGTGCAAGGAAGAGTTACTTATAGATTCCCATGCTCGCTTGTCACTTTTCCATCGTATGAGTACCATGGCTCTACTCATAGCATGATTCTCATGGATACTTTTTTCTTCTTCAATATGGAATCCCATGGTCATTCATCACTTGAAACCACCTCTTTCATAGTTAATCTTTGTGTACTACCTTATTGTCTTCTAATTAAGAACCTAATCATCCTCTATAGTCTTGTCCATGACTTAAATGTCTAAGAACAAAAAGGGATACAACTCCTTGAGTCAAAATTCCAAAAAATATGACTCCCTCAAAAGGAACATCTCTTCTTTATATTCTACAACTATCAATAGGTTTCTCCCTAAAAGGATAGCTATATACAAAATCATTACAAAAATATAATAACTATTTAGAGGCTTCCCGCTTGATCAAATTCACAAAGACCTCAAGGAGATAATATACCCATCCCATATAGACTTCCTGCATCGATCATTCTATTAAAATAAAACAAATAAAGAAAAAAATGAAATGGACTTGCCTATTTTGGATACTAGGTTTCTTGTTCAAATACATGTCGTCAAACACTAAGTTATGCTAAACCTCCCATTCTCACCTCCTTACCTTTTCTCCTAAATTCCTGTTTACTCAAGGGACTTACCACAAAAGTGAAATTTCATGATCATGTGACTTTTCTTTACCCTTAAAATAGTTTATTATGCAAGGCTTGTATGGTCTTATGTTCATAAGATCATCTCGGGGTATGGTAGATTCAAGTGAGGGTTCTTATCAATTAAGTATGTTTTTACCACCTCTTACCATTTTCCTTCTTCATTACTTATTGATTATCCTATACAAGCAAATCCTTGACACATCTATTTAAAAATCACTCAACGATGCCTACCACCTAAACTCAATGATGTATATGACCTACATCACCCGCACCTAGCACCTATCAACCCATTCCACTATTTCACCCTAATCTTCCCTAGATTATGGGAGAACTACATCGACCTGAGGTCCCTTTTCATTGGGACTATGTAGGAAGCACTTCGAGGGCATGGGGCCCTTAGAGATTAGCTCGGACACTCTGTACCCTAACTAATTCCCCGTTTCCCTTTTCCTATGCACTCTACCCTAACCAATTCCCTCTGTCCCTTTCCTATTCACATTCTAACATAGTTAGTTTCCTTTTATATCAATAATTGGAAATTAGATCACACAAATAACAATTTATTGACATATTTACCATCATCACTCATACATTCATTTCATCTTGTCTACAATTTATTTACCACTATAATACATTTTCCTACAAAACATCTTAACATGATCCACATCATCATTAATTGCACACATTAATGAATTAGAAACTCAACCATGCCTAAACCAACCTAAAATCAATCATGCCTAAGTCAACTTGAATCCATCCATACCTAAACAAGGCTTGACTCAATCCATGCCTAGGACCTCGAATCCATCCATGCCTACATGAGCTTGATTCTATCATGCCTAATCCACTTGATTTCTACACACACACACACACACACACACACACACACACACACACACACACACACACACATATATAAAAAAATTAAAACATGTACACCATCAATACTATAAATACCATTATCTATAAATCAGAAAGTTTGTGTAAACATACATGTGAACAGAGATACAAATAATAATCACAATCCCTCAAAACCTCTCATATATAGCCTCACCATCTTTGCACACAGGCTGGTATATGATCAAAAATAAAAAAATATAATCTACATCCTCATCATATTTGGCACGCAAGAAGGTATACATATCATAAATATGTCAAAAACACAGATACACTAATAATAAATGATGATTAATCATCACCCCACCGGATATCCATCCCTGTCTCATCAGTCTCCTCCATTTACCTTCCCATGGGGTGCCTCCCCAATCTCTCTCCACCTCATTCTAATATGTCCTCTCGATAGTCCCTCACCTAAAGCTGGCCTCCATGAAATAACGGCCTCACTCTTAACCCTATCTTGGGGCTTGATGGACACTGTGCTCTCTACACTATGGGTATGTGACCTCTTCCTCTCACTCAAGGCCTGTTGTGCTCTATAATCCCCATAGGATAGAAAATCTATCCATGAGGCCATCAAAATATCCTAATAATATCAGACCTCACCTAAGGCATCTCTCAACTTTCCTATTGGTACTGTCTATTGTGGTGCCATTGGCCTCGACCCCTATACCTATCTCTTGGGACACTATCCCACTTGTTTGTGTAAAGAGGGACCTTGTCCCCTGTGGTCGTGCCTATTTTGAGGAACCTTGTCCCACTCCTTCCTATATCTAGGCCTCAAGAGTCACAACTTGCACTCCGTGAAATGGCCAATTGACCACCGTAAACATGTAATATGTTCATGTAGGGAGGCCACCTATACCCCATCTCCATCTCCATCTCCACCCTATGTAGGAACCTTTCCCTACGCTACATGGGCTTGTAGAGTGGCCATTTGTGCCTGTAAAATAGCCACTTATGTCTCTGAGCATGTCAACTTCCCCTACACTATACCCAACTGTGTTAGTAGGGTCGTCACTTGCCCCTGTAGGGTGTCCCTCTACACTATGATGGTGGCTAAATCCGATCGCCCACCTCGGCAGTCTTTGCTCATAAGTGTACGGCCCACCACCGTTTGTATCAAAATGTAACCACGACATCATCAATCCACCAATATCTCACCGCTCCTCCTTCCTGTCAAAGATGGTTGGCTATGGTAGAGGTAGAGGCCTCTCCACATCATCCCTCCTGTACTATGGTTAAGGTAGTTCTATATCCCAAAGCAGCTTGATTTGTCGTCTAACCATTTCCACCGGTATAATCTCGTGCTCTCTTGCATGTCACCCCTCTATTCACCGGACTAGCTGTAGCTCCTATAACTCCTCTGCCATCTGCCCATATGATGGAAAACCAACATAGGGCCTCCAAATGATATCCATGTCAGATAACCCCTCTAGAAATCATCTGTAATAGGCTACATTGTGTGTAGCTCTAGCTACTCGGTGCTCCCAAGCATAGGCACCCATCGCCCGTATCCCACTCGATAAAAACTTGTCTTGAATGCATTAGCCTGGGGCATACCGAATGGACGCACACATACAATGTGCTCATACACCCAACAATGGAGTAGGAAAGTACAACACAGGCTAAACCTCCATAGCTGCCCATAAGCCCATAGCTCTCTATATAACTATACTAGGAATGTGGGCACCCATATAAAATGGGTCCTGTCCTCCACCATGTCATGCATAACCCCCATTAAGGATCATGGGAATCTCCCACCCTCTACATTCGGTAGTGCAAAGTAGTAGACTACCTCCATCAATAAAAACACCAACCTCATCTCCTCTGGATGGGCCCTTAAATATCTCCATAGCTCATACAGAATTATGGAACCTCATCTCTACCAGCCCCTCACCAAACATGGTCAACATCAACTCTTGAAAGTCCTATGAGGAGATAGAATACACCTACATCCTTAATATCGGTAGGTGTAGGATCATGTACACATCCTCCAGGGTGATTGTGATCTCACCTGTCAACAAATGGAAGGTATTGGTCGATGAGTCCCATCTGTCGATGAGAGCGACCATCAATCTTAGCTCCCAGACTATGTGCTGGTAGCATCTGACCCCAATCTAGCCAACCTCTGCTACATGGTGCCATTCCTCAATTGTTGCACCCCCTCGCACCTCCACGAGTAAAGGAGGTAACCTATCTCTCATTTGTAGCTAGTCTCTGGCCTACATTCAACCAATCACACACATTATTAAAACTTGCTTTTACCCAACATTTACCTTCTTCCCTTCCCCTACCCACTATCTATTTTACCCACTTTACCTATCCTTTCCCCTTACCCTTCCTAGACCTCTAGCCTTTTTACCCTAACTAACACCGCTACTCCCGATCACATCGGTCCATTATACCCAAAGCACTAAGTCCACTCATCCCTAACCAATGTCAAGAATAAGAAGGCGCCGTATACCTTGACCAACGTCACCACTATTCTCATGCCCCAAGCCCAAAACCCACATTTTCTCCCCATTTATTTCCAATTTCTATTACACACCTACCCAAACCTACCCCAAATTACTCCCTAACCCTTTGTCCCCGTACCTATGACCTTTCCACCCCGTCATCCCTCAACAAATTCAACCACACATTTCAAATTCTCTACCCTACCCAAACTGACCTACCCATTCCCTTCTTCTTATATCGATAATAATGAATGAATTAGATCTAACCTCATCTTGGTGCCATTGGCGAGGTAGCACATCCGGCCATTGTGCCAATGGTCCACCCAAACCTTCTTCCACCTCTCGTCATGTCTAATCACCAAATCCAATCCTCTCAACCTCCACCCAACCACAATCGATCACCCTATGCTCGTGGACCCTTCTACCTAGCTCCTATAATAAACCATATCTTTCCACCTTAGCAGGATCTCCTCCCTCGTCCTTTCCTCCCGACACAAAGACAACTCATTCAGCCCTCTATCGTTTTCACAAAATCCAAAACATCCAAATGAATCAGTATTATAAGGATTTTTTATTTTTATATACCCTTGTTGACCTAACCAATGTCGGTTATACCTAAACCAACATTGGTTATGTTCCCTAGCACATCATGGTCACCATACCAAAACCGACATTTGTTCGCTTCCTTAATAACCCATGATTATTTTTCCTAGACCGTCACCAGCTTATGTTTTACCAAAGATCGGTTACCTATCATACTCTTGCCCATATCTTTTTCCCATTTCTGACCAACACTAAACCAAACCAGCCACCATTTGAACCCACCCTTATTACAACTAACCTCTATGCCTAATTTCCCTATACTTTTCCTTAATTACGTTTTGGTACTTGTTATTTTACCCATACCTCAGCCCTACCTATGTTGGGACCTAGCTACTGGACCCGGAAAATTGTTAGTGAGCTATGAACTCATGTGCTCGATATACCTTGCGACACTATTACCCATGTTGTTTGACGTTATGACCTTATTTTTCCTAGTTTTTTCCGTTTATCCTGACCTTACCTTTGGTGTCTACCGAACATTCCTAAATTTCCTACACTCGACTGCAAAGTGCTTCCACACCATATCCTATACATTGGATACCAAAATCACCTCAACTTTGTTTGGATAAACCTATCAACCTAACAAAATGTAGAATTTGCATGCTCTTCAACCTAGTACGATGCCATAGTTTATACGTGTGCATGCATTTGACTATTACTACCCTTGACCCTGCCCATTATCTCGGATTACCCTATTGGACCTTTTCCCAATTACCCCCATTTTCCACCTTCATCATCACATCCACCTTTATCAAACCACTCATCACTTTGGTCTTCTACCTCATCATTTCTTAGTTTGAGGGGGATCACCTTCACCCTCACATGGGGCACCCACATCTTATTTTTGTCACGTTGCTTACCAATACAAGCCACAAAACAAAAAGGGGTAAAATTTAGACACTAAAATTTGGTCACACTCCCTTGTCCCTCATCAAATAACTAGCTCAAACATACTTATCTAACCATGGCCCCTTCCACCCCACATCACCATTAATTTAATTTATATATATATATATATATATATATATATATCCTCACAATATTTAATATCTAATTACCCTAATTTCTACCCCACCACCTCACTTAGAATCCTCACCTAGACACCTCATCCAACCACCTCACCCTAGACCTCCTCTTGGCATGTTTCCATAACCAACAATAATTATGTCTTACTTGCCTTAATGAGCTAAGATTTGGTCTAACCATAAAATCAATCCCTAAAATATCTCTAACCACATTCCCGCTCATTAGAAGGGAATTTTCCATTATAATCCGCAAGAATAAAAAAACTGGGCCAAAAGAAATCATAAAGATTTGCCCATTTTAGTAAACCTAGGGAATCTTTCCTTAACTAACACTTGTCACCCCTAAACCGATGCCGCTCAACTTGGAACCGTCATCGATTACCATTTATTCACCTAAATAACCTTGTTTTTGGGTTAGCACATTCTGAGAGCAAGGAAATAATATCAGAGCTGCATGCAAGAGAAACTAGCATCATTTCCCATATCTAGAAATCCAAGGCCATCACAAAGACATTTTTTGAAGCATTGCACTCACGTAATCATTATGGGACAACTGTTACGATATCCAACACTATTCCTCTGATCAACAACCACCTCCATTCAGCCATAAAAATCTACATCACAGTAAGTACATCTCTACCAACATTGTCTATTTCAGCATAGTTAACTTTTTTCATTCATGTCATTAGTTTATACTTTGCATGTTCATTCCTCCATTACTTATTAGCTTGTAATCCTACCATTTCCCTTACCCACACCACCAAATCACCATTCTAACCTAATATTCATTTCTGAATATACCTGAGATCTCCATAGACCTTCTCATCCACTCTCCCAACCTCATTTGACCTCAGATCAACCCCTACCATTTGATCTATTTGAGTTTCTTTTACCTCGACCATACCGATGCCGATTATCCACAACCATCATCAGTTCTACCTAAACTACCATCGATCATACCCAACCAATGTCAGTCTCTATGTTTTATACCTTAACCAAGAACAAACCCAACAATCATCATACCAGCTTGACCTAAACAACCCAAAATCCGACACCGACCAGTCCCATTACCTTGAATGATGCCTCATCTTTCGAGATCCAACTATAGCATATCCTGTTGTGATTGGTTTTTGTATTGTACTTGAATGAGATACCTAAATCTTATCAACTATAGTAGGAATTTACTTGTTTCTCTCATAATTTTTTTTTAAACAAAGGATCGGATTGACCATCTAGTAAGTATCACACTTCCCGAAACTAACATACGTTAAGCGAGTCCACTATCATATATCATTTAACTATCCTTTTATGGTCTTGTTTTCTATTACGTAGTTCTTCCTAGCCAAAAGGAAGCTCTCAAATTTATCTATGTATCAAGAAGTAAGAATGAGTGCAACAACCATCAACCAATTATAATTTAATAGGTATTCCTCCTCGTCCCTCACCCTTATCTATTTCATCATTCATAAAGATTAAAAAAACGGTCAAACATTTTGGCACGTCTGGTGGGACCCATCGTGGGTTATTTTTCATTTATTCATTCCTAGGTGAAATTATTGTGTTTGTTTCCTTCAAAAACTTCCACATTAATTTTCTTCTTTGGAATAATTCTCCTTCTTTCTATTGTCTAAAAACAATCGTATTTTTGGTGCTTTAAAAAAACACTTCTTCCTTTCTTTTACATTTCATTAGTGAAAGAAGGTGTAGAGCTAGAGCAACAAAAACTCCCCCATTTGGGAAAGCATTATAACACCCTCAATAATTATTATATTCCTCCTTTTCATTTCAAGTGTTGACAGGTGATTTTCTTTTAAATATGTGTTCTTTTGATTGATGGAGATCATGCTTGATATGGATAAATCTTTTCTGCTCTTAAGATCATTAGACTGAAATGGAATGGCTTCCTTGAATCCATTTTTCACTTCTTTTAGATGAGTTGCAATCTAGTTTAAGATTTGCAAAATAATCTCTTAATCTAACTAAGTAATATTTTAAATCTGCTCAATTGAATAAAGGGTAAATTGACATTCAAGAAAATTGAGAGACATATCAGACTGAACTTTGTTGTTACAAGTTCTTAGATTTTGTGTGAACGTGTTTCCATTCAGTTGTATGTTGTGCTTGGGTCTTTGGAGATTGATCGTGGTAGGACATTGCTGACGTAAATGAAATACAACCTGTTCACGGCATAGGAAAGATTCAGGGATCCTAAAACTAAAGGATTATCCTACGGAATCCTAAGCTAGGTAAGAATATTTTCTACCTAGCTATGTTACTTAATAGAATTCTTATTCTAACCTAAGCTTCCTATTCTACTTTGTTTGGTTGGCATCCTAACCTAAGCTTTGTGCTAAAGGATTATGGAGAGATTGATTAGACTATTTTAATTAACCTAATGCCTAAAACTATAAGGTTGAAAATAAATCTAACCTAAAAGGGAAATTACCTAAGGCTATGTGTTAAGACCTAAGGTGGTAATTTATTGTTGGGGTTATATCCTAAGGTTATATATTATAAGCTAACCTAAGATCTAACCTAAGCAATTCTATCTATCCTAAACTAATGGGTATGAAGGGGAAATTGGTGGTCACATGGCTCTACGGCGATGGTTCCAATGGCATTTAATCTTGAGGATAAGGTTTTAAATGCATAGAGTACTAGCCAGTTTGGCATGGGCTATTTAAAAACTTGGAGGAACCTACATGGCAGTGTCTCTAAGTTTAGAGATGCATTTGGAAGCTCAATGTGGTCTCGCCAACTTTGAATGGTGGTGGTAAGGAAGGATAGGCGGGAACATGTAATTAAATGACATTAACTCGCCTCGGTTCTTGTGAGAAAATTGTCTTGGAAGGCATGCAAGCGGATTTGTCTAGGGTTGTTTTAATTTGCATGTTTCACGATTTTTGCTCTGCATGGAGCTATCTGTTTTTGGAACCAGTAGATTGATCTGCATTTAATGACTAGTTTTGAAGTCTTAGATCTATTTTTTTTTCAAGGGGTGTATAAGAGGCATTATGGAAAAATATTATGGTTGTTTTACCTTGCTTGGAGAAGAAAGGGTGTTGGAAACTTGGCTAGAAGTATTCATCGAATCGGCAGAGGCACTATCAGGCATGATAGGCTCTACCCATTAAGATTTCTTGCTTTCTTCTAAATGATTCATTAAAACAACTCTGCTCACTAGAAATTCATATTTTCATGACGTATCTAGTTATTTACTTACATGTGTTCAATTAATCTAGGTGTGTTTTTGAATATGAATTCTTGATGATTAATGTTAGTTATTGGGGATCTTTCTCTGTAATAGATGTTAGTGATTTCTTTGCATGTTAGTATAAAACTCTGTGACTCGTACTTGAAGCTTGCTGCTAACATTTGAGACTACTATTGAGTGAATCAACTTGTAGCTTGTTTGGTTCTCAATCTCTGGTTGGTCTTGTATTTTGTGATCTTGAAATTGTGTTTCGTATTTGTTCTTAGCTTATATTTAAGCTTCGACTTTGGTCATGGGTTGTTATTTGGACCTTGTATTGTTTTGGTTATGTTGGAGCTAAGTGTATGGGTTGAATCCTTGTATTCAATAGTTATACTCATGTTCAGTTCTTTTGAATGCTGAACTTACTGTTGTTTGGTTGAGCTTTGTTACTTGTGTTCTGAATGGGAATTTTATTCTCATTTAGGAAATTTAAAAATACTGATACTCCTTTTGAAACCTTGGCGACTTGGTTTAAACTCGTATTCTGGGCATCGTGTTTCTCTTAGGCTTGTATATTATGTCAAGTTTGACTGAACTAGTGTGGGAGTCTTGTGAGGCTGAAACTTGTGTTCGAAGCTCATGATAAACAAGGTAAGGTTTTCCTTGATTGTGTGTTCTAGCTTATATTGGAATCAAAGTTGTTACCTATTTTGCAAGATGGGTTTGGTTGGGTTTTAGTTTAAAAGCCTTTCCTCCTTTTGGACTGTCTGCACTATAGGAGTTTGAGTGTTAAATTCGGTTGACGCTGATCTGGTAATCTCCTTGAAATATTCTTCACTGTTCTAAGTGAAACCGTGTTGTGTGGGAAGCTTGAATGTGGTAATACTTTCTTATCGACACAGGAATTAGGACCTGTAATGGGTCTGGTTGGTCTTTTATTGTGGTAATAGACAAGTATTTTGATGTCACATGAAGTTGTATTACTCTCTTTGTATCTTCTTAATTGGTTTATTGGAATTTGTTGGAAGATGAATTTGAAACTGATATATCGAATCTTACTTGAGAATATATAGGTATAAAACCTCTGTTTGGATTACTTTGTATATATATTTTGTTTGGGACTTGAACTTCTTACCTTCTTTTATCGAGCTGTATAAGCCATGTAATAAGAATTCAGTCCTAGAGTCTGTAATTTCCTTCGCATTTATTATATATCTTCTCTGTTCGTGAACTCTTATTCCTTTAAGGGACTATGGAACAAACCTCCGGGTTTTAGGAGAAGAAAGGAATACAAACCTTGGGGATAGTATACAATGGGGACTGTACGATGTATGTATTTCTAAGATTTGAATTCATTCTTGAACTAGGTAAATGGAAATAGGAAACCAACTTGATATTTTTATTGAAAAAAATTGAAGTGTGTATTATTTGACTGTGCATTCTTGACTATGTCTTCTTGACAATGCATTCTTTACTCGTACGTTCGGTTTGTGAACTCTTTTGGGAAACTAGTTGATGAATTTCTCCAGTTGTATTAGATAATAGATTTCATTTCATAGTATAAATGAAATGAAATATTGTATAGGTTCTTGAACCAAACTTTTCTTTATTGACCTTCTTCGGAGATGGAAATTTTCTTGTGGATTGGTTAAGAGATTTAGGTCTTGAGTATAGCTTGTATTTTAGAAAATATTGGCTATAGACCTTTTTGAATTATAATCTTCTAATAGACTGAAGTTAGTAAAACTTTCAGTTAGACCGTTTAACCTACTTGGTATGAATTGGTATTCTTGTTTCATTGTCGCCTCTTTATTTATGAACTCCTTATTCTATCATCTATGGACTGAGGTAGTGGTGAGAATTCTAAACTTGAATCTTACCTCCATTGAAATTGGTCAGAAAATAGACACGTTTTGATTCTCTTCTTTGATTACATGGAAGGATGAAGTATACTAATATAAGTTATGTTGTAACTAATCTCCTTGTTGTTGGGTAAAGATACATGAGTATTTCTTCTCTGCCAAGTTTATGAATTAATTGAATGGTAAGAATGATTGACTGCTTAAAGTGATTGATAGGATCAATTAAGTTTTATGATATAATTCTGATGTTGCAGGTTATATTATGCTCCTTACTTTATAATGAAAGTTGATTCTCTTAATCGTTGTTCTTTCTAAAAGTTGTTACTTTGGCATATTGTATGATGCATATTAATTGTTTCATAAAAGTAGAGTTGTTTTATGAAATAATTAGTGGAATGCACCTCGTTTTAATGCTTAGTGCTTATCATGCTCAGTTCATTGAACTGACTCATGCTAAAAATTTTGCAGATGGACATCGTAAGTGATAAAAGAAGGCAAAACTTATATGATGCATTGGCTGAATTAAGTCTAATTCTCTGAAAAGAATTCTGATCCATTCTTGAGTTGTATTGCAAAAAAATGTTTTATTCTTTTTAGACTGAAGGCTATTGTTATGCAGTATGCCTTAAAAGCATAAGTCTTGTAAATGTATAAGTTTTAAAGAGGAATTGAAAGTTGAGAATTTACTTGTATTGGTTGTGTAAATTATCTTGTACTTTTATGAAAGAGATGGAATTCTATTTGGTTGATATTCTTCTTATTATTTTTATGCTTAATTGGATATTATTTGATAAGTTGGATAAAGGGATTTAGATTAATGTCCCTAAATAAGATGCAACTTGTTAAGTTACAGAATATGATAATGTTTATCTTAATAGTTAACATAACAATTGGTGTGTAATGACCATGAAATAAAACTATGGTAATTGAGAAAGATAAAAAGGGTATGATTACCCTAAAACATGTAATTGTGTAGAGGAAGACTCCTCCTCTCTCATTAGAATGTAAACTAAAAGGAATGGTGATATGATTGCTAACTCAAGAGCTAGTAGACTTCATTTAGCATGAAGTATACCTTAATGGACCTATGTGATGTTACACCTCCTTGATTTGGTTAAGATATGTTGTAATGAACTTTATGACATTACTATCATGTTTTTGGGATAACTGTTTATTAAGCCAACTAAACAAGAAAATAAAGCAAACAAGTTTTAAGGAAGTTCTTTATCATTTAATCAAATCTAATATAGAAAAAGAACTTAAGGAATGTTGGATTAGGGTTTGGCAAGGTTTTTGTAATAAGTTTTATAATCCAAATTAATTAAATAGTAATAACCTCCTAGGGGTATGTACATATCAATTAGGTTGTTCTGTAGGATGCTAGAACACGTAAACTACAATGATGTACCTTCGACAAGATTAGGATCTTCTCGAGGATCCAGTGATGTAGTTGAAAGGTTACAACACCATTCTACATTGATCATCTAGATCTACACACATCAGGACTTGAACTTAATTTATCTCTAGGACTAGTTAGTAGCATGTTTAGGATAGGGAGTATCCCTCTAAGACTCAGGGTACCTTGGCACATGGGGTTAACTTAGGTTGACCCAATGACCATTTACCCTAAGTCTTTGTAAGCTGTTCTGTCATAACTTATGTTGTTAACTTGAACTAGGGTTAAACCTTGGGCAAGTGGACCGATGTGAGAAGTCGATAAAGGACATTCTAGATAATAATAGAGTGGGGTAAAGGACATATTCTAGATTGACGAGTATGCCGTCAAGGAATAGTAATATGAATAGTATGTTAGAAATATTTGGCCAAAGTATCGCAAGCTGCTGGTTGCGTTGTCCTATGTTACCTAGTCTAAGGATCATGATGTAGATGAATATTGGTAATAGATATTCAGATAGCTTCCTTAGACAAATCACTCAATACCCAGAATAGGGTAAGAAAACCATGTATACGTAGTATACAAAAAGTATTCAATACTTAATGTAATCATGAATAGATCGGTAGTTCACCGAGTCATGAAATGAATAGATCGGTAGCTCACCGAGTCATTACAAATACATATGGTTATCTATTATAAGAATGGTTTTTATGTTTTGTGTGTTCTAAATTATGTATTTAGAATAGAAAATATTAAGAATTAAAAAAAAAAATCCCTTGTTTCTAAAGTCTTAAAATGGGAATGTTACATCTTGGTATCAGAGTTGAAGGTTACATCTCTTACACCTATTGTGTCCATAATCTGATGAAACTTAAATTTTCTTGTAACAGAAAATGGTGAGAACAAGAGGAAACTTTACAAATAACCCTCCACCTGAGGAAGGAGTAGCAATAGCCCAAAAACTTGATGAGATCCTTGCTGCCCTATTGGACACAAGAGATTGGTTGGTTATTCTTGAACAACAAGTAATGGGTAATGAGGAGGAAGAAGAAGCTGATAACAATAATCAGCCACCTCTAGGAAACGCCAATGTGGGTGTTGATAATAACCATGTTAACATACCTATTTAGCCAAAGAACAAAAAGACTAGTCTAGCAGGAGATCTCACTAATGACATAAAAAGGATAAGTCCACCCAAGTTTTATGGCACCACATTAGGAGATGGGGCTAAGAATCGGCTCAATGAAATGGAGAAATACTTTGTAATAAGAAATTTCTCAAAGAAACAAAGGTGATATGGAAAGCATATCAACTTTTTCATGAAGCATCTTCATGGCGAGACAACCGCATGATCTGAGTTGAACATTAATGAATCTAATATCACATGCAACCAATTTAAAGGTTAATTTAGACAATGATGGCTGCCACAACTCTACTATGATAAGAAAATGACTGAGTTTCAGAACTTAGCTCAAGGAAAGCTAATTGTGATTGAGTATTGGGAGTGATTTACAAAACTCCTTAAGTATGTGCCCCAAGATCAAACCGATGAGAAGTTTAGGATACGAGAATTCATTTTGGGATTGAATCCCATTATACAAGGAGAGGTGGATGTTCACAATGAAACCACGATGGAAGGGGTTATTGAAAAATCCATAAGGAAAGAACATAAATTAAAGGTAATTTCTGCTTACAAGGAGGAAGTAAGGAAGAAGAATCCCAACTCCTCTTCATCCTCTCTTGCACCCAAGAAAGGACCATGGAAGAAATTCAGAATGAAAAGTAAGTTTTCATCTGATATAAATAAGAAAGCAGCAACAAACAAGTTTTTAGTAATGCATGAAACAAATTTTCCAAGAACAATAATAACGAATGAAAGTCCTACGGGGTCGAACGATAAATTTAAGGCTGGAAATAAACCCAATACTAGGAAGGGACCTGTAGGAGGATGTTATAACTATGGAAAAGATCATTATGCAAATCAATGTCCTTTGAAGAAGGATGATCACAATCAATGAAAGACAAGATACATGCTTTGTAGTAGCTGAAAAATAGGTGAAAAATAGGTCACCCCATAAAGTTCCGGTAAGTTATTTGGCTTACCAATAACTATTATTTTTGATACCGAGAGCTACCGAATGTTTTATTTCTAGAAAATCAGCATCAAAATTAAAAATAAATGTGGAAACATGGATAAAACATGGGTTGTACAATATGGTAATAATGTTGTTCATACGGTTAGTATGTGTCTTTTTAGAGCAGTCCTTGATTTACCTAACTTTTCCACAGAGGTTGATCTTTATGTTACACCTTTAGGGTCTTATGATGTAATCATAGGTGTTAATTGGTTAGTAGAACATAAGGCTAAAGTGGACTATTTTGAAAAACACATTAGTTGTTTAGACAACCTGTAGAAAACAACAGAGATTCAGGGTGTGAAACATGAAATTTCTGTTAGAAAATTGTCAGCTATGCAACTTAAAAAGGCCAAAAATAAAGGATGTACCTTATATGCAGTAAAAATTACTGAATCAATAAGAAGAGTAGAAATATTATGGAACAATATCCACTTCCACGAGACTTCAAAGTGATGTATTTCGGAAGAATAGTCGAGTCTTCCACCCAAAAGGGAATTTGATTTCATGATTGAGATCAAGCCTGGAACTCGAACCTATTTCTAAGGCATCGTATCAAATGACTACTACAAAATTAGTAGATTTTAAGGCTTAGTTGCATAAACTTTTGTCTCAAGGTTTGATTATACCAAGTGTTTCACCTTGGGAGCACCCTTAATTTTTGAAATAGAAAGATGGGACACTTAGATTGTGTATTGATTACGGAATGTTAAACAAGGCAACAATCAAGAACAAATATCCACTCCTACGATTGATGATTTATTTGATTAGATGCGTGGGGAATCAAGTATATTCCAAGATAGATCTTTGATCTAGATATCATCAACTATGAATTAAAGATGAGGATATTCATAAAACAACTTTCAAAACAAGGTATGGACATTATGAGTTTACGATTTTACCTTTTGATTAACTAATGCACTGGGCATTTATGAATTTAATGAATAATATATTTCAAGAATACTTGGATAAATTTGTGCTCGTATTCTTGGATGAAATTCTCATATATTCTAAAAGCATTAAGGAGCATCATGAGCATTTGAAAATAGTAATGGAAATTCTGAGAAAGAGACGGCTATTTGGTAAGAAAATGTTCCTTCTATGACACAAAAGTGTGCTATCTGGGACATGTGATAAGTAAAGATGGAATTGTTGTAGATCCTTCTAAAGTTGTAGCTATAACTGATTGAATTGCACCAAAGAATGTACATGAAGTCGAAGCTTCATGGGACTTGCTGCTACTATAGGAAATTTGTAAAAGATTTTTCTAAGATAGTTACACCAATAACTTCCTTACAAAAGAAAGATAAAAAGTTTGTTTGGAGTGAGAAATGTGAAATTTCATTTAAAACCTTAAAGGAACAATTAACTTCAGCACCTATTCTTGCAGTACCAGATCCTAATGGAGATTTTATGGTTGTAATTGATGCATCCGGTGAATATCTAAGAGGTATTTTGTTACAAAGTGGTCATGTTATATCATACGAAAGTAGAAAACTTAAGTTACATGAGTTGAATTATACTCCACATGATTTAGAGATTACTGCCATTGTTCATGCACTTCAAGTTTGGAGGCATTATCTACTTGGTAAACCACTTGAGTTTAAAACTGATCATCTTGGGCTGAAGTATATTTTCACTCAG
Source organism: Taxus wallichiana var. yunnanensis (assembly GCA_018340775.1). Taxonomy (NCBI): domain Eukaryota; kingdom Viridiplantae; phylum Streptophyta; class Pinopsida; order Cupressales; family Taxaceae; genus Taxus; species Taxus wallichiana. The sequence goes on from CM031244.1 coordinate 276,725,194, forward strand.
CCAAATCTGAATGCAAGACAGTGAAGGTGGTTAGAGTTTTTATCTCAATATGATTTTGACACAAGTTACATTAAAGGAAAAGAAAATAGAGTGGTGATGCTCTAAGTCATAGGAAGCACATTTCTACCCCGATAACAATTAGAAATTATTTTAAGGATGAAGTAAAAAGTGTTATGGAATCTGATTCTTACTTTCAACAAGTAAAAGCAAAGCACTTGCAGATTCTAATGATTCTAGGTACAAAGGTTTTCGATTTGATAAAGAAGGAATCTTATGATTTGAAAACCAAGTCTATGTACATTTGCTTAATGATTTGAGAAAGAAATTTTTAGCTGAATTTCACAATTCACCTTTTTCTAGACACCCTGGCATTACTAAGATGCTTGATGATATAAAACAACAATATTTTTGGAAAGGAATGAAAAATAATGTTATTGATTTTGTGACACATTGCCTTGAATGTCAACATGTTAAAGCAAAACATATGCACCTAGCCGGATTGTTGTATCCTCATAGCATACTGTAGTACAAATGGCAAGTAATAAGCATGGATTTTGTACAAGGGTTACCTATGTCAAGAAATAAACATGATGTTATTTTGGTAGTTGATAAACTAACAAAAGTAGCACATTTTATTGCTGGAAATCTAAAGGATGATTCTCTTGTTTTGGCTAAAAGATTTCTACACTAATTTTTCAAATTACATGAAGTACCTAAGTTAATCATATCTAATAGAGATCCTAGAATGACGTCAATATTTTGGCAAACACTTAATGCAGCCCTAGGAACTAAGCTAAATTTCAGTTTTGCGTATCATCCGGAAACAGATGGGCAGATTGAAAGAGTAAATCAAGTTTTGGAGGATATGTTACAAATGTATTGCATGGATCAACAATATAAGTGGGAAGAGTATCTTCCATTATTTGAATTTACATACAATAATACATATCATGCTTCTCTTAAGATGGCACCTTTCGAGGCATTATACGGAAGAAAATGTAGAACCCCGTTAGTTGGGATGGCATAGAGGATAGAGAGGTAATTAGACTTGAAATTCTTACTGAAATGGAATAAAAAGTTAAGTTGATTCATGAACGCTTGAAAGAAGTAGCGAGATAGGCAAAAGAGTCATGTTGAATTAAAGAGGGTTGATAGGAAATTTGAACTTGGTGAGAAAGTCTTTCTTTGGTTAGACTGAAAAGAGTTCTATAAATTTTTCCAAGACTATCAAGTTATCACCTCATTATGTGGGACCTTTTGATATAGTTGAAGTAATCAACCCTGTAGCTTATCATTTAGCATTACCTCCTACTTTGTCATGAATGCATGATGTTTTCCATATTTCTTTGCTTAAGAAATATGTTTTAGATTTATCACATGTGTTAAATTGGAATTCCTTGCAGGTCCAGGACCCAAGAATAATCATGGTTTAACCCATACGAGTGCTCAAAACTCACTAGTTACATTTGAGAAATCGAGAAATAAGGAAATGTAAAGTCCACTGGAACTAGTTTAATGAAGATAATGTAACTTGGGAAAACCTAAGGGATATGGAAACTTCTTTTCCATATCTATTTGAATAGAATTGATTTTGTGGATTGTTAGAAATTTTTGTGATTTTTTTCTTTTGTTTATGACTATAAGTTTTCCAAATTTTGGGTAGATATTTATATGAACAAACAACTATTTAATGTTGATTTCTAGAACTATAAGTTTTTAATATATTTGACTTATGATAAGAGAAGTTAATGAATTTATTATCATTGATATAAATTTTTAAAATGAGTTAATCATTGGGATGATGATTCTTTTTAGGAGGGAAGCATGTAACACCCTCGACAATTGTTATATTCCTCCTTTGCATTTCAAGTGTTGACAGGTGATTTTATTTTAAAGATGTGTTCTTTTGATTAATGGAGATCATGCTTGATATGGATAAATATTTTCTTCTCTTAATATCATTAGACTGAAATGGAATGGCTTCCTTGAATCCATTTTTCACTTCTTTTAGATGAGTTGCAATCTAGTTTAAGAGTTGCAAACTAATCTCTTAATCTGACTCGGAATGTTTTAAATCTGCTCAGTTGAATGAAGGGTAAATTGACATTCAGTAAAATTGAGAGACATATCGGACTGAACTTTGTTGTTACAAGTTCTTAGATTTTGTGTGAACGTGTTTCCATTTAGTTATATGTTGTGTTTGGCTCTTTGGATATCGATTGTGGTAGGACATTGCTGACGTAAACAAAATACAACCTGTTCACAGCATAGGAAAGATTCAGGATCCTAAAAATAAAGGATTATCCTATGAAATCCTAAGCTAGGTAAGAATATTTTCTAACTAGCTATGTTACTTAATAGAATTCTTATTCTAACCTAAGCTTCCTATTCTAGTTTGTTTGGTTGGCATCCTAACCTAGGCTTTGTGCTAAAGGATTATGGAGAGATTGATTAGACTATTTTAATTAACCTAATGCCTAAAACTATAAGGTTGAAAATAAATCTAACCTAAAAGGGAAATTACCTAAGGCTATGTGTTAAGACCTAAGGTGGTAATTTATTGTTAGGGTTATATCCTAAGGTTATATGTTATAAGCTAACATAAGATCTAACCTAAGTAATTCTATCTACCTAAGGTTATATATTATAAGCTAACATAAGATCTAACCTAAGTAATTCTATCTATCCTAAACTAATGGGTATGAAGGGGAAATTGGTGGTCACATGGCTCTACGGCGATGGTTCCAATGGCATTTAATCTTGAGGATAAGGTTTTAAATGCATAGAGTACTGCCAATTTGGCATGGACTATTTAAAAACTTGGAGGAACCTATGTGGTAGTGTCTCTAAGTTTAGAGATGCATTTGGAAGCTCAATGTGGTCTCGCCAAATTTGAATGGTGGTGGTAAGGAAGGATAGGTGGGAACATGCAATTAAATGACATTAACTCGCCTCGGTTCTGGCAAGAAAACCATCTTGGAAGGCATGCAAGCGGATTTTTCTAGGGTTGTTTTACTTTGCATGTTTTGTGATTTTTTCTCTACATGGAGCTATCTATTTTTTTGAACCAATAGATTGATCTGCACTTAATGGCTATTTTTGAAGTCTTAGATCTATTTTCGGTTTGAGGGGTGTATAAGAGGCATTGTGGAAAAATATTATGGTTGTTTGACCTTTCTTGGAGAAGAAAGGGTGTTGGAAACTTGGCTGGAAGTCTTCATCAAATTAGCAGAGGCACTATCAGGCATGATAGGCTCTACCCATTAATATTTCTTGCTTTCTTCTAAATGATTCACTAAAACAACTCTGCTCACTGAAATTCATATTTGCATGATGTATCTAGTTATTTACTTGCATGTGTTCATGAAATCTAGGTGGGTTTTGGAATACGAATTCTTGATGATTAATGTTAGTTATTGGGGATATTTCTCTACAATGGATGTTAGTGATTTCTTTGCATGTTAGTATAAAACTCTGCGACTCATACTCAAAGCTTGCTGCTAACATTTGAGACTACTGTTGAGTGAATCAGCTTATAGCTTGTTTGGTTCTCAATCTCTGGTTGGTCTTGTATTTCATGATCTTGAAATTGTGTTTCATATTTGTTCTTAGCTTATATTTAAGCTTTGGCTTCAGTCATGGGTTGTTATTTGGACCTTGTATTGTTTTGGTTATGTTGGAGCTAAGTTTAGTTCGAATATGGGTTGAATCCTTGTATTCAACAGTTATACTCATGTTCAGTTCTTTCGAATGCCGAACTTACTGTCATTTGGTTGAGCTTTGTTACTTACTTGTGTTCGAATGGGAATTTTATTCTCATTTAGGGAATTTGAAAATACTGATACTCCTATTGAAGCCTTGGTGACTTGGTTTAAACCTATATTCTGGGCGTCATGTTTCTCTTAGGCTTGTATATTATGTCAAGTTGACTAAACCGGTGTGGGAGTCTTGTGAAGCTGGAACTTGTATTCAAAGCTCATGATAAACAAGGTAAGGTTTTCCTTGATTATGTGTTCTAGCTTATGTTGGAATCAAAGTTGTTACCTGTTTTGCAAGATGGGTTTGGTTGGGTTTTAGTTTAAAAGCCTTTCCTCCTTTTGGACTGTCTGCACTATAGGAGTTTGAGTGTTAAATTCAGTCGATGCTGATCTGTGATCTCCTTGAAATCTTCTTCACTGTTCTGAGTGAAACCGTGTTGTGTGGGAAGCTTGAATGTGGTAATACTTTCTTATCGACACAGGAATTAGGACCTGTAATGGGTCTAGTTGGTCTTTTATTGTGGTAATAGACAAGTATTTTGATGTCACATGAAGTTGTATTAGTCTCTTTATATCTTCTTGATTGGTTTACTAGAATTTTTCGGAAGATAAATTTGAAATTGATATATCGAATCTTGCTTGAGAGTATATAGGTATAAAACCTTTTTGGATTACTTTGTATATCTATTTTGTTTGGGACTTGAACTTCTTACCTTCTTTTATCGAGCTGTATAAGCCGTGTAATAAGAATTCAGTCCTGGAGTCTACAATTTCCTTCTGCATTTATTATATATCTTCTCTATTCGTGAACTCTTATTCCTTTAAGGGACTATGGAACAAACCTCTCGGGTTTTAGGAGAAGAAAGGAATACGAACCTTGGGGATAGTATACAGCTAGGGACTGTACGATGTATGTATTTCTGAGATTTGAATTCATTCTTGAACTAGGTAAATGGAAATAGGAAACCAACTTGATAGTTTTGATTGAAAAACAAATTGAAGTGTGCATTCTTTGACTGTGCATTCTTTGATTGTGCATTCTTGACTGTGCATTCTTGACTGTACATTCGGTTCGTGAACTCTTTTGGGAAACTAGTTGATGAATTTCTCCAGTTGTATTAGATAATAGATTTCATTTCATAGTATAAATGAAATGAAATATTGTATAGGTTCTTGAACCAAAATTTTCTTTATTGACCTTCTTCGGAGATGGAAATTTTCTTGTGGATTGGTTAAGAGATTTAGGTCTTGAGTATAGCTTGTATTTTAGAAAAGATTGGCTATAGACCTTTTTGAATTATAATCTTCTAATAGACTGAAGTTAGTAAAAATTTCAGTTAGACCATTTAACCTACTTGGTATGAATTGGTATTCTTGTTTCGTTTTCACCTCTTTATTTATGAACTCCTTATTCTGTCATCTGTGGACTGAGGTAGTGGTGAGAATTCTAAACTTGAATCTTACCTCCATTGAAATTGGTCAGGAAATAGACATGTTTTGATTCTCTTCTTTGATTACATGGAAGGATGAAGTATACTAATATAAGTTATGTTGTAACTAATCTCCTTGCTATTGGGTAAAGATACATGAGTATTTATTCTCTACCAAGTTTATGAATTAATTGAATGGTAAGACTGATTGAATGCTTAAAGTGATTGATAGGATCAATTAAGTTTTATGATATAATTCTGATGTTGTAGGTTATATTATGCTCCTTACTTTATAATGAAAGTGGATTCTCTTAATCATTATTCTTTCTTAAAGTTATTACTTTGGCATATTGCATGATGCATATTAATTGTTTCACAAAAGAATATTTGTTTTATGAAACAATTAGTGGAATGTTCCCTGTTTTAATGCTTAGTGTTTATCATGCTCAGTTCATTGAACTGAATTGTGCTAACAATTTTTTAGATGGACATCGTAAGTGATAAAAGAAGGAAAAACTTATATGATGCATTGGCTGACTTAATTCTAATCCATTCTTGAGTTGTATTGCAAAAAATATATAAAAAAAAATTTTATTATTTTTAGATGAAGGATACTATAATGTGGTATGCCTTAAAAGCACAATTCTTGTATATGTATAAGTTTTAAAGACAAATTGAAAGTTGAGAATTTACTTGTATTGGTTGTGTAAATTATCTTGTACTTTTATGCAAGAGATGGAATTCTATCTGGTTGATATTCTTCATATTATTTTTATGCTTAATTGGATATTATTTGATAAGTTAGATAAAGGGATTTAGATTAATCTCCCTAAATAAGATGCAACTTGTTAAGTTGCAGAATATGATAATGTTTATCTTAACAGTTAACATAGCAATTGGTGTGTAATGAACATGAAATAAAACTATGGTAATTGAGAAAGATAAAAAGGGTATGATAACCCTAAAACATGTAAGTGTGTAGAGGAAGACTCCTCCTCTCTCATAAGAATGTAAACTAAAAGGAACGGTGATATGATTGCTAACCAATAATCATTAGACTTCATTTAGCATGAAGTCTACCTTAATGGACCTATGTGATGCTACACCTCCTTGACTGGTTAAGATACGTTGTAATGAAATTTATGACATTGCTGTCATGTTTTTGGGATAACCATTTGTTAAGCCAACTAAACAAGAAAATAAAGCAAACAAGTGTTAAGGAAGTTCTTTATCGTTTAATCGAATCTGATATAGAAAAAGAACTTAAGGAGTGTTGGATTAGGGTTTGGCAAGGTTGTTGTAATTTGTTTTTAATAATCCAAATTAATTAAATAGTAATAACCTCCTAGGGGTATGTACATCTCGATGAGGCTAATATGTAGCATGCTGGCACACGCCAACTGCAATGTTGTACCTTCGAGAAGATTAGGATCTTCTTGAGGATACAGTGATGCAGTTGACATGTGGCAACACCCTTCTGCATTGATCATCTAGATCTACACACATTAGGACTTGAACTTAGTTTCTCTCTAGGTCTAGTTAGTAGCATGTTTAGGATATGGAGTAGCCCACTAAGACTCAAGTTACCTTGGCACACGGGGTTGACTTAGGTTGACCCAGTATGCCCATTTACCCTAAGTCTTTGTGATCCTCTTTCTATCATAACTTATGTTGTTAACTTGAACTAGGGTTAAAACTTGGGCAAGTGGAATGATAGAAGTCAGTAAAGGACATTCTAGATAACAATAGAGTGGGGTAAAGGATGTATTCCAGATTGACATGTATGTCGTCAAGGAATTGTAATACAAACAATATGTTAGAAATCTTTGGCCAAAGTATCGCAAGATGCTGGTTACATTGTCTTATGTTACCTAGTCTAAGGATCATGATGCAGATGAATATTAGTAACAAATATTTAGATAGGTTCCTTAGATAGATCACTCAATACCCAGAAGTAAGAAAACCAAGTATACATAGTATACGGAAAAGTATTCAATACTTAATGTAATCATGAATAGATCGGTAGTTCATCGAGTCATGAAATGAATAGATCGGTAGCTCACTGAGTCATTACAGCTGCATATGGTTATCTGTTATAAGAATGGTTGTTATGTTCTGCGTGTTCCAAATTATGTTCTTTAGAATGCAGAAACATTATGCATAAAAATCCCTTGTTTCTAAAGTCTTAAAATGGGAATGTTACAAGCATGAAAATGAACCCCTGCTCACCTCACATGGAAGCACACCAGCAGAGAAGACCTAGGCCATGAGCGTACATCTGAATCTACCTAGAAACCTAGCCCTTGTGCTTGGTTTTCCAATATCTAGTACAATAAATAGTCAGCAAGCTAATTTAGGCAAGTGGGAGAGAAGGAGTAAGTCACATAGAAAGTACATTGATGGTAGGGAAAATATCTTCAATGTTTTTTGGGGGTACCTTTACAGGTGCATCATCTACACAAAATTCAAGCACGTAAAATTTTGGATTCACTTCTAAGAGTGGTAACACTTCACAGACTGTAGGGGTGCAGTTTAGTACTACTGTTGGAACACAAGGAAGTACATCCATTGGTATGCTTTTGGCTATAGGTGGAGAGTCAAGAGGTATAGGTGGTTATAGTTCGGTAGATTAGGTGGTTCTAGAGGTAGAGGAAACACATGATTTTCTTGATCAGTGGGAAAGGTCCACACCAACCCCAAAATATTTCCATGGAGATGTCTCTTTATCTTCTAGAGTATAGAGGAATAAAGGATGTTGTTGAACACATGCACATGTGTGAAATAATGTGGTGCGTAAAAGGGATCACAACTTCTGAGAGCAGGGAAATTCAATTTTACACTACATTACAAGGGTGCACACACAACTGGTATAGAAATTTTGACCCTGATTAGACCTACGTAGACTTAGCAACATGAAAATATGCTTTCCTTAAAGATTTTCACATCCCTGAGTTCAAGTAGAAGAGTATAAGCGTGGTAAAGGATATTACACAAGGAACTCCCGAGAGTTTCAAGGAGTATTATATTCATGAAAGCCAACATACAAAATGGTTCATTGGAGGTCTGATTACACCTTTTAGAAGGGCACTATCACATAAGACATACATCGATCCATGCGAAGCACTTGAAGAAGCTTTCCACACTAAGGCAATCGGATGTATAGACACCGGGGTCAACCCATTCTTGGAACCATAGATTATAGCTATGGAAATGTAGTTGGAGAAACTATCAGTGAACTCATCACATCTGATGTGCATGGGGATTTGGTGTATAGATTATGAATTGGAAGGGCTCACCAAGGATAGTCATCCCCAAAAACATTATGTTCAATATTATTGACTATGAGATATGCTATTTTAACCATGATGATAGCCACTACCCATTATCGCACTCACGTAATAAGGAAGAACATCTCTTACTACTGTAAAATTTACAGTTCCATGACTCATGATATGGAAGACTGTCAACAAATTGATCAGATCCATGATGCTATAGATATTGGTGTGTGATAGAAAGGAGTCTCAGATAACTCTAAAGACAAGAATGATCATCGGATTGGGATCATAATAAAACCTACTATGATCTAAATGAATGGTATTTTAAAGGAGGTTGTGGAAGAGGTTGAGGATACCATGGTGAATTTAGAGGCCGAGGCCGTGGTGGTGGACAATGCGAGTTTCCTTGTGGAACATGTTATACATGTAGATATCCCGACCACTACAGACACGAATGCCCTCAAAATATTACTTGTTCCTTCGTGGAAAGAATCATATCTATGTGGAATGCTCAATTATATGAGAATCTTAGTAAGTAGCATAAACAAAAACAAAGGAGCAGGGATGGTTAGGATACAACGCGTTGTGGAAAATCAATGGATGCCCAAGTTGGAACTGAAATCCAATGTATTTACGGTAAATATCACTACCCACGTTGAAGTGAAACATGCTAAAGAATATTTTTAGAAAAATCCTACCATAAGTAAGGAGGAGGTTCTACATACACGGTACCCGAGATCCTATCCATCGAAGGAGGTTCCTCAGAAACCATGGTGGCACTTAGAAATAATCAACATGAAATACAATATTGAAAGGAGAAATAATGTAAAGATAGAACAAAAGAAAACATAGGAGATGGTCCAATTCGATATTGATGAATTGAAGGAGGTTTGTAAAATGTTGCACCAGAGAATATCATTCCATTGTTATGGAATGGGTTAAAAGGAAACACTTCGCACACAAGTATTGAGACTAGATGACAAATATTGCATGCCAATATTCCTCCCCATAGCTTAGACTATGACAAGGAAATTGTTAGTGCAGAATCACAGCACCCTTGAATGTCCTGGGTGTGAAGTGTGGCATTCGGTGTGATTGCACAACATGGAGAATCTCTCAAAGTGTGGGACCTTGCAAGTTGAGAGAGATCTCTAGATTGAGGCCGATTCCTATCCCTCTGTTCAAGTGTACACAAAAAAAATTTAGAGGATCGATTCTAAGTCTATTCTATCTACAAAGGAGACAAGGTTAGAGAGAGGTAAGAAAATAAACCTAAGCTAATGAGGTGATACACCAAAGGAATGTTAGACACTTATTTTGTAGTTTAACATAGACCACGGAATGTAATACAAACAAAATGCATGGATGACCAAATCGCAATAAGAGATCAGGGAGACAATAACAAATACATGAGAGGGTCAATAAACATCCACAAACATATATATTATTGCTCAGACTCTATACAATATACTAGAGTAGCTAAGAGGAATAACTTGCATTATAACCCCTGAATAGTATTGATAGATCTTCGATCAAATGGCATCCTCCTGATTCTAATTGGTACAAGTTGAACTTTGATGGGGCCTCTAAGGGAAACCCTGGGATAACGGCAGGAGGAGGAGCAATACGGGATCATAATGGTAATCTGATTGCTGCATATCTTTGGAAAAATGGGAGTTCAAACTAATCATTTTGTTGAAGCATTATCTGCTCTCTGGGGCTTGAGAGTTTCCCAGGCTAAGAATATTAAGAACCTAGTTGTTGAAGGGAACTCCCTCAACATCATTAAACTTCTTAATCAGTCCTCATCTCCTAGTTGGAGTATTAAGGATTTTATCTTTGAGTCCATAAGCATCAGTCATACTTTCAATAACATTAGAATCAGGCATACTTACAGAGAGGGCAATAAATTGGCGAATGCGCTGGCCAATTATGGCATTAATGTTAATTTCACCATCTGGGATAATAACAGCATCCCTAATCAGCTCCACAACAGCATTCATGCAGACTTCTATACGCAAGCAATCCCTAGAGATGAGACATAATCTTTGGATGAAGATCAGCATCAATAACACTCTCACACGTGTTGCTTTAATGAATATGATGATGCAAATAATATCAAATATTCATGATAGTAAGAATTATTTGGGGAACTCCAATTGGAGTTATGTTGATTTGAAAATCACACATGCGGGATGTACTACAGCTGTTAAAATCCGGATTCATAGCTCCTCGAAACCGATGGAAGTTGTTATGTGATTGTTGACAGAGAGAGAGCTACTCACACACGTGACTTCCCGCGAGCTCGGTTCGCCATCAAAGAAATACGCACTGTCGTGGGAAGAGCAACGGCTATAGTTTCCAGTTTTGTGCGGTCTACAATAGCAAGAAGTGGACAGGTCTCTACGCACACGAGACATCCTGGAAAATTGTTGTAATCGTCGTCTTTCACAGAGAAGATGGGAGGACCTCCCTGCCAAATTGAGCCATGCGCGGACCCCGACTGGAAGGAAAATATCGAGCTTTGGAACATTCTCAGCAAAGGTGGCTTCACCAAATTCATGGAAAAGGTGTAGGGACATGACCAAAGCATTTCTGTGCATTTTGCTAAGGAATGGAAGGAGTGGAATGTCGACTACGGGGGATAGAAGATATTGGTCAATGAAGATCTTATTGCTGAAGTGACCGGTCTTTGTTTGGAGGGATACCGCTTCTTCAACAAAAGGGTTGATAGAGATGCTGAAGAAAGAAGATTTGTGGAGGGATCTGAGAAGCTCACATTTGGTACAGCGGGCCTGCTTGTCAGCTCAATTCCTCCACCCTATGATGAGGTTACTCGCATGATGATTCGATTCATCTCCTTGGAAGGTAGGTTTGTCACTGTCCCTGCTAAACATCTTATCTTTCTAAACCACTTCCGTAGGAATCGATTGGTTTGCTTTCCCCATTATCTGCTGAACTCCCTTGAACGCTCCATTTTGGAGTTTCAGAAGCACACCCGGTGGTTCCCTTGCATCAAGGACTTATTTTGTTGATTCATAAATGTTGCCTTCTAAAATACCCTGGGCTTCCTTCCTCTCCTAGCCCGGCTACACCTTTGATGGGCTCTGCTGCTGTCAGCCCTGTTTCTCCTGCTGTGTCACCGCTGCTGTCACCCCCTAGCCGGTTGCTCTAGCTTCTCCATCCATTCCCCCTACTACTGCTCCAGCCACCCACCTTGCCTCTACCTCTAAAAGACCGGTCACCAGGGCCTCCAGGAAGCTCAACCTTGAGTCTCTTGCTGTGGAGAAGGAGCCTTTCGAACTTGAGATTGCACATGATCTTCTGAATATCAGCAGTGCCAGTCCCCGGGAAGTGCAGTTGGATAGCTCTTCAAAGAGGTTGGAGGCCTTAGAGGCTGAGATGAAACTATTGAAGGATGAGGTCAAGAAGCTGGCTAAACAGAAAGGAAAGAAAAGCATGGAGGGGGAGGAGAACATTGATAGCAGTCAGATTGAGGACATATATAAGAAGCTGACCTCCTTTGACTCCCACTTAGGGATGGCCAAAACTAGACATGATTACATCATTTCCACCCTTAGGGCAATTGAGGAGTTCATTGAGGGCCATGCCAAGAGTGTTTCCAACCTCAGCGGTGTCCCGGCTACACTTTGGGGCAATGAAAAAGAGAGCAAAAGAACCATTGAGGAGCTTGATAAAACTGATGCTGCCCACATGACTACTTTGGGTATGTTTCGCGCCTGGAAGAGAGTCAAGACCAGCATCGACAAAGCTACCAAGAAGTAGTATTGGTTGCTTCTGCTGCTTCTGTTTGTTTTTTTGCTATTTTTTTGCGGTCTCTTTACTGCTTTTTTGCAGTTATTTTGCTGTTTTGTCTCGTTTGAGTAGCTGTTTCAGGGCTACTTCGAGCTTCATTGTAACACTCGGATCTTGATCCATTCTCTCTGCTTCTCACTCTTATTCCGGCTCTTAGGCCTTCTTTTGTTCTCAAGGGTATAGTCCCTTTCAAAAAACTATTTGCCAATAATAAAAAAAAAACTTGCATTATAACCCAAAGGAAAGGTTAGAAAAGCTCCAAAATCCTTATATGAAAAAAAAAAAGAAGAAGGGAGGGCACAAATCGAAATGTCTAACCTTTTACAACGAGTCCTGACCCTTCCTTTTATAGATTCAAAGATAGAGGGAAGAAGGAGAGAGAAGCAAGAAAACTAGTTCGAATCTCAACCACTATCATCAATGTCTCCTACAAAAATCCACCCCAAATCTATCATTACTGCATCAATTACTTGTTCGACACCTCAAAGGAGGAGGAAACTGCGGATCGGATCGAATCCAATCTAGTTATTGGGGAAAATAGATCATGTATTAATGGCCCGAAGATGTTTCTTCATTTTTCCCCACATATCCTCTCTAAACTTAAAGTATCAAATCTCTATGGCATAAATGAGGCCGAGATCTTTCCAATGGTGTAAAGTTTGCGGATTTTGAGCCCCGAGTAGAAATATATGCCCATTTGAAATTTGAACGGTCCATACAAAATGGCAGAACCATTTAGCCTACGAAACGGGCCCCCTTTTGAAACCATAAAAGTGGAGGGATGGCACATGTTTGAGGGTAGCCTCTGTATTTTCCTTTTTGGAATTGTGTTGGGGTGACATGTGCCTTCTTCCGCGGCTTACTCAGTCTCTTCATGTTTTTGGCTAAGTCCTTTTGCTTGATGGGGTCATATATCTAACCAAGGACATGTGGAGGCCTGGTGCTTGTTTGGAGACCTTCCCTTAATTTTTCTCTTGAATTAGCGCCGTGCTGACACTTGGCACCCTCCACTGGCCTATCTCAATGCTTTGACTATTCAACCCGACCTTGTCCCTTTACGAAATCGGATGTGTGGAGGCTCCACACTCACTTTAAAAACCACTGGATTTTTCCCTTGAAGGAGCATCGGGTTGACATGTGGAGACCTTTGTAGACTCTTGGAACTTTTAACGGCCTCCTTACCTTTTCGGACCCTAAAAACATGGCAAGCTAGCTCTCGTTCTCCATACTTAGTCGATTATTAGGCTCGCTCTGTCCCATTTTTCAACTTAGACTACGTGGTGAGCCCGCACTCATTTTGGCCTCCACTTTTTGATTTACCTTTGGGGATGCAAAATTTGATGCATGGGAAACTTACGCTAGCGCTTCTATAATTAGTCTTTTTGAGGCCCACCGTGTCTACCTTTTTTCTTTTAACTATTGACTCGCCTCCTCTTTGGGTCTAGTACAAGTGGGGCCTATCACTTGTTCCAAAGATCCCCTTTTGTATTTACCTTTGGAGGTATGTCACATAAACACTTGGTATTGTCCATTGTCTCCTCCATACTTAGTCAATTTTTGAGCTTGTTTTGAATTGTTTAAGAGCCCGAAGACTTCATATTTTGACACTCCTTTTATTTTGAGCCTCGGCTTCTTTGACTGTCTCCTCCTTCCCCGACCCTACTATTCCATTTCTAAGCTCACCTATAATTTGTTTGTTGTATTTGAGGCATGGATTCACTTGACAAAGCCATTTCTTGAATTTATTCTGCAACCTATTTACAAGATTTGAACGTGATTTCTCCGGTTTCTTCGTGTGGGGTTGTGGTGATCCAATTTTTTTAGGGGATAGAATATGGATAATGTAAATCACTTTGAATGTTATTTTGGATGTGTTGGGTTTCATATTTTCACTTGGAATGAAACCATAGTTAGGGGTAAAGCAAGTCCCTTCTCTTTAATAGGATAGGTTCCATTATTGAAAGCATAGGAAAAACCTATGTACAAATTCACAATCGTTAAATCAATGGTGGTTTCCGATATCCTGTAATGTGTTTTAGGCATAGAACATTATCAATACATGAGGATAGAAGACCTTGAAGAGAGGAGGAAGGTAGAAGAAGACAATACTTTCGGGAAAAGAGATGGCAGAGAAAACCCTTATATGTATTGTGCAAATGAGATACGAGTAGAACCATCCACGTTTATAACAAACAAAATTCAAAGAATCAATGTTCCAGAGATTGTATAAACTAGAACATAAAGTTTTAAAGCACACAAGGATTAGATGATTCATAGATCGAACCGAGAAGGAAAGAGAAAGCGTAAGAAAAAGGGAAAAATATTGTATTGATTTCTTTCAATTCAAAATTACCATTTCGAGTAATCAAAATTCCAATCCTTTATAATGGATTTGAAAACCCATGATATAGCTTGCAAGAAGCAATTTCAAATTCCTCGAGAAAGCAAGAAATATTTACAACTTATTCCAATCATCCACGCCCTTTCAAATTATTGAAAATGCAAAGAAACATTAATGGTGGAAAAACCATTTTTTTAAATATACAACTGTTACATTATTTTTCCAATTAAAACATGGGCCATTCTATTTTCTTTTACAACTTCAAATCTGGGCCACCCACGCCGGTGAAATTAATTGGAGCAGCCTATAGAAGCCTTCTACATTTTTGCCTTTGAAACTGTGCCAAAGCTAACACATAGAGAGGTCTTCCGGTTCCTTTGTACTTTTTCGATTTGGGTCTATTTCCTACTTGACCTTTGTTGACCCCTAGACATGTGGAGGTCTGGCACTCATTTGAGTTTTCATTTTAGAAGCGCCCCTTAACACTCGCACTGGTGACGTGTGTCTCATTCCACTGGTCTTGGAATTTTTAACAACCAACTTTGTCTCCTCGTTGACTTTAACCACGTGGTGAGCTGGCACTACTTGGAGACTAACCCTTTGATTTCAATTCCAAAATGGCACCATTAAGGCACGTGGTGGCTTCCTCTAACTTGTCCATACTTATTCAAATTTTAACAATCAGCTCTATCCCTTTTTAGATCTAGGACACATGGAGGACTTGTGAAAGTTTGAGAACTCAGTGCGATCATGACTCTTTGAAGTTGCCGATGAGGCACATGGTGCCATCCGTTGAGCCTTCCATACTTAGTCGATTTTAGCTTATTTTGTCTTCATTTTGTACATGGGACACATAGAAATCCTGCGCTTATTTAAGGACTATCCCTTGTACCCTTCCCCTAGAGTTATGTCATTTCAACATGTGGAGGCTTCTGCTGAACCTTGAAATATGGCCAAACCACATCTAATCAAAGATATTTGTGTATTACCTATGGAATCTAGGAAAAAATTTAATAGGGAAAATACACTTGTCATTCCCAACTACGGGAAGAAAATAAAAAGGAGACAAAATTTACCATACACCCAACTTTCAAATTGTTCTCCATGAATAGGAAAAATCCAAACAATGCCAGAGTTCGATGCGATTTGATACTCCAAGGCACAAACTCAAAAGTTTTTGAATCTTGAATTCAAGAGAGGGAAATTTTATGGCCGACAATAGCTGGCTCTTTTTTTGGGGATCACTTGGCTTGGAACAAAGAAACAAGACAAGATCAAGAACTCTTGATAAATGGGAAAAGAGGACCAATGCCTTATCCATTGGGAAAAGGAGTCAAAGGAAAAACCAATACAAGGAAACACACATAAGATGAGAAAATAAACAAAACAAAAAAAAGGGAAGAAACAGAAACAAAAACAAAGGAATGACACAAAACCAAAACACTTGTACATAATAAAAAGAAAGACCACCTAGTTACCTAGGACTTGAACAACTTCAGATATTTCCCACTCTAAGGAATTGGGAGAGTAGAACCATGCATGTAATCGAGATAAAAAGAGTTCTCTCTAGCAAAATGTCTAATTCTAAAAGGAACAAGCCAAATAAAATCAAAATTACCTTGACTTCCTCATGGCTCACATCTTTTGTCCCAAAGGAGCACAATGTCTCCCACTTGGAAAACTCTGGGTTTGGCTTTCTTGTCAAACAAATCCTTCAATTTCAACTATCCTTTCAAACACTTGCAATTTGTCCTCATCAATATTATGAAGGTACAAAATTCTCTTGTCTAAAGAGCTACCGAAACTTGAATCTTCAATGGCTTTCATCGATGCAAGGTGGCGATTCCACCGTGACTCATAGTTACACTTCCATAGCATACACCACTTGGAAATGAGACATTCTAATTGCTCTCTTGGGTGTGATTCTATTAGCCCAAAGTGCATCATATAGCATTTTATGCCAATTCCTCTAAGAATAATTTACAATCTTTTTAACTATTCTCACCAAGTTCTTGTTTTTAATTCTCCTGTCCATTCCTTGGGGTAGTACTATGAAGAATGAGTAAGTGAGATACCATACCCATAGAAAAATTCCATCATCTCAAAGAGAGAAAAATTTGAAGCATTATCAATCACAATTTTGTTTGGGATCCCAAACCTAATCAATATGTTCTCCTTAATGAAGTTACAAACTACCTCGAAGTAGTGCTCTTAACTGGGATGGCCTCCACCCACTTGGTGAAGTAATTTTTGGTAGTCAACACATGAGTATTTCTAGCATGGGAAGGTGGGTTAAGAGTTCTAATGAAGTCTAAACCCCATTGTTTAAATGGATCTTCAATCACTACTGGCTTGAGAGGAAAAGCAACCAAATTAGGTCTTCCAACAAACATTTGTATTGCTTCACATTTACCAACCCATTTTGATGCATCTCTAAATAGAGTGGGCCAATAATAACCAAAACGAAGTATTTTATGAGCTATTACAGCAGAGGATAAATGACCTCCACAATCCTAGTCATGAAAAGTAGAGAACAACTTCTTTTGCTGCTCCTTGTCTACACACATAAAAACCTTCCATCTATGCCCTATTTGAATAAAGCATGTTGGAGATATTCTATGTTGTAGTGTGAACATTAGGATATCATTGTTAATATGGATATAATATTATCATGGATAATATTAATGTAAATGTAAATGTAATATTACATATAGTAAATAGTATTTACTATATGGTAATTAGTAAGTTAATATGTTAGATAATAAAACAATGAGATATTGTTTTATTATCAATATTATTAATGTTGTTGAAACCATCTGGGTAGATTGGTTTCATGTGCAAATAGATATTGTTGAGAAGGTTGCACATGGAGACAAAGATGTTGTTAAGAGGGTTGTTACTATGCAGCTCCTATATAATGGAGTGCATAGGTATGGGCATATTGGAAGAGTTAGTAGAATGTAATAGAAGAGAAGATTGTGTGAAGCATTGTAATGTAATACAATAAGTGTGGAGTGTATACTGTATATGAATAGATTAATATATCAGTATGTTGTGTCATTGAGTTAAACATGTGATCAATCAGATATGTATTGTATATGATGTACTTAGTGTGGTAGATAGAGAAAGAATCGAAGCTATTACTTGCTCCTAACTTATGAATTCCTAACAAAGCATTCTCCCATAGCACATATTATGCATACCTCGCTTGATAGCTCTCTTCTCTTTGTAACGTAAGTGAGAAGGAAAATATCCATAGGTCAGAAAGTGAGCAATGTTAGCATACCATACATATGTCGAGCTAAGGAACAAAACAATAGGGACATAAAATTCATCTTTGGACAACTCTTTGGAAAATCCCTCAACAATGAGTTCACACAAGCACTTACCCCGAACTAGCTTTGTTGGCTTGATATCAAGATCATACTCTTGCACCTTTGCTACCCAATTACCTCTCTTGAATCCAAATTATTGCTGAGTAATAATGGATTTGATTTTTATATCAGAACTAGCACCATAGAATGATAATTAAGGATGTAAAACCTGAACTACTTGATAGCTTTGACAACCGCAAAAGCTTGTTTCTCCATCATGGTGCACTTTAGCTCATGCTTTTTCAATACATAACTCATGAATGCAATTGGGAGCTCATGATCTTTAGCATTCTTCTGGGCTAACATAATAGCTAGGGTATTTTCAGTGGCATAATAATAGATAATGAAATATTTGCTAAAGTTAGGGCATGCCAAGATTTGAGTCTTTGCAATATCTGTTTAATGTCCTCAAATGATTTCTTCCCTTTAGAGGACCAACCAATTTTTTTCCTTACATCATGCGAGCAATGCTCATAGTAAGTTCTACAAAATTGGGGATGAATCTCCTTAGGAAATTGATCTTACCAAAGAAATAATGGACACCCTTCTTACTTGATGGAAGAGGAATTTTCTAGATAGCCTAAACTATCTCCGAATCAATCTTGATCCCTTATTTTCAAACAATGTGTCCGAATAGCTTTCCTTCCGAGACAAAAACATAGAATTCTTATGGTTTAAATAAATTCCTTGGTCTCTAAACTTCTGTAATACTATTTCAAGGTGTTGGAAGTGATGTTTTCTTTAGAAAATACGGTCAAGTCATTCAAATACACAACAATGCATTTCCATTTAAAACTACAAAAATCCAAGTCCATGGCCCTCTGGAAAGTAGCACCAGCATTGATGAGAGTAAATGGCATCCTCTTGTATGCAAAGGTGCCCCAAGGAGTAGTAAAGATAGTCTTATGTTGATCTACGTATTCACCTCTACTTGATTATACCCCGAGAATCCATCTAACATATATAGCATCTCTAATCCTGTAACAACTTGCAACACTTGGTCCATCATGCGGAGAGGGTAATTTTCCTTCAAAGAACCCTGATTTAGATTTTTGAAGTCCACACAAATCCAGATATCTCCATTCTTCTTCCTGACAGAAACTATATTAGTAATCCACATTGAATGGTGGATAGGGAAGATGATCCTAGCCTTCAGGAGATTCTATATTTCTTAGAAAATTGTATTAGCTATCTTTGGATTATATTTCCTTTGCTTCTGTTTGAAGGGTTTTATCCCAGGCTTAAGAGGAATAAAATGTTGCATTTATTTAGGCTAAAAATCCTTAAGATCATCATAAGAATAAGAAAAAACATCAACATACCTTTTCAATAGATTCACCACCTTCGTTTTGTCTTCCTGAGTGCAACATTTTCCAATGTTAAGCATTTTGGGATCATCAAGACTCCCAATATTAACTTTTTCAGTCTCGGCAGATTGATGAGCTCCTTGGGAAACTTTAGACTTCATATATCTATCATGTTTATAAAAATATCCTCCAAAATCACCAGCCCTCTAGGGATTTTGTTACCTTTCAGCCTTGATGCATCCACCTTGATCCATCTCTTCTTTGACACCCTCTTCATTGAATGACATACACTCTCTAGGTAGATTATCACTTCCTTCAAAGTAAAACTGATCAAAGTTGTCTCAAAGATCAAAGAAAGAAAAAAGTGATGGTCATCATTAAAAACTTTTCAATTAGTTTCATTGTCAAGCACACCGAGTCTATGGATCATCTCAAAGGTGAATTTCTCTTGAGGGAAATCAGGATGAGGAATCAATAAGGACCCCAAAATTGCTAGAGAGTCACCCCTAGTGTTACTTTCCTTAGCACAACTTCAATGGAAAAAGCATCAAGGAATTCAATGGAATCCTGCACTGATTCCTATAGTGCTTCAAAATTTTGTTCCTTACTTGATAAAGGTCTTTAACTTGTTTTAGAATTAGCTCGGTATCTCCATGAGCAAGAAGGTTCTTCACTCCCATCTCCTTTTCCATGCTTAACCGAAGAATAAGGGCCTCATACTTAGTGGTATTGTTGGTATTTTCAAACTTGAATTTGAAAGATAAAGGATGAACCTTACCCCGTGAGCAATAAGCACCACACCAGCTCCAAAACTAGTCAAGAGCAACTTCCATCAAACTCCAAAGTCCATACACCAATAGGATCAAACAACACTTTCTTTGGTAGACTTGTTTCCTCTTGTGACATAATCATGTAGTTCCCATGCTCAATGTCTTCATACGATTTTTGTGCTTTAGGATCATCCGTCTTTTTCACAATATACTCTGTTTGTTTCTCGTAACAACTTCTTCATCTTCCCATTAACAGGATCAAGTCATGTGACCAATCCATTTAGATCTCATCTCCAACATCTTTGCAAAATTTTATACTTAGCAACATGCCATAGGAAGGAGGGATATCAACAACCAAGATGGTATCCAAGACCTTCTTCTCTAGTAAAGAAGAAAAATCCACTTGTGCATCCTTGATTCTACCGACCAAAGGCACTTCTCTACTTTCTATGGAATAACAAGATCCATAAATGTGGGTTAGAGTTAGACCCAAAGCATGAGCCACTTTTGTAGGCATTACATTATCAGATGCACCAAAATCAATGACACAATTGCTAAGATTGTGGCCAACTATGAGGAGAGTCACATAGAATGGTTTGATCTTCTCATTGGGTGAAGTGACTATAGCCACAAGGCTAGGTTGAGGTAGAGAAGGAGTGGGAAAAAATCCTTTAGAAGAATGGGTTGGGGTTTTAAATTTAAAATTTACAAAGTTAACCATTTTGGAAAAGGCTTTAAGATGGGTTTGATAGAACTCTACCTCAAAAAACTGAATATTGGTCTTTTTAATATTGTCTATAATGTCAAAATACCCAGATGTGGATGGGGAATAACTACTAGGAGTAGGAGGAGATTTTGATCTATCAGCTTTATCATTTGTTGGACGAGAATTCTTAGAAGTAGAAGTAGAGGAAGAAGATCTAGTAGAGATTACCTTTTGGGTGGAAGTAGTAGGAATAGGAGCTCCTCTTCTTGCAATCACCGTAATGGTGATGGGGTACTCCTTGGATATTTTTTTAGGTTGCACCACTTTGTCCTTTTTGTTGGTTTACTCCCGTGTCATAACAACATACAACTCACTATTCATCTTAGCCACTACATCATAATAGTTATCTTGATCATCCACACCATCAGTGGTGAGGAAATGAACTCGAGAACCTCCAGGCTCCTCAAGTTCTTCATCAACTTCCTCTTCTTGTTCATCATAGAGCCCATTTCCCTCCTCATCATTAGGCTCAATAACTTCACAAGAAGCATTAACAGTACACCTTGAGGGGTGACCTTCAATATCCAACCTAGTTTGGGAAGAGGGAAAGCGATTCCTAGGCTGAAATCTATTCCTTGGAACATCTTTATATGGAGCATGTTGAGCCAATTGTTTCTTAATGGCAATAAGGCCATTATCCAGCTTCTTCACCAACTGATTTGCATTACCTCTAGGAGAAGGGGAAGAAGAAGATGCTTTGGATTTGAAAGACTCCCTTTTCAGCTTTTGAGACATGATCAAGTCATCTTCCACACTGATAGCTAGTCTCTGATCAACATCCAAATTTGTAATATTTTCTCTCCTCAGGGCATAACTTACTTCCGACAATTGAGCATTCAAGAAGAAACACTTCTGAATAGGATCAACAAGCCTAGTATTTACTGGAATCTTGTTAATAAACTTGTTAAAATTGGCCACAAATTCTCTCATAGGCTCATCTAGCTCCTTCTTGATTTGAGAAATTTGAGGTAGCAAAGCATGCACATCTTCGATGAGGTTTGAAACGTTGCTCAAATTCAATTATCATGGTAGTCAAATTGATGATGGTCCCAGTAGGAAGATGGTAAAACCAATCAACATTGTCTTACAAGGTTTCCACAAATATCCTCATAGAGACATCCTCATGTTTAACTCCAAGGACCCCACATGTGAAAATCAAGGCTGCAATGTGTTCATTAGGGTGTTGTTTGCCATCACCTCTAAATTTGGAAAAATTCTTCCTGTTACCCTGTGGTAACTCATGCAATGGTTGAGGAAGAGCCGAGGCCAAACTCTTTGTCCCCAAGGATAAGGTGTTTCCATCCTTGGAAAGAATTTTGAAGTGGAACTGAGAAACCAAGTAAGGATTAGGGCATGGAGATTAGGACTAACTTGTGCTTGAGGAATACTACTACTGTAGCTTAGTCTTCAACAAGAGGAGTGCTTTTGGAATGAGCTCTTGTATTTCTTCTTGTTGGAGGAAGTTGAAAATCTTGTTGATCCAAGAGTTGAAATCAGTGATCTTTAATTCTAAGAGCCCTTCTACAACGAGTATATCTTAGAGTCACCGATCAAAGAAATGATCAAATTAGTTATTCTTTTTAGAAAGGAAATTTTTCGAAAAATTCCTCCTCAGCGGCAGATTCGCCAAAAACTATTCGGTTTCAGATTGGAACTTGGAATGAAACGAGTTAGGGAAAAACACGTCCTTCCTCTTTAATGGGAGAGGTTCCCTTATTGAAAGAAGGGGAAAAACCTATGTACATAAGAAACTTTTCATTCAATGGTGGTTTCCCAATATCTTGTAATGTTTTTTAGGCCTAGGTGGTTATCAATACATGAGGATAGAAGAATTTGAAGAAAGGAGGGAGGCAAGAAGAAAATACTTTCAAGGAAAAGAGATGGTAAAGAAAACCCTTATATGTATTGTGCAAATGAGATACAGAGTAGAACCATCCGTGTTTATAACGATACAATTCACAAACTCAAAGTTCGAGATTGTACAAACTAGAACACAAAGTTTCCAAGCACGCAAGGATTAGATGATTCACAAATCGAACCGAGGAAAGAGAAAGTAGGAGAAAAAGGAAAAACATTTGTATTGATTTATTCCAATTCGAAATTACCATTCCAAAATAATCAAAATTCCAACCCTTTCCAATGGATTTAAAAACCCATGATATAACTCACAAGAAACGGTTAAAAATTCCTCAAGAAAGAAAAAAACAATTAAAACTTATTTCAATCATCCACGCCTTTTGAATTCTTGAAAATGTAAAGAAACGTTAATGACAGAAAAACAAGTTTTTAAATAAATGGCCGTTATATTATTTTACTAGTTAAAACATGGGCCATTCAATTTGCTTTTATAACTTCAAATATTGGCTACACACATGGGAGAAATTAATTAGAGCGGGCTTGCAGACACCTTCTACATTTTTCACCTTTGAATGCATGTCGAGCTAACACATGGAGAGCTTCACTGGTTCCTTCATACTTTGCTGATTCGGGTCTATTTCCTACTTGACCTATGTTGACCCCTAGACACATGGAGGGATGACACTCATTTGAGTTTTCATTTTTGAAGTGCCCCTTAAAACCGTGCCAAGTGACATGTTTCTCGGTCCATCGATCTTGGACTTTTCAATGGAAAAATTTGTCTCCTCATTAACTTTAACCACGTGACGAGATGGCACTACTTGAAGACTGACCCTTTGATTTCACTTCCGAAATAACACCGTTAAGGCATGTGGCGGCTTCCTCCAACCCACCCATACTTAGTCAAATTTTAACAATCATCTCTCGTCCCTTTTTAGACCTAGGACACATGGAGGAATGGCACAAGTTTGAGAAATACCCCGCTTTGACTCTTTGAAGTTGTTCGATGAGGCACGTGGCACCATTTGCTAAGCCTTCCATACTTAGCCAATTTTATCTTATTTTGTCTTCATTTTGTACTTGGGACACACAAAAATCCTGTGCTTATTCGAGGACTTTCCTTTGTACCCTTCCCCTGGAGTTACACCATTTGGACATGTGGAGGCTTCCGCTGAACCTTGAAATATGGCCAAACTGCATCCAATCAAAGATATTCATGTATTACCCATGGACTCTAGGGAAAAATTTAATGGGGAAAATATGCCTATCATTCCCGACTATGCGGGAAGAAAATAAAAAAGAAGGAAAGGAACTTTACCATATGCCTGAATTTCAAATTTTTCTCCATGAACAAGAAAACTTCAAACAATGTCAGGCTCGATGTGATTCGATACTCCAAGGCACAAACTCAAATTTTTTTGAAACTTGACTTCAAAAGAGGGGAATTTTGGGGCCGACAACAGATAGATGGTTTTTGAGTAATATATTGATTGACATAGGCACAAAATTCAATGTGCTTACTTTAGAGGCATGGGTACTATTGACCATTTTTGGTCATCATAAGTATGGGGTATTTTAAAAAAAAAAAATAGTAGTTAAAAATTGGGGGATTTTAGTTATAGATTACGAGTTTGAGTTCATTAAGTTGAGTTGATTACAATGAAGGTGATTAATCGAATTTGAAACTAGGAATGTTGTCCCCAAATAAGGAGCTGAGTACATGAACAAAAATCTCTCATTTATCTTCATCAAGCTTCATGAAGGATCATATGACAAATTGATGAGGATAAATGTATTGCAGTTTATGTAATCAACTAATCATTTCGAAACTGCATTCACAGTTGCATATTTCAAATAATCATCTTCACTCTATTATGTTGTGCTAATCATATTTATTTCTTTTTATTCATTAAATTTGTTTGTGATTCATGAAATTACATCCATCTATACTATCATAAAATCTTACAAGTGACTCCTTTCCTGCTACTTCCATCAAGAAAGTACCACCAACCAAATAGTGATAATAATGTCTGAATGGAGATAGTAGGAAAGATTCAAAATGAAGAGCATACGCTTAATGTAGTAAAACAACATACAAAGAGGAACATCTCATTTAATGGTTGCTTACTAGAGTTACAAGTATTTCTTTTAGGTTTATCTCTTATATTAATTCATTTGATTGAGATATTGAGTTGCTTACATCATTATACAATCAAAGGAAAGGATGAATGCAGAAGGAGATAGTCAACTCATTATTTCAATTTAATGCTTTATTCATAAGATATTACAAGTTTTCCCACACAATCCATGGGACGTGACTGAGTAACAACATCATATACATGGAAAAGAGAATATTGCATGTGCTAAAGAATAAGAGTGAAGGAGTAAAACTAAACCCATCATTGCCTTTTCTATCTTCATTCCCGCTCCGCATCATCTGCATTTCCAACTTCATCTTGTTTCATCTTCCGCTTTCCATATCCATCTTCTTTTCTCGTCACCTGTAAGATAAAAAGCAGTACCTATCAATTTTGAGCTTTAGGTACATTTTTATTCCTATACACTTGTTTTAAAGCAAATACATATTCTAAGTTCAATGTATCTAATGGTACTTGAAAGAAAGAAATATAGGTACATGACACATGACAGCTCAGGGATACATATAGGCTTGGCAACAAAAGAGAGCAGGGTGCATAAAGAGAAATCAGTGGTAGAAAGAAATAAAAAAGGAAAAGGATTGAAATAGAAAAGTAGAATTTGAAATAGATTACAAAAGAAATAGATGTGGAGATGACATGAAAAGGAAGTTGAAAATAGTTCACAAAAGAAGAATGAAGAAGAAATCAAAATCACATGGATATAAGAGAGGCCAAAAATCCTATATTTTTCTAACTTATTTCTTAGTTTTGCAAGAAAAGTTGCAACATGGAATGAAAAAGATCAGTTTAATGGTTAATAAAGAAACAACTACTATTTACTTTCAAGAGAATGGAAAACAAACATCATTTCCAGATGGTTTACAAAAATAAAGAAGCATCAAAATAAGTCAAGAAGGAAATACTTTTACAAATCAGGTTGGAAAGCTAAAAGGAAAGAGCAAAACAATCATTTTGGAAATTTTTTTCCAGAGTCTCCCCTTGTAAAGTGATTGTTGTATATATCTACCCTCAAGCTAAATATAGACAACAACACAAAGGATTTCGGGTTTCGGGAAACATGAGACATGAAGCATGAAAATCGCAAGGCATGTCCCGATGCTTGAGAGTTCCACAAACCTGAAACACTACCTAGGAAAATCAGGTTTTGGAGTCGGGAAAGCATGGGGCGAAAACATGTCGAGCCACCTTCCAAACCCGATGCATATGCAAGTCCAATTTCAACCCGAAACAAAGGAAATCTTGGCAATAGTAGTGGAAGTGGGTTTTGGGAAAACACAAGCATCAAACACATGTCGAGGCATCCTCCAAACCCGATGCAAATGCGAAGAGAACCCCAAACCTGACAGAAGAAGACCCTGACGTGGGAAATATTCAGATGGCCATAACTTTTCACAGGGAGCTTGGATTCATGCAAGGTTGGACTTTTTGATATCTTTAATTGGGTGAGAACAAGTTCTTCAAAAATGTAAAATACAGTTCGCCATATTTTGGGTTTGCCAGGGTTCTCACCTACTGCCATAATGAGATGAATTATATACAACTTGGAGGTGGTTGGGGTAGATTTCAAATTCCTCTCTTCTCCCTCTCTTTTTCTCCCTATAAATTGTAAGGAGGGGCTTCTTTCTAAAGGTTGGACATTCTTGTTTTTGCCCCTCCCTTATTCTCTTTGGCAAGTGAATTTGTGGAGTTAAAACCTCCCATTTAAAAATTGTAATGCAACTTTGCCTCTTGGCATTTTGTAGTGTATTGTGTCAATATTTGGAGCAAATAATGCATGTCTGTGGATGATTCTCAACCCTCTCTATGTTCATTTGCATCCTCTTGATCTTTCACTGCAAATCTGGTTATCTGTGCATGATCTTGCATTGCATTTTAATGGTTTGTGTTTATTGGCAAGATAGGTGTTTCTTCATTCCTTGGTGCATCACCTTTGTTAGTTTAGGTTTATTTTTATGCATCTTCTTACCCTGTCTCCTTGGCAAGTTAGATTAGGTTTTGAGTAAACCCTCTACATTTTTATGTGTGCATCTGAATAGAGGAATAGGAACCGGCCTTCATCCGGAGAGCTTTCCCAATCCACAAGGTCCCACACTTGGGAAAATATCCATGTTATACAATCACACTGAGAGTCTCAACCGATCGAGTTGCAGACATTCAAGGGTGTTGTGATTCGCCATCAACAATGACTTTTGATTTAAAACAGAATTGAAATACATGATTTATAAACTACTACATGCTTTACAAGCTATTTGAGCTTCGAAAGAAATGATAACAGTCAATAAAAAGTATATGTTTCATCATTACAAAGTTGATATTATGATCAAATGGAACATACGAGATATTTTAGAGGTTCATCAAGTTACAGCTATTCGAGTTCTTTTTATTTCCAAATTCAAGTTTGAATTAAGCCAAATACTTCCCAATTTTCCAAAGCTGCAATGGATTAAGCAAAGAAATCATGAATGTAACTCACCAAGGAAGCAAACAACTCATAAAAGGTAAAGCAGAGAGATACTATTAATTCCGAACCTCTTTCTAATTTTCATGTTGAGCCACACATGCCAATTATGGCAAATGCAAATTACACTATCTTAGATGATGAGCTTGAAGAAATAGATAGCCAAAATCTCCATGAACTAGAAGGTGTACCAGATTTGTTTAAGGATGAACTAACAAGTGAAATGTATGAGTTAGATCCTTATAGAGAAATAGAAGAAAAGGGCCTTGGAGTGTATTGCATTCATGAGCGAAAAATAAGAAAATTCTAGTGATACAGAAGGAGAATCAGCAAGACGATGGAATTTGGAAATTATATTTCGATGGTTCAAAAAACCAGCACGGTTTAGGAGCTGGTTTAATGCTGATTTCACCCTCATAACAAAGGTATTTTTCTACAATCAAGTTTTAGTTTTCCTACTCCAATAATGTTGTAGAATATGAGGCACTTGTTCATGGTTTGGAGTGGGCTAGAAAGAGAAATATTGATAAATTACAAGTATTTGGGGACAACGTGAGCTTGTCACACAACAGGTAAGAGGGCTAAGTGCATGTAAAAATTTGCATATGAAATCATACAGACAACGTGTAATGGATATCATAGATGATTTCAGTGCTTTTAATATTCAAAGTGTCCCTAGGACCAAAAATCAGCATGTTGATAGACTTGCAGCTATAGGCTCACAGTTTGATGTTATTGTTGATATTACTGATAGCAAATTACAGCCTTATATTAGAGTTGTAATAAGGCCTTCTATACCAGATAATAATACACATTGGTAGGTTTTCAACGATGATGCACATATAGTCAGATTTCTGTAGGATGAAGCTAAGTTTTCAGCCCAGAATCAGCAAAAAATGCAAAATAGATATGGAGATCAGATCATGCAGCTGAAAACCAACAAAATTCCTAAAGGCCTTGTTACATTGGAATCAATTTTTGGGGAAAATGATGCTATCAAATAGAATAGATTAGTGTTGTCATCAATTCAAGATCATTATGAGTCAGTACAGATTATTGAAGGCAAGAGCCTTAACCTTGGCAAGGTATGTACTCAATTTGAAGAACAATCATTCATTGATTTGTCTAAAGAGTTTGCTGATATATTTTCTTGGCAATATAAATATTTGAAATGGTTTGATCCCTCATTAGCCTAGCATAATATTGAATTGGAACCTAACTCAAAGCTAGTTAGGCAAAAGTAGAGGCCTATTAATCCTAAGCTTGAGCCTTTGATGAGAAAAGAGTTAGATAAGTTAATTGAATCAGCCATCATATTTCCCATCAAGCACTCAACTTGGGTAGCTAATCTTGTACTAGTTAGGAAAAATAATGGGGAAATAAGGTTGTGTATAGATTTTCATGATTTAAATCAGGCTTCCCTTAAAGACCATTATCCATTTCCAGGTGTTGGAGTAGATTTTGCAGCTTGTTGTAGGTTCGAAAGGTACTCGCTTCTTGATGGATACAGTGGTTATAATCAGATCCTATTCAAAGAAGAGGATCATTTCAAAACAACCTTTACTACTAAGTGGGGCACCTTTGCATATAGGAAGATGCCTTTCAGTTTATCCAATGCAGTGCTACATTTAGGAGAGCAATGGATATAGCCTTTCAAGGTAATATCAATAAGTTTGTGTTGGTTTATTTGGATGACATACGCTTTTTCTATGAATGCGAGAAAGCACTTGATGCATCTCGAGATCGTGTTTGAGAGGTGCAGAGAATATGGGGTTTCACTTAACCCAAAAAGTGTATGTTATCAATCGGTGAGGGTAAGCTACTTGGTCATGTAATTTCAAAATTGGGTATGCAGATTGATCCTGAAAGAGTAAGTTCTATTATTACTCTCCCTCTACCTAAGCATAAGAAATAACTTCAAATTTTTTGGGAAAAATCAATTTCATAAGAAGATATATTTCATATTTTGTTACTTCACTAAGCCTTTGACATCCATGCTAAAGAAGGATCAGAATTTCACTTGGGTTAGTGAAGGAGTTTCAAGCTTTGCAGCAATCAAAAATGCCATAGCTTCAGCTCCAACACTTATAAACCCTATTTTTTTAAGGATTTCATGTTATATTCCTATGCTATTATTGGCACCATTTCGGTATCTTGACACAACAGAACAGCGAAGGCTTGGAACAGCCAATAGCATTTTTTAGCCAAGGCCTGATGGAGTACGAAACAAGGTATTCATTTGTAGAAAAGCATGTGCTTGCAATTGTTAGAGCATTAAAAAAGTTCATGCATATGTTTTCCAATAACAAGATCCATTTAATGGTTTCCCATGTAAGCATCAAACAATTCTTGTTGAATAAGGATATCAATGGGAAGAGAGTCGGGATGGATCACCAAGGTAATGGAATATGACATTGATATCAAGATTACCAAGCTAATACGAGGAAAAGGGATTTGTGAGAATTTGGTTCATGCTTTTAAAGAAAGAAAAGATGTTGTTCTGATGTTGCAGCTTGAACCAAATGAGACTTAAGAAAATCATCCCTCAGATTGGCTCTCCAACATGATCAGATACATTCGATATGGCACCTACCCACCAGGTTTGGACAGCACTAAACGTAGGTATTTTAGATTATAGTCTATTCCCTATGTGCTGGTTCAAGATGTTTTATTTATAAAAGATATTAATGGTGTCTTATTAAGATGTGCTCATCCAAATCAGATTGAAAATATACTTACTGAATTCCACGATGGAGAAAGTGGTGGTCATTTTTCAGCAAGAACAACCACCCTCAAAATCATGAGAGTCGATATTATTGGCCAGACTTATTTAAAGATTACCATGCATGGGTAAGGAAGTGTAAGAAATGTGCATTTTTTACAGGTAAAGAGAAGTTAGCAAACTTGCCACTTCAGCCCATTTCAAGTGGACCAACCACTTATACAAAGGGGGGTTTAGACTTTATTGGTATGATCAATCCACCTTCCAGCTCAGGGCATAAGTGGATTCTTATAGCTACAGATTATTTTACACGATGGACTGAGGTAGTAGCTTTGAAGGAGGAAAACGAAACCAATGTTCTAGATTTTTATGAAGGTTTGTTGACTAGGTTTGGAGCCCCTTCTACTATTATTTCAGATAATGCAAAAGCTTTTATTGGAAGTAATATCAGCTCTTGGGCTGTCTCGAATGGAGTTTATTTAAGTACTTCTTCCAATTATTACCCATAAGGTAATGGCCTTGCTGAGTCCACAAATAAGAATCTTCTTAGAATTATCAGAAGGACAATTGATTCAAATCAGAGGACCTGGCATTTGAAGTTGAAATCAGCTCTGTGGGCTGACCGGATAACCTACAAGAGGTCTATTTCAAACACCCCATACATGTTGGTCTATGGCTTGGAAGCCAAAATGCCTATTTCATTGGAGCTACCAGCATTGGAGCTTATGCATCAGATTGATGTTCTAGAAGAAGAACCATTGCAAGTCAGATATGCACAGCTTATGGAGGTATAGGAGGTAAGAAATAAATCATTAGAATCCATACATTTGAATTAGGAGTAGATCAAAAGAATGTTTGATAAGAAGACTAAGCTGAGGGTCTTCAATGAAGGAGATTTAGTTATAAAATGGGATGCAGACTGAGCTAAGCCTGGTGCTCATACTAAGTTTGATTCCTTATGTAGTGGCCCTTATGTGATCATAAGTTGCAAGGCTCACAACTCATTTCAAGTGGCCAAGACGGATGGTTCAGAGCTTCCTATCCCTATCAACGGGATCCATTTGAAGCATTGTTTCTAAACAAATAAGTTGACCTTGTACCATAGTTTCATGGTTTCCTCTAAGTGCTTATGCACATGTTTTAGTTCATTTTTTCTTTCGTAGGTGGTTTTTCCAGTTTGAAAAAGCCTGGGTTAGTTAGTTTTCATTCCTCCAAGTGCAGAAATGCACAGTTACTCATAATTTATTTTCATCATTGGGGATTTTTCAGCCTTAAAAGCATAAATCGAGTGAGAATTTGAGGTAGTTCCCATTGTGGTTTAGTTGAGTCACGAGAGAGCGTGGGTCCTTGTTGTTTAGTCGCAACCAGTGCAGCCAAGTTGCCAAAGATGTTGACCATTTTTGGTCATCATAAGTATGGGGTATTTTAAAATAAATTATTAGTTAAACATTGGGGCATTTCAGTTACAGATTATAGAGATTGAGTTCATTAAGTTGAGTTGATTACAGATGAAGGTGATTAATCAGAATTTGAAACTAGGAATGTTGTCCCCAAACAAGGAGCTGAGTACATGAATGGAAATCTCTCATTTATCTTCATCAAGCTTCACGAAGGATCATATAAAAAATTGATGAGGATAAATGTATTGCATTTTATGCAATCAACTAATCATTTCAAAACTACATTCACAGTTGCAAATTTCAAATAATCAGCTTCACTCTATTATGTTGTGCTCATCATATTTATTGCTTTGTATTCATTAAAGTTGTTTGTGATTCATGAAATTGCATCCATCTATACTATCATAAAATGTTACAAGTGACTCCTTTCCTGCTACTTCCATCAAGAAAGTACCGCCAACCAAACAGTGACAATAATGTCTGAATGGAGATAGTAGGAAAGAGTCAAAATGAAGAGCATACGCTTAATGCAGTAAAACAGCATACAAAGAGGCATATCTCATTCAATGGTTGCTTACTAGAGTTACAGGTATTTTTTTTAGGGTTATCTCTTATATTAATTCATTTTATTGAGATATTGAGTTGCTTACATCATTGTAGAATCAAAGGAAAGGCTGAATGCAGAAGGAGATAGTCAACTGATTATTTCAATTTAATGCTTTATTCATAAGAGATTACAAGGTTTCCCAGACAATTCGTGGGATGTGACTGAGTAAAAACATCATATAAATGGAAAAAATAATATTGCATGTGCTAAAGAATAGGAGTGGAGTAAAAGTGAACCCATCATTTCCTTTTCTATCTTCATTCCCGCTCCGCATCATCTGCATTTCTAACTTCATCTTGTTTCATCTTCCACTTTCCATCTCCATCTTCTTTTCTCATCACCTGTAAGATAAAGAGTAGTACTTGTCAATTTTGAGCTCTGGGTACATTTTTATTCCTATACACCTATTCTAAAGAAAATACATATTCTAAGTTCAATGTATCTAATGGTACTTGAAAGAAAGAAATACAGGTACATGACACAGGACAACTCAAGGATACAGATAGGATTGGCAACAAAAGAGAGTAGGATGCATAAAGAGAAATCAGTGGCAGAAAGAAATAAAAAAGGCAAAGGATTGAAATAGAAAAGAAAAATATGAAATAGATTACAAAAGAAATAGATGTGGAGATGACATTAAAAGGAAGTTGAAGACAGTTCACAGAAGAGGAATGAGGAAAAAATCAAAATCACATGGATATAAGAGAGGCCAAAAAGCCTGTATATTTCTAACTGATTTATGAGTATCGTAGAACAGTTATGACCTGGAATGAAAAATATCAGTTTAACTAGTTAATAAAGAAATAACTACTATTTACTTTCAAGAGAATGGAAAACAAACATCATTTCAAGATGGTTTACAGAAAGAAAGAAGCATCAGAATAGGTCAATATGGAAATAGTATTACAAATCAAAGTTAGAAAGTGAAAAGGAGAGAGGAAAACAATCATTTTTGGAAAAAATTTGCCAGAGTCTCCCCTTGTAAAAGTGACTTTTGATTTAAAACAGAATTGAAATACATGCTTTATAGGCTACTACATGCTTTATAAGCTATTTGAGCTTCGAAAGAAATGATAACAGTCAACAAAAAGTATATGTTTCATCATTACAAAGTTGATATTATGATCAAATGGAACATATAGATATTTCAGAAGTTCATCAAGTTGCAACTATTCAGAGTTCATTTTATTTCCAAATTCAAGTGTGAATTAAGCCAAATACTTCCAAATTTTCCAAAGCTACAATGGATCAAGCAAATCAATCATGAACGAACTCAGTCAAGGAATTAGACAACTCATAAAAGGTAGTAGAGAGATAATCATATATTTTCAAAGTGGACAAGTTGCAAAAATTTGGAGAGAGAAATATTTTCAAAAAAATTACCAGAGTCTCCCCTTTTAAAATGGGGTTTTCAGTTAGAACAGAATTGGAAATCAATGCTTTACTAATAAAATTGAAATACAATGACTGCATTATTACTTCTAAAAAAGGAAAATTCATTACAGAGAAGAAACTTGATGATTTTCTTTGAGTTCCAACTTCACAAAGGACAAATGATCATTAAATAGTCGGGTTTTCCAAGACCGAGCTTTGTAAGTTGAGCTTAAGAATATATTCAAATGAATAGTTATTGCAACGAGAGGCCAAAGCCATTAAATATTCATCTACAGAAAGGAACAACAAGCATCCAAAGCCTAACTCGAATGGAGAGGCTTAGTCAAATACAATGAATGAACAATCACGGTTATCAAATAAAATATAGTCAAAAGTGCAGGCCAAGCCATATTTCAAGAACAAGAAAAGCTGAGTATGTTTCAGAGTTTTCTTTTTCATATTAACACTTGCAGAGAATCAACAAAATGAAGAACTTACCACGTTATAATAGCAAGGCCGAAGAAGAAAAAATGGCAAATCAACTCCTTGTAGGCTCATGTTCAAGGTAACCAAAGCCAAATGACAATAGCAACAACAAAAAGACATCAGCAAAGCCAAAAGCTTCATGAAAATGAAGCTATGAAAGAAGTAGGTCTATACACGAAGCTATAGCTACAGGAACAAAATGAAACTTATACCTTCATATTCCTTCAAAAATGCAGGCCGAGCAAACCAACCATGGTGTCCAAAGGCCAAAACTGAAGTGTGCAGGCTCGAAAGCCATCAAAACCACCATGTATTTTTTAGAAAATGCAGAGCTAGAGAAAATTTTCCATGGCTTTACCATGGTCGATAAAATAATGTGAATGAGATCAAACAGAATGCTTCTACCCTCATAAACTCCAACCAACTCAAAATGTAACCCGAGTTAGAGCATCCAATGGCACAGATTGCTTCAAAGTTAATCAAAGGGTCAGGACTAAGTCAAACATCAAACCATGGCCAAAGTGAACCCCTCAAATCTGATGGCTCAAGATTAGTGGCAAAGATCCAATGATCCCCATCAAAACTGAAGTTAATGCAACGTACAACATAAGATCAATTGTCACAATCTTATCAGAAGATCAACGGTTTAGGAAAACTACCACCCAAAGAGATAAGGGCTTCATAAATGCCTTCAAAATCGATGAACAAAATTAAACAATGCACCTTCGTGATCAAGGGTCCAAGATCGATATGCCATGGATCGTAATTAATATGCCAACAACCAAGTTTAACACCTCCGCAAGGCCAGATCGATGACAAAAGACCAAACACATCAATAAAGAAGAGTATGCCAGGTGTCGAACAATGCACAGTCACGGCCCCGATGTATTACTGAATATAGTTATGGTGGACCCCCTTTTAAAAGGTGTTGGTGAATAAACAATATTAAGCCACATACTATAGTCTCGTGCCATATGACGAAGAGAAATATAAATATATGCTAAGTGGGGGCATAAGGTGGATAATGGGCCAAATATTATATATTTGCATGTGCATGGGGGCCAATCAAATAGACCAATTTTTATATGCATACCCAATGAAGAAAATTGCCAGAAATAGACCTTTCCATGCACCATGAAAGGACAAAATAGGTGTCAACATCAAAAATAGATCAGCATGTTGCATGATAAAGACTTGCATTGCAAGCTATATTTGTAATTCTTTTATTAGTTTTCCTTTAAAATAAGAGTCAACTTCAGTTTGACTATGTATTTGAGTGATGCTCATGGCCTTAAAGCCTTTTTGTAATAGATTATTATTATCCGTAATAAAAATAATAAAGGGATAATAATAGATCTAATGGCGAGTTCACTCTTAGACCTATTTTTAGGAAACACTTTTTGTTATATATTGTAGTGTGATTGCAAGCACAAAGGACCAAGAGTTGAGAAGGAAAGTTCATCTTACTTTCTGTAAGCTTTTAGGAGGACCCAAAATTCTGTAGTGAGCACCTATTTGATGCAATAAAGTTAGTTTTATCCTCCATCGTGCGTGCAATTCAAAGTGTTGCTTTTCTTTAATAACTTGTGTAAGTGAAATCTATCTTTCCTTTGCTAGTTTTCCAATGCAATTAACCTCTGATTTGCACTATAATTTTTCTACCTGGTCGATTAAGTGCATGTTTTCTCAGACACACTGTTTTGAAAGTGGTTTATAACCCTCTCACTTTATTCATTACAGCTAGCCATACCTTCTTCGGAATCACTTAGGAATTAATTATAGAAGTACTTTGAAGTGATAAGAAAAAATCTATCAATCATTAGTGTGTGTATGCAGAATAGAGGGATCCAATAAATATCGGTGCATCGCCTCAATTAGCTTGTTTATTTAGTATTGTCTTTTACAAGTCTTCCTCCTCTTTTTCTCACATAGAAGGTAGGATAGTGGTTTACTGAGGGAACCAACCCACTCTGGAGGCTCTCTTCCACAAGCAGGTTCCACAACCGGAAGAGTTCCCATTGTATCAATGGAGTGAGGAACAACTGTAGTTCCTATTGCATGTTCCTTGCAGTGGGTGCACTCTCAGATTGATAAAAGGTATAGATTGGGAGGCCCCCATTACAACTATAATCTAATGTGTTGTTTATGGATAATCAAACCAAGGACACCCCTTTTGGAGTTTTAAAAGATGTATCTATTACTATATAAGGGACCAAGTTCACAAGGGATATTGAGGTTTTGGCATTTGCGAGAAGCAGGACTTCCCACTCTATTTGGGTGCAATTGGTGTTATGCAAATAATGTTGATCTTTGGTTCAACAAGGGTTATCTCAGTTTGAGAACAAGGAGGAAAGGATTATCATCCCTTTAACTCGATGGGAAATCTATTCCTTATGATGAGCCTTTGAGTGTGGAAGATCTCGAATAGGATTTATGTATGCATCATTCGAGACCCGTGAGGTGCTCTAGCCATCTAAAGAGTGAATCCTTCAATGTGAATGTGCATAGTCTATTAGAGACACTATAAATATTTTCTTGTGATAATTGGGCTCATAGTACTTATGAGCTGGTAGGGCACAAAGTAAGAAGCACATTTGTGTGGACCAGTAGACCTCATTGTATAAAGAGAATAGGTAACAACTTGGTACCTCGATACACTAGAGAAGGGGATCTTACAATATTTCTACACGCCATGGAGGAATAGTGGATAGACCGTTAGAGAGATAAAATATGTTAGCATATACCCTATGTGGGAGAGAAGTGCGGCTGGTGGGTGGTTCACAGGATTATCTTTTAGGATGGAATGAAATCGAGGATTGCGCTTTCTACTCGGTTTTCTATGAGAAATGCACCTATGCAAATCTGCACCTATCATGGTAATAACCCTATCCAAAGCACCATGTTTAGCAAAGGTGTGAGAAACTCTAGACGAGAGGATAGAAAGCTTTACCACCTTCACTATGCACAAATTTTATTGCATGTTACAAGGTTACGCAAGTGCTTGGTATGTAAATGCGGAACTCCATGGCATGCATCAGAAATTGGAAGGATTTGATTGTAGGAATGATCCAGATGTTTAATTACATCTCTACTAAACCTCCAGTAGAAGATGCATTAAGGGTTATAAAGCACTTAACTATGGGAGATAGTGCCAAGGTGAAAGAACTCATTCAGGATTTATTTGATGGAAACAACTCAGGAGCACATTTTTCTAAAGAAATAGAGATAGATGCCACACTACTTAAGTGCACTTTCCTTGAGAAATAAAAAGGAAATATGGTCTACTTAGTGGATGATGAAGAAGTAGAAAATCTAGATGTAGATCATTCAATAGGTAGGTGTGAAGTTTTGGAAAGTGTAGATAAGACCACACACGCCTATCGTGAACCTATTAAAAAAAAAGTGAATATTGGATCAGATGTTGAGCCTAAGAAGACGATGATTGGGGATTATTGGTCTAACTCTAAAGTGGCCAAAATCATCGAGTTACTATGAGATTATCAAGACTTAGTTCCGAG
Source organism: Taxus wallichiana var. yunnanensis (assembly GCA_018340775.1). Classification (NCBI taxonomy): domain Eukaryota; kingdom Viridiplantae; phylum Streptophyta; class Pinopsida; order Cupressales; family Taxaceae; genus Taxus; species Taxus wallichiana. The sequence goes on from CM031244.1 coordinate 276,762,612, forward strand.
AGGATACCATGAACTCAAAGGCATGCATGAATCATTAGGAGAAATGAAAAAATGCTTAAGGAAGGTGCGTACCCAATCAAGAAGATGCCCTACAGAATAAACCCCAACTTGTGTGAAAAGGATTTCAACAAGATTTTGAGCCGAAATTGACACAAAATTCTGATGTTGGAAGAAATGATTGGGATGATAAATATTATGCCATGATTTGGGTGTATAGAATGACCTACTAGTGGTTAAACAAGGCCACACCCTTTCAATTGGTTTTTGACATAAAACTAGTTCTTCCTATGGAATTCATGTTACCTTCTTTGTGTATTTTGTGCACTAACGGTCTAGCCGATGAACAAGCATTAGAAGAATGAATTGAATATTTGATTAAGCTATATGATCAATGAGAAATAGCATGCTAGAGTCAAAAGAAAGAAAAATCTAGGTAGAAAGAATGACACGATAGGCACATCAGGGACAAAAATCTTGAGATAGGAAAGATGGTGCTTCTTTATGATTCTAAGTTTTTACGCCATCTAAGAAAACTCAAAATACATTGGTTAGGACCATATGTTATCACTTACATACTTGAAACATGATCTTGTCAGTTAGAAGCACTTGATGGAATACGGTTACCCGGTTATTTCAACGGGAGTAAATGAAGCCCTACTATAAATAAGTCTTGTTGTTGTTTGTAATAAGGAAGTGTTGCCATTTAGATTAGGTTTTCAATTATGTATTCCTTTAATGTATTTCCTTCTTCATCACTATGCTTTGTCAATTTAGTTGGTGTTTTGTGAAATAAGTATGTTTACGTGCCAGAAGCTAATTACCATTTGCAGTATTTTTATGCATAGAGGACTGTACATACCATTTATGTGGGGTGGTTGTTGAAAAATGGGTACAAATAAAAGAATAAACTGTTATAGGTGCTATTTAAGTTTAGATAGTTCATGGAAAGAATATTTCTTCCAAATAAGGACCATAGATGGAGATAAACGAAGGAACAATATAACACGAGGTAAGCAATGGCCGTGGAGACTACCAAGAGAAGGCACAATGGCGAGGTACTCAAGTACATGGAAGTGCGCTAAAGAGAAGTCTATAGCTAGAAGGTAGGAAGGCACGCTAGAAGGTTATAGCTGAGGCATGAAGATGTACCACACAGAAATTGTGAAAATGGTCAATTAATGAGAGGATTATTGGTAGGTGAAGGAGTAATAAATGTACCAAATTTTTGAAAATATATATAAGGACATGATGTGAGTCCATTTTTACCATTTTGATCACAAAAATTTGAACGAGATAAGTGTGACCAAGATGAGTGAAGAGTATTGAGGTGCGGAGAGTGTGAAACAAGATGTGGAGAGCATATTTATGTGTAGAATAAGCTTACGTCCCCATTTGTGAAAGGTTTGAGCAAAGTGGAGCATTGCAAGATAGCTAGGCACATGATTTCAACTAGGACATTCAGATTCAAGCTAGGGTTTGGAATTTATCACTATAAAGGATAGAAGGAGACACATTTACACACCATAGAGGACAAAAAGGTGATATTTTTAGATGGCACCAAAGAAAGTACCTGCTACAGGAGCCAAAGGAAAGAAGAAAGTGGAGGCAGAAGTTGAAATTTCTCCCAAGAGTAGTTTCTTAGAGATGTAGTATCTAGAAGGCATGATATTTGGGAAAGAGTGGGATTCCCACATACGCAGCTATAAGGTGAGTGATTACAACCACCACACCTCTGATAATAAGAAGGAATTAGATGTGTTGTTGAGTACAAAGACCAACAAGCGCATGGTAGAGGATATGCCAAAGATATGATGATTGTAGGGATTTTTTTTTAAATAAGGAGTGTACCAGTTATATGAGCTCCCATACTTTGGAAAATATGAACCTCTTTACCAGTGGCTAATGAGCAGAGTCCATGAGGACTTTTTCTATTTTGCTAGAAGAAGGATAAGGATTACAACAATGTTGATCTCGACGCTAACATGGTTAAAGGGAACAGGGACGGACCTTGACAGTGACTTAATTAATAAGGAAGAAATCATGGAAACATAAAAGGAATTGAGGTATACAAAAGGTCCACGTAGAATGGACATCAATAAACTAAAGAAGTACCCAGTGGTACAAGAAGCTACACATCTAGTGACTAAGTTGAATGATCAGGAGAGATGGTCATAGGTGAATACAATGTGGCTCCATGTTGCAAGGAATATGTCATAGGGGGTAGTCTATAACATAGCAGGATACATTACAGAGAACATCATTAAGGAAACACACACCTGTGAAAGGATCAATTTTGGTGCTATCTTACTGTCACTAGTATTTGTGGAGATTGGAGTGCCCGATGGGCCAAAGGACAAGATTTGGGAGTATCCCATGGAGAAAAAATCCCTTGCACAAAGGTTCAAAAAATATTTATGTGAAGGGTCAATGAGTGGGCCATTCAAATAGAGGGCAGAGATGTGGTATGACAGGCTCCACATGGCATTTAAAGAGGAGTGACACATTCCTAAGGAGTTATCGTTAGTGGTGGGTAAGGCAGTACAATTTGCGGTGTACTGGCACTTATGTATCCTGTGATTTTCTATGAAGGATGGGACTTAGAGCCCATGGTGCAAACTATCATATGCCTTCATAGTATGCTACTTCTAGGCATCAATCCACCATTTTACTGATGTGCGCCACCTAAATTTTTTTGTAAACAAGGTAGACTGTGACTACCACACACTGAGGAAGACATATGTATACCTAGGAAAGGTTTCCTATATTGAAAGACTTATCTCAGATGTTATAAACATGAAGCCTATAAGCTTGGTTGTTGGGGATAGTGGAGCCACGCTTGTATACCTTCAACTTAAGCCTAAGTTAGAGGGTAAAAAGTATGTGGAGAATGAGTTCGCACTCCCAAGGCCACCTAAGGGTAAGCATATAGTGGAGAATGTACCAACTCCAAATCCCATGGAACCTATAGAGGTAGATGATGAGGAAGAAGGGCATGAAGATAGTGGTAGCTTAGTACATAGATCCGAGAGGAATTCTAAAGAAAAATGGAGATCAAGCATGCAAGTACCCCACCACAGGAATAGGAAGATGAAGAGGACTTGGAAATATTCTAAGGAGAGCGTTGTTTCAAGAGAGTGTTTATAACAATAATAATACAAGGCATATGAACTCCTCAATATTTTATGAGATCACCATGACTCTCTCCATAGAAAGAGATAATTGAGAAAATAAGGATAAATTTGTAGTTGAATGAGGAGGAAGAGGAGTCTGCAGAGAGTGCACCTAGAACTCCTGTACCACTAGAGGATGTGGAGGAACCCAAGGATGAAGAAACAAAGGATGGAGAAGGAGTAGAGAATCCAAGAGAAACAGATTAAGATACTGTTTGGGACATTTTGGATCCAACTCCAAACCTTGGTGCTCAAGTTCCTAAGGGGCCAAGATCAAAGAGGGAAAGTGGGGAGTATGCTTTGCACCAATCATGGGCTATGAAGAGGACACAAGTAAAATTTTCATGCATGATTCTAGAATACAGTGGGCCTCAAGGACTTGTATGGATGGGAATTGATGGACCCGACATGGAAACCACACACACAAGGAAACATTTGTCATGGTCCATGCAAACTCACATGGACGAGCCTAATTTTGATGTGTGTGAAGAGTCACAGTGTGTCAAGAAGAATGAGGAAGGCACCAAAAATAGGAACATAACTATCAAGCCCACTATTATGACTAATGAACAGGTGAGTAATTCCTTGGTGAAGGTATCTATAGAGGTGGCATGGTGGAATGTGGATAAAGATGCAACTATTAAAGTGCTAAGAGAAGATATCAAAGCCAAAGATGCAGAAATAGTGCATCTGAAAGGAGAAAAGGACCTAGAGAAAAATAAGAATGGGGTTCTCATCAGCATGGCAGAGGATATCGGTGATCATGTCCTACAAGAAAGACCGCACTTGGAGCCCAAGGTACCCAAAAATTTCCCTTCTGGCTATGCATTATGTGCATACCTTAGTTGATTTGGTGCTTGAGGATGGACTGGTTTGAATGCCAATGCCAAAGGACCCTAAGTAGGAAGCAAAGAGAGAAGGGATTTAGTGGTTAGAAATATTTCATCTTATGAAGCATTACTCCAAACCTTGTAGGAGGAGCTGAAGAAAGTAGACCAGGCATTGAATATATGTGCAGCTCTAGAGGCAGTAATAAGAATCAGGACCATGGTAGAAGATAATGAAGTCCTAGAAGGCCATGAAGGATGAGACTTTTTGGTGGGTGGAGAGACTGGCACTAGTGAAGCAAAAGCATGAGGCCCTTGCAGCAACCCAAGACCCCCATAAGGATAGGTTGGATGAAATTGGGAAAATTATAGTGTAGAAGATGGATCTTCTAGAAGGAAGGGTGACTGTAATGTCCAACATTGTTATAGTATTATAGAATGAGAAGGAAGAGATTGTGTAAGAATAATTATCCTCTATTGCAATAGATATTCCAAAAAAGGCAGAAGCCACGTTGAGTGATTGGTAAGCCTTACAGGCTGAAATCAAAGAGGACTTGTGTGCATGTATACTTTGCTTAATGCTAAATCAAATGAAGAAAGAAATACCACCTAAAATAGTTCTACAATTTAGCTAAAACAAAGCATAAACACCATCAAGATAGAGAACTAAGCAAGATCTAAACTAACATTATAACTTTGAAAACATGAGATCAAAACTATGCATGCTTTTTTAACATCTCTACTCTCCTAAATTACCAACAAGAATGAATGGACCTATTTAGCTCTAATGGCAATCAAAAATTTCTTTGTTTGATCCTTAAAGAATGCAATAATAGGAAGCTTTAGCTCTTAACAATGGTGACCTCTCAAGAAAACAAAGTACAAGCTCTTAGTCTCTTTGCTATATGCTTTGCATTTGCTCTCTTAAGAAGTTTTAGGTGTAAGTAAAAAGGTAGGTGGAGGGCTCTTTATATAGCCCAAAGGATAAAGGATTCAACACATTCTCATGAATGTGGGATAAAGGTAAAACATGATTAGGAATGGATAAGGTTGCTTTATTAAAGGTAACCTTACTTCAGAAGGGTTTAATTTATGCTTAGCAAGTCATGGGAATTGGGGGGTGTTTTAATTAATCAAAGGTGATTAACTAATAGGTAGATGTAAGCTTATAGAATATAATTAGAGGAATATTAGTACGATTTAGGCTATTATAAGGGGATTAAATCAATTAAATATTGATTTATTGGTTAAATGGAAGGGAAAGATAATTAATTAATAATAATTAATTATTCTAGGTAGAAGGGGTGATTTATTAATGAAGGTCGTTAATTAGGGTATTTGTTGGATAGGCAACTTAATTAATTATCTTAGTGTAATTAATTAATGATGATATGAGGGAAAATGAGTGCTTTTGACGATATGTCATTGATTTGTTAGTAAGGGGATAATTAGCACAATTTAAGTATTTAAATTTCTTGGGTGTAATTATAGATGTTTACAAAGACTATCAAAAATTAATTCTTCCAGTTGGGATAGAGTAATTTGTAGGGTGAAATTCATTCTTTGTATGAAAATTCTTTAATTCTATTCCATTCATTATTCTTTATTTTTTAAAAGTATCAAGAGGTAATCATTTCCAGGGCAGCAATACAATTTTGTGTGGGGTAATGTTGAGCAAACAAAGGGTGATACTTAGTAGAAGGCACATAGAAGGTTCACACGTAAGAACATGATGCATTCAAAGGAATAGAAGGATAAGGAAGGAAACACATGTGGAAGAGGACATATTTGGGACTTATCCATTTTTAGGAGTTCCAGTTATTTTTAGAGATAGCATGTAGAGCGGATAAAAATGGATAAAGACTTGTGCGACACACATAGGCTATTTTTGGAGGAGTGGATACTAAGCGCTTTTCATGGGTTTGAGTTAATAATAGAATTATTACTGTCAATTAACTAGAAGAGATCTATTATTAGTGCACTTGCATATGTGTCTATTATTGTAAAGGCACATAGATATTTTTAGCATGTGACCTATTTTGGGAATTATATAAGCGGTGAATCACATGTCCCCACCCTTATAAATATGTAGTGATCTGTGTAGTATAGGAGGACTAGATATGAGTTATTGTGAAGATATGGTGCTAGATCTAATGTGTGCATAAAATTATGGTATTACTTATTGTAAGAAGCTTCTATGTATTTACTATGTTTAATATAATGGAGTGTATTGACTGATTCAAGGTGTTAAGCATGATTACAACTAGATCTTGCATGGTTGAATTCATTATGGCTATTGTTTGAATCCATTACTCTATAAATTTATATCTAGAATATTCTTTGTAGAATTTTAAACTATTTATGGATCTAAATTTATCAACTCTTCATCTTACAAGTATCCTTCAAAAACAAACCTAAAGAGGGCCTTATACCTTTGTGTACTTTGGGTGAGTGATCGATCTAGGATGATTGATGTACCAACATTCCCCGGTTATTTCTAGTAAATTCTAGGTTGTATCAAGCACATTATATGTAAGGAAGGTTTTCTTGTGGATCCCTCCATATTATATGTAAGGAAGGTTTTCTTGTGGATCCCTCCAAATTTGTAATTATAGGATTAGGGAGCCTACTAGTCAGAGCGCAGTGCATGGATTCCTTAGACATACGGGATACTACAGGAAATTTATTAAGGGATCTTCCAAGATCACCACACAATTGGAAAAATAGATAAAACACAATAGTTCCTTTTATTGGGGAAAGGCACAATAGTTGGTGTTTGACACTTTGAAGGATAGACTTGTCATTATGCCCATATTACGGTTTCCCTCTTGGGATAAACCTTTCCACATGCATGTTGATGCCTCAAGGAAAGCCAATGGAGTATTTTTAGCACAACCTGGTGAGGGAATTTTTTATCACCCCCTTTGTTTTGAAAGAAGGAAGTTGACACCAAAATAACAAAAATACACCACTACTGAGTGTGAAGCACTTTTGATGATCTACGCGCTACATATTTTCAGACAGTAGCTACTAGAAACACCATTCATATTCTACATGGACACATGACATTGAAGTACTTGGTGAAAAATCCCATTTTGCAAGGGTGCATACACTGTTGGGTCCTATTATTTCAAGAATTTTATTTTTCAGTTGTGGTAAAACTAGGAAAGAGTAATTCAGGACCTAGTCATTTATCAAGAATTGACTCAAATGGAGGACACGCAGATCATTGAGGATACCATTCAAGATGCTCAAATTTTTAGGTTGTGGTGTGCACCCTCTAACTTAGAGGATATTTTAGGGTTTCTTAAAATGGGTGTGGCATCAGAAGAAATAAAGGATTCAAAGAGAAAACAATTGGATATATGTGTTGACCTACATGTTGATTAGTGGATATTTGTACAAGCTAGACAAAGATGAGGTTCTATGTTGATGCATACTAGATCATGAGTGCATTGCAATTATGGAAGAAGCACATGTTGGGATTGCAAGAGGACACTATGTAGCAAATGCAACCATGTGGAAGATTTTACTAATAGGGCTTTGGTGAGAGAGTGTATACTAGGATTGTATTGATTTTTTAAAGGCCTATGACCATTATTAGTGCCTTGGAAAACCTAGAAGGAGGGATGAGATTTCATTAAGACCAATAGAAAATGTAAAACCATTTGAAAAATGGGCAATTGACTTTGTAGGACCTATTTCACCTACCATTTAAAGGACTTTCTCACGTTACATCATCACTTCCACTGACTACTTGACAAGATGGGAAGAGGTAGCACCTACAAAGAATTACACTATAGGGACATCAGCTAGATTTTTATGGGAGAATATAATCAAAAAGTATGGATTCCATTTATACATGAATAGTGACAGGGGTACACATTTTTAAAATGAAATGGTTAGGATTCTATAGGAATAATTTATGGTGGCCCATCACAAGACCACCCCTTATCATCCCCAAGTGAATGGAACTGTTGAGGCATTTAACAAAATACTAAGTCACACGTTAACCAAAATTTGTGACATTGGAAGAAAAGATTGGGATGATAAGGTATCAGTCATTCTATGGGAATACAGAAACAACCTACAAGAGGTTGAACAAGGCCACACCATTTCAATTGGTATTTAGCATAGAGGCTATTTTAATAGTTGAATTTATGTTACCATCACTTTGGTATATCGTAATGCGAAGGATTGGTGATGAAAAATTGCTTCAAGAAAGGATTGATAAATTAATGCCGCTAGATGAAAGGCAATCACTTGATAGATGGATTCAAAAGATAGAGAAGGAAACACAAAAAAATATGGCATGATCATCATATCAAAAACAAAAAATTTGAGCTTGGGTAGATGGTTTTTTTGAATGACTTTAAATTTATGCACCATCTTGGGAAGTTAAAAGTCCATTGGTTGGACTATACATCATATTGTACATCCTTGATTTAGGCACTTTCTAGTTACAAGTGTTGGATGGGATGAGACTACCAGGCCATTTCAATGGGAGTAGGCTGAAGCCCTATTATAAATAAGTCTTGTGTTTGTAAATAAGGCAATATTTCCATTTAGCCTAGGATTTCCCTTAATGTTTTTCTTTCCCTTGTGTTTCCCTTTTTCATTGTGTGTTCCTTTCTGTTGTGTTGTTTTTCACACCTTGTATTCCGATAACCACTTATTAATTTCAAGGGTTATGTATGCGTAGAGGGCTATGCATCTGCTTTAGTTTGGGGTGGAGTAGATCGAAGTGAAATAGAGGATAGAAGTGAAAGTTGTATTTTAATGGCTCAGGTTAAGCGCGCGTAAGGTAGGAGAGTTTGTGTCGGAAGGCTTTATAATGACCATGTAAAAAGGATGAGAAGTGCAAAAAAACATGAGGTAGGTGAGGGAAAAAAATAGGTCAAGGAAAGAAGTTCCTTTGCACTCGCAAGTGCATGTAAGATTCTTTAGTCATTAAGGATTTTTGTGTGCTAGAAGGTTATAAGGACTTTTCACATAGGATTGTGCACGTGGGCAAGAGCGCTTAATATCGTCTTTAGTGGAAAAATCCACATTTAATGATAGGTACATGTGTAGGTGGCATAATATGTATTACAGGGGTTAGAAAAAAGCTATAAGTAAAGGGTTGGGCACATCATTATTTACCTTGCTATTATGAGATTGAAGAGATCTTGCAAACTAGGGCATCCACAAATAAAGATTTTTGTGAAGGAAGAAGAGTGAAAATCTAAAGTTCGTGACTAGGGTGATCTGCGATTGAGAGTGGAAGGAGTACACATGCGTAGGAAGGTTTCTATAGAGTACGTTGTCTTGTGGAATAATTTTCTAGGTTAGGGTTCTGTAGCTAGGGCATGGGAGTAGAAGGATTATTTCATGAATTTGAGCCACAGATTTGAGCAGAGTGAGGAAGAGGAGCAAGGAAGAGTTGTTTTTAACTTGATAAGAAGATGACACCAAAGAAGGAAACCATTTCACCTAAGAAGGGCAAGGGAAAAGGAAAACAAACTACCACCACCAGTTTCAATGAGGAGTGGTATGTGGAGATGTAATACCCAGATGGAGTGTTACTTTGGAAAGAATGGGTATCTCATGTGAGGAAGATGGTCATGAGTGACTACAACCATCGCAAAAGTACCATAGAGAAGGAAATGGTGTTAGAGTTGGTTCATCCAATAGATAAGAGGACACCATAAGGGATGTCAATCTACAATGATGAGGTGAAGGTAAAATTGGAGATAGTCGGGTTTACAGAACTTTAATATTTTCCCTATTTTGGCAATTTCGAATGGCTATACTTGTAGTTGATGTCACGTGTGCATGAGGACAACTTCTACTTTGCAGGTCATAAAATGTGCATAACTCCCTAACTCATCTCTAATTTTACTGACCTAGTCTACGAATGAGATTTATCAGATGATGACCTAGAGGATAAAGAGGATATTAAGAAGACCATGGAGGAGTATGACTATAAGAAGGGGTCTCACTACTTTGACATCCCTGATATCTCCGACCCAGTGATGAGGATGGTCGTACACCTAGTAACCAAGCTGAATGGTCAAGAGAGGTGGACACATGTAAACAAGGCATGGTTGAATATATGTCGGAAAATTTCAGAAGGAACCATCTATAACATGTTTGCCTACATTGTAGAAGAGATCATCAATACCACACAAGAAGGAGATAAGATTATGTTTGGAAATGTTCTTCTCACCATCATCTTCTCATAAATTGGAGTTCCTAATGGGCTAGAGAATTTCATATGGGATTATCCAGATGAATACCCCTCCCCAAGAAGAGGTTTGAAAAATACACATGCATCACCATGATGGACACCCACAACACCCGCCTAGAGAAATGGTACAAACGCGAATGCGCGATGCATTCAGAGTTGAGTGAAGAAAACCTGAATGGATTTCCAATACTAGTAGATGAATAAGTTGAGTTCATTTTATATCAACACTTTTGCATTAGTAGGTTCACTCTATCAGATGGGACCAAGAGCCCATGGTGTAAATTACCCTTCTCTTTCACTACACAATATTTCCAAGTAGGGGTCAACCACTTCAAGGAAGCTAAAAGACTAAGGTTAAACCTTAGCAAGATGCACTAGGACCACCATGACTTAGGAGAAAGATTTTATATCTATAAAATCACACTTATGTGGAGAAGTATGTCTCCCATGAGGTGCGCATGAAAAAACCCATTACGATGCCAATTGTTGGAAGAATTGTAGCAAGATTATAATTATGCATTAGGCCTAAGTATACTTGGAGAATGATGTCTCCATCGTAGAGGATCCCACTGGTAGGAAGAATTCTATGCAAGAAAAAGGGAGAGGAAGAGGATCCGGAGAGAAGAAATCACCAAGTGTACGAAAACACAATCTATGGGTGCACCAGGAGGTAGGTACAAGGTTGAGAACATACAAACGTAGGAAGAAGTATCCCATCAAGGAGAAGGAAAAGACACCTAAGGAAGAGGTGTCAAAGAAAGAAGAGTCTCCAAGGAAATAATCACCTGCTAGAGAGGAAGAGGAAGAAGAATCCATAGTTAAGAAGAAGTAGAAGGTAGTGGGGAAGGTAGACTCAGAAGAGACGAGAGCTTGGAGGCCTACAAGGGAAAAAGAGATGATGGTGAGGATGAATAAGTTTAGGATCATCCCATGTACAATGTACATGACTCGTAGGAAGAAATAAGTGAGGAAAAGTGTGGAGAAGAGGAAGGAACTCAAGGAAAAGGGGAAAGTGAAGAAGTAAATACTAAGGATCAAAGGACCCCCAGCCTCACCAAGGAGAATATAGAAGAGGATGCGAAGAGATAAGTAGTGGGAATAATAGAGAATTTAGTGGAGCAGAAGTGGAGTGAAGTACCGTGAGATATTGAAGGAGATAGAACAAGAGATCGTACGAAAGGAGTATGGAAGCATGGGTGGAGATCCCACTTAGTAGTGAAATTTCCAAAGGCAATGTGCCCAAGTGGAAAATGTGTGATAACATGCGAGGGAAAGGGATGAGCTACATCAATAACCTAAAAAGGTATCACACACAAGTTTCTAGAGCACCGTGCGTATAGACCAACTTTCGAAATATCTTCGTTCGAAGAAGAATGCACATACCAATGAAACAGGAAAATGCTATCTTAGGCATTTGAGTCCCATGTCAATGAACCTGAGTTCAAAGTTAACTAAGGGGTGCTAATGAATGTGTTGGAGACCAAAGGAATAAACACATCGATAAATTCTCAAAGCATTTGTTGAATGAACAGTCTGCAATGCACTCAATAAGGTGTCGGTTGAGGTGGAGGCAAGAATTTTTCGGAGGAATGACAAGGTGAGATTCCTATAAGGATAATTGGAGAATAAAAATGAGGAGCTCATCGAAAAGAGAAACGATCAGAAGCAGGAATATTTGATCAACACACATTTGAGAAGTTAGCTAGGGGAGGAAAAGGTAAAGGTGTGTGAGGTGTACAAGAAAATTAAAATGATTACAGATTTTATTGTCTTGAAGCATCTAGACCTAGCACCACCCGAGAATAAATACAAATCCACCTTACAATTATTGGAATATTTGACTTGCATCCTTACGATGGAAAGGAAACCACTCACCTTAGAATCAATAGAAGAGGAACGGCGGGACATGAGAAGGAAGAAAAATAGAAGTTTGTGGAGATAGTATCTCAATACACTAAGCTCTTTGCCCTTTGTAAAGGCCACCGTGCGAGATAGCTAACACCGCTTATGATAATTACACTTGAGGATAGAGTAGCAAGTATTCTAGTTGCTACACATGAGGAAGATCTTAGGGAGTTTTAGGAGAAAAGTAAGGGAAACATGGAAGAGAGGGATATAATCCTAGCCAAGGTAGAGAAGAATTAAAAATCCATTGAGACCTTACGAGGATCGATCAAAAACCGGCTTAAGGAATTATATCCCCAGATCACCCACAGGATGGATGTGCTATATGACCTGCAAAAAAAAGTGGGAAGACAATATGAGTACGCTTCTGCTAAAGATGATGAACTAAGTTTTGATGAGGTAAGTGTTCTAGTAGGTGACCTATCCTAGTAGGTGTAGAGTGAAGTGGATGCCTGGGAGAAGATTGAGGAAGATATAAGGAAGGATTTCCCACTCATCCTTCAACAATAAACATATTCTTCTTCATTCCTCCATTCTTTATTTCTTCCATTTCTCATTCTTCATTCCTTCATTACTTATTCCAACCATTTAAAGTCCTACCATTCTTTATTATTTGGGAGAGGATGTTTTTGAGGATGGAGAACAAGCTTAGTTTGGGGTGATATTGGGCCTCAATATATTTTCTAAGTACCAAAGGGTGTGTGTGCACACGGGACTAGTAAAGAAGAAGGAACATGAGGAAAGTGCATAGGACAGGGGATTTATAAGGGTTTAGTAGTAACTAGAGCACTTGCACAAGGAAAAATAATAGATCTCAAGACTTATCCATATTCAACTCTCTGAGAAGCACTTGAAGAAAAATGTGACCCCATTAGACATGTTGAGTGGATAAGGTGCCAGCCTAGCAACTTTGTGGTCAAGGAAAGAATATCCCACGCATATAACATTCCCAAAATACATCATTGTAGCAAGTGGAGAGCTTAGATTAGAAGAAGCACGTTCCATTAAAGGACCACATGGACACTTGGCAAGTAATCTACTTCTTAAGGAAGGCATGGCAGTGGGTGCTAAATCTATTTCTAAGAGATGATCTAGAGTGAGTAAGACACATAGACACACCTAAATGGAGAGAGCTTGATTAAGGAAAGAGTCAAGATCATCATAGAGGGGAGGAAATGTGAAGCCCTGTAGAAAAAATTAGGAGATTCTAAGGGCTGGGGTTACCATTAGATGGTTTTAGGAATGATATCATATCTAGAGGGATGGAGTGCAGCGAAAATTTATGGAATATGAGAAGCATAGCTAGGGTCTTTGATACATGAGTCATATCTGTCTTGATACATTTTGTATTTTATGACCCTTTTAAATGTAATGTGGTTACTAGAACTATGATCAATATAAATATGTCTATTTTGAATATATTTTTCGTAAGTAAAAATGATAAGTATCTCTTCTTTATGTTAAAGATATGCTCTTTGTATGATGTTTCCCTTATTATGTGAATGGGTATATTGATATAATAACTCATCCTATCCCTTTAAAATGTATGCACGATCATTTACTTTTCTGCATTTAATCTGTTATCAATGGCATCATCTTCTCACAATGCTCACATAAAGGAGGGGCTTAGCAGTGCGCATGCCTTGGGTGATAGTCTGGTGCACATGGGATTAGAGTGTTATTCTAAGGGCACATAAAAATGAATACATATAGTCAATACCATAGATCAAGGAAAGAACTATACCTAACAACTACGAATATCCCCTTAATATCTAAATAAATAAAATGAAGTATCCACACACATAATTGGGTGAGGATAAATAAAATAAAGGTAAATAATGTATCTAGGTGAACATGAGTTAAGGTAAATACCTACTCTAATAGGTGATGCCATCATGTGCAAGATTCTTATGGCTTGAATTTTGTGGGAAACTATTTATAAGAATACTAAAGAATATGTTAAGGTGTGTAACCATTGTCGGCATGTTGGGAAGCCTAGAACAAGAGATGAGTTTCTTATTATGCCTATTCTAGGTGCCGAACCTTTTTAGAATGGGATATTAAATTTGTAGGTCTTATTTCACCAACTATGCATAGGACTAGCATGCATTATATTATAACTTGTATAGACTATACTTAAGGTGGGCGAGGTAACACCTACAAAGGATTGTAAAACAACTAAAACAACGAGATTTTTATGGGAGAAAATAATTAATAGGTACGGATGTCCTTTATGTATAACAAGTGATAGGGGCATTCACTTCTTAAATGAGACCATTAGAATTGTTTTGTCGAGTTTATGGTGGAACACCATAAGAAAACACCCTATCACGCAAAGTTCAATGGTACTAATTAATCTTTCAACAATATTATGGGACAAAATTGAAAAACATATTTTATGTTGGAAGGAAATACTATGATGATAAATTATCTTCTATGATTTTTCAATTTATTTCAGTGTTTTCATTGTAATAAGTGTGCTTGCACTACAAGATTTGATTACTATCTATCTAGTTCATGTGTAGAGTCTGCACATACTTTTAGTGTTGAGCGAGAGAAAATACAAGTGTTACATAGGCACATATATGGTTTGAGATTTAACATCTCCTTAAATATAGATGCACATAAGAGAAATATGTTACAAGTGATAAAATTAAAGGTGTTTTTAAGGAAAGGAATTTTACTTGAATTGAAGGCCATGCTTAGAAGGATGATTGCATAGTGCAACGCAAAGGTAGGAAGAAGCATGGGAAACTACTTAGGATGACACATAATGGTTGATGAACTTTGGTGCATGGAGGCTCTCGTAAGGAGGTTTGTGGCCAATAAGTAGTGGGCACACTAGAATTATACGACCGGGGCACGAAAAATTAGTGAAAATTATGAAACAAACATGAAAGTCTTATTAATGTTGATTGCAGTGGTAGGTGAGGAGAAATTAATGTTGAAAAAATTGCAAAATTTATAATATGGGTGCTTGAGAGTTCATTTCTACCTTGCATCCTTTGATTTTTAAGCTATGAAGTGTGTTTGAATAGCGGTTTGAGTGTGAAGTGCAAATATTGATCCTATAGAGCAATGTGAACTAATTTATTGTTAGATATGACCATTGTGAAGCTCCATCTAGAGGGTGTTTGAGAAAATTGAAGGCATGTGGAAGGGGAATTCACTGAAGCTAGGGCTCAAAGGACACAAATTCATACTAAGGGCATGCTTTAGGGCACATAAACTTATAATTCACATAGGTCGTGAAAGCATAGGAATGTCTTGAAGTTTACAATGGGACCTAAGAGAGCACCTAGGGAAATCACACGAGGAAAGAATAAGGTTGAAGCTGAAGCAGAGGTGGAAGAAGCACCTGAGACATATGTTTTGGAGATGTGGTATCAAGAAGGAGTTATTATGGGGTGTGACTGGGAGTCTCATGTTTGAAAGAGTAAATTAAGTGACTATAACCACCGTGCATACAAAGGTGGAAATTCAGAAAATATCGAGGAGTTGACACAAAAGATAGATGCATTTGGAAGATGATAAGCCCATATATGATGATGCTGGGAAGAAAACCTTGGAGAAATTTGGGGTTTTACAAGTCTATGGGATCCATACTTTGTAAAATCATAGGTGATTTATCAATCGATAATTTAAAGGGTCCACGAGGAATTCTTTTTTTTTTCCCGAAGAAGGGTACTTCGATTGTGCCTTTCATAGAAAGCTTATTAGATTAAGGAGCTTGGGAACAAAGATTTTCATTGATCTCGTAGGATAATGTGAATGTAGAAGCCACCGCTTTGAGAAGTTGAAATACCACAAATAAGTGAGCGTGATGCCCATAGTGAAGGTACAAAATTTATTCATTAATATTACAACTCACTTGTTGAAAAAAAATAATGGCCAAGAAAGATGGGGCGTAGTAAACAAAAGATGGTTGTACATTGCAAAGGAAAATGGCGGAAGGTACTGTGTATAACCTAACATAATTTATAGATGAGATTATTATTAAGCAAGTGCATAAAGGGGATAATATTAGTTTGGGTGATATTTTTATTTTGACTATGTTTTTGAGATTGGGGTTCCAGATGGCACAAAGAATAAATTTTGGCAATATCTAGAGGAGAAGAAACCTCTTGTAGAAAGGTTTTCCAAATACACTTGTGATGGGTCTACTAGGGGTGCATATAAAAATAGTTTAGAGATGTGGTACAAGATGTTGTGTGAGGATTTTGAATAAAAGTGGCACATTCCAAAATATTTTCCATCCATTGTTGATGAGGAAGTGGAATTTGCAATGTTCTAACACAAGTGTGTTGAAAATTTTAGAATGAAGACTAGAAAATGGGGCCCATGGTGAAAAATTCCTTCACGCATTCACCACACATTACTTTTAGGCTTTTTTCAATAGGTTCATAGATGTGCGCAAGATGAGGTTTGATGCATACAAATTTGACCGTGAGTACCACACTCTTCAAAAGACTTATATCTATCCAAGTAAGTCTGCATACATAGAGACAATGATATCTGATGATATTATGATAAATTCTATGAGTTTGGTAATTGGGAAGGTGGTAGTAGCTAAGGTGTATATCAACCTTAATCCTAAATTGGTAAATGTAAGGTATATTGAAAATGAGTTCAAGATTCCTAAACCACCAAAGGGAAAACAAATAGTTAGGACAAGGAAAGAGCGCATGCCTACTCCTCCTACATCATAAGAAGAAGAATTTTATGAGGAAATGGAGGATATTGGTGCACTAGATCACCGAGCATGGAGAGAACCAACCTTTGGAACTAAGACATAACATGAGATTACTCCATCCGGGAAAGAAAGGGGAGATGAGGTTATAATAGAAACAGAGGGTAAGCAAACAAAGAAGGAAGAGTGAGGTGCGGAAGACCAAGGCTTTAGAAGATTCTTGAGGAGAGCTAAGATAATGAGCACTTTGGAGTAGGACCCTCTCAGCCACTAAGGAGGTATATGATGATGTCCCTTGTCAAACCAATCCAAGAAGTAGAAAAATAAAAGGTGTAGGTATGTGCCCGGAAAGAGGATGAAGAAGAACTATTTAGTGAGACTAGGCCCATAATAAAAGATACGCAAGTTTTGATGTAGAAGAAGAAGAAGATCCTAAAAACAAAAATATCAGCATGATATAGTGGTGTTTGGGGAGTGCAAGGAAGAAAAAGGTCCACAGGTGAAGCGAGGAGAACAAAAGGAGTATAGGTGAACCATCAGGTGAGCCTATTGGGAATGAATGTGGGGTTCTATTAGGTTAAGGTCTAGTTAATGATACATGGGTACATGTACCTAAGGGAAGGAAGACTAGGAGGCATAAGGAAGAAGAGATGTATAAAATTCTAGATTTTGGGTATGTTAATGACCCATGAAAAATTATTTGTGTCAGGTTTCAGAACACACTTGAGCCTGAAAAGTTATATGGATGGGAGTTAATGGATCTTGAGGTAGCGAATATGCACATAAGGAAATAACCGTCTTGGAGCATGTAGACCCATATGGATGATCTAGATTTTTGTGTAAAGGAGGAGGCATGCATACTGAGAAAAATGAATAAGGGAGCATAAGCCACACACATGACTATGAAGCTAAAAGAATTCACCAATGAACAAGAAATTAATACCTTGAAAAATATGATAGAATATGTGGCACATAAGAACTTGGATAAAGCAGCCACACTTAGGTCCTTGCTCAAGATAACCAAAATTTTAAGGAACAAGTTGAGAAATTGTCTAAGGCATGCAAAAGGATAATGGGAGGAAAGAGAAGATTTTGGGTTTTGCTATAGATATTGGGGAAAAAAATTATACGAGCACATATGGAGATAGATTAGAATAAAAATAAAACCTACCCCCATACCTACACTATTTACAAGATTGTGTTCATATTTTGCTTGTGAAGATGTCAGTTACACAGGAGGAGATATCAATAAATGTTGGGGCTAAGAAGGAAAGAACTAAGAAGTTTATTTCATCATGGATCAGAAAATATGATGCCATCCTTTAGAATATAAAGGATGAGTTGAAGAAAGAATAATGGGCACTAAAGATTTGTGAGGATCTAGAGAATACAAGAACACTGTAAGAGGAGAATAAATTTCTTACAGCAAAGAAGGATGAGACACTTTGGGATCGGAGGAAAAGTTGGTTGTAGTTCTATAAAAGTGTGATGCACTTAAGGTGGCCAAAGACTTGCATGATGAAATAATAAAGGAACTAGGCAATTTTGTCTTGTGGAGAATGGATTTTTGGAGGGCATGATTTAAGGACTATTTAGAGTAGTAAGGGAAATGTAGACTAAGGGTGAAGATATGACCTTAGAAGAAATGAATGCAGTCCTTGGAGATGTCCCCGATAAAGTAAAGAAAGGGATAACTAAGTGGAATGAATTAGAGGAAGATATCAAGGAATACTGTGAGATTCTTATTACCGCTGAGTGAGCATGATGGATATTCTTACCTTATTTTAATTATTCTATTTTTTCATCATTCATTACTTATTATTTGATTCTTTGGAGAGATAAATTGAGAAACCCCATTGCTGAGGGAAACAATATCATTAGTGTGGGGTAATGTTGGGCTAAATAAATTACGTAAGTACTTGAAGAGAATGCATAATTTTGGGGCATGCGAGAGGGATGCAAAAGCATGCACAAGTGGCATTTAAGAAGGGTGCACACATGGAGGAAGCATTCAAGACTTAGCCAATTTTACATGGCACATGATAAAAATAGGAAAAGCAGTTTGAGTGTAGTTCAAGAAAAGATGATAATAAGAAGACTTCTCAGCCAAGGAAGAGCTATTTTTGGAACAAGTGGAAGACTAAGAGACATACATGGATTTTAATATTAATAGGATTAAGATAAATTTTAATTATAAATTAATATATTATTAGTCACCATGTAGAAGCGTGCAGTGTTGGCGCATGGCTATTTTGAGCATGCAACCTATGTTGAGAATGCATGGGCAGTGAAGATAAAGTCCCCAAACCTAAATATATGTGATGTATTCTATTGTTCTGGGAAACCAAGAGAGATATCTGAGTTATATTGGAGTTATGTTGGTCATATGAACTCACACGTATGACTTTAAGAGGGTATTGTGATGTATTCAACTAAATTTTTGTGATGAGTTAATATAATGGATATTTTTGGATGGATATTGGTTGTTGATTTTTATGTTCATGGTATTTGTATGGTAAATATGATATTAATTCTTATGTGATCTCTATGTTTCCTTATTACATGTGCTTCCAATTTGATCTTATAGATCTGATGTTTCTATTAGAATGTGTTCTTTGATAATGGTTTATATGAATATGCATGATAACATCTTGAAAAGACAATACAAAAGAAGGACCTGGTAGCTTTGCATGCTTCAAGTGAGCATTCAGATCTCTTAACAAAGTGCTAGTGTGCCTAGGCTTCTAAGTATAAAAATACTCGCTCCTTTTGGGTCTGTTTTATCTTTTAGGAATATATTTTTCACTTATGGGTCTACCTTCTTGTTTTCAATTATAAAATTCAAACAAGGGAACCATATAAATACATAGTTATGTTTTCAAAATGAGACACCAAGCATTAACCATTACTATCATCAAATCTTACATTCAAAATGCACCTAAAGTGCTCCAAAGCATCCATCTAGCATCCATTCAAGAGATAAGGGACTGCATACTATGCATACATAGCATAGGAAGGGAATTTCATTTTATTCCATCCACACATTCTACTACATTACTACATTCTACCTACATCCCACTATCAAGTGCAACTTACACAAGGGAATCCTAGGGCATAATTTTTACACACACTCACAAGAACTACATGGAGTATGAGATGTAGTGCAGCACTTGGTCATAAGTTCATGCTCATGGTAACCTCCGGGTCAGTCTCACTCCCCATTCTACATATTTATTTTTAGATTTGATGTGGTTTGTGGTTTTATGTAGGTGAACATCTCTTTTACAGGTTACAAATACCTCTGCAATCATATTGGGACTACCAAGTTATCAAAAGGGAATAATCATGATAACCTTGTGACACATGAGCGACCATATTTTGAGATTTTTCATAATCCTTGAAACCTACATTAATTCACCAACACCTAGGCACCCCTATCTAACCTTGTTCTTGAGTTACAAAATTTACGAGAGGCTGATCATGATGTTACTTGCATTTTGTTCATCACTTGTTACTACTAAAATCACTTCCGAGTGCACATAAATAAGCTAATTCCTCTGTCCTTCTTTGCTTAGGGTTTTATACATTACATCTTACTTTGCTTGTGTCATTTCTATATTTCAGTATTTATACATCATTTATTTCAAGTAGTGACTCTGTAATATTATATTTAATTCAAATTAAATTAAATCATTTGGTGAACCCATCACACGAATAAAACCTTGCTTCTACAAATTATAACATCATTTTACTATGGCTGAGACCTATGCACCCTTTACTCGATGAAGATCTTAATGATCTTAGTGCTCATATTGTTAAACATCTACAAGATTTAGATACTCTTTTCTTCACTTCTCTTGAGGATTCCATAAATCTAGTTGAGCTTAACCCTCTCACCTCTAATGTTTCTTCCATAACTATTACAACACAACCTCCATATTATACTCTTCTACCTACTTGTACTATTTTTGTTTCTATTCCTACTACTAACTGTTATCCATTTCCCCACAGGAAAATGTGATAGCTAAAAGAATTGGACTTGGGAAATTGTTGGACCTTCCATGAAGAAAAATGGAAAAACATGTATTCCCATGCTTTTGGGTGCTTGGAATCATTTGGGTGCATTCCTCCCTCTCTCTTGGCTCGAGTTCTATACTTTTCCAAAATTTGATAAAATGGAAGTAAATAGCTTAGGGAAATATACTCTTCCTTTCCTAACTCAATTAATATTTTCCCTTAAGGATTTGGAGAAATTTGGAAAATGAGAAAACAACCTTTTCCTATGTATTTGGCATCAAGATGGGTTTAGTGGAACTAATACCCATGTGACCAAGGTTACTGTGGTAGTCTCTAACCCACAAGGGATTCAGGTTAAGTTTAGATATGCGGGTTGAGTAAGGAACTTAGATATAGGTTCTTGTGTGCTACTTATTCCCCACATTTATGATTTTTTTCACAAAAAGGGGTGAAGTGTAATGTGGGCTAGGATATATTGTGGAGAACAAGTGCAAATGAGGAATAGTTCTCAGAACAATTTTTTCCTTGCGCGGTTCATCATCTGAAAAATGAATGCATATGGTGTTCTGCGGGGATGCGAGAAGATTTTTGGAATGGTGGAACTAGTTTCGTTGGGGATATAGTTCCCATGGAGGCTTAGGAGTCATAAAATGAAGCAGGCGAGTTCAGTGTAGAAAAGGTGGGATTTGGGGGAATAAGGAGATAATGGAAAAGTATTGTGTACCTCAAGTTCTTGAAAAACCTAATTCACTTGTCGAGATAAATAGATGAATTAAATGTAGACTATGGAGTCACGCAGGGAACCGCTTTGAACCTATAACCCCCCGAACTTAAAATGGCCATAACATTCTTCCTAAAACTCTGATTTTCACAAAATTTGAATTTTCAGAAAGGTATCAACATCCTCTATGGCACATTTCAAAAAATTAGGTTAGTGAAAAATAAGGAAACATCTCCAATATTTAAATGCACAATTCTAGGTAGCTCAATCAATATAACTAATGAAGTATGGTGCCCTTTTCTTCTCTAGCAAGAAAAATATCATGGAGGGATTGATTTGGCATTTTTCTCATGCCCTTTTTTAGACATATAATGCACCTTGTTGGTGGGTGAAGATAGAATTCTAGATTTCCCTCTTCTTTCTTTTCTAATTATTCTATATATTGAAAAGTGAAACTCATTTATAGGAGTTATAAATTCAGTAATGCTTTTACATTTTCTTTCAAGTGTTACATATGTATGTATGAGTTACAAGCCTCAGATTTGAGCTTTTTCATCACGAATTTGTCCTCTCACATCCATTGTAATGTATTTTTCATCCTTAAAAGTAATTAAATACTTGTTTTGTGGCTACTTTCTACCCGAATTGTGTTCTATTGCATTTTTAGGTATTTTGTGCATCCTCTATTATCCTTGCAAGTTTAAATCTATTTTGTTTCATGGATATGGTAGTTTCAAGGTTGTGTTATACTATGGCACTTATGTCTACCCTCTCTTCCACCATTTTTTTCCCAATATTCATCATCTAAGAGTGTCTCTTGACCCTTTTCTTAGTGTTATCACCTCTCTTTTACCTTACGACTTCCACTTTTACGCACTTTTCTCTCTCCTGGTCCCTTGGATTTTAGAATAAGAGTAGTTTGTTGCATTTCTTTCCTTATGAGTAGTTTTATAATTAGGATTAGGTAAAGGAACTATCCTTATCTAGAGGTTGATCTCATTTATGTAATTGCCACACTTTTGAGATCATCCCATGTTAGAAAAAGGTAGGAATATGTAATGATAAAATCCCATTGTGCTGATTTTTTGACATAACACAACCATTTCATTATGGATATTAGTCATTAAACTTAGTATGTATCTTCTTCTAGTGCTCATGACCTAATTTCCTTATATCGTGATCTGTAAATTCAAATTTGTCAACTATATCAGGTTACTTCCCTCCCCTCTTCATATCTTAACCCCTCTTTGATACTACACATCCCTTTTGCACCTACCATTTCTTCTTATCCACTTCCTCCAAACTTCATCACCAATAAGTTTCCTACCTTAAATTAATATGGTGACCCTTAAGAGAATCTCGATCTTTCCATGTGGCATGTCTCAATTATGCAGATGATCATACTTTGCTAGATAATTTATTTCCTAGAGTCTTCGAGATTACGCCATGCATTGGTTTTATGATCTACCCAGTCATTCGGTAACTTATTTCATGCATCTAACCAATGTTTTTCTTTCTCACTTTTCAATCAATATTGGCACCAAGATATCTTATGCACAACTTGATCAAATCAAACAAAGATATAATGAGCATCTATCTGAATATGTCTTTTTTTATAGATAATGTTTGGAAAAGGCTCTAAGGGCCATTTACATATCAAGATATTACATTAAATATCACAAAAGTAAAAATTATCTATCAAAAATCCCCACAAAGCACTCAAGTCAAAAATAATTTGACTCAACCAGATAAATACAAGAACCCAACAACTAGAGATACAAAAAACCAAAACAGAGAAGGCCACGACAAAATAGCCTAGAAGACAAGTAAACAAAACTATACAAGAGAACCCTTATACACATTTAGCCTTAGTCCTCAAACTTGGGCTAATAGAATGCATCTAGATGTCATCCTCATTAGAGATTCTTATGGAAAAGTGCCTCTTCTTTCCTTTGTTGACTGTAACCATCTCCTAAAGAACATCAACCCTATTTTCCAAAACAACAATCTCTATAATATACCTCTGAACCCCCTAAGCATATTCCTATTCTAAACTTTGATTTGAAGAACGGTATCCTCCAAAGCTTCAATTTTTCTAGAAAGAAAGTTAAACACATTATTTCCCTCTAAAGAACCTATCACTAGGGTTATTCTCCAAATTTTTCCTTGTAATATTATGTAGAGTAGTCACAACATACAAATCCTTCTTAGCTCTCTCTTTCATTTTGTTGAGCCTAATCCTATCAGCCAAAGAAATGTGATCCTCCCAATCTTCACTAAGCCTAATTACAATCCGCCTTGTTTGCATAATCATATTACCCATTTTAACTAATAGAAGGATTAGCCCCTGATGAAGGGGAACCTCTATTTTCTTGTCTTTAAAAATATTAACAGACAACTGAAGGGAATTAAACAAGTAAAATAAGATACTCATCTTCCTTCCTCTTCAAAAATTTTTAGAAGCATGAGATGCTGAGAATGCAGTTTCTGATACTTACCACCCAAATTTATATATTTCATAATGTAGAAAATAAATTCATAACATCCTCCATAAAAAAAAATTTATCCTCATCATCAAGAAAAATGTGTACTTCCTCTTAAAGTTGAGTCTTATCCTTAAACACCATGCTTTCACCACAATCCATATAAATAACCCTACCAATAATTTCTTCCAACACCAAAAAATTAGCACCATGCATAGTGACAACCCCATTATCCCACACCATTACAAATTTCTTTGAAATATTTTCATCAAACCCTCATAGTCATTGTAGAAAATGAGCAATTCCTCATTCCTTAAAAATGTCCCAAATGAATATATCTCTCTCTAGACCCATGCAAGATGATGGCTTAACCCTAACCCTACTACTACCCATCTTAAGGAAAAAAACTAAAAATAGAACAAGTCTTCAATGAACCTATCCATAAAACCAAAACAAGTATTTAAATTAATGGTCATAGTAGATGCATACCCAGAAATAATGACATGGATAACTCTCGCACACCAAAGAATAATAACAAGGATAGCTCATATCCTTTTCTCAGACTTGAAATAAACTCTGATTTTCTACATTTAGGATGGACTATCAGGTAAATCTACCTCACTCCCCTACAAAGTTTTATTATGTGCCTGAAAACCAATGCTTGCTAACTTGTTAGCACATGAATTAGCTTCATGAAAAAAATGATTAATTTGAATGATATCAAACTTTTCTAACAGGCCCTTAGAATCCTTAATAATGGAATCAATATTTATATGATGCTTGGATAGGTCCCTCATAACATTTATAATGTATAATGAGTCCCCCTCCAATTTAATATTCTTTATTTGCAAATAACTGACACATTTGAAACCAATTAGAACTACATAAGACTCAACATAATTGTTAGATTTATTAACAATAGGCTCAGCATAAGCTATAACTAGGGACCCCATCTCATTTCTAATTGTGTGCATGTATACTTTGCTTAACGCTAAATAAAATGAAGCAAGAACTACCACCTAAAATAGTTCTACAATTTAGCTAAAAAAATCATAAACACCATCAATATAGAGAACTAAGCAAGATCTAAACTAACATTATAACTTTGAAAACATGAAATCAAAACTATGCATGCTATTTTAACATCTCTACTCTCCTAGATTACCAACAAAATTCATGTACTTATTTAGCTCCAATGGTAATCAACAATTGCTTGTTTGATCCTTAAAGAATGCAAGAATAGGAAGCTTAGCTCTTAACAATGGTGACCTCTCAAGAAAACAAAAAGGCAAGCTCTTAGTCTATTTTGCTATATGCTTTGCATTTGCTTTCTCAAGAAGTTTAGGTGTAGGTATAAAGGTAGAAAGAGGGATACTTATATAGCATAATGGATAAAGAAAACACTTCATCCCTTTGCATGTGGGATAAAGGTAAAACATGATTAGGAATGGATAAGGTTGCTTTATAAAAGGTAACCTTACTTTAGAAGGGTTTAATTTATGCTTAGCAAGTCATGGGAGTTGGGGTGTTTTTAATTAATCAAAGGTGATTAACTAATAGGTAGATGTAAGATTATAGAAGCTAATTAGAAGAATATTAGTATGATTTAGGCTATTAGAAGGGGATTAACTCAATTAAACATTGATTTATTGGTTAAATGGAAGAGAAAGCTAATTAATTAATAATAATTAATTAGTCTAGGTAGAAGGGTTGATTTATTAATAGAAGGTCGTTAATTAGAGTATTTTTGGATAGGTGACTTAATTAATTAGCTTAGTGTAATTATAATGATGATATGAGGGAAAATGAGATCTTTTGATGATATCTCATCGATTTGTGAGAAAGAGGATAATTAACCCAATTTAAATATTTAAATTTCTTGGGCGTAATTATGGGTGTCTACATTTGCCTCTCTTTAGGGTGGTGTAAGTGACGCCACTTCAAAGATAGTAGACGGGTGGAATTTCAAGAGGTAGAAGAAAAAAATTAGTAGAAGTGAGAGATGCCTCCTCGAGTGTCGATGGGGTGATGAAAGAAGACGATCGATGATCGAAAAAGGTGAGAGATAGATAGAAAAATGGGAAGAGGCAAGATGGAAGAATAGGGGTGAGAGGAAAGCGATGCAAAAGGAATATGGAGGAGGGGAGAGAATATCTTAGCATCTAGCCACTATATATTGGAACAATTTTGGTGTCATCATATTGCCATAAGAGCTACGCCATTAGTCCTTTTGAAAAATATAAGCATACGAAAAAGGTAGAATGACATGAAAATTCATACTACGAACAATTGTCCATTGTTGAAAGCACCAAATCCATGCAACATACAAAATGTAATGCAATATGAGAAAGTAAACAAGTGAAACTAACAAAGAAACACAATATAATGTTTTTATTATTGAGCTTGATTCGACTGTGTAAATTAATGACAAGGATTGATGATGGTACCCTAAGAAAGGATACATGTGAGGGGAATAATGGAGGACACTTGGGTGCAATGAAAAAGCAATGTGCACTACTTAAATAGTACTAGGCAACTTGTTGTGCCCTAGAGTACGTAAGAAGTAAGTAACCTAGCTTTTGTTAATGGAGGTAGTAGATCAAGATGATCCGCAAGTCACACACATGAACAAGTGAGAACTAAATAAATACATTTTTAGGATGATTTTCAATTTTTAGAAGTTTTCTTAAATATATTTGAATGTTTTTATGATTTTTCTAACATATTTGAATGGTTTGGTTGATTTTGAAAGTTTTACGAAACTATGTATAGGAAGATAAAGAAGTGTGGATGCCTCTAGCGATAGATGTGATGTACATGGGCATAAGGCCACGTGTGTGCGAAAAAGATGAAGATGCCAAAAATGCCCCAGCGATTAGGTGGGAATATTCAAAGGAAAACTCTTCACGGTAGAAGTGGGACCCAATTCCATTATGGATAGGTTCAACATGATGGTGAACATAAACCAATGACATCTTTGGGAAGAAGCAAGGATTCCCAGCGTAAGTTGGCCTAAAAGAACATGATAGAAAGGAAGGAGAAGATTATTTTTGTGGAAGGGGACAAAGGTTCCTAAAAACATGGCAAAAAAGTAATCTTATACACATGGATGTTCTGAATCAAGTAGAAGAACGATGTGAATGATATGAATGTAGCTTAGAAGTCTCACGATGAAGAAGTGATTAGCCAAAGGCATAAATCATGAGATGATATATAGACTAGAATAAGAGTCTAAACAAGGTCTAAAAAAGACACTTGGTAACATATTAATCCTGTCTACTCATAGAGATACAAAGTGTGTGCACGTGGATTTTATTACCTCTTGAAGTGAAGATTTAATAGAGAACAAGTGAAGAGACC
Organism: Taxus wallichiana var. yunnanensis; assembly: GCA_018340775.1. NCBI lineage: Eukaryota > Viridiplantae > Streptophyta > Pinopsida > Cupressales > Taxaceae > Taxus > Taxus wallichiana. Next base: position 276,790,014 of record CM031244.1, read on the forward strand.
CTAGCCAATGTGTAGGAATGATTTATTGTGAAAGGTGATTTTGTGAATGGATGGTGAAAGGATAGTCGTACATTGCTCCGCTACTAGCTAGGTGTCCATAGCCCCGACGGAGATGTATTTGATTCTAATCGCAACATTCCTCTACTGCCAGTCAGGCGTCCATAGCCCCGATAGAGATTATTGGAAATATCCCAAGAGAGAGTAATATATCAATTTGCTTTTGCTTTCTAGATTTTAGCTTTTTATTTTTGATTAATTTTGATTCTTTTGCTTTAAAAAACTTATTTCAGCTCTCTTGTTTGCCAAGGGTTAAGAACCACCGATGGCTGATGGAAGGAGGTGGAAGTGCTTATGATGAGGACATTGGCTAGTGTCAACAAATATGTCTAAAAGTTCATTGCAACAAGTTTATTAGATTTTGAATGTGATAGGATCTATAAGAGGTCAATCATTCTTTAATTTACCAAGGTGATAAAAGACCAGGGTCAAATAGATACTGTGTAAATGTCACAAAATGCATGTGAATAAGCTAACCAAAATATCACTAAAGGGATGAAAATGGTAGAAAGACTTGTAGAAGAATAGAAAGGAAGGAAGAAATAAATATCCATGTGTACAAAACACCCGATTACAATGTTTGATCTTTGTACCTTTGATTTTTGTTGTGTTTTCTCAATGTTTTTTTTTGTATTTTTGAATTGTTGTTTTTTTAGATTTTTTACATTTTTTGGACCGTTGGGACTAACAAAGTCACTCTATGTGATAGGATCCAACAATGATGTTTGCGACTTCCTTGACAAGGGAGACTAAGCATGTTTGTTTATCAAGAGTCATGTTTTCCCGATCTCGATGATCATGGTGAGTTCACACTCAACAAAGGTCTGTGATTTATCTTGAAACATGGATTTTGTATGTGGGAGCTTGAGTTCCCTATCCAAAGGTTTATGTACTTTACGCTATACTTGATGGTTACGTTAATGTGCATTCTTGAATCACGCTTGATTTAGAATTTTGATATTGTTTGATTTGTTGGGAACTATAGATCTCTTTGCAATTTTGATCTGAGATTGATTAAGAAACTGTTTAGGTTCCTTATAAGCTAACACATGACTTATCTGATCCCGAGAAGGAGAAGAAAGTGAACATGGAAATTTAGAACTGATGTAAAAAATGACAATGGGCTTTCCACCATCTTTGGTAGAAGAATAATGTGATTGACAAAAACGATATGGTCCAAGGATTGAAGAAGATGGGCTCCTGAGAGGTGAGCCATAGATAGAAGATGAAGGGCTACTAGGATGTGGCCCAAGAATTGAAGAAGAAGGGCTACTAGGATGTGACCCATAGATGTAAGATGATGTACTACTAGGATATGGCCCAAGAATAGAATATGATGGACTATCGGGGGTGATCCATACCTAGAAGACAAGGGGCTAGTTGGACATGCCATAAGAATAGAAGATAGTGGACTACTAAAAATGTGCCACAAATAGTAGAGGGAGGGCTACTAGAAGGTGACCCACACCTAGATGAAGATGAAGGGCTACTTGGTGTTGCCCCATAAGATATTGTGATTGAGGAATTATGATAGACAAATCGTTATTGGGTGATGAGAAGATAGGTCATGGATCAATGCAAGACCAAGGAGTTTCATCACATAATGAAGAATGGGAAGATCAAAGGTTAAGAGGAGGATCAAGTTGCATGATCTCGAGGCTCTTCCTCTATTTCTTGATAAAAACAATCAACCTTTTCCTCACAAAGATGCAGATGCATCAAAGTCTAAAGAGAATCCTTTCTCATAATCTGCTAAAGGAATATCTTCATATGCCCCTATAAATGCCCTGATTGTTTCTTCATTCTGAAAGAGATCAATCGGTATGAGTTTTTGATCAACCACTAGGGGTTGATTGGAAGAAAGAGATCTAATTGGTGTGGGAGACTTAGAAGATGCTTGATGATGATTGATAGAAGAGGATGTTGTGGGGGATGAAGAAGATGTGTAGCTATATGTCTCAGGAGTAGAAGAAGGTGGTGTGGACCTACCTATACAATGGTATGTCGTATGTAAAATAGTAGGATTAACTCCAAAGTCTGTAGATTGTGACGCATGGGTCGATTCTGAAATATTTATCAAAGGAATTTGAGTCACACAAATCTTCAAAGGACGAGGACTTATTGGGGGTGATTGATGAAGAAGGTCCTACGAAGAATGGGAGGACCGTGATTCAAGAATTGCATCGAGATATATAATAACGAGGGTCCCGCAAAGAAAGAGAGGAATGTGATTCAAGAATTGTATTAAATATTTTATTGGAGGGATTTGGAATTGCATGTATCTTCAATGGAAGAAGATGTCATCAAGTGGCCGATAAAAGGGGTCCTACGAAGAAAGGGAGGACGATGACATAAGATTCGCATTAGATGACTTAGGAGTCGAATTAGATGAATCTAAATAGTAGTTTGGATCTGAATCATCAGAAGATTCAAAGGAAATATTTGGATTGGAATCCTCAGAAGAAGAGGAAATGTTTGGATTGGAATCCTCAGAAGAAGAGGAAATGTTTGGATTAGAATTAGAAGAAGAGTGGGGGGAACTCGAATAATAATTTGGATCAGAAGCATCCAAATCATACCACCGACTATGAGATGAAGGTGGGGAATGAGTTACCCATATGGGCTCTCTAGCACGAAGAACCAAACAAGGTTTAGTTGTAATGGGAATCTTTTGATTTGAATTTCTAAACCTAGGTTCCATATTTTTGTAAGTATGGGGAACCTTGTGATAGTCAGTCAGTTTTGGTGTTGTTTTAAGCACAAATGTTTATATCTAGATAGTGTTATGCAACTCCTTCAAAGGGAAGGAAGTGAAATGTTGATTTGGGTAGCATAAGGACAACCAAATTAGACATTGTGTAAGTATGGAGATGCGTGCGTGATTTTCTGAAGGTCTAAGGAAAATAGACATCGTGATGATGTAATATCGATGAGATTGAAATGGATTGTCCTATAAAATAAGTTTTCTGAATGAATAATCACAAGAAACAATCATGCAAGTGTGAAACACAAAGCCAATCAAAAGGAAATACACCATATGAAAATGTGATGCAAAGATGATCAACACAACATACATATTTACGTCAAGCTCGAAATGAACAAGGAGTAAATATTAATAAAGGGTAGATGTGAATTTCAATCAAAGGATACCACGAAAATTTTAACAACCAACAAATCCTAAATGTTAAAGGGTGCGGTTTACAAATGTAAGCTACGTAACCACACCAATTGGACATGTCTATCGAGCTTCATGGAGAAGTGAGATATTAGTGTCAAAGTGGTATAGAAATGACGCAAAGTAAGAGACACCCTTCAAGATTTGGGACAATGTTTGAAATCAAAATAAGTCAAAGTATACTAAGGATGTGTTAAAATGTGGGTAGTGTAATGCCACAATACAGACACTTAGATCATTTTTACGAGAAACATGATATAAGTATCTTAATTATGTCGAGACAATACAAACGAGGTAACATGTCAAAGGGAGATAAAATGATGAATCATTCCTAACTATGATGACAATCCTGACGTGGGTATCAAGATCATAAAGGCTACTAATGAAATAAATATGTCTCCACACAATTTAGATGTTTAACGTACCCAACCACAAACATGGATGGGTGTAAACGGACAAAAAAGTGGTAGAAACAATCGATTGGTAACATAGAGGTAGTCACCTTTCTTTTGATCAACAAAGTGTCAAAAGAATGTGTAGGAAGTAAAACAAAGTGGGGATGAAAAATGCTGGCCTCACTTCGGAAGAGTTTCACCTTGCCTTAAGGAAAGTGAAAAACTAAGCAAAAGTAATGCATCACACGTTTCATGATGAAAATATGGTTCACAACTCAACACTATTTTAGAATGGTCAAAGTGGGCTCCTGGAAAAAGAATATCTTCCTAGGTAGTTCTCTTGTCCTAGGTATTACAAAATTATCCATGAGCGGGATGATTTACCCAAATAGTCCCGACTATCTTGGGAGTATCTCGACTTTTCCCCCTTCAAGCACACAAGGGCAATAAATGCATCTATCATGTACTTAAAAGGGTCGCATAGGGAGAACTTGTAACGCTATCTCACAAAGGAATCACTAGTCGGGTAGGTAGTGTGGAGCACTTCCCGTTTAATCCACAATCTTCCCTCTTACATGGACTAATTTGGGGTTCCTAGAACCACCCCTATTGTTTTAGCTTAAGGCGTTATGTCAAAGGGGTTATGTTCCATTGAGCGGAGAGGGATGTACCCTTTTCCAAAACATGCAATACAATGTTTTGAATATGTTGTTCTTTTTATCTTGTTTAATTAGGTGTGGTTTTCTTGAACACCTTTTGGTAACTCAGTATAACAATTGTATTAGTAGGTTTTGATTTCATTTTGATTCCTCCTTTGTTTAACAGAATTTTTAGGTCCCGCACTCAAGCGTTAGTAGTTCTCCAAGAAAAACACATTATTTAAAAGAGAGTTAAGAGTTTCTTTTGATTCTCAAGATCATCCAAGGATGCAAGAGAAGAGCATACACAACAAATAATCAACTAAAAAGTAAAGAAAATCTTTTCAATCAATGAACCATACAAAATTCTTGATAAATGTTCATTCCTTAAATCAAAAGTGAAAGATGAAGTTTCCAATTTACCAAATGTTATAAAATGAAGACTAAAGCTGCCTTTGATTCTCAAGATCACCCTAAGGTGCAAGAGGAGAGCATACACAAACTTTATCCCAACTATAAAGAAATTGAAAAATTCAAATCAAAGGACCATTGATAAATGCTTTGTAAAAGGTTCATTCCATTAAGCAAAATGAATAATCAAATTTCCAAGTTTAATCCCAATGTTAATAAGATAGAGATCAAATTTGTTTTTGATTCTCAAGATCACCAAAAGGTGAAAGAGAAGAACATACACATTCTTTGGTATAAATTGAGTAAGAATGGAAATACAACATTCATCAAAACATTAGACATGTTAGAAAATGACCAGTTTTAAACTAACAGAAAAATCTACAATTTCTATAAGTATAAATCTTGAATTTATGTTTTCATTGCATAGTTAACATCAATACCTTTTCAACTCAAAAAAATGGAGTCTTTTCAAGTTTGGGAGAAAAATTTATTGCCTTCGGAAGATGGGTTACGCATATGCTCTTATGCTCACGGGTATGCACTTGACATGCACTCAAAAATGTCAAAAAAATGTCCCTTAATCTACAAAATGGGCAAATTTTTCCAACCAAGATTCAATTTTGACAACAACCTATCACATTAATATATGAATAGAAGACTCAACACTATCAAACATTAACATACATGCTCAAGAATTTAAAATTTTCAAGAAATTGACAAAACTAGCATGTAGAATGATGAAAAAGTAGGCTCTAAAAATGAAAACATGATGAAATATTGAAATTTTCTCACCAAGATTTAATTTTGATAGTAACCCACCACATTAATGTGTAAATAGAAGACTCATCACTATCAAACACTAACCTACATGCTCAAGAATTTAAAATTTTCAAGAAATTTACAAAACTAGCATGTAGAATGTTGAAAAAATAAACTCTAAAAATGAAAACATGGAGAAACCTTGAAATGTTCCCATCAATTCCAATTTTGATAGAAATTATCCTCCTCTATACCTACAAGGAAGACTCAACACATGCAAACTCAACAAAACAAGTTAATAAAAACAAGTTAGATCAACATGTGTAAAAGAGGGTTAATAACCAAAAATGAAACTTAACTACAAAAACTTGAAATTAAGTGCAAAGGACAATGGAGTAAGTCCCACCGGGCGTGCCAAATGTGTATATGTATACTTTTTTTGATGCTAAATCAAATGAAGCAATAACTACCACCTAAAATAGTTCTACAATTTAGCTAAAACAAAGCATAAACACCATCAAGATAGAGAACTAAGCAAGATCTAAACTAACATTATAACTTTGAAAACATGAGATCAAAACTATGCATGCTATTTTAACATCTCTACTCTCCTAGATTACCAACAAAATTTATGGACCTATTTATCTCCAATGGCAATTAACAATTTCTTGTTTGATCCTTAAAGAATGTAAAAATAGGAAGCTTATCTCTTAACAATGATGGTGACCTCTCAAGAAAACAAAAGGCAAGCTCTTAGTCTATTTTGCTATATGCTTTGCATTTTTCTCAAGAAGTTTAGGTGTAGGTATAAAGGTAGAAGGAGGGCTCCTTATATATCCCAATGGATAAAGGAAAAACTTTATCCCTTTGCATGTGGGATAAGGTAAAATGTGATTAGGAATGGATAAAGTTGCTTTATAAAAGGTAACCTTACTTTAGAAGGGTTTAATTTATGCTTTAAGTCATGGGATTTGGGGTGTTTTAATTAATCAAAGGTGATTAACTAATAGGTATATATAAGCTTATAAAAGCTAATTAGAATAATATTAGTACGATTTAGGCTATTAGAAGGGGATTAAATCAATTAAACATTGATTTATTAGTTAAATGGAAGAGAAAGCTAATTAATTAATAATAATTGATTAGTCTAGGTAGAAGGGTGATTTATTAATGGAAGGTCATTAATTAGGGTATTTGTTAGATATTTGACTTAATTAATTAGATTAGTTTAATTAATTAATGATGATATGAGGCAAAATGAGTGCTTTTGACGATATGTCGTCGATTTGCGAGAAAGAGGATAATTAACGCAATTTAAGTATTTAAATTGCTTGGGCGTAATTATGGGTGTCTACACTAATAATACCACCAATGCTAGATAACCATGATCTATCTTTAACAACTCCATAAAAGTTAAGTTTCATCCATCCTTTAGTAGGTTTATCTTATTTAGCATTTTTCCTTGTCATTAATTTCTAAAGAGATTTTTGTTGAGCACACTAAGCAATACCTAAATCCTAAATAATCTCCTTCTCATGATTAACAAATCCACCTTTCTCTTTAATCTTAATAAATAAAATATTATTAATCAGATCCCCTAAAATAACACTCACAACATGAGCAAATATTTTCTATTTTTCTTTAAAAATTCTACTATTCCTTTCAAGCCATATCCCTCTTAGAAAATGAGGAAAACCAGAACTCCAAGAATTTGAAAGACTTAAAGAAACAAAAGGACTCATCCATTGACCATACCAGTCAACGAAATTCTTTAGAAAGACCAAGAAATGAGGAAAACTCTTAGAACATGGGTTATAACTCTTTGGGAAAAGGAGCACTGAAGAAAAATGTTTTGAAGAGTTTGACTAGGATTCTTTGCAAAGAACATACCTATTAGGAATCATCATTCCTTTAGCCTTTAGGTTATCAACAGTTATTTTATTTTTTCAATAGCATGCCAAAGAAATAAATTAACCTTTGGAATAAGATTTTTTCCCAAATATTTTTCCAATATAGATTTAGGGGAGGAGCATTTCTTGCTACCCCATAACCTGTTCTAACCAAATACTCCTCATCCTTTGTTAAAGACCAAATTAAACCACCCTCTTTCTAAATTGAAGGAATGTGAAAATTCCTTAGGTTTACATTTATAGTCTAAATTCCTTCCTTGATTTATTCATCCACTCCTTCCCATTCCAATATTTTCTAAGCCCATCCCCATTCAGTTCTGATCCAATAGTCTCTAAGAAAACTTCCCATAGATACACGAAAATAAGCCACCACATTTCTCTATCGCTCTTGATTAACAAGGGGGTTCAATAAAAATCCACCATCCTTCCCAAAAGTTAATTCTAGTATCATCTTGTATCATCCACTTACTACCCTTCATGAAAATTTCCCTACATTTACACAATTCATTCCAAAAGCAAGAGCCTTCCTAAAGAGAATCATTAGATATAAACAAATATTGATCAAAATACAAATACTTAGATTTTAGTACTTTAGCCCATAATGCATTCTCATGATCTAGTCTACATCCCACTTTAGACAGAAGAGATAAATTAATAATTTTAATGTCTTTCAATCCAAGACCGCCAACACTCTTTAGAGGGGTAACTTTATCACATGCAACTAAAGGAATTATATCCTTAGTTTCTATACCTAACCATAGAAATCTACATTGAATCTAAGTGATAATATTTCTAATTTTTCCAAGCAATTTAAAATTTCACATCAAATACACCACCATACTTTGTAAGAAACTTTGAAGCAATTGTAATTTACCAAACCATGATAAGAAAGTCCCTTTCCATGATGCTAAATTTTTTTGGAATCTAACCAAAAGCATTCCAATTTTCTAGGATCATTCTCCCTTTAAAGAGTGACATACCCAAATAGGAATAAGATTAAACATTAATTGGATATGTTGGTACCTAAATTGATCCTCCCTTTTAATCTGAGTAGTATAACAATTTGATCATGATGCTTCGAGACAAAAAAATCATAATAGGAGTTGTTTTGTAGTCGAGGATGGATTTTAGATTAATCTTTATCAATTTTGTTTCAAAAGGACTTGGTATCACTGTGCTAAGACTTTGACCTACCTTTACTAATTTAGGTTGTGCCTTCAACCAAGGTGAGAGTACCCATTTTGTGACTTGTATTAATGGAAATCATCAACAAATTAGTAGTATTCAACTATTCCTTTGAAATATTTTGAAGGAGACCTAAAGAAACATGTCCAATATAACATAACATATCTCTCACAAGTTTTCACTTTAGAAAATGAATATGTTCTCTAGATAAGGCCTAGGTCACTAAAGGCAATGATAAAAAATGATTACACTTGCATATTTTAGTAAAGGATGGATGAATTCAATGATCTTCTTTATCATTTGTGAATACATAGTGCAAGCAGGGATAGTTCATGTATGATATATCTCTAGATATGTGTTTTATGGTTGGGAAGTTAAGCAGGATAAAGTTGATTATACCAAATCCTTGAGAACTTTAAACAAATGTTGACAAATCCACAAGGAAAAATGACGAATGGCTTCAAATAGTCAAGACAAACCTTCAACTAGAAAATTGTGCATCTATGAAAGCTCAAAGACACACGACTTCACCATAGTCTTCAAGTATTTAACATGAGAACTCATTCTAAAGACTTAATTAAACCTTATAAGTCCCTATTATATCACGCTTATGATACACTCATAAACTGACAAACAATCTGTATCACTGAAATAAAAGTAAAGTGAATTTAAATCTCTTATTGCATCATGAAATGAAAGCTCTTTTCATAATGTAATTGCTAATGCCACAATTCTATCATGAGGGTGAGATTTTTTTATTTCATAGGGATTCCTAATGTAATATCGAACAGAACATAACTAACTATTTGAAAATATCTCAAGATGACAATAGACATAACATAGTTCATGATTAACACAAATTACTCAAGGTTTTTCAAAATTTGATCAACAAGGGAAAGTTTTTGTACAATCTCAAAGTTTTGTCAATGAATATACATCTGCACCCATCTTGACATTATAAATTTTAAAGACACACATGAAATAACTAGTTTCTCAATTAATTTCTCACAGAAAATGGGTTCTCTAATCGTTTCGCTCCTTTTCTCTCTCTAAGTAAATTTTAGAAAAATTAACCCCCCTATTGGCACAATTTTTTCATGCTTTATATCACTCTCTTCACTTAAAATATTTTCCCCAAAAAAACAAGAATATTCTCGAATAATTTTTATTAAATTTTTTTCTAGAAGATGATATTATTGAGTTTCATTCTATACTACCAAGGTTTACAAAACATGAGACTTTTTGATGTATTTCACTTGTGTCTAATCGGGATGTCACAGGTCGTCACCTTTGGAAAGCTACTTGAAACGTTCCCTCCTAACTTTTCTTAAATAATCATTTCAAATGATCACTTAGCATCTCCATATGCTTTTCACGTGACACAAACCTACACTCATCTTTTAAAATCCTTCTTGGGCTCAAGTGGACTCCACTTCACATTTTATTGGTTTAAATGCCACATGATGTTTTTCAAATCTTATTGAATTACCTGATTTGTTCCATCTTAATTCCTTTCACATCTTTAATCACCTCTGTGTGAGTTGAGAAAAAATTGGCTTACACCATGGGAAATATTTTATTAACACATGACCAAATGCATCATTCCATCTATAAAGCTTGGTATTTCCTCACTATTTGCACATGTTTTCTTTCATGTTCTAAACAAAAGGAATTCAATCAAGAAAATGGAGAAATTTTTGTATCTCATAGCGTGAAAGAGATTCTTTAGAAGACCTAAATCAGAATTTTTATTTTAGTGGTCCTCATGAATCTTTTTTCAGGGATCTGTTTAATGTAGAATGTGTGGGTGATACCATAGGACCACTAACCTACCTACAAGTGCGGTTAGGAATTATTTCTTAGTTAATCAAGATCAACCATGTATTTACATCCTTCCAGGTTATGTATTTCCATATTTTTAGATGGGAACATATGAAAATGCCTGAGGATTTAAAGAAATACTAGGTTGAAAGGAGGCCTCAGGTCTCTAGGCAGACTAGTTTTCAGTGCTCTTTTTTATGCAACAAGAAATTTGTAACAAAAGAGATTCCTAAGGAATCATATGTATTGTATGATAAATCCTTGATCGATACAGTTCCTACCATTTTCAACAATCTGAAGAGTTGGAGAAGAGGATTCACTCCTTGGAAAAAAACAAAAGGAAGTTGTGTCTTTGCCATCAATTCCAACGTCAACGCTATCTTTGAGAAAGAGGAAGGGAGAAACACAACCTCAGCCTCCAATTATCATATCATATGGAGAATAAGAACAATCAATAGCTGCTCATCACTCAAGGGTAACATTCTCATCAGCTCATAATAGTAAAGGAAGGTTTGCAACTTGGTTATTCATACATCTTTTGCATCGTAGTTCTTCCTCTAAATGAGAATTTATGGGAACCCAACCAATTCCTTCTCTGAGGGACAACACACCCCTTTTAAGAAAATTGGAAGCTAGAACTAGTTGAAGGGCTCATAATTAATCTAACCAAAAAAATGCGGTACTTTCCCCTCTTATCACTCTAAACATTCCCTCTCAAAGTAATCCTAGCAAGTTGACCCTTCACAAGGGGAAAGGAAAAACAAATTTCTTCTCAGGTGGTCTGGAACCTTTTAGATTGGGTGTCATCCCATCAAAAGAAAATCGAGCTTGAAAAAATTATGAACTGCCCTAGGATAACTTTGGAGTCACTGATGGATATGGGTATGTCCAGGGATTTTTCTATTCAATCATATTTACACAAACATCACAAGGCTTGGATGAGTTTGTCTTTGAGAAAAAAAAACTTCTGAACAAACTTCCTTTGTTGGGAGGAGATTATGAGACCGAAGGAAAAATATTTCAGTTTTTTTCTCCCTTGATCATCTCCAATTTTCATGTATGCATATTTCACTCTCAAGGAAGGGGCCCCTATAGAACCCTATCTTGTTTTAAGTTCAAATTTCAAGCAATATAATAATATTAATAGTTCACATGTCTGTTCCAAGTATGTGTGAAATTTTAATGTAATCCACTATGAACTACTATATCTTTTTATCTTTCAATTGAAACAAAGAAACAATAAAATTTCATAAAGATAATTACATTTTAATGCATCAGAAACATCATTTCACAATATCAGTTTAATGGAGTGTGAAAAAATAATACAAATTAAGGAAGAATGTGCCTAAGCATGTTTATCATATTTTGTGCTTGCATCCTCTTCCTCTTCATCCTTTTCTTCTGCATCTTGCTCCTCTGTAGCCTTGCCATATAAGCATCATATCTCTGGAATAATTCATTTTTTTCATCTTCGTCAGGTCCAACATGGTGCTGGAAAATCAATGTTTTCCTCGCTATTGAATCCATACACTGGGCCATTTTTTTCTTATATTCTAGTGGCACTGGCTTTCAATTCCTCAATTCTATTCTCAATCTTCCTCATAGTTTCAATAACTTCATAGGATAAGTCACTTTCTTGGATATTATTTTCAAAGGAGTCAAGTAACAAATCAATTTTTAAGTCCTCATAGCTCTTTTTCAATTTTTCTACCACCATGTTCTCTAATCTCCGATCAATAGAATCTAGTGAATCATCGACCCAGTTCCTTTTGAATTCAAGTTTTTCTTGATTTCAATAAAGGTATCTAATCTGATTTTTGATAATTCTTTAAGAGCATACTTGGCTCTGCTTTTATTTTATTGGTACAATTTTTCATGCTCACCAGTGGCATCATGAAGCCGGTTATGCGGTCAATTTTGGGGAGAGTTCCTTTCAAGTAAAATATCTCATTTTTGTACACTTCAATTATTCCATCAATTTAGATTAGTCAACTTTTGAGGTCCTCATATTTTGACCTTGCATCTGTAATAGGTTCTTTTCCCTTATCGAAAATTGTTCAATTTAAGTGTCCACTACATGTACCTTCTTAGAACACTATTTACTTTATTTATACCCTCAAGGCTATTCATATAGGAACTTTCTTGTTTATGACTAGTTCACCTTGTCAATTGTTGTGAACATGAACTTAAGGCCTTAATTTGCTCCTTTAGTTGTTTTTTCATCATTCCATCTTCATCAACTTTTTGTAGAAGATCACTTACTACTTTAGATACTCCTTGCTTTAGTTGTTCCCTTGAAGGATTTCCCAAGGGAATAATCTGAATGTTGTAATCGTCAGTAGTTATGTCTTTTCTTGTCTTACCCTTGAAAGGAATTGTTATCTCTAAGGTCCTTGCTCCAGATGAATCAATATGAGTCTTTGTGATCGTTCTGTCATTTTTGGGGCTCTCACTATCTTTAGAAAAGACAGTAGTAAGGTCAACCACTTGCACAGAAGGGTCTCTTCTTCATTTGAAATCAATTCACTGATCCATCCCTTTTTCAAACTTGTTCCATCTTTTGTTTCTTGTGATCCTTGCTGAAATTTTTTACGAACAATTACTATCTACTTGTATATTTCCTATTTTTTTTGTACCAATGATTATGTCTTTTCTTGGACACTTACCTCAAGGGTCCCTATTCCAATTTCACTCTATACTACTGATTCTTTCAATGCTTCTTTTCCTGGTTTGGAATTTCAGATTGATCATATTTAACCTGAGTTGTATCAATATTCAAAGGAAACTCTTTCAATACTTCTCTAGCTAAAACCATGGTGGAATAAATTTCTTCCCCTTCACCCTTTTGTATCAAATTTTGGGCTATGGGTTCCTTTTCTCCATAAACTAGCTGAGTTTCCAAAATACTATCTTCATGTCCTAATGATACCTCTAGCAATGTCATGAGTAGGTTGTTCCACTTGAAACAACTCCACATTTCCCATTGAAATCTGTGAGTTTCCACCAATAATGATTTCCTCATCAGTAATTGTATCTTGTGCCATTTTTAGTCTTTCTTCAAAAGAAATTTTTTCTTCTCGAGGAAAGTCATTAGTTTTGGTGACCTCAACAAAAGTGGACACAACTTCATCTACTACCAATCCAATATTAATATCATCTCCAACCAATAATTCTAGTTTATCCATTTCCAAATCCATTTGTTTTAGGGAAGACAAATTTATTTCTTGATTTCTTACTTCAGATTGTTAGTGTATGAGTATCCCTTTCGACTCCTTAATTATTATTGGTACCCATATTTAATCTCCTTCACAACTTGAGTTACATCATGGATTTAGCAAGACACTCGAGAGGAAGATAAATGGTTTATATGTCATTTTGTAGTGGGGAAGCAATTTATCCGACTTGTTAGCTTTCGTGTTTTGAAGAATTGGGTGGCACCTTGGAAGGATTTGATTTAATCCTCACTATTTTAGATTGTGCCTATCAACCAGGTAAGAGAACCTATATTGTAGCCTCTGTTTTATGAAGGGGGTGAAGATATCCTTGTCTTTGTCTGATTATATGGAGATGGCCTTGAGAAAACATGATCAATTTCCCATTCTTCAAACTCAACAAAGTTGTCACTACTAAATGATGGAAATGGTTTCAAGACAATGCTAAGGCTACTAAATACATGGTATGATCTTGATTTGCTTTGTGAATTTTTGTAAATGGATTGTATTCTTTTGTTGACACACAATAGAATGCAGGGGGTATTATAGGTAGGATGAGTTAATTTGAAATGAATTTTGGGGTGGGAGATATTCAAACAAGACTAACCAGAATTTGCCAACTTCTTTGCGGACCTTTGCAAAATTTGAAAGACTCGACAACAAAAATGCTTCAAAGAGGTTAAGGTGTTCCTTTATCTAGGATATGTGCATCAAATGGAATCCCGGATATGCACTCTTCCACACAATCTCTAATGATTTATCACAAAATCTTGAGTTAAATGAATCAACAAAGCATTTAGAAATTTCTATTTTATCGACTTAAGGTACCCCTAAAGGTTTATAATCAAATCTATATCAAGGAAAGAAGAGTGAATTTAAATTTGTTAATCCCTTCATTAGATGAAAGATCTTCTGATTTTGGAATTGAAAATTTGACTAATTTGTTACTGCAATTAGATCTGCATGATCAAAAGGAAATTCTAAACACCAGTTATAGACAAAGAATAAGAAACAAAAATTGAAAAATTCTAAACATAAGTAAATGCAAATTTTACCAAGAGACAACACAAAATAATCCGAATGACCAAATTTTTAGCGGGGAATCTTATAAGAAAAATATCAAAGCTTGTTAGTGGCTATACATCTGCAACCAACCTAACACGATAAAAAATTAATACAAAAAGGAGTTAATTCTCAGTGTGCTTCTCGAGAATGGGCTTCTTCCCATATTTTTCCGTGAAAATTCTAAGTTTCTCTAACCATTTGCATGAAAAATTCATGCAATATATAAATTTTTCTCACTCACTCACTTTTCCCCTCAAATATTCCCTCCAAAAGTTGAATATTCGAAGCACCTTTGCTCTGCAATATTTCTAGAAAATGACATTTAACAAACATGTAAAAAGTTGTCAGTTGTTCTTTCAAAAGGTGAATCATTACAAAACTTTCATCATTCTTCAAAGTGGAAGCACGTTTTTCATTCCCTGCACATGTAGATCCCTTTTATTTCATCATTTCAACTTTTCTTTTCCCAATTTTTACTTTACAACTTTGGATCTAGTAATTAACATTTTTACGAACTAGAGTAAAATTTATTTGAAAAATGCCTTTGATTCACAAATTGAACCCACAAATTGATTTATCTAGACACTTAGTAGGCCAAAATGACATGAATTGGCAAAAAAATTGATGAAGATTTGTGCAAAAACACATATCCAAAATTCTCGGAGCTCAAATGGCGGCCAAACCGGTGAAATTCACAACTATCGTCGATATGTTCTTATCTTTAAATCATAGCCCTCCATGTGGCGAGATCTAGGAAAAATGAGCCTCGGGGACACTTTTGACCTTTTTATATTTTTTTGAAAATTTGTAAAACAAATTCGATTTCTTCCGCCACTCTGTGTCTTTATGATTTTGGTCGACACGTGGCACAATATGACTGGATACGGAGTCGCGGCTCAATTTTACACATTTTGCATCTTTCTAGAAAAAGGAAAAAAATTCATTTTTCCTCTGCGGCTCCACCCTCCCATAGGACACATGTCCTCATATGATTGGCTAAGGGGCAGCACTCTCATTTCATATTTTAATCATATTTCGTGAAGGAATTTTTTAACATTTCCTCCACTAGCTTACTGATTCGCCATTGACCGGGAAAAACATTGACTATTTCCTCGCCCTCGTGGATTTTTTGATACTTTGAGTCATTTAAATACAAGAGGTAAAATTTCCAATTTACCCCCAATGGTCCACCTCCCCGCCTCTTTAACTTTTCAAATTGCCATGTGTAAACCACGGTGCACCTTAAGGTCATCCCAAAAATGTGATACCTTGAATGAGCGTGGGCTTGCCACATGTCCTGTTCCAACGAGATTTGTCTGAATGTTTGAAGCTTAGTGGAAGGCACCACATGTCAGACTCTAAGGCAATCTCCTTTTATCCATTGAAAAGTCTAAGTAAAATGCAAAGAAAGGGGAGGCCTCAATGTGTCGCCAAGATCTTCTTTAGAATGAAACTCAAGGGCTGGTCCCTGAACATGCATGGTTCCTCCACGTGTCTCCATGGCACAACTTCAAGATGGCACCCAAAGTAGAGACCCTGAATGAGTGTGAGCTCACCACGTGTCTTATTCTACCAAATTGTATCCATTTGCATAAAATTTTTCTAAGTCTAGGCCAAGTAGTGGAAGCCTCTGCATGTCCTCACGGTGCTACTCCAAGGTGAAACCAAAAAGTAAATATTCAATGAGAGTCGTCACCCACGTGAACATATTTCGAGTGGAGGATGTTTATAGAATTTTTTAAGTGTTTAGCCAAGCCGCGTCCAACCAAAAGGTGCCATGTCCCTTGTAGATGCAAGGATGGAAATTTGATTAGGAGAAAATGTTTGTTAAACTGTAAAATATAGAAACATGAGCATTTGATCCTGGAAATGATGTTTCCTTCAAGGATAAAGAGTTTAGAATGTTACAAGGCTCAAATACATTCCTCAGGGACATATCAACTCATTCTTCTTCAAGTATTTAAGGAAGAAACGAAAATAATGAAAAATTCGACATTTGTGGCAATAGAGGGAATGGGAAAATGCAATTTTTTGAAAGGACAAAGCATGGGGGACTCAAAATACAAACCTTTCCAGAGGAACAAAAAAACTAGGAGACAAATACAGACCCACACATGATATTCAACCCAGGAGTATACTAAAAATGACAACAAAGACCAGCTAAACACAACATGGGGAAGGATAAAAAGACAGAGGCCATAAATCAATAAATTTTCAAGGGCACAAATGGGGTGAGACAATTTTGAGCACCAAAGACAGCTCCAACTTAGGGATGGTAACTCCCAGCGAGTTCCATAAGAACAAAAGTAGACCAAGTGAAAAAATATCCATTGGGAAAATAGATTCACGAGCCGAAACACCCAAAAAAAAAAGATGATAAACCAACAAAAAGGGATGCCACACACAAAGGAAAACCCAAAACTCGACCAAAATAGCAAAAATAGAGTAGAAAAAACTTTACACTTTGTACAAGTGATATGCAAACCTCAGTTTTGGGGATCAATCCAAAAATATTCAAATGTCTACCACTAATAAGAAGCTCAAGAAATTCTCCATCTAGGTCCTTGAGGAAAAATTATTCTCACCAATTCTTATGTCAATTGAATATGGGCCCATCCACAAAGCATTAAATTTACCATCTTTTCCCTTATCTTCATGCCTACTATCCCACAACAACACAAGATCTATAATACTGAAATCTCTTAGGGTTACCTTCTTATCAAACAAATTATTCATTCTCTCTCTAAATTTGACATGCCTCGATGGGATGCTCTTCTTGCCTACCATCCCACAACCGTAGATGCAAGGGTAGAAGTGCTTGTGTTCCATATACCAATTGAAATGGGATTTTACCAGTACCTTTTTTGGCGTGATCCTATCAGCCCAAATAGCAAACTTTAGTTGTTCACCCTACTTCTTCTTGTTTAATTCCAAAGTCATTTTAATAATCTTCAATAATTTTTATTGTTGGACTTAGCTTTGTCCATTTCCTTATGGATTGTAGTTAGAAGCATATGTCAACTTTATTCCATATTCTTTACACATTTCCAAGAAAGGTCCATCTCTCAAACTCATGGTATTATCATCAACAATCTTGAGTGGCACTCCAAATCTGTAGATGATATGATTTAATATGAAGTCCATTACAACTTGATGCATTGCCTTCCTAGTGGGGATTGCTTCCACCCATTTTGTGAAGAAATCAGTAGCTACCAATATCCATTTGTGTCCAACACTCGATGAATAAGAGATTTCACCAATGAAGACTAGCCCCATTGTTTGAAAGGAGATTCAATTGATACTGGCTGGAGAGGAAGGGATCCTGAAGCTTTCATTCTTCACAAGAAATTATAACAACTCTCACATCTTCTAACCAAATGAGTTTCATCTTTAAAAGAGTTCACCACCAATAACCAGCCCTCAAAATCTTGTGTACAAGAACCCTCTCAAAGAAAATTTCCTCCACAAACTCCCCATGGAAATCATAAATTATTTTGGGAGCTTTATCTTCAGTCCACACATATACGAGAGATTCCCTTAGGGTTCTTCAAATCAATCCAACCCAAAGTTTATAATGATATATTTTTGAGAAGCCAACTTGAGATCTCTTTTTTTTATTTTTATTCAAATTTCCAGGGAAGCATAGGTGTCTTAGATAATAGATTACATATTTGTACCACTTAGAGTTCAACAATTTTTCAAGAACATTTTCCCTCTCTTCTTCTACTTCATTTACTTCAAAGCATTCTGCAAATTACTTTCAGCCATGAGCTTGGCAAGACCCAAACCTCTTACTATCTTTTTGGTCTAAATGTCCATATCATACTCCTATAATTTTTTAACCCACCTACATCTTTTTCTTGAAATATCCATCTCTATAAGACATATTTTACCATTGTGGGTGGAACATAAGCAACAACTTTAGAACTCAAAATATAAGGTCTCGAAATCCTTAGTTGCTTTCACCAATGCAAAGGCCTACTTCTCCATGATTTTGTATGTTAAGTCAGCTGCTTGCAATGACTTACTAAATAAGGAAATAGGTATTTCAGCTCCATCATTATCCTTTTGCAAAAAAATAGATGCAATGGTGTGCTCGAAGCAAAGGAGAATATTTGGAAAGGTTTCTTATAATTTGGGGCTGCTAGAACAGAGCATGCTTCAATGATTCCTTGATTCCATCAAAATATTTAAGGAAGCCTCTTCCCACTTGATATTTTGTTCCTTCTTCAACATGCAAGTAATGGGAGAGTACACTCAGAAATATTAGAAACCAACCTTCTAATGAAATTGATTTGACCAAAGAAGGATTGGATTCCTTTCTTAGTTTTTGGAACCAGGATCTTGCTGATAGCTTCTATCCTTTGTGGATCAATCATAACTCCTTATTTAGAAATAATGTGACCAAGTAGTGTTTCTCTTTGTACTCCAAAATGACACTTATTTGGATTGAGTGAAATGCCATATTCTCTACATATGATCAAAATTCTTTCCAAATGCTGCAAGTGGTCAATTCTTTTGCTAGAAAAAACAGTAATATCATCTTGATAAATAACAATAAAATCATTGATATAACTAGAAAAAGCAACATCCATGGCCCTTTGAAAAGTATCTCCAACATTCATTAAACCAAAGGGCATCCTGACAAAAACATATGATCCCCACAGAGTAGTAAAGGCAATTTTAATCCTCTCTGATTCTTTGACAACAACTTGGTTATAACCAAAGAAACCATCCAAAGTAGAAAGCATCTCAGAACCAGTCACTAATTGCAGCATGTTCTCCATGTTTGGTAAAGGATAGTTGTCCTTTATTGATGCTCTATTTAGATTTCTGAAATCCACACAAAGTTTGATATCTCCATTCTTCTTTCTAATCGGCACCAAGTTTGCAACCCAAGAAGAATACCTTATGGGCTGAATGATTCCTCCATCCTTCAACTTCTTTAATTCCTCTTGCATTTTGACAGAAAGGAGTGGGATAATTGGCCTTTGCTTCGGTCTGAATGGTTTGGCATCTTTCTCAAGAGGGATCTCATTTTGGAATAAGTCTTCTCTATATGCTTTCAACTTGGAATAAGACCAAGCTAAACAATCTTGATATTGTTTCAACAATTGAGGTAAGACTATTTTTATTCCTTGTTTAAACCATTCCCTAACCAAATCTTCCTTAGTTTTTATTGATTACATAATCAACATTGTTAAAATTTGACTTAAGAGCAACCAACCCTCTAGGGATGGTGTTAGTATTCAATTGAATGATATCCTTGCCAAACAAGGTTTCTTTTCCATCAACATTACACACCAATGGTTCCAAATCAATATGTTGATCCAAAATCAATATGTTGATCCACAAACTCACCTTCATTCTCAAAACCTCGAAACTGAGCATCATCATAAAATACTTGCCAATGCTTGATGTTATCAGGGACAATAGGCCTAGTGAGTATTTCTACATCATATTCACAATATGGAGAAACGGTACAATTGTCAAATATATACCCCAACACTACTAGCCTATCAGCAATCATATTTAAACTTCTGTCATGATGAATAATGTTAAAGGAATCAAACATCTCAATCAGATCCCCAATTGCGTGTTTGTATTGTTTCATCCACTTATTTTTTGTTGCATACAATTTTCTAACTTGTTTGACAACCAACTCTCGAAATCTCCCTTTACAACAATATATTTTACACCATATTTCAAAGAAATTCTCAGCCCTAACAATAATGCCTCATACTCACTATGTTATTGGTGCATTCAAAGTTAAGTTTGAAAGAAAATACAAATTCCTCTTTGATTGGAGAGATCAAAAACACCAGCACCATTACCAAATTTGGAGCAAACTCCATCAAATAACAAGGTCCATGGTGAGCCTACCTCTTCAAGAAACTTAGATTGATCCATCTTGTGCTCCTTACAATAAAAAAACCCGATAAAATTATCAACATCAACATCAGCAAATAATACTTCATAAGAAGCATTGTTTGGATCCTCAATTAGATGAAACATCTTCTTCTCTCTATATAATTTTACAAGGCTACCTTTAATGGGAATGGTGGCAAAAGAAATATCCATTTGGACACTTCCTCTAACATTTGTAGCCCACTTTGTTGATAATAATATACCCCATTTGGTAGGGCAATCAACAATTACAACATCAAGTTTCAAATTCTTACCCGGATAAGCTGTAAGTTGCACCACAAAACCTTCGACACACCCAACAACCGGCACTTCCTCGGAATCCATGGCGTTACACTTACCACACACACTGCTTCTACTTTGATATCTAACTCATTCATGACTTCCAAATGCATGACATTGCATGATGCCCCTGAGTCAAGCATACAATTGTGTAAAGCAACCTATCCTTGATGATTAAAGTTGTGAAGAAAGGGTCAACACTCATCTGAGATTCAACCAAGGATGTTCCCAAATATATCTCTGGTGGTTCACCACATTCTTCCAATGTTGATGTCTTTCCTACCTCTGTAATAGCAAGTGGAGCCTCTACAACATTCACATTACTTTTCATGGTAGCCTTCTCCTCCTTCAATCCAAAATACTCAAGTTGTCTCTTCTTGTGCTCAAGGATTCTAAGTAGTTCAACAATTGGAACACTAACCTTGATTTGGCTCGAACTTGAGAAATGTCATAAGGAATGTATTTAGGCAAAACATTAGTAGTAGGAGGGCTGGAAATTTCATCAGATGGCATAAGGTTTTTAACATTTTGAGCATGGGGTGAAGCAAAACTTTTACTTGGGACAACAGGGCTCTTAGCAGACATTTCTTTCTTAGGAACTTATTTTGGTTTATTAGAAAGCAATGGGGTTTTATTCTTAGCTTGAGGCCTAGCTCCCTTGATAGCCTTACTTTGTGTGTTATACTCCTTCTCTTGGGTAACCACAACATTCATAAGAAGCTACCTATCTTCTTCCAAGGGTATACCTCCATCATAATTCTTGATCATCATTGCCATCAAGTACTCAAAATAATTATTGGGCAGCTCAAAGGATTTTACATTATCAATTTATAAAACATGAGGAGGAGGAAGAAGATGTACCCATTGGATGCAATCCCAAAAGCTACCAGCAATCTGTGTACTTATCACTTCAGTGGATGTTGATCCTTGACCTGAGTGTGTATGATATTCCATCATACAAGCATCATCATCCATATTATAATCATCAAATTCCTCTTCAATTTCTGATTGGTTTCACATGGTGGATGGGGTAAGAAGCATTTGTCATGCCAGTCAATCTAGTTTGCACCATCAACAGTACCCACTCTAGCATTCAACGGATTAGGAACAACCTTAGTTTCCTTGGCTTGAGATTGTTTATTTCCAAACCCCATAGTTCCTTTACCTTTTTCATCAAATATCTGCTCATTCCTATGGTGATTTCCAAATATATCATGTGTTTGCTGCCTAGGCTGACCTTGTGAAGTTTATCCAATTCATTTCTCAGCTCCTGCCAACTTATAGGAAATATCTTTGACAGCCCCTGCCAAAGTTTTCACCAATTCCTCTAAGTCTACACTCTTTCTTTCTTGAGGCTTGTTAGGGTTTACCAATTTAACTCCATCTTTCTTAGGAGGCTTCCCAATAGCCTTGATATTGTTCTAAATTTGAAGTACCATGGTGAAGGCCTTCCTTAAATTGCCATGATTTTTTTCCTCAAGTAATATGCAGCCTTCTTGTCAAATGCATCAGAATATTTTATCAAATAAGATTCATCACATGGTCTTAAATTCACCGGAAATATCCACAAAGTTTTATTGAACCATGTGTTGAAGTCACAAACCGATTCATTTGGGTTCTTCTTGATATTATCAAACTCTAATAACAGAATCTGGATCAGTCTTGTCACCATATTGAAGCCTGAATGCATTTTTCATTTCAGCCCATGAATCAATATAATTATTTTGTAAGGCCTTGTACCAATCCTAGCATCCTCCTTTAAAGTGTGGACTAACAATTTAATGTACACATCCTCAAATCCAATTTCAAAATCTTCCATCATATTAATAAAGAGTTTTAAATTTTGATCACTTGTAATGGCATTGTTCCCTTGGAAATTTAGCAGTCTACTTCTAACATCCTAAGGCACAACATTAGGATAACCAGCCATTCCCCTAAAATTTATTGGGTTAAAGGTATTGATGAAAAATGGAGGCTTAGGTGGAGGCTGAGCCATGTTGTCTAGTGGAGGTGATCTTGGGGGTGACACAAGCTGAGGTCTTTGGGGCTCAAGAATGTGGTTCACAAGATTGGTATTCTCTAGGTGTTGATTTTCTTAGAAATTTTTACTAGAATTGAAACACACAGTGCAAATTGAAAAAGGAACTCACCGGCATGCAGAAGGACCTTCACTAGTTGAAGTAAACAAGTTTATGAGAAGATTTATTTAATCAGAATCACTAGAAGAAGAGTGATAATCCTCTATCAAACACCGATCTCTCTCACCAATGGATATTCCTTTGCTTGATGTCTGACCTTCAACAACCTTCTAAACTTTTCTTTCCTCTAAAATTGTCTTTCCAAATTCTTGAAATAACTTTCTACTTGGGTCCCTCCTAAAGAGAGATCTTCTTCCTTCCAAGTTTGTAGATTTATATGACACACTTCACTTAATGTTTGATAAGATACTAGTATTTATTGAAATATAATAGCCAGGAGTCACCACTAAGGACTTTCACCCTAGTTTGTGCAAATGCACTATGAAGATCTATCAAATGACTGCAAATATTAGCACTATGCAAAGCTTGAACATATCTGATTTTCTTTCACTCAATTTATCAACTATTGTGCAAAGTTTGAAACAAAAATTTGAGACACCCGAACATATCAAACTAAGAATTCCACTCTCATTCTAGTCTTATAAATCTGATTAGAAAATGATGCTCGAAATGTAGTTGCACATAAATCACATAAAACATATTATCGGGCTTTGAAATACTTAAAATAATCCCCGTAATGGCATCATTTGGGTGTTGGTACCCATTTAATATCCTTCACAACTTGATCTACATCATGGATTTAGCAAGACACTCGAGGTAGATAAATGGTTTATATGTCATTTTTAGTTAGGGAAGAAATTTATTTGACTTGTTAGCACTCGTGTTTTTAGGAAGTGGGTAGCACCTTGGAAGGATTTGATCTAATCATCAATATTTTAGGTTTTGTATATCAACCAAGGTAAGAGAACCTATATCGTATCCTTTGTTTTATGAAGGGGGTGAAGATATCCTTGTCTTGTGTAGATTGTATGGAGACAACCTTGAGAAAACATCATCAATTTCCCATTATTCAAACTCAATAGAGCTGTCACTACTAAATGATGGAAATGATTTGAAGACAAGGATAAGGCTACTAAAGACACAATAGGATCCTGATTTGCTTTGTGCATTTTTGTAAATGGATTGTATTCTTTTGTTGACATGCAATATAATGCAGGGGTATTATAGGTAGGATGAGTTAATTTGAAATGAATTTTGGGGTGGGAAATATTTAGACAAGACTAACCAGAATTTGCCAACTTCTTTGAGGACCTTTGCAAAACTTGAAAGACTTAGACAACAGAAATGCTTCAAAGAGGTTAAGGTGTTCCTTTAACCAAGATATGTGCATCAAATGGAAGCCTAGATCTGCACTCTTCCACATAATCTCTGATGATTTATCACAAAATATTGAGTTAAATGAATCAGCAAAGCATTTAGAAATTTCTATTCTATCGTAACTAAGGTACACCGAAATGTTTACAATCAAATATATATCAAGGAAAGTAGAGTGAATTTAAATTTGTTGATCTCTTCATCGATGAAAGTTATTATGATTTTGGGATTGTAAATGCCACTAAGTTGTTACTGAATTAGATCTCGTATGATCAAAAGGAAATTCCAAACACCAGATTGCAACATGAGCAAGAACAAAAATTGAAAACATTCCAAACATAAGTAAATGCAAATTTTACCAAGAGACAACACAAAATAATCCGAATGACAAAATTTATCAATAGGGAATGTTATAAGAACAATCTCGAGCTTGTTAGTGGCTATACATCCGTAACCAACGTAACATGATACAAATTTGATGCAAAAAGGGACATAAAATGGTTCTTAGGTGGTTTCTCGAGAATGGGCTTCTTTCGATATTTTCCCGTGAAAATTCTAGGTTTCTCTCGACCATTTACATGAAAAATTCATGCAATATATAAATTTTTCTCACTCACTCACTTTGCCCCTAAAATATTCCCTTCCAAAAGTGGAATATTCAAGCACCTTTGCTTTGCAATATTTTTGAAAATGACATTTAACAAACTTGCAAAAATTTTCTAGTTGTTCTTTCAAAATGTGAATCATTATAAAAATTTCATTATTCTTCAAAGCGGAAGCACGTTTTCATTCCCCCACATGTAGATCCCTTTTATTTCATCATTTCAGCTTTTCCCTTCCCAATTTTTACTCTATAACTTTGGATCTAGTAATTCACATTTTTTACGAACCAGAGTAAAAATTATTTGAAAAAATGCCTTGGATTCACAAATTGAACCCCCAAATTGATTAATCCAAACCCTGCAGGCCAAAACGACATGAATTGGAAAAAAATTGATGAAGATTGATGTAAAAACACATCTCCAAACTTCCTGGAGCTTAAATGGCAGCCAAAATGGTGAAATGCATAGCTACCATCGATCTGTTGTTATCTTTAAATTTGAGCCCTCCATGTTGTAGATCCATGAAAAATGGGCCTCGAGAACACTTTTGAGCTTTTTAGAACTTTTGGAAAATTTGCAAAATTTCTTGATTGCCTTCGCCGCTCCACCTTTGCAATTTGGGTCTGATATGTAGGCACAATATGATTGGATACAGAGTCGTGGCTCAATCTTACACATTTTGCATCTTTCGGAAACAAGGAAAAAATTTCATTTTTCCTCCGTGGCTCTACCCTCCTGCAGGACACATGTCCTCATATGATTGGCTGAGGGGCAGTGCTCTCATTTCATATTTTAATCATATTTCATGAAGGAAGACTTTTAACATTTCCTTTGCCATCCCACACCCTTTCTGTTGACTAGGGTAAAACATTGACTATTTCCCTCAAGCCCTTGAGATTTTTTGATACTTTGAGTCATTTGAATATAAGAGGCAAAATTTCCAACTTTCCCCTAAAGGTATGCCTCCCCACCTCTTTGAATGTTCAAACTTCCACATGTCACCACGGTGCACCTTGAGGTAGTCGCAAAAATTTGATACCTTGAACAAGCGCGGGCTCGCCACGTGTCCTATTCTGGTGAGATTTTTATGAATTCTTGAAGCTCAGCAGAAGGCACCATGTGTCATACTCTGAGGAAATATCCTTTTGGCTATTGAAAAGTCTAATTAAAGTGCAAAGAAAGTGGAGGCCTCCACATGCTAGCTTGGCACTTCTTTAGAATGAAACTCAAGGGCCGGTCCCCAAACATGTGCAGTTCCTCCATGTGTCTCTATGGCAAAACTTCAAGATGGCACCCAAATAAGAGAACTCGATCAAGCGTGAGCTCGCCACGTGTCTTGTTCCACCAAATCCGTATCCATTTCTATAAAAATTCTAAGTTCAAAGCCAAGTACCGAAAACCTCCACGTATCCTCCCATAGTTACTCGAAGACTAAACCAAAAATTAAATCTTCAAATAAGCATCGTTCACCCACGTGGACAAATTTATGAGTTGAGGCTTTTTATAGAATTTTTGAAGTGTTTAGCTAAGCCACATCCAACCAAAAGGTACCACATCCCTTGTAGATGTAAGGATGCAAATTTGATCAAGAGAAAACACCAGCAAACCATAAAATATAGAAACACAAGCATTTGAGCCTAAAAATGAAATTTCCTTCAAGGACAGAGAGTTTAGAATGTTACAAGGCTCAAATACATTCCTCAGGGACATATCAACTCATTCTTCTTCAAGTATTTAAGGTAGAAACAACAAGAACGACAAATTCTAACTGTGGCAATAGAGGGAATAGGAAAACACAATTTTTTGAAAGGACAGAGCATGGGGACTCAAAATATAGACCTTTTCAGAGGAACAAAGAAACTAGGAGACAAATATGGACCCATACATGATCTTTGACCTAGGGGTAGACTAAAAATGGTAACAAAGACCAACCAAGCACAACATGGGGAAGGATAAAAAGATAGAGGCCGTAAATCAATAAATTTTCAAGGGCACAAATGGGGCGAGACAATTTTGAGCACCAACACTTACCTTAATACTATCCACTTTGGTGTTAATATGGGTTCATCAATAGAAAAATTAAGTGCATACAACATTGATAATCCCTCACCAAAGATCTACATCAATTACCTCGCTTCTACATTTACAAGTTCATGCATTGTTTCAATCAAGGTGCATTGATCTCCCTAACAAGTAGAGATTCAAGAATTTTCATACCTAGAATAACAAACCGATCGTCCACTGGATTAATTATAGTATTCCTCTATGGAAGTGGGTTCTGAGTGCACTCTACTCTTTTTCACTAAGGGTGAAGGAGGTATCATAGGATTTAATTGCTCCATATGTGGCAATGATGCATCATGCTTCTTCTAGAGATATTAGTTTTCTCCATTTCTGGGGGATCAATTACCCCATCCTTGTGTTTGAACGTTTTTGGCATATGGGCACCCACTCTTACCAAGGTTGGCTGGTGGAAAATCTTGCATTTTTTGTGTGTCCACTCAAACTTTATAAAATCTGGTGTTGTTCTTTTTCATCCTTGTGTAGCCTAGGCTAAATGTGACCACTTGCGATGAGTCCACTCATTAATTTTTAGTACTATGTGGCTTAGGTGAGACACTTGGATGAGCCACCTCTGATGCTAGACATGTCCATTTTTCCTGAAGGGGCATTGTAAAAGTAATGGGATAATTTTCCATAGACTTTAAAATTATCTCTTTAGTCTTTTGCATGAGAACCGACACTGTATGTCGGTTCCACTAGTGGTTGATTTCCATTCATCAATGAATTCAAGAGTACACCTTTTAGTTGGAATTTGAGGGGCTTTTTCACCTAGTGGGTTCATTTTTTCTACATCCTCCCTCAAGGGTGGAATATCCTCATTCAGATTTCCCTAACTCTTGAAGTTGCTTAAGATTTTTGTATTCTGGATTGACATATCAATATTCTTCTAAGTCAACCAGTTTGCATTTCTCCTCATAACATCAGTTATTCTCAAATAAGGATCATCATATTCATCCACATTCTAGTCTGGAGGAGAAATAGGTTGATCCTCCACTTTTTGATTGATATAGAACCTACTTATTGTGTGAGGATCATCTACAATCCCCTCGGGATAATTGTAATTTTATAGTCAATTATTTGTGACAAGGTCATTCTGGAAAAGTCCCTTAACCTGACTTCTTCCTCATCTCTAAAATTCATCTAGTAATATTCAAAATGGGGCTCATGATCAAAGTTATTTGTAATATTGGTGAATACCCATCTAATATCATAATTTGGCCTTTCCTCAAACTTGTTCATGTTAAATTTCTTCAATTCCTTTCCAATCACCTACCCTTTATGATGGAAGGACATGAATACCTTCTAATTCTAATGCGGAATTTGATATTTGTTTTATTCCTTCCACTAATAAAATTATGTACAGGAGTCAATTTCCTTGCCAACTCACATAAAAATTTTGTCTTCAACATACTGGAACAACTTATAAGGCTTACCTTCAAAACCACTAACTCTTATATATGTGAACTTCTTATATTGAATAAAGTAGAAACCATATTCTAGAATTACATGTCTGCCTACTGAGAGATTTTGTACTATCCCCATTATGGTTCAAAAAGATAGATAATTGGTGCAAAAAGGCATCATTGACTAACCTTACATTTCCACTCTTGTTAGTTGTTGGTGCAAATTCTGAGTTTGCACACTTTGCACTAATTTCCATTTTCAGTTTTACTCAAAAAACATTTCATTTGCTTGAGTTGGTGACCTGCAATAGGCTTTGATGATCAAAAAGTATGATGGTGACATCTCTTCAGAGGAAGAAAGACAATTGTTAATGAATGTTGTGGTTGGTAAAGAGAAAGAGTACAATACTAGAAGTAAAGTTGTTAGAGGAGCTGGTCCTCAAGCCAAGCCAAAGACACCCTTGCTCACAAGCATTCCAAAAGAAAATCCTAGAAAAGAAACAATTTCCAAGAACCCTATTGTCCCATGCAAAAATATCAGTCCTCTTCATGCCCAGGCTGCCAAGAATACTTCTCCATCTGATGAACCTTCTTGTTTCCCTTCCAATGTTGTTTTACCAAAGAGTGTTCCATATGATATTTCCCAAGTATTGAGCCAAATTAAAGTGAGTGTTCCCATCATTGAGTTTCTTAGAATACCTGAGCATAAGAAGAGAGCATTCGAGTACTTGGGATTGAAAGAAGAAAAGATTACCCCAAGCAGAAATGTAAATGTTGTTGAGACTCCTCTTCAAAACATTGTTGGCCTTGAAACACCACCACCAATGGAAGATCTTGGAGAGGCACCTGAAGTATATTTGGGGACATCCTTGGTTGATTCCCAATTGAATGTTGATCCATTTTTCACAACTTTTCTCATAAAAGATAGGTTGCTTCACAATTACATGTTTGATTCCGGTGCATCATGTAATGTCATGCCTCTAGAAGTCATGAATGAGTTGGATATCAAAGTGATAACAGCATATGGGAAGTGTACAACCATGGATTCAAGGGAAGTGCCAATTTTCAGTTATGTGAAGGGTTTAGTAGTGCAACTTGCAGCTTATCTGGGTAAGAATCTAAAACTTGATGTTGTAATTGTTGACTTCCCTACCAAATGGGGTATGCTTTTTTCAAGAAAATGGGCTGCGAGTTTTGGTGGTAGTGTTCAAATGGACATGTCTTTTTCCACCATTCCCATTGAGGGAAGCCTTTTCAAACTCTATGGTGAAAAGAATATGTTACACTTGATTGAAGATCCCAATAATGCTTCTTATGAAGTGTTGTTTACTGATGTAGATGTTGACAACTTCATTGGTTTTGCTGATGGCAAAGAGAATAAGATGGAAAAATCAGGGTACCTTAGTATGGTAGGTTCTCCATGGACATTACTATTTGATGGAGCTTACTCCAAATTTGGCAATGGTGCTGGTATAGTGCTGGTTTCTCCTAGTTTGGAAGAGTTTCCTTTCTCCTTCAAGCTCAATTTTGAATGCACTAATAACATTGCTGAGTATGAGGCATTATTGTTGGGGTTAAGGATTACATGGAAATATGGAGTGAAGGATATGGTTGCCAAGGGAGATTCAGAGCTGGTTGTCAAACAAATAAGAAAACTGTATGCTACAAAAAATCAATGTATGAAACAATATAAGCATGTTGTATGGGACTTGATTGAAATGTTTGATTCCTTTAACATTATTTACCATGATAGAAGTCTTAATGCTTCGCTGATAAGTTGGTTGTACTTGGCTCTAGATTTGACAATTACACCATTTCACCCTTTTGTGAATATAACATTGAAGTGCTAACAAGGCCAGTTGTCCCGGATAATGTGAAACATTGGCAGATTTTTGATAATGATGCCCAAGTATTGAGATTCTTACAATGCCAAGGTGATTTTTCTAGTCAAAACATTGATTGGGAATGAATGATATGCATGAATGAAGGTAGAGAAACTTTTTTGACAAGGATATTATACAATTGAAGACAAACACCATTCCCAAAGGTCTTTTTGCACTTGAATCCAATTTTAACAATGCTGATTGCATCATAAATAGAAAGATGTCTACTTCAAGGGATGTGGAAGAGCACAACTTGGGAACCAGGGATAAACCAAGGAAGATTTGGCTGGGCAGCAATTTAAGCAAAGAAGAAAAAAATAATCCTATGCCCAACTTTTAAAGAAATATCAAGACTGCCTTGCTTGGTCTTATTCAGAGCTGAAGGCATATAGAGAAGACTTGTTCCAACATGAGATTCCTCTTGAGGCCAAAACCAAGCCATTTAGACAAAAACAAAGGCCTATTAACCCACTTCTTTCCATGAAAATGCAAGAAGAGTTGAATAAATTGAGAGATGGTGGTATCATTCAGCCTACTAGATACTCATCTTGGGTGGCAAACCTTGTGCCAGTTAGAAAGAAGAATGGTGATATCAGAATTTGTGTGGATTTTAGGAATCTAAAAAAGCATCTATGAAGGAAAAATACCCTTTTCCAAACATGGAGAATATGTTGCAGCTTGTAACAGGGTCAGAGATGCTTTCTACTTTGGATGGTTTCTTCGGATACAATCAAGTAGTTGTCAAAGAATCAAGAAAGACTTAAGACAACCTTTACTACTCCTTGGGAACTTATGTTTTTGTAAGGATGCCTTTTGGATTGATGAATGCTGGTGCTAATTTTCAAAGGGCAATGGATGTTTCCTTTGTTGGTTATATCAATGACTTTATTGTAGTTTACCAAGATGATGTGACTATTTTTTCAAGGCAGCGAGGAGACCATTTGCAACACCTAGAGAAGATGCTAATCAGATGTAGAGAGTATGGCATTTCCCTTAACCCAAAGAAGTGTCATTTTGGTGTGCAAAAGGCCAAGTTGCTGGGACATATTGTGTCCAAAGAAGGTGTTATGATAGACCCTGAGAGAGTAGAAGTAATCAGTAAGGTGCCTATCCCAAGAACCAAGAAAGGTATCCAATCTTTCTTTGGCCAAATCAATTTTATTAGAAGGTTTGTTTCTAATTTTGCTGAGCTAACTCTTCCAATCACAAGCATGCTAAGAAAGGATCAAGTTATCAAGTGGGAGGAGGCTACCATTCAATATTTTGAAGGAATAAAGGATGCACTTAAGCATGCACCTGTTTTAGCAGCCCCAAACTACAAGAGGCCTTTCCAAATCTTTTCTTTTTCCTCTGAATTTACTATTGCTTCAATCTTGTTGAAAAAGGATGAGAATGGAGCTGAGAGGCCTATTTCTTTCTTTAGCAAGGATTTACAAGCAGCTGAGTTGAAGTATACAATCATGGAGAAACAAGCATTTGCATTAGTGAAAGCAACAAAGATTTTTAGGCCTTACATTTTGAGTTCAAAGGTTGTTGCTTATGTTCCCCACACCATGGTTAAAGACATCTTATCATACATGGAGATATCAAGCAAGAGATGTAGATGGGTCAACAAATTACAAGAGTATGATATGGACATCCAAACCACAAAGCTAGTGAGAGGTTTGGGTCTTGCCAAGCTAATGGCTGAGAGTAATTTGCAAAATGTAGAAGTGAATCAGCTAGAGGAAGAAAGAGCAGATATTCTTAAGAGATTGATGAGCTCGAATGGTACAAGGATGTAATCCTCTACCTCAAATACTTATGTTGTCCTAGTCATTTAAGTAAAAATTAGAAAAGATCCCTCAAGCTGGCTTCTCAAAAATATATCATAACAGACCTTGGGCTGGCTTGGAAGAACCCTGAAGGTGTCCTCTTGAAATGCATAACTAAAGATGAAGCTCCCAAGTTGATTGTTGATTTTCATGGGGGAGTTTGTGGAGGTCATTTTTCTGGTAGGGTGACAACACATAAGATTTTAAGAGCTGGTTATTGGTGGCCAACTCTTTTTAAAGATGTAACATAGCTGGTTAGAAAGTGTGATAGTTGCCAATGTTTCTCTGGATGATTTGAAAGCTTTAGGCTCACTTCCTTTAAAGCTGTATCGGTTGAAGTCCCTTTCAAACAATGGGGAATGGAATTCATTGGTGAGATTTCAGATCCTTCTAGTGCTGGTCATAAATGGATCCTTGTAGCTACTGATTACTTCACAAAGTGGGTTGAAGCAATTCCATCTAGAAAGGAAACACACCAAGTGGTAATGGATTTCTTGTTGAATCATATTATATGCAGATTTGGAGTTCTAGTTAAGATTGTATCTGATAATGTCATGTGTTTTAGAGCCAAGATTTTAATGGCAATGTGCAATGAATATGGAATTAATCTAACTTATTCTTCAAACTACAATCCACAAGGGAATGGAAAAGCTGAGTCAAGTAACAAGAACTTGCTCAAGATCCTTAGAATGACCTTGGAAATAAACAAGAAAAAGTGGGGAGAGCAATTGAAATTTGTAATTTGGGTAGATAGAATAACTCCAAAAAGAGCAACTAGTAAAAGTCCATTTGAATTGGTGTATGGAACTCAAGCATTGTTGCCCTTACATTTGCAAGTATCCTCATTTCAGTTTTCCCAGCAATTAGAAGATCAAGATCATGGCCCATATGAATCAAGGATCAATTACATAATTGAGTTGGATGAAGAAAGGAGAGCCTCTCACCAAAGGCATATCAGATTTAGAAATAAATTGAAGTTGTTTGATAAGAAGGTCAATCCCAGAGCCTTCAATGTTGGAGATTTGGTTTTACTATGGGATAGTAGGCATGAAGACAAGGGCAAGCATGGAAAGTTTGATGCTATATGGATGGGACTTTATGTCATTGATATCAGGATTGGAGAAAATACATTTTTTCTCAAGGATCTAGATGGGGATTTGCTGGAGTTGCTCGTTAATGGCATACATTTAAAACACTTCTTGGATTAAATTACCATATGAGGTATGAACAAGTTGTACATTTTGTATAGTCATTGTTTTTTTTTTGTCTTTTGCTATTGTTGGCTCATGGTTTTCCCTTTTGTCCTCGGAAACCATGGTTGGTCTGGTTTTCTCGGTCCATTTTTGGTGAAAATTCTAGTTTTTTGGGCTGCTCTACTTTTATAACTCCTTGCCCAATAGATTTTTGGCACTTGGTCTACGTTGTGATCTTGTGGCACTTGCTTTGGGAGTGTCCATCCCTAAGCAGGAGCCAATGTTGGTGCAAATTCTGAGTTTGCACACTTTTCCCTAATTTCCATGTTCAATTTTGCTCAAGAAAACATTTCATTTTCTTGAGTTGGTGACCTGCAATTCATTTTATCTAGTTGAATGCCTTCAAGATGCTCATGATGTGGTTATTTTTCCCTAATTTGAAACAATTTCCAAGTTCCCCTCTTGTTGTGCCTTAATTTCTTCTTGTTTTTGGGTGTGTCATTTTTTCCTTGCCCAAATCATGAAAAAACTTGAAATGGATCGAATCTGAGTTATTTGAGGTTAAAATCCTACTCCCCAGGTTGAAAACAATGTAAAATCATGTTTCAATTGATTTAAAACCAAGAAATCTGTCTTCCTTGTGAAAAAAATTGATTTCTAGGGCATCCTCTGTATTTTTTACGTTTTGATGGGCATACGGGTGTCATTTTCCCATCAAATTAGTCATCGAAACCTTTGGTGACATGGTGAGCTCCTATTGGTCGGGGATGTGTGGGAAAATGTTCTAACTTGTTGTTTTTTGAGTTTTGGCAAAGGAAAATTTTTGTTTACGGCTCCGCATTGCTACAGTGAAGTGCCTACGTGGCACAATTTGATTGGCTGGAGGATTGGGGGTGGCGGGTCATACTTAGGAATTTTGCTTTCATTTTGGAAAAATTCTCAAAATCAATTTTTGCCCAAGGCTGAAATCAATAGGACGGTGACACGTGGCAAGGAGAGGATGCGGATGGTGGGGGAGTTGGAGAATTTTTTTGGCTCAAGATGTCATGGGAAAATTTTGACCCGAGGGCCCGCCTCCAATGAAAAGTGGACACGTGTCCAAGAAGGTCAAATGGAGCAGTGGAACTTCAAAAAAATTGTTGTTTTTGGGCTCAAAGTTACAAAGAAAACATTTTTCCTGAAGGCCCATGTCGAATTGGAGGAGGGCACATGTCCAAAATTTGGTGGAGGTTTGGAGCACGAGAGAAAATGGAAAAGTTTACAAATTTTGGCAAAAAATCTCAAAGTAAAAAATTGACCGTGGAAAATTTGGAGGTGTCCCCCTGCAGCCAATCAGGGGGCGACACGTGGCATTTTACAAAAGGTAAAAAGGGGAGTGCGGGACTGCAAAAGGTTTTAGTGCTTGCAGAGGGTTGAAGGAAAAATGGAAGGGTCGGCTCCATAGCGAATGGGAAGGCGACACGTGGCAGGGAGAGAGCGGGTGTTCGGGCCCACGGGGAAAATTGTCAAAATTTTCCAAAGGCATAAAAGGTTACAAATGCAAATTTTAAAGGGAAGGGGCCCACGCCAATGGTTTTTGGACACGTGTCCACCTTATCCAAAGGAAAAAGGGAATATCTAAGGATCTAATTGGCCACGTGGAGGGCGGAAATTTAAAGTTGATTTTTTAATCAACGGTTGTGTGTTTTCATTTCTTACCGCCATTGGAGCTCCAGGAAGCTTGGATTCATCATTTCTTCATCAAATTACATGAAATTTTATATGATTTCACATCCCCTTAGCCTTCTGAGTGCAATGGCATCATTTTTATGAGCTAATTTGGTGCCCTATGGTGTTTTTGATGAAATTTTTATTTAGGCCCGTGTAAAAACATGAAAGGTGAAAAATTAAAGTTGCAGAGGTGAAAAATGATGAAGTAAAAGGTGGAAAATGATTGCAAATGCATGTTGGCATGTCTGAATGCCAAAAATGTGACCCTAGGATGGATAAGGATCTGAATTCATGTAATATTTTAAAATATTTGTGCATCCCTGGCATTTTACGAGCTATTTTACAGTTTAATGTCATTTTCATGAAATGGATAAGGTTTCTTGTAACAAATTTGATCCCTAAGCATATTCTTTGCTTGGGAAGCAAGGATCCAAGCTGGCATGAGGTATAAAAGATATTTTTGAAGCATTTTGTAGGGGGAAAGAGACTTAGAATTTTCAAGCAAAAGGGCTGAAAGAAATCGATTTCTCTGGAGAAAACCACCTGAGAGTCATTTTCAATTCCATTTTTGTATCAAGTTTCATCATGTTGAGTTGGTTTCAGTTGTAAAGCCATCAACAGGCTCTGATATTGTTCTCATGACTTTCCCCTGCTGATGTATTTGATCATTTTCTGGATTATCTGGTTTATTCTCTTGGCAAAGTTTGCATATACTTATGTTTCAGAATGTTTTCAGTTTATGTTTCTTGCTCATGTTGCAATCTTGTGTTTAGAATCTCTTTGATCATACAGGGTCTCATTTCTTGTTGATGGTTTAATGGCATTTGCAATCTTATATTTAGAAGAGATTTCATCTGATAGAAGATAAATAGATTTAAAATCATTTTATTGTCCTGAATAATGAGACTGTTTGTAAACCTTTGGGTGCACCTTAGGTCATGATTAAATAGGGATTCCTAGATACTTTGTTGGTATTTTACTTCAAGATTTTGTGGCAGGTTATCAAAGGTTGTGTGGAAGAGTGTAGATCTGGGCCTCCATTTGTGCACATATCCTAGTTGAAGGAGCATTTAAAACCTCTGGAAGTATTCTTATTGTGTAGGTGTTACAAATTTCTTGCAAAGGGTCTCCAATAATTTGGTAATTCCTAACTAGTCTTGTATAAAACATCTCCCAACAAAATTTCATTCAAAATAATTCATCCTACCAATACTACCCCTGCATTGAATTGTGTGTCAACAAAAGAATACAATCCTTCCAAAAAAATGCACAAAGTATATCAGGTTTTCATCATATCTTTAGCAGCCTCGAACCTTGTTTTGAAAGCATTTCCATCATTTAGTAGTGACAAAACTTTGACTTTAGATAATGGATAATTGATCATATTTTTCCAAGGCCATCTTCCTCACTATGTGTAAAATACAAGGATATCTTCATCTCCTTTACCATACAAGGGCTGCAATACAGGTTCTCTTGCCTTGGTTGATAAGAACAACTCCGAAATGAAGTGAGGATCGATCAAGATCCTTTTGAAGCTGCTATCCAATCCCTCAAATATTGAGTGCCAACAAGCAAGATAGATGTGCTCCCAGCTAAAAACAACATACAAACCATCTATCTACCTTTGAGTGTCTTGTGAACTCATGATGTTGTTTAAGTTGTGAATGAGATTAAATATGGATACCAACATTAGCCATTTGCAGCAGAGGGAAAATCTCATGCATTTGACATTGTTTGAAATCAGCACATGGTGACAACCCTGGGAAACATTTGTGGCCAACAACATTATAAACGAGGTATGTCATCATATAGAATTCGAGGTCTATAATTTATCCCATCACTTCCAAAGTTACCATGAGTTCATGAAATGCTTCGCAGTGAAGGTAGCCTAACAAATACTTCCTTTTCTCTCCAAGATAATCCACATGTATGTAGTCATCCATTCCTTAAATTCATTCATAGTTTCTAGACCTGTCATTTAGCTCAACAATACAATAAGATCTTCTACCTCCTAAATTAATTGTTCCCTAACCATTTTTTTAGGGATTCTAATAGTTGTCTTTTTTATGACGAGAAATTTTGAACTTATAAGTTTGGCATAATCCTTCTTCTTTTCTTTATAATCACCCAAAGCCAATTTAATGCCTATGGTGATTGGGGTTGTGATAACAAGTAATTTAAACATAATTCCGATGGCAGCTGGTAGTAATGTCAATACTATATCACCACTTCTATATAACACCTCCCTCTTTTCATAATCATAATTCATGACACAGTTCCATACTAACTTTGGGAAATGAACAAAAGGCAGGATGGTACCAGCTTCAACAATACAACTTTCTTGAATCACTTTCAAATATTCACTTTTATGGGGATCACTTAGCCTTTGGAGGAAGTCATTTAGATCGGAACCCATTAAATATGTATCTTTAATCTTATCCATATTTCTTGTGATTCCCGACACAAGCGAGAACAAAGAGGAAAAAGTCTTCATCTTCAAAAACCCTAAATTTATCTCAATTGACCTTGCCAACAAGAGGAAAAAACAAGCGTTTCAAGTTATTACTAGTTTTCTACAAGAACCCGAGCAATTTGAACTTAAAATAGTAATTTTGCAATCCTTTGGTTCTCCAATCAAGTTCCATAGTTGAAATCACAATATATCACAATAATACACTTTGATAGAAACAACAAGAACCAACAAACTAATAATAAATGAAGAATGCATTTGTAAACTTTAAACATCCTTGATTTTCAAGTAAAATCATTGATGGCGGTAGAAATAAATGCATTGCATCATCACCATTTGTTGTACCCTTCTCAATTTTGAAAAATATCCTTCCACGTGGAAAAACCTTCGCTAACAAGGGTTTTGGGAGAACTTTTTGCAATTTTACAATGTTTAAAACTTTTACACTTTTGACAATTTTGACCCGCCCATCCACATTTTTACTTTCAATATAGGTGTGACATGTTGCCATACCTTAATGTTAGTGGAGATGCAGGCATTTTCTATAATTTTACCTCCTCCTTTACATAATACCAAAAAGTACCAAAAACCCCCGATGAATCACTTCTACACTTTCTTTAAAACCAAAACCACGTGTCCTTCTGTGGACCTTTTTGCATTCTTAACATCTTTTCTCCTTAAAGTTCATAAATAAAACTATGCACCACATGTACACCTTCGAGGTGGGAAGAAAAATTTATTTGTGTTAGCTTTATGGTCATGAATATTCGAGGAATATTCATCGGGTCACAGACCAAAGTTGTAGTTTGTGAATTTCATAGGAAAATTGTAAGTTTGTAAATTGAACACGTATCACTACACCAATTAAAAATTACCATGTACAATAGACAACATAGCAAGAGAAACAGAAAAACAAAAAAAGCGAACCAAGGAAAACCTTTACCAAAGGGAAACAATCGTGTTTTAGATAAAATCCAGTCTACTTCAAAAGAGAAATTTTAAAATAGTATGCTCCATAACCAAACCTTTGACCAAAAGGAGGAAGAACAAAAATATAAATGGGAAAAATAGAGAGCACCTAGAAAAAATTATGGGAAAACCAAACATGAGAAGCAGATAGAAAAATAAAATCTCAACAAAATGGGCAAGATTATTATTGAGCACCAACACCGCTCTAACTGTGGGATGGGAACTCCAAGAGAGTGCCGTAAGAACAAAATGAAATGCAAAAAAATAATAGACCATGTGCCAAAAATCCATTAGGCCATGGATTCAAGAACCAACTTGTAAAGTAGAGTAATAATTTCCAACCCTTTAGAAACAAACTAAGAAACCAATAAAAGCGGTTTGTCAAGGACTGGGACAAACCAAAATAGAAAAAATGTGGAAATGAAATAAAACCAAAAGACTATACACACCGTATAAAGATGTGTAACTTGATTATGATAAATCATTCAAGGAAATGTTTCAATTTCCTACCATTAACGAGAAACTCAAGAAATTCCCCATCTAGATATTTTAGGATGAAGGTATGCTCGTCCAATCCTAATATCAATAGAATGAGAGCCCATCCATAATGCATCAAATTTTCCATGTTTTCCCTTATCCTCATGTCTGCTATCCCACAGTAGCACAAGATCTCTCATACTAAAAATCTTGGGGTTACCTTTTTATCATTTTTTTAATTTCTTCCTAAACTTCATATGTCTTTGAGGGTATTCTCTTCTCTATTCATCCAGTTCAACAATTTGATTTATACATGCATCATAGGGACTAATCTCCTGGTCCTCCAATTTTTGGATAAATTGATAAGAAGATAATTGCATATGTAGGGGGAGGAGAGCTTGAGTTCCATACACCAATTCAAATGGGCTCTTTCTAGTAGCTCTTTTAATAGTAATTTTGTCAACACAAACAACAAATTTCAAATGCTCACCCACTTTCATTTATTTAATTCAAAGTTCGTCCCGATTATTTTTTAAAAAAATTGTTACTTGACTCTTCTTGTCCATTACCTTGGGGATTGTAATTGGAAGCATATGCTAAGTTTATCCCATACTCTTGACACATGGATACCAAATTTTTAGCTTGAAAACTCATAGCATTTTCAGCAATTACTTTAGTAGGCACTCCAAACCTGCAAATTATATGATTCAAAATGAAATTCATAATAATTTGGTGGGTTTCCTTCTTAGTGGGGATTGCCTCCACCCATTTGGTGAAGTAATCATTGGCCACCAATATCCACTTATGGCATGCACTTGAAGAATCTAAAATCTCCCCAACAAAGTACATTCCCCATTACTTAAAAGGGGCTTCAATTGATATTGGATGCAAAGGGAGAGATCCTGAAGCTTTCAATCTTCTTGAGAAATGTTGACATATTTCACATTTTCTTACCAATAAATTTGTATCCTTAAAAAGTGTTGGCCACTAGTAACTAGCCCTTAAGATCTTATGGGTTGTTACTCTTCTTGCGAAATGCCCCCACAAACTCCTCCATGGAAATCAGCAATTAATTTCGGGGCTTTGTCCTCAGTGATACATCTTAAGAGAACTCCCTTAGGGTTTTTCCAAGCCAACCCATAATCAATGATGATATATTTTTGGGAAGCCAACCTAATTTCTCTCTTTGATTTTTGGTTAAACACTCGGGGCATTGCAAATGGTCGAGATAAAATATAACATCCTTATACCGTATAGAGTTTATCATTTTTGTAAGAAGATTCACCTCTTCTTCAACCTCATTTATCTCAACTACTTGGAAATTACTTTCTGTCATGAGATTTTCTATGCCGAGACCTCAAACCAATTTCATAGTTTGGATGTCCATGTCATACTCTTACAAATTATTCACCCATCGACAACTCTTACTTGAAATTTCCATCTCTCGACAATATATCCTTAACCATACTATGTGATACATAATCTATGACTTTAGAAATTAAAATATATGGCCTAAATATTGTTTTGGCTCTCACCAAAGAAAAGGCATGTTTCTCCATGATAGTATATTTTAGTTCTAGCCCTTTTAATGCTTTACTAAAGAAATTAATTGGCCTTGCAGTTCCTTTATCATCCTTGTGCAAAAACACAGATGTAATGGTATTCTCAGAAGAAAAGGAAAAAATTTGGAAAGCTTTTTTATAATCGTGAAGTCGCTAAAACAAGGTCATTATTTAATGCTTCCTTGATCCCAAAGAAAGGCTTGAATAATTTCTTCTTCCCATTTTATACTCTGATCCTTCTTCAACATAATAGTTATTAGAATAGTCAATTCAACAAAGTTGGAAATAAATCTCCTGATAAAATTTATCTGTCTGAAAAAGGATTGAATTCCCTTTTTGGTTCTTGGAATAGGAACTTTACCAATGGATTCCACTCTCTCAGGATCAATCATGACCCCTTCTTTTGATATAATATGTTTGAGAAAATTTTCCTTTTGAACCCCAAAATGACATTTCTTAGGGTTCAGTGAGATACCATATTCCCTACATCTTAACAAAATCTTTTCTAAATGCTACAGGTGATCAATTCTTTTCCTTGAAAAAACTGTCACATCATCTTGATACACAACAATGAAGTCATTTATATATCCTGAGAATGCTACATCCATTTCTCTTTGAAATGTGGCTCCAGCATTCATCAGGCCAAACGACATTCTAATGTACACATAGGTACCCCATGGAGTAGTGAAAGTAGTTTTGATTCTTTCTTATTACTTCACAACCACTTGGTTATACCTAAAAAACCATCCAAAGTAGACAAAAACTTAGAACCAGTAACCAATTACAACATGTTATCCATATTTGGAAAGGGATTGTTGTCTTTTATTGATGCCTTATTTAAATTTCTAAAATCAACACACAATCTTATGTCCCCATTTTTCTTTCAAACAGGTACCAGGTTTTCTACCTATGAAGAGTACCTTCTAGGTTGTATAATTCCTCCATCCCTTAAATTTTTAAACTCCTCTTGCATTTTTAGGAAAGGAGTGGATTAATTTGTCTTTTATTCTACCTAAACGGCTTGACATTATCTTCTAGGGGTATCTCATGCTTTGAAAAGTTCTTCCCTACATGCATTTAATTCGAATATTACCATGCCAAGTAGTCCTGGTACTTTATTAAAAACTTGACATATGATTTCTTTTCCTCTCTACCCAAGTTGTTACCTAGCCATATTCTTCTAGGCTTATCTTTTGTGCCTAGGTTATGTTCTTCAACATCTCTTGAGGCTGACATGTGTCTATTAACAATGCGATCAACATTATCAAAATTTGATTCCAGTGCAACCAAACCTCTAGGAATAGTATTGGTTTTCAATTGAATAATGTCCTTACCAAATAAGGTCTCTTTTCCTTCACTTACACAAACCATTGGTTCTCAGTCCATATTTTTATTGGTAAATTCTCCTTTGTTTTGTAAAAACCTTTGAACCTGGGCATCATCTTTAAAAACTTGCCAATGCTTGATATTATCAGGGATAGACAGCCTGGTCAATACTTCAATATCATATTCAAAATAAGGAGACACTATAAAATTATCAAACCTAGATCCTAATACTACCAATTTTTCTGCTACAGTATTGTATTTCCTATCATGGTGTGTTATATTGAAAGAATCAAACATTTCAATAAAGTCCCAAAATGCATGCTTATATTGCATCATTCTTTGATTTTTGTTGCGTAAAAATTTCTAACTTGTTTGATATCAACTATAAATCCCCTTTAAAAATAATATCTTTGATACCATACTTCCAAGAAATTCTTAAAATCAAGAGCGAAAGTGCTTCGTACTCGAGTAATATTATTTGTGCACTCAAAATTATGTTTAAAAGAAAAGTAAAATTCCTCTTGGCTTGGAGATATCGTCGGGAAAAAACCATCGCCATTACTAGATCTAGAACAAACCCCATCAAAAATCATAGTCCAAGTAGAAACAACATGCTCAGGATACTTGCACTTGTCAATTTTATGCTCCTTAAAATCAGCATAACCTAAAAAGTTATCGACGTCAATGTTTGTGTACAAAAATTCATAAGAAGCATTGTTAGGGTCCTCAATCGATGTAACATTTTCTTTTCACCATAAAATTTCACAAGACTCTCTTATATTGGTATGGTTGTGTATGACATATCTAATTGCACACTTCCTCCTACACTGGTAGCTCACTTTATTGACAATAACATCCCCCATTTGGCAGATAGTCCACAATAAAGACATTCATGGTTAAGCATTTTCTGGATAAGCTATTATTTGTACTACTAATATTTTAACATACCCAATCAGTGGCACTTATCTTGAATCCATAGCATTACACTTCCCAAAATTTGTTTTTACTTTGTGAAATTACCGCTACAAACAACCCACTTTAGATCCAAGAAACAACTTAGGATTAGTTAGGAAAAAATTATGGAATATTTTTTTGGTTTAAAAGAGTCTACAACCAGGTTATAAGGAAACAACTATCACTAACAACTTCTAGAAAAATTCTAACCCACTAGAACATACTTTTATTTTATCAACAATTATATGAGGTCATAAGATCCAAAATTTAGGGTTCGAAGGTTCAATTAGGTTTAGAGGGTAATTCTTCACCATACCCACTCTTTAAAAGTCTTAAAGTTTCAACTTGATTTTTCTCAAACTTAATGCATTAAAAATTCCCTAAATCCTTTTCATTGGATATTAAATTTCCTCACCTTTCCATTGATATAAATAAGTCCTCCTAACTCCTCATATTTCTCAAGTTATGGGCCGACGGGCCTTGGGGTGAAAATTTTCCCCAAGAGCGGGCCTGCGGGCCCAGGGGTGAAAATTTGCCCAAAGGGTGGGTTAGTTGGCCCTGGGGAGACTTTTGGATCATTTCCCACGTAGGAAAAAAAGAAATTTGTGCCTGCGTGCCCATGGGTCCGCAAGTCCACAAGGGACATGTGGCACTTCTCGAACCAACACGGGGAGGAACGAGGCGGTAGGAGATATTTTGAAAAATTTCTCACGTGGGGTGAAAAATTAACTTTGCACCCATGGTTCTGTAAGTCCATAAGGGACAAATGGCATCACCTAAGCCATTGCAGGGAAAGTAGAGCAGCGGGGAGTAAATTCGCTTAACGCCCCGAAGGGCTAAGAGGATAATAAGGACCCGTGCTTTCGCCGACACCTCGCGATGCCACGTCGCAACTCTGGATTGGCTGTGGGCTAGTGGGATGGCATGAAAAACATGGAAAATTTTCCCAAAATTTTTCAAAGCACAAAGAGGAAAAAGGGACCCACTCCACTGCCGATGCCTCGTGACGCCACGTGGCATCACCTGATTGGTCGTGGGCCGGCGGGAAATTTTTCCCAAAATTTTCTGGGAGCACTAAGTTAAAAGGAGATCTGTCCCACCGTTGGCACCTCATGGTGCCATGTGTCAACCTATTATTGGATGTGGGCTGATAAGGTAGAGGGGGAAAATTTAGAAAAATTTTCCAAAAATTTTCCTAAGCTCTAAGGGAAAATTCATCCAGCGGGCCCTTGAGAAATTTTTCCCCTTTTTTTATGCCAAGGAAGAAAAACTTCAAAGGGCCATAAATTTTGATGGAGATCTTGGTTTTGGGAAAATGAGGACTTTATGGAAAGCTCTCAACGTCCTATTTATACAAGGATTGTTAATTTTTATTTTGATAAATTTTAAGGGGTCAATTTTAAGAAAACGGCTTGCAGGCTTTCACAGTGCGAACTAGTAAATTTTAACTTGTGAGATTTATTCAATTTGATCTTCTTCCACTCTCTACATGTCAAATAGACATGGATAATTGTTCTTAGATGGATCTAGGATAATTTTTGAGGTAGATCTATTTGATTGAATTCCAATTCGAAAATTTACCATTTTGACAACAAAACGACTGTAAAATGGTTGAGCCCGATTTGGCTAAGTTTTGAAATATTTCCTTTAAGTGTTTTTGTCTATTTGAATTCATTTAGGGCCTACTACTTCAATTTAATCATTTAATTTTTTATTTTATTGTTGCAGGTTCGAACTGTGCATTTTTTTGTTTTTGATAATTGCCAGTTTGAAATTACAAAAATAGGGATCAAATTTTAAAGGATCTATTTGCCATTTTCATCTTCTAAGTATTAAAATTCATTCCAATTCTAATCTAACACATTTATTTGATTCAAATCAAACTATTCTAAACCAAAATGCAATTTTGATTTCCAATTTTATACATTTC
Source organism: Taxus wallichiana var. yunnanensis (assembly GCA_018340775.1). Classification (NCBI taxonomy): domain Eukaryota; kingdom Viridiplantae; phylum Streptophyta; class Pinopsida; order Cupressales; family Taxaceae; genus Taxus; species Taxus wallichiana. The sequence goes on from CM031244.1 coordinate 276,834,619, forward strand.
AAAAGATAGATTTATTTATTTTCCTCACATGCATTTCTTCCTTTCAAATAGAGATTTCAAAGCATATTTTAAACAATAGTAACGTCTTTTGTAAAGGTAGAACAACATATATTCAGTTGGAATGATTTATTTTACAACTTCTTCATTTACAATGATCAAATACAACTTACAAAGATATAATATTTCTTTTCTTTCATTCAAAAATAGAGAACAGAGTGCATCACTTTCACATTTCGAATTACAACTTTCATATCCAAATACAAGCATCTTTCCATCACCAAATGTATTACATTATCATCCACTTCAAGTGGGAACAAGGGATTTACAAAAAGAACTCTCACAAGGGACTGTCACAACTGTCTTTTCCTTTGCTCCAGAACAACAACATGCCAACCATCATACTCTGATTTTGATCACAACAAAGGCGGGGAAAGGCAACACTCTCCACCCAACCAAGACATCCAATGAAAGGAGAAGCCATCCTTCTTCATTGGCCCCCAAGCCCCAACCACAATGCAATAAGAAATGTATTTCAACTCATGGAAACAATAGGCTTCCACATCACAATGCAATCTTTCAACATGCACATTTCAAATTAAAAACACAGTCTAAAACAAAATAGCAGTTTTACAACCACATGAAAGACATCACACAAAACTCAGGCTTCATCATGCAAGCCAAAGGAAAAGAAACTATGGGGGATGCTACTTATGCCTCCCAAAGGGGAAATGGGTATCACCACCTGAGAAAAAACCACCAAAACACTTATCATTCAAATCCCTGACATACCCTTATGCCTCCCCCAAGTACCCCTTATTCCTCACATTTCCTTATGCCTCCCCAACCTCTTATGGCACCCCATAACGAGTAAAGAAATGCAAGCTATTTATTTTTACAAGGTGGAACCCAAAACCCAACTCCCTCCACACTTATGCCTCCCTCAAGAGTACCCCATAGTCTTCTCCTACACCATCCCTAAGCCATCTACCCAACAGCCCACAACAATAACAAACATACCAGCATTTACATATTCATAAAAGGGAAAAGAAGAGCATTTCCAAGAGCCAAGATCTTACCTCTCCATGATGGAGTTTGTTCCAAGTTCAAAACAACAAGCTCCTTCCAATGCAAGCAATCCAAAAATCAACCCAACACAAGTATCCAACAAACTTCCCAACTTCTCCAAAAGCAAGAGCTCTCCAAAACCAAAAGGAAGTCTCCCAAAATGAAGTGATAAAAGTGAAGCAACCCAAAAACAAGCTAAAGAATTTTAATTTATAGAAGAGGGAAGAGAAGAGGATGAGGTGGATCCATGTAGGATGCCACTTCACACATCCTCAACTTCCAACACATAAGTCAACTTCATTCTCCAATGCATAATCAATAGGTGGGTGAATAATATGACAGATTTACTTACACACTCAAACAAGCCCATACCCCATAAGGACTGAAATTAAATTATGTAAGAAAAGTGTAATTACAACATTCAACTTGACTTGTAAAAATGCATAAAAAAGGTCTAAATCTAACCCTCCAACCATAGGCAAGGTTGGTATGTAAATTTAAGAGGTATGGGACAAGTTTAACTTGTCCCACAAGCCTCCAAAATCATCCTCCAAGGACAAATTCGAATTTCCAAGAAGGTGGAGTGTTTCACACTCAAAATTTAACTTACACATCACTTACAAGGTCACTTACACATTACTTACTCATTCTTACAACACTTTAAATCATAACCAACAACCATATTAATTACATTCTCATGATATATTTTAATTAATTAACTTAACAACATGATTACTCACAATATTAACACCACATTAAATAAATAATGAAAGGGTAAGTGCACCACATAAAACACATGCAAAAATTAAACAAAAGGGACCAAATAAAAGAAAAACATAAAATCCCTTGGTCACATTTAAAGGTGATCCCCCATGGGAATCCCTAACACAAACAACACACACAAACAAATACAGTTGCCATGGTGACCTTGTTGAATTCATCTAGAATTCCAATGTGGTTGGTCTCCAATCCCCTGATGTTTGTTGTGATATTTTTAACCTACAAAAATACAAATACCTCCTTCGGCCTTGTGGCCATATCAGAACATCCAAATGAATATAAATATAATTTCAAGATCATCAATATATATGTGAATCACAACAATTATCACGACAATCAATAGTATCACTCACAATTTCATTAACAACTATATCCCCATTAATTTTAATCTAATTTTCATTTTCTAGGTCTAATAAAATATCCAATTATTACAAGTTTGAATGACATCCATAATAAAACCATGTCAAATAGTATAACATCATCAACATATAAAAGTGTCTCTAATAATCATCATGCACCATATAAGAATCAAAGTCAACAATAATCCATGACCAAATATCTAACATCATACTGAATCAAAACTATAATAATGTCCATAATATAGTCTATAGTGTCATGATTAGTATCAAAAGGGTGTCAAAGGGAAGTGGGCACTATACTTTTATATTTAATTGATTCATTACCTCGAGGGCATTACATTACATGAGGCTCTGAATCAAACATGTAATTATGTACCAACCTATCTCTAATAATTAAGGTGGTATAAAATAGATGCACATCAAGCTAATATTGTACCAGAAAAGTACCCAAATACACCTTGGAATATTCTCCCAATTCCTCCTATGCTTGTAGTATTTCTAACTCTACAATGATAGGATGAATCTCCACGTTTTTCACACTTTTTTCCTAGGTAGTTTTCTCTTCCTTAAATCCCAAATATTTAAAGGCCCTTTTCGATGCTTAGAGATCCTAAGTAGTTCAATAATGGGAATAGTAACCTTGAATGGATTAAGATTTGGGATATGTCACAAGGAATATATTTGGGTAGGACAAGTATTAGGAGGGAGATTCATGACTTCTTCTGATAGTATAGGAGTTTTCACAGTCTGGGCATGGGCAGAAATACAAGTTCTATTTGGGGTAATTAGGCCTTTTCCAGATGTATCTTTTTAGGGGTTCCTTTGGAATATTGGTAAGAATTGGAATTTTTGGCTTGGTTTGTGTCCCTACCCCTTTGAAAACCTTACTTCTAGTATTATATTCATTCTCCTGAGAAACTACTGCATTCATCAATAGTTGAATGTATTCTTTAGAAGGAATTATCCCATCATATCTTTTAATCATCAAAGCCCTTAGGTATTAGAATTCATGATTAGGAAAATAAAATTCTTGTACCATATCAATTTCAAAATCATTAATGGGAGGAAGAGGTAATACCCAAGTGGACACAGTTCCAAAATTTTTCAACAGTTCTGGCACTTATGAATTCAGTTGAAGTCACCCCTTGTTGTGAGTTCTTAGAGCATTCCATCATGCACACATCAGCATATGCCTCATCATCATTTTCTTCCTCAAATTCCTTATGCACATCACATGTGGAATGCGGTAATAAAACCTATCACACCACTCAATAACATGGTCCTCTTCCATGCTAGCAATCCTAGTAGTTCTGAGATCGGGGACCAACCTACTTTCCCTAGGTTGAGGAAGTTTATTGCCTGATCCCATGGGCCCTTTTCCTCTGTTATCTAATCGATGATCACCTCTAGGATGATTTCTGATCTCTCCCGACCACCAGTGGCTTGTGTTGACCATGGGAAATTGGTCCTATTCCTTTTTTGTTGTGGCTAGTTTATATGATATCTCTTTAACTACTCTAGCTAAAGTGTTCATAACCTCTTCCAAATCCACTACTTTGTTTGATCGGGGTATTTTAGGATTGATCAACTTCACACCCTCTCCCTTAAAAGGCTTCCCAACTACCTTGATATTCATTTATATTTGTAAGGCCATTTTGAAATCCTACCTCAATGTTCCTGGTTCTTATCCCTCAAGTAACAAGCAACCTTTTCATCAAAAGCATTAGAATATTTGATCAAACAAGACTCATCACTTGGCCTTAGGATTATAGGTAACCTATTCAAGGTTTTATTGAACCTAGTATTAAAATCTTGGACATAATCATTAGGATTATTTGTAATATTTTTAAATTTAGAAAAAGGAACTTGGGATCATTCGTATCCCCATACCGTAATCTAAAGGCATTTTCATCTCTGTCTATGAGAATATTGAATTGTCCAAGTAAAGCCTTATACCATTCATGTGTATCTTCTTTAAGATTATGAATGAATAATTTTATATAAACCTCCTCATAATCGATCTCAAAATATTCCATTATGTTAAAAAAATATCTCAAATGTTGATCCCTTATAATGGAATTCTTTCCCACTGAAATTTAGGCAGCATGTTCCTCACATATTAGGGTACAACATTAGGATACCAAACCATGCCTCTAAAATTTATCAATCCAAAATTATTGACAACAAAAGGCGGAATAGGTGGAGGCTGATCCATATTATCTTGAGGAGGTGATCCTACAAGAGAATCAAAATGATAGGGGACAAAAGAATTTCGAACACAGGAGTACAACTTTCTAAGTGAATATCCTCTAATGATCAATTTCGTGAAACTCCCTATCAATCCTAGATGATGAAGGGAAAGAATAAGGGAAACATTTCTTAGACACAAATGATGGCCCTTCACCAGTTGGAGAATTTAGTTTCTTACAAGGACTATCTGATTCGAAATATATGAAGATGTAGGAAAATATGCAACTACAAGCTGATCATCCTCTAGCACCGGTACTACCTTTTTTCTTGATTCATGATTTCCCAATACTTTCCAGACTTGTTCCATCTGAATTTTCTTTTCCCAGCTCTAGAAATAACTTTCTAGTAGGATCCCTAGTGAAGAAAGATCTCCTTCCTTCCATCTTTGCAAATATTAATGACAAAACACCTTGAAAAATTTTAGACACTGGTGATAGCTAGAGATTGTAAACTAAACATGGAGTCACCACCAAGGATTTTCACCTTAGATATGCTAAAAAAACTTCTTGTAAGTAATGTCATCGATTGTTTATCACCACTTGATTTATAGAAATCTTGATGGATTTGATCATTCTTTATCAATATTTATCAATATCCACATGATTTAGTGCCAAATTTATCAAAGCATGAAAATATTACATAAAAACTCCCAATCTCATTGAATTTTCACAAATTTAACAAATGATGATATATAAACAACAAATTTGCATATGAATCATTACCTGAGGTCGATGTGTGAATGTTATTATACAAATAAGTCTTTGGTAATGGCGCCAAATCGATGTTGATATCCAAATTGATCCTCCCTTTTAAACCGAGCAACATCATAATTTGATCAGGATGGTTAGAGACAAAAAAATCATAATAGGAGTCGTTTTGTAGCTAGGGATGGATTTTAGATGACTCTTTATCACTCTAGTTTAGAAAGGACTAGGTATCACCATGCTAAGAGTTTTACCTACCCTTACTACTTTAGGTTTTTCCTTCAACCAAGGTGAGAGGACCCATTTTGTGACCTATATTTATGGAAATCATCAACGGATTAGCATTATTCAACTATTCCTTCACAATATTTTGAAGGATACCTAAAGAAACATGCCAATACAACATAACGTAACTCTCACAAGTTGTCACTTTAGAAAATGAATATGTTCTCTAGATAAGGCCCAAGTGACTAAAGGAAACTATAAAAATTGATTGTGCTTGCATATTTTAGTAAATGATGGATGAATTCAATGATCTTTTTTATCATTTATGGATACACAAGTCTGCAAGCGTGATAGTTCATGTATGATATATCTATGGATATGCGTTTTATGGATGGGAAGTTAAGAAGGATAAATTTGACTATACCAAATCCTTGAGAAATTTAAACAAATGTTCACAAATCCACAAGGAAAAATTATGAATGGATTCAAATAGTCAAGACAAACCTTTAACTAGAAAATTGTGGTCTCTGAAAGCTCAAAGACACACGGACTCACACATTCTTCAAGGATTTAACATGAGAACTCATGCTAAATAATTAATTAAAACTTAGAAGTCCCTATTATATCATGCTTAGGATATAGTCATAAACTGACAAACAATCTATATCACTTTGAAATGAAAGTGAAGTGAATATAAATTTCTTATTGCATCATGAAATGAAAGCTCTCTTCATAATGTAATTGAAAATTCCACAATCTTTCACACGAGGATAAGATTTTTGTGATTTCAAAGGGATTCCTAATGTAAGATTTCAACAAGAACATAGATAACTATTTGAAAATATCTCAAAATGACAATAGACATAACATAGTTCATGATTAACATGAATTACTCAAGGTTTTTCAAAATTTGATCAACAAGGAAAGTTTGTTTACAATATCAAAGTTTTGTCAATGGTTATACATCTATAACCATCTTGACATGATAAATTTTAAAGACACACAAGAAATAATTGGTTTCTCAAATAAGTTCTCTCAGAAAATGGCTTCTCTCGGATTTTCTCTCCTTTTCTCTCTCTGAGTAAATTTCAGAAAAATTAACCCCCTTTTGGCATGATTTTTTCATGATTTTATATCACTCTCTTCACTTCAAATATTTCCCCCAAAAAAACAAGAATATTCTTAGGAATAATTTTTGTTACAATTTTTCTAGAAGATGATATTTATGAGTTTCATTCTATACTTCCAGGTGTACGAAACATGAGTCTTTTCAATGTATTCCACTTGTTTCTAACTGGGATGTCCGTCGTCACCTTTGGCAGGATACTTGAAATGTTCCCTCCCAATTTTGATTAAACAATCATTTCAAATGATCACTAAGCATCTCCAGATGCTTTTGACATGACACACACCTACACTCATCTTTCAAAATCCTTCTTGGGCTCAGTGCACTCCACTTCATGTCTTACTGGTTTAAATGCCACACATGATGTTTGTCAAATCTTACTGAACTACCAGCTCTGTTCGTTCTTAATTCCTTTCAAATATTTAATCACCTCTATGCGAACTGAGAAAAATATGGTTTACACCATGGGAAATATTTTATTAACACAGGACCAAATGCATCCTTCCATCTATAAAGCCTAGTATTTCCTCACTATCTGCACATGTTTTCTTTCTTGTTCTAAACATAAGGAATTCAATCAAGAAAATGGTGAAAGTTCTTGTAGCTCACAGCCTGAAAGAGATTTCTTCAGAAGACCTAAATCAGATTTTTGATTTGAGTGGTCTTGATGAAGCTTTTGTTAGGGCTCTATTTAATGTAGAATGTGTGGGTGATACTAGAGGACCCCTAACATACCAAAAAGTCTGGTTAGCACTTCTTTCTCGGTTAATCAGGATCAACCCTATGTTTGCATCCTTCTAGGTTATGTATTTCCATCTTTTTAGATGGGAACATATGAAAAAACCACGAGGATTTATAGAAATCTTCAAGGTTAAAAGGAAGCCTCAAGTCTCTCGGACGGACCAGACTTTTAGTGCCCTTTTTTATGCAACAAGGAATTTGTATCAAAAGATATTCCTAAGGAATCATATGTACTTGTATGATAAATCCTCCATCGATACAGTGCCTACCATTTCTAACAAGGTGGATGAGTTGGAGAAGAGGATTCACTCCTTGGAAAAGAAACAAGTGGAAGTTGTGTCTCTGCCACCAGTCCAGTGTCAACACCATCTTTGAGCAAGAGGAAGGGAGAAACACAACCTCAGCCTCCAATTATCATATCAGATGGAGAAGAGGACCAATCAATATCCACTCATCACTTAAGGGAAGCACTCTCCTTAGCTCGGGATAGTAGAGGAAGGTTTGCAACTTGGTTATCTACATGTTTGATGCATTTTGCTTCTTCCTCTAAGCGAGATTTTTGGGACCCCAACCAATTCCTTCTCTCGAGGGAAAACCCACCCCTTTTAAGAAAATGGGAATCGGAACTAGCTCAAGGCCTCGCAATTCATCCAACACACAACATGCAGTGCCTTCCCCTATTATAAATTTGAACATTCACTCTGAAAGTAATCCTAGCAATTTGACCCTTCATAAGGGGAAAGGAAAAATGACTTTCTTCTCAGGTGGTCTAGACCTTTTAGATTGGGTTTCATCCCATCAAAAGAAAATCAAGCTTAAAAATTATGAACCACCCTAGGATGATGTTGGAGTCACTAATAGATATGGGTATGTCTAGCCACTTGGCCAGGTCAATCATCTTTATACAAATAGAACAAGTCTCGAGATGAATTTTTACTGAGAATTTTTTTGAATAAACTTCCTTTATTGGGAGGAGACCATGAGAGCAGACTGAAAAATATTTGAGTGTTATTCTCCCTTGATTGTCTCCATTTTGGTGTGTATACATCTTTCAATCTCAAGGGTAGGGGCCCTTATAGAACCCTATCTTGTTTTTTATTCAAATTTCAAGCAATACAAGAATATTAATAGTTCACATGTCTGTTCCAAGTATGTGTGAAATTTTAATCTAATCCACTATGAACTATTATATCCTTTTATCTTTCAATTGAAACAAAGAAACAATAAAATTTCAGAAAGATAATTACATTTTAATGCATCAAAAACATCATTTCACAATATCAGTTTAATGGAGTGTGAAAAAGGAATACAAATTAAGGAAGAATGTGCCTAAGCATGTTTATCACCTTTTGTGCCTGCATCCTCTTCCTCTTCATCCTTTTCTTCTACATCTTGCTCCTCTGGTAGCCTTGCCATATAAGCATCATATCTTTGGAATAATTCATTTGTTTCATCTTTTTAGGTCCAACGTGGTGCTGGAAAATCAATGTTTTCCTCACTATTGAATCCATACACTAGGGCCATTTTTTTCTTATATTCCAGTGGCCTAGCTTTCAATTCCTTAATTCTATTCTCAATCTTCCTCATAGTTTCAATAAATTCATAGGAGAAGTCACTTGCCAGGATATTATTTTTAAAAGAGTCACGTAAGAAATAAATTTTTAAGTCCCCATAGCTCTTTTTCAATTTGTCTACCACCATGTCCTCTAATCTTCAATCAATATCATCAAGTGAATCATTGATCTAGTTCCTTTTGACTTCAATTTTTTCTTGATTTCATTCAAGGTATCTAATCTAATTTTTGACAATTCTTCAAGAGCATATTGGCTCCCTTTGTACTTTATTGGTACGATGTTTTCTTACTCAACCACTCATCACTAAGCCAGGTTATGCAGTCAATTTTGGGGAGAGTTTCTTCCAAGTAAAATATCTCATTATCACACTCTTCAATTATTCCATCAATTTCCATTAGTAGACTTTTGAGGTCCTCATATTTTTACCTTACCTCTGTAATAGCTTCTTTTCCCTTTTCAGTCAATTATTCAATCCAAGTTTCCACCACTTTGACCTTCTTAAAAACATTATTTACTTTATTTATACCATCAAGAGTATTCATGTAGGCACTTGCTTATTCATGACTAGTTTTCCTATCAATTGTTGCAAACATGAGCTTAAGCCCTTACTTTACTCCTTTAGTTGTTTTTTCATCATTCCATCCTCATCAAATTTTTGTAGAATATCACTTACTACTTTATATAATCATTGCTTTAGTTGTTCCCTTGAAGGATTTCCTTAGGGAATAATCTAAATGTTGTAATCGTCAGCAGTTATGTCTTTTCTTGTCTTACCCTTGAAAGGAATTTTTATCTCTAAGGTCCTTGCTCCAGATGAATCAATACGAGTCTTTGTGATCGTTCTTTCCTTTTTGGGGCTCTCACTATCTTTGGAAAAGACAGAGTAGTAAGGTCAACCACTTGCATAGGAAGGGTCTCTTCTTCATTTGAAATCAATTCACTGATCCATCCCTTTTTCAAACTTGTTCCAGCTTTCTTTTCTTGTGATCCTTGCTGAAATTTTTTAGGAACAATTACTATCTACTTGTATATTTCCTTTTTTAACCAATGATTATGTATTTTCTTGGACACTTACCTCAAGGGTCCCTATGAAAATTTCACTCTATACTATTGATTCTTCTAGATGCTTCTTTTCCTAGTTTGGAATTTCAAATTGATCATCTTTAACCTAAGCTGTATCAATATTCAAAGGAAACTCTTTCACTACTTCTCCAGCGAAACCATGGTGGAATAAATTTCTTCCCCTTCACCCTTTTGTATCAAAGTTTGGGCTATGGGTTCCTTTTCTCCAGAAACCAGCTGAGTTTCCAAACTACTATCTTCATGCCCTAATGATACCTCTAGCAATGTCATGGTAGGTTGTTCCACTGGAAACAACTCCACATTTCCAATTGAAAGCTGTGAGTTTCCACCAATAATGATTTCCTCATCAGTAATTGTATCTTATGTCATTTTTAGTCTTTCTTCAAAAGACAATTTTCCTTCTTAAGGAAAGTCATTAGTTTTGGTGACCTCAACAAAAGTGGACATAACTTCGTCTACTACCAATCTAGTATTAATATCCTTTTCAACCAATAATTCTAGTTTATCTATTTCCAAAACCATTTGTTTTAGGGAAGACAAATTTATTTCCTAATTTCTTACTTCAGTTGTTAGTGTATGAATATCCCTTTTTGATTCCTTATTTACGTTAATACTATCCACTGGTGTTAATATGGGTTCATCAACAGACAAATTAAGCACATATAACATGGATAATCCCTCACCAACATCTACATCAATTACCTCAGTTTGTACATTTACAAATTCATGCATTGTTTCAACTAGAGGTGCATTGATATCACTAATAAGTATAGATTCAAGAATTTTTATACCTGGAGTAACAAACTTACTATCCACCAAATTAACTATAGTATTCCTCCGGGAAGTGGGTTCGAGTGCAATCCACTACTTTTTTCATGAAGGGTTAAGGAGGGATCATATGGTTTGATTGCTCCATACGTGACAATGATGCATCCTGCTAATTTTGGAAGATATTAGTTTTCTCCATTTCTGGGGGATCAATTACCCCATCCCTGTGTTTGAAATTTTTTGGCGTATGGGCACCCACTCTTACCAAGGTTGGATAGTGGAAAATATTGGGTTTTTTGTGTTTTGCTCAAACATTTTCAAATCTGGTGCTATTATTTTTTCATCCTTGTGTGGCCTAGGCTGAATGTGACCACTTGTAATGGCTCCACTCATTAATTTTTTAGTACTATGTGGCTTAGGTGAGACACTTGGATGAGCCACTTGTGATGCTAGACCTTTCCTTTTTCTTGAAGGGGCACTACAAAAGTAATGGGAGAATTCTCCATAGACTTTAAAAGCATCTCTTCAGTCTTCTACATGAGAATTGACACAGAAGTGTCAGTTCCACTAGCGGTCGATGTCCATTCATCAATGAATTCAGGAGTAGGCCTTTTAGTTGGTAGTTGAGGGGATTTTCCACCTAGTGGGTCCATTTTTTATGCATCCTCCCTCAGGGGTGGAATATCCTCACTCAGATTTCCCAAAATCCTGAAGTTGCTTAAGATATTTGTATTCTGGATTGACAGATCAATATTATTCTGAGTCAACCAGTTTGCAGTTCTCCTCATAACATCAGTTATTCTCAAATAAGGATCATCATATTCATCCACATTCTAGTCTAGAGGAGAAATAGGTTGATCCTCCACTTTCTTATTGATATAGAAATTTCTGTATTGTGTGAGGATCATCTACAATCCCCTTTGCGATAATTGGAATTTTATAGTTGATTATGTGTGACTAGCTCATTATGGAAAAGTCTCTTAACTTTGACTTCTTCCTCATCTCTACAATTCATCCAAAGAATCTTCGAAATGGGGCTCATGATCAAAGCTATTTGTAATATTGGTGAATACCCATCTAATATCATAATTTGGCCTTTCCTCAAACTTTCCCATGTTAAATTTATTCAATTCCTTTCCAATCAACCTAGCCTTTATGATGGAAGGACATGAATACCTTCTAGTTATAATGGGGAATTTGATATTTGTTTTATGCCTTCCAGAATAAATTTATGTACAAGATTCAATTGCCTTGCCAACTCATATAAAAAGTTTGTCTTCAACATACCGGGTAACTTAAAAGGATTACCTTCAAAACCATTGACTCTTATATATGTGAACTTCTTATACTTGAATAAAGTAGCAACCATATTCCCAAAATTATATGTCTAGCTCTTGAGGGATTTTTACTACCCCCATTCTCATTCAAAAAGACAGATAATTGGTATAAAAAGGAATCATTGAATAACCTTACATTTCCACTCTTGTTAGCCATTTGAAGCCGAGGAAAATATCATGCATTTGACATTGTTTGAAATAAACACATGGTGACATCCCTGGGAAAAATTTGTGGCCAGCAACATTATAAATGAGGTATGTCATCATATAAAATTTGAGGTCTGTAATTTATCCCATCTCGATTTTCACTACGTAGTTACCATGTGTTAATGAAATGCTTCATAGTGAAGGTATTCTAGTAAATACTTCCTTTTATCTCCAAGATAATCCACATATATGTAGTCGTCCATTTCATAAATTCATTCATAGTTTCTAGACTGCCATTCAAATTTCACAAGACAATAAAATCTTTTACATCCTAAATTAATTGTGCCCTAACCAATTTTTTAGGGATTCTAACAGTTGTCTTTTTTGTGAGTAGCCATTTTGAACTTATAAGTTTGGCATAATCCTTCTTCTTTTATTTATAATAACCCAAATCCAATTTAATGCCTATGTTGATTGGGGTTGTGATAACAGGCAATTTAAACATAATTCTAATTGCAGCTGGTAGTAATTTCAATACTATGTCCCCACTTCCATCTAACACCTCCCTCTTTTCAAAATCGTAATTCATGGCACAGTGCCATACTAACTTCAGAAATGAAAAAAATGTGGGATTGTACCAGCTTTAGCAATGTAGCTTTCCTAAATCACTTTCAAAGATTCTCTTTTATGGGGATCACTTAGCCTTTGGAGGAAGTCATTTAGATCGGAACCCATTAAATTTGTATATTTAATCTTATCCAAATTTCTTGTGATTCTCGACACAAGTGAGAATGAAGAGCGCAAAGTATTCATCTTTGAAAAACCCTAACTTTATCTCAATTAACCTTGCCGATAAGAGGAAACCACAAGATTTTCAAGTTATTACTAGTTTTCCAGAAGAACCTGAGCGATTCGAACTTAAAACAATAATTTCTACAATCCTTTGGTTCTCCAATCGAGTTCCACAGTTGAAATCTCAATATCTCACAATAATACTCTTTAATAGAAACAACAAGAACCATCAAACTTATAATAAATGAAGAATGCATTTGTAAACTTTAAACATCCTTGATTTTCAATTAAAATCATTGATGGCGGTAGAGAAAAAATGCGTTGCATCATCACTATTCGTTGTACCCTTCTCAAATTTGAAAATGATCCTTTCACATGGAAAAACCTTCGCTAACACAGGCTTTGGGATAACTTCTTACAATTTTAAAATGTTTAAAACTTTTACACTTTTGACAACTTTGACCCACCCATCCACCTTTTTAATTTCAACATAGGCACGACACGTAGCCATACCTTTATGTTAGTGGAGCTGTAGGTATTTTCTATAATTTTACCTCCTCTTTTACATAAGACCAAAAGTACCAAAATCCCCGATGACCTGCTTCTCCACTTTCTTTAAAACCAAAACCATGTGTCCTTCTACAAACCTTGGGGACCTTTTTGCATTCTTAACATATTTTCTCCTTAAAGTGCATAAATACAACTATGCACTCGCATCCCCATGCCCATTCATTTTGAGCCACGTGTACACCTTCGGGGCGGAAAGAAAAATTTATTTGTGCTAGCTTTATGGTCATGAATATTCAAGGAATATTCGTCGGGTCGCAGGACCAAAGTTGTAGTTTGTGAATTTCATAGGAAAATTGCAAGTTTGTAAATTGAACATGCTTCACCACACCAATTAAAAATTTCCATGTACAATAGATGATATAGTGAGAGAAACAAAAAAGAAAATAGGACCGAGGAAAACCTTTAAGAAAGGGAAAAAATCTTGTTTCAAATAAAAACTAGTCTGCTTCCAAATTTTTTTTGAAAATAGTACTCTCCATAACCAAACCTTCAACCAAAAGGAGGAAGAACAAAAATAACAATGAGAAAAAAATAGAGAACATGGAAAAAAATTACGGGAAAATGAACATGAGAAGTAGATAGAAAAATAAAATCTCAAAAAAATGGGTGAGATTATTATCAAGCACCAACATGACATTCCAACACCACAAAAATTCTATCATGAATATCTTCTTCCACATTCAAAAATAAAATTGAACTTTTCCCGAAGTTTATGAGTTGACCTATTACCTCCTCAAAATTTGAATAATCTCCATGAAACACCACATCTTTTGCAAGATTCTCCTTATCCATTAGAAAAGTGTCATCCAAAATTACTTGTAAAGCTATAGGATCCAAACCGTTAGATATGATTAATCGATTGAGTTTGTTTTTCTATTTACAATCAAAGACAAAGTATGCCTAAAGTCTCCATCACAATAATATAAAGCAAGGGTAAAAGTGGATCCCCATGTCTTAATCCTCTTCCTAAAGAGAAAAAACCTTCATATTTTCCATTGATCATAATTGATTTTTTTCAGTAGTAAAATACATTCCATTATAATATTAATGAAATGAACATGAAAACCTAGCTTTTCAAGAATAATTATAAGAAATCTCTGTGATACCCTATCATCGGATTTGTTCTTATCAATTTTCAACATCATTGTCTCCATTTTATAACTATCCACAAAGTGGACAGTTTCATGAATAGTAATGACACTATCAAGAATCTATATTCCCTCAATAAAAGCTCCCTGATTTGGAGAAATAAAAATTTCTAGAAGGCCTTTGATACTGAAATAGATAATTTTAGTAATTATCTTATAGACCTTGTTACATAAGCTTATTGTTCTAAAATTTATAACTTGTGTAGTACCATAAACCTTAGGAATAATATCTATAAAGGTACTTATTACCTCTTTCTTGAAGCTTACCATGCCGAAATAAATATTTAATGGCCTCTTCAACATCTTCATGAATAATTTCCCAACAATTTTGAAAACATACAATAGGAAAACCATCTGGACCTGGAGAATTTTCCCCTTCCAAACTAAAAATATATTTTATCTCCTCAAGAGATGGAATTTTGATCAACTCAAAGATTATCTTGTTGATAAATAATAGTCTAAAAATATTTTCTATATAACTTTCCTTTCCAAAGTCGTTCCCCACCTACAAAAATAAACTTAGTGAAAAATGTATAAATTCATAAAAATGTATAAATCTTTATTCGAACCTCTTATTTCAATTTATTCCTTAGTATTCTTAAGATCATCACAATATGTTTTTTTCTGGACAAAAATATAACCAAAAGTTTCCTTATTCCAAAATTTCGGCCTAGCTTTTACATGATTTAATTTTGTCACACGTATGAACATAGGGTTACCTTTAACAATTATTTACCATCTGGATTGGATCTCTTCCTTGATATTAGGATGTTATAACCACATCTTAAATAACATAAAAGATAAAAAGGCCTCCTCTTTCCTCAACATTATTAACAGTTTGAATAAAATTGGACTATGATTTGATCCAATCCTTGGTAAGGCAACCAATGAGCCATCTAGATTAGAATACCAAGATAAATTTATAATAAATCTATCCAACTTTATTTAGATTATATTATCACCAATTATCCTATTAGAATAAGTGAAATGGGCACCCCTCAACTCAATATCCACCAAATTATAGTCAAGAATAAAGTATGTAAAAACCTCCATACTATCGGTGTAGACATTCAAACCACCGTTTTTATCTTCCAAACTCAAAGGAGTATTAAAATCACCCCAAATCAACCAATTCAAATATGTAAACTGTCTACAAAATGACTAGTATCTGTCCATAGTTTTCTTCTCTCCACCATAGAGTTAGGGGCGTAAATTTTAGAGCATATCCACATAGAACCATTCTCCTTTTCCTTAAGAAAAATATATTGATGATGAAGATATTGAAATAATAATGTCCTAAAGCCCCGAGAGGAAACCCCCTGTAAAATGATCTAAAAAAACTTTATTCTTAACCTCACCCATTTTTTCTTTTGACATTTTAGTTTCTTGAATCAAAAGAATATCAAGATTATTCATCTTCCTAAAATTTGATAAAATACTTTTTTTATTGGGTTTATTTAAACCCCTTATATTCCAAGCAATGAGATTTATCTTTTTTTATTTGGTGATATGCTCTCCTCAATAAAAACTACTTACCATAATCTATTTCCATAGCCATTTTTTTCTTACTCTTATCCCTATTTTCCATACTACCTTTCTTTGAAGGAGCCTTCCCACAATCTGTTGTAACTCTTTCTTATTTCTAAGCACTTCTTGTATTGATCTTCTTTTCTTCAAAACCTCCATTTATTTTCCACATTAAAAGAATATGGTACAGCCTCTTCCCGAAATAGCACCTCCCCTTCTTCAAAATAGTTTCACCCTTCTTATTTTGAATCCTATTCTACTGATCAATTACTTCCGTAATATTTTGAAGCATCTCAATAGGAACCTCCTTAACAGAGATCTCCTAATTTTTGGGTTGAATCACATTGTACTTTAAATCATGATATTGATCTAAAATTTCCTTAGCCTCTTGATCTGGTTCCTTTTAACTATCCCTCGTTTTATCTCTATATGTTCTTGAATCTCAGCTTCCTCCACCTCTTCTATCTCTAACATATTAAAATCAAACTTAGAAGAGGAAATTTAATTTGGAGACAACTTACTAATTTCTTCATTTTCCCCAATCCCTTTTATTTTTTATCCCAAGCCTGATTTCCTTTCTTAACCTCGTTACAATATCTTTCTTCATGCCCTATCTTCCTACATTTCTAGCAAAAAAACAATGAATATTCATATTCAATATTCTATATCCAAACCCCAATTTTTTTAGTTTGATTTCCTTTCTTAGCAAATTACCAACAGGAACATTAACAAAAATGAGAGTACATTATCCTAGTTCTTCCCTAGTAATTGGATTAAAAACAACCAAGGGTCCTATAATATTAGCTATAGTAGTTAAGATTTCTCCTTCCCAAAATTCAATCGAAGTCTGGTAGTTTTACCCACATAGGAAACTCATCTGGTTTCTCTTTATATGGATCAAATCTCGGATTACATTTTTGAACTAGAAGACTAGATCTACCCATAAACCATGGCTCACCCGAAAGGTTGTTTTTACAGTCCTCGAGTTTGAAATATTGATTATAAAAAACCCATTCACATAAGAATCTATTTCCAAGGAACCCTTAGGATTCCATTTCCTCCGATCCCATTCACAAAACCATTCCACATTTGGTCTCGAACCATAAAAATTTCCAACTAGGGAATATTCCATGATGGATTTAGCTTTCTCCGCTAACCCATCAAGGATAGAAAGACATAAAAACCATCCTTTTCAACAGTCATAATATTTTAAACAAAAGGGTGATTCAAATTTTTTTCTTTTACAACCTCAATTTTTTTCAGCCCATGATAAAATATGAAAAGACTTACCTCCCCATGATGAAATAATCGGTCCCCAACCTAGTGTGCCTTAATCTAAGGGTCTCTTATTCCCTGCAACACATCCCTCCCATTTGGTTTTGGAAATCCTCCTCCATCCCGATTTTCATATTTATTTTTTTATCTTCTTTTGTCAATTTGTTTTACAATATAATAATAATCTTGCTAAGATAACAAATGTAATTGTTGATTCTGAATCATAATATCTTTTTGTTCAAATTTAATTACAACCACTTCAAGAGAGTGTTATATTTAAGACCTTTCCTTCATTTGCTCAATTATGTCATATGCACAAAATACATGAAGTAAAATCCTCTGCATGGGAAAATTAAAATATCATGATTCTCCTTCATCTTCTTCTAATAAATTTAAAACTAAATCAAAATTCAAGCCATCTCCTAAACCTACCCAAGAAAATCGAATGCATAATATCGTTTCTCCACCGAAAAATTCAATGGAAACCTCTAAAGCGTAATTTCAAAAATTACCTTATGCACCTTGTTTTATATTACTACAGCTGATTGAAAGAAATTTCATCAATATTTTTACCACTTCCTCGTGAGGTTTATGACATGATTGGGAAACTTAAGAGTAAACCAAAGCAAAAATTTCTCTTTATGATCTCTTTTGAATTACACCTAAATTTCATCATACATTAAAGGCCTCACTTCATTATATCCACATTGAAAGTAATAATTCACCTATTTCTTTTACTTGCCTCATTAAATCCCTCAAAATCAACCACATTATATATCTTTTAGTGATGAGGATATTCCTTCCTCTCATTGCTCACAATACATTTGCACCTTTAATTATTACCGCTACTATTGGTGTTATCTTATTAAGCATGTACTCATTGATATTGATATACTATAAATCAATGTGCTCTCTCCTCCTCGGGAAAATAGGAATTAATATCAATTCATTCACGGCTATGATTCCACTACTCGTACATGCATGAGTACTATCACTCTACCTTTACAATTTGGGCCTAAAATTTTTCTTATTGTATTCTTTTTCATCAATGCCACATTCTAATTTAATTTCTCACTTTGTAGACCTTATATTCATGTAATACATGTTGTTACCTCTATAGTTCATCGGTGCATTAAATTTTTACATGGTGGCCATGAACATACCATTTCTACAAACCCTAAACCATTCAAGTTTCATCACATCGACCCCATCACCACCATGTCCATTCCTCCATCACAACCTATTCCATATCGTAATTAGTACATATGATGTTGATCAATCTAGTGATATGACTCCCGATGTTACTTATGTGTTCATTCCATTCATCCCTACTCATAATAATGATATCATATCACCCACTATGTCCACCCCTATGGCTAATACTCGCTCCACCTATCACAAATCCTCTCAATTCTACATATGGCTCCTTTCCTACAAAAATCTTTGATAATGCTATACAACAAGATAATGCTTGCATAAATTATTTTGATTATGAGGATGATGTCATAGAACTCACTAATGACACAATGAATAATATTAACTTTACTCCCATTGAAATAGATGAGTCTTACTTTTAATAAACTTTTGTTACTATTGGCCCTGGTGAATATCAATTCAAGAAACCTCCTGCATTAACTACTATCATGATACCTTTTCAGGAAATCTATATACATTAGTAATATTACCATCTATTGCATCTCCCCAAGTTCACCGAACACCACCAATTAACCCTTTTACATCCACTCTTTTCATACATGAATCTTATAGGCCTCATATTCCATTTAAACCTACTTGATCTAAGACTATTTGCACACATGATGGCTTGGATTAGCTAGGATTCACACATGCTAATCTTCTTCCCCCATCTCACTCTCCTCACCTTTATCCATTTAGAGTACTCATTATTGTTGCTTATGGTTTTTGCATATTCCATTAATCATTCTTTCTTTCACTCACTTTTCGTTCCTCGCCTCTCATACTTGGACAATCACGGCTTGATTACATTGGTGGCACACTATATCCCAATCATACTAACATTTCATTTATGATTCCTTTTATTCGTGTCTATATTTGTAATGACTCCTTCTTAGGATATACTCAAAATATAACTCATTTTTATGCACACGGTTGTCATCAACCTCCTTGTCTTGATGAATAATATGATATGGTCATGTATAATTTACATTGCCTAGGATCTTTAAATGATCAACCTCACACCATTGCTTGCCAAGTCTCTAATCTAGATCATATTGGCTATGACCCTAACACTCGATGATATTTTAGATCATTTTACTTGACCTTTCTACATCATACACTTAGGGTGGCATCATATTTTATATCTCCCCCTTCCATTCCTACCAATTTTTGTAGCATATTCTATCACACTTAACAATCTGAGCTTCATATTTCTACGCACTTTTAAACCTTTTGTATACATGCATTATATCATCATTACCTTATGAAACACTCTAATTCCATGGTTCATACTCAACTACTGAGGGTATAAATATGAAATCAACCTCACATCACTCATACATATCACACTCTATGCTTCATGATATTTATGACTAGCACACTTTTCTTAAACCATTTCAATGATGCACTCTTATTATATGGTTAATTATTTACTATTAAGGGGTATTTTATAAATTAACCTCATCTCATACACATCCACCGAGGGGCACGCTGCTCCTATCACATTCACATTGCATACCATTCCATCACACTCATACACTACATATTTCATATCTTGGTTGCACTTACTCTATCTTGTTTATACTTACATGTTGTACTTCATTTACTATGCTAGTCGATACTTAGTACGTCATTATCTTTATCATATACACATGTGTGTTCACTTGGTCTCTAATTGTACCAAAATATCTTACATATTTTCACATGCTGTAATGATGCTCAACATTGTGTCATTTTCTATTCCCACCGAGGCTCTTAGGGAATCTACCATTAGTACTCTCAAAAATACAAGTGTTATTGTTTCATTAAGTACTACTTCCTATCCTTACTAGCACGTTACTTTTCATTAGTGCATACTTGATTTGACATACTTTTTATCTTTCTAATATATGCTAATGGGTGCTTCATGTACAACATTTTCCTTGCAAGACTATATGCCACCATGGTTGTCTGATACATTCTTAGTTGTCATTGTTTGATATTGTATTCCAGTTGTTTTTGGTCTATTCCTATGTTTTGTTTTATCAATTTTTGTATGGTTTTGATCACTATGTCCTAGATTGTCTTGTGACATTGTCGAGATGTACCATGTTTGAAACCCTCTTTTCATGGTCTATTTTGTTTACACACTTTTCTATTAATTTTTCTCATATATCATGCTTGATACTTTTTATACTTACATATGTTATTAGCCACTTTGTTTACATGTGCTTTGGTTTCTACCACGAACATCCCCAACCCCTACAGGTATCAAATTTATATCGTATCAAGTCCTCTCTTTTAGGCCATACACTCTAACATACATCACATGCACCCAAAATGAGGGGGCATACATTGGATAAATTAATCACCCCTATATTAGGTCAAAGCTAGAGTACAAATCTACACACTAAAAATGGAACAAAAATATACATAGCACATGGCCCATAATCTGACTTCGGTCCTCAACGGAGCACAAACACCAACACCCAAAATTAAATAGTAGTTCCCAAGTTCTTGTGTCCTCCCTTGGAACTAGTGTCCTAGGTTCATATACAATAAATTTATCATATCAATATAGTTCATAGAAGCCTTTATATCGGTTCTATAGTTACAGTATAATCCTTCGATTACAACATACATGTAATCTTCAACAATAAATTTCAATAAAAAAATCGGTACATTTGGAACTAATTTAGGATAACAGAACAAAACAGGGACACACCATCTACAATGGTGCTTATTAAGCATAATCATGGAAGGAGAGTAATACTAGACCTCTCTCCCCAACACTTTCTCTTCGGCGTGAGATCGCCTAAGAAAATCACTCTTGGTGTGATATCACCCAAAAAAATTGCTCTTGGAATGAGATCACCCAAAAACTCACTATCGGTGTGTGATCACCCAAAAAATCACTATCAACATGTGATCACCCAAAAAATTTGTTTTACATATAATTTCAAGATAACTTTCTATCCTTTTACACTCTTTTCCATCATGTGCAAACTTTCCTTTACTATTATTTTTACATACTTTACTCAAATATTTCATATACAAGACTTTGAATAAATTATTTATCTTCTTTTACAGGTACATCCTTACAAGAAGAAGAAAACACAAGCTACAAAAAGATGGTACAATGCATACGCTTCACCCCTAGGGTCACTTTCCTTTCTTAGTCTCCATGCTTCACTTTGCATCATTCCACACTTCAATTGTCCACTCAACACACATTTTTCCACACTTTATACAAGATTATAAGGTATGCATCTCTTATCTACTTTATGTTATCAAGTATTCACTCAAAAACATAAAGTGAGGGAAAATGTAAACACAAAATCATGCACTTAGGTACATTTCTAGGTCCTAAAATCATACTAGCATTTATATGATTCCTAAGAAAGAAAACTAGTGGTTGAAAACTATCTTTGGCCTATTTTATTTGTTTCTTATTTTATATTTGGTATTACGAGACACTATAGCCTAGTCATAATTTTACTAATTTACCTTTTATGGCTCTAGACACGGGTTCCTAGCTAGAACAGTAAGCATCAAAGCACTCATGTCCCCTTTGGGTGCCCATGCCCATATCTTATCTTACTCACTCATTTTGGGTATATTTTATCTTTTGATCATATTTTTCACTTATGGGTCAGCCTTCTAGTTGAAAATTACAAAATTCAAATAAGGGAATCATATAAATACATATTTATGTTTTAAACCGAGGGACCAAGCACTAAACATTACTACAATCAACTAATATTACATTAAAAAGAACCTAAAGTACTCCAAAGAATCCATAAATAATCAATTCAAGGGACAAGGGACTGCATATACTCTACATACACACTATAGGAAGGGGGTTCATTCTATCCCATCCACACATTCTACTACATTGTTATATTCTGCTATAACCTGCTATCGAGTGCAACTTGTACAAGGTCATCCTAGGGAATCATTATCACATACATTCACAAGAACTACATAAAGTCTCTGATGTAATGTACTACTCAATTGTAAGTTTACTCTTTGGGTGACCATCAAGGTCAGTCCAACTCCCCATTCTGCATCTTTCTTTTTAGGTTATATGTGGTTTGTGTGCATGTGAACATCTCTTTATCAGTTTATAGGTACATTCAATGACCATAGTGAAACTTCTAGGAGATCAAAAAGGAACCATAACAACACATCAAATATCAGATTTGAATCTTCTACATAGTCATGGGTTCCTAAATCTAATCACCAGCTTCCTAGGCAGCCTGTCTTTTCCATGAGAACCCCTATCCGGCTTTGTGGTGAGTTACATAATTTATAGAGGTTGGATATGATGTTTTTGAATTTTTTTCATCACTTTTGACTTCTTAGATCACTTCTAAATTGTAATAAAATTAGCTAAGAACTCTCTCCTTCTTCTTTCCTTATGGTTTTATACCTTACATCTTATTTTTCTTGTGTCATTTCTATATTTCTGCATTTATACATCATTTTTTTAGTAGTTAATATACAATATTAAATTGAATTCAAATTTAATTAAATCAGGTTTATAAAATTTACATTAACCACATCCTTTTATAAATATGGATCATTACAATTTTTCCCTAACATTAAAAGTTCCTCGTTTTTTTCATTTACGTGCTATAGTTACAACTATTTTGTTTATGGAACTATCGAGAATGTACCCTACCGTAAATTTATGCTAGATCTTTCACTCTCAAGGGTAGAGGCCGTTATAGAACCCTATCTTGTTTTTCGTTCAAATTTCAAGCAATACAAGAATATTAATAGTTCACATGTCTGTTCCAAGTATGTGTGAAATTTTAATCTAATCCACTATGAACTTCTATATCCTTTTATCTTTCAATTGAAACAAAGAAATAATAAAATTTCGTAAAGATAATTACATTTTAATGCATCAAAAACATCATTTCACAATATCAGTTTAATGGAGTGTTGAAAAGGAATACAAATTAAGGAATAATGTGCCTAAGCATGTTTATCACCTTTTGTGCCTACATCCTCTTCCTCTTCATCCTTTTCTTCTACATCTTGCTCCTCTAGTAGCCTTGCCATATAAGCATCATATCTCTGGAATAATTCATCTGTTTCATCTTTTTAGGTCCAACGTGGTGTTGGAAAATCAATGTTTTCCTCGCTTATTGAATCTATACACTGGGCCATTTTTTTCTTATATTCAAGTGGCCCACTTTCAATTCCTCAATTATATTCTCAATCTTCCTCATAGTTTCAATAAATTCATAGGAGAATTCACTTGCCGTGATATTATTTTCAAAAGACTCACGTAAGAAATAAATTTTAAGTCCCCATAGCTCTTTTTCAATTTGTCTACCACCATGTCCTCTAATCTTCAATCAATATCATCAAGTGAATCATTGATCCAGTTCCTTTTGACTTCAATTTTTTCTTGATTTCAATCAAGATATCTAATCTGATTTTTTACAGTTCTTCAAGAGCATACTGGCTTCCTTTGTACTTTATTGGTACGATGTTTTCTTGCTTCAACCAACTCATCACTAAGCCGGGTTATGCGGTCAAGTTTGGGGAGAGTTCCTTCCAAGTAAAATATCTCATTATCGCACTCTTCAATTATTCCATCAATTTCCATTAGTCGACTTTTGAGGTCCTCATATTTTGACCTTTCCTCTGTAATAGCTTATTTTCCCTTCTTAGTCAATTGTTCAATCCAAGTTTCCACCACTTGGACCTTCTTAACAACACTATTTACTTTATTTATACCCTCAAGAGTATTCACATAGGCACTTGCTTGTTCATGACTAGTTTTCCCTATCAATTGTTGCAAACATGAGCTTAAGGCCTTAATTTTCTCCTTTAGTTGTTTTTTCATCATTCCATCCTCATCAAATTTTTGTAGAAGATCACTTACTACTTTAGATACTCCTTGCTTTAGTTGTTCCCTTGAAGGATTTCCTAAGGGAATAATCTGAATGTTGTAATCGTCAGCAGTTATGTCTTTTCTTGTCTTACCCTTGAAAGGAATTTTTATCTCTAAGGTCCTTACTCCAGATGAATCAATACGAGTCTTTGTGATTGTTCTTTCCTTTTTTGGGGCTCTCACTATCTTTGGAAAAGACAGAGTAGTAAGGTCAACCACTTGCATAGGAAGGGTCTCTACTTTATCTGAAATCAATTCACTAATCCATCCCTTTTTCAAACTTGTTCCAGCTTTTTTTTTTCTGATCCTTGCTGAAAAGTTTTAGGAACAATTACTACCTACTTGTATATTTCCTTTTTTAACGAATGATTATGTATTTTCTTGGACACTTACCTCAAGGGTCCCTATGAAAATTTCACTCTATACTACTTGATTCTTCTCGAATGATTCTTTTCCCCGGTTTTGAATTTCAAATTGATCATCTTTAACCTAAGATGTATCAATATTCAAAGGAAACTCTTTCACTACTTCTCCAGCTAAAACCATGGTGGAATAAATTTCTTCCCCTTCACCCTTTTGTATCAAAGTTTGGGCTATGGGTTCCTTTTCTCCAGAAACCGGCTGAGTTTCCAAACTACTATCTTCATGCCCTAATGATACCTCTAGAAATGTCATGGTAGGTTGTTCCACTGGAAACAACTCCACATTTCTAATTGAAATCAGAGTTTCCACCAAAATATTTCCTCATCGCATTGTATCTTGTGCCATTTTTAGTCTTTCTTCAAAATAAAATTTTCCTTCTTGAGGAAAGTCATTAGTTTTGGTGACCTCAACAGAAGTGGACATAACTTAGTCTACTACCAATCTAGTATTAATATCTATTTCAACCAATAATTGTAGTTTATCAATTTCCAAAACCATTTGTTTTAGGGAAGACAAATTTATTTCCCGATTTCTTACTTCAGTTGTTAGTGCATGAGTATCCCTTTTTGATTCCTTACTTACCTTAATACTATCCACTAGTGTTAATATGGGTTCATCAACAGACAAACTAAGTGCATCCAACATGGATAATCCCTCACCAACATCTACATCAATTACCTCAGTTTGTACATTTACAAATTCATGCATTGTTTCAACTAGAGGTGCATTGATATCCCTAACAAGTAGAGCTTCAAGAATTTTCATACCTGGAGTAACAAACTGACTATCCACCAAATTAACTATAGTATTCCCCTAGGGAATTGGGTTTTGAGTGCATTCCACTACTTTTTCCATGAAGGGTGAAGGAGGGATCATAGGATTTGATTGCTCCATACGTGGCAATGATGCATCCTGCTTCTTTTGGAAGATATTAGTTTTCTCCATTTCTGGGATCAATTACCCCATCCCTGTGTTTGAAATTTTTTTGGCGTATGGGCACCCACTCTTACCAAGGATGGATAGTGGAAAATATTGGGGTTTTTGTGTTTCTGCTGAAACATTTTCAAATCCGATGCTATTATTTTTTCATCCTTGTGTGTCATAGGCCAAATGTGACCACTTGTAATGACTCTACTCATTATTTTTTTAGTACTATGTGGCTTAGGTGAGACACTTGGATGAGCCACTTGTGATGCTAGACCTTTCCCTTTTTCTTGAAGGGGCACTACAAAAGTAATGGGAGAATTCTCCATAGACTTTAAAAGCATCTCTTCAGTCTTCTACATGAGAATTGACAAAGAAGTGTCGGGCCCACTAGCGGTCGATGTCCATTCATCAAGAATTCGTGGAGTAGGCATTTTAGTTGGTAGTTGACTGGATTTTCCACCTATTCAGTCCATTTATTATTCATCCTCCCTCAGGGGTGGAATATCCTCACTCGAATTTCCCAAAATCCTGAAGTTGCTTAAGATATTTGTATTCTAGATTGACAGATCAATATTATTCTAAGTCAACCAGTTTGCAATTCTGCTCATAACATTAGTTATTCTCAAATAAGGATCATCATATTCATCCACATTCTAGTCTAGAGGAGAAATAGGTTGATCCTCCACTTTCTTATTGATATAGAAATTTCGTATTGTGTGAGGATCATCTACAATCCCCTTTGGGATAATTGCAATTTTATAGTCAATTATTTGTGACAAGGTCATTATGGAAAAGTCTCTTAACTCTGACTTCTTCCTCATCTCTACAATTCATCCAGTAATCTTCGAAATGGGGCTCATGATCAAAGCTATTTGTAATATTGGTGAATACCCATCTAATATCATAATTTGGCCTTTCCTCAAACTTTCCCATGTTAAATTTATTCAATTCCTTTCCAATCAGCCTAGCCTTTATGATGGAAGGACATGAATACCTTCTAATTATAATGGGGAATTTGATATTTGTTTTATGCCTTCCAGCAATAAATTTATGTACAAGATTCAATTGCCTTGCCAACTCATATAAAAAAATTTGTCTTCAACATACCGGGCAACTTAAAAGGATTACCTTCAAAACCATTGACTCTTATATATGTGAACTTCTTATACTGAATAAAGTAGCATCCATATTCCCAAAATTACATGTCTAAATTCTGCCGAGGATTTTTACTACCCCCATTCTCATTCAAAAAGACAGATAATTGGTATAAAAAAGGAATCATTGACTAACCTTACATTTCCACTCTTGTTAGCCATTTGAAGCTGAGGGAAAATATCATGCATTTGACATTGTTTGAAATCAGCACATGGTGATAGCCCTGGGAAACATTTGTGGCCAGCAACATTATAAATGAGGTATGTCATCATATAGAATTTGAGGTCTGTAATTTATCCCATCTCGATTTTCACTGCCAGAGTTACCATGTGTTAATGAAATGCTTCTACAATGAAGGTATCCTAGCAAATACTTCCTTTTATCTCCAAGATAATCCACATGTATGTAGTCGTCCATTTCATAAATTCATTCATAGTTTCTAGACCTGCCATTTGGCTCAATAGTATAATAAAATATTTTACATCCTAAATTAATTGTGCCTAACCAATTTTTTAGGGATTCTAACTCATTGTCTTTTTTGTGAGGAGCCATTTTAAACTTATAAGTTTTGCATAATCCTTCTTATTTCATTTATAATCACCCAAATCCAATTTAATGCCTATGTTGATTGGGGTTGTGATAATAGGTAATTTAAACATAATTCTAATTCAATCTGGTAGTTATTTCAATATCTGTATCCCCACTTCCATCTAACACCTCCCTCTTTTCAAAATCATAATTCATGGCATAGTGCCATACTAACTTCAGAAATGAAAAAAATGTGGCATGGTACCAGCTTTAACATTGTAGTTCTCCTAAATCACTTTCAAAGATTCACTTTTATGGGGATCACTTAGCCTTTGGAGGAAGTCATTTAGATCGGAACCCATTAAATTTGTATCTGTAATCTTATCCAAATTTCTTGTGATTCCCGACACAAGTGAGAATGAAGAGTGCAAAGTATTCATCTTTGAAAAACCCTAACTTTATCTCAATTAACCTTGCCGATAAGAGGAAACCACAAGATTTTCAAGTTATTACTAGTTTTCCGAAGAACCCGAGCAATTCGAACTTAAAAAAATAATTTCTACAATCCTTTGGTTCTCCAATCGAGTTCCATAGTTGAAATCTCAATATCTCACAATAATACTCTTTAATAGAAACAACAAGAACCATAAAACTTATAATAAATGAAGAATGCATTTGTAAACTTTAAACATCCTTGATTTTCGATTAAAATCATTGATGGCGGTAGAAACAAATGCATTGCATCATCACCGTTCGTTGTACCCTTCTCAAATTTGAAAATGATCCTTTCACATGGAAAAACCTTCGCTAACACAGGCTTTGGGATAACTTCTTGCAATTTTACAAAGTTTAAAACTTTTACACTTTTGACAACTTTGACCCACCCATCCACCTTTTTACTTTCAATACAGGCGCAACATGTTGCCATACCTTAATGTTAGTGGAGCTGTAGGCATTTTCTACAATTTTACCTCCTCTTTTATATAATACCAAAAAGTACCAAAACCCTCGATGACTTGCTTCTCCAATTTCTTTAAAACCAAAACCATGTGTCCTTATACAAACCTTGGGGACCTTTTTTCATTCTTAACATCTTTTCTCCTTAAAGTGCATAAATACAACTATGCACTACATCCCCATGCCCATCATTTTGAGCCACGTGTACATGTTCGGTCGGGAAGAAAAATTTATTTGTACTAGCTTTGTGGTCATGAATATTCAATGAATATTTGTCGTGTCGCGAGGACCAAAATTGTAGTTTGTGAATTTCATAGGAAAATTGAAAGTTTGTAAATTGAATATGCTTCACCACACCAATTAAAATTTTCCATGTACAATAGATGATATAGTGAGAGAAACAGAAAAGAAAATGGGACCGAGGAAAACCTTTACCAAAGGGAAAAAATCTTGTTTCAAATAAAAACTAGTCTGCTTCCCAAAAAAATTTGAAAATAGTACTCTCCATAACCAAACCTTCACCAATCTTGAATAATCTCCATGAAACACCACATCTTTTGCAAGATTTTCCTTATCCATTAGAAAAGTGTCATCCAAAAATTATTGCAAAGCTATAGGATCCAAACCGTTAGATATGATTGATCGATTGAGTTTGTTTTTCTATTTACAGTCAGCACAAAGTATGCCTAAAGTCTCCATCACAATAATATAAAGAAAGGGTAAAAGTGGATCCCCATGTCTTAATCCTCTCCCTAAGGAGAAAAAACCTTCATATTTTCCATTGATCATAATTGATTTTTTCGTAGTAGAAATACATTCCATTATAATATTAATGAAATGAACATGAAAAACTAGCTTTTCAAGAATAATTATAAGAAATCTCTATGATACCCTATCATAGGATTTGTTCATATCAATTTTTAACATCATTGCCTCCATTTTATAACTATCCACAGAGTGGACAGTTTCATGAATAGTAATGACACTATCAAGAATCTATATTCCCTCAATAAAAGCTCCCGATTTGGAGAAATAAAAATTTCTAGAAGGCCTTTGATACTTGAAATAGATAATTTTAGTAATTATCTTATAGACCTTGTTACATAAGCTTATTGTTCTAAAATTTATAACTTGTGTAGTACCATAAACCTTAGGAATAATATCTATAAAGGTACTTATTACCTCTTTCGAAAGCTTACCATGCCGAAATAAATATTTAATGGCCTCTTCAACATCTTCATGAATAATTTCCCAACAATTTTGAAAACATACAATAGGAAAACCATCTGGACTGGAGAATTTTCCCTTCCAAATGAAAAATATATTTTATCTCCTCAAGAGATGGAATTTTGATCAACTCAACATTATCTTGTTGATAAATAATAGTCTAAAAATATTTTCTATATAACTTTCCTTACCAAAGTCAGGTTCCCACCTACAAAAATAAACTTAGTGAAAAATGTATAAATTCATAAAAATGTATAAATCTTTATTCGAACCTCTTATTTCAATTTATTCCTTAGTATTCTTAAGATCACCACAATATGTTTTTTTAGACAAAAGTATAACCAAAAGTTTCCTTATTCCAAAATTTCGGCCTAGCTTTTACATGATTTAATTTTGTCACACGTATGAACATAGGGTTACCTTTAACAATTATTTTCCATCTAGATTGCATCTCTTCCTTGATATTAGGATGTTGTAACCACATCTTAAATAACATAAAAGATAAAAAGGCCTCCCTCTTTCCTCAACATTATTAACAGATTTGAATAAAATTGGACTATGATTTGATCCAATCCTTGGTAAGGCAGCCAATGAGCCATCTAGATTAGAATACCAAGATAAATTTATAATAAATCTATGAAACTTTAATTGGATTAGATTATCACCAATTATCCTATTAGAATAAGTGAAATGGGCACCTCTCCACTTAATATCCACCAAATTATAGTCAGTAATAAAGTATGCAAAAACCTCCATACTATCAGTGTAGACATTCAAACCACCTTTTTTATCTTCCGGACTCAAAGGAGTATTAAAATCACCCCCAATCAACCAATTCAAATATGTAAACTGACTACAAAACTGACTAATATCTGTCCACAGTTTTCTTCTCTCCACCATAGAGTTAGGGGCGTAAATTTTAGAGTATATCCATATACAACCATTCTCCTTTTCCTGAAGAAAAATAGCTTGATGATGAAGATATTGAAATAACAATGTCCTAAAGCCCCAGAGAGGAAACCCCCGTAAAAAGATCTAAAAAAACTTTATTCTCGA
Source organism: Taxus wallichiana var. yunnanensis (assembly GCA_018340775.1). Taxonomy (NCBI): domain Eukaryota; kingdom Viridiplantae; phylum Streptophyta; class Pinopsida; order Cupressales; family Taxaceae; genus Taxus; species Taxus wallichiana. The sequence continues at coordinate 276,865,447 of CM031244.1, forward strand.
ACCTCACCCATTTTTTCTTTTGAAATTTTAGTTTCTTGAATCAAAATAATATCAAGATTATTCATCTTCCTAAAATTTGATAAAATACTCTGTTTATTGGGTTTATTTAAACCCCTTATATTCCAAGAAATGAGATTTATCTTTTTTATTTGGTGATATGCTCTCCTCAATAGAGGACTACTTACCATAATCTATTTCCATAGCCATTTTTTTCTTACTCTTATCCCTATTTTCCATATTACCTTTCTTTGAAGGAACCTTCCCACAATCTGTTGTAACTCTTTCTTATTTCTAAGCACTTCTTGTATTGATCTTCTTTTCTTCAAAACCTCCATTTATTTTCCACACTAAAAGAATATGGTACAACCTCTTCCTGAAATAGCACCTCCTCTTCTTTTAAAATAGTTTCACCCTTCTTATTTTGAATCCTATTCTACTCGATCAATTACTTCCGTACTATTTTGAAGCATCTCAATAGGAACCTCCTTAACAGACATCTCCTAATTTTTGGGTTGAATCACATTATACTTTAAATCATGATATTGATCTAAAATTTCCTTAGCCTCCCGATCTAGTTCCTTTTAATTATCCCTGTTTATCTCTATATGTTCTTGAATCTCAGCTTCCTCCACCTCTTCTATCTCTAACATATTAAAATCAAACTTAGAAGAGGAAATTTAATTTGGAGACGACTTACTAATTTCTTCATTTTCCCTCAATCCCTTTTATTTTTTATCCCAAGTTTCATTTCCTTTCTTAGCCTTGTTACAATACCTTTCTTCATGCCCTATCTTCCTACATTTCTAGCAAAACAACAATGAATCTTCATATTCAATATTCTATATCCAAACCCCAATTTTTGTTTAGTTCAATTTCCTTTCTTAGCAAGTTACCAACAAGAACATTAACAAAAATGAGAGTACATTATCCTAGTTCTTCCCCAGGTAATTGGATTAAAAACAACCAAGGGTCCTATAATATTAGCTATAGTAGTTAAGATTTATCCTTCCCAAAATTCAATCGAAGTCCTGGTAGTTTTACCCACAAAGGAAACCCATCTGGTTTCTCTTTATATGGATCAAATCTCGGATTACATTTTTGAACTGAAGACTAGATCTACCCATAAACCATGGCTCACCCGAAAGGTTGTTTTTACAGGTCCTCGAGTTTGAAATATTGATTATAAAAACCCATTCACATAAGAATCTATTTCCAAAGAACCCTTATGATTCCATTTCCTCCGATCCCATTCACAAAACCATTCCACATTTGGTCTCGAATCATAAAAATTTCCAACTAGGGAATATTCCATGATGGATTTAGCTTTCTCCCCTAACCCATCAAGGATAGAAAGACATAAAAACCCATCCTTTTCAACAGTCATAATATTTTAAACAAAAGGGTGATTCAAATTTTTTCTTTTACAACCTCAATTTTTTTCAGCCCATGATAAAATATGAAAATAATTACCTCCCCATGATGAAATAATCGGTCCCCAACCTAGTGTGCCTTGATCTAAGGGTCTCTTATTCCTTATGACACATCCCTCCCATTTGGTTTTGGAAATCCTCCTCCATCTCGCCTCCCGTACCTCCTCCATCCTAATTTTCATATTTATTTATTTATCTTCTTTTGTCAATGTGTTTTACAATATAATAATAATCTTGCTAAGATAACAAATGTAATTATTGATTCTGAATCATAATATCTTTTTGTTCAAATTTAATTACCACCACTTCAAGAGAGTGTTATATTTAAGACCTTTCCTTCATTTGATCAATTATGTCATATGCTCAAAATACATGAAGTAAAAATCCTCTGCGCATGGGAAAATTAAAATATCATGATTCTCCTTCATCTTCTTCCAATAAATTTAAAACTAAATCAAAATTCAAGCCATCTCCTAAGCCTACCCAAGAAAACTGAACTGTTAATATCGTTTCTCCACCTGAAAAAATTCAATGGAAACCTCTAAAGCGTAATTTCAAAAAATTACCTTATGCACCTTGTTTTATATTACTACAGCTGATTGAAAGAAATTTCATCACTCTTTTACCACTTCCTCGAGAGGTTTATGACATGATTGGGAAACTTAAGAGTAAACCAACAAAAATTTCTCTTTATGATCTCTTTTGAATTACACCCGAATTTCATCATACATTAAAGGCCTCACTTCATTATATCCACATTGAAAGTAATAATTCACCTATTTCTTTTACTCGCCTCATTAAATCCTCAAAATCAACCACATTATATATCTTTTAGTGATGAGGATATTCCTTCCTCTCTGTTGCTCACAATACATTTGCATCTTTAATTATTACCGCTACTATTGGTGTTATCTTATTAAGCATGTACTCATTGATATTGAATATACTATAAATAATTGTGCTCTCTCCCTCCTCAGAAAATAGGAATTAATATCAATTCATTCATGGCTATGATTCCACTACTCGTACATGCATGAGTACTATCACTCTACCTTTACAATTTGGGCCTAAAATTTTTCTTATTGTATTCTTTTTCATCGATGCCACATTCTAATTTAATTTCTCACTTTGTAGACCTTAGATTCATGTAATACATGTTGTTACCTCTATAGTTCATCGGTGCATTAAATTTTTACATGGTGGCCATGAACATACCATTTCTACAAACCCTAACCCATTCAAGTTTCATCACATCGACCCCATCACCACCATGTCCATTCCTCCATCACAACCTATTCCATATCGTAATATTAGTACATATGATGTTGATCAATCTAGTCATATGAATCCTGATGTTACTTATGTGTTCATTCCATTCATCCCTACTCATAATAATGATATCATATCACCCACTATGTCCACCCCTATGGCTAATACTGCTCCACCTATCAGAAATCCTCTCAATTCTACATATGGCTCCTTTCCTACAAAAATCTTTGATAATGCTATACAACAAGATAATGCTTGCATAAATTATTTCGATTATGAGGATGATGTCATAGAACTCACTAATGACACAATAAATAATATTAACTTTACTCCCATTGAAATAGATGAGTCCTACTTTTAATAAACTTTTGTTCTCGATGGCCTGGTGAATATCAATTCAAGAAACCTCCTGCATTAACTACTATCATGATCCTGTTGGTGTCAAACGCAGCACCCCTGGGACTCTGCAACACGATGGGTTGAGAATCTCAGTGTGTTTGCACAACATGGAGCTTTTCCCAAGTGTGGGACCTTGCAAAATCGGAAAAGCTCTCCGGATGAAGGCCGGCTCCTATTCCTCTGTTCAGATGCACGAATAAACGCAGAGGATTTACCAAAAAACCTAATCTAACTTGCCAAGGAGACAGGGTAGAGAATGCATAAAAATAAAACCTAAGCTAAGGAGGTGATGCACCGAGGAATGTTGGACACCCGCTTTGCAAGATTAAACACATACCACATAGATGTAATACCACACCATGCACAGAAACCAAAATGCAATGAGAGATCAAAATAATAGAAATGAATATATGAGAGAGTTTAAAAACAATCACAGATATACATATATTGCTCAAGGATCGATTCAATACATTGCAATGGCCAAGAGGCAAAAAATAGCATTACAATCCATATGGGAGGCTTGAAAACTCCACAAATTCTCTTGCAAGCAGGAGAGAAGGGAGGGTGCAAAGCAGAAATGCCCAACAAGTTTTTTAGAGTCTCTCCTAGCCATTTATATGAGGAGAAAAGAGGGAGAAGAGAATGATTCGGATGCTGCCCCAACCACCTCCAAGACTGCACCTAACTTCAACGAATCATGGCGGTAGGTGAGAATCTCAACAACCCAAATTATGGCGAACTGTATTTTACATTTTTAAGAACTTTTTCCCACCCAATTAAAGATATCTAGTCGTAGTTGCGTAGAGGATTCCAAGAGATTTCCGAAAAGTCCAACCTTGTGTGAATCCGAGCTCCCTGTGAAAAGTTATGGCGATCTGAATATTTCCCACGTCAGGGTCTGTTTCCAGTCGGGTTCGGGTTTCTCCTTTGCATCTGCATCGGGTTTGGGAGGTGGCGCAACATGTGTTTGATGCTCGTGCTTTCTGAAACACTCGCATCTGCTCTTTATTACCAAATTTCCTTTGTTTTCAGGTTTTTCGGGTTCGGAGGTATGACTTGCATATGCATCGGGTTTGGGAGGTGGCGCAACATGTTTTCGTCCCGTGCTTTTCCGACTCCGAAACCCGATTTGCCTTGCGTCGGGATTTTCCAACCCTTGCGACATGTTCTTTGTTGTTGGGTTTGTGGAACCCTCGAGCATCGGGACATCCTTTGCGATCTGCATGTTTCATGTTTCATGTTTCCCGAAACCCGAAACCTGATTTGCCTTTGATGTCGGGTTTTCCAACCCTTGACATGTTCCTGCGCCACCGAAACCCGATTCCTTTTTGCGTCGGGTTTTGGAGACCCGACGACATCTTTTCTTTGTTGGCGGGTTTTGGAGACCCGAATACATATTTTCTTTATGTTTTTCCACCATGTTTCTCCGCCTCCGAGACCCGATTTGCTTTGGGTGTCTATATTTATCCGGGGTAAATATATACAACAATTTGGCGACTTACGGGGTTACCTGCTTGCTAGGTAGAAGATCAATGGCCTTTTAGCGATCCATTGGGCATGGAGTCATAAGCAACCCTGAAACCAACCTGATACCACAACTCCTCCAAGAACACGCTGAACTGTAGAAAACCAACCCAGGAGCAACAAAACCTGTGCCAAAGCACTTAGGGAAACTGAAACCTAACTACAACAAGACAATGTGCATACGCACTTAGGGGAATTGAAATCTAGGCTAATATTTACAAGGGTAGAACTTTTCTCTTTTCAGTAGCAATGTTTAAGATAGATTCCGTTGACTAGAATCAAATTTTCTTCTCCGTCTAATATAGACAATTGGAAGGCATTGCTATTTTTACATCCCGTGACCATGTAGGGGCCACTCCAAATGGCATCAAACTTGGAATGCCTTCCTAGTTTTTCCCGATCTGCATCCCATTTCAGAACTAGGTCCCCTTCCTGAAAGGTCCTTGCTCTTGCTTTCTTATCAAACCACCTTTTCACCAAGGCCTGATCTTTCTCAATTGTTTGAACTGCCTGTTCTCTAATTTCTGCCAATTCCATCAACTCCGCATACCTGGCCTCCATTGGTTCGAACTCAGCTAACTCCAACTACTTTATGAACTCCAATGCAGGCAATTCTAATGATATAGGCAATACTGCCTCTTTTCCATAGACCAACTTGTAAGGGGAATTGCCTGTAGACCTCTTAGGTGTTATTCTATCAGCCCATAATGCTGATTTTAGCTTGGTATGCCATGTTCTTTGATTTTCATCCAGAGTCCTCCTGATGATTCTTACAAATTTTTCTTCATGGACTCGCTGTCCATTACCCCCGTGGGTAATAATTGGAAGAGGTGCTCAAATAGATTCCATTCTCGACAGCCCATTCTATAATCTTGGAACCTATGAATGTCAATGCATTGTCTAATATGATAGTGGCCAACACACCGAACCTGGTCACTATTCCTTCATAAAACTCCAGTATATTAGACTCGTTTGCCTCTTTGAGCGCTACTGCTTCAGTCCACTTGGTGAAATAGTCCGTTGCTATGAGAATCCACTTGTGGCCTTGGCTTGAGTTTGGGTTGATGACCCCGATGAAGTCCAATCCCCATTGCATAAATGGTTGGTTAACCAAAATTGGGTGTAATGGAAGTACTGCTAGTCTTTCTTTGCCTGTGAAGAGTGCACATTTCTTACACTTTCTTATCCATGTATAGCAGTCATTGAACACCGTGGGCCAATAATACCCTGCCTTCATTATCTTGAGAGCTATTACTCGTGGGGTGAAATGTCCGCCAGAATCTCCATCGTGAAAATCTCGTAACACCCTCTCAATTTGACCTATCCCAATGCACCTCAATAGAACTCCATTGATGTCTTTCTTAAACAAAACACCATCAACAAGCACATATGGAATGGCTTGTAATCTGAAGTATCTCCTCTTTGCTTTGCTCATTTCTGGAGGGCATAGGCCTGTCTGTAGGAAGTGTATCATATCCTGAGTCCAACAAGGAGTAGGCACATCATCATTTTCATGTTCTTGACCATCCTGTAGTACCAAGGCAGTCTCTTTTTCATCACCTACTTCAACTTGTTGACTCAAGGCTAGTTGCTCACATAGTCCCTTTCCACGTACTAGCTTTGTGACCTTGATCTCGATGTCATATTCCATGACACGAGTGATCCATCCTGCACGCTTCTCATTCAGATCCTTGTTTAGAAGGAAGTCCTTGACTCCCGCATGGGAGACCATCAATTGGATCTTGTTGTTTGAGACTAGGTGCTTGAATTTCTTTAAACTCCTGATCACTGCAAGGACATGCTTTTCAATGAAAGAGTACCTAGTTTCATATTCCTCCAAGCCTTGACTGAAGAAAGCAACTGGTTGCTCTAATCCTCCTTTGTTCTGTTGTACTAGGATTGTAGAAATTGTGTCCTCGCCACCGAAGGCATATAACATGAAATCCTTGGCAAAGTCTGGATTGACGAGAGTTGGAGCTTGAGATATAGCTTCCTTTATTACCTCGAAACTTGCCTTGCCTTCGATGTCCACTTAAATGCTATGCTCTTTTTTAACATCAACGTTATTGGCTTTACGAGCTAAAAAGTTTGGAACAAACTGCGGACGAAGTTGATCCTTCCTAAGAAGCTTTGAAGAGCCTTCTTGTGACTTGGCAATGGCAATGCTTGAATTGCTACAACTCTTTCTGGGTCAATCGTCAATCCTTCCTTTGAAACAATATGGCCTAGAAGCTTTCCCTCGTGAGCCAAGAATATGCATTTTTTGGGATTCAATGATACCCCAAATCTTCTACATCTCTGAAATACTTACCTCAAATGTGAGAGGTGATCCACTGCATTTTTTGAGAACACAGTGATGTCATCAAGATATATCAAAACTATTTTATTGATCAACCCCTTAAATGCCATATCCATTGCCCTTTGGAAAGTGGCCCCAGCATTTGATAGCCCAAATGGCATCTTCTTGTAGGCATATGTGCCCCATTTGGTGGTGAAAGCCGTCTTGAATTGGTCATCTTCTTTCACCATCACCTGATTATACCCTGAGTAGCCATCTAGGAGAGAGAATCTCTCTGAACCGGATACTACTTGCAATATCTGCTCCATTGAAGGGAGTGGGTAATGGTCTTTGAGAGATGCCCTATTGAGGTCTCAAAAGTCCACACATAACCTAATTTCTCCACTCTTCTTCCTGACCAGAACCAAGTTTGTAACCCAGCTTGAGTGCTTGATCGGGAATATAATGCTTGCCTCTATTAGCTTGTTAAGCTCTTTCTTCATTAGAGGCTCAATGTGAGGGTTGACTGGTCTCTGCTTCTGCCTGATGGGCTTAGCATCTGGATCCAATTCTATGGTATGTTGTGCCAAATTTGGATCGAATCCTCTTAAGTCTTCATAGCTCCAAGCGAAGACATCTGGAAATTCTTGGCAAAGTTGTATGAAATCTGATTTCTCTTGCTCAGTGGCCACTTTACCAATTTGAAGTGTTTTGCCTTCCCCAACCAGAATTGGCTCTGAATCTTCTTTCTTGACCTGTATATTAGCCTTTTCTTTACGGAATTGGTCGTTAGGGTTGAAGATAGACTCCAACGTTACTAAACCCTTGGGAAGCTTGTTTGTCCGCACTGCATGTACTACTTGATCCCCATACTTGCTCTAACTCTAACCTATCCCGATTTCTAGATGAGAATTCAGCCTCTTCTTGTAGAAAATTGACGATCTGTTGATCGTTCTCAAACACTGCCCACTTGTGTTATTATCTGAACTATCGGCCTCACAACCACATGAATATGTGGCTGCGTTTTTTCCCTTCTGATGTTGTCAACCACATCAAACGTTGCTCCAACTACTGCAAGCCTATCTGCGGCTTCATTTTTCTTCCTGGGTATGGACACAATGTTGAAAGCTTCAAAATCTTCAACGAGGTCCCATACCCTGTTCTTATAGCTCTTCAACAGTCCATTCTTTGTGGCATTTTGTCCCCTAACTTGGTTGATGATTAGCTCGCTATCTCTAAACACCTGCAAGTTCTTTATGCCCTTTTTCCTGGCCCAATGAAGTCCATGAATCAAGGCCTCATATTCAGCCGTGTTGTTTGAACAAGAAAACTGGAAACGAAAAGCTGAATAATACTTGATGTCTTGTGGTGAAATCAACACTGCACCACCTCCAGCACCTTGCCTACTCCTTGATCCATCGAAAAATAATTTCCATACCTCATTGTTTTCATCCTTTTGTTCAGGCTGAATGATGTCAGGAATGGGTGAATTTTCTTCGTGTACACAATACATGCCCAATTCAGATTCTTCAATTTCCTTGTATGGGTCAAATTCATGACTCTTGTTTGCCCATTCATCCAAAGTTAAATCAGGAATTCCCTCGACCTTAGTACCTGCTTCTAGATCATTTGAACACTCCTCCTGATCAAAAGCTGAGCAATTTGCATTGATAGGACTTGGTACATGAGGCTCAATATGGAAATTGGCAATTGGTTCTGACCTGATTGTTGCTTTAGCTCCATACCTTGTCCTGAAAATCATGTGTGACCAATCTGCAGATAAATATCCACCGATTTTTGCAGTGAAGTCCTTGATAAACACAACGCAAAGAGTGGCGGGAGGTCAATTACAGACACATCTTGCAGAACTATAACATTAGGACATGAATGTAGTGTTAGGCTTAACCCTTTGATGACCCCAACTGTTCCCTACTACCGTTCCATCTAGTTGTACTACTCCTTTCAGCACTGGCTCATACTTCAAACCCAGTTGATCTGCTATTTTCTTCGGCATCACTGAACTACTTGCTCCTGAATCTATCATGCAGTTGTGTACCAAGTGGTTTCCAACAATCAATGAAACATAGAATGGTGGAGGCTTCAAATTTTTCCTTGTCTGGCCCCCATCATGTTGCACTGCATTAGTGAGAACTCTCTCATGTCCCCGATTTGATACATTTGTGGCAGACCAATTAGCCATTGCAGCTTGCAATAAATCTCGTTGCCCTGGGATCGCAAGTGATTCCCACATGGAAATGTTCACATGTGTCTTCTTCATTTGATCAATGATGTTGAAGGGGGATGAATTGTCCTTTTCTGTCCCTTACTTGGTGCAAACTTTTCTGGAGCTTGAACGGGTGCATGTGTTGCTACAACAGGTACCTTAGGCTGATTTTGCACATTTGGAGCTGCGTTTGGTCTACCGACCCCCTGTTGTGTAAGAGTGGGTTGAGAAACAACTGGATTAGATGGTTGTCCCTCTTCTATGTTTCTCTTCTTTGACCGTGTGTTGGCAGCCACGCCTTGAAAAGGCTGTTGGTTAACTCCACAGAAGTCTTCCGTTTGCCAATTGGCCAATGTGGTTTCTGTTGGAGGTCCTTCTTGTTGCGTTCCTTGCTGCTGGTTCCCTTCTGGCTTGGTTCTTGAGGAACACCAATGGTTTGCACCATCAAGGCCTGATTCAGTGCACCATTAAAACATGTTGACTGATTGTGAGGTAGATTGCAAGGGTAACACCAGTCGTACTCCTGTGCCATGTTGTTTTGCATTGGAACCAAGGCTCTTGAGGATGTCGTTGTATTTGGATCATACGGCCGAAATGGCCTGGCAGCTTGAGGTTGTCCTTGGTTTTGGTTTTGATTTGTAGCCTGAGGTGGTGGTGGTCTATTCTGTTGGTATGAGGGCCTAGCCTGGTACTGCGCTTGAGGCTGATACGGTCTAGCACTTTGAGCTTGCTATTTTTTTATAGTCACTAGCTCATTTCCAAGGTTCTGCAGTTGCTTCATGACCTCTTGTAATTCCTTTGAAGTATTTGAAGAAGTCGATGCCTCATTATTGCTTTGATTTCTAGGAGTTGGAATGGGATTCAACTCTGGTGCTTGACTAGTTGTAGGATTTCCCATATCCGGATAGAGAGGCATTGGTGGCCTTGGTGCAAGCTTTCCAGCTTGGATCAAACAGTTCTCTACTCTGATAGCTATGTCGTAGGCCCCTGGCAGCGTTGTTCCTCCCATTGATTGGATCATCATGGCTATGTCTGAATTTATAGCCTTTAAGAAATAAAGGAATGCTCCTTCGGCGGTTGGTCTAACAGCTATTGGAATCCTGTCCCATGTCCGTTGGAATCTGAAGTTGAAATCTGTCATTTGTTCGTTAGGAGCCCTTTTGATGGTTGTTAGCTGTTCCAATAAAGATAAATTATCCACCCTTTCCCCAAACTGGTTGCAAAGAGCTGAACAAAGTTGGTTCCAATTTGTAATAGACCCTGCTGTAAGGCTCCTAAACCACTGTAAGGCCTTACCTTTGAAAGATGAAGCCAACAACTTGACTGCAACATCCATTTCATTTATTTCATGGATTGCACATGCATTAGCAATATCCTGGATGTGATCAATAGGAGTAGTATGATTTTCTCCTGTAAAATAGGGGATATTCTTTAGCGCTGCAACTGGAATTTGGTTCTGAGCATTTAGGGCAAGTGGACTACTTCCCGTGAAATTGACAAAGGGATTCGGTGGTAGATGCGCCATTATGATTGGCCTAAGAACCCTGGTTGATGTGAGAAAAGGCCTACCAGGTGGAGGTGTAGACAAAGTCCTGTTAGGTGGAGATGGTGATCTTTGTGGTCTTCTTCCTCTCCTTCCTCTACCTGGTGAAAGTTGCAAGTGGAAAACTAGCCCTTCTTCTCGAGTATTAGACCTGGTTCGAATTCTTCTCATGTGCCTGGGCAACTTGTGCTGCTACACCGCTGAATTCTATCCCTTCGGAGTCGCCAGATGTGTTAGAGAACAAGCCTCTAAAAGGCTGGATTTTGCCAAGTTACACACCAAACTTGACAATATTGAAAATATAATTTAAACTTTGAAGGACCCAGAGGAGACAATCTTCAATCCGAATTCGGGCCTTGTTGTGGATCCCCAAAAGTACAGGTGGAACTCAGTCATGCGATGCAACTCACAAAACCTGAATTGCTATGTGTCGGAACTTGGAACATGTCCGACATCCCTCAAAACCTAAAGTCACTCACTGCTGTCGGGAATAGGACCATGCAATGCATCCCCCAAAACCTGAATTGCTGCTTTGATGTTCTCGGACCCCGAAAACCCGAAATCACTAAAAACCCCTGAAATTTGAAAATCAAAATATCAAAAAACTAAAGATACCCTTTTGAAGATTACCCTCAGATCTACCAACTGTTGAAATTTTGACCTGTTTTGAGCAAGATAAACCCTTGAAAAATGATTTTGGAGTTCAGGCTAGGAGGTGCAAAATCTGAAATTTGTAAAACCAATTTCTCAGTCTGAATTTCGTGAAAACTCCTTCAAATTTTATGGAATGACCTCTTGGTCCCACCGGGCATGCCAAAACTATTGGTGTCGAAACGCAGCACCCCTGGGACTCTGCAACACGATGGGTTGAGAATCTCAGTGCGATTGCACAACATGGAGCTTTTCCCAAGTGTGGGACCTTGCGAAATCGGAAAAGCTCTCCGGATGAAGGCCGGCTCCTATTCCTCTATTCAGATGCATGAATAAACGTAGAGGATTTACCAAAAACCTAATCTAACTTGCCAAGGAGACAGGGAGAGAGAATGCATAAAAATAAAACCTAAGCTAAGGAGGTGATGCACCGAGGAATGTTGGACACCCGTTTTGCAAGATTAAACACAGACCACATAGATGTAATACCACACCATGCACAGGAAACCAAAATGCAATGAGAGATCAAAATAATAGTAATGAATATATGAGAGGGTTTAAAATCAATCACAAACATACATATATTGCTCAAGGATATATTCAATACATTGCAATGGCCAAGAGGCAAAAAACAACATTACAATCCATATGGGAGGCTTGAAAACTCCACAAATTCTCTTGCAAGCAGGAGAGAAGGGAGGGTGCAAAGCAGAAATGCCCAACAAGTTTTTTAGAGCCTCTCCCAGCCATTTATATAAGGAGAAAAGAGGGAGAAGAGAATGATTCGGATGCTGCCCCAACCACCTCCAAGACTGCACCTAACTTCAACGAATCATGGCGGTAGGTGAGAATCTCAACAACCCAAATATGGCGAACTGTATTTTACATTTTTAAGAACTTTTTCCCACCCAATTAAAGATATCTATTCGTAGTTGCATAGAGGATGCCGAGAGCTTTCCGAAAAGTCAAACCTTGTGTGAATCCGAGCTCCCTGTGAAAAGTTATGGCGATCTCGAATATTTCCCACGCGTGGTCTCTGCTTTCGATCGGGTTCGGGTTTCTCCTTTGCATATGCATCGGGTTTGGGAGGTGGCGCAACATGTGTTTGATGCTCATGTTTTCCCGAAACTCGCATCCGCCGCTATTACCAAATTTCCTTTATTTTCAGGTTTGGAGGTATGACTTGCATATGCATCGGGTTTGGGAGGTGGCGCAACATGTTTTCACCCCGTGCTTTTCCGACTCCGAAACCCGATTTTCCTTGCATCGGATTTTCCAACCTCTTGCGACATGTTCTTTGCTGTCGGGTTTGCGGAACCCTCAAGCATCAGGACATCCTTTGCAATCTGCATGTTTCATGTTTCGTGTTTCCTGAAACCCGAAACCCGATTTGCCTTTGATGTCGGGTTTTCCAACCCTTCGACATGTTCCCGTGCCACCGAAACCGATTCCTTTTGCGTCGAGTTTTGAGACCCAACGACATCTTTTCTTTGTTGGCGGGTTTTGGAGACCCGAATACATATTTTATTTATGTTTTTCCACCATGTTTCTTTGCCTCCGAGACCCGATTTTCTTTGGGTGTCTATATTTATCCTGGGGCTAAATATATACAATAGATACCTTTTGAGGGAAATCTATATACATTAGTAATATTACCATCTATTGCATCTCCCCAAGTTCACCGAACACCACCAATTAACCCTTTTACATCCACTCTTTTCATACATGAATCTTATAGGCCTCATATTCCATTTAAACCTACTTGATCTAAGACTATTTGCACACATGATGGCTTGGATTAGCTAGGATTCACACATGCTAATCTTCTTCCCCATCTCACTCTCCTCACCTTTATCCATTTAGTGTACTCATTATTGTTCCTTATGGTTTCTGCATATTCCATTAGTCATTCTTTCTTTCACTCACTTTTCGTTCCTCACCTCTCATACTTGGACAATCATGGCTTGATTACATTGGTGGCACACTATATCCCAATCATACTAACATTTCATTTATGATTCCTTTTATTCGTGTCTATATTTGTAATGACTCCTTCTTGGGATATACTCAAAATATAACTCATTTTTATGCACACGGTTGTCATCAACCTCCTTTTACTCATGAATAATATGATATGGTCATGTATAATTTACATTGCCTAGGATCTTTATATGATCAACCTCACACTATTGCTTACCAAGTCTCTAATCTAGATCATATCGGCTATGACCCTAACACTGATGATATTTTAGATCATTTTACTTGACCTTTCTCTACATCATACACTTAGGGTGGCATCATAGTTTATACCTCCCCTTCCATTCCTACCAATTTTTGTAGCATATTCTATCACACTTAACAATCTGAGCTTCATATTTCTACGCACTTTTAAACCTTTTGTATACATGCATTATATCATCATTACCTTATGAAACACTCTAATTCCATGGTTCATACTCAACTCGCCGAGGGTATAAATATGAAATCAACCTCACATCACTCATACATATCACACTCTATGCTTCATGATATTTATGACTAGCACACTTTTCTTAAACCATTTCAATGATGCACTCTTATTATATGGTTAATTATTTACTATTAAGGGGTATTTTGTAAATTAACCTCATCTCATGCACATCCACTGCTCCTATCACATTCACATTCCATTCCATCACACTCATACACTACATATTTCATACCTTGGTTGCACTTACTCTATCTTGTTTATACTTACATGTTGTACTTCATTTACTATGCTAGTCGATACTTAGTACGTCATTATCTTTATCATATAAACATGTGTGTTCACTTGGTCTCTAATTGTACTCTGAAAATATCTTACATATTTTCACATGCTGTAATGATGCTCAACATTGTGTCATTTTCTATTCCCACTTTGAGGCTCTTAGGGAATCTACCATTAGTACTCTCAAACAATACAAGTGTTATTGTTTCATTATGTACTACTTCCTATCCTTACTATCACGTTACTTTTCATTAGTGCATACTTGATTTGACATAATTTTTATCTTTCTAATATGCTAATGGGTGCTTCATGTACAAAATTTTCCTTGCAAGACTATATGCCACCATGGTTGTCTGATACATTCTTAGTTGTCATTGTTTGATATTGTATTCCATTGTTTTTGGGCTATTCCTATGTTTTGTTTTATCAATGTTTGTATGGTTTTGATCACTATGTCCTAAATTGTCTTGTGACATTGTCAGAGATGTACCATGTTTGAAACCCTCTTTTCATGGTCTATTTTGTTTACACACTTTTCTATTAATTTTTCTCATATTTCATGCTTGATACTTTTATACTTACATATGTTATTAGCCACTTTGTTTACATGTGCTTTGGTTTCTACCATGAACATCCCCAACCCCTACAGGTATCAAATTTATATTAGTATCAAGTCCTCTCTTTTAGGCCATACACTCTAACATACATCACATGCACCTAAAATGAGGGGGGCATACATTGGATAAATTAATCACCCCTATATTAGGTCAAAGCTAGAATACAAATCTACACACTAAAAAATGGAACAAAAATATACATAGCACATGGCCCATAATCGACTTCGGTTCTCAATAGAGCACAAACACCAACACCCAAAATTAAATAGTAGTTCCCAAGTTCTTGTGTCCTCCCCTTGGAACTAGTGTCCTAGGTTCATATACAATAAATTTATCGATCAATATAGTTCATAGAATCCTTTATATCGGTTCTACAAGATTCAGGCATAATCCTTCGATTACAACATACATGTAATCTTCAACAATAAATTTCAATCAAAAAAATCGGTACATTTGGAACTAAGCTAGGATAACAGGAACATAATAGGGACACACCATCTACAATGGTGCTTATTAGGCAGAGTCATGGAAGGAGAGTAATACTAGACCTCTCTCCCCAACACTTTCTCTTTGGCATGAGATCGCTAAAAAAATCACTCTTGGTGTGATATCACCCAAAAACTTGCTCTTGGAATGAGATCACCCAAAAACTCACTATCAGTGTGTGATCACCCAAAAATCATTATCAACATGTGATCACCCAAAAATGTGTTCTACATAGAATTTCAAGATAACTTTCTATCCTTTTACACTCTTTTCCATCATGTGCAAACTTTCCTTTACTATTATTTTTACACACTTTTACATACTTTACTCAAATATTTCATATACAAGACTTTGAATACATTATTTATCTTCTTTTACAGGTACATCCTTACAAGAAGAAGAAAACACAAGCTACAAAAAGATGGTACAATGCATACGCTTCACCCCTAGGGTCACTTTCCTTTCTTAGTCTCCATGCTTCACTTTGCATCATTCCACACTTCAATTGTTCACTCGACACACATTTTTCCGCACTTTATACAAGATTATAAGGTATTCATCTCTTATCTACTTTATGTTATCAAGTATTCACTCAAAAACATAAAGTGAGGGAAAATGTAAACCCAAAATCATGCACTTAGGTACATTTCTAGGTCCTAAAATCATACTAGCATTTGTATCATTCCTAAGTAAGAAAACTAGTGGTTGAAAACTATCTTTGGACTATTTTATTTGTTTCTTATTTTATATTTGGTATTGCAGACCCTATAGCCTAGTCATAATTTTACTAATTTACCTTTTATGGCTCTAGACACTGGTTCCTAGCTAGAATAGAAGCATCAAAGCACTCATATCCCCTTTGGGTTCCCATGCCCATATCTTATCTTACTCACTCCTTTTGGGTATATTTTATCTTTTGGTCATATTTTTCACTTATGGGTTGGCCTTCTAGTTGAAAATTACAAAATTCAAATAAGGGAATCATATAAATACATATTTATGTTTTAAAAATGAGGGACCAAGCACTAAACATTACTACAATTAGCTAAGATTACATTAAAAAAGAACCTAAAGTACTCCAAAGAATCCATAAATAATCAATTCAAGGGACAAGGGACTGCATACTCTACATACACACTATAGGAAGGGGGTTCTTTCTATCCCATACACACATTCTACTACATTGTTATATTCTAGCTATAACCCGCTATCGAGTGCAACTTGTACAAGGTCATCCTAGGGAATCATTATCACATACATTCACAAGAACTACATAAAGTCTCTGATGTAATGTACTACTCAATTGTAAGTTCACTCTTTGGGTGACCACCAAGGTCACCCAACTCCCCATTCTCGCATCTTTCTTTTTAGGTTATATGTTGTTTGTGTGCATGTGAACATCTCTTTATCGGTTTATAGGTACATTCAACGACCATAGTGAAACTTCTAGGAGATCAAAAAGGAACCATAAAAACACATCAAATATCAGATCTGAATCTTCTACATAGTCATGGGTGCCTAAATCTAATCACCGGTTCCTAGGCAGCCCTCTGTCCTTCCATGAGAACCCCTATCTGGCTTTGTTGGTGAGTTACATAATTTATAGAGGTTGAATATGATGTTTTTTGAATTTTTTCATCACTTTTGACTTCTTAGATCACTTCCAAATTGTAATAAAATTAGCTAAGAACTCTCTCCTTCTTCTTTCCTTATGGTTTTATACCTTACATCTTATTTTTCTTGTGTCATTTATATATTTCTGCATTTATACATCATTTGTTTTAGTATTTAATATACAATATTAAATTGAATTCAAATTTAATTAAATCAGGTTTATAAAATTTACATTAACCACATCCTTTTATAAATATGGATCATTACAATTTTTCCCTAACATTAAAAGTTCCTCGTTTTTTCATTTACGCGCTATAGTTACAACTATTTTGTTTATGGAACTATCGAGAATGTGTACCCTACCCTAAATTTATGCTAGATGTTTGATCGCAACACCATAATATACAAAACAATGTTCATTTCTCCATGGGAAAATCAGAATTCATGCAACAACACGAGTCATCATGCAATTTTTTTGTTAGTTTCTCTAGATCACTAGATGTTAATGGATCTCACCAAAAATATAGCCAACTTTATAAATTGAATCAACATACCTTTTATGTTGATTGGATCCTTTTTAAACATGAAACCATTTTTTGGGGAGAGCTTGATTTTTAATAAAGAAATCCGTCCAAATCAAAAATTTGAAAATGTTTTCTTCATAGCTACAGAATTTTTTTATTTTCTATTTCAAAACATTGGAATAAAATTACACAAATATCAATATAATTTTAGATTAAAATTCCTATGTATTGAAATTAAATTCTTGAGGTTTTTTCTTCTAATACCCCCTTCACATTTATCGGTGTTAAATCATTTAAACTTATTCTTGTTGTAATCATCGTTATAATTTATTACAAACATTCTAAAAATAAGCATTGTGTAGGGTAAGTGCACAAAGTTGGAAATAAAATAAAAATCTTCAACTTCTATGAGTTATTTGAAATAATTACACTCAAAATTGGAAGATGTTACAAGAACATGAATCGTATCATTTTGGGTCTAGTTTATAAGATGCTATTTTTTTAAATGGTTAAATTTAAGTGGCTCAAATAACTAAAATACAAATAGGTGCTCTTGATTTTTTTACAACATACTAGACATTCTTTTGTGCCCCCACACAAATTTTTGAGCACTATTTAGTATTTTTGAAAACCCGTGGAAAGATAAATAGGATCATCTAGTTTGGGATAAGATTTGTTTTAGATTTTTTTCATGAGTTTTTTTAATGATTTTTATAGTATAAAAATTTTAAATTTTGAAAAATAATGGATCTTTGACTGTGGCCCCCTAACTACCTCAAAAATATTGAAAATTAGTTTTTAAAATATGTATAGAATTAGTCGTTGTTTGGGCCTAAATTTGTTAATTCAATTTTGATGATTCAAAAAAATTATACACAAAGAAATATAATCGTGTATAAACTCTTAAAAATAGCTACAAAAAGGCATAGTTAGAAAATAATTAATATAGAAACCGATATTAGTAAGAAAATTTGAAAAATGATATTTTCAGAAAGAAGAAAGTCTGATCAACCTCGTAGTCATATTTATATAAAATTTGTTGATCATTTTAATTTGATTTATTGTGGTGGAATAGGTATTTTATCATTTTTGCAAAAACATGTGGTTTTTTGTGTTTTTGCAGGTCCATGCCTACCTCAGCCTTTGGGATCCAAACCAGATCTAAGCCTAGAGGCATGCCTTGGAAAAAGTAAAAAAACATAACGTGTACGTGTTTTTTGCATTATATAGAATTGATACCCATCCAATTTCCTTTTCATCTCTTTCATGTGATTTTTGTCCCCTTTTTATCTACTCTACACACTTAATATGAAGAATTTAATATGAACCCAAATGTTGAACCTTTACCTAAGAATCCAAATATTAATCTTGAAATTTGGATGGAAAATTTGAATGAAAAAAGTAACCTTGTTAATGAATCTTGACCTTTGAGAACACCTCCTTCCATTTTTCATGAAAACCCATTCACTTAATTGAAATATATGAAAAAATTAAAAAACCAATGCCTAAAAAAATTCTAAAAGAAATGTGAGAAGAAAAGCTAGTGGAATTTGGGACAAGTACATTGAGAATTTAAATTATACACAAAGAAGTAAATTTTTTTGTTACGTTAATGAAATTAATTAAAATGAGAACTAAAATGAATACCCTAGGGTTAAGAACATCTAATTTTGATGATCAAAATACGTCAATTGTTGAAAATATACATAAATCATACCAAATCGTAGGTGTTAATAGACACACCAAATATAGTAATGCTATATAGGGTGCACTTACTAATTATATAGTAAGTGATAAAATAGTTAATAAATGATTAATTATAAAAACAAGAAGAGATTTGAAGGTAAATAGAAAAACACTAGGGAATCATGTGTAAAAATTTATTTGATACGACTCAAACACAATTGTTCTCTAAGTTTAAGAAGGAAAATCCAAAAAATAACATTAGCTAAATATTTTTTGAAAATAACAAGCCCTTTTAAATGAAAATCAATCACTCACATACAATGTATTTTTGTGAGCATCATGTTGAATTTTCAATGCATTATGATGTTTTTTGTCAAGTATGTTGCGTTTTTCGTGCTTACATCATGTTGCATGAGTGTGGATTAAATATCCCACCAAAATCTACAAGGGAATTTATTCCTACGATATTTTTTCAAGTATCAACTCGCAATGTTTTGATAAAAAATCATGTTTGGATGGAACATACAACGTATGTGGTGGCTTTCCAAAAGTGAAAAGTTTTTTCCATGAGAAGAGTACACATTCAATAGGAAAATAATTAGCTGATTTCAAAAAATATAAATATGTGGCATATCAATTAAAATATGAAAAAGAATCTAAGAGGTGTGATCCTGTTAGAGAATAATTACCAATATCAAAATATATCCATGTCAAATTCAAAGAGTAAATTATTTATGAGTATGCAAGGAAAACACATAGAGCTTGATGGTTGGATGAAAAATTCAAGCTAAGCAAGGACACATTCCCACTTGGTACTATTGTTTCAGTAGTTTAATTTGTAGATAATTACATGTTACAACCATAAATGGAGGTTCATTCTCAATATTATAACTCAATGCAAGTTACTATTTTCGTGCATATAACATTCATGCACTCTTCGGATAACACAAAGAAAGATAAAAACTATTAAGAGAGTATCATTTCTACATCGTTTATGATTAGAAACATTCAACAAAAATATGTGCAAGGGTGTTTCAAATTGTTTTATGTGAACTTTAATGAGAGGAACATTGTTTTCAATCAACATTACATTTGGTCCGACAACTACACATAACAATTCAAGATTACATGAATGTTTTATTGGCTAAAGCGGGATGCACATAGAAGCAGTGTACAACATATTGGAATTTTTATTGAGGAAAGACATGGGAAATGAGAGCATGATGGTGTAGGAGCATGTGTGAAAATATCCTTGCGAAGAGAAGAGTTAAAGTTCAAAGACAAGTGCTAAATTTATAGATGCAAAATGCATTGTCGATTGATGTGTTAAGAACATGGGCCATGAATATCAAGAGATTTCAACAGTTCGTATATATTTATTATTGATAGAGGAACAATATTTGACAAGATATTAATATTGTATGACAGTTATAGGATCGAAGTGATATGCACTCATTCCATAGTTCAAATGTAGGTTCTTGGACTATTTATAATAAGTATATGGAATTTTTTTTATATATTATGCAATGATTTTGTGTGGAATTAATGTGATTCATATCATTGGGTGAATGAATGGACTTATAGACCTCTAATTCCACTCGACACATATCAAGTTCCATGAGCATTACAACTTACAATTTCTTAAGATCATAATGACAACATCACATGAATTTGACCAAATATCTGATTTAGTGCAATAAGGTACATATGTATGTCATCTTATAACTTTACAAATTATTAAATAATAAACTCTTAATGTATTTTAAATTTGACTTGAGTTTTACTTTGTGATTTAGGGAACATTTTTGTAGTTATTGCCACAAATTTTAATGAAGATGGAACATAGTATTTTTATCTTGTTGTGTAGAGGGTAAAACAATTGACTTCCACAATCATTGATGGTGAAGACCTTGAGTATCCCAACTGGGTCGGTGGTAGTCACCGGAACTTGGCTTTGATGATATCGTAACAAAAATTGAATTCTTGGTTGTTTGAAGACTATGAAGTAAATAGAAAGATACTTAACTACTCACATTTGATTCTTGCAACAAATATTTAAGTGATCAAATATCAAGGTAGGACACCAAACAAGAATATGTGGAAGGTTTGTGAATCATTCCATGAAGAAATTCTTGCTACTATTAAAAGTAGAGTTGATTTTTTCAGTTCATTGGATTGAATTCCAAAGGTAAATTCAATTAATATTTAATATACATCTACATAAATTTAATTTGAATATTTACTTTAATGATTTTGTTAAAAAATTTAGGTTTTTAAATTTTTATTAATTTCTTACTCACATGTTTATGTACATTAGTGGTACCAAAAATCTTCTAGCTTCACATCCTTGGAACTGTTAGTAGAGAATTTATTATTATCAAAGTCAGTGAGAAGATAAAGGAAATTAAATATTAGAAAGGATAAGTAAAAATAAATTCTCATTTCACCACCTATATTGTATGAAAAATCTCTTCTTACAATTTTCATTTCACCACCTATATTGTATGAACAATCTCTTCTTAACATGTTTCCTAGTACTTGTTTCACATTGAAGGATTTTGGGCACCAAAATGATGCATCCCTAAGTGTTTACCAAGCCATATCGGCATGTGTGTGTAGTCATTTAAGTGTCATGAGCTTCCGTTTGCAAAATATAGAAATGAAAAGCCTTACACTGACTCAAATTGGACTATTTGGCACATTAAAAACAATACCTAACCACGAGAAGACCAAATTAAGATGGAATAAAAAAGAAAATATTTCATATAGGGTACTAATGCAAAGGTTAAGGATCAAACGAGAATTTTCAAGGAGCCACGGAGATCGAGAAATCACATGATGAACTTATAGCCTTTTTAGCTCTCGGGGTCTTAAGGGACTATGGTCGGATGAAGTAGCTTGCGTAAACAAAAATCATAGGACATTAAAAATATGCCTCCCTAAGTATTTACTAGGACATCCCGACATGTGTGCATGGTAGGTTTTGTGCCATGAGCTTTAATTTGAAAAAGATAGCATTGAAAAACCTTCCACTAACTCAAAATGGACTATTCGGTGCAGTTATAAACAATAGGACCATGAGAAGACCGAGTTGACATGGAAAATATTAGATAGGATTTCACAAAGGGTACCAAAATGGAGGTGTAGGATGAGACGAGGCATTTTAAGGTTTCATGGAGGCTGAGAAATCACGTGGAAAACTTATACCATTTTTTTCTCTCATGGCTCTTAAGGGACTACGCCTAGATGAAGTAGCACAATACTCGACACCTTATGGAATCAAAATGATGCTTCCCAAGTGTTTAAAAGGTCATCCTGATGTATGTCCATGGTCGGTTTTTGCCACAATATTTTTATTACAGTATATAGCATTGAACAACCTTCCACTAACTGAAACAAACAATAGGACCATGAGAACATCGAATTGAGATAGGATTTTGTAGAGGTTAACAATGGAGGTATAGGATTAGATGAGGCCTTTATATTCACTATGAAGGTTGATAAATAACTTGAGGAACACAAATCCTTTTTAATCTCAAGGCTCTTAAGGGACTACACTCAACCGACATAGCTCGGAAGCACTTTGAAACTATATGGAATCAAAATGACACCTCCCAAGTATTTACCAGACATCCCAATGCATGTGCATAGTAAGTTGAGTGCCACAAGCTTCCGTTTACAATATATAGCATTGAACAACCTTCCACTGACTCAAATTGAACTATTTGACACAGTTACAAATAATAAGACCACGAGAAGATGGAATTGAGATGGAATAAATTGAGACAAGAGTTCATATAGGGTACTAATGCAAATGTGTAGGATCTAATGAGAACTTTCAAGATACCATCGAGACCGAGAAATCACTGGAAAATGTATAGCCTTTTTTGCATTCGGGGCTCTTAAGGGACTATGTCCGATTGACGTAGCCTGTAAGAAGCACCGACATCATATGGAATTTAAATAATTCCTCCCAAGTTTTTACCATACCATATTGATGCATTTTCATGGTCATTTTGGTGCCATGAGCTTCTATTTGTAATATATAGCATCGAAAAATCTTCCACTAACTCAAACTAAACTCTTTGGTGTAATTTCAAATAATAAGACCACGAGAATACTGAATTAATATGGAATAAAATGAGATATAATTTCATAGAGGGTACCTAAAGCGGAGCTGTATGATCTAACGAGACCTTTCAAGGTTCCATGGAAACGAGAAATAACCCGAAAAAACTTATAGCCTTTTTGGCTCTCATAGGTCATAAGCAACTACACCCGACCGACATTAGATTTTGAGTAAAAGCTAATGTTTACTTAATATATAATGTATTAATATACACTATATTACATTTGATTAAAAAATATGAATAGACTCTGTGTGTAAGATAATTTGTTATCTATTATAGCATGTAATGGAACATGAATAGACTTTTTTTGTGTTTTCTTTGAATCTTATTGCATTAGAGTGAAAGTAAGTGATAATAATCTTAAGGAAAATTCCATATATGCAATCAAAATTTGGTATAACCCTTTTCTAAGTAACCCCTTCCCTGGGGAAGATGGTATAAAGACATTTTACCCAATACAACTATCTCCTTTTTTCGTATAACTTGTGAAATATTTGAGCTCGAATTTTATTGTAAATTGAGAATAAAAAATCCAAAGGTATTTATGGGTTTGACTAATTAGGATGTTGTTATCTAATTTTACACACATGAAAAAATTGGAAAATGGGGTCCTACTACAATCAAATCATGACATTGGTCTTAGGGGCCCATTTCTCGGTCATCACAAAGATAAAATGATAAAAATAATTAATAGGTTACATGGGTGAGCTCACATAACATTAAGTAGTACAAAGGTAAGCTAAACTCATTGTAGAGCTTGATTGAAAACTCTGTCAAATCACAGTGCCATCTCAAAGATAAACTCAGCGGATGAAGGGAACTTTGTGAGAAGAATGATAGAGCTTGATGCGAGTTGATAGGTGAGTCAACTTAGTACAAGATATCGATCAATACGAGTAAACCAAATAATTAATGAGTTGTTTGAAAAGGCTAGCTTGTATAGTTTGGGATGTCAATTGAAGACATAATATCGAGTTAGTTCAAGTGCACTTAGAACAAGCCAACTTAGTATTGAGATTGAATAGAGGATTAGATAGTGAAGTGAGCTCAATTGCAATAGAAAATGAACTCACTATAAATCTTAGTTAGCAGCTTGGGTAGGAGTTCGACACCAAAGAAAAAACATCCAAGTTGTCATTGAATTTCTCGAAAGGAAATTTTTAGTGGAGATGGATGCAAAATTTATAATGGCTCATGAAAATGAACGATCTTGAGTGTGATATTGACTTGGGTAGGTTGCAACACATTAGTTCCAAGCATGAAGATCAACTTGCAAGGGATTAGTGCACAAAGAAGATGAATCACTTAGGAGAGCTAAGCATTGAGGCATAGAGGCTGAGAAAAGGTTGATGGAATGAACTCGGTTATGACTCGCAAGTCATATCAACGGGGAAGATCAACGGGAAGCCCGAGTTTGGAATTTTTGGGGGCCTCAAACTTTGAAAATATTATTGCCAAATAATTCAGCGGTGGAGCTAATGCCGAGACCAAAGGGATGATGTTGCCAAGTACGTGGGGATAAGGGAATTTTGGACCATGGTCTGGATGAGCTAAGGTAGAAATCTAGGTGGGGAAAATTTTGGGTCTTTTCTAGCTGAATTGGCTAAATGGTGTTGAAATTATGCATTACGTCTTTACTATGGAAAAATCATGAGATAGTGAGCTAAGAGATAAATCTTGTCAAATTAAAATGTCATCAATAAACCAAGTCAGATTCCAAAACATCTAGTTAGTGCATGAAGGTGAGTAATGTTTAACGATCTTGGAAAGTCATGGGGAATCCAAGTCTATCACCAAGTTATCAAGATATTCATTCAATGACTCAGTTTGCGTGGAAGGTTTTGCAAAAGGTAATGAAGAGGAGCTAGCTTGAGATTATTTTCATGTTCCAATAGGTTGATGCATGGTTAAGTTAAAAAGATAGGGTCGGGCTTGCAAATCCGAGTCTCGTTATTGTGGAAATTTATTATAGAGGGGATTGACTCAATAATTGTACTTATGAAAGGTGGTTAGGTCTGATAGAAATCTCATTTTCAATGAGTCATGAAAAACCATAATTCTAGATGATCTCGGTGTATGCTAGCCATGAGTTGGGAGGTGATCTCAACATGAGTATGGTGGTGAGATCATTGTAATCTTGAATTTGAGCTCGACATAAGATTAGAGGATATCTCAGTGGATATCTCTATGCCAACTAGGTGTGAACTCAGATGTGTTCTTAGAGGTGAGCTCTGCATGATCTTGAAGCTAAGCATGACGTGATCTTAAATGTAATCTTGACTTAAGCTTAGAGTTAATCTTGAATTGATCCCAGAGCTAAGCTTAGTGTAAGATTAAAAAATTAGAAAATCATAGGCAAGGAGATCATGCTCTGGACAATGCATGTAGACAAGAGGAGCTCGATGTTGATGTAGATAGCTCACCGAGTCAAAGGGAATTAAACCTAGTAAGAATAGATATGGCTTGGTGGGGATTTATTCATTGGTGGAAGCACTCAAGGCTCGTAGAGTCAAGTTACAGAGCTTGAAAAGATTGCAAAACATGAGATGGAGCTTGGGGAGTCAAAAGTTGGTGTGAAAAAAAAACTTGTACTCGATGAGACGAGTTAATGCCAAGAAATGTGGTAGAGGAACTGAGTTGAGTCACATACATTCAAGATCATGCAAGACAAGCTGGATGAGGTCACGACGTTGATGGTTTGACATTGATGTAAGCTCATGGTTTGGCAATGAAGACACCACGAGCTCAGTTGAAACAAGAAGAGAGATCTCAGTAGAGAGTGAAACAATGGGTATTTCGGACAACACTTGCTAAGTGTTGTGTGAATCATTGTTAATTTCTACCGATGAGGATGTATCAATGCATATCTGATAGAATTCATGAATAGGATCTCAGCTTGATGCATGAATCAAAGGAGGATCTCAATGCATAATGGTGGCTTGATTCAATGCGAGGGACTCAGTTATAGAAGGAGCTCGTCACTATATACAAAGTGGCTCCAATACAGGAACTCGAATTGGTCACGGTGGTAGGATCTCAACTTGGTTGTGGTAGAGAAAGGAGGATCCCATGCCCAACTTGGTGAGTTGGCTCGATGAGCCAGCCACCGAGTTGGTTCGGTGAGCCAACCACCGAGTTGGTTCTATGTGTGACCCTATTTTCATGGCCCCAAGTCAAACCACTTAATGAGGGGTCCCACCATTATTTTTAATTAAATTAATATATTTGTTTTAAATATTTTATTAATAATATTTATTATTATTATTAAAATATTTTATTTAAATATTCCTTTAATTAATTGAAAGGATTAGGTCAATAGGAAATTGATGGCACATGATGGAACCTTCTCAAGTGGTTCAACCAATTGTAATAAATGAAAAATCACGTGTCTTCAATTAAGGAAGGGAATTTATGACTTCTTCTCTCTCTCACACACAACTTCTTATATAAATTTAAGTTGGAAGCTCATTCCAATAGGTTGGACAACTTTAAATTCTGAGACAAGCATATATTTTTCAAGAAACCTCCTTCCTCTATAATTTGTTCTTGTATGTTGAGGGAACTTTCAAGCGTCCTTTCAAGACTGTAATGGAAACCATTGTCTCTTCTAAATGTATGATGCATTATGCATATTATTGAAGTAATAAAAATGTGTGTTTTGTGACTAATCTTTGTCCTTTCATCCTTCTATACTTCTTTTTGCCTTTCTCATGCTTGCAGGTACATTGTGCAAGTTCAAGTTTCTATTACAGGTTATTTGAGGTTTGTGCTTATCAAGTGGTGGAGTACTTGCATGTAGTTGAGTTTTGGTGTTTGTTCACCCCTCTTAAGTTCATCCTTCTTCACTAGAAGACTGATAGATTGTTTTTCCGATCAAGTTTAACAAAGGGAATGCATGCTTCCTAGTGTGTGGTATTATATACCCTCACTAAGTTGCGATAGGTAAAGTTTACTTGTGATTCACACACCATTTTCAAATATACCCTTCATGATTCTTGAAACACCATTTATTTGGTGCATTACCATCTCTAGTATAGTGTAATTTTTACAAATATCTTTCCCTAAATCCCATGAAAATATTAACATAGGTCTAGATAATCATTTTATTATAATAGGAGTAGTACAACACTTAGTTTAGGAAGAGGAAGTCAGCCTTCTATGGAGGTTCACCTTGAGCCCAAGTCCCACAACGTGAGAGGTGATCCCATGTTTCCCAATCACATTGAATTTATTGTTCACATTCTAGCCATTTGGAGGGTGTAGTGATTTGGTGACAATAGATGTGAAGAAAATTTGATAATTTTTAATAATCTTTTGAATAATTCTTTCAATTACAACTTGTCGGGAATGAAGGTTTCATTAATAAAATAGATCTTGATATGTCATGTGCTTGTGTAAGATGGAAATTTGGGAGGATTCTTGAGGTTCAGTTTTATTTTGTAAGGTGCATTACTCTAATGTTTGATAATGTTTCTCTAGATGCAATGAAATTCTTATTCATACACTTGATGATTTTTGAATGCCCAATCCTGCAATGACACCAATAGTCTTCAATCCTTGGATGCAGAGAGGCACTAAGATATCTAGATAAAAAAGGAAGCAATGCATATTCATTAAAATTATCCAGATTTTAATATTTCTCCTATGGAAATGTCCATTTTCATCATAAAAATACACATTTTTACATCAACCCATCTACCCCTACCTTCTTACCAAGTGGCTCGAGAATCAATTTTATGAGGAACACAAGCTTTATATATTGAGCTCAACATTGAAACTTGTAGGGAAGTATAATATTATGCTTCAAGTGGTCCTTGGGAACCTAATACAAGTGGATATATGCTACAAAGTACAAAGTGGGCAAAGGCTAGTTAGTGCTTCTATACAAAAAGTTAAAATCGAGCTCTAAGGTGTTCTAGGTTTATAACAATGTTATCTAAACATATAAACATTGATAAATTGAAAAAATAATTACTTAGATTAGATAACTCTTTATACATGTTATATAAATATTGATTTCCAAAGTTTCATGCATATTATACATCGAACACACTCTAGTATATAACACCAATAATTGAAAAAACATCCATAATGTCTTATATTGTCAAGTACACGTCATATTAGTTTCATACAAAAATTATCTCAAAAATGTAAGGTATCTTACAAAAATATCTATTTCAAATAGTATTAAAGTTCACAATAAATATAAAATTGTGAATAGGTCATATAATATCAAATGAATGCCATATAGGCGTACATTAAATGTTGAATGTGCATACAATGCCATGCACATAGGCATACAAAATAAATGTCATAACACACACACACACACACACACACACACACACACACACACACACACATGTATGTATGTATACATATATCCCTATCTTGACCTTGCTCGAAGATATCCCCCTTTGCTCGACTACAAGTCATCTTCCACTCTAAACTTGCATGTAGTTGAACCTGTAAATGAAAAGAATTTTTTTGTCAAAACTTAATATATAAGTTTTCAACATGTATAAGACCATGCTAATGAAACTATTTACATTTACATGCACTTACCGCAATCTCTCGGTTAGGCTAAATCTACTTATCATGATCATATGAGTCATCGTGTGTAACTAGATCACGAATGGGGGTATCAAAATGATGATATCAAAGAATATATTTACTCAAATTAAAAATGGATAGGTTTCAACCCTATATACACATAATATTACATAATCGAGACATAAAAATGAACTTATAGAACTATATTAACAATAATTTTTTTGAATGCAAATCTAAACAATTACGCCAACTAAGTACATGTATGTGTAATGAAAATATTTTAACTAATTTTATCAATATAAAACTATTTTTTTAGTGTGCCACACTGTGACTCATATGAACAAGGTTGTAACTTTTATCACAGGTAAATCCTACCTATAAACAATGCAATCACATTGATTATCTACATGTGTTTACAATGAAGGAAATTATTAAAAATAATTTAACATATAATATGAATTACACGAGCTATTTAACAAAAAAAAATAGTTTGAATACCTCAGTGAGTTGTTGCAGAGATGAAATCATAGTGGCAACACCTTTCTCTACTCCTCATAAAGATGGTGGTGTGTCTAATGAGGTCATCAACTTTATCAAAAATATATCACGTCAAGCTAGTTAATATATATATATATATACAAGAACATACATATATAGACATATAT
Organism: Taxus wallichiana var. yunnanensis; assembly: GCA_018340775.1. Lineage (NCBI taxonomy): Eukaryota > Viridiplantae > Streptophyta > Pinopsida > Cupressales > Taxaceae > Taxus > Taxus wallichiana. The sequence continues at coordinate 276,894,789 of CM031244.1, forward strand.
TTGAGTTCAAAAGTTATATATATTTTCATATGTGAAAATTTTACACAATTAACATTCTAAATTACCTATGTGAATGTATGCATAGGCATGGTGCTTGCAACCTATGGTTGGGATGATGATGTCCCTCCGTGCACTATAATATTAATGCATACATACACATATGTATGTGTAAGTTAATAAATTCGACCAAGTTCAAATAAAATTATTTTAAAAATTCAACATATATAAGTCAATCAAGTACTCCGATATTTTTGTAACATACATACTAAAAAAACAAATACCTATGAAGGTGTCATCGATTTCTTGAATCACAATGTATCACTCAAAAATGTGTCGAGACATAGCCACATTATCATGTTTACCACCAATATGCATGATATTATCATCCTCATTAGGTTCCTAACATTTGTTACCACATGACGTGTAAAGATGTGGCGTCATTCTACTACTTGCCTAGAGGAATACCTCCTACCTCATGTTGGTACCCATTTAATCTCCTTCAAAACGTGCGCACCATCATAGATTTTACAAGACACTATGAGGCAGATAAATGATTTATATGTCGTTTTGTAGCCGGGAAGCAATTTATCTGACTTATTAGCACTCAGGCTTTGAAGAAGTGGGTAGCACCTTCAAAGGATTTGATCTTATCCTCACTATTATAGGTTGTGCCTCTCAACCAAGGTAAGAGAACATGTATTGTACCCTCTGTTTTTTGAAGGGGGTGAAGATGTCCTTGTATTATGCAGATTATAAGGATAATGCCTAGAGAAAACATGATTAATTTCCCATTATTCAAACTCAATAGAGTTGTCACTACTAAATGATGGAAATGCTTTCAAGACAAGGCTGAAGCTACTAGAGACATGGTGTGATCTTGACTGCTTTGTGCATTTTTGTAAATGGATTATATTCTCTTGTTGACACACAATGCAACATAGGGGTAGTATAGGTGGGATTAGGTGATTTAAATGAATTTTGGGGTGGGATATTTTTAGACAAGACTAACTAGAATTTGCCAACTTCTTTGAGGACCTTTGCAAAACTTAAAAAACAAAACCCAAACAACAGAATGCTTCAAAGAGGTTAAGGTATTCCTTCAACTAGGATATGTGCACCAAATGGAAGCCCAAATCTACACTCTTCCACACAATCTCTGATGGTCTATCACAAAATCTTGAGTTAGATGAATCAGTTAAGCATTTAGAAATTTCTATTTTATCATACCTAAGGTGCACCCATAGGTTTACAAATAATCTTTGTATCAAGGAAGGTAGAGTGAATTTAAATTTGTTTATCCCTTTATCAGATGAAATCTCTTATGATCTTGGGATTACAAATACCACTAAGCTATCACAAGAATGAGACATGCATGATGAAAGAAACTCTAAACACAAGATTGTAATAGGAGAAATAAACACAAATTGAAAGCATTTTGAAACATAAGCATATGCAAATTATGCTCGAGAGACAGACAAAATAATCTAGAAATGACAAAAATTATCAAAGACAGAATGTTACAAAATCAATCTTAGAGCTTGTTAGTGGGTAGACATTTGCAAACCAACCTAACATGATACAAATTTGATGCGAAAAGGAATTTAACTGGTTCTTAGGTGGTTTCTCGAGAATGGGATTCTTCCCAGATTTTTCCATGAAAATTCTAAGTGTCTCCCGACCATTTGCATGAAAAATTCATGTAATATATAACTTTCACTCACTCACTCACTTTACCCATCAAATCTTCCCTCCAAAAGTGGAATATTTGAAGCACCTTTTCTTTGCAATATTTCTAGAAAATGACATTTAACAAACTCACAAAAAGTTGCCAGTTGTTCTTTCAAAAGGTGAATCATTACAAAAATTTCATCATTCTTCAAAGTGGAAGCATGTTTTTCACTTCCGATGCATGTAGATCCCTTTCATTTCATCATTTCAACTTTTCCCTTCCTAAATTTTACTCTGCAACTTTGGATCTGGTAATTCCACGTTTTCATGAACCATATTAAAAATTCATTCAAAAAATTCCTTGGATTCACAAATTGAATCCCAAAATTGATTAATCCGGACCTGCGCATGCCAAAATGACATGAATTGGAAAAAAATTTGATGAAGATTAATGCAAAAATGTATCTCCAAACTTCCTGGAGCTCAAATGGCGGCCAAACTAGTGAAATGCACATCTCTTGTCAACTGTTCCTCAACTTCAAATTTGCACCCTCCACATGGCGGATCTGTGTAAAAACAGGCCTCGGATGTCTTTGTGACTGTTTACTACTTTTGGAAAATTTACACAATTTCTTGATTTCCTCCACCACTCCACCGATGAGATTTGGGCCTAACATGTGGCACAATATGACTAGATATGGAGTCATGGCTCAATTTTACACATTTTGCATCTTTCTGGAAAAAAGGAAAATTTTCATTTTTCCTCCGTAGCTCTTCCCTTCGCTTCAAGTTTCTAATGTGGGTCCCTACAGGACCATAGGTCCCTTTATGCCTTTAACTCCCTTTTCCCTCAAAGGGAAAATTTTTCTTTTCTACACCAACCCACACCTCTCGCTATTGAATTCTCGGATGAATTTTGACTTTTTACCATTGGGCTTGTGAGTTAGTTTGATACTTTGAGTCATTTGAATACAAGAGACAAAATTTTAAAGTTTCCCCAATGGTCCACCTCCCCACCTCTTTGATTTTTCAAATAGCCACGTGTCACCATGATGCACCTTGAGGCGGTCCCAAAAATTTGATACCTTGAACAAGCGTGGGCTTGCCACGTGTCCTGTTCTGTGAGATTTGTCTGAATGCTTCAAACCCAGTGGAAGGCACCATGTTTCATGATTCGAGGTAGTATCCTTTTGGCCATTGAAAATTTTAAGTAAATGCAAAGTAAGTGAAGGCCTCCACATGTCCCCATCTCTCCAAGCCTCCATGTGTCCTCCTGGCATTACTTCAAAGCCAAACCAAAAATTTGATTCTCAAATGAGCATCATTCACCCACGTGGACATATTTCTGAGTTGAGGATTTTTATAGAATGTTTTGAAGTATTTAGCTGAGCTGCATCCAACCAAATGGTGCCACGTCCCCTGTAGATGCAAGGATGTAAATTTGACTGGGATAAAATTCCCGTCAAACTGTTAAATCTAGAACATGAGCATTTGATCTTGAAAATGAAGTTCTCTTCAATGATAGGGAGTTTAGACTATTGCAAGGCTCAAACATAATCCATAGGGACACATCAACTCATTCTTCTTCAATTATTTCAAGGCATAACATCAAGAACACAAATTACAAATGTGGCAATAGAGGGGATAGGAAAACGCAATTTTTTGAAAGGACAAAGCCCGGGAACTCAAAATACAAACCTTTCCAGATGAACAAAGAAACTAGGAGACAAATATGGACCCATACATGATCTTTGACCTAAGGGTAAACTAAAAATGGAAACAAAGACCAGCCAAGTACAACATGGGGAAGGATAAAATGACATAGGCCATAAATCAATAAATTTCCAAGGGCACAAATGGGGCAAGACAATTTTGAGCACCAACATAGGCTCCGACTTGGGGATGGGCACTCCATGCGAGTTCCATAAGAACAAAATTAATGAAGTGAAAAAATATCCATTAGGAAAATAGAGTCACAAGACAAAACACCTAAAAACTAGCTGATAAACTGACCAAAATGGCTGACACACATAAAGGAAAACCACAAACTAACAAAAACAACAAAAAATAGAGCATAAAACAAAAAAAAATTGTACACTGTACAAGTGATATGTAAACCTCGGTTTTGGGGATCAATCTAAAAAATGCTTCAAATGTCTGCCATTAATAGGTAGCTCAAGCAATTCCCCATCCAAGTCCTTAAGGAAAAGGTATTATCACCAAATCTTATATCAATGGAATATGGGCCCATCCACAAAGCATCAAATTTACCATGCTTGCCCTTATCTTCATGCCGATATCCCATAATAGCACAAGATATCTAATCTTGAAAGATCTTGGGGTTACCTTCTTATCAAACAACTTCTTCATCCTCTCTCTGAATTTTACATGCCTTTGATGGGATGCTCTTCTTGCTTCATCAAGCTCAAAAATTTGATTAATCCTTTCATCATATGGACTGATTTCTTGGTCTTCAAGTTCTTGAACAAACTGAAATGAAGACAATTGTAGATGTAAGGTCGAAGAGCTTGTGTTCCATATACCAATTCAAATGGCCTTTTACGAGTAGTTCTTTTGGAAGTGATCTTGTCAGCCCAAATAGAAAATTTTAGTTACTCACCCCACTTCTTCTTGTTCAATTCCAAGGTCCTTTTAATGATATTCAACAAGTTTTTATTATTGGACTCAGCCTACCCATTTCCTTGTGGACTGTAGTTAGAAGCATATGTCAAATTTATCCCATAATCTTTACACATTGCCACTAAAGGTTCAACTCTGAAAAACATGGCATTATCAGTAATAATCTTGATTGGCACTCCAAATCTGCATATGATATGATTCAATATGAAGTCCATTACAACTTGGTGCATTGCCTTCCTAGTGGGGATTGCTTCCACCCATTTTGTGAAAAAATCAGTAGCTACCAAAATCCATTTGTGTCCAACACTTGATGAATCAAATATTTCACCAATAGAGTCTAGCCCCCATTATTTGAAAGGAGATTCAATTGATACAGGCTGTAAAGGAAGGGATCCTGAAGCTTTCAATCTTCTAGAGAAATGCTGACAACACTCAAATCTTCTAACCAACTGAGTTACATCCTTGAAAAGAGTTGGCCACCAATAACCAGCCCTCAGAATTCTGTGTGTAGTAACTCTTCCAGAAAAATTTCCTCCACAAACTCCCCCATGGAAATTAGTAATTATTTTGGGAGCTTCATCTTCAGTCACACATCTCAAGAGGATTCCTTCAAGGTTCTTCTAAGCCAACCCAAATTTGTAATGATATATTTTTGAGAAGCTAGCTTGAAGGCTCTTTTCTAATTTTTATTCAAATTCCCAGGGCAGCATAAGTGTCTGAGATAAAATATTACATCCTTATACCATTCAGAACTCAAACCTTTCTCAAGAACATCTATCCTTTCTTGCTTTACCTCATTTACTTCAGCATTCTCAGAGATTGCTTTCAGCCATGAGCCTAGATGTCCATATCATACTCCTACAATTTTTTAACCCATCTACACCTTTTTCTTGAGATCTCCATCTCTTATAAGATATATTTCACCATTGTGTGAGGAACATAAGAAAATTTTTTGGAAATCAAAATATAAGGCCTAAAAACTTTTGTTGCTTTTACCAAGGTAAATGCTTGTTTCTCCATGATTGTGTATTTCAACTCAGCTTCATGCAATGCCTTACTAAATAAGTAAATAGGTCTTTCAGATCCATCATCATCCTTTTGCAACAAAACAAATGCAATGGTGTGCTCGAAGCAAAGGAGAAGATTTAGAAAGGTTTCTTGTAATTTTGGTCTACTAGAACAGGAGCATGCTTCAATGCTTCCTTGATTCCATAAAAATATTTAAGGGCAACCTCTTCCCACTTGATATCTTGGTCCTTCTTCAACATTCAAGTAATGGGGAGAGTCAACTCAATAAAACTAGACACAAAATTTCTAATGAAATTGATTTGACCAAAGAAGGATTGGATTCCTTTCTTAGTTTTTGGAACCAGGATCTTGCAGATAGCTTCTATCCTTTTTGGATCAATCATAACTCCTTCTTTAGACACAATGTGACCAAGTAGTTTTTCTCTTTGCACTCCAAAATGGCACTTCTTTGGATTGAGTGAAATGCCATATCCTCTACATCTGATCAGCATTCTTTCCAAATGCTTTAAGTGGTCAACTCTTTTACTTTCAAAAATAGTAATATCATCTTGATAAACAACAATAAAATCATTGATATATCCAGTGAAATCAATATCCATGGCCCTTTGAAAAGTATCTCTAGTATTCATTAAACCAAAGGGAATCCTGACAAAAGCATATGTTCCCCATGGAGTAGTAAAGGCAATTTTAGTCCTCTCTAATTCTTTGACAACAACTTGGTTATAACCAGAGAAACCATCCAAACTAGAAAGCATTTTAGAACCAGTCACTAATTGCAGCATGTTTTCCATGTTTGGTAGAGGATAGTTGTCTTTCATTGATGCTCTATTTAGATTTCTGAAATCCACAGAAAGTTTGATATCTCTATTTTTCTTTCTGACCAGCACCAAGTTTGCAACCAAAGAATAATACCTTATGAGTTGAATGATTCCTCCATCTCTCAAATTTTTCAATTATTCTTGCATTTTGAGAGAAAGGAGTGGGTTAATTGGTCTTTTCTTTTTTCTGAATGGTTTGGCATATTTCTCAAGAGGAATTTCATGTTGGAAAAAATCTTCTCTATATGCTTTCACTTTCGAATAAGACCAAGCCAAACAGTCCTAATATTGTTTCAAGAATTGGATATAGGAATGTTTTTCTTCCTTGATTAAACCACTCCCTAACCAAATCTTCCTTTGTTTCTCCTTTGTTCCCAAGTCATGTTCTTCAACATATGTAGATACAAACATGTTTCTATTGATTATACAATCAACATTGTTAAAATTTGACTCAAGAGCAACCAACCCTCTAAGGATGGTGTTAGTCTTCAATTGAATGATATCCTTGCCAAACAAGGTTTCTTTTCCATCAACATTACAGACCAATGGTTCCAAATCAATAAAATTATCCACAAACTCACCTTGGTTCTGCAAAAACCTCTGTACATGAGCATCATCATCAAAAACTTGACAATCTTTGATGTTATCAGGGATTGCAGGCCTAGTGAGTATTTCTACATCATATTCACAATATGGAGAAACAATACAATTGTCAAATCTTGACCCCAAAACTTATAGCCTATCTGTAATCATATTTAAACTTATATCATGATGACCAATGTTGAAGGAATCAAACATCTCAATCAGATCCCAAACTGCGTGTTTTTATTGTTTCATTCACTTATTTTTTTTTGCACACAATTTTCTAACTTGTTTGACAACCAACTTAGAATCTCCCTTTACAATGACATCCTTTATGCCATAATTCGAAGAAATCCTCAGCCCTAACAATAATGCCTCATAATTAGCTATGTTATTGGTGCATTCAAAGTTAAGTTAGATCAAAACAACACTAGCACCATTACCAAATTTGGAGCAAGCTCCATCAAATAATAAAGTCCATGGAGAGCCTACATCTTCAAGACACTTATAATGATCCATATTTTTCTCCTTACCATCATCAAACCCAATAAAATTATCAACATCAACATCATCAAATAATACTTCATAAGAAGAATTATTTGTTTCCTAAATTAGATGCAACATCTTCTTCTCTCCATATAATTTTACAAGGCTACCTTCAATGGGAATGGTGGAAAAAGACATATCCATTTAGACATTCCCTCCAACACTTGTAGCCCACTTTCTTGACAATAACATACCCAATTTGGCAAGGCAATCAAAAATTACAACATCAAGTTTCAAATTCTTACCCAGATAGGCTGCAAGTTACACTACCAAACCTTTAACACATCCAACAATTGGCACTTCCCTGGAATCCATGGTAGTACACTTGTTATACGCTATTGTTACTTTCATATCTAACTCATTCATAACATCCAAAGGCATGACATTACATGATGCCCCGAAGTCAAACATATAATTATGTAGTAAATTGTCCTTGATGATCAAAGTGTTGAAGAAAGGGTCAACACTCGATATGATTCAACCAAGGATGTTCCTAAATATACCTCTGGTGGTTCACCAAATTCTTCCAATGCTGATGTCTTTCCTAGCTCTACAATAGCAAGTGGAGCTTCTACAACATTCACATTCCTTTTCATGGCAGCCTTCTCCTCCTTCAATCCCAAATACTCAAGTGCTCTCTTCTTGTGCTCGGGATTCTAAGTAGCTCAAAAATTGGAACACTAACCTTGATTTGGCTCAAAACTTGAGTGATGTCATAGGGAATGTATTTAGGCAAAACAACAATTGAAGGAGGTCTAAAATTTCATTATATGGCACAAGGTTTTTAACATTTTGAGCATGGGGTGAAGCATAAATTTTGCTTGGGACAACAGGGCTCTTAGCAGATGTTTCTTTCTTAGGAACCTCTTTTGGGATATTAGAAAGCAATGGGATTTTATTTTTGGCCTGAGGCCCAACTCCCTTGATAGCCTTACTTTTTATGTTATACTCCTTCTCTTGGGCCACCACAACATTCATAAACCACTTTGCCTATTCTCTTCCGAGGGTATAACTCCATCATACTTCTTGATCATCAACTTCCTCAAGTATTCAAGATAATTATTGGGAAGCTCAAAGGCTTGTACATTATTAATTTATAAAACATGAGGAGGAAAAAGATGTACCCGTTGGATGCAATCCCAAAATATAGCAGCAATCGTTGCACTTATCACTTCGATGGATGTTCTTGCTTGACATGAGTTTGTAGGGCGATCTATCATGTAAGAATCATCATCCGTATTACAATCATCATCTTCCTCTTTAATTTTTTGATATGTTCCACATGGAGGATGAGGTAATAAACATATGTCACACAAGCCAATCTGATTTGCATCATCAACAATAGCCACTCTTATATCACACGATTCTAGATCCTTTCTTTGAAGTATTCACCCGATTCACGGGCGTAGGAGGAATACTTGTTCAAATACCGGTTGATGGGTTGTTGCGCACGTATGAATTCCGAATCCATAGCTGATTGTGAGAACTTCCTTTTGGCTAGGAGGAACTACCTGTAATGAAAAGCAAGACCACCAGAAGGAATTAAATAATATATGCAATGAACTGCCTAGCATATGCTAGATTCGGGAAGTGTGATACTTCCTAGATGGCTATCAGTCCACTATTTTAAACAATTTAATGTTGTAAACAAAGTTAATCCTATTGTAGTTTGAAATGATTTAGGTATATCACTTAAAACACAATAAGAAATGATCTAATCTAATAGACTGGGTCAAAATAGGATCCCAAGGTCAAGTGACTAGTTCTCGGATCTCTGCAAGTCCGATAGAGGTCTCAGGTATATTCATAGATGGATGAGGGTGATATGAAATTAGGTGGGTAGGTCTTTGTTTTGGGTTGTATGGGAAAATACAAAGACCGATGTCAGTTAAGGGTGACCGATGGCGGTTAGGTATAACCAAAGGTCTTTGATTCTTGTGGAAATTTGGGAATGCTAAAGAACAAGCTTTGGGTCTCCTTTTTGATTATGTAAAGGATTTTGTTAGTCGAGATGAGGTATTGGGTGACTTGGGTAGGATTTGGTGAGATTTTAATGGGTATGTGGAGGTTGAAATGTTGGAGAAGGTCAATAGGTGGGTAGGTAAACAATAGATGATAAAATAATGATGAAATGAAATAAATCGAGAAAGTATGACATTATAATTACTAGGATTCTGGTCTTGGATGTCCGTGAGTGAGGGATGGAGGTGCTGATGAGAGGTTTGAAGGCTGCAAGTGATCACCAATAGAAAGAAAGCTTCTACATGGGCTGCATGTACATTCCTCTTTGCTTAGTTAGATCGGATCATGGTGGGATGGTGTGCAGAGAAAGTGCTTGATCTCCTTCCTTACATGCGTGTTATCTGTGGAATTCACTCTCTAAAGATGTGTTATCTCTATGAGATGTGTTAATGCTCACCAACCTTCTGCTAACATTTTCTAACCTTCTTTTGTCAACCTCAAACCTTGAGAATAAGGTTGTTTTGGGATTAAAAGGGTAACCGATGGTGGTCCCAAATTAACCAAAGGATGGTTAGGGGTAACCAACGTCAGTCAAGGTGTGATTTCCTAAGTTTACTAAACTAGGGAGATCCTCTTGATTTCCTCAGATCTCATGTCGTTAACCCGATGATTAGACTGGGAGCTTCTTGTAAGCATGTGGGAATGTGGTTAGAGGGAATGTAGGCATTGATTTTTAGGGTTTGGGTAAGTCTTAGTTAGTTATGGCTACTTACTAAGAAGAGGTCTTAGGTTGAGTTGGCTTAGTGAGGTGTTTAAGTGAACTATTTGTGTGGATATTATTTAAAATAAGATATTTAAATAATAAATATAGTGAGGATAATGAACTAATTTAATTAAATTAATTAAATTAATATTAGTGAGGTGAAAGAGGCCATGTCTAGGTGAATGTGATGAAGGGTGTTTATTTGTTGAGGGACCAAAGGGAGTGTGACCTAATTTTAGTTTCTACATTTTTCCCCTTTTTTTTGTGTAGCTTGTATTGGTAAGCGACGCTAAAAAAATAAGATGTGGTTGCCCCATGTGTGGGTGAAGGTGATCCCCCTTAAACAAAGAACTGACGAGGCAGCAGGCAGAATCGGTGAGTGGTTTAATAAAAGGTAAATGTGAGGAAAAGGTAGGAGGGGCATAGGGAAAAAGGGTAAAAGGTCTACTCGGGCCATTCTAGGTAATGGGTCAAGGTCAAAGATAGCAACAGTCAAAGGCATGCACATGTCTAAACTGCAGCACGCTACTGGGTGAAGAGCAAGAAAAATCTACATCATCTAAGGTCGAGAGGTTTATCCAAACAAGGTTGAAGTGATTATGGTATTCAAGGTATAGGATATGGTTAGGAAACACAATGTAAGTTAGGTGTAGGAACATTTAGGTATGTTCCAGTACACCAAAGGTAGGGTCAAGATAAACAGTCACGGCAATAGGAAATGTAAGGTCATCAAAGTCAATCAACATAGGTAATAGTGCTGTAAGGTATAGTGAATACATGAGGTCAAAGGTCACTAGCAATGGTCTAGGTCCAAATATCTAGGTCATGGCACGGTAAGGCCAAGGTAGGGGTTAAGGTGGGGTGGGGTAAATGATGAGGGTTGGAAAGGTGAGGTAAATGGGTAGGGTAAAGGTGGGGTGGGGTAAATGGTTAGGGTGAAGGGTGGGGTGGGGTAAATGGTCAGGGTGAAGGGTGGGGTAAAAGGGGTTAATTTAGGGCAATGTGTAGGTGAGGGTGACCAATTTCGGTCACAGATAACTGACATCGATATAGGTCAACCGATGACAGGTAGGTAGGGCACGTGACTAATTCTAGTCAAGGGTAACAACATCAGTTAGGTAGGGTTGGGTTGGTTATAGAAAAAAAAAAATCCTTGTGTTTTGTTATTCATTTGTAATTGTGAAAAGTGATAAAATGAAAAAAAAAAGAGAAAAGAGAGAAAAGTGTCTCGAATGAAATGGAATGGTGAGTCGGCATTGTTATCCAAAATGTGCCCCTTGCTCATTTTGTGGCTAACTCCTCCCATTCTTCCCTCTCTTGTGCCTCAGTCACAAAATTTTTGCTTTCAGCACTCAAAACATTCTAAAAATGGCACATTTGGATAGAGCTCTTTCTCGGCTTTCCGAAAGGTAAATTTTTCCTCCTAACTCCATGTATTTTTGAAGTTATGGCTCAAATGTGAGTTTTTAGAAAAAAATTCCCTGAAAGGCCCATGGACAATGAGATGCTTCCATGTAGCACGTAGAGTGGAGGAGTGTGGGGAAATTTTGGAAAATTTTCCAAATGACCAAAAAGGTAAAAAATTCAAAAAATTTCCCACCGACCCGATTTGGCCCTGTTTTTCCCTAAAACTTCAAATTGCCATATCTTTCAATCCAGAGCTCTGTTTTCACGTTCTTTATATCAATGGAAAGCTGGTAAAATTCTCTACAAGATTTCGGGGTAATTTTTGCATTTTAGTGGAGTTTGGAGAGATAAAATCAAGAAACACCTCGACACGTGTTCATGGACGAAATGACGTTTCAACCACTGCTTTTTAATGAAGAATGGATCCCATTCTCTCCCAAAGCATGGTTAAAAATGTCAGGGAATGGGTCTGTCAGGGCACCCATGCTGTTTTGATGGAATTTTGGTCAATGGTTGAACCCCTTGCATGTTTTCCCATGTTTCTCTCTCCTCGGGTCGTGGTCTGCACTTTAAAATCTAGGATGAGTTCATTTTGCAAAGGAGAGACACTTTTTCAGCTCTGCAACTTCCTTTTTCTTCCTCCTTGGCAGAATTTGTGAAGAAATTTTACCTTTCCATGTAATGCAGCACCTTTTCGTGCCTTTGGATCACTGTAATGTACTGTATTGGATCTGAAATGTTGATATATGTTCTGTTATTAAAATCCCTCAATCCTTTCATATATCTATCATTGCTTTCTTGATCTTTCATTACGTTTTGAGAATTGCACATGTTTTGTGCTATGTTTCCTTATGGATTGTGTATTTCATGCAGCATCAGGTGTCTACAACTCCTTGGTGCATCACCTATTAGCATTAGTTATTTCTTTTTACATTTTCTATCCTTGTCCCTTTGGAATTTAGAGTAGATTTAGGAGTTTAAACCTCTGCAATTGTGCAAGTAAAATAGCTTATCAGAGGAGTTGAGGAACCAGCCTCTAATCTAGAGATTCCTTTCTCATTTTGCAAGTCCCACACTTGGGGAAAGGATTCAATGTTGTGCAATCACACTGGATGCTAGTATGATCAAACTAGAAATCTGATCAACATCCAGGGGGTGCTGCTGATTTGCCACAATAGTTTTGGCATGCCGGTGGGACCTTAGAGGTCTTCCACGTTATCTTTGATAGGTTGGTGTGTTCCTATTAAAGATTCAACCTTTTAGAGGAACTTTCAAAAGCACATCTGGCGACTCCATTTGGTAAACAACTCATTCTCTAAGTTGCGAGACTGCTTTCCATTCATTTCCATCCATTCTTCTTTCCATCATTTTCATTCTTTTCCATTCCATCAATTTGTGCAAGAATGACTTCATTTCCATCATGGAATTCACATTTACAACAGCAGTATATCACACCTCCAACATGTTTTACAAATCCTCCAAATCAGCATTTTGATCAAATTCAAAATCAACATATCTACCCATATGAGCAGCAGTGCCAAAGTCAGTTTGGTTGTGAAGCACATCAAGAACAAGGGTACGCATGCAATGAAGACAATCAAATGGAAGATGCAGATTTTGTGGAAAAAATCCAAAAGATGGAGGCAAAGATGGTGCAATCAAGAGCAGCAGCTCAAATGAAGGCTTTCAGAATTAGTTGCAGGACTCCTTGTCCATGGGGAGGCCCTTTTCCAAGACACTTCAGCCCTCAGGAGAAGTTGGACTTTATGACGAAGATGCTGCCCCAACTTGCACAATGGACAACAAGAATAGAGGCCCATACACTTGGTTTTGAACAACCTTGTCAATGGGTAAGTTCTACACCATCATCTAGTTTTTCTCTTCCCATTACTCAAGCAACATCATCTCATTTGGAATTTCAAATTCTAAATCCAGTCAATGCTGCCCTAGGAGTTGAATCCATTTATCCATTCCCTAGTCTTCCACCCCATCTCAATTCTTATGTCCTTTTCCCTTCCAAACATCCATTCCCTCCAAAGAAACAAGAGTTCCTACCTCCTCCACCACCACAAAAAATTGCAAAATCAATTGAGTTACAATCCACTTCTCCTCTTGCATTCCCAAATCCATGTTGGGAGGATAAAAATCAGAATGCCAATCAAGGAAAATAGCAGCAAAAAGAGAAGCCAAACAAAGATGAAGAAATTCAAATTCTGAAGAGTTGGGCTCTTAAATTTGGGATGAAAAAGATCCCCTTGATGGTTAAGCCTTCAGAAGAGGTTGGAGTTGGAGAACAAGTAGTGGTTAGGACTGATTTTGTGACAGTAGAAGAAGAGCAAAAAGAAGAAGCAGACCAGCAGTTAGTTTTCTCAGAAAGTAGTGTCCATGTTGGCACTCTATTTGAAGGGAATGCCGATTCAATTCAAGTTGCACAATCAGCCATGGAGGAAGAAAGCTCAGAAGAAGATCTTGCAGTCCCAACTTGTCCTCTAGAGCAGCAGATTGAAGAGTTTGACTTGACAAACTTCATGCTAGAAGAAGAGTTCTATCAAGAGCAAGATTTCCTTCAAGTAGTAGAGGAGGGAGAAGCTGCTCCAAATGCGAAAGAAGAGGAGCACATTCTAGCTGTGAAGAAGAAAAGTGCAGATCCAAGGGCTTTGAACACAAGGCAGGCTACAGGAGAACCTTTAGTTCTTCTTTCTACTTCATCCCTCTCGTGTTCTAGTGCTGAAGAAGAGTTTGATCTCTCAAACTCAATGTTGGAGGATGAAAGAAACCATGATGATCAAGTTACAGATCAAGAGGACACTATGGAGGAAGTTGAGCATTTACATCAGGACAACAATGAGGTAGTGTATCTATCAGATTTGGAGGGTTGTTTTGATGAAGAAGAACCGGTTGAGTTTCCACCATTCTCTCTTTCATCTTCCATGTCCCAAATACTTGAGCCTGTTGTCATGAAGGAGAGCATTCATTTGCAGCAGCTTGCATCTTATAGAAGCTCTTTGGAACTAAGATTGGAAGATTTTAATCTTTCATGTTCTTTATTGGAAGAAGAGAAAGGGCAGAAAGGTTCTACCATTGCTTCCACATCATCCATTCATGAGGGTCTACAAGAGAAATCCATTCTTGGAGTTGAAAATCAGGGCAATGGGCATACTCAAAGGACCATACCTTACCCAATTAGGTATTTTTCTTTATTGGAGCCAAAGGAGAAGTCACAACCACCATGCTTGCTTCTAAGCATGAGGATGAGCTGCAAGGAACCAAGGATTAGCTGTCATACCTCTCCAATCCAAATGTAGAACAACCAAAAGAGGTATTGAATTTGCCTTCAGTTGATACCTTGATGACTTGGGTGGAAGACCAGCTTCTTGTTGATTTTCCATTCATCCAATCAGCCATGTTCAATGCCAAATTAGTTGCATGGTTGCCAATTTTGAAGAAAGGAAGCTATTTTGCACAACCAGTTGCAGGGTTTGTTTAGCTCACCTTTGTTTCCATTAGGGTAGAGTAGGTAGGTTTGATTTTAGTAAAATAAGTTCTTGTGCACACTCTGCATGTTCCATTTGGAGCATGTATGATTTTTAGTTTTGTACATAGTTTTGGTGCTACTGGTTTTGCTCTTGCACAGTTCATTTAAGTGGCATTTTTGTGAGAACAACTCTAAGTTCAATGGATTCCAAGTGGCTCAGAGGGAGGTTTTCAAAGTTTAGATCAGTTTGTAGGCTACAACTCATGACTCCATGCCCAATGGATGCTTCAGCAACTGGTAACTTCATCCAGCAGGCAGATGACCCCTCTGAGTCGCCAAAATTGTTATCCAAAATGTGCCCCTTGCTCATTTTGTGGCTAACTCCTCCCATTCTTCCCTCTCTTGTGCCTCAGTCACAAATTTTTTCTTTCAGGCACTCAAAACCTTTTGGAAATGGCACCATTGGATAGATCTCTTTCTCAGCTTTCCAGAAAGGTAAAGTTTTCCTCCTAACTCCATGTATTTTTGAAGTTATGGCTCGGCGGAGTTTTTGAAAAAAATTCCCTGAAAGGCCCGCGGCCAATGAGATGCCGCCACGTGGCACCTAGAGTGGCGGAGTGTGGGGAAATTTTGGAAAATTTTCCAAATGACCAAAAAGGTAAAAATTCAAAAAAATTCCCAACAACCCGATTTGGCCCTGTTTTGCCCTAAAACTTCAAATCACCATATCTTTCGATCCAGAGCTCGATTTTTCACGTTCTTTATATCAATGGAAAGCTGGTAAAATTCTCTACAATATTATGGGGTCATTTTTGCATTTTGGTGGATTTTGGAGAGATAAAATCAAGAAACGCCTCTGGCACGTGGTCATGGATAGAAATGACGTTTCAACCACCATTTTTAATGAAGAATGGCTCACATTCTCTCCCAGCATGGTTAAAAATGTCAGGGAATGGGTCTGTCAGGGCACCCATGCTGTTTTGATGGAATTTTGGTCAATGGTCAAACCCCTTGCATGTTTTCCCATGTTTCTCTCTCCTGGGGTCGTGGTTTGCACTGTAAAAGCCAGGATGAGTTCATTTTGCAAAGGAGAGACTTTTTCAGCTCTGCAACTTCCTTTTCTTCCTCCTTGGCAGAATTTGTGAAGAAATTTTACCTTTCCATGTAATGCAGCACCTTTTCTTGCCTCTGGATCACTGTAATGTACTGTATTGGATCTGAAATGTTGATATATGTTCTGTGATTAAAATCCCTCAATCCTTTCATATATCTATCATTGCTTTCTTGATCTTTCATTACATTTTGAGCATTTGTGCATGTTTTTGTGTTGTGTTTCCTTGTGGATTGTGTATTTCATGTAGCATCAGGTGTCTACAACTCCTTGGTGCATCACCTATTAGCATTAGTTCTTTCTTTTTGCATTTTCTATCCTTGTCCCTTTGGAATTTAGAGTAGATTTAGGAGTTTAAAGCTCTGCAATTGTGCAAGTAAAATAGCTGATCAGAGGAGTTGAGGAACTAGCCTCTAATCTAGAGATTCCTTTCTCATTTTGCAAGTCCCACACTTGGGGAAAGGATTCAATGTTGTGTAATCACACTTGATGCTAGTATGATCAAAGTAGAAATTCGATCGGCATCAAGGGGGTGCTGCTGATTTGCCACAACAGAAAAGTGATTTGATGACGGATTGGTTGGTGAGCGGTGGGTCCACAGGATCGGGGTAAGAGATTTGATTGTTCGGAGGGTGCGAGTAGCTATTCCGTGATGGCAAAGGTCGAGAGAGGGATTAGGTGGGCCACTAATATAGCAGAAATAAATGTGCCACCAAGATGGTTTGTAGTGCGACAAGGTAAGCACCCTACTCTTTATTGATTTGATATATTCGAGGATTATTGTAGTGTTGGTTTAGGTTTTGTTTGGTTTTTCATTTTTTTGGTGGGTAAAAATTGAATTTTGGAATGGGGGAATATTGGGTACAAGGAGGAATGGGGAGGGTAGTAAATAGTATAGGTGGGATGAGTAGAGGTCCAGGAGTAGTTTAGGTCATTGTGGGTGGGATAAAAGGGGCGGGGAGGTTTTAGAAAAGTGGGGTTTTGGGAAGTCATTGGTTTTTTCGCGACAGTGATTGACATCGATCAAGTGTGGCATGGCATTGGTTAGGTGGAACTAGTATCAATCACCAAACAAGTGACCGATGTTGGTTAAGGGGTAACCATGGTCGGTAAGGGTGAACCGGTATCGGTCACCAAATAGGTGATCGGTGTCGGTTAAAGGGTAACCGAGGTCGGTTAGGATGAACCGTCGGTCGATTAGTGGGCACAAGAGTCCAAAAGTGATGTGGTCTAGGTGGTTGAGATGGGTGGTTTGAAACTAGGGTGTAGGAAAATGATAATTGGTGAATAGGGATTGATACAAGTAAATTAATGTTGTGTTTTTATTGGATGCATGGGAGAGCATAGTTACATATGTGGGATAGGATCTCACCGATACTAGTGAAAATGCATGGCACAGAGACCCCGTTGGAGCTGCAGCATGTGGAGGTAGTGGGCTTGAGTGGGGTTTGCCGCTACAGACATGTTATTTGGTAGCCCAGCTTGATGGTCGCACTCATCGATAGATGGGACTCCGCGACCAACATGTTCCACCTACCGATGGGTGAGATGACTATCACCCTAGAGGACATGTTTTGGATTCTTCATTTACCCATATTGGGTGCCCAAGTGTATTCTATCTCCTTTGAGGCCTCAGAGGAGTTTATTGTGACTGTTTTTGGTGAGGGGGTGGTTGATCTGAGATTCCATAGTGCCAATTTAAGCTATGGAGAGATGTACCTAGCCCATCCGGAGGAGACGAGGCTAGTGGTCCTATTAATGGAGGCAATGTGCTACTATGCACTACCAGATGCAGAGGGTGGACACTTTCCCTGATCACTGATGGGGGTACTCCACGACATGATGGTGCATGAGATTTGCTTTTCATGGGCACCAAAGATTCTTTGTGTAGCTATACAAAGAGCTATGGGCATATGGGCGGCTGCATAGGTTTAGCCTTTGTTATAAATTTATACTACAATACTGGGCCTATGAGCACATAGTCTATATGCAGCCTATAGGGATGCCTCAGAGGATGCATTCCCACCTATATTTGTACAAGTGGGGTATAATAGATGGGTGTCGGTGATAGGAGAGTGGAGATTGGATAGGCCGACACATGATGTGGCCCATTTTTAGTAGTTACTAGAGGGATTGTCTGAAGTGGACATTATATGGAGGCCATATGTGGGATTCCCCTCATATAGGCATATGCATGAGGAGCTAGCTGAGCTCCAGCTAGAGAGGTGGATATAGGGTCATCATGCCGGGGAGGATGAGATGATCCCGATAGATAGAGTCTGATGGTAGTTCAGCTCGTATAGGACATTCCTCCACCCTTCCCATAGTATCGGAGAGATGATGTGGAGAGGACATTACCTCTACCATAGCCTATAGTTCCCATAGGGGAGGAGGAGAAGCTAATGGAGCGGTGGATAGATGACACCGGATGTACGAGAAAGTATAGGAAGTGGTGGGTGACTCGATTCTAGCCATACCACCCAGATCGGGACAGCTAGACCTCTCTACCATTATAGTATAGAGAGATGCCCTATAGGGGTAGGTAGCTACGCTAATTACCTAGTTGGGTATACTACAGACACAACTGAGGGTTCAGAGGTAGAGGTAGCAGAGCTACACGTACAGTGGCCAAATCTACAGCCCAGATGGTCACATGGAGGAGATGGAGATGGTCAGGGGGGATGGTCGTGTGACATCCTTACAGCTGAGGTGATAGGTTTATAGGGCCAGCTAGCCATAGTTCAGAGCACAAATTGGGGCCCTATAGGCCTAGATACAGGCATAGGGGGGAACCACCATAGGCACGGGAATAGGTCCCAGCTCATGGCAGGCACGTGGGTAGGGTGCTGCAAGGTAGGTACAGGGGCCGAGACCTATGGGACCACCATAGACTATGCTTGTATCTAAGTTACGGGATGCCCTAGGTGAGGTGAGATACTATCAGACCAAGTTATGGTTTCAGGGATAGATTTCATATTCTATGCCGAGTACAGGCACAACAGAATCCAAAGGAGAGGACGAGATCCCACACTCATAATGTGGAGAGCATAGGAGGTCAACGAGCTCCAAGGCCTAATCAAGGAGAGGCTACCAAAACACAAAGACTAGCTCTAGGTGAGGTGCTAGTAGGGACATAGGAGGCCAAGGGTACATGTGACATAGAGATGGAGGACATTCGACGAGATGCCTGATATGTGTCACCTAGTTTTTGATGTATGATAGCTATTTTTTGAGATATATATACCGACTTGTGTGTGCTGAAGATAGTTTTATTTTTTATCACATATTGGCTTGCATGCCAAAGACAGTGAGGATGTATGAGTGATTTGTATATTTCAAGTATATACCGGCCTGCGTGCCAAGAGAGATTTTGTATTATTTCATTATTATTATTTTTGTATATATGAGACCGGCCTGTATGTCGATGACATTTTGTATTGTATATTAGTCTACGTGCTACATTTTTCATATGATGGACATGATGAGATATCCATGTATATTTTAGATACACATTTATTTATTTATATGATGAGATACATGGTATTTTTTGATTTGTTGATGTGTTTATGAGATTTTGATTTATGGCTTGTGTTAGATGAGATATGGATTTTTTTTTTTGATATGGATGGAAATTAGGTTTAGGCATGGTGGAGTCAGGTCGGTTTAGGCATGGATCGAGTCAGGTCAGTTTAGGCATGGATTGAGTCAGGTCAATTTAGGCATGGTTGAGTCAGGTTATAGGCATGGATCGAGTCATATCGATTTAGGCATGGTTGATCGAGTTGATAGGCATGGATTAGGTTAGGCATGGTTGTGTTGAAAGTAGGTGAAGTTGTGATTCATTATTTTTTGCAATGAATGATACTATGGGTCATATGTGAGATGTGGTATAATCTATGCATAGTGATGATAGAGAAATGGTAGGCATAATAAATGTATGTTGTGATAATGTTTAAAATATGAAACAACTTGTTATGTATGTGGTTTAATTTCCAATGTTGGGTATAAAAGGGAAATGAAGTTAGGTGTGATGTAATGTGAGGCACATGGAAGATGAATTGTTGAGGGTAGAGGATGGCCGAGCTAACCTCCAAGGGCCCCATGCCCTCGAGTGCTACCTACATAGTCCTAGTGAAAAAAGGGACCTCAGGCCGATGTAGTTCTCCCATGAGCTAGGGAAGAATATGAGGAGGTATGAAAATGAGGTGGTAGGTTTTTGGGCATGTTGTGGGTTTAGGTTTGGTAGGTGTGGGTGGATTATAGGTAAAGTGATGTAGGTGGGGTCGATTGTGGTGAAAGAAGAAGATTACCCCAAAAGTAAGCGTCGAGGACCAAGTCCTGTATAAGGTAATCAAAATGTAAGAAAAGATGGTTAAAAGATGAGAGGGGGCAATAAAGCCACCTGATTAGGGAGGATCATACCAAGTAGATCATACCTTGGAGGAGGTGATGAACATAAGACCCGAAAGACATTGCATGATTGACTATTTTACGGTGAAAAGTAGTCACATGATCACCAAATGTCTAAGTTCCAAGAAGTCCCTTGAGGCAATGAGGAAATGGGAGTGGGAATGGTAAGAAGGGTGAAAGGTAGTTAATTTTTATATGGTATGAGGTAGCATGCGCTTGGCAAGAGATCCGAGGTCACAATGGGCAAGTCCATGACAAAAAGGTTGTTATTTTGACCTATAGTTGAGATAGACTGATCGATGTGGGAAGTCTATATGGGATAAATAAAATTGAACTCCTTGAGGTCTTCGTGAAGCTGATGATGCGGGAAGCTTTGGTTGCTCTCTTTTTTTTTTTTTTAAAGCTTACATATAGTTGTCCTTCGAGGGAGCAATCTATTTATAGCAGCAATTATTGAGAGGAAGATGTCCTTTTGAGGGAGTCATCTTTTTATTAGAAGTTTGACTCAAGGAGTTTGGTCCCATGTGAGGTCTTTGTAGTCATGGACAAGACCAAGGTGAAGGATAGGACTCTTGTTCAAAAGGCAAGGAGAAATGACCATGGGATCTCATCTAAAGGTAGATGAAAAGTATCCATGAGAATCATGCTATGTGCAACGTACCGTGGTACACATATTCAAGAGAAGATAACTAGTGATGGGTACTCACATGATTCTTGTTTAATCATTGGTGAGGTGTATGGAGTGAATAGTGCTCAAGGGACGAGCATGGAAAGAGACAAAAGGTGAGGTAGGATGACAAGTCAACAATAGAATGGTCAAAGATGTAAGGCATTAAGGGGCTCAGGTTCAGGTTTACCATCGAGTGAAGATAAACGATAAGCTCCTGATCCATAGGTATGAGTTACATGTATGGTGCAAGCCAATTAGGAGAAAATTTTCCCCGTTTACTTTTTTTTGCTTTGGTTACATGTTGATTTTCTTTCAGGACAAGGTCACCGACTTGGAAGGTTCATTCATGAACACATTTTTCATAGGCACGTTTGATACATTTTTGGTAAACTTGAAGGTGATCCAGAGCATTAAGATGACATTCATCTAATAACTCTAGCTATGCTAAATGGTCCTGACGAAAGTCATCATCATTGAGCATGTCATGGAGAGAAATACAGAGTGAGGGGATCTGGACTTCGAGAGGTAGAACTGCCTCTATACCATAGACCAGAGAAAAGGGTGTGGCCACAGTGGAAGTGCGAATACTAGTGTGGTATGCCCATAGGGCAAAAGGAATGTGCGTATGCCAATCCTTCCCAGTATCGTCAACCACTTTCATAAGAATTTTGTTTAAGGTTTTGTTAGTGGATTCGGCTTGGCCATTGGTTTGTGGGTAATAAGGTGATGAGAAACTAAGTGAATGTCAAGGTGTCACAAAAGTTTTTGCAATGTTTTATTTTTGAATTGTTTTCCATTATCAGTGATGAGGCGATGAGGAACACCAAAGTGACAAATAATGTGGTGGTTGATGAACTCACATATTTTCTCTACTTTCATGGAAATGAGTGGTATGGCTTCCACCCATTTTGTATAATATTCGGTAGCAGTGATGATCCATTGATGACGTTGGGATGAATGAGGATTGATCTCTCCGACAAGATCCAAACCCCATTGAGAGAAGGGCCAAAGGTCACGAGTGACTTGTAAGGCATGACTGGGTGTATGATGAAGATTGGAATGTTGTTGGCATTTTACACAACGTTTGACATAGTCACAACAATCATGGTTAAGGGTCAGCCAGTAATAGCCTAGGTGAAGAATACACTTAGCAACAACAAGGCCACTAAGTGACCTCCACATATGCCATCATGAACCTCCTTAATGGTATAAGGAATTTCAGAACTTGTGAGGCATCGTAAGAGAATACCATCAAAGCCACTTTATAGAGGAGTCCCCCAAGATGACGTAACAAGAGACCTTTTTAAGGAAGGCATGTTGTCCATTACGGGTAAGATCAGAGGTAAGATGGAGAGAGAAAGGTAGTCGAGTATTGTTTATACCAAAGGTCACTCGGTCGGGGTATCGGTTCCGATCGAGTAAACATCATGAGGTAAATAAGAAGGTGATTGAGTCATTGTATGGTGACGAAGATTGTAGAATCAACAGGTGAAGCGGTATTTGGGAAGCTAAGTAGGCCATGGTATCTACAAATTTGTTGGTTGAACGTGGGATGGTTTGAAGGGTGTAACGATCAAAGGTGGTCAAAAGTATGTCTACATGATGTTTATACTTTTGAAGTATCTCATTACGACATTGGTACATACCATTGACTTGGTTTACGACCAATTGAGAATCACCAAAGATGTTGATTGATTTAACATCTAGGGCATAGGTGGCTTGAGACCTAGTACGAGCGCTTCATATTTGCAATATTGTTGGTACATTCAAAATATAATTTGAAAGACAAAGGCATGGGTTCACCATCAAGAGGAATGAGGATAATACCAGCCCCACCCCCACGCTGACACTTGGAACCATCAAAAAGAGTGTCATTTGGTAAGGAGGTTCATCCAGGGAAAGGGTAGCAATTGACTCATCTAGAAAGTCAAAATTAGAGGGTTGATCCCGAAATAGGTGCGTCAGCCAATTGGTCGGTGATAGCTTGGCCCTTGATGGAATTTTGATGAATGAATTCGAGGTCAAGATCAGCTAAAAGCATAAGCCATCATGCGGCACACTGATTTTGATAAGGTTTGGCATACATGAAGTGTAAGGGGTCGGTGTTGGTCACAACATAGGTTTTGTGGTTGAGTAGGTAATGATGGAGTTTGGTGGCAATGAAAAACTAAGGCTAAGAAAAGTTTTTTTTCAGGATGGGTGTATCAATGGGTTTCATAGTCCAAAAGAGTATGGCTTATGTAATAAACCACCTACTCCCTATGTTGTTCATCACGATGAGCAAGCATGGCTCCCAAGGAATGATCGGTAGCTGATATGTATAGGTAAAAAGGTTGATCATCTTTAGGTGGAATGAGTATGGGTGGTTGGAGAAGGTATTGTTTTAAGGCCTCAAAAGCTTTGTGATAGTCATCATCCCATTTAAAGGAGACATCCTTCTTGAGCAGATGATGAAATGGTTGACATCGATCAGATAATTGGGAAATGAAATGGTGAATGGACTATAACTTACCTTACAGTAGACTACGAGTTGTCTAAGGTTAGTAGGTGGAGGCATTTCGAGAATGGCCTTGACTTTAGTAGGGTCAACTTCTATACCATGGAGGGAAACAATAAATCCCAGGAGCTTTCCTGAGAGAACCACGAAGACGCACTTCTTAGGCTGAAGGTGGATGCAATATTTAATGAGGCAATCAAAGATGGTTTTGAGGATGGTTAGGTGCTCGAGTGGCATTTAGATTTAGCCAAGAGATCATCCACATAATCTTCCAATATGTGATGCATGATGTCATGGAAGATGTAAGTCATAGCCCGCTGATATGTGGCACCAACATTTTTAAGGCCAAAAGGCATGACTCGATAGCAGAAGGTCCCCCAAGGGGTGATGAATGAGGTTTTGTGTTGATCCTCTGGGCAAGTAGGATTTGGTTATAACCCGAGAAGCCATCCATGAGTGATAGCATCTCATGGCCAGCGGTAAGGTCAACCAACTGGTCAAT
This sequence comes from Taxus wallichiana var. yunnanensis, assembly GCA_018340775.1. Lineage (NCBI taxonomy): Eukaryota > Viridiplantae > Streptophyta > Pinopsida > Cupressales > Taxaceae > Taxus > Taxus wallichiana. Next base: position 276,918,869 of record CM031244.1, read on the forward strand.
ACTAGGTAAGGGAAAGTCATCTTTCTAGGTAGGCTAGGTTGAGGTCACTGGAAGTCCATGCAAAAATGTGGAGTCCCCCAGTTGCTTTAGTGATAGGGACAATGTTAGAAATCCAATGAGGATAATCAATGGGTAAGATGAAGGAAATGGAAAGAAGGCACTGAAGTTCTTCTTTGATGAGAAGAGCAATGCGAGGGTGCATTTTCCTCAGCTTTTGTTTGATGGGTTTGGCATCGGAATGGTTATGATATTGTGGACCACTATGGTGGGGTCAATACCGGCATGTCTACATAAGACCAAGTGAAAGTGTGGTTATGATCTCTGAGAAAAGAAGTGATGGCTTCCTATTCGGCAGCATCTAAAGATTGTCCGATCTTTAGGATGTGTGGGTCATCCTGAGTATGAATGTTGATCTCGATAGTCGATTCATTCAACATGGTTTACGTCTCTCAAGGTAACGACCGATGAATATATGAGTCTTCTACACCAAGGTAGGTGAGTATGGATTCATCATCCTGACATTGAATGACATTAATTGAAGGTGTATCATCATCGATCATTTCAGATACAGAAGGGAAGAGTGGAAGGGGCCTCGCCTCACATTGATAAGTCAGAGGCCCCAAGGAAATGGTGTTTATGAAAAAAAAATAGGAGGGATAGATTCAGGATCCATCGACTCCATCGGTGAAGGTGGTGATGAAGGTGGAGTGGGTGAAGAAGGTGTAGAAGAGCTAGTGTCCTTAATGAGTTCAATGCGGGCCTGTTTGGTAGGTGGTTCAGGAAAGCCGATACCACTACGGTCATTATGTTTGCAGGTGGTACATGGAATAATGGTATGGTGGCCTTTCTCATAAAATCCAAAACCAAAACCCTTCCACACACATCGGTGCAGGAAGGTGTGGGTGAAATGGTGATTGGTAAGTGATTGGAAGTCAAGAAAAATGGGCAAGGTTTGTGGCTGGTGGTTCGGGTGTGTAAGTGGTAGTATCAAGTCCCCCATAGGTGAGACTAGTACGAAGGTAAGGAGGACCATAAAGGAGACGTTCTCCTATATGGTGATCATAACGTGGGTGTTGGTGAAGGCTTCCATACTCTTGTGGAGTAAGGAATGTGTTGACACTATATAAGTAGTACTCCCCCAGAGTGAGGCATTGAAAAACACCTTCCAAGGGATCAATGGTTGGTATGTAGGTAGCTGGTATGGATAAAGTGTCGAGGTCAATGCTGAGGTAGAGTTAATGGATTGGGAAGCTGATGGGTCAGTTATGGAGGTTATGGCAGTGGTAGGAATGGAGGAGGTATGTGTGGTAGAAGCAAGCAGTAGCTATACTGGTAGGTGGAGGCGTAGGTGAAGAAGTAGCGGTTGTGGAGGTAGACAACTTAATAGGTATGAGCACATCATTGGGTCGGTAAAGCATGTTGCATGTTTTGAAAGGTGAGGGGTCAGCTAGAATGGTATAAGTGTGTCCTTCATGTTCAAACTTTACACAATGATGCAAAGTGGAAGGAACGCAACCCATGACATGGATCCAGGGTCTACCAAGCAACAGTTATATTGGAATTCCCCCTCCAAGACATAAAACAATTCTAGAATAGTGCGGGGGCCCACGCGAATGTGGAGGATGATGGTGCCTAGTGTAGAGGTGATAGTGTCATTGAATGAACACAACATGACCAGATGTTTATGCATGTAATTGTCAGGTATGCACATTTGAGTGAATGCATGGGATGAAATGATGTTAATGCTAGTGCCCCCATCAATCATCACATGGCATACCCGTATGTCATCGATGTGGACAAGAGATGAAGAGGGTCTGGGTCTCAGGTCATCATTTTGGTGTGGCACATCTCTTCCTCTGAGAAGCTAAGGGAGGCTACTTGGTGAATAGGGTGGGGTGAAGATGAAGGTGGTAATTTGGTGAGAGACGCTACATGATGGGGTGTGATAATGGAGGCTACGGTGTAGGGTCATTGGGTAAAACCTCAATAGATTGAAGAACCTCCATGAGAGCTTGACGATGGGATTCCGAGGTTTGAATGAGGTCATATAAGGACATTTTGAGGGGAGATTGATGTAATTGTTTGAGCATGGTGTGATGTGTGACACCATTAGAAATGGGGTACGTGGGGCACATGATAGTGATTTTAGGTATGGGTGTAGATGGTATGTTGGGTATAGGATTGGTTGGTGGGTCAGTTGCCTTTTCTTTTCCCTTATCCTTCTGCGCACATGTAGTGATGTGTATCATGTTGATTTGAGGGGAGTTGTTAAATGGAGAAGGTGTAGGATGAGTGGTATAATGACATGAAGGGAAAAACCTACTGGAGGAGAAAATCCTTATGAGGTGAGTTGGGTGCAAATGACATTGGGGTGGTGGCATGGCAAGTTCTCTGATATGAACCATGTTAATTTCAAATCTTGGGGTGGCTCTAGGAGTTGTGAGGATGGAGGTTGTGGTTGTGGAGTGGGTAGTGTGGGAATGGGTGTCAGTGAAGTAGGATCCTCATCGAGAAGGTCATCATCATCAAAGTTGGTTTCTGGTGGACATAATTGATAAGGATGGTTTTCAAGGCCTTACAGTTCTCCACATCGTGCCCTGCACATGATGGTATGCACAAATTTTAGTATCATCAAACCCTTTTGGCTTGGGTTTGAGGGGGTCATAAGGTCTGAGTGGTGGTAATGTGATGACAAAAGTCTCAAGGAGGTTGGTTAAAATTTTGGCATAGGACCCTACTAGTGGATCACAATGGGAAGTGATCATAGGTTTGGATGTAGGTGTGGTTGATTGTCGAGGAATGGTCTTTGGAAGAGGAGGAGCGGATCGAGCTATGGGTTGAGGTGTTGGTGTGGTTTTAGGTGTCAGTCATGTTTGTTTAGGTAGGGGTATAGTAGATGGATGGGTAGGAGGGTGTGTGGTTGTTTTGACTACCTTATTGTGGGGTAGTGGAGTTTTGCTTTTGGGTTGCACCTTCTTGGGTAAAGGTGATGTGGGTGTATGAGGTCTAGAAGGAAAAGTAGATGGAGGAAGAGGGTGAGTTACCCATGGGGATAATGGGGTGTTGTGAAGGTAGATGACGTGGGTCATGCTTGGGTGTGAGAGACAACGACTGAAGTGTAGTGGGTAGTGAAGCAATAACTGAGGGTATTGGAGGTATGGGTGGTAAAGATGTCAGCAGGTGTGGTGTAAGTCATGTTGGGAGTTTGGGGAGATTAGAGGTTTGTGAGGAAGGAATGGGTTGTTGTGTTTTTGGTTTATTGGTGGGTGGAGGTTTCTTGACCATGTGGGGAAGCTGAGATCCTAAGATGGACGGGATAGGTGCAGGTGTGATTGGCACAATGGGGTATGAGGTCGATGGGTTTGGTTCTTCTATTTGGGTGTAGGAGTAGGTATGGTGTTGACTTTGGAGGATGTAGCTAAATCCAGTTTGATAGGTGGATGAGTAAGGCTGGTGGTCGGGGTGACCCCTAAAGTGGTAATAGGTTTAGTCGAGGAAAATGTTGTAGGTATGGGTTTGGGTTTAGGTGTAGGTTGAGTTATGGGTAAGGGTGTGGTTTGAGCTATAACAGGTGTCATGGAAGGAGTTATGATAGAGGTGGTTGTGTTTGGTTTGATTGGTCAAAATATTTTTGGGTAGATAGTGGAGGTATCAGTAAGTGACCTCTATCTACGTTGAGACAGGAAGCAAAAGGTGCCCCCATAGTAAGGCTCTATCCACATAATCTAAGTGATCGGCCAAACATGAGAACACACGTCTGATAGGTGGAGTTGATGAGGACCTAATGGAAATTCCCATAAAATGTGTCTTAGAGATGGGAAATTGGCTAGCTTCAGCTTCCATGGGTAAGAGAGCCAAAGTAGGTCAACAAGATTTTGGGTAGCGGATGGAGAATGCTCACCAAGAGGCAAAGGTATCTCAACTGGTCTATGATAGGTGGAGGAGATGATGGGAGCTCCTCTATAGGTGGAGGAGATGATGGGTGCTCCTCTATGGGTGGAGGAGGTAATGGGTGTTCCTCTGATGGGTGGAGGAGATAATGGGTGCTCCTCTATGGGTGGAGGAGGTAATGTAGGTGTCTTCTCTAAGTGGGAAAGCCAGGGGTGAGATGGTCTCAATGTTAGCGAAGACTCCTCCATAGGTGATGAAGGAGATGAAAGGTGTTCCTCTATTGGTGAAGGAACAGGGAGGTTGGTTCCAATGCGGAAGGAGGATTTCGGGCTAGGATCTCCTCTATGGAAGGAATATGGGTAATTGGGAGGTGACAGTACATCATTAAAGATAGCATGAACCTCATGGGTATGGGTATCATGAGTTGAGGTCTCACCGGTTTGATCGATGAAGGGGCATGGTTGGGAAATGGTTTCTTGAAGATGTGTAGGTTTTGGTTGGTAGGTGCATTAGGATTATCCATGGTTAACTCACCTTTCTCAGCATTTCTTGGACAATATTCTTTGAAAGTGATGTAGTTTCCATCACTATGACCCTTTACTCGATGATAATTACAGAAATCATGTTCTTTATACCATGCGGGCATGGGGCGAGTAGGGTCAAAACCAGTGTGTGGTTTTATAGGTGGAAGGGTGATGGCTCCAGCTTTGATAAGATTTTCTAAGACAGAAGAGTAAGGTTCCCGATTGGGGTATATTTCCACTGCTCTCATCTGAATTGAAAAGTCTGGATGGGTGAGAGATTAGATGAGGGGGTAGCCTGATTTGATGGATGTGTGGGCCAGCCTTGAGTACCACTGCGTTAGTGGTGCCCTTAGCTTTTGAATAATTGTTTTGTGGTTTGGAAGAAGAAGAGGTATCATTCGACTTGAATGCCAAATTTTATTGCGTAATTGGATTTTCTTCTCTTCGATGGCCCAAATCTCTAACTTTCATGCCATAGTGAATGCTTCATCAATGTTCAGAAGGTTTGGACCTACAAGGTCAGTGAGATATGTCTAAAGACAAGCCCATGTGAAGAGCTCAATGAGTTCTATTTGGGGCAAGTTGGAAGGTGAGTTGGTTGATCAAGCTACGCCAACGAGCAACAAAATCTGTGATAGATTCATCCTCATACTGACGCGTGGAGTATAGATCGGTCATGGTAACCTTCTTGATGATATTGATAGAGAAATGATCCAAGAAGGCTTGGGCTACCTAATTGAATGAGAATATAGAGTGTCTAGGTAACCCACTATACCAATCTAATGCAGGTCCAGTGAGGGACATGGGAAAGGTTCTCAAGAGCAAGGCATCATCATGAGTGATCAGATAACACCCATGTTTGAAATGACCGCAAATGTTATTGTGGGTCTTCTTTGCTATTGAAATGATTGAATTTAGGCATTTCCCAATGCACGGGTATGAGTGATAGGAATGGATGGGTGGATGGGCTCATTGCAAATCTCATAGGTGAGAGTGTTGCAGAGCCTGAAACCGATGCCTCCAATGTCTGCATCTTGTCCAACATCAATTTAATTAGGTCATTGGTGGGTTGTGATGATTGGGTGCCTCCTATAGCGTGAGAGGGTTGGTTTTGGGCATATAACAGGGGTGGCACTCTCAGTGTATGGGGCTGCCATGTAGGTTGATTGAGAAGAAGGCAATGAAATAGGGGTACGTACCCAGAGTGAATAATGGATGAAATGGGAGGTTGTTGGTAGTATGTATAGGGAGGTGGAAGGGTCATGGTAACCCTAGTGGCAATAGGGGCTAACGATTGTGGAATGGAAAGGACCACATTCTGAAATGGGGTAGGGGTCACCAACACAGGAGGTGGTAATGTAGCTATGGGTATGTGTGAGACATTAGGGGTGATGAGGTTGTGTTTGGGGTAGTTGTCGAGGGTATGGTGGATGTAATGGGTGCCACGGAGATGGAAGATGTGGCAGTCATAGCGGGTATAGGACCTAGCTACAAAACGACTGGGGTAAGGTAGATGTGGGCAACACAGAGCCAGATGGGGCTGATGCAGGAGTGGGAATGAGAGTCGGGGGATAGATATGGGCATGCCATATATCAACTGACCCGAGGCATCTCGAGTGGATGAATGGGAAAGGTAAAACCAAAGCGGTAGGGTTTTGGTCAAGGAGTCATGTGAAACTCCTCATCTCCTAGTAGTGATAGTAATAGGTTGGATGGGATCCATGGCTAGTGATAAAATGGAAGGTGGTGAAGGACTAGGTGGGAGTGGTTAACAACTGGCATGAAATACGAAGTGCACTTTCTTGTCTTCGTCAACACCATGTGAACCAAGACTCGATCGTAGGGTCGCTTTCTCTCGTAAATGACACAGAAAACAACAGAAAGTGAATCTAGTTGTAAAAAGTGGATTAGGTACCAAATGATGGTTGGAATGTGAAATAGGCTAACTAATGCTAGTTAGGGAAAACCAACCGGCCAGGGGTAACCTTTGCCGGCACTATACTAAAAAAAAATGGACAAAGTGAGTGAAAAACAAAGCAGAAGGTGAAATCTGATAGGTATGCCAAATTTGATGATGTTTACAATGTCAATGGGTATGATGGTAGTGACAGGACTGATGAAAAGTGGAAGATGATGAATAAAATGTCCTTTTGGGTAGGTTAGCAAAAGGACCTAGAACCGACATCGGTTGGGTATAACCGATGATGGTCAGAGGTAACCGATGATGGTTACTGTGAAATTGAAATAATGATGAAAGAAAAGTGGTTGTGAATTAAAATATGATGTAGAATCAGACCCAGAATTCTAAGAATGATGATGATATGGCCTAGGCACACTCAGTGAAGCCGAATACACCAGCTATGATGAGGAGCATGCAAGGATGAACAAAAAAATGAAGAACGTGATCTCTCACCTCAAAACGCAAGCCAAGCAAAAACACTAAGAAAAATGTGATCCTAGGAGTGCCCTTTTCTATTATGTTTGTTTAGCTTATGCTATTTAGGGACTAACACATGAGTTGTGAAATAGAGTTTTTTGGTGAGGATGGCTTCCTACAAAGAAGGAGATCTAAAAGGTGAGGTTTCAGGTATGTTATGGTGGGGGCGGGCTTCACTCTGAAGTATGACTCGACAGAGAAGCAAGTGAGCTGGGTGCCCACTATACCGTGATCATGTGATCACCTACAACTTCTTCCAGTAGGATGTTGTTTAAGAATGTGTATATTTGAATTTTTTGTGAGGCTTGGTAAGACTCAGAGAAAGAGAAAAGGAAAGAAGTGCTTTTCTATGATTCATTTTTGTCAACCATCAGCTGGTCATGACTTCCAACGTATAGGTTGCCCTCAATTAATGTGAGCTAATGCGATAAATCAAAATGCAATGCACTTATTTTTAAGCCCAAATCAAAGTGTGAAGTTGGATGACACAAAGAGATGAAGAGGAAGAGGGATGCTCTTTCACTACAATGCAGAAAACATGAAGAAATGGTTCTTTTTAATTACACCAAAAGAAAGGTTTCCTTTAGAGAAAATAGAAAGAAAAGGTGGGTTACCAAGGAAGAAGATTAATGTGTATGCTTTTCAGAAGGGAAACAAACACACAATTTTTCCTAGGAATGAATGAAATGCAAGGAACCCCGGATGGGTCCCACCGGCATGCCAAAATGTTTCACCTGATTCTAGATCATTTCTTTGAAGTATTGATGAAAACAAATAGGGTAATGGCATAGGAGGAATACCTATTCAAATGTTGGTTGATGGGTTGTTGCATGCGTATGACTTCCAATCCACAACTGATTGTGAGAACTTCCTTTTGGCTAGGAGGAACTACCTGTAATGAAAAGCAAGACCACCAAAAGGAATTAAACAATATATGCAGTGAACTGCCTAGCGTATGCTAGATCCGGGAAGTGTGATACTTCCTAGATGGCTGTCAGTCCACTATTTTAAACAATTTAATGTTGTAAACAAAGTTAATCCTATTGTAGTTTGAAATGATTTAGGTATCTCACTTAAAACACAATAAGAAATAGATCTAATCTAACAGGCTAGGTCAGAATAGGATCCAAAGGTCAAGTGACTGGTTCTGGATCTCTGCAGGTCTGATAGAGGTCTCAGGTATATCACAGATGGATGAGGGTGAGATGAAATTAGGTGGGTAGGTCTCTGTTCTAGGGGTTGTATGGGAAAATACAGAGACCGATGTCGGTTAAGGGTGACCGACGGTGGTTAGGTGTAATCGTGCCAATTACTGTGGAAATCTGGGAATGCCACAAACAAGCTTTGGGTCTCCTTTGTGATTGCACAAAGGATTTTGTTAGTCGAGATGAGGTATTGGGTGACTTGGGTAGGATTTGGTGAGATTTTAATGGGTATATGGAGGTGGAAGTGTTGGAGAAGGTCAATAGGTGGGTAGGTAAACAATAGATGATAAAATAATGATGAAATGAAATAAACCAGAGAAGTATGATGTTATACTTACTGGGATTCTAGTCCTGATGTCTGTGAGTGAGGGATGGAGGTGTTGATGAGAGGTTTGAAGGCTGCAAGTGATCACCAACTAAAAGAAAGCTTCTACATGGGCTGCATGTACATTCCTCTTTGCTTGGTTAGATCAGATCATGGCTGGGATGGTCAGTGTAAGAGAAAGTGCTTGATCTCCTTCCTTGTATGCATGTGTGTTCTCTTTGGAATTCACTCTCTAAAGATGTGTTATCTCTCTGAGATGTGTTAATGCTCACCAACCTTCTGCCAACATTTTTTCCAACCTTCTTTTTTTCAACCTCCAACCTTGAGAATAAGGTTGTTTTGGGGTTAAAAGGGTAACCACGGCGGTTCCGGCTTAACTCAGCGACGATGGTTAGGGGTAACCGGCATCGGTCAAGGCAGGGGATTTCCTAGGTTTACTAAACTAGGGAGATCCTCTTGATTTCCTCGATCTCATGTCATTAACCCATGGATTAGACTAGGAGCTTCTTGTAAGCATGCGGAATGTGGTTAGAGGGAATGTAGGCATTGATTTTTAGGGTTTGGGTAAGTCTTAGTTAGTTATGGCAACTTACTAAGAAGAGGTCTTAGGTTGAGTTGGCTTGGTGAGGTGTCTAAGTGAACTGTATGTGTGGATATTATTTAAAATAAGATATTTAAATAATAAATATAGTGAGGATAATGCATTAATTTAATTAAATTAATATATAGTGTGAGGTGAAAGGGCCATGGCTAGGTGAATGTGATGAAGGGTGTTTTTGAGATTGCCTATTTCCAAATCCAATAGGCCCTTTACCTTTTTCATCAAATATCTTCTCATTCCTATGGTGATTTCCAAATCTATCTTGTGCTTACTTGCCTAGGTTGACCTTGTGAAGTTTGTCCAATTCCCTTCTCAGCTCTTGCCAACTTGTAGGAAATCTCTTTGACATCCCCTGCCAAAGTTTTCACCACTTCCTCCAAGTCTATACTCTTTCTTGCTTGAGGCTTCTCAGGGTTTACCAATTTAACTCCATCTCTCTTAGGAGGTTTCCCAATAGTCTTGATATTGTTCTCAATTTGAAGTGCCATGGTGAAGGCCACCTTAAATTTCCAGGGTTCTTGTCCCTCAAGTAATATGCATCCTGTTTATCAAATACATCAGAATATTTTATCAAACAAGATTCATCACATGGTCTTAAATTCATCGGCGATGTCCTCAAATTTTTATTGAACCTTGTTTTGAAGTCATGGACCAATTCATTTGGGTTCTTCTTGATATTCTCAAACTCTAATAAAAGGAACCTAGGATCAGTTTTATCACCATATTACACTTCAATTCATTTTACATTTGAGCCATGAATCAATAGAATTATCTAGTAAGGCCTTGTATCAATCCCTAGCATACTTCTCTAAAGTATGGACAAACAATTTAATTTACACATCCTCAAATCCAATTTCAAAATCTTCCATCATATTAATAAAGAGTTTCAAATGCTGATCACTGTTATGGCATTATTCCCTTGGAACATGGGAAATCTACTTCTAACATCCCGCTGAGACAACATTAGGATAACTAGCCATTCCCTAAAATTTATTGGGCCAAAGGTGTTGACCACAAATGGAGGCCTATGTGGAGGTTGAGCCATGTTTTTGGTGGAGGTGATCTTGGGGTGATACAAGTTGATGAGGAGTGCAAGGTTTTAGGGCTCAAGAATGTAGTTTACAAGTTTGGTATTCCTTAGGTGCTGATTTTCTTAGAAAGTTTTATTAGAATTGAAACACATAGGTGTAGATTGAAGTAGGAACTCACCGAGTACAATAGAAGGACCTTCACTAGTTGAAGTAAACAAGTTTATTAGAAGATTTATTTAATTAGAATCACTAGAAGAAGAGTGATAATCCTCTATCAAACACTCGATCTCTCTCACTAATGGGTATTCCTTTGCTTGATGTCTAACCTTCAACAACCATCTAAACTTTTCTTTCCTCTAAAATTGTCTTTCCCAATTCTTGAAATAATTTTCTACTTGGAGCTCTCTGAAGAAATATCTTCTTCCTTCCAGTTTACTGATTTACAAAATTTGCTTAATGTATGATAAGGTACTTGGTATTTATCAAAAATATAATAGCAAGGAGTCGTCACTAAGGACTTTCACCCTATTTTGTGCAAATGCACTATGAAGATCTATCAAATGATTACAAATATCAATGCTATGTAAAGCTTTAACAGTTTTGATATTCTTTCATAAAATTTTTCAATAGAGGTGTGAAATACTTGAAATACTCCCACGTACGGCGCTTAAGCATGTTGGTACCTAGATTTAATATCCTTCACAACTTGAGAAACATCATGGATTTGACAAGACACTTAGAGGAAGATAAATGATTTATATGTCATTTTGTAGCTGGGGAACTAATGTATCGACTTATTACCACTCAAGCTTTAAAGAACCTGGGTAGCATCTTGATAGGATTTGATCTTATTCTCACTATTTTAGGTTGTTCCTCTCAACCAAGGTAAGAGAACGTGTATTGTACCCTCTATTTTGTGAAGGGGGTGAAGATGTCCTTGTATTTTGTAGATTGTAAGGATAATGCCTAGAGAAAACATGATTAATTTCCCATTATTCAAAATCAACAGAGTTGTCACTACTAAATTATGGAAATGCTTTCAAGACAAGAATGAGGCTACTGGAGACATGGTGTGATCTTGACTGATTCGTGCATTTTTGTAAATGGATTATATTCTCTTGTTGACACACAATGCAACATAGGGGTAGTATAGGTTGGATTAGGTGATTTAAATGAATTTTGGGGTGGGAGATTTTTAGACAAGACTAACTAGAATTTGCCAACTTCTTTGAGGACCTTTGTAAAACTTGTTAAAAAAAAACCCAAACAACAGAATGCTTTAAAGAGGTTAAGGTATTCCTTCAACCAGGATATGTGCACCAAATGGAAGCCTAGATCTGCACTCTTCCACATAATCTTTGATGGTCTATCACAAAATCTTGAGTTAGATGAATCAGTTAAGAATTTATAAATTTCTATTTCATCATACCTAAGGTACACCCATAGGTTTACAAACAATCTCTAGTATCAAGGAAGGCAGAGTGAATTTAAATTTGTTTATCCCTTTATCAGATGAAAGATCTTTTGATCTTGGGATTGCAAATACCACTAAGCTATCACAAGAATGAGACCTGCATGATGAAATAAACTCTAAACACCAGATTGCAATAGGATTAAGAAACACAAATTGAAAGCATTCTGAAATATAAGCATATGCAAATTTTTCCTAGAGACAACACAAAATAATCTAGAAATGACCAAAATTATCAATAGGGAATGTTACAAGAACAATCTTAGAGCTTGTTAGTGGCTATACATCTGCAACCAACCTAACATGATACAAATTTGATGTAAAAAGGAATTAAAATGGTTCTCAGGTGGTTTCTCATAGAATGGGATTCTTCCCATATTTTCCCATGAAAATTCTAAGTTTCTCTAACCATTTGCATGACAAATTCATGCAATATATAACTTTCACTCACTCACTCACTTACTTTTCCCCTCAAATATTCCCTCCAAAAGTGGAATATTTGAAGAACCTTTGCTCTGAAATATTTCTAGAAAATGACATTTAACAAAATCACAAAAATATTCCAGTTGTTCTTTCAAAAGGTGAATCATTACAAAAATTTCATCATTCTTCAAAGTGGAAGCACATTTTCACTTCCCACACATGTAGATCCCTTTCATTTCATCATTTCAAATTTTCCCTTCCCAATTTTTACTCTACAAATTTGGATCTAGTAATTCACATTTTTCACAAACCAGAGTAAAAATTCATTTGAAAAATGCCTTGGATTCACAAATTGAACCCCCAAATTGATTAATCTAGACCCTATAGGCCAAAACGACACAAATTGGCAAAAATTTAATGAAGATTGATGCAAAAACACATCTCCAAACTTTCTGGAGCTCAAATGGCAGCCAAACTGGTGAAATGCACAACTACCATTGATTTGTTCCTCAACTTCAAATTTGAGCCCTCCATGTGGTAGATCTGGGTAAAAATGGGCCTCAAGACATCTTTTTACCTTTTTACTACTTTTGGAAAATTTACACAATTTCTTGATTTCCTCCACTGCTTTGCCGATGAGATTTGGGCCTGACACGTGGCACAATATGACTGGATACGGAGTCACGGCTCAATTTTACACATTTTGCATCTTTCTGGAAAAAAGGAAAAAATCATTTTTCCTCTGTGCGGCTCCGCCCCTTCGCTTCAAGTTTCTAAAGTGGGTCCCAGCGGAACCTTGGGTCCCTTTATGCCTTTAACTCCCTTTTCCCTCAAAGGGAAAAATTTTCAATTTTCCTCTTCCAACCTACACCTCTGCTATTGACTTTCCAGATAAATTTTGGCTTTTTAACCTTGGGCTTGCGGGTTAGTTTGATACTTTGAGTCATTTGAATACAAGAGGCAAACTTTCTAAGTTGCCCCCGATGGTCTGCCTCCCCGCCTCTTTGATTTTTCAAACTACCACATGTCACCATAGAGCACCTTAAGGTGGTCCCAAAATTTGATACCTTGAACGAGTGCAAGCTCGCCACGTGTCTTGTTCCGGCTAGATTTGTCTGAATGCTTGAAACCAAGCAGAAGGCACCACTTGTCATGCTCCAAGGTAGTCTCCTTTTGGACGTTAGAAAGAACAAGTAAAATGAAAAGTAGGTAGAGGCATCCATGTGTTCCCATCTCACCAAGCCTCCACATGTCCTCCCGAAAGACTACTTCAAAGCTAGAACAAAATGTTGATTCTCAAACGAGCGTCATTCACCCACGTGGACATATTTATAAGTTGAGGATTTTTATAGATTTTTTTGAAGTATTTAGCTGAGCCACGTCCAACCAAAAGGTACCACGTCCCCTGTAGATGCAAGGATGCAAATTTGACTAGGAGAAAATGTCACCAAACCATAAAATATAGAAACATGAGCATTTGATCTTGAAAATGAAGTTCTCTTTAATGACAGAGAGTTTAGACTATTACAAGGCTCAAACATGATCCTTAGGGACACAACAACTCATTATTCTTCAAGTATTTCAAGGTAGAACATTAAGAACACAAATTCTAACTATGTCATAGATGGAGCAGAAAAATGGGAGTTTTGAAAGGACAGAGCACAGGGAACTTAAAATACAGACCTTTCTAGAGGAACAAAGAAACTAGGAGACAAATATGGACCCATACATGATCTTTGACCCAAGGGCAGACTAAAAATGGCAACAAAGACCAGCCAAGCACAACATGGGGAAGGATAAAATGATAGAGGCTGTAAATCAATAAATTTCCAAGGGCACAAAAGGGGCAAGACAATTTTGAGCACCAACACCTCCATAAACATCTCGTATCAAAAATATCTTTCGTATGTCCGACAAGGGTATCGAGATAGTGCCTAAAGCGTGTGTAGTATATCAATCTCTAATGTCTCCTTCAATGCTAGAGGAAAAACCTCAAGATGAGGGATATTTTGTCTGGGGAGTCTACCATGCTTTGAATAGGTGCACATTTTGTACCTTTTCTATCCTGTGCAGAGTCTTTTCTTCGACCCTAAAACTCACGGAAATAAAAATAATTCAGGATCCCATTGAGGATAAATTCATAATATAGTTTCCTTAAAAAATATAGTGGAAGCTCATTGTTATTTTAAGGTGGAATATCAAACACCATTGACCATTGGTCCCATAACTTATTTTTTATCATATCATTTTTACACCAATGTATTGGAAACCATTTTCATGATAGCGGAACATAAAATTAGTTTTAAGGTTAGTGAATAATGCACATATGTGGTATTTTGTAATTTGTTTTTTATTTACATTTGTATATGATAATTTGTTGGAGTAGTATTCTCTGTAATGCTCTCTATAATATTTCCAACAATAAATTTGACTCGTTGTTGCATAAACTTGAGTCAATAATGCCTCCAATGTGTTTGCAAGTGAGGCACGGTGGGGGTTTGTAGAATGGGGATCCCTCATTGTTTTAATTAATTCCTCAATTTCAATTTTATTTTCCACTATATGGGCTGTTAAATCCTCCTGACTACTTGGGGTATGTTCAACAATTATAGGAGGGCTAGGAGGGTTGATAGGATTTACACAATTTTTTTGTGGTTGTGGTGGAACTATAACAATAAAAAACCATGTATTTAATTAAAATCTATAATATAATTACCAAATTTCAATGCAATTCAGAGAAAAATAATTTTCCTTACCTCTTCTCACTCTTCTCCATGGTGCCATTATCGATTCCAATATTTGCGGTGATTTGCAGATGATCTTGGGAGATAAGTGTTGAATAAAAACCACTAGTGCATGGTTTTTATCTCAAATTGTGTTTTTGGGGTAAATGAAAATGAGGAGGGGATTGGTGTTTTTTTTTTATAGTTTTACAAAACATGTACGTGTTTTAGCTTTGTGAATTTCCAAACCAAAAAAACATAATTCCTATAAATTATGAAAAACACATATGCATTTTTCTTATTTTTGCATTTGTGTCCACGTTTTGCCCCCTAGATTTGTGCACTCACCCCATAAACAATCGAAAATAAGAATTGCACAATAAATGTGGTGAAAGACCCATGGTAATTCCTATTGAAATTTTTGATAAACTAATTCTAATGAAATTAGAAACAACTTTTGAATTGGAAATATAAAAATAATAAGTAACCACTAAATAAGAAAAACTACCTAATAATATTATACCGTATTGAACTTACTTAGATATATCCAAATATCAATAACAATATAGCACCAAATAAAACCAATATTAGATAAATGATCACAATGTCACTTTGACTAGGTAACATCCAAATCATAAAATAAGACTTGAGTGCTCAATATGATGGTTAACTACCACTTAAAAATCCTATATATACCCTACTATACTATATAAATCACAAAGGCCTACCTACTAAGAATTTAAAAGTATGAATAAATATGATATGACATGTTAGGAGATAATGTCGACATGTAGTGCCCACTTCCCTTTGGCACCTTTTGATACCGAACTTGATACTTTGTTGATTTCATTATAGACATTATTATGCTTGGATTTAGTATGATGTTAGACATTTGATCATGGATTTTTGTTGATCTTGATTTGGTTATGATGCATGATGATTATTAGAGACACTTCATATGTGCATGATGATATACTATTTTGACATGGATATATTGTGAATGTTGTTTGGACATGTGATTTTGGATATCTTGTGAGTAGATATAGAAAATAGACATTATATGATGATGATATGGTTGTTGATATAAATTGTATGTGATAATATTGAGTTCCTGGATGTTGTTGTGATTCATATGTATAGTTTATTTTGTGATTAGGTTTATATCATTTTTATGTTTTGATATGGCCGCAGGGCTGAGGGAGGTATATGTGTTTTGTAGGTTAAATATCACAACAAACATCGGGGGATCAGAGACCAACCACATTGGAATTCTAGATGAATTCAACAAGGTCACCATGGTAACTTGTTTTAATGTTTTATGTTTGTTTGTTGTTAGGGATTCCCATGGGGGATCACGTTTATGTGTGACCATGGATTTTGTGTATTTTATTAATGTGGTTTCTTTTTATTATTGTTGTATGTATTTTATTAGTTCTGTGTTCCTTTCTTTTATTTAATTAAATTGTGGTAGATTAATGTGAGAAATCATATGGTTAAAAGTTAATTAGTTAAATTTGGATATAAGAAATTTATAATGGAAGTTGTTGGCTCTTTGTATTAAATATGTAAGGGATGTGTAAGTTTGTGTAAGAGTTGTGTAAGTCAGATTTTGGAGTTTAAAACACTCCATCTCCTTAGAAATTTGAATTTTTCATAGCGGACTATTTTTTGGAGGCTTATGGGACAAGTAAAACTTGTCCCGTGCCTCTTAAAGCTATTTACCAACCATACCTATGGTTGAAGGGTTGATTTTAGCCCTTTTTAATACTTTCCTATTAATCATGTTGCATGTTTTAACCGCACTTTCTTCATGTTTTAAATTTGCAGTCCTTTAGGGGTGTGCGCTTTTGGAGTGTGCAAGTAAATTTGTCATATTTTCACCCACCTCTTTATTGTGCTTTGGAGAATGGAATTTTTATTTTGTGTTGGAGTTGAGGATGTGTGATGTGGCATCCTACATGGACCCACATCATCCTCTTCTCTTCCCCCTTCTATAAAATTCAAAATCTTTGCTTGTTTTGGTTTGTTGAATCATTTTGCATACTTCTTTGGGGCACATTTTTACTTGGTTGAGCTCTTGTAGATTTTGGAGGAGATTGGAGATTATTTCATACTTTCCATTTCTATTTTGGGACTATGTTTTGGCATTAAAGCTTGTTGTTTGCAAACAAAATATACCATAGAGAGGTAGGAGTTGAGTTCTTCTCCTATACTGTTATTTCTTTTTGTATTTGTGTGAATGTTGTATGTTTTGTTATTTGCTTTGGTTGTTTGGGTAGACCTGGAATACGAATGGTTTATGAGAAGGCTATGGGGAATTCATGTGGGGCATAAGGGAATGCCAAAGTGGCATCAAAATTCTTGTGAAGGGAGCTTGTGTTTGGGATCCACCATGGAAAATAAATAGCTTACATTTCTTACTTTATGGGGAGCATAAGGAAAATCATGTGGGGGCATAAGGAGGGATTGTGGGGGGCATAAGGTTATGTTTGGTGAATTTTATTAGTGGTTTGTTACACATGGATGCCCAATTCCCATTGGGAGGCATAAAGACCTTCACCTATAGTCCTTGCTCCTTTGGCTTGCATGATCAAGCCTGAGTTCTGTTTGAATGGTTTTCAAATGTAGTTGTAAATTGTTGTCTTGTGTTGAACTATATTTTAATTTGATTATGCATGTTGAAATATAGTTGTGTGTTGTGGAAGCCTGTTGTTGCCATGGGTTTCTATCCATTTATTATTGCATTGTGGTTGGGGCTTTGGGGCCACTGATTAAGGATGGATTCTCCTTTCATTGGATTTCTTGGTTGGGTGGAGAGCATTTCCTTTCCCCACTTTTGTTGTGATTGAATTGGAAGAAAAAGGAGACTTGCATGTTGCTGTTCTAGAGCAAAAGAAGACAGTTTTTCCAGGCCCCTATGAAAAAAATTCATTTGTAACCATTCCCACTTTGAAGTGGATGAAATTGTAATGTATTTTGTAAAGAAAATATGTATTTAATTGGTTATGAAAGTTGCATATCTGAATTGTGAAAGATATTTATATTATGTTCTGTACATTTGAAAGAAAGAGTGAAATATGTTGTTTGCATTGAAACATTGAAAGATGTAAAGTTGTATAATTAAAGTAAATAAAGGATTGATATACCTTTCTTTATATGCCTTGTTGTGTTGAATTGGAATATGAAATTGTGATTGGAATCCCTGTTTTGAAAAAAAAAATGGAAAAAGGAAGAATCACATGAGATGTAATTGCATTATTCTCCCTTGTTTAAAATATATGATTTTGGGAAAGATAGAAACTAGATTCTTAATTTGATGATTACTTGAAGAAGGAAAATACTTAAGTCTAGCATGGAATGAATTAAATGTTTCATTGGATGTAAAAGAGATAGTTAGATCTCTATTTGAAAAGAAGAAATGTATGTGGGAATAATACAATATTTTGTATCTTTTTGGAAATGTATAAAATCGAATTTCAGTATTGCATTTTGATTTAGAATGGTTTGTATAAATCACTTAAATGTAGTAGATTGGAAAGGAAAGGAAATTTCATACTTGGAAGTAGAAATGGAAATAAAATCCCTCAAGAAATTGATCTTTGTTGTAAATTTACAACTGGAAATAATTTAATTAAAATGAAAAGTTCAAGCCTACACATAATAATCAACTTTGAAACAATAAAAGTTAGCATGATGTAACATCAAGGAACTCAAATTTGACAAGAACACTTAAGAAATAATTTAAAACATTGCAAAATTTAAGCCCAAATCTTTTCACGCCATTTTCACAATAGTTGGAAAAATGCAAATTGGAAATCAAACAAGTAAGATTACTTTCCTACGTCATCCTAAATTATTCCTAGAATAATTGTCCATGTTTGTTTGGCATGTTGATTGAAGGAGGAGATCAAATTGAACAAAATTTATAAGTTAGAATTTACCACTTTGATTTTTAAAATCTGCGCAGAACGTTTTCTTAAAAATTACCCTCAAACTTTATCAAAATGTAAAATTTATGAATTCTTCTCATAGAGGGCATCAAGAGCTTTTGAGAAAGTTCTTGTTTGCCAAAACCCGATCTTTCTAGCAGAATTTATGACCCTTTGAAGTTTTCCTTCCTTGGTGGGAAAATTTGGGGAAATTTTCCTGTGGCTGGGCTGCTAAATTTTCCCATTAAAAATCCTTTGAATTTTTTTGAAAATTTTGGGGAAAATATTTAAAATTTCCCCGCCGGCCGTAGTAGTGAAGTAGAGGCTACCACATGGAAGCATGGGGGTGACAATGGGATGGGGAAACCCTCACAACTCTATCTTTTGAAATTTTTGTTTTAGAAAAAATTGTGTTTTCCCCACGGCCTCACACTCCTACCCTCGCCCGGTGAGACCCTTCCATGGGCACATGGACCCGCGCATGCTATTAACCCATTTCCTTCCCTTTGGGAAAAATTCACCAACTTCTTTCGTCACCCCACCCTTCCCTCATCCTCTTCCCCACCTGAGCTCGGAGTCTGACACGTGTCCCTGGTGGCACAAAGTGGAGGCACGGGCGTAAATAAGAATTCTCTCCCCATGCAAGAAAGTTTGAAAACACCACCCCGCGACCCGCCAACCAGCAAAATGGGCTTTCTTCCCCACTCGACATGTGTCCCTTTTGGGAAAATTTGACTCCCAAAGCCCTCCAGTCCATAACTAAATTTTTACATGGAGTTAAGAGGACTTCTTTATATCGTCAAAAACGTGAGAAAATTTCCTATCCAATGAAAGTGATTTAGGGTAATTATAAGGTGTTAAGTTTGTAAAAATTCAAGTTGAAACTCTAATCCTATTTGAAAGTGGGTATGGTGTTAATTTGCCACCGAACCTAACTAAAAATTCTAACCCTAAAATTTGGACCTTATGACCTCGATAATTGTAATAAAAGAAAATTATGTTCTAGCAGATTAAACTTGTTCTAGAACCCATTAGTGTCACTGTTGTCTTACAACACAGTTGTGGACACTTATAATCAAAAAAATTATTCCATAATTTTCCTAACCCTAGGTTTTTCTTGGGTCTCAAGTGGATTGTTGTAACGGGCATCACACTTGGTATCAAAGGAGTGGTTCAAAAGATTGGAACATTGGGCACACTAGAAAAACTTGGAACAAGAAACTTAAACCTAGCACACTTTTAAATCTAGAAAACAACTTAGTACGAAATTGTATTTTTAGTAAACATGGAAATTGAATAAAACATAAAAAATGAAATAAATCTCACTTTGGTCTATGTAGGAGGCACGAGATGGGGTTAGGGGAATATTCAAATAGACTCGAGACTTACCACCACCACCATCACCACTAGATTAGGGTGTAGCGGTCATCCTAAGCCAGATTTTGTAGACTCTTCAGGGATGTTATTGCCACTCTACGTGGAGGATTAGGAGGAGGACATGCAGCCAGTCATGATAGAGCCCCTTCTATTGAGGGTCAGGTATCTCCTCGACCTAGTGAGGAGTGTAGAGGAGAGAAATCCCATCCAAAGTCATCCAGGGAAGAGTCACCACAGAGGGGACAAGGTGACCGAGTTTCAGAGTGTAGAGAGAAGTCTCGAAGCCTTAGGCATAGAGATGAGCATACAGAGAGACCTAGAGGCCTTCAGACCATAGTTTAAGATCACATCAAGGAGATATTGAAGCTTTAGCCGTCACAATACTCAGGTGACATGGGTGGATTTTAGGTAGAGGCTTGACTAGTGAGCTTGAGTGGTTGCCTCAATATTTTTCATTGTTCTAGCAACACAAAATATTTTATTGCGATACATCTACTTAGGGATGGAGGAGTATGGTGGAGGATAGAGGAGCAGAAGCTCCATGTAGATTCTGAGATAGTGACCTAGGAGCTATTTGAGGAGAGATTCAGGAGCAGATATTTATCATGGAGGTTCATACAACAGCGGATAGATGAGTTCCATGACCTCCGATAGAATCTCTTTCAGTAGCAGAGTATGAGAGTATATTTTTAGATCTACTCCAGTATGTTGAGTACATGTAGGATGAGTAGGTGCAGATTCATAGGTTCAGTCAGGGTGTGAATTAAGATATTAGAGGTGCAGTGCAAATCCACTACCCATAGACATTAGCTGAGGCCATTGAGAAGGCCTATATAGCAGAGGAGACTCAGGGGAAGACCCAGCAGGCTAGAGACTGAGTTTGGAGCCATATACAATAGATGTAGGATAGTAGATTAAGGGGGTCAGTACCTCTTCCTCATGGTGGACAGGGTTCAACAAAGTCATCCTTTAGGCCATAGCAAGTATAGTAGCAAGAGCATTCCCACCCACCTCACAGACCTCCACAAAGAGTTGATGCACAGAGAGGTTGGAGTATGGGGCCTCCTCCTAGGGGTCCCATTAGGACACAAGGTGGACCTAGAGCTCATCAATAGGATCTCACTAGTAGAGACCTCAACAAACTACAGCTAGATTGTCATGATCCATGCCACGTAATCCTAAGTCACCTACTGGAGGTGCTACTCATTGGGGAGGATCACAAGGGTGTTTTGGTTGTGGAGTTACTGGACACTTTTTGAGAGATTTATGACAGAACCCTAATAACAAGGGTAAGACACATATCTCCAAGCCTACGGTTGGTGACATGGGATACAACCACAAGATTTATGCATTGGTTGAGAACTACCAGGCAGAGCATCATAGCACATTCATTGAGACCACATGTAGTATTGGTGGTATTCCTACCTCTGTATTGTTTGATTCTAGTTCTTTTGATTCTTTCATTGTACCATCTTTAGTAGAGTGATGCAAGCTGGTGGTAGTTAGGCAGGGTCATAGTTGGGATGTTGAGATGGCTTTTGGAGTATAGATCTCTGTAGACTCCTTAGTTAAGGAGTGTGTAGTTGATTTGGGACCTTTCACCACTACCTTAGATCTTCGTATCCTTCCTTTGGGCTCGTATGGAATCATTTTGGGTATGGATTGGTTATCTGCACACAATGCTAGGATGGATTATTACCATAAGACTATATCTTCTGCATATTATTTGGGAGTTGATTTGGTGATTTCAGCGGTTAGGAGACTCGTTTCTATTCACACCATCTCCACTATACAGCTTAAGCGGTGTGTGCGACGGGGTTGTTAGATGTAAGTCATTCATAAACAAGGATGATTAGAGGATGGGTCTAATGGACCATCACTAGATGATCATCCCATTTTGAGAGAGTTTGCAGATGTCTTTCTAGGGGAGCTATTGGGGTTACCACCTCCATGTTAGATTGATTTTTGTATAGATCTAGTTCCTGGAGCAGATCCTATCTCACGAGCACATTATCGATTTACCACCCCTAGAGCTCTACGAGCTTGAGTAGCATCTTGAGGGCATTTTGGAGAAAGGCCTTATCCATCCTAGTGTATCCCCTTGGGATACACTTTGTGATCTTTTTGAAGAAGAAGGATGGATCCTTGTGGTTGTGTATTGTTTACCACCACCAAAAAATGTAACATTCTCATTTTAATACTTTAGAACAAGGACATTTTTTTATTTTTTTTGGTTAATGTTCTCTTGTTCTAAATACATTATTTAGAACACAAATATCATAACAATCATTCTTATAACAGATAACCATATGAAATCGTAATGACTCGGTCTACCACCGATCTATTCATACATAACTAGAGATTGAAGTCTTCAACTAAACACTTCATTTTCGTGGTTCTCTTCCCTATTCCGGGTTCTGAGTGCTCTATCTAAGGAACCTATTTGAAAAATTGTTACTATTATTCATTGGCATCATGATCCTTAGACTAGGTGACATAGGACAATGCAATCAGTAGCTTGCGATACTTTGGCCAAAGGTTTGAAACATACTGTTGGTATAGCTTATTCCTTGATGGAATACTCGTCAATCTGGAATACGTCCTTCACCCCACTCTAATGTTATATAGAACATCTTATACTAACCTATGTCAGTCCCCTTGTCCCAAGTTTTTGCTCTGGAATGGATTCAAACCATAATTTGCATTATAAAGATGCTCTTGAAGACTAGGGGAAAGTTGACATACTTTGGGTCAACCAATGTTAACCTGTGTGTCAAGGTACCTGAGTCTCTAAGTGCTACCTCATAACTGTCTATGGTCCTAACCAGTCCGGAGAAAATCTTGATTGAGTCTCGGTGTGTAAATATTAACGATCGATGCGTAAGGGTGTTGCCATATGTCATATGCATTGTTGTATCCTCAAGAAGACCCTAACCTTCTTGAAGGTACAACCTTGCAATTTACGTGTGTCAAAATCCTACGAAACAACCCGAGAAAGATGTAAGTACCTCCAAGAATTTACTTATGTCAAGTTATATTTGGATTACGAGTCTACCCTATTAGTTAGCCTTCCCCAACCCCGGTTAAACACTCTTGAGTTACCTTTTGTAATTAGGTTCGGTTTCACAAAAGGGTTTTAATTATATTTAAGATTGTTTCTTGCACGGTTGGTACCTAACAACCTTGTATTCAAAGAATAGGAAAATAGCCATTTAAGCTTTCCCCATTAGGATAATAACTAATCCTGCAAGGGTATGTAACAACCTTATAGACCTAAACCTATCGGGCTTAATACCATTAAGTCATTATGGTTTATAACCATCTATATATTGCTTTTGATTTAGAGCATTATGAGAGTATTAAAATTTTCTTCCAACTATCGTTACATTTTAGGGCATAGTTCACTCTCAACATTCCCTAATAATGCAAAGTTGTCTTATTTACAATTTAACCACCATCATACGATATAAGAATTACTAACCGTAAATCTGTAGTATTCAACCATATAATTAGCTAAGGCTTACTTAGGAAATCCATCTAGACTCCATTGCATAGAACAATAAGAATGCACACTCATTCATACAGGTAATAGGAAGATCGTCTAACAAATAAGTAACTCAATCCACATAAGTAATATCTATCCTTTTCATTCATTTCCAAATCTATACAATTACAATATATGCACTTTAGCATACTTTAAGACAATAGCCTTCAACAAAACAAGCAAATTTCTTCAATAATACAATTTGGAAAAAATTTGGAATTCTTCATAAGAACCAGATTAAAACAGTCATTGCATCATATCAGATTTTGTCTTCCTTTACCACTTACGATGACCATATGCAAAAATTGCTAGCACGGGTCGATTCGGCCTTGGTGAGCGTGATAAGCACTAATCCTTAAAACAATTACATTCCACTAATTGTTTTCATTAAACAATCATGTTTAAATGACATCGATTCCATCAAATCGCAAATCATGATTCACACTAGTTTTCTTTCTAACCATTATAATATGACTCTATATCATAACTCAAGTTACAATTACAATTTCAACTTTAATCTATTTCGAATATTCATCTTATAAAAGAAAATAAGAAGGAACAATCTGAATCTTAAATACCTAGCCATCTGAAAACTGAGAACAATAGAAATTCATGTTTTTAATCAACTCCTAATTAAAAACTTAACCATTCTAAAGTATACATCCAACAGGTTCATATACAAGCAACTTGTGCAAAGGAATGGATTACTGCAACTTGCAAGTCCTCTTAACAAACTACCCATAACCTTATTATACTAATTATCACTCAATGATAGGTATGCAAGCAATAGCTACTGGATTACCCATTTTTTTTCATTGCAAGAAGATAATAGCTGAGTTCTCACTAAGACCTAACACAAATACAAAACGAAATGAGTCTTCCAAGATAAGATCTCAACAATTACTATTTCTCTACACTTACTTTTTAACAGTCCTGTCATCCCATAACCCTACCGTAGAGTTCCTTATAGGATTATAAAGCGAGAGAAAATTTTATTCCAAAAGAGAGTATAAAAACTTTCATATTTTGAAATCCTTTTACAATTTTCCTTCTCAACTTAGAGGAAGAAAACAGAGAAGATTTGAACTCTATTGTAATCAATTTCAGAACTAATTAACTTCCAAAAAGTAATATACATCTCAAGTTCCATCAAGGAAGGAATAGATGAGTAATCCAAACATCAAGTTCAACCAGTAACACAAGTCACCTAGAGTCATCTTCAGATTTTTCCAATGGATCCCTACGGTTTGCAAACTATGCATTAAACAATAATCCAATAACATTTTCTTTACATAAAATGATATAAATGGTTAAAAATCAGACCACAACCCCGATCTAAAAAAAGTCTACATCTTGTCCACCACTTGAACCAATTGAGTTTAAGATCTAAATTAGGGTAACTTCCCATTACCATCCTTTGCCAATGGATTGAACCGAATCATTCCAATCATCACACTATTAGATTGATATATAATTTCAGACACCAAACCAAAAATGCATGTATAGAATTAATAATTGAATTCTAAATACGACTCAAAGAATGCCCCAAAAGTCACCCTACTCATACTATAGTAGTGATTAGTGTTTTATCTGTCTAAAATAAATAGATCATTCAATTGCATATAGAACATTTCAACCCAAATTTCAACTACAAAATGGGATGCATTAACGTAACATAGATAAACTTATCGACATTGAAGTCATTGTTTTTCTTCCAAAGTAGAATTTCGACATTGTGTAAAGTGGCCCAAAGAAGTAGATTTCACAACACCTCTGGGTAAAATAAAACACAGTCTTATCTCAACCACACAATAAACATAATTTCTATTAAGGCGAGATCCAAGACTTACCATGAATTTGCTAGGAAACACATAGCTTATCCAAATACATTTCCCCTAGAGTATAACCATGTTCCTAATACTCTTGTTTAATCACAAAACAACAGCTTAAACCATGTACTTCCATACTCACAAAACCCGTAATCATAAGAACATTCAAACCCCCTTCGAAATAAGAAAAATACAGCTTAAACTTCATACAACATTTCCAACTCATGCAACTAAAAAGTCAAGTCTCAATGAATATACTAACATTCTAACCACAAACTTAATTTCCCATTTCCTTGAACATGGAACAAGAATAGCCAGAGATCTTACGGCGAAGAAAATAATCCATTGATCCAATCCTACACGAAACAACAAATAATTACCAGCGTGTTTTCAAACACGTAATCATTTAGTACGCATTATTTCATGGAGCCGCTTCTTAATCAAATACATCACCAAATAAAGAAAACTTACAACACCTCCAAAAAGATAACAAAACTCCATATTTGATTCACAGCATGTGAACAAAAATAATGAAGCAAGTTTCATCCAGGATCCAAATTTTATTCTTAGGTTCAACCCAAAAACCAAATCAACATAAAACCCAAATCATTGTTACCAAATAAGTCAAAATATGCATATATCATTAGAATAGAGTTGTTATAATGAAAACATTTAAAGGAAAGCAAGATTTTAATAAATGATCAGGGCCTATCATGCCCGATAGTGTCGATAAAAATTTGAAGAAGACCTCTCGAATGCGCTCGCCCCCTCTCTTATTCTTCCACAAAAGATTAAACAATCAAATATTGTTACCTCCATGCCTTATATATTCCCCATGACACACGTAAAATTTGAAACTTTCAAATTTGCCATGCAATGAAGAAGAGTAGATGGCTAGTTCGAAAAACCAAGTGCTCATGTAGAGCAAAAACATAATGCATGAAATACAAGATAACCAAGCAAAACTCCACTTGCATGCCTTCCCAAGCAATCCGCACTTGAGACTCTATGAAAATTAATTGCATTATTTTTCATTCTCCCACCTATTTTCCATTGCCACATTGATTGCCAAATTTGGTAAACTCTAAACCAACATAAAAAAATCCCATTCTTAGAGATGCTTCCACGTGAGACTCTTCTAACAAATTAAACTCGGCTAACCAACTTGGTAGCACTCCCTGTCATTCATCCTTATCTTTTCCTTAAATGCCATGGAAACCACTTCCCAAGACTTGTGACCCTCCTTAGGTCCCCTTTCATAGCATTATTTTAGGATAGGTTAGACTTAGTCTTAATGTCATAGGATATAACCTTAGTCACCCACCTTAGTGTTAGGTTTAGATAACCCTTAGGAGTATCAAGAACATAGTTTAGAACTAGGTTAGATTAACCAACCTTGTAACATTAGGTTATAGTTTAGGTTAAAACTAATAACCTTACTGATTCTAGTCTAGGTCCACTATATGGAATTAATCAGTAAATAGAATTCAAACAAAATAAAACATTCCCAGATTAGATCCTGATTTTGGATCAAGCAATTAAGCTTTGGATAAAAAAACTTACACATCTTTCCTGGTTTAAGGTCTAGGTCCTTTCTAATGCTATGATGACTGAAACCAGATTCTAATTACAATGATCAGCGAGAGTTAACCTCCAGAATCCAACAAAACTATCCTCTATGGACATATTTTTTATACGAAGGAGTTTTTAAAAGAACTTGAACATTCAAAGTTCAATCAGACTTAGAACTTGAACATTAAAGTTCAAATGACTTAGTAACTCACAAAATGTTAATACAAATTTTTTCATCCCGTATAAAATTAAAACATCCATTAGATCAATGCAACTTATCCAAGGTTGAGTCGTAATGGTTGTTAAATCCACAATCTTCCAAAATCAAATTGTACTTATATGCGAAGGATGAAAGAAAAAGAGTCCAAACATATTCCGGTTAAATCAAAGATATTAAGATCAGAAAAGATATAACCAAATCAATCATGATTTCCCAAAACCAAAGGAACATGTCCTCATATAGGAGAAATCACATATCAACACTTGAATGCTCGGAGAAAGTAACAACAGTTCAGTGGTGTTACAAAAAGGTGACAACCAAGAATCGTTATCCCCTTCCATGTATTGATGACGTGTTTGATTAGATGAAGGGAGCCACGGTTTTCTCTAAGATTGATCTTAAGTCAAGGTACCATCAGCTAAGGATTTTGGAGGTAGACATTCATCAGACCGCCTTCCGCATGAGATATGGGCACTATGAGTTCATAGTGGTGCCTTTTGTTTGACTAATGTCCCCCGCAGTGTTCATGAGTTTGATGAATGGGGTATCGGGACCTTCTTAGACCAATTCATGCTCATCTTCCTAGATGAAATTTTGATTTAATCACATATGCGTGAAGAGCACGAGGCGCGTTCGCTAGGTTCTTCAGTGTCTTTAGGAGAAATACCTTTACGGGAACTTGGAGAAGTGTGCTTTCTTTCAGTAAAAGGTAGAGTACATGGGACATATCATTTCGGGGAAGGTATTGCCATCGATCCTTCCAAGATTAGAGCCATTATGGACTTTCCAAAGCACCCACTACAAAGTGACTGAGGTGAGCAGCTTCATGGGATTAGTAGGTTACTACTAGAGATTTGTTCAGACTTCTCTCGGATTATGCACCCTATCACTTCCCTTCAGAGGGAAGGGAAGAAGTTTATTTGGTCAGACAGATATGAGAAGGCCTTTAGGAAACTAAAGGAGTTCCTCACTACAATACCTATTCTTTCGGGCTAGATCCGCAAGGTGAGTTCTTTTTTTGCATAGATGCTTATTTAGTAGGGCTTGGAGGTGTGTTGATGCAGGAGGGTAGAGTCGTGGCTTTTGAGTCTCACAAACTCAAGGATTACGAGCTTAATTATCTGACTCATGATCTTGAGCTTGCAGAAGTTGTGCACGCTTTTTGTTAGATGGAGGCACTTTCTTCTTGGTCGAGATTCACAATCAGGATAGATCACTTGAGTCTTCATCACCTCTTCACACGGCCCCAATGTCAACGCTCGTCGGTGGCATTGGATAGAGTTGGTTTGTGAGAATGACATGGAGATTAAGCATGTGAAGGGAAAGGAGAATGTGGTAGCAGATGCTCTCGAAGATAGAAACATGTAGCTATGGCCACATTAGTGAGCATAGATATGTGGAGTAGGATTCTTCAAAGAACTTCTTATTGATAACTTCTATATTACAGCCTTCGAGCAGAGTTGAGTCTCAAAGACCCCTTGAGGGGAAGTTTTATGGGTTTTCCTTAGAGAGACAGATGGTCTTCTCGGGCACGAGAGGCTGGATATATGTTCATAGACATGGAGGCTAGAGGCGGGACATCTTGGTAGAGGCATATCGTCCACCCTATTCAGCCCATCCCGAGGTGAAGAAGATACACGCCACCTTATGAAATTTGTATCATTGAGAGGACTTTAGAAAAGATGTCACCCAGGTTTATGTCATGATGTTTAAAGTTCTATAGAATTATGGCCAAGCATCATCATCCAATAGGCCTTCTTTATCCTCGTGCTATATCAAAATGGAAGTGGAAACCATTTCCATGGATTTCATTATTAGGCTACATGTTGTTGAGATATCACCGCAATGAAATTATAATCACGATTAATAAATTGAAAAAAGTGGCTCACTTTTCTCCAAAGTGAAGACCAATTATATAGCTAGAGTAGTGGCAAGGGTATATTTGGATGAGATTGTTAGGTTACATGGGATTCCTCGGAAGATCATTTGTGATCACGATCCCTTGTACACTTCGCATTTTTGGACTACCATGTAGTATGTCCTTGGGATGAAGATCAACTTCAACACAACATATCACCCTGAGACAGATGGACAAACTGAGAGGGTGAATCAGATTTTAGAGGACATGCTCAGGATGTATGTGATGGATCAGTAGTCTAAATGGGAGGAGTACCATTATTTAGTAGAATTTTCCTATAGTAATAGTTTTCAGAGTTCTATAGGCATGGCTCCTTTTCAGTATTTGTATGGTAGAGAATGCATGAAACCTCTTAGCTAGGACAAGTTAGAGGACAACATATCTCTCATAAAAAATCTTCTATAGGACATGGAGCAGAAGGTGGTGTTGATTAGGCAGAGAATGCAGGAGGCACATGACAAGTAGAAGAAGTTTGTAGATCAGCATAGGATCAGCCATAGTTTTAAAGTGGGCATGAAGGTGTTCCTTCATGTCAAGAAACAAAAGAGCCCTATCCATTATGGAAAATGTTCTAAGTTAGATCCTAGATTCATGGGTCCTTTTGAGATCTTGGAGTGTATCGGACCTTTGGCCTACCATCTAAGCATTGCCACCCACTTGTCTCGCATACATAATATTTTTCATGTTTTAGTTCTCAAGAGATATGTTACAGATCCTTTTCATGTGTTAGATTGGACATTATTACATGTGTAGGATCATGGGTAGGTGATGGTGGATCCTGTTCGCATCCTAGATCACGGGACCATGGGCCTTCAAGGTAGAGAGGTTGATCAGGTTTAGGTGTAGTGGGAAATATATGATGAGACCGCATCTCCATAGGAGGATGCTACTTCATTACGAATTACATTTCCACATTTTTTCCAGTGACTTCTAGGAGGAAGTTGAGTCTAAGGGGAGAGGGATGTAGTGCCCACTTCCCTTTGACACCTTTTGATACTGATCTTGATAGTGTTGATTCCATTATAGACATTATTATGCTTGGATTTAGTATGATGTTAGACATTTGATCATGGATTATTGTTGATCTTGATTTGGTTATGATGCATGATGATTATTAGATACACTTCATATGTGGATGATGATATACTATTTTGAAAAGGATATGTTATGAATGTTGTTCGGACATGTGGTTTTGCATACTGTGAGTAGATCTAGAAAATGGACATTAGATGAAGATGATATGGTTGTTGATATAAATTGTATGTGATAATGTTGATTTCTTGGATGTTTTTGTGATTCATATGTATATTTGATTTTTTTATTAGGTTTATATCATTCTAGATGTTCGATATGGCCATGAGGCCGAAGGAGGTATTTGTGTTTTGCAGGTTAAATATCACAAAAAACATCAGGGGATTGGAGAGCAACCACATTGGAATTCTAGATGAATTCAACAAGGTGACCATGCTAACTTGTTTTATTGGGTTGTGTTTGGTTTTGTTAGGGATTTCCATGGGGGATCACATTTATGTGTGACCATGAGTTTTGTGTATTTTATTAATGTGGTTTCTTTTTATTATTGTTGTATGTATTTTATTAGTGATGTGTTTCTTTCTTTTATTTAATTAAATTGTGGTAGATCAATGTGAGAAATCATATGGTTAAAAGTTAATTAGTTAAATTTGGATATAAGAAAGTGATAATGGAAGTTTTTGGCTCTTTGTATTAAATATGTAAGGGATGTGTAAGTTTGTGTAAGAGTTGTCTAAGTGAGATTTTGAGTATGAAATAGTCCATCTCCTTGAAATTTGAATTTGTCCTTGGGGCTATTTTCTCTGGGATTGTGGGACAAGTAAAACATGTCCCATGCCTCTTAAAGCTATTTACCAACCATACCTATGGTTGGAGGGCTGATTTTAGCCCTTTTTAATGCTTTTCTATTAATCATGTTGCATTTTTAATTGTAATTTCTTCATGTTTTAAATTTGGAGTCCTTTGGGGGTGTTGGCTTTTGGAGTGTGCAACTAAATTTATCATATTTTCACCCACCTCTTTATTGTGCTTTGGAGAATGGAATTTTTATTTTGTGTTGGAGTTGAGGATGTTTGATGTGACATCCTACAGATAACCCACATCATCTTCTTCTCTTCCCCCTTCTATAAAATTCAAACTCTTTGCTTGTTTTGGTTTGTTGAATCATTTGGCATAGTTCTTTGGGGTGCATTTTTTGTGTTTGGAACTCTTGTGGATTTTGGAGGAGATTGGAGATAATTTCATACTTGGCATTGTTATTTGTTGGCTGTTTGGGTAGACTTCATAGCGATGGTGTAGGAGAAGGCTATGGGGAATTCTTGTGGTGGGCATAAGGGAATGTCAATGGCATCGAATTCTTGTGGAGGGAGTTTGGGTTTAGAATCCACCATGGAAAATAAAAGCTTGCATTTCTTACTTTATGGGGGCATAAGGAAAATTTGTGGTGGGCATAAGGAAGGATTATGGGGGCATAACGTTATGTTTGGTAAATTTTATTGGTGGTTTAGGATGCCCAATTCCCATTGGGAGGCATAAGTAGCTTCCCCATAGTCCTTGCTCCTTTGGCTTGCATGATCAAGCTTGAGTTCTATTTGAATGGTTTTCAAATGTAGTTGTAAACTATTGTCTTGTGTTGAACTGTGTTTTAATTTGATTATGCATGTTGAAAGAATGTTGTGTGTTGTGGAAGCATGTTGTTGCCATGGGTTGCTATCCATTTCTTATTGCATTGTGGTTGGGGCTCGGGGCCAATGATGAAGGATGGCTTCTCCTTTCATTGGATGTCTTGGTTGGGTGGAGAGCATTTCCTTTCCCCCACTTTTGTTGTGATTGAATTGGAAGAAAAAGGAAACTTGCATGTTGTTGTTCTAGAGCAGAAGAAGATAGTTTTTCCAGCCCCTTTTGAAACAAATTCATTTGTATCCTTTCCCACTTTGAAGTGGATGAAATTGTAATGTGTTTTGTGAAGAAAATATGTATGTAATTGGTTATGAAAGTTGCATATTTGAATTGTGAAAGATATTTATATTTTATTCTATACATTTGAAAGAAAGAGAGTGAAATATGTTGTTTGCATTCAAACATTGAAAGATGTAAAGTTGTATAATTGAAGTCAATAAAGGATTGCTATACCTTTCTTCATATGCATTGTTGTGTTGAATTGGAATATCAAATTGTGATTGGAATCCCTATTTTGGAAAATGGAAAAAGGAAGAAACACGTGAGATGAAATTGTATTATTCTGCCTTGTTTAAAATATATGATTTTGGGAAAGATAGAAACTGGATTCTTGTTTTAATGATTGATTGAAGAAGGAAAACACTTAAGTCTAGCATGGAATGAATTAAATGTTTCATTGTATGGAAAAGAGATAGTTAAATCTCTATTTGAAAGGAAGAAATGTATGTGGAAATAATACAAAGATTTTGTATCTTTGGAAATATGTAAAATGGAATTCATTATTGCTTTTTGATTTAGAATGGTTTGTATAAATCAATTAAATGTAGTAGATTGGAAAGGAAAGGAACTTTCAAACTTGGAAGTAGAAATGGAAATTAAATCCCTCAAGAAATTGATCTCTCATTGTAAATTTTAAAACTGGAAAATAATTTAATTAAAATGTAGAGTTCAAGCCTACACATAATAATAAAATTTGAAACAATAAAATTTAGCATGTTGTAACATCAAGGAACTCAAATTTGACAAGAAAACTTAAGAAATAATTTAAAACATTGCAAAATTTAAGCCTATACCTTTTCACAGTCATTTTCTATCAATTGTTGGAAAAATGCAAATTAGAAATCAAACAATTAAGATTACCTTCCTAAATCATCCTAAATCCTTCCTAGAATAATCCTCCATGTCTGTTTGGCATGTTGAGTGAAGGAGGAGATCAAATTATGTAAAATTTATAAGTTAGAATTTACCAGCTTGGCTTTTTAAAATCCCGATGTACGTTTTCTTAAAAATTACCCCTAAGAATTTATCAAAATGTAAAATTTATGATTCCTATGCAAAGAGGGCATCGAGAGATTTCTAGAAAGTCCTTGTTTGCCAAAAATAAGCTTTCTAGAAAAATTTATGACCCTTTAAAGTTTTCCTTCCTCGGCGGGAAAATTTGGGAAAATTTTCCCTGTGAGCCCGCGGCCCGAAATTTTCCCGTTGAAAAATCCTTTGAATTTTTTTTTTTGAAAAATTTAGGAAATTTTTTGAAATTTCCCCCACTGGCCGTAGCTAACAAGAGGCTGTCATGTGGTAGCATGGGGGTGACAAAGTGGGGGTGGGAAAACCCTTACAACTCTATCTTTTGAAATTTTTGTTTTGGAAAAATTTTACATTTTACCCTGCGGCCCCACACTCCTGCCGTCACCCTCATGAGACCCTACCACGTGCATGCGTACCTACACATGCCATTAACCCTTTCCTCCTTTTGGTGAAATTCACTAACTTCCTCCATCACCTCGCCATTCCGTCATCCTCTTCCCCGTGTGAGCTCGGAGTTCGACACGTGTCCCCGACGGCCAGACAATGGAGGTGAGTGTGCAAATAGGAATTTTCTCCCCCACATAGGAAATTTTACAAACACCACCCCACAACCTACCAACCCGTAGAAAATAGGATTTCTTCCCTGCTCGACACATGTCCCTTTTGGGAAAAATTGACTCCCAAAGCCCTTCGGTCCATAACTCGAGTTCTACAATGAGTTAGGAGGACTTCTTTATATCATCGTAAAGGTGAGAAAATTTCATATCCAATGGAAGTGATTTAGGGAAATTTTGAATGCCTTAATTGTGAGAAAAATAAATTTGAAACTATAAGCATGTTTTAGAGTGGGTATGGTGTTAATTTACCCCCCGAACCTAACTGAAACTTCTAACCCTAAAATTTGGACCTTGTGACCTCTGATAATTGTAATAAAAGAAAATTATGTTCTAGCAGATTAAACTTGTTCCGGAACCTGTTAGTGTCAACTGTTGTCTTACAACCTAGTTGTGGACACCTATAATAATAAAAAAATTATTTAATAATTTTCGTAACTAACCATAGGTTGTTTCTTGGGTCTCAAGTGGGTTGTTGTAACGAGCATCACACTTGGTATTAGGGAAGTGGTTCAAAAGATTAGACCATTGGGCACACTAGAGAAACTTGGGACAAGAAACTTAAACCTAGCACACTTTTAAATCTAGAAAACAACTTAGTACGAAATTGCATTTTTTTAGTAAACATGGAAATTGAATCAAACTTAGAGAAATGAACTAACTCTCACTTTGGTCTGTGAAGGAGGTGTAGATGGGGCGAGGGGAATTTTCACATAGACTTAGACTTACCACCACCACCACCACTAGATCAGAGTTTAGTAGTCATCTTACCCCAGATTTTGTAGACTCTTCAGGATGTTAATACTACTCTACATAGACGATTAGGAGGAGGACATGCAGCCAGTCATGACAGAGCCCCTTCCATTGACGGTCAGGTATCTCCTCGACCCAATGAGAAACATAGAGGAGAGAACTCCCATGCAGAGTCAGCCAGGGAAGAGTCACCACAGAGGGGACAAGGTGGCCGAGTTTTAGAGTGCAGAGAGAAGTCTCAAAGCCCTAGGCATAGGTATGAGCATACATAGAGACCTAGAGGCCATCGGACCACAAATGTAGAGATCACATCGGAGATCCTAAAGCTTCACTCATCACATTACTCAGTGACATGGGTGGATTTCAAGTAGAGGCCTGGCTAGTGAGCTTTAGCGGTTGTTTCAATATTTTTCCTTAGTGTAGTAACATGAAATCTCGTGTTGTGATCCATCTAATGAGGGATGGAGCAGGAGTATGGTGGAGGATAGAGGATCGAAGCTCCATGTAGATTCCGAGACAAAGTGACCTAGGATCTATTTGAGGAGATATTCAGGAGCATATATTTGTCACGGAGGTTCATACAATATATGTAATAGATGAGTTCCATGACCTCCGACAGAATATCTTTCATTAGCAAAGTATGAGAGTAGATTTTTAGATCTACTCCAGTATGTTGAGTACATGTAGGATGAGTAGGTGTGGATTCACGTGTTTAGCCAGTGGCCTGAATTTAAATATTGGAGGTGCAATGTGGATCCACTACCCACGTAAATTAGCTAAGGTCATCAAGAAGGCCTATATAACGAGAGGAGACTTAGGGTAAGAACCAACAAAGGCTAGAAACCGAGTCCGAGCCACATACAATAGATGAAGGACAATAGATCAAGGGGGTCAATACAACTTCCTTGTGGTGGACCGAATTCAACACAGTCATCCTTTAGGTTATAGTAGCAGTAGTAGTCCCACCCACCTCACAGACCTCCACAAAGATTTGATGCACAGAGAGTTCAGAGTATGGGGCCTCCTCTTAGGGGTCCCATTTGGACATAGGGTGGACCTAGAGCTCATTCAGGAGATCTTGCTAGTAGAGACCTCAAGAGGACTACAAATGGATCATCAAGATCCATGCCACGAACTCCAATGGCACCTCCACGGAGGTGCTACTCATTGGGAGGATTAGGAGGGTGTTTTGGTTATGGAGTTACTAGATACTTTTGGAGAGATTTCCCACAAAACCCTAATAACAAGGGTAAGACATATATCTCTTAGCCTACAGTTGGTGATATGGGATGTAGCCACGGGATTTATGCAGCGGTTGAGAACTTCCGGAAGAGCATCATAGCACATGATCATTGAGACCGATGTAGGAATGGTGGTATTCCTACCTCTGTATTATTTGATTCTAGTTCTTTTGATTCTTTCATTGTACCATCTTTAGTAGAGAAATGCAAGATGGTGGTAGTTAGGTAGGGTCATAGTTGGGATGTTTAGATGGCTTCGGAGGATAGATCTCTATAGACTCCTTAGTTAAGGAGTGTGTAGTGGATTTAGGACCTTTCACCACTACCTCAGATCTTCGTATCCTTCCTTTGGGATTGTATGGAGTCATTTTGGGTATGGATTGGTTATCGATGACTTGTTTGATTAGATGAAGGGAGCCACGGTCTTCTCTAAGATTGATCTTAAGTCGGGGTACCATCAACTAAGGATTTTGGAGGTGAACATTCATAAGACCACCTTTCGCATGAGATATGGGCACTATGAGTTCATAGTCGTGCCTTTTGGTTTAACTAATGCACCTGCAAGTGTTCATGACTTTGATGAATGGGGTATTCGGGACCTTCTTACACTACTTCGTGGTCATCTTCCTAGATGACATTTTGATTTACTCACGTACACACGAGGAGCACGAGGGGAACCTTCGCCAAAGTTCTTCAACATCTTCGGGAGAAGCAACTTTACGGGAAATTGGAGAAGTGTTCTTTCTTTCGACAAAGGTACAAAGATTTGGGACATATCATTTTGGGGAAGGTATCACCATCGATCCTTCCAAGATTAGAGCCATTATGGATTGGCCAACACCCACTTCAAAGGATCGAGGTATGCAGCTTCATGTGTTTAGCAGTTACTACTCGGAGATTTGTTCGAGACTTCTCTCGATCGATTGCACACCCTATCAATTTCCTTCAAAGGTGGAAAGGGGAGAAGTTTATTTGGTTGGACAGATGTGGGAAGGCCTTCAATACATCGAAGGAGTGCCTCACTACAAGACCTATTCTTGCGTGTTGGATCCACGGGGTGAGTTCTTTGTTTATATAGATGCTTCTTTAGTAGGGCTTGGAGGTGTGTTGATGCGGGAGGTCGAGTAGTGGATTTTGAGTCTTTCAAACTCAAGGATTATGAGCTTAATAATTTGACTTGTAATCTTGAACTTGTAGCATTTGTGAATTATTTGGTTAGACGGAGGCACTTTCTTCTTGGTCAGAGATTCACACTCGGGACGAGATCATTTGAGTCTTCAACACCTCTTCACGCAGCCTAATGTAGACACTCGTTAGTGGCATTGGATGAATTTTGTTTGTGAGTATGACATGGTGATTGATCATGTGAATGGGAAGGAGAATGTGGTAGCAGACACTCTTAGTAAATAGAGACATGTGGCTATGGCCACATCAGTGAGCATAGATTTGTAGACTAGGATTCTTCAACAACTTTCTCTTGACAACTTCTACATTGTAGTTCGAGCAGAGATTGAGTCTTAGAGACCCCTTGAGGGGAAGTTTGATGGTTTTTCCTTAGAGACAAATGGCCTTCTTAGGCACAGAGGCCAAATATATGTTCCCAAAGATGGAGGCTTGAGGTAGGACATCTTGGTAGAGGTACATCGTCCACCCTATTCAGCCCATGCCGGGGTGAAGAAGATGCACACCACCTTGTGATAGTTGTATCATTGGAGAGGACTTCAAAGAGATGTAACCTAGTTTATTTCATGATGTTTAGAGTTCCATAGAGTTATGGCTAAGCATCGCATCCAGCAGCCTTCTTTATCCTCATGCCATATCGAAATGGAAGTGGGAAACCATTTCCATGGATTTCATTATTGGGCTACGATGTCGAGATATCACTGCGATGCCAATATGGTCACGATTAATAAATTGAAAAAGTGGCTCACTTTTCTCTAGGGAAGACTACTTATACAGGCTAGAGTAGTGGCACGGGTATATTTGGATGAGATTGTCAGGTTACACGATATTTCATGGAAGATCATTTGTGACCGCGATCCCTTATACACTTCACATTTTTGGACTACCATGCAGTATGTCCTCGGGATGAAGATCAACTTCAGCACAACATATCGCCCTAAGACAGATGGACAGACTGAGAGGTTGAATCAGATTTTAGAGGACATGCTCAGGATGTATGTGATGGATCAATAGATTAAATTAGAGGAGTATCTATACTTAGTGGAGTTTGCTTACAATAATAGTTTTCAAAGTTATATAGTAATGTCTCCTTTTCAGGATTTGTATGGTAGAGAATGCAGGACACCTCTTAGTTGGGATAGGTTAGAGGATAGAGTATCTCTCATACCAGCTCTTCTATAGGACATGGAGCAACAGGTGGTGTTGATCAGTCAGAGATTGGAGGAGGCACAGGACAAGCAGAAGAAATTTACTGAGATCAACATAGGATCAACTGTAGTTTTGATGTGGGCATGAAGGTTTTCCTTCATGTCGAGCCCACACAAGAGCCCTATCCATTATGGGAAAGGTTCTAAGTTATCTCCTAGATTTGTGGGTCCTTTTGAGATCTTGGATTATATCGGCCCTTTTTCCTACCATCTAGCATTGCCACCAAACTTGTCTCGTAAACATGAAATTTTCATGTTTTAGTTCTCGAGAGATATGTTGCATATCCTTCCAATGTGTTAGATTATACATCATTGTAGGTGTAGGTGATTGTGGAGCCCATTTGTATCCTAGATCACAGGACCCTAGGCCTTCGAGGAAGAGAGGTTGATTAGGTTTGGGTGCAGTGGGATAGATATGATGAGACTAAAGCTACATGGGAGGATGCTACTTCATTACGAGTTCAGTTTCCACATTTGTTCCAGTGACTTCCAGGAGGAATTTGAGTCTAAGGGGAGGGGATGTAGTTCCCACTTACCTTTGACACCTTTTATACTTGATCTTGATACTATTGATTTCATTATAGACATTATTATGCTTGGATTTAGTATGTTGTTAGACATTTGATCATGGATTATTGTTGATCTTGATTTGGTTATGATGCATGATGATTATTAGATACACTTCATATGTGCATGATGATATATTATTTTGACATGGATATATTGTGAATGTTGTTCGGACATGTGATTTTCGATATTGTGATTAGATCTAGAAATTGGACATTATATGATGATGATATGGTTGTTGATATAAATTGTATTTGATAATGTTGAGTTCCTGGATGTAGTTGTGAATCATATGTATAGTTTATTTTGTGATTAGGTTTATATCATTTTGGATGTTCGATATGGCCACGAGGATGAAGGAGGTATTTGTGTTTTGCGGGTTAAATATAACAAGAAACATCGGGGGATTGAGACCAACCACATTGGAATACTAGATGAATTCAACAAGGTCACCATGGAAACTTGTTTTATTGTGTTGTGTTTGTTTGTTGTTAGGGCTTCCCATGGGGGAATCACTTTTATATGTGACCATGGGTTTTGTGTATTTTATTAATGTGTTTTCTTTTTATAATTGTTGTATGCATTTTATTAGTGATGTGTTCTTTTCTTTTATTTAATTAAATTATGGTAGATTAATGTGAGAAATCATATGGTTAAAAGTTAACTAGTTAAATTTGGATATAAGAAAGTGATAATGTAAGTTGTTGGCTCTTTGTATTAAATATGTAAGGGATGTGTAAGTTTGTGTAAGAGTTATGTAAGTCAGATTTTGGAGTATGAAACACTCCACCTCCTTAGAAATTCGAATTTGTCCTTAGGGGCTATCTTTGGAGGCTTGTGGGACAAGTAAAACTTGTCACATGCCTCTTAAAGGTATTTACCAACCATACCTATGGTTGGAGGGTTGATTTTATCCCTTTTTAATTCTTTTCTATTAATCATGTTGCATTTTTTAATTGTATTTTCTTCATGTTTTAAATTTGCAGTCCTTTAGGGGTGTGAGATTTTAGAGTGTGCAAATAAATTTGTCATATTTTCACCCACCTCTTTATTGTGATTTGTATAATGCAATTTTTCTTTTGTGTTGGAGTTGAGGATGTGTGATGTGGCATCCTACATGGACCCACATCATCATCTTCTCTTCCCTCTTCTATAAAATTCAAACTCTTTTCTTGTTTTGGGTTGTTGAATCATTTGGCATACTTCTTTGGGGTGCATTTTTGCTATTTGGAGCTCTTGTGGATTTTGGAGGAGATTGGAGATAATTTCATACTTGGCATTGTTGTTTTGGGACTGTGTTTTGGCATTGAAGCTTTTTGTTTGGAAACAAAAGCTACCATGGAGAGGTAGGAGCTGAGTTCTTCTCTTATACTATTATTTCTTTTTGTATTTGTGTGAATGGTGTATGTTTTTTTATTTGTTGGCTGTTTGGGTAGACTTCCATAGGGATGGTTTAGGATAAGGCTATGGGGAATTCATGTGGGGGGCATAAGGGAATGCTAGTGGCATCAGAATTCTTGTGGAGGGAGTTTGGGTTTAGAATCCACCATGGAAAAGAACTAGCTTGCATTTCTTACTTTGTGGGAGGCATAAGAAAAATATTTGGTGGGCATAAGGAGGGATTGTTAGGGGCCTAACGTTATATTTGGTGAATTTTATTGGTGGTTTGTTATAGGAGGATGCCCAATTCCCATTGGGAGGCATAAGTAGCCTCCCCCATAGTCCTTGCTCCTTTGGCTTGCATGATCAAGCTTGAGTTCTGTTTGAATGGTTTTCAAATGCATTTGTAAACTATTGTCTTATGTTGAACTATGTTTTAATTTGATTATGCGTGTTAAAAGAATGTTATGTGTTGTGGAAGCATGTTTTTGTGATGGGTTACTATCCATTTCTTATTCCATTGTGGTTGGGGCTTGGGGGCCAATGATGAAGGATGGCTTCTCCTTTCATTAGATGTCTTTGTTGGGTGGAGAGCATTTCCTTTCCACCACTTTTTTGTGATCGAATTGGAAGAAAAATGAAACTTGCATGTTGTTGTTCTAGAGCAGAAATGTAATGCCCACTTCAAACTACCACTTGAGACCAAAGAACAACCTAGGGTTATTTTTGAAAATTATGGAATTTTTTTTTAGGGATCAACTACTAGGTTACAAGATCACAGCTAGCATGAACAAGATTAGGATTAACAATCAATACTGAATTGCAAAAATGCTTCTAGAAACAATTAGCAACAAGCACAAGGTCAAAACAAGAGGTTTAAATTCATCACTTAGGTTAGGAAGGTAAATTCTCTCTCGACCCTACTTTAAAAGGATTACAGGGTTCAACTTGATTTTTCACACAATTAGAGTCATCAAAACTTTCCTAAATCATGCCCATTGGATAGGAAATTTTCTCACCTTTCCAACCATATAAAGAAGTCCTCCTAAATCCTCATAATTTAAAAGATATGGACTGATGGAGTTTAGGGGAGAAATTTTCCCTTGGGAAGTCTACGAGGCTTAGGGAGAAAATTTTTCCCTTGAGTGGGTCGGCGGGGTAGGGAGGAAAATTTTGAATTTTCCTCCTTGGGCGTAAAAGTGCAAAACACCACAGTGCACCCACCAGTCTGGTGAGGGAGACACCTGTCACTTCCCAATTGCACGGAAAATGCGGACTGGCAGAGCATTCTGGGAAATGGAAAATTTAGGCCAAAATCCCAAGGGTGAAAATTGTCGCGCGCCTCCACCAAGGATAAAACTCTTGCCACATGTCAAAATCCTATTGGTCATGGGGAGGAGTAGACCAATGGAGTGAAAAAGGAAATTTATATTTTAGGAGTTAAAATCTCAAAGGAGAAAGCAACTCCATGCTCCTACCGAGGTCTAATCGCCACGTGTCATCATGTGATTGGGCGCAATTCGATGGGCAGCGAAAAAACTTGGGAAATTTTCACCAAGGTAAAAACCAAAATTTCCAAAGGAAAATTTTCCTCCATAAGATCCGCCATTGAAAATAGATGCCACATGGCATCCTATGATTGTATGCGGGTCGGTGGGGGAGGTAGACGGATATAAGTTTTTGTAGCAAAAAGTTTTAAAGGCCAAAATGAATCGCGCATCCCACGCGTCCATCGGGATACATGTCACATGGGATTGGGCTGTGGGGCACGGGGCCATGGACGAAAAAGGGAAATTTTTCCAAAGAGGCTAAAAAGTTAAGTTTTCAAAAATTCTCCTGTGCCAAGGCATGTGTCAGCACTTGATTGGCTACAGGGCCACGGGTTGCGAAAAATGGGAAAAGTTTCCCAAGGTCAAAATTTTCAAAAAAATAGGTTTTTAATATGGGTCCACCCTAAGAAGTTCCGTGTGGCAACCTCTGATTCATTGTAGAGTAGCGGGGGCCACGGACTTCTTGGTGAAAGTTTTCCAAAGTCAAGTTTTAAAGTTAAGA
Organism: Taxus wallichiana var. yunnanensis; assembly: GCA_018340775.1. Classification (NCBI taxonomy): domain Eukaryota; kingdom Viridiplantae; phylum Streptophyta; class Pinopsida; order Cupressales; family Taxaceae; genus Taxus; species Taxus wallichiana. The sequence goes on from CM031244.1 coordinate 276,960,903, forward strand.
GTTAAATTTATTTTTTTATTTTTTTAATGGCCAATTTGAAGTAAAACTTCAAATGGCCATAAATTTTGATAGGAAGCTTAGATTTGGGAAAATGAGGACTTTATGGAAATCTATCGATTCCCTCCTTGTATAGAAGCTATCAAATTTAAATTTTTATGAAGTTTTGAAGGTAAATTTGAAGAAAAACATCTGCATAGGGGTTTTAAATTCAAAACTGGCAATTTTCCCACTTATAAGATTTTGTTCAAATTTTTATTTCCTTCTTCTCAACATGTCAATTGGACATGGAGAATAGATATTGGGTAGGTTTAGGATTTTTTTCAAGATTAAATTTTGTGATTGAGTGGAAAATTTATATATTTTACATCTTTTGATAGAAAATGGTTGAGCAAGTTTTAAAATTGATTTTGATAAAGTTCTAAAATGTCTTTCTTAGATGTTGAGGTCAAATTAATCTCATGAGGGTATGTTGTACCTAATTTATAATGTTTCATTCCTTATTACAAGTTGTAAATTCAAACTTGTGCACTTATTAGATAAACTTGATTGCCAAATTTAAGACAAAACACGAGATCTTTCACTTAACAAGTTTATTGATCAATTTGCAACTTCCAAATATGGGAAAGCTTTTCAAATCTGATCTAAGGCATTATATTGATTCAATCATTCATTTGATAATTCAATATGTAGGGTTTATTTGCAATTTTAAAACTCATTTCAAAGGATCAAAATATCATCATTCATTCCTCGTGTTCTTCTTCCCAAATAGAGATTGCAAAACACAACAAAGAAATAAATTTCAATGCAACAATACAAGTTTTAGATAGGAATGTAATTCTCTTATTGATTTCCAATAGCAACATCACAACTTGTCTCTTTCTTTGAATTTCAATTTACAAAATACAAAACATATCTCCTCCTTTCACATTCTTTTCCAACACGGAATATGTAACATTAACTCTTTACATTTCACAAATGCATGTCAATATTTCCTTTACAATAAAAGGTACCTTCTTATTATAAATAATAATACAATTCATCCACTTCAAATTGGGAAGATTACAATGAATTATCTCAAAGGAAGGAATTGTCAAACTAGGTTTTCTTCTTGCTCCAAAACAACAACATGCTAGTTTCTCCATATTTTCATCTTGATCACAACAAGGAAGGGGGAAAGGAAATTCTCTCCACCCAACAAAGACATCTAATGGGAAAGGAGAAGCCATCCTTCCCCATTACCCCCGAGCCCCAACCATATTGGAATAGAGTATGAACATCAAAACATCACAACAAAGGCTTCATAGTAAAAATCAATATTCTTTTCACATGCATAATACAACAAAATACACAGTCTAAACAAGATAGCAGTTCACAAATGCAATAAGAATCATTCACATAACACATAGGCTTGATCAAGAAAGCCATCAAGAGCAAGAACTATGGGGGACTACTTATGCCTCCCTATTTGGAATTGGGCATCCACCTAAAACATACTACCAATAAACATATCAAATCCCATAAACCTTATATCTCCCAACCCCTCCTTATGCGGCCCCAAAAGTTTCTCCCTTATGCGCCCCCCAAGAGTAAGAAATGCAAGAAGTTTCTTTTCCTAGGTGGATCCCAATCCAAAACTCCCTCCACAATAGAATAAGTGCCATTGGAAATCCCTTATGCCCCCCATATGAAATCCCCATAGCCTTCTCCTACACCTTGTCCTAAGTAGTCTACCCAACCAGCCAAGAACACAAAACACATTCACCATTTAAACATGCATGCAAGAGAAAAAAAAAAAAAAACATTTAAAAATGGAAAGATCCTACCTCTCCATAATGGAGTTTGTTCCCAAAACAACAAGATCTTCCAATGCTCAAAATGCACTCCAAAACAAAAACACCAAGCATGAAAATGAATTCCAAACTCCCTCTAGAAGAAAGACTCCAAACAACAATAAAAATTTGACCCAAAGAGGAAGAACAAAGTTTCAACAACCATAAACAAGAGAAGAATTTGATTTTTAAAAAGAGGGAGAGGAGAGGATGATGTGGATTCCATGTGGGATGCCACATCATTCTTCCTCAACCCCAAAAATAAAAATTGAACATCACAACTTAATCACAATAAATGAAAATGACAGTCAACTTAGACACTCCAAATTAACCCATACCCCAACAATGACTGAATTAAAAACTTGTAAGGGAAGTAAAATAAAAAATTACACATAGTCATTTCAAAATACATTTAAAAAGTCTAATTTTGAGTCCAAAACCATAGGTATGGTTGGTGGATAATTTTAAGAGGTGTGGGACAAGTTTAAATTGTCCCAAAAGCCTCAAAATGCAGCCATCAAGGAAAAATTCGAATTCCTAAGAGGGTGAAGTGTCTTACACTCCAAAATCTGCCTTACACAATCTTTCACATCTCTTACATCTTCTTACATGTTTCTTACACATTCTTACAACATGCATTCATATCATTATCTTCATTTATTACAATCTTTTGACATAATTTTTAATTATTTAACACATGGTTATTCACAATATAAACCCAATTAATTAACAACTAATGAAAGGGGTAACACATCACAATTAAACATATGCAAACATTACAAAAAGGAAAACACCTTAAAGCAATACATGAAATCCCTTGGTCAAATTTTAAAGGTGATTCCCCCTTGGGAATCCCTAACAAACAAAACACTCAAACAATAACAGTTTCTATGGTGACCTCGTTGAGTTCATCCATAATTTTAATATGGTTAGTCTCTAATCCCCCGACATTGTTGTGATATCTTAACACAGTAAAACAAAAATACCTCCTTCACTTCATAGCCATATCGAACATCCAAAATGATATAAAAAACATATAAATATCAATTACAAATCACAACAATATCAAGAATTCAACATAATCATTTAAATTTAATTAGCAACTATATTATCATCCAATAATCTCTATATTAGATTTACCCATAATATCCAATGTCACATGTCTAAGTAAACATCTATAATTAGTCCATGTCAAAAAGTATGTCATCATCCACATATAAAAATGTCTCTAATAATCATCATACATAATAACTAAATCCAAACCCATAATAATCCATGATCTAACATCTACACATCATACTAAATCAACACATAGTAATGTCCAAAATGAGATCAACGATGTATCAAGATCGAGTCTAAAAGTGTCATGGGAAGTGGGCACTACATCCCCCTCCCCTTAGAATCAACTTCCTATTGGAAGTCATTAGAACAAATGTGGAAATTACACTCGTAACATAGTAGCATCCTCCCAAGTGGCTGCATCTCTCATGGTATCTATCCCACTATACCCGTGCACGATCAATCTCTCTGCGCCTCAAAGGCCCGATTCTTGTGATCTATGATATGGACGGATTCCACCATCACCTACCCCTGATCTTGCACCTATAAAAAGTTCCAATCCAGCACATGAGAAGGATTTGTAATGTACCTCCTAAGAACATAAACATGAAACACATCGTGTATGCGCGAGACAAGCTAGGTGGTAAAGCTAGATGGTAAGCCAAAGGGCCAATATGCTCCAAGATCTCAAAAGGTGCTTTGTTAGTGCAAAATCACAGCACCCCTAGATGTTGATCAGATTTCTAGGTTGATCACTCTAGCATCCAGTGTGATTGCACAACATTGAATCCTTTCTCCAAGTGTGGGACTTGCAAATATGAGAAAGGACTCTCCGAGAGAAAGCTGGTTCTGCTCCTAAACTACACCACGAGCTATTCCAGTGCAGGCAAGCTAATCTAAACCTAATCTAACCATGCCAAGGAGACAGAGAGAGAGAGAAAAGGGAAAAACAGAGCCTACACTAAAACGGTGATACACCAGAGAAGGAGAATGTTGAACATCTATCAAAACTACCATGGAACAAAGAGAGGTGAGCGATGGGAAGGATGGACAGATGCATCACAAGCCCAAGGATAGATTTCACATAGAAAATGTCCCAAAACTCCATGAACATAGCTCCAGACCTGTAATGAACATTAGAACATGCACAAATACCTGCAATGAAGAGAGGCAAGAAGAGAACAAGCAAAAAAATGAGCAAAGATGGACAGATGCATCACAAAACACATTTTTTGTTGCTCCAGAAGTTTGCACAGAACATCATTTAAATAGTAAAAGGAAAAAATGCCATTACAGAGTAGGGGAGGAGGTTTGAACTCCATTTTCAACCACCGGAGAAGAAAAAAGGAGGCGAGCCGAAGAGATGAACCACTACGAATGTTAAACCCTTAGAAAGAAGCCCCTCTTTACAATATATAGGAAGAATGAGAGACGAAAGAGAGAAGAAAGTCAGATCTACCCCAACCACTTCTAGGTCACATTTAGTTTATCTCATTATGGCGGTGGGTGAGAACCACGCAAAATGGCGGATGTCTAGCGAAACGGTGAACCGCATTTGTATTAAAGTGGTTGTTGAAACGTCACTTGTCATTTACCTCGCGTCGAGACGTTTCTTGATTTTCATGCTCTAAACTAAACCAAAATGCAAGATTGACCCTGGAATCGTGCGAGATAATTTCTCCAGCTTTCCATTGATATAAAGAACGTGAAAATCCAAGCTCTGGATCGAAAGTTATGGTGATCTAAAGATTTAGGGCAAAAAATAGGCCAAAACGGATTTTGAATTTTTTCCCACGCTCTGCCACTTGGATGACACATGTCAGGTGCTGATTGGCCGCGTAATTCTCTCTCCTTCCCTTTCCGTGGGTTTTCCTTGAGAATTTTGACTTTTCTATAGCTTTGGAAAATTTTCCATTTTTTCCCCATGCCCCGCCACTTGGGACACGTGGCGTGATCTGGTTGGAGGACAGGGGCGGGGTCATCCTTGTCTTTTAATTTTTTGGCCCAAGACTTTTGTCAAATTTTCCTAAGTCTTTCCTTGGCTCCGAACTCCCCGCCTTAGGACACGTGTCTTGTTCCGATTTGTCCACGGGCCTCCTTGTCTCTTTCCGGCCACCTCGCCTTTTCGCGTCCCGCGTCCCTCGCGTACCTTTGGCCCGGATGTCCCAAACTGCTGGGACAAATTTCTCTGAACCACCCGATTCGGGCTTCCTTGTCCCTCTTTGCGGCGAAGACACATGGCGAGATCTCATTGGCTCTCGGCTCCTTCATCTTTTCACGTCCCGCGCGTACTTTTGGCCCGGATGTCCCAAATGAAAGTCCTCTGTTTCGGCCGAACCGGCCGGTTCGCGTCCTCCATGTACTTTTGTTCCAACTGTCCCAAATCGCACGGGACAAATTTCTCCGAACCGCCTGAAATGGGCTGACTTGTTTGCTCTCGGCTGCTTCACCTTTTCACGCCCTTCACGTCCTTCGCATCCCTCACGTACTAACTGCCCGAATGTCCCAGCCTTATCCTTCCGTGTCGGCCGATTCGGGCCCTTCACATACTTCACGTACTCACGGCCCGAATGTCCCCAGGCTGCATGACTGCGCACAACAATTAGTCAATTTTTTCACCTTCGGCCGGTTCACCCTTTCACATCCCCGTCCCCACGGCCCAGATGTCCCTTTTCTGCGCGGACCATCTGGCGGTTCCTTGGCCGATTCGGGCCCCGACGTCCCAACTGTCCCAAGTGCTGCCTTAGCTGATTTTCTCTGTATTTCGGCCTCATTCTTGGGTCTTTACAACTTTTTCACATACTTTTAAAACATTGGGTTTTCTTCTTGGACAGGAGGGTTAGAAAGAAACCGAGGGGCCCCGAGAAAACATGATTTCAGGCCTTGAATCATTCTACTTGCTCGAGACTGACAATCTAATGCATGTTATCAAAATTACCACAGGGGTGAATTTTTGATAACAGTCCAACAAACTAAGGAGATAACTTAGAACCTTTTCCATAACGGACCCGAGGCTCTTATGTGGTCTAACATGAAGGAGTGCCTTTATGCCCACATAAAAATTACGTTTGGTCCTATACTTGATCAGCGTACTTCTTACGCCTATCATGTGCCTCCCCGTAATCTCTACACCGATCAACACTACCTACTGCTCCATGTCCTACAAAAGGGCTAGTCCAAGAGATACCCTATCCTCAAACCTATCCTAGCTAAGGGGTGTCCTGTACTCCCAACCATACAAGGCCTAAAAAGGAGCCATGCCTATAGAACTCTGAAAACTATTATTGTAGGTAAACTCCATCAGGTATAGATACTCCCCCATCTCGCTTGATGATCCATCATGTACATCCTGAGCATGTCCTCCAAAATCTGATTCACCCTCTTGGTCTATCCATCAGTCTCAGGGTGATAAGACATGCTAAAATTAATCCTCATCCCAAGGACATACTGCATGGTAGTCTAGAAATGGGAAGTGTACAAAGGATCGCAGTCACAAATGATCTTCCATGGAATCCCATGTAACCTGACAATCTCATCCAAATAGACATGTGCCATTACACTAGCTATATAAGTGGTCTTCACCAGAGAAAAATGATCCACTTTTGTCAATTTATCAACCATGACCATGATGGCATCTTGGTGATATCTCGACATTGGTAGCCCAACAATGAAATCCATGGAAATGGTGTCTCATTTCCACTCCGGTATAACTTGAAGAAAGAGAAGGAAAGTTGGATGCTGATGCTCGACCTTCACTTTCTGGCACTATAAACAACATGAAACAAATTGAGCCACATCCTGCGAATTCCTCTCTAATGGTACAACTATCTCAAGGTAGTGTGCATCTTCTTCACCCTAGTATGGGCTGAATAGGGTGCATGATGTGCCTCTATCAAGATGTCCTGCCTCAAGCCTCCATCTCTAGGAACATAGATCCAAACTATATGACTAAGAAGACCATCTCGCCTCTAGTGAGAAACCATCAAACTTCCTCTCAAGGGGTCTCTGGGACTCAATCTCTGCTCGAACTTGCAATGTAGAAGCTGTCAAGAGGAAGCTACTAAAGAATCCTACTCTGTAAATCTGTGCTCACTGAAGTGGCCATAATCACATGTCTCCATCTGCTAAGAGCATCTACAACCACATTCTCCTTCCCCTTCACATGCTCTATCTCCATGTCATACTCACAAAGCAACTCCATCCAACGTCTCTGATGAGAGTTTAGATTAGGTTTCGTGAAGGGGTGGAAGAGACTCAAGTGATCTGTCCTGAGTGTGAATCTCCGACCAAGAAGAAAGTGCCTCCATCGAACCAAAGCATGCAAAACTACCGCAAGCTCAAGATCATGTGTCAGATAATTAATCTCATAATATTTGAGTTTGTGAGACTCAAAGGCCACTACTCTACCCTCCTACATCAGTACACCTCTAAGGCCTGCCAACGAAGCATTCGTGCATGAAAATAACTCACCATGTCAATCCGGTACTACAAGAATAGGTGTTGTAGTGAGAAATTCCTTTAGTGTCCTAAAGTCCTGCTCACATCTGTTTGACCAAACAAACTTCTTCCCTTTCCTATGAAGGGAAGTGATGGGGTGTGCTATCTGAGAAAAGTCCTGAACAAATCTCTTGTAGTCACCTGCTAACCCCATGAAGCTATGCACCTCTGTCATAGTAGTGGGTGTTAGCCAATCCATAATGGCTCTAATCTTGGAAGTATCGACTACGATACCTTCCCTAGAGATGATATGACCCAAGTATTATACCTCACATGAAAGAGAGCACACACTTCTCCAAGTTCTGTAAAGCTGCTGCTCCTCAAGACATTGAAGAACCTAACAAAGGTGCCTCTCATGCTCCTAACGCATATGTGAGTAAATCATCTGTCATAAAGGAAGATGAGCATGAAGCGATCTAAGAATGTCCTGAATACCCCATTCATCAAACTCATAAAAGCGTGGGGGGGCATTCATCAAATCAAAAGGCACCACAGTGAACTCATAGTGCCCATATCTCATATGAAAAGAAGTCTTATGAATTTCTACCTTCGTAATCCTCAACCGATGATAGCGTGACTTGAGATCAATCTTAGAGAACACTTTGTGGATCCCTTCATTTAATCAAATAAGTCATCAATACGTGGAAGGGGATAATGATTTTTTATCGTTACCTTATTCGGATGGTGGTAATCGATACATAAACGCAAGGATCCATCCTTCTTCTTCACAAAAATCAACGATACACCCCAAGGGGATACACTAGGATGGATAAGGCCTTTCTCCGAAGAAGGCCCTCCAGTGTAACTTTAGCTCACGAGCTCTAGGGTGGTCATCCAATATGGTTCTCGTGAGATAATATCTACTTCTAGAACTAGATCTATATGAAAATTAATCTCATGTGGGGTTGGCATCCCCGGTAGCTCCCATGTAAAGACATATGTAAACTCTCTTAGAATGGGATGATCATCTAGCGATGGTCCATTAGACCCATCCTCGACTCATGTATCGACTATAATAGCATACATATGACAACCCCGTCGCACACACTTTGCTTAATTTACATAGCGAGAGATGGTGCGAATAAAACGGGTCTCCTAACCCCGAAATCACGACTCTGCTCCAAGGTCATTTGCAAAAGATATAGTCTTGTGATAACAATACAACTGGCCTTATGTGTAGATAACCAATCCATCCCTAATATGACTCCTTACGAGCCCAAAGGAAGAATGCAAAGTTCAAGTGGTGGTGAAAGGTCCCGAATCTACAACACACTCCTTGACTAAGGAGTCAATAGAGATCTTAGCTCCTGAAGCCATCTCAACGTCCCAACAATGACCTCCGCCTAACTACCACCAGCCTACATCATTGTACTAAGGATGGTGTAATAAATGAATCGGAAGAAAAAGAGTCAAACAATTTGGAGGTAGGAGCACCTCTAATACTACCTGTAGTCTCAATAACCATGCTTTGGCGTTTGGCTGACGGTTCTCAACCACCGCATAAATCATGTGGTTGCATCCCATATCACCAATTTTTAGCTCGAGATAGGTGCCTTACCCTTGTTAGGGTTCGAGGGTAGTCTCTCCATAAGTGTCCCACTACTCCACATCTAAAACAAGCACCTGATCCTCTCTAAGGAGTAGTACCACCGAAGGTGCCATAGAAGTAGGTGTTGTGGATCTTGATGATCCGGCTATGGTTTGCTACGGCCTCTCTTGTCGGGCTCTTCTTGGCCGAGCTCTAGGTCCACCTGTCTCCCGATGAGACCCCAGGGCGAGGCCCCATACTCCGACCTCTCGTGCATCAGCTCTCTGTGGCGGCCTATACGGTGGGTAGGACTGCTGCTACTACTGCGAGGTCTAAAGGATGACTAAGAAGAATACTGACCACCACGAGGAAGAGTAATCGACCCCCTCGATCTACCGTCCCGCATTTGTTGTATGTAGCTCCTAACTTGGTCTCTAGCCTGTTGGGTCTTCCCCCAAGTCTCCTCTGCTATGTAGGCCTTCTCAACGGCCTCTGCTAAAGGTATGTGGGTAGTGGATCCGAACAACACCTCCAATGCCTAGATTAAGGCCCCGGATGAACCTGTGGATCCACACTGCTCATTCTCGCATGTAATCAATGTACTAGAGTAAATCCAAATACTTACTCTCATACTCTGCCACTATAAGGGATGCTTGTCGAAGATCATGGAACCCATTGATCATCTGTTGTATGAATCTCCATGACAAGTATCTACTCCTAAATCTCTCCTCAAATAGCTCCCAAGTGACTGTCTCAGAATCTACATGGAGCTTCTACTCCTCTTTCCTCCACCATACTCCAGCTCAATCCCTCAGTAGATGGATCATAACATGAGATTTCATGTTGCTATAACAAGAACAAATCTTGAAGCAACCACTCAAGCTCACTAGCTAGGCCTCTTCCTGGAATCCCCTATGTCACCTAAATACTGTGATGGTCAAAGCTTCAAGATCTCCTTGATGTGATCCATAGGCTGTGGTCTCAAGGCCTTTATGCCTCTTTATATGCCTTTCCTCAATCCTAGGGCTCGAGACCTCTCTCGTGTGTCAAAACTTGGTCACCATGTCCCCTCAAAGGTGACTCGATGTAGCTAACTCTCTATGGAAATTCGATCCTTTATGCTCCTCACTTTGGGTAGATGAGGTGCATGTCCCTCAATGGAAGTAACTCTATCATGTCTTCCTGAATGCCATCCTACTGATCCTCCATGTAAAGTGGCATTAACATCCTGAAGGGTCTACAAGATCTATGGTAGGATAGGTTCTAAACCTTAATCTAGTGGTAGTGGTGGTGGTGAGTCTGATTCTCTGTGAATTTTTCTCTCACTCCGTATTAGCCTTACTCGCAGGACCAAAGTGAGAGTTAGTTCATTTTGTCAAGTTTTACACAACTTCCATGTTGACTAAAAATATACAAATTCTAACTGAGTTGTTTTCCCAATTTAAAAAATTACACTAGGTTTAAGTTTTCATGTCTCAATTTTTCTAGTGTGACCAATGGTCCAAGATTTTGAACCACTGCTCTCGATATCAAGTGTAATTCCCACTAAAAACTACCACTTGAGACCAAAGAACAACCTAGGGTTAGCTTAGAAAATTATGGGATTTTTTTTTTTGTTTAAGGGATCAACTACTAGGTTACAAGATCACAGCTAGCACAAACAAGATTAGGATTAACAATCAAGATTGACTTGTAAAAATGCTTCTAGCAACAATTAGCAACAAGCACAAGGTCAAACAAGAGGTTTAAATTCATCACTTAGGTTAGGAAGGTAAATTCTCTCTCGACCCTGCTTTAAAAGGCTTATAGGGTTCAACTTGATTTTTCACACAATTAGAGTCATCAAAACTTTCCTAAATCATTCCCATTGGATAGGAAATTTTCTCACCTTTCCAACCATATAAAGAAGTCCTCCTAACTCCTCATAATTTGCAAGATATGGGCCGGTGGAGTTTAGGGGAGAAATTTTCCCTTGGGGAGTCCACGGGCTTAGGGAGAAATTTTTTCCCTTGAGCGGGTCGGCAAGGCGGGGAGGAAAATTGCAAATTTTCCTCCTTGGGTGAAAAAGTGAAAAATTCCACTATGCACCCACGTGTCGCTTCCCGATTGGCACGGGAAAATGTCGACCGATGGAGCATTCCAGGAAATGGAAAATTTAGGCCCAAAGCCCAAGGGAGAAATTTTTTGTGTGCCTCCGCCAAGAGAGAAAACTCTTGCCAGATGTCAAAATCCTATTAGTCATGAGGAGGAGTAGACCAATGGAGTGAAAAAGGAAATTAATATTTTAGGATTTAAAATCTCAAAGGAGAAAGCAACTCCGAGCTCCCGCCGAGGTCCAATTTTCCACGTGTCATCACGTGATTGGACGAGACTCGGCGGGCCATGGGAAAAACTTGGGAAATTTGCCCCAAGGAAAAAAAAAAATTCCAAAGGAAAATTTGCCTCCATACCTCTGCCATTGAAAATAGATGCCACGTGGCATCCTGTGATTGGACGCGGGTCGGCGGGGAGGCGGAGGGATTTAAGATTTTGTGCCAAAAAGTTTTAAAGGCCAAAATGAATCGCGCGGTCCCACGCGTCCGTCAGGATACATGTCAAGGCACGGGATTGGTTTTGGGGTGTGGGGCCGTGGAGGAAAAAGGGAAATTTTTCCAAAGAGGCTAAAAAGTTAAGTTTTCAAAATTCTCCCACGCGCCGCCAAGCCACGTGTCAGCACGTGATTGGTTCGGGGGCGTGGGTGCGGAGAAAAATGGGAAAATTTTCCCAAGGTAAATTTTTTAAAAACTAAGTTTTTAAAATGGGTCCACCCTAAAAAGTTCCACGTGGAAACCTCTGATTGGTTGTAGAGTAGCGGGGGCCGTGGACTTCTTGGTGAAATTTTTCCAAAGTCAAGTTTTAAAGTTAAAAGTTAAATTTATTTTTATTTTTTGATGGCCAATTTGAAGTAAAACTTCAAATGGCCATAACTTTTGAAAGGAAGCTCAGATTTGGGAAAATAAGGACTTTATGGAAATATCTCGATGCCCTCTTTGCATAGGAGCTATCAATTTTGGATTTTGATGAATTTTGAAGGTTAATTTTAAGAAAACAATCTGCAGGGTTTTAAATTCAAAACTGGCAATTTTCTAACTTATAAGATTTTGTTCAAATTTTGATTTCCTTCTTCTCAACATGTCACTTGGACATGGAGAATTGATCTTGGGTAGGTTTAGGATTTTTTCGAGATTCAATTTGTTGATTGAGTGGAAAATTTATTTATTTTACATCTTTTGATAGAAAATAGTTGAGCAAGTTTTAAAATTGATTTTGATAAAATTCTAAAATGTCTTTGTTAGATGTTGAGGTCCAATTAATCTCATGAGGGTATATTGTACCTAAGTTATAATGTTTCATTCCTTAGTACAAGTTGTAAATTCAAACTGTGCACTTATTAGATAAACTTGATTGCCAGATTTAAGACAAAACAAAGATCTTTCACTTAACAAATTTATTGATCAATTTACAACTTCCAAATATGGGAAATCTTCTCAAATCTAATCTAAGGCATTATATTGATTAAATCATTCATTTACATTCAATATGTAGGCTTTATTTCCAATTTTAAAACTCATTTCAAAGGATCAAAAGACTGTCATTTCTTTCCTATGTGTTCTTCTTTCCAAACAGAGATTACAAACACAACAACAAATAAATTTCAATGCAACAATACAAGTTTGAGATAGGAATGTAATTTTCTTATTGATTCCCAAAAACAACATTACAAATTATCTCTTTCTTATAATTTCAATTTACAAAATACAAAACATATATCCTCCTTTCACATTCTTTTCCAACACGGAATATGTAACATCAACTCTTTACATTTCACAAATGCATCTCAATCTTTCCTTTACAATACAAGTTACCTTCTTATTATAAATAATAATACAATTCATCCACTTCAAAGTGGGAAGATTACAATGAATTTTCTCAAAGGAAGGGACTATCAAACTAGGTTTTCTTCTTGCTAAAAAACAACAAAGCATGCTAGTTTCTCCATCTTTTCATCTTGATCACAACAAGGAAGGGGGAAAGGCAATGCTTTGCACCCAACCAAGACATGCAATGGGAAAGGAGAAGCCATCCTTCCCCATTGTCCCCAGAGCCCCAATCATATTGGAATAGAGTATAAACATCAACACATGGAAACAAAGGCTTCTATAACAAAAAAAAAGAAACATTATTTTCACATGCATAATACAAAAAATACACAGATCCAAACAACACAAGAGTAGTTCGTAATGTAATAAGAATCATTCACACAAGACATAGGCTTGATCAAGCAAGCCATCAAGAGAAAGAACTGTGGGGACTACTTATGCCTCCCTATTTGGAAATGGGCATCCACCTCAAACATACCGCCAATAAACATATCAAATCCCATAAACCTTATATATCCCAACCACTCCTTATGCCCCCAAAGTTTCTTCCTTATGCCCCCTAAGAGTATGAAATGCAAGAAGTTTCTTTTCCTAGGTGGATCCCAATCCAAAACTCCCTCCACAATAGAATAAGTGCCATTGGCAATCCCTTATGCCCCCATGTGAAATCCCCATAGCCTTCTCCTAAAAATTTTCCCAAGAAGTCTACCCAACCAGCCAAGAATACAAAACACATTCACCATTTAAACATGCATGCAAGAGAAAGAAAACAACATTTGAAAAGGGCAAGATCCTACCTCTCCATAATGGAGTTTGTTCCCAAAACAGAAAGCTCTACCAATGCTCGAAATGCAGTCCAAAAAAACAACACCAAGCATGCAAATGAATTCGAAAATCCCACCACAAGCAAGACTTCAAACAACAATAAAAAATCAACCCAAAGAGGAAGAACAAAGTTTCAACAACCATAAACAAGAGAAGAATTTGAATTTTAAAGGAGAGGGAGAGGAGAGGATGATGTGGATTCCATGTGGGATGCCACATCATTCTTCCTCAACCCCAAAAATAAAAAGTCAACATCACAACTTAATCACAATAAATGAAAATGACAATCAACTTACACACTCCAAATTAACCCATACCCCAACAAGGACTGAATTAAAAACTTGTAAGGGAAGTGCAATAAAAACTTACACATAGTCATTTCAAAATACATTTAAAAAGTCTAATTTTGACTCCAAAACCATAGGTATGGTTGGTGGATAATTTTAAGAGGTGTGGGACAAGTTTAACTTGTCCCACAAGCCTCAAAATGCAGCCGTCAAGGAAAATTTCGAATTCCTAAGAGGGTGAAGTGTCTTACACTCCAAAATCTACCTTACACAATCTTTCACATCTCTTACATCTTCCCAAATGTTTGTTACACATTCTTACAACATGCATTAATATCATTAACTTCATTCATTACAATCTTTTGACATAATGATTTATTTATTTAACACATGGTTATTCACAACATAAACCCAATTAAGTAACAACTAATGAAAGGGTAACACATCATAATTAAACACATGCAAACATTACAAAAGCAAAACACATTAAAGAAATACATGAAATCCCTTGGTCTCATTTTAAAGATGATTCCCCCATGGGAATCCCTAACAAACACAACACTCAAACAATAACGATTGCCATGGTGACCTCATTGAGTTCACCCATAATTTTAATATGGTTAGTCTCCAGGTCCCCCAACATTTTTTTTATATCTTAACTTGTAAAACAACAATACCTCCTTCGGCCTCATGGCCATATTAGAACATCCAAAATGATATAAAAAACATATAAGATTAATTACAAATCACAACAATATCAAGAATTTAACATCATCATTTAAATTTAATTAGCAACTATATCATCATCCAATAATCTCTATATTATATTTACCCATAATATCCAATGTCACATGTCTAAGTCAACATCTATAATCAGTCCATGTCAAGTAGTATGTCATCATCCACATATAAAAATGTCTCTAATAATCATCATGCATAACAACTAAATCTAGATCCATAATAATCCATGATCTAACATCTACACATCATACTAAATCAAAACATAGTAATGTCCAAAATGAGATCAACAGTATCAAGATCAGTATCTAAAAGTGTCAAAGGGAAGTGGGCACTACATGAAGAAGATAGTTTTTCTATCCCCTTGTGAAACAAATTCATTTGTAACCTTTACCACTTTGAAGTGGATTAAATTGTAATGTCTTTTGTGAATAAAAGATGTATTTAATTGGTTATGAAAGTTGCATATTCGAATTATGAAAGATATTTATATTCTGTTTCTATACATTTGAAAGAAAGATAGTTAAATCTATTGTTTGCATTCAAACATTGAAAGATGTAAAGTTGTATAATTGAAGTCAATAAATGATTGCTATACCTTTCTTCATATTCCTTGTTGTCTTGAATTGGAATATAAAATTGTGATTTGAATCCCTATTTTGAGAAAAAAAATTGGAAAAAGGAAGAAACACATGAGATGTAATTGTATTATTCTGCCTTGTTTCAAATATATGATTTTGGGAAAGATAGAAACTGGATTCTTGTTTTAATGATTGCTTGAAGAAGGAAAACACTTAATTCTAGCATGGAATGAATTAAATGTTTCATTGTATGGCAAAGAGATAGTTAGATTTCTGTTTGAAAAGAAGAAATGTATGTGGAAATAATACAGTATTTTGTATCTTTAGAAATGTTTAGAATGGAATTCAATATTGTTTTTGATTTAGAATGGTTTGTATAAATCACTTAAATGTAGTAGATTGGAAAGGAAAGGAACTTTCATACTTGGAAGTAGAAATGGCAATTAAATCCCTCAAGAAATTGATCTCTGTTGTAAATTTACAACTGCAAATAATTTAATTAAAATGCATAGTTTGAGCTTGCACATAATAATCAACTTTGAAACAATAAAATTTAGCATGTTGTAACATCAAGGAACTCAAATTTGACAAGAACACTTAAGAAATAATTTAAAACATTGCAAAATTTAAGCCCAAACCTTTTCACAGTCATTTTCTGTCAATTGTTGGAAAAATGCAAATTGGAAATCAAACAAGTAAAATTACCTTCCTAAATCATCCTAAATCCTTCTTAGAATAATCTTCCATGTCTGTTTGGAATGTTGAGTGAAGGAGGAGATCAAATTGAACAAAATTTATAAGTTAGAATTTACCAGTTGGCTTTTTAAAATCCTGCAGAACATTTTCTTAAAAATGACCCCTCAAAATTTATCAAAATGTAAAATTTATGATTCCTATGCAAAGAGGGCATCAAGATATTTCTAGAAAGTCCTTGTTTTCCCAAACCAAGCTTTCTAGAAAAAGTTATGACCCTTTGAAGTTTTCCTTCCTTGGCGGGAAAATTTGGGAAAATTTCCTGACAGCTCTGTGGCCCAAATTTTCCGTTGAAAAATCCTTTAATTTTTTTTTGAAAATTTTGGGGAATTTTTTTGAAATTTCCCCACCAGATGTAGCCAACTAGAGGCTACCACATGGCAGCATTGGGGTGATAGTAGGGGTGGGGAAACCCTCACAACTCTATCTTTTGAAATTTTTGTTTTGGAAAAATTTTACGTTTTCCCCGCGGCCCCGCACTCCCGCCCTTTCCCTGGTGAGACCCTTCCATGGACGTGTAGACCCACATGCACCATTTACCTCTTTCCCTCCCTTTTTGAAATTTTCCAACTTCCTCCCCTGCCCCGCCCTTCCGTCATCCTCTTCCTGCGTGAGCTTGGAGCTCGACACATGTCCTGGCGGCACATCGGAGGTGCGGGCGCAAATAAGAATTTTCTCCCCCCACACAAGAAATTTTTCAAACAACGCCTCTGCAACTGTCCACCTAGAAAATGGGCTTTCTTCCTGCTCGACACATGTCCCTTTTGGGAAAATTTGACTCCCAATGCCCGCCGGACCGTGAATCGAAGTTTTATAAGGAGTTAGGAGGACTTATTTATATCGTCGAAAAGGTGAGAAAATTTCCTTACAATGGAAATTATTTAGGGAAATTTTGAATAAGTTAATTGTGATGAAAATCAATTTGAAACTCTAATCCTATTTGAGAGTGGGTATGGTGCTAATTTACCGCCTGAACCTAATTGAAACTTCTAACTCTAAAATTTGGACCTTGTGACCTCTGATAATTGTAATAAAATAAAAGTGTATTCTACCGAGATTAAACTTGTTCCAACCTATTAGTTTTAAATGTTGTCTTGTAACTTGGTTGTGGACACTTCTAATCTAAAAAAATTATTCCATAATTTTCCTAACTATCCCTAGGTTGTTTATTGGGTCTCAAGTGGGTGTAACGGACATCACAAGACACATGTTTTATATACATATCCCGATATATAATGTAGGACTAAGGGCATAACATGCACATCCCTTCAAATAAACATTGTTACCAATGTTGACCCTTTTAAGATGATTTTTAAAACAAGTACGATGTACTCAATGTTGATTATATCTTGATGCATGTATAAGAAATATTCCTCCCATTTCATATATATGTTTTATTTGATTCATCCACTTGATTAGATACTAAGTATTTACTCTCTTATTTAGCATCTTAATGCACATTTGAAGAATTTTGTCATGTTTCAAATTTATTTTGTAACATCCCCATTTTAAGATACTAGAACAAGGGAAAAAAAAATTATACAACGTTCTCTGTTCTGAATTATGTAATTCAAACACACGTTCAAGTTTTAATAATTGTTCTCTGTCCAATTAATGTAATTCAGATCACACAATTTCTTTTTAAAACCAATGTTCTATGTTCACATATTTACAATATGGAACACACATTCAATGTCATTCAATCATATAACAGATACCATATGTTGCTGTAAATGACTCAAAGAACTACCGATCTCCCATTTTATGGCTCGGAGTTTCAACGATCTCTCATTTCATGACTCGGTTCATTCCATGCATTGTATAATAAGTATACAGGGTTCTTTTACCGTTTCCGGTTATCGAAGTGATCCATTTAAGAGGCCTATCTGAATATTTGTTACTGATATTCATCTGACATCCTACATCTTAAACTAGGTGATTAGGACAACGCAACTAGCACTTGCGATACTTTGGCCAAAGATTTTCACATGCTTTGCATGATCATATTCCTAGATGTTATATACATCAATGGAATACGTCCTTCACCTCACTTCGTCTGTTATCTAGAATGGTCTTTCCTGATCTCTGTCAGTCCTTCCATCTAAGGTCAAGCTCTAACCCCAACTAGCAATATGAACGAGTATAGGAAGTCACTCATGGTAACTAAAGGTACGCAGACATACTGTGTCATCCCTAGGTGACTCCATGTGTCTAGTTACCTTTAGTCCTCCGGAGTCACTCCATATATGCGATCACATTCCTATCCTTGTCTAAGAAACTTAGTCCCAACTTATGTAAACTTGATGAATTGATTCGAGAGGGCGTTGTAACATGTCAGCTACAACATTGTGTCATCATGAAGGCCCCACCTTCATGAAGACACCATATTGCAGCTGGCATGTGCCAAGGTCCTACGGAATCCTCTCATCAAGGAGTACACATCCAGCTCGAGTGATTGGATTATAATCTTAATATTTAAGATCAATTTTCAGCAACCGCGCTGATCCTTTAACCTCGTCATTCATTACAGTTGTATATAGCTAAGAGAGACTCAATTTGTCTTATAGCTTAATATACGTTTACTCCTCCATATCGAAGGATCGTATATTTCCATCTTGGTTCCTTTCTTTAAGCTTCGGACTAATAGTCCACTACAGCTTAACGTAGTAAGTTCAACCTTTTAAACTTAACCAAGTTTTACTCCCAACTGTAATTAAATTTAGAATTCCATCTTATTAGATATCATTTACACGAGGTCCCTTCTTAAAAGAAGGTATTCAGCTATCCTCCTGAACCTTACTTCAGTTAAGGTTTGTTAACAATAGATATGTTTTCCCATATCTAATATTTTCTGAATTTAAACATTTCGAGGATATTAACGGAGTCCGAATACAAGGTTCAACTACTCCTATGTTATTTGATATTCCTTAGCTTATAAGCTAATCCCGAATATCATTCAATTAAGAGTTCATATTCACCTAAATCCATTTTAATGTCAATTTAAAATTCATATTAACCCAAGTATGAACTAATTGCACATTCCAACTTAAAAGTTGCATTCAAGTAAAGAATAGATATTATTTCCTTTTAAATCTATCCACTATCATTTGAATAACTCCAAATCAAAGAATAACACTATATTCTCAATCTTTATTCAAACAGTTTCAAAATGATACAGCCATTAAAATATCACACTTTTCCTTGTATTCATCCATAAGATTTACAATCTATACAATCGCCAGTCCAAACAACTGGACTTCGTTTATATCAAACAACATTTCAACACATAAGGATAGAAGAATGTAACTTCTTCTTTTCCCATTTCCTCGTAGAGGAATAATAGCTATCAAATACGATCCATCCTCAGCTAATCAAAAGAAGTATCAGAAAACAACCATGTCTTCGTTTTTACTCAAGATCCATCTACAAAATTACTTGCATGGGTCAGTTCATTGAACTGAGCATATTAAGCACTTGTCATTAAAATGAGGTGCTTTTAATTAACTGTCTCAATAAAAGAACCCTGCTTTTATGAAACGTAAACAAAATATGAGATGAACACCATCCAAGATTTAAGTGCTGATAAGGATGAACAGCCTAACAACCCAATCATCTAATTACCATCCCAATCAGACAAAAGGATTACTACCCATTTTCCCAAATAATTACTACAAGAAGTAATTTCCTTCAAACAGTTCCAGATTAAAACATCTGTAAGAACTAATACACCTAAGTATATATTGTTGTTCCAATGTAAATGCTATCAATTCCATTCCCTTACAATAGTTAAAGAAAAGATTCACGTAATAGATTTTAAATAAGACTTCCAACAGAACCACTTTCCTTTCCTTTCATACTACTCGTCTAATTTCAAACAATCAAACGCTGAAGAGAAAAGTAGTCATTCACCATGAACTCATTGGTGTCAATTCTCAAAATTCAACAACAGAATAATACTTCTTTCAATTCAGAAGAAAGTAAACAATAGTTAAATGCAGATGCTTATACCAAGGCAGTACAAAATTCATTCCATAACAAGTATAGATTTCCAACTGTATGAGAGAAGAAATGAACATTACTTCAAATTATCCATCCAACACTCTCTTTCCTTTCATCATAACTGTACTAAGAATTTAATCCAGACGTGATATCAATCAATGATAACAGTCCAAAGAGAAGTAAATAAAATCAATAATCGAATAAAAGGAAGAAGGATCATATTACCTCTTCTCACTGTCTAACCAAATATCCACTATTTAGAACAGACATAATCCAATAGTATGATTCATTCTGAATAGTATATTTCAGTATTCAAAAACTACTAATTACCTTTCCAAAAAGTTGACCAGAGTTCATTGCAACTGGTCCGTAAGCATTAGTATCAAAAGTACCTTTAAATACAACCATTTCCTCTTAAATATTCCACCCAGCAAACATTTTCAGTCCAGAAACAACAAGTAAAGATGTACAACGAGACAACATTTCATATTTTCATCGTAATAATAATAAAAGGACTCATTTCCCAAATACCAAGGAAAAATTCCAATTCGATTCAGTTGTAATGCAACAGCAAGAAGTTTTGGACTGCAATCTGAATATATATACATTTAAATGAAAACTTACTTGTTTGCTAGAAACAGTCATACCCAGCTTAATCTGAAACGAGTAAAAATACAGCAACTATACTACCATCGTTTCATTGTAAGAAGTAAGAAACCCCCTCTTTTTTTACAAGAACAAGAATCTATTCAAGTTCAGTTCCAGCCGATTACATTAAAGGAGTTCGAACAAGCATCTCTGTTACTCATGTATATATATACTTTCCAAAAGATTCAAGAAAGATATCAATACATTTTACTCACTCCTCAAACATTCTAGTTCAGTTCATAAACATTATCCCGAATTTGTTTTTCCCAATCATTTTCACGCACTGAACTCGAAAAACAATACTCGCATAACTAATACATTCATCCACTCAAACCCATATAGGGTAATAGAAGCGAATGCTAAACATAGTCAAAACAAACTCATACAGCAAACACAACCTCCTTTGTTTCACTCATTTGCAAAGAAATACCAAAGCCGTGTTCATTTTTATAATGACAGTTCAAACCAGGTCATACAAAATCATCTCATCCTTCCGTTTTTACAAGAATGCACAGAACTCAAAATTAATACACGCATAGCTAATGCATTCATCAGCACAAATGAATACCCAACACTGTCAAAATGAACCCACACAAAGATGGAGCAGCTTTTATTCGATTTAATCATTTTGCAAAGAAATGCTCAAGTCGCATGCAGCAAAAGAAAACGACTCAACCCAAAAATCACCTCAACATATCAGCAAAATCAAATAACCAAAACCCCCATCATAAGAGCAGGGTTGTTTTAATGAGACGTTTAAACAAAAGCAAATGGTTTAAGGAGAAGGGCTTAACATGCCTGTATTTCTTTTTGTGGTTCGAAGTAAACCACGTCCACTGGAGCTATTTTTCTCCACGGCGTCCTCAGCAAGGCTTACCCAACAGTCCACTAACTCCCACAGGCTCAAAAATAGCCGTGGCTTCTCCAAATAATAGCAACAGTCATCAAAATAGTAGCAGGTTCGAAAGAACCATGGAAGAAATGCAGAGCAACTAAAAACCTGAATGAACACAATAACAAACAATTTTTCCTCTATCCTCCTTCCAAGGCGAGCTGGTCGCTAAGACCAAGATTATTGAATGCATTGAATGCATTGCTTTTTCCTCAATCCTCATGCCACCGCCGACTCAGGTTGGCGAGTTCCTTTTCAAATTTTTGCATGCAATTCTTCCTTAGCTACTTAGCTAGTTGAATACCTCCATCTTTTCCCATGTTCCCGCCAAACTTGGCGCTGAAACTGTAAGGACTGCATTTACTGCCTTAATAAATTTCTAACCTTCCCTTCTTATCCGTTTTCCATCCACATGGGTCCATAAGTCCCCTTCCATAGGTTAGTAATAGTTTAGGATTTTATAGTCCATAGCTAGGTTGTTCACCTAGTTCATAAGTTATTAGGATTTGCATCAATTTTCATCCTTATGCAATTTAAAATCCATGTAGGGTAGTAATTAGGCTATGGGTTATAACATAGTTATAGGTTAGGATTTAATTCCATAGCGTCTAATTAATAGTTTCCAACGAGTCTTACCGACTGGCGTTCACATTCAACACAATGCAGGACGTTTCGTCCTATGCTCAACACATACCTGTGTCACTTGCATCCAGACTCCTATTGTCTTACGCTGTCTAGCGTTACAACTTGTATGTGGTTCGGGAATCGAACCTTTTCCATTGGCATCTATGTACCAGATATTCATACCTGAAATCAGGTGCTGCAACATTATATCAACCTTCAGTCTGGTTTCAGGCTTCTTTCCGATTTAGAAGTAAATCGACAAAGTGATCTCAAGAAGGCCGACATACCTTGGATCAATGGAATTGATTCAAGGTGTGTTGTCAATCAGCAAAAAGAGTTCATCAAACATACGACAAGTCTGTTGTCTCATTTTGCAAAACACAAGCAATAATAACCTCCGTCCCAAGTAAACAAATTACAGCAAACAAGGGTCCAGATTAGTAACACATTCCTTTTAAGATTAAAAGATATATCTTAACATATTTATCTTCATTTCTGCAGTTACAACATCATGAAAAGTGATTACCATGATAGCTTACAAAAATCAAGGCGTTCTGATTTGGTGTTATTTATTCAACTCAAGTAACTCTATATGGGATAAAACGTTTTGTGCAATGAAATTACCAAAGCTAGAAATGTGCCGGTATGTGAAAGTGGAAAAATCTCTTTGAGATTAGAGGGTTTCACTTCTTCAATAAATTGAATCTTCTTACCATCTAATTAAACTTCATTTATATTCTTTTTTTTTGATGGATGTACTAATCAAACTAGAATATTGAAGGTTCCTTATTTGGAGATACACTATATAAATTGTTATCCTTTACTATTTTTTAACTTAATCTTATTCCTATCCTTCTCCTTCTACTTTTTCCTCTTACTCTCCCTCCTCCTCCTCCTCCTCCTCTTACTCCTCCCCCTCCTCCTCCCCACCTCATCCCCCTCCTCCGCATCCCAAAATTCCTCCCCCACCCCTCCTCTTCCTTCTCCTCTTCCTCCTCCACCTCCCCACCCCCACCCCCCCTCTTGTTCCTTCTCCTCCTCCTCCTCCTCATCCTGCTCCTAATAATCCTAGTCCTCCTCCTCCTCCTCCTTCTTCTTCTCCTTCTTCTTTTACATCTTTTTCTTCTCCATCTTCTCCATCATATTTCTATTCTCGATTTTCTCCTTCTCCTTATTCTTCATATTCATTTCCTTCTCATCCTTATTATTTTTCTCTTGATTATCATTTTACTCCATATTATTCTTATTCTTCTTCTCCTTCTTCTTCTTTTCCTTTTCCTTAATCTTCATTATTCCATTTAAAGCAGAGAAAAATTTCTTCATTTCCTCCTAAGACGAATATGAACATTCTTGATTCAATTGATACAACGACCTCTTTGTTGTACCACCAAGCAAAAAATTAAAACCAAAACCAAATCATGTCCATATAGATGAAAATAAATTATTCTTAAATTTGAATTACTATTCCCTAACATCAATCACTCCATTTCTATAGAAAAGGTCACATCTACATGATGCACAAAAAATTAGTGTTTTAAGAAAAAAATCCTTTAACCAAGTTGTGTCTAATTTTACAATTTTTTTACCTTACTTCAAAAATATAGAGAAAACCCCAATTTTATTTTGATATTTTTATGAAAATGTACACAAATTTTTGAAATTAAACAAAAAAATGTCTTGTGGGGAAAATTTATGAAAAATCCTAAGATGGATATAACATGTGTAAAACAAGCCAAAAATTCTTTAAATTTTGATAAAACCTTACTTGATTGATTTTTACACATTATTTAAACAATTTCATAACAATTTACCACCTACTTGGAGATATAGCCAAATCTTGTAAAATAGGCGTTTGATCTAATTTTGGTCCATATCAAAGCTCAAATATCACTTGTAATGAAATTAATTAGAGATATCTGAATAACATCAGCAATATAACACCAAAGAACACTAAGATATAGACAAATGATCACAATATGTAAGTATAGTGACTTATCCACTTCAATGACATAACCTCCAAACCATACAATAAGACCCAAGTGCTCAATATGATGATTAGGTACAACTTACTAACTCTAATATATACCCTAGTATATTTTGTAAAGCACCAATGCTAACCAAGTATATGAAAGAAAAAGTAAATATGATATAACATGTTAGGAGATAATGTTAGCCACATATCAGCTATACATATCGTTATATATGATGTAGGACTAAGGGCATAACATATAGTGTGTTTATTCTAATACTAGTTTACACATACTATTGCATTTGTTGCAAATTGGTAGCAAGTTAATATTATAAACATAAGACAAGAATGACACTAATTCATTATAAGTATAAGTTATGACAATATAATTTTATGGTGATAAGGGGCAATATAATTAATTTTGTAGGTCATTGTGTCTATGATATGTGTGATAAGTATTATCTTGGGAAATTAAATCTAGTAGGCACTCGACTACTCTCAATTATTTTCAAAAAGATCTAAACTATACTTTTGTAAATGTATTATAAAACTTGAAGCAATATTATAAACAAGATTATATTTAACAAATTTTAATTTTATGACCTCTAAATAAAATGTACCCAAATAGATTAGTTGTGTTGAGTTGTGCAATGTAATAGTTTAATAAGATAATCTTTAGGGAAATATTAAATTGTGTTTCTATTTCATAATACTAGGCCATGATTCAATTGTGGTATATGATACACCGATGTCATTCAAATTATTCGTATCCATTGACACTCATTCAAGGGGAATATTTCCTAGATTTTGAACCGTTTACTTTTCATATATTCCATGGATTGAGCTTAACTATTTCCAATATTTTTGGGTGATGGAAGAGGTTCAAAATTCATGGTCAATTATTCACCATTTAAGTTACCTACAAAAATGTAAATCATCGTTCATTTATTTTTTCTTTACCATCAAATAAAATGTTAGACCATGTGGCAATAAACATACAAACGTGTATGATGCCTCATCTTTACATATTAGGAATTCATAAATAGTTCCTATAATGATTCTGAATAATGAAATCTGCACTTTAACTGAAACTAACCAAAGCATGTAATAGCGAACTTCCCCCGTAAAGAAATGTTATTGCTGAATGCATTGCTAAACATATGACTCCAAAAATCAATCATCCTTCTAGATTTAAGTGGATGTGTGTCTCCTCGAAGACCTCTTCTCTTTCATCCTCTTCTATTTCACAACTGTAAAAACTATAAATTGTGTACATTATTAAATTTTCCGTTTTCATTATACACCCTTAACAGCCATCAATTATTTACTCTTTTAAATCTTTATCCTTTTCCATAAGCCTTTTGACTGTGTTGTGAAATATTTTATTATATTTTGGTGAAAAATATAAATAATTATACAATTCAGGATGCTTCTGCTAATAAGTGTGAGAAGTTCCATTATTTATATTGATGTAACGTTTGTTAGAAAATTATATAAATTAGTGATCACCAAATGAGCATTGAAAAAGATATGTCATTGGAATCGTTTTGGTAAGGTAGAATGGGGATGCAAACTGACATGTGAAGTCTTTTGTCTCAGAATCTACAACAGTCATCTATGTCTATAGTATGTATATATTTGTCTAATATTAATTGATCCTATACAGAAACTAATGGTTCTTCATCTTGTTTTCTATTTTTCATCATCAGAATATTCTCTTCATTTGATTTCGTTTTTCTTTTCCTTTCTTCACGTAATAATAAACAGAGTTGATGGTAATAAGAGTCATGTAGGACATATTTTTCAACACCATTTGTTTATGTGCTTGAAAACAATATTATTTTTTCAATGTAATTCATTTTTATATATTTTAAGACTTATTTTGAATTTATTTGTGTTTTTTTATGCACTTACAGTTGATTGACTTTTCTTCTCCATATGACATAAAATCTTACTTTTTACAAAATTTACAGATGCTAGGAACCACTCCATCCTCATATTTATTACACTAGATATTTTTCATAAAATATTTATTGATCAAATAATATATACATATAAAGAAATATCACATGAGTGTATATATATATATATATATATATATATATACATGAAACAATAGATAAGATATAACAATTCATGCAACTACGATATAAATTAATTTTCATTTAGATGTCATTCCATATACTTATGTACAATTTTAACATCCTAAAAAGCTTTCAATAGTTACAATAATGGTCACAACTCTCCTAAAAATATTTATCTACACCAAATCTATTCAATATATATATATAATTGAAGGTAGAGTCCAATGTTAATATTGTAGCATATGTTGAAGCTAAATGTACTAACTATATAAAAATTATGCATGCTTAAATGAATTAAACCATCTTAATTCATTTAATACTTATTAAGTTCATTCAATGAAAGTATACAAATATTTTTGATATATTAAACTAATCTCTCAAATAGACATAAATGAAAATATGCATTATTTTATAAATAAAAATATATTTTGAAAGTGTTTATCTTGAAAGCTATCAAAACAATGCTCAATTTCTGAATCATGAGAACTTATCTCTCATAATTGGTTGTATAATATTTTTTCAACAACATATTTTTATAACAATCTTGCCCAATTATTTTTGTGGCTACAATAAACTTCCAACTAGTTTTTCTTTATGCATTATAGTTCATACTATTTTGTTTACAAAAATATAATGAATAACTTGGAAATATTTTATTACAATACATGCAATGTTAGTTTCTCCATGAGAATATTGTATGCCATTAAACACTCACTTGCTACATGGTTTTTTGTTAGATTATGTACCTCACTTGATGTTAGTGTTTCAAATTAAAATACAACCTCATATCTAGTTGTCGCTCACACTAAAAATTAAGGAAATCCATCTATTATGTATGTGCTCTCCTTGTTGAACATGAATGTTTTTATTTGCACAATTTATTTATGCAATAAAGAAACCCCTCCAAAAAAAGTACACATAAATTACTTTTCTTGGTAGCTACATAAAGTTATATAAATTTCATTCAAAGTATTAGAATAAATTGACACATATATGATAGTAAAGTAAAAAAACATTTACCAGTTTCCTATTTTGTGCTTTCTCCAACATTTTTTCTTTCGATTGTTGTATCCCTTATTATTTACTTTGTTTCAAATATAAATAAATGAACATCAATAAGAATCAATTTTACAATATTATTTAAAAGTTAGCCCTAATTAAAAAAATTACGTTAGGACGTTTTATTTTGGAAAAGTTAGTTCTTAATTACGTAGAACATAGAATTATTTGTGTAATATTCCTATAATCGAGGAAAATAATTTATAACTATAGTATAAGATGAAATTTAAAATACAAAACCTCTAATTAATAAAAATAACATTATTTTATTTATTTATTGTAATTACCAAACCTTGTAGCAACTATTGTGTTTGATGAACCTACCTCAATTACATTGGGAGTATCTAAGGCCAATGATACCATTACAACAATATATATTGAAATGTATCATTTGTAATGTCTATTGTAGATCAAAATGGTTAAAAATTTATGGTTATATCTTCACCATTTAAGCTTATTATGAGAAGTAAAATAAAAATAATTTAAAATATTTTAATTCATCATTTGAAAAAGTGTATAATGATTAGGTGATTGTACTAACCTATATCATGCATTGGATTTGCATAACATGACTTCATAAATAAATGTTGTTCTTGATTTTTATGATAAAAATAGTGGAACTCTTATGTTTAGAGTTGAAAAAACATGTAGTGTTTTTTTCCCATATATAATTTACACTAACACATCCCATGTGGAACATTTATGTAACATGTCAATTCATAACTCAGTTGTTATCTTAGATTGGAAAGGATGAGTTTTTTTATGAATCCTTATTTAAATAGAATTCACAATTTTTTTGGGTAACTAGGGAATCTAATCATAAATAAAAACTAGTATCTTTCAAACTTCATCATTTCATAAATTTGCACACCATAAATAATGTACATATTTAACAAAGAATGAAATTTTCCCTCTTCATTATACACCCTGTAGAAACCATCACTAATAGATGTTTTTTTATTTTTCCTTATTCATATTTTTTACATTGTAATTGAATATTTAATATATTTTATTGAAAAGAAAAATAATTACATAGTTTAAAATACTTCCTCATAATACAATAGTGATTATGTCAAGTCATTTAGTGTAATTATTGACATCAAATTACATAAATCAGGAATCACCAACTCTAAATTAAAAGGATATGCAGGAATACTACATAATGTTGACTTCAACTAACTTGGATATGCACATTAAAGTTAAATTCATGTGTACATTTTTCGGTTAGAATATCTTCATATTGTTTTTGTATATAATTGTCTAAAATTCCTTGAACATAAAGGGGTACATAAGTTTCTTCATCTAGTTTTCTCTTATTTGATCCAATACCTCCTTCCTCCTCTAATTTAATTTTTCCATTCCTTTCCTCTTTAAGAGACATGAAAATTTGATACTAGTGTGAATCACTTAGTCAATAATTCTCAATAATGTTTGGGCTTTGAATAACCACATAGGAATTTATTGTCTAATTCATTTAGTTTTATATATTTTAACACTTTTGTGTGCATCTTTATATCCTCAATATATCTTCATTATGATGTGAAATACTTTATGATAAAATAAATTCTACAAATATAGTCTATTATAAGTGATTTCATTACATGTTTCTTGAATAATGGTATTGATAGTTAATCTTAAAATCACACATTTGTAATAGTCACTATCGGTGTGTTCTATTTGGATGCATGATGTTTGATTATCAACTACTTATGATGTTATTACCATATTAATTCCTTGTACTTTATCATTTATTAATAAAAATAAAAAAAGATCCATGTCGATGTTATTCAGGAATGGACCTTCACAAATGATTCTTTGTATTTCTCTTTCTAAGACTTAGCTCCAAAAATAAATAGATTTTTATAAATAGAGTTATTCCAACGCATGACATTTCACATATAAAATAAATTATGATAAATTCTCATCATAAAAATGTTTATGAAACTTGGTATTTAGATTTTTAGCATATTTAAGAACTTGTGTTTCCTATATGCTATTTATTAAGAAACAAATAATTAGAGATAATGACTTGCATCCCATAAATATATTTTTACAATATTCCTAGATTTCAATTCTAAAGGTACATCAAATTAAGATTTAATCCCTTATAGGCATGGAAATTCATTTTTTTTCGTACGATTTTTTTATAACTATAAAATGATTCCACTTTCTACATATAAAATTTGGTTTAAAAAGGTAATTTTATAGAGAGAAACACATATAAAAGATAATGACTACTAACTCGTGACCACTAACTCCTAGATATGTATTTTTAAAATGTTAAAACTAAAACTTAACAAAAAAATCTTATAACACAACAAGTCATCTATCCTAAAGGTAACATCTACTAGCTTTGAATATGTTCTATATTGGTAGATCATTTATTTTAGAATTACAAAATAATTCTTTTCTTCATTATTTCAAATAGGGTGAAATAATATAAACAATAAAAATATACAACTTATATCAATCGATGTTAAAGTTAGCTACTACCGAGCTCAAAATTACACCCATCCTAAATCACAAAAATCCAAAGTGCTTTGAGGAAATAGGGATTGTCTCAAATTTTGGGACTCAAACTCAAACAGACCTCCAGAGAAGGTCAAGATCCTCTACTTATTTCTACTGCTAAAACTACTCCTAGGAATTGAAATGCAACTATCTAACTCTAATCTAAAATTCCAAGGGACTAGGGTGAGAAGGAGATGCATAAAATATAAATCCTAAACTAGAGAAGGAAATAACAGCAATAATAAGGGGATGTATACTTGAGTAAGAGATAAAATGGGAGAAAATGATGGTGAAGATTGATAAAATGAAATCCATAGTTCAAAACCACGTACAAAAAATCCCACTTTCATGATGCACAACATGATACGATTCTAAACTATTACATGTGACACACCTATGAGAAAATAAAGAGGAAAGGAAACATAATGAAACACTAACTAAGGTAGTAACAAGCCACAAAACCATATATTTTATTGCTTAAAGATCATGCACAGATCGTTACAATCATAGAAAGAAGGTGTAAACATTCAAAGAGTTGTGATTAAAGGCATGTAACTCTTAGAATAATGGTGCAACATTAAAATAATTCCCTTACATTCCCAAAGTATCTATGATTACAACTGAGAATAATTTTACAATATATAGAAATAATGGGAGATAAGAAGAAGAGGAAAATAGAGGGAAATCCTAATTCCTTCTTCCAACCACCGAAAACTTTCACTAGATTTTTGAAAAGTTCTGAGAATTTCCTAAATACCACCTTCGCACACCATTTACCTTATTGAAGAAGGAACGGTGCCCATAATTCATTAAATTATGGTGGTTGTTTCACCCATGAAGTTCTTTGTGTCTTTGAAGATGCACTTTTCTTCATCTTCCCCACCTACCTCCCTTTAATTTAAGAAATTTGATTTGTATTACGTATAGAGATTGAGATTTATTCACTCGATACAATTTTTGCAAGGATCAAATCATTTGATTGAACATTATGTGCATTTTTAGTTCTTCACGAAAGTTGTTAGTTTCCTTTAATACGTGGATTTCTCTTTTATCCTTATGCAACTTTTAACTTCCATGGCCTTCTCTAGGCTTCCACGGCTCTACTATGTTCTCTACATGACCCATGGTTTATCTAATGTGGCATGGCTTTGAGTCAACATTTTTGGACCCTTTTCCTACAACCCACAGCTTTCACCCATTTTTCTTTTACCATCGGCTTTGATTTTTGTGTATCACGGCTTGCTAAAAACATATGCAGCCTTGTTTTGTCCCGGGCTTCATTTATACTTCGACGACATTTCTCCTTTAGCCAAAAAATTTTTGTTTCACTCGTGACATACTCAAATCCTTCCACAATCCTCATTCATCATCCCATGATAATCCAAGTTGTTCAATATTTACAAGGGTACATAAATAGACAACATTGTTGGTGACTCATAGGGGTCATCTCGCATGCTAGATGAACCGATCGGAGCTGAAGCATCCATTGTACATGGAGTTGGCTCGGACATTTAAAATCTAGTATGATTTTAAACTTGGATTTCCGAATTTGATTTTAATTGTTTTGTATTTAATTTTCTAAGCTGATTGCAATTAATCCTTGATCCCTTGAACTTCTTCATACTACAACCCTAGAAACATGATGAAAATTATGCACATGAACATCCTCAAGAAACAAGACTATGTAAAACACCGAGGGAAAGAAACCTACACTAACAAAAAAATAATGTGCCAAGGATTTTAGAGGAATTGAAAATCTAAACTACTATGTACAAGATGCAATGAAATATATTAATGAGAGGGTTTAAGGTAAATCCCATTGATTGGGGTTTGAAGCACATTCCTATCAAGATCATATAAATCGAATTATTTAGACACCTTGGAAGCGTTGATAATGTATGGTCCACTCTAGATTGTATCAAATTTGGAGTATCTCCCTAGTTTTACTTGATCCGCATCCCATTTCAAAACTAGATCTCGAACCTTGAATGTTTGATCTCTAGATTTCCTATCAAACCACTATTTTGTTAACTTATGATGTTGTTCTAATTTTATCATGGTGGTGTTTCTATTTTCTTCAAGCTATAGCAATTCAACTATTCGGATCTCCCTTTGACCGGCACCTTCAAATTCCAGCTGTTGAGCCAACTCCGGTGAAGGAATATCAAGTGACAAAGGAATTCTAGATTTTTTTCCATATACCATTTTATAGGGATGAGTACCAATATCTTTCTTCACTGTTATCCTATCTTCCTAGGGAGCATTACTCACCAATATGTGCCACTGCCTATGATTAACCTTGTAACAATTTCTTCAAGAAAATCTAGGATGAATGATTCAGTGGCTTCCTTCAATGGCATGACTTCCATCCACCTGGTGAAATAGTCTTTTGTTGTAAAAACCATTTGTGACCAACACTAGATGGAGGATTGATCATTCCAATAAATTCAAGACCCCATTGTGAAATGGATGATCTTCCTGAATTGGATGAAGTGGAGAGCCACCAATATTTTATTTCCAGTGAAGAGCACACATTCTTTACATTTCCTCACCCATTTGTGAGCATCTGCAAACAACCTAGGCAAAAATATCCTACTTGTATGATCTTCATAGCCGTGACTTTCGTAGATAAATGTATACTTAAGAAACCATCATGGAACTCAGTTAGAACCTTGTCACATTTCTCACCTTCAATGCACTGAGAAACACTCCATCAAGATTTATTTTTAACAATACACCATTAATCAATGCATAAGGAATGGATCGTAACCTTAAATATCTTATTCTTTCTTTGTTCAAACCAAGAGGGTATGCACTAGTATAAACAAATATTCATATCAAAAATCTAGTGGGATCATTAAACACATTTCTTTCATCCTTCTATCATTCAACATCACTCGAAGGCTCTTCATTTATCAAGGAATTCTCTTGGTGATCCTAAGCATCTAAATCCAACTTCTCACAAAATTCCCTTCCTCTTACTAATTTTTTAGCTTTGATGGTCACAACATACTCCATAATTTTAGTTACCCATTCATCTCGTTTCTCACTAATATCTTCTCCCATGATGAATTATCTAATGTTGGAATGTGAAACCAAAATTTTTATGTGGTTGGTAGTAATCATACTTTTGAATTTCTTCAAAGATCTCATGATGGAAAACACTTATTTTTCAATGTGGTTGTACTTGATATCATAATCCTTCAGTGTTTGACTAAATAAGGCCATAGGCTGCTCTAATCCCAAATTATTTTGTTGAGTTAAAACCGTGGCAATACAGATTCCAACCCATGAGCATATAGAATGAATTCCTTAGTATAATAAGGGTTGATCAATGTGGGGGCTTGAGCAATATCTTGGTTGATATTATCAAAGCTATTATTCCCCTCTTATGTCCACTTGAAGAGTTGAAACCTTCTTGAGAATGAGAGTCATAGGTCCTACCAAACCTATGAAGTTAGGAATGAAAAACCTACTAAATTTTATTTTCCAAAGGAATGATTGCGAGACCCTTCTTGTGAGTGGCAAAGAAAGATCCACGATGGCAGAAATTATTTCCGATCAATGGAAATGTCCTCTTTTGAAACATTGTTCCCAAAAATATTACCCCTAGGGATTGTAAAGTTACATTTCTTGGGATTGAGAGACACACCAAATTCCCTCTATCTATCAAATAATTTCTCAAGGTACTTCATATAATCTATGCTCTACTTTGAAAAGACAATAATTTCATCTAGATAAAATAAGATGAACTTATTGATAAACCCGTTGAAAGAAATATACATTGCTCTTTGCAGGTGGAACCTACATTTGATAGGATGAACTAAATTTTATGCTATTTATACATTCCCCATGTTATGGTGATCGTGGTTTTGTACTTGATCCTCTTATTTCACTTTGATTTGATTGAATCTTGAATAGCCATCAATCATGGAAAATATTTCAGCTCCCGCCACTATCTCGTAGAATTTTTCCATGGAAGGTAAAGGATAATGATCCTTAAGATAGGCCTTATTAAACTCTTTGAAATTGACAAAAATTCTGATTTCTCTATTCTTCTTCTTGAATAGAACCAGGTTTTCCACCCACATAGAGTAATTAATAGGAAAGATTATCTTTTCCTCAATGAGTTTGCTTAGTTCCTTTCTCACGAGGGGCTCAATCTTGAGGTTAATTGGCCTCTGCTTCTATCTAGTGGGTTTGAAATTGGTGTGAAAATCAATAGAGTACTATACTATATCTGGATTAAATTCTTTTAAATCTTCATAGTTCCATGAAAACACATCACTGAACTTATGGCACAAGGAAACTAAAAATTTCTTTTCATTCTCATGACATACCTAAGTTCTAAGTAGAAGTTCATTGTCTGTAGTAATTATTATTAGTTGAAAATCTTCTTACTTTACCACCATGTTTTTCTCATCACCTTTGAATTCATCATCTGGGTTGAATATTTGTTTCAAGGTGACCAAATATTTTGGCATTTTATTTGGTTTCAGTTGGATAATCTGATCACTATAGCAATTAGATGAATTTAACTTCAATTTGGATAAATTAATTAACTTCAATTTGGATAAATTACAAAATTTATTCATCACTATCAAACACATGCCATCTTGTTTAATTATTTGGGATAGAAGGCCCACTACCATTTTCACATGTTGTGCATTTCCTTTGATCAAATCCACGGTGGGTGAGAATTGAGAACCAAGAGCAACCATTTGATCTGTGTCCTTGTTAAATTTCTTGGGAACAACATGTAGGTTAATGGCATCAAATGTCTGTAGTAGATCCCAGAATCTATGTTTATAAGCCTTTAATAACTTGTTCTTTATGGCTAACTTTCTACAGACTTGGTGAATGACCATTTTAGTATTTCTAAAAACCTCCAACTCTTTGATCTTTCTATTTTTAGAAATTAAAAGGGCGTGCACCAATGCTTTGCACTCTTCTACATTGTTAGAGCATGAAAATCATAGTTTTTGAGAAAATAATAACTTCTCATTCCTTGGAGAAATGAGCACAACCATCGCCTCAGCTCCATTTCTACTTCTAGAACCATCAAAGAACATCCGTCATAGCTCATAAACATCTTGTATTTTTCTTAAATTATGTGGGTATAATAGATTCCTCCTATAGAATGCAACAAATACCAAGACCAATATCAAATGTCTTGAGATCCTCCACATAAGGAACAAATTTGTGATCTCTCTCATCCCATTCATCTAACAATAAATTAGGCATGGAATGAGGAATAGTTTTCTCAACTCGAAACTAGGTTTTTCACATTCCTCTTGTATTATAGAATTTAAATGGATAGGGTAGGATCATATGACTCACTAAGGTAGGAAACTATGATCTCAACTTGTATTGTAAACCATGTACCATATCTAGTTCTCAAAAGCATGTGAGTCCAATATGAAGACAAATAGCCACCTATCTTGGCAATGGAATCTCAAGACAAGAAAATTGAAAATATGGGGAAAACCAATTATGAAAATGTCATGGATTATGGTGAGGCTTGGGAAGGCATGAAGTGTTAACTCAAGGTTTTTTATTATTCCAAATACACCCACAGTTGACCCATCAAGTTGTAAAACTCCCTTAGACACAGGACTGTATTTGAGACCCAGGATATCAACAATTTTCTTAGGCATTACAAAGGTACTATCCCCTAAATCAATCATACAATTATGCACCAAGTGTTTACCCACAATTAATGACATGTAAAAGGGTGGGGTCTTAATAGTTTTACTTACTTGGTCCTTTTTTGTTTGACATACATGAACTGCGACATGAATTTTTTGCACCACTAGATCCACCTGAGGTAATTTCTTGAGGGCTTCACATAGGAGATCTCTTTGTGATGGAATATCCAATGCATCCCACATTTTCACATTAACATTTGTTTTATTCCTTTTTTTAACAATGCTAAATGGAAGAACCACAAAATTTTTCATCTACGGTATGTTATTTTCCTTCTTTTGTTGTTGTAGAATTTAAATAGGTGGATTTGGTTGAATGAAAACATCCTTGTTTGAGATATATTTACTAGATACTTCAAGTGTCTTGATCTTATTGAATCTGACCTCTTTCTTCTCGTGTTGTAGTATTTCCTTGACCAACGGAAGATGTAAGCTATGATTCCAAAATCCTTTTCTTGAATCTCGTGTTGTCGTAGTGCTAATTTAAGGTCTATTAGAGGTATCCACCACTTTATTGACCACAAAAAAATCCTTAGCTCTAAATAACATGAGATTGACATCATTTATAGCCTCTTGGATAGCTTTCACACTTGAAATGGGTACTTCTACAAGGGGTTCTTTCGACAATAAGAACCTTGAACCATGTAATCTTGAAGATGCATTGGCCTTTCAAAACAAGTTGGTTATGAGAAATATTGCATGTAAAACACAACTCATTTTGTTCAATCACATTTTTTTGTAACATAACCAATGTTTGGCTTGAGCTAGGAGTAGGAAGTTCTTGTGGAGGAAGAATTATTGTTAATGGGAGAGGAGAAGTTTGGCCTTTCCATCTATTTTTTTCTTGTTCTATGCATATAATTTATTAGGTTACTTATTTCTAAATGGTTGATATCCTTGGTTTGAGGATTTCCCTTGATTTTGATCATTTCTATAGGATTGGAATTGTTGTTTTTTTGGGATATAACTTTTTTTGTCAAATTTATAATTAGATCTTTCATCACTTCATATTCCTTTTCTTGGGTGGTATTTTGAGATGTGGAAGCCGCAGTTGTATATTTTACTCGGGGATAGGATCAATAGACAGGTTGAGCAGCTTGGGCATCCGAGGATACAAGGGCATGAGTGGCCTAGGAGATAATTTCTCATCTTGTATTAAACTATTTTAACTTTAATTGTAATTTCATAGGATATTGGTAGAGTTATCCCTCCCATAGATTGTATCATGACAGATATATCAAAATTAAGAGCCTTTAAGAAATAGTGGAATGCACCTTCAACAACCGGTCTCACGGGGATTGGAATTCTATCCCATGTCCCCTAGAATCTGAAGTTAAAATATGCCATCTTCTCATTCAATACCCTCTTAATTGTTGTCAACTTCTCCAAAAGATATCAAATAACTACCCTTTCACCAAACTTACTACACAAGGTTGCGCATAGTGCATTCCACTTTTGTATTGAAATAGTTGTCAAACTTCTAAACCATGGCAAAGATTTTCCTTTGAAAGAAGAAGATAACAATTTTATTGCCACATCCATCTCAACAATTTCATGAATTGCACATACATTTGCAATATCTTGGATGTGATTAGCTGGAGTAGTGTGATTTTCTCCTATGAAGAATAATATTCTTCAAATTTGCTATTGGGATAAGATTCTGGTCATTCAAGGCAAGTCTATTACTACTAGTGAAACTAACAAATGGATTTGGTTGTTGTGTAACTATTTTGATTTATCTAAGAACTCTTGTTAAGTATAAGAAGGGCCTACTAGAAGGAGTTGAAAGTGTTATATTTGAGGGAAATGGAGATCTCTGAAATTGTCTTCCTCTTCTTCCTCTTCTTGGAGATAGATGAAAATGTTGAAATATCCCCTTCTTTCTTATTCTAGACCATGTTTAAATCCGTCTCATGAACTTGAACCACTAGTACTGCTTTGAAACCAATTGAATTTTTAAATAGATTCACCAGATCTGTTTCTACACAACCTATCAAAGGATAGAGTTTTACCAAGATACACATATAAAATTAATAAAACTTGAAATATTAATTTCTAGGTCCTACCGAGTATTGCAAAACTGTTGGAGCACAAAATTGCACTGTCACAAATCAAAAGAATCTAAGGATTTTAGGTAACATTGGACTATCTACGAGTTGTGGAAATCAAATTCAGACACCTCCGTGAGAAGGTTGGCCTCCTCTACTCTACTTCTATCAAAAAACTACTCCTTGGAATTAAAGTCCAACTATCTAACTCTACTCGAAAATTCAAAGGGACCAGGGGTGAGAAGGAGATGCATAAAAAAGAAATCCTAAACTAGATAAGGATATAACACCAAAAATAAGGGGATGAATACTTCAACAAGAGAGAAAATGGGAGAAAACGATGGTTAAAAGGGTTGAAATGAAATCCATAATTAAAAACCGCGTCCATAATTCCACTTTCACGATGCACAATAGAAAAATTATTAAACAAGACATGTGACACACATGTGAGAAAAAAGAGGCAATGAAACACAATGATACACTAGCTAAGGCAAAAACGAGCCACAAAATAAGATATTTTATTGCTTGAAGATCATGCATAGATTGTTACAATCGTAATAAGAAGGTCTAAACAGTCACAGAGTTGTGATAAAAGGCATGCAAATCTTAGAATACTTGTGCAACATTTAATTGATGCCCTTGCATTCCCAAAGTATCCAACATTACAAATGAAAATCATTTTACAATATATAGAAAAATGGGAGAAAATAAGAAGAGAAAAATATAGGGAAATTCAAATTCCTTCTTCCAACCACCGACCACTTTCATTAAATTTTATAGAAAGATCTGAGCATTTACGAAATACCACTTTCCCACACCATTTTCCTTATTAAAGAAGGAACGTATCACATATTTTGTTAAATTGGTGGTAAATTCACATGGAGTAGTTATTTGCATGCTGGAGACACTTTTGTTCATTTTCGCCACCTACCTCCCTTTAATTTAAGAAAATTTATTTCTATTATGTAGAGGAGGTTGAGATTTTTCCACTAATACAAGATTTTTAAGGATCAGATCATTGGATTAAAAATTATATTTATTTTTTATTTCCTCATGGAAAGCTATTATTTTCCTTTGATATGCGGCTTTCTCTTTTAGCCTTATGTGACTTTTAACTTTTGTGGTATTCTTCGTACTTTCATGAATCTGTTATCTTCTTAGCCTAACCCATAGTTTATCCAATGTGGCACGGCTTCGAGTCAACATCCACGAACCCTTTTCCTTCAATCTAAGGTTTATAACCATTTTTCTTTTACCCATGGATTTACTTTTTGTGTGTCGAGGCTTGTTTAAAACATCCACTACCTTGTTTTGTCCTGCGGATTTTTTTAGACTTTTGTGGCACCTCTCCTTTCGTCGTGGCTTTTCCATTTCACTCCACGGCATACTTAAATCCTTCCACTCGCCCTCATTACTCAACCCGCGGCATTTCAATTTGTTCAATTCTTGCATGGGTGAAAAAATGGACAACATTAGAATCCACTAGATCCAAATCATGTTCTCTATACTACTTGATTTATCGGATTATATTAAAAATAAAATTCAAATTTAGATATTTTAGTTTTAAATAAAAGCTATATTGTTATTCATTTATAAAAGTACCCAAAGAATTATGATATTTTAAGTTATTCCAATTTTTATATACATGATTTATTATAATCCAAATAAAATCAAAATTTCCACCATTTTCCACAAATCTATTTCAAAACTACTAGCCATTAACCCTAATTATTATTATGTATTCAGATAATTTGATGAATATATTTGAAATTAATACTAATATTTTAATTATATTTGTTTTGGAGTGACACATGTTATACATTTATTGGTTTATATAAATAATCGGGGGTTTATAGATAGCTATTTCTCAATACCGGCTTAAGGTTATTTAAATTTTTAATTTGAAGTGACTTGTGTCTTATTGTCATTGAATAAAGTAGATAATACATTTTGTGCTACTTTGTTTGAGGGGTAGTTTTTGGTGATGGGTCAATACTAATTTCACTAAATATCTTATTTGAAATTTTTGCAAGTGGTCAAGGAATATTTCTAATTTAATAACTCATGGAAATTATTTAGTAGATAGGTCAATCCAAAATTTCATTGATTTTGAATAGGAAGGAAATTATAAATTTTTAATTTCTATTCACCAAAAACTATCTTTCCTATGGTGTTAACCTATATAATCTATGTAGTGCCCCACACTTTTCAAAAAAAAATAAAATAAAATATTTAAATTAAAAAAACAGCCCGTGAATGTGGGGGCGGATTTAGGCAAGTTGGGGACTGTCCCATCTTTTTGGTTTTGTGTGGAGAGAGAGAGAGAGTACGCCACGCCATGGAAAGGGAGGTTTTGTGCAGGTTTGAGGTGGCCATTGGGGGCATTCAAGACTACTTTGGGGGCGTTGTTTCAGTCTTTGACCAAATGAAAGAATGGGACAACTTCGCATGGAGTATGGTGGCGACTGGGTTCAAAGAACGTGGGGGTTTCCTCAGGGGACAATCACTCTGTTCCACCCATGCATCAAACAAGTACCCAATCCAATGAGTTTACATTTTCCATCATCCTCCTAGCCTCACCAAAAAAATGAGTTCTAGAACATGTGTGGGCATTTTTCAAAGCATAAAAGACACATGAATTTTTGACAGATGTTGTAGTTGTAAATATTGAGGGGGCACTATTTTCAATGTTTGACCAAATGAAAAAATGAGGTAGCTTCTCCTAGAGTATGGTTGCGGCTAGGTACAGAAAATGGAGGAGGGATCTTTTGTCTGATATTGTTTGTATGAGAGCACTGGCGGATCTGTATGCAAATGTGGAAGCAGTCACAAGGTGCATGGACTATGTGACAAAATGCCTGCAAAAAAATGTGTCTGTGGATATGTTTGCTTGGTGTTTAATGAGCACATGAGAATGTATCATCAACATGCCAATCCGGCCTATGGTGGCTGTGTGGATATGTTTGCTTGGTGTTTGATGAGCACATGAGAATGTGCAAAAGGTGGAAGCATGTGAACTGTTCGACAATGCCTAAAGAAATGTGATTTATGGACTGCAATGATTGTGCAGGATGTGCAAAAAAATGAGGTTGTTGAAAATGCCTTGAAACTTTGAAGCAAATGCAATTGGTACATGTAAAGCCAAAATCCACAACATTTTTCCAAAGATCCTCCCACCTCATCAAAATGGGAGCTTTAGAGTAGGCCTCGGACAACCGTCAAAGAATAATGGTAGAGGATTTTAGTTGCAAGTGTGCTAGTAGACAAGTATGCAAATTGCGGAAGCATACACAAGGCAATCAACTATTTGACAAAATGCCTCAAAGAAATGCGGTCTCATGGAATGCCATGATGGCAGGATATGCACAAATGGGTTGTTGAATAGGATTTAGAAATTTATGAGAAAACCGTGGTGTCGCAGATCTAAAGTCGCTACAAAACCTTGCTAAGATCTCTTGTCCCGTGCTTATGCAAGTTGTGGAACACATTTTGGACATCCTTCAAGTATAAAGAGTAGAGAAATGGTTTCAAATCTACAATTACCAATTCTTTGATAGGCATGTATGCAAAATGGTGGAGTTGTGGATGCTCGTGAACCGGTTGGCGAAGTGCCCAAGCGAGATGCTGAACCAAATCCCACAATTTTGATCAACTTCATTCCTAGGCATGGTTCATCTTCCCTCATCTTTCATAACTCTTGTATTTTATTTTTCTTTTACAACTTAAAATAATTTTAAAATATCAAGATCTTAATATAGTTAATTGTTTATTTCAACTCATGTAAAAACAATGAAATGTCTTGTCGTAACTCACGATGTCAAAATAACTCGATACATTAAAACATGAACTTCCACCCTCATTCTGAGGTGATTTAGAAAGCTTCCTACCTAGTTATATCTACACTATTGGTATATCGACAAGATGAGTTTGACTTCCCAGTAATATTGTTGACCTTCTTCCTGTTAAATAGTTAATTATTGCATTTTTGAGACTCATTAAGTACCCTTCGTAACTCTGAAAATGAGATGTGAAGCTTCATTTGTGTACCTTGATATGTAAGGAGTCACCTTGACCTTTGGTTTGACCCCGAACAAACATATGAGATCTTTTCGACACTCTTATAGGAGCCTTGTTACACTGCTTTACAGTAGTAAAAAGTTGTTAAATCTAGAAAGTTGGCTTTCATTTTGAACCGCCATTTGAAACCTGGATAGAGAAATTATTTCCCGTCTTCACAAACCTCTAGTGTTTATACTATAAAATTGCATGGAACATTTAGTTTAGGGAAAATCACTTTTCTTGATGGTTTGGTAAATCCATTTTCTAGGCCTCCGATCGCAGTTTGATGAGGTCAAACTGGACCAATTTTGACTTGTCACTCCAGAAAACTTGTTGCCGTTTGAAAATGGTTTTCTAGCTCTCAATCCCATCGACTCTAATGAATTTTCCTTATATAGGGAACTAGTAGGAGGTGTCTCATTACATGCTCATCCATCAAACATCAATTATGGACGCAGTTTTCTGGGCCCTCAAACTAACTTTTGTTCTTTTTTTTTGCATTAGGTCAACTACGACAAATGACCCCGAAAAACTAACCACCAAACGCAAACCATTTGCTTTTTCCCAATTCCGTCGATTCTTGCTATGAACTCTTGCTATATCCGGGGACACGTATAAAGTTAATTGTGGTGCGCGTTCTCATGGAAGATAACTTTTGGAAGTGATTTCTTAGCCTCCAAGCCCGTTTTGAATGTTTTGTAGCTAGTGAGAAAATGTAAAATTGAAAGTCATGGGGACCCTCATAGGGTTTCCAAACCACCATGGAAACTTTTAACACATGAAAATAGTTGTTTAAAACCCTTTAGTGTATCTATTGTGTGAAATAGAACTTTTGACAAAATGGTGTTTTCTCTCTCTTCCCTTCTCTTTCTCTCTCCTGGGTTACAAAGTGAAGTGAAATGAAATACATTGAATACATGTCTCTAAACCCTTTTATTTCATTTGCAAATTGTAATTATTATCATATGTAGATGGGAAAACTAAAAATGATAATTATGTTAGGTTAGGGTGGATGCCATGCTAGCGATTTATCATTGATATCATGCTCACGTGGGTTTTACAGGATGGAAGAATGACGATGAAAAAGGTGATGTGTAATTTAATTATTATCATTGTAATTTTTATAGTTCATTGTTAAATGAATAAATGTATAATGTAGTCTCATGTTATACAAGGTTATAATTGATAATTTGTTGATATGTATGAAAT
Source organism: Taxus wallichiana var. yunnanensis (assembly GCA_018340775.1). Lineage (NCBI taxonomy): Eukaryota > Viridiplantae > Streptophyta > Pinopsida > Cupressales > Taxaceae > Taxus > Taxus wallichiana. The sequence continues at coordinate 277,003,727 of CM031244.1, forward strand.
GCTAGTTTCTAGGACATTTAGGAAATGTGCATTTAATCTTAGGTTCAATTTTGATTCAGAGAACACATGGTTAAAAGGGGTTAATATTTATATAAGATAAATGAATTTGAAGTAATATCTTGTAGTGTATATTTAGTGTTCAATAAATGAATAACGAGTCATCTTGTGCATTCATACTTTGTAAATGTAATAAAGATTTTTAATAAAAACACACTACCCTTGTTCAACATCGGGACATAACTTGTTTTTCATGTGAGATTCTCCTTACCGTAGAAGACATTGAAAACCATAGGATGAACTTAATCTTTGCTCTCGGTGGAACGTCCTAATTTAGGAAAATCAGAGATCAAGATTGGACTTATCGTCTTAGTAAGTAGGTTTAGTGACATTGTGTTAACCCATCTGATAGGAGTGACACAGTCAAATTTTTCCTTGAAATGTGTAGAGTTAACCCCTCCTTCGTAGCCTAGCAGACTACCTTTTCTTTCAAAGTTAGATTTAAAATTAAATATCTTCATCGAATGAAATCCCTATTGGATCTAGATGACATGGAAGGAGGTTGTGACTTAGTTGCTCTAGGTCTTAATCTCTTGTTAATGAACCCCTTAGCTCTGCTCAGCTAACTGTGTTACCTTGGTTTCTCTCATCATAACACCTTGGTCCTTTCTGGAAGGTGGTTTAGCATAAATTTTTCCTCTCGCTTAAAACTCATGTTTAGTTGAGGGGTAGACCCTTAGGTGAAGTTGGAAATTAATCTAAACCTCGTTGATTTGGATGTTAATTTAGGGTTCGTGTGTAGCTTCAAGTCTTCTAATCATATATGTCTTCAAGAGGTTGGTCAAACACTTCGTAACTCCTTGTACAAGACAATGCTAAAAATAAGACCTTAATGTGACGTAGAAAATAAAGCATATAAGAATAAAAATGAGAATTGAGGTTAGGGATACTGCCACTTTTGGAGACCTTATATCTCGATTAAAAATACTCTTGTGTTTCAAAGAATATGTATTGCATTGTTGTGATCAAACTAAAAGAAAACAAAAGATATATAAATATATAGAAAAGGAAGTCATTAAGTCATTGAATTAGAATAACTATGGTAGGGGAAATATCTCTACCGTGATTGAGGAATGCTTTTGGTAAAAAGTTATCTTGTATCTAAATCTCCGTCAAATCCTAATATCGCTATATGAACACCAAGTCACATTCACTTGAGTTATAAGAATAGAAAGGTAGATACTGAATATATGTTCGAGAAGAATATTCTTCACATAATAATAAGATAATTAAGTACTTTGTATGCAATTTGATTTATGCCAAAATAAGTATGTTAGTTATGGAAAATTTTATAAAGTATAAGAAGCTAACATAAGATGGTCAAACTATATTTTAACCATGGAATAAACTTAAGAATATGAGGGTGGAAAAATAAGAAATTTATCCTTGCACAATAATGTTCTTCGAATGTTAATCGTGACTAAAATACATTTACAGAAATGATGTGTTGTGGGTTCGCCATTCCTGAAGTCATGTTTCTTGTGGTTATGTCATTGCTAGTGTTCGTTGTTTGGAAAAGTGTGGCATTGACATGCCTATGTCATTTTCATGTGTCTATGTGAGTTGATGACTTATGTGATTGTTGTATGTGAGTCGAGATTCTGTACTTGGAGCCCTTGTTGTGTTGTGTGTAGTGAGCAATGTAAGTCAAAAAAATTATCCTGGTATTTTACTATTGTAATTGTGTGTGTAAAATGCGGGCACTACATATGTTATCAGAGCAAGGTTCATGCTCTCGAACCTCTAGGATGGATTGGAGTTGTGATGATTCTACATGATGGTGGTGGATATTGGGAGAGTAATGTGATATATGTTGTTATGTGAACTATGTCGTAATTGTGAAATTATGAGCGCACATGTGGTGCATGTCACTTAGTGCATATTTTTTGTCATGTTTATGTGCTTGTGATGAGAGTATCGACTCTCCTTTTCATGGATTCAATGAGGAATCCATGTGTGATGTACCACCTTGTTGTTGTGAATGGAATGATATTGTAAATTGCAGAGTGTTGAAACATTTTGGCTTTATGTGATATGAAGGTGTATTGACGTATTGCATGACAAAATTGATGTAAAGTGAATCACATTTCATCATGATGTCATCACCGTATTGTGATTAGTTGTGTGCATCGTCATGTTGTTTTACAATTGACTATATGTTGTAAGGTTAGACATTGTGTTCCTCATACATATAATTCATGTAATATGTGATGGTTCATGTCGTGAATTAGGGGCATATGGTGAGTATGATCCCTAGTGTACAATGATTGCACTTTGGGTGCAAGATGTGCTAATGTGATGTATCGTAACCCGTGAAAGTAATGATTGTGTTATACCCTGTATATATATATACCATACATAAGACGTTATGGTCAATGTGCGTGAATCACCATTGTGTTAGTGATGTAGTTATGTGTATGTTGTGAACCTTACACTAGACGACCCTAAGGGGATAAACTGTCAAGAGTGTATGTGTGGAGAGAGGAGGTGTGGACCAGGTTTTCATAATCTTGAGCTGAGTACAAGTGAGGAAGTGGAGTCTTATATAGACTAAAAACCACTTCTATCTGTTTAGTATACTTCGAGCTTGCTCATTATATTGTGGTTGCGCACCACCATAGGCTCAACTTATGCAACTAGAGTTCCCTGCTCTTTCCAATTGGATTGTTCATTGTATAATCCTATGTGATTTTGACTATGTTGATCCTTGTGGGAGTATGGAGTAATGATTCAGTGGATATGATGACAGTTACATTATTTGATTTACTCATTTCTGGTTACATGTATAGTTTTACGAGCTAAGGCTCGATGTCCGAGTGCTAGCAACTCGATGAGTACCCCTTTGGTGGCAGTATGAGGCCACATAGTGATTATAATGTGCTATTTTCTCAATACTTATTTTATTCATAAATTGATCATTATCTTTTTTATCTAGAACCAGCCATTTTCTTGATTGACATGTTCTTATATGTTGGGCATTTATTTGATTGTTGCATTAACAGTTGGATTTTTCACTAACCATGGCTAATCATCCATTTTTTTCTTAGTTTTAAAACTTTCTTTTCATATTTAAAAGTTTTGTAGCCTAGCCCAAGGCTTTTAATTTTTCCACTTGGCATTTGAATGGATTGTTATGTTGGTTCTAATGTCATAATGTGTTGGGTTAGGGTCATGGGATTAACCATGGAGTGGTTGAACCTATGGACCCACTTCGTTGTATGGGGGTATGCCCCAAGGAGTTACAAATAACTAGCGGGTTGTTGAACCACGAGTTATTATGTCACTTGGGTTGGGGGTGACGGGGCTCTATGTGCCCAGGGAAATAAGGTGACCTGGCCTCATTAAAAGGAGAAAGGAGATGGGCCTCTATGGTTGAGTGACCTTTTATTCTTTATGGCACTCTATGGTGGAGTGACCTGATATTCTTGATGGGGCTCTATGGTTGAGTGACCCGACTTGGTTTTGACACTATGATTCTTTCTCTATGAGAGGTATATGGAGATTATTTGGTGATGCTTTGGGGAGGTATATGGAGTTACCTTTTTGTGCTTTTGGAGATATCTGGAGTTTTTTGTGATGCCTTGTGATGTGTGGAGTTGGTATAGTAAGTTATGTGTACTCTTGTGAGTCTGGTTAGACTTTGTTATGCTTGAGGATTGACATTTCCATTTGTATTGACTACTAGATATTGGATTGGAACTATGTTGTTATAGTCATGGATTTCTTTGGGTCTTGTGATACTCATTGTATATGTATCAGTGTGTTGACCTGGTTTGTCAGTCATATGTGTGTACTAGATCTATGTCTAGGACGTAATTGTTGGAAATTATTTGCTATGTGGTATACTTGTGTCATTCCATGGTTTGGTGAAACCCTTGTGAGGTGATATGATCGTGAAAGTATGTAAAAGTATGCTTGTGAAATTTTAGTGTTGTGTATGGCCCTGGTAGGGTGTTGTGATTGTAGTTCATGATGGGAACCCACAGAAATGAATAAATTAAAATTCTACAAAAATGAAATTTTAAAGGACTCAAATTAATAATAATGTTAATAGAAGGAGATTAATGAAATAATGAATAAGAGGCAACTACCAATCTTCAATTAACCTTGAAAGTTAAAATTTCTACCAAATGTTCCTAGGGCCACCTCGTGGCCGTGATTTTGTGTCTAAAATCTTAACCTTAGAGCATACCTTCACCCATATTTGTTCCTTTTTGCTACCATTTCTCTTTCTTCATTGTCTGTCACATCGAGGACGATGTTTTATTAAGGGGAGGGAGAAGTAGTGCCCCACACTATTTAAAAAAAAAAAATAAAAGATATTAAATTAAATTAAAAAAAAACCCACGAATGTGGGGGACAAATTTAGGGCAAGTTGGGGAATTTGTCCCATCTTTTTGGTTTTGTGTGGAGAGAGAGAGTGCGCCGTGCCATGGAAAGGGAGGTTTTATGTAGGTTTGAGGAAGCCATTGGGGGTGTTCAAGACTAATTTCGGGGTGTTGTTTCAGTCTTTGACCAAATGAAAGAATAGGATAGCTTCGCATGGAGTATGGTGGCAATTGGGTTCAGAGAACATGGGGGTTTCCTCAGGGAACCGTCACTCTGTTTCACCCATGCATCAAACAAGTACCCAATCAAATGAGTTTACATTTTCCATCATCCTCCCAAATTTGCCAAAAAAAAAATGAGTTCTAGAAGCTATGTAGGCATTTTTCAAAGTATAAAAGACACAGGAAATTTTGACAGATGTTGTAGTCACAAATGCTAAGGGGGGCATTGTTTTCAATGTTTGACCAAATTAAAAAATGAGGTAGCTTCACCTGGAGTATGGTTGCGGATGGGTACAAGACATGGAGGAGGGATCTTTTTTTGATATTGTTTGTATGAGAGTACTGGTGGATCTGTATATAAATGCGGAAGTAGCCACAAGGTGCATGGACTTTGTGACAAAATTCTTGCAAAAAAAATGTGGCTGTGTGGATATGTTTTCTTGGTGTTTAATGAGCACATGAGAATGTATCATCAACATGCCAATCCGGTCTGTGGTGGCTGTGTGGATATTTTCTTTTGGTGTTTGATGAGCACATGAGAATGTGCAAAAGGTGGAAGCATGCGAACTGTTCAACAATGCCTGAAAGAAATGTGATTTATGGACTATAATGATTGCAGGATGTGCAAAAAAAATGAGATTGTTGAAAAGGCCTTGGAAACTTCCAAGAAAATGCAATTGGTACGTGTAAATATAGATTCCACAACCTTTTTCCAGCATCCTCCCAGCCTCTGTCAAAATGGGAGCTTTAGAGCAGGCCTCGGACAACCATCAAAGCATAATGGTAGAGGATTTTAGTTGCAAGTGCACTAGGGTAGTATGCAAATTAGTGGAAGCATACACAAGGGTAACCACTATTTAACAAGTATGCAAATTACGATGGCAGCTTACACAAAATGGATTTGTTAAGTCAACTATTTGACAGAATGCCTCAAAGAAATGTGGTCTCATGGAATGCCATGATGGCAGGATATGCACAAATGGGTTGTTGAATAGGCTTTAGAAATTTATGAGAAAACCGTAACTGGAAGATCTAAAGTCGTTACCATAACCTTGCTAGCATCTCCCAGTCCTATGCCAGATGTGAGTTGTGGAACACATTTTGGACATCCTTCAAGTATAAAGAGTAGAGAAATGGTTTCAAATCTGCAGTTACAAATTCTTTGATAGGCGTGTATGCAAAATGGTGGAGTTGTGGATGCTCGTTAACCAGTTGGCGAAGTGCCCAAGCAAGATGCTGAACCGAATCCCACAGTTTTGATCGACTTCATTCCCAGGCATGGTTCACCTTCCCTCATCTTTCATAACTCTCGTATTTTATTTTTCATTTACAACTTAAAATAATTTTAAAATATCAAGATCTTAATACAGTTAATTGTTTATTTCAACTCGTGTAAAAACAATGAAATGTCTTGTCGTAACTCACGATGTCAAAATAACTCGTTACATTAAAACATGAACTTCCGCCCTCATTCTGAGGTGATTTAGAAATCTTCCTACCTAGTTAGATCGCTACACTATTGGTATATCAACAAGATGAGTTTGACTTCCCAATAATATTGTTGACCTTCTTCCTATTAAATAGTTAATTATTGCATTTTTTGGAGACTCATTAAGTATCCTTCGTAAACTCTTATAGAGCCTTGTTACATTCGTGTACCTTGATATGCGAGGAGTCACCTTGACCTTTGCTTTGACCCCAAAGTAAAAGGTTGTTAAATCTAGAAAGTTGGCTTTCGTTTTTGAACCGCCATTTGAAACCCGGATAGATAAATTATTTCCGTCTTTGCAAACCTCTAGTGTTTATACTAGACAATGGCATGGAACATTCATTTTAGGGAAAAGTGATTTTCTGGATGGTTTGGAAAAGCCATTTTTAGGCCTCCTGTCAGAAGTTTGATGAGGTCAAACTGGACCAATTTTGACTTGTCACTCCAGCAAAACCTTGTCGCCGTTTGAAAATGGTTTTCTAGCTCTCAGTCCCGTTGACTCTGATGAATTTTCCTTATATAGGGGAACTAGTAGGAGGTGTCTTGTTGTGTGCTCATCCATCAAACATCAGTTATGGATGCAGTTTTATGGGCCCTCGAACTAATTCTTGTTCTTTTTGCATTGGGTCAACTACACAACCACCGACCCCAAAAACTATCTCAAGCCAAACGCAAACCATCCACTTTTTTCCAATTCCATCAGGTTGATATGAACTCTTGGTATATCTGGGGACACGTAGAAATTTAATCGTGGTGCGTGTTCTCATCGAAAGATAAATTTTGGAAGTGGTTTCTTAGCCTCCGAGCCCATTTTGAACATTTTGTAGCTAGTGAGAAAATGTAAAAATAGAAAGTGCATGGACCCTCGTAGGGTTTCCAAACCACCCTGCAAACTTTTAACACATGCAAATAGTTGTTTAAAACCCTTTAGTGTATTTGTTTTATCAAATAGAACTTTTGACAAAATGGTGTTTTCTCTCTCTTCCCTTCTCTTTCTCTCTCCTGGGTTACAAAGTGAAGTGAAATGAAATGCATTAAATACATGTCTCTAAACCCTTTTCTTTCATTTGCAAATTGTAATTATTATCATATGTAGATGGGAAAACTAAAAAATGATAATTATGTTAGGTTAGGGTGGATGCCATGCCAGCGATTTATCGCTAATATCATGCTCACGTGGGTTTTGTAGGATGGAAGAATGACGACGAAAAAGGTGATGTGTAATTTAATTATTATCATTATAATTTTTATAGTTCATTGTTAAATGAATAAATGTATAATGTAGTCTCATGTTACAAAAGGTTATAATTGATAATTTGTTGATATGTATGAAATGCTAGTTTCTAGGACATCTAGGAAATGTGCATTTAATCTTAGGTTCAATTTTGATTCAGAGAACACATGGTTAAAAGGGGTTGATATTTATATAAGGTAAATGAATTTGAAGTAATATCTTGTAGTGTATATTTAGTGTTCAATAAATGAATAACGAGTCATCTTGTGCATTCATACTTTGTAAATGTAATAAAGAGTTTTAATCGAAAACACACTACCCTTGTTCAACATCCGTACATAACTTATTTTTCATGTGTGATACTCCTTACCGTAGAAGACATTGAAAACCGTAGGATGAACTTAATCTTTGCTCTCGGTGGAACCTCCTAATTTAGGCAAATTAGAGCTCAAGATTGGACTTATCGACTTAGTCAGTAGGTTTAGTGACATTGTCTTAACCCATCCGATAGGAGTGGCATAGTCAAATGTTTCCTTGAAATGTGTAGAGTTAACCCCTCCTTCGTAGCCTAGCGGACTACCTTATCTTTCAAAGTTAGATTTAAAATTAAAGATTGTTATGTTTGTGGAGCCTATTTTCATTTTAGAGTGTGGTACACCTTCTATGTGTTACACTCGGTTATTTTTACAAATGGTCCCGCTCGCCGGTGAGTGGGTCGGGGGTTTGGGGCGAAGCCCCGCTCAAATTTTTATGAGTGGTTTATTAACCCATGGGTAATGGGTAACCATTATGGGCTATTTTTGGGCCCATGGTTTTGATACCCATGGTTTTTGCCCATGGTTTTGATACCCACGGTTTTGTATCAAACTTCTTAAGCAATTGTTTATTTATATGGAATTATGCATATGATACATATACAAGAAAATGTATTGTAGATGTGATTTGAATTTAGGTGTGAATTCTATAGAGTTTGTTGAGCATAGCTCCAAACGGATCTGGGTATTCTATTGAGAGATTGGAGGCTTGTAATAAAATCGAGCAAGTGATTCTTTTTTGACATAGCCCAAATTAGGTGAACCACATTAAATATTATCTCTCCGTGTTGTGTTATTTATTATGCACTTTTGTTTGAGATCTGTAATATTTTCTCGCATATTAGTTTCTCTTGTTGTGATTCTGTAAGGTATTATTCCATATATTTTATCTCTTATTTCCTAACAATTTGTATAAGAGCCTGGTTTGGTTTGTTGAAGTGTTGAATCGTATGGAAATTTTTTAGCTTGAGTGGGAGCTATGGAAGATAATGGAAGATCTAGGGTTGATAAATTCAAAGGGAAGAATTTCAGTCTTTGGAAGATGCATATGAAAGATTACCTTTATCAGAAGGATCTTTATACTCCGCTATCTGAGAAGGTGAACAAACCCTTGAGTATGACAAATGTGGAATGGGATTTGTTGGATCGTAAGGCACTTGGAACGATTTGGCTATGTCTTGAATCTTTGTTATTATTTAATGTTTCAAAGGAAAAGACTACAAAAGAAGTGATGGATGTATTAGGGAAGTTGTATGAAAAACCCTCTACCTCTAATAAGATATTTTTAATGAAAAAGTTGTTTAATATGAAGATGTCTGAGAATGGTTTAGTAGCAGATCATCTAAATGATTTTAATACGGTTGTAAATATGCTAGCTTCGGTTACAATAGAATTTGATGAAGAAGTTAGGGCTTTATTAGTTCTATGCTCTTTACCTGAGAGTTGGAATAGCCTAGTAATGGTGGTAAGCAACTTAGTTCTGCTAACTCAAAGTTGAAGTTTGAGGATGTTGTAGGGGTGATTCTAAGCGAGGAAATGCAAAGAAAAAGCTCTGGTGAATCTTCTACTTCAGAATGCTTTGATAATGGAAACTAGAGGGAGACAGAAGAATAGAGGAAACCATGGAAAATCAAAGGATCGGACAAGGTCAAAATCCAAAAGCAAGATAGTATGTTGGCACTGTGGAAAGTCTGGGCATGCAAAGAAGGACTGTTGGGAGATTTAGGACAAGAAGAAACAATAGGAAGAAAACAAGGAGGCAAATTTGGCATCGAGTAATATATGCCAGGGACATTTTTATTCTTTCTTTGCATAATATTAATGAATATTGGGTTTTAGATTCAGATTCTTTTCATGCTACTCCACATAGGCATTATTTTGTTGAATATGTTCAAAGGGATTTTGGGCATGTTTTTCTTGGTGATGATGAGCCTTGCAATATAGTTGGAAAAGGTTCTATTCAGGTTAAGATGCAGAATGGGAATACATGGCTATTGAAGGATGTTAGACATGTGCCTACATTAAGGAGAAATTTGATATTGGCGAGGCAATTGGGAAGTGATGGTTGTACTATGATATTTACAGCTAACTCTTGGAAGGTTACCAAGGGTGCTCTTGTGGTGGTAAGAGGTAAGAAGGTTGGAACCTTGTATTTATCCACTAATAGTACTAATGATTGTAATCTTGTGGCTTTAGATGTAGATACAACATTATGGCACTATAGGCTCGGTCATATGATGCATAAGGGCATGGACATCATAAAGAATAATTTACCTGGATATATAGAAATAGGTTTGGATTTATGTGAGAACTGCATATATGGGAAACAAAAGTGAGTAAGGTTTCTCAAGGTTGGACCTACGAAGAAAGAGAGTAAGTTAGAGTTGGTACATTTTGATGTGTGGGGCCAGCTCAGGTATCATCTCTTGGGGTTCAAGTTATTATGTTACTTTTATTGATGATGCAACAAGGAAAGTTTGGGTTTATTGTATTAGAAACAAATCTGATGTATTTGATACTTTTGTTAAATGGAAAGCCTTGGTAGAGAATGAAACAGGTCTTAAGTTAAAATGTCTCAGGTCAAATAATGGAGGGGAGTATTATAGCAATGAATTTGATGATTATTGTTCTAAGAATGGAATCCATAGGAAAAATATGGTTCCAGGAACCCCGCAGTAGAATGGGGTGTCAGAAAGGATGAATAGAACAATAATGGAACGTGCTAGGAGCATGAGGATACATGCAGGACTGCCTCTTTATTTTTGGGTAGAAGCGGTGAGCATAGCTATGTACTTAATAAACAGAGGACCCTCAAGTGCCTTGGATGGAGGCATACCTGAGGAGGCTTGGTATGGTAAGAAAGTCGATTACTCATTTCTTAGAGTCTTTGGATGTGAGGTGTTTATTCATATTGACAAGGATGATAGGACCACTTTTTCTTGGTTATGGTGGTGATGACTTTGGATTTAAATGTTGGAGTATTAAGGATAATAAAATCATTCGATCTAGGGATGTGGTCTTTAATGAGAAAGTCATGTATAAGCAACAGTTGTAGGAAAACATGGAAGAATCCAAGAAAGAATATGTAGTGGTAGAGGATCTTGAGGATGGGACGGTGATCCATGAATCGGTTCGGGAACCTAGTCAATAGGAACTCCAAACTTCTACAAAGGAGGTCTTCTAGGGTAAGAAAAGAACCATAACATTTTTCTCCTTCTCTTTATTATTTATTACTCACTGATAGTGGAGAGCTAGAGAGATTTGATGAAGCAATGTAGGTAGATGTCAGTAAGAAGTGGGAGCAAGCCATGGATGAGGAGCATAAGTCTCTCATGGAGAACTAGACTTGGGATTTGGTGAAGCTACCAGAAGGCAAAAGAGAATTGCAAAACAAGTGGGTGTATAGAGTTAAAGACGAAGGAGGAAAGAAAAGATATAAGGCCCGGTTGGTGGTCAAGGCATTTGCACGAAAAAAAGGTATAGATTTTGATGAGATCTTTTCTCTCCGTAGTAAAAATGACTTCTATTAGAACTGTTCTTGGAATAATGGCAGCAAAAGACTTGCACTTAGAATAGTTAGATGTAAAGACTGCATTTCTCCATGGTGATTTGGAGGAGGAGCTATATATGTAGCAGCCAAAAGGATATGAAGTCAAAGGTAAAGAGGAGATGGTGTGTAAACTAAAGAAGAGCTTGTATGGCTTGAAACAAGCTCCACATCAATGGTATAAGAATTTTGATAGCTTCATGATGGAGCAAGGTTATATCAGATGTCATTCTGACCATTGCATGTATACAAATAAATTTGAGGATGGAAGTTATATTATCCTGTGTTTGTATGTTGATGACATGTTGGTTGCAGGTAAAAACATGCAGGAAATAAAAGTACTCAAGAAACAACTAAGTGAATCCTTTGATATGAAGGATTTGGGGGCTTCCAGACAAATCCTTGGTATGAGGATAACTCGGGATAGGAAGGAATGGAAGCTGACTTTATCTCAGGAAGAGTACATTAAGAAGGTATTGGATAGGTTTAACATGCAAGATGTTAAATTGGTTGGGACTCCTTTGGCAAGCCATTTTAAGTTATCAAAGGAGCAGTGTCCCAAGACAGAGCAAGAAAGAAACCATATGTCCAAGGTACCTTACTCATCAGCGGTTGGCAGTTTGATGTATGCTATGGTATGCACTAGGCCTGATATTGCCCATGTAGTAGGAGCTGTGAGTAGATTTATGAGTGATCTAGGTAAAGAGCATTGGCAAGCAGTAAAGTGGATCCTTCAGTATTTGAGAGGGACCATGGGGATAGTTTTATGCTACAGTGGATCAGACACCACTTTACGTGGTTATGTAGATTCAGACATGGCTGGAGATGTAGACAGCAGGAGGAGCATGACAGGTTATATTTACACTATAGGTGGGACAACAGTAAGCTAGATTTCATGACTACAGAAGTTGGTGGCTTTGTCAACCACAAAGGTTGAGTATGTTGCTGCCACAGAGGCAAGCAAAGAGATGATTTAGTTACAATAATTACTTGAGGAGTAGGGGCATAAGCGGGGAGGAATGTAAGTTACATATTGATAGTTAGAGTGCTATACATCTAGCTAAGAACTCTGCTTTCCACTCCAAGATGAAGCATATACAGTTGAGATATCACTTCATCAAGATAGCTTTGGAGGAAGATAAGTTGAAGTTGGAGAAGATTCATACCACCTCGTAATCCTACAGACATGATGACCAAGGTGGTCATAAGGGATAAACTAAAGCTATGTTCAGCTTTGGTTGGCCTTCACGGATGAAAGTGAAGGGTTGAGAAGCTTGCTTAGTGGAAATCAGTCTTCAAGTGGGAGATTATTATGTTTGTGAAGCCTATTTTCATGTTAGAGTGTGGTACACCTTCTATGTGTTACACTCAGGTATTTTTATGGCATCCTACTCACCGGTGAATGGGTCAAGGGAATTTGGGGGTGAAGCCCCTAAAGCAAATTTTCATGGGTGGTTTATTAACCCATGGGTAATGGGTAACCATTATGAGCTGTTTTTGGGCCCATGGTTTTTCAGTACCCATTGTTTTGATACCCATGGTTTTTTGCCCATGGTTTTGATACCCACGGTTTTTTCCCATGGTTTTGATACCCACGCTTTTGTATTAAATTGCTTAAGAAATTTTCTATTTATATGGACTCATGCATATGATAAATATACAAGCAAATTTATTGCAGATGTGCTTTGAATTAAGGTGTGAATTATGTAGAGTTTGTTGAGCATAGCTCCAAACGGATCTGGGTATTGTATTGAGAGAGTGGAGGCTTGTAATAAAATCTGAGCAAGTGATTCTTGGTGGACATAGCCCAAATTGGGTGAACCACATTAAATCTTATCTCTCTATGTTGTGTTATTTATTCTACACTTTTATTTGAGATCTGTAATATTTTCTACATATTATTTTCTACTATTGCGATTCTATAAGGGATTATTCCGTATATTTTATCTCTTATTTCCTAACAAATCTCTTCATCGAATGAAATCCTGTTCAATCTAGATGACATGGAAGGAGGTTGTGACTTAGTTGATCTAGGTCTTAATCTCTTGTTAATGAACCCCTTAGCTCCGCTCGGCTAACTGCTTTTTACCTTGGTTTCTCTCATCATAACACCTTGGTCATTTTTATAAGGTGGTTTAGCATAAAGTTGTCCTTTCTCTTAAAACTCATGTTTAGTTGAGGGGTAGACCCTTAGGTGAAGTTGGAAATTAATCTAAACCTCATTGATTTGGATGTTAATTTAGGGTTCATGTGTAGCTTCAAGTCTTCTAATCATATATGTCTTCAAGAGGTTGGTCAAACACTTTGTAACTCCTTGTACAAGACAATGCTAAAAATAAGACCTTAATGTGATGTAGAAAATAAAGCATATAAGAGTAAAAATGAGAATTGAGGTTAGGGATACTGCCACTCTTGGAGACCTTATATCTCAATTAAAAATACTCTTGTGTTTCAAAGAATATGTATTGCATTGTTGTGATCAAACTACGAGAAAACAAAAGATATATAAATATAAAAAGGAATTCATTAAGTCATTGAATTAGAATAACTATGGTAGGGAAATATCTCTACCGTGATCGAGGAATGCTTTTGGTAAAAAGTTCTCTTGTATCTAAATCTCCGTAAATTGTGGTATTGCTATATGAACACCAAGTCACATTCACTTAAGTTGTAAGAATAGAAAGGTAGATATTGAATATATGTTCGAGAAGGATATTATTCACCTAATAATAAGATAATTAAGTACTTTGTATGCAATTTGATTTATGCCAAAATAAGTATGTTAGTTATGGAAAATTTTATAAAGTATAAGAAGCCAACATAAGATGGTCAAACTGTATTTTAACCACGGAATAAACTTAAGAATATGTGGGTGGACAAATGAGAAATTTATTTTGCTCAATAATGTTCTTGGAATGTTAATTGTAACTAAAATACATTTACGAAATGATGTGTTGTGGGTTCATCATTCACGAAGTCATGTTTCTTGTGGTTCGATCATTGCTAGTATTCATTCTTTGGAAAAGTGTGGCATTGACATGCCTATGTCATTTTAATGTGTCTATGTGAGTCGATGAATTATGTGAGTGTTGTATGTGAGTCAAGTTTCTGTACTTGAAGCCCTTACTGTGTTGTGTGTAGTGAGTAATGTAAGTAAAAAAAAATTTATCCTGGTATTTTACCGTTGTAATTGTGTGTGTAAAATGCGGGCACTACATAGGTATCGAGCGAGGTTCATGCTCTCTAACCTCCGGGAATGGATTGGAGTTGTGATGATTCTATATGATGGTGGTGGATATTGGGAGAGTAATGTGATATATGTTGTTATGTGAACTATGTCGTAATTGTGAAATTGTGAGCGCACATGTGGTGCATGTCACTTAGTGCATATTTTTGTCATGTTTATGTGCTTGTGATGAGAGTATCGAATCTCCTTTTCATGGATTCAATGAGGAATCCATGTGTGATGTACCACCTTGTTGTTGTGAATGGAATTATTTTGTAAATTACATAGTGTTGAAACATTTTGGCTTTATGTGATATGAAGGTGTATTGATGTATTGCATGACAAAATTGATGTAAAGTGAATCACATTTCATCGTGATGTCATCACCGTATTGTGACTAGTTGTGTGCATCATCGTGTTGTTTTACAATTGTCTATATGTTGTAAGGTTAGACATTGTGTTTCTCATATGTATAATTCATGTATTATGTGATGGTTCATGTCGCTAATTAGGGACATATGGTGAGTATGATCCCTAGTGTACAATGATTGCACTTTGGGTGCGGGGATGTGCTAATGTGATGTATCGTAACTCATGAAAGTAATGATTGTGTTCTATCCTGTATATATACCATGCATAAGATGTTATAGTCAATGTGCGTGAATCACCATTGGGTTAGTGATGCAGTTATGTGTATGTTGTGAACCTTACACTAGACGACCCTAAGGGGTTAAATTGTCAAGAGTGTATATGTGGAGAGAGGAGGCGTGGACCAGGTTTTCATAATCTCAAGCTGAGTACGAGTGAGGAAGTGGAGTCTTATATAGACTGAAAATCCACTTCTATCTATTTAGTATACTTCGAGCTTTCTCAATATATTGTGGGTGCGCACCACCATAGGCTCAACTTATGTAACTAGAGTTCCCTGCTCTATCCTATTGGATTGTTCATTGAATAATCCTATGTGATTTTGACTATGTTGATCCTTATGGGAGTATGGAGTAATGATTCGGGAAAGATGATGATAGTTACATGATTTGATTTACTCATTTTTTGTTACATGTATAGTTTTACGAGTTGAGGCTTGATGTCCGAATGCCAAAGAACTCGATGAGTACCTCTTAGGTGGTAGTATGAGGCCACATAGTGTTTGTAATGTGTTATTTTCTCAATATGTATTTTATTCGTAAATTGATCATTATCTCTTTTAGCTAGAACGGCCATTTTCTTGATTGACATGTTCTTATATTTTGGGCATTTATTTGATTGTTGCATTAACAGTTGGATTTTTCACTAACCATGGCTAATTAGCCATTTGTTTTTCTTAGTTTTAAAACTTTCTTTTCATATTTAAAAGTTTTATAGCCTAGCCCAATGCTTTTAATTTTGCCACTTGGCATTTGAATGGATTGTTATGTTGGTTCTAATGTCGTAATGTGTTGGGTTAGGGTCATGGGATTAACCATGGTGTGGTTTAACCTATGGACCTGCTTCGTTGTATGGGGGTACGCCCCCAGGAGTTACATATAAGTAGTGGGTTGTTGAACCACAAGTTATTATGTCCCTTAGGTTGGGGGTGACGGGGCTCTATGTGACCGGGGGTAATAGGGTGACCCACCTCATTAAAAGGAGAAAGGAGACGAGCCTCTATGGTTGAGTTACCTACTTATTCTTTATGGCACTCTATGGTGGAGTGACCTCATATTCTTGATGGGGCACTATGGTTGAGTGACCCGACTTGGTTTTGACACTATGATTATTTCTCTATGAGAGGTATATGGAGATTATTTGGTGATGCTTTGGGGAGGTATATGGAGTTACCATTTTGTGCTTTTGAGATATCTAGAGTTTTTTTGTGATGCCTTGTGATGTGTGGAGTTGGTATAGTAAGTTATGTGTACTCTTGTGAGTCTAGTTAGACTTTGTTATGCTTGAGGATTGACATTTCCATTTGTATTGACTACTGGATATTGGATTGGAACTATGTTGTTACAGTCATGGATTTCTTTGGGTCTTGTGATACTTGTTGTATATGTATCAGCATGTTGACCCAGTTTTTCAGTCATATGTGTGTACTAGATCTATGTCTAGGACGTAATTGTTGGAAATTATTTGCTATGTGGTCTACTTGTTGTCATTCCATGGTTTGGTGAAACCCTTGTGAGGTGATATGATCTTGAAAGTATGTAAAAGTATGCTTGTGAAATTTTAGTGTTGTGTATGGCCTTGGTAGGGTGTTGTGACTATAGTTCATGATGGGAACCCACAGGAATGAATAAACTAAAATTCTATAAAAATGAAAATTTAAAGGACTTAAATTAAGAATAATGTTAATAGAAGGAGATTAATGAAATAACAAATAATAGGGAATTACCAATCTTCAAAGAACCTTGAAAGTTAAAATTTCTACCAAATGTTCCTAGGGCCACCCCGTGGCCATGATTTTGTGTCTAAAATCTTAACCTTAGAGCGTACCTTCACCCATATTTGTTCCTTGTTGCTACCATTTCTCTTTCTTCATTGTCTGTCACATCGAGGACGATGCTTTCTTAAGGGGAGGGAGATGTAGTGCCCCACACTTTTTAAAAAATAAATAGATAAATGAAATAAAATATTTAAATTAAAAAAACACCCCGTGAATGTGGGGGCAGATTTAGGGCAAGTTGGGGATTGTCCCATATTTTTTGTTTTGTGTGGAGAGAGAAAGAGTGCACCGCGCCATGGAAAGGGAGGTTTTGTGTAGGTTTGACATGGTCATTGAGGGCATTCATGACTACTTTGGGGCGTTGTTTCATCTTTAATGAAATGAATGAACGGGACAGACTTCGCATGGAGTATGGTTGTGGCCTGGTTCGAGAGAACATGGGGTTTCCTCATGGGACAGTCACTCTGTTCCACCCATGCATCAAACAAGTACCCAATCCAATGAGTTTACATTTTCAATCATCCTCCTAGCCTATGCCAAAAAAATGATTTCTAGAACCTGTGTGGGCATTTTTCAAAGTATAAAAGACATAGGAATTTTTAAACAGATGTTTTGGTCTCAAATGCTTTGAGGGGGCGTTGTTTTCAATGTTCGACCAAATGAAAAAATGAGGCAGCTTTGCCGGAATATGGTTGCGGTTGGGTATAGAAAATGGAGGAGGGATGTTTTGTCCGATGTTTTTTTGTATGAGAGCAATGGTAGATCTATATGTAAATGTGGAATTAGTCACAAGGTGCATGGATTGTGTGAAAAAATGCCTAGAAAAAAATGTGTCTGTGTGGATATGTTTGCTTGGTGTTTAATGATCACATGAGAATGTATAATCAACATGCCAATCCGGCTTGTGGTGGCTGTGTGGATATGTTTTCTTGGTGTTTGATGAGCACATGAGAATGTGTAAAAGGTGGAAGCATGCAAATTGTTCGACAATGCCTAAAAGAAATGTGCTTTATGGACTGCAATGATTGCAGGATGTGCAAAAAAATGAGGTTGTTGAAAAGGCCTTGGAAAATTTGAAGCAAATGTAATTGGTACATATAAAGCCAAACTCCACAACCTTTTTCCAACATCCTCCCAGCCTTTGTCAAAATGGGAGCTTTAGATCAGGCCTCCAACAACCGTCAAATAATAATGGTACTGGATTTTAGTTGCAAGTGTGCTAGTAGACAAGTATACAAATTACGGAAGCATACACAAGGCAGTCAACTATTTGATAGAATGCCTCAAAAAAAATTGGTCTCATGGAATGCCATGATGGAAGGATATGCAAAAATGGGTTGTTGAATAGGCTTTAGAAATTTATGAGAAAACCGTAAATTTATGAGCACATCTAAAGCCTAAAGTTACCATAACCTTGCTAGCATCTCCCATCCTGTGCCAGATATGAGTTGTGGAACACATTTTGGACATCCTTCAAGTATAAAGAGTAGAGAAATGGTTTCAAATATGCAGTTACAAATTATTTGATAGGTGTGTATGTAAAATGGTGGAGTTGTGGATGCTCATGAACCGGTTGGTGAAGTGCCCAAGCGAGATGCTGAACCGAATCCCACAGTTTTGATCGACTTCATTCCTAGGCATGGTTCACCTTCCCTCATCTTTCATAACTCTCATATTTTAGTTTTTGTTTACAACTTAAAATAATTTTAAAATATCAAGATCTTAATACAGTTAATTGTTTATTTCAACTCGTGCAAAAACAATGAAATGTCTTGTCGTAACTCACGATGTCAAAATAACTCGATACATTAAAACATGAACTTCCGCCCTCATTCTGAGGTGATTTAGAAAGCTTCCTACCTAGTTAGATCACTACACTATTGGTATATCAACAAGATGAGTTTGACTTCCCAATAATATTGTTGACCTTCTTCTGTTAAATAGTTAATTATTGCATTTTTGAAGACTCATTAAGTACCCTTTGTAACTCTAAAAACGAGATGTGAAGCTTCATTCATGTACCTTGATATGCAAGGAGTCACCTTGACCTTTGGTTTGACCCCAAACAAACATATGAGATCTTTTGACGCTCTTATAGGAGCCTTGTTACACTGCTTTATAGTAGTAAAAAGTTGTTAAATCTAGAAAGTTGGCTTTCATTTTGAACCGCCATTTGAAACTTGGATAGAGAAATTATTTCCCATCTTCGCAAACCTCTAGTGTTTATACTAGAAAATTTCATGGAACATTCAATTTAGGGAAAAGCACTTTTCTGGATAGTTTGGAAAAGCCATTTTGTAGGCCTCTCGTCGACATTTGACGAGGTCAAATTGACCAATTTCGACTTGTCGCTCCTAGAAAACTTGTCACACCATTTGAAAATGGTTTTCTAGCTCTCGATCCCATCGACTCGATGAATTTTATTTATATAGGGAACTATTAGGAGGTGTCTCATTGCATGCTCATCCATTGAATGTCAGGTTATGGATGTGGTTTTGGGCCCTCAAACTAACTTTTGTTCTTTTTACATTGGGTCAAATACGACCAGTGACCCCGAAAACTAGCCGCCAAACATAAATTGTTCACTTTTTCCCAATTTTTCAGTTGCTATGAACTCTTGGTATATCTGGGGACACATAGAAAGTTAATCATGGTGTGCATTCTCATCGGAAGATAACTTTTGGAAGCGGTTCTTAGCCTCCGAGCCCTTTTTGAACATTTTGTAGCTAGTGAGAAAATGTAAAAATAGAAAGTTACGGCACCCTCGTAGGGTTGCCAAACCACCCTAGAAACTTTTAACACATGCAAATAGCTGTTTAAAACCCTTTAGTGTATCTTTTGTGTGAAATAGAACTTTTGACAAAATGGTGTTTTCTCTCTCTTCCCTTCTCTTTCTCTCTCCTAGGTTACAAAGTGAAGTGAAATGAAATGCATTGAATACATGTCTCTAAACCCTTTTCTTTCATTTGCAAATTGTAATTATTATCATATAAAGATGGGAAAACTAAAAAATGATAATTATGTTAGGGTAGGGTGGATGCCATGCCAGCGATTTATCGTTGATATCATGCTCACATGGGTTTTGCAGGATGGAAGAATGACGACGAAAAAGGTGATGTGTAATTTAATTATTATCATTGTAATTTTTATAGTTCATTGTTAAATAAATAAATGTATAATGTAGTCTCATGTTACAGAAGGTTATAATTGATAATTTGTTGATATGTATGAAATTCTAGTTTCTAGGACATCTAGGAAATGTGAATTTAATCTTAGGTTCAATTTTGATTAAGAGAACACATGGTTAAAAGGGGTTGATATTTATATAAGGTAAATAAATTTGAAGTAATATCTTGCAATGTATATTTAGTGTTCAATAAATGAATAACTAGTCATCTTATGCATTCATACTTTGTAAATGTAATAAAGAGTTTTAATCGAAAACAAACTACCCTTGTTCAACATCGGGACATAACTTGTTTGTCATGTGCGATACTCCTTACCGTAGAAGACATTGAAAACCGTAGGATAAACTTAATCTTTGCTCTCGGTGGAACGTCCTAATTTAGGCAAATCAGAGCTCAAGATTGGACTTATCGTCTTAGTCAGTAGGTTTAGTGACATTGTCTTAACCCATCTGATAGGAGTGACACAGTCAAATTTTTCCTTGAAATGTGTAGAGTTAACCCCTCCTTCGTAGCCTAGCGGACTACCTTGTCTTTCAAAGTTAGATTTAAAATTAAAGCTCTTCATCGAATGAAATCCCTGTTGGATCTAGATGACATGGAAGGAGGTTGTGACTTAGTTGCTCTAGGTCTTAATCTCTTGTTAATGAACCCCTTAGCTCTGCTCAGCTAAATGTGTTACCTTGGTTTCTCTCATCATAACACCTTGGTCATTTTTGGAAGGTGGTTTAGCATAAAGTTATCCTTTCGCTTAAAACTCGTGTTTAGTTGAGGGGTGGACCCTTAGGTGAAGTTGGAAATTAATCTAAAACTCGATTATTTGGATGTTAATTTAGGGATCATGTGTAGCTTCAAGTCTTCTAACCATATATGTCTTCAAGAGGTTGGTCAAACACTTCGTAACTCCTTGTACAATACAATGCTAAAAATAAGACCTTAATGTGACGTAGAAAATAAAGCATATAAGAGTAAAAAAGAGAATTGAGGTTAGGGATATTACCACTCTTGGAGACCTTATATCTCAATTAAAAATAATCTTGTGTTTGAAAGAATATGTATTGCATTGTTGTGATCAAACTATGAGAAAACAAAAGATATATAAATATAAAAAAGGAATTCATTAAGTCATTGAATTAGAATAACTATGGTAGGGGAAATATCTCTACCGTGATCAAGGAATGCTTTTGGTAAAAAGTTATCTTGTATCTAAATCTCCGTCAAATCCTAATATCACTATATGAACACCAAGTCACATTCACTTGAGTTGTAAGAATAGAAAGGTAGATACTGAATATATGTTCAAGAAGAATATTCTTTACGTAATAATAAGATAATTAAGTACTTTGTGTGTAATTTGATTTATGCAAAAATAAGTATGTTAGTTATGGAAAATTTTATAAAGTATAAGAAGCCAACATAAGATGGTCGAACTGTATTTTAACCACGGAATAAACTTAATAATATGTGGGTGGACAAATGAGAAATTTATCCTTGCTCAATAATGTTAGTGGAATGTTAATCTTAACTAAAATACATTTACATAAATGATGTGTTGTGGGTTCATCGTTCCTTAAGTCATGTTTCTTTTGGTTGGGTCATTGCTAGTATTCGTTCTTTGGAAAAGTGTGGCATCGACATGCCTATGTCATTTTCATGTGTCTATGTGAGGTGATGACTTATGTGATTGTTGTATGTGAGTCGAGTTTCACGTACTTGAATCCCTTGCATTGTTTTGTGTGTAGTGAGCAATGTAAGTCAAAAAAAAATTATCTTGGTATTTTACTGTTGTAATTGTGTGTGTAAAATGTGGGCACTACAATCTACAAATACTTTTAAGTAAAGCAATTTATAATTTTTATACTTTTAAGAAAATATACAAATATACGTATCGACGGTGAAGATACCAGGACACATAAATTATGGAATATATGATAAAAGGTGTAAGAGGGTGATCATAAAGGTTCTCTGGTAGAAGGATAGCGGGCCAAGTGTCGAACACACGAGAAAGGGTATTAGTACTAAGGTAAAATAATGGCGAGCCTTTGGTGACCTTTCTGTCATTTTCATGCTTTTCTTATCTCCTACTTCTACTACTTGTTCATGTCTTTTTGTATCTCTATTAAAATAAAAAAAGTATGTTTAATATTGAAGACTATGTGTATTCGCGCTCTATTTGGGGGCTTATGTCAAGCTTTTTTACTAGGATCCCTTGGATATTTTTCGGTTGGCTTGTATGAACATGCTGTTTTTTTTTGTAAAGTGTTTTACTCGGTCCTTCAAAAGCAAAATTTATTTACCTTATCTAAAAATATAATTTGTATAACTTTTATTTCAAGAAAGTAATTTATTGTTTCAATCTAATGTTATAAACAATGTATAAAATATGGTTAAATAAAAAATAGTTATAATAATGTGGATATAATGGAGGAACTATTAGTGAAAACTATGAAAACAAATGATATTCCATGACATTTGTTATTAAAAAAGTGTAAATCCATAAATGAAAGAAAATAGTTATTTGTAAATTATCGAAAGAATTATTTATTAATTAAATTTAAATATTTCATAAAAAAATGAAATTGTAATTTTCTTACTATTTAAAATAACATTTCTTTTTTTTATTATCATCACTTTGATTATGGCATACCTAAAACATAAATTTATTGTCACTATAATTAGTTTTCTTTGAAAATGTGTACTCTTTTAAAAGTTACATTAAATCTTTCAATTTTGTATGTTATATAATATCACATGTTGAGGTGCTAATAGGAACTAGGCTCCACTCGTGTTTTCTATAAAAGTGAAGTGAATTTCCTTAACTTATAAGAATTTACATATATATGAGAGAATTTTTTACTAAATATTTTTGAGCTAGCGGGTGCAAAAACGTAGTATCTAGGAAGTTATTTTGGCTATAGTAAAGAGTTTATAAGTTAATAGATGATCATTTGATCATAATTGTATGTAAAAATATAATGTCACAAGTAACGTATGGGAGAGAAGTATGCACTTATTATGGTGCATTTTGATTTATCTAAGTAAACATTGGTCAACAATATATGTTATATCGTACATTAGAGGGCACATGATGAGTTAATGATTTAAAATATATTGAATTAAATATTAATTTCATAGGAACTACTAGAGTGTATGATATACAAATGATAAAATATAGTAAATGGAAAAGAAACAAGCATTTAATAATATGAAAACCTAAGCAAGAGAGAGAGAGAGAGTGTGACTTAGATGATTTCATGCAACCTAGCGATGATCTGGGTAGGTGAATAGATGGAACAAACTGGAAGAAACATCATCAAGGATCGATGGAGGTTTTAAGACCCAAAAATGTGTAGGACATGAGCTCCCATGGGAGGACAATAGTGCCTATGTTCTCGTGACTAATCTAGGCACTAGTGTCTAGTCATATGCTCAAGTTCTGTGCCTTTACGTGTGAAGTAGGAGATTCTATGTTAATTTCCTTTTGTCACTCTGATCTTTCTCTGATGTCTTCGATTATACCAGTAACCTAAAAAGTAACTTTTAACCTGCACATATATACAAATTGCATCAATCCAATAAAAAATATGTATATTATGGAATCCAACAGACCCTGACGGTCATCCAAAGAGTGAAATTAGTCTTGGGTTCTTCACTACATTTCATACTCCATGTATTTTTGTGTGAAAGTGTGTGTAATAATTCCCTAGGTTTCCCTTTTGTAAGTTGTAAAATGATAGCGGGATGGATCTAGAATGCTCCAAGTATGTAAATGTGTGAGATGAAATAGAATATACTTTCCCTCCTATGTTGTGCATGCAGAGTGATGTAGCCCTTTTCCCTTATATGGATGTGCTATATGGATTCTTTGTAATGTTCTTGTGCTTTTGCATGCAAGATTAGGTGATAATAGGTAATGCAAGTGTCCTGGAATCTTATTTGAATGTTATAATTATGTATATAAATGATTCCCTTGTTTAAATTTTGTAATTGATAGATAAAAGGAAGACCCGACAACGTAAAATATGACCCAAAAGTAAAATATCCCTAAAAGAGTACGAAGAAAGAAAAGAAGACCAGGGAGTTCCAGGATGGGATAGGAACTCCTAGTTTCTCTTATCCTAAATAGGCACTAAAGTCTAAGGCAATAAAAGATACATCAACAAAATAACAATAGGTTTGTAGGGTGTGTAAGGTCAATAAATGTATAAGAGATAAAGTAAAATTCCCAAAAGAAATTGCCAATTACTTTTTTCTTTCTTACGAATTATGTATATATTAGTATGATCTAATACCTAGAAATTCACCCAAGTGCATAGATTTTGTGTCTACATTTTCCCCCACTTTATGTCATTAAGTGAATACTCAATAGCATAAAGTAGATAGAAGAAGCAAACCTTGTAATCTTCTAGAGAGAAGTGTTATCGATAGCATGAAAAATGGACAAAGTAAAGCATGAAGTGATTGTAGTGTGAAGCATAGGAACTAGGAAGGGAGGTAGACCCTAGGGATGAAGTTTATACGTAGTAACATGTTATTGGATATTATGCTTGATGATGTGAGATACTTATTTTTATGTATTAAGGATGGACCTAGAAAAGAAAAGTGAGAAAGTAGTCAAAGTCATGTATATGAGAAATTAGAGTAATGTATATATAAGTAAGTAATAAGTGTATAAAGGAAAGAGTACGCATGATGTGTAAGATAGTATGAGATATAAAATTATCCTATTTTTCTTAGAGTTGTTGGATTTAAATTCGATCATGAGGTTTTTGGGAAATCTCACACCAAGAGTGAAATTTTTGGGTGATCTTGTGCCAATGATGAGTTTTTTGGGTGATCTCATTCCAAGAGAAGAGTTTTTGGGAGATAGGTCTAGTTTTTCTCTCCTTCCATGATGTTTCTGATAAGTACCACTATAGATAGAATATCTTCGATTTTTTCTTATTGTTGATGTTGTTTCTATTGTAATCGATACAATGAATTTTGTAATTGGAGGCAAGTTCCTACTACTAGAGAGATAATCTAAGAAGTATTGTAAATTGTGTTATAGTGAGAAAATGATTAATTTTTCTCCTAGGACTCAATTGTCTATGGAGGGACAAAAGTTCCCATCACTAATTTCCAGGCATGGGTGCTAATGTCTCTGCTCTTTTTTTGGACCCAAGTCTAATTCTAGGCCAATATGTAATGGTATGTCTATGTTAATTTTGTATCGTGATGATATTTTATGAAGCTTTGAGATGTTGTAGTGGTAATTTTTCACCCAATATAGGGCCCCATGTTTGGGGTGCATGCAAAGACTGAAGGAGAAGGCGGTGAAAAGGAGACCCGATCTAAGCTGAAGTGGATACCTACATGGGGTAGGGGATGTACATGGTAAAAACCATGAAACATGTAAATAATAAGGACTAGGACTAAGTGCTAGTGTAACAATAGTTGGCATGCAATAGAAAAAAATGTAACAAGAAACTATGAAGACAAGATGGACCATGAAAACGTCGATTGTATACATGGTACATCACTCACAATGTCATAATAAAATTAGGGGTGAAGCAGCCTTAAGAAAAAATAGTTAAACAATACATAGAGCATAGCCTGAAAATGATAGTAAATAATCAAAAGCAAACATTGATAGATAACAATGATTATATTGATCATGCAAAGAAGATGTTACATATAAAGCACCCGTTAGCTTGTTAAAAAGATAAGTAGTATGTCAAAGCATGGATACAATAGTGAAAAGTAACGGATAGTTAATGATTTAATAATAAAACATTGTATGTGAAGATTATGAGAGTAGCAAATGTAGATTCCCTTAGAGCCTCGATTGGATAGGTAAAGAGTGATTTTGACTGTCATGAATCATGCATGAATCTTTAAAATTTCTTGCATTCACCTCCGGATACTAGGTGAACACGCATGTGTGTATAGAAAAATATAATGAGATACTAAGAATTTATCTACCATAGGAAACAAAGTGAAACATGTAGGTAGAATATGATAACAAGAATAAATGAAATCATGATATGTAAAATATTGTGTGAATGTGATGGTGTGATGAGTTATGTAATATGTAAAGATAGAAGGAGCCATGTTTCCCCCTAGAAGATGTGTATAGTCCGAGGTTAATTTAGAAATGATCCCTCAATAGTCAAGTATGAGATATAGAACAAGAGTGCGTCATCAAGAAATGAATGTATTGTAACAAGGATATGTTATAAAATATATATTGGGAAGCACTTGAGCATGAAGTTTTGGTGATGTGGGGTTCATTTAAGAATTGGACCCTCAACAATCAAGTATGAACCTTAGAGCTAGACTGCATCATCGAGATGATGAGAATAAATTATGTTAACCAATGACGTGGTGATGATTTAAAATATAGTCATGAAGTGAGGAGAAAGAGAGAGTAGTATATGCTAGGAAAGATGTGTTGTGAAGCATTGAGCATGAATTATTCCAAGATTATATAATTTGAGGTTCATTGATGAAGTGTTCCCTCAACAGTTAAGTGTGAACCATATCACTAAAATGCATCATCAGGTGATGAAGGTACAATGTGTGTACCAAAGGTGTAATCTGCTTAGAAATATTTTGCATGAAGCATGGAGTGTAAAGTGTACCAATAAACATTAGAAACAATGATAGTGATGGGGAAGAGAATGAAATGACCCCAAGTGTGCGAGGATGAAGAATCAAGAAAATCATCGATGTCAAGATCATAACTAATATGATTTGGATTGGAGACATAGTCGGTGATAGTATAAGGTTAATCATAGAGAGATCCAATGCAACATAAATTATAAATGATTATAGTGTATTCTTCATCAATAAAAGGAGGTTATGGATTGTCATGTATACTAGCGGCTTAGGTTTGGGGTACAACCAAGAAAGAATTCATTACAAATGGTTATGTGGCCAAAAGGAATGAGAAAGGTAATATCAATATGGAAGGGGTGAATATTTCCACTTTGATATAGTCAAGCCAAGATTGTTTGAGGGCAAGTGGGGAGGAATGAGGTGTACATGCAAGAAAAAATGACAAATGGAAGACACGAAGGCCATAAACAACACTAATGAGAACATATTCATCATACAGGTGGGGGGAGTGAGATGGAAGAGGAGATCATTAAGTGTGAATCTAATTATGTTAAGCCTTCAAGTGTGCAAACAATTTCAGGATAATTGGGATCGAATGGAATATGATGCCAATAAGAGTCATGTATGGACAATGTACATGTGAAGGGATCGATTTTTGGGGAAGATGTAACTTGAGGAGATGACATGAGGTGTAGTGCATGTATAGTTTCATGGAAAGGGATCATAGATGTAGTATAGGGATGAGGTAGCTTAATTTGATACTCACCTAGGCCAATAGCAACAAAAGTTTCTTAGAAGTAGGATTCATCAATTTCAAGAGGAGTAAAGTTGAGATTGTGTAATTTTTCATCGGTAATATTGACGACATCAACCTCATCATAAAATTTATCACTTTGTTGGAATTATCTTGTTAGATAACATTATCAAGGATATTAAGAGGAGTGGAGTTAGATGTAGGGTTGGGAGGAGTAGTGATAGGTGGGGTAGTGGTAGTGATAGAGGGAGATGAGGTGGGTGATATAAGATTGGTGGTATGCATAGGGATGGAAGGGAGGCATGTGGAGGTAGAAGAAGTAGTGGAAGCACTAGATTGATAAACATCTTATGTAATGATATTTTGGTATGGAATAGGATGCATCATATTTATGGGTATGATAGTGAATGGATCTATGTGATAGAACTTGAATGGGTCAGGGTAAGTAGAAATATTATTCTCGTATCAATCATGTAAGAATTTAACAAACCAAAGAAACGTATAAGGAATACCATCTATATCGTGAATCCATGGTCTAGCAAGTAAGTAATTGAATTTAAATGATGTATCAATTATATAAAACAAAGTGGGAAGGTTTTAGGTCCAACTTATAGAGGTAATGTAATGATTCCTATGTATTTTTAAGTAGTAGAATCATAGCCACAAACAAAGGTAGAATACTTAGTAATCGACTATTAATACTTTTTAATTGCATGAGTAGTGAGAGAGAGTATAAATTTTTAGCGATCCATTATCAATTACTACGGGCTTGATATAATGAGAACCAATAGTAGCCTTTGAAAAGAAAAGGTGTAGGAAGATTGCCGGGCGATGGGAGGGATATCCTCATCACTAAATGATATGACATGCGGTAGGATTTTGAGTGATTGAATAATATCGATTAATGAAATAGGGGAATTATAAATTTTGATATGGATGGACTATAGGGTATCTTCTAATGTATGATGATGATTCGGTGCACTTTGTAAGAGATCACAAAGAGATATTTTTGTGGGTGTATTATTTAATTTCTCAATGATATCAAATTTGGAGGTCGCGGTAGGAACTATAAAGTTAATAGGTGGAGGGATAGAAAAAGTGGAGCGTGAGGTGGTCGAGTGTGGTGAGTGGTAACTACATTAATAGTTAGATCAATAATTGGAGTATTAAAGTGGGGAGGGTGTTGGATGTGGACTTTCATAAAATCAGTAGTGGTGATAACCATTTTAGAAACCTTGGTTGGTGCATAGTATGGGTAACATAATTGGTCCATGAATTCAAAAGAAGGAGAGATAATCGATGCATTCTTAGAAGGTAGGGATTGATCAATCAAGTTCACAAAATGATTTAATATAAAATGTAATTAAATATTAATTTCATAATAACTACTGTAGAGTATGATATATAAATGATAAAATACGTAAAAGGAAAAATAACAAGTATGCAATAATATGAACCCTAGGCAAGAGAGTGTGTGGGTGAATTAGCTGATTTCGTGTAATCTAGAAAGGATCTCGAGTGGGTGAATAGATGGAACACAATAGAAGAAATGTCTTTAAGGCTCACTTTGGAGGTTATGAGACCCGAGAAATGTGTAGGACAGGACCACCCACGAGAGTATTGGATCACTTGGGAGCTAGTGAATGATCGAGAGCTAGTGTCTATTCGAAATTCGGGTTCGTGATTTTCTATATAGGAGGAGCTTTGTTGTTATTTTTATTTTATCACTCGATCTTGTTCTAATGTCACAAATTTTACCTATAACCTGTAAAACAATTATCTACCTACACATGTCCACAAACCACATCAAATATAATAAAAAATATGTATAATATGGAGTTGGAATGACCACAGGTGGTCACCCAAACTGTGAACATAGTACCAAGCATTGCAATACATTCCAGAATCTATGTAGTTCTATGTGAAATTATGTGTAATTATTCCCTAGGTTTCCTTTGTGCTAGTTGCACAATGATACTAGGATAGATAAAACATGCTCCACATGTACAAATGTGTGAGATGAAATAGAATAGACTTCACGTCTTATGTTGTGTATGTAGAGTGATGCATCCATTTTCCCTTATATGGATGTGTTAGATGGATGCTTTATAATGTTCTTGTGCATTTTGATGCAAGCTTAGGTGATAGTAGATAATGCTAGTGTCTAGTCATTTATTTGATATCTATAACTCTCTGTGTGTGTGTGTGTGTGTGTGTGTATATATATATAGATATATATATATATATATATATATATATATATATATATATATATATATATATATATATATGGTTCCCTTGTTTGAATAATGTAATTGACAACCGAAAGGCTGATGCAAATTTGTAAAAAATGACACAAAATTAAAATATGTCCAAAAGAGTAAGAATAAAGAAAATAATTTCAAAAGCACCCAAAAGGGATAGGAATCCCTCAACTCTCTGTCCTAAATGGGCGTCGTTAAGTACGAGGCTATAAAAGATAAATCGATTAAATACCAACATGATTGTAAGGTGTGGAAGGTCAATAAAATTATAAGATAAAAAGTAAAAATCCCAAAAGACATTATTAATTACTAATTTTCTTGCTTGGGAATCATGTATATATTACCATGCTCTATAACCTAGAAATGTTCCCAAGTGTATAGAGTTTTTGTCTACATTACTATACTCGAGCTAGTGTGAGTTAAGCTTGGTATATATAATTTTTATAAATATAATTATAATTTTCTAAGGAAATGGAAAGTAACCTCAACTTACATTTATAATAAAATATAATTTCTTCATAAGTTACCATAGATTATTTACTATTTCATATGCCACAAATTCTATAGCTTGTGGCGAGAGATAACAAGAGGTATGCTGAATTCTCAAATCTAGCAGACAATAATATTAGTATAAACAAAGATTTTTGTGAATGAAATTACAATAATCTAAGGGAATATGATACCATACACTATTACTTGTAAATATTGTATCATACATTTCAAGGAATATGATGTTACAAGTAATATGATGGATCTCTATGTTACGAGCTATTGAAACTAATATTAGTCCATATGAATCCATTTATGGATGTAATTATGATTTTATGAGAAAAAGGGGCACTAAGCTATTTTCTCGTTGTTATAAAACTATAATATATTGGTAAGTTAGCATAGCAATTTTACTATTCCATAGATAATGGTTATGTTAGATGTTTCAAAGACAATGAGAGGTATGATGAATAGATTAGAGATAACAGGAAAAAATATTTGTATATAGGAAACTACTATGTCTATAATTACAATATCATGAATAATTGTGAGATAAGCATAAGTAAGAAGAATATCATTTTTACATAGCTTACAACACAATATACAATAAATTTTAAATTTATGTGAGCTATAACCTAGAGCTGCTATATATTATATCATGAAGCATAAGATGGATGACTATATTTAGAGATAGTGACCACTAAGATCGATATATTAGAAAAGTGAATTTAATATTTCATATGTTCATTATATTATAATGTTTTCTTCACATGAGTGAATTTTTTTATTTATCGGATCAAAAACTAACTCTGGTATATATTACACTATACATTGCAAGGCATTCAAGTAGTCACTGTTGATGCAAAATCACAGCACCCCTGGACGCTGATCAGATTTCTAGTTTGATCATTCAAGCATCCAGTGTGATTGCACAACATTGAATCCTTTCTTTGAGTGTGGGACTCGCAAATATGAGAAAGGACTCTCTAGAGAAGGCTGGTTCCTGCTCCTAAACTACCTGCCATGAGCTATTCCAGTGCAGGCAAGCTAATCTAATCCTAATCTAACCATGCCAAGGAGACAGGGAGAGAGAGAGAGGGAAAAAGAACAAAAGCCTACACTAAAACGGTGATACACCAGAGAAGGAGAATGTTGAACATCTATCAAAACTGCCATGGAACAAGAAGAGGTGAGCAATGGGAAGGATGGACAGATGCATCACAAACCCAAGGATAGATTTCACACAGAAATGTCCCAAAACTCCACGAACACAGCTCCAGACCTGTAATGAACATTAGAACATGCACAAATACCTGCAATGAAGAGAGGCAAGAAAAGAACAACGAAAAACAAGTAGGGATGGACAGATGCATCACAAAACACGTTTTTGTTGCTCCGGAAGTTTGCACAGAACATCATTTCAATAGTAAAAGGCAAAAATGCCATTACAGAGTAGGGGAGAAGGTTCAAACTCCATTTTCAACCTTGGAGAAGAAAAGAAGGGAGGGTAGAGTAGAAAAGATGAACCACTAACAACAACAACAACTCTTTAGAAAGAAGCCCCTCCTTACAATTTATAGGAAGAATGAGAGAAGGAAGAGAGATGAAATATGAATCTACCCCAACCACTTCTAGGTTACATTTAATTCATCTCATTATGGAGGTAGGTGGTGAATCTGGTAAAAATGGCGGACTGTCTAGCGAAAACGGCGAAGCTATGCTGTTGTATTAAAGTTGGTTGTTGAACCGTCATACTTCTGTCTATTATTACGCGAGGTGTTTCTCAATTTTATCACTCCAAAATGAATCAAAATTCAATATTGACCTTGGAATCATGTATATAATTTCTTCATCTTTCCATTGATATAAAGAACGTGAAAATCGAGCTCTGGATCAAAAGTTATGGTGATCTCGAAGATTTAGGGCGAAAAGCAGGCCAAAACGGATAAGCGGGAAAATTTTGACTTTTTCCCGCGCTCTCGCCACTGGATGACACGTGTCGAGCTCTGATTCATCTATGGGCTCATCCTCTAAAAATTCCTTTCGAGCTCCTTAAACTTGGACACGTGGCACTATTTTATTGGCTCGGGCCTCGAGGAGCGCATTTCTTCCTTTTAATTTTTGATATTTTTCACTTTGGAAAATTTTCCCATTTCTCCCGTGCTCCGCCACTCAAGTGCCACATGGCACAATTTCATTGGATGTGGGCCCTTCACGACAATTTCCATTTTGTTCTTGCCTTTGGAAAATTTTCCAACATTTCCCGTCAGGGCCAATGAGGTGAAGACACGTGGCGAGATCTGATTCGTTGGCGCTCTTTCGGCTTTTCACGTCCCCACGCTTACTTTTGGCCGGATGTCCCAAACTATGCAGGGACAAATATCTCTGAACCACCCAATTCGGGATTCCTTATTCCTGTTTGTGGTGAAGACATGTGGCAAGATTCCATTGGCTCTCGGCTCTTTCGGCTTTCCTCGTCCTCCGCGTACTTTTGCCCCAAATGTCCCGGACGAAAGTCTCTTGCTACGGCCGAACCGGCCGGTTCAAGCGTCCTCCACGTACTTTTGGCCCGGATGTCCTAAAATGTCAGGACAAATATCTCCGAACCGCCTGAAATGGACTGACTTGCGCCAAATCGGCGATCTACGTCTGCACGTACTTTTGGCCCGGATGTCCCAAACTGTCTAAAATGAGACTTAGGCAATTTTTTCCTCCTTCGGCCGACTCGACTTTTCGCGTCCCGACGTCCCAACTGTCCCAAGTGCTATGCAGACCGCCTAGAGGCTTTTCGGCCGATTCGTGCCCCAACGTCCCAACTGTCCCACGTACCGCCTGGACTAGGACTTAGCCGATTTTCTTCATTTTTGGCACCAAGCTTGGCTTTTGCAATTTCTTCTATTTACTCTAACTCGTTGGGATTTCTTCTTGTATAGGAGAGTTAGAGAGAAGCCGAGGAACCCCAAAAACATGATTTTGGGCCTTGAATCAATCTATTTGCTCGGGACCAAATAATCGATGCATGTTATCAAAATTACCCTTGGGGTGAATTTTGGATAACATCACTTTATTCAAAGCTAGTGGGCACTCATTTCATTATATAGAAATCTATTTGTGAATACAATTATAATTTTTTGAGGTAGCGGACACAAGTCTCAAATTTATTTTTACATAGATACAATTTCTTGGTAATTTAGAAAATTTAATTCTATTATAGATGAAAAAAATTGATATATCAAATTGAAAACTAGTACTAATATATATATATATATATATATATATATATATATATATATATATATATATATATATATATATATATATATATATATATATATATATATTGCATTATAGATTAAAGGACATACAAATAGTCATTATATTTAAAGGTAGTGGGAACTAGCCTCAACTTTCCATTTTATGTAGATAACATTAAAATATTATAGATGGTTGAACAATTTGATTTATCAAATTCAAAACCGAAACTAGTATATATTGCATTATGCATTAGAGTGAATACAAATAGTCACTATATGTGGATCTAGAATCAACTAATTTCCTTATATATGAATTATTCGTGAATGCAATTATAAATTTATGAAGTAGAAAACTCTAACCTCAACTTTCCTTTATATGTAGATATGATTTAATGGTAAGATAGAACATTTCAATCTATCATAAATTACTAAAAATTGGTTTATTAAATTAAAGACTAGCATGTTTATCTATTAAGTTATACATTAGAGGGAATACAAATATTGACTATATTTGGAGCTAGCTGATGCTAAGTTTATTATATAGGAATTTTTTTGAACGAATTTATAAATTTTGTTAGTAGCGAGAACTTACATAAAATTTCATTTTTATGAAATACAATTTCTTGGTAAGCTAAAAATTTCAATTTATTGTTTTGTATTTCATATTGTATACATCTTGTTCACAAAATAGCTAGATATGTGATAAACATTAAGAGCTATTAGGAAATAATCTCTATTTATAGGAATATTGTAGTAAATGCAATTATAAGTTTCTAATGTAGTGGGAACTAACCTCATATTTCCATTTTACCAAAATATAATCTCTTTTATTTTAACACAATAAAATTTATTATTTCATATACTATAAACTATATATATTTTTCTAGAGATTATGGTAGGTATGATAAATATTCAAAGCTAGTAGGTGTTTCAAATTTAAGCACTTTGTGATTCATTTTTAGGTAACTAATCATAATTTAAAGCCTTTGAGGCTTTTAATGGAGTTATATGTTGATAAGGTCTTTAATCAAATTTTTACTCTAAGGTATGGAGAATTAAGAAGATACGAGGAAATATGCACCATGGAAAATTAAAAATCCATAGATTGTTGATAATTCATTGAATACCATAGAGAGCCATAGAGGAAACAATAAGGTCATGCAATAGTAGGAAAATATGAAATGAAGAATGAGACTAGGAACAAAGTTACAAAATCTCTACTAAAAGGGGTGACTATTAGCCACTTTAAGGATTATATATTCATTGCGTGATTGTAAACTAGGTAGTAGGTGTGAGATTGAGAGTGTAGGTGTGTGGATGCAAGATGCATATATGAAAAAGAGTTCATAAGGGGATAGGGTAGTATAAGTGAGAAAAGGTGTGAGGCCGAGGATAATAAGCAAGTAGAGAAAGGGTAGATATATATGAGACTAAATCATGCATTGTATTGAAAATAAATATTACCATGATTATCAAGTTTTTTTCAATGTCTATGATTTAATGCTTCCATGTTTATATATTATTATGATTATTATTATTAAAACCATTTTTATATCCAAACTCTTGTTGTATTCCTTACCAAGGAATGAACTACTTAATCCTCACAATCACATTGGAGTTTAAAGTCAATTTTGTTTTCTCGTGCCCAAGTCTTTGGTCAATTGGATGTTTAGAGAAGAAGCACTACACTACCAATATTTTTGAATTCATCTTGAATGAGATTGAACATTGGTTTGATGCCGATTAAAATTTTTATGTAACATGAACCTCATCAATTGGAAAAATCATAAGAGGGTTTAAACCAATTCTTTGGATTTTTTAGAAGAGTTCTAGTCAATGTTTCCACACTTTTTGTTTCCTTCTATTATAATTTTTAAGAGAACTAAGTGGACATGGTTCCAACAAAGGAAATAAATTAAGTGGGAAAAAGAGAAGCTAACATAACTTGAAGAGTTAGATGATCCATGCACCGATCACTCGATTATTTGTTTGAAAAAAAAGTAAACTTCTTCATTATCACTTTTGCAATATAGGGTTGGACCAATGTTAGTCATAACAATATAAATTTTTATAACGGATCCTAAGGGTTATTTCTTAAAAGTTTCCATTTGATTCATATCCTTCGATAGAGAAGGGGCTAATTAAAAACCTTAAATAGTTCATTTATGGGAAGGTGACATGGGATGACAAAAAGGACAACACGTGATCCAAGAGATGTTACCATTATAATTTTATAGAGTGGTGGTTGGGTAGAAGAAATAGTAGGATGTGGAAAATGGGAAAATCAAAGAAGGATAAAATTACGTAGCTAGTTAAGATAGGGAGATTAGCAAAATAAGAAAAGGAATAGTAAATATAATAAGGGTATTAGAGAAAACTATATTAGCCATAAAAATAAGGGAATTAGAGGAAAATATGGAGAGATAGAGGTTGGAAAGAGAGGGAGGAATAAGAAATTCAAGAAAAATAAGAAAAGTGGGAATTAACAAAGATTCAACCATCGATAAAGATAATATATCCACTTCAAGTGGAGATGAGTTAATGGTTTCCCGAAAGGTAGGATGTCCTAACAATTTATGCAATAATTTTTGCATTAATAAAATACTAAAAATTGATGGTTACTCTAAGAATGGAAATTACCATGAGAAAATATTTGATAGACATTAAAATACAACATTTCCTATATGAACAAGATAGATTAATTAAATATTTATAAGGATTAATGGATAGAATTATGGAGTTATAAGGAATAATGTATAGAATTGAAGTCAATACTATAAGAATCTTGGGAACACAATACTAAGAGAATTTTAAGCCCGAGAATAAACGTATAATAATAGAAAAAGGAGAAGAAGGAGATCTAGATTTAATAGATAAAATAACATAATGAGGAAACAAGAAGATAAGGATAGTTTAGGACACATTTTGGAAATATATATATGAGAAGATTTGGAAACAAGATATTTTTTTATATTTGATAAAATGAGGGTTTTAGGAGGGGCCCTACTTTGTTATAAAATGATATACTATCCAGATGTGACAATAAAAATTTCATGAGTCAAAAATAATCCAAAAACCTAAAAACCAGGAGTATACATAAAAACAAGATAAAACTAGCCCGATCCAATCCAAATACAATTTATAAACAATCCAAAATCACCAAAAACCAATCAAAGTGTAGAAATAGAGACAAACTACCGAAAAATTGCACTTACTTTCTACATTTATTGAGGCCTCCTATGTTAATCTTATGATGTTTTTGGGCCCTTTGTGTTATAATGTTGATTTACTTCTTGTTGCTATTTCTTTTTCCATGATTCTTTTTATCTCCTCTTTGAAGGATTTTTTTCCTCTAGTGGTGCAACCTCCTACATCTTCTCCGGGATTGCTTAGGATTCCTAGATGATGATGTTTCTTGAATATTTTTTTCCCTTTATATTTAATTCCTCCCTATTTAATCCCGGTATGCCTCTATTTCTTGATCCTCGACTCTTTTGTGACCATATATTCCATCTCCACTTATTGTCATGCATCTTGGAATTGGTTTTCCAATACATTTGAATCTTCTTGAATCTTTGCATTTACTTCTTCCCTATCCAACCGATTATCTCGTGTTGCTTTGTTCTTTATTATCTTTTGTACCTATTTTTCTTTCCCATTTTCTATTACCTTTTTCTATATAATATATTTCTCATGAGAATATCACTTATTTGAGTTTGAACAAAAAAATTTCTTCCTCCAAATTATCATGATCTTGATTTCTAGGACAAAAAGGATTTTATTTATCTACGTACTAATTTTTATTTGATGTTTTACTATTATGTTCTGTTTCTTTCTCTGGTATTTTTTTCCTTTTCATTCCATTCCATTCTATTCCTCAGTTCCTTTGTGTTTCTATCATTAACAATATTTGGACATACTTTGACATTATGCCCCTTTTTTACAATTCATACATCTGAAACAAAGCTCTCATATTCCAATGTTTTCTTCTAGTTTCCTATCTGCGAATGGATGGTGAAATTTTCTTGTAGTTCCTATCAAGATCCACCATAACACGAGTCTAGAAAATTCTAGTCTAGTTCTAGTTTTGTTTTTGCCATCAAACTCCACTAGGGTGCCTAGATATTTAGCCACACTCATTAAGAACTTTGGTTCCAAATATTCCAGTGGTAGTCCTGGGAGTTTGAACCATAATGGCATGAAATTGATATTTTCTTTGTCTGGATCAAGTCTTGGGATCCATATTTTTAAGAATAGACCCATACTTCCTAAAAACTAGGTTCCTTCTAGAAGAGCTTGATTACGAGTCTTCCATATTATTGAAATGTACAATAAAAAACTTGTTGGTTAGAAAAGAGATTTCATGTTACCTTTTAGTTTAGATTTTCTAATTTCCCATATTCTTATTAAATCCACGTTGGGTCATGGTCCATGAAATTTACTAATTATCATTAGTTTATTTCTCTACATTTCTCTATCTATGAGCTCATCGGGAA
Source organism: Taxus wallichiana var. yunnanensis (assembly GCA_018340775.1). NCBI lineage: Eukaryota > Viridiplantae > Streptophyta > Pinopsida > Cupressales > Taxaceae > Taxus > Taxus wallichiana. The sequence goes on from CM031244.1 coordinate 277,041,611, forward strand.
CTACAAAATGATGTTAACTTTCAGAAATTATGTGAGATAATTCAACTTGTGTGACCCCCTTTTCAAAATCCAAGCTTTATGTTGAAACCACCCAAGCCCACGTGGGCACAGGGAACTCTATTCCCGATCTTGCATTGGTTCACTTGTCGTATGCCCTTCTTCTTCCCCATCTCTGTTCTTCCTTTAAGAGGAGGGATTCAAAATAATGTTTTCTGCTCATACCTCCCTCCCCCTTTTGAATGACTTAGAAACAAGATATGATCAATTGAGATATTAAATTAAAAATAGAGAATTGTTAAGATATTTTCTATATATTTTAGGAGCCCTATACTTTGACAAAAAATTAGAGAGATATAAAGGAAGACAAGGATTTCCAAAGAGAATACATAACCAGAAAAATAATGAAAAATAACAGATCATACCAAGGAAACTTACAACTACAAACACCTAACAAAATATACCAAGAATGGAACATAAAATGAAATTGTTGCTATTTGGAAAAGATAGAAAAGATGTAGAGGATAATCCATTGATTTTATATTCAATTTGGAGTAGTAAAATACATTGAATAGATCCAAATATCAAACTATATTACTTTGTAGGAACCATGATATCGATACCTTAAAATGGTATATGAAGAATATCTCACAACACACTAAAATTTGGGATGAGGTAGAACAGGATTTTAAATCTTATTTCTATTATCCTCAATCCCCTAAAAAGATTATAAGTAATATGAGGGATATGAAATTGAAGGAAGGGTAAACAACGAATGAGTTTTATTATAGATAAAAAAAATATAACAAGAAGGTTGGATGATCCACTAACTAAAACATAGAGAACTAAATGGTTTATTGTGAGCATGTTCTATCAGTAGACACCTATAATTATGCCCAAGCAATTTAAATACTTAAATTGCGCTAATTATCTCCTTTTCCACAAATAGACAACATATCGTCAAAAGCGCTCATATTCCCTCTAATTGTCATTAATTAATTACAATACACTAATTGATTAAGTCGCCTACCCAGCTAATAGCCTAATTAATGACCTTCCGTTAATTATCACTTCCTCTATCTTGATTAATTAATTATTATTAATTAATTAGTCTTCCCCTTCATTTAAACTAGTAAATCGATATTAAATTGATTTAATCCCTTTCTAATATCCTAAATCGCACTAATATTCTTCTAAATGGCTTCTATAAGCTTACACCTACCTATTAATTAATCACCTTTGATTAATTAAAGCACCCCCCAACTCCCATGACTTGCTAAACATGTATTAAACCCTTCTAAAGTAAGGTTACCTTTAATAAATCAGCCTTATCCATTCCTACTCGTGTTTTACCTTTATCCCACATTCATGAGAATGTGTTGAATCCTTTATCCTTTGGGCTATATAAAGAGTCCTCCACCTACCTTTTTACTTACACCTAAACTCCTTAAGAGAGAAATGCAAAGCATATAGCAAAAATACTAAGAGCTTGCACCTTGTTTTCTTGAGAGTTCATCATCTTGAAGAGTTAAGCCTCTTTCTTAAAGTGCTTGGGTCATATGGGAGGTTTCAAAAGGGTCTTGTAGCCCAACTTTGATTAGCCCCCATTCCTAGGTTCTTGGAACATTAAGGACAACTATTTTTGATAGCCATGGAACCTACCTAGGTTCCTTCATTTATATGTTGTTAGAGAATAGAGGATATTTAGGTGCTTAACATAGTTGATTTCATAGTTTTGTATTGATAAATGTTAGCATCTAACCCTTGATTAATTCTTATCATGATGGTGTTTATAATGTTGTTTAATTCTTACTAATTAAGACTATTTAGGTGTTAGTCTTTGTTTACATTAGCATTAGTTAAAAAAACACTTACACACATTTGGCACACCCGGTGGGACTTACTCCATTGTCCTTTGCACTTAATTTCAAGTTTTTGTAGTTAAGTTTCATTTTTGGTTACTAGCCCTCTTTTACACATATTGATCTAACTTGTATTTTTTAACTTGTTTTGTTGAGTTTGCATGTGTTGAGTCTTCCTTGTAGGTATGAAGGAGGTGAAATGCTGTAAAAATTGGAATTAATGGGAAAATTTCAAGATTTCTCCATGTTTTCATTTTTAGAGCTTACTTTTTCAACATTCTACATGCTAGTTTTGTCAATTTCTTGAAAGTTTTAAATTCTTGAGCATATAGGTTAGTTTTTGATAGTGTTGAGTCTTCTATTTACATATTAATGTGGTGAGTTGCTGTCAAAATTTAATCTTGGTGAGAAAAATTTAAGATTTCATCATGTTTTCATTTTTAGAGCTTACTTTTTCATCATTCTACATGTTAGTTTTGTCAATTTCTTAAAAATATTAAATTCTTGAGCATGTATGTTAATGTTTGATAGCGTTGAGTCTTCTATTCATATATTAATGTGATGGGTTGTTGTCAAAATTGAATCTTGGTTGGAAATTTTTTCCCATTTTGCAGATTAAGAGACGTTTTTTTGACATTTTTTGAGTGCATGTCAAGTGCATACCCGTGAGCATAAGAGCATATGTGTAACCCATCTTCCGAAGGCCATAAATTTTGCTCCCAAACTCGAAATGACTCCATTTTTTTGCGTTGGAAAGGTATTGAAGTTAAATATGTAATGAAAACATAAATTTGGGATTTATACTTTTATAAATTATAATTTTTTATTATTTTAAAACTACTCATTTTCTAACATGTCTAATGTTTTGATGAATGTTGTATTTCCATACTTACTTGATTTAGACCAAAGCATGTGTATGCTCTTCTCTTGAACATTTTGGTGATATTGAGAATCAAAAACAACTTTGATCTCTATCTTGTTAACATTGGGATTAAACTTAGAAATTTGATTATTCATTTTGCTTAAGGGAATGAGCCTTTTACAAAGCATTTTTCAATGGTCTTTTGATTTGAAGTTTTCCATTTCTATATAGTTGGGATAAATTTTTTGTATGCTCTTATCTTGAACCTTAGGGTGATCTTGAGAATAAAAAGTAACTTTAGTCTTTAATTTATAACATTTGGTAAATTGGAAACTTCATCTTTCACTTTTGGTTTAAGGGAATGAACCTTTTACAAAGCATTTTTCAATAGTCCTTTGATTTGAAGTTTTCCATTTCTATATAGTTGGGATAAAGTTTGTGTATGATCTTCTTTTCCACCTTAGGGTGATCTTGAGAATAAAAAAAAACTTTAGTCTTCATTTTATAACATTTGGTAAATTGGAAACTTCATCTTTCACTTTTGGTTTAGGGGAATGAACATTTATCAAGAATTTTGTATGGTTCATTGATTGAAAATATTTTCTTTACTTTTTAGTTGGATTAGTTGTTGTGTTTTCTCTTCTCTTACATCCTTGGATGATCTTGAGAATCAAAAGCAACTCTTAATCCTCTTTTAAATAATGTGATTTTCTTGGAGAACTACTAACGCTTAAGTGCAAGACCTAAAAACACATGTCAAAGAAAGGAGGAATCAAAATGAATTAAAAAATTACGAATATAGTTGTTATACGAGAAGCCAAAAGGTGTTCAAGAAAACTACACCTAATTAAACAAGATAAAAAAAACAACATATTCAAAACATTGTATTGCAGGTTTCGGAAAAGGGTATGTCCCTCTCCGCTCAACTGGAACATAACCCCTTTGGCATAACACCTTAAGCTACAACAATGGGAGTGGTTCCAGGGACCCCAAAGTAGTCCATGTAAGAGGGAACCTTGTGAACGAAACGGGAAGTGCTCCGCACTACCTACTTGACTAGTGATTCCTTTATGAGATAGCGTTACAAGTTGTCTGTTGTGGCGACCCTAGTGATAGTACACGTAGACACAGTAGTTGCCTACTATTCTTGAAGGGGGTAAAGTAAAGCTGAGATATTCCCAAACTAGTCAGTGTAACTTTTTGGGTAAATCATGCTCACTCATGGAAACTTTGTAACACCTAGGGCAAGAGAACCACCTAGGAGAATATACTTTGGCCAGGAGCCCACTTTGACCAATCTAAAACAGTGTTGAGTTGTGAATCATATTTTCATTGAGAAACATGTGGCGCATTACTTTCACCTAGTTTTTACTTGCCTTAGGGTGAGGTGAAACTCTGCCGAAGTGAAGCTAGCATTTTTCGTCATTCTTTTGATTTGTTTCCTTCACATTCTTTTGACACTTTGTTGATCAGAAGGAGAGTGACTACCTTTGTGTTACCAATCGATTGTCTCTGCCACTTTTTTGTCGTTTACGCCCATCCATGTTTGCGGCTAGGTAAGTTAAATGTCTAAAGTGTGCGGAGGTGTATTTATATCATTGGTAGCCTTTGTGATCTTGATACCCACATCAAGATCATCATCATAGTTCATATTAATTCATCATTTGATCTCCCTTTGATGTGTTACCTTGTTTGCATTGTCTCGACACAATTAAGATACTTATGTCATGTTTTTCATAAATGTGATCTAAGTATTTGCATTGTGGCGTTACGTTGTGCACATTTTAACACATCCTTAGTATACCTTGACTTGGTTTGGCTTCAAACATTGTCCAAAATCTTGAAGAGTGTCACTTACTTTGTTTGCATCGTTTCGATACCACTTTGACACTAATATCTCGCTTCTTCGTAAAACTTGATTAACGTGTCCAATTGGTGTGGTTACGTGGCTTACATTTGTAATCCTCACCCTTTAACATTTAGGCCTGGTTAGTTAGTAATCTTGTCATGGTATCCTTTGATTGGGAGTCACATCTACCCTTTGTTAATATTTACGCCTTGTTCATTTTGAGCTTGACGTAAATATTGCCATTGTGTTGATCATTTTTGCATCAGACTATCACACACGCATTTTTATATGATGTATTTCCTTGTTGATTGGATTTTGGTTTCACACTCGCATGATTGTTCCTTGTGATTATTCATTCAAAAAACTTTTTTTTAGGATAACCAATTTTTATCTCATTGATATTGCGTCATCATGATGTCTATTTTCCTTAGACCTTCTTTGGAAAAATCACACACCCATCCCCATACGAAATGTCTAGTTAGTTGTCCTTATGCTACCCAATTCGACAAGTCACTTCCTTCCCTTTGAAGGAGTTCCATCACACTATCTAGATCTAGACATTTGTGCTTAAAACAGAACCAAAAATGACTAACTATCGCACGATTCCCCATACTTACAAAAATATAGAACCTAGGTTCAACAATTCAAATCATAGGATTCCCATCACAACTAAACCTCGTTTGGTTCTTCGTGCTAGAGAGCCCATACAGGTAACTTGTTCCCCACTTTCATCTCATAGTCGGTGGTATGATTTGGATGCTTCTGATCCAAATTATTATTCAATTTCCCCCCACTCTTCTTCTAATTCTAATCCAAACATTTCCTCTTCTTTGAGGATTCCAATCCAAATATTTCCTCTGACTCTTCTGATGATTCAGATCCAAACTACTATTTGGATTCATCTAATTTGACTCCTAAGTCATCTAATGTGACTCCTATGTCATGGTCCTCCCTATCTTTGTAGGAACCTCTTCATCATACATTTAATATGACTCCTATGTTGCGGTCCTCCCTTTCTACACAAGACCCCTTTTATCAGTCACCTTGACAACGTCTTCTTCCTTTGAAGATATGTGTGACTCCAAATCCCTCCAATCAAACATCTAATACAATTCTTGAATCACAGTCCTCTCTTTCTTTGCAGGACCCTTGTTATTATTCATCTAATGCGATTCTTGAATCACAGTCCTCCTGTTCTTCATAGGACCTTCTTCATCAATCACCCCCAATAAGTCTTCCTCCTTTGAAGATTCATGTGACTCAAAGTCCTTCGAGACAAACACCTGAATCGACCCATGCATCACAATCTACAGACTTTGGACTTAATCCTACTAGTTTACAGATGATATACCATCGTATAGGTAGGTCCACACCACCTTCTTCTATTCCTGAGAGATCTAGCTACACATCTTCTTCGTCTCTCATCTCATCTTCTTCTATCAATCATCATCAAATGTCTTCAAGTCTTCCACACCAATTGAACCTCTTTCTTCCAATAAACCCCTAGGGATCGATCAACATCTCATACCGATTGATCTCTTTCAGAATGAAGAAACAATCAGGGCATTTATAGGGGCATATGAAGATATTCCTTTAGTAGATTACAAAAAGGATTCTCTTTAGAATTTGATGTGTCTGCATATTGTGAGGAAAAGGTTGATTCCTTTGATCAAGAAATGGAGGAAGAGCCTCAGATCATGCAACTTGATCCTCCTCTTATTCTTCCATCTTCACATTCTTCATTATGTGATGAAACTCCTTGGTCTTGCATAGATCCATGGCCTATCTTCTCATCACCCAATAACTCTTCGTCTATCATAATTCCTCAATCACAATATCTTGTGGGGTCAGTGCCAAGTAGCCCTTCATCTTCATCTAGGTGTGGGTCACCTTCTAGTAGCCCTCCCTCTTCTATTTGTGGGACATTTTCGAATAGCCCACTATCTTAAATTATTATTGCACGTCCAACTAGCCCCTTATCTTCTATGTGTGGATCACCCCGGGTAGTCTATCATCTTCTATTCTTGGGCCACATCCTAGTAGTCCATAATCTTAAATCTATGGCTCACGTCCTAGTAGCCCTTCTTCTTCTATTCTTGGGCCACATCCTAGAATCCCTTCATCTTCTATTTATGGGTCATGTCCTAGTAGCCCTTTTTCTTCTATTCTTGGGCCACATCCTAGTAGCCTTTCACCTTCTATCTGTGGCTCACCTTCTGGTAGCCCATCCTCTTAAATTCTTGGACCATATCCTTTTCATCTATCACATATTTCTTCTATCAATGGTTATGGAAAGCCCACTACCATTTCTATTGTTCCTATCATCAATCATAAATGTTTGAATTCTTATCCTTCTTGATGTCAAAAATTCAAGTGTCAGCTTATAAGAAACCCAAATAGGTTCATTATCAAGCTCAGGTCAAAACTTCCAAGAGCTCAAAATCCCCTGACAACTGGAACAATCTCAAAGTTGTAAATCAAGCGCGATTCAAGAACGTACATCAACATAACCATCAAGTATGGCGTAAAGTGCATAAACCTCTGGATAGGGAGCTCAAGCTCCCACATACAAAATCCATGTCTTAGGATAAATCATAGTCCTTTGTTGAGTTTGAACTCACCACAACCATTGAGATTGGGGAAAACATGACTCTTGATAAACAAACACGCTTAGTCTCCCTTATCAAGGAAGTTGCAAACATCATTGTTGGATCCTATCACACAGAGTGACTTTGTTAGTAACAACGGTTCAAAAAAAAGAAAACATCAAAATCTAAAAATAAAAAACAATGCAAAAATACAAAAATACAAAAAAACATGAGAAAAAAAAAAACAAAAATCAAAGGTACAAAGATCAAACATTGCAATCAGGTGTTGCGTACACATGGATATTTCTTTCTTCCCTTCCTTGCTATTCTTCTGCAAGTCTTCCTACCATTTTCATCCCTTCGGTGATATTTTGGTTAGCTTATTCACACGCATTTTGTGACATTTATCTCTATGGTATCTATTTGCCCCTGGTCTTTTATCACCTTGGTAAATTAAAGAATGACTGACCTCATGGAGATCCTATCACATTCAAACATCTAATAAACTTGTTGCAAATAAATTTTGGACATATTTGTTGACACTAGCCAATGTCGTCATCACAATCACTTCCACCTCCTTCCATCAAGCCATCAGTGGTTCTTAACCCCTTGTCAAACAAGAGAGATGAAATAAGTTTTCAAAAAGCAAAAGAATCAAAATCAATCAAAACTCAAAAGCTAAAAGCTACAAAGAAAAAGCAAATTAATATATAACTCTCTCTTGGGGTATTTCCAATAATCTCTATCGGGCTATGGATGCACTGACTAGTAGTAGAGAAATGTTGTGATTAGAATCAAATACATCTCCATTGGGGCTATGGATGCTTGGCTGGCAGTGGAGCAATGTATGGCTATCCTTTCACCCTCCATTCACAAAATCACTTATCAAAATAAATCATTCCTACACATTGGCTAGGGTCTCTTCACTTGTTGTCTATTAAATCTTCACTTCAAGAGGTAATAAAATCCACGTGCACACACTAGATCTCTATGAGTAAATAGGATTAGTATGTTACCAAGTGTCTTTTTTGGACCTTGTTCAGACTCTTACTCTAGTCCATATCTTGTCTCACGATTTGTGCCTTTGGCTAATCAATTTTTCTTCTCATGAGGCTTCTAAGCTACATTCATATCATTCACATCATTCTTCTACTTCGTTTAGAACATCCATGTGTACAAGATTAATTTTTTTCCATGTTTTTGTCCCCTTTCACAAAAACAATCTTCTCCTTCCTTTCTATCATGTGCTTGTAGGCCAACTTATGCTGGGGGCATCCTTGCTTCTTCCCAACACTTCATGGGTTTATGTTCACCATCGTGTTGAACCTATCCATAATGGCCTTAGGCCCCATTTCTACCTATGAAGAGTTTACCTTTGAATATTCCCACCTAATTATTGGGGAATTTTTACATCTTCACCTTTCTAGTATGCACGTGGCCTTATGCCCTTGTACATCCCATCTATCGCTAGGGGCATCCATGCTTCCTTATATTCCTATACATAGTTTCATAAAACTTTCAAAATCAACCAAAACATTCAAATATGTTTCAGAAAACTTCTAAAAATTGAAAATCATCCTACAAAACATCACTCTTTGGTTCTCACTTGTTCATGTGTGCGACTTGTGGATCATCTTGATCTACCTCCATCAACAAAAGCTAGGCTACTTCCTTTGTCCATCCGTACTCTGGGGCACAACGAGTTGCCTGGTACTGTTTCGTAGTGCACATTGCTTTTCCATCGGACCCAAGTGTCCTCCGTTATTCCCCTCACATGTATCCTTGCTTGGGCACCATCATCAACCCTTGTCGTTAATTCACATAGGTCATAATTGAAGCTTGATAATAAAAACATTACATTATGTTTCTCTGTTAGTTTAGCTTGTTTACTTTCTCGTATTGCATTACATTTTGTATGTTGCATGGAGTTAGGCATCTTTCACTTTCTCATATTGCATTGCATTTTGTATGTTGCATGGGGTTGGTACTTTCAGCAATGGACAATTGTTCGTAGTATGGCTTTTCATGTCATTCTACCTTTGTCGTATGCTTATTTTTTTAATAAGGGCCAATGATGTAGTTCCTATGGCAATATGATGACATCAAATTTGTTCCACATAAACAACAACTAGAGGCTAAGATCTTCTCTCCCCTCTTCCTTATTTCTTCTACACCACTTCCCTTTTCACCCCTACTTTTCTCTCTCACCGGGGCATCTTGCCTCCTCCCATCCTTCTACCTATATCTCACCTTTTTTGATCGTCGATTGACTTCTTTCACCACCCCATCAACACTCGAGGGGAATTTCTCCCTCCTAATTTTTCTCCTATCCCTTCAAAAATTTTGTTCCATCTGCTATCTTTGAAGTGACGTCACTCATACCACCCCAAAGAGGGGCAAATGTAGACACCTATAATTATGCCCAGCAATTTAAATACTTAACTTGCGCTAATTATCTCCTTTTCCACAAAATAGACGACACATCATCAAAAGAGCTCATATTCCCTCTAATTGTCGTCAATTAATTACAATACGCTAATTGATTAAGTCACCTACCTAGCTAACAACCTAATTAACGACCTTCCATTAATTATCACTTCCTCTATCTTGATTAATTAATTATTATTAATTAATTAGTCTTCCCCTTCATTTAAACTAGTAACTCGATATTAAATTGATTTAATCCCTTTCTAATAGCCTAATCCCACTAATATTCTTCTAAATGGCTTCTATAATCTTACACCTACCTATTAATTAATCACCTTTAATTATTTAAAGCACTCCCCAACTCCCATGACTTGCTAAACATGTATTAAACCCTTCTAAAGTAAGGTTACCTTTAATAAAGCAACCTTATCCATTCCTAATCATGTTTTACCTTTATCCCACATTCATGAGAATATGTTGAATCCTTTATCCTTTGGGATATATAAAGAGCCCTCCACCTACCTTTTACTTACACCTAAACTCCTTAAGAGAGCAAATGCAAAGCATATAGATAAAAGACTACGAGCTTGCACCTTGTTTTATTGAGAGTTAATCATCTGAAGAGTTAAGCATCTTTCTTAAAGTTCTTGGGTCATATGGGAGGTTTCAAAAGGTTCTTGTAGCCTAACTTTGATTATCCCTCATTCCTAGGTTCTTGGAACATTAAGGAAAACTTTTTTTTGATAGCCATGGAACCTACCTAGGTTCCTTCATTTATATGTTGTTAGAGAATAGAGGATATTTAGGTGCTTAACATAGTTGATTTCATAGTTTTTATTGATAAATGTTAGCATCTAACCCTTGATTAATTCTTATCATGATGGTGTTTATAATTTTTTAAATTCTTGCTAATTAAGAGTATTTAGGTGTTAGTCTTTGTTTACATTAGCATTAGTTTAAAAACAACACTTGCACATAGTTACCACACTTGAGAGGGTCATTAGATGGTAAGATTTTCAATAATTTTGAATATGATATAGAAATGGCCACTAGGATAAAATCCCAACAATGGTGAAGGAAGGAGAAAATACTTTAAATACTAATTTGGGAAAATTAAAATTAGAATTTTCTTGGTTAAAATTATAGAAATAAATCAAACAAAAAGAATATGCACAAACAAATTCTCTCCATAGATAAGTTCCAAGGCTTAAAAAATGGTATACTACATGTAGTGTAGAGGGACACAATAAGTTAGAGTACCCATATATAGAAAAATTAAAAGGATCAGTCATGGTTATAAAACATTCTACAGAGATAAGGCATCCACCAGTAACATAACAACCATAGAGAGGACTTGGTGTGGATTATGTTGATTATGGGATTAACATAGTCGGTATATATACATCCCTTGATGGAAGTAACACCTCGACCAATCAAGTAATGTATTAAACTACATGTGGATATTTTAACCACTATCATCATACCTACCATATGTAGATTCCTTAGAATATATAAAATAATATAATGCTAGCGGAGAAATGGTAACAACATATATCCTAGTTACCAAGGAACCTATAAATACTCCACCTATAAGTTTACCAATTTAACAAATGCCTCAATACCAAGTACTAATAATTAATTCTCCCAAAAATATCAAGGATACCCAAGTCACCCAAAACTATATGGGGGAGGCTACTGCAGACAACTATTATAACCCCAATTATCAAGGTTACATTGGATGTTACCATAGAGGGTACTAAAAATGATATAAATGCATCTGCTAGGGAAGATATAATATTTATCAAGTTGAAAAATTATACCAAGGATATCAAGGAAGATTGGGATATATGAATAACTAAGGTGGAGGTGGTCAAAACAACAATCAAAGATGGAAAAATCAAAACAACACAAGTGGAGGAGCACCCAAAAGAATACCTATAAACTATTTTCCCTATTTTAAAAGTGGATTCCATTATATTTCCCGCATCCCGAATTTTATTTTTTTCCTTATCTCTCAAACAATGTAGGGTTTCGATTAGGAATATGTGTCACAAAAGATGCATGGAGAAGATCAATGAGTAGGAATTTCTATAATCCTTGGTTAAAAATTACACTCCATAGTGCTCCATTGGATGAAAGTGTATTTGGAGATGTGGGATCATCTATGTTAATGGTTTTAAAAATATATATTAAGGTTAAGGCCCCTCGCTTAATACTTCACAAGACGTCAATGCAAGACACAATATAATGAAAGATGTGGAAAAGATTGATATTCATCCCTTTCTTAAATATTATCCCCGCACCTCCTCATTTCAAAGGATGATGAGAAAATTATGGGAAACATGTGGTAGGATGATGTGATATAAATAAATAGAGTCTTAGATTTTCTATAGTATCCATCCTATGAACTTAAATATTAAGGTTTGTCTTATTGTTAATTAGATCTTGGGGATGTCACATGGAAGAAAATAGAGGAATATATTTTTCTCATATCTTTTCATTAATAGATATAAAGGACCTGAAACTAATACCAATGGAAAAAAATTAGAGAAAGATATGCAATATGATTAATCTCGAGAGAATATTCTATAGTGATCTACGCTATTTTCATCACATAGTGCTCAAATTTATTTTTTTCATTCTTTCAATATAATTTCACCCAAATGATAATTAGAGGATTATAAATTGCTCTCTTCACTTGTAAGTTACGCTCTTGAGTTAAAATACCATTTGGTCTAATTGAATGATGCAGAAAGAGTAAAATGACTTTATAATCAAAATTTGATTTCTTAGAGTGGTTCCAATTCTAATCATCATTTATCAAAAAAATGGAATATTTATCATCCTCTATCCTCGAAATCTCATGATTTTCCATCAATGTCTTCTTAGAGATAAAATTTAAAATAGAATATATTCTTATTTCTTGAGTATGAAAGAAATAAATTAAGAAAAAACATATATCTACTTTAAAATCACAAAGTTTTATGGATAAGGTTTATTTTAGGTCATTCTAAAGCTATGATTCATGTTTTTGGATCATTATGATACCTTATAATATCCTCAAAATATGCCAAGACATGGTTTTGGGAAAATCATCTTCAATTGACAATCTTTCAGACCTCCATGAGCTATGAGAAGGGAAATATTCTTCAACATCTTAATAATCTTTTTCCTCTCTCTCATCTTGTATATCTTCCTTCATATTTGTGTGTGTGTGTGTGTGCGCGCGCATGCGCATGCGGGTGTGTGTGTGTGTGCGCGCACGCGAGTGTGTGCATGTGCATGTGAAATTTACACTATTGTAAATGGTTTCTCTACCTTGAAGGTAAGGTTAAGTTTATATTTTGGGAACCAAGATTTCTAAGTCACTCTAACCTACAATTTGATCCTGTTACATGAATTATTACCTTGGATTATGGTGGTGTCGATTATGTATATTCTATATTTTAGTACAATTAATGTTGTGGAACATATCTTCCCTTTTTCTTTGTGATCATGTTACCTTACCTCTATGTTATCTCTATGATTTATTGTGGGTTAAATTTGCATGGTTTTGATTCAAATTATCTTAACATTGAGAGTGATGATTGGATTTATATACATTGGTTGTTGCTAATATTTTCCTCTAGATTCTTGTTTTGTCTTCTCACTTGTAGAGCTCATTTGGGGAGGGTGATCACCTTTATCTTTGGTAATTCACCATACTTTATATCGTGTTTCTGTCATCCATTTTCTTCTTCAATTAGTATATTAGAGTAGAGTATTGGTAGCATTAAGGTAGTTAGGATAGGAATATGACCTTCTCGGAGGTCTATATCAAAGAGCCAAGAGTACCATACCTCAGAGGAATTTCCATTGTTGATGATGAGATAAAAAATTTCTTCAAATTTTAGATCTTAACAAAAGTGCAAATCTCACCTCCAATATTTGGTACTAATCTCATTATATAGGACACTAAGATAAGCGTTGTGCGAATGCAATTATAAATTTATGAGGTAATAAAAACTAATCTTAAATTACCCTTTTAACAAAATATAATATCTTAGTAAGTTATAAAAGATATTTATTTTATAATAAGCCATTGAATATCAATTATTTCATAACTAACCAAAAACTATTATATATTATATCATACCTTAGAGGGCATATGGTGTGCCACTATAAGTTTTTAGGAAACAATAAATAAACTCAAATTAAATTTTATTGAAAATATAATCTATTGGTTTATTAGGAAAGAAAATTTATATTTTGGTTTCCATTGAATATATATTTAGAATCTATTGCTTAAAACCCTACGTTGGTATCTCACATTACAAATCAGTAGCACTGGATGTTGATTAAACTTCTAGTTTGACATCATGGACATCCAGTGTGCTTGCACAACATTGAATCCTCTCCCCAAGTGTGGGACTTGTAAAAATAGGAGAGGAATCTCCAGATTAGAGGCTAGTTCCTCAAAACTCCTCCGATCGGATATATCACTTACAAGTTGCGAGAGGTTTGAAGTCCTAGTTCCTACTCTAAATTCCAAGGGGACAAAGATAGGAATGCAAGAAAATGAAGCTAACGCTAATGCGGTGATGCACCAAAGGAGTTGTAGACACCGATACTAAAATACATACACAATCCATAAGAAAACACAACAAAAAGCATGCACAAATTACTCAAAATGTAATGAAAGATCGGAAAAACAATGATAGATATATGAAAGGATTGAGGATTTTGATCACGAGAACATATATTAACATTTCGGATCCAATACAATGCATTACAGTTATCCGAGAGGCAAGAAAGAGGTGTTGTATTATGTGGAAAGGTAAAAATCTTCACAAATTCTACCAAAGAGGAAGAAAAGGGGAGTTGCGGAGAGCTGAAAAGTGTCTCCTCTTTCAAAAATGAACCCATTTTGGCTTTTACAGTGCAAGCCATGACCCCAGGAGAGAGAAATGTGGGAAAACATGGGGAAGATTCAACCATTGACCAAAATGCAATCAAAACAGCATGGGAATCCTTACAGGCCCATCCCCTGACATTTTTAGCCATGCTAGGAGAGAATGCGAGCTATTCTTCACTAAAAACGGTGGTTGAAATGTCATTTCTGTCCATAACCACGTGCCAAAGGAATTTTTTGATTTTATCTCTACAAACTCAATCAAAATTCAAAAATGACCTCGAGAATCTTATAGATAATTTCACCATCTTTCCATTGATATAAAGAGCACGAAAAATTAAGCTCTACATCGAAAGATATGGCCGTTTGAAGTTTTAGGGCAAAACAGGGCCAAATCGGATTGGCGGGTGAAAATTTTAATTTTTTCACCTTTTTGCATTTGGGAAAATTTCCCAAAAACCCCATGCTCTACCATTCTGGGTGCCATGTGGCATGCTTTGATTGGGCACGGACCTATCCTGCTTCATTTTCCTTTGTTTTGCCCTTTGGAAAATTTTCTAAAAATTCCCACCGGGCCGATGAGTTGAGGCCACGTGGCGTGTGTTGATTGGACGCGGACCTGTTCTTTTAAATTTTCCATTGGTGCTTGATCCATATTTTGACCCGGACACATGTCGAAACATGATTCGCTATGGGCCTTTCCTTTCAAATTTTCTATGCGGGCTTGTCTTGAGTTTTTTGCGGCACCTGACACGTGGCAAGATGTGATTGGTCCGCATTTGGGGGGGGTGTTTTTCATTTGAAATTTACTTCCTTTTTGCTTGGGAAAATTTCCCAAATTCTCACCGCCTTCCACTAGCCCAGGACATGTGGCGCCATTTCATTCACCATGGGCCCTCCGAAAACATTTTTACCTTTGTGCGTAAACTTTTGGGAAAAAATCCCAATCTCCTCCCGCTCTCCGCCATTTCGGTTGCCCATGGACACGTGGTGCGATTTCATTGGTCGCGAGGGCCACGGGCCAAAACCCTTTTTCATTACCTTTTACCTAAACACTTTGCCAAAATTCTAAATTCACCTCTGTCCTTTGCTTTTCCGGCCTCCGATGACACGTGGCACAATACGATTAGGCGCGGGCCTTTTGTATAAAAATTCTTTCTTGCGCCAACACTTAGTCATTTTTTCAATTTTTTCTCCATGGAAACGTGGCGCCAATCTATTCACCGGTGGGCCTAGGGAAAATCTTCATTTTGAAATTTTTCCAAACACTTGGTTAAAAACCAAGTTTTCTTCCGACCCCGCCACTTCCTTGGACACATGGCAAAATCTCATTGGTTGCGGGCCTTTGAGGGAAAATTTCCCACAAAACTCTATCGAGCCATAACTTCAAAAATACATGGAGTTAGGAGGAAAAATTTACCTTTACGGAAAGTTGAGAAAGAGTTCTATCTAATGGTGCCATTTCCGAAAGTTTTGAGTCCCGAAAAGAAAAAATTTATGACCGAGGCACAAGAGAGGGAAGAATGAAAGGAGTTAGCCACAAAATGAGCAGGGGCACATTTTGGATAACAATTTTGGTGACTCGGGGGATCATCTCGCTGCTGGATGAAGTTACCAGTTTGATACCCCAACTAACTAGAACACTGTAAGGAGGAAGATGGAATATCATCTGATGGAGAAAATCCTACAAACACATCCCAGGAATAGCAAGCTTGTGCCAAAGCACTTAGGGAAGATAAAACTAACCTACAAAAAAACAATGTGCACAAGCACTTGGAGGAATGGAAACCTAAGCTAATATGTACAAGGTGGAGAGTTCCTTTCAATAGAATTTCTTTAGATGGATTCCATTGACTGGAATCTGTAGTTCTTTGCCATCGAATGAAGACAATTGGAAAGCATTGTTATCCTTACACTTTGTGACCATGTATGGGCCACTCGAAATGGCATCAAATTTTGAATGCCTTCCCAGTTTTTATCTATCTTCATCCCATTTTAACACTAGATCTCCAATTTGGAAGGATCTATTCTTGGCACTTCTATCAAATGTATTCTTTATCAAAGCCTGATCCTTCTCCATTGCTTGGGATGCCTGATTTCTGATTTCTTGGAGCTCCATCAATTTTGCATATCTAACTTCCATGGGCTCAAACTCCAACAACTCCAACTGTTTCATGAGTTCCAATGTTGGCAACTCAAGTGACATGGGAAAAATTACCTCTCTTCCATAAACAAGCTTAAATGGAGAGTTACCTGTAGATCTCTTGGGAGTTATCCTATCAGCCCATAAGGCTGATTTCAATTTAGTATGCCAAGATCTCTGATTTTCATCAAGATTCCTCTTAATGATCCTCAACAAGTTCTTATTGGTAGATTCAGCCTAGCCATTACCATGAGGGTAATAGTTTGATGAAGTACTTAGGTAGATCCCATTCTTGATAGCCCATCTAGTCACCTTGGACCCAATGAATGCCAATGCATTATCTGATATTATTGTAGCAGGTATGCTGAATCTGTTGTTATTCCCTCATAGAAATCTAGGATGCTAGATTCATTTGCTTCCTTGAGTGCTACTACTTCAGTCCACTTGGTGAAATAATCATTGTTGTTAGAATTCATTTGTGCCCTTGTCTTGAATTGGGATTAATGACTCCAATGAAGTCTAAACCCCATTGCATGAATGGTTGGTCAATTGAAATTGGATGTAATGGAAGGGCAGCTAGCCTCTCTTTACCTGTGAAGAATGCACAATTCTTGCACCTCTTGATCCATTTATAACAATCATTGAAAATCTTGGGCCAATAATAGCCAGCCCTCATGATCTTTAGAGCTATCACTCTTGGTGCAAAATGACCACCAACTGGTCCACCATGGAACTCTTCCAACACCATATGAATCTGATTTGTACCAATGCATCTCAGTAGTACTCCATTCACATCTCTTTTGAACAAAACACCATCAACAAGGGCATATGGGACAGCCTACAATCTAAAGTGTCTTCTTTTGTCTTGTTCATCTCTGGAGGGCATAGGCCTGTGCTTAGGAAGTGCATTATACCTTGGGTCCAGCAAGGAGTGGGGACACCATTATTTTCTTCTTGAGTGCTTCCTTTCTCATAGCTATCTTGCAATGCCAAAATAGCCTCCTTCTCATTGCATGCTTCCTTTTGTTTGCCCAAAATCAGCTGCTCACACAATCCTTTTCCTCTTACCAACTTGGTGACTTTGATCTCAATGTCATACTCCATGACATGAGTAATCCAACCTGCCCTTTTTTCATTCAATTCTTTGTTGAGGAGGAAGTATTTAACTCCCGCATGAGAAACCAACAACTGAACCTTGTTGTTTGAAACTAAATGCTTGAATTTCTTCAAGCTCCTAATTACTGCAAGAACATGCTTCTCAATGAAGGAATACTTCACCTCATAGTCCTCCAGGATTTGGCTGAAGAAAGCAATTGGCTACTCATCATTGTCTTTGTTTTGTGTGTACAAATTGCAGAAATAGTATCATCACCCCCAAATGCATAGAGGATGAAATCCTTGGAGAAATCACAGGTTGATGAGAGTTGGGAGCTTGAGAGATGGATTCTTTGATTGCTTCAAAAATTTCCTTGCCTTCTATATCCATTTGAAAGCCATGCTTTTCTTTAACATCTTGGTGATAGGCTTGACTAGGGCTGCAAAATTTGGGATAAATCTCCAAACAAAATTTATCCTCCCCAAGAAACTTTGAAGGGCCTTCTTGTGGCTTGGAAATGGTAGTGCTCTTATGGCTTTAACTCTCTCTAGATCAATTGCTAATCCTTCTTTGGAGACAATGTGGCCAAGGAGCTTTCCTTCATGGGCTAGAAAAATACATTTTTAGGATTCAAGGAGACTCCAAATCTTCTACACCTTTGGAACACTTGTCTCAAATGAAAGAGGTGGTCTGCTGCATTTTTTGAAAAAACAGTGATATCATCAAGATATATCAGCACTATGTTGTTAATCAAATCCTTGAACACCATGTCCATTGCTCTTTGGAAGGTAGCTCCAGCGTTGGACAACCCAAATGGCATTTTCCTGTATGCATAAGTTCCCCATTTGGTTGTAAAGGCTGTCTTGAACTGATCTTCTTCCTTTACCATAATCTAATTATACCTGAATAGCCATCAAGTAATGAAAACCTCTCAGAGCCAGCAACAACTTGCAAAATTTGCTCCATAGAAGGAAGTGGATAATGATCCTTGAAAGATGCCCTATTCAGATCTCTAAAGTCAACACACAATCTGATTTCCCCACTCTTATTTCTTCACGGAACCAAGTTGGCTACCCAACTAGAATGCTTGTTAGGGAATATGATTCTTGATTCTATCAACTTATTCAATTCTTTTCTCATGAGAGGCTCCATGTGTGCATTGGTGCCTTTGTCTTTTCTGATGGGTTTAGTACTTGGATCCAATTCAATGGTATATTGAGCTAACTCAAGATTGAAACCTTTCAAATCTTCATAGCTCCAAGGAAACACATCGGGAACTCTTGACAAAGCAAATGAACTCATACCTTTCTTGTTCAATTGTCATCTTACCAATTTGGAGTGATTTGCCACCTTCTACCGAGATGGACACTGAATCTTCTCCCTTGACTTAGATGTTTGCTTTCTCCTTCCTAAATTGGTCATTAGGATTGAAAATGGACTCCAAAGTAATAATTCCCTTTGGTAGCTTGTTGGTTCTCAGCTGCACCACTTGGTCACCATAATTGCTGCTCCAACTTTTTCTAATTTTTAGCTGAGAACTCAGCCTCTTCTTACAAGAAATGGATGATTTACTGATCATTTTCAAACACTTGCCAACTTACATTGTTGTCTGGCACTAAAGGCCTCATAATCACGTGGATGTTTGGCTGTACCTTATCTTTTTGGATGCTTTCAAAACGTCAAAGGCGGCCCCTACTACTGTAAGCCTATCAATAGCTTGGTTTTCTTTTCTAGGAATGGATCTTATGCCAAATCCCTCAAAATATTCAATCAGGTCCCACACCCTGTTCATGTAGCACTTGAGTAGATCATTCTTGACAAAATGTTTCCCCATAACTTGGTTAACAATCAACTCACTCTCACCAAAGACTTGCAATTTATTTATTCCTCTCTTGATTGACCAATGTAATCCTTGTATCAAAGCTTCATATTTAGTAGTGTTATTAGAACATGCAAACTGAATCTAAAAGCTGAATAATAATTAACTCCTTATGGTGAAACAAGCATAGCTCCCCCTCCTGCACCTTGTCTACTCCTTGATCCATCAAACAACAACTGCCATACCTCATTGTCATCCTTGTGGTCTGGCTTGGTGATGCTAGGAATAGGCTGATTTTCTTCATGCATGCAATAGACTCGTAACTCAGATTCTTCTATTTCTCGATAAGGATGAAAATCATGTACCTT
This sequence comes from Taxus wallichiana var. yunnanensis, assembly GCA_018340775.1. Taxonomy (NCBI): domain Eukaryota; kingdom Viridiplantae; phylum Streptophyta; class Pinopsida; order Cupressales; family Taxaceae; genus Taxus; species Taxus wallichiana. The sequence goes on from CM031244.1 coordinate 277,061,513, forward strand.
GTTTTCCCATTCATCAAGAGTTATATCTAGGATGCTTCCAACCTTGGTGTCAGCTTCATAAGTGCTTGGATAATCTTCTTGATCAAACGTTGAACAATTGGTATTAATCTGACTTGGAGTGTAAGGCTCAATGTGAAAGTTTGCAATAGGCTCAGATATAATTGTGGCCTTAGTTCCATATCTTGTTCTCGAACAACATGTGTGACCAATCAACAGATAAGTAACATCCAATCTTGGTTGTGAAATTCCTTGATAGACATAGGGAAAGAGTGGTGGAAGGTCTATTTCTAAGACATCTTGCAAAACAAGAACATTGGGACATGCATACAAAGTAAGACTTAAGTTTTTTATCACTCTGACTGTTGTTACTACTGTCCCATCCAATTGCACTACCCCTTTGGATATGACTTCATATTGAATTCTCAACTCATCAGCTATTTGCTTGGGCATTACTGAACTACTTTCCCCAAAATCAATCATGTAATTGTGTACTAATTGATTTCCAATGATCAATGAAACATAGAATGGACGGGGCTTCAACATTTTACCTTGCTATCCTCCATGATTCCCCTCTTGTAGGGAAGCATTTGTGAGCACCTTCTCTTGCATTTAGAGCTGTTGATTTGAAGTTGACTAGTCCTTCATGGCAGCTTGTAGGAAATCTCTTTGGCACAGGATAGATAGTGATTCCCACATTGATATGTTTACATTTGTCTTCTTCATCGATCAATGATGTTGAATGGAGATGAAACATCTCTCTATTTCCTTGCAGGGCAGCAACAAATCGCATTTGAGTTGGCCTGAGAACTGCTCTTAGGCAGCCCTTACATGTTTGGGATTGGATTTTGTTTGCCAATAGTTTGTGGAGTGATAGAAGATTGAGGATTTCTTGGGGATAATTGCTGTTCTTCACCCAAATTTCTCCGTTTTGACCTTGTGTTGGTTGTAACACTTTGGGAAACAGATTTGATTCATGCCACAAAAATCTTCTCGCTGTCGGTTTACAAGTGTGGTATCATTTAGAGTTGAATGCTTGCTAGAATGTTTCTTGACTACCCTCACCCTCCACACCAAAGGTATTTTTCACCATTAATGCTTGATTCAAGGCACCGTTGAAGCACATGGATTTTATGAGGTTCATTGCATGGGAAACACCAATCATACTCTTGAGCCATATTGTTTTATACGAGCACTAATGCTTTAGAAGCAGATGTAACATTGGGATTATAAGGCTGAAATGGTCTATTGGTAGGAGGCCTTGCTTGATTCAGATTTGCAGCTGGATTGGGTGGTCTTTGAGGTTGGTATGACTACCTGTTAGGTTGAGCTTGAGGCTGGAAGGGAGGTCTAAAACCTTGGGCTTGGTGCCTCTTGAGTGTAACCATCTCATTACCTAAATTTTGTAATTGCTTCATGACTTCTTGAAGTTCATTTGAGGCACTAGAAGATGAAGTAGAAGCTTCACTTGAATTCTAATTTCTAGGAGTGGGAATAGGAGCTAAATTAGGCATTTGATTAGTGTTTGGGCTCTCTAAACTTGGAAATAATGGCATTGGAGGCCTAGGAGCTAGCTTGCTAGCTTGAATCAAACAATTTTCAGCTCTAATAGAAATGCTATAAGCAATGGGGATAGTTGTGCCTCCCATGGATTGAATTAACATAGAAATATCAGAATTTAAAGCTTTAAGGTAATAAAGGAAAGCACCTTCTGCTGTTGGCCTGACTGCCACTAGAATTCTCTCCCAAGTCCTTTGAAATCTGAAATTAAAATCATCACCGCTTATTAGGAGCTCTCTTGATGGTTATCACTGTGTCCAAAAGGGAAAAGTTATCTCCCTTTTCTCCAAACTACTCATGGAGGGCTATACATAGCTGGTTCCAATTTTGAATAGAACCTAAGGCAAGACTCCTGAACCATTGCAAAGCTTTCCCTTTGAATGAAGATGCCAACAGTTTGATAGCAACTTGCATCTCATTGATCTCATGGATTGCACAAATATTGGCAATATCCTTAACATGATCACCAGGAGTGGTCTAATTCTCTCCAGTAAAGTATGGAATGTTCTTCAATGCTGCAACTGGGATTGGATTTTGTGCATTGAGAGTAAGTGGGCTGCTGCCAATGAAATTGACATAGGGGTTGTTTTGTGCCATTCTGATTGGCCTTAGAACCCTTGTTGATTGAATGAAAGGCCTACCAGGTGGAGGAGTTGAGAGAGTTCTGTTTGGTGGAGATGGAGACCTTTGAATCCTCCTCCCTCTTTTCCTTCTTCTCGAGATAACTTTAGATACTCAAACATCACCTCTTCTTCTCCAACTCTTGACCTTGTGGTGATTCTTCTCATGAGTTTTCAGGCCTGTATTGCTGAAACTAGCTGATTATTCTTCCTTGGAGTCACCAGATGTGAAATTTAGGGCTCTTTAAACTTGGAAACTTGCAAAAATGTACATCAATTTGTTTCAATGAAGATGAATACCTCTAAGGTCCCACCGGGCATGCCAAAACTATTGTTGCAAATCAAGCACACCCCGGATGTTGATCAAACTTCTAGTTTGACATCATGGACATCCAGTGTGATTGCACAACATTGAATCCTCTCCCCAAGTGTGGGACTTGTAAAAATGGGAGAGGAATCTCCAGATTAGAGGCTGGTTCCTCAAACTCCTCTGATCAGATATATCACTTACAAGTTGCAGAGGTTTGAATTCCTAGTTCCTACTCTAAATTCCAAGGGGACAAAGATAGGGAATGCAAGAAAATGAAGCTAATGCTAATGAAGTGATGCACCAAAGGAGTTGTAGACACCTGATACTACAATACATACACAATCCACAAGAAAACACAACACAAAGCATGCACAAATTGCTCAAAATGTAATGAAAGATCAGGAAAACAATGATAGATATATGAAAGGATTGAGGGATTTTAATCACAGAACATATATTAACATTTCAGATCCAATACAATGCATTACAGTGATCCAGAGGCAAGAAAGAGGTGTTGTATTACATGGAAAGGTAAAAATATTCACAAATTCTACCAAAGAGGAAGAAAAGGGAAAGTTGCAGAGCTGAAAAGTGTCTCCTCTTTCAAAAATGAACCCATTTTGGCTTTTACAGTGCAAGCCACAACCCCAGGAGAGAAAACATGGGAAAACATGGGGAAGATTCAACCATTGACCAAAACAAAATCAAAACAACATGGGCATCCTTACAGGCCCATCCCTAAAATTTTTAGCCATGCTTTGGGAGAGAATGCAAGCCATTCTTCACTAAAAACGGTGGTTGAAACATCATTTCTATCCATGACCACATGCTAGAGGTGTTTTTGATTTTATCTCTACAAACTCAATAAAATTCAAAATGACCCCGAATCTTATAGATAATTTCACCAGATTTCCATTGATATAAAGAACGTGAAAAACCGAGCTTTGGATCGAAAGATATGGCCGTTTGAAGTTTTAGGGAAAAACAGGGCCAAATCGGATTGGTGGGTGAAAATTTTAATTTTTTCACCTTTTTTACATTTGGGAAAATTTCCCAAAAAATCCTAGCGCTCCACCATTTTGGGTGCCATGTGGCATGCTTTGATTGGGTGCGGACCTATCCTGCTTCAATTTCCTTTGTTTTGCCCTTTGGAAAAAAATTTAAAAATTCCCCACTGGGCCGATGAGTTGAGGCCACGTGGCATGTGCTGATTGGATGTGGGCTTGTTCTTTTAAATTTTCCATTGGTGCTTGATTCATATCTTGACCCGGACATGTGTCGAAACATGATTCGTTGTGGGCCTTTCCTTTCAAATTTTCTATGTGGGCTTGTCTTGAGTTTTTTTCCACCACCTGACACGTGGCAAGATGTGATTGGTCCGCATTTTGGGGGGTTTTCCTTTGAAATTTACTTCCTTTTTGCTTGGGAAAATTTCCCAAATTCTCCCTGCCTTCCGCTGGCCCAGGACATGTGGTGCCATTTCATTCGCCATGGGCCCTCCATAAACATTTTTACCTTTGTGCGCAAACTTTTGGGAAAAAATCCCAATCTCCTCCCGCGCTCCACCAGTCCGGGTCCCCATGGACACCTGATGCAATTTCATTGGTCGCGGGGGCTACGGGCTAAAACCCTTTTTCATTACCTTTTAACACAACACTTTGTCAAAATTCTAAATTCACCTCCGCCCTCCACTTTTTCGGCCTCCGGTGACACGTGGCACAATACAATTAGGCGCTGGCCTTCTATATAAAAATTCTTTCTTGCACCAACACTTAGTCATTTTTTCAATTTTTCCCCATGGACATGTGGCGCCATTCTATTCGCCGGCGGGCCTACGGGAAAATCTTCCTTTTGAAATTTTGCCAAACACTTGGTAAAAAACCAAGTTTTCTTCCAACCCCCGCCACTTCCTTGGACATGTGGTGGCATCTCATTGGTTGCGGGCCTTTCAGGGGAAAATTTCCCACAAAAACTCCGTCAAGCCATAACTTCAAAAATAAATGGAGTTAGGAGGAAAACTTTACCTTTCTACGGAAAGCTGAGAAAGAGCTCTATCAATTTGTGCCATTTCTAGAAAGTTTTGAGTCCCTGAAAAGAAAAAAATTATGACTGAGGCACAAGAGAGGGAAGAATGAAAGGAGTTAGCCACAAAATGAGCAGGGGGTACATTTTGGATAATAGTATCTATTATGTAATTCATATGAGTGTTAAGCTCATTAAATCATAGCCTACTAGGAAGATTAATACAATGAAGACTAATACTATACCTATATTTATATATTTAATATACCATAGCTAGTGTGTGCCAAGTGTAACTTACCTTTTTTGTGAAGTAGGCCCACACTAAGCTAAAATTTAAAAGTGAATTAACATTTGTGTATGTCATATAGTATTATTTTATTAAATTTAGTTGAGTGAAACCATAGACTAGTATTTATTTGCATTTCAATTTTCTTTCTAAGGTCAAGTATATATGATGCTACTATACACATAATTAATAGCTTATGATATACCGATATATAGGTTATTTTTAGTATGTAAAGGAATTATCTACAATGAACATCATATAACTATTGAGAACTTATAGCATAAATATACAAATTTTGTTATAGTAGGATAATTCATTTTCATGCAAATATAAAATTTTAAATAAAATTACAAAAATTATTTATCCATAGATACCTCAAACTAAATTTATAAATATAACAATCAAATGTAACATCAAAAATTTAATTTATCTTAGTTGTTTAATTAGCTTTAATATTTGAATATTCAATATTATAATGACCTAGAAGAGATTATAGCTCTCCCATGGTCTTCTCTCACCCCCTTAACATAGGTATCATAATTAATATTATAGATAAATTAAATTATACATGTGCTCTACCTAGTGGTTTTATTATACATACATATATTTTTTATTGGTAAGTTTTGGAAAGGATCCAAGGGACATTTCAAGATAAATTTACAAAAAATATCACAAGAAAAAAATCATATCGAAAAGAGTTAAATAGAATTGACTCGGAAAGAAACCATATAAAGATCCATATTACACCCACTAAAAAAGGAAAATACCATACCATACTCTGCCATGGGAGAAAAATCCAAAGAAAATCACAACAAAAATCTGATACACATGAGAAAGCTTATAACTATACCTAATTCTAAAACTAGGTCCTTCCTTGTTATCCCGATTCGATAGTGGTCCTCTGCCTCCTTTCCTAAATTTCTAATCACCAATTTTAACTTATTTCCTCTAAGATCCTCTTCAAACAACTTATCCTCAACCATGTCAAGATGCTACTTATGGAGGACAATTTCTGCAATTAAAATTTTTACCATATGAACTAGTTTACTTTTATTTGTGGCCAAAGTTTACACCAAATGTTCCAAGATCTCCATTCTTATTATCATCTTAAAATGAAACCTATTTTTGGCCCCTTCTTGACTATACTCATACTAAGGAATCCCACCTAAGGACATTTTTCTAGCACAAAATCCACCACTACACTATAAGGAAATATAATGTTAAACCAAGTAAGCATTGCATAAAAGCTACCAAGTAAACATATATGTAACTTGACCTTCATTTAGGAAGTAATGGAGGTCTATATCATGAAAAATAACCTTTTCTAAAATAAATTGCATATGAATTGTTATATGATTCATTCTTTGATGTTGAATCGATTCTTAGCAAGAGAAATGCAACTCTAGCTATCACATAGAAGAGTACTTCTTTTCACTTCCATGTGTATACCTTCTAAAAAAAATTTAGCCACATGGCTTCTTTTACTTCTTCCATTTCACTTTTTACTACTCAAAGTAATGAAACTTGCACAAAACTTAAACACATATCCAGTTGTAGAGTTTTGATCTATCACATCACCATCATGGTCGGAATCACAATATCCATATAAATGTACATTGTTAGAAGAAGTATAATGTGAACCAAACTTAATTATTCCTTTAATATAATGTAATATTCTTTTGGATAACTTCCAGGTGATCCCGATATGGCTCTGCATAAATCATGAAGCAATGCCTATTGCCCAAGAAATGTTAGGTTGATAAATTATTAGATAAATCAAACTACCTACAAGTTTCTTGTACATAGTAGGATTAGCTTTTTCACATGAAGGTTTAGGATCAAGTTTACATCCAACTGATATAGTAATAGTAAGAGGTTTAAAATCTATCATATAGAACCTTGTAAGAAAATTAGTGGCATAGTGTGATTGGGATATAATAATAGAATTTTTATCTTAAAATATAGCCATGCCTAAGAAATGATGTTATAATCCTAAATCAACTATTTCAAAGCATTGTTTCAATTTATCTTTAATTTTCAAAATTAAACTATTATAATTACTAGTAATAAGTAAATCATCAACATACAATAAAAAGATAATAATCTGATTTTATTCAAATTTTACAATGTATAATTGTTATAAGCGAAAAATTCACTTAGTTTGATGGGAGAAAGAAAGGTTTTGAATCCAGGAGTGAGTGAGAAAATGTAGGAGACTAGGTTAGAGGGATTCACTAGGAGAATCCAATAGATGGCAAGAAAGATGCACATTTCGTGAAAAGGGAGAAGGTGGAGTGGAGAAGGGATTCATGATCAAATGGATGAAGAGGGTGGTAGGGAACAAACCTAAACATGTACCTCTATTCAACCTTATCCTTGTTTGTAATGAGAATGGTTTTTCTTTGTACATCCAAAAACATGTTGTTGAACGTGTTTAAGCTTCGATAAGTAACACTATTTTCACAAATATTCTAATTAGTCGACCGAATATTAAGGAGTTTAGAAAATGGGAAAGTAGGTAATGGATTCCCAAAGGTTCAATGGAGATTGTTGCTTATGAATATTACTTTTTTTTGGTATATCCATCACTAGAAGAGGATTTTTTAAGATTCTTGTTAGAGGGCCATGGTTTTGGGTAGAGCAATTATTCTGGTTCAAAAGTGGCAACCCAAATTCAATTTGCTGAAGATAGTTTTTGAGTAATATCCCATTTAGGTCAAGACTCTTGAGATTGCCCTTAAAATATTGGGATATGTACATTTTATAGGGAAGAGTGAAATCCATTGGTGCTCTGGTTATCATTGATCATGTTACATGTCCCAAATCCCAACTTCTTTTTGCCCACTTTTTTGTTAATGTGGTTCCAAACTCAACCCTTCCTAGAAGAATTGAATTTAAGGATCCATGAGGAGTGCATACTCATAAAATCAACTACAAGTTTGCACCTTTTATGTGCTTCTTGTGATTTAAGGTAGGGCGTAATATTAAAACATGTCCAAATGCTAAGGAACAAGTTGATATGAAATCTTATCTCGAAAAGAACCAAGAAACCATTAAGGTGGATTTGAATGGAAAATGAATTATGCATCTGAATTCTAGTGTACCCTCGAATATAAAACCCACATGGAAGCAAGTCAATAAACCCTCATAAGTTATGGTTCAAAGAAATGATGAGTCATAACCAATATAAAAGGAAATAGTTGAGGATGAAGGCCAAGAAAATTTTAGCGATAAGGTAGTTGAGCCAAAGACAAAAAAATGTGGAGGAGATATTGATATTTGAAGAACTACTAGAAGATAAAGATCATAGGATTTATTGCGTAGGATAAAATGGATGCTATTTTTTTTTCTCAAAGACTTGAGGAAGCTATGTTAGTTACCAACAACATGTTTAGTGGGTTGTATATCAACTTGGAAGATATTACCACAGTGGAAGAAGATATAAAGTGTATTTTAGAAATAAACAAAAATAAAACAAAATCTAGAAGAGTTTCAATGAGAGGAACCTAATTAGAATCTATCAAAGAAAGACAAGAGAAGATGGAAATGAGGATTTAAAAGAAGTGGAATCCCCTATTCTAATTCTAATGGAGGTAAAGAGAACCCCCAAAATGCCATGAAAAATAAAATGACACTGAGGACTAGAGGTAATAAGGTAGATGTGGGATTCAATAAAGCGTCTCTAGGGCATTCATCTGAGAAAGAGAAAAGGGAGAGAGCCACCAGAAAGGATATTATGGAAGGATGATAGAGATCATTAGTGGTAAGCCAAAAAAATACTTCTTTTAGATGCTTTCTAGATCATAGAATATAGGAGGCTTAAACAACCCCACTAAACATAGGATTTTTTCTGATATTAGAAGTAACAAGAAACCAAATATCATTATGATTCAGGAAACAAAGATGAACTAGAAAAGGATGGAAGAATTTCATATTTTTTTTTAATGAAGTGGGTTTCCATTACCAATCATTAGTGGGAGCATTGGGGGGCCTGATTTTCTTATTGAATAATAATGAGTTAGAAGGTTTCCCCCTTTTTCAAAGGTTCCCCCCTTGTCAATAACTAGCATCATATAGTTATTAGTTTCACTTTTGGTATTTCCAAAAATCAATTTATTCTCTCTAATATCTATGAACCTAATACTACTTCTAGTATAAGGGTGCTCTAGGAAGAGTTCACCATTTTCATAAGGATGTTCAATGATTCAAGATGAATCATTTGGAGAGACTTTAACACTCTTATGATTCCCTCTAAAAATAAGGGAGGAGTTTATTTGTACACTAAGATCATGGAAGATCTTTCTAACATATTAAGTTGGATTGGACTTCATAATTTAGATCTTAGTGGATATAAATACACTTGGAACAATAGATGTGAAGGGGAGAACCTGGTTAAAATAAGGTTGGATCATTTCATGGTGATTGTCTAATGGGTTAAGGAACAAAAATACTATGTTTCCAATTTGGCTCGCATTGGCTTGGACCATAACCCTATTCTCCTAAACTTTAGTGAAATGGGGAAAGCTAAAGGTAGACCTTTTAGGTTTGAAAAAATTGGACTACACATCAAGAACTGTAAATAATTATAAAGAGTGGTGGAAATTTGAATTCAAAGGAAACCAAATGTTCTAGGTAGCTATAAAATTTTAAAATGTCAAGTCCAAAATCAAGACTTGGAACAAAGAAATCTTTAGAAACATTTTCCTTCAAAAAATAAAAATTTCTAAAGAACTCTAGGAATTGGAAGAAATTATGGAATAGGGAGGATGGAGAAATGAAGAGAAAATAAAATAAAATATCTTCTTGTGGAATACCACAATATCCTAATGAGGAAGATATCTACTAGAAGTAGAAATCTAGAATAAATTGGCTTAAAGAAGGAGATCAAAACACAAAGTTTTTTCACATCTCTACCACTATTAAAGAAAATAAATGAAATATCTAAGAATTTAAAATGAAAATGGTGATTTGGCTACGATGATGAGGATATCTCAAACACCATTGGTTCTTTCTTCAAAAATTATTTTCTAAAGATTAGCTCCCTCAAAGTCCTCTATTTCTGAAATTATTAATCTATTTGAGATGACTATCAACCATGAGGAGAATAGAGAACTCATTTTTATACCTTCGGAGGAAGAAGTTAAAGAAATTTTATCTGATATGGAGGGGGATAAAACTCTAGGGTTGGACATGGCTTCCCTACTTTCTTCTTCCAGATGTATTGGGATATAGTTAAAAAAGGTTATTACTACTTTTTTTGAGAATTCTTCCACTTTAAAGAGCTTCCTAAATCAAATTAATTAGAAATTTATTGCTCTCATACCTAAAAATATAGGAGCTAAAGATCTGGGGGATTTTAGACCCATAAGTATTTGTAACACAATGTACAAACTCATCTAAAAATTATGGCTTTCAGAATGAGGGAAATCCTTAGTAATATCTTCCAATCAAGGGGCCTTTGTCTTTGGGTCGACAAATTCTTAACAACATAATAACCACCATGATACAATTCATTGTGTGGAACAATACAAAAGAGATTCTATGATTGTTAATCTTGATACGCAAAATGTTTATGATCGTATCTCTTATAATTTCATGATTCCTCTTTTACATAGATTGGGGTTCCACCCTCACTTCATTAAAATGATTCAAGTATGTACCCTTGCCCTAGTTTTTCAGTCATAATAAATGGGAAACCAAATGGTTTCTTCAACTTAGAAAGGGGTCTCAGGAAGGGGGATCCCCTTTCCCCTTTTCTCTATATTATTGTTGTTGAAGCTTTGAGTAGGTTATGTTCAAAGCCCAAAATCAAGGAAGACTTAACACCATCAAATTTTCCATTGGTGTTGTTAACAAAAGTCTCCAAAAATTTATGGATGATATGGTTATTCTTGACCAAGCTATTGTCCACAAGGTTCATACTTTCAATAATATTACAAAAAGAATGAAAAATTCATGGGGAAATTAGTTAACTTTAGAAAGAGCTTTTGCTTCTTCATCAATGTGAAGGATTAGTGAGATAGTATTTTTAGTATCCCGAGTTCATTATCAAAACTCTTCCAAACACCTACATGAGAATGCTGATTTGTGGGAAAAAACTGGAAGAAGTGGGATGGAAAAAATTAATAGACATATTTCATAAAAAACTTGCATCCTGGAAGGGATATTTCCTTTCAAAAGCTAGAAAATCTCAGCTTATTAAAAGTTATTTGTAGGGAGTAGCTATGTATGTTATGTCTATTTTCATCATCTAAATGAGATTCAAAAAATTTATTAAAAGTATCCAAAAGAGGTTCTTATGGACTGGCTCAAAAGAAAAGATAAGAATCTTGTTAATAGCTTGGGAAAAGGTCACTCATCCCAAGGATATGGGGTATGGGTTTGAAGAACCTTCAATTCATGAATCAATATATAATAGTTAAGGTTGGTTGGAGATTTTATAGAGAATATTGTACCTTGAAAAATATTCTAAAAGAAAAAAAATTGTGGTACTTTGGTTTTTTTTCAGAATAGGAGCTACCTAAAGGATTAATTTTTTGGAATGACCTCTGTTAGAATAGGAAATTGCTGGTAAAAGGGAGTAAATGAAACCTTAGGGATTATATGAAAATTCAATTTTGGGAAGACTTGTTGATCAAGGATAAGGCCCTACAGATTGAAGTGCCATGGAGTCACTTAAGACGTTTCTATAAGTTCTAAATTAGGGAGCTAGTTTGTAACATTTGGAATGAGGAGAGAAATTGGGCTCAGATTTATCCACCCCCTAAGTACTTGGGTGATCTACAACCCTTTGATGATCTTAACTAGATTCTAAAGGATTGTCACTTACCCCAAAGTAGGGCTCAGGATGAATTAATATGGAGGAACACAGACTATGGGGAGTATGAGATTAAATCTAGTTATTTATTGAAATTTGATAAAAACGAACAAAACAACTACTGGAAGAAGATATGGAACAAGAACCTTATACCCAAAATAAATATTTTCTTTTAGGAGGTTTTTAAAAAAATATTCTTACTATGGATAGGTTAAGGAAGAGAGGCATGATCATCACAAATAGATGCAACTTGTGTAAAATGCAAGAAGAGATGATTCAACATATTTTTTTGGAATGCATCTTTTCCTTTCAAGTCTTCTCCATTGTCCTAGGGTTCTTTAGGATAAATATGGTTCTTCCTCAAGACATTTCCTTACTCCTAGACTATGGAGTTTCAATTTCCAACATGAATTGAAAGAGAGATATGTAAATTTGCTCTAATGCACATCATGTGGGGCATATGGATTGAGAGAAATAATTGGATCTTCAGGAACAAATATTCAAGTATGAATAAGGTCATTGAAAGAGTGGGACATGCCCTTAAATAAAAGGTCTAGATCATCAAGATCAAATTTCCCAAGTCCTTCCTAGGTTGGGAAAGAAGCATTCTTAACAACATGAACCTCATTCCCATAAGTCCTATGATTGTAGGTACACTCACAAAAATATACTTTAGTGGTCTAAACCTCCCGAAGGCTATTTCAAACTAATTTTTGATGGTTCAGCTAAATAGAAGGAGGGTTCTTATGGGGGCAGCCTTGTTCATGATCATTAAAGGAGATTTCTAAGAAATTTTATAGGACCCCTAGAAATCACTTCAATAATCTTGTGGAGGAAAGAGCTATGCTCTTGGGAATTAATAAATGTATTTCCATGAATAGAAAATCCCTTATCATTGAGGTTGGTTCGCTATGTGTCATCAATGCCCTCAAAGATTATTTAAAATTTTGGTGGAGACTTATCAACATAATCAGGGAGGCCAAGATGATGATGGAATCATTTGATAGAGTGAAAATTCAGCATACTTATAGGTCTAGAAATAAACTTGTTGATGGGCTTTCCAATCATGGTAACAACATGACTGATTTGATGACGTGGCCAAGGGAATTTATATGTTGGCATAATATCTTAAAGTTCATAAATGATGATAATATATTGGAGGTAATGTAATGATGGTACCTGAGTTTTTCATGCTTGGTATCGATATAAATATTTTCATTTTTGGGAAATGTCAATCACCATGTGTATTTGATTTTAAACTTTCAAATTGGTTTTAGAGGTTTTATTTTAGTTGTTTCTAAAGGTAGACAAGGTTTTTTTCTTAGGATGGGTGGTGACGAAGGGTCAAAAACGAGCCTTCGTCATAATTTCACCTCAAAATGACTCTTCCTCTATAAAATGTTACGCATAGGAGGGTTCACCAAGTTTATAAAGTGTATAAAAGGTAATGATCCTCAACTCTATGTGGATTTTTTCAATACTTGGGTAAAAAGGGTTTTAATTTGAGGGGGTTAAACTATGGGTTTCGAGGAGTCGATTCACCAAGGGGTTATTGGTTTAAAAATGGAGGGCCTCAAAATTTTCAAAGACAAAACTAGGAAGAAACATGAATTAGCTACTTTTTTTAGTCCTGGTGAATGTATTGTGTCATATGATGATGGATTGCTTGCACTTGTCTTCCTGAATGTTGGGTAGATGTTTTCCTTGTGGTGATGAAGTATTTGACCTTGGAGGGAAAATTCAGGAAGATATTCTCTTATCACCTTTCTATCCTGAATTACATTCAAAGGGATAAAAAAATGAGTCTTTCCTTCTTCCCTTTTAGGTCTCTTACTTCCTCCATAAATGACTTTAATAAAAACAAAATTGGCATTCCCCTGTTATCAAGGTTTGATTCTTTTACTTGTTCAAAATGATAAACCTAGTATCCCTACTCAACCAGAGGTTAATAGTTATACTAAGTTGGATAATGAAACTATGGTGACTGCCATGAAATGACTTGAGAAAGAAAGTGGGAAAGATAAGTTAGTAGGGATTTACGATGTCCTCTGTAACTTGAAAGAAGGGGTTCATGAAAGGGGTAACAGCTTTGGTAATAGAAAGAGAGAGATGTATTTGGCGGACTAGGAAGCAAGGTTAATGCATGATGAGTTGACTATTGACACTATCCTCACTATTAACAAGAATTTTGTTTAGGAGGTTAGATATTCTCATTTAAAAATTGATGTCCAAAATATGAGGATCGGGGTATACACACCGATTTTTTACGGAAAACAAAAGGATATCTATCCCGCAAGATCAAGTTACCAAGGTGAGTGCAAGAAGCGTAATATAAGACTTGCTCTTAGTAGCTCCGACAATGAATATTCCACAGACACAAATATCAAGGAAAGAGTTAATAAAATTCCAAATAGGGTAATCATATATGTTGCATAGGGTCAAAGGATAGCGGCCAAGTGTCAAGACTCGCATCAAATCTAAAGAGTACTAATGACGGACCTTTGGTTGACCTTTTAGTGTTTTTATGTTCTTTTCTTGTTTACTACTTGTATGTTTGTAACTATCCTCTAATATATTTTTAAAAAAAACTATTATGACTAATATTAATTACTATTGGTAGTCTAGCTCTGTTTGGATTCTTCCCTCCTCTCAACCTTTTTGAATTTATATGTTGGGATTCCTTGTTTATTTTTGGTTGATTTGGTTGACATGACTTCCATTTTTGCAAAGTGTTTTTGGTCCCTTCAAAACTAACATTTTTACTTTATATGCAATACATTATCACAAAAATCAAGGTCTTGGGCTATTGGTGAGTTACAAGTAGTTTGTAATCATCAATCCAAGTTCCATTCCCATTGAGTTCATTGGATGCTTTCAATAAGTTACCATAGGGACACCTTGAGGTAGGGATCGAACTTCTCCATATGGACCAAGTGGAACATAGCGAGGAACAATGAATGTGGATCAATTGGAAGACATTAAGGACCCAAGCCCACCCCCATGTCCCACTTAGAGAAAGTGATCCTCCACCACTCTAGTTCATAGATCTAGTATAATAAATTTGTTTACTACCCAAATTTTTAAGAAGATTTTTGTTATCTTGAATAGAGGAGTGGGAGCAGGGTGGAGGATGTTTTAAAAAAATGAATGGGTAGGAAGGTTCACAGGACATAAGGGAACCTCATATAAAAAAAAACATGTTAGGGACCCATTGAATCATCATGGGGAGGTAAGTATTTTCATATCTCATTGTGGGGTGATAAACTTTTGGGGGTGTAAAGAGGGATTGTCAAATCAACCTTTTGTTTCAAATATTATGACTATTAAGAAGGAGGGTCCATTAATCCTTGTTATTCCTAATGGATTAGCAGAGAAAGCTAAATCTAGGATAGAATATGCTCTCATTGGAAATTTTTATGGTTCAAGACCAAATATGGAACGGTTTTGTGAATGGGTTAGGAGCAAATGGAATCTGAGGTTCATTGGAAATAGCTATTAGGAATTAGTATTTACATTGTGGTAAATAATTGTATGGTTAGTTAGTTTTATAACTATTGTTATAACAAATATATAACAATATATATTCAGTGTGTTGTAGTTTCCTATTTTATAGAAGTCATCTTCCTATTGATATGGCTATATAATAGCCTGTGAATGTAATTCAATATATATCGAATACAATATCATAATATTATTTCCTATGTGACAATATTGCTATTCCAATATTTGGTATCAGAGTGACATGGGATTCTAGAGCATTGTGTGGGGCAGATCTGTTTGTATTTATGGTTGCCCCGGTGTATGGAAATTTTTTGATATTAGAGGATTTTAGTGATTGCCAACAACATTTTGGTTTATGATCTGTGTCCTCCCTAGCCGACGCCTCCTGGTTCATGATCTCTACGCGGTCTGTATAGACATTGGTATAATTATTATCTTGAATCCTTCATCTTCTATCTTATTCGCTTTGGATGCCTACAGATCTATCCCATCACCATGCTTCATTTCCAGTGTTGAAGGAATTTCTAGACAGTCATATGACATGGATGATTAAAATGGTATATTAATCATTGTTCTGACTCCTGAGGCGTGCAGTGTGTAGCTGTCCATTGAAAATTCCTAGAGTAGAAGGGTGTAGATCTATTATATAATACCATGCTAACATACATTTGACTTGGCCTAGCTCACCAAAGGTAATACGTATTTTTTATGCTCTTCGGGATTTGTGATTCAAAATGTTTGGTTTCCAAATCCAATACATCCCTGAAAAGCACCATCAAGAGTGAAAGTTGAGGTTTGAAATAAACTTTGTTATTTGAAGTCAAATGCCTATACACTGCAACAACTCCTGCACACTGTTTTTTGTTCACGAGACGTTGATAATTTTGCATTGATTCACGAAGCTTTTTGTCATCCGGGTCGATTGCATTGAATGGGTTTTTGTAACAAACTGCGTAATCGGTCATCACTGTTGTCTGTCTTGATCATTTCTTGAACGACGACTCACATATGTGTAGAATCTGTTGAGTGGGGATCTAAAGCTTGCTTCTAGTTGTGTGTCTAGATTCATGTATGGTTGGGATCGATATATATTGCTTTCATGCAATCTAAGTCGTAATACAACACTGTCAAATATTCCTACTATTTGATGATTTTGGATCTTCCATAGACCTGTTATCTGCTACAGAATTGTTTTGATTCAATCTCTTTTGGTGATCCGCTTCATTTTCTCATCATTTAGCATACATAGTGGAGTTATACTGCTCTCCTAACACTATCAGCTTCTGAAGTGACATGTATCTGAAGTGGAATTTTCTAGGAATTGTTTGAGTCTCGAAGACCTCAATCGAAGGCAATTTGAAGGTGCCATGTAAATCAGTTGTAAGTTCTCCACCATGTAAGTATTTGTGTATTTTCTACAGATATTCTGACCTGTGAATTCACTCCAGTCACTAGATTCTATTCGAAATTTGAGTCATTTTGTTATTTTAATAGTATATGTCAAAATTTTAATCAATAGCTTTTAGCTATATTAAAATTTTAATTATTTGTAAAAAGGGTGCATTTTCAGTTGTATCAACACCTATTCTTTTGTCAAACTTGTGAAAAGTCGTATAACTTTAAAAAGTCCAAAAATAAATTTATTTTTTCCCGCATTTCAATTTTGGATGCATTTTCACTTGTACGCGACGTCCAAATTATTGAAGGTATTTTGAGCTTCATGATCACATCCGGCTGAACTAGTAGCATGATAATGGAGGAAGGAGGCATCAGAGGAAGGAGGTCGAACAATAACCTCTCATCAGTCACCAATGATGGGGCCACGTAGAAGCTGTGGTGGCATATGTATGGTGTGAGTATATGATTTTTAGTGTGGTTTCCATTTTCTTAGTGTGCTTCAGTTTGCATTGTTCCTGTTTTGTGTGGTATTTGATGGCTATTGGAAAGAAAGTTGTGTTGGAGCACGATGATTGTCAGTGATCCTCTGACTGACTTGGTCCTCTGACTACCGTACTTCGTTGGAAGATGGTCAACTAGAAGAATACGTTCACTAGCATTAGTGACCATGTGCAGCAAGACCTAACTAGTAAGATCCATTCAAGAGTATGTTCTTTGATGCATTTTTCTTCTCAATATCTATTTGAGTGGAATTTCACATTGTGTGGGGGAATACATACCAATGTTCCATTCCCATTTTGCACCCAAAATTACTTAATCAAGGAAAGCTTCCAGTAGCAGTGGTAGTTTTCTATGTTGTTCGAGATCGAGTGGCAACGATCAATGACAGAGACTACGATTAAGAACATTACGATTCTTATAGGAAGTAATGTGAAATATTTTCAATATATCTTCTATTGTGCAGTTTTGTGATATGCATGTTGTGTTTCCTACATAATTCCCTGATGTATAAGCATAGTGGTGAACAGTAGCACTAGAGTAAGTTAGTTCATGGATCTTGAAAGGGTTTGTGGGAGGATCCAGAAAACCACACAAGGTGGACAGTTGATGAGGTTCCTGTCACGTCAAGGTTTGTGGTAAGCCTGTTTAAAACCATGGAAGGAGCGAGCCTTTCTTTTGGATCAAGGTCATGAGTCACAGAGTTGGACATGCCACAGGGGTGAGCATACTACAGTTGAGAGTGTGGATGTTTTTCTACCATGTAAACACTAAGGGGGGGAATGTTAGGAATTAGTATTTACATTGTGGTAAATAATTGTATGGTTAGTTAGTTTTATATATATTGTTATAACAAATATATAACAATATATATTCGGGTGTGTTGTAGTTTCCTATTTTATAGGAAGTCATTTTTCCTATTGATATGGCTATATAATAGCCTGTGAATGTAATTCAATATGTGTCGAATACAATATCATAATATTATTTCCTGTGTGACAATATTTGTGTTCCAATAATAGCCTCCTTTATGAATGAGTTTTTATAATCAATCTTTCAACTCCAAGAATTGTAAAAACATCCTTTCAGTGGCGATGGTTACAAGTAGATCTATTTTTCTCGTTCAAAAATGGTATTCGGTTTTTAATCCATATAAAGAGAAACCTAATTATTTTCATGTATGGGTAAAACTACTCGGGACTTCGATGGATTTTTGTGAAACAGAAATCTTTACTATAGTTGAAGCTATATGATCATTTTATGTGTTTGATCCAGATTACCAACACAAGAACCAGGATAATGTATGCTCTTTTATGTTTTAATGTTCTATTGGTAATTTTCTGAGAAAGAAAATTGAAGTAAAAACTAAGTTTGGGGTTTGGATCTAGAAGATTCAATATGAAGCTTCACCATTGTTTTTCCCAAAATGTAGGTGGATGGGGCATGAGAAAAGACATTGTAAGGAGGATAATAAAGGAAAGAAAAATTGGGATAGAAAAGGGAAGGGTTTGGGGAAAATGAGGAAATAAGTAAGTCATCTCCAAATAAATTTTCCTCTTAAAGCTTGATATTAATATGTTATAAGTTCAAGAGGTAGATGAATCGAGATTCAAGAACATATAGTGATAAGCAAGTAGGATGATAAGGAACCAAATCAGAGGCTAAAGAAATTTTAGATTAAGCTTAGGTGTTAAAGGAAAATGTGATTCAGAATCAAACTCAAGAGATCCATGTTGAGGAGGTTCCTATTGAGATGTTTAAAATTAGTATGGAAGTCATAGATAAACAAAATGAGGATAAAAAAGAAGAGGAGGTGTTATCTCAAGAAGAGGTTGTACCTTGTTCTTTCAATGTGGAAATGAATAAGGAGGTGTTGGAAGAAAATAATATCAATACAATAAGTGCTTAGAAACAAGTTAAAGAGGATTGTGTGAAGGTTCCCTTAAAGAAAGGTAATGTGTCGAATAGGGATAGGAGGGAGAAATTAGTGCCCAAGGAAATAAATTCTGTAAGTAACACTCTATTTAGGAGAGCACATCACCAAATAAAAAGATGAAGCTCATTTGTTGGAATATAAGGGGTTTAAATAATACCAATAAATAGAGTATTTTATCAAATTTTAGGAAGATGAATAATCCCGATATTCTTTTTATTCAAAAAACTAAAATGTCAAAAAAAAAAATTGGGTGTGGTTAAGAATAAATTTTGGTTTAGATATGAAATATAGGGGGTTTTCTTATATTGGGGATTCTAGTGGTTTGGTTACTTTTTTGAAAAAAAAATGCAGATAGGGATGGGAAATTTTTATTTCAATCTCCTCATCATCTGGCTATAATGTTTAAAGAAAAGAATAATGGTTCTTTGTGGGTATGCTCTAATATTTATGCCCCTAATTATGTGGTGGAGAGAAGAAAAGTTTGTGTATATATTATTCAGTTTTTACTCAATTTAGGGATGATTTTAATACTTTGTTGTGTCCAAAAGATAAAAAGGTGGTTTGAATGTCTATAGTGATAGTAAGGAGGATTTTGTAAACTTTTTTTAGCTGCAAATAAACCGGTGGATATTGAGTAAATAGGAGCCCATTTCACTTGGTCTAATCAGAGAATTGGTGATGATCTAATCAAAATTAAGTTGGATAAGTTTCTTATCAATTTATCTTGGTATTCTAATCTTGATGGATCATTAACTCGCCTTACCTAGGATTGGATTTGGTCATAGCCCAATTTGTCTTTAAAGTGGTAATAATGTTGTGGTAAGAGAGGCCTTTTCATTTATTTAAAATGTGGTTACAACATCCAAATATCAAGGAGGAAATAAAATATTGTTTGCAAAGAAATGTGAAAGATAAGCTTATGTTTAGACTTGTGACTAAATTAAAACATGTTAAAGCCAAGCTAAAAGTTTGGAACAAGGAAGATTTTGGTAGTATTTTTGTTCAAAAATCCTAGATTAGTGATGATCTTAAGAAGATTGAGGCATAAATTGAAATGAAAGGTTTGAATAAAGATTTAAGGTATAAGGAAAATTTTCATTTGTCTGAATATCATAACTTGGAAGTTAAAGATGAGGCATACTTTGGAAAAATAATTCTAGATTCTTTTGGTTGAAGGAGGGAGATATGAATACATTTTTTTTCATCTAATGAATTCCATGCATAAGAATTATAATAAAACTTTGGATATTGAGGATATAATGGGGGTTAAAATAAAAAGGAGGAGGACATCTCTTAGGAATTTATCCATTTATTCTCTCAATTTCTAGTAGTAGGTAATGAACTCCGACTTTGAAAAGGAAAGATATATAGGTAACCTTTTCCAACCTTTTATTTCTCAACATGATAATGATGAGTTGATAAAAATCCCATCTACTGAGGAGATTAAATCTTCTTATTCTTATTTGGAAGTGGAAAAATCCCAGTCGAGATGGTTTTCTTGCTAATTTTTTTAGGATTTTTGGGAAATTGTCCATGAAGATGTTGAAGATTCCATTCAATATTTCTTTGACATGGTAATATTTTGATAGAGGTAAATAGTAAATTTATAGCTCTTGTTCCAGATGTTTTTGGTGATGCACAGGTTGTAGATTTTAGAACAATAAGTCTATGTAACATGGTCTATAAGATAATTAATAAAATTATATCTTTTAGAATCAAAGGTCATTTGGAAACTTTTAATTCTCCAAATGAAGGAGCTAATGTGGAGGGAAGACACATTGTTGATAGTGTCATCACTCTTCATGAAAATGTCCACTCTTTGGATAGTTTCAAAATGGCAGCAATGATGTTAAAAATTGATATGAAAAAGATTACGATAGGGTTTCATGGAGATTTATTAGAATTATTTTTGATAAACTGGGTTTTCAAGCTTAATTTACTAATATTATAATCTAAAATACTCAATTCTAATCAATGAGGAATCTAAAGGTTTTTATCTTTAGGGAGAGGATTGAGATAGGGGGATCCAATTTCTCCCTTTCTTTATATTATTGTGGTGGAGACTTTAGGCAGACTTTGTGTAGACCGTAAATAGAAAAAGAAAATGGATGGGTTAATTATATCTAATGGTCCTGGATCCTATACCTTTGCAAAAAAATTGGATGACACTTTCCTAATTGGTAAGGTGAATCTTGTTGAAGTTTTGGTGTTCTAGGAGATTCCTCAATATTTTGAGGAGGTAATAGGAAACTCATCAATTTCAGGAAAAGTTCAATTTTATTTTTGAATGTGGAAGAAGATATTCATAATAGAATTGCTTGAGGTGTTGGAATGTCCAATTAAAGTCTTACCTTGTTCCTATTTGGGTATGCCACTCTTTAAAGGGAGAATGATACTGGAAAATTGGAATGTTCTAGTTAGAAGATTTCAATTACAATTACAATTGGAAAGGGACTTTATTATCACAGGATGGTAAATTACAATTGCTTCAAATTTTCTTATAGAGTTTGGTTATGTATTTGATTTCTATTTTTAGAATGCTTGCAAAAATTAGAAATATAATCACTCGAGATTCAAGCAGTAGACTTCATGTAAGCGTGTATGGAAACAAAGGATATAATTCCTTTAGTTGCATGGGATAAAGTCACCCTTGTAAAGAGTGTTGGCAGTCTTGGTTTGAAATACATTAAAAGTATGAACATGGCTCTTATGGCTAAAGTGGGATGGATACTAGAGCATGAGAATGGATTATGGGCTAGGATACTAAAAGCTAAGTACTTGTATTTTGATCAAACTTCCTTTATATCTAATGATGATTTTCTGAAAGGCTCTTGCTTTTACAATGGTTTGTGTAAATGCAGGGACATTTTGTTGAAAGGTAGTAAGTGGATGATACTAGAATTAAATTATGGGACAATTTCTTATTTTTCGGATGAACCTTTTATTAATTAAGAGCTATGGAGAAATGTGGCTTCTCATTTTCAGTTGTCTATAGGAAGTTTTCTTAGAGACTATTGGATCATAACTGAATGGGGATGGGATTGGAAAATTTTGGAATGGGAAGGAGGGGACAAAGTAGTCAAGGTAGGAATATGGACTTTAAATGCAAATCTAAGGGGTTTACACATTCCCTCACTTCGAAAGAGGATGATTTAATTTGGTCTTTAACAAAGGATGGGGAGTATTTGGTTAGAACAAGTTATGGGTTAGCAAGAAAATTGATCCTCCCCAAATATTTATTGGATAAATATATGGGATAAAAAATTATTTAAAAGGTTAATTTGTTTCTTTGGCATGCTTTCCAAAAAAAAATTCTAACTGTTGATAATATACAGGATAAAGGAATGATGATTCCTAATAGGTGTATTCTTTGCAAAGAAGCTAGTGAAACTGTTCAACACCTCTTTATTTGGTGTTCATTTTCTCAAAGAGTTATAACCCATGTTCTAAGAGTTTTCTAGATTTCTTGGGTGTTTCCGGAGAGTTTTTCTGACTATTATGGTCAATGGAGGAGTCCCTTTGTTTCACTAAGTCTTTCAAAGGCTTTGATTTTTGTTTTTCCTCAATTGATATGGGGGATATGGCTTGAAAGGAATAGTAGATTTTTAAAGAAAAATAGAAAAGATCTTCTCATGTGGAGAGTGTTATCTTAGGGGCAATCGTTAATAATATATTTTTTTAAATATTAAAGAGAAAGGTGGATTCCCTAATCATGAAAAGGAGATTATTCAAGATCTTGGTATTACTAAGTTTGTTCAACAAATTTGTTTGTTGAAAGATGATGCAAGGAAAATTTCTAAATGTGTTGAACTTATCAAGGATGGATGAAACTCAATTTTGATGAATTTGTTAAAGGTAGATCAGGATATTTGGGGTTATTGGTATTATTATAAATGAGATGGTGCCCCTTCTTTTAGCTTATCTTGAGCCTATTGGTAATAAATCTAACAATTATGTTGAGGCTTATGCAATTTTTATTGGTTTAAAGTGGGACAATTCTTTGCAAATAAATAATATTCAAGTGGAGGGGGACTCATTATACATTGTAAATGTTATGAAGGGCCTATCTAAACATCATATAAATATTGATTCCATTATTAAGGATGCTAAGGGCCTTTTAGATAAGTTTGATAATATTCAAATCAATCACATTTTTTGTGAAGCTATTTCATGTCTTTGACACATGCTTGCTAGCATCGGTGTTACGCACAAAATAAAACTTGGTGGTGGAGTGAGGTGTATTTGCCTCATAGTACTAAAGTTCTCCTAAATGCAAAAAATTAGAATTTATTTCAATTGTGTGAAAAGGATTTGGTTTATCCTTGTTATTATTCTTTAGTGTGTAAGGTTTATCTTGGTCATCATTTGTAGGTATGCAACAATTACGTTTCTTAATTTAAATGCTTATTTTATTTTTATGTGCAGGCTTATTGAATATTTGTTCAATTTTCTAGTTTTTTTCCTCAATATGGGTGGTGGTAGGGTAAGGGTTGAGCCATCATATTACACGGGTCTCGAGAGAGATAATTTTATTTGGGATATTTTTAAGGAACGAGGAATTACTCGGTTTCTGCAGTGGGTCAGGAGGGTTTGATGAAAACATTTCAAAGGAATCTATAATGGTGTGGGATAATGGGGTTGTCACTATGTAGGGTGCTATTTTTTTGGTCTCGGAAAAATTGATTGGCACAGTTACTGATATGGATTGTGGTGGTAGCAAGGTGTTTAAGGATATGACTCAGCTTCAAGACAAAGTCCACATTTTTCTCTATAATGTGGAGAAAATATATCTTATGGATGATGGTATAGCCCTACATTTCTTCTAGGAAGATAGTTTGAAGTATTTTTTTATATTATGAAATATATAACTTTGGATGGAAAGTATAGGAAGTTTCCTTCTTAGCATCTCATGTTTCTCAATCATTTTTAAAGAGGAAGGAAGATGAGTATCCCATTTTACTTGTTTAATTATCTTTAGGAGTCTATTAGGATTTTTAAAGACAAGAAAACAAAGATTCCCCTTCATCAGGGGTTAATTATGTTGTTAGTAAAAATGGGTAAAATGATTTCAAACATAAGGGGGATTGGAATTAGCCTTGGGGAAGGGTGGGAGGATCACATTTCTTTGGTTGCTAGGATTAGGATCAACAAAATGAAAGAGAGAGCCAAGTAGGATTTGGATATTGCTACTATTCTTCTTGAATCATGTTGGACATGATGTGGAGGATATCCCTAGTGATAGGATACTGGAGGGAATTTTTTTTCTTGCTATAAAAATCAAATCTTTAGAGGATACTATTAGTCAAGTCAAAGATCGAATACGAATCTGTGAGGGGGTTCAAAGGTCTAATACAAATATCACTATTTTTGAAAAAGGGTTGATGTTCTTCAGAGATGGTTGCATTCCACAAAGGTAAGAAGCGTAAGCTTTCCATTAGTAGCTTCAACGAGGAGAAAACCCAAACTAATAATGTTGTCCCGAGTTCGGGGACTAGGAAAAAAATGTGTATAGTGTTTCTCTTGTAGAATTTTTACTAATCATCTTTCAGTGACGCTTTTGTCAAGGCCTTCTATATATTTTTATATCTCTAGTTGTTGGGTTCTCCTTTTTCTCTAATTGAGTCAATTTTTTTGGACTCGAGTGCTTTGTTGGGCGTTGTTTATAGATATTTTTTCTATTTTGATAACTTCATTATAAAATATCCTATGTAATTGGTTCTTGGATCCTTTTTCCAAACATTATCTATCATAATAAGAGTTAGTAAAACCAACTTCATTGAAAAAACTATTAATCTTTGCATACCAAGCTCTAGGAGCTTGTTTTAAACCATGTAGATATTTTTTCAGTTAACACAAATACATTTATTTACCAACTTCTTTAAAGCCTTTAAGTTGGTTCATATAAATTTCTTCTTTTAAGTCACCATTCAAAAATTCATTCTTGACATCCATCTGATGGATTTACCAACCATATTGAGTAGCTAAGACAATAATAATCCTTAAAGTTCTCATTTTTGTAAATATTTAAAAGGTTTCAACGAATTTGATACCGGGTTTTTTTGTAAATGTTGAGTTTCTCAACAATGCCATCATATTTATATTTGATTTTGTATAGCCATCTAGATCTGACTATACTTCATTTTTTAGGAGGGGGACTAAATCCCAAGTCTAATTTTTAATTAAGGTAATGTATTCATATTTCATTGCATCTACCCATATTTTTTCAGAAGAATCTTCTTCAAAATATTGGGGTTCATGTTCATACATATTCATTAGGGCATGATATGTATGTTGACTTCTAGTCATTTTATGAAGTTTTTTAGGATTAGAGTCTTGAATAATAGACTCAACCCATTTAGGTTGTTTCATTATAGAGGAAACATGAAGTGACTCTTTTTAAAATATGGGTTCATTATTAACTTCATCATTATTATCAATGTCATTATCATTATTTTCTACTTCATTAGATTCATCATGAACAATAGAAATAAAATAAGATGAACATAAAGGTTTTTCTAATATTTTAACATTCCTGTTTTCTATAACTTCTCATTTTGTAGGATCATATATCATAATGCCTTTATTTCTACCTCCATAGCCTATAAATATACAGGGATAGGATGTTTGATCTAACTTATTCCTTTTTGATTTGGGAATGAAGATAGATGGAGGGATACAAGATATTATTAGATGAGACACATTTGGTTTTGATGTTTCCACCTTTCTAAAGTAGTGAAGTTAGCTAAGGATTTGGTGGGAACTCTATTCAAGATGTGAACAACAATATTAAATACTTCAACCCATATAAATTTAGGGACATGAGTTGAATGCAACATTGTTCTAGCCATTTCTTGAATGGTATGGTATTTCCTTTCTACAATCCCATTCTACTTTTTGAGGGGAATAAGGAGTAGTCACTTCCTTTATATATGACATTTGACACAAAATGAGTCAAATGGTTTACTAACATATCCTCCCCCATTATTTTCTCTAAGACTCTTAATTTTATAACTAGAATTGTTTTCAACAAAAGCTATAAATTATTTTAATTTCGACAGGACATAAGATTTTCTTTTAATAAAATATGACCAAACCATTCCGTATAAATAATAAATAAAAGTGACTACATATAAATAACCATTTATAAATGGAACTTCTAAGGGTCCTCTAACATTACTATGGACTAGTTCCAAACGTTTAAAAGAATTTGCATCATGCCGACTATGGAAGGGGTTAGCCATTTGCTTACCAAATAAGCACCCTTTGTGCATTTCATGAGCTTAGGAAATAGGTGGCAGACTAGAAACTAGGTTAAGATGATATATGTCATACATTCTTCTAAAGACAAGATGACTTAAACTCTCATGTAAAAATTAAATTCTCGGTTTGGGATTTACAAAAGCATAACACATATGCATTATAATGTGTACACGTTATGTCTGCTATAAATAAAAAAAAGAGGCTCGAGCCTCTATCATTTTATCTCCCTCAAACGTGAGTTTCAGAGCTTAACCATGCCCTCACATTTTTCATTCATTGGATCTCAAGCTCAAAGGATCATTTCTGGATCACTTGGGAAGATCTGAATCGATGATGGTGCCACAGAGAAGAGGTAGGCACAATTATTTTCTCAAAATTGCATTGAAATATGATAATTATAGATTAAAATTTGAATTGAATACATTTTTTTATTGTTACAGTTCGAGGTCGAGGGAATCAACCACAACCAAACCTTATTATTCCTGTCATCCCTCCCAACCCTCCCACAATTGCTCAACATCCCCGGGTAGTCAAGAAGATTTAGCAGCCCACATAGTTGAAAACAAAATTGAAATTGAGGATTTAATCAAAAGAATGAGGGATTCACAATCTACAAACCCCCACCACCTCTCTTGCAAACACATTGGAGGCATTACTTGCTCAAGTTGACACAAAATGGGGAAAATTGATCATTGGAAAACTTACAAAGAGGGTTGTAGGGTTTATTATTCCAACAAATTGTCATATGTGGATGTAAAGAAAAAATAAATTACAAAAGACCTCATATGCGCCTTATTCACGGACCCCCACACTAATTTTCTTATTCCGTTGTCATGTAAATGGTTTCCCATCCATTGGTGCAATAATAATTTGATTAAAAATAATTTTTTGGGACCGATGGTGGATGGTGTTTGATTTTCCACCTTGTAATAACAACGAGGTGCCACTATACTTTTGAGGAAACTCTATTGCAAGTTTATCCTCAACGAGATCCCAAATTATTTTGATTTCGAGATTTCGGGGCCAGAGAAAAAGGATCTACACAAGATCGACCAGGTGCACAACATGCACCTATTCAGCAGGGTAGAGTCCCCACACAAAAGCCCCCTCACCCTGAGATTGTCCCTCAGCTTGTGAAGGAGACAGTAGAGATTGATACACTCCACGCACTTCAGGGGCTATCTGCGACCCTTGTTTGACATACGAGGGATATTTATGAGCCGATGCTCATGGAGGTACACAAAGTATTCCCTCATAGGAGTACTAGCATGAGGCCACATCTTTTCTCATCATGTGGTAGCATATGTTTGGGGCCCGAGGAGGATGATACTTTCATGTGTACTTGATTTTGGTGGAGTTGGTGCTAGGGGTGCACACGATAATGTCACTATGTCAGATGCCTTTTTGAGTGAGACATTTGGATTACAGTCATCGGCATCACCTTTGCAGGTATTTGTTATGTTTTATTATGTGTGTTACAAAAAGTTTGAGAGTACTTGATTTACTTATATATATTAAATTTTGAAATAATTGTATTTGTACATGTACATGCATTGATATTACAGCGTGGGAGGGCATCTTCATCCCGACCATAGGCGGCAAGCACCATGCATACACATACATTCACAGAGGTAATTTAGAATGTTAATTGTGTAAAATTTTCACATACATGCAAATATATATATATATATATATATATATATATATATATATATATATATATATATATATATATATATATATATTGAAGTCAAATATATGTATGTTCTTGTATGTTCATCTAACTCACGTGATACATGTTTGATAAAGATGTTGACTTCACTAGACACCCCACCATCTCTGCGACAAGTAGTAGAAAAGGTGTTGCCATTTGATTTCATCTGCATGCAAAACTCTCATGAGGTATTCAAACAACATGTAAATTTTGTTAAATTTCTCATGTAATTCATATTATGTTAAATTACATGTTAGTAATGTCTTTCATTGTAGAATTATTAAATTATGTTAATAATGTCCTTCATTGTGTATATGCAGGAGTTACCTGCGACAGGTAGTAGCCCTGTTCATTTGATTCACAGGCATGGCGGGGTAAAAACAATAGTTCTATATTGATAAAATTAGTTAAAATATTGTCATTACACATACATGTACTTAGTTCTATTTTCACTAATTATGATGTTATATTTTCTGATCTTATGTGTATGTAGGGAACTTCAACCCCCTCCATTTTGACTTTGAGGGCACAAACTCCTCCATCTCATCATCTTCGTACCCCCATTCATACTCCAGGAGCTCCCGATGACTCATCTGAGCGTGAGATGCAAATTCGGCGTGATCGACAACTTGCGGTAAGTTTGTGTATTTATGTAAATACTTTCATTCTAGCATGGTCTTAAATACATGTTGAAAACATATATAAATTAAGTTTTGACAAAAAAACATTGTTTGCATTTACAGGCTCATCTACAAGTGAGTATTCAGCGGAAGAGGACTCGTAGCATGGGCTCGGATGATCCAAATTCATCTCATAGATCTCCATCTTCATCTAAGGGAGGGCCTTCTTCGAGCAAGGCCAAGAGAGGGATATATTTTGATGATTAGGAAATATATATGTCTTACATGACATTTTTTTATGCCTATGTGCATGGCATTGTATGTATGCCTATATGGCATTTGAACTTGATGGTATATGACCTATTTGGGCATTTTTATATTTATTATGCACATTAAAATACTATTTGGAACTTGATATTTTTGTATGAGACCTTACATTTCTGAGATTATTTTTGCATGAAACTAATATGATGTGCACTTGACAATATTTAAGACATTATGGATTATTTTTTCATTTATTGGTGATGTACATGTACTAGCATTTTCAATGTATAATATGCATCAAACTTTGGAAATCAATATTTATATAATGTATGTATATAAAGAGTTACCTAATCTGAGTAATTATTCATTCAATTTATCAATGTGTATATGTGTATTTACCTTACTTGTGCTTCTTCTTGCTCATGGTCTCTTTGTACTGGTTCCTATCTTATCATGCACTTACTACATTCTTCTATGCTTCTTAGTCTTCTCCCTGTTAAAACACCTGAGAGTCATCACAATTTGATGCCTTTCATCTATTGATATTTTGAGAATGTCTCTCCATATACATTACTCCAATGCTTGAGAATGTCTCCAGATGCAATGACATTCTGATTCACACTCAATGATTCTTGATTGTCTAATCCTATCCAATTCATGTTATTACCTCTAAATCTGTATGTATTTCAAGTTGTTTGGAAATCACATCACACCCTTCACTATGCTTGATGACTACCCCTATCCTTTTGAAGGTGCTTTTGAAAGCATCCATGGGTTTATCATAGCATAAATTATCAATGAATGGAAGGTCACTAAGTCATAGGCCAGCTGACTCCCATTCAAAACTAAACAAGAAAGATTTACTAGGTGATTGATAACTCCCATGTGTGTTCTTAGACATTCCCCTATCAAATTCATTCTTAAGCTAATCTAGTCATTCAAGAACTCTGATGAGAGGTGTCGGATCTCTCTAAGGGCCTACGCCTCAGAAATCAATCACTTGTCAAGATATACATGTTTTGGTCTCGGGGGTCTTAAGGGACTATGCCAGATGAGGTAGCCATAAATCACGGGGAGCATAGGGAACCAAAAAAATCCTCCCCTAGCATTCACCAGGCCATCTAGATGTGTTGGCGTAGTTGGTTTGGCACCAAGAGCTTCCATTTGCAAAGTATTGCATCGACAAATTTACACTTTCAAATTGCACTATATTTCATGTTTTGCAAAAAATATGACATGAGAGAACCAAATGGAGATGGATAAAACCATGATAGGATTTTGAGAGGGCCCACGACATGAGGTTTAGGATCTAATGAGACATCTCTAGGTGCCACGAGTCCAGAAATCACCTATCGAAGATATAGCGTGTTTTGGTCTCAAGGCTCTTAAGGGACTACACCCAGGACAGGTAGTCTAAAGCATGGGAGCATAGGGAACCAAAAAAATCCTCCCTAGCATTCACTAGGCCATCCCTGACATGTGTTGGCGTAGTTGTTTGGTGCCAAAGAGCTTTGTTTGTAAAATATTGCGTCGGATGCCTTACATTGACTCAGACTACACTATTTCACGCATTTTCAACAAACAATAGGACAATAGAGAGAACCAAATGGAGATGGATAAAACCATGATAGAAATTTCATAGAGGGCCCCTGACATGGAGGTTTAGGATCTGATGAGACATCTCTAGGTGCCACGGTCTGAGAAATCACCCATCGAAGATATAACGTGTTTTGGTCTCAGGGCTCTTAAGGGACTATGCCTACCCATGAGGTAGGCCGAAAGCACAGGAGTGTAGGGAACCAAAAAAATCCTCCCCTAGCATTTACCTAGCCACCCAATGTGTTGGCATAGTTGGTTTGGTTTGGTCACAAGAGCTTCCGTTTGCAAAGTATTGTGTCTGACAACCTTACACTTGACTCAGACTGCACTATTTTATATGTTTGCAAACAATAGGACAACAAGAGAACCAAATGGAGATGGATAAAACCATGAGAGGATTTTTTTAGAGGGTCCCAACATGGAGGTTTAGGATCTTACGAGACATCTCTAGGTGCCACGAGTCCGAGAAATCACCATCGAAGATATAACATGTTTTGGTCTCAGGGCTCTTAAGGGACTACGCCCGAGACAGAGGTAGCCCGAAAGCATGGGGAGGCATAGGGAACAAAAAAAATCCTCCCTAGCATTCACCTAGCCATCTGATGTGTTGGCATAGTTGGTTTGGTCCCAAGAGCTTCCATTTGCAAAATATAGCATCTATGTGACAAATTATACTGACTTATTATACTTACTATTTCACGTGTTTTTTGAAACAATAGGACAACGAGAGAACCAAATGGAGATGGATAAAACCATGATATTATTTCATAGAGGGCCCTGATATGGAGGTTTAGGATCTGATGAGATGTCTCTAGGTGCCATGAGTCCAGAAAATCACCCATCGAAGATATAGCGTGTTTTGGTCTCAGGGCTCTTAAGGACTACGCCGACGAGGTAGCCTAAAGCACGGGGAGTGTAGGGAACCAAAAAAAGCCTCCACTAGCATTCACCAGCCATCCAAATGTGTTGGTGCATAGTGGTTTTTGGTCCCAAGCTACCATTTGCAAAATATAGCATAGCATCTGCAAGCCTTACCTTACACTATTCGACTAGACTACACTATTTCACACATTTTGCAAACAATAGGACAACGAGAGAACCAAATGGAGATGGATAAAACCATGATAGAGGATTTTTTCATAGAGGGCCTAATGATGTGGAGGTTTTAGGATCTAACGAGATGTCTCTAGGTGCCACGAAGTCCAGAACCCATCGAAGATATAACGTGTTTTGGTCTCAGGGCTCTTAAGGGCCTACGCCGAATGAGGTAGTCCAAAAGCACGGGGAGTGTAGGGAACCAAAAAAATCCTCCCCTAGCATTCACTTAGGGCCATCTGGATGTGTTGGCATAGTTGGTTTGGTGCCAAGAGCTTTTGTTTGCAAAATATTGCGTCTAGTGCAGCCTTACACTTACTCAAACTATATTTCATGTTTTTAAACAATAGGACAAGAGAACCAAATGGAGATGGATAAAACCATGATAGGATTTTGTAGAGGGCCCCACATGGAGGTTTAGGATCTAATGAGACATCTCTAGGTGCCATGGAGTCTGAGAAATCACTTGTCGAAGATATAGCGTGTTTTGGTCTCAGGGCTCTTAAGAGACTACGCCCGGACGAGGTAGCCCAAAAGCACGGGGAGCGTAGGGAACCAAAAAAAAGCCTCCACTAGCATTCAACTAGCCATCTAGACATGTTTGTGTGTTGGTTTGGTCCCACGAGCTACCATTTTGCAAAATATAGCAAATCCGTCACAATGTGCTTATCTGACTTTTTTCGACTACACTATTTCGTGTATTTGCAAACAATAGGACAACGAGATAACCAAATGGAGATGGATAAAACCATGAAAGGATTTTTCATAGAGGGACCCGACATGGAGGTTTTGGATCTAATGAGATGTCTCTAGGTGCCATGGAGTCCGAGAAATCACCCATCGAAGATATAACATGTTTTGGTCTTAGGGCTCTTAAGGGACTACAGACCAAAAAGCCTATGATTTCTCCAAGATGTGACTCCACTGGCACCTAGAGAGCTCTCATCAGATCTGAAACCTCCATGTTGTTGGGCCCTCTACAAAATCCTATCATGTTTTTTATCCATCTCCATTTGGTTCTCTCATTGTTGTCCTATTGTTTGTAAAATGCACAAAATAATCAAAGATTGAGTGAAAGTTGTGTAAGGTTGTCCATTGCAATCACATGAATATAGGTGGTTCATTCATCAAATATATATGGTGAAATGAAATTTTAATAAGATATTTTTGACAATATAGGTGGTGAAATGAGAATTTTTGTTTTTTGTTTCTTTTCTAATATTTAATTTCTCTTAGCTTCACTTGGCTTCAAGAATAATAAATTCTCTACTAACAGTGCCAACCACGTGAAGGTGGAAGCTTTTTGGCACCACTAACCTACATAAACATGTTAGTAAGCAATTAAATAGAATTTTAAATCATACAAATTTAAAAAAAAATCATTTAAGTAAATATTCAAATTAAATTCATGAAGAACATACCTTTGCAAATTCAATCCAATGAACCACAAGGATCAACTCTACTCTTGATAGTAGCAAGAATTGCTTCATGATCTGATTCATGAACCTTCCACAGATTCTTGTTTAATGGCCGACCTCGATATTTGATCAATTTAATATTTGTTGTAAGGACCAAATGTGAATAGTGAAGTATCTTTCGATGTACTTCATAGTCTTCAAAACCAAATGTTTGATTTTTTGATAGGATATCGTCGAAGCCAAGTTCCAGTGACTACCACTACCCACCTTGATGGGATACTCAAGGTCTTCACCATCAATGACTGTGGAAGTCAAAAAATTTCCCCTCTACACAATGAGACAAGAAGTAGTATGTTCCCTCTTCAAATTAAATTCCATCATTGATAACTACAAAAATGTGCCCTACATCACAAAGTAAAACTTTTAGTCAAATTTAAAATACATTAAGAGTTGACCATTTAATAATTTATAAATCTAAAACATGGCATGTACATATATGTATGTACCTTGTTACACTAAATCAGAGACTTGGTCAAAGTCAGGTGATGTTGTCATTTGATCTGAAGACCTACAAAGTTGTAATGCTCATGGAACTTGATGTGTGTCGAGTGGAATTAGAGGTCTACAAGTCCATTCATCCACCCACTTTTGACTCACATTCATTCCACAAAAAATCAATGCATGATATACAAAAACATGCCATGCACCTAGTATAAATAGTCCAAGCATTTGCATCTAAACTACGGAATGAGTGCATATCACTTGATCCTACAACTTGTCATACAATCTTCAAAGTTTTCCAGATGTTGTTCCTCTATCAACCAAAAATATCTACGAACCATTGATCTCTCTTGAGATTCATGGCCCATATTCTTGACACACCAATCAAACAATGTTTTTTTATCTGTAAATTTAGCACCATCCTTGAACTTTAACTCTTCTCTTGCAAGTGCTCTTTTCACACATGCTCTCTGCACCATCATGCTCTCCTTTTCCATGCCCTACCTCAATAAAACTCTAGATATGTTGTACATTTTTTTCTTTGTGCATCCTTCTTAGCCAATAAAACATCCATGCATTCTTGAATTGTGATGTGCAGTTGTCCACCAAATGTAATGTTGATCAAAACTAATGTTCCTCTCATTCAAGTTCATAAAACACCTAGAAACACCCTTGTACATATTATGTAGAATGTGTCCAATCATCACTGATGTAGAAATGATACTCTCTTAATATTTTTTTATTTTTCTCAGTGCTTTCTGGAGAGTGCATGAATGTTATATGCATGAAAAATAACAACTTGCACTGAGTTATAATATTGAGACTAAACCTCCATTTGTGGCTACAATGTGTAATTCTCTATGAATTCAACTACTAAAACAATAGTACCAAGTGGGAATGTGTCCTTTCTTAACTTGAATTGTTCATCCAACCATCGAGCTCTATGTGTGTGCCTTGCATACTCATAAAAAAATTTCTCTCTAAATTTGACCATATATTCTGATACAGGTAATTGTTTTGTAACAAGCTCACACCTCTTAGATTCTTTTCCATCTTTTAATTGATATGCCACCGATTTATATTTGGTGAAACCAACCAATTCTTTTCCTATTGAATTTGTACTCTCCTCATGGATACAACTTTTTAGATTTGGCAAGCCACCACATACATTGCACGTTCCATCCAAACATGCTTTGTTATAAAAAAATTGTCTAGTTGATTTTTCACAAAATATTGTTGAATAAATTCCCTTGAAGATTTTGGTGGGACATTTAATCCACACTCCTGACATGATGTCATTATGCAAAACACGATGTATTTGACAAAAAAACATCATAATGCATTGAAAATTCAACATGATGCCTAACAACAAGTGGTACGTGAGTGATTGATTTTCACATAAAAGGGTTTGCTCATTTCAAAGAATCTTTGGCTAATGTTAATTTGTGGATTTTCATTCTTAAACTTAGAGAACAATTGTGTTTGAGTCATATCTAAGAAATGTTTTGCACACGATTCACGATTACGAGAACCTATTCTTCTTTTTATTGTATCTCTTCTATTCGGTGACACCCTTGTGTTCTCATTCCAAAATTTTACAATTAATTCTTTTAGAATATCAGATGTATTCTTGTCTTTTCATGGAAGTCTACTAGAGAAATCCCAATAGTCAGTGTTATTGAGTGACTCAAGACATTTACGTCTCTCTATTGCTTTCATTAGTGTTTTTCTATTTAGCTTCAAAGCACTTGCTTGTTTTTCTAATCAAGCATTTATTAACTATTTTATCACTTACTATACAATTAGTAAGTGCACGCCATGTAGCATTACTATCTTTGGTGTGTCTTTTTCCACCTACAATTTGGTATGCTTTATGTATGTTTTCAACAATTGACGCATTTTGATCAACAACATTAGATGTTCTTAACCCCAGGGTCTTCATTATAGGTCTCATCTTAATTAATTTCATCAATGTAACAAATAATTGACATCTTTGTGTGTCATTTAAATTCTCAAAGTAATTATCCCAAATTCCACTAGCTTTTCTTCTCACATTTCTTTCAGACATTTTGTTAGGCATTGGTTTTATAATGTTTTCATCAATTTCAATTAAGTGAATTGGTTTTCTTCACAAAATGGAAGGAGGTGTTCTTAGAGGTGAAGATTCATTTACAAGGTTACTTTCTTCATTCAGTGTTTTCATACAAATTTTGGGGTTAACATTTGGATTCTCAGGTAAGGGTTCAACAATTGGATTCATATCAATTTCTTCATCCATACCAACATTATCATTCAATTCAATATCATTATTCATTGCAAAATCATTATTCATTGCAAAATCATTATTCTCTACATTTTCATTATGTATTTCATCCCCATTTTCTAATACATTAGCTACATTTGATATAGCAGATGTACCTTGCCCTACATGAAGTTTTTGCATTCTCTTCAATTTCTTTATTCTCATCTCTTCCAATTGCTCTGGTGTCTTGTTCTTGACTTTCCT
The DNA here is from genome assembly GCA_018340775.1 of Taxus wallichiana var. yunnanensis. Lineage (NCBI taxonomy): Eukaryota > Viridiplantae > Streptophyta > Pinopsida > Cupressales > Taxaceae > Taxus > Taxus wallichiana. Next base: position 277,097,435 of record CM031244.1, read on the forward strand.
CTTGTCCTTAGCTCAAATTTTATCACCCATGATTAGAAAAAATCAACTAGTGGGGTAGGGGACAAAATGAACTACTAAAAAATCATGCAAGAATGTACAAAAAATTACAGACCAAATAGAATGTATGCAGAATTCCCATGAAAGAGATGAAAGGGACGTTGGGGGCCACAATATATAAACAAAGAATAATGCATACACATTATAATGCATGTGCATGCGTTATTTTTTACCTTTTCAACACATGCCTCAAGGCTTGGGATCCGGTTTGGATCCCCAAGCCTAAGGCATGGACCTGCACAAACACAACAAACACGTGTTTTTTGCAAAAAACACAAAAATCCAACTTCCATCATGATAAATCAACATCAAATGATCGATTTTTTAAAAAAATTATACCACGACGTAAAGCAGAGTTTCTTCTTTGTATAAATATTATTTTTCAATTTTTCTAACAAATACAAGGTTTCCATATTATTTATTTTCTTAACTATGCCTTTTTATAGCTATTTTTTGAAGTTTAAACATGTCTATCTTTTTTGTCGTGTATCTTTTTTTTTGACTCATCAAAATTGAATAAAAAAATTTAGGCACAAACTAGGCATAATTCTATACATATTAAAAAAATCTAATTTTTGATATTTTTGAGGTAGTTAGGGGGCATGGTCGGAGCTCATTATTTTTCAAAACATAAAATTTTTGTACTAGAAAAATCATAAATAAAAAAATATTTGCTAAAAAAATCTAAAAAAATTCTAACACAAACTAGATGCTCCTAGCTATCTTTCTACCAAAGGGTTTTCAAAAATACTAAATGGTGCTCAAAAAATGGTGGGGGGCACGAAAGTCACTCTATTATGTTTTTTAACAAAAATAGGAGCACATGTTGGTATTTTAGTTGTTTGACCCACTTAAACTTATCTATTTTCAATAAAATTTAGTAGCTTAGAAACTAGACTCAAAATGCTACGATTCATATTTCTACAACATCTTCCAATTTTGAGTGTAACTATTTCAAAAACTCATACAAGTTGAAGTTTTTATTTTTCAGATTCCTTTTACTTTTCCCTAGACATTGAGAATGGAATGATCACCCAAATAGATTTGATCATTACATTCTCTAAGATTAGTTAGTTTATCAGACCTATAAGTCATGTGTCTAGAGGCACCACTATCCAATATCCACTCATTTTCTTTTATAGTGACAAAGGAAACATACAAAGTAATGACATTAGTTTTCTAATTCTTCTAGTTCTTGCTTTGATTTTGATTTTCGTCTAATTTATTTCTTTTTGGGTTTTTGAGATTTGACTTGTTTTTTACTTTACAATCTTATTTCTTATGACCAAATTTTCCACAATTATGAAATTTACCATCAAAACTAACTCTTAAGTTTATTGGTTTCTTATCTTTACTAGGAGGTTTAACAATTTATTTTTTATTCTTATTGAATCAAGGTTTTTTTAAAATTTCTAAGTGAGAAGTGCCTCATTGGTATTCTCTTTTGAATCAAAAATTTTCATAAATTTTTCTTCCTAGATGAAAAGAGCACTTAGGGTTTTAAATCACGGATGTATTATTCTATTTCATATTTAGAATTTGATATTGAATTGAAATTTCTACATATTTCATGTATATTAAATTAAAAAATAAAGTATAGTAATTTATTATGAATTAGGTCAGAAGTTACAACCATCCTCTTAAGACTTAATAGTTTTATTTTTGCTAAAAATTATTACTTTTTCATCTCCCTTCATGGGAGTCTTCATCAATTGTAAAAAAATTTATAATATTTTTATAACTACATACCTTCATGCATTGATTCCATATTGCATCAAATCCTCACTCGGACTTTCATGATTCCCAATATTAAGGAGGAAATCATCTTGCATGCTCCATAAAATAATATACATTACTTCCATCACCTTTTTTTGATATGAAACAACATTTTTGTTGTTGCTTGTCTTCCAGCTTAGAGGCTTCTCTATGCCATTCATGATTGCCCAAAGTTTACAAGCTATAAATTACACCTTCAACCTTATATTCCAGATGTTGTAATTGGTTCCATTCAACATATGTTATTTTTCAATAGTAAATTTATTAGATCCCATTTTTACGTAAACAAATTCAAAAATGAGAACAACGAGGTTTTAGTGATAATAGTTTAAGAATCCCCTTGTCATTATTCAAACCATGCCAGCAATTGTATTTTGATGGATTCATGTCAAAAATAGACATGTCAAAAATTAATCTAGATATATAATATATTTGTTTTTATTAATGACAAAATATTTTTAACTAGGATCCTACCAGGTATAAAAGGTCAAATCCCATATATTCAAAGAAAGAGCATACAAAAAATAAATCCGATCATAATGAAGAGGGAGAAGAACAAGATGAAATAGGGGAACTGCAAAACAACAACTAGAGTGTAGCAAATCCTCTAGTGAGACAAAATAAATACTACAATAAAACAACAAAAAAAGAATAGAGTACTATAAAATAATAAACTGGAATATCATAATCTAAACATCCTAAGACATGCTCAACCATTCTTTAGTAGTCTTTGATAGGTTATGTTTGAGCCTTCCCATATTATCTTTAATGTCTTTGATGGTGAATCCATCCTTGGATTTTTCTTTTCCTTTGGTAGTTTCCATGATAGACGTAATACTTGAGAGGATGTCCATGTTACCCTCCAAACATAGAAATGTCATGTTGCATGTTTTTTATTTTTCCTATTATTCTTCAATGGATTTGATTCTCTTCTCCATCTCTTCCATCAACTATTCATATTTTTTCCCACTTTCAATAGAAATCTTACACCCTTTGAATTTTTCCTTTAAGACCTTACATTCTTTCCTTATCCAAGTGATCATATAAAAATTTAGATCAAGCTCGAGATCTATATACTTTAGCCTTAGTATTATTTATGTAATCTTTGTATCCCATGGTTAGAAGGTTGAGAGCAAGAACCCCTTCATTGGTAGGAGAGGAAGGAAGTGTATGTAAAGATCTATGATCGAATTAAAATTCTTTCTTCCGAGGACATGGCCAAATTGAGGATGCATAGGGATATCAATGGAGGGGGTATTTTGGACAGAGTAGGGATGGAGATGAGGGGAAATGGGTTTTGACGATGAGCATGTTGAAGTGTTTGTAAATGAGGAGGATGAGGGCAAGGTGAGAGGGCTTGACACGTTTCAAATAAAGAACTAGGTTCATCAAGTTTTCCAAAGATTGTAGAAGGTAAAAGAGAAGTTGACCAACACATTCCTTCTAAAATGTTTTAGAAAACAAGATGGAAGAAATGGGTAACTTGAAATATGCCATCTAAAGTGAGGTATTTCATGATAATGAAACTCACCTTGTCATATAGATCTGACATCTAATCCCTAAGGTACCTAGTTTTAGCTTCAACCAAGATTTCATCTCCTTCTATAAACTTGGCCTCCTCTTTCCTATCATAATTATTCTTGAAGAAACACATGCCCATAGGGTGGACGACAATGACTATAGAGATGGTTTCATCTCAGTAATTTGGAATTAGTTGTTCATCTATCAAATCTTACGCCCATTCCAATTCTAGATGAACTGGCCGAGAGATATGATAATCATGGCCCTTGACCTCATTCATGAAGTGGTTGAATTCGACCTTCTTGAGCATATCCCAAACCTCGTTTCCTCCTTCCATTGGTCGCAATTAATAGGATCAACTCTACAAATGTCTCCACCCATGGCTAGTAAAACCCTAGAAACAAAGTTCAAGAGATTGAGAGGAAAGTGATTGATATGCCTAATGTTGAAAGAGTTTGTTCGATCTCCAAAGTTCATAAATTTACAATTGTCTAATCTCCTTATTGATGATAAGTTGTACATTATGAGGGAGTAAGGTGGTATGGTGCCAAATTTGAAAATCATTAGCCATGACCCCTAGGTTAGCTAAGGAGTCCACTAAATGATTTCCTTCCCTATAAGTATGAGCAAGGGTACATCTAGGGAAGGATTTAATAAGATGAGTTTCCTCTTCAATAATTTTTTAATTATCGAACTAACTTGGATTGAGCCTTTGAGACAATTAATGATATTCAAGGAATCCCCCTCAATTATAATGTTATGAAGATTGAAATAGCTAGCTAGTCTAATTCCTTATAGGGTTGTTAATGGTTCGTAATAATGATTAGTTTGATAATAATGTTGATTTGTTGAAAAGTGACTGATTTTTTTAGTCTTACACAAAAATAATGAAAAAACATATATAAAAACTTGGAGCATATCTCCTATGAGGAGTTATAACTAATGTTGAGTTGGTTTTACTAAGTTGGTAAGTTGATTAAATTTATTAATTACTTTTGAACGAGCCAAGATCATATATTATCAACTTTCCATTTCAACATATACTTCATTATTGGTCAAGCCAACTATACAGCCAAACGATATCATGTTATGCGGTAAGTTATGACATCAAACATTGAGCCAAGGATGAGACCTATGGGATATTTAACAAAAAAAAAACACAACCACCATACTCCATTTTACGGATTTTAAATCCTTAAAAAAACACCACCACTCCAATGTGGTACTAATGTCCTAGAGACAATAAAACAATATAGGCCTGTGGAGGGAGTAGGGTTGTTCAGATCACCTGGGGGGACATGGGTCCACGCAGTAGATGAAGGATGGAGTGGGTTGGGGTCCCTAAAGAGGCCTCCACGTGGGGATCAGTGGGGGCGATTTTCTAAATGAGGCCGCATTGAGTTTAAATATTTAGATTATAATCTAAATTATACTTTATATATCTCGTTGCATTATTTTTATAGGTTTAGACTATAGTTTAGTTTTAATTGATTTAATATTTATATGGATTATTTATAAAACTATAGTTTATATAGTATAATTTATATTAGATAAATTTAATAGTATGTATTAAATTTAATGTGGCCCAAATACACATAGGTATTAGGATATAGTAACAAAAAATATTAAACTATAACATTTAAGTTTTTTCAAACATATAGAATTAATTGCCAACCTTATAAAAATTAGAGGGGTCCACGGGACATAGATAAAATTGATTTAAAAAATAATAATGTTGAAATATCAATTAAAATTTACCAAGGACACCGAGGGGGTAGGTATTAGTCTGGGCCAATAGGAAAAATTAATTTCCCATTCTCAAGGATTTGTGTCTCCTGCAAGTCTTGAATTTAACCTTTATTTTTACTTGAAATTTTCCCCCGTATTTATTTTTCCTACAAAATTTAGAAACATATGAGTATAATAAAATATTTCAAATAAATTTTAACCCTTAGATTTTTTTTTACGAGTTCTTAGAACTTTTTCACACTTGAGTTTTCACACGTGTGTAAAAACATGTGATGTATGTCACAAAGGGGGAAGGGGCATTTAATTAAAGTTTTCTATCCACCTAAGTACCCAAACAAGTGACACACATGATTGGTTAAATAAAATTAGGATTAATTATTTCTTCCCACTCAGGTACCATGTTCGGACCTAGTAATTAAACGTTACATAACCATGAAAGAACATTAAAATAAATAAAATGCACAACACATTAAATCGTATAAAATAAATTACAAAGTGAACACTTATATAACATGGAAAAAATCCATCCAACGGATAGTGGTGTAATGGTTCTTTGGTTTCCTTGTAATTGGGAGGTCCAAGGTTCAAATATTGGCTACGTGTTAAGCTGGCCTACTATTGACGGTTTGATACGAGTGATATGAAAAAACGATAATGTGGTTTAATCCATGGGCTATACAAGAGCTTAAAACTTCAATACTTGGATGGTTCCATGACCGGTGTGGGATGGTGATGCTATAATGGGCTAGTTTCCTCTCCCTAAGTAACCTAAATAAAAAAATGTGGAAAAACCCCTAATGGGTAAAACACCCTGGCCAATGAGAAATTTTCCATTATGTGAGAAAAACATTATAGTCTAGTAAATCTGCGTCCCTTACTTTTTGTGATCAAATCTAGACAAGGTGAATCAAACAATATGACCCAAGGTCGTATTTATTCCACCCCATGGGTCATGAACCATATTAAGTGACAGGTGTGATTAAATAACACCCTAATTTAATATATATTGATTAATTAATAATAAATTAAAAATAAACAACTAATTTTATATTAACTAATTAATAATATAACTATTCTTAATTATTTAATTATAAACTAAGGTTGATAGGAATTTAATATTACATTTTAACATATTTCTCTCAAATATTTTTTTATGTTTTCTCGAATGAATGATCTCACATGGAGAAAATTATATTCTTTTCCGTAACATAAGAAGGCTTAATCAAGATATAATAAATATTTGAATCTCTCTTTTCTCTTGGAACAAAATATCATGAATACACTTTCAAAGACTAAGTGTTAATTACAATTTTTCTACTATCCACATTCAACTCTTAATATTATTTTATAGCAAACCAAACTGATAGCTTGAATTTTGCTATGCAATCAATTAGTAACTAAAATCCTCTAAGATGTCTCAGCTAGAAGTAAATCCTATCTTTATCACCTAAAACCCTTCATTCTACTCATTTGTCACTTAAATAATGTTTGCATTATATTTAAAACTAGATTATTTTAAGGTATTGACTTAAGTTAACCCATTCACTTTATAGTTTTCCAAAATGTTTAAATCACCAATCAATGTTACAAATTTATATTTCCTATTGCCTATATGCTACCAAGAAGGTTCATTTCTTAGCCCTGCATGCCTAGCCTCAACACAACTAAACAATTATGTTTCTTATACCTTATGTCCTACATGACCCAAAGTGACTTTATACCTTAAACTAAAGCATCCCACACAAATTCCATGAGCAATAATAAAATCCATAGGAAGAAAGCCCACATAATATAGATAGTGTTTAACCATTATTGTTCCTATAAGGTGGTTTCATGACAATATCGATAAACATTCATTTTATTTTGGTAACCTAAATTTGGACTCTTATTTCCCTTAAGCTAGAAGGTTTCATAGAGTATAAGGTGCAAGGCTCATCTTAAAATTTTTGTTTTCTATGTCATGAAGGTGATCACACAAGAATAGTAAATCATACAAGAATTATAATCTAAGGATTACCTTCTATTTAGGTTCCTTTCCTATAGGTCCAAGTAATTAGTACAACACACAATGAGTTAATTCCTTAGGGAAAGGATTAATATTTAAAGCTATAAGTGTTTTTGCCTCTTTTCACCCAAATAAAAGACACACAACTAAAAGTTTTTATTTATCTTGAAGAATTAAATTTTTTCTAGGTCTAACATATCACTATAAAATGGATAAGGTACGCCATTATCAATTACTTACTATACAATTTACTATTACAATCAACATCCAAAATCACCATGATACAATTAGATTTAAATAACAAGATTTCAAAATTCACCCTCCTATAATGATTTAATACTATCTATAGGTTTTCTATTGATATCAATTTCCATAAGAACAAGGTACAAATAAATTAATTTACCTAATTGACCTATAAAAAAATGATCAAATAGGATTTTAGTCAACATATACAGAAGAAACTAAGTACAAAAAGGACACACTTTCCCAATAAGATAACAATTTTGTATTCATCATGAAAAATGAAAAATGCCAATTCTATTAATAGAAATAGAACTGACATATAATACATAAATACAATGTTTTAAAAATCACATGTTATCATACAAACACTAGTAACACCTCACTTTTTCCTTATCCCGTACATGCACGCAACCAACACATGGTCTACACAAACTTCCTCGCATAGCATCTACCCAAAATATAACATAATTCATGTTATCATAGTTTTCCCTTCACATGATTATTAGACTTATCGACAACAAGATAGATTTAGTGATACATTCATTTTATTTCCTTTCATTTCATAACTAGGGAGGAGAGAGAGAGAAAGAGGAGAGAGAGAGAGAGAGAGAGAGGACGTAGGAGAGAGAAAAACATCATTTTTCTAATATCCAAAATTCTTAGAACAAACCACAAAAGATAGTTATACACATTCATATAAAAATTCTACAAGCTTTCTCGCTAGTTAATTGACTCAGGAGAGCTCTTCGACATTCCTTCACATTTACCTACTAGTTTGTGAAAACACCCAAATTTAGCTTTGAGGGTTAAGAATATGTGTTCAAAAATTGATTTCTAATGGGCGACACATGATGAGACAAATCATATACGCTATCTTATATATAGATAATTCACAAAAGTTGATGGAACCTAGAACTGTGAACAAGGTACAAATGGAAACTACTTTTTCAAACCACTAGTTATAATTAGACCAATGTGAATAGGTCACCCAATGACCAATGGCTTATAAAAACCCCTTGTAATACTATCTAGAGATTTTTTTTTCAAAAATAACGGTTACAAGAAATTTTAGTTGATAAATACTAGAGGTTTATGGATGTCGATAGCCATTTCTTTAATAAGGAAATAATAGCAAGCCAAAACCATACCCAAGTTTTGATTTTTAGGAGCTTCTCAAATCTGCAAAAAGGGTCGACATGGATCCTACAAATGTGATGAAAATTATACAAATGGTCATTCAAGGGTGTTATAAGGTTTAATATAACATCACACATGATAGGAAACACATTCACAAATCAACTTTCCCATTTTGGGGTTCGAGAGCTGTTTTGCAAATTTTTCAACTCGTATTTCATTAAATTTGTAAGGAAGACAAAAGGGTGGTTTAGTTGAGAACTAATCTCAATATCTCAAATTCAAGTGGTAGGGAAATATTGTTTTTCTACCTTGGTTTTAGAATGTATTAGGTCATTTTTATGAGTACATTTGATGGGAAAATAAACAATCAAGTTGTGTACGAAAAAGGTTTTTCTTGTCATTTGAAACTATGATTTTATTACTTAAACTATAAAATTCTCCTTAGTTTTATTAGGAATATGATTTCATAGAAAAAGGGAAACTATCAATATAAAAATTATGCAAGTTTAAGTTAATAAAAACATTCCTATATTGATCTTGCAAGTGAGAGAAGAGGAGATTTCATGGTTAGTTTAATGTGTCAGAATCACACTTTCGAGATCCAAGACTAATTTATAATTCCATTTGAGTGTGTCTTACAACTAATAAGTCACACTACTTTCGGGAGTTATGCCAAATGATTTAAAGACCCTCAAAAAAATTACATACTCTAAGACCTTTACATAACCAATAGTCTCATTCTCTTTGTTAATTGACAAACAATCCTATACATCATTGATCTCCCACATTTTTCATTCATGTCTTCCAATGTGTTTTACTAAACAACCTCATTTTCTTCTTCTCTAGCACTAATCCAAGACATCCATGTTTCCACCACATGTTTAAATGGCACATTGATGACAATTTTAGAATTCCCACAAGATAGTTAGGCCTGAAATAAAAAATTTCTATGCCAATGGAGTATTTCCATCCTTTACCACACACACCAAAGGAACCAACTAAAACAAACTTGACTTCTATAAGGGTGGTGTCCAATCCATAAGGCCAAATAATCCCAAAATGTTTTTACAAATATTTCACATGCTTGCACATTTTAGATAAGAGTTTTCCCCTCCTCCACAACACCTTCGCTCCCAACAAAATAATAAAACAAAATTAGAACATCCATTTTGGTATAGGAAGTGAGTACACTTACAAGGTTAAGGGGTACAATTTAGCACCTGCCATTCATAGGTATAAAGTTTATATTTCCTTTTAAACAAATCTATTATTTTGTGTGAAACTTACAACCAATGTTGTCCATGTACCCACACATCTTAAGGTATTTTCCAAATATTTCAAACCCTCTGCCTATGCTTCCATATATTTCTCCAAATATTTCATTGGTGCAAAAAAAAAAATTTATGTTGTTCAAAGGTTTCAGGGCTAGGATTTACACCTCTCAATTCCATTTTGGATTGAAATTTTATAGTCCCTTTTCAATAAAAATGTTCTATGCATATATTTAGCAACCGTTTCTATTTAAAAAGGATGTCACTCCTTTAGGAATTTTATAATATGGCACACGGATTTTTCATGCACCCATGTCAGGAAAAACTTCAACCCTCCTCGTAGATCTACAGGTTTCCAATAACCAAAAAAATTAAAATTGAAGCTTCCATGGAAAGAGATAATTCCATGAGATCTCATTTCTTTTAAGAATTTTGTCAAACATTATGTATACCTTTCTTAGAATACCTATTACGTATTAAAACATATTTCTGAACACTTTTAAAAATCACATAGAACAAATAATCACCTATTTATTTCCCTTGGTGGACATCCATTTGTGTTCTATCTCCCCATTTTTATGCAGTCATGGAGGTTACTAGCAAAAATGGAGATGGAAATATGGATTAATTCCTTCTAATTACATTTACTTGAAATCTTCTAAACTATGTTCTTTGTTAGATATTTCATGCCCCTCACCTACTCACCATCAAATTTCCACGTACATGCTTCTACTCTATTAATAATAACTTTTCCACACACAAATGTACTACATTTTAGTTTGTTTATTAATATATAATATTTATTTTTTTAATTAATTTTATGTCTTTGTTCTTCAATTATTTAGTTTATTTAATTATTTGATTATTCCAAATTTTTAAATTCCATCATTATAAATCTCAAAGTAATTTTATTCATTAAATTTTAATCTAACAATGTCATCTCCCAAACTCGATAGATCATGACGTCCCTTCATCACTCAATTGGTGGGATTCTACGTCTCCCTCCCCTTATAAGAGCATCATCCTTGATGTGACATAACATTGAGGATAAAAGGATAAGAAATAAAATAAATTCATCAATGATAAGTTCCATCTAGGACAAAGAACTTTTCACTAACATGTGACCGCAAGTAAGCAAAGCTATTTTGGGAAATGTCTAAAATTTTAATGTTCTTTGAAGATTGGTAGTTCCATTTTTAATTTATTACTTAGTTATTCTTTTCCTTTACAATATTTCTTAATCCTAAAGCTCATAATATTTCATTATTTAGGATTTTTATTGACTTATCGTTGTGGGTTCCCAATAGAAAAGGAAATCATGATGTCACATAAATTTGAAACAAAAATTAATGACCCACAAGATATATTGTTAATATATTTTCATGGTTAGAATCGAGCACAAGACAACTAATCCAACCATGGGGAAGAAACATACAATCCACACAACATAGAGCTTGACATGCACATGCCCTAGGAAAATATAGTATTCACAACATAATGTTAATATAAAAATAAGGCATCACTACAATTCCCATGCCCATGTTTCACATAGCCCACCACAATTGTAACCACAAAGTGTCAAGAAGAAATCAAATATCATGTTATTAATGAGGAGAATCAAGCCTCAACAACATAAAACATAACCAAACTCACATGAGTACTCATGAATCATAAATACTAACTCCATATACCTCCCAATCTCCATAAGCCTCCTAAAACAACTCCATAAACCTCCCAAAACCGCCATAAAACTCCCAAAACAAAGAAGAGAATCATAATATCAAATGAATTTGGGACACCCTATGGACATAAACACATAGAGCCATTTCAGCTTAAAACCAAAGCTTGACGACATACGACCCACGAAAAAAAAATCCTATGACCTTTGGGCATACCCTACACTCTACACATGGACTGTTAGTGTTTGTTATCCTATGTGTCCTCCTCTCATATTGGAGGGTCATCTCACATGGGTTAGGTTTAGGGTTTCATGTGCTTCATGCACTAGGGTTACTCAAGCACCCTATATGTACTTATTTACTATTCATTTAGGAGTATGCCAAGACACTCCATTGTGTTTCCTCGTGTAATATTTTTTTCATTGAGCAAGTTCTTCCATTCTTGATCAATTATTTCTTGCAATTATGCTAGAGCTATCATGATTCTGCATGGAGTGCAACTAATTCATTCTCGCCTCATTTCCGATTCGATTCTCACAAAATCTTTTCATGGTATTAGAGTTGCATGACTTTCCATCACACCAAAAACTTGAATTGATGGTGGAGAGGGATCTCATCGTGTTAATCGGTTTATGCCAATATGGACTGTATCAAGTCAACGGAAAACATATAATCACATACAACACGATGGAACCATATTGTTCAAAAATTTATCAAAGTTCACGGTGGAAAAGAATTAGATAAGTGACATAAAAATATGAAGTTTTGATTTTTGAAGGAAATTAAAAAAAAATTAAATCTTGATGAATCAAGAAAATTGATAAGTAAATCGCATTCAAATAGAAAACAAATATCACAAAATAGATAAAGAGTCTCGAATCTTAACAACAATCAATTAAAATTGTTGGTTCCAAGTACAACCAAGTTTACAAATAAAACACATATGAAAAGATTCACATCACAAGCACTATAGTAACCTCCAAAGAGGTCACTCATCAGGTACTATATCATCGAGTGTATATCTCACATCGATAGTCCACCTCATAATAAAATATAATAACTAATTAAATAACAGAACTATCATTATATCTATTTAAATAATCCCTCCAAACTCCCATAAGGATAATATTAACATAGTCGATATCATGTAGAATTATTAAAAGGAAAAAATAGGAGAGAGTGGGAGTCTAGTTTGCGTGAGTGAGCCTAGGGTAGTGCACATCCACATTATACTTGAAATATTGAAGTATACAAAAAGGATAGAAATGTTTTTTCATTCTACATGATACTCCACTTCTAAACTCATACTCAACTCAAGGTTATGGTCATATGGTTCATTCCTTCTCTCTCCACACATGCACTTTTGATACTACATGTAGGGTTCATAAGTATAGGAAAAACATCACACATTGGTACATTAATAATATGATTGGTTATTTACACACAAATACCATAATGTATTATGTACGGTATATTTAGGGGGTATATCATAACATTATTTCCACAACTTATAACATTTAACCTTTCCACATAATGCACCCAAAATTTCAAGTATAGTACAAGAGGGGTCATAAGATCACCATATGCCCCTAATTCACAACATGAATCCATCAAATAATGTATGAATACAAACAATTAGAATTTTATAATTACAACCACTGAGAGGGGGAGGTTGAATCGGTGTACAATACAAATTTTAATCACTTAAACAATTTACAAAAACTTACCATTCAAACCATTATGTATGCATGTATCGATAACCATAACCATAGAAGAGAAAATGAGAATACATCAACAAAATAAAACCATATATTAGTGGGAAAATCTCAAGGAGAAGAAGACCCACCTTTGAAATGTAACTTTATTAGAGAAATTATTCAAATTTAATTTAGCAAAAACTCAACAAGGAGTGTTAATACCTAGGTTTAGTGAGGTGCCAACCCAAAAGGAAAACCAACCCTACAAGGAGGAACTAATCCCTAGATGACTCAACACCATCTAAAGCCACCTAATTTGTTTTCCATCTTAGAAATGTTGCACCAATAACTGATGATGACACTACGAATCTTTTTTTCCTTTGTTCTTCTTCAAATTTGTTCTTTAGGTCAACTCGGTCATGGGATTATTCACCAAGATTATTATCTAACCAACATTTTCACACACTTTATAACATCTCCAAAAACTCTCTTCACTCTCTGAATGGCCACAAATACCTCCTTTACCTTTTCAATCAGCCCTCTGGCTTGCATTTTTCATACTTGACCCAACTTTCTCAAATGAGCCTTATAACTCACTTTTATACACGACTCTTGAAATAATTACATATATTTTGGTAATCATAGGAAAAATTCACTTAAATAAACTTAATAACATACTATAAACATCATAAGAAGAACCCTATAGGTTGTAAATAGCATTTATAACCATCATTTCTCCATTAGAACTCATGAATGCCTAAAGCACTATATCAGCCCACTCACCAAAAATGATAGTTCTTGAGCCAAAATAATAGTCACCAAACCTCAAATACCACTTATACATATTTTTTAAGCCTTCAAGAAACCTTCAGCAACCTTTTATAACTTTGTACCACCATATTTCATAATGAATCCACTTGAGAATAAGGAAAATCACCCAAATTCATAAGAAATCATCTCTTAGACTATAAAAGCACAAAAACACCTATGCAACCAGTCACTTGAAACTTCCCAAAACTACCCTAAAACTAGTCTTGCAAAATGGACTTTCACAGACATCTTAGGGGCTTAAAATCATTAAATAATTATCTATAATTATGAATTATATCTCCCAAAATCCTTCAAAATAAATTTATTCACCTAGTGCAATGAAAATCCCGAGAGAAATATCAAATTCTTCAAAACTTGCATTTTTGAGTGTGGTCCACATACAACCAAGACACATAACTAGCACCTGGGAAACTTGAGAGAGTCCCATAAAAACTCTAGTCATAAAAATTGATCAAACAATACAATGTAGGACTGATAAAACAAGTTATTTTGCATATCTTTTGACCTAGTGTTTTAGAAGGGTTTAAAAGAAATTTACCTTCTTAATGATTGTTCATAAAATTCTTGGCCTTATTTTTTTCAAAAATGCTTGTTTATCCTTCTTAGAACCCTTTCCCAACTAGAATAAAGATATTTAACCAACATGGAGAGTTTACACATGCTAATGAGCACATGAAATTCCAAATTAAACTTGGTTTCTCACTTCTAATAACTTGGTAGAGGTAAAAATCAAATATCTTACACACAACTTCAAACAAGAACCTAAAATTTGGACCACACCCCTATATCAACTTTATACACGTTATACAAGTCTCACCTTTGCATATCCATACTTTAAACAGTCTAACCAAACTCATTCGCACATAGGGCTTAAGAATAGGTCTAATGCGATCTAGAGAAAATGTCTAAACCCCGAAACAAAACTCTAAGACACATGTGAGTGTCTCAAAACTTCATCCACATTCTCCCCATAAAATCACCATGTATATATAGCTGATAAAATATTTTCTCCATCATTCCATACCCCATCCAACTGATTAGGCCTCAAAACCAAGTATCTTGAAAATCTTGCAACCCTCCAAACTTACCATCTCATAAGTTTTACACTCTTTCCAACCTACTTGGACCTTCAAAATAATTCTTGAAATTAACACAAAATCCTTTTATCACTACAAGTCACAAAAACAATTCAAGATACCTCTACAAGACATCATACTAACTCAAGTACCATGCTACACCATCAAGATTAAACGATCTCAACAAGAAACTACCAATCAACCTTCATGTTTCTTACATCTTTTTACATCAATGGCCACATAAGACTTCGAATTCAATGACAACACAATTCCAAAAAACTCCCCATTTATCATTGATGAATTGATGGTAAAACACAAATAGATCAAATTCCCGTAAGGTATTTAAGATGCCATCGATTCATTATCCCCTTTAACATTAATAAAAAATAACATACCTACAACAACTTAGATTTATCATTATGAAATAAATTTATATCTCTCCATTTGGTTGGAAACATCAACCAAACATATCAAGTTATTTTTGACATTATTTCTCTGATTTGACTCTTAGATAAACACAAGAGCAACATAGTTCCCTCTAAGTAGATACATACCTTCCAAATATGACTCAGATCATGATCATGAAATTATCAACACATAGGTGATGAAAATGCACAATATCCAACTTTTAGGAATAGTGCACACACAACTTATCTTACCAATGAAATTTCCCATGCTTTGTTAGCATCATCAAACTTCAAATTGAGCTTCAATATTATCCAGATTCTTCACATCACATTTTTCTCAAGACACATCTCAGTATACCTAAAGGAAGTAAAGTTACACCTCCACATCTCCCCAACTTATAGAAATATAACTGACACTAAGTGTGGTGCCCGTTTAAAACAACCCACTTGAGACCCAAGAAATAACCTAGGGTTAGTCGGAGAATTATGGAATAATTTTCTTTTGATTAGAAGTGTCCACAACTGCAGATGCCAGAAACATTGCCACTAACAGTTCCAAAACAATTCTAAAATTATAAGAACATAGTTTTAATTTATTAACAATTATCGAGGTCACAAATTCCAAATTTTAGGGTTAGAAGTTTCAGTTAGGTTCAGGGGGTAAAATATCACCATACCCACTCTCTAACAGGCTCAGAGTTTCAACATGATTTTTCTCAAACTTAATACATTAAAAATCTCCTAAATCATTTCCATTGGATAGGAAATTTTCTCACCTTTCCGGTGATATAAATAAGTCCTCCTAACTCCTTCATAAACTCAAGATATGGGCGAGGGACTTTAGGGTCAAATTTTCCCCAAGGGGACATGTGTCAAGAGGAGGAAAAAACACTTTTTCCGGGTTAGTGGGTCGAGATGTAATTTGTAATTTTTTCTTATGCGGGAGAAAATTCCCATTTGTGCCCACACCTTTGTGGGTCCTCCAAGGACACGTGTCGGGTCCTGATCCAAAGCGGGAGAGGGTGAGGGAAGGGCAGAGTGGCGGAAGAGTTTGGGGCATTTCACCCAAGAGGGAGAGAAATCAATATAATGCCCATGCACCCACGGGTCCACTAGGCACACATGGCACTCAACAAGCTAGTGTGGGGAGAAAGGAGAGGGAGAGGCAGGTGGTAGAGATGATTAGTGAATTTCACCGAAGGGGGAGATAAGGGGAAAGTTATGCGTGTGGGTCCGCGCGTCTACGGAAGGGTCATCACCGGGGGTGGGAGTGCGGAGCCATGGAGGGTTTAAGGTAAATTTTCCCAACCAAAAATTTCAAAAAAACCAAAAGTTTACGTGGGTTCCACCCTTTCCACTATCACCCCATGTTGCCACGTGGCAGCTTGTGATTGCCATGGGCCGGTGGGGTAAAAGTCAAAAATTTTCCCCAAAAAAAATTCAAAAGCACAAGTGCATAAATGATGTCGTGCCTCCACCGTTTCCCTGTGAGGACACATGTCACCCTCCGATTGGTTGCAGGCCGGTGGAGGAAATTTCTAAAAATTTCCCTAAGTAAATTTTTCAAAAAAAAAATTCAAAGGATTTTTCCACGAGAAATTTTCTAAGCTGCGGGGCCCGCCAGAAAAAATATTCCCAAATTTTCCCGCCAAGGAAGAAAGACTTCAAAGTGCCATAACTTTTTCTAGAAAGATCATTTTTGGGAAAATGAGAACTTTATGGAAAGCTCTTGATGCCCTCTTTGCACATGAAACATAAATTTTACATTTTGATAAAGTTTAAGGGGTAAATTTTACAAAAACGATCTATGGATTTTAAATAGAAAACTGGTAATTTTGACTTATTAATTTGATTCAATTTGATCTCCTTCTTCACTCAACATGCCAAAAAGACATGGAGGATTACTCTAGGAAGGATTTAAAGTGTTTTAGGGAGGTAAATTCACTTGTTTGATTTTCAATATACATTTTTCCATCAAATGACAAAAAACGGCTGTGGAAGGGATTTGGCTCAAATTTACAATGTTTAAAATTGTTTTCTTAAGGGTTCTTTGTCAATTTGAGTTCCTTGATGTCTTAACATGCTAAATTGTATCATTTCCA
Organism: Taxus wallichiana var. yunnanensis; assembly: GCA_018340775.1. Lineage (NCBI taxonomy): Eukaryota > Viridiplantae > Streptophyta > Pinopsida > Cupressales > Taxaceae > Taxus > Taxus wallichiana. The sequence continues at coordinate 277,114,986 of CM031244.1, forward strand.
AGTTGATTTTTAAGTGCAGGTCTAAACTGTGCATTTTTATTTAAATTTATTTTCCAGTTTTAAATTTTACAACAGAGATCCATTTCTTTTAGTTCTGTAAATCAATTTTATCATTTAAGTGTGGTATTTCATTTCTAAACTAATTCAATACATTTAGTTGTTGATAACAAACCATTCTGAATCAAAAGCAAATACTAAATTTCATTTTTACACATTCCCAAAGATACAAAATGCAACATCATTTCCACGTACATATCTTCTTTTCAACAGAGATCTAACTATCTCTTTTTCCATACAATGAAACATTGAATTTAATTCAACAATGCATATGAGAGAAGATCTTTCAATTCTTTATTAATTTCAACAGAAATACATCTTTCAAAGTTTGACTGTAACAAACAGAATTCTATTTCTTTCTTTTCAATGTACAGAGCAGAATGTAAATGTCTTTCACACTTTGAATATACACTTTCAATCCAATTACAACATCTTTTCTTCACAATACAATGTTACAATTTCATCCACTTCTAGTGGGAAAGGATCACAAATGAATTTTTTTCACAAGGGGCTGGCATAACTGCATTTTCCTTTTCTCAAGAACAACAACATGCAAGCTTCCATTTTCTTTCAATTTGATCACAACAAAAGAGGGGGAAAGGCAACGCTCTCCACCCAACCAAGACATCCAATGAAAGGAGAATCCTTCCTTCATCATTGGCCCCTGATCCCCAACCAAAACACAATAAGAGGTGTGATTCAACCCATGGAAACAACTAGTTTCCACAACACACAACATTCTTTTAACATACAAATTTCAAATTAAAACTCAATATAACACAAAACAACAATTCACAACTACATTTGAAGACATTCCAAAATAGAACTCAGGCTTGATCATGCAAGCCAAAGGAGCAAGGTCTATGGGGGAAGTTGCTTATGCCTCCCAATTGGGAATTGGGCATCCACTAGAACAAACCACCAAAATAATTCATCACAAAAACATCCTTATGCCCCCAACATATTTCCTTATGCCCCCCAAAAAGTAAGAAATGCAAGTTATTTCTTTTCCATGGTGGATCCCAAACCCAAACTCCCTCCACAAAATTCTGATGCCAATGGCATTCCCTTATGCCCCACCCACATGGATTCCCCATAGCCTTCTCCTACACCATTCCTATGGTAGTCTACCCAACCAGCCAACAAATAAATCAAAACATGCATCATTCACACATCACAACAAGAAAATAACAGCATGAAAGAAAGGATAAACTCCTACCTCTCCATGGTAGCTTTTGTTTCCAAATAGCAAGCTTCAATGCCCAAAATACAGTCCCAAACAACAATCTCCCAAGCATAAAAAGCTTTCTCAAAATTCCTTCCAAAAGTAAGAGCTCCAACACAAGAAAATATGCCCCAAGGAAGTTGCCAAATGATTCAACAACCCCAAAAAAGAAAAGAGTTTGAATTTTATAGAAGAGGGAAGAGAAGAGGATGATGTGGATCCATGTAGGATGCCACATCACACATCCTCAAATTCAAACACAAAAGAAAAAATTAATTCTCCCAATCACAATAAAGAGGTGCATGAAAATATGACAAATTACTTGCACACTCCAAAAAGCCCACGCCCCAAATGAAAACAAAATAAATAAAATGTAAGAGAGTGTAATCCAAAACAAGTAACATGAATAAAAATGCATTATAAAAGTCTAAAATCACCTCTCCAACCATAAAAATGGTTGGTAAATTAAATTGATAGGTATGGGACAAGTTTTACTTGTCCCACAAGCCTCCTAAAACAGCCCCCAAGGACAAATTCAAATTTCCATGGAGGTGGAGTATTTCATACTCCAAAATCAGACTTACACAACTCTTACACAACCCTTACATATTAAATGCAAACAGCCAACAACTTCCATTATTACTTTCCCATATCCCAATTTAATTTATTTAAATTTTAACCATATGATTTCTCACATTAATCTACCACATTTTAATTAATTAAAGAAAGGGAACACATTACTAATAAAATACATACAACAATAAATAAAATTTAACCACATTAATAAAATACACAAACCCATGGTCACATATAAAGGAAATCCCCCATGGGAATCCCTAACAAAATACAACACACACACACAAAACAAGTTACCATGGTGACCTTGTCGAATTCACCTAGAATTCCATTGTGGTTGGTCTCCAATCCCCCGATGTTTTGTTGTGATATTTTTAACCTACAAAATATAAATACCTCCTTTGGCCTCGTGGCCATATCAGAACATCCAACATGATATAAATACAATCACAAAATCATCTAAATATGTGAATCACAACAACATCAAAGTAATTTAACAGAATCACTTACAATTTATATCAACAACTATGTCATCATCATATAATATCCATTTTCTAGATCTACTCATAATATCCAAAATCACATGTCTGAACAACATCCATAAAACATCCATGTCAAATAGTATATCATCATCCACATATGAGTGTCTCTAATAATCATCATGTATCATAATCAAATCAAGATCAACAATAATCCATGATCAAATGTCTAACAACATACTAAATCAAAACATAATAATGTCCATAATGTGATCAACTGTATCAGAATAAGTATCAGCAGTGGTCAAAGGGAAGTGGGCACTACACTAAGATACATAACTTGAGAATGTAAAACTTTTGCAACCTTTTCCCACATGATGCAATTGATATGAAATTTCTCACAATAGAGCTATTGACTTCAAATAATGTAAACATCATGTGAATCAAGATAAAATCATCTTCATACCTTGAACCAACTCAAAAAGGGAAAAACAAACTCCCCCTCAAACCATGTGTCCTTCATTTTTAATATGAATCCATAGACAACTAGATTAGTATTTCTAGATAGATACAAAACTCACAAAATTCCTCTTGAAATAATTGTTTACATTCCTTCTTCAAAACAATACCAATATTCAGACCTCAAGACTCTAAATATAATCAAACCAACAATCATACCTTGAACAAGCTCTATCAGGATTCACAAAAACAAACATTAATATGTCATATAAGATAATTCTTCAAGCAACCAAACCATGCATGAAGAGGAACATTATTAAACTTTACTTTTCCTTCTACAAATCATCATCATTAAATCATGACCACTAAACCTCAAGTCTTGTTATGATATCTCCATTGTACTGATTCCATTATGATCTAGTCATATTTTAGACATAGTCACGGGTTATCCTTCCTTCAATATGATAAGAAACAACTTCATCACCAAATATATACCTTGTGATCTTTAACACTTATGCATACTTAGATCATCCTTACCAATTTGTCTTATCTTCAAGATCTACCATGACAAATATCTTTCAAAACATGTTTTCAATATCACATTCTTGATCCTAACCTTTTTGAATTGCTCATCCTAAACTTGACCCATGTAACTTGCTTCTAAAGACTATCACAGACTTGAATGAGTTAAAAAAACACCACTCCAAGCTCAACACGAATCTCTCATTCTTCAATATTGTTAAATTCTTCTTTTCTAACCATGTCCTCATGCTAACAATACTTATCAAATCATCAATGGGCAAATTGCTATCAAATTCAAGAAAAAACAATAATTCATATTCAAACCTTAAATGAGCTCATGGAGAAAAAATCACCTACACAACTTACCTTAAATGTATGCTTCTTTTGATTGATGGAATTCCTCTAAGAAGCTTATTAGAGACATCCCAAGCCATGAGGATCTAGAACAAAAATTTAAGGAGATACCATGACCTCCTTCCCACCTCGTGGGTTGACCTCTTTAGCCTTCCTCTTATCAACAACCTATGATCATCCTTGACTTTCTTTGACATCTGGTTTATTCTTAGATAGACTTCCTTAATTCATATTTGGTTCCCATACGCTACTCTTCCTAATCTTTTAAAATCTAGGAATGTGTTCAATGAAAGGTTTTGTAAGAGCTATGGAAATGGGGTAAGAAACAATAAATAACCCCAAATATTTGTGCAAAAGCCCCTCAATGGACCATATGATAAAAATGAGAAAGGAATCCTAGTTGCATGCATTAACTTGAAGTAAATAAGTAATTTAAACAAATGAAGTTAACCTCTATTCTTGAAATCTTAAAGTAAATGAACCTAAAAAGATCCAAGCAATCAATTTATGCTTCAAGAGAATGGGATCTCACCATTAATGGCTTCAAGGCAAATGGTTCTTCCCATTTACTCCATGTTTGTGTGATAGAAATGCAAAAGAAAATCAAATAGCTCAATAGAATGAAATAAAAACTCCTAATCCTAGCAATAATACTATATTTTAGGTTAGAGCGAAGAAGTGTTTTTAGAAATGAGAGAGGGGTAGTGGGTTATTTATAGTTTTCCATTTGAGAAATGGGAGGCTTTTTGGTGCATGTGGGACTAAAAGGGAGTCAACAAGTTAATTAGCAAGTCAAAGTAAGATTTGACTAGGTTTAGAGAGAGGTTGATCATGGTTAAGACTAGCTAACCATGTTTAGAGGGTAATTAATCCTATTTAGAGAGAAATTAGGTTTCTGGGAGGGTTCTGAAAGGCCTAATCAATCCAATGAAGTGGATTGATATTCTAGGGAGCTAATAGAGGTGGTAAAGAAGAGGATATTAGCCAAGAAGAGGTTATTATAACCTATTTAATTGACTAATGAGAGGAAAAAGACCATAAAAGTGTCGAACAAGGGGAGTTAGATAGATCTAATTGACGAGGTGTTGCCAACTTGTAGGAAGAGGACTAGTTAGGGAAATATTAGGGATAATGGTGCCTTGATCAAACTACAAGTGTCTACATTTGCCCCTCTTTGGGGTGATGTAAGTTACGTCACTTCAAAGAAAGTAGACAAGTACAAATGAGTAGAAAATTTTGAAGGGGTAGAAGAAAAATTAATAGGATGAAGGATGCCCCCTCAAGTGTCAATTGGGTGATGGAGGAACTTGATCGAAAAAAATAGGAGAGAAAGTGAGAAGAAAGGAGATGAGAAAGTAAAAATGGATATTGAGCTATCCACCAGCCTGTCCTTTATAGAAATAATGCATAATCATCATTTTTCTTAGAATCCTCATCATCGGTCCTTATTAAAATGTAAGCATACGAAAGAGGCATAAAATTACATGAAAATCCAAGATACAAACAATCCTCTCTTGCTAAAAATAGCCTACTTCATGCCACATACATGAATACAATGCAATATGAGAAATAAACAATCTCACTTAACGGGAAATAAGTACAATCACACACACTTAAACCAACAACGTTCAAGATAGTTACACAAAGACTTTGTTATCGAGATGTAGTCCCAAATGTTCTAATAAATGAAAAGGGTGAAGGATGATGCCCCAAGAAATGTGTATAGTGCAAGGGAAAAGATGGAGGACACTTGGGTCCAATGAAAAAGCAATGTGCATGACGAAAACAGTACCAGGCAACTGATAGTGCCCCAGAGTACAGATGAAGTAAGCAACATAGCTTTTGTAGATGTTTTAAAGATTCATGTGATCCACGAGTCATTGTTTAAAAATATTTGAAAATTTCAGCAAGATATGGGATGAGTGCCATGTGAGAGACACATATTTCAGCTGTAAATGAGTGTTTTACCAATTTTTAGTCTATTTTCAAAGCATTTCAATGTTTTTGGTTTTTTAAATGGTTTTACAATTTTTAAATTTTTTGGTTGGTCGGCAGAATTTATATAAGAGATCAAAGATCTCCTAAAAAAACATGTGTAATTGCCTAAACACAAAGGCAAAGGCGTGGAGTAGCATAGAAAGTGGCCCAAGAAGAAAAATTATAAGCCAAAAATAATTATGTAAAAATAATCATCATGACAAGTGAAAATAGAGGAAAAATAGAAGAAAAATGATAAGAAATTACACCTGGAAATTGCGTAAATTATTCCAGTGCAATGAAGAAGTGACCACAGGGTGGTACTAAGTGCCCCAACGTGCAAAAATGAATAAGAATAATTATTTTAATAGAAAAATAATCATTTTGGCGGATAAAAGAAGGGTTAGAATGATTGCGGTGGAGAAAACATGCCTCGGGGCATCAAGCTTTCAGACCTAATATACCCACCCCGGGGGGTAAATCAATCATGACTAGTTCATTTATACCTGATTTCTTGTGAATTTTTACCGCGAGTGAGTAGTGACAGCCCTACGGTGAGATGGCAAGGCTACCAGCGAAGGAGACAAGCAGATCACATCAGAGAGTTCATACAAGACCTAACGGATGGACCCTACATGAGTGGCATATCACTCTTTGTGAATTACACATTTAATGCATTTTGTTAGGGCTTTTTAGGCTAGGTAGAATAATTTCGACTTATACACATATGCGGATGTGTTAGTGACATATACACGTATGTGCATGCATCAAAAAAAAACAACTAGTACACGCACGCATATCCGTCGAAAGAATGTATATGCACACGCATATCCTTTGGAGGGAGACTAGAAAGGGTGCACACGTGTGTCCCTTGAAAGGGTCATGTATGCATCTCGAGTGGGGATAATTGAGATGTGCACACGCATGCACGGAGATAGGTGCTTTGACATCATCTTGGAGTACGTATGCATCTGTATAGACCATGAAAATAGAGGGGGTATGTTCGTGTGGAGATAGGCGCGTGTGTGTCGGTATGGGGGTGTAGGCATTGGTTAGGTGCACACGTCGAGAGAAGGGTGTAGAACTTCCTTCCGGCCAAACAACCAAGGAGAAAAGAAGGAAGACTAGAAGAAAGTGAATTTTTAGAAAATAAGATGGAAGAATGGTGATTTACCAGCAATTTTAGATAGAAGTAGATAGAAATGTCAACTGATACATGTGTTTTTCTTGTTCACAACGTATACTACCCATCCTATAGACCCGTGAGCGATATGGTCGGCTAGCGATGATAGAGGCCCAGTTTGATGATGATGATAGGGTGATATTGGATAGCCTCCTATATGTTACAAGATTGGCTTATGTGGCTGATATGCCTATTCCACATGATTCTTAGAACGTTTCTCGAAATGTGACAAAACAAATAAGGGTAAAAGGGATAGGAGGAATACACTGTCGAAGTTGGTTGAAGGTTTTTACATGCGTATGACCTTTTGATCCACATCTGATTGTGAGAGCTTCCTTTTGGCTAGGAGGAACTACCTAAAATAAACAACAAGACCAAAAAATAGAAATTAAATAGTATATACAAAGTGAACTCGCCTAATGTATGCTAGATCTAGGAATTATGATACTCCTTAGAAGGCTTTCAATCCACCATTGTAAACAAATTAATTTGTGAAATAAGGTAAATATTGTCCTACCGTAGTCAATATGATTTAGGCATCTCTTATAAACACAATAAGAAAAAATATAATCTAATAGGATAGGTTAGGAGCAGATCCGGAGGTCGTGTAAATAGTTCGGGTTTCTAATGATCTCGCAGAGATATGATAAAAGACAGGTGATTATAGGTAACTTGGGAGTAAGTAGGTTGCTGGTTTGTACTATGTTGATAGACACAGAGACCGATGTTGGTCTAGTCCCGACTGATGCCGTTAGATGTAACCAATGACAGCTTCTTGAAGAAATGACAGGGGCTCAAAACAGGGTCGAGTCTATTTTCCAAGTTAATGGGGAACTAAGTGAGGTGTCTAGGAGGTGTGAGTAGGGATGCAGGTTAGTGGGCCTGATTGGGGTTTTGGTGAAGATGGGAGGAGTTATGGGTTAAGTTGGTGAATGGTAGCAAAGGGGTAGTATTAGGTAGGTAAACCAATGTTGGTATAGGTTTGACCGATGGCGGTTTAGGAGACCGATCTTTAGTCACTATGGAAGAATGGGAGATGTTGTAGAATGGATTTTGGATCTTCTTTTTTACTACACAAAGAGTTGGGTAGGTCAGAATGGAGTGTCGGGTTGTTAGGAATGGGTTTTGAGGGGTTTTGGAAGAGGTATAGGGTGATAGTTATCTGGGAAAGAAGTGAGTTGCTAGGAAAGCAATAGCACACAGAAGAATCTAAATATTGAAATTATTCAAACAAAACTGGATTGAATAGAGTGGTATACTTACTTGGAATTTGCTACCAGTTGATTGTGGATGAAGATAGGAGATGGTGGTGAGATATTTCTTTTGTGAAGGGCCACTAGTTGATAGGAGACTCTTTCTTGAGCTGCTTGGGCTTTCCTCCTTGCTTGGCTAAATCAGATCTTGACTTAGATGGTTATGGATGTCAGGTGTGAATGGATGCTCACTCTGATTGCATGCAGATGTGATTATTCTATCTTGATCTTAGAAATGTGCCAACCTCGAAATAAGGTTACCAAAGGGAATAAAAGGTAACTGACAATAGTTCTCGGTTGACCGGCATTGGTTTAGGGTGACCGACGTCGGTTAGGGTGGGATTTCCTAGGTTTACTAAAATGGGTAGATCTGTTTGATTTCTTGGATCCAATTAGTTTCTATTCACAGATTAGAACAGAAGGTTCTTTTCTAACGGGTAGTAATGTGGTTAGAGGGAATGTAGGCTTTGATTTTTAGGATTTAGTTAGGTCTTAGTTAGTTATGGAAACATACTAAGAATAGATTTGGGGTGAGGTGGCTAGGTGAGGTGTATAGGTGAGGTGGTGTGTGGGAATTATCTTAATTAGGATAATTAAATAATAAATATTGTGAGGACATGGATTAATTTAATTAAATTAATTAAATTAATATTAGTGTGGGGTGTAAGGGACTATAGTTAGGTGAGTGTGTTTGAGTTAGTTATTTGACAAGGGACCAAGGGGAGTGTGACCCAATTTTGGTGTGTCTACATTTTCCCCTTTTTGTTCCGTAGCTTGTATTGGTAAGAGACATTGAAAAAAATAAGATGTGGTTGCCCCATGTGGGGGTGAAGGTGATTCCCCTCAAACCAGAACTAATGAGGAAGAAGGTAGAATCGGTGAGTTGTTTGATAAAGGTGAATGTGATGAAGAGGAGAGTAGAAAACAGGATTAAAGGGGTAAAGGTCCAATTGGTCAATCCAGTAATGGATTAGGGTCAAAGGTAGTAACAATCAAACACATGCACACGTATAAACTGCAGCACGGTACCAAGTTGAAGAGCATGCAAACTCTACATTTTCTAAGGTTGATAGGTTTATCCAAACAAGGTTGAGGTGATTTCGGTATCCAAGGTATAAGATATGGTTAGGAAACACAATGCAAGTCAGGTGCAGGAATGTTTAGGTATGTTCCGGTACACCAAAGGTTGGGTCAGGATAAATGGTCATAGCAAGAAGAGGCAAGGTAAGGTCATTAGGTCAAACAACATGGGTAACAGTGTCGTAAGGTATAGTGAGCACATGAGTTCATAGGTCACTAGAAATGTTCCAGGTCTAAGTAGCTAGGTCACGGCATGGGTAGGGCCGAGGTATGGGTAAAATAATGAGTCCCCAAATGATGAAGACGTTAGCTAGTAAATGATGATGTCGGGAGGGTAAAGGGAAGTGTCGAAGTCAAGTGCGGGAAAGGTAGAAAGGATTCAAGCCAACAAATTATGGGTAATGGGAAGTAATAAGACTGAGCGGATAAGCCGAACAATGTCATAATTAACCAATGTCGGTTTCCATAAATCGACCATGGTAGGCTAGGGCACTAGACCGATGTTGGTCAAGGTGAAACTATCACCGGTCAAGTCGGGAAGGCTATAAAAAGAAAAAGTGCCACGTTTTTGAAAATAATTTGTCATTTGCCACATAGGAGAAAATGACAAGAGAGAGATAAAGAGGTGGAAAGTGACCAAGCAACATGGAGAGATGAGTTGGCGAGCTACGAGCGAGTGAGTGTTGGTTGATAGGTGGGTCTAGGAGTGTGGTGTGATTGATTTGATCGTGTGGAGATCTAATGGGTAATCGGTGATAAGCAGAGGTAGGAGAGGGATTGGGTGGACCTGTGCAATGGCCCGAGGTGCCACCACACAGATGAAAGCATGATGAGGTAAGAGTCAATTCCTATTGTTGTTTGTTATGATCAGGTGGAAGATAGAAATCGGGTAAGAGGAAAATGGGTTTTGGGGAAGATATTAAAATTTAAATGCAGGGAATTTAATGAGAAAAGGGGAACAAGGGAGGGTAGATTTAGGTAAATGAGGGGTGGGAATAGGTATTGGGTAGGAATTGGTGGGGGAAATGGGTAGAAAGGAGAAGTGTGGGTAGAAATAGGGCAGGGCGTCGTGGGTTTTTCACTGTGACAGTGGCCGATGTCGGCCCATTCTTATCCATTGTTGATGGGTGAGGGCCGATATCAGATCCACGAGATGTAGTGACCGATGCCAGTTATAGTTAGACCATGGTCACCAATGATGACCGATGCTGGTCGGAAGGCTAGAGAGGTAGGCCGACAAGGAGCTAAAATAGACATGTTATAGATAGATAGGTAGGGGTAGGGAGAGTTAGGTAGGTGGGTGAATAAGGAAGATCGGTGAGAGGGGTGAAATGAAAATAGGTGAGGGTCGGAGGCATGGGTAGATAGGTAAAATGAAAATAGGTGAGGGGTTCGAGGTGTGGTTAGATAGGTAGTATTGAGTTAGGGTATATATATACGTGAAAGGTTGATTTAATTAGGGTAAGCGGTATAATGGAGGTGGCAAGGTTGCATGAAGGTATGGTTAAGTGTTAATAATATGATTGGTTGTATGTGTGGTCGGTGACTAGCTACGGATGAGGGATAGGTACTTCCCTTGCTTGTGGAGATATGTTTGAGTATGAAATGTGAAGAGTGGAGCCATGTTGCAGATGTGGGCCGATTGGGGTCGAGGCAGTACCAACACGTTGTCCTGGGAGGTGAGTTTTATGGTTTCCCTCATCGATAGATGGGATTCGATGACTAATATATTCCATTCACCAACAGGTGTGATCATGATCACCCTAGAGAATGTTTATAGGATCCTGCGACTACTTATAGCGGTATACGGGTTTAATCAATCTCCTCGAGAGGCATATGAGGAGTTATTATTACCAGTGTTTGGAGAGGGGCTTACATTGTTAGGATTCCACAATGCTAGTATGAGATACGGGGTGATGTACCAAGCCTACCCCAAGGAGATGAGGTTGGTGGTGCTTCTAATGGAGGCAGTCTATTGTTTTACACTACCATATGCAGAGGGTGGGAGATTCCCATGGTCATTGATGGGGTTCTAAATGACATGGTGCGAGTAGGACTCTATTTGTATGAGCACCTGCATTCTTGGTACAACTATATAGGGATTTGTGGGCTTATGGGTGACTACAAAAATTCAACTTGTGTTGCACATTCCTATTACATTGTTGGGCCTATGAGCACATTATGTGTGTGTACCCAGTTGGTATACCCCGGCTGATGCATTTGAGCCAAGTTTTGTTCGAGTGGGCTATAGGTGATGGGTGTCGGTTATGGGAGAGCACCGAATGGTGAGAGCTACACTTGATGTAGCCTATTACAAGTGATTATTGGAGGGGTTTTCCGGTGTGGACATAATTTGGAGGCCATATGTGGGCTTCCCTTCATACAGGAAGATGGCGGTGGAGTGGGGTCAAGAAATTTATAGGTGGATAGAGGGTCGGTGGGCGAGGGGCATGAAATGATACCCGTAGCAAGATTAGACAAGAGTTTAGATTGCCCCGGATATACCCCCACCCTTCCCACAATATAGGAGATATTATGTAGAGAGGCCTATGTCTCCCCGTTACCTACAAAGACCGACCGAACAAGAGGAGGAGCCACTCTATTGATAGATAGATGATGTCGGGGTGACAGACAAGTATAGACAGTGGTGGGCTACATAGCTATGAGAAGTACCACCAAGGCCGGGGCAGCTGGGATCATAGTTCAAAGAGATACCCTATAGGGGTAGGTGGCTACCCTGGTGACCCAATTGGGCATAGTACATGGACATCTGACAAGGGCCGAGGCATAGGTTACGACTCTATAGGCTTAGGTGGCTGATTTTTAGGCACAAGGAGTATAGGGACTAGTACCTACACCGGGGAGAGGGAGAGGGTGGAGATGGAGATGGGGTGCAGGTATCCACCCTATAGGTGTAGGTGACGCTTTCTGAGTCCATTTTTCCATTGCGTAGGGACAAGTTATAGGTTTTCAGGGCCATTTGGATGTTACACAGGGCGTAGATAATGACCCTTCAGCCCATGTACAGGAGCAGGGTCTCTGGGCTGACGGCACCACCACAAGGGTAGCAACAGGGTCCCGTTATTCAAGAAAGAGTAGGGTAGGTTTAGAGGCTAATGGAACCACTATAAATAGTACTTACAACTAGATTGAGAGACGCCATGGGTGAGGTGAGATACTACCAATATCACTTACTGACAGCGGGGATATATGTCTTATCATATGTCGTGCACAAAGCACAACAGGCTAGCAAACCTAGGGGCCGGGTCACGGTGAGGCCACTAGTGCATGGACGCCAACTCCAGAGGTAGGACCATCAGGGGCCGGACTCAGGTGAGGTGGAGAGAGGTCAGCTGAATGTTAGGCTAAAGGAGTGGAGGAGGAGACAGATGAGATAAGATTGGATATTAGATGGGGAGATGATTGAGTTCCATGTATGATTAGTTTATTTTTGACATCATATTTTTGACATATATATCGGCCTATGAGCCGAGATAGTGAGGATGTACATGAGATTTTTGATATTTTGTTATATACACCAGCCTACATGCCAAAGATATTTGAGATTCATGTATATGGATACACATGTTTGGATGATTTATTTATAGAGATGATGGTGATTATGGCATGATGTATATATGGTTGTGTGTAACTTGTTATTATGATTTGTATATACGATGGAAACCACACCCAGTCATAGGCATGGATCGAGTCAGGTTTTTGGTTTAGGCATGGATGGAGTCAGGTCATAGGCATGGATTGAGTTAGGTTTTGGTTTAGGCATGGATGGAGTCAGGTCATAGGCATGGATTGAGTTATGTTTTTGGTTTAGGCATGGATGGAGTCAGGTTAGGCATGGATTGAGTCAGGTTTTTGGTTTAGGCATGGATGGAGTTAGGTCATAGGCATGGATTGAGTCAAGCTATGGTGTAGATTGCAAGTAATTGGTAATACAGATAATAAATGGTAATGTAGATATACGTGATGATGTAGATTTCCAAATTTTTGTTGTGTGTGGAAATATGAAATGATGAATTGGTGAATGTTATGGTGATGTTTGAAACATGGATGGTAGATATGTGTATTAGTTATTGTATGTTGAGATCTTACTTCTAGTTGTCGATATACAAAAGGAAAAAAATAGGTAGAATGTGAGTAGGAAAATAGGGGGAAATTGGTGAGGGTAGAGAGTGGATGAGCTAACCTTCAAGGGCCACATGCCCTCAAAGTGCTTCCTACATAGTCCCGAATAAGGGGACCTCAGGTCAATGTAGTTCTCCCATAAGCTAGGGAAAAATGTGAGGAGGTATGAGAATGGGTTGGTAGGTTATAGGCATGGTTGAGTCGAGGTCTTTTAGGTATGGTTGAATTGTGGGAAAATAGGTATGGGTGATTTTAAGTTGATTGTGGTGAAAGAGGAAAATTTCCTAGAGATAAGCGTCAAGGGTCTAGTCCTGTATAGGATGATCAATACGTAATGAAGAAGTTAAAAGATAAGAGGAGGTAAGAGAGCCACTTGATTGGTGAGGATCATAATGGGTGGATCATACCTAGATAGGTCTGGTGAACATAAGACCCTAAATACATTGCATGATTGATTATTCTAAAGGTGAAGAATAGTCACATGATCACCAAATGTCATAGTTTCAGCAGGTCCCTTGAGGCGGTAGGAAATGAAATTGCAAAGGGTGAGAAGGTGAAAAATGGTTAGGTTATATGATATGAGGTAGCATGCCTATTGGAAAGAGATCCAAGATCACAATGAGCAAGTCCATGATGAAATTTTTTTCTGTTTGACTTGTATTTGAGATATATTGATTGATGCAAGAATTCTATATGGGATGAGGAAATTATCTCCTTGAGGTATTCGCGAAGTTGATCAATGCGGGAAGCTTCAGTTGTTTTTGAAGCAGGATTTACATAGCTGTCCTTTGAGGGAGCATTCTATTTATAGCAACAATGTAGAGAGAAAGATGTCCTTTTTGAGGGAGTCATATTTTTATTGGAAGTTTGACTCAAGGAGTTGGATCCCATGTGGAAATTATGTGAGGGATTTTAAGTCATGGACAAGACTAAGGTGAAGAATCGGATTCTTGTTTAGAAAGCAAGGTGAAATGACCATGGGATCTCATCTGAAAGTAGACAAAAATTATCCATGAGAATCATGCCATGTGCAAAGCCATGGTACACATATTTAAGAGAGGGTAAAAGAGTGATGGGTACGCACATGATTCTTGTTTAATCGTTGGGGATGGCATAGTGAAAGGAGGAAAGTGAATAGTACTTAAGGGATGAGCATGAAAAGAGGTAGAAGGTGAGGTAGGACTGAAAGTCAACAGTATAATGGTTGAAGATGCAAGGAATTAGGGGCTCAAGTTTGGGTGTACCATCAAGTGAAGAAAAATGATAAACACCTGTCCATAAGCATGAGTCACAATGTATGGTCCAAGCCAATTAGGAGAAAATTTGTCCCATTTACTTTTTTCTTCTTTGGTTACATGTTGATTTTCCTTCAAGACGAGATCGCCAACTTAGAAGGTTTGTTCATTGACACATTTTTCATAGGAATGTTTGATACGTTTTTGGTAAACTTGAAGATGGTCAAGAGCATTAAGACAGAGTTCATCTAATAACTCAAGTTGTGCTAAACAGTCCTAGTGGAAGTCATCATCATTGAGCATGTCATGGAGAGAAATAAGAAGAGATGAAATCTGGACTTTGAGAGCGCGAACAATCTCTATACCATAGACCGAGAGAAAAGGTGTGGCGGAGTGGAAGTGTGAATACTAGTACGGCACACCCACAGAGCGAAAGGAATATGTGTATGCCAAATCCTTCCCAAAGTATTGTTAACCACTTTTATGAGAATTTTGTTCATGGTTTTATTAGTGGATTCGGCTTGGCTTTGGTTTGTGGGTAATATGGTGACGAGAAACTTAGTTGAATACCAAAGGTGTTGCAAAAGTTTTGCAAGGTTTATTTTTGAATTTTTTTCTATTATCATTGATGAGGTGATGTGGAATGCTAAAGTGACGAGATAATGTGATGATTGATGAACTCACATATTTTCTCAACTTTCGTAGAGATTAGAGGTATGGCTTCAACCCATTTGGTATAGTATTTGGCAGCGGTGATTATCCATTAATGTCTCTAGGAAGAATGGGGATTGATCTCTCTGAAAAGATCCAAACCCCATTGAAATAAGGGACAAAGGTCACGGGAAACCTTTAAGGCATGACTAGGTATATGATGAAGGTTGGAATGTTGTTGGAATTTTACACAATGCTTAATGTAGTAGCGAGAATCATAGTTAAGGTTCAGCCGATGAATAGCCTAGGAGAAGAATACACTTAGCAACCGTGATACCATTGAAGTGACCTCCACATATGCCATCATGAACTTCCTTAATGGTATAGGTAATTTAAGAACTCGTAAGGAAATGTAAGAGAATACCATAAAATCCACACTTATAGAGGAGGCCACCCATGATGATGTAACGAGAGGACCTTTTAAGAAATGTTTTCATCCATTACGAGTAAGTTCGGGAGGTAAGATGGAGAGGTAAAGATAGGTGAGTATTATTTATACCAAAGGCCACTCAGTCGGAGCAGCAGATTACGATAGAGTAAACTTCACGAGGTAAATAAGAGGGTGACTATAATCTTTGTATGGTGACAAATATTTTGGAGTCAACGGATGAAGCAGTATCCGAGAAGCTAAGCGAGCCATGGTATGTACAAATTTATTGATAAAACGTGGGGTGGTTTGAAGGGCATAACGATCGAAGGTGGTCAAAAGTATGTCTACATGATGCTTATACTTTTGAAGTATCTCATTACAACACTGGTATATACCATTGACTTGGTTTATGACCAATTGAGAATCACCAAAGATGTTGATTGACTTAACATCTAAGGCATAAGTAGCCTAGAGACCTAATACGAGTGCTTCATATTCAACAATATTGTTTGTACAATCAAAATCGAGTTTGAAATACAAAGGCATGGGTTCACCATCAAGCAAAATGAGGATAACACCAGCCCCACCCCCATGTTGACACTTGGAACCATAGAAGAAGAGTGTCATTTGGTAAGCGGGTTCGTCCAAGGAAAGGGTAGCAATAGACTCATCTGGAAAGTCAAAGTTAGATGGTTAATCCCTAAAAATAGGTGCGTCGGCCAATTGGTAATTGATAGCTTAGCCCTTGATGGAATTTTGATTGATGAATTTGAGGTCGAGGTCATCCGAAGCATAATCCATCGTGTGGCACGTTGATTTTGGTAAGGTTGGGCTTACATCAAGTGTAAGGGGTTGATGTTGGTCACAACATAGGTTTTTAGTTGAGTAGGTAATGACATAGTTTAGTGGAAATAAAAACTAAGGCTAAGAAAAGTTTTTGCATGGGTGTATCAGGTTTTGTAGTCCAGAAGAGTATGGCTTATGTAATAAACCGCTTGCTCCCTATGTTGTTCATCACGATGAGCAAGCATGGCCCCTAAGGAGTGATCGATAGCAGAGATGTATAGGTAGAAGGGTTGATTGTCTTTAGGTGGAATGAGTACGAGTGGTTGGAGAAGGTATTGTTTCAAGGCCTCAAAATATTTATGGTAGTCATCATCCCATTTAAAGGAGACATCATTTTTGAGAAGATGATGAAATGGATGACATTGATCAGAAAGTTGTGAAATGAAATGGTGAATAGATCGTAATGAACTTACCTTGCGAGCTATGGAGTTGCTTTGCAGAGTTAGTGGGTGGAGGAATTTCAAGAATGGCCTTGAATTTAGTAGGGTCAACCTCTATACCACATAAGGAAATGATAAATCCTAGGAGCTTTCTAGAGAGAACCATGTGAAGACACACTTCTTGGGATGAAGGTGAACATGATACTTAATGAGGGGGTCAACGATGATTTTAGGATCGCGAGGTGCTCAGAGCGGTGTTTATATTTGGCAAGGAGATCATCTATGTAATCTTCTAATATACGGTGCATGATGTCATGGAAGATGTAATTCATATCCCGCTAATATGTGGCACCAGTGTTTTTAAGGCCAAAAGGCATGACTCGATAGTAGAAGGTCCCCTAAGGGGTGATGAATGCGGTTTTGTGTTGATCCTCTAGGGCAAGCAAGATTTGGTTATAACCTAAGAACCCATCCATGAGTGATAACATCTCATGACTAGTAGTAAGGTCAACCAACTAGTCAATACCAGGTAGAGGAAAGTCCTCTTTTGGGCAGGCTAGGTTGAGGTCATAGAAATCTGTGTAGATGTGAAGTCCCCCTGTTGCCTTAGTGATCGGGAACAATGTTAGAAATCCATCGGGGATAATCAATGGGTAAGATGAAGGAAATGGAAAGAAGGTGTTGAAGTTCCTCTTCGACCAGAAGAGCAATGCAAGGGTGCATTTTCCTTAGCTTTTGTTTCACGATTTTGCATCGAGAATGGTTGTGATATTATGGACCACTATGGTTGGGTCAATCTTTGGGCATGTCGGGGTAAGACCAAGCGAAAGCATGGTTATGATTTTTAAGGAAAGAAGTGAGGGCTTCATGTTCGTAGTATCTAGAGATTAGGTGATCTTTAGAATGTGCGGGTCATCTTGAGTATGGATGTTGACTTCAATAGTTGATTCATTCAAAAAAATTTACATATCGATGGTAACGACTAATGAATATAAGATTATTTTACACCAAGATAGGTGAGTATGGATTCATCATCTTGACATTGAATGACATTAATAGAAGGTGTGTCGTCATCAATCATTTTAGGATATAGGAAGGTAAGAAAAGAGGGAGCCTCAACCTCACATTGATAATTCAGAGGCCCCAAGGAAATGGTGTTTATGAAAAAAAAATTTAGGAGGAATTGATTCTAGATCCATCGACTCTGTCAACGAAGGTGGTGAAGAAGGTGGAGTAGGTGAAGAATGTGGAGAATGGTCAATATCCTCAATGAGTTCAATACGAGCCTTCTTGGTAGGTAGTTTAGTAAAGCCAATATGACTACGGTCATTATGTTTGTGGGTAGTACATGGAATAATAGTGTGATGGCCTTTCTCGTAAAATCCAAAACCAAAACCTTTCCATGCACATCAATGCAGGAAGGTGTGGGTGAAATGGTGATTGGTGAGTGACTGGAGGTCGAGTAGAAAAGGGGTGGGTTTGTGATGGTGGTTCAGGTGTATAAGTGGAAGTATCAAGTCCCCCATAGGTGAGATTGGTGTGAAGGTGGGGAGGACCGTAAAGGAGACACTCTCCTATGTGGTGATCGTAGTGAGGGTGTTGGTGAAGGCTTCCATACTCTTGTGGAGTAAGGAATGTGTTAACATTATATAGGTGATACTCCCCAGTGAGGCATTGAAAACACCTTCTAAGGGATTAGTGGTTTATATGTGGCTAGCAGAATAGACTATGTTAGAGACTAGATCAAAGGTGGAGCTAGCTGATTATGAGGTGACGAGTCAGCCATGGAGGTTGTGGAAGTGGTAGGAATGGAGGATTTAGGTACGGTTGAGGTAGTGGTGGCATTGGTGAGTGGAGGCATGGGTGAAGAGGAAGTGGTCATGGAGGAATACACCTTAATGGGTACAAGCATGTCATTGGATCAAGTAAAGCATGTTGAAGGTTTTGAAAGGTGATGGATTAGCCATAATGGTATAGGTGTGTCCTTCATGCTCAAACTTCACACAACGATGCAAAGTGGAAGGAACACAACCCATAACATGAATCTAGGGTCTACCAAGCAACAGGTTATATTGAAACTCCCCCAAGATGTAAAATAACTTTGGAACTATACGAGTGCCCACGCAAACATGGAAGATGATGATGCAAATTTTAGAAGTGATAACATCATTAAATGAATATAACATTATAGGATGATTATGTATGCAATTGTCGGTATGCACATTTGGTTGAATGCATGGGAGGAGATGATGTTAATGCTAGCGCCCCCATCGATCATAACACATCGTACATGTATATTATCGATATGGATGGAGATGAAAAGGGCTGGATCAAGGTCATCAATTTGGTGTGGTGTGATCTCTTCATCTGAGAAGATGAGGGTGGCTACTTGGTGAGTAGGTGGAGGTGTAGAAGAAGGTGGTAATTTGGTGAGAGAGGCTACATGATGAGGTGTAATAATGGATTCTATGGGTGTAGGTTCATTGGGTAAAGCCTTAATAGATCAAGAAAATATATGAGATCTTGGTGATGGGACTTAGAGGTTTAGATGAGGTCATATAGGGACATTTTGAGGGAGGATTGGTGTAATTATTTTACCATCGTGGGATGTGTAACCCCATTAGAAATAGGATATGTGGGGCTGCAGATAGTGACTTTATGTGTGGGTACAGATGGTATGCTAGGTATAGGGTTGGTTGCCTTTTCCTCACCTTTTTCCTTCTAAGTGCGGGTAGTAATGTGGATCATGTTGATTTGAGGTGGGAAGGTAGATGAAGTAGGTAAGACATTAAAGGTGTAATGACATAAAGGTAAGAACCCAAGCAGTGGGAAGGAATGTTGTGAAATGAGATGGGTGAACCAACATTTGGGTGGAGGTTTGGCGAGTTCTCTGATACGAACCATGTTAATTTTGAATCTCGAGGATGGCTCTTAGAGTTGTGGGGGTGGAGATTTTGGTTGCTGAGTAGGAAATGAAGGAAGGAATATGGAAATTTGTGCTAACAAAATGGGGTCCTCGTCAAGAAGATCATCATTGTCAAAATTTTATTTAGGAGGACACAACCAGACAATAGCAGCATTCAAAGCCTTACAGTTCTCTACATCATGTTCTGGAACACAATGGTAGCCAAAAATTTACGTTTCATCAAACCCTTTGTGTTTGGGTTTGAGTGAGTCATAAGGTCTAAGAGGTGGTAATGTGATGATAGAAGTTTCGAGGAGATTGGTTAAGATTTTGGCATAGGATCCTGCTAGTGGATCACAATGGGAGGTGAATGTGGGTTTGGGTGTAGGTGCGGCCGACCCATTGTATGGGAAGAGTCTTTGCAAGAGGGGACCGGGTTGGGCTACTAACTTGGTGTGTGGTGTGGTCTTAGGTGTTGGTTGTGTCTACTTGGGTAGGGCGTGGTAGATGAACTGACAATAGAGTGTGTGGTTGGTTTAATTACCTTATTGGAGGGTAGCGGATTTTTGGCTTTAGGTTGCACCTTCTTGGGTAAAGGTGATATGGGCGCATGATATGTAGAGGAAAAGTAGATGGTGGAAGAGGGTGGGTTACCAATGGGGTAACTGAGGTGGTCTTTGTGGAGGTAGATGGCATAGGTTGTGATGGAAAGGTAAGGAAGTGTTGGGGGTAGTGAAGAAGTTATTGATGGTATTGGAGGCATGGGTGATATAAATGTTATAGGTGTGGGCGGCGAGGTTGTGTCGGGTTTTAGATATATTAGAGGTTTGTTATGGGAAATGGGTTGGTACATTTTTGGTTTACCGATGGATGGGGTTTCTTAGCTAGGGTCAAGAGGTGAGGTCCTAGGATGGACGCAAGAGGGTGAAGGTGATAAGGTCATGGTTGGCGAGGTCGGGTATGAGATCTAGGAGATTGGTTCTGCTATTTAGGGGCTGGGTTAAATTTGGTGTTAGTATTGGAGGGCGTGGCTAAATCTAATTTCACAGGTGGATGAGTTAGGCTAGCCATTGGGATGACCCCTAAATTAGTAATAGTTTTATGTAAGGAATATTATGTAGGTGTGGGTTTGGATGTAGATGCATGTTAGGTTATGGGTACAAATTTGAGTTGAGCCATGAGCGGTGTCATGGGAGAATTTTTGATAGTTGTGGTTGTGTTCGGTTTGTTTTACCGAAACACTTTTGGATAGATAGTGGAGGTATCGGTGAGTGACATCTGCTTTTTTGTTGACATAGGAAGTAGAAGCCCCCAAATTAAGGCTCTATCCACATAGTCTAGGCAATCAGCTAAATGTGAGAATGACACTGCTATGGATGAGGTCAATGTGGATCCAATGAAAATTCTCATAAAATGTGTTTTAGAAATAGGGAAATCACTAGCTTCAGCCTCTGTCAATAAGAGAGCCAAAAGTAAGTCATCAAGATTTTGGGTGGTTGATGGAGAATGGTCACCTAGAGGTAACGACATTTCTACTGGATATTTGATAGGTGGAGGAGATGATGGGTGCTCCTTTGTGGGGAGGAGATGAACAAGCATCTCCCATGGGTCAAAGAGGTCCTGCTGGTGACAAATCTCTAGGTGGAGAAGCCAAAGGTGAAGTGGTCTCGATGTTAACAGAAGACTCCTTCACAGGTGAGGGAGGAGATGAAGGGTGTTCCTCTATGGGTTGAGGAATAGATGAAGTGGGTTCATGTGTAGGTGGAGGACTTTGGGCTAGGATTTCCTCTATGGAAGGAATATGAGGCAATTGGGAAGTAACTGGTGCATCACTGAAAAATAGCATGGACCTCATGGGTATTGCTATCATTAGTTGAGGTCTCCCCAGTTTGGTTAGAAGAAGGGGCATGATTAGGAAATGGTTTCTTGAAAATGTGTAGGTTTTGGTTGGTAGGTGCGTTTGGATTATCCAAGACTAACTCACCATTCTCAAGCATTTCCTAGATAATGTTCTTGAAAGTGATGTAATTTCCATCATTATGACCTTTTACCCGATGATAGTTATAGAAGTTGTGCTCTTTGTACCACGCAGGTGTGGGGCGAGTAGGATCAAAACCAGTGTGTGGTTTTATAGGAGGAAGGGTGATGGCCCTAACTTTAATGAGATTTTCTAAAAAAATAATAAGGCTCCCTAATTGGGGTGTATTTCCGTTGTTGTCGTCTAAATTGAAAATTCTAGACAGGGGAAAGATTAGATGAGGGCTTAGCCTGATTTGATGGATGAGTTGGGTTGGCCTTGAGTACCACTGTGTTAGTGGTTCCCTTGGATTTTGAATAATTATTCTATGGTTTCAAAGAAGAAGAGGTATCATTTGACTTAAATGCCATGTTCTTATTTCGTAGTTGGATTTTCTTTTCTTCGATGGCCTCGAATCTCTAGCTTTCGTGCCATGGTGAATGCCTCATCGAAGGTTTGGAAAGTCTACACCTGCAAGGTCATGAAATATGTCTAGCACAAGCCCCATGAAGAGCTCTATGAGTTCAGTTTGTGGTAATTGGAATGTGAGTTGATTGATTAGGCTACGCCAATGAGTGACAAAATCTGCGATAGACTCGTCGTCATATTGACGTGTAGAGTAGAGTTTAGTCATGTTAACCTTCTTAACAATGTTGATGGAGAAGAGATCGAAGAAGGCTTTGGATACCTAATTAAATGAGTAGATAGAATGTCTAGGTAATCCACCATACCAGTCTAATGTGGGTCCGGTCGGAGATATGGGAAAGGTCCTCAGAAGAAAAGCGTCAACATGGGCGATCAGATAACACCCATGTTTGAAAGACTACAAATGCTATTGTGGGTCCTCTTTGTTGTTGAAGTGGTTAAATTTAGGCATCTACGAATATACAAGATATGGATGAATAGGAATGGATGGGTGTATGGGGCCATTACAAATTTCATAATAGGTGAGAGAATTACGTGAGCCGAAACCAATGCCTCTAGTGTATACATCTTCTCCCTCATTAACTTGATGAGGTCATTGGTAGGCAGTGATGGAAGGGTACCTCCCAGTAGCATAAAAGGGTTAGTGTTCAACATATGATGGAGGTGGCATTCTAGTATATGGTGATGCCGAATAGGTAGGTTGAGAATGAGGGAGTGAGATAGGGGGCACGTATCTAGAATGAATGATAGCTGAAACTAGATGCTGCGAGATAATATGTATATGATGGTGGAAGGGTTGAGGTGAATCTAGTAATTATGGGGTCTAAGGATTGTGGAATAGAAAGGACAATGTTTCGAAATGGGCTAGGGGTCATCGACACCAAGGGTGGTTGTGTTGCTATGGGTATATGTGATACAATAGGCACATATGAGGTTATGTTCTGAGTGGTTGATGAAGGTATAGTGGATGTTGCGGTTGCAATAGTTGTGGAAGATGTGGTGGTCATAGTAGGTATAGGGCCTAGCTATGAAATGACTAGAGGTAAGGCGGTGTGGGTATTACGGAGATAGAAGGGACTGACGTGGAGGTAGGAATGAGATTCGGGGATAGATACATACATGCCATTTATCAACCTGACTCAAGCATCTCGAGTAGATAAGTGGGAAAGGTAGAACTATAAGGCGACAGTGTTCTAGTCAAGGAGTTGTGAAAATTCCTCGTCACCTATAGAAATGGTGATAGGCCTGAGTAGGATCCATGGGTGATAGAATGGAAGGTGGTGAAGGAATTGGTGGGAGTGGTTGATAACTAGTGTGGAATATGAGGGTGTTTTCTTGGCTATGAGTTAGCACCATGTGAACAAGTGCTAATTTGAATACGACTGCTTTTTGTAAATGATACTAAAATATAGCGAAAAAATTGAAAAACAGCAAGTGGTAGGTGTATTGGATAAAAATGTCACTGAAAAATTGCATAGGATAACCGATGTCGGTTAGGGTAAATCGATATCGATCGAGGTAATCTGCTTGATCGGTCACTGTGGAAAAATAATAGTTTTCCAAACAAGGAAAAAGACTTATAATCTACCAGGTAGAGAATTTGTAGGATGGATTTTATCAGGACGATAAGATGTTGAAAGTTACTGAGAGACTCTAAATAGTAAATAAGATGAAGTAGCTATCCCTTTAGGCAAGTTAACCAAAAGAATAGTAAACTAACGCCGGTTGGATAAAAATGGTGACGGTTAGAGGGTAACCAATGACAGTCCACAAACCGACACCGCCATTCCTGTGAAATTGAAATAGAGATGAAGAAAAAGGTGGTTGTGATTTAAAATCAAGTGTGGAATCAAACCTAGAACTCTGAGAATGATAAGAATGGGGTATAAGCACACTCAAATGAAGTTGGAATACACCAACTATGATGAGGAGTGTGCAAGGAGAAATAAAAAGATGAAGAATGTGTCCTCTCACCTCAAAACACAAGACAAGTAGAAACACTAAGTAAAATGCAATCCTAAAAGTGATTTTTCTATTATGTTTGTATAGGTTATGATATTTAAAAGACTGACTCATGAACTTTAGAATAGAGTTTTTCGTGAGTAAGGATTCCTATAAAGAAGGAGATCTACAAGGAGAGGTTTCAAGTTATGTTATGAAGAGGACGGGCCATCCTATGAGATATTGACTTGACAGAAATAACGAGCAGGGTACCCACTGTACCGAGATTGTGTGATCACCTACAGGTTCATCTGGGTCAGATGTTGTTTAAGAATGTGTGTATTTTTCAATTTTGTGATGTTTGGTAAGACTTGGAGAGAGAGAGAAAGAGAAACAAAGTGCTTTTCTCTACTGTTCATTTGTCAACTATCACCGGGCATGACTTGCAGCGTATAGGTCACCCTCATTTAATGTGAGCTAATGTAGTAAAGCAGAATGAAATGTAGTTGATTTTAAGACCAAATAGAAATATTAAATTCAAGTCATAAAATATGAATATGAGCAAATATGATCTTTCACTAATCTAGTACAAATGAAAGAGAAGAAGAGTTCTTTTTATAGCACAAAAACATGATTGCTTTGAGACAATAGAAAAGAAGAATAGTCTAGGGTAGATATTTAATGTGATAACCTTTTGGAAAGGAAACAAACATACAATTTTCACCTTGAAATGAAAAATGCAAGCAACCCCGAATGGGTCCCATCGGGTGTGCCAAAATGTTTCACTTGATTATTAGAGCGTTTCTCGGAATGTGACAAAACAAATAAGGGTAAAAGGGCTAGGAGGAAAACCTATCGAAGCTGGTTGAAGGTTGTTGCATGCGTATGACTTCTTGATCCATAGCTGATCATGAGAGCTTCCTTTTTACAAGGAGGAACTAGCTGAAATAAACAACAAGACCACTAAATAGAAATTAAATAGTATATGTAGTGGACTGCCTAGTGTACGCTATATCCGGGAAGTATGATACTCCCTAAAATGTTGTCAATCCACTATCGTAAACAAATTAATGTGAGAAATAAGGTAAATATATTCCTACTATAGTCAATATGATTTAGGCATCTCATATAAACACAATAAGTAAAATCTAATCTAACAGGCTAGGTTAGGATCAGATCTAGAGGTCGGGTAAATAGTTCTAGGTTTCACAGTCTATTACAGAGATTTGATGAAGGGCGCAAGTGATTATAGGTAACTCGGGAGTAAGTAGGTTTCTGATCTATACTATGTTGATAGACACAAAGACCGATGCTAGTCTAGTCCTAACCGATGCCCGTTAGTTATAACCAATGGCGGTCATTGAAGAAATGACAGGGGCTCAAGAAGCAGTGCCGGTCCTGCTTTCCAAGTTAATGGGGAATTGAGTGAGGTGTGTAAGATTTGTGAGTAGGGTGCAGGTCGGTGGGCCTGATTGGAGTTTTGGTGAAGCTAGGATTTGTTATGGGTTAATTTGGTGAATGGTAGTAAAGGGTTAGTATTGGGTAAGTAAACCGATGTCGGGATAGGCTCGACGGATGGTGCATTAGGGAGACCAACGTCAGAATCGTAGGAGAATGGGAGATGTTGTAGAATGGATTTTGGATCTTCTTTTTGATTTCTCAAAGGGTTGGGTAGGTTAGAATGGAGTGTTGGGTTGCTAGGATAGGGTTTTGAGGGGTTTTGGAAGAGGTATAGGGGGATATTTATAAGGGGAAATCAATGAGTGGCTAGGAAAGCAATAGCACACAGAAGAATCTAAATACTGAAAGTATTCCAAAAATGGACTGAATAAAGCATACTTACTTGAAATTTGCTACCAGTCAACTGTGGATGCAGATAGAAGATGGTGGTGAGAGATTTCTCCTGTGAAGGGCCACCGGTTGATAGAAGACTCTTGCTTGAGCTGCCTGGGATTTCCTCCTTACTTGGTTGAATCAGATCTTGACTTAGATGGTTGTGGATGTCTGGGTGTGAATGGATGCTCACTCTGATTACATGCAGATGTGATTATTCTCTCTTTCTCTCAAAAATGTGCCAACCTCAAAATAAGGTTACCAAAGGGAATAAAAGGTAACTGACGATGGTTCCGGGTTGACTAGCATTGGTTTAGGGGTGACCGACGTTGGTTAGGGTGGGATTTCCTAGGTTTACTAAAATGGGTAGATTTGCTTGATTTCTTGGATCCAGTTAGTTTCTTTTCATAGATTAGAATGGAATCTTATTTTCTAATGGGTGGGAATGTGGTTAGAGGGAATGTAGGCTTTGATTTTTAGGATTTAGTTAGGTCTTAGTTAGTTATGGAAACATACTAAGAATAGATTTGGGGTGAGGTGCCTAGCTGAGGTGTATAGGTGAGGTGGTGGTGTGGGAATTATCTTAATAAGGATAGTTAAATAATAAATATTGTGAGCACACGGATTAATTTAAATAAATTAATTAAATTAATATTAGTATGGTGTGTAAGGGACTATAGTTCGGTGAGTGTATTCAAGTTAGTTATTTAACGAGGCATCGAGGGAGTATGACCCAATTTTGATGTCTACAATGCCCCATATTACATTAGATCATGGCCTTTTGACAGTCTGTAGCAGAGAGATGGAACAGTGAGAGTCAGTTCTTTTGGCTCTTAATTGGGTAGATCATGATTACTCTTGAGGATGTGTGGTGTATTATGCGGGTCCTGCTCAGTGGTCGGCTTATTTAATCTATGAGCCACTAGCTTGATATTGAGTGGTACATCATAGATTTTTTTGGTGTGCTGACAATACCATGGCATGGGATGACCATTAAGCTATTGTGGTGTATTGAGGACTTAGAGATACACTGAGTGGTGGTTAATATGATGGCCTTTGTCAATGGAGTTTTGCTCGTGATAAGACCAGTGCTTCATTTCCACTCGGCCTCCTTGGAGTGATACTCGGTTAGTAGAGGGAGAGACCTACTACTAGGGTTAGTGCATTTTAGCACATCTATATTGGGGCCTTCATTTTATTACCTACTACCATTAGAAGATAGTAGGACCGGCCTACTTACTTCAGATTTGGGTGTGGGACCATATTGCCATTGGTCACCCCTTAGGTGTTTTGAGAGTTTGGGTACCCGAGGAGCCTTCTACGATGGGTTGGGTCCCAATGGGGGATGATGTGCAGCCATATATGGGGGATACATATCACTATCACCATGATATTAATGAGCTACAACAGGCCTCTATGGTATGGATTCCATACAGAAATTTCTAGTGGCCTGAGGATGGTTTAGAGATCAAGATCTTCTGCAGAAGAAAGAACTTTATATTAGGCAGCCCGTAGCTATATGCGGGACTTGTACAGGTGGATCTGTGCTTTAGAGGTAGTTTGGGATTAGTGAGATGGACACATAGGGGCTCGGAGACTAAGCCTCTTACATCGATCTCGAGACCCAGTGTGCAGATGGTTGTTTCTCAGAGGAACCATGCCCAAGCAAAGTCACAAGGTTACATCATGCAGAGAGATCGGTACACGCTAGGTGCAGTGATACTAGAGATAGAGACCAAGAGGTTGCTTCTTCTAAATAGGCTCAGGTTGACAGTGGTAGATTGATAGGTGAGTGAGATGTTGCCCTATAGGTAGCTATTTCTTACGGAGATGTTTATTTGATATGGGATGCTATGAGATCCGGCAACGAGGATCTATACTATAGGACTGCTTATTTCAAGGTAGTCTCGATAGGGTCTTGAGTAATACCTTTTTAGCATTTAGGTGTGAGCACGACATGCTCTTGGTCATGGTGATCAAGAAATTCAGTTAGATCAATTCGAAGCCCATTTCGTAGTAGGCGATTAGACATCGCCAACCGGATAGTAGGGTGATACCCCAATGCTTTGGTTCACCATAGCCACCACTCTTTCATCCTCAAGGTCATGGTCCTAGGAGCCTTGGCAAGGGTGAGAGCTGTTGTTGAGCTCTTTACTTCTCCTTTTGTACATATGTGTTGTGTATATGCCTCGTATCAATGCTGATTTTGATGTATAGATTCATGTACCATTGTTTTGATGACGCCTCTTGATGAAGGCTTGATTATTTTGATGTATGCCCCTTTTAGATGGCATATTGTATCGATGATGTACATTTGAGTATTGACATGGATAGTTATACATGTATTATATGGACATTTGATGATGATTTTGTCATGTTATACTAGTGATTATGCTTTGTATGATTAGTGATTATTGCTTTGTAATCATTGTATCATGATGTATGATTTCCCTTTCCTCTATGTATGTGACATACTTTAGATTTAGAGATGTGTATGTTTCATGCTTTCATATTGATGATATATCTATAGATAGTATCACATGTTTTAGATATATGAGATGTTTCTGATTTCTTATTCTAGCACTTGGGATGATACTAGATGATATTGGTGCAGGGGGATAGATTTGTGATTATGTGCAACCCCTCTTGCCCCCATTGATGATACGATATGTGATGATTAGCTTAGCATACATGCATGATGTAATACTTAGCATTTTTGTATATATGATGTAGTAGATGATGTTTTATATGTGATGAATGATAGATGATAGATGTGATAACAAACAATTGTGCAAGAGACAAATACACAAGCAAAAGTTAACAAAGCTAAACAATTGTACCTATACAACACAACACAACTTATGATGCAAACACACGAATTGATAAAACATACTAAAGAGATCAAATTGACATTTTAACCTAAGTAAGTAAAATGAACCCTAATAGATGCATATAAAAAATGATGCGAGCATGCCAACGTTTGTACAAGAAAATGGATTTAATGCAATACATAATCTAAACTAAACACAACTTAATCTAAAGTAAGAAACAAACTACTCCTAAAGATATACAATATGAAAAGTTCAGCATATTAATACTATACAAACCAACAACCAAAGGCAATATTTGAAACATTACTTTGTTTTTGTGAGACAACATTGATATATGTTTTTCTAATGTTTTTGGGTTTATCTAGAAAGATAAGTTTCTCGAGGCTACTATTCACATTATTTTCTAAGACAATGTTGTGCGGTTGTTGTAGCTTCATCCCTAAAAGGGATATTTTCTGAATGTTTAGGTTATTTGTGTATCCTTTTCTGAGTGTTTTTGTGTTTTCTAAGGTCATGTTCTGAAAGCAATGTACAAGGACAAAGAAGCGTGAATGCCCCCAATGTGATGTGGGAATATACAAAAGGTAGAATGCCACACGTCTATGTACTAGAAGGTGAAAATGTGAAGGTTCCCCCAGCATTATATGGGAGTATACAAAGGCATTTTCCTTCACACGAGATATAAGAACAAATAAGCGGATCATGATTCGACAAAGGTAACTTAAGTAGGGTTCCTAGACCTAGCAAAGAGAATCACATCTAGAAAGCGACAACAATTACCCGTCTTTCCATAAGAGTGAATTACATCTAGTAAGTCTTCTTTGAGCACCGAAAAACCATTTTTCACCCGAGACCTTCCCATCATGCCACAATTGCGTGGTTTTCACATGTGGACAACCTTCTTTTTCTTTCTTGTTTTCTCATTTTTCCATTATTTTACTTTTTTTTCTATTTTTCAGTTCATATATGATATTCTCGTCATGATCAAGTATAGAACTGCTTAAGGTGCATGACGTTCATAGGTTCTATAAACTCTTCACCATCCGAATATTCAAGTTTATAGGCTCTTGATCCTTACTTAGCAACTACTACATAAGGACCTAGTGAGTTAGCTTCAAACTTACCTTTCTTTTATTTTTCTTTGACGGTGTTATTCTAATTTTCTTTTAGAACTAGATCTCCTACATCAAATTCCCAATGAATGATGTGTTTTTTGTATCCCCTAGACACTCTGTTATGATATATCTTCAGGTGATTGAGCAATCTGATATGATTTTCATCTAATAGTTCCAACTCCGCCATTCAAGAAACTTTGTAGTCCTCGTCTTTATTAAGATAATCCCTTAGAGATATTGTAATGGAAGGAAGCTCCAATTCAAGAGGTATGATGGATTTAGTGCCATAGACAAGTGAATATGGGGTCACACCAGTAGGAGTGGGGATGGAATTTTCATAGGCCCAGTGGACGGGATGTATCTATAAGTGCCAATTACGGCTGGTTTTACTGACCATTTTATCTATAATCTGTACAAGGGTTTTATTAGTAGCTTTTGCTTGTCCATTACCTTGGGGGTAATAGGGGGTATACCACTTGAGTTGGATATGGAAACTTTGACACAATGTTTTTACTATTTTATTTTTGAAGGATTTACCATTATCTGTGATAATGGTAGAGGGATACCATAACGACATATGAGATGGTTCATAATGAATTTAGAAATTTACACACCAGTGACGTAAGTAAGAGGCACAACCTCTACCCATTTGGTAAAATACTTGGTGGTAGTAATGATGTGGGTATGGCCATTTGAAGAAGAAGGATGGAGCTTCCCTATGAGATCTAGACCCCATTTAGAAAATGGCCAAGGCGTTGTGATAGGATGCAAAGCCTGGGCTGACACATGTATTAAGTTTCCATACTTCTGACATAGTTCACATTTTTATGAAATTGCAACAGTCTGATTCCATGGTAGGCCAATAATAGCCTACTCTTAATAGTTTTTTAGCTAAGACCATGTCACTAGTATGTGCTCCACAAATACCACCATGTACTTCTTTAATAGAGTGGATTAAGTCAGCAACATCGAAACAACAAAAAAGATTCCTGTCATAGCCACGATGATAAAGGGTGCCTCTAACAAGGGTATAACGGGATATACAATGGACAAGGGATTTTTCCTCAAAATGGGTGATGTCTTGTGGAAAAGTGAAATCTTGTAGGTATCAAAAGATAAGGTCATACTAGATGGATAATGGATCAAAACTTCACGTACTAAAAATGACTCCGGCATATCATATGTGGGCACTTGTAAATTCTCTACAAAGAAAGGAATCTTATTGTCCTAAGGTGGAATGTGTAACGAGACCTAATTGTAGCCATAGAATCTATGGATCTATTATGTGACCTTGGATTTTACTCAAATATGATTTGTGTAAAGTAATCCTTTAGGGTTTTAACCATCTTCTTATATGGAATGAGATTATTAGCTTTAACATTGTACTCATCATTAACTTGTTTAATGATAAGTTGAGAGTCTCCAATGACTCCTAGTTGTCTGATGTTCTATGTAATAGCTAGGTTAAGGACATCAATGATTGCCTCATACTCTGTAATGTTATTAGTGCACGAAAATCCCAACCAGAATGCTTTTGGTATGACATCGCATGTGGGAGTGATAAGCACCACTCCTACTCCTGATCCATGGAAAGTGAACGATCCATCAAAATGGACCTGTCATTCTATGGATTCTTTAATGTACATCATAGATGCATCTGATAGATCTAGACATAAAGGTTTTGTACCTAGTTGAGGAACTTCTACCAACTTATTAGCCAATACATGTCCTTTTAAGGACTTCTGATTCATGAACTCAATATAAAATTCACTCAGGAGAATGATCCAATTAGCCATTCGACCTGTGAGGGCAGGTTTGGATAAAAGGTATTTGAGAGGGTCAAATTTGGATATGAGTTTGGTTTTATTGTTTAGGAGATAATGGGAAAATTTTTGGAAGGTAAAGACAACTGCTAAGCAAGCCTTTTCAATCTGGGGGTAATTCAACTTGTATGCAATCAAGGTGTGACTAAGATAGTAAATTGCTCTCTCTTTATGGCTCAGATCATATTAGGCAATCAGTGCACCAATAGCAAACTAGGTAATGGAAATGTATAAGAGGAGAGGTTCTCTTGGGGTAGGCAGAATAAGTACAGGTGGGCTGACCAAGTATTGTTTTAGTAGTGCAAAGGCATTTTTGTAATATGGTCCCCAATTGAATGCAACATCATTATTTAATAAATGGGTAAAGGGGTGGTACTTATCCGAAAGTTGTGAAATAAAGTGACGGATTTCCTAAATTTTCCCTTGTAGACTCTTTAGTTTTTTAAGAGTGGTGGGTGGTGGAATTTTAGTGATATTCGTAACCTTTGCAGGGTCCACTTCAATCCCTCTTTGTGAAACAATGAACCCTAGGAGATTTCCTGATAAAACACCAAAGACACATTTATTAGAGTTCAAGCAAACCTTATAATCTTGAACACACTGAAAAATACACCTCAACACTTCAGGTGCTCTCCCCTACTTTTGGATTTTGCTAGGATGTCATCAACATAATCATCCATGATATCATTCATCATATCATGGAAGATAAGAATCATGGCCCACTGATAAGTAGCCCCAATGTTTTTTAGTCCGAAAGGCATGATGTTGTAGAAAATTTTTCCCCATGGGGTAATTAACGTTGTTTTATGCTGATCTTCTTCTATAATTTGTATCTTGTTATAACTTGAAAATCCATCCATTAAAGATGACATTTCATAGCTAGTAGTGGAATCAACTATCATGTCAATGTTAGGCAAAGGAAAGTCATCCTTAGGGCATGCTTTATTGATGTCATGGAAATCAAGCACGAATTATTATGCTTGATAGGATTATTCTGTACAAAGACTATGATGGAGATCCATTCGAATAATCATTGGGTTTAATAAAATCAGCAGCTAACAGTTTTTCCAATTCTTCTTTGAAAAGGAGTGCCACCCTAGGGTACATCTTTCTAACCTTTTTCTAGATGGGTTTATCATCTCGGTGCAGAATAAGGTTGTGCATAACTAACTCTAGGTTGAAACTAGGAATATCTACATATGTCCATGCAAATATATCTACATATTCTCTTAAGAGCTCTACAAAGACCTTATGTTCCTGAGTTGAGAGTGAAGCTCCCAACTTTACCAGTCTTGGTTGTTCTTCTGAACCAATGTTGACATTAATTGTTTCTTCAACAAGCATCTTGGAAGCGTCTTCCATCCATGTAGGATCAAGGGGAAGAGTAAGATCAACTTCATGTGGTAGCTCCTTATCATCTTTAAATGGGTAAACCACTTCATCCACAAACTCTTTGTTCTATTTATCTATGAGTGCTTCAAAGAGTTTGTCACTATGAGACTTCCATTTATCTTTTTTGCAAGGTTTCTCTAAAGTGTTTTTACCCTTGTTTAACACCTTCTTATTCAAACATCCACACATCTCTACCTCTTCTCCGAAGTATGCACAGTGTCTAGGTGAATTGTAAATCCTTTCTTGTGGTCTCCAGCTAGAATAGAATCCCTAAGTCCCATGAAATCCGCAAATGCTTCATCATTTTCAAAGAAATCAAGTGGTATGTGAAGTTTTTGATCCCAATCTATAAGTTCAGGATACACAAGGTTTATTTGATGATTGGTTAGGGGTTGGATTCAGATAAGGTAAGGACCGTTGAATCTGGGAATAGGTTAGTGGAAGAAAGATCCTCGTAGAGGCTACATTGGGAATTTGTGTCGCTATCAGAATGAGATGAAATTCCCTCATAAACGAAGATGTGGTGTTAATGTCGGAGGGTAAAGCATTATGAGACCTTATCCCGAGGCCATGTTTATTAGAATTTAAATGGGGGATGTGAATAGGATCTAGCCTACCTTGTGCATTTATTCCACATCCAAACCCACTATATCCCATGAAAAATATTAGGTGGTGACCTTTGATGTCCTGGGGTTCTTGATGGCATGAATCCATGGTACCTTCGGCACTCTATTAGTAGGATTTTATAACATTTTCTCCTCATATAGGAGATTGCTATGGACAAACTTTTCCAATGGTTTAGGAAACTTCTCCCACGTGCTCTTAAACTGAAAATAAGGCTTACCCCTTGTTTTGGGAGATACTAATAAATCTGATATTAACAAATCTTGTTCAAGATTGAATGGATCACCTGGGCCATATTTTGCCGATGTTGCCTCCCATGAAGAGAACAAGTTAACTAATAAAGGAAAATATTGATTATAAGGTGTGAGTGACTCTAAATCTACCCATTTCTTAATAGCTTCCATTTGTAGGGGGATAACAACATCCACCGAAGGACACTCATAAGCCGCATGAGAAAAACTATGTAATTCCCTACAATGTGTGAATGGTTCTGGGTCACCCAGAATGGTAACCACTTGTCCTTCATGACATAGCTTGATGCATTGATGGAAATTCGATGGAACGACTGCATGGCATGAATCCATGGGTGCCCCAAGAGCATGTTATATGGAAGGTCTAAGTCAAGGACATGAAATGTCGTGTCATGAAAAGTTGGGCCTACCTCCATGGGAACTACTATAGTACCCATTGATTCTCATTCTTCATTGTCGTAAGCCGTGATCGTGATAGTCTTAGCTCCCAGATTTGTTTCTAAACGGCCTAGCTACTTAACCAACTTCAAAGTGCAAATGTTTAGACCAAATCCACCATCCACAAGTACCCTCTTGATTTTGTGATGGGTAACCACCACTTCGAGATATAAGGGTAAGTTATGTTCTGGGTTATTACGTGGGATTGCAATGTGATCAAAAGTAATATGATCATTGGAGTCTAGGTGTGTAATCATGGATTAGAGGTTTGTGGGATCTACATCTATAGAAACTCCTAAATTTTGTAATGTTTTATACAGTATGTTCTTGTGGGCAGTAGAGATTTTGAGGAGATCGAGAATAGATATCAAAGCGGTGTTTTCTTTAAGCTCGATCTATTAAATTATACTGAACTTCTTAAGGGATAGGCATGTGATCTGGTATGATTAAACAAGCACATCTCATCCCTACTATGTGCAATTATTTTCTAAGATCCGGGTAGTGTTGATCTATTCATTAGAGGAAATAATACATCCTATGAGAGAATCAAAGGGACTATCATTAGTAGGGTAAACATAAGCGGTAGTTCTATAGTCGTTGGAGGTTTTCCCGTGATCTAGCTTCCTTTTCTTTTTATCTACATGATTAGGAAAAGGTTCTTTGTAGATACCCATTTTCTCGTTTGGACCTTTTCTTAATTCAGGAGGAGAATCTACAACAATCTTACCCTCTTCAATGAGGTCTTGTATGTAATGACACAATATCAAACACCTATCTATCTTGTGTCCTTTAACATGGTGAAAGTTGCAGTATTCATGGTCTTTGAACCAACCAAGTTTTGGAGCATCCTCTGGGTATGGTACTATCATAGTTGGATATTCCACCATTTTTACATTATCTAACTACTTTAGTATGGCTGATAGGGATTCCATTAATGGCATGAACATGTGTTTAGTGGGTGCCTTGGGACGAGGTCCTTGTGAAAGCTTTAAAAGCGGGTCTATCTGTATGGTTTTGAATCTCTTGGATTTTGTAACACCATCACCAACGACATGCTTGTTTTTATTGAAGAATTTTGGTTTGTTTATGGATTTGGCTTCATGTTTGTCTTTAATGATAGACTCAAGCATTCCCTTTGTAATGAGGGATTTCTCGATTTGACAACCTTTTTCTATGACCTCTTCAAAGTTTCAGCCATAGTGCATCTGTAAATGAAAGGCTTTTTCTAGGTCTAAGTTAGGAACAAATATTCTCACTAGCTATTTTTCGTAATGCAAAAGGGAAATGACTTGCTAACCCTTGCCATCATTGTAAAAATATTGCAAACGTCTCGTTGGGTTTTTGTTTCTTATTGCATAGATCGTTCATCGTGATATAATTTTCCATGTTATAGGAATAATGTCATATGAATTTTTATACTAATGTGGGCCATGTTGTAATGGATCCCTTGGGAATACTATAGAACCATTCCAATCCCAGTGCTCCTAGAATGTGAGGAAAAATTCATATTAATAAGTTATCACTATATACGACCTCTTGGCAAGCCATGTAAAAGTATTTTATATGATCATGAGGATCACTCTTGCACTTATACTTATCAAACTTGGGAATAGTAAAGTGTTTTGGGAAGGGTTTTCATAACATGTCCTTATCGAAGGGGTAAGGGCATAGTTCTTCATACAAATATTTCCTATTTTGACCTACATTTCCCTCTTGTAACGTAGTAAGTGTATCTTTCATTGATTGTAACTCTTTCTGAATGAGTTTTTCTTTAGTAGGTGATATTGGTCTCTGTACTTGAGTCACCTTAAAGGTATGGCCAGTGTGTGGATAAAAGTGAAACTCACTAGGTTTGTTTTTGTCTTTGTCTTTGTATATGTTTCTTCTTGAAGAGCCTAAGTTTTCTAGTTTTGGCTCAACCGCAAGATATTTTTTTAAAGGATCTCCTCTTGAACCGAGGGTCCTCTTCTTCATCTCATTTTGGAGGATTGGAAGCTTTACGCTCAATTTTTCTCATTTATGTGAAGCTTTATAGTGAGGTCTTAATGATGGGTCCCATTCGACAGTGGCCTGATGTTTCCTAGAGGTGGAAGAATATATCACATCAAAAGGATTATCTATGTCTAAGAGGAATCCTTGTTCTCCTGGTTTAGGGTTAATTACCTTAGTTTCTACTTTGTGCTCTTACGGAAGTTTAGCTCGTAATTCTAAGACTCTTGCAGTACTTGATCTTTACTATAATATAGGGGTTCATCAAATCTAACTATTGGTACCCAAATTTGTTCTCCTTTTCAGTCTGAGTAGCATTAGAGATATGACATGAAGCTTGAATTTAGATAGATCATGATGTGTGTCATTTTGTAGCCGAGGATGTGATCTAATTAGCACTCAGATTTGTGGAGAGATGGATAGCACTCAAATAGGACTTGATCTTGTCCTAACTATTTTAGGTTGTGCCTTTCAACCAAGGTAAGAGGACCTATTTTGTAACCCTCAAATGGTGAAGGAGATGAAAATATCCCTCAATTTGTGCAAATAGTATGGAAAGGGCCTTGGGAAAATATGATCAACACTCCAAATCTGACTTTCACAAGTTATCACTTCCAGATTATGGAGATACTTTCAATGCAAGGCAAGGGTTACTAAAGACATTATATGATCTTGATTTTCTTTGTGCATTTTTGTAAATGGATTGTATTCTTTTGTTGACACACAATGCAATGTAGGGGTAGTATGGGGTAGGATTAGTTATTTTGAATGAATTTTTGGTGGGATATTTTAGACAAGACTAACTAGAATTTGCCAAATTCTTTGAGGACCTTTGCAAGAATTTTGTAAGACGTAAACAATAGAATGCTTTAAATGGGTTAAGGTACTCCTTCAACCAGGATATGTGCAATAAATGGAAGCCCAGTTTGCACTCTTCTACACAATATTTGACAACCTTCCACAAAAGCTTGAAGCGGATGAACCAACAAAGCATCTAGAAATTTCTATTTTATCATGACCTAAGGTGCAGAAAGTTTTATAAACAATCTCGAATTCAAGGAAGGTAAAGTGATTTTAAATTTGTTTATCTCTTTATCGGATGAAAGCTCTTACCGAGTGTGAGATTGCAAATTCCACTAAACTATCAATAAGAAATAAGACCATGTATGATCAAGAGAGATTTTGAATACAAGACTCAACAGAGCAAGAAAAACAAATTGAAAACATTCGAAACATAAGTGCATGCAAATTTTACCAAGAGACAACACAAAATAATCCGAGAATGACCAAATTTATTAGTAAGGGAATGTTATAAGAACAATCTCGAGAGCTTGTTGATGGCTTTACAATTGAAACCAACTCAACATGATGCAAAAAGGAATTAAAAATGGTTCTCGGTGGTTTCTCAAAAATGGGCTTCTTCCAAGATTTTTCCATGAAATTCTAAGTTTCTCCAACCTTTTCCATGTCAAAAACATGCATTATATAACAATCGATTACATTTGATCCTTATTTCCCAAGAAAATATTATGCCAAGCATTAAGCTTGTTATAAAATTCCAACATGATTCGCAGATAGGAAATTTAACATATTTGCAACAAAAGTTTCCAGGTGTTTCAAAAAAGGTGAATCATTACAAAACCTTCATCATTTTCCATTGTAGGGGCACGTTTTTCATCCTCAAAGCATACAGACCCCTTTCATTTCATCATTTCATCCTTATCCTTCCAAAATTTGGTTTTGCAACCTCTTGACTTTATATTTCACGTTTTTACATGGGCTAGGGAAAAAATCATTCCAAAAACACCGAAAATGTACAAATTGATCCTAAAAAACAATTGCATTGATCCTTGCAAGCACAAACGACACGAATTTTCCAAAAATTTGATGAAAATTTGTGTAAAATTTGCATCTCCAAGCTTCCTAGAGCAAAAATGGTGGCCAAACCGAAAAATGCACACGATTCTTCGTTGATTTTCCTTTCTCCCTTCAATATGAGCCATCCACGTGTCATAATACAATTGGGAATGGATTTGGGATCACTTTTTGAATTTTTAACATTTTTGGAAAAATGTAAAATTCGACATTTTTCTTTGCCCCTCCCCCCTTGAAATTTGGTGCTTTGACACATGGCACATTGTCAGGTCCCATTAAGTTGCATGCTCAATTTTGTACATTTCCACCTTTTTTACAAATTTGGAATTTTTTCACTTTTTTCCCATGGGCCCGCACCTCTACCTCTATCCTTGACTTGTGTCATCTTCTCTATCACTGAGGATCTGTGGGCTCAAATCACATTTTAACTCCCATTTTTCACCAAGGGAAAATTTCCCACTTTTCTTCTATGGACCCGCGCCTCCAAATTTATCCCTGCCACGTGTCTCCCTCTTCTTTGTTGTGGGCCAGTGCTTCAAATTTTCATTCTAACTCATTTTGCAAAAAGGGAAAAATTTCCCTTTTGCCTCCATCCCACACTCCCTTTTACACTCACTACGTGTCTCCTTTGCTCCATTGTGGACCCGCGGCCCTTTCCTCAACCTTTTCCTTTTCTGCCAAAAAGGCAAAAATGTTCTAAGTTCCCCGAGCCTTCCATCCCACCTTTGAATGAGAACATGACATGTGTCCTCCTCTGGGACCTGTGGAGTTGTGAGGGAAAGTTGCACTTTTTTCCAAAAATAAAAAAATGCTAAGTTTTTAAAGCAAACCCACGGATCCCTGTCCAACCACAAATGGCCATGTAGGAGATGATGTTTGAGATAAAATTTGATGGGAAAAGTATGCTCAGTATGATTGTTAAAAATATAGAATTTCCAGAGATGCCCGAATTCAATTTTTTTTCGTGAGGGTGAGGATTTTTTCATCAAAAGCAAAGGGAAAGTGATTTTAGGCGGTTTACGACCACAGCAAAGGATTTTTAAGGGGGTAATTTTTGGGGTTTCTTGGGGACAACCACCAACTGCTTGGACCCCTCTTACGTCAACAAGCCAAATTGCGTGAAATTTGGAGCAAGTGTTCCTCTTAAAATAAGCTTTCATTTGAGCTGGACTTGCTTGTTTTGTGACATCATGAGTGATGTCCCATGTTTGTGACTTACTTTGTGTAGCTTCCTTGTCTTCTTGCATGTTTACACTACTTTACTTGGTAAATTTTACACTTTTTTCA
Organism: Taxus wallichiana var. yunnanensis; assembly: GCA_018340775.1. Classification (NCBI taxonomy): domain Eukaryota; kingdom Viridiplantae; phylum Streptophyta; class Pinopsida; order Cupressales; family Taxaceae; genus Taxus; species Taxus wallichiana. Next base: position 277,154,583 of record CM031244.1, read on the forward strand.
TATATTACACATTGTCTTTTTACATGCATGTTTGATTGTACTAACGCTTGTCTATTTCATGTTTTATATGCATGAAACAAACAAATTTGAGCTCAAAGGCCGGAAAAGTAAAAAAAAATGACGAGGCTTGTGGATTTGTAAAACTAGGGCACAAAACGGGGCATACATGTATTTTTATTTCAAGTTGGGGAAAAATAATAATTTTATGAGCTTTTCAAAGATCTAATCTAGAGGAAAAATTTTGCAGACCACCAATTTCGAAGAAAAATGTTTTAGAGCATGCAAACCAAAGGGGAAAGATGGAAATATAATAGAGGATTAAAATCGGTACCAAGAATCAATTGAATTATCGGGTAGAGTCTTGTACCAATCCCTAACATCATCTTCTAGTGTATGAATGAATAATTTCAGATACACATCTTCAAACTATATTTCAAAATTCTCCATCATGTTAACAAAAAGTTTGAGATGATGATCACTAGTTATAACATTGTTACCTTGGAACTTTGGCAACCTATTTCTAACATCTTCTCGGGACAACATTTGGATAACCATCCATTCCTCTAAAATCTATAGGACCAAAGGTGTTAACAAAAATGGAGGTCTAGGTGAGCCATATTGTTTGGTGGAGGTGATCTTGGGGGTGACACAAGCTGATGAGGAGTGTAAGGTCTTTGGGGCTCAAGAATGTGATTCATAAGACTGGTATAATCTAAGTGCTGATTTTCTTGGAAAGTTTTATTTGAATTGAAATACGAGGTGTAGATTGAAGAAGGAACTCACCGGGTAGAACTGAAGGACCTTCACTAGTTGAAGTAAACAAGTTTATGAGGGGATTTTTTTGAGTCATAATCACTGGAAGAAGAGTGATAATCCTCTACCAAAGGCTGATCTTTCTCTCCAATGGATATACCTTTGCCTAATGTCTAACCTTTAACAACCTTCCAAACCTGTTCTCCCTTCTAACTCGAGTTCTTTGAATCTGAAAACAACTTCTTAGCGAGTCTCTAACAAAGAGAGATCTTCTTCCTTCCAGTTTTGCAAAGATTAGCAATACCAAAGTAAATGAAATAAGCGTAAGACAACTTTGGTATTTATCAATATCGAACAATATGGAGTCGCCACTAAGGATTTTCACCTTAAATGTGTAAATGCACTAAAATACTCTATCGATACCTATTAGCATTGAGAATATTGACAAACTTTATAGATCGGACCTTCCTTTTCTTGAATTTATCAATCAAAAATGCAAATGAAGTGCAAAAACTATTTGAAGCGATAAAATTGCAGAGCAAAACTTATATCTTAACTTAATCCTTATAGATTTGATTATAAAATGATGCTTCAACAATGTATTTACATGCAAAATTTACAAGGGACATTACCAGGGTTTGATATGATTTCAAATATCACAAATATGTATGCACATGGATCGATTGAACTAAGAATCTCCCGTAATGGCACCACTTGTGTTGGTACCAATTTTTTTTCTCCTTTTCAGTTTGAGAAGCATCTAAGATATGTCATGAAGCTTGAAGTCGGATAGTTCATGATGTGTGTTGTCTTCTAGATGGGGATGCGATCTAACGGCACTTTCAGTTGTGGAGAGATGGATAACACTCAAATAGGACTTGATCTTGTCCTAACTATTTTAGGTTGTGCTTTTCAACCAAGGTAAGAGGACCTATTTTTTAACCCTCAAATGGTGAAGGAGATGAAAATATCCCTCAATTTGTGTAAATAGTATGGAAAGGGCCTTGGGAAAATATGATCAACACTCCAAATCTGATTTTCACAAGTTGTCACTTTCAGATTATGGGGATACTTTCAAAGCAAAGCAAGGGTTCTTGAAGACATTATATGATCCCGATTTGCTTTGTGCATTTTTGTAAATGGATTGTATTCTTTTTTGACACACAATGCAATGCAAGAGTAGTATGGGGTTTGATTAGTTATTTTGAATGAAATTTTGGTTGGAGATTTTAGACAAGATTAACCAGAATTTGCCAAATTCTTTGAGGACCTTTGCAAGATATTTGTAATACCTAAATAGTAGGATATGTGCAATAAATGGAAGCTCGAGATCTGCACTCTTTCACACAATCTTTGACTACACCGCCACAAAATATTGAAGCAAATGAACCAACAAAGCATCAAAAATCTCTATTTTATCATGACCTAAGGTGCACCCAAAGGTTTACAAACAATCTCTAAATTCAAGGAAGGTAGAGTGATTTTAAATTTATTTATCTCTTTATCAGATGAAAGCTCTTCTGAGTGTGAGATTACAAATGCCACTAAACTATCAACAAGAAATGAGACCATGTATGATCAAGAGAGATTTTGAATACAAGACTACAACAGGAGAAAGAAACACAAATTGAAAACAATCTGAAACATAAGTGCATGCAAGTTTTTCCAAGAGACAACAAAAAAATCCGAGAATGACCAAATTTATCAATGCGGGGAATGTTATGTGAACAATCTCGAGCTTTTTGATGGCTTTACAACTGAAACCAACTAAACATGATGCAAATATGATGCAAAAAGGAATTAGAAATGGTGCTCAAGTGGTTTCTCAAAAAATGGGCTTCTTCCCAAATTTTCCCATGAAATTCTAAGTTTCTCGACCTTTTACATGTCAAAAAACATGCATTATATAACAGATCTATTACATTTGATCCTTTTTTCCCAAGAAAAGAATATGCCAAGCATCAAGTTTGTTACAAAATTCCAACATAATTCACAGATAGGGACGTTTAACATATTTGCAACAAAATTTGCTAGGTGTTTCAAAAAAGGTGAATCATTACAAAACCTTCATCATTATCCATTGTTGGGAACATTTTTCATCTTCAAAGCATGCAGACCCCTTTCATTTCTTCATTTCATCCTTATCCCTCAAAAATTTGATTCTACAATCTCTTGAATTGATATTTCACGTTTTTGCATGGGCTAGGGAAAAAATCATTCCAAAAACACCTCAAATATGCAAATTGATTCTTAAAAACAATTGCATTGATCCTTACAGGCACAAGCAACATGAATTTGCCAAAAAATTGATGAATTTTTTTGCAAAATTCACATCTTCAAGCTTCTAGTGAAAAATTGCGGCCAAACTGAAAAATTCATAGTTACCATTGATCTTCCTTTCTCCCTTAAATCTAATCCCTCCACATGTCATAATACGATTGGGAATGGATTTGGGATCACTTTTTGGCTTTTTAACTTTTTTTGGAAAAATGTAAAATTTCATAAAATTTCTCCACCCCTCCCCCCTTGAAATTTGGTATTAACACGTGGCACATTTGTGGGTCCCATTGAAGTCGCGGCTTAAATATGCACATTTCCACCTTTTTTGGAAATTTGGAAAATTTTCACTTTTTTCTCCGTGGGCCCGCACCTCTTCCTATGTCATTGACACATGTCACCTTCTCTATCACTTTGAGGATCTATGGGCTAAAATTACATTTTAACTCCCCTTTTTCACCAAGGGAAATTTTCCCACTTTTCTTCTACGGACCCGCACCTCCGAATTTTTCCCTGCTATGTGTCTCCCTCTGCTTTGTTGTGGGCTAGCTCTTCAAATTTTCATTCTGAATCATTTTGCAAAAAGGAAAAAATTCCCTTTTGCCTCTAGCGGCCCGCACTCCCTTCTACACCCGCCACATGTCTCCCTTTGCTCCATTGCGGACCCGCGACCCTTTCCTCAACATTTTTCCTTTTCACCAAAAAGGAAAAAATGTTCTAAGTTCCCCACCAGCCTTCCATCCCACCTTTGAATGAGAACATGACATGTGTCCTCCTCTGGGACCTGTGGAGTTGCGGGAAAATTGCACTTTTTCCAAAAATCAAAAAATGCTATGTTTTTAGAACAAACCCATGGATCCTTGTCCAACCATAAATGGCCATGTAGGAGATGACATTTGAAATAAAATTTGACAGGAAATGTACGCCCATATGATCGTAAAAAATACGAGAATTTGCGAGTTGCCCGAATTCAATTTTTTCTTCATGGGTGAGGATTTTTTCGGTCAAAAAGCAAATGGAAAGTGATTTTAGGTAGTTTACGACCCTGGAAAAGGATTTTTGAGGGGAAATATGCATGAAATAAACAACTTCAAGCTCCAAAGGCCGGAAAAGTGGAAAAAATGATAGAGGCCCGTGGATTTGGAAAACTAGGGCACAAAACAGGGCATACATGTTTTTTCTTTCAAGTTGGGGAAAAATAATAAGTTTATGAGCTTTTCAAAGCATCCAATCTAGAGGAAAAAGTTTATAGACCACCAATTTTGAAGAAAAATGTTTTAGAGCATGCAAACCAAAGGGGAAAGATGGAAATATAATAGAGGATCAAAATGGTCACCAACACTACCTAGATCTAATCTCTGTTGTTCTTCGGAAGAGTATGACTCTTCTACAATATGGTCAATTAATAATTGTGCATCTTTGGCTTGAGAAAAGAGAGGTGCTAAAATATTTCCACTAAATGGGAAGGTCTTGAAAGGGTTTTCTCCTAAGTCATGCTCGTTTGATCTAGTTGCCATCTTTGTAATTTTAGGCATTACTAGCTGACGTTTGTATGAAGCTAACATGACCCCTAAATGTATGATTTTTACAATCCATTCAAGGTGATGTTTGAAATATACCACAGTGTATCCTAGATGCAATGCTATGTAGTCATTTTTTATCAAATAACACTCATATGCACAACAAAATGTAATGATCCCTCAATTTTGTTGCTACCAAGATTATACCCTAAAACAGATAGTGACAATATGTTATCAATGCGTAGGTCAAGTTAGATTTCTAAAAAGACCTAAATATCAAAGTGGTATTGACGCAGTCTCTTGATGGGGTATACTTAAAATTAATTTGAATTCTGATGAAAGCTAAGCCTTCTAAAAAATGGAAGTCACAAATAGATATAGCGTAACAACATTATCCCGATATATTAACCGAGAAAGAAAGGTCTTAGTATCATGAAAACTTTATTGCGATATATATAAGGTGATATCGACACTTTTCAAAAGACTCAGATGCTGTCAAAACTTAAACTAAGTGATAAGTATAACAAGGATTTTTTAAATTATGCGAGTATTGTAACCACATAATAAAGGGAATTATATCATGTTCTCAAAAAATGAGAACACGACGTAAGTACCAAGATTGTGCAACTAGAATGCGAACAAAAATATCAAATAAAAAAGAGATGAATGATGAATTGAACATGCGGTGGTGTACATGATCTTGAAATCAAGATTGAAGGAATTTTATCAAAGATACAAAAAATGTAATTGTGCACTTTAGATGTTTAACAACCTAGCCACAAACATGGATGGGCGTAAATGGACAAAAAGTGGTGAGCACTATCTCTAATAAAAATTCACAAGGTATGCTTCTTTCTCACCTGAAAAAAATGGGTGGTGAGAACGCAAGGGTATAGATAAAAAAGATGAAAACAAACTAAGCACCACTTGGGCAGAGTTTCACCTCATCCAAAAATGAGAATAAAACTGAGCTAAAGTGGGATGTAGTTTAATTCCGTGATGAAAGACACTTAGATCAAACTTACATGGATTCTTTGCCTTGTTCAAAAAACAAGGTTCAGATTCCAAATGAGTTGTCACTTCGTGATGGCCTAACACAACAAAGGACTAGAAAAGTGGGCTCTAAGATAGAATGACCTCCTTAATAAGTTCTCTCAACTAGGTGTTACAAAGTTGTCTTAAGTGAGTGTGATTTACCCAAAAAGTCACAATGACTAAATTGGGAGTATCTCGGCTTTACTTTACCCCCTTCAAGCACAATGGGCAATAAATGTGTCCATGTGTACTCTCACTGGGGTCGCCATATGGACAACCAGTAACGCTAACTCATAAGGAAAAACTAGTCAATTGGGTAAGTGGAGCACTTCTTGTTTCATCCATGAGGTTACATAGTGGTGGATTACTTTAGGGTTCCTAGAACCACCCCCATTATTGTATCTTAAGGCACTATTCTAGAGGGTTATGTTCCAGTTGAGTGGATAGGGATGTACCCTTTTCCAAAACCTGTAATACAATGTGATGAAAATGGTGTGTTTTTTATCTTTTTTAATTTAAATGTGGTTTCAAGTAGCACACCATTTGGCAATCTGCATGTAAACACGTGTATTAGAAGTTTTGTGTTTTGTTTCAATGCCTTTCTTTAGCAAGCATTAGGTCTTGTAGATAACGAGTTTAGTAGTTTTCCATTTACAAATTTAAGAAAGAGAATTTACACTTTGCTTTTGATTCCTAAGATCACCAAAAGGCGCGAAGGAAGAGCATACACAATGTGAAAATTCCACTAAGACAAATCATATGGAAATCTATTTTACTTTTTTAGCATCATAGAACAAGTGTTTTTAAAGTATGACATAAAGTTTGTACAAGTGTTTTTGATCTCCAAGATCACCAAAAAGGCACGAGGAGAGAGCATACACACTTTACAAGATTTATCCAAGCTAAGGAATAAAAACACTTAAGTTGTGCAACCGAAAATAACAAGAAAAAATTTGCAACTATCTTGTTAGTCTTCAAAACAATCTCAGAAGATTTTAGAAAAATGATTTCATAGTCTATAAAAATGTTTTCAAATTTTAACACAAACGTCTCGCATGCCTAGAATGATAGCAACACACCCTAGCCAAAGGATACGTGCCCTTACCAGCGTAGACGTGGGGCAATAAAAAATAATAGAGGGGTATGACACCTATGTGGGATTCATAGATAGGTATGCTAGGGTTTTGACACATGCGCGCCCATTTTAATGTGTACTCCTATAGGCAAAAACTGTCAGAAAACATAATATATCAAGTCGAGATGATTCAACAGAGACACCATCACTTCAATGGAGCCACGTCTGGGTAAAAAATGATGACAGAGTTTTACATAGTAAGCTGATATACGCCAGTGCTTCTAGAGAGATAGGTGCGCTTGCTAGCCAACACAAATGCCCACCTTATGATGGAGATGCGACCTCATCTAAATATGTTGTCAACTATGTAGTATGTCCTGACAGGTGCGTGCCCAACTCAACACCAATGCTAGGGTTTCAATGGAGACATGCCCCTTGAAGACACCTACGTGTACCCCTGAAAAACCTTGAAAAACATGGAAATGGAATTTTTGAAAGCCAACAGGTTATTTGTCATTTAAAGAAAATTATTTCTAACTTTAACCCACAAATTAAATATGAACCAATCTTATTTAACCCCTTTAAGAATTGGAAACAAGTAAATAACAAGATAACTTTTTCTAAAAAAGCTGAAGATGGTCTAAAAAAGCTTGAAATAAGCCTCCATTAATGGAGGATGGACTTCATGTCCCACTAGGCATGCCAAATGTGTTCATGAAAGGTTTTGCAAGAGCTATTTAAATAGGGTAAGAAACACTAAAGAACCCCAAATCTTTGTGAATAATCCCCTCAATGGACCATATGATAAGAAATGAGAAAGGAATCCTATTTGCATGCATTAACTTGAAGTAAACAAGCAATTTAAACAAATGAAGTTAACCTCTATTCTTGAAATCTTAAAGTAAATGAACCTAAAAGGATCTAAGCAATCAATTTATGCTTCAAGAGAATGGGATCTCACCATTAATGGCTTCAGGCCAATGGTTCTTCCCATTTACTCCATGTTTGTGTGATAGAAATGTAAAAGAAAAGAAAATAGCACAATAGAATGAAATAAAAATTCCTAATCCTAACAATAATACTATAGTTTAGGTTAGAGGGAAGAAGTGTTCTTAGAAATGAGAGAAGGGTAGTGGGCTATTTATATTTTTTCATTTGGGAAATGGGAGGATTTTTGGTGCATGTGGGACTAAATGGGAGCCAACAAGTTAATTAACAAGTCAAAGTAATTAAGACTAGGTTTAGAGAGAGTTGATCATGGTTAAGACTATCTAACCATGTTTAGAGGGTAATTAATCCTATTTAGAGAGAATTTAGGTTTCGGGAGGGTTCTCGAAATGCCTAATCAATCTAATGAAGTGGATTAATATTCCATGGAGCTAATAGAGGAGGTAAAGAAGAGGATATTAGCCAAGAAGAGGATATTAGCGAAGAAGAGGTTATTTTAACTGTTTAATTGACTAATGAGAGGAAAAAGACCATAAAAGTGTCGAACAAGGGGAGTTAGATAGATCTAACTTACGAGGTGTTGCCAAATTACAAGAAGAAGACTAGTTAGGGAAATATTAGGGATAATGGTGCCTTGATCAAACTAGAGGTGTCTACAAGGAGAACACAAATTATTATTTTGTTTTGAAGGAAAATGAAAAAAAAAATTGAAATATGGCCAATATGATTACAGTATCCATCAAAATACTTATCATACCATGATGCATTTGGTTACATAATAGACCTTGTCTTCATATTAATCTTAAGGTTTTTCTCCTTCTTATCTTATTTGGAACTTGGGCAAACATTTTCCTTTCTTTGAACATCATATTCTTAAATCACCTCTTTACCCTCTAGGTTCTCTTTGAATCATAGACCAATCCTATCATATGCATACTTTTGGTTGTCCAAGAGATCATCTAGATCCTTGAAATTCTTTTAAAACATTTGAAATGATCTTACCTTGCTATCTTCTTCAATTATATCTTTATTTAAGGACTTAATATCTCTTTCATATCCAATATAAACTTCCTCTTTAGACTAAATGCTTGTTGTTATAGTATCCATTTGAGTCTCTAAATATTCGGGAATCTGATCATACTTTTTATGGTAAATCCTATGTCTTTCTTCAAGAACATGAATATTTTGGCCATAATCCTTAACTTTTGGTTTTAGTTTCTTGTTCTTCTTTTCTAAATGCTTTAACTCGTCATGGATACACATCAACTCAATTTAAAGATATCCTCTTTTCATATGAATCCATACATGAGCCTCCATATATGGAACCTTCATTTTTATAACTCTTAACTACTTTGGCTATGAATAGGAATTCATTGCCAACATCATTATGATCTAACTTAGAATCATGATACAAATCACAAGCTTCACTACTTACCTCTAATGAGCTACAATCCTCCTTAAAGTAAAATATTTTCTTGGAATTCTTCTTTTCCTCAAACTTTCTAAAGCGGCTAGATGGGGCCTCTTGTACTTATCATGCTCATTTCCCTTATGATTTTGAGGACAATTTTTATAAAAATGTGCAATCTCACCACAATCGAAACATTTGAATGGAAACTTACCCTTATAATTTCCTAAACATGTCTTTAACTTCCTAGAAAACATAGCAATCAATTCATCATCATCAATATTAGAATTATCATCATCCAATATTTTCTTACCTTTTTAATTTCTTTTAATTTTGAAGGTTGATTCCTTCTTGGGAGGTTTATCCATGACTGTCTTCATCTCCTAAGCAATCAATATATCATGGATTTCATCCATAAGAAGAGTACTTAGATCCTTGGATTCATCTATAGCTGATACTTTATGATCAAATTTAGGAGTGAGAGATCTCTTCACCTTCTGCACCACCAACACTTATTTTAGTTCTTATCCCAATCCTCTAATGGTATTGACCACCTGATCTACTCTTTATAAGTTATGCAATAATATTTTCTTCTTATTTCATTTTCAAATTGGTGAATTGATTCCTATAGGTTTGGAATTTTTCCAACTTCACCTTGGAGTCACCTTCATAGATCACTTTTATCTTATCACACATATCCTTAGCAGTATCACATTTCATTACCTTGATAAACTATGATCAATCCAAAGAACACAAAATAACATTCATATATTTAGAATGATCATTACTAGCCTTCTTACCTACTACATCAGTTGGAGTATTTTGAGGAATGATGTATCCATCTAGAAATGACTACCATATATCATATCCCAATGACAGAATCATAGTTCTCATCCTGATAATCCAAAAGGAAAAATTTATCCCATCAAACATAAGATATTTTTTGGTAGACGAACCACTTTGGTGAATAACCATATATGTGCTTCAAAGGATCTCTCAAGATTTTTAAGTTTACCTTAGAAGACCTACTCGATACAAATTTTTCAAGCACAACATTGTGGGGTGAATCGGTGGGAAATTAAACTTTTAATCACTTAAACAGTTTATATCCATTAACAATTCAAACTAGTAAGAATACATGCACTAAGAACCATAACCATATAAGAGAAAATAAAAATGCATCAACATAATAACACCATAATATAAGTGGGAAAACCTCATGGGAAATAAAACCAATTGAAACATAGATTTATTAGATAAATGATTCAAATTTATTTGAGCACCAACTCAAAAAGGAGCACCAACCCCTAGGTTTAGTGAGGCACTAACCCCACAAGGAGAACTAACCCCTAGATTTACTAGAAAAATAACCCTACAAGGAAGAACCAACCCCTAGATGACTCAAAACCAACTAAATTCACCCAATTTATTTTTTCATATGTGAAATGTTTAACCAACAACTAATGATGACACTATGAATCTTTCTATCTTTCTTCTATAAATATGCTCTCTAGGAAACTCACTCATGGGCTTCTTCACCAAGTTGATTAGGCCTAATGACCTATCTATCCAACATCTGAAAACACTATAGAATACCTCCGCATACTTTTTTTCCCTCTCTTTATCATCAAAGAGACTTCCTTCACCTTTTAAATCATCCATTTAGCTCACACTTTTTCATACTAACCCAACTTTCTTGAATGAACCTTATAACTTTCTTTAATATATCAATCTTGACATAATTATATATATTTGAGACATCATTGGAAAAATTACATTTAAAAAATTAATAAAATCTTAGAAAAATTATAAAAATCACCATATAGGTCATCATTAACATATATAACCACCATTTCTCCACTAGGACTCAAGAAGCACTAAACCAAGAAATCAACACACTCACCAAAACTAAATTTTCTTGAGCCAAAATTAAAATAAACAAACATATATGACCAATTATACATGTTTTAAAGCATTAAATTAACCTCCAACAATATTCTACCACTCTACATCACCATCTCTCATTATGAAGCCAATTGAGAATAAGGACAACCAAGATGCCTCAAAACTAGTACTCAAAGATGAATCTAAAACCCCAATTAAATAACCTAATCCATTAAATTATGATATATAAATGGAATTATCATGACCTCATGGTCATTAAAAATTCATAACACACCATCACTTGGACTTTAGAATCCCAAAACACCTCTTCAACTGAGTCACCCGAAAAATGCCCAAAAACTAGTCTTACAAAATAGACTTGCATGACCTCATTAGGGATAGAAATTGTTAAAACCCTCTACATAAATTAATTATATCTCCCATTATTACTTAATTATAAATTTATCCACATTTTCAAATGAAAAACCTGAAAGAAATATCGAATTCTTCATAAACTTTCCTTTTTGAGTGGGGTCCAGTACAACCAAGAAACCTAATTTACACTTGGAGAAAACTGAGAGAGTTCTATAGAACATCAAATCATAAAATTTTATCAAAAAATATTTTATGGACATGATAAAATAATTTATTTTCCATCTCTTTGACTTAGCATTTTAGAACAATTTAAAAGCACTTTACCTTCTTAACGATTGTTCATAAAATTTCAAGCCTTATTTTCTAAACTATTACTTGGATATCCTTATTATGATCCTTCCTAAAGTACCATGAGTATATTAGACCTCCATGCATATTTTACAAATTCCAATGAGCACAAGAAAGTACGAATCGACCTTGGTTTCTCACTTCTAGGAACTAGATATACCTAAAAATAAAAAATCTTGCACATACCTTCAAAAAGACACCTAAAATTAGAACCACACCTCTATATCAACATGATAGACCTAAAATTATCAAATTTTCATCACCATACTAAAAAAATATAACTAGTTTCATTTGGGAGCCTATGGATTAATAATAGATCTAGTGTAGACCTATAAAACATGTCCAAATGCTGAAAAAGAACTCTAAGACACTTATGAGTGTCTCATCAATTCATCCACATGCTCCCCATTCTTTCATCATTCATATATAGTTGTTACACATTTGTAATCCATCATTTCATACCTCATCTAGCTGACTAGGCCTTAAAACCAAGCACCTTGAACATGCTTGCACAATCCAAACTAACCTCCTCATCACTTTTCCACTCTTTCCAACCTACTAGGTCCTTCAACATACTTCATGATATCAACACAACATCCTTATATCACTAATAATCACAAAACCAAATCAACACACCTCTACAAGCCATCATACTGACTCAAGAGCCATGTTACGACATCAAGATCAAGTGATCTCAACAAGACACTACCAACCAAACCGTAATACCCTTGACAACCGATATATTCCTCTTTTGCATTCAAGTGTTGACATGTGATTTTATGAATAAAGATGTGTTATTTTGATGTTGAAGATCATGCTTGATAAGGATAAATATTTTTGTTCTTAAAAATCATTATATTAAAATGATTTGAAAGGGGTTTAAATGATGAGGTACTACTAGATTTGGTAGGGGGCGATGACTTGGTGGAGGCCTACGTGAAAGCTCTACTAATAGATGGAATTGTATTTTAGCATTAAATTGGAACTCAACAGATTTAGGAGGTGGTGGCAAGGAAATATCACTAGGAATTTTGGATTGAATGGAATTTATGACATTTTTGAGCCTTGGGCTTCGTGTGTAAACCGTCTTGGAAACTTAGAATGTGGGTTTGTAGGAGACCATTTGGTTTTGCATGCATGGCAGATTTTTCTCTGCATGGAGCTAACTGGTTCTTCAAACCAACAGTTCAACCTTCAATTCAAAGCTATTTTTGGTTTCTTCAGCCTATTTTTTATCAAAGGAAAATATATGAGGGGTAGGAGGAAAATAAGTTTGATTTTTGATCTTTCATGGAGGAGAAAAAGAGTTGGTAGCTCGGCTGGAAGTCTCGTTCAATTTGGTGGAAGCACTATCAGGCATGATAGGCTCTAACTATTAAAATTCTTTGCATTCTTCTAAATGAATCATTAGAACAACTCTACTCTCATGAGATTCATGTTTTCATGCTTGGTTGGTTATTTTTTCTTGCCGGGTTTGGTGCATCTTTGTGTTGTGGATTTGTATTCATGGGGGAAAAAAGTGATGTTTGGAAACTACTTTTTGTGAAATTTTATGACCTACATGCAAGTGAAAATGGGATTAGAAACTTGTTCTGTATCTCTATTTTTCTCTCTAGATTTTGTATTCGAAGGTAATGTTCTTTGAACTAACTTTTGTGACAATATGAGGATTTGAGCTTAGGGAAACTTGAGTTCTATTTTAGTTTGCTTCTGGGTTGTGTTCTTTGGATGCAGACTTGTGTTGGAACTTTTGTTTTGATTAAACTCATGTTGGAGCTTCGTTTTGATTGGAATCAGTGTTTGGGAAACTTCTGTATTGCTGAACTATTGCATGGAGTTTGTATTTATCATTGTTTTCGCATTATCTTTCTTGTGAAGTTCTAAACATTGTGCGTGAAGCTTGGGTTCGACACTAAACTCTGATTTAACACTTTAGTGTTATGAACTTGTATTTGGGTTGATTCAGTTCTGGTTTTGAGTATTGGGTTATTCTTTTATTAAATGGCTAAGCTTATAACTATTTATTTTTAGCAACTCACTCACCAGGATACTAGGTGAAAGCTTGTTTGAGTTGTTTTGAATCTCTTGAGATTTGGAACTAGAAACATCTTAAGGAATGTTTAACTTCGTATTCTTTTTCTTACCGTAACTCTTTCTTGAGATGGTATTTTCGTGAGAATAGAATGGAATGTTATTTCCCCTCTATCTTGGGGAAATCCGTGTTCTAGGTTGATTGTTTTGTTGAAGCCAAGTCACCTCTATCGTGATTTTGTGGATGTGAGGGTTTTGTTTTGAATTCTGTTCCTATTGCTTGGGAATTATGAATGAGACATCTTCTGACTGAAACGTTTATGGTTCTTCCTCTCTATTCTATCTCTTTGAATAAATATAGGTCTTGTGGAAGATTTGGATTATTACCTTGGACACTAAAATAATTAGGAAGGAAACCTCCTCCATTCAGTTGTATTGAGTTTGATTCTTTTGAATTGCAAACTTCTTACCATTTTGTATTTGGTAGAGAGGCAATTGTAAGTCTTCAGTTTTGGGTTCGTGGATAATTCTAAACTTGATATGTTACTTGTATTGGGATGTTATTCTCAACTAATACAATGATTGAGTCTTTAAATTCCTTTGAGAAAGAAAATTTATATAAATTTGTATTCTTATAAGATCATTTTATTGTTTGGGTCTACAATATGCTTTCATCCTAAATTGGTTTGAAAATGCAACTTATTTGTTTAGTAGAACAAAATGATTTATCATTGGTTCTTTCCTTATTCGAGCTACCTTTTCTTTGTCTTTGATAAGCTCATTGTTTGAACTTCTCTCGCTCGATTCCATTTCGTAATGGTGATTTATCCCGACACATTGGTCTATCTTGTTTGAATCACTTTGTTGAAATAATGTAGAGAGCTAGTAGCCAAGAAGGTTTCTTTGTTAAGTAAATTGATACTTATGGGTTTGACTGTTTTTTATTAGTCTTGCCTAGTTTATATGGATACAAGTAGGTTTGTCTCTTGTACTCTTTATCCTTTGTGAAGAACTTGAGTAGAGATTAACTCCTCTTTGGGGCTGTTTTGTTTTTTATCATTGTTTTCTGATCTTTGTTTGATAACTTCTAACATGAAGAGTTGGAATTGGAATTATAGTTGGACTGTTCTTGTTTCTATACCTTCTTGTATTGTTATGGAATTTTGTTTTGATGTATATTCTAATGTTGAATGTGCAAGGTTGTTACCCGGAAAGGAACAAGTAACTCATGTTATTAATCTAGTCTATTTTTCAGATGTTATAGGTTCGGGCATGGTACATAATGGTTCTTCTTATTCTTGCTTAGGATATAGATGAATAACCCTAGAATGAACCATGTTGTATTCATTTATTTTGTCTCTTAGAAAAGATAAAAGTGGTATTCTATTAGGATAGAATTATGAAATAATGGAATGGATGGATCTATTGTTTGTTTACAAGTTATAGATAGGATCAATAGAACTTTAAGTTCTTAGGAAAATATTGTTAATTATATTTTGCTTCTTTCTTAAAAGTTGACCTAGATTTATTAATGTAATTCCTTTCTATTTGGGATCACTTATGTTTATTATATGATGTTTTAATTATCTCATTAAAGCAGTGTTGCTTTAATGAAACAATTAGTGGAATGCACTTCGTTTTAATGATTAGTGCTTATCATGCTCAGTTCATTGAACTGACCCATGCTAGCTATTTTTGTAGACGGACAACTTTAGTGGTAAAAGAAGGCAAAAACTTATATGATGCATTCGCTGATATATGTATAATTATTAGTAAAGAATTCTGATTCATTCTTTTGTTGTATTGTAAAAAGAAAGTTGTATACTTTATAGAATGAGGGCTATTGTTATGCAATTGCCTAAAGTGCATAGTCTTGTAAATTTAATAAGTTGTAATGATGAATTGTGAGTTGTGTTTTATTTGCATTGGTTTTGTAAATTATCTTGTACTTTTATAAAGAATATGAAAGTTCCATCTTGTTGATATTCCTTATATTATGTTATGATTATCTTGTTATCTTTGATAAAATGGATAATGGGAATTAGTTCAATTTCCCCTATAATGAAGCAACTTGTTGAGTTGCATAATATGATTTGTTTTATCTAAACAATTTAACATAATAATGTGATACATAATGAACATGCATTGAGAATTATGGATATTGGGAATAATATACCCAAATACCTAATCATAATGAGTAAGACTCATTCTTTCTCTCAATTGAATATAAACCTAAAAGGTTTAGATATATGATTACTAATTATTAGACTTCATTTTATATGAAGTCTACTTTAATCGGATATATGCGGTTGTTAAACCTTCCTGTGATTTAAAATACATTTAAATGAAACTTATGATATTATTGTCTGGTTTGGTTAATCTTTGGTTAAACCGAGAAAAAAACTTTAAAAGAAATTATAAGATAAGGAAGTTCTTCATGGACTAAATGAAACAAATTTAGGAAAGAACTTATGGAGTGTTGGATTAGGGTTTAACAAGGTTGATGTAATCAAGACTTAATCCCAAATTAATAATTCATTAATGATATCCTTAGAGTATGTACATTTCGATGAGGTAATTTCTATATGATGTTGGCACATGCCAACTACAGAGATGTACTTTTCGAAGAATTGGGCCTTCTTGAGAATAAATTGTTGTAGTTAACATGTGGCATCACCCTTCCGCATTGATCATCTAGATCTACACACAATAAGAACTTGGAATTGGACTTAGTTTCTCTCTAGGTCAGTTAGTGGCATATTTAGGATAGGAAGTAGCTTCCAATGGCTCAGGTACCTTAGCACATCCGATTGAATTAGATCAACCGAGTATGTCCATTTACCCTAAGCCATTGTGAGTGTCTTCCTATAATAAGTTATGTTTCTAACTAGAGCTAGGGTTTAAACACAGGGCAAGTGGAATGATAGTAGTCAGGTAAAGACCAATCATGATAATGGAGGAGTGAGGTGAAGGACGTATTCCAATATGACGAGTATGTCATCTAGGAATAGTGACATACACCGTATGTTGTAAAACTTTGGCCAAAGTATCACAAGCTTTTGGTTAGATTGTCCTACACCACCAAGTTTAAAACAACATGATATCAAATGAATATTGGTAATGAGATATTCGAGATATGTTCTTTAAACAGATCACTCGATTACTAGTGTAGGGTAGGAAAACCAGGTATACAAAGTATATAGTATGTATTCAATACATAAGATAACATAAATATATTGGTATATTACCGAGTTATGGAATAAATAGATCAGTGGATCACCGAGTCATTACAACGCATATGGTTATCTATTTGAATTTGATTGGCATTCAATGTTTATTCTAAATAATGTTTAATTTAGAACAGAGAACATTGTTTAAAACAAAAAAAATTCCCTTGTTTCTAAAGTCTTAAAATGGGAATGTTACATCTTGGTATCAGAGCTTAAGGTTGTAACTCTTGAACCTAGTGTGTCCATAATCTAATGAAAATTAAATTTCTTGTAACGAGAAAATGGTTAGAACAAGATGAAATTTTGCAAATAACCTGCATCCTGCCCGAGGAAGGAGCGAGAATAACTTCCCAAAAACTTGATGAGATCGTTGTTACCCTATTTGACATAAGACATCATTTGGTTGTACTTGGACAACAAGTAATTGGTAATGAGTAGGAAGAATAAGCTGATAATAATCAGCCACCTCCGGGAACAACGCCAATGTGGGTGTTGATAATAACAATGTTAACATACCCGTTTAGCTTTGAGAACAAAAAGGCTAGGCTAGCAATGAACCACTAGTGATATAAAAGAATAAGTCCACCCAAGTTTGATGGCACCAAATTGGGAGATGGAGCTAAGAACGCTCAATGAAATGGAGAAATAATTTGCAAAAAGGAATTTCTCAGAAGAAACAAAGGCGATATGGGGATCATATCAGCTTTCTCATAAAGCATCTTCATGGTGGGACAGCCGTAAGGCTGAGTTGAATATTGATGAAGCTAATATCACATGGGACCAATTTAAAGGTTACTTTAGGAAATGATGGCTACCACAACTTTACTATGATAAGAAAATGACTGAATTCCATAACTTAGCTCAAGGAAAGCTAACTATAACTGAGTACTGGGAATGATTTACAAAACTCCTTAAGTATGTACCTCAGTAACAAACTGATGAGAAGTCCAGGATATAAAAATTCATCATGGGATTGAATCTCATTATAGGGGGAGAGGTGGATATTCATAGCCCAACCATGATGGAAGGGGTTATTGAAAAATCCATAAGGCAAGAACAAAAATTAAAGGCAATTTCTGCTCATAAGGAGGAGTAAGGAAGAAAAATAGCAACTCCTCTTCATCATCTCTTACACCTAAGAAATGACCATGGAAGAAATTCAGAATGACAAGTAAGCTTTCATATGATACTAATAAGAAATCAGCAACAAACAATTTTGCTGGTAATGCACAAAACACCTTTGCTAAGAACAATAATAATGGACAGAAGTCCTATGGGTGTCAGAACGATAACTCTAAGGATGGAAATAAACCCGAGCCTAGGAAGGGATCTGTAGGAGGTTGTTATAACTGCGGAAAAGATCATTATGTAAATCCATGTCCTTTAAATAAGGATGATCGTAATCAACAAAGACAAGATACATGTTGTAGTAGCTGACAAGTAGGCTAAGAAATAGGCCATGCCCATAGAAGTTCCAAGTAAGTTATTTGGCTTACCTATACCTATTATTTTTGATACTAGAGCTATGGAATGTTTTATTTCTAGTAAATTAGCATCAAAAATAAAAAGAAAAGCTATAAACATGGATAAAACATGGATCAGTATAGTATGTGAACAATGTTGTTCATACGGTTAATATGTGTCTTTTTGGAGCAAGTCCTTGATTTACCTAACTTTTCCATTGAGGTTGATCTTTATGTTGTGCCTTTGGGGTCTTATGATGTAATCATAGGTGTTAATTAGTTAGTAGAACATAAGGCTAAAGTGGACTATTTCAAAAAACACATTAGTTATTTAGATGATTTGTAGAAAACAACAAAGATTCAAGGTATGAAAGGTGATATTTCATTAGAAAACCGTTAGTTATGCAACTTAAAGAGGCCAAAAATAAAGGTTGTGCCTTATATGCATTAAAAATTATTGAATCGATAGAAAAGAGTAGTGATATTATGGAACAATATCCATTATTATGTGACTTCAGTGACATATTTCCGGAAGAATTGCTAGGTTTTCCACCCAAAAGGGTGTTTGATTTCACGATTGAGATCAAGCACGGAACTAAACCTATTTTTAAGGCACCGTATCAAATGACTACTATAGAATTAGTAGAGCTTAAGGCTTAGTTACATGAACTTTTGTCTAAAGGTTTGTTTAGACCAAGTGTTTCACCTTGGGAACACCTGTAATTTTTGTGAAAAGAAGGATGGAACCCTTAGATTATGCATTGATTACATAATGTTAAACAAAGCAACAATCAAGAATAGATACCCACTCCCTAAGATTGATGATTTAGTTGATCGGATACATGGAGAATCGGTATATTATTAGATAGATCTTTGATCCGGATATCATCAATCGCAAATTAAGGATGAAGATATTCATAAAACAACTTTTAAAAAAAGGTATGGACATTATGAGTTCACGATTTTACCTTTTCGATTAACTAATGCACCTTCATAATTCATGAATTTAATGAATAATATCTTTCAAGAATACTTCGACAAATTTGTGCTCATATTCTTGGATGAAATTCTCATATATTCAAAAATTATTGAGGAACATCATGAGCATTTTAAGATAGTTTTGGGAATATTAAGAAAGAGATGGTTATTTGGTGAGCTATCTAAATGTTCTTTCTATTGCCTGTAAGTACACTATTTGGGACATGTAATAAGTAAAAATGGAATTATTGTAGATCCTTCAAAATTGTAGCTATAACAGAGTGGCTCCGCACCTAAGAATGTACATGAAGTTAGAAGCTTCATGGGACTTGCTAGCTACTATAGGAAATTTGTAAAAGATTTTTCTAAGATAGCTGCCCCAATAAATTCCTTACAGAAGAAAGATAAAAAGTTTGTTTGGAGTGAGAAATGTGAAATTGCATTCAAAACCTTGAAGGAACAGTCAACTTCAAGCACCTATTCTTGCGTGCCGATCCTAATGGAGATTTTATGGTGGTAACTAATGCATCGGTGAAGGTCTAGGAGGTATTTTGTTACAAAATGGACATGTCATAGCTTATGAAAGTAGAAAACTGAAGTTACATGAGTTGAATTATGCTCCACATGATTTAGATATTTCTACCATTGTTCATGCACTACAAGTTTGGAGATATTACTTTCTTGGTAAACCTTTTAAATC
The DNA here is from genome assembly GCA_018340775.1 of Taxus wallichiana var. yunnanensis. Taxonomy (NCBI): domain Eukaryota; kingdom Viridiplantae; phylum Streptophyta; class Pinopsida; order Cupressales; family Taxaceae; genus Taxus; species Taxus wallichiana. The sequence goes on from CM031244.1 coordinate 277,174,608, forward strand.
AAAAACTAATCACCTTGGACTGAAGTATATCTTCACTCAACCAAATATTAATGTAAAACAATGAAGGTGGTTAGATTTTTGTCTCAATATGGTTTGTACATCAGTTATATAAAGGGTAAAGAAAATAGAGTGGCAAATGCTCTAAGTCGTATTAAGCACATTTCTGCTCTTATAACATTAAGAACTCAATTTAAGGATGAAGTAAAAAGTGTTATGGAATTTGAATCTTACTTTCAGCAAGTAAAAGTAGCACTTGCTACAGATTTGAATGATTTGAGGTATAAAGGTTTTCACTTTGATAACAAAGGAATCTTACGATTTGAAAACAGAGTCTATATACCTTCGCTAAATGATTTGAGAAAGAAATTTTTAGTAGAATTTCACAATTCACCTTTTTCTGGACACCATGGCATTAAAAAGATGCTTGCTGATGTAAAAAAACAATATTTTTGGAAAGGGATGCAAAAGAATGTTATAGACTTTATGACACATTTCCTTGAATGTCAACATGTTAAGGCGGAACATATGCACCCAGCCGGTTTGTTGTATCCTCATAGCATACCATAGTACAAGTGGCAAGTAATAAGTATGGATTTTGTACAAGGGTTAACTATGTTGAGAAATAAATATGATGTTATTTTAGTAGTTGTGGATAAACTAACAAAGGTAGCACATTTTATTGTTGGGAATTTGAAGGATGATTCTCCTATTTTGGCAAGAATATTTGTACATGAAATTTTCATATTGCATGGAGTACCTGAATTAATCATTTCGGATAGAGATCCTAGAATGACATCAAGATATTGGCAAATGCTTAATGTAGATCTAGGGACGAAGCTGAATTTTAGTTCTACGTATCATCCGGAAACAGATGGACAGATGAAAAAAGAGTAAATCAGGTTTTAGAAGATATGTTACAGATGTACTACATGAATCAACAGTATAAGTGGGAAGAGTATCTTCCATTAGTTGAATTCGCATACAATAATACATATCAATCTTCTCTTAAGATGGCACCTTTTGAGGCATTATATGGAAAAAATGTAGAACCCCTGTTAGTTGGGAAAACATAGAGGATAGAGAGGTAATTGGACCTGAAATTCTTACTAAAATGGAACAAGTTAAATTGATTCATGAATGCTTGAAAGAAGCATCAAATAGGCAAAAGAGTTATGCTAACTTAAAGAGGGTTGATAGGAAATTTGAACTTGGTGAGAAATTATTTCTTCAAGTTAAACTGAAAAAGAGTTCTATAACTTTTGCAAGGATGCCAAGTTATCACCTTGTTATGTGGTACCTTTTGAGATAGTTGAAGTAATAAACCATGTAGCTTATTGTTTAGCATTATATCCTTCTTTGTCATGAATGCATGATGTTTTTCATATTTCTTTGCTTAAGAAATATGTTTTAGATTTATCACATGTGTTAAATTGGAATTCCTTGTAGGTCCAGGACCTAAGAATAATTGTGGTTAAACCCATATGAGTGCTTGAAACTCGCTTGTTGCATTTGAGAAATCGTGAGATAAGACAATGCAAGGTCCAATGGGACCAGTTTAATGAAGAGAGTGTAACTTGGGAAAACCTTGAGGATATGAAAACTACTTTTCCATATCTATTTGAACATGATTGATTTTGTTGATTGATAAAAAAATTGAGATTTTATCTTTATAATACAATAAGTAAGCCAGTTTAGGCAGATATTTATTTATTTTGAATAAACAACTATGTAATGCTGATTTCTGGAACTTAATAATGCTGATATGTTTTTGACATATGGTAAGAAAAGTGAATAAGATGATTTTTCCTTGATGCAATCTATTAAAAATAAGATAATCATCGAGACGATGATTCTTTTTAAGAGGGAAGCATGTAATACCCTTGACAATTGATATATTCTTCTTTTGCATTCAAGTATTTACATGTGATTTTATGGATATAAAGATGTGTTCTTTTGACTATTGAAGATCATGCTCGATAAGGATAAATATTTTATGTTCTTAAAAATCATTCGATTAAAAGTGTATGGTTATCGAATTCATTTTCACTTTAGAAAGATGAACTGCGATCTGGCTATAAGATTTGCAGACTTTTGACTCATCCTTGGATCAATTTAAGTGATCCAAGGAATGTTTCAAATATTTTTCGTAGACCGAATGGTAAAATTGACATTCGGTAGTTTAAGGGACATAGAAGAATGAACTTTGTATGATACTAATCTTGGTCTTATTTGAACGTGTTTTCGTTGTTTGTATGTTTGTGCTCGGTCTTTGGTGAATGATCTTGGTAGGACATTAGGGACTTAAGAAAAATAAATTCTCTGATGAATTCGAGTCCTAAGAATCTAAGGATTACCCTAACGTTTACTTATTTGAATTTTGTTCTAACCTAAGCCTCTTATTCTATTGTTGGGTTGGCGACCTAACCTAAACATTGTGCTAAATGGATTAGGGAAGGGTTACTAAAGTGATACTAGGTTATTTTAGCTATTACCTAATAACTAAAGGGTTATGAATTGAACCTAACCTAAGGTGGGAATTCTAATGGCTAATGTTCTAAGACCTATGTTGGTAATTGTTAAATTAACCTAAGTTCTATTTGAATCTAACCTAAACTATTAAAGGGAACCTAAAGGGGTCGCATGACACAAGGGTGATGGTTCCAATGGAATTTAAATGATTTGAAAGGGGTTTAAATGATGAGGTACTACCAGATTTGGCAAGGGCAATAGACTTGGTGGAGGCCTATGTGGAAGCTCTACTAACAGATGGAATTTTATTTTATCATTAAATTGGAATTTTCTAGATTTAGGAGGTAGTGGAAAGGAAATATAAGTGGTAATTTTGGATTTAATGGAATTTATGACATTTATGAGCCTCGGTCTTCACATGCAAACCATCTTGGAAACTTAAAAGGTGGGTTTGTAGGAGGTCATTTGGTTTTGCATGCATGGCAGATTTTTCTCTGCATTGAGCTAACTGGTTCTTCGAACCAGTAGTTCTACCTTCACTTCAAATCTATTTTTGGTTTCTTTGGCCTATTTTTGATCAAAGGAAAATATATGAGGGTAGGAGGAAAATAAGTTTGATTGTTGATCTTTCATGGAGGAGAAAAAGAGTTGGAAGCTCGGTTGGAAGTCTCCTTCGATTTAGTGGAAGCAGTATCAGGCATGATAGGTTCTAACTATTAAAATTATTTTCATTCTTCTAAATGAATCATTAGAACAAATATGCTCTCCACGAGATTCATGTTTTCATGTCTGCATTTTGGTTATTTTTTCTTGCTTTGGGTTTGGTGAATCATTGTGTTGTTGGATTTGTATCCATGGGAAAAAATAGTGATGTTTGGAAACTACCTTTCTTTGAAAGTTTATGACCTACATGCAAGTGAAAATGAGATTAGAGACTTTTTATGTATCTCTGTTTTGCTCTCTAGATCTTGTATTCGAAGGTAATGTTTTTAAACTGAATTTCATGACAATATGAGGATTTGAGCTTAGGGAAACTTGAGTTATATTTTATTTTTATTTTGGGTTGTGTTATTTGGATGCAAACTTGTTTTGGAACTTTGTGTTTTGTTTAAAATCATGTTAGAGCTTCATTTTGATTGGAATCAGTGTTTGGGAAACTTCTGTATTGCTGAAATGTTGCATGGAGTTCATATTTATCACTATTTTCGCATTATCTTTCTTGTGAAGTTCTGAACGTTGTGCGTGAAGCTTGGGTTTGACACTAAACTCTAATTTAACACTTGAGTGTTATGAACTTGTATTTGGGTTGATTCATTTGATTTAGTTCTGGTATTTAGTATTGGGTTATTCTTTTATTAAATGGCTAAGCTTATAACTCTTTATTTTTAGCAACTCACTCACCAGGATACTGGGTGAAAGCTTGTTTGAGTTGTTTTGAATCTCTTGAGATTTGGAACTAGAAACATCTTAAGGAATGTTGAACTTCTGTTTTCTTTTTTACTATAACGACTCCCTTGAGATGGTATTTGTGTGAGAATAGAATGGGATGTTCTTTCCCCTCTATCTTGGGAAACCCGCATTCTGGGTTGACTATTTTGTTGAAGCCAAGTCACCTCTGTCATGATTTTGTGGACATGAGGGTTTTGTTTTGAATTATGTTCCTATTTCTTGGGAATTATGATCGAGACATCTTCTAACTGAAATGTTTCTGGTTCTTTCTCTCTATTCTGTCTCTTTGAATAAATATAGGTCTTGTGGAAGATTTGGATTATTACCTTGGACACTGAAATAATTAGGAAGGAAACCTTCTCCGTTCAGTTGTATTGAGTTTGATTCTTTTGAATTGTGAATTGCTTACCTATTTGTATTTGGTGGAGAAGCAATTGTAAGTCTTCGGTTTTGGGTTCGTGGGTAATTTTGATCTTGATATGTTATTGTTTAGGGATGTTACTCTCAACTGATACAATGATTGATTCTTTGACTTCCTTTGAGAAAGAAATTTTATATAAATTTGTATTCTTTTGAGATCAGTTTATTGTTTGGGTCTGCAGTATGCTTTCATCCTGAATTGGTTTGAAACTGGAACTTGTTTGTTCAGTAGAATGAAATGATTTATCATAGGTTCTTTAATTATTCAAGTTACCTGTTCTCTTTCTTTGATAAGCTCATTGTTTGAACTTCTCTGTACTTGATTCTGTTTTGGAAATGTGATTTATCCCGACTGTTGGTCTACCTTTTTTGAATCACTATTGAAATAATTTAGAGAGATAGTAGCCAAGAAGTTTCGTTGTAAAAGTAATTTAATACTTATGGGTTCAAATGTTGTTGACTAGTATTGCCTAGTGTATATGGAAAGGAGTAGGTTTGTCTCTTGTACTCTTTATCCTTTGTGAATAACTTGAGTAGAGATTAACTCCTCTTCGGGGCTGCTTTGTTTGTGATCATTGTTTTCTGATCTTTGTTTGATGACTTCTAACATGAAGAGTTAGAATTGGAATTGCAGTTGGACTGTTCTAGTTTCTATACCTTCTTATATTGTTATGGAATTATGTTTTGATTTATATTCTAATATTAAATGTGCAAGGTTGTTACCTAGAAAGGAACATGTAAATAATTTTATTAATCTAGTTCATTTTTCGGATGTTATAGGTTCGGGCATGGTACATAATGGCTCTTCTTATTCTTACTTAGGATACTTGATGAATAACCCTAGAATTAACCATGATGTATTCATTTGTTTTTTCTCTTACAAAGATAAAAGTGGTATTCTATTAGGATAGAATTATGAAATAATGGAATGGATGGATCTATTGTTTGTTTACAAGTTATAGATAGGATCAATAGAACTTTAAGTTCTTGGGTACATATTTTTAATTATATTTTGCTTATTTCTTAAAAGCTAACCTAGATTTATTAATGTACTTCTTTTCTGTTTAGGATCACTTATGTTATTGTATAATGTTTTAATTGTCTCATTAAAGCAATGTTGCTTCAATGAAACAATTAGTGGAATGCACTTTGTTTTAATGCTTAGTGCTTATCATGCTCGATTCATTGAATCGAATCTGTGCTAGCTATTTTTGTAGATGGAGGACTTAAGTGGTAAAAGAAGGAAAAAACTTATATGATGCATTGGCTGATATATGTATAATTCTTACTAAATAATTATGATTCATTCTTTTGTTGTATTATAAAAGAAAAGTTGTATACTTTATAGAATGAGGGATGTTGTTATGTAGTTGCCTAAAGTGCGAGTCTTGTAAATTTTATAAGTTTTAATGATGAATTGCGAGTTGTATTTTATTTGCATTGGTTGTGTAAATTATCTAGTACTTTTATAAAGAATATGAAAGTTCCATCTTGTTGATATTCCTTATATTATGTTATGCTTATCTTGTTAGCTTTGATAAAATGGATAATGGGAATTAGTTCAATTTCCCCTATAATGAAGCAACTTGTTGAGTTGCATAATATGATGTGTTTTATCTAAACAATTTAACATAATAATGTGATGCATAATGAACATGCATTGAGAATTATGGATATTGGGAATAATATACCCTAATACCTAATCATTTAGAGGAAGACTCATTCTCTCTCTCAATTGAATATAAACCTAAAAGGTTTGGATATATGTTTACTAATTATTAGAATTCATTTTATATGGACTATACTTGAATTGGATATATGAAGTTGTTAAACCTTCCTGTAATTTAAAGTACATTTAAATGAAACTTATGATATCACTGTCCTATTTTGGTTAACTGTTGGTTAAACTGAGAAAACGAACTTTGAAAGCAATCATAAGATAAGGAATTTTTTCATGGACTAAATGAAATAAATGTAGGAAAGAACTTATGGAGTGTTGGATTAGGGTTTAGCGGGGTTGTTGTAATCAAGACTTAATCCCAAATTAATAATTCATTAATGATTTCCTTGGAGTATGTACATCTCGATGAGGTAGTTTCTATAGAATGTTGGCACATGTCAACTTCAGGGTTCTACTTTCAAGAAGACTTGTGTCTTCTCGAGAATACAATGTTGTAGTTGACATGTGGCATCACCCTTCCACGTTGACCATCGAAATCTACACACAATAAGAACTTAGAATTGAACTTAGTTTCTCTCTAGGTCAGTTAGTGGCATATTTAGGATAGAAAGTAGATTCCAATGGCTTAGGGTACCTTGGCACATCCGATTGACTTAGGTCAACTGAGTATGCCCATTTACCCTAAGCCATTGTGAGTGTCTTCCTATAATAAGTTATGTTTCTAACTAGGGATAGGGTTTAAACTCAGGGCAAGTGGATGATGGTAGTCAGTAAAGACCAATCATGATAATAGAGGAGTGAGGTGAAGGACACATTCCAATATGATGAGTATTCCATCTAGGAATAGTGACATACACCGTATATTGTAAAACTTTGGCCAAAGTATCGCAAGTTCTGGTTGCGTTGTCTATGTCACAAAGTTTAAAACATTATGATATCGGATGAATATTGGTAATAGATATTCAGATATGTTCTTTAAACAAATCACTTAGTACCTAGTGTAGGGTAGGAAAACCAGGTATTAAAAGTATACAGTATGTATTCAATACATAAGATAACATAAATAGATCGGTAGATTCTTGAGTTATGGAATGAATAGATCGGTGGATCACGAGTCATTATAGCTGCATATGGTTATTGATTTGAATTGATTCGCATGGAATGTTTGTTCTAAATAATGCTTAATTTATAACAGAGAACATTGTTTAAAAAAATCCCTTGTTTCTAAAGTCTTAAAATGGGAATGTTACACAAACTTCATGATTTTTACCTCTTTTGAAATCAATGATACTTGAACATCAATGAAAACATTACGCTTTTACATTAATGAAATCACAATTCAAACATATAATACAACATGTTGACATAACATCACAACACATCATACCATGGTGGAAACATCATGATATGATACAATTCACTATGATCCACTTTTGTCATACAATCAAATTAGTACACATATACGAGTATCATATAATAATGAAACACCACAACACTTCATAGTCCATAATAACACTTGTTTCACACAAAAAGGTTGTTACACATGTTAATTTCACATTGAATTCATGAGAGAGAGTGAAAAGCATCATCGTAAAATGCATCAACATCATAATGAGTCCACACTAAGTGGTATACACAATAGGTGCATTCATATTATCACAATTAAAATGTTTGTCACATCACAACATAATATCACATTACACTTCCAAATCCTCCACCATCATGCATAATCATCACAACACCAAACTGTCTTAGAGGTTTGAGAGCATGAACCTCAACTCGATAATCTTGAATGACACACCCATAATTTAACACACAAATACAACAGTCAAAAATATTGGAATAATATTCCTTTTTTCGTATTACATTAATATATACGTGAAACCTCATGTGATGATTAGGTTAAATTCCATCACACAAGACATTATAAAAATGTGGACCCACACATATAATAAGATGAGAGGTGATTGGCATCACAAGGAGAGATGACACACATTACCAAGCCTACCTAAGATGACTATAATGGGAAGAGGTCATCATTGTAACTACCCCTTATCACTCCAAGAATGAATGTTGGCTATCCTTTTGTTCCTCAAAATCATACACACCACATAAACTTCAGAAGGACCTTTATCCATATATTATAACACATTCTTATCCCTCTACTAAGTCTAGTAACAAATTCCTTTGGTTCCTCAAAAAACAACACACACTTCCCCTTATTCCTCCCTTTACTAGAAATAGTTATTCCTCCAATAATTAATGATGAAACATGACCCCAACATGAAGAAAACATAACCACATGAAAACACTTGATGCACATCAAAACTATATCTTCCCAAATGATAAAGTACAAAACAACGATCCAACTACAATAAACATTTTTTATGGTTACATATTTATTACAATAATATTTCTGTATTTAACCTCAAATATTTTAAGAGCACCTAACATGTAAACATACATTCTCAATTCCTCTATCTTACATTTTATTTATTTCATATAACATTTTGCCTATAATGATTCCATTTCTTTTTCACTTCTCTTATAACAATTAATTTATATAGAATGATTTTTGATATGGATATTTAAACACATGTTAGTTTACTATTTCTTTTCTAAGGATTCATTTCTAAGGAACATGTTTACTTGGTTTAGCATTATACTTTCATTACATAATAAGAACTAATTTGAGTTCAAAAAGGGAGAGGTTTATAGTTTAAAGGATTAAGGTTCAAGATTCTTTTTCATACTTTAATAATTGGTTGGTTCATATTAATGTTTACACATCATGAGTTTCTTTCTCTCAAATAAAATTTTATGTTTTCTCAAATTCACAATCTCACCTTTGGGAAACTTATATTCTTTTCCCATAAAATAAGAAGGCTTAATCAAATTATAAGAGAAGTCTGAATTTCACTTTTCTCCTAGAACAACATCTCATGAATACACTTTCAAAGACTAAGAATTAATTACAATTTCGATACTATCCACATTCAAATCTTAATTTTTTTATAGAAAAATCAATTGATAGCTTACATTTGGTATGAAATTCATATGTAACCCAAACCCTCTAATATATCTACCAAAAGTCACTCCTATATTTTTCACCTAAAACCCTTGATTTTACTCATCTATCGACTTAAAAATGTTTGTATTATATTTAAAACTAGATTCTTTTGAGGTGTTGACTTAAGAAAACCCATTCACTTTACGGTTTTCCAAAGTTTGTAAATCACACATCGGTGTTAAAAATTTATATTTCCTATTTCCCATATGCTACCAAGTACTTTCATTTATTACCCCTCTATGCCAAGTCTCAACACAACTTAAACAAGTATGTTGTTTAGATGTTATGACCTACATGACCCAAAGTGATTTTTACATTAAACTAAAACATCACACACAACATGCACATGAACATATATAATTTCTTGTAAGAAAACATGCATTCTCTTGATAGTATTTAGCCATTAACCTTCCTAAAGGGTGGTTTTGTGACAATGTGCATAACCATACATGTTATTATGATAACATGAATTTCAACTCTTATTTCCCTTAAGTTGGATAGTGCCATCGAGTATAAGGAGATGTGCTTATCCTAAAATTTTGGTTTCATACATTATGAAGGTGATCACAGAAGAAGAGTAAATCATACAAGAATTATAATCTAAGGTTGAACTTCTATTTAGGATCCTTTCCTATAGTTCAAAAGTAATTAGTACAATACACAAGGTGTTCATTCCTTAGATCAAGGGTTAATATTTCAAGCTATAAGTTTGTTTTCCACTTTTTTCCAAAATTAAAGACATACAACTATAAGTTATCTCTCTTAAAGACTAATTTTTTCTAGTTCCAACACATCAATAGAAAAATATTAAAGGTATTTTGATGTAGGTGCATCACTACAAGGGCTAATGCAGGAATTTTGTAATCAAATTTTGTATTTCTAGGTCCATTAGGTTGTTTTGAGAGTCATTAGGTAGTCCTTTTAGGCTCTAGACGTACAAAATTTAAATTAGGAGGTTTCACTCCATTTTTCGCAATCTGAAAATTTGAATTTTGTAGGGCCAATTTTTTCTCTCTTGGCATACATAATTGTTCTAATTGGCCTTAAAGGGTCTATGAGGTGTTTTTTTAGTCTTGTTTGATCATTAGATTCTTCTTATGATATACCAAGATGCTAGTGTAACTCCTAGTCATCATTAGTCACTTCTTGGTGTGTAAATCCAAGTCTTTTCCTTAAAATTCTTAGTTCTGAAGTTTGTTATGGTAAGCATTCAAGGTAAGGCTATATATATTCATCTTGTAACTTTTTTGGAAGGAATTAATCAATCGAGATAATAATTATTGGAGCTCCAATATGGGTTTTAGTTAAAATTTGTGTACAAATAATCTTAAGAAGGATTCAAAATCATGTATCACAATTTTAGATTAAACTTGACCAAGTATCGAGTTATTCAAAGAATCGAATAGTATCATGATAGCCTTAAATGAATGTATTAGTCATTTCTTGAAAACTCTTTTTAGTGGTAAATGAATTCAATGTTGAAACCTCTTAATTAACCTTTCACAATGAGTTTTGAGGAGTTGAAATACCTAAAAAATTGTAAGTAGACGGTGGTTCTTGTCTGATAAAAAAATACACTAAAAGTTAATAAGGCATACATCCTTTCTCAAAACATGAACAATACTTCTAGGAATGAGACAAATAGATTGTAAGAATTATAGGATTTGATAACTTTAAAAGGATTTTATACCCTGTTCTAGAGGTAAAATACAATGACGAATGATGTGATCACAAGATTCAATGTGAAAAAATGCTTCTTGGTAAGTTTTCACCCTTCTAGTAGACTATGCAAACCAAATCCCATTGGTTTGAGGCATCAAAAAGGGGTACAAAAAAAGTAGTGAGAAATATTTTGTTTCTGGGCTTGTAGTGAGAAACCCTTAAGGTTTTAAAGAAATGGAACATTTGGACGTGTTATTTTCCATTTCAAAACAAAAAAAAACTTTAGAAACAACATGCATTGTCCTCTCATTATTAATCTAGTGTAATTTTTCTTTGAAATTTTCAGACAAAGAATAAATCCATGATAGTTGGTTTAAGGCACCGTAGTAGGACTAAGAGACCTTAAAAGCAAGCCTAAAAGCCTAATTTTCAAGAAATATTACAAAAGAGGATTGGGTATAGATTTGTAAAAATATGTATTCCCAAATTGGTATCCAAAAATGGGAATAGTTTATAAATTGGAGTATTGAATAAAAACTTACATCCATTTTTACCTAGATTAGAGCTACTAAGGTTAACCAAGTCTGGAGGACGTTTGTGATGAGAGAAGCCATTGCAGACTGAGAATTTAATCAAATGATTTTACCTACACCTAATTAATCGTAAAGGCTATCTAAAAATGCATTTATATGATTTGGGTGAGTTTTAGAAAGTTCTCACTCATATCCTAGAATTGTCCTTGTTCTCGAAGCCAGTTGATAGTGTTTACAAAGGAGATCTAACTATCCAATTCTTAGGATTTCAATGACCGTGATGGTTGAGTTAGCATGTATAAATTGTAGTAAACATGTTTGAATCATTGGTTAATAATTTTTGATAATTTTTATAAGATAGCATCATTGTAGGTTATCGTACATTATCAAAAGGTGAGAATTTACAAGGTAGAAGTAGTATTGAAATGTATAAGTATTTTGATTTCTTGATTGTAGGAGTGAACTTGTAAAATGATCTACATCATATTGGTATCATAAAAAGAACAAGAAGGAATTATCGATAATAAGATATAAGAAAGAGAAATAAGCATTGACAACTAAAGAGTTTGAAAAAATGGCACTAAGAAGAGTGAGCGGAGGACATAGAGAGTAGCCAAGAGATGCTAATTTGGTTGTAGTATTGAGAAAAATTTAGGATAGATTAGAAGAAATATAAGTTTCTCAAATAATATGTAAAGCATTGGAGGATGATAATGATGAAGAAGAGAGATAAGGAAAAGTGATAGTAGAGAGAGTATCACAAGAGGAAGGACGAGATGTAAATATCCTAAAGGCGAGTCATAGGAGAAGGTACAAAATCGGGAATGAAAGTGATAGATTATGGAGGAATTTTGCATTCAGAAGATCTCATAGATTGGATATCCAATATGGATAACTAATTTTATTTTTAGATCATTGTAGGTGAATCGAAAGTGAAATTTACATGCACCAAACCAACAAGACATGTTGTAATATGGTAGGAGTTTGTCACAAGAAAAATATTGAGTAGAGGAAAAGAAAAGATCAAGAAGTGGGAAAAAATGGCGTCCAAGTTAAAATCTAAATTCATTTCTCCATACTATAAAGCTATTTTATTGAAAAAGATGCAAAATTTGAGACAAAGAGAACTAAATGTGGATGGTTATACTAAGGAATTCTCAGTAAACTAGCTATAAGTTACGGTCATGTACAATATGATGTTGAAGAAATGTTAATGTATGTTAATGGTTTGAGGTTTAATATAAAAGATGATAGTTTTTTTCTATTTGAGATCACTAGAGGAAGTATATTAGGAAGCCTTAAAGGCGGAGGAAAATTTTCCGAAAGCAAACTCAATATTTGAGAGGTAAGAAGAGGAGTAAAAGGAATAGGTCAATAATCGGAAGAGGAAAACAAAAAAAACAAACAAATGAGGAAGAGGAAAATATTTAACAAACACAGTACCTTCAGATATGGATACTCATCTAGAGGTAGATGCGAGATATGGAAATGGTAGAGGTGAGTTCACCGCAAATGCTTTAAGTGTGAAACATTTGATGGACATAGATCATTTGAATTTCCCGAACATACACGAAATTAACAAATAAAAGCTAATGACAAAATAAATTAGATAAGAGATGAAAATGAAGAGGAGAGTGTAGCATCACCATCCTTAGTGGAGGAACCTAAAATTGGTGAAGCATTGATGATGAGAAGAGACTTGGTAAATGAAAGTAAGAATGAAGAACCAGTGCAGAGGAGAACATTGTTTAGAACAATATGTAAGGCAAAAGGTAAGTGCTACAAACTCATCATAGATAATGGTAGTACTGATAACTTAGTGTCATCTGAGATGGTTGAGAAGTTAAACTTGAAAAGAATGAGGCATCCTAATTTGTATAAAGTATTTTGTGTTCAAAGAGAGCATTAGGTATTAGTGAATCAGTAATGTTTGGTTGATTTTCAAGTAGGTAGATATCATGATCAAGTTTTTGTGATATAATACCCATGGATGCATGTCATCTTATATTAGGTAGAACAAGTCAATTTGATAGATAATCCATCCATGATGGATGGGAAAATACATACACATTTGTGAAGGATGGGACTACAAATAGACTAAATCCATTGAAGGATAGGAAATCATGTCTTGAAGAGAAGTCAAGAGTAATGTTCATGGGTTTAAAGAAATTATTTTAGTAGAGAGAAGAAGGTGAAGTGAAATAGAGAAAAGGTATGCCAATCAAGAAAATGTGGCAATGAATAAGTGAAGAGAAAGAGTACCAAGTCATTTTATGAAGAAAAATGAATGATGAAAATGAATAAGAAGGATTTGAAGATGTTGCAATGCTTATTTGACTAAATATGGACTTACTCCAGTATGAGATTCTAAAAAATATAGCTAATATTGGAATCCACAATCTTTAGTTTTGGATTCTAAAATGTTAAATATTAGAATTTTCTAGACTCCAAAATCTCACATATTGGAATCCAAAATTGCATATATTGGAATCCAGAATCACCTATATTGGAATCCAAATTCCCATATATTGGAATCCAAAATCACATATATTGGAATTTATTATACTCCAAAATCACATATACTGGAATCCAAAAAACAAAATATTGGAATCCAACATTGATCTGCAAAATAATAAATAGAACATGTCTCTATTATATACAGAATTACTTGATCACCAGGCTTTAATTATTCCTTTGGAATAATTTTTCTTGTCATTTTTAAAATCTAAATTATGCGTTTGTTGGAAAAAATTGTTTAATGATTTCGGAAACAAACATTGATCTTTAAAACCATAAATATAACATGTTTCTGTTTTATATGGGCTAGCCATTGTTATGCTTTAATTTTTTCTTTGGAATAAGTTTCTTATCACTTTCAACATGTTATTATTATTAAATTATGCAGATCTTGAGAAAATATTTTAATGATTTCATGCAATATGAAATTGGTATGTAAAATAATAAACCAATCATGTTTACTTTTAATACAAGATAACAAATTGCTTAGGATTAATTTTTGTTTGGGAATAAGTTTCTTATCAATTTTAAAATGTCCTTAAGATTAAACTATGTAGATCTTGGGAAGATATTTTAATGATTTTAGGGAATCCAACATTGATATGCAAAATAATAAACATAACATGTTTCATTTTTATAAGGGATAGTGTCACTATACTTTAAATTTTACTTTGGAATATGGTTCTTATCGGTTTTAAATTGTCATTAATATTAAACTACGCAGATCTTGGAAAAATCTTGTAATGATTTCATGAAATCTAACATTTCTCTCAAAACCAAAAACCGATGATGTTTATTTTTTATAAGGGCTAATGGAAGCTAGGCTAATGAATTTTCAAGAGATTTGAGACAATTATAGGTTCATTTATTATGATGTGATTGAACCTCACAGTAACTAGAGAATTTCTCAAACTATTCAAGAAAATAATAAAGGGAAACGATAAAGACTATGACAATATAATTAATTTTAAATCCATTGTAGATGTGATTTCATATTTAAATATAGATATCAAATTAACTACAAAACCATTCAATATATATATATATAATTTATGTTAAATGCTTATTTTACTAAATCGGGACATATTCCAATGAATTAGGACTCCAATATTTCAATTATAGGAGGAAATCCATCTCCATTTTTATGTATATTAGATTCTATTTTTTCTATTGGATTCCATTATTACTATTATTGGAATCCATTAGTAGCAATATTGGATTCCAATATTGTCAATATTGGAATTATTTTGGTTCCAGTTTCACTATTATTGGATTACAATAATGTTATTATTGGATTCCAAAATTGCTATTTTTGGATTCCAATATCGTTATTATTGGATTCTAATTTGGCTATTATTAAGGTGCATGAGCCTCGATGTAAGGTGAGTGGTTGCTAACTCTTATATGTCATGAGAATCAATGTAAGGTGAGTGGTTGCTATCTCTTATATGTCATGAGAATCAATGTAAGGTGAGTGGTAGCTAACTCTTATAATTCATGAGCATCGTTCTAAGGTGAGCGGTTGCTAAATCTTATAAGTCATGAGCTTGTTGTATTAAATGAAAATGAAAAAGCCTCAATGTAAGGTTAGTTGTTGGTAACTATTATAAACCATGATCTGTTGTATTCAAGTGCAAGACCTACACTATGAAAGTGTAAGTCTCCCACTCTAATAGTCAGGGTTTACACTTTTAAAGTCTTAGAGCCTCATAGTTTTGAAGTGTGAGCCCCACGCTCTTGAAAGTTTGAGAGCCCTGCACTTTCTAAGTGTGAGCCCCACACTATGAAAAGTCCGAGGCCTCACACTTTTGAAGTGATATCCCCACACTCTGAAGAATCTGAGCCTCGCACTCTGAAAGTGTGAGCCCCACACTTTCAAAGTTTGAGATTTGCACCTTGAAAGTGTGAAGTCTCACACTCGAACTTTCAGAGTGCGAATATCAAACTTTTAAAGTGCGTGGCATGCACTTTCAATGTTTAATATGTACATATCCTTAAATTTTACACTGGCCTTAAATTATAGTGGTGTTATTTTGACTTCTGGTGGAACTCATAATAAAATTACATTCTCACCCCGAAATATACCTTGTAACAACTCAATTATTATTTTTTGAGATTGTACAAGTTCACTAGTGTTTATTATTATACATTATATCTATGAATAATAATTAAAATGAAACAAAATGTTAGGAGTTTATGTATATCAAAATCATATTACATTGAAAAATAGTAGAATTTATGCTTGTAAATTGTTTTTGTAGACACTAAATTTGGGTCACACTCCCCTTGGCCCCCTTTAAATGATTAACATAATGTATTCACCTAAGCATGACCCATTACCCGGTATTCATATTAATTTAATTACTTACAATTGTATTAATGTTCATCCTCACATTATTAATTAATTTAATTACTTTAATTAAGTTAATTTACACCTCACTTGGCCACATCACTTAGACACCTCACCATGGACCTATTCCTAGCCTATTAATTAACTAAGACTAGGTACTTATTTATCCTAACCAATTGGGACTTATTCTAACCCTAAAATTAAAGTCTCGTTCATTCTTCAATAACACCCCTACTTATCTAAGTGCCAACCCTCACTTGAGACCCAAATGGACAATCAAAATCATGCCAATTATAGTAAAGATCTTCCTATTTTTGGTAAACCTAGACTTACACCTTAACCGATGTTGGTTATCCCTCAACCGGCTTGACCACTTAACCACCATTGGTTACTTTATTTATTATTTTGCAACCTTTTACCTAGGTTGGTAATTTTTATTTTTGATAGAACTATTGCATTCAAGCACAAATCCAAAGCCTCTTAGCATCTAGACGACACAAAATAATCAACCATGGGCCCAAGCAGGACCGGTTCTCCTTCCAGCATTGGAATACTCGTAGGAACATTATGAGAGTATACTTGGTGGTGCGATTCCAGAATCTCTTCACAGATCAACTACCCTCCACCTTCACCTACCAGATCTGTAAATGCAAGCAAGTATACATGACTTCAATCATATTGTGTTTTTTAAAGTCTAGATTTCATACCTCTTTAATTATACTTTATTTCTACATGTATTATTTTCTCTACCTCCTCGAACCTACCAAACCAACCACCTATAGCCTTTCTTCCTTCCCCGACTTTCCCCTCTGTATCCCCCGAGTCTTCTCGGTCATATCACAAACCTAACCCAACCCTCTCACTCTCTATCAATCACGAAAATGCCAAAATCCTCTTTTATCAAATTATTGTCAATTTTCCTTACCAATGTCGGTTCCTTGATCATTATCAGTTTCACCTCCATACTAAAATTACTCACCTAACTAATATTAGTCTCTATTTCATTTCATTCCTTTTAAGTAAAAAGCCTCTCCATCAATAAAAACTAACCCAAAATTCACTTGATCAAGCCCAGGACCACCATTAGACCTAAAAAACCCAAAATAATCTACCAAACCTCCAAATATAGTCATAACCTTGCCTATTAGATTATATTTTATTATTGTATTTGCATGAGATAACAAAATCATATAACTACAATATGATTTTCTTACTTCATGATATTTGCATTAAATTGTATTTAAAAGTGGATTGATAGCCTTCTAGGAAGCACCTCGCTTCCCAGATCTAGCACTCGCTAGGCAGTCCACTAACCTATATTATTAATAATATTTGGTGGTCTTGTTTTGTTTCTTATATAGGTTGTTCCTCCTAGCCAAAGGGAATCTCTTCATGATTAGCTTGGATTAAAAGGTCACTAACGCATGCATTCAACCTTCAACCTATATATCACAAGTATTCCTCCTAACTTGTTTCCTATTCATTATTTAACTAGCAACAAATTAGGTGAAACATATTGGCATACATGGTGGGACCCATCCATGGTTCTTTGCATTATTCATTCATAGGGAAATATTGTGTGTCTATTTTCATTCAAACAAGTTCACATTAAGCTTCTTCTTTGGAAATATTCTTCCCTTGATTGTGTCGGTGAAACTTGTTTTTTAGGATTAAAAAGAATTATTCTTTCTTTTCTTATATTGCATTTAGTGAAATTCATACCCTTAACCTCTTCATAATTTTTTCTCATCGAATATAATTTGTGGATTTGGATTTTAAAACTTTTGCACTTGCATTGTTGAGTTTTTACATTATAGCTAATCTAAAATTGTGGGCAACCTATATGTTGGAAGTCATGCCCAACTGATGGTTGAAAATTTGAACCATAGCTCACATTTTACACATTCTCTATGCCGATCACTAAAACCAAATTACACAATTCTTAAACATCTTCCTTGGAATAAGTTATCAAGGATCACATGATCAGAGGATTGATAGTGGCCTCTAGCTTGTTTCTCTATCCAATCATCATCTCAGAGAAGGATCTCCCACACCAAAACATTACATGAAACCAACCATAATTATAATAATTTATAGGGCACACTTGTTAACCAAAAATTCTATTCTGTTTATAATTAGTCCTAAATGGCATAAGCCACAACATTTAATCTACATCATAGGATTTTGTGTTTGTTAGCTTTTTGTCTTCTTACATTTTGAGGTGTGAGTTATGTATATTCATTTTTTCTTATCCTTTTATACCCCACATCAAAACTAGTGTATTCCATTTTTATTCTGGGTTTATTACGACTCTTCATAGCCATACCTAGTCTCTGGGTTGGTCCTTTTATTTGATCTAAATCACCAAAACTCCATTTTTTCTTCTCTTCCCAAATTTCACAACCGATATCGGTGCAGCGATCAAAATCGGTTGTATCATCTTACTGGCATCGGTTAACTGACTGACATCGGTTTATATAATTTTTGGTTATTTTTTCTAGAATAGTATTCTTCACCTTCCTATTCTTTTCATGGTTTTGTTCTACCATTTTTATCCCACTCCTAAATCTCTGATATCATTTTCAAGATCTAGGTTGACCCATTTTCACTTGTCATTACCAAATATTTGAATCTCTTACTCTTCACAATAGCTGACATCAGTGTGAGTCCACTGAAACCAATTACCCTTATCTTGGCATCGAGTTATAATAATCAAAATCGGTCTCTATTTTCTAACTTTCCAATCAGAACAACGATATAATCACTCATTTTATATTGATTTCCTCATTTCTTCTTTATTTTCACATCATCATTGAAGCTCAAAATACATGTTTTATCATTAGTCACATGGTTTTGAATCATAAACAAGATAACACTCTTATGATTCATGCAAGCTTCCAACCACACCCACCTATCCCATCACCCCATTCAATCTCATCGCCCATGGACCCTAACATGGATCTTGTCATACCCACTGGTGATGAGGAGTTCACAAGAGTCCTTGATCACAACCCCATTTCTCTGTAGTACTATCTCACTCATTCATCTACCTAAGATTCATCATCACATCTCGTATACATCATGCATGTGTCCATTCCCCCTATTCTTGCACCCACTTCCACCTTAGCTACTACTAGCTTGGCCTTACCATCTCTTGCTTTACTAGTTGTTGTGTCCCAAATTGACCCTACATCATTGATATCTACTGTATATATAGAATATGTCATGCCTTTGATGTCGATCCACTCTATGATGTCAACCATGCCTTTATTAACTACCTTGAGTGTAGGTTTACCTACACGTGCCACCTCTCATATACTTATTACATCTCATCCACCTATGGTATTGGCAGCCCATACTACCTTCTAGAACATTGTCCTATCCATCCCACAATCTCTTTATTTGATTTCTATGAGGTTCATTACGTCCACTCACCCTACCTATAATTATCACCAAATCCCCTATTTCATCTATCGCTTATTCAAGATACTTGCCATCTACATCTATTCTGGCCTACATTCCTCCCTCACAATTTTCATACTCGGCACCACCACATATTGGGATGCTACCCACATCATACCCTCCTCATCTAACCCCTTATACTACAAGGTTTTCCTAGTCATCTCAACCTACCAATGATCTTATCAAAATGATGATGGACAAGTTTGTAAACATTGGAAGCATCTTTCTCTAGCTCGGTAACTCGTGACATATGATGAGATTTGCAATGAGCCCATTCACCTATCCATACCCTACGCATTGGGAAATTAATAAATTTAATTGATTTATTAGCAAAGGGGACCCATAACAACACTTGTGATCTTTTAAACATGGGTGTTATTTGATCGCTCATGATGACACTTTTCTATTGTGAACATTCCCAATGTCCTCGATAGGACCTGCTTTGGATTGGTATAGTGCTCTACCTAGGCACTCCATTTTCTCATTCAACCAAGTAGCTCAAGCCTTCCTAGACTAATTTTCTAGCAATATTTTTAGCAAGGTCACTATGACTGAATTATATGCGACACACCAATATGAAGATGAATCTAGCGTAGACTTTGTCACTCGTTGGTGGACCACGATCAACTAGATCACATTCCAACTACCTCAAACCGAGTTAATAGATTTGTTCACAAGGTCTTATCTTGGACACATCTCACAAACTTTCCAAGTTCAAACCTTCGCACATTTAGTGAGGTATTCACCATAACCTAGAAACTTGAAATTTTTGCCATTGAAGAGAAGCAAATAAAATCATGTAACAAGAACACTACATTTAAATCAAACCATACCTCTTATTCTTCAAAATTGTAAAATAATCACTACAACAAAAATGATCTACCAAGGTAGTAGTTTTGAAATCCGGTCCATCTCACCCATCCAACCAATCAAATCCTTCTTTAAATCTTTCTCTCATTCATGTTTTCTAGTTCAATTGGGAGAAATGAAAACATACTCCCATAGGAGAACCCTACTCTTTGGTTTTATAAAAATTCTAAAATCTAGAGCAGTCACTCTTCCACCCATCAAACCACATACTAGTCTTTACCCCTCTTTTCCAATACATGCATGGTACAAAGAAAATTATTACAGTAACTATCATCATGTTAAATGTCATAGCGATGGTAATTGTATAACTTTCAAAAATATCATCTAAGAAATGTTAGATAATGAAGACATTGTCTTGGATAATCCTAATGCACTGGATAATCATAACCTTCACATATTCAAGAAGTTATTCCCAAATCACACCTCCTCATCTAACAAAACTACCAAACCTTGACGAATGATAGTAACCTTATTCGAGTTCATGTTGTTTTTGATAGTATACTAGTTATTCCTCAATTTCCTCCTACTCCATCTATTAAGGAGATTTTTTCCCGTGGATCCTTCATCCATGGAGGGATTTGTTTCATCTGCTCCCTTACCCATAGAGGAGTCTCCCTTATCTCCTCCTTCACCAATGGAGGAGTCTTCCATATCTCAGATGCGGTTTCCCCACTCACCTCTCAACCTGACGAACAACCCATAATACTCACTCTTCTACCAACAGGAGATTCATGTTTACCTTCTTCTTCACTAAAATATGTACTTACCTCATCCAAATTGTCATCTTCCCTACCCATAGGGGATCCATTAGCAGCACCCCTTCTTATTGGTGACAATTCTCCATTGGATTTCAATGACCATGTTGATTTTCTCTTGACTCTTTTACCCACAGAGTCTAAAGCCAACCAATTCCCTATCTCATAGACATTCTTTATAGGGATTACTACCAAATTAACATCCTCCTCTCTTTCTGATGGTGTTAGTTTTACATTTGGTGACCAATTAGATTATGTTGAAAATTCTATGATTTGGCGAAGCCTTTGATTTCCTTTCTCAACTTAGATGAAAATATTGTCTATTGATACTTCCACGATCTATCCAAAGGTGTTTTAGACAACCAAACACACCATGCATATACCAGTTGTAGTGACCTCTTGTTCATCACCCTCGCCCACACACGAACCTTTACCATCAAATGAAATTTTTCCCATGTGTAAAACCTTACCTACACCTATATCTTTCTCCATGTCTAGACCCATTGCCACTTTGGGAGTCATGCCTAAATCAAGCTAAGTCTATCCTCATTTTAAACTAGATCTAGCCACGTCCTCACAATCTATCGCATAGAATATTACCTCACCTAAGAAGAATACCCATCCTCTCGGACTACATATGCTAGCTTCACCTACCACCCCTTTTCACCTTTACCACTTCCATCTATCCTAGGTCACCACCCATCAACCTTGGCCAAATAGCCTCCTAACAAGAGTAAGCCAAAGAACAACAATGTATGCCATCATGATATTTTGTTTCCCCAAATTACATACACATCTTACCCCTTTCTGTCACCTACATCCTTTTTACCTCCTATACCTATATCACTTCCAGTACCCTCATCGTTACCCATGCCATTCCCTTCTCTTCAAAAATACCTTCCATATTACCTCTTACAACAACCTTCACCACACCTTCATTATCACCTTGGATAACCCATCCCCTTCCACTATTTTCCTTCCCTTCTACATTACACACTTCTTCTTCACCTTTACCTAAAAAGGTGCAACCAAATCCCAAGAACCCACTACCCTCTGTAAAGAGGTAGTTCAACCTATACCACCTTCAACAACTAGTTCACATGTTCAATATTTACCAAAGACGGTGCAATCTAAACTTAAAACGGTACTATCTACCAAAAAAGTGGTCAAAATTACTCAACCTCCTATTCCACCTCCAGTTGTGCCTCTCCCACCGTAGTCACCCACAATTCCATCAAGACCCACACTTACTTTACATTGTGATCCATTGGTAGGGTCTTATGCCAACATCTTATATAACCTTTTGGAAACCTCTATCATCACATTTCCACCACTTAAACCTTACAACCCACTCAGAAACAAACTAGAAGGATTTGACGATACCAAAATTTGTAGTTAGCATTGTGTGTTAGGGCATGATGTGGAAAATTGTAAGGCTCTTAAGACTACTCTTCTCTAATTATGTCCTCTCGAAGAAAGCTTTGATGATGATGATTTTTTAGATGAGGACCCTATTCCACCTGCACCTATCAGAACATATCCTCGTCCCGTACCTATTCAATGACCTTCATCTCCCCCTCCATAGACCTTTTATCCTCCTCTAACATTTGAGATCAATATGACCCACATAAGAGAGCTAGCCAAACCTCCGCTGAAATGCCAATGTGTTGCATTATTTTTAAAAAAATAGTATATGCCCTCACCTATTTTTTACCCATCCTATTGCTACACTTATCACGACTCACTTGCTCCTTTACCACATATTAATATGGTTCAAATTTCCACTCGAGCCCAAAAGGAAAAAGGAAAGGAGAAAACAACCATCTCATCCGCTACTCTTTTACCCAATATTCCATCTACACCTGCACCAAAAATCACCATCTGTGGACCCACATACCCTATTTTTGATAGGGTTTCCCATCATACAATGCTTAAACAATTACACCAGTATCCTCTCAAAATTTCTTTATACGACCTTGTCCAAACCTCTGAGTCTCATCGACATGTCCTTATTAAGGTTATGCGATCTATCGAGATTCTACCTAATGACACTACTCCTGTTGCATCCATTATCACTCCTCACCATGTGGCCTCTCTCAAAACTTTACTTCCTTCCTCTATTTATGCTATCACTCATCAAGTAGCCACTCTCAATTTCTCTGACAATAAGATTTTATCCCTCCAATTAGATGATCTTAATCCCACTCTATTTATTTCCATCTACATTTATAATATATGTGTTTGACGTGTTATGATCAATGAAGGTGCTAGTATCAACATCATTTCCTCCCATGTGTATAACCAAATGTGCATCCCTGCCAATTACATGCATAATAACCCAATTATGTTACATTCATTTAACGATGTCATGACTTCCACCCTCAGCACCATCATTCTCCACATTTGTGTGGGCCCCCATGCCATTCCTGAATTATTCTATGTCTTAGAGGGGGAATTCCAGTACAACATGCTACTTGGTCAACCTTGGATTCACGCCATGGGTTGTGTTCCTTCAACCTTACACCATTATTTAAAATTCAAACATGAAGGGAACAACTATACCATTCCATCCGACCCTTAACCATTAAAAACCTGTAATATGTTGTATTGACCAAATGATGTGCTTATGCTAGTTAAGGCATCTACCACTTTCTTTGTCACTTCTTCTTCAACCACTTTCATCATCCACCAATGTTGTTTCTACCTCTTCCACAACTAATTCCTCTAATCCCACTACTATCACTACTTTTACAACTGACCCATCACCCAACCTATCTACTTCTCAAATAACTAATGCTTATTCTTCCCAACTAACTAGTGACTAATCCATTACTACTACGCATATACCCCTCTACGATCCCTTAGAAGGTGTTTCTCAAAGCCTCGCTCTGGGGGATTACCACCTTTATAACATTGACACATTCATTACTCCTCAAGATTATGGTAACCCTCACCAACATCCCGATATGATCACTACATAAGAAAGGTTTTCCCTTATGGTCCACACCACCTTCGTACCAACTTAACATATGGAGGACTTGATTCTTCTACCTACTCACCCGAGAAACCTTCCCAAAATCAACCATTTTCCTCTAAAATTCAATCACTCACAAAATTCCACTTCACCCATGCCTTCTTCCATCGTTGTGCTTGGGCGCGATTTAGATTTGGTTTCTATGAACAAGGCCTCCATACTATCATTCCTTGCACCACTCATAAGCATAAATACTACAATGGTATTGGATTTTCCGAACCACCTTCTAAAAAGGCCCGAGTCAAACTCATTGAGGATGATAAAAATTCCCCATCCCATTCACCAACTTCACCACCTTCACCTCTGAAGTCTTTGGACCCGAATCCATTCCTCCCAACTTTATTTTTTCATAAACACCATTTCCCTTGGGACCTCTAACTTATTAACGAGATGGAAAGGCTCCCTCTTCTCTTCCCTTCTTGTATCTTGACATGATTAATGATGATACACCTTTTATTAACGTCATTCAATGTCAGGACGATGAGTCTATTCTCACCTACCTTGGTGTAGAAGATTCTTATATTCACCGGTCATTACCTTCCACGAGACACGAGACCATGTTGAATGAATCTACCATCAAAATCAATATTCACACTCAATAAAACCCAAATATTCTAAAACTATGAAAAAGCTTTAGATGTTGTTGAATAGGAAGCTTTCACTTCTTTCCTTCGGGATCATAGCAACACTTTTACTTGGTCCTATACCAATAGCCACAATATTGTAACCATTCTGATGCCAAAGCGTGAAATAAAAGTGTAAAAAATACATCCTTGCATTTCCCTTCTTGTCAAAGAAGAACTCCAATGCGTTATTTCTGTTTTCCTTCATCCTACCCATTGATTATCCCTAATGGATCTCTAACATCATTCCTATAATAAAAGTGACAAGGGACTTTGCATTTGCATAGATTTATGTGACCTTAACTTAGCTTTCCCCAAAGATGATTTTCCTCTACCTAGCATTGACCAATTAGTCGATTTTACCACCTAACATGAGATTTATATCACTCATAGACATTTTCTTGGGTTATAACCAAATATTACTCGCCTATAGGATCAACAAAAAAACACCTTCATCACTCATTAGGGCACCCTTTGTTATTGTGTCAAGAACTTTGGCCTTAAAAATGATAGTGCTATATATCAACGGGTGATGAATTATATTTTTCATGACATCATGCATAACATATTGGAAGATTATGTTGATGATATTCTTGTAAAATGTAAACATCGGGCCAAGCACCTCATTGTCCTTAAAGTTGTCTTTGACCATATCATCAAATAGTACATTCACCTTCAACCTAAGAAGTTTGTCTTCATTGTTCTCTCTGGAAATGTCCTTGGATTTTTTTACATGGCATTGAATTTTATCCCTTTAAAATGAAGCCGATTCTAAAATGCCTCAACCTACTAATCTTCATCAACTTTGTAGTTTGCAAGGTAAGTTGTAATCTATTTGTCACTTTATTTCTTAGCTTTCCAACCACTTCCATCCATGTCATCATCTTACGAAAAGGACATCTCCTTCAAATGGGATGTTGAATGTCAAAAATCCTTTGATGCCTTAAAACAATACCTCCTCTAACCACCTGTCCTCATTCCCCTAAGGATGACAAACCATTTTACCTTTAAAAGTTTCTAGTAACCATTCTCTGGGTGTTATGCTTTCTCATTGTGACAAACAACACATGTAGTAAGTGGTTTATTATATAAGTAAAATTCTTATAGACTACAAAACAAGATATACTCATGCTAAAAAACTCTACTTAGCCTTAGTTTTGTCACCAATAAACTTCTCCATTACCTACTCAACGAAAACACCTTTGTTGTCACCAATCTTGACCGATTACATTACATATGCGCTAAGCCCTACTAACATCAATGTGTTGCATATTGGCTCATGATTCTTGTATACCTAGATATCTAATTCATCCATCAAAAATCTATCAAAGGAAAAATAATTGTTGACCAACTCGTTGATGCACATCTCTCCGAACAAACAAATCCTCTAACTTCAATTTCCTTGATGAAACCATTTCTTCACTCTCCCAGACAATACCATTACCAGGATGAACTTATTCTTTGATGGTTCCAAGTGTGAACTTCGGGGTGGTGCAGAGAATTATCCCCATTCCTCTTGATGGTGATCCTATGCCATTATCTTTCAAACTATATTTTAATTGTACTAACAATATCTCTCAATATTAAGCACTCATGTTAGGTATTCAAACTACAAATTTTTAGACATTAAATTAATTAATATATTTGGTGACTCTCAAATGGTTATGAACCAATTTAATGGTGTATATCGTGTTGTAATGAGATAATTCAAAAGTATAACCATCATTTTGACATACTTTTGACTACCTTTGACCATTATGAACTTCAAATCACCCCACGTTCCACTAAAAAATTGTAGATATCATGGCCTATCTTACTTCTCAAATCCCGCTTCGCTTCTATGACTCAAAAATATGTTTCACAATACAAATATTGCAATCACCTTCTTATATAATTTGAGACATCAACCTTGTAGGAAACATTGAAAATGACCCATATGACCGTTGGTATAAGCGAGTGTTGACTATCTTTGAATTTAAATTCTACCTCTAGATCTTACTCGCATGATGGACAACAAGCATTTCTTATAAGTGTCTATCTCTATTTCATCATGAGTGGTCTTCTCTATAAACATGGTTTTGATGTTATCCTATTACATTACCATATGATTTCTAAAAATCTACACACCAATAAGAAATATCATGATGCGATTTGTGGGGGTCACTTGATGGCTTAGTTATCAATAAGCGCATCCTTCTTTTGGGCTATTACTAACCAAACCTAAACCATGATTGTTGGGGCTATGTAAAGCATTATATGAAGTGTCACCAACATTCCAATTTTCATCACACCCCTATTCATGCCTTACAGGTCACACGAGACCTTTGGCCTTTCTCTCAATGGCATTTGGAACTTTTTGGAGAGATCAACCCTCATTCTTGCAAAATTCATCAATGAATTATTACATTTCTGAATATTACACTAAATGGGTGGAATTTGTACCTCTTATTGCTATGAAAGTTGAGAAAATTTTTGAATTCATCAATCATCACATCATTTTTCTCTTTAGTGTTCCTCATTGCCTCATCATCGATAACGGAAAAAAATTCAAGAACAAAACCCTACGAAACTCTCGTAATGCCTTCATATTCAAGTAATTTTTCTTCACATTATTTTCCTAAAAAAATGTCCAAGATGAATCAAATAATAAAAATATAAATAAATTTCTAATGACAGTGGTTGGCGATATTGGTAAGGATTGGAATGCGCACATTCCTTTCACCTTATGGGCTCACCACACTTGTATTCGCACCTCAACTACTACCAAACCTTTCTCTTTGGTCTACGGTGCAAAAGTTGTCTTGTTGTTTGATGTTAAAATTCCATCTCTTCATATCTCACTCAAAGATATGCTCAATGATGATGATTTTCTTTGGGACTTGTTTGTTAGAACTCAAGTTATTAGACGAACGTCGTCTAAATTCTCTATATCACCTCTAAATATATCAAAAACGTATCAAATGTGCCTTTGATAGATGTTTCCAATAACGAACCTTCTAGGTCGGTGACCTTGTCCTGAAGGAAAATCAACATGTATCAAAAGTGGAGAAAAGTAAATGGGCCAAGTTTTCTCCTAATTCACTTGGACCTGTATCGTCACTCATGCCTATGGATCAAGTGCTTATCATTTGTCTTCACTCAAAGGTAATCATGAACCCGCGACCCTTAATGCCTTGCATCTTTTACCATTATATTGTTGAATAAATTCTGGATCATCTTTTGTCTATTAAACGTTTGTCCCTTAAGCACCATTCACCTTCCACTTTCCTTAAAAAGAATCATGTGATTACCCGTCACCTTTCACCTTATCTTCAATATAAGTACTTCTACTATACTCATGGCATGATTCTCATGGATACTTTTTGTCCTTATCAAGATATAATCCAATGGTCATTAATCACTTAAAATCTCTCTTTCATAGCTACCCCTATGTACTATGGTTTTGTCTTCATAGTGTTGTCCGTGACCTAAAAGTCCACAAACAATTCAAAAGTAATATATGGGATTTTAAAATTCAAACTGCTTGAGTCAAAATTCTAGCAAAAATATGACTCCCTCAAAAAGGAAATCTAATTTTTCTATCTTGTTGGTATAAATATCTGCTCCTCGAAGGATAGCTATACAAAGCTACCCATATTGTACAATATATCACAAAAAGAAGACTATTCATGCAAAAATAAAATAAAAATATTCTAAAGCTTCTCACATCAATCAGATTCATAAAGACCTCAAGGAGATATTCTACTCATCCAACCTATACTTCCCACATCGATCGATCTATAAAACAAAAGCAAAAGCAAAAAGAAAAATATAAATTTTTCTTCATGGAATCACCTATTTCGATCTTGGGTATTTTGGAAGAGGAATGTTGTCTCACACCAGGTTACACTAAAACAAACTCTTTAACCTCACTGAATTTTCTCTCTAATATTATGCCTACTCAAGGGACATGCTGCAAATGTGACATTTCATGATCATGTAACCTTCTTCACCTTAGAATAGCCAATCAAGAAACACCTTCAAGGTTTTTATGTTCATAATCCAATCTTTGGTATGATAGAATCATAAGGGATCTTATCAATTAGGCAGCTCTTTTGTATCCTCTCACCATGAACTTGTTTTCTTACTTATTGATCCTCTTACATAGGACCAGAAATTCAAAACCTACATTCTAGGAATTCCTCTTCAACAAAAATCACCCATATCTATTCACTATAGCCAATAACCATGTCTATTCGACCTAAATTCAACCATGCCTATATGACCTAAACTACACCATGCCTAAATGACCTAGACTCAATCATGCCTAAAACCTACCAACCCATTCATCTATCCTCATCCTATTATTCCCTAGCTTATGGGAGAACTACATCATCCTGAGGCCCCTTTTCATCGGGACTATGTAGGCAGCACTCCAAGGGCATGGGGCCCTTGGAGGTTAGCTCAACCACTTTTTCCCTAACCAATTTTCCCCCTTTTATATTCACATTTTACCTTAGTTAGTTTCCATTTTACAAAAATTGGAAATTAAAAAATCATAAAAACATACATACCTACCATTTTATAACATCAACCATATCACACATCAATCATTTAACATTTCCATGATATCAAATATTTGGAAATTTAAACCACAACATACATATACATCATTATTTATTTTCCATACTACCAATAACTTGGAAATTAAATCAAATGCAAAAACATGACCAAACCATGCCTATACCTAGACTCCACCATGCCTAAATCACCTAAATGCACCATTCCTATACTTGACCAAATAGTGCCTATACCTAACTTCATATTGCCTATACCGACTCACTCATGCGTATATGACCTTGAGTTTATCATGCCTAAATCACCGAAACTCCACCATGCCTATAATTGACTCCATCATGCCTACATGACCTTGACTCAATTATGCCTAATTCGAATAGTTTCCATAATACACAATAAAAATGGAAATTAAAAAAATAACATCATCCATCAAGTAAACATCATCAACTATATAAGGGGAGTGTATGTGTATCAATAAATATATACATATATAAATAAACATTAGTATCTCAAAAATCTCATGTACAATATCACTTCTTTGGTATGCAGGATGATATATATATCAAAAAATCAAAATAATCATACAATATCAAATATGGATATCAATCATCTCCCCACATGATACCCACCTCTCTAGTCTCATATGTCTCCTCCTCCTTACTAGTCATGCGCTTTGCGAACATCTCACCACCCTCTACCACTCCTTGCCTAGCCTCGATCTCCTCCTCCTAGCCCTCTATTGGACTCGGTCTAGGAGAACTAGTAACCTCACCCTGGCCCTGTCTCTAGGGATAATGACCCCCTGTGCTACCAAAAGTGTGAGTCCTAGATCTAGTCCAATCATTGGCTGCCTACTGGGCTTGGTACTTAGCATATGAAGACAAATCCATACCTGCAGTGTGGCTAGATGGTCTTGATAATAGAAATCCTCATTCGGGGAATCCACAGAACCTCACCATGGATATGGTTAGGGGTGGTGAAATTGGCCTAATTTTCCCCTATGAAATATTCCTAAACAAGAGGATACCTTGTCCTGGTGTAAGTGTTTGTACTATGAGACCCTTTCCGTGTGCCTGTCCTAGTACCTCTGTAGCTACTTGGGCCTACACATTCACGTGCAATGCTGTGTGGTGACCAATGGTCATTTAAACGCCCACTGTGACTATAAGGTGATTACCTACCCTCCATCCCCATCTTCACCATGTGCGGGAGTATGTGTCTATGCTACACTGGGCCTAAAGGGCCATCACCAATCCCTGTAAGGTGGTGACCTGTACCTGTGACCTTGTCAGGTGTTCCTATAACCTTATAATCTAGGCCTATAGGGCAACCACGACCCCGTAATGTGTCCCTTTTTACTATGATTGTCGCTAAATTAGGCCTCCCCGGCCTCGATGGTGCTGCCCATAGTTGTGCTACCCACCACTTCCTATATCCATTGGTGATACCCGCATCATCAATCCTTCTATCTAGCACCTCCTCCTCCCCGCACTGTTAGAACACTAAGACATGGTGGATACATCTGTCTCTCCACATCATCTCTATAATACTATGGGAAAGGTGGGGGAACCTCCTTCCAAAGTCCAAACTATCCTCTGACCTTGTCCATGGGTATCATCTCATGCTCCCAGAACGTCACCCCCTATATCCATCTTAGTAATTAAAGCTCCTCTAACTCCTCGGTCATGTCTCTATTTGAAAAAAATAAACATATTGTTGTCACAAGATATCCACCGCTGATAGGCCCTCTAACATCCACCTATAGTATATAACATCATATATGGCCCTTACAACTCTTGGTTGTGCCCTGACTGGTACCCATCTCCTGAAACCCTCTGCAAATGACCCCCAAACTTATCCTGTCATGATAAGACAACTAGATGCACACACACAATGTGCTCATACGCCCAACATTATAACAATAATGTGCAATGATGAGGATCATCAATCCTTGTCATTAATAATGTCAATCTAGGTTGGTGTCCGAAGGCAGATGTATGCATTAAGCGAAGATGATCTTGGAAATCGATCCCTTAAACACAATCAAAATTGCATAAATTGAAAGCACACATGCAGAAATTTATGACACACTTGCCGAAATTGAAACACACTTGCATAAATTGAAATTGTTGAATTGAAAATAAAGGAAAGAGGAAAAGACACTCACGAGTTCACAAAAGAAAAATTGTAGAAATAAAGAAATAAACATCAACACATTGATCTATCTTCCTTGGAATGAGTGGACATCTCATTCCTTGGAAGATGATTTAACTCATACTTTTAATTCATAAATTTCAGAAAAACTTTACTTCCAAATATTGGAAAGAAAGAACATATCTTTATTACTTGGGAAAATAATTACATATCTCGGTGTGGAAGGTTGCATTTATAATTCATGCATCCAACCAACTCCTTATTTTAGGAAATAAAATCTAATATTATATTTATTCCAATCCTAACAACTAAGATCTCCATCTCCAAAAAAATATGGAGAGAGATATATTATTGAAGTCAAATCTTATCTTGCTTATTTTAGAAAGATTTGCTCCTAAATCTTCTCCTTGCTTTTTGGTAACACAAATCAAAATGATTTTATTATCCTACATTATTAGAAGGATTTTTTTCCTTAAATGATGACTTTGACCAAATTCCTTTCCTATATTTTCCATTTTACTTTGTTGTTTTTGATTGTGGGACTTTTGGCGCTTGTCTAATATGCTTTTTCCTCAGACTGTAGATCACTAAAAGTTAGATCTTTCTTCATTGGTATAACTTGTAGTAAATATGAATGAGGTTTTTGTTAAAAACATTTCTATAAACAAAAACCTCTCTCATATTTTCTATTTAACTTTTTTTTTCTGTTTATGGAACGTTTAGTGCTCGTTTGATAAACTTTTCCTCGACCTATAGCTCACTAAAAGTTACATATTTCTTCATTAGTAAAACCTGTAGAAAATATGAATGAGATTTTTGTTAAAAAAATTTCTATGAACAAAAACCTCTCTCATATTTTTCATTTAAATTTTATGTTTCTGTTTATGGAACTTTTAGTGCTCGTCTGATACACTTTTTCTCGGACTACAAATCACTAAAAGTTAGATCTCTCTTCATTGATAAAACTTGTAGCAAATTTGAATGAAATTTTTGTTAAAAATAAATTTATGAATACAAAACTCTCTCAGATTTCCCATTAGATTATCTAATTTCTCACAATCCCTCAAAAAATGTCATTCTGCTGATGCAAGTTCCGGAACTAAAGTTGTCATTCCTTTTATGCAAGTTCCGAACTAAATCTGCAAGTTCTAGAACTAAATATGATTTTTACATGAATTGCAAGTTCTAGAACTAACTTTCATTCAATTAATACAAGTTTTGGAACTAAATCTATGAGTTATGGAACTAAACCCGCGAATTCTGGAACTAACTCTATGAGTTCCGAAACTAACTCTGCAATTTCTAGAGCTAACTTAAAACAACTACAAATTTTGCATGCGACCTTGGATTGAGATGATTATTTTTTGAACTTGCATAATTTTTCAAGAGGAATCTGAATATGAAATCATATTTGAGTTTAAATATATTGTTCATGATCAGTTCCACTTTTCCCAATACTAGCATTATCTTTCCTTTATGTCCTACATACACAAGACTTGCATATTTTCCCAAATAATCAATAAGATTAGTCAAAAAATATATTAAAAAATATTTCTAAAGAATGAACAAGATATATACCCTGTATTCTATCTTAAGAAAACTATAAGTTCCTAGATTACATTTAAATCCACTTTTAAAGGTAACTTGGAAGGACAAAATAATGGTAATTTATGGTAATTTTATGGCCTCATCATGTAACACATACCAAACCTCCATAACCTATCATAGGCCCATAGCTCCCCATACATCTGGACAAGGAAATCTAGTGCCCAAGAAAATCAGACCCGATCCTCGATCGTGTCCTGTAACACCCCCATCGGTGCTCATGGAAATCTCCCACCCTTAGAATCCATGAGAGAAAAATAGCCTACATCCACCATCATCAACATAGATAACCTAGTATTTTGTGGATAAGTTTCATAGATATCCTCATAAATTAGAATAACACTTTGATAACTCATCATATCCATTGCCTCACCAAATACCACCACTATCGGCTCCACCGATCCGTCACTCGAAATAGAATACACTTGCTCCCCAACAATAGGAATCTGTAGGATGCTATACATATCCTCCAATGTGATGGTCATCTTTCTAGTCAATAAATGGTCATGGAGTCTCATATGTCGATAAGAGTGACCATCAAGCTAGGATGTTGGCATATACACCTATAAAACCAAATCAAACTAAGTCCCACATCTAATATGTGTTACCACTCCTCAGCTATCATGCTAGGTTGCATTTTTACCAATAAAGGTGGTACTCTATCTCTCATAGTCAGTTATTCTCTTTCCTACATCATCCAAAAAAACATTGTCAAGTCATGAACCTCTATAATTACCTATTCCTTAAAACCTCAACTGGCCTCTTATTTAGCCATTTTTTACCAAATAATTCCTAAACCATCCATCATACCTATCCTTCACCTGGTTTCCATACCTACCCTTTACCTTGTTCACCTAAAACTTTGTTGTCTTTATGCTAATACTTACCTAATATACTAAATCATTTCACCTAGATACCTATCACACATCAGTAACATAGTGCCTTACCCTCTTCCACCTACATTAGCCTTCACCTACACCTACCTCACTTATTTAACTTTCCCATATAGATCTTCTTTCACCCAAATCACTTTGTACATGGTGACATCGATCTCCTTCACCATAATCGGTCATCTTGACCAGTGTCGGTCACCCCAACATTGACCAATCCAGGCCAAACGAACCGAAGTCAACCAAACAATCACCAACGTTGGTCACTATTTCGAAATGAAACTAAAACCCCTATCCCCATTTCAAAAATCAACAAAAAAACACTTAAAACCCTACACCACCCACCCAAATTTACCCTACATTTATTCCTAACCCTACTTAACCTACATTTTCCCCTTTCCCACCCCTGTTTCAACCCTTTTTACCAACAATTTCAAAATACAATTCCCACCCCCATTTTACCCTAATTAATCAAATCTTTTAAAATGCAACAAGAGGTGTTGGAATGCCTCCTACCTCTACTTAGTGTCATCTCCGCGAAGCACCTATGGTCTCTATGCCAAGTGGTCCTCCCGATCCCTCTCCTTCCTCTGCCATGTCAAAATACACTCTCACCTCACAACCAATCCACTCTCTCTAATTAATCTCGTGGACCCACCTACCAAATTCCAATTACCTGTTAGTCACTCTCCAAATCAGCTATAGACATCATATCGTCACTTTTCCACTTTCCACTTCTTTTGTCATTTTCCACAAATTCCAAAGTAGCAAATGACTTTGTAAAACATAGATTTTACCTTTTTTAGCCCCACATAAACATAACTGAAATTAGTCAGGTCGTACCCTAGCCAACTGACATCAGTTAAGCTATAACCAGCATCGGTCACCCGACATAGCCATTTGACCCACAATATGCCCACTTTTCCTAAACATAATGTTTTCAAACACCTTTTACCCTTCCCAACACCTATTAAAAACTCATCCACAAGACTATATTACCTATATATTTCCTTAATTGCACTTAGGGACATGTTATTTTCCTATACCTCATCCTTACATATACCTTGACCTACATACCACGACATGAATCATCTTTTGTGACATTCAAATTTGTGTACTTATTATAACTTGGAATGATGTTACTCATGTGGTTTAGCATATTGACCTTA
Organism: Taxus wallichiana var. yunnanensis; assembly: GCA_018340775.1. Lineage (NCBI taxonomy): Eukaryota > Viridiplantae > Streptophyta > Pinopsida > Cupressales > Taxaceae > Taxus > Taxus wallichiana. Next base: position 277,209,878 of record CM031244.1, read on the forward strand.
CCTTGCTTTATGTCATGAGTTTTATCCCGACCAAACCTTTGGTGCCTTGGAAAAAAACCTATTACCCATTCCTAGACCTTACATAGTTGTGATTCAGGACCATATCATATACCTTGGATACCTGAATCACAATGACCTCGCTTTGTATAAACCTATCAACATTTGACAAAGTAGAGTTTATAAGATCTTCAACATAGTACCTTATCACAATCTATACATGTGCATGTGTTTAATTGATAGTATCTATTGCTCGACCATTCCCCTTACATATAACCCATCCACCCTTTTTATTAATAACCTATTTATCAAACCATTCACCGACTCTATTTCCTACCTCATCAGTTCCTAGTTTGAGGGGGATCACTTTTATCCATACTTGGGAAACCTAATCTCCATTCACACCTAGGAAACTGACTTCTAGTTTTGTCACCATCACTTACTAATACAAGATATGTGACAAAAGGGGGTAAATGTAGACACCAAATTTGGGTCACACTCCCCTTAGTCCCATTTAATTAATTAACATAACGTATTCACCTAACCATGACCCCTTACCCCACATTCATATTAATTTAATTACTTACAATTGAATTAATGTTCTTCCTCACATTATTAATTATTTTAATTACTTGAATTAATTTGATGTACACCTCACATGGCCACATCACTTAAACACCTCACCATGGACATATTCTTAGCCAATTAATTAACTAAGACCTGGTCCTTACTTATCCCAACCAACTAGGACTTAGACTAACCCTAAAAGTAAAGTCTTATTCCTTCTCCAACAACACTCACACTTATCTAAGTGCTAACCCTCACTTAAGACCCATATGGAAAATAAAAATCACGCCAAAAATAGTAAAGATCTACCTATTTTTGGTAAATCTAGACTTATCCACCTTAACCAACATCGGTTATCACTCGACCGATACCGGTCACCTAACTACCAACAGATACTTTATATATAATTTTGAAACCTTTTACGTAGTTTGGTAATTTTTCAGTTTTGGGAGAACTATTCCTTTCAAGTGAAAATCCAAAGCCTCTTAATATCTAGACGACACAAAATACTCAACCACAGGCCCAATCAAGGACCCGGTTCTCCTTCGAGAGCATTGGAATACTCATGGGAACATTACAAGAGTACTACCATGATGTTGACTCAAGAGTATCTTCAGGGATCAACTACCCTCAACCTTCACCTACCAGATTTGTAAACGCAAGTAAGTATACATGATTTCAATCATATTCTGCTTGCTTAAAGTATAGATTCCTTACCTCTTTCATTATACTTTATATCTTCTTGTATTATTATATCTCCACCTCCTCACCAATATACCAACCAAACCACCTATAGTCTTTATTCCTTCCAGTAACTCCCCCTCTATATCTTGAAGTCTTCTCAGTAATATCGTGAACCTAACCACACCCTTCTCACTCTCTCTATAATCATAGAGAAGCCAATTTTAAATCAAATTATTGTCAATTACCCCTACTAACATCGTTTCCCTTACCATCATCGGTTTCACCTCCATAGCGACATTGATCACCTAAATGATATCGGTCTCTATGTCATTTCATTCCTTTTGAACAACAAGTCTCTCGATCAACCAAATCTAACCCAGACCTCACCTGATCAAGCCCAAACCCCTGTTAGACATGCAAAACCCAAAATAACCTAGGAAACCTCCAAATATAATCATAACCTTTCCTGTTAGATTATATTTTCTTATTGTATTCACGCGAGATACCTAAATCGTATAACTAGAATAAGATTTCCTTTCTTCATGATATTTTCATTAAATTATATTTAAGAGTGGATTGAAATCCTTCTAGGAAGTACCTTTCTTTGTGGATCTAGAACTAGGTACGAAGTCCACTAACCTATATTATTAATACTATTTGGTGGTCTTGTTTTGTTTCTTATATAGGTCGTTCCTTCTAGCCAAAGGGAAACTCTTCTTGATCAGTTTGGATCAAAAGGTTAGTAATGCATGCATTCAACCTTAAACCTGCATATCACGGTATTCCTCCTAACCTATATCCTATTCAGTTTTAACTAGTAAAAATTAGGTAAAACAGTTTCATTCTCCTTATAAATAATGAGTCACTTCCATGAGAAAGAATATGGAATAATCATTGACACAATGAAAAAAAAATGTTTGTGAGAAACATTTTCTTAGGCCCTTGGAGATACATTGAACCATTATTTTATAGTTTACATCAATCAAAACACTCATTGTGCCAAAATTGTATTTTTTTGCATCAAGAAATATCAAAATTGAGTTTTCATCATCTTTACATTGAAAGGTTCTATCTATACATTTTAAATTTGTTACAAATTCATACAGATAAAATTCTAAATATTATATGAGGATTCATCGCCTTTTATGGACAATTTTATTTGCACAAAACATGAATACATTTACTACCTCTAGAACGGGAATGTTGGTTTGGATACAAGTAGTGTTGAGTAAAGTAGTAGTTGATGTGCTATCAAAGTAGAGACTAGTATTTATGAGCAAGAAGCAGCAAAAGAGTGTACTATAAATTTCTTATTCAGCCTTGATGTTCTTACATATTTTGGGTCAATGTAATAAATGTTACCCATAACATAGGTAGAGGTGTGGTGTTTGGCTAAGGAAATGAAATTGACAATGCCAAAGTCTAACAAATTTACGTCAAAATTATAATCCAAAAGAATGTTAGAATTATTCACATCCTTGTAAACAATCTGTGGGTTACATTCATAATGAATATATGGTTATCCTTCTTCAGCACCATGAACAATAATTATATGATCGTTCCATTATAGCTTAATCTTCTTGATGATCCTACACAAAAATAAAAATTAACAAAACACTTGTTATATTTTCCAAATATCAATTTTACTATGAAGGTTAGAGTTCTATTGGACACTTCTATTTTAAAAATTGAATCTACAATGTACATATTCATTTTTCTTCATAACATAATCATTTCACTCAACATGTAAGATATATCACAAACTTCTATTTACCATATAATCATAAAACATCAGATTTCCAAGTGAAGAAAGCAAACATCCATGCAAAATATAAATATTCCTATGCTTGATGCTTCCAACTATTTCCACATCAGTTTCAAATGAAAAAAGCTTAGTGGGTAGTAGTGATCAGTACATTATCTTTATAGAAATTGGCTTAGAATTCTTTAAATCACATTTATAAATATTTCTTGTATTACCATAGCCAATTACATATTTCTCTTTAATATTTTTTTGTTATGTCATCGTACATGTAATGAGCCATGTTCATGTGTAGTATGAAAAACCTTGGAGAACCTAAATGTAAAAAATAAATGTGTCAATAAATATATTGTAATATGATATTGCTTTCTAATTTGTCATCTAATAATTTATACAATATGAAATCATTTCTTTCCATGTTAGTTTTAACACCTAGCTCCATGTTGTTTACATATCCTTTTGTAAATACCTTTGGATCATTTGAACGGTACAAAGCTATAATAATGCACAATAGTAGTGTTGAACCCTATCGATGAAAAAGTTTCTAATTGTGAGATAAATGTTGTTCATTGCATTGGGCCACAAATTTTTAGATAACATCATACATATCCAAGTTTTCCTAATTTTTTATAACAATAGAAGAATGTGTCTAGAACCCAAACTATTTAAAACATAGCTACTATTTCTTGCATCGAGTTAATTGGTGATATTGAAAAACTGTAAGAAACTAAAGCTGAATTGGTATGTAGAGAAATTTATGTTTATATCTACAAATGTATGGAGGAAAACATGAAAAGTTTTTAATGAGAGGAATTTCCCTAGACAGATTATTGTAGGAGAGGTTTCTATAAAATAAATAGAGAAATTTATAGTATATTCTATTATTAGGGAAAGATAACTAAATTTATTCTTTCTCAAATACCTCCATAGCTTTCAAAAGTGAAAACCTCCAGGTTTCAACAATGATGTAGTGTAACTCAATATTTTAAAAAAAATGATGGGAAGATAGCCATCAATCCACTATTAGCTCCTCTATCCTAAAGTTGTATAGATTATTTTTTACATTGACAGAAAGATATTCTATAATATATTGATGCTAGTGGCTGCTAGTATTCACTTCTAGCAACAAATTGACATATTCAAACAAACCAAATTTAATAGTGATTAATTGTTGAAATTACATAGTGCAACGCACAACAAAAACATTTATTAATGATTTCTTGATTTTTATAACTGAAGGAGGGTTGAAGGGTCCCTTTCCCTTTACATTATAGATACAATGAGAGGATCAAAGATAAAAACCTGAATGATCCAACAATAATTTGGTGAAAAAAATCTTAAGTGCCTATGCCAAAACACAAGTGATTAGGAATACTAAAAAAACCACAGACCAATAAGACAGATAGGATGATTTGGTAACAATGCAACTGGAAAGGCTATATAACAACCAAAACAAAGTTATAACCTGATGGATTTTAGATACACTTATTTATTTGAATCATATGACACCCCGTAATGGGGATGAAAATGGTTTCTACATGCGGTTCTGGAAAAAAATGATCTTTTCCAATAGGAACCCGACTCTTTAACGAGTTGTATGCCTCATGACCTTTTTAGTGAAGAATATCCCAATGTACATGTTCATGTTACAATAGAGAAAAAATATCATCTAGGTAAAGAAAGAGGATCGAACTATCTCCCACCCTTAGTGTCTCACCCCATTTGGACACACCAAACATGAATCACATTAGGACGTCAAACTATTTCCAAAACTCTAAAAAAATGGCCACGTCCACAAAACCTTCCTATTTATAATGAGCCTCAGATATAAAGGGCCATGACATAGTCGTGGTTTTGTCCATTTCTCGCTTTTATGCCAACTCTATATCTGGCTTGATCTAGTGACAACCCATCTTTAAAGCCCAATCCTTCTCCAGCTGTATGATAAGAAGATGACAAATTAACATCAAAGTAGCTTCAACATTTATCCTTGGGAAATCTATAGAAAAATATAATCATTTCCAAGAACTCAGTCAACAACAACCGGGTCTTTCTCTATGTCAATTCAAAAAATGGATTTCAAACGATGACGTGATATTTTGGTATAAAATGTCATTTCACGCACTGTCATGGAAAATTTCATGAAAGGAAACATTGGAAAGGCCATGACAGATGAAATGAAATCCAGTGAAATAAATACAAAAGGTGTAAAAATAAGGAGGGGAGGATTGATAAATATGTGGGGTGACCATGCCATCACATGCTAGTAATTAATACAAACTTGCTAGGGGATTTAATATCGACCTTTATTGGAAAAGGTGATGAGTCCGGGAGATCAACATATTTATTTCCAATATTATCATGCGATTTTCTATAAAATCTACCTTTTTAGTAGCCTCCCCATATATAACATTTAAGGTCCAATATGTAATTAATGAAAGAGTAAAAAAGGATTTTTATTCACACAAGTTTTTGATGGTAGTGTTAGTAATAATATGAGAGTCGCCTCCAATAATTAATTCATTACTATTCAATTCAATAGTAATGGACCAACAATGTTCCAACACTTTAATTTATTGATTCATACATTTATTAATTTACATTGGATGGCATCAGGGTCTGCAATCTACAATCAGGGACAACCTCGGTAATCAATATCTTGATACTACATAATTTAATCTTCAAACTATTAATAATCATTAAAAAATAAAAATTCTATATTTGGTCCTTTGAGTAATCTCAATAATTTTTACATATAATTTTAATTTACTAATTTGGGATTGATGGTGTGTTTTATTTATGAATAACATCTTATATTCTATTAACAAGTAAAATGATATAAGAATATTCACCAAAAATTGGGTAGTATGGAAGCATGCCCCAAAGCCACGAGTTCAAACTAGGCAGACAAAAATCCTAGGAGTACATCTGATTACAAAACATCACAAGATAGAAAAGAAAAAAATTTAAGCCTCAACTATGAATTACTGACCAACAGTGCACATATCTTGATCATGCCATCAAGATCCAGACAAGTCTTGAGGATAGACAATTCCCTTCTGTTGATTTCCTTTGAAATAAAAAATATTGTTGTGGTGTTGAATGGAAAAAAACTCATTTCTTAAAATTTAATGGAAATAGTCTATAACTTCCATACGTCATCATTTTTCATGATACAAATCATATAGTTGGGAAATACTGAACTGTTATATTGGAAAAAAATTATCGATACAATGTTGTATCAACAAGGTTGGTTAAAGACAATTCCTTCTACAAAATTATACACAACATTCTTTCCACTAACATTATTTTCCAAATACCCTCTTCAACATTCTCTGTAATAGCACCTTCCTCATTTGTGAAATGACTTGTTGAAATTTACTACATATCTCGCATAACCAAATTTATCTTAAATTATTAAACATTATCAACTTCTATTAATCCAAAAACACATTCTAATGAGAAGGTCACCCTTTTTTGTGACTATCTCGCCAAACTTGCTTCAAGTAATCTTGGAGAGAGTTTGACATGCACATATAGCACTTAGACCCATATTTTTGAATTTCCTATGCCTACAAAAGGTTTGTTTATTTTATCAAACACACCATTGGGCATACTATATCAGAAAGAGTAAATCAATACAATAGAATTCTGTCATTTAATACTACACGAGAATCTGGTTCACATTCTCCTTGCTTAAGTGGTTGATCCTTTAGGTATATTTTCTTTGACTCACAATTTTAAGAAAATATGTAAGCTCGAGATGGACAAAACATGTCTTCAGGTTTAAATTATGTACATCTCTTATGATGATCTAACATTTCCATACTACGTGGCTATGTTAATTACAATAAATTTTTGATCTTAGAAATAGTAAAGCCTTCCTTTTCACTAACTGACAATGCTTATCGGTTGCAAAAATCTAGTCATTGATCATCCTTATCAAAGATTTGTATTCAAGGACTAGGCTCTACCAAGGATAGTTCATCGAATATAATATAATTTAAAATAATGAATTCAAACCAATTGAGATTGTTTTTTTGCATTTGTTAAAATAGATTCGTCGAAAATATAGAGGATAATGAATGATAGCCTTGTCATCAACAAATAATTAGAAAACATAAAACATGAATTTCTCTTCATAGTCTTGGATCATTAATTCTTGAGAAAGACCCGTGTTCATATTTTACCTCCATTTTAAGTAAAATGTTTAGGACTATTTTATTTAATAGGTTATTTATGGAAATATGCAGGGCCAAGATGATCAGGATACGTCTTCACATTTAAAATATGTACTTCTATTATCATGCTCTAACTCTTATCTTTGTTGTAAAGATATATAATGATTTTTATTAGGTCGATATTTTATAAAAATAGAAACAATATAGCCAAGTGAGTGCCAAGCCACTCCTTTCAATAAGTAATGTATCTTAGCGGTTCCTATGCATTTTCTTTGATATGAACCGACATAAAAAATGCCTTGTAATGCACCATTTCATCCATTTATATGATTTTTTATCTAAGCACTATGTTATGTAAGTATCGTAGCTTAGTGGTCGCTAAGCATTTTTTTATAATATGAACCTTTTTTATTTCTATTTTCTTAATTAAGAAAAAATTAGCCTAGAGTCCGCTAATCTATTGCTTTCTAATTTTTCAATAAAAAATAAGCGTAGAGCGCTATGTTCTCGTAAGCATTTGAGCTTAGCGGTCACTAGGAATTTCTTTTTTACTTAACTATTTTTGAAATCTATTTTTGAAATTAACAAAAATTTTAACCTTGAGGCCGCTAATCTATTAATTTCTCAAAAGACCTATGTAGATTTTGATAGTAAACAATTTTTATATCTAAAAATTTTGCATCTAAAAATTTCACACAAAATCCCTAGTTCCCAATAATATCTATTACTATGATATGTTATTAGACCGTTATGTTTGAAATAATATTTTGTTTAGCCTATATGCCAAAAAGTGATTCCTTCTTGTAAGTAATCAATCTTAGCGGTCACTAAGCATTTTCTTTAATATGAAATGTTGTTTGATCTCTATATTCAAAATAAAAAATCAGTTGAGCCTAGTGGCCACTAATCTACTCCTCCTAACAAGTAGCGGAGCTTAGCGGTCACTAATCATTTTCATTGATGCACACTAATGTGTAAAAAAGAAAATGATGCAAAGGTGTGTTCCTAGCAGTCCCTATGGTGTTATATGAGTACCCTGAAAACATTTTTAGTAATCATATTTATTCTTGACTATGCAAAGACCTCCATAGCTTTTGACAATAAAAATTGTCCATATCTCACATATCTGCCATCAAAATATATTATGGAAAATGCCTAGCGACCGCTAATATCTATTACTATGATTTGTTCATAAAGAATCTATGTTATCAAGAAATTGTTTATCCTATTTTCCGCATAATCGTTCCTTCTGGTAAGTATTGAATCTTAGTGGTCATTATGCATTTTCTTTCATACCCACCATTTGATTGATCTTGTTCAAGTAATGGAGCTTTGCGGTCGCTAAGTATTTTACTTGATAGGAACTGATATAAATTATGCATTAGAGACAAATAACTTATGAGTAATATAAAAGTTGAAAATTATTTCAATGGTATGTAGTGCCACACTTGGTTGTGGAAGGAATGCATAGTCAATAAGATAAGATTATAGTTGATGAAAATACTAGTGATTGAAAAATGTAAAGATATTTATTTACATTCCTGGAAATGAAAGCTAGGAGTTGTAGAGGCTAGGAATCAAGCTTAGGCTTCTGCTCATCAAATAAAAGGAGAACATACAACATGCAGAGTTGTTCATTAACACATGTTTGAAGAGAATACCCTGATCCCCTATAAAATGTAAGTATTTATTATTTTGAATTCAATGTTGCAAAAATATCATTCTAATTGAGCTTAGTGGTCGGTGTTTTATTTCCTATCTTTAAGGTACTCTCAAATTGGGGTGAAGCGTAAAATTATGTTTTAATTTTTCTAGAGTAAAGCGTAAATAACTCCAAAATATCGATGATCACGAGATATATTAGAAATTTCATGCCACGTGGCAACATTTTAATGGATTACAGTTACAACTTAATAATGCATATTTTTATAGGTAAAAAATATTTGTTAATTCTATCGCTAATTAAAAATTTCTTAATAAATGTGTCAATTATATAATTATGTAATTAACTAGTTCAAACTTGCAAGATGCCACATTTTATTGGATTTTTTTAAATTAATGTGGACAATAGCTAAAAATATTGAATTTTCTCTCCATAAAAATTTATAATAAATGAGACATATATCGCTCTCTTAAAATTTAATTTTTTGTTTTACAAAGTGTTGACTTCTATTTTATAAATGGTTTTTTATTATGCTTAAATTAATATTTTTCATTTTCCCATGAGTTCACAAAAATTTTGACGTTGTCCCAATAGTTTCTACATTAGGTAGTATTTATAAATTATAATTCCATGTATCCCATGCTATTCCCTGAATTAATGCGAATTATATTTATAAAATACCAAATTCACACTAGATAAAAATTAATAATTAACGAGGCATATATCGCTCTTTAAAAATTTAAATTTTTTGTTTCCTAATGTTCAATTATGTTTTCTAAATTGTTTTTTATTATGTTGAAATTAACAATTGTCGTTTTTCCACGAATCCACAAAGAAAATTTTGTTGATGTCCCACTTGTTTCTAAAGTAGGTAGTATTAATAAATTTAATTTCCCTAAATCGAACGCTATCACACAAATTAAAGCACATTCTATTTTAAAAATATCAAATTCACACTCGATAAAAATTAATAGTTAAGTAGGCATATATTTCTCTTTTTTTGTTTCCTAATGTTCACTTTTATTTTATCAATGGTTTTTAATTATGATTAAATTAATATTTTTGGTTTTCCTGAGTGTTCACAAAGAAACTTTTGTCGTTGTCCCACTTGTTTCTAAACTAGGTAAAATTAATTAATTTGATTTCCCCGTATCCCACGATATACCCCAGAATTAAATGCAAAAATTAATGACAAGTGAATTAAAAGTACAATATGCGAAATCCCCACGCTAAATGCCAATAGTTGAAATATCAAAATCTCGCAGCTTCAATTTAAGAAGGGGAAATTCAAATTTTGAGATTCCTTATTCCCACTTTCTTCTTTTTGGAATTTCTTTCATTGAATGCATTTTGAAAAAACTAAATAAACCAGATAAATATATATTAGGTTTCTTATTTATTTTATAATCGTAGAAAAGGAGATCTTGAAATTAGAATACAACACACGCAGTACTAATTTACTTGTTTGAGTCCTCGATTCTTGAAGGTTTTTTTGAATGGTAAGCTGAAGCGGTGATCATAATTGCATTTGAGGGCACACAAACAAGATAGAAAAAATTGATTGTTGATAGATCACCAAAGGTGCGAGTGCACATCAATAGCCCACAAAGGATGGAATCTAAAGAGATAAGAAAATTAGGTTGTAGAATGTATCTCGTTGATACTGTGTTTTAGAGAGAATACGAAGCTTTAACAGACATTATCAAGTATGTCAAAATATTAGATACAACTAAAATATGTATTTATCAAAATAATATATGTTATTTTATGTGTACCATAGTTTATGGTAGGCACTTACAACAACTCAGTATTCTCCTCCTATTCTTGTACTTTGCACCGTAATCCATTTCTGCCTTTCCATTTGGCTTCTTTTAAGTTATGTTCCATCTTCTCGTCAAAATGCAATACTGCTTCAAACCACATATTTTTCTACCCATGAAAAAATATTTTGTAATTCCTTTTAAACTATTTATTCCTTCCAAAAACACATTTTTTACGCTCACCCGTAGCTCAAGTATTTGTGTCATTAAACGGGTTCCCTTTTTAGCCCTTCTCTCTAGTTTTTCTCGTTGATTTTTCGTTCTTCTTTGTCCATTTATTTTTTTCTCATAAGCGTTGACATCTATCTCTAGCAGAAAAACACGAGTCACATATTCTTTTTTAATAAATTGTAATGGTTTGCTTTTATATAGTTTAGGTAATCATTTTGACTTCCTTTAATGATTTTTTAAATATGAAAGAAATAGTTGTGACTAATTATTCAATATTTGATTCTCACTTGATTTCGCATTGATATATATATATATATATATATATATATATATATATATATATATATATATATATATATATAAAATTTCCCATGTAGGCATAATTAAATGCATTTTCTTAACAATTTTTTTATGTTTAGTAAAAGGTAAGCCATTTATATGTACTTGTAAATATTGATAAATATAAATGTTAATAATTCTATTCACAAACATATATTTCAATTACAATTAGTAAAAATTACTTGGTAAATAAGCCATTGATATAAAGTAACAATTTTTAAATTCTAAAATAACATATTCCAAGACTAGAGGTCGTTAAGATCAATGTTTATGACATTGCCTAGCTATTACAAGACAACACAAGGCAAAAAATATTCCAGGATAAGACAAATATTAAAGAGTTTCCTGAATACATTTTTAATCAAGAATGGAGTCTAGTGGATACTAAGATTCTTGTTGACTCGCATATGATAAACCTAGTATGGCTTGCTTGAAAACTGAGCTAAGCACCATTATTGATTTTATATTATTGTAGTAATTTATCATAATCCTACCATGATATTCGAAGCTTAGTGGCCACTAATGTAGAATATTAGAAAATAGAGTTGGCGCAACATAACAAATACTTGAGATTAGAGGCTGCTAGGATATTTTTTACCTTGCATACAGGATAATTAGTAACGACTTGACTAAACAACTAACTCCTTTATTATATTTGGATGTTACATTACTACCTTCTAAGACTAGCAACCACTAGGGTGGATGTTTAATTTATTTATTTGATGTTTCAAGACAACAAATAGTCAAAGAAAATATTAATTTAAACAATTTTCTAAAATACACATATTCCAAAATGAAATTTTCTGCATTATAGCCTCGAGAATTCAATATATTATTCAAAGTCTATCACATGATATTCAAATCCTAAAGCAACCGCTAATGTCATAGAATATTCAACCGAATTGGTGTAACATAATAAAGACTTAATATTAGTAGCTGATAGGATAATTCTTGTCTTACATTTAAGCTATTGATTAACGACCTAACTAAAAAATAAAAATGAACTCGAACTCCAAGACCAATTGTTTAGCAAAGTATCCTTTGATTACAACATGTTATTCAAAGTTTATTACATAATATTCATAGTGGTTACTAACATCGAAGATAATTACAAAGCGTTGCAAGAAATTTACAAAAACTTGAGGTTAGCGGCCACTAAGATATTTTTTGTCTTACATTCAAGATGATTTGTAACGACTCAATTAAAAATATAATTATGCTCCCGCAATTATATTTAAATTTTAAAATACTATTTTCAATGACCTGACGACCACTAGGATGGTTTATCAATACATTTATTTCATAAATACTCATGATTTCAAATGAAAATTTAAGCGTAGATTCCACTAAGCTCAATGGAATATTCAAAGTCTATCACATGAATTCAAAACAAAATGTAAGCCTAGCGGTTGTTGTGATGAATTATAAGCATAGAAGTTACTCGATTCAATATGTTATTGGAATTAGTGTCTTTGCAACATCACAATGGCTTGAGGTTAGAAACCACTAGAATGTTTGTGGTCTTGCATATAGGAAAATTTATAAAGAATCGATTAAAAATATAACTATGCTCCTCGCAATTATATTTAAATTTTAAAAGACTATTTTCAACTATTGGTGACCACTATGGTGGTTGCTCACTACATTTCTTTCCTGAATACTCATGATTCCAAATGAAAATTTAAGCCTAGAAACCACTACACTCGTAGGATATTTGAAGCATATCACACTAATTTTGAATGAAAATTTAAGCCCTGTGGCTGATGTGTTCAATTTTAAGCCTACATGTCATTGGGTTCAATATGTTATTCAAATTAGCATTATTTCAACATCACATAGAATTTAGGTTAGCGGCCTCTAGGATATTTTTAGTCTTGCATTCAAGATAGTTTGTAATGAATCAATTTAAAATCTAATTATGCTCCCCGTAATTATATTTAAATTTTAAAATACTATTTTCGACTCGGGTGACTACTAGGGTGGTTTCTCACTACATTTATTTCTTGAATACTCATGATTCTAAATGAAAATTTAAGCCTAGAGGCCACCGAGCTCTATAGGATATTCAAAGCATATCACATGAGTTCCAAACAAAACTTTTAGCTTAGCGGCACTGTGTTCAATTTTAAGGCTAGCGTCCAATGGGTTCAATATGTTATTTGAATTAGCATTGTTATAACATCACAAGGGCTTCAGTTAGTGGCGTCTAGGGTAGTTTTTTTCTTACATACAAGAAAATTAGTAATGACTTGAAGGATATTAAAGTACATGACTAGACAACCAATATTCAAAGACAAGATGAATCCAAGCCCAACTCCATCTCCCACTTAGAGAAAGTGCTTCTCCACCACTCTAGTTTATAGCTCTAGTATAATAAAAGCATTTACCATCATAAATTTATAAGTAGTTTGTAATCATCAACCCAAGTTCCATTCCCATTGGGTTCATTAGATGCTTTCAATAAGTAACCATGGGGACACCATGTAGGTAGCGGTTGAACTTTTGCATATGGACCAAGCGGAACATAATGGGCACTTTGAATGTAGATCACTCGGTAGACCTTAAGGACCTAAGCCCACCTCCATGTACCACTTATAGAATGTGCTCCTCCACCACTCATGTTCATAGATCTGTTATAATTAAAGCGTTTATGATCCATAATTTATAAGTAGTTTGTAATCATCAACCCAAGTTCCATTCCCATTGGGTTCATTGAATGCTTTCAATAAGTAGCCATGGGGACACCATGAGGTAGCGGTTGAACTTCTGCATATGGACCAAGCGAAACATAGTGGGGCACTTTGAATGTATATCACTTAGTAGACATTAAGGACCCAAGCCCACCTCCATGTACCACTTATAGAAGGTGCTCCTCCACCACCATGTTCATATATTTGTTACAATTAAAGCATTTACAATCCAAAATTTATAAGTATTTTGTACTCATCAAACCAATTTCAATTCACACTAATTTCATTATATGCTTTCAATAAGTGGCCATGGGAACACCTTGAGGTAGGGATAAAAATTATCCATATAGACCAAGCATAACATATTGGGGTGCTTTGAATGCGGATCACTCAAAGGACATTAAGGATTCAAGCGCACCTCCATGTCTCTCATTGAGAAATTTCTCCTCCACCACTCTAATTCATAAATCTAGTATAATAAAAGTGTTTACAATCCAAAATTTATAAGTAGTTTATAATCATCAACCCAAGCTCCATTCCCATTGATTTCATTAGATGCTTTAAATAAGTGGCCATGGGGAGACCTTGAGATAGGGATAAAATTTCTCCATATGGACCAAGTGATACATAAAGACAAAGGTGCTTGAATTCAAATCACTCGGTGGACATTACAAACCCAAGCCCACCTATATGTCTTTCTTAGAGAAAGTGCTCCTTCACAACTTAAGTTCATAGATATGGTATAATAAAAGTGCTTACCATCCAAAATTTTAATTAGTTTTTAAACATCAACCCGATTTCCATTCCCATTGAGTTTATTAGATGTTTTCAATAAGTTTCCATGGGGACACCTTGAGGTAGGGGTTGAACTTCTCCATATGGACCAAGAGGAACATAATGGGGCACTTCATATGTGGATCACTTGGTGGAAATTAAGGAACAAAGCCCACCTCCATGTCTCGCTTAGAGAAAGTGCTCCTCCACCACTCCAGCTTCATAGATCTCGGTATACTATAAGAATTTACCATCAAAAATTTTCTACCCGATCTCACTTTTCGAAAACTTAACTTTAACGAAGCCTTGAAGGAAACATGGACCTATCAGAGAGGGGTTTTTAATTATAGTTAGAGATGGAATTTTAGTAATATCTTTACTGGAAGGTCTCAAACTAGTGGTCAACATTGACTATGAATATTTTGAAATTGAAGGAAATTCCTAGGTGGTAATAAATTATTTTCGAAAGCGAAAATATTTTTCTAGGAAGTTGGATTATTATATCACCAAAATTTTGAATTGGTTGAGCAAAATCCCTATGTGGGGTTTAAACCATAATTATAAAGAAGAAAATTGTTTCGCTATTTCTTGGCTAAGGAATCATTAAGAGAGATGTACAAATCAAATTGGGGTGAGATAACACATGCGAATATTTTGTAGAGATCATATCTTGGGAAGGGGGAGAAAGATGTTATTAACTTCCTATGTCCTGGATTCCTTTTCATTATTCCATTTTCTTATGGTGGCTAAAGCAACTCTAGAGTTCTAAGAGATGAGTATGGAGTGCCCTCTCGATTCCTTTCCTTTTCCTACAAGGTGCAAAGCATGAGATGACATTTATTTGGGCTCGTATTAGGATTATCTTCAGTGGCAACATTAGGTTTTGTCTCATGATGTAATCATGACGATTCAACCAGAGCTTGAGTAAATTCAAAATTCACCTCTTGGTTCATGTCCTAAATTATTCTTTTTAGGTAGATTATCGATAAGGTGAGAGATATTCTCTCCACTTAATTGAGCCCCAACACTAGGTTAACTTAATTGAAGCATTGAAGGATTTTGGGAGGGGTCAATCACTGCGTGACATTATTCAAAAGGGTCTATCCATGGATGAAATGAGGAGGGTGATAACTAAGCTCTCTTCTAGGAACACAATTTTGATGTGGTTTTCTTTGGATTTTCATGTTGCTTGTTCTGAGGGGTTTGGTGAAGGCATCTAACTGGAGAAGTTAGATTTTCTTGGGTTTTCACTCAAGTTGTGTTGGAATTTTCTTGTGTGGCTGG
The DNA here is from genome assembly GCA_018340775.1 of Taxus wallichiana var. yunnanensis. Lineage (NCBI taxonomy): Eukaryota > Viridiplantae > Streptophyta > Pinopsida > Cupressales > Taxaceae > Taxus > Taxus wallichiana. Next base: position 277,225,810 of record CM031244.1, read on the forward strand.
TCTGCGAAGGAAATTTATATTTACATACAACTTCTTGTTGCACACTACTCATGTTAGTGTCTCGGTGGGTTTTTTTCACAATGTTGGGTTTTCTCGGCTTGTAGCCCGATTATATTTTGTACAAACTTTAATGAATTTTATGACTACACATATTCCAATAATAAATTTTCATCCTAAAGTAGCCACCGAGTTCAATATGTTATTTGAACTCCCTCATAATATATTCTAAGGATAATGGGCGCTGAAGCTTGTAGATTATTTCATGGCATTGGTGTATCATAACAAAGCCTTGAGATTAGCAACTGCTAGGATAATTCTTTTCTTACATTAAGGCCCCTCTAACCTAAAACTATAAAGATTGTTTTTTAACATTGAAAGAAAGATATCATAGAATATATAGATGTTAGTGGCCACTAGTATTCACATCTACTAACAAATTGACAACTAAAAAAAAATAGCGATTAATTGTTTAAATTGCTTACTAAAACACATAACCTAAACTTTTACTAATGATTTCTTGTATTTTATAATTAAAGGAGGGTTGAAGGGTCCCTTTTCCTTTACATTACAGTTCAATGAGAGGGTCAATCTAAAATCCCGAACGATACAACAATACTTTAGTGAAAAAATGTAAGGTCTAATGCTAAGAAAACAAGTGGTTAGGAGTACAAAAACCCCTGGACTAGTAAGCCCGACAATATGATTCTATAACAATGGAACTAGAAATGCTATAAAACAACAAAAACAAAGATATAACTTTATATATTTTAGAAGTAATAAATTATCCAAAACACTTGACCATTTCTAACCTCTACTTTAACTGCTTTTGAAAAAGGTTTACACTTTGGTGGTTCTAGAAAAAGATGTTATTTTCCAGTAGGAGCCTGACTCTTTAACCAATCGTATGCCTCACGACCTGGTCATCGAAGAAGATCGAAATGTTTTATTTCTTGTTGTAGTGGATCCGACATAGCATCAAGGTTAGGTAAGTGGAGCAACCTACCATATGTTTGCTGGTGACTCGTCCCATTTGTCCACTTCAAACAAGAAATGATTTAGGACATTCAACCATTTGAAAAAATATGTGAAAACATCTAAGTGTGCCAAACTTTCTAGTTTATAGAGAGCATCAAAAAGCAAGGGTGACGACGTACTCGAGGTTTTTTCCATTACCACTTCCATGCCTATATGTTGGCTTGATCTAGTGATAACCCATATCGAAAGCCCAATCCTTCGTTGGATGTATGATAAGAAGATGACAAACAAATGTCAAAGAAACTTTCCCATTTACCCTCGGACATCCCTCTAAAGAAAGATAATCATCTCCAATAACTCCCTTAATTACAACCAGGTATTTCTTTGATTCAATCAAAAAAATGGATTTCAAACGGTGACGTGAAATTTTGGTATAAAATGTCATTTCACTCATAGCTAAAGAATATTGCATGAAAGGTAACATTGGTCTAGCCATTAGAAAAATGAAATCTTGTGAAAGAAACTAGAAAGGTGTGAAACTAAGCAGGTGCAATAAGATAAATATATGGAGTAAATATGCCATCACATGCTTAAAATTAATACAAGTATTCTAACGGCTTTAATATCAAGGCTTATTAGAAAAGGTGATGAGTCTCGTAAAATCAACATATTTATTGAAAATCTTATCACAATATCTTCCTATTTAGTATCTATCTTAATAGATAAGATTTACACCAATCTTGAATTAATGAGAGCATACAAAGGGAATTTTAATCACACAAGATTGATTTTCCTTGACAAGGTCTATTTTTTAATGAAAACATTAGCAATAATATCAGATTCTCCTCTAATAATTAATTCATTACTATTTGAGTCATTATCCAAGGAAAAATAATGTTCCAGTGCTTAAACTTACTGATTTATACATTTAATATTTTACTAAATTTCTAGTCATTAGTCACCCATTATTTTTCCATGGCTACCACGCCATACAAGCTTTGAGGATACTTCTTCTACTATGATCTACTTGTGCTAGGGGAAAGGAGCCAACAAAGTAAGTCACATTAAGTATCATCAATAAATTATCCAATGAAATGGTGACACATAGACAACCCATAAAAGGTTATTTTATTCTCAAGTAATGGGTTGCCTTGAATTCCTTTATATTCAAAAGTGTTTATTTTAAATCCCTTAAAAATATGTTCTCCACATAATTTAAATCAGTAAAATAAAATCTGCATATTAAAAACATCATGAACTATTAAAGGGTATTTTTAAATATATATATATATATATATGTTTGTCAAGTGGATCTAGAAACCTCTTACATTATGATTCATGATAACTGGCTCATTTCATCTACTATGATCTAAATTTTCCTATGTGTCTATCTTTATTAACAGTATCTTAACTAACGATGCTTACTAGTTGTAAAGGAATTTATTTTTATGAAAATATATCGATTACGTTTTATGAACAAAATATCAAATAAGAACTACATAAGGCGTCAGCCTTCTTGAAGGTATGTATTCAAGGACTTAGCTCTTCCAAAGATAGTTCAACTAATATAAAATAATTACAAACAATGACAACAAATTTGTTGAGATTGTTTTTTACATCGTTAAAATGGATTCCCGATATTATAGAGGCTAACGGCTACTAGCCTTCTCATCAATGAATAATTGGTAAACATAAAACAAGCATTTCTCTTCACGGCCTCTGATCCTTTATTCCTAATCAAGGTTTGTGTACATCTTTGCACTTGATGTTTAGTAAATAGTTAGGGCTATATTTTTAATGGGTAATTTCTAAAAATATGTAGGTCCAAGATGAATAGGATACATCTTTAGGTTTAAAATATGTACTTCTATTATTATTGTCTAACACTTATTTTGTCGATAATGTAGGAAGTTAATTTTTCATTGATTAAATACTTAGCAATCACTAAACTTTTTCATTGATACCTTAGCGGCCACACAAAATTTTCATTTCTTCTATGTTCCAAGACAAGAAAGACAATTAATATTCAACGACAAGAAATATATTTACCGCTTTCCTAAATGCACATAATAAAAATATTTACAACTTTTCTGAATACACGTAATTAACACAAGAATATTTGAAGTCTATTATATGTTATTCCTAGCCTAACATACTATCTTTATGTTGGTGGCCGCTAAGATAATTTTTGTGTTTTATACTAGACAAGTATTAACGACTTCACTAAAAACTAACTATGCTTAATTATTGTATTTAAATTTTACAAGATTAGTGACCACTAGGGAGGATGCTCACTACATTTCTTTGATGTTCCAAGATAAGAGAAGACAATAATACTGCAAGAAAAGAAATATTTTAATGACTTTTTCGTATATATGTGATTCAAAATGTAGACATAAGATAATACAATACATGTAGTCAAACACATAATTTTAAGCATAACGCTCGTTAGGTAGATTAGTTACCGTAAGGATCTTAGCATATGCTAGGGTTTTCCATTTTTTTTTATTCGATCACTATTTTTAAAATAAGAAACTATTGAGGCTTGATACTTGGAAACAACAACAACCTTTGATTACTAATTGAACCTAGAGGATGCTAGGAATTTTCCTTTATCCTATTTGATTTCAATTATGTGATATACATGATATATCTTATGAGAACTATAAATGACACCTAATTACAACATCCAAACACATCACGACATGTAAGATTTTTTATTATTAAATAATTGATTCGCAACCCTTATCACCCGTGTTGGATTCCAAGTTTTCAAAATGATGTAGTGTAAATCAAATATGTTTTTTACGAGTGATGGGAATATATAGATATTAGTAGTTTCTAGTATTCACTTATATAAAAAAATTCACTACTTAAAACAAACCAAATTTAATAGCAATTAATTGTTTAAATTACTTAGTGCAACACATAACAATTTTTTTATTAATGCTTTCTTGTTTTTTATAACTAAAGGAGGGTTGAAGTATTCACAGCAACCACTCTAATATAACTATTTATTCCTATTGAGTTTTAATCTATGAAAATAATGACATTAAGATACGACATCTTGTTGTTATTGCACTATTGAAAAATAATATTTGTCCTTTCCAATTACTTATGAAATATTAATTTGTTTAATTCCTTTTTTAGGTAATATGTTTTCCATTGGTCACACTCCCTTCATGAAAATTCCTTTGATTGAAGGAGAAGAAGACTAGAAAAGAGAGACGATGTCTGGTTTGTAGAAATGCATTCCCATAAAATTACCACACTAATTTGTGGTTATTTTTATCGATGAGGACATTGTCTTTTTTTATTAAAGGTAAATAGTTTTTTGAAAGGGACTATACCCTTATATACAAAATGGGAGGCCTAACCACCAGAATAAGAGTGAGAGAAACAAAAAAGGAACAAGAACCAAGAAAGTCATAATAACCAGTGTACCCAAGTGCCAGCAAACCAAAAAAACAAACCATAACCAAAACTAAAAGAGCGAAACAAAAAATAGCAAGTACTATGCCAAAAACCAGCTTGAGCAGCGAAGATCCACAGCTATTTCTTGGCAGCTTTGGCAATTCTGGATTTGATATTCTGCCATGAGGTGAACATGGCCAAAGTCGTCATGTGAGTAGGATCAGTGATATCCAACTGTTGGATTGTTTGCTTGCTTTCTTGTTCTGATCCCCAAAGAGTAGCTAGAATGTCACTAAGATTGGAGACACAACGAACGTGTTGTTCAATAAATTCCTCAATTGCATTAAAGATATCCATATTATAATCATGGCGAGTCTTAGTTTTGCCAAGTCTGTTGTCCAAGGAATAAAGTTTTTTGTATATGCTTTCCAACTGATTGTTGTCAATAACGGCCTCCTCCTCCTTCAAGCGCTTACCTTTTTGTTTAGACAACTGCTTCACTTCCTCTTTCAACAACAGAATGTCAGCTTCCATTGCATCCAATATTTTTCTAGTGCTCTTAGTATTAGTCTCCTGAGCCCCCGAACTACTAATGTGGAGGAGATTGTGAGAAACCTCAACGTCCTGAGGCTCTTTCCCCGAGACAGGGGTTTCCAGGTTCAGCCTTTTAGAGGATCTGGTTCTAGGCCTGTTCGAGGTGGAAAGGGTGGGGGCAGAGGTGGGGGGGATGAAAGGGGGAACCGAGAAGGACGGTGAAGGGGAAGCAGCCTCGGTGAAGGGGGTGGAAGGCGCGGTATCCGCTTCGGTGAAGGGAGCAGGAGGGACAGAGTTGGGGGAGACAGGAAGACCAGGAAACTTGGAAAGGCACAACTTATGAATCAAGAAAATTAACCCCTGATGCAACGGGACAGCTTGTGCATGTTTTTGAAACTCTAAAATAGAACACTCAAGAGAGTTGAGTAAGTAGTGCGGGAAACATACCGTAAAGTTCCTGCGAAAATGGTTGAGAAACACAAGGTGCTTGGAGGGCACAGTGACAAATCTCCCTTCAAGAGAAATGTATTTTACCATAATATGAGTGATCTCATCAAAAGGTGAGGGAATGGAGTTGATCAGTAACCCTACCATAACAAAAACCAAATTCTCATTGTCCTCCGCAAATTTCTTCTCCTCTGCCTGTCTGTCAATTCTTTTATTGAAGAACCTGTAACCATCCATTCCCAAACCGGTAGCCTCGGCAATTAAATCTTCACTGATCAGAACTTTCTGGCCCCCATACTCGACTTTACGGTCTTTCCAGTCCTTAGCAAACTAGACAGAGATGTTTTGATCATGTCCCTATATTTTTTCTATGAAATTCGTGACACCTCCCTTGTTTAAAAGATTCCAAAGCTCTTCGTTGTTCTTCCATTCTCGGGTCTGAACTAGGTTCTATCTGGCATGGGGCTCCACCCATATTCCCTGAATTTGTATGACTAACAGTGACAACACCAAGCTCCCTTTGAGAAATGTGACAGTAGAATGCCTTGTTTTGATTTTTGAACCCACGGTGACGTCTAGCTCTGTTATTACTCACACAGAGGGAAGGGTGTGTGGTATAGCCGTTGCTAATATGGCACTTCCCACGAGTGACAGTGCTGCTGGTCTGACCTTGCGAGTTCCCGCATGCTTGAGCATTAGTTTTCTTAATAATCCACTCCTGCTCATCATTAGCCTTACCACGGGCTTGAGAATCTGTAAGATGTTGATTAATAGCAGCTAAAGGCCTAATATTACCCTCATGTGTGGCTTTATACTTAATATAGAACCACTCTAAATCATCATTATACTTAGTGTGATCTTGAGACATTGTCGGTGAAGTCGGTATGGAACTAAATTCAAAAGTTATTGATGAGAAAATATTGCATATTCTTCTTGAATTCATTAACATTGTAATGAATAAGTTCCTTATTTTTGACATGGAGTTGGAAGTTTCATTGTTCAATAAACTGGAAATGAAGGATTACATAGAAAATAAGGTATGCTCTTGTCTTAAATATGTTTGGAATTTGGGAATTTCATATATTAATATGAAAAAGGCTATGGAAACACCCTTGAATTTCATAATAACATCAATTTGGTATTCAAAAAATTGTATAGAACCAAGGATACCTCATCTATTTGTCATTATTTGAATAGAAAAAAATCTTTCTCCACCGAAACATGCAAAGCTATTTACAACACTGAGGATATCTTATTTGTCTAAATTATAGATAGATCCATCTAAGTAAAAGTTTCAATGGCTTAAACATAATAAAAAATAGGCTTCGTTGTTGAAGAAAGTGACCAGTATATTTGATCAAACAAAAACATCAAATGCTGAAAAATTAAAATTGTTTTTGTTCAATGGTGATGATTTTCCAATTAAAGTGTGTAGGTTCTATTTGGAACCTCCTGAATATCAATGACGTGATATGCATGACCATAATTTTGACCTTCTTGTCTATTCAATGTTAATTAATGTTATTCCTACATCAAGGATGCACTTCTTCTTCCCTTTTTACCTTCTACAAAGGAACTTGTGCAACTCAAGGATCCAAATGACCTGAAAAGGGATGAAGTGTAGTTATACATTCTTAATGGTAAACATACCATTTGTGCCCAAAAAGTGTGGCTGAAAGAAAAAAAAAGTCATTACATACTAAGATGCAGTTTTGAAAGGCTTGCATTATGTCTTCACATGCTCCTTGGAAACTCATTATTAAAATTTTCCAACAGCAAAATGATGTAAACAAAAATTGGATTGATACCAATTTTATTAATGAACTCTGCAATTCTCAAATGATTTGGATATCCCTAGGATATCCTCTGAGTCCTACAGCAGGAAACTCAAATTTAGATGACTTAAAGGTAAAAACTTAATTTTAGCACATTTGTTCTTAAAATTTAATCTTGTAAAATGCAGAAAATAAATATATAATTTCATATTTCAATGTAATGTTTTGAGATGCTATGTCATGCTATTTTCAAAGTGTCTAAGATAAATACCCTTCATGACAAAATGACATTTCTATATTTAGCTAAAGACATATGGACAAAATTGACAACAACCATTGAGTTATTCAAATCTAGTGGGCTAGATTGTTCTCCTTTATGGATAACCAAAACTAAATTTCAACTAAATTTATTAGCAAGGTTCATGGTGAATTAATTCAAGCTGCAAGATGAATGACCAATGAGGAGACATCAATTATACTAGATAAAGTGCAAGCAGGGAAAGTATGGCTAACTCACTCTATTGAAGAAGGTGTCATAGTGGAGACTTTAGATACTGCTAAAGAGTAAAACATGACAGAAGGATGAGAGAAAATTTTCTAAAATATATGAAAAATAAATATCCATGTAATCGTGTATAGGCGTAATGCACTGAAAAAAATATTATTGGAAAATATGGTGTGCACAGAATGTTATACCACTAGTTTTGTGTACTCTTGGGAGAAGAGACTAAAGGAAAAAGAAAATATAATTACGGAGGAAGTGAAAAATCAAAAAATAAAATTTGATGTTGAAGTGGCAAATATTCTCCCAAAGAAAACTCAAGAAATTATAGACAACTACGTTATTGTCTTTGAAAAAACATATTCTAAAAAGGATGGAAGACACTAAAGACTTTACTTGTCAATGTGCATATCCCTTCTACCTCCACTCAACAATATCTTCTATTCTATCAACTAATCCACTCAATGAAGAATGTGTGATCACAAATTTCTACAATTTGTCTAGTGTATTCATGTACGATGCAATAATGGACTTGGTTATAGTTTTCGGATCTAGTCTGCTAAATTTTGTAATTATTGTGCTCTCATCATGTTGCTTCTTCAAAAATATAAAGAGAGACACTAAAATAATACATGCAAAAATTCAAAGACAAGGGGGAATTAATTATGGAAGCCTTACAGATTTTATAAAAACAAAGGGAAAATTTAAGAGTTTGTTTCTTATGTACACAATAAATGATGTGCACAATTGTGATGTTGACAATGAGGATATATCTGAAATATTCATTGATTGGATGGATCAACTTTGGTAGCAAATGGTGACTGTAATAAAAATTGGCATACGAGGAAACACACATCCTTTTTTTATGAGATATATATTTTTGGTCTCATATGTTAACTCAACTCGATTCCGATAATTCTTTGGTTATAGTGTTGTACAAAGATAGTGTTGTAGTACATTCTTTGGTTGACTCGGGTCTATCTATAATTTTTATTGTTGAATCACATGATCAAGAAATGTTTTTTACAACATTACTATTTTCATTTGAAAAAATTTATGTTGATTAAGTTCACTTTGAACAATTCTATTAGTTAAATGCATTTGAAATCATACATACAATATTTATGCAGACAACCAAACAATAGAGAAGACACGAGTCTCTTCCTCACCACATACAAATAGAGCAGATGATGTCTATCTTAGTATGTTGCTACCAATTAAACAAATTTCCCCATATGTCACTGACCATCCATCCAATGAATCTATAAAAGGTGAGTGGGATATACTTGTTTTATAAATTTATTTCTATAAGATGTTTTCGATTGTCATTATTTACATATTTTTAATAATAAATTCAATTTTTTCAGATTGTTTGCCAAATGGGGAGGCTATTGGCATGCCACACATGAACTCACAGAACAAAAATGGTATGATATTCATATATAATTATAAAGAAAACCATTTATAATACGCTCATAGTTCAAGGAACCTATAGCGAATTAGTTTATTTGTAATATGTATTACCCTAGTGGAAGTTAGTATGCATCTTTTAATTAAATATATTTTGAATTGAGTAAATTTTTTGTTTATTGGTTAGTATTTATTTGCAGACAATCAAAAAAACTTACTTGTGTAAATTGGCTATTAGTGGTCGCTAAGCCCATCATAGACTGTCAACCCAAACATAGTCCAGGCATTAATGGCTTATGCCTACTGGTTGCTAATATACAACTACATCTATGCAATATTGTATAAAATTGAGTTGTTTCACATTTTTTTACATCAACTTAATTATTTTTTGAATTGATTACTTTTTTGTTAAATATAACAAGCATCACAAGAACCTGTAGAGGAGGAGTGCGAGGGAATCCAAGACAAAATCTCAACCAATAAGTGTTAACATACTAAAATTTTGATTATTTGAATTGGTTAATATCAAATTGTGGAAAATTGAGAAAAATTACTTTTATGCAGTTGACCAAAAGGATTATTTAAATATTTTAGATTTGGAGGGTTTTATCTATGAGAGAAACCAATCCTACAAATATTTGATGATAAATTTCATTAAGGAGACTCTCAAATTGTGAAATGGGCTCAACGAATTTTTAAAGATACTGGTAGCAAAAGGAAAAGTGGGATTTTGGTCTAGCTATCTCTCTTGCACCAAAGTTGAAAATATAATTAAGGATTTGAAAAAAAAATAGCATTTGAATTCAAACCATTTATTATTTTTGGTGAATAAAATTGTTTTGTAGAAGACAAAACTACAAAAAATATCTCCAAAAGATTTGGAGTAGAGATGGTATTATTTTTGGCCTTAGAAACACATTGTGTATTACAATAGGGCCAAAGCAAAACCCTTTGGAAAATTTTATGGTTTGGAAGAAATCCAATGAAGAAAATTGTTTCAAAGATAAGTGGTTGATGACCAATTTGTATATAAACATATCAGAGATAATGTGTCACAATTTGAGTGTTGCGAAGGGCATAAAAATTGCAACAAACAAAAATATATAACTATTAATTATTTCAAAAAAAAAATTACAATGATATTCATTCGTACAGTCATATGGTCACTCTTTATTTTATATGTTGAGATTACAAATTTGAAATTAGGTAGTATTTATATCTTCAATGTGATTGAGATGATATTATAGTTTTATAAGTTATTTTTGAGTTGTGATTAAATACTTTCTTGTCTTTTTTTAATAATTTTTGGAAGCTTACATTCATTCTGATTTTTTTGTAGATCCTATTGGGAAGCCTCCGAAATTACTAGTTTTAGGAGTTGAATGTTTGTTGTTTTGAATTTCTGGTATAGGCAACAAAATACCTCATAATATGATTCTAGATTTTAGATATGGGAGTAATGAATACTTTGAATGAGAGGTTAGTGCTGAATTGATAAGTACTGCATCAAAATATTTTGACACTACCTTATGGTCTTCATTTATGGATTCAACAATGATGAAATACATGTTCATTAAAAAATTTAGTTGGTTGTGAGAAACCCACTTCAGTTTATTTAGGGATGCCAAGAATGTAAGTTCAAATCAAAAACAAGTCAGCATATAGTAGACATTTATGGTAATGTCTATGGTGAAAAATATATACTTTTGATCGATGATGTAAGATTTTTGTTGCACAAGGTCAATGAAGAAATTACTCTCAAAACCCGAACATACTTGGAGATTTGATGGAAACTATAGGACTGATTTACAAATCTATATTGAATTATATATATGGTTGAAACATGCAGGAGAGAACAAAAAAATGTGTAGATCATTCAAAATGTTCAAACGCACAATTGGCATTTGAATTATATACTTTACTTCCAAATCAAACAATTTAGTGTGCATTTTTATAGAATAAAGTAACTACCTTAAGGTTCTTAAATATTCTCGGGTTACATAATTTTTTATGATTATTTTTTTCTAACTTAGGTAAAGAGACAATCTTGGATCATGGAACAATAAAAGAACAAGTTTTCCCAGACCTACATAGTTTAAAAATTTGTGTCACACATTGATGTTGGCTTCTCTGAAATATAAAACAAATTTTTCCCCTTGTATGCATGGTTTAATCTTAATTTTTTTTTAAATTAATGGGAAACTTATTCCCAAGAAATAAATAATCCTAGTAGTCACTAGACCATATAAAATAGAAACATGTTATGCTTATTGATTTTCATATGCATGGAGGCTTCTCTGGAATCATAAAATGAATTTTTATCACGTCTTCATATGTTTATCTTAATGACTGTTTAAAAATGATAAAACCTTGTTCCAAAGAAAAATAAATCCTAGTGGATGCTAGTATGTATATAAGAGAAATATTTTCTATTTATCATTTTTTAGATCATTATTTTAAATATTTTATGTTTATTGTTGTGTCAAATATTTCATCGTGATCATACGGGAATATTTCATCATGACCAAATGAGTCGTTTATCAATGATGAAGGAATGAAAATAGATCTCTCAAAAATCTTAGTAAGGTTTGGAATGACATTTTAAAACTGTTAAAAATGTTAATCTAAAGCAAAAATGAAGCCTAACAGACGCTAGCTAGTATAAAATAGAAACAATGATTTCATCGAATAGAGTGTGATGGGGGGAGTTTAAATAGGAGGATAACCAAGACCTTGATTTTCATCACCCGCCAATGAATATTATTGGACTAGATGAAAATGGCATGAAGAAGATCCTGGAATACAAGTTCAATGAGCACAGCTAGAAGGTACTTCACACCACTACCACATGTATCTACAAAGTGGCCAAAGTGTTCTGAACAAGCACACTCTCTAGCACCACAAATGGTTGAAGTTTGGTGTGACTACGAATGAAGAACCCTCAAAGAAACTTTACAAGCATCTCCTTAGAAGAAATCCTGCTAGAGCACCCACATCCAGTAGAATCCAAGGTTGATGATTAAAAAAATTAGATACACCTTGTCCATCCTATTTGGCTCCAAGGGTGGTGTGATTATAATGTTTTTTCATATCTAAGGTAAGAAGGGTGATCACTAGACATCAACATTAACTTATAAGGATCTCACCCCCGTTGGTGCCACAAACACCTTAACAATGGATAAGGAAACTAAAGGCCTCACCATAGGTGGAAGTAGTGTTGGTGGTAGTGTCACTTATTCCATTGCTGGGAGATCAACCTATGTCCCTCCCAGTCTCAAGGATGTCATGGAATGCTTCGGTGACACAATGCATCACAAGAATGAAAAAAATTCATATTGGGTTACCAATCTGTTCGAGAACACAACAAATGTTGATTTGTACGAGATTTTCAAGCCATTTGGACATATCACATGTGTCTACATGGCCATGGATTAGAAGACGGGGGTTAGTAGGAGGTTTAGTTTTGTTAATTTCGTCAACAAGGAGGATGCAAAGAGATCTATCAATAAGCTCAATGGTTTTGGTTATGATAATCTTATTCTCATAATCGATGGGCCACTCTGTGGTATTTTTCTAGATGATTTGTATTCTCGCTTTTCTATCCCATTAAGAAAATGTAATATGTTCAAGTTCTATACTTGTTTGATGTCTTCCACCAAATTTAATGTAAATGATGATATAAAGGATTTCAGTTGGTTTCTTTGTTCTTCTAAGAAACGCGTTCTCGTAAGAGAGTATCTTGTGATATCAAGTGTTATTATATGTTGTTTGATACTTGATGATTTTGTAGATATGTGGTGATTAAACAAAATAAAAAAACATTTTTTTTTATTGCAAAAAAAAACCATAAGATTAAATATGACGGGGATGAATTGTTTACCCTTGACAAGAATCTTACGCGATCATAAGTATTCTTATTTTTATTTGTAGTGTTTTACTATGATAACCAATGATTTGCATGTATGCAAACCAACAATAAATTTTCTCCCGACACATGAGGATTTCACTGCTTTTCCATTTTCTTGAGCTAGGGATTATAGTGATTGTGTCTAACAGAGTGAGGTGCAGGGATCTTCAATAATAGGATAATGATACAAACACATGCCCCAAACATATGTTGGATTATGATTAAGGAGAATGAGACAAACATTACATATTGCACTCTTTATAGGAAATGGGTTATACATTTTAAAACATAATGTTAATGACATTTTAAAACTCTTAATAACATTATTCCAAGGAAAAAATAGATTCTAACATCCGATAGTGATTATAAAACAAAAATAGTGATGGCATCCGATAGAGTGTATTGGGGAGCTTAAAGAGGAGAATAACGAAGACCTCAATATTCATCACCACCGAAAAATATCATTGGGATAGACGAAAAATGCGTGAAGAAGATCATGGAATACAAGTTCAATGAGCACGGCCGGAAGGTAGTTTCCACCACTACCACATACATTCAAAAAGTGGCTAAAGCACACCTTAACTAGAGTGATTTCTCGCATCACGAGATGCACAAGATTGGTGTTTCTACCAACACGGTGACCCTCATCAACCTTTACAGAATCGCCTTAGAAGAAATCCTGCTAGGGTGCCCCACCTATTGGGATGCAAGGCTAATGATTAAAAATCTAGTGGACATGTATTTCCATCCTAGCTAGCTCCAAGGGTAGTGCGGTTCTCATGGTTTTCCATATTTGTGGTAAGAAGGGTGATCACTACACATCAAAATGGACTTATAAGGATCTCACCTCCACTAGTGCCATAGACACCTTAAAAATGGATAACGCCATTAAGGTCCTTATCATAAGTGGAAGAAACAATGGTGGTACTACCACTTCTTCCATTGTTGGGTGATCAACCTACTACCCTCTTCATCTCAAGGGTGTTATGGACCACTCTGGTGACACCATGCACCGTAAAAATGACAAGAATTTTGATCGAGTTACCAATATGTTCAATGACATGATGGATGCTGATCTACATGAGCTTTTCAAGTCATTTGGACACATCACGTGTGTCTACATGGCCATGGATTAGAAGACAAGGATTAGAAGGGGGTTTGGTTTTGTTAATTTCATCAATAGGGAGGATGAAAAGAGAGCTATTAATAATCTCAATGGTTATGGTTATGATATTCTTATTCTCAGAGATGAATGGGCCACTCCTGTTGTATTTTTATATATGATTTGTATTATGATTTTGTTACCCCTTAAGACAATGCAATATGCTGGATTTTTGTATTGTTTAATGTCTTCCACCGAATTTAATATAAACGATGATACAAATGATTTGAGTTGGTTTCTTTGTTCTTCTAAGAAATATGTTCCACTAAGAGAGTGTCTTGCTAACATGTGCACATAGATTGATTGCCCCTGCAGTGTCATACATCATCTCTCTCAACCAAGTTTATCCTCTATTGATTACGTTCAACATGTATCCACTTTAATGAACTCGTTTGTTTGATTTTATGTAATATTAATTTACTAGTTAAACTCAATTTAATCTAAATAAAATAGGAAGAGTCAATGGGACCATAACCCTAAATTTTTCAAGATTTTTGGCAGAGAGAATATAGAGCCCTCATACCCCTCAAACCCTAAAAAATATTAACTCAAAAACCTTGACAAGAAGTTTACACGAGCATAAGTATTCTTATTTTTATTTGTAGGGTTTTACTACGATAACCAGTGATTTCAGTGATTAAGGATAATGAGAAAAGCATTACATATTGCACTCTTTACAGGGAAATGGGTTATATATTTAAATCATAATGTTAATGATATTTTAAGACTATTAAAAATTTTAATCCAAGGAAAAAATACTTGCCTAACGGAGGCTAGCCAATATAAAATAGAAACAATGATGGTATCATAGAGTGTGATGGGGGCAGCTTAAAGAGGAGGATAATGAACACCTATATTTTCATCAGCCACCAATGAATATCATTGGACTAGATGAAAATGACATGAATAAGATCATGTAATACAAGTTCAACGAGCATGGCTAGACGGTGGTTCACACCACTGCCATGTGCATCTCGCAAAGTGTGCCTTAACAAACATGATCTCTAGCACCACGAGTGGCCCAAGTTCGGTGTTTCGCTAACCAAGTGATCTAAAATCCTATTAGAGCACCCCCGCCCACTTGAGATCTATGACCGATGATTCAAAATATGGTGGAGATTTGTTTTCCATCCTAATTGGATCTAAGGGTGGTGCAATGCTCATGGTTTTTTGTATTTGTGGTAAGAAAGGAGATCACTACACATCAAAATGTACTTACAAGGCTATCGTGAAAATTACATAAACCATTTATGGGGGAACTGTAAAAATTTTGACATCCACATACCTATTCTATTTCTTAAATATAAAATATAAATTCTTCGTCATTATATTCCATATACTATAAGAAACTTCAAACCTTACAAAACTAGGCTAAAAACCTACATATATCTTCTCGAGACAAGACATATAGTTCTCCACTATTCCATTCTCCCACCTGATGGCATCCCGTAAATACTTTCCATATTTGAATTGTCCTAATTTTGTGCAAAACAAGAAGACATATCCACACAACATTAGAGAATTTCTAACTTGGTGATCACCGAAAGTACCATCCCTTGATTCTTTTCCAAATATTCCAACCGACATGTAACTACATGATTGCCTCTAGCTAGAGCATGGATATGAAACTACATGCTAACCAGTCATTCCTCCAATCCTTCATGTTCTTATTGCAAAATAAACGGTGAGACAAATTAGATAGGATATTGTCCATGAAAATTCCTTGAGCCATATCAAATTTACAATCCTTTTTCCAATTGATTGATTTATGTCAATCATCAGTTTCCTCATGCTTTCGCATACTTCTACCTTTTCATCCTCTTCGAAGCTTTCTACAAAAAACCACACTTTATCCAACCAACCCCTCATGGCAGAATTCTTAATTTTACCATCCATCCAGAAGAGAACAAAATTTCGACCACTTCTCTAGTTAAGTCTATTTTCCTTTTATAACATAGAAAAACATTTTCTCCATCCGCATCATCATACTTTCAAACTAAAAACCACCCGCTAGAGCTCTTAGATCCCTACCACTTAAAATTTCCTAAAATAAACTTACAGAGGTGGTTTAATACCCTTATGAGTACCTCTTATAATACCCCACCACAATTCAATTCCTCCTGACGCATTTAAGGAAATGAGGTAATACATGGATTCCAATAAAGGATATCCACTTACAAAAACATTAACATCCCCTTCATATGTATAAATACAAGATGGCATTCATCATTAATCCCCACATAACCCTCCTCCATCCTTGCGTCCCTTGAAATAAGGGACATGAAATAACAATGAAAACTTTCCTCCCACATCTAACACTTTCAATGAAAATTAAAATTCTCCTTATTCCCCTTATTAGGAGGATATCATTTAGTATTTAAATATAGATATGAAATATGTTAAAAAACCATTTCTAAAGGTATAATTATGGTAAATTTCATTTTAAGAAGTAATTGAATTTCATTATTAAACTATTCATCACGCTGGGATCCCAAATTCATAGAATAAATTATAGTAAAATTAATTTTTTTACACAATTCATATGAACACACCGATTGTTGAGATTGTTGAGAATTTTTAATTCCTTAAATTCCTTAAACCTATATGAACAATTTGTGCCTTTGGGGAGTTTGAAGTTGAGAGGATAATATGACTTTAAAAATTAAAATTAATACATTTAAAACTTAATGGTCGCGAGTAATGCTAGTGTAGCTTATCTAGGTAAATTAACATTAATCATATTAGAATTCACCAGAAATAAAAATATTATGTACACTTTTTTTTATATATTAACATATATACTAGCATACCTATCTTAAATAAATCTATGTAAAGGATGTTGAGAGGTTTCATTCTCAATGATTCTTATTATCTTAAAAAATTGTATCTATATTATCTTAAATTTATTATAAATTTATTTTACTATTTCTAATCAATTATATTTTGTTATAATTTAATTATACATATTAAATATCTAGATTTACCTCAATTTTATCTACATCTAAATTTGATTATATAGGGTTATCATTAAATTAGTTATACATCTAATTTCTTAACTCTAATAAATTATATACATTATAATTTTTTTGTGAGTGGGCACCAGTTTTTTATTTCATAATAAATTATATACATTATATTGTCTAGATTTAGATAAAATTTACCTACATCTATATACAATTATATTGGGTCATTGTAAATAATAATTGAAGATTAGTTTTTCACCCAATGATAATGCTTGAGAAGTCAATGGTAAAATTTATAAGATAAAAATACTATATTTCATGATAATATTAAATTTACAATCACACTAAAATAATAATCATAGGTAATTACATGGTAAAATTAAATTACATTTGTATTTGTGTAAGTGCACAAGTAAAATTACATTTGTATTTGTTTTTATTTTGTGAGTGGGCCCTAGTTTTTTTTTATTATTGGCAAATAGTTTTTGAAAGGGACTATACCCTTGTTTACAAAAAGAAGGCCTAAAAGCCGAGAATATGCAAGAGAACCAGAGAGAAAAGGATCGAATCCAAATGTGACAATGATGTTCAAAGTAGCTAAAAACAGCTACCAAGATGAGACAAAACAACAACATTACTGCAAAAAAAGCAAGTAAAGGATCCATAAAAAACAACAAAAAAACAAACAAGGACAAAGAAAGCAACTACAAACTACTTCTTAGTAGCTTTTTCAATGATGGTTTTGATATTCTTCTAGGATTTAAACATACCCAAAGTAGTCATGTGGGCAGCGTCATTATAATCCAGCTGCTCCAAGGTCTTCTTGCTTTCCTTATCAGTACCCCAAAGTGTTGCCGGAACTCCGCTTAGGTTGGAGACACTTCTGACATGTTGCTCAATGAACTCCTCAATCGCCCTAAAGATGGCAATGTTGTAATCATGCCTAGTTTTGGCCTTTCCTAAGCGGGAGTCCAAGGAGTGCAATTTCTTGTATATATCATCAATTTGGCTGCTGTCCACATCCTCCTCCTCCTCCTTCTTCCTCTTTCCTTTCTGTTTTGTCAAGTTTTTAACTTCATCCTTCAACAATTTCATATCAGCCTCTAAGGCTTCCACCTTTGTGTAGCCGTCCAATTGCACTTCCTGGGTGGTCTTGATATGCGGGAGGTCATGAGAAATTTCAAGGGAAAAAAATAAATTGGAAAAGGCAAAGGAAGAGCCGAAATAATGGGCCCTAGTTTTTAATTCAAGGGAAAAAAATAAATTGGAAAAGGCAAAGGAAGAGCCGAGAAATAGTCTTCAACTACACCACACGGTCACGAAGGATTCTCGTTGATTGGTAAACATACATTATACAAATAAAATTACTAATGATAGTCACACATATTATACGAGAAGATGTTCTCAAATAAAGTTAGGGACGTATTACATTATTATAATTGGATTATTGATTTAATGAAATTACGGATGTCTCGACATCGTCCTCCACATCCTTTAATAGTTTTAATATATGACACAATTCATATTTCAATTAAAATTGTAATATGCATTATAGGCCACAATTCATCCTTCAATAGGTGTATTTTTACAATTGTAATATGCATTACACTTTCTCTAAATTGTGCTAAGATTTTTGATAAATATGTTGGGATTCCTTGATTATTTTATACAGTTTATCATTCGCTAGGATATTTTTGTCTTTAGAATAAGGTTCTTATCATTTTTAAAATGCCTTTAAGATTAAACCATGCATAACTAGAGAAAAAAACATTTTTTGATTTACGGGCAGCTAACATCAATCATGTCAAACAATAAACATCATATGTTTCTATTTTTTACGTGCTAGTAATCGCTAGGCTTAATTTTTATTTGGAATAAGGTTCTTACTAGTTTTAAAATGTGTTTAATTTTAAACTATGTAGATCTAGGAAAAATCATTCTTTTATTGGTCCATGATCCATGATTGTCTCTTCACCCTTAGAAATAAAACATTCTTTCCGTAAAAGGAATCGGAAATAATTATTGCACACTGCAAATATTTAAGAACCTTAAGGTAGTTATTTTAATTCATATAAATTCATAATACATTATTGTATTTGGAAGAAAAGTATATAATTCAAATTCCAATGGTGCATTTCAAAGTTTTCAATGATATACACATGTTCTTGTGTTCTACTTCATGTTTAACCATGTACACAATTAAGTGTAAAATTTTTAACTTGTAATAATAGTTTCTATCAAATAACAAGTATATTGGGTTTTAAAGAATATCTTCTTTAAATTCATGCAACGAGAATCTTGCATCATCAATCAAAATTATATTGTTTTTATCATATACATTACCAAAAATGTCTACTATTTGCTGACTGGTATTTTTTTTAGCTTACATTGGTGGCTTCCTTAAATGAACCTGAAGTGTTTATCTCACAGATAACTAAATTTTTGATGAAAATTTAATTCACCATTGTTGAATCCATAAATTAAGACCATAAGGCAATGCAAAAATAATTTAATGCAGTACTTATAAAATTAGCACTAAATACTCATTCAAAGTATTCAATATTCCTGGATCTAAAATATGGAACCATATTAAGATGTATTTTTTTCACTAATACTATAAAATCCAAATAGCAAACCTTCAACACCCAAAATTAGTAATTTTTAGGCTTCCCAATTGGATCTATAAAAACAACTTAGAATTAATGTCGCTTCCAAAAGTTATTAAAAACATGTCAACATATTATTGTGACAATATTTTATTTTGGTAATTCACACAAACAATTTATATCAACGTAATCATATTTAAGATATAAATACCGCCAACTTTTAAATTTTTATTCTCAACATATAAAATAAAGAGTTACCATATTAATGTATGAATTAATATCATTGTAAACAATTTTGAAATAAGTAATAGTTATATAATTTTTTTCTGCAATTTTTTGATGCCCTCTACAAAAATCAAACCCCGAGACAATATCTCGTGATATCTTTGAGTATAAAATTGTCATCAACCACATATATTTGAAACAATTTTCTTCATTGGATTTCCTCCCCACCATAAAATTTTATAGAGGGTTTCCCTTTAGGCCTATTGTAATACAAAATGTGTCTATAGGGAAAAAACCAACATCCTCTCTACTCTAAATGTTTTGAAGATCTTTTAATACAATTTCATATTCTACACAACAATGTTCTTTACCCAAAAAGAATTGGTTTAAATTCAACCAATAATATTTTTTCAAAGCCTTAATCAAATTTTCAACTTCAAATGCGGAAGAGAGATAGATAGACCAAAATTCCACATCACATTTTATTGCTAGTAGCATTAAAAATTCCTTGAGCCCACCTCATAATTTTATAATATCCTTACTAAATTTGATTGCTAAATCCTTATGGGATTGGTTTTCTCATATAACAAACCCTCCAAATCTAAAATAACTAAATAATCCTTTTGGCCAACTCGCAAAATGTAATTTTTCTCAATTGTCCATAATTTGATATTAACCAATTCAAATATTCAAAATTTTAGTAGGTTAACACTTACTTATTGAGATTCTAGCTTGTATTCCCTCATACTCTCCCTTTGCGGTTCTTGTGATGCACGTTCTATTTAAAAAACAATAATCAAATAAATATAAATTTTAGTTTGAAGTAAAAAAATGTGATACAACTTATTGTTATACATGTTCTACTCTTTCTTTGGATAATATTACATAGATGTAGTTATATATTAGCGACCACTAGGATTAAACTAGTAATGCCCGGAATATGTTTGGGTTAATAGTATTTGATGGGATTAGTGACCGTTAATGGTCAATCACAGAGAAGTATTTTGTTTTTCAATTCTTGGGATTTTGTTGTTAACCAATTTAAAAATCATTAATCAATTGAAAATAAATACCATTTCGACATAAATAAATCTGTGATAAAACTTGCTTCTATTCAATGAAAAAACCTTTTATAGAAAATATTACATAGATATTGATGTATATTAGCGACCACTAGGATAACCCATTACTGGTTGGACTATGGTTGGCTTTATATTCTTTGATTAGCTTAGTGTCCATAAATATTCAACCGTATGCGACTAATTTTTTTCGTTTGTCTATAGTTTAATATAAACCAATAAAATCAAAATTTACTCAATTCAAAATAAATCAAATTAAAAGATGTATGTTAGTGACCGTTAGAGTAATATATATAACAAATAAACTAATTTGTTATAGGTTCCTAAAATTATGAGGGGCTTATAAATGGTTTTGTTTATAATTGTAAATGAAAATTTCTATCTCGTGAATTCATGTATTACATTCTAATAACCTCCCATTCGGCATCAAATCTGAAAACATTTAAAGTTTTATTAAAAATAAGTAAACAATGAAAATCAAAAACTTATTGTAGTGATAAATTTATAAAATGAGTATTTCCCACTCAACTTTTATAGATTCATTGGGTGGATGGTTAGCGACATCGGGAAACAAGTTGAATGGGTTACGACATGCTAATAATGATATTGTCTCCTTTATTTGTATGTGGATAGGAAGAGACGGTGTCTTCCTCTATTGGCTGGTTGTCTGCATAAATATTGTATGTATCAGTTTAAATGCATTAATCTAATCAAATTGTTTAAAGTGATCTTAATCAATGTACCTTTTTCAAATGAGAATAATAATGTTTTAGAAACATTTCTTGATCATGTGATTCAATAATAAAAATCGTAGATAGAACCGAGTCAACAAAAGTATGCAATGCAACACTACCACCATAAAGCATTATTATGGATGAATTTTCAAAAGTGAGTCGAGTAAAAATTTGAGACCGAAACTCACAAGATCTCTTATAAAGAAAAGCATTTGTATTTCCTTATTGGTCAATTTCTCTAGCAATCAAAAATTTCTATGGAAGTTGGTCCATCCAGGTCCATGATGATTTCTTCTCTATCCCTATCATCAACATCACAATTGTGCACATCATTTATTGTGTACATAAGAAACAAGCTCTTAAATTTTCCATTGTTGTCATAAAATTTGTAACCTTCCAAAAATGATTCCCCCTTGTCTTTAACTTTTTGCATTTATTTTTAATTGTCTCTCTTAACATTGTTGAAGAAGATACGAGTAAGATCATAATAATAACATAATTTAATAGACTATATCTCACAACCGTAAGAAATTCCATTATTGCATCATAAGTTATTACACTATAAAAATTTAATAAATCTACGATCACACATTCTCGCATAGAATACAATAGTTGACGAAATAGATGATATTGTTGACTGGAGCTGGAAGGGATATGAACATTGATAGGTAAACTCTTCGGTGTCTTCCATCCTTGCTAGAATTTTTTCTTCCATTGAAATCACGTAGTTATCTATAATTATTTGAGTTCCCATTGGGAGAACCTCTTTCAATTTAACATCAATTTTCCTTTTTGTTTATTTTTCACTTCCTCTAGAATCAGCTTTTCTTTTTCCTTTATTCTCTTCTCCCAAGAGTACACACAACTGGTGGTAGTGAGATTCATGCAGACCAAATTTTTCAATAATATTATTTTTAGTGCATTCTGCCAATACAATATTACCTAGATATTTACTTTTCAAATATTTTAGAACTTTTTCTCTCATTATTCTGTCATCTTTTACTCTTTGGTAGTAAGATTCAAAATTATCCACTATGACACCTACTTCAATAGATCCAATTAACCATAATTTCCCTGATTGCACTTTATCTATTATTAATGATAGCTCATCATCGATCATTCATCTTGCAGGCTTGAAGGAATTTGATGTGAACCTTGCCAATGAATTTGGCTAAAAGTTACCCTGGTTATCCTTAAAAGGAGAACAAGCAAGCCCACCTTATTTTAACAACTCAAAGGGTGTTGTTCATTTTTTCCATATGTCCTCAGTAACAATAGAAATTTCCATTTATTAGAAATAGTTTATATCTTAGAAACTTTGAAAATAGCAAGACATTGCTTCTCGAAATGCTACATTGAAAAATAAAATAATATATTTACTTGTTTCATATTACAAAAATTAAATTTTATGTACAAATATGTTAAAATTAAGTTTCATTACCATAAACTCATTTATCTTTATGTTTCCAACTCCAAGTCTCTGAGGCCATCCTAGGGATATCCAAATCATTCAATCCTTGTAGAGTACATCAATAAAAAAAATTCAATCCAATTTTTTTACCTCATTTTGCTACTTGCAAATATCAATAATGTCTTCGCTAGAACTTTTGAAGACATAATGTGAGCCTTTATAAACTATAACTTAATATGTAATGAATTATATTCACTTTCAGCTAATTTTTTTAATGCACAAATTGTATGTTGGTCGTCAAGAATGTATAACTAGACATCATCCCTTTTCAGGTCATCTCAATCCTCCAGTTACACAAGTTCCTTTGTAGAATGTAAAAAGGAAGAAGAATTACATCCCTCAGAATAGGAATAACATTAATCAATATTGAATGGACAAGAAGGTCAACATTCTCATCATGCACAAGATGGTATTGATATTCTGGAGGTGCCACATGGCACCTAGAAACTTCAACTAGAAAAACATCACCATTGAAAAAAATCAATTTTAATTGTTTAACGGCTGAATATTGTACTTTCTCAAATATACTGATCGCTTTCTTCAACAATACAGCTGACTTTTTATTCTTTTTATGCCATTGTAACTTTGACTTAGAGGGATCTATCTCTAATTTAGACAAATAAGATCACCTTAGCGTTGTAAATAGCTTTGTATGTTTCGGTGGAGAAAGAATTTTTTTATATTCAAATAATGACAAATAGAAGAGGTATTATCAATTCTATACAATTTTTTGAATACCAAATTCATGTTAATATGAGTTTTAAGGGTAATTTCATAGCATGGTATGTCCGAGTGTATGAAGATCCCCACATTCCAGCCATATTTAGAACAAGAAAATGTCCTACTTTCCTTAGAAGCCTTCATTTACGAGTTTCTTGAATAATGAAAATTCCAACTCCATGTCAAGAATAAGGCACTTATTCATTTCAACGCCAATGTGTTCAACCTGAATATACAATGTTTTTTTATCAATAACTTTTGAAGTTAGTATCGTACAATTTCATTGACAACGTCCTCATAAAAAAAAATAGCCACAGATCACCATGATAATTTTCCAGGGAATGCATTTCTACAAACCAATCATCGTCTCTCTTTTTCATATGCTCTATTCCTTCAATCAAATGAATTTTCATGAATGGAATGCAACTAATGGAAGACATATTACCTCAAAAATGATTTAAAAAATTAATAATTCGTAAGTACTTGGGAAGGATAGCTTTTTTTCAATAGTATAATAACAAGAAGATGTTGTATCTTGATGTCATTTTTTCATAGAGTAAAATTAAATACAAAATGATATTTATAGCTTAGTGGTCACTAGGCATAATTTCAACATGCTATAGAATACGAATGGAAAGGAAAAATACATTATAGATTAATTTACATCATTCAAGGCTTGTATAGACAATAATAATCTGACTATGACAAGGAAGGCCAATTATTGAAGATTGATATACATGAGTTATCCACACATTGTCCACCAACTCTCTATTGAATCTCACATGGGATGAATTAAAACACCCTCATAACTCAGTCATGATTTTTTTTTATGAGGATTTCTAAAGTATGGAGTGACTTCCTGTTGTATTTCATACCTCAGAAATTGAAATTTCAAATGTTTAAATTTCAGTGTTTGCATTTAGGTCATTTAGGTCATTTTCCTTGGTGGAAGTAGAATGGTTTAGTATTGTCTATGGTAGAAGTAAAAATATTCCTGTGGTAATGAACTAAGAGATCTTGCGGGAAAAAATAGTGATGTAAAGAATCAATAATATCAAATTAGCAGAAAATACCTACAGTTAGAAAGTTTTCAAGAAAATCATTTCTAATTGTTTCCTCTCTAATGTAAAAACTAGTGTAAAGGTTGCCTATCTCGAATTAGTCATTACGGTGCACTACATACACTCAAGAGAGACATAGCCTTATGCAGTTTTCATAAGATATATTGTGTATAACACATAATCCATATATTTTCTTATAAAGGAAAATGCTTGGCGACCGCTAAGCTCCATGACTTCCCTTCGGTAGTTTCCTCTATATTTTGTCAGAATCCATTTTAACTTCAAGAATAACAATCAAGGATGAATCCTTATGTATTACTCGTAGGATATATTGTCATATCATGTAATTCATGTCATTTTTATCAAGGAAAATGCTTAGTGACCACTAAGCTCCATTACTTATTGAAAGGAGTGGCTTAACGCTCACTAGGCTTCACTATTTGTAGTTTTCAAAATATTGACCTAATAAAAATTCACATTTACCTTAGTGAAAAGATAAGATTTAGAGAATAATAATAGAAGTGTATATTTTGAACTGAGGATGTATCCTAATCATCTTGGACTTACATATTTCCATAAATTACCCATTAAACAAAATAGTCCTAAATTATTTACTAAAAATTGAGGGTGAAGATGAACATGAATCTTACTCGAAATAAATGAACTAAGAGGGTGAAGAGAAATGCATTATTTATTTTTACCAATTATTCGTTGATAATAAGGCTAACACCGCTAGCCTCTACATTATCAACGAATCCATTTTAACAATACAAAAAGAAATCTCAACAGGTTTGTTGTCATTATTTGTAATTATATTATATTTGTTGGACTATCCCTAATAGAGCCAAGTCCTTGAATACATACCTTCAAGAAGTTTGACACCTTATGTAGTTCTCATTTTATATATTGTGTAGAAAATTTAATTCATATCTTTTCATATAAATAAAAATGCTTTGCAACCGATAAACATCGTTAGTTAATGAAAGGGAAGGATTTGTTATTGCTAAGATAAATAGTTTCTGGTAATAAACATAGCCACATAGTTAGGAAAGGTTAGATCATAGTAGCAGAAGTACATCATTTGAACTTGAAGAAGTATCTTGTCCATATTGGCCTTGCATATTTTCTTAAAATCATCCTTCAAAGAAAATAGACCTAAATGATCTATCAAATATGTAGGGGAAATGTGAATAGGATTTTCACTCAGATTAAATGATGAAATTCTATTGCATTGATCTAATCTTGCTAATATACTATTGTTTTATTTCCATTTATATGATTTCTATTCTAAGGATCCCTAATTGTGTGTTTGATAAAATCAACAAAATTTTGGTAACCTATCTCTGCAAGGAAAATGTGAAACAAATAAAATACCTATTGTTAAATGGGTCTAAGTTTCATTTCATAAATATTATGGGGTAGTGGGGATTTTGAACTACGAAAAAAAAATGGGTCTAAGTGTTAAATATGTGTGGCACCCTATCTCCAATCCTCCTTCAAAGAAAAAAACCTAAAATTGGCCTTGCATATTATCTTAAAATCATCCTTCAAAGAAAACAATCCTAAATGATCTATCAAATATGAAGGGAAAATGTGAATAGGATTTTTGCTCAGGATTAAATGATGAACTTCTATTACATTGATCTAATATTTCTAATATACTATTGTTTTATTTCCATTTATATGCTTTTTATTCTGAGGATCCCCAGTTGTGTGTTTGATAAAATCAACAAAATTTTGCTAACCTATCTCTAGCAAGGAAAATGAGACGAATAAAATACCTATTGTTAAATGGGTCTATGTTTCATTTCATAAATATTATGGGGCAAAGGGATTTTGAACTACACAAAACAAAAAAATTGGGTCTAAGTGTTAAGTATGTGTGGCATCCTATCTCCAATCCTCAATGTTTTTACGGAAGGTAGGTTTGAAAAATAATGGGTGAGCCTCTTCTAGAGGCTATTATCATAATTAATAACTTGAGTAATGACTAGAAATTTAATAAAGTAATAAATGTATAAATCAGTAAATTAAAGTGTTGGAACGTTCTTGGTCCCTGGCTAATGAATCAAATAGTAATGAATTAATTATTGTAAGAGACTCCCATATTATTGGTAATGTCACCATCCAAAAGTGGACCTCTCCAGAAAATCAATCTTGTGTGAATAAAATTCCCTTTGTATGCTTTCGTTAACTCCAGATTAGACCTTAAATCTTATCTACTATGAAGGTACTAAATAGGAAAATTTTATAGAAAATTGAGGGACTAACCAAACATTCTATGATAATATTAGTAGTAAATATGTTGATTGGTTGGACTCATAACCTTTTCCAATAAAGTTTGAGATTAAAGCCACTAGCAATCTTATATTAATTACAAACATGCAATGATATATTCACTCCATATATTTATCTAGGCATTCTCCCTTATTTTCACAATTTTTTAGGTTTCTTTCATGACATTTCATTTATTCTATCATGGCTGAACCAATGTTGTATTTCATGCGATTCTCCACGTCAATGTGTGAAATGGGATTTTATACCAATATTTGATGTCATCGTTTGAAATTTTTTGGATTGAATCATACCAAGACATGGTTGTTATTGAGGGAGTTCTCAAAGATGATTATCTTTCCTTTAATGGAAATCGAGGGTGAATGCGAAGTTACTTTTGCCTTCATTTATCAACTTCTTATCATACATCTCGAAGAATTAAGATTTGGAGATGGGTCTTCACTAAATAACGACACCTTATAGGGTTGGCATAAAGTGAAAATGGACACAACTCGAGTGCATCATGGAACTTGCATTATGATGATTTTTATATTTAAAGGAAGGTTTGGTGGATGTTTCTATTTTTTCAAAGATTTACAAATGATTTGACGTCCTAATGTGTTTCATGTATGGTGTGTTCCAATGGGATGAGATCTCAATGATGGGATCTATTTTGATCCACCTTGTCTAACATGTATGATATGTTTTCTCCACTTTGTAACTAGAACTCAAACTGTTGTTGCAAAATCACTGCACCCCCTGGATGTTGATCAGATTTCTAGTTTGATCATTCGAAGCATCCAGTGTGATTGCACAACATTGAATCCTCTCTCCAAGTGTGGGACTTGCAAATATGAGAAAGGAATCTCCAGAG
The DNA here is from genome assembly GCA_018340775.1 of Taxus wallichiana var. yunnanensis. Classification (NCBI taxonomy): domain Eukaryota; kingdom Viridiplantae; phylum Streptophyta; class Pinopsida; order Cupressales; family Taxaceae; genus Taxus; species Taxus wallichiana. The sequence continues at coordinate 277,253,943 of CM031244.1, forward strand.
AAGGCTGGTTCCTGCTCCTAAACTACCTGCCACAAGCTATTCCAGTGCAGGCAAGCTAATCTAATCCTAATCTAACCACCAAGGAGACAGGGAGAGAGAGAAAAGGGAAAAATAACAAAAGCCTACACTAAAACGGTGATACACCAGAGAAGGAGAATGTTGAACATCTATCAAAACTGCCATGGAACAAAGAGAGGTGAGCAATGGGAAGGATGGACAGATGCATCACAAGCCCAAGGATAGATTTCACACAGAAAATGTCCCAAAACTCCATGAACACAGCTCCAGGACCTCAATGAACATTCAAACATGCACAAATACCCAGTAATGAAGAGAGGTAAGAAGAAAACAAGCAAAGAACGAGCAAGGATGGATGCGATGCATCACAAAACACGTTTTTGTTGCTCAAGTTTGCATGAGAACATCATTTCATTAGTAAAAGGAAAAAAATGCCATTACAGCGGGGGGGGAGGAGGTTTGAACTCCATTTTCAACCCCGAGAAGAAAAGAAGGGAGGGAAGAGCTGAAAAGATGAACAACTTTTAATATCTTCCTAAAATGAGCCAAATCGGCTTTTTTATTGCATGGGTCGAGCCCGAGACAGAAAACATACAAAAACATGAGAACCCATCCCTCCTTGACTGTAGGTGCATTAAAATGGCATGGGGGACCTTATAAACCCATACCCTGTCACTTTGACCGAATTACAGGAGAATGCAACATTATTCATTAAATGCAAATCGTCATGGAATGTCAATTCGGCCATGTACACGCGTCGAGCCATTTCTCAATTTTTTTCTCTCTAAAATACACCAGAATTCAAGATTAACCCTTAATCACTTAGAGAATTTCATAAGCTTTCCGTTGATATAAAGAACGTGCGAATCCGAGCTCTGGATCGAAATATATCGATCTGAAGTTTTAGGGTACAAAACAGGTGAAAATGCGTTTTGAATTTCTTCCCGCGCTCTGCCACCTGGATGACACGTGGCATGCATCGATTGGATGCGTAATTCTCTCCTTCGCCTACCAAGAGGTTTTATTTGAGAATTTTGACCTTTTTCTGATTTTGGAACATTTTCCACTTTCTCCTCTGCGCCCCCGCCACTTGGGACACGTGGCATGCATTGATTGGAGGACAGGGCGCGGGCGGACCTTTACTTTTAGCTCTTTGGCTGGACTTGGCCAAATTTTCCAAATCTTTCCCAGCTCTGAGCTTCCTGCTCTATAGGACACGTGTCCTCTTCTCGATTGGCTCGCGGTCTCGCAAACTTTTCGTGCCCTTCACATCATTTTGTCCAGGATGTCCCAGTCTTTTTTGGGACGAATCCTTTGATCCACCTCGAAATGGGCCTCCTTGTCCCTTATCTGCCAATGACATGTGGTGCAATCTGATTGGCTCTCAGATTTTTCAGCTATCTGCGTCCCACGCATCCCTTTGTCCCTTTTGTCCCAATACGAAAATTCTTTATTTCGGGTGAACCGGCCAGTTCGCGTCCTCCACGCACTCACGGCCCAGATGTCCCAGTGCGAAAGTTCCCCATTCTAGCTGAACCAGCCGGTTCGCATCCTTCACGTACCTTTGTCCCACTTGCTCCCGGACTGTCTGGGACAAATTCTTCCGATTCACCCGGTTCGGCCGGTTCACGTCCGCTTGCGTACTTCGCCCGACTGGCCCCAAAGTGCTAAAGTTCTCTGTTTCGGCCGATCCGGCGGTTTGCGTCCTCACGGCCCGAATGTCCCAAACTATTTTGCTCAGCAGTTAGTCAATTTTTCTTCCTCCTTCGGCCGGATCAGCTTCTCGCGCCCTGCGCGTCCTTCTGTCCCAGATGTCCCTTTGCTTCACGGGCGCCCGGAGGCTTTTCGGCCGATCCGCGCCTTGATGTCCCAACTGTTCCAACTTTTGCGAGGACTAGGACTTGGCCAATTTTCACAATTTTTTCTTTTCCAAGCTTGTTTTTGCCACTTTTTCATCTTTTCTCGAACTTTCTCTTTTCAACCCGGACAGAGAGTTAAAAAAATTCAGAGGGACCCTAAACATGATTTTCACCTGAATCCATCAATTTGCACGGGGCTTGAGAATTGATGCATGTTATCAAATTAACCCTAGGGGTGAATTTGGATAACAAAAACATTGGGATATTCTTCACAGGAAATTTTTTGAGGTGTTTGATTGGTTAAAGAGTCAAATTGTTTCTTGAAAAGAGCATCTTTTTTTGGAACCTCCTACGAAAACCATTGTCAAGATTATGAAGGGGAGGTTACGAAGGTGTCATCTGATTCTGATAAATAAGTTCTTCTAAAATCCTTCAGTATGTATCTTTTCTTTGATTTCTATATAGCGTTTCTAGTTCCATTTTTATCGAAACGTCATGTTTTCTTACCGGTCTAGGGTTTTTTTGTCTTCCCAACCACTTGTGTTTTTTGCATAGGCCCTTACGTTTTCAAGTAAAGTATTGTCGAGCATTCAATTTTTATACTAATCCTTTTGTTATATATGTAATGTAAAGGGAAAGGGACCCCTCAACCCTCCTTTAATTATAAAAAACAAGAAATCATTAATATAAGTTTATGTTGTGTGTTGCACTAAGAAATTGGAACAATTAATCACTATCAAATTTTGTTTGTTTCAATTTTTCAATTTTTTGGTAGAAGTGAATAATAGTGGCCGGTATCATCTATATATTCTTGGATATATTTCAATCAATGTAAAAAATAATTTTTATAACTTTAGGATAGAGGAGCTAATAATGGATTGATAAATATCTTCCCATCACTGTAAAAAAAAAATTAGTTACACAACATCATGGTGGAAACCTAGAATCCAACATGGTTAATAATGGGTAAACATTGAATTGAGGTTAGTGGTTTCCATTATGCTTTTTTACACCAAGGTAGTCCATGTTTTTATTTTGTTTGATCAGTAATTTGAAAATAAGAAGCTATTGAGGCTTGAGACCCAACAACCATTACTTACAATTAGTAATTGAGCCTAATGGCTGCTAGGAATTTTCCTTTATACTAGCCGATTTAAATTATGTGATATACATGATATATCTTATGATAACTATAAAAGACATTTTCCTTATGAATTTATAGAATACATGTTATTCAAAAATAATTTTAAGCCTAGTGACCATTAAGTTCAATATGATATTATGTTTTAAATTACGTGTATTCAATAAATTCATAAATTTATGTTTAGTATTAGAATAGTTGTTATGTTCTCTTTTCTTGGAACATCAAATAATCTACCCTAGAATTTTCTTGTCTTTAAATATATTCTTGTAAAATTTAAATAAAATTGTGGAGCATAGTTAGTTTTTCAGTTGAGTCATTACTACTTGTCATGCATGCAAGAAAACAAATATCCTAGTGGCCTCTAACCTCAAGATAGTCTTGTAAAATTTAAATATAGGAACGAAGCATAGTTATATTTTAATTTGATTCATTACTACTTTTCATGTATTCAACAAAAAAATATCCTAGCGGAAACTCACCTCAAGATAGTCTTGTAAGATTTAAATAAAGTAATGGAGCATAGTTAGTTTTTCTTTTGAGTCATTACTACTTTTCTTATATGCAAGAAAACCAATATCCTAGCAACCATTAACCTCAATATAGTCTTGTAAAATTTCAATACAATAATGGAGCATAGTTAATTTTTCATTTCATTCGTTACTACTTTTATTGTATGGAAGAAAACAAATATCCTAGTGGTCACTAACCTTAAGTTTTTGTGAATTTCCACCATCACTATGCAATTATATTTTTCCTTAGTGGTGATATGATTTGAATATCATTTTAGGCTAGTAATATTGTGTAATAAAATTTGAATATCGTGTTTTAATTAGAGGCCACTAGGCTAAAAAATTCATGTTATAGCTTAGTTCATTTGTCGATTATTAGTTTTTGGTCAATTCATTACTCATTATCTTAAATGAAAGACAATATTTATCCTAGTGGCCACTAATCTCAAGTATTTTTTATGTACACCAACACAATGGAATTATATATGACCTTAGTAGACGTTATGCTTCAAATATCATGTGATAGACATCAAATAACATATTAAACTTAACGATGGAGAGAACTAGCGATGGAGAGAACTATGGAGATCCAAAAAAAGCCAAATGGGTATCCATGGAGAGAACTAGCGATGGAGAGAACTATGGAGATGCGGTCTCTGCAGTTTTGGCTGCAGAATGTCTGCGAACTACGATTCAAAATGCTGAGGAAAGGCCGTTCTGTAGCCGTAACCGGACGTTTGTGGACACGGGTACGAACGATGCAAAAGCGGGAGGTACAGTCAGCGCGGTTTCGGCAGTACTGGCCGCGGAAAGTCTGCGCAATATGACAAAGTTTACTGAGGAAAAGCAGATCTCAAACCACAATCGGGCGGCTGGAAAAGAAAAGGAGGATATGCTGGGATCCACACCTTTGGCATGGAATAAGCTTTTTCAAAGCCCTAACCTCAAGGTGGGTCCTAAAATCACTGGTCATTTTACATGGGAAACGGACAAAGAGGGTGCCACCTGTCTTAAGGTCCCAGATGGATTTGTTGATAGAGCCTTAAGCAAAACAAACCTCTCCCTTGTTGGTAAGTTTCTTGGCTCTAGACCTAATATTGATTTCATTAGAAAATGGGCTTTGAGAAAATGGAAACCTAAGGGTGCCCTAAACATTACTGTTATGCCAAAGGGTTTTTTCCTGGCTAAGTTTAACCAGCAAGAGGATTTAGATTCAGTGTTGCTGGGAGGCCCCTGGTGGCTGGGAAATATGGGTCTTTTTTTGAAAAAATGGTATCCGGGTTTTGATCCAAATACTGAAAATATAAACACCATGCCAATCTGGTGTAGGCTTCCAGGGCTGCCATTGCATCTATGGGATGATGAAATACTGCTAAATATTGCAAAATCCCTAGGTGCACCTATTGGGCTTGATGGACCCACAAGAAACAGATCCAGGCTTGCTTTTGCTCGGTTCTGCATTTTCTCAGCCGTTGATCAGGAGATTCCGGAGCACATAATCTTGAAAACTCGATTTGGATCCTGGACCCAAAAAATTGAAGTTGAAACCTTAAGATGTAAACTATGCCATATCATTGGTCACTCTGACAAAAACTGCTCCAAGAAAATGACCCTCCCTCTGGACTTTGAACAGCCTGGGATAGGCTCAGATCTGAACAAAGATAGCTTGGACCCAAGCAAGGATAGGAAGATGGATGACAAAGGTCCCAGTCAGAAGGATTTGCATATAAATAGAAGGGAAAAAAAAAAGGGAGGTTTTAGAACTCATATAAAGAAGCATCTTGTCTGGCGCCCCAAAGCTGCAACTTTAGCTTTGCCTGAAGCTCCCAACAAAGAAGTTCTGGACAATTCGGTGAAGGCTTCTTCGGATTTACCTCTTGAAACATCTGTGAAAGAAGATTCTGTTAAGGTATCCATGGAAGTTAACGAGCATGAGGGTTCAGTGATGGACAATTTAGTCCCTTCTGGATCAGAAGTTCAGTCATTAATTAGGGATGAAGCTTGTAACAAGGAAGATATGACAGAGATTGAGCCTTTGGAGATTCTCTCTTCTGGAGAGAATGGTATTGCGGATCCGCTGCCTTGTCCCAGCATTACAACAGTGGCTCCGCCGGTCTTCTGCAGCACCAGAACAGCTTCTGATCACTTGCCTGACAGTTTAGAACAAGAGAAAGAAATTCAATCATTAAATAGGGAGGAAGCTGGTAACAAGGAAGTTATGACAGAATTTGAGCCTTTGGAGATTCTCTCTTCTGGAGAGAATGGTATTGCAGATCCGATGCCTTCAACAGTGGCTTCGCCGGTCTGCTGCAGCACCAGAACAGCTTCTGATCTCTTGCCGGACAGTCTGCATAAAGGACATGAAGAAGGAGAAATCACGCCTGCCAAGGAAATGGAAGATTCAGACTCTGGGTTCACATTGGTCATCTCAAAAAAGAAAAAAAGAATGAGAGGTTTTGAAAGGATCCCAGATTCATTGTATAGTGATAAAAAAAAGGAAATTGACAATTGGGACACCTCTTCTTCTAGAACAACCAGGTCTTCTGCTAGACGAGTAGCTGATTTTGGAGGAAGCTCAAAAAGAGGAAGACCCTCTAAAAAGACTCTCAGAGCTAAGAAAACAGAGAGGGATATTGCAGATGGGGTTCAGCGACAACTGAACCAGCAAGCAATTCCAACTACCAACCATTCCAAATGAAGATTATATCCTGGAATATTAGAGGCCTAAATGGAAACTCTAAGCAAAGAACCATCAAGGAGTTACGAGATTCCAGTAACCCCAGTATTTTGATTCTTCAAGAAACTAAAATGAAAGCAATGACTATGGCTAATATTAAATTTTTTTTTGGGATAGTTCTGAAATGGCGGCTGTTGATTCTCAGGGAGCTTCCGGAGGATTGGCTACCCTTTGGGATAGAAGACACTGTACTGGTATGATTCTTAGTGCTAATATTAATCATCTTGCAATTAAATTCGTCACTATTGAGAAAAAGTGTGAATGGATCTTGTCTAATATTTATGCACCTAATTCTGCTAGTGGTAGAAGAAAACTATGGGCTGATCTTAAAATCTTTAGAAACCAATATAGCTCTACCAACTGGCTCATTATGGGAGATTTCAACTCCCCTCTAAACCCAGGTGAGAAGTTTGGAGGAACCCCCACCTTCTCTAATGGTATGGAGGACTTTGCTGACTTTATTGCTGAGCAAAACCTCATTGATGTGGATCTGCATGGTAATAAGTATACTTGGAATAATAGAAGGTTGGGAAAGGAGTTCATTCAGGTGAGATTGGATAGGGCATTAATCTCAAAAACTGGATTCTAAGCCAAGACTTTTACCTATCTTCCCTTCTAAGAATTGGATCGGATCATAATCCGATTGCTTTAAGCTTTCTCAATTGGACTAAACCAAAGCAAAAGCTCATTCAATTTGAAAAAATGTGGATGGAGCATGATGATATCTATGATAGGATAAAAGAATGGTGGGAATGGAATGGGGAAGGCACTGCTCAGTTCAGATTGGTTCAAAAACTCAAAAATGTCAAAAAGCAAGTCAAAATCTGGAACAAAAGGGTTTTTGGAAATATTTTCGAAAAAAAGAAAGAGTTAAAACAGAAGCTTCAGGATCTGGAGTTAAAAATGGATACTTTGGGAAGATCGGTTGAAGATGAAGTAAATGAAAAGAATATTCTTTCTGAGTTGCATACGATCTGCAGTAGGGAAGAGTCTTTTTGGCGCCTTAAATCTAGAGCTATCTGGCTTAAAGAGGGAGACAGGAACACAAAGTTCTTTCACATGACTACTCTAAAACATAGAGCCAGTAACAGAATCCTTGAGGTTTCTAAAAACAATGGGAACAGCACTAAAGATCCAAACAGCATCAAGAAACAAGCACTTGAATTTTACAAGAATCTTCTTAAAGAGAACAACGTCAGCAACCCTGAAGCTATCTCCTTCATGCTGGAGGCCATCCCTCAGAATAACATTGAGGACCAGAAATTCAGAGACATCACTAAAGCTGTCACGCTTGAAGAACTGCAAAAGGTTATTTTTCTCTTGAGGGGGACAAGGCTCCTGGACCGGATGGGTTCTCTATTAATTTTTTTCAGAAGTTCTGGGAAATATGCTCGGAGGATCTTCTCAAAGCGGTAAATGAATTCTATAGAACAGGAAATCTTCTAAAAGAGCTTAACAACACGCACATTGTCTGGCACCTAAAAATGGACGCAAAAGACTTCAAGGACTTGGACCTATCGCTTGCTAATGCTATCTATAGAATCTTCACCAAAATCATCACTACTAGACTGCAGCTCATAATGAATGACCTCATCTCAAGGCAGCAGAGTGGCTTTATTAAAGGCAGGATAATACAAGACGGAGTGATTATGGTGCACGAAACTATACATTCCATGGAAAATAATAAAAAGGCCAATATGATCCTCAAGCTTGATATGAATAAAGCTTTTGACAAGGTTTCTTGGGTCTTCCTTGACAGGATTTTATCTAAATTTGGGTTCACGGAAAAATTTAGAAAAATTGTTAGGTCTTGTATATCTACAGCCAGGTTCTTTGTGGTTGTTAATGGGGAGCCTGTGGGTTTTTTCACCAGCAGCAGAGGTTTAAGACAAGGAGACCCCATCTCCCCCTTACTCTTCATTCTCTTAGCTGACAGCCTTAGTAGAACAATTGGCAGAGCGGTTGAGAACGGCCTTTTAAATGGATCTAAACCCGCTTCATTCAGCCAAGCTGTCTCTCATCAACAGTTTGCGGACGACACAATCCTTCTTCTTCTGGCCTCAGTTGTGGAAGCTAAAGCTATTAAGGCTTTATTACAATTATATGAATCTTACGGGCAAGAGATTAATTATGACAAAAGTACCATTTTTTTCTTTAACACCCCTGAGGAAAGACAGTTCAAGATTGCTAAAATTGGTCAGAGAATTGGTGCTCTTCCAGCAACATACTTAGGCCTCCCTCTTGGCACTAAGAAAGTCTCTCACATGGTGTGGGATGATTTGTTGATGAGATTTCAGAAAAAGATGGCAGGTTGGAAAGGGGCCACTCTCTCTAGTGCTGGTAAGTGCCTTCTCATTAAAAGTACACTCCAAAGTCTGCCCATCTATATCATGTCACTTTTCAAAATTCCTTCTTCCTTCAGAGAGAAAATTGAAAGGATTCAGAAAAAAAATTTATGGCAAGGTATGGAAGAGAAGTTCAAATTTCACCTAGTGGCCTGGGACAAGGTCTGCACCCCAAAATCTATGGGAGGGCTGGGCATAAAAAATATTGAGAAAATGAATGAGGCACTCATCGCTAAGATGGGCTGGCGATTGCTATCTGAGAAACAGCCCTGGATTGATGTTATTAAAGCAAAATACTTGAAGCAATAAGCTATCTACTCCTATCTGCATGAAGATCAACTACCCAATGGTTCCATTTTTTGGAATAATCTGGTTAAGAGTAGAAACTTCATCAAACAGGGTAGCAAATGGAAAGTGGGGGATGGAAGTGAAATAAACTTCTGGGAGGATAACTGGTTCAGTGACAACCTCTTGGAGAGATTTGGGACAGCTAAGGACAGCCTTATAAGCAAGTATGGAACTAAAGTCAAGGACTATATCGAAGGAAATGGCACCAACAAGGCTTGGAAAAGACTTTCTATGGAACGAATTGAGCTGAAACAATCTACTTCCTCCCTCCAGGATCTTTTAGACCTCTTCCCTTTAAGTCAGCTGAATTCCAAGGATGAGCTGGTTTGGAGCAATTCACAAGATGGGAAATACTCAGTCAAATCTGGTTATACCATTCTTTCTCAGAGTAACCAATCTGACTTTAACTGGAACAAGATCTGGATGCCTGAGTTAACCCCCAAAATAAATTTTTTTCTTTGGCTGGCCATCAGAGGTAGAATTCTCACCACTGACAATTTGATGAGAAGAGGATTTATAATTCCTAATTGGTGCCACCTTTGTAGGAATGACTATGAAGACATTAGTCATCTGTTCATACATTGTGCTTATGCCAATAGAATTTGGAGCTTTGTTCTTTCTAAATTTGATGCTCTTTGGGTGTTGCCGAAGAACCTTAATCAGCTATGGAATCAATGGAACCCACCATTCAGACATTGTGCTATCAAAAGAATCTGGAAATTAGCAATCCCACACTTAATCTGGAGGATTTGGAAGGACAGAAATAATATAATTTTCAGAAATAAGAAGCAGAGTTTTAAAATCAGTATCAACAAAATTTCTCAAGGTATCAAAGAGAACATGGCCAGATTTAAACCTCCCAAGAACAAGTGTTATCCTGAGAATGAAGAGCACATTTTATCTAATTGGCACATTGGAAATTGGAGCAACCCTGGGAATAGTGTAGATAGATCGTTGATTAAATGGCATCCTCCTGACTCTAATTGGTACAAGCTGAACTTTGATGGCGCCTCTAAGGGAAACCCTGGGACAGCAGCTGGAGGAGGAGCTATACGGGACCACAAAGGTAATTTGATTGCTGCTTATGCTGGTAAAATGGGAATTCAAACCAATCATTTTGCCGAAGCATTATCTGCTCTCTGGGGCTTGAGAGTTGCACGGGCTCAAAACATTCAGAACCTTATTGTTGAAGGGGACTCCCTTAATATCATTAAGCTCCTCAATCAGTCCTCATCTCCCAGTTGGAGTATTAAAGATTTTATCTCTGAATCCATAAGCATTTGCCACACCTTCAATAGTATCAGAATCATACATACTTACAGGGAAGGTAACAATCTGGCGGATGCACTGGCCAATTATGGCATTAATATTAATTTTACTGTCTGGGATAATGATAGTATCCCTAATCAGCTTCACAACAGCATCCATGCGGATCTTCACAAGCAAGCAATCTCCAGAGATAAGCCTTAATCTTTGGCGGAAAATCAAAATCATTTATTCTTTCACACGTGCTGCTTTTTTCTATATGGCGAGGCAAATAATATCTTTTTCAAATAATAGTAAGATCTATTTAAGAAATTTCAAGTGGAGTCATCCAGATTTGAAAATCACGCACGCGGGGGGTACAACGGCTATTGATATCCGGATGCCAAACTCCACGAAAACCGATGATAATTACAAAGTGATTGTTGACAGGGAAAGGATTTTCACACGCGACTTCCCGCAGGCTCAGTTCAGCAATTACGCAGCCGTTCGTGAGAAGACCAACGGCTACAGTACCCACTCTTGTGCGTTCTTCAACAGTAAGAAACGAACTGTTCTTCACGCCCAACGGCATTCTGGAATTTGTTGTAACCTGCACACCACTGAGAAGATGGGAGGACCTCCCTGTCAAATTGAGCCGTGCGCGGACCCTGATTGGAAGGAAAACACCGAGCTTTGGAACATCCTCAGCATAGGCGGCTTCACCAGCTTTGTTGAAAGAGTGCAAGGGCATGATCAAAGTATTTCAGTACGCTTTGCTAAGGAGTGGAAAGAGAGGACTGTCGACTATGGGGGACAGAAAATTCTTGTCAATGAAGAGCTCATTGCTGAAGCGACCGGTCTCAGCCTGGATGGGTACCGCTTCTTCAACAAAAGGGTTATCAAAGAAACTGAAGAAAGAAGATTTGTGGAGGAAGATGAGAAGCTTATTTTCAGCACAGCGGGTCTGCTTGTAAGCTCAATTCCATCACCATTTGATGAAGTCACTCGCATGATGATTCATTTCATATCCTTGGAAGGTAGGTTTGTTACTGTCCCAGCTAAGCATCTCATCTTTTTAAATCACTTCCGTAGGAATAGATTGGTTTGCTTCCCTCATTATCTTTTAAACTCTCTTGAGCGCTCCATTTTGGAGTTCCAGAAGCATACCCGGTGGTTCCCTTGCATCAAGGGCTTATTTTGCTTATCCACAAACACTGCCTTCTCAAGTACCCCGGTCTTCCCTCCTCTCCTAGCCCGGCTCCGATGGGCTCTGCTGCTGCCAGTCCTGCTTCCCCTGCTGCCCTTGCTGCCCCTGCTGCTGCCCCTGCCACCGGTGCTGCTACCCCCATGCCAGCTGCACATGTTTCTCCTTCTATTCCTCCTTCTGCTCCTCCTGACACTCACCTCGCCTCTTCCTCTAAACGACCTCTCACCAGGGCTTCTAGGAGACTCAACCTTGAGACTCTTGCAGCAGGGAAAGAGCCTCTTGATCTTGACATTACACGTGACCTGCTGAACATAAGTAGTGCCAGTCCCCGGGAAGCACAGATGGATAACCCTTCTAAGAGACTGGAGGCCTTAGAGGCTGAGATAAAAATGCTGAAGGATGAGGTCAAAAATCTAGCTAAGCAAAAAGGTAAGAAAAGCATGGAGGGGGAAGGGAGCATTGACAATAGTCAGGTTGAAGACATATACAAAAAGCTGACCTCCTTGGACTCCCGCCTTGGGAAGGCTAAGACTAGGCATGATTACAACATTGCCGCCTTTAGGGCCATTGAGGAGTTCATCGTGGGGCATGCCAAAAGTGTTTCCAACCTCAGCGGTATCCCGGCTGCACTTTGGGGCAATGAAAAAGAGAGCAAAAGAACCATCGAGGAGCTCGATAAGACAGATGCTGCCCACATGACCGCTTTGGGTATGTTTCATGCTTGGAAAAAAGTCAAGATCAGTGTTGATCAAGCAGCCAAAAAGTAGTCCTGCATGCTTCTACTGCTCTCTTTTGTTATTCTTACTGTTTCTTGGCTGTCGGGTTACTGTTTTTTTGCTGTTGTTTTGCTGTTAAGCCTCGCTTGTAGTAAGCTTTTGGGCTACGTTGATTTTCATTGTTCCTCTTGGACTTGGTTAGTCCTGCTATGTTTCTCACTCTTATTCCGGCTTAAAGGCCTTTTTTTGTATTCAAGGGTATAGTCCCTTTCAAAAAACTATTTGCCATTATTAAAAAAACATATTAAACTTAACAACCACTAGGTCAAGATTTCATTTTGGAATATGTGTATTCAAGAAAATCATTAAAATTTGTGTTGTCTTGTAATATTTGTTGTCTTTGAACATTAAAGAAATAAATTAAACATCCAACCTAGTGGTCACTATTCTTAGAAGGTTGTATTATAAAATACAAATATAAGAATCAAGCTTAGTTAGTTTTTCATTCAGGCCATTACTGATTGTCATGTATGCAACACAACAACTACCCTAGCGGATGCTAATATCAAGTATTTATCATGTTGCACCAATGCTATTTAATAATCTTCAAAATTAGTGACTACTTGGGATTCAAATAGCATGCTTGGCTTTAGATATCGTAATACAAAAATATAAATATAATAATTGGCACTTAGCTTGGTTTATCAGGAAAGTCGTTCCTATTTGTATCATATGTGATTCAACCAATATATTAGCAGCCGTTAATCTCCATTCTTGTTTGAATAAATGTATTCAGGAAAATATTTAATATTTGTGTTGTCTTGGAATATTTGTTTCCTTGTGTTTTCTTGTAATAGCTAAGAAATGTCGTAAACATCTAGCTTAGCGGCCATTAGTACTTGAATATGGTATTGGAGAATTTTAAATTTGTTACTTTAGGTTGGCTCAGTTATCAATTAAGTCATTACTAATTGTTTTCTGCACAAATACTTTTGATAAAGTAGAATTATACCTCGGTCACAACTAGGCTACACAACGTTTTTCTTGATTGATTTTACAAAATAGATACATAAATATATGAGTACAATATTGTATTAATATATCCAAAACAATCTAAAATCAACCAATGATATGTAACATAATTAAAATATATGACATAACATAAGGTCTTCAAAAGGAAATAAATGTTTGTAAATATAATATAATATTCTTACCTTTCATTACACATAAAAAATCTTTATAAAGACATTACATTTGACTATTTCTATGTGGGAAAATGAATATAATTAAATATATACATCAACGTGGAAATCATGTAAACAATGAACATTGAAATAATTAGTCACGACTATTTCTTTCATATTAAAAAAATCATTAAAGGAGTTCAAAATGATTACCTAAACTATTCTAAATCAAACCATTATGATTTTTAAAACAATGAATATGCGACTTATGTTTTGCAACTAGGGATCGATGCCACCACTTACGGAAAATAATAAATGTAAGAAGGAGAATGAAAAATCTAAAAAAATAACCAGAGAGACACATAGAAGGGCTAAACAGGGAACCCATTTAACAAACACGGATATATGAAATACGATAGAACATAAAAGGGGTTCTTCCAAAGAATAAATATTGTATAAGGGATTACAATTTCTTTGGTCATGTTGGGACTAAAAAGTGGTTTTAGACATAGCAATGCATTTTGACAAGTAGATGAAACAGAATTGCAAAGAAGGCAAAGGGAAAGACATGGATAGATTGTGGTGCAAAACACATGAATGAGGCGAATATAGAGTGACTGAAAGTGCCCACCATCAACTAAGATACACATAAAATAACATAGATGATTTTTATAAATACATGTTTTAGTAATATCTAAAATTTTTATGTGCTTGATAATGTCTTAAAGCTTTGTATTATATTTTAAACAAACTATCTCGAGATTTTATCCACAAAACCTATTTTTTTATGTCTTTTGATTCCATTATTTGTGGGCCTCATGATCTTCACTTTTACCCGTGATCTATCCACAATCAGTATTTTTTCATGTTTGTGGACCTATAAAGAAGATTATAATCACTTCCTTCACTTTCCGTTCCAAAAAAGCAGATAGGAATTGATCACTCAGACCATTAAATTAGTGCATGCATGTGTTGTATTCTGATTTCAAGAGTTTATTTTTATTGATTTCAAAATAAAAAGGACACCCTCATAGATATTTCTCTGGTGTATTTAACTTTTTCCTAGTACATTTAACGAAAGAAATTATAAAAATTGAAAAAAGGGGAAATAGAAAATTTTCAAAATTTGAATTTCCCCTTCATAAAGTGAAAGTGTGGGATTTTCAAATTTAAAATATTTTCATTTAATGTGGGGGATTTCACATATAAAACTTTGAATCAACCCCTCATTAATACTTTCATTTAATTCAGGGATAGTGTGGGATACGAGGAAAATAAATTTAAGAATTTTAATTTACAAGCGGGTGGGACAATGACAATTATTTCTTTGTGAACTCATAGGAAAATGAAAAATACAAATTTAAGCATAATAAAAAACCATTTACAAAATAGAATTGAAAATTTGTAAAAAAATGTTTAAAGTATGAAAGAGATCGATATACGCTCATTTATTATTAAGAATTTGATATTTTTAAATTTCGTACACGTTAATTTAAAAATATTCCAATAAAATGTGACATCTTGCAAGTTTGAACTAGTTAATTACACAATTATATAATTGACACATTTATTAAGAAATTTTTAATTAGCAATAGAATTAACAAATAGTTTTTACCTATAAAAATCCACTATATTAAGTTATAAGTATATTCCATCAAAATGTTTTTTTTTATTATTGGCAAATAGTTTTTGAAAGGGACTATACCCTTGATTACAAAAAGAAGGCCTAAAAGCCGGGATAAGAAAGAGAACCAGAGTGAAAAGGATCGGAATCCAAATGTTACAATGATGTTCAAAGTAGCTGAAAAACAGCTACCAATACGAGAACAGAACAACAAAATTACTGCAAAAAAGCAAAGCAAAAAAACAAACAAGGATAGCGAGAATCAACTACAGCTACTTCCTAGTACCTTTGTCTATGATGGTTTTGATATTCCATCAAAATGTTGACATGGGGCATGAAATTTCTAATATATCTTGTGATTGTCAATATTTTGGTGGTATTTATGATTTACTTTAGAAAAAATAAAACATAATTTTAAGCTTCAAATTAATTTGAGAGTACCTTATAGATAGAAAGAAAATAATGACTACTAATCTCCATCTGAATGATATTTTTATAACATCTAATTAAAAATAATAAAAACTAAGATTTTATAGGGGAAAAGGCTATTCTTTTCAAAGATGTGTTAATGAAAAACTTTACATGTCATATAAAGCATCTATCTATTTTTTTGAGAATAAGCCTAACGATTGTTAGCCTCTAAAAATCCTAGGTTTCCTTTCCAACAATGTAAATAAATATCTCTACAGTTTTGGATCACTAGTATTTTTCATTAACTATAATCATATCTTATTGCTATACAATCCCTTGCATAACCAAGTGTGGCACTACATACCCTTGAAATATATCACAACTTCTATATTACTCATAAGTTTTTTTGTGTCTAACACATAATTTATATCAGTTTGTATGTAGTAAAATACCTAGCAACTGCTAAGCTCCACTACTTAAACAAGATCAATAAAAAAATTTATATTAAAGAAAATGCTTAGTGAGCGCTAAGCTCAAATATTTATACAAAGGAATGATTGTATGGAAAGTTGGATAGTAAATTTCTTATTTTGAACATAGTGCTAGAATAACAAATCATAGTAATAGATATTAGTGGTTGTTATGCATTTTCCATAATATATTTCAATGACAGATATGGAAAAAATTTATTTTCAAAATCTACTGAGTTCTATGCATAGTTAAGATGAAATATGGTTATTAAATTTTTTTTGAGGGTGCTCATATAATATCATAGTGACTGTTAGGATCACATCTTTTCATCTTTTCTTTGTTTTACACATTGGCGGGCATCAATGAAAAAGCTTAAGTACCGCTAAGCTCAGCTTGTTATTAAAAGGAGTAGATTAGTAGCCATTAGGATCAAATGATTTTTAATTTTGTATATAAAGATTGAATAATATTTAGTTTTAAAAAATTTATTAGCAATCACTAATCTTGAATGCTTACGAAAGGAATGATTAGGCACGAACTAGGATAAGCATTACCTTATTTTTAATATACTTGTTCTAATAATAGATCATAGTGATAGATATAAGTGGTCCTTAAGAACTTTTCATAATATATTTAGATGATAAATATGTGAGAAGTTAAAATTTTTATTGTCAAAATCTATGGAGGTCTTTGGGAAAGGAGTAGATTGACAAAATCTAGGTTAAAATGTTTCTTGATTATGAAAAGAGAGATTAAAAACATGTATTAAAGAAAATTCTTAGCAACTACTAACATCGAATACTTTTAGAACATACCACTTGAAAAACAAATCATATAAATGGATAAAATACGGTCCTAGGCATTTTCCATAATATATTTCGATGATAAATATGTGAGAAATGGAAACTTTTATTATCGAAAGCTATGGAGATCTTCTCATAGTGGGGACCAAAAATGGTTGTTAGAAATGTTTATAGGGTGCTCAAAAAACATCATAGTGACTATTAGGCACACACCTTTACATATTTTTTTGTACACATCGGTTGGCATCAATGAAAAATCAGAGCGACCACTAAGCTCCACTACTTATTAAAAGGAGTAGATTAGTAGCCACTAGGATCAATTTATTTTTAATTTTGAATATAGATATCAAACAATAGTTTGTATTAAAGAAAATTCTTAGCAACCACTATGCTCGAATACTTATGGAAAGGAATGATTTGGCAGAAACTAGGCTAAAAATATCTTATTTCAAACATAGTGCTTGAATAACATATCATAGTAATATGATATTATCAGTCACTAGGAATTTTTCATAATATATTTAGATGATAAATATGTGAGATATGATTTTTTTACTATCGAATCTATGGAGGTCTTTGAGAAAGGAATAGGTTAGCGGCCTCTAGGAGAAACTATTTATTAATTTCAAAATTAGAGATAAAAAAATTGTATTAAAGAAAATGCTTAGTGACCGTTAAGATCTAATAGTTACGAGAACATAAAGATTTAGTATTATTTATTGATTATTGAGAAAGGAATAGATTAGTGGCCTCTAGGTTAAATTATTCTTAATTATGAAAATAGAGATAAAAAATTTCATATTAAATAAAATTATTCGCGACCACTAAGCTCGAATACTTACAAAACATAATTCTCAAAAAATAGATCATATGAATGGATAAAATATGGTCACTAGGCATATTCCATAATATATTTTGATGATAAATATGTGATAAATGGACATTTTTATCGTCAAAATCTATGGAGGTCTTCTCATAGTGGAGAATAAAAATGGTTATAAAAATGTTTACAGGGTGTTCATACAACATCATAGTGTAGAGACATGTTGTCTTAAATAAAAATATTTGCGTAAGGGACATTTCATACTCTAAAATGTTAAGGATGGCTTTACCAAGTCGGTAAGAAAATACGATTATTAACATAATAATCAGGGTGCTCGTACAACATCATTATGTGGATATATGGCATACTAAATGGTGCTTAGGAAATTGGGATTTGGTATAATATTATTGTATCATATCAGCCAAAAGTAGAGATCAATTAAGTTTTTGTGTTTTTATAACTCTTTTCTTAGATTATAGATTGCCAGGGTAAGACCTATGCATTTGATCTTTGTAATACACATCAGTTCAAATTAAAGAAAATGATTAGCAACCGCTAATTTAGATTACTAATTAATAGTAATGGCTTATCTTTGGTTGCTAGAGTAAACATTTTTTATCTTCTAAATGAAAAAATAACTATCAAATACATGAAATCTATATTATATTAATATCTCTACATGTTTCTTAATTTTACCTTTGACAAAAGAATGTTATCTTGGGTGTGCTAACAATGATTTTCGAAAAAATTATATATGAAGCATGTACATATATTCCCAAACCACCATGTACGAAGGAAATTGGTTGATTCTTTCAATTCCTTTTAAGTTTCTAACATGAATTTAATATCATCTTCTTTATCCACAATTTTGGGGGATGCGCAGATGAGCATGGAATTGATTTTAGTAACACCAATGAGTTCAAGATGCCAATGATGTTCACCATCTTTTCTCCCAAAAAGCAAGAAGATTGAGGGGAAATTCTCCATTAAATTTTTGTTTTGGAAGATTCTAGAGAATAAAATCTATTTACAATGGGTAAACTATGTCCTTCTTTCCTTTTGAAATCCATACATAGTTTTAGAGCTCTATTTTACTTGCAAATAAGTGGTTTTTCTTTGTAGATTAAATTATTAGGATTTCGTAACTTCCAAGAGCTCAAGAATTCCCCAAGTGCATCAAGTGGTTGAGGGGAAATTCTCTATTAAATTTGCATTTTGGAATATTCTAGAGAAGAAAATCTGTTTGAAATGGGTAAACTCTAACATTTTTTCCTTTTAGGGGCCATAAAAGTTTCATAATTGTATTTAGCTTTTAAATTTGTGATTTTTCTTTGTAGATGGAATTATTAGGCTTCTAGAGCTTCCAAGAGCTCGACACTTTCCGGTAATGCTTGGAGTATGGACCTCAATGGCTAGGCATTTTTTTCAGCTCATGGTTAGGATCTATTTTTTTTTATTATTGGTAAATAATTTTAAAGGGACTATTAACATGGACACTATTTGTAGTTTTCAATCTTATAATAGTCATACTTATAGAGTTTACACTATGAGTTTGATTAAATTTTTTTATACTTCCACTAGACTATTAAGAATTATGTTTGGAGTGAAATTTATTGTCTAGATGATAGCTATGCAAGACTTCCAATTGTTTTGTTGATCTGACATTAAATCCTAGGGATCTCTCTAATAAAAACATTTATGGACCCATTCTAGGATATGTGGGGGCTTTGAAACATATTTTGAAATTGTAAGTCATGTCCTTATAGGATTTTATAGAGCATAAAAAAGTAAGTCCAACTTCTATGAATGAACATTATATTGACTTGATGATTCATCTCAATTATAAATTCAAGGAATTTGAACAGAAATAGACTGAATGGGTTTCTACCATAGGAGTTTGGAAATATGAGGAGTATAGTGGATATGTAAGTTCTTCATACTGAAAATATGATTATTTAACTCCCAAGGTCATGTTTTTGGATCTATATGTTATGTATTTTTATTTCAAGAGAAAATGTATCATAGTGTGCTTGTTTTCAATGTAGAGATCTTTGTGTCAATCGATTAATGTGTCCTATTCTTCAAGAGCTTGGGCAGTTACAAAACTTAGTCTCACTGTATGTTCCTTTCATCTATACCTTAAATGTAAATTTTGGGCAGGCTTGTGTTGATGTTCAAATAATATGAAATGAATCATATGTTGATACTAAAAATAAAAAAATATTATGGGAAGTGTTATCAAAGTTAGTCAACTTTTTCTTCCATGATACATTGTGAGGATTCCTTTTTCCACATGTTTCTTTGTGAAGTTTTGAAAGATATGATTTATAAATTTATTCTATAGAAACCTCTCCTATAACAATTTTTCTCGTGGAAATTCCTATCACTAAAAACTTTCAAGTATTCCTCCACATAGGTGTAGATATAAGAAAAAAATTCTCTGCATGACCAATTCAATTTTTTTCTTATGGTTTTTGGATATCAACAATTAACTAATGCAATAAATAGTAATTATCTTTTAAATAGCTCAGGTTCTAGAGACACTCTTCTGTTTTTATCAAAAAAATAGGAAACTTGGATATGTATGATGTTGTGTAACAAAATTTTTCCCCAATGAAATGAACAACATCCATATCAAAACCAGAAATTTATTGCATTTTTTGGGTTCAATATTGTGCATGATTATATCGTTATACTGTTAAAATCATACAAACACATTTACAAATGGATGTCTAAAAAATGGAGCAAAGTGTTAAAAATAACACGACTATACATGAGTTCATATTGTATAGATTATCGGACAACAAATCAAAATTCAATATGTCATACAATTTCCTTATTCACACATTTATTTGTTACATTTAGGCTCTCCAAGGTTGGTCATACTACACATGAACATAGATCTTCACATATACGATGACATAATGGAAATAACATAATATCTAAATGAGAAATATGGAATTGGTTATGGTGCTACAACCACTATTTATAGTTGTGATCTAAACAATTTGAAGATAAATTCTATAAAGAGAATGTACAATCACTACCCACAAAGCTTGCTTGATTTCGAAACCGATCTAGAAAGCTGTTGGAAGCATCAATCATCAAAATCTTAAGAGTCTGCATGGATATTCAATTTATCCACTTAGAAACATGTTGTTTTATGATTACATGATAAACAGAAGTCTTTGGGACATCCTAAATGATGAGTAAAATGATTCGTTATGAATAAAAATGGATCTATACATTGTAGATTCATATTTTCAAATAGAAGCATCCAATCAAACTCTAACCTTCATATTAAAATAGATTGTTGGAAAATCTAACAAGTGTTTTATTAATTTAATTTTTGTATAGGACTCATCAAACAATATTAAGCTATAATAGGACACTTGATAAATATTTCTCATGGTGTTGAAGAAAGATAATCATATCTTCATCGTGATTGTATCCCACACAATGTTCACAAGGATGTGAAGACTTATAACATTCTTTTGGATTATAATTTTGACACACCTTTGTCAAACTTTATCATTTCCAAGTGCATTTACTTGGCCAAAAAACACACCTCTACCTATGGTATGGGCACCATTGGTTACATTGAACCAGCATATGTAAGAACATAAAGGAGAAATGAGAAATCTAATGTATACGATTCTGCACTTTCTCTTGAGTTATTGATCGGAAGGAAGTTATGGCCAATAACTCAAATCTTCCAAATTTGGCAAGATGTTTTTTGTTAATTTTCATTCGGGGCATACACTGTACATTGTTTCAGTGATTTTTAGGTTTGTTATCTAGAGCATGGAGAAATCAAATGTGGATGGAATTGTCTTTGACATTAGCAAGTGAACCCAGATTATATCAAAATCAGACAACAACATAGTCATGAAAACTATTGATATAGAAGTTGCAAAAACTCAGTAGGGATCTTGGGATCATAAGAAAAAACTTCCATTCGAATTGATTTGCACCAAGAAATGGCCCTTTGATCGACCCACCATGCATGACGTTTCTAGAGTTCTAAAGTAAACATCACCAGTGTTAGTTCCTATGCAATCTCTTGTTATCTGAAAGAACCAACTGACACCTAGTAATAATTACATGAGGTATTTGGATGGATATGCAAATGGTAAGCACAGAGATGTTACAAGGAGAAAAAAGAATGTTTTTGATAGGATTTTTTTGTGAGATTTGGTGAGGTGATTTCACAAAACACTATGTGACTTGCAAACTGTTGTGACGGAAAAAAAAACATCCCCAGGAGTCCTCTCTATCTCGAGGTCTTATTTTCTCAATGGATGAGATGAGTTTCAAGTAAACAATAACCAATTTTTTGTGTAACAACCCATAATTTTTTCCATAATTATCTAGACCACTCAAAACCCTTGCAAAAGATAAAATGTGCCTAGTTTTTTTCCTTTTCCACTTGCCCAATATGATTGTTTTCTTCATAGATAAATCAACCCATTTGCGATACTAGTAGCAGTGTAGTCTTCTATTGTTTCCTGGTCATAAATACTAGTTTCTACTTTGATAGCACCTCCACTCGCTAATTTACTCAACACTACTTGTATCCAAAGTGGTAGTCAAGATCAAGAGGAAGAAAATGTATTCATGTTTAGTGAAAATAAAATTATCCACAAAAGGTGACTATTGGAGCTCAAAATTGTACCCTAGATATAATCATGAATGACCAAGAATTCTTAGGCAACATGGGATTGTCTCTCGGTTATAGGACTGCGAACCGAGATAGACCTCCAAACAAGGCCGATTCTTCTACCTATCATACCGCTAACACTACTCCTAAGAATAAAAATCCAACTATCTAACTCTACTCCAAAATTCTAAGTGTTCAGGGTGAGAAGGAGATGCATAAACGGAAACCTAAACTAGATAAGGTGATAACACCAAGAAATGGGTCGATCACTATCCACAAGTGTGAAAGAAAGATGGAAAACATGGGTGAGAGGGTGAAAAAATGTGCCACATACAAGAACAATGTAGAACATGCATTTCTGTTCATGAAAAACACGTGAAATTGAATTATCAAGCAATGGAAATACACAGCATGCCAGAAAACGTGAATGAAAGGAAAGACACAATGGTTTTTATAAAAGGGAAGCTAGAAGTGCCATAAAACCTGATTTTACTGCTTAAAGGGTGAAAAATTGATTACATTCATAGAAACATCCAAGAATACATTGTAGAGACCAAACTCAAGGTATGAAACTTACAGAATTCAACCACCATTTGGACATGGTGTTGTTACAACAAAAGAGTGATCTATTTTAATGAGTTGAGCTCTTACATTCATGGATGATGAAGGAGAGAAAAAAATAAGAAAGAGAGGGAAAACTGAATTCAAATTCAACCACCAACACTATTTTTTTGAAAAATATGGGCACCTCTCGCTATCGACTATGACATGCCATTTCCCAAAGATGGGCACCATACCGCATTTAATGGTGGTAGTTGTATCACCTACAACCGCATCTTGCGTGTTGGAGATGTCTTCTATATTTCCTCCTAACAATCTCCCCTTTAATTTATGAAATCTGATTTTATTGCATGGAGGAGGTCAATATTCTTCAAATCATATCAGATTTGAAAAATCTGATTCTAAATCTCCATCAATTACAACTCTCAAGGTATATTGTTGCCCTCCTTGTTAAGTGGCTCTTCGAGTTTTAACTTTGTGTGGTTTTGAGTTCTCATGGATTTTTATTCTTCATTCTATGGCTCCACTATCTCTTCTTCTTGGTCCATGGTCTATTTACTTATCACACAATACAACAACATCTGTAGACTTCCTTTTCTCCATCCCGCAAACTTTGAATTTTCCTTGTTCTACTGAATTACTAACTTCTTTTCACCTATGGTATTTAGATGCTCGCTTTATGTGTCATGGCTTTTCAACATCTACAGACCCTTTTTACATCAATCCATGGCTAATCTAACCTCTGCGGCATGCTCCAATTCTCCCATGGATATTTCCCGAATTTTACTGATTAATCTACTTAGCCACGACCTTCATTATTTTACATGTGGTTTTTTTCTACTTCGTGGTTTTCTCTAACTCTTCACGGATTTTTTCTAAGTCCGTTGAAATCCAAGTTTCTCTATTTTTTCAATGGGTGCACAAATAGACAAAAGTGGCCACTCATATAATATTTGCAAATTTATATGTATGAATTTGTAACAAATTTTAAATGTATAGATAGAACCTTTCAATGTAAAGATGATGATAGATCGTTTTTGTTATTCTGAGATACATCCATCATCACAAAATTCATAGCATGATGGGATATACTTTGAGTTCATAGGCATAGGAAGCCATTTGTTCTCCAAACCTACATGCTTAGTGAAGAGAAAGGAGACATGGAGCAGCGTATATACCTTTGGTTTGAACCTATAAAATATTTTCATATTTACTTTGTTCTTTGAAACATGCATCATTGATTTGGATTTCAAAATATTTGAAAATGATATTCCAATAAAATTCCTCAAGAAAAAGGTCCTGACACTTGTACAAGGATAACAGAATGGGCTACAAGTGGGAGACCTATGAAAATAAATTCTAGAAAAGCACTATACCACGTTAAGGGGTGTGATGTAATGTAGCTCATTCACATGGACCAACATTGGGAAAAATGTGTTGGCATTTCTTGAGTCACAAAGAATACAATTGTGGCACAATGAGTCTTTTGATTGATGTAAACTATAAAATATTGGCTCATTGTACATGTAAGGGCATAATAATGCCTTTCTCCCAAACATTTTTCTTACATTGTGTCAAGGATTATTTCAGTTTCTTTCTCATGGAAGTGACTCATCGTTTATATGGAGAATGGAACAATTTACAAGAATAAATTCTACTATCTTTCATAGTAATAGAATTTTTGATATACATAAACTCCCAACTATGTTATTTTATTTAATGATTAATCAGAGATATAGGTTATAATAATAAACACTAATTAACTTAATGTCATGTAAAATATAAGAAAATAATACTTGATTTGTTACAAGGTATATTCCGAGGTAAGAATGTAATTTTATTGTAAGTTCCACTAGCAATAAAAGTAAAACCACTAGCATTTAAATCTAGTGTCAAATTTAAGGTTGTGCATAATAAATATGTAAAGTGAAAACCTCATACTTTGAAAGTGTGAGCCCGACACTTTCAAATTCAAAAGGCTCACACTTGCAAAATTATAGGGCACATTCAAATTTTTGAGCCTCAAACTTTGAAAGTGCAAGGCCTACCCTTTCAAATTGTTAGGATCACACTTTCAAACTATGATGATCCCACTTTCAAATTACAAGGATCATAATTTCAAATTATGAGGCTTGTAATTTAAGATTGCGAGGTTCAAAATTTCAGAGTGTGGGGCTCATAAACAAGGATTAAGTGCAAGTCTCACAACTTATAAAATGTGTGCCTCGTAGTTTCAAAGTGCGAGTCTTGTATTTTTCGCAACTTTGAAAGTGTGAGTCTCACAAATTTTACAATGCAAGGCTCTCCATTTGAAAGTGCACAGTTCACACTTTGAAATTGTTAATACAAAGATTTTTTGTTATTTTTATTAATAATTTAATACAATGGGATCATGACTTATAATAGTTAATGGATGCTAACCTTACATCGAGGCTTTTTCACTTTCATTTAATACAATGGGCTCATGAATTATAATATTTAGCGGCCACTAACCTTACATCGAGGCTTTTTCACTTTCAAAGTGCAAGGAAAGTGCTAGCATTTCCTTTTCAAATTGTGTGGCTTGAACTTTGAACTTGATTTTGGAGGAATTTATTGTTAATTTTTTTAATTAATCCAATGAGATTAGGCCTTATAATAGTTATCTATTTCTATCCTTACATACTCCCAACATGAAAATCTAAAAATGACGAAATTGGAATCCAAGAGTAATGATGTTAGGATCCAATAATAGAACATTGGAATCCAATAATAAATAAATTGGAATCCAATAATAGTGAAATTTGAATCCAATAATACTTAAATTAGAACTCCAATAATGAAAATATTGGAATCCAATATTGTTACTAATTAAATCCAATAATAGTAAGAACGGAATCCAATATAGACAAAAATTGAATCCAATGAGGAAAAAACGGTGATCGATTTTTTCTAAAAATGTAATATTGGAGTCCAAAGTCACTGGAATATGTCCAAATTTAGTGAAATAATCGCTTTGCTAAGAATAAGGACAAGAAATAATTTCTATAGGCATTTAAGGATGTATATAGATCATACCTTGGGATAAACATGAAACAACTAGATCTAGCAGAGGAACAAATCAGTCATAAAGTAAACATCAAAACAATCCAAGACAACATAGTGCTGCAAGAACAGGTAAAAAACAAGCATACATAAGTTATGAAGGTCAAGGATGGGGAAAAATTCAGAATTTTCATACTAATCTTGCTTCTAGCATTGTTTGTGTAGGTGTGATGGAGGAAATAAGGATGTAGTAGTCACATAAAGATAAATATATCAAAGAAACAAAAAAATTATCAATCTTGACAGTGAAATGAGTATGGAAGAGTCAAAAGGAGATGTCGAGATAATTTCATAGTTAAGGGGCATGGATAAACCTCAAAAATGGAGGTGAATTAGGTATTTAAACTTAGTCAATAGTTGGAAAGGAAAATGTACAATCTTGTGTTAGTTAATGATATTTTGATGGTAAATCATTCAAGTGTGAGACAAACTACAAAGATCCTAGTATAGTCTCTAGGAATACTTGAGGAAATAAAATCATTCTAATTACATTCTCATAAAATCATGCATAATTGGAAATAAAGAGAGAAAGAGAAAAACAAGCTTGCAAGCATAACACCATGGAATACCTCCTTTTCCCCTTGGTAGTATGATGTAGGGGAATCACTATAAGGGCTAATGTAGGAATGCTCTAATCATTTTTTTATTTATAAGTCCCTTAGTTTGTCTTAAGACTCATTAGGTGGTCCTTTTAGGCTCTAGAGGTTCAAATTTTGAATTAGGAGGTTTCCCTCCATTATTCTCAATCTGAAAAAATTAAAAATTTGTAGGGCCAATTTTGGCTTGCTTAGCATATGTAATTATTCTAGTGAGTCTTAAAGGGTCTATGAGGTATTTTATTTGAGTCTTGTGTGATCATTGGAGTCTCCTTATGATGTAATGAGATGGTAGTGTAACTCCTACTCATTGTTAGTCACTTCTTAGTGCATAACTCCAAGTCTTTTCCTTAATGTTCTTGGTTATTGAAGTCATTTATGCAAGCATTCGATCCAATGTTGTATATATTCATCTTGTAACTATTTTCCAAGGCATGGATATATTGATACAAGAATTATTATATTTCTAATAAGGGTTTTAGTTCAATATTTTACACAACCAGTCTTAAAGAAGGATTCAAAATCTATGTATGATAGTTTTAGATTAAACTTGAGAAAGTATAGAGTAATTCCTAGACTCAAATAGTAAGGTGATAGTATTGAGTGAATGTATTAGTGGTTTCTTAAAGGCTCTTGTTAGTGGTAAATGAATTCAATGTTGAAACCTCTTAATTAACCTATCATAGTCAGTTTTGAGGAGTTCAAATACTTGTAAACTTGTAAGTATATTGTGGTTCTTGTCTTAGAAAGAAAATCATTGAAGGTTAATTAGGCATACATCCTTTCTCAGAACATGAAGAAGCCTTCTAGGGAATGAGACAAATAGATTATAAGAATTAGAGGATTTGACAACTTTCAAAGCATGTTATACCCTATTTTAGAGGTAAAATACAAAGTGAACCACAAGCTTGAAGGTGCAAAAAATGATTACTTGTAATTTTTCTCCATTCTATTAGAGTGTGCAGACCTAATCTCATTAGCTTGAGGAATTGAAAAGGAGTACAAAGAAAATAGTGAGAAAAATTATGTTTTTGGGCTTGTAAAGAGAGAAATCATTATGGTTTTATAGAATTGGTCATTTAGAGGGCTTAGTATCCATTCAAAATCCAAAAACTTTAAGAAACAATCTGCATAGTCCTCTTGTTAGGAATATGGTGAAATTTTTCATTGCAAATTTCATACAAAGAAGAAAGACATGATAGTTGGTTTGAGGCATTGTGGAAGGACAAAGAGACCTTAAATGTAATTCTAAAATCCTAATTTTCAAACAAGTATTAAAAAGAGGTTTGGATATAACTTTTTACATAAGATGTACTCCCAAATGGGTATCCGAAAAGGGAAAGAATTTGTAAATTGAAGCATTAAACCTAAACTTACATCCATTTTTGATCTATAGAAGGGCTAATAAAGTTAACCAAGTCTAGAGGAGCTTTGTGATGAAATAAGCCATTTTACTGAGAATTGAATCAAATTATCTTTTATACACTCGAGGAATAGTAAAGGGTGTATAAAATTTCATTTAGATGGTTTGGGTGAGTTGTAAAAGTTTTAACTCATAACCTATCATTGTCCTTGTTCTCAAGAAGCTAAGTTGAAAATTTTAGCAAAGAAGATATAACTATCCAATTCCTAGGATTTCATTGACTTTGATGGTTGAGTTATCTTGGATAAAGGGTAGTAAACATGTGAAGCATCAAGCTAAGCCTGTTTGAGAATTTTGGCCAAAATAACATCATTGCAGGTTATCTTATTTGTTAAAAGGTGAGAATTTACAAGGTTGAAGCATTATTGAATTGTCTAACCATTTTTATTTCTTGATTTGGGAGTGAACTTGTATTATGCTTTGCATCATACGCCATTCTCAAATTATTACTATCCAATTTACTAGTACAATCGACATCCAAAATTACCATGGTACAATTAGTTTTAAATAACAATATTTCAAAATTCATGCTCCTATAATGAGTGAATACTACCTATAGGTTTTATCTTTACATAAATTTCCATATCAACTACTTACAAACAACTTAATTTAACTAATCATCCTATAAAGTATGACCAAGTAGGAATTTATTCAACATATACACAAGCAACTAAGTACAAAAATAACACACTTTCCCAATAGGCTAACAATGTCATATTCATCATGAAAAAAGAATGACAATTATAATCATAAAAATAGTGTTGATATGTCATATACAAATACAATGTTTTAAAAATAACATGTTATTATGTAAACACTAGTAAAGCGTAGTTTTTCCTTATCCTAGTACCTGCAACCAACACATGGTCAGAATAAATTGTGTGCATGGAATCTACCCAAAATCTAGCATAATTCATGTTATCATAGTTTTCCATTCACATGATTATAATACTTGGCACATAACAAGAGATAGTTAGAGATACATTCATTTCATTTCCTAAGAGAGAGACAAAGAGAGAGAGAGAGATCTCCATACATTCATCTACAAGTTTCCTCATTAGTTTATTGACTTGGGAGGGCCACACAACATTCCTTCACATTTACCTACTAGTTTGGAAAAATGACCAAATTTATCATGAGGGATAAGAAACCACATTCAAAAAATGATTTCCAATGGGAATACACACCATGAGATAAATCATATATGATCTACCATATATATATAAATAATATAAGTTGAAATAACATAGAAATAAAAAAAAGGGTATGAATGGAAAATTATTTTCCGAGAGCCACCGGTTGTAATTTGACTAGTGTGAACTGGTCACCTTTTGACCGGAGGCCTACAAAACCCATTCATAAAACTAACATGATAGGTTTTTCCCTCAAAACTAAGGGTTGCAAGAAATTTTCATGGATAAATACTAGAGGTTTATAGAGGTTGATATCCATTTCTTCAATAAAGGCCAAAACCGCAAGCCAAAACAAAACTCAACATTTTATTTTTAGCAACTTCCCATAGTTGCAAAAAGGGTTTACAGGGGTTCCTAGAGAGGTAATGAAAAGTACACAAATTGTCATTCAAGGGTGTTCTAAGGTTTAAAATAACACCCACAAAATAGGGAACACATTAATAACTCAACATTCCCATTTTAGGGTTTGTATAGGTGTTTTGCAAATCAACAAAAATTATGTTTCATTAACTTTGCATGGAAGACAAAATGATAGTTTAGTTGATAAATCATCTCAATATCACCAACTCAAGTGGCACAAAGTTCTATTTTAGATTCCTTGGTTTCACAACATATTAGTTTGTAGTTTTGAGTATGATCGATGGTCAAATAAAAATCACTTTTGGTCATTTTTTCATTTGAAACTATGATTTATTTACTTAAATTGTAAACATGTCGTCAATTTTACAATAAAATGCAACATTAAAAAATTTAATTCATTTCAGTTATTTACTTAACTATAATATTTTAATATTCAATATAATAATAACTCGGAAGAGAATATGGATCTGTCATGGTTTTCTCTTGCCCCTTTTAACATAGGCATCATAATTAATTTAATAGCTAAATTAAATTATACACGTGTTTTATGTATTGGTTTTATTATACAAACGTACATTTTGTATTGTTAAGTTTTGGAAAGGCTCTAAGGTCCATTACAAGAAATATTTACAAAAAATATCACAAAATATAAAAACATATGGAATAGAGTCAAATAGACTTGACTTACACATCAACTACAGAGAGCACTAGAAAAAACCCACTATTAAAATGATAAAACCATACGAGACTCTGCTATGGGAGAAAAATCCAATAAAATCACAACAAAAAATCCACTACAAATGAGAATGCTTAAAATTATACCTAGTTCTAGAACTAATTCTTTCCCTGTTATCCTGATTCTAAGATTCATCCTATACCTCCTTGTATGAACCGTTAATCACCAATTTAAACTTCCTCCCTCTAAAATCCCCTTTAGAAAACTTATCCTAAATCACATCGAGATTCCGTACATAGAGCACAAAATTTTCTTTTAATCTTTTTACCATATGAGCCAAAGTTACTTTTATCTATGGCCAAACACTCCACCAAATGTTCCAAGATCGTCATTATCTTTATCATATATTCATGAAACCTAGCTTTATCCCCTTCCTAACTATACTCATATGCAAGGATTTCACCCAAGGACTTTTTTATAGCACCAAATCCTCTTCTACACTATTATCTTTACCAAGGTTATCCAGCCACTTCAAATTCTTCTTTCTTTTTTAAAGAGGAAGGAAATAATTTGAGTCGTCATTCAAAGAATCATTAACCCTAGCACCCAAGATAGGATAACTAGCCTTGAAAAGTAAAAAAATGAGTCCTTGATGGAGGGGAGCCACCACCTTCTCAAATTGAAATTCCTTGATAGGATTTCTCAAAGAAAAATATAAGTATAATGGAATTCTCATATAATTTTGATGTATGGAATGATTGAGTAGGAAATAGTTGTGTGTATTAAGAATATGGAATTTTTTTCCAAGGTGACATGATTCACCATACGGAAACATATTTCTAGCCATCTTCTAGGGAGAGAAATTCACATAATCCCATATTCCATTAAAAAATCCTATCATCTAGACGAAAAAAATATTTCCAACTCCTCCTTCCATAGAGACCTATCCTTAATTATTTTAAGCCCATCCATGGACATACTCATGACCTCTATACTTAAATATTTAGAAACCTAAAATAAAACGAATCTGAGATAAATTTAACCATTATCCCAAGAAGTATTTTTATTATATCTATAATAGGATCACTCACTTTCATATTATGCATAATACTAGTAAGACCCCACCTTTAATGATTGACCAAATAGTTTTGTCCCTTTGTAGGGAAATGTAGGATGTAGGTTTGACATGAACCCTACCTCTACCAATCAAAGAACAATAAATACTAGGACAAATATCTCTATATCTATGAGAAAGATAAAAGGAGATGCTAAAATAGAGTTTCCCTAGATGAATATTATATTCCTTTAACCACACATGCTCGAAGAAAATAAAACATTCATTTTACATATAAAATCTTGAATCTATGTATATAATGCGAATGATAGTGAAAAAAATGAATGATGAAAGTTATTGTATTCCTGAAAATCAACATGTGATTTCGTAGAGGAACTCAACTTCTCGAGGTTGTCCTCAGACATCTAGAATGTGATAGATGGGATGGTAATGTGATGGATAGATAGAGTATAAGTGGAATAGGTGAGAATGTTGATAAAATCATGGATAATAGTCAAGATAATAAAAGGTTATCAATTAGAAAATTGATGACTTGTTCTTCAAGAGAGATGAATTTTTTCCTAACCTATGTAGGGGTGATGCTAAAATCAAGGATGGTCATTGTGCACAAATATTGGCCAATATCACTAGAAAAAGTATATGCCAACCCAGTTTATGGATGTGGAAGTATTTTCTTTTTCCTCTAAGTATTCCTCTCTAAACAGGGTCATGCAAGTGTGATAGGAGATGGTTAAAGGAAAAATCAAGGTTTGAGAGTCTAACCCTATCTGTTTGGTTGGACAAAAAAAGAGTTTCCCTAGATGAATATTATATTCCTTTAACCACACATGCTCGAAGAAAATAAAACATTCATTTTACATATAAAATCTTGAATCTATGTATATAATGCGAGAATGATAGTGAGAAAAATGAATGATGAAAGTTATTGTATTCTGAAAATAAACATGTGATTTCAAAGGAAATCAACTTCTCAAGGTTGTCCTTAGACATCTAGAATGTGATGAATGGGATGGTAATGTGATGGATAGATGGAGTATAAGTGGAATAGGTGGGAATGGTCATAAAAGCATGGATAATAATCAAGATAATCAAAGGTTATCAATTCAAAATTGATGATTTGTTCTTCAGAGAGATGAATTTTTTCCTAACCTATGTAGGGGTGATGCTAAAATCAAGGATGGTCTTCATGCACAAATATTGGTCAATATTAGTAGAACAAAGTATATCCCAACCCATTTTATAGATGTGGAAGTATTTTTATTTTTCCTCTAAGTATTCCTCTCTAAACAGGGTCATGCGAGTGTGATAGGAGATGGGTAAGGGAAAAATCAAGGTATGAGAGGTCTAACCCTATCTGTTTGGTTGGACAAGTATTTTTTGGCAATATCTTCTTCTACATTAAGGAAAACATGTTAGCCAATAATTACAAGTAGTACATGTGTTTCCCTCAAGACTAATTGGCGTAAACCTTGGTCAATGTCCACTTGCCTTCTATTGATGTTTGGTCAGTTGATGATGAGATCAAAGATTCTCACATGTGGCTTTAGTGAACTGGGAATGGTCATGTGGGCACCTTGAATCACCGAGAATGGGAAAAAATAAATAAACTCACATGCAAAGGGACCGAGAGCTAAGCTCGGGTAGTAGCTTATACCGCTAATAAATAGGAATTATGTTCTTTCCAATTCAAGATTACTTTAAATTATTTTCTTAAAAATAAATGAATATAAATTAAACAAAATATGATTGATTTCTCCTTTCAATTTAATTAAATTAAATTTTCAAGTATTTAATCAAATAAAATAAATCAAACTATTTAATTGTTTATATATTTTCCCACAAATCTTTTGAACAAAATAAATAAACAAATATAATTATATATCTAAATTATATTTACAATTTTATGGTATTTGATAAATGAAATAAGATAAAATCTACTGATACGATAAATAAATATATCTAGAAAAAAATCTATTTCTACACTAAAATAAAATAAATAGGGGATATCCAAATGTAGGTATTCCTCTGTTGTAGGAATTGGAATTAAATCTAATTTAACAAAGGATATATTCTAATATATAATTTTAGAAATCTAATTTCCTCCAACTACTTCTACCTTAGAGTCATGGCATGAAATAAATCTTCTCGAAGCAATTTATTTTTTCCTCAAAATTTTCCCCGATAGAGTATAAAATAAAATGTAAGTGGAATTAAGAATAAAGAAATAAGTGAAGAAGTAAATCCATAGGGATTTAAGCGGGAAGAATATATCAAAGGAATTTTTAAGTACACAATAAATTTTAACAATGAACCAATAAATTCTACCACTTAAAACAAATGTATTTCCTTTAATCTAAATACCAATGTTTAGATGAAATATGCAAAGAAATGTAAATACATGATCAACATGGTTACTATTATATTATGGTAGCCCATGCAAGTGTGATGATGGGTTTATTATCTCCTTAGCTTCCTTTCCTTTCCGATATGAATTTGAGATCATCTAAGGTGTGCAATGTTGACTGGTAGAAAAGTGAACAAAATAACAAACTGTAGTTGATTGATTTGCAAGAAGTTAACAAAATGTTAGAGCTAGTTAGTTGCAGACAAACTAATCATAAATGTAATATTGGGCAGAACAAAGAAATGTATGATGTTTCCTATGTAATGCTCATCAAGATTTTGGTAGCATAATATTGCAATAAAAATCCTAAATATAACCCATCATCAAGGTAAAAGTTTAGTTTCATAGAAATGTGGGGAACAAAAGTTTGGAACACATGATGATCAAGAAGAGTTGAATTGCCAAGAAAAGAGGGATTTAACATTATAAAGATAGTAAACTAAAAATAATAATCCAATACAAACTCATCAAGCCACAAATAAATAAAATGGTACAAAAACGTGCATGAAAATGACTTATGAAATTGAAACACTCGTTTAAAAAAGACACTTAGAACTCTTAGATAAAAATAGACATAAACACTGGTTTACACAGACCAACAGTTAAGTAACCACCGTAGATGTTATGTAACCTCTGGTTTGGGTAGACTGATGGTTACATAATCATCATGGTGGTTACGTATCTTAGAACAAAAACATGAATAAAAATGATTGAAAATTAGTTTGCAAAGATGCAAAAAACTAAAATACTTAAGAAGTATAAAATGTAAGGTAAATCAAGCATGATAAATGTGAGGAAAGAGGATCTAGATCTCATCATTGGATACTTTACCATACCCAAAAATGTAGCACCTATGTAATTTTGGGTGTGTATAGTTACCATCTACTATAATAGAAAAAAATTCAAATAAGAATCACCTACAATATAGTGTACTATTTCATGGCTTTGTTCCCTAAAATCAAACCAAAATATTTTTTTATTATTCTTTATAATATTTAATAAGATATTGTTATAATTCCTTATAGATATTAATAAAAATAACAATATATATAGTTATTGATAGGATCCCATTATAGTGCAGGAGGAAGAGAAGTAGAAATTAATTGGAAAGGACACTTTTTCATCTTTCCTTTAAAAATGACATCCATATAAGGAGGTTCAACTTCCTCTTCATATTACAAAAAAATTTTCCACATACACCTACTCCAAAGGGTTGATGTAAGGATAACAAATAATTGGCATCCAACTTCCAATCTCTATTTATTTGAAAATAATTATGAAATAAATGACAAAGTGTAAATGCACTTTTCCTAATATGGAAATGGGTTGTAACTTTCCAAATTATGTGTTTATCATTTTAGTATGAAAATACAGGATTCTAATAGACCAAAAAAATAATAGTGTTCATACGTCTATAAATCCAAATAAATAAATCATAAGTGTGATCATTCTTTGAGAAACAAGATTACTATATATAATTAATTAGGGATGCATGAACGTTATGATAGTGATTGACTAAAATTAACTAATATGTAGTATATGGGGATAGTTAATCTAAGATATGAAAATCTAGAATAAAGTAAATAAATGTAGTAAAGAATAGTATCTAAATGATATAAGTGACTACGTAAAACAAAATGATAACCCTAGTGTGAAAGAGAGAAGACACAAGAACTCGGTTGAATAGAGGATGCTTACATGATAGTGTCAAAGAGATAACTAAAAAAATTTGAAGCAAGAACAACTCAGAAAATTCTTGAAAAGGATGGAATTGGAGTATCTACCTAGACTAGAGTTCCCGGAGGGGACCGGGGTGCCTGCGGGTTCTCTTGTCTGTAATCTGGGTGCCCTAGTGCCCTAGTCTATGGAAAATATATTTAAATGATCTCTACAATGTTGGGAGGTGTTTCAAACTTTGATGTGTGTCGTATTTGATTTATCGTGCTCCTTCGAGATGTCACCAATAATCCAAGATTAAGGAAAGACCTGTAATACCCTAAAATAAACATCAAACCATAAAAATAAAAATATGTATGAAGGGTTCGGACTAACCTTAGCTACCACAATCGTGGACTTACTAACTAAGAATTACACTACATCTTATACCCAATGTAGTTCTATGTGCAAGTGCATGTGAACATGCCCTAGGTTTCTTTTGTGCCGGTTGTACTGTGTGAAGTAGTGAGCAATAAATATCTATAGAAAATGTAATATAATGTGTGCATGAA
This sequence comes from Taxus wallichiana var. yunnanensis, assembly GCA_018340775.1. Lineage (NCBI taxonomy): Eukaryota > Viridiplantae > Streptophyta > Pinopsida > Cupressales > Taxaceae > Taxus > Taxus wallichiana. Next base: position 277,289,647 of record CM031244.1, read on the forward strand.
ATAAAATAGAATCCCTCACCCTATGAAGTGTGATGCAGATTTATTAGCCTTATGATTGTTGATGGAGCTATGTGGATGCAACTCTAGATGGGTGATAGTAGTTAATGATGCTAGGTCCCTCATTATGGTATCATAACTTTATATTTATAGGGTTTTCTTGATCTAATTTTGTAATTAATCCTAAAATGGTCGACCACCAAAATGATAAAGATCTCAAACGGTAAGAAAGAGCCCAAAAATGGCCAGACACCAACAAGCACCCCACCAAGGCTAAAATAACATAGGATGACATAAGTTGATATGTGCATATGGGTGTAAGAGTTCGTTAATGATGAAATAAAATAAAACAAGATGGTTTAAAGAAGGGGGTTAATTAGTACTTTTTCACTCAAAAGCTTCTAAATAGTAGTATGAGACCGAGACTACACAATATCTAAAGTGCTTGATTTTATGTATACATTTTCCCCATTTTATGTTGGTGAGAGGAAACTCGGTAACATAAATTAGATAGAGATATGTACCTGATTTCCGTGAAGAGTGTACTAGAAATGTGTTAAAATACTGGACAAAGCATGGAATTATAAAAATATATGGTGGTGTGTGGATACTAACAATGAAAATTTTGAAAATAAAAAGTAATGAGAGTGAACCTAGGGTGGAACACGTGTATAGCTGTTGATGTATTATGATGTACGTCTATGCTTAGTAAAGTGTGTGATGTCACAAAGTGTTATTGATATTTCCCCATTTGACTTCTTATTTATCTTATGGTCGGACATGCAAGGATAAAATGATCGTGTAGTCAAATATGCATGTATGTATGTGAAAAAATGCAATATAAAAGATGCATGTATATAAAAGCATGTAAATGTAAAATATGCAAATGTAAATGGATAATTTAAATGGAAAATGTGCACCTGATCCATGTCAAGAAAGATATTTTAGAAGGATATCATGTAATACTTTTTTTTGGGTGATCTCGCACCATAGGCCAAAGAAGTGTAGGTAGGAATTCCACTATATCCTCCAAGCACTAACTAATTCCCCAATTTGTGTGTAGAGATATTTGTATGTCCTATTTTTTTGGGCAATCAAAGCAATGACCAAATTAGTGTAGAGATGCACACCCATTATAACCTCCAAGTCTGTAACTACTTCCCATAATTCTAGGTGCACCATGTCCTATAAAAGCCTCTATGTATGGGATTTGTAAACTAGTATGAACCCACTCATTTTATATAATTGAACTAAACTGATGTAAAATCTCTATGTGAATATGTAAAACCCCCAAATGGTTCCTCCTTCTTTGGGGGTTCATGCAATGTCACCGATAGGATAAATGTGGCCCCAAAAGGACCAAATTCATATATGTTGTAACCTTATAAATATATTAGTAAAACCCAAGGCACGCATAAAAAGAATGTTAGCAAAATATAAGTGTGTACAAACATGCATGCATATGGAAAAGATATGTAACCTACCTAAAAAGTAGTAATGTAGACATGCAAGAAAAAAATGTAAGTTGCACAAAACAAGGTGCAAACATGGGACATCACTCAAAATTTCACAAGATACGCAAGGCCATCTCGGCCGCAAACAAAAAAAAAAGTGTGCACACCAAATAAATGGAAAGGACCATAGAAAATTTCAAATAATATCAAACAATATAACAAACAAGTATGGAAACAAATATCCCTACATGAAAAATTCTATACATGAAGAACCCATTAGCATGTTAGAAATATATCTAGTATTTCAAAATCATGTATAAGAAAGTAGTGTAAAGTGTTAAGTACAAAATGAAACAATAACACCTATGAGAGCTGAAAGTGGATGCCACTAGTGAGAATTGTAGGAAGTGTAGAAGGTGACCATCCATGCTACATGTAAGAGACCTGTATCTATGATCACAACTAAAATATACATGAACACGCATGTATGGATGCTATAGATAAATTACATACAAGTAATCAAACTAGCATGTGTAATAAAGTGACCATGAACAAGGAAAAGTAAGAACGAGTAAAAGCAACCATAATATGCGGTATGTTGTGGATAGATGTAATGTAAATGCGGGATAGACTAATAGGATCTGCGTGCCCGCCAAATGAATAGAAATGAATGCATTGAGGTTATTTTGGTTTTCTCCATTAGCAATCAAGACTGAATCAGTAAATGAGAGTGTTTCATTGGGAAAAGGTTGAATAGTGTGTGTTGTGTCTAGCGTATTTTAAAGGATGTGCATATGCATAATGATAATGATGTGCAACATATAGAATAAATGTTCATGAAATTTATAGCCTAAGCGTATATCATGACAAAATGAATGTATGAGTGATGATTTATCCCTAAATCATATATCACTACAAGATGAATAGTAGGGATTGGTGATGTAGTGTAATGTGTATACCACTATGATATGAAATTGTAGGGAGTCGTGATGTAGCCTAAAGTGTATACCAAGATAAGATGAATAGATTAAGTGATGATTTATCATATAGTGTGTGTCATTATTCTAAAAATATTGCATAATGAAAGGTCAAATGATAAACGTGTGATCAATGTAAGGTCCATTTGATTTGTAAACCCTCTGCAGGTTGAGTAAGGACCGAGGAACTAAAGTGTGTCATTGGGTAGTGAATGAAATGCATAGAAGTTAATGTAGTATATGTAGTAATAGAAGATGTCCATGTAATGAATGGAATGTGTGAATACACAATGTGTAGAATGTAATCCAATATGTGTAGAATGTCTAAAGTGTTAGGTATGTAGATAGAAAAAAATGTGGTATGTAGGATGATGTAATGTGAAACTCATATGTAACAAAGACTAGTATAGTATGTAGAATAGTACAGATGTCGAAATGTTGTAGACTAAATATAGAATGTGTAACAAGTGATGTGTGATGAAGCATAATTTTTAGAGCTTATAGTGCGGTGTGTGGGGTTCATGTGTTGTAATCACTCAACAAATCAAGTGTGAACCAAAGCATAAGAGCATGTCATCGAGTAATAACGACACTAAAGTGTGCTATGAGTATGTGTATGCTATGAGATTTATGTATGAGAATGCAAAATTGAGATATACGTAGATGCTTAAGATTAGGGGGATATTAGATGATATGCCCCAAAGTGTATGATAACGCGTGTACTATGTGATAAATGATGTATGAGGGTGATGAAGCAATATCAATTTTTTAATTGATGATGTGTAATGAATGTTAAAGTCTTATAGATGTGTGTATGTATAGGTGGTGGGTTAATGGATTAATATGGTGATGTAAGATGAAACGAGGTTATTTATGGTAAAAAACCCCTCAACAATAATATAAGAACCATAAGGATATGATTATGTCATTAGGAGGGTAGAGTAATAAGAGTCACCTACAAAAGACCAAGTCTGCGTGTGGTGGAACCATGTTGGATAAAGTCAATAGGAGAACTATGTGATGGTGGTGAAATTGAAAATATATCATGATCACTAGTAGGAGGATTAGTTATTGGGATGAAATTAATTGGTTGGAGCTTAGGTTTGAGACAAGGCCATGTTGCACTAACTCTGAATTGAACTTTATTAAGTTGACTTGGTGATATGATTGATGACTTATAAATAGGAGATTATGAAGTAATGTTGGTAGACAATGGACTTGGTGATGTCGTAGATGGCATAATAGGGAAGATGGTGAACTAATTGCAAGAGGTTGTTGTTTAGGATTTGTGTGAGTGATGTTGTCTTGATTATCCTTAAATATAGATGAGTCATATTTAGGAACCTAATGGAAGTTGTCAATTATATAATAATGTCATGTAGCAAATGAAACAGGTCGTGACACTCGAGATGTCTGATTATGCACGAAAAAAATTGGAAATCGTTATCATTATGTCCATGTATTAAATGATAATTATAATATGGAAAACCTTGATATTTTTCTAACTGATAAGAAGAATAGTAATGAGTAGGTAGTAGAGTGATCAATTGATGACTAAGGAGCTGAATAAGAATGTCATGTGGTGTAGTATTATGCTCAAATATGAGAGGCTCGGAAATGGCATGTCTTAAGGTTCAACTAGATGACATGTAGTGGACATAGATTACATAGAGGATGTAGAATGAGAACAAAAATGTGATTGAGAAGCATCCTTAAGTTGTTGAATTTCAGATCTAAGGGATGTAATGGTTGATTCTATAGCCTTAAATTTTTCTTAAAATAAATCATGTAGAGCTTGAATTGAATCCAATAGGGGTTGATTAGATGGAGGATCACTAGGATCAGATTCATCAGATAAATGATTGAATATAGGAATTATTTTGTGTGGTGGCGTATTGTCATCCAGATACATGTAGTCTAGTTGTTTTTGCAAAACAACCTGAAAATGAGGATATCTCTTAAGTAAAGTAGATAAAGAGACTTGAGAAACTTAGGGACCCATGATAGATGAAAAATGAGGATCCTAAAAATGAAAGCATGGGGTTCACACAAATGATTAACTTATATTAACTAATATGTAGTATATGGGGATAGTCAATCTAATATATGAACAATTTTAATAAAGTAAATAAATGCAAAGTAAAGTATAGTATGTAAATAATCTAAGTGAATATGAAAAAGGAAATGCTAACCCTAGTGTGAAAGAGAGAAGAGGAAATAAATTCGCTAAATAGAGGATACCCGTAGGATAGTGTTGCAGATATAACTTAAAAATTTGGCAACAATATCGACTGTATAGAAGTCCCGAAAATTATGGAATGGCATTATCTAACTAGACTAGAGCACTTGGAGAGGGACTAGGGTGCCTACAAGTGCTTTAGTCTACAATCTAGACACCCTAGTCTATGAAAAATATCTAAAACTGATCTCTGTAGGGATGGGAGGTGGTCTAGAACCATCACCGTGTGTTGTATCATATTTTACATGCTCCTTCGAGATGTCACCAATAATCCAAGATGAAGGAAATTCCTGCAAGACTACAAAATAAGCATTAGACCCTAAAAGGAAAAATTTATATGAAGGGGTTGCATTGACCTTAGCTACCAAAATGGTGGAATTAATAACCTGAGCGATTCAATAAATATCATAACTTATGTAGTTCTATGTGTAAGTGTGTGTGAACATTCCCTAGGTTGCTCTTGTTTGAGTCTCACTTTGCGAAGGAACGATCAATAACTATATATAGAAAATTTAATTGAATGTTTACATGAAATAGAATAGAATCTTGTCCCCTATGAAGTGTGATGTAGATGTCCTAGCCTTGAGCTTTTGATGGAGCTATGTGGTTGCAAAATGATCTCTAATGAAATAGATGGATGCAACTATATATGGGTGATAGTAATGAATAATTCTAGGTCCCTCATTTTGGTCTCATAACTTTATATTATAGGGTTATCTTGATCTAATTTCATAAGTAACCCTGAAATGGCCGACCAACAAAAATATAAAGATCTCAAATGGCTAGAAAGATCCCAAAAAGTGGCAAGCAAGTGGAAAAAGGATTGGGGCATCCGTTGTGCGACTGTGTTGGCCACGGAGCCCTAGTCAACGCTAAAATAACGTGGGATGACAGAAGATGACTAGGAATATGGGTGAAACAAGTCGATAATGATGAAATAAAATAAAAAAATATGGTGATAAGATGGGGTTAATTATTACTTTCTTCACTCAAGAACATTCTAAATAGTATTATGAGACCTAGACTAAATAATATCTAAAGTGCATGATTTTGTGTCTACGAGATGGTAATAGATAAAGTTTGGTTAAATAACATAATGTTTGATGGTATTTATTGTTCTAGAATATTTCAAGTTGTTTAAGAAGATATTAATAAATGTTCTTATGTAGATACTCATTTATTGGATCAAGGTATTAGATATTCATGTTAATGCATCATGGTATATAAAAGGAAAAATATTTATACATACAAGGTAAGAGGATTGGGTCACCAAATTCATTTTGTAAGATACAACCCATTCATAACAGAAAATAAAAACAATACAACTAAAAGGGAATCTTTTTATTGGTATTTCACAACGCCCCCAAAATGACCTATGGATCAAGTTTTCTAAGGCAATGTCATTTGGTGTGAATGCACAACATTGAGCTTTCCAAAAGTGTGGGACCTTTGCAAATGGGGAAAGCTCTCCAGAGAAGGTTGGTTCCTCTTCCTAAACTACCTGCCACAAGCTATTCCAATGCAGGCAAGATAATCTAATCCTAATCTAACTACGCCAAGGAGACAGAGAGAGAGAAAAAGAGGGAAAATAGATCCTACACTAAAACAATTTATACACCGTAGAAGGAAAATGTTGAACATCTATCAAAACTGCCATGGAACAAGAAGAGGTGAGCAATAGGAAGGATAGACAAGTGCATCACAAAACCAAGGATGGATTTCACACAAAAAATGTTCCAAAACTCCATGAACATAGCTCCAAAACCTACAATGAACATTCAAACATGCAAAAATACCTGCAATAAAGAGAGGAAAGAAGAAAACAAGAAAAACGAGCAAGGATGGACAAATGCATCAAAAACATGTTTTTATTACTCCAGAAGTTTGCATAAAACATCATTTCAAATATAAGAGGAAAAAAACACCATTACAGAGTAGGGGAAGAGGTTTAAACTCCATTTTCAACCCTGGGGAAGAAAAGAAGGGAGAGGCAGAGAAGAATGATGAACAACTTGTTACAAATGAGCCAAAACTAGCTTTTAACCATCGAGCAGAATGGAAGAAAGGAGAAAATGTGGGAAAATTGATTTGGAACTTCAACCACCGACAAGATTCATCTATTTTTCCTATAAAATTATTGGTTTCCATGAAAAATCCCACACTTCAAGTACATTCCTTTCTGAGTAAAACATAGGCCGATACTTCATTAATTTTGGTGGTTGGAGTCAAGTTCTGTGTTCTTGCATGCCATGGACGTTTACCTATTTTTCTCACACAAATATCCATCAAAATTCAAAATTGAACCCTCCATCGTGTAGATAATTTTACCATCTTTCCAAATATATAAATAACATGAGAATCTGAGCTCTGGATCAAAAGATATGGCCCTCTGAAGATTTAGGGAAAATGGTGAAAACAAGGCAAAAAATGGGTTCGTGGGCCAAAATTTGAAATCTTTCCCCTTTTTTGAATTTGGGAAAATTTCCCAAAAATCCCTGTGCCCTACCACTCTACTACCACGTGGCGCCTTTCCATTCATTGATGGAACGTGGGCCGAGGTCTATCTTTTTCCTTTGATTTTTACATTGGGAAAATTTTCCCCAAAAACCTCACACTCCGCTCTCCACTACCACATGTCACCTCCTGGTTGCTTGGTGGGGGTGCACTTCTATTTTTTGCCCTGGTGCCTTTTGACCACTTTGGAAAAAATTTCCAAATCCTTCCGCACCTCCGACCCCCCACTGCCGACTGGACACATGTCATCATTTGTTTTCTCGACGGGGTTGCACTTCCAATTCTTCCCTTTGCACATTTTGCAATTTTGGCAAAATTGCCAAAATTCCCCTACACTCCTCGATTCTCGCCACTGGCAGGACATGTGTCATCCTCCAGTTGGCCCACAGGCCTTCACAAATTTCCTTCATCCTCCTCTCGTGGGCCTGCGGGCCAATTTTTCCCTTTGCACCTCCACCAATTCCTTGGCAAATTTTCCAACCTACCTCCACCGGCCTGGCCTCCACCGCCACATGGCATCATTTCATTGGCCACGGGCCTGTCAAGGGAAATTTTCCCCAAAAAACTCCGCCGAGCCATAACTTGAAATTTACAAGGAGTTAGGAGGAAAATTTTACCTTTCTGGAAAGGGGAAGAAAAATCCTATCTGATGGAGCCATTTCTAAAAACCCTTGAGTACTTGAAATGTGTGAAAATTGAAGTTGAAGCACAAGGAAGGGAAGAATGAAGGCAAGTTAGCCAAAATAAGTAGGGGGCTCATTTTGGATAACAATTTGGTGACTCTCAGGGGTCATCTGCCTACTAGATGAATGATCAGTGGCCTTTGAAGCATCCATTGGGCATGGAGTCAAGCCTGATAAACTAATTCTAATCTGAACTATGAAAATCTGACCTCTGAGCCACTTGGAAACCCACTGAAACTTGGAGTTGATCTTCACCAAAACCCACTGAAATGGATTGTGCAAGAGCAATACAACAGCACCAAAAACTATGTACAAAACTGAAAATCATACATGCTCTAAATGGAACATGTAGAGTGTGCACAAGCACTTCTTCTGCTAAAAACAAACCTACCTACTCTACTCTAACTAGAAGCAAAGGTGGGCTAAACAAACCCTACAACTGGTTGTGCAAAATAGCTTCCTTTCTTCAAAATTGGAAGCCATGCAAATGATTTGGAGCTGAGTATGGCTGCTTAGATGAGTGGAAAATAAAAAAGAAGCTAGTCTTCTACCCAAATTAGCAAGGTGTCAGCTGAAAGAAAATTGAATACCTCTTTTAGTTTCTCTAGCATTTGGATTGAAGAGGTATGGCAGCTGATCCTTGGTACTTTGTAGCTCATCCTCATGCTTAGAAGCAAGCATGACTGGTTGTGACTTCTCCTTTGGCTCCAATGAAGCCAAATACTTGATTGGGCAAGGTCTGATCCATTTGATATGCCCATAACTCTGATTTTCCATTCCAAAAATGGAATCTTCTTGCAGACCTTCTTGAATGGATGGTGTGGAAGAAATGGTACAACTTTTCTACCCTTTCTATTCCTCCAATGAAGAACATGGAAGATTTAAATATTCTAATATTGATTCCAAAGAGCTGCTATAAGATGTAGGCTACTGCAAATTAAAGTTCTCCTCCATGACATCAGGTTCTTGTGTTTGGAAGATGGATGATGAAGGAGAAGATGGTGTGATTTCAACCAGCTTCTTCATCAAAACAGTCCTCCAAATCAGATAGGTAAACTGCCTCATTACTATCCTGCTACAAATGTTCAACCTCTCCCATGGTGTTCTCTTGATCTGAAACTTGATCACCACGGTTTATTTCATCCTCCAACATTGAGTTTGAGAGATCAAACTCTTCTTCAGCACTATAACTTGAGAGAGATGAAGTAGAAAGAAGAAGTGAAGGTTCTTCTATAGCCTGCTTTGTGCTCAAAGCCTTTAGATCTGCACTTTTCTCCCCCACAGCTAGAATGTGCTCCTCTTCATTTGGATTTGGATCAGCTTCTCCTTCCTCTACTGTTTGAAGACAATATTTCTCTTGATTGAACTCTTCCTCTAGCATGAAGTTTGTCAAGTCAAACTCTTTAATCTTCTACTCTAGAGGACAAGTTAGGAATGCAAGATCTTCTTCAAAGCTTCTTTCCATGGCTGATTGTGAAACTTGAATTGGACCAGCATTTCCTTCAAGTAGAGTGCTAACATGGACACTACATTATGAGCAAACTAATTGTTGATCTACTTCTTCTTTTTTCTCTTCTTCTACTACAACAAAATCAGCCTTGGCCACCACTTGTTCTTCAACCTTTACCTCCTATGTAGGCTTCACCAGCAAAGGAATTTTCTCAATCCCATATCTAAGAGCCAAACTTACTAAGCTCTTAATCATTCCTTATTTTCTTGGTTCTTCCTCTTGCTATCCTTCATGACTGATTTTTACAATTTCTTCTTCCCAACATGGATTTGGGAATGCAAGAGGAGGGGTGGGTTGTGACTCAACCATTTTTTCATTTGTTTGTGGTGGTGGAAGAGATGAAACTTCTTGTTTCCTTGGAGTGGAAGGTATTTCTTTTTTCTCTTGTGGAGGGGATTTGGATTTGGAAGGGAAAAGGACAGAAGAATTGAGATGAGGTGGAAGACTAGGGGATGGAGAAATGGAATCAACACTTGGGGTAGCATGGGCTGGATTTGGAATTTGGCATTCAAAATGAGATGGTGCTACTTGAGGAATGGAAAGAGAAAAACTAGATGATGGTGTAGAACTTACCCATTGACAAGGTTGCTCAACACCAAGTTTATAGGTCTCTATCTCCAGTGTCCATTGTGCAAGTTGGGGCAGCATCTCAATCATGAAGTCTAGCTTCTCCTGAGGGTTGTAATGTCTTGGAATAGGGACTCCTCATGGACAAGGTGCTTTGAAACCAATCTAAAATGCCTTCATTTGTGCTTGAGCCCTTGATTCTGCCATGCCAACCTCCATTTTTTGGATTTTCTCCAACAAATCTGCACTTTCTTCTTAACTGCCCTCATCATATGTGTATCCTTGTGCTTGATGTGCTTCATAGCCAAACTGATTTTGGCATTGCTCATATGGATATGCATACTGATTTTGAATTTGATCAAAATGCTGATCTAGAGGATTTGAAAAACATGTTGGAGGTGGAATATATTGTTGTTGTTGTAAATGTGAATTCCATGATGGAAATGAAGTCATGATTGCACAACTTCATGGAATGAAAGAATATGGAAAGAAGAATGAATGGAAAATGAATGGAAATGAATGGAAAGAGGTTCTGCAACTCAGAGAATGAGTTATTTACCAGATGGAGTCGCTAGATGTGCTTTTGAATATGCCTCCAAAGGTTGAATCCTTAACAGGAACACACCAACCTGTCAAAAATAAAGTGGAAGACCTCTAAGCTCCCACCGGACATGCCAAACCTATTAGTGTAAATTCACAAAGACCCCCTCAAAATGACCTATGGATCAGTCATTTTTGGGGTGCTATGAATTTGCACTAACAATCCTTTTTAATCCTTTATCACTTGCTTTGTACATTTTTATTTTCCAAGATTACCTATTACTCTAATTTGACTTTAACTTCTTCTAACAATGGTCCACATAAGCTCATTACCCTTTAGGAAGATTCTTCCAATCTTAGTAGAATCTGAGTCTTAACTTTATGGAACTTTAATAACCATCTTCTCATGTATCTGAACCCTTGACCAACCTACCTAATCCTTTCTACTTACCTCTAATAATAAAAAGCATCACTCTTTAACTTATTCCACTAAGGTTGTCCTTTTTCTCTTCTCAAGAATAATACCTTTTCTCAAGTCATGATTGGGGTGATCTAGATGTCTTTCATTAAATATGGAGGTACTCTCAAATTCCTATTAACAACCAAATGAAGTATGTCAAGTTTGGGAATCTTACTTCCTGCTAAGTTCCTTTTCTAACAAGATTCCTCTATGACTAGTTATGTCCTTTACCAACCCCGAAAACAATGGTTTACCCCTCTAAAGTTTGATTTCCTCACTTAATCACTTAGTTATTTATATTTTTGATACCCTTTTTCATGTTTCAGGGTTGTAGAAAGTCTCAAGATCATATCTATTAGATAAATACCTTTTACATTGTAACTAGGTTTCTTCTTTTAGGTCTAGGAATGAGATAACCTTCAGAGATAGTCAACTATCAGTAAAAATCACCAATCCTCCAATATAACATATAAATTCTTGTTGAATCTACTATATAGACATCCATACATGATGTCTTAAAATTTTTATGGTCAACTTCAATGTTTAAGGATCCCAAGTTATAAACCCTAGCCAAGCCCTTAGTGGAAGCCCCTAGTAACCCTAAAAGTAGTAAGAAAATGAGAATAAAATACATATAAATTTTTTTCAGGGCATAAAATTTATATCATACGTCTATGTTTACATCCTTCACACAAAATTATTACAAGTAGTATCCATAGTATCATGTAGCTATGGGTTTTTCGAGAAAGTTCACTGTATAGTTTGAGAAAACATGGAATGCCTTTCCATTCAAGTGTTAGATTATTTACAACTCATCTTCTCATTAACCTAAGGTTGAATGAGGGTACATACTTGACCTACAATTCCCTTTTATCACATGAAACATATTCTATACAACTCTCTCCCACATTTCAACTCTAGTTTTCATTTTCCCTTTAAATGATCTATTATAGGTTACTTAAGGAAGTCTTTCCCAGTTGTAGCTCTCAAATGAAGGTATCTCATCAAGAATATCATCTCATAATTTTTCATTACCTCTTATTTCATGGATGTAATTTTAAGGACGTATATAAGACCTTAAAACTTCAAGCAATCAATCCAACTCCCACCACTTTGTCCCGAACAAAGAAACCTCAATCCTATCATAGTCAATACAAATAATGTCCTTCTCCTTTCCTCATGGGGTCTCTATTATGAGTAATAAGACCTGTAGATGCTCCAACAGTCTCTTTTGTTATACACTGCAACCTATCAAATGATCTCCTTCATTAAAACTTACAAATTTGGGCTTGTGTGATCTCTTACCTACTGTTACAAATTTATACAGTCAATACATCTTCAATTTACACACATACACTCAATGAAATCTTACAAGCTTACCATAAAATTTTCCCCAAATATTTCACCATTTCTAATCTCTCTTTTTCATTACATTCATTGAGTCTCCATCAACAATCAATCATGAATAGTAATGCTTCACAGAGTTATAAGAAAACATATACACAAGAACATCACTAGTTTTTTCCTTGAAGCTTTTATGATTTCCATTCGAATGGGAATGATAAGAAATAATTAAAATTATAATTTAATGTCCTCTCCTTTTTAATTTTCCACTGAATTACCACCTTTTGCAAGGTATTCAAAGTAAAAATTATTGTCAGCTTCATCACCTAATAGTTTCCCACTAAGCCTAGGACTTATAGGACTAGGTTATAACTCTATGCCTAAAGTTTATAGTACTTAATAGGATTTCCACACCCTAAAATTATGTATGAATTCTCCAAAGAACCTTAACACCTCAAAACAAACCAAAAATGCCTTGTACAAATTTAAATTATTTTTGGAGGGAAATTAATATTCAAAATTTGCAAAGGCTTAACCCAAAATCAACCCACTAGATGACCACATATGACTCCTAGAACATACAATGACACCTTCAAACCAAAATATGATGACTCAAGACATATTTACATAGTGGAGTGATGTTCATGCATCAATGTTGACTTTGCTCATGTATTTCATGAGTCTATTTTCACTTAACCGAAGTCCAAAATTAGTGGAGTATTTTAATGTTATTAGAGGTTCTATTATAAAGTTATTTTGCTTTACAAGTTGAGTTGTAATTGGAAATTTAATTTTTATAAGTTAATAAAAGAATGACCAGAATTGACACCATAGTACTATATTATTATAAGTAATGGATGTATGTTTATGATTTGTTAGTGTATTACTCAAAATTAATTACTAGTAAGATTAAAATGCTTATTTTGAATTTCAGTGGTGCATAGAGTGCATAATTTGATCATCAAGTACACAATTAATTGCACTAGATTAATCACTATTTTTCTGGGACTTAATTAGATGAAATAGAGATACATTTTAGGTTATTATATGGGTTATATCATATGTTTATTAACATTTATAGTTTCTAGTTTTGTTCCCCTTCCCGACCCATTTATTTCAATAGAATAACTAATTCTTATGGAATATATAGTCTCAAGCTTACAAATTTTAATTATAACATGGTTGGGTGGTAAGGAATAAATTGAGAATAGGTCAATGCAATGGAATTATATGGAAGAAATGCATATGATAGAAAATTAGAACTATGAAGTGTATACACCTATATTTGTACACTTTCTATATCCAAACATGTTACTAGGAATTCTTTTTCAGGTTATAGTTCCTTAATGCATACATCTCTATAATGGGTTCCTTAAAAGGCTCATTCCAGGATAGGGTTATGGTTATTAACATAACCATTGGGCTAGGGATCATACATGGAGGGAGAACAACTTCCGGTCTCATTTATGTATCTCTTTTTCCTCTTATTTTACCTCTTATCTTCTTGTTTTCCTCATCATTCTTCCAAAATATAGTTAAATCATGACCCCACTTAATTCAATTTTCATCATTTATATCATTCATGACTCTTTACACATCTCCCCTTTTTTCTCCCTTACCAATGCCATTGCTCGTAAGAAATTATGTCGGTGACAAATTAAAATTACTTAATGACGCCTTTTCCGTAGGCAATGGCATCATTATAAGTACCCCAATTCTCATTTTCTCATTATGAAATCATATATTTTCACTAAGGAACTTTCCATCATCTTTTCTATCTTTCGCTAACTTGCACCTTCTTGGTAATCTTTTGTATTTATTACATTTTGAATCTTAACTTAGATCTTCTTCTTTCTTAGATTGGATTTCTTGCACTTCTAGGTCAACTTAAGTTATCTAGGATTATATTATTACACTTTATCCACCTAAAATTCATTCTCTCTTGGTGTATGGCCATTTGGGAGATAGATGCATCAAAGGACCGCCACCAATGTAAGTTCTCTAACTCACTTTCTCATTTTGTATAGAGTGGTTTCTGCATTCATTACATGTTTTACGTTATCTTAGTATGTTATGGAAATGATAGGTTATCATATTTCATTTAATTTATTAACCTTATATTACATGATTTCTTTAGATTAACATAATCTCCACATAATTATTTTTTTATCATAACCCCCATAAAGTGTCGATACCTCCATAGGGATCCTTCCTCTTTTTAACCTTGGGCCTCGAAACCTTTGTTTTTCTAGTGTAAGGGTTACTTACCTTGAGGTATGTGATCATATTGGTCCCTATACCCACTTTAATTCTATCTATTTATGTGTCACTCTTTGTGTGTCCTTTACTTGTTTCCTTTAATGCCTTAGTTGAATAGATGATAAGATTGTGTGGTGTCTAAACATATTTTTCCTATCATAAATCCATGTTGAACAAAAATTGAATCTTATTTTGTCCCTTCTGATTGAGCACAACTTGTTAAAAGCGCTGAATTTTCATTTTTTTCTTGTTTCAGATCGAAAAATTCAAAAAAAAAAACCCTAAAATCAATCTTTCTTGACGTCATCGTCCCTCGCATCAATTTTTATAGGGATGATCCTATCTATTTTAGTTTAGTCTCATTCCCGGAACCATATGCCTCTATGCAATACCTAATATCATCTAATTGTGTTTTTCTTAGTCATTTCCCTTTCCCAATCCCATAGGTCCTTATACAATACCGTGTACGATTGATTCTCGTTTGTCTTAGTCATTTGGATTCCCTTATGCCATCAGCCCCTATGCAAGACTTGTGTATGGATGATTATGTGTTTCTTAGTAAGTTTCATTTCCCAATGCCATCGAACCATTTGTAAAACCTTTCTACAGCTAATTGCATCTAAATTTCAATATTCTAGAGTTATATTTTTAATTTCCACTTTGATCCAATATATCGTCTTAGGGTTTTCTTGTCTCATTGAATTCTTTGAACTTCTTGATAGGATATTCATTCATGTCTCGTATTCCCTCTTCATTATCCAAAATGCTACGATTATCTTCCCATCAATTATAATCTATGTATTTTCCTAATTCTTCCCCCGTGAGGTTCTCGTTGTCCTTACATTGCCCTTTTAATCACTCGTAATAGGATCACTCATTTAAGTGTAAATCTGTTCAAACTAAGAATATAGATCCAAGAAAATCCATTAAAAACATCAATAATAATGAATATCTTACACTTGATAAATATGGGAGTTTCCATAAGATTTAAATGTAGAATAATGTGCCCCATCTTAACTATGAAGGGATCCTCACAATCGACACCTCTTTACAATACCGATCAAAAGGGGTCCCATAAAACTCCTACTAATGAATGTGATGAACACATAGAACATAGAGAATACCAAGAAGGACCTATGGACAAGGGCCAATCTTCTCCTATTTATAATAAAGTATTGATAGCTAAACTCTTAAAACAATTGGCCTTGTCTTAGTCTATTAATTTTTCTAGTATGATTCAAATGCAAAATCAAAGGTTGAAAATAGCTTCCCAAAATGTGGTACATATCATACCTAAATTTTCACCTCCCCCTTTGGTTGATGCACATGGGAATCCTATCCCCCCTTTGTCAATCCAAAAAAAAATGTTAAAAATAGTACAAAATGAACCTCTCACTCCTTATATCGCTACCATGTATTTGCGGGAGACCATCCCTACCACATCTTATGATGGTTCTAGGGACTCATCTCTCTTCCTTAAAACCCTTGATAGCCTCTATAAGGATTGGATCCAAACAAACTCCTACGTTACAAATAATATTTTAGCAAAGACCTTGGTAAGAGAATCTATATAATGGTCTATTCAAATGCCTCCCATTAAATAATCAATATTTAAGGTTTATTTAAATCCCTAATTTCAAATTTTCAACAAGAACTACCTAAAAATACCTTACAAAAATTCATAAATCGTAAGTAAAGTGTGAATGAATCAACTCATGAATTTATTAAAAGACGAAAGGATTTATCTCAGACAAACTAAATATAACCTTGATAACAGAAGTTTATCTCAAATATTCCTTGATTCCCTCATGCCAAATATTAAATACAAGGTTAGGTATTTTTCTCCTCATACTTTAAAGGAATCCCTCGAATAGGCCAAAAGATAGCATCACCTTATATGTGAGTTCGGAAGAACTTCGTACTCATTGCCCGAACTTAAAAACTCAACATATGTCATTATTCCCTCAAAATCCCCAAAAGAAAAAGGAATGGTAGAAACTTGAGAATATTCTTACTCTCCCTCCTTACCCCTTTATCTCACTTTGAATTTATTCAAATGCTTCCTTCCCCGACTTTTCCCCCTTCCAAGAAAGCTCTTCCTAATTTTAGAGGTGACTTGTTTGTTTGTGCCATGGAACCATAGGGAATCCACATAGTGATTATAAGAATCTTATTAAGGATACCGTACACTTATATCTTGGATATTCCTTCAATGACTCTATAATCATACAATAAATTTATGAGAAATATCAATCTTTAAAAATATTTCACTCTAATCATAAAAATATGCAACACAAAAATCCCATAAAGAATGTTGTGGGTACTATAGAGTCCCCATATGATCAAATATTCATAAAATTACAATATTTAAATTTTTATAAGACTAGATATAGGTGTGAGCTATCCCATAAAGACATGGTTGTCAAACCAAAGAAACCTTATGATAATCCATCTTTGTTTAACACACTTCCCAAGACCCACTAGTGGTAGAGTATATTCCTGTAGTTAAGGCTCCACTCACATTATCAACAATGGTGTAAAGCAAAGAACTAATTCTTCCCTCCTAAGATAAAATAGTTCCATCTATCACAATATCATCAATGTGATTGATACGTCTCATATCACATCATTGCCACATATCGTTATAGCAATTATTTCAAGTCATCATGGAATTTTTTGATGAATTAAAATCCCTAACATGCAATATCCCCTTCAAGGAGATCATGCATATGTCAACTTCACATCAAAGGTTCCTCCTATAATATTTGAAAATATTTGAGGATCCTTCTTGTCTAGATCCTAAAGCTTCTTCCACGAATACAAACATAGAATTCCACCATATAGAAACTATGGGGAAACCTCTATGACCTTCACGATTTTATTCATTTTCCTTACAATTTATGAAAGATTACATGATTAGAGATGAAGTATTATTTCATTTGAATGAATCACCACTACTCATTAGTTTTGTTATATATGATGTACAAGTGTGTAGAGTCCTTGTGGACGAAGGGTTTGTATTTAACCTTGTTTCTTATTCCCGATCAAAATATTTGGATTCTTAGTTTAGAATCTCAAACCTACTTGTCTAACTTGTAGAGGCTTTGAAAAAAACTAAGAACAAATTCATAGGATACATCTAGTTGCCTATTATGGTAAGACGCAAGACAATTTGTACTAAGTTTATGGTACTAGATTGTCCTATTTCTTACAACCTCTTACTGGGACTCCCTTGGACACATCACATGTGTGCAGTTGCATCTTCCGAGTACTACTGAATCAAATTAATTCACAATAACTAATTATTTACACATAATTTTTATCTTAATCCTTGGGATGTGTCAGTACCACTCTTTAATGAACCTTTCCTTATGCCTAATACTCTTAAGATTCAAGGCATTCCATATCCATATTTCTTCGATATTAAGCTTGAAATACATATTACACCAGCAGATTCAAAAAAATATGATCCTCATGAGCTCCAAAATAGAGTCAATAAGAACTGATTAACGGTGACATTTTTCAATGGTTATTGTTAGTCCTCCTACCACAGAACTAGTCCCACCACAATGTGAACTAGAAGATCCTATTTATTATGCCTTGACTTCATATCACTTATAATATAGTGATTTAGGTATTTCATTACTCTTTTACAATCATCCTCCCTCTCTCCCCCAATATTTTAACAAGATCAGTGTCATGGCCAAAGATGGGGAGCATTGAAAATAAGAGGTCATATTTTCCTCTCATAATGATGAAGATTACATCATCTCGTAAGGTGATTCCATACACTTGGTAGTATTGCATTATCAATGTTCCTTTGCCCAAATATAATCCTTACGAACCCAATCTAACACCATTAACGTATCCTACAAGCCTCCTATTTATGGCACTAGTGATAGTGAGGATGAAAAGGAAGTTCGTCCCTATGTACCCCTCACTAATCCTCCAATCTTAGACACCCATTAGGTATTAGAAAAAATCTAGGATTACTCATCTAGTCATCCTAATAAATAAAATTTTGCCACTATAATAACTCCACCACCCATATCAGCTTCTAAGCCTATCTGAAAAGTTGATGATGTTCCATATACTACTAGGATGGCCATGGTTGATCTTGTACCCAAATAGGTCACCTTGGATTATTGGGTGTTGGATGTCTGAAAAACTAGTTTTAGACAACATCGAGATGGTAAGAGATATGTAGGCTTAAATATTGATGTATAATATCATGGTCCTCTTCTTAATTTAGAAAATGATAAACCTATCCTAGAAAATTTCCACAAAAATCCTATACTCTTTAATGATTGTGTCACTATTATTTATCCTTATTTTGATGAAGTGGCTGAATTACCTTAACCTCCTTATCATTTTCAATGTGAAAATGCTATGTTAGCCAAATCCACTGTTAGTGTGTAATTAGATGAAAATCCTTGCATGTAGTCATGCTTAGAGATTGTTTTCCCCATCTACGTGAGTGTCACATCAACATTTTACAAAACATAAAGAAGTGTTTGCATGTGGATTCCTCTCTACCTAGCACAAATCCAAAATTGTATCCCATAATATTATCACCTACCTTGACATTGTGCCTATACGACAAAAGGTAAGAAAATTTCCTCATAAGATCAATGACCTTTATCATAAATAAATCATCAAACTTCTAGATGCCAAATTCATCCACATTGAAGACTATTCTAAATGGGTCTCTATCAATGCCCCATTTAGGAAGAATGTTATTTTCACCATGTGAATTTGCATTTATTTTAGGAACCTTAACCTCATTTCTCCTAAAGATAAATTTTCTTTTCCCTCTATTGATGTGATCATCAATTCCACAATAGAGTACAAAATGTTATTTCTTATAGAAAATTTCTGTGGATATAACCAAATTCAAATTACCCCTGAGGATTAACATAAAACAAATTTCACAACAGAAAGGGGAACTTATTGTTATGTTAAAATTCCCTTTGGACTCAAGAAGGCTAGTGGGAAATATCAATGTGCCATGACTCACATATTTCACATGAACTCACAAAAACATTTTCAAAGTATATGTAGATGATATACTCATCAAATCATGATGCACAGATGATCATGCTCATGAATTGGACATTTTCCTAGTGCCTCTTCATAAATACAAGTTTTGTCTCTATCCCTGAAAATGCATATTTACGGTAACTCAAGGAAATATTTTAGGATTCTTGGTTTCCAAACGTGGTATTGATATTTATCTAAAAAATATTAAGGCCATCCTTAACATGCCACAACACGCTTTTATAGTTGACATTCGAACATTTCTCGATAAATTTAGGGAAATTTGACGATTTCTTCCTAGTTTACTTATCACGTACAAGCCATAAACATCCTACTTTAAAAGTAGATCGTGGTTCGAATGAACCCAGGATCATCCATAAGATTTTGATAATATGAAATAATCCCTATCCCCAGTACCAACCCTACATCCTCCTTCTCTTGATTAACCTTTTCTACTTTACATCTCCTACACTCCAGGTGTCTATTGGGGCAATACTAGCTTAGGAAGATGAAAAAGGAAAGGAGAACATCATTTATTATGTTAGTCGAGCCTTCTAGATTATAATATGCGATATACTTCCATCAAATGCAATTTCTTGGCTATTCATTATGATGCTACAAAACCACACCATTATATGATTTATCAAACTACTAATTTCGTTGTCCACACAAACCCTCTACAAAACATTTTCTCAAATGTTGTCCTTCTAATGGACTAAATTTGGAAATAGACAAATATCCTTATGAAGTTTTACCTCCACATCATTACCCAATGAGAAATAAAATTCCAAGTCATTTCTAACCAATTGGTCATTGTTCCCATCACTTTACCTCAACCCATATATAATGCATTACCTATTTGGGATATCCTCCTCATTAATGGTAGTTATATTTCTATCTCTATTAAAGATTACTTCTTTAGCTTCATAGCCCACCTTGAGGCATAGTAATCTGAAGCCAATAGAGAAGAACCTCCCCAACTAAAGTTAAACCAAACCCTAAGATTGTTTAAGAATAAATTACTATTGATTTACACAAAGGCACATGGCTATTTCACTTTAATGGGGTAAAATTTCTTCAAGGAACTGGTCCGGGTTGTTTGTTCTTCAATCATTCTGACCAAACCTTGCCCCTTTCCTATCAACTCGAATTTAAGGTTACTAAAAACATGGCTGAATATGAAGCTCTTACCCTTAGCATGCAAGCTACCATTGCTAAGAATATCTCTTATCTCCATGCCATGGTTGATTCTTAATTAGTGTGTTGGTAGGTCAAAGGTTCATATCAATTCTATAGTGAAAATATTAAATATTACTCTAATATTTTTTAATAGACCTAAAACTATGATTCACATCGTTTTCAATCAAATCAATCCCTTGTGAGTAGAATGCTTTGGTTGAAGCCTTTTCCACTACTACCATGAAATTTCATCAACATTCTAATTCTCATGAAACTACTCACTTAGTAAAAATTTACCAAGCTCCCATTACCTTGCATCATGAAAATTTTCAAGACATATGCTAAATTGAACTATATGCCCTTACCACTGATCCTTGGTATGTAAGTATTCATCAATTAATCTAACATCAGACTTGTGTGCATGTTTGTGTGTACACAAATAGGCTCTCAAGTATGTGTTCAAACATGACATTCTATAATAACAAAACTTCA
Source organism: Taxus wallichiana var. yunnanensis (assembly GCA_018340775.1). NCBI lineage: Eukaryota > Viridiplantae > Streptophyta > Pinopsida > Cupressales > Taxaceae > Taxus > Taxus wallichiana. The sequence goes on from CM031244.1 coordinate 277,310,899, forward strand.
AAGGTACCCTAATCTGATGTGTTAATGAGGATGAGGTTCCCATTTCCCTAAAATAGATGCATGAGGGAACTTGGAGTGACAATTATAGCACTCATGCTACTTCCCAAAAAATCTTACGTATGGGTTACTATTGGCATACCCTAGAATCCAACACTCATGCTTTTAATAAGAAATACAAGCCTTGTCAATATCATGATTATCTAATTCATTCCTCTTTGAATGATCTGAAATGCATTTCCACTCCTATTCCTTTAGCATATGGGGATTATATTACATCGAAAATCTCCTCAATCTAAAGATGGTCATATCTTCATCATCACAACCACTGAATATTTTACTAAGTGGGTTGAAGCTATGCCCCTCACCAACATGTATGGTCTTACCACTTCTAATTTTGTTCTCAATCAAATTATTTTCCACTTTATAATTCCCCATACCATTATATCTGACAATGGCGTGAATTTCAAATGTAAAAAAATGAGGCAAATTTCTACTAAGTTAAAAATAAAGCATCGATTCTCAACACCCTACCATCCCTAATGTAATGGCCAAGCTGAATCTACCAATAAAATCATTAAAAATATCCTTCAAAATATGGTTCATGAATCATGTATAGACTAGCATACCAAACTATATCCTACACTATGGGTGTATCACGCTAGCACCCACATGACTATTGGGGATATATATTTCTCTCTTACTTACAGAACCAAGGTTGTCCTTCCAATCGATGTGGATCCTCCTTTACTTCATATATCTCTTTATGGCATAATTTTGGATGATGAAATTGATGAGGCACACCTCCATTAACTTGAAATATCTAAAGAACGATGTGATTTTCCTTAAACTTACAATAAATAATAGAACCATTACATGGTTGCGCAATACAAAAACTTGTTCATCCACGTAGTTTCTACATTGGCGTCCTTGTCCTCAAATTTGACTTTACTCATAATGAAGAAGGAAAATATGATTAAAAATGGTGGGGTCCCTACCTCATCAAAGATATCATTATTACCTTCAAATTAATGAAGGTCATATCTTCATAGAACCAAAAACACCCAATTTCTTAAGATTTTTCACTCCTGAAGGATCGTGAGAGTTATGATACTCGATACCCCCTTTCTTCTCCTTCTCAAATTCACTACTTCATCATCCTTTATTTTCTCTTCATTTCTCCTAGGATCTTCTTATGGGATTTCCACAGTCTTTTGGATCCTTTCTTAGGCTCATAGTCTTGTTTGGATATATTTACTGTCTTATAAAATCTACCATATAGATTTTTGGGATTTTTAGTATCATTAACCACCACTTGAATTTTACCTCCATGACATTATGACATTCAAAACATCCATCTGATGGTCCCATAGCTAGGTCATTTGTGTCCTATTTTAATGATGATCCTTTAGTGTTTCCTTTTATTTTTACTTCTCTAGGGTTTTAGCGGCATGAATTTCACTCATACGTAGTATGACGACCAACACTATCAAGTATGAATTAGTGGATATATTTCATTTTATTTGATTTTTTCTATATTTTAATAATTACTTTAAGTTTTGGTGTTATATTATTATTTTTATGACTACCCCACATTTTTCTATTGCAACATGTGGTAATCAATGGCTAGGGCATATGTATACACCTAAATTTTTACGCTTTATATTTTCATACCTATTACTAGCAATTCTATTTTCAAGTTAGAGTCAATGATTCATCTATCTCTGGAATGGATGCCTTAAAGATCTCATTCTTAGATAGGGGTATTGTTATTTATGTAACCATTGGGTTAGGGATAATATATGGAGATAGGGAATATTTCAGTCCCATTTATGTATCTCTTTTTCCTCTTATTTTTCCTCTTATCTTCTAGTTTTCCTCGTAATTCTTATAAAATTTTGCTAAATCATGACCTCAATTCTTCTATTTTACATCATTATTATCCTCCATGACTCTTTGCACATCTCCCCTTGTTTTTTCTCCCATTTTGATGCCATCTCCCATGGGAAATTGTGTCAGTGAAAACTTAAATTCCCTTCCGATGCCTTCATGCATGTGTGATACTATCAGTATAAGTACCCCAACTCTAATTTACATAGTAACAAATTACATATTTTCATAAAAGGAAATTTCCATTAGCTTTTCTCTCTTGCACCAACCTTCACATGTTCTCTTAGCTTATGGATTTCTTATATCTTGATTCTTATCCTTGATCTTCTTCATGCTTGGATTGGGTTGCTTGCACTTTTGGGTAAACTATAATTATCTAGGAATGGATTGTTTTCCATTATCCATATGTTTTTTTATCTCTTAGTGTATGGTCCTTTGGGAGATAGATGCATCAACTAACACTCCTATATAGGTAATTTTTCTAACTCATTTTTTTCATTTTGTATAAAGTATTTTCCTACATTTGTTACATGATTTTCATTAGCCTAGTATTTTATGGGCATAATACGTTAGTGTATTACATTTAATTTCTCAACTTCATGTTACGTGATTTGATTAGGTTAGAATAATCTTTTTATACTTATTTTATTTATCATTACCCCCATTATGTGAATACCTCCATAGGGTTCCTTCCTCTTCTTCAACCTAAGGCCTTAGAAACCTTAGTTTTTCCTAGTGTAAGGGTTACTTCCCTTGGGGTATGAAATCATAGTGGTCCCTATACCCTCTTTAATTTTATCCATTTTATGTGTTGGTCTTTTTGTTTCCTTTAATCATTGCATCAAATTGTAGTAAAAAAATCATGCACTTTAGACATTATTTAGTCTCGGTCTCATATTACTATTTAGAAGGTTTTTAGTGAAGAAAGTAATAATTAACCCCCTTATTTTAGCCATCTTATTTATTTCCTTTCTTCATTCTTGATCTCTTACACCCACATACCCAATCAGCTTTCATTATTTTGCATCATTTTAGTCTCGACTGGGGTGCCCAAACTAGTACTAGGGTGCCTGTGGGCATCTTGGTCCCACCATGGGTGCCCCAATCCTTTTTGAACTTTCCCACCACTTTTTAGGAATCTTCTAATCATTTTAGCTTCTTATATTTTTGTGGTTGGCCTTTATAGGGTCAATTATGAAATTAGATCAAGAGAACCCAATAAATACACAATTATGAGACCATAAAGAGGTACCAAGAACTATTCACTTCTATCATCCACCTAGAGTTGCATTAATTTAGAGATTATTTATATCCATTAGCTCTATCAAAAGGACAAGGTTGGTTCATCTACATACAAAAGCATAGGGGAGGGATTATATTTTATTTCATGCACCATTCTACTACATTCTACATCTAGTTATTACTCGCTACTTCACAAAGTGTGACTGACACAAGAGCACCTAGGAAAAATGATGGACACACACACACACACTAGAACTACATTTAGGTCTAAAACCTAGTGCAGTGCTCAGTTAGTAAGCCCACTGTTGTGGCAGATGAGGTCTATCTAACCCATTCATTTGCATTCTTCTTTTTTAGGGTTTTGATATTTATTTTGGTCTCTTGCTAGTCTTTATTTCATCTTGGATAATAAGCAACACCTGCAAAGTGAAAAAAATATGATGTGATACATAATGAGGGTCTTAGACCACCCGTTGAACTGTGAAACTCAATTACAATATTTTTCACAAACCAAGGCACCCATTTTGTAGACCATAGCATCCACAAACACCCTAGTCTAGAGAACTAGTTTAGATATATCCTTTTTGGGACCTCTACATAGGCATTCCATCTTTCTATTTCTCTAGTCACCTCTGTGACAAATTCCAATAAGATCCTCTAATGAGCTAAGTCACTTCCATACTTCTCTTGCATATTAGGGTTTCTAATTTCATTAGATTAGTTACTTGGGTCATTTTCCATACTTGTTTATTGCATTTATTTACTGTATTTACATGTCATTCTAGATTAGATTAACTACACCCATATTACCCATTATTATTTGTTAATCATTTTGGTAAACCCGGCCTTTTCAACACTACCTTTTGAAAATGTCATCTCCTTATCAAGTTATGGCTTAATCCTCTTATCCTACCTTTGCACAAAATAAATTCTCAGAATATTTATTACTGTTGTTAATTTCATGTGTGTGAGAACCTAACATCCTCAATGCTTTGTCACACCTACTTTTTATCCATCCATCAATGTAGTTATTGCTTGTTGTACTCTTCCTAATCCACTATTTCTCTACCCATATTTTTCCCTCTACTCATTACTCCGGAATATCATCTCACCACTTCCAAGGGTTATGACATCATTAAACAACTTAAAAATACACCTGTTAAGATCTCTCTTTATGAATTGTTGCGTAATGCACCAGATTATTGCAACACACTAGAAGTTTCCCTTTATGTTAATCATATTGAAATTTATAATTCTGTGGTGGAATTTTCACATCTCATACAATCTCTTCATAATTTACCACATACTATATCTTTCCCGATGATGATATGTGGCCTTTTTCAAAAATCAACTGCGTGTGATTCTTTTCTCATTACTGCCGTTATTAGTACTACTTGCATTAAACTAGTACTAATTGATAATGGATCAATTGTCAATTTATGCACCCAATCTCTTTTACATAAATAGGGTATTAAAGATAATTTAATTTCTAAAAATTCCTCCCTCACTCAAGGTTAATATTCTACCACTTGCAAATGCCTACGGAATATCTCACTACATATTCAAGTTGGTCTTAAGACTATTCTCACTTAGTTCTATTTTATCTGCCTCTTTTAAATTTAATATCTTGTTAGGTAGGCCTTGGATTCACACAATACATGTAGTACTATCTGTTATTCACAACTTTTTCAAGTTCCTACATAATTACTATGAACATACTATCACCGTTTATCCAGAGCCATTCAAATATTTTCACATACATCCCATTAAAATTATACCTATACAGCCTTTACAGCACATTCCATATAACAACCTTGACACATATGAAATTATTCAATTTAGTGGTTCACAATCTCCTCCTACCACTCTCAATGCTCCAGCTATCTCTACTCACACTACGACTATTATTTCACCTATAGTATCAACACCTACTAACATTCCTTCTCCACCCGTCATGGAACCCTCTATTACTTTGCATCTACACTAGCACCTACCAACATAATTAATAGTGTTACACAACATGATTATGATCACATGGATTATTTTGATGAAAAAATTGACGGTATCAAACTTACGATGAAGTATTAATATAGCTCAATTTTACACCTCTTGGCAAAACTAACTCTTATTTTTAAGAAACCTTTATGGCCGATGGCCCGGTGAATATAGGTTCAATACCTCTCCCTATACTAATGTTATGGTACTATATCGAGGGTCGTAAATAGTGTCGATGTTATTTCATCTTCTCCTCCACATGTTGCAGCTCCGCTTCCTCCTATTACATGGATACTATTCATCAACAAGTCCTTTTGGAAACACATCCCTATCGATTCTACATTCTTAGACACTTTTTGTACATGTGATAGTTTGGTTAGGTTTGGCATGACACTTAATGACTTCTTACCACCTCTTCATTCACTAAATCTTTATCATGGCTATTTTCACATTACGACAGTATATGGATTGCATGTATTTCATTTGACAGTGTTTTTTTCTCGATCACCTCGTACTCTCCAATCACACTTGGACAATCCTAGCTTGACTATATTGGCAGTACAATAATTCTTGTCACTCTTTGCTTATATTTCCTATGCCTTTTGGAAATATATCTATTCATTAATGATTCTGATTAACTGAAATTGGACTAAACTAGGGTAGTGCAATATAGTTAATCTAATCTAGGACGACATAAAATGTCGTAAATAAATATTATAAAGTACTATAAATTGGATGAATATTTAAAATAATACAAATAAAACCCTAATGTGAAAAAGTAACATGACAAAGGAACTTAGCTAATTGTAGATGGTTGTCGTAAAGTGTCATAGGTATGATAGGAAATTCTAGAAGTAGGAATGGGTGCACAGGGGCCCTAGAAAGATTGGAGCTAGAGGATCTCACCGGGTTGGGTGCTTGGAGTAGGATTGAGGCACCCGTGGGAACTCTGCATGAATTCTGGGTGCCTTGTCCGGAAAAGATGCCCGAAATGACCTTTGTAGGGTTAGAAGGTGATTTACAACTCTATATATCTATCACACTAAATTTTGTGTGTTGTGTTGAATGCTCCAAATATTATGAGATGAATAAAATGACCTACAAGAGACCAAAGAGATGTATCAAAAACCTAAAAAAAAATTAAAATGAATGGATCAGATTGACCTCGGTGACCACAATAGTGGGCTTACTAAATTGAGTGTTGTACAACATTTTAGACCTATATATAGTTTTGGTGTGTGTGCATTTCATGCCCTAGGTGTTTTTCTTCCAATCACACTTTATGAAATAACGAGAAATATCTAGATGTATAAAATGTAATAGTATGTGTGTATGTAATAGAATAGAATCCTTCCCCCTATAAAATGTGATTCATATGTCCTAGCTTGTTCCTTGATGATGTAACTATGTGGATTCCAATGCACTAAATGGATGAAACTCTAGATGGAGTGATAGTAGTGTAGGATGCTAGGTCCTCGTTATGGTCTCATAACTTTATATTTATAGGTTTTTCTTGCTCTAATTTCATAATTAACCTTGAAAAGGCCAAGCATAAAAATAGAAACATGAAAAATGGCTAGAAGAGGCCCAAAATGTGGCGGGAAAGTGTTAGAAGGATTGGGGTGCCCCTAAGTGGGACCGGGCACATATGGGTGCTCCAAGATTTTAATCGGGTGCCAAAGTTACTGATTGAAATTATGGGGGATGTGAGAAAATGGCTAGGTATGGAGATGCATTAGGTCAAAAATTATGAAATAAAATAAATAAAATGGCAAAATAGATGGGGGTTAATTAATACTTTCTTTTCTCAAGAACCTTCTAAATAGTAGTATGAGACTAGGATAAATAAATGTTGAAAGCGCATGATTTTTGAGTATATTTTCCCCCACTTTATATTGGTGAGTGGAAATATCAGTAACATAAAGTAGATAGAGATGTGTACCTGATGTCCATGAAGAGTGTAGTAGAAGCATGCCAAAGGACTAGAAAAAGCATGGAATGATAAAAATATGGAGGATCATGGAAACTATAGATGAAAAATGTGCAAAGAAAAAGTGATGAGAGTGAGGGCAAAACATGTGTGTGTAGCTACCACAATGTGTACCTACATGGTTAGTAAAGCATGTGTGTTATCATGGAATGTTGTTTTCGCCCCCATTTTACTAGTTTCTCATACGACCGGACCTGTAAGGAGAAAATGATCAAGTAGTCAAATATGTATGTATGTAAGTGTAAAAAAGGCTATGTAAAAGATGCATGTAAAGTATGCTAATGTAAATGGAAAATGTAAATGTAAGTGTAAATGGAACATGTGCACCTGATCCATGTCAAGAAAGAGTGTAGAAGGATATCCTATACTACGTGTTTTTGGGAGATCTCATGCCACCCTGGATGAAGAAGTGTAGGGAGGAAATGCTCTATGTCCTCTAAGCTCTAACCAATTTTTCTAAAATGTGTGAAGAGATCTCTATAGCATCATGGTTTTTTGGGTGATCTGATGCCACTAGCCAAATAAGTGTAGGAAGGAAATTATTTATGTCCTCCAAGCTCTAACTGCTTTCCAAAAATTCTAAGGACACCATGTCCTATAAAATCTATTATGTATGGGGTTTATAGACTGGTCTGAACCCACTCATTGAATATAACTAAACCGAACCAATGTAGAATCTTTGTGTTAGTATGTAGAAACCACCAAATAATGCCCCACCTCTTTGGGATCCAATGCAATGTCATTGATAGGAGACATGCATCCCCAAATGATGGCCAACCGCATGTACATTGAAAATTTCTTAGTATAAACCAAAGCACACAAAAACAAGAAAGGCTATCCAAAGACAAATGTAAACACACATGCATGTCTAAAACAATGTATAATCTTCCCAAACAGTATGTAAGCTACTAAGAAAGGTAATGAAAACACACAATAAGAAAACTATGCCGCATAAAGTGGGTTGTAAACATGGGACATCACTCATGATGTCGTAATACATGTAAGGCCATTATGGCCACAAACAACAAACAAGTGTGCACACCAAACAAATGGAAAGGCCCAAAAACAATAGAAAAAATAGCAGACAATGTAACAAACAAGTATGGAAACCAATATCCCTACATAAAAATGTTGCACATGAAGCACCCATTATCATGTTAGAAAGATAACTAGTATGTCAAAAGCATGTATAAGCAAGTAATGTAAAGTGCTAAGTACAAAATGAAATAATAACACCTAGAAGATATGAATGTGTGGATGCCCCCAATGACCAATGTAAGAAGGGTAGAAGGTGAGAATCCATGTCACGTGTAAAAGACTTATATCTGTGATCACAACTAGAAGAAAATTGTGAATGTGTGTGTGTGGATGATATAAATAAATAACATATAAGTAATCAAACTAACATGTGTAGTAAAGTGACCATGAAAAAGATAAAGTAAGAAAGAATAAAAGACAATATATATCCAGATGATGTGGATGGATTGAATGGAATGCAATATGGAATTATAGCATCCACGTGCCCCTCGAGTAGATAGAAATGTATGCAATGAGGTTCATTTTTTTCCCCTTAGCATTCAAGAATGAACCATAAATGAGAGTGTGTCATTGGGAAATGGTCAAGTAGTGTATATCATGTCTAGCACACTATGATGAATGTGTATGTGTAATGTTGATGATATGTGACATATAGAGGAAATGTGTGTGGAACTTATAGCCTAAGCATATACCACTACGAGATGAAGTATGGAGTGATGATTTATCCCTAAGCATATATCACTATGAGATGAGTGAATGAGTGATGATTTAGCACTACATGTATATCACTATGAGATGAGTGGATGAGTGATGATTTAGCACTAAGTGTATATCACTACAAGATAAATGATAAGGAGTGGTGATGTAACCTAAGGTGTATACCACTATAAGATAATAGAATAGGTGACAATTTATCCTAAAGTGTATGTCACTAAGAAAGAGATGTCACATGACAAAAGGTGGAATAATATGGTTGTGATAAGTGTAATTTCCATTTGACTTGTAAACCCTCACCAGTCGAGTATGGACCGATGAACTAAATTACATCATCGGAAATAGTCTATTAGTGTATATCATGTATAACACGCTGTGATGAATGTGTATACGTAATGTTGATGATATGTGATATATAGAATAAATGTGTGTAGAACTTACAACCTAAACATATACCACTACGAGATGAAATATGGAGTGATGATTTATCCCTAAGCGTATATCACTATGAGATGAGTGAATGAGTGATGATTTAGCACTAAGCGTATATCACTACAAGATAAATGATAAGGAGTGGTGATGTAACCTAAGGTGTATACCACTACAAGATGATAGAATAGGTGACGATTTAGCCTAAAGCGTATGTCACTAAGCTAGAGATGTCGCATGATGAAAGGTGGAATAATACGGGTGTGATAAGTGTAAGGTCCATTTGATTTGTAAACCCTTAATAGTTGAGTATGGACCGATGAACTAAAGTGCGTCATTGGGTGGTGAGTGTAGTGCGTAGAAGACAATGTAGTATAGATGACCAGGTGATGGATATGGTGTGTAAATGTGCATTATGTTGAATGTGATGCTAAATGTGTAGGATGTGTAATATGTAATGTGTAAAATGTAATGTAATAGGTGTAGATAGACTAGTAATGTAGGATGTAGTGATGAAATGTAAAGCTAGACTCATATGTAATGTAACCTAGTGTAGTATGTAGAATATATGTGATGTATAAATGAATATTGTATGAAATAGCCTCATGGCGTATCTAATACGTAGAATGAATAATATGTGCATGATGAGGATGCATTATAACATATAATATAGAATAGGTGTCAAATGAATGGAGTATGATGGGTGATGTGTGTGACAAAATGTAAATATGTAGTTCCTACAATGTAGTGTGTAGGGTTCAAGTGTAATGTTAATCCCTCAATATTCAATTGTAAATTGAATCACGAGAGTGTTTCATTGGGTAATGATGCTAAATTATATGATGAATTTTCTAAATGCGAGAAAAATGAGGGTGTGAGAGTATGAAAAATGTGATTATGCTAAGATGAAGTATACAAAAATGTGGGGAGTGTGGTGTATAGGTCTTGATCAAAGAATACTTGTTAAAGATCACACAAGGAGTCTGCGTGGGATAGAAGGCCCGGAACCAAGGGCGCAGAAGGACAAGAAGAACCTGTGCGTAGAAGGCAAGTTTAGATTTTAGGACTTAGCTGATTTTGAGCATGAAGACCTATTTTTGGAAGATGGCATGTGGAACACACCAATGATGTAGAGACATGCACGCCATGTATTGTCTATCTTTGGAGAAGTGGTTCGAAGCATGTGTGGATAGAGACATGCTAAGAATAGAATTGATACTTCAGTTAACTACAAGAGGACTACAGATAGCACACTTACATGTGTGGTTATGCTTGTAAATAGTGTGTGGCTATAAATAGCGTGCACCTCTTTTCTCAAATTGATAAGTGGTGAAGGGAAAGTCCCCACCCTATATATATGATGTTAGGTACATAATAGAGAGATATATAGAGAGGTATGTATGAATGCTATGAGATGTATGTATGTGTAACATATAATATATGCATATGACTAAATCAATGTATCACTTCCATACGTGCAATGGTATAGATTGACAATATTGTAAGGAAATTATGTATTTACTAATAGATGGAAGATATTGGCTGAATCTAAGTGTCATTCTATGTGTAGTTGAATAGTGCATGTTATTAATTCAATCATGATTACTATTTGAGCCATTTATTTCATAGATCCGAGGGTGAAATGTATCATTGTAGAATGGTGGATTAGTTATAAATCTATATGTTTCTTCCTTCATCATTTTAACATCCTATTATAGCAACCCTAAAGAGGGCCTTGGTACCTTTCCGTGCTTCGAGTGAGCACTTATTCTAGGCTGAGTGATGTGCCAGTATGACTAGGGTGTTATCTAGTAAATTCTAGGCTACATCATTTTTCCATTGTCGGGAGCTCTTTTTCAGTTGGTTTTAGGATGGTTCGTGATGAAGACCTACTAGTTAAATATAGCAAGTATTGAGGAATGGATACACAATATGGAGGAAGAGTATACATGATGGTTCAATAGTGGATCTGAGTTTAATGCACACACTTGGGTAGAACAAAACCTATATGATAGCTTATATGAGAGATTTTTGTTATCTTTCTAGTAGAACTATACGAGTGGCTTAATGCTTATTCATCTCTACAAAATTGGAGGTATAGTGCACTTATCTAGACACATGAAGAATTTCACGCCCTCTATGATGCTGATCTGATCTGGACTCAAGCGGTGGATACGTGGTTTTATGGTGTTCTAAACAGTTATATTCTACAATATTCAATTTCACATACTCTTGCTTAGAGGTAGCTGAATTCTAGTTCTTGCGGTATCCAAGAGGAACATATTTTCAAGGTATTCCACTAGAGATCAAGATCTTAATGGTAACTTTGAACCTGGAGAGTAAACCGATGGCTAACTAAATTCACCACGCGAGGGCAGGAACAAGTTTGGTTTAAGATGGAATACCTAGTGGCAGAGAAAAACAAAGAGAGGAAAGGTAGTTTAAGTATAATGAGGCACATGAGAGGAATATAGAGAAGCAAGGTTCCATTACAGAGAGTATGGCATGGAGGAGAGATATTGCTCGTGAAGGATTTACTAGCTCACGTATAAGATGTGAGCCAGAGCATCAAGAACTCCCCCATCTTGGAAAGCATGATAGAGATCCCTCCTTAGCCTCACATGGAAGTGTGCTAGCAGAGACTACCTGGACCATGGGCACACATCTTAATCCACTTGGTGACCTAGCCCTTGCACTTGGTTTTTCAGTATCTAGTACAACAAGTAATCAACAAACTAACTTGGGAAGTAAGAGAATAGGAGTAAGTCAGGATCAAGTACATCAATGGCAAGATAGACTAATTCAATGTCATTTGGAGGAGCATTCTTAGGCACATCATCCACACATAATGTGAATGCGTATAATGTTAGATTCACGTCTTGTAGTGGAACTACCTCACAAGACTCGTAGGGGTTCAAGTATAGTACTATTGTTGAGCACAGGGGAGAACATCTAGAGGTCCTGACTACAAATGGTGGATCAAGAGGTATAGGTGGCTCTAGTTCTAGTGGATCTAGTGGTTTTTGAGGTAGAGGAAACACAGGAGGTTTTGGATCAGGTGGTCAAGGTCCGCAACAACCACAAAATATCTATATAGATATGTCTCTTCATCTCCCGGAGTATAGAGGTATAGAGGATGTTGTCGAAAATGTGCATATGTGTGAAATACTTTGACGTGCTAAAGGGATCACAATCATTAAGTGAAAGGCAAGTCAATTTGCCACTACATTACAGGGGTACACACACCTGTGGTATAGGAAGTTTTACCCGATAAAACTTACGTGATTATGCAAAGCATTGAGAGATACTTTCATAAAAGAGTTCCATATCCTAAGTTTGAGAAGAAGAGTATAAGTGCACTTAAGGATATCAAGCAAGAAACTACTAAGAGTGTATACGAGTATGATGCTCAATTTAAGACACTTCTATCTAAGCTATAGTATGATATTCATGCTAGCCATCATGCACAGTGGTTCGTTGGAGGACTGATTACACCTTTTAGAAGGGTGTTATCACATAAGAAACATTGATCCGTATGAAGCAATCGAAGGAAGATTTATGTGTTTGAGGCAATTGGGAGAATTTACACTGGCATTAGTCAATTCCTAGAGGTAAAAATTGCAGCTATGGTGAAGTAGTTAGAGAAGTTATCAACAAATTCAGCCCATTAAACATGCTCAGGAGTTTGGTGTATTGATTTTGAAGTGGAAGGTCACACCAAGGATAGTTTCCCTCACAGATTTGTATGTTCATTACTATTGGACTATGAGATCTATCATTTAAATCATGATGCTAGCCACTTGTCCTTTGTTACAATGCATGATAAGGAAGAATGTATCTTGCTTTTACAAAATTTATAGGTCCATGACCCATGATATTGAGGATTGTCACTGATTGGTCAGATCCAGGATGTTATAGACCTTGGGGTACGATAGACAAGTATAACAGATAATTCTAAGGGTAAGAATGAGCACCAAGATCGGGATCATAATCAAATGCACTATGACAAGAATGAGGGGAATTTTGAAGGAGGTCATGGAAGGGGACGTGGATATCATCATGGATATGGAGAATGAAGCCATGGTGGAGGAAGAGGAGAGTTCCCTCATGGAACATGTTATACGTGTGGATCTCCTAGCCAATATAGGCACGAATGTACTCATAATATTACATGTTCTTTCTATAGAAAGAACCATAGCTATGAAGAGTGCTCGGACTTATATGAACATATGAGTAAGCAGTATAAGTAGGAAAACAAAGGCACTTTGGGATTGTTAGAATCTAGTGCATAGAAGAAGATCATTGGGATGCCCAAGATAGCAAAAAGGACCTCGAGGCATTGACAATAAAGATTACTACACGCGCTTGAAGCAACACGCAAGAGAGAGGCATTGCACTAAAAGCCTAAAATCACCAAGGAGGAGGTTTTGCATGCAGGCACCCAAATCCTGCTCATCGAAGAAGAAGTTTACCAGATACCATGGAAGTGGTAAGGAATATTTAGGATGAAATACAGTACCTAAAGGAGAAAAAGAAAGCATCAGAGATAGTCCAAACTGATATTTATGATCTCTGAGAGGTGTGCAAGATGTTGCACCAGGAGAACATTATTCCACTATTAGGAAGTTGGTTAAAAGGGAACACTCCACGGATGCAAGTCTTGAGATCGGATGACATATTATGCATGTAAATTTCCCCCTGATAGGATTGACTATGATAAAGAAATTACTTTGAATGTTGTTGTGGATGGGTGGTTATTGAGCAACATATTGATCAATACAGTGTAGAAGTAAATGTGCTTACATTAGATGCATGGGTACAAATGGGGAGGCCTCCATTGCAGCCATCATCTAATGTGTTATTTATGGAAAACTGACTAAGGCCACTCCCATAGGAGTTTTGAAAGATGCATCTATAACTATACAAGGGGCCAAGTTCACTGGGGATTTTGAGGTATTAGCACTTACAGTAAGGATAATTTTCAGCCCTGGCTTAGATGCCCTTAGTGTTATGCGAATAATGTTGATTTGAGATTCAATAAGGGGTATATCAGCTTTGAAAACAAGGAGGAAAGGGTTGTGATACCTTTGACAAATGGAAATTCTACACCATATGTTGAGCCTCTAAGTGAGGAGGATTTAAACAGAGTCTATGTACGCACTATTCAAGACCCAGAGGTCAATGAGCCATCAAAAGGAAGGCATCCTACAGTGGGAGGATTCTCATTCTATTAGTGATACTACGAGTATTGCTTGTGATAATTGGGCTCATGGTACATATGAATTAGTAGGGCACGAGGTGAAAAGCATGGTTATGCACAAGAATGGACTTTTTCAATTCGATGGATAGGTAGCACAATACCTTGGTATACAGGGAGAAAAGATCTTCCTACATTTCTAAAGGCCATGGAAACACAATGGGATAGATCAAGTTAAAAGGAGAGATATGTTAGTATATACACTACGCGAGACAACAACGCATTGGTGGGTAGTCCACAAAGATAATCTTATAAACTAGGAAGAGATTGGAGTCACTTTTTCTACTAGGTTTATAAGGAACAATGCACCTATGCAAATATGCACTTATCATGGTGATCAACCTGTTCAACATCACATTCAACAGTGTGAGAGACTCTAGACAACAGGACAAGAAGCATTACCACCTTCACTCTGGGTGCATATATTTTATTCTATGCTATAAGGATACACACACGCTTGGTATGTATATGCAAAACTACATCGAGAAACTAGAAACTAGCAAGATTTGACTACAGGAATGATCCAGACTTTTGACTACTTCTTGACTAAACCTCTATAGCAGAGGCATTAAAATTTTTCAAGCATTTAACTATGGGAGATATTCTAAAATCTGAAGAGCATATACAAGAATTATTTAGTGAGGCAGAGTTCGGAGCATGTTTTTAAAAGGAAGAAGAAATGGACTCGATATGACTTGAATGTGCTTACCTTGAGAAAGAGAAAGGAAAGATGGTTTATGTCATAGATGACAAGGAAGTTGAGAACCTAGATATTTAACATTCACACAGGGTGCACGAGGTTTTAGATAGTGCAAACAAGGATACACATGCCTACCATGAACCCATGAAGAAAAAGAAGGTGAATATAGGTTTGGAGGATGAGCCTAAGGAGGCCATAATTGAGATTACCGTCAGACTCGGAGGTAGAAAATATCATCGAGTTACTCAGGGATTATCAAGACTTATTCCCTCGAGGATATCATGAACTTAAAGGTGTGCATGAATCACTTGGGGAAATGAAGATCAAATTTAAATATGGTGCATGACCAGTTAGAAAGAGACCTTACAGAATGAATCCTAATTTGCATGAAAAGGTAAAAGAAGAAATTGATAAAATGTTGAAATTTAGAATTATCAAGCCCCTTGATGAGTCAAAATGGGTTAGCCCAATGGTGATTAGTATCAAGAAGGATGGATGGATTAGGATATGTGTGGACTATAGGAGTTGAATGCTACATGCATCACAGATCCATTCCCTACGCCATTCACTGAGGAAATACTAGAAGGAGTTGTAGGGTGTGAAATATATTCCTTCACAGATGGATTTTCCGGTATCATCAAAGTTAGGATTACTCAGAGGATCAAGAAAATACAATATTTACTACCGAATGGGGCATTTTTCCTATACTATTATGCCCTTTGGATTGAAAAATGTGTCTATTATATTCTCGCGTAGTTGTTCGCATTTAAAGATTTTATTCACAACTTCTTACAGGTCTACCTAGATGATTGGACAAGTATATGGGCTTTGAAAGATCATTGTGACAATTTGCACTTAATGTTTGAACGATGCAGATAATTGAGTATCTCTTTGAATATCAAGAAGTGCATATTTTCTACACCATTTGGGATACTTGTTAGGACATATAATCTGCAAGGAAGGTTTGCTAGTTGATCCAACCAAGGTTGTAGTCATTTTAGGCCTAGAAGTGCCTACCAGTCAAAGTGAGGTGTGCGGATTTTTAGGTCATACAAGATATTATAGAAAATTCATAAAAGGGTATGCCAAAATTTCTGCACCCTTGGAAGAATTACTAAAGGGGAAAGGTACATTTTATTGGGGAGAACCGCAGCAACACACGTTTGAGATATTAAAAGAGAGACTTACTACCACACCCATTCTACGCACTTTCCCTCATGGGATAAACCATTTCATGTGCATGTGGATGCTTCTGGCATGGCCATTGGCACTATGTTAGCTTAACCTAGCAAAGGTATTATAGATCATCCAATCTATTTTGCTAGTAGGAAGTTGACTCTTGCTGAACAGAATTATACAACTACAGAGCATAAATCTTTTTTAATGATCTATAAATTGTAAAAGTTTTTACAAGATTGTTGTTAGAACACCATTTGTGTTTATACAGATCACATGGCATTGAATTACTTGGTAAACAAGCTCGTCTTATAGGGGTGCATATGTAGATGGGTGCTCTTATTTCAAGAGTTTGACTTCATAATTGTGGTGAAACCAGGGAAAAGAAATTCTAGACCAGATCATTTATCTAGAATCAATTTGGAGAGGATGCACAAAGAAACAATTTGCATAGGTTATATACAACATGCCCAAAAAATTAGAAGACATTGTTGTCTTTCTACGAATAGGTATGACACCAAAAGGAATGAAAGAATTAGAAAAGAAGCAGCTTGCTATATACGCGACACCATTTATGTTAATCAATGGTGACCTCTACAAGCTAGGCAAAGATGAAGTATTACACCATTGTGTATTAGATCATGAGTGTAAGGATATCATGGAAGAATATGGTGGTATTGTAGGAGGCCATTATCTAGGTGATGTGACTTCCTGAAAGATCCTACTTGCTTGGATTATGGTGGGAGACATTGTATAAGGATTGTAAAGAATATTGTAAGGTGTGTGATCATTTTCAGTGCCTAGGTAAAACAGGGGAAAAGAGATGAGATGCCTTTGAGACCGATTACTAGTGCCAAACCATTTGAGAAATGGGCCATTGATTTTGTAGGACCTATTTTTCCATCCGCACGTAGGAATAGATCACGCTATATCATTACTTACATAGATTATCTCACACGGTGGGTAGAATTAGCACCTACCAAGGACTGTATGATAGCTACAGTAGCTAGGTTTATGTGGAGAATGTTCTTACAAGATATGGATGTCCCTTAAGCTTGACAAGTGATAGAGGTACACATTTTTTAATGAGACAAGTAGGATCCTATTAGATGAGTTTATGGTTGCACACCATAAAACTACACCTTATCATCCTTAGGCAAACAAAACTGTTGAGGCCTTTAACAAGATTTTGAGCCAAACTTTGAAAAAAATTGTGATGTTGGAAGAAAGGATTTGGATGACAAAGTGTCAGCTGTTCTTTGGGCATATATAACAACTTACAAGAGATTGAACAAAGCCACACCATTTCAGTTGGTGTTTGGCATGGAAGTTGTTCTCCCTATAGAATTTATGTTACCTTCTTTGCAAATTACATGTGTTGGAGGTCTAGCAGATGAAAAGATTTAGAAAATCGTATCAAAAAGATGATTCAACTAGATGAGCGCCAAACCATAACACAATGGAGTCAAAAGCAGGAAAAGGCCAAATAGAAGGCATGGCATGACAAAAACATAAGGGATAAGAAGTTTGAGATTGGATAAATGGTAATTCTTTATGACCCAAGTTCTTTCGCCATCTAGGTAAGCTCAAAGTACATTGGTTGGCATTGTATTTTATCACTTATATACTTGAATCAGGTGCTTTCCAGTTAGAAGCACTTGATGGAACACGGCTACCCAGTTACTTTAATGGGAGTAGGCTGAAGCCCTACTATAAATAAGTCTTCTTGGTGTTTGTAATAAGGCAGTATTTCCATTTAGTTTAGGTTTTCAATTTTGTATTTCCTTAATGTATTTCCTTCATTTTCGCTATGCTTTGTCAATTTAGTTGTTCTTGTGTAATAAGCATGCTTGTGTGCATGAATCTAATTACCGTATGAATAATTTTTATGAACAGAGGACTGCATATAATTTTTGTGTGGTGTGGTTGTAGTTATCCAAGAAAAAGACTATGGGAATTGAAAGGTGAAAGGAATAAGCTGCTACGGGTGTGCTTTAAGTCAAAAGAAGATTGATTCTCAAAAGTGACCAAGGATGGAGATGAATGAAAAACAATATAACACGAGGTAAGTGGAGGCCATGATAGCTACTAGGAGAAGGTATAGTGATGAGGTACTTGGGCGCAGGAGTGCACACTGAAGAGAATTTTGTGACCAGAGGGTAGAAGGCACGCTAGAAGGTTATAGTTGGGCATGAAGATGTACCACATGGAATGAATGGATTTGGTCAATGAATGAGGGGATATTTTATAGGTGAAGGAGCAAAAATGCATTAAAATTTGAAAAAATATATATAAGGATGGGATGCGGATTCATTTCTACCATCAGCAACTAAGAGTATTTGAGAAAAGAGCTAAGTGCAAAGAGCCGAGTGATCTATTTAAGGTGTGAAGGGTTTGAAACCAAGTGTGAAAACCAGATTTGTGTGACAAGAAGCTTGTATCCCTAGTGGTGAAGGGTTTGAGTGAAGTAGGGACATAGAAAAGAGTTAGGTTATAGAGTTTCCACCTAGGGCATAATTGAATCGAGCTAGGGTTTGATTCACGAGTTGCAGAGTTGAAGAGGAGACATTTGTAAGGTAAAAATGGCACCAAAGAAGGCATCTATAGTAGCAGTAAAAGGAAAGAATAAGGTGGTCATCAAGGAGGAAGAGATGGCACCCAAAGCCATTTTTCAGAGATGTAATATCTAGAAGGAGTCATCATCAGCCAAGAATGGGATTCACCCATCAGAAAGAGAAAAGTGAGTGAATATAATCACAGACTTCGGAGAATAAGAAGGAGCTTAATTCCTTGCTCACTGCTAGAATGAACAAGCACACGATGACGGATGACATGCCAGTATATGACAATGTGGGTGAGAATATTTTGAAGAGAATTGGGGTCTACCAGTTGTATGAGCTTCCATATTTCGGGAAGTATGAGCCCTCAGTATCGCTGGATCATGAGAAGGGTGTATGAAGACTTCTTCTATTTTGCAGAATGCGAGTTAGAATTTAATTTGCACTTGTCTCATTAGTTACAAGTCTGAAGGCCATAGGAGAAGATATAAAAGGTGATATTTTAGATAAATTCATGATTTTAAAGACCAAACAGGAGTTTGGATACTTGAAGGGTCCGTGTAGAATGGACATAGACAAATTGAAGAATTGTCCAGTTGTACAAGTTATAACACACCTTATTACGAAGTTAAATAATCAAGAGTGGTGGTCACAGGTAAATACTATGTGGTTACATGTGGCACATAAGATGTTAGAAGGGATAATCTACAACATTATAGGCTATATTACAGAGAAAATAGTCAAAGAAGCACGCACAGGAGGGAAGATCAGCTTTGGGGTTGTTCTACTATCATTGGTATTTATGGAGATCAGAGTACCAGATGGACAAGGAGAAAGTATGGGAATACCCCATGGAGAACAAGTCCCCAGCTAAAAGATTTAGCAAGTACCTATGCAAGGGGGCCATGACAGATGATGTAAAGAAAAGGGCAGAGAAGTGGTATGACAGGCTCGCGCAACATTTGGGGAAGAGTGGCACATCCCAAAGGACCTACTAGTAGTGGTAGGAAACAAGTTCAATTTGTTTTTATCAAATTTTTACATTGCATGCGCTTCTCAATGAAAGATGGGCTCTAGATCCCTTGGTGTAAGTTACCTTACGCATTCACTGCAAGGTATTTCCAAGAATTTGTTCATAGATTTATAGTACACGCAATGAATGATCTTGAATGTAGATAAGGTAGAATACGATTACCATACGCTGAGGAAGAATCATGTGTATCTCGGCAGAAGTGCTTATATAGAGAGGATCATTTTAGAGGTACTGAATATCAAGCCAATAAGCCTTGTTATAGCAGATGTGGGGGCAACATTGGTGTATCTCTAGTTGAAACCGAAAATGGAGAATAAAAAATATGTGGAAGGTGAGTTAGTACTTCCAAAACACCAAAGGGAAAGCATAAAATGGAGAACATCCCAACACCTAATCCCACAGAGCCAATTGAAGTGTAGGATGAGGAGGAGGATAATGAAGATAGTGGTGGTTTTGAGCATAGGGGTAGGAGACATCCTAAAAGTAAGGGTGAAGATGAGTGCACTATCACACCACCTCAGCCACAAGAGGGGGATGAAGAGGAATTGAATGCATTCCAAGGGGAGCACATGTTTAAAAGGGTATTTAGGAGAATAAGGACCCAAGATGCTACTCCAACCACTGTGCATAAAGCACCTCGACTCTCTCCATAGAAGGAGGTGACCATGCAGAGAAGGAGGAAACTGAAGTTTAACAGGAGGTGTAAGAGTCAAAGGAAATCTCATGTAATTCTCCTTCACTTCCAGAGGACACAAAGAATATGGTGAGGCATAAAAGGAAAAAGAAGAGGATGGTAAAGACCAAAGGAAATAGCTACGAGAAAATGTTTAGGACACAAGTCCCAAATTTGGAGGCTAAAGTTCCTAAGTAGCAAAGGTCTAGAAGAACAAGTGTAGAGCACATTCCACCAGCCATGGGGTATGCAGAGGATGTAGGAAAAATTATCTACGCCCACTTCTATAACATTATAGTGCAGAAAGATTTATTCAGCTGGGAGTTAATGTCTGAGGATATGGATAATGTACACACTCAAAAGAAACTATCGTGGTCAAAGCACACCCACATAAATGAGCCTGTATTTGATGTGTGTGAAGAGTCATGTGTTTCGAGGTGACTAGAGAAGGAACCTCAAGCCAGACACATGACACTAAAGCCTACTATCATGTCAGATGAGTAGGTCAGCAATGCATTGATAAATTTTTTTGCTGAGATGGCTAGAACAAACATGGATAAACCTGCCATGATCAGAGTGTTGCATGAGGAGTTGAATACAAAGGATGTAGAGATAGCGCACATAACACATGAGAGGTAATTTGTGTAGAATAAGAATGAGGTGTTTATAAGCATCACAGAGGAGATTGGGGAAAATGTCATCAAAGTAAGGCCACACTTAGAGGCCAAGGTACCACAAACATTTCCTTCAGTGATACACTATGTGGGAAATTTGGTGGAATTGGTACTTGAAGATGAAACTCTACATACGCAGCACCAAAATGCTCGTAACAAGATTTTGATCAGGAGAAATCATAATTGATGAGAAAAATTTCATCTTATGAAGGTTTTTGTAAGCAAGCATTACAAGAATTATTGAAGAAAGAAGACCAAGATTTAAATGTATGCATAGCTCCAGAGGCGCTTATCAACATCAAGACCCTCAAAGAGAACAACAAGGTCCAGAAAGTGATGAAATATGAGACATTGGGCTGAACGCAGAAATATTTTCAATGGTTAAACAAAAGCATGAGGCCCTGGTAGTAGCACAAGAGCCACACAAGACTTAGCTATAAGAGCTTGGAAAGCTAATTGCATAGAAGATGGACCTTTTAGAAGGAATAATGACATAAATGTCCAGTGTTGTGTTGGTTCTATAAAATGAGAAAGGAGAGATTGTGAGGGATGAGTTGGAATCCATTGTTGTGGATATCCCAAAAAAATGTAGAGAAATAACTCACTGACTGGCTAGTATTAGAGACCAAAATAAAGGAGGAGTATCTAGAGTTGATACTACAAACAGATACAGAGGAGGTTTCCTCATAACCTCATAAAAATTCTTTATTTTATCTACATTATTTCATTCTTATTCTTTCCATTCTTCTATTATTTCCTTCAATTTTTGGAGATACCCATTGTCAAGATGATAATGAGATTAGTGTAGGGTAATGTTGATCAAAGAATACTTGTCAAAGATCACACAAGGAATCTGTGTGGGATAGAAGGCCCGAACCAAGGGCACGGAAGGACAGGAAGGACCCGTGTGTGGAAGGCAAGTTCATATTTCAAGACTTAGCTGATTTTGAGCATGAAGACCTATTTTTAGAAGATGGCATGTGGAACACACCAATGATGCAGAGACATGTGTACCATGCATTTTCTATCTTTAGAGAAGTGGTTTGAAGCATTTTTGCATGGAGACAAGCTGAGAATAGAATTGACACTTCAGTTAACTACAAGAGGACTATAGATAGCACACTTGCATGTGTGGCTATGCTTGTAAATGGCATGTGGCTATCAATAGCATGCAGCCTATTTCTGGAATAGATAAGTGGTGAAGGGAAAGTCCCCACCCTATATATATGATGTTAGGTACATAATAGAGAGATATATAGAGATGTATGTATGAATGGTATGCGATGTATGTATGTGTAAAAAAGAATATATGCATATGAATGAATCACTGTATCACTTCCATATGTGCATTGGTATAGATTGAAAATATTGTAAGGAGCTTCTATATTTACTAATAGATGGAAGATATTGGTTGAATCTAAGTGTCATTCTATGTGTAATTGAATAGTGCATGTTATTAATTCAATCATGATTACTATTTGAGCTTGTTCTTTCATATATATGAGGGTAGAATGCATTGTAGAATGATGGATTAGTTATGAATCTATATTTTTCTTCCTTTTTGTTAACATCTTGTTACAACAACCCTAAAGAGGGACCCGGTACATGCTTTGGGTGAGTGCTCGGTCTTTGAGGGATGTGCCAACACAACTAGGGTGTTATCTGGAAATTGGATGCATCAATAGGTATGTAGTGTTATGGTAAATTCCCCATCAATGGTACGTAGATATGATAAATTCATCTAAGGTCGGGGAGTCATCTTATGCCCCCAGTGGTACGTAAGTATCATAATTCATCTAGAAGGTCGTCATCTTCCGGGTCATAATCAAATGGGTAAGCATTAGTAACTTAGTAAGCAATGGTGTCTTGTTGGTCATGTAAGGAGCCATTGAGGTGTAAGTGATACATACCCATAGCATATTCCTCATCAATGAAGGGAGGAAGTGGGAAACCATGGGCATACCAATGAGTAAGGTTTTGTGTATAGCCTAGGAAAGAACTATTGTAGATGAAAATGCATCCAAAAGGCATAGGGAAAGATATATCTATATGGTCGGGTCTAGAGTACCTCCAATATAATCAAGCCATGATTGGCCTAATGTGAGTGGTGAATATATAGGAGTGCAAGAAAGAAAAATCATGAGATAAAATATATGAATACTATAAGCAGTAGGGATGATGATATACCCATAATAAAGATGAGAAGCATATGGCATAGGATGGAGATCATTGAAGGTAAGCCCTAAGTGAGTCAAACCCTCATGTGTACATATAGTGTCATCACACATAGGATCAAATGGAATGTGTTCCCAATATGAATTATTCATGAAAAGAGTGCAAGTGAATGGTAGGCGTGCTAAGATGTGTGATGCAAGTGAAGGTGAATGTGATAGAGTGACGTCCATAGAGTGGACAAGTCCCTGATAAGGAATCATATCAGTAGTAGTAGTAGGTGACATAGGAGAAACAACATCTATCACAAAAATGTTATTTTCAAGTGGTGGAAAGTGATGGAATTCATTTAGAGGCTGGGAGTAACATTAGTACGTGGAATGGGAGACTAGTGTTAGGAGCGTAATCATAGTATCGGGATGGGTCACAATCATAGGGGATAGTATGTTTAATTTTTCCGTGAAGGAATTTAACACAATGATGAAATGGCTTGCATGGCATGAAGTCATAGCCTAACAAGCAGACAGTTACAAGAGATAGGGAATTCAATCACAAAGAAGACAATGTGTATAGTTTTGGGGTCGACTATAATAGGAAATGTAATATGACCTAGATGTGGATGAACATAACCATCATAAGCACACAATGAACTAATAGATGGGCTAACATAATGAGCAAAGATGCCAAAGATCTGAAAGAATGACATCGAACACCTTTATGAAAAAATGATATGCACTTTACATTGACATTATGAATATGACAAAATGATATGCAGTGGTGGATCATTGTCAAAAGTGGCAAGATCAGCCAGAGGAATATATGGGAAAGAAATGTGCTGAGAAAAGGCATCCACAAAGGTATTATAGACTATATCAAGATGGCTATTGTCAAGAATTAGAGTAATAAGTAAAATATTAATGATTTTAGCTCACAATTCAGGATGGAGAAGTAGAAAGTCATGAATGGAGATAGCCATGATAAATAAATGCTAAGGAAAAATGGGGATCCTAGGAGTATGTAGGTCGAGTTAGGTTCACCAAAATGATTAACTAAAATTAAACTAAAATAGGGTAGTGCAAGATAGTTAATCTTATATAGGAGGACATAAAACGTTGTAAATTAATATTCTAAAGAAGTATAAATTGGCTAAATAATTAAATTGAAAGAAATACAACCCTAATGTACAAAAGTAAAGTGAGAAAGGAATCTAGTTGATTGCAGATGACTATCATAGAGTGTCACAAGTATGACAAGAATTTCTAGAAGTAGGAACAATTGTATAGGGGTCCAAAAAAGACTGGATCTGGAGGATCTTAGTGGATTTGGGTCTCTTGAGTAGGAATTGGGCACCCACGGGTGCTCTGGTATGAATTTTGGGTGCCTTGGTCTAGGAAAGATGACCACAATGACCTTTTCAAGGTTAGAAGGTAATATACAACTCTCAGTATATCTATCAAACTAAATTCTATGTGCTTTGCGCCGAATGCTCCAAATATTCTAAGATGAATAAAATGACCTATAAGAGACCAAAGAGAAGTATCAAAACCCTAAAAAAATGCAAGATGAATGGGTCGATCGACCTTATCTCCGCCACAATAGTGGGCTTACTAAACTAAGTATTGCACTATATTTCAGACCCGGATGTAGTTATGGTGTGTGTTTGCATGTCATGCCCTAGGTGCTCTTGTGTTAGTCACACTTTGTGAAATAGAGAGCAATAGATAGATGTAGAAAATGTAATAGTATGTGTGCATGGAATAGAATAAAATCCCTCCCCTATGAAGTGTGATGCAAATGTCTTAGATTTTTCCTTGGTGATGGATTTATCTGGATGCCAATTTAATAGATAGATGTAACTATAGATGGATTGATAGTAGTGTATGATGTTAGGTCCCTCATTATGGTCTCATAACTTTATATTTATAGGGATAAATTTCTCTAATTTCATAATTAACCCTAAAATGCCACCACATAAAATATAATTAATAAAAATACTAGAAGATGCCTAAAAGTGGTAAGAAAGTGCTATAAGAATTGAGGCACCCCTAGGTGGGACCAGGGTGCATATGGGAACCTAGTACTAAATTTAGGTGCCCGAGTTACCGCTGAAATTATGGGGGATGTGCAAAATGGTTGGGAAAGTAGCCGCAATAGGTAACAAATTATGAAATAAAATAAATAAAATTACCAAAGGGACATGGGTTAATTAGTACTTCCTTTGCTCAAGAACACTCTAAATAGTAGTATGATGTAACTATAGATGGATTGATAGTAGTGTATGATGTTAGGTCCCTCATTATGGTCTCATAACTTTATATTTATAGGGATAAATTTCTCTAATTTCATAATTAACCCTGAAAATGCCACCACGTAGAAAATATAATTAATAAAAATACTAGAAGATGCCTAAAAGTGGTAAGAAAGTGCTATAAGAATTGAGGCACCCTAGGTGGGACCAGGGTGCATATGGGAACCCTAGTACTAAATTTAGGTGCCCAAGTTATCGCTGAAATTATGAGGGATGTGTAAAAATGGTTGGGAAAGTAGCATGAATAGGTCACAAATTATGAAATAAAATAAATAAAATGGCCAAAGGGACATGGGTTAATTAGTACTTTCTTTGCTCAAGAACATTCTAAATAGTAGTATGAGACTCGAGATAAATAAATGTCTAAAGTGCATTATTTTATGACTACATATTCTTATCCCGTTTACGCTCCAAATATCTCTTGTTGGTATGCTCATGGTTGTCCATCGATCTCCTTTAATTATGAATAATATACAATGAATGTTTCCACACTCCACCGCAATGGGTCCCTATATGATCCTTCTCACTCTATCACTTATCGGTTTCGATGCTTCCCAAGAGATTTTGATCATAAAAACGATGATCTCCTCGATAGATACACATATTCATATTCTCTATCATACACTTTATGGAATTACATTTAACATAATCCCCCATTCTAGCATCCTTACATAGTACTACGTCACACTCTTAGAATTTATGCATACATCATCTTAGCATATACTCATATCTTAACTTTACATTATCATACATAAATTTGCTAAACACGTGCATTTTCATTCATACTTTAGCGTCCTCATCACCCAATGACACGCTCATGTGCTTTGGTTCACACTTGACTATTGAGGGCTTACTAGACATTAACTCCACACACTACACAATAGGTCTTACACACCATCTCTATTCACATATCATACGTCATACATGATACATCATATTAGTCATCCTTACACATATACCATTGTCTACACATCTAGCATCATACACTACTCATCCTACATACTACATTACTAGTATATTTACTTACATTACATTCGAATCTATACATTCTACACATCTTGCATTGAATTTTACACATCATGTCTTTATACATTCTACTCATCACATTTTCATCACCTATAATACATTGTCTTCTATGTGTTGCACTCACTACCCTATGAAAAAAATTAGTTCGTCATACCATACTATATGCCAAGGGTTTACAAATCAAACGGGCCTTACAAACATCACGTGTTTATCATTATATCTGTCATCATGCAACACTTCTAGGATAGTGACACACACTACAGGCTAAATTTTCACTTACTCTATTCATCTTGTAGTGATATACGCTTTAGGATACATTAGCACTCCATACTATTCACCTTATAACATGTTATATATGATACATTGTCAATTCTTTTGTCATTTTGTAGTGATACACACTTTAGGGATAAATCATCACTCATACATTCATTTTGTCATATTATATGCTTCAGCTATAAGTTTCATGCACATATCTTCTATATGTTGCATATCATCATCATTACACATATATACTCATCACATTGCATTAGACACAACACACTATTTGACCATTTCCCAACACACTCTCGTTTATGACTCATTCTTGACCGGTGAGGGGAAAAAAAATGAACCTCACTACATATATTTCCATCCACTATAGGGAATGTGACTCCTACCATTCCATCTTTTATTCCATTCCATCAATCCATAACATACTACATATTATGGTTTCTTTTACTCTTTCTTACTTTTTCTTGTTCATGGTCGCTTTATTAGACATGCTAGTTATATTACTTATATGTCATTTATCTATATCATCCACACATGTGTGTTCACATATTTTTCAAGTTGTGATCGAGATACATGTCTCTTACACGTAGCACAGATGCTCGCCTTCTACCATTCCTACATTGGTCACCTGGGGAATCCAGATTTGTCTCTCACATTTATTCTTGTTTGATTTTGTACTTAGCAATTTACATTACTTGGTTATACATGATTTTTACATACCATTTATCTTTCTAGCATGATAATGGGTGCTTCATGTGTAGCATTTGTTATGCAAGGATATTTACTTCCATACTTGTTTGTTACATTTTCATTTATTGTTTGCTATTGTATGCGGGCATTTTCCTATGTTTGGTGTGCACACTTATTAGTTGTTTATGGCCATGATGGCCTTATGTGTCTTGCGACATCATGAATTATGTCCCATGTTTGCAACTTGATTTTTTGGATTACTTTTTCTTCTTACATGTTTACATTACTACTTTTCTTAACATCTTCTACAATTTTTGTGTAGATTACACATTACTTTCACATGCATGCTCGTTCCTAATAACAATTATCTTTGGTTAGCCACTTGTTCATGCATTCATTGGTTTCTACCAAGAAATTTATAGAGTCACAAATTAGATGTGGTTGGTCCTCTTTTGAGGCTATATTATCCTATCAACGACATCGCATTCACCCCCAAAGAAGGGGCGCTTAATTTGGGGTTTTACACACTAACACAACACATTTAAACCGGTTCAGTTTATTGCACTTTCTGCCCTTGGTATTATGGGTTACATACAACGATTGGGTTCAGACCAGTCTACAAACCACATACACAGTGGATTTTACATGACATGGTTATCCTTAACATTATGGAAAGTAGTGAAAGGCTAGAGGATACATCATAATTCCTCCCTATACTTCTTTATCCAAAGTGGCTTCGATCACCCAAAAAAATAGGATGTATAAAGATCTCTTCACACACATTTAGGGAAGAAGTTAAAGGTTGGAGAATATAGTGGAATTCCTGATTATACTTCTTTGACTTATGGCATTGGATCTACCGAAAAACTCAAGAGTACGCAATATCCTTCTACACTCTCTTTATTGACATGGATCAAGTGTACATGTTCCATTTACACTTTTTCATTTATGTAATTTACATTCACATGAGTTTTACATTCATATACATGTATCTTTTACATTACGTCCTTACACATACATACATGCATATTTGACTATTTCATCAGTTTCTCCTTGTAGGTCTGGTCATATGAGAAACAAGTAGTCAAATGGAGGCAATAACAATAAAAACATTAACAACAAAACTTTGCAATAGAACACACCATACTAACCATGCGCTTACATCACACACATCGGAAGCTACACACAATTTTCTACCCTAGATTCACTCTCATCACTTATTTTACACATTTTCATCGTCAGTTTCAACACTCCATCATATTTTTTCATTCCACACTTTTTCTAGTCCTTCAAAGATGTTTTTTCTACTACAATATTCATGGAAATAAGGTATGCATCTCTATCTACTTTATTTTATTGAGATTTCCTCTCACCAACATAAAGTGGGGAAAATTGTAGTCACAAAATCATGTACTTTAGACATTATTTGTTCTTGGTCTCATACTACTATTAAGAAAATTTTTGAGTTGAAAAAAGTACTAACTAACCCTTTTCTTTTGGTCATCTTATTTTATTTTCTTTCATTCCCGACCTCTTACACCCACATTCCCAATCATATTTCATATTTTTACGTCATTTTAGCCTTGATTGGGGCCCCGAGGCTAGTACTAGGGTGCCCATGGGCACCATGGTCCCACCATGGGCACTCTGATCCTTTTTTAACTTTCCTACCACTTTTTGGGCATCTTCTAGCCATTTTAGTTTCTTATCTTTTTGGTGGTTGGCCATTTCTGGGTTAATTATGAAATTAGATCAAGCAAATCCTATAAATATAAAGTTATGAGACCAAAATGAGGGACCAAAATTCAGACACTACTATCATCCACCTAGATTTATATCTATTTTTAGATCATTTACATCCATTAGATCCATCAAAAGGACAAGGTTGGTTCATCTCGCATCACACAAGAATAGGGGAGGGATTATATTCTATTTCATACACCATTTTACTACATTCTACATGTAGTTATTGATCACTACTTCATAAAGTGTGATTAACAAGAGATAACCTAGGTACATGATGCACACACACACACACACACACCAGAACTACATTTGGGTCTGAAATGTAGTGTAACGCTTAGTTAGTAAGCCCAATGTTGTGGCAGCTGAGGTCAGTCTGACCCATTCATTTGCATTCTTATTTTTTTAGGGTTTTAATACTTCTTATGGTCTCTTGTAGGTATTTATTTCATCTTGGATTATCAACGACATGTGGCGTAATACAATGAATCGATGTAACACATAGCGAGGGTTTCAGACCACCTTCCAGACCTATAAAACTCAGTTCTAGATATTTTACACAAACCATGATGCTCATCCTGTAGACCAGAGTGCCCACAGTGCCTTAGTCCTTTAGGCATCCTAGTCCGCAGTATCATTCCAGATCCATCCTTTTTGGGACCCATACACAGTTGTTCCTTCTTTATTTTTCTCCAGTCACCTCCGTGACACGCTTTAGTGAGAACCTCTAATTAGCTAAGTTACTTCCATACTTCTCTTGCATATTAGGGTTTATAATTTTATTAGATTAGTTGTTTGGGTCATTTTCCATGCTTGTTTTTTACATTCATTTACTGTATTTACATGTTGTTCTAGATTATATTAACTATACCCATATTCCCCATTATTATTAGTTAATCCAAAATACCATGGTTGATTAGATGATAAGATTATACAATGGCTAGACACATTTTTCCCATCATATAGGAAACACATAATTATGGTCAAAAATCTTTTCATGATATAAATTTTTTTACTTGGGAATTCAAACTAGAACAAATGGTGATTATATATGAAATCATGTTCAAATAAAACCTAAGCAATTTGTGCATAAGGTGTAAAGTTCCATATATCATTAATCATATTAACTAACAATGGATAGTTGTGTAGTGGGACTTAAAGGGAAAGTTCTAGTGATGTAGGATAGACAAGATTACTCTTAGATCATACCATACATAATTACACAAATATATTCTAGAAATAAGTTATCTATCATACTAGAGTTAGGGTAGGAATGTTTCTTCGAATCATGATGTGATTATTTATGTTTTGATAATATTAATTTTAGTTTATAGAGTTGATAGTTTTACATTTCAAGATGTGTAGGAATATAAATAAGGAAATTATAAACCAAAATTTTATTGATATACCCAAAAAAATTCAAGATGGATCAAATTTGCGGCGTTATGTGAGAAGCGTTGTCAAATCAAATAAGTCTAGGATTTTTTTAGTAAGGGAATATTTGTTTCCATCAAAAGGTAACTTGGTTAAAAAAGGTGATTTAAAAAATAATAATAAAAGATTAATGGCTCAGAAAATTCAATAAGATCAAATCTAATGAACTTAATGGTAGGAAAAGTGACAAAATACATTGTCAATGTTGAAAATCAATTGGATTTAATGGATAAAATCATTTAAGGTAGAACAAATCTCAAATGGCTAGAAAATTACATAAGATAGAAAACCAAATTTGTGTTAAATCATATGAAATAATAGTGAAAGAGTGATTGATAAATGTTCATAAAGCATTAATTGAAAAGTAAGAATTTTTTTGCACTTAATTTAAACTATAGAAATATATTCACCTAACCCATTGGTCATATGATAAAAATAATAGTATAAGAATAAGGGATAATATTTCTAGAGCTTACTTTAGATGAGGAGGATACGGAAATTAATGAAATATTAAAAAAATATTGGGTGATCCCTACACCATGATCGGGTTGCAAAAATTAGAAAATACCTCAAAGAGTGCAAAACCAGGAAAAATTATGAAACCTAATGGGGGTGAGTTGGTTAATAAGAATGAGCTAAAAGGAATGGCTATTGAATGAATTTCTTGATTGCCATAATTTAGGATCACCCTAAGGTAATTTAAAATCTTATGAGTTTGAATAATGAATACTTCGCCTAGTTCAATGTATGGGATGAAATACCCAAAATGTAACTAATATTTCAAAATTCATTGACTTACATAGCAAGGGAATTTGAATAGTTTATGAAATGTCTATAAGCCCACAAATAAAAATAAAAACTAAAATCATATGCCACAAAAATGTGAGGTACAAGAATCCCCATTAACATTATATAAGATAGGTAAATACACATGCTTGTATAATTTATCATAACACTTATGGTAATTTTAGTATTATTTGATAATTATCACTTAGTACTATGCATTGTCACATCACCGAGACTGATGTCCAAGTTCTCACATCAAGCACACACAACCTACCGTATCACTTTTTTAGATCATGAAATATGTATAGTCAGCATAAAACATTTTACATCATAGAATAAAAGAAAATATGGTAGAAAGCATAAAAAAAGATAACAACAATAAGGATCTTTAATCATTCATTCCATAACATATATAATTAATATCTAGATCGGAATTAAAATGAAACCTCGTTCATCCCTCCTAACCTTGACAATCCATAATAAACCATCTATTACATAACAAGATCTCAAAAAACATTACAAGCATAACATACTTCTCATAAATTTTCTCGCACTCACACTAGTACACTACATATCATCTCTCTTCTTATTACACATAAGTGGAAATTATATATAGCTAGTGGGAAATTTTCCTTCACCTATTTACAATGATTTAACCTATTAATAAACTCTTATATAATTACCTTACATGTTCCTTTGATTTTTGTTTTGGTCTTCAACTGGATATTCTTTCTATATGCATGTTATAAATAGATTGCTTGACCTTCACGCCATATTATATTTAGTTACATATGCCCATGTATGTTCAATTTTTATCTAATGCCCTATATGTGCTTCATAATATTTTATTACTACTTTATCCATGCTTTTATCCAATTATACCTTTTCATTACTTTTCATGCCAACACATGCTTTTCCTATTTTTAGACACTCTATGCTATTTTGAATATCTCTTATTCTAACCATTCATGCTCATAACCCTTCACGAATCCTCTCTCCTTCTTTCTTACTACCTACACTGTCACATATTATCTTGTATGGGTATTATTTCTCTATTTTACTTGTTATATGTACTTTTATGTGCAGCTCATAGTTAGACACATTCCTCGAGTCTAACATTACTCCACAAGAGGGATATTTTCCACCCACTCCAAAAAAATGATAAAATAATATATGAAAGACTAGATGAATGTTTGAAATAATGTGGAAATACCCAAATAAGATCAAATAATAAATAATGTCCTTTTTGTGCATCGAGGTTCATTTTAAGAAGGTCCCTCTGAAAAATTAGTTTAGAAATTTTGGTGAATCTCAAAAATCAAATTTTGAATCATTGGCGAATTTCTAAAAATATGTTTCGTGGAAAAGGTGATTTCATAGAGAGAAATTTTCCTAGTTTCACAAAGTAGGCTGGGAAGGTTAGCATGTAGGTTGGGCGGGAAGGTTGGTTGGGTGGGTTGGATGGTTAGAAATTGAGGGGTTGGGTGATTAAGGGTTGGATGGAAAAGGGTTAGATGGGAAGGTTAGATGGTTAAGGTTTGTATGAATGGGTTGGATGGCTATGGGGTTGATGGGTTGGTTGGATGGTTAAGGGGTTAGATAGGTGGGTATGATGGGTTAATTGGATAGCGAAGGGTTGGACGGGTGGGTTGGATAGGTAAGGGGTTAGACGCAGTGGATTGGATGAGCAGGTTTGATGGATAAGGGTTGGATGGGTAAGGGGTTGGACGTAGCTTGGATGGCTAAGGGTTGGATGACAAAGGGTTGGATGGGTAAGGGTTGGACGGGTGGGTTGGATAGGTGGGTTGGATGGGTAATGGCTAGATGGGTGGGTTGGGTGGGAATGGGGTTAGACAAGATGGTTGGACGGGTAAGGGTTGGATGGGTGGGTTGGGTGGGCATGGAGTTGGATGAGATGGTTGGTCGGTTAGGGGTTGAATGACTAAGAGTTGGATGACCAAGGGTTGGATGGGTGGGTAGGACGGTTGGGAGTTAGATGGCTTAGGGTTGGATGGGTGGGATGGATGGTTAAAGGTATTAGATGGTAGAGGGGTTGGATGGCTATGGGTTGGGCGGGTGGGTTAGATGGTTGATGGGTTGGATGGTTAAGGAGTTGGACGGAAAAGGGTTGGATGGTGGGTTGGTCGGTTGAGGGGTTGGATGGCTAATGGTTGGATGGCTAAGTTTTGGATGGGTTCATTAATTATGGGTTAGGTGGCTACCTTGGCTAGCCAATAATTTTCATCCATGTGTCCTTTGACCCATTCAGAACCCTATAAATACCCCTACAAGGTTCATTTCTTCACTTTTCTATGAAAATTTCCAGGCTTATGAGCTCTCCAATTTTCAAATTTCTTCCAAATTTCAACAATGGAAAGCACCACATCTACTCCTACACCCAAATTCCAATACAAAAACCTCATGTTCCCACATATTGTAGCCCTTCTAAAAATAAAAGACACACAAAAGGATTGGCTCAAAAATCAGAATTTACCGGGCTTGTGGACATGCCCCAATTCGATACTGATACTTCAGTGCTTGATTACCTTCTCACCTCTTACAACGAGAATGATGGAAAAAATTTGTTCTCTTGGTGCATCCAAGACATCGTCAAATTTCATTCACAATTGAGCCCGCAGACGTACATCGGTTAACTGGGTTACCATTCAAAAATAAGCCACCTATTACTACAAAGGCTATCCTCACAGATGAAGACAAAAAAATTTTGGAGTCTCATTATAGTGTGCAGGTTGATGGTAAGTTTATTATTTTCAAATTATTTTTCTCTTAACATTTTTCCACCACCCAATCCTCTAACATTTTTTTTATTATTGTAACTCCTCTTAATTGTTCATCATGAGGCCTACTTCTTAAAGGTATTACAAACCAATTCTTTCTTGTAGTTGCATCACTTTTTCAAGCTAGGATTGTATTACAGGAAGATCTACAGACATTCCATATTGGGAAATTCAATATTTATTATGGACACTAGTAGGTCAAAGAATTCGATTGGTGCACATATTTTTCCAATCAAATAAAAATAGATGTCTCCCATGCTCGCAATACAAATCAATCTGATAAATCCAAGAATGTATTCTCTTGTTGTAATTTTATTATTTCTTTCTATCGGAAGCATTCTATGAATTTCAAAAAGCTAAAATTCCAACTACAATCAATGATAAAATGATTGGTCTAACTCTTGAATAACATGTAATTGTTACTTTTATAGTTTTCTTGTTATAACGACTTCAAATTCAATATTTTTCAATAAAATAATAATTTTAATATTTTCTATTACAGAGAAGAATTATTGTTGTAACAACTCATAAGGAGGCAATTTCTCAAGGAAAAACCTCTACAAAGTTCTCTGTTGATTCCGACATGGATTCAACAGAATAAACACCAGTAAGACCTCCTCATCAAAAAATCCACCTAGGGGGTCGCTATTTCCATCAAGTCTACCATGACATTTAACTATAATTATGAATTTTTCTATTGATATAATTAACTAATTCAAACAAATAATATATATTATGTAGGTAGTACTGTATTTTAATATTTTTACTGTTCTTTTTTACATTTATTGTATTCAGAAACTACTAAAATGGGTGATGATGATCAAACTCATTTTGATGCACAAGATCGAAATGTTACACTTGTGTCTCCAAACATGTAAGGTAAATTGTAATATTTAATATTTATCATGTTTTATTACGTTACTACTTTTTATAATTTACAAGGCCTAACTCGTATAATGGCTTCTAACAATTTGTTGTTTGCATCTTGCAGGTAATATATCTTCTGAGCACATTCCACTTGCAAGGAGGCCACCAATACCACCAACACATTCAGTCCAAACAAAAAGAAGATCTGCAAGAAAGAATATAAGGTTTCCTATAGAATCAATTGGAACAATTCATCCTGCAACAACAAAATTTCCTAGACTCTCGCTAGGAGGTGTTTTAAGTGTAACGACCTCACATATTTTCAACAACATTGCTCTTGATGAGGAATATTTGGGCTTCGATACTGGTGATGCTGAAAAGGGAAAATATTTTGACACGCACGATATGATTTAGTCTACTCTACCTCAACCACCAAAAAAACAAAATGTGTATGATGTACAGAAAGTGACTCTCCTCCTCCATCAAACGCTCCACAAATAGATGATGAAAAGACACATTTTATATTAGAAAATTTGATATCATATAGTATGGGGAAACAATTCAAGAGGTTGTAATGTTTGATGTGGATTTGGTGCGGTCTTGGGAGAGGAGAGAAATTTTTTTGATAAAATAAATAAATACAAGATACCATAATCATGCTCAAAGGCATTCATTTTTCACTGCCATAAAGAGCCAACCAACAAGGTAGGATGTTTTCCTAAATAAAGATGAGTCAGTCAGCATAATTTCCTATGATAATAATTACAATGATGAAATTATAGACATAATGTTAAACAAGCTGGATAATCTAAATGCCGAAGCATATGCTTACTACAACAAATGAGAAAGAGACAAGACAAATGTTTTAATAGTAAATGCTGAAAAATAAAAAGTTGTGGTGAATAGGCTTTATGTTTTACATGAAAAATCCTAATATTATAAGCACTGTAATATATTTGTTTAGCATATATAATAAACTAAAAAAATTATTTCTATTTTGCAGGAAAAACATGAAAATTTAAAGAAAGAACCAAATGTTTTGTAAGAACATTTAAAGAATGCCCACAAAATCCTCGAATTCATTTATACAGTTAAAGGAAAAACTAATAGTAATAAATAAACAAAATAATACATTGAGACAAATAATCAAGGAGCATAAGATGGATCCAAATATTATCAAGGAAAATACAAACGCAGATGCAACACTTTTGGCAAAGAGGAGATGTAGCGAGGAACTAAATATTCTTAAAAATATCAATATCGCTGCATGAGATTTGCAAGAATTAGGAGTTATAGCAGATAAATATTTACATACACATCAGATTCCTCCACCTCTAATGCAAGAAAAATTTCAAGCTTCTCTTGCTACATAAGAAATTCAATATGTTAGTGAAGTTCACCATGTGATAGATGTGTTGTCACAATTCTAAAATTGGTGTAGGATTTAAAAGATAGTGTCTAGAAAATTGCTTTTTGTTTTTATTCCATGAGACAGATGTAAGGGACAACTATGATTCAGAATCATAGGTAGAAAAGAGGATGACCTCGTAATGTATTCTTATATGAAATAACTTGTCTGCAAGCTTTGATAATATGTTAGTGAAGTTCACCATGTGACAGGTGTGTTGTCACAATTCCAACACTGGGTAGGAATTAAAAGATAGTGACCAGCCAAAAAAAAAAAAAATTGTGAGGTAGACGTAAGGAAAACTATGATTCAGAATCATAGGCAGAAAAGAGGATGACCTTGTAATGTGTCCTTATATGAAAGAACTTGTCTAGAAGCTTTGAAATGTATTGACAACCCCTTTTTGTAATTGTATTGGCCGACAATGCTTTATGAATTTGTACTTTTCTTCATAAAGTAATCTACCACATGAGAGAACCATTTCAAGAGTACTTTGGGAATTGGAATTGTAACTATATATTGTTATTCGATTTCTACATAATACAAATGATGTTTCTGTCTCTTTGTTTACGTAAATGTTTCTTAAATTTACTTGATTTTGTTTGTTTAAAATATTTACATTTATGATTTCTTACAGATGTAAAATAAATCAATTAACAAATATAAAAGACAAATATTTTCTTATTTCAGTTTAAAAACCAAATATAAAAAAGTTAATAATACTTTTATTCAAAGTTGCAATCTTTGTATGAAATATATCAATAGTTATAATTTACATTAAATAATTGTAATGAAATCTATGTGAATTAAAAATTCTTGGATCAACACTTTCATTCATGTCTTGGAAATAAACTAGTGCATGATCTTTAGATGTGTCTCCATCCCTTGGTCAAGAAATATTACCTACTCCTCTTCTTTCTACTAGTGAATTCCATAATGCGAGTTCTTTATCATAAGGGAAAGACTCCACTGAGTAACGTGATACATATAAGCCCGAAAACTTTCTAGATTCTTGTCTAATTTGTTTCAAAATTTTGATTTTAAAAAGGATAGTACACCGAAAAACCTCTCATCTTCCACATAACCTAGAATCATAGTTTGACAGAGTTCATACAACTTTATATACTCTCTCAAATATTCAATTAGAATACTACTAGAACAAATATCCTTTTGATGGCACCATAATATTGTGGGTTAGAATCGGACTTATCTTATCATAGTATTAGAAAAATCCATTGACTAGGAATGAAGTATTTTTCTTTAAAAAATAACTTCTACAGAAACTTCGTTTATCTCTTCAGTCTTAGAGAAATGTTTAGTTAGAACACCCATGTTTTTCACAAATAAAGGACTGATAGATGTATAAGGTTTTCCCCAAAAAAATTCCAAAACTGTGGATTTACAACTCCCATTGCTTCAATAATTTTATCATTTTTGAATATTTCCCAGATAACTTTAGCTAAGGATTCATAGATATTTCTCAACTTATTCTTGGTTTCCATTAATACTGCATCATATAAATTCTCATGTCACTTTTACTTATTCTATTTCCGAGATAGCCATATCAACTCTTTTTTGGAACGTATGAAGTGGAATCTCCTTTCCATGTGTTGTAATACACAAATGATCATGTATATTGTATTTTAAGAAACACTGGATTTTTCAAATCATTAATGCATTCCAGCTTTTCAAAATCAACACCCTAAAAATCCCATAAAAATATATATAAACTTTCGAGACTCTAGTACACATGTCTTCTTTGTCTAATGAAGTTTTTTATGTAGAAAGAACGATCTTGTGCATGCTTCATTAAAATATTAAGCTCCATCAACATAGGAAAAATATTGCAGAGTGTGATTAACGTTTCTATGTCTATTAGATGACACAATATATCTTTAGCTTTATCTACATCCCTATGGTATTTATACATAAATCTTGTCAATGAAGGATATTCATCAAATATTCTATAGGAAGGTTCATACATAGATATCCATCTAGTATCTACATCTTTGAGAATATTTTTCCCTCTATCAGTCTAATTGCAAATTTTGAAATTCTAAAAATCTCTTTGTACTGCTAGAATAATAAGCATGCAACTCACGTATCAATTCCTCCACTCTAGCTACATTTTCAAATGTGCTCACAATTTTGTAAGATAAATTCATTCTGTGAGCCATACAATGGAAAATAACCATATACAGAGAAATAGTTGTTTGAAGTCTAACACAAATATTGTTTTTGTCTCCCCGCATTACAGCTGCACCATCGGTTCCGACACAAACTATTTTTTTGCAATGGAAAATTCATCCATTCCAGCAACATCCTTCACATTTGAGACCACCAATTTATAAATATTTTTAGGATTGCAATTCTCAGTCATTTTATGAATTTCTAAGAGGTTTGGAGTTCTTAGTTCATTAGCAAATGTACAAACATGAATACAAATCCATGAAGTATTATCAACTCATAAGAACCTCATCTATTAAAAGGGAAATATACTTAGCCTTTTGAACACATAGTTTCATATCCTCCTTTTCTACTAGAGAGAGACATTTTACAATTTCCCAGCTGCTGGTATCTAACCAATGAGATTGAGGAATGTTCTGTAGACCAATAACCTGATACAAAATTTTATTTTCTCCAAAATCTGACATCGTCTTCCCCTTTTCAATATATGGAAAACAATATCAAACTGAATACATTTTGCATTTATTTCTTCCTTCATAGCTTTTCTCAATCTTACTACTGTATGGTCCCACCTTTTCATTCACATATTTCATACATTTTTGTTCATTTTCATATTCTTCTACATATTTGATATGTATACAATATTTTGCATCTTTCCATTTATATGTTCTGACTATGTTGCCATCCTTTTTCTTTTGGGAAATGTATATTTTCCCACAATGCTTTTCAATTGTGTCTAGTTTGAGTTGCATCATGTGATCCTTCCCCTGTTTCCAACCACATATTTTGCATCGACATTGTGTTGGAACATCATTACCATTTTTAGTGTACACAGTTCAATAAACAAATATTTTATAGCCCATTCGAACTAGAATTTCCTTCCAATTGTCTAGTTTTTCCTCTTTCTTTTGACATATTTTCTTTTTCTTGGGGTTCAACTTTTACATCTAGGCTCTCAGTAGGAATATCTTGATTCTCATGTCTCCTTTTTCTTGAAATAGACCTTGGAGTAGAAGCTTCCTCTATTGGTGTATCATGAGAATTTGATGAATTTTCTTGTACTTCTATGTCATCAAGGGACATAATGTTTTCCTCAACATATAATGGATCATCGATATCTTTAAATTGATTATTTTGTGAAGGAATT
The DNA here is from genome assembly GCA_018340775.1 of Taxus wallichiana var. yunnanensis. Lineage (NCBI taxonomy): Eukaryota > Viridiplantae > Streptophyta > Pinopsida > Cupressales > Taxaceae > Taxus > Taxus wallichiana. The sequence goes on from CM031244.1 coordinate 277,351,101, forward strand.
TCTAAAACATCTACATATAATTATATTAAATTGTTACAAATATAGTATTAATTTTATATATAGTTAATTTTTACATAGTACAAAGAGTTCCAAGAGAAGTAAGAAAACGTAATTATTATATAATGTAAGATTAAATAACCCGTAAATAGCACATTCCACATATCGATATTTTCTCAAGCTAATGCAGAAAGCCCCTTCATTTTTTTTATTTTCCAAAATAACCAAGAAATTTTTTTCTAGTATCCATGACTGCTTAGGGATGGTTCTTATGTTTAAAGGCTATAAGATTGGATGGTTAAGGGTTAGACGGTAGTGGTTGGATTGTAAAGGGTTGGATAGAAAAGGATTAGACAGCTCTATGGTTAGACGTAAAAGATTTGGATGACGAGTGGTTGGAATGCTCTCAAAAGAGGGGTTGGATAGCTCAGTTTGGATGGCTAGGGGTTAGACAACTAGGGTTTGGAAGGATTACGGTTAGATGTTTTAGGGTTGGATAGCTTAGGGTTAGATGGTTTAGGGTTGGATGGCTAAGCATTTGGATGGATCAGGGTTGGATGGATGAGGGTTTGGATGAGTTGGATTGTAGGGGTTGGATGGTCAAGGGTTAGACGACTCAGGGTTAGATGACTTAGGTGTCGATGGATCGGAGGGTTGGATGACTCAAGTGTTAGATACTTTTAGGGTTGGATGGCTCTGAGTTGGATGGTTGAGAGGTTACTTATGTTTACTTCAGAAAATATGCACATGAAATGATTCAAAATGGTGGCAAATTACATTCATAAGATCTTATATGTGTAAAATATAGGCAAAATGAATAGTATAAGGGACATGTTGGTCAAATTTTTTGGTGAATAAGTCAGCTACAAATCACAAAATATTCACCAATTCAAATTTCCATAATCCTTGATTTTTACAAGATTACGAAAAATTTGCCACTAAAAATTTCCCTGGTGTGCATTGAAAATTAGGCTATGATAATGGTATAAGTTCTTAGAACTCTAGGTTGATCTCTTTTGGAAACTACTTCCATTCCTCAACCTCACTTTGCATACCTTTTCTAGAGTTGTCTCAATGATATGTGGAATATTTTATAGAGTCAATTCATCATCCTTCTCTTACAAATATTTTATTACAACATCTAAGTACTCCATCTCCATGTTATGGTCTAGTCTAGACTATGCTAAAATATCTAGACATGCGCACATAATATTATTTACAAGGTCGAGATGATTTATTATATACATCTTCAATCCACTTATTTTTGTCTTAGATCCTCTGCTAGTATCTTATTCTTCATATCCTTTCTTTCCATGTCCTTTTTCATTCTTCTTATTGTGAAACCTTTGTCAATATTTCTCCTTCCTACATCAACGATAATTATATTTAGGTAATTACATGACTTCTCATCTCTAATAAGTCAACTTCACCACTATATAGACCTTAGATGGTTCCTTTTTACCATGTCATTCAAATACTCGACTCCTTTAATTCAAACACATTATCCTACATATACATTTATAATTCCCAGGAGAGCATCTTCCATGTGTGAAAATGGACTTCAACCTTATTAAACATATCACAATAGAAAAAATATCTAGTGGGCACTAAACTCTAAAATATGGCCCTGAGGAGACTTGGTGTGTCATCTATATATGAAATCTATAGGGTTATTAATGGATTCTTCCTTGGCCTCCTTCATGTCACACACTTCCTATATGGTATCTCTTGCACAATTTTGTGATGCACATGATCTATTTCCTCTCCTAAACCTTAATCCTCCCAAGTCCTTTCTCCTTCTACTCTTCTTCATTGTGTATATATTTTTTCATTCCTTGTGCTTCTCCTCATGAGTGTGATATTCCGCTTGGAATTCATATTTGTGTTTCTCTTCCTTTTCTATACCTTCATGTTGTTTTTCTTCATCATACATAGGCTGATCTAACTCTTCCTCCTATTCAAGGTCATCAATAATATGAGGTTTCTATTCCTCTATTATTTTGGGCCTACACATACTCCATATTGGGATAGTTGGTGAAACTCAGGAGTTTATATTTCCCTTACTTGTTCATGTTTCCTCTTCATCTTATTCCTTATGTTATGGTTAAGTGTGAACTCTAACTCATCTTTTTATTATTATACTAGAGGATTCGACTCACACCTATGCTTGGGTATCCTTGTAGTTTTATTTCATAGTGGTGGCATAAGTGTTATATCTTACAAACTTACCACCTTCCTATCCTAGAGCTTTGGCCGTAGGTAGACATAGAATCTACAAGCTTTAGTGCCAAGTGCCAAGGTGATAATGGGGTTCAACTCTATATTATATGACTTCATTGTCTCTTCATATGGCTTCTTAGACACATACTCATAAGTCTTTTGAAATGCATGGTACTCATGATCCACCTTATCCGCATTGAAATTGAGTGGTTATGCATCTTTTATTCTATTAATCGTGATCTTTAAGAATCGTAGTGAATTCAAATGGAATTTTTGCACCAAAGCCCCATCTCTCCATTTATTAGTAAAAATTTTACAAGAAAAAAGTTTTGCATTACCAAAAATTTATCTTTCCCTTACAGCTTCTACAAGCATCTCCCATGGTATGTGAAATTAATTCTCAAACATGTCACACAAATTTAGTAAAGTGTAAATTTTTCCCTTGATAACTTATATAATACTTTGACAAAATATCATATTAGGGAATTATGATGCATTTTATATATGATAATATGTTTAGTTTAGCAAGCTCGATTAGGTTACAACTATTATTTAATTAAAATAATCAAATAATAATTAAAAATATGTGGTAATGATTAAACACAATTAATTAAATCTTTAAAACATGATTAAAAATAGCTCACGAGACACATGACACAAATGTGGCTTATCTTAACGATTTCGTCTCATAGACTCTAGGCTCGTGAAATTAACCAAAATAATAATAATTTCATATCCGAATGGTCTTCAAGGATAAAGGACAAAGAAAGGTGTTGATCTTTCAATGGAAAAGGTTATAAAAAGTTTGAAACTATGAAAAAATCAAATACGTGGTGCTTTACTATTCATTTACACTTTGTAGTGTAACCTAGAAGACAAATGATCATTTAATAGAGAAAACAACCCACTAAACTATATACACATGGAATTATCTTAATGGATTTATTTTTACATATTAACACGTCTCTCGATAGATAAATATAACACACAAAATAATTTGGACAAGTTCTATTGGATTACATTCTAAAAAATTCCTAATAAAGCAAAGCAGAATGAGGACATAATCTAATTGGCTAACAACTCTCAATATGGATACAATAATGACAACACCATATGTGATAAGACTTGGATCATTTCTCTTGGTTCGATTTTTGCATTTGACAACGAACAGTTTACCAAAATTATGAATTTAGAAAAGAGCATGGAATGATCTCATTGGTTCATGATTCACAATGCTAGGATGAATCTAATAAAGGTATGAAATTGTGAAGTTATGTGGGGATATCCTATTGGCTAGGACATCATAATAGTCAATATAGCCTAGTATAGTTCTAAAAAGTTGAAACTACATGGATCATTCTGATTGGATAAATATTCACAAAGGTCATAAAGAACTAGCAAAACTTAGACACATATAAGTGAAATGGAGCATTTTTATTGGATCTAACTTCACGTTATAAATTTATTAGGGTGTCGGCGTGGAATTTGAACTATGGGATTAGTTGTATCTAAGGGAAAATTTTGGGTATAAAATATAAAGACAAAAATAGATAATACAAATATGAAGTACAAAAATAGATAATTCATCTCGAAAACACCATTAAATTGCAATACTATACTTTAAATGTGATCAATTACATATAAATAGTATTATTCTATATTAAATTATATAAATTCTCCTTAAAAACAAACTTACACATCTAAAATTATGTATTTCATTAACAATTTATATGCAATTCATTGTCAGACCGATAACACAAGCAAGTATTTTTCAAGATATACATAAAAATTATACAAAATATATTCATTTGTTCATTTATTGGGTAAAATAGAAGAGTTAACTTCTTTCTATTTCTTTATACCAATGTTACAAATATTTTATAGGTATTTACATATGTTTTATAGAGAGAGAACTTATCTCGAGCTAGTAAGAAGGAATTCTAGTATAATTTTCCAATGCACGCACATGAAATAGACACCATACTATGGCCACACTATGAGAGGATTGTGTTATACACCCCATGTATGTTCACCTTGCCCTAGCTAGGATCATCCAAGGTTGTACTTTTTACCCTTGGTTAGGACACCGCTGGTGCCCCTCTCTCGTGCCCACCGCCTACTTCTACCTAGTCAACTTTAGAATTATTTCCACACACTATATTCATGAGGTCCTTAAGACTCTTTAAAATATTCTATTTCTTATAATCACAATCATAATTCAATTTTCTTTATCATAATATTTAACATGCCTTTTATAATACTTCATTGTGCAGCATATGAACAATCACAATGATTTCACACCCTTTCATAAATAAATCAAGCATCTTTAATCAATTGCTAGGGATATTCATTACATCAATAAATTATTACAATATATTTTCTTAAATCAAAATTTATATTTAACAATCCATAATTATTTAATTATTTTAAATTTTTAAGGGATTTAGTCACATAAAACTCATGTACCATTTCTCCAAGCATGCTTTATATGGATTATAAATTATGACATCATAGGTGTACTTTCTGAATCATTGTGTTAGAGACTTCTTCTTTATAAAATTTTCCCATTCATTCTCTACTAGACCATCCTGAACTACTATCTCTCAAAACATAATTAGCAAGAGAATATACCCCCATGTGGTTTTCTCATGTTTCTATTTTTGTGTAATATTTTTCTTCTATAAATGGGGAAATATTAAAATCAACCCCTTACACCATTTTTTGTGTAATATGTAAAAAATTCTAATTGACCTCTGACTACATTTTATATACTCCTAACTTGCATCTCACTAGACACATAACCACTCCTTAATCATTCATGTTTTAAGGAGTGGTTATGTGTCCTCATGGAATCAGTACATGAATCCTTCTACCCACAAAGTAAAATTAGTCCTCATGGAATCATGACATCAACCACAAGTACATGTGCGCAAGATTACTAAAGAATGGTAACTCATATAGTTGCAATACTTGAACTTATTCTAAGGTCTTGCACACCTTTTCATAAAATATTATCCTCCACTATGGTGTCTGATTTTCATATCTTGTAGTACATAATTTTGTATGTATGTCTCATATAGCCTTGCAAGTGGTGGTTATATTCACTAATTTAACCCTTCCACAAATGCGATGCCCATGGTTTTACCACAATCACTTCTTGTGGAAATTATATTTTCAAAAATGAATCATCTAGTGCCTCCTCTATTGTTGAGCCTCAAAATATTGGCTAAGTATCAAAAGGTGTGTGCGTGTGGTGGACCAAAAAAGAATAAGGGAATACGGGAAAAGCACGTAGGACAGGTATTTTAGAAGGGTTTAGTAGAAACCATGGCATGTGTGTAAGGAAAAATAAAGGATCTCAAGACTTAGCCATATTCAGCTCTTCAATAAGAACTTGAGGAAAAATGTGACCCGACCAGGTGTGGTGAGTGGATAAGGTGCTAGCATAGAAACTTGGTGGTAAAGGAAATAATATACCATGTGTAGAACATTCCTGAAAGACATCATTGTAGAAAGTGGAGATCTCAGATCAGAAGAAGAATGCTCCATTAGAGGACCACATGGACACTTGGAAAGAAATTTATTGTAGAGGAAGGCATGACGATCGGTGCTAAACCTATTTATAGAGATTCTCTAGAGCAAGGAAGACAAACCTAAATGGAGAGAGGTTGATGAGGGGAATATATATGATCATCATAGAGAGGATGAAAGGTAATTCCCTATAGAAAAGAGTAAGAGGTTCTAAGGGTTGGGATTACCATTAGAGGGCTATCGAATAATATCATATCTAGAGGGATGTGTCTATGAAAATTTATGTAATATGGGAAACATAGATAGGGTATCTGATACATGAGTCCTGTATGTCTTGATACATTTGGTTTGTTATGACTGACCCTTTAGAACATAATGTGGTTACTAGAACTATGATACATATAAATATATGTTCTGAATATATTGTTCATGGGTGAAAACCCTATTATCTTTTCTTTATGTCATGACTCAAATATTCTCTTTGTATGATGTTTCTCTTATCTTAATGGGTATATTGATATAACCACTCATCCTATGCCTTCAAAATGATTACATGATCATTTATTTTTGTGCATTTAATCTATTATCTCTGGCATCATATTTTCACAATGCTCATATAAAATAGGGTCTTGGAACCCACGTGTGCCTTAGGTGAGCACCCATTTCCCGGTAGGTAATAGGATAATGTGCATTGGATTAGATTGTTATTCTAAGGGCACATAAAAATGACTACATCTTGGTTCTATTGTCGGGACCTATTTTCAAAGTTGTTGTGAGAATGATGCATGATGACAGAGTTCTTAACCTTAGAAAGTGTCAAAGCATGGTTTAAAAGCACAGAGGATGAGTTTTCTCAAATATTTAGTACTAGAACTTGAGTTTGATGCACGCAAATGGGTAGAAGAACACCTATATCATGAGTTGTATGAGACCTTATTTTGTTGTTTTCCAATAGAATTGTATGAATGGCTCTCAACATATGCATCTAAATCAAGTTGGTACTATAGATCACATGTTTGGACCCAAGATGATTACCATAGGATAACGGATGCAGATCTAACTTGGACATGTGTTGTTGATCACCGATGGAGAAGAGTATTGACCTATTATACCCTGGAATATGCCATTTCTACATATTCTTGTCCCAATATTGCTGAGTTTGAGTTCCTAAGGGAACCTAGGGGATCATTTTTTTGAGCTATCTCATTGGATATGAATATCTTTATCATTACGCTAAGATTGGAGGAATTCCCTATGATCAAATAAGCTTCTCTCGGTGATGGGAGAGGAATCTAACATGGAGGAAGATGGTAGACCTTGTGGTGGAAAAGGAGAGGGAATAAAAATGAATCAAGTATAGTGAAGCATGTGAAAGGGAGTTGGATAGACAATGCAAGGTTGTAGGAGTGAAGGATCTATGGAGGCAGACATTGCAGGAAGGAATTGAGGTTCACGGAGAGGATGGGGAACCCGATTAGTATTTTCTACCCCATCTTGGCAAGTGTGAGAGAGAAACCCCTTCACTTCTAATGAGAGTTCATCGCATAGAGAAAGGAGAGTTGTCGGTGTGCATATAAACCCACAGGTGAGCAACCCTTGGTGTTTAGATTTCCAAATCAAGAAAAAGTATTGTTAACCTAGTTTACATCGATAGACGTGGTGATCTGCACCTAGGAGGTATAACTTATCATTTGAGACATTTATGGCTGCAAAAAATATTCCTATGTTTGGAGGGATTTTTGGGCAAAGTGACAGTACACAAAGTTTGGGTATCGCATCTAGGAGTGGCATAGGATACACATATAGTAGTATAGAAATATCACAAACTTTTGGGATGCATTCAACTGGAACATTGGGAACGCTAGGCATGACCACTTATGGCCCATTACTGGATACAAAAGGTGGATCTTGTGGATTAGGAGCCAAAGGATTTCGTAGACCTATTGGATCTAGAGGATCGGAGGGATAGGACCTAGTCGATCCAATGGATCTAGTGGTGGAGGAAACACTAGAGGGAATCAAGGTTCTGGATTAGGAGGACAAGGACCTTAGCCACCTCCGCAAGTATTTTCTTGAGTTCCATACATCTACCAGATTACAATGATTTTGATGATTTTATAGAGCATGTGCACAAGTTTGAGCTTCTATAGCACACAAAGGGGATCACTACCCTGAAGAAAAGGTGAGTCATTTTGTAAAATGTTGCATAGGGGCACACACATAGTTGGTACCGAAAGTATGACCCATATTAGATGGTGGTAGATTACAATGTGCTATGGAATGCCTTTATATCTTAATTCCATATCCCCGAGTTTGAGTAGAAGAGCATTATCACTTTCAAAGATATCCAACAGGGAATGGAAGAGAGTGTGCAAGAATATGTCATGCATTTTAAGACTCTATTTTCAAAACTATTTTATGATATTCATCCTTCTTAGCATCCTCGTGTAGTTTGTTAGAGGGTTGATAACACCGTTTACGAGAGTGATTTTTCATAAGAAATTCATGGACCCGAGGCCTTGGAATTTTCCCCACGTGTTGAGGCTATTGGAAGTATAGATACAAGTGTTATCCCTTTCTTCGAGGCTCAAATTTCTACAATGACCAAATATCTAGAAACACTATCTATGAAATTGGTGCATGAGACTTGCAGAGGTCTCATGGTGCATGGATTGTGAGATGAGAGGGCACACAAATGACAATACTCTTCAAAGTTCAAGATATGAGACATGATGGTGGATGTGATATTTCCCATAGGGATCATGATGAAAGTAGGTGTACACTATAGTAGCATGTGATCCATAATAATGTGTCTTGATATTGCAAGATAGTTACATCTATGACGCATGACACCAAGGATTCTAGGTTGAGTGACCGGATAAATGATGTCATTGATCTTGTATACACCATACTATCCTTACAAGTGCTTCCAAAGATGATGATCACTACTATGAAGGGGAACTTAGAAAAGGTTTTCATGGAGAATTTCATTGTCATGGAATCCATGGTGGAAGGAGTGAGTTCCTATGAGGAACCTTCTATAATGGTGGGTCTACAGAGCATTATAAGTTTGAATGTAATTATCATGTCAGTAATGCTCATGGTGTGGATAGAAACATAAGTAAGATGAGTGCCCTCAGCTATTTAAGCACATGAGCTAGTAGCAAAAGAATTAAAAATGTGATGGGATGGTAATCATAAAGAAGGCCAACTCATAGTGGATACTAGGAGTGGCACGTGAGTCAGGACTAGAACTTGTACTATTGATGACACAAGTGATGGCTACATGCCCTAGGGAGATACCAAGACAAAGAACATTGGTTATAAGGTAAGAAGTGGTACATGGAAAGTATTCAGACCCTACTCATCAGAAGGAGGTATATCAAGAAACCATGGATGTGATTCAAAGTCTACAAAGAGAGATCCAATTCCTGAAGGAAGATTCAAGGTAGTTAGAGAAAAGGAAGAATGGTGAGGCTCCAAATAGGTATTTAAATGAGGCTAGAGAATTATGTAAGACATTGAGACAAGATAATATCATTCCCTTGCTTGGATAATGGTTACAGGAGAAGGTACCAAATGCCGAGAAGGGCGCTAGAGGTAGGTTCTGCATGCCAACCATCTTCCCCAAAACCTTGATTATGACAAGGAGATTACCCTGAATGTTGTTGTAGATGGATGGTTTCTAAAAATATTATGATCAATATGGATGCGGAATTCAATGTTCTCACCTTGGATGCTTGACATCAAATGGGAAGTGCCTCATTACATTCATCTTCAAATTCATTGTATATAGTGAGAAAGACAAAGGAAATGCCCATTGGTGTCTTGAAGGATGCAGTTATCACTATTCAATAAGCCAAGTTCACTAGAGACTTCAAAGTCTTGGCGCTAGTTGAGGCAGATAGATTTCCATAATTAGTTAGGAGCCCCTAGTGTTATAAAAACAATTCTAGCCTATGGTTTCACAAAGGGTATATTAGTTTTGAGAATAGATCATCATCCCTTTAGTGGATGGGAAGTCACTTCCTATACTAAGCCCTTAGGAGAGGAATTACTTAACAGAATCTATGTGCACTCTATCAAGGACCCTGAAGTAATTCATCCTACATAGGAGTTATCCAGTTTGAAGATGCTCATTCCATGAGTGATACAAAAGTGTGGCATGTGAAACTTTGTGGACTTATGAGTTAATTGGGTGACAACTAAGAGGATATGTGATGAGGGTAATGAAGGCTTGCTCACTGTCGAGTTCTTGGGAGGAAGGAAAATTCCAAGTTACTCTGGATGGGCTAACATTGAAGATTTCTTACAAGAAATGGAGGCTCAGTGGAAAATTGAGGTTGAAATAGGAGGAATGCCTAGCTATAACTTGTTTGGGATAGTATCTCCTTGGTCAGAAAAACATCTTGATAGCCTTATAGAGTGGTGTGAGGTGAGAGTCATGTTCTCTATTAGGTTATCTAGAAGCAACATACCCACTATTATACAAGACTACCATGGAAAAAAAACCCACCTCATTTCATGTCCAAGCGTGTGAGAGGGCCTGGATGGAAGGTGTGGAAAAATTTGTCACCTTCTTTATGGGTGCATAAGTTATATTCCACCTTACAAGGTTGTGTGCATGCATGGAAAATTCATTCAAAGATGCACGGTCAAATGGGGAATTGGAGGAATTGGGCAGTTGATCTCATTCAAGATTTCGAGTATTAGAGTACGAAGCCATCAATGAAGGTGTTGTAAGTTTTCAAGAGCCTTACAATGGGAGATTTTGTTATGGCAAAGGATAGGATACGAGATTTAGTAGGTGAACCTAGTTTAGAGACACACTTTTAGGAGGAATAATAAGATGAGATATGACTTGAGAATGCGTGCATGGAAAAATAAAAAGGAAATATGGTCTACATAATAGATGGTGAAGAGATGGAGAGTTTGGATGTTAACCATACTAAAGGTACACATGAAGTCATGGATAGTGTTGATGAGTGAGCACATGCTTACCATGAGCCCTTGAAAACAAATAAGGTTAACATTGGTTCAGAGGCAGAACCTAAGGAAGTTATCATTGGGGATTATTGGTCAAAGAAATAGGTTTCTAAGATCATTGACCTTTTGCGTGAATTTTAGGACTTGTTCCCACATGGGTACCATGAACTTAAAGGCATTCACCACTCCTTGGGGGAAATGAGGATCAAGTTGAAGGAAGGTGTGCACTTGATCCGGAAGATACCATATCATATTAATCCAAATTTTTGCATACAGGTCAAGGAATAGATAGACAAGATGATTTCTTTAGGCATCATTGAAGCTATAGAGGAATCAGAGTGGGTAAGTCCAACGGTCATAAGAATTAAGAAAGATGGAAGAATAAGGATCTATGTTTATTATAGGGACCTAAATGTAGTGTATGTCATTGACCCTTTTCTAACCCCCTTCACGAAGAATTTTGAGGAGTAGTAAATGGCACGAGGTCCATTCCTTCATGGATAGGTTCTCGGGGTATCACCAAGTTAGGATTGCAAATGAAGACCAGAAGAAGATGAATTTCACCACTTTGAATGGGGAAGCTTTGACTATACTTTCATGCCTTTTGGATTGAAGAATACGCCTATCATGTTCTCGCGTATTGTGGTACAAGCATTTCAGGACTTCATTCATAAGATTATGCAAGTCTACCTAGATGACTGGACTATGTATGGACTAGTAAATGATCATTTTAAAAATTTGAGACTGATTTTTAAGAGATGTTGAAAGTTAAGGATATCCCTCAACACTAAGAAGTGTTTTTTTACTCCATTTGTAACCCTATTAGGGCATATTATATGTAAGGAAGGTTTTCTATTGGATCCCGCAAAATTTGCATTTATTGTGGAATTAGCGGAACCTACTAGTCGACCGCGAAAGGCATAGATTCCTTAGACATACGTGATACTACATGAAAGATATTAAGGGATATGCCAAGATTTCCACACCATTGGAGAAGTTACTAAAACACAAGTGTGCATTTGATTAGGAAGAGGCGCAACAAATGGTGTTTGACACTTTGAAGGATAGGCTTGTTACTACACCCATATTATGCTTTCCTTCTTAGGATAAGCCTTTCCATGTGCATGTTAATTCCTCAGAACAACCATTATATCAATACTATCACAATTTGGTGAGGGGATTTTGATCATCCCCTTTTATTTACAAGTATAAAGTTAACACCGAAGAATAGAATTACACAACTCACCGAGCGCGAGGCTCTTTTAATGATCTACACGCTGCATAAGTTTAGGCGAAGATTATCACTTAAAAATCATTCATATTCTACATAGACCACATGCCATTGAATTAATTGGTCAAAAATCTCGTTTTTCAAGGGTACATATGCCATTGGGTCCTATTATTTCAATAATTTGAATTTCCAATTGTGGCAAAACTAGGAAAGAGTAATTCGAACTGATCATTTATCAATAATTGAATTAGGAGAGGACACACAGAGAAATTAGGATACCATGCCAGATGCATAACTATTTAGGTTGTGGTATGTGCCCTTTGAATTAGAGGGTATTGTAGTGTTTCTTAAAACAGGTGTGGCACCGGAAGGAATGAAGGATTTGGAGAAAAGTAGTTGGATATATACGTATCACCCTACATGTTGATTAGTGGAGATTTGTACAAGTTTAGTTGAGATAAGGTTCTATGCTTTGATGCGTATTAGAACATGAGCACGTTACAATTATGGAAGAAGCACATGGTGGGATTGCAGGAGGACACTATGCAGGAAATGTAACCGCTTCTACTTGCAGGGGCTTTGGTGGGATAGTATCTATCAAGATTGTATTGAGTTTTACAAGGCCTGTGACCATTTCCATCACCTTGGAAAACTTGGAAGGAGGGATGAGATGCCCTTAAGACAAATAGCCAATACATAACCATTTGAAAAATGGGAAATTGACTTTGTAGGACCTATTTCACATGTCGCGCAAAGGAATGGCTCATGTTACATCAACCCTTACAATCGACTACTTGACAATATGGGTAGAGGTAGCACCTACAAAGGATTGCACTACAGCAACAACAACTAAATTTAAATAAGAGAACATAATTAGTAGATACGAATGTCCTTTAAGCCTAACTAGTGATAGGGAACATATTTTCTAAATGAAATGGTTAGGATTCTGTTGGCAGAGTTTATGGTGGCCCATCACAAGACCACCCCTTATCATTCCCAAGCTAATGGAACTGTTGAGGAATTTAACAAACTAATAATTCACACATTAACCAAAATTTTGGACGTTGGAAGACAATATTGGGATGAAAAGGTATCAAAATTTCTATGGGAATATAGGACAACCTACAAGATTTTGAATAAGGATGCACCATTTCAATTGGTATTTGGCATGGAGGCTTTTTTACTAGTTGATTTTAAGTTACCATCGCTGCGTATAGCGCGCATAGGAGGATTGGCTGATGAACAAGTGCTTGAAGAGAGGATTCATAAATTAATGCATCTAGAAGAAAGGTGATCAATTTCTAGATGGATTCAAAAGATAGAGAAGGAAAAACAAAAAGCATGGCATGATCATCATATAAAAAAAAAACAATTTGAGGTTGGGTAGATGGTTTTGTTCTATGACTCTCGATTTTTGTGCCATCTTGGGAAGTTGAAATTCCATTTGTTAGGACCACACATCATCTCGTATACATCCTTGATTCATAAACTTGTCAATTACAAGCATTGGATGGGACAAGACTACTAGGCCATTTTAATGGGAGTAGGTTGAAGATGTACTATAAATAAGTCTTTTTTTTATAAATAAGGCATTTTTCCAGTTATCCTAGGATTCCCTTTAATGTATTTATTTTCCTTGTGTTTCACTTTGTCGTTGCTTGTTCATTTCTGTTGTGTTTTCTTTTAAAACTTGTGCACCAAAGTAACCACATTACTTTCAAGGGTTGTGTATGCATAGAGGGCTGCCCATATTTTTAGTGTGGGGTGGAATAGAGCAATGTGAAATAGAGGTTGGAAGTGAAAGTTGTGTTTTAATAGACCAGGATAAAAGATCAATAGCGTGTAAGGTAGGAAAGCACACGTGGAAAATGTGGACAAGAGATTTTGGTGTTAGGATAGCTTTACAAATACCACATAAAAAGGATGAGAAGTGCAAGAACAACATGAGGTAGGTAAGGGAAAAAATCAAGTCAAGGAAAGAAGTGCCTTCGGTGCTTTGCAGATGCATGTGTAAGAATCTTCAGTCAGTAAGGATGTTTGCGTGCTAGAAGGTTGTAGAGATTTTTCATGTGGGATTTGGTGTGTGGGTAAGAACTCTTAAGGTTGGATTTAGTGGAAAAATATGCATTTATTGCTAAGTAAATTGGTAGGTGGCATAGCATTTATTATGGGAGATAGGAAAAATTATATAAGTAAAGGATCAAGAACATCATTATTTACCTTGCTATTATGAGATTGAATAGATCTTGCAAACTAGGGCATCCACAAAGAAATATTTGTGTGAAGGAAGAAGAGTGAAAATCTGAAGTGTGTGACCAGGGTGCCTTTTGAACCGAGTGGAAGGAGTACATGGGTGTAGGTAGGTTTCACTAGAGTATGACTTCTTGTGGAAGGGTTTTTCAGGTTAGGGTTTTGCATCTAGGGCATGGTCCAGTAGAAAGATTATTTCATGAAGTTGAGCCACATATTTGAGTAGAGTGAAGAAGAGGAGTGAGGAAGAGTTATTTTAACCTGACAAGAAGATGACACAAAATAAGGAAACCGTTTCACCTAAGAAGGGAAAGGGCAAAGGAAAACAAACTACCACCACCAATTTCAATGAGGAGTGGTATGCGGAGATGCAATACCCAGATGGAGTGTTACTTGGGAAAGAATGGGTATCCCATGTGAGGAAGATGGCCATGAGTGACTACAACCATCACACAAGTACCATAGAGAAGGAGATGGTGTTAGAGATGGTTCATCCAATAGATAAGAGGACACTAGAAGGGATGTCAATCTACAGCAATGAGGTGAAGGTAAAATTAGAGAAGGTCAGGTTGCTGCAACTTTACGAGTTTCCCTATTTTGGCAAGCCTAAGCGGCTATACCAATGGTTGATGTCGCGCATGCACAAGGACCACTTCTACTTTGTGGGCTACATAATGTGCATAACTCCATAACTCATCTCTAAGTTTACCATCCTGATCTATAAAGGATATTTGTTAGATGATGACCTGGAGGATAAAGAGGCTATTAAGAAGACCGTGGAGGAGTATGACTATAAGAAGGGGTCTCACTACTTTGACATCCCTGATATCTCTAACCTAGTGATGAAGATGGCCACACGCCTTGTAATTAAGCTAAATAGTCAAGAGAAATGGAAATAGGTAAACAGGCCTAGCCGAATGTGTGTAAGAAAATTTCAGAAGGAGCCATCCATAACCTATTTGCCTATATTGCGTAAGAGATCATCAATGCCGCACAAGAAGGAGATAAGATTATATTTGGCAATTTTCTTCTCACCATTGTCTTCTCCTAAATTAAATTTCTTAATGGGACAAAAAAATTGTCTTGGAGTATCTAGATGAACATGCCTACCCCATGAAGAGGTTTGAAAAATACACATATGACACCATGACGACCGCCCACAAAGCATGCCTGGAGAGATGGTACAAGTGAATGCGCGACACATTCCGGGATGAGTGGAGGATACCTACATAGTAGCCAACACTAGTAGATGGTGAGGTTCAGTTCATTTTCTATCAACACTTTTGCATTGGCAAGTTCACTCTATCAGATGGGACCAAGAGCCCATGGTGTAAATTACCCTTCTCTTTCACTACACAATATTTCCAAGTAGGGGTTAACTACTTCAAGAAAGCTAAAATACTAAGGTTCAACCTTAGCGAGGTGGACCAAGACCACCATGACTTACAAAGAAAGATCATATACCCCAAGAAGCACACTTATGTGGAGAAGTATGTCTCCCATGAGGTGTGCATGAAAAAATCCATGACGCTGCCAATTGCTATAAGATTCGTAGCAAGAGTATACTTACACATTAGGCCCAATTATGAAAAGGGTGCTTACTTGGAGAATGATTTCTCCATCCCAGATAATCCCACTAGTAGGAAGAAGGTTGCGCTAAGGAAAAGGGAGAGGGAAGAGGCGCTATAGAAGAAAGCACCAAGTGTGCAAACAACACAATACATGGGCATTTTGGAGTTAGGTGCCAAACCGAGCATATACGCACATAGGAAGAAGTATCCCATCAAGGAGAAGGAAAATAAACCTACGGAAGAGGTGCCAGAGAAAGAAGAGTCTCCAAGGAAGAAATCACCTACTGGAGAGGAAGAATATAAATAATCCCCAATTAAGAAGAAGCATAAGATATCAAAGAAGGAAAACTCGGAAGAGACAGAGAGCTTGAAGGCCTACAGGGGCGAAAGAGATGACAGTGATGATGAAGAAGTTCAGGATCATCCCATGTATAATGTACATGACTCAGACGAAGAAAGAAGTGAGGAAGAGGGTGGAGAAGAGGAAGGAGCTCAAGGAAAATGGGAGAGTGAAGAAGTAGATACTAAGGATCAGAGGACCCCACCTCACTAAGAATTAGATAGAAGAGGCCACGGAAAGAGAAGTAGTAGGCATAGTAGATAAGTTAGTGGAGAAGGAAGTGGTGTGAATAATCGATGAGATACTCAAGGAAATAGAGGAAATTGTAGGGAAGGTGTATAGAAGCATGGGTGGAAATCCCATCCTAGCACCGAGCTTTCCAAAATAGTGGGCACATGAGGAAAAGGTATGGTAGCGATGCAAGCGAAAGGGATGAGCTACATCAACAACCCAAATAAAATGTTATGCACATGTTTCAATATTATTGTTCTTGTGGACCAACTCATTAAATGGTTTTATTTCAAGGAAGAGGACGTGTACCCCCAAAATAGGAAAATGCTATCTTGGGAATTATTTTCCCATGTCGATGAACCTAAGTTTGAACTAAGCCAAGGGGCGATCATTAAGGTACTAGAGAACAAAGGAATAAATACACTAGTAAACACTCAAAAATTATCGGATGAGTAGGTCTCAGTAATGCACTCAACAAGGTGTTGGTTAAGGTGGAGGCAAGACTCTTCGAGAGGAATGATAGGGTGGGATTCCTAGAATGAGAATTGGAGAAGAAAAAATGAGGTGTTCATTGAAATAAGCAAGGATTTGAATCAAGAAGATCTCATCGCATATCTAGATCCGAACCTGCTGAATAAAAATAAAATTTGACCTTACAATGCATGTAAGATTTGATTCGCATCCTTACGATGGAAAGGTGGCCACTCACCTTAGAGTACAAAAAAGGGGCATCGGCACACTAGAAGAAATAGAAAAAATAGAAGGCTATGGAGATATTGGCTCGATACACTAATCTCCTTGCCACCGTCAAGGCCCGCCGTATAAATAGGTGATGATTTTTATGACAATTGCACTGATAGGGATAGAGTAGTAAGCATTCTACTTGCTACACATGAGGCAGATCTCAATAATTTTTTTGAGAAAAATAAGGGAAATAGGGCAGAGCGAGATAAAATCCTGGCCGAGGTAGAGAAGAATTCATAATCCATTGATAACTTACGGGGATTGATTAAAAAATGACTTAAGGATTTATATCCCTAGATCACCTACAAGATGGATGCACTAGAAGACCTCAGCAAACAGTTTGAAGACATTGTGAGTAGGTTGAATTTTAAGGATGATTAACTAAGTTTTGATGAGGTAAGTGCTCTAGTAGGTGACCTCTATCAATAGGTGTAGGGTGAAGTGGATTCCTATAAAAAAGATCGAGGAAGATATAAGAAAGTATTTCCCACTCATCCTTCAGCAATTAAAATATTCTTCTTCATTCCTCCACTCTTTATTTCTTCCATTTCTCATTCTTCATTCCTTCATTCTTTATTCCAACCATTCAAAGTCCCTCCATTCTTTATTCTTTGGGGAGAGGATGTTTCGAGGACTAAGAATAAGATTAGTGTGGGGTGATGTTGGGCCTTAAAATATTGGCTAGGTACCAATGGGTGCAAGTGCACGGGGACCAATAAAGAAAAAGGGCACACAGGGAAAAGTGCACATGAAAGGGGTTTTAGAAGGGTTTAGTAGAAACCACGGCGTGTGTGCAAGGCAATACAAAGCATCTTAAGACTTAGCCATATTCAGCTCTCCAAGAATAACTTGAGGAAAAATGTAACCCAACTAGGTGTTGTTAGTGGATAAGGTGTCAACCTAGAAACTTGGTGGTCAAGGAAAGAATATCCCACGTGTAGAACATTCCCAAAAGACATCATTATAGAAAGTGGAGAGCTCGGATCAGAAGAAGCATGCTCCATTGGAGGACCACATGGACACTTGGAAAGCAATCTGATCCTAGAGGAAGGCATGGTGGTGGGTGTTAAACCTATTTATAGAGATGCTCTAGAGCGAGGAAGACACACCTGAATAGAGAGAGGTTGATGAGGGGAAGCTTCGAATCATCATAGAGAGGATGAAAGGTAAATCCCTACAAAAAAAAGTAGGATGTTCTAAGGGTTGGGGTTACCATTAGAGGGTTGTAGGAATGATATCATATCTAGAGGGATGGGTCTATGAAAATTTATGTAATATGGGAAGCATAGCTAGGGTCTTTGATACATGAGTCATGTCTGTCTTGATACATTTGGTCTGTTATGACCCTTTTGAATGTAATGTGGTTACTGGAACTATGATCAATATAAATATATGTTCTGAATATATTGTTCATGGGTGCAAACCCTAGTATCTTTTATTTATTTCATGACTCAAATATTCTCTCTATATGATGTTTCTCTTATCTAAATGGGTATATTGATATAATAACTCATCCTATGCCTTTAGAATTTATGTGTGATCATCTACTTATCTGCATTTAAATTGTTATCAATTGCATCATCTTCTAACAATGCTCACATAAAGAAGGGGCTCAACACCCACGCGTGCCTTGGGTGAGTGTCTAGCACCCATTGGGTGATAGGGAAAATGCATGGGATTAAAGTATTATTGTAAGGGCACATAAAAATTACTACATCTATTACCTTCTTAATTTTCGGTGCTTTTATTGGTAACATTATTCTCTTTGTTTAAATATTTTGCAATTCTTTTATCCTATGAAGTTGTTCCCTAACTACCAAAAACCAAAATCTTACTTTCTCAAATTCATGCTTCAACCTTACCGATCACACTCAATTGATCATTCAATCCACTTTGTTCCCTAGATAAAATTGTAAATCAAATTTGTGTCATAATCTTGTAATTTTCACCCTTTACATTGTCAAACCTTAGTTTCACAACGATTTCTCCAAACTCTTCCTCTTCACACATCTTCAACTTAAACCAAGGATCTCTTTTTCCTTTTTGGAGGTTAGACACTATATGTATTTTTCACAACACTAGTTTTCTTTGGTTCACACTTGTTCTCTAATTTTCAAGAGCCTTATACACACTAATTCTCAAATAGAAAGGTAATAATGACTTAACTCACCATCCTCTTATAGATATTTAATTTTTGGTTTCATTAATTACACTTACATACCACCTTTTTTAATCTTTAAATCATATTTTCTACATTACCTCTTTTTCTTGCATTTTCCTACATTTTCCCATAAACCTCTTCCATGTGTAGTAGTCCATAAAATTTTGGCATGATACTACTCCTCAAGCTACAAAACCTCTTATGCACATCCTCTTGTACCACACAAATTCTTCTTCTAAACCACTTGTCAAGTAGTTTCCGTCTTTGCATTGCCTTGCTCGCATTATCCTACATAATTTACCAACTTTTCTTCACCCAAGTAAGTATCATTAAAACTTTTTAGAAAGTTCACCATTATGCACACCCTCACACCTTCCATATCTATGTGGTTCAATCATGAGAAAAAAAAGGTAGATACATACATAGATTTATATGGAATTCTTATTTTATCCTCATGTAATCCTTGTTTCCTACCCCACACTAATAGTATGTGCAGCCCTATGTGCATAAATCTAGAATGGATATCATCATCTTTTGTGTATGAATGCGCTTATTACAATAAAAAATAGAAAAATTAAAAATGAAAGGGATACATAATATAAATGAAAATACTACCTTATTACAAACATAAAATGGAAGCTTATTTATATTAGGTCTTTAACCTACTTCCATTAAAGTAACTAGGAAACATATTATAATCCAACACCAGCAAATTAAAATCTCAAGGTTCCAAAATATTAGCTACTTTGAATTTTCCCAACCAATGAAATTTGATCTTTCCTGGGTGGTGCATAAAGTTAGAGTCATAAAGGATCACCATCCCAAAATTTATAACGAACTTGTTTTTAATATGCATGTCATGCCAAATATTTTGTCATGTTTTTGTCTTTTGGATCCATCGTGTAATTGATCATCATTTATTTAATTACATTAATCTTCCAATGTTCTCTACTAATTCCTTCTCATCAACATTTCCTCCTACACACAATACATAGGGAGGGTAACATGAATTAAAATCATAAAATAGCCTCTATTGCAAACAACAATTAAAAAGGTGTTTCTTTGTTTAACCTCTTGTAGGTAGTCTTGTATGCCCATAGTATAGTTAAAACTTTGCCATCCCAATATTTTCTCCCTATATAATAGATTTTTGTCAATGTTTTCCCAAGAACTTCTTGAAGGATTCTATAGTACCATTGGCCCATGGGTGATAGGATTATTTTTATAATTTACTACCATTAACATAGCTAAGAATAGCCTAATTAATTCATTTGAGAAATGAGTTCCCCTATCAATAGTAAGGCTCAATGAATAGCCATATCTACTAATAATGTTCTCCCATAAAAAAATTGCTATTGTAAATGCAATGAAATATTTAGTAGTTAAGCAACCTCTACCCACCTTTTCAAGTAATATGTTCATGTTATGATGTATTGAGTGCATTTCCTTCATGCAACAAATTTAATTGTGCTAAAAGTTTGATTTTCCCACTTCTCAAAAGGTTATGTACTTGTTATGGGTTGTAGCAGAATCTCATCACATTGCCCTAGTTTTCCTATTCATTGAAAATGATCACATGCTATGAAAAACTCTTTAGCATCCTTTTACATTGTATCCCATCAAAGTATTTCCAAGAGTATCTTTCATAATGTATCCTCATCTACATAATTTCCTTCTAATATCCTACGATGCACTTCTTCCATGATGGCCTCATGTTCATGCTATAAGAAACACCATGTAATACTTCATATCTTCTCATTTTGTATAGGTCTCCTCCTATCAATTGATATGGTCTAGCAAGAATGGAAATATACTTCTTCTCCATTGTTTTCATTCCTTTAGGAAACACACTTATGAAAAATAATACTATAATGTCTTCCAAGGAATTGGGTGTGCGGTATAGTCTAAGTAGTTTGGCATCGGCATAGTATCATCTATACTCTACATGTCTTCACTCGATTTGATTCATGGAAAGTTTTATGGTCCCAAATTGCTTTTACCAGGCTTGAATATGACTAAAAACTAAAATTATTGAAATAAAAGAATCCATTGATAGATGAGCCCTTATAATAATGGCTTATTTACTAGATACTTAAGTGTCATATGATTAGTATAGAAGAAAAATGGTGTTGGTAATAGATACTATAAGAATTTATGAAGTGTGTAACCCATGAAAAACACATTACACTCCATGGTTATGTAATTTTTCTTAGTCTATATCCACTTCTTGCTTATAAAAAAATAGGATTGTCCACATTACCTTCCCCCTGGATGATCCAATACTTCCCCAATGATTATTCCAGAGGTATCTACATGGACATGAAATGATAGAATCCAAGAAGGAAGCATAAAATGGGCACAATGGTTATCCAATTTTTCACGGTTTCAAATTCCTATTGATTTTCATCTCTCTATTAGAACTTCCCCCTTTTCCTTCATCATCTTCTCCAATTCCATAGTAATTTTGGCATACCCCTTTATGAATTTCTTGTATTATATAGTATACCCATGTAATATGCATACTTTTTTTTATTGGTTGGATCCTCGAATCCCAAGATGACTGTAAATTTTTTGAATCAACCAACATGCCTTCTTTACAAATGTTGTGCCCCAATAGTGTATCAAATGGTGTTGTAAAGGTACAATGTTAAATCTTCAATGATATAATAAGCTTCCTTCACCTCTCAAATATTATCCATAAATAATCATACTGGTATTTAACCATCCCATAAATAGTCCAATTATCCACATATAGTTGAATAAGTTTATGGATGAAATCATGAAATTCTTATATAACAATGCACGAGAACACTATTAGTGCATTCTTTAATCCAAAAGGAATGAACTTGTATGAAAAAAATCCATATTCTTTTGTAAATTTTGTATTTTCTTGATCTTCATGCATGATCCTAACTTGGTGATATCCTACAAAACCATCAAAGTGAAAGAATAGATCTCACACCCTACAACCCCCTCTAATCTCTTTAGTGAATAGTGTGGTCAAAGGATCAACGACACATGAAGCATTCACAAATCTATAGTCAATGTAGACTCTTATCCTCATAACCTTTTTTAGTCTTACTACCATTGGAATGATCCACTCTAATTCCTCTATGGGTTCTATGATTCATGATTTTAACATTTTATCAATTTTTCCTTCACCTTGATGTGTAAATTAGGATTTATCTGATAAGGCCTTTTTAAAATTGGTCCCATGTCATTCTTAAGATTTATCTTCATCTCCTCAAGTGATGGATGAACACCTTTCAACTCATAGTACCCTCTT
Organism: Taxus wallichiana var. yunnanensis; assembly: GCA_018340775.1. Classification (NCBI taxonomy): domain Eukaryota; kingdom Viridiplantae; phylum Streptophyta; class Pinopsida; order Cupressales; family Taxaceae; genus Taxus; species Taxus wallichiana. The sequence continues at coordinate 277,373,649 of CM031244.1, forward strand.
GAAAATATTTCTTGGAAGTCTCATAATAATTCCACTATTTTTGCAACCTCTACCTCGTTCGTAGTCACCAATAATTTCCTCCTTTGGTCTATAACTGGTTCTAATGTTCACCTTTTTGGTCTTTAGTGCCACATTTTATGTGTGTTTTTGTTCATCCATAGTGTCTAAAACCTTTTACTCACCTTTTGAATGTTCTATATTTTGATCCTTAACCTTTTCATCATCAATGAGGTAGATGAAATTCCCTTTTCCTTCTCCTAGGCATGCCTTATGCGTTTATCATAAGATTTCATCCATTCATAAGCATGCATGCTTAGTCGAGGGATATCTCCTTGTAAAAAAGTTACAATATATTCTACCTTCGCGTTATCTCCCAAAGTGATGCGCTTCATTAGTAAAAAGCTTCATTGACAAGAGGCTTAATAGAAAAATAATCAAAGGTGTACATGTTACTTGATGTTATGTTGTGCCAACTTGTAGTCTCTTTCTTCAACTCCACATGTATATATAATTTGTGCATGCATTTGCAGAGTGTAGAATAGAACTAATGAGCTCACATTGATGGTAGTAGTACGTCTGGGCCTTTTATCCAATTCTTCTCACAAAAATCTATATAATATTGAGGGGATGTCTTCCCATTATAAGATGGTATCTAATGAAGAAGATTATTCTCGGAAAACCTTGTCAAGAAGGATAATATTATTTCATGTCATCCGAGCATATTATCTCAATGTGCATCCTACAATCACATTGTTTTTCCCTTTAAGGAGTAAACCAACATGTTTCTCATATATCCTTCATTTAGCAACTGATTCTCCATTGCACGTAAGAAATACTCAAGTTTTTCTTCCCTAGTATATCTTGGTAACACCACTCTTCCTAGCCAAATAAATGTTCTTAGACCAATCACCCATGTTACTCTTTCATGACACTCACGACCCACAATTTTATAAATTCCATGAGCCTAATTATCACATAAAATTATGGTATTGTTACTAATGGATTGTGGATATCCCCACTTAAATACTCCTTCCTTTGTTAGCTCAACATTATCTGGACTACACATTGATTGTGTGTATACATAATTAAGGTATTCCTCATTAACAAGATCGCTATAGGGTGTAATCTTGGTACCATCCATCAGATTACCATTTTTTCTTCCTCATTCTCAAATTTTATATATTACTTCTTAAAATTTAGATTTACATTTTTGCATAACACCAAGGATGAAAAGAACACAAGGAAATTTTCTATCTCTACTAACTTTATTACCTTGAAGTATCCTTTAAAATTTTATCCTTAAATTATTATGCTTTTATTATTTAATATTCCAATGGGAATAACACTTGTTTTTTTTGCCATGTACAACAAACTTCAAGACAATTGTTATGTTAGCCTTCTCATTCGGTTCTAAGAATCAAGTGTTAGGACATTGACATTTACAATCAGTATCAATCAAAATGTTACTTATCAGCCATCCATTGATAATCACATCTAAATTAATATAATTTTCATACACATGGTCTTAGGCTGGACAATTATGATGTAATATTTGGCTACCCCTATCTTTTCCTGTGTGCGGCACTTTCTCCCGCAACCATTATCCGAATGTGGGGATGATATTATCCTACCTAAGAATTCTACATACTTCCATGAGTTCATCCACAACCTTATCAAGTACCTCACTCTATTTAGTTTATTCTTTGTCACACACATATTCCTTCATGAATTATATCTCCCCCTATAATTCTTTAATCAATCTCATGGTTTCCTAGAAAAGTTATTTTTACTACCCTGTTTCTTGATATATTTTTGTTTATACATTATCATCCCATCTGATGATTGGATTCATTCTCCCTTGTTTATGTGTGTGTGAGGATTATATAATTGTTGTAACTAATAGTGTCCACCCCCTGCTACAGACCAAATTCTTAGGCTACAACTATCCTTTCCTAGAGCACTCAACCTGTATCATCATTGTGCCTATATCATTCTTGTTTTTACACACGTGTGCATAAAACTTTGGGCATTATTTTTTTTCCCTTTTCCATAGTATGCATAAGATTAATTATTTAGAAACTAACACTCATAGTGTTCTAGCGATGCATATTTATAGAAATATTCTCAAGTTGAACCTACCTCCATGACCTCCTCAACCTCTGTCATAATTTCCTCCTCACTATCCCCATTACCATTATTAATGGAATTTTTGTTTTGTATAAAGTTATTCTCACTCTCTTGTTCAGATCTCTATGATTTAATATCTACTCTATCCTACCCAACCTCATCTCAAAAGCTTCATGAATGTGGTTAATCACCGATCGATAATTAGTTATATAATGGGTGTGTGCACCAAAAATATTGTAATACACTAGCACCTTATTTTTTTGTAGCACGGTGCAAGAATAAGAATTTGTGGGCACCATGGTCCTTTTGAAAAATATTATAATCCAAGATTAAGGTACACACACTCCTATGTATATAGTTATCCTTTATGTTCCCTTATACATTGCAATCTATGCACTAAATTCCATTATTGGTGTTATATGTTGAGTTAGAAGATAGTTTCTCTAGTTGGGTAGGCATCGCTGAAATCTAAGTTTCAAGAAACATGCTTACTCTAGTTCCTAAGCTTCCAAATTCCTCTGCATGCGGTGTTAACTCCAAATCCTTGCACAATTTTGTTAAAATTTTATGTGATAGTTCACTTGAAAATAGTTTCATCAATCTTCCTACGAACCATTGAGCATTTTTACTATTGTATATTTCATATGAAAGCTTACAAAACAAGGTTTTGAAATACGTGCCATATTCCCTTACACTTTTAGTTAAGCCTTGTTTGATGTCCTTGAGTGCACTTATGCTTTTCTAATAAAATTATGGTATATCAAATTTTACTACAAAGGAAGTATGTAATGTATCAAATTCCACGATACCTGATGTAGGTTATACTTCATATACCAATTATGTGTGTGGCCTTGAATTTATATAGTGAATTGAATCTCTTTCTTGTCTGAGATTGTTATTCCTTTATACATCTATAAAAATTTGCACTTGTGCATCTGCTCTATTACATCTTCGAAAGCTTGATACTCTGGAAAATGAAGTGACATCTTGAAGAAAATATGAGGAGGTTGTTATGGAGAATGGTTATTTCCTTATCGAGATTGTTTCAACTAGGTAGGGGACCAAATCCTAACCCCAAACCTCCATTAGGGTTTCCTCCACTCGGGGGAGGACCAGATTCTCCCAAGCCTCCTATCATTACGACTAACGGTGGTCCCGAAAAATAAATTTTCTATGTCGTTATCGTGGTATTGAACTGTGTGCCAACCATTTACCATGATATTCCTCTAATAGGATTACTTCCACTTAGTAGAGTTCTAATTTTTTCCGACATTGTGTATGACACCCATATTATGATTCATCCTAATTAAGGGATTTTTTTAAATAAAAAAATTAGTACAATTAAATCCTTTAATGATATCATCTTACAACAATTGAATATACCATGATTAAATGTTTAATATTCTGAAATCCATCTAATAACATATGATAATCATGTGTAGTTGTAAGGGTCTACTAGATGTAATTTATCTCCCTTGATCACTCTAACTGAGTTTTTATAACTTGTGTACTTTTTTGTTAACCTTTTTTTAGGTTAAGATAAATTGTACATCTCCTTAGTACCAATAAGTAAAGTATTTATGTAGCTTCCATCCAGATCCAAACACTATTGAATTAGGGGATTAGTGAATAAGAAAATGTAATCAACAATTATATTAATTTGGCCAAAGTTTTTATAGCAATACTTTACAAGATAGTTTTGAGACTACCCACTAGCCTACAAAACTTGTCTTCCATCACTACACAAGCATCTCAATATAGTTATAAGGATTCATTTTCATTGTTTAAGAAATTAAGTTTTAGTTTTGAAGAATTATATTGTGTGACTCACCCTACTTATCAAAAGGATCCTATCAATTCCACCTTAGGATCCCTGTGGGAAAGATAGTGACCATGTAATGATTTTCATCATTACATCCTCACTACCCTTATCATAGCCTTCCTAAGCTAGCACGGGTAAGATAATATCAAAAGGACGATGGGACATAGAAATTACACTTCATTTACACTTAAATTTATCCATGAAAGATAAAGTAAATAAGTTCATCTTTATGACATGTTATAATGTATCGTTACACAATATTAGATTCTTGAAAGAGGATTATAGTAACTCTATGAGCTACTATCTTTCATTAGTTCCTCTTATCGAACTAACAAAACATAGTATTCATCATTAAGTATAGGTTTACTAACCATGTTCCACATTTATATGTTCCATTACATTATTCATTAAAAATATTCCTCAATTTATTTTAATCGATTATTGTCATGTTTCATTGATTTTATTCCATAAGGTACAATAAAAACTTTACGTTGTGTTCATTATATATTTTTCCTTATCGTTATGTGTTTAATAATTCAACATATTTATTCATCTCAAAGGAATCAATAAAATTAGTAATAATTACATATCATAAGTTTAATCATCCTTATTTATACTCAGTTGTAAAACAACATATAAATACTTTCATATCCATCAAAACAAGTTACAAAACAACCAAGTATTATATTCAAACTTAATAAGGATAATCCATTATTTTCATAAATAAGGATATACAATTCATCATGATAGTACATTAAACAAAATTCACATTAATAAACTTGTGAAAATGATTCATTCGTGTTAACAAATAAATGAAATAATCCTTATCGGGTTATAAAAAATATCACTTGAAGAAATCTTATGTAAACAATCCAATTAGTCCCTTCATGAAGTTTATTCCTTCTTGAAAACTATAGGAGAGAGAAAATGTATATATGGGTCATTTCAAAGAATGGACATGAGTTTACTTGTTAGGTCAAAAAGTAGTACCTTAGGATTTGCACATTATGAAACCCTACTTTTGACTAACATGGGATTTCCTCAAGGTGTGGGACCTTTGAAATTTGAGACAAAAATATAGAGAAGGTTGGTTCCTCTACCTATTAAATAATACTAAAACTACTCCTAGAAATGGAAAATGCAAATATTCTAATACTAAGCTAGAATTTGAAGGAACAGAGAAGAGAGAGATGCATAATTTGAAATTCCTAAACTAAAAGAGGAGATAGTACCAAGAACAAGGGATTGGAGATATCCTAAGTGAGTGAAAATAAGGAGTAAGAAAATTGAGAGATGGTAGAAATAAGTGCCACAAACTCAAATAATATTCAAGTCCATATATTCATGGAGAACAAAAACCTTAATCTTGTAAAAAAATAAAGTATCCAAAATATACCTACAAATGTAATTAAAGGAAAATAATACAATATAGCTTGAGATTGGGAAGAAAAGCCACAAAACACCAATTTTATTTCTTAAAACGATGCACTATTCATTACATTATAGGTACCATGAATAAAACTGTTATCCAAAATAAGCCCCTTGCTTATTTTTTGGCTAACTCCCTTCATCCTTCCTCCCTTATGACTTAGTTAGAATTATTCACTTTTTAGGCCCTCAAAATGTTTTGGAAATGGTTCCATTAGATAGAGCTCCTTCTCATCTTTCCAGAAAGGTAAAGTTTTCCTCCTAACTCCATGTATTTTTGAAGTTATGGCTCGGTAGAGTTTTTGTGGGAAATTTTTCCTAGACAAGCCCGCCGGCCAATCGAGCATGCCACATCGTGTCATCGAGCATCGGAAGATGGAGGAAAACTTCAAATTTTTACCATGTACTTGGTAGAGTGGGAAATTTTCCCATGGGAGGTCCACGGTGAATCACGGCATGCCACGTCTGCAAAGGGATGGTGGGAGTCAGAGGGAGACTTAGAAAATTTTGCCGAAGTGTTTTGCGGGGGCGCAAAGGGGAAATTTTGGCCCATGGGCCCACATCTAGTGGGATCACGCCATGTGTCCCTGGGGGCATTAGGGGTCAGAAGTGTGAAAGGAATTTTTCCTTTTCACCCAAATTTGGAAAATTTCAAAAGAAAAACCCGCCCCAAGGCCCGAACCAATAAGAGGAGGCCACATGTCCCAGGAGCCATCAGTGATCAGATCGATGGGGAAAAGTTGGGAAAGTTTCCCAAAGAAAAATCAAAGGAAAATATTAAAGGAAAGCCCACCCCCCAATGTCCAAGCCACTAAAATAATGCCACGTGTTCACGTGGCAACAAAAATAATGCGGGCCCGTAGGGCAAAAAGGGGTAGTTCGGGGCCACATCTAGTGGGATCATTCCACATGTCCAGTCCAGGGCAGTGATCAAAATCTATGGAAAATTTGAGAGTAGGGGCCCGCGATGAACCACAACATGCCATGTGTCCTCAGGTCATCAGGCTGGTGGAGAATTTTGAAAATTTTCCAAAGGCCAAAACGGTGGAACATAAGGCGGGGAAGCCCGCATCCAATCAGAATGTGCCACATGGCACTAGAGCGGTGGGCATAGATATTTTTGGGAAATTTTCCCAAATGCAAAAAGTGGGAAAATTTCAAATTTTCATCCCGCTAACCCATTTTCGGCCCTGTTTTTCCCTAAATGTTTAGAGGGGCATAACTTTCGATCCAGAGCTTAGTTTTTCACGTTCTTTATATCATTGGAAAGATGGTGAAATTCTCTACATGATTCTGGGCTCAATTTTTTGTTTTGGTGGGGTTTGGAGAGAGAAAATTGGAAAACGCCTCTGGCACGTGGAAACCAACAGAAATGACATTTCAACCACCATTTTTAATGAGGAATGGCTCGCATTCTCTCCCAACATGGTCTAAAACATTGGGGGGTGGATTTTTAGGGAATCCATGCTACTTTTATGAATTTGGTTGGTGGTTGAAATCTCCTCTCACGTTTTCCCATGTTTCTCTCTCCTGAGCTCGAATTGGCATTGTAAAAGCTAGAATGAGCTCATTTTTGAGGCGGTTAGACATTTTTCTTTCTCTGCAACTTCTCTTTTCTTCCTCATCAGGTAGATTTGTGGAGTTTTTACCTTTTCATGTAACTACAACACCCCTTTTTTCCTCCTGGCCATTATAATGCACTGTATTGGACCTGGAATGATAATGTATGCTCTGTGATTAAATTTTCTCAATCCTTTCATATGTTTATCATTGTTTCCTGATCTCTCATTACATTTTGGAAATTTTTGCATGTTTTGTGCTATATTTTCTTATGAATTGTGTATATCTTATAGTAGCAGATGTCTACTACTCCTTTGGTGCATCACCTTAATTAGACTAGGTTTTATTTTTGTATTTTCTCAACCCTGTCTCCTTGGCAAAGTTTGGTTAAAATATAGGTAAACCCTCTGTAGAATGTTGTGCACACTAAATAGAGGATTTGAGGAACCAACCTCTAATCTGGAGATTCTTTTCTAGCCTTGCAATTCCCACATTTATGTGAAAAGATTCAATGTTGTGCAATCACACTAGATGCTAAAATGTCAACTAGAAATCTGATAGAACATCCAGAGGGTGCTGTTGATTTGCACTAATAGTTTTGGCACACCTGGTGGGACCTTAGAGGTATTCATCTTCATTACAACAAAATTGATGTGCCTTTGTTGCAAGTTTCTTACTTATAATAGCCATGAATTACACTTCTGGTGACTCCAAAGAAGAAGAATCAACTGGTTTTAGTAGTCTAGACCTAAAAAACTCATGAGAAGAATCACCACAAGGTCAAGAGTTGGAGAAGAATAAGTGTTGTTCGAGTATCTGTAATTATCTCTAACAAGAAGACAAAGAGGGAGGAGAATTCAAAGGTCTCCATCTCCACCAAATAGAACTCTATCAACTCCTCCACAGGTATACCTTTCATCTAATCAATAAGGGTTCTAAGGCCAATCGAATGGCACAACATAACCCATATGTCAATTTCACTTGGCAAGCCCACTTTCTCTCAATGCAAAAAAATCCAATCCCAGTTTCAACATTAAAGGAAATTCCATACTTTACTGGAGAGAATCAGACCACTCCTGGTGATCATGTCAAGGATATTGCTAATATTTGTGCAATCCATGAGATTGATGAGATGCAAGTTGCTATCAAACTGTGGCGTCTTTATTCAAAGAGAAAGCTTTAAAATGGTTCAGAGCCTTACTTGGGCTCTATCCAAAATTGGAACCAATTATGTATAGCCCTCCATCGAGCAGTTCAGAGAGAGGGAGATAACTTGTCCCTTTTGGAACAATTGACAACTATCAAAAGAGATCCCAATGAGCAACTGACTGACTTCAACTTCAGATTTCAAAGGACTTGGGAGATAATTCCAATGGTAGTAAGGCCAACAATAGAAGGTGCTTTTCTATATTACCTTAAAGCTTTAAATTTTGATATTTCTATGTTGATTCAATCCATGGGAGGCACAACTATCCCTGTTGCTTATAACATTGCCATTAGAGCTGAAAATTGTCTAATTCAAGCTAGTAAGCTAGCTCCTAGGCCTCCAATGCCATTGTATCCAAATTTAGAAAGTCCAAGCACTAGTCAAATGCCTAATTTAGCTCATATTCCCACTCCTAGAAATCAAGGTTCAAATGAAGCTTCTACTTCATCTTCTAGTGCCTCAAATGAACTTCAAGAAGTCATGAAGCAATTGCAAAATTTAGGTAATGAGCTGGTTACACTCAAGAGGCAGCAAGCCCAAAGTTTTAGACCTTCTTATCAGCCTCAATCTTAGCCTAACAGGCAGCCATATCAGCCTCAAAGACCACCCAATCCAACTACAAATCAAAATCAAACAAGGCCTCCTGCCAATAGACCATTTCAGCCCTATAATCCCAATGTTGCATCTGCCTCTAAACCACTAGTGCCAGTACAAAAAAACATAGCTGAAGAGTATGATTGGTGTTTCCCATGCAATGAACCTCACAACCAGTCTATGTGCTTCAATGGTGCCCTAAATCAAGCCTTAATGGTAACAAAAACTGGTGTGGAGGGTGAAGGGAGTCAAGGAAATAACCAACAACAAGAAACATCCCAGCAATAATCAGCTCCAAATGATACCACACTTGTAAACTAGTAGGCAGAAGACTTTTGTGGCATGAATCAAATAATCTCTCAAAGTGTTGCAGCCAACACAAGGTCAAAAAGGAGAAATTTGGGTGAAGGGCAGCCATTGGCTCCAAGTGATCCACAACCTTCTACCACTCCACAAACTATTGGCAAACAAAATGGAGCTCCAAACATGCAAAGACTACCCAAACCAGCTCTTAAACCATCTCGGATGCCATTGTTGTTACTACCCATGTGCAAGGGATGAATGTTCGTGCCAAAGGACAATAGAGAGATGCTTCATCTCCATTCAACATCATTGATCAGATGAAGAAGAAAAATGTAAACATATCAATGTGGGAATCACTATCCATCCCAGGCCAAAGAGATTTGCTACAAGATGCCATGAAGGACTGGTCAACTTTGAATCAACAGGTCCAAATGCAAGAGAAGGTACTCAAAAAAATTTCCCATCCTAAAGGGAATTATGGAGGACAATAAGGTAAAATGTTGAAGCCCCCTCCATTCTATGTTTCATTGATCATTGGGGACCAATTAGTACACAATTGCATGATTGATTCCAGGGCAAGTAGTTCAGTAATGCCCAAGCAAATAGCTGATCATTTGGGGCTCCAATATGAAATCATATCCAAAGGGTAGTGCAATTAGATGGGACAGAGAGTAAACAACAAAGAGGATGATTAAAAACTTGAGTCTTACTTTGCATGCATGCCCCAACGTTGTTGTTTTGTAAGATGTCTCAGTGATAGATCTTCCACCACTCTTTGCCCTATGTTTGTCAAGGGATTTCATAGCTAAGATTGGAGGTTACTTATCTACTGATTGGTCACACATGTTGTTCAAAACAAGATATGGAACCAAGGCCACAATCAGATCTGAGCCTATTGCAAACTTTCACATTGAGCCTCACACTCCAAGCCAAATCAATACCAACTATTCAGTGTTTGATCAAGAGGATTACCCAAGCACTGATGAAGCTGACACCAAAGTTGGAAGCATCCTAGATTTGACTCTTGATGAATGGGCAAGCAAGCTGCATGCTTTTGATCCTTATCAATAAAAAGAAGAATCTGAGCTAGGATTCTATTGCATACATGAAGAAAATCAGCCTATTCCTAGCATCACCAAGCCAGACCACAAGGATGACAATGAGGTATGGTAGTTGTTATTTGATGGATCAAGAAGTAGACAAGGCATAGGAGGGGAGCTATGCTTGTTTCACCTCAAGGAGTTAAGTATTATTCATCTTTTAGATTTCAGTTTGCATGTTCTAATAACACTGCTGAATATGAAGCTTTGATACAAGGATTGCATTGGTCAATCAAGAGAGGAATAAAGAACTTGCAAGTCTTTGGTGACAGTGAGCTAATTGTCAACCAAGTTAAGGGGCAACATGCTACCAAGAATGATTTTCTCAAGTGCTACAAAAATAGGGTGTGGGACCTCATTGAAGATTTTGAGGGCTTTAGCATCAAATCCATCCCTAGAAAAGAAAACCAAGCTGCTGATAGACTTGCAGTAGTTGGAGCAGCCTTTGATGTTGTTGAAAGCATCAAGAAAGACAAATTACAACCAAGAATTCATGTGATTGTAAGGCCTTTAGTGCCAGACAACAATGTAAGTTGGCAAGTGTTTGAAAATGATCAACAAATCATCCATTTCTTGCAAGAAGAGGCTGAGTTCTCAATTAAAAATCAGGAAAAGTTAGAACAGCAGTATGGTGATCAAGTGGTATAGCTGAGAACCAACAAACTACCAAAGGGACTTGTCACTTTGGAGTCCATTTTCAATCCTAATGATCAGTTTAGGAAAGAGAAAGAAAACATCCAAGTCAAGGGAGAAGATTCAGTGCCCATCTTGGTGGAAGAAGGCAAGTCACTCCAAATTGGTAAAGTGACAACTGAGCAAGAAAGGTATGAGTTCATACAGCTTTGTCAAGAATTCCCTGATGTGTTTGCTTGGAGCTATGAATATTTGAAAGGTTTCAATCCCAAGTTAGCTCAACACACTATTGAATTGGACCCAAGTGCTAAACCCATTAGGCAAAAACAAAGGCTAGTCAATCCACACATGGAGCCTCTCATGAGAAAAGAATTGAATAAGTTAATAGAGGAAAGTATCATATTTCCTATCAAGCATTCTAGTTGGGTAGCCAACTTGGTTCAAGTTAGAAAGAAGAGTGGAGAAATCAGATTGTGTGTTGACTTTAGAGATTTGAATAGAGCATCTCTTAAGGATCATTACCCACTTCCTTCTATGGAGCAGATTTTACAAGTGGTTGTTGGCTCTAAAAGCTTTTCATTGTTTGATGGCTATTCAGGGTAAAATCAGATCATGGTGAAGGAAGAGGATCAATTCAAGATGGCCTTCACAACCAAATGGGGGACTTATGCATATAGAAAAATGCCTTTTGGGCTGTCCAATGCTGGAGCTACATTCCAAAGGGCAATGGACATGGCATTCAAGGATTTGATTAACAAAATAGTGCTGATATATCTAGATGATATCATTGTTTTTCATTAAATGTAGTAGACCATCTCTTTCATTTGAGACAAGTATTCCAAAGGTGTAAAAGATTTGGGGTATCTTTTAATCCCAAAAAGTGTATTTTTATAGCTCATGAAGGAAAGCTCCTTGGCCACATTGTCTCCAAATAAGGATTAGCAATTGATCTAGAAAGAGTTGAAGCCATAAGAGCACTACCATTTCCAAGCCACAAGAAAGCCCTTCAAAGTTTCTTGGGAAGGATAAATTTTGTTCGGAGGTTTGTCCCAAATTTTGTAGCCCTAGTCAAGCCTATCACCAAGATGTTAAAGAAAATCATAGATTTCAAATGGACAGCAGAAGGCAAGGCAAGTTTTGAAGCAATCAAAGAGGCTATCTCACAAGCTCCAACTCTCATTAACCCATATTTCTCCAAGGATTTCATCCTCTATGCATTTGGAGGTGATGATACTATTTCTGCAATTTTGGTACAGCAGAACAAAGATAATGATGAGCAGCCAATTGCTTTCTTCAGCCAAATCCTGGAGGACTATGAGGTGAGATATTCCTTCATTGAGAAGCATGTTCTTGTAGTGATTAGGAGCTTGAAGAAATTTAAGCATCTAGTTTCAAACAACAAGGTTCAACTGCTGGTTTCTCATGTGGGAGTTAAAGACTTCCTCCTCAATAAAGACCTAAATGAAAAGAGAGCAGGGTGGATTACTCGTGTCATGGAGTATGACATTGAGATCAAAGTCACCAAGTTGGTCAAAGGAAAAGGATTGTGTGAGCAGCTGGTCTTGAACAAACAAATAGAAGCATACAATGAGAAAGAGGTTGTTTTGGCATTGCAAGACAGCCATGAACAAGGGAGCACTCAAGAAGAAAATGATGGTGTCCTCACTCCTTGCTGGACCCAAGACATAATGCACTTCCTACACATAGGCCTATGCCCTCCAGAGATGAACAAAACCAAAAGGAGACACTTCAAATTGCAGGCTGTCCCATATGCCCTTGTTGATGGTGTTTTGTTCAAAAAGGATGTGAATGGAGTGCTGCTGAGATGCATTGGTACAAATTAGATTCACAAAGTGTTGGAAGAGTTCCATGGTGGATCAGCTAGGGTCATTTTGCACCAAGAGTGACAGCTCTCAAGATCATGAGGGCTGGCTATTATTGGCCCAAGATTTTTAGTGACTATTATGCATGGATCAAGAGGTGCAAGAATTGTGCATTCTTCACAGGTAAGGAGAGACTAGCCGCCCTTCCATTGCATCCAATTTTAGTTGACCAACCATTCATGTAATGGGGTTTGGACTTCATTAGAGTCATTAACCCAAATTCAAGCCAAGGACACAAGTGGATTCTAATAGAAACAAATTACTTCACCAAGTGGATTGAGGCAGTGGCACTCAAGGAAGCAAATGAATCTAGTATCCTAGACTTCTATGAAGGGATAGTAACCAGATTTGGCATACTTGCTACAATAATATCAGATAATGCATTGGCATTCATTGGATCCAAAGTAACCAAATGGATTGTCAAGAATGGGATCTACCTAAGCACTTCATCAAATTATTATCCTCAGGGTAATGGCCAAGATGAATCTACAAACAAGAACTTGTTAAGGATCATCAAGAGGACTCTTGATGAAAATCAGAGGTATTGGCATACTAAATTGAAATCAGCCTTATGGGCTGATAGGATAACCCCCAAGAGATCTACAGGTAATTCTCCATTCAAGCTTGTTTATGGAAGAGAGGAAATTTTTCCCATGTCACTTGAGTTGCCAACATTGGAACTCATGAAGCAATTGGAGTTGTTGGAGTTTGGGCCCATGGAGGTTAGGTATGCAATTGATGGAGCTCAAGGATCAAGCATCTGGAGAAGATCAAGCTTTGATCAAAGACCTTTGATAGAAAGGCCAAGGATAGATCTTTCCAAGTTAGGGATCTAGTGTTAAAATGGGATGCAAACAGAGAAAAACCAGGGAGGCATTCAAAATTTGATGCCATTTGGAGTGGCCCCTACATGGTCACAAAGTGTAAGGACAACAATGCCTTCCAATTGTCTACATTGGATGGTGAAGAATTACAGATTCCAGTCAATGGAATCCATCTGAAGCATTACTACTAAAGGAAAATTCTCCACCTTGTACATATTAGCTTAGGTTTTCATTCCTCCAAGTTCTTATGCACATTGTTTTGTTGTAGTTTAGCTTTGCTTTCCCTAAGTGCTTTGGCACAAGCTTGCTGTTCCAGGAAATGTATTTTACAGGCCTTGCCCCAATCAGATGGTGTTCTACCCTCCTTCTTCCTCCTTGCATTGTTCTAATTAGTTGGGGTACCAAGTAGAGAATTTGATGACTCCATGCCCAATGGATTGCTTCAGAAACTAGTAACTTCATCCAAAGCAGGAAAATGACCCCTCTGAGTCGCCAAAATTGCTATCCAAAATAAGCCCCTTGCTTATTTTTTGGCTAACTCCCTTCATTCCTTCCTCCCTTGTGCCTCAGTCAGAATTTTTCACTTTTCGGGCCCTCAAAATGTTAAAATGGTTCTATTAGATAGAGCTCCTTCTCAACTTTCCAGAAAGGTAAAGTTTTCCTTCTAACTCCATGTATTTTTGAAGTTATGGCTCGGCAGAGTTTTTGTGGGAAATTTTCGCTAGACAGGCCCGCTAGCCAATCAGAGCATGCCATGTTAACATCAGAGCATCGGAAGGTAGAGGAAAACTTAAAATTTTTACCAAGTATTGGTGCAATGGGAAATTTTCCCATGGGAGGTCCACAAAATCACAACACGCCACGTCTGCAAAGGGATGGCGGGAGTCGAGAGGAAACTTAGAAATTTTTTTCCGAAGTGTTTTACGGGGCGTAAAGGGAAATTTTGCCCGGGGCCCGCATCTAGTGGGATCGTGCCACATGTCCTTGGGGGTGTCGGGGTTGGAAGTGTGAAAGGAATTTTCCTTTTTGCCCAAGTTTGGAAAATTTCAAAAGAAAACCCCGCCCCCCAAGGCCCAAGCCAATAAGAGGAGGCCACGTTTCCCGAGGGCATCGGGGGATTGGACGAGATGGGGAAAAGTTGGGAAATTTTCCCAAAGCAAAATCAAAAGAAAATATTAAAGGGAAATCCCACCCCCAATGTCCGAGCGGTGAAATCTTGCCACGTGTTCACGTGGCAACAAAAAATAATGCGGGCCCGCAGGGAAAAAGGGGTAGTTCAGGCCGCATCTAGTAGGATCATGCCATGTGTCTAGTCTGGGGTAGTGATCAAAAGTGACAAAAATTTAAGAGCAAAGGCCCACAATGAATCACAACATGCCATGTGTCCTCGGGTCATCGGGCCGGTGAAGAATTTTGGAAAATTTTCCAAAGGCCAAAATGGTGGAAAATGAGGCGGGGAAAGCCCGCATCCAATCAGAATGTGCCATGTGGCACCCGAGTGGTGGGGCATGAAGATTTTTGGGGAAATTTTCCCAAATGCAAAAAGGTGGGAAAATTTCAAATTTTCGTCCCACCAACCCATTTTCGGCCCTGTTTTGCCCTAAATGTTCAGAGGGGCATAACTTTCGATCCAGAGATCAGTTTTTCACATTCTTTATATCATTGGAAAGCTGGTGAAATTATCTACATGATTTCGGGCCAGATTTTGTGTTTTGGTGTGGTTTGGAGAGAGAAAACTTGAAAATGCCTCTGACACATGGAAACCAATAGAAATGACATTTCAACCACCATTTTTAATGAGGAATGGCTCGCATTCTCTCCCAGCATGGTCTAAAACATTGGGGGGTGGATTTTTCAGGGAATCCATGTTGCTTTTATGAATTTGGTTGGTGGTTGAAAGCTCCTCTCATGTTTTCCCACATTTCTCTCTCTTGAGCTCGAATTGGCATTGTAAAAGCCAGAATGAGCTCATTTTTAAGGCGTTAGACATTTTTTTGCTCTGCAACTTCTCTTTTCTTCCTCATTAGGTAGATTTGTGGAATTTTTACCTTTTCATGCAACTACAACACCCCTTTTTGCCTCTTGGCCATTGTAATGCACTGTATTGGACCTGGAATGATAATGTATGCTCTGTGATTAAATTTTCTCAATCCTTTCATATGTTTATCATTGTTTCCTAATCTCTCATTACATTTTGGCAATTTGTGCATGTTTTGTGTTGTATTTTCTTATGAATTGTGTATATCTTGTAGTAGCGGTGTCTACTACTCCTTTGGTGCATCACCTTAATTAGACTAGGTTTTATATTTTGCATTTTATCAACCCTGTCTCCTTGGCAAAGTTTGGTTAAAATATAGGTAAACCCTCTGTAGAATGTTGTAAACACTTGAACAGAGGAGTTTAGGAACCAGCCTCTAATTTGGAGGATCTTTTCCAACCTTGCAATTCCCACATTTGTGTGAAAAGATCCAATGTTTTGCAATCACACTTGATGCTAAAATGTCAACTAGAAATCTGATAGAACATTCGAGGGTGTCTTGTTGATTTTCACTAACAAAACCTTTTCAAAATTCCCAAATTTGAGGACTACAAT
The DNA here is from genome assembly GCA_018340775.1 of Taxus wallichiana var. yunnanensis. Taxonomy (NCBI): domain Eukaryota; kingdom Viridiplantae; phylum Streptophyta; class Pinopsida; order Cupressales; family Taxaceae; genus Taxus; species Taxus wallichiana. The sequence goes on from CM031244.1 coordinate 277,389,723, forward strand.
TCACAAAAATTTTGGAACAATTTTGACAAAGTTCCTTTACATTCTAGTAAATATCCTCTCAAAATGAGGTGAATTTTACAATATATAGATAAAGATCCTTGAAAATGCATCACCAACCAACGGTTTCATTAAATAGGTATGGGAAGAAATACAAATTTGGTACTTTTTTTTGCACGGGTAGTCATGGGTGTTATACCTCATTAAAATGGTAGTTGAAAAAAATTGTACTACTTCCATCAATGCCTCGGTTCATTCTGTAATAGGTTGGTTGCATGGAATTTCACTCTCGAGATGGTATCATTTTTCTCCCCTCTTGTGGATGGTAGCATAATTATTTCTAGTGTTGTGCAGTTGCATAAATAAATGACCCATGAACATGCTTTCTTTCTTTCTGGCATCCTTTTTCATCATGGCGTGAACACTTACATTTCCACTACCAATCGGTAGCGCAAAATATACTAGAAAATGGTATCATTCATACATATGCTACTAATGTCCCTAGTGTCACCCACCTACTTCTCCTTGTTTTTCTATGTAACTCACCCGTAGATCAAAAATTATTTTCAGTTAGTAGCATTAAAAATCAACTATTGATGACCATTGTAGTCAAAAATACTACCGACCAATAGTATCCATTCATTCTACCATCCAAGAGCATTTTGAGTCCTACCGGATGGTAGCATCCGTACATGCTTTACCGATTGGTAACACTTTGAGTGCTACCGGCTGGTAGCATTTATGTTGTTTTCCGTTTGTGGCATGAAGATCATCCTACCGATCGGTACCATATAGAATGCTATCAACCAATAACATATGTACATATTACTAACTAGTAGCATATAAAATGTTATGGGTCGTAGCATCTTTGATGCTACTGATGATGTTTTACCACCAATTTTCCCCCAACCAATTAGCTTAAACCTTTGTTGTGGCAAGCCATCTCGTCTTGAAAGGATACCAACTCAAATGAGCTAACCCATGAGCTAACCTAAAACTATAAATCATGCCTTGATCGGATTCCAATGCCGAGACACATTAAGTTGTCTATTTTGTAGGGTTGAAAAAATGGATAACAATTGGTGACTTGTGAGGTGATTTGCCTACTATCTATATCTAGAAGACTAGTGACCTCAGAGGATCCATTTGGCATGGAGTAATTCTAATTGCTGAAACTTAGGCGACACTTGATAATTCAACCCTTAAAATTTTGAAATTTTTTGGCATCTGATGTTTCTTTGAAAACCTTGGGCTGAAAATTGATTATCCCATCACAAGACCCTACATAAAACTGAAGTGCAATAGCAACAAGGAACAACTATATATAAACAAAAATTCATAAACATCTTAAATAGAACATTCAGATAGTGCACAAGCACTTATTAAAAAATCAACCCTATACTATAACAGAGAAATGTGCTACAAGAGCTTAAAGGAAATGAAATAATCTAATCTTGACAAGGAAATTACTTCACTTTAGCAATAATGTTTTAGATAGATTCCATTAACTGGAATATGTAATTCTTCACCATGAAATCTTGAAAATTGGAAATCATTGTTTTCTTTGCATCCTGAAATAATATAGGGGCCACTCCATATTACATCAAACTTGGAGTGTCTTCCTAGTTTGTCTCTATCGGAATCACACTTAAGGACTAAATCCCCCCTTGGAAGGTTCTATTTTTGGCCTTTCTAACAAATCTCATCTTGATTTGAGATTCATCTTTCTCTATTGCTTCCAAAGCCCAGTTTCTTAGCCCCTTAGATCCATGAGCTCCATGTGCCGAATACCATGGATGGAAACTCAAAAAAATATAGTTTCTTGATAAGCTCCAATGGTGGTAACTCTAGGGGATATTGGCAGCCTTTCTTCCCTACAATAGACTAAATTAAAAGGAGAATAACTAGTTCACTTTTTAGGAGTGATTCTATCAACCCACAAGGATGGTTTCAGTTTGGTATGCCAAGTCCTTTGGTTCTCATCTAGAGTCCTCCTGATTTTAAAAATATTATTTTTGGTGGACTCAGCCTTCCCATTACCTTGAGGGTAATAATTTCAAGATGTGCTCAAACCGATGTCATTCTTAACAACCTAATCGGATATCTTTATTGCGAGAAACTACAAGGCATTATCTGATATTATAGTGGAAGGGAAACAAAAAATTGTCACAACACCTTCAGAGAAATCCAGAATGTTAGCTTCATTTTCTTCCTTAAGTGCAACTGCCTCTATCCACTTTGTGAAGTAGTCGGTAGCTATCAAGATCCATTTGTGACCTAGGATGGAATTTGATTTGATCTCAGTAGATTGAGAAACGCAGGGTAGAATCTGATTAGTTTTATTTATCTCAATAAACCAATGTTACGAGAGAATGGGCTGTAATAGTTATAGATATTGTGCAACCAAATACAAACATGAAACAAATTTACATAGGTGAAACCATATTCCAAAATACATAAGCTTCCAATAACATCCAGGAAGCACACATGAATAAATACAAATATACTGTTAAAACTATAACAATATCCGTGAGAAACAAATATGGTTTAGAAACCATATAACTATACATAAAAAAATATGGTTTATATTATAACCATTATTATTTAATTAATAAAATTAATTAAATAAATATACTATGCATAATTAACCTAACATTCCCCCCCTTAATTGTGCATTTTCTCAAGAGATGAGGAGAGGAACTCTCTGAACAACTCAAACTTGTCATGTGCAAGTGAATTTGTGAAGATATCTTCTGTTGTTCAACTGTTGGACAATATTGAAGCTAGATGTTATGCTTCAACACATATTCACATATGAAATGAACCTGCACCTCAATGTGCTTTGTTCTCTTGTGAAAAACTATATTGCGAACAAATTTGAGAACACCTTCATTTTCAACATACATGGTACTCCAAGTCCTTCCAATATGTGACGTAGCCAAATCATTTCACGAGATAGCTTCTCCTACGAGAACAATACTTGGCTTACATGGAAGAATGAGAAACAAAGTGTTGTTTCTTGCTTCCCCATGCTATTGGTCCAGATCCCATAAAGAATACAAATCTAGAATTGGATTTTTTATCATCAATGTTACCTACATGATCTGAATCTGAATATCCGGTCTAGAAGAAGTTTTTGTTCTTCTTGTATTCTAGACCAAGATCCACTTGATCCTTTAAGATATCACAAAATGCACTTTTCTACTTTCCAATGACAAAATTTGGGTTCCTACATGAACCTGGATAGATAGCTCACTACAAATATGATATCTGGTCTAATGTAGGTTAGGTAAATGAGACTCACAATCAACCATCAATAGAGAGTGGCACTTACCTCAAGAGATGGATCGAACGAGATAAGCTGTAATATATTATCCATGGGTGTAGTAATCGAGTGTGTAATCCATCATCCTAAACTTCTCGAGCATAGTCTTGGTATATTTCATCTGAGAAAAAAAAATATGATTCTGTTTTTACCACACTTCCAATCCAAGAGAATAGTGCATCAGCCGAGATCGGTCATGTCGAATGATCGATTAAGATATTTCTTTGTTGCATTGTTCATCCTCACCGAACTTGCCAATGATGACTAGATCATTAACATAGACAACAAAAATCACCATCCCCCTTTCTTTTTGAGGTAGTTATTGGGATCATATGGATTTCTAAAAATCCATGTTGTGCGCGATGCTCATCAATCTTGATGTACCATGCCCGGGTGCTTGTTTTAGACCATACAAAGATTTCCTCGGTCTGCATACCTTTGCTTTTTGACCAGTACAACATATCCCTCGGGTTGAGTCATGTAGACTTCTTCTTGTAAATATTCATTTAGGAATGCACTTTTTATGTCCATTTGGTGAACTTTCCATCAAACCGAGCAGCAAACTAGAGCAAAAAATCATCCTGATTGTTTTGATCTTAGTCTGTGGGAGCGAATGTCTCCTCATATTCAATGCCTTCTTTTTGTGCATACCCCTTGCTACAAGTTTTTCTTTTTTTTTTTCCACTTTGTCCCATCTACTTTGTACTTTGTTTTAAATATCCATTTGCATCCAATGGTTTTCTTCCACGATGGAAGATCGACAAGCTACCAAGTGTTATTCTTCATCATTGATTGATATTCTGAATCCATGACATCTTTCCAAGCTTTTGACTGTAGGGCTTCCTAGATTATAGAGGGCTCATCTGATTCAATAATTCTACTCATCAAAGAAAAGTTAACCTCTCTTGATTTACTATGGTCTAGGGGTGGATGTATCTAGTGGAGCATCCAATCTTGCATCTCATAATGTACTTGTACACCATTTAGGCATACACTGAACTATTCCCATGGGTCATGGTTCTATCTGATCAACAACATCATCCCCATCATTACTTTCATCTTCAGAGGGAACATCATCTTTAATTTTTACAACAGGTGAAAAATCTACATCTTGTGAGTCTGTAGGAGGAGTCTCTACTTCCTTCTTCTCGAAAAACTCAACATCTCTGCTGGTGTAGACTTTTCTGGTCTTAGGATCCATCAATCTATACCCAAGAGTCTCTTCACTATACCCAATGAAGATGAGTTTCTGTGACTTCATGTCCAATTTATTTCTATTTTTTTGGGTATGTGCATGCTTTCTTTGTAACCAAATACTTTGAGGTGTGCAATAGATGGTTTCCTTTTTACCATGCTTCTTGTGGTGTTATTCCATCAAGAGCACTTGTGGGTGATTTTTTCAAAAAATACACTGATGTCTTTACTACTTCTTCCCAAAATGTCTTTGCAAGTCCAGAATCATCAATCATGCATCACACCATTTCCATGATAGTATGATTTCTTCTCTCAACAACACCATTTTGTTGCGGTGTGTGTGGAGGAGGCATTTGTTGATGAATCTCATGAGTTTGTAGGTAGTCTCTGAACTCATCACTGGTGAATTCCCCCTCGATCTGAGTGGAGAGTTTTGATGTGATGACCAGTTTCTTTCTCAACTGCTACTTTGAACTTTTTGAAGGTTTCAAACGCTTCAATTTTCTTGCAAAGACAGAAAAATCCACATTTTCCACGAATAGTCATCAACAGAAATCATGAAGTACTAGAACCTAGAATGACTTGGCTACAACGGACCAAAAATATCGGTATGAACCAGGTCAAGTTTACCATGAGCTCAAAATGTACTCCTCTGGAATGAAGCTCTGTGTTGTTTGCTTGCTAGGAAGTGAGGACACTTGTCTGTATCCTTCTGAAGAGATGGTAGCCCATGTACCATATTACACCGGTGAAGTGTTTCGAAATATTTGAAACTTACTTGACCAAATCTCTGATGTCATAAGCTGTCTTTGAGGTGGAGTTTTTAGGCACAAGTGCTGATCATATCTATGAACAAAATCAAGTTGTAACATGCATCCCACATTGGAGGCTTTTGTAATTATTTTCGAGCCTCTTGATTTATCTCGAATCAAACATGTTTTCTTTCCAGATTGACTATCAAAGTCAATTTTCATGTTGTGATCTAGGAGTTGACTAACTGTAAGAAAATTCTTTGTCAACCTAGGGACATAGAGGACATTTGATAGTCTATATTTGCATGAACCAAGGGGTAGAGAAATGTTCCCAATCCCTTGAATTGTATATGAAGAATCATCTCCCAATGAAACATGATTTTTCGATGGTGTGTCCCTCATTGAAATAAACTAGTCTCTGTGGCCGAGTCATGTGTCGAGTGGCTCCCAAATCAACATACCAGACATCACTAGATGACATGGATGGTTCACTTGATTGAGTAGTGAACAAGAAGTCTTCATTATCTGATTGTTCTTGTTGCTCAACAATATTACCTTGTTGGTGGGGTCTTCTTTTCCAGTTCCCCTTTTTTTTCCCATGATTTTTGTTAGAATGTCCCTTGTAAGATTGTTTTTGTTGTGGTCTAGAGTTACTGGATGAACCTTTCTTATAAGTGTTATACCAACAATCTTTTAAGTCATGTCCTCTTTTGCAGATTGGACATTTCTTCTTCTGTTGATTGTCCCCATGATATTGATTCTGATGTTGGGACTTCTTATAGGAATTAGGTTTTCCTTTACCTTTTCCTTTCCATTTTTGATGTGAAGACAATTCCTACTCCTCTTCATCATCCTTATTGTGCATTGCTTCCTCTTGTTGCAGTAGGTTTACCAGTTTGTCAAAACCAACTGTCATATCTGACATGTTTAGTGTTGTGAAAAAAATGTGGTAAGAAGAGGGGAGTGCTCTCAGAACAATGGGAATGAGAGCATCATCTGTGACTCGGTTCTCCTAGGGCTAGAAGTGAAGCCCTCAATTTTGTAACTCTTCTTAAGAAAGCTTTAATTTTTCATTCTATTTGAAATTTAGTGTATGTAACTGACTCTACAAATTGAGTATAACATTCTTGTTCTTGGCCCCGTATACTGTGCTCATTTATCCCACGCTTCTTTTTCTATTTTGGCATCTCAAATGTGGGGTTGCACATCATCGACACTCCAAACAAGATGATGAGTTTGGCCTTTTGATCTACTTTATCAAACTACCACTGTTGTGTTGTATCAGTGGCTGATCTGGTCAGAGTACCATTCACAGTAGGCCAGATATCTTCAAACTCAAGTTGTGTGTTGATTTTAGTCTTCCATGCAGCATAGTTATTTCCTCTGAGAAATTGTGAATCCGGAAGAAAAAATTTGGGGGCATTGGTGCCCATTGTGCAGAGATCACTGATAGGGTTTGGCTCTTATCACTCCAGGTATTAGGTTTCCCAATCTATAGACCGTCGATCGATATCTTGAACCTTTCTATATACACACCCTTCCATATACCCGTCGTGCGTGGAAGAATCTCACCCTTTCTATATACCCAGTGATGCGTAAAAAAGGTGTTAATGTATGTGAAAGAATTCAATACATGGTACCAAGATAGTATTGATGGGGTATGTACGATTATTGATACCGGCTCAAAGAAATATCCTCATACGCATGCGTAACTTTGCTATATACTTGGATAATTTCTCGGTCTAGATTTATGTCTTGCGAATCGTTCACGAGATGGATGGGAAGGTTCATAATGTGTTCACTTTGTGACCTTATTACTCCCCGTCGATTTATAGGGATGATGCCCAAACGATGTTATTACAGCTATATTAGGCATTAAGTGCGGTATTAGTCGTGTCGTCTTTACCCGTAAGTGCTTCCTAGAGGCACCATATATACCAACGCTATGAATGAGATCTAGGATCTCGTGAGTGTTCTGAGAACCAAATTTTTATTGTTTTTATTACAATTCTACTAGTTTATGAGTAGTTACAAAGTTTGTAGTTGACTATGGCAACCTGTAAATTAGTACAATATTCTAAAGTATACAAATTACATTCAACAATCTAGAAAAATTGAATGGCGAGGCACATTTTTTTTTTTTTTGGGCCTACTGTGGCCTCAAGAGCCCAAAATGCAAAGAATTGCAAAAAAATGAAAATGCAATTTTTAGGAATCCCCCTTTTAGAGAAAGTTTCTTGAAATGAAAAAACAGGCTGAATGGGAGAAAAAAAAAATTACCCTAAATTAGGGATTTCTCCGCTAAATTTAGTTAGTTATAGCTAAATTCAAAATTTCTACTAAATTTGGTGGTTCCACCAAATATTCTGCCAAATTCAAAATAAGTTGGGGTGGGATTTGAACCACGCACCTCCCACTTCTAAGGATTTCCCTCTATCCAACTTGGCCACTTAAGGGCGCTTGATATAGGAATGAACAAACTTGTATTTAATGAAAGGTAAAAGTGACTTACCTTTTGAAAATGTGACCTGGCAGAGGTCCCACATGGCTGCATGTGTGGATTAGGGTTTATTTTGCCCAAAAAATGGATTTGAGATGTTTTTATCTCCCTTTTTCTTTTGATTTTTCTCCACTTTGAATGAGTCGCTTGTTCTTTTTTATTTTCACGGCTTTGGCCGCTTAAACCCTAGCTGTGGCCACTTTTACTTGTATGCAGTCTGATTTTTTTTTTTGCATTCACTGCTAATGGCCGCCACATTTTTTTATGTATGTAGGTTGCTTTGCTTGCTGAAAGGTCACCTTTGTTGATTTTTATGGCCGCTTGTTTGCTTTCTTGTATTTTGTATACCGTTTTTTTTACAAAAAAATTTACAGGATCTGCGTGGAGAGCTTATGCCACCACCTTTTCCATGTTGTTTGCAGGTCCAGGTGGAGTGGTTGGAGGATGGCATAGAGGAGATCTTTCCAAAATCTTGTTGTTTTGTTTTCAACATTGTGCTGCTTTGTATTGGAGGACGTAGGTCGTGTATAGGAAAAATGGCACAGACTTGCAAGGGCTCGGGCTCACGTTGAAAGGCACAACATGGATTTATTTTCTAGACAGCTCTGCTTCAATATCCCAACTTGGTGGATAGCACAACAGACCTCCAAAATAACTCTGTAAAGTAGTTTACAAGCCTCCAAATTTGATAACAAACAGATAATATTATCTGTACAAAACCCCTAAATGGAATTTTTTTATAATGTATATACCTACAACAAATTTTACCTGGTGCTAGGTGTACCAGTGCAAAAAAAAATTACCTTCCAAACACCTAGAAGGAACAAGAGGATGTGGGGAGGAAGGGATGGGGCTGGGAGGTTGCACGAGGCTGCACAGGCTCTCAAATGTTGCAAACGCTTCTCCAATCTCCTCTCTCTCTGCTGCTCTCTCTTCCACACCTTCACAGGTCCAGATTCTCACTCTGGTACCAAATGTAGATTGAGAAATAGGGGCGGAAGCCTGATTAGTTTTATTAATCTCAATCAACCAACGTTACAGAGAATGGGCTGCAATATTTATAGATATTTCACAGCCAAATACAAACATGAAACAAAGTTGCACAGGTGCAACCATATTCCAAAATACACAAGCTTCCAATAACACAGGAAGCACAAATGAATAAATACAAATATCTTTTAAAACTATAACAAACATCCATGAAAAACAAATATGGTTTAGAAACCATATAACAATACATAACAAAAATATGGTTTATATTATAACCATTATTATTTAATTAGTAAAATTAATTAAATAAATAAAGCGTGCATAATTAACCTAACATGATCACCCAAAATTCATAGAAATAGGGTGGAGTGGAAGGGCTGATAACTTCTCTTTACCTATGAAAATGTCACACTTCTTTAATTTATTTATCCATGAATAGCAATCATTGAAAAGATTAGGTCAGTAATAACCAACTTTCATGATTCTAAGAGTTGTTACTTTTGAGGAAAAGTGGTCACCAATTTCTCCATCATTAAACTCATGTAATATCCTCTCCACCTGATCTATTTTTTCTGCACCATAGGAGGACATCATTCATAACCTTTTTGAATAAAATATTATCCATAAACACATATGGTATAGTTTGCATCCTGAAATACCTTCTCTTGGCCTTACTCAAAACTTGAGGGCTTTGACCTATTTGGAGGAAGTGGACTATATCTTGAGTCCAATAAGGATTGGGTGAGGTATTGACTGATTACTCTTGATCATATAAAACCACAAGGATGGCCTCTTGATCTGCATGCTGAATTGAAACTAGATGTTCACACAACCATTTTCCTCTAACCATTTTTTTCACATTGATATCAATGTCATACTCCATGACCTTGGTTATCTAACAAACCCTTTTCTCATTAAGGTCCTTGTTCAATAGAAATTCTTTTACACCAACATGTGTAACTAGTAGATGAATTTTTTTATTTGAAACTAGATTCCTATTTTTTTTTTTTTAAATTAATCACATCAAGTACATGTTTATCAATTAATTAATATCTTACCTCATAATCTTGAAGGCGTTGGCTGAAGAATGTAACATGATACTCTAGTCCTTCTTGATTTATCTATATTAGTATTACAGATATTGCATGTGTGTCACCAAAAACAAATAGAGTGAAGTCCTTTGAAAAATCTATATTTATGAGGGTTAGATCTTGTGCAATGTCTTTCTTTATAGCTTCAAAGATTTTTTTCCTTTGGTATTCCATTTGAAATCCATGTTCTTCTTCAACATCAATGTTAGTGGCTTGAAAAGATTAGAAAAATTAGGAACAAACCTCCTAACAAAATTGATTTTCCCCAAGAAACTTTGGAGATCCTTCTTATGACTTGGAAATGGTAATGCTTGAATAGCTTCAACTCTTTTTGATCAATATCCATCCCCTCCATAAACACAATGTGGCCTAAGAGATTTCCTTCATGAGATAGGAAAATGCACTTCTTCATATTTAAAGACACCCTGAATCTCCTGCATCTTTGAAATACTTGCATGTGGTGGTGGAGGTGACTTGCTAAGTTCTTGGAATACACTTTGTGATATCATCAAGGTAAATGAGCACTATATTTTTATCAAGCACTTGAATTCCATGTCCATAGCCCTCTAAAATTTAGCTATGAGGTTTGACAACTTGAAAAACATTTTCATATAATCGTAAGTGCCTCATTTTATTGTGAAGGATATTTTGAATTGGTCCTCCTCCTTCACCATAACTTTATTATAACCTAATCATCCATATAGCAATGAAAACCTTTCTTATCCATCTACTACCTATAATACCTACTCCATTGAGGGAAGTGGATAATGATCCTTGAGAGAATTTGTGTTTAAGTCCTAGAAATATACACACAACCTCATTTCCTTGTTTCTCTTCCTAACAGTACTAGGTTAGCAACCCACAAAGAGTGCTTGATTGGGAAGATGATGATTTCTTCAATGAGCTTGTTTAGTTCTTTCTTCATGAGAGGCTCGATATGAGGATTCATCGGCCTCTATTTTTATGTGATGGGCATATTTTCCAGATCTAGTTCAATAGTTTTTGTGCCAACTTCAGATTGAATCCCCTTAAGTCTTCATAGCTCTAAGAAAAGACATCTGGGAATTCTTTGCAAAGTTGTATGAAATAATATTTTTCTGGACTAGTACTCACCTTACCAATCTAGATTATTTTTCCCTCTCCAACTGAAGTGGGCTCTGAATATTCTCCTTTGACTTGGATGTTTTCCTTTTCCTTCCAGAATTGGTCATTGGGGTTGAAGATTGATTCTAGAGTCACTAATCCTTTAGGTAATTGGTTTGTTTTTATTTGGACCACTTGATCACCATATTGTTTCTCTAGTTTGTCCTAGTTCCTTGAAGATAACTCAACCTCCTCTCAAAGGAAGTTAATAATTTTTTGATCACTCTCAAATACTTTCCGGCTAGTGTTGTTGTCATAAACAACTAGCCTTACCACCACTACTTTTAAATGGGGTTGTTTTTTATCCCTTTTGATACTATCAACCACATCAAATTTTTCCCTGACTTCAGCAAGTTTTTCCACAGCCACATTCTCTTTTCTAGGGATGGAATGAATGTTGAAGGATTAAAAAAAGTCTAAGAGGTCCTATACCCTATTCTTATAGCTCTTGATAATATCATTTTTTCCACATGTAGCCCTCTAATTTGATTTACAACCATCTCACTCTCTCTAAAAACATATAGGTTTTCGATACCTCTTTTCCTTTCCCAATGAATTCCATGGATTAAATATTCATATGCACTTGTGTTATTTGAAAAATAAAATGAAACTGAAATTTTAGTAGTAATTTATACCTTGATGTAACACAAGCATCGAACCCCCTCAAGTGCCTTTTCTAGTCCTTGAACCATAAAAAAAAAAAACTACCAAAATTTGTTGTCATCCTTTTCATCCTGCTTTTTGATGTTATAGAGAGGTGGATTTTCTTCCTGTAATCAATAAATTCCTAACTCATCCTCTTCCATTTCTTTTTACACATCAAATCCATTATTTTGTTTTCCCATTCATCAAATGTTAAGTCTGAAATTCCCTAACCTTAGTATTTATGTTTTGAGTGCTTATACAATCTTCTTGATCAAAGGCTTAATAGTTATCATTTATTAGACTAGGCACGTGAGGCTCAATGTGATAATTGGTAGTTGGATAAAATTGGATTGTATCTTTAGCTCCATAATTTTTTTGGAGAGAATGTGGGACCAATTAGTTGATAGGTACCCACCAATTTTAGCCATGAAGTCCCTTGACAAACACAAAGAAAAGAGTGGTGGCAAATCAATGACTTATTTATCTTGTTGAACTGTGACATTTGGGCATGAATGTAGTGTAAGAAAAAATTATTTGATTACTCCAAATATTCCAACTAATATTCCATCTAATTTCACTACTCATTTTAACATCGATTCATATTGTAGCTTTGAGTTGATCAACTATTTACTTGTGAATCACGAGATCTACTTGCTTCCAAATTAATCATGCAATTGTGTAAAATATTTCCCCAATAATTAGAGATATATAGAATGATGGAGGCTTCATAATTTTACCTTTTTACCTCCTTGACGATCCTCTTGTTGAGTTGTATTGGTTACCACCTTTTCTTGATCTTTGGATGGTTCATTTGATGCTTACTAATTCGCCATGGTTGCTTGCACTAAATCTATTTGGCTCGGGATAGCTAATGATTCCCAAATTGAGATTTTTACATTCATTTTCTTCATTTTATCTATGACATAGAAAGGATATGAGGTATCCTTCTCCTTCTATTTTTTTGCACTATCGTATCTTGCACATTAGCTACTACAATAGGTATGCTAGGCATATTTTGTGAGCACGGGACTAGATTTGAACTACCAACTCCTTGGGTGTGATAAAGGTGGAGAAACACCTATATTTTATTATTTTCCTCCTTATATATTTATTTTATTAGACCTTATGTTGGTTATTACTACCTAATAAGGATACTTGGTTTATACCACCAAAATCTATTGTTTGATAGTTCATTAATGAATTTTTATACGGAGGTACTTCTTGAGTAGATGCCTACTATTGATTTTCTTCTTAGCTTCTTTCTTAAGACACACCAAAAATTTTACCGTCAAGTTCTGGTTTAGCATTCCATTGAAAAATGTTTCTGATTATGGGGTTGACCCCATGAAAAACCATTTATACTCTTGTGTAAGATTATTACGGACTGGAACCAAGGCTTGAGATGTTGAAGTTATACTAGGATTGTATGGATGAAATGGTCTAAAAGTTGGGACGTATCCTTGGTTTTTATTTTCAGATTGAACATGGGGTATATTAGGCTGATATGAAGGCCCATTTGATTGGGCTTGAGGCTGATAACGTCTAAATGTTTGGGCCTACTACCTCTTGAGGGTTACCAATTCATTCCCTAGGTTCTGTAATTGCTTCATAACCTCTTGGAGTTCATTTGAGGTACTAGAAGAAGAGGTGGAAGACTCATTGGAACTCTAATTTATAGGAGTAGGAATAGGGGATAACTTCAGATTTTTTCTATAACTAGGATTCCCCATTTCTAGATAAATAAGAGCAGGTGTCCTAGGTGCAAGTTTACTAGATTTAATAAGGAAACTTTCAGCCCGATGGATATGGCATAAGCTCCTAGTAAGTTTATCCCTCCCATGGATTGTATCATAACAAATATATAATAATTTAAAGCTTTAAGGAAATAGAGAAATGAACCTGTAGTAGTTGGCCTTATGGTAATTGAAATCATGCCCCACATTCTTTAAAATTTGAAATTGAAGTCATCCATCACTCATTTGGTTCCCTCTTTATAGTTATTAGTTGTTCTAGAAAAGAGGTTATCCACTTTCTCTTCGAATTGAATACATAGGGATGTGCATAGTGCATTCCAATTAGTAATTAAACCTTCCATAAGACTCTTAAACCATTATAAAGCTCTTCCTTTGAATGAAGAAGCTAATAACCTAATAGCCACATCTTGTTCAATGATCTGATGGATAGTGTAAACATTGGAAATATCTTGAATGTGGTCAGCTAGAGTAGTCTGATTCTCCCTAGTGAAGAAAGGGATGCTCTTGAGAGCAGATGTTGGAATGGGATTGTTGGCATTAAGAGAAAGAGGATTGCTTCAGTAAAATTGACAAATCCCAAATTCTATTGTGTTGCCATTGTAATAGGTCTAAGAACTCTAGTAGACTGCAAGAAAGGCCTACCAAGAGGTGGAGTGGAAAGAGTCCTATTTGGTGGTGAAGGTGACCTTTGAATAGTTCTTCCTCTTCTTCCCCTTCTAGGTGATAATTGCAGTACTCAAAAGCTCCCTCCACTTTGCAGCTTTGGACCTTTTTGAATCCTTGTAATGAAATTGAGCACAAACACTACTGAAATTAGTTGATTTTATTATTTGAGTTGCAGGATGTGTTTCTTCAAATCCTCCAAATATTATAAGTTCACCAAGACACACACCTAATCTTGATAAACATGGAAGTATTGACTTCTAGTCCCATTGGGCATGCCAAAATTGTTATGTCAAAAAGTAGCACCCTAGGATTTGCACATTACAAAACCCTAATTTTGACTAACATGGGATTGTCTCAAGGTGTGGGAACCTTGCAATTTGAGACAAACCTCTAGAGAAGGTTGGTTCCTCTACCTATTCTAATGCTAAAACTACTCCTAGAAAGTTAAAATAAAACTATTCTAACACTAACCTATAATTCTAAGGGACCATGAAGAGAGAGAGAGAGATAGAGAGAGATGCATAAATGAAATTCCTAAACTAAAGGAGGTGGTAACACCAAGAACAAGGGAGTGGAGATATCCTAAGTGAGTGAAAATAGGGAGTAAAAAAGTGAGAGAGGGTAGGAAGAAGTGCCACAATCTGAAACAATATTAAAGTCCCTATATTCATGGAGCAAAACAAATCTAAATCCTACAAAAGAATACAAAATGCACAATATACCTGTAAATGTAATGAAAGGAAAATAATACAATACAAATTGATCTCGAGTAGAAAATCCACAAAAATAAATTGTATTTCTTAAAAGGATTCATAATCCATTACATTATAGGTACAAGGTAATAATAATTTACAAAATGCCCAAAGTTGAGGCGTGCACTCAAAAAATTGTTTTAACAATTTTGATAGAGTTCATTTATATTTCATAATGTCTCCTCTAAAAAGGAGTGGATTTTATAATATATACATGAAGATCCTCAAAATTACTTCACCAATCGATAGGTTTCATTAAAGAGATATGGGAGGCCATAAAAATTTGGTACTTTATTTACACAGTATCCATGGGCATTATACCTCATTAAACTGGTAGTTGAACAAATTTTTACTTCTTCCATTAATTCTTGGTTTGTTCCTACATCTAGCCGGTTGCATGAAATTTCACTCGCGGATGATAGAATTTTTCTCCCCTCTTATGGATGGTTGCATAATTATTTCTAGTGTCTTACGGTTGCATGAATGAAACTCGGCTAGTACCATGTTTTCTCTGCTACCATCATCCTTTTTCATCATGATGCGAAACAGATTACATTTACTACACCGTGTGGTAGCTCAAAATACATTATCAATCGGTAGCATCTATAAACATGCTAATGGTATCCCTATTGTCACCCACCTACTTCTCCTTGTCACTTTTTACAACGGCCATTAGCACAAGAAATACTATTGGTTTGGTAGCATTAAAAATCTAATACTTGATGAATGTTATCATCGACAAACACTCTTGATGGTAGCATCTATACATGCTACAATCCGCAGTTAGCATCTAAATATGTTACATGGTGCTTCTGATTTTTCTTCCTTTGCAGCATTTTGATCCTGTTACCATCTAGTAGAATTTAAAATGCTACTTGGTGATAACATATTACATGCTTCTTGGCGATGTTTTACTTGTTGTTTTCCCCAACCAATCGGCTCATACCTTCATCATGGCGAGCTAGCTCACCACAAAAGGATACCAACTTAGTCAAGCTAACCCATGAGTTACACTATAAATTCAAACCATGTCTCGATTGGATTCCAATTCCCGGACCTATTAAGTTGTCCATTTTGCAGGATGCAAAAATGGATAACATTACTAACTTATGTTCTTCTTCTTTTTTTGAATGAAATAATATAATAAGTTAAGGTTAACTTAACTGATAATAAATAAACTTCATAGTTTATTTATAAGATAACTATCTCATGCACACATGGAATGATAATTCAAATTTTATGGTACATTTACAAAAAGTACTGTAGACACTGGATTTTTTACCCTAGGTGACCTATCCACCTTTCACACACACACATCATTAAAATATATCATGTAACATATCCTAAGGCACTACGCTCACCCTATAAAATCACATTTTTACCCTCCATAAACCTTATCTACCTACCTTAGCCTCCCTAAACCTCTGCAATCATCTACCTCTCTTTTAAACCCAATTTTATCCCACTACCCAACCTCCTAACATTCTTAACCAAATTACAACACATCCATACTTGAGAAATATATACTTGGAAGTTCTTACAACCACTTAGGAGATGTTTTCCCTTAATCTTATGGATCACTAGTAATCCTAACAAATCACCACCGATTATAGATAGGACCTCAAAGCTCATGGTTTGGGGATATATAATTATTAAAGAAAATGTCTTCCACATTAGTGAATCGATGACATCATCACCAACTCTTAAACATCCTCATTGCAATTTTCAGGTCATCGATACTATACAAATCTCCTATGATAACTTATAGGTCTATCTAGCCCATTTTTGAATTTAAGGTAACACAAGCTTCATTTTTATATTTTTATTTATTTTCCATATTAGATAGAATTCTAATCAATCATCCCGAGTCTTTGTTGTAGACAAAATCTCTTTTATCAATATATTAACTTTTTTACATACATCACCGATGATTTACCAAATCATCATTGATTCTCAAAATCACCCATGATCCTGCAGATCACCAACAATCCTTGTCAATTTAATAATTTTACCTCGATAAAATATTTTTACTATATTTCTATCAATCTGGTTTTGGTCTAATTAGTTTTCTACAAAATGTATGTTTTGTAGATGAATGATCCATGTCCTTCACACCATTACAAGCACATACGAACTCCCGATCTTCCAACATCCATTTGTGTGGGAGAAGTTTGACATCATAAAGGAGATCAATTTGTGTGTCATTTCCCTCACACCTAAAGTCAAAGACATCAAGAATCAGCTCAAAATCATATGAGAGGTACAATACATAGCCGAATAATCCTTGTTTGATTATTTCTTTAATTTCAAACTTTCTACTACATTATCTTTGGACACTTACAATATTGAATAAGATCTTTTCATACCCCTCGAGTTTTACATATTGTCATTTATATTTTCATTATAAAATGACTTAATTGTATCAAATGAGTTAACACCATTTAAGGAATTTCCACATTCACGGGATTAGAATTCATCAAGAAACTCATTAACATATTTTTATAATATTTATCTATTAAGTTGTCTTTGTATGCGGTCTCTTCATTTAGAGGTAGGAGGATCCTCTTTCATTACTCACAGACTTAATCATTCCAACAATGTGATTTTTCAAACAGGTATTGATAAACCTTTCCTTATTTTCTTTTTTAGTAGTTTCATAATTTATAGCACCTAACTGAAAAAACCAAAATATCCTAGCATGCACGATGGGACCTCTTTAGTCATTTTTGATTTAATACTTCATATCTCTTTATTTATTCTATTTTCAATATCATTTAACTTTTCAGTCAGATTTTATTACTATTTCCATTTTGAAAGTGTGCTTGAAACATTAAAAATAAAAAATTAAGAAGGAAAAAAAATCACAGGTATACTCTTTTATTTTATCATTTTCTTTTAACATTACATTTTTATGTCTTTTTCTCAATGAATTAAATATTTCATTATGATCCTAAAACAAATATTCATACATGATTTCTCACATCACTTAATTAGGATTTAAAAGAATTGCATTCATGAAAAACTCCTTCACATACAACCAAATCACATCAAACTTAATTTGCATCTAAACAATCCTTCTCAGGTGTACCTACTTGGATTTCACCACCAAGAGGATAATGCAACTCGGTGTTATTAAAAATATAAAAAAATTGTGGGTGATATGTTGCATAAGAACTTGTTACCATTATCGTTTTAAGATCTGTGAAGTGAAGGGGTAAGCCCCAATATCAAGCCTCATACTTGACACCAACATAGATTTAAGCCTCATGTACCTTTGGGTATATCGAGGACTCCATCGTTAAAATTACCTAAAACACACCTTACACAACCTTCTTTTAATACCTTTTAATCCATTTTTCACATTTCACACCTTTCTCAAATTAATCAAGATGAACAAAATTCCTTGTGTGAATTATTTGTAGTGCTTTTAAATAACAACTTTTATTTTCCTTCATTGATTTTTTTGTTCATGGTTTTAACTAGAAAACAATCTTGTTTATAAAAAATTGACCATATTTCAAACCCTCTTCAACAATCCCTAAATTCTTTGAGACCTAAATTCTTTAAATTTCCAACCATAATTGACCAATTTCAATCACCTTCAGTGGAAAATCAAGAACCTCCTAATTCTCCTAGTTCCCAATCGACCACATCAAAATCCCAGTTCCACCTAGCCCCTACTTCTTCAATAGTGGTAATCCATTTTTATATAAATTATGGATTCTAACCTAATGTACCTTAATGCATACCTCACTTTCGAGGTGTCTTTCTACAACAACCCATCACTATTGTCACTTTTAACACTTCCCAACTCATTGACCCTAATCACAAGTCGATCATCCATTAAATTCATCCCTACTCCATTCTTGGTCGAATGGGGGCATTAATCCCTACCTCATCAGTCTCAGTCATAAATTTTGACCTTAATGTTGTCTCATCACAAGACATGCCCAACTGAAAACCATCCTCTTCATCTAAACCTTCGTCAATCTCGTCATCTTCATAAAACAATACTAACACATCTCCTTCCACATCTATTCTAGCAGCCTTTAGTGCTTCCCCTCAACCTCTTGTAATCTTGGTTTTTAATCCTAATGCAACCCCTCTTATCCCATCACAAAAACACCACATCCTCCATTCATAATTTAGGCATGTCCATCCCCACATCTATACCTCTCATTAAGACTAGCTCTATTGTTAGATTTCACCCATTCTCAAAGCAAGAACTTACTTCTCACGTGTCACAATAGAGCACCATTTCCTCTCAAAGTATGTACCATAACTATCTTAACCCCTTATCAACACTTATGTTCCTATCCCCTATGAGTATATCCAACCATCACAACATTTAATTTCATATCATACCCACAATGTTCCCACGAGTGTTCCCTTAAGATTAATGCATCATTAACCTATCATCTATACCAAGAAGAAAAACCTCATGTCATCATTCAATCCCCAACATTCTTCAAAATATGATACTTTACAAGTATTAATGAATATGATTTCAAGTCTTTAAGTTTCCACCATGGATCCTAAAAGCACCGTTTCATATGAACAAATCTTTAACAAACATATTCACCCATCAAGACATTTCAAGTCCTATCCCCCACGCTAAAACTCCTAATTTTATTAAATTCTATAGTAAGGTGAACCCTCAACAACTAATTTGATATTTTCAACATGTATGTTACCACATCACACATGATCAAGACCTTATGTTGAGGACATTTCCTATGTCATTACTAGGGCCCACACTTGATTGGTATAATAGTATCCGGAAATATTCCCTCTTTTTATTTTCACAACTCACATAATGTTTCTTCAAATATTTCTCCATAAATATTACCCATAATATTTGTAACAAATCTCTATGCTATCAAACAACTCGATGAAAAATCTATTATAGATTTCATCACTCGCTTGAAGGGTGTCATTAATAAATTATTCTTCACCCTCCCATAAACCAATTTTATCAAGTATTTCACTCATTCTTGCGCTAAACACATATCATCGACACTTCAAATTCAATCCTTCCAAACATTTAACAAAGCCTTTACCATGGACCACACATTATAAATTTTTTCCCTCAAGGATTCTAAGGTTAAAATTTAATCAAAGAAACCTAATCTTGAGCCCCCATTTAAACCTTTATCAAGTAACAATAAATTCAAAGTATTCAACAAAGGTGGTCATTGTAAAAGTTCCTTATAAAGGCCATTCAAATTCTGACTTTGCTCGACCCCAATATAACTAGAAACCCATAAGAGAATCCTATAGTGTAACCAATGAAAAACTCCTAGATGTGTATATGATCAAACTTCCTCTTATCAATACATTTATTTTCTAAACCTTCATGGTATCGAGAAAATGATTATTGTAAATACCATCAAGTCTAGGGCCATGACATTGAAAAGTGTCAATTGTTTAGAAAATTTTACCAGGATCTTATTGACCAAGGTGACCCACATCTTGACAATTTAATGCACCTCCAAATTAGAAATTTCATACATATAAACTACCATTTCCAAATCATGCCTCGTACACTAGTCAACCCTAATCTAATGTCATCAACTCTCATCACATTATTAGCATTGTTAAATACCTCTCGTTACTCCTTTAACATCTAGTGTTTCTACCACAAAAACACCTATTGAATCATCTAATTCCTCTAGTCTTGTCACTGACAAGATCATGAACCCTCCCGCATCTACCGCATCTACTTTAGACCCACCTATTACTTCTTCAAAAGTCTCAAAAAAGAAACCCATCATTGAAATCACCAAAAATTGTTTTAAATATCACATCACCTGACACTATATCCAAAACCTCAAAAAATACACTAGCAATCTCTAAAAAATTCATCTATGAAAATATATAATGCACCATATATTCATCAAACAACCTCTTCACATAATAAAAATACCTTTCCTTCCATATTAGGGCCTCACCACTCATCTAAACTTATAGTCACCATCAAAGAATCTAAGATTGTTCCCTAACCATCATTCAAACATGTCATGTAGAGTATAATCTCATCATCTCCAACCTTCAAATTATCAAATGATGTATGATACCCTTCATCCTCATCTCGGTCACTTTGATAGGGAACTATATTGGAACCCTTGAAAAAAACATCTAACTCTAAATAATCTATGTGTTTTCCATTGTGTGTTTGTGTTGTCATTGATATCAACTCAATTGATGAAAAAGGTAGTTATGAGGTCATGTGCATCTTCATGAGGTGTCATTTAGTGTGAAATATGAATTTTGTTTAGTAGTGAGAGGATTTGGTGAGTTCTAGGAGGTCCTAGTGCATGGTTCGAGGCCTAGGCATGGTATGATCTTTATTTAGTGGGGTATATGTTTTCATGAGGTTGAAGATGGATGGTATGATGTGTCATCGATGTTTATGGGTCTTCATGAGGTCGATGCGGCTAGTTCATGATTTTTAGTATTGAGTCATGTCATTCTAGGATTGTTTCTATCCCTGAGAATGTAGAATGAGTTGGAGATGTGAGATATGGATCTCATCAGTCCCGTTGGATCATGGTATTATAATGGTGTCACTATATATGAGGTGTTTTATTATTTTTAGGTCATTTTGTAGAGGTTTTGTGGTGTTTCAAGTTCCTTGGAAGAAAGAAGGTGATAAACAAGCATGTTAACATAGGTAATTCACTATGGGTGGAGAGTTTCATATGCATCTGGGCTATGTGGCGAGTTTAATAAGTTATATTATGTTGTCATGATGCTTCATTACAATTTTTAGGTCAAAGTGTTGAATATTTTTGACGATATGTAAAATTTGGTAAAACCGGGTAAGTTGTAGTGTGTTTTAAAGAAAAAGTATACCTATTGATTCTCATCGTGAACTATTTTATTTGCATGGGAACCTAATATCTTTGGCACATATTTTAAGGTCAGTTATGAATATTTAATGAAAATAATAAGGTGGTTTGATTTTCAATTTTTTATGAAAGATCGTTAAAAAGGTAAAGTGGTTTGAAACCTTAACTAAACCCTAGCTAAGAGAAGCCTGGTGTAACACCTCTAACATGGTTGATATCTATGAGGAATTTTGTATTAGAAGTTACAAATGTTGATATATGATTCTTTTCGAAGATGGTGTACTCTTGTGAATTAAGAATCATGTTTTCTATAGATAATATGTTATCTACTGGAATAGATACCATTCTGCCATGTTTATGCTGAATTAAAAATGAAGTAATTCATTTCTTCTTATGTTGAATAATGCACTGCATGTGGAAATAAGAAATTGATTCAGTTTAAACTAGTTCTTAGTTTTGTTGCACTCAAACTTGTGCTTTAGTATTCATAACCTCTGCTACAGGATAACTATACCTTAGATCAATTTTAGTGATCCAAGGCATGCTTTCAATTTCATGACATTGTGGTCATCTTGACCGAGCTAGATAGATTTTAAGAACTCAAATCTTTTTGTCTTGGAGTCTTAGGTGAGCTTTATTTCTCCCTACTTTGTATGTGATCCTTGGATGGCATTTTGATTCTTCTTTGGTAAGTTTCATGTTGCAATTCCTAGCTATTGCTAAAGGGACCTAATTAATCTATGTTCTTAAGTGGTAATCTATCCTAAGTTCTTTGATTAATAAGGGTTGTTAATAAAAAGGAAAATAACCTAAGACTAAACCTTAGACTTTAACCTAAGGACCTAAGTTAGTCCCTAAACTAATGTTATGAATCTAACCTAGTCATGGGCTAACCTAAGGGGTGAAATGGATGACATGCAAGGGAAAGTTAGTGGCACCATCCTCAAGGTATTTATGAGGCATTTTTGGGCATTAAAAACTTTTGTTTTGGCCAAAATTGGTAAATGCATGAAAAGAAGATAAGAGGTCTAGTTGGAACCTCTACCAAAGTGATAGTTGCATGGAATTTTAAATTTAGTTATAGCCAAACATAAGTTGGTGGTGGTGGGAGAAGTGGAAGGACTTTTAGTCTTGTTTGACATTTAATGTTTTTTTAATTTCAAAAAAACTGCCTAGAAAGAAGGGAAGTTGGAAGAAAGAATGGTTTTAGTTTTGTTTTGCTCATTTGGTTTTTGTGAGCTTTAGCTCTACATGTAGTTTTCTCTTTGAACCCTCAGTTTGAATCCTTTCATGTTGTTTTGTCTTTCATTTAGGTGATAGGGATGACGATATTATTGCGAAGATATAAGAGGAAGGAGAAGAAGGTTTTGAGGTGTTTCTCTGTCATTTTCATGAAAATAATTACCTATCAAAGCTCTTCTTGAATATTTTTAGTGAGAAAGTGAAGGTAGGAGCTCTATCAGGCATGATAGGCCCTATCCATTAAATCTTCTACTTTTATTTAAATGCTTCATAAAAACAACTCTTCTCTATTTGAAACCTTCTGATTTTATGTTTGTTATTATTTCTTCAATGGTGTTGTCATTTTTATCCTTTAAATGCATGATGATTTTGTGTGGGGGTGGAAAAAGAAATCTAGAAGTGTTATTTTCATACTCATGTGTTAGCATGATTGTCTTGAATTATTCTTAATGATGAAGCAGGTTATGTGTTTGTTCTTTGAATGATGGAGAACTTATGTTGAGAAGTTGTATATGCTTAAATTGTAGCATGGTTTTGTTGAAATCCTTATATTTGAACTTGTATGTCCTCATTATTGTTGTCGTTGAAATTTTCCTTGAAGGATTCTTCATGTTGGCATTACGCCATCATTTCGGGAGTATAATGTGTTTTTTTTGTCTGGTTTCTCGATGATGGCAATAGGAACCATTATTATGATTCATTTAGTTTTGAGACTATATTTTATTATGGGTATACCATCATTTTGATATGGGGTTACTTATGATTTGGTCCTTCCCCCAAATGGGAACTAGTTGTTAACTCTATGTTCTTCCTTGAATATTATGCTATTACCATTCGATTTGGGTATAAGAAAACTTACCTTGAGCTTGAACAACTTCATTCTGAGCTTCGGTTCTATTATGATGGTTTCATAATCCCACTCTCATATTTTGGGTTTTTAACAGATCTTTTGATCTGGGAAAGTTTTCATGAATGATTAATAGTTGTTGAACTCTTGTTAATAAGAGGGTACTCAATTCTCTATCTACCTTCTTGCTTTGTCAATTGTTAGATCTTTGGGAGAATATTTTTAAACTTGGTTTGGGTTCTTATTCTTTCTTTTGGTTGCTGACGTTACTTGGAACTGTCGTGATTCTTTTATTAATCATTTTAATCTGTGTATGAAGATAATACCCTTGTAGGAGGTAGAATAAATAGGTTTTAAAAACTATTGATAATATTTTCTTTGTTCCCTTTTGATGATTTGTTAATGTTTACCCAATTCTGGGCTACATTGGTGTTTCAGGTCTGAGCTTGTTGATCTTTTTAGACATTCAAAGTTGTTCCTTTATTTGAAGTGCATTTCTCTTATGGGATTCTGTTCTCTTTTGTTTTTCCCATATTTACATGGAGTGGCTGATTATCCTGTGGAATGGGAAATAGTTGTGGCTTCCTCCTTAATGTGTGTTAACATCTTATGGGTTTTGTATCAAGGGAGGTATTTTCAATTTATTGTGGATCTTTTTGAGTTATTACCAACCTTGAAGTTGGGGAAAATTGGATCTACATGGTGTATATCTACATTCCTTTTTTTGTATCTGTTATATCATCTTGAACCTTTAGTTATTATGATGACTATAAGACTGTGGTACTTGGAAGAGTCTCTTGAGAACGTCCCTTGCTTGATTGGAGTCTGTTTCAATTCTAAATTGTTGTTACATTCTCTTTATAATATTTCCATTTGGATGAACTCAAACTTATGATAAAACTGGGAATGATATTTTACTAGTATGGTTCTAAAATTTTAGTTCCATGTTCTTTACTTGAAAAAGGAATGAGGATTGAGTTGGGAAGTACCCAAAGATAGTTCATGTGTCCTTGTTTGAGAATTAATGAACCTTCAGTTGCTGATGTCTTAAGGATTACATGATGATATTAGGATTTTTAGGTTTGAGTTTGGAGTTGGATAGGAATACGGGATCGGTATAATGTGAACCGTAAATTACTTTGATTGTTTCTATTGATTAAGTTATCCTTACCTGTGGTATTGGGACTTATTCAGTGATCAATGTACTTCTTAGGCACTAGAATGAGTTTGAGATAGTATGATATTTAGCTGGAATGTAATTCTTATTTTTTGTCCAAATAGTAAACTTAATCTGAAAGATAGTTTTATATATCTTGTATTACTTCTTGAAAATTTAGAACTTGGTTGATTGGAGGAACTTAATTTGGATACATGAATGAGAAGGTAAAGTTAGGATGAAATATGAATTTCCTTTCTTTAATTTTGTTGTTTTATTTCTAGCATGTTGAAAAGAGTTTTTATGATGAAAAGATAGGGTTGATATGTTGATTAATTAAACCTTACTTACACATTAGAAACTTTAATCTTCTCTCTCCTTCTTGGTTGTAATCTTGTAGAGTAAAGTCTTTATGTTTATCTTGTTTGTGTTTTGGAACTGTTTCATAAACAGTAGGGTTCTTTTTATGAAACAGATTAGATAAAAGCACAATGTTTTAATGATTTAGTTTTTATCATGCTCAATTCAATTGAACTAAATCATGTTAACAATTTTACAGATGGATTTCATAAAAGATAAATGGAGAAAGACATATAAAAAGTTACATGTTTTTACTAGAAAAATTTCTCTTATTTATGATGATTATGTGGCATCATTACTTGAGATGTACTTTTTTCAAAAAAGGAAAGATGTAATAAAAATTAGTTTTATATTGTTGTTATGATATTTGTACTCTCGAGATACTTCGAAATCGAGTGAATGGGTCACTTGTTTTTATGAATAAATGGTTTGATGATTATTGAACACTACTTTATTATGATACCTTCTTTAGCATAAGTTGAGATTTATTATTAAGTATTACCCTTAATAAAGGGGTAGTTGTATATTTTAGTGTTATGGGTTTGGAAATTTAATAGTTCTTATATTTGTAAAACTATGAGTTTGAGGATCTGAAATTTGGTTGGTTTATTTTCACATAAAAGAGATGCAACTAATAATTTGACACTCCTAAATAGATCCTCAAACTAATATAAAATAACTATGATTGAATTATATAGATGTATGTGTATGAATTCTTGATGTATTTGAAACATATGTAATCTGTTTTCATAAGTGGACATTAGTCCTTGATATAGGGAAAAAGGATATTTTCCTTGAAATCAATCTTAGAGATTGTCTAAATATCTTGTTAAAGTAATTGATTATATAATGAAATTTTTTTATGGAAGTCTTCCTAGGTAGATTCTCTATTCAAAATTTGGAATGCTTAAGAAAATAAAAATAAATGGGATTTATACTTCATCTTCATGAAGTCTAAAATAAAGGTTTATAATGAACTTATTTAAGCTAAGGCTGAAATAAGTAAGGACTTAATGAACACACTTTCATAACTTTAAGATCAATCATGTCATTATATAATGCAAGTTGTTTCATTTAAAGAAAAAATTAAGCATGTAATTAAATGGTTAGGAAGAAGATTTTACCTGCATACCTACCTCACATGTAATTTCAACTTGTAACCTTATAGGTTAAATGATGCTAGTTGAATCTTTAAGCATTGTTGTAATTAATATTTAAGAAAATGATTAAATGGGTTAATAATATTATAATCTAAGGTATGCTAGTCTAGTTGAGGAAACTCAGTTGGATGTTGGTACACATCAACTGTAGTGTAGTACCTTCATAATGACAGGAGTCATTATGAGGATACTATGATGTAGTTGATATGTCTCAACACCCCACATAGTTTTTTTAACTTGATTGACATAAGTGTAAGACTGGATCATGGTTCTACCCTATACAGGGATAGGAACATGATCTAGTGTTGAGGTCAACTCATGTTGACTTAGGATAACTAGACACACCCAATCAATGTAAGTCGATTGAGTATGTCTATGTACCCTTAGTCACCATGAGTAGTATTCCACACTAGGGCATGTTGCTAACCTTTTCTAATATGAAACCTTGAAACATATTGACTGATGAAAGGCGGGAAAGACCACTCTAGATAATAGAACAAGTGTGGTGAGGGACTTATTCTGTTTGACAAGTATGTCATCTAGGAATTTAAACATGATATACATGTTTAAAATCTTTGTCCAAAGTATAACAAGTTGTTGGTTGCATTGTCCTATGTCACCTAGTCTAAGATGCATGATTTCAGATGAATATCGGTAATAGATATTTAGATAGGCCTCTTCAACATAGCACTTGGGTGCCCCTAAAAAGGTAAAAGAAACCAAGTATACGTAGTATACACACTACTTGAGTTAACATGAGAGATCAATTTAATACCGAGTCATGAAATGAGAGATTGGTGTTTCACCGAGTCATTTACAATTGCATATGGTTTTCTATAATGAGATGGATTGGAATTAGAATGTGTGTTCTAAAATATGTTAATTTAGAACAGAGAATATTATGGATGATAAACAAAAATAATCCTTGTTTCTAAAGTCTTAAAATGGGAGTGTTACGCCAGGAGAAAAGTAAGTATACGAGCATGTTTTTATTGATTATAAAAACTTGAAAATTTTATGTTGTAGAAGACTCTTCCATATTTCTAGATAGATATATTAGAGTAGGTGACAATGTTTGGGTCCCACCTTAAATGGCTTATTTCAGGCAGTTCCGGTTTTGTGGAAAAAATATACAAATAAAGTATAAAATAAATTAGTATTTATGTTACCCATGGATTTTTAATAGTTTTCTATGATATTTTAATATCATGGTTGGGGTAAAAATTATAATTGTGCCCTATTTGTGAAGATTGGTTTTGAGGCGGTTTGGAGTAGTATGTAGTAAAATTGATATTGCAGGAGCTACAAGGAGAGTTAGGACTCCATTCAAGTTGTGTTATGAGGATGTTAAAATATATTTCCATTGGTGTTTAAAACTTTATGATTGGATATTGTATGCATAAGTTATGAGTTGTTCTTTAAGGATAAATTTTAAAGGATGTTTGTTCTAATAGGGTGTAAAGTAGCTTCATGAGGTAAGTGATGGTTTCTGAATTTTTAATTCTTTGTGAATGTTTATGAATGGTTAGACATAATGTATAAGGATTTTAGATGATTTTTTTGAGTGTGTAATGGATTTTTGGTATGATGTAGCAAGTTGGGCTCATAGTCAATTCTTGAGTCCTAAGAGACATAAAAAGCATTTTGCAAAGATTGGCTTGGTTGATGGTCTTCCACTAAGATTTGGAAGGATTTATAATATGTTATGGAAAGGTGATTTAGATATATTTATATTTTTGTATGTATTTTATCATTTTTATTTTATTTGATGGCTCTTTCAAGTTTATTTGTGAATTAAAATGTAGCTACATTTTCGACAGTTTGTTCTTGCTGAAATATTGAGTTGGTTGAGGAATGAAATGGATTATTCGATGTTTGATATAACTTGGAACATGAAGAGGGGTTAATTGTTTTCCTAGTGTAGGAATTTTGAGGTCTTGAAAGTTAAAACAAGGATGAAAAATAGCTATGTTTGCAAAATTGGTGTTTGGGCGAACTTGTTTTGATCAAGAGGAAAGTCATCGTGGTTTGCGCCGGTGGATGTTTCAATAGGTATATCATGCAAAGTAGTGATGTAAAGGTCCTTGGAATTACATATAGTTGTCACATTCTATATTTTAGTTGTTTTGGATTGGTCTTATGGCCCAAAGGTGAAAATAGAGTGCTAGAAATAGATGTTTTAAGAAGGATATGAGCCAGTGGGCCCATTTAATGAAATATTTGAACTTTCCAAGAAAATGTGTGACCATGTATGGTGCTTATATGTTATATTAATCATTTATTGTGAATTATGGATATTAAATAATCATTTTTTTGGCATGAGTGGATTTTTTTATTCGGTGATGGGATTTTAAGGATTTTTGTCCATCTATAATGGTTTTGGGAATGGCTGACCTATATGGATCATACGTGACCATTGTAATGATTTTATTTGAATTTTATGAAGTTTTATTGGTCATGAAAAAATTTATGACCGACCTCCTTGGTTTAGAGAGAAGGAAAGTATATAAAAGTGATGTTTTGGGTGCCTATGATCACTAGTTGATCCAACAGAGAATGTCCAACCCTAGTGTGAGTGTTTTGTAGGTTTGAAGATATGATTTGAGAGGTAATCATATGTGTTATAGGTTTAGGAATGTTTAATATAATGTGTCTAATATTTTAAATCCAAAACAATTTGTCAAAGAGGATGACAAAACAAGCTTGTTAAATGAGGGTTTGAAGGTGAATGTATGAGTTGAATTATAGATATCATTTCAATCAGTTATGGAAGAAAAAATTAGAGATAAATGTTATCAGGTGGTTGATTTGATGATCAATTATCTTGGGGGTTTTAGCCTCCTTCTGGTGTGGGTGCTTCACTAAATTAGGGATTGGTACTCCATGCGGGGTTGGTGGTCCTTTTGGGTTTAATGCCTCATTAAATTTGAAGCATGGAAATATAATTTTTATGTTTTAGTGGTTTTTCTTCCCCACAAGGGTTTCCCACTTAAATATTGTGTCTATGATATCTCTTTCATATGTTATGGTTATTTGAATACATGGTGCACATTTAATAAGTTTGTGATATATTTATTTGAATGGATGAATGTCCATGTATGTTGCAATTAATGTTAAATGTAATAATTAATTTGTAGGAATAATTCACCCCCATCTCATTCTATTGTGCTTCCACCATTTGTATTAGTGCAGGTCCTTGTGAAGAAAGTTTAGCAACTTAAAGGAGATCCTTTGAAGCACAAACAATGGGTAAGTATTTAGATGTTGAAGAAACATTAAGGAAGAGGAATGAAATATCTCGGTCGTTGATTATTGCCTACTAGGATCAGATCAAGGAAATAGAGACAAAGGATGATCAAGCCATCAAGGGTTTGAAATATCAAGTGGAGATTATGTCTAAATCCCTAAATGAGAAAGAGGAAGATTGTTCTTGGTATGAAGACAAATTGAAATCCCTTGAATCATATTTGGAGATTGCATCTAGTGGGTTGAAGATTTATGAGAGACATGAGAAGATGTTTAAATATCTTAATGGTATTTTAGAAGGCCAAAGGGTGGCGAGAGACAAAATAGGTCTAGATTTTAAAGGAAAACATGTGAAGAATGATGGTGTTTCTAGACCAAGTACTAAATCAGATGAGAATGTGACCAAGAAGGATCATCCAATAATGTATAAATCCATTATACAACCTAATTCTATGAGGTATAGTTCATCATTTAATTTTTCTTGCTATGTTTTTCATGATTTTGGTCATAGAGCTAGATATTGTAAGAGTAGTTCTCCTAGAAATAGTGTAGGATTATTCAATGGTGAATTTCAATCATTTTGTGAGTATGGCAATAAATCCAAGGATTTTTATGGAATCTAAGAGTGTGTGAGCCAAGAAGAAAGAAGGATATTTTTTTCTTCAAGAGTCAAAAATTAGGTCATATATCAAGATTATGCCAAAGCAAGAGTATGTTCATTAAGAAAATTTATCCTAAAGGTACAGGTTATGATAGTAAATGGACCTAATCATGAAGTTCTAGATATGAATGATATTAAAAAATCATAAGTGTTCAAGACTAATCAAGTAAGTAAGGTTAACATAGTTGATTCTCAGTCCGCTATACAGAGTATAAAGTTTTTCAAGGAGGATGATAGTGCTATTAAAATGGTAAGCAAGGTTCTCAAGCCCAAATCAAGTCAAGGTATCATGTTTCCATTAGTTGAGGAATACCATATGTGTCTTACTTTCTTTGTTCATGAAAATTTGAATAATATAGGTATGTTGAATACTTCAAGAGGTATAATATATGTGATGTAATATATCCATGATTCTTTGAGTATTTATATTGATAGGTGTCTAAATTGAAGGTCTGTGTTATTTTCAAGAAGTGTCTTAAATTATGTGATTTCAGTTCGAGGTCTATGTTGAGTAAGGTATGAGTTTAAGGTCATTATTTTGAACAATTTATAAAGTTTGAAGGGATCTGTAATATTTTTGTCCAAGCATATAGTAGTGAGTGTGTTGTCTCTATTATCTTATCAAGAAGACCATTTTCTCCACTTTTAGTAATTTTCAAACATGTCATCAAGATGTATGTTATGATAAGTCATGTATCTTGGGTCTTGGGTCCTATCATGTATTGGATTTATGGTATTTATCAAAAGAAGTGTCAAATCTTGTAGGTCATAATAATCTTGTATGTGGATTGTGCCTGAACTCTTGATATTTTTTCAGTAAAAATGACCATGAAATGTTAAAATTTGTACTCGAAGGTAGATAGTGATGTCTTAGGTCTATTAGTTTATGAAAATATAGTGTGTGTGTGTGTGTGTAGTTCTTGTTTTGCAGGCTCACAAAGCACCCGGATGCGAATCGAGGGCTTCTAGGTTGATCACTCTAACATCCAAAGTGTGATTACACAACATGGAAACCTCTCTCCAAGTGTGGGACTTGTTAAACTGAGAGAGGAATCTCTAGATTAGAGGCTGGTTCCTCAAACTCCTCGATTTAGATCTAATGCTTGCACAACTACCAGAGGTTTAAATCCTAATCCTACTCTAAATTGCAAGGAGACAGGGATAGAAGTGCAAAAATTGAAACTAACTAAAGATGGTGATGCACCAAAAGGAGTGGTGAATATTTTTGTCATGCAAATAGACACAAACCAAAGTTTACAACATAAAACATACACAGACTGATAAGATATAATTTAGGATCTAAAATGAAGCAAATAATACAAACAAAGGACTGAAAACCATTCACAAAGCTTACATTATCATTTCCAGTGTCAAAATCACTGCATTACAACCTTAGAGAGGTAAAAACTGTTACAATCTTTGGAGAGGTCTGATTCTTGCATCAATCACTTGCTGGAGGTGAAAGAAGAAGATTTCTATGTCAAAAAGTGTTTTTTTTTAAAAATGAGCCAAATCTGGCTTTTACATTGCATGGGTCGAGCCCAGGAGACAGAAACGTACAAAAACATGAGAGCCCATTCCTCCTTGACTACAGATGCATTAAAACGGCATGGGGGACCTTAGAAACCCATACCCTATCATTTTTGACCGAATTGCAGGAGAATGCGACCCATTTTGCGTTAAATTTGGTCGCTGAAATGTCACTTCTGGCCATGAACACGCGTCAGAGCCATTTCTTAACTTTCTCTCTCCAGACTACACCAAAATTCAATATTAACCCTAGAATCATGTAGAAAATTTTATAAGATTTCCAATGATATAAAGAACATGCAAATCCGAGCTCTGGATCAAAAGATATGGCGATCTGAAGATTTAGGGCACAAAACAGAGCAAAAATGGATTTTGAAATTTTTTCCTGCGCTCTGCCACCTGGATGACACGTGTCAAGCAAGATCGAGATGCGTAATTCTCTCTCCCTTGCTTACCCATGGGTTTTCCTTGAAAGTTTTGCCTTTTTGTGATTTTGGAACATTTTCCACTTTTTCCCCGCGTCCCCGCCACTTGGGACACGTGGCATGCATTGATTGGTCGACAGGGGCGCGGGGAAGGCCTTTGCTTTTTAACTTTTGGCCAAAACTTTTGCCAAATTCTCTAATTCCTCCCCAAGCTCCACACTTCACTGCTCCATTAGACACGTGTCCTCTTTTTATTGGCTCAACGCTTCAAACCTTGCCCTTTGAAAACTTGATGTTTCCCCCTTGTGACACGTGTCGTGATTTGATTGGTCTCCGAGTCTCGCCAACTTTCCGCGTCCCTCGCGTCCTCGCGGCCTTTGGTTATCTCAAACTACTTGGGACAAATTCCTCGATCCACTTGAAATGGGCTTCCTTGTCCCTTTTCTATCGATGACACATGGCGTCTCCCGATTCGTCCCGGGGCTTGCCCGGCTTTTCGTGCCCTTCGCGTCTTTTCGGCCCGAGATGTCCCAAACTGCTGGGACAAGAACTTTCAATCCACCCGAAATGGGCTTCCTTGTCCCCCTTTTGGCCGATGACATGTGGCATGATTTGATTAGCTCTCGGCTCCTTCGGCTCCCGCGTCCCACTCGTACTCTTGTCCCACTTGTCCCAGTGCTACAGGGACAAATTTTTCCGAACCGCCCGAAATGGACTTCCTTGTCCCCTGTCTGCGGCCACTTCACCTTTTCGCATCCTTCACGTATTTTTGGCCCGATGTCCCAACTATTCCACACAACAGCTTAGCCGATTTTGCTTTCTCCTTCACCGGTTCGCACCTTGGCGTCCCGACGTCCCAAATGTCCCTTTGCTCTGCCGGATCGCTGGCGGCCTTCGGGCCGATTCATGCCCTGATGTCCCAACTGTCCCAGGGACCTCCTGGACTAGGACTTAGCCATTTTCATGATTTTTCCTACCCCAAGCTTGTTTTTTACAACTTTTTCAACCTTTCTCGAGAACTTGCTCTTTTCGTCTTGGGACGGGGAGTTAGAAAAAATCTAAGGGGACCCTAGAAACATGATTTTTGCCCTGAATCAATCTATCTTTTGCCTAGCACTTGAATATTCTAATGCATGTTATCCAAAATTTACCACGGGGTGAATTTTGGATAACTATTTGGTGACTCAATGGGGTCATCTGCTGCTAGATGAAAAGACTAGTTGCACAGGCGATCTATTGGGCATGGAGTCATCAAATATTCTATTTAGAACCCCAACTGACTCAGTATGTGCAAGGAGGAAGATGGAATATCACTGATGGAAGTAAGGACTGCAAGACATCTCCATGGACAGCAAGTTATGCCAAAGCACTTAGGGAAAACCAAACTAACCTACAAAGAAACAATGTGCACAAGCACTTGGAGGAATGAAAATCTAATCTAATATTTACAAGGCGGTGAAATTCCCTCTAGAAGCAACGCTTGAGATGGATTCCATTGACTAGAATTTGCATAGTTCTTCACCATCCAATGAGACCAATTGGAAAGAATTGTTGTTTTTGCACTTCGTGACCATGTATGGGCCACTCCAAATGGCATCAAATTTTGAATGCCTTCTCGGTTTTGCTCTATCCACATCCCATTTCAACACTAGATCTCCAACCTGAAAAGATCTATCCTTGGCCTTCCTATCAAAGGTCTTCTTGATCAAAGCTTGATCCTTTTCCATTACTTGGGATGCCTGATTTCTGATTTCTTGCAGCTCCATCAACTCTACATACCTCACCTCCATGGGATCAAACTCTAGCAACTCCAGTGCTTCATGAGTTCCAGTGTTGACAACTCAAGTGACATGGGCAAGAGTGCCTCTCTTCCATAGACAAGTTTGAATGGAGAGTTACCTATGGATCTCTTGGGAGTTATCCTATCAGCCCATAAGGCTGATTTCAGTTTGGTATGCCAAGACCTCTGATTCTCGTCAAGAGTCCTCCTAATGATCCTTAACAAGTTCTTATTTGTAGACTCGGCCTGGCCATTACCTTGAGGGTAATAGTTTGATGAAGTGCTTAGGTAGATACCGTTCTTGACAGCCCACTCAGTCACCTTAGATCCAATGAATGCCAATGCATTATCAGAGATTATTGTAGTAGGTACACCAAATCTGGTTGTTATCCCCTCATAAAAGTCTAAGATGCTAGACTCATTTGCCTCTTTGAGTGCTACTGCTTCTGTCCATTTGGTGAAGTAGTCTTGGTGGTGTCAAAATCCATTTGTGCCCTTGGCTTAAATTGGGATTAATGACTCCAATGAAGTCCAAACCCCATTGCATGAATGGCTGGTCAACTGAGATTGGATGCAATGGAAGGGCTGCAAGTCTCTCTTTTCCTGTGAAGAATGCACAACTCTTACACCTCTTGATCCATGCATAGCAATCACTGAAGATTTTAGGCCAATAGTATCTAGCCTTCATGATTTTTTGAGCTGTCACTCTTGGTGCAAAATGACCACCAGCTGGTCCACCATGGAACTCTTCCAACACCCTTTGAATCTGATTTGTGCTAATGCATCTCAGCAGCACTCCATTCACATCTTTCTTGAACAAAACTCCATCAACAATGGCATACGGGACAGCCTGTAATCTAAAGTGTCTCCTTTGGGTCTTGTTCATCTCCAGAGGGCATAGGCCTATGCCTAGGAAGTGTATAATGCCTTGGGTCCAGCAAGGAGTGGGGGCAGCATTGTCTTCTTCTTGATTGCCACTTGGCTCATGGCTGTCTGGACTGTCAAAAACAGCCTCTTCTTCATTGCATACTTCTTTTTGCTTCCCCAAAACTAGCTGCTCACACAATCCTTTCCCTCTTACCAGCTTGGTGATCTTGATCTCAATGTCATACTCCATGACACGGGTGATCCAACCTGCCCTTTTCTCATTCAAATCCTTGTTGAGGAGGAAGTCCTTAACCCCAGCATGTGAGACCAGCAACTGGAATCTTGTTGTTTGAGACTAAATGCTTGAATTTCTTCAAGCTTCTGATTACTACAAGTACATGCTTCTCAATAAAAGAGTACCTCACCTCATAGTCATCTAGGCTCCGGCTGAAGAAGGCAATTGGTTGCTCATCATTATCCTTGTTCTGCTGTACCAAAATGGCAGAAATAGTGTCATTACCTCCAAATGCATAGAGGATGAAATCCTTGGAGAAGTCCGGGTTGATGAGAGTTGGTGCTTGAGAGATGGCTTCTTTGATTGCTTCAAAACTCTCCTTGCCTTCTGCTGTCCACTTGAAAGCCATGCTCTTCTTTAACATTTTGGTGATGGGCTTGACAAGGGCTATAAAATCTAGGACAAACCTCTGAACAAATTTTATCCTTCCCAAGAAACTCTAAAGGGATTTCTTGTGGCTTGGCAATGGTAGTGCTCTTATGGCTTCAACCCTCTCTGGATCAATTGCTAATCCTTCTTTGGAGACAATATGGCCAAGGATCTTTCCTTCATGTGCAAGAAAGATGCACTTCTTAGGATTCAAAGAGACTTCAAAGCTCCCGCACCTCGTGAAGACTTGCCTCAAATGAGAGAGGTGGTCTGCTGCATTTTTGGAAAAAACAGTGATATCATCAAGGTAAATCAGCACCACATTATTAATCAAACCTTTGAATTCCATGTCCATTGCCCTTTGGAAGGTAGCATCAGCGTTGGACAGCCCAAATGGCATTTTCTGTAGGCATATGTGCCCCATTTTATAGTGAAGGTTGTCTTAAATCGGTCCTCTTCCCTCACCATAATCTGATTGTAGCCTGAGTAGCCATCAAGTAGTGAAAACCTTTCTGAACCAGCCACAACTTGCAATATTTGCTCCATGGAAGGGAGTGGGTAATGGTCCTTGAGAGAGGTTCTATTCAAGTCTCTGAAGTCAACACACAATCTGATCTCCCCACTCTTCTTTCTGACTGGAACTAAGTTGGCAACCCAACTAGAATGCTTGATTGGGAATATGATCCTTGACTCAATCAGCTTGTCCAATTCTTTCCTCATGAGAGGCTCCATGTGTGGATTGACTGGTCTTTGTTTCTACCTGACAGGCTTAGCATTTGGATCCAATTTAATGGTATGCTAAGCTAAGTTGGGATTGAAACCTTTTAAGTCTTCATAGCTCCAAGAAAACACATCGGGGAACTCTTGACATAGTTGTATAAACTTATACCTTTCTTGTTCAAATGTCATCCTTCCAATTTGCAATGGTTTGTTCTCTTCCACCAAGATGGATACCGAATCCTCTCTCTTGACCTCAATTCTTGCTTTCTCCTTTCTAAACTGATCATTAGGGTTAAAAATAAACTCCAAAGTGATAAGTCCCTTGGGCAGCTTGTTAGTTCTCACTGTACCACTTGGTCACCATCTTTTCTTGTTCCAATTTTTCTTGATTCTTGGCCGAGAACTCACTTCTTCTTCTTACAAGAAATGGATGATTTACTTGGTCATTCTCAAACACTTGCCAACTGACATTGTTATCTGGCACTGAAGGCCTCACAATCACGTGGATGTTTGGCTATACCTTGTCTTGTTGAATGCTTTCCACAATGTCAAAGGCTGCCCCAATGCTGCTGCTTTGCCTGTGACTTGATT
The DNA here is from genome assembly GCA_018340775.1 of Taxus wallichiana var. yunnanensis. Lineage (NCBI taxonomy): Eukaryota > Viridiplantae > Streptophyta > Pinopsida > Cupressales > Taxaceae > Taxus > Taxus wallichiana. The sequence goes on from CM031244.1 coordinate 277,426,632, forward strand.
CTCTTTCCTAGGAATGGATTTGATGCAAAAACCCTCAAAATCTTCCATGAGGTCCCACACCCTGTTCTTGTAGCACCTGAGTAGATCATTCTTGGCAGCATGCTGTCCTTTGACCTGATTTACAACCAATTCACTGTCCCCAAAGACTTGCAAGTTCTTTATTTTCTTCTTTATGGCCCAATGCATCCCTTGCACCAAGGCTTCATATTCAGCAATGTTATTGGAGCATGCAAACTGAAATCTAAAGGCTGGATAGTACTTTACTCCTTGAGGTGAAACCAGCATGGCTCCACCTCCGCACCTTGCCTACTCCTTGATCCATCAAAAACAGCTGCCATACCTCATTGTCATCCTTGTGGATTGGCTTGGTGATGCTAGGAATATGCTGATTTTCTTCGTGTATGCAATAGACCCCTAGCTCGAGGTTCTTCCACTTCTTGATAAGGATCAAATGCATGTATCTTTTTGCCCATTCATCAAGAGTTAGATCCAGGATGCTTCCAACCTTGGTGTCGGCCTCATCGCAGCTTGAGTGATCTTCTTGATCAAATCTTGAGCAATTGGCATTTATCGACTTGGAGTGTAAGGCTCAATGTGGAAGTCTGCAATAGGTTCAGACCTGATTGTGGCTTTGGTTCCGTACCTCGTCCTAAATAGCATGTGTGACCAATCAGCAGACAAATATCCCCCAATCTTGGCTGTGAAGTCCCTTGACAAGCATAGGGCAAAGAGTGGTGGAAGGTCTATGACTGATACATCTTGTAAAACAACAACATTTGGACATGCATGCAAGGTAAGACTCAAATTTCTAATCACTCCAACCATTGCTACTGTTGTCCCATCCAGCTGCACTACCCCTTTGGATATTGTTTCATACTGGAGCCCTAGCTGATCAGCTATTTTTTTAGGCATTACTGAGCTACTTGCCCCGGAGTCTATCATGCAATTGTGCACTAGCTGATTTCCAATGATTAATGAAACATAGAAAGGAGGGGGCTTCAACATTTTACCTTGCTGTCCTCCATGATTTCCTTCAGGCTGGGCAGCATTTGTAAGCACTTTTTCTTGCATTTGAACTTGCTGATTCGAAGTTGGCCAGTCCTTCATGGCAGCTTGCAGCAGATCTCTTTGGCCTGGGATAGATAGGGATTCCCACATTGATATATTGACGTTTGTCTTCTTCATCTGATCAATGATACTGAATGGTGATGAAGGATCTCTTTGTTGTCCCTTGGTTTGCACATTCACTCCTTGCATGTGGGCAGTGACAGCTAGCATTTGAGTTGGCCTAGGGGCTGTCCTTGGCTGCCCTTGTGCATTTGAAATTGGATTCTGCTTGCCAATCATTTGTGGAGCCATGGAAGGGAGTGGATTGGTTGGGGCTAATGGTTGTTCTTCACCCAAATTCCTCCTTTTTGACCTTGTGTTGGCTATAACACCTTGAGAAACTACTTGATTCATGCCACAGAAATCTTCTGCTTGCCAGTTTACCAATGTGGTGTCATTTGGGGCTGATTGCTATTGGAATGTTTCTTGTTGTTGACTATTTCCTTGACTGCCCTCACCCTCCACACCAGTAGTTGTCACCATCAATGCTTGATTTAAAGCACCATTGAAGTACATGGATTGGTTATGAAGCTCATTGCATGGAAAACACTAGTCATACTCCTGAGCAATGTTGTTTTGTGTTGGCACCAATGCCTTAGAGACAGATATGGCATTTGGATTATAGGGCTGAAATGGTCTATTGACAGGAGGCCTTGTTTGATTTATATTTGCAGCTGGATTAGGAGCCCTTTGTGGTTGGTATGGCTACCTATTAGGCTGATTTTGGGGCTGATAAGAAGGTCTAAAACCTTAGGCTTGTTGTCTCTTGAGAGTAATCAGCTCATTGCCTAGGTTTTGCAATTGCTTCATGACTTCTTGAAGCTCATTTGGGGCACTTGGAGATGAAGTGGAAGCTTCATTTGAACTCGATTTCTAGGAGTGGGATAAGAAGCCAAATTAGGTGCTTGATTGGTGTTTGGGCTCTCTAAACTTAGAAACAATGGCATGGGAGGTCTAGGGGCAAGTTTTCCAGCTTGGATTAAACAATTTTCAGCCCTAATGGCAATGCTATAAGCCATAGGGATAGTTATGCCTCCCATGGACTGAATCAACATAGAAATATCATAATTTAAAGCTTTGAGATAGTAGAGAAAAGCACCTTCTACTGTTGGCCTGACTGCCACTGGAATTCTCTCCCAAATCTTTTGAAATCTGAAGTTGAAGTTAGTCAGCTACTCATTGGGAGCTCTCTTGATGGTTGTCAGCTGCTCCAAAAGAGACAAGTTCTCTCCCTTCTCTCCAAATTTCTCGTGAAGTGTTATGCACACTGATTCCAATTTGTGATAGAACCAGCTCCAAGGCTTCTAAACCACTACAATGCTTTACCCTTGAATGAAGATGCCAGTAACTTGACAGCCACTTGCATCTCATTGATTTCATGAATCGCACAAAGGTTAGCAATATCTTTAACATGATCACCTAGAGTAGTCTGATTTTCTCCGGTGAAGTAGGGAATGTTCTTCAAGGCTGCAATAGGAATTGGATGTTGTGCATTGAGAGCAAGTGGGTTGTTTCCTGTGAAGTTGACGTAGGGGTTTTTTGTGCCATTCTAATTGGTCTTAAAACCCTTGTTGACTGAATGAAAGGCCTACCAGGTGGAGGAGTTGAGAGAGTTATGTTTGGTGGAGATGGAGACCTTTGAATCCTTCTTCCTCTTTGCCTTCTTCTTGGAGATAATTGTAGGTATTCAAACAGCACTTCTTGTTCTCCAACTCTTGAAGTTGTGGTGATTCTTCTCATGAGTTTTCAGACCTGCACTGCTGAAACCGGTTGATTCTTCCCCTTGGGGTCACCAGATATGTAAATAATAGCTCTTTTTAAGCAAGAAAATTGCAGCAGATGCACATCAACTTTGTTGCAGTGAAAAATGAGACCTCTAGTCTCCCACCCTGTGTGCCAAAAATGTTGTTGCAGCTCACGGCACTCCTAGATGCAGATCAGGCTTCTAGGTTGATCACTCTAGCATCCAGTGTGATTGCACAACATGGAAACCTCTCTCCAAGTGTGGGACTTGTTAAACTGAGAGAGGAATCTCTAGATTAGAGGCTGGTTCCTCAAACTCCTCTGATTTAGATCTAATACTTGCACAACTACAGAGGTTCAAATCCTAATCCTACTCTAAATTGCAAGGAGACAGGGATAGAAGTGCAAAAATTGAAACTAACTAAAGATGGTGATGCACCAAAAAGGAGTGGTGAATATTTTTGTCATGCAAATAGACACAGACCAAAGTTTACAACATAAAACATACACAGATCGATAAGATACAATTTAGGATCTGAAATGAAGCAAATAATACAAACAAAGGATCGAAAACCATTCACAAAGCTTGCATTATCATTTCCAGCAATGTCAAAATCATCGCATTATAACCTCGAGAGAGGTAAAACTATTACAATCTTTGGAGAGGTCTGATTCTTGCATCACTCACTTGTTGGAGGTGAAAGAAGAAGATTGCTATGCCAAAAGTGTTTTTTTTTTTTTTAAAAATGAGCCAAATCAGGGCTTTTACATTGCATGGGTCGAGCCCAGAGACGTAAACGTACAAAACGTGAGAGCCCATTCCTCCTTGATGCAGATGCATTCAAATAGCATGGGGACATTAAAAACCCATACCCTATCATTTTTTACTGAATTGCAGGAGAATGCGACCCATTCTGCATTAAATTTGGTCGCTGAAATGTCACTTCTGGCCATGAACACGCGTCAGATCCGTTTCTTAACTTTCTCTCTCCAAAATGCACCAAAATTCAAGATTAACCTCAAAATCATGTAGAGAATTTTATAATCTTTCCAATGATATAAAGAACGTGCAAATCCGAGCTCTAGATCAAAAGATATGGCGATCTGAAGATTTAGGGCACAAAACAGGCAAAAATGGATTTTGAAATTTTTTCCCCGCGCTCTGCCACCTAGATGACACGTGTCAAGCACTGATTGGATGCGTAATTCTCTCTCCCTCACTTACCCGTGGGTTTTCCTTGAAATTTTGCCTTTTTGTGATTTTGGAACATTTTCCACTTTTTCCCGCGTCCCCGCCACTGGGACATGTGGCATGCATTGATTGGTCGACAGGGGCGCGGGGAAGACCTTTGCTTTTTAACTTTTGGCCAAAACTTTTGCCAAATTCTCTAACTCCTCCCCAAGCTCCACACTTCCCTGCTCCATTGGACACATGTCCTCTTTTTATTGGCTCGGGCCAGTGCTTCAAACCTTGCCCTTTGAAAACTTGACATTTCCCCCTTGTGACACGTGTCGTGATTTGATTGGTCTTCGGGTCTGCCAGCTTTCCACGTCCCTCACGTCCTCACGGCTTGATCTGTCTCAAACTGCTTGGGATAAATTCCTCCGATCCACCTAAAATGGGCTTCCTTGTCCCTTTTCTACCGATGACACATGGCGTCTCCCGATTTGTCTGCGGGCTTGCACACCTTTTCGCGCCCTTCGCATCTTTTCGGCCCAGATGTCCCAAACTATCTGGGACAAGAACTTCCGATCCACCCGAAATGGGCTTCCTTGTCTCCCTTTCAGCTGATGACACATGCAATGATTTGATTAGCTCGGCTCCCCGCGTCCCATGCGTACTCTTGTCCCACTTGTCCCAGTCTTTGCACGGGACAAATTCTTCCCGAACCGCTCGAAATGGACTTCCTTGTCCCTGCTGCGGCCGCTTCGCCTTTTTTCATCCTTCACGTATTTTTGGCCCAGATGTCCCAACTATTCTGCACAACAGTTAGCTGATTTTGCTTTCTCCTTCGGCCGGTTCGCGCCTTCGCATCCCGCGCGTCCCCGACGTCCCAAATGTCCCTTTACTCTACGGACCACCTAGTGGCCTTCCCGCCGATTCACGCCCGATGTCCTAACTGTCCCGTGGACCGCCTGGACTAGGACTTAGCCATTTTTCATGATTTTTCCTACCCAAAGCTTGTTTTTGCAACTTTTTCACCCTTTCTCAAAACTTGTTCTTTTCTTCTTGGACAGGGGAGTTAGAAAAAATCTGAGGGGACCCTAGAAACATGATTTTTTGCCCTGAATCAATCTATTTGCCTAGCACTTGAATATTCTGATGCATGTTATCCAAAATTTACCCCGGGGGTGAATTTTTTATAACAGATTCTTATTCATGGTCTAAGATATGTGTGTCAAGGATCTATTCACAATTATGTGTTGTACAAGGAAAAATGTTTCTTTGTGTAATGTTCAAAATCAGTTGTGTCGTTCTATGAGGAACCTTCAAGTAGTAATAAATATTCAAGATGATCATTGAATCTTAAGTGAAAGGTTCTAAGGTTAAGATAGTATATCATAGCTAAGAAGTATACTTGAGATGCTTTCCAAAGAATGACATATGGTTAATATAGGGTTGTAATTGTTCTCGAAGGTATGTCATGATATAAGGTCAATGTGAGTATCTTGTCCTCGAAAGGATCTTGGTTTACTCGAAGTATCATCAAGGATGTCTAGGTTTGAGATGGTGAGAAGATGTGTCCAATGTTTTTCTATTTTGAAGGACATTTAGGATTTCTCAAAAGTTAAAATTAGATGAATAACAAGGATACAATGATATTTTATCTCAGGTCAAGTAAAATTTGCATGTTGTGACATAAAAATATGTCAAGGACATATAAGTTATTGCATCAAGGGTCTATGATATGCTTTTGAAATATTATGAATTGTTTCTCAATATACTTAGACTATATATAGTAAGGGTACTCTTGGTGTCAAGGTTTGTTGAGAATTAAGTCATCTTGTCAATTGTGATGTACTTTTCTTTAGGATAAGTTTGAGATGTCAAGATGTATTTAAGATCAGTTTTTACTATGACTAGACTTGATGAATAAGTATAAAAACCACTAGGTGCACAAATATGGCTTAAAATATCAAGACTATATTTACTTGTAATAATCACACTTTTTCAAGGTTTAAGCATGGTTGTTATAGAGGTATGTCTTGAAACCAAATCTATATTAAAGCTCTTAGCACGCTTAGATTGATTCAAGAAAGCATGTGAGGCTTCATCATGATTGGAAGTTGTCTTGATCATCAAGAAGGTAGAGACACTCGGTATACAATGATTCAAGGTCTCGTGAGTGTGAATTTAGAGTGCTTCAGTGAATGAAATATTTGAAGTCAAGAAATATGGTTCATAATACATTAGGAGTAGGGTACAATGATCTATAGGTCAGCGAAGCATGTGGAAGCTATTTATGTATCTCTTATGTATATCAAAGGTGTGTTTAGAAATTTTACTATCAATAAGGTGTATTTGTTTGATAATTTTGAGTTTGGATGGATTTTTAAAATTTCCTCAAAAGTAAGGTTAACTCAACAAGGTTGATATTCAAGAATTTGTAGATCCTATTGAACCGTAGATCTTAAAAAAACCTATGATGAGAAAAAGGTAATACAATGAGATCAAATATTGAAGAAAGATCCAAGGCATAGGATGATTGTGATACTACAGGTATGAATCAATTTTCTAAGACATATTATACTCATATTTGACTAATATAATCCAAAATGGATTATTATGATTATATTATCTGATCTAAGATTGATACTCATATGTTAATTGAGTTTGAGTCTAAGATCAAGAACTAAGTGTAACACCCTCAACAACTGATATATTGCTCTTTTGCATTCAAGTGTTGACATGTGATTTTCTAGATAAAGATGTGTTCTTTTGACTATTGAAGATCATGCTTGATAAGGATAAATATTTTTTGTTCTTAAAAATATTTAGATTGAAATTATATGGTTGTCAAGAATTCATTTTCACTTTGGAAAGATGAGGTGCAATCTAGTTTTAAGAGTTGCAGACTCATTTCTTCTTCTGACTCATCCTTGGATCAATTTCAGTGATCCAAGGAATTTTTCAAGTCTTCTTCATAGAATAATTGGTAAAATTGGCATTCAATAGTTTAAGGGACATAGAAGACTGAATTTTGTATGATACTAATTCTTGGTCTTGTTGGAATGTGTTTTTGTTCGGTTGTATGTTTGTGTCTAGGTCTTTGGTGATTGATCTTGGTAGGAAATTAAGGACTTAAGAAAAATTCAATTCTCTGAGGATAATTTTGGATTCCTAAAAATCTAAGGACTATCCTAACGGTAACCTAAACTAGGTAAGAACAATAAGTTCTAGCTATTTTTACTTATTGGAATTCTTTTCTAACCTAAGCCTCTTATTCTAATTTTGGGGTTGTAACCTAACCTAAGTGTTATGCTAAGAAAATAAGGGAAGGGTTACTAAGGGATACTAGGCTACTTTAGCTATTACCTAATAACTAAAGGGTTATAAATTGAACCTAACCTAAGGTGGGGATTCTAATGGAAAATGTTTTTAGACCTACGTTAGTAATTGTTAAACTAACCTAAGTCTATTTGAATCTAACCTAAACTAAAGGGAACAAAAAGGGCTCACCTAACATAAGGGTGATGGTTCCAATGGCATTTAAATGATTTGAAAGGGGGTTTAAATGATACGGTAGTGCCATATTTCGTAGGGGGCCAAAGTGGACTTGGTGGAGGCCTACGTGGAAGATCCACTAATAGATGGAGTTGTATTTTTGTGTTGGTTTGGCATTCGCCATATTTAGGAGGTGGTGGCAAGGAAATATAAGAAGAAATTTTAGATTAAATGGCATTTATGAGCCTTGGTATTCACGTGAAAATCATATTAGAAACTTAGGAGGTTGGTTTTAGGAGGTCATTTGGTTTTGCATACATGGTGGATTTTACTCGCATAGAGCTAATCGGTTCTTCGAACCAATAGTTCGAATTTCACTTCAAAGGTATTTTTGTTTTCTTTGGCCTAATTTTGATCAAATGAAAGTATTTGAGGTGAAGGAGAAAATTGTTGATCTATCTTGGAGGAGAAAAAGAGTTAAAAGCTTGGCTGGAAGTCTCCTTCAATTTAGTGGAAACACTATCGGGCATGATAGGCTCTAACTATTAAAATTCTTTGAGTTATTCTAAATGAATCATTTCAAAACTCTACTCTCATGAGATTCTTGTTTTCATGTTTTTCTGGTTATTTTTGTTTTTGCTGGGTTTGGTGAATCCTTGTGTGTTTGATACGAAATTATGGCTTAATAGTATTGTTTTGGAAACTAGCTTTCTGTGCTAGTTTTACGACCTACATGTAAGTAAAAAAGGTATTAGAACTTGTTCTGTATCTCTATTATACTCTCTAGATCTTGTATTCAACAGTTATGTGTATTGAACCGACTTTCATAACAATAAAAGCATATGAACTTAGGGAAACTTGAGTTCTGTTTTATATTGCTTCTGGGTTGCAATATTTGGATACAGAATCGAGTTGAAACTTTGTGTTTTGTTTAAGCTTGTGTTGGAGCTTCGTTTGAATGGAACCACTGTTTTGGAAACTTATGTATTACTGAACTGTTGCATGGAGATTGCATTTATCATTGTACTCACATTATTTTGCTTGTGAAGTTTTGAACATTGTGCATGAAGCTTGGGTTCGACACTGAACTCTGATTTAACACTTGAGTGTTATGAGCTTATATTTTGATTGATATATTTGATTCTGTATAGGCATTTTGGTATTGGGTTATTCTTTTGTTATAAGGTTTAGCTTATAACTCTTTATTTTAGCAATTCACTCACCAAGCGATTGGGTGAAAGCTTGTTTGCGTTGTTGAAATATCTTTTGAGATTTGGAACTGGTAATGTCTTAAGGAATGTTGAACTTTTGTTTTTCTTTGACTGTAACAACTCCCTTGAGATGGTATTTGTGTGAGAATAGAATGGGATGATCTTTCCCCTCTGTCTGGAGGAAACCCATGTTTTGGGTTGACTGTATGAGTTTTTACTAAGGTATAACTGTCGTAATTTCGTGGTTGTGAAGTTCTATTTTGATGTTCTATTCTTGTTGCTTTGGAATTTAAGACAGAGACAACTTCTGTATTGGGTGTTTTGGATTCTAGCTCTCCCTCTCTTCTATCTCTTTGACTAAATCGGGTCTTAGTGGTAGATTTGGGTTATTACCTTGGACATTGATATGATTAGAAAGGATCCCTTCTCTATTCAGTTGTATTGAGTTTGATTCCTTTGAATCATGAATTGTTTACTTTTTGTATTAATTGGTAAGCCTTTGTGAGACTTAAATCTTGGGTTCGTGGGTAATTCTGAACCTTATCGTTTTTGTTTTGGGATGCTATTCTCGACTGAAATAGTGAATAAGACTTGATTTCTCTTGTTGAAAGAAAATATTTATATTCATATTCTTTTGAGATCAATTTATGGTTCGGGTTTGCAGTATGCTTTCATCTTGAACTTGTTTGAAATTGGAACTTCTTGTACAGTTGAAATGAAATGATTTATCATGGTTTCTTTCCTTATTGAGTTACCATTCCTCTATCCTTGGATATGATCAATGTTTGAACTTTTCTGTACTCAATTCCATTTCAAAATAGTGATTTCTCTTGACCTGTTGTTCTACCTTGTTCGAATCATTGATAGAAATAGTGTTGAGAGCTAGTACCCATGAAGGTTTTGCTGATTAAGTACATTGATACTTATGGGTTTGACTATTGTTGACTAGTCTTTCCTAGTTTACATGGAAAGGAGTAGGTTGTCTCTTGTACTCTTTAACCTTTGTGAAGAACTTGAGTAGAGATTAACTCCTCTTCGGGGCTACTTTGTTGTGAACATTGATTTCTGATTTTGATTGGTAATTTCTTCATGGAAAGTTGGAATTGGAGTTACAGTTGGACTGTTCTAGTTTTCCTTACCTTCTTGTTTGGTTATGGAATTCTATTTGATGTATATTCTAATGATTGAATGTGCAATATTGTTATCCTGGAAAGGAACAAGTAACTCATGTTATTATCTAGTCTATTTTTCTGATGTTATAGGTTTGGGCATGGTATATAATGGTTCTTGCTTAGGATATAGAGGGATCATCCTTGAAGGAACCATGTTGTTTACATTTATTTTGTCTCTTAGAAAAGATAAATGTGGTATTCTATTAGGATAGAATTATGAAATAATGCGATGGTAGGATTGATTGTTTGTTTACAAGCCATTGATAGGATTAATAGAACTTTAAGATCTTAGGCAGATATTGTTTATTATATTCTTCTTTTCTCTTTAAAGATGATCTTAAATGATTAAGTATTTCCTTTCTATTTGTTATCACTTATGCTGATTTTATGATGTTTTAATTGTCTCATTAAAGCAGTGTTGCTTTAATGAAACAATTAGTAGAATGCACTTCATTTTAATTATTAGTGCTTATCATGCTCAATTCATTAAACCGACCCGTGCTAGCTATTTTTGTAGATGGAAAACTTAAGTGGTAAAGGAAGGAAAAAACTTATATGATGCATTGGTTGATATATGTCTAATTCTTAGTAAATAATTTTGATTCATTCTTTTGTTGAATTGTAAAAGAAAGTTGTATACTTTATAGAATGAAGGTTGTTGTTATGCAGTATGCCTAAAGTGCATAGTCTTGTAAATTTTATAAGTTGTAATGATGAATTGTGAGTTGTGATTTATTTGCATTGGTTGTGTAAATTATCTTGTACTTTTATAAAGAAGATGAAAATTCCATCTTGTTGTTATTCTTTATATTATGTTATGCTTACTTTGTTATCTTTGATAAGATGGATAATGGGAATTAGTTCAATTTCCCTTATAATGAAGCAACTTGTGAGTTGCATAATATGATGTGTTATATCTAACAATTTAACATAGTAATATGTTGCAAAATGAACATGGAGTATGAACTAGGGATATTGGGAATGATATACCCTAATACTTAATCATATAGAGAAAGACTCTTTCTCTCTCTCAATTGAATATAAACCTAAAAGGTTTGGGGGTATGATTACTATTTATTAGACTTCATTTAGTATGAAGTCTACTTTAATTGGATATACACAGATGTTAAACCTTCCTAAAAGTTAAAGTACATTTTAAATGAAACTTATGATAACATTGTCCTGTTTTGGTTAACTGTTGGTTAAACTGAGAAAAAAACATTAAAAGCAACCATAAGTTTAACAAAGTTCTTTAATACTCGATTGATACAAGTATACAATAAGAACTTATGGAGTGTTGGATTAGGGTTTAGCAAGGTTGCTGTAATCAAGACATAATCCAAATTAAAAACGTATTAACAATCTCCTTGGGGTATGTACATCTCGATGAGGTAGTTTTTGTTGGATGGTGGCACACGCCAACTTCAGGGCTGTACTTCCAAGAATACTTGGGTATTCTCAAGAATATAGTGTTGTATTTGACATGTGGCATCACCCTTCCACATTAATCATCCAGCTCTACACACAATAAGAACTCGAACTTGAACTTAGTTTCTCTCTAGGTCAGGATAGGAGCATATTTAGGATAGGAATTAGCTTCCAATGGCTCAAGGTACCTTGGCACATCTAGTTGACTTAGGTCAACCGAGTATGCCCATTTACCCTAAGCCATTGTGAGTGTCTTCCTATAATAAGCTATGTTTCGTCTAGGGCTAGGTTGAACTCAGGACAAGTGGACTGATGGTAGTCAATAAAGACCAATCATGATAAAAGAGGAGTGAGGTGAAGGACATATTCTAATATGACAAGTATGTTGTCTAGGAATAGTGACATACATAGTATGTTGTAAATCTTTGGCCAAAGTATCACAAGATGCTAGTTGTGTTGTCCTATGTCACTAAGTTTAAAAAAACATGATATCAAATGAATATTGGTAACATATATTCAGATACGTTCTTTAAACAGATCACTCAGTACCCAATGTAAGGTAGGAAGACCAAGTATATGAAGTATACGATATGTATTCAATACATAAGATAACATAAATATATCGGTAGCTTACCGAGTTATGGAATGATTAGATTGGTGGATCACTGAGTCATTACAGCTGCATATGGTTATCTATTTGAATTCGATTGGCATGGAATGTTTGTTCTTAACAATCCTTTATTTAGAACAGTGAACATTATATATATATATATATATATAGAATTCCCTTGTTTCTAAAGTCTTAAAATGGGAATGTTACACTAAGAAGATCAATTTATAAGATTTCAAGGTTGAATATGATCTAGAAAGTTATTATGATCTAGAAGGTAATGTATGCGACATGTCTATATCTCACATGGATTCAGGGTATAAAAATGATGTCATAAAAGTATGAAGAGGGTATAAATAAAAATAATGGAAAATAAAATTCTCTTGTTTAAGTCACTGTAACAAGTCTTGATGGTTAATGATTAGTCCTAGTTGAAGAAAGATAGTACAACCCATCGTAGAAGAAATAATACTAGATGAAGGATCCTCAATGTGAAGAAAATTTGTGGTCTTAATTATGAGGTAATATCATTATTGAAATGACTCATGGTGTATGTGGTTGGTTTTAATTTTTTTAGGTTTTTTTATAAGGTTGATCTATAAGGTATTTTAGAGTCTTAAATAAAGAATAGGTATACAAAGACCAAATTGTGCTCTTTTTGGTTACTCTTAGTGGAATATTTGTGACAATGAATTGAAAAAGGGTGGTTGAAGCCTTCAAGTGGATGTAGGCTAGTAAGGTAAGTTATTTGATGTTTTTAGAAGCTTTGTAATAGTTTTTATGAATTTTGGTTGATTAAGGTCTACAAAAGGCACTCTTTATGTGTATGGTGTATTTTCATAACTCAAATGTTGAATATCCTCTTGATTTATAACTGAGAAATCCTTTTGTGAGATCTCCTATCCTACAATGGTGTAATAAGGTACTATATAATATTGTTACAAGTGTTTTAAGGTTTTATGAGTGATTTCTTGTGTCCTTAAACTAACATGCAGAGGTTTGATTTTAAACTTTACAATAGTGGAAGATGTAAAATGTGATTCTCATAAAATAGTTAACAATGTATAGAAGCTACAAAGGCATGAAAAAAACTGATACTATAATTAAGTTGCAAAATAAGATAAGGGAGTTACTCTTAGAGACAGAGGAAGAAGGATTTTATCCTTATTTTCATTAGGTGTTCTTGGTGGAAAATAGTAGAGTGTGTGTTTCAGAGTTCTCAAGGTGAAAGTGTAAGGTTTTTACAATGATAAACAGTTACATAGGTCTAACATGAACTAATAAAGAATGGGGAGTACAAATTTTATGCTCAAATATGTTGAATATACTAACAAAAATCTTCGGGACTATGGAAAAGTGTTTATTTCATTCACAAGGGAATTCATACAAGGTAAGAACTAATTTTTTTCTTTTAGTCAGATATGGTTTGTAAATTTATAAGGTAGTCATAAGGAATTAATTTATGAGTAACATTGGTCTATAGAGCTTGCCAAAATTTGTTAATATTGTAATGAGAATGATGTTTATGTTTAATAGTCCTAAAGAACAATTTGATAGCTATGGAGCTAGGATAGGTTATTTGAGCATGAATCAAGACCTAGTAAGTTATGTCAAGCATGAATGAAGGAAAAATTGAGGAATATAATCTCATTGGGAGCTATTTTGAGACTCATGTTAGGTCCATAGGATCTTCTCATGTTGTTGCATGAGTAAACTAAGAAAGATTTCGGGTCAGGGGAGCTATTGTGTCAAATAAGTTTTGTTTTACATTGTTTCCATTTTGTTTTATCTTGATTTGTATTTTCATCAATGTAGCCTTTTTCATAGATGTAAATGGGGATAAAAGCATCGAAACATGAAACGAGGTTTTTACGTGTTTGTCTTGTTGGTTGTCATCAATGTTTCTAAAAGTGGTTGTCATCAATGAAAAAGGGGAGATTATTAGCCATTATGTGTTTATGTTGTCATTGATGTCAAATACATTAATGGAAAAAGGTGTCATGATGGCATATGTTTCTTCATGTTGTTTCATTCGAGTGTCAAGTATGAAGTATGATTGTTAGTGAAAGGATTTGGTGAGTTCTAGGAGGTCCTTATCCATGGTTGAGTAGTCCTAGTCATGATATGAGATCTATAGAGTGTTTTTATGTGTTTTCATGCAAATAAACATTAATGGTATGATGTTTCATGGGTGTTTATGGGTCTACATGAGGTCAACAAGGTCATTTCATGGTTTGTCAATATTGAGTTATTTTAGGCTTGTTTCAATCCTTGGAGCATGTAGAATGAGTTGGATATGTGAGATGTGAAGTTTATCAGTCCTGTTAGATCATGATAGTAGTACTATGACAATGTATATGAGGTTTTTGATGAGTTTCAAGTTATGTTTTCTGAGGTTTGGTGGTGTTTCGTGGTCCTTGGTAAGTAAGTAGTTTAGAAATAGGCATGTTAGCATAGATAATTCACTATGGCTGAGAATTTCGGATGTAGTTGGGATATGTGGTGAGTTTTATAAGTTATAGGATGTTTTCATGATGATTTATGACAAGTTTCAGGTCAAAGTGCTAAATATTTTTGAAGATATGCAAGTTTTGGTGAAACCGGGTAAGTTTCAAAGATGTTTTTGAAGCAAAAGTGGATACTTTGATGATTGCTGTAAACTATGAGATTTTCATGGGTACTTGAGATCTTTCTTATATCTTATAAGTTCATTTATTAAGCTTTCACAAAAATAATGAGGTGGATTAATTGTCACATTTTCATGAATGATCATTAAGAAGGTAAATTGGTTTCAAACCATAGCTAAACCCTACCTAGGAGAATCTGGAGAAAAGTAAGTATATAGATCTTGTTTTGATTGATTATGAAAAATTTATTATTGAGTTTTGTAGAGTACTCCTCTATCTTTCCGAAACGGTATATTAGAGAAGTATATAGTATGTGGGCCCCACCGAAATGGCTTATTTATTAAGAGTTCTTGCTTGTGGAAAATATCTCCAAAGAAGGTATGAAATAAATTAGAATTTATATTATCCATGAAGTTTTTATACTTTTCCATGATATTTTTAGATCATTATTGGGGTGAAAAATTCCAAAGTGTGGTTTATTTTTCAAGACTAGTTTTTCGGGTAGTTTGGAGCAAGATGTGGTAAAATTAAAATTACATGAGCCATAGAGGGAGTAAGGACTCCATTAAAGTTATTTTGCAAATATGGTTCATTGGGATTTTCGTTAGTATATCAAACTTGATTATTAGATATGGCATGCAAAAGTTATGATCTATTATGTGAGGATTAAGTTTGAAAGATGTTTGTTTTTAGCAAGGTGTGAAGTAGCTTCATGAGGTAAGTGATAGTTTCTATTTTTTCATTCTTGGTGAAGGTTTTTGAGTGTTTATAAACCATGTATAAGTATGTCTCATGATTTTTTTGAGTGTGAAAGTTATTTTTGGTATGATGGAGCAAGTTGGTCTCATTGTCAATTTTAAATCCTAGAAGACATAAAAAGTAGTTTGTAGTGATTGGCTTGGTCGAAGGCATTCCACTTGGAGTTGGAAGTATTTATAACATTTTATGGAAAGGTTATTCAGATATATTTCCATTGATATATGTATTTCTACATGGTGACTTTATTTTATCACTCTTTAGGGTTGATTTGTGAAGGAAAAGGTAGCTGCATTTTCGAACAAGTTTGTTCTTCTGAAAGATTGAGTTGGTTGAGGCATGAAATGGATGAGTAGATTCTTTATACCACTTTAAAATTTAATATGGATTACTTTTTTTTTCCTATTGAAGGCCTTTGGAGGTCTTGAAAGTGACAAAAATCATGTAAACTAGCTGATTTTACAAAACATTTTTTTGGGTAACTTTTTTCTGTGAAGAGGAAAGTTGTGATTTTGTTTCAAGAAGTATAACATGTATAGAAGTTATTTACATGTCCTATTAATTCCATATAGTGGTAACATGCTATATTTTAGTTGTTTTGGAGTTTCCTTGAGGCCTAAAGGTGAAAACGGGCGTTGGAAACAATTATTTGATATAGATATGAGCCAATGGGCCTATTTAATGAAATATTTGATTGATAAAAGAAAATTTGGGACAATTTATGGTACTTATGTATGGTGAATTAGGGATCTTGACTAATCAAGGTTTAGGCATAAGTGGGATTTTTCCTCCTAGTGATTTTTGGTGACCTTTGTAATGTGTTTATTTGAATTTTATGAAGTTTTGCAGGTCATGCAAAAGGTTTAGGACCAACCTCCCTTAGTTTAGAGAGAATGAAAGCATATAAAAGTGATGTTTTGGGTGATTTTGAGCATTATTTGAGCTAATAGAGAAATTACATCCCTTTTGTGAGTGTTTTACAGGTTTGAAGACATGATTTGAGATCTAATCAAATGTGTTACAAGTTGGCAAAGGTTCGATAGCATGCACACAAGAGTTTTAATCCAAAAGAAGGTGTGAAAGAGGATGAAAGAAAAAGCTAGTTGAATGAGGGTTTGAAGGTGAGTGTATTAGCTGAATTATAGATATCCATCAATTGTGACAGAAAAAAATTAGATATCAACATAATATAGTGGATTATTTTGTCCTTAATCATCTTTGGGGTTTTAGCCTCCTTTTAGAGTGAATGTTTCACTAAATTAGGGGTTTGTGCTCCTTGTAGGGTTGGTGTTGATAGCATGTTGTTGAAAAGGTGTTTTCATTTATACAAAAATAATTAATGAAAAATTGGATGATGGATTAGAGTTAGAACATGCTGAGGATGAGGATGACATGATGATTCGAGAGGCATTCATGGTTACATAGGTTTATTCAATGAGGATGGCTTGTTCTAGAAAGTCTTTTCAGGTAGCCTAGGAGTTGGTGCAAGGAGAAAGGAGCTTCTTGGTTTTTGGAGAAGAATTTTTGACATGGTTTAGACCATGTTTGGAGATTTCTTGGGAACTCATATGAGCTTTAGGGTACATATATAGGTTGGTGACCGTGGTTTCATATGCTCATTTGAACTAGGTATGGTTGTTAGATTGTATGGGATTGAGTTGTGAAGATATATAAGATCATGGATGCATGTAGATAGATTATTCATAATGTACCTGGTATGTTAGGATGATTTGGTGAGTTTTATGATGATTTATGAGGTTATTTTAGTTAACCCTAGCCTTTATAGTGTAAAACCCTAAGGGTTGGCTATGCAAGTGAGATAGGATGGAAATATTGAGAAATATTTATGGTAAGGTGATTATTGGACCCCACTCAAATAGGTCATTTTATGAATAAGTTCAGTTTGGGACAACATTATCCAAAGGAGATGTAAAATCAATTACCATTGTGTGATGTATGTGAGTTTTTATTGATGTACGTGATGGTTTTAAGTCATGGGCATGTAGTTAAATGGTCAAGTATGGTTCATTTAGGTTGACTTGTCAAAGGGAATGTTTGGGGCAATTAGAAGCATTTGATTATGCTAATAGGTAAAATAATAACATATTATCATGAAATTTTATATATAAATAAATAAACAATGAGATACTAAAATAGTACCCAATCAACCAAGAAATAAGAATATGAAACCTTAATTATGATGAGGGTTGGAATAACTTTATCTGATTTGAAGAGGTTGCTAGATAGTGTTGTAGTGGAGACTAGCTAAACAGAGATGGAGGAATGTCGCACGAAATCTCGGAACAATGCGAGATCTTGAAGATTTGACTAGACTGGGGCACCTAGAGAGGGATAGTGGAACCTTTGGGTGCCTGGGTCTATTTTTTGGGCACCCTAGTGTACATAGATTCTCAAAAAACCTCCTTTGATGTATCATAAGAGATTCACACTTATTCACCTTTGATCACCTTTATGTTATTGTAAGATCACCAAGGTTATTGTAAACCTAAAATGAAGAAAGCACCTACAAAACCCTCAAATAAACATCAAATCCTTACAAATTAAACATGAAAAATGAGGGGACAAATTGTCTTGAGCTACCAAAATGATGGACTTATAACTGATCATTGCACTACATCTCAGACCCAATGTAGTTTTATGTTTGTGTGTGTGTGTCTGTGTAGAATTATGCCCTACGTTTCTCTTGTGTGTGTCATACTTGAAGTAGCAAGAAAATACCTAGATGTATAATGTACATAATGTGTGTGTGGAAATAATATGTAACATTCCAATTTTAAGACTTTAGAAACAAGGAATTTTGTTAATCATACATGATGTTCTCTGTTCTAAATTAACATAATTTAGAACACACATTCCAATGCCAATCCATCTCATAACAGAAAATACTATGCAGTTGTAAATGAATCGGTGGAACACCAATCTCTCATTTCATGACTCGGTATTAAACCGATATCTCATGGTACTCAATAATGTGTATACTACATATACTTGGTTTCTTTCCCCTTTTTAGGGGCACCCAAGTGTTCTTTCTAAGAGGCCTATCTGAATATTTGTTACTGATATTCATCTGAAATCATGCATCTTATACTAGGTGACATAGGACAACACAACCAACACCTTGTGATACTTTGGCCAAAGTTTCTAAACATGTTTAACATGTTTACATTCCCAGACAACATACTCGTCAACCAAATATGTACTTCACCACACTTGTTTGGCTATTTAGAGTGGTCTTTCCTTACTTATGTCAGTCCAATCTGATTCAAGGTTTCATACTAGACAAGGTTAACAACATGCACTAGTGTGTAAGACTACTCATGGTGACTAAGGGTACTTAGACATAATTAATTGAATTACGTCAATTGGGTGTGTCTAGTAATCCTAAGTAAACATGAGTTGACCTCGACACTAGATCATGTTCATATCCCTGTATAGGGTATAACCATGATCCAATCTTACAACTATATAAATCTAGTTAAACAAAGTGGGGTGTTAAGACATAATAGCGCATCCTAGTAACCTCATGACGACTCATGTTGTTATGAAGGTACTATGTTGCAGTTGATGTGTACCAACATCCAACTAAGTTTCCTCAACTGGACTAACATTCCTAATGTTATAATTTTATTAACCCATTTAGTCTTAAAGATTAATGATAGCAACGCTTAAGATTCATCTATCATCAATTAGATTTATAAGGTTATAAATTGTAATTACAAAAGAGGTAGGTATGCAGGTAAAATTTTCTTTCCTAACCATTCAATTACATGTTTAATTTTGTCTTTAAACGAAACAACTTGTATCATATAATGACATGATTGATCTTAATGTTATGAAAGTGTGTTCATTAGGTCCTTTCTTATTTCAACCTTAGCTTAAACAAGTTTATTATAAACCTTTATTTTAGACTTCATGAAGATGAAGTCTAAATCCCATTTAATTCCTTTTAAGCATTCCATATTTTGATTAAAGAAATCTTCCTAAGGAAGAACACAGTCAACCATTCTCTTATTATATTCATAACACTTTAACAAGATCTTCAATTAAGTCTCTATGATTTATTTCAAGGAAAATATCATTTTTCCTACATCAAGGACTAATGTCCAATTATGAAAATAGATTACATATGTTTCAAATACTTCAAGAATTCATACATATATATCTATATAATTCAATCATAGTTATTTTATATTGTTTAAGGATATATTTATGAGTGTCAACTTATTAGTTGCATCTCTTTATGTGAATATAAACCAACTAATATTTCAGATCCTCAAACCAAATCCCATAACACTTAAATATATAAATTGTCCCCTTCATTTAGGATATTACTTAATAATGCATCCCAATTTATGCCAAAGAAGGTATTACAAATAAGTATTCGACAAACATCAAACCATTTATTCATCAAAAGGGAGTGATCCATTCACTGATTACGAAGTATTTCAGAGATTACAAAGTTTCATAACAACAATATAAAACTAGTTTTATTACATCTTCCTTTTCAACAAAAGTACATCTCAAGTAATGATGCCACATAATCATCATAATAAAGAGAAAATTTATTTTAGTAAAATAGATGTAACTTTCTATATGTCTTTCTCCTTTCATATTTTACGAAATCCATCTGCAAAATTGTTAGCATGAGTCAGTTCATGTGAACTGAGCATGATAAGCACTATAACCTTAAAAATTGTGCTTTTATCTAACTGTTTCATAAAAAAACCTGTTGTTTATGAAACAGTCCCAAAACACAACAAGATATAAAGAAAGAATTTTCCCAAAAATATTACAAACTTAGAAGAAGAGAGAGATTAAAGATTCAAAGTAAGTAATGTATAAGTAAGGACTATTTATCAACATAGTTAATCCTAAATTTTCATCATATAAAATATTTTGGACATACTTGGAAATCAAACAACAAAATTAAAGAAAGGAGAGATTCATAATTCCATCCTAACCTTACCTACTCATTCAAGTTTCCAAATTAAGTCCCTCATTCAACCTGTCCTAATTTTCAAGAAGTAATACAAGATATGAAAATCTAACTCACTTGAATATGTATAAAGTTTTGCTATTTTAAGTGAAAATGAAGGAACAAACAACAATACAAAATTATATTCCAATATCATATTATCTAAGAACTAACCTAGTTTCTAAGAACTACATTGAACATGATTAAGTTCAACATAACTTATTGCAAGTCATCCTACAAACTCTGCACTAACTTTAGAGTTGTATCCTAAGAGATCTATACAAAACAATTAAATAGGATTTTTAAAAAAAACTCAACATAAAGGTTTCATAAGGACCTTTACTTTAACCTGAACCAAATTCAATACTATTGCTTCATGTATACTATATAATCATTTATATATGTTATTAACAATATAATATATATATATATAGTGATAAGGTCAATACATATTGTCCATTAAAACTTAATAACTGATCAAAATCATATCCACACGATAATACTCATCATAATGAAGGAACTAGATACAAATGTAACAATAACCAATGAGACAACACATGGAACGTTCTACAAAAGGATCATTTAATTCATGGTTATACATCATAAAAATTTGGAGATAAATGATAGAATAATTGTTCGTAAAGATAACATGATGACTTGGGGTTTCCACTATAGTGTCAACAAAAAATAAGAAGTGAATGCCAAACCACACCAAATATTCCAATTCCACATATATAAATATGGGGAATCAACTCTTAAAAACAAAAGTAAATTAGAGAAACATACTTCCAACACGAAGGAGGACATAACTTAGTATAATAATAGAGATTTGAGCAATCAACCCAACATTTCCTCCTTTCACAGAGTAACCCAAAAGGGTACAAGTTCAAGAAGACCCAAAAACCAACACAAAATGAAGAGAAACATTCTAAGTTCAAAAATGTTGCCAAGATATTTCTATCATCATCTAACAAGAAGAAAAAAGTAACCATAAATGACAATTTCATTCTTAGTTCCGAATGGTCACTAAAAGAATAAAATTCATCCAATCAAGAAGGGAAGAGAGAATGTGCTTTGAAAACTTCCCTTATACAAAACACTCATCTACTATCACTAATAAATAATTATGCCTTCCACAGTTCACACCAAATGAATTTAAGGAATCCTCAATCCCAAACTGGGTTTAATAAATTTAATTTATACCCAACAAAATAGAACTAAAAAATTCTTAATTATTCTTTCTTATTCGAATACCGTCGATCAAAGGATCTGTGAAAGAATAAAAAATTCAACAGTTTCTATTTGGGAAACCCAAAATTTAAATCTCATAACTAAAAAATTGAACGCTCGTACGAAGTATAGTCACAAAACAAATCAAACACAAGAATGGGTCATCAAATCCATTATCGAAAAGAGAGCAAACATTAAACTCAAGATTATCTAATTCACGAGACATAGGTGTCAATTCTAAACAAAGCTTCATGTAAGTTAGTCTTCCAAAAAACAACAATAAGGAGAACATTCAAATAAATAATCATCATATTCTATTAATACCACGATACTTGTAATGCATAAAGAATCTGTAGTCTAGATAATTGTTAAATATAGAACAACCCCGATCCATTTCAATTCAATAATGTTTGAGTACAAGCACAAGTTAACACAGAAGTATTAAAACAATACTTCCAGATTTATTTTCCACCCATCACACAAAAATCATAATGCATCCAAAGAAACAAAATGAAAACACCATTGAAGCAAAGAATAAGAAAACACAGAATCAAAACCAGAAGGTTTTCACAAAGATCAGAGTTCTTCTAATGAAGCATTTAAGTAAAAGCATAAGACTTAATGGATAGGGCCTATCATGCCTGATAGAGCTCTGTCTTCACTTTATCGCTATAAATCTTCAAGCGAGCTTCGATTTCTATTAATTCCCACAAACATTCCAATAAAACCTCCTCAGAACCTTATTCTCCTTCCTCTTATAGCTTCACAGTGATATTTTCATCACTATCACCACCATGCAAGTTGAAAAAAAACATGTTAGGATTCAAACTAAGGGTTCAAAGTTAAAAACGCATGCAGAGCTAAAGCTCATAAAAACCAAATGATCAAAACAAAACTAAAACCATTCTTTCTTCCAACTTCCCTTCTTCCCAGGTTGTTTCTTCACAATTTCTAAGACATTAAATGTCAAATAGGACTGAAATACTTCCACATCTCTAGCCACCACTAACTTGTGTTTGACCATTTCTAAATTTAAAATTTCATGCAACAATCACTTTGGCAGAGGTGCCAACTCAACCCCTTATCTTATTTCATGCATTCACCAAATTTGGCTACAACAGAGAGTTAAAGCCCACATTTATTCCCTCATAAATTCCTTGAGGTTGGTGCCACCAACTTTCCTTTACATGTCATCCCATTATCCCCTTTAGGTTAGCCCAAATCTTAGGTTAGGTTCTAACATTAGTTTAGGAACTAACTTAAGATCTTAGGTTAAAGTCTAATAATTTAGTCTTAGGTTTTCCTTTCTATAAACAACCCTTATTAATCAAAGAACTTAGTAACTTAGGATAGATTACAACTTAGGGTAGGATTATCATCTTAGGAACATAAATTTAATTAGGTTCCTACACAATTGTTAAAAATTGTAAATTGGATCTTACCAAAATAAGAATCAGAATGTCATTAAAATATCACTTACGAAGCAAGGAGTAGTAGTGCTCACCGATATTCTAAGACAACTAGAGTTCGAGATGTTCAAATCTGTCCAGATCGGTCAAGATGACCAAAAATTCTTGAAGTTGAAAGCATTCCTTGGATCAATGAAATTGATCCAAGGTATTGTTGTCCTGCATCTGAGATAATGAAAACTAAATCACAAGTTAAAGTGCAACTAAGACTTATGAACTACTTTATCATAACAAATTTCTTATTTCCACATGCAGTGAATATTCAACATAAGAAGGAATGACATACTTCATTTTCAATTCAACATAAACATGGCAAAACGATATCTATTTCAATAGATAACCAATGATCCACAACAAACATGATTTCTTAGTTCCCAAGAGTACACCATCTTTAGACAAGAATAAAATTTCAGCATTTGTAACTTCTAATAAAAAATCCCTTATAGATATCAACCATGTTAGAGGTGTTACATACCCGCCTCTTAAAAATCAAGATCGTCTCGATGATTAACTTAGTCCTCATTCTCAAACAAGAAAAATAATCATAATTATAGTTCTTTCATCCATAAGTTCACAAACAGAAACCAGATTTGAGAAATTCAATTTTTCATAATTTATTATAACATTAAATAGTTGTTTCAATACTAATAAATATAGTACCTACCCAAAATTGGTAGAATTATTGATAGTTTAAAAAAAAGTCTTTAATTGTTATCAATCATTAGAATTAATTTTGTTCAAATAAATGAGGAAAAGTAATTTTCATGTCCTCAAGGTTTTCCCATGTTGTACTTTCTTCATTAAATTGGTCCCATTGAACCTTGTATTGACTAATTTCATGATTTCATAAGTGTAACTGGTGAGTTTCTAGCACTCTTATGGGTTCAACCATGATTATTCATGGGTCTTGGACCTGTAAGGAATCCTAATTTAACACATGTGATAAATTTGAAATGTATTTCTTAAGAAAAGAAATATGGAAAACATCATGCATTCATGACAAAGTAGGTGGTAAAGCCAAATGATAAGCTACAAGGTTAATTACTTCCACTATCTCGAAATATCTCACATAATGAAGTGATAGTTTGGCTCCCTTGCCAAAGGTTATAGAACTCTTTTTAGGATTAACACGTAAAAATACCTTTTCACCAAGTTTAAATTTCTTATCAACCCTTTTTCGATCTACATAACTTTTTTACCTATCTACAAATTCTTTTAAATGTTCACAAATCATTTTAACTTGTTCCATTTTAGTAAGGATTTTAGGTCTAATTACTTCTCTATCTTCAACGCTATCCCAACTAACTGGAGTTCTACATTTTCTTTCGTACAATGCTTCAAAGGTTCCATTTTCAAAGAGGTGTGATATGTATTATTGTAAGAAAACTTAACTAAAGGAAGGTATTCTTACCATTTGTATTGTTTATCCATGCAAGACATTCATAACATATCTTCCAAAACCTTATTATCTCTCTCAGGTTTGACCATTTTTTTTAGATTGTAAGTAGAACTAAAATTCAGTTTTGTTCCTAAGGCTGCATTACGCGTTTTCTAAAATAGAGATGTCAATCTAGGGTCTCTATCCAATATAATCAATTTAGGTACTCCATGTAATCTGAAAATTTTATGTAAAATATTTTTGCTAAAAACAGTGAATCATCCTTAAGATTACCAACAATAAAATGTGCTACTTTTGTCATTTTATCAAAAACAACTAAAATAACATCATGTTTATTTCTTGACATAGGAAACCCCTAAACAAAATCCATGTTAATTACCTACCACTTATATTGTAGTATGCTATGAGGATATAATAAACCATCTGGGTGCATATGCTCAACCTTAAGACATTGACATTCCAAGTAGTGAGAAACAAAATTAGTTATGTCTTTCTTCATTCCTTTCAAAAAAAAAATTTACATCAGCGAGCATTTTTGTAATACCGGAATATCCTGAGTAAGGTGAAATATGAAATTCCATCATTAAATTTTTCCTTAACTCATTTCCTCAAAGGTACATACACCCACTTATCATATCTCAAAATTCCTTCATTATCAAAGTGAAAACCTTTATATCTTATGTCATTTGGATCTACAGTAAGTGTTGTTTTTACCTGCTGAAAGTAAAAATCAAATTCCATGATACTTTTTACCTCATCCTTAAACTGAGTTCTCAAAGTTATAAGTGCAGAAATATGTTTCCTACAACTTAGTACATCTGCCACTCTATTTTCTTTGCCTTTTATGTAACTTATGTCAAAATCATATTGTGAAAAAAACTCTAACCATCTTCGTTGTCTTGCATTCATATTTGGTTAAGTGAAAATATACTTCAACCCAAGATGATCAGTCTTTAATTCAAAAGGTCTTCCTAAAATATAATGTCTCCATACTTGAAGTGCATGAACTATGGAAGCAAGATCTAGGTCATGGGGAGCATAATTCAACTCATGTAACTTGAGTTTTCTGCTCTCATATGCTATAACATGTTCATTTTGTAACAGAATACCTCCAAGTCCTTCTCCTCAAAGCATATTTAACTACCTTGAAGTTTCCATGTTGATCGTACAGCCAAAATAGGTGTAGATGTTAATTTATCCTTAAGATTTTAAATTCTGATTCATATTTATCACTCCACACAAATTTATTATCTTTTTTTGTAATAAAGTTATCGGACAATGACTTTTGAAAATTCCTTAACAAATTTTCTATAGTAACTAGCAAGCCCCATGAAGCTTCTAACTTCATGTACATTCTTAGGTGTAGGCCACTCAGTTATGTCAAAAATATTTGATGGATCAACTGTTATTCCATCTTTACTTATGACATGTCATAGATAGTGTACGTCTGTTTCATAAAATGAACATTTGGGCAACTTACCATACAACCTTCTCTTTCTTAATATTTAAAGTACTATTTTCAAATGCTCATGATGCTCATCAATTATTTTAGAATAGATAAGAATATCATCCAAAAATACAAGTATAAACTTGTCTAGGTATTCTTGAAATATATTATTCATTAAATTCATAAAAGTTGTAGGTGCATTTGTCAAACCGAAAGGTAAAACTATAAATTCATAATGTCCATACCTTGTTCTAAAGGTTGTTTTATGAATGTATTTGTCTTTGATTCTTAACTAGTGATACCCAAAATGAATATATATCTTAGAATATATTGATGCACCACACATATGATCAAACAGATCATCAATTCTAGGAATTGGATATCTATTTTTGATTGTTACTTTGTTTAACATGCTATAATTAGTACATAGTCTAAGTATTCCATATTTCTTTTTCACAAAAATTAGCAGTGATCCCCAAGGTGAGACACTCGGTCTTATCAAACCCTTATAAAATAATTATTGTAATTGTTCCTTAATCTCTACAATTTCAATGGTGGTCATTCGATATAGTTTCTTGGAAATAGACTGAGTTCCTAGTTTGATTTCAATCGTGAAGTCAAACTCCCGTTTGGGTGGAAGGCCAGGTAGTTCTTCTAAAAACACATCTCTAAAATATGTTAACAGTGGAAATTTTTCCAAGAAAACACTATCTCCTTTAGTAGTTTCAAATAAATTTGTTGCATACAATGTGTAACCTTTGTTTTTGGCCTTTTTAAGTTGTATAGCTGACAATTTCTTAACTGAAATTTCTCATTTTACCCCTTGATGTCTGCTGTTTTCTACAAATCATCAAGACAACTAATGTGTTTTTCAAAACAATCAACTTTTTCTTTATGTTCAGCAATCTAGTTAACACCTATTATTACATCATAAGACCCCAAAGGAGCAACATAAAGATCAACTTTAGTGGAAAAACTAGGTAATTCAAGAACTGCTCCAAAAATATACTAATTGGATGGACAACACAATTTCCTTAATATAAAGTCCAATATTTTTCCATTATTCCAATTTTTCTTTTTAGTTTTACAGCTAATTTACTATAATTAAAGTATTTAGTAGCTCCAGTATCAAAAGTATAGTAACAGGTATACCAAATAATTTACCTGTCACTTCTATATGTGTAACTTACTTTTCATCTTATTTTTCAGCTACTACAATGTGTATCTTATGTTGCTAATTGATGTCACCTTCCTTATAGGACACTAATATGTATAATTATCCTTGCCACATTTGTAACAACCCCTTTAAGTCCTATTTTAGGTTTGAATTTATTTCCAACCTTGAAATTGTTGTTTTTTCCTCCATAGGACTTCTGTCCATTATTATTGTTCTTAACGAAGTTGTTTCAAACATTTTCAGTAGGTTTATTTGATGTTTTTTTCTTATTGTTATCAGCAAAAAAATTATTTTTAGTACCAAACTTTTTCCATGCCCCCTTTTTGGGTGCAAGAGATGAAGAAGAATTAGGAATTTTCTTTCTATTCTCTTCCTTATGGGTAGAAATTGCTTTTAATTTTTGTTCCTTCGAATGTATTTTCTACAACCCCTTCCATGGTGGTTGGGTTGTGAACATATACCTCACCCCCTATGATAGGGTTTAATCCCATAATAAATTTTTGTATCCTGAACTTCTCGTCAATTTGATATTGAGGCACGTACTTAAGAAGTTTAGTAAACCTCTCCCAGTACTCTGTTATAATTAACTTTCCCTGAATTAAGTTATGAAATTTAGTCATCTTCTGATCATAATAGAGTTTTGGTAGCCAACATTTCCTAAAATAACTCTTAAATTGATCCCAAGTGATGTTTGATTCATCAATGTTTAGTTCAACCTTACGACTATCCCACCAAGAGGATGCCTCATGGGAAAGTTGATAAGCTCCCCATACTACTTTAGTTTCCTCTGAGAAGTTTTTATAACAAAGTACTTCTGCATTTTGTTGAGCCAGTTCTCATCTCCATCCCCCAGTGTAGTGCCATCAAACTTAGGTGGAATTATCCTTTTTATATCATTTTTGAGTTTAACTTCTAATCTTTCCTTTTTTTAAAGATTAATTGGGTACATTTATTTTTGCATTTGCAGCATTATTATCTATTGCATTGTTATTATCAATGCCCAAATTTCAAATCGGCATTTTTCCCAAGAGGTGCCTAATTTTTATTAGCAACATATTCTTTCTCCTCATTACCCATAGCTTGTTGTTCAAGTACAGCTAGACAAACTCTTGTGTCCAAAAGGGCATCAAGAATCTAGTCAATTTTTGTGCAAGGTAGCCTCTCCACCTAGAGGTGGGTTATTTACAAAATCTCCCCTTATTTTACCCCTTTTCATAACAATAAAATTAATTTTTTTATCAGATATGGACTCAATAGGTCCAAGAGTTGCAACCTTCAACTCTAATATGAAGATGCAACATTCCCATTTTAAGACTTTAGAAACAACGAAATTTTTTTCATACATAATGTTCTCTATTCTAAATAAACATATTTTAGAACACACACATTCTAATGCCAATCCATATCATAACAAAAAACCATATGCAATTAAATGACTCGGTGGAACACTGATCTCTCATTTCATGACTCGGTATTAAACCGATCTCTCATGTTACTCAATAATGTGTATACTATGTATACTTGGTTTCTTTTACCTTTTAAGGGAACCCAAGTGTTCTATCTAAGAGGCCTATCTAAATATCTCATTCTTGGTATTCATCTAAAATATTGCATCTTAGAATAGGTGACATAAGACAACATAACCAACAGCTTGATTTGATACTTTGGCCAAATTTTCTAAACAATTTTAACATGTTTACATTCCTAGACAACATACTCATCAATGGAATATGTTATTCACAACACTTGTTCTGTTATCTAGAGTGGTCTTTCCTGACTTCTTTCAGTCCAATCTGATTCAAGGTTTCACACTAGATAAGGTTAACAACATGCACTAGTATGGAAGACTACTCATGGTGACTAAGGGTACATAGACATACTCAATCAACTTACATCAATTAGGTGTGTCTAGTTATCCTAAGTCAACATGAGTTGACCTCGACACTAGATCATGTTCCTATCCTTGTATAGGGTAGAACCGTGATCTAGTCTTACACTTATGTCAATCAAGTTAAACAAACTAAGTGGGGTGTTGAGACATAGAAACTGCATCCTACTAACCTCGTGAAAATCATGTCGTTACGAAAGGTACTATGTTGCATAGTTGATGTGTACCAACATCCAACTAAGTTTCCTCAACTGGACTAACATACTTAAGGTTACAAGTTTATTAACCCATTTAATCATTGTCTTAAAGATTAATGATAGCAACGCTTAAGATTCAAATAGCATCAATTAACTTATAAGGTTACGAATTGAATTTACATGAGAAGTAGGTATGCATATAAAATCTCCTTTCCTAACCATTCAATTACATGATTATTTTTTCTTTAAATGAAACAACTTGTATCATGTAATGACATGATTGATCTTAATGTTATGAAAGTTTGTTCATTAGGTCCTTTCTTATTTCATCCTTAGCTTAAACAAAGTTTATTATAAACCTTTATTTTAGACTTCATGAAGATGAAGTCTAAATCCCATTTAATTACTTTTTAAGCATTCCATATTTTGATTATAAAAATATTCTTAATGAAGAACTCAATCAGTCATTCTCATATTATATTCATAACATTTTATCAAGATCTTTCATTAAGTCCCTATGATTGATTTCAAGGAAAATATCCTTTTTCCTACATCAAGGAATGACGTCAAATTACGAAAAAATATTACATATGCTTCAAGTAATTTGAGAATTCATATATATATTTAAATCATAGTTATTTTATATTGTTTAAGGATCTATTTATGAGTGTCAACTTATTATTTGCATCTCTCTATGTGAACAAAAACAAACCTTCATTTAGGATATTACTAAATAATGCATCCCAATTCATGCCACATAAGGTATTAAAAATAACTAGTATTTGGAAAACATCAAACCATTTATTTATCAAAAGGGAGTGATCCATTTACTGATTACAAAAGTATTTTAGAGATTACAAAGTGTCATAACAACAATATAAAACTAGTTTTATTACATCTTCCTTTTCCAACAAAATTACATCTCAAGTAATGACACCACATAATCATCATAATAAAGAGACAATTTCTTTTAGTAAAACAGATGTAACTTTATATATGTCTTTCTCCTTTCATCTTTTATGAAATCCATCTGCAAAATTGTTAACACGAGTCATTTCATTTGAATTGAGCATGATAAGCACTATAACCTTAAAACATTGTGCTTTTATCTAACTATTTCATAAAAATAACCTATTGTAAATGAAACAATATGATAAACACATCAAGATGAACGTAAGGACTTTTCCCAAAAATATTACAAACCTAGAAGGAGAGAGAGATTAAATATTCAATAAGTAATGTATAAGTAAGGACTAATTAATCAACATAGTTAATCCTAACTTTTCATCATATAAACTATTTTCAACATGATTGAAAATCAAACAACAGAATTAAAGAAAGGAGAGATTCATAATTCCATCCTAACCTTACCTACTCATTCAAGTTTCCAAATTAAGTTCCTCATTCAACTTGTTCTACTTTTCAAGAAGTAATACAAGATATACAGATCTAAAAATAGAACATGTATACAATTTTGCTATTTCAAGTGAACAGGATGGAATAACAAACAATACATAATTATATTCAAAAATCATATTATCTCATAATAAACCTAGTGTCTAATAAGTACATTGAAATTCAAACATAACTTATTGTAAGTCATCTTGTAAAACCCGCATTCACTTCAAAGTTAGAATCTAAGATATCTATACAAAAAAATTAAACATGATTTCAAAAAAACAACCTCAATAGAAAGGTTTCATAAGTTCCTTTACTCCAACCAAAACCGAATTCAATACTACTGCTTCAGGTATACTAGATAATCATTTATATGTTGTTAACAATATAATATATAGATATATATATATTGTGATAAGGTCAATACATACTTGTCCATTCTAACTTAATAACTAATCACAATCATATCCACTGATGATACTCATCATAATGAAGGAACAAGATATAAATGTAATAAAAAACAATTAGACAACAAAAGGAACATTCTACAAAAGGCTCATCCGAGTCATGTTCTTACAAACATCATAAAAATTTAGAGATTTAAGACAAAATAATTATTCGTAAAGATAACATACAAGTTAGGGTTCCCATGATAAAGTGTGAACAAAAAACAAGAAGTGAATGCCGAACCACACCAAGTATTCCAATTCCACATATTTAAATATGGGGGATCAACTATTAAAAAGAGAAATAAATTAGAGAAACATACCTCCAACAAAGGAGGATGACATAACTTAGTATAATCATAGAGCTTTGAGCAATCAACCCAACATTTCCTCCTTTCACAGAGTAACCCAAAAGGGTACAAGTTCAAGAAGACCCAACAACCAACACAAAAAGAAGAGAAACATACTTAGGTCAAAAATTTCACCAAGATATTTTTACGTCATCCAATAAGAAGAATAGAGGAAGTAGAATAATAATTTTAGTCTTAATACTAGACTAGTTTCGAAAGAATAACATTCATCCAAGAAAGAATGGATCGAGAGAACATTCCAACGAATTCCCTTGAATAAAACACTCATCTATAGTCAACAATAAATAAGCATGCCTTCCATATTTCACACCAGATCAATTTAAGGAAGCCTCAAGCCTCGAAATGGGTTTAATAAACTTATACCCAATGAAAAAGGCTAAAAAAAATTCATTCGTTCTTTCTTAGTCGACTACCATCCTGGAAAGGATCTATGAAAGCATAAAAAATTCAAAATTTTCCATTTGGGAAACCTAAAATTTAAATCTCAAAACTAACAAATTACATTTTCTTACGAAGTATAGTCATGAAAATAACCCAACACAACAATGGGTCGACAAATCCATTATCAACAAGTAGATCAAACGCTAAAATAAAGGTTATTTAAGTCAATGACATAGGTCTCAATACTAAACGAAGCTTCAAGTAAGTTAGTCTTTCAAACAATGACAATAAGGAGAACATTCAAAGCAAGAATCATCAGATTCTATCAAGACCAAGATACTTGTAATGCATAAACAATCTGTAGTCTAGATAATCACTTAATATAGAAAAACCCGATCCATTCCAAGTCAAGAAGGTTCGAGTACAAACACATGTTAACACAAACGTAATAAAACAACACTTCCATATTTATTTTCCACCCATCACACAAAAATCATAATGCAAAAGACTTAATGGATATGGCCTATCATGCATGATAGAGCTCTTATTTGCACTTTCTTGCTTTATGTAAATATTCAAGTAGAGATTTGATAGCTATTCCTTCCCATGAAAACACCAATAAAACCTCCTCATAACCTTCTTCTTTTTTTTTCCTCTTATAGATTCATAGTGATATTTTCTTCACTATCACCATCATGCTAGGCAAAACAAACATGCAAGGATTTGAACTAAGGGTTTGAAGAGAAAATCCACATGCAAAGATAAAGCTCACAAAAACTAAATGATCAAAACAAAACCAAAACCATTCTTTCTTCCAGCTTCCCTTCTTCATATGTGGATTCTTTATAATTTCCAAGACAATAAATGTCAAACAGACTGACATTCCTTCCACATCTCTGCTGCCACCGCCAACTTGGTTTGGCCATTTCTAAATTTAAAATTTCATGCAACAATCAATTCGACAGAGGTGTGAGATCAGCCCCTTATCTTATTTCATGCATTCGCCAAATTTGGCTATAACAGAGAGTTAAAGCCTGCATTTATTCCCTCATAAATTCCTTAAGGTTGGTGCCACCGACTTGCCTTTGCATGTCATCCCATTTTCCCCTTTAGGTTATCCCAAATCTTAGGTTAGGTTCTAACATTAGTTTAGGAACTAACTTAGGATCTTAGGTTAAAGTCTAATAATTTAGTCTTAGGTTTTCCTTTCTATAAAAAACCCTTATTAATCAAATAACTTAGTAACTTAGGATAGATTACAACTTAGGGTAGGATTATCATCTTAGGAACATAAATTTAATTAGGTTCCTACAAAATTGTTAAAAATAAGAAATTGGATCTTACCGAAAGAAGAATCAGAATGCTATCTAAAGATCACTTACGATGCGGGGATAAGTAAAGCTCAATTCTAAGATAACTAGAGTTCAAAGATCTTAAAATCAATCCATTTTGGTAAAGATGACCACAATGTCATGAAGTTGAAAGAATTCCTTGGATCAATGAAATTAATACAAGGTATTGTTGTCCTCGATGTTGTCCTGGATCCAAGATATGAAAACAAGTAGCACAAATTCAAGTGCAACAAAAATTATGAGCTACTTTATGATAAAAAAATTCTTATTGCCACATGTAGTGAATATTCAACATAAGAAGGAATGATATACTTCCTTTTAAATTCAGCATAAATATGGTATAACGATATCTATTTTAGCAGATAACCTATTATCCATAGCAAAACAAGATTTTTAGTTCCCAATAGTACACTTTATTTTAGACAAGAATCACATTTCAACATTTACTGATTCAAATACATAAGACCTTATAGATATAAACCATGTTTGAGGTGTTACATAATAGACTCCCCTCCTATGAAGTGTGATGTAGATGAACTCGCCTTTTTCCCTTTTAATAGAGCTAGATGGATGTAAATGGAGCTATATATGTCTTTGATGGATGCAACCTTAGGTGGAGATAAATAGTGCTTAATGTTTGGTCCCTTATTATGATCACATAACTGTTGGGGCTCTAAGTATTGGCTAAGTACAAGAAGGTACATGGGCATGCAAGGCCTATATAAAGAAGGGAACCCATGTTAAAGGTGTGCGGGACAGATTTTAGAAGGATTTAACTTGGAACCCAAGTCGTGTGCGCAAGGAAAAGAAAGGGTTTCAGGACTTAGCCATATTCATTGTTTAAGAAATCACATGAGAAAAGCATGACCCGAATGAGCATGTGGAGTGGATAAGGTGTTAACCTAACACCTCAATGGTCAAGGAAAGAATATTCCATGTGATGGAAGGATTCTAGAAAGACATCATTATAGAAAGTGGAGAGCTCAGATGGGAAGAAGCATGCTCTATTAAAGGACCACATGGACACTTGCAACTAATCTATTACTTCAGGAAGGCATGGTGGTGGATGCTAAAGCTATATATAGAGATGATCGGGTAGAAGAAAAGGGAATCAAAAGAGATATCAAGAGAGGAAGATAAGAAGAAGAGGAGAGGTGAAGCTCTGTAGAAATAGTAGTAGATTATATGGGTTAAGGTTCTCATTAGGAGGAAAGTAGGAGATATGGCATATCTAGAGGGATGGGTCTATGAACATCTTTATAATCTGGAAATCATAGTTTAGGATTATGATGTATAAGTATTATTTGTATTAATACATTTGGTGTGTAATGACCTTGAGGAATGTAATGTGGTTATTGAACAGAGCAATATGAATATATGCATTTCTTTTAAAATATATACATTGTTCATGGGTATAAACCCGAGTGCCTTTTCTTTTTATTGTCGATCTATTATCCTTTGATATTTTTCTTGTTATCTTAATGAATTCATGGTTCTTTCCCTTCTTCCACCTAAGATTTTGTAAGTAGGGGATGTATTCTAAAAAAACTCACATAAAGGAGGGGCTTGGTACTGTGTGTGCCTCGGGTGAGCACTCAAAGCCTGCAGGCGATAGGCCGACGCGCATGGGATTAGAATGTTGTTTCTAAGGACATAAAAATGACTACATCTTTGTTCTCTTACTAGGACCCCTGTTCAAAGTTATTTTGAGAAATGGATACATCCATATCTTAGTTCCATTAATGTGTGATGACTAAGCACCTGACCTTAGAGAGTGTTGAAGCATGGTTTAGGAGCACGAAGGATGATTTTGCTCAAAGATTCAGTGTGAGACCTAAGTTTGATGCACGTAGATGAGTAGAAGAGAACCTGTACCATGAGCTGTATGAAACTTTATTCTGTTGATTTCTAGTAGAATTATATGAATGGATTTCAACATATGTATCGATATCGAGATGGTACTATAGATTATGTGTATAGACCCAAGATGATTACCAAAATCTACGGGATAAGGATCTAATTTAGATGCATGTTGTCGATCACTGGGGGAAATGTGTGCTCACAAGTTATACTTTAGAATACGCCATTTCTATGTATTATTATCCAAAGCTTACTAAGTTTAATGCCTAAAGGAACCCATAAGATCATGTTTTTGTGTTATCCCTTTAGCTATGAAGATATTTGTAATTACCCTACGTTTAGAGGCACTTCCTATGGATGGCTAAGATTCTCTAAGAATTGGGCGAGGAAGCTAGGGTGGAGGAAGATGGAAGACATTGCAGCTGAAAGGGAAAGGGAAGAAAGATGACTTAAGTGTAGTGAATCTCGTTAAAGGGAGATGGCTAGAAAAAATTAGGCTACAGTGTGATGGATCTATGGAGGCGGACATTGTGACAAGGAGTTGAGGTTCACACAGAGGATGTAGAACTTGAGCATTCTATGCTTTACCCCATCTTGGAAAGCATGGGAGAGTATCCCCTTTAACTTATGATGGGATTTTGTTACATGGAGAAAGGAGAGCCATCGGCATGCATCTGAACCCACCTAGTAACCAACCCATGGCATTTGGTTTTCTAGATCAAGGGAGAAGTAATGTTACCCTAGTTGGTATCAGTAGGAGTAACTGATCTGTGCCTAGGAGATATAATTTCTCATTTGGGACATCTATGGCTGCACACCAATCCCCTCGTGTTTGGGGGAATTTTTGGGAAAATTTCAAATATGTAAAGTTTGGGCATCGCGTATGGGATTAGTGTGAGATACATGACTAATAGCGAAGAAATATCGCATACCATTGGTGCACATTCGGTGGGATGTTGAGGACACTTGGCACGACCAATTTAGGCATGTTACCATCTAAAGGAGGAATTAGTGGATCTAGAGGATCTAGAGGTGGATCTGGTAGATTTAGAGGCACATGAACGGGTGGATCTAGTGGATCTAGTGGAAGAGGAAACATTGAAGGGAACAAAAGTTCTGGATCAGGAGGACAAGGGCCACAACCACCTCCACAATTATTCTTTAATATGTCTTTGCACTTACCGGACTACTACGAGAGGGCATTGAGGATACCACGAGAACATGTTCATAAATGTGAATTTTTGTGGTGTGCAAATGGAATCACTACCTTAGAGTGAAAAGAAGGTCAATTTGCAATGGCATTGGAAGGGTGCACGTATAGCTGGTACCACAAATATGACCCCCACCAGATGGTCGTGGACTACATTGCATTGAAGAACACCTTCCTAGTAGAGTTCCATATCCATGAGTTTGAGCAAAAATATATTAGTGCCCTAAAGGAAATCTAGTAAGGAATGGTAGAGAGTGTGCGAGAGTATGATGCATGATTCAAAACTCTCTTATCAAAACTATCCTATGACATACACCCCTCTCAACATGATCAATGGTTTTTTGGGAATTGATAACACCATTTAGAAGGGTACTATCACACAAGAATTTCACGAACCCACACGAGGCCTTGGAAGCTACCCTGTGCACTGAGGCTATTGGGAGATTTGATACTGGTGTTAGCCCTTTTTGGAGGCTCAAATTGCTGTGATAGCCAAGAAGTTGGAGAATTTGTCTACAAATTCAGTGCATGAGGTTTGTAGTGGGATTTGGTGCATAGATTGTGGAGTGGAGGATCATGCAAAGGACGCTTTCCCTTGGAAATCAAAGGTATGCATCATAGTAGTAGGCGTGATATTTTCCATGGGGACCATTATGAAAATAGATGTCCTCTACTACATTGCACAATACGTAATAATGTTTCTTGTTATTGCAAGATTTGTACCTCTAATACCCGTAATACTAAGGATTGTAGGATGATTGACCAAATTCATGATGCTATTGATCTTAGTGTGCACCAAAATAACCTTTCAAGAAGTTACAAGGATGATGATTGCCACTATGAAGGGAACGTAGATGAAGGAGTGCATGGAAGAATCTTACAACGAGGATTTCGTGGTCACATAACCACGACAGATGAAGAGGTGAGCTCTGCAAGGAACTCATTATAACCGAGCGTCCACATAGAATTATAAGCATGAGTTTCTGATCTATTATAGTGCTCATTATTTGGAAAGAAACATAAGTATGAGGAGTGCCTTGAGTTTTTAAGCACATGAGCCAATAGCACCAAAAAGAAAAAATCATTGGGATGGTAAGTATAAAGAAGGCTGACCCTGAGTGGATGCCAAGAGTGGCACGTGAGTCAGGATTAAAACCTTTACTAGTGAAAACATGAGCGAGAGGCTGCGTGTGCAAGGGAGATTCCAAGGAATAAATTGGTTATTAGGGAATAATTGGTACATGGGAAGTATCTAGACCATACTCATTAGAAGGAAGTGTACCAAGAGACTATGGATGTGATTCAAGGATTAAAAGGAGAGATCCAGTTTCTGAAGGAGCATTCAAGGTAGTTAGGGAAAATGAATAATGTTGAGGCTCTGTAGAAGGATCTGGATGAGGTCAAGGAAGTGTGCAAAATGTTAAGGTAGTAGAATATCATTCCCCTTATAGGGTAACAATTACGAGTGAAGGTACCATACACCGAGAGAGAGCGTGAAAGGTAGGTTCTACATGCCAACCTTCCTCCTCACAACCTTGACTATGATAAAGAGACTACATTTAATGCAGGTGTTGATGGGTGGCTTCTGAGAAATATCCCCATTGACACAGGAGCGAAGGTCAATGTTCTCAACTTGGATCCATGACATCAAATGGGAAGGCCCTCATTACAGCCATCTTTGAATGTGTTGTATATGGAGAATAAGATAAAGGCAATTCCCATTGAAGCCTTGAAAGATATGGTTATCACTATTCAAGGGGCCAAGTTCACTAGGGAATTTGAATTCTTGGCGCTCACCATGGCAGATAATTTCCCATCTTTACTTGGGCACCCTTGGTGTTATAAAAACAATGTTGACATGTGTTTTAACAAGGGGTATATAAGTTTTGAGAACAAGGAGGAATGGGTCATCATCCTCTTGACAGATGGAAAATCAGTGCCCTATAAAGATCCCTTAGGAGAGGAAGTCCTACATAGAATCTATGTATGCACCATCGAGACCTTGAAATAATTCATCCTACGGAAGGGATTATCCAATTTGAAGTGCTTAGTTGATGACTGATAAAACTAGCATAGCATGTGACAATTAGGTGCATGAGACTTATGAGTTGATTAGATGACAATTGAGAGGATTTTTAATAAGGGTGATGAAGGCATGCTTAGTCAAGTGCCTTAGAAGAAATAAGCTACGAATTTTCTCTAGAGGATCAAGCCATGATGATTTTTTATGAGAAATGGAGGCTCAGTGGAAAAATGAGGACAAAAGGATAAGTATGCTAA
This sequence comes from Taxus wallichiana var. yunnanensis, assembly GCA_018340775.1. Classification (NCBI taxonomy): domain Eukaryota; kingdom Viridiplantae; phylum Streptophyta; class Pinopsida; order Cupressales; family Taxaceae; genus Taxus; species Taxus wallichiana. Next base: position 277,465,053 of record CM031244.1, read on the forward strand.
GTTATATCTTGCTCGGGACTACAATGCATTGGTGGGAAACACATTGCGAGTCTCCTAGAGTGGCATGAGGTAAGAGTCACATTCTCTGTAAGATTTTTCAGAAGCAACGTGCCCACTATTATCCAAGACTACCATGGCAAAGAACCTACCTCTTCCCATATCAAAGAATGTGATAAGGCATGGATGGAGGGCACAGAAGCTTTACCATGTTTGTTATGGTTTCATAAGTTATATACCACCTTACAAGGTTGTTTGTGTACAAGGTATATTCACTATGAGAAACTTTGTCGATAGGAATTGGTAGGAATTAATGGATGATCTCATTCAAGCATTTGAGTATCAAAGTACCAAGTCATCAGTGGATAAGGTGTTGTAAGTTGTCAAGTGCCTTACAATGGGAGATAATGCTATGGAAGAAGATAGGTTACTAGAGTTACTAGGTGAACCTTGTTTGGAGGTGTGTCTTAATGAAGAAGAATCAAAAGAAATATAGCTTGAGCACATGTACATTGAAAATGAAAAAGGAAAGATGGTCTATGTAGTAGATGGTGAAGAGATGGAAATTTTGGATGTTAACCATTCTATAGGTACACACGAATTCATAGATAGTGTTGATGAGTGAGCATGCACCTACCATGAGCCCTTGAAAATGAATAAGGTTAACATTGGCTTAGATTTAGAACCTAAGGAAGCTATCATTAGGGACTATTGGTTAGAGAAAGAAGTATCAAAGTTAATTGATCTGTTATGTGAGTTCTAGGATTTGTTCCCATGTGGGTACCATGAACTCAAAGGAATCCACCATTCCTTGTGGGATATGAGGATAAATTTGAAGGAAGGTGTATGCCCTATTTGGAAGATGCCTTATCAGATGAAGCCTAACTTGCGCGTACGGGTCAAGGAGGAAATAGATAAGATGATCACTTCAAGCATCATTGAGGATGCGGAGGAATCAAAATCAATAAGCCCATTGGTCATCAATATCAATAAGGATGGAAGAATAAGGATCTATTTTGACTATAGGGGCCTGAATGTAGTATTTTTCATTGATCCTTTCCCAACCCCTATACTAAAATTTTTTTGGAGGGAGTAGATGGGCATGAGGTCTACTCTTTCACGAGATGTTTTCTCAAGGTATCACCAACATAGGATTGCAAAGGAAAAATAGAGAAAGACAAATTTCACCACTGAGTGTGGAAGGTTTTCTTATACGGTCATGCCTTTTGGATTAAAAAATGTGCCTATTGTATTCTCGCGCATTTTGGTACAAGAATTTCAAGACTTCATCCATAAGTTTCTTCAAGTCTACCTAGATGACTCAACTGTTTATGGGTTAGTAAAAGACCATTGTGACAATTTGAGTCCGATATTTGAGAGACATCAACGAGTTGAGGATATACCTCAACATTAAGAAATGTGTCTTTTCTATTCCATTTAGAAACCCTATTGGGACATATTATATGTAAGGAGGGCTTGTTAGTAGATCCCAAAAAAAAATTATTATGGTATTGGGAGAGTCTACTATTCAGAGCATAGTGTGTGGATTTCTTGGTCATATGGGGAACTACATAAATTTCATCAAAGGATATGCCAAGATCATTGCACCCTTGGATGAATTGCTAAAGAGCAAGATTGCCTTTAATTGGGGAGAGGCACAACAGAAGGAATTTGAAACTTTATTGGATAAACTTGTCACTACACCCATACTACGCTTTCCTTCTTAGGATAAGCCTTTCCATGTGCATGTTGATGCCTCAAGAACAACCATTGGAGTAGTACTAGCACAACCTAGTGAGGGGATTTTTGATCATCCCTTGTGTTTTGTAAGTAGGAAGTTAACACCAGCAGAATAGAATTATACCACTATTGAGCGAGAGATGTTATCAATTATCTACGTGCTGCATAAGTTCAGGTAGTATCTACTAGCAACACCTTTTATATTCTACACATACCACATGACATTGAAGTATTTGGTAAATAATCCTATTTTACAAGGGTGCATATGTCATTGGGTCCTATTATTTCAATAGTTTGAGTTCACGATGGTTATAAAACTAGGAAAAAATAATTTAGGACATGACCACTTATCAAGAATTGAATCATGAGACGATTTGGTAGGTGAGGAAATTTTTCGGTGGAAAAACTTATGGATTCCTTACCAATGCTATGGGAATCTAAGTCGCTCTACTTAACGATGCAACTTCCATGTGTATGCATGCATGATAAAATGTGGACTTACGTGGTGGCCTTTCGATCGGGGATCCAACAAGGGCACTCCACTAACCCTGTGGTAAATTCTTATAGTTATCTGCAAGGGGATAATTTTCTATGAAGGTGGGAAAGGGAGTGAGAAAATAGGTTAGAAGAACTAATGTTTTAGGTAGAAAATCAGATTCTTGCACGCACTAGTTAGAAACTTCAACACATGCATTTATGAGAAGAAACAACCCTACAAATGGAAACAAGACGAGATAATATTGTGAACTCAAAGTTTCTAAAATCTCCTCATCAAAGAGGCTACAAAATCCTTCTTTTTGTATTGATGCTTAAACAGAAGTTGTACATAATGTGGGAATGGAAGAAATTTAAGAATGGAGGAAAGTAGAAGAAAATGGCTATCTCCTTTTCTTTCTCTAAGTACAATGCACTCATGAGTTTACAAGATCAATTTCCAACTCTCTACTATGGCGTGAAGAAGCCATTAAATATCTTGCAAAAAATGGTTACAACTTTTTCATTGTTAGAAAGAAATGGTTTACCATATTTTCAACCATTCACGTCCTCTTCGATTCTTGATTCATGAAGAAATGCCAATCATGGTAAAAACTAGACTTTTCATAATGCAACTATTACACTCATTTTGTAACTTTGAATTTGAACCGTTCATCTTGCCTTTTAAACTTTAAACTAGTGTCATCCACGTGGGATAAATTTAATGGAGCGAGCGTGTAGGATGCCTTTTGCATTTTGTGAATTTATAGAAATTTGGAATTTTTACATTTTTGCTCCGCCCTTCCACTTTTGATATAATCTTGACACATGGCTTCACTTGATTGGCAAAGGAATCATGGCTCACTTTATGACTTTTAGCCATTTTTACAAAAAGTCTCAAAACCTCAAAGTTCTCTACCGACCCATTTCCCTACTTTAACTCTTTTGATGCGGGCTCAACATTTGAATTTTTCCATCTTGGAAACAAGGTTTAAAATCTCAAAAGGCTCTAACGATCTACCTCCCCACTTTGACTCTTTTGATGTGGGCTCAACATTTGAATTTTTCCCTCTTAGCATGATCGGGGTTGTGGGTCACTTTATGACTTTTATCCCTTTTTAAAAAAGGCTTAAAACCTCAAATTTCTCCACCGACCCATTTCCCCACTTTGAATTTCCAATGGTAGGCTCAAGATTTGACTTTTTCCTTATTATGATCAGGGCCACAGGGCCAAATTGACATTTTTTGCTAAAATAACAAAAACATTAAGTTTGCAAAAATGACCCATTATGACACATCCAATTAGATGTGTCCGTGTACCTGTGGATAACAGGGCCAAAATTTGACAAGGAATAAAATGTCCGTCATTCACAACTATGGAAAAATACAGAGAAGAAGAAAACTCCACCATTTCATGCCCAATTTTCAAATTTCTTTCATGAACCAAGGAATTGAAAACAATACAAGGTTCGACAATCCATGGCCATAGAAAGATTGACAATTTCATTCAAATGAGGACAACAATAAAATTTTCACGCGTCCAGAAAGGAAAATAGAAAATTTATCAAAATGTGCAAACTGGAGAGTTTAAACAACTTCAAAGCATGAATTTCTATATCTTTTCATACTTACAACTTTACTTGAACACTTATGGAGGGCGTGAGCTCAAAAATTTTGAAATTGACTTTAAAATGGGGGTTTGAGGGTGAAAACAAGCGGCTCTAGCTTCGGGACATGACATGGAATGAGCATAATGAAGACATGACATGGGAATCTAGAATCTCAATATCTAGACTTTGTAATTCATTAACCAAAGGCCTTATCCATTGGGCCTTACAGATTCATGTACAACTTTGAGAGAAAAATATTAGAAGAAGGAAACACACAAGCACACAACGAGAATTAAACACACGACACACAATGGAAGGGGAAATAAAACCACACAATGGAAAGGGAAACACACTTATGGTATAAGGTGGGGAATAACCCACTTTCACTGATGATACAATTTCAAGTATTTCCCACTCCGAGGTAATTCAAGCGGCGTTCCATCTAACTATGAGAGAAGAAAATTTTTCTTTCCACAAACTTCACGAATCTGGAATGGGATGAGCCATAATGAATCAAACTTTCCATGGATTCTTTTTTAATCTCTTCTCTTGTTCCATAGCAGGATGAAGTCTCCAACTTTGAATTCTCTTACCTTGTCCTTCTTATCAAAAATATTCTTTACTTTCAATTGGTGCTCCTTAATGTGATACACCACTTGGAGTCTATTTTCTTCCAACTTCTCAAGAAATAGGAACCTCTTGTCAATGGAATCCTTGTATTGACCATCTTCTATTTCTGTAGTAGCATGAGATCTCACATCTCAATCATGAGAGGAGTTTTGATTTGAATTCATACAAAAGTAGTTGGAATGGTGACATACCTATTGCCTTCTTGGGAATGATCCTATCCACCCACAATGCACAAGACAACCTTTTGTGCCAATTCCTTTGATTCTCATTTACAAGCTTGGAAAATGGTCACAATGTTCTTGTTGCTTGATTCGGCCTATCTATTTCTATTTGTATAGTAGTCGAATAATGAGATACGGAGATTCCATAGCTATAACAAAACTCGGTGAGCTATTTTGAAGAGAAATAGGTAACATTATCTTCTACAATCTTTTGTTGTGCCCCAAAATATACTATGATATTCTCCTTGATGAAGTTGTGTACTATTTCAGTGTTGGCTTCTTTGGCTAGAATGGCTTCCACCCATTTGGTGAAGTAGTCTGTTTTTGTGAGTACATAGGTGTGCCCCATGCTTGAGTGAGGGTTCAAAACACCAATGAAGTCTAGCCCCCATTGTTGAAATGGTTCTTCAATAACCATAGGCCTAAGTGGTAATGCAACGAGTTATGGTCTTCTAATGAATTGTTGGCATGCTTTGCATTTAGAAACCCAATCTTGAGTGTCTGCAAATATGGTGGGTCAATAATACCTTCCTTGGAGGATCTTGTGTGTAGTTACCATTGCTGAAAAATTTCCACCACATGCTTGGTCATGGTATGCTTTAAGCAACTTTTCTTTTTGCTCTTTATCTACACACCTAAGGAAACAACCATCCAAACCTATTTTGTAAAGTGCATGATTCCAAATTACAAATTTAGTTACCTTCTGCTTGAGTTTTCTCCTTTTCTTATAATCAAGATGGGGGATTCTCAATTCGGTAATAGGTGATATCAACATACCACTCATCGGTAGTGGTGAAAAGAGAACTTGTGAGTTGTCTTTTGAACAAGTTGATCAAGCACATTTTTCTTCACCATATTGAACTTTAAGTGTTTCATCTTCGTAATAAACTTACACAAGCCTTTTGTCCTTACCAGTTGGAGGGTCAAATATCCAAGTCATATTCTTGAGTCTTTGTAATCCAATTTCATCTTTTCACTCTGGGATTCTACTTTGTGTCAAGATGGACTTGATTGCACTCTCGGGGACCATCACCACCGTATGGGAATTGAGGATGTAAAACCTCAAGTTTTTTATAGCCTTAACCACTACATAGGCATGCTTCTCCAATTAGCTATATTTTATCATATGATTTTTCAAATGACAACTCATGAAAGCAATAGGTTCTTCCATGCCTTCATCATTCTTCTGAATGAGAACAACAGAGAGTGTATGTTCTGATGCATAAGAATACATGAAGAATTCTTAGTTAAAATCTAGAGATAAAAGAGTCAAAGCCTTGGTAATGGATTTCTTGATATCTTTTAATGTTTCCTTCCCTTAATTGTTCCATTTGAAGTTTTCTTGTGGTTTAATAATGGAAGTGATGTGCTTCATTAACTCAAAGAAAACTCAGCACAAAACAACAAAGAAAGTTCATTTTCTCAAAGAATGAATGAAGTCCTTTCTTGCTTGTGGGAGGGGCTAATGCTTGAATGGATCTAATCCTCTCAGGATCAATGTGTGCTCCATGTTTGTTCACAATGTGCCCCAATAACTTGCCTTTTGTGACTCCAAAAATGCACTTTTTTGGATTTAGTGATATGTCATGTTTCCTACACCTTACAAGTACATGTTCCAAGTGATAGATATGATATCCCCTCTTCTTTGAAAATATTGTGAGATCATCAAGATATATGATAATGCAATTATTTATATCTTTGAAGGCCAAATCCATCACCCTTTGGAATGTATCTCCTGCATTGATTAGGCCAAAAGGCATTCACATTTGTAGGTAAAAGTGCTTTGGTGTTGTAAAGGTTGTCTTGGTGCGGTCCTCCTCTGCCACTTTGATTTGATTATATCCTCAGAATCCATCAAGTAATGAAATCATTTCAGATCCAATGATTTCTTGTAGGATATGGTCCATGATAGGAAGAGGATAATTGTCCTTTAGTGATGCCTAGTTTAGGTTGCAAAAATCTACACATATCCTTATTTCACCATTCTTCTTTTGTACTGGCACAATGTTAGCCACCCATGTTGAATTGTGGATGCGAAAAATGATCCTTTTATTAAGCATCTTCATTACCTCCTCCTTGATGGTATCAATAATATTTGGGTTGTACGGCCTTTGTTTCTTCTTGAAGGGCTTAACACCCTACTTTAAAGGAATTGAGTGATGCATTTCCTTTGGCTGGAAGGATTTGAGTTCATCATAAGAGTAGGCCAAGACATCTGAGTATTTCTTGAGTAATGCAACAAACCTTCTTTTTTCTTTAGGCGAGCAACATTTTCCAATATTGACCATCCTTGGCTCCTCCAGGGTACCAATGTTTTCTTTATCAAAATCAGTTGGGCATCGAGAAGATTTATTTTCTTTCTCTTGAATGAATCTGTCATGTTTGTCAAAGAGGTATTTTAAAGAGACTAGGCCTTTGGGAATTTTGTTCCCTTTCAATTTGATTACTCCCTCATCATCAATCCCTTCAATTCCTTCTTTCTCTTCTTTGGGGACTACTTCTCGGTGTGGATTTTCACCTCCTTCGAAGAAGAGATTATTAAAATTATCCCTTTTCTCTAAAAAGGCTAGAATTTTGTTATCATCATTGAATACTTGCCAATGATTTGCATTATCTAGTACAATAGGCCTGAATAACATTTCAATGATCACTTTATCTTTACAAAAAGAAGGATGAGGTGTCACTAGGGAAGTTGACACTTTGTAAGATAATTAGCCTTTTCATTCGGTTCCTTTAGAATAGCTTCAATGGAAAATGCATCAAAAGATTCAATGCAGTCCCACACTTTGTTTCTATAATGTCAGAGTCTTGGATTTTTCACTTGATATTTTCAGTGGACCTACTTTACTACAACCTCTACATCACCTTGGCATCTCAGTTTCTTGATTCCCATGTCCTCTGTTGCACTCATGCCTAAGAGTAGTGCTTCATACTTTGCAGTGTTATTTGTATTATCAAATTGCAGCTTGTAGGCAAATGGGTACAACTCATTGGAAGGAGAGTACAATACTACACCAGCTCCCGAGCCTACACTGGAATGACTACCATCAAATTCCATTGTCCAAATTTGATCTTCCTCTTCCTCCATGAGAAGTGGCAATTTCTCCTCTTTTCTTGATGTGAGGAAGTAGTTTCCTAGCCCAAAATCTTGAAAGAGAATGTTTGCTTTTGGATCATTAGACCTTCATACTATGAACTTCATCTTTCTTATTGGTAGCAACTTCTTCATCTCACCTTTTACTGGATAGTTGCAGATGACCAATCCATTTTTATCTCTCCACCTAGGTCTCTACGGAAAATCCTACTCAATAGAATAGTAAAGGATGTTGGGATGTCTACTACTAGTATGGTTAGGAGCACCTTCTTGTCTAGAAAATCAACTAGTGTTACATGTGCATCTTTGATTCTTCCTACCAATGGCACTTGTTTGGATTCCATTGAGTAGTATGTGCCATTTACCCAGGTCAAGGTGAGGCCTAGAGAATTTGCAACTTTGGTTGGCATCACATTGTCTGAGGCTCCAGAATCTATGATATAATTATTTAGCTGGAAGCCTTTAATGAGGAGTGACAAGTAGAAAGGTTCAACCCTGTTGGTTTTGGAGGCACTGAGGGATAGCATGTTTTGGGAAGGTGGTGTGGATGGTGTGGGAAGTAAGCCTTTAGAATTAGGATGTGGGGATATAGGGTTACCACCATTAACTATATTAATGAACTGTCAAATTGGGCGGGGTTTGTTTGTAGGTATTCTATTTTTCATAGCTTGACTTTGGTTTTGCTTGCATGTTCCACAAAGTCAAATGGGATTATGGTGAGTGAGGAAGAGGCTCGGAAATGGAGGATTTTTACATAGTAGAGGGTTTTCTACTTTGGGTGTTGAATTCTCCTTTTCAAGTATAGAAATTGTCTTGGAAGGGGGTGAGGGTGTAGCTTTTGATTGAACCTTAGATGTTTTTGCGGGAAAAAAATTTAAAGTAGAATTTTTCTTAGAAACTTTTGATCTAAGATAAGAATTAGATGACTTACTTGGCATAGGAGCATGATCCCCGACAACCAAAGTGAGTTTGGTGTTTCTTTGGTTGACTCCATAGAAGGTGGTAATGGTGATCCTCTCTGATGATTTTATTTTATGTGACCTCTCGGAGAAGAATCTTCTTTATTCTTCTTATCCTTTACTCAACCATTGAGGATGAAGCACCTTTCTGGATTGTGCACGAGTGAAAATAGAACATGGGAAACTTTTAGCTTCTTCATCATCCTCATCTTCATTATCAACGTACTCAATTAGGCCATTGTGCATATCAAATTCCTCGACCTCAAGATAGTTTTAATAGTATTCCATATTTTCTTATTTAGTTTCATCAATCTCTACTTCCTCCTCCAGCTCTTTGTTGTCACAGATGGAATTGACTGGTGGTGCTTCAAGAGCAAGCCAACGAAGAGGTGGAGCAATCCTTGGCCTATGTGGAGGGTTTGGTTTCCTTAAAGTATTCTACATTGTGATCTGAGATAGTTGTTTCTTCAAGGCAACCAAGTCATTTGCCTTTTTGGAACATTGGATATGTGGTGACAAAGTTTTAATTTTGACCCTTTTTCTTTCCATTGGGGCCTTTCACCTTTTCAGAAAGGATTAGATCATCATCAGTTTCTATTGCATAGTCCTTTGCTTCCCTCAATGTTCTTGGTTGGGCTCTTATGAGGAAGAAACCTACTTCTGATGGCAAATCACTAATGAAAAACCTCTTCAAATTATTTTCAAGAGGCACCACATCTTTAGAGATCCTTCTTATCACTCTATCATATCTTGCTACAAAGTCCCTCATTGACTCAGAGGTTTCTTTCTTCATTTGTACCAATTGGACCAAAATATCCTAAAAATATTCTATTCTCTTGAACATGTGTTCGAATGCACTTCTTATTCCTCCCAAAGAGTGACGAACCTCGGGGTAGCATGTGGAACCATTCAACAACTATCTATTGAAGTGAATCCATAAAGATTCAGATTCACACATATTCATCCTCAACACCCAACACACTATAATCAGTGATAAATGTTGTTACATGCTCTTCAAGGAGTTGAGAACCATCCCCTCTAAATTTTGGGAAGTTTTTTCTCGATCCTCTCGGTAGCTCATGGAGTGGTTGAGCAAGAGCTAATGGACCATTGTTTCCTCCCCAAGGTACATTAGGCCTATGGCTTTCACGATAAAATTCATCCTCACAATCATGATCCCCCATTCTATTTCTGTTTCTAGCTTCCAACCTTGCTAAGGCTGCGGCTTCTATTGCTACTCTTTTGTCTGCCTCAGTTTGAAGTCTCTCGATTTCTTCGAGTTGAGATCTTATTTCTTCGTCATCTCTTTCCTCTCTTTCTCTAGCTTCTTCTTCAGTCTCCACGTCAGTGAAATCTACAAGGTTCTCATTGATGTATGGAAATTCACTATCCAAAGGATTGGCAACACTCAGGTTCCCAACGTGACTAGTTGTTTGAAAAGGAAGCCTCAGGATTCCAAGTAGCTCTTATCTCTTTTGAAGTTCTCAAAAATGGGATCATTTTTACTCCTTGTCTCTATTTTTGGGTGTATCTTCTATCCTCCAACTTAAAAATCTATGCTCTTCTTTGCAGTGATGGAATTTCTCTTTGCCTCTCCAATTCAGTAGCACGTTCTTTTTCAATGTCCAGAATTCTCGTGGAAATGAAGTAGTGACTGGTGCTTTGTCTATTATGTTAGATAGCTTCACTCAAATCTGAAGTAGCATCTTCTTTGATGTGGAAGAGAAATTTGGATCTTTTAATTAGAGGGTTTCCTGAAATAGTGTTGAATCCATGTGGCTCATATAGCCATTCAAATTCCAGAAATTTTTCTCTTTTTTGAATTTTGAATTTTCTGACCTTGCGGTTACATTTAGGTGCAAATGTTACTAAATCTGCCCCATGGTGGGTGCCAAAAATTATTGGAGAGGAAGTTTGTTGGGTGGAAAAACTTGTGGATTCCTTACCAATGCTCTAGGAATCTAAGTACCTATACTTAATCGGTGTAGCTTCCGTGTATACATGCATGAGAAAATGTGGATTTCTGTGGTGGCCTTTTGTTCGGGGATCCAATAGGGGCACTCCACTGACCTTTCAAAAAATGCTTGCAGTTATCTACAAGGGGAGAGTTTTCTATGAAGGTGCAAAAGGGAGTGAGAAAAGAGGTAGGAGAACTAATGTTGCGGGTAGAAAACTAGATTCTAGCACGCACTAGTTAGAAACTTCAAGACATGAATTTATGAGAAGAAAAACCCTACAAATGGCAACAAGACGAGATAATATTGCGAACTCAAAGTTTCTAAAATCTCCTCATCAAAGAGGCTACAAAATCCTTCTTTTATATTGATACTTAAAATGAAGTTGTACATAATGTGGGAATGGAAGAAATTTGAGAATAGAGGAAAGTAGAAGAAAATGGATATCTCCTTCACTTTCTCTAAGTACGATACACTCGTGAGTTTACAAGATCAAATGCCAACTCTCTACAATGGCACAAACAAGCCATTAAATATCTTGCAATAAACGGTTACAACTTCTTATTTGTTAAAAAGAAACAATTTGCCATCTTTTCAACCATTCACATCCATTCGATTCTTGATTTGCGAAGAAACGCCAATGGTGGAAAAAACCAAACTTTTCATAATGCAACTGTTACACTCATTTTGTAACTTTGAATTTGAACCGTTCATCTTTCCTTTGAAACTTTAAACTAGAGTCATCCACGTGGGAGAAATTTACTGGAGTGGGTGTGGAGGATGTCTTTTGCATTTTGTGGCTTTCTAGAGATTTTGCATTTTTTACATTTTTAGTTTTCCCTTCCGCTTTCGATATAAGCGACCGACACGTGGCTTCACTTGGTTGGTGAAGGAATTGCTGCTCAATTTATGACTTTTAGCCCTTTTTACAAAAAGTCTCAAAACCTCAATGTTCTCCACGGACCCACTTACCCACTTTGACTCTTTTGATGCGAGCTCAAAATTTGACTTTTCCCTTCTTCGAAACAAGGCTCAAAATCTCAAAAGGTTCTGATGATCCACCTCCCCATTTTGACTCTTTTGATGCAGGCTCAACATTTGACTTTTTCCCTCTTTGCATGATTGAGGTTGCGGGTCACTTTATGACTTTTAGCCCTTTTTACAAAAAGGCTCAAAACCTCAAAGTTCTCTACTAACCCACTTCCCCACATTGACTTTCCAATGGCAGGCTCAAGATTTGACTTTTTCCTTTGCATGATCGGGGTCGCGGGGCCAAATTCACATTTTTTGCTAAATAACAAAAACATTAAGTTTACAAAAAGGACCCGTTATGAAACATCCAATTAGAAGTTTCCACATACCCATAGATAATGCAGCCAAAATTTGATGGGAAAGAAAACATCCATCATTCACAACTATGGAAAAATGCAGAGAAGAAGAAAACTCCACCATTTCGCGCCCAATTTTCAAATTTCTTTTGCGAAACAAGGAATTGAAAACAATACAAGGTTTGAAAATCCATGGCCATAGACAGATTGAAAATTTCATTCAAATGAGGACAACAATAAAATTTTCACACGTCTAGTAAGGAAAATGGAAAATTTATCAAAATGTGTAGACTGGAGAGTTTAAACAACTTCAAAGCATGAATTTCTCTATCTTTTTGGACTTCCAAATTTACTTGAACACTTTTGGAGGGCATGAGCTCCAAATTTTAATTAAAAAATGAGAGGGGGTTGAGGGAGACAATAGACACATAGATTATTGAGGATACAATTCCAGATGTGCAACTATTTAGGTTGTGGCACACACCCTCGAATTTAGAAGATATTGTTGTATTCCTTATAATAGGTTTGGCATCAGACGAGATGAAAGCTTTAGAGAGAAAAGAATTAGTAATATGTGCCACACCCTACATGTTGATTAGTGGAGATATGTACAAATTAGGTCGTGATGCGGTTCTATGCCGATGTGTATTAGAACATGAGCGCATAACAATTATGGAGGAAGTACATGGTGGGATTGTAGTAGGGAACTATGCAAGAAATACAACCACGTGAAAGATTCTACTCACAAGGCTCTAGAGGGAAACCATATACCAGGATTGTATTCAATTTTTCAAGGTCTGTAACCATTTTTAGTGCCTACAAAACCTAGAAAGAGGGATCGGATGTCATAAGGATGATAGCAAGCGCAAAAGAATTTGAAAAATGAGAAATTGAATTTGTAGGGCCAATTTCACCTACCCCATTACTTGTGTTGGTACCCAGATTTAATCTCCTTCACAACTTGAGTAGCATCATGGATTTTACAAGACACTCAAAGGAAGATAAATGATTTATATGTCATTTTGTAGCCGAGGAAGCAATTTATCTGACTTGTTAGCACTCAGGCTTTGAAGAAGTGGGTAACACCTTGAAAGTATTTTTATCTAATCCTCACTATTTTAGGTTGTGCCTTTCAACCAAGGTAAGAGAACCTATATTGTAGCCTCTGTTTTGTGAAGGAGGTGGAGATATCCTTATACTATGCATATTGTATGGAGATGGCCTTGGGAAAACATGATCAATTTTCCATTATTCAAACTCAACAGAGCTGTCACTACTAAATGATGGAAATGCTTTCAAGACAAGGCTGAGGCTGCTAGAGACATGGTATGATCCTGATTTTCTTTGTGCATTTTTGTAAATGGATTGTATTATTTTGTTGACACACAATGCAATGCAAGGGTAGTATGGGGTAGGATTAGTTATTCTGAATGAATTTTTGGTGGGATATTTTAGACAAGACTAACCAGAATTTTCCAAATTCTTTGAGGACCTTTGCAAGAAATTTGTAAGACCCACATAGTAGAATGCTTCAAAAGGGTTGAGATACTCCTTCAACCAGGATATGTGCACCAAATGGAGGCCCGATCTGCACTCTTCCACACAATATTTGATAACCTGCCACAAAAGCTTGAAGTAGATGAACCAACAAAGCATCCAGAAATCTCTATTTTATCATGACCTAAGGTGCACCCAAAGGTTTACAAAAATATCTAAATTCAAGGAAGGTAAAGTGATTTTAAATTTGTTTATCTCTTTATCAGATGAAAGCTCTTCTGAATGTGAGATTGCAGATGCCACTAAACTATCAACAAGAAATGAGACCATGTATGATCAAAAGAGTTTTCAAACACAAGACTGCAACAGGAGCAAGAAACACAAATTAAAAACATTCTGGAACATAAGTGCATGCAAATTTTTCCAAGAGACAACACAAAATAATCTAGAAATGATCAAATCTATCAGCAAGGGAATGTTATAAGAACAATCTCAGAGCTTGTTGATGGATTTACAACTGAAACCAACTCAACATGATACAAATCTGATGCAAAAGGAATTAGAAATGGTTCTCAGGTGGTTTCTCAAAGAATGGGATTCTTCCCATATTTTTCCTATGAAATTCTAAGTTTCTCCAACCTTTTGCATGTCTCAAAACATGCATTATATAACTTTCAATTACATTTGATCCTTCTTTCCCAAGAAAATAATATGCCCAACATCAAGTTTGTTACAAAATTCCAACATGATTCGTAGATAGGGACATTTAACAAATTTACAACAAGAGTTTCCAGGTGTTTCTAAAATGGTGAATCATTACAAATCCTTCATCATTATCCATTATGGAGGCACGTTTTTCATTCTCCAAGCATGCAGACCCCTTTCATTTCATCATTTCATCCTTATCATTCCAAAATTTGATTCTGCAACTTTATAATTTGATATTTCACGTTTTACATGGGCCTAAGTAAAAATTTATTTCAAAAACACCTCAAATCTACAAATTAATCCCTAAAACCACTTGCATTGGTCTTTGTAGGCAAAAAACACAAATTCACCAAAGATTTGATCAAAATTGATGCAAAATTCACATTTCCACACTTCCTGGATCAAAAATGGTGGCCAAATTGAAGAATGTACAATTACCATTGATTTGCTCTTTCTCCTTCAATCTGGGCCCTCCACGTGTCAAACTATGATTGGGAATGAATTCGGGCTCACTTTTTGACCTTTTAACATTTTTGGAAAAATGGAAAAATTTAATTTTTCTCCACCCCTCCACCTTTGAAATTTGGTGATGACACATGGCATATGGTGGGTCCCATTGGGATCGTGGCTCAATTCTACACATTTTGACCTTTTTCGGAATTTAGAAAAATTCACTTTTTCCCCATGCAGCCCACACCTCCGCATCTATCCTTGACACGTGTCAACCTCTTTATCGCTAAAAATCCGCGTGCTTATTCCTCGGTTTAGCACCTTTTTCACCAAGGAAAATCAACTTTGCCTTCTCGGGCTCGCACCTCTAATCCCGTCCTCGCAATGTGTCCTATTCTAATTTGTCATGGAGCCATGCCTCAAATCTTCCATTCTAAGTATTTTTTACAAAAGGGAAAAAATTCCCTTTTCCATCCGCCGGCCCACCGACCCAATCTAAAAAAGACAAAACTTTGCAATCTACTTCAAAATAATGACTTTTATGAAGCCTATTCCAGGATGAAGTTTCATTCAGACGTGCGACTTAATTCTTTGCTCTAAGTCTGCTTTTGACAAAAAGGGAAAAATTTCCCCTTTTCTTCCATGGCCCGCACTTCCTCCTATGCCCACCATATGTCCACCCCTTGCTCCATTGCAGACCCGCGAGCCTTTCTTCTACTTTTCTCCCTTTTCACCAAAAAGGAAAAAATTGCCTAAGTTCCCCACCCGCCTTCCATCTTGCCTTGGCATAAGAACATGACACATGTCCTTCTGCAGAGTTGTAGGGGTAATGTTGAATTTTTTCCAAAAGCCAAAAACACCAAGTTTTTCAAAGAAACCCCACCGATCCTTGTCCAACCAGATGCGGCCATGTAGGAGATGTCGTTTGAGCTTAATTTTGATGGTCAAATGACACCCGTGTTTTACCACCAAAAAATGTAGAATTTGTTAAGGACACCAAAGTTCAATTTTTCTTCATGGGTGAAGGAGTTTTTGGTCAAAAAACATATGGGAAGTGGTTTCAAGCAATTTTCGACCATGGGGAAGGATTTTTGAGGGAAAATAAGTACAAAACAAGCAAATTCAAGCTCCACAGCCAGAAAAATGGAAAAAATGACAGAGGCCCGTGGATTTGGAAATTTAGGGCATAAAACATAGCTTATGAACCATTTAAAGCATTCAATCTAGATGGGAAAACCTCGAAGACCACCAAACTTAAAGAAAAACATTTCTTGAGCATGTAGAACAAAGGGGAAAGATGGGAAAATAACGGAGGATCAAAATAGACACCAATAACTTGACCGATTACTTGACAAGATGGGTAGAATCGGTGCCTACAAATGATTTCACCGCAATGAAAACTACTATATTTTTATGGGAGAACATAATCAGCAGGTATGGATGTCCTTTGAGCTTGACTAGTGATAGGGGTACACATTTTCTCAATAAAATGATCAAGATTCTACTAGCAGAATTTATGGTGGCCCATCACAACACTACCCCTATCATCCACAAGAAAATGGAACTACTGAGGCATTTAACAAGATACTAAGTCACACATTGACCGATATTTGTGATGTTGGAAGACAAGATTGGGATGACAAAGTATCAGTTGTTCTATGGGCATACAAGATAACCTATAAAAGATTGAACAAGGCCACACAATTTCAGTTGTTGTTTGGCTCAGAGGTTTTTTTTCCCATTGAATTCATGTTACCATCATTGCATATAACACGCACATGACGTTTACATGATGAACAAGTTCTTGAAGAAACGATTGACATATTTATGTACTTAGATGAACGGAGATCAATTACTAGATTGAGTCGAGAATACTGAAAAGGCTAGACAAAAGGCATGACATGATCTTCATATCAAGAAAAAAAATTGAAGTCAGGCAGATGGTTTTGTTGTATGATTCCAAGTTCATGTGCCATCTAGGGAAATTGAAAGTATATTGGTTGGGACCTTACATCATCTCATACATCCTTGATTCAGGTGCATATCGGTTCAAGTTTTGGATGGGACAAAGTTACCTAGCCATTTCAATATGAATAGGATGAAGCCATACTATAAATAATCCTTCCTTGTATTTGTAAATAAGGCAGTATTGCCAGCTTATATTAAAATTTCCCTTTATGCATTTTTTAATTTTCTTTTTGTTTCCTTTTCTCGTTGTTTATTCCTTTCCTTTATTTTTTTTGTGCCTTATGCACTGGTAACTACATTATTTTCAAAAGGTTGTGTATGCATAGAGGACCACACATTTATTTTAGTGTGGGGTAGAGTATTGTGAAGTGAAGTATAAGCTAGTAGTAAAAGTTAAATGGCTCGGTTGAAGGATAGAAAACGTGTGGGAAATAGTGGACGAGAATGGTTGGTGTAAGGATAAGGCTTTATAAATACCATGTATAGAGAAGGAAAAGTGAAGGAACAACATGAGGTATGTGATGGAAAAATTCACGTAAAGGATGGAAGAGGTGCCTTTGGCACCGTAGATGAGTGCATAAGAGTCTTTAGACAAGTAAAGATTTTTTCGTGCCGAAGGTTGTAAAGAGTTTTTTGCATAGGATTGGGTGCGTGGGTAAGGGCACTTAAGGTCAGATTTAGTGAAAAATATGCATTTAATGCTAAGTACATTAGTAGGTGGCATAAAATTTATTGATTTAAAGGAGGAAAATCTATAAGTATGAGGTTAGGTGAATCATTATGTGATTATAAAGTGGAAGAGCTCTTACAAACTAGGGAATCCAGAGAGATTTGTGCGAAGGAAGAAGAATCATAGAGATCTAAGTGCGCAGCTAGGTTGATCTTTGAACTAGAATGTAAGGACTACACAGTCATGGGGAGACTTCTTTTGAAGTACGCCATCTTTGGGAAGGGTTTTCCTAGTTAGGGTTTGGCAGCTAGGGCATGGAGGTAGGAGGATTCTACGTAAAGTTAAGCCTTAGAGTTGAGAAAAGTAGTAGAGAGAAGAGCAAGGAGGAATTTAAGTTTTAACCTAACTAGTATAATGACACCAAAGAAGGAAACCATCTCGCCAAAGAAACATAAGGGAAAGGGAAAAGGAAAAAAAGTCATTGTCATAGTTAGTTTCAATGAAGAGTAGTATACGAGTCATAAAAAACACCCGGATGGAGTGTTTCTGGGAAAAGAGTGGGAATCATACTTGAGGAAGATGGTCAGTAAGTGACTACAATCATCACACAAGAACTACAGAAAAAGAGATGGTGTTGGAACTGGTTTATCCAACTAACAAGAGGACACCAGAAGGAATGTCGATCTACAATGACAAAGTGAAGGTGAAGTTGGAGAAGGATGTGTTGCTACAACTATATGAGTTTCCCTATTTTGGCATACCTGAATAGTTGTACCAGTGGTTGATTTCATGTGTACACGAAGACCACTTCTATTTTACAAGCTACAAAATATGCATAAATCCTCAACTCATATCAAATTTCACTTTCCTGATTTGTGAAGGAGAATCCATAGATGATGACTTAGATGATAAGGAGGCCATCAAGAAAACTGTGGAGACTTATGACTACGAAAGGGTTCACACTATTTTTATATCCAAAATATCCCCAACCCTATTATGATAATGGTCACGTGCTTTGTTACTAATATGAATGATCAAGAAATGTTGATACAAGTGAACAACGCATGGTTGAATGTATACCAGAAGATTTCTGAAGGCACCATTTACAAATTATATGCCTCCATTATAGATGATATCATTAGCAACATGCGGTAAGGAGAGAAGATACTATTTAGAAACATTCTCCTCACCATCGTCTTCTTGGAGATTGGAGTGCCCAATGGGATAGAGAAGTTTGTATAGGAGTATCCAAAATAAAATCCCTTTCCCATGAAAAGGTTTGAGAAATATACTCTTGAGACCATAAAGGTCGATCACAAGGTGCGCCTAGAAAAATGGTACAATTGGATGCATGATTTCAGGGAAGAGTGGAGGATACTTGAGTAGTTTCCCTTACTCGTAGATGGGGAATTTGATTTTATTGTATATCAACATTTTTGTATTGACCAGTTCACCTTAACATATGGGATTAAAATTCCATGGTGCAAGCTACCATTTTATTTCACCGCGTAATACTTCCAAGTGGGGGTCAACCATTTTAAGGAGGCTAAGAGACTAAGGTTTGAACTTAGTAAGGTAGATCAAGACCACCGTGAGCTGTGTCAAAAGCTCATATATCCAAAGAACCGCGCATATGTGGAGAAATATGTCTCCCACAAAGTGTATATGATAAAACCAATAACGCTTCTAATCACCACAAGGGTTGTAGCAAGGGTATATTTGCACATAAAGCCAAAGTTTGAGAAGGGTTCCTACCTGAAGACCCCAAAAGAAGAGGCACCAGAGCAAGAGGAGCCCCTCACAAGATAAGATTCTCTAAGGAAGGATTTTCCCACTAAAGATAAAGCGAGGGAAGAGTCTCCTATACTAGAATCACCAGTTAGGAAGAAACAGAAGGTGACGGAGAAGGAAGACTCGGAGGAAGCAGGGGGTTGGAGGACTACGGGGCGAGAGGGATGAGGATGAGGATGAAGAAGTTCGAGAATCATCCCATGTATGATATACACAATTCAAAAGAGGAAGGAAGTTAAGGGAAGAATGGTAAAGAGGAAGCGAAGCTCAAGGGAAAGGGGTGAGCGAAGAAGTAAACACAAGAGATCAAAGGACCCCAAGCCTCACCAAGGAACAAATAGAATAATCTACACACGAGAGGTGGCAGGCAGGGAATAATCAAAAATTTAGTTGAACAAGAAGTAGAGTGCATTTCGATGAAGTGATGAAGGAGATTGGGGAAGAAAGTGTTGGAAAGGAGTATGGAAAAATGGGTGGAGATCCCAATCTAGTTGTGAGCTTTCAAAAGGTCATGTGTGTACAAGTGGGAAGAGTGTGGTGGCAGCACAAGGGAAAGGAATGGGTTACATCAATGATCCAAGTAAGGTGCTTTGTTATCCCCATTTTGAGTTCACGACAAAACGATCGGATAACCCCTACGAAAATTTTCAAGTTGATTTTGCATTATGGCCTCTTTTTAAGAAAATCAGGTTTTCGGGTTTTACCAACAGCTCGACATGAGTTTTAACATGCTTTATGTCGACTGTCTTCCGAAACCCGAAACCCGCCTTGTATTGAGAAAATCGGGTTTTCGGATCCCCGGCGCATCGGAACATCCGTAATCCAAAACATGTTTTATGCCCCATGTTTTCCGATTCCCGAAGTCCGCTTAATCCTTTGTATCGGGTTTTCGGGGCTATGTAGCATCTAAGCACCTCATGCTTTATGCATCATGTTTTCCGAAACCCGAAACCCGAATTGCACTAAGTCCCCTCGTGTCGGGTTTTCGGACCTCCCAAACATGCTGACATGGCATTCATGCCGAGTGGTCGGTGAGTTGGCACGTGCCGAGCTGAAGTGTATTAATTACCAATTTTCTTATAAATACGCGGATTTCCACGTCATTCTTACCATTCGTATTTTTAATTCGTGGAATTTTTGTGCGTGCTCTTCCATTTTCAAAACCCGAAAACTCACCTTGCTCGATTGGATCGTCTGTTTTCGATCTTACATTTCTCGAATTGAAGGTATTTTTCTTTCCCTTCTTTATTCTTGGTTTTTATGGATCGATTGAGCGTATTTTATTCCCAATTTCTTGCCGGGTGTTGAAGGTTTTCTTTCCTTCTTCTTTCTGTGTTGCTTTGGAAAGGGTTTTAGGTTTTTAGGGTTTATCTCTTTTGAGACTATCCCTTGTTTGTTTCTTCCAAGTTCTATTATATGCATGGAACATGAATAATAAAAAAGAAGGAGATTACATGTTTTGGAATTCAACGAAAAACCCTGTTTTTCTTCTTGGGTTTTGAAGATTGTTTTGCAGAGCCGGAGACCCGAAGTGTATTGACGGATTGGCGCGCCGGGCTTTCTCAAAGTTCCGAAGTATATTGAAGTGTCGGGTTTTCTTCCAGTTTTGACATCCACAACAGGTGTCGGGGTTTCTTCCATATCCGATCTCCACAGTGAGTGCCGGGTTTCCCAGAGTTCCCGTCACCAACACAGACCTGCCGGGCTTTCTCAAAGTTCCGACAGTAGCAGACGTGCCGGGCTTTCCCAAAGTTCCGGCATTACCAAGTGTGTCGGGTTTTTCAGAAGTTCCGACATTTTCAACACATCGGACTTTCAGGATATTCCGACATCCTACTCAGCTTGTCGGACTCTTTTGTTCTTCCGGCATATTCAGCATATCGAAATTCTGACGGTAGACAACATCTCCTGAGTTTCAAGCCTTTCTCCCTCCAACATTCTTCATGTCGGACCCTGGTACATCTCAGGAGAAGGCCGAGAAATCTAGCAGGATGAAGTACAAATTCAAGAAGCCAGAATCTCCATCATATATTGATTGCAATTATGATATCAGGGACACTGAACTTGGCAATATAGATATGGATGACTTCTGGAATAGGGTGAAGAGTTCCTCTCAAACCCCATGGATGACAGCTTTAGCTAACAGTGGCTTGCCCCTTGCGTGAGCTTTCCCATGTCCACCTAATGTCCAGAATTTGTTTTGGCTTGTGCGTCTAGTTATGACTTGGCTTCTCGTTAGTGAAGAGCCAAGTGGTGAGGTAGTGATCAGGCTAGATGGAGCATATTTTGATGATCTTCTAAAACTACCTAATTTCGAAGAGTATGGGGACCTGAACATCAAGTCGGCTCAGAAGGCCTGGGATAGTAATCAGGAAGACTGCATTAAGGATGTCAACAAGAAGTTCCTGGTCAAGGCTAAACCAGCAGTATCTAGATTTCCAAGGACTATCCCTAGATGTGATTTCATACAAGAAATCAATGATATTATCACCCTGCTGAGCCGGGTTTTTGGCTTGCCTGAATCAAATGTATTTCATGGATGGATGTATCAGTTTATGGTCACCATCAAGAAGAATCAGCAAGGGATTGACTGGGGGACCCTTATCAGCAATGAAATTGATTCTCAGATGACGACGGTCTTATCGACTGGAAAGTTTTATATGTTTTCATATGTGGCTTACGCAGCAGCCGGGATGAGGAACTATCCCGGGCTGGATACTAAGGGAAGCAGAACGACAAACCCAGTTTATAAATATTTCCCTCAATTGACAAAGAAGGGGTCAAAAGATCATTTCGGAAGGGTAAATGATGCCTTTTTCTATGAGAATATCTGCCGGCTGAACCCAGAGCTAAGAAAGACAAGAGTCTCAGATGAGGCTTGGACTGAAGTATCCAAATGGGGGTGTATCTTCTTGCAATTCAAGAAGTTTACATATCTTCGAACAGTCATGTACTCGGGAGAGCCTTTCCGTCTGCCTCGCTATCCAGGGATAGATTGATATTGATAGAATTGGTCAGACAGCTGTTGGATTTTCACAAATTCCAACAAAGCAAGCATAAGGCAGCTGTATCCTTCCCAATTTCTATCGGGAGATATACTTGCTCGACAGTAGCAAAGGCCAAAAATGTTGAATGCGAACTTCAGGAAAAATTGAAAAAGCATATGAAGTCTCGGGATGGTTTTGACATCCGAGGAGTGCTTAGAGCCTATGGAGCCCAACATCTGCACAGGCCTGACATTGAGGATATATGGGTTGATCTGCGTAACGAAGTTGCGGTTCGCAGAAAAGATAATAGTAGGTTGACTATTGATGAGATTCAGACGCTGGAGCTTTCTGATTTGCCAGATGGCACGACTGACAATGAAAGTGTGTTGGATATGTCCTATGATGGGCTTAATGAGGATCAATACGTTTTCCCACCTATTGATTGGTCAGCCAGCGAAAAAACCTCTATTACAGATAGGTCGGCTCTCATTCTTGCTCGCACCAAAAAATGGCTCTCCTCTTGGGGAATGAATTTTAAAGATGACAAGTTTCCAAAGTTGGCTGCTTCGGAGGCGGGGCCCTCCAAAAAGGAAAAGGACAGAAAGTCTTCTAAGGTGCCTATAAAGGTCAAGATTGTCAAAAAGAGGAAAGAAAGAGAAATCTCTTCAATTGTCTCTCCTGTAGAAACGGTGAATGTGCCAGAATCACCAACACCACCAGAAATAGGAGAAATTAATTTGGAAGAAGGAGGAAGCCAGCTCTTGACTTCATCATTTGTTGATTATCAAACTGAAGAAACTTTGTCTCTTGCATCCCAGGCTTTGGAAACTGAATCTGTGCCTCCCCCTCAACAACCACTCCAACCTCCTCATTCCCCATCCACTTCTTCAGGTATGGCCGGTATTTTCTCTGGACTCTCACCCCTCTCTGCTGGAACCCAAGTGATCACCAGCACGCCCCAACCTGTACCTCTCTTTGTTGCATCTACTACCACGTTGGCTACTGTTCCCCCTCCAATAGTAGAATCTTCTCCCCTTGAGAGTAGAATACCAGTTACTACAACATTGGCAATTTCCTCTGATACGCCACAATGGCTACTCGAGCAAACTCCGAGGAAGAGGAAAGTGATTGTACCCCTACCAGCCTTTGATTTCAACTCACTCAAGGCTTCTACTGCGAAATCAGCCAAGAAACCCAAAACAGTTTCAAGGGTTTTGGTAGATGCTTCAGGAGATAAGTTCGCAGAGATTGCCACTCCCTCAGCTGACAAAACTAGAGAGGATATAACAGTTCTGATTATCAGGTAACCAGGGTGGCTCTAGGGAAAGTAACAGCAGAAGGGGCGCAACAAGATGCAAAGGATTCCATAGACGTCCTGTGCCAAAAGTTGAAAGAAACAAAGGACAGCAGAGATGAACTTAAGAGAAAAGTGGAGCAGTTGACAGAGGTTTTGCTTAAACTCTCAAAACCCCTTGAATCCATACCACCTTCTTCTGTTTCTGCCGGATTCGATTTCTCATCGGTGCCTACGATTGAGAAGATTGCTAAACAAGGAAGGGTGGTTGATGAATGGGTCCAAAGGTTGCTCCAACAGGGGAAGGAAGTAATACAAAGCGTTGTGAAAGTTCATCAATCTGTGGGAGACATTCAGAAAGATGGAGAAAAGATGGATGAGGAGATTTCTCAAGAAATTGGACAGCTTGATTTGACTTATGAAGCTCTCCAAGTGTTAAAGCAAATACCAACACATCTCTTGGTTGAAGAAGGTATTCTCCCTCATACGGATAAGCATTTCCAGCTGACCAAGGCCATCAGATTTAGGGTGAAGATTCTCAACGAATCCTGCGCTAAGTTGAGAGAATCAAGGGATAAACTGATTGATGGGAAAAGTGATTTAGAAGAAGAGTTGCTGAAGATTTGTTCAAAGGTGTCAGTAGGAAATTCAGGTGTACTATCAGTGGATGATCTCTTCAAACAATTCCAAGAGTCTGTTCGGCATGAATCAATGCTCGGATTTGATCTTGAAAAGATGGACCGGTTGGTAAAGATTGAGCATTCTTTGGAGGCCTTGAGAAAACTCAGCAAAGGATTGAAAAAGCTTCCCGGCACTGCCAGCGATGTTCATGAAACTTGTGAAATTTGGAATGATCATTTCACTGCACCTGATGAGAATGAAATGCAAGGCATAATTCAAAAGTTCCAGGAATTTCAGAGCAAACAGTCTCAGCAGGAGGAAGAAAAAGAGGAAGGAGCAAAAGATGATGATTCGGATTAAGTCCCAACGTCCCATGTCATTTCTATTTTTAGATTGACATGTCTTTTTCATTTCTGTTTTGTCATATTTTTGATTCATACTTTGACTTGATCTCCTGCGTGAGAATCATGCAAAACTGAACTCCAGTTAACATGCTACTTTTTAGGATCTGCCTATTTTATCTCTAGTTCCTTTTGTTATAAATAAGGGATGCCTGTGCATTCAAAAGGGTCGAGATTTTTTGGAATATTTAGGGGCTATTGGA
Organism: Taxus wallichiana var. yunnanensis; assembly: GCA_018340775.1. Lineage (NCBI taxonomy): Eukaryota > Viridiplantae > Streptophyta > Pinopsida > Cupressales > Taxaceae > Taxus > Taxus wallichiana. Next base: position 277,489,651 of record CM031244.1, read on the forward strand.
AAGAAGAAAAACTTTGTGTTTTCATTCAATCATTTTGAAGAATAGGAATTGATATCGTTTTACAGAATTTGTGTTGTGGAATATATCTTACTTAAGACAGTGTTCTTATGTTCATGATCTTAAGCTATTCTTTGCATAGCATCTTAGTGTTTCTGATTATTTCAGACATTATATTTGTGATCTAAAACTCGTATGATTATTTCGTGCTCTGCGTTTACTCCAAAGAAAATACATTTCTCCCATTTCCTTTCTATTGTGCTTCTTTCATTGTAATGAGCTTTCTAATCCAGTTCATTTAAGAAAGAAATACCCTTGAATCTGAATGAGGATTTTGGGATTTCATTCCAACCCCAATGGTTAGATTAGTGTGAATACTGTATATATTGTTTACCGTGTTTTAGATTAGCAATAAACAGGCAGCCTCACCTGTCTTTGAGGAGGGATTTAATCCCATGTACTGTGGTTGAACCTCATATTTTGGTTTGACAAAATATCCAACCAACAGTTTTTGGCGACTCACTGGGATCGAATCTATAGTAAAAGCTTATCCTCTCGGTGTTTGGCGACTCCGTATTTGCCTTATTTTTCAACAAGATCTCCTTTCGATTCAAGTGGCCAGAAGATCTTCACTCGGTCCCGCTTGAGCTCAAGTTGAAATTGATCCACTCTTTGAGTTACTGCAATGAAAGACAATTTCAGTCTTTCTCCCAACAATATTGTCTCTAATCGAACTAGAAGTTCTTCACCTGTTCGGAGAAACCGGATCCCTGTGGAAGGGGAAGCATCTGCAACTTGTCGTGCACTACTCTTATCTGATACTCGGATCCCTGTACGCACTCTTTTCAGAAGGATGGCGGTTCAACCTGTGCCTTGGGGTGCAGTTATTGGTCCTCTTTCCTTGACTCCTCCATTGAATGAGTTACCACGTGGATCTCATAAAAATATTCCCAAGTTCAATGGAGATGGGAAGCAGCATCCTGATGAGCACATTGCATCTTTCTTTGTTGCATGCGGTGTCCTCGGAGTAGCCCACGAAGATGTCTCCGTCCGACTCTTCGTTGAAACGTTGCAGGTAGTAGCAGCTGAATGGTTTTATCACCTCCCGAATGCATGCATCCCAAACTGGGCTACCATGCGGACTAAGTTCGAAGCACGTTTCAAACCAGCTGAAGATTCTCATGCTTTGTTAGCTCAGCTCACTCATATGAAGAAGGAATCACATGAACCTATGCAGGAATTCGTGGCAAAGTTCAACAAGCTGATCCGGAAGATTCCAGAAATAGCTGTACCTACTCTGGAAAACCAAAAATGCTTCTTCATCAATGCCCAACCTCCTGATATAAGCTTTTTATTAAGAAGGTCGGTTATCCCAGATTTGGCTACTGCTCAGTCAACAGCTACTGAAATAGAGGATGATCTCATCTTGGCCGGAAGGATCAAGAAAGACATACCCAAACTCAAAAATCAAGGTTCTTCTCAAGGTAACACAGATCCTATGTTTCAAAAAATGGCTAATGATTTGATTGCTTTAAAGAAGCAAATGTCCCAGCAGGTGAACAATGTTCCATATCGGGATATACCTAGGCGGAATTTCAATAATAACAATGGTGCACCTATCAGAGATAGGCCACGGTTAACTCCTGCTCAACCGAGACTAGCAATTGAAGCTCCTCCCGTCAATGCAGCAGTGGAAATACTTGATGAAGAAGATGAACCAGAAGAACAAGAATCTCACGAGGCTTTCGAAGCTTCAGGATATGCTGATGAGTCTTATGATGAGTCAGCTGGCGACTCCAGCATTGGGTATTTGGAATACGATGAAGATGAATGTGTGCCAGATGGTCAATCATTTGCTGTCTTCACTCGGTCCCAATCTCAGAATCCCAGAAAACCTCTTGAAAGCACTAAGGAGAAGAATAAGGATCCTCCCATATCTATAGTTAAGAGGGGTACCCCTATTTCGGCGCAAACTGAAAGAGAGGTTACCAAAAAGGTAGCTACTCCTTATTCTCCTTCTCCTAAGATCAGTGCCCCAACACAAGCTCATGTAATTAGAATGGAGCCTACCATCATTCCTTCTTATACTGCTTTTGACATTATTGATCATGCAAAGAGAACCAAAATTCAAATGTCAGAGGCAGAATACCTTCAGTCGAATCCTGAACAGTTTGAAAAGCTGGCCAAGTTCATCAGGAGTAAAGCGGCCGTTCCATCACCTTCAAAAGGTCTCCTTCCAAATCCTACTCAACTCACACCTCAGAATAATCTGACCTCTGCTTCTTCCTCAGGAAAGATTGAACCATTTTATTTGTCTCTACTTATAAATGGGTTTAAACTCAGCAATTGCATCATCGACTCAGGGGCCTCTGATAATGTTATGCCCGCAAAAGTGGCCCATGCCCTTGGACTTACTTTGACTAAGTCATATGGACGGTGCTATTCTATGGAAACTAAACAAGTCCCTTTGATAGGTCAAATCAAAGATGCACAGTTTGCATTTGTTGCCTTTCCTGAGAAGAGAGTGAAAATGACTATTCTGGTTGCCGATATTCCTGCAGCTTACGGTATCCTCTTGGGTAGAGGATTCTGTAAAGATGTTGGAGGAGAGATTAGTATGGATTGGACCAAAGCCAAGATCCCAGTCAAAGGGGTTCAACAGGTTCTTCATCCTGAACCGCAGGCAAAGTATTTGGTGACCAAATCAGATGATCCTAAGGCTCAGATTCTTTTCGAAGATGCTAGCTTCGGGAATTATTTCATGACTTCCAGAGATACCAATTGTGGATGTTGAAGAAGAAGATCCCAATGCTATTTGGACGCTTGAATTTGATGGTAGCTGCTCAGCCTCTGGGTCAGGGGCTGGTGTTGTTCTCATATCTCCTAGCTCCGAGATTTTCCCATCAGCTTATAAGTTGCAATTTGATAATACTAACAACACGGCCGAATATGAAGCCCTGTTATTAGGATTAGAATTGGCCAGACAGAAGGGAATCAGGAATCTCAAGGTTCAGGGGGATGCGGAGCTGATTGTTAATCAGGTCAGGGGTATATATCAGGTAAAAAACGATCGGTTGAGGCATTACAGGAACAAAGTTTGGGATAGTATAGAATGCTTTGATGCATTTTCTATTAAGGCAGTTTTAAGAGATTATAATGACAAGGCTGATTCTTTGGCCGTGTCTGCATCTCTTCTTCTTCCTCATCCTCAGTTCAAGCAAGACACATACTCTATTGAGATTGTGTACCGCCCTAGCATCCCAGATAATGCAACTCACTGGCAAGTGTTTAACGATGATCAACAGGTGTTGGCTTTCCTAGAAAAGGCTGACAATTTCAGTGAGCTATATTTTGAAGGTTCGGAATCAGCCTTTCGTGAAACTATTTCAGATCCATATCAAGAGGTTGATGGTGAATTTATCCAGCTGAAAGGCAACAAGATACCAAAAGGTCTGGTTTCCCTGGAGGGTCTGTTTGACAAGCATGATCGCTTTATCCAAAACAAAAGGCAAGTTGAAGGAGCTTCTTCCTCTGAAGTAGATCAAATCAATCTAGGTTCATCTGATCAACCTCGGATGGTGAATATCGGTAAATGTTGTTCTCCTGAAGAGAAGGTAAGATTCACTTCACTTTTGAAGAAATACATCGATGTGTTGGCCTGGTCTTATGCAGATTTGAAATCCTTCAAGCCCAAAGATGTTCAGCACAGTATTCCTCTGAAGCCCGATGTGAAGCCGTATAGACAAAAGCAAAGACATTACAATCCCAAGATCTCAGGAACTATCCTGGCAGAAATTCAGAAGATGTTAGATGCTAGAATTATTTTCCCAATCCATCACTCCACTTGGATTGCTAACATTGTTCCTGTCAGGAAGAAGAATGGCGAGATTCGGATCTGTGTTGACTTCTGAAACTTGAATCAGTCCTCACTGAAGGATAACTATCCCTTGCCTATCATGGACCAGGTATTACAAATCATTCTTGGGTCGAAATGTTATCCATGCTCGGCGATTCTCGGGGTATAATCAAGTCGAGGTAACCACAGAGGATCAACACAAGACGGCCTTTACGACCCCATGGGGTACCTTTGCTTATAGAAGGATGCCTTTTGGCTTGATGAACGCCGGAGCTACTTTTCAGAGAGCTATGGACTTGGCATTCGAGATCTCTGATGGGCAAGGTCATAGTTGTGTATTTAGATGACTTGACCGTTTTCTCTAAAAAATGGGGTGATCATTATGGTCATTTAGAACAAGTACTTTTGAGATACGAGACGTCACGGGATTTCATTGAATCCTAAGAAGTCCATGTTCGGTTAATCAAGGAAAATTGCTGAGTCATATTGTGACTAAGGAAGGAACTAAAATTGACCCTAAAGGGTAAAGGCTATTCGAGCCTTACCTTGCCCACAAGTAAAACAGAGTTCATTCTTTCTTTAGAAAGGTTAATTTTTGAGAAGATTTGTACACTGATTTCACTGACAAAACCAAGGATATCCTTGGAATGATGAAAGGAAAAGTCCCATTCGGATGGAGTGCGAAGGAAGCTTTCATTTGAAGAAATCAAAGGGCGATTTTGCTTCCGCTCCTATCTTAGTATGTCCAGACTTCAAGAAAGATTTCATCATGTATAGCTATGCTTCGCTCACACAGTGTCAGCCATCTGATGCGGGGAAAATGGGGAAGGCATTGAAGCTCCCATCACATTCATGAGTTGTCCGTTGAAGGAGCATGAATTGAAGATGTCGCAGATTGAAAAACATGCTTATGCGGTGGTGCGAGCGGTGAAGCATTTCAGGTACTATGTGCTGAATTCCCATACTCGCGTTCTCGTTCCTGATACTGCTGTTAAATCCATTCTGACTCAACAAGAGCTGGGAAGTCAACGAGGTACCTGGATAGCTAAGGTTCAGGAGTACGATTTAGACATCAGACCTACCAAGTTGGTATGAGGAAGGGGCCTGTGTCAATTGATTGCAGAAAATCATGCTGAAACAGAGTGTGAAAAGACTCAAGATACTTCTTCAGAGCTGCCTATGGTGCTTTTTGTGAGTACGACCGATGAATGGTACACGGACATTGCTTTCTTCCTAACTTATGGTGAATGCCCTTCGCATTTAAATCAAAAGGAGAAGAGGACCGTCAAGTTGAGATCTGCAAAATACCTTTTGTGGAATAATGCAATATACAAGAGAGGTATAGATGGTGTTTTCCTGCGTTGTGTTGATAAATCACAACAGGAAAAGTTATTAGAATCCTTTCATAGCCTAGCATGCGGAGGACATTTTTCGTCCTCTGTAACAGCGTATAAGATCCTACGGGCTAGGTATTATTGGCCTACTCTTTTCCGGGATTCAGCAGAATGGGTGTCTAAATGTGAAGCTTGTCAACATTTCGTTGGTCGTCCCAAGCTAGCAGCTCTTCCTCTGAAACCTGTAGTGATTGAAGAACCTTTTCGCCAATGGGGGATTGATTTTATCGGAACATTGAATCCTGCTTCCAGTGCCGGACACAACTATGTGCTGACCGCTACAGATTATTTTACCAAGTGGGTAGAAGCTGTACCAATCAAGCAAGCAACTTCTGAAGCTGTTTGCAATTTCCTGAAAGAAAATATAATCGTCAGATTCGGTGTGCCTCATAAGATTGTAGCTGATAATGCTTCTAATTTCTCATCACATGAGTTAACTGAGTTTTTCTATGGATTTGGCATCACTCTGGCTCACTCATCTGATTATTATCCCCAGGGTAATGGGCAAGCTGAATCCAGCAACAAGAACCTGGTTACCATAATCAGGAAACTAGTGGATGAAAATCAAAGGACATGGCACAAAGCATTGTATGATGCGTTGTGGGCTGATCGGATCACTCCAAAGCGAGCCATAGGGATGTCTCCTTTCCAATTGCTATACGGGATTGATGCTGAAATTCCTATCTCAGTAGAATTGCCGGCCTTGCAGTTGGCAAAAGCGGTTGAAGATGTAGCTTTTCAGAATTCTATCGAGAAGAGGGTTATGTACCTAACCAGGCTAGAAGAAGAGCGAATCAAGGTGGTTGATCGCATATCAGATCATCAGAGCAGGGTGAAGAATATTTTCGATAAAAAATCAAAGCAGCGCAACTTCCAGATTGGAGACCTGGTGTTGCTTTGGGATAAAAGGAGAGAACAGAAAGGAATGCATGGAAAGTTTGATTCTTTATGGAAAGGACCTTTCAAGATCCACGAGTTGAATGGTGAAAATAGTTTCCTTCTATCATATCTGGATGGAGGGTTACTCCCTTTGCCTTTCAGTGGACAACATCTAAAGCTGTTCCACCATTAATGCAAGATGCTCTCTTGCATTGTACATATTTTGCTTTTTGTTGTGTGTTTGCTTTTGGTTTTCTTTCTTTCTTTCTTCGTTTTGTTTTGGTTTCTTCTTTTCTCCGTAGCCCAATGAATAAGACCAGAGATTCTGAGTTCTCTTCCTTTGGTATTACAAAGAAAGTCCCCAACTGGAGCCAGCTGTTATCTCCGTTTTGAGTTCACGACAAAACGATCGGATAACCCCTACGAAAATTTTCGAAGTTGATTTTACATTATGGCCTTTTTTAAGAAAATCAGGTTTTCAGGTTTTACCAACAGCTTGACATGAGTTTTAACATGCTTTATGTCATCGTCTTCAAACCCGAAACCCGCCTTGTATTGAGAAAATCGGGTTTTGGATCCTCAGGCGCATCGGAACATCCGTAATCCAAACATGTTTTATGCCCCATGTTTTCCGATTCCCAAGTCCGCTTAATCCTTTGTATTGGGTTTTCGGGGCTATGTAGCATCTAAGCACTTCATGCTTTATGCATCATGTTTTCCAAACCCAAAACCCGAATGCATTAAGTCCCCTCGTGTTGGGTTTTCGGACCTCCCAAACATGCCGACATGGCATTCATGCCGAGTGGTCGGTGAGTTGGCACGTGCCGAGCTGAAGTGTATTAATTACCAATTTTCTTATAAATACGCGGATTTCCATGTCATTCTTACCATTCGTATTTTTAATTCGTGGAATTTTTGTGCGTGCTCTTCCATTTTCAAAACCCGAAAACTCACCTTGCTTGATTGGATCGTCTGTTTTCGATCTTACATTTCTCGAATTGAAGGTATTTTTCTTTCCCTTCTTTATTCTTGGTTTTTATGGATCGATTGAGCGTATTTTATTCCCAATTTCTTGCCGGGTGTTGAAGGTTTTCTTTCCTTCTTCTTTCTGTGTTGCTTTGGAAAGGGTTTTAGGTTTTTAGGGTTTATCTCTTTTGAGACTATCCCTTGGTGTTGTTTCTTCCAAGTTCTATTATATGCATGGAATATGAATAATAAAAAAGAAGGAGATTACATGTTTTGGAATTCAACGAAAAACCCTGTTTTTCTTCTTGGGTTTTGAAGATTGTTTTGCAGAGCCGGAGACCCGAAGTGTATTGACGGATTGGCGCGCCGGGCTTTCTCAAAGTTCCGAAGTATATTGAAGTGTCGGGTTTTCTTCCAGTTCCGACATCCACAATAGGTGTCGGGGTTTCTTCCATATCCGATCTCCACAGTGAGTGCCGGGTTTCCCAGAGTTCCCGTCACCAACACAGACCTGCCGGGCTTTCTCAAAGTTCCGATTGCTGAGCGATCTTGCGTGCCGGGCTTTCCCAAAGCTCCAAAGCATTACCAAGTGTGTCGGGTTTTTTCAAGTTCCGACATTTTCAACACATCGAGACTTTCAGATATTCCGACATCCTACTCAGCTTGTCGGACTCTTTTGTTCTTCCGGCATATTCAGCATATCGAAATTCTGACGGTAGACAACATCTCCTGAGTTTCAAGCCTTTCTCCCTCCAACATTCTTCATGTCGGACCCTGGTCCATCTCAGGAGAAGGCCGAGAAATCTAGCAGGATGAAGTACAAATTCAAGAAGCCAGAATCTCCATCATATATTGATTGCAATTATGATATCAGGGACACTGAACTTGGCAATATAGATATGGATGACTTCTGGAATAGGGTGAAGAGTTCCTCTCAAACCCCATGGATGACAGCTTTAGCTAACAGTGGCTTGCCCCTTGCAGCAGGCTTTCCCATGTCCGCCCAATGTCCAGAATTTGTTTTGGCTTGTGCGTCTAGTTATGACTCGGCTTCTCGTTCCGTGAAGAGCCAGGCTGGTGAGGTAGTGATCAGGCTAGATGGAGCGTATTTTGATGATCTTCTAAAACTACCTAATTTCGAAGAGTATGGGGACCTGAACATCAAGTCGGCTCAGAAGGCCTGGGATAGTAATCAGGAAGACTGCATTAAGGATGTCAACAAGAAGTTCCTGGTCAAGGCTAAACCAGCAGTATCTAGATTTCCAAGGACTATCCCCAGATGTGATTTCATACAAGAAATCAATGATATTATCACCCTGCTGAGCCGGGTTTTTGGCTTGCCTGAATCAAATGTATTTCATGGATGGATGTATCAGTTTATGGTCACCATCAAGAAGAATCAGCAAGGGATTGACTGGGGGACCCTTATCAGCAATGAAATTGATTCTCAGATGACGACGGTCTTATCGACTGGAAAGTTTTATATGTTTTCATATGTGGCTTACGCAGCAGCCGGGATGAGGAACTATCCCGGGCTGGATACTAAGGGAAGCAGAACGACAAACCCAGTTTATAAATATTTCCCTCAATTGACAAAGAAAGAGAAATCTCTTCAATTGTCTCTCTTGTAGAAACGGTGAATGTGCCGTAATCACCAACACCAACAGAAATAGGAGAAATTAATTTGGAAGAAGGAGGAAGCCACCTCTTGACTTCATCATTTGTTGATTATCAAACTGAAGAAACTTTGTCTCTTGCATCCCAGGCTTTGGAAACTGAATCTGTGCCTCCCCCTCAACAACCACTCCAACCTCCTCATTCCCCATCCACTTCTTCAAGCATGGCCGGTATTTTCTCTGGACTCTCACCCCTCTCTGCTGGAACCCAAGTGATCACCAGCACGCCCCAACCTGTACCTCTCTTTGTTGCATCTACTACCACGTTGGCTACTGTTCCCCCTCCAATAGTAGAATCTTCTCCCCTTGAGAGTAGAATACCAGTTACTACAACATTGGCAATTTCCTCTGATACGCCACAATGGCTACTCGAGCAAACTCCGAGGAAGAGGAAAGTGATTGTACCCCTACCAGCCTTTGATTTCAGCTCACTCAAGGCTTCTACTGCGAAATCAGCCAAGAAACCCAAAACAGTTTCAAGGGTTTTGGTAGATGCTTCAGGAGATAAGTTCGCAGAGATTGCCACTCCCTCAGCTGACAAAACTAGAGAGGATATAACAGCTGCTGATTATCAGGTAACCAGGGTGGCTCTAGGGAAAGTAACAGCAGAAGGGGCGCAACAAGATGCAAAGGATTCCATAGACGTCCTGTGCCAAAAGTTGAAAGAAACAAAGGACAGCAGAGATGAACTTAAGAGAAAAGTGGAGCAGTTGACAGAGGTTTTGCTTAAACTCTCAAAACCCCTTGAATCCATACCACCTTCTTCTGTTTCTACCGGATTCGATTTCTCATCGGTGCCTACGATTGAGAAGATTGCTAAACAAGGAAGGGTGGTTGATGAATGGGTCCAAAGGTTGCTCCAACAGGGGAAGGAAGTAATACAAAGCGTTGTGAAAGTTCATCAATCTATGGGAGACATTCAGAAAGATGGAGAAAAGATGGATGAGGAGATTTCTCAAGAAATTGGACAGCTTGATTTGACTTATGAAGCTCTCCAAGTGTTAAAGCAAATACCAGCACATCTCTTGGTTAAAGAAGGTATTCTCCCTCATACGGATAAGCATTTCCAGCTGACCAAGGCCATCAGATTTAGGGTGAAGATTCTCAACGAAGCCTGCGCTAAGTTGAGAGAATCAAGGGATAAACTGATTGATGGGAAAAGTGATTTAGAAGAAGAGTTGCTGAAGATTTGTTCAAAGGTGTTAGTAGGAAATTCAGGTGTACTATCAGTGGATGATCTCTTCAAACAATTCCAAGAGTCTCTGCTTCGGCATGAATCAATGCTCGGATTTGATCTTGAAAAGATGGACCGGTTGGTAAAGATTGAGCATTCTTTGGAGGCCTTAAGAAAACTCAGCAAAGGATTGAAAAAGCTTCCCGGCACTGCCAGCGATGTTCATGAAACTTGCGAAATTTGGAATGATCATTCCACTGCACCTGATGAGAACGAAATGCAAGGCATAATTCGAAAGTTCCAGGAATTTCAGAGCAAACAGTCTCAGCAGGAGGAAGAAAAAGAGGAAGGAGCAAAAGATGATGATTCGGATTAAGTCCCAACGTCCCATGTCATTTCTATTTTTAGATTGACATGTCTTTTTTATTTCCGTTTTGTCATATTTTTTATTCATACTTTGACTTGATCTCCTGCGTGAGAATCATGCAAAACTGAACTCTAGTTAACATGCTACTTTTTAGGATCTGCCCTATTTTATCTCTAGTTCCTTTTGTTATAAATAAGGGATGCCTGTGCATTCAAAAGGGTCGAGATTTTTTGGAATATTTAGGGGCTATTGGAAAGAAGAAAAACTTTGTGTTTTCATTCAATCATTTTGAAGAATAGGAATTAATATCGTTTTGCAGAATTTGTGTTGTGGAATATATCTTACTTAAGACAGTGTTCTTATGTTCATGATCTTAAGCTATTCTTTGTATAGCATCTTAGTGTTTCTGATTATTTCGGACATTATATTTGTGATCTAAAACTTGTATGATTATTTCGTGCTCTGCGTTTACTCGAAAGAAAATACGTTTCTCCCATTTCCTTTCTATTGTGCTTCTTTCATTGTAACAGTTTCTAATCCAGTTCATTTAAGAAAGAAATACCCTTGAATCTATGAATGAGGATTTTAGGATTTCATTCCAACCCCAATGGTTAGATTAGTGTGAATACCAGTATATATTGTTTACCGTGTTTTAGATTAGCAATAAACAGGCAAATTTCTCACTGTCTTTGAGGAGGGATTTAATCCCATGTATGCGTGGTTGAACCTCATATTTTGGTTTGACAAAATATCCAACCAACAGTGCTACGCATGCACTTCCAGAGAATCATACCAACGAGAATAACTCCCGCCATGCCCTCATTTGACATAGAAAGTGCATACCCACAAACCAGAAAATGCTATCTTGGGCGTTTGAATTACATGTCAATGAACTTGAGTTCAAGGTATGCTAAGGGGATCTAATGAAGATTCTAGAGGTAAAAGGGATAAACCCCTTTGTTAATTATCAATATTTTTAGATGAGCAAGTTTGTAATTCAATCAACAAGGTTTCAGTTGAGGTTAAGGCTAGACATTTATGAAGAAATGATAGGGTGAGATTCCTAGAGGCATAATTGGAGAAGGAGGAGGATCTTCTTGAGAAAAGAAAGGATCTAAAACAAGAAGAACTAATCAGCGCATAGCTAAGGCATGAATTGAAAGAGGAGAAGGAAAGGGTGCATGAATTACACAAGAAAATTGAGATGATTATGAATGTTATTGTCTTAAAGCATCCCGACCTAGCACCACCTAAGAAAAATATGAATCAACCTTACAGTGCACTGGAGGATTTGACTCACATCCTCACTATGGAGAGGTGGCCACTCTCCTTAGATTCTGTAGAAGAAGCATTGGTGTGCCAAGAGAGAGAAGACAAGATGAAGGTTGTAGGGATTGTTGCTCAGTATACCAAACTCCTTTCCGATGTGAAGGCCATCGCACAAGTTTTTAAAGCTGCCTATGATAATTGTGTTGATAGAGATAGAGTAGTAAGCATCTTGGTCACTACACATGAGATGGAACTCAAGGAGTTTCCAAGAGAAGAATAAGGGGAACATAGTAGAGTGGGATAGATCCTGGCCAAGGTGTAGAAGAAATCAGAGGCTATCGATACCCTTTTGGGCTCAGTCAAAAATCAGCTGAAGGAATTATACCCCAAGATCCCACACGATGGATGCCCTAAAGGATTTGGAAAAACAAATGGAAGGAATTTTTGAAATGATGAGCACTAAGGGGGAAGGGCTAAGCTTTGAGGAGGTAAGTGCCCTAGTAGGTGACCTCTATCAAAGCACAGAGCTAGGTTAATGCCTAGGATAAGCTAGAGGCAAATATAGGGAAGGATTTCCCTCTCCTCCAACAATGAACATGTTCTCCTTCATTTCCCCATTATTTCATTATTTCTCCCAATTCTTCATTCCTTCATTCTTTTTCCAACTATTCAGAGCCCACCATTCTTTATTCATTGAAGAGAAGTGTTTCGAGGATGCAGAACATGCTTAGTGTGGGGTGATGTTTGGCCTCAAAATATTGTCTAAGTACAAGAAGGAACGTGGGCATGCGGGGCTTATATGAAGAAGGGAACGTAGGGTAAAGGTGCGTAGAAAAGGGTTTTAGAAGGGTTTAGCAGAACCCAAGTTGTGCATGCAAAGCAAACGAAATGGTTTGAACTTATCCATATTTGGAATTTAAGGAAGCACATGAGAAAATTGTGACTCGAATGAGAATGCAGAGTGGATAAGGTGCCACCTTGGAAACTCGATGGTCAAGGAAGGAATATTCCATGTGATGGAAGGATCCATAAATAAATCATTACATAAAGTGGAGAGATTGGATGGGAAGAAGCATGCTCTATTGAAGGACCACATGGACACTTGACAACCGATCTATTACATCAGGAAGGCATGGCGTTGGATGTTGAAGCTATATATAGAGATGCAAGGGTAGAATAAAATGGTGTTAAGAGAGATATCAAGAGAAGAAAATAAGAATAAGATGCGAGGTGAATCTCTATGGAAATAGTAGTATATTCTATGGGTTAAGGTTGTCATTAGGAGGACAGTAGGAGAGATGGCATATCAAGAGGGATGGGTCTATGAACATCTTTTTAATCTAGAAAGCATAGTTTAGGATTATGATGTATAAGTCTTATCTGCATTAATACATTTGGTCTATAATGACCTTGAGGAATGTAATGTGGTTATTGAATAGAGAGTAATATGAATATATGGCTTTCTTTTAAAATATATACATTGTTCATGGGTATAAACCCTAGTGCCTTTTCTTTGTATTATCATATATGTTATCTGTTTGATATTTTCCTTATTATTTGAATGAATGCATGGTTCTTTCCCTTCTTGCATCTAAGCTTCTATTAGTAGGGGATGTATTCTCACAAAACTCACATAAAGGAGGTGTTTAAAACCCACGTGCATCGGTGAGAACCTAGTACTCGTTGGGTTATAGGTGTCACGCACATGGGATTAGAATGTTGTTTCTAAGGACATAAAAATGACTACAATAACTTTATATTTATATGATTCCTTTTGTTGAATTTTGTAATTAACCCCATAAAGGTTAGATCGCCACAAATAGAGGATGCTCAAATGTTTAAAAAGAACCCGAAAAGTTTGATAAAATTACAAAGAGGAAAAGGACGCCCAAAGGGGATGGGGGCACTGACGTTGGAATCCTATATAGGTGCTAGTGTAAAAATGACAAATGCCAAAAGGTGAAAAGACATACTAAGAAACTACAAATTCAAGACCTAAAGCATAAGCATAAAGAAAAGAAAGCTTGCCAAAGACATGGGTTAATCATTAGTCTTTGGACGTAGGAATCATACAAATAGTAGTATGTGATCGAGACTAGATAATTACACAAAGTGCATGATTTGTGTGTACATTTACCACCACTTTATGTTGGTGAGTAGAATGCTCAATAACATAAAGTAGATAGAGATGTGTACATGATATCCATGTAGATCGATGTATAAAGTGTGTTAAGGGAATTAGACAAAGAATGGAGTGATAAAAAAATGGAGTGTGGAGACTAAAGATGAAAAAGTGTAAAAAGTGATGAAAATGATCAAAGGGTGGAAATGTTTGTGTGAATGTGGTGTTTTACCTTTTGTAGGTGTTGATGTGTGTGATGTTGTTATTGATGTTGACTACCTACTTCCCATATAGATAGACCTGCAAAAGAGAATACAATAAAGTAGTCAAATACATGTGTATATGTATAAAAAACATGTAAGGAAGTATGTAAAAGAATATTCTAAAAATGTGAAAAAGGAACATGTGCACCTGATTTGTGATGAAAAAGAGTGTAGAAAGGATCTATAAATGTCGATGAAGTGCGAGTTTTTCAGGATATCTCACACTATGGCCGAATAAGTGTAGGGAGGAAAGTCCAATTTATCCTCCAACCTTTAACTACTTTCCTAAAACTATAGAGATCTTTTTATTGTCGGAGTTTTAGGTGATCGATGCTAGGGTAGAAGTAGTGTAGAGAAAAAACTTTGAGGTCATCCTCTAACCCAGTAACTAGTCCTGGAATATGGAAAACCACTGCAGATGGTGTGTAAAAATGCAATGTAAATGTCCTAGTGCTAAATGAAATTATTCCCTATCAAAATCCTCTATGATATATCGATGATCCGTGTAATTTTCCCATTGTTATAGGTACTCTAAGAAATACCCTTTTATTGGCCCCTATTACTAGCACTCAAGGAAGGTTGTTGTGCTAAGGACCCAAGTATGATTCTAAGCCATGTCTGAAACTGAAAAATTGTGTTATACCAATACCATGTTGTGTATCACTCTGTATGGGGTTATGGATTCACCCAAATGAATCCCCTCTCATTTGGTGTACATGTGACATTGTTGAAGGAGTATGCATCCCAAAAGAGGATCGACCACTACGTTGAAAAATTTTCCTATAGGGGAAGTGAATGTGCTTGGTAAAAACCATGGCATGCACAAACAAGTTTCTAAGAATCAATTTTTAGTACAAGTAAAAAAACTCATGTAAAATGTAAGCTAGCGATAATGTGTAGGTTCGAAAAACATGCAAGAATATAATGTATACCATCCAAATCAGGTTACAAACATGGGACATCATTCATGATGTTGTAAGAAAATCAATACCATCATGGTTATAAGCGAGATAAGTGTGCACACAAGACAAAGGGAAAATCTTGCAAACAAGAGCATACAATGAGCAAAAAATGGAAGACAATGTAATAGAAAATCATTGAATAAAATAGTCCCGCATAACAAATTTTTCACATTAAGCACCCTTTAGCATGTTAGAAAGATAAAAATTATGTCAAATCATGTATAATCTGATAAAATAGTGTGTTATGAAATAAAATAATACAATAACACCTATAATTTATAAAATGGGATGCACCTGCCGTTATGGTAATGGTAACAAGTATTGCACCAAACATCCATGTTGCATGTTATAGATCTATAAAATATTTGATCACAACTAGAAAGGTATGCGAATGCACATATATGTATGGTAAATATACAATATATATATCTAGCATGTGTAATAATGTAAACATGTACAAGTAAATGTAAGCAAAAGTAAATAGAAATAAGATATGCAATATGATTTGGATGATATAGAATGGAATGTAGAGTGAATGATAGGAACAACATGCCCCCCGAGTAGATGTTTATGTATGTAATGAGGTTCATTTATTTATGTGCCCCTAAGTAGTCGAGTAATGAACTGTAAACGAGAGTGTCATTGAGAAATGGTCAAACTATGTGTTATATGTAGTGTGATGTGAGAAATGTGTAGTTATATTATGTGACATAAAGATGAGGTGAGAGAATATGTGATAATTTATCCTAAAGCATATATCACAACAAGATAATGAAAGAAGTGATGATTTAGCCTAAAGTGTATATCACTAAAGGATGATAAGAAGTGATGATTTAGCATAAAGCGTATATCACTAGATGATGCTAGAGGAAGTGATGATGTATCCTATGGCGTATATCACTAAATGATGCAAGCAAAAGTGATGATGTATCCTATAGTGTATATCACTAATCTAGGAATTTCACATGATAAAAATATTGAATGGTTGAATGTGTAAATGCAATGAGGTCCATTTGTGATGTATACCCTCAATATTTCAATATAGACCGTAAGTCTAGAGTGTGTCATAGGTTAATGGGTGCATCACATATAAGTAGATAAGTAGGATGTGTAATATGTGTAGTAGATGTGGTGATGAGATATTGTCATGGAATGTGTAGTTTTATGTTGTATATAATGGTTGAATGCGTAAGTGTGATGAGGTCCATTTTTTATGTATATCCTCAATAGTCAAGTAAGGACCGTAAGACTAGAGTGTGTCATAGGTTAGTGGGTGCATCACATATAAGTAGGTAAGTAGGATGTGTAATATGTTTAGTAGATGTGGTGATGATATATTTTCATAGAATGTGTAGTGTGTAGGTTATATAGTATGTAATGCAAAATGCGTAGGTTATATAAGATGTGTAGATGTATAGTAAATGTAAGACGTAAGATGTAAGATATAAGGTGTAGGATGTAAAATATAAGATGATGTGTATGTATAAAAGTGTAAGATATGTGAAGATGTGTGATGTGTAGTGTCTATTGTGCAGTGTGTGAGGCTCATGTGTATAGGATTCCCTCAATAGTCAATGTGAACCAAAGCACAAGAGTGTGTCATCGGGTAATGATGATGTAGAAGTGTATGTTAATATGCATGTGTTGTATGTGGAAGAGGTGATGATAGGATTTTGTTCAATGTTAGGGGAAGATATATGCAATTCCCCCAAGTTTTAGTTGGTGAATGGAATATCCAATGAAAGTAAAGGATGTAGGCCCTCTACTTAATGTAGGTGGAAATGAATGTGTGTGACCATGCTGTAGGAGTGGTGGTATATTAGATAAACTTCATGCAAGTGAGTGAAGTCAATGTGCATGTGATGGATGAGTATATGATGGGCATGTTGGAGTAATAAAATTTATAGGTGATGTGAGAGACATATGCAAAGCAGAGTGTTGCGGTGATAGGCCTAGTGCGGAATAGAATGTGATGGTGATTTATGGTGAGTTACTGATATGATCGAGGAATGGGCCAATATTGTTTTGTTGGACTAGAAAAATAATGAGACCATGTAGTTTGTATGCGAGTAGGTGAACTGAGATGAGATGTTGTTTTAGGTTTTATGGGATATGGCATACTAGATAGAGTAAGTGATACGTTTTTATCATGGGAGGAGATCACGACCATGGGGTTGATGGAGGCACACCATTGATAGAAATAACTTGATTTTTGTAAATGAATTTTAGACATAAGTGGTTCATGGAAATGATATACAAATACCAACAAATCTATTTGAAGCCCAAGAGCATGTCACACCTTTGACTTCTTGTCCCATGATGTAGCCTTGAATTCACTAAAATAACCTAAGGTACGTTAGCACATCACTCATCTTGAACTAAGAACTCACCTGAAGTGTGCAAGGGTACCAGGTCCCTCTTTAGAGTTTTTTGTACATAATGTTAGCATGATTATGCATGTATATATCTAGATTTATAACAGATAGTAAATAATCCATAGTGCATAAACTAGATCTAGATCTAAACCATATGAAAGATTGATGAAAAAATGATCATATAAGAATTATAATAAAATAACCATATTCAATCACATCTAACACCAATATCCATCCAATATGATCCATTATATTAAACACTACAAAACACAAAAGCTTCATACATTCAAGATCCAGTTTTGATGGTTTATGCACGCTAAAAATACGTAGCATAACTCTACAATAATCATGATTTTCTAAATAGTGCAAATCAATATATATAGGGGTGGGGACTTTCTGCCAAAGACCTATGCACCTTCTAAAAATAGGCTACATGCTAATAATAGCCATGCACCTTTACAAGGAAATACAAAACATGTAAGTTCTCTAACAATAGACTTCCTATAGTTAACTCCGAGTATAAATCCTATTATTAGATCAAACCTATGCATGGCGCTCAAACTGCTTGCACATCCCAAAATAGCCTTGCATGACCTACAAGTCTCCACGTCATTGTGTGCTCAACATGTTGTCTCTAAAAATAGCTTTAGCAAAAACAAAAGAGTTCTGATCCTAGGTGCTTCAACCTTACTATACTACCACGTGCTCTTCTCACGCCCTACATTTTCACACCCAATGCTTAGGCTATTTTAACAGCCCAACATTACCCCACACTAAATGTATTTCTTCCCGATAATGGGTAATCTCAACTTATCTCTCCAAAAGAATACTGAATAAAAGAATGAATACATATGTCTAAAAATAATGGATTACCGCTATGGAAATAAGGCTAAATGGTATCTTTTTGTATTCTTGCAAAATCAACCCCGGATAGTCACTCTAAATTTTTTCCTCGAACATGTACCAGCTTATTTAGTGTTGCATTAGTTTTTCTCGGGATGTCTGCAACCAAACCATCAAAATCATAAAGAGTCATCTTAATACCCTCATTCTACAAAATCCTGTGTATATTGGCCATACTTGAGACCATCCCTTCCATTACATCCATATTTTTGCAATAAGTTTTTGATGCTCTTGATCTGGTCCATGTGTTGCTTCCTGACAGCATCAAACATGTCATGCTTAGTCTCTACCAATGTAATTCATTTTGTAAGCCCGAGTGTTTCATTCTTCGTTGCCTACAAAACTTCATTTTGTTCGACCTTATCCTTTCTTGCACCATGTTATCAATCATTTCACACATGGCCAAGAATAAATCTCCTTCTTCATCTCATCCTTCAAGGTCTGCAGAATAGCCTCATAGTTGGATATTTTTCTTGCAATTGAAGCTTTGGATCTTGATGTTTCTTCTCGCAAAGCATCCTTCGAAGTGATCTTTTCACCTTTATATGGATGGATGTGTGCTTCATTCACTAAAATCTTTGTAATATGCCCAACAATGTTATAGTATGTTTTGTTTTCCATGTTGTGTGATATGTGTAACCAAAAAGTGCATATTCACCTCATTCTACCACTCATCATGTCACCCAACTTGTTGCCCCTAGCCATGATGCAACCACCCTCGGTGGCTATATCCTTAGTGTTGGTTACTTTAAAAACTCGGCCCCCTTTTATACTTATACATGGTGTTCATTGCATTAATGCCCTCATCATCTGATAGGTCACTTGAAATCTCTAGGTCGAGTCATGTAACCCTATCACCTTCCCAATCAATTTGGTATTGATTTGCATCCTTCTTCCTGTGAAGTAAAATAAGTCCTCATGTAGGCACGACATCATCCATTAATATAATTTCTCAAGCTTCCCAAAGTAAGGTATATTGAAGATTTACATGACCACCATGGTGTTGAGTATATTTTTCACAGAGGCATCTAAAACCCTATTGTCATTTTCCAACTATGGATTAGTCTTCCTATAGACCTCTATTGCAATATCCTTCTAGAAATTTTCAGTTCAGTGATTGATATCAAAAACCCTACAATGTGTTATTTTTTACTTCCATGGTCATCCCTTGATTACTTATTTTGTGTATAACATTTATACCAACCATTCTTCTATTGATTCCTCTCCCTCTTTCTCCACAACTAGAGCCATTCATGGTGTCATTTCTCCTTCTAATTCTATAAGTGTGAGCAAAACCCTAGTTGTTGTCTAACTTCCTCAAACCCTAGTCACACACAAACCCTTCACGCACTACCACCTAAAATCCATTTCCACACCTGAATATGTCTCAACAATTTTATTTGATTCCCAATTAGCTTTTTCTATCTACCGGGTGTTTTTCATATTTATCTCTTCTTCACACTTATCACTTCTCTTCAAAAACGCAAGGTAACAATGATGTTACAAACGTCAGCTTTATAAAAAAATTCAAAATTCTCCTTCATTAATTGCCCCATCTACCATTATACCAGGCATTAATTTTAATTCCACCCTTCCTCACGCTTTTTGTTTCTTTATCTCATGCCTCAATCTTTATCGGGCCTTGAATTCCCATACCTCATTCATAACCTTTGCTTGCACGCATACTACCTTCTTGTCAGAGATATCCTTTACCAGTGCTTCCTTGTGCCAAAGTACTTATCCAATGTGACTCATCTTAATGTATTCTCCAACGTTGCATCTTCCTTTGTGTTATACTGAGCACCCATCTCCTTACGTTTGGTCTCAATTTTGAGAAATATTATTGAATTTTTATTGTTTTGAAAGCCCGTCCATTTTTATGGTCACCTGTGAGTTGGTTTCCCTTATGTACATGAATTCATCATACAACACCAGTAGTCATTCCTTCTCCAACCACCCCACACTAAGGGTATGTGCAGTCCTCTCCACATGTAAAATACTTAAATGGTAAATAGATTCTTACATGCAAAAGCACGCTTGTTACACAAGACATTGAGCTAAATTCACAAAGTATAGCAGCAATGAAGGAAACACATATAGAGGAAATGCATTAAGTAAATCTAATCTAAATGGCAATATTTCCTTATTACAAACAACAAGAAGACTTATTTATAGTAGGGATTTAACCTACTCCCATTAAAGTAATCAAGAAACTATTTTCCATCCAATGCCTTTAACTCAAATCACTTGAATCAATTATATGAGTGATTATATACAGTCCCAACCAATGTAATTTTAGATTTCCTAAGTGGTGCAAAAACTTTGAATCATACAAAATTAGCATGTGCCCAATCTCAAGCTTCTAATCCTCTATGTGTCGTTCATGTCATGCCTTCTTCCTAGATTTTTCTTGATTTTGACTCCATCTTTCCATGACGTACCTCTCATCCAACTGCATCAACTTGTCAATTCATTCTTCCAATTCTTTCTCATCAACTATACCTCCTGCGCACACAATACACAAAGAAGGTAACATGAATTATATGGGGAAAAATGCTTCTACGCCAAACACCAAATGAAAGGGTGTTACCTTATTCAACCTTTTGTAGGTTTTCCAGTATTTCCAAAGTACCACAAAAACCTTTTCATGCCAATCTCTCCTTCCAAAATCACATTTTTTTGTCAAATTATGGATCAATATCTTGTTAAAGGCCTCGAAATTCCATTTTCCTGAGGGTGATAAGGGTTATCCTATGGTGTGTAACCATGAATTCATCCAATAATATTTTGATAGTCTCATTAAGGAAATGAGTACCTCTATCACTTATCAAACTTAAAGGGAAGTCATACCTGCTAATAATATTTTTCAACAAAAACCTTATTCTTGTAGCTATTATGCAATCATTTGTAAGTTTCAATTATTCCCACGTTGTAGGATAATATGTACAAGTTATAATATAGTGTGATCTTGTCCTACTCACGACTCGGGAAATAGGGCCCAAAAAGTTAATTTCCCACTTCTCAAAAGGTTTTGCAAGGCATTTCATCTCATTTCTCAGGATTTCCAAGGCACTGAAAATGATCACATGCCTTACAATATGCTTTGCAATCCTTGTATAATGTTTCCCACCATAGACCAGCTAAAATAATCTTATGCACAGTGGCATCCCCTACATAGTGTCGACATGTAATACTTCCATGAGCCTCTAATATAATTTCTTCATGCTCATGCTTAAGCACACACCAACGAAAAAATTCATCACAACCTAACTTGTATAAGTCTCCACTGATTAACATGTAAGGCATGGCATGGATAGCAAGTTATTTCTTTTCTAAATACTTCATTCCTTTGGGTGCCACACATATGTGTAAAAAGAAAACAATATCTTCTAATTTCAAGGGTACATGGTTCATCCTAAACACTTGTTCATATGACATTGTATCTTTAATGATCTACGCATCCTCTCCTGATTGAATCCTTAATAAATGGTCCCGAATAGAATTTCTCTTACATGGCTTAACCACCACTATAAAATTGAACTCCTGAAACAACATTACCCAATGACATATGCGCCCCTACAAAATAGGCTTGTTTAAAAATTACTTCAATGCCATGTGATCTGTATAAAAGATGAAAGGTGTAGCCAAAAATCTCATGTCAAAACTTGTGGAGCACATAGATCATAAATAATGCCTCATGTTTTGTTGTATAATTATGTTATGCTAGATTCAACATTTTTCTAGCAAAGCAAATAGGATGATAAAAAATCCCTTCTCTCGGGATGAGCTAATATGGCACCAATATCCATGCCAAAGGTGTCTACATGAACATGAAAAGGATTATACCTTGAAGGAAAGCACAAAATAGGTGTTGCGGTAAGCATTTCCTTCAATGTGATAAACACGCATTGTTGTGCCTCACCCCAATAGAACTTTCATTTTCACCTAAGTAATTATTTTAAGGGTGTAGTGATCTTGGAATATCCCTTGATAATTTTTTAGTAATAACTAGTATGCCCCAAGAATCCACACAACTCTGTGTAGCTAGTATGTTCCTCCAAGCACAAAATCATAGCTACCTTAGCAGGATCGACTAGAAATCCTTCTTTATAGATGATGTGTCCCAGAAAAATTCTAAATGGGGTGGTAAATATACACTTCTTAATGTGTAAGGAGATGTTCAACTACCTACCACTCTCAAACATCAGCCGCAAGTTATCACAATGATCTTTCACGAGCCCATAGACTGTCCAATCATCCAGATACACCTATAATAACTTGTGAATAAAATATTGAAATGCTTGCACCACTATGCGCGAAAATACTGTAGGCACATTATTTAATCCAAAGGGCATAACCGTGTATGCAAAAATTCCCCACTCGGTGGTGAAATTTTTCTTCTCTTGATCTTCTTCAGCTATCCTTACCTAATGATATCCAGAGAATCCATCAGTGAAGGAGTATATTTCATGCCCTACAACACCTTCCAAGATTTCCTCAGTAAATGGTGTGGGAAAGGGATCAATCACACATGTAGCATTTAACTCCCTGTAATCCACACAAATTTTGATTCTTCTATCTTTCTTGATGCTGATCACCATAGGACTTACCCATTTCAACTCCTCGATTGGCACAATAATTCCAAAAATTAACTTTTTTTAATTTATTTCTTTACCTTAACGTGAAAGTTTGGATTCATCTTGGAAGGCCTCTTCTAGACTAGGTGCACACCATATTTCAACTTTATCTTCATCTCTCCTAATGATTCATGTATGCATTTCAATTCATTATAGCCTCTAGGAACAAATCCTAGAAGTCAAGTAGAATGTCAATGATCCTAGCAACCTTAGAGTCAGACTAGTAATATCCTATAATAGCCTCCTTAGGTTCAACATCTATGCCAATGTTTACTTTCTTGGTCTTCATAGGCTCAGTGTAAGCATGCGCATTTTCATCCGCATTGTCCAAGACTTTGCGTGTGCCCTTTGTATGCTCAATGTCCAGGTTCTCTACCTCTTCATCATCAACCATGTAGATCATATTACCTTTTTCTCTTTCTAGGTAGGCACGCCCAAGCTACTCTGCATTTGTTTCTTCCTCTTCAAAGCATGCCACCAGGTCTGATTCTCCTAACAATTCCTAAAGTAATTCTTCACCTTTGCACTATCCCCCATAGTTAAGCACTTCATAACTTGCAATGCCTCATTCACCAGAGGTTTAGAAGAAAATTAATCAAAGGTCTGAGTCATACCTTCAATGATTTCCTATCAATTTCTAGTCACCCTATTCAACTATGCATAGACATACCATACATGTGGGCATCCTCATAAGGTGAAATAAAACTTTTGCACCCACAACAAAGGTGGTAAAGCTTCTGCCCTACTATCCAGAGTCTCTCACACTATTGAACATGGTGTTGAACAAGATCATTACCATGAAATGCATAGATCTAAGTAGGCACATTGCTTCTTAGAAAATGAGTAGATAAAGCAATCCTTACTTCTCTCCACTCCAAAATATTATCCCTGTGAACCATCCACCAGCGTGCTTTCATCCCGCGCAAAGAATATACTAACATGTTCCTTCTTTCAGTCTGACATTCCAATTGAATTTCAGTGTGTGTTAGAACATGAACATGTTACAATCATGGAAGAAGAACATGGTGGGATTACAGGACAACACTACTTAGGAATTCAACCACGTGCAAGATCTTTTTAGCATGTATTTGGTGGGAGATGGTTTACAAATATTGTATTGAGTTTTGCAGGGCCAATGACCATTTCTAGTGCCTTGGAAAACCAGGAAGAAGAGGTAAGATGTCGTTGAGACCAATGGCTAGCGTAAAACCATTTGAGAATTAGGTGATTGATTTTGTAGGACCAATTTCACCTGCCACATGGAGGATTGGTTCACACTATATCATTACCTATATTGACTACTTAACAAGGTGGGTGGAGGCAGCACCTATAAAGGACTGCAGTGGCAACAATAGCTAGGTTCTTATGGGAAAATATAATTAGCAAATATAAATGTCCACTAATTTTAACAAGTGATAGGGGTACCCATTTCTTGAATGAGACAATCATAATCTTGTTGGTAGAATTCATGGTAGCCCACCACAAGACTACCCCATATCACCCACAAGCTAATGGGACTGCTAAGGCATTTAACAAAATTATAAATCACACATTAACCAAGATTTTTGATGTGGGAAGAAAGGATTGGGATGATAAATTTTCTGTTGTGTTATGGTCATACCAAACTACTTATAAAAGACTGAACAAGGACACACCTTTTCAATTGGTGTTTGGTGTGGAAGTGGTGTTACCTATTGAATTCATATTACCATCATTGTGTATAGCATGTACATGAGGGTTAGCTAATGAACAAGTGCTTGAGGACAGGATCGATAAGTTAATGTAGTTAGATGACAGGTAGGATATTACTTGCTAGAATCAGAAGACAAAAAAATCTAGGAAGATGGCATGGCATGATAGACACATCAAGAACAAAAAATTTGAGGTTGGGCAGATGGTTATGTTATATGATTCCAAGTTTCTACACCATCCTGGGAAATTCAAAATCCATTGGATGTGCCCATACATTGTATCCCATATACTTGATTTAGGTGCTTGCCAGCTACAAATGCTAGATGGAACACGGTTACAAGGCTATTTTAATGGGAGTAGGTTGAATCCCTACTATAAATAAGTCTTCCTTGTATGCATAAATAAGGTAATATTGTCATTTAGCCTAGGATTTCCCTTAATTATTTTCCTTTCTTTGTGTTTCCCCTTCTCATTTCTTGTTCCCTTTTCATTTTTTTGGTGTACGTTGTGTGCTGGTAGCCACTTATTATTTTTAAAAGTTTTCTATGTGTAGAGGACCACACATCTATTTTTGTGTGGGGTGGAGTAATGCAACAAATAATGGAAGCTGGTAGTAGAAGTTGTGTTTCAATGGCCCAGATTGAAGGATCAAAAGCACATAGTTTGGAAGAGCACACATAGAAAAGGTGGACATAAGGAGTTTGGTGTAAGGATTTTGGAAGACCATGTACAAGTATGAGAAGTGTAGGAACAACATGAGGTAGGTGATGTCAAAAATTAGGGTAAGGACAAAAGAAGTTCCTTTGGTGCTGCAATCACATGCCAAAGGATCTTCGGTCGATAAAGATTTTTATGCACTTGAAGGTTATAGTGGTTTTTTGCACAGGATTGAGCGTGGGGGTAAAAGTGCTGAAGGTTGGCTTAAGAAGAAAAATATGCCTTTATTGAAAATGTACGATGGTAGGTGGCATTACATTTATTGTGAAAAAGAACCAAAAACTACAAGTAAAAGTTGAGGGTACATATTTGTTACCTTGTATTTTTGATATCGAAGAGCTCTTACGAACTAGGGTATCCTTGAGAAAAGTTGTGCGAAAGAGGGTTATGAAGATTTGAGTGCATAGCTAGTTTGATCATGGAACTAGGGTTGAAAAACAAGACACGAACATGATGGATAGGTTTATAGGATTTTTTAAATCCCACGAGTGAATACATCATCTTGTGGAAGGAAGGGTTTTTCCAGTTTAGGGTTCCACAATAGGACACGAGTTTGAAGGAATTTTTGCATAAGAGTGGAGTTGTAGAACTAAGCGAGCTAGGATCGGGATAAATGACTTTAAGTAACTTGATAAGAGAAATGGAACCAAGGAAAGTAACAATAGTTTCACCAAATAAATGCAAGGTAAAAGGGAAATAAGTTTTTCCCACCATCTTCAAAGAATAATGGTACGTGGAGATGCACAACCCAAATTACATATTGTTTGGAAAGGAATGGGTTTCTCATGTTAGAAAGATGGTTGTAAGTGACTAAAACCATAAAATGAGCACCACAAAAATGAGATGGAAATTGAAAGGTTTTTGTTAGTGTAAATCAGTAGCACCCCTGGATGTCTTCTCATATTTCTAGTTTGATAATGGACATCCAGTGTGATTTCACAACATTGAATGTTTTCCCCAAGTGTGGGACTTGTAAAAATGGGAAAAGAGTCTCTATATTAGAGGCTAGTTCCTCAACTCCTTTGATCAGATGTATTGCTTGAAAATTGTAGAGGTTTAAACTCAAAATCCTACTCTAAATTCCAAGGGGACAGAGATGAAAGATGCAAAAGAAATAAAACTAAGACTAACAAGGTGATACACCAAAGGAGTGGTGAAAATTTATCAAATTGACACAGATCACAAAAATGCAACAAATACCATACACAAACTGATGAAAATGTAATGAAAGACCAAAAATGAAGCAAACAACACAAGAAGAGGACTGAAAACTCATTCACAGAGCTTGCATTGTCATTTCCAATGTCAAAAATGCATGCATTACAATAGCAGAGAGGTAGAAAACATGTTGGAGTCCTAGAAGAGGTTTGATATTCCACAAAATCATTTTCCAAGGTGAAAGTCGGAGTCTTCCTTTTAATAGTGAAAAATGCGAGCCAAGAAGAAGAAACATGGGAAAATGTGAAAGGATGCTTCAACCACCAACCAAATTGCATTAAAACAGCATGGGTATCCTTGAAAGTTCATTCCCTAATGTTTTTGACCATGCTGGGAGAGAATGGAAGCCATACTTCATTTAAAATGGTGGTTGAAACATCAGTTCTACTTTCTTTCCCATGCCAGAGGCGTTTTTATTTTCTCTCTCCAAACCCCACCAAAACACAAAATTTAACCCTCCATCATGTAGAGGATTTCACCAGCTTTCCAATGACACCAAGAACATGAAAATCTAAGCTCTGGATCAAAAGTTATGCCCTTCTGAAGATTTAGGGAAAAACAGGGCGAAAATTGGGTCGGCAGGCCGAAAGTTCAAAATTTTCCCTCCTTTTTGCATTTGGGAAAAATTTTCCCAAAAGTTCCACCCTATCGGTCTGATGCCATGTGGCAAGTTTTAATTGGCTTGCGGGCCATCCTTGACCATTTTAGACCTTTTCGGTCTTTGGAAATTTTTCCAAAAAATTTCCATCGGCCCGACGCTTCGAGGACACGTGGCGTGTTCTTATTGGCCCTTGGGGGCACGCTTCCAAATTTTCCTTTGACTCTGACCATTTCCCCAAATGGGACATGTGGTGCTTTTTCATTGGCTCGGGCCTGAACAAGCTCTTTCTCCTCTACGGGCCCACCTTAAGGTTTTTGCCGGCCACATGGACATGTGGCATGCTCTGATTGGCGCAGGCCATCAGGGGCGGCTTTCATCGCTTTATTTTCCATAATTTGGTGAAAGGGAAAATTTCCTATGCATCTCGCCTCTCGCCAGGTCTTGAGGTCACGTGGCTAGTTTTGATTGGATGGCGGGCCTTTGCTCCAAAATTTCCCATTGCACCAACTTTGGAATTTTTTCAAATTTCTTCTCGTGGTCCAAACTCCGACGACCCCATAGACACGTGGCCTCCTCCTATTGGCTAGCGGGCCTTTAGGCCAAAAATTCCTTTTGTGCGCCCCACCAATACTTGGAAATTTTTCAAAATCTCCCCCACTCCCCGCCATTCCGATGCCACGTGGCAACTTCCTATTCGTCGCGGACCTCCCTAGGGAAAATTTTTCTCTCAAACTCTACCAAACCATATCTTGAAAAATGTAGTGCCCACTCTCCTTTGACACTATTTAGATATTGATCCTGACACTCTTGATCATAGTATGGACATTATTATGTTTTTCTTAGTATGATGGTTAGATGATAGACTATGGATTAATATGGATCTGGATTCAGTTATTATGCTTGATGATCATTGAAACATTATTATTATTATCTGGATGATGATATACTTGGTTGACATGGACAGGTTATTGATGTTGATTTTAGACATGTGACATCGATATTATGAATAGCTCTAGTACAAAGATCTATTGAATGATGATATAGTTGCAAATTGAATTTAAATGATAAATGTTAAATTCTTGATATTGTTGTGATTTGGATTTAATAATTATATGTGCTTATATCATTTTGGATGTTCTGATATGGCCACGAGGTGAAGGAGGTGTTTTGCATTTTGCAGGTTAAAAATCACAACAATGTCGGGGGACTGGAGACTAACCATATTGGAATTCAGTGTGAAATCAACAAGGTCACCATGGCAACTGTGTTGTTTTGCGTGTTGTGTTATGTTAGGACTTCCCATGGGGGGGATTTCCACTATTATGACCATGGGATATGTGTGTTTTATTTGTATGTTCCCTTTTATTATTGTTGTGTGTATTTTTTAATTGTAAGGTGTTATTTCTTTTAATTAATTTAAATGTGATAGTATAATGTGAGAGTCATATAGTTAAGTTTTAATTAAATTAATTGGGATGTGGAATATAAATTAAATGTTTTTGTCTTGGTTGATAATGAAATTTGATTTATATATTGTATAACCATGTGGTAAATAAATAAATCTTTATAAAAGATTGTAATAAATAAATGTCATAGATATTAATGCAAGTGTAAGAGAATGTAAAAGAGTGTGTAAGTTACCATGTAAGGATGTGTAAGAATTTGTAAGAGGTTGTAAGGAAGATTTTGGAAGGTCAAACACTCCATCTCTCTTGAAATTCGAATTTGGCCTTGAAGGACAAATTTGGAGGCTTGTGGGACAAGTTAAACTTGTCCCACACCTCTCAAAATCTTCCACCAACCATGATTATAGCTTTGGAGTCAAAATCAATCCTTTTTATTGTATTTTGACATAATTTTGTGTAAGAATTGATTGCACTTGTCTTACAAATTTTAAATGCATTCCCTTTTTTGAGTATGGGTTGAAGTATGTAAGTGATTTTTTCATTTCCTTTAATGGTGATTTGTTGTTGAGGTTGATTGCACTCTTGGGGAATGAGGAAAAATGATGTGGCATCCCACTTGGAATCCACATCATCCTCTTCCACCCTCTCCTTTAAAATTTGAATTCCTCCTCATTTTGAGGTTGTTGAAAGTTTGTGATTTCACTCTTGGGTCGAATTTTCTCTTGCCTTTGGAGCTTGCTTTGTGGAAGGAGCTTGGATTGATTCACATGCTTGTACATTGCTGTTTTGGGACTATGTTTTGAGCATCAAAAGACTGTTGTGTTGGAAAACAAATCTCCATAATGGAGAGGTAGGCTCTTATCCTTTTTACTTTTTTTTTTTCCTTTTCTTGCATGCAATATTGAATGGTTTTGTGTTTGCATTCTTGGATGGATGGGTAGAATGCTTAGTGCAAGGTGTAGAGAGAATACTATGAGATTTATTTAGAGGAGGGATAAGGGAAATTGCCATTTCCACTTGTTCTTTGTAGAGGAATATTGGTTTGGGATCCACCTAGGAAAAGAATATGGTTGCATTTCTTACTTTTGAGGGGGCATAAGGGATAAATTTGGAGGAGGGATAAGGTTTATGGGTTTTGTTATGATTTTGGTGGGTTCTTTTGGTGGATGCCCAAATTTAAACAAGGGATGCATAAGGAGACCTTCATAGCTCTTGCTCTTATTTGGCTTGCTTGTTCAAGCCTATGTGTTGTATGATTGTTTTTAAATGCATTGGGAACTGTTGTTTTGTTTTGAATTGTGCTTTTTTGTTCTTGTGTAATGTGAGTTTTTCTTGTTTGTGATAGAAGCCTTTATTGCCATGTGTTGGTTTCATGCTCCATTTCGGTATGGTTGGGGCTCAGGGGCGATGGGGAAATATGGATTCTCTTTTCCCATTAGGTATCTTGGTTGGGTGGAGAGCGTTGCCTTTTCCCTTCCTTGTTGTGATTAAAGGATGAAAGAAGATGAAATCAGCATGCTTTGTTGTTTGGAGAAAAAAATTACAGGTTTGATCGGAGAGGAGGGATAAGGGATTGCCAATGGCACTTGTCTTGTGGAGGGAGTGTTGGTTTGGGATCCACCTAGGAAAAGAATATGCTTGCATTTCTTACTTTTGAGGGGAGTATAAGGGATAAATTTGGAGGAGGGATAAGGAGGGGTTGAGGAGGGATAAGGTTTATGGGTTTTGTTATGATTTTGGTGGGTTGTTTTGGTGGATGCCCAAATTTCAACAAGGGAGGCATAAGGAGACCTCCATAGCTCTTTCTCTTGTTTGGCTTGCTTGTTCAAGCCTATGTGTTGTATGATTGTTTTTAAATGCAGTTGGGAACTGTTGTTTTGTTTTGAATTGTGCTTTTGTTGTTCTTGTGCAATGTGAGTGTTGCTTGTTTGTGATAGAAGCCTTTGTTGCCATGTGTTGGTTTCATTCTCCATTTCAATATGGTTGGGGCTCGGGGAAATGGGGAAAGATGGATTCTCTTTTCCAATTTGGTATCTTGGTTGGGCGGAGAGCGTTGCCTTTTCCCCTTCCTTGTTGTGATTAAAGGATGAAAGAAGACGACATCGCATGTTGTTGTTTGGAGGAGAAAAAAATTATAGTTTGATAGTCATCTCCTTGAGTAAAATTGAATGTAACCCTTCCCACTTAGAGTGGATGAATGTATTGATATTGAAATGTGAAGTGTTTACATTGAAGTTGGAAGTTGTAATTGGTTTGAGAAATGTAGAGAAGAAATACAATTCTCTGTTTTACTTTGGAAAGAAATGTAATTGATATTCTATACTTTGTATTTTGAAATGTGAAAATCAATCAAATTGGAAAAGGATTCAATTGTAAAGTTATTTGAATGACCAATAAAGAATGGTATTGTTACTTTTAAAATAGGTATGGCAATGTATGCTAGATTGTATTGTTGTCTATGAATGAAATTCTATTTTGAAAAGGAAATAGAATCCTCTGTTATTTTTGGGAATGTTGAAAAAGACGCATATGGAATGGGAAACAACATTATTTTTCCTTGCAAAGATGTACATTAAATTTGAAATCAGAAATGTAGTTTCATTTAGAATTGGATGGATGATTTAAGAAGTATTGTAATTGATTAAGTTAGGAATTTATGCACATTCAAAAGACAAATTGTTAAATCAATTTAAAGGAAACAACTTACTAGTTTTAAATTTATATCTGGCAATGTACATTTTAAATAAAAGAACAGTTCACATTTATACTTCATAATCAACTTAAAAAGGTTGCAAGTTAACATGCTAGGACCTATTTAAACCCAACTTGTCAAAGAGATCTCGAAGAATCAATTCAACCATTTCAATTTTGAATCAATTTCCTTCCTAAGATGTTTTTCGTCTCTTGTTGGAGAAAAACACAACTGAATAAATTGAACAAATTGAATTCACTAAAACATTCTAAATATTTCCTATTTTTATCCTCCATGTCTGGTTGGCATGTTGAGAGAAGGAAGAGTTCAAATGTTATTAAAAATTGCATGTTTGAAACTGCCAGTTTTCAAATTTAAAAACCACGTAGATCATTTATTCAAAATTTACGTTGAAAACTTTATCAAAAATCAAAATTGGTGATTCTGTGCAAACAAGATTCCGAGAGATTTCTGGAAAGTCCTCGTTTTCCTAAAATGGAGCTTCCTTTCAAAAGTTATGGCCATTTGAAGTTTTATTTCAAAATGGCAATCCCAAACCAAAAAAATGAAATAATTCAACCTTAGAAAAATTTAAATTTTTAACATTAGAAAAATTTCCTAAAAAGTTCAACAGCCCCACCACCCTCTTATCCAATCCGATGATGCCACATGGCACCCAGAGGGGCAAAGCTTTTGAAAAAAAAACCTTAAATTTTTAAAAATTTGGTCTTGGGAAAATTTTCCAAATTTTCCCCACAACCTGCGGACCCAAACCAATCACATGCTGACACGTGGCAGAGAGGGTACGCGGGTTAAAATTGAAAACTTAACCAATTTTGGCCTTTGGGAAAATCTTCACATTTTTCCCCATGGACCCACACCCCCATAGCCAATAGGGTGTTGACACGTGTCCCCTTGGAGGCACGGGCCCGCGCAAGTCTTTTTTTTACCTTTTTATCCCTTTGGCGAAAATCTAAATCTCCTCCGCCACTCTGCAAAATTTCCCCATGGCCAATCACAAGATGCCACATGGAACCCATTTCCTCCTTGGCGGAGGTGAGCGGAAAAAATTTTCAGTCATATTTTTACCCAAATCTCCAAATCCTCCTTTGCCCCACTTTGTCCTACCACCCCGCACCAATCAGCGGGCGCCACGTGTCCCGTTATGCCGGCCCCGCACACGCACGGAAGTGTTTTGCACTTTGCACCCAAAGCGGGGAAAATTCTCAATTTTCCTCCCCACTCCTCCTTCCGCCCTAAGGGAAAAATTTTCCCTTTAATCCCATGGACCTCCCTAGGGAAAATTTCCCCCTAAAACTCCGCCCGGCCATAACTAGAGTTCTACAAGGAGTTAGGAGGACTTATTTATATGGTTGGAAAGGTGAGAGAATTTCCTATCCAATGAGCATAAATTAGGAAAGTTTTGATGATTCTTAATGTGAGAAAAATCTAGTTAAAGTTCAGGACCTGTTAAGAGAGCAGGCATGGGGGTAAATTTCTCCTTGAACCTAAGAAAATTATGTAATCCTAAAATTGAAATCCTGTGAACTTGCTTTAAGTATAAAATGGGAAAAAAATGGGTATTTGGTAATTATACCTTGTTCTGAAACCTGTTAGTGCAAATTGATGTCTTGCAACTTAGTTGTGGACTCTCCTAATCAAAAAAATTATTCCTTAATTTTTCCCAGCTAATCCTAGTTTGTTTCTTGGTCTCAAGTGGTATTTTAAAGCGGGCATTACACTTGGTATCAAAGTAGTGGTTCAAAATATTGGAACATTGGGCACACTAATAAATTGAGACTTGAAACTCAAAACTAACAAACCTGTTAATCTAGAAAACAAAACTATTTGAAAATTGTTTATGATAGTAAACTTAGAAAACTGAAGGAAACAAGAAGTAATGAACTAACTCTTACTTTGGTCTATGCAGGAGGCTCAGACGGAGTAGGAGAAACATGCACCAAGACCCAGAGTCACCACCACCATCACCCCCACCACCACCACCACCACCACCACCACTAGATCAGGGTTTAGCAGCTATTCTACCACAGATTTTGTGGACCCTCCAAGATGTTAATGTTTCCCTACATGGAGGATCAGTAGGAGGACATTTAGACAGGCATTGCAGAGCTACTTCTATAGAGGGGCATGATCCTCCTTCACTCAGTGAGGAGCATGGAGGAGAGAACTTTCATGGAGAGTCAGATAGAGAAGGGTTTCCTTCTAGGGGACATGGTGACCGTATTTTAGGATAGAGAGATGTCTCGAAGCCCTAGGCTTAGGAATAGGCAGGAAAAGAGGCCCAGAGGTCATCGGACCATAGCTGCAAATCACATCAGGGAGATCCTGAAGCTTAGGCCATCACATTATTCAGGTGACACGGTGGATTCAAGTAGAGGCATGGTTGGTTAGCTTGAGTGGTTGCTTCAAGCTTTGTCCTTGTTCTAGTAACACGAAATCTCATGTTGCGATCCATCTACTAAAGGATGGAGTGGGAGTATGGTGGAGGACAGAGGATTAGAAGCTCCATATAGATTCAGAGATAGTCACTTGGGAGATGTTCAAGGAGAGATTCATAAGTAGGTACTTGTCATGGAGATTCATACAATAGAGGATCGATGAGTTCCATGATCTTTGTCGCATCCCTTTCGGTGGCGAGTATGAGAGTAGGTTCCTAGACCAAATTCAGTACATTGGTTACATGCAGGATGAGTAGGCGCAGATCCATAGGTTCATCTGGGGCCTTAATATAGACATTGGAGGTGTAGTTCAGATCCACTATCCTCAGAATTTAACAGAGGCCGTTGAGAAGGCCTACATTGTTGAGGAGACTCGGGGTAAAACCCAACAAGATAGAGAATGAGTCGGAGCTATATTCGGTGAGTTACAGGATAGCAGATCGAGGGGATCAGCTCCTCCTCATGGTGGTCAACATTGTTCATAGTCATCTTTCAGACCACAGTAGTAGTAGCAGCAGTAGTCCTACCCACCTTGTAGTCCTCCTCGGAGCTGATGCATAGAGAGTTTGTAGTATGGGGCCTCCTCCTAGGGGACCCACCAAGACACAGGGTGAAGCTAGAGCTTAGTCAGCAGGAGCTTAACCACAAGGACCACAACAGACTATAGCTAGATCATCAAGATCCATGACACCTACCTCTAGGGAACCCTCTGGAGGTGCTTCTTCTTAGAGAGGTTCAGGTGGTTGTTTTGGGTGTGGAGTAGCGGGACACTTTTGGAGAGATTTTCCTCAGAACCCTAATAAGGGTAAGGCACCAATCTCGAGCCTATAGTCGAGACATGGGACAGAGTCACAGGATCTATGCGATGAGTTAAGAACCACCGGCCAAGTACCATAGCATGGTCATTGAGACTACAGGTAGTATTGGAGGTGTTCCCACTTCTATATTGTTTGACTTTGGTTCTTCTAAGTCATTTATTGTACCATCCTTAGTAGAGCGATGCGTGCTAGTGGTTGTTAGATAGGGTCATAGTTGTGATGTTGAGATGGCTTTGGGAGCCAAGGTCTCTATATACTCCTTAGTAAAGGAGTGTGTTGTTAATTTGGGATCTTTCACCACCACTTCACATCTCCGCATACTTCCTTTGGGCTCATATGGAGTAATATTAGGCATGGATTGGTTAGCTGCACATAGGGCCAGGATGGATTGCTATCACAAGACTATATCTTGTGCAGATGATCTTGGAGTTGAGTCGGTGATTTCAGAGTCAGGAGACCCATTTCTATTCGCACTATCTCTGCTATACATCTTAAGCGGTGTGTGTAGTGGGGTTGTCGGATGTATGCGGTGATAGGACAAAGGATGGGTCTAGTGGGCCATCACTAGATTATCATCCCATTCGAGAGAGCGTGCAGATGTATTCTTAGGGGAGCTACTGGGGATGCCACCTCCATGAGAGATTGACTTCCATATTGATCTCGGTTCCAGGAGCAGAACCTATCTCACGAGCTCCTTATCGGATGAGCACCACTGAGCTCTATGAGGTCAAGTTGCATCTTGAAGGCCTTTTGGAAAAGGGCCTTATCCATCCTAGTGTATCCCCATGGGGTGAACTGTAATTTTTGTGAAGAAGAAGGATGGATCATTGCGGTTGTGTATTGATTACCGCCAGTTGAACAAAGTGACAATCAAGAATCATTACCCCCTTCCTCATATTGATGACTTGTTTGACCAGATGAAGGGAGCCACAGTGTTCTATAAGATCGATCTCAAGTTGAGCTACCATCAATTGAGTATTTTGGAGGTGGACATCCATAAGACCACCTTCCACATGAGGTATGGGCACTATGAGTTCACAGTGGTGCCTTTTGGTTTGATGAATGCCCCTATAGTGTTTATGAGTTTAATGAATGGGGTATTCAAAACCTTTCTAGATCACTTCATGCTCATCTTCCTTGATGACATCTTGGTATACTCATGAACACGTGAGGAGCACGAGGGGCACCTTCGACAAGTTCTTTAGTGTCTTCGTGAGCAGCAGCTTTATGGGAACTTGGAGAAGTGTGCTTTCTTCCAGATAGAGGTGCAGTATTTGGGACATGTTATTTCTAGGGAAGGTATCACAATCAATCCTTCTAATATTAGAGCCATTATGGATTGGCCAGCACCCATTACAGTGACAGAGGTGCGCAGCTTCATGGGGTTAGTAGGTTACTACAGGAGATTTGTGTAGGACTTCTCTCGGATAGAACACCCCATCACTTCCCTTCAGCGGAAAGGGAAGAAGTTTGTTTTGATAGAAAGGTGTGAGAAATCCTTCAGGACACTGAAGGAATGTCTCACTACAACACCCATTCTTGTAGTACCGGATCCACATGGTGAGTTCTTTGTTTGCACAGATGCTTCGTTAGCAAGCCTTGGAGGTGTTCTTATGCAGGAGGGCAGAGTAGTTACCTTTGAGTCTCGCAAACTCAAATATCGTGAGCTTAATTATCTGACTCATGACCTTGAGCTTGCAGTAGTAGTGCATGCTTTATTTTGATGGAGACACTTTCTTCTTGGTCATAGATTCACACTTAGGATAGATCATTTGAGTCTTCGCCACCTCTTCACGCATCCCAATCTAAACACTCGTCAGAGGTGTTGGATGGAGTTGCTTTGTGAGTATGACATGGAGATAGAGCATGTGAAGGGGAAGGAGAATGTGGTTACAGAAACTCTTAGCACATGGAGACATGTGGTTATCACCACTACAGTGAGCAAAGATTTACGGACTAGGATTCTTCAGTACCTTCCTCTTGACAGCTTCTACATGACAGTACGAGCAGAGATTGAGTCCCAGAGACCCCTTGAAGGGAAGTTTGATGGTTTCTCATTGGAGGCAGATGGCCTTCTCGGGCATAGAGGTTAGATATATGTTCCCGAGATGGAGAGTTGAGGTAGGACATCTTGGTAGAGGCACATCATGCACCCTATTCAGCCCATCCCAGAGTAAAGAAGATGCACGCCACTTTGTGACTGTTGTATCACTGGAGAGGACTTCATCAAAATGTAGCTCAGTTTGTATCACGGTGTTTAGAGTGCTAGAGGGTTAAGGTAGAGCATCAGCATCCAGCAGGTCTTCTTTATCCTCATGTCATACTTTGGAATGGAAGTGGGACACCATTTCCATGGATTTCATTGTTAGACTACCTATGTCGAGATATCACCATGATGCCATTATGGTCACAGTGGATAAATTGACAAAAGTAGCTCACTTTTCTTCGGTGAAGACCACTTATACATCTTGAGCAAAGTGGCACGAGTATATTTGGATGAGATTTTTAGGTTACATGGGATTCCACGAAGATCATTTATGACCGT
Organism: Taxus wallichiana var. yunnanensis; assembly: GCA_018340775.1. Lineage (NCBI taxonomy): Eukaryota > Viridiplantae > Streptophyta > Pinopsida > Cupressales > Taxaceae > Taxus > Taxus wallichiana. Next base: position 277,526,639 of record CM031244.1, read on the forward strand.
GATCCCTTGTATACTTCACATTTCTAGACTACCATGCAAGGTATGTCCTCGGGACGAGGATTAATTTCAGTAAAGCATACCACCCAGAGAGACAGATGGATAGACCAAGAGGGTGAATTATATTTTGGATGACATGCTCAGGATGTATGTGATGGATCACCAGGAGAGATGGGAGGAGTATCTATACCTTTTGGACTTTTCCTACAATAATAGTTTCCATAGTTCTATAGGCATGGCTCCTTTTCGTGCCTTGTATGGTAGAGATTGTAGGACACCCCTTAGCTGGAATAGGTTGGAGGATAGAGTATCTCTTGGACCAGCTCTATTGTAGGACATGGAGTAGCAAGTAGTGTTGATTAGGCAAAGATTACAAGAGGAATAGGATAAACAGTAAGAAGTACACTGATCAATAGAACCGGGCATAATTTTGATGTGGGCATGTAGGTTTTCCTCCATGTTATGCCACATAAGAGCCCTATCTGTTATCGAAAAGGTTATAAGTTAGCTCCTCAATTTGTTGGACCTTTTGAGATCTTGGAGCGTATCGTCCCATTGGCCTAGCATCTAGCATTGCCACCCGGCTTGTCTCGCATACATGACGTGTTTCATGTTTCTGTTCTTAGCAGATACATCACGAGATCCTTCTCATGTGCTAGATTTGACATCATTTTAGATGTAGGATCGGGGTTAGGTGATGGTGGAGCCCATCTCAGATCATAGATCGTAGGACCCTGGGCCTTCAAGGCAGAGAGATTGATCAGCGCGGGTGCAGTGGGATAGATATGAAGAGACTGCAGCAACTTGGGAGGATGCTATTGTTTTACGAGTACAGTTTCAACATTTGTTCCAATGACTTCCAGGAGGAATTTGAGTCTAAGGGGAGGAGGATGTAGTGCCCACTCTCCTTTGACACTCTTTAGATACTAATCCTGACACTCTTGATCATAGTATGGACATTATTATGTTTTTCTTAGTATGATGGTTAGAAGATAGACTATGGATTAATATGGATCTGGATTCAGTTATTATGCTTGATGATCATTGAGACATTATTATTATTATCTAGATGATGATATACTAGTTGACATGGACAAGTTATTGATGTTGATTTTAGACATGTGACATTGATATTATGAATAGCTCTAGTATAGAGATCTATTGGATGATGATATAGTTGCAAATTGAATTTAAATGATAAATGTTAAATTCTTGATATTGTTGTGATTTGGATTTAATAATTATATGTGCTTATATCATTTGGATGTTATGATATGGCCACGCATCTCGAAGGAGGTGTTTTACATTTTGCAAGTTAAAAATCACAACAATGTCGGGACCTGAGACTAACCATATTGGAATTCAATGTGAAATCAACAAGGTCACCATGGCAACCGTGTTGTTTTGCATGTTTTGTTATGTTAGGACTTCCCATGTGGGGGATTTCCACTACTATGGCCATGGGATATGTGTGTTTTATTTGTATGTTCCCTTTTATTATTGTTGTGTGTATTTTTAATTGTAAGATGTTCTTTCCTTTAATTAACTTAAATGTGATAGTATAATGTGAGAGTCATATAGCTAAGTTTTAATTAAATTAATTGGGATGTAGAATATAACTCAAATCTTTTTGTCTTGGTTGATAATGAAATCTGATTTATATATTGTATAACCATGTGTAAATAAATAAATCTTTATAAAATATTGTAGTAAATAAATGTCATAGATATTAATGCAAGTGTAAGAGAATGTAAAAGAGCGTGTAAGTTACCATGTAAGGTTGTGTAAGAATTTGTAAGAGGTTGTAAGGAATATTTTGGAAGGTCAAACACTCCATCTCTCTTGAAATTCGAATTTGGCCTTGAAGGACAAATTTGGAGGCTTGTGGGACAAGTTAAACTTGTCCCACAGCTCTCAAAATCTTCTACCAACCATGATTATAGCTTTGGAGTCAAAATCAATCCATTTTATTGTATTTTGACATAATTATGTGTAAGAATTAATTGCACTTGTCTTAAAAAATTTAAATGCATTCCTTTTTTGGAGTATGGGTTGAAGTTGTGTATGTAAGTGATTTTTGCATTTCCTTTAATGGTGATTTGTTGTTGAGGTTGATTACACTCTTGGGGAATGAGGAAAAATGATGTGGCATCCCACTTGGAATCCACATCATCCTCTTCCACCCTCTCCTTTAACATTTGAATTCCTCCTCATATTGAGGTTGTTGAAAGTTTGTGATTGCACTCTTGGGTCGAATTTTCTCTTTCCTTTGGAGCTTGCTTTGTGGGAAGATCTTGGATTGATTCACATGCTTGTACATTGTTGTTTTGGGACTGTGTTTTGAGCATCAAAAGACTGTTGTGTTGGAAAACAAATCTCCATAATCGAGAGTTAGGCTCTTATCCTTTTTAAATTGTTTTTTTTTTTTTCCTTTTCTTGCATGCATTATTAAATGGTTTTTAATTTTAATTCTTGGATGGATGGGTAGAATGCTTAGGGAAAGGTGTAGAGAGAATACTATGAGATTTATTTAGAGGAGGGATAAGGGAAATTTCCATTGGCACTTGTTCTTTGTGGAGGGAATATTGGTTTGGGATCCACCTAGGAAAAGAATATGGTTGCATTTCTTACTTTTGAGGGGGGGCATAAGGGATAAATTTGGAGGAGGGATAAGGTTTATGGGTTTTGTTATGATTTTGGTGGGTTCTTTTGGTGGATGCCCAAATTTAAACAAGGGAGGCATAAGGAGACCTCCATAGCTCTTGCTCTTATTTGGCTTGCTTGTTCAAGCCTATGTGTTGTATGATTGTTTTTAAATGCAGTTGAGAACTGCTTGTTTTGTTTTGAATTGTGCTTTTGTTGTTCTTGTGCAATGTGAGTTTTGCTTGTTTGTGATAGAAGCCTTTGTTGCCATGTGTTGGTTTCATGCTCCATTTCAATATGGTTGGGGCTCAGGGGCCAATGGGGAAAGATGGATTCTCTTTTCCCATTGGGTATCTTGGTTGGGTGGAGAGCATTGCCTTTTCCCCTTCCTTGTTGTGATTAAAGGATGAAAGAAGAAGAAATCAGCATGTCTTTGTTGTTTGGAGAAAAAAATTACAATTTGAAAGTCATCTCCTTGAGTAAAATTCAATGTAACCCTTCCCACTTAGATTTGATGAATGTATTGATATTGAAATGTGAAGTGTTCACATTGAAGTTGGAAGTTGTAATTGGTTTGAGAAATGTAGAGAAGAAATACAATTCTCTCGTTGTTTTTTGGGAATGTTGAAAAGATGCATATGGAATGGGAAACAACGTTATTTTTCCTTGCAAAGATGTACATTAAAGTTGAAATCAGAAATGTAGTTTCATTTAGAATTGGATGGATGATTTAAGAAGTATTGTAAGTGATTAAGTTAGAATTCTTATGCACATTCAAATGACAAATTGTTAAGTCAATTTAAAGGAAACAACTTATCGCTTTAAATTTATATCCGTAATGTAAATTTTAAACACAAGAATAGTTCACATTTATACTTCATAATCAACCTAAAAAGGTTGCAATTTAACATGATAGGACCTATTTAAACCCATCTTGTCAAAGAGATCTCGAAGAATCAATTCAACCATTTCAATTTTGAATCAATTTCCTTCCTAAGACGTTTTTTTGTCTCTTGTTGGAGAAAAACACAACTGAATAAATTGAACCAATTTACTTCACTAAAACATTATAAATCTTTTCTATTTTGATCCTCCATGTCTAGTTGGCATGTTAAGAGAAGGAAGAGTTCAAATATTATTAAAAATTGCATGTTTGAAACCGCCGCTTTCAAATTTAAAAACCCCGCAGATCATTTATTCAATATTGACCTTGAAAAATTTATCAAATATCAAAATTGATGATTTCTGTACAAACAAGACTCGAGAGATTTCTCGAAAGTCCTCGTTTGCCTAAAATGGAGATTCCTATCAAAATTTATGGTCATTTGAAGTTTTACTTCAAAATGGCCATCCCAAACCAAAAAAATGAAATAATTCAACCTTAGAAAAATTTAAATTTTGAACTTTAGAAAAAATTTCTAAAATTTCCATGGCCTCGCCACCCTCTTATCCAATCCAATGATGCCACGTGGCACCCGAGGGGCAAAGCTTTTGAAAAAAACTTAAACTTTTGTAAAAATTGGTCTCGGAAAATTTTCCCCGCAACCCCGTGGACCCAAACCAATCACGTGCTGACACGTGGCAGAGAGGGTGAGCGGGTTAAAATTGAAAACTTAACCAATTTTGGCCTTTGGGAAAATCTTCACATTTTTCCCTACAGACTCCACACCCCGCAGCCAATAGGGTGTTTACACGTGTCCCCTTGGAGGCACGGGCCCACGTAAGTCTTTCTTTTACCTTTTTATCCCTTTGGTGAAAAATCCAAATCTCCTCCACCACTCCGCTAGTCTCAGTGACAAATCACAAGATGCCATGTGGCACTCGCTTCCTCCTTAGCAGAGGTGAGTGGAAAATTTTTCTTCTTAGATTTTTACCCAAACCTCCAAATCCTCCTTCGCCCGCCGTCCACGCCACCCCGCACCAATCAGCAGGCACCACGTGTCCTATTTCATCGGCCCCTTGGGCACGTGGAAGTGTTTTACACTTTACACTTGAAGTGGGGAAAATTATCAATTTCCCTCCCCACTCCACCCATCCACCCTAAGGGAAAAATTTTCCCTTTAATCCCGCGACCTCCCTAGGGAAAATTTCCCCCTAAAACTCCACCTAGCCATAACTAGAGTTCTAAAAGGAGTTAGGAGGGCTTCTTTATATGGTTCAAAAGGTGAGAGAATTTCCTATCCAATGAGCATAAATTAGGAAATTTTTGATAAATCTTAATGTGAGAAAAATCTAGTTGAAGTTTAGGGCCTGTTAAGAGAGCAGGCATGGGGGTAAATTTCTCCCCGAACCTAAGCAAAGTATGTAATCCTAAAATTGAAATCCTATGAACTTGTTATAAGTATAAAATGGGAAAAGAAAAAAAAATGTGTATTTGGTAATTAGACCTTGTTCCGAACTCGTTAGTGTAAACTAATGTCTTACTGCAACTTAGTTGTGGACTCTCGTAATCAACAAAAAATTATTCCTTAATTTTTCCCACTAATCCTAGTTTGTTTCTTGGTCTCAAGTGGTAGTTTGATGTAGGCATTACACAAAATACGAGTTAGAAAGAAAAATTTACCTTTCTAGAAATCGAGAAGATTTTCTATCCGACAAAACCATTTCAAAAAAATTTGAGTGCCTGTAAGTGAAAAAATTTGACTGAGGCACAAGGAAGGAAGAAATGAAGGAGAGTTAGACAAAATAACAAGGGGCTTATTTTGGATAACAGTTCACCCTATAGACAAAAGGAAACCAGATGAAATGTCTATCTACGATGATTAGGTAAAGGTGACAATGGAGAAGGTCAAAGTTATTACAACTCTATAAGTTTCCCTATTTTGGAAAGTCAAAGCAGATTTACAAGTGGTTAATGTTGAAGGTACATGAGGACCATTTATATTTTGTAGGATGAAGATTGTGGATAACTCCCAACTAGTATCGAAATTTACTTGGTCTTATCTCGTGAAGGAGAATCTTTTGATGGTGAATTGGATGACAAGGATGCCATCAAGAAGACTATGGAATCCTATGACTATAAGAAGGGGTCATGGTACTTCAAAATCTCTATGATTTTTTACCTTGTAATGAGGATGGTTGCACGCTTAGTCACAAAACCAAATGGATAGTAGAGATGGACACGATCAACAAGGTTTGGTTGAACATTTTCTAGAAGATCTCAAAGGGGACAATCTATAACCTCTCGGCATTCATAGAAGAGGAAATCATCAATGCCACGTGCAATGGAGAAAATATTATGTGTGATAACATCCTCCTTACCATGTCTTTCAAATATTGGAGTACCTGATGGGCCAAATAAATTTGTGTGGGAGTAACTGGATGAGAACCACTCCATTGCCAAAAGATTTGAGAAGTAAACTTGTGACAAAGCATGATGGCTACCCAAAAGGTGAGCTTAGAAAAATGGTATAAATGGATGTGTGACGCATTTGGTGTAGAGTGGACAATACATGAGAATTTACTTATTTTACTACAAGGAAAATTTGAATTCTCCATGTACCAACATTTCAGATTAGCAGGTTTTCTCTAGCAGATGGCATCAATGGTCCCCGATGTAAATTACCATTCTCCTTCACAGTACAATACTTCGAGGATGGAGTCAATAGATTCAAAGAGGAAAAGAAACTAAGTTTTGACCTCAACACAAAGAGAGACCAGGATTACCACAAGATGTACTGGACATTGATATATCCCAAGAGCATGCATATGTCGAGAAGTATGTCTCTCATGATGTACATATGGTAAAGCCAGTAACATTTCCTATTTCTGGGAGGAATGCAACAAGGATTTATGTGTGCATAATTCTGAAGTATGAGAAGGGAAATTATGTTGAAAATGATTTCTTTATCCTAAAATACCCCACCATAAAGAATAAGTTCATGCCAAGGAAGAGGGAGAGAGATGAGGCCCTTGAGAAAAAGGCACTTAGTCCATGGAAAACACAATCTATAGGCACGCAGGAGTCGGGAGCAAGTCCAAGCACCTATGCATGGAGAAATAAGTCCCATGTAGAAGAGAAAGAGAAGACACTGATGAAAATATGCTAGAGCAAGAGAAGCACCCTAAAAAAGAAGAGTCACTGGAAAGAAAGGATTCACCTAGAGAGGAAGAAAAATAAGAGTCTCCTATATTGGAATTAACAATTAAGAAAAAACAAAGGGTAACATGAAAAGGTAGAGTATGGAGAAATAGAGAGCATAGAGTCTAAAAAGGAAAATGGGGATGATGAAGAGCATAGTGAGGCTCAAGACCATACTCTTTACAATGTACATGAATCGAAGAGGAGGAAAATGAAGAAAAGGATGAGGATGAAGGATGTGCTCACGGTAAAGAGGGAAGTGAGGAGGTCAACATGAGAGATCAAAGGACTCATATCCCACCAAGGATTAGATAGAGGATGTTACGAAAGGGAGGTAATAGGCATCATAAAATACTTGGTGGATTGAAAGGTGGAGTGGAGCACCGAAGAAGTTCTCAAGGAGATTAAGGAAAGTGAGAGAATAGAAAAGGATTATGGAAGCATGGGTGGAGATCCCACCTAGTGGTAATCTTTCTAAAGGAAACACACACATGAGGAAATAATTTTGTGTTGGCATAGGAACAAGGGATGACCTACATCAATGATCCAAATAAGGTAATGTGCGTGCATTTCCAAAGTACCATGTCTTCAAACCAACTCGTTGCATGGTATTATTTTGATTAAGATGGCACATACTTGTGTACAAGATAGATGTTATCTTGGGATTTTAAGTCCCATATTTATGATCCCGAATTAGAGGTCAACCATGAGGCTATGATGAAGATACTAGATACCAAGGGATTAAACCCTCTCATGAATTCTCGAAACTATCATATGAGCAAGTGTGTAATGCACTCAAAGAAGGTATCGTGGAAGTTGAGGCGAGGCTCTTCGAGAGGAATGATGAGTAAGGTTCTGGAAGAATATCTTGAAAAGAAAAATGAAGAAATCATTTAAAAGGAAAAGGAGCTAAAGCAGGATGACTTGATCAACACATTTTTAAGGTGTGAATTAGGAGAGGAAAAAGAAAAGGTGTATAGAGATCTATAAGAAGACAAAGACTATTTCGGACATCATAATATTGAAGCACCTAGACCTCGCCACGCTTGAGAAAAAATATGAGTTAGCCATGTAATTCTTGGAAGACCTGACCCACATCCTCACCATGGAGAGGCGACCGCTCACATTGGATTCAAAGCAAAAGAGGAATTAGTGCATGAGAAAGAGTAAGATAAACTAGAGGTTGGGGAGATATTTACTCAATATTATGAGTTCCTTGCTGATGTGAAGACCTCCGTGCAAATGGCTAAGGATATTTATGAAAATTTCACCGACAGAGACAAAGCAGCAAGCATACTAGTTGCTAACCGTGAGGTGGATCTAAAGGAGTTTCAAGAAAAGAACAAGGGAAACATGGCAGAGCGGGATAAGATACTTTCCAAAATTGAGAAAAAAATTAGGCAATCGAGACCTTGTGGGGATCGATTAATAATGGACTTAAGGAACTATATCTCCAAGTCACCCACATAATGGACACGTTGGATGATCTTAGCAAGCATCTAAAAGGAGTTATAGACACACTGAATGCTAAGAGTGACGTATTGAGTTTTGATGAGGTGAGCGCTCTATTGGTTGACCTACTTCAAAATCATAGAGTGAGGTGGATTCCTAGGAAAATATTGAATAAACAAGAATAAAGTAGTTCCCACTCCTCCTATAGCAGTAGAAAATTATTCCATTCTTCATTCAATTTTTCCCGGTCCCACCATTCTTTATTCTTTGAAGAAACAAGATGTTTTTGAGAATGGATAACACACTTAGTGTGGGGTGATATTATGCCCTGAAATATTGGCTAAGTACCAAAGGGTGTGTGTGATTAGGATCAAGAAGAAGGGTGCTTAGGGAAAGAATGTAGGAAAAGGGGTTTAAGAAGGGTTCAGGTGAAACTAGGATGCACACAGAAGGAAGAACATGGGTTCAAAGGACTTAGCCATATTTGGAATTTAGAAGGAACTTGAGAAAAATGTGAGGACCCAAATAGGCATGATGAGTGGATAAGGTACCAGCCTGGAACCTTAGAGGTCAAGAAAAGGATATTCCATGCAAGGAATATTCCCAGAAGACATCATTACGAGATATTGGAGAGTTAGCAAATGGATAGGAATTCACCATTAGAGGACCACATCGACACTTGGAACATGATTTTTTTAGAATATAAGACATGGCAAAGGTGGGTTCGATTCTATAAAAGATATTCTCAAATGAGATACAAAAGAAGAGAAGAGAATGCAAGAGATAGACAGAGAGAATGCATAGAGAGTAAGATACTAAGTAACAAAGTGTTGCAAAGAATGATAAGGTTTAGAGAATTTAGTACTAAGGTTAGAGAATTCAAGACTAAGTCTGTGAGATGGATGTCATGAGCCTCGTATGGCACTAGGATCTCGTAATGTGGGGTTAATATGGAAGGGCCTAGCTAGGGTCTCATGCCAAGGAAGATCTATAGGAGTTGAGTCTCTTTCATTTAACATGTATGGTCTATGATGACCTCTTTTGATTGTAAATGTGGCTACCTGAACTATTCTAAATGAATATATATATTGGTTCATTCTGTATATCATGTTTAAGGGTGTAAACCCTTGTGTTATATGACTATCATGGCTCATATCTGGTTCATTATGCTTAATTACATTGTTATTAGGTTTCTGTAATGCATTAATGTGTGGATCTATAAGCTTCCCCTTCCACTTTTATTTTAAATAAGTTTACTTCTCATTCTGCAAATCATCCTCCATTAATGGAAAAACCTTCTCACAATGCTCACATAAAGGAGGGGCTTGGTGCCCGTCCATGCCTCGAGTGAGCGCATAATGCCTGCTAGGTTATAGGCCGACGCGCTTGGGGTTAGAAAGTAGTATTGAGGGTAAATAAAATTTATACAACCATATTCAGTCACATCTAACACTAATATCAAGAAAATATGGTCCATTATATTAAAAACTACAAAAACATAAGCTCTATACATTCAAGATCCATTTTCCATGGTTATGTGCGCTAAAAATTCGTAACTTAACTATAATATAATCATGACTGTCTAAACCATACAAATCACTACATATATATAGGGGTGGGGACTTTCTCTTCACTTCCTATGCACCTTCAAAAATAGACTCGCATGTTAATAATATCTATGCACCTTTACAAGAGATTACAAAACATTCAAGTGTTCTAACAATAAACTTCTTATAGTTAACTCCGAGTAGAAAAACTATTATTAGAATGAACATATGCATGGGTCTTGAATTGTTGCACATCCTAAAATAGCCTTACATGACCTGCAAGTGTCCATGTCATTCTTTTTTCAGCACACTATCTCCAAAAATAGCCTTAGCAAAAAAATAGCCAAGTTCGATCCCGGCACTTAAACTTTACTATACTTCCACACGCTCTTCTTGTGCCCTAAATTTTCATGCCCAAAAATTAGGCTATTTTTTCAGCCCAAAATTCCACAAGAAATGGTATAAGAAAAGTGAGAGGACCTATCATAGCACAAAGTTTGACAAGACCATATGAATTGTTCATCGGATATGAAATTTTTGAAAGTGGGTAGGCAATAAAAGTAGGAAGTGGAACAAAACATGTGTTGATAGGCCATAACGGATCAACCTTAGTATTATTGATGAGGTAGATCTAATATAGGCACTAATTTGTAAGTGATTAGAAGAAAATGTGGCATGATAATTGTGGTCGAGAAAGAAATGAGTGCAGAGATATCTCTATATTAGAAACTAGGAAATCAAGAGCTCCCGATGTAGGAGGAGGTACGCATGATATGTATGGTTACCTAAAAAATATACCGTTTTATTATGATGTCTTAGAAACAAATTATTGAATATTTTAAGTTTATGATTTTCATTGACTAACATAGAGTCCAAGGCTCTAAAAGATTAAGTTTATTTTCATCGATAAGGTCTTCGCCGAGGATGAAAAGTTTGAAACATCTATTTGTAGAATTTATGACACATTGATGATATTCACATTGGAATTTCTCATTATAATTACAACCTTTTGGATGAGATTGGTCTGATTGAAGTGGAGGATGTGTAATCAGATTGATCTTAAACAATTGTTGTAATATAACTTGTGGAACAATTGTCAACTTTGTAAATGAACTCATATGTGGTTGGAATTGAAGCTCTCTAGTGGTGAATACTATATTGAGAGTGATTTGTGTGTCAGTTGGATTGGTTGTAAATGGTTTGAAAGTTGAATTTTTCTTAAAATGTGTAGAAGATGAGGCTTGTTATTGATATTTAAGCTTTCCTATAGATAAAATATTAGTTTTGCAAGATTAAGAGTATGGCATATTTGATCAAATGAAGGAGATGTATTGAAAAGAACACTCTCCCCCGAGAGGTGGTAATAGAATCTAAATTAATAACTCTTGAAGCTTAGAGTCTATAAGCACATTTAAAATCTTATCTAAGTTGTTTTTGTATCATAAAACATAGTCCGCTAAGTGTTCGTTAGATCCTTGTTCCAGTTGTGTGAGTTGTGCATAGAAATCGTAGAGTAGATATTGATAGAGAAGTGAGTAAGAAAATCATTGGCTAGATGTGTAAAAGATATTAATGAGTGAACAGGTAGCTTATAGAAAAAAATGCATAATCATGGAGACTATGAAGAAATGTCATAGCTAGGATAATGCAATCATCCACAAAATATAAACAATTCACATGGAATGATTGGATATGTTCTTGTGGGTCACCATACCCATTGAAAATGGGAATCTTAGGGGTGATAAAATAGATGGAAGGGAGTAATAAGATATAGCTAGTTTGAATGGAGTATGCAAAGAATAGAGTGGAATCAAATATGGAGATGCATGAGAAGTATCTTTTCATAATTGATGAATTTTCTCTTAAAGATCTTGGTAACAAGAGGCTAAATCTTGGGTGCTAGTGGAAGCATATGTCCAAATATGAGAAACAAGATATGGGGTATAGTTATTAGCAAAAGTAGGAACAAAAGTGAGAACAATGGAAATAGGTGGAAGAGTGTAAGTAAGAGGTCGAGTAGCAATAGTGGTGGGAATAGTAGCGGAAGTAGTAAACTCTCTTAGGTTAGTATCCTCCTCATGAGTAGCATGTAAAAGCAAGGATAAATCTATGGGATGCTCAGGAATATGATTGTTAAGGGATTTGATATGTTCTTCAAGAAATTTTCCATATGATTGAGTCACGGTGAGAAGACGATAGAACTCTAAATGAAAGGTGGATTCAAAGATCAGGTTCACCAAAATGATTATACTAATATGTAAATTAATATCCTAATCTAATGCAAGTTTACAGATAAAAAAATAAATAATGAGATAATGAAATAATACCCAAGTAACTAAGAAATAAGAATATGAAACCCTAATTACGAAGAGGTTTGGAAGATCCTTAGCTGATTTGAAGAGGTTGTTAGACTATGTCACAGTGGATACCAGTTGAATAGGTATGGAGGAACCTCACAAATAATCCCATAAAAATTCAGATCTGGAAGATTTAAATAGACTCAGGCGCCGGGATAGGGATAGGGAAGATCGTAGGCACCCCAGGTCTAGTTTCTAGGTGCCCCGGTTTACATAGAATCTCATAAAACCTCCTTTGATTTTTCATAAGAGGTTCTCATTTTTTACCCTTGATCACTTTTATGTCATTTTAATATCTTCGAGGTCATTGTAAACTGTAATGAATAAATCACATAGAAAACCCTCAAATAGACATCGAATCCTCAAAAAATAAATATGCAAAATGAGGACTAATACTATCCTCGCCCAAAATTATGGACTTATAACTAAGCATTGCAATACATTTGTATTTCCATGTGTGTGTGTGTGTAATATTTCCCTAGGTTGCTCTTAAATGTGTCACACTTTAAGTAGTGAGCAAGTAGCTAGATGTAGAATGTAAATAATGTGTGCGTAGGAGCAATAGAATCCACTCCTATGAAGTGTGATGTAGATGAACCAAAATTTGTCCCTTTTAATGGATCTAGATGTATGAAAATGGATCTATAGATTCCTTTGATATATGTAACCTTAGGTTGTGATAGATAGTGTTTAGTGCTTCATCCCTTATTATGATCACATAAATTTATATTTATATGATACCTTTGATTGAATTTCATAATTAACCTCGAAAATCCTGACTACCAAAAAAATAAGATTATAAAATAACTATAAAAGACCCAGAAAGTGTGGTCAAATCAAAAAGAGGATAAGGGAAAATAGAGGGGATGGGGGCACCGGCACTAGCATTCTTGTTGGGTGCTAGTGTCCGTAATGAAAATTTCTCGACGTGTGAAAAGATAGATTGAGAAAGTACAAGTACAATACTAAAAGAAGAATCCTAAAGAAAATAAATTTGGTCAAAGACATGGTTTAATCATTACTATTCATACTTAGGAATCATGTAAATAGTAGTATGTGATCGAGACTAGATAATTACCCAAAGTGCATGATTTTTGTCTACAACCGTCTTCGATGAAATGAACATCAGATCTATAGGAGGAGTTAGGAGGTGATTCAATTTTTTTGGAAAGATAATTTAGATATATTTATTGTAATATAAGGTTTGGGTCATTATAAGTTGATTTGTTGAGGTTTCTAAGTTATTTTGTGAAAAATAATATTTTTTTGCTTTCAAGGATATAACTATTTTTGTTGAAAATTCGAGTTTGTTAGTGCATGAAATGGATTGGGTGATGCTTTCAATAACCTGGAATGTTAAAAGGAATTTTTTATCCAATTAATTAAATGTATGTATTTAATGTATCATGAAGGGTGTTAACTAGTTATATTTTGAAAACTACATTTTGGGCAGCATGATTTGGTAAAGGCAAAAGTTGATGTAGTTTGAACATGAGGTTATTGCAAGAGTTATATATTTCTTAGAATTATTCTATAGCTTATTAAATTTCCGTTTTAGGGGTCACATTCCATAGTTGAAGTTTCCTTGTGTGATATTTATTCCAAAAGGTGAAGACACGGTGTAGTAAATAGGTGTTTTGTGAAGGCAAAGAGCCACTGGGCCCATTAAATGAAATAATTTGATTAATTCATGATAATAGTGAAAATGTATGATGTTTAAATGTTATTTTAGACATGTGTGGTGATTTTTGATAGCATGAATAAAAATATTTTTGGTGTTAGGATATTTTTTTCATTCCAATGATGGGGATTTGAGGATTTTTGGTGCATGGATGAAGGGTTTTGGCTAGGCCGACCTACTTGGGTCACTTGTGAATGTTATGATAAATTTTATGGGATTTTTTTAAGTTGTGATGGTCATGATAAAGGAGGGAAACTGACCTCTTTTTAATTTGAATGATGGAGAGCTTATAAAAGCATAGTTTTGGGTGTTTTGTGAGCTAGTGGTGTGTGTGCAAGAAGTGTGACCTAGGTGTGATTGTTTTGCAGGTGTGTGAGAATGAATTGAGGTATGATCATGTGTGTGATGGGTATAGGAATGATAGAAATAATTTTTTCAAGAGTTTGAATTTTTGATAAGTGAAGAAGTATGCAAGTTTGAAGACCTTGGGGTTTGAGCAAGAGGTTGGAGCAGAAATTAGGATCTCTGTCCATTATGGAAGAAGCAACACATCATATATATTCTTCATAAGTTATTTGAGTGGGTGATTTATCATCTTGGGGGTCATAAAAAAACATAGTGAGGACATAATCCTATAAGACACCAAAGGAAAACCTCATCAACCTATACGAACTACATATCAACCCTTACCGTGTCGTAAAAGATATAAAAATCGTTTCCATCCATACCCAAGATCCTACATGTGACTAATTATTATTTTTTATATGTTAACATATGTTACAAGGCCTCAAGTATAGTGTAATACATATTTAACCTACGATCACATCACATATGCATCCAATCCAGCTTCAAAAGACAAACATTTGACATTTATTCTTAACCACGATCACAACACATTTTGAATCACATATATCAAGATCATTACATATTGAGTCATATCATATCAACATCAAACATAAGATCAAAATATCATGTAAACATTTATATGTCCATACATCTATGCATTTAAAATCATGTTAATTACATACAAACTATTCAAATATTTCAACAAACTCACCTCGAGATTAATCAACATTATATGAATCAAATATCATAATCATATATATGCATATATCAAAAATAAATATACATCATAATGGGTCTCCAAAACCTCATGTATCAAAATATACATCAACATAGGATTCAAGAAATCCTTATACATAAAAATATCATCACATATGTATCTACAGAGTGAACTGGATATACATAAATGAAATACTCCTCAAGCACTACTCCCCATCACCACCAAGACCCACATGTAGTTCTCTATCCAGTCCTCTTTCCATATAACAAATTCTTGTTGCACTACCTGATGGTGTTACCTACCTCCATCCCAAATACATCACGTAACAAGGATTATCGTGTAACCTTTGTCGTACTTATCTCCTCATAGTAATTGAGATCCTCACTTGATTGGTTGTTTCCCAAAATTTCCCTAACATGTGGCCCCATCTAACCACTAGCTTAATATATCACCATTTGTATCTTGACTCTAGAAACAAAAGTACTTGTCACTCCAAAATCCTTTCACAAGGCCTCTCTCTGCTGCCTATATCGCTCTCGCTTAGCTATATCCCGAGTAATATTTTCATGTACCCTAGTGAGCTACTAACTCTTCCCATCCCGCTCACCCACCAATACATCCTTTTCTTCACCCAAAGGAGGTATGGTAGCCTCTAACACTACTACTCTATCCTCTCCATCTCTACCCTTAACACAACCATCACCCTCTTGAGGTGATACCTCGACATGATATTACACTCGCCTATCAAAACATCTAGCTTCCCCCACCACCATAACGCAAGCCATTATTACCCATGCATAATCACACCCCATCACCACTCCCTAGGAATCCACCACTACACTAACTCCCTCCTCATCTACTATATAATGCCTCTCTAACAACCGGAATTACTAGATCTATCTCTCGAATCATCCCTCTAGTAGGCCACTGCTACCTCTGGAACATCCCGTACTCCACCAAACCTGTCATCTAACATGGAAAAATCAAATCAAATCCCACTCACTCTCCCTAGGAATCCACCACTACACTAACTCCCTCCTCATCTACTATATAATGCCTCTCTAACAACTGGCATTGCTAGATCTATCTCAGAATCATCCCTCTGGTAGGCCACTGCTACCTTTGGAACATCCTATACTCCACCAAACCTGTCATCTAACATGGAAAAATCAAATCAAATCCTACTTGCCCTCCCTCTCGTCCCGACACCGAGTTATCTTGTTGCATAGCCACTAGCTCTTTCACTATATTAGGCTATACTTGGGAGGCATGTATAAGGCCTACAAATCACACTATCTACATGTAGGTTAGCCGAATGTGCATATAGTAATCCTCATACCTAATCGATCTCAGTAGCCCCATGATCTGATCTCCATATAATAAAACCTACCGATAATCTAAATACACCCACCTCATCTATGAAATTCTTCTCACCAATCTACTGTAATATACTCGTAAGCCCAAAAATCTAACAAAATTCTACATCAACACCAAATTTGCATTTGGTCCTCCAGGATCACAACTCTCTGTAAACTTGTGCCAATAAAGTAGGAGCACAAGAAAACACTATCATATGCTCAAAAATATCCCATGCCACACCTATCAACATCTATGAAAATAACCCTTTGACTAAATCTAGTAAGGCATAACAGCTAATACCCAACATCATCATAGTCATCAAAGCACATTCCTCATCATCATGATATAAGGACCCATAGGAGAAACCTCCAGTGTAAAAAATAACCTCCAAACCATCATTTCCATATAAACTTTACATCACAAAGATCCCAACCCTCCTCATCAATAGTATAAATCTACTCACCATGTACTAGTAAGTGGATAATCTAGTTTACATCCTCCAAAGTCACTGCATCTCTCCTAGAATAACCAAATAGTGCACATAATAGGACCCCACTTCTTAAAAAAAAAAAAAATTACAACATCCCTATAGATACGTCAATAATTACGCATCCTACCTAGTCCCACCTACTCTACATACCTCAAATTTTCATTTTATAACTGCTCACGGACCTCATCAACGATCTTTGGAACCTTTTCTCATATAGTCAATTGATTTCTCCTATATCCACGAAAAACAAAAAAATTTAGATACCACAACCAATCAAAATCACTTAATAAAATCTAACATTTATCTAAACATCTATCAAAACCAACTCAATTGAGAAATCCTACCAAATCATTGGCAATTACCCCCATTCACCATCGATCCACCGAATCACAAATGAATTTATACAAAATTATCAACAATCACATAGCCGAGATTCGTAAAAAAATGAAAAAATATTAATTACATCAACTACCTTGGCACGTGTTAGTTAGCATCACCTTTTACACCTTTGAAAACCTTCATCACACTTAGAAATTAGAAATCACAAATTTGAGCTCTCTAGATGTCTTAATCTCAAAATAACAATGATATCAAATGAGCTTTTCAAATGGATTTATATAGCCTTTTTCCATGCACATAATGATCGACAATCCACGTAATTGTTGACCATCCACTCAATCTCCAATGATCTAGTATAAATCATCTACAAATTTGAAAAAATCAAATTTTGGTCCATTGACCTGATCAAGCCATCATTTTCATCATGCCTTGCTAGTATTTCACATTTTTCAACTATGTGCTCCCTTTCGGGCCCTTATCTCCATTTAAAAATAAAAACCAACCAATCAATCAAATCCTTTCCTTATCAAATACATATTATATTCCAAATTTCTTTTAGGAAAACGTGTCCTTGTCACTAATAATTCATATGTCTATAGGACATGAACATGTTGGTTCCCATATTACTTGAATTCCTAGCTATGTAAGCCTGCCTTTGTGGAATTATTTTTATCAAATCTTGAATCTCCCGATACATTGTGGATAGCATACTCAGCCAAGATCATTTCCCATAACTACCTCTTATAATTGATACGTCTATAGGTTATGAACCCCTTAGTTCCCCTATCATTTGATTATATGGTCATGCAAGTCCACCTTTGTGGAAATTTGTTTTCATGCCTAGTTTTCGGCATTTTAAATCTAAATAGACCATCCTACAAACCTATCTCATCCAACAATTTTTTTTCTAACTAGTGATCATTGCACTTTTTCATAATTAACCCAAATTTGATGGGGGTCACCTATCCAATTATAAATCCAATCTTCTCACTCATTTTTTCCTGTAGCTTTTTCATTACAAACCACTAGACAAAAGGGGAAAATGTAGACAATAGATTTTTCGTTACCATAGGTAACCCGTGCACATTTCACACACACATCATTATAATCTATCATGTAACCTAGCCTAAGTCACTACCCTCATCCTATAAAATCACATTTTTACCCCCATAAACCTTATCTACCTACCTTAACTTTCCTAAAACCTCCTCAACCATCTACGACCCTTTTAAACCCATTTTTATCCCATACCCAACCTCTTAACATCCTTAACCACATTACCTCACATCCCTACTCGAGAAATCTGAACATGGAAAGGGTTAAAACCACTTGAAATTCATATTCTCTTAATCTTTCGATCATCGATGATCCTAAAAGATCACAAGTAATTATAAATAAGACCTCAAATCTTTTGTTTCAAGGATCTAGAATCATTTCAAATGAAGCTCTTCTCGCATAAGAGAACCAAATGAATTTGTTACCAACTCTCATACTTCCTCATTATTGTTACCAAGCCATCGGACACCATACAAATCTCCCGTGAGCACTTGTCATTCTATCCAACCCATTTTTACATTCAAGGTAATACAACCGTAATTTATATCCATTTTATTTCATTTCCATATCACATAAAAGTCAAATTAAACATCCTAAGTCTTTATTTCAAACCAAATCACCTTTTATCAATATATGAAATTTTCACAGAGATCACTCGTGATTTCTTGAATGATATACAATTCTAACAATCTCCTACGATCCCTATGGATCACTAATGATCCTTGTAAATTTATTTATTTTAACTGATAACATACTTTTACTATAATTTTTTCAATCTATTTATTGTCTAATTAGTTATTTATAAGATGTATGTTCTCAGATGATTATTCTAGGTCTTTCACACCCCATCACCAACATATATGATCTCCTAATCATCCAACATCCTTTTATGTGGGAACAATTTTACATTGCACATGAAATTATTTTGTGTTCCATTTCCATCACACATGAAGCTCAAGGCATCAATGATCAGCTCGAATTCATACAAGAGATAAATGATGAAGTTAAACAATCTTGATTCGACTATTTCTTGGATTTCAAAATTGCTACTACCCTATCCTAGGCTGCTTAAAATGTTGAAAAATATCTTTCCATCCCCCTTGAGTTCTAAATATTTATTCTCATTTATCATATCATTATCAAAAGAGTTGACACCCTTTAATAAATTCCTTCATATTCCCGGGATTGGTATTCTCCAAGAAACGCATTATCATATTTATCTAATATTCATTTGTTCATCTATCTTTGTATCTATGTCTCTTCACTTAGCAATAGGAGGAGTCTCTTTCATTTCTCACATAGTCGATCATCCTGACATTGTGATTTTTGGCATAGGTATCCTTAAACCCTTATTTTATTTTTTGGTAGTTTTAGTATTTATAGAAACTAACCAAAAAACACAACAAACAAGTACATTAAATGTAACTAATAAACATAACTTTTATATTGTTAAAGTACCATATTATTGCAATTAATTATTACAATAATAAAAAATCATATTTATGTCTATATCATTCAATTCCTTTCATAATTTACTTTGCATACAATGTATATATTCTTCAAGAATAAAAACAACAATGTACAATTATTATATTATAATGAATAATCATAATCTAACTCATCATAGTCATATTTCATACCTTTAGACTAATAGTTTAATCCCATGCACATTGGCCTATCACCCAGCAGGTGCTGGGTGCTCACCCAAGGCATGTGTGGGTGTTGAGTCTCTCCTTTATGATAGTTTCATGAGAATGTGTCATCTTAGGATAGATAATCAAATGCATGACAAAAATAACTATACAACATTCTTAAGAACTTAGAATGAGTTATCATCTCATTGTATGCAGAAAAGAGAAATAATAAACAACATATGGAGATGGTTCATACAAAAGGGAAATGCATAGGTATTATACTCCTGAACACATAGATGATTTATAACAGAGCATTATATTCATACTAACAGAGTCAATAACCCACATTACATCCCTTGAGGTCATAACAGATCCTCATATAACTATGCAGAGCCAAGTCATGCATCAGAACTATATTATGCTTCATCATATTACAAATAAGAATGAAAACCCATCCCCTTAAATGTGTCATCACTCATAGAGCTCTCCTAATCCCTAACCCATAGCATTCTTCATTTGTTTCTGCAAGGCTTTTCCTCCCTTTTCTCCTCTCTTACCTTCTATATCTTTCTTCTACCAGTGCTTGTATTTATAACCTTAGCACCCACCACCATGCCTTCTAGAAATTATAGATCGGTCACCAAGTGTTGAAGTGGTCCTCCATGGGAGCATGCCTTCACTCTCTACTCCTTGCAATGATGTCTTTTGGAACCTTCCATCACATGCCTAGAATATTCCCTTTTTGATCCCACAGTCGGCTAGTTGGCACCTTATCCACAAGGGTCATGCTTTTCTCATGTGCTTCCTAGGATGCCGAATGCGGCTAAGTAAAAACATGTTTTTCCTTTCACGCACGCATCGTGTGTTCTACAACATCCTACTAGAATCCTTCCCTATGCACCTTCAAGCCACGTGTCCTTACTCAACTAGGACACGTGCTCCAATGCACCTTATTATACTTAGCTGATATTTTGGGGCCCAACATCACCCCACACTACACCTATTCTTTGTCCTCGAAACACTCTTCAATAAAGAAATAAAGAATGGCAGATCCTTGCAAATGGTTGGGAAGGAAGAATAAACGAATGAGGAAATGGGGAAAGGAATGAAAGAATGGGGAACTTTATTTCTAGAGGAGGAGAGGGAAATATTTCCCTAAATCTACTTCTAGATTTCCTAAGTGTTGACCTCATCCTGAGCTTACTTGACGAGAGGTCACCCATCAGGTGCTCACTTCTTCAAAACTCGCCTCCTCCCCTTAGACCTCATTGTTTCTACAATATCCTCCAATTTTTTCCCAAATCCTCAAGCATGTACATCCTCCGAGTGATTTGGGGGTACAATTCCTTCAGATGGTTCTTGATTGAGCCCCACAAGGTCTCAAAGGCCTCTGATTTATTTTCTGTTTCGCCAGGATTTTTCCTGCTCAACCCTATTCCCCTTGTTCTTTTCTTAGAACTCCTTGAGTTCTGCTTCATGGGTGGAAACCTATATACTTTCCACTCTATCCCTCGTCTCCGCACAATTATTATAGGTGACCTTAGAAAATTTTGCGATGAATTTTACATTGGCGAGGATTTTGTTGTACTAAGAAACAATTTCCACAACCTTCATCTTATTTTATTTTTCTTAGCATGCCAACGCCTCTTCTACAGATTCTAAGGATAGTGGCCACCTCTCCATAGTGATTATGTGGGTCAAGTCCTCTAGGCATTGTAAGGATGATCCATACTTTTGTGTGGGTGGTGTTAAGTCTAGATGCTTTAGGAAAATGGAATCTATGATCATCTCTATCTTCTTGTATGCCTCATACACTCTTGCTTTTTCATACTTTAGCTCACACCTTAACCGAGCACTTTGATTATTTCTCCCGCTTGTGTCCTTGATTTTCTCAATGAGATCTTCTTCTCTTTTCTCCATTTCTACCTCTAGGAACTTTACCCCGTCATTCTTCCAAAGATTTTGGCTTCAACCTCAATCAAACTTTGTTGAGAATATTTCATATTTTCTCATCCAATAATCATTGAGCATTCACCAAGGGGTTTATCCCTTTTATTTTTGGCACTTTCATCAATTCCCCTTAGCTTACCTCAAACTCAAGCTCATCAATGTGGGACTCAAATTCCCATGATAGCATTTTCTTGTTCAAGGGTATGCACCTTCCTCATCAAATGAAGCCATGGCTAAAAGTTGTTCCATTGGCATGGTGCTCTAGAAGCATGCATGCAACACCTTGTTTGGATCATCGATGTATCCCATTCCTTGAACTTGTGATGCTTCTGTGCTCTTTCTCCCTATCCATGTGGCTTTTGGAAAGCTTACATACAAACAGGGATCTCCTCTCATGCTGCCATATTCTTTTCCTACTCTTTCCTCCTTAGCTTCCTTCATCACCATATATGTGTTGCGTTCTACTTCTTGTTCTACCAATTCCTTGATGATATTTTTCACTTCTTTCTCTCGCATCCTCATCTATTTGTTCCTTCATGAGTCTTGGGGTCCTTTGATCCTTTATATCTTCTTCCTTGCTTACCCCTTGCCTTGAGTCTTGGCATCTTCTTCATCTTCCTCCTCATCTTCTTAGTTATATTCCTCATCTCCTTCTTCCTCAGAATCATGTATCTCATAGACAGGATGGTCTTCGCCTCCTTTTGTCTCATCATCATCATCCTTGTTGTCAATGTAGGCATGTAGTTTCTCCGTCTCTTCTAAATTGGCATCATTCGTCACCTTCTACTTCTTCCTTATTGGGGATTCCAGTACAAGTCTGAGGATTCTTCTTTGTCTTTTTCTTTGACACATAATGTCTTCATTTGTGATTCCTCCCGGATGAGGGGATCTTTGTGATTTTTCACCTCTTCTTCCTAGGTCTTTGCCTTGACAGAGATTTATTTATCCAAGCATAAGTACTAGGATTAGCACTTGCTCCTAGCGCACTCACTACATGTGTGATTTGAACACTTGGTGCCTTCTTCACCTCTTCTCTTTCTCTCTTTATAGGCACGGTCTTCTTCCTTCCAAAGGGGTCTTCAGGATGGATACATCATTCTCCAAGTAAGTTCCTTTTAAAAAAAATTCCTTATGCGTAGATACACCCTTGCTACGGTCCTTCCTATAATCGGCAATGTTAAAGGCTTCATCATTTGTATCTTGTGGGAGACATATCTCTCCACGTACGTGCACTTCTTTAGGTAGACTAGCTTCCAACACAGCTCACGGTGGTCTATAGCTACCTCACCAAGGTTGAACCTTTGTCTCTTGGCCTCTTTGAATTGATTCACTATAGCTTGGAAATATTACGCGGTGAAGGAGAAGGATAGATTACACCATGGGATTATGTTCTCATCTCACAATATAAATTTTCCAATTCAAAAGTTTTCGTATACTAAAATTTTTCCTCCCCATTCACAAGCATGGGAAACTACTCTGGGATCCTCCACTCATCCTCAAATGCATCACACATTCTCTTATGCCACTTCTCTAGGCGCACCTTCTAAGCGGCCATCGGGTTTCAAATTTGTATTTCGCAAACATTTTTATGGGCAAGGGATCCTCTTTTAGATACTCCCAAAAAAAAAGTATGGCCCATCAGGCACTCCAATCTCTTAAAACACAATGGTGAGGAGGACATTACGAAATATTATCTTCTCTCCCTCCTACGCGCTGCTTATAATTTCATTCACAATGAAAGCAGACAAGTTGTAGATGGTTCCTTCTGATATCTTTTGGCATACATTCAGTTATGCCTTGTTCACTTGTGTCCATCGTTCTCGATCATTGAGCTTGGTGACCAAACATGCAGCCATCCTCATCATTAGGTCTGGTATCTTGGTGATGTCAAATTATCGCGACCCCTTCTTGTAGTCATATGCAGCTACAGTCTCCTTGATAGCCTCCTTGTCACTCAAATCATCATCAATGCTATCTCCTTCACAATTGAGGGATGTGAACTTGGATATCAGTTGTGGTGTGATGTGCATCTTAAACTCCGTGAAATAATAATGATCCTCATGAACGTGTGACATTAACGACTGATAAAGGCGCTTAAGATTTCCAAAGTATGGTAACTCATATAGTTGTAATAACCCAACCTTCTCTAATTTTACCTTCACCTCATCATTGTAAATGGGCATTCCATCGACATCCTATTGTTAGCTGGTTGGACCAACTCCAAAGATCATTTCCTTCTTTGTTACGCTTGTGTGATGGTTATAATCACTCACGGTCATCTTTTGTAAGTGTGACTCCCACTCTTTCCCTAGCAATACCCCATCTGGGTACTACATTTCCATGTACCATTCTTCGTTGGTGCTCATGATGGCAGCAATTTTCTTTCCCTTGCCCTTGCCCTTTGTTTTCTTTGGTGAAACAGTTGGTTTCCTTGGTGTCATTCTTCTGGTCGGGATGAACTTAAACAATCCTTCCTCTTGCTCTACCTTGCTACTCTATTCAATCCCAAATCTCACTCTGAAGCTTCAACTCCTGAAATGAATCCTTCTTTCTTCGTGCCCTAGCTACCAAACCCTAACCAGAAATCCTTCCATAAGATGGCACTCTTCACATAACCTTCCTCATGCCCGTGTACTCCTTCCCTCTAGTTTGTAGATCTACTCTAGATGCACACTCAAATTTCTTGGATTCTCCTTTCTTCGCACAAATTTCTCTCTAGATGCTCTAGTTTACAAGAGATTATTTTACTTCGTAATCGCAAGGTAACAAATGCCTTCCCCAAACTTGTATTTATAGCTTTTTCTTATTTCCAAAGATTAAATATTATATCACCTACCAATTTACGTTTAACATTAAATGTGGATTTTTCCACTAATCTAACTTTAAATGCATTTATCCATGTGCCACATCCTACATGAAAAACCCTTTACAACCTTCTCCGTGCACAAAAATCCAACCCAATGAAGATTCTTACATGCACGTCCATAAGACCGAAGGAACTTCTTCTATCCTTTATCTAAGTTTTTCCCTCGCCTACCTCATGTTGTTTCAATGCTCTTCATCATTTTTGTAATTGATTTCCACAAATCCTTTTTGACACCAAAATCTAATACCCATTGTTTATTCACACATTTCTTAACCTTACGCGTTGTTTATCCTTCAACCGGGCCATTCACCACAACTTCTACCTTGCCACTCAAACTTGTATTACATGTGCCTATACTTTTATCACTCCACCCCACACTAAATTAGATGCGCAATCCTCTACACATACATAACCTTGGAAAATAATGTGGTTACCGCACACAAAGTGAAAAAATGAAACAAAAAGAAAGGAACACACAATGAGAATAGGAAACACTAGAAAGGAAAAGCATAATGGGAAATTCTAAGCTAACTCATAAAATTTCCTTATTCAAAACACCAAGAAGACTCATTTATAGTATGGCTTGAGCCTACTCCCATTGAAGTGACCTTGTAAATCATCCCATCCAACACTTGTAACTAGCAAGCACCCAAATCAAGAACGTATGAGATGATGTAAGGTTTGAACCAATGGAATTTCAACTTCGAGGATAGTGTAGATACTTGGAATCATACAACACCAACTACCCAACCTCAAACATCTTGTTTTTGATATGATGATCATGTCATACCTTTTGTCTTTATTTTTCTATCTTCGACTCCATCTAGAAGTGATCACCTTCGCCTAACTACATCAACTCATTAATTCTTTCTTCCAATGTTTGTTTGTTAGCTAACCCTCCTACGTGTGCTATACGTAGTGATGGTAACATGAATTCCACTGGTAAAATAGCCTCCATGCCAAACACCAATTGAAATGATGTGCCCTTGTTCAACCTTTTGTAGGTTGTCTTGTATGCCCATAGAACGGTTGATACTTTATCATCCCAATCATGTCTTCCAATGTCACAAATCTTAATTAACGTGTGACTTAGTATCTTGTTAAATGCCTCAAGTAACTCCATTTTCTTGAGGGTGATATGGGCTAGTCTTATGATGGGCCACCATAAATTCTACTAAGAGAATCTTGATTGTTTCATTGAGAAAGTGTGTACCCCTATCACTTGTTAAACTTAAAGGGAAACCATACATGTTGATTATTTTCTCCCATAAAAATCTAGCTATTGTTCTTATGGTACAATCCTTCGTAGGTGTTGCCTCTACCCACTATGACAAGTAATCATTGCAAGTGATGATATACCACGAACTAGTCATGAGCGCGGGCCGCACAATTGGTCCTACAAAGTCAATTGCCCATTTTTCAACTGGTTCAAGACTTGCCTATTGGTCATAAAGGAATTTCATCTCGCTTTCCTAGTTTTCCAAGGTTAAGAAATGGTCACAGGCCTTACAAAGCTCAATACAATCCTTGTATATGGTTTCCCACCAAAGGCTTGCTAATAAAATCTTCCACACGGTAACATTTCTTGTATAGTATCCCCTGTAATCCCACCATGCACTTCCTCCATAATTTCCATGTGCTCATGCTCTAATATGAATTATCATAGAATCCCATCATGACCTAACTTATACATGTCTCCACTAATCAACATGTAGGGTGCGGTGCGTATCACTAACTACTTTCTCTCAAGATCATTCATCCCTTATAGCACCACACCTATTTTTAAGAATACTACGATATCTTCCAAGTCTGAGGGCATGTGTCATAACTTAAACAGTTGCACTTTGGCATGATATCTTCAATGCTTTATGCGTCCTCCCCTGAATTAATCCTTGATAAGTGGTCAGGTCCTGAATTGCTTTTTCCTAGTTTCACGACCACGGTGAACTCAAATTCTTGAAATAATAGGACCCAAAGATATATGCACCCTTAGAGAATGTGCTTGTTAACTAAGTACTTTAATGCCATATGGTCCATGTAGAATATAAATGGTGTTGCCAATAGATATTACCTAAACTTATGTAGCACATAGATCATAGACAATGCTTCACGCTTAGTAGTTGTGTAATTTTTCTCTATTGGTGTCAAATTTCTACTTGCAAAGCACAAGGGATGATCAAAAATTCCCTCACCAGGTTATGCTAGCACTAATCCCATAGTTGTTTCTAAGGCATCAACATGCACATGGAAAGGCTTATCCCAAGAAGGAAAACATAATATGGGTGTCATGTGTTGGGTTTTAGAATGGAACAAGGCTAGAAACCACAATCGGGGACAAACATGTCCCTCCTCTTTAATGGGAGAGGTTCCCTTATTAAAAGATGGAAAAAATGTACAAATCCACAACTATCAATGTTTAGATCCCGGTATTCGGGTGTTTTCATACTCAAAATATTTTCAATTAGAAGGAATGGAATAATAAATAGATGGGAGAAGGAGGAAAACAACAATGATTTTGGGAAATAGATAGCAGACTATCTCCCTACTCACATTGAACCAAGAAAATATAAGAAAGGATCAATTACTTCACCACCACAAAGTTATAAAGATTACACAAACCGAACACAAAGTTTCTATTGAATGCAAAACAAATGATGCATTGAATCGGATAAAGACAAAGAGAGATAATGGAGGAAAAAGAAATAAATAACTTCTATATTGAATTACTTCCAAATTTACATTCCCAGAAAACCGTAATCCCCTTTTTCATGGCGAAACATGTTTTTATAACAATCTTTGTACATCCATACTTTTTCCCAAAAATAATATCCAAAAGGAATAACATTTGGTTTCGAGATCCACTTTTGGAAAGTGACATGAAATAAATGCACTCATGAAAAATAGAGGTTCAAAAAGGTAAATATTTCAGGTGTTCAAGCATGATTACTTTAGCAGGGGGCATCTCATGATTTTATTCTTTATGTGGTCCTGTCATTTCCACCTTTTAACCACTTTCATAGCACTCAAGTGCTTACTGGTAAGTTTTCCCCCTTTTATCACGTATGCCCGATAAACTCCATTTTCTAATAATAAAACTTTAAATATCTTTAAATTTATTGATTTGTCTCCACAAAAACCAAAAATGCATCTCATGAATAAATGAAAAGGAAATAGAGAGAGAAGAATGAAGAATGGTTCACATTTGCATTCTTTGGAGCTCTGGTTCATTAATGGCATTAAAAACTAGATGAGTGCATTTGGCTATCTTTTCCCCCTTTTACCTTCAAATTTGGACCCTACACATGGCAAGATCCAAGCAACGACGGCCCTGGGGGAGAAATCTACATTTCCTGACATTTGGGAGAAAAAGCATGATTTCTCATTTTGCTCCACCCCTCCGTAGCTCCACCAAAGGTCGACACGTGGCACCATCTGAGTGGCTGAGGAAATGCAGTTCAAATCTACCATTTAAACTCTTTTTAACAAAAATATCAAATTCTCAAAAACCTCTGCCAACCCGCTTTGACTTTTCAACATGAACATGTGGCACACCACAATTGGAAAAGGGGTCGCGGCTCAATTTGCAACATTTTAACCCTTTGGTGAAAAAGGCTCAAATTCTCAATTTCCTCCACAAGCCCGTTGTTCTGATTTCATTCTTCAACACGTGGCATCACCTGACTGGTAGTTGCAGGAATGCACTTCAGTTTTATACTTTATCCACTTTTGAAAAGGGGGAAAAATACCAACTTTCCCCCAGAAGTCCATGCCCCCACCATTGAATTTTCAATGTAGGCCACGTGTCTCTTTCTAATTTGTTGTGGGCCTCAACTTAGAAATTATCCCTTCGCATGAGTAGGGTTGCGGGTCATTTTAGAACTTTTCACCCTTTTTGGAAACAAAGCTAAAATTCCTAAAGTCCTCCGTCGGCCCGCCAAAGCACATATGAACTGAAAAATAGCCACATGTCCCTATTTCATTCTTCAACACATGACATCACCTGATTAGTTACGGGGATGTGCTTCACTTTATACTTTATCTCTTTTGAAAAGGAGAAAAATTCTAACCTTTCCCCGAAAGTCCATGCTCCCACCATTGACTTTTCAATGTAGGCCACATGTCCCTTTACGATACGTTATGGGATTCAACTTAGAATTTATCCCTTTGCATGAGAAGGGCCGCGGGTCATTTTAGAACTTTTTCCCCTTTTCCGTAATTCCTTAGAGAATAAAATGGATCCATCACCCCGAACTTCCGCCAAAACTTCTCTAGCCAATTAGGGACCCATGGGGATGCGGGGCAAATCGAGATTTTTTCCAAAATCACCAAAAGTGATAAGTTCAAAAGGAAAACATCCGGCCACATCCTATGAGAAGAAAATGCATAGCTTCACCTTCCGAGAAAGAATTTGATGGGGAAAATAATGTAGAAAATAAAAAGGATGGGAAAACACCATTTTTGCACCCGATGAAGATTTTCTTTCTGCACAAGGTTAATATGTGAAGGATGCAAGTTTCTGCATCCTTCAAATGCATAAAATAAGATCATAAACCCCCTCCCATCTATGATAAATATATAGAACATTATGATGTCCGTAGACCGGGGAAATGCTTAAAACGTCGTGGGGATCAAAATGAGCACTTGGGGGACTCGAAACACAAATTCCTCCATGGAAAGACTTCAATTTTCACGAAATTGGATTTCAAAAAAGGGGGGAAATTGAGAGGACAACACCATGACAAGTTCATCCTTCAAAGTGTAAAATTCCTTCTACTGCACCTCTCCCTAATGAAAGGAACTTTTGTATTTTAACAATTCTTCCAAGGGCACGATGATCTTGGCATATCCCTTGATGAACTTCCTGTAATACCTCGTATGCCTAAGTAATTGGTACACTGCGCTCTAATTAGTAGGTGTTATCTCCAAATCATAGCACCCTATGGTTTTCAAAAGTGTGTGTGTTTGATCTCACAGTGTGGTTGGATAACATGGGTACTATCTCCAATTTGTTGGACTTTCTAGTTGAGATAGACTTCTAGATAAAGACAGTTCTTTCTCCTAAACTACCTGCCACAATCTACTCTAATGTAGGAAAAACTATCTTATCCTAATCTAACTTTCTAAGGGACCAAGGAGAGAGAGTGCATGAAAACAAAGCCTACACTAAAGTGGTGATACACCAAAAAAGGAGGGAATGAGGATAGCTTTCCAATGTGTGAAAATAAGAGCAAATTACATACTAGAAGGGGTGATAATAGTTCTCCACAGTCTAGAAAATGCATTCACAATAATATT
This sequence comes from Taxus wallichiana var. yunnanensis, assembly GCA_018340775.1. Lineage (NCBI taxonomy): Eukaryota > Viridiplantae > Streptophyta > Pinopsida > Cupressales > Taxaceae > Taxus > Taxus wallichiana. The sequence continues at coordinate 277,556,449 of CM031244.1, forward strand.
TCATACATGCACAATGATAATGAATCCTTGCAAGAGTATAAATAGACACAATATATTTGCAATGAGTTTTAAAGGGAAAGAAGAATGCAAACAAACATAGCAGGGAAGATACATCCACAAACTTGCATCTATTGCTTCATAAGTATGCATAATTCAATCTATTACAAGATAATGGCCTGGATCACCATGCAAGGATTCCACTACAAGGGAATGTAGTACATTGGCTTCACAAAAAAATTTGACAAAGTTTTTCTACTAAAAACTATCTCCCTTTACAATGAGCCCAACACTCCAATTTATAGATTTCTAAGAGGAGAGAAAGAGATAGGGAAAATGAAAATCTGGAAATATTTCCTTAAACCACTTGCAAAAGGTAGTAAATGGATTGAAATTATGGTATGTTTCTTGAAAAATTCATCCCATAGTGTCCCATAACTTGCAATAAGTAGAAATGTCATCTTATGCTTCATTGAATGCATCCCAACTACCAAATATAATCATTGTTTAAAATGGGCACATTTTATGAAAAATCACCATTGATTACTCACAAAATTATGGATTTTTTGATTTCTATGCATTGGTATTAGAACCACTATTCCAATGGTACCAATTTTATGTGTTTTCGTTGAGGAATGCAAAAGTTTTTTTAATATTGGTAAATAGTTTTTTGAAAGGGACTATACCCTTGTGTACAAAAGGAGGCCTAAAAGCCTGAATAAGAGAGAGGAGCAGAGAAGCTGTATCAAAGCACAAAAGTTACAGCAAAGAACACCGAAGCCTAGAAACAGCAACACAAACGAGACTTAACAGCAAAACAACGGCAACAAAACAGCAAGCCTACAGCCAAGAAGCAGTAGTAAAACTGGACTACTTCTTGGCCGCTTGATCAATACTCATCTTTACTTTTTTCCAAGCATGGTACATACCCAGCGTGGTCATATGAGCAGCATCCGTCTTATCGAGCTCCTCTCTGGTTCTTTTACTCTCTTTCTCATTGCCCCAAAGAGTCATCGGGACACCGCTGAGATGCGAAACACTTCTTGCATGTCCTTCGATGAATTCCTCTATGGCCCTGAATGCTGCAATATTATACTCATGCCTAGTCTTCGTTTTCCCAAGGCGGGAGTCAAGGGAGGTCAGTTTTTTGTATATTTCATCAAGCTGGCTATTGCCAATGCTCCTTCTCCCTCAATGCTTTTTTTTGCCTTTTTGCTTAGCAAGATTTTTACCTCATCCTTCAAGAAATTTAAGCTCACCTCTAAGGCCTCCAATCTTCTAGAAGGGTTATCCGTTGGTGCCGCCTGGGGACTGGCACTACTAATGTTCAGCAGATCACGAGCAATGTCATCCAAAGGTTCATCCCCCTCAGCAGTAGACTCAAGGTTGAGTCTCCTAGAAGCCCTGGTGACACGTTTAGAAGTAGAGACAGTGTGGGTGGCAGGGGCAGCAGCAGGAGGAAAAGAAGGAGAAGCATGAGCAGCCTGCATGGGGGCATCAGCACCGGAGGCGGGGGCAGCAGCAGGGACAGCAGGGGAGACAGGACTGGCAGCAACAGAGCCCAAAGCCAGGCCGGGAGAGGAAGGGAGACCGGGGAATTTAATAAGGCAGTGCTTGTGAATAAGCAGAATAAGCCCTTGGTGAAGGGGAACCGCCCGGGTATGCTTCTGGAACTCCAAAATGGAGCGCTCAAGAGAGTTTAACAGATAGTGGGGAAAGCAAACCAACCTACTCCTACGAAAGTGATTCAAAAAGACAAGGTGCTTGGCAGGGACAGTAACAAACCTGCCTTCCAAGGATATGTAGCGAATCATCATGCGGGTGACTTCATCATACGGAGAAGGAATTGAATTAACAAGGACCCTGCGGTGTTGTTGAATATAAGCTTCTCCTCCTCCTCCACAAATCTTCTCTCTTGACCTCTTTGATAACCCTCTTGTTGAAGAAGCGGTATCCTTCCAAGCCGAGGCCGCCGCTTCGGCTATGAGTTCGTCATTAATAAGAATCTTCGCCCTCCATAGTCGACCATCCTCTCATTCCAATCCTTGCAAAGCGAAAAGAGATGCTTTGATCATGCCCTTGCACTCTCTCCACAAAGTTGGTGAATCCGCCAATACTAAGAATGTTCCAGAGCTCGGTGTTATCTTTCCAAATGTGAGTCCAGACACGGCTCAATCTGGCAGGGAGGCCCTCCCATCTTCACAAGGATGTGCTGGTTACAACAATTTTCAAAATACCTTTGGGCGTTGAGAGTGATTCGTTTCTCGCCATTGCGGGTCGCATAAAAATGGGAACTGTAGCCGTTGGTCCTCCCACGAACGGCTGTAGGATTGCGATCGAGTCTGCGTGAAGTCGCGCGTGAAAACCCTTATCCTGTCAGCTTTCACCTTGTAGTTATCTTCGGTTTTCGCGGAGCTTGGCAACCGAATATCAACAGCTATTGTACTTCCCGCGTGCGCTGTTTTTAAATTTAGACGGCTCCACTTGAAGTTCCTAAACAAAATCTTGCCATCATTTGGAGTAGATATCATATGCCACGCCAAATAAACTAAAAACCTGTGGGAAGAATTTATGGATTTCCTCCAAAGATTAAAGCATATCTTTAGAGATTGTTTGCGTGTGAAGGTCCGCATGTATGCTGTTGTGAAGCTGATTAGGGATACTATCATTATCCCAAATAGTGAAATTTATATTAATGCCATAATTGGCCATTGCATCGGCCAGCTTGTTACCTTCCCTGTAAGTATGTATGATTCTGATGCTGTTGAAGGTATGACTGATGCTTATGGACTCAGAGATAAAATCTTTGATATTCCAGCTAGGAGAAGAGGACTGATTAAGCAGATTAATAATATTAAGGGAGTCCCCTTCAACAATGAGGTTCTGGATATTTTGGGCCCGAGCAACTCTCAAACCCCAGAGAACAGATAAAGCTTCTGCAAAATGATTGGTTTGGATTCCCATTTTTCCAGCATATGCAACAATCAAATTACCTTTATGGTCCCGTATTGCTCCTCCTCCAAAGAAGCTTGTTCCAGGGTTCCCCTTAGAGGCACCATCAAAGTTCAGTTTGAACCAATTGGATTCAGGGAATGCAAAAGTTATGGCCTTCTGATTGTAACTATTTTGGGTCTACCAGGCATTTCTATCATTTAACAGGATTGAGTGCTCAATTTACCATGGATTAGGATGTTTCCTTTATTTTTGTGGCGTAAAGGACATTGTGCACATTCTAGAAAGTCAAATTTCATGAAAATTGGAGTTTGAGGTCAAAAGATATGGTCATTTGAAGTTCGGGATCTGATTTGTACAATTTTCCTTTTCATGCGGACATATTGGCTATTTTGGGTCTTTGTGTCCCGGATGTCCCTTGTGCGACTTGGGCTGAAAACCTCCACTTTTTACAATTCCATCTTGGTGCATGAATTCCATCCTTTGATGTCCCGAATGTCCCAACGATTGACCGGGTCGTGAGGGCCGTTGACCTTCGCTTCCTCCCCATGTCTCTCGACCCGCTTTGCAAATTAGACAAGTCATATTTTCGGAGCCCGTGCATTCCAACATCCCAAATATCCCATGGAATGCATAGGACAAAAAAATATTATTTTTCCAATTCCCTTTGACATGGATTTTTCATCTTTTCAAGTCCCAGACATTCCTCGCGTACATGTGTGGCTTGGGCCAAAAAAACCTGACTTTGTCGATTCCTTTGCAAATCGATGATTTTTACGATGCGGGTCCCACACATCCCTACTTCACGTGAACCGAATGGGAAATTTTGACATGACTTAACCTATTTTTACTATTTTTTGGAAATTTCAGCAAATCAGGTTTTCGTGTCCCGACTGCCTCGATCGAACCTATGCGGCTTGGGACGAAAATATTTGATTTTGCCGCAATACACTAGCTGAAACTAGTTTTTGGATTTTTTCAATTTTTTCTAACTCCTTGAATTTTTTCCTTAGATGGGGGTTAGAAAAGAGCCAAAGGGACTCCCAAAACCTGATTTTTTCACCTTTTACCATTTCTACCTGCTCAAGCCTAAAGAAATGATGCAGGTTATCAAAATTACCTTGAGGGGTGGATTTTGGATAACAGTATTTGAGATCTCACCAAAACCTGACTGATATTGTTCTTACCTCCATAATTCTTTCACCTTGTTAAATATTTATTATGGTCTAAACCTCTTCACCCGATGAGTTGAGAATTATAGCAGTGAATTGATGAAACTTAATATAATTGATCAAGGACAGAACCTTGGGCTCACTCAAGTTAAATGGATTTATTTTTACTTATAAGTTTTGTGTATTTGAACCCAATAGGATTGGGTGTAGGTGTGAATGAACATTTATTTAGGGCTTTATGAATTTTTATTTGGGGCTTTATGAATTTATGAAGCTCAAGTTCAACTTGACCTCTCGGTAGAAACCATTAATGTTTTTATCGTTGACTTCTTTGAGGTATTTGGAATTATTGTGCTTCACAGAAGTTCTTGACTTCATGTATTCATGTTCGTAGTGCTTAAATACATTTATCATTTGTTTTTGACTATGGTTAAAAGCTCATTGTGTACATGCAAAGTGGCTTAGCATTTGAGTGCGAAATGAATGTTCATTTCCAATAAACTCTTGTATGGATGATACGGTATGAAATTTAGTCTCATTTCATCTATATGTACCTAGTTTATGATTTTTAATTGGAGTATGATCTTCCAACTCCTTACAACACAATAATTTTTAATTGTAACGACCCAAAAATTTCACACCCAAACAACACAGTAAAATACAGGATAACTTTTTTTTTTTGACACAAACACGACACGACATGCCACCACCGAGGTCACAACTAACTCCGTGGATAACTCAATACAAGGATGACCACAAGGGTAGCACGGAAATGTTCACACCCACCAAGGATGGTTTACTTTTCTATTTGACAAAACAACCTAAGAAGCCACCACTTAACACACCTACAGATAGGGCAAGCCACAATGAGGAAATTATTGATGGTTATTTATTTTTATGTAACCTCTTTCGATCCTTAACTACAGTTTGCTAAGACTCTAGATATGATTTGTACAATGCTTCTTACAATGCTAAGTTTTCTCTGGCTTATTAAATCTTATCCTCTTCTAACAACTAACAGTTCATTTCACCTTAGGGTTATTTTACAAATTTCACCATAAAAGGAATAATGTTCACTAGAGGAGCTAGGGTTATCATGTTATATAATTCTTACTCACAATGATAGTCTCGCCTATGATTTCTTTAAAGAATTCCTTGCTCTCAAGTTGGTAACCTCTACGTTAATTTATTTAAATATAACTTTTAGTTCAACTTTTATAAGTATTAAACAACCCACGTTATTTTACTTATGTCGCATTATTAATAAGTCATAGCAAGATTTACTCAACATTTCTTTTCAAGGGTAGAGTTTAATAACACTCATTCACCAGAACAAAACAAGGTTACATCCACACTTAAAATACCAATAATCCAATAAGGTCACTCAACAAGCAGTAACCAATATTTTAATATTTTCAATGATGGTCAAACAAACCAAGGTGTCCAAAGTTAAGATGACAAAGTTCACAAATACATTATACTAAGATCAAGATCCTCTCCTACATTTTCCGCTATATGTTATCAATAGTTGAACAATATAAAAGGATTCATGTAAGAACTTCTCACCGAGGTTGATGCACAAGTTTACAAGTCTATCCCTCATCTACTCACTAAAATTCCATCTCGAACAAATATTTACTAGAGTCACCATTCATTTAGAACTGAGAGCATGATAAGATATAAACCTCACCTAATAACTTATGCCATCTAGCATTTAAATAAATGAAATTTTGCAATACTCCCTATCAAATAATTCCTAGTCATGTATTCAAATTTTAACTACACATCTCATGATAATACATTCCATACCCATCATTGATCACTTCCCTAAAATCTGCTTACATATGAACAAAATTTACAAGTGGCTAGAAGATATGCAACCTTAACCTTGCATTTAATCATAATTAAACTACAAAGAGTAATAATAACGCTCACCTAATACCCTCAAACTACTTCACATATACAAGTGTCCAACAAAATTATCTTTCAATTAAATGAAAGCACCAACGACATTAAGCTTCTATAATAAATACAAGTGTCAATCTTATGATAATCATCAATATTACCCAAGTATCAACCTTTATAGAGAATCAAGGATATGTAAGTATACTTTTGATATTTATCTCACAATTTAAAGAATATACTTATGTAAACAAGGGTTCCACAAATCAGTAAGTTCATATATTATTTAGATATCCTATCGGTTGTTTAATATCATGTCTCTATATGCTTCTATTAGTATAAGAGTCCAACTCGGAGGAATGAATTACGAACCATAATACCATCATACTTTGTTAATGAGTAGAAGGTACATTTGGCTAGCTAAAATATGTATGCGTGGTCCAAGCCACCATAAATGCAAGTATCAACATTATCTCAACTCCCAATTGGGATGCAAGTATCAATTTTTTTTAGCTAACATAATAATCATTGAAAATGCCAAAAATGTTCCACGCGTTAACCAAGTATTGAAATAACATATTTATCCTTACTCGTTACTCCGATAACATAAAATATCATATTATATAATTCAACCTCCACTTGCATATCTAAATTTATGGATATTAATCATTGTCCTATATAATGAAGTTAAATAATTTCGGTCGACTTCTATCCTTAACATCATATAAGGTATGTATAGTCCCATTATGGTAGTTGTCACCTTTACTTAAGGTCATGCATGACTCCATTTTAGGGTAGTTATATTAACTTCCCTATTCATTTGTTTTCTTACCAAAAGTCTTTCGACAAGCTTCACGGTCAAAGTATAGGATAAATTTATAATTTCATATTTCAAGCATTGCCTGAATTCATATGCATGAGGACATCACATATCAATCAAACTTTAAGAATGTCATCATTCATGAGAGTTCGATGTATCCAATATTACTTTAACCGATTCAAAGATCCAAGTAGTGCCTCAAAATTAAGCCAAAGAATTATCCACACAGGATAATGACTTGCGTGCATAACATATTCGTAAAGGTCATAGAAAACCCATTAACGCATGCTTCAGGAGGGTTCCAATCTAAAATAAGCTCATAGTAATAATAATAGTAGAGGGCCTGGTGAGGGGTTTTCAATAATCCCCAAGGTAAACGATAATCAAAGGAGTCGGATAGTATCTAGAAAGGACCAGTAAAACCAGTACGACTCTCCCCAAATAGAAGCCTCCAATCCAAATGGGGGTTTATATTATTATCAATCCACATTAAAAGACAAACACAGTCTTCCGAGAAAAATTCCCGTTTTCAAGCCATGTTCTACATAATAAAAACAAGACAAGGAATATTCTAAATCTCATTCACACACCACAATATTTTCTACAGAAACCACTGATCATAGGAATAATCATGGCAAAATGATAAACCAACTTTATAAGATCGATAAGCGAGAATCACTGGAAAGAGATCAGCGCATGCAAATTGTGATTAAAATTCATTCGAAAACCCATTTCTTTTGGGCATCTCTTTCAAGAAAGAGTCAACATATATATGTAAATAAATATTAAATAATATCAAGAATCCAAAACGTTACTTACTTAGTAAAAGAGAATCACACATCAACAATCCAAAAGAGACTCACATATACAGAATTCAAACAAAATTGCAGAGATTGATTTATCTAAATGCTAAAGGAAATAAATCATTAAGAGAGAGGGTTAGGGCTTATCATGCCTGTTTTAAACGCATCCACCAGCAACATATCCAGCAGGGACTGCAGGAACATTAATGTTGCTATTCTAGTATGCCAACTAGTGTCGTTAGTTGCAGATATAAGCACAGACACAGCTGATGAAACATATGGCTGGGGAATTACATGCCATTTTAATAGTTCCATAGCTGTTCTTGCTAAAGTGGATAACTCCTTATGCGTAGTCTCCTGTAAGGAAATAACAGGATAGAGAAGACCAACAATTATGTTTGTCAAAACTGCAGCTCGTCCAGACTTTAATGCTGATATAAGAAAATAGAATGCTGTTTCCATCCATTTTATATATTCTTGTTCCTCAGTATCACCTTTATCATTCTTTTCACCAGAAGAGACCAGCTGTCCATCAAGGACACTCGATTTACTGGCACTGTGAATCTCATTCACATATAGACTGCTCTTTCCACAAGAAATGTACTCCAATTAAGTCTCTCCATCAGTTTGGATGACTGATCCCCAAATGCTGAATTGAAATGAAGGTTTGAGCACAAAATGCTAAGAAGAGTGCCAATAGACTCTCGTACCTGGGCAGCAGAATGGCCCATGCAATTCAAAACTTCCCCTAATAAGTTCATAATTGCAAAGCAAATTGTGCTTCATGAATATTCTGATATGAAACAGATCCACCTCTAAGAGATTCTCTTCCATGAGTTACATCGTAAAACAAGTAAGGTCTCAATAGAGAATCTTTGTAATAAATTTCATCAGGTTTCCTGGTAACACTCTTACTGTCACATAGTCGATTTTGATAAAAATAAACTTGAAGGAGAATCCCAAATTTGAGGATGCATTCAATATTGAACAGGTAACAACATAGTTGGACAACCTTCGCATGTTGGAAGCACTCAAAAGGCTTCTACCACACTTTATGACATGCCTGCTTTCCCGGCTAAATGTTGTTACATGATGTTGCTTATGGATCCCGATAGGAATACACCTCACAAAGACCCAATGAAAGAGGAGGTAACACGCCTACTGCACCAGCTTGTAGCTTCATCTATAACCACCATAACAGACCCACGCGGCCAGCAGGGAAGAGTTCCAACAGTCCTGCGCACTCAGCAAAGCTTCCTCCACGTTTTCCAAATGCCCATCCAACATTAGGCATGAGCAGGATCCAATGCGGCCAGGGAAGGTGGAGAAAAACAAAGAAAACAAGGGACAGGTGCGCAGCAAGAGAAAGACACCCTTTTCTCACGTTTCCACCACTCCTCACGCAGAACACCCCAAGAAACTTCACGCCACCAGAGCAGAAAGTTGCAGGGTAAGCGGCCAGCATGGAGGAAAAAGGCGTTCCACTTCCAGCAAAGGCCAATTCATCATTTAATTAAAGCCTGACAAGGGGAAGAAAAACAGCGGCCCAATAAAAAAATCTTACACTTCCTCCACCCAAACCTGACAGGCATTAACATCAAGGAGAGAGAAACACAAAAAAGAAAGGAAGAGGACAAGGAATTCCTCCACGCCAAGCATGGCATAAAAATTTAAAACATTAAAATTTTAAAACATGAAACAAACCAAATGGTCTCCAAGGCGTATGAGCAAGAGTGAGAATTATACAAAATAAATAAATAAATAAATTGCTTGACCAAAGAACCTACACTATAGCTCATAACCCCGTACGCCTTTGCTAACCAAAACTACTTAACCTCAAAATGGAATAAATTAAATTAATCACAATTCATTTTAAAAATTCCGTTAGTTCGACAACCTGACGGCAGTAAACAACTGCGAAGTATAACTGATATCCATTCTTTTATTATTTATTTTTATTATGTTTTAAAATGTCTTGCGACACTGACGGGTTCGAAAATCATTTAGGACTTACCACAAAAGTGACAACAATCAAAAATAATAATAATAATAATAATACTAATTATTTAATCGAGAGGTCGAGCACGAGAGTGACCAAAACTACGGAAAAATTATCTGGCAGGCAACAAACAACAATCAACCAGAGGTTTGATATAGCCAGAACAAGGTCTTCCTTTAATAGGATAAATCGCGAGGACATCAAGGGGCCAAAGCAACCAAAACATCGACACCGACGCAAGCAAGAAAGCTCAACAAGATGACGACACCAATGTTTCAAAGGGAACACAATGGCGTTCAGCCCTTAGAAGCACGGTCGCCACAGAATAACAGAGCAATGACGAATGGGGGCATTACAGCTTCTTGACTTCATGTATTCATGTTCGTAGTGCTTAAATACATTTATCATTTGTTTTTACTATGGTTAAAAGCTCGTGTGTACATGCAGTGGCTTAGCATTTGAGTGCAAAATGAATGTTCATTTCTAATAAACTCTTGGATGGATGATATGGTATGAAATTTAGTCTCATTTCATCTATATGTACCTAGTTTATAATTTTTGATTGGAGTATGATCTTCCAACTCCTTACGCTTATAATTCATTTAAACCGATCCTTACCGGTGTTGGTTCTAATCTTCAAGAGATTAAGTATTTAGAACCTTGTGTGCAAAGCAAGTAAGTGGAATTACTTGTTTGTTATATTGAATTATAATGTTGTATGAGTGGCTTGTTATAGCTTGAGTAGAATAGCAAAGGGTTGATAGAAAAGTTGTATAAACTTAATGAAAGAGATAGAAGATTACAGTCATATAAGTATGGGCTTATATGATTGCAATCTTATAAAACTTGTACTTATTATTATCATTAAGTTATTAACTTTATTGTTATTGCTTGACAGAGATATAATAGTTAATTGATTGAGTTGTAAGACTTAGTTAAATAAGATGTATGATTACAGTCATATAAGTATGGGCTTATATGACTACAATCATATTATTCTTTCTCTTTTAATTTTATGATTGATTGGAATCAATTTCATTGTTTTGGATCACCTTTGTGGGATTTAAATTATTATTTGATTTCAATTACTTGAAAGGATGGTATGTGTTAACTTGTCCTCTTTGATGGTTTCATTTATGAAGTTCTTGTGGCATGATAAAAAGAGTTATGTTCCTTTTATGAAATTATTAAGTAGAGCATACTATTATGAAGAGTTAGTGTTTATCATGCTCAGTTCATGTGAACTGAATCATGCTAAAAATTTTACAGATGGACTCGGGAAAGAAGGAAGATGTATATAGTTTTATTTATTCTTTTGATTGAAGAAATTTAAATGGGATATATGATTATGGAATTCCTAATTGAATTTCTTATGTTTGGAAATGAGAAAGGCCCTTGGCCATTTAATGTAATTTTTTTGAAGGAAATATTTTGATCAATATTATAAACATGAGTTGATACCTATTCCGAAAGTAATAAAGTTTATTCTTGTTACATTATCTTGTCTGAAAATGATTGTTTGTAAAAAGATGAATTTAGTAGTTCAACAAACAATAAAGAAGGGTAGTTTAGGGGGTAACTATTCTTGTACCATACATAAGTATAAGACTTATTAAGTGAAAAATGAAGGGATTCTATTATTGAATGAAATTATGTCTGAATGGGTGGTAAGAATAATGAATTTAAGAGTTAGCTAATATAGTGCTATATATTGCATTTATGAATAAGTTAATATCAATTGTTTATCTAAGTAACTTATGAATTATAATGAAGATATGAAAGGTGAATACATACATGATATAAATGATCTTAAATTGATAGGATAGTAATCCTTTATATAAGTTGTTGAATTGTGAAACTATGTACACATGAAATGATATTAAGTCCCTTATAAGGGCTATACTATAATGAATCCTTATGAACTTATGAATAAGGTTATATGTCCTTAAAAGGAAAGAAAGGAAGCACACCTTTAAGGTTGAATAAGTCATTAAGTGATGAAACTTAATGAAATACTTACAAACTAAGTGCTTATGGTAGATGTCAATGAATGACCTAATATAAGCATGTACAATTGAATATTTTCAATTAAGCTTAAAATAAAGAAAGATTGTGTGCTTAAGATGAAATGTTGACCAAATTTAATAGTTTATGAAAATTGATAAAGGTATGATACATACCTACACTTATAGCAATGTGAATTTTCACAATCTCTATTAATATGAAATATAGAGACATTGTATTAATTCTACCCTGTAGAGATGTAACTAAATTAGTGGCATTATACACAACTATATTAATAAGAAACATAGGCTTAATTGATTAAGATTAAGATAGTTTTAAATATGTAATTTTGAACTTAAATATAATATCGTTTCGATCTCAAGTTAAGTATATTATTGGCATGAGATTTAATAAGGTAATAAATTGATATTGGAAAATTAATTATCCTTAGATCAACTTGAGATAGGGCTTTAGGTGTGACTCATTCGAGGTTGAAGTGTCATGAGACCTAGGATAACCTGTCTTGATTTAATTAATACTTGGAAACAATAAGAATTTAGGACCCTTTGTGGGTTAACTCACTATGTCTACTACACATTTGTATTCATACAATGATGGCAGCCACTATTTCGATACTCGATACTTAGCAGCTATACTGAGTTGCCTCATCAAGAACTTGAATTGTGGAAAGTTATTTTATTAAGTATAGCCCTTATTAGAGTTATAAAGCATATTGAACCTCATGGATATGTATACCAATACCAACCTATGATGGCTATGGGAAGGGAAGTGGTCTAGTAATGAGGTGAATCAATACGGAGACACTTACTTTCCCATAGGAATCATAGGATGACATAGAAGTACGTCCTCTTGCAGCTTTAATGGATTTTTACCTTAAACAAGACTTGTAGTTGTTTACAACATTATTGATTGCTAATCCATATAACTGAATAAGTGATTAAGGTGAGATGAAAAGTTCCAAATGGTGAGTGTGCCACCATGGAACCGAGCATGGCATACATGACTCTGAAACTTTTTACAAAGTAGTGTAAGTTTTTGATTACACTATCGTGATTTTACTAAGATCTAAGATGATATATTCTGGTGGGATTCCTTGGCGGAACCTAGGTAGACACTTAGATATCTTCACTTAATTATCATATCCTGAAAAATGAAGACCAAAGGATACATTTGATGTATTGGCTCGTAAAAAGTGTTGAGGGGGATTGAGTAGGATCTGTATACTCTCATGCAGTGCACATGGTTTATGACAGTTATCAGAAATGGATTGCATTAAGGTTTATGTATACAACATCAAATTCCTGATTGAATATGAAATTTGGCCTTGCTCAGGCACTATAGGTGAGCTCTTGGAGCTAATAAACTCAAAAAGGGTGAATGAGAATCAAATATGATAATACTTTAAGAAGTATTGAAAGAAGAAAATATTTCTACAAGGTTGGTTTGCATATTTCTGACTATATTGTAATTGCATGTGATTGTTTTGATATCAGAATACAATAGGAAGGTGATTTGGAGATAGATTCTGGTATATGCATCCTTACATAATGCCTTTATAGGTAAAAATATGAACCTATGTTTGATTCTTAGGTGTCATAGATTGTGCAACCTTTATTGGTTGTGGAAAATTAAGAGTATTATGGCTCTGAAATTGGAGCTTAGTAAAATAAAGGGATGTTTAACCTTATCAAGGTAAATATAGATTTGTAAAAAATTGTATGCTTCCAGGAAGGGATTCACACAAAATTCTGTTTCAAGACCTTTATGCTAAAATTTATCGTAGAATACGACACCATCCTCCACCAATGTTTGTATTAGGAAAGAAGGGTTGTAACTCAAGTTGGGAGTAATCGAGTTGGGTTTTTCACTCGAGTTAGCAAAGACCTCGTCATTATTACTAATATATGATGAAATATCTATGTTGAAAAATTATTAGTAATTGAATTCAATAATATGGTAAGGATACTAAGAAGGAATATTTTCCTTCCTCATAAAAACTCGTTGAATTAATGAACACCTTTGATAAAAATAGAAGTAAATGTAAGAATTATTAAATAAATTTTGAGTTACTGATACAAGGACATTCTACTCATTGTCATTACAAAACCCTTCGTAAAATATAAAACATTGAAATTAAGAAAAATGTAATTCATGCAAAAATATTATTTCTCGGTCTTGGTTTATAAAATTTAAAATCTTGTCGAATTCGTAGATTAAAGGGTTTAACGAATATTCCATGTTCCCCACATTTTTATTTTTGTCATTCCACGCTTGAGTCTAGTCCATCAACACGTCTTCTTCTACACTCTACATGGATATCAAGTACGCATCTCTATCTACTTTATGTTACCAAGCTTTCCTCTCACCAACATAAAGTGGGGGAAAATATAGACACAAAATTATGCACTTTACACATAATTTAACCTCGGTCTTATACTACTATTTAGAAGGTTCTCAAGTGGATAAAGTACTAATTAATCCCACATTTTAGCCATCTTTATTTTATATTTTATTTCATAGTTCCCATGTAGTTTTTAGCACTTATCCATCAATTTTGCAACTACCCGTCATTCTAGCCCCAAATTAGGGCATCTCTTTATACTTTGGGCACCCCGAGGTGCCCTAGCCTATACACATCCGTTCTCGTTTCATTTTGGGGTCTTTCTAGTCGTTTGTTTTCTTTATATTTTTCTTAGTTGGTCTTGGCCAGATTAATTAAGAAATTAATCTTGAGAGCCCCATAAATATAAATCTCCAAGAACATAATAAGGGTCCTAGGTCATAGCGTCACACACTACTATCACTCCATCTAAAGTTACATCCATTACATCACTTGCATCCACATAGTGCCATCCATCAAGGATAGGATATTTGCATACATACACTACATAGGGGGATTTTATTCTATTCCATGCACACATGTTATTTACATTTTCTATAGTTACTATTGCTCGCTACTTCACAAAGTGTGACTGGCACGAGAGCACCTAGGGCACAACATGCACACACACACAAGAAACACATTTGGGTCTGAAATGTAGTGCAATTCTCAATGATAAGACCACAAGTTTGTTGGATGAGGTCATCTCGACCCATTCATATGCATATTTTATTTTTATATAGTTTGATACTTTCTTTTGCATTGTAAGTCATCACACAGCTCACCCGGTAGATCCAGCGTGATAGAAAAAAATTATTCAAAGACATCTTGTGACCATATCATATTTAGGTTTTGAGCATTTAAAGTTTTTAGAGCACCTAGGTTGTAGACCAAGGAGCCCCGAGACACCCCATTCATCATAGATCCTCTAAATATTTCCTTCACAGGGGTCTTTGAGTGTTCATCTCGCACTTCCTAATTCCATTTCCATATCTCGTGACAACTGTGATAGTCACTGCCAATCAGCTAAGCTATTTCTTTTCCTTCTCTTACACATTTAGGGTTTTATTTCACTTAGAGTAATTAATTAAATTTTTTATTTACTATTTTAGTCTTTTATTATAGCATTTTTAGTCCTCCTAATGAAATTAACTAGGGTTATTATTTCCCCATACATAGTCCCATTTTATTTAATCACCAATCATCCAGATAAACCTACAATGACTTATGAATAAAGTCCTGGAATTCTTATACAACAATGCACAAAAATACTGCAGGTGCATTCTTCAATCCAAAAGGAATAACTGTGTATGCAAAAATTCCCCACTCAGTGGTGAAATTTGTCTTTTTGTGATCCTCTTTAGCTATTCTCTCTTGATGATAACCAAAAATCCATCATTAAAGGAATAGATCTCGCACCTGCAACACCTTTTAAGATTTATTCAAGAAACAAAGGTGGGGAAAAGGATCTATTACACATGCAACATTCAACTCCCTATAATCCACAAAAATTATGATTCTTCCATCTTTCTTTATACTAATAACCATAGGACTAACCCATTCTGACTCCTCAATGGGCTCAATGATTCTAGAATTCAGCATCTTTTCAATTTATTTGTTCACCTTAACACATAGGTTAGGGTTCATCCCGTAAGGCCTCTTCTTAACTCGGGTACACACCTTTTATCTTGATTCTCATCTCACCAAAATATTCATGTACCCCTTTCAATTAATGATACCCCTAGGTAAATTGTCCTTGAAATCACACAACAACTCAATTATCTTAGCAACCTCAGAGTAAGACCAATAATCTCCAATGATGGCCTCTTCAGTTTTAGCATTTGTTCCAATGTTGACCTTTTTATTTTTCATTGACTCATGGTAGGTACACACTTTTTCATCTTCATTGTGTAAGACCTCACGCGTACCCTTTGTATGCTCAACATCCATATTCTCCACTTATTCATCATCAAACACATAGAACATCTTTCCCTTTTATTTTTCTAGGAAGGTGCACCCAAGTTGTTCTGCATCTATATTTTCCTCTTTAAAGTGTGCCTATAGGTCTAAATCACCTAAGTAACTCCTAAATAAATTCCTTAATCTTTGCATTATCTCTAATTGTCAAATTTTTCATAACCCGTAATGCATCATTCATCATAGGTTTAGTGGAAAAATAGTCAAAGGTCTGAATCATACATGTAGTCGGGTTCTTGCAATTCACCATCTCTCTATTCAACTCTGCATAGACATACCAGAATGTGCACAACCTCACAAGGTGTAGTAGAGATTTTTCACCCACAATGAAGGTGGTAAAGCTTCTTGCCCCTCTGTCTAGAATCTCTCACACTACTGAACGTGGTGTTGAACATGATCCTTACCATGAAATTCACATATTTGAGTAGGTGCATTACTCTGAAGAAATCTAGCAGAGAAGGTGATTCTCACTTCTTGCCACTCCAAAATATTATCCTTATGAACCATCCACCAAAGGCAATCGTTGTCTTGCATAGAGTATAAACTAGCATGTTCCTTCTTTCCACTTGATCTATCCACTAAAATTCCATAGTGCATAAGAACACTTCAGATTTCCTTCCCGGTGTATCTTGGTACTGCTACTACCCAAATGCCCGATACAACACGGCCCTCTTATGCGTGTAACGACACTTCTCACTTTGTGTACAACCATTTCATAAGTGTTATGTACCCAGTTGTCACATGAAACACTACTAGTATCACTCCTAGACTTTGCATCATCCCATTGGATAACTCCTTCCTTTTATGTCTCAAGTACCTCGGATCCCTACTAGTATGCACATAAATTGTATTGGGCCCCTAAGATATTGGCTAAGTACAAAAGGGTGCATAGGCACACAAGGCCTAGTTAAAGAAAAGTGTGCAAGGATAAAGCACACAGATAGGGTTTAGAGAAGGTTTTAAGGAAACATGTGGCACGCGCACGACAAAACCAGGGTTCAGACTTAGCCATTTGGGAATTTTGGTAGAACACATGAAAAGCATGACCCAAATGTGCATGCGGAGTGGATAAGGTGCCAACCTAGGTGATAGGGTGGCCTAGGAAGGAGCATGCCTGGGTAGAAGCTTCTAGAAGCTCATCATGGTAAAAGATGGAAATCTCAAGCCTAGAGGAGCATGCCCGCATGGAGGACCACATTCAGACACTTGGCATCAGATCTGAGGCCACTGGAGGATGAGTTGGCAGCCCAGAAATCCTATATATACAAGCACCTGTAGAAGGAAAAACAACAATCAAACAAAGGCGAGCTCCGTATAAATACTGCAAGAACTCAGCTTGGGAAATTATGCTTAAGGAAGGATGTATCAAGGGTATGGGGTTACAAATTTATTTTTTGATCCTATCATATGAGTCTAGATATAATGCATGACTGCGAACTGCTTCTTTCTAACATTTTGTAATGACTCCATGAATATAAGGAGGTTACCAGTTTACAATGAATATGAACATTGATGATTCTAATGCATACATATTTCTCAGAATTCTTTTGCATTTATATTTATGATTAAGTATGAGTGTTTGTACAACTTCTTTATGTTTTGGTATAAGCTATCCAATATGTTAAGTATTTTCTATCTGGAATGACTGCAAGGATCTAGAAGGCGTTCTGAGCTCTATGATGCTTGTATGTTTTACTCCTTTCAAAACCCTTGAATATGGATCATAGATGATGTTCCCACTAAACTCACATAAAAGAGAGACTCGGCTCCCGCGTGTGCCTCGAGTGAGTGCCCAGCTCTGATGGGTGATAGGTCGGCGTGCATGGGGTACCTTTCTTTTTTGATAAGGGTAAAAATGACTACATCTTGGTTCCATTGTCGGACCCTATTTTTGAAGTTGTAGTGGGAAACAACATACATCATGATCCGTAATGAGTAATGACAGAACTTTTAACTCTAGAAAGTGTTGAATCATGGTTCAAGAGCATGGAGGATTAATTTTCTCGGAGATTCAAGATCTTGGACTGAGTTTGATGCACATAAATTGGTAGAAGAGAACATCTACCATGATTTATATGAAACATTTTTCTATTATTTCCCAGTAGATTTGTATGAATGGCTCTCAGCGTATGTGTCTAGATCAAGTTGGTATTCTAGATCACATGTGTGGACCCAAGAAGATTACCAAAGGCTACGGATACGATCTGATGTGGACTCATGTGTGGATCATTGGGCGGAAGGTGAGTTGACTAGCTATACTACTGGAGTACACTATTTCCATATATTCTTTCCCGTGAAGTTAATGAGTTTAAATTTATGTGGGATCCCGGAGGATCATTTGTATGTTCTATCCCTCTGGAAATGAAGATCCTGGTTGTTACTTTGGGTTTAGAGGAATTTCCAATGGCCGGCTAAACCATTCTGAGTATTGGGTGAGGGAGCTAGGGTGGAGGAAGATGGCAGATATTATGACAGAGAAGGAAAGGGAGGAGAGACGGCTCAAGTATAGTGAAGTGCATGAAAGGGAGATTACTAGATGATAAGAGGTTGTAAGTGTGATGGGTCTATGGAGACAGACATTGTGGGAAAGAGTTAAGGTTCACGTGTAGGACGTGGAACCTGAGCAGTCTGTGCTACCCCATCTTGGCAAGCGTGTAAGAGAGACCCCTTCAGCTTCTGATGAGAGTTTGTCACATGGAGAAATAAGAGTCATTGGAATGTATCTAAACCCACCCAGTGACCAAACCCTGGCACTTGGTTTTCCAAAACAAGGAAGAAGTATCATTGACCCAATTGGAATTAGTGGAAGTGACAGATTTGCACCTAGGAGGTATAATTTTTCAGTTCCCACTTCTATGGCTACACATATCCCCATATTTGGAGGATTCTTTGGATAAGGAGAAAGTATACAAGCCTTTGGTCTTGCATCTGGAAGTGGTGTGGGGTGAAATAGCGGTAGTGGGGAATTATCACAGATCATCATCACATAGTTTAGTGGAACCTTAGGGGCACTTGGCACAACTTCTATAGGACCTAGTGGACCTATTGGTTCTCCGTGGATCTGTGGCTCAAGAGGCATAGGACAGGTGGACTCAAGGCGGATCCGGTGGTGGAGGGAACACCAAAAAAACCAAGGCTTTGGCTCAGAGGATAAGGGCCCACCACCCCCTTAGGTCTTCTTTGAGATGTCATTACACTTTCCAGATTATAGAGGTATTGAGGATGTTACGGAGCATGTTCACAAATGTGAGCTGCTATGGCATGCAAAGGGGATCACAACCTCGGAGCGGAAGGCTAGTCAATTTGTAACAACATTGCAGGGCGCACACATAGCTGGTATAGGAAATATGACCCCCATAAAATAGTGGTGGATTACACTACTTTAAAGAACACCTTCTTGGTAGAATTCCACATCCCTAAGTTTAAACAGAAGAGCATAAACTCCCTAAAGGAAATTTTACAGGGAATCACAAAGAGCATGTGGGAGTATGATGTGCACTTTAATACTCTCTTGTCTAAGTTATCATATGATATTCACCCTCCATATAATGATCAATGGTTTGTTGGAGGATTTATCACCCCTTTTAAGAAGGGCCTTATCTCATAAAATGTTCACAGACCCATGTAAAGCATTGGAAGCTGCTCTACGTGCCAAGGATGTTGGTAGTGTTGATACTGGAGTTAGCCCATTTTTGGAGGCTCAAATTGTTGTTATGGCTAAGAAGTTGAAGAAATTGTCCGCAAACTCAATCGCATAAGACTTGCAGGTGGTTTATGGTGCATAGATTGTGAAGTAGAGGGGCATGTCAAGGGTAGTTGTCCCCGGAGGGTAGTATGCATCGTGATAGTAGACTATGAAATTTTTCATGGGGACCATGATGCAAGTAGATGCCCCTTGTTATAGCGTGTAATCTAGAAGAATGTGTCTTGCTACTATAAAATTTGCACTTCTACAACCCATGATACCAAGGATTGTAGGCTCATTGATCAAATCCATGAGGCCATTGATCATGGGGTGCACCAAACCAACATTGCCAATAGTTCTAAGGGTGATGATCACCGCTATGAGGAGCACGTAGATGGTGGCATGTGTGGAAGGGGATTTTATGGAGGATTATGTGGTCGTGGTAACCGTAGAGGAGGAAGGAGTGAGTTCCCGCATGGAACCTGTTTTAATTACGGATCTACAGAACATTATAAATGGGAGTGCCCAGACTTGTTACAATGCTCATGGTGTGGAAAGAAGCACAAGTATGAAGAATTTCCAGAGTTGTTTGAGCACATAAATCAGCAAACGGAAAAACAAGGGTGTTGCAATGGTAAGAATCAAGAAGATAGACACATAATGGATGTTGTAGGTGACACGTGATGTAGGATTAGAACCTGTTTTAGTAACAATGAGAGTAGAGGTTACGCTGCAAAGGAAATACCAAGGCAGAGGACCTTGGTTTCAAGAGAGGAAGTAGTTCATGGGAAGTACCCAAACCCCGTGCATCAAAAGGAAGTATATCAAGATACCATGGATGTCATTCGAATTTACAAGGAGAAATCTAGTGCCTAAAGGAGCAGTCCAGGAGGGAGGAGCAAAGGAGAAAGGTTGAGGCGCCAAAGGATGACCTGGATGAGGTCAAGGAAGTATGTAAAATGCTAAGGCAGGAAAATGTTATTCCCTTGCTAGGGGCATGGTTGAGGGAGAAGGTACCACATGTTGGAGAATGGTGTAAGAGATAGATCTTGTATGCAAACCTTTATCATCACAAATTTGACTATGACAAGGAGATCACATTAGATGCAATCGTAGATGGTTGGATCCTTAGTAATATCCTCATTCACATAGGCATGTAGGTCAATGTTATGACATTAGATGCTTGGCATCGATGGGAGGGCTTGCATTACAACCATCTTTAAATTTTTGTATATGGAAAAAAAAATGAAGGAAATGCTCATTGGTGTCTTAAAGGATGCAGCTATCACTATTGAGGGAGCTAAGTTTATTGGGGACTTCAAATTCTGGGGACTTCAAATTCTTGGTGGATAATTTCCCAGCACTACTTGGGTTCCCATGGTGTTACAAGAACAATGTTGACCTTTGGTTCAACAAGGGTTACATCATCTTTGAAAATAAGGAGGAGCAGGTTATTATACCTTTAGCTGATGGGAAGTCAACACTCTATACTGAACCTTTGGGGGAAGAAGTCCTGGATAGGATATATGTGAACTCAATCAGGGATCCAGAGATAATCCATCCTACCAACAGAGTTATCCAGTTTGAGGATGCTCAGTTAGTAAGTGACACCACTAGCCTAGCATGTGATAATTAGGCACATGGGACTTATGAATCGATTAGACAGTAGTTGAGAGCATTCGTAACAAAAGTAACAAAGGCGCGTATGGTCCGGTGCCTAGGAAGAAAAAAATTACCTAAGTATACATGAGGGGCCTTCCTAAGAAGGTGCGGAAGCTTTGCCACCATCCCTTTGGGTACACAAGTTGTATTCTACACTATAGGGTTATGCACACACATGGTACATACATTCTAAGACATGCCACCAAATAGGAAATTGGTAAGAGCTAACAAATGACCTCATTCAAATGTTTGAATATAGAAGTAAAAGCCATCGCTTGATAAGTCATTGCAAGTTGTAAAGTGTCTTACCATGGGGGATAGTGCCATGGCAGAAGATAGGTTATTGGAACTGCTAGGTAAACCAGGTTTGGAGGCATGCTTTAAAGAAGAAGTAGAAGAAGCATAAGAGATCCAGCTTGAGTATGCATGGTTGGAAAAGGAGAAAGGGAAATTAGTATATGTTATTGATGGAGAGGAAGCAGAGAGCCTAGATGTTAACCATTCTATGGGGATGTGTGAGGTAGTGGACAGTGTTGATGCTCACGTGCATGCCTACCATGAGCCTTTAAAGACAAAGAAGGTTAACATCACTCAGACGAGGGACCTAAGGAAGCTATCTTTAGAGATTACTAATCAGAGAAGGAAGTCTCTAAGGTAATAGATCTTTTGCGTGAATTTGAGGATTTATTCCCGCATGGATACCATGAGCTCAAAGGTGTCCACCATTCCTTGGGGGAGATGAGGATAAAGTTGAAGGATGGTGTGCACCCGGTCAGGAAGAGACCCTACTGGATGAATCCCAATTTTACGTAAAGGTAAAGGAAGAGATAGAAAAAATGATAGCTTCTAGAATCATTGAAGTTGTGGTAGAATAAGAATGGATAAGTCTAATGGTGATAAGCATCAAGAAGGATGGGCAGATTAGGATATGCATGGACTATAGGGAACTGAATTTGGTTTGTGTCATTGATCCTTTTTCAACCCCCTTCACTGAAGAAATTTTAGAGGGAGTCACTGGGTGTGAAATCTATTCCTTTACGGATGGATTTGCGGCGTACCACCAAGTTTGGATTGCAAAGGAAGACTAGGAGAAGACAACTTTCACCACTGAATGGGGAATTTTTGCATACACGGTCATACCCTTTGGGTTAAATAATGTGCCTACTGTTTTTTCGCGCATAGTGGTTCAGGCGTTCTAGGACTTCATCCACAAATTCCTTCAGGTTTATCTAGATGATTGGATAGTATATGGGCTAGTAAAATACCACTATGATAATTTGAGGCTGATGTTTTAGAGATTTTGGTAGTTAAGGATATCTCTCAACATTAAAAAGTGTGTCTTTGCTACACCCTTTGGGAATTTATTGGGGCACATCATATGTAATGAAGGCTTGCTAGTGGATCCTGCCAAGGTTACAGTTATTGTGGGATTAGGGGAACCTACTAGCCAAAGTGCAAAGGTGTGTAGATTTCTTGGGCATATGGGTTATTACAAAAATTCATCAAGGGGTATGCCAAGATAGTTGCACCTCTAGAATAATTTCTCAGACATAAAAGTGCCTTCCATTAGGAAGAGGTGCAATAGAAGGCATTTGACACATTAAAGGATAGGCTTGTCACCACACCCGTATTACATTTTCCCTCTTGGGATTAGCCCTTCCATGTTTATGTATATGCCTCAGGAACCACCATTGGAGCAATACTTGCGCAGCTAGGTGAAGGAATTGTTGATCACCCTCTATGTTTTGTAAGTAGGAAGTTAACACCATCAAAGTATAATTACACCATGACTGGGCATGAGGCATTGTCAATGATTTACACACTTTTCAAGCTCAAATAGTATCTTCTCGGTAACACCCTTTGTATTCTACACTCCACCACATGGCATTAAATTATTTAGTGAACAAGCCCATTCTATAAGGGCACATATGTCTCTGGGTGCTATTATTTCAAGAGTTTGAGTTTCCTAGGTAGATATGAAGCTTGGAAAAATTAATTGTGGACATGATCATCTGTCAAGGATTGATTTAGGGAGAACATGTAGAGTATTAAAGAGGCTATTCCATAAATGCAACCGTTTAGGTTGCAATGTGCACCCTCGGACTTGGAGGAGATTGCGGTATTCCTAAAAGAAGGTGTGGTGCCAGAAGGGATGAAGGCATTAGAAAGAAAGCAACTAGCTATACGCGTCGTGCCCTACATGTTGATCAGTGGGGACTTATACAAGTTAGGGTGTGATGAATTTTTGCATAGATGTGTACTAGAGCATGAGCACCTCGCCATCATAGAGGAAGCACACAGAGGAAGTGTGGGTGGACATTATGTAGGTGACGCCACCGCACGTAAAATTTTAATGGCAGGATTATGGTGGGAAACTTTGTATAAGGATTACAAAGACTATTGTAAAGCATGTGACCATTTTCAGCACATTGGCAAGCCAAGAAAGAGAGATGAAATGCCTTTGCACCCTATCCCTAAGCATCGAACCTTTGAGAAATATAATTCTCCAATTACTCTGTGCCATGTGGTAATTTTGAACATGATAGTTAGAAAACATTATAATTGACACATTTATTATGAAATTAAAATGTAAAGAAATGAGTATAATATGAAACCACGATATTATAATATAAATAGCAACCAGTAAAACGACGACACATGGCTATAGCTTAAAATAGTTGAAACACAATAAAAATATAATATTATAATAAAACAAATGAAATAAAGTGTATGAATGTATAGGCACATTTTTTTATTTTTATCAAAATTGACCTATACAATGTTAGATGTAGTGTGTAAATGAAAAATAATTATCCAATTATACTATGCCACATGGCATGTTTTGAACCTAATAGTTAGAAAACATTATAATTGATACATTTATTACAAAATTTAAATGTAAAGAAAGAATATAAAATATTTTGAAACTATATGAAACCACGATATTATAATATAAATAGATATTAGTAAAACGACGACACATGGCATGAAAAATTTGAAATCCCAAAAGGTGTTTTTTGCATTAAAACAACAGTATTGGTATATAAATACTAGCTGCAAGGCTATATCATGATTTTTATTCTATCGCTATTTCCAAATTAAGTAATTGTTGTGCACAATGGACCATATGTCATTTCAATCAATAAATAAAGCATCTTAGCGGTCACTATGCATTTTCTTTTATAAGAACTGATGTGAATTATATGTTATAATGATTTATCTTATCAAAACTACAAAAATATCACTTACTCTCAGGGGTATATATGGATTCCAATTTACAAAGATATATCTTGTACAAGATAAATATCTAGTGCAACAATTGGGGCTGCCATGTAAAGTCCACCCAAAATGATATAATTATAATGACAGTGATAATGATAAGAGCCTAAGCGACCACTAAGCTAGACCATTGTTTGTTATAATATAGCTATTCACAAATTAGAAACTATTGAGCCTAGCGGCTACTACGTTATTCCTTTCAACTAGTAATGGAGCTTAGCGGTCGCTAAACCTTTTCTTTGATATGAACCAAAATTCTTGATCCCTCTCGACGAACGTAATCCGAATTGGCTCCACCAGGTAACGTGTAGCTGATTTGAAACAATTATAATAATTGCAAATTACAATTGATCTAAATATGTAAAGATAGTGATTACTACGACAAGAGGTAATGAAAGGATCTTGGTGGCCTCTAAGCTATATCATGAGTTGTTAATCAATAACTACTTGGAAATTGAGAAATTGTTAAGCCTAGTGGCCACTAGGATTTTTATTTGATACAAACGAATATGGATTATAATTTACAAAGATATATCTTAGGAGAAATAAATAAGTCTTGAATCCTCTCAAAATTAAAACTGTTGAGCCTAACGGCCACTACATTATTCCTTTCAATGAGTAATGAAGGATGGCGGTCACTAAGAATTTTATTTGATAAGAATAGAAAGTCTTGATCCCTCTCGATGGAAAGCATTGCAAGAATTGGATCCACAAGGTAATGCATAGATACTTTTTTAACATTATAATCATTTACAATTAAAATCAATCTAAATGTTAGGAAAATCATGTTAGTGCTCCACATTGGAATAGTAATTATTATATGTAAATGTAATATTTATAATATTACATTAGCATAAGAATATAAATGAGTTTTTATAGACAACTCATATATTAGAGTTTGCATATAGTGTTGTTATACCTATAACTATTACCAAGTTAATTGTTATACTCACTTCCTATTTCCTCGGAATTTGTTTGCCTAGCTTTATGGCTATATAATAGCCAATATATTATATGGTGTTTATTATAATGTGAATAATATATTCTGTGTTTTTTGTTGTGCAAACTTGTGTGTTTTCATGATTTGTCATCGGAGAAAGGATCTCCATAATGAGAGTCTATCTTAGAGATTTCCTTGGTTATTCTTATATCGTCCTCACCATCGATGATTAATCAAATTCATGGGTTCACATCTACTAGCTATCAAGTTATTAGTTTATGCACGTTGGAATGTGAAATAAAATCATAGATTGTGTTATTTTAGACTCCACCTTGTGTGGAGATTGTAGACAATATCAATATTAGTAATAGGTTCACATTCGGTAATACTGCCTCATGCTTTGATAATTAGATATCCACATCTGCACTATTTCAAAGTACAATTGGATCTATTTTTTAATCTACCGCTCCATTGATTTCTTGTGTCTATAGAAAACTTCATTAGATCTATTCGACTTCTGAAGATCTATTCATTCTCATACACATGCACATCTGTCTAATCGATCAAAAAGGAGACCTAAAAGTGCCAGAATAAGGGTAGAGTTTCCTTTTGAGAAGAAGGTAGAGAAAAATTGATTGTACCGAGAGTTGAGTCATCAATTGATTTATTCCAAGAAGGTGCGGTGTTTATTGAGAAAAAAGGAGAAATACCAGGAAAGAAATGTGACACTTTCTGTTGTAAATTGTATTTTTCTTGTTGTATTGTTCACCATTGATTTATGGCTTGATGACTCGAAATATTCTCTCATTATTCACTTCAACGTGTTTCTAACATCTTGCGCTATTCGGCCTATCCTTCTACCATTTTTCAGTCGTGGCTCTTAAATGCTTTTGCCATGGATTCATAACGTTTTGGGTTGTATCCCAGTTTTCACTCGACTATTACATCACTTAAATCCTGATCTTTCTTTACACATATGCATTTGGATCTGGATCTCGAATAATTTTACATTAGATAGAGGTTTTCTTCGCCACCATAGTAATTTAATCTACCCTGTTATTCTGCCATTGACAACGTCAAAGTGTCTTATCTCTCGAGAACATTGCATCTATTTATTCCATCTATCTTTGCATCGATTCATCTCAATATTGTAAGTCATGTTTTTTAATGTTCTATAGATCCTTTAGATTTAGCATTCAAATATGTATTAATAAAAGAGTGTATTTGAAGCTAAAGATATACGGATTGTATAAAAAGTTTAAGACTATGTTTTATAAATGTTATCACATGGTCAAAGTGGTTATTATTAGTTGTTAAATATTATATAATTCATGTCAATGTAATTTATGAGTCATCATAAGAATTCATATTTTATGTCCTTAAGAGTAAAAATTGAGTCATGTTAAAAATCTAGATTTTTTTGCCTTACGGATGCATTTTTGGTGGAATCCGACACTCAAGTGTAATTGAGCATCATGATCACTATCTATTGAGGTAAGAACTTCATAAAGGAGGATGGAGGTATAAAAGGTTGGAGGTCAATCAATGACCTCTCGTCATTCACCAATGACAGGGCCACACAAAGATACGGTGGCATTTTACGTGTGTGTGAGTTTTCTTTCTTTTTAGAGTTGCAGTTGATTCTAGTTGTATGCAGTGTGATTATATTTCAGTGTTCCTATTTTCAATAAGTGGAAATTTCACATTGAGGGGGAGGGTTAACATGATCCAATGTTCCATTTCTAGTATTCAGTTTGTGTGTATGAGCAACAAAATTCAAAGGGATTTTCCTATGTTATTCCTCTGCAGTGAGATAGTGATGAGAGCCAATGATACTACTGCAACATCATGATATTGTGGTTGTTAGTTATCCACTAGAAAAACTATCTAGAGGTTGTTGGTATTGTCCTAAAAACCATCTGTTGTGTGGTTATTGGTTAACCACTTGGAAAACCATCCAAAGGTTGTTGGTATTGTCCTTAAACCATCCAGATCATGAGTAGGCTACGTAGCAACACGTTGCAGTACAAGGCAGGTTTTCCCCATGTTCACACTAAGGGGGGGAATGTTAGGAAAAATCATGTTAGTGCTCCACATTGGAATATTAATTATTATATGTAAATGTAATATTTATAATATTACATTAGCATGAGAATATAAATGAGTTGTTATAGACAACTCATATATTAGAGTTCACATATAGTGTTGTTATACCCGTAGCTATTACTGTGTTAATTGTTATAATCACTTCCTATTTCCTAGGAAGTTTTTTACCTACCTTTATGGATAGATAATATCCAATCTATTGTAGACGATGTTTATTATGATGTGAATAATATATTGTGTTTTCTCGCTATATAAATAGTGATTACTATGATAAGAGGTAATGATATGATCGTAACGATCGCTAAGTTAGTCCATGATTTTTTATTCAAAAAATATTTTGAAATTAAAAATTGTTGAAATGTAGTAGTGGATACCCTTTTCTCCGATACTAATGAATATGGATTACAATTTTCAAAGATATATCTTAGAAGAAATAAATAAGACTAGATTCCTCTAGACGGAATGTAGTGCAATAATTGGGTCTGCCATGCCTGCCTAAAGCAGACCCTAGGATTTTTCTTTGATACAAATGAATATGGATTATAATTTACAAAGATATATCTTAGGAGAAATAAATAAGTCTTGAATCCTCTCAAAATTAAAACTGTTGAACCTAAAAACTGCTACGCTATTCCTTTCATCGAGTAATGAAGGCTGGTGGTCGCTAAGCATTTTCTTTGATAATATAATATAAATTTTTGATCCCTCTCGATGGAAAGCATTGCAGAATTGGCTCCCTGTGTAACATGCGAAAAGTTTTTAACATTATAGTCATTTACAAATACAATTGATCTAAAGCTGTATAGATAGTGATTGCTATGAAAAGAGGTAATGATATGATCATGGCGAATGCTAAGGTAGTCCATGATTTTTAATTCAATGACTATTTTGAAATTAATAAATTGTTGAGCGTAGCGGTTGATACCCTTTTTATCTGATACTAACAAATATGGATTACAATTTTTAAAGATATATCTTAGGAGAAATAAATAAGACTAGATGCCTCTTGATGGAATGTAGTGCAGTAATTGGTCTCGCCATGTGAAGTCTACCTAATATGTTACACTTACAATCAATGAAAAGTACTAACCATCCAAAGTTGAACAAATAGTGATTATAATGGAAAATGGTAATGATAGGATCCCAACGGGCCACTAAGCTAGACCATTGTTTTTTATTATATATCTATTCTCAAATTTAGAAATTGTTGCACCTATCGGCCACAACGTTATTCCTTTGATATGAAGAGAAAGTCTTGATCCCTCTCGATGGAAAGTAGTGTAATAATTAGGTCCACTAGATAATGTGAAACTAATTTGATACAATTATAGTCATTGAAAATAACAAATGCTCTAAAGTCATGTACATATAGTGATTTTTAGGAATAGAGGTAATGAAAGTATCATAGCGATCACTAAGCTAGACCATGATTTGTTATTCAATATATTTTTTGAAATTAAGAAATTGTAGAATGCGGTCTTAGGATTTTTATTTGTGAAATATATAAGTCTTTATCCATCTTGTTGAAATGTAGTGCTACAATTGGGTTTGACATGCAAAGTCTAACCAATACGATATAATTACTATCATTGAAAAACAATATCAGTCCAAAGCTAAACATATAGTGCTTACAATGACAATCGGTAATCAAAGGAGCTTAGTGGGCTAAGCTTGACCATTGTTTGTTATTATATAGCTATTTTCAAATAAATACATTCTTGAGCCTAGCGGCCACTACGTTATTCTTTTCTACTAGTTATGGAGATTAAATCTTAATGGCCTTTAAGCTAGTCCATTCAATTGGTGTAAATTACTAATAAATAATCTTAAAAACTTACCATTCATATGTCGACTTAAATTCTCTCTCTCTCTCTCGCTAACATCTATGTTTTCAAACGTTCCTTTCATGTAATCTATGCAATGTGGATGGTTGTTAAACAAAAATAATCCTTCCAAAATATGTTGCATGTTAATTATCAAGAACAATTTTACATAGTTTTTGGTATTAATGATGTGATCCACAAAATATGATTTACAATAACTAGTTGAAGGTTAGATATCATGTTTGGTCGAAGCCTAATAGTAGCTAATGTTTACGTTGATTTCTCACCAATGATAAAAAGTAATGTATTATAGAGATTAGTGATTGCAAAGGCTAATAATTACATTCATTAGCATATGATGGGAACAAAATTTACTCCATATGTGAAGTAATTTTTAATATATTCTACTCCAATTGTAGGTACAATGTCTTCCATTGGTCACAATCCATTCTTGGAAATTCCATTCATTAAAGGTGTTGAGTGCTGGAAGAAAAGAGATGATGAATGGTTTGTTGAAATCCATGGCCCTGACAACTACTACAATGACCTGTGGTTGTTTTTTTGTTATAGATGATGCATACATGAGGAAGTCGTAATGGTTATATCCTCTGCATTTGTTGATTCGAGTACACTACATGTTCAAGTTGAACACATTGACTATGAAAATAATAAGTTTCTTATTCTGGATATGGAGTTGGATGTTTCTTTATTCAAGAAACAGGAGATGAAAGCCTTAGAAGAAAACACAAAGTTCTTGTTCAATATATGGTTGGGATTTGGGGTTGTTAGTAGATAAAGACAAAATCGGGCTATTCAAATGCAGAAGACATTCACAGTGGCATGCTTGTAGTACTTAGAAAATTGTATAGAGGTGATACAACCTCTTCCATTTGTCATTTTTGAAAAGAAAAGGTTTGATTTCACCACCTAAACATGCCAAGTTATTTACTATGCTTGAGGAGAACATATTTGGCTAAATTGGAGCTTGATCCATCTAGATCAAATTTGCATGGGTTGAAAAATAATACTAAATCAGCTGCATTGCTGAAGAAAACAACCACTATATTCACAAAAACAGAACCTTCAACTATTTAATAGTTTGATTACTTTTTGTTCAATGGTGAAGTATTTTCAATTGATGTTTCTAGGTGCCATGTAACACCTCCAGAGTATCAGTATCATCCTGTAGATGATGAGAATGTTGACCTTCTTGTGCACTCCATGTTGATAAATGTTATTCCTACACAGAGGGACACAATTCTTCTTCCTTTTTGGAGTCTATTAATAAGGGTTTAGTGCTCCAAGATCCGAAAGACTTGGAAAGGGATGATGTTAAATTTTATATACTTGATGACTAACATACATTATGTGCACAAAAAAATATTTTAGGATGAGATATAAGTATTTACATAAGAGGCTACGGTTTTGAAGGGCTCACATTATTTTTACAAATGCAACTAACGAAGCCATTGCTAATATTTGAAAAAAAAGAATGAAGTGTACAAGACGTGGATAGAAATCAACTTTATTGATTTTTGCATAAAGCTATATCAGTTTGGAAATCGGCCGATGTCCTCAACGTCCCAGATTGGAAAAAACTAGAGGAATGGAGGGTAATGTTTATTAATTTTATTGCATTTGTTATTAACTTTTATCTTCCTTATATAAAAAGATAAAACATATAATTGTCCTTTTAATGTAGAACTTTGAGAATCAATGCCTTTTGATTTTCAAAATGGACACAACCAACAATCTATACAACAAATGAAATTTTATATTATTGTAAAGATGATATATGGACTAAATGGAATACAACATTTGAGTTGTTTAGATCTGGTGGCCTTGCTTGTTCACCTATTAAAGATAATCATGGATAACTTTCAGCCTAGTTCATTGGCAAGATTCACAACCAATTCATTCAAGGATGCTAGAGGAATGAATGACGAATAACTATCATTACTAGAAGATAAAGTACAATCAGGGGATGTTTGGTTAACTGGCCCTGTTTAGGAAGGTGTAATAGTAGAGACATTTGATTCTTACTACTGGAGAATAAAAGGAGACATAAAAATGAGAGAAAAAGTTCTATAATATTTTAAAGAAAAACATCTAGATATTGATCTATTGACATCATGTAGTGAATCAAATGTAATTGAAAAATTTAAATTACATGAATCACACTACCTTCCAATTTTCTGTACTATTGGGTGAAGAGAGGAAAGGAAAGAGAAAATATGATTCCCATATAGGGAAAAAATCTAAACGAAAAAGGACCAGGTGGCGGAAGAAGTTCTTCTTCGTCGAGGCTCAGACAATATTAGACAACTATGTGGTGTCAATGGAAGACAATATACCGGACAAGGATGGAGGAAACAAAATAATTTACTTGTCAATGTGCATACCCATTCTAACTTTCATCAACTCTAGCAGCTATTCCTGCCACCAATCCTTTCAATGTAGAATGTGTTATCGCTGATTTTTGCAATTTGTCTAGCAATATTTCTTCTAAAGAAATAATGGAGCTGCTAACAGTTATTGGAACCAATGTGCTGGAATGTATTATTATTATTCTCATACCAATTGAATATTCAAAAATGTTGAGAGAAACAATAAAAAATACATGGAAAAGGTTAAAGACAATGAAGAATCAATTTTGGATGGATGTTACAGACTCTATGATAACAAAGTGGGAAATTTAAAAGTTTGTGTCTTATGTACACAATAACTGAGTGCAAAACTATGACAATAACAATGATGAAAGAGAAGAAGTCACTAGGGATTGGATGGAAAAAATGCCACAATAATTGATAACTACAAGCAAAATTTTCCTAAAAGGAAACAAACATCCTTTTCCTTGTGAGTGATCATATGAGTTTTGGTCTGAGATGTTCATTGATGTTGTTCCCAAGATTATATAGTATTAGTGTTATACAGTGGTAGTGTTGCACTACGTGCATTAGTTGAATCCAATCAATTTGTTGTTTTTATTATTGAGACACATAGTCAGGAAATGTTTTTGAAACATTACTATTCTCATATGAAGAAATGTTTGTACTGGAATATAACTTAAACATGTGATTATGTTAAAATTATTTCAATCGAAAAAAGCTACTTACACATTTCTTATTCACAAAAAAACCAAAGAACAATAGTAATCGATGTACAAACCTATCAACTTGATGCTTCAAAACTAACTCATCATGGTGATTAACTTTGAGTCACTTTATAAATATGTTTAATGAGCTCTGTTTTCAATTTCCATTATTCTCATTTTTTTGACAATACTCTATGCTCACTAGCTCTAACCACAAATGAGGAGAACTTAGCCACATCATCCATGAATATGCAAGAAAATATTGGTATGTTAGTTGTGTGCATTTATAAATAAGAACCACTACTAAGCCCCACAAATTTATAAAAAATTAATGGTTTATGCAGATGACCAACACCTAGAAAGTAATAATGGAGTGTGTGGTGGTAGCCAACACAAATATGTAGAAAGAAAACCAGGTATGTTAGCCATGCATATTTTTAAACATAACCATTTCTAAGGCTCAAAAAGTTATAGAAAACAATATCAACTAATTCTAGAAGCAAAACCATTTTCAAAGAAGGAATTACCAAATAACCTATTTCAAAAGTTCATGGTGGCATCCAATGCTACATAGTTTGTAGTTTCCAGGTTATTGGTTGTCTACATAAACCATTAGTATCGACATAATGATATAGACATTAGAATCTATGCTTATTCCAGCCAATGATGGCATAGCCTAGCGGTCACTAATCCACATCAATATCTCAAAAGTGTTGTCCGCCAATGGGTGGTTCAATGGATATAAACGAACCCTAGCGGGCACTATAATTCATTCAGAATACATAGAACATTTTTATTTGTACTTACCATATTACCACGAAGACCAATATGATTTTCAATTATGCTTTCATTTGCGATAACATGAAATTGATTTTGAATTGATTATTGTTGTTTGTAATACATCTTGCATCAAAAACCAATAGCTAGTAAGGTCTATGCAAGCCAAGCGGAACTAACTAAGTGGTAGCTACCTAAAGTGATAATATTGAATTTACCATTTTACCATGTAGTTCACTATGTTTTTTTCAAATACGATTTCATTTTCCATAGCAATAGCTATATTAATAATGAATAGATTGATGTTTGTTTGAAACAGATCTTACATCAAAGGATCCAACTGCAGTAAAGAAGATGCAATCCTACATGCAAGGCCCACCAGTAAGTGGTAGCCACAAGCTAAAATGTTGATTTTTTCCATTGGTTAGAATTGATATGAGACTGATTAAAAAATATTTACTTCCTTGTAGTTAGCCACAAGAATTACTTTCTTATTTTAGATTTGGAGGGCTTGTTGTATGAGAAAACCAATCGCCCTTCTGGGGACATCACATTCAAGTTCCACAAGGAGACTATCAATGTGCAAGGTGGCCTGAAAGAGTTTATAAAGTCATTATCAACAAAATTTGAAATGGGATTCTGGTCAGACAAACTCACTTCAACTGATGTTGAAAATTTGACAAAGGCCTTCAATAAAAAATTATCGACTGACTTGAATCCATTAATCACCTGGGGAAAAGAACATTATAAAATAGTCGATGGAATTGCAATAAAATATATAGAAAAGTTTTAGAGTAGAAACGATGTCCCCTAAAATTTTGAAGACACAATGTGTATTACATTAGGTGCAAAGGGAAACCCTCCAACAAAGTTTATGGTTAAGATGAAAAGACGAGAATAAAATTTCTCAAAATATAGGTGGTTGATGACCGATTTGTACAAAGACTTATCACTAATAGTGTCAAAGGGATTGAATGTGGTAGAGGGCATCAAATATTTGGAGTGAGTAAATGCTAAATAAAAGTTAGCATTTCAAAATGTTATTGTGATGATACAACTTAACATTGTAAATAAAATACATTCATATGTTTTAGTGATGGTTCTTGCATAACTATTTAAATTACAATTATACGATTATAAGTTGGGAGAATTTAAATCTTCCCTGATTATAAGTTCAGAGTGTGAGTGTATAAGTTGCAAATGTGAATTAACAGAAAATATTTAATGTAACAAATCTTTGAGCGTTTTTATTAATGAAATATGTATTCCTAAATTAATTCCGAGCATGCTTAAATACTAGTTTTTGCTTTGATATTAGAAAACATATACCACTTTCCAATGTAATGAAATAACTACAATACGGTATGTAAAGACTCATCATGCTGAAACATTACATTCTATTCAAATAAATTCTTCACAAAAATTTTCCTAGTATAACAATAAGAAATGAGGAACGCCCTTAGATTTTACCTTTTTCACCACCTACAACCATTTGATTTTTGATATAACAATATTGAAAGGGACTTGTTTTTATTTTTTAATTGATTCACCACCCTCAACCATTTGATTTTTTTTTTTTTCATTTGTAGATACGAACACATGCAACATGAAATTGATCATATTTGATATAAATGGTGTTTTGGCACACACCCTCCACAAGGCATCTTCAACATTTAAATAGTTAAATATTTTTTTGCAGCATTGAGCTAAATTTATTTTTTCTTAGACCTAATGTGAAAGAGTTCTTGCAATAGTGCAAAAAAAAATTTCAACATAGCAATATGGACATCGACGAGAAAGTCAAATGTTGATGACATGATGCCTTCATTCCTTCAAAACATCGGCTTGAGGTTACAAGCTTCGAGTTCATATTTACATAAGAAGATTACGTCGAGACCAAACACTTCGATTATGAAGGTTCTGAGAATCCCAAATTATATCTCAAGAATCTTAACTCCATTTGGTCATGGTTTAATGCATCATACAATTGTAAAAATATAGTTCTTGTAGATGACTCTTTAGAGAAAAACAAGTTCAATGATGTTGCAAACTACATAATTGTTGAAAAATTTAACATAGATTCTAAGTTAGAAGACACATACTTGTTAGATGTGTTGTGGCCTTTGTTGCAACTATTGAAGGACGTCGAAGATGTTGGGATTATATTAGATCACAAAAACAATTATAGGGAGATTTTTTTATGGAGCTTTACTATGTTTTGTATTGTTGATTTGGAATCCCATCTTCAGAATAGTGTTACATTATAAATTCAAATTATTCATCAAATGTTTTACTATAATTCTACCTTTAGTAAAGGAATTTCAATTTATTTCATAGCTATATTTAAATACTAAAATATATATGGGATAGTTTTACAATTAATTTTAAATAAGTTCATATCCATATTTGAATATGAAATTTTTTATGCCATGTCTCTTACAGTTGATTTTATATCTAAATTTAAATATGAAAATATATTTGGTATGGTTTTACAATTAATTACATTCTCCTACACTGGATCATCGCCTCTGCTAATTTCTTCATAACATCTTTAGAAATTATCTGGTTGTGTTGAGGTTCAATCACACCATAATAAATGAAGTAAATATGAGATCTAACTTTAAATATGAAAATATATCTAGAATGGTTTTACATTTAATTACATTCTCCTAAATTGAATTGTCACCCTCTTTAAGTTTCTTCATAACATCTTCGATAATTCTCTGGTTTCCCCAAGGTTCAATTGAACCATAGTAATTGAATCTAGAAGTGTCTCACATCTTGTGAATGTCATTAGCCTAATGTACCGCTTTCTCAATGGAATTTGAAATATTCAAATTTGTATAGTTTAATCTTAAAAAATCTTAAAATTGATAAGAGAATTATTCCAAAGCAATCATTAAAACTAGCAACCGCTAGCCCTTTTAAAACATAACATGCATCTGTTCTATACGGGCTAGTGTCTGTCAGACATTATTTCTAAGATTAATGTTGGATTCCTTGAAATCATTAAACATTTTTTCATAGATTCATAAATTTAAATTGTGACCAGATATATTGGACTTTGTAAGGAGAATTAACGGATTCCAATATATGTGATTTTGAAGTATAGTTAATTCCAATATAGGTGATTTCATATTCCAATGTATGTGATTATAAACTCCACTATATGTGATTTTGGAATCTAATATGTGTGATTTTGAGTGCATATAATTCGAATATTTGACATTTTGGAATCCAAAAATAGTAATATTGGATTGCAATATTGGCTATGTTTTTTTGTTGCTCTGACTAGAATAAGTTTTGATTTAGTAAAATAAGTGTTAAATGAATGAAGTAATTATACTTTATGACTTTAAAATTCAAATAATTCACTTGAATTAATATGACGTAAAAGATAAAATCATTTTATACTAGATTTTCCACTTGCCATTTTCCACATTACTTGCTCAAAGTGGGATCCACATCGCCTAATCTACCGGGAATTGAGTCACCCTTTATTTCATCCACGGATCCTCCTTCAATTTCTTTCTATCTTAAAATCATGGCACAATTCACGATCTCTCATAGGGCCACAACTTGAAGGTATGAACTTGTTATATCTCACTTGATCTCAAGAGTTAGAAATTACTTTGCTTTCTTTTCATCTCTAAATACAGCTCAAGAAATTATCTTCCCAAGCTTGTATCTCTTATACATAATCTTAACTCGCACATTTGCACTCAAATACAATCTAGTATTTCTACACAATTGTTTGAAAGCCACCAAGTATATGATAGTAAGAATGAGAAAATAGGCTTTCCTAATAAATCAAATATATTGTTCCATTCCACCTATCACTAAATATTCTCAAAGATATATTAAGGATTATGATTTTTTCAACTTTGTAGTTTTTTTTTGGCTTGTATCATTCATTACATCCCATGAAACCACATTTCCAAAGGAAGTCACAATCACAACAATTTCACACTTTGGCTTAGACTAAGAGGATGTTGGAAGAGTTATGGATTTTGGATATTCAAACATTAGCTTCCTTGTTTTATTAGTCAACCCCATTTTGTGCAAATTGAGGATTTTAGTCCATGTAGAACACCAATAACTTGTATTTTCGACAATAATCAAAGACATTTATGTCTTAACTTCAAAATTTGAAACCTTCCATTTTTCGCAAAACCCCTTAGGATATTCACTACTTGATAATATTTTATTAGTCAAAGACATGTCCACATCCATTTCATCTGTGCAAAGCTAGTCATTATCACTATAACTTTTGGAAAATATCTTGAAATATGTGAAGTTATTTTAAAAAAGGCTAGAGATGACCCAAGTTATCCATCTTTGAGTTTTATAATGGTGCAATAACCATTTTTGTAATACCCTTGTTATAATTTTTTTGACTAGTCAAAAAGAGGCACTAGGCCTCACTATTATATTATATCGTAAAAATCCTGAAAATTCAAGAGATAAATGATTATAAATACCATCCTAAGATGGAAAAGCTAGTAGGAGCTATACTAAACTATATACATATAATTGGTAAACCAGAGACTTCATTTTTCTTCCTCATCCGAGGAGTTGGTAACCATCATTGTGGGTGTATCTACATTTCTAGCCTCCTCTTCAACCATTAATGCTACCAAGGAGTCCAAAAGCTTGGAGGCATCAATATTTTCAATGGTAATGCTTAAAAGAAAGAAAATAACATCAAGTTTCTTGCTGACAAGATTTCTATGGCCCTTGTTTAGTTGTTAGAGCCGGTCCAGCAGAACCCAATATCAAATCCGAAATGATCCATGTCTTCATGAATGGAGAAAGAGTTTATGGTTCCCAGAAAACATTCTACACACCGATGATTTGAGAAACCTTTAAAGTGTCCAGCTTTATAGTAGACTGGCATGGATGGTTCATGAATTTCATTACTTCCTCAATTGAATCTGTATCCCTAAGCGTGGTGGATAATTATGCCCTGAGAATGTTGGTAGCCATCCAATTGAGTAGTTTAGGATCCTTGATGCCATCGATGAGGGTATTTTGCTAGAATTCCATGGCTTCCTTGGTAGTGAGCCTAGTACCCTTGTCTTGAAGACAACCAATATTGAGTAGCTATAGGAGCTTAAGATCGTTAAGTAACCGAGGAAGGAATAATTGACATCATCAATAGAGTAATTATGCACTAGGGAATTATACATTTCTTTAACCATATTACTCATAGTGACCTTTCCTTTCCCGGATCTGCTCCTCATTTTCGTCTCAGCACTCATTTTCTCCTTTTCCATAATCTCAAAAAATATTTGAAGCTTTTGATTCAAATGCTTGGCAGAGGTAGGTATTAATACCCCAATGTGCATGTGAGGTAAATCTTCCAACACACGCCAGTTGGATATGACCATAACTGTCATGCGTGGGAAGTAAATCAAGTAGATATGCATACTTATTATGGAAGAAGGTGGGGATCCAACACATCAGCCACATGTGTAAATGTAGATAGCTCCTCAACTTGTAATATATCTCTTAATTTGGTAATTAAATCTTTAGGATAGATAATGATAAGCCTTTCATTATCATCATTCTCAACCCCTAAGTTGACAAGTTTGTTAGCAACCTTATTAGAATTTATAGGGATATGGCTGATGCACCTATTATTAAGCATCAAATACATTCTTCAACTATATGATGGAGGTTACAAAGGTCAAATATGCCTTTTTTATTTCATTGATGACCATTTGTGAATTTCCCTCCATATAGAGATTAACCTAGACCTTCGTAGTATAGATTTTGATTCCACAGAAAAGAGATTTGGCTTCAACGCAATTATTGGAGCAAATGCTAATATCTTCAGTGAAGCCAAGGAGAGGTTTCCCCAATGAGTTTCGAAAGATACCACAAATTCCAATTCTTCCTAGGTTGCCTTTGGAAGCTCCATCAAAGTTAAATTTGATGAAACTATGAGGAGGAGCGATCCATTTTCTTTAAGATTTAGATTTACTTTTCTTCCCAACCCCCTTATCAGGGAACACCCTTGTTATAATTACTCCAAATTAAGGGATTTTTTTCTTCTAACACAAACCCCTTAATATCATTTAATTCCTTCAATGATTTATAGCTTGCAACAATCACAATCCAACATAAAATATAGTTTACAATCCATCTGATAACAATATAACCATGTGCAATCTGTAAAGGTAAATTAGATCTACATGACCCCCTTTAACATAACTCTATCCAAGTGTGTATAATTTGTATACAATTGGTTAAACCTTCATAATAGGTTTTGAGAACTAAGTGCTTTTCATAAGTTTCTACTTGAAAATTAGTCAATTGGGTTTCATCCAACATCTCACACAATTAGTTAGGAACACGGTGATCTAGCTACACTACTTAGGCCAAAGTTTTATAGAAAGGATTTGCGTGCTTAGTTTCATGATCGCACATATTCCAAACAAAACTTGTCCCATCACCCCACAATCATATTAACATAGTTATTTGGATCACATTTCATTGTTTAATATTTAAGTTTACGTTTCAAGTTCTAGGGATCATGACTTGATATTCAAATCGGTTGGATCATGCCAATCCCATCTTCGATCCCTATGAGGAAGGAAACATTCACATAATGATTTGCTTCATTACGTGAAAATTATCTTTCTCCTAGCCACCTAAAGTTGGCATGAACAAGATACAAATTACATGTATTTCATTTGATGATATCCGTGCTTCATTTTTAGTTAGTTAACCGTTTATGATAAGTATTTGTATTTAGCATAAGCTAGGTTCTATCATATCATTACACATTGTTCATTAGCATTAACTAATCATAATATCTTTATTAAATTTCATCGTCATTCATGATCTCATCATATTGTATTATTGCATCATATAATTGTCATTAAATACTAGACTTATCATTCACATTTCATGTGATATAACATAATTAATCGCTTAAAAGGACAAGACTTATTATCATAGGTTTGTAGTCATTAATGAACAAATGATTGTTTTATAAGTATGCGATAATATAATCATTGTTTCATCATATTGTTTTGCGTTATCAAAATAAGATGTTTACAAACATATCATTAAACCATAATGATAACAAAAGTAGTTATAATATTTCATAAATAAATATATGCTCACTGTAAAAAATGGTACGATATTTCATTTTTCGCAATAATGACGATCCAAACATCAATCATTACATTAATAAATAGTACAAAATATGTAAAATACCACTTTCACATTTAAATAAAATACAATTACAATCATTATCAATATCTGAATCAGATAATAACAAACATCGCATGATGAATCATGCATAAACCAATCCAATTTAGCACTTTGTAATAACTACTTTCTTGCAAGATGTAGGATAGATAAAATTGTATACATGGTCAGTTCAATGAACTAGCATGAATTAAAAAATCACATTCATGTTGTTATATTAAGAACTAAATGAATATAATAAGGTTAAGTTAATAAAAACCATGTCTATGCAATAAATCTAACTATATCATTATTTCATAATGCAGTTAGGAAGATTCATTACTCAGTCAACACAAAACTCATAAACAAGGACCCTTTATGAAAATATTTAACAAGTTTAAAAAGGTATCTTGACTCAATTGGATCAACTTATCGATTCATTAAAACTCCTTAAAATAAACCATTATTTTTCTACATGGTTTCATAGCATTTCATTCTATCCTTTAAATATTAATAGAAAGGAGGAGAAACAAAAAAATTCATTACTTTATAAGAAATCAACTTTGTACACAGCTTGGTTCTTTAACCTAATTAGATCCCATGAACAATCTACATTCATTATACCTTATCTTTATTATCTAAAATTTGCAAAGGTAATTTAAAATCCATATTTGACTTTCATCAATATTGTTTCATAGTCAAGGTCAAATAACTATGAATAATTATAAATAAAGAATTTCTTCATGATCTACAATCTTAAGGAAAATACTCAACCTAATAGATTTTAACCCACACAGATAAAACATTAGTAATAGGTGTAACCATATCTCAAATTTCTTAAATTTTCCAATCACTATTAAAGACTTCAAATACATAGGAAACAATCAATGGAGGAGAGTTCTCAAAATCTATCCATCTCCTTATAACATGATAAGAATCTCATATTGAGCTAAGACATCAACTTATTGCAGCTAGTAATAAAATAGAAAAATATTCACGAAACAGAACTCAAATGATCATAATCTCCCAAAGAACAAACTTTTCAAAATGATAACAAAGGAAACTGCATCAATTTGTGTCACTCAAGAGAAGAGGATCACTAGTATCCTTATATACAATATTGAACTCTTAAAAGTTGAATATATCGTTTGAAGTAAGAAGCATGTTTTGGGTTAGTAAAAGTATTTATTAAATAAACCTCAATGCCTAGGACTCCTACAGAGGTATTATCATTCCTCAAAGTTACAATCAAATGAAAAGAAAATTCAAACTCCCAAAACTCATTTCGAGTCACAATATCCATTTCTAAGCTAGGAAATATCTTAGAAAACATTTTCATGAGCAACAATAATAACCAGATTTGGAGTAATAATCAGTTATTCTTTTAAGATTCTAGGAGAAAAGGAAGATTGATATAATAACAAAACTTAGTTGTAAAATGAAACTTAACCATTTTCAATCCCCTAAATACTTGAAATCACAATCATCCTTGAGTATTGCTTTGAAGGACATTAAATTTTGTTTTCTTGCAACCAATACATCTAGTATATAAAACCAAGTTACTCAAGTTATTCAAAACTCCAGACACTTAATTCCTTCTACTTTAGAATATGAAAAACATGAAAATCAAGTATGGTGTATTCTAATAAAAACTAGAAAGAAACACCAAAAAATAACCTATTCCAAACTTTACAACTTCTTAAATTAACATTCACAGATTTCATGGAAATAAGGAAAACCCATTATCCTCATTTAGTTCAAAATGTAACAACCGGAATGAAAGTTACGAAAATTGATTCCTATGATAAATCTGGAGTTTCTCAAATATTTCCTCTCTTTATTTTTCTTTCCAAATCGAAACAGTCTAACAAAAAACCATTAGAGTCTCTCCAACGTAATTCCTTATAAATGCCATCAATGTCCAAGAATTATGATATCTAGTTTTAGTATTGAAGTCGGCTTAAAATTCTCAATAGAAAAACTTCATAATTCACCATGCACAACTCGCAAAAAGAAGATCTCAAACAACCAAAGGGAGTGATAAAAATGGCTTGTGTATTGCATGCGGTATATTCTCAAGAAATTTTCGTAGTTTTAAAAACTAGGTACTATATTTAATTGAATTTAATTTTACAGGTGCCTCATAGTGGCATTGGGTAGCTTTCCTAGAAATCCTTCCAACTAGAATGGTGGTGCATCGATTGATCAAAGACTTATTTAAAACTAAACAATAACCAAAGTTTGCATGATGGACAATAAAAAGATAATAATCAAACAATCAAAATGCATATGGATATTGTGAGAGACCATACTAACAAACATTATATAGAATTTTTGGGTCAAAAAGCATACCAAACAAAAAAATCACTTTGCCTTAAATGTCACAAAACATTATTATTGCCTTTTGGTCTCAGACTCACATTTAACAAACACATCATTAACCACTTACACTCAACCAAACGTTTTCCATGGTCCATGACCAATAAGTATAAAATAATGCAAATTCACCTTTATTATGCCAAACATCAAGGAAATGATTATAACCGATATAACAATTGTAATTAAGGTCAATGATCAACCAAAAAAATACTTCTCCATAGAGCTTAAAGGAGGAGGTCATGGCAATATTCAACCGTAAATTTTAATGTAATTATGGTCTATGATCAATTAAACAATATTCATGGTAAAAACATTCAACTTACCATTATTTCCTTTAACAATGCATTACACTAATGACCATTATTCATTGCTTTGAGATCAAGTCAATCACGACAATAATATTAACTTACGTTAATGACCATTACCAAGAAAAATTACAACAATATAAAATTTTTACCTTGCCGATGATCAAGAAAATTACCAGAATAAAAATGAATACCATTGTAATGCTTTGAGGTCAATGACCGATATAACAATCACAATGTGGTTAGTCATATAATCAAATCAATAATAATTATTTCCAAGCACCGAAATAATACAAATTATAGCCATGTAATCGATTTGTCAACATTACGAAATCATTACACATAGAAAGCAAGGTAAAAAAGTACAACAAAAATAAATTATGAGTATAAAAAAATCAACGATTACAAAATGACGAGTGCGGTTACGGTGTAGGGTATGCACCTACACACATGTATATATAACCTTTCCGAAAATATGTACATATGTGTAGCTCCAAATGAAATCCTGTAACAACATTAATCCACTACATGTAGGTAGCTTGAAATGCAATTCTGTAACAATATTAATCCACTTACATTTGTAAATTATTTAATACATCCCATCTTATCTTGACCACAAAACAAAATGAAAATTTGGGGTGTGACAATTTTGGGATGATAAAAAAGAAACTTAGCATCGATGACCATGTCAATGTATTTTATGACCACATAATGAATCCCACCACAATAGTTTTGCTAGCACTAGAATTTTGTAAAGCAAGAATGGAAAATTTCTTTCTAGAAATATGTGGTGTTGGATTCCGTTGAATATAGAGAATATCTATGAATACTTTGTTGCGCCCTAATTTTTTGATTCCCAATTTGCAACATCATATTGATAGTGTAGAGGATTGTAATAAATTTTTAAAATCATAATGGCCACTTTTTGTGGTCCATGTTGGGAAGATGTGGAATAAATCTTGGGTGAGACTGAGTTAGTTCCT
Source organism: Taxus wallichiana var. yunnanensis (assembly GCA_018340775.1). Taxonomy (NCBI): domain Eukaryota; kingdom Viridiplantae; phylum Streptophyta; class Pinopsida; order Cupressales; family Taxaceae; genus Taxus; species Taxus wallichiana. Next base: position 277,600,709 of record CM031244.1, read on the forward strand.
TAGGGACAACTTGGAATTCTTATTGTTGCACTACAAAATCAAGAACTAGTTGAGATTTGGATGTCGATGAGGAACACACATTTTGGTAAGCCCTTAGTATTATTTATGGCTAAGAATTACAATAAGAAAATACTTAGTTGGGTTTTAGAGGTCATCACGAACAAATAAATACTTGGAATAAGATCCTAGTTTCCACAATAAGTAAGATAACATGATTAGGTCTAGGAGAGGCCAACTTGCGAGTTTTAACCTCTTCGAAAAAAACTTATAGATATATTTTCACAGTCATGTTGGCCATTATGTGTTTGTGTTATCATTAATTTCAACTCCATTTATGGAAAATAGTGTCATGGTGGTGTATGAGTCTCCATGAGGTGTCTTTCAAATTAGTCAAGTGTGAAAATTGATTAGCAATGACTGAGTTTAGTGAGTTTTAGAGGTCCTGATGCATGGTTGAGTAGGCCTAATCATGGTATGATCTCTCTTGAGCTGGTTGGAGTGTGTTATGAGGTTAATCATGGTCCATATGATGTATGATGGGTGTTTATGAGTCTGCATGAGGTCAACACTCGGCCACCATGGTTGAGTAAGGTCATTTCTGGCCTATTCTTAGTCATGGAGCATGTAGAATGAGATGGAGGCATGATATTTGGACCAAATCAGCCATTATGGGGCATGGTAGAAGCATGGTGGAAATTCGCCTAATGTGTAAGGTGAGTTTCAGTCAATATTCAAAGGATCGAGTGCATATTTGAGGTCCTTGGGAAGCAACATGTGAGAAATAGGAAAGATAACATAGGAAAGTCATTGTGGATAGAGAGTTTGAGGCATATATGGGAATGATGGTGAATATAGAAATTTAGAGGATGTTTTTGTGATGCTTCATGATAAGTTTCATACCATTCTCAAGAATATTGTGTAAGATATACAAGTTTTGTTGAAACTGGGTAAGTTGCAATGTGTTCTTAAATAAAAAGTGAACCTTCTCGATGTTCGTTGTGAGCTGTATGATTTGCATGGGGACATGATATTTTTGAATAGCTTATTAGGTCAGTTATGAAGCTTTCACAAAAATAATGAGGTTGTTTGATCATCACATTTTTATGAATGGTCGTTAACAAGGTAAAGTGGTTTGAAACCCTAGATAAAAGTAGCTTAGAGAAAAATGAGTATAAAGAGCTTGTTTTGATTGTTTATGAAAAATTTATAATTAGATGTTGTAGAGGAATCTTCCATATTTATAGAATGGTATATTAGAGCATGTGACAAAGATGTGGGCCCCACATAAAAGGATTTTTTTCTAAAGAGTTGAAGTTTAAAGAAAGTTTCTCCAAAAAGGGTGTGAAATAAATTGACATTCATGTTAGCCATAAAGTTATTATAGATTTACATGATAGTTTTAGATCATGGTTGAGGTGAAAAATTACAAAGTGTGCCCTATTTGTGAGGACTAGTTTTGGGGCAATTTGGAGCAGCTTTCAAGAAAAAGTGGAGTATCACGAGCTATAAAATGAGATGGGAGCTGATTCAATTGTGTTGAAGATGGTTATAAGATATCCAATGGTATATAAAAATTGATGATTGGATAATGTATGCAAAATTTATGAGCTTTTCTTTGAGGGTCAAGTTTGAAGGATGCTTGTTCTAGTAGGGTGCCAAGTGACTTCATAAGTAAGATGATGTTTATGAATTAATCATGATTGGTGAATGTTTATGAGTGATTATAAATAATTTATAAGTGTGTTCCATTATTAGGTTAAGTTTGGAAGTATTTTTTGAGGTGATGGAGAAAGTTGGGCTCAATGTCGGTTCTTGATTCAAGAAGGGATACAAAATAGTTTGCAGAATTTGGCTTTGTAGTCTCTATTTATTACTCAAACCCTAGACACACCGGCTCATCACTTAGACAGATCCGAGTGCTCACCAAAATCATGCAAAGGTACCAAGTCCCTCTTTTATACCATATTTGTCAAGATGTTAGCATGATTATTTATAGCCATATTCATAACAAGTAATCAAAGAAAAGAATAATAAGAATGAGCTCACAACCATAGTGTGTAAAGAATCAAACAAGGATAAAGATCAGATTTACCATGTAATAACCATGAGAAATAACCTCAATAATCAATATCCAACCATAACGATCCATTATATTAAGTCATAACAAAACTAGTAATCGAATACATACAAATAACACTGCCATAGGCTATGCTCACTCATAAACCAACAACAAAAATCTAACCCATATAGTATGATGATTATGATGCAAAAATGTGAAAATACATACATACATACATATACATATACATATACATATACACACATACACACACATACATACACACATACATACACACATACATACCGATATGTAAACTTCTACTTTGGAACTCTACGAATAACACAACTATGCTATTCTAATTTCAACTCGAAAATGACATATTTGCTTAAATATTGGAGCTTCATGACTGATTATCTAGTGTTATAGAAAGGAAATTGTAGAGAAGGAAAATAATTCAAACTTCAACACCAACAATTTAATCTTGAAACCTCCAATGGAGGAAAACCAAGAAGGAAGGGAAAATTATCTTTCTTCCCACTTTTATTGGTCTAAGATAGACAATCGATTACAATAAGTATGAAAAGAAGCAACAATGTAAACCTTCTCTCCAATTACTTGCTTGCTCTATTTCTACACCTTGCTCCTACAATTCCATTCCAATACCAAAGATCTTGCTCACTACTCTCATTAAACTCTGATTCACCTTTGAATTTCTACTCTCTTGCTCCTTCCATGTATTTATAGTCTTGCCTATGTCCTCCCGTGCATTTGATGATGTGAATCGACATGGAAGGGAAGAGACGCGACTGGGTGTTTCAAATTCACGTCCATTCACGCTTCATTTTTGTTTTCTATTAGGAAGTGACAGGATTTTCACCCTACGCACCGGTAGTCCCATGACTTCCACCTTGGCCGGGTGATGGTTTCACGACCACCACCATGTAGGGAAATGGTTCTGAAGCTGCCGCTTCTCGCACAGAGCGGTGGTTCTTTCTAGAACCTTCGTTTACCTTGTTTTGTTCACTTTTTCCTGCTTCTTCTTCTTGGTGCTGATGTAACTGATGAAGTGGTGTGTTTTTCTGGATCCCTATGGATCACATACATACATACATACATACATACATACATATATATATATATATATATGTATATATATATATATTATATATATATATATATATATATATATATATATATATATATATATATATTATATATATATAGGGGTGGGGACTTTCCTTCACCGCCCATGTACTCTCTAAATCGGTTGCATGGTCAAAATAGCCATGTGCTCTACAAAAGAAAATAAGGAAGTATCCAAGCTTCACCTAAAAATAGATTACCTATAATTAATTCTAGATATAATCCTATTATTAGCTCTAGCTTTGCATGACTCTTGATCTTGTTCTCATTGCCAAAAATATCTTGCATATCCTTCAAGTCTTCTTTTTCTTGTCCAATGCATGGTCTACGCTCAATCCTATTCTTATCACGTGTATGTAAATGAATAAGATCTAAGCTTTGTCTTTCCCCGACATACCTTTCTTTTTCTAAACTTCCACGTGCACATACACACCCACTTTCTCGCACACCCTATTTCCATGCACCTTTGAGACTTAGGCAATATTTTTCTAGTCAACATTACCCCACACTAATTTCATTGTCACCCATGGAAATGGGTAATCATGCCTTATCTCTCTAAGAATAAAGAATAATGAATAAAATAATGACTGTACACAATGAATGAAAATATACCAAAAAGAATTTGGGTACTCTATTCCTCTAAAGGTAGAAGTAACTCAGGGTATTCATTCTTGATATCTACCTCTAACTCATTCCAGTCACTAAGTGCCTTCTTTGTCTTTTTAGGAATGTCCACAAGTACTCCATCCATCTCATCCAAGGTCATATTTTCACCCTCATTCTTTAGCACCCTAAGAATGTTTGCTAAACTAGAAACCATCCCATCCATTACATCCATTCGTCGTGTTATCAATTTTTCAAATTCTTTTATTTTTTCCTTGCGAGTATCCTAGTATGCTTTGAGCACATCACGGTTCTCTGCCAGTAATGTCAGCCTCTCCTCACACCTAAGAGTTTCATTATTCTTTGTAGTAAGGAATTTGTTCTCCTCAACCAAAGTCCTTGTCTTAATGATCAGCCTTAGGTCTGCACATAAATTCAACGTCAAGTCTCGCCTTTTCATTTCATCCTTTAATGTTTGGAAAAAGGAGTCATAACCAACTATCCAAAGGCACTATTATGGTATTTTTTTCTCTTTCTTATCTACTTCATCCTCCTTAGCCTCTTTACACCCCTCTAATTGCTTCTTAATCAATAAGTGAACATAGTCCTGTAAGAAGTGCAAGGAAAAACTCGATAGGTTTGCTCGATCTATTCATCAATATCTGGATGTGCATCGATGATCTCCTTTCCCACTTTGATGTAAAATATAGAATATCCTTCCAATTTTCCCTATCCTTATTTGAACCCTCGAAAAATTCTCCACTTTTTCCTCCAGATCTTATTCTCCTCCATTAATGTTCTCAATGTAGTTGATTTATCGATATTCTTGCTTGCTACTTGTGATGTTATTTTGTTCAATGCATTACTTGTTTTATCATCGAGAAACTCTGTAGGCCTCAACTTATAGTGTGTGGCTTGGGCTTTATTTTTCATTTTCCTCTTAATGCATGCATTTTATTTTATATCGACATCAGGATCATCAATATGATTTTACATGCTCCAAGAGAGTTTATTTGTGGTGCGCAAGTTGGCCACTTTAGGGTCCATCAGTTCCCATCCATAAAGCTCCTTAGGCTCCAAAGTGCTTTGAAACTTGGCACAAATGATTTTTTAGGATCATTAATATATACAACTATGGGATTCTTATACATATCTCCATCCTTATTCCTCCTAGAACAAAGAACCTTCAGAATCTACACTCCAACATCAAGTGTTGGTCCTTCCCCTGTCTCACATTCATGTGTACAAGTAGGTTCACCGAATGGTTCACGCTTATCTTTTTCTATCCATGAACGTGTAACACCACTCATCATTTCATGCTCTTTGAACACCTTTGTATCATGTTATATTCCTTTGTCCTAAGGCTCCTCTACGTCCACAATAATAATGGGAGTCTCCTTAATGATATGCACATTTTCATTTGAATTTTCCCCTCACTATCCTTAGTGGGAATATACTTTCACCTATTCTTCTATGGATTTTTCTTCGTTGGGGAGTTTTGGGGTGATCTCCTAGTGGCTATGAGGGCCCTTCACTTGTGCTTTATGGCATTTTCCTTCTCAAATCCCTCTTGAATTTCTGATCCTCAACACCCTCACCTTTCTCTATGTCCACTTTCTTGTCGCAAAGGTATTACCTCACACGTTATTTTTTCCCCACACGCTTGGCTACCTCCTTGTGCCACAATCTAGGCCACCACCGTCTTCATTTAGTTCTTCCTCTTCTTCTTCTCGTGTGGGGTGGATTGGTCTCTTCATCCTACAATGTACCCACCATATGATTTCCTTTGTAAGTTCAAGAATCCTAAACTCATTCTTAGTGTATTTACCTTTTTCTAATTTGGGCTTAAGGTAGATGTATACCTTAGCCGCGCCAAGGTACACACTACCAAGCTCATTGAATTGATACTTATGTCATCTAAGATCAAATTTTATATATAAGAAGACATACCTAGATATACATATGTCTTCCGGAGCATACACTAATCATAGTCTACTTTTTCTCCATCAAAACCCAATCTGTGTGTGTTTCAAAACTTGTATACTGAGGAATGGAAGTAACGCATGGTGAAGGCATATGGGAGCTTGCACCAAGGGCTCCAATTTCCATCCTTAATTCCAAATTTTCCTATGCAAAAATAATGATAGATCGTGAACTGGTGCCTACTTATCCAATAGTAAAGGAAGGTCATTTGGTATTCTCTATTCATACTCAAAGGATTCACGCAAGTTCTTATATTAGAGTTCTAGTATTTTCTTATAAGCTCCACTCATAGATCCATCACATGTGTATTTTACAAATCTATCTGCAAGGGACTTTTTCTCCTCGGGATATTTCCAAATATTCTCCTTTGGCCCATTGGGCACCCCAATTTCCACAAACAAAATAGACAATAAAATAGCACCAAAACTTATCTTATCTCCATGGTGTTGTGCTTCTTCAACAATAGTATCAAAAATGAAATAAGAAAAATTATATACCACTCCCTTTGTCATTTTTCGTTGTGATGTGCAACCATCACCTATTTACTTGTGTCTAGTACTCTTGGTTATTCAATTTGGTGAGGAAGTGCAAAGATTCCTGAATCACAGGTACTTTTCTTACTTGATGATATCCATTGTGTTCCCTCCCTTTACATAATCCAATGTAGTTATTATTGCCTATATGCCATCATAATCAGCTAGGTCACTTATAATCTCAAGGTGCCGATCCTCTCAACCCTGTCAACCTTCCAATCAAGGGCGTGGTAAGTCACATTTTCTGCCCTGTAAAATAGAAAAAGTCCTCGTGGACTCGGGACATCAACCATTGATAAAATTTATTTGGTTTTCTAAAATATAGCAGATCATACGATTTAAGCATGACCCCAACATTCTCCAAAGAACTTTTGACATACATCATCATAGATGGCCATGTAATTTTTTTCTCGCAAATCTATTTTTACCAACATTTGTTTGTCCAATTCATCCTTGTTATCCTTAGTATGATGATTGTAGTCACTTACTTTGCTTCGTCTAATATGCAAATCCTAATCCAATCCCATTATGAAACCTTTTGGGTACTCGAATTTTCAAAAATATTCTTGTAGGTGTATCCTCCATCTCTACATGTACTTATTTTTGCTTCTTTCCCCAGTGGTTGCTCTAAGTGCTTGTTTGGTGCCATTGCGATAATAAAAATGTGTTCTTGCACTATATTGAACCTCTACAACTTAAAAATCGTGTTCCCTAGCTTCATCTCGACTCGAGCTCACATATTTTCTCCTTGTTCACCTTTTCTTTCTCAAACACCCTCTCTAATGGAGCTCCAACCAATGCTGTGAAAAATCTCTTTGTTTCAATATCTGTAATAGCTCTTTCACATAATTCTACACACAACTCGCTTCTTCAATTTTATTGAATACATCAAAATGCAAGGTAAAAATTATATCAGAACAACTCCTTATATAAGTTTTGTAAAATTTTATGCATTTATTTCTCTCCATCTAGCATCGTACTCAAAGATTAAATGTCATTTCTTTCCTTTTTCCGCACTTCACAAATAACTTGTCCACATTGTGTTTTTCACGCCCCTGTCATAACCTTGTGGCATTTCCACTACTTCTCACCCAAAGATATCCTCTCATGCACCTTCATGTTTCGAATTACAAAACCTCTATGCCTACCTCACGTTACAATGTGCATCCATCCATCTATGTATGGTCTTCATTTATGAGATTGTTTTTCTTGATCCATACCTTTACTTCAAGAACTTGCACCATATTTCCTCTATGCATACCCATCTTCCGTAAGACATTCAATCTCTTTCCATCTTGGCCCATTTATCATGTATCCGGTCCACCCCAAACTAAAAGTATGCACTTCCTCTATGAATGAATGTACTAGATAGTGATCGACATCGTGTACAAGCACGCTTATTAGAACAAAAAAATAAACAAATTGAAAAATCAAAGAAATGATGAAAGGAAACATATAATCTTCTTTAGTAATTTACATGTGATGATAACCAGAGAATCCATTAGTGAAAGAATACATCTTGTGCCATGCAACACCCTCTAATATTTCTTCGGTAAAAGGTGTAGGAAAAGTGTCTATGAAAAAAGAACATTCAAATCTCTCGTATTCCATAGAGATCCTTATCATACTATCTTTATTTATTCTTATCACTATGGAGCTAACCCACTCGACTCTCTTAATGGGCTTAATGATTCAAGATTTCAACATCTTATCAATATCTTCCTTTAATTTGAGGTGTAGATTAGGATTCATCTTGTAAGACCTCTTCCTAACTAGGCATGCAGCTTCCTTCAATTTGATCTTCATTTTGCCTAAAGAGTAATGCACTTCCTTCAACTCATGACAGCCTCACGGGAATAAATCCTTGAATTCATGGAAAAACTCATTAATATTTTCCACCTCTTGTTCGCACTAATAGTCACTAATAATGACCTCTTTAGGCTCTGCATTTGTTCCAATGTTGGTATTATTCATTTTCATAGGATAATGATAAGTGCATACCTTCTCATTAGCACTATCTAATACCTCATGCATACCTATAGTGTGATCAACATCTAGATTCTCCACTTCATCATCATCAATCATATAAACTAGCTTACCCTTTTTATTTTTCCAACTAGGTGTACCCAAGTTGTTCCTCATCTATCTCTTCTTCCTTAAAGCATGCCTCTAAGTCCAACTCTCCATAATATCTATCATGATTTCCTTAGCCTTTGCACTATCCCCCATCGTAAGGTGCTTCATAATCTGTAATGCTTCATTCACCAGAGGTTTAGTAGAAAAATAGTCAAAGGTATGAATCATACTAGAGGTCATCTCTTACCAATTAAATGTTGTTCTTTTTAACTCGCATGAACATACCATACACATGCATAGTTTCATAGGGTGGTGTAGAACTTACGTCAGAGTGAGTGATGGTAGAAACGTCTCTTGCCCCGCCATCTAGATTTTCTCACAGCTTCGAATGTGGTGCGAAGCATAATCCTTCCCATGGAATTCACATATCTGTGAAGGTACATTGTCCCCTAGAAACATAGTGGAAAATACGATTCTCACCTCTTTCCATTCCAATAAGTTATCTTTGTGTGTAGTTCACTAGAGCGTAGTTATCCCACGTAAGGAATATACTATCATATTTCTTTTATCACGCTCATCCTTCTACCGAGCTTCCATGGTACGCAGAAATACATCGGTGGTTTCCTTCACTAGTATACCAAGGTACTTGGTTATGACCCAAACGCATAACCATGCGCATCCTAATTACATGAGTAATTGTGTTCTTAATCTCTCATCTAACCATTTCATACATTCCATGCACCCCGTTGTTATAAGAAACATTAGTTGTATTAATCATAGATTGAGCATCATCCCACTGAATAATACATACCTTAGATGACTCAAGCACTTTAGGATCTCTAACCATGCATGCATATATCCTGTTCAGATCCTCTTCATCAAGGGTTCCACATATGGTGAATAATTTACATTTGTCAAAGGAATAATCACACACTCTTTTTATTCTCAAAACTGATGTGTCCTTTTTTAAAGTGTAGATCAACATTATTAACATAACACCACAGGCACCCAAGTAACGCTGGGAAATTATCTACCTCAAAGAAGCTCTAATACCTCAAAGTCCCCAAAGTGAACTTGGCTCCTTGAATTATAATAGTCGTATCCTTCAAAACTCTAATAGGATTATCTCTAGTCCTATTTGCCATGTACAACATATTCCAAGAAGGCTGTAATGGTGGTCACCCTATCTCGATTCCATGCATCTAAGGTAAGTAAATTGAATTCCACACATGTATCTATCTCGAATGTTGCTAAAAATCCACCCATAAACAACAACTACGTTCAACATGATTTCTTTATAATATTCATGATTATGTGGGGAAGATTTGCATGAGGGATCTTACTCTCACGCTTCAAAGCAAGCACGTGGTACTTCCTCTCTTAACCATTCTCCTAACAAGGGGATGATGTTATCTTAACACAACATTTGGCATACTTCCTTTAAATTATCAACATCCTTCCGTGGAAGCTCAACCTTCTTTTTACTACTCCATCTTGCGCGCTTGCTCCTTTAAGCACTCGGATTTCACTTTGTAGGTTCCTAATAACTTCCATAGTTTCCTAATAAAATTCCTTCTAATGGGTGGGATCTGGATATTTTGAATTTATAACCTCTTTCTTTGTAAAACATGCTTCTCCCCGTGGGATCTCTCGAGTGTGTGCAACCTTAACGTGGGTAGTCACCAATACAAGAAGCAATTCAGAATCAAGCACTAAATTTAGCATCCACCGATTTTCCATGGTGTGTTGTAGTTTTATCATTATCGCATCCTTATCATTCTTCTTATAGTTCTTGCTCATGTGCTCATATAACTTAGGAAATTCTTCAAAATTATGTTGCTTCCTATACCATAACCGGACTCTATTCCGAGGTCATTCACACCTATAATGATCAGGGGATCTACATGCATAACAGGTTCCTTGGGGGAGGTCACCTCTTCCACTTCTATGACCATGGCCTTTGTGTCCTCTTCTGGTAACCTCTACCTCTACCACCTCCATCAGAGTGCCCTTAATGATGATGTCCTTCTTGCTCCTTTGAATTATTCATGATGCTAGTTTGGCACATGCCGCCAATAACATCATGGATCCGATCAATCAGTCTATAATTCTCTGTATCATGAGTATGGGACTTACAAATTTTACAGTAACAAGATACATTCTTTTGAATAGTGCGTTGCAATAGAGGGAATATACTTGAATCATGATCTAAGTGATAGATCCCATAATCCAAAGCAACATGGTGTACACCAATTTTGAGGAAGCTATCCTTAGTATGTCATTCCACCTTGCAATCTATACACCCTATTCCAATACACGTCTCAAGAGTCAAATTTACCGATAGTTTTTCCAACTGCTTTACCATAGATGTAACCTATGACTCCAAAATTGGGCTAACTCCAATGTTTACACTCCTAACTACCTCTCGTGTGTAGATCTTCCTCCAAATCCTTGTGCGACTGTAGAAATTCTTATGAGAGGGGACCCTTTTGAAAGGTGGTATCAAATCACCAACAAAACACTATTCATGTTGGCTAGGGTGAATGCCATAAGACAAATTTGATAGCAAAATTTTAAAGCGTGCATCATACTCTTCTTATGCGGTCAACCATGCCCCGCTTAATCTATTTCAGCGTGTTCATGATTTCCTATTCAAAATCAGGTATATGAAACTTATCCAAGAAAGCATGATGCAAAGGCATTATAATCTACAACAGTCTGGTTTGGATCATAATTTCGATACCAACTATGTGATCGACCTTGAAAATTTGTACTAAAATGATTATCATTTAAATCAAGAGCTATCATTCCCTTATCCCGCCATAGTATCTCACATATATGTACATGCTCCACTACATATTCAATGCCTCTATACTATGGAAGGTGAAGAGACATCTCATAATAAACTTGTTGTGGATGGTATGGACCATGCCCACTAGACCTAGAACTTGTATTACCCCTAGTGTTTCCTCCACCTCTAGAACCACCGATCAACTAGATCTCGAGCCTCCCGAGATCCTCTTGATCCACCTTCTATAAGCAGAACTGGACCAAAGGATGAGCTAATCTATGTTCCAATAGTTTTACTAAATTAAACCCCCATAGTCTACAAATTTGTGCTACTTCCAGATGTATTACCAACGTTACTATGCACCCAAGCTCTATGTAGATGATTTGCTATAAAATATACCACCAATTGGACCACCAAACAAAGAATATGTCTATGCAGCCATAGATGAATATCTCGCCTAAAGAAATTTTGTACTCAACAAAAATGAAATCTACCCGTGCTGATCTATCACTAATGCTAGCCTATTTCTCAATAACTATTTTAGGAATAGGAACACCAAGGGCAAGGTAAAGGTATCCATGTGGGACCGGATGCATGCCTATGGTCCTTACTCTTTCTTCTTCGATGTGCTCTCACCGAAGTCAAGGATTCTCTTCCATGCTTACTTACTAAATGGGGGATTATCGACTACTTAGGTTCCATGTCCTCCATGTGAACCTCAAATCCTTCGTGCATCACTTGTCTCCACAACTCCATAGACTCTTCAATGCCACACTTATTTTCTAATTGCGCTCTCCCACGCTTCATTATACTTAAGCCGTATTTCCTCTCTTTCCTTTTTTTTCGTAAGGTCTGTCATCTTTCACCACACCTAATCCTATCCTTGCACATGGTGGAGGTTTAGCTAGCCATAGGTCATTCTTCCAAATCCATAGTCACCAATAAGATCTTAATTGCTAAAGGGATAATGCACAAATAAAATCCTTTGGGTTCACACAAGAACTGGAACTTAGAAACCTATGGATAAGAATAAGTAAAAAAACATACTCTAATGTGTAAATATACAAAAAACCACTCCATAAATGATCTCGACATGTTTCGACACACATCAACATCATACAGAGCCTTTTAATCTTCTTGTGTCCAAACAATTGATCTATAACTCAAAATTCACTTTAATGCATATGCTACTAGCCACTGCATAACTCTATGGGAAAAAAATAATGTCTCATAGAGTTCATAATAAAAATGTTATTCAACCCATGCGTGAGCATCAAAATCAGATCCATTATTATATATATGAGAAAACTAATCTTCTACGTCCATAACCCAACTCTCAATGTTATTCAAAGTCAACCAAAACGTCTTCATCATGCAACATCCTTAAAATAACTTTAAAAGAGGCCCCAGAAAATGGAACCAAAATTTAGTATCTATTTATTATTCAAATCATAAACACACTGGCACATCACTTAGATAGATTTGAGCACTCACCTGAAGCACGCAACGGTACCATGTCCCTCTTTTTATATCAGCTTTGTCAAGATGCTAACATTATCATTTACATATTCCATATTCATAACAAGTAATCAAAGTAAAGCATAAAAAGAATCAACTCACAACCATAGTGCATAAAGAATAAAAAAGGATCAAGATCAGATCTACTATTTAATAACCATGAGAAGTAACATCAACAATCAATATCCAACCATAACATCCATTATATTAAGTCATAACAAAACTAGTAATTGAATACATACAAATAACACTATCATAAGCTATGCAAACTCATAAACCAAAAACAAAAATATAACCCATACAACGATGATCATGATGCCAAAACCATGCAAATAAATATATACATTATATATATATATAGGGGTGGGACTTGCCCTTCACCACCCATGCACTCTCAAAATAGGTTGCATGCTCAAAATAGCCATGCGCCGCTACAAAAGAAACTAAGGAAGCATGCAAGATTCACCTAATAATAGATTATCTATAATTAACTCTATATCTAATCTTATTATTAGCTCTAACTTCACATGATGCTTGATCTTCTTCTAGTTCCCAAAAATAGCCTTGTGTATCCTTCAAGTATTCTTGTTCTTATCTAATGCATGCTCTACACTCAATACTATTCTTAGCCCATAAATGCAAATGGCTAAGTTCCAAAATATTTATTTCTCTGCACAACCTTCTTCACCTAAATTTCCATGTGCACCTACATGCCCACTTTCTACGTGCCCTATTTCCATGTGCCTTTGATACTTAGGCAGTATTTTGTCCAACCAATAGGCTTGGTTGAAGTAATTCCACTTAGATTTTGAAGGATTTATAATATGTCATGGAAAAGTGATTTAGATAAATTTACAATGATGTATGGCTTGTGTCTTGATGGTTTTATTTGATGGCTCTTTCAGGTCATTTTTTGCGAAAGAAGGTAGCTACATTTTCAAGATCGGTTTGCTTATGCTAAAAGAATGCATTAGTTGAGGAATGAGATGGGTGAGTTGATGTTTGATATCACTTGAAGAGTTCAAGAGGATTAATATTTTTTCTAACAAAGGAATTTTGAAGTCTTGAAAGTGACAACAAGGGTGCAAAATAGTTAAGTTTTCAAAAATGGTTTTATGGTACTTTGTTTTGGTGAAGAGGAAAGTTGTTGTGGTTTGAACCAATGGATGTTTCATGTGTTATAAATTGAAAAATGTGTTCTAAATGTCTTCCTAATTTCATAGAGTTGTCACATGCCATAGTCAAGTTCATATTGAGTGGTCTTGAGGCCCAAACATAAAACTAGGGTGTTGGAAACAACTGTTTGGTGAAGGTATGAGCATGTGGGCCCATTTAATGAAATATTTGATTGGTAAAAGACAATGTGTGACCATGGTTGGTTGTTATATGATATATTACATATTTTTGGTGAATTTTTGAGCTTGATTAATTATGATTTTGGCATGAATGGTTTTTTCTCATCATAGTGATGAGGTTTTGAGAATTTCTAGTGCAAGTTGGATTGTTTTTTGCATGACCGACCTATATGGGTCATATGTGACCATTGTAATGATTGTAATGATATTTAATAATGTTTTATGGGTTGAATATACTATAAGGGACCAACTTATCTCATATTTGGATGAAGAAAAACATATAAAACTAGTGTTTTGAGTCCATTTTTGGGCTATTCTTGCATATGTGCAGAGTTTGACCTATGTGAGAGAGGTTTTTTGTTAAAAGGCTGCATTTTATAGATAAGAGAGTGCATGATAGGTTGATAAATGTTTTTAAGAGTGTGTGTAAGGATTTGAAGTAAAAATAAGTGAAGAAAGTGAGAGATAGAGTGAGTTTGAGAAGCTAGGGTTTGAGCAAGGGTTTGAAGGTGTCTGGAAGCTGAATCTAGTGATCACCATCGACTGAGTTGTAACAAAATATCATTAGTGATATTTTTATAAAAATATATTATGATGAGTCATATTCATAGGATTATCTTGTTGTGAGTAATATCAATAAGGGTTTATGGGTTTGTTCTCTTTGTGGGGTTGTTGCCTCACTAAAGAAATCTCTTGTGATGTGTAATATTCACATGAGTCTTTATTTTGTGTAATATCAAAAAAACACTTAGTGGGTTTTCTTCTCCTTGAGGGTTTCCCACTTATATATTGTTTTATGGTGTTCCATCTCTTGTTCATGATAATTTTAATGTATGTTGTATGGTGATTTACATACATTAATGAATGGATGAGTGGTTTATGGTTTAATAAGAAAATATAATTTTTTTAAGGTTTTGTAATGGAATGACTCACCCCCTTATCAATCCATTGTGCTTCCAACAATTAGTATCAAATAAGGTCCTTGAGAAACAAGTATAACAACTTAAAGGAGGTCATATAAGCATAAGCAATGGATAAGTCTTTAGATATAGAGGCTATATTAAGGAGAAATGAAGTAGGTCAGTTAGTGATTAATTCCTACCAAGATTAGATCAAGGATATGGAAAAAGAGCATGGTAAAGTCATCAAGAGTTTGGAGTCACATGTTGAAAGTATGACTAAAGCCCTAAGAGATAAACTAGATACTTTCTCAAAGTATGAAGATAAGTTTAAAGATTTGGAATATGAATTAGAGGATGCTTCAGATATAGGTTGAATATGTATGGGATTTCGGAAGGTCAAAAGGCTTCAAATGACAATATTGTCCTAAGTCTCAAGGGAATGTAAAAGGAGAGTGATGGTGGATCTAGTTCAAGTTCCAAATTAGATGAGAATATGAATAAGAGGACTGATTTGAGAGGGTCTAACCATGTTAGATAACCTCATTATATGATGTATGGTTCTTCATTCAAAGAATATTGCTTTGTTTGTCATGATGTTGGTCATAGAGGTAGAGATTCAAAGAAAATGTCTTTTGAGAATGGTGTAGGTATCTTCAAGGGTGAATGTTTTTCATGTTGTGAGTTTGGACATAAAGCCAAGGATTGTGGATGGAATATTAGTGTGTTTGAACCAAGAATAAAGAGGAATGGGATTGTGTGTCACAAATGCCATAAGAAAGGGCATATTGCAAGATTTTTTCATCAAATAGGATCTTCAGGGTACTCTAGCAGATTTTAAGCTCAAAGTGGAAATATTTTCAAGAAGAATACTCTTATGAATGATTCCAAGGATGTTATGTCAGATCCTAAGGAAAAAATATGGTTGTTTAAGCAAGAGAAGTTAAGAGATCATATTCTCAGTCTGAAATGTAGCCTAATCCAATGAAGTTTGTCAAAGGTCTCAATGGTTTCAAGATGGGAGACAAGGTCGATCACCAAGGAAGTAAATTTTCCTTAGTTAAATGGATTAGAAGTGAATAAGACCATATGTGCCCTAATGTAATTCATTCCCATGTACATGAGAAGTTGAGGAGTTTAGGAGTTTAGAACACTTCAAATGTTATAAGGTATGTTAAGTGACCTATCTATGTACTTTTGAGTTATTTTCATAAATAGGTGCCTGAGACTAGTATTTTCATGTGTCATACTATAATGAAAGTGTTTTAGTCTCTTTTAAAGGTGTTTGAGAAGCTATCATGATAATAAAAGTGTTGTCTTGGTCTGAGTCATCATGATGAATCAATCTATGGTTATATTATGTTTTGAACAATGTATAAGAAGTTCTTTGTTTCCATAAGAAGTAGGAAGGTGTGTTGGGTCTGTCTATCCATTTTATTGATCATGAAATATTATGTGGGCTCATCTCTTTCTGAGGTCCCAAAAGGCATCAAGAAGTATGAAATGTTTCATAGAAAGGATGGTTTCATGGCTATTGAGGTTTAATGATTTGTGTCATGTCTTGAAAATGTGTCAAAATGTCTTGTTGTTATTGTTAAGTTTCCATCAAAGTATTATTTATATTTGTGTGTCTTGAGCTCAAATAAGGGTGAACCCATAATAAAGTTAGGTCTATGATCTGAGTCATGTTCAATCAAGTTTAGTCTGTGTTATTTGACTTGAGTTTTTCAAATAATCACATTAAAGATAGGTATATGTGTAAGAAGTATTCAAAGTCATGATGGTCATCAAGATATGAAGATAGTGTCTTAGCTGTTATAAGGTCATTCTAAACTAAAATGTTGAGCTACAAGTGATTTAAATTCAAGTGATTTCTTGAAATAGAGAAATATATCATAGAAGATAAAGTTAAGGTCCAGCAAAGAGAATGTTGATTTAAGAAGGCATGATTGAAGATTTTCAAGTTGATATGCACATATTCGGGATCGTGAAAGAGATTATATAGGTTTATTATGGTCAAAATGAGATTTATATATGATCATTGATGTCTATAATGTGGTTCACCATGTTAGTTAAATAATTTGTTCTCGGTGGACTAATATTGTTGAAGAAGGTTCTAAAAATTGTAATGTACTCTATTTCCGCCAGAAGGGTATTATGATATGTGTTGTATCCGATGAATTATATAAGTGTCATTAGTGGTATTGATATGAGTATGATATGGTGGTGTTATAAATTTGGCAAGATAAAAGATTAATGGTTCAAGACTCTAATTTGGGAACCTTACTATGTGTACCTATTATCTTGAGAACCCGAGAAGGTATGGTTGATTTCAGATGGTGAAGCCAATGAGATGAGATGTTGTGGAGGAACTTGAGAGAGGTGAGTCATATTGAACATGAAATATTGAAGTATTAAAAGCTAACTATAAGAGTTGGTGCAATATTTGGATGCTCGAAACCCTCCCTAGGGTTTGTATAGGGTCAAACATCTAATAGAAATATTATGAAAGTTGAAGATCATAAAACCTCTTACATATTATCTATGGACTATGTGTGAATGGATTTGAGAAAGATTTAGGGAAAAATGAATCATTTGAAGTGCAATAACCTTGATAGGATGTATGAAACCTATCCGTAACATGCTATAGTGAATATGAAAGGAAACATAACTTTCTACAGACTATATGAAGATAATGAAGAAAGGTTCAATGATTATGCAAGTAAGAAGTGATCATATTTATTATGGATTGATTTTGTAAATTAAACCAATGCTTTGAGATGGTTAAAAATATTCATTAATGTATGAAGTCCGATGATTCAATCTCAAAGATCCTAAAACTACATTTACACAACCATGGTATTGAGTGAGTGTTTAGCTTGATTTTTGACCTTGAAAGTAAAGTTGACACAGATCAATGCACTACATGCTTACAAATGAGCTATGGGAAGTTTAAGCATGATAGATTTAAAAGTGTGGAAATTATTGATCAAATATGGAAGATAGGCCAATTCCAAGGAGTGAGGAGTATAAGAGGTATACTATAACATTTTCCCATTTGAAGATATTTGGAAGCATCTACAAGGGAGTAAGAGTTTTCATAAAGGATTGAAATAATTTACAAATGAAATATGATGAAAATGAATGGTATTAAAGTCTATTGAAGGTATTTATATTCAACTTGAATTTAAAGTCTCAGTATAATGGTAATTATGCATTCATAATGGATGATGATGCTTTACGATTGAACGATTTTTCATTTATCTATAACTATCAAGGTCTAGATGTTGTAAGTGAATGTGTCTATGAAGGAGAAAATAAGGGTCTTAAGATTAATCAGTGAAACCAAAGTTTTATGTCCTGGTACAATGAATTTTATGACTCAGTATAACTGTATTAGACATCATGCTATTTTTACAATATTTCCTACCCCTAAAAATGGTTTTCAAAGTTGGATTAAAATGTATGAAGTCATTTAAATTCATGAAGGTATTGTATTAGAGGTGTCTTGCACAAAAATTTTGAAGGATTAATAAAGTTTACATCATTTGATGGAGGTGTTAACCAAAATAAGCTCCTCTTATTTTGGGTTAAATAGCATCCTTTTGTGCCTCAAAAAATTTTAACACATTTTAGGCACTCAAATTTTTTTGGGTATTGCTTCATCGTATAGAGAATTCCTTCCCTTTCCATAAAGGTAAGGAAGTCCTCCTAACTTCTTCTATTTTGCAAGTTATGGCTTGACGAGGTTTGGAGGGAAAATTCACCAAGGTGGACCCGGGAAAATTTTGGGCACTTAGCCTTTTGGCTAAAAAAATCAAAGGAAAATCTCGGTTCGAAAGCCCGCAGAGGAAAATATATTGTTTGAGGCCCACACCTAGTCAAGATGCACCATGTGTTAGGGTAGAGTGGCGGGGGCGGAAGGAATTCAAGTTTTTTGGCGTTTGGTAAAAATTTCTCAAAGTTAAAAATAGGAGCGCATCCTGCTTGAGCTAAGCAAATGATGCCACATGTCCAAGTCAGCAGTGGGAGTTAGGGTGTCGGAGGATTTTGGAAATTTTTCCAAAGTGGTGAAAACACAAAAGGAAAAATTTGAACCGCATCTCTGCATGCATTAGAAGCTGCCACGTGTCCACATTAAGAATGGAGTGATGGACCCACAGAGAATTTTGGGAAAATTTCCCAATTTCGCAAAAGGAAAGGTTGGGCCCGCGGATCAACCAAAAGGTGCCACGTGTCATCGGAGGAGCCAAGTGTAGATATTTTTGGGAAATTTTCCCAATTTGAAAAAAGAGGGAAAAGGTTCAAATTTCGGCCCGCGAACCCGATTTTTGCCCTAATTTCACCATTTTTGCCCTAAATCTTCAGAGGGGCATATCTTTCGCACTAGAGCTCAGATTTTCACAATTTTGGTATCAATGGAAATCTATTGAAATTATCCACACGATGGACCCATAAATTTTGAATTTTTATGGAGGTTGGTGGGATAAAATCAAGAAAAAATCTTTGGCATGTAAAAAAATTAGAAAACGATCCCAACCACCAAAATTAATCAAGTAGGGGCCTCTTTCTTGCTCTGTGAAGAAAATTACTTCAAAGTATGGGATTTTTCATGGAAACCCATCATTTTCCAGGCCAATTAAATGGATCTTGTTGGTGGTTGAATTTTTAAATCGATTTGCACATGTTTTCTCACTTTCTTTCATTCTGTTCGAGCGATAAAAGCTAGATTTGGCTCATTTGTAAAAGTTGTTCATCTTTCTTCTCTGCCTCTCCCTTCTTTTCTTCCCTAGAGTTGAAAATGGAGTTTGAACCTCATCCTCTGATTTGTAATGGAATTTTTACCTCTTTCGTGAAATGATGATTTTGCAAACTTTTGGAGCAATAAAAAAATGTGTTTTGTGATGCATTTGTCCATCCTTGCTCTTTTCTCGGTTGATTTCTTCTTACCTCTCTTCATTGTAGGGTATTTGTGCATGTTTGGATGTTCATTGCAGGTTTTGGAGCTGTGTTCATGGAGTTTTGGAACCATTTTTTGTGTGAAATCTATCTTTGGTCTGTGATGCACTTGTCCATCCTTTCCATTACTCACCTCTTCTTGTTGCATGTCGGCTTTGATAGATAATCAACATTTTCCTTCTCTAGTGTATCACCATTTTAGTGTAATATTTTTCCCCTCTTTTCTCTCTCTTTGTCTCCTTGGCATGGTTATATTAGGATAGATTTAGCTTACCTACACCGGAATAGCTTGTGGCGGGTAGTTTAGGAAGAGGAACCAACCTTCTTTGGAGAGCTTTCCCCATTTGCAAAGGTTCCACACTTTGGGAAAGCTCAATGTTGTGCAACCACACTAAATGATTTTGCCTTAGAAAAGCATATCCATAACTCATTTGGGGGTGTTGTGAATTTGCACTAAGAGGAGGCAAGTAAGATGAAGTTGGTAATTAGAGGAGATAATGTGATTGTTGTGAATGTTCGGAGTTTTTAGATCACCGAAATGACATGGATATTCCCTCATTGATCTTGATCGATAAGAAAGATGTGTTAAGGAGGAAAATTTTTCCCTTCTTATAGGTATCTTTATTTAAAGTAATTCATATGCACAAATAGGATGTATTTGCATGAAAAAGGTAGAAATCACCGAATAAGTGTCTTAAGGATAGTGATAAGTGTCTTGGGAATCTACAAGGCATTCATTCAAGGTAAGAATTCCATTTTTTTGCATTTCCTACTAGATAAGGATGATAGATGTATAGGGGAGATATAAGGGGTTGAACCATGATGTTTGTGCATATCTAGAGCTGGTATAAGTTTTTTCAAAAATTCACTAAGAATGTTGTTTAGGGAAAATGGTCCTAGAATGTGACATGACAATATTAGAGGAAAATTGTGTGCTTGAGTATAAATATACCTAGATGACGATGTTATAACATGATTGAAGGATAAAAGGAGTATCGAGTTTAGGGGAGCTGGTTTAAGGCTCATATCAGGTACAAGGATCATTTTTGCTATTTTACGAGTTAAAAAAAGAGATTTCAATCGAGGGGAGATTTTTGAGAAAGTAAGTCAAGTTTGTGCATTGTTTCCATTGTGTTTAGTCTTGTGTTGTCATTAATCATGTTATGTCATCATAGTATCCTTTTTCATAGATGGAAAAGGGGGAGAGAAGCATTAGAAACATGGGAATAAAGTCATGTGTGTGTTTTTATGTTTGTTACCATCAATGTATCTCGAAGGTGGTTACCATCAATGTTGAGCCCAAAAAAATGACTAAGTCCCATAACAAAGGATAAAAACATGGGGAAAGAGAGTAGGATGAAGGCGCATGAGGAAGCATGTGTAAGGATAACTAAGTTGTGCATAGATAGCTTGACCAGCTTAACCATTTTGGAATGAAGGGATAGAGTTATACTTATAAGATGCGAGGTTTGCACACGGGAGCATAAAAGGGTTTGAGACTCACCACATTTTGGGTTATGGTGTTACATGGAAAACACATGAGGATGTGGGTAGGTGTGATAATGGATAAGGTTAGAACATGGAGAATTGTAATCCAAGGAAAGAATATTCTAGGATATGGTTATCATGATAGGATTAAGAGATGTAAAGTAGAGTTAGTTATGGATTAGTTGACACTTGTATGTTTAGGGTACTCGAGTATGGTAGGGTATGATGACATTTGGCATGTGGTTTTCTCTTAAGTGATGTTGAGGTAGTGAAGGAGAGATCCCACTCTATTTAAAAATGTATTTGGATCTAAAATGATAGAGGCAAAGAAGATGTGTTATGCGAGGCAAGAAACAAAAGTGGGGCTTTAGATGCATAGGAGAGAGCATGGCTAAAAACTCTTTGAGTAGAGTCATTTTGTAGGTTTAGGATGTTATTTATTGATGTATTCAGTCTGTTATGACCCTCTTGATGTAAGTTGGCTCACGTAAACAATTATAAATTAATGTATTCAATGGATTTTTCTGAATATATATGTTTATGGGTGTTAACCCTTGTGTTATTCGTATTGCTCAGGGTTCAAATTTGATTCTTATGTGTTGCTATGATGTTTAAATTTATATTATGGTGCATATACACATAGATCTAATTTCTTTACCTCTGTGCTTGAATGAATGTATGTATTTCTGTTTGTAGATTGTTTTTCTATTCATGGTAACATTCTTGACAAATCTCACATAGAAGAGGGGCATGAAAACTTCATGCACCTTGGGTGAGATCCCAGGCTTTAGGTCAAGGGGCGATATGCCTACATGCCCGGAATTAAAAGGTTAAGAAAAGTGACTACATCTTGGTTCCATTGCCGGGACCTCATTTTAAGCTATCACAAAAATGGTGTATGATTGCAGAATGCTTGACCTTGGACAACATGATGACTTGGCTTAAGAACATGGAGGATGAGTTTACACAGAGATTCAACACTAGACTTGAGTTTGATGCACATACATGGGTAGAGGATCATTTGTATCATGATCTCTATGAAATGTTATTTTGATTTTTTCCAATAAAACTGTATAAATGGTTGTCGACGTATGCATTAAGGAGGAGTTGGTACTATTGACATCATGTTTAGACCCAAGAAGATTATCAATGGATTCATGATTCTGATTTGATTTGGACTTGTCTTTGTTGATTGCTAATGGAGTGGTGTGTTTACTAGATACATGTTGGAGTACGTGGTTTCTACTTATTCTTTCCCAAAGGTTACTGAGTTTGAGTTCTTGTGAGAATCGAGAGGATATTTATTGCATGTTATATCATTAGCCATTAAGATCCTGCTCATCACTCCGAGTTTAGAAGAATTTCCTATGACTAGCTAAAACTCCAAATAGGCATGGGACATAAAAGAGGGTATGGTGAGAAATGGTGGATCCTACAATAGAAGTGGAGAGAGAAGAGAGATGGATTAAGTACAATGAAGTGTGGGAGAGGGATTTTGCAAAACAAAGTAAGATTTTAGGAGTGATGGATGTTTGGAGGAAGACGTTGCGGGAAGGAGTTGAGGTTCATGTGGAGGGCATGGAAACTGAGTAGTCTGTGCTACCTAATATTGGAAAATGTGGAAGAAGAACCCCTTCAACTTTAGATGAGAGATCATTGTATGGAGAAAGGATATGGAACATAGGTGCACATTTGAACCCACCTAGTGATCCAACCCTTTCACTTATTTTTCCAATTTATGAGACAAGTATTTCTAGTTTGGTTGGAATTGGTAAGCAAGAAACATCAGGTAGATATCATTTTACATTACATCCATTTATGGCAATGTAGACATTTCTTTTTTTTGGTGGTATCTTGTCAGGCGCATCATTTGGATAAGGTGTGGGCTTAAAGAACATGGGTATCACATCTAGAAGTAGTTCAACTTCATAGACCGTTGGAACTCAGTTTAGTACAATGGTGGGAATGCAGATTAACACTACTTTAGGCTCTATTATTGCATGGGAGGATGATTTGGTGGAACTAGGGGGTCAAGAGTTAGTGGAGTTAGTGGATCTTGTGGTGTAGGCAACGCAGAGGGAATCAAGGTTCGGATCTCGTGGACAAGGACCAAAACCCCATCAACAGGTATTTTACGAGAGATCTCTTCATTTTCCTAATTATTAAGGTGTCAAGGATACTGCAGAGCATGTAAACAATTGTTAATTTCTTTGACATGCTAAGGGATCACTCCCAAGAGTGGAAGGCAAGTCACTTTGAAAATATTAAGTCCCGTGTGTGTTAATAGGTCTAGTGCAATAGGGCCTACGAAGTCTATTGCCCATTTCTCAAAAGGTTCAGTGCTAGGGATAGGGTGCAAAGGCATTTCATCTCTCTTTCTTGGCTTGCCAATGTGATGAAAATGGTCACATGCTATACAATGGTATTTTTAATCCTTATAAAAAGTTTCCCACCATAATCCTTCCATTAAAATTTTACGTGCGGTGGCGTCACCTACATAATGTCCACCCACACTTCCTCTGTGTGCTTCCTCTATGATGGCGAGGTGCTCATGCTCTAGTACACATCTATGCAAAAATTTATCACACCTTAACTTGTATAAGTCCTCAACGATCAACATGTAGGGAACAACGCGTATAGCTAGTTGCTTTCTTTCTAATGCCTTCATCCCTTTTGGCACCACACCTTATTTTAGGAATACCGCAATCTCCTCCAAGTCTGAGGGTGCACATTGCAACCTAAACAGTTGCATTTATGGAATAGCCTCTTTAATACTCTACATGTTCTCCCCTAAATCAATCCTTGACAGATGATCATGTCCACAATTAATTTTTCCAAGCTTCATAACTACCGTAAACTCAAACTCTTGAAATAATAGCACCCACCGACATATGTGCCCTTATAGAATGGGCTTGTTCACTAAATAATTTAATGCCATGTGGTCAGTGTAGAATACAAAGGGTGTTACCAGCAGATACTATTTGAACTTGAAAAGTGTGTAGATCATTGACAATGCCTCATGCTCACTCATGGTGTAATTATACTCTGCTGGTGTTAACTTCCTACTTACAAAACATAGAGGGTGATCAACAATTCCTTCACCTAGCTATGCAAGCACTGCTCCAATGGTGGTTCTTGAGGCATCTACATGAACATGGAAGGGCTTATCCCAAGAGGGAAAATGTAATATAGTGTGGTGACAAGCCTATCCTTTAATGTGTCAAATGCCTTCTACTGCACCTCTTCCTAATAGAAGGCACTTTTATGTCTGAGAAATTATTCTAGAGGTGCAACTATCTTGGCATACCCCTTGATGAATTTTTTGTAATAACCCATATGCCCAAGAAATCCACACACTGCACTTTGGCTAGTAGGTTCTTCTAATCCCACAATAACTATAACCTTGGCAGGATCCACTAGCAAGCCTTCATTACATATGATGTGCCCCAATAAATTCCCAAAGGGTGTAGCAAAGACACACTTTTTAATGTTGAGAGATATCCTTAACTACCAAAATCTCTAAAACATCAGCCTCAAATTATCTCAGTGGTATTTTACTAGCCCATATACTACCCAATCATCTAGATAAACTTGAAGGAATTTGTGGATGAAGTCCTAGAACGCCTGAACCACTATGCGCGAAAAAAAAGAGGCACATTATTTAACCCAAAGGGCATGACCGTGTATGCAAAAATTCCCCATTCAATGGTGAAAGTTGTCTTCTCCTAGTCTTCCTTTGTAATCCAAACTTGGTGGTACCCCGAAAATCCATCCGTAAAGGAATAGATTTCACACCCAGTGACTCCCTCTAAAATTTCTTCAGTGAAGGGGGTTGGAAAAGGATCAATGACACAAACCACATTCAGCTCCCTATAGTCCATGCATATCCTAATCTGCCCATCCTTCTTGATGCTTATCACCATCAGACTTATCCATTCTGATTCTTCCACAACTTCAATGATTCTAGAAGCTATCATTTTTTCTATCTCTTCCTTTACCTTTACGTATAAATTGGGATTCATCCGGTAGGGTCTCTTCCTAACCGGGTGCACACCATCCTTCAACTTTATCCTCATCTCCCCCAAGGAATGGTGGACACCTTTGAGCTCATGGTACCCATGCGGGAATAAATCCTCAAATTCACGCAAAAGATCTATGACCTTAGAGACTTCCTTCTCGATTAGTAATCTCTAAAGATAGCTTCCTTAGGTCCTCGTCCGAGCTGATGTTAACCTTCTTTGAATTTAAAGGGTCAAAGTAGGCGTGCACGTGAGCATCAACACTTTCCACTACCTCACAAATCCCCATAGAATGGTTAACATCTAGGCTCTCTGCTTCCTCTCCATCAATAACATATACTAATTTCCCTTTCTCCTTTTCCAACCATGCATTCTCAAGTCGGATCTCTTCGCTTCTTCTACTTCTTCTTTAAAGCATGCCTCAAACCTCGGTTTACCTGGCAGCAGCCCAATAACCTATCTTCTGCCATGGCACTATCCCCCATGGTAAGACACTTTACAACTTGCAATGACTTATCAACTGATGGCTTTTTACTTCAATATTCAAACATTTGAATAAGGTCACCGTTAGCTCTTACAAATTTCCTATTTGGTGGCATTTCTTAGAATGTATGTACCATGTGTGTGCATAACCCTATAGTGTAGACTATAACTTGTGTACCCAAAGGGATGGTGGCAAAGCTTCCGCACCTTCTTAGGGAAGGCCCCTCATGTATACTTAGGTAATTTTTTTCTTCCTAGGCACCGGACCGTACGCGCCTTTGTTACTTTTTATTACGAATGCTCTCAACTACTGTCTAATCGATTCATAAGTCCCATGTGCCAAATTATCACATGCTAGGCTAGTGGTGTCACTTACTAACTGAGCATCCTCAAACTGGATAACTCTGCTTGGTAGGATGGATTATCTCTGATCCTCGATTGAGTTCACATATATCCTATCCGTGACTTCTTCCCCAAAGGTTCAAGATAGAGTGTTGACTTCCCATCGCCTAAAGGTATAATAACCCACTCCTCCTTATTTTCAAATCTGATGTAACCCTTGTTGAACCAAAGGTCAACATTGTTCTTGTAACACCATGGGCACCCAAGTAGAGCTGGGAAATTATCCACCAAGAATTTGAAGTCCCTGCACTTGAAGTCCCCAATAAACTTAGCTCCTCAATAGTGATAAATGCATCCTTTAAGACACCAATGAGCATTTCCTTCATTTTTTTTTCCATATACAAAAATTTAAAGATGGTTGTAATGCAAGCCCTCCCATCGATGCCAAGCATCTAATGTCATAACATTGACCTACATGCCTATGTGAATGAGGATATTACTAAGGATCCAACCATCTACGACGCATCTAATGTGATCTCCTTGTCATAGTCAAGGCCGTGTGATGATAAAGGTTTGCATACAAGATCTATCTCTTACACCATTCTCCAACATGTGGTACCTTCTCCCTCAACCATTCCCCTAGCAAGGGAATAACATTTTCATGCCTTAACATTTTACATACTTCCTTGACCTCATCCAGGTCATCCTTTGGTGCCTCAACCTTTCTCCTTTGCTCCTCCCTCCTGGACTACTCCTTTAGGCAATAGATTTCTCCTTGTAAATTCTGAATGACATCCATGGTATCTTGATATACTTCCTTTTGATGCACAGGGTTTGGGTACTTCCCATGAACTACTTCCTCTCTTGAAACCAAGGTCCTCTGCCTTGGTATTTCCTTTGCACGCGTAACCTTTACTCTCATTATTACTAAAACAGGTTCTAATTCTACATCACGTGTCACTTACAACATCCATTATGTGTCTATCTTCTTGATTCTTACCATTGCAACACCCTTGTCTTTCCGTTGCTGCTGATTCATGTGCTCAAACAACTCTGGGAATTCCTCATACTTGTGCTTCTTTCCACACCATGAGCATTGTAACAAGTCCAGGCACTCCCATTTATAATGTTCTCGTAGATCCGTAATTAAAACAGTTCTATGCAGAACTCACTCCTTCCTCCTCTACGGTTACCACGACCACATAATCCTCCGTAAAATCCCCTTCCACACATGCCACCATCTACGTGCTCCTCATAGCGGTGATCATCACCCTTAGAACTATTGCAATGTTGGTTTGGTGCACCCCATGATCAATGGCCTCATGGATTTGATCAATGTGCCTACAGTCCTTGGTATCATGTGTTGTAGAAGTGCAAATTTTATAGTAGCAAGACACATTCTTCTAGATTACACGCTATAACAAGGGGCACCTACTTGCATCATGGTCCCCATGAAAAATTGCATAGTCTACTATCACGATGCATACTACCCTCCAGGGACAACTACCCTTGACATGCCCCTCTACTTCACATTCTGTGCACCATAAACCACCGCAAGTCTTATGCAGTTGAGTTTGCATGGACAATTTCTTCAACTTCTTAGCCATAACAACAATTTGAGCCTCCAAAATGGGCTAACTCCAAGATCAACACTACCAACATCCTTGCACGTAGAGCAGCTTCCAATGCTTTACATGGGTCTCAGTGAACATTTTATGAGATAAGGCCCTTCTTAAAGGGGTGATAAATCCTCCAACAAACCATTGATCATTATATGGAGGGTGAATATCATATGATAACTTAGACAAGAGAGTATTAAAGTGCACATCATACTCCCACATGCTCTTTGTGATTCCCTCAGTAAAATTTCCTTTAGGGAGTTGATGCTCTTCTTTAAACTTAGGGATGTGGAATTCTACCAAGAAGGTGTTCTTTAAAGTAGTGTAATCCACCACCATTTGATGGGGGTCATATTTCCTAAACCGCTATGTGTGCGACCTGCAATGTTGTTACAAATTGACTAGCCTTCCCCCTCTGAGGTTGTGATCCCTTTGCATGCCATAGCAGCTCACATTTGTGAACATGCTCCGTAACATCCTCAATACCTCTATAATCTGGAAAGTGTAACGACATCTCAAAGAATACCTGAGGGGGTGGCTGGGGCCCTTGTCCTCCTGAGCCAGAGCCTTGGTTTCCTCTGGTGTTCCCTCCACCACCGGATCCACCAGGTCCACCCAGTCCTATGCCTCTTGAGCCACCAGATCCACTAGAACCACTAGGTCCACTAGGTCCTGTAGGAGTTGTGCCAAGTGCCCCTAAGGTTCCACTAAACTATGTGCTGATGATCTGTGATAATTCCCCACTACCGCTATTGCACCCCACACCACTTCCAGATGCAAGACCAAAGGCTTGTATACTTTCTCCTTATCCAAAGACTCCTCCAAATATGGGGATATGTGTAGCCATAGAAGTGGGAACTAAAAAATTATACCTCCTAGGTGCAAATCATCACTTCCACTAATTCCAACTGGGTCAATGATACTTCTTCCTTGTTCTGGAAAACCAAGTGCCAGGGTTTGGTCACTGGGTGGGTTTAGATACATGCCAATGACTCTTATTTCTCCATGTGACAAACTCTCATCGGAAGTCAAGGGGTCTCTCTTACACGCTTGCAAGATGGGGTAGCACAGATCGCTCGTTTCCACGTCCTACACGTGAACCTTAACTCTTTCCCACAATGTCCTGTCTCCATGTAGACCCATCACACTTACAACCTCTTATCATCTAGTAATCTCCCTTTCATGCACTTCACTATACTTGAGCCTTCTCGCCTCCCTTTCCTTCTCTCTCATAATATCTACCATCTTCCTCCACCCTAGCTCCCTCACCCAGTACTCAGAATGGTTTAGCCGGTCATTGGAAATTCCTCTAGACCCAAAGTAACAACCAGGATCTTCATTTCCAGAGGGATAGAACATACAAATGATCCTCTGGGATCCCACATAAATTTAAACTCATTAACTTCTGGGAAAGAATATATGGAAATAGTGTACTCCAGAGTATAGCTAGTCAACTCACCTTCCGCCCAATGATCCACACATGAGTCCACATCAGATCTGTATCCCGTAGCCTTTGGTAATGTTCTTGGGTCCACACATGTGATCTAGATTACCAACTTGATCTAGACACACATACTGCGTGAGCCATTCATACAACTCTACTGGGAAATAATAGAAAAATGTTTCATATAAATCATGGTAGATGTTCTCTTCTACCAATTTATGTGCATCAAACTCAGGTCCAGTGATGAATCTCTGAGAAAATTCATCCTCCATGCTCTTGAACCATGATTCAACACTTTCTAGAGTTAAAAGTTCTGTCATTACTCATTACCTAGATCATGATGTATGTCATTTCCCACTACAACTTCAAAAATAGGTCCCGACAATGGAACCAAGATGTAGTCATTTTTACCCTTATCACAAAAGAAAGGTACCCCATGCACGCCGACCTATCACCCAGCGTGGGCACTCACCCGAGGCACACGCGGAGCCGAGTCTCTCTTTTATGTGAGTTTAGTGGGAAACATCATCTATGATCCATATTCAAGGGTTTTGAAAGGAGTAAAACATACAAGCATCATAGAGCTCAGAACGGCTTCTAGATCCTTGCAGTCATTCCAGATAGAAAATGCTTAACATATTGGATAGCTTATACCAAAACAGAAAGAAGTTGTACAAACACTCATACTTAATCATAAATATAAATGCAAAAGAATTCTGAGAAATATGTATGCATTAGAATCATCAATGTTCATATTCATTGTAAACTGGTAACCTCCTTATATTCATGGAGTCATTACAAAATGTTACAGAGAAGCAAACCATGCAATCATGCATTATATCTAGACTCATATGACTAGGCTCACAAAATAAATTTATAACCCCATACCCTTGATACATCCTTCCCTAAGCATAATTTCCCAAGCTAACGAGTTCTTGCAGATTTATACGGAGCTCCCGCCTTGTTTGATTGTTCTTTTTCCTTCTACAGGTGCTTGTATATATAGGATTTCTGGGCTGCCAACTCATCCTCCAGTGGCCTCAGATCTGATGCCAAGTGTCTAAATGTGGTCCTCCATGCGGGCATGCTCCTCTAGGCTTGAGATTTCCATCTTTTACCATGATGAGCTTCTAGAAGCTTCTACCCTAGGCATGCTCCTTCCTAGGCCACCCTATCACCAGTTGGCACCTTATCCACTCCGCATGCACATTTGGGTCATGCTTTTCATGTGTTCTACCAAAACACCCAAATGGCTAAGTCCTCGAACCCCTGGTTTTGTCTGCATGCGCGTGCCACATATTTCCTTAAAACCTTCTCTAAACCCTATCCTGTGTGCTTTATCCTTGCACACTTTTATTTAACTAGGCCTTGTGTGCCTATACACCCTTTTGTACTTAGCCAATATCTTAGGGGCCCAATACAATTTATGTGCATACTAGTAGGGATCCCGAGGTACTTGAGACATAAAAGGAAGGAGTTATCCAATGGGATGATGCAAAGTCTAGGAGTGATACTAGTAGTGTTTCATGTGACAACTGGGTACATAACACTTATGAAATGGTTGTACACAAAGTGAGAAGTGTCATTACACGCATAAGAGGGCCGTGTTGTATCGTATTTGGGTAGTAGCCATGTACCAAGATACACTGGGGAAGGAAATCCTGAAGTGTTCTTATGAACTATGGAATTTTAGTGGATAGATCAAGTGGAAAGAAGGAACATGCTACTTTATACTCTATGCAAGACAACAGTGCACTGGTGGATGGTTCATATGGATAATATTTTGGAGTGGCAAGAAGTGAGAATCACCTTCTCTGCTAGATTTCTTCGAGAAATGCACCTACTCAAATATGTGAATTTTGTGGTAAGGACCATGTTTAACACCA
This sequence comes from Taxus wallichiana var. yunnanensis, assembly GCA_018340775.1. Taxonomy (NCBI): domain Eukaryota; kingdom Viridiplantae; phylum Streptophyta; class Pinopsida; order Cupressales; family Taxaceae; genus Taxus; species Taxus wallichiana. The sequence goes on from CM031244.1 coordinate 277,631,912, forward strand.
CGTTCGGTGAGTGTGATAGATTCTAGACAGAGGGGGCAAGAAGCTTTACCACCTTCATTGTGGGTGTAAAATTTCTACTACACCTTGTGAGGTTGTGCACATTCCTGGTATGTCTATGCAGAGTTGAATAGAGAGATGGTGAATTGGCAAGAACTGACTACATGTATGATTCATACCTTTGACTATTTTTCCACTAAACCTATGATGAATGATGCATTACGGGTTATGAAAAATTTGACAATTAGAGATAATGCAAAGATTAAGGAATTTATTTAGGAGTTACTAGGTGATTTAGACCTATAGGCACACTTTAAAGAGGAAAATATAGATGCGAGAACAACTTGGGTGCACCTTCCTAGAAAAATAAAAGGGAAAGATGTTCTATGTGTTTGATGATGAATAAGTGGAGAATATGGATGTTGAGCATACAAAGGGTAAGCGTGAGGTCTTACACAATGAAGATGAAAAAGTGTGTACCTACCATGAGTCAATGAAAAATAAAAAGGTCAACATTGGAACAAATGCTAAACCTGAAGAGGCCATCATTGGAGATTATTGGTCTTACTCTGAGGTTGCTAAGATAATTGAGTTGTTGTGTGATTTCAAGGACAATTTACCTAGGGGGTATCATTAATTGAAAGGGGTACATGAATATTTTGGTGAGATGAGAATCAAGATAAAAGGTGTGTACCCAGTTAAGAAGAGGCCTTACAGGATGAACCCTAACCTATGTGTTAAGGTGAACAAATAAATTGAAAAGATGCTGAATTCTAGAATCATTGAGCCCATTGAGGAGTCAGAATGGGTTAGTCCTATGGTTATTAGTATAAAGAAAGATGGAAGAATCATAATTTTTGTGGATTATAGGGAGTTGAATGTTGCATGTGTAATAGATCCTTTTCCCACACTTTATTTCTCAATAAATCTTAAAATGTGTTGCAGAAAGTGCGAGATCTATTCCTTTAATGATGGATTTTTGGTTATCATCAAGAGAGAATAGCTAAAGAGGATCACAAAAAGACAAATTTCACCACCGAGTGGGGAAGTTTTGCATACACGCTTATTCCTTTTGGATTGAAGAATGCACTGCAGATTTTTGTGCATTGTTGTATAAGAATTCCAGGACTTTATTCATAAGTCATTGTAGGTTTATCTGGATGATTGGTGATTAAATAAAATGGGACTATGTATGGGGAAATAATAACCCTAGTTAATTTCATTAGAGGACTAAAAATGCTATAATAAAAGACTAAAATAGTAAATAAAAATTTAATTAATTACTCTAAGTGAAATAAAACCCTAAATGTGTAAGAGAAGGAAAAGAAATAGCTTAGGCTGATTGGCGGTGACTATCACAGTTGTCACGATATGGAAATGGAATTAGGAAGTGCGAGATGAACACTCAAAGACCTGTGAAGGAAAAATATTTAGAGGATCTATGATGAATGGGGTGTCTCGGGGTTCCTTGGTCTACAACCTAGGTGCTCTAAAACTTTAAATGCTCTAAACCTAAATTTGGTATGGTCACAAGATGTCTTTGAATAATTTTTTTCTATCACGCTGGATCTACCGGTGAGTCGTGTGATGACTTACAATGCAAAAGAAAGTATCAAACTATATAAAAATAAAATATGCATATGAATGGGTCGACGACCTCATCCAAAGAAACTTGTGGTCTTATCATTGAGAATTGCACTACATTTCAGACCCAAATGTGGTTCTGGAGTGTGTGTGCATGTTGTGCCCTAGGTGCTCTCGTGCAAGTCACACTTTGTGAAGTAGCGAGCAATAAGTAACTATAGAAAATGTAAATAACATGTGTGCATGGAATAGAATAAAATCCCCCTATGTAGTGTATGTATGCAAATATCCTATCCTTGATGGATGGCACTATGTGGATGCAAGTGATGTAATGGATGTAACTTTAGATGGAGTGATAGTAGTGTGTGTGACGCTATGACCTAGGACCCTTATTATGTTCTTGGAGATTTATATTTATGGGGCTCTCAAGATTAATTTCTTAATTAATCGCCAAGACCAACTAAGAAAAATATAAAGAAAACAAACGACTGAAAGACCCCAAAATGAAACGAGAACGGATGTGTATAGATCAGGGCACCTGGGGGTGCCCAAGATAAGCTGATGCCCTAATTTGGGGCTAGAATGACGGGTAGTTGCAAAATTGATGGATAAGTGCTAAAAACTACATGGGAACTATGAAATAAAATATAAAATAGAGATGGCTAAAATGTGGGATTAATTAGTACTTTATCCACTTGAGAACCTTCTAAATAGAAGTATAAGACCAGGTTGAATTATGTGTAAAGTGCATAATTTTGTGTCTATATTTTTCCCCCACTTTATGTTGGTGAGAGGAAAACTTGGTAACATAAAGTAGATAGAGATGCGTACTTGATATCCATGTAGAGTGTAGAAGAAGACGTGCTGATGGACTAGACTCAAGTGTGGAATGACAAAAAGAAAAATGTGGGGGAACATGGAATATTCGTTAAACCCTTTAATCTCTGAATTCTGACAAGATTTTAAATTTTATAAACCAAGACCGAGAAATAATATTTTTGCATGAATTACATTTTTCTTAATTTCAATGTTTTATATTTTACAGAAGGGTTTGTAATGACAATGAGTAGAATGTCCTTGTATCAGTAACTCAAAATTTATTTAATAATTCTTACATTTACTTCTATTTTTATCAAAGGTGTTCATTAATTCAACAGGTTTTTATGAGGAAGGAAAATATTCCTTCTTAGTATCCTTACCATATTATTGAATTCAATTACTAATAATTTTTCAACATAGATATTTCATCATATATTAGTAATAATGACGAGGTCTTTGCTAACTCGAGTGAAAAACCCAATCTGATTACTCCCAACTTGAGTTACAACCCTTCTTTCCTAATACAAACATTGGTGGAGGATGGTGTCGTATTCTACGATAAATTTTAGCATAAAGGTCTTGAAACAGGAATTTTGTGTGAATCCCTTCCTGGAAGCATACAATTTTTTTACAAATCAATATTTACCTTGATAAGGTTAAACATCCCTTTATTTTTCTAAGCTCTAATTTCAGAGCCTTAATACTCTTAATTTTCCACTACCAAATAAGGTTGCACAACATATGACACCTAAGAATCACCCATAGGTTCATATTTTTACCTATAAAGGCATTATGTAAGGATGCATATACCAAAATATATCTCTAAATCACCTTCCTATTGTATTTTTATATCAAAACAATCACATAAAATTACAATTTAGTCAGAAATATGCAAACCAAACTCTTAGAAAGATTTTCTTCTTTCAATACTTCTTAAAGTATTATCATATTTGATTTTCATTCACCCTTTTTGAGTTTATTAGCTCCAAGTGCTCACCTAGAGTTCCTAAGCAAGGCCAAATTTCATATTCAATAAGGAATTTGATGTTGTATACATAAACCTTAATGAAATCCATTTTTGATAACTATCATAAACCATGTGCAGCTGCATGAGAGTATACTGATCCTACTCAATCTCCCTCAACACTTTGTACGAGCCAATACATCAAATGTATCAATTGGTCTTAATTTTTCATGATATGATAATTAAGTGAAGATATCTAAGTGACTACCTAGGTTCCGCCAAGGAATCCCACCAGGAATATATCATCTTAGATCATAGTAAAATCACGATAGTGTAATAAAAAACTTACACTACTTTGTAAAAAGTTTCGTAGTCGTGTATGCCATGCCTCGATTCCATGGTGGCACAATCATAATTGGGAACTTGTTATCTCACCTTAATCACTTATTCAGTTATATGGATAAGCAATCAATAATGTTGTAGACAACTACAAGTCTTGTTTAAGGTAAAAATCCAGATTAAACTGCAAGAGGACGTACTTCTATGTCATCCTATGATTCCTATAGTAAAGTAAGTGTCTCTGTATTGATTCACCTCATTACTAGACCACTTGCCTTCCCATAGCCATCATAGGTTATTATTGGTATATATATGCATGAGGTTCAATATGCTTTTATAACTCTAATAAGGGCTATACTTAATAAAATAACTTTCCACAATTCAAGTTCTTGATGAGGCAACTCAATATAGCTGCTAAGTATCAAGATTTCGAAATAGTGGCTGCCATCATTGTATGAATACAAATGTGTAGTAGACATAGTGAGTTAACCCACAAAGGGTCCTAAATTCTTATTGTTTCCAAGTATTAATTAAATCAAGACAAAGTTATCCTAGGTCTCATGACACTTTAACCTCGAATGAGTCGCACCTAAGGTCCTATCTCAAGTTGATCTAAGGATAATTAATTTTCCAATATCAATTTATTACCTTATTAAATCTCATGCCAATAATATACTTAAGTGGAGATCGAAACGATCTTATATTTAAGTTCAAAATTACATATTTAAAATTGTCTTAAGCTTAATCAATTAAGCCTATGTTTCTTATTAATACAGTTGTGTATCATGCCACTAATTTAGTTACATCTCTACAGGGCAGCATTAATACAATGTCTCTATATTTCATATTAATAGAGATTGTGCAATTTCACATTGTTATAAGTGTAGGTATGTATCATACCTTTATCAAGTTTCATAAACTATTAATGTTAGTCAACATTTCATCTTAAGCACACAATCTTTCTTTATTTTAAGCTTAATTGAAAATATTCAATTGTACATGCTTATATTAGGTCATTCATTGACATCTACCATAAGCACTTAGTTTTTAAGTATTTCATTAAGTTTCATCACTTAATGACTTATTCAACCTTAAAGGTGTGCTTCCTTTATTTCTTTTTAGGACATATAACCTTATTCATAAGTTCATAATGATTCATTACAGTATAGCCCTTGTAAGGGACTTAATATCATTTCATGTGAACATAATTTCTTAATTCAACAACTTATATAAAGGATTCCTATGCAATCAATTTAAGATCATTTATATAATGTATGTATTTACCTTTCATATCTTCATTATAATTCATACGTTATTTAGATAAACAATTGATATTAAATTATTCATAAAAGTAACCTAAGGGTTGCATATGGCACTAAGGCGACGATTCTAATGGATTTTATTTGATTTGATTAGGTATTAATGCAAGGAGGTATTGCCAGTTTGGCAAGGGATAGTTAACTTTAGTGGGGCTTACGTGGAGGATTCACTAAGTATGGAATTGCATGTTGATTTGGAAATGGTATTCGCCAGTTTTGGGAGGCGGTGGCAAGGAGAGATAAGTGGGAGAATTGGGATTAATGGAATTAATGGATCTTAGTTTTTGTGTGCAAACCATCTTGGAAACAAGGGAGGCAGATTTGTGGGAGGTTGTTTGGTTTTGCATGCCTCGCAAATTTTTCTCTGCATGGAGCTATCTGGTTCTTTGAACCAGCAGTTTCGACTTCTTCTTCTTCTTGGCTATTTTTGGTTTCTCTGGTCTATTTTTTATCAAGGGAATGTATAAGAAGCATTAGAAGAAAATTTGTTTGGTTGTTGATCTTTCGTGGAGAAGAAAAAGAGTGGGAAGCTTGGTTGAAGTCTCCTTTGAATTTGCAGAAGCACTATCAGGCATGATAGGCCCTACCCATTAAGATTTCTTGCTTTCTTCTAAGTGATTCATTAGAAAAATCTTCTCTCATGAGATAAATATTTGCATGATTTGTCTGGTTATCTACTTGCATGTTTTTATGAATCTATGTGATATTTGGAATGAAAATCTATTGTTGGAAATGATAGTTTTTTGGAAACTTTCTCTATGTTAGTTTAATGGTGGCATGCATGTAAATCTTGTATTGGGAGATCTGTATTTCATTCTGAAACTTGTTTACAAGGCTGGTGTTGATTAAACAGGCACTCGTTGCCTTATTTTTCATTCTGAACTATTATGTGTAGTCTTGTGTTTTGTTTGATTTGGTACTAGAGCTTGTATTGTTCTAAACTTTTTTGAAGCCTTGTGATTAACACTATACTCATTTTCAGTACTTGTGTGATTCAAATTGTAGTTGAATCAATGAGTTTTGTTTTGTACATGTACTCTAAGCTTGGAAGTTTTATTCTTATTTAAGGATTTGAAAATGCTTGAACTCATATTAGAGCATTGGTGTTTTGTTCTAAGCTTGTATTTAGGGCTTCGTGTTTCATTATAGGCTCGTATTTGAACTTCATGTTTGTCTGAGCCAGTATTAGAGCCTTATGAAGTTCTAAACTTTTGTTCGAAGCTCATGTTCGACACTATACTTGGTATTCCATTCTTGCGTGTTTTGAACTCGTGTTGGAATCGACGTGTTTGATTCTATACTTGTATTCTGAGATGGAGTTTTGTTGGTATTAAGGATTTGAAAAGATTTAAGCTCATTTAAGGATTATCTATTCAAAAGGGTCTTGAGAGATTTGTTTTGTTTAGAAGTAGACCTGGTAATCTCTTTGAGATCTTCTCCTTGTAGCTTCTTGTTGGAATGATTGTGGCACTTGTTTTGGAGATTATACTTGCCTTCTTTGAACTAGATAGGTGAGTGAATGCGAAGTATATCTTTCCTTCTCTACCCTGAGTGAACCCACGTCTTGTTGAAGCTTGAATGTTTTGTTCATAGGATTAATGGACTGGAACTATGTCTTGTTGTGGGTTTGGTTGATTTTTAGTTCATTTGGAACAGTCATGTAACAATTTTAGAGGGTTTATGGAAATGCAGTATTCATTCTCCTTCTTGTAATAGATGTCTGAAACAAATGCCTTCCTTGTCGTAATATTTTTAAATGGAACTCGAGAGTCCTTGTGATTTTTTTAGTCTCGATGGAGGTAAGAATGGGACATCTCTTGACTTAAATGTTATTGGACTCTCTTACTCTCTTCAGTTATTTTTAATTGATTTCTGGGTTTTATTAAAAAGATGGATTGAGTACCTTAGTGCACTAAATTTTGTATGAAAGGATATATTTTATCTCTGTTCAGATAGTTTTGTATTATTGTTCTTATTTGGATCACGAACTACTTACTTCTTTGTATTGAGTTGTTGAAGCCTTGTAATGGGATTTCAGTTCTTGAGTTCATGATTACTTCTAAACTTGTATATCTTTTACTATTTGAGGATTTCTACTCCTTGATGGATTCATTGAACGAATCTCCAAGTTTTATAGAGAAAGGAACATGTTCTCTTGGGGACAATATATTGCTTTGGGACTGTACTGTGTACTTCGTTCTGAGATTTGAATTCAAACTTGTGCTTGATGAATGGAAATAGGTAAACTAGTTTGTAAGATTTGTAAAGGAAAATTAGAAGTGTGATTTCTTTAACTATGCGTTTGGTTTTGTGTTCTCTTTTGGGAACTAGATAAAGAATTTCTAAGTTTGAAATAGAAATGGGAATTCATTTCATAGTATAAATGAAATGAATTATAGATTGGGTCCTTTTCTATTTGAGATCCTTTTTCTGTTGTTTGGATAAGTTCATTTGATTGAACTTTTCTATTTTTGATCTTCTTCTGAGATGGAAAATTTATTGTGGAACGTTTGGTTTCAGATCTTTGAATTATATCCTCTAACATATGGGAGTTAGTTTTGACTTGAGGACTGTTTTGACTCTCTACCCCTACTTGGATTGATTTGGGATTCTTGTTAGATGCTTTTCCTTAATGTTGAATCCTTATATTGATATCTTTGAACTGAGGCAGTTTTGTGTGTTCTAAACATGTTCTATCTTTTAGATGATTAGTGTATGGGGAATAGTATGTATTGATTCTTCTTTCTTTGCTATATGGAAAGATGAAGCATTCTAATATGAGCTAGGCTATAATTAACTTCTTTTGCTACTTAGTAAAGATAAATGTGTAATTCTATTCTTATAGAACTATGAGACAATTGGATGACAAAACTTGTTGATTGTTTTAAAGTAATTGATAGGATCAATTAAACCTTGTGATATAATTCTGATGTTGTGGATTATATTAAGTTCTTTTCTTAAAAGTAAATTCAGACTCTTTTATTGTACTTCTTTTCTAGATGTTATTACTTTGATTATTGGTATGATATATTAATTGTTTCATTAAAGCAGAGTTGTTTTAATGGAACAATTAGTGGAATGCACTTTACTTTAATTCTTAGTGCTTATCATGCTTAGTTCATTGAACTAACCCATGCTAGCAATTTTTGTAGATGGACATCGTAAGTGATAAAAGAATACATAAACTTTTATGATGCATTGGTTTATTTAATTCGGATCTTATGTGAAGAGTTTCAATCGTTCTTGAGAGGTATTAGAATGGGAAAGTGATGTTATTTTAAGATCTTAATTCTAATTGACATGCGAGAATGTCCAAATGCATAGTCTTGTAAATGTATATTTATCATCATGAATTGAAAGATTTTGTGTTGGACTCCAATTTGTGATGTGAATACTTTTGTACTTGTATGATGGAAATAATAGTGATATCCTTGCGGTATTCCTTATATCTGTTGTATATTATTGTTGTTATAAGATAATAAGTGGGATTAAGGAGATAAGTATAATCTCCCCTATTATAATGAAATTGTTAAATTGCAAGGTGTCGTTCTCTAACTTCACAACGATAGTTTAATAATGAAATATGCTTGGGACATATAATTAAACTATATAAGTAGCAAACAATAAAAATGTTATATTAAACCTAACATCTAACCATGTAGAGGAAGACTCTTCCTCTCTCATGGAATGAAAGATAAAAGGAATAGTGGTTATGATCTTTAATCTTTATACTAAGTTTATAAGGTAAACACTAGCTGAATCTAAGTGGATGACACACTTGATTTGGACAGCTAGGTTGCATTAAGAATTAAACATTTGATGTTTTTGTCCTATTTTTGGGATAACTGCTTGTTATGCCACGTTAACGAATAACAATGCAAACATGAATTAATGAAGTTCTCCATATCTAATCAGGCTAGTGTTGGATAAAGAACTTAAGGAATGTTGGAATTAGGGTTAGGCATGGTTGTTGTAATCTGAATCTTAATCCAATTTAATTATGATTAATGACCACTAAGGGGGTATGTACATCTTGATGAATCAGTTCTAACGGATGTTGGCACATGCCAACTGCAGGACTATACCCTTGAGAATTCCTGGGACTTCTCGAGGATACAATGTTGCAATTAACATGTAGTAACACCCTTCTATATTTATTCATCTAGATCTACGCACATCTGGACTTGAACTTAGTTTCTCTCTAGGTCCAGTTAGTAGCATGTTTTGGATAGGTAGTAGCTTTCAATGAATTAGGGTACCTTGGCACATTTGGATGACTTAGGTCAATCGAGTATGCCCATATACCCTAAGCCATCGTGAGCATCTTCCTATAACAAACTATGATGCTAACCAAGGCTAGGGTCAAACCTTGGGCAAGTGGACTAATGGTAGTCAATAAAGACCATTCTAGATAACAAAGGAGTGAGGTGAAGGACATATTCTAGAATGACGAGTATGTCATCTAGGAATAGTAACATGAATAGTATGTTGAAAATATTTGGCCAAAGTATCGCAAGTTGTTGGTTGTGTTGTCCTATGTCACCTAGTTTAAAGCAATGTGATGTCAGATGAATATTGGTAACAAATATTCAGATAGGTTCTTTAAACAAATCACTCAATACCTGAAATAGGGTAGGAGAACCAAGTATACGTAGTATACATAAAGTATTCTATACTTTAAGTTAACATGAGAGATCGGTTGGTAACCGAGTCATGGAATGAGAGATTGGTAGTATACCGAGTCATTATAGCTACATATGGTTATCTGTTATGAGATTGATTGGCATGGAATGTGTGTTCTAAATGATTTTTATTTACAAAAAGAACATTATGTTTCAAAAAAAAATTCCTTGTTTCTAAAGTCTTAAAATGGGAATGTTACGTGCAATGGGACTCATTTTTCATTAATACAAGGATCCTTTCCTTGCGGGCCCCTTATCATTGACTCCACATGGAAGTCCCGTAGGGTTTTGAGATTTCATTCTTCCCTTTGTGTTTTTGGGAACTCGCTCCGAGGGCTGACACATGGCACCTTCTGCGAGTTCGTTACTTTGCTTTGATTTGACTTACTCTGGGCTCAACTTTCTCACCGTGATTTGGCTAAGTCCCTCCCAAAATTTTCGGAGGCTTGACTCCTTTTGTATTTAGTCCGAGACTCTCAGAACTACCTTGATTACTCACAACAGGAATTTGTTTGTTATCTAATTTCAGTGGGTGGTGGAGGAAATTAGATAACAATTTGGTGACTCACTGGGGCCATTAACCTACTAAATGGAATGAACCAGTTGTTTATATCTATTCATTGGGCATGGAGTCTGCATTATGAGCTGCTCGGACCTTGATGCCGAAGTATTCAAAAGTGCCTCTTTCCCTTCTGTAACCGCTAGTGATCCTTGGTGCTTTTCAACTCTCATAAGAAGACTCTAAAATTTGTTTTGTGAGAGTAGAAAATTGTTTTTGAGATTGAATCTCACTCACTATGATTTTGAGGTTGGAGGATGGAGCGAATTCTAAATTGGGCTAACAGTCAATCCTTACAGAGGAGTAGAGGCTTGTCATAATTCATTCGGAGATAGTCAACAAGGTTTCCTCCCGAGTTGATTTTAGTTTCTCTGCATTTGTTTGATTTGAAGTTTGCAATTGTTATAGGTGACTATGGATCTCCCTACTTGTTTTTATTAGAGGGTCCGATTTTTATACCACCGAACCAATACGAACAAAAACTTATATACAAAAGATTAAATCATACATGCCTCAAGTGAGACATGCAGAGTGTGTAAAAGCACTTCTTCTACTGAAAGCAAATCTACTCCTACTCCTACACTAACTGAAATAGGAAAAGCTAAACAAATCCTGAAACAGGCAGGGAGAAATAGCTTCCCTTCCTTATAAAGTGTGGCCATGTGATTAATTTAGCAATAGATATGGCCTGTAATAAGAGTGAAAAATTACCTTCCACTCCTCTACCCATGGTATCAACAAACAAAATAAATACCTCCTCAAGATGTTTATTATTTGATTGGAGGTGTTGTAGTTGACCCTTGGGGCTTTGAATATTATCCTCATGCTCTGAAGTGAGCATGATTGGTATTGGCTTCTCCTTGGCTCCAATGAGGCCAAACTCTTGATGAGGCTTTCTTGCAGACTTTCATGAATGGAGTTGTTTACATGCTGATTTTGACTTTCTTGTGCCTCTACAAACAATTGATCCTCTGCCTTGATGACTAGTATAGGAGTGGTGTCATCCTTGTCTTCCTTTTCCTCCTCCATTGTAGCATCTTTGTCAGCAAATCCGGACTCTTTAATTGAAAGCAAAAATCCTTCAATGATTATATCTTCATTAAGAGCTTCTAGATTTGATTCAAGGGGACTATCATGAGTAGCAGGCTATTCCTGTTGGGGAATTATTGATGAAGCCTCAAAGGTTGTGATTTCTATGGGCTCTTCTTCATCAAGGCATTCCTCCAAGTCAGATAAGAAATCAAGCTCATCGTTTTCCTATTGTGCCAAGGTTTCTTCCCCTTGCATGATGGTCTTTGAGTCTACAAATTTTTCATCATGTGCAGCTTCATCTGACTCATGATTTGAATCCTCTGAATTTATTTTAATCATCCCCATGTGCTCCTCTTCTTTTGGATTTGGAGTTTCTTCTTGTTCATTTTGAGGGGATGACTGTTTGGAAGGAAAAGGGATAGAATAAATGAAGTGGGATGAAAGGCTAGGAGATGGAGAAGGGAACTCAACATTTGGAGCAGTATGACATGATATAGCTTGGGAAGGGGGAAAAATGCACAAATATTTGGTGATTGACTTACCCATTGACAAGGTTGTCTCACACTTTGCTCATATGTTTCAATACCCTCAATCCACTACATAAGTGGGGGAAGTATTTCTTCTAAGAAATCAAGCTTCTCCTGTGGGCTATAGTGTCTAGGAATAGGGCCTTCCCATGGACAAGGTGCCCTGCATCCTATCCCGAATGCCTTCATTTGTGTTGTAGCCTGAGATTGAACCATGCCTACCTCCATTCTTTGGATCTTCTCTAGTAGACCAGCATCCTCCATTTGATTGTAGTCATCATATGCATACATGTGTCCTTGATAGGTTCCGTAGCCAAACTAATCTTGGCATTGCTCATACGGGTAAGCATAGTGGTTTTGAATCTAGTTATACTATTGGTTTGGAGAATTCGTGAAGCTTATTGGAGGCTGATGATACTATTGAAAGTGTGAATTCCATTACGGGAATGAATTCATGATTGCACAACTTCATAGAATGAAGGAAAATGAGAGACGTGGAAAGAAAGATGAATGGAGATGGATGAGAGAAAGGTCTGTAAAATTAGAGAATGGGTTGTTTGGACCAGATGGAGTCGCTAGATGTGCTTCACATATACCTCCATAGGCTGAATCTCACCAAGAACACATCAAATTGATGAAATGAAATGATATGGTGCTTCAAACTGTCCCACCGGATGTGCTAGGAAAATTGTTGACGATTTTATTTTATGGATGACCGTCAGAGTCATTGGATACCTTAGGTTAGTGGGACGTGCACCCTAAGGTAACCTATAGGTTTTAAATAAGTTGGATCTTCTCTATGGTGTGAGATGAGGGTTAGAGAGAAATGAAACATAACACAAAACTAACAGAAGCGATGCGTTGAAAAGAAGAATTTAATCAAGAATCCATCTTCTTGAAATAGGAAAAGGTGAGCACTGAAAAGGGTGGACAAAATACACCACAAGCCAGGGACAGATTCACACGTAATACTACTTCAAACTCATTAAGAACAGCTTCCAAAACCGGTAATGAACATTTAGAGATATGCACAGTATACCGAAAAAGTGAATAAAGGCTATTAGAGATAATAAAATATGCAAAGGATGGACGAAATGCATCATAGGACATATTATATTGCTCCAAAATTGTGCACAATACAACAATCAATAGGTAAGAGGCAAGAAAAATGCCATTACAAAGCCTTAGGAAGAAGGCTTGAGCTCTATGTTCCTACCCTAGTAGAGAAGAAACAGGGACCCCAGAAAAATTATTAACTCCCCATCCCTCTATAATGAGCCCCTCGATTACAATATATAGAATAAGAAGAAGAGAAGATAACAATCCCGAAACTAATTTTCTAACCACTTCCTAATTGTAATAAATGAGATGAAGTGATAGAAATATATTTATAAAATTTGGCTCACACCGCCCCCATGATCTCGCCTTGAAGAAACTAGAGCCATGTTCATTCAATGCATTCTCAACTACTTTCCAACCGCCTCCCTTGAAGTGGGATCATCTTTTAAGGAATACACCCTAAAATATTTATTATATATATGAACTCCTTGATTGTTGTGCATTGAATTTTGAGCCATGATTCCAATGACACATATTTTGGGGTGTTTCATTAAGAAATGCTCCATTTTTGGCCCTTTGAATGTAGGTGGAATTTCCTCTCCCTTCATACCTTTTGAAAGATATAAGAATTTAAAACTTCTAGGTGGTCTTTATTACTTGCTTCACACATGGCATTGACCTACCACCAATCTTTTGCAACCTGCTTTGGGCTTGGATTCCATTTGCACCGAGCTCCACGTAGAGACCAAGTGCATCCCGTGGTCTCTGCTTTTCTTGCATCTTTTGAAAGTGCACTGAGCTGACATGCGGCATCTTTGGTAGCTCCTCTATTTTTCTTGAGTTTGCAATGGGACTCATTGTTCATTAATACGAGGATCCTTTCCTTGGTGGGCCCCTTATCATTGACTCCACATGGAAGTCCCATGGGGTTTTGAGATTTCATTCTTCCCTTTCTATTTTTGGAGCTGCTTCGGGCTTACACATGGCACCTTCCACGAGTCCATTACTTTACTTCGAGTTGACTCATTCCGGGCTCATATTTCTCACCGTGATTTGGCTAAGTCCCTCCCAAAATTTCCAAATGCTTAATTCCATTCATATTCAGTTTGATACTATCGAATTAACTTGATTACTCATAGCAAGAATCTTCTTGTTATCTAATTTCAGCGGGCGGTGGAGGAAATCGATAACATTAATTATGTAACATTTGACCTTACAAAAAAGTGTAATTGTTATTATATGATAAAAATCTTAATCTTTCCCCTACCCTATGTGTTTTATGGATAAAATTATACACACAAAGAATGAGATCTAAAATTAAGATAACAGCTTTATAACATAATTTTTAATGTATGAAAACTAAAATATGACATTGTTTGAAACTTAAATTTAACATAAATATATTTAATTTAACTTAAGTCTTTAATATTGACAATTATTAATTAAAAAGTACGTAGCATGTGTTACTTCTACTCAATATTATATAAAATTATTAAAAATAAACTTATATTGCTAAAATATTACGTGTGATATAAAAAGCTTATAAACAATTAATACACATAATTGAATCAAATTATATACCATCATCGTTAATCAAATAAAGACTAAACTTGAAATTTATACCATAAAATAAGCATAACTATACAATTAGAGAATTAAATACATCAATGATTTAGTACGACACAATATTAATGGACCTAAATTTAATTTCAAGTGTTCGCTAGGCTATAGACAATTTTTTACTAGAATGACAAGTTAAAATATGTCGTTTGATATACAAGTGATCGTTATTCCAAGATTGAATTCAAACTTCATCTTGAAAATGCTCGTAATTTGTCATGTGAGGTATCACACGTCGAATTGCGAGGGATCGCACTTTGACATGTGAGGGAGATCACACTTCATCATGTGAGGAATCACACTTGGTAGATGTACAAGGCCATGACTCTCTCATTCTACGATGTGTTATGACTGTCATCACGTCTAAGTGTGAGTTTTCAAACTTGGAATTGCGCTCGCTCACACATTGAAGTGCGATCACCAAATTTTGGCCTCCCATTCTAGTCAATATTTGAATTTTAGCGTGTAAAAAAACTTATGTCACAATGGCCGCTAGGCTATACAACTATTGAAAGCCATAGGGAAAGAAGCCAATGACTATGAGTGGTAATGTGTAGTATAGTACCACTAGTTGTAAAAATCAAAGTCAACATTTATAACTTTTATACTAAGAATTTAGAAAAAGGTAGCCAATAACATGAGTAAAATCAAGTCGCATGTACAAGTCACCAATAAAAATGTGACACTTTAGTTTGTCCCTAAAAGGTGATTTCATTCACAAGAAAGGGTCAATATTAATTTACTTTATACTAAAAAGTACCATTTTAAATCCCTTAGAAATAATTTTTCAACAAAATTTAAATGCACAAAAGAAAATGCATGGATTCTAAAAATCTTAATCTTTCCCCTACATTATGTGCTTTATGGATAAAATTATACACACAACAGCGGGATCTAAGGGTGTAATACAATTTGTTGTGTGTTTAAAGATTTAGATCAAATGAGGTTTTAAATATGTTCATATAAGATGTATATTTTTATTTTCTCATTGTGATTTCAATTCTCATACTAATTTTAAAGATTTAAGTGTCCTTAGTACTAATTTTCTCTTTTTATTTGTGGATATAGTTGAAAATGATTTTTTTTTTTAAGATGGAGCACATGTGGATTTACTATCAATAGTTGTGAAAGTTATGGAGGGACTAGTTTATCC
This sequence comes from Taxus wallichiana var. yunnanensis, assembly GCA_018340775.1. NCBI lineage: Eukaryota > Viridiplantae > Streptophyta > Pinopsida > Cupressales > Taxaceae > Taxus > Taxus wallichiana. The sequence goes on from CM031244.1 coordinate 277,647,566, forward strand.
ATCCAAAGATACACTCCATTGTAGAGACATGGGGTCTATCTTATTCATTGTCACAATAAGTATTGTATTCAATGGCAGAGTGAGACTGTCATACACAATTGATGATTGTGAAACCCTAGCAGAAATTGAAACAAGGGATACTTTATCCCATGGGAAAGGAAGCAAATGATTAAGCATGTGATTTAAAATGTTTCACATGTGGGGTGATGGCATTCAAAACATCATGAGCAGTGACTCAGAGGATACATTTAATGAGGATGAGGGTTTGAATTCTACCAGTGATAGCCATTGTTTCACAAATCCTAAAGATAGGGATGAATTTTCTACAACCTACGTGGTGCTAAAACATAAGTTTCCTCATAAATAAGGTGACATAGTTAAAGGGTTTATATCCCTAGTACAAGAACAACATGTGATTTTGGGAGTGGTGTTGGGACCCACACACTTTGGTGTTTTTGTGGAGAATATTATAACTACATGCAATGATTGTTATCCAAGTCTACAATGCAACAGTGAAGTTTCCTGGCCAATCAAAAACTTAGTTTATCTAGAAACAAGAACTGCACTTCATGTGAATGGAAATTTTGAACTCCAAGAAACAACTGCCACATCAAACAATGACTTCAATTTGAAGTTCAAGGGGGTTAATGCCAAGTTGATACATTTTTGTTCAAAAGAACACAAATTTTTTACAGAAGCAACAATTACAAATGTCTGTGAAGGAGACATGGTGCACTTTAAAAAATTATATGGCAATACATTTGGGGTGCATGTTGATAAATTAACTACGCATTTTTGCAAGGGTTGATCCATATTAGAAGGATCTCTCATCCAATGGCCTGTCAACTAGTTGGCCCATCAATATGGTTCTGTTATGGAAGTAAGGCTAAAAGAAATTCTAGAAGATTTACCGGTAAAAATGTGGAGTGCATTTGAAGATTCATTGCCTCAACTGGTTTACCCAACTTCATATGAATCCTCCATATGTAGTAGTAATTAAAACTTGATAAAAAGACCTTATAACACCTACAAACGCCAAAAGGTAATTTCTACTCCATCTAGTATAGTAAAGGTAAGGGAAAATGATGAAAAATCAAGAGAACAATTTTTGTTTGAAGTTGAGAAAAACCATGTTGCAAAGGATGTCTCTCCAATCTATCTCTAAGTGCTTTTAATCACAGTTGGAATTTAACTCTAGGTATAAATGAACCTTCCATTAAAAACTTTGTACTTAATACATTCACACAAAAATGTTATCGAGTTGTAATCAAGGTCAAACTTTATAACATACTATAGATAAATTGAAGTTATGTGGAAGAGATATATGCCATAATGTATGGTACAGATGTCATGTGTAGTGCCCACTTCCCTTTGACACATGTTTGATACTAATCATGATACTGCTGATTATATTATGGACATGATTATGGACTTTATTATAGTATGATGTTAAATGTTAGATCATGGATTATTGTTGACTTGATTCAGTTATGATGCATGATGATTATTAGAGACATTTTATATGTTGATGATGATATACTTGTTGGACATGGTTATATGATGGATGTTGTTTGGACTTGTAATAATTGGATATTTTGATTAGACCTAGAAAATGAAAATTGGATTAAAATTGATGATGATATAGTTGTTAATGAAATTGTGAGTGATATTGTTGATTGTCGTGATAATTGTTGTGATTCACATATATATTGATGATCTTGAAATTATATTTATATTCATTTGGATGTTCTGATATGGCCATGAGGCCGAAGGAGGTATTTGTGTTTTTCAGGTTAAAATATCACAACAAACATCGGGGATTGGAGACCAACCACATTGGAATTCTAGATGAATTCAACAAGGTCACCATGGCAACTAGTATTTGTTGTGTGTGTTTGTATTTTGTTAGGGATTCCCATGGGGGAATCACCTTTAAATGTGACCAAGGGATTTTATGTTTTTCTTTTATTTGGTCCCTTTTGTTTAATTTTTGCATGTGTTTTATGTGGTGCACTTACCCTTTCATTATTTATTTAATGTGGTGTTAATATTGTGAGTAATCATATTGTTTAGTTAATTAATTAAAAGATGTCATAAGAATGTAATTAATAGAGTTGTTGGCCATGTTTTAAAGTGTTGTAAGAATGTGTAAGTGACCTTGTAAGTGATGTGTAAGTTAACTTTTGAGTGTGAAACACTCTACTTTCTTGGAAATTCGATTTTTTCCTTGGAGGCTTGTGGGACAAGCTAAACTTGTCCCATGCCTCTTAAATTTACATACCAACATTGCCTATGGTTGGAGGGTTATATTTAGACCTTTTTATGCATTTTTTACAAGTCAAGTTGACTGTTGTAATTGCATTTTTCTTACTTAATTTGATTTTAGTCCTTATGGGGTATGGGCTTGTTTGAGTGTGTAAGTGAACTATCATATTATTCACCCACTTATTTATTATGCATTGGAGAATGAAGTTGACTTTTGGGGGTTGGGGTTGAGGATGTGTGATGTGGCATCCTACATGGATCCTCCTCATCCTCTTCTCTTCCCTCTTCTATAAAATTCAAATTTCTTGCCTTGTTTTGGGTTGCTTCACTTTTGGAGACTTCATTTTGGGTGAATTTTCTTGTTGTTTTGGGAGCTCTTGCTTGGAGAAGTTCTTGGAAGATTTTTGCATACTTGTGCTTGGCTGTTTTGGATTGCTTACATTGGGATAAAGCTTGTTGTTTTAGAACTTGGAATAACTCTATCATGGAGAGCTAAGAGCTTGGCTCTTGAAATGCTCTTCTTATATATATGTAAATGCTCTTGTGTGAATGTTTTGGTATATTTGTGCATTTGTTGGGTAGATGTCCTAGGAATGGTGTAGGAGAAGACTATGAGGTTATTTTGTGGGAGGCACAAGTGTGTTTAGGGAGGTATAAAGATGGAGGGAGTTGGGATTTGGGTTCCACCTTACAAAGAAATAGCTTACATTTATTTACTCATTATTGCGGTGTCATAAGAGGTTGGGGAGACATAAGAAAATGTGAGGAATAAGGGGTACTTGGGGAGGCATAAGGGCATGATAGGGTTTGAAATTATATTCATATATATATATATATATATATATATTTTATTTTATTTTGGTGGGTTGTACTCGGTGATGATACCCATTTTCCCCGGGAGGCATAAACAAAGCATCCCCATAGCTTCTTACTCCTTTGGCTTGCTTGATGAAGCCTTTGTATTGTTTGTCATATTTTAATGTAGTTGTAATCTACATTCATTTGGGACTGTGCTTCCTTGTGAAAATGTTTCTTGTATGTTTGTGGAAGCTTGTTGTTGTCATGAGTTGGATCACATATTTTATTACATTGTGGTTAGGGCTCGAGGCCAATGAAGAAAGATGGATTCTCCTCTTCATTAGATGTCTTGGTTGGGTGGAGAGTGTTGCCTTTCCCTACTCTCCTGTTGGGTCAAATTGGAAGAATGAGGAGTATGCATGTTGTTGTTCTGGAGCTGAAAAAGGTATTTTGACAATCCCTTGTGAAATGAAATCTCATTGTAACCTTTCCCACTTGAAGTGGATGAACTTGTAAATGTTTGTAATGGAAAGATGTTGTATTGATTGCAAGTGGAAATTTGAAATGTAAAAGAGTTATACTCTGTATTCTATTTTGGAAAGAATGTGAAAGAATGATACGTGTTTTTGTATGTTGCATTTTGAAACCAAATGGAAAGGAAGTTGTAAGAGTTCATTTAAATTAATGGAAGTGGTTTTGTCTTGTCCATATGTTGTTATTCCATTGGAAAAAAAAAATAGCATTCACAACGAAATCCCTATTTGAAAAGTGGTAAAGTGAAACACGTGAGAAGAAAATGTATTATTTTTCTGCATATAATATATATTTTTAAAGGAATAAAAGAAGAAAGGTTGTAATGTTGTATTTTGGAATCAATAAATGATTGAGTTACCTTTTTAAATCTTTATTGTTGTTTTGAAATTGATCATCCATTGTGTTTTGAAATCTCTATTGAAAAGAATAATTGTGTGTGAGGAAAAATATAATGCTATGCTCTTAAAAAGGTTAAGATTGGAAATCGAATTTACATTTTAGCCCATAGATGGTTTGCTTGAATCAAATAAATGTATTAGGCTAGGATTAGAATGAATTTCCGCACTTGGGAGATGGAAAGTAATTAAATAGATCCTTTGAAAAAAATTGCCCTCTGTTTTAGTCTTTGAAACTAGCAATTATCTAAACAAAAAATGCACAGATCAAACTTACAATAATTAAATAACAAATTAAATGATTAAATTTAAGTATTAGGCCCTAAACGAATTCAATTAGACAAAAACACTTAATGGAAATACTTCAAAACCTAGCAAAACCGAGTTCAAAGTTTCCACAGTCGTTTGTTGTCACAAATTTGTAAATTTTGAATTGGAATTCAATCAAATAGATCTACCTCACAAAATTATCCTAATTCCTCCTAAGAAAAACTCTCCATGTCTATTTGACATGTTGAGAGAGGAAGAAGATCAAATTGAATAAATCTCACAAGTTAAAATTTACCAGTTCGCACTGTAAAAGCCTCAGAGGCCGTTTTCTTAAAATTGACCCCTTAAACTTTATCAAAATCAAAAATAATGATCTTTGTGTAAAGAGGACGTCAAGAGCTTTCTAGAAAGTCCTCGTTTGCCCAAAAATGAGCTCTCTATCAAAAGTTATGGCCTTCTGAAGTTTTTCTTCCTTGGCATCAAAAAATTGGGAAAATTTCCTTGGCGGGCCCGAATTTTTCCCTTAGAGCTTAGGAAAATTTTTGGGAAAATTTTCCAAAGTTTCCTACTACCCCACAGGCCACAGCCAATCAGAGGCTGCCACGTGGCACCACAACTTGTTAGCGGAGGGGCGGACCCCTTTTTAAAATTAGCGCATCCGGAAAAAAAATTTTGGAAAATATTCCAAGTTTTCCCCGTTGCCCCACCGGCCCGACCAATCAAGTGATGCCACGTGGCATCATGAGGCTTCGGCGGAGGAGCAAGTCTATTTTTCCTTGTGTTTTGAAAAAAATTTGGGAAAATTTTCCATGTTTTCCCGCTGACCGCAGCCCGAGAGGAGAGGCCACGTGGCATGAGGAGTCGGGCAGGGCACGGTCAATCGATGATACCCTCTTAGCCCTTCGGGGCATTAAACAAAATTTCTCCCCGCCGCCCTGCTTTCCCGCATTTTCTTAGGTGATGCCACATGTCCCTTGCAACTTGTGGACTTGCAGCGCAATGTTGGCTTTTCGCCCCACGGAAATTTTCCCAAACGTCTCCCACCGCCCCGCTCTCCCCGCGTTGGCTTGAGAAGCGCCACGTGTCCCTTATGGACTTGTGGACTGTGGGTGCGTGGGCATAAAGTTATATTTTCACCCCGTGCGGAAAATGTTCCAAAGTCTCCCCATGGCCCGCCAACCCGCCCTTTGGGCAAATTTTCACCCTCTGGCCCAAGCCCGCTCTTGGGGAAAATTTTCACCCCAAGGCCCGTCGGCCCATAACTTGAGAAATATGAGGAGTTAGGAGGACTTCTTTATATCAATGGAAAGGTGAGGAAATTTCCTATCCAATGGGAATGATTTAGGGAATTTTTGAATGTGTTAAGTGTGAGAAAAACAAGTTGAAACTTTAAGCTCATGTTAGAGAGTGGGTATGGTGAAGATTTACCCTCTGAACCTAATTGAACCTTCTAACCCTAAATTTTGGACCTTATGACCTCTAATAATTGTTAATAAAAGAAAATTATGTTCTAGTGGATTAGAATTGTTCTGGAACTTGTTAGTGACATGTTGTTGCCTTGTAACCTAGTTGTAGACTCTTTTAAACAAAAAAATATTCCATAATTTTCCTAACTAATCCTAGGTTGTTCTTGGGTCTCAAGTGGGTTGTTTTTAGTGGGCACCACATCATGGAATCTTGAAAAGCACCTATTACGATACAAACAATCTTGGATTAATGGCAAGAGGAGGGCAGTAAATGGAAATATAGGAAAACAAAAAAAAATCAAACATTGTCACAACTATTGCATTGATATCTAAAATGGTGGAGAAGAATTCTAATATATCCCCACACATGTCTCGTTCAGTGGGAAAATATGGTACTAAAGTAACAATGAGATTGTTTCTTGCATGTTATAATTTTTCTTACATAATACAAAAGTGTAATGTGGCCCTTTCACTTTGTTGGACCTTCCTCCAATGTCACAGTCAAATCTCATAGAAAATATGGCAAGAACATTTCTCCCATGTTTCAATCACCAAGAACAACTTCTTCGCCAAATGTGATGAGTGCACAGAGCTTAAGAAAAATGTGCAGTGACCTCATGTCCAAAAACACTAGCACAAATAGATCAACACCAGAAATGGCACAATGATTACATTCAAAGTTGTCGTGTAACTTACTATGCACATAGAGTGTAATCACAACAAAATCCTAATAGCTATTTGAGCATTAGTGCATGACAAAATGGACAAGATGAAAACTAAAATACCAAGGATGGGTAAAAATAAAAATCAATAAGCAATGTTATTAATCTCCCTATCACCTTGACTGGTATGTTGACACATGGGCACAAAACGGGGTTTCGGGCACTTTGGTCTCCCTTTTGTTGAGCGAGGATAAAACTTCATAATAACATCATTGGCACTATGTATCCTAAGCTAGAATAACCACTTACAGATCAGTATGGTGATTTTTATATAGTAGTGGGATGTCAAAACACCCATTACATGATGCACTCTTGCAAAATGATGCATATGACAAGTGTAAGGAATACAAGCAGAAAAATGAGGGTGCTCATACAATTAATATTATAAGCAGTGTTTAAGTTCATTTAGAAAACAACCACCAACTCTCTACTTGCAACTAGATAATGCTGCAAGTGACAACAAAAATCATACATTGTTTGCATTTGCATCCATGCTGATAGCTAGAAGGGTTTTCAACATAGTGTATGTGAGTTTCCTTCTAGTGGGTCACACACATGAAGACATAGATGGGACATTTGGTCGATTATCAACAACATTGTGCAAATTGGATACATTCTCTTTGCCACAAATAATGGACACTTATAGAACATGCCAAGAGGAGTCCAACACATTCACTTTGTACCTTATTAAGGAATTATACAACTTTAAGGCATTTGTGGAACCACACCTACTAGATGGTAACCACAAGATTGTGGGTATCAAAGAAACCAAATATATTTAAATTCTATATAAAATACAACAAGTTTTTCATGGAGTTCAAAGCATCAATCATGGAGTCCGACTAGTCGCACTCAATTGAGATCTAGAAAACAGTGGATGGGAAACCTTTCTTTCTTGAAGGGGATCCTCCATTGGAACCCTTCAAAGAACCCAAAGAGATGGCAGACATGCGAAAGGCATTCAAGCATACATCACACACTAGGAAAAGATTTCAACATATGGTGGAGAAGCATACTATGTTCCAAATATTGCATATTGGAAAAATATTTTACATGCCCTAGAGAATCCATTTGTCAATTGTAGCATGACAAGGAGAGATTGTTTTTGGCCAAAAACAATTCAGATAACGTAATGTATGATTAGATAGTGGGTGCACCACATCTTGACATGGATAGCTACTATAGTCAAAATGTCCTTTCAAATAAGGATATATATGTTGGGCCTATTTGTGATATACCTCGAGAGGAATTCAACCTAGTAGTGGATGTGAATGTTGGGTAGATGATACTAGTAAGACCAGCTGATGATAATGTACCTATATGGATGGGCAAGGCAGAACTAAAACTAATATAGGATGTTCATAAACACTCAAAATATAAGGGTACACTTTGGTGGGAACCCATAGGAAAGGAAATACAAAAAAGAAAGATACCAGAATGCTTAAAGAAAAAGCAATGCTGGTGAAAATCAAGGGACACATCAGATATTGATATAGATAGTGTCATTTGGGCATGGAGTCCAAGCAAAATATGGAAAGGAAATCAAATTAAAATACCAAATCGGGTCATGAAGCTATCTAGCAATACCTTGCACAAATTCAAGAATAATAATTAATACCCTTGTGAGGGATCAATGCTTATGTAATTTTCAATGTAATTTTCTCGAAGGATTGATTGCCTATGGAAATACATTTTCAAATCCATTTCCTCAAAACAACTTGTTTAATGTAATTCTTAACTCTTTGTTGTTCTTTATGATTTACAGAATGGAAAAGCATAAAATTAGTTGACTTTATCACACGTAACTTGCATATTTACAATATCACGGTCATTTTTATATAGATTTATATAAAAATTATATCAATATATAATATACATAAAATATTAAATAAATATAAATTTTAAGTATTTCAATAACTACTATTTTGTATTTTTTAAAGGGAAATATTGTAAAATTACCATCATCTAAAAATTGTTTAACAAGCATAAGTGGCCGTCAAATTTAACCCCTGGGCTGATGTAACTTTGTGGCACCTAGGCTTATGTAACTTAGTAGCCGCTAGGCTTATGTAGCTTAGCGGTGGGTAGGCTTATGAAACTTTCTACCGATAGGCTAGTGTAACTTTCCAGCCACTAGGATTATTTCACCTAGACAATTCTACTCTTGTGTAAATTAGTGGCCACTAGGCTTATGTAAGTTAACAACCTATACGCTTATGTAAGATAGTGGTTGTTAGGCTTATGTAAGTTAACAACCTATATGCTTATGTAAGATAGCGGCTGTTAGGCTTATCATCCTTTTATGTAACTTAGAGGCCGCAAGGCTTATGTAACTTAGTGGCCGTAAGGAAAATGTAACTTAGTGGCAAGAGGCAGATGTAACTTTGACCCCGCTAGGCTGATTTCACCTAGCATGTGCTTTCATCATGTAAGTTAGCAACCGCTAGGCTTATTGAAGATAGTGGTCGTGAGGCTTATGTAAGATAGCGGTTGTTTGGCTTATGTGGGGATTCAAATAATAACAAAATAGAAATCCTAAAATAGCGAAACTAAAATCCAAAAATTGGGATTTATAAATTGGATTACAATAGTGGTGAAATTGGAATCCAATATTAGCCAAATTGGAATCCAATAATAATGATATTGGAATCCAATAATAGCGAGATTGGAATCCAATAATAGTGAAATTGGAACTAGAATAAGTCCAATAATGACAATATTGGAATCCAATATTGCTACTAATGGATTCTAATAATAGTAATAATGGAATCTAGTATAGACAAAAATGGAATCCAATATACGCAAAAACGGAGATGGATTTCTTCCAATACTTGAAATATTGAGTCTAGATTTACTTGGAATATGTCCAGATTTAGTGAAATAAGAGTTATTTATTGAATTAATTAAATGTTATAATGTGAAGTGTTAACTTGCATTAAGTTCAAGTTAGGTTAGAAAGTAGTTGTTTAACTTCTTTTGGGTGCAAGTGCTTATATAGTTTACTACATGTTTCTATGTACATACCCTCTTCTAGCTTTATGAATACGATGAATGAAAGCAAGTGAGATGATTTTCACCCCATGGGTTGTAATGCCTTATGGTTATGAAATATGATTTGTTGTTCATTGTCAAGAACTCATTGATACTCCATTGTTCTCTCATTGTATGTGATACCTTGATGTCAAAACTTTTTTTGTATACCTTTGCACGTTAACTTTGTGCCATATCCATGCAATAAATAATACCAAGTGATCTTCATCTTGCATTTAACTATTGTTTGTATTCTCATTTCCTTTAGATGACAAAATTTCACTCACTTGTGTTTACCTTGAGTTATTTGAGTAGTTATCTCGTGTTTATTCTATTATGGGTTTCTCTCTTCCTTTTCCTTCCTCCCTCTCCTTTATTTTTGTTTCCCATTTTTGATAGCCTCCTGTGTTTTCGGGATAAAATCACCAACAATACAAAAATACCCCATCCTATGAGCATGTTCCCCTCTAAAACACATAAGAAAATCATCATGTCAATAGGTGATCTCTCTAATGTTGTAAGTTTTATGCCACTTCCATTCAAAGTGAGTCATTAAAATAACCAAAGAAAGAACGACATAAAATATTATCAACAACAATCACACTTCTACGATCAAACATGCACACATATGTGGAGTGCCCTATCAATTTCTATATATCTTATTACATTGTCAAGCCCATAAGCAATAAGTTGGGAATTTACACACTCTATCGGGTTCCATCCAAGCATGGAAATAATTCAACATGGATTTCTTCATCTGGATCACCTACAACAAAGCATCAACGAGAATGTGATATTTATTGTATTGGATAGGTTTTAAAAAATAGTCAGCATGGTTCCTTGTAGGAAAAGAACTAATGCAATTGGCTCTATTATTGCATTCTTCACTCATGTATGGGTCCACTGGGACTCTCAACATCCATCATATCTCACCACAATCCTCATTTTGTTTGCCATTTATGGCAAAAACTATGGGAATTAACAGTGTTTCATCCACAAACATATGGACAAATAGAAGTTTTCAACCAAACTCTAGTTCATTTGTTGTGCATTTACAATAGTGTACACGCTCACACTAGGGATGATAACTTTCTTCGCATCCAACGTGCCTAGAAAAAAACTTTGCAAATTTCTATGGGGCATAGTCCATTTTAGACATGTTTTTGGTTCCAAAATCTAGACCTCTAAACATCTCATATTTTGGCAATGGCCTTTAAGAACCTATCTTCTAATTTGTCTACCAATTACTCAAGATGAACCTTAAGCGCTTTCTTCACTTGAATAAGAGAAAACCCCTCCCATGAGAAATCTTCATAGCATCCAATATTTCTTGGATACATCTTATCATATCTACTAATTCTCGCCACTTTTGGTGGTCTTCATATTCCACGGAAACTCCTCTATGTGCCATGTATTCATCTCACAAATCTTATCAATCGCAAGTATCTTCCCACACCTAGAACAAACTCACTAGAGCCTCATAACAATCAAACCAAAAAGTAAGCCTTACTTTGATACCAATTGATGTAGACATGAATGAAGGAGAAAAATTAATATTTTTTTACTCCCTAACCTAAAACTCTAGATCTGCAAGACAAACCCTTAAGTGCACACACACAACCAAATGAACCCCAAAATTGAATTATTTATTGAAAGACAATGACTTAATATAGAGAATTCCACACACATTATTTGTTTGTTCAACACATGTTGATTGCAATAATCTCTTTCTTAGGGACTCTACTATATGAGCATGAGCATACAACCCCTATCTTACAAGCTATCTCTTTGATTTTGATATTTAGATGAACTATTTTCTTCATTGTTTAATCCTTTGTTCCTTTATTTTCAAACTCCCTTTTTCCAACTCAAATCATCTCTTCTTGATTCATAACAAATCCTGCTAATATTTTAAAGATCTTCAATGCCTTTTTACATTATGAAGATTCTTGATAATGCTCTAGAATCTAACTTTTATCCATATTTACCATCCTTGGTAAAATGGACACTGGAGGAAAGTGAACTTGGACACATTACGGAGCTTTAAGGATGAGTCCGGAGTTTTCGGGTAACTTTTCATGATTTGGGAGCACTTGCAGTGGTTTTGGGAGGGTTGGGATCTTTTAGTGCATTTTCTCCTCTTGGGTTTCAAAAGGATCATGACCTGCCAATTCGAGAAAAATGGCTAAAATGGGAAAATTGGTCTTGGGGACGCTTCACTCAATTTCACTAAGTCCCCGCTCAAGAGAAATCCAAAAAGTTAAAGAAAATTGGAGAAAAATGCAAAAACAAAGAAAAAGTCGCGCAACAAAGGAAAAGTTGTGCAAAAAGAAAAAGTTGCATAACAAAGGAAAAGTCACGCAACAAAGAAAAAGCTACGCAACAAAGGAAAATGATAATTTTTCCACGCGAACTTAAAATGGCCATAAATTTTGACCCGTTGCTCCGTTTTTGAAATCTTGGAGATTTTGGAAAGGTCTCAACATCCTCTATGACATGGAAATTGGATTTCTTAATTTAAGTGAAGGTAGGTGGGTGAAAAAGAAGAAAACTTCTCTAGCACAAAAATGAACAATTCTAGGCAAATTTCCAACCACCGGATTTAATGCACTATGGTCTCGATTTCTTTTCCAACAAGCTAGAGTACATGATGGAATGGATTTTCAAAGGTTCCCATACTCTTTTCAAATCATTTATTGAAATTTTTGGTGGGTGGGAGCGTAATTTGGGATTCTTCTTTCCCTCTTCTCTCATTCATTTCTCTATATTGTAACCACTTCTCATTTGAGAAGCATGGATATTCTAGGTAGGGGAAACTCTTGCAAATTTGTTTCTCACATCCATTTGAGCTCTAAGCCTTCACATGGATGTTGCAAATGTAATCATGCCTCTATTTTGCAAATGTAATGGACTGTGTAACTTTGTGGAGCAATAAAATGGTGTATTGTGGTGTTTTCTCAACCCTTTCTCATTTTCTTGCATCTTCTTGCCTCTCTATTGTTATTTGTTCTATTTTGTGCATATTTCCTTTCATTTGTAGGTAAATGTTGTTGTGTTTAATGGAGATTTGGTGGTGAATGGAGATTGGTTTTGTGTCACAGTTGGTGTGGCCTTTCCCTTGTTGCATTTTCCACTCCTATTCTCCCTCAAGCAGGATATTCCAGCCCCTTTGATTGGTGTTATCACCTTTGTATTGTAGTATTTCCTTGTTTTCATGCATTCTCCTTCTCCTTGTCTCCTTCAAATTGATAGGATAGGATTAGATAGGTTCTTTTCTTGCATTAGGAGTAGTTTAGTTGTAGGATTAGGTAGAGGAACCAACCTTCTCTGGAGGTCCATCTCAAGTATGCAAGTCCCACAACTTGAGAGATGGTCCAATGTTAGCAAATTACACTGATAGCTCATGCACACACACATGACAAATCAGAGGGTGTTGTAATTTTACACTAATAGTTCTGACATGCATGGTGGGACAATACAAAAGTCATCATTCATAGGTGTGTATCATGGTTTACATTTTCATTTCATCAATTTTGTTTTGTTCTTGATGAAATCTCAGCCTTTGAAGACATATCCAAGCACAACTAGCAACTCCAATGATCCACACAACCCATTTTCTAAGTTGCAGACCTTTCATTTCATCCATTTCCATCCATTTTCCCTTCCATATCTTTCATTTTTCTTCCATCCATGAAGTTGTGCAATCATGACTTCATTCCCATCATGGAATTCTCACTTGCAGAACAAACCAGCTTTATCCCACCTCCAAGCTTGCAAGATTCATCTCCAAGTTATTGTTATCCACCTCCATAACAGTTTTATGATGAAAATCAGCATTATGCATATCCATGTGAGAAGGATTCAATTCATTTTGGCCATTTACCAAACTATGGAGCAATTCAAAGGCAAGGATATGCATATTATGGAGGCCATCCTATGCCTGAAGATGTTGGTTTTCGAGAAAATTTCGAGAGGATGGAGGTAAATATGGTGCAGACTAGGGCTACATCTTAATTGAAAGCATTTAGGATTGGTTTCAGGGTCCCTTATCCATGGGTTGGCCCTATGCCAAGACACTACATCCCTCAATAGAAGCTTGATTTCATGGTTGAGATGCTACCACAACTTGCAAAGTGGATTGAGGAGATAGAGGCTTATGAACTTAGTGTCGGAAACCTTGTCAATGGGTAAGTCCTACACCACCACCTCATAGTCTTTCCATTTCTCTTCCCCAATCTACATCATCTCAACCTGAGTTTCAATTTCCTAGCTTCTTACATGCTTCCCCCATTGTGGATTCCACTTCTTCATCTTCTAACCTTCCATCCCATCTTGAATCTTCTTCCATTTTCTCTTCCAAAACTCCTTCCCCTCCACAAAAAAGAAATTGAGCCTTCATTTCCGCCACCAACATTACAGAGACCAGGTTGAATCCCAACCCACCCCTCCTCTTGCATTCCCAAACCCATTTTGGGAAGAAGAAAAAAATTAGAAAATCAATCAAGGAGGGAAGAAAATGAGGAGCCTAACAGAGAAGAATCAACACAAAATTTGAGGAATTGGGTTGCCAAGTTCAATATCAAGAAAATTCCATTGATGACTAAGCCTTCAATTAGGATTGAGGTTCAAGAACACTTGGTGAAAACTGATTTTGTAACAAAAAGCGGTGCAAGAATAGGAAAATTATGATCAACATTCCTTATGTTCTCGAGTGTAGTGTTCACATTGGCACTATATTCCCAGAGGTTGTTGATCCATCACCAGTTGTAGAATCAATTAAAGAGGAAGATAAAATAGCTCCAAATCCACAAGAAGAGGAGCACGGGGGAAAACAACTCGGTTTCGAGAGCCTACAGGAAGAAGAGATCATAGAGATCTTCTTGCTTTCTTGTGGTAATGAAAATTCAGATTTCTCTCTTCCTTCATCTTTTTTTGAAAATGATTTGATTAATGAATCCATCATAGAGGAAATATTTGAAGATCTTGTTGTCCATAGCAGTCCCCATGAGCAACAGATAGAATATTTTGATCTCTTTAACTTCATGGTGGACGAGGAAATCAAGGCTCAAGATCAGTTTGGTCTTCAAGAGGGGGAGGAACTCCTAAGTGAGTAGCAAGCTTCAACTAATTGCAGTGATTCACCAATGATTCCATTAGATGTTGCAAGCAATTTTGAGGAGCTACATGTTGTAGATGAGTTTCATACTAAAGAGGAGAAAGAGAACAATGATGACACCATTCAGATGTTAGTCATCAAATAAGAAGATCAATTGTTTGTAGATGAGCAACAAGATCAAAATCATCTTGCAAACAGTCACCTTTTCCATGAACAGATCAAGAGGACTTCATTATTGAAGGCTGGAATTCGAGAGCAATGGGAAAACTTCATGGATCGGACCTTGCCCAATCAAGTATTTAGCTTCATTGGAGTAAGAATTTGAGTTACCAATGGTCATGTTCACTTCCGAGCGTGAGGGTGAGTTTCAAAATGTCAAGGATCAGCCGATACCTCTTGAATCCAAATGCAGAGCAACTAAAAGAGGTATTTCTCTTGTTTCCAGTTGATACCTTGATGATTTTGGTGGGATATTGGATCTATGTCAATTTCTCGCTATTGCACATGACCATGTTCATTGCCAAATCAGTTACATGGTCCAAAATTTTGAGGAAGGGAAGCTACTTCTCCCTGCCAGTTGCAGGATTTGTTTGAGTTTTCCTTACCTCTGGTTAAAGTAGAGTGGGTAAGTTTGTTTTCAGCAAAACAAGTGCTTGTGTACACTCTACATGTTTCACTTGGTGCATGTATGATCTTTATCTTTTATACATAGTTTTTGAGTGGTTGTTTCTCTTGCACAGTGCATTCCAAAGTGGCATGTTCATGAGGGAAATCATATTTAAACAAAGCAGTTCCTAGCATTCCAAATCAGCATGTGTTTCCAACTCGTAGTGTTTATCTTTGCCAAGACATCATCAATTCAATTGTGTTTCGCACTTGGCAAGAAATCACATTTTGGGTAGGTTCGATCTTTATTTTCAGTCCCACATATCATATTTGCGAGGAAAGAGAAGAAAAGAATTCCAAACAATTTCTACTCGACCTTAGTTTCAAGATTTTCTTATAAAAGTTGGAGAATTTGAGTAGTAGCGAGAGAAGTTTTAGGTTCAAGCAATAGTGTTTTAAGTGGCTCGGATAGGATTTCGAGTTTCGATCAATTTCCATGTGTATCGGCTAACTCAATGCCCGATGGATGCTTCAAGGCCACTTTGATTAGCTCATCTAGCAGGCAGATGTCCCCACGAATCGCCAAATTTTTATCCATATTTACCACCCTTGGTGAAATGGACAACTGGAGGAAAGTGAACTTGGACACTTGACGAAGCTTTAAGGATGAGTTTGGATTTTTCAAGTAAACTTCCATGATTTGGGAGAACTTGCAAAGTGGTTTTAGGAGGGTTGGGACCTTTCAATGCATTTTCTCCTCTTATGGGTTTCAAATGGATCATGACTTGGCCAATTCAAGAAAAAAATGGTTAAAAATGGGGAAAATGGTCTTGGGGACACTTCACTCAATTTCACTAAGTCCCCAGCTCAAAAGAAATCCAAAAAGTTAGATATAATTGGAAAAAATGTAAAAACAAAGAAAAGTCGCGCAAAAAGGAAAATAACAGCTTTTTCACACGAACTTAAAATGGCCATAACTTTTGTCCCATTGCTCTATTTTTTTATATCTTGGACTTTTGGAAAGGTCTCAACATCCTCTATGACATGGAAATTGGATTTCTTAATTTAAGTGAAGGTAGGTGGGAAAAAATAAGAAAACGTCTCAGCACGAAAATGAACAATTTTAGGCAAATTTTCCAATGACCGAATTTAATGTAGTATGGTTTGATTTCTTCTCCAACAAGCTACGATACATGATGGAATGGATTTTCAGAGGTTCTCATACTCTTTTCAGATCATTTAGTGAAATTTTTTGGTGGGTTGGAATAGAATTTAGGGATTCTTCTTTCTCTCTTCTCTCATTCATTTCTATATATTGTAAACTTCTCATTTGAAAAGCATGGATATTTTGGGTAGGGGAAACTCTTGCAAATTTGTTTCTCACATCCATTTGAGCTCTAAGCCTTCACATGGATGTTGCAAATGTAATCATGTCTCTATTTTGCAAATGTAATGGACTGTGTAACTTTGTGGAGCAATAAAATGGGGTATTGTGGTGTTTTCTCAACCCTATCTCATTTTCTTGCATCTCCTTGGCTCTCTATTGATATTTGTTTTGTTCTATGCATATTTCCTTTTATTTGCAGGTAATTGTTGTTGTGTTTCATGGAGATTTGGTGGTGAATGGAGCTTGGTTGTGTCACAATGGTGTGGTATTTCCTTTGTTGCATTTTTCACTCCTATTCTCCCTCAAGCAAGATATTCCAAGCCCTTTTCTTGGTGTTATCACCTTTGTAGTGTAGGATTTCCTTGTTTTCATGCATTCTCCTTCTCCTTGTCTCCTTGGAATTGATAGGATAGGATTAGATAGGTGTTTTTCTTGCATTAGGAGTAGTTTAGTGCTAGGATTAGGTAGAGGAACCAGCCTTCTCTAGAGGGCCATCTCAAGTATGCAAGTCCCACAACTTGAGAGATGGTCCAATGTTAGCAAATTACATTGATAGTTCATACACACACACATGACAAATCGAGGTTGTTATAATTTTTCACTAACACTAACATTTTTATGTTCATAGTTGTTATCTAAGTGCAACATCGGTGGTTAGAACTCCCCACTTTACACAATCTTTTTGATGTGAAACCGATGGATAATGCAAATCAACAATTTCACCATTTCCCCTTGATAAGGTCCTTGTAATCGGGAAAATGATTGAAACCACTTCCTCATGATTATTCTAAGGAAATTGACTTACGGGGTTGTAATTGACTTTTATGGTCATCTACAGTATGCGTGAAAAATTCGTAAGATGGTCACTTGACACCATAAACATTGTTACAAACACTCTACTTTTGGGCAGTAAACATGCATCAACTTAGAGGTTGACCACCTCCTAACTTTAATTAACCACTTGGGCAATCCCCCTTACACTATAACTAGAGTTCATCCTAACTCTCATAGGCATGATTATCCTAGGAGAGGGCAATGTCAAAAGGAGTGTGAAATTTATCAACGAGTCTTGTACTCATCTTATATGTTTCATGGCGCCCCATGCCAAAGTTCACCAATGGGCAGTCATGGAAGTTGGCCCTCCCAACATGATGATGGATATGGTCTTGGTTGGTCTGCTTTATATGGCAAGTTCCCTCTCTCAAGCCTAGGTATATTCCCTCAAAGACCCCAACCTATAAAAATAAAATAAAAATAATGATGATCAACGAGGGAGGGAAGTCATCCCTCACACTACAAATCTCTTTGTGGGTAATGATTGAAGTGATAAGACATAATTTTCCACCTCCTCCGTCAACGAGTTTGGTTGCACCTATTGCTTAATTATCATGGGTCGTTTTGTTTTATAGTTGTATGTGCTAGTGGTTGTGGACACTTGATTTTCTTATTAGTTGGTATTTTGGTAGCCTTTAGCCTTGGCACTCTTTCTCGAGCTTAATGCCTCAATTCATTTTTGTATGGGTTCTATATTTGACATGATTTTATTCTTCCTACCTTTGTGATGAGGCTATAATTATAATTGATTTTTAAACGAGTAATTGTACGTGTTGTGTACAATGGAAATGTCGAGAGTATGGAGTGAAGAATGAAAACATGAGGAAGTAAAATAGAGGAAAAGGATGAGGGTTGATCAGGAAGGGGTTCGATGGAAGGGAAGGACATTGAGTTCCAGTGTATCGTCTGTATCTTATAGTTATTAATCACGGTGATGCAATATGTGTATGAAGAGGACAAACTAAAAATGAGTAAATTCGAAAAGGTTCCATGTTTGAAACTCAACTAAGATGCATGCATCGTACATGTGCTTAGTATGCTAATGAGAAACAACTGCAAGCCATGGTTTCATTTCGGATGGCAAAGAGGGTTCCCTCAAGTCATGTAAATATGAAAGTTCATGATAATATCATTGGCATGGAAATGGAAATTGATTGCGATGTCTATCGTAGGGGATTGGAGAATGATTACGCTCTCTCAATCTTAATTGCAAGAGCATGCGAGATTGACATTGATGTGGATGGCATTTTCGAAAGATTGGGCTCGCTCCATATATTTCCCGCTTTGAAGATTAATGGTGTTTTTAAACACCACCCTCATCAAATTTTGTTTACTCTTTATAAAATTGCCGATTGGCATAAAAATACAAACTTTTGGTCGTTGTATTACGAAGAAAATTTCAGACATTACAACAGAGACGACAATGGCACCTCCCCTCAAATTAAATATAATGATTCCCCAATGATTTGGTGTTTGTGTAGACTCTTATTCACAAACATCATATAAATCATACAGCCATGCATCATTCACCACATTCCCTGCTATTAGACTGAGAAAAGGATATTTATTTCATATTGAAATCTTGATTAGATATGGAGACTTGAGTATGAAGGATTTGTTATCATAGGAGGAGGAATTGCAGTATTGACACCGCCCTTGCTCTTTACGGGTTGTTTCCAACTATTGATAATTTTCCCTATTTTGTTTTATTTTATCCCCAAAAAAATCTTTCTAAAAAACAAAAATTGATGGTGAAGAGTGGGGATATGGAGCACAACACTGGAGTGAGCAGATTGTTTGCGTGCAACATGAGGCGGCATTGTAGTGTGTACAAATGCTTGGAAGGCTCTCGTTGCGCTTGACCTTGCAGACCTCCTCCGCCAACAACATCCTCTGTCATTAGAGAAGTAATGAACATTTTCTTCAATCATTTTGCTAACACGAGTAAGATTATCAACTGACCTTGGAAAATTGAATTACAGCTTTGAGGTAATCTCCCTAGATGGAGCTGGAATAATCCGAAATTTCCCTCTCCAAGATAATGGCAATTGAATAGATATCTTATTAGAATAATAGTCAGAAAGTAATTTGTAATGCCTACACATTTTTTGTCACAATATTTTGGAATGTGCTACAAAAAGACAATAATTGAACTCAAATTGCTACAAGTAAAATGCCCACCTAAAACTTGCAAATGTTGAGGTAAAATCTCAATATCTTTCATGAAGCTCTCAACCAAATCCTCATATTCACTTGTTGTATCGTGTCTAGAAAATGCATTACAACGAAGAGTTGTCTATGATGCTCTATATGTTTCCTTTTAGGACGAAGAGTCATTCTGGATCATAAGGGGTTATGATAATTGTCGACTACCAAAGTTCAAGGGATCTTTAACCAAAAGAGCATCAATTGGTCCATTTGCAACAATAATGAAGTGCGAAAGGAATCCCTTCCAAGATGATACATGAGACAGCTTATCCTTCATCTTTACTCTATGTTTTGAGATGTCCATCAACAATTCTTAATCAGAATGTGCCTCAATCTTTTGGCCTGGATTGGTGTCTCAAAAGATTGTGGAAAATGGTAGTCTAGGCATGTTGTTGTTCTTTACCAAAAATAAACTCTCCTTTAGGCTTTAATGATAGACATTGCAATTTAGCATAATAGTTTCCCGAGAATTATTAACCATTGAAAAATAATAGTTTGAGACAAATGAATTGCTAATTTTAGTTCCATGTATGTTGAAAGTTGAAAGAGTTCTTTACTTGAATTTTTCTTAGAGTGTTACACAAGTTGAAAAAATCAACCCTATCGAACTTCAATGTAATTGTGGCCCAAATCCTGGTTGATTAGTGCTTTTTTTCTAGAAGGTTAAGAAGAGGCGAGTTGTTCTGGATCAATACTAACCCAAAGAATTTTTTTAAAAAAAATTGTGTCAAAAATACGATCCATTTAGCAATCCAACAAAGTCAAGTGTAATCAAGGTCTTGAAAAAAATTAAAATATCCTTGTGAAATTTGTTGTCCATTTATTAGTATTAACATCTTTATCAGTAACTAAAAATACCCTACCATTTTATTATTCTATTTTTATTGGACTTTTCAATGTACTCTTGTGAAAAGGTTCCACATCAGGCTACCCTTGAAAGATTTGAAAATAGTCCTAAACAATCGAGTGAACTAACGAGTAATCAAGAAGCATCCTTTCTCGTTTCGCAGGGCAAATCCCCAAATTTATGAACAAACAGAATATTTGTAGCCAAATACTATCTTCTGCCCGCCAAAGAAAAATGTTCCTAAAGACAGTAGAAAGTAGCCACGGGATTCTCTTCGGGATCTTAAGGACCTCGCATCGCACATTCTTCATGGCTTCGAACTGTAATAAAATGATTTAGTGTAAGCATTCTCTTTCAAAACCTAAAATACATCAATATTGAAAAGAGGTTTTGGAACCGTGACAAAGAACTGCAGAAAATTTAACATTTTTGAGTGATCTCATTCAAAATAAATAAGTTCCCAGGACCTAAAAACATCAATAAGAGTTCCATATCTATATATAACTCTCTTCTCAATAGTTATAAAGATAAATTTGTTTTCAATATGTTGGTGCTCAATTTGATCTTGCCCCGTTTGCTCTAGAAATTTCCCAATCTACTGGTTCGTCGTATTTTCTATCTCCCCGAATGGATGCGTACAAGTTTTATCTTTACCAAGTTGTTATGGTAAATCCTTCTCTATGGTTGTGGATTACTGTCGAGCCATGAATTATTTGCAAATTCTTTGTCCTTGATGAAATATTTAATTTTGGACGCAAATGGTGAAGTCCCCTACATCTTCTTGCTCAACGGGTGTGTTTTCCTATCAAATTTTATCTCGGCGTCTTGAGCTACGTGGTCTCTTTTGATTGGATGAGGCACGTCGTCTATTTTATAACTTGTAACTTTTTGCTATGTTTACAAAAAGATCAATTTGGCCCCATGGCCTCGTTGAGTTCTGATTAGCCGGTCAAATTTATAAAGGTGGAGCGAATTTCTCTTTTTTTGCCTCGAAGGTGTATACGTGTTCATTTTTAATTGGTTGCGGCTCGGCGGGTCTTTTTGGTGAAATTTGCCACTTTGGTCACATTTGTAAAAAATACCAAATTGGCCCCGTGGCCCCGATAGTCTCTGATTGGCTATTCAACAAATATGAAGCGGGGAAAAAGTCTTACTTTGACCCCGAAGATGGACACGTGGTTGTTTTTCAAGTTACAAGTGGGAAAGCGGGTCGGCGGAACATTTTGAAGTTTTTTGCCTCTTTGTGAAAAGGAGCAAAGTATTAAAATGAAGTGCGACTCAGCTGGGGCCACATCAAAAGATAAAAGTGGGAAGCGGTCGCAGGAGAAAAATTGGAAAATTTTCTTTTTGTTAAAAAGGGTAAAATTGCATAAATGAGCCGCGACTCCATCAAAGGCCTAGATTAAGCCATGTGTCGACCTCTGTATTTCAAAGGCGGAGGGGCGGGGCAAAATGTGAAAATTGCGCATTTTCTCCAAAAGTCATAAAATGCAAAAGGCAACCCCATGCCCGCTTCGAATCAGATTTTTCCACGTGGATGGCTCTAATCTAAAGTTGAGAAAGGGCATAATCAACGATTGTTGTGCATTGCATATGATTTTGCCGCCATTTTTGCTCCAAGACTCCTGGAGATGCGAATACACATTGTTTTTCATCATTTTTGATTAAATTTCTTGTCATTTTTGTTTGCAAAGTGCAATTGAATGGATTTAGAGCTTAATTTGTGAGTCCAAGGAATGTAAAGGTTAATATTTTGAAGTTGGAATTGCTCGGGCACTTGCAAAAATGTGAATTACCAGAGAAGTTGGATGCAGAGAAAAGTTGTAGAGGAAAGAATGGGAAAAGGATGAAATGATGGAGGTTGCATGCACGAAGGATGAAAACGTGCTCCCAGTTAAAACAATGATGGAGATATTTGCAATGATTCACCTTTTTGAACAATTGGCAACTTTTTTTTACAAACCTGTTAAACGTCATTTTCTGGAAATCATGATCAAACATGTAACAAACAAAGGTTCCTCAAATATTCTTTTCTTGGGGAAAGTTTGGATGTAAATTGAGGTTATAAAAAGCATGCTTTAGTCATGCAAATGGTCGGGGTTGAATTCTTAAGAGAAAATTTGAGAAAGCCCATCTTCCTGAGAGACCATCTAAGAAACCTGTTAATATCTTATGTTTTAGATTTGATCATGTCAAGTTGGTTGCAAGTGTACAACCATTGACAAGCTTTGAGACTGTTCAAGAAACCTCCCCTATTGATGAATCTAATCAACTTCAATTAATCTGTGTTAATCTTGGGCAAATTTGTGTCTACTTTATTTCAGAATGTCTGCAAATAGTATTTCTTGTTCTATTGCAATCTTGTGTTAAAATCCTTCTAATCACACAGGATCTCGTCCCTGTGATAGTTTAGTGGAATTCGCAATTTCATTATGAGAAGAGCCTTCATCCTGTAATGAGATAAACAATTTAAAATCACTTTATTGTCATTTTGTTGATAAAGATTCTCTGTAAGCCTTTGAGTGTATCTTGGGCGTGAGAAACCGGGGGTCTTTAATGTTTAATTGAGTCTTTAACTCAAGCCTTCGTGTTAAATTCTTGGAGATTGTGTGAAACCGTGCAAATTTGGGCCTCCATTGATGCACACCTTTTGGTTGAAGGAATATTTTAGTTATTCTAAAGCATTATGTCATTTAGTTTTCCAATTGTTGTGAAGGTTCTCAAAGATCTGACAAAATCAAGTTTATCCTGCTTAATCTCCCACCAAAAATTATTCAAAAACAATGAATCCTACCTAAACTACCCTTATTTTCCTTTATGTCAACAAATGAATAAATTCTACCGCAAAATATGCGAAAATCAATGGGGTTCCATAATGTCTATAGTAACTTTAACCTTGTTTAGAAAATATCACCATTCTTTAGAAGTGACAACTCGTGAGAGTTAAATTATGGTTCATTGATCATATTTTCTCAAGGTTTCCTTTCAAATTTGTGCAAATAAGGATATCTTCATTCTCCTTCACCAACAGAGGTTACAAAATGGGTCCTCTCACCTTGGTTGAAAGGCACAACCTAAAGTAGTGAGGATAGATCAAATCCTTTTGAAGGTGTTATCCATTTCTCCAACATCTGAGTGACAAAAAGCCAACTGAATGGGCTCCCCGGCTACAAAACGACATACATGATTATTTATCTATCTCTAGGCTTCTTGTTAAATCCATGATGTTGTTCGACTTGTAAAGGAGAATCAATTTGGATACCAACACCATTTTAGCGTCGTTGACATGGACTAATTAGCATTGCCGGGGAATTTGAACTCCGGGACTTATTTGTGCGGCAACAACACCAGTTATCGGCGCCGCTACCGGGAATTTATTTGAACACCGGGACCTATTTGTGTGGCAACAACACCCGGATTGGCATCGTTTCCGAGGATTTATTAGCGTTGCCTAGGATTATTTGAACTTCGAGACTTATTTGTGCGACAACAACACCAAATCTGCGCATCTGCCAGGGATTATTTGAATACCGGGACCTATTTGTGCGGCAACAACACCCAGATTGGTGTCGTTGTTTGGGACATGAAGAATTGTAAGAATCGAGCAAAGTTACAAGTTATGCGTGCAATATTTCTAGTTTCTGTTGGTTTTTGCACTAAATTTACATCATCAATGTTAAATATGGGTAAAGGAAGGTCATATCTGTGAAGCTTTGCATGAATTTAATGTTGACAGACATTTGATGGATCAAATTTAATGCATTTGCACAACTAAGGTGAAAATCCTTAATGGCGACTCCATGTTGAATTATTTTTTGATAAATGTCAGTGTCTTAACCTCTATCAATTGAAATTTATCACTAATATTTGCAAAGTTGGAAGGAAGAAGATCTTTCTTCATTAAAGACCTTGCTAGAAGGTTGTTTCCAGAATTGGGAAAGACAAATTTTGAAGGAAGAAGAATTTGGAAAGTTATTGGAGATCAAAATCAAGAAAAGAGTTATCAATTGTGGAAACTGATCAGCCTGTCATTGAAGATTGTCATACTTCCTCAAGTGCTTATGAATCAGGTAGTCTTTTTGTAGATCGGAATTCTCCATCTGGAGAGGGGCCTTCATTTGTATTTGAAAAGTTTGTGTCTCATTTTGTCCCTGTGTTTTCCAAAGCTGATAGGATCTTCCAAGAAACAGAGTCTTTAGAGAACATTCATTTTGAAAATTATACTCATGTGTTCCAAATACCCCTTGTCCCTCATCATTTTGTATCTCCTATAAGGTCACCTCCTCAAAACAATATGGCCCAGCCCCCACCTAGACCTCCTTTTGTTGTGAATACTTTTGGTCCTATAGATTTTAGAGGTATGGATGGATATCCAAATGTAGTGCCACAAGATGTTAGAAATAGACTGCCTAAATTTCAAGGAAATAATGCTATCACTGGCGATCAACATTTAAAACTTTTTGTCAATATGATGGAAGACTTTGAGATTGAATTTGAGGATGTGTATATAAAATTGTTTATTCATACTCTTGAGGAGGATGCACGTGACTGTATAAGTCTTTGCTAGATAACTCAATAGATTCATGGACAAAAAATGAAAAATGCTTTTAGATTGCAATATGGGGATAAGACAGATCCTAGGTTTCTTTTGTCTGAATTTGAAAATATTAAGAAGAATCCTAATGAATCTATTCATGACTTCAATACTCGGTTCAATAAGACCTTGAATAGGCTACATGTGATCCTGAGGCCAAGTGATGTTTCTTGTTTAATAAAATACTCTGATGCTTTTGACAAAAAGGTTGCCTATTATTTAAGGGACAAGAACCCAGGAACATTGAGGCGGACTTCACCATGGCTTTGCAGATTGAAAATAACATCAAGGCAGTTGGTAAGCCTCCTAAGAGGGAAGGTATCAAGATGATCAATCCAAAGAAGCCTCAATCAAGTAAGTTTGTTGATCTGGAAGAGGTTGTAAAAACTTTGGCCGGAGTTGTTAAGGAAATATCCTATAAACTGGTCAGAGCAGAGAAGGGGATTAGACAAGGTTCCCAAGGTCAGCACAAGCCACAAGGTCAAGAAAGATTTGCAAATCATCCCAGACGTGATCATAGATCAGATGACAAGGGTAAAGGGCCCGGGATCGGAAATGATGCAGCCCCAACCCGGGAAATGCAGATTGGTGCCCGATCCTTTGGGTACATCGAGAGTTGCTTGCTGTTGAAAAGCTCATGAAATTGAGTGGTGTGATAGTTGTTTCTTGCCCCATTCCCCATGTGATGTTGACAAGGGAGTTGAGGAAGAACTTGATGATGATGAAATAGATGATGATGCATGCATCATGGATTACTCTACAAGATCACAACAGGGAGCAACCTCAACTAAGCTGATGAGTGCCAGAACTGTTAAAGATTTTGGGATTGCATTCACCGGGTATTACCTCTTCCTCCCACTCATACTTTTGAAATTGATATGGTACAAGCTTTTGAGTTGCCTAATAATGATTTTGAGTACTTAAGGGCATTAATGATTAAGAAGTATGATGGAGGAATCACTTCTGAGGAGGATAGGTAGTTGTTAATGAATGTAGTAGTTGGCCACGAAAAAAGAATATAATACCAGAAGCAAAGTTGTCAAAGGGGCAGGGCCTCAGGCCAAACCAAAAATTCCAATTCTTACCAGCATCCCTAAGGAAACCCCTAAGAAAGATGCATCTGGCAAAGGCTTTGTCACCCCAAATAAAACTTGTGTTCCTCCCCATGCTCAGATTATGAAAATCTCGTGCCATCAGATAAACTTGTAAACCTTCCTCCCAATACTGCCTTACCCGAATATGTTCCCTGTGACATAGCCCAAATCTTGAGTCAGATCAAGATTATTGTTCCTATTTTTGAATTGCTTAGAATCCCTGAGCATAAGAAGAGGGCGTTTGAGTATTTGGGGCTTAAGGAAGAAAAGGTCACCTAGGGTAAAAAGGTAAACAATGTAGAGGTTCCTCCTGCCATTGTAGAATTAGAAAAACCACAAGCATTGGAGGAATTGGGTGAACCACCTGAGGTTTATTTGGGAACTTCTCTGGTTGAGTCTCAGCTGAATGTGGATCCATTTTTTACTACTCTGATTATTAAGGATAGGCTGTTACATAACTGCATGTTTGATTCAGAGCCTCATGTAATGTAATGCCTCTTGAGGTCATGAATGAGTTGAATCTCAAAGTAACAACAGCTTATGGGAAATGTACTTGCCATGGATTCAAGAGAGGTGCTAGTAGTTGGATGTGTCAAGGGTTTAGTTGTGCAATTGGCAGCATATCTAGGCAAGTACTTAACTTTGAATGTGGTAATTGTGGATTGTCCTGCTAAATGGGGAATGTTATTATCTAGGAAGTGGGCAGCTAGTGTGGGTGGAAGTGTACAAATGGACATGTCTTATGCCACCATACCAATTGAGGGCAGCCTTGTGAAGTTACATGGTGAAAAGAAAATGTTATATCTCATTGAGGACCCCAACAATGCTTCTTATGAAGTATTGCAAATAGACATTGATGTTGATAACTCTATGAGATATGTTGTTTTCAAGGAGTATGAAATTGATCAATGCAGATATCCTAAGCAAATTGATTTTCCTGGAATTTGATGTTTGATGCAACCTCGAGAGATGTTGAAAAACTTGACATAGGCACAAAGGATAAGCCTAAAAAATGTGGTCAAATAGCAACTTGGATGGAGAAGAGAAACAATCATATGACTAGTTGTTAAAGACGTATCAGAAATTGCTTAGCATGGTCATATCCAGAATCGAAGGCACTTGAAAATTTTCCTTGATTGTTTTCTCTGAATTAGGCTGCACATCATTGTATAGTGTACAGTCTTTTGGTTTCATGTTGCTTTCGTGTTTTTCTGTTTCGGTGTTTCTTGGTCCCTGGTGACCAATTTTTGTTGGTTTCTCGATTCGTCTTGGGGAGTTGGTTATTATCTTTTGGCTCTGCAAGCTTGTTCTTTGACTCCATTGCCCAATGGATTTTTGGCACATGGTCTACTCTATTGTTCTTGTGGCACTCGTAGGGAGTGCCCATCCCCGAGTCGGAGCCAATGTTGGTGCTCAATTTGATCTCACCCCGTTTGCTCTAGAAATTTCCCAATCTGCCTGGTTCGTCGTATTTTCTATCTCCCTGAATGGATGCATACAAGTTTTATCTTTACCAGTGTTATTATAAATCCTTCTCTATGGTCGTGGATTGTTGTCGAGCCATGAATTATTTGCAAATTCTTTGTCCTTGAAGAAAGATTCAATTATGGGCACAAATGGTGAAGTTCCCCTGCATCTTACTGTTCAACAGTGTTTTTTCTTGTCAAAATTTATCTCAACATCTTCAGCTACGTGGTCTCTTTTGATTGGATGAGGCACGTCGGGTCTATTTTATAACTTGTAACTTTTTGCTATGTTTGCAAAAAGATCAATTTGGCCCCACGTGGCCCCATTGAGTTTTGATTGGCTGTCAAATTTATAAAGGCGGAGCGAATTTCTCTTTTTTGCCCCGAAGGTGTATACGTGTTCATTTTTAATTGGTTGCATTACTCGGCGGGTATTTTTGGTGAAATTTGCCACTTTGGTCACATTTGTAAAAATACCAAATTGGCCCATGCGCCTTAGTCTTTGATTGGCTATTCAAAAAATATGAAGCAAATTAGGAACAAGTCTTACTTTGACCCCGAAGATGGACACGTGGTTGTTTTTCAAGTTCTGAAGCCAGGAAAATGGGTGGGTCGGGCGGAACATTTTGAAATTTTTTTTTTGCCTCTTTGTGAAAAGGAGTAAAGTATTAAAATGAAGTGTGACTCCGTTGGGGCCCACATCAAAAGATAAAAGCAAGAAGCGGGTCGCCGGAGGAAAATTGGAAATTTTATTTTTTGTTAAAAAGGGTAAAATTGCATAAATGAGCCGTGACTCCATCAAAGGCCCAGATTAAGCCACGTGTCGACCTGTATTTCAAAGGCGGAGGGGGGGGCAAAATGTGAAAATTGCGCATTTTCTCCAAAAGTCATAAAATGCAAAAGGCAACCCCAGTCCGCTTCGAATCAAATTTTTCCATGTGGATGGCTCTAATCTAAAGTTGAGAAAGGGCATAATCAACGGTTGTTGTGCATTGCATCTGATTTTGCCGCCATTTTTTCTCCAAGACTCCTGGAGATGCGAATACGCATTGTTTTTCATCGTTTTTGATGAAATTCCTTGTCGTTTTTGTCTACAAAGTGCAATTGAATGGATTTAGAGCTTAATTTGTGAGTCCAAGGAATGTAAAGGTTGATATTTTGAAGTTGGAATTTCTCGAGCACTTGCAAAACATGAATTACCAAAGAAGCTGGATGCAGAGCAAAGTTGCAGAGGAAAGAATGGGAAAAGGATGAAATGATGGAGGTTGCATGCACGAAGGATGAAAATGTGCTCCCAGTTAAAACAATGATGGAGATATTTGCAATGACCTTTTTGAACAACTGGCAACTTTTTGTTGCAAACCTATTAAACATCATTTTCTGGAAATCATGATCAAACATGTAACAAACAAAGGTTCCTCGAATATTCTTTTCTTGGGGGAAAGCTTGGATGTAAATTGAGTGTTATAAAAGCATGCTTTAGTCATGCAAATGGTCGAGGGTTGAATTCTTACGAGAAAATTTGAGAAATCCCATCTTCCTAAGAGACCATCTGAGAAACTTGTTAATCTCTTATGTTTTAGATTTGATCATGTCAAGTTGGTTGCAAGTGTACAATCATTGACAATCAATGAGATTGTTCAAGAAACCTTACCCTGCTAATGAATCTAATCAACTTCGAATTAATCTGTGTTAATCTTGGGTAAATTTGTGTCTACTTTATTTTATAATGTCTACAAATAGTATTTCTTGTTCTTATTGCAATCTTGTGTTAAAATCCCCCAAATCACATAAGATCTCGTCTATGTGATAGTTTAGTGGCATTTGCAATTTCATTACGAGAAGAGCCTTCATCCTGTAATGAGATAAACAATTTAAAATCACTTTATTGTCATTTTGTTGATAAAGATTGTCTGTAATCCTTTGAGTGTATCTTAGGCATGAGGAACCAAGGGTCTTTAATGTTTAATTGAGTCTTTAGCTCGAGCCTTCATGTTAAATTCTTGGAGATTATGTGAAACCGTGCAAATCTAGGCCTCCATTGATGCACACCTTCTAGTTAAAGGAATATTTTAGCTATTCTGAAGCATTTTGTCATTTAGTTTTCCAATTGTTGTGAAGGTTCTCAAAGATCTGGCAAAATCAAGTTTATCCTGCTTAATCTCCCACCAAAAATTATTCAAAAACAATGAATCCTACCTGAACTACCCATGTTTTCCCTGTATGTCCACAAATGAATAAATTCTACTGCCAAAATATGCAGAAGCAATCAGATTCCATAATGTCTTTAGTAACCTTAACCTTGTTTAGAAAATATCACCATTCTTTAGAAGTGACAACTCGTGAGAGTTAAATTGTGGTGCATTGATCATATTTTCTCAAGGTTTCCTTTCAAATTTGTGCAAAGAAGGATATCTTCATTCTCCTTCACCAACAGAGGTTATAAAATGGGTCCTCTCACCCTAGTTGAAAGGCACAACCTAAAGTAGTGAGGATAGATCAAATCCTTTTGAAGGTGTTATCCATTTCTCCAACATCTGAGTGACAAAGAGCCACTAAATCGCCTCCCCGGCTACAAAAAACGACATACATGATGATTTATCTGTCTCTAGGCTTCTTGTTAAATTTGTGATGTTGCTCAGCTTGCAAAGGAGAATCAATTTGGATACCAACACAATATTTATAAACAGATAAAAAATTGGATATATTTTTGAAAACCGAGTTATTTATATAAAAAAAAAGTTCCTTATATAGATAAATCTATTTTCGATATAGATTAGAGTTCCTTATATAAATAACTCTATTTTTTATATTTGTAAACAAAAAGATTGAAATCTTCTAAACTCAAAACATTCTTACCTCGTAAGTCCCCAACCCATCTACCAAAGAAGCCCTTTATGAAGCCATGTCCTCTTCTGCAATAAGAAACTATAACTGTAATAATAAGAATCGATTAGCAACAGAAATCCAAAGAAATCAAAACACCATCAAAATGGAATAAGCTAAAAGGGATTTGAAATCTTACATGAGGATGTGTGGTCTCCTGCTGAGAAATCAGATGGCCCTGGATACCATCATCACTGATTTTATTGTTGTCATGGGGGATTTTGATCTTGGCCCCATTTTCTTCTTATAGTTGCGAACACGATGGAAATACTCTATTGGCATGGTTGCACTTTCCCATCCTCCAAATTTGGGGATAGCCGCATAAGACCCTGATGATGTCTGGACAGAAAATCAAATTCAATACTCAGATTCAACCCAAAAAAACAAAAGCAAAACTCTAGGAACGAGATACGAGAGAAAAAACTAACCTCTTTGCTCTGATGCTCCTTTTTCTCTGTAATTTCTACTAGATTTTTTTCTTCCGATGGAGAGGAGGTGTGCTTCTTTAATTTATGCTATAATTTTTTCTTATGATGGAGGAGAGGTGTGTGATTTGAGAGGGAAGAAATGGTGGAAGGAAAGAAATTAAATGGAGGGGGCCATGGTAAACTTTCACAATTTAAACCAACTTGTGGTTGCCATTTGAACCACAATTGTAAATGATTTGAGGAACTTACCGGAGTTGGGATTTTGAGTTCAGTGATAATATCCAAGCTTGGTTTCCACCCGAAACTCGAAGGTCATGACATCAAACCCTCACCCCCGATCATGGGTGCAACAAAATTCCCGTCATCAGATAAGTACTTAGCGAGATCATCATTGCGAAGACGAATCTTCACACGTAGAGTCAATTCGCTATAACCCGAAGAAACGATCTCAACGCCCTTATCAATTTTTTCTTTTGTTAAATCTATACCAAGGATAAAATTTGCGATACAGTTGCAACTGACGGAATCTAGAAGCCGCCCTCACCCGATTGTCTAAATAGTCTCTTTCAAACCCCCTTTTTTGGTGAAGAAGACGAATGAGAAAATAGAGCCCACCACGTTGAAGCTCTACGGTTTCCGAAAGAGGCCTACCGAGGACCCCGAGTTGACAAACGTGTGCCTTCAAAAATCGCCATGATCTAAATGATCGCCCACTATTTGTGAGTTTTTCTTTAAAAATTAGGTCAACCCGAAGAAAATCAATGTATATATGCAATAAGGAAAAGGTGTCTCATTTTCTGAACCTCCTCGAAGCCGAAGAACAACTCGAGATTAAACTGACAGCAATGCAGGCTTAAATGTGTGCATGCAAGGGACAGGTGGCAATGCGTTGCATGAGAGGCCATTAGATTTCAACGATTATTTGAGGAGCAATGTCAACCAACGGATTCCTGTAATGAATATAATAGCATGCTTTCACCACTAATTTTTTTAAAAAGAGAGAATCTAGTCTAAAATATTAGAATTTAACACTTTAATGGATCTAATGTTTGACACCTTAAACTATTGCCCTTTTAGTTATAAGTACTTGTCTTCTTTAGTATCCAGCGTGGACTTTTTGCTATCTAATAATCTTCAATGCATAAGTATTTAATGTTTAAAAGAACCGTATTACTGGATTATTCAAAAACAATTTAGTTTTATTTCCTCACTCCGGTTGGCCCGGAGAAGATGCATATTAGAATATCATCAATTATACAGATAATTAAGAAAAAAATTTGCATTTTTCTGTGGTCCATGCACCTAAAAGAGCAGATGGAAATTTCCACCAATTTCTAGGCTTAGAAAGCAGGATCTTGTCCAGTATAAATTTTCTTGGACCACCTGAGACTAAACAAAACTCCTCGTACTGAATCTTTACCTATTGTACAATTTGTGCTTGAAAGGAAGATAATCTATAGAATTTATGAGGATGTTTTATTTGAAACTTTTTCCCTGCAGTATGGGCAGCAATTGACCTTCTCCAACCATGGAATCAGGCAATTTGAGTGAAACCTATGGCGACAAGGAAGATGTATAATCGCCTGGTTGAGTTGAAAACAGTCCAAGCATATGGGGCACTCGTCTTGCTCTGAAATTCTTGATAGTAGCTTCAACAAGGGCTTTCCTATTTTCCTTGGTGGGGTATATATCTCTCTCCTGAGACGATCAATACAGTCTTTAGTTAAACCTACAGGACAAGGCTTGGCATTTTGTCTCACAAGCTCTCTTGGTTGGTTTGTATCATTGATTAAACTAGCACAGATAACCCTATTATTAATCCCACGGTGCTCTTTGTGGTAGGTATTTCCATAATCACGTTGTAAGTGCCTCTGTAGGTAATGATCAAGCCTGCATATGAAAAAGAAAAGGGCATTTTTACACTGTTAATAGCCATCTCTATTGAAGATTCATCGAACTTCAAGGTCAGATCCAAGTTTCTATTATGGTCCTCAAGACTTTGGAAAGAAATCAAACTCACAAATGACAGGCATCAATCTCAACATTCACAATAATTACACAAACCTCTTGTTTGATGATGAGAAGGGTGCCCTTAATCTCTCCTCTAGTCGTTCTCGTGCTTCAAATGCAACTTCATTAAGTTTATTGTCACCACTCTTCTCCTTCTCTATCCGGGACTCTAATATGGGTCTTGCCTGCAACAGAAAATGAGTGCCACTACCCGTAAAACACATGCAGCTTAAGGTTACTCCAGAAAAGAGCTTGAAAATCACTCGAGAGCCAATATTATACATTAATTCTATAATGTGCATTTATTTGACCCAGTGTAAAAGAACAGGATATCTGCCGACATACCTAAATCAAACTCTGTATTCTGATAGTGTCTTCTGCTAAAAACATACTTTGCAAACACGATATTTATTTAAAGCACCCAATATTTATTCTGGACAAGTAAGATGTAATTTAAACAGAAAAAATGAAAGAGTAGAACAGAGATAACACTATTATTTTCTTCTATATTATTCCAATCCCAATACAATTATATAGGGAGATGATTCCCTATAAAATAGGAAACTGATTTTCCCACAAACCAATACTACGTGAGTTGTTGAAACTCACTCAACCATATTTGTTATAAGTTGTTTTAATATAACAACTATATAACAAATATTTACTAACTCACAATTATAAGATAATAATTACTCACGTAATTATTATTTACCAATACATGAATATGGAGCACTAAATATTAATTTCCTAACCAAAAAAACCCTCAATAACATAATATAGAGGCGAATGCATCAAACACACACGCACGCACACGTGTGCCCACGCCCATGCCCACATGCACACACACACACACACGGCGCACACACTCACATGCACATGCACATGCTCACGCATTTTATAAGAGATGATAAAGAGAAACACAAGAAGAAACTTCTCAAACTCTGTTGGATGGTAGACAAGGCTTCCTTACAACCTTGTTAGATATGAGTGTGCCTGCAAGGGATTACATGGTGTTATTTGCAATAGCATGTTAGATAGTAGACCAATCCTCTGGACTTGTGATACGGTTAATACAAAACAATATTTTACAAGAGTCGATACATTATATAGCTAAACATGACACACTCAATGCATATTGTGATCGTTTAATAATGTATGGGGAGATGGATACATTAGCATAATGTATTGCCAAAGAAGGATGGTTTGTTGAAGTCATTATTGTCCTTGGACACTTATAGAGTTGTTAACATTCAATAGGGTCAGTATGGAAGTTATGTAAACATTCAATTAATACCTTAGGATAAAGAAAGCTTTAGAAAACAACATTCGCCTTCATCATTCGCATTAACCATAGTCTAGTCGGATATTTGCAAGATACAAAACCGCAACCAGTGAACACCCATACCATACCCACACAAGTAATTTTGAATTTTTTAATATTCTAGGTATACGTCATGTATGTAGCACAAGTTTTGTTTTTATTTTTGTTTTTCTTTTGGTGTATAAAGCAAAAGCACATCCTATACCCTAGACACCCAACATTTGGGGTTCCAAACTGAGTGCAGCACATCCCTTTTTCCAAAGTACGCTTGAGACGCATATTTACTTTTGGCTGATTTCAAATATACAAACAATACAGGTTCCAATCCAGAAACCCTAAACTTCCATTGAACAATATTACAAAACGATTATTTGTATAATGTACATTGTAATGAGAGCCTTGACACTTCTACCTGCAAAAGGCCATTTTTTCTATAACAAAATAGAACTTTAACTTGGCCCCTTAAAAATGACTAGCAGCAGTAGCACCAGCAGCACAACTACACCTAGGATAAACACCTTTCACAATTTTACTGTCCTATCCAAAATTCACTACTGTGCTTTATGATATTCAATTTCCACAAATTTGGTCATGTCAGATTCCTTTCATTGGACATGCTAATCAAAGTGAAATGGTATATGGATACAGGTGTTAGAGAAATGGCTCATAACAAAAGGTTAAACACGCAAGAAAGAAAGACAAGACAGAGTCACTCCAAGCCTACTTTCCCAGCCCTTCGCTCTTACTCTTTTATGAGAGGAAAACAAACTAAACAAGTAAAACTCATAATCCTGAGATCAAAATGCAATCTTTTTCTATAATCTCATATAAAAAGACAATGAAATAATCTATAATTAGATCAAAGCATCACCATAGATGGTGAACGTGTGTTGAAATATGTGTGTGCTCTGTTCTGAAACAACTAAAATCCTCCTCTATTTTATAGAAAAGAAATTGCTGTTCAGAATGCACCAATAACTAGAATAAACATGCAGAAAAATAGATATGATATCTAATAAAATGCTGCTGTGACTTCTTTTCATTTGATATTCTGTTCTACTCTTTTATATAGAATTCATTCTACATCTAGACTACCCTATGCTTTGTTCTACCCTCTTTTTCTCTTCTACACCTCTGCTGTATTTCTAAAAACTTTTTCTATTCTTCTATTACCATCATAAAATGCATTCAAACGAGTATTTTAATTCCAGCAAGTTCTGGAAAATATATTTTGTACAGTTGTATGGTACCATAATATTATTTTAGACTAATCGATTTCTTCTACATTTTGCTAAAGACTTTCTAGACTTTTATAAACTATTAAATGCAAAAGTATGGACTAGTCAAGATTATAAACCCAACACCCAACCCTAATCTAGACTTCTCAGATTGATGACACCTAATTTTTCTCTGTCGCTCAAAGATTTCTTTTGAAAATGGATTTTTAAATATGTCTGCAAATTGATCTTTTAACCTGCAAAACTCTAAATATATTTCACCATCGCCAACAAGTTCTCTTATAAAAGGATACCTATATGAATATGCTTACTCCTCTTATGGAGAACATGATTGCTTGACAGAGCTATAGCTAAATTGTTGTCACAAGAGATTTTGTTACTCCTTGCTCTTGCTTCAAATCACATAACATTCTTCTCATCCATACTGCTTGACATGTTGCTGATGTAGCTGCCACAAATTTTGCTTTTGCTAGAGATAGAGATACAATGGATTGTTTCTTTGACGTTCATGAAACTACTTCAGAAACAAAGTGGAAATCATGCCCAGAGGTGGTTTTTCTGTCATCAAGACTTCCTCCTAATCAATAACAGTGTAACCAACTAAATCAAAGTCATTAAATGGTGTATATAAAATACCATGATATTTTGCACCACTAACATATCTAAGAATTTTTTTCCAACTTGCAAGTGGGGGAATTTTGGATTCTCCACGAACCTTGAAATCATACTTACTACATACATAAAGTCAGGCCCAGTGGCCTTTAAATATATCAAACTTTTAACAAAACTCTCAAACAATGTTGAGTCCAAATTGTTGCTGCTGTCATCTTTGATCAATTTCACCCCTATGGCAACAAGTGTTGATATAGGTTTACAATTCAGCATTCTAAACCTCTTCAAGCTATGATTTGCATACTTTGTTTGACATATTAAAATCTCGTCATTGGTTTGATCCACCTCAATGCCAAGAAATTATCCCATCAAACCCAAGTCTCTCATTTCAAACTCCTTCATAGCTGATTTGAAATTATCAACTGACAAACTTCCAATGAATATCAAAACATCAAGATGCAAGCATACTATCAAGATCTCACCTTGTCTATTCATATCAATATACAGAGTGGACATGTTGCTGCTTTTGCTGAAGCCATTGCTCAAGAAATATGAGTCAATGAAGCCGTATCAAGCCTGAGGTGCTTGCTTGAGCCCATATAAAGTTTTCTTCAACTTGTAGATTTTGTTCTCATGATCTGAAGTCTCATTACTAGATGGCTGTTTGCACATACACTTCTTCCAATATTTCATTCAAGAATGTTGATTTCAAGACCATCTGATATACTTTCTACTTATGTTGTGCTGCAATTGCTAAAACAGTTTTGATTGTATCCAATCTAGCTACAAAAACAAATGTTTCATTGTAATCAATACTTGGTTGTTTGAATAGCCTTTTGCATACAACCAACCTTGCTTTATGCTTCTCAACTTTTCCATCAGCATTACATTTTGTCTTATAAACCCACTTCCGACCAATTACATACTTTCTAGCTGGCAGGGTTACAAGATCCAAAGTATGATTATTCTCTATCGCATAAATTTCTTCATCCATGGATTTCAGACAATTCTCATTCTCAATTACTTCTTCAAAACATACTAGGTTAGCTTCAATAAATAATGCAAAGTCAGAAGTCATCTTTCTCTCAAGCTTTTCATCTTTTCAGAGAGGGAGAGGGTGTTGATATGGCCCTTTTGTACTTGGTAGTGATGAAGAAGATGAAGCAAGGCTGCTACCAGATGTAGAAGATTGATTTGGAAAATTATCGTTGCTTGGAATAGAAGGCTGGGTGGAAACAGTTTCATTTCAATCATCAAATTGTTGTTGTTGTGTATTACCATTCCAAATCCATTCTTCATCTTCAATGAACTCCAAATCTCTTCTGATTTTAACATTCTTTGTAATAGGATTGTATAATTATAAAGCTTGTATTCTTTTGACTTATTTCTCACTATAACCAGTGAAAATGTGTCTCTTGGCATAATTTATTTCTCTTGTCGTCAAGGACATGGGAATATGCAATGCACCCAAACACTTTTAAATGAGAAACACTATTTCTTCTTACTCCATGCATCCTAGTCTCCTAGAGATAAGTATACATGATAATAATGTATAATTTCAATGAATACAAAATATTTTTTGTGTTTTATGAGTTATTCTTATCACTTATGGTGTATGGAGTACAATTTTAAAATGAGTACTATGCACATATATATATATATATATTTTTAATAATATATTGTACAGACGTTTCCCGTAACATTTCGTATCCAAGGTTTTTTGAAAATTGCCGTTTCCGCTTTCCGTTTCCGTTTCCTGGCAACATAGTTATTGACGTATTTTATCTCTTACACTCTTTAAAGGGAAACAATTCAAAAGATACACTTTGCACAAGCTACTGCTTCAGCCCAATACTCATTAAGTAAATGTTTTGCTTTCATCATGCTTCTTGCCATCTCCAAGATAGTTTTATTTTTCCTTTGAGCAACACCATTCTATTGTGGTGTATATCTTGTAATGAACTGTTTCTTGATTTTATTCCTCTTACAAAAAATTAAAAATTCACTTAACACATACTCACCACCTCTTTCAGCTCTCAACACTTTATAGAGTGTCCAACCAAAAATTTAAACTACTTAAATATCTCGAAGAATTCTGATTTTTGTTTTAGGAAAAACACCCATCTTTCTACTGAAATCATCAATGGAAGTTATGAAATACTAACTATTACCAACAGAGGGAGTTTGCATTGGCCTGCACAAGTCTGAATGTGCAATCTTTAAAGGAGATCTTGCTCTATATGACATACCAACAAGGAATGTCTCTCTATGTTGCTTCCCAAAATACAGCCTTCACCAGCTTTATTGGACTTCTCTCTCAAAGGCAAGCCATTTACCATATTCTTTTTGTACAACAAGTTCAAACTGCTGAAACTTAAATCCCCAAAATCTCAAATGCCATAGCCATAACTGATCTTTTATAAAAACGTTAAAAGCAACACTCAATTCATTATTAATTATCAAAGGAGACATCCTATTATTTTGTCATTTGCACTTTTGCAATCAGCTTGTCACTTCTATTTCTATCCAAAATAACACAACCACCATTTCCAAGTAAACTCTATAACCCTTCTAAATAAGCTGTCCAATACTAATCACTAATCAGATTATGTTTCAAGCCATGAACATAATAAGCATTATGAATGTGTTTTTTTCACCTTGCTTGGTTCGGATTGAAATGCTGCCTTTTCCCATCACCAGCACTTGTTATTGTTCCTCAATTTTACTTCAAATTGGACACAATC
Organism: Taxus wallichiana var. yunnanensis; assembly: GCA_018340775.1. NCBI lineage: Eukaryota > Viridiplantae > Streptophyta > Pinopsida > Cupressales > Taxaceae > Taxus > Taxus wallichiana. The sequence continues at coordinate 277,686,437 of CM031244.1, forward strand.
ATCAATGTTGGCAAACATTTCCTTATTACCACTCATGTGATTACAACAGAAACTATCTGAAATCATACCTTTTGTACGCTCCTAAGCTATATTGCAAGTAATAAACAAAGAACCACAATTATCATCTTGTTTTACAATTTCATTTTTCCTGCGAAAAATTGCACTTTGTTTATTCATATACTGCTTCCTTTTACATTCATTTGCATAATGTCCGGATTTCTTGCAATAATGATAATGGGCTTGAGATTCATCATACCTTTGACCTCCATGAGAATAATAGTGGCTGCTGCCTCTGTCTCGTCCAATTTCCGCATAAAAGTTTGAATTTGTTCTATTTCCTTCGTGAAAGGTGTTTGTTCTTCCACCTCTAAAAAGTCCTTTGCTTTACCTCTGCTGCTGCTGCTTGCAAGCAATTCATTGCTTCTTCCTCTTTTCTTGAATGACACGAGATTTGAATGCATGCTCCAGAGAGGGTCTAATTGATCTATTTAACCTTTTTCACGAGTTTGTAAAGATCCCATCAAAGCATCAGCTCAAAACATAGACAAGTTCATAGACTCTTCAATAGCTACTACAATTGAATCAAACCTTACAGGAAGACTTCTCAAAATCTTCTCAACAATTTTCCGAAGTTTCTCCATGAAACCTAATCTGATTAATTGCACCCAATGCACAAGTGAAAAACTCATCTGCTGAATCAGATTCCTTCATTCGCAAATTCTCAAAATCCCTTCTTAACATTTTCAATTTAATATACTTAACCTTACTAATACTTAGAAATGTAGTTTGCAAAATGTCCAACGCTTACTTATACCTGGTTGTTGCTGCAACTCTTGGAAAGATTAATTCATCCATTACATGTTGTATGAAGAACAAGGCTTTTGCATCTTTCTTTCTATCCTCCTTGAGGGTATCATTTTCCGTTGGTGTCAAATTATTATATGATCCCTGGTTTTCTGCTTCTAAAATTCCATTCTCCACTAAATCCCATATATCTTGAGAGAAAACAGGGTTTTCATCTTTATGCTCTACTAGTCATAATGTTTCCTATTAAACAGGGGAATCTAGTGTTGGATTAGGCTGCAGCTCACATCAGCCATGGTAAATTAACTCTGAAATTTAATTTCAACCCTGTGACCAGCAAATCCTCAACGATTCTGTGAAATTTAAAGCTAAGCCTAAAACTAGCTTTGAAACCAACTTGTTGTAATATGTGTGTGCCCTGTGCTGAAACAAACTAAAATCCTGCTTTATTTTATACAGAAGAAACTGATGTTCAAAATGCACCAAAAACCAGAATAAACACACAGAAAAATACAGATTATATTGCTAATAAAAGGATGCTGCAACTTTTTTATTTATTTGATGCTTTGTTCTACCCTTCTATATTCTATTCTTTCTAAATCCACAATGCGTTATGCTCTGTTCTACCCTCTTCTTCTCTTCTACTGCTCTATTATATTTTTACACACATTTTCTATTCTTATATCATTGTCATAAAATGTATACAAACAAGTATTTTTAAATCCAGAAAGTTCTGGACGTGGAACGATCTATTTCGTACGGTTGTATGGGAATATAATATTAATTTAGACTGATTTGTTTTCTTCTACATTAAGCTAAAGACTTTCTAGACCTTTCTAAACTAATAGATGCAAAAGCATGGAGTGGGTGAAATAAATTAATGCTTTGTATGGTTGTATGGTAATATAATATTTTTTTCTGTATTTATTGCATTTTTGATCAATCGTTTTTTTCTATATTTGAAGACCATCTTTTAATACTCTTCATACGAAAGTTGCTACCTTGAAATTGTGTAAAAAAGTTTTAGTTCGATTTTTCTAATCACAATTCATGATCATCATCAGGATGAGAACAGAATGAGTCATACATATAGTAAATCAGGGTCAGTCATGTTGCTGCAATAGAAAGAGCCTAAAATCCTCATTTTGAAATGGATAAAGAGCTCTGTGAATGGAATGAACTCAACTGGAAAAATCAAAATTGGGGCTTTCAAAATGGAAGCCCAGGTTCAAACTCGAATCGTGATAAATGTTAAAATTGGATAAAATAGCATCCAACACACTGGGTGTAAAACCTGAATGATTTTGACTAAAGGGATACCCAGCTGAACAGAGTATCTACCCAAATAAAATGAAAAAGAATCTGACAAGTAGCTTAGTGGAGGAGAGAATTTCGAATTTTGAATCGTTTGAATCTGGAAAGCACTTTAGGTGAAAGTGCAGGATTGTCAAATAGTAAAGACATAAAGAATGACGAAGAACTCAGCGAAAAAGGTATTTACCCTCTAGAAAAAGAAAAAGACAAGTAGCTCAGTGGTAGAGCAGCTCACCGACTGGGGTAGGTCCTGGATCTGTACTCTAATTGAGATCTATTTCCCAAGGGGTGCGTGATAAAATGGGAAAGAAGAGCAGAGCAGAGCATACCAGTTGTTGGAGAGAGGAGGTGATTCCTCCTCCTCCTTGATGAAACCTTCTCCTGCGTGCACACTCCACCCCAGGTAGCATACCGGCCATCACAAGATCTTCACAACGTTAATCACCCAAAATCTGTAACGTAGTTGTCATCAGAAGCCAATACATGTTGATCAATTATAATGGACTATGGAAGCTTAAAATCTCTGATCACTTATAATTTTATAAAACTAAATTGTCGGAATTCGTGAATACAAATACCTTGTGTTGTGAGGGATGGAGCTAAAATTCTGGACAGATTGAAACAAAGAGCAAAACTAGGAATGTAAAGATAACAGATGGGTGTTGTTAAGGGAAAGCAGTAGGTAGGAAGGTGGTAATGGTGTATACCTAAACCAATAACCATTTTTGTATACGGTGGCTGGGTCCCTGCAATTCTGGTGGCCCTTCATTTTAAGAAATTAAAATATACTAGGTGATTCATAGCTATTGACGACCTCTTCATCAAGAAAGTCATTTGCGAAGCTTCTAACGAAGATGGAGGAGGAGCATGACAGCTTCAAGATTTGACTCCATAATACACACATGGCAATGGATTGTCGCGAAGTGGCTGGGTTAAGTCAAGTGTGAAGTTTGTATGAATGAATAGTTTTAATGACGTCCATAAGACTAAAGAGTTTATGGGACGCATAAGATGAGACATTAAGATTTCAAATTCTTTTCAATATTAGATTTTTTGTTATAAATCTCGAGCACAAAATCCTTGATCTTTTCAAGTGTTGTTTATTCGAATAACTCATTTAATCTCTCCATCTTCAAATTGTTTCTCAGATCGATACGAATATCATCATAAGTTGAACACTCCATGATGAAGTGTCATTCCGTCTCTACCACCCCTTTGCTACAGAAAAGACAAGTTCTCATTTCCCAATCCTCCTTGGGTATAGTCCATCTACCGGTTTCACATCGAAGGTGATGCGATCCGGTCCTCAATTGAGCTACTAAAATCCTTGTTTTACCCTTGATAGCTACCCCTAGATAAGTTTTTTCATCATGCTCCCAAGTGGGATTAAATTCTTTGATGTAATATGTTTTCTTTCAACCAATCTACTATGTCCACATGGCAGTCCTAAACTTTTCTATCACGAGAATTTTATCTAATTTTTCTATCATACCTTGTAGGTAAAGTATGATTGGGTGTTGAAGGAATATCTTTTTATGTTTTAGTCATACGGTTATACTCTCTATCTCTTTTGAAATAAGTTGTGTATTTAATGCACCGAGTTGGTTGATCATCCCTCTTTTTGGGTGACGTTTGGCTAACTCCTTTATCTATGACCACTTCCATAGTAAAGGCATCTTTTGATGTAAGAAATACTGGTGGAACTCTACAGAAAAATGACACTAAAATGCTCCTACAAGTTTATTCCAAAAGTCTCTTACGAGGTAATGGTTCTCACCTTGATACCCCTCTTCCTAATGTGATTTTAGATTTACATGAATTTGACAAAGTTTGTCACTTTGGTTCGAAAATTTTACTACGGTTGGTTATTTTGTTGGTCAAGTCCCCTCAAAAGGCATGCTCAAATAAAGGGTGCACAATCACTCACAACTTCGTGGTATTAAGATTGAAGGTGTACAAAATATGACCAAAGGTTTATTTTCATTTCTGTTTCTCCAACCCCGAGCACTACAAATTCATCATCAACCATGCCCCATGGTTCATTCAAAACACACTAGTGGTGTTTTCCCATTGGACCAAGGACTTCCAAGTTACCAAGCATGTTAAGCTCAAAATCCCCATTTGACATGAATTTCCAAGGCTTCATATCCATCTGTGGCACTTTGTTGAAAAGCTCATTAAACCCCTTGGGTGTTATGTTTTCCACAAGCAACCCAAGTTTTATTCAACCTACTCCCCAAAGAGGGTATGTGTGGAAATAGACATAGCTAAAGACTTAAAGGAAACTATTGATATTCAAGTCAGGTGACACCAGCTTTTCACAATGGGTGCTCTATATTAACCTTATGATCACTTGTTTTTTATGTTAAAACTCATGTCATATGATTAGAGAATGCTCTTTGATGGAAGACACGTGACTGGCGCAACAAGATAAACCTACTTCAAATTGTAGAGCCACCAACTCCTCTAGTGATGGTTGGACCATAGTCTCTAACAAGAAAAACTTGGTCGCCTCTTGTGGCACTATCAAGCCACCCACTTTATATACAAATCCACAACTAGGTCTAGGAAAAATGCTCCCACTGCCACCTATAGGCCAATTGCCCAACCTCTACCCCTAATGGCTTCATTCATCCCTCATGCCCCGTAAGCTATTTCCACCATCATGTCCTCACAAACCATGGCATTTTCCTCACAATCATCACAAATTCACTCTGAGGCAACCCCTCAGGACTCCTTGGATAGCTTAGAGGCTCTTGACTACAAATTCGTCCTTTATATGTCTCGTAACCCCTCATGCGCTAGAGATGAGGAATATGTTCAAGGAAAACAACACCCTGTATAACTCACTAAATTTGTGCGTGCGAGTGCCTTTGCTAACAAGTTTTCTACCCTCCAATACTTAGATGAGCGGTATAATAAACACCTCAATAGTTTCCAATAAGTGTACACTCGTGGAAATTTCAAGGCCTTAGTAATTTGACTCGCAGGTATATGGTCAGGGACAATTATCATTATTTCAGGAACATGAATTTTTTTTGTTTACAAGAAGTTAAAATCATAGGTTTTATCCTCCAATATATAGCCCACACTATCTATCTAGGTGCCATTTTCTAGATGTTTAGTCATGACCTTGGCAAAGGAGGCATTATCACATTACTTTCACTGGATATTTCTCATAATATTATTTCTTAGGTATCCAACCCTACCCACCAAGTTGTGAGAACTCTCTTTGATTTTGAAGGTCGTATTCTTGGGCTCGCCAACCTTTATGCCTCTTATGATGTCGTGAACGAGCCCAACTATGGAGATGGATGGAAAATTCCCTCCCGATGCACATTGGATTGTTTATGGGAAATTCAACATGGTGGAATCAAATGAGGACAAGGAAGGTCGCCTCTCAATGCACTTTGGTTTCCTAGTGAAAGGGAAGCTTGGTTTTACAAGAAAAACAAACTTGTGCTCTTTAATCCCAACCACCATCAAAAATGTACTTTTTCCTCATCTTGGTTCAATCGACCTAATTTTAGAAGGGGCTGAATAAGAGTAGTTAAAATCCTAGATCGGGTGCTATTGCACGAGAAATATCTCTTCTCTTTTTATTGTGATAATGGCCTCCTTGTTTCTATCATTGATGGGGTTACTCTATCGGATCAGCCTCCCATTCAATTTTGCATTGAATTGGCTACCTCTCAGCCTAAGAAGCATAAATACCAATTTTATCTCAACAAAGCTCATCTCAAACATGAGAAGACTATTAGGCACATTGAAAGGATTTGGAGCTTAGTTCCCTATCCTCAAGGAGATTCTCGGATGGATTGATTAGAAGATGGATGTTATCTCTCACATCACCACCTTTCTCAAACTATATGTCAAACTCAAACAATTTCTCGTGCATAGATAATGCACACATTATGTTGTATATCATGGATTTCAAAGAGCTTCACATGATCTTGACCATTTTTCCTTCAACCTCCAATTACAAACTCAAGCCAATATTTGGAGGCATAATCTTAAGGTGGAAGAGGCATATAAATCTCAAGGATCCCAACTACGAGCTCATATGCATTGGTCAATAATGGAAGATAGAGTCACCAAAGAATTCTTTGCTCTCCTCCACTCTAGACAATATGCTAACAAAATCAAAATGATTAAGGATTCTAATGAAAAATTATTATACTATCTAAGATCTTGCACACCTTTGTCCACCATTGCAATGGTGTGTTTATTTTCCAAGCCTCCTCTCTTACTCGTGAAATTTCTCTTTCGCAATGCCTTCAAGTTGTCCCCTAAAATATTTCAAAACCCAAAAAGTGGCATGTGATAGACCACTTACTGTGAATGACCTTAAGTAAGTTGTTGTAGTCACAAAATCATGCACTTTAGACATTATTTATCCCAGTTTCATACTACTATTTAGAAGGTTCTTGAGTGAATAAAGTACTAATTAACCCCCGTATTTTGGCCATCTTCTTTTATTTTATTTTGTCATTCCCGACCTTTTACATCCATATGCCCAATCGATTTTATCACTTCCCATTATTTTAGCCTCAAATGGGGCACACAGATTAATCTTGGGTGCCCATGGGCACCCTGGTCCCACCATGGGTGCCTCGATCCTTCTTGAACTTTCTTGCCACTTTTTGGGCTCTTTCTAGCCATTTCTCCTTCTTATCTTTTTGGTGGTTGGCCATTTCGGGTTAATTACGAAATTAGATCAAGAGAACCCTATAAATATAAAGTTATGAGACCATAATGAGGGACCTAGCACTAGTCATTACTATCATCCATCTAGAGTTGCATCCATCTATTACATTGGAGATCACTTGCATCCACATAGATCCATCATCAAGGCACAAGCTAGGACATCTACATCACACACTTCATAGGGGAGGATTCTATTCTATTCCATGCACACATGCTATTACATTTTCTACATTTAGTTATTGCTCGTTACTTCACAAAGTGCAACTGGAACAAGAGCACCTAGGGCACATTATGCACACACTCACCAGAACTACATTTGGGTCTGAAATGTAGTGCAACACTCGATTAATAAGTTCACTATTGTAGCAGTACCTGAGGTCGATCGACCCATTCATCTGCATTTTTCTTTTTTAGGGATTAATGTTTGTTTAGGGTTTCACATGTCTTTCTATTCATCTTAGATCATTGAAAACATCCATCACAGGACAATGAATCGATGTGACAGACAACGAGGGTTTCATACCACCTCCCAACCTTGTTAGATTCGGGCCGTTTGAGCTTTTGTGTAGACTAGGGCACCCGGTTTACTGACAGCACCCAGAGGTGCCTCGGTCCCTTCCTAGTGCTCCATTCCGGGGAATTAGTCCAGTCCATCCTTTTTGGAGCTTCGCACGCGATCGTTGCCACCTCTAGATTTTCCAATCACCTATGCGACATAGTCCCACAAGCATCAATTATTCAGCTAACTTGTTTCCTCTTCTGTCTTACACATTAGAGTTAGCATTTCCTTTTACATACTTTTTTATCTCATTTACGTACTTCTTTATTGTATTTATTTACTTTATTTACAGTTGTTCATAGCTTATATTAACTAGAAGATACACCCATCCCGCTTTATTTTAGTTAATAATTTTAGTGAACCCGACTCGATCATTCACGCTTCTAGATTCTTCATTCATACCTTATCATTCTAGGGTTTATTCTCCTTTTGCCATGGCTCACTCTCATATTGATTTTACTGAAGAACATCTTAAGGCCATTAATGATCATATTTTTGCGCATCCGTAAGATCTAGACTTACTTTTACATGTGGCTCGTGAGGAAGCTACTAATTTGGTGGAACTCAATGCTTCCATGACCATACCCACTTTTGTTGCTACTCAATCACTTGCTTCTACTCTTCCACCTATTTCTACTATTCCCATTTCTATTACTACTCCTACCAATCATTTTACACCACCCTTAGTTTCTCATATACGGCAAGTTTCATCCATTGGCAATCAAGACTTAACTTCTCTTTATCATGACCTTCAAGCTCAAATTTGTAAATTGCAGTAGGCCACTTCACATACATCATCATCCTTAGATTCTACCTTATTGTTGCATACTCCATTTGCACCTACCATCTCTACTTATCCTCTTCCTCCTAGCTTTGTCACCCCTAAGCTTCCCATTTTCAATGGGCATGGTGACCCACAAGAGCATCTTAGAGCATTTCATGTAGCTTGTCTTGATTTTGTCGATGATCATATTCTTTTGGCTAAACTCTTTCCTCGTAGTCTCCATGATTATGCAATGCATTGGTTTTATGACCTACCTATTCATTTGGTAACTTCCTTCACACATCTAGCTGATGTCTTTCTTACTAATTTCTCCATCAATATCGGCTCTAAGATCTCTTATGCTTAGCTAGCATAACTTAAATAGGGATCAAATGAACACCTCGCTAACTACGTTTTGAGATATAAGAATAATCTAGCTAAGATGACAAATGTGCTTACGGAATATGAGCTTCAGGACTTGTTTATCCAGAGTCTTTTACCACCTCTCCAAGAGAGTGTTCTCTTTGAAACCTCTCCTTTGTTTGATCAGATTTTTCATACTCTTAAGCTTCGTGAGACCAAACTCCTATCTATAGGAAAGCTTAAATATCAGGAGCAAGCTTCGTCCTCCACTCATTTTCCAAACAAAACACCATTCGAACTCTCTCACTAATCCAACCGGCACTAAAATCACTATCAACGTAGTCACCCCCACTAAGGAGGTTTAGTCATAGAAACCTTGGTGCACATTTAGCAACCTTCCCATGGCTCCACATCTTATATTGAAGTAACTTCTCGAAATCAATCTTATTACCCTTCCTCTACCCACTCAAGTTAGATCCATCACGGCCAAAAGGTAGGAATTACAATGAGAATTTCCATTGTGATTATCATCGATGCATGGGACATTCTACAAATAGGTGTTTCAAACTTCGTACAATCATTCAAGACCTAATTGATGACAACAAGCTAGAGTTTCCAGAATCTGCTAACTCTCCACCAAACAATGACAAAGGTAAACTCAAGCTCTTTAATAATGAATCTCAACAATGTGACAAGAAGACATCGACTCTTTTTCCAATCATGAATATCACGTAATGCCTCCTCCTGCATCATGAGCTCTTGATTTCGTAGTTCTTGCTAACAAAACTTTACCGCCAATCATTTCTTTCTCTAACGTTGATTATCATGAAATTTTTCATCTAATCATTTACATATCAATGCATCTATTGGCTCGACCTCCATTAACAACACTAAGGTTGACCCATCATGGCCCATTAGTGCATGCTCTATTTCACTTCTCAAGGCTATCGGTTATCCTCCATCACAAATTGAGTACCCTTTCAACAAACCCTTTGGCATTGTTAAGACCCATGTTACAGGAGGGTCCTCTTACAATGCTCATGCCTTTCCTCATTGGCAACATGGTTGATGGATGTGACATGCTTCTTGGTCTCAATTGGATTCGTCGCTCTCAATCTATCATTTCTATGAATCATTTGCGACTTAAATTTATTCACAAAAATCAAGTCATTTCTATCAACGGTGTCCCTCCATCCACTCCATGGTCGTCATCTCCTCACACAATAGCTAGCACACCATCTACTTCTTCTAACACCTCACACTCTATGTTACTTAAAGAAAAATCTACTCCTAGTTCACCTACTCATATATCATCTACATGACCACACCATTCCACTAGTCCTACATATAGGTATAGGCCCATTCCTTGGACAGTTACTACGTCTCGACATAGGTCACCACCTCTGTTTATACCATGTGGATCTTCTTCACCTTCGCATTCCTCATCACGTAGAACTCCATCACTGACATATTTTTTGATGCTACGACCTTCTTCATATATTCATCTCTCACATGCACATAGACTTCATTCACTAGCAAAATGCTTATCTGCCATACTACCACTATTAGAACATGGTCATACGATTTCATCATCACATGTATCAGGTCGAGGATCTTCGTCCTTCACGATTATTGGTCAGCTTATGCATGTACACTTGGGGGCATCACATCTCACATCCCCCATCACATTAACATCATATACATATCCCAACTTCTTGCATTATCATTCTTACATAGTACTACATCACATTCTTAACATTTACACATACAACATTGTAGCATCTACTCACATCTCATCTGTGAATTATTCAATTTCATAGCATATGCATATTAATTCTTACTATAGCGTCATCATTACCCGATGACACACTCTTGTACTTTGATTCACACTTGACTGTTGAGGGCTTACTACACATGAACCCCACACACTGCACACTACACCTATTCCTACATTACGCTTCATACACCATATATTCTACATTTAGTCTACAACATTTTGATATTTTTGCATTCATACATCATACATCATGCTAGTCATCATCATGCCTACATCATTTTCTACGCATCTTACATTCTATACTACTTATCCTACATACTGCATTATTCGTTTATCGGAATACCATACATATTACACACCATATTTTCACACATATTCTACGTACTATACTAGTCTTCACCATATATGAGTCTAGCATTGCATCATCTTACATACTACATTACTATTCCATCTACATACATGCCATTTTACACATTCTACACCTCTTACATTTACATTCTACATATTGCATATTCACATGTTCTATTCATCTTGCATTTTACACAATCTACACATCTTGCATTTGCATTTTACACATAAAATTTGTACACATTATACTCATCATGTGGTCATATATCATCATGCATATTACATATTCTTCTACACACTTTGCACTCACTACCCGATGATGCACTTTAGTTCCTCGATCCATACTCGACTACCAGGGTTTACAAATCAAATGGACCTTACATTCATCACATATTTATTATTTCACCTTTCATCATGCAACATTTCTAGGATAGTGACACACACTATAGGCTAACTCGTCACTTACATTGTTCATCTTACAATGGTATACACTTTTGGCTATATCATCACTCCCTCCTATTCCTCTTATAGTGGTATACACTTTAGGCTACATCTCCACTCCTTACTATTCATATGATAGTGACATACACTTTTGGCTGAATCATCACTCATACATTCATTTTGTCGTCATATACGCTTGACTATAAGGTTGACACATACATCTCTTCTATATTTCGCATATCATCCGCACTATGCATACACATTCATCACAACACATTAGACATAACACACACTATTCGACCATTTCCCGATGATGCACTCTCGTTTACGGTTCATTCTTGACTGTTGAGGGGGAACAAAATGAACATCATTGCATACATTTCCATCCACTCGAGGGGCACGTGGCTCCTACCACTCCATTTTGTATTCCATTCCATCCATCCACAACATATTGCATATTATGGTTGTTTTTACTCTTGTTTACTTTTGCTTGTTCATGGTCACTTTATTACAAATGCTAGTTAGCTTGTGTGTATGTCACGTCTCTATTTCACACACACACATGTGCGTTCATTCCTTTGTCTAGTTGTGATCATAGATATAGGTATCTTACATGCAACATGGATGCTCACCTTCTACCCTTCCTACACTGGTCGCTGGGGGCATCCACATTCATTTTTTCCAAGTGTTATTGTTTCATTTTGTACTTAACACTTTACATTACTTGGTTATACATGATTTTGACATACTAGTTATCTTCATAACATGCTAACGAGTTCTTCATGTGTAGCATTTGTTATGCAAGGATATTGGATTCCATACTTATTCGTTACATTGTTCTGCTTTATTATTTGCGGGAATTTCCCTTTGCTTGGTGTGCACACTTGTTTCTTTATTATGGCCATGATGGCCTTGCATGTCTTTCGACATCGTGATTGATGTCACATGTTTGTAGCCCACTTTGTGCGGCTTACTTTTCCTTCTTACATGTTTACTAGTTTTCTTGGTAGCTTACACATTATTTGTGTAGATTACACATTTTCTTCTACATGTATGCTTATTCATCACACTTGTTTTTGGCTAGCCTATTCTTTGTTCGTGCCTTGGTTTCTATCAAGCACTTTCTAGGGTACTATTCATGCGGTTGGTCCTCTTTTGGGGCCGTATTCTCCTATCGAGAAAATTTCCATGCGCCCCCAAAGAGGGGGCATCATTTGGGGTTTACATGCTAACACATCGTATTCACACCGGTTTAGTTTAGTGTACTTTCCATCCTTGACATTGTGGGTTACATACAATGAGTGTGTTTAAACCAATCTACGAACCTCATACATAGTGTATTTTATAGGATGCAATGTCCTTAACATTCTAGGGAAGAAGTTATAGGCTCATAGGTTACAAAGTGGGTGCGCCTTCCTACACTACTTCAACCAAAGGTGTCAGATCGCCAAAAAAACCAAGACATAAAAAGATCTCTTCACAAACATTTAGGGAAGCAATTAGAGCTTGGAGGAAATAATAGAATTTCTCCCTAAGCTTCTTCGGCCTATGGCATCGGATCACCCAAAACACCCCGGCAAGATCAAGATATCATTTTTCACTCTCTTTCTCTACATGGATCAGTGCATGTGTTCTATTTACACTTTTTCATTTTCGTACTTTACATTTACATAATTTTACATGTGTTTTTTACATTACATTTTTAAGACATAAATACATACATATTTGACTACTTAATCATTTTCTCCTTGTAGGTCCAGCTGTATGAGAAACAAACAGATAAAATGGGGGCAACAAATAAAAACAACAATAACAATAACACTCCTCGGTAAAACACATGTTACTAACCATGCGGGTATATCACACATTAGTAGTTACACACGTGTTTCTACCCTAGGTTCACTCTCATCAATTTTATTTGCACATTTTAATCTTTAGTTTCCATGCACCTCCATATTTTTTCATTCCATGTTTTGTCTATTCCTTTAGCGTGTTATCTAAATCACTCTACATCGGCATCAGTACGCATCTCTACCTACTTTATGTTATCGAGCTTTTGTCTCACCAACATAAAGTGGGGTAAAAATGTAGTCACAAAATCATGCACTTCATACATTATTTATCTCGGTTTCATACTACTATTTAAAAGGTTCTTGAGTGAAGAAATTACTAATTAACCCCCATCTTTTGGCCATCTTTTTTAATTTTATTTTGTCATTCTTGACCTTTTACATCCATATGCCCAATCAGATTTTATCACTTCCCACTATTTTAGCCTCGATTGGGGCACTCGTGGGCACCACGGTCCTTCTTAAACTTTCCCACCACTTTTTGGGCTCTTTCTAGCCATTTCTCCTTCTTATGTTTTTATTGGTGGGCCATTTCAAGGTTAATTACAAAATTAGATCAAGAGAACCTTATAGATATAAAGTTATGAGACCATAATGAGGGACCTAGAACAAGTCATTACTATCATCCATCTATTGCATTGGAGATCACTTTCATCCACATAGCTCCATCATCAAGGCATAAGCTAGGACATCTGCATCACACACTTCATAGGGGATTATATTCTATTCCATGGACACATGTTATTAAATTTTCTACATTTAGTTATTGCTCGCTACTTCATAAAGTGTGACCGACAAAAAAAGAGCACCTAGGGCATATTATGCACACACTCACCATGACTACATTTAGGTCTGAAATGTAGTGCAACAGTCGATTAGTAAGTCCACTATTGTGGTAGCTAAGGTCAATCTGACCCATTTATCTACATTTTTTTGTTTAGGGATTGATGCTTATTTAGGGTTTTGTAGGTATTTCTATTCATTTTGGATTGTTGGCGACATCCATCACGGGATAGGGAATATGATGTGATAGACATCAAGGGTTTGAGACCACCTCCCAGCCCCGTGAGATTCGGTTTTAGAGATTTTACGCAGACTAGGGAACCCATTTTATAGACCAGAGTGCTCGCAGCGCCCCAGTCCCTTCCCCGATGCTCTAGTCTAGGGAATCGGTCTAGGACCATCCTTTTCAGAGCTTCTGCATAGTCGTTGCCACCTCCATATTTTCTAGTCAACTCTGTGACGCAGTCCCAAGAGCATCTGTTATTCATCTTAGTTCTTCCCTCTTCTCTCTTGCACATTAGGGTTATCATTTCCTTTTATATAGTTGTTTAGCTCATTTACATGCTTCTTTACTACATTTATTTACTTTATTTATAGTTTTTCATAACTTAGATTAACTAGAAGATATACTCATGCTTCTTTATTTTAGTTAATCATTTTTTATGCATATGGCCATTGATAAAGTTCCCGACATTGATGGTTTCCCTTGTTAATTCTATCAATTCATTTGGGATACGGTGGGACCCGACCTCCGCAATGTCTACTTGGAAGATCTGTAAAAAAACACTCTAGGTGATCTTATTAACCATGATAATATTAAATCCATTCCCAAGATAGGATATCTCAAGCTTATTTCTAATCGGTGACCTATCACTTTATTGAACATGTCTTACAAGATCATTGTTAAAGCTCTGCTCTTAGAATGAGAAATGCACTTCCCCTCATTGTTAGGACTAAACAAATTGACTTCAAACAACATAGATATATAATTGATAATTACAACATGGTATGGGAAGGTATGGAGCGAGCTTGAATTTCTAATAAAAAAATCTCTCTTTATCACAATTAAATTATGATGATGAATGTTTTAAATTGGTTAAAAATGAAGTGAGAAGACTCTTCCCACAAATAAGAAATCCATAATGAATAAATACCATTTAACAACATCCTAAGAAGATTTGGAATCATAGCCCAACAAAGTAACCTTCCAAAAATAGTACTACTAATAACATCTTAGCATTATATATATCCCACCACTAACTATAGAATACCACTAAATACAACCCAAGTAGGAAAAAGTTCAAATGCTTATCAACAAACATTTCCATAGTACTTATGTCAAACATACTATATAATTCTATTAACATTTTAGTGGAGTTGTGATGCATATCAAAACAACATGACAATCAATAACACTCATCAAGGAGATGAAAGTCTCATAACAATTTTAATGCAACAATATTATAATTGCCACGGTCCTTTATAAAGGTCGGGACCATGATTGTGAAGAGCTTGAGTAAAATATAAATATTTGATCAAATAAGAAACTAGATAACTTGTATTTTATTTGGATAGAGTTCTTTAATAAATATGAACATACACTAATGCATATTCCAAAAAAAGTATCCCTATACACAATGGTAACTTAAGTAGATCCTCCCATTGGAACTAATGTACCTACTTGCAACTAAATACATAAATCACACCAATTCTCCTTATCACAACATGCATGTAATACATCCAAACATACATATTACGCCATATCAAAATAAAATAAGGAAGTGCAATGTCTTAGTCATGGATTGAATAAGACCATTAAAACATAGTTTTGTCCATAAACCTCTGGTGTACCTCATTAACTTTCATGTAATAAAAATAAACATAAGATATCAAATGCACTTTCTAATGACATAGAGTATGCACATCAATATTCACAAAGATAATCATTTCTAATATGTTATACCATCATAATTAGAAAAATAACATTCCCAATAAATTTAAAATTTTCATCGCCTTCTAATGCATGTTATATTCATAGTCGACAAAGCCATTACTAATAACTTCACCTAGAAGTCACACCACTATAGTTATCTCGACAAGTTACAATATACAATATAGTCATGAGAAGATATCAAAGGATCAAGACAGGGTTCCATGCAAAAGTATTGCATCAATGGAGCATTTTTAAATGAAGATCACATATAGCACATAGACAAGAGTCTTTCATTTTTTCCCAATTCTTCCATTCATATCAGCAATTCAAACATATAGTACAATACTCTTAGGGACAATGAAATATGGTATGGATAAATTACACACTTCCTAGTCACAAATCCTACCAAAATCACATTATTCACATTTCCAACAACCACATTATTCACAATGCTAACAACCACAATATTCACAAAGTGCAACAACCACATTATTCATAATTATGACAACCATGGTCCATCTAGGACTAGGCTTGATGCCAGTCTAGATAAAATTGACATACAACCCAATTGCCAAATATAAACTCCTCACCATGACACAACTCATAAGAGGTATTACATAAGATTATAAGGATCATCACACTTCCACCATAAGGACTTGAATTCCAAATTCATAAAAAAGGAATCCACATACCTATATCAAGATATTATTCACTTAGAAATTTGAACAATAGTCACCAAAACCATAAAATAAAGAGCCTATAAATCTATTTAGGGGTTATCAAACTAGCAATAAAATAAACACCAACCATGCTTTAAGAGCGATAGTTATTCATACTTAACAACTTTTGAAACAAGTGATCTCCCTAGCATCGAGTCCAAGAGGAAAAACAAAATTTACAACACTACAAATTCAATGCATTAGGTGTTATCATAGTGTATCAATGATGAAGAACACAATCATAAGGCATAACCATTTTAATATACCTATGAACAACCTTCCTTTATATTCACTTCTTAGTCTAGATAACATAGCCTACTTTAGATCTTATATCATTCTATATGAAAAAATGAATGCTTAATGACTCACCATAATGCTAAGCACAACATAGACCAATTTTTGTGTAGCGGTAGGGTACTCCACATTCAACCATTTTATTCCCCTTTACAAAACTAAGCCAATAGTACAAATCAATAAATATGCATCCAAATTCCCAACTACCATTACTATATATTATAAATAATACTACCTGTCACAAAACCAATGCAACATGCATGCACGATTGTATGGTCTACTCAAAAGAAGGGCTAATCAATAGATTCATCCATTACATATCTATTTTTAATGCAACATATGTTCACATCAACATTGATGTGTATATACGACACATTTCCATGTAACAACCATATCACAATGCTTAAAGTAAATTGTATGCACCCAAAATTACATGTGCTACATTGTTGGAAAATGGTTACAAAAGTCCCCAATGATGATTCATGTCCTTTTAGAAGGTGTTCAAGCTCCTAAACCATTCACAGTGTATATTTGTAGCCTATACATCCTTTTTCAACTTTTCCATGCTTTCTTCTAGCTTCCCACTTCATTTTGTGTATGTTTTGGCCTTTAGTGCTAGGATCGCCACCCCTGCTAGGTGGCGGTTTTGCTTGCCACTAAGGCGAGGCGACAATCTTGAGTGTTTTTCTAGAATCCTTCATGCCTAATTTTAACACATGACACTTCACTTAACTTGTAGGGTGCGTTTGTGATCCAAATTGCCTAAAAATAGTCTTGATTTCTTAGTTTTCCTTCCCTCTTATATTTTTAAATAGATTTAATTGGTTTGAACTGCCTCTTCACACAATGATTTGGCACTCCAAGGTTCCCTTATGCATAAAGGCACACCCCAACCGATTCCTATATATTCCATGCTTGTATTCAAGCAAAAGGCACGACAATTTTGGGCATATTACATAGTAGTGCTACTACAATCCTGCTAGAAATTGCATAGCCAAGCTCTGTTCACTTGTGCTATCTCTCTTCCACCAGTTGCAACCAGAGACCGCCTTAAAGCTTCCATTTCGCAAGCGTCTTCTCTTACTACTGTTCTTGCATTCCCAATTCCTTGGACTCATATGGACACACAGAGAAAGAACGGAACAAACTGAGGGGACATACATAGATACAACCATATTTGCCAAAGCTCTTTCTTATCCAGGTTGGAATTATTTGTTTGTTTGCTTCATTTGTCAAATTATCAATTTTGAATCATTCATTTCAAATACATATCAAATAGAGTAGCAAAAATTTTCATTTGAATTTATTAAGCAATTAAAAATAGAGCAAATCATTAGGAATCTTACTTTTGACATTAACGAGGAAGTAGTGGGGAACAATAGCTCTTTTGAGGTAGGGTTTGAAGGGTTTTGATTAAATTAGATTAGTTGTTTTAGATCTAGATTCACATACTCGCATAAGTAATTAGCTACAACTGGATGATTATTTATATTTAGTTTTGTTTATTAGATTAGAAGCATTGCTTAAAAACCAGAAAAGATCAAAAATATTTACTTTTATTAGATTAGTTTGCTTCCATTGTTTTGTTTAGATATACTATGAAAATACCAAAAACATAGATTAAATTTCCTTTGATAGTTAGTTTGTTTTATCAAATCAATTCAATTCATTCCGCATGACCATCAAAGGTCCACAATAAGAAAAGACATTCGGTTGTGATCCATTGGTCCCACAACCCAATGGGCTAGAATTGTTGACCGATATTGATACGGGTTTACGCTTGTTAGTTTTACGCACACTTGTTAGGTATTATAAGAAGATAGAACAATTAAACATGCTAAACATTGTAGCTAATCAAGCCTACGATTATTGGACTGCTCCTGGCAATAGGGTTTGATTATGCACATGACCATACAAGGACCAAAACCTCCACGAGTTTTCGGTTGTGATCCCCATGTCCCACAACCCATTGGACTTTCGACCAATTAGATATTGAAACCGGTTTGCGTTCATCGATATTTAGGTCATCACCACTTCCATCTAATATCATTACACAATTTTTAGTATTGAACATAGTAGCTGATCAAGATAAGACTAGTAGGTGATCGGTATTTTCGAGAAATCTATACGAGGCATCCGTAGGTCACATTCTCATGTGTTCCACAACCAAAGATAGAATCTCGGCGAGCTCGATATTGACTAGAGCCTCAGTAGCTATTCTATCGGATCAATCCATCACACTACTTTAGCTTATGACATCATTCTTTTCCTTAGAATCAAAGATCCTAATATTGCGTGTTAAAGGTATATGATTACCTTGTTGAGTTGTGGAGCTCAATTACTTCGGATTAGCATGCAATATGAAACTTGTTGGAAAACATAATAACTGACATTGGTTATGGAGGGAATGACATCAATCACCTATGGTGACATCAATCGGGCAAGGAGGAACCAATATCGGTTAGGTCTAAGCGGCATCGATTACTGTGTGTGGGTGTTTTAATTAACTCACGGGAATTAGATCTATTTTTAGTATTAAAGTAGATATATTGATTGTAATTGCATGGTTAAGTGCCCTAAGTTTGTATATGCCTATATAAACATGAAAGCTAGGGTTTAGAAGTAAGAATTAATAAGAACTTGCAAAAGTTGATGATTATTGTGAGAGAGAGAATTCTTAGAGAAGAAGAAAAATCTTGGGTGAAAGACAATATTGTACATCTAAGAGGTGTGGAAGATTGTAAATATTCAATTGTATATCTTGTCAAAGATTTGGATAATAGATTGGCTTGTTTCTTGGTGGACGTAGCCCACATTGGGTGAACCACGTTAAATTTGGTGTTAATTTATATCTCTTGTTTTATATATTTCTTCTAGTAGAATATCCACTTTTATTGCATGTATGCTTAGATCTGATATATTATTTGTACAACCTTGTGCTAACCCCAACAACTGGTATTAGATCTTTATTTGAGGGTTTTATGTGTTGATAGATTTACTCATAAAGGGTTTTATGATTGAGTGGGAACTACAACAATGGCAGAAGAAAACAAATACAAGGTATAGAAGTTTGAAAGCCAAAATTATCAATTATGGAAGATGCAGATTGGGGATTATCTATATCAAAGAGATTTGTACTTACCATTGGATGAAAATTCTAGACCTATAAAGATGACTAATGAGTAATGGAATATTCTTGACAGAAAGGCCTTGGGATCTATAAGATGACCTTGACAACATCTGTGGCTTCCAATATTATAGAAGAGAATTCTACAGTAGAGTTAATGAAACCTCTTGCTAATTTATATGAAAAACCTAATGCTTCAAATAAATTTTATTTGATGAAGAAACTATTTAGTTCTAAGATACATGAAGGTGCATCTGCATCTAGTCATTTGAATGATTTCTGATCTATTGTAAATCAATTAAAATAAGTTGATATTCCGTTTGATGATGAAGTGAAAAAACTTTTATTCTTATGTTCTTTGCACGATAGTTGGGATACCTTGGTAATGATTAGTAATACAATATCTGCTAATAATATTTTAAATTTTGATGATGTGGTTAGTATAATCTTGAATAAAGAAATTCACAAGAAAAGTGTAGAGGAATTATCATCTAGGAATGATTTGAATGTAGAAAGTAGAGGCAAGCAAAAGGAGAGATCCAAGAGTAAGAATAACGAGGAAATAAAAGTCAAGGGATGATGATTTAAATCAAGAGGTAAGGGAATTACCTTTTTAAAATGTGGCAATAAAGGAAATGCAAAGAAAGATTATTGGTCAAAGGATAAAGAGAACTAGCAACCAAACAAAGGTAAAGAAGCAAATATTTTTGTAGTAGAGGTAATGCAAGATGATCTTATTATTTCTTTAGATAATAGAATTGAATCATGGGTTTTAGATTCAACAACTTCTTTCCATACAACCCCTAATAAGGGTTATTTCAGAAATTATGTCCAAGGAAATTTTGGGCATGTTTATTTGGGTGATGATGAACCTTGCAGTATCACCGGTAAAGGGAAAGTTCATCTAAAATTGTAGAATGGAAATACCTAGGTATTAAAAGATGTGATGCATGTGCCAAGCCTCAGGAGGAATCTTATTTTTGCAAGGCAACTAGGTGAAACTGGTCACATGGTTACTTTTATAGGAGACTCTTGTAAAGTCGCCAAGGGTGATTTTGTTGTGGCAAGCGGTAAGAAGGTAGGAATGTTATATTTATCTATATGTGTTACTAATCCTTTTTGCATTATCTACTTTAGATTTAGATGCATGCATGTGGCATAATCGGTTGGCCCATATGAGTAAAAAAGGAATGCATATCTTAAAGTCTAAGGGTAAGTTATTATATTTGAAAGATTTAGATCTTGAATTACTGTGAGCATTGTGTTTTTGGAAAGTAAAAGAGAGTGAGATTTCTCAAATTTGGGGCAACTAAGAAGGAGAAAAATTGGAGCTTGTACACTCATATGTGTGGGGACCATCTCATGTAGCTTATCGTGGAGGATCCTAGTATTATGTTACTTTCATTGATGATGCTACAAGAAGGGTATGTGTTTATTATATTATACATAAATCTGATGTTTTTGAGACTTTTAAAATATGGAAAGTCCTTGTTGAGAATGAATCAAATTCAAAGTTAAAGTGCCTTAGATATGACAATGGTGGTGAATATTGTAGCAAGGCTTTCAATGATTATTGTTTAGTGAATGGGATACGTAGAGAAAGAACGGTTCCAAGAACACCACAGATAATGGTGTTACAAAAAGAATGAACATGACAATCATGGAACGTGCTAGAAGTATGAGGATACATTCTAGATTACTTTTGTAGTTTTGGGCAGAAGTAGTTGATACAATGATTTATTCGATTAACCACATGCCTTCAAGTTGACTAGATGGAGGAATACCAGAGGAAGCTTAGACTAGAAAAGAGGTAGATCTTTCTTTTCTTAAAGTTTTTGGTTCAGAAGATTTTGTGCATATTGATAAGGAAAATAGGAAAAAGTTGGATGCAAAATCCAAGAGATGCACTTTCATTGGTTATGGATCTGGTAATTTCAGATTTTGTTTTTTAGGATTTAGATAATTCTAAAATTATTAGGAGTCGTGATATTGAATGGAATGAAAATAAAATGTATAGGGATCAAATTTTGGTACCCAAGGATGAACCGGTTGAGAAGTTTGTGAATGAAAATGAAATCTCATATTTAAAAGTAATACCGACAGGGTTACACAAGATGGCGATGTCGATTGACCCCTAACCACCATCGATCAATTGAACTAGTATCGATTACAGAAGATCCAAACTGACATCGGTTAACAAAACCGACGCGTTAGTTATAGGTGACCGGCGTCGACATCTTGACGACATATTTGGATACAAATTTCCAGGAGGTCCAAAATGAGCCTCCGAAGTACCCCAAACTCCTGTGAGAAGGTCACAAAGGGTAAGTAAACCTCCAAAAATATTTACACCTTCTCTATTTTATTTATTATTGATGATAATGGTGAATGAGAAAGTTTTAAAGGAGTGATGCAGGATAAGACCCGTGTCTAGTGGGAGCATGACATGGATGAGGAGATGGAATCCTTGGAACAAAACTAGACTTAGGATTTGGTTAAGTTTCCAGTAGGTAAGAGGACATTGCAAAATAAGTGGGTTTATAGGATCAAGGAAGAAGAGGGTGGACATAAAAGGTATAAGGAAAGGCTTGTAGTAAAGGGATTTACACAGAAAGCAGGTATTGAATTTGGTGAAATATTTTCTCATGTTGTAAAGATGACTTCTATTCATACTGTATTGAGTTTAGTTGCAGTACATGATTTGCATTTAGAGAAATTAGATGTGAAGAAGACTTTTATTCATGGTGATTTAGATGAAGCTATTTATATGCAACAATCGCTTGGGTATGAATTCAAGGGTAAGGAGAAATTATTGTGCAGGTTGAAAAAGAGCCTATATGGGCTCAAACAAGATCCAAGGAAATCATACATGAGGTTTAATAGTTTTATGCATGAGCATGGTTACTTGAGATGTGAATCTGACCATTTTGTTTATTTCAAGAAGTTTGAAAGTGGGAACTATATTATTTTTTTACTGTATGTGGATGTTATGCTTATTGCAGGATCTAGTATGCAGGACATTGGTGAGCTTAAGGTAAAGTTATATCACACATTTGCTATAAAGGATTTAGGAGATGTAAAAATAATCCTTGGCATGCAAATACACAGAGACAGGAAGAACAAGAAATTGTATTTGTCTCGGGAGTATTATATCTACGGGGTGTTAGAAAGGTTCAAAATGTAAAATTCAAAACTGTTAGTACACCTATGGTTGGACACTTTAAATTGATAAAATATCAGTGTCCTTCATCATAGGAGGATGTCAAACACATGACATGAGTTGCGTATGCTTCAACAGTTAGAGTCTCATGTATGCTATGGTTTGTACCATACCGACATTACACAGGAAGTGGGAGTTTTAAGTAGATATATGGCTAGTCTAGATAAAGACCATTGGAAATCAGTCCAATGGATACTCAGGTATTTGAAAGGGACATCTAACATGCTGTTATGTTATGGAGGTTCGGATATTTCATTATGTGGCTATGTTGATTCAGATATGGCTAGAGATCTAGATGGTAGAAAGAGCACTACCGGATATATTTTCACAGATAGGCGGGATGACGATTAGTTGGATTTCAAGATTGCAGAAGGTTATGGATTTTTGTAATACGAGGCGAGTATGTTGTAGCTACTGAAGGTTAGCAATGAGATGATATGGATGAGTAGGTTCATAAAAGAGTTGGGAAAGGACCAAGATGATTGAAAATTGTTCGATGGCACGATCGAGTGCAATTCATTTGGAAAATAACTTAGCATTTCATTTAAGAATGAAACACATTCAGTTGAGGTATCACTTCATATGAAAAGTATTGGAGGATGGGTAGTTGAATCTGGAAAAGATTCATACAGTGAGAACCCTGTGGATATGCTAATGAAGCCATTAACAAAGGATAAGTTGGAGCTACACTCAAATTCTATTGGTCTTTGAGTTTGAGACTTGAAGAGGAAGAAACAAAGCTAAGGAAGGATCCAAGAATGATGTTGTACATGTATGGTGCAGTAATTAATCTCCAAGTGGGAGATTGTTGAGTTGTGGAGCTCAATTACTTTGGATTAGCATGTAGTATGAAACTTATTGGAAAACACAGTAATCGACATCGGTTATGGAGGGACCGGAATCGATCACCTATGACCAAAATTAGTCAAGCAAGGAGGAACCCACATTAGTTAGGTCTAATCGGCATCGGTTAACTATGTGTGGGTGTTTTAATTAACTCATGGGAATAAGATCTATTTTTAGGATTAAAGAAAATATATTGATTGTAATTACATGGCTAAGTTCCCTAAGTTTTTATACACCTATATAAGCATGAAAGCTATGGTTTAGAAGTAAGAAGTAAGAATTAAGAAGAACTTGCAAAATTTGATGATTATTGTGAGAATAATTATGAGAGAGAATTCTTAGAGAAGTAGTAAAAGCTTGGGTGAAAGACAATATTGTACATCTGAGAGGTGTGGAAGATTGTAAATATTCAATTGTATATCTTGTCAACGCTTTAGATATTTGCTTGACTTGGGATGGTAACCTTGGGTATGACCCCTCACGCCACATATGGATATTTACAATAGGCACCAATTGGAAGTGCGTTCTCAAATGCCATACTAGATGGAAAGACAACATTCCCTGGATTTTTGCCTTTGACTCCATATCAAAGTAGTCAACCCCCTTACCCAAACATGTACTCTAAATCACCGCAGGAAGATATGTACACTTACCCAAGTCCATATGGACAACCACAGGGGATGCCATATTTCAACAAATGTTTACGATGTACCATTTCAACAACCGATGTAACCTCCACCTCCCCAATAAGGATCTTTAATAGTTGAAACATACGCAATGGGGACCTATTATAAATATATTAAGGAGCTGCTAGAATTTTCCATCTAAAATGTCATGCTCCCAAGACCCTTTCCCAATCTTCCAAAGTTCAAAGGGGAGGGAAATCCTAACACTCACATCAAATCTTATGCAATGGCCATTCGAGAGTTGCTCCCATGGGATGCAATTGTTGTGAAGATTTTCCCTAAGATGCTAGAAGGTATTGCTCTCAATTGGTACTATAAGATCCCAGAGGATTAAGTACACTCCTTCAAACAACTAGTGTCAGAGTTTATTAAGGCTTTTGATATGAATTTTTTTAAGGACATGAATAAAAAAATTCCTTCATATCAAACAAGAGCACAATGAGTCTACAACCCACTTCATTTAAAGGTGGTGATAGGTTCTCTACTCCTCTGCAAGTGCTCCAAATATGGATCAGACGGAGCTTTGTGATTTTTTCCTCCACTCCCTCAATAGAGAGACAAATGAAGAAGTTCAAAAGTTCTTGCTAAGGAGCTACGAAGAGGTGTTTAGAGGGTGCTCTCGAATTGACCAAGAAACCATTGACAGTGGTCATAAGACTTATGGAGAAAATGGAAGGTTAGTCACTCCTAATTAAAATAACCTCGGTTACTCCAACACTATAAACAATAATCGGGGACCAAAGGTCTTTAATAAGAATCACGGGTTATAATTGACGTTGTTACCAATCAGCCCAAGAAACCCAATGTTGTTAGTTCTCCCAATACAAATACCAACAACAATAACAACAATGGCAATAATAAGAGGAATAATAGTTTATCACCCTCAATCAATGCTATGTATTTTAATCATCCTCAACAGCAACAACAACCAAGGTAAGTGTAAACACAAGGTCGTAATCAGTACCCCGATGTGTATCTAAACTAATTCCAAAACCAAGGGTAGGAGTTCCCAAATTTTAACTATAGCAATCACAATTGAATAATAATCATAATTTTAGATTGCGACAAGGTGCAAACCAAAGGGATCAAGATTATGATCCTATTTGTATTGCGGTTTTCATAGGGTTCGCGGGTATGATGCAAGAGCATGCCGTGATTGCAACAAATTTCTATAGTGTTTTATGGAGGATCAAAGGTAATTATTTTCTGACATATTTTTGGAAAACCCAACAATGCCAATTCAGAACACTTACATGGGGCCGGCATCCCCACATAACACACCACGTAGGATCTTTAGCGATCCTCTCCCCACACGCCCAAAATATGGTAGAATAGATCCCAACGGTTCAAACAAAGGCATCACAATAGGAACCAATGATCATGAAGCCTCAACTTCATCAAAATCACATGTGGCATCGCCTTTGGATGGTCGCCAATGAACAAAAATTATGGGATTGGTAGAGTTGGACACCAAACCTCAGATTAACGCTGCCAAGAAAACAAAATATTATTCTTCATAGCCTATCCCGATATATCCGACTATATCAAATGACCTTCGTGATACAATGAGGCAAGCCGGGAAGGAGCTTAGGACTTGATCAATGACTGACCAAAACCTTCTCTCACATTTCCTTCTTAGATCAGTTAAAGAATTCCCCTGTTCATAGAGTCACGTTGTTAGAAGCACTAGGTCTTGGGAATCTGATTAATGTCACCCCTCCACTAAAAGCACATATAAATCACATATACTTTGATGTTTATCCTCCAGGAAGCTTGAAAGAGACATTGGATTCGTATTTGACATCAACAAGATGCCCATAGATCTTTGAAATAGCTCGTAGAGGTGATCCGGCTTTGTTTTTACAAGTTTGGATTTACAACAACTATGTAAAACATGCGATGATTGATGATGGGGCAGCGGTCAACATAGTCCCCTTCTCTTTCCTTCAAAAGTTAGGTTATGGAGAGACCAATTTCTCCTCAACACAAAACACGCTGAGAGGCTACGATAGCCTCAAAGCAATGTCAATTGGAACTATAGTGTTTCCAATCACCCTTAGACCTAAGACAGTTCTAACCAAGTTTTATATTATAGATCAGAAACTAACTATAATATGACCCTTAGCCATCCTTGGTGTAGACACCTATAATTTACCTCGAGCAATTTAAATATTTAAATTGCGCTAATTATACCCTTTCCCACAAATTGACGACATATCGTCAATATCACACATTTTCTCTCGCTATCATCGTTAATTAATTACATTACGTTAGTTAATTAACTTTTCTATCCAAAAATGACGCCAATTAACGACCTACCATTGATCGGCTCCCTTTTCTATCTATATCGATTATTTATTTATAATTAATTAATCTCCCTTTCTATCTAGATTAATTAATTAATTATAATTAATTAATACCCCTTTATATCTACATTAATTAATTGTTTATAATTAATTATTTATGTATAATTAATTAATACCCCTTTCTATCTAGATTAATTAATTATTCTTAATTAATTAATTCTCTCTTCTATTTAGTCAATAAATCATCATTTATTTGATTAAAATGCTCTCATAACATAAATTATACTAACTATTCCTCTAAAAGCTTCTATAAACCTACACACCTATTAATTAATCACTTTGGTTAATTAATAAATCCCCCAAACCCCACGAGTCACTAAAGGATAAAATAAACTCTCCTAAGGTTGACTCAACCCTTTCTAAACCTTCCTTATCCACAACTAACCCAACCTCTCCATTTATCCCACATGAAGAGGGATGTAGAGATTCTTCTATCCATTGGGCTATATAAGGAGCCCTCCTCCTACCTTTCTTTTTACACCTACACTCCTAAATGAGCATAGAGCATGCAATTTATCAATTTTATCATCTTTAAAGAATTCTTCGATTATAAGAGTCATCCTTCTCCATTTCTTGCATTCATCCACCCAATTTTTGAAGTCATATGGAGATATGTCAAGTGGTCTTGTAGCCATGATTTGATAAGACTCCATTCTTAGAAACCTTGGGATTTCAAGCACATAATCAACTCTTTGATTGCTAGAGATCTACATAGGTTCAATCTCATCTCATTTAGCATTCAATAAGAGATAGAAGTTAATTTGTTTAGCATATTAGCTTGAAATGTTCATTTCATGTTTAATGTAGAAATGTTGATAGGTTAGCTTTTCTTAAGCTCTTAACATGATGATGCATATGTTTAGTTTAGCATTATATTAAATCTACTAGGTGTTAGTTTTAATTCTACTTACATAGCTAACTAACTCGTGCATACATTTGGCACACCCGGTGGGAGTTACTCCATTGTCCTTTGCACTTAATTTCAAGTTTTTGTAGTTAAGTTTCATTTTTGGTTACTAACCCTCTTTTTGCATATATTGACATAACTTGTTTTTCTTAACTTGTTTTGTTGAGTTTGCATGTGTTGAGTCTTCCTTGTAGGTATAAATGAGGTGAAGTGCTATCAAAATTGGAATTGATGGAAAATTTCAAGATTTCTTCATGTTTTCATTTTTAGAGTTTACTTTTTCAACATTCTACATGCTAGTTTTGTCAATTTTGTGAAAATATTAAATTTTGAGCATGTAGGTTAGTGTTTGATAGTGCTTAGTCTGATATTTACATTTGGGTTATCAAAATTGAATCTTGATGAAAAAATTTCAAGATTTCATTGTGTTTTCATTTTTAGAGCTTACTTTTTCAACATTCTACATGTTAGTTTTGTCAATTTCTTGAAAATGTTAAGTTTTTGGTCATGAATGTTAATGTTTGATAGTATTGAGTCTTCTATTCATATATTAATGTGATGGGTTGTTATCAAAATTGAATCTTGGTTGGAAAAATTTGACCATTTTGCAGATTAAGGGATGTTTTTTTGACATTTTTTGAGTGCATGTCAAGTGCATACCCGTGAGCATAAGAGCATGTGTAACCCATCTTCCAAAGGCCATAAATTTTGCTTTCGAACTTGAAATGACTCCATTTTTTATGTTGGAAAGGTATTGAAGTTAACTATGTAATGAAAACATAAATTCAAGATTTATACTTACATAAATTGTAGGTTTTCTTTTATTTTAAAACTGGTCATTTTCTAACATGTGTAATGTTTTGATGAATGTTGTATTTCCATGCTTTACTTTATTTAGACCAAAGCATGTGTATGCTCTTCTCTTGCACCTTTTGTGATCTTGAGAATCAAAAACAACTTTGATTTCTATCTTTTTAACATTGAGATTAAAATTTGAAATTTGATTATTCATTTTGCTTAAGGGAATGAACCTTTTACAAAGCATTTTTCAATGGTCCTTTGATTTGAAGTTCTCCATTTCTATATAGTTGGGATAAATTTGTGTATGCTCTCTTCTTTTGCACCTTAGGGTGATCTTGAGAATCAAAATCAACTTTAATCTTCATTTTATAACATTTGGTAAATTGGAAACTTCATATTTCACTTTTGGTTTAAGGAATGAACATTTATCAAGATTTTTGTATGGTTCATTGATTGCACATATTTTCTTTAACTTTTAGTTAGATTATTTGTTGTGTATGCTATTCTCTTGTATCCTTGGATGATCTTGAGAATCAAAAGAAACTCTTAATCCTCTTTTAAATAATTTAATTTACTTGGAGAACTACTAACACTTGAATGTAGGACCTAAAAATGCTTGTCAAAGAAAGGAGTTTGAAACAAATTTTTTTAAGTACATGTGTGTTGCAGATTGCCAAATAACGAATGACTAAAGCACATTAAGTCTAAAAGATAAAAAAGACACCACATTCAAAACACTTGATTTACAGGTTCGGATAAGGGTATGCCCCGTCCACTTAAAAATAGGACATAACCCCTTTGGCATAAGCCTTACGCTAAAAAATGGGGTGGTCCTAGGAACTCCAAAGTAGTCCACGCAAGAGGGAACCTTGTGGATGAAACGGGAAGTGCTCCACACAACTTACTTGACTAGTTTTTACCATTTGTGATATTTAGCGTCAAATTTATCTGTATCACGACCCCAGTGAGAGTACATGATGGACACATTTATTGCCCACTATGCTTGAAGGGGGTAAAGTAAAGCCAAGATACTCCAAGAATTAGTTAGTGTAATTTTCTTGGAAAATTGAGCTCACTCTTAGATAACTTGTGACACTTAGTTGAGTGAATCACCTAGGAAGCTATCTTTGACAAGAGCCAACTTGGACCATATCAAAACCAATTTGAGTTGAGAGATATTGTTCATCACGAAACGTGTGAAGCGTTACTTTTTCTTAGTTTTTCACTTTCCCTAAGGTGAGGTGAAACTCTGCCAAGTGAGGCCAACATTTTTCAACCCCAATTGATCTACTTCCTTCACTTTCTTTTGACACTTTTTTTATCAAAAGAAGAGTGACTACCTTTGCGTTATCAATTGATTATTTTCACCACTTTTGTGTCCATTTACACCCATCCATATTTGTAGTTGGGTTGTTAAATGTCTAAAGTGTGTGGAGACATTTTTATATCATTGGTAGCCTTTTTGATCTTGATACCCAAGTCAAGATTGTCATCATAGTTAGGCTTAGTTCATCACTTTGATTCTCCTTTGAATGGTTATCTTTTTTATATCGTGTCACTACAATTTTGGTATTTATGTCTTGTTTCTTGTAAACTTGACCTAAATACCTATATTGTAAGGTTACACTATATACACTTTAACAATTCCTAGGTATACTATCACTTTAGTTTGATTTCAATTATTACCTCGATTCTGAAAAGTGTTAAGTGTTACCACTTGTGTGTTATATCAATATCATCTTGATATCAATACCTTACTTTCTCATGCAAAGTTTGGTTAACATATATTGGTGAAATTGTTGTGTCACTCACAATCATAACTGACACCTTTTGGAATATAGGTTCTTGATTGAATTTGGCTTGCTTCTAGTATACTTTGTTTGGAGGTCACGTTAAATTCTTTTTATTACTTATGCCTTGTTCATTTCTTTAAACTCGACATAAGTAGGGAAATTTTTTAATCATCATACAACACCAACTACCTTTCCAAAAAAAAATTTAGGAAGTACTTCATTTGATTATTTGGTTTGAAACTCAACATTGTGTGATTGAATATTTCTTAACTCGTTCATTTAAGAGAAAATCATTGTGTCACGTTGGTTCTTTGACATTCATAATATACCTTGATTTCTTGACATTATTTTTTTCACTTAGGTTTGATAGAAATATTTGAACACATTCACAGATACCTTAGTGAAACTATTACACATCATGGCCCCTAAAACAAGATTAGGGCTAAAAAAGAAGGCTTTGGAAGCAAGAAAACGCAAACTTGGGAAGCCTCAAACAAACAAGGGTCAAACCCCTTTATTGGCCATGATCTTGGGCCTTTATTCTCTATGGAGAAAGAAGTAGAAGAAATGATAGATCATAGTGGTGATGAGTTAGAATCACCACATGTGGAATTTGATTTCAACCCCACCTTGTTAGATGAATTCCTTTTTAGAAACAAGGATCGGGTACTAGCATGAGTTGTGGAGTTAGGAGCCAGAATGCCTATCAAACAAGAGATAATCCCACCTACAAATGATGCTAATGAAGAGGAACAACCTCTTATTAACATGGATGATATATTAACACATGGACATGCTTCTACCTCTAACATGGGAAACGATAATGTAGTGGGATATAGAATACCTTTCCTCAAGGTACCACGTAAAGTTAGAATAGAACATGAAAATGTTGAACAACCTCCACATCATGAAGAAGAAGAGGAACCTCTCAAAGAAGAAGTCACTATTCAACAACAAATTTACAACCTTAGTTGATAATTAGCTTTGTTAACATCTCATGTATAAAAAGAAACAAACAAGAATGTACAAAAGACAAAACCTAAGGTCAAAATTAGTGAACTTCAAATGGACAATCAAGGAGGAGACAATACAAAATACAATCATATATATATCCCTGTTTCTCCTACCAAAGAACAATTACTTGCATAAGAAATGCAATCTATGAAAGTGACACTTACAAGCCTCCAAGAGAGTACTGTGGGGAATAACAGGAAATATCAATACGAAGAGCTATGTCCCCATCCATTTGATAAAACTATGACGCTTCAACCCTTCCCTAAAAAGTTTGACATGCCAAAATTTGACAAATATAGAGGGAAAGGTGACCCACGAGACCATGTAAAATATTTTTACATGGCATGTCAAGAAGTGGCCTACAATGACAATTACCTCATACGACTCTTTCTAAAGAGTCTAGGGGCCAAGCCTTGGAATGGTTCACTCACTTACCTCATGGGTCTATTTTCACATGGCTTGAATAGAAGAAAGGTTTGTATGAACACTTCTCATACAACATAGAAAGCAACATAACCATGACATACTTGTGTGGCACTAAACAACATCCCAATGAGACATTCGCTAGCTTCCTACAAAGATGGAGAGGGATAGCCAGTCGCTTCCCTTGTGCATTCCCTAAAAAATAGCTGGTGAGTATCTTTGTGCCCAATCTCAACCCAGACATCGCTTTTCATCTGCAAATGCATTGTGTTCACACCTTTGAAGAGGTTATTAAAAAGGGCATTCAAATAGAGAAATCCCTTATTTCCAAAGGAACCATTAAATCACACTCTAAGGATAACCAAAACACAAAACCTATAGAAAAGCTGAAAATATTTAACAAAACAAGAATGTGGTGGGAGATGGAATCACAGATTCCAAACGTGTACAAAACGGTTCAAATTGGTCAACCTTTTAAACTGACCAAAGGGCCTATTCAACCACCACCTAAACGTAGAATGTTCACTCCTCTCAATGATCCTTTGTTGGCCATATTGAAGCAATTGGATGCAGCTCACATGGTGACTTATCCCATGACATAACCCTTTGATGAAAATGCTTTGAAACCATCATGGTACAAAGAGCATGACTATTGTGAATTACATCATGTCAAGGGACACAAAACAAACAAATGTCTATGACTTCATCACTACATCCAAGATCTCATTGACAATGGGGAGATAGAAGTGGATACCCCAGAGAAAACTCAGACACCAAATGAAAAGATGGGAATATTCAAAGAACCATTCCCTAAACATGGTAAGTCAGATGAGAAAAATTCGGATCGAGGAGAGTCATCCCAGAGTTACAAAGTGGCAAATTATCTATATACCAAGAAGGAAAATAATCATTACGATTCACTCATTGGATGTATCCACTCTCCTAATGACCATGTGAATACCATTCGGATCAAGGGAAGGATTGCCTTTGCGCAGAACAGGGCGCGCTGCCCCCTCATGATTCCCGAAACCTCTCTTTTCGAACTCGCAAGATGGTAAGTACAACCTCTTAGAATAACTTGAGAAGACATCTGCCAAGATTTCAATCTTGGATCTTCTCAAAATATTGAATGTACATAAGGACATCTTTTCCAAAACTCTTCAGGGGTCAAGAGTGCCACTAGAAGTATACCCTTCACATCTTCAAGTTGTGGTGGAAAACATTGCACAAACTGAGTACATATCCTTTAATCATAGAGAGATCCCTATTAAAGATCCAACACATAATATCCCCCTATATATTGAGGTATTCGTTACCCACTAAAAGATAAAATGGGTGCTTTTGGACAATGGATCAGGGTTAAATATATGCACGTTGAAATTAATTAAGAAACTGGGACATACAGAAGAAGATCTAGAGTCCCACATCATTACCATAACCACTTATGACAATGTAAAAGGGAATCAACTGGCACAATCACATTACCAATGGAAGTAGGACCCACTTATCATCAGATGAAGTTTCATGTCTTGGACTTGGAACTTCCATATAATATGCTTCTTGGCCAACCATGGATTCATGCCATGCAAGCCGTGTTGTCAACGTTCCATCAATGCATCAAATTGAAACATGAGGGACACATTGTCACAATACAAGGAGATCCATATCCCTTCGCTCACTACAAAGCTCTCAATAGTTTTACACGTAAGGGTTCCTATACGTGTCCCTTTGCTGATATAGTTGTTCCTCTTCAATATGAAGCCATGGAGTCACGGGTAGATTCAAATTCCCTAAGTTCTTGTGCCCATGAGGCTTCTACATCAACTTCTCCTTTTGATTCGTGGGAGATGAAGGTTCTAGAATATGGTTATGGAGAATATAATGTGCAACAAGCTCTTTTGGTTTTAGACCTATCGTTGTCACCTAAAACTAGAGGCCGACCCAACTATCATTTCAGATGGCCTAGAGATGAGCGAACTATTGGGTCATTTTTACCTAGGGGTTTCTCGCTAAAGAGAAATTGTTGGACCCACCTACAACTTGGGTCCTAGAAGATACTCAACCAACTTATTACCAAATCCTGAGTATGAGAAGTCTAGCCGAATGATGTATTCCATGGGCTACAAGGGTCTAGGATGCGGAAATAATGAGCAAGGACCAAGAGAACTAGTTCCTCTCCCACATTTCAAGATAGAAAGATACGGTATCAACATTCGACCCTATGGATCATACCCCAATGATCAAGATGCCACTTGTTCTGAGTGTGAAGATAGCTCTGATTATTTAGACAATGACACAAATTCCCACTGTAGCCAATACGAGGATCTTGCCTCCACGAACCTATTCATGGATATTGTTGTCCTTACC
The DNA here is from genome assembly GCA_018340775.1 of Taxus wallichiana var. yunnanensis. Taxonomy (NCBI): domain Eukaryota; kingdom Viridiplantae; phylum Streptophyta; class Pinopsida; order Cupressales; family Taxaceae; genus Taxus; species Taxus wallichiana. Next base: position 277,720,642 of record CM031244.1, read on the forward strand.
ATAACCCCTATTGAACCTAAAATTGACCTTGTTTACCCTTTCCTTGTTGAATGGGATCAACAATGTCACGTACCATTGGATATCTTTAAAAATGATGAGGCCATTGTAGAATTCATGGGCATTTGAGATACAATTCCAATTGGAGACCATAAGAAGGGTTTCTACATTGACTTAGAGACTGCATGCGCGTACTTTAGTGAGGAAGATGAGCTTCATGGTCAGAAAAACTTGAGAAAAAGTGAGGGAAAAATTTCCAACAAGAAGCCTTCTTCCAACAAGAAGCCTTAGTAAAAACAAAAGTCCAAGTCACACAGAAAAACCTCTTTGAGGCACGGATGGATGACAAACAAGTGAAAAAAATCAATTGTGAGAAAAGTGACCACGCCAGGGGTGAAACTAGTTAAAGAAGAGATAGAAAGATTTCTAGCGGTGGGCTTCATTAGACCTATTGATTACTCAGAATGGATATCAAACATAGTCCTCATACAAAAGAAACCTGTCAGGATCAGAATCTATACATGGATTTTAGAGATATTAATAAGGCATGTCCAAAAGATGATTTCCCATTGCCCAATATTGATATGATTATTGATTCAACTACAGGATATGAAATGTTATCTCTTATGGATGGATTTTCAGGATACAATCGATCATCAAAATCACATATGGCCTTCACAACCCCCTGGGGGACTTTCTATTATCAGGTAATGCTCTTTGGCCTTAAAACACATGAGCAACTTATCAAAGGAAATGAATGTGATTTTCCATGATATGATTCATGACATAATGGAAGAATATGTGGATGATATCCTCGAGAAATCTAAGACAAGAGAAAATCACCCTGAGATTTTACGGTGTATCTTCAAATGCTTACGGGAATACAAAGTTAGATTGAATCCAAAGAAGTGTGTGTTTGGATATTGTCAAAAGTTCCTTAGATTCATTTTATTACGAAGAGGGATTGAGGTAGACCCAGCTAAAGTTTCTGCCATTACTGAAATGCCTCCTCCCAAAAACATCAAATATTGTGTAGCTTACAAGGAAAGATACAAGCCATCCGTTGCTTCATTTCCCAACTTGTTGACAAGTGTCATTCATTCACCCATCTACTTAAAAAGGATGTTTCCTTTATTTGGGGACTAGAGCAATAGTAGGCCTTCACCTTGCTTAAGAAATACTTATCCAATCCACCTGTCCTCATGCCTCCAACTCCTGGTGAGCCACTCTTGTGTATATTTTTACTCAATTTGCTATTGGTGTGTTGTTCACTTAATATGACCTTGGCCATAAAGAAAAAGTTGTGTACTATCTTAGTCATACTCTCATTGCTTATGAGCTCAACTACCCTCAGATTGAAAAAGATTGTTTGGCTATAGTTTTTACCTTCCAAAAAATTCACCATTACCTATTAAATGCTAAAACCAAGCTTATATCCAAAGTTGACCCACTTAAGTACCTGTTGTAAAAACCTTCCCTTACAGGTAGAATGGCTAATTGGATCATTTTACTAAGTGAATTTGACATTGAGTATGTACATCAAAAGTTGGTAAAAGGAAAAGTACTCACCGATTAGTTAATAGAAGCACCATTACCAGGAACAGAGCCTATGAGTTTGGATCTTCCTAGATGCTTCATTAATGTATATTGAGGAATCTATCATGTGGCAAGTACACTTTGATGGATATTTTACTTTTCATGGTTTGGGGGTAGGTGTGGTATTAATTACTCCTTCAGAGACCCTATACCTCAAGATTTTTGCCTTGGTTTTCCTTGTATAAATAATATTTGGAATATGAGGCACTCATCACTGGGATGAAGCTAACAATCAAATGGGATATCCATCATGTTAAGATCATTGGTGATTCACAATTGATCATCAAGAAAGTTAACGATGAATATAAAGTCAAGGATGAGAAACTCATCCCCTACAAAAAACTGGTGGAAACTTTGAAAGAGTATTTTTGTGTATCACATTTGAATAAATTCCAAGAGCACATAACATATCCGTAGATGCTATGACAATCATAGGTTCTATGCTACGAATTCCACCAGAGAGAAATGATTTGTCGTTCTTTGTTGAGAATCTACTTCAGCCTGCATATGACATGCCAGAATCATGTTGGCTTGTGAAGTTGTTGGTCCCTATTCCCCATGGTATGTGCACATCTACGCCTATCTTAAACACAACACCTTCCCTCCTAACATCTCCCATTTCAAAAACAAATCCTTATCCACCAGATAGCCCATTACACCCTCTTAGGAGATATGCTCTATCTTCTTGGCTACGATGAGAATCTATTGCGTTGTTTAGATGTAGCAGAGTCGGTCAGGTGATCAAAGAGGTACATGAAGGGGTATATGACCCATACAAACGGAATGGTTCTAGCTAAGAAATTGTTGAGAGTAGGATACTATTGGCCTACTATGGAAATAGAATATTTTAACTATGTAAGGAAATGCGTACTTATGTCAAAAGTATGGAAATTTCATCCATACGCCATCACAACCATGTTGCAACCAATCACAACCCCATGGCCATTCTCCAAATGGGGACTAGATTTAATAGGAAAGCTCACCCCTACCTCATCTGATGGTCATACTCACATCATCACAGCTACAAAATATTTCACTAAGTGGGTGGAGGCCATTCCTTTGACTTATGTTACAAGAGCTCAGATTTCAAAGTTTATCATGAATCACCTTATCTACCAGTATGGCATTCCTGCAGCCATAGTTACTAACAATGGAAAATCATTCAAGAACAAGACAGTGAAGGACCTTTTCATCGATTTCAAATAAAATTGAAGTGGTCTATGCCATATTATCCACAAGGTAATGGGAAGGCTAAAGCCACTAACAAAACATTGGTTCGAATCATGGAAAAGATGGTGAGTAAGACAGGTTGCAATTGGCATTTACAAATTCACCCAACCCTCTAGGCTTATAGGACCTCCATTCACACTCCTACTGGTGTGACACCCTATTCCCTAGTATTTGGAACCAATCCATCATCCCATTGGAAATTGAGCTTCCTTCCCTGAGAATATCTCTTAGGGATTATCTGGATAAGGATGAGGATTACAGAGTGGCCAGGCTGTCGAAATTAGAACTCCTAGATGAAAATTACATCCGCACCCTTAACCATCTCAAAGTGTATCAGAAAAAATCTCCAAAAATTACAACAAAAGGATCATACCTCATCAGTTTGAGGTCAAAGATTTGGTCATAAGGAAAATTAGTTTGACACAAGGGCAAAAAGAGAGAAGAGAGGAAAGTTCAAACCACATTAGTTAGGACCTTACATCATTGTGGCCAAATATGATATGGAGCATACAAACTTTCCCATCTCAATGGTGATGAGTTCACGAACCTATGAATTCCATGCACCTTAAGTGGTTCTATGCTTAAACATGACTCAAAAATAAAAAAAAGAAAACCAAAAAAGAGTAAAAATGATCAAAATACAAAAAAAAAAAAAAAAGAAAAAAAAGAAAAAGAAAGTAGGTCATCCATATGTGAAAACCATACAATTGTGGCACTTTGGATAGGTCCCTTGGTGAAAACCGGTTTCCGGCACCTTGGGAGGATTCATTGTTCACAAGCATCTTGTATCGGAGGGTACTTTTACTTAGCCTAGGGCTAGTTCCACATGTATCTGAAATTCCTGTGAACCTATCCTGTCAAGCCTTGATCCGGATTTTTCTCCTCTTATAAATCGGTGAAGAGATAGTCTTTTTATATTCCCCATCTATTGTTGGGGGCACTTTTTCGGCTTCACCTTCCTGTTTAGAAACACGTGGCTCTGTCCCGATATATTCTCTATCTAACGCTAGGGGCATCCATGTTTCTTGGTTACTTGTACATAGCTTCAAAAAACCTTAGAAATTTGCAAAAACATTCAAATATGTTCGAAAATCACAAAAACATTCAAATATGTTCAAAAATCACAAAAACATTCAAATATGTTCGAAAATCGCAAAAACATTCAAATATGTTCAAAAATTGCAAAAAAATTCAAATATGATCAAAATCCAAAATAATAGAAAAACAAAATACACAAAAAACAATAGAAAAGTGTTTCACAAAATAATCTTACAAAAACATAACTTTAGTTTACTTACTTTATCTTGTTTCTTGCTTTGTTTGTGTACATTGTTTGCTTGTATAGTTGTTGCTTGTTTGTACATTTGTACAGTTTTTTTCTTAGACATACTTTGATAAGATTCATATTTTCTTTCTTAGATTAGATTCATTCTTACTTGTACATATGAAGTGTGTTTTTGTATGCTTGTAAATAATTGTACATAGTTGTGTTAATTCATATTGGTTAGTACTGTATATTTGGTTAGGTTTGTTAACATTTGCTTGTCGCGTGTACATAGTTTTGTTATCACATCATCATATCTCCATCAATATCATCACATCTAACATCATCTATACATCATATATAAATAAAATGCTACGTGTACATCATACATGTATGTTATGCTAATCATCACATATCATATCATCAAATGGGGGCAAGAGGGATCACAAATATCAAAATATATCCCCCCCACACCAATATCATCATATCACCCCATCCATTAATCTAGAGCATCACATGTACAATACAATTGATATCATCTATGGATCTATCATGTCAAAATCAAACACATGTGGTACAAACATCTCAACTATCATCATGATACATACAAAGTGTGAAATCAAACCATATAACATCACACTCTAATTTTTCTTCTACTCCTCTGAATAATTATTTTATTTAAATAATTATTTTATTTAATTTTTCACCGTGTTGGGGCATTATTTTTCACTTGGTACTCATTTCTTCTCACTAGGACAATTTTATTGCTCCTAGGCGATGTCACTTCTTTTGCACACTCCATCAAATAATTATTTTTTATTAAATAATTATTTTGTTAATTTTTTCATTGTGCTGGGGCATTATTTGCAGCCTGTTGCTTCTTTCTTCTCCTTGGGACATTTATTTTGTGTTTGGGAGATACTTACCAATTCTTCTACCTTATTCTATGTATCCAAACAATCAAAAGTCTAAAAAAATCAATTCAAAATCCAAAAAAATTCAAAACTTTTTCAAAAATCCTAAAAATTGTAAAAGTTCCAAAAATAGATAAATCATCTCGTAACAGCTGAAACTTGTGTTTTGTGCATGGTATTCATTCCATATCTTTCTTGAATTTTCACGTGTTCACAAATCAAATGACTCACAGATAATCAGATTTACAACCATTTACAAAGCTAGCATGCTTGCTTAAATCGTCACAGCACTGGGCACATCTAGTTAACTAATACTATTTCATTATGCATGAATGCTTTATCATTAGACCCTAGCGTCCTTTATCATCTCCCCTTGCATGTATCCTTGCTAGGGGAACCATTTTTTACCCTTGTTGTCAATCATAAACATTTAGGGATCTTGAGCTTGATAACAAAACATTTGTACAACCGTCTTGACCGTTGTTGGTTGGAATACGTGTGTTTGTATTTGTTTTCCCTGTTAAATGAGCTTGTTTCCTTCTCATATTGCATTGATTTTCTGTATGTTGCATTGAGTGGGTGTTTTTAGTAATAGACAATTTTTCATAGTATGGATTTTCATGTCATCTTATTTTTTCGTATGCTTATATTTTTAATAAGGACTGATGACGTAGATCTTTGGCAATATGATGACACTAAATTTGTTTAAATACATGGGATGAAAGCTTGTTCTTTTCTCTCTCTATCTTCCTTCCTCTTCTACATCACTCTCTATCCACATTATTCTTGATTCACCCGGGCATCATGTCCCTACCCCTTCTTCTATCCATTTCTCGACCTTTTTGATCGTCGATCACCTTCTTTCATCACCCCATTGACACTCGAGGGGCATCTCTCATTATACTAATTTTTCTTCTACTCCTTCAAAATTTAATCTATTTACTATCTTTGAAGTGGCGCCACTTACGCCACCCCAAAGAGGGGCAAATATAGATGATTATAATTTAGCTCAAGCAATTTAAATACTTAAATTGCACTAATTATACCCTTTCCTACAAATTGATGACATATCATCAATATCACACATTTTCTTTGCTATCGTCATTAATTAATTACATTACATTAGTTAATTAACTCTTCTATCTAATAATGACACCAATTAATGATCTTCCGTTAATCAGTTCCCCTTTCTATCTATATCGATTAATTATTTATAATTAATTAAGCTCCCCTTTCTATCTAGAATAATTAATTAATACCACTTTCTATCTAGATTAATTAATTATTTTTAATTAATTAATACCCCTTTCTATCTAGACAATTACATCCTAACTCATATCGAGATCAACTAAAAGTCACGAGCGATGGAGGAACAACAGGTGGCGGCTGTTTTACGCTATTTTGTTGCGAGAATGTTTGATTTTTCACCCAGATCTAACTTCGAAGGGACTGCATTCTGACTTGGATCAGACGGTTGATAAGCTGCAAGCACAACCCATGTGGGAAACTACACCTTTAGCTTGGAAAATGATCTTCACATATGAAAAACCCTCTGATCAAGAATGTGGGTGCAATCTCTAGCTAAGGGGTAGTTCACGTGGGAGAAGGACAAGGAAGGTGTGACCTGTCTGAAGGTGCTAGATGGTTGTCTTCATCGGGCTTTGGACAAAGTGAATATTTCCCTTGTTGGTAAGTTTCTCGGCCCTAGACCTAATATTGATATCATTAGAAAATGGGCGTGTAGAAAGTGGCAACCAAAAGGGGATCTAAATATCACCATTATGTCAAGGGGATTTTTCCTGGCCAAATTCAATCAGTAGATGGATTTGGAATCGGTGCTTCTGGGAGGCCCATGGTGGTTGGGGAATATGGGGTTATTTTTAAAAAGATGGTATCCTGGATTTGATCCTAGCACTGAGAATATTCATACCATTCCAATATGGTGTAGGCTTCCAGGGCTACCCCTACAATTTTGGGATGATGAGATTCTACTAAATATCACCAAATCTCTTGGTTCTCTGATTGGGTTGGATGGGCCTACGAGGAATAGATCTAGACTAGATTTTTCTAGATTTTGTATCTCTTCTAAATTGGAGCAGGAGCTACCGAATCTTATTATTCTTCATTCCAAATTTGGTAGCTGGTCTCAAAAGATCGAATATGAAACCTTTCATCTGAGATGCCGTAAATGCTAGAAATTAGGACATTTTACCAATAGATGTCCTAATAAAGAAGTCTCGCAAGAGGATAAACTTGATAACCCCTATGGAGAATCTCAAAAGAAAAAGGAAACTTGGAATAATAAGGAGGTGGAAAAGATAGAAGATCAAGGATGGGGGGAAGGGATACCCCTCAACCTCCTAGAGCTGAAATATAAGAAAGGAAAAAAGAGTTTTAGAACTCCTATTAGGAAACCGCTGATCTGCAAAAGCTCTGGCATCCCAAAACTCCAACGGTGGGTGCAACAATAAGTCTTCCACCTCCACTAAAGAACTTGATCCTGTTAAGGTGTCTCTAGAGGTGGATGAACTTACTGAAACTATGACAGTTAACCTTCTCTCCAAGGAGAAAAAGGTGACTTGGTTTAAGGACATTACAGATATGTCAGGAGTTTTAGCCTCGGATAGCGATTTTTCTGATCCACTAAGGTCCATTGAGGAAGTTTTAAATGAGGAAAAAGATATGGCTTCTTATGATTCTTCATCTATGCAAGACCCATTGGTGGTAAAGAGCGTCTCTCCAAAAAATGGAAGCCCCCTGGCCTTCCCCAAGACAATGAGGAGGGTGAGAAAGAGGAAGGAGAAGTTACGCCATTTAAAGAAGCAAAGATGGGGGATGAAGATCCCGATCCCACTGGTTTTTAGAAGTTAAATCTAGAAAAAATAAAAGAATGAAGGGGTTTGAGAGGATCCCAGATTCTTTATATAATGAGAAGAAAAAGAAAATTGATAACTTGGAAACCTCAACATCCAGAACTACAAGATCCTCTACTAGGAGAGTAGTGGATTTTGGAAGCAACTCTAAAAGAGGTAGACCTTCTAAAAAGGCTCTAAGAACCAAAAGAACAGAAGAAGATATTGCTGATGGCACTCAAAGCCAACTGAGTCATCAAGCAAATTACACTACCAATATATTTTTGATGAAGGTCATCTCTTGGAACATTCGAGGTCTGAATGGAAATTCTAAACAAAGAATAATCAAAGATTTAAGAATTTCTAGTAGACCAAGCATTCGATTCTCATAGGAAATGAAGATGAATTCTAAAATTCTTGGGCATTGTAAAAACAATTTTTGGGAAAATTCAGACATGGCTATGGTGGACTCTCAGGGAGCGTCAGGATGGCTTGGCTACCTTTTGGGACAAGAAACATTTCACTAGTATGATTCTTTCTGAAAACTAATAATCATCTTGCTATTAAATTCCTTTCTATTGATAAAAACAATACTTGGATCCTCTCCAATATCTATGTGCCAAATACGGTTAGTGAAAGAAGGAAGCTTTGGAGAGATTTAAGGGTTTTAGATCTCAGCATAGTATTGATAATTGGCTGATAATGGGGACTTCAATTCCCCTCTAAATCTTGGAGAAAAACAAGGGGGAAACTCTTCTTTCTCTAGGGGTATGGATGATTTTGCTGACTTTGTGGCTGAGCTGAATCTTATAGATATTGATCTCCATGGCAATCAGTATACCTGGACAAATAGGAGGTTGGGAAAGGATATGATCCAAGTCAGATTGGATCGTGCCCTTATTTCAGCTAGTTGGATTCTTCAACAAGATTTTCATCTCACTTCTCTGCCCAGAATCGGGTCTGATCACAATCCAATTGTTTTAAATTTTGTTAACTGGATTAAGCGGTCAGGAGCTCCTTCAAATTTGAAAAAATGTGGATGGAGCATGATGACATTTTAGACAGGATTAAGGATTGGTGGATCTGGGGTGGTGAGGAACTTCCCAGTTTAGGCTTGTTCAAAAGCTTAAGAATGTTAAAAACAAGTTAAAGTTTGGAATAAAGAAGTCTTTGGGAACGTTTTTGTAAAAAAAAGGAGCTAAAGAAAAGGCTTCAAGATCTGGAAAACAAAATAAACTTTCAGGGGAGGTCTAGGGAGGATCATGAGGTGGAGAAAAACTCCTCTCTGAATTGCACATGGTTTGTAGTAGAGAAGAATCCCTTTGGAGACTCAAATCTAGAGCTATATGGCTGAAAGAGGGAGACAAAAACAAAAAAATTCATATGACCACTTTGAAGCATCGGGCTTGCAATAGGATTACGAAAGTTTCTAAAGGAAAAGATAACATTATAAAAGATCCACAAATTATCAAGGAAGAGGCTCTCAGATTCTATGTTAAATTGTTGAATGAGCAGAATGTTGTAAGTGAGGTGGTTGATTCTTTCATGCTTGAAGCCATTCCGTATGGGAAAATTGAGGAGCTTAGATTTAAAGACATTACCAAAACTATTACTTTGGAGGAGCTTTAGAAAGCTATCTTCGCTCTGGAGGGTGACAAGGCACCAGGACCTGATGGCTTCTCTGTAATTTTTTTCATTTTTTTGGGAAATCTGTTCAAATGATCTCCTCAGGGCAGCTAATGAATTTCTCAGAACCGGAGATCTTTTGAAAGAACTTAACAATACCCATATAGTTCTGGCCCCTAAAAGATGGATGCTAAAGATTTCAAAGACTTTAGACCCATTAGTTTGGTTAATGTTGTTTATAGAATTTTCACTAAGATTATTGCCACCAGACTGCAGGCCATTTTGAATGATTTAATCTCAAAACAACAAAGTGGATTCATCAGAGGGAGGATTATCCAAGATGGGGTGATCATGGTTCATGAGGTTATCCATTCTATGGATAATAACAAAAAGGTGGCATGGTTCTTAAACTTGACATGAATAAAGCCTTTGACAAAGTCTCCTGGGCTTTTCTGGACAAAGTTTTGGCCAAATTTGGATTTCTAGATAAATTCAGAAGAATCATTAAAGCTTGCATTTCTTTAGCTAGATTCTCAGTAGTGGTTAATGGGGAACCTATGGGATACTTCACCAGCAGTAGGGGGCTAAGACAGGGGATCCTATATCCCCTCTTCTCTTTATTCTAATGGCTGACAACCTTAGTAGAACAATCTCCAAAGTTGTTAAAGATGGTTTGATAAAAGGCATCAAACCTACCTCCACGAATCAAGCAGCTTCTCATCAAAAATTTGTGGATGACACTATCCTACTCTTAATGGCTTCCCTTCTGGAAGCTAAGGTGATCAAGTCTATTTTAAAATTCTATGAGGCAACCTCTGGACAAGAGATTAACTTTGACAAAAGCTCCATTTACTTTTTTAATACTCCTTTGGAGAGGAAAAATAAAATTGCTAAAGTATTGGGATGTAAAATTAATGTGCTTCCCACTACATATTTGGGTCTCCCCCTGGGTACTAAAAAAGTTTCCAATAAAGTCTGGAATGACTTACTGGAAAGATTCCAAAAGAAATTGGTTGGTTGGAAAGGAGCCATTCTCTCCAGCACTGGGAAATGTTTGCTTATCAAAAGCACCCTTCAGAATTTACCTATATACATTATGTCTATGTATAACATCCCATCTACATTCAGAGATAAAATTGACAGGATTCAGAAACATTTTCTATGGCAGGGAATGGAGGAAAAATTCAAGTACCACCTGGTTGCCTGGGATCAAGTGTGTACTCCTAAAAGGATTGGAGGCTTGGGTATAAAAGACATTAGCAAAATGAATATGGCCTTAATTGCAAAAATGGGGTGGAGATTGATCTCAGAAGATCAACCTTGGGTTGATCTCATTAAGAATAAATATTTGGGTCAAAACTGCTTCCTCCTTTCTACACTCTGAACTTCTTCCTCATGGCTCTATATTCTGGAACAATTTGATTCTTACTAGGAATTTTATCAAGCAAGGAAGTAGATGGAAAGTTGGAAATGGTAGGGATATCAGTTTCTGGAATGATAATTGGTCTAATGGAAGCCTCAATGAAATATTTGGTGCAGCTAAGGAGAAACTGGAGCAGAAATATGGTACTAAGGTCATAGACTATATGGAAATTGATGGTAATCTTAAGAGATGGAAACAACTCTCTGTGGATGGTATGGATGAGAAATCTGTGCTATCATCTCTTCAGAACATTTGGATCTCATTCCTTTGAATCAATTGGATGTCAAAGATGAAATTTTTTGGTACAATTCTAAAGATGGGGTCTATTCGGTGAAAGTTTGGATACAATTCCTACTTTGTGAATACCTAGAATGAATTTGATTGGAGAAAAATATGGATGACTGAGCTTACCCCTAAAATAAACTTTTTCTTTTGGCTTGTTCTCAGAGGTAGAATTCTTACTAATGATAACCTGATTAAGAAAGGATTCATCATGCCCAATAGATGTCATCTTTGCAAAAAATATTCTGAAGATATTAAACACCTTCTTATCCACTGTGATTATGCTACCATGATTTGGAGCCATGCCCTTTCCAAGTTTAATATCCTCTGGACGGTCCCTAAGGACTTCATTCAATTTTGGACCCAATGGAACCCCCCCTTTAAACACTACATTGTGAGAAGACTTTGGAAACTAATCATGCCCCATATTATCTGGAGAATATGGAAAGATAGGAACGATATCATCTTCAGAAATAACAAACAAATTACAAGACCAACTTCACTAAGATTGGGCATGCTTTGTTAAAGCTGATATCAGGAGATTTAAACCCCCAAAAACAAAAAATATCCTGTAGACGAAGAGTACATTTTATCCAATTGGAAGATTGGAGATGCTGGAAGGCTGATCAGGAATACCTCAAATATTGATAGGTCTTTGGTCCACTGGATCCCTCCTGAGAGAAACTGGTATAAACTCAATTTTGATGGTGCTTCCAAGGGTAATCCTAGCATGATAGCTAGGGGGAGGAATTATAAGGGATCACAAAGGTTGCTTAGTTCTTGCTTATGCAGGAAAAAATGGGGATTCAGACGAACAACTATGTTGAAGCCCTGATGCTCTTTGGGGGCTTAGGATTGCAAAAGATCTTGATATCCAGAATTTAATCTTGGAAGGAGACTCTCTTAATATTATCAATCATTTGAACCAATCTTCTCCTCCTAGCTAGACCACCAAGGATTTTATTATGGAAGGCAGAAATATTTGTAATAATATTGAGCATATTATTATTAGACACACCTATAGAGAGGGGAATAAGGCAGCAGATACTTTGGCTAATGTGGGCATTAACATTAATTTCACCATGTGGAATAATGCAAAAAACATCCCCAAGGAGGTTCAAATTAGTATTAATGAGGATAATAATGGAAATACATATGTGGCGTAATCACAATTACAACAGGGTGTAGATCTTAATGGAAGTGAAAGATCTCACTTGTGTGATTTATCCCCCTCTCTACGGAAACTATAAAGAAATCAAGCCTCACACAGATGGGAGGTATTTCAAAATACGATAGATACAGGAAAATTGCAGTCCCTTACAAGGGTTTCGAGCAGGATTTTTCCAAATCTACAGGAAGAAGGAAAATATGGGAGGGGCTCCATGTCAGTTAGAGCCGAGTTGTGACCCAGACTAGAAAAATAATGTGATACTCTGGAATCTCCTGCACAAAGGAGGCATTTCTAATTTCATTGAACGAATTCAGGGGCAAGACCTGAATATCTCAGTCCAATTTTCTACAGAGTGGAAGGACAGGAGGGTTAAGTATGGTGGGCATAGCATTATTATCAACAAAGAGCTGATAGCCAAGGCAATGGGCCTAGAATTGGAGGGCTTTTGGTTCTTTAGTAAGAGGGTGGATAGGGCAGCAGAGGCCAAGAAATTTACAGATGAGGGAGAAGAGCTGGATTTTGTTCTTGTGGGTTTAAAGGTAAGTTCCATCCCTACACCTTGTTTGATGAAGTGACTAACATGATGGTTAGATACATTTCACTGGAGGGGCGGTATAAAACAGTCCCCATAAAGCATCTTGTTTTTTTAAATCATTTCAGAAGAGATCTCACTTTCTCTGTTTCCCACACTACCTCCTTAACTCTCTTCAACATTCTGTGCTTGACTTCCAAAAGCATGCCCGAGCTATTCCCTTACATCAGGGCCTTATCCTTTTACTTCACAAGCTCTGCATTGCCAAGTACCTTGGTTTTCCGTTCACTCCTAGTGAGTTTGCTCATTGCCACCTCCTCTGTTCCCTTTACCATGCCTGCCACCCCTTCCAAGTCTAAATCCAAGAACCCCGTGAAAGTGACATTCCTACTACTGGCCGGATCCTCAGAAGCTCCAAGGATTTGGAGGTTTCCCAAAACCTACTTCACATCAGCAATGCAGGTGCCCCTGCATCCGAAACTATTAGAATGGATGCCCTAGAGATTGAGGTTAAATAGATGCAGAAGGACTTTCAGTGGTTGAGCAAACAAAAAGGGAAGAGAAAATTTGAGGAAGAGAGTGACACTGATAAGGAACAATTCTCTGAGATTTACAAGAAGTTGAGCTCTCTTGATACTAGGCTGGGAAGAGCAAAGGATAGACATGAACATAATTTGGCTATTTTTAAAGCCATAAGTGATTTCTGGAACAACAGGTCCGGAGCATTGCGAGGTTAAGTGGGATCCCTGATACTCTATGGGGAAATGAAAAAGAGAGGAATATGACCATTTCATAGCTGGATGCTTCGGACTCAACGCACACAACTACTTTGGCACTTTTCACCTCGTTGTAGATGATTCAATCTAGAATTGAAAGGGCATCCAAAAAATAATCTATCTTGGGCTAGTGGAATTCGGTTTTGTGGTTGTTTCTGTGCTTTCCTTTTGCTGTATAGTTACTACTTTTTGTGGTCTAGCTGCGGGCTACGTCCTTCTTTTGTTCCTTGTTGTTCCCCATTTTTGGTTACCTTGGGTAACGATGTTTCTTCTGGTTTTTTCTCTTTTGTTGTTGTATTCTCATTGTTATATCTGGCTAGTGAGCCTTCCTTGTAATTGGGTATAGTCCCACCAAAACTATTTACCAATAATAAAAAAATACCCCTTTCTATCTAGATTAATTAATTATTCTTAATCAATTAATTCTCTCTTCTATTTAATCAATAAATAATCATTTATTTGATTAAAATCCTCTCATAACATAAATCATACTAAGTATTCCTCTAAAAATCTCCTATAAGCTTGCAAACCTATTAATTAATCACTTTGGTTAATTAATAAATCCCCTCAAACCCCACGAGTCACTAAAGGATAAAATAAACTCTCCTAAGGTTGAGTCAACCCTTTCTAAACCTTCCTTGTCCACAACTAACCCAACCTCTCCATTTATCCCACATGAAGAGGGATGTAGAGATTTTTCTATCCATTGGGCTATATAAGGAGCCCTCCTCCTACCTTTCTTTTTACACCTACACTCATAAATGAGCATAGAGCATGCAATTTATCAATTTTATCATCTTTAAAGATTTCTTCCATTATAAGAGCCGTCCTTCTCCATTTCTTGCATTCATCCACCAAATTTTTTGAAGTCATATGGAGATATGTCAAGTGGTCTTGTAGCCATGATTTGATAAGACTCCATTCTTATAAACCTTGGGATTTCAAGCACATAATCAACTCTTTGATTGCTAGATATCTACACAGGTTCAATCTCATCTCATTTAGCATTCAATAAGAGATAGAAGTTAATTTGTTTAGCATATTAGCTTGAAAATGTTCATTTCATGTCTAATGTAGAAATGTTGATAGGTTAGCTTTGCTTAAGCTCTTAACATGATGATGCATATGTTTAGTTTAGCATTAACCTAAATCTACTAGGTGTTAGTTATGAGTTTAGTTATATTAAATCGACACAAACACTAGTTATGAGTTGTTGTCTCTCATGGATGGGTTTTCTGGATATAACCAAATCAAAATCTCTCGAGGAGGATCAAACCAAAACTACATTCATAACTCCTTGGGAACTTATTGTTATGTTGTTTGGACTTAAGAGCATTGGTGCCACATACCAATGGGTGATGACTTATATATTCCATGATATTATCCATAATATTGTGGAATCCTATGTGGATGACCTTCTAGCTAAGGCCAAAAAATGCTGCAATCACCTAGAGGTGCTTCGTATCATTCTTTCTTGCTTAATCGAATACGACATCACGTTGAATCCAAAAAATGTGTATTTGGTGTAACGGGAGGAAAGATTTTGGGATACATCATATCTTCATGAGGGATTGATGTAGACCTAACCAAAATATGAGCTTTACTGGAAATGAATCCACCATCAGACAAGTCTGGCATTAGATATTTTCTTAGAAAAATCGGTGCAATTTGAAGTTTTATCCCTGATCTAACCTTTACAATCCGCCAAATCAATAATTTATTAAAAAAGGATTGCAAAATTGATTGGATGGAAGAGTGTGATGAGGCATTTGATTCAGTTAAATGATTCTTGCTATCTCCTCCCACACTCATCATGCTGCTAAGTCGATCACTCCTTGATCCTGTATTCACGAACTATAGATGTCTCATTAGCCTGCATGTTAGCTCAAGAAGATGATGATAAATGAGAATGTGAAATATATTTTATTAGTTGAACATTGCTTGACTATGAGTCACATTACACATAAGCGAGAAAAGTAATGCATTGCTATAGTCTTCACTACAAAACACTTAAGACATTACATGTTAAACCAAGAAACGAGGGTTATCGTTAAATCGAGATCATCTACATAAATTTCTCACGCAAGGGTCTTTATCTAAGAAAGTTGGACGCTTCATAAATATGATGGGAAATTTTGAGTTAACATTTGTTAATCAAAATTCCATCAAAGTAAAAATCATTACAGATTGGTTAGCTGACAACCCATTAGATGGAGGTGATCTAATAAATTTGGAATTCCCTGACGAGTGTGTGTATTTTGTTGAAACCAAGCCTCCCATTTCTGAATGCCCATAGTACACTGACATCATTAATTGCATATTGGATCATACATATTCGAAGGGGTGACGTCACAAAAAAGAAGACAATTACATGTTATAACCACCAAGTATGTTATCTTGGAACAAGTGCAAGATGTGTTGATGAAGAAGAATTTAAGAAGATTCTTTATGAATCACATAGTGGAGTATATGGAGGTCACTTCGGTGGCCACACCACTACTCGGAAGATACATCTAATGGGCTACTTTTGGCCCATGCTAGAACATGACATGGTAGATTTTGTGCACAAATGCCATAAATGTCAAGAGTTCTCCCATGAGATCCACATACCGACACAGGTTCTGTAACCAATTACAACACCATGTCCCTTTTCCACGTGGGGTGTCGATTTGATAGGGAATTTCTCTCCCTCATCAATAAATTCATAATCATGGCTACATAATACTTTACTAAGTGGGTATAAGCCATGTCTCTTACCATCATGCCTGGATGTGTAATCACTAAGTTCATTTTGAACCAAATCATTTGTAGGTACGGGGTCCCACAAGTCATTATCTCGAGATAATAACACATATTTCAAAAATAGTAAGTACGTGAATTGTGTGAAAAGTTCAAAATAAATCACCACACGGATTCTCTCTATTACCCTCAAGCCAATGGATAGGCTGAGGCTACAAATAAGACATTAAAATCCATTCTCCTTAAGATGATCAAGGAGAACAAATGAGATTGGCACTTAAATATTTTCCAGCCTTGTGGGCCTATCGGACATCGGTAAGAACGCCGATAGGGGCAACCCCCTTTTCTTTGGTATTTGGTGCAGAAGTGGTTTTACCACTCGAAGTCGAAATACCTA
This sequence comes from Taxus wallichiana var. yunnanensis, assembly GCA_018340775.1. Taxonomy (NCBI): domain Eukaryota; kingdom Viridiplantae; phylum Streptophyta; class Pinopsida; order Cupressales; family Taxaceae; genus Taxus; species Taxus wallichiana. The sequence continues at coordinate 277,737,441 of CM031244.1, forward strand.
GTCTTTGTATCTCATTGCAAGGAATTATGGGAGAAGAGGGCTATCGAGAGGCACAAATCTCTCAATTAGAAAGTCTTAATGAAGCTAGACTCAACGCTAAACAACGACATAGCATTTACGCTGACCGATGGCTTGGAAATACAACAAGAAAGTCTATGAGCATGAAATATATGAGGGAGATTTGGTTTTAAGACTTGACATCCGAATAGATAAAAAAAGAATGGCGAATGAAGGAAATTTAGGTCCAGGTGGTTGGGTCCATATCGAGTAATAGAAGACTATAAAAATGGGGCATTTCGCATGTGTACACTAGATGGTGAGGAGTTTAGTGAATCTATAAACTCTCTTCACCTAAAGAGGTATTACACATGATCCATTAGCATTTTCATATGTACATTACTGCATTTGCATTGCATTTTCATCTGCTAGTTCATTTTTAATTTTTTTATCAAGGGATCTATTCTTATAGCAATTCCTAAAACTTTTGAAAACATTCAAATCATACCTCTATAAATATCCATAATTTCATCAATTATTTCTAAATCATTTCATCAATCCAAATAAGATAATACAAAGTTTTGACAAGAACCATACCAAGGCATGTATAACTTGGTTCTACTTGTAGTCTTTTTCTAGATTAGGTGTCTTTGCCTATAGTTTGTTCTAGAAGCTTCATGGTGTCGCATCTATCCCATATACATCTCTTTAAAAATAAGAAAATTCTAGACATTTTTCCTAGATAAATAAGTCAAATGCAAATCCACAAAAATATTATTTTACACATTTCTTTGCCCTACCAACCTTCGGTGTTGAGCATGCATCTCTTACTAGTGATGTAGGGTTGGGAAAGGAGAGAAGTTCCCTTACTCACCTATGCCTTGTCCATGGTGATGAGCCCATACTTCCTATTGGTAGCATGGGGCAAGGTGTAGGGGGTCTCTTTGAAAAACTTGAAAGTTAGAAACAATTCATTCAAATATTGTGAAATCATAAGTCAAAACAAAGTGAATTAGATGTCCAAAATTCCAAAAGAGCTTAAAACCTCAAAACCAGATTTTGTCAACCAAGTGGCCATCTACGGATCTAAGTCTAGATAAACTAGAAAGTAATTCACATTTTAAACTATGAAGAAAACTTGAGTAGAGTGAGGTTGTAGTGTCCCAATTTGGTTTTGTCAAATCCTTGTCTTTCTCTCATCATTACCATTCAACAAATTTCCATAACTTGTGCCCTTTCTAGCTCTTGGTGTTGAGCCCTCGTATCTTACTAGTTGCATGGAGTTAGGAGTGGGGCAAGTTCATTCACTTATCAACCAATCTTTTTCCACATTTTGCAAAAACAATACGAAGTACCAAAAGTTGCTTAGAGAAACTAAAGTTCAACATTACAATGTGATTGCATTATCATATATCAACATTATAAAATAAAAAAAGAAATCATTCTATTAGCATTCATATCCACTTGCATACATTCTGAAAAGCATTTAAAAACAAAATTTCTAAACATCTAGAGTACACATGTGAAGTGAGCCAAGAGGAAGTCAACTCGGATAATGATGAATTACCAAACCAAAAGAAGAGTCTTTATACATCATAATAGGTCAATTTTGTATATAATGCCATCACGCGCTAGGTGTGGTCAAAACACTCATGAATGAAGCCAAAATATACAAAAAAATCATATAAAGCCCAAAAAAATCACAACCAAGCAATAAAAGGCCCATAGCTTATCAATACTTGTGGGATCCCTCGAATGGTGCATGATTGCGTCCAAGAATCCTACTCTTGTGGCTACGACGATGAGAGTGAACGGAATGGTGGGAGTTCTCATGGTGGAATCCATTGGTCGTGGTCTCGCTGCAAGAGTGAATCCACCTCAGCAATCGCTTGAATGCCTCATACCCAACCACCCGAGTACCAAGAGAGTTCATCACCATGGGCCTAGAGCTCAAAAATCACCAAGTCAATATGTGTAAATGAATTTGAAAATAAGTTTTTAGATATATATATATATATATATGTTGTTATAACTTCATTTTGAGTGTATATGTTCACAGGGATGGAGCGTTGACGTAGGTATATTTCTATATCACCGCACAGATGGTAAGTCCTGTTGTCATTTTAATTTAGTGTTTATTTTTCAATATTTTATCTATCTACACTTGAGTCTTCTCTTTATTTTTCAGGTAGCAAGAGTTTGGAAGATGACATTTCGACACACGGACATGTCAAGTATAGATTCTAACTCCCCATTTTGGGAATTTCATACTCGGAATTCACGTTTTATACCTTTTCATGGCTAAAATGCTTCTCGAAGGGGGCAATATGTACACACCCAAAATTGCATGTGTTACATTATTGGAAAATGGTTACAAAAGTCCCAAATGATGATTCATGTCCTTTCGTAAGGTGTTCAAGATCCTAAACCATTTACATTGTATATTTGTAGCCTATACATCCTTTTTAGCTTTTCCATGTTTACTTCTATCTTCCCGCTTCATTTTGTGCATGTTTTTGCCTTTAATACTAGGAGTACCGCCCTAGGCGACGGTTCTAAAACTGCAGCCAGGCAGGAAGTGGTCCTCAGATCGCTCCGCCTTGTGTAGGGCGGTGGCCCTAAGTGATTTTTCTAGAATGCTTCATGCATAATTTTAACACATGATGCTTCACTTAACTTAACTTTTAGGGTGTGTTTGTGAACCAAATTATTGAAAAAATAGTCTTGATTGCTTAGTTTTCCTTCCCTCTTCTATTTTTAAATAGATTTTAGTTAGTTTGAACTACCTCTTCCCCCAATGATTTAGCACTCCAAGTTTGTTTTGTGCATGAAGGAACATCCCAACCAATTCCTATATATTCCATGCTTTTATTCAAGCAAAAGGCCTAAGAATTTTGTGTATCTTGCATTGTATTACTGCCACAATCCTGCTAGAAATTACATAGCCAAGCTCTGTTCACTTTTGCTATCTCTCTTCCACCTGCATTGTAACCAGACTGCCTTCAAGTTGTCATTTCTCAAGCGTCTTCTCTTGTTGTTGTTCTTGCATTCCCAATTCCTTGGACTCATATGGACACACAGAGAAAGAAAGGAACAAACTAAGGGGACAAATATAGATACAACTAGATTTTCCAAAGCTCTTGCTTATCTAGGTTGGAATTATTTGTTTGTTTTCTTCATTTGTCAAATTATCAATTTTGAATCATTCATTTCAAATACATATCAAATAGAGTAGCAAAATTGTTCATTTCAATTGATTAAGAAATTACAAATAGAGAAAATCATTAGAAATCTTTCTCTTTGACATTACCAAGGAAGTAGTGGGGAACAATAGCTCTTCTAGGGTTATGATTTGTTCTCCCCCTCTGAGGTAGGGTTTGAAGGTTTTGATTAAATTAGATTAGTTTTTTAGATTTAGATTCACATACTCGCACAAGTAATTAGCTACAACCAGCTGATTATTTGTATTTAGTTTTGTTTATTAGATTAGAACATTTCTTAAAAACCAAAAAAGATAAAAAAATTTACTTTTATTAGATTAGCTTTCTTCCATTGCTTTGTTCAAATATACTTTGTAAAAATACCAAAAACATAGATTAAATTTCCTTTGATATTTAGTTTGTTTTTATCAAAAATCAATTCAATTCATTCTGCATAACCATCAAAGGTCCAAAACATGAAAAGACATTCGGTTGTGATCCATTGGTCCCACAACTCAATGGGCCGAAATTGTTGATCGACATTGATACTGGTTTATTCTTGTTAGTTTTACACACACCTACTAGGTATTCTGAGAAGATAGAAAAATTAAACACGCTAAACATTGCAGCTAATCAAGCCTATGATTATTGCCTTGCTCTCCCGCAATAGGGTTTGATTACATGCATGACCATACAAGGACCACAACCTCCACGAGTTTTCAGTTGTGATCCCCATGTCTCACAACCCAATAGACTTTCGACCAATTAAATATCGAAACTAGTTTGTGTGCATTAGTATTTAGGTCATCACCACTTCCACTTGATATCATTACACAATTTTCAGTATTGAACATAGTAGCTGATCAAGATAAGACTTTCTGGACTAGACTAGAAAATCTCCCATAGTCCATGTGGTTTCATTACGCCTCTCATTCTCACTTCTATGACCTTTTCTGGAAATATATATGAGGTGCTTATAGGTCACTTTCCACGTGTTCCACAACCAGAAGATAGAATCTTGGCATAGCTCGATATTGACTGGAGCCTCCGAGTAGCTATTCTATCATATCAATCCATCACACCACTTCAACTTAGGACAACATTCTTTTCCTTAGACTCACAGATCTCAATATTGTGTGTTAAAGATATAAGATTGCCTCATTAGCTTGTTCATCATCACCACACATACACCCATTTCTATTCTACACCTATTTGTCTTGTCATGACCTCGAGATGTAGGGTACGAATAATGTCACGTGTTTATTTTATTTTGTAGATAAACCATAAACCATCTCACAACAAGTAATAATTATAAGTATTGAGCAATTTTATTTCACAATGGTCTCCATAATACTTTTAAGGAAGATATTTGAATGGTATAGCTTAGTAGTTAATCACATTACATTTTATCTACCATTACTTCATCACCAATAACACCATGTTATCAAAATAGTAAAATGCATCATCAATAGTACACAAGTTTCCATGAAGTGAGGACCAATGCCTTCAATTTTTCCAATGGAAGTTAGACCTATAATATGAAATAATATATTCATGGAATTACATTTCCTAAATTAATGCCAAATACCAATAAGCAAAACAAATAATTGTGATTGATTTTCTTCTTAATGAAGATCATTTTTAGCTATCATCCATAAGGAGTTCCTACAATGCAAAATAATAGGTCGCACCAAAATTTTGGATCATAATGATCCCTTCATGGAGTAGAATGCTGAGATTGGTCCTATCCTCACCATCCAAAGCAATAGGATGCCAAGAAAATATCACACACATCCGATCATACCAATAGCCAAGTAATATCTCTTTATCTTCACATAATGCAATATAGAATGATATTACACACATTCAATCTCTCTCTCTCTCTCTCTCTCACACACACACACACACACACACACACACACACACACACACACACACACACACACACACACACACACACACACACACACAAAATATATCTAACCCAATAAAATGGTTCGTTTATGGGGAAATGAATACAATCTAAAATGAGAATGGCATCTAAGGCCAACAAATGTTTGGTCTATCAAATTGTTTACTATCAACTAAGATAAAACACACCACCACAACCTAGAACCAGTTGGACCCATGGAATGGAATTCATGGGAATGATTCCCATCTCCCTAACAAATGAAAGTGTTTCCTAGCATTGAAAAAATCTAATATTTTGTAATTCATTCAAATTTATTAGCTCAAAATGCTTGAAAATTAAATGGAGAGAAATAACTCATAGCTCTTCATGCTTATTGATTTAATAAAAGTTAAATCTATGTAAGGACACTCCTAATAATATAGATATAACAATAAAATGTGAAATATCTAGCTAAATAAGTATAATTAAGAGTGAAAGATAGGAGATAAAGATGACTCGGCTTGTAGAATCGTAAGTTTGACTGATTCTAGGTGATGAACAAGATGTAAAGGAATATTCTCGACTGTGTAAGATTTGTTTCTGATTTTGGAATATAATGATCTCATAGATGCAAGTTCTTGGAGTAGAATAGGGCCACCTAGCCACTAGCGTCTGTACTACCTATTGGTGTCTCGTAGGATAGTTATAATTCTAGTTCTTTCTATGTCATTTTTTTGTTGTAGGTCGCATCAGGTTCACTACAATTCTTCTCAATCACACATGTACCTATAAAAGAAACCATATCTACCTACATAATACTCAAGTGCACATTAGATGAACAAATAATGCACATGCTTGGCGAGTCGACTAACCTCGGTGGTCAACCCAATGTGATTGTCACCGAGTGTTGCACTACATTTTAGACTCAATATAGTTCTAATGTGTGTGTGTATGATGGGAAAAGTGTCCCTTGAGATAGGTTTCCTAGTTCCATTTTCACAAAGATAGTGAGTGGGATGCAATTCAGAATAAACCCTCATATGCAAAGTGGTGAAGTATGGAGTCTAAAATGTAGTATTTTTGATGTAGTAGATAAAAACTATTATCTCCTCAGTAGATGCATATACCTCTTAAATGCTTGCCCCTTTTAATGAGGTTAAATAAGACATGTATATATAAGATTCATTCACTTAAATTTCATAATCAACAAGTGAAAGGAAAACCCATGGTATTAAACAAAGACATAAAATTTGTAACATCCAAAAATTTAGAAAAAGGAAGGAGGACATAAGTGCCCGTGGGGACAGTAGCACCCAAACACTCCACTCCCTAATGCGTAGTTCTATACAGGGTACCAAAATATATAAAATAGTGGAATCAGTACTAAGTAGGATGTCATTTAGTATTCAAAACTATAAGGTGTAAGTCCAGAAACAACAAACAATAAAGATAAGAAAGGTAAAAAGAATATGAAAGTAAAAAAGTGTTGTTAGCGACTAGTTTTTTTATTAGAAATAATGAATATAAATGAAGTATTTAGAGGCTAGATGAACATGGTAAATGTGTGATTTAGTGACTAAATTTCCCCCACTTTATGTTGGTGAATAAATATTCGGTAGCATATAGTATAAAAGAAGAGCATACCTTGGGAGTCGAAACAAGATTATGCCCAGAGTGTGCTAAATGAGTGTTGTAGTGTTCCAAATGGAATAATAAAAAATGTGTAATGTGGAATTCTAAGGGAAGGGAAGGATATGGATCTTAAGGGTGAACCGAGCGTGCGTGAAGTGATAATGATTTCGTGATGTTCCTTAGATTATCGTATTTTTGGAGCATGCTTGAGATTTGCTTCATGGTTGTTTGTATTCTTTGACTTTGTTAGGATAGGATAGGACCTGTGAAAGAAAATAAGTGTATTCAATACTATAAGTAAATGCAATTGAAATTTAACTTGAAAAATATGTAAAATTGGAAATGCATACTGAAAAAATCTAAACCAAGGGGTAGAGTACACTTGAAATGTTGAAAGATAAAGGGGTAGAAATTTAGTCCTAGTTGTAGACTTGTTGCTTAGAAGCTAGTTGGAATAATATGAATGATTTGGGTGTCCTGTCACCAAACTAGGGATATTAGTATCCCAACACTAAACTTTGGATTCGGGCTTCTTATCGTTGTTAAGGGAAAGTGTATTGGGAGAGCTCATAGGATTTTCCCTCTAGCCATTAATGCTTCCTCATAGATAAGTGCCACTACATATGATCACAAATTTGATTTGTAACTTACCTCGGGTGACACATTTTTCTAAGCATATTGTTGTCCTGCATATGCCCTAGGTGCCACTTCCTTATTTTTTCATGCTTTAGTTCTAATTAAGTATTTAGTTCCTATTAGTAACTAATTACAATCTAAAAATGATTGTGTAACCGTTGATATTGTAGAATACTTTGTAAATGTGCAACTTCTCAAACTACTATGTAACTATTTTTTCCCTAAGACAAGAATGCCCAAGTGGACACCGATGCCCACCGTTCTTATGCATGTATTGGGTGTTTCTATCCAGTGTCAATTTTGGCCAAGTCTATTTCTATCCCTATTTTGTAACTAATTATTGCTGTGATCATTTTTACTAGTATGAATCTATAAATGTCGAGAGGGTGAAAAGGTTCTACCAATTTTTTCCCCCACTCATTTGGGGTGTGTGAGATGAAAAAAAGAAAACAGATCCCAAATGAGGAATGATGAAATTTATATGCATATAATAGAGAGAGATTCATGCATGGGGAATAAGGATTACGCATGGTAGTTACCATGGCACAATCAAAATAATTAGAACATGTTAACATACAAGTGTTAGTGATAAAGAAGAAATGCACATAGAAACAAGAACTAGTAAAATCACATAGGAAAACAAAAAACAAGGACACAATGAGGAGATTGTTGCATACATGGGACACCACTAAGGATGACCTAAGATAATAAAAGTTGTCAAGGATTTTGTATGTAGACAATAAATCATGCACTTTGGGTACATTATTAGGTCCTAATCACATACTAGTATTCATATGCTTCTTACATGATAAAAGTATTGGTTGATCATTATACTTGGCCTCTTAGGTTCCTTCCTAGTATTTCTTTTGACTTGAAAAACCTCATTGCCCAGTATGACCCTTCACACCTCACCTTTACTGGCTTTGGACACCAGCACCTAGGTGCCCTCATCCTCTCTGGGCACCCTAGACCTCTTTGTATTTAGCTCACTCCTTTTAGGGTCCTTTCTAGCCATTAGGCATCCTTATCTCTTAGGGGTCGGCCTTTTAGTGATCAATTATGAAATTTGAACAAGAGAAGCATATAAATATAAAGTTATGTGACCAAATTAAGGGGCTAAGATCTAAGAATCTATACTTTCACTTATGGATGCAACTCAAAATCATCTAAAGAGCATCATTACATCCATCTATCACCATTGCAAGGGTCAAGGGTTGGTTTTGTACATCACACTTCATAGGATGGAAGTATATTCTACTCCATGCACACATCCATTACATCATTTTACATCTAGCTACTTTGCTTGCCATCAAGTGTGACATGCACAAAAGTGACCTAGGGCACAATTCCACACACACACAAATAACTACATTGGGTTTGAGATGTAGTGTAGTGTCCAATTGTAAGATCACCGTTATGAAAGTTGAGGACACTCGACCCCTTATTTTAAATCTTTCTTTTTTGGGTTTTGATTTTATTTTGAGGGTTTTGCAAGTGATCTCTTTCTTGCAGGTTATTAGAGACATCCACGGGACTTTTTGACATACTAATGATAGATAATAAGGGTTTGGATCAACCAATGACCATGTAAAATTGATTTGTAAACCTCTTGCAGCAGACCTTGGAACCTAGGAAGGGATCCTAGTGCCCAGGCACCCCAGTACCACTCTAGGAACCCCGGTCCCTACTCCTCCTACACTTCTGCATTCTTCTGGGCTCGATTACGACCTCCTATGTTCCAGTTTGATCAATTTTCCACCTTCACACATTTTCAAGAATATTGTGAAATCAACTAAGCATCTTAATTATTCATTTCACTTAGGGTTTTACTTTCATTGCTTGTTACTTGAGTCCTCTAGTGTACTCTATTTCCATATCTACTTGTTGTAGCACATCTTAGAATTTAACATAAGCAAAACTATTCATTTTAGTTAATTTTTGTTAAATCATTTGTTGAACCCATCTTAATCGAATACACTTGGATCCTCATATTTCTTTTATCATGGGTTATAAAGTTCCTCAAATTCCTTTATCGATTTACCAAAATGCATCTCATTGCTAAGTTGTTATACAAAAATCCTTAGACTTTTTGTGTCTTCCTAAAGATATGCCGCCACATGAAATAAGTCATATTTTCCATCATCTATTTGATGACCCTAGCCTTTGTGATCCTCCATCCAATCAACCCATATTGGAGTCAATTCAAGCTTTTCATTCTTTATTTTATGACAAATTTCAGCTATGGAATCCATGATCATATCTCTTAAATATGAAATCCAACAACTTAAAGACACTTCTCGGGATCATGTTTTTCTCCTTCTACCACCCATCCTCATTGTATGCATTCTAAATGTGTTCATATAAATGAGCCTCAAGTCACACCATTACCAAATCCTATCACTTTTGATCAAAATACTAAGCACCATGACATTCTTATTGAGCTCCTTGGTAATCAATTGATCGCTTTACCATCTACTTAGGGATATCCTCCTTACTGAATTGAAAAATATCAAGGTCTCCCATATTGTAATTATCATCGAATCAATGGACATAATGACAATGGTTGTTACGATTTATAACAAAGAATTAAACATCTTGAGTGTCAAAGTTTTCTATCCTTCACCGCATAATATTATGTTGCATTCCCATCTACAAATGATAAATCCAAATGGGCTCCTAAATATGCTCCTTCTGCATCTAATGAGCATCATGCTATTATTTTGAGGCGCCTTCTTCGGTCACAAGTTCCGCCTATTCAATCCTCTCATCCTCCCTCTAAGGATGGTCACACTCATCCTTCACTCAAGTTATCTGCGACATTACCGCATCAAAATAAGAAATCACCTCTCAAGGTTCAATCTCCATCACCTTCTCCAACTAAGTCATCTACAATATTACCAATTCAATCTAAACCACCTCCTCTAAATCTTATTTCAACCTCGGCCTTCGCTCTAGTCTTCCTTCAATTTCATCAAATGAGCCACTTTATCGTACAAAGTACCTCCCAATATCCACTTTAATGTTAGATCACTTTTGTTAAGGAAATTACTCCTTACATTGATCTACTCAATGTCATCACCTATGTTTTCCTTGCTTACACACACTTGGGGGGCACCGCACTATATATTTCTCCACCCATCCCGCTCTTACATCACAAGAAGTCTATCATTTCTATAATCACATTCTACACATCTTCACTCGGCCCATTCAACTCACATTTTCCTAGTGTCGCATAATCTTACAACACAATGCAACTTTACAATCTACATCTTCCTAGTACATCCTACTTACACATCTCACTATTACACTTCAGGATCGAACCCTTACAAGTGCACACTACCCAACGAATCACTCTAGTCACATGGCTCATTATCAATTTCTTAGGGTCTAAATCTGAATTGAACCTCACCTTATCACATTTACATTGTTCTATGCTTGGTCCTCACAATTAATCAATCTTTCTAGCTTTCCCATCATGAGATGTTATTCTACAATCTACGTTTTGTACTTCGCAATCAATACCTCTTGCAATATTATCACACATTATATGATTTATGCTACATCATCAATCATTCTAATATCTCATTCAAACCTTCCTACATCCTAATTCAGTCTTACACATCACATGACATCATCCTACAATCTATGTTTCACGCTCTATTCATCAACTTTTTCTCGCAGACAACATCATCATTCAAACCATTTCCCAATGACACACTCTTGCTATACGGTTCATTCTTGACTATTGAGGGGTATTTTATAAATGAACTTGATCTCACCCATGAATACATCTATACTCGGGGGCACACTTCCCTATCACATTCGACTACATTCCATCTCATCCACAACATGTTGCATATCTTGGATGCATTTATTATTGCTTTCTTATGCTTACATGTACACTTTATTACACATGCTAGATATATATCTTGTATGTCATTATCTTTATCATACACACATGCATGTTCAATTTCCTTCTAGTTGTGATCGTATACTATACAAAGTTCGATACACGTAAACATGGATGCTTGGTGCAAAGACCTCATACCAGCCTGTAGTAGCTCATGAGGGCATCCACATTCATAAATATTCCGTGGTGGTATTGGTTCATTTTTCATAACACATCCCTATATTGGATCATACACACTTTGACATACTTTTTATCTTTCTAACATGCTAACGGGTGCTTCATTTATAACATTTTATTTGGTGTTTATTTTCTTACATGATTATATGATGTTTGCTTACTCTTGTTTGCCATTATTTGTGGGATTTTCCCTATGCTTTGTATTTTTTGCACACTGTCTGATTTCGGCCATTGTGGCCTTGATTGTCTTACAACATCGTGAGTGATGTCCCATGTTTGCAACCCACTTTTCATGGTCTAATTTTTCTTCTTTCTTGGTATCTTATACATTATTTTATATATGCATATTTATCTTGTTTTCATTAACACTTGTCTTCTAGCTACTATTTGTATGTGCCTTGAATCTACAAAAATTCCCTCCTACATATTGGTATCAGTTCAATATGGGATCTTCTTTGGGCCGTATCCTACTAACAACATTACATGCACCCCAAAAAAGGGGGGGAATCTATTGGGTGAATTAGTCACCCCATTCAACGATTCTGATCTTAGTTCAAGAAATATAAGCAAAGTTCACCATTATACAACACAATTCAAGACAATATAATATAATCTATAGACTTAGACATGGCTCAGAATCAGACTTGGGTCTTTACTTCAAGACAAAAATAGCGCCTGCATTAGACTCCAGCGCCTATGCACTTCTGTCCCTTCCTAGGTGCCTGAGACTAGGTGGTAGATATACATAGCTTTTTAGTTCAACACAATTTTTAACATTATCATAGAGGCATTTTACAGGGTAGGCGGTCCTTCAACACTGTACAATCACATTTTTTCGTACTTATTCTTATTGGATCATACTTGTACACACCATTTTTAGTGGTGTTTTTACTTTGGGAAGTATTCAAAGGTTGGAGAATGACAATACACCTTTCTCCCTACCCTACTTCTGTCATGGTATATGGTCACCCAAAAAACTAACATTCAACACGCTTAACAATTCCGGGAAGTAGTCAAAGGTTAAAGAATGACACTAGACCTTTCTCCCTACACTACTTATATCATGGTGTGAGATCGCCTAAAAACTCACCCTTCATTGACATTTTTAGGATCCTCTCTACACTCTTTTTCTCATCATGGATCAGGTGCACATGTTCCTTTTTCACTTTTTCACATTTTACATACTTCTTACATGATTTTTACACATTTTGATCATATACATGCATATTTGACTACTTGTTTGTTATTCTCTTTTGCAGTCCGTCCTTATGGGAAATAATAGTCACATCAACAACATCATCAACAATAGATACAACATCAACAATCTACATGTGCGTTTCCACCCTAGGGTCATCATCATCACTTTTATTTTTACTTCCTCTTCTATAGTTTCCACACTTCACACTTTTTATCACTCCATGCTTTTCTTGTCTTGGCACACTCTTTCTACATCAATCTACATGGTTATCAGGTACACATCTCTATCTACTTTATGTTACCGATATTTCCTCTCACCAACATAAAGTGGGAGAAAATGTAGACACCAAATTAGGCACTTTGGGTACATTATTAGGTCCTAATTAAATAATAATATTCATATATTTCTTACGGGAGAAAATTATTAGTTGATCAATATATTTGTCCTCTTAGGTTCCTTCCTAGTATCTCTTTTGACCCGACAAACCTCACACCATTTTGACCCTTCACATCTCACCTTTACTCGGCTCTCGACACTAGTGCCCAACCAAGATGCCAACATTGAGTCGCCCTCATCCCCTCTAGGTTCCCTAGACCTTTTTGTATTTAGCTCACTCCTTTTTAGTATTTGGGAATCCTTATCTCTTAGGGGTCGAACTTTTAGTGATCAATTACAAAATTTGAACAAGAGAAGCATATAAATATAAAGTTATGTGAAAAAATTAAGGGAACAGGATCTACACATATATATTATCACCTAAGGTTGCATCTCACAAGCATATAAAGAGCATCATTGCATCCATCTAGCACCATTGCAAGGGACAAGATTTATTTTTCTGCATCACACTTCATAGGAGGGAAGTCTATTCTATTCCATGCACACATCTATTACATCTTTTTACATCTAGCTACTTTTATCGCTATCAAGTGTGACACACAAAAGAGCCACCTAGGGCATGATTCCACACACATAAAGACACACATATAAATACAATAGGTCTTAGATGTAGTACAATTCTCAGTTGTAAGATCACCATTGTGACAGTTGAGGATAGTCTGACCCCTCATTTTTCATCTTTCTTTTTTGGGATTTGATATTATTTTGAGGGTTTCTTAAGTGATATATTTATTTCAAGTTATCGGTGACATCTGCATAGGAGTTGTGTGACATAATAGCGAAAGATAATGAGGGTTCTAGATCGACCAACGATCCTGTGAAATAGATTTCTAGACCTCTTGTGCAAACCCCGGTGCCTAGAAAGGGGTCCTAGCACCCAAGTGCCCCGATTCCACTCCATGCGCCTTAGTCCCTGTTCCTCCTACACTTATGCATTTTTCTAGGCTCTACGTGTGACCTCCTGTATTCCGGTTTGATAAATTTTCCACCTTTACACATTTCGGGAATATTGTGAAATCAACTAATTGTCTTAACTCTTAATTATGCATAGAGTTTTACTTTCATTGCTTGATTCCTCTAATGTACTTTATTACCATATCTTCTTGTTGTAACACATCTTAGAATTTAACATAAGTAATACTATCCCTTTAGTTTATTTTTTTACAATGTGAAATATTGCAATGATAGAACCTAATAGTAAGTGGGAAAATGTAGATTCCCCAGAGCCTCAAAGTGGGACTAGTAATGGACAGGTCCAAGCATCATACATCATGTAAAAACCTATAAGTGTCCAACATTCAACTCAATATACCATATGAATGTACAAGTGTGTATAAAAAAGGATAAAGAATACTTGGAACCCCAAGTAACATGATAAGAAAAGGTGCAACATATAGTAGTATAAGGAAACACGAGTACATCAAATTCAAGATCTAATAAAATAGGTTTTTGGATTTTTAATTAAAAATATGTGAAAGGGAGCAGATAGAAGGGAGGAATAAGGATACCCCCTGGTATATTTGTGTAAAGTGAGGTTCATATAGGGATGCCTTCAACAATCAAGTATGAACTAGGAATAAGAGTGTGTCATCGGGTGGTGTGGGGGAATTAGGATGCCCCCAAATGTGAATGCCAAAATGATATATGCAATGAGAGTAATAGGAAAGGGCCCATGATCAACTAAAGAAGATGAACATATGTGAACATGAAGATGGAATGGGTGCTAAAGAAGACATAAGTGATGACAATGGGGTGCTATATTTAACCTTTTTTGTTGCTTTATACTTTTTAGCTAGATGGTGAGAAATTTACAATGCTTTTGGTGAAATCATAGTATCTTTTCATCAATAAGATCAAGATGTGGCAAATGCTCAATAAGGTGCTTATAGTCATCATAATAGTAAGAAGGATCATAATCATCTCTATTATTAGAATTGAGTAATAAGGATAAATTAGTGTTATCCATGTTGCTTTGAAGAGATTTTTTTAAAATTATACTTAGGATTTAGCTTATAGGTTCCCATACATGTGGAGATCCATAAATCGCCGGTAAGTCAATGATACTTATGTTTGCATAATCTATCTCAATTTATGGTAAAGGAGTAGAGATGTGTGTAGATTCCTTTGTTGCTTTGCTGCATTAGATAGGGATTTTGTTGGCTTAACTGATATTTTTGTGTGGGGGTAGGAAATGGCTCAAAGTGCAAGTGATGATGATTTTAATATGGTATAACTTGAGGAATTCGTTATGGAATTATGCTCATGAATCATAGATGAATGATATTTATGAACCCATTAGGATGTGGAAACGTGAGATGTATGTTCAACATAATGTTTCTTAGATAATCAAATAAATCCCTTATGCTCAAGTTGTAGGAATTTTTGTTATAAATCATAACAATCATTGTCATGATGTCCATTAATGCCATGATAATTGCAGAATGGTTGGCCTTTGCTTTGTAAGCCGATAATGAGGATAGTAATGATTGGGAAACAAAGTAATTAACCGATGATTGAGGAGCTTAAATAGGATATCATGTTTTTTAGCATGTTCATTGAATAGAAGAGGTGTTTTATGTTGGAGGAATGGACCTTCACTTATGTGAGCACATGTAACACCTATATCATATTACATAGCCTTGGATTTAGGAACATCATGATGCATAAAAAGAGAACTGATATTTGCATTAGAAGTATCTTTGAGGTGTTGGATTTCATCCTTAAGAGATGTAATTGGCATGATGTAAAACTTGAATAAATTCTAAGATAGCCTTATGAGAGGTGTTATCATTACTAGTTGAAGGAGCTGAAATACGACCTAAAATGACATTCACTTGGGAGGGTGTCATATGATCAAGGAGATGGAATTTCTTCAATATTTGTGTAAGAGTATATCTATATGATGGGTGTTGTTGAAGAAAATAAAACAAGGATACCGTGGTATGGGCCATGAAGGAGAGATCTGATAGTGGGCATGCAAGAGATTAGGTTCACCAAATGATTTAATAAAATTTAAATCTAAGGAAATTGTTGATCTAATAGATATAACAATAAATAAACAATATATAACTAAATAAGTGTAATCAAGAGTGAAAGATATGAGATAAAGACGAATCATCTTGTAACTTATAGGTATGAACTCGACTCTCGATTGATGAACATGCTGGAAAGGTATATTCTATAATGTGTAAGATTTGTTTCTAATTATAAAATGTGATTATATCAAGGATAGAAACACCTAGAATGGGATAGTTGTGATTATGGTTCTTTCTCGTGTCACTCCTTATTGCTTCTTGTTCACCGTAGGTAGCGTCGGGTTTTATACAATTATGCTCACCACACCTATACCTACAAAAGAAACCCTAACTACTTGCACAATACTTAAGTACACGTTATATGAACAAATAATACATATGCTTGAGTCATACTAACCTTGAAGGTCACCCCAATATGATTTTCATTGAGCATTGCACTACATTTTAGACTCAATGTAGTTATGGTGTGTGTGTGTGTGTGTGTGTGTGTGTGTGTGTGTGTGTGTGTGTGTGTATGATTGGAATAATATACCTTAAGCTAGGTTTGCTTAGTGCCACCACACAAATATAGTGGGATAAAACTACTTTGACCAAAAATAGATGTGTGGGATGGAATTTAGAATAAACCCTCCTATGCAGTGAAGTATGTAGTATAAAATGTAGTAGATAGAAAATATTAGCTCCTTGTAGATGTATATGCCTCTTGAATGCTTTTCCCCTTTAATGAGGTTAAATAAGACATGTATATATATGATTCCTTCACTTAAGTTTCATCATTAACAAGTGAAAGGATGACCCAGGGTAGTAAACAAAGACATGAAAGATGTAACATCCAAAAATTTAAAAAAGGGAGAAGGATGACATAAGTGCATGAGGGGACAATAGCGCTTCGAACGCTCCTATCCCTAATGAGTGATTAAGTACGGGGTTATAGAAAGATAAAATAGTGGAATAAAGACCGAGAAGGATGTCGACAAATATGAAAAAATGTAAGGTGTAAGTCCAGAAACAAAAAACAATAAAGATAAAAACAATGTCAAAGAAAAATCATTGTTGTAAATGACTAGTTCTCTTGCTCAGAATAATGCATATAAATGAAGTATTTAGAAGCTAGATGTACATGGTAAGTGCATGATTTAGTGAATACAACCATCGCTTTCCTTTTTCTTGCAATCACACACTTCTTTTACCAAACACTAAATAACTAGATCTTTTCCACCGGCACCAAAATATTACCACACAAAAGTTGTCCTTCCTCTCATGGCCATGAAAAGGATTCAAATATTGCAAAATAGAGCTATTAAAAATAGCCAAAAAGTCCTCATTTTCTCTAACTTTCAGCCTCGAGTTCCTCCAAGGAAAAATAGAGTGAAACACTATGGTGGCAAACCGTGCGTAATTCCCTAGCTTAAGCCAACTGTGGGCTCAAAATTCAAATGATGGCCTTAGGATGGTTGACTCCCCAAGATAAAAAAATGATGTATACATTTACCATATAACTCAAAAGTGGTGGTCCATATATTATATAAAACAATGTCAATCACTTAATTCTCAAATATATGTGGATATGCCTAAGGCATAACAAGGGAAATGTGTCCTATACCAAATAGTTAACCAAACAATGCTTGAGAACCACAACAATAATACCTCACGGGAGGAGTTTCCCAATTCACAACAAGATATTTACACGCTTACAAATTATCCTTTCATTTATATTGGTTTTATGAAAATATTATAAGAAATATGGGAGTGGGGTTGTTTTAGGTTGGATCCAACAACTTTTATAACAATTAAACACAATATACCACATTGTTCACATTATGAAAATAAACAAAAAATGAATTGGTGTGAACAAAATATATATATATATAGAGAGAGAGAGAGAGAGAGAGAGAGTTGTTTGTTGTCATTGTGCCTAGCTTAGTGCATTTGATTTTCATTTATCATTCACCTACCAAATAAATGGGCATAAACTAATATGATGGATCTAAAGAAAATAATAATTATTAATAAAATGATCATCATAGCATTTGAATCACAATATACTTCCTTATTGTAGATAAATAAGCGAGTCTCACCACACGCCCAATGCCTTAAAAATCATATTAGTATTAAAAAAGTACACATGTGTGTGTGTAAAAACAAAAAAACATCGTCAATAATCCATTATATCCCATGATCGCCTTGTGAATAAATCCAAATTATCCATCTATAATAGTAATATTCCTCCTCAAAATAGATTAATTCATCATTAAACATAAGTCTAAAAGTGTTTCCCAATAAACACCGTTTTCAAGTTATGCAAAATATCTCAAAAGATGGGAATTGCACTAATTTTAATCCTTATTCTTTATGTGTTCTTCCCTTTCTAAATCCTCCTACTTATTTTTTTCTCATCCTCTATTACCTCCTTTTTTAGAGATCCCCAAAATTAATGTATGCCTTTACATTTTTACTCCCTACCATGACATATGTGGTAGTTCCTCCACTAATCCTATCTGCATGCACAAAATATTGAATGGTATTCCATGGATTCTTCAAGCTCCACCCTTTCTTTTGACCTTCTCTTGAGAGGAGTGGTTAAAAATTCCCGTGTGTGTGTGTGTGTGTGTGTGTGTGTGTGTGTGTGTGTGTGTGTGTGTGTGTGTGTGTGTGTGTGTGTGCGTGTGTGCGTGTGCGTGTGCGTGTGTGTGTGCGTGTGCGTGCGTGTGCATGCGTGTGCGTGTGCGTGTGCATGCGTGTGTGTGCGTGTGCGTGTGTGTGCGTGCGTGCATGCGTGCGCGTGCGCGTGTGTGCGTGTGCGTGTGTGCGTGTGTGCGTGTGCGTGTGCGTGTGTGCGTGTGCGTGTGTGCGTGCGTGTGTGCGCGTGTGCGTGTGTGCGTGTGTGTGTGTGTGTGTGTGCATGTGTGTATGTGAGATCGCGTTGGGATTATCTCAACCTTATCACCATCACGATTTAGTTATCATCGACGTTTATAAAATAATCGTAAATCGCTTAACTTGTGCGAGAAACATTATGCTGACCCTCCACCTTTTTTTTAAATTGCTTCGCTATCCCTCTTGTCGTTTGTGAGTGCGGTTTGGTGTCACCTAGCCCTTCGTGGTGACTTAGTCGCATTGCTTGTTATATGGGTATCTATAACTTTTGTAGAATTAAACAACCTTAATTTTTTACCACCTTTATTAATTTTTCCACCTTCGATTGGGATGTTTGGTTTTCTTTTACCATTTTTGGAACTTGTGTTGAGTGAGGCGTGACATCATTTTGTAAATTAAAACCTTCAACCGTGGTTATACTCTAACTTGTTTTAAAACTTGGTTGATACGTTGTAATCTCATCCTGTAATATATTCTTCCTTTTATCTACAACAAAAATGAATGAGGTAGTAATTGAAGATTTTTCAACTAACTAGAGTGTGCCTTTTTCTACATTTATGTTACATGGATGGCCTTCTAAGTGAACTATTTCCTCTCCTCTCAAGTGTATGTGTGGGATCCCATTCCTCGAAGGCTATATTGCACATTTTATCTTCCTTGAATTTTTTTACATAAACTAAAACTATTGGAGCCATTTAGGAAAATATGCATCCTTTGTATTCTAGTATTCTTTATGCTTTTCTTGTACAATGTCACTTTGTTTCTTTCCCTTCCTATACATGGGCATTGTTTTGTGGTATATCCACGATTTCTCCTTAAAATTCTTACAATGTCATTTTGTTTCTTTCCCTTCTCCTAAATGGACATTTTTGTGGTATATCAAAAATTTCTCTCAAAATTTCCTTTATTTACACTCAAGAATCATGTATACATATATTTAATGGTTGATGCGGTGATTATGTTCTAAAAGAAAGGACATTTGTGAGAATCATCCCATGTTGTCTTCTTAACTCATCTTAGATTATCACCATAGTGATAAAACATGGGAGTTTCGATGGATGCTTATATATGTCCACTTTGGTTCACAAAATTATGTCATCATGTACCTACATCATCTTTCCCCATGGTGAAAAATATTTCCTCGCCTATTTTGTACCCTAAGGTTTAGGCTCAACTTTTATTTAATTTTCACAAATTAGTCTTTGAGAATTTTGGTGATAATGTATGAAAACCTTTCATGTGGATGATATTTATATTCCACCTTAATGATGCCCTATGTTGTGTGAACTAGAGAAAATTACTAACCAATGATATTGGAAAGGTTTTCCTACCATTTTTACCACCCATTGCTTAGAACACCAACAAAAATTTATCCAAGAAGTCTCAAACACACTATTTGTTAGGTTCATCAAAGTTGTATGGGAATTGGTTAGCCCAAAAGGTGTAACCGTGAACTCATAATGACCTTAACAAGTTCAAAAGTCAGTCATATGCACATCCTCCTCCTTTATCCGAGTTGATGATACATAGACTATATATCAATCTTAGAAAAATACCACAAGGTCTTTCATTTGATAAAAATAATTTATACTAAGAAATGAATATTGATTCTTGGCTGAGTTACCTTGTTCATAATGTGATAGTCAACATACAATCATAATGTACCATCCTTATTTTTCGCAAATACCATTGGAGTACCATACGGTGAAACACTTGGCCTAATGAACCCTTGGTTCAACATCTCCCATAAATATACCTTCAATTTTGTGATGTCATTCGTCTTTTTAATATATATGGGGCTATAGAAGTGGGATTTATTTGAGGCATACTTTCAATAGATAAAAACTCATGAACAAGAGGAATTCCAAGTGGTTCCTCGGAAAATACATCCCTAAACTCGTGAGTATGGGGTGTTCCTCCATCATTCTATTTGCTTCACTAATTGATTATGCAAGATGAATAGCAAATAAATTGCATCCTGTCACACTATTTTCTTAATCTACATGGCGTAGAGATGCCTAGACCTATTCATTCTCTCAATAGTAGAGAATAACACCTAGCTTCCATGGTCATCTACACATTATATAGTGCCATATCCCCGCACAATTGGTTGATAAGTCCCTTCCAAGGTCGCCTACCCGGTTAATGGTTGTATTGTAGATGGTTGCACTAATTAGCCAATCAATCCCAGTTGAGTTGTGTCGTAAGCCCTAGTTTGGTGTGTTATTGTGGAGTTACTATTGCCATTAATTAACCAAAGATCAAACTATATTTGAAACCCGACTTGTTACGCTAAGAAAGTATTAACCCTTGTCCGGGGAGGGGCATCGTAAGTCAAAACCTTGTTGCCCCTAGTTGAACTTTTTGTTTTAGGAGTTTGTGTGGATGTTGTGCATAAGTTTAAACCATGACTATATTGAACTCGTGAGTGAATTCATAAATTTCTAATAAATAACATTTAGAGATAAATTTGAAATGATTAAATAAAAATAAATAAAATAAAATGGAATGTCGAAGTTTAAAATTTAGAAATAATAAAATAAAAATAAAATGAATTCAAAATAAATAAATAATAAAACTAGGAGACAATTGTCAAGCTAATGGAGGGTTGATGAGGTGCATAAGGCGGTGGAGGCATGGAGTATGGCAGGATGTCTATTATATGTTGTACTTGTGACATCTATGTAAAAACGTAGAAGAATGGTTTGTTGGAAATGTCAAGAAAATGAAATTCCACAGCCTTTGCGAACATTTCTAAAATGGGATCTTTGGAATACATCCATCAAAGCTTAGTGGGAAACCTGTTTTTAGATAAGATTGGCCGCGTATTCCCAACTTGTGTTAAATGATACGTCATAGTTGTGTGTGAATTGTTTGACGAAATTCCTGTGGTCTCATGGACTGCGATGGTCCAATGAATTATGAAGATTACAGGTTAAATGGTGTTTTTGATGAGGCTTTTCAAAAATATGTCTTAACTAAATATGAGCCCATGGTTGTAAGAGATGCTCAAAATGGGTTTGGAACCTGTCAAGCAAATGTGTTTTGCATTTAAAATCCAAATTACCCCAACCTTTGCCAGCATTCGGGAGCTTTGCAAATGTATGGAGTTTTTCTCAAATTCAAAAAAGAAGAGTAATATGTTGAATTTGGCCAGGCCATTTATTATCTCAACAAGATCAAGACTCAACCTGCGTTACCTTTATGCATGGCCCTTCTTCCCCCTCCTCTCTTAAATCATTTCAAAATACTTTACTGTTAATTTAAGTGGGAGAAAAATGTTAAATGTAGATCAAAACATATAATTATTTCATTGATATTAAAATTAGACCTTCTTACCTCTTTGAAACCAATGTTGTGCAGCGTTTAACCAACCATGAAAGTAGCTAGTTATGGGTGGTACTACAAAACAAGTGATTATGAAATCTCTCTAAACAAATCATAAATGTGTTTATCATTGTTTATGGTCAGTGGGTAGTCAAACTGGAATGAAAAACACATTCAAAAGATTGAAATCTTGCATTAATAAATAACCCCTCAATCGTGTTACATACCTTCAGAGATCGACATGCAAAAGGCGTCTAGCAGCTCTTTTTTGTTTTCTAATATTTGGAACATGTTCCTTGTTATGCAAGAACCTCCATGTAAGTATTAGTCCTTGAATAAACATTCTGTATATGATTTACGAAGTGGGTTTTTGGACCACTTTAGAGAGATGGTTGTTTGAGGCAACTACTCAACATTGCAAAACCGCTTCGAATCGCCCTATTTTATGTCTATGGACTCCAAAAATATTTTCTGCCAATGAAAACTCCTTATTTTCCATATAGGGAATAAATTTCCATATTTGGTTTTTCTCATACCGACCAAAAGACATTTTTTCAACATTCATTTCGGAGCTACCCTGGTTTAGTTCGCTAAAGAGTAACAAAGAAATTTAGCCAATTGACCCAAGAAAGTTGTTCTTAGTTTGAGCATAGTAGATAATAGGTTTTGAGTGTTGAAAATTCCATTAGGTTGTTTTTTCCTTTGTGTAGGGCCATTCAAAGGCCATTCATATTAGATTTTAAAGCAACACAACTAGGCAATGTTGACTCGTTTTGACCCCTTTGTGGCATTTATGATAGATTAAATGCATGTGATATTTGGAAATGTGAATATCAACCATACATACATTAGTTTTAACACTTAATAAATTTTTTGAATGAGAACCCCGATTTGCGTGAACTAGCATACTACCTATTGAACCTTAGCAAAAATGAAGATCAAGACTGTGTTAAAACCAAACAACTCTCCCAAACTTTGAAACATGTTTAAACTCCAAAAGGCACATGAAATAAATTTATTGTTTTCTTTCTCACATCATCTTGTATGGTGAACAATTGGTTACTTATTTAGGGAATGTATGATTTTATCTCTCTCTGAAACCCAAAATGTGTGAATATAAAATGTTAAGTCATGGAAAATCAAAATTTATTCTCTCTCTATCTCTCTCTCTCTCCTTATGTTTTGTTGATGCATGTTTTGATAGTGATTTAGATGGGAAGGGTGGGGTCCGTTCCAATGTAGCACTAAAACCATGTTGATGTAGGTCAGTAGGTAGCACATTGGAATAAAAATGAACAAATGACAATGCCTAATTCAAAAGTTGTATATGAAATGTAATTTGTATATATTTAAAAAAATGTATTGTCATTTTGTATAATCGTACCTTAACTTAATTTGAAAGAATAAGGAAATTATTGAACCCTATATGCATTGAAATTTATTTGAATTATGAATATTTGTGCCTTTGGTACACTTTTAACGGAAGAAAAATCTAGTTTATATCATATATGCATTGTATTAGTATGAAATTGTATTTGTATGCATTTCTTTTATGATTTAAATACATTAGATAAATTTTTAATCCCCTTTTGACATTATAAAACATGTGAATGTAAAGTAAAGCACACAAATAAGGAAACTAAACGAGTTCTCTAAACCATTCCGTTATTTGTTCCTCCTCTCATTTGGACCATGACTAGATAACTGAACCCCTATCATCATATGAGGAAATTTTTGAATTGTCACAAGTCTTTACCCGACCATCCACATGTGAGGATATCCTCTACGAGACTATTCCTTATCCACACAAGGAATGATTGCAATTTGTATGCTCTATCATACCTGGTGTGATTAAGACACAAAATTCTAGGTGTCACATGTATAAACATATCGTGAATAAGTTTGAGTTAGGTATGCCCATAATTGTGCTTTGCACCCTAGGGGTAACCAAGTTCTTGTGAAGTTAGTTCGGGGTGATAACACCAATGAATGATCTCATTGAGAGATCTAAATGTTACAAGTGGATTCAATGTACCAGTTTACCTATGCATTAAAATATTTTGATTGATCCCATTAAGCCCTCACAGATAAAAGTGTTACCTTGAAAAATAACTATGAAATACCCTTGGTTGTACGAAGGTTATGTGAGATAAGGATGTCTTGATTTCTCTAGTGTGGACCCATAGTAGGGTGTGCACTTCTAATTTGAAATTTGGGATGAACTAAACTTAAGACATCTTAAGAGACTAAATGTGGATGGAATTCACAATCAATAACACTATCAAATGTGTGTCTAATAGGATGTATCAAAAAATCTAAGGTGAAACTTAAGCTCTCAAATTTTATCCAAAAGTTAGACCCTTGTGATGTTAATACAAGTGAAATGAATCATTTCCATCTCGGGAATATAAAATTTGAAAACATAGGACCTTAAATTGAAATAATTGGAACGTGATTTATATGCATATTATGAGTTATGCATATTAAATGACTAAATTACATAGTTATTTGTAATAAATTTGAAAGAAAATGTTATGTATCCTTAGTGTTTAAATGTTATAATGAATAATCAATAATCATGATGTGCAAGGAATTTGTGATAAAAAAGATGTTTTATCCTACCACTAACCCATGGTGGGACACAGATACATTGTAATTGAAAAAATATGACACTAAGACCTCTTAAGAGATTAATTGTGAATGAACATGTGAAATAAAATCCAACTATAGAGATTGTGCCAAATATGATGTCATAGAGGGAGTAAAGAGAAAATTTAATCTATTTCCTTAGTTCAATGGTAAGTCCATCCCATGTTAATAAATGTTAATGATTTTTTCTTGTGGGAAACATGTCTCTTGAGAGAATAAATCCCTATTTTAGAACAAGTGCTAAATGACTCATTGTACTTTATCTTGATACCAACAAATGAACATAATGAAAAAATGTAATTTTATTGAAAATGAAAGTAAATGTGATGTCTCTCCCTTATGAGTTAAACCTTATAGTAAACTGAAAAACTTGTTATATTGAAATGAGAGTGTACGCTCATATGAACATTAAAAGTCATACAAACCAAGTGTTTTTGAATACAATGGAAAGTAATTGTAACATGATGTAAACTATGAAATCTTTATGTATGGTGGATTAAATCTTTATTTTCATCTCTCTTTTGGGTTTGTATGATTGTTATGTTTCACTCTGTAGGATCCAATGTGTATTTCATTATTGTATTGATTGTATGAGTGTATGGATGCATGAGGGTGAGAGTTATCATTGTTTGAGGAGGAAAAGGTGGTTTTAGTGAAGGGATGAATAAGGGTTGTATGTTTCATATGGAGGAAACAAGGGAATTTTGGCTAGTCTTAGTGGATCAATAATCATTTTTTCAAGTGGAGGGATAAGTGTATATTTGTTATATTATATTTCTTTTTTTACTAGAGGAACCAAAGGCTAGCCAAGAATTCCTAGCAGAGTGATAAGTGGTAGTTGCAAAGACAATCTCTGTCATTCGCAAGTATTGTATGTATACTTGGTTGTGTAAATTTTTATTTTGTGAGATACTATTCCCAAATTATCTTTAACTTAATGATATTTTGTTACACTTTGGTTTCTCATTAGAGCATGTTTCATCTATTTGATGGCTTATGTTATTACATACATCTGTATGATTGTGTATGTATGATTGTTGGGGATTTGCATTGCCATAATGGAGGGATAAGTGTTATTATGGTGTATGGGTTTTTTTTTTTAGGAGGAAACAAATGTTGGAGAGACTAGCCTTAGTAGAGGGATAAGTGTGGAGGGACAAGAGTGTTTTTCATGCATGGTTGCATGATTTTCTTGGAGGAACCAAATGATAGTCTTCCTTCCTTAGTGGAGGGATAAGTAGAAGTAATGGCATCATCTTCCCCTTGACAAACCATTGGATGGTTTGGTTGTGTTATAAATTGTGCACCTTTTATTATGTTGGCATCACCATCTCATTTGGCTAAGTGATGTTGTTGTTGGATTTAAAAAAATCCATGTTTTGGTCATGTATCCATTATGGGCATTACATACAAAAGATATCGAGAGAAGAGGTTCATACTCTTAAACCTTTGGGACAATTTGGTGTTGTGATGGATATTGATGGTGGATGAGATGGAAGGGTAATGTTGTCACACCCTACAACTTTTATCTATCCGAATGAATGGGTAGGTCATAAATGATTAGTGGATGATGTGAATCGAGGATAAACCCTATTGCAGAGTCGTATATGCAACCACATGTGCGTGTGAATAATGTCCGAAGGATATACACACTTACTTGTAGTTGCATGTGCAACCCCGTAATAACATTTGTCACTCGGTACATGAGGTATACTCGTATTTATGACGTGTTCATGTATTGTTTGGTTGTGATATCAGTAGTAAATATGTTTGTGCACCAAGCTATGTGGTGTGTTTTGAGTTATGTTCTTTGCTTAATTTGATTGATGTGTGGAAATTAGATACTTGCGAAGGTAAGATAAACCAATTTTAGCAAATCTCAACTTCCTACTTGGCTTATGTTATAAAAGGGTCAAGGTTGAATCCATGATATGATCTATGATCATATCATTCATCATGAAGGAACATGTAAAGCAATTGAATTATTATGATTTAGTTTGATTACCCTAAATGTGGAATGGACAAGATAGTTTTAGAAATATGACTATTTATAGATCATGTCATTTTGTTATGTTGATCATGACTACGAATCAAGAGATCTACGTTATGGTCTTAGTATGAACATTTCAATTGCTTGGCCTTGGTAGTAATCCTTGAAATTTTATTATCAATAGGAATTGTTTCTATTAATAACTATTAACAACAACTAATTGACAATTGTTCCCGTGTAATGGACATTAAAGGAAATTACTATGGGCTAAGAAAATGGTCATTGATCTAAGTAATGAAGTGTTTTCTTGTTAGAGGAATAACTGACCAATAAAAATATGGTGGTTATTATATGTTGAGTTAACACGTTAGAATAAGGCTTTACCTTGGAAATAAAGCTATGTTATGAAATAAATTAGCGAGTTAATCTGTGATCATCATGAAACCCAACTTATCAAAGTGGGATGGGAATTTGTGCCTTTAATGCATGAAGTATATGTTGATAATTTTAATGGGTTTGAACCCCTTCTAATTTTGTATACTCGCACAAATATTTTAAGGCATGACCCCATGCAAGTTAATAGTTAAAATGGTTTAAAAGTTTGATTAAAATTTGACCATACAAAGTCTCGCCAATTTCGTGGATAAATGAAGGGAGGTGGTGGCGAGATACCCAAAGCATATGTGAGGCATTAATATAAATAAATACATTAAACACCGTGATAGGCGGTTCCTTGGGAATAGGGAGAAGCTACCAATGCATAAGGGAGAGGGTTCATTCGATAGATTTGGAATTTGGAACTTCACTCTGCTGCGAGTTTTGCATGCAAAATTTTGTAATACCATTTATAGATTTAAATATGTTATTTAGAAAATAAGTTCACCATTTGTAAATGGCCGCTATTATGGATTCGATGGTTTTAAATTGTGAAATCTATAAGGGTATTCATTTACACGAAAAGTCGTGGGTTGAGGTATTAGAGGTTTGAATCTAGTGTTGGGTTATGGCTGCAAAGGAAGGATGTTGGAGTAAGGAGGAAGGAAGAGGGATCACTACCAAAGGCATGATGTATTCCTTTTCCTTCTTGAAAACTTGTTTCATTTGCAATTTGCTTAATGGAATTCATGTAGTCGATTTAGGGTGAAATAGTTGTTATTTGGTATACATGAAGTTGTTGCTGTGGATGACCGAACTGCTTTTATCCATATTTTCTAGAATGATTGTGCTTTCCCCACCGTGGTAAGGATTGCACTATTATTAGACATTTATCTTTAAGTATATTATAATATATACTCTTTTGTGATTTCGGGTTGTAATAATGTGATACCCAGAACCTCTAGAACTTTAACACTTTATATTGTGAGACCCGAGCTCAAACATGGGT
The DNA here is from genome assembly GCA_018340775.1 of Taxus wallichiana var. yunnanensis. Lineage (NCBI taxonomy): Eukaryota > Viridiplantae > Streptophyta > Pinopsida > Cupressales > Taxaceae > Taxus > Taxus wallichiana. Next base: position 277,765,740 of record CM031244.1, read on the forward strand.
GCTTGATAACCCTTGTTATGATGTTAGTGGGTTTTGATGAAGGCTCATTCTGGTCAATTGATTTTTAGTGTTATATCAGGAGCCTATGTGTATTTTCTGGTATTACCTTCCACCTATTATAACATTTTTGTGGATATGTGAGACCTAGGAAGTGAATTACTGTTAACTGTCATGCGTTATGTGATCGATACCATCATTTTAATTAGAAATCCTACTAAGTGTGTAAGAAGGCCATGACTCCAAACTCGGTTAAGGGTATATGCAGGCTCAAGGTTATAGAACGTGATAGGGAAAACCCTCATTTGGGTGAGTTTCTCTGAATTTATTTTTTGGGTTTTCCAAGCTCTTGAAGCTTCGTATTTAACCATTTAAATACACCCTTTGGTAGGTTGCTCCTTCATTAGGTGGAGTCTTGTGATATGTTGATAGTGTGGGTTGTGGTAAATTTTTGGTTTCAAAACATTTAAGGTAAGCATATAAGGTAAGCCTGTATCCTACTAATGGGTCATTGTATTCTTCCAATCATTTAACTGACATAATCTTTGTCAGTGTCATTCTAAACCAGGGCTGTGTCCTAGGCAATATGCAATGGAGTCTAGGAGAACCAGTTATACGTTGAGTTTGTTGGGGGTTGCTTAGTTTTAGTGACTATTCTACGAAGTGCAGTTAAAATATACGGAAATTAAATACAAGTCTATGGAATTCAACTATGTGCAATGAAAGGAATTTTAGCAACTAATCTTCTACTGTAAAATAAAATACGCACACACTTATTCTTAACAAATTAAATCACAACTGAATAAATGGAATTTTTAGCAGAAAGCAAGACTATTCATGAACTAGATTTGCATAACAAAAGCATCTATTCTAAGCGAAAGTGGTAATGGAGAAAGTAGAGATAGTTAATCAAAGCATGCATGTAAAGCTCATCAAATGATAATTGTAGTAAAACTAATCGAAGGACTGTATGCATGAACTCAAAGTAACCTCGTATCTCCTTGGTTGAGTGGGCCCTTGCTCTTCCTCAAGATAGAGTGATCAAAAACTTCTATTTCTCAAAATTCCATGGCTTTCATTAACTTTGAAATGAATTCATAACACATCAAAAATAAATCCAGAACAGTATGCAGATAATCTTCTTCAACAATCAAAAAGTGGTACCCAAGTTCTGAAGACAAAGTCTTCATATAGATAATGTTGGTTACAAGATCCACCATATCAGGCGGCATTAAACACTGTTCATCAAATATCAATTAAAACTCATAGATTCCTACAAGCCGTTAGAGTCAAGCCCAAGCTAATAGGTCAATTCGATGGAAACAGTCTTCACCGCATGCTTCGAACTCGAGCTTCTTATCCACCAGTAACTTCCATCATTCCCTGCACACATCATCACATTTGATCTCATAAAGACAGTTAGTAGGAGGTTCATGTGATAAATGGTTTTCATAAATAATAGCAAGGAAAATGCATCAACCTACTAAGATATGACTACACAAAACATCCCCATATACTAATAAGTCATATCACAAAGAGTATTTCCGGTCTGAAGAAATGATATTAATGAGCCAAACAATGCACTCATCATTTTCCCCCTGACTTTACCTGTTGCATGTCCCAATGCAACTCATTTGTGCCCTACTCACCTTCCAAGTTGTTCAGCCATGTCATACTCCTCGAATTGATCAGCGTATTGCTTTGTGGTATTCTTGCAGCCCTGAGTATTGGAGGTAATTTCCACCCAGGCAGTGAAACTATCATGGGACTGTGCTGCATTGTTCTGCCAGTCATGAGAGGGCTCAAGAGGAGTGGAGGCCATACTTGGAGGCCTACCCATTCATCAGTGTATTGCTGGCTGGTTTTCTCTGTAGTTTGTTTGATAATGGTGATGAGAGCATCACCCCTGCACATGCTCCAACTCAAATTCTGGGGAGAGAGAACCTCCCTATGTTTCAAAGGCAGGCTTAAAGTATCCCATCTCCTATCACAAGCTTGCCAAGCAGCCCCAAAATTCTCCTGACTATAATTTTCAAAATCAATAACACACTGAAGAAAAATCTAAGAAGTATTCACCCCAACCCCTGCCTGATAGTAAAATGATCGAAAGTTTTTCCATAGGGCGACATTTGTATGATGAGTTGGGTGAATGTGAAATCCGATGGACTAAGCAATGTTATTGAAACTATCTGTTTGCTACCTCCAAATTATCTGATTCCGTAATACAAACTGAAAGGATTTAATTTTAAAATCACCCACAAATAGGTTGATCAAGAAATCGAGACATTGGTCACTATCATGTTATGTAGATAAAATTCATAGAGCAAATTTTGAATTTCTGGAGCACTGCACTTGTAAACTGATAAAAAACTAGGGCCATCGAGAATTTCGTGAGGGGCTTGAGAACACAATTGAAATAACTACCAAGAATAAAATTTTTCTTGGACATACATGCTTGTAGACTGAGGAGGGTTTCCTACAAGATAGTAGTTTGATGGCCAAAGGACAGACAAAGTCTAAGATAGATGTTACTTTTTGTTTTTCCTCTTCCATAGATTCTTTTTCTTTTTTAATTTTTGATTTTCCTTCCGCAATTCCCTTTCCTGAAGGGACAACTGTTGGAAACTATTCAAGAGGGTAAGACTCTTATCACACTGTCGCTTTAAACAACTTACTTCAAGCTGCAGGGGCAATCTCCCGAACTTTTTCTACTGTCTTTTGTGTAAATTCAACTTGTAATAAAAGGGTGGTTTCTTCCATACCTTGTAACTAAGATTTTAGCAGTGCGATTTCCTCCAGATAGTTGTGAGAAGGTGCCACTTGGGTGTCAAGAATTTCTAGAGTTATAGTGTGAATTTTCGTAGATGACGGAACAACAGATGATGGAGCGGCCGGGTCATCCTCCATATGCAGTTCCTCCTGAATGTGGGCGATTATCATTGGGCAAGGACTCCAATTTGAAACCTACCGTCTCGCAAAATGAGCTAAGCCGTTGGGACCGTGGTTGCTTGGAAGAAGATGGGGCCATGGGACACTTGCCTTTTGAATTAGAAATGGATGGGGATGGTCCCTCAGGAGTACCAACTGTGTCAGCATGCTTAGGAACATCAGCTCTTCTACTTGGCTATGTGAAGGGAAAGGGCCTGATGCAAGGGTAGACCGAGGTGCAGAAGAGAGACCAGATTTTAATTGCTTTGGCCTAGACCCTTCGCCAACAAAGACATCCCTCGAGCCTCCTCTTCGGTCGAAAGAAGACTTGGTGTGAACGCAACAGATGAATCAACCCGAGGTGTTTAATCATGGACTTTCCTCCACTGGACTGATGTTTCTGGCATACTTTAATGATGGAGTCTGCGAGGTACTCTGGTAGATTTACTCGAAGGGCCTGGTTGACATGTCCCTTTTTAAGGTGAATGAGTATTTTGAGTGCATCACCACCCAGAATAGAGGCCTGGCCATCACATATGAAATACTGGTTGACCCATTTTGCAATCTCACCCTAGATTCTAGGTAAACTTGTCTCGCTTAACACCCTTCTGGACACCCAATGGAGTCAGGATGACCTCTCGGGAGTGCCTCTCCTTCATCGTGGAACTGAGCAATCAGAATTTGCAAAGGGGCATTTGTCATAACCTTTAAACTGAAGTTTGGTAAGTCAGACAGGTCAGAAATGACCTGACTGGTAATTTCAACTCTTCGTCCACCAACTTGTGAGTAGGTGGACTCAAAATTATTCAAGAAATCTTCCACAATGCCCTCATCAAAACCTTCAAATTGCCAAATGAAATCCAACCATCCAAAATCATGAAATACCTACAAAAGGGCGGCATTCCGGAGCAAGGCGTTAGGTGAAGTAGGTTCTGATGTCTTTCACGGTCCCATGCTGAGCCAAAAAGTGAGAAATACACGGTGCAAAAAACTAAAGCAGTGTGTTTCTTCCACTTCCCGTCTAGTGTCTGATAAAACCAGTCATGATTGATGTGCATACCACAACGGGAAGAAGCGGTTGTAGAAGCATTAAATTTCAAATGAAACCATATTCCTTGGGTAACGCAACATCAAGCAAAGGTGACGGTGAAAAAATAGTGATGAGACCGCCACCCGTGTGAGATTAAGATTTTTGCGGCGGCACATATCCCATGGTTGAGGAGCAAGTGCCACCTATCCTAACATTGGAGAGTGTGACACATCAAAGCATGTGGTGATTTATGAGCCATTACTCCTTTTATGCTTTGTCATTCATAGATCTGGATTTGGAAAGAGATCCAGAATGACCATAACAATCATTTCATGATGGCATCATAATGACAAATGAATACATGGGGAAATGTTTTGCATAGAAATATCATTAGCAAGTTAAAATGCACTTACCCATGCCACATTTAGTCACCGATATCCGTAGATTCCTACGCCCTGCAATTTGGGATGAAACATGATTAGCGGCAGTAGAAATAATGAAAATTCCTGCATTTATTGGAAATTACAATAAAAACTGCTAACTAAGGGAAGAAGATCGAATGAAGGATCATCTTCCTTTATTGAATTTGCAAGAGATTGATTACTCCATGCGTGAGAGGCAAAGAGCCTCCTCAACATGCATGTCTGTTCGTAACAGAATGTCATCGGTGAAAGTCTTCTTATCCAACGGTTGGTGATAAACTCGGAGCCTATGCCCATTCACCAGAAGAGTCCATTTGTCTCCATCAATCGGTATCAATTGAACAGATCCATTATCAAACACTTGATTTACCTGATAGGGACCTAACCAACACGTACACAAATTGCCTTTAAACTATTGCTGATAGGGAATCAAAGAGTAAAACCCACTGTCCTTCATGAAATATCCTTTTTTTGATGTGAGCATCATGCCAAGTTTTCCACTGATGCTATAGAATTTTGGTCTGCTGCTGTGCCTCCATCCGCATTTCATCTAATTCATTCAACTGCAACACTTGTTCACGCTGTGCTTCATCCAAATCAATCCCAACTTCCAACACTGTTCGCCAGGTGCGCAACTCAAACTCAACAGGTAACAATGGCTTCTTCCCAAAGACTAGCTCATAGGGAGAGAAACCAATAGTTTTTTTCCAGGTCGTGTTGTAGGCCCAGACGGCCTCAGGAAGCTTTGGTACCCAATTCTTTCTATCGGCATTGACCACCTTAGTTAGAATATTCTCGAGCTCTCGATTGGTTACCTCCACTTGCCCATTGGATTGGGGGTGATATGGTGATGATTTCTGGTGCCTGATTTTGTAGATTCCTAAGAAAGCTTCAATCATATTTGAAACAAATTGAGGACCTTGATCAGATACAATGGCCCTTGGTGCTCCAAATCGCAGCAATATCTAGTTGTAGAGAAAATCAGCAATATCATCTTCATTGGCAGATGCCAATGCTTGAACTTCAGCCCATTTGGTGACATAGTCCGTGCATACCAAGAGATACTCCTTCCTGAAAGATGGAGGATCAAATGGTCCAACAAAATCAATACCCCATTTCTCAAATGGTCCTAGAACCAACTGAGGGTTTAGAGGCATTTCCGTAGAAAGTGTAGGTTTTCCCATTCGTTGGCATGCATCACACTGCCACACATACTTTTGACAGTCTTATGGAGGGAAGGCCAATAGTACCACTGCTCCAAGGATCTTGTGAATTGTTCATTTCACTAAATAATGTCCCCCTCCTAGCTCATCATGACATGCTCACAGTATGTCATGTACCTCATCCTCTCGAACACACCTATGAAGAACCATGTCAGGACAACATTTAAATAAGAATCCGTTACACCATTTATATGTTGCACTATTTCTAACCAATCACCTTCTTTCCTTATGAGTAAAATAGGCAGGAAACTTCCCTGTTGTTAAATAATTCACGAGATCAGCAAACCAGGGAGTCTTAGTAGAGATAGCAAACAAGTGTTCATCAAGAAATTGGTCTTGGACTACTTCATCATCACTTGAAACATTTATTCGGAAAGAAAGTCAGCAACAACGTTAGATTTCCCAGGCTTATCTATAATAGTGAGATTGAATTCTTGTAACAAGAGTAACCAGTGAATGAGCCTTCCGCCAACCACTGGTTTGTTCATCAAATATCGAATGGCAGAGTGGTCAGTGTAAACAAATTTTTATATCCAATGATGTAATGACAAAATTTATTCAAAGCATATACAACAGCCAAAAACTCTTTTTCCATAGTAGTGTAATTATTTTCCATAGGAGTCAGATTTTTGCTGATAAAATAAATTGCATACATATGATCTTCTGAGTCTTTTTGTCCAAGGACAACACCCATGGCTGTATTAGAAGCATCAGTGTGGATATGGAAAGGTTGTCCCCAGTCAGGGCCATGTAAGATAGGGGTTGTTGTCAGCTTTTCTTTGATAGAATCAAATGCCTATTGACACTAAGAAGACCATTCAAAAACACAATCTTTGGTTAGCAATGAAAACATTGGGGCAGAAATTTTGCTAAAATATTTTATGAATCGGCGGTAATAACCTGCATGGCCAAGGAAAATTTTGATGTCAGTCTGATTAGCTGGTGTAGGTAATTGGGTGATGATTGATATCTTTTTGGGATCCACCTGTATACCTTGGGCTGAAACATGGTGACCTAAGACAATTCCTTGATCAACCATCATTAGACATTTTTCATGACTCAGAGATAGTTGGTGTTGTTCACATCGACTGAGTACTTTCTCAAGATTATTCAAAGATTCTTCAAAATTGGATCCATGGATAGTGAAATCATCCATGTAAACCTCAACACAGTCGTTAGCAAGATCTGCAAAAATGGCCAAGACTACCCACTGAAATGTAGCAGGGGCATTACAAAGCCCAAAAGGTAAGACTCTATAAGTGAATGTACCCCAAGGGCACGTAAAATTAGTCTTATCCTGATCAACAGGGGCAATACTAATTTGATTATACCCACTAAACCCATCCAAGAAAGAGAAATATTTCTTACCAGCCAAATTGTCCAGGACTTGGTCAATGAAAGGCAGGGGAAAATAATCTTTCTTGGTGGCTTTGTTAAGTTCCATGTAATCAACACATATTCACCACTTACCATTCTTCTTAGGAACAATAACTAATGGGGAAACCCACTGACTATCAGATATAGGATAGATGAAACCTACCTTTAGGAGCTTTTCGATCTCAGTTTTGACTATGTCTCTCAATGCTGGATTGATTCTTTGTTACGGCTACCTTATAGGTTTGACATCATTGGTGTAAATATGATGTGTACAGATGCTAGGATGAATTCCTTTCATATCAGTGTAATCCCAAGAAAAAGCATGAGAATGTTTCTTTAGAACCTCAAGCACCCTAGCTTCTTGATTAACCTCTAAGTCACTTCCTATAGTCAACTCTCTACCCATACTGACAAGCACCTGCTTAGTATCATTCGCAAGAGCAAGCTCTGTACTAGTGATAAAAGAATTCAATGGGAAAACATGGGGCTGAAGCATGTGTAGGATGGATATGTTATCAAAAGACAGAACCTTGGTTAAAGGACAATAGAAATTAGGAACTAAATGTTCGAATTATAAGCATAGAGTTTCCTACCAGACTCAACAGAAAGGTAATGTCTAATGCCGGTATTCTGAATTTCATAGCAGTAGTGCTGATTTCCGTAGTTACAGAGTCCTTAGAATCAGTCACCGCATATGGCTCTGTAGCTTCCATCATATGATTGTGTACTACAATAGTGGCTAGAAAAGAAGAACTCAAAGAGTTAGCATCCAAAGAATCCACCCATACCTAGTCACAATTGTTCATATAAGGTTGGGCAGGAGGATATAATGAAATGTGTTTGGATTTCTGCCCATTTAGAATTGTCATGTTGCCTGACCTATAGTCAATGTAAGTAGCAACCGTAGCCAACCAAGGTCTTCCTAAGATGACTGGATATCCCAACTTCCAAGATTTAGGTTGCAAAACCATGAAATCAACTGGGTACTCCCATGATTCAATAGTGACCATTATATCTTCAACCACACCATCAGGTACAACAATGGATTGATCTGCTAACTATAAAACAATGTTGGTTGGTTGAAGTCCTGTTAAGGATAGTAGGTTAAACATTTTTGTTGTGATGACATTAATAGCAGCACCAAGATCCACCAAAACATTAGATATTGACTGGTTGTTTATACAAATAGTAATGACAGGGCTCTAGGATCCCCATATTTTGGTGAGATAAGGGTGCCAACAACTAAATCAGCCAAATTCCCTTCGACTCTGATAGTCTTTGGGTATTTATTTTTTCTTCCTGGTGTCTTTATACATTCATTTCTAATGGTTTGGTTTAGTTCAGGGATGTCCCTTATTGCACGCAGTAGTGGAACCTCAATATGTACTTTTTTCAATTCCTGAACTAGTTTTGTTTCATCTGCAGTTCGAGTGTCTTGTAATCACTCAGGAAAAGGGGTTGTAGTTTGTTTGGTATTTGATCATCCTGTTTATCTGCATTGGTGAAGAACCAGTGTTACCCTCAAGTTTTTCTTCCTTATCGGCATCATCAGGTAGTTCTGTGATAACAACAGAGGGTTCAATATTTTGCCAGATCGTAATCATAAATTACCAATAGTGTTAACCTGCATGGTGTTACCTATGTCTGTGTCATCAATCGAAGCTGTCTATTGATTTTTAGGATTGGATACAGGCTAGGCTAGAAGTTGTGTTTATGTTGCTTGTCCTTGATTTTGGTAGGCTTGAGGTGGAGGCATTAAAGCTTCTTTGTGGTTCTTTGGAACTCGCGTTGTTGATTACTGTTTTGTGGTGGTGCCCAGGACTGATTTTGGCTAAAATTTTGTTGAGGACCCCACTGCTGATTATGCCAAGGATTGGCTGCGGGTGGTGGAGCCTAACCTAGTTGAGTGTAGGGATTTGTCCAAGGTGGTGGATATGGATAAGTCATCTAGTTTGAGTTTTCCCACTCAGGTTGTCCCCAAGAAGACTGAGAGGCTTGATTTGGCCATGACATTCTCCAGGGATTTTGAGTTGGTCTAGATGGGAACCCACCTTGATTGTTTGGTCTTTGGACAAAATTTAATTCAGCACTTGTTTGAGAGATGGCATTCAAACCTCCCTTCAACTATGGTAGAAGTGTGCAATGCTTAGTGTCATGGTTAGTAACTCAGATTAAGCACATATCTATGACATCCAAAGGACATTCTCTCAAGGGGTGTCTCTTTCAACATTTAGGGAAATACATGTCCAATGGTTCTTTAGCAGGGGTGGCTTTTGCCTTGAGTCCATCTATGGTGGATGTTAATTGCAGAAAAATGTTTGTTTTCATGTTGGCCATTTCTTCTAGAAGTTCAGAGGTACCCAAAGACTTGGATGTTTGTTTCCTTCGTATTCCTCCACGTGTTCTAGAATATCTTCTACATAGCTCAATAATTTGTTCCATGGTGAGCTTATGCACGTCTACACCTCCCATGAGATGGAGAGAATCCTTGGTTTCCTCATCCAATCCTTTCAGAAAGACTGTTTTAGTGATGTCTGCATGTAACTCATACCCATTGCGTTTATGGAGAAAGAGGAATCTATCTAGATAATCCTCTAGATTCTCATCTTCCTTTTTCTGTATTTGGAAGAACTCTTCCTTCCTATCCCTTCCTCTACAATAGTCTTGGTATTTATCTAGGAAGGTTGTTTCCATGGCTTCCCAGGAATTAATGGAGTTAGATGGTAACCCCATAAACCATCTCATAGCAGAATATTTGAGAGTGGAGGGAAATAGTTTGAGTTTTTGATTGTCAGTTTGGTAGTCATATGTCTAGCACAGGATTTTAAATTCAAACAGAAACTGATCAGGGTCTTCTTTGGTCATTCCTCGAAAGAGGGGTAGGATGGATGGTGAGATGTTTTTCATGGGTGCATCCTCATCTAGCATCGAGGACAATGGGGTATGTAAAGGTTCGTCCTAAAGGTTGGTCTTCAACATTCCCAAGATCCCCCATTGCAGAACGATGTGAAGAGGATACAGAATGCTTAGAAAAGGTTCTAGGCATTGAATTGGAATCTGTATCACTCTCAGTGTTTCTCTCTTGTGAAGTGTCTAAAGAGATTTGTTGAATATTGTATGCTATAAATCTCCCTTGGTTATCTCGTGACCTATGCATCCAGGTTGGTTGGTTTAAATCGAGGTTCGAGAGAACTACTGGTTTCCTATATGAACTCCATTAACACCCATAGCATATAGAATAAAGTAATGGAGCTTATGGTTATGTCCCGGAAATGACACCAAAAATGATGGGTCGTTGTATTCTTCCAATCATTTAACTGACATAATCTTTTTCAGTGTCATTATAAACCAGGGTTGTGTCCTAGGCAATATGCAATGGAGTCTAGGAGAACTAGTTATACGTTGAGTCTGTTGGGGGTTGCTTAGTTTTAGTGACTATTCTACGGAATTACAGTTAAAATATACAGAAATTAAATACAAGTCTATGGAATTAAACTATGTGTAATGAAAGGAATTTTAGCAACTAATCTTCTATTGTAAAATAAAATATGCACACACTTATTCTTAACAAATTAAATCACAACTGAATAAATGGAATTTTTAGCAGAAAGCAAGACTATTCATGAACTATATTTGCATGACAAAAGCATCTATTCTAAGCGAAAGCGGTAATGGAGAAAACAAAGATAGTTAATCAAAGCATGCATGTAAAGCTCATCAAATGATAATTGCAGTAAAACTAATCGAAGGACTATATGCATGAACTCAAAGTAACCTCGTATCTCCTCGGTTGAGTGGGCCCTTGCTCTTCCTCAGGATAGAGTGATCAAAAAATTCTATTTCTCAAAATTTCGTGGCTTTCATTAACTTCAAAATGAATTCATAACACATCAAAAATAAATCCAGAATAGTATGCAGATAATCTCCTTCAACAATCAAAAAGTGGTACCCAAGTTCTGAAGACAAAGTCTTCATATAGATAATGTTGGTTACAAGATCCGCCATATCAGGTGGCATTAAACACTATTCATCAAATATCAATTAAAACTCATAGATTCCTATGGGCCGTTAGAGTCAAGCCCAAGCTAATAGGTCAATTCGATGGAAACAGTCTTCAGCCACATGCTTCGAACTCGGGCTTCTTATCCACTAGTAACTTCCATCATTCCCTACACACATCATCACATTTGATCTCATAAAGACAGTTAGTAGGAGGTTCATGTGATAAACGGTTTTCATAAATAATAGCAAGGAAAATGCATCAACCTACTAAGATATGACTACACAAAACATCCCCATATACTAATAAGTCATATCACAAAGAGTATTTCCGGTTTGAAGAAATGATATTAATGAGCCAAACAATGCACTCATCACCTACCTTAATGAACTTGAGCATATACATATTTTTATTGTGGTAAGCATGTTTGTTAATAGCGAGAATATTATGTAGAATTCTACATATTAAACACGCGACTTCATACTTGACTGGCAGTCTTGAGTTATCCATTTAGACAACGTGATTCCAAACATGGGGGCACTATGAAATGGTCAAAAGGATTCTATTTAAACAAGTCCATAAATACTTCCTTATTATGTCTTTGGAAAGAATGGGAACTTCGAGTTAGTAGTTATATATATGGACCTAAGACATGCTATTATATCATTAGATACATGAGTTATGAATAATCTAGAATCTTCGCTAAAGTATGCACCATAAGGAATCTATATGCAATAAATAAAAAAGGATGTTAATTGTGGACTGATATGTGTGTGTTGTAAAAAACATTTGAATGAAATTATGGTTCGATACAAGCAATAATTTTGATATTTAAATATGATATTGGTAAACATATTAGTGTTTTATGTAAACATGAATGATTATATTACATTTTTACATTAAATTGACCCGGATGCTGATATTGGTTATATTGTGTTGTTATAACAAGTTGAATATCGTAGTTAGATTTGAATTAATTTTACTATTGCAGAAATTTTATTACTCAAATATTAAATGATACAAATGGTTGAGATGGAAAAAGAGGATGTTACATTTTGGTATCACAGCTAAAGGTTGCAGCTCTTGGACTTATTGGGTCCTTATGCTTACTAAATTTTGATTTTAATAATAAAATGAATGTGAGAAGGATGTACGGTAGAGAACGAAACTAACCAAATTAAGCTTTAGGTTTGGTAGTAAATAAGTTAGATAACATTCTAACAAATCCTTCATGACACATGAAACTAGAAGGATGCTGGGAGAAACTGGTAAGTGTGAACATGATTAGCTAAGGCAAAATGCTTGAACCGATTGATAACAATTACATGGGGCTACTCAATTGTTGAGTTGTCTTAATGATAGATTTGGAACTTAAATCAAATATGAAATAAAAACCTACATATGGTAGATGAAGTGGATAGGAGAGGACTATCTGCTGTAGTAGCAGTGATGTTGGAGAGGCCAAATAGGCTAGAATGAAATCTGTAAGAAATGTTGACTCGAAAAGAGTAAAATTAAAACAAGAGCATTGTATCATCTTCACCATCTAATTTTAGGAATAAAGGTATGTGGGAGAGCCTGAGATGCTCAAGGGTTTGTAATCTTGATTGAAGAGCAATAAAGAAGACTAACTATATTGAATGCTCTTTTAATATATAGATTTTTGACCATATTCACCTACAAATATTGTAATTTACATTAGATTCTCAATGTGTTGTATGAATTTAATGGTGATTTAAGCATGAGAAAGGTTCCAGAGCCTTGAATGTGTTTCAGGGAATAAATATTCAATATGGCCTACCTATGCAATGAACAGTGAATGCTTAGGGTAGTTAAGGGATTCATAACTCAGGGGACATTATTTACTTTGGATAGAAGAATACTACCAAGTTTATTATAGTCCTTTCATGCACTTTGTGTGCCTTGATAGAGATAAGGAAGGAAGAAATGTACACTAAGGTTAAAATTTGTACTCTCAGGCTTGAGGTAGAGTTGAGACCATTTCATGTGAATACTTAACATATTTCAAGTTTTATCTTCCATTCCTCGATAATCTTGAGTCCATAGGTTAAAAAGTGTATGTTTTAGGTCATGCATAGGGTGCTAAGACCTATAGATCTGTAATGGTGGATCAAAATACGAGATCATACCTAACTTAGTCCCGTAACTATGTGAAGGTTAGTATGAGGCCATAAAGATGTAGTTTGCTAACTTTTATGCTTGAAGGGCGTCCTTACTCGTGGAAACATAAAAAGAATGTGTATTCCTAGATTGATTTTGCTTTATATAGCTTGATTTGACTATTTGATGCATATATGAAATATTATTGTATGAAATGAATGGTTGTAATGATAAAGATTTGTCATATTTCTAAATGTGTGACAAATTTTCTTTGGTTGATACGATACTACAACCAATGAATATGAATTTCAAATCTGAAAAATTGCAAGTTTTTGATAATAATGTTGATTTTTCTATGTGATTATTGGGATGTAAATCTATGTTTAATTAGTTTGATTGTGATTAATGAGTATAAATCATTGGGATGATGATTCATTTGGAGGGGAAGTATGTCACACCCCACAACTTTTGTCTGCCTAGATGAACGGGTAGGTCATAAATGATAAGTGGATCACATGAATCGAGGGATAAAACTTGTTGCAAAGTCATATATGAAACCACATGCGCGTGTACATAACCTATGAAGGATATGCACACTTACTTGTAGTTGTATGTGTGACCCCACAACAACATTTGTCACTCATCACACAAGGTGTACTCAATATTTATGATGTGTTAATGTATTGTTTGGTTGTGATATCAATAGTAAATATGTTTGTGCACCAAACTATGTGGTGTGTTTTGAGTTGTGTTCTTTTCCTATTGATTGACGTGTGGAAATTACAATCCTTGCAAGGTAAGATAAACTAATTTTAATAAATCTCAACTTCATAATTGGCTTATGTTATAAAATGGTCAAAGATTGAATCGAATGATATGATCTATGATCATATCATTCATCATGAAGGAACATGTAAAGAAATTGAATTATTATGATTCAATTGATTACCCTAGCTGCATAATGGATGGTATAGTTCTATAAATATGACTATTTATAGATCATGTCATTTTGTTATGTCAATCATGACTCCGAATCAAGAGATCTAGATTATGGTCTTAGTATGAACATCTCAATTGCTTGGCCTTGGTTGTAATCCTTGGAATTCGATTATCAATAGGACTTGTTTCTATTAATAACTATTAACAACATGTAATTGATAATTGTTCCTATAATGGACATTAAAGGAAATTACTATGGGATAAGACAATGGTCCTTAATCTAAGTAATGAAGTGTTTTCTTGTTAGAGGACTAATTGACCAATAAAAATATGGTGGTTATTATATGTTGAGTTAACATGTTAGACTAAGGCTTGACCTCGAAAATAAAGCTATGTTATGAAATAACTTAGCAAGTTAATAGGTGATCATCATGAAACCCAACTTATCAAAGTGGGAAGAGAATTCGGGCCTTTAATGCATGAAGTAATGTTGATAATTTTAATTGGTTTGAACCCCTTATAATTTTGTATACTCGAAAAAAATTTTTAAGGTATGACCCCATGCAAGTTAATAGTTAAAATGGTTGAAAAGTTTGATTAAACTTTGACCATACAAAGTCCCGCCAAATCTATAGATAAATGAAGGGCGGTGGTGGTGATATCCCCAAATCCTCTGTGAGGCATTAATAGACTTAAATATATTAAAATCCATGAAAGAAGGTTTCTTGGGAATAGGGAGAAGATACCAATGGATGAGGGAGAGGGTTCATTTAATAGATTAGAAATTTGGAGCTCCAAATATGCGAGTTTTGCATGTGAAATTTTGTGATGCCATTTATAGATTTAAATATGTTACTTAGAAAATAAGTTCACCATTTTTAAATGGCCATTATTATTGATTCAAGGGTTTTAAAATGTGAAATCTATAAGGGTATTCATTTAACCGAATGGTTGTGGTTGAGGTATTAGAGGTTTAAATTTGGTTCGGTTATGACTTGTGAAGGAAGGAGGTTGGAGTAAGGAGGAAGGAAGTGAGATCACTACCACAAGAATGATATATTCCTTTTCCTTCTTGAAAACTTGTGTCATTTTCTATTTTCTTAATGGAATTCCTATAGTTGATTTAGGGTGAAATAGTTGTTATTTGGTATACATGAAGTTTCTTGTGGACGACCGAACTGCTTTTATCCATATTTTCTGGAATGATTGTGCTTTCCATGTTATGGTAAGGATTGAACTATTATTATACATTTATCTTTAAGTATATTAGAATATATACTCTTATTTGATTTCTGGGTTGTAAAATGTGATACCCAAAACTTTGGGGCTATAATACTTTCTATTTTGATACCCGTGTTCAAACTCGGGTGTTTGATAACCCATGTTATGATGTTAGTGGGTTTTGATTAAGGCTCGTGCTAGGTTGATTCATTTATTTTGTTATATTAGGAGCCTATGTGTATTTTCTCTATTACCTTCCAATTATTATAATGTTTTTGCTGATATGTGAGATCTAGGAAGTGAATTACCGTTAACTATCTTGCATTATGTGATCGATACCATTGTTTTAATTACAAATCCTGATAAGTCCGTATGAAGGTCATGACTCCAAACTTAGTTAAGGGTATATGTAGGCTCAGGCTTATAGAACGTGTTAGGGAAAACCTTCCTTTGGGTTATCTTCTCTAAATTTATTTTTTGGGTTCTATAAACTCTTGGAGCTTTATATTTACCCCTTTGAATACACTCTTTGGTAGGTTGTTTCTTCATTAGGTGGTGTACTATGATGTGTTGACAGGTGTGGGTTGTGGTAAATTTCTAGTTTCAAAACTTTTAAGGTAAGCGTATAAGGTAAGCCCGTATCCTACCTAAATGAACTTGAGCATATACATATTTTATTATGGTAAGCATGTTTGTTGATAAAAACATATTATGTAGAAGTCTACATATTAAACACATGACTTCATAATTGACTGGTACTGAGTTATCCATTTAGATGATGTGATTCCAAACATGGGGGCACTATGAAATGGTCAAAAGGATTCTCTTTAAACAAGTCCATAAATAATTCTATATTCTATCTTTGGAAATAACGAGAACCTCGAATCAGCAATGATATATATGAACCTAAGACATACTATTATATAATTAGATATATGAGTTATGAATAATCTAGCAATACTGCTATAGTATGCACCACAAGGAATCTATATGCAATGAATAAATAAAAGGATGTTCATTGTGGACTGATATGTGTGTGTGTTGTAAAAAAATATTTGAATGAAATTACGGTTTGATATAAGTAGCGCTTTGTTATTTAAATATGATATTGGTGAACTGATTAGCATTTTATGTAAAAATGAATGCCTATATTACATTGCTTACATTAAATTGACCTTGGGATGCTGATATTAGTTATATGTTGTTGTTATAAGAAGTTAAATATCGGTAGTTAAATTTAAATGATTTTTAATGTTGTAGTAATTCGATTACTCAAATATTAAAGGATATAAATGGTTGAGATGGAAAAAGAGGATGTTACAAATGTTTTATTATGGTGTGATGTTGGGAGACATGTAATTTTGATCATCTAAATGTACCTATTATTCTTACCACTTAGTGTGGATTTTATAATTTTTGATGTGTTCCATAATGAGAATAATTTTTCATGAATTCAATGTGTATTACATTATGTACTACTATCTTATTATGTGTGAATCATGTTACTTGTGCATCGTGAAGGTGTTTTAGTGTTGTATCATCCAATCATTTCATACTTGTCCACCGGTGTGTTGAGTGATAAAATATGCTTCCTTGTGAATTGTTTCAAATCATCATGTTATGCAACCATTTTGTGTCATATTCATGTATATATCGTGATGTTAAATCACTATGTTCATTGTACATATGTATTTGTATGTTATGTGATAAATTCATGTCCTCGTGTATTAGGGGCATATGGTGATCTTATGACCCCTATTGTATTATACTTGTACTTTTAGTGCATTATGTGGAAATGTGATGTGTTGTAAGATGTGAAAATATTGTGATGTTATACTAGTACATATACCTATGTGTATGACACTATGGTTATTGTGCATAAATAATTAGGGTATTAGTGATGTGGTTATTTGTTATGTTGTGTACCCTACACTGGTGATCCCTACAGGTAACATTAAAGGTGTACGTGTGGAGTGAGGAAAACCAAACCATTGTACATTTAACTTGAGCTGAGTATGAGATAGGAAGTGGAGTCTTACATAGATTGAAAACACACTTCTATTCATTTGGTATGTATGGAATTTTCTCAATAGGTGTCTTACATATTGTGTTGTGTGGGCACCTTAGGCTCAGTGAATGGAAAAATATACGTTTTCTCTCTCATTAACTGGTTGTCTTAGGGATTAAATTTGTGTAGTTTCCTTAAGGACTCACTTTTCTTTCCTAGGGATATGAAAGGTCACATGTTGTAAAGGTAAGTGAAAATTTATATGAGGGGTAGGTGAAGAGTATTTTTGTAAAGATATATATTGTAGGACTCCATAATTCCAAATTGTTGTCAATTTTGAGTCTCAAAGTAGATAGCTATTGCACTACTAAGAAGTAAGCAAAAGATAACATTCTTCCTTTCATTTCCTCTATGATTCCTCTATCTCTCTATTTTTCAGCTTTGTTCACATGATAATATTGTACAACCAAAGAAGGTGTTAGTGTCTTTGATGAATGGATTAATGGAATTATGTGTCCATGATTTATTATGTCTTGTCATTGTTAGAAAAGTTATTTTCTTCTAATTGAGTGTGGATTGATTCTAGTTAATACTTGCGAAACTCTACTAGTTCCTATTTACAAGATGAATTTGATTAAGCTAAAATGTAATTTATGAGCCTAATATGAATGTTATTGTAGAGTAAATAAATAAATAATTAAGTACAATAATAAATACCCAAGAAACTAAGAAATAAAGTGGAAACCCTAAGTGCAAAGAAGATGTAAAATGACTTGGATGATTTACAAGAAAACTGGACTAGATCAAAGTTCGATCAGGTGAACAAGGAGGACTAAACGTCACACAGAATCCTTGAAAAATGTAGATATAGAGGAATAGGCTAGATTGGGGTGCCTCGGAGATGGACAAGGGTGCCCGTGGGTTCCCTGGACTTGTTTCGGGTGCCTGGTCTATGTAAATGCTCAAAAAACCTCCTCCGAGGTGTTACAAGTTGTTCACCATTTCTCTTACATCTCAGACCCAATGTAGTTTTGTGTGTGTGTAGAATTATGCCCTAGTTTCTCTTGTGTGTTTCACACTTGGATAATAAGTAAGTAGCTAGATGCATAATGTAATAAATGTGTACATGGAATATAATGAACTTCCCTCCTATGAAGTATTATGAAAAACCAACCCTTGTGTCCCTTGTGATGGAGCTCGATGGATGCAATGGAGCTCTTAGATGCCTTGATGGATGCAACCTTAGGTGGTAATAGATAGTGCTTAGTGCTTGGTCCCTTATTATGATCACATAAATTTATATTTATATGATTCCCTTGCTTGAATTTCACAATTAACCCCAAAAGGCTGACTACCAAAAATATAAGATGCTCAAATAGCTAAAAAGGAGCCAAAAGTGAGAGTAAAGTACAAAGGGGACAGGGGCACCCGAGAGGGGACGAGGGTTCCTAGTGTTGGCATCCCGGTTGGGTGCTAATGTCCAAAATGACAAATGCCAAAGAGTAAAAAGGGCGGATCGAGCAAGTAAGGGTGTAAAACTGAAAGTAACAACAAACATCAAAGAAAGGTGGCCAAAGACATGGATTAATTACTAATTTTTGTACTTAGGAATTACATGAATAGTAGTGTGTAATTAGGACTAGATAATTACCCAAAGTGCATGATTTAGTTTCTACATAACCCACTTTCTCCAAATTTCTTACTCCCCTTCACCTTGTTTCTTCATAAAATTCCTCCCTTACACTAAGTGCAAGAAATTTTCCATAGGTCTAGTGGAGTAGTCCTGTGTGATCCCCCAATTTCGGCTACCCACAATATTTTTTTATCTACATTCAATAAATGGGAGCCTCCCATCACAAAGAGGAGGGACATAGTCCCGGAGTGTTGGTGAAAATCAACTAATTTGTCCTTGTGACAAATTATTTCACTAACAAAAATTTAAGGGAAAACCCCTTAAACTAATAAAAATAGAAAGAAATAAAGTAGAAACCCTAACATCTCATGTCAAATAGACAGGGAAAAAAAACAAGTCTAAAATAAACTTCAAAATCCACTAAAACACATGAGAAAGATATAACATACCTAAAAACCAATTGGAATAGAAGAAAACTAGAGAAAATGTTCAAAACACCAAGAAATTTGATTGTCGAAGAAGGAGATCCACAAGCAATTTTGTAAGGTTAAATTTGAATTCATAAAGGTGAAAATGATATGGAAAATCATACTATATATAACCCAAACTACATTAATTACATGTTGGATGAATTTCATGGGAACAAACTCTAACCTAGAATATATTGCATTGACATAGGGGCGGAAATTGACCACACATAACATGACATATTTTCATGCCAATGGATCTTGAAAAACCAACAAAAAGGACATTCAAGATTAAGATTCAGAAGACATGTAACAAATGATATGCAAAGACCCCAGGATGTACTAATGTATAAAAAGTCTAAAATCCGATATACTTATAATGTTTCAAAGTTTAGGTTAGGAAAAATTGAACATGAAGCATGTGTTTATCATGTAAATGTTCCGATGCTTTCAAACCTTGAAACTTGAAATACTCCATTATATCATGTTTTTCGGTTTGGGAAGCATATGACATATGACATGCAAATATGCTTGTTGATCCTAAAACCCAAAAATTACTTATAAAAGGCAATTCAAAGATAAAATTTGGATTTTCCAAGAAAATGATTTTTTAAGGCCCCAAAGACAAAAAAGTTGATTGGTTATCTTAATTTTATTGCAGAACTCAAAAATGGGATAACAAAGTGGAAGGAATAAAATGGGACTTGGTTTACAGAATAAGTATTGTGAAGGTTGAAGAATTACTCAGCTTCGATATATCCATCCTATAGGATCTATACCATTGAACCTTGGAAATTCCAACTTGGGCCCATAGGATGTGTTGGGAGAAGAGAAGTTATTCTTTGAAGAAGACTCTTTCTGCAATTTGTTGAGAAAAAGGCTATTCTGTTGGTTCAGTCCACACATCATATCGGTTAACTCAGTGACCTGGGACTTCAATGTTGTGATTTCTTCCTCCATGATCTTTGTGCTTGCATGGGTGGCTACCATAACTAGTTTTTTTCAAGGGATAGAAAAATGTGTTCTAAGACATCAATAAGGGAAAATTTTAATGTGAGCTCAATTAGAAGGGGTAAATGTAATTTTATTAGTTTTTTGGCACCTCCTAATTAGGATTGGTGATTGTAAGAAAAATTTGGAGCCATAGCGGAAAAACTAGGAAATTATTCTCGAGAGGGACAGAGGAGCAAAAATGAAGAGGAATACTCGTGGGAAAATTGTGAAGAAATCAGGGAAAAACTAAAGAAGTTATGTTAAAACCTTACAAAAAAAGAAATTTTTGGCTAATAAAAGTGGAATTTGGATATGGACCCTCAAGGAAAGAAATGTGCATAATGGAATTTTAGGTGTTCTAGGAAATTTTGAGAGTTAAAAAAACTATAAAAGGAAAGATATGGAAAAAATGGACTACCACTTTGTTCCTACTAATGATTAAGTGTGTGGTTACCATTGTTGTCAATCACTCTATTTTTCTGTCAATCTATTATGTTGGATATGGGCCAAGTTGGTTAGGCTGCTTGAGGGTTTTAATAATTCTTTCTAGCCAACAACGTTTTTTGGATGAGTAATGTTTACTTAAAATTTATGGTCACGAACTTACCCCTTAATCAATCGGGATGTGGTCATTACCACATACACCCTTTGTTTCCCTCACGGGTAAAAACTAGTCAATCAAGATGGATCATTTCCATATTCATAGGTAGGTCCTCTCAATGGGCCGATTACTTTGAGGTTCCTTTTGTATTCCTCACAATAATTTTTAAGGCTTATGCCCAAGTAATTCCCAAAATTTTGTGAATGGGTATTTACCCTTATTTGAACCTACAATGAATATGTAGAAACTAGATACAAGGAAAATATTTTTGTCAATTATGTAACTCTGGAAAGCCACTACTGGAAAAATTTCTTCAAAATATACCCGCAAGTCTAAGAAAGTGTTCGATATCGGATGTGAGGATCCCGTTGGAGCTCAAATTTGCACCTATCCCAAATCAGGTTGAATTGGGTTGGTTACGCATCATGGGACTATCTCCAAGTTGTGGGACCTTGCGACTGAGAAAGACCTCCGGAAGGCCGGTTCTGTATCCTATTCCTACTTCTAACACTACTCCTAATGTATAAAGAAAATATTATAATAAACATGCCAAGAGACTAGGGATAAAAGGAGATGTAGAAAGGAAAATCCTAAGCTAAAAGGGCAGTGATAACACTAGAGAAAGGGTTGATAACTCTCCACGAGGGGAAGGAAATAGGGAAAATGTAAGAGAGAGGGTAGAAGGGAGCACCACAAATAAGAACCACACAGAGACCCAACTTCCCTACCCGTGGAAAACAAATGAAGATGGAATCGAAAGTGGGAAATATACACAGGATGCCAAAACGTGAACATAGAGGCAAAAGACAACATAAATGATAAAATGGCATACAAAGTGTTACAAAACTTGATTTTATTACTTAAGGGGTACACAATCATTTACATTCATAGTAGGAGGTGAAAATACATTGCAGAGACCAAGTTCAAGGCCTAAAACTTGTGGGAAGTTGGCCACCATTTTGGCATGGTTCCATTACAACAAAGAGGGATCCGTTTCAATGAGTAGAGTTATATAATTTATAGAAGAAGGAGAGAAGAGGAGGGAAACTCGATTCAAATCTCCAACCACTAACAACAAGTATTGAATGCCTGTAAATCCTCCCGCAAGGCTATCGATGTGCTCGCCCATGTTTCTTTGGCATGTGGAAGAAGGAAAGAGGTAAGATCTAAAGAAAATTTTGTGGTTGAGTTGATTGGGTGTATGCATTAATGATATGAGTGATATTTCCCTATTTTATACCCGCCAAAATCCAAATTTAAATAATCTAACATATAGCCCACATCAACAACTTTCCAACAAGCCTAGGCGTGCACATGTTAGATCCCCGTAGCAGAAGTTGTGATGATTTGAAGGTCCATAATGTAAACCGAACACGTAATGATAGGTGGCATGCACCGATTGATCAAAGAATTCAGATAACTATTTTATTTGTTTTTTTATTTTTTTCCATGTGTCATACATTGCTTAATCACAAGTATTTGGAGCCCATTTGGTACGCTTTGGTAGGTTGTGTGTAGCACACTCAAGTATGATCATATGCCATGTGGCACATAGATTGGAAAGGTAGAAGTGCACAAGGGGCGGGAAAATAAGAACCATGAGGAAATAAGAAGATGAGTGTGCAAAAGGTATGAACATAGAAGTGGGAAGGAAAGGAACATAACTATAAAAGGATACACATATGTGAGTGGGCATGAGCATTTGATTGAGGAACACGTGGTGAAAATAAAGAAATGGTACATAGAGAAAGCAAGGAAGGAAGCAAGTGAATGGTGCACAAGCGGGAAGGCATAATGCAAACAAGGAAGAAAGGCATGCATGAAAGGAAGCATGCTAGGGACTTATCCAATTTGGAAAGCAAGTTAGAGGGTGTGCGTAAACTATTGGAAGAAAAATGGGTGTGTAAGGGGTACACGTAGAGGGAAGATAGAAAGAGATAGAAGAATATGAGGGAAGTATGAGCGCATAGAGAAATTGTGAGAAGAAGTGAAGGGAAGAGGAAGCACATGGGATAAGTAGGGAGAGCATGCAAAGGTATGCGTAAAGAATTGTAACTATGCAAAAATGCCAAGGGAACTTCTAGAGTGTGTGCAACCTGAATTTTTGAACACCAAAGTCGAATGGGGATGAAATTTGTCAAAATAACCAAGGGGGGTTATTTTTTACAATAGTTCGGTGACTTTTCGGGGCCATCTACATGCTATATTAAGATACTAGTAGCCTTATAAGCATCTATTGGGCGTTAGTCTGCGTGGAACATGATGATCTAATCTGTAACTTTAAAGAACATCCTCAAGTCACTTGAAGCATTGTTTGAACTATGAATTGAACTATTTCTACTCTCATATAAATATATTCGACTTGAATTTATGAGAGTGGAAAACTATGCATGGATAGTTGGAGCTGCCCTTTTGAAAACTTAATTGCCATCCCAAGAAGCAACAAAAGGGTGCACACAAAACACGCAATAAGAAAAGAAACAACACTTGAAAGAGCATGCCAAACAACAACTATGTACAAAATATGAAAATCATACATGCTCTAAAAATAATCTATAGAGTGCATGCAAGCACTTTTTAGTGAAAGAAAACCTACTCTAACCTATACTAACGAGAGACAAGGGATGCTCAAGTAACACCTGCAATAGAAAGGGAGAAGTAGCTTCCTTTCCTCACAAATTGAGATCATGTAACTGATTTTTTGTTTAACATGGTATTTACCAAGAGAGAAAAACTGAAATACGGATGGTTGCTTACTTTTCTCTTCAAAATATCAACAAATAAACCAAATATATCATTTAGTTGTTCTGTATTTGGATATGGGAGGAATTGTTGCTGATCTTTGGCATGCTGAAGCTCATCCTCATGCTCTAAAATGAGCATGACCAGTGGAAACTCTATCTTTTCTCTAGAATAGCCAGATATCTAATTGGGCATATGATGATCCTTGTGTTTTGCCTATTTATTTGAGGCTCAATCCCATAGATGGGACTCTCTTGTAGAATTTCCTCTTGAAGGAGACTCTTTGTAGGTGGGTTTGTGCTCTATTCTGCCTCTACAAGTAATTATGGTTCCTCCAGTGCGCCTCTGAATCTAATTGAATTCATTTTGAAGAAGATGACCTCTTTTTCTCAATTTTCATGATTTTATTTTCCTAATCGAATCATACCATTCTTCAATAGTTCTACAATCATTAAACATGATGGTATTATTTGGGGATGATGCATAGGTAAGGGGTTGTTCATTTATAGCATAGTTAGACGAGAAGGGACTCGAAGGAAGAGATGGGAGGAATGCATGTGAAAGAAATAGAGGCATATGCGAAAGGAGTGATGGTATAGAAATGAAGGTGAGATAGAAGGGATGAATATGAGGAAGGAATGGAATCCTCAATGGGAGTAGGTAGAAAACTAGGAACATGGAAATAAGATAAGATGATATAAGTTGGGGAGGAGGAATATGAGGATCAGTAAGATGGCAACATAGGGTTGCCCCATTGATAGGTTTGACCAAAATTGGATTTATGAGTCTCCATTAACTCATCCCATTTTGTAATTTGGGGTAGCATCTTAGTTATAAACTACAACTCTATTGGTTGTTAAACCATCATGGCACAAGGCCGACCCATGGACATAGGACCTTGAAAGCAATTCTAGCTACCTTTAATGAACATGTAATTCTAAGCTACATCATGTTCATCTCCATTTCTTGAACCTACCTCTGAAAATCAACATCTGCAATGAATTTTCCCCATTATCTTCATAACAATGTTCTTTATAAACATTTAAGTTAGGAAAATAACCATATGGGTCGAGTGGGGAGTGGGTTATATGCATTTTCATAAAGATGGGGATCATAAAACTAATCTAAAGGAGGATTGTGAAAATGTGGGGATTGGTTTTGATGCTGCAAATAAGAATCCCAAGAAGGAAATGAAGTCATGATTGCACAACTTAATGAAAAAGGAAAATGGAAAGATGGAAAGAAAGTGAAAGAAAGAATGGAGGGAAGGAAAGAGAAGGTTCACAAATGAGATAATGGGTGGTTTTGAATAAGTGGAGTCACTAGATGTTTTTAAAATAGCCTCCAAAGGTTGAACATTTACCAAGAACACATCAAATTTGTAAATAAGATAACAAGAGGAATCTCCCGCACGTGTGTTACCAGGTTACACACTCGATTTGCTGCTTTAGCTTTTGCACGTGCTAAATATTCACATTTGATGACATGGTGCGCGAACTACTTGAAAAATATAGATATGGATGTTGGGAGTCACTAGAAGTATTGAAGGATACCTCCAAAGGTTGGATATCAATAATAATACATATAAATTGGTGATATGAATATGTATAGCTCTTCAAACATGTCCCACGGTGTGTGCCAAAAACTGCTTTGAGATAAAACTTGCACCCATTCCGGATCGGGTAAAACTAGGTCGTTGAAGTAACATGGGACTGTCTCCAAGATGTGGGACCTTACCACATGAGACAAACCTCTGGAGAAGGCCATTTCCTCTACCTATTCACACTACTAACACTACTCCTAATGCAGAAATAAAATCCTATACTAAACATGTCAAGGGACTAGGGATAGAAGGAGATGCAAAAAGGAAATCCCGAGATAGAAGGGCGTGATAACACTAAAGAAAGGGTTGATCACTCTCCACAAGGGGAAGGAAAGAGGGAAAAAACATGAGATAGGGAGAACATGTGAGAAACAAACAAGAACCACATAGAACCAACTTCCCCATGTGTGGAAATCACAAAAAGATGGAACCTACAAGTAAGAAATATGCACAGGATGCCAAAATGTGAATAGAGAGGAAAAATATAACAAAAATGAGAAAAAGGTAGAAAAAGTACCAAAAAACTTGATTTTATTGCTTAAGGTATGCATGATCATCTACATTCATCATAGGAGGTGAAAATACATTGCAAAAACCAAGTTCCATGGCCTAAAAATCAAGGGAATTCGGCCACCATTTTGGTATGGCGTACATACAACAAAGAGGGATTCCTTTCAATGAGCAGAGCTCTACAATTTATAAAAGAAGAATGAGAGAAGAAGAGTGGAAAATAGGAGGAAACTTAGATTCAAATCTATAACCACCAAAAAAAAGTATTAAATGCATACAAATCTACCCGCAAGGCTATCGGATGCGCCTACCCATGTCTCTGTTTAGTGTGTGGAAGAAGGAAAGATGAAAGATCTCATGAAAATATGGTGGTTTAGTTGATTAGGTGTATGGATTAATGATCTGAGTGATGTTAACCTATTTTCATCCTACCAAATCCTACCAAAATCTGAATTTGAATAACCCAACATGTATCCCATGTTAGAATCTTTCCAACAAGTTTGAGGCATGCATGTGTCGAGCCCCGTAGCAAAAGTTATGATGATTTGATGGTCCATAGTGTAAATTGAACACACAATGACACATGGCATGCATTGATTGGTAGAAGAATTCAGCCAACTATTTTTCTTTTCTTTTCTGTCATGTGTCACGTAATGCTTAATCGTAAGGATTTAGTGCACTTTGGTAGGTTGTGCGTAACACACTCAAGTCTCGACAAGTTTCCACATGACACAAAGACTGGTGTAGAAGAGGTGGGTAAGGGACATGAAAAGTAGAGATGCAAGGAAAGCAAAAGATGGGAATGTAAAAGGGATGCACAAAAAGTGGGAAGGAAAGGAGCATAATGCAAAAGGATACATGTGTGTGAGTGATCGTGAGCATTCGATTAAGGAACACATGGCAGCAAAGACGAGAAAGGGTGTGTAGAGCAAGCTAAGAAGGAAGTAAGCGCATGATGCACAAACAGAAAGGCATAATGCGGAAAAGGAAGGAAGGCATGTATGAAAGGAATCATGTTAGGGACTTAGTCGATTTTGAAATCAAGTCGGAGGGTGCGTGTAAAGAGTGTGCAAACTATTGGAAGAAAAGTGGGTGTGTAAGGGGTATGCATAAAGGGAAGATGGAAAGAGATAAAAGAATAAGATGGAAGGAGGACTGCAGAGAAAGTGCGAGAGGAAGCAAAGGGAATAAGAAGCATAAGGGATAAGTAGGGAGAGCACGCAAAGGCATGCGTGAAGAAATACAACTATGCCAAAATGCCAAGGGAGCTACCAGAGTGCGTGTAACCTAAATTTTGAACATCAAAGTCGAATGGGGATGAAGGTTGTAAAATAACCAAGGGGGGGTATTTTGGACAGTAGATACTTCTACGTAGATTTATGAACTACAAAAAATAAATGGACAATGAAATTAAATTTGGAAAATATCTCAAATAACCTTTAAATTGTAGGCCACATCGATGGGAAAACCTCCTTTGAGAAAGCTCAATATATTAATATTCCTGGATGCCTTCATTGGACCTCAACACTTACTTATATACTAACTCTATTCTAATAATGACTACTTTCCATGCATGTGGGATAATTCAATTATGTTCAAGGGATGACTTACAAAGCATATGTTTCCATAATGATTAATACTAATAACACAAAGAGAAGGGTAGAACATGGGTTCCTAATAGTCCAAAATAAATATTTAATTTTGAAAGTGTCGTTAGAAGACATGTCGGTCCAATAATTTATAAAAGGGTTAGGACCGTATAATATGTTCTTGATGTAGTCATAAAATCATGCACTTTAGACATTTATTTATCCCAATCTCATACTACTATTTAGAAGGTTCTTGAGGGAAAAAAGTACTAATTAACCCCGTCTTTTGGCCACTTTATTTTATTTTATTTCATCATTACAAACCTCTTATACCCATATTCCCGTTATATATTTTCATCTCATGTCATTTTATCCTCAAATGGGGTGCCCAGATTAGTACTGGGGCGCTTTGTGTGCACCCCGGTCCCATGGGCACCGCGATCCTTCTAGAGTTTCATTGCTTCTTTTTGGGATATTTCTAGCCATTTTACATCTTTATCTTTCTTTTGGTTGGCCTTTTTGGGGTTAATTACGAAATTAGACCAAGAGAACCCTATAAATATAAATTTATGAGACCATAATGAGGGACCTAGCATCACTTACTACTATCACTCCATCAATATTTTCTTCCACTTATTACATTGGAGATCACTTGCATGCACATAGCTCCATCATCAAGGCACAAGGTCTTTATTTCATCTTGGAGTATTGGTGACATCTAGCGCAGGACAACGAAGTTGATGTGACACACAATGAGGGTTTCGACCCTCCTTACGACCTGTAAAAACTAGTTTCGAGCTTCTATATAGACCCGAGTGCTTAGATTGCAGACTGAGCACCCATAGGTGCCCCAGTCCTCCCCGGGGACTCCGAGTCTAGAGAAATAGTCTAGATCTACTCTTTTCGGGACTTCTGCATAGTTGTTCCTACTCCTAATTTTTCCAAATACCTCTATGACACTCTCTCGATAAGCATATGTTATCGATGAGTTCCTCCTTTCTCTCTTTTTCATATTAGGGTTAGCATTTCCTTTTTCATAGTTATTTAGCTCATTTGCATCCTTGTTTACTACATTTATTTACTTTATTACATCTGTTCATAGCTTATATTAACTATCCCCGCACTACTTAGTTCATTTTTAGTTAATCATTTTGGTGAACCTAACGTTCTTCACACTTAGGATCCTCATTTTTCCTCTATCATGGGTCAAGTTTCTTTATCTGATTTACTTAGGAGATACCCTAATTGTCATGCTTTGCTTTACAAAAATCCTTAGACACCAAGTATTATGATGATAATACATCACCACATGAACTAAGTCCTATGCTCACTTATCTATTTAATGACCCTAGTGAGTCTCCATCTACTCAACCCCTATTGGACTCAATCCACACTTTACATGCTTTATTTCAAGACAAATTTGTGGCTATGGAATCCATAATCACATCCCTCAAATCTGAAATTCAACAGCTTAAGGATGCTTCTCAATCGCATGTTTGTGCTCCTTCTACATCTTATATGCAATCTATGTCCACTACATGTCATCTAGCTGAACCTCAAGACATGCCATTTCCTAAGCCTCTTATGTTTGAGCATAATACTACGCCACATGACATTCTTACTCAACTCCTTAGTCATTAGTTGATCACTTTTCCACCTACTCATTTCATCCTCCTTATCAGCTTACAAAATATCAAGGTCGTCCATATTGCAACTATCATAGAATCAATGGACATAATGAAAATGAATGTTATGCTATACAACGTAGGATCAAACATCTTGAGCATCATGGTTTTATCTCATTCAATGCATGCCCATCTACAACTGCTACACCATGCTATACAACTACTAGTGAGCCTCCTTCTAATATTTCTAAGGAAGTTCTAGATAATTCTCTTATTCATTACATGCTTGATATTGACGGTCACTCACATGTGCATAATGATTCTCCTCCTAGTTAGACAAATACTATAGTCCCATCACATGATTATCCTATTGCTTCTTCTCCACTTAATGAGCATCACACCACCATTTCTCATGTGCCTTCTTTGAAAAGACAAGCACCACCTAAGAAACCACCTATAAATACCAATACATTTACAACATTACCAAGTCAAGGTGCACAACCACCTCTCAAAGTCAATCACCCTTCTCCTTCGGTAACGTCATCAATACTAGCCAAAGCTGCCACCATTCAAGCTTTCTTGCCATCCTACTCCACTTCCATTTTCTAATCATCTTGTTAAAGCAAATACCCCTCCACTCAAGTTGTCTGCGACATTACCACCTCAACGTCCCATCACTTTTGTTAAGGAAACTACTCCTTACATGGATCCACTTAGTGTATTTTGACTAGACTTCCATCACTTACATACTTGGGGGCATGAAATCTAACACAATCTCCTCCCTCATGATAATAACATAGTTACATATCTTTCATCTTTTTATTACCATTCATAGGTATACTCATTACACATTTTAGTGTCGTCATTACCCGATAACACACTCTGATGCTATAGTTCACACTTGACTGTTGAGGGATTATGACACATGAACCTCACACACTACACATCAATACCATACATATCACTAGCATATTAGTATACATACTACCTTTTACATTTCATCACATCTTTACATATTACACACCGATAATTTACGCGCTTTACACATTACACATTACATACACTCATCATACACATATTTCTAGTCCGCATACCTTGCATTACATTTCTTACATGGGTATCTTCATCATCATATACATTTACACTATCTACCTTGCATTTATAAGCATATTCCTTGCATATTGTGTCTCCTACTAGTTGTCATCACATTTACATATCGGGATTTTCACTCATATACACCATGCTTGTTTATATTTGTCACATAGCCTATTCATCTTACATACTACATGATATTACATTATATTATGCATTTCCACACCACATGCATTTACACTATCATTTATGCATCTCATATAGGTTGCATATCTTGCCTTTAGAGCCTCCTTACCATATTACTAGCATCATACATACTATTTAATAACCTTATGCTACACTATAGGCATTACACATTGCACATTATGCATCATACACCTTGCATTCTATAGTTATTCCAAAACATTTTGAAATTTGCACATTTACACATCCTACATTATGATAGTCATTATTAGGTATGCCCCATTGTCTATACGTCTTACATCCTAGACTACTTATCTTATACACTACATTATTCATTTGTCTACATACCACCCATATTACACCCCACATCTCCACACATATTCTACATGCTATATTAGTCTAGTGTTACATTATCCAACATACTATATTCCTAATCTATTTTGCATACATTACATACCACTCTACGCCTTACATTTTACACATTATATACATATTGCATGGCATTATCAACATGGAGTATTTTACACATTCTACTCATCCGATGGTCATCACTTATACTCTATTGTCTTCTATGAACTGCACTCACTACCCAATGACACACTTTAGTTCCTCGATCCATACTCGATTGCCAAGGGTTTACAAATCAAATGGACTTTACACAACTATTATTTGACCTTTCACCATGTGACATTCCTAGGCTAGTGACATACGATTTAGGCTAAATCATCACCTATTCCATCATTTTTTAGTGATATACACCTTAGGTTACATCACCACTCCTTATCATTCATCTAGGAGTGACATACGATTTAAGATAAATCGTCACCTATTTTATCATTATCTAGTGGTCTACACCTTAGGTTACATCACTACTCCCTCCTTACATTTCACAGTGATATACACTTAGTGTTAAATAATAACTCATCGATTCATCTTATAGTGATATACATTTAGGCTAAATCATCACATATACTTTCATTTTGTCATGATAAACACTTCGGCTATAGGTTTCACACACACATTTTTGCTAGGTCGCATATCATCAACCTACACATACACATTCATTCACAACACATTAGACACAACATAAACTACTCGACCATTTCCTGATAACACACTCTCTTTTATGGTTCATTCTTCACTGATGAGGGGGAAAAAAATGAACCTCATTTCACACATTTCCATTCACTTGGGGAGAATGCGGCTCTTATCACTCCATTTTTCATTCCATTCCATCCATCCATAACATGCTACATATTCTGGTTTCTTATACTCTTGCTTATTTTGTTGTTCATGATCACTTTATTACACATGCTAGTTTGATTACTTGTATGTCATTTATCTATACCATCCACACATGCGCATTCACACATTTTTCTAGTTGTGATCACAAATATTGGTATCTTACACAAATAATGGATCCTTGAATTCTACCCTTCCTACACCAGTCATTGGGGCATCCACATTCATATCTTCCAGTGTTATTATTTCATTTTGTACTTAACACCTCACATTACTTTCTTATACATGATTTTGACATACTAGCTATCTTTCTAACATGTTAATGGGTGTTGCATGTGCAACATTTGTTATACATGGATATTTGTCTCTATACTTGTTTGTTACATTTTCTACTATTGTTTTCTATTATTTTCGGGCCTTGCCCTATGTTTGGTGTGGACACTTGTTTGTTGTTTGCAGCCATGATGGAATTGCATGTCTTGTGACATCGTGAGTGATGTCCCATGTTTGCAACCCAATTTTTATGGCTTAATTATCTTCTTGTGTTTTTACATTACTTTTCTTGGTAGCTTACACATTGTTTGCATAGCTTATACACTATTTTCTACATGCATGTGTGTTTTCACTTGTCTTTGGATAGCCTTCTTGTTTGTGCGTGCCTTGGTTTCTACCAAGAAATTTTTAGGGTTACAACATACATGTGGTTAGTCCTCTTTTGGGGCCGCATTCTCCTATCAACGATGTCACATGTGCCCCCAAATAGGGGGCATCATTTGGGGTTTTACATACTAACACAACATATTTACACCGGTTCAATTCAGTGCACTTTCTACCCTTAGCATTGTGGGTTACATTCAACGAGTGGGTTCAGACCAGTCTATGAACCCCATACACAACGAATTTTATAGGACATAATGTCCTTTGCATTCTGGGAAACAGTTATAGGCTTGGAGGTTATAGTGGGTGTGCCTCTCTATACTACTTCAGCCAATGGTATTGGATCACCCAAAAACCAAGATGATACATAGATATCTACACACATTTAGGGAAGTAGTTAGATCTTGGAGGACATAGAGCATTTCCTCCCTACACTTCTTCGGCCTATGGTGTGAGATCTCCCCAAAAACTCACAATACATGATATCCTTCTACACTCTCTCTCAACATGGATCAGTGCACATGTTCCATTTACATTTACATTTTCCATTTACATTTGTGTATTTTACATTTACATACACATGTGTCTTTTACATAACATTTTTACACTTACATACATACATATTTGACTACTTGATCATTTTATCCTTGTAGGTCCGATTGTATGAGAAATAAGCAATCAAATGGGGAAAAGACAAACAATAGGAAACGAAAACAACAACAACATTCCACGATAGCACACATGCTTTACTAACCATGTAGGTACACTACACACCGCAACAACTACACACATGTTCTACCCTAGGTTCACTCTCATCAATTTTTCTTTGCACATTTTTCATCTTTAGTTTTCACGCTCCTCCATCTTTTTGTCATTCCATGCTTTTGTCTAGTCCTCTAATACACCTTCTTCATCACTCTACACTAGTATCGTGTACCTATCTCCATCTACTTTATGTTTCTGAGATTTTCGATCACCAACATAAAATGGGGGAAAAATGTAGTCACAAAATCATGCACTTTAGACATTTATTTATCCCGGTCTCATACTACTATTTAGAAGGTTCTTGAGGGAAAAAAGTACTAATTAACCTCGTCTTTTGGCCACTTTATTTTATTTTATTTTGTCATTACAAACCTCTTGCACCCATATACCGAGGAAGATTATGTAATCCCTCATCATTTTGGCCTCGACTAGGGCGGCCAGATTAGTACTAGGGCACATGGATGAGATGGTCCCACCATAGGCACCTTGATCCTTCTATAGTTTTCTCGTCACTTTTTGGGATCTTTGTAGCCATTTTACATCTCTATCTTTCTTGTGGTCGGCCTTTTCGGGGTTAATTATGAAATTAGACTAAGAGAATCCTATAAATATAAATTTATGAGACCATAATGAGGGACCTAGCATCACTTACTACTATCACTCCATTAATATTTTCATCCATCTATTACATTGGAGATCACTTGCATGCACATAACTCTATCATCAAGGCATAAGGTCTTTATTTCATCTTGGAGTATTGGTGACATCTAGCGCAGGACAACGAAGTTGATGTGACACACAATGAGGGTTTTAGACTGCCTTACAACCCTTTAAAAACTAGTTTCGAGCTTCGTATAGACCCAAGTGCTTAGATTGCAGACCAAAGCACCCGTATGCGCCCCAATCCTCCCTGGCACTCCGGTCTAGAGAAATAGTATAGATCCACTCTTTTCAAGACTTCTGAATAGTCATTCCTACTCCTAATTTTTCTAGTCACCTCTATGACACTATCTGACAGCATCTGTTATCACCTGAGTTCTTTCCTTACTCTCTTTTTCGCATATTAGGGTTAACATTTCCTTTTTCATAGTATTAGCTTATTTACATTCTTATTTACTGCATTTATTTACTTCAGTACAATTGTTCATAACTTAGATTAACTATCCCCGCACTACTTAGTCCATTTTTAGTTAATCACCCGATTAAACCGTATAATCCTAGGTAAAGGTGAATATGCCAAATGAGGTTTGGAGCTGATGAGTTGATGTTTGTATACATATTTTATGCATTGGGTTCTCAAAATGTCTCTACATGTTAATGTGCAAGGATGAATAAGCTAAACAATAGACCTTAGGAAGTGTTAAGCGGGAAAGGAGAAGTTGTGTTTGTCATAGCAAGAGTGTGTAGTCAAATCAAGGTTTCTAAAGTGAAAATTACCTAATTTAAGTGTCTACAGTACACCTCATGCTAGAATAATGTAGAGATTTGTGTATTTATTTGAATTTAAATAAATATTTATTTTTATGCCTTTTAGAGTTTTTCTTTGACATATTGTTTGTCTGACAGGAAGGAATATTTGTATACTAGGAAAATTAATAGCAACATTGGACTTAAACGTCCTACAAACCCCTCTAAACTGCACAAATTTATAGGGCATACATGATACTATAGGAAATTATTTAGGGGGCATGCCAACATTATGAAACCAATGGAATAATTATTATTGATGTGCACAAATTTTAAATGGAAAACAATGCTATAATGCATTTACATAACTTAATTAGAAGTTCATAATTTCTCTTATATTAGTATTCCCCAACTAGAGAAAGATATTTCATGTGCATGCGAGATACCTCATGAAATACAATTAGATAAATACTAGTGCATATTAGAAGGGGGAAATTTATAATACAATTGAATACACTTTATAAGCCATAAAATATCATTGGTAGAGAGAAATTACAAAACTACAAAGAAAGAAGCACTACCCATGGTCTTCACACTCTAAAAGTTAAGACAATATCTCTTGGTGACACCCTCTAAGTTTTTCATGGACTATATAGTACTACGATATCCGATAAAAAGTTGTTATTAGGAGGTATGATATCAAGATGGTTCATGTTGTTTAAAGAATAAAAATTCAAGATAAATGCCAAGCCAAGAAGGGAACATGTAGGGCCATATCATCTATGTTGAATCAATACATGTGAAGAATATGAGGAATTAGATGAAAATTGATTGAATGCACACTTGTTCAAAGTAATCACAATACCATAATAGTTAGAAGAAATTTCACACTTCTTACAATATGGAATTTTACCAAACCATTACATAGAGAAAGAAAATCACCAACTTGTGACTAAATCATTATTGCATACGATTGTAAATGGTTTTAATATTAGTTGGGAAAATATGAAGTAATGAGAAGAGATTTTTTTGGTATGAATAAATATATATCAATTAGGATTGAAATAGGTGCAAAATTCATAATTTATTGATTAAACCAACATTGACATTATCATGTGATAAATTACCAAATTTAGGTGTTTGCATTTGATGCCTTAAGATAGGAAATAAATTTGTTTTCTGAAAGGAAAATATACCTAATTGTGTAAAGACAAGTTTTCTTTTCTCAATTATTTTCTTACTCAGATGCTTGGGTAGTTTTAATATCCTAAAGTGAAAACCTACAATATAGAGTGTAATTAATGTCTATATAGAAAGAATTTAACTTTAAGCTTACATTGTTATTGAATTTGACAATTGAAAATTGGAAGATAAAAATGAAAGAGTATACCTATTTTTCTTATCAAAGGAGGAACTTCCTATATGAATAAGTTAGAAAAAAGGATTAGAGTTACACCATTAGAGGATTGTGGATGGTTATTACCCATTGTGGAGAAGTAGTTAGAACCATGAGGGAATCATGTGTCCCAAACCTAAATAAGGGTGTCAAAGGGAATATATCTACCTTGAAGGTTTTTGATTTGGACGGAGTTTAAATTACATCTGAAATACCCTTTAAGTGAATCTAGTGATCATCAAATCTTTCCAAGAATAACTAATTATTAAACTAGTATACTTGTAAGTGAGATTGATGGCATATGCACTGGATAAATTGAAATAATGAATCCAAATATTTATACTTTTATTTATAAAAACTTGAAAAAAATTAGACAAAAAATCAATACAAAAAGTATGTTCACTTGGAAAATTCTCCTCACTATTGCTTGTTCAATTAATTAGCAAACAAGGCTAATATAGCTATTACAACAAGATTTGTCTATAATTATATGACAAGTTAAAGATTAGTAATAACAAATAAAAAATCCTAAGTAAACTAAATTCATATAAATATAACTAAAAATAGACTCAAGATGACAAGTATCATCCAATAATAATATATGGTGAACATGCAAGTGTAGACACTAAAATACGTACTTGGGTATGTTTATAGGTCCTAATCATTTACGACTATTCATATTATTCCTAAGTGAGAAAAGTAATGATTAACTATTGTATTTTGTCTCTTTGCTTTCTTTCTTGTTTCCTTCTTGGTCTTACACTCCACTTCCCACCGACCTTCGTCACTTCATATTTTCTGAGTTTGGACACCAGTTCCCATGCACCCTTGTCCCCTATGGTTTCCCCCAACCTCTTTGTATCTTACTCGCCTCTTTTGGGTATTTTATAGTTGTTAGGTATATTAATTTCTTATGGGATGACCTTTTAGTTGTTAATTACGAAATTCAACCAAGGGAATCATATAAATACAAAGCTATGTTAATTACCAAGTACGTATTTTAGTGTCTACACTAATATTTTAGTTGTTAATTACCAAGCTCTAAGCATCTATTACTATCACCTAAGGTTACATCCAAAGGCATTTCAAGAGCATCAAAGCATCCATCTAGCTTCATTCAAGGGACAAGGGACTGAATTATTTTGTATACACTTCATATGAGGGGAAGTTCATTTTTACATCCACACATCTACTTACATTGCTACATCTAGCTATTGCTCTCTATCAAGTACATCTTACACAAGAGCCACCCATGGCATGATTCTACAAACAACATGCACATAACTACATGGAGTTTGAAATGTAGTGCAACACCTGGATTGTAAGTTCACTTAGTCAGGTGACCGTCGTGGTCAATATGATTTTGTAGGATTTGATTTGTTTTGGGGTTTTGTAGGTTCTCTTTCTCTTTGTAGGTTTCAGTGAACTCGGTGATCAACTAGGGAGACATAGGTGACTAATGACGACATTTAGCAAAATCTTGCAACACTATAAAATTTAGATTCGACCCAATTTTATAGTCATAGGTTCCCAGGAGTAGTCTCTAGTGACTAGGTGCCCCTGCTCCAGCCGGGTGCCCCACCCTAGGTAGATTAGAAAGTCACACAATTTTTGGGCATAGTAATGATCGTTTCCTCCTCATGTTTATCAATTTTCCATTTCGGCATAGTACAAGATCAATTGTGAAATTAGCTAAGTACTTCATCCCTTCTCTTGCACCTAGGGTTTCATATTTTTCTAGATTATTTCTTAGGTCGATCTGTACTTTATTACTATATCATTACGTTGTGACTATGTAATTAGGGTTTAACATTATTTTAATATTTGTTAAATCAACAAGAATCCATTCTTAATGTAAGTGATAGACACACAACCATCATGCACACTATTCAAACTAGGTGTCATAAACTATCTTCAAAATATAAATGGCCTATAAGACTAAATTTAATCATCGATGCAAAGAAATGGCTTCCTACCTCTTGATTATGAATGGATAAGGATTTAACCTAAATTAAGTACACATATAGTGAACTATACTCTAACTAGCTCTTCCAGTCTAAAAATAGAATTTAATAATAATAATTTTACACTAAACCAAAAATAGCTAAAATCCAAAAACATAAAAATATTATTCTAATTAATGACCATGTTGACATCATACTCAACATTCCTCCCTTTGATATAAAGAAAAAAATTCATATGATCTCACCGAGTATTCCATGAATCTTATTCAACAATCCCTTGGTAAAAAATAAAAAAATTGATCTTGAATTCTCACATACTCAAATAAAAATGATTTTCATTGACCAAGTCTATGATAAAATGATGCTTGAATCCTATATGTTTAGTTTTAGCATCCATAAAACAAGACTCTTAGATAATTGTACTTCCCTATTGTTGTCACGAAAATTATATGTAGACTCAAGTTGAGTCTCTCTGAAATTAACTAAGATTCTTTTTAACCATATACCTTGTGTGAAAGAACATGTAAGATATATATATTCATCTTTAGTATAAGTGAAAGTAATTGTAGCTTGCTTTCTTGATGAAAATGAATCCAACCCACTTCTTAATGTCAAGCAATAACTTGAAGTAGATTTATTATCATCAAGAGAGCCTCCCAAATTTGAATTTATCTATCTAATTATACATACAAAATTTCTGGTCTTAAATGAATACCATAATTATAAGTACCTCTTACATATCGAAAAATCAATCCATTTCTTACAAATGCTTTAGTGATGGATTTCCCATAAAAATATAAACTAGTGAAACCTAATAACTATAAAATTTGGTATTATAGAAGCAATTGGTTCCAATGACATATTTATCATCTATAGGGTAAATAGGAGTCCATGTATCATTCCTCTCAATTTTATAGCATCAACCCACTCTTTCCTTTGACTAGATTTTGCATAACTTCTTAGGTTCACTAGCCATAAATGACAATACAAACATAGTATTTTCATCATAAGCATCATCAAGATAATTAAATTTTTGAGATTAAATCCTTTTTATCCTCCCCGTCATAATTCATATCCAATGTTTGATTTGTTAGTTGTGGTTTCAACAAACACTTGTGTTTGCTTAGTATTGATGTAGATGGATGACTAGTTGCTTTGGGAAGAGTTAGTATTGTTTCTTGTTGAATTAGAAGCCTATGTAGGAATTTGTAAGCCCTAAAAATATTATTCAAGAGGATTCCCCCATTTATTCATCACCATTTTATAAATCTGATCATTATCAACATCCATATCATTTTGAAAAAAATTACAATCCTGAAACAATTGTGGATGTACTAGTATGATTATTAAATGGGCATGCCTTGCTTTCATAACTATACTCTGTGAAGATGTGAGCCACACTCTTAGGATATAATTTAATTATCTTTATTTCACACTTACTTTTTCATGAGGTGAATATCATGCTACCCTTTCCCTCGAATTTGATGGAATCCCCATCTCCCAAATTCACTTGGATTTTGAAGGAATCATCTAACTTGTTAAAACCATATTTCTAACTAATCATCTAATTTGAGAAACATGAATCAAGAAACCACATATTTTTTCCATCCTCTAATACCACAAGTACATGATAGGAAATAATTAAGTGCTCTAAGGGATATTTATCCTTACTTTATTCATTTTAGAAAGCCTTCTTTTCACCCTCTTGATTAACTTGATTTTTAGCTCCATATATCTTATAATCCTTGATAAATTGTCTTAGTTTTTGAAATAATGACAAGTAATGTTTATCTTACCTTTACTTATGAAGATAGATATATATTTCACTTTTTAAGTATATTAATTGGTTGTAAGTGATTTTTCTCAAGTTTTTTATGAATCTCCCACATACAGTCTCATATTATCCTCATGGTATAAGAGAGAACCCACTAATTCATCAACATTTATAGTGTTCATATTATTTAACTCCTAAAAATGATGACAATATGAATCCATATTTGTGTTAAATATATAATATATTACCTAACAATAAATTTATCCTTTATGGTCTCTCCATAAACCCTCATTCTATGCATCAAATCATTTACCTTGATACAATATTATCTAACTTCTTCTTTATTGTTAGGAAATTAGTGTTTTATGTGAATATGTATGTTAAATATAATGTGTGATAAAATAATATATGTATGGATAATATCTAGATGGATCAAAGGCTAACCCATTATTCAGCTTAGTTTTAGGTCGAGTGTCGGTATTTAGATTGTTCATTACTTTGAAGGATTGGGTATAACTATGAAGGATTAGATCGTAGATATGACCTCCATAGAGATCAAAATCTATAGGAGGTGGGTGTGATATCTGTATATAGGGTACCCCCACCCTGAAATATCTTATCTTTTAGTTCTATATAGGGGAGTTCAGCCTCCCAGAGAACTATAGATGGCCAACCTTATTATTATCTAAAAACACTCATAATTAATGATGATAAATAATATTATGAGCTGATTAGAATTACTCATATATTTAGGTTATTATGGTAGAGTGAGGAGTTGTGAGCTATAAAAAATCATGTTAATAGATTAGTTGTTTATGGGAGAGATTATAGGGATCTAGTTAGTATGGAATGACTCCTTGAAAGGAGGATGTCTTTAGCCTATATAATTGTAATCTCTGCATATGAATAATTAATAAAGTTTTAGTGTGTTTTAGATTGTATAATCTAAACCAAATTTATTACTTGGTATTAGAGAATTACTATTCCTCTTCTTGTAATGTAATTTTGAGAGTGATCTAGGGAAAATTTTATGTTTCATCAGCTTCCCAATAATGGTGTTTTATGTCTTGAGCAATTATTTTTTAGATTAATTTAGTATGATGTTCTACATAAATTTAGAGTTTTTTTTGTTGTTTGAGGAATTTCAAACGAGTGTATCTAGAATAAAAATTCATCTTCCATGCATAGTTATCTCATCACCATTCAATAACAATATTATTAATAAAACCAATCTGGTTTCAATTGTTATAATTTTATGTAGTTGCTTATAGTATGGCTGATTAATCTACTTATATCTTCCACCCTCATGCATCATGGATTAAGGATTGAAATATTTTGCGCACCCATATGGACATTCCTTTCTTATTTCAAATTATAATTTCTTTTGATCTCTGAACATAATTAATGTATCAATTATTGTTCTA
Source organism: Taxus wallichiana var. yunnanensis (assembly GCA_018340775.1). Classification (NCBI taxonomy): domain Eukaryota; kingdom Viridiplantae; phylum Streptophyta; class Pinopsida; order Cupressales; family Taxaceae; genus Taxus; species Taxus wallichiana. The sequence goes on from CM031244.1 coordinate 277,806,673, forward strand.
TCAAGTGTTTGTTCATGCTTTTGCATGGAGTTACATATGATCTTTCTTACAAGGATATGATGAATGTTGGAATTTTTAGGGAGTTAATTGTGTGTTAATCATGTAATAATAACCAATGATAGATTTTAATAGGTCAAAATATATGACATTTGGAATTTTAGACAAAATCACTCACTTTGGGTAATTATTTAGTCTTGATCACATATTACTATTCATATGGTTCATAAGTAAGAAAATTATTGATTAACCCATGTCTTTGGTCATCCTTCCTTACTTTCTGCTTCTACTTTTAGTATTCTACCTTTACCGCCCAGTCTATCCTTTTACACTTCGCTTTTACTCTTTCTGATTGGAGCGACCAACACGGATGCGAGTGCTAGCGCCCCGTAGCCTCTCGGGTCCCAGTCCTTTTCTAGTTTACTCACACTTTTTGGGTCCTTTCTAGTTTATTAAGCATCTTATCTTTTTGGTAGTAGTCCTTTTTGAGGTCAGCATGAAATTCAAGTAAAGAAATCATATAAATATAAAGTTATGTGATCATAATAAGGGACCAAACATTAAGCACTACTTATCACCACCTAAGGTTACATCCATCAAGGCATCTACAGCTCCATTTGCATCTATCTAGCTCCATCCCGAGGGAAAAAGGATGGTTAATTTGCATCAAACTTCATCCGAAGGGAGTTTATTCTACTCTATACACACATTATTTACATTCTATATTTAGTTACTCGCTACTTCAAGTGCGACACACACAAGAGCAACCTAGGGCACAATTCCACACACACACACACATAAAACTACATTGGGTATGAGATGTAGTATAACACTCAATCATAAGTTCACCATTGTGATAGTTGAGGAAAGTTTGACCCCTCATTTTGCATCTTTATTTTTAGAATTTAATGTCTATTTGAGGGTTTTGACATGTGCTTTATTCATTGTAGATTTACAATGAAATCAATGACCTAAGTGAAACATACACATGACAAGAAGGGAACAAGTGTGAAGCCATAATGAAATTTTCACAACTAGGTTTCGACCATTTTTGTAAATTAGGGCACCCAAAATTTAGACTAGAGTGCCCTAGGCACTTCCATCCTTATCCAAGCACCCCAAGACAACTAAATCACTCAGATCTACATTTTATTAGGATTTTGTGTGATGGTTTCAATTTCTATTTAGCCGGTCATAATTGTGACACAGCTTTGAAAATCACTGCGAACTAGCTAAGGTTCTTCTATCCCTCTTTATACTCTAGGGTTTCGTATTTTCATAGTTTAGTTGTTTGGGTTAAATTTTAGTATTTCACTATTCATTTAGTTACTGCAAGCTTGAAATAGATTAGGCTATTATTTTACATTTTAGCATAATCATTTTGGTGAACCCGTACTCAATCCCCATGCTCTTAGGGTCCTCATATTTCTAGGGTATTCTAATCATGAATATCTCTATCCATGTTTATATGTAGAATCATCCTCATTGTATTGGCTGTCGTATAAAGTATTTAGCTACCACTTATATTCCTCCTCACACATCACCCAAATATGTATACCATAAGTTTACTTCTGCCTTATCCCTCAATGAGGATCAAATAAATTTCATAATTGATTAACTAACTTCTCAAGAAATGATAGAACATGACCTCCCCTTGTATATTTAGGTTTGTGTTAACAATGTCAAGGTCAAATGTACCTTAGTTGACAATGGATTTGGCCTTAACATTTTTAACATAACTTTTCTTCATCACTTAGGTATTTTAGAGAATTCTTTAGCTCCTTCATCAGTCTCTATTTGTGGCTTTGATAACATTCCCAAGTGTGTATTAGGATCATTAACCTACCTGTCACTGTTGGTCCATGTACAATCACCATTCCATGTCATGTTATGCCTAATAACCATAATTATATTGTTATTCTTGGGCAACCCTAGATCCATGCCCTACATGCACCATGTATGGATGAAAATTGACACATGACCTTCAACCGCACTCGACTCCCCGAGGTCGTGTCGAGGCAACTGATGTGGAAATGTGGATGGTGGTGATAGCAAAGTTTGGTATATGGACAAGAACATGTGTAAATGATATGGACAAGTCATCAAGGAAAAAAATGTCAACGACATGTAATAACATGATCTACTCATCTAGGGAAAGGAAGGCCTCTCTAACTTGAATGGGTCTAATAGATGGATCTAAAATAATTGCTACATGGAGACTCCAGTCAATATCAAGCTCTGTGGAGATTATTTCTAGTGGTTGTGGAATGCGTGGAAAACCAATGGATGCCTTGTAATGATTTCCGAAAAGGTCATGGAACAAGTGCAAAAGAGGCATTGGATCTATGGGTGGTTAACCGAGTGGTCCAAAATATGAGGGCTCGGTGAGATTCGTCATTCAAAATGTCCGCTATCGAATAATGTCTAATGGAAGTGAAATGAACTAAAAACTAATGAGCATAATTCTGTGTCAATTTCTAACCGATCTTCATGCCCTTGTGGTTGAGGAACCTGTGGGTCACAATCAGAAACTCTTGGTGGTCAGTGGCCCTTGTATGGTCATGTACATTTAAAATCTATTAACCGAGGCGGTCAATATTTGTAGGCTTTGTCAGCCATGATATTCAAAACATTTTATTGTTCAATCTTCTCAACGTATCATGCTAGTATTATGAGGACAAGAAGACAAAGTCCCCTATTTATGCTTGTGATTAATTTAGGTCCGTTCGGTTGTGGGACTAATGGATCAATAGCATATGTTTATTCTTGTTGTGGTTTGTTGATAGTAGTCATGTATTACGGAGATATAATTTAAATAACAACTAATCTAACTGAATTGAAACTATTATATGTTTTTGGTATTTTCAAGATATAAATGAGATAAAATAATACAAAGAAAATACTCTAATAAAATAAACACTTTTGGTGATTTTCTATAATTTAAAGAATAAATGAGGAAATAAAAGCTTCTAATCTAATTAATAAATCCTAAAACAAATAAACAACTAGATGTAGTTGTTTACCAGTGCAGGAGAAATCTAGTTTTTTTAAACAATTAAAGATTCTCTAATTTATTCTAATTAAAATGAAATATTTTCCAATAAGTAATTGTGGATTTGTTAAATCCTCTCCTATCTCAGATACATGGGAAGATTGAAAGCTTCAGAAGCTTTTCTTCCTTGTAACCTCTCGGATAGAATTTGTGAGAATCTAAGGGAAACCACAATATATGAAAAATATATTATCTCTATGCTAGCAAAGAAAGATTCCTCTAGATATACTTCCCTCCAAACCCACAGGGATAGGGAAGGAAGAATCTATCATAGAAACTCCTATGGAATATGTAAAGCTTCTTTGAAATTGATTAAACTATTTGTAATGAAGAAACTAGATTTTTCTACTTTATTTGATATATATGAGTGCATATGATTCAGAAACAATAATATGAATAAATGAAGAAAACTAACATCAACCCAACCTAGAAATATAGAGTAATGGAAAATCTAGTTGTGTTATGATTTTTCCCCTCAGTTTGTCTTTTCAATATCCTATGTTCACATGAGTCCAAGGGATTGGGAATGCAAGAAAGCAATAGTGATAAAATGTTAGAGCAATGATAATTTGATAGCAATCTGTAGTAATGCAATGGAAGAGAGATAACACAAGTGAATAGAGCTTGGCTATGTAATTTCCAGTAAGAATGTGGTAGCTCAACAATACAAGAATACACAAAATGATCTTTGACCCTTTGCTTGAAAACAAACGATGATTTTATAGAAGGTTGGTGGGCGTGAACTAACACACTTGGCAGCCTTAGGGCGCCACATTAGCACATAAAGAGGTAGTTAACAAGTGAATCAAAAATAAAAAGTGGAAGAGGAGATTGCCACAAGTCACTCAAGCTTGAAATCAACTAAAACAGTGAGAAACGTGCTCAAAAGGTGAACTTAAGTGAAGCAATCACTTCTCAAATCTTAGATGAATATTCGGAAAAAGTGCACAAAACTACGCCTCCACATAGTGGAAGTTACAGACCACCTCCTTACCAGGATGGCGATTACAAAACCACCGCCTGCTTGGGTGGCGATTCAGAGGACCACCACCTAGGCGGGGTGGCGCTTTTGCAATCAAGGCCAAAACTAAGATGAAATGAAGTAGGAAGTTGCAGAAAAGTGGGAAATGGCCAAGTAAGGCAAAATAGGCTATAAATATAAGTTGTAAGGAGGTTTAGGAGCTTGAACACCTTTGGAAAAGACATGAATCATCATTAGGGACCTTTTGTAACCATTTCATGACAATGTAGCATGTGTAAATTTGGGTGTGTACAGGTCCCCTATACTCTATATGCATGAATTAAATTCCACCATCAGGGTGTTGTGTATAATGTTATGGCTGATCCATGCCCTTTTGAGTATTGTAATTCTATTGAGAAATCTAGTGATGCTCTTAGTTCTTATGATGTTACTCAAGAATTTTCTAAATATGGGTTAAGGTATGAATACTTGTGTCGTTATGGCATCTCTGATACCAGCTTAGGTCAACAGGAACATAAGGTAACAAAACTCTGAAATATTCCCACATAATCCCATAAGTTTATACTAGGACATCATCCTCCATCTCTCTCTCATACAGAAGCTTATACCACCTTGCATACTTCCTTGCTTCCCCATGTATATCCCAAACTTATTAGTTATTTTGCATCCACCGCTTGGGATTGTTTATATGTTTTTTCTATCGGTTATGATCTTCTAGAACACATGGGCATTTTTGATCAACTCCCTTCTTTCCACCATAAGAGGCATTCTCCATCATTTCTCTATGTTATTACTTACTTTGGTGAATCCGATGCACCTCTTGATAATGTTGAACCTCCCGATACTATTCATATTGATCCATTCATCAAGGAATGGTTAGACCTTCTCAATAAAGAAATAATTCAAGACGACCTTATTACATTTGACAATATATGAATTGTTTTGTTAGATTCCTCTCTCACTCCTAATGAGTAGAAAGATATCAAATAGGTCATTCATTATTTATTTGAAATTTTTGCATGGGACTATAGTTATATGTCATGTATTGATCCATCTATTGCAATGCATAATATTATCCTCAACCCTAGTGAAAATATTGTCCAATAGAAAATTCACAAAATGCATCCCAAAGTAGCACTCCTAGTAAAAGAAGAGATTAAAAAATTACTCAATGTTGGTTTTGTTTGTGCTTTGTTGACTATCCTGAATGGGTATCTAATATTGTACATGTAATGAAGCTAGATGGTCGGGTTCATTATTTTAATGAATTTTATGATTTAAATAAAGCTTGTCCTAAGGATAGTTTCCCTTGCCCCATATCGACACCATCATTGATTCTACAACCGGATATGATATTCTCTCTTTCATGGACGAATTAGTGGGATACAATAAAATTAAAATCAACCCCACTGATCAAGAGAGGAATTATTTCACCACACCATGGGGAATATTTTTTTATACCATCATGCCCTTTGGCATTAAAAACTCTGGTGCCACTTATCAATGAGAAATGATGCACATATTCCATGATTATATCCACAAGATCATCGAAGATTACATTGATGATATCTTGGCTAAATCTAGACATCATTCCTCCCATGCCAAGGATCTACAAATGTTATTTGAATGCTTACATCAATATCATGTATGCCTCAATCCAAAAAATGTGTTTTCAGGGTCACAACTGGAAAAATCCTTGGATATATCATCTCACAACGTGGCATTGAAATCGATCCTAAAAAAATTAAATCCATTGTTGATATGCCTCCACCTAAAAATTTACATCAACTACAATCATTATAGGGAAAATTTCAAGCTATTCGAGGTTCATTGCACAACTTTTTGGTAATACTCAACCTCATTTACATAGCTTATGAAAAAGGATATTAAATTTATATGGGATGAGAAATGCCAACAATCATTAGATGACATAAAAACATATCTTCTACACCCACATGTCTTAGTTCATCTCACTAGCTGATTGGCCTTTCTTATTGTAAATTTACTCTACATTTCACACCTTCGGTGATCTACCGCACAACATGATGATTCTCAATGTGAAAAAGCAATCTACTATATTAGTCAAACACTACTCTCTTATGAATGTAACTATAGCTACATCGAAAAGCTATGTCTCGACCTTATCTTTGTTGTGGATAAATTACGTCACTATCTTCTCAATAATGAGGTACATATCATCACCAAGGTAGATCCATTACGATACCTCTTATCCCATACACATCTATCAGGATGTCTAGCATGTTGGGTTATGCTTCTTACTGAATTTGATTTCAAGTTCATACCATAAAAAGTAATTAAAGGCCAAATCATCACTAATCAATTAGCTGCAACACCCCTTCTTGATGCATCTCCTATTTCTGACTCCTTCCGTGATGATTTCACTACCTATAATATTGATTCTAACACATGGACAATGTACTTTGATGGGTCTCATTATCGCTCTAGCACATGATTCAAGATATTCTTCATCACCCCACAGGGTGATCCACTCCCCTTTACATATCAATTAGGATTTTCATGTACAAATAACATCACTAAATATGAAGCCCTCATCCTTGGCCTTCTCACCACTCAGAAATTACTCATTCATAACTTATGCATACATGGTGATTCTCAACTCATCATAAATCAAGTAAATGATACATATAACACAAAATAGGAGCACTTAATCCCATACAACATGCTTGTCAAATATCTCTTGGCTACATTTGAGTCTTACTCTATCACTACCATTCCTCGTAAGGATAATCATCATGCAGATGCCATGGATAGTGTGGCATCACTCATCCCACAAGATATTACCGATGAGCAAGAAAAATTCATCATTATACACTTACAACATCCTTCCATCTCTACTTTACCTCTTGCAGCTTGCATCATCACACATAGTCACGACAATCCCAAATGGTTTACTCCTATTTATAATTTCTTATATAAACAAACCATTCTAGATACTCTATAACCTCATGAAGCTCGTCATTTGTGACGTGAGGCTACTCATTATGTCATTGTTGGAAAATATTATTCAATCACACCGTTGATGGTCAAATCTTATGTTGCTTAGGGCTTTCCAATATCCCTATTTCCATTTCACAAATCCATGAAAACTTGTGTGGTGGTCATTTCTTTGGAAAATCCATGTCTCAAAATCTTTTATGTCAAGGATATTTTTGGCTCACCATGGAACATGATTTCCTCAAATACGCTACTCATTGCGAGAAGTGTCAAAAGCATGGAAAAATCCTTCACACATGTACCTATGACCTCCAACCGATTGTTCCTACTCGAACATTCTCTCTTTGGGGATTCGACCTCAGTAGAATGATAAATCATGAATTTTTGATGGGCATAAGTTCATTATCACTGATAAAAAATACTTTACTAAATGGGTTAAAGCAACTCCACTATGACTAACAACCGATACCGACATTTTTGGTTTCCTCACCACTCATATCATTACACGCTTTGGTGTGCCCTCTACCATTATCATTGATAATGGATTTCCTTTAAGAATAAGGATGTTAAATTTTTTGTGCAAATTTCAAAATCAAACAATCATTCTCTACTCCTTATTACCCACAAGGCAATGGCTAGTATATAACTACCAACAAAATTATTGTCAAAATATTACTAAAGACAGCTTTCTTAGTGGGTGATGAATGGCATAATCAACTATTTTATGCTCTTTGGGCTTATTGTACTAGTGTGTGTATGCCTAATAATATAAATTTTTCCTTTTGTAGACACTTGTAATTATGCCTAATAATATAAATTTTTACTTTTGTAGACACCTGTAATTTAGCTCGAGCAATTTAAATACTTAAATCATGCTAATTATCCCCTTTCCCACAAATTGACGACATATCGTCAATATTGCACATTTTCTCTTCTATTTCCGTTAATTAACTACATTACGCTAGTTAATTAACCCTTCTATCCAACAAATAAGCCAATTAGTGACCTTATGTTAATTAATCCTCCCTTCTATCTAGATTAATTAATTAGCTTCCTCTTCCATTAAATCAATAAATCATCATTTATTTGATTAAATTCCTCCCATAGTCTAAATAATGCTAATTATTCCTCTAAAAAGCTTCTATAAGCTTGCACACCTATTAATTAATCACTTTGGTTAATTAATAGACCCCCTTAATTCCCATGGGTCATTAAAGGACAAATTAAACTCTCCTAAGGTTGACTCAACCCTCCCTAAACCTTCCTTATCCACAACTAACCCATCCTCTCTATTATCCCACATGTAAAGTGATGTAGAGATTCTTTTATCCATTGGGCTATATAAAGTGACCTCCTCCTCCCTTTCTTCTTATACCTAAATGAGCATAGATCCTAAGCTATATCCATTTTCATCATCTTTGAGTATTCTTCATTGGAAGAACTAGCTATCTTCATTTCTTGCATCCATCCATCCAAGTTTTGAAGTCATATGGAGATATATCAAATGGTCTTGTAGCCATGGATTGACAAGACTCCATTCTTGAAAACCTTGGGATTCAAACATAAAATTAAACCTTTGATTACTAAGGATCTAAATAGGTTCATTTCATTTTATTATCATTAAATAAAGATACGATTAATGGATTAACATGTTAGTTTGAATATTTATTCATGTTCTAATGCAAGGATGTTGGTAGATTAGTCTTGTTTAAGATCTAAGCATGATGGTGCATTGATTTTGATTTAGCTTTATTTTAGGACTACTAGGTGTTAGTTCTAATTCTTTTTGCATTGCTAACAAATTCATGTACACATTTGGCATGCCCAGTGGGACAGATCCTTAGTCCCTTAGTTGTAGCTCAATTTTTGTTGTTATTTCAATATTTGGCTAACCCTTAATATGCACATGTGTGAAATGATGTTAAAATTCTTATGATTTTGTTAATCTTACATGTGTGGAGTCTTATTTAGAGCTTTAATTTTGATGGGTTATTGTCAATTTTGAGCTAACATGTTAAAATTTGAAGCTTTTTGAACTTGTTTACATCATTTGGCCATATTTTAACATCATCACCAGGTATAGTTTTTACAGGGGCACAGGTACACTAAACCACATGTAAGCACACAAAACCACACATAGGCACTAATCCCGGTGTGCATACACACACTATTGTAGTCTTTGTACTTTTCTGCTGTAAGAAACTTGTCAAAGTTAGCGCACGCACCCTAAAGGTAGCGCATGTACCCTTATACTAGCACACACACCATTTTTATAGCAGAAGCATCTCTCGGCTAGCACACATGCATTGTCATAAATTTTTACCTACTTTTTTTTGCTTCCTATGCACACACATCTATATCCTAGCACAAATGCACATATCCTAACACATGCATCTCTCGGGTAGCGCAAGCACTCTGCAGACCTACTACGTTTACATAGAGGGGTGTATACACCGTAACACACACACACATGTAGCCTAACCTATGTGAAGGTACCTTAGTCCAGGATTGCATGTCAATTCCGTGTTTACAAAGGTTTTTTCATTAGATGCTAATATCATTGTAGGTTTAATCTGTTTAATTTTTTATTTTGCAGGGTATGTTTACATGATTTTTTAGATTAGACATTGGATAAACCTTGCATGCTTAATCATAAGAGTAAGGTCATGTATGATCTTCCCTCGCATCTTTTGGGGTGATATTGGGAATAAAAATGATTCTTATATATTTTATTGCTTTGAAAAACATTTAGAATGTCCAAATTGGGTCAAGATGTATGAATTTTGTGTTTGAATTAAGTATTTTCCATTTTTGGTTTCTTAATTGGATTTTTCATTGTGTATGCTCTTCTCTTGCATTCTAGGATGATCTTGAGAATAAAAACAACATTTATTATTTTTATGTGTATGGAAAATTACTAATCCGTTATGCAAAACCAAAAATGCTTGTCAAAGAAAGGAGGAGTCAAGACAAAAAAACTACTAATACAATTTTCGTGCAGGTTTCCAAAAGGTGTTCAAGCAAACCACATCAAATTAAACAAGATAAAAAACACACCACAAACATCACACTGTATTTACAGGTTCGGATAAGGGTACGCCCCGTCTGCTTAAAACTAGGACATAACCCCTTTGGCATAAGCCTTAAGCTATAACAATGGGGGTGGTCCTAGGAACCCCAAAGTAGTCCACGCAAGAGGGAACCTTGTGGATGAAACAGAAATGCTCTGCACAACCTACTTGACTAGTATTACCATTTGTGAGATTTAGCGTCAAAAGTTATCCATATCGCAACCCTAGTGAGAGTACACGATGGACACATTTATTTCCCACTATGCTTGAAGGGGGTAAAGTAAAGTCGAGATACTCTAAGAATTAGTCAGTGTGACTTTTCTTGGAAAATCGAGCTCGCATCTAGATAACTTGTGACACCTAGTTGAGTGAACCACCTAGGAAGCTATCTTTGACTAGGAGCCAACTTGGACCATATCAAAACCAATTTGAGTTGAGAGCCATTATTCATTGTAGTTAGGCTTGGTTCATCACTTTGATTCTCCTTTGAATGATTATCTTGTTTATATTGTGTCACTACAATTTTGGTATTTACGTCTTGTTTCTTGTAAACTTGACCTAAATATCTATATTGTAATGTTACACTATATACACTTTAACAATTTCTAGGTATACTCTAGATTTAAGTTTGATTTCAATTATTACCTCAATTTTGAAAAGTGTTGAGTGTTACTACTTGTACGTGTTATATCAATATCATCTTGATATTAATACCTTACTTTCTCACAAATTTTGGTTAACATATCTTAATGGAATTGTTGTGTCACTCACAATCATAACTGCCATTTTTAGAATATAGGTCTTGATTGGATTCAGGCTTGCTTTCAGTATACTTTGTTTGGAGATCGTGTTAACTCCTTGTTATTACTTACGCCTTGTTCATTTCTTTGAACTTGACATAAGTAGTGACATTTTTTTAATCATCTCAAGACACCAACTACCTTTTTGGAAAAAAACTTAGGAAGTACGTCATTTGGTTGATTTTTCTAAGCATTGGGTAATTGTATCTTGTTTATCGCTATCGAATTATTCATTTAGAGAAATCACTTTGTCACATTGATACTTTGACATTCATTATAATTTTTAAACTCTTGAACATTATTTTTACGTTTAAGTTAGGCTTAATAATTATCTTTTGATCACATTCAAAAACACCCTAGTGAAACTCTCATACATCATGGACCCTAAAAATATTAGGAGCCAAAAAGTAGGCATTTGAAACAAGACAAACACAAACTTGGGAAACTTCAAACAAATAAGGGTCAAATCCCTTTATTGGCCATGATCTTGGGCCTTTATTTTCAGTGGGGAAAGAACTTGTAGATTATAGTGGTGATGAGTTAGGGTCACCACACACAGAATTTGACTTTGATCCCACCTTTTAGATGAATTCCTTTATAGGAAAAAATATCAGGTGCTAGCACGAGTGGTGGAATTAGGAGCTAGAATGCCTATATAACATGAGACAATCCCACCAAGGAATGAAGCTAATGAAAAGGAACAAACTCTCATTAACATGGAATATATACTAACACATGGACACACTTCCATGTCTAATGTAGGAAAAATAATATGGTGGGTTATAAAATTCCCTTCATCAAGATACCACATAAAGTTAGAATAGAACATGAGAATATAGAACAACCTCCACGCCGTGAAGAAGAAGAAGAACCTCTTGAGGGATAAGTCACTATTCAATAGAAAATCCAAAACCTTAGTTGAAAATTAGCATTTCTCACATCTCATGTACAGAAGGAAATGAACAAAAATGTGCATAAGATAAAACCTAAGGTCAAAGCTAGTGAAATTCACATGGAAAACCAAGAAGGAGAAAATATGGAATACAGTCACGTATATATCCCTACTTCTCCTACTAAAGATAAATTACTTACATAAGAAATGTAATCCATGAAAGCGATGCTTACAAGCCTTCAAGAAAGTAATGTTGGGAATAACAAGAAATACCAATATGAAGAGCTATGCCCCCATCCATTTGATAAAGCTATGACACTTCAACCCTTTCCTAAGAAGTTTGACATGCCAAAATTTGAAAAATACAGAGGGAAAGGTGACCCACGAGATCATGTGAAATATTTTTACATGGCATGCCAAGAAGTGGCATATAATGACAATTACCTCATACAACTCTTTTTGAAGAATGTAAGAGGACAATCCTTGGAATGGTTCACTCACTTACCTCGTGGGTCTATCTTCACATGGCCTAAACTAGTAGAAAGGTTTGTTTAACATTTCTCATACAACATAGAAAGTGACATAACCATGAAAGAATTATGTGGTACTAAACAATACCCTAATGAAACATTCACTAGCTTCTTGTAAAGATGGTGGGGATAGCCAACCGCTTCCCTTGTGCATTTCTGAAAAGTAGCTTGTGAGCATTTTTGTGCCTAATCTAAACCCAAACATCACTTTTCATTTACAAATGCATTGTGTTTGTACCTTTGAAGAGGTCATTAAAAATGGCATACAAATAGAAAAATCCCTCATTGCCAAAGGAACCATCAAATCACCTTCTAAAGATAATAAAAATGCCAAACCCATAGAAAAGTAAAAATCTTTAACAAAAACAAGAATGTGGTGGGAGACAGAATCAAAATTCCAAACAAGTACAAATAGTCCAAGTTGGTAAACCTTTTAAACTGACCAAAGGACCTATTCAACCACCACCTAAATGTAGAACATTCACTCCTCTTAATGAGCCTTTTTCTATAATATTGAAGCAATTGGATGCAGCCCACATGGTGACTTATCCCACGATGCAACCTTTTGATGATAATTCTCCTAAACCAACATGGTACAAAGAGCATGACTATTGTGATTTGCATCATGTCAAGGGACACAAGACAAACAAGTGCGTAAGACTTTTCCACTACATCCAAGATCTCATTGACAATGAAGAGATAAAATTTGACACCTAATAGAAAATCCAAACACCAAACAACAAGATGAGAATTATTCAAATAACCGCTCCCTAAACATGGAAAGTTAGATGAGAAAAGTCCGGATCAAGGAGATTCATCCAAAAGTTACAAGGCTATAAACTATCGATATACCAAAAGTGACAATAATCATTATGATTTTCTCATTGGATGTATCCACTCTTCCAATGAACATGTGAATACCATTAGGATCAAGGGAAATAATTGCACTACAGTAATGAGGAGCACCCATCTCATGATCCCAGAACCCTCTCTTGTCAACCTCAGGGATGGCTCTGACAACCTCTTAGAATAACTTGAGAAGAAATCTGCCAAGATTTCAATCTTATATCTTCTTAGGATATCGGATGTACATAAAGAAATCTTGTACAAAAATCTCCAAGAGTCAGGAGTGAAAATGGAAATAGACCCTTCACATCTACAATATGTTGTGGAAAAAATTGTGCCAGCTGAATACATATCCTTTAATAAAAAGAAAATATCTAGAGAAGATCACACACATAATCTCCTCAGTATATAGAGATATTTGTTACTTGTTAAAAAATAAAATGGGTACTTTTCGACAACGGGTCGATTTGAATATATGCACTTTGAAACTAATTAAACAAATGGGACAAATAAAATAAGATCTAGATTCCCATATTATTACCATAACCGCTTACGATAACGTGGAGCGGGAGTCACTTGGGACAATCACATTACCAATGGAGGTAGGAATAACTTGTCATAATACAAAGTTTCATGTCTTAGAATTGGAAATTCCATATAATATGCTTCGGGACACTCATGGATTCATGCCATGTGGGCCATAATGTCAACATTTCATCGTTGTATCAAGTTAAAACATGAGGGCACACTGTGTTGGGCCTTAAAATATTGGCTAAGTACAAGAAGGCGTGTGGGTGCATGGGTCATATATGAGGAAAGGCGCGTAAGGTAAAGGCACATAGGAAAATGTTTTAGAAGTGTTTAGCAGAACCTAAGGCACACACATGTTGATCAAATAATACTTGTCAAAGATCACAAAAGGAGTCCGCATGGGAAAGAAGGCCCAAAACCAAGGGTGTGGAAGGATAGGAAGGACCTGTGTGTAGAAGGAAAGTTCTACTTTTAGGACTTAGCTAATTTTGAGCATGAAGACCTATTTTTAGAAGATGGCATGTGGAACACACCAACAATGCAGGGATGTGTGCGCCATGCATTGTCTATCTTTGGAGAAGTGGATCGAAGTGTTTTTGCATGGAGATGAGTTGAGAATAGAATTGACACTTCAGTTAACTGTAAGAGGACTATAGATAACACACTTACATGTGTGGCTATGCTTGTAAACGATGTGTGGCTATTAATAGCATGCAACCTATTTCTGGAATAGATAAGCGGTGAAGGGCAAGTCCCCACCCTATATATATGATGTTAGGTACATAGTAGAAGTAGGTATGAATGGGTGAGTGTGAAGTGTGTGTATACACATATGACTGAATTACTATATCAGTTCCATATGCGCATTGGTATAGATTGACAATACTGTAAGGAGCTTCTATATTTATTAATAGATGGAAGATATTGGTCTGAATCTAAGTGTCATTATGTGTGTAGTTGAGTAGTGCATGTTATTAATTCAATCATGACTACTGTTTAAACTTGTTATTTCATAGATCTGAGGGTATCATGCATTATAGAAAGATGGATTAGTTATGAATCTATATGTTTCTTCCTTCATCATGTTAACATCATGCTACAACAACCCTAAAGAGGGACCTGGTACCTTTGCGTGCTTCAGGTGAGCGCTCAGTCAAGGCTGAGTGATGTGCCAGTGTGACTAGGGTGTTATCTAGTAAATTCTAGGCTACATCATTGGTTCTGTTTCTAGGACCTCTTTTTTAGTTTTTTTCAGGATGGTTCACGATGAAGATGTACCAATTAACTCTAGAAAGTATTGAGGAATGGATACATGATATAGAGGAAGAATATGCACGGTGGTTCAACAATGGATTTGAGTTTAACGCACACACTTGGGTAGAACAAAATCTATATGACAACTTATATGAGAGATTTTTTCTATCTTTCTAGTAGAACTATATGAGTGGCTTACTGCTTATGCATCTTAGTGGAATTGGAGGTATCACACACTTGTTTAGACATAGGAAGAATTTCAAGCCCTCTATGATGCTGATCTGATCTGGACTCGCGCAAAGGGATACATGGTTTCATGGTGTTCTAAATAGTTATATTATGGAATATTCAATTTTGATGTACTCTTTCCCAGAGGTAGTTGAATTCCGTTTTTGTGATATCCAAGAGGAACATATTTATAAGGTATTCCACTGGCGATCAAGATCTTAATGGTAACTTTGAACCTGGAGAGTAAACCGATGGCTAACTAAACTTCACACATGCGAGGGAAGGAACAGGTTTGGTTTAAGATGACAGACCTAGCGGCAGAGAGACAGAGAGAGGAAAGGTGGCTTAAGTATAATGAGGCATGTGAGAGGGAGATAGAGAAAAAAAGTTCCATTGCAGAAAGTATGGCGTGGAGGAGAGAGATGGATCGTGAAGGATTTACATCTCACGTAGAAGACGTGGAGCCAGAGCATTAGGAAATTCCCCATCTTGGAAAGCATGATAGATATTCCCCTTTGGCCTCACACAAAAGTGCACCAGTAGAGACTACTTGGACCGCAAGTGTGCATCTTAATCCACCTAGTGACCTAGCCCTTGTGTATGGTTTTTCAAGAACTAATATGATAAGTAACCAACAAACTATCTTAGGAAGTAGGAGAGCAGGGAGTAAGTCAGGGGATCAAGTACATTAATGGCAGAAAGATGACTTCAATGTCATTTGGAGGAGCATTCTTAGGCGCATCATCTGCATTGTAATGTGAGTGCACATAATGTTGGATTCAACTCGAAGTGGAACTTCCTCACGCATTATAGGTGTTCAATATAGTGTTACTTGTCGGAGCATAGGGAGTATATCTATAGGTCTTATTACAACTACAAGTGACAGATCGTGACGTATAGGTGGTTCTAGTTCTAGTGAATTTGGTGGTTATAGAGGCATAGGGAACATAGGAGGTTCCAGACAGGTGGTCAAGGTCCGCAAAGAACCACAAAATATCTATATGGAGATGTCTCTTCATCTCCTCAAGTATAGAGGTATAGAGGATGCTGCTGAACATGTGCATATGTGTGAAATATTGTGGTGCGCTAAAGGGATCACGAATTTTGAGTGAAGGGCAAGTCAATTCACCACTACATTATAGGGGTGCGCACATAATTGGTATAGGAAGTTTTACCTTGATCAAACTTGCGTGGATTATGCAACATTGAGAGATGATTTCTTGAAAGAGTTCTATATCCATGAGTTTGAGTAGAAGAGTGTAAGTGTGCTCAAGGATATCAAGAAAATCACTAATAAGAGTGTACATGAGTATGATGCTCATTTTAAGACACTTCTATCTAAGCTATCTTATGATATTCACACTAGCCAACATGCACAATGGTTCGTTGGAGGATTGATTACACCTTTTAGAAGGGCGCCGTCACACATAAGACATACAATGATCCATGTAAACAATTGGAAGAATATTTACTCGCTGAGGTAGTTGGGAGCATTGACACTGGCATTAGTCCATTCCTAGAGGCACAAATTACAGCTATGACAAAGTAGTTAGAAAATCTATCAACAAATTTAGCCCATGAAATGTGCTAAGGAATTTGTTGTACAGATTGTGAAGTGGAAGGTCACACCAAGAATAGTTTTCCTTGCAGATCTATATGCTTATTACTATTGGACTGTGAAATTTTTCATTTGAATCATGATACTAGTCACAATCCTTTGTTATAACGCATGATAAGGAAGAATTTATCTTGCTTTTGAAAGATTTACAGGTCCAAGACCCATGATACCATGGATTATCGGCTGATTGGTCAGATCTAGGATGCTATAGACCATGGGGTATGACAAAAGAGTATAACAGATAATTCTAAGGGTAAGAATGATTAATAGGATTGGGATCATAATCAAATGCGCTATGACATGAATGAGGGGTGTTTTAAAGGAGGTCATGGAAGGGGATGTGGATATCATGGTGGATATGGAGGACGAGGCCATGGTGGAGGAAGAGGTGAGTTACCTCATGGAACATGTTATACGTGCGGATCTCTTGACCACTATAGGCGTGAATGACCTTAGGATATTGCATGTTCTTTTTGCAAAAAGGACCATAACTATGAAGAGTTCTTGGACTTATATGAGCATTTGAGTAAGTAGCATAAGAAAGAAAACAAAGGCACCAAGATGGTTAAAATCCAGCGCATGGTAGAAGATCAGTGGATGCCCAAGATAGCAAAAGGATCTGAGGCATTGACGGTGAAGATTACTACATGCATTGAAGAAGCATGCACAAGAGAGGTATTACACTTGAATCCTACAATCACCAAGGAGGAGGTTTTCCATGTAAGGTACCCAGATCCCGCTCATCAGAAGGAAGTTTACCAGGATACCATGGAAGTGCTAAGGAATCTTCAGGGTGAGATACAGTACCTAAAGGAGAAGAAGAAAGCATTGGAGACACCCAAACTAATATTAATGATCTCGTGAGAGGTGTGCAAGATGTTGCGCTAGGAGAACATTATTCCACTATTAGGAAATTGGTTAAGAGGGAATACTCCAAGCGCAAGTCTTGATACCGATGATATATTCTCGCATGAAAATATCCCCCGATAAGCATTGAATATGACAAAGAAATTACTCAATTCATTTGTGGATGGGTGGTTGTTGAGAAACATATTGACCAATACAGGTGTGGAAGTAAATGTGCTTACATTAGATACATGGGTACAAATGGGGAGGCCTCCATCATAGCATCATCTAATGTGTTATTTATGGAAAACCTTACTAAGGCTACTCCTATAGGAGTTTTAACTATACAAGGGGTAAAGTTCACTAGGGATTTTGAGGTATTATCACTTGCCGAAGCCGATAATTTTCTAACCCTACTTAGATGTCCTTGGTGTTATGCGAATAATGCTGAATTGTGATTCAATAAGGGGTATATCAGATTTGAAAACAAGGAGGAAAGGGTTGTGATACCTTTGACAGATGGAAAGTCTATTCCATAAGTTGAGCCTCTAATTGAGGAGGACTTAAACAAAGTCTATGTATGCGCTATTCAGACCCGTGAGGTTAATGAACCATAAAAAAGGCATCCTACAAAGTGGGAGGATTCTCATTCTATTAGTGATAATATGAGTATTTCTTGCATGACAATTGTGCTCATGGTACATATGAATTAGTAGGACGTGAGGTGAAAATCATGGTTACGTGTAAGAATGGACTTCATTCGATTCGACGGATAGGTAGCACAATACCTTGGTATACAAGGGCAAAAGATCTTCCTACATTTTTGAAGGCCATGGAAACACAATGGATAGATCAAATTAAGAGAAGAGATATGTTAGTATATAAACTACGTAGGATAAAAATGCACCGTGGGTAGTCCATAAAGATAATCTTGTACACCGGGAAGAGATTGGAATAGATTTGTCTACGAGGTTTATAAGGAACAATGCACCTACACAAATCTACACTTATCATGCCAATCAACCTATTCAACATCACATTCAAAAGTGTGAGAGACTCTAGAAAACATGAAAAGAAGCATTACCACCTTCACTCGGGTACATTGGGTCAGTATTATACGCTGCAAAGATGCGCATGCGCCCGGTATGTATATGTAGAACTACATCGAGAGAATGGAAAATGACAAGATTTGATTACAAGAATGATCCAGACTTTCGAATACTTCTTGACTAAAACTCCTATAGAAGATGCATAAAGTTTGTCAAGCACTTAACTATGGGAGATAGTGCAAAAGCAGAAGAGCATATTTAGGAATTATTTGGTGAGGTAGAGTTCGAGCATGTTTTGAAAAGGAAAAAGTAATGGACTCCATACTACTTGAACACACTTGCCTTGAGAAAGAGAAAGGAAAGATGGTTTACATTGTGGATGACGAGGAAGTTGAGAACCTGGATATTGAACATTCACATAGGGTGCATGAGGTCTTGGACAATGCATACAAGGAAACACACACCTACCATGAAACTATGAAGACAAATAAGGTGAATATAGGTTCGAGGGCTGAGCCTAATTAGGCCATAATTAGGGACTACTAGTAGACTCAAAGGTAGCAAAGATCATTGAGTTACTCAGGGATTATTAGGACTTATTCCCTCGAGGATATCATGAACTTAAAGGCATGCATGAATAACTTGGGAAATGAATATAAAACTTAAGGATGGTACATGACCAGTTAGAAAGAGACATTATAGAATGAATCCTAATTTGTGTGAAAAGGTAAAGGAAGAAATTGATAAAATGTTGAAATCTAGAATTATCAAGCCCCTTGATGAGTCAGAATGGGTTAACCCAATGGTGATCAAGATCAAGAAGGATGGATGGATTTAGATATGTGTGGAATACAGGAACTCAATTCTACATGCATCACATATCCATTCCCTATGCCATTCACTAAGGAAATACTAGGAGTCATGCAGGCGTGAAATATATTCCTTCATAGATGGGTTTTCTAGGTATCATCAGGTTAGGATTTCTCAAGAGGATCAAGAAAAGAAAGCATTTACTACTTGAATGGGGTAGTTTTTCCTATACTATGATGCCCTTTGGATTAAAAAATGTGCTTGTTGTATTCTCGTGCATAGTTGTTCATGCATTCAAATATTTTATTCACAACTTCTTATAGGTCTACCTAGATGATTGGACAATATATGGGCTTGTGAAAGATCATTGTGACAATATGTGCTTAGTGTTTGAATGATGTAGAAAATTGAGCATCTCTTTGAACATCAAGAAGTGCATATTTGCTACGCCATTTGGGATACTTGTTAGGACATATAATCTGCAAGGAATTTTTTCTAGTTTATCCAAATTAAGGTCAGTGCAGTCATTATAGGCCTAGAAGTGGCTACCATTCAAAGTGAGGTGCGCAGATTTTTAGGTCATGCAGGATATTATAGAAAATTCATAAAAGGGTATGCCAAAATTGCTGCACCCTTGAAGAATTATCAAGGGGAAAGATACATTTTATCGGGGAGAACTCAGAGAGTGTGAGTTTGAGATATTAAAAGAGAAACTTACTACCGCACCCATTATGCACTTTCCCTCATGGGATAAACCATTTCATGTGCACGTGGACACTTTTAGCATGGCCATCGACACCGTGTTAGCTCAACCTAACGAAGGTATTATAGATCATCCAATCTGCTTTTTCTAGTAGGAAGTCGACTCCGCTAAAAAAATTATACAACTACGGAGCATGAAGCTTTGTCAATGATCTATGTATTATACAAGTTTTAAAAATACTTTTTAGCAACACCATTTGTGTTTTCTACAGATCACATGGCATTGAAGTGCTTGGTAAACAAGCCCATCTTACAGGGGCACATATGCAGATGGGTTCTCTTATTTCAAGAGTTTGACTTCACATTTGTGGTGAAGCTAGGGAAAAGCAATTCTGGACCAGACCATTTATCTAGAATCAATTTAGGAGAGGATGCACAGACAATTGAGGAAACAATGTCGATGTATATTTATATAGGTTACAACATGCACCCATGGAATTGGAAGACATTTCCATCTTTGTACAAACATGTATGACACCAGAAGGAATGAAAGCGTTAGAAAATAAGTAGCTTGCTATATGCGCAACACCATTTATGTTAATCAGTGGTGACCTCTACAAGCTAGGTAGAGATGAAGTATTACACTTTGTGTATTAGAGCATGAGCATAATTCCAAAGGAGGCTAGATTTTGAAATTTACTCTTTTCTATAGCAATTGTGGAGTGCGGTTTGATGTTGAGCTTCATATCACCAACACAAGAAATAAAAGCTACATTTATTCCATTTCCCTTTCTCATGTTTTCCTCCTTTCTTTCTCTATTTTGCATCTTTACAAGCATAGTAATCTTGAATAACCAAGAAGGAACTTGGTGTCCTTGATTGATGAACTTAAATAATTGTGTGTCTCTAGTTTTTAAGTCTTGCTAAATGCTCACATGTTTACTTTCCTTTAATTGAATGTTGAACTATTCCAGTTATTGTGTGTGAAATCTGATAGTGTATACTCACAACAATAACCCTCACTTTCCTAATTTCTCTCCTTTACCCCTCATATCTATAAATTAATCCTCAGACCCTCATATAAGCACTTTCTCATAGGTTCAAGAAGTGTTCATGTGTGATTACCAACCTATTTGGCCACCCCAAAACATTTAGATAGGATTAGGATAGTTTACATTTAATAATTGGAGCCTCCACATACACAAGAAGAAGGGGCATAGTCCTATGAACGTTGGTGGAAACACATAATTTGTAACACAAAAAAATATTTCACCAACATGATAATAGTGAAAGACAATCCTCAGACACCATCACATTATCCATAAAGGTTGGACCTCAAACATTGGATAAATTTTGTCATATTGTAGATGTTAAAACCTCCTATAACATTCTCCTTGGTCATCCATGGATTCACGCTATGCAAGTTGTACCTTCCACCTTCCATCAATGTATAAAGTTCCCTTATGAAGGTAAAGAATTTACCCTACTCATTAATACTAAACCATTTGAATATTGAAAGATTATAAAGGGGAGGTTTAAACTTGAAAATTATTTTCCTTCTATGGATAGATTTACATCTCCTTGCATTATTTATTTAACAAATGAAAACCACATTGATCTGGAGATCCTTTTGAAACTTCAACCTTCTACATCCACTTCTCCACTTGAGCTTAAGATCCTTGATAAAGGTATTGACGAATATGAATTCCAATATACCTTTCATATTGATAAATTACCTTTATCTATGTGAAACTATGGTAATCCCAATGCTCCCCATCTCAAAGAATCTCCCATTTACAATCTTGGTATAACTCATTGGAAATGGTTTGGATATCTAAAAGATGAACACATTTAGGGTTCTATGGGCTCTTGGTTATACGAAGATCAACTAGCTACATGATATGAATCCCCTAACTACAATAAAACACATAAAATGATGATAAACATGTAATGGAAGGGTAAAGAACTTGGAAAAAAATGAACAAGGTCATCTTGATCATGTCATGTAAATAGAAAATATCTATCACCATGGCCTAGGTTTCAAAACCTTTGAAACAATTCCTATAATATTTGATGTATTGACTAGTGGTGAGAATTATGAATCAAACATTGAGGCATGTTCCAAACATATCCTCTTTGATGACTTAGTTGACATTATTTTATTCAAATACCTTTACATCCATACTTTTGACTTCAACCTAGTACATCCTCATATTATAAGTTAGGATCAAAAAAATCACATATGTATGGATCTCTTTCAAAATGATGAAGCCGTTAAAGAGTTCGTGGGACGTGAGACCCTATACCACTTTCCAATCACAAGAAGTTATTTTATATCAAACTAAATGCAAATTATTATTTTGGTGAAAAACTCGAGTACCCCACCCATAAAACAAATAAAAACAAAAAAATTAAAAATGCAAAAATTCCCATAGTGAAACCCACATTGAGGCACTATCCGAGAAGTAAAAAAGAAAAAAGAGAAAAAATATAAAAAGAAAAAGGACATATCTCCTAGTGAAAACCTTTATAAGGTGATATCATGAGGGGAATCTCCTTTTGATCAAATAGAGAATCTACATCAACTTACAACATCTTTTCAAGAAAAAAACATTAAAAACTCTAATAGAGGACACCATTAACATCAACATTGGTACAAGTGAGGATCCTAAGCTCTTATAACTAGGTGAAAGTTTAACAAAATTAGAAATATAAGTATTTAAAAATATCCTTCTTGAATTACAAGATATAATTACATAGAAATACAAGGATATGCCAAGGTCGATCCTTCCTTGTGGTACACCATCCTCTTGTTCATCTATAAGTAAAGATCATCAAGAAAAAACTTAGAAAAAGCATTCAAAAGTTGCACTACTCATTAGAGAAGAGATTCATAAACTCTTAGAAGTGGTTTTCATAAGACCAATTGGAAATTCAGCGTGGATATCAAACATTATATTGGTTTCCAAGAAAACCTCGTGCATCCAAATCAGTATAGATTTCCATGATATAAACAAAGCATGTCTAAAAGATGACTTCCCATTACCAAATATTGACATGATCATTGATTCTATAATAGGCCATGAAATTCTCTACTTAATGGATGGTTTCTCTGGTCATAATCAAATCTAAATTGCCGAATAGAATCAACCTAAAATAACATTAACTACACCATGGGGAACATTTTGTTATAAAGTCATGCCTTTGGTCTCAAAATGCCGGTGCCACTTATCAAAGAGCCATGATAGTCATCTTCCATGACATGCTACATGATATTATGGAATATTATGTAAATGATATCCTAACAAAGTCAAAAACAAGAGTTGATCATCCAATAGTTTCAAGACACATCTTTGAAAGGATTCTCAAATATAAGGTTAGACTCAACCCAAAGAAATGTGTTTTTAATGTGACTTCAGGAAAAATATTGGGGTTCATCATTTCACAGAGAGGTATTGAATTTGACCCCACAAAGGTCAAAGCTATCATGGAAATTATTACTCTACAAAATATTAGATATTTACAAGGTCTTCAAGGTAAGATACAATACATAAAATGGTTCATATAACAATTAGAAGACGAGTGCCATCAATTCAATTGGTTTCTCAAAAGGATATATAGTTCAAGTGGAATAAAAATTGTCAAGGTTATTTCTCCAAGATAAAATAATATCTAGCAAATCCTTTGGTGTTTATGCCAAATGTTTCAGAAAAAAAAAAATCTATATGTCTACAAAAAAATATGTAATAGGAGCATTTTTAGCCCAACATAATGATCAAGGAAAAGACCAAGCTATTTACTATCACAAGATGACCTTGATTGATCATGAACTCAAATACTCCCAAAGTTAAGAAATTATGCTTAGCAATCACTTTCACATTTCATAAGCTATGCCATTATTTTATCAATCATATGACTAAGCTTATCTTGAAAGTAGATCCACTCAAGCATCTACTATCTGAACCTGTTATAATTAGAATAATGTCTAGTTCGGTTATTTTACTCAAGAAATTTAACATATAATTTTTTAATAAAAAAACCATCAAGAGAAAATCCCTTTCCAATTAGCTTGTTGTAGCACCCCTACCGGGTTTTGGACCTCTTCACTTGGAATTTCTAGATGAAGAAATCTTGTATGTTGATGTAATTCTCTCTTGGACTCTATTTTTTGATGGATCTTTTAATATCCAATGATTAGGAACACAAATTATAATACTCACACCGATGATTATTGATCGTAGAACACTTGAAAAAACCACACAAGAAGTCCATGTGGGAAAGAAGGTCATATTCAAAGGCGTGAATGGATAGGGAGAACACGTGCATGGAGTAGAAGTTTAGATTTTGGGACTTAGCCATTTTCACTCATGAAGGTCTATTTTTAGAGATGGTGTGCAGAGCACAAAAATGAGGCAGAGACATGTGTGCCATGCATTGGCTATTTTGGAGGACTGGATACAAAGAAATTTGCATAGACACAAAGCTAGAAAATAGATCTACTACTATCAGTTAACTACTAGTAGTCTATTGTTAACACATTTGCATGTGTGGCTAGTTTTGTAACGGCGCGTGGCTATTAGTAGTATGCGACCTATTTTTGGAATGGATAAGTGATGAAGGGAAATTCCCCACCCTTATATATATGTAGTGAACTGCATAGTAGAGAGAGAGGTATGATGGTGAATATAAAAGAGAGATATGTATTATGGTGAATATATAAACAGAGATTGACATGTATAGAGATATACATACATAGTGAGATTATGTTGCTAAATATGTTACGTGCATACTATTGTTATTGTAATGAATATTTTGTATACTTATTGCATTTAATATGATGGAGGATATTGGCTAAATCTAAGTGTTAGTTCTCTATGTATCTGAATCTAGTATGTCTTTGATCTCATCATGGTTAATATTTAGTTATGTTCTTCCTTAGAGACCTCGGTACCTTTACGTGCTTCTGGTGAGTTCTTAGTCCAGATGAGTGATGTGCCAAAGATGACTAGGGTCTTATTGGATTTGTATCATCAAATCTAGGTTCCATCATTGGTTCCATTGCTGAGAACTCTTTTTTAGTTATTTTCAAGATGGTTTGTGATGAAGACATACCGGTTGACCTTAACAAGTGTTAAAGAATGGATACATGATCTAGAAGAAGAATACACATGATGATTCAACAATGGATTTGAGTTTAACACATGCGTGTGGGTGGAACAAAATCTGTATGAAAATTTATATGAGAGCTTTTTTGCTATCTTTCTAGTAGAATTGTACGAGTGGTTGATTGCTTATGCATCTAAGCAGAATTGGAGGTACCACGCACTTGTCTAGATGCAGGAAGAATTCCAGGCCCTTTATGATGCTGATATGATTTAGACTCGAGCTATGGATACATGGTTCTGTGGTGTCTTGAACAATTATATCTTGGAATACTCAATTTCCACTTATTTGTGTCCAGAGGTAGCTGAATTCTAGTTTTTACGATATCCAAGGGGAGCTTACCTACAAGGCATTCCATTGGAAATCAAGATCTTGATGGTAACTTTGAATTTGGAGAGTAAACTAATGGCTAACTAAACCCCACCACATGTGGGGGAAGGAGAAGGTTTGGTGAAATGTGGAAGACTTAGTGCGAGAAAGGAAGAGAGAGGAAAGGCGGCTTAAGTATAATGAGGCATGTGAGAGGGAGATAGAGAAGCAACGTAATGTTGTTGAAAGTATGGTGTTGAGGAGAGAGATGGATCATGAAGGATTTGAAGTTCACATAGAAGATGTGGAGCCAGAGCATCAGGAACTCCCCATCTTGGAAAGCATAATAAGGATCCCCCCTCATCCTCATGCGTAAGCACACCCAGAGAGACTACCCGAGCTATGGGCACACATCTGAATCCACCTAGTAAACTTGCCCTTACGTTTGGTTTTTCAACATCTAGAAAAACATGTAGTCAACAAGCTAGTTCAAGCAATGGGAGAGTAGGAGCGAGTCTTATAATAGGCACAATGATGACAACACAAACGACTTCATTGTTATACATGAGTACCTTTTTGGGTGTATCATCAACACATAATACAAGCACACTAATTTTTGGATTAACTTTTGAGAGTAGTAACACTTTACAGACTATCGGGGTACAATTTATTTCTACTATTGGGACACAAGGAGTACATCTTTTGGTATGACCCTAGCTATAGGTTTGGGATCAGGAGGCATAGGTAGCTCTGGTTCAGGTAGATCTGGAGGTTCTAGATTAGGTGGGCAACTTTCGTACTAACCCTAGAGTATTTATATGGAAATTTCTCTTCGTCTTCTAGAGTATAGGGGCATAGAAGATGCTACCGAACATGTGCATATGTGTGAAATAATATGGTGCAAAATGGAATCATGGATTCTGAGTGTCGAGCAAGCCAATTTTCCACTACGTTACAAGGGTATACCCACCGCTGGTACAAAAGTTTGAACCTAATCAGACTTGCGTAGATTATACAACTTTAAAGGATGCATTCCTTAAAAAGTTTCATATCCCTGAGTTTGAGTAGAAGAGTATAAGTGTGCTCAAGGATATTAAGAAAGGAACTAATAAAAGTTTTAGAGAGTATGATGCATAGTTTAAAATGCTATTATCAAAGCTTTCTGATGACATACATGCAAGTCAACATGCACAATGGTTCGTTGGGGGATTGATTACCCCTTTTAGGAGGAAATCATCACATAAGACATACATTGATCCATGCAAAGCACTTGAAGAAACTTTACACATTGAGGTAGTTGGGAGCATAGATACTGGGGTGAGCCCGCTCTTAGAAGCACAAATAATAGCAACAGAAAACTAGTTGGAGAAACTATCAATAAATTCAACACACGAGATGCACATAGGGATTTGGTGCATAGATTGTGAAGTAGAAGGTCACACAAAGGATATTTTTCCTTACAAAAAGTACGCTTGTTGTTGATGGATTGTGAAATATGCCATTTAAACCATGATGCTAGATGTTGCCCATTATTACAACACATGATAAGGAAGAATGTTTCAAGCTACTATAAAATCTACAGGTCCACGACTCATGACATAGAAGACTACCAACTGATTAGATAGATCCATGATGCTATAGATATTGGTGTATGACAGACAAGAGTTTTAGATAACTCTAAGGGAAAGAATGAGCATCAGGACCAGGATCACAATTAGGCATGCTATGATCGAAATGAAGGGTGTTTTGAAGGTGGTTGTGGTAGAGGTCGAGGATACTATAGTGGATTTGGAGGATGAGGCTGTGGTGGTGGAAGAGGCGAGTTTCCTCGTGGAACATGTTATACATGCAGATCTCCTAACCACTACAGTGCATGAATGTCCTCATAATATTACATGTTCTTTCTATAAAAAGAACCATAGCTATGAAGAGTGCCCAGAGTTATATGAGAATCTGAGTAAGCAACATAAACAAGAAAACAAAGGTGCAGGATGGTTAGGATACACTATTGACAATCAATGGATTCCCAAGATGGAAGCAAAATATGAGGCAATATAAGTGAAGATCGTGAACAACGCTGAGGTAGCACGTGCTAGGGAAGCATTGCAGTAAAAGCCTACCATCACTAAAGAGGAGGTTCTTCATACACGGTACCCAGATCCTACCTATCAAAAAGAGGTTTTTAGAACCCATGGAAGTTCTAAGGAATATTTAGGGTGAGATACAATACTTAAAAGAGAAAAATAAATCATCGAGATGGTCCAAACTGATATAGATGACTTGAGAGAAGTGTGCAAAATGTTACGCAAGGAGAACATAATTCCATTATTAGGGAGTTGGTTAAAAGGAAACACTCCATACGCAAGCACTAAGATTGTATGGCATATCCTACATGTAAATCTCCCTCCTCATAACCTAGATCATGACAAGGAAATCACTTTGAATACTATTGTGGATGGGTGGCTGTTGAGTAATATACTAATTGATATAGGCACAAAAGTCAATGTTCTTACCTTGAATGTATGGGTACAAATGGGAAGACCCCCATTGCAGCCATCCTCTAATGTATTATTCATGGTTAATCGTACTAAGGCCACTCCCATAGGAGTTTTGAAAGATGCATCCATTACCATACAAGGAACCAAGTTCATCAAGACTTTGATTTTTTAGTGTCGAATCGATAGCTTCCCACTCTATTGGGGCATCCTTGGTGCTATGTAAATAATGTTGATCTTTGGTTCAACAAGGGCTATATCAGTTTTGAAAATAAAGAGGAAAGAGTTATTATCCCTTTAACAGATGGAAAGTCCATGCCCTATGTTGAGCCCTTAAGTGAAGAAGATCTAAATAGGATTTATGTACGTGCCATCCAAGATCCATAGATGATTGAACCAACCAAAGAAGGACTAATTTAGTGGGAGGATGCACAATCCATTAGTGATACTATGAGTGTTGCATGTGATAATTGGGCTCACAACACTTATGAGTTAGTAGGGTGCGAAGTAAAGAGCATATTCCCTTAAGGCACAAAACCACGTTATGTCAGGAGGATAGGTAACAAATCGGTACCTTGTTACACAAGAGAAGGGGATCCCATGGTATTCCTGCGTGCCATGGAAGAAAAATAGATAGACCCACTGAAAGAAGAAATATGCTAGCATATACACTACATGGGACAACAACACACTGGTGGGTGGTCCACAGGATAATCTTGTCGATGGAATGAAATTGGGGTTTATCTTACTAATAGGTTCTTTAGGAGCAATGCACCTACTCAAATATGTAATTATCAAGGTAATCAACTTGTTCAAAACCATGTTCAGAAGTGTGAGAGACTTTGGACAGAAGGGCAGGAAGCTTTACCACCTTCGCTATGGGTGCACTAGTTTTATTCCACTTTACAAGGCTGCGCGCATGCTATGCTAAGTATGTATAAATAGAACTCTATAGAGAAATTGGAAATTGACAGACTTTAATTGTAGGAATGGCCTAGACATTTGACTTCTTCTCTACAAATCCTCTAGTAGAAGAAGCATTGAAATTTATCAAGCGCTTAACTATGGGGGATAGTTCCAAGGTTGAGGAACTCCTTTAGGAGTTATTAGATAAAGAAGACTCAGGAGTGCATATTGATGATGAACCAGAGGCCGATGCAACATTGTTTCAACATGCTTTCCTTAAAAAAGAGAAAGGAAAAATTGTCTACTTAGTGGATGAAGAAGTAGATAATATGGATGTAAACTATTCAACATAGAGATGTGAGGTATTGGATAGTGTGGATAAGACCACATGTGCCTATCATGAACCAATGAAGACAAAGTGAGTGAATATTGGAACAAATACTGAGCCTAAGGAAGCCATAATTAGAGACTATTGGTCGACTTCTAAAGTGGAAAAATCATAGAGTTATTAAGGGATTACCAGGACCTATTTCCTATGGGCTACCATGAACTTAAAGGTATGCATGAATCGTTAGGGGAGATGAAGATAAAGCTTAAAGAGGGTGTGCCAAAGTTAGAAAGATACATTATAGAATGAACCCCAATTTGTGTGAAAAGGTCAAAGAAGAGATTGATAACATGTTGAAGTCTGGGATTATCAAGCCCCTTGATGAGTCAGAATGGATTAGTCCAATGGTGATTAGTATCAAGAAGGATGGACGGATTAGAATATGTGTGGACTATAGGGAGATAAATGTTGCATGTGTAATTGATCCATTTCCTACGCTATTCACTGAGGAAATACTAGAAGGAGTTACAGGCATGAAATCTATTCATTTACAGATGGGTTCTCTGGGTATCATCAGGTTTAGATTTCCTTGGAGGATCAAGAAAAGACTACATTTACTACTGAATGGGGTAGGTTTTCCTATACTGTAATGCCCTTCATCCAAAAACATTCCCGTTGTATTTTTACAAAGATAATTATCAAAGAATTCAAAGAATAAATTCACAAATTCTTACAGCTATATTTAGACAATTGGACGGTGTATGGATTAGTTAAGGATCACTATGATAATATGTGCTTGATGTTTGAATGGTGTAGATAGTTGAGTATCTCTTTAAACATCAAGAATTTCATATTTGCTACACCATTTGGGATACTTTTAGGACACATAATTTGTAAGGAGGGTTTTTGGTTGATCCAACAAAGGTTGTAGTCATTATAGGCCTAGGGAGCCTACCAGTCAAAGTGAGGTGCACAGATTTTTGGGTCATACAGATATTACAAAAAGTTTATCAAAGGTTATGCCAAAGTTTTCACACCATTAGAAGAGTTATTGAAAGGGAAAGGTACGTTCTATTGGGGAGAACAACAATAGCTGCACATTCAAGACATTAAAGGAGAAACTTACTACCACGCCTATTCTATGTTTTCCTTCGTGGGACAAACCATTTCATGTACATGTTTATGCCTCTAGCATGGCCATTGGCATGGTGTTGGTGTAACCTTGAGAAGGTATTGTAGATCATTTTATTTGTTTTACTTGTAGAAAGTTGACTCCTACCGATTAGAATTACACAACTACAGAGCGCGAAGCTTTGTCGATGATCTATGCGCTACATAAATTCCACTAGTATCTACTAGCTACACCATTCATCTTTTATACAGATCACATGACATTGAATTATTTGGTAAATAAACTTGTTTTACAAGGGCGCATATGTTGATGGGTGCTCTTATTTCAAGAATTTGATTTCACACTTGTGGTAAAACTAGGAAAAGTAATTTTGGAATAGACCATTTATCAATAATAAAGTTAGGAGAAGAAGCATAGGTGATTGATGATAACATGCCGTATGCACAGTTATACAAGTTACAATGTGCACCATCAAAACTAGAGGACATTGTTGTCTTTCTACGAACATGGATGACACCAAAAGAAATGAAATCCTTGGAGAAGAAACAAATTGCTATAAATGCCACACCTTATATGTTAATCAATGGTGAATTATACAAATTGGGCCGAGATGAAGTATTACACCATTGTGTATTGGAACATGAGTGCACGGGTATTATGGAAGAAGCTCATGGTGGAATTGTAGGTGGCCACTATGTAGGTGATGCCATAGCATGCAAGATTCTACTCACTAGATTATGGTGGGAGACCCTCTATAAAGACCATAAGGAATATTGTAAGGAATGTGATCATTATCAATGTCTTGGAAAACCATGTCAATGAGATGAAATGCCTCTGAGACCTATTACTATCACAAAAATGTTTGAGAAATGGGCTATAGATTTTGTGGGTCCTATTTCACTAGCTACACATAGAACTAGGATCATGTTACATCATAACTTGCACAGACTATCTGAAAAGGTGGGAAAAAAACACCTACCAAGGACTCGTATATAAAGGCTACAACAAATTTCAGCTTTCTATGGGAAAATATTATTACAAGGTATGGATGTCCTTTAAGTTTGACCAGTGATAGGGGCACACATTTTCTTAATGAGACAATCATAATTTTATTGGATGAGTTCATGATTACACACCATAAGACTATACCTTATCATCCTCAGAAAATGGAACTCGCCAAGCTTTCAACAAAATTTTGAGCCAAACATTGACAAAAATCTATGATGTTGGAAGAAAGGATTGGGATGATAAAGTATCTATAGTACTTTGGGCATATCAAACAACATACAAAAGGTTGAACAAAGTAACACCATTTCAATTAGTGTTTGCATGTAATCTATTCTTCCTATGGAATTTATGTTGTCTTCTTTGAGTATTGTGCTCTCACTGGAGGTTTAGCTAATGAGAAATATTTAAAGAATTAATTGAAAAGATAATTTAGATGGATGAGCGATAAGCCATAATACGTTGGATTCAGAAGCAAGAAAAGGCTAGGTAGAAAACATGACATGACAAAAACATAAGGGACAAGAAGTTTGAGATTGGATAAATGGTGCTTCTCTATGACTCTAAGTTCTTGTGCCATCCAGGAAAACTTAAGGTACATTGGTTGGGCCATATGTTATCACTTACATCCTTGAAACAAGCACTTGCCAGTTAGAAGCACTTGATGGAACATGGCTACCCGGTTACTTCAACGGGAGTAGGTTGAAGCCCTACTATAAATAAGTCTTCTTGGTGTTTTTAATAAGGTAGTATTGCCATTTAGATTAGGTTTTCAATTCTATATTTCCTTAATGTGTTTCCTTCTTTGTTGCTATGATTTTTCAATTTAGTTGGTGTGTTGTGTAATAAGTGCACTTGCGTGCATGAAGCTAATTACTATATGAAGCATGTTTATGCGTAGAGGACTACACATACTTTTAGTGTGGGGTGGATTTTTGGTATCCAGGTATAAGATTATGGGAATTGAAAGATAAAAGGAATAAGTTGCTACAGGTGCTTTTCAAGCCAAGGGATTGCTTCTAAAAAGTTACCAAAGATGGAGATGAATGAAGGGACAGATAATGCTAGGTAAACAGAGGCCATAACAACTACCAAAGAGAAGGTTTAGTGATAAGGTACCCGGAGAAAGGAAGTGCGTTAAGAGAAGTCTATAACCATAGGGTAGGAAGGTGTGCTAGTAGGTTATAGCTAGGCGTGAAGATGTACCGCGTGGAAAGAACAAAGTTGGTCAATACATGAGAGGATATTTGGTAGGTGAAGGAGAAATAAGTGCATAAAAATTTAAAAATGTATATAAGGATGGGATGCAAGTTCATTTTTACCGTTGCGATTAAGATTTTTAAAAAAGAGCAAAGTGATCAAATTGAGGTGCAAAAGGTGTGTAACCAGACATGATGAAGAGATCTATGCATAGAAATATCTTGCACCCCTAGTGGTGAAGGGTTTGAAGGAAGCAAGGTGACAGAGAGGAGCTAGGGCACATGATTTCACCTAGGGAATGCTGAATCAAGCTAGGGTTTTGAATCACACATTACAAAATTCAAGAGGCAAGTATCTATAAAGGATCAGAAGGTAAAAATGGCACCCAAGAAATAAGTTACAAAGCAAGAGTGAAGGGAAAGAAAAAGGTGGTCAAAGAAGAAGAGGAGATGGCTCCCAAAAGAATTTTTTTCTGAAATGTAATATCTAGAGGGGGTCATCGTAGGCTAGGAGTGGGATTCTCACATATGGAGAAGTAAGGTGAGTGAGTATAATCACCGTACCACAAAGAATAAGAAGGATCTTGATGCCTTGCTAAACAAAAAGACAAATAAACACATGACAGAAGACATGTTGGTGTATGATGATGTCAAGTAGAAACTCTTGAATAAGATTGGAGTTTACTAACTATATGAGCTCCCTTAATTTAGGAAATATGAGCCCTTTTAATAATGGCTCATGAGCAGAGTGCACGAAGATTTTTTCTACTTTGCAGGATGTAGAGCCAGAATCTACACCGCGCTAATCTCCATGATAACAAGATTGAAGGGCACAGAGAATATTTGAAATATGATTTAACAGACAAGGCCGCAATCTTGGAGACCAAAAAGGAGATGGGGTAAAAAGGGTCCACGTAGCATGGACATAGATAAACTGAAGAAGTATCTAGTTGTGCAAGCATCCACACATCTTGTTACGAAGCTAAATGACTAGGAAAGGTGGTCACAAGTGACCACCATGTGGCTACACATTACATTGAAGAAACTATCATTGAGGAAGCACACACAAGAGGAAAGATCAGCTTTGGAGATGTTCTATTATCACTGGTGTTCATGGAGATCGAGTACCTGATGGACCAAAAGAGAAGATATGGGAGTATCCCATGGAGCACAAGTCACCTACAGAACACTTCAAAAAGTACTTGTGTGAAGGATAAATGATGGAACAGTCAATTAAATAGCTAAGAAATGGTACGATATGCTCTCGTGCATGACCTTTAAAGAATAATGGAACACCCCAAAGACTTGCCTTTCTGGGTTTGAAAGGTAATTCAGTTTGTTGTATACCAGCACTTTTGTATAGCGCAGTTCACCATGAGGGATGGAGAATGGAGCCCTTGGTGTAAGTTACCATATGCCTTCACATAAAGGTACTTCCAGGCATTAGACACAGTGTTCTCGGATGCGATGCCTAAAGTTCAATGTGGATAAAGTAGATTGTGACTACCACACGCTAAGGAAGAAATATGTGTATCCAGGATAGGATGCATATATTAAAAGGCTCATTTTAGATGTATTGAGAATTAAACTAGTAAGTTTGGCTATGGGAGATATTAGAGAAGCACTAGTGTACCTCTAACTGAATCCCAAGTTAGAAAATAAAAATTATGTGGAAGATGATTTAACACTTCTAGCACCACCAAAGGGTAAGCATACCATGGAGAACATTCCAGTGCCTAAACCCACAGAGCCAATTGAAGTGGATGATGAGGAGGATGGGCACGAGGATAGTGGTGGTTTGGAACATAAAGGTAGAAGACATCCTATGAATAAGGATGAAGCTGAGCATGTAATTACACCACCTCAGCCATAAGAGGGGGATGATGATGAATTGGATGTAGTCTAAGGAGAGCGCATATTTATGAGAGTGTTCAGGAGAATAAGGACCCAAGGTGTTACTTCACAAACAATGCACAAATCACCTAGACTCTCTCCACAAAAGGAGACAAACATGAAAAGGAGAAGGAAACTGAAATTGAATGAGGAAGCAGAAGATTTAGAGGAAAGTGTGCCTAATTCTCCTACACCTCCAGAGAATGTAGAAGAACAAAAAGATGAAGAAATGAAGGAAGGAGAAGAGGAGGAAAAGGGAACAGATGAGATAGCTATAGAGACTACTCAGGACATGGAGACACAAGTCCCAAATCTAGAAGCTCAAGTTCCTAAGTAGCCTAGGTCTAGAAGAACAAGTGGGAGCACATTCCACCAGCCATGGGTTATGTGGAGGACATAGGTAAAATTGTCCACACCCATTTCTAGAGCACACTAACACAAAAGGAATTATATGGCTGGGAATTAATGGATGAAGATATGGCTACAATGCACACAAGGAAGCAATTATCATGGTCAATGCACATGCACATGGATGAACCAAATTTTGATGTGTGTGAGGAGTCATGTATATCAAGGAGGTTGAAAAAGACACCTCAGGATAGACACATGATAGTAAAGCCTACTGTCATGTCAGATGAATAGGTGAGCAATGCATTGGTGAAAGTATCAACAGAGGTGGCAAGGTGGAATATGGACAAGGATGCCACAATTAGGGTGCTCAGGGAAGAGATTAAAACTAAGGATGGGGAAATAGTGTGCCTAACAAAGGAAAGCGTCTTAGCACAAAAAAATAACTCTATATTTATCAACATCGCAGAGGAAATTGGTGATAATGTCATAAGAGCTAGGCCACACTTAGAGCTAAAGGTGCTAAAGACATTTCCTTTAGCAATACACTATGTAGGTACATTGGTGGACCTAGTACTTGAAGATGAACCTCTACACATGCTAGCACCAAAGGATCCAAAAAGAGATGTAGATCAAGAAAATGCTTTGGTGATGTGAAAGATTGCATCATATGAAGGACTCAACTGTAAGTGCTATAAGAAGAATCAAGAAATAAGACAAAACCTTGAACATTTGCACAACTCTGCAGGGTGATCATCAACATAAAAATTCTGGAGGAGAACAATGGGGTCTAGAAAGTGATGAAGGATGAAACATTGGGTCAGCAGAAAGATTATCAATGGTTAAACAGAAGCGCCAGGGCCTGACAACAACCCAAGAACCACACAAGAATTGATTGGAAGAGTATATATGTCCTTTAAGTTTGACCAGTGATAGGGGCACACATTTTCTTAATGAGACAATCATAATTTTATTGGATGAGTTCATGATTGCACACCATAAGACTACACCCTATCATCCTTAGGAAAATGGAACTACTGAAGCTTTCAACAAAATTTTGAGCCAAACATTGACAAAAATCTACGATGTTGGAAGAAAGGATTGGGATGATAAAGTATCTACAATACTTTGGGCATATCGAACAACATATAAAAGGTTGAACAAAGCCACACCATTTCAATTAGTGTTTGGCATAGAAGCTATTCTTCCTATGGAATTTATGTTACCTTATTTGCGTATTGTGCACATTGGAGGTCTAGCTAATGAGAAAGATTTAGAAGAATGGATTGAAAAGATAATTTAGATGGATGAGTGATGAGCCATAACATGTTGGATTTAGAAGCAAGAAAAGGCTAGGCAGAAAACATGACATGATAGAAACATAACGGATAAGAACTTTGAGATTGGAGAAATGGTGCTTTTGTATGACTCTAAGTTCTTGTGCCATCCAAGAAAACTCAAGGTACATTGGTCAGGCCATATGTTATCACTTACACCCTTGAAACAAACACTTTATAGTTATAAGCACTTGATGGAACATGGCTACCCTAAGCATTACTTCAACGGGATTAGGTTGAAGCCCTAATATAAATAAGTCTTCTTGGGGTTTGTAATAAGGTAGTATTGTAATTTAGATTAGGTTTTCAATTCTGTATTTCCTTAATGTGTTTCCTTCTTTGTTGCTATGATTTTTCAATTTAGTTGGTGTGTTGTGTAATAAGTGCACTTGCGTGCATGAAGCTAATTACTATATGAAGCATGTTTATGCGTAGAGGACTACACATAATTTTAGTGTGGGGTGGATTGTTGGTATCTAGGTATAAGATTATGGGAATTGAAAGGTGAAAGGAATAAGTCTGCTATGGGTGCTTTTCAAGCCAAAGGATTGCTTCTAAAAAGTGACCAAAGATGGAGATGAATGAAGGGACAATATAATGCGAGGTAAGCAGAGGCCATAACAACTACTAGTAGAAGGTGTAGTGATGAGGTACTCGGGTGCAAGGAAGTGTGTTGAAGAGAAGTCTATGACTAGAGGGTAGGAAGGTGTGCTAGAAGGTTATAGCTAGGGCGCGAAGATGTACCGCATGGAAAGAAAAAAGTTGGTCAATCAATGAGAGGATATTTGGTAGGTGAAGGAGCAATAAGTGCATAAAAATTTAAAAATGTATATAAGGATTGGATGCAAGTTCATTTTTACCGTTATGATTAAGATTTTTAAAAAAGATCAACGTGATCAAATTGAGGTGTAAAAGGTGTGTAACCAGATGTGATGAAGAGATCTATGCATAGAAATAACTTGCACCCCTAGTGGTGAAGGGTTTGAAGGAAGCAAGGCAACAGAGAGGAGCTAGGGCACATGATTTCACCTAGGGCATGCTAAATCAAGCTAGGCTTTTGATTCACACATTACAGAATTCAAGAGGCAAGTATCTATAAAGGATTGCAAGGTAGAAATGGCACCCAAGAAAGTAGTTGCAGCAAGAGTGAAGGGAAAGAAGAAGGTGGTCGAAGAAGAAGAGGAGATGGCTCCCAAAAGATTTTTTTCTAAAATGCAATATCCAGAGGGGGTCATCGTAGGCTAGGAGTGGGATTCTCACATAAGGAGAAGTAAGGTGAGTGAGTATAATCACCGTACCGAAAAGAATAAGAAGGATCTTGATGTCTTTCTAAACACAAAGACAAATAAATGCACGATGGAAGACATGTCGGTATATGATGATGCTGGTGAGAAGCTCTTGAATAAGATTGGAGTTTACTAACTATATGAGCTCCCTTACTTCAGGAAATATGAGCCCTTATACTAATGGCTCATGAGCAGAGTGCATGAAGATTTTTTCTATTTTACAGACGTAGAGCCGTAATCTATGCCATGCTAATCTCCACGATAACGTGATTGAAGGGAACAAGAGAAGATTTGAAAGATGATTTAATAGACAAGGCTGTAATCTTGGAGACCAAAAAGGAGATGGGGTAAAAAAGGGTCCACACAAAATGGACATAGATAAACTGAAGAAGTTTCTAGTTGTGCAAGAAGCTGCACATCTTGTTACGAAGCTAAATGACTAGGAAAGGTGGTAACAAGTGACTACCATGTGGTCAGCACATTACGTTGAATAAATTATCATTCAGAAGCACAAACGGGAGGAAAAATCAGCTTTGGAGATGTTCTATCACACCGTGTTCATGGAGATCGAGTACCAAGGACCAAAAGAGAAGATATGGGAGTATCCCATGGAGCACAAGTCACCTACGTAATGATTCAAAAAGACCCGAGAAATGGTACGATAGGCTTTGCATGACCTTTGAAGAATAATGACACACCCCCAAAGACTTGCCTTTGGTGGTTTGAAAGGTAATTCAATTCATCAGTATACCAAAGACTTTCGCATAGCACACTTGCCATGAGGGATGGAGAATGGAGCCCTTGGTGCAAGTTACCACATGCCTTCACATAAAGGTACTTCCAGCATCAATACATAGGTTCTCGATGTGTGATGCCTAAAGTTCAATGCGGATAAGGTAGATTGTGACTACCACATGCTAAGGAATAAATATGTGTATCCAGGATGGATGCATATATTAAAAGGTTCATTTCAGATGTATTGAGAATTAAACTAGTAATTTTGGTGTGGAGATATTAAAGGAGCACTAGTGTACCTCTAACTCGAAGCCCAAGTTAGAAAATAAAAAGTATGTGGAAGATGAGTTCACACTTCTAAGCACCACCAAAGGGTAGGCATACCATGGAAAACATTCCAAAGGCCTAAACCCACAGAGCCAATTGAAGTAGATGATGAGGAGGATGGGTGCAAGGATAGTGGTGGTTTGGAACATAAAGGTAGAAGACATCCTATGAATAAGGATGAAGTTGAGTGTGCAACTACACCACCTTAGCCACAAGAGGAGATGATGATGAATTGGATGTAGTCCAAGGAGAGCACATATTTAAGAGAGTGTTCAGGAGAATAAGGACCCAAGGTTCTACTTCACAAATAGTGCAAAATCACCTAGACTCTCTCCACAAAAGGAGAAAACGTGAAAAGGAGAAGGAAACTGAAATTGAATGAGGAAGTAGAAGAGTCAAAGGAAAGTGTGCCTAATTCTCCTACACCTCCAGAGAACATAGAAGAACAAAAAGATGAAGAAATGAAGGAAGGAGAAGAGGAGGAAAAGGGAACAGATGAGATAGCTACAAAGATTGCTCAGGACATGGAGACACAAGTCCCAAATCTTGAAGCTCAAGTTCGTTAGTAGCCTAGGTCTAGAAGAACAAGTGGGGAGAAAATTCCACTAGCCATGAGTTATGTGGAGGACATAGGTAAAATTATCCACGACCATTTCCAGAGCACACTAACACAAAAGGAATTATATGGCTGGGAATTAATGGATGAAGACATGGCTATAGTGCACACAAGTAAGAAATTATCATGGTCATTTCACATGCACATGGATGAACCAGATTTTGATGTGTGTGAGGAGTCATGCGTATCAAGGAGGTTGAAAAAGACACCTTAGGAAAGAAACATGATAGTAAAGCATACTGTCATGTCAGCTGAATAGGTGAGCAATGCATTGGTGAAAGTATCAACAGAGGTGGCGAGGTGGAATATGGACAAGGATGCCATAATTAGGGTGCTCAGGGAAGAGATTAAAACTAAGGATGGGGAAATAGCGTGCCTAACATAGGAAAGAGACTTAGCATAGAAAAATAACTCTATATTTATCAACATCGCAGAGGAAATTGGTGATAATGTCATAAGAGCTAGGCCACACTTAGAGCCAAAGGTGCCAAATACATTTCCTTTGGCAATACACTATGTAGGTACATTGGTGGACCTAGTGCTTGAAGATGAACCTCTACACATGCTAGCACCAAAAGATCCAACACAAGATGTAGAGAAAGAAAATGCTTTAGTGATGTGAAAGATTACATCATATGAAGGATCTGCAAGTGCTACAAGAAGAACTGAATAAATAAGACAAAACCTTGAACATCTGCACCACTCCAGAGGTGCTCATCAACATAAAAATTCTGGAGGAGAACAATGGGGTCTAGAAAGTGATGAAGGATGAAACATTGGGCTGCGCAGAAAGATTATCAATGGTTAAACAGAAGCGTAGGGCCTGGCAACAAACCCAAGAACCACACAAGAATCAATTAGAAGAGCTTGGGAAACTCATTGCGTAGAAGATGGATTTACTAGAGGGAAGGATGACTGTAATGTCCAACATTGTGTT
This sequence comes from Taxus wallichiana var. yunnanensis, assembly GCA_018340775.1. NCBI lineage: Eukaryota > Viridiplantae > Streptophyta > Pinopsida > Cupressales > Taxaceae > Taxus > Taxus wallichiana. The sequence continues at coordinate 277,846,873 of CM031244.1, forward strand.
GGTCTTGTAGAATGAGAAAGGAGAGATCATGAAAGATGAACTGGAGTCCATTGTTGTGGAAATTCTAGAAAAATTAGAGGAAGCACTCGCTGAGTGGAAGACCTTGGAGGCCGAAATAAAATAGGAATATCCTGAATTAGTTGTTCAGGTTGCAGAAGAAGAGACTGCAGATTAAAAACATTCTTTCATTTATCAAAATTCTTTCCATTCTTCTATTCTTTGATTCATTTTGAAGATGACCATTATCGGGGTGACAATGAAATTAGTGTGGGGTAATGTTGATTAGAGAACAATTGAAAAAAATCACACAAGAAGTCCACATGGGAAAGTAGGTCATATTCAAAGGCACAAATGGATAGGTAGAACACACGCGTGGAACTAAACTTCAGATTTTCGGGACTTATCCGTTTTCTCTCATGAAGGTATATTTTTAGAGATGACATGTAGAGAACAAAAACATGGCATAGATGTGCACACCATGCATTGGCTATTTTTGGAGGACCGGATACAAAGCAATTTGCATGGACACAGGCTAGAAATAGATCTACTACTATCAATTAACTACCAGTAGTATTTTGTTAGCAAACTTGCATGTGTGGCTAGTTTTGTAACGACGCGTGGCTATTAGTAGCATGTGACCTATGTTTGGAATGGATAAGCGGTGAATGGATATGCTATTAAATCGGTTACACACATACTACTATTATTGTAATGAAGCTTGTGTATACTTATTACATTTAATATGATCGAGGATATTGTCTGAATCTAAGTGTTAGTTCTATGTGTATATGAATCTAGTATGTTTTTGATCTCATCATGGTTAATATTTAGTTATGTTCTTCCTTAGAGATAGATTTGGTATGCTCTATAGAATGATGTGTTAGTAATGGAACTATATGTGTTAAGTCTTCATCATGCTAACATCCTGCAACAACCCTAAAGAGGGACCTGGTACCTTTGTGTGCTTTGGGTGAGCACTCAGTCTAGGCTGAGTGATGTGCCAAATAGACTAGGGTCTTATTAAATGTATATCACTGAATTCTAGGCTACATCAATGATGATGTCATTCCAAAATATTTCTGCATTGGCTTCCCTTGTACTAAAAATGTTGTTGAATATTAAGCTCTCATAGTTGGTTTGGAGCTTATCATTTTATAGAATCTCAAGGAATTGATGGTTTATAGAGATTCCCTCTTGGTCATTAATTAATTCAATGATGAATATTAAGTAAAGGATGATAAATTGATACCCTACAAGTCCATGGTTTATATCCTAAAAGGTTACAACTTATTGCATTTGAAAAAGTTCCTCGTATCCAAAACAAGTCAGTAGATGCCATGACAACTATCGGATCTCTTCTCAAGTTTGGAATAAATCAAACACATAATTAGTTTCTTGTAGAACATATTTTGATTTAGTCTTATAATTTTCTTGAGTCTATCATGATATGTGAAATAATTGGTCTTGAAAACCTTATTATCATGATATTTACACATTCATTCCCGAAAAAAATTTCCATGAAAATATGAATTACCAAAACAAATGAGCCCTAACACAATGTACTTCACGCTACACTATTCTTGCTGATACCCTATATCAAAGATGATATGATGGAACTCTCCTAATATGTATCAATCAAGGTAAATTAAACCAACATTTTGTCAAGGTAGATGTTGGTATATGCGGTGCACACACAAGTGGCATGGTTCTAGATAAACAAAATTATGCATGGGTTATTATTGGTCCACTATGAAGTTTGATTCCTATAATTTAAAAAAAAAAATTGATGTGTCAATAAAATAACAATATGATTCATGCACCCTCACAAGTTCTTCAATCAATCATGCCACCTTGACCTTTCTCCCGATGGAGGATCGACCTTATAGGAAAAATCAAACCCATTTCTTTCGATGGTCATACGTTCATAATCATCATAACCAAATATTTTACCAAATGGGTAGAGGCCATGCCTCTCACTTATGTTACCAATACTAATATTTCCAAATTTATATTTAACCATCTCATTTTTCATTTTGGCATCCCTTCCTCCATTGTTATAAATAATGGTACATCCTTCAAAAATAAAATATTTAAAGAGATAGTAAAAATATTTCACATCCATCTAAAATGGTCCACTCCATACTATCCATAGTGTAATGGCCAAGCAAAAGCATCCAATAAAATTATCAAATCCATTTTGGATTTTTTTTTGATAAACATAGTCATGATTGACATACAAAACTCTATCTTGTACTCTAGGCCTATCACACATCTTACCATACTCTAATAGGAGATACACCATTTTCACTTATATATGACACTAAAAATGTGCTACCCATATAGGTCGAGGCCCCATGACTACATATATCCATCAAATATTTGATCATTGAAGATGAATATAGACAGATCATCTTGCAAAACTTCACCTCCTAGAGGAGAAGATGCTTAATGCATTGGATCATTTTAAGTGTATCAGAATTGAATTCATTGCAAATACAAGAAAAGGATAAAACCAAGATAGATTGAAATTGGAGAAATCATACTAAAATAAAATTATAAGAACACAAATTTTTTTGGGAAAAGAAAGGAAAGTTTAAACCTAAGTGGATAGGTCCATATATTATCCTCAGTAAAATATGAATCGCGCATACAAGCTATCCACTGAAGATGGCCAAGAACTTAAAGATCCCATGAATGTGGTTCATTAGAAGAGATTCTATTATTGAAACATCCATTAGTACCCCTTGTTCTAGGGACATTTTTGACACAACCACCTTCCCACTCCTTCAAGCTATTCCTCTTACCATTTTATCCAAAACCAATTTTTGTCACGTGTTCCTTGGAGTTAGAATATTTTCCATTCATTTTTATCCATATTCAATCACAATCATTTCCATTCATCCCTTGATATCATAGAGCTCTTAAATTTTTGAGAGTGTATGAATGGGTCCTAGATCACCTAAAACTTCTCTAAACATCAAAACAATCTAAAGACATTCAAACATAGAAAAATATAAAAACATTTAAACATCAAAAAGTATAAAAACATTCAAACATCAAAAATCTGAAAACATTTGAAAAATCAAAAATTCAAAAAAATTCAAAACTCCAAAACATTTAAATATAATAAAAATCTAAAACATTCAAAACCGTGTGAAAACATTAACAAATCCCAAAAATATCAACACAACTCAATAAATCAAACTTTTAGACTACTATTGTAGCAATTGGATTCATTTCTTGAACTTCTAAAAAAATACCATACCACATTAAGTTTACAATGGAGGTTGAAGAAAATACTCAAATACCATTCTTGGAGGTTCTCATCATAAAAATAATGATGGTTCTTTAGTCCATCAGGTTTATAGAAAAATAACTCATATAGATAGATATTTTCTTGCCGATTCTCATCACCATCTAGCCCAAAACATTGCATTATGAACACTCTTGTTATGCATGCTATGATAATTTTAGGTGTTGAACAACTTGACTAAGAAATTTAACATTTATAATTGGTTTCCATTAGAAATGGGAATAATATAGGCCAGTCAAAAAAACAATCCAAAATGTTAGAAATGAACCGCATATGAATAAAAATGCAATTGAATATATAAGTAAGGTTTCTCTTGCTTATATGTTGGCGAGAAAATTTTTCGAGTGGAAAACTTGTGGATTTATTGCCAATGCTCTAGGATAAAGGTGGATTTTTATGGTGGCCTTGTGGCTGAGGATCCAACAAGGGCACTCCACCGACCCTATCGCAAAGCTAGCAATATCTTGCTAGGGAAGAATTTGTGTGTAAAGAGGGGAAGGGAGTGAAAAATAAGGTAGGAGACCTAATGTTGTCAGTAGAAAATCAGATTTCTACATGCACTAGTTAGAAGTTTCATCACATGCGCTAAAATTAGGAAGAAACAATACTACAAACAATAACAAGACCAATTAGAATTTAATGAACACAAAGTATCAGTAAACCCCTTAGTCAAAAAAAGGCTTGAAAATCCTTCTTCTTGTATTGATGCTCAAGTAGAAATTTTACATAGTATGAGAATGGAAGACATTGAGAATAGGGAAAAGTGGCTAACTCTTTTCACTCATAAGTGAGAAAAATATCTCTCATGAACTTTACAAGAATACAACTAGCTAGAAGAATTTCAGAATTAGAACCCTTGGAATGAAGAGCTCATTACAATTTATAGCAATCTAAATTGTCCTTTCACCTCCCTCACATGACTCTTCATTTCCATATTCCACTCATGACCTTTCATTTTCCATGAATTAAGTATTTCTCTTATAATTTTGAGAAAATACTTTTACAAATTTAAAATAGGTCACTTAAGTGAATAGGATGAAATAAAATGATGATGCATAATGAAGAATTAGAATGGAAGAGAAAGAAGAGAGGGAAAGAGAGAAGAGGGAAGGGATGGAGGGAAAACACTCCTCGTGATGAAATTATTTGAATTCCTTGATGCAGTCATGAACTTCGAATGAATATTTCTACCATTGGTGATCTCTTACACTGATGAAGATTTATCCCTTGAATAACTTTGAATCATTTTCCCAATCTAGTGATGACCACAAACTCTATGATTCAAAGACCTCCTGGACCACAAAAACACTATTTTGAAGTTTAGTGATGCAATCTTGAGATGAACACATACAATTCCCATGATGACCCTCCTTGAAACTTGTTTGATGAACTCTTTGACTCATTGAAATAATTATGACCAATTCACTTTGAATTACTTGGTTTCTTAAGTGATGAAGATGAATTCACATGATGTGCCTTACGATGCCTTGCTTTGCTTCTATAAACCATTACACTTAAGATGATGCTTCTAGGACCTCTGTGAATTTCTTTTCCTTCTTTTCAACTCATGAAACTATCTCATTATCCAAAGGGGAGTCCAAAAGTGAAGGTGAAAAACAAAGTCATATGTAACTTTCCACTTTGAAATGAAAACTTTCTATTTTTAGAATATGAGCCCATGCTCTGCTATTTTGGGGTATATCACCTGTCTTACTCCAATTTCACCTTCTAAACCATATACCATATTCCAAAATACTCCTTGTTCTTGAGATATTTTTATTTTTAGCACATTTCTATTTTTAGTAGGTTGTTATTTGGGGACCTACTATTTTGGGAAAAAAGTCATTTTTTGTCTTACTTTCCATTTTACCCCTTTTCTGATTGTCCTGAGTGATCAAACTTGAAATTTAGTGGGGCTCACCATTTATAACATGTGAGGAAGTATATCATATGATATTTTTTTAAATGGTGAAAATGACCTTTGTTTGTGATGGGAACAACTATTTTGGATTTGGCTCTTCATCACAAACTCGTGCTCCAATTTTCATCATGATTCACTTTCTAGAAAGCTCAGAAATGAAAAATGAAAATTTATGTCTAGTAAGAGCTTTGGGTATGGAGCTACTAGGGTAGAATACTAATAAAAATAATCCTTCATATCTCGAGAAATTGGCAACTTCATCATGTAAAAACTAGTTTGAGAGAAACTAGATTTTTTTGAGACCCTTCCCTCTAAATTTCGGATGATTTCACCCGACCGGATCTTTAGGAATTTGAAAATTTATTTGAAGAGGGTAGAATTATGATAAAAACACATCCCTCCATATCCCTAAAAATAGGAATTCATGGCACAAAAACTAGTTCACATGAAACTATATTTTTCAACGATCATTCCCTCCAATTTTCATGTGATTTCGCCCATTAGAACCTTGAGAATAAAAAAGGCAGCTCACTGCCTTTTTCACGTATGTTCTTCATATGACAGGGAAGAAATATGATGAAAATTCAGTCCTTCATATCCCTAAAAATATAGACTTAATGGTGTTTTATTTCACGTGAAACTAAATTTTTCAACGATCATTCCCTCCAACTTTCATGTGATTTCGCCCACTGGAACCCTGAGAAGTGGAGAGGTAGCTCACTTATTTTTTCCACTACTATGTCATGGAAACCATTAATGGAGCTTGAAATTTTCAAGGTCTAGTTTTTTTCTCCATTTGTGATGAAATCAACTCCATTGCAATAGGTTTTTTTGCTTCTTGTCTTATTGGTGAAATTTCCTTTCGATCTGTTACCCGATTTGATGGGAATTTGAACTTTATTCTTCGTGGAGCCAAAAGTGAAATTTCTTCACTATGAGCATTCCTTTCTAAAAATGGGAGGTTTGAATATGATTTTTAATGGCCTTCAAGAGAGAAGAACTCAACAACAAATGGTTTGTCAATCTATGCACCGGTTTGGAAGATTTCTTCAAATTTCATTTCATGGCAATTGGGATTTCCATTATTCTTCTTCTCTGTTCTTCATTTGTTCTTCTTATCTTGATGAAATATTATTCTGAGACTTGTGTATCACCATGGGGTAGAGGATTTCATTTTTTTGGTGAAGCTGGTTTGAGCTTTGGAACAATGGTGGAGTGGTGGATAGAGGTGTTCTCTGTAACTTATTCTAGGAATGCAAAGTAGTTAGAAGTAGAAAGAAGTAGTAAGAAGCAGTAGCTAGGAGTTAGAATATTTTCAAATTTTGGAGTTGGATTTGGGTGCATTTTTTGTCCCTAACATCCCTCACCTTGAAGGGACATGAGGGACATCAATTTCCATGATGAGCAAGATGGCGACACATGGTGGCGATCTGACGGTAGGGGATTTGAGCTCCAAATTTCACCCGGGGGTTGAATTGGCAATTCTGATGGTCGCATGGGGTTCCAGAGGTCACATGGGGGCTGGGAATTTTTTAAGGTTAATGTCCCTGACCCTCAGGGACATCAGGGACACAAAATCCTACTAGGCTCCTGAGTTGACACGTGTCCTCCCAAATTTTGGCTAAGTCCCAAACTCACTCAAAGAGGACAACTTGCGATGATGATAACTTGAGCTCCCAATGGACTTTTTTAGGAAAAAAATTATATATGATCCTTGACTGAAAATGGAATTTTGAATCCAATGGTGGGGTATCATGTCTTTATTCTTCCATTTGATCCCTAAAAAATGGATTTTTGATTTGGTACTCCACTTGTGCATGAGAAAAACTACCTGCAGACCTAATGTGCCAAAGTGTTATGAAAAATATGATTTCACCATATTGTAGGGCTTGAATTATATTTATCTAGATGATTTTTTTTTTTCTCCTAACTCCATCTAGAGCTCCCGAATCACCTTCCAAAGCTCAATGGTTGTTTTGGCTGTGTACTTGACTAGGCCTATGAACCCTAATTTTGGTGAAATTACCCAACTTCTCTAAGCCCTTCCAAAATATTCCTGAATCATTTCCATGATGTCCCAAGACCTTTGAATCACCTCCACATCCACTTAGGCTCTTTTCTCCACTCCATGGGGTTGCTCCAGCCTTAGGAAGGCCAATGATAGCCCTTCCCACAATTACATGTAGCTTACAACTTTTAATGAACTCCTAAAATCACCTAGGGGAATGAATGGAATTTCCTAAATCACCTAGGGGGATGAGATAATGTTAATTGGGAGGTCACTTTGGATTGAGTGGATAACTCAGGGGTGTCTTGGAATGATAGAACTTGAAAAATTTTAACACATGGGTATAGTTTTCATGCTTGAAAATTTTCAATTTCCCTATTGCACATTTACACGACAACAACTAGCTCTAGCTTGGGGACATGACATGGACTGAGTGTAGTGAATACATGACATGGGAATCTATAATCTCAATTTTAGACCATATGATCCATTTACCAATGCCTTATCCATTGGGCCTACAGAGTCATGTATAATTTATAAGAGAGAAGGATAACAAAGAAGGAAACACACACACCCACACACACAAAATGACAAAAGGTAAACACATGACACACACAACATAAAGAAAACACACCATGGAAAGGAAATTATATACAAGGGGAGGAGAATTTATAGAGGTGGGAAAATGATATACACATACCCGGTAATGGGTTGAGAAAATACATGCCATCATGAAATAGTGGATTGAAGTATGACCATTGAAGCACAAAAAATATTATTTGATCAAACCATGCTTTGGTGATGGATTTTCATGGCTTGAGAAGAAGAAGATCTGACCATAATTCCATCCTTGTACTCATACTATATTGAGAATGTTTCTTCATCCATTGAAAATTTGGTTAACTTTTTCAAAACTCATTTATTTTGAAGATTCCCACTTTGATGTCCCATGACATGAGACACCATCCTCCATGTCTTCAAGAGTGGGAAAATTGCTCTATCATGAAAAAATTCATCTTCTTTGAATTACAACTTCAAATTGTCTCTTATATCAGCAAAACACTTGGAAGGAGTGAGAACAAATTGGTTTTCTTCCCATTCAAGAACTTCCCCAAACATCTTGCTTTGTTTCTTTGAGCAAGTGTTTTTGGACATGGAGGTTAAATCATTGAGCTGAGATCTTCATCATCCTTGAGATATTGTTGCAGCATGGGAACATGTTCAAGGTGAATCTGAGCTTGGAGGATGGTGAGTGCAGTCTGATTTTGGATCATTTGGCAAGAATCATGCATACTCCCGCTTTGTTGTCTAGAGAAATGGTTGCCAATATGCATTTGTTTGAGTGCATCTTGATATCATTTTCAAAATTGCAGATTTTGGTTTGGCCATGTAAGCATTCTTCACCCTTCATTGGATTTTTCCATATGAACTCTTTTTTTCATTGATGGACCATTCCAAATGGTGGGAGCAAGTTGGTTTTGAATATACTCCAAACATTGCTGCAGATTTTCGCCATGTTCTAACAACTTTCTTCAATGAAAATCAGCTCAATGTTTTCCCTGTTATCTTCTTCCATGGTAGAGGTGTTGTCTTCAAAACTAGATGTCCAAAGGAGATTCATAAAATTTTCTTATTTTGCACTCATGAACTTCTTCACATGATGTGGAAGAAAAATACATGCTTTCATGTCCATTCTCATCAACCAAAGTATTAGAGAAGTCATCAAGCTTATCCAACTACTCCATCTCAACATCAAAAATTGGTGCATCAAAATAGGAAGCACAAATTGACTCATACATATCTTGTATCTCCATGGCCCAGGTTAAGAGTTCAAGGCTGAGTTGAGGATCTTCAGTTTCTTCCACAACCTTCAAGATATCTTATACATGGATAGTTCTTATGAAATTTCCATAGGCTCATTTTTATCTTCATTGGAATAATATTCTTGTTGTTCCTCTAGGAGATGGTTAAAAATATGATCCATATGGGCCCATGATTCATTTGAAACATCCTCATTCACCTCTTCCATGCTTTGCATTTCCAAAGATTCACTTTCTTATAAACATGGGCATACTTGATTCATGACACCTACTGACAAGGAGAAGATGTCCAAGCTTCATGGGAAGGGCACTCCTTCAAGCTCAAAATCCATATCATCTTCTTCTTGGTAAGAAGTAGAGAACCGTGTTAGGGAAGCAGTATGAGAAGAATTTTCAGCTACATCTTGACCATCCATTATTGAATCTTCTTGCTCAGGTGAAAGATGAAAGGCTATGTTTTCACCATGATGATGATTCTTCTCCCCGAGTGAGTAGAGGTTGTGTTTAAATTGTTCATTCTCCTCGGATTTGAAAAGAGAGTGGGATTCTTCCATTTGATCATCCATGATTACATCGAGAAGAGATTTTTATTCTTTGACTTCCTCCATTTCTTCATGCAACATTTCTACATCACTTGAAGAATCAAAATAGGAGGGAAGATTATCTATGACCATCTTGAATTCATCATCTTCGGACCATGATGTCAAGTGACTTTCTTGCACTTCTTCACATCTCTCCATTTCATCATTAATTGAAAGATCAAAACTTGAAAAGAGATCATCCATGCTTACTTTGAATTGGCCATCTTCTTCATCATTGGTGGAGTCTTTAAAGAGCATTGATCATCCATTATGTAAAAGGATCTTCCTTTATTGAATATATTATTCCCCCATGGGTCTGTGACTCAAGCTAAATGGAATTGCTGAATGGTGATTCTATCTTTGTCTCTTCTACTTCTTCCTCCATGACGTTGCTTTGGATTTCATCGAAGGTTCCATGATAAGATCTTCTTTAGAAGCATCCAAGAATATTTCAGAGAATGAAAGCCTCATAATATGGGCAGAAATCTGGGTCTTCTTCCATAGGGTGCATCTCGTCTTCTTCCTCCATTTGATGTGGAGCTTCAAGATGTTCATATCTTCTCTGTAGAGCTAAAGCATACCTCCAAATTTCATCAAAGACTTCAGGGGTCAGAATTTCCTTTTATTATGCTCTCAAGTCTTTCCACATATTCTCTTTTCAACATGTTCATTTCTTCATCACCGTATGTAATGAATTCATCTAGAGAATGGTGGAAGAAGGAAAACATTCTCAATTTTGTAGTGAGTATGTGAGATTGCAAAAATATTCTTTAATGGATCTTACACCATCCTGTCTTTCATCATCTTCTTGAATGCTGATTTTATCTTCATCGAAGGCTCAAGGATAGGATTTTCTTCAGCGGCATTCAAGAACCTTTCGGGTATGAAAACCCTATGGTACAAATGATCTTTAGATCTTCCTCTATAGGAAAACTCTCCTCTTCTTCTTCCTCATTATGGGCTGCTTCAAGTTGCTCATTCATCTCTTGCAATAATTTGGCATATTCTCAAACTTCACACCTTAGCTTATGTCTCCTTTGAATCCATTCTTCTTCATCGGTGACATGTTCTTTCTTCTTTCCTTTGTCAACACTAGTCCGGAACCATGGCTGATCAATGATCTTCTTTTCTAGGAAGACATCTTCTTCTTCTTCTTCTTCACTATCACTCATTAGTACTTCACTCCAATCTAGAAATTTCTTCATGATGTGGGAAATGAAACATGATAGGGGTTCATTCCTTGATGGATTCACCTTCAAAAATGATTTTCCTTTGAAATCTAATTTTTTTTTTTTTTTTATTTTCAAACCTTTTTGACTTTGTCATATTTTTTGGGTGTAAATGCTACTAAATCTTCCCCCACGGTGGGCACCAAAAACTATTGGCGAGAAAAAATTTTTGGTGGAAAAACTTGTGGATTTCTTTCCAATGCTCTGGGAATCTAAGTCCCTCTACTTAACTAGTGTAACTTCCGTATATGCATGTGTGAGTAAAGGTGGATTTTCCTATGGTGGCCTTGTGGTTGGGGATCCAACAGGGGAACTCCACTGACCCTGAAAAAAATCTAGCAATCTCTTATTAGGGAAGAATTTATCTATAAAGAGGAGAAAGGGAGTGAGAAATGAGGTAGGAGAACTAATGTTGTAGGTAGAAAATCAGATTCCTACACACACTAGTTAGAAGTTTCATCACATGCACTAAAATTAGGAAGAAACAATACTACAAACAACAACAAGACCAATTAGAATTTAATGAACACAAAGTATCAAGTAAACCCCTTAGTCAAAAAAGGCTTAAAATCCTTCTTCTTGTATTGATGCTCAAGTAGAAATTATACATAGTATGAGAATGGAAGACATTGAGAATAGGGGAAAAGTGGCTAACTCTTTTCACTCACAAGTGAGAAAAATATCTCATGAACTTACAAGAATACAACTAGCTAGAAGAATTTCAGAATTAGAACCCCTTGAATGAAGAGCTCATTACAATTTATAGCAAATCTAAATTGTCCTTTCACCTCCCTCACATGACTCTTTGTTTCCATATTCCACTCATGACCTTTCATTTTCCATGAATTAAGTATTTCTCTTATAATTTTGAGAAAATACTTTTTACAAATTTAAAATAGGTCACTTAAGTGAATAGGATGAAATACAATGATGACACATAATGAAGAATTAGAATGGAGAGAGAAAGAAGAGAGGGAAAGAGAGGAAGAGGGAAGGGATGGAGGGAAAACACTCCTCATGATGAAATTATTTGAATGCCTTGATGCAGTCATGAACTTTGAGTGAAGATTTCTGCCACTGGTGATCTTCTACACTTGATGAATATTTCTCCTTGAATAAATTTGAATCATTTTCCCAATCTAGTGATGACCACAAACTCTATGATTCATAGACCTCCTAGACCATAGAAACATTTTGAAGTTTACCGATGCAAGCTCGAGATGAACACATACAATGCCCATGATGACCCTCCTTGAAACTTGTTTGATGAACCTATTTGACTCATTGAAATCATTCTAATCAACTCACTTTGAATTACCCAATTTCTTAAGTGATGAAGATGAATTCACATGATGTGCCTTGTGATGCCCTTGCCTTACTTCTATAAACCATTGCACTCAAGATGATGCTTCTAGGACCTCTGTGAAGTTCTCATTCCTCCTTTTCAACTCATGAAACTATCTCATTATCCAAAGGGGAGTCCAAAAAGTAGTAAGGTGAGTGAAAAAAAGTCATATGTAACTTTCCACTCTAAAATGAAAACTTTCTATTTTTAGAATATGAGCCCGTGCTCTACTATTTTGGGCATATCACCTATCTTGCTCCAATTTCACCTTCTGAACCATATACCATATTCCAACCTCCTATGTTCCTGAGATATTGCTATTTTTATCACATTTCTATTTTTAGCAGGTTGTTATTTGGGGACCTATTATTTTGGGAAAAGTCATTTTTGTCTTACTTTCCATTTTACCCCTTTTCTGATTGTCTTGAGTGATCAAACTTGTAAATTCAATGGGGATCACCATTTATAGCATGTGAGGAAGTATATCATATGCTATTTTTATTAAATGGTGAAAATGACCTCTGTTTGTGATGAGAACAACTATTTTGGATTTGGCTCTTTGTCACGAACTTGTGCTCCAATTTTCATCATGATTCACTTTCTAAAGCTCATAAATGAAAAATGAAAATTTATGTCTGGTAAGAGTTTGGGTATGGAGCTACTAGGGTAGAATAATAATGATAAAAATCAGTCCTTCATATCTCAAGAAACTGGCAACTTCATCATGTAAAAACTAGTTTGAGAGAAACTAGATTTTTTTGAGACCCTTCCCTCTGAATTTCGGATGATTTCACCCACCAGATCTTCAGGAATTTGAAAATTTATTTAAAGAGGGTAGAATTATGATAAAAAAACATCCCTCCATATCCTTAAAAAATAGGACTTCATGGTGCAAAAAACTAGTTCACGCGAAACTAGATTTTTCAATGATCATTCCCTCCAATTTTTGTGCGATTTCGCACCCATTGGAACCTTGAGAATTGAAGAGGTAGCTCACTGCCTTTTTCATAGATTTTATTCATGTGACATGGAAAAATATGATGAAAAATCAGTCCTCCATATCCCTAAAAATAGGGACTTCATGGTGCAAAAACTAGTTCACGCGAAACTAGATTTTTCAATGATCATTCCCTCCAACTTTCGTGCGATTTCACCCACTGGAACCCTGAGAAGTGGAGAGGTAGCTCACTGATTTTTTCCACTACTTGTGTCATGGAAGCCATTAATGGAGCTTGAAATTTTCAGGTCTGGTTTTTTCTCCATTCATGATGAAATCAACTCCATTGCGATAGGTTTTTCTTCTTGTCTTACTGGTGAAATTTCCTTTCAATCCGGTTGCTAGTTTGACGAGAATTTGAAATTTGTTCTTCGTGGAGCCGGAAGTGAAATTTATTTTCTGTGAGAATTAATTTTTGCAAAAGGGAGTTTTTAATATGATTTTTAATGGCCTTAAAGAGAGAATAACTCAGTAATAGATGGTTTTTCAATCCATGCACCGGTTTGGAAGATTTCTTCAAATTTTGATTTCATGGCAATTGGGATTTCCATTGTTCTTCTTCTCTGTTCTTCATTTGTTCTTCTTATCTCAATGAAATATTATTTTGAGACCTATGTATCACCATGGGGTAGAGGATTTAATTTCTTTGGTGAATCTAGTTTTAGCTTTGGCAATGGTGGAGTGGTGGATTGAGGTGTTCTCTGTAAAACTTTCTTCTAGCAATGAAGAAGTAGTTAGAAGCGAAGAAAACAACTAGGAGTTAAAAAGTTTCAAAATTTGGACTTGGATTTGGGTGCATTTTTTTCCCTATGTCCCTGAAATACACCTCAAAGGGGCATGAGGGACATCAATTTCCATGATGATCAAGCATGAAAAAAATGTGGAGATCCACGACAAGGGATTCTAGCTCCAAATTGCACCCAGGGGCTGAACTAACAATCCTGATGGTCGCATGGGGTTCTAGAGGTCACATGGGGGCTAGGAATTTTTCCAAGGTTTATTTCATTGACCTCTTAGGGATATTAGGGACAAAAATACCACAAGGCTCCTAGACCGACACATGTCCTCCCAAATTTTGGCTAAGTCCCGAACTTGCTCTAAGAGGACAACTTGCGACGATGATAAATTGAGCTCTCGATGGATTTTTTCAAAAATTTTTATATGATCTTGAATGGAAATGGAATTTTGAATCCAATGGTGGGGGTATCATGTCTTTATTATTCCATTTGATCCCTAAAAATGTGGATTTTTGATTTGGTACTCCACTTGTGCCTGAGAAAAACTACCTACAAACCTAATGCACCAAAGTGTTGTGAAAAATATGATTTCACCATATTGTAGGTCTTGGAATTATATTTCCATAGATGTTTTTTTCTCCTAACTCCATCTGGAGCTCCTAGAATCACCTTCCAAGCTCAGTGGTTGTTTTGGCATGTGTACTTGACTAGGCTTGTGAACCCTAATTTTGGTGAAACTACCCCAAATTCTCTCGAGCCCTTCCAAAATCTTCCTGAATCATTTCCATGATGTCCCAATACCTTTGAATCACCTCCACATCTACTTAGTATCTTATGATATTCTCCATGGGTTGCTCCATCCCTAGGAAGGCCAAGATAACCCTTCCCATGATTGTCTATAGCTTTTCAACTTTTAATGAACTCCTATAATCACCTAGGGGGAATGAATAGAATTTCATAAATCACATAGGGGGATGAGATACTGTTAATTAGGAGTTCACTTGGAATGAGTGGAAAAATATGGGGTGTCTTGGAATGATAGACAAGAACATGCTTGATAAGGCTAAAGATCGTACTAATCCTACATGTCACAAAGGGATTTATATTATCCCATGTAGTTGTGGTAAGTTATACATTGGTGAAATAGGTTGTTCTATTTAAGTGATGATAAAAGAAAATTGTGTTAACCTATCACATAAATGATTCCAAAATTTTCTTTGGTTGAGCATTCTCATAACACCGGTCATCACATCTGCATGGATAAAGTGAAGGTTATTGCTAGAGAAGATTGTTACATGAGACAAAACTCATGAGGCTATGGAAATTGAAAAGAATCTAAATAATTTGAACATGGATGAGGGTTGGAATATTAATAATAGCTGGAAGCTAGTAATTAGTCATATTATAACTAAATAAAACTACTTTCATGTATCTCCTTGAACATAGCCAACCTATCCATTTCTAAAAGAACCATTATTTATATTTCTTTGTTTGTACCTTTTATTTATGGTTCAATCCTCACATGGATCTTCCTCCTAATGATGGGCTTAGTAATAGGCTTGAAACATTGACTTTCTCAATACTTCATTGCAATTTTCCAATTTTTTTTTCAATTACTTCTTTGCATAGTGAAACATGAATCATATCATACAATTATTGAAATAAAGCATCTTATCCCTCACATGTATCCTTGCTTTGGGGAAAGTTAAATACATCCTATCCCTTGTGTGTATCCTCATTTGGGGAAATATCATCTCTCATTTTATTTCTTACATGAATCCTTTATTAGAGGTAATGAACCTTTCAATATCATATTAAATCTTCAATTTAGTTTTAACAAGAGTGTCACTTGACCCCACTCTTCAATCTTGTCCAACCCCTTGCATATATCCTTTCTTCAAGGCATCCAAATCTGCTCACTCATCACTATGGAAAACATTAGGGGCATAATTAATCATGTTTACTTCAAGTTATGTTGAATTTTTATTGTGCTTTATCTTTAACCAATTACAAATTGTTTTGTTAACATTTTGCTTCATTTATGGACATGGTACATACTATTACCGTGTATATTGGGTTTGTTTTACGTTTTGAATTTTATTAGTTCTTTTTACCAATTACAATTATTTTTTTAACATCTTGGTTCATATATAGCCATGGTGCATACATCTACCGTATATTAGGCTCATTTCTACTTTTCTATTTTGCTCGTGTGTGTTTTTATTATGCACATAATGAGTTAATATTCATGGTTATTTAATAATCATGAGGTAAACTATGTTGTGCAATTAAAAATAGGTTTCTCTAAATATAAAAATATGAATGGAAGCTCATGGTACGAGGAAAATCAATTATATCATCATCACTATCATATCTACCATACCATCTACCATAAATAATGAAAATCAATAAGCATCCATCCATGAATAATTACAATGTAAAAATAAACCCATCATCATCCATACACATAAATAAAATGTCCATGTATAATGTAAAACTCAACGTGTCATATGCATGAATATATATCAAAATTCCACAATGAACATTTATACAAAAATAATATGCCTTTATCATGAGGCGTATACCAAAAATAATATACATATACATCATACATAAAGTCATCCCTAACTCTCCCCACTCCCGGGATTCCCGATTTATCATCTCCTCACCTTAGTGGTAGCATTTACACCAATATAATGAACCTATATGGTCACCGAGATCTCGTTGACCTATCGATCTGCTACATGCTCTCTCGAATATACCTTGGCTCTTTATAATCTACAGGAACAACCATCTCATATAGAGATTTGTAGTACCCCACATGATTTGTGGATTCCAATAGCTCATGTAATAAGTTCCCCATACCCATGGCCTCAATTATGTGCTATGTTATATCTATATCTCTTGTCACTTACCGCAATAATAATGCAAGTTGATCTCTCTCATGTTTTATCCTGTAATTGTGTATGCCATCTATGATCTATAATTAGTGAGGCATATCTCTACTGAATGAATCTGTATATGTCTACCCATGTCACCTGTAAATTTTCTACCAATGGTATTGGAGGCTATACTAGTGGAATATGACTCCACACATCTATCTCTCATTTATCCCCCATCGATAATATCCATCTCCATCTCCCCTCCTCTTCCTAGCCTTAGTGGCATCGATGGTGAACCCTATTCTTGTATAGGTACCATATATATCCTATCCAACATGTGCCTATATAGGTACCTCTAAAACTTGTACATATATATCTTGTCGAACTTGTTCTTGTGATCGTATATCTTGTCCAACCTATCCCTAGCCCTATTGGCCTCTCTCTCTCATATCTCTCCACCGAAGTTCCCCCAGATGCTGCTGCTATAAATACCTTAGGGATGGTGATATGTATAGGTCCTATACCTAAGTACCATGCCACATAACCACCTCGATACACCATGATCCATGATATATACTCATGCATCCCATACATGCACTAATATACCTCCAAAACCGGACTTCACAATACTCGACCTGATGCATGGTCCAAACTCTACCATCTCCTATGCTACTTGTGCATACCACTCGCTCTCCCTCAAAATGTCTTGAATAAATTGAAGTTTTTGCATAACCTTGTGTGATCTATACCACTCTATAATATATGACTGATTACCAATAATATAATACTCTATCTCAATTATCCCTAACTCTGCACCATTTGTAGCCCATGTGTAATGTATATACAACGTCCTTATGATCATCCACAAATGTAAATCATCCATAGCTCATATATAAAATCCTAAATCTCCTCAATGACCTCTCGTGATCAAGTAGCCACTATATCCCATCTATAGGCCGATGGATTCTCAAGATGTTTGTCTCTAAGCACACCCATCGGTTGACCTATTGTGATGTGGTTCTATGCTCAAATTTGGAATAATGTCACATGGACCCCATAAAAATTTAGTAGTATCCATCAACTCCACTACCATGCTAATCAATCTAAGTTGAAACCACCTCCCGGTCCTTATCATGAAACAAGCAACCACCGATAAGAGCCATCAAATAAATAGTTAGTCATGCTATCTCATCATCCCTCATGCACTCTACAAGGTGCACCACCATACCCTCTCTACAAATATCATCTAATAAAAAAGTAGTTATATATGAGCCCAAATATATGTCGTACTCCTCTCCCACTAAATTAATCATACCTACATCGGTACTCACAAGATGTAGTATACATCCCCAAAAGTCACCGACATCTCCTTGGTATGAATTCTATAGGTCTCGAGACCTACTATGCCATTGTTATACCAATGTTGTCGATAAGTAGTGATCCAAAGATGATGTCTAGAATCCGTGCAATACATGCTAATTATGAAGCCTCCAATATCTCCCACAGTCCTCTCTACTTCGACCTCATCATCCATCTCTCAAATGATCTTAATATTCCATGTCACTCTTGCAAATTCAAGGCATATAATCTCTATTGCACACAAAAAATTGCTTCATTAGTCCTTTACAAATCATTTTTCTTCTCATTTCATCTTCTAAATTTAACTTATTACTCATATTTCATGTTAGCACACTTATAGTTACACTAACACACATAAAGTTACACTAGCACACTTTGTTTTCATGATAGCGCATTCTCTTATATACTAACACATTTTACACTAGCGCAAGCATTAACATGCTAGTGTTATACCTAAAATTTTACCTACCCCCTCTCTTTTAATTTTTTTGATCGCATCTAAGTGTCCTCCTCATCCCTTCTTACTTTGAATTTTGCAAATATATGGTGAGGGCCACTTTTTTAATTTAAAACTTTAGTTCGATTTCATTTCATGTTTAAAGTGGTTTCAAACATTTGCATGTCGGCATTAATATATTTGGATGTTCACATTGATATAAGATGTTACCTTGGGCACTTTACAGATTGATGATCACAATTTATCAAAGATGACGATTGAGTTCTAGCTTACATTAACTATTTTAAAATTCCAAGCTCATTTTTTGGTATATATCTTCTTTCCATGGTGGTAGTAAGGGTATTGGTAAGTGTCGTTGTCTTTGATTGCACTAATTTTGTATTATGTGACATTAAACTAGGTTGGTTCAGGGATATTCCAACGGGATGAAAATCTTGAATTCATGTTGTGATATCATGGTGACATTCTTGGGACTCTGAGATATAAGTTTTCTCAGAACATATGCTATATAATTTTCCACTTTGTTAATTGTGGATTATTGAACGAGTGGTTGATTAGATCCTTCAATTAAATTGATAATATAAAAGGGGCATGGAGGTTTAATCATATTAATATTAATTAAACCTATCTTATATACTATGAACAAAGTTATTTAGCATATTATATAGTTAAACATTGATTTCGTTGTTTTATTTGAAGAAATGACAAGTGGCATCCTTAGTCATGAAGTGGGAAATTTGGGATCATGCGGTCATTTATGGTTAATTAAGGCAATGTCTATGAAACCAAGCTTAATGTACCTAGAGTATTGAATTCTCAACCTTCAACTTATCCTTCTTTCCATCACTACTAGTTTAGTTGGTCATTTGATTTTTTTACTTCTATGGAAAGGCCTTGCTAAATTTTTCTCGAGTTGTTTTCATCCTTCACTATTGGCTTTGAAGTGCATCTAGGAGTTTAGATTTAGTTTTCAATTTTTCTTAAAAGGTATGTTTGGCCTTAAACCTCTATGGATGCTTGATTTTCAATCATGTAGGATTGTTTTATAAACTGGGTTGAATATATGATGGTGTATATCATGCCTTACAAGTATTTTTTTAATTTAGAAGCTGGGTTTTAACATTTTTGGGATTGTGTGAAGTTATCAATTTACCTATGGTCCGAACATGATTCTTCATGCTTGATTTGATTTTATTTACTCGAATATCATTCTTGTGAAGAATGTTTGGGTGTAAAACGGTGGTTTGGTGAAATGTTTGAGTTTGAATGAAGGCAGAGAAATTTGGCTTTGATAAAGCAATGAGGAAATAATGTTTTATTGTTCGATTATACTGGATTCTTGTTGGTTTCAATGTGTCGATTTTAAATGTGACTATTGAATGGAAGTTTGAAACTTGTAATGGTACGAAATTATTTTTCATTTTTGAGTTGGTTTGTAGAACGAGATGTTTCAAAGATCTCGACTTTAGAAATTTCCTCAAGTAAAAGAATCCTAATGGGTAATGAAAAGATAAGTTGTGTAGTTATTATTTTTATAAATTTTGTAGGAAGTAGTTTATCCACAAATTATTTTGGTTCTGCGACTCGTCCATCTTGTGTATTTTTCTATAAAAAAATGTATTCGACAAAGATATTTTCTTCTATGAACAAAAGAAATGTTTATAAGAAAATATGTTATTCTTAACATGTTTTGAAGTCTTTAGAGGATTTAAACTTGTGGGTATTCTTCATTTTGGCTAGATGATGCAAACATATATATGTTTTTGTCAAATATCATAAAATGAGAGAAGTTTTCAAAGGAAATTTACATTCAAGTCGTATTGGGACATTTTTTTAATATTGTGGAAAGAAAGTATTCCATGTGTTTGCATACTATTGACTTCACAAAATTTTTGTTCAAGATAATGAGGAAATTTTCACTATGTCATCCAGAAATATTTGTTCAAGTTCACTGTGATTTCTCATATTATCTCGATTTGGTTATAAAGTACAAAGGGGTTGCAAAAACATGTTTTACATAAGCATTTGTCTTATAAATGTGGTTGAGATATCGATTGAACATTGATAAATGGATTCATCTTTGAAATTTGGTTTTGGATTTTTGAGTTGCAAATATGATATACATGGTAGAAATGATGTTTCCTTTGAAGTTTACAGTGATGGTTAAATAGGCAAACAAAAATTTTTGATGATATTTTTATATATGACCTCATGAATATTTTAATCTCTATTTTTTAGGATGAAATGGTTTAGAAAGTGATGATTGCCAAAATTATTACTTTGAATAGATGCCTTGATTAGGATGGAATGGATGGGGAATTACATAGGGTTCTCAATCTAATATGGGTTGGCTTAATAGCAATAGATTCTCAAAGATGAAGAGACTCTACTTGAGGTGCAAGAAGAGGTTCTAATTCGTTTCAAGGTTGTGGAACCTTTGTCCTCCAAAGTGGTTCAACACGTGTCTCAATCCATTTTAATTATAGATAGCCTATCCTTCAGGAGGTTCTACAATTGATTGAATGTCCAACTAATAATCCCGCTCACCTACTACCGTAAGTAAATGCCTCATAGATTTTTCATCATCAGGTCACATTCCAATCATGCCAATTCTGTCTCTCATAGGCCAGCTCACTCCAATCCTCTTCCACATAATGTAGAGAGTAATCTGCCATTGCATACCTTGAGAAATTTTGTAGAAGAACCTCATCCTTCTCCTAAACAGGTTAGGTCCTCTTCGACTATATCCACAGAGTTACGTCTAGTCAAGTGGGTAAAATTGGAAGTGGATAGTGAGTCTGGTGCTATGACACACACAGTTCTGAATCTAGAATCATATGAGTACATAGAAATTAGGGCATCCGATGGTACTG
Organism: Taxus wallichiana var. yunnanensis; assembly: GCA_018340775.1. Taxonomy (NCBI): domain Eukaryota; kingdom Viridiplantae; phylum Streptophyta; class Pinopsida; order Cupressales; family Taxaceae; genus Taxus; species Taxus wallichiana. The sequence goes on from CM031244.1 coordinate 277,868,395, forward strand.
AAGTGTTGGATTTGGTTGGAGATGATTGAACTATGATACTTAGATTTGACTTTGAACTTGTTATTTTGAGACTGTGGTTATTTGACTTGGTGATATTGTGACTTGATCATATTTTGATTCGAATGCACATATTATATTTTGTTATGAGAATGTTTAATCTATGAGGTTGTGTGTGTGTGTGTGTGTGTGTGTGTGTGTGTGTGTGTGTGTGTGTGTGTGTGTGTGTGTGTGTGTGTGTGTGTGTGTGTGTGTGTGTGTGTGTGTGTGTGTGTAGATGACTAGAAAAGATTAAAATCTATATTTTAATGCAAATGATATGGTTATATGGATGATTTAGAATTAATGTTTTACTTTAATATTGTGGGTCCCCCACCCTTATATTTGTCTCTTATTATTATTTATCCATATCAATTTATGATATGATTATTAATCATCTATCATAAATTTAATCGATGATCTCAATCATTTGATATTATATCAATTAAGTGGAATTATTAAAAGATTATTTCTAAAGTGCCATTATGATATGATGAGATCGGTTATAATTGTTTTATGGAGAAGAAAATAAAAGTAAGAAGAAGGATTTTTTATGCAGAGAGGAACATTAAGGTAATTTGCATTTGAGTTTAGTGCATTTTCATTCTATATTTTATTTGAAAATAATCTAAATGAGGCTTTGATTACATGATTTTGATAACCTAAGTTTGAGGATTTGAGTGTAAACATTAGATACAATAGGTATATCTAGTTATATTACTATTATTCTGATTATCTGAATATTGATTTTCTATGTCTAATCTATAATATGATTGCAAAATTAGATCTGTATATCCAAGGGATAAATGAAGGTTGTTTACAAAAATTTCTAAGTATTTGGGTTTACAAATTCTCCTTTTGGATATTGTATTGCCAAATCTTGATGAAAGTTGATTTTAGTGATTTTGTGCTTCTCATTTGTAAATCAGTTTCTCATATTAATATAAAGTCATGTTGGTCTCTTATGACTTTGTATTATTGTGTATATATTGTATACTTTGTTGATCTTTTACTCACATTCTCTGTTTTAAATCAGAAATCTGGAATAAAGAGTTCTTTTGATTAAGATTTCATTTTCTATATTATATGAAATCTGAAATAAAAATGATAATTTATAATTGGGAGTTAAAAGGATCTATTTCAGATTATATGCAAGAATTTTTTTATGCTACAAAACACAATGTATGTATGAAATATTTTGCAAGCTTTCTTTCTTCCTCCAAGAGGTTATCTAGTTCATAGATATCACTTTGTCGGATAGGGTTGATAATATGTAGATTGTGGGTTTTGTTTCTTTGTTGTTATTTTTTTCTTGTTTTCTTGTCTTTTCTTTATTTCTTTCTTGTTTGTATATTCTCTCTTTTTATAAATGAATTAGGTTTGTTTATCTATAAATGATTTAAGATATAAAATACCCTACACTTAGAATATTTTCTAAGTCTCTTATATGATTAAAGTTGGTTCAATTATGTCTTAACCTTTTACGATAGGTAAAAGGGTTGATTAGTTGTCGATCAATTTTTTGTCGACAAAAAATTTGGTGACTTCATTAGGGATTTTTATTCTAATTCATTCTTTCAAAATTTTTTTATCGTAACTATCTATTCATTTGGTGTTCATTTCCTAAATGAACATCACCGAATCTACACTAGTCATACATTCAGGTTTGCCTTTAGAGAATGCACAACTAGATATTAGTGCTGACATTAGAACCTTCACTTCGAATACCGTTGTCCACTCAAAATTCCCCTGCTTTTAAGAAGTTGAAAATTAAAATTTTGAGGTTAAGTGTCTTTTCTGTTGTCCTGGTGATGTGAAAAGTCAGAAAATTGGGAAAATCTACATTTTTTGGGTCATTTTGTGTGTTTTTCGGGCCTGTCGGACATTTTTGTCCCGCGTGTCCCAGGTTCATTCGGGCTCTCTATTCCCGATTGGCAGGTTTACCCAAAGTCACAGTTCCTTCGGGCCCGTGAACTTTTTGTCCCAAATGTCCCAAGTTCACCCGACCCGTTGTTCCTTTTTTGTCCGATTCGGCCGAATCACGTATTCCGCGTACTTTCGTCCCGCATGTCCCAAAAGAATTTGTGTGTCTTTTCCCGTATTGCTGAATAGGCCGAATCGCGTACTTCATGCTTTCGCGTCCCTCATGTCCCAAATGAACCAAGTGCCATTCGTGCTAATTTTTCCCACTCTACCCGAATATCTTGCTTTTCAATTTGTTAGATGTGTGTTTAATGCGCATTGATTATCTTTCTCTCTCCTAAATGACTATATAATGAACTCGCCCCTATGCATTTTTGCACACTATCTATTGCTTGAACCCTTACTGCAACCAAAATTTCTGCAAGCAGATATCCATTTCCCTTGCGATTCCATCCCAAGTCTTGCTTGTAGCTTTGCTCTCTCGAGTTACTATCAACATGAAGATCAAATTCCAGGGGCAGGAACAGATTTCACCACTTGAGTCCGCTATTCCCGATATCGGGGATAGTGAAGTTTGGCACCTTGACTTTGGGGATTTTTGGACAAGGATGACAGACGCGAACCCTTCACTAATGGCACAGATGATTCATGAAAGTGGTCTAGCTTTGCTGGTGGTTTCCCTATCTTGGTGTAATGCGCGCATATAGTGCTCTCATGCGGGGCTCATTTTAATCCCGATTCGAGTGAGTTGACAAATGTGCATGGGGAGCTCATCGCCAAACTTGACGCTGCCACCATTGGCACTGTACTAAGGATTCTAGAAATGGACAATGCTTTGTAAGTATCTCTCGAATTAGGCACATGCCCTTTTTGATCAAAACAGTGATAAGTATAAGGCACGGTGGCGAAGTCCTCGGCTGAAAAACCTAAGAAGGGGGCATATCGTCTGTCCCAGACTCTTTTCCATGTAGATTTCAATGAAGAATTTTCAGATTTTATAATCCTGCTGCTCGGGTCATGGGTTTACCCTCCATAAATGAGTTCCATTTCTAGATGTGCCCGCTTATCAATATGGTGTGCGAGGGAACTCAGAATATCAACTGGGCAGAGATCATTAGTATGAATCTAGTAGAGCAATTGTCAAATGTACAGCAAACAAAGAAATTTTATATGACTTCATACCTGATGTATACTCTAGCAGCATTTAGGCAATGGTTTGGTTTTTCATACATCGATGCTCACAAGGATGACCCCGTGTATGCCTACTACCCGCAGTTCACCCTAGAAACCAGCAATCACAATTTCCGAAGGGTGAATGACGCTTTCACCATGTACATTGTCCGGCTTCTTGAGAGTGACACAGCAAGAAGATTTTCTGATGAAGCCATGAGTTTGATATCGCACTATGGTGCTTATTTTATCCAATTCAGAAATTTTTCCTATATTAGGCTTGCTAGTTATAAGAGTACTCCTCTCAAGCTTCCTATGTTCTGCAATTACAAAATGGCCTCGATAGAAGTATGTAGGCAATTAGAAAAATTTCATAGAACCTGCAGGGATAAGAAAATTACTAGTTTGCACTTCCCCATCTCTTTGGGAAAGTACACCTGCAAAACAACCTTGGATGCACAAAATATAGAAAGGGCCCTAGCTCCCATTACTGTCCATTTCTTCAGGCCCAGAACTTGCTTTGACTTGAAAAAGTTTATTGATCAGAACATCAAGATCACCTATCATCATAGGACAGAACATAGAGGACTATTGGGGTGGCTGTCTGATGATTTTGAAGCCAAAAGGAGGCATTATGGCGAGTTTTCCCTATGATTAATTCAAGAACTTGGCTTGTACCAAGTTCTTGAAGGGCTCCAGATGACAATTCTCGACCTTTACTCAATTGAGTATGACAACGTGGTCAAGCACACTCCTTGGAGGACTTGGATTGGTTCAAGAAGGAGAAGGATGATTTGGCTGAAATCCGGCTCCGGTCTTAGTCGGACCAAGATCCGGTTTGATAGAAAAGTCCATGAACTTAGGAGGAGGCACTCGGGGAATCCTCCTCCAAGAATGCTTCAACACCAAGGAGGGAAGCATCAACACCCACATCAAGCACTGCAAACCCCTCCTACCTCGTCAACTCAAGGACCTGTAGTCTCTACTCCTTCCTCATCCACCCAGGTGTATCAGAAGAAATTCAAAGAAGTTAAGAAGGAGCCTGTGGAAAAAGACCCCCTGAGGAAGCATGTAGAATTGCCTTCGGGACCAGAGAACATTATTGTTCTCAGTGAAAGTGAAGAGAGTGAAGTGCCAGCTCCTGCAAGTGCCCCTGAAGTTCCAATGGATAAGGATAAAGAAGTCCAGAGCACTGAACTTCCAAGCACTGTTGACTCCTCTGCACCAGGAGCCCCAAGCGCTCCACTCATATCTCAACTCGAGGCAACAACAGTACAAACCTTGGGTGCCATGAGTTCTTTGTCTCTTGGTCCTCTTGCCCCACCTGCTTCTTCCGCCTCCTCTTTTGTATGGGTGCGCCTCTTGTCGGCAGTAGGAAGAAAAAATTCTTCCTCCCGGATCTCGGACCAAATTTTGATGTCTTTGTGGCGGCCTTGCTAGGCACTACTCCTCCTTCTCACACCAAAAAGCTAGAACTACCTCCAGGGATAGTGTCGATGCTCGGGCCAACAATTCCCCGGAGATAGCTAAGCCTAAGGTAGACAAGCCAGAACAATATTTGCAAGCATCTGATCTTGAGCTCTCAAGAATTCCCATGGGAGAATCTACCCCTGAAGGCGAGATCCACAATCTTCGTGAAATAGTCACTAGAGTCATTGGGAGGGTAGAGAAAGGGCAGCAAACCATAGAATAGTTGGAAGAACAAGCCCGATTCTTACAAGTTTCATCAAATCTCTTTTATCCAAGGACAAAGTTTTGGACCCTACCCCATTGAATACTCTTCCACCACCTATAATTTTGAGCCAAGATGAAGTACAGAGTATCAAAGATATGCCCAAGTATTCCGTCTATGGCAGAGCTATGGAGGCCATGGTGGATGATGTGCTTGTTTGCAGGATTGAAATTCGTTGATGAAGCTTTCAAACTCCACGGGAAGGTGAACAACTTGCAATATAGAAGCTCTCCTCCACTATTGGGAGAATTGATAAAGAACTTCAACTTTGGAGCAGTTGCATAGTAGACCTCCACCTCATGGGACAAATAGATGAAAACATTTTATTGGCAAGTAAGGTCTTTGAAGATATAAAGGATAATTTGTCAAAGTCCTGGGTCTACAGCGTGGAATGGAAGATCAAGGTCCTGGAGGAGGCTTTGGGAGAATTAAGGAATAGCTGGTAGAAGGGTGAGGCCTTCAAAACACTAGTTATATCTGCCTTTAAAGATATACATTGCCATCTTCATGATGAGACTTCTGGTGTGCCTCTCACCTTACAAGAAATCAAAGCTCAATTCAGAGCTTTTGTCAAGGGTGATCTATTCAAGGAGAGTTCCATTTCCAAGGAAAAGATGAAGGAGATCTGCTCTCTTCAATCGGCTATAGAGGAAGCGAACAAGGATTATCATACTCATGTCGAATTCGACAAAGAAATGGAGAAGTGCCTCGGATTTTGGACTCAGTCTACTGCCAACACATCAGTTCCATGTGGCAGAGACATAGCAGAGGCGTTGAAGAGATTCAGACAGTGGATCTTAAAGTCGGTGGGTCCCTCCCAGTCATAAGCACCTGTCTTCTTCTCCTAATTCTTCTCTTCTCTTCCCCTTCTTTCTCTCGATTTGTTGTAATTAGTTGGGGTATTGCGATTAACAACCCTTTAACTAATCATTAGTTAAAATAAGTAGTTACTGGGAGTAACTAATTTGTAAACTATATAATGGCCTCTCCTCGCCATTTTGAAAAAAAGGAAGAACTTGGCTTATTTCTGAAAGTGTAAATAAATCTAAAAGAAATCAATAAAGAAGGACTTTTCATTCTTTGTCTATCTGGTTTCCTTTATTCCTAAGCTATTCATTTAATCTTGTTAGATCATTTATCTATATTATGCTGAGAGGCTTTGTATTCTTGCAGATGTTATTTACAGAACTTTGTGTCTTTTCAAATTTCATCTTATTAATGTGATACAAATGATCTTATTCCAATTCGCTGTACCCTCGCATGCATAAGGAATTACTCTGTCATCTATAATTCTGAATGGTGCCTTTCTATTCGTTCTCGCATTTTCATTCCTCAGTCCTTTTGTGATTGATGATCCTTATAGAAAACAATTTCATAATATCCAAGTTCCACCAGAAAATCATGCTTTGTATATGTGTAAATAGGTTCGTTTCTGAATAAGGGAACCTCTCCCATTAAAGAGGAGGGACTTCTTGTCCCCTGACTGTTGCTCTTCTTGAAGTCCTTTTTGATGACCAACAAATACTAACGAAGATTTTGAATAATGCATCAATGCTGTCATTGTTCTTGATACTGAAGAAGATAAATCCCTCTAAATTGATCATCTTTCTAGAAATTAGTTACAAACATAGCGAGATATCTTGAACAAAACAAGTAAATTCAGAAGAAAAATAGGCTAATGTTAAAACAATTAAAACCCGCAAGGTATTACCTTTAGACCCTAAAAATGATAAAAAAATGTTAAAGCATCTCTATTGATATGTTTGATTTACTATTGTACATTTATGAAATGGAGAACCAACCTCCTCTAAAAATGATGATAATAGAGAAGATAGGAGAAGGAGAAATAATCGACGTATACCGGGTTTGAAGATAATCGGGACATAGGAAATGTAACTGATAATGAAGATTCGATGATGAAGGTGATGAATTGAAATCATGGCTCAAGGGTAACCCAATAGATATAGGAAGAAATCCACCTAAATTACCTTCCTTGAAAGGCATTACTTTACCTAAGTTTTCAGGAGATGCAGGTGAGTCATGGGAAGATCACCTTGATGCTTTTAAATTGATTGGTGCTGCTATTGGCATTACCAATGAAAGAACATTCCTTAGGTTATTTTCTCAGACTCTCTAAGGAAAATCCTATAAATCCTTTATTATTTTACCTTCCAAATCCATTTCATCATGGTCTGAAATATAAGAATGGTTAGATGATTGTTTTGGTAAATACAAAGATGAGTATGAATTGCTTAATGAGCTTTGTAATATTTTGATGGATGCTAGAGAAACAATTTACCCATTCACCATTCATTTCATGAAGATTACATAGAAAATACTAGGAGATGTTATACCAACTAAAAATATTTCTCATCTTTATTACTCAGTGAGTGAATTGCCTTTAAAATATGAGTTATCTCTTAAAGATAGAGAAATCATTGATTTTGAAGAAACCATTACTTTTTGCATTGAATACGAGAAGAAGCTCGAAAGGATTGGTTTTAAAGATAGATCTTCTACAGGTATGTCTGATGATAATGCTGAAACTTTAAATGCTATTCATAGTCTAGGTAATGAGATGGTTTCCGCTCAAGCGACAATTAAATGACCAACCTTCCAGTTCAAAATCCCAGGAAGCCTCAGGTAAGCTGAAATCTGAACCCAAAGAACTGTATTGTGGGATTTGTGAAGCAGATCATGATCCTTCTACTTGTGTTGTTGTTGAAAAAATTAGGAAATTCATTAAAGGAAAAATGTTGAGGACATGTGTAGTTTTGTGGATTGTGAAGTAAATTTTGTTCAAACAAGATCCCAAAATTATTCAAAGAAGGATGCTAGCCAAGACAAAGGTAAAAGAAATGATATTAGTCTAATGATTCGATAAATCCAAATTTGCTGATGTAGGCAAGTCTAAGTCAAATGATGTGGATAAGACCAAACCTCAAAACCAAACAACATCTAGCCTTGTACCTAATGCAGATGCTCCTTCTGGATTAAATAATTCTCAGTATCAGAATTATAGACCCAAATCATACATTAAATATGGTTTTTTTTCTGAGGGTTATGATATTGTTGCTGATATGAAAAACTCTTGTAGTAATTTGACTATGTTTGAAAGTCTAAATCTTCCTAGATAGTTTGAAAAGTTAGCTACTACTCATAAAAATAGGACTGAATCAAAAACTACAGTAGCTTTGCAAGAAGAGGAAATTAATGAAGAAGATGAGGTATTGAATACATCTAGTAATCCTACTCTAGATTATATACCTCCATTCTATATTACTATCAAATTTAGAACAAAATCATCCATAATTGTATTGTTGATACAGGTGCTTCCAAAAATATAATGCCTAAGTCTATTGTTGATCAGTTAAGCATACCATATGAGACTGATAATAGGAAGCTTACTGGATTTGATTCAAAACAAACAAAATGTTGTGGGAAATTTAGGGATATTGTTATTAAGGTTACACAATATGAAAGAGTTAAATTTATGGGAAATGTACATATTTTAGATATCCCTACTAATTATTCTATGTTGTTGGGTAGAGATTGGGCCCAATACACTGGTGCTTATGTTGGTCAAGATCTTACATGGGCTCCTGTAGGTAACACTATTGTATTTTTACAAAGAGAGGAATGTACAAGAACTCCTATTAAAGGTATGAAAAAATCCTCTATTTCCTTCATAGATACTAGCATGGGTACTTATGGTTTAAAATTTCTAGAAATTAATACTTTTGATGATGTAGATTTTCAACATGTTAGGACTGTCCCACAAGATGAAATTTGGTCAATGTACTTTGATGGGGCTTGTTCCCAAGTTAGAAATGGTGTTGGAATTGTTTTCAAATCTCCCTCAGGTAAGAATTTGTGTTACACTTATCCAATGTCTTTCGAATCAACTAATAATAATACTGAGTTTGAATCCCTTTGTCTAGGACTATAGAAAGCTCTTGAACTAAAAATTAAGAAATTGATGGTTTTTGGTGATTTGGAATTGGTTATAAGACAGGTAAAGAAGATTTATAAGATGAACCAAACTAGGTTACATAGATACACACAAAAGGTTTGGTCTCTTTTAGAAAAATTTGAAGCAGTTAATATAACACATGTATTTCAAGAATTTAATGTTGATGCTAATAAACTTGTTGTTTTTGCTGCAAACCCTTTAGTTTCAGACATTTTTCTTGATTGTATCCTTGAAGAGGTTTACAAACCTTGCATCCCTGACAATGAAACTAATTGGCCTGTTTTCCAGTGTGATGAGCATATTGATTATTTCTTAAAAGGTAATTATTTTGATTCTGATGACTATGTTTTTAATTACAAAGTGATTATTTGTAGTTGTCTAACAATAAATTGCCTCACACCGTCAATCTAGAATCCATGTTTTCACCTCAGGATCATCCTAAGATATTTTCCTCTGCTGAAACTTCTAGAAGGATTATAGGGGAAACACTAGCTATTAATCTTGGTACTGATGATGATCCAAAGTTTGTTTATTTGGGTTCGTATCTCTCAGTGAATAAAAAAAGCTTATGTTAAATTGCTGAAAGAATTTATTGACATTTTAGCCTAGTATTATAAATATTTAAAGGGTTACAATTCTAGGATTATTAAACATGAAATTCCTATAAAAATTGGTATTAAACCATAAGGAAAAATCTAGAAGAGTGAGCCCCTTGTTGAAGGACACCATCAACAAGGATCTAGATAAAATTTTGGATGGTGGTGTCATTTTTCCTATCGATTGGGTAGCCAACTGGTTCCGAAGCTTAGCAAGAAAAGTGGATACATTTGTATTTGTGTTGATTTTAGAGATCTTAACTGTACGAGTGCTAAGGATAAATTTCCTTTGCCAAATATTGATAAGATTTTACAACAGTCACTTGGTTCAAAGATGATGTCCCTTCTAAATGGTTTATCAGGATATAATCAGATCTATGTGAATCCTGAAGACAGACATAAAACCACATTTACAACATGAAGAGGTACCTTTTCTTTTAATTGAATGCCTTTTGGTTTAATTAATGCAGGTGCTACATTTCAGAGAGAAATGCATGTTTCTTTTGATGATTTGATTGGAGTTATAATTCAGATCTATTTAGATGACTTAACAGTATATTCAATGAAGAGAAAGAAACACTTAGAACACCTTTGTGAAATCTTCATTCATTGTCATAAGTATGGGATTTCTTTAAATCCTAAGAAATTAGTTTTTGGTGTAATGGAAGGGAAACTATTGGGTCATATTATTTCCAAAGATGGTATTTCAATAGATCCTGAAAGAGTAAAAGCCATTAAAAATTAGCCCCACCTAAAAATGAGCCAAGCCTTAGATCATTCTTTGGTAAAATCAATTTTATACGGAAATTCATTTCTGATTTTTCTGATAAGGCTGCTCGCTTTACAGATTTTATTGAAAAAAATCAAGGTTTTATATGGGATTCTAATGCTAATTCTTCTTTTGATGATGTTAAAAATGTTATTGCTACTTATCCTGTTTTGGATAAGCTTGATCTAAATAAACCATTCATCTTGTACCTTAATGCAACTGACAAAGCCATGGGCACTGTGATCACTCAATACACTTCTTCTAGAGAAGAGAAACCAATTTCCTACTTCAGTTAAATGCTAAAAGATGTTGAAATCAGGTATCCTCTAATTGAAAAGTTTGTTTTCATGCTAGTATCTATTCAGGTAAGTACAAACACTTTTTGATTGGTAATTGAGTGATCATTCGATCTAACATACCTATTTTATCCTACCTACTTAAACAACCCATCATCGATGGAAGATTGGCCAAGTGGATCTTTAAAATACAACAATTTGACCTTGAGTTCAAGACATGTAAGACTATTAAAGGAAATGAACTTGTGAAAAATTAGCTGAAAATGCAAATTTAGAAATATTTTTTTTTTAATTTTAAATGTTGATGAAAATTTGAATGTTGTTTCGCATTTTCAGAATTTGAAAACTACAGATTTTTCTACACAATTTAATATTGGCTTAACAATGTAGGATTGGGACTATTTTCTATCTCAAGATGATTGGTACCATGATTTGATATATTATTTCCAAAATCAATCATGTCTCGAGCATTTAGATAAAATACAACGTAGAGCATTACACTTTCAAGCCTCTCATATTTTTGCACATCTTTGGAAAATTTCTTGTTTTATAGAAATTGAGATGGTGTTTTGCTTAGGTGCCTAACTCATAATCAGACCAAGGGGGTTCTTAGGAATTTTCATGAAGGAGTTTACAATTGTCACTATGTTGAAAAAAACACAAAATATTACGTGTTTAAGTTACTATTAGTGTACTTATTTTAAAGATGATTATTGTCTTGTCAGATCTTGTATGCCTTGCCAAATATTTGTAGGTCGTGAACATTTACCCATTATGCCTTTAAATCCTATTATTATAGATAGGCATTTCTCAAAATGGGTAATTGACTTTATTTCATATATACACCCACCTTCATTTGCTAGGCATTGAGTGCTTTCTGATTACTTTACAAAGTGGCCAAAAGTGTTAGCGTTAAAAAGTTCTATATCTACTGAAGTTATAATTTTTTTGGAAATTAGATCTTTTCCCATTTTGGGATTCCTCATGAAATAATTTCTGACAATGGTCTACAATTTATATCTGATGAATATTTGAATTTTCTTGGTAAATATTCCATTATCTCCAGTCATTCTTCCAAATACTACCCGCAGGGTAACGGTCAGGCAAAATCTACAAATAAGAATCTCATTAATATAATGAAAAATATTGTATGTGAGAATAAAAGGGACTGACACTTGAATTTTTTTGAAGCTTTATGGGCTGATAGAACAACCACCAAGTCAGTACAAGTTTCTCCCCTTTCTTACTTGCATATGGTTTTGAAGCAACCATGCCCATTGAGTTACAAATTTCATCTGCTAAAACAACGTTAAATTATGGAATAAATGATCTTGATGAGATTCAATTACGTTTAGATGATCTGATTGCTTTGGATAAAGCTAGATTTATAGCCTTGGAAAAATTAGAGAAAGGTAAAGAGAAACTGAAAAACTGTTTGACAAAAAGGCCACTATCAAAATATTTGAAGTTGGAGATTTTGTGCTCATTAGATAAGGCTAAAAAAACCCGGAAAAAATTATAAATTTGACTTTCTTTGGCTTGGACCTTACCAGATTGTTGTTGTCTTAGGTAATAATGCTTTTCATTTATGCAAAATTGATGGTGATTGGCTATGTTTCATAGTCAATGGTCAACACTTGAAGCATTTTACAGATGAAGCCATCTTATGCTTTATGTATTATAGTTTTCTTGCATTTGTTTATTTTGGTTGCTTACTGTTTGGTTTGTTTGCTTTCAGTTGTTTGTTTTTTTGGTTTGTATTTTGTTGGTTTTTGGTTGTTGTTGACTCGATTCTTGGAAATGGTGGAAAGAGCTCTCAGTTCTGTGGATGGTAAGATTTTATGATGCTTTCAATTTCAGATTATACATTAAAAAATGATTATTTGGTAAATATTTTTAACGGTGATGTTGGAGATTCATGATGATGAAGTTGCAGTTACTTTTTCAATATTGGATTTTTTTGGGTAATGATGATGATGATGATGATGAACAAGTAGCTTGTTTGCACTCTTGGAGTTAAAATTTAACGTATAATTTTTTTTATATCCAGCCTTGCCTTTTAACATAAGAAAGCCAAGATATGGTCACCAATGTTATAGCTCAAATTTTACCTACCACCTCTCTTTTAATTTTTTTGATCATATCTAAGTGTCCTCCTCAGCCCTTCTTACTTTGAATTTTTCAAAAATATGGTGGGGCCACTTTGTTTAATTTAAAAATTTAGTTCGATTTCATTTCATGTTTAAAGTGGTTTCAGAACATTTACATGTTGACATTAATATATTTGGATGTTCACATTGATATAAAATTTTACCTTTGGTACTTTGCATACCTGAAATTGTAGGGTACTGCACCGTCTGAACGATGTTACATGTGCCCCAATGATGATATAGATCTCCTTGCAAGGCGTTCAGAAACCAGGAAGGTTCGCCATGTATATGCTTGTATCCCACATGCCCCTCTCAGCCTCCACATGCCTTGTTTTCCCCTTTTCCCCCCTTCTTCTTGAATTTTTGTCTTCAATGACTACACAGGTGGCGGTTTTGTTCACATTTTCCAGATTCCTCTGACGATCACGTCAAACGTAAATCTTCAAATTTACACGCTTTCTTCAACAACTTTGTCTTGCATTAATGTTTCTGGTTCCCTGTGAATAGTTTTTTTCCTTTATTTATAGTAAAAGAGATCAAATTGGAGTTACCCTTTGGTAAATGCTTTGGTTATAAATAGCTAGCTTGTTTTCAAGAAAATGGCCCCTCATCCTCTCAATTCTCTTGTTCATTTTTTCAATTCCTTGCTTAGAATTCATTAGTTTCATGTTTTTCTTCCATTATTGGTATTTTAGAGGTCATATAATCTTCTTGTTTTAGTCTTGTTCCATTGCCACTTCATACAATTAGTTTAGCATAGAATAGCTTCATTTCTAGACTAGAATCCATTAAAGTTACAGGTTTTGTTTTATCACAAGGATAGTTTCTAAACTCTTGGTACACTTGTGTTGTATTCCCGCAATAAATCCCACTAGGAATTACATAGTCAAGCTCTGTTCACTTGCGCTATCTCTCTCCTACTTGCATTGTATTTGGTCTATATCCAAAGCTGCCATTGTTCAAATACCATCTTTTGTTGATACTATCATATACACACTTTCTGGATTCATGAGGACACGAAGGAACAAGGAGATCACATTGAGGGAAAAAATCACACACAACTAGATTTACCATTGTTCTGTAAATGCCAGGTTTGAGCTATCAAATTTCTAGTTACAACATATCAAATAGAGTAGTGAATCATTTTATTTCAGTTAAGCTCACTTTCAATATTGCCAGGGAAGCAGTGGGGAATGATAGTTTCTGAGAAACTATGATTTGTTCCTCACTTCTGAGGTAGGATTGAAGGTTTTCAATTAAGTTAATTAGCTGTCTTTTATCTAGATTCACACATCTACACAGGTGAATAACCACACCAGGTTATCTTACTTGTTTAGTTTTAGTATAAAAGTAGTTTAATTGTTATTTGTAGTTACAACGTTTCAATCGTATATATATTTTGTTTAGAGTAGTTTCCCCTTTAGCAGTAGTATAAATTGTTATTTTTAGTTTAAGTTAATTCAAAGACTTCAAAACTAGATTAAACACTTAAATTCTAGTTAGGAGGATAAACCATAGGGAATTTATACTATCCGTTCATAGCCTCTAAATCTCCCTTTCTCGCTCCGGATATCGAGATCACACTACCAGATCTTAGTCACTGATCCTCCCATAGTTAGCCTTAGGAAAGTTGCTTACCGATTCTCATCCTCACCTATAGCTTTTCTATTGTAGAAAACTAACCATAATATTGGCTGTGATTTCATCTAAGTCACTCGCATTTCAAACCATCGGCTATGTTAGCATGACCTCGGGAGGTCGGGTACGAGGAAGAGGTACTTGTAGATTCCCATGCTCACATGTTACTTTTCCATCGTACAAAATTGGTGAACCCGACGTGAAACAAACAATTCTTCCTCTTTTATTTTTCATTTCTCTCATCCACCTTCGCTCTTTCCCATTATTCTATGGGTATTCATATACCCCCCGAATATGTTAGGATATGATGCATATGGCAGACCTCTCTCAAGTCTCGAAGTAAACTATAGTAAAAAAAATAGACAACCATCACCCTCACTTTCTACATGGGCTGATAACTATTCAAGTAATTACTTGTCATCTCAAACTCCCCTCAAGAACTAGCTCAAATTCTTCTGTTCCGAATTGAGGAGTTTGATCAGCTTGCACAAACACAACAGCCAGAGCCATCAAGCTCTAATAATATAATGTTTACTGGAGAGTCCACTTCATCTCCTCGGGTCTTGTTTAGACCGCAGATTAGTAGACAAATTAGATCCACTCCCTTTTTGGATGAGGAGTACTTAGCACACTTTGCTAAAAGCAAACAATGCTTTCAAAATATGTATCCACCTATAGGAGTTTAAAATACACTTTGATACCCTATTTTAGGAAACACCCCCATCCCTCCACCTATGGAAATGCCCTCGGAGAATCTTGGTAAGGTAATGACCAATTCATAGCAGGTATCACACCCCTTTACAACCTCAAGATATACAACAAATACCGTTAATGCAAAACATAGTGTCGCTACGAATATTAGTCATTTCAGCCTTAGTTCAAGCAAACTAGAATTCATATTTTGGGCAAGTGGGAATCCCCAACCCTCTACATCACCCTAGTAAAGTTGACCTCCTTACAGGAACAAGCACATTAGGCATGCCTCCTCAAAATCCTTATAATTATCCACAACAAACACCAACTAGGACAAATTTTTCAAATGCCACTCCAAATAAAAACATGACACCTCTCGGCTTGCACCAAACAATCCATACCAGAACAATGCTCCTCCTTATTTAAACATTTATTCAAATTCACCACAAGGAGACATGTTCTCTTCCCCGGGATGTTTGTTCAACCACAGGGATTCCCTTATGTCCCTACAAATGCATATGCTATGCCATATCAACAACCCATTCCACCTCCACCCCCTCAACAAGTGCCATCGATGGTCGAGGCCTACGCAGTAGGGACTTATTTAGAATATTTAAAAGAGCCCCTAGACTTCACCATATGAAGTGTTATGCTTCCAAGACCTCTTCTCGATTTTCCCAAATACAAAGGAGAAGGGGACCCAAATGCACACATTAAGGCCTATGCCACGCCATATGAGAGTTACTCCCTTGGGACGGGGTTGTTGCTAAAATATTCCCTAAAACCTTAGAAGGTATTGCCCTTGATTGGTATTACAGAATACCTGAAGCCTCGATACACTCATTCAAACAACTTGTGTCTGAGTTTATCAAAGCTTTCGACATGAACAAATTGTTAAGAACGAGAATCAGGAGTTCTTGCATATCAAACAAGAACATAATGAGTCCACTGCACATTTTATTCAAAGATGGCATATGGTGCTCTACTCATCAGCAATTGCTCCAAACATGGATCAAATGGAACTATGTGATTTATTCCTTAATTCTCTCAATAGAGAGATAAAGGAAGAAGTCTAGAAGTTCCCACTAAGAACTTACGATGAAGTACTCGAGAGTGCTCTCCGAATCAACCAAGTAGTGATAGATAGTGGTCGTAAGATATATGGGAAAATGGGAAATTAACCACTCCCAATCAAAACACCGCGGCCTATCCTAATACCGGGAATGCTAATCAAGGACCTAAGATCCTTAACAAGAACCGCAGAGTTACAACAGATGGAGTAACTAATCAAGTTAAAAGGGCAAACATTGTAAACATTTCACCACCTGTTAATAATCAATGAAATAACAATTTTACTCTAATAATCAATGCGGTGGATTTTAATCGTCCACCACAACAACAACAAACAACAACAATAAGTCCAAACACAAAGTCCAAATCGAAACCAACAACCTTATCGAATTTTTAACTCTCACAACCTTATCGATTTTAAATCAACATCATCGAAACTATAATCCTAATATATATTGTGGCTTCCACAAGATTCAAGGCCACGATACTAGGACTTGTCGTGAATACAATAAATTCATGCAGCGTTTGCTAGAAGATTGAAAACAAATCTTTATAGATATGTTTTTAGCAAATTCTATAGTACCCATGCCAAACACTTATGCAGGTGCAGTTTCCCCTCAAAATGCATCCCTCAAGATCTTTAATGACCCACTCCCAAACCATTCTAACAATAACAGGTTAGATCCTAACAGAACAAATAAGGGTGTCATGATAGGAAACAATGATCATGAAGCTTCAACTTCATTAAATCCACTAGTCACACCCCAATTAGGAACTCGACCTCAAACTAAGATAGTTGGTTTAGTGGAGTTAGACGCCAAGCTACCCATAGAAACCATAACAAGAACATGAGATTATTCTTCTCAACCAACTCCAAGTTATTCATTAGAGCCAGAAAACACTCAACAAACATTGGTAAAACCTATAGGCGCCTATGATTTAATTAATGATTTAACTAAAACCTTCTCGCACATCTCCTTCTTGGATTTGTTAAAGAACTCTCCCACCCATAGGGCTACTCTCTTAGAAGCATTAGGCCTTGGTCATTTAATCAACATCACTCCTCCCCTAGAAACACAAGTAAACCATGTGGAATTTGATGTTTATCCTCCAAGGTAGTCAGATAGGGATATGGAATTTATATTCAATATAAGAAAAATGCCAACAGATGCTGAAATTACACGAAGAGGTGACCCAACTTTACATTTAAAAGTTTGGGTCTATAATAATTATGTTAAATGTGCAATGGTTGATGATGGGGCAGCAGTTAACATAGTCCCCTTTGCTTTCCTTCAAAAGTTAGGATATGGAGAGACAAACTATTCCACAATGCGAAATACGCTAAGAGGTTATGATAGCCTCAAAGCCACTTCGATTGGAACCATAGTTTTACTAGTCACTTTAGGACCCAAGACAGTCCTCACCAAGTTTTATATTATAGATCGGGAAACCAATTATAATATGATCCTTGGTCAGCCATGGATACACCGCATGAAGGCAATCCCTTCCACATTATTCCAAGAAATAAGATTTCTACACTTAGGGAAAATATTTGTGGCACAAGGTGACCCAAAACCCTTCGATATACACCTAGCTGATTTAAAGAAAAGACCGGTATTCACTCCGAGTTTGAACTTCCAAAGCAAACCAACTTGTCAAACCAACTAATTCACAACCAAAAGAAAAGTTGATACCCACCACTGAGTTGGAAATTTCAAATCCAGCTGAGGACGTTCCAGTACTCAAAAGTGAGACCAATGTTATAAAAATAGTATCACTAGGGACTACCGCAAAAATTGTCGAGTTGCTAGAGAAAGACTTACCTATTCTCCTACCGTTTGATTCCATGGGTATGGGACACACCCTGGGAATTGCTTCTCTTCCATCAGATGAAATTTTTATGGTAGAGGTAATCGAAAGGTAAGAAACATAGATATGACAGATATCCCAACATCCATTTTTCCAAGCGAGTATTGGACTCTCCACTTCGATGGAGCTAGATGTCACTTTGGAGCTGGAGCGGGAGTAATCTTTACTTCACCTGACGGAAAAATCTTACCTTTCACCTTTAAATTAAACTTTGAATGTACAAACAATGGGGCTGAGTACGAAGCTCTCCTCCTTGGCCTCATTCTAGCTAAAAGAATGGGTGTTGACAACATTAGAGTACTAGGAGACTCACAATTGGTTACAAACCAAGTCTCTGAGGTATATGAAACTAGAGTTGAGCACTTACAACTCTATAAAATAGTAGTATTAGATCTAAGTAGGGATTTAACTTCATATCAATTGAAGCAATCCCACGAGAGTAGAACCTTCTCGCAGACTCGATAGCAACCTCAGCTTCCCTGTTTCACCCCAAACAACGAGTTGGAGGATACAAATTTCATGGTATCACTTCATACCAAACCATTAGTGTGTAAAATACCAACAAACTCACTCCTAGCTCATGGAGAAGCTGAGGATGATTTTTCTATCATAGGTCACTTTGACGATGATAGAGTCACTCTCGAATATCTAAACACCTATGCAGAGCTACACCTTACTCACCGTATAGTTGATCTTTCCCTAATACCACATTCCTCTTCCTACTTTGGAAATCTCATGGTCCCACACTTAGATGAGTCTCGAATCAGGTCATTTCTTGGGAAACTCGTGCAATCCGCAGTTCATCCCGCATCTAAGTTTTTCCATTCATCTAATCAACAATCTATTAAAGAAAGATTATAGTGTTGATTGACCTCTAAGAATGCAACAAGGCCTTCGAAGTAGTTAAACACTTCTTTTTGTCTCCACCCACACTAATTCCTCCCAAACTAGACTACCCTTTGATCCTATACTCACGAGACACTCACGTTTCGCTAGCCTGCATGCTAGCTCAAGAAGACGATGATAAATGGGAATGTGTGGTCTATTTCATCAGTTGAACGTTGCTTGATTATGAGACACGCTACACACAGGAAGAGAGATAATGCCTCACCATAATTTTTGCAATAAAATGTTTAAGACATTACATGTTAAACTAGGAAACAAGGGTCATTGTAAAGACAGACCATTTACGAACATTTCTCACACAAGGATATTTATCTAAAAAGGTTGGGCATTTCATAACCTTAATGGGAGAATTTGAGTTAACATTTGTAAACCAAAAATATTTTAAGGGACAAATCATTGTAGATTGGTTAGCTGACAATCCACTAGATGGAGGTGAGCTAGTAAATCTAGACTTTCCCGATGAGTGTGTATACTTCATCGAAACCAGGCCCCCATTTCTACATGTCCTTGGTATACTAATATAATCAATTTTATCATGGACCATACATACTTGGAAGATGCCACGTCACAAAAAAGAATGTGGTTACCCATTATTACCACTAAATATGTTGTTTTAGACCAGTACTCTATCATAAAGCCTTCGATGACATGCTTCTAAGATGCGTCGACATAGAAGAATCCAAGAAGATTCTTTATGAATCCCACAGTGGGATATGTGGAGGCCACTTTGGTGGTCATGCCACCTCTCATAAAATACATTAGATGGGCTATGTTTGGCCCACTCTCGATCATGATGCAGTGGAATTTTTATGTAAGTGCCACAAATGTCAAGAATTCTCTCACGAGATTCACATGCCAGCACAATCCCTGCAACCAATAGTGACTCCGTGGCCCTTCTCCACGTGGGGTCTAGACTTGATAGGGAAGTTCTCTCCCTCATCAACTAATGGCCATAATTTTATAATTACAGCCATGGAATATTTTACCAAATGGGTGGAGGCCATGCCTCTCACCACTGTACCAGGTTCAGTAATTGCCAAATTCATTTTGAACCAAATTATCTATAGGTATGGTGTCCCACAAGTCATTATCTCAGATAGTGACACTTCCTTTAAAAATGATGAAGTTCATGAGTTATGTAGCAAGTTCAAGATAAACCATCACATGGCCTCTCTTTACTACCCTTAAACCAATGGGTAGGCTAAAGCAACAAACAAAACGTTAAAAGCTATTCTCCTCAAAACGGTCAAGGAGAACAAGTGAGATTGGCATTTAAAACTATATCCGGCCTTGTGGGCCCATTGAACCTCAATAAGAAACCAACAAGAGCAACTCCTTTCTCACTGGTATTCGGAGCAGAAGTAATTCTCCCTCTTAAGGTTGAAATACCTAGTCTCTGTATCTCATTACAAGGGATTTTGGATGAAGAAGCTTACAGGGAGGCATGCCTCTCTCAATTGGAAAGCCTTGATGAGGCCAAGTTGAACACCGAATAGTGGCACAGAGCCTATGCTAACTAGATTTGCTGTCGCAAGACAACAAAAAAGTCTATGAGTGAGAAATATATGAGGGAGATCTAGTTCTAAGACTAGACAACCAGATTGATAAGAAAACCGGTGAAGGAAGGAAGTTCCGGCCCAAATGGTTGGGCCCATACCGAGTCATGAAGGACTATAGAAATGGTGTGTATCTTTTATGTACGCTAGAAGGTGAGGAATTCAGTGAAACTGTCAATTCCTTGCATCTTAAGTGGTTTTACGCATAAAACATCAAATTCATTACTAGTACATTATAGCTACCTACATTGCATTAGTCTTTTAGTTGCTTCATTCTATCCATTTCGTAAAAATGGTAGTCCAGGAGCTTACTCTTAAACAATCTGTTACAAATTTATGAAAATATTGGCAAAAGCATTCATATCACATCTCTCCAAGCATCATCAACTATTTTCAAATCTTCTCATCAAGTTCGAAAACAAACATTGACAAAACCATACCAAGGCATGCATACTTGGATTTGCTCTTTCTTTCTACTAGGTGAAGTTGTCCTTGCCTACGGTCTGTTCTAGAAGCTTCTTGGTGTCACATCTATCCCTCTTAAATCTCTTGGAATGAAAGGATATCCCAAATTCATAGATCATAAATGTCAAAATCAAATGAAATCAAAAGCACCAAGCAAACAAAATATTTTATTTTACACACTTCTTTGCCCCATCAACCTTCGGTGATAAGCCCACAACTCTTACTAGTGGTGTGAGGTTGGGAAAGGAAAGAAGTACCCTTACTTGCCTATATCCTACCTTTGGTGACAAACCAATGCTTCTTACTGGTGGCATGAGGCAGGGTGTGGGGGGTCCAATCACACAAATTAACAAATCTTGGTATGCTAAAAACACAGATCAAATTCTATTAAGAGAAAGTAAATATCCAAATATCCAAATTCCAAAGAGATCAAATCCTCAAAACTAGATTTTGTCAACCAAGTTGCCATTTGTGAATCTAAGTCTAGATAAACTAGAAAGTAAGTGGCCTTCTAAGCGTGGTAGTAGTTCTGAGTAGGGTGGGTGTGTAGGTCCAAATTTGGTTCTTGTTACTAGTTTTTCTGTCTCTCATCATTCCATTCAATCAAACTCATACAACTTGTGCCCTTCCTAATTCTTGGTGTTGAGCCCTCGCATCTTACTAGTTGCATGGATTTGGGATTGGGGCAAGTTCATCTCTTTATCACTATGCATTCATCACATTTTTCCAACATAAGAAGAAATTACAAACATTGCCCAAAGAGTTCAAAAGTTTAGTACTACCATATGTTAGTATCATCTCATATCAGCATTACAAAAACATACAAAGTAAAACATTCTATCTACTATCATTTGTTATCCATTGCATACATTCTGAAAACATGAAAACAATATTCTAAAAATATCTAAAGTACGCATGTGGAAACAAGTCACAAAATTCTAGATGCCAAGAGTCTAGATCCAAAAAGATATATATATATATATATATATATATATATATATATATATATATATATATATATATATAAATCAGGTTTCATATACAATGCCATCATGCACTAGGCATGGTCAAAATGCTCAATGAGCCCAAAAAGTACAAAAACACTCATATAGACATCTGAAAAAATGCTACAAAGATAGTCTCTCAATCCCTATGGGATCCCTCAGAAGGTGCACGACCACCGCCAGACTCGCTACGCCGGTGCTCCGAGCACGCCGAGGGCTCACGGTCATGACTAGTAGCTTCTGTCTCACTATGAGAATGGATCCTCCTCATTAGGCACTTGGTCATCCTATATCTAGCTACCTCCGTGAGAGAAGTCATGATATTTTTGCATACCGCATAAAGGAAAAACATCGCAGTGCCTACTTGGCTACTAGGGCTCCCCACATCCATGGAAAGCTCAGCATGAGTATTCTCTGAGGGGAGAAGCAAGGTATCAATGCACACTCGGTGAATCAAGTCTCGCCACTCATCAGCAGTTGCTGCAAACAAAGGAGAAAACAAGTTAGAAAATGATCAACGATAAAACCAAGAGTAAACAAAACAAAAAGAAACAACAAACTAGGACAACTCTAACTAAAACAAATGTCAAGAGAAGAGTGATAACTCACTCGATCTCCAGGCCTCCAAGAAGGATCTCTAGGATCCGCGCTTTTCACCGACGCCGCCATCGACTAGTACTCCCCTTGCCTACATCTAGGGAAATGTGATGGCCTACAATAGACTCACCATCCCCACCTAAATCCTGAGAGAGAAACTCCTCTGAAACCAGAGTCACCCTCTCTACACTCTACTCCGCCCTCTCAACCTGTAGGATCTCTTGAGTGTCATGCCACTTGGGATCACTATCATCCCCCCACCCGTCTCACTAATCTCCATGTCCTCTATCTCCTAATCGCCTCTCCCCCGTGAACTCCTCGGACTCAGAGTCCACATCAATGGGCTCATCACTACTATGAGTAGGACTAGAGGCAATCCGAAGTAAGGGTGCCTAAGGAGCACCGGCTCTCCCTCGTGCACGTACCACCCTCCTAGCCACAATAGGAGTACCAGAGTAACAATAGTCCAACCCCAGCCTCTAGGACCTCCTTGAGCCTCGCGGATAGATCTATACACTAACATCGCTAGAGGAAGCATGTCACTATAGGGGAGGCCAAACTACTATGGAACTCTGTCAAAGGGGTGCATCTCTAACTTCCCGCCTGCCTATGAACCGACCGGTGGTCCGGCAGTGTCAAAGTGTAACGATATCCTCTCCCCATACCCCTACCATGGCTTGATAAGGAGTGGCCTCCATGTCTACGTAGTGGTTAGGGAAGCCACTGCTAGTGGGGTGCTCTAAGAACTATCATCCCCATCCACCTCGCTACTCTGATGGCCCCGGGATCCTCCACCTCTACACCTCTCCCATATGGTGTGATATGCTCATATACCTAACTCATGACAAGAGTCGGAAGCTTAGTGACTACCCCTATAAATGGACTACCCTATATAAGTCATGATAGGTAGTCCCGAGGATATCTCTCTCCCAAGTGTAGACACGTCCATGGCCCTCAATCTGTGTAATAATGGGGGCCCAACAATATAAGAGGGTGTCCCCTCCCTTATCCCCAATCAGTCTGGATGCAAGGATGCCCATGATGGCCTTGCAGAGCAAGGAAATGTCTAACTCAATAATAGAGCAGATCCTCATGCCCTTCTTCGATCCCATCGATACAACCACATCTCCCATAGGTGGCCCAATGAACCACCTGTGATTTATATACTGCTATCTTAAGAGACAAATGACCACCGCCTAAGGATCGGAACCCCCAGTATATGGTAAACATCCTCCAGGGTGATAGACCACTCACCCCTAACTCCCCGGAAATCAAGGGTGTTCTCGATCCGCATCCAAATATGAGCACAAGTCACAAAGTATGTGACTAACAGGTGCAACATGAGGAACTTGCGCAATCCTCCATATACTAGCCCTTTGGAGAGTATCCTACTCTGCTTGGGAGAGTGCCTCTAACACTCTTTGAGAGCCAATCACACTCCCTCTCTCGGCTCCATCTAATGTACTCCTCCTTCTTTTGCATACACCCAAAAACACAAAAATAAGTGAGTTAGTACTGAAATCCAGTTGAAAAACTAGTAAAAACACGTAAAAATTCTATACATGCAAAAATAAGTTAAACTTTGTATTGTTTTTGTCCTCTATCGTGGACTACCGCCCTATGCAGAGTGGTGGTTCCATAACCGCCACCTTCTAAGGCAGCAGTCCCATAACCGCCACCCTACATAGGGCGGTGGTCCTGTCCCGCAAACCCAAATGGGTCGTAAGCCCTAAAAATGCTTAAAAACAAGCAAAAACACCTTTTTAACAAAAAAGAAACCTACCCTATGGGTGCCCCCTAAAGACACATTTAAAACTAACATTTTCAAAAATGATCCCCCAAGGGAAAGATTTCATCATTTCCACATTTTAGGTTTAAAAGCAATAAATCAAGAAGAACTAACCTGAGACTTCGCGGGTCGATGTTCCACTCTCGGAGGCATGATCGCTATCTCACCACGAACGTTTTGACTATACTCTCGTCGAAAACCATCACCGTGGGTCCCAGAGCTCAAAAACTATCAAATCAATCCAGCACAAATGAATAGTAAAATGACCTCATTTTATATAAATAGCCCTCTTAATTTGATTTTGAATGTCTTTCACAGGGTCGAGTGTCGATAGAGGTAAGTTCTAAAACCCCGCGTAGATGGTAAGTCCTCTTTTCATGTCAATTCAGTCTTATTTCTCAATTTGTTTTATCTAGCTGCACTTGAGTCCTTTTTTATTTTATAGCTAGCGAGATCTTGGATGGAGACTTTCTAGCACATGGGCATGTCAGGTATAACTCCTAACCCCCCATTTTGGGACCGTCATACTTGGACCCACCATTTTACGCCTCTTCATGGCTAAGACACTTCTCTCGAGGGGGCAATATGTATGTACCCAAAATTGTAGGGTACTACACCACCGAAACGATGTTACACATGCCCCAATGATGATACAGATCTCCTTGCAAGGTGTTCAGAATCTAGAAAGGTTCACCATGTATACGCTTATATCCCACATGCCCCGCTCAGCCTCCGCATGCCTTGTTTTCCCCTTTCCCCCTTCTTCTTGCATTTTTGTCTTCAGTGATGGAACCGCTGCCCTGCATGGGTGGCGGTCCCGTGACCACCACCTAGGATAGGGCGGCAGTTTTGTTCACATTTTCCAGATTCTTCCGACGATCACGTCAAACGTAAATCTTCAAATTTACATGCTTTCTTCAACAACTTTGGCTTGCATTAATGTTTTTGGTTCCCTATGAATAGTGTTTTTCCTTTATTTATAGTAAAAGAGATCAAATGGGAGTTACCCTATGGTAAATGCATTGGTTATAAATAGCCAACTTGTTTTCAAGCAAATTGTCCCTCATCCTCTCAATTCTCTTGTTTAGTTTTTTCAATTCCTTGCTTAGAATTCTGTTAGTTTCATGTTTTGCTTCCATTGTTGGTATTTTAGAGGTCATATAGTCTTCTTGTTTTAGTCTTGTTCCATTGCCACTTCATACAATCAGTTTAGCATAGAATAGCTTCATTTCTAAATTAGAATCCATTAAAGTTGTAGGTTTTGTTTTATCACAAGGATAGTTTTTGAAACTCTCGGTACACTTGTGTTGTATTCGCACAATAAATCCCACTAGGAATTGCATAGTAAAACTCTATTCACTTGCGCTATCTCTCTCCTACTTACATTGTATTCGGTCTATATCCAAAGCTGCCATTGTTTGAATACCATCATCTGTTGATACTATCATATACACACTTTGTGGATTCACAAGGACACGAAGGAGCGAGGAGATCACATTGAGGGGAAAAAATCACACACAACTGGATTTACCACTGTTCTATAAATGCCAGTTTGAGCTATCAAAGTTCTAGTTACAACATATCAAATAGAGTAGTGAATCATTTTATTTCAGTTAAGCTCACTTTCAATATTGCCAGGGAAGCTGTGGGGAATGATAGTTTCTGAGAAACTATGATTTGTTCCTCACTTCTGAGGTAGGATTGAAATTTTTCAATTAAGTTAATTAGCTGTCTTGTATCTAGATTCACACATCTTCACAGGTGAATAACCACACCGGGTTATCTTACTTGTTTAGTTTTAGTATAAAAGTAGTTTAATTGTTGTTCGTAGTTACAACGTTTCAATTGTATATTTTTTTATAGTAGTTTCCTTTTCAGCAGTAGTATAAATTGTTATTTTTAGTTTAAGTTAATTCAGAGACTTAAAAACTAGATTAAACACTTAAATTATAGTTAGGAGGATAAACATAGGGAATTTACACTACCCGTTCATAGCCTATAAATATCCCCTTTCTCATTCCAAATATCAGGAGATCACACTACCAGATTTTAGTCACTGATCCTCCCATAATTAGCTTTAGGAAAGTTGCTTATCGATTCTCATCCTCACCTGTAGCTTTTCTATCGTAGAAAACTAACCATAATCCTAGCTGTGACTTCATCTAAGTCACCTACATTTCAAACCATCGGCTATCTCGGCACGACCTCGGGAGGTCAGGTATAAGGAAGAGGTACTTGTAGATTCCCATGCTTGCATGTTACTTTTCCATCGTACGGGCACTTTAGAGATTGATGATCACGGTTTATGACAATTGAGTTCTAGCTTACATGAATTATTTTCAAATTTCAAGCTTGTTGTTGGGCCCCAGAATATTAGCTAAGTACAAGAAGGCATGTGGGCACTCGTGACATGTTAGAAGAAGTGCGTGCAGGAAGGGTTATAGTAGGGGTTTTAGAACACAAGAGGTGTGCATGCAATGCAAGACAATTTTAGACTTATCCATATTCAACGTCCTAGGAAGAACATGAGAAAAGCATGACCCTTCTAGCATGCAGAGTGGATAAGGTGCCACCGGCGACTGTAGGATCAAAAAGGGAATATTCCATGCATGCGATGGAAGGTTCTAGAAGAACATCATTACACATAGTGGAGAGATCGGATCAAAGGAGGCATGCTCCATTAGAGGACCACTTGGAAACTTGGCAGCCAATCTGTTACCTCATAAGGCATGGCAGTGAAGGGAGGAAAGATATATATTGAGGTGCATAGGTAGAAAGAAGGAGATATATAGAGGGAGATATAGAGATATAGATGGATTCATCCTAAGAGTGATTGGTATGGTAGACTAAGGGAAGAGAGCTGACACTGTGTAGAGATCTTATGAAGAATTCTATGGGATGGGATTAGAGAAAATATAAGAGTGATGGCACACTTAGAGGGATGGGTCTGTATTCATCTTTGTAATGTGATGAACATAGTGTAGCTCTGATGCATGACTTAGCTCTACATTATGATATGAGGGTATGTTATGACTCCAAGGGATGTAATGTGGATTATTGAACATATTAATATAAATGTAAGGCTATTTTTAAGGCATATATGTGTTCATGAGTATAATATGTATGCATTTCCTTTGGGTATGAATCTTTTCCATATGCTGTTGTTATTTCTCTTTTCTAGATGTATGATATTAAAACTCGTTCTAGGTTCTCGAATGATGCATGTTTATTTTTATTCACTTACACTTGAATACCTATCATAAGATGATGAATTATCACAAGACTCACATAAAGAAGAGACTCGGCACCCGTGTGTTCCTCGGGTGAGTGCCTAGCTCACGCCGGGTGATAGGCCAATGCACATGGGATTAGACTATTAGTCTAAGGGTATAAAAATGACTACATCTTGGTTCTATTTTCAAGACCTATTTTTGAAGTTGTTGTGAGAAATGACATGCATATTAGTCCCCGTGTGATGTGTGATGACAAAGTGTATGATCTTAGAAAGTGTTGAAGGATGTTTTAAGAGCATGGAGGATGAGTTTGCTCACGCGATTCAACACTGGACCTGAGATTGATACACGTAGATGGGTAGAAGAAAACCTATACCATGAGTTATATGACACATTCTTTTGTTATTTTCTAATAGAACTGTATGAATGGATTTTAGCATATGCATCCAAATCAAGATGGTACTACAGACAACATGTGTGGACCTAAGATGACTATCAGAGGCTACAGGATTTAGATATGACTTGGAAACATGCTATTGATCACTTGTGGAAGAGAGTGCTGGCTAGTTATACTCTTGAATATTCCATTTCTATGTATTCTTGCCCATAAGTTGGTGAGTTTGAGTTTCTAAGGTATCCTAGAGGATCGTTTTTGCATATTATTCCTTTGGCTATGAAGATCTTAGTCATTACCTTGAGTTTATAGGCATTTCTTATGGCCGACTAAGATTCTTTGAGCGCTGGGAGAGGAAGCGAAGGGTGGAGGAAGATGGTAGAAATTGTGGATGAAAAGGAAAGGGAGGAAAGATGACTCAAGTATAGCAAGGCTCATGAAAGGGAGATTAATAGACAATGCAAGGTTACAAGTGTGATGGATCCATGGAGGCTGATGTTGTGGGAAGGAGTTGAGGTTCACCCAGAGGACATAGAACCCGAGCAGATCTATACTACCCCATCTTGGAAAGTGCAAGAGAGAATCCCCTTCACTTCTAATGAGAGTTCATCACATAGAGAAAGGAGAACTGTTGACATGCATTTGAACCCACCTGATGACCAACCCCTAGTGCTTGGTTTTCCAGATCAAGGGAGAAGTATTGTTAATCCAGTTGGCATCAGTGGGAGTAACTGATATGCACCCAGGAGGTATAATTTCTCATTTGGAACATATATGGTTATGTAATCTATTACTATATTTGGAGGAATGTTTTGACAAGGTATGAGTATGAAAGGTTTGGGTATCGCATCTTAGAGTGGCACGGGACACAAATAGAAGTGGGATGATATCCCAAACCATCAACACGTAGTTCAGTGGGACATTGGGAACACTAGGCGTGACCACTTTAGGCCCTTTTCCAACTGTAGGAGGTGGATCTTGTGGGTCAAGAGGAATAGGACCTAGTGGATCTAGTGGAGGAGGAAACACCAGAGGAAACCAAGGCTCTAAATCAGGAGGACAAGGGCCTCAACCACCTCCGCAAGTATGTTTTGAAATGTCTTTGCACTTACCAGACTATAGGGTATTGAAGATACTATATAGCATGTGCACAAGTGTGATTTATTATGGCATGTGAAAGGGATCACTACCCCGGAATGGAAGGCATGTCAGTTTGCAACAACATTGCAAGGACGCATACATAGTTGGTATAGGAAGTATGACCCCCATCGAAAATGGTAGACTACACCGCATTAAAGAATGCCTTCCTAGCAGAGTTCCATATCCTTGAGTTTGAGCAGAAGAGCATCAGTGCTCTAAAGGATATCTAGTAGGGAATGAAAGAGAGTGTGTGGGAGTATGACATGTGTTTCAAGACTCTCTTGTCAAAACTATCCTATGACATTCATCCTTCTCAACATGCTCAATGGTTTGTTGGAGGATTGATAACACCATTTAGAAGGGCTCTGCACGCACGAGACTTTTAGAGACCCACATGAGGCATTAGAAGATGCCTTGCACACCGAAGTTTTTAGGAGCATTGATACTGGTGTTAGTCCTTTTTGGAGGCTCAAATTATTGTAATGGCCAAGCAGTTGAGAAGCTATCTACAAACTCAGCGCATGAGGTTCGTAGTGGGATTTGGTGTATATCTTGTGAAGTGGAGGGACATGCAAAGGATAGTTTCCCTTGAAATTTGGTACACGCCGTAGTGGTAGACTATGAAATTTTCCATGGGGATCATGATGCAAGTAGATGTTCCTCTACTACAACATGCAATCTATAAGAATGTTTCTTGCTATTGTAAGATCTATACCTCTACGACCCATGATACTAAGGATTGTAGACTGATTGATTAGATCCATGATGCTATTGATCTGGGTGTGCCAGACTAGCCTTACAAGCACTTCTAAGGATGATGATCATTGTTATGAAGGGCGTACACATGGAGGAGTGTGTAGAAAAGGTTTTTGTGAAGGATTTCATGGTCGTAGTAACCATGATAGAGGACAAAGTGAGTTCCCGCAAGGAACCTATTATATCTATGGATCTATAAAGCATTACAGGCATGAGTGCCCCGATCTATTACAAAACTCATGGTGTGGAAAGAAACATAAGTATTATTGAGCCCCGGAATATTGACCAAGTATGAAGGTGCTTAGGCATGTGGGTTTCTAGGTATAGAATGGCATGCAGGAAAAAGTGTGCAAGAGAAAGGCTTAAGGAAGCAAATAGTGCTTACGACGCCCGAAAGGAGATTCGAGGATTTAGCCAATTTGAGTGCCCAAAGTAGAACACATGAAAAGTGTGATCGGTTATGTGTGGATAAGATGCTAGCTTGGCAACAAAAATGTTGGACCAGAAAGAGCATGCCCCGAGATGGAATCTTCTAGAAGATCATCATGAGATGGAATGGAGAGCTCAGGCCTGAAGGAACATGCTCGCATGGAGGACCACATTTGACACTTGGCGATGGATCTGAGGGTGTGGTAAGGTGAGTTGGCAGCCTGGGAAAGTGATAAATACAAGTTCCTACCATGAGAATATATAGATACACACACAGAGAGATATATCATTTGGATATACATAGCGGGTTAGAGAGTAAGAGAAGCTCTGCAGAATTGTTGCGAGTGGATATTCTAGTTCAGGAAAGGATGTACTAAGCATGGAGTTGTTATTTTTATTTTTTGTTAGCTTAGTTACATATGTCTAGTGATGCACATGACTGCCGTCTGCTCTCTATGACACTCTGTAATGAACTAATGAATATATTGAGGTTACCTATTATAAATAGATATGAATATCAATGGGTTTAATGTATATTTTGTTCATATGAGTTATCTTTCCTTCATGCTATGAATGAATGGTTATATCTCTCTTTATGTTATAGTATATGTTCTAGAATCAGTTAAAGCACTCGTCAAGTGACTAATGACTTGGAGGCCATTCTCGAGCCATATGGTTCTTATATGTCTCAACTTCATTCCTAAATACACTTACACTAATCATAGATTGTAGTCATTTTTACTCCTATCACAAAAGGAAGAACCCCATGTGCCCCGGCCTATCACCCAGATGAAGTTGAGCGCTCACCCGAGGCATGCGTGGGTCTTGAGTCTCTCTTTATGTGAGTCTAGTGGGAAGCATTATCTATGATTAGTGTAAGAGTATTTAGGAAAGGAGTTGAGACATACAAGTACCATAGGGCTCGTAACACTTCTAGATCCTTACAGTCACTTCGGATCGAGTGTTTTAATAGATCCTGAACATATATTATAACAGAAAGAAAAATACAACCATTCTTTCATATCATGAAAGGAAAGAGAACTCATATGAATGAAATATACATTAAACCCATTAATATTCATATCTATTTATAACAGGTAACCTTAATATATTCATTGATTCATTACAGAGGGTCACAGAGTGCAGACCGTAGTCATTCGTATCACTGGACATATGTAGCTAAGCTAATAGAAAATAAAAATACAACTCCATGCTTAGTACATCCTTTCCTGAACTAGAATATCCACTCGTAGAAATTATGTAGAGCTTTTGTTACTCTCTAACACACTATTCCCTATGTATCTCTCTCTCTATGTATATAAATATGTCTCTCTTTTCCCGCTGTAGGCACTTGTATTTATCACTTTCCTAGGCTACCAACTCACCTTGCCATGCCCTCAGATCCATAACCAAGTGTCGAATGTGGTCCTCCATGTGAGAATTTTCCTTTAGGCCTAAACTCTCCATTCCATGTCATGATGATCTTATAGAAGATTCCATCTGGGCATGCTCTTTCCTAGGCTAACCTGTTTCTAGGATGACATCTTATCCATGCAAAACTGATCATGCTTTTCATGTGTTCTACCTTGGGTGCTCAAATTAGCTAAGTCTTGGACCTCCTTTCGCATGTCATGTGCACTATTTGTCTCCTTAAGCCTTTCTCTTGTGTGCTTTTTCCTTACGCGCCATTCTATAACTGGGGTCCTGCGTGCCTAAGTGCCTTCATACTTGGTCAGTATTCCAGGGGCCCAACATCACCCCACACTATGCTTGTTCTTCATCCTTGGAAACATCTTACTTGAAAAAGATGCAAGCTGTTTTATGGGACCCAAAAGTAGACTTATACTTTACAAAATGAATAAGGAATGAAAGAATAGGGGGAACATCAATTCAAAAGGGTAGGAAATTCCTTTCGTAGATCTACCTCTAGCTTGTTCCACACTTCGACCTCACCCTTCGCTTCTTGGCATAGGTCACCCACTAGGGTGCTCACTTCATCAAAGCTTAGGCCAATTCCCTGGGTGCCCAAAGTGTCCACAGTCTGCTCCAAGTCCTTACCTAGGTTTGTAAGTTTATCCATTCTCCTGGTAATTTGGGGGTATAGTTCTTTCAATTGATCCTTAATTGAGCTCCTTAAAGCCTCAATTGCCTCTGATTTCTTTTCTAGCTTGGCTATAACCTTTTCCCTCTCTACCCTGTTCCCTTTGTTTTTTTCCTAGAAATCTTTCAACTCTGCTTCAAGCATGGTGACCAAGGAGCTCACCACCTTATCTCTATCCGCGCATGTGTCATATGTGGCTTCTACAGACTAGGAAGCGACCTTAATCTCCATGAGTACTTGGCTGTACTTGGAAACAATTTCTACTACCTTCAACAGTCTTCCTCCTTCAAGCACATGGCCACTTCTTCTGTAGATTCCAGCACCAAGGGTCACCTCTCCATAGTGAGGATGCGCGTTAGGTCTTCTAAGCATTCCAAGGTTGATGCGTACCTCTGAGGGATTGGAGTTAGGTCAGGGTGATTTAATATGATGGTGCTCTTGATCGACTCCACCTTCTTGTAGACCTCTGCACCTTTAATTTTTCCTCCTTTAACTTGTGCCTTAACTATGCACTGATTAATTCCTCATGTTTTAAAATCTTGGCCTTCTCCACCAGTTCTTCCTCCTTTCTCCCCAACTTTGCCTCCAATGCTCTAATTCTATAATTTTGCGTGAACAACCTAGCCTCGGTCTCGACCATGAATTTGTTCAGAGCATTGCATAATTACTCATCTGAAAGTTCTTGAGCATTCACCAAGGGGTCATCTCCCTTAGATTCTGGCAATGAGATGAGTGATTTCTAGTAGAATTCAAAGTCTAGCTCGTCAATGTGTGACTTGAACACCCAAGAAAGCATCTTCTTGGTCCTGGGGTATGCACCATCCTTCTCAAAAGACCCCATGGCTATAAGCATTTCAGTGGGTACGGTGCTCTGGAACTGTGTGCGCAACACCTTCCTTGTGTCATCCATATAGCCCATTATCTGTCTCTGGTCTATATCCAGAGTTCTCCTACTTGAGTGTGTGCCTTTGGGGAAGCTAACTATCAGAGTAGGGCCTCCTAGGCTATCATGCTCCTTCTCAACGCTCTCCTCCTTACCTTCCTTAAGCACTATGTCTGCACTACACTCTAACTCTTGGTCTACGAGGACTACGAGCATCTTTTCACTTCTCACTCTACTAACTTAGTAATCTACTCTTTTGTCAGGCTTATGGCTCCCTGCTCCTTGGCATCCTTCTCATCTACCTTTGTGTCTTCGGTGTCCTCCTCATCTTGTGCACCCTTGTGCCACACAAATACAAACTCTTGCTTCTCCTCTCCACTCTCTTCCTCCAAGTCATAGACACTAAACACATGTGGATTTTTGTCCTTTTCAGGCTCCTCTTCCTCATCGCCACCTTCTTCACTTTCATCCTCTCCTTCTCCCAAGTACTTCTCCAAGTTTTCAGTTGCGTCCGAGTCAGCTTCTTCATTCACCCTTTTCTTCTTCCTAAGAGATGGTCTCCGATCAGGAGATTCGGCATTCTCTTCCTCCTTTGACAATTCTTCCATGGTGGTGGGTGGTTTGGGTGTGTATCTTTCATTGAGACTTCTTTCTCCATATGTAGGTGCTTGGATTGGTGCTTGTAGATGGCATGCTAATTGTCTAAGCAGTCGGCACACTTGGTGCTCCTTCCTCTCCTCTGCCTCTCTTCTTAGACACTGGATTCTTCTTCCCCAAGGGGTCTTCAAGTATGGAGATTTCATTCTCTAAATACACACCCTTTTCAAACTTCAACCTTATGCGCATGTACACGCGTGTCATAGATCCTCCAGCGATGGGAAGAATTATCAGCCTAGTCATTTGGATCTTGTGTGACATGTACTTCTCTATGTATGTGCTCTTACCACCGGGTAATTCATCTTCTTCCTCATCTCCCTATGTTCCCGGTCCAACCTGCCTAGTTCCAACCTTAGCTTCTTTGATTCTTTAAATCTATTTACTCCTACTTGGAAGTATTGGGTAGTGAACGTGAAAGGAAGCTTGCACCAAGGGCTCCATGATTCATCAATAAGATTGAATCTTCCCAAGCAGTAGTGTTGGTACACCGCAAACTCAGATTCACCCTCAGTGGCTACTAGGAGTTGTTCAGGGATCCTCCACTCTACCCCGAATGCATTCCTCAAGCACGTATACCACTTTTCCAGCTGTGCTTTGTGGGGATCCATCATTGTATCACAAGCATACTTCTTGAACCTCTTTGTGGGTGAAGGGTCTTCGGGGTACTCCCACATGAACTTGTTTGAGGCATCCGACACTCCAATTTCTGTAAACACTATGGTGAGCAAGACATTACCAAAGAGGATCCTATCCCCTTCCTTCACCCACTTAACAATCTCCTCTGTAATGTACACGGATAAGTTGTATATCGTCCCTTCGCAATCTTCCTGTAGACATGTAGCCAAGGTTTGTTGACCTACGTCCATCTTTCTTGGCCATTCAACTTACTCACCAGATGCACGGCCATCTTCATAACAAGGTCCTTGATGTCTGAAATATCATAGTACTGTGACCCTTTTGTGCATGCATACTTAGTGACGGTCTCTTGAATAGCCTCCTTATCACCAAGGTCATATTCTAGGCTATCTCCCTCACATATGAGGCCTGTAAATTGTGAAA
Source organism: Taxus wallichiana var. yunnanensis (assembly GCA_018340775.1). Taxonomy (NCBI): domain Eukaryota; kingdom Viridiplantae; phylum Streptophyta; class Pinopsida; order Cupressales; family Taxaceae; genus Taxus; species Taxus wallichiana. The sequence continues at coordinate 277,903,280 of CM031244.1, forward strand.
TCAACTAGGGAGTCACGCGCATATGCACCCAAAAAATGGAAATAGTCTTCGTGCACCCAAGACGTCAGCCACTGGTACAAGCAATCTAGCTTCCCAAAATAAGGAAACTCATAGAGTTGCAATAGTTTTTCCTTCACCAATTTAACCTTAACGTTATCGTCATATATGGGCAAACCTTCGGGTGTTTGCTTGTTGGTGGGGTGTATGAATTCCAATGCCATTTATTTCTCTATGGTGTTTGTGTGGTGATTATAGTTGCTAACATGTATGCTTCTCAAGTGGGATTCCCATTCCTTTCCCATCATCATCCCATCTGGGTATTGCATCTTTGTATACCATTCTTCATTTGTGTCTACTTCGGGTTCTTGTTGTTTCACCTTAGCTTTGCCCTTTCCTTTCTTAGGTATCATGGTCAATGTATTTTTATTACTCCTCCCTTCTTTTTGTTACTCTGTCTTTCTTCTCCCAACCTTTAATCTCATATCTGTGATATAACTCTTCTAAACCTCGTGCCCTATTTTGTTGAACCCTAACTTGGATAAAATCTTCACAAGACATCGAATTTTCAACTCCTTTCATGCCCACTTAATTCCTTCTCGGTTCATAATCTCAAACTGGCTCTTCGTGTTTTAATCACATAGATCTTCCACACAATCGAATATAAAAACACTAGTTTATAAAACTCCCTTATATCTCAAACTCTTAGTTTTCACAAAGTAAAAATGAGAGTGCCTCGACCCTTTATTTATAGTTTTTCCTTTTTCTGATCATTAAATGCTACTTTACCTACCCCCATATTTCATTCGTTTAATACAACCTTGTAAAACAAATTCCATCTTTAGTGCCTTCACTCATGCGCCCTTCCTATGTGAAAAATCCTCCAACATTCTAGCGTGCAACCCAACCAACCTAACAAGATACTCTTGTGCACGCGTAACCTATGCCAAAGGCACTTCTTCTATCTAGATTCTTGCTTTCACCTACCTTGGGTTGCTTTAACTATGCTTCCTTTTCCTTTGTACGTGGGATCTACCAGTAGCTTTATCTTGGCACCAACCATTCTATCTTTTCTTTTCATCTACCTCTTTCAACCGGGATACACAACAAGGCTCTTCAACATAACTTCCTTGGTACTTTAATCACGTTCTTCTTGATTTTTCTCCACCCCACACTTAAATGATATGCGAGTCCTCTCCGCACAATCACAAATCCTTAAAAAAAATATCAATAAGGTTTCTGTGCCCAAGGTGTAAATCCAAAACAGCAACGCAAAAGGGAAACACAAGAAAGAGAAAATGCGTAAAGGAAACTTATAAACTAACCTGGAAAAACTACCTTATTGAAAAACACCAAGAAGACTTATTTATAGTAGGGCTTCAACCTACTACCATTGACGTGTCTAGGAAAATTCGTCCCATCTAGTGCTTGTAACTAGCACGTGCTCAAATCAAGGATGTACGAGATTGTGTAGGGACCCAACCAATGGACTTTCAACTTTCCAGGATGGTGTAGAAACTTGAAATCATATAGTAACACCATCTTCCCAACCTCAAACTTCTTGTTTATAATATGGCAATCATGTAAAGTCTTTTGCTTTACCTTTTCCATTGTTTGGCTCCATCAAGCAAGTGATCATCTCTCATCAAGTTTCATTAGGTCATCAATCCTTTCTTCCAATGGCTTGTTCATCAGCTAAGACTCCTGCACACACTATTCACAAAGAAGGTAACATAAATTCAACTAGTAAAATAGCTTCCACACCAAATACCAACTAAAATGGTGTGGCTTTATTTAGTCTTTTATACATAGTCCTGTAAGCCCTTAACACTGCGCCGATACTTTGTCATCCCAATCTTGTCTTCCAACATCATAGATTTTGGTCAAGGTATGACTCAAGATTCTCGTTGAATGCTTCCACATTTCCATTCACTTGTGGGTGGTAGGGCGTATTGTTGTGATGAGCCACCATGAACTCTAATAACAGGGATCCTCACGGTATCATTCAGAAAATGTGTGCCCCTATCACTAGTTAAACTCAATGGACATCCATACCTCATGATAATTTTCTCCCATAAGAACCTTGCCACTGTTGCTACTGTGCAATATTTAGTTGGGGCTGCCTTTTCCCACCTTGTGAGATAATCCATGTAAGTGATGACATAACATGACCCAATCCTACGTGTTGTTGGTGTAATAGGTCCCACAAAATCTATCACCCATTTTTTGAAAGGCTCTACGCTAGGGATAGGATGCAAAGGCATTTCATCTCTCCTTCTTGGTTTGCCAATGCACTGAAAGTGGTCACATGATTTAAAATAATCTCTAAAATCCCTATACAAGGTTTCCCACAATAATTCTGCCATTAATATCTTACGCATAGTGGCATCACCTGTGTAATTCCCACCTGCACTTCCTCCGTGTGCTTCCTCCATGATGGCCAGGCACTCATGCTCTAATACACACCTACGCAAAACTTCATCTCGTCCCAACTTGTATAAGTATCCACTAATCAACATGTAGGGTGCGACACATATGGCCAACTACTTATTTTCCAATGCCTTCATTCCATCCAGTGCCACACCTTTTAAAAATACTGCAATCTCCTCCAAATACGAGGGGCGCGTGCCACAATCTAAACAATTAGGTGTCGTGTATTGCTTCCTAAATACTTTGTACATCCTCTCTTGAATCAATCCTTGACAAATGATCGGCCCACGCTTGCTTTGCTTTTTTGGGCTTGACTACAATGGTGAATTCAAACTCTTGAAACAACAACACCCATCGACATATGCACCCTTGAAGAATGGGCTTGTTTACTAAATACTTTAATGCCATGTGGTCGGTGTAGAATACAAAGGGTGTTGCCAGTAGATACTGTCTAAACTTGAAGAGCACGTAGATCATTGACAATGCCTTGCACTCGGTAGTGGTATAATTCTGCTCTGTTGGTGTTAACTTTCTACTCACAAAACAGAGAGGATGATCAACAGATCCTCTCACCTCGGTTGCAAAAGCACTTGCTCCAATGATGGTTCTTGAGGCATCTACATGGACATGGAAGGGCTTTTCCCAAGAGGGAAAATGTATCAAACGGCCTCTTCTACATCTCTCCTCAATGGAAGGTACTTTTGTGTCTAATCAACTCCTCTAAAGGTGCGTCGATCTTGGCATATCCTTTAATGAATTTCCTGTAATAGATCAGTATGCCCAAGGAATCCGTGAACTACACTCTAGCTAGTAGGTTCCCTTAACCCCAAAATAATTGCAATCTTAGTGGGATCTACTAGTAATCCCTCCTTACATATGATATGCCCCAATAATGTCCTAAAGGGAGTAGCAAACACACATTTCTTAATGTTGAGGGATATCCTCAACGCCTACACCTTTTAAACATTAATATCAAGCTATCACAATGGTCCTTAACTAGACCATATATCATCCAATCATCCAAATAGGCTCTGAATAAATTTATGGATGAAGCCCGGAATGCTTGCACCACTATGCACGAAAAATAACGAGCTCATTCTTCAACCCAAAGGGCATGACCGTATATGAAAAACTTCCCCACTTCGTGGTGAAATTTGTCTTCTCTCGGTCCTCCTTTGCATTCTAGACTTGGTGGTATCCTTAAAATCCATCCATAAAGGAATAGATTTCGAACCTAGCAACTCCTTCCACAATTTCTTCAAGAAGCGGGTTAGAAATGGATCAATGACACAAACTACATTTAATTCCCTATAATCCACACAAATCCTAATCCACCCATCCTTCTTGATGCTGATTACCATTAGACTTATCCATTCCAATTCTTCCACTGCCTCAATGATCCCAGAAGCTATCATCTTGTCTATCTCCTCCTTAACCCTCACGCATAAATTGGGATTCATCCGGTAGGGCCTTTTTCTAACTAGGCGTGCACCATCCTTCAGTTTTATCTTCATCTCCCCCAAGGAATGGTGAACACCTTTGAGTTCATGGTACCCGCGTAGGAATAAATCCTCAAATTCGTGCAGTAGATCAATGATCTTTGATACTTCCTTCTCTATCCAGTAATCCCCAATAATATCTTCCTTAGGTTCTTCTTCTGAATCGATGTTAACTTTATTCATCTTTAAAGGCTCATGGTAGGCATATGCACAAGCATCTGCACTATCCACTACCTCACGCATTCCTATAGAATGGCTAACATCTAAGCTTTCCGATTCCTCTCCATCAATCACATATACTAACTTTCCCTTCTCTTTTTCCAAACACGCGTGCTCAAGCTGTAACTCTTCTATTTCCTCAACTTCTTCAAAGCACGCCTCCAATCCTGGTTCACCTAGTAATTCCAACAACCTATCTTCCATTCTGGCACTATCCCCCATGGTAAGGTGCTTGATACCCTGCAAGGCCTTATCAATTGATGGCTTGGTACTCCGATACTCAAAGGTTTGAATAAGGTCAGCCATGAGCTCTTGCCAATTCCTTGTCTGGTGGCATGTCTCTGAATGAATGTACCATACATGTGCACAACCCTATAGTGTAGAATAAAACTTGTGCACCTAGAGGGATGGTGGAAAATCTTCTGCGCCTTCTCTCCAGATCTGTTCACACTCGTAGGTATGGAAAGAGGTGGGCTCCTTCCCACGTAGTCTTTGATGATGGTTTTTACATTACTTATAGAAAATATGACAGAGAGAAAACCCTTACCTCACGTCACTCTAAAAGGATCTCTCGATGTGTGGCCCACCAACAAGCTACTGTGCCAAGTAAGACATAACTTAACATATCCTTCCATTCCTTCTCATTCTTTCATTGAGCTTCTACCTCCTACGAAATATCTCTAGGAAATCTCCTCCTAAATACTTGGGTAGTTCTTTTCCTCCAAGGCACCTAATAGTGCGCGTCTTTGTTACCTTGGTCACTGACCCTTTTAACTACCATCCCATTAGTTCATATGTTCCATGCACCTAATTATCACATGCCAAGCTAGTGGTATCACTTGTTGATCGAGCATCTTTAAAATGGATAACTCTATTAGTAGGGTGTACCATCTTAGGTCTCGTGATTGAGCGCACATAAATTTTGTCCAGAACTTCTTCTCCCAATGGTTCAATATAGGGTGTCAAATTCCCATCAACTAAGGGTATAATGACCCATTCCTCTTTGTTCTCGAAGTTGATGTACCCTTTTTGAACCAAAGGTACGCATTGTTTTTGTAACACCAAGGGCACCCAAGTAGTCTTTGGGAAATTGTCCACCTCGGTGAGTGCCAAGAATTCAAATTCCCGAAGAAACTTGGCTCCCTAAATAGTAAAAGCTGCATCCTTCAAGACACCGATGCGCATTTCCTTATTTTTTTGCCATATATAGGACATTCAAAGATGGCTGTAATGTAGGTCTCCCCATCTAATGCCATGCATCCAAAGTCGAACATTAACCTCCGTGCAGGTTGTCAATGAGTATATTGCATAGGAGCCATCCATCTACAACGCATTCAATATAATCTCCTTATTATAGTTGAGGTTGTGAGGGGGAAGGCTCGCATGCAAGAACCGTCTCTCACGCTCTTCTCTCTGTATGTGGTACCTTCTCTCTCAACCAGGATCCTAACAAAGGAATGATGTTCTCCTACCTTAGCATTTTACACACCTCTTTGACCTCATCCAAGTAATCCTTTTATGCCTTGACTCTCCTTCCTTGTTCCTCCTTTATGGATTTCTCCTTTAGACACTTTGGATCTCCCTTGTAAGCTTTAAATAACATCCATAGTGTCCCGATATATATCCTTCGATGCGCGGGTCTGGATACTTTCCATGAATGACCTCCTCCCTTGTAACCAGGGTCTTCTATCTTGGTACCTCTCTTACACGCATGGCTTCTACCCTTGTTGTTACCAAGACAGGCTCCAAACCTTCATCCCATGTTACCCAAGGCATCCATTATATGTCTACCTTCTTGATGCTAACCATCACAAGGTGTCATTGTCTTTCCGGTGCTGCTTTGATTCATATGCTCAAATAACTCGGGGCACTCCTCACACTAATGCTTCTTTCCGCACCATGAACACTACAACAACTTCGAGCATTCATGCTCGTAATGTTCTCAGTAGATCCACAGCTTAAAACATGTTCTGTGTGGGAATGCACTTCTTCCTCCGTGGTTACCTCATCCATGAAATCCTCCTCAAAACCTCTTCCACGCGTGCCCCCATCTGTGCACTCCTCACAATGGTGATCATCATTTTTAGAACCACCGTAATGTTTGTTTGGCACACCCCATGATCAATGGCCTCATAAATATAATCAATGAGCCTACAGTCCTTCATATCATTGGTTGTGGAGGTAAAAATTTTGCAATAACAAGATACATTCTTCTTAATCATTCACTGCAGCAAGGGACATCTACTTGTATCATGGTCCCCATGACAAATCTCATAATCTACTATCAAAGTGCGTATCATCCTCTGGGGGAAATTATCCTTAACGTGACCCTCTATTTCAAAATCCGTGCACCACATACCACTTCGAGTTTCATGGACTAAGTTTGTAGATAATTTTTCTAACTTTTTAGCCGAGCAACAATCTGAGCCTCTATGAATAGGCTAATGCCGTATTAATACTACCAATAGCCTCTATGCACAAGGAAGCTTCCAATTCTTCGCTTGGATCTATAAAAGTTTTATGAGACAAGGCCCTTCTAAAAGGGGTGATCAATCCCCCAAAAAACCACTATGCATGCTGAGAAGGATGGATATCATATGATAACTTAGACACAAGAGTTTTAAAACATGCATCATACTCCAACACACTCTCTACCATTCCTTGCTGAATCTCCTTCAAAGGGATAATTATTTTCCGCTCAAACTAAAGAATGTGGAACTCGCCTAGAATGCATTCTTTAAAGCAAAGTGTATTCCACCACCATTTGATGAGGGTCATACTTCCTATACCAGATATGCATGCTCCCTTAGAGTGTGGTCGCAAATTGACTAGCCTTTCATTCTAGTGTTGTGATACCCTTCATGTGCCATAACAGTTCACATTTGTGAACATGTTCCACATCATCCTCAATGCCCCTAGAATCTGGAAAATGTAGAGACATTTCAAAGAATACTTGAGGTGGTGGTGGGGTCCTTTTCCCGAACCGAGCCTTGGTTTCCTCGGGTGTTTCTCCCACCACCTAATCCACCAGTCCATTGGGTCATGTACCTCTAGAACCACCAGATCCACCGAACCACCGGGTCCAATAGGGCTCTGTAGGCTGTGCCAAGCACTCCCATGATCCCACTAAGCTATGGGCTAATGGTTTATGATAGTGCCTTAGTACCACTACTTTTTCCCATGCCACTCCCCTCGATGCAAGCCCAAAATCTTGTACACTTGCCCCTTGTCTAAAAACTCCTTCAAATATTAGAATATGTGCAGCCATAGAAGAAGGGAATGTAAAATTATATCTCCTAGATACGAGATATGTCTCTTCCACTAGTTTCAACTGGGATCAATACTTCTTCTTGGTTTAGAAAACCATGCACCAGGGCTTGGTCACTGGGTGGGTTTAGATATGTGCCAATGACTCTCCTTTCTCCATATGATAAGCTCTCACTAGAATCCGAAGGGGTATCCCTTATGCACTTTCCAAGATGGGGTAGCACAGATTTCTTAGGTTCCACGTCCTCTACGTGAACCTCAACTCCCTCCTGCAACGTCTATCTCCATAAATCCATCACACTAATAGCCTCACGTCATCTAACAATCTCCCTTTAATTCACTTTGTTATAATTGAGCTATATTTCTTCCCTCTCCTTTTCTGTCGTAACATCTGCCATCTTCCTCCACCTAAGCTTCCTTACCCAATGCTCAGAATGGTTTAGCCGGCCATTGGGAGCACCTCTAAACTCATGGTAACCATCAATATCTTCATAGCTAGAGGAATAACATGTAGTAATGCTCCTCTAGATTCTCATAGAAATTCAAACTCGACAATCTTTAGGTAAGAATATGTAGAAATGGCATATTCCAAAGTGTAGCTAGCTAGTAATCCTCTCCACCAAAGTGATCTACAACAGGGTCCATGTTAGATCTCGTATCCTACAACCTCTGGTAGTATTCTTCGGTCCACATCTCGTGATCTATAATGCCATCTTGATTTAGATGCATAGGCCGAGAGCCATCCATATAACTCTATTGGGAAGCGAGGTAGAAGAATGTCTCATACGATCATGGTATATGTTCTCTTCTACCCATCTACATGTATTAAACTCAGGTCTAGTGATGTATCTCGAGAAAATTCATCTCCGTGCTCTTGAAACATGATTCAACATTTTCCACTTTGTTAACCGATCCATCATTACTCTTTACACGTATCATGATGCATGCTATATCCCACTACAACTTTGAAAAGAGGTCCTGCCACGGAACCAAGATGTAGTCATTTTTACTCCTATCACAAAATGAAGAACCCCGTGCGCGTCGACCTATCACCCAACAGAAGTTGAGTGCTCACCCGAGGCACGTGTGGGTTCCAAGTCTCTCTTTTATGTGAGTCTAGTGGGAAACATTATCTATGATTAATGTAAGAGTATTTAGGAAAGGAGTTGAGACATACAAGAACCATAGGGATCGGGATGACCTCCGGATCCTCAGTAGTCACTTCGATCAAGTGTTTTAATAGATCCCAAAACATATATTATAACAAAAAGAAAGATACAACCATTATTTCATATCATGAAAGGAAAGAGAACTTATTTGAATGAAATATACATTAAACCCATTAATATTCATATCCTTTTATAATAGGCAACCTTAATATATTCATTGATTCATTACAGACGGTCACAAAGTGCACCATCAGTCATTCACATCACTTTGGACATATATAGCTAAGCTAACAGAAAAGAAAAATACAACTCCATGCTTAGTACATCCTTTCCTTAACCAGAATATCCACTCGTAGCAATTCTATAGATCTTCTCTTACTCTCTAACCCACTATTCCCCATGTATCTCTCTCTCTATGTATATGTACATCTCTGTCTCTATGTATATGTATCGCCTCTCTTTTCCCGCTACAGTAGTTGTATTTATCACTTTCCCGGGCTACCAACTTGCCTTTCTGCGCCCTTAGATCCATCGCTAAGTGTCAAATGTGGTCCTCCATGTGAGCATGTTCCTTCAGGCCTGAGCTCTCCATTCCATCTCATGATGATCTTCTAGAAGATTCCATCCGGGCATGCTCTTTCTGGGCCAACCTGTTGCTAGGATGACATCTTATCCATGTGTAACCGATCATGCTTTTCATGTGTTCTACCTTGGGTGCTCAAATTGGGTAAGTCCCGGACCTCCTTTCATGTTTCGCATGCGCTATTTTTCTCCTTAAGCCTTTCTCTTGTGTGATTTTTCCTTGCGCGCCATTCTATAACTGGGGTCCTGTGCACCTAAGTGCCTTCATACTTGGTCAGTATTCCAGGGGCCCAACATAGATAATGCTTCCCACTAAACTGACATAAAAGAGAGACTCGAGACCCACGCATGCCTTGGGTGAGCAATTAGCTTTGTTAGGTGATAGGCCAATGCGCATGGGGTTCTTCATTGTGTGATAGGAGTAAAATTGACTACATCTTGGTTTCGTTCTTTGGGACCTCTTTTTGATGTTGTAGTGGGATATAACATGCATCATGATCTGTGTAAAGAGTAATGATGGATCGGTTAACATTGGAAAATGTTGAATCGTGGTTCAAGAGCATAGAGGATGAATTTTCTCAGAGATTTAGCACTAGGACCTAAGTTTAATACACGTAGATGGGTAGAAGAGAACCTCTACCATGATCTGTATGAGACTTTTTTCTACTGCTTCCCAGTAGAGTTATATGGATGGATTTCAACCTATGCATCTAGATCAAGTTGGCATTATGGATCGTGGATATGGACCGAAGAAGACTACCAAAGGTTACAGGATACGATCGACGTTGACCCATGCTATATAGATCATTGGTGGAGAGGAGTACTAGCTAGCTACACTCTGGAATATGCCATTTCTATGTATTCTTTCCCAGAGGTTGCTGAGTTTGAATTTCTACGAGAACCTAGAGGATCATTTCTATGTGTTATTCCTCTAGCTATGAAGATATTGATGGTTACCATGAGTTTAGAGGTGCTCCTAATAGCCGGCTAAAACTTTCTAAGCATTGGGTAAGAATCTCGGGTGGAGGAAGATGGCATATGATACAAAAGGTAAGGAGAGGGAAGAAAGATGGCTCAAGTATAGTGAAGCATGAGAAAGGGAGATTTCTAGATGACGCGAGGTTGCTAGTGTGATGGATCTATGGAGATAGACGCTTTGGGAAGGAGTTGAGGTTCACATGGAGGACGTGGAACTTGAGAAGTTTGTGCTACCTCATCTTAGCAAGTACGTAAGAAAGACCCCTTTGGCTTCCGGTGAGAGCCCGTTGCATGAAGAAAGGAGAGTAGTTGGCACATATCTGAACCCACCTAGTGACCGAGCCCTCGGTGCTTGGTTTTCCCAAACCAGGGAAGAAGTATTGATCTAGTTGAAATTAGTGGAAGAGACAGATCCACACCTAAGAGGTAAAATTTTTCATTTCCTTCTTCTATGGTTACACATATTCCAAAGTATTTAGAGGAGTTTTGGAAAAGGGGAAAGTGTACGAGATTTTGGTCTCACATCGTGGAGTGGCACGGGACATAGTAGAGGTAGTGGGGCACTATCAAAACCATTGACACACGATTCGGTGGGACCACGGGAGCACTTGGCACAACTCCTACAGGCCCTATTGGACCTAGTGGTTTTGGTGGATCTGGTGGCTCTAGAGGTATAGGATGTGGTGGACCTAGTGGATCAGGTGGTGGAGGAAACACTGGAGGGAACCAAGGCTCTGGTTCAAGACAAGGACCCCAGCCACCACCTCAAGTATTCTTTGAAATGTCTCTGCATTTTCTAGATTACAGGGGCATTAAGGATGCTGTGGAACATGTTCACAAGTGTGAACTACTATGGCGCACGAAGGGTATCACAACCCCAGAATGAAAGGCTAGTCAATTTGTAACCATGTTGTAAGGGTGCACGCATAGCTGGTATAGAAAGTATGACCCTCACCAAATGGTGGTGGACTACACTACTGTAAATAATGCATTCTTTGCATATTTCCACATTCCCGAGTTTAAGCGAGAAAAGCATTAGCACTTTGAAGGAGATTCAACAAGGAATGGTTGAGTGTGTACGAGAGTATGATGTGCACTTTAAAACTCTCTTGTCTAAATTTTCATATGATATCCATCCTTCTTAGCATGCACAATGGTTTGTTGGAGGATTGATCACCCCGTTTAAAAGGGCCTTGTCTCATAAAACTTTTACGAGATCCACGCAAAGCATTGAAGTCGCCTTGCATGCCAAGGCTGTTGGTAGTATTAATACTACCATTAGCCCATTCTTGGAGGCTCGATTGTTACTACGGCCAAACAGCTTGAAAAAAATTGTCCAGTGAACTCATTCCATGAGATTCGCAGTGTTTTATGGTGCACAAATTGTGAGATAGAGGGGCATGTTAAGGATAATTTCCCCGAGGATGATACAAACCGTAATGGTAGATTGTGAAATCTATCATGGGGACCATGATGCAAGTAGATGTCCCTTTATGTAGAGTGTGATTAGGATGAATGTATCTTGTTATTGCAAAATTTGTACCTCCACAACCCATGATATAAAAACTATAGGCTCATTGATCGAGATCCATGAGGCCATTGATCATGGGTATGCTAAACCAATAATGCCAGCGGTTCTAAAAATGATGATCACCATTATGAGGAGCATGTAGATGGGGGTGTGTGTGGAAGAGGTTTTGAGGAGGATTCCATGGTCAAGGTAACCATGGAGGAGGAAGGAGTGAGTTCTCGCATGGAACATGTTTCAACTTTGGATCTATAGAAAATTACAAGTGTGAGTTCCCAGACTTGTTGTAGTGCTCATGGTGCGGAAAGAAGCATAAGTATGAGGAGTTCCTAGAATTATTTGAGCATATGAATTAGTAGCACTGTAAGGATAAATGTGCTGCAATGGTTAGCATCAAGAAGGAAGACATATAATAGATGCCTCGGTAACACGGGATGAAGGTTTGGATCTTGTCTTGGTAACAAAGGTAGGTAGAAGTCAGGCACGCAAGGAGGTACCAAGACAGGATACCCTAGTTACGAGGGCAGAGGTCATTCATGGAAAATACCTAGACCCCATGCATTAGAAGGAGATATATCGAACAACATGGATGTTATTCAAATCTTACAAGGGGAGATCTAATATCTAAAGGAGTAATCCAAAAGTAGGAACAAGGAAGGAGAGTCAAGGTGTAAAAGGATGAATTGGATGAGGTCAAGGAGGTGTGTAAAATGGTAAGGCTGGAGAACATCATTCCTTTGCTAGGATTATAGTTGAGAGAGAAGGTACCACGTGCGAGAAGAGCGCAAGAGATAGGTCTTGCATGCGAACCTTCCCCTCACATCCTCAACTATGATAAGGAGATTACGTTGAATACAATTTTAGATGGATGGATCCTTAGTAATATACTCATTGACATTGGCATGGAGGTTAATGTTTTGACTTTGGATGTATGGCATCAAATTGGAAGACCCACATTACAACCATCTTTGAATGTGCTATATACGGAAAACAATTGGGTACATGGAACTTACGAATTAATGGGATGGCATTGAGAGGGTCAAAGACCAAGGTAAAAAAGGCATGCACCTTGTAAGGCACCTTGGAGGAAAAGTACGCCCAGAGTATTCAGGAGGATCCTTCCCGGGATCTTTCTACGAGAAGTAGAAGCTCAGGTGGAAGAATGAGAAGGAACAGAGGGAGATGTTGAGTTATGTCTTGCTCTTCACAACAGATCATTGGTGGGCCATACATTAGGAGAGCCTTTAGAGTGGCACAAGGTAAGAATCACTCTCTCTATTAGATTTTCTAGGAGTAATGTACCCACCATCATCAAAGACTACCATGGGAAGGAGCCTGCCTCTTTCCATTTCCAGGAATGTGAACGGGTCTGGAGAGAAGGTGTAGAAGCTTTTCCACCATCCCTTTGGGTTCACAAGTTGTATTCTACACTGCATGGTTGTGCGTGTGCATGGTACATTCATTTGGAGACACACCGCTAGATAAGGAATTGGCAAGAGCTCGTGGCTGATATTATTCAAACCTTTGAGTATTGGAGTACCAAGCCATCAATTGATAAGGCCTTATAGGGTCTCAAGCAACTTACCATGGGGGATAGTGCCAGAATGGAAGATAGGTTGTTAGAATTATTAGGTGAACCAGGTATAGGGGCACGCTTTAAAGAAGTTGAGGAAACAAAAGAGTTATAGCTTGAACGTGCGTGTTTGGAAAAGGAGAAGGGAAAGTTGGTATATGTGATTGATGGAGAGGAATCGAAAGCTTAGATGTTATCCATTCTGTAGGGACACGTGAGGTAGTGGACAATACAGAGATGCTCATGTGCGTGCCTACCATGAGCCTTTAAAGACGAAGAAAGTTAACATCGGTTCAGAAGAAGAACCTAAGGAAGCTATTATTGGGGATTACTAGACAGAGAAGGAAGTATCAAAGATCATTGATCTGCTACGTGAATTTGAGGATTTATTCCCACGTGGGTACCATGAGCTCAAAGGCATTCACCATTCCTTGGGGGAGATGAAGATAAAACTAAAGGAGGGTGCATGTCCGCAGTCGAAAAAGGCCCTACTAAATGAATCCTAATTTGTGCGTGAAGGTTAAGGAGGAGATAGACAAGATGATAGCTTCTGGGATCATTGAGGTAGTGGAGGAATTGGAGTGGATAAGTCTGATGGTAATCAGCATCAAGAATGTTGGGCAGATGGTGTTTTTGTATGATTCCAAGTTTCTGTGCCATCCTGGAAAGTTGAAAGTTCATTAGTTGGGTTCCTCCACAATTTTGTACACCCTTGATTCAGGTGCATGCCGATTACAAGCATTGGATGGGATGAAGTTTCCTAGACACTTCAATGGCAGTAGGTTGAAGCCCTACTATAAATAAGTCTTCTTGGTGTTTGCAAATAAGGTAGTTTTGCTAGTTATTTTAGAAGTTTCCTTTATGCATTTTCCATTTCTTGTGTTTCCCTTTCATGTTGTTGTTTTGGTTTTGCACCTTGGGCACCGGTAACCTTATTGCTATTTTTGGAGAATTTATGAGTGTGCAGAGGACCACGCATTGTTTAAGTGTGGGGTGGAGAAAAGTGAAGAAGTGTGTGATTAAATTACCAAGGAAGTTGTGTTGAAGAGCCTTGTTGTGTAGCCCAGTTGAAAGAGGTAGATGAAGAGAAAAGATAGAATGGTTGGTGCCAGGATAAAGCTACTTGTAGATCCCACGTACAAAGGAAAAAAAGTGTAGTTAAAGTAACATGAGGTAGGTGAAAGCAAGAATCTGGATAGAAGAAGTGCCTTCGGTATAGGTTAAGCGTGCGTAAGAGTCTCCTGTCAAGTTGGTTGGGTTACATGCTAGAAGGTTGGAGGAGTTTTCACGTAGGAAGGGTGCGTGAGTGAAGGCACTGAAGATGGACTTTGTTTGAAAAAGCTGCATTAAATGAACAAAGTATGGGGGTAGGTAAAGTAGCATTTAATGATCAGAAAAAGGAAAAACTATAAATAAAGGGTCGGGCACTCTCATTTTTACTTTGTGAAAACAAAGAGTTGGAGATATAAGTGAGTGTTATAAACTAGGGTTTTTAGATTTGATCGAGTGGAAGATCTGTGTGATTAAAATGTGAAGAGATAGTTTGAGATTGTGAACTAGAAGGAATTACATGGGCATGGAAGGAGTTGAAAATGTGTTGTCTTGTGAAGAGTTTATCCAAGTTAGGGTTTGACAAACTAGGGCACGGATTTAAAAGAGTTATGTCACATATATGAGATCAAAGGTTGGGAGAAGAAAGGTAGAGTAAAAAGAGAGGGTAGGAGTGATAAAGATACCTCGACAATGAAACCCAAGAAAGGAAAGGGCAAAGCTAAGGCTAAACAACCAGAACCTAAAGTAGACACAAATGAAGAATGGTATGTAGAGATGCAATACCTAGATGGGGTGATGATGGGAAAGGAATGGGAATCCCACTTGAGAAGCATACCTATTAGTGACTATAATCACCACACAAACACCATAGAGAAAGAAATGGCATTGGAATTGGTATGCCCCACCAACAAGCAAACACCTGAAGGTTTTCCCATATATGACAATGACGTTAAGGTTAAATTGGCGAAGGTAGGGCTGTTGCAACTCTATGAGTTTCCTTATTTTGGGAAGCCAGATCACTTGTACCAGTGGTTGATGTCTCAGGTGCATGAAGACTATTTCCACTTTGTTGGGCACAAGATGCGCGTGACTCCCCAGTTGATTTCACAATTTACAGGCCTCATATGTGAGGGAGATAGCCTAGAAGATGACCTTTGTGACAAGGAGGCTATTCAAGAGACCCTCACCGAGTATTCTTGTAAGAAAGGGTTGCGAGTACTACTATATTTTAGACATCAAGGACCCCATTATGAAGATGGTTGCGTATCCGGTGACTAAGCCGAATGGTGAAGAAAGATGGACACAGTCAACAAACCTTGGCTACATGTCTCACAGGAAGGTTACGAGGGGATGATATAAAAATTATCCACGTACATTACGAGAGAGATTTTTAAGTGCACTAAGGGGACAAGATCCTCTTTGGAAATGTCTTTCTCACCATAGTGTTTACAGAAATTGGAGTGTCGGATGCATCAGAAAAGTTTGTGTGGGAGTACCTAGCCAAGACCCTTCACCTGCAAAGAGGTTTGAGAAGTATGCTTGTGGTACAATGACGGATCCCCACAAATCGTGGTTGGAAAAGTGGTATATGCACTTGAGGAATGCATTCGAGGCAGAGTGGAGGATCCCTAAACAACTCCCAACAGCCACTGAGGGAGAAGCTGAGTTTACGGTGTACCAACACTACTGCTTGGGTAGATTCAAGCTTATTGATGAATCATGGAGCCCTTGGTGTAAGATTCCTTTCACATTCACTACCCAATACTTCTAATCAGGAGTAAATAGATTTAAAGAATCAAAGAAGCTAAGGCTAGAACTAGGAAGGTTAGACCGGGAACATAGGGAGATGAGGAAGAAGCTGAATTACCCTGGTAAGCACGCGTACATAGAGAAGTACGTGTCGCACGAGATCTAAATGAATAGGCTGATAACACTTGCCATCACTTTGGAGGATCCATGGCACACATGTACATGTACATAAGGCTAAAGTTTAAAAAGGGCATGTATTTGGAGGACAAAATCTCCATAATTGAAGACCCCTTGGGAGAGAAGAAGCCAGTGTCTAAGAAGAGAGGAAGAGGAGAGGAAGGAGCACCAAGTGTGCCGACTGCTCAGAAAGTGAGCATGCCATCTACAAGCGCCAAGCCAAGCACCTACATACGGAGAAAGAAGTCTCTAGTGAAGGAGAAGACGCTAGAAGTAGAGGTGCCTAAGCAACCCACCACCATGAAAGAATTACCAAAGGAATAAGAGAAGGCCAAAATCTCTGATCAAAATCCACCTCTTAGGAAGAAGTAGAGGGTGGATGAAGAAGCTAACTCGGAGGTGACCGACAACTTGGAGAAATACTTGGGAGAAGGAGAAGATGAGAGTGAAGGAGGTGGTGATGAGGAAGAAGATCCTGAGAAGGACAAGGAACCACATGTGTTTAGTGTCTATGACTCGGAGGAAGAGATGGAGAGGAGAAGTAGGAGTTTTTCTTTGTGTTGTGTAAGGATGCACAAGATGAGGAAGGCACCAAAGACATGAAGGCAGATGAGAAGGATTCCAAGGAGCAGGGAGACATAAGCTTTACAAAAGAGCAAATTACTGAGGTAGCAGAGTGAGAAGCGAAAAAGATGCTTGAAGCCCTTGTAGACCAAGAGTTAGAGCACAACGTAGACATAGTGCTTAAGGAAGGGAAGGAGGAGAGCATTGGAAAGAAACATGACAGTTTAGGAGGCCCCGTTTTGATAGTTAGCTTCCCCAAAGGTGCGCGCTCGGGTAGGAGAACTCTGGATATAGAACAAAGATAGATAATGGGCTATGTAGATGACACAAAGAAGGTGTTACGTGCACGGTTCCAAAGCACCGTACCCACGGAAAGGCTCCTAGCCATAGGGTCTTTTGAAAAGGATGACACATACCCCAGGAACAAGAAGATGCTCTCTTGGGTGTTCCAATCAAACATTGATGAGCTAGACTTTGAAGACTACCAAAAAACACTCATCTCATTACTAGAGTCTAAGGGAGACAACCCCTTAGTAAATGCTTAGGATATTTTAGATGAGCAAGTATGCAATGCTTTGAATAAAGTCACGGTCAGAGCATTGGAGGTGAAGCTAGGGAAAAAGGAGGAAGAACTGGCGTAGAAGGCCAAGAGTTTAAAAAAGGAGGAATCAATCAAAGACTCAATTAAGTTGCAAGTTAAAAGAAGAAAAGTAAAGGTGCAGGAGGTCAGAAGAAGGTGAATTCGAGTCCAGAGCACCATCATATTAAAGCACCCGGACCTAACACCAATCCCTCAGAGGTATGCATCAACTTTGGAATTCTTAGAAGACCTAATGCACATCCTCACTATGGAGAGGCAAACCTTGGCACTAGAATCTATAGAAGAAGTGGCCGTGCAATTGAAAGAGGAAGACTAGTTGAAGGTAGTAGCACTTGTTCTTGAGTAAAACCAAGTACTCACAGAGATTAAGGTCGTGACCCAGTCCTATAAAAGTTGCATGACACATGCATGGATAGAGATAAGGTGGCGAGCTCCTTGGTTGCCATGCTTGAAGAAGAGCTGAAAGAGTTCCAAGAAAAGAAAAAATGGAATAGGGCAGAGAGGACAAGATTCTCGCCAAGGTAGAAAAGAAATCAGAGGCAATTGAGGCTTTAAGGAGCTCAATTAAGGCCCGACTGAAGGAGTTATACCCTCAAATTACTAGAAGGATGGATAAACTCGCAGACTTGGGGAAGGAAATGGATTAGATTGTGGACACTTTGGGCACCCAAGGAAGTGGCCTAAGCTTTGATGAAGTGAGCACCCTGGTGGGGCGACCTATGCCAGAAGGTGAAGGGCGAGGTCGAAGTGTGGAACAAGCTAGAGGATGATCTGCACGAAAGCACTTTCCTAGCCTATTGAGTAGATATCCCCCACCATTCTTCATTCTTTCCCCTATTCTTTCATTCCTTATTCATTTTGTAAAAAATAAGTCTACATCTTGGTTCCATAAAATAGCTTGCATCTTGGTCAAGTAAAATGTTTCTGAGGATGGAGAATAGGTGTAGTGTGGGGTGATGTTGGGCCCTAGAATATTTACAAAGTAAGAAGGTGCTTAGGCACACAAGATCCCAGTTATAGAATGGCGCACAAGGAAAAAGCACGTAAGAGAAAGGCTTAAGGAAGAAAATAGCGCACGCGACACATGAAAGGAGGTTCGGGACTTAGCCAATTTGAGTGCCCAAGGTAGAACACATGAAAAGCATGATCGGTTGTGCGTGGATAAGATGCATGCCCCCCCAGATGGAATCTTCTAGAAGATCATAATGAGATTGAATGGAGAGCTCAGGCCTAAAGGAACATGCTCACATGGAGGACCACATTCAATACTTGGTGATGGATCTTAGGGTGTGGTAAGGTGAGTTGGCAGTACAGGAAAGTGATAAATACAAGTTCCTGCCGTGGGAATATATAAATACACACTCGGAGAGATATATCATTTGGATATACATAGTGGGTTAGAGAGTAAGAGAAGCTTTTCCAAATTGCTACGAATGGATATTATGGTTCAGGAAAGGATGTACTAAGCATGGAGTTGTTATTTTTCTTTTCTGTTAGCTTAGTTACATACATCCAATGATGCACATGACTACAGTATGCTCTCTGCGACACTCTATAATGAACCAATGAATATATTGAGGTTACTGTTATAAATAGATATGAATATCAATGGGTTTAATGTATATTTAATTCATATGAGCTCTCTTTCCTTCATGCTATGAATGAATGGTTGTATCTCTCTTTACGTTATGGTATATGTTCTGGAATCTATTAAAGCACTCGGTTTGAAGTGACTCGCAAGGATTTGGAGGCCGTTATGAGCCCTATGGTTCTTGTACGTCTCAACTTAATTCCTAAATACTCTTACACTAATCATAGATAACACTTCCCAAGTAAACTCACATAAAAGAGAGACTCGGTACCCACGTGTGCCTCAAGTGATTGCTCACTTTTGGGTTATAGGTACACACATGGGGTTCTTCCTTTTGTGATAGGAGTAAAAATGACTATAAGTATGAAGAGTGTCTAAAAATTTATGAGCATATGAACCAAGAGCACCGGATAGATAAAGTTGTTGGGATGGTGAGCATCAAGAAATCTTATTCACAGTGGATGACATGAGTGGCACATGAGTCATAGATAGAACTCAGTATTGGTGATGATGTGAGCAGAGGCCACACACGCCAGGGAGATGCCAAGACAAAGGACACTAATTTCAAGGGAGGAAGTGATACATGGAAATTATTCGGACCCTACTCATCAGAAAGAGGTGTACCAAGAGACTATGGATGTGATTCAGAGTTTGCAAGGGGAGATCCAATGTCTAAAGGAGAAATCAAAGCATTTGGAGAAAAGGAATAATGCCGAGGCCCCAAAGGATGACCTAGATGAGGTCAAGGAAGTATGTAGGATATTAAGGCAAGATAATATTATTCCCTTGATAGGAGAGTGGTGAGAAAGAAGTTACAGAGCAGAGCATGAAAGGAAGGTTTTTCATGCAAACCTCCCTCCTCATAGCCTTGACTATGATAAGTAGATTACTTTAAATGCAGTTGTTGATGAATGCATTCTAAGTAACATCCTCATCGATAGAGGTGTAAAGGTTAATGTTCTCACTTTAGATTCCCGACATCAAATGGGAAGGCTGCATTACAACCATATTTGACTGTGCTTTATATATGGAAAACAAGACTAAGGAAATTCCCATTGGCATCCCTGAAGGATGTAATTACCACCATTCGAGGGACCAATTTCACTTGAGACTTCAAAGTCTTGGCACTTTCTCGAGGAAGACGACTTTCCAAAGCATTTCCTGGGTGCCCATGGTGTTATAAGAACAATTCTGACCTGCAGTTTAACAAGGGGTATATCATGTTTGAAAACAAGGAAGAAAGGGTGATCATTCCTTTGATAGATGGGAATCCAGATCTCTATACCGAGCCCTTAGGGGAATAATTCCTTGACAAAATCTATGTTCGCTTCATCATATATCCTAAGTTAATTCATCCCACAGAAGGAGTTATCTAGTTTGAAGATGCTCAATCCTTGAGTGATACCACTAGCATGAAATGCGACAATTGGGCACATGGGACTTATAAGTTGACTGAGTGGTAGTTGAGGATTTGTAGCAAGGGTAAAAAAGTGCATACTCAGTCAAGCACCTAGGAGGAAATAAGTTGCCAAGTTACTCTCGGGGAGAATTTCCTAAAATTTTCCTATGGGAAATGGAGGCTTAGTGGAAAAATGAGGATGAGAGAAGAGGAATGCTTAGTTATAACCTACTTATAGCCATGGCACAATGGTGGGATACAAATTAGGAGAGCCTCCTAGAATGGCATGAGGTAAGAATCGTATTCTCTATAAGGTTCTCCAGAAGAAACATGCCCACTGTCATACAAGACTACCATGGTAAAGAGACCACCTCATTTCATATCCAAGCATGTGAGAAGGCCTAGATGGGAAGTACATAAGCTTTACCACCTTCATTATGGGTGCATAAGTTTTATTCCACCTTACAAGGATGTGTGCACACATGGTATATTCATTCAGAGATGCGTTGTCAAATAGGTAATTGGTAGGAGTTGGCGATTGATCTCATTCAAGATTTCAAGTATAGGAGTACAAAGCAATCAGTGGATGAGGTGTTGCAAGTAATCAAGTGCCTTATAATGGGAGATAGTGATATGGTAGAAGATATGCTACTATAATTATTGGGTGAGCCTTATTTGGAGACGCGCCTTAATGAAGAAGAATCGGAGAAATACAGCTTGAGCGCGCGTGCATAGAAAAGGAAAAATGAAAAATGGTCTATGTAGTAGATGACAAAGAGATGGAAAATTTGGATGTTAGCCATTCTGAAGGTATGCGCAAAGTCATAGATAGTGCTGATGAGTGAGCATGCGCCTACCATGAGCCCTTGAAAACAAAGAAGGTTAACATTGGGATGGAGACAAAACCTAAGGAAGCTATCATTAGGGACTATTGGTTGGAAAAATAAGTTTCAAAGATCATTGATCTGTTGTGTGAGTTCTAGGATTTTTTCACTCATGGGTACCATGAACTCAAAGGAGTTCACCATTCCTTGGGGGAGATGAAGATCAAGTTGAAGGAAGGTGCACACCCGATTTGGAAGAGGCCTTATTAGATGAATCTAAATTTGTGTGTACGGGTCAAGGAAGAAATAAACAAGATGATAACATATAGTATCATTGATGCAATGGAAGAATCAGAATGGATAATCCTAATGGTTATCAATATCAAGAAGGATGGAAGGATATGAATGTAGTATGTGTCATCGATCCTTTTCCAACCCCCTTTACTAAAGAAATTTTGGAGGGAGTAGCCGGGTGTGAGGTCTACTCTTTCACGGATGGGTTCTTAGGGTATCACCAAGTCGATTGTAAAGGAATACCATTGGAAAAATTTCACCACTGAATGGGGAAGTTTTTCCTACACGGTTATGCCTTTTGGATTGAAGAATGTACCTGCTATGTTCTCGCACATCATGGTACAAGCATTTCAGGACTTCATCCATAAATTTCTTCAAGTTTACTTGGATGACTGGACTGTGTATCGATTTATGAAAGAACATTGTGACAATTTGAGGCTGATGTTTGAGAGATGTCAGAAATTGAGGATATCCCTCAACATTAAGAAATGTGTCTTTGCTACTCCATTTGGAACCCTGTTAGGACATATTATATGTAAATAAGGCTTACTAGTAGATCCCACTAAATTTGTAGTTATTGTAGGATTAGGGAGCCAACTAGTCAAAGTGTAGTGCATGAACTCCTTGGGCAGACAAGGTACTATAGGAAATTCATCAAGGTATATGCCAAGATCACTGCACCCTTAGAGGAATTGTTAAAACACAAGAGTGCCTTTCATTGGGGAGAGATGCAAGAAGGCATTTGACACTTTGAAGGATAGGCTTGTCACGAAACCCATACTACATTTTCCTTCTTAGGATAATCCTTTCCATGTGTATGTTGATGCCTCAAGAAAAATATAGGAGCAAGATTACTAGCAAAAATTGGTGAGGGAATTGTTGATCATCCCTTGTTCTTTGGAAGTAGGAAGTTGACACCAACAGAACAAAATTACATAACTACTGAGTGTGAAGCATTTTCCATGATCTACGTGCTACATAAGTTTAGATAGTATCTATTGGCAACACCATTTATATTCTACATGAACCACATGGAATTGAAATACTTAGTCAACAAACCAGACAAATATGTCGTTGGGTCCTATTATTTCAAGAGTTTGAGTTCACAATCATTGTAATAATAGGAAATAAAAATTTATGACTTGACCACTTATCAAGGATTAACTTAGGGCGGGATGCACAAAACAGTGAGGATATTATGATAGATGCACAACTGTTTAGGTTGAGGCTTGCACCCTTAGAATTAGAAGATATCAAAATGTTCTTAAAAATATGTGTGGCATCGGAAGGGATGAAGGATCTGGAGAGAAAGTAGTTAGCAATACATGCCACACCCTACATGTTGATTATTGAAGACCTGTATAAGTTAATACATGATGAGGTTCTATGCTAATGCACATTAGAACATGGTCGCATGGAAATTATGGAGGAAGCACATGGTGGGATTGTAGGAGGAAACTATGTAGGAAATGCTACTACGTGGAAGATTTTACTCATAGGGATTTGGTGGGAAACCATCTACTAGGATTGTATTGAGTTTTGCAAGTCCTACGACCATTACCGAGTGCTTTGGGAAGCACAGGGAAGAGGGAAAAATTCCCTTGAGACTAATATCTAGCATTGAACCATTTGAAAAATGAGCAATTAAATTTTTAGGGCCAATTGTGCTAGCCACACGAAGGACTGGTTCATGGTATATCATTACTTGCACTAATTGCTTAACAGAGGTTGGGAAGAGGCAACACCTATAAAGGATTACACCACAACTGTTATATTTTTATGGAAGAACATAATCAGTAGGTATGGTTGTCCTTTAAGTTTAACAAGTGATAGAGGTACGCATTTCCTCAATGAAATGGTTAGGATTCTATTAGCAGAATTTATGTCAGCCCATCACAAGACTACCCCCTATCACCCTCAAGTAAATGGAACTCACTGAGAATTTAACAAAATACTAAGTCACACATTGACTAAGATCTGTGATGTTGGAAGACAAGATTGGGATGAAAAGGTATCAACCGTTATATGGGTATACAGGACAACCTATAAGAGGTTGAACAAGGCCACACCGTTTCAATTAGTGTTTGGCATGGAGGCTATTTTTCTAGTTGAATTCATGTTACCATCACTATGTATAGCATGCACAGGAGGGTTAGTTGATGAGAAAGTGCTGGAAGAAATGATTGATAAGTTAATGCAGTTAGACGAAAGGTGATCACTTGCTAGATGGAGTCAAAAGACAAAAAAGAAAGGAAAAAAGGCATGACATGATCATCATATCAAGAATAAGCAGTTTGAGGTTGGGTAGATGGTGTTGTTGTATGATTCTAAGTATCTGTACCATCCTAGGAAGTTGAAAGTCCATTAGTTGGGACCTTACATCATCTTGTACATTCTTGAATCAGGTGCTTGCTAGTTACAAGCACTAGATGGGATGAGATTACCAGTCATTTTAATGGGAGTAGGTTGAATCCCTATTATAAATAAGTCTTCTTGGTGTTTGTAATAAGGCAGTGTTCTAGTTAGCTTAGAATTTACCTTTATGCTTTTATTTTCTTATGTTTCCCTTTCTCATTGTTTGTTCCTTTCTTTTTGTTTCATTTTGTGCCTTGTGTGTTGGTAACCACATTATTTTTCCAAGGTTGTGTATGTGCAAAGGACCGCACATCTATTTTAGTGTGGGGTGGAGTAATACAAAGCATAGGCTTGTAATACAAGTTGAGTGGCCTAGTAGAAGGAAGTGCGTAAGGTTGAGAAAGCATGTGAGGAAATGGTGGATAATGAATTATGGTGTCAAGAAGGCTGTAATAAAGACCACATACAAAGGATGAAGAGTGTAGGAACAACATGAGGTAGGCGAGGGAAAAAATTAGGTAAAGGACAAAAGAAGTGCCTTTGGTGCTATAGACGTGTGCGTAAGAGTCTTTGGTCAGAGTTGGATTTTTACACGCTAGAAGGTTGTAAAAGATTTTTCATGTAGGATGTGGCGCATGGGTAAGGGTGCTTAAATTCAGCTCATTGGAAAAGATGCATTTAATGTTAAAGTACATTAGTAGGTGGCATAACATTTATTGCTAGAGGGAAGAAAAAACTATAAATACAAGGTCGGGTAAGTCATTTTCTATCTTGCTATTATGAAGTTGAAGCACTCTTGTGAACTAGGAATCTAGAGAGAAATTTGTGCGAAGGAAGAAGAATCGAGAATTTAAGCATGTGACTAGAGTAGATCTGCAAACTAGAAGGAAGGAGTACATAGGTGTGAGGAAAGGTTGTGTGAAGGGCATCGTCTTATGGAAGGTTTTCCTAGTTAGGGTTTGGTAGCTAGGGCACAAAGATAGAAGGATTTATTCCATGAGTTGAGCTTTGGAGTTGAGTTTGGAGTGTAGCAGAGTAGTAGAGAAGAGTAAGGAGTTTGTAGTTATCCTGATAGAAATCATGGCACCCAAGAAAGAAATTGTTTCACCAAAGAAACCAAAGGGCAAGGGAAAAGGAAAGAAAATTGTTGTTGTCACAAGCTCCAAAAATAATGGTACGCAAAAATGCAATACCTAGATGGAGTATTTCTAGGAAAGGAATGGGTATCACATCTAAGGAAAATGACTGTGAGTGATTATAACCATCGCATGAGCACAAATGAGAAATAAATGGTGCTAGAGTTGGTTCACCCAGCTAACAAAAGGATACCAGATGGGATGCCTATTTATAGTGATGAGGTGAAGGTTAAATTGGAGAAGGAACAACTGTATGAGTTTCCTTACTTTGGAGATCTTGAGCGCCTTTATCAATGGTTGATGTTGCGCGTGCATCAGGATCACTTTTATTTTGTGGGGCACAAGATGCACATAACACCATAGTTGATATCCAAGTTCACAGGCCTTATTTGTGAAGGAGAAAGTATAGATGATGATCTCAAGGGTGACAAAGAGGTATCAAGGAAATGATAACAACATATGAATACAAGAAGGGTTCATGATACTTTGACATTACTAGAGATTCCAAACCCTATTATGAGGATGGCCGCACACTTGGTGACCAATCTCAATGATCAGGAATGATGGACACAAGTGAACAAGGCATGGATAAATTTATACCAGAGGATATCAGAGGGAACCATCTATAACTTGTCCACTTTCATCACGAATGATATCCTAAGCAACGCACAGGAGGGAGAAAATATATTATTTGGTAATTCCCTCCTCCCCATTGTCTTTTCAGAAATTGGAGTGCCAGATGGGCTGGAAACATTTGTTTAGGAGTATCCAGAAGAGGATCCCTCGCCTACAAGGAGATTTGAAAACTACACTTGTGAAACCATGATGGCCGCTCATAAGGCACACCTCAAGAAGTGGTATAAACAAATGCGTGATGCATTCAGGGAAGAGTAGAGGATCCCAAAGTAGTTTCTCATGCTCATGGATTGAGAGGTAGAATTCGTAGTATACCAACATTTCTGTATTAGTAGATTTACTTTGACAAATGGGACTAAAGGTCCATGGTGCAAGATGCCCTTCTCCTTCGCCAGAAATACATCAGCGAGGGGTTAACAGTTCAAGGAAGCCAAAATACTAAGGTTCAACCTTAGTGAGGTGGACCAAGACCACCGTGAGTTGTGCCAAAATCTCGTGTATCCTAAAAATCATGCATGTGTGGAGAAGTATGTCTCCCATGAGGTTCAAATGATGAAACCAATAACGCTGCCAATCATTGGAAGAGCTGTAGTAAGGATATACCTTTGAATAAGGAAAAAGTTCAAGAAAGGAACATATCTAGAGAATTAATTTTCCATTCTAGAAGACCCCACATGAAGAAAGAAATTTGCGTTGAAGAAGAGAGAAAGAGAAGAGGGGCAGGAGAAGAAAGCATCAAGTGTGCAAACCGCACAATCGATGGGTGTGCTGGCATCCTGAAAGCCTAGCACTTACGTGCGAGAGAAAGAAGTCACCCACAAGAAAAATACCCCAAAGAAGAGGTCTTTGGAGCATGAAGAGCACCTCACCCATGAGAAATCACCAATGAAGAGATGAGTCACAAGGAGAAAGAAAAAGAAGAATCTCATCTACTAGAATCCCCAGTAAGGATGAAGTAGAAGGTGACAGTTGAGGAAGACTTAGAAGAGACAGAGAGTCTAGATGCCTACCTCGGTGACAAGGATGATGATGGTGAGCATCCAGTCTATGATGTACATGATTCTGAGGAAGAAGGAGATGAAGATGAGTATAACAAAGGAGATGAGGAGAAGAATGATGAGGAAGAAGCTAAGGCTCAAGGAAAGGGGTGAGCAAAGAAGTAAGCACCAAGAACCAAATAACTCTAAGCCTCACCAAGGAGGAAGTAGAGAAACATACGGAGAGAGAAGTGGCTAGTATCATGAAGAAGCTGGTGGAAAAGGTGTTAGAAAAGAGCACGGATAAAATTATAAAGGGGATAAAAGAAGAGAGCATTAGGAAGGAGTTTGACAATATGGGTAGAGATCACAAATTGGCGTGAGATTCCCAAAGCTGCTTAAACATGTGGGAAAGGCATAGTAGTGGCACAAGGGCAGGGAATGGGATACATTGATGATCCTAGCAAGGTGCTACACACGTGCTTCTAGAGCACTGTACCAACAGAGAAACTCCTAGCAATGTCATCATTTGATGAAGAAGGCATGTACCCATGGACAAGAAAGATGTTATCTTGGGCATTTGAGTCCCACGTGGATGAACTAGAATTTGAGGTAAGTTAGAGAGTGCTAATGAAGGTGCCAGAAACCAAAGGGATAAATCCATTGGTGAACGCTCAATAGCTATCAGATGAATAGGTCTGTAACATGCTTAACAAGGTTTCAGTCGAAATTGAGGCCAAACTGTTTGAGAGAAATGATAGAGTGAAATTCTTGGAGGAGGAATTAGAGAAGAAGAAGGAGCTCGTGGAGAAGATAAAATACCTAAAACAAGAGGAGATGATCAGCACTTAGCTGAGGCATGAGCTGAAGGAAGAAAAAGCTAAGGTGCATAAGGTCTCCAAGAAGGTGGAGATGATTACAGATGTAATTTTCCTGAAGCACCCCGATTTAATGCCACCCAATCAAAAGTATGAGTTAGCCTTGCAATGTCTGGAGGATTTGACTCACATTATCACAATGGAGAGGCAACCACTTGCTTTAGAATCTATAGAAGAGGCACAGGCATGCCAGAGAAAGAAAACAAGATGAAGGTTTTGAGATTGTGGCTCGATACACTAAACTTATGGTAAAAGTAATGGCTGTCATGCAAGTCACTAAAGCTTCCTATGATAACTACACAAATAGGGATATAATGACAAGTATCTTGGTTTCCACCCATGAGATGAAGCTCAAGGAGTTATAAGATAAAAATAAGGGGAATATAGCGGAGAGAGACAAGATCCTAGCCAATGTGGAGAAGAAATCATAAGAAATCGAGACCTTGCAAGGCTTGATCCAAATCTAGTTGAAGGAAATTTATCCCCAGATCACCCAAAAGATGGATGCCCTTGAAGACTTGGGGAAGCAGTTGGAGGGTATTGTCGACACCATGAGCACTAAAGGAGACGAGCTGATATTTGAGAAAGTGAGTGCCCTGGTGGGTGACCTCTGTCAGCAAACTAAGATTGAGGTCAATGCTTGGGAAAAGTTAGAGGAAGAACTAGGAAAGGATTTCCCTCTCCTCCTCCAAAGAATAAACAAGTTCCCCATTTTTTCATTCTTTCTCCAAATTATTCATTCCTTTATTCTTTCATTTCAACCATTTGTAAGAACCCACCATTATTTATTCTTTAAAGAGTGTTTCCAAGGAAAGAGAACATGTGTAGTGTGGGGTGATGTTGGGCCCCAAATTATTAGCTAAGTACAAGAAGGCGTGTGGGCATGCAAGACCTATTTGAAGAAGGGCGCGTGGGTTGAAGGCATGTAGGGAAGGGTTCTAGAAGGGTTTTGTAGAAAACAAGGTGTGCGTACTGAGCAAGGCAAGACAAGTTTTGGACTTAGCCATATTTGACATCCCAGGCAGCACACGAGAAAAGCATGACCCTTCTAGCATGCGGAGTGGATAAGGTGCCATCCTGATGACTGTAGGATCAAAAAGGGAATATTCCATGCATGCGATGGAAGGTTCTAGAAGAACATCATTGCACAAAGTGGAGATCTCGGATCAAAGGAGGCATGCTCCATTGGAGGACCACTTGGACACTTGGCGATTGATCTATTACCTCAAAAGGCATAGAGGTGAAGGGAGAAAATCTATATATTGAGGTGTGTAGGTAGCAAGACAGGGGATATATAGAGAGATATATAGAGATATACATGGAGTCATCTTGAGAGTGATTAGTGTGGTAGACTGGGGAAGAGAGGCAAAGCTCTACAGATATCTTATGAAGAATTCTATGGGATGGGATTAAAGAAAATATAGGAGTGATGGCACACTTAGAGGGATGGGTCTATATTCATATTTGTAATGTGATGAACATAGTGTAGCTATGATGCATGACTTAGCTCTGCATTGTTATATGAGGGTCTGTTATGACTCCAAGGGATGTAATGTGGATTATTGAACATATTAATATAAATGGAAGGCTCTGTTTTAAGGCATATATGTGTTCATGAGTATAATATTTATGCATTTCCTTTGGGTATGAATCATTTCCATATGTTGTTGTTATTTCTCTTTTCTAGATGCAATGAGATGACAACTCGTTCTAGGTTCTCAGAATGATGCATGGTTCTTTTCTATTCACTTACACTTGAATACCTGTCATAAGATGATGCATTCTCACAAGACTCACATAAAGGAGAGACTTGGTGCCCGTGTATGCCTTGGGTGAATACCCAAGCACCCGCCGGGTGATAGGCCAACGTGCATGGGATTAGACTATTATTCTAAGGGTATTAAAATTACTACATTCATGATGATGAAGTTAAAATTTGTTTTGTAATCGACTTCATTCTACCCTCATTTTCACAATCTCTTTATTCCCTTTCTTCATTCACATTCATCCAGGACACACATCTCATTTTCATAATCATCATTCTTGAGGTCTCATGCGTAGAGTAATCTAAGAAACAAGTAGCTCTTGCACTCTTAGAGTTAAAATTTAACCTCGTAATTTTTTTATATCCAACCTTCCCTTTTAACGAAAAAAGCCGATGGTTGCTAATGTTATACCTAAAAATTTACCTACCACCTCTATTTTAATTTTTTTGATCGTATATAAGTGTCCTCCTCATCCCTTCTTACTTTAAATTTTACAAATATATGGTGGGGCCACTTTGTTTAATTTAAAAATTTAGTTCGATTTCATTTCATGTTTAAAGTGGTTTGAACATTTGCATGTCAACATTAATATATTTGTATGTTCACATTTGTAACACCCTGAACTATTGTTACTTCCTCCTGAGCATTCAAGTGTTGATATATGATTTCTTCTGTAAAAGGATGTGTTCCTTTGACCGTGTGAAGTCATGCTTGATATGGATTGTATCTTCTTTTCATTTGAAGATCTTTGATGGCCGAGGATATGTTTGGACTCTTTTATTTCTTTCATTTTTAGCACTGAGCTTAATCTGATTTCGGAATGAATTGTGGATTTACCCATCTATATGACTCAGCCTTGGATCAGTGGCATTGATCCAAGAGATGTTTTAAGTTTATTCTGGATAAACAAAAATTATAGACCTTACGAAGGTTGCAAGGTCTGAATGTGTTGAATGAGCAATTCAGGAGTTAACTCAGGCTGATCTTAATAAATGAATTAGTTCCCGATATCGTAATATCAGGAAGGTATAGACCTTGAGCCAGGTAATAAATTCTGATATAAATGTATACTGCTGGCTTATTATCAGTGCTAGATTGAATCCATTTCGGGAATGTATATCTATTGGTTCTTATTCGGAATGATTCTAATTGTTAGACCTAGACTGGATTTATTAAGGTTAATAACCTAAACCTAAACTATAACCTATGGGTTGGATTAGTGTTAATCTAACCTAGCCCTAAACTATAAGCTAAATGTTCTAAGGTTAGTGACCTAGCACTAAGGAGGTTAGACTAAGTATCACCTTAAAGTCTAACTTATGTTTCTAACCTAACTAATGATCATGGATGAAAGCACCTATGAAGGGGTGTGAGCCATGGGTGGTAGTTTCTATGGAATTAAATGAGATGGATAAGTATGAAGGATGAGGGATTTGATGGAAGTTTCAAACGGCTAGTGAAATCCGACGTGGCAGAGTCGCCAAATCTAGAAATGGTATTTGGTTTGTTTTTGTCCATCGCCAACTATGGCGGTTGGTGGCAATGGAGATTGAGCGAGAACTTCAGAGTTCATGCAATTAAGGAAATCGATTTCCGAGCACGGATCACTTGGGAAGGCATGCAAAAAGGAAAACTAGTTGGTTGTTTGGTTTTCCATGCGCTCCGGTTTTCTCTCTGTTTGATCACTTTGGTTCTTGAACCGATCTACTTGGTGTTGCATGGCAACTATGAGAATAACTAGTTCTTTTCTCTGTCGAGGAAAGTTTATAACGCATGGAAATAAAAAATTATTGTTGTTGAATCTAACGTGGAAAAAGAGGAGAAGGCTCGAGCTCTTTCAGAGGTCTTCTTCGGATTTTTAAGCGACATTACTAGGCATGTTAGGCCCTAACTTTTAAAAATCTTGCTTTCCTTCAAATGATTTCATTAGAACAAATCTGTTCAGATGATTTTTGGTTCAGTTGGTTTTTATGGCAACTTTGTATGAATTAGTTTGTTGTATCTTCTTGCTGGCTCAATTTTTCGGTGAACCCTTGCTGGGTGTACATTTTGTTTCGAACGGTTGAATTATCTTGCTGTGTTTTGCATTTCGGTTAGATTTCGTAGAAATGCTTGCAAGGATAATGTACGAATTCGGCTCTGTGGGAGTCCATGAATTGTTTTCTTGTTTGATTCAGACTTCAGTCGAAACCTTGTTGTTTTCACTTGTTGAAAATGATACTGTTGGAATTCTTGAAATGTACAGTATATTCCGACTTCTGTATAAGTTTTGTCGTGAGTACTATATGTTATTGTTGCTTTGATGGACTTCTTGAAATGATAATATGTTTTGGTTTCTGTAGAAGTATAGCCGTGAATACTATATGTTATTGAATTCTGTTGGAATCCTTGATTAGATAGTATTTTTGACTTCTGTAGAAGTTTAAATTGAGAATACTACTTGGGTTTGACTCCTTTTGAGTCCTTGAAACGTAGTTAATGTTTCGACTTCGGTAAGAAGTTTTATTGTGAATTTTTGTTGGAATCCTTGAAATGGGTAGTATGTTATGACATCTGCGGAAGCTTGTTGTGTATACTCTTTGATTACGAGTGCAGTAGAAGTGTTTGAAATGTATCTAGTATTTCAAACTTACGTCTAAGATTGGTTATGAATGCTGTCATTTTGTTAAGAATGCTAAATGTTATTGACTTCGATGGAGTCATTGAAAGGTAATTTATGTTTTAACTTCTGTTGAAGTTTTGTTGTGAGTACTTTTAGGATTCTTGAATTGTTGTTGTATGAATTCAACTTTGGTTATAAGTACTGGTTGGAATTGACACTGTTGGAGTCCATAATATGCTGCGTGTTGGCTCGTTTCTCGAGTTGAGTCTTCGCTGAGCATGCATATCGTTTTGGACTCTTTCTTTATATTGTTGTGTTATACTTTGTAGTAACTCAACTTCAAATGAAACCTTTAGGAAAATTTATTGGTGTGGAACTCGGCTCCTGTGAGGACCTGGTTATGGTTGTTCTTCTTGAAAATGACTTCTAATTTACACCCATGTTGAATAATCGTAGGGATTTTCTTAGTTGAATGAGGCTGTGCATATTGTGTTTTGACTCTGCGTGAATGTCACTGTATTTCATATGGAAACGTTAACTGTTTTAATATGATCTTGTTTCAAGTTTGACTGAAACAAAGAGCTCTTAGCTGTGCCATGATAGGCGATGGCGTTGGATATTTTTCATGTTGTTGTATAATATGGAAAGTTTTGTTGAGTCTATTGGAGTTGGATTATTTATTAATGCTTGTTGCGTGAACTCTTGAATCATTTAGTAGCTACAGGTGACTTTTATATTTGGAATTAGATGGAACTGTTGCTCTTCTTGTAATTTCGACTGTTTAGTCGCATGCGTAAATGTATATGTATTAATATAAAGGAATCGATATAGTTCAGAATGTTATTGACTTAGGATTCTGATGGACTCTGTTTCTTCTTCTAGACTGTAATTTATATGTTGATGTATAAATAAGTTGAAGGGAAAATTCTCTCTCTCCTAGTCAGGAAACCTTGTGTGCTTTCTTCTTGCTTCCTTTTGCGATCTCTATGGTAAGGGCATAACAAGAATAAACCGAGGTATTGTATGGAGAGACTAGTATAAAATGTGTGCTTCTTTGTGTAAATAGATATACTTGTCAATACCATTGAAATGTGTTAAGATGATAAAAGAATTAAGACTGTGAGATTGTTGAATGTTTTAACTGCCATTGTGAAATTGTGGAAACAATCTTGTAGGAGTTTTGGCTATCTTAAGAATGGCTGTATTCATATGTTCTTAGTCTCTAACATATAGGATGAATAGCCTGATTTAAGTTTGGAATGTGAAGAAATGATTTCATTTAAACAGGTTGTTTAATGAAAACAATTGGTGGATTGCAATTGTTTTAAGAATTAGTGCTTATCATGCTCAGTTCACCGAACTGACCCGTGTTGACAATTTTTGCAGATGGTTTCCGTAAGTGGTAAAGGCACGCAGATCTGATATGATGTTCAGATTGTTTAATTTGGTTTTATGATGAATTACAGCTTGATTCTCTAAATGTACTACTTGAAGAAAGATGTTCTTTTGCTGTTGAGTATTGTATCAAATATGCTGAATGCATAAAATGTATTTGATTAGCTTTGAAAGGAATGAAAAGAGGTATTTGTTACTTATGTGTTTGCATTCGTATCTTGATGGTTTGATCTTCTTCGGTTCGAATGATCTTAAGAGCATTGTTATTATTGTATAACTTGGAGACTTTTGTGATTATCTAAGTAAGCTTGCAAGGTTATGTGACTGAATACTTATGATTGTTTAGTAGTTCTATTATGTTCTATCTAAAGCTAAATTGGAATTTAGATCACTATCTTTCGGGAAGCTAAGGTTAAAATAAACCTGAGCAGGAAGCTAAACGAGTTGAATAAATTATTACTTCCTAGTCTTGATCTAAGTCAAGACAACGTTTAATTGGATTCTTAATCACTATATCTCGATACTAATAAGTAAGATATAATTTCAGTTATGAGAACTGATATAAACCTAAAAAGGGTTTGGTTAGCAATCTCATGTGAAGATTAAGGGTTATTGTCTAGTTTCGTTGATTTAGAATTATGTTTTTCTATGAACTCCTTGATGGGACCTCTAGTCTTAATAACTTCTCTTGTGTAATGAGTTTTATTAAGAAAGGTAATTCTAAGGTGAGGAACCCAGGGATTGGGAAAGACTACCCTTAAGGGAGCGTCTTATAGTATAATTTTAACTCAACGTATGTAACACTTATTAATAAGTAGATCTTTTCGAGGTGGATTTGAAGGTTGATGGCACAAGTCAACTGCAGGGTTGTACCTTTGAGAAGATTAGGATCTTCTCGAAGATACAACAATACAGGTGACTTATGACGACACCCTTTGCATTGATCGTTAAGATTTACACCTTTAACTCGAACAAGTTTTACTCTGGGACTGATTAGGAACGTGGTCATGTTATAAGGCTGCCCTAGGAGACTCGGGGTATCTTGACACACTGGGTTAACTAGGGTTGACCCAGTATGTCAGCGTATCCCTAGTCCTCGGGAGCATCCCTATAACGTTGTCATATTACTAATCCATTCCTGAGTGAATAACTTGGGGCAGGAGAGACTGACAGAAGTCAGTATAAGACATTCTACATAACATAGGAATGGGGTGAAGGAAGTATTCCAGATTGATGAGTATGCCATCTAGGAATACGAGACATAAGCAGTATGTTTCAATCTTTGGCCAAAGTATCGCAAGCTGCTGATTGCGTTGTCCTATGTCACCTAGTCTAAGGGATGAGATGTTGATAAATAATGGTAACAATTATTCGAGATAGGTTCCTTGATGAGCATTCTGAATCCCAGATTAGGGAAGAGAACCGCAAGAGTGATGTGTTAAATAAAAATGCCAACTCTTTGATACTCATGAATAGATCGGTAGATTACCGAGTCATGGAATGAATAGATCGGAGGTACTCCGAGTCATTACAGCTGCATATGGTTATCTATTATAAGAATGGTTGTTTTGATTTGTGAGTTCTAAATTATGTATTTAGAACCAGGAAGCATTTATCAAAAAAAAAAAAATTACTTGTTCTAATGTACAAATATGAGGATGTTACATCTTGGTATCTTTTGTAGCTCTTGGACCTATTGTGTCCATAATCTCATAAAAACCTGAATTTTCTTGTAATAGAAAATGGTTAGAACAAGAGGGAACGTTGTGAATAATGCTCCACCTGAAGG
The DNA here is from genome assembly GCA_018340775.1 of Taxus wallichiana var. yunnanensis. Lineage (NCBI taxonomy): Eukaryota > Viridiplantae > Streptophyta > Pinopsida > Cupressales > Taxaceae > Taxus > Taxus wallichiana. The sequence continues at coordinate 277,938,308 of CM031244.1, forward strand.
AGGGGCAGCAACAACCCAAAAGCTTGATGAGATCCTTGCTGCCCTATTGGACACAAGAGATCGTTTAGTTGTACTTGAACAACAAGTAATGGGAAATGAGGAGGAAGATGAAGCTAGTAATAACAATCAGGAACCTCCAGAGGACAACCCCGATATGGGTGATGATAATAATGCTGAAATGCACTGTCCAACCGAGAAAACAAAAAGGCTAGTTGGCAAAGAACTCACTAATGATATAAAAAGGATAAGCCCACCTAAATATGATGGCACCACATTAGGTGATGGAGATGAGAACTCGGCTCAAATGAAATGGAGAAGTACTTTACAATAAGAAACTTCTCGAGAGAAACCAAAGCTATTTGGGGAGCCTATCGGCTTTCCCACGAAGCATCTTCGTGGTGGGATAGCCATAAATCTAAGCTAAATATTGATGAGACCAATATTACTTGGATCAATTTAAGGGCTATTTTAGGCAACGTTGGCTGCCACAACTTTTCTATGATCAGAAAATGATAGAATTCTAGAACTTAGCTCAAGGGAAGCTAACGGTAACTGAATACTGGGAGCGATTTACAAAACTCCTCAAGTATGTACCGCAGTATCAAACTGACGAGAAGTTTAGAATACGGAAATTCATCATGGGATTGAATCCTGTGATAGGGGGAGAGGTCGATGTTCACAGTCCAACCACTATGGAAGGAGTTGTTAAAAAGGCCATAAGACAAGAATAGAAATTAAAGGCTATTTCTGCTCATAAAGAGGAAGTGCGGAAGAAGATTGCAAACCCTTCTTCAACCTCTCTTGCACCCAAAAAGGGACCATGGAAAAAGTTTGGAAACAAAAGTAAGTTTCAAGGGATAATAGTAAGAAGGCGGTGAGCAATAAGCTGCTTTGAAATGTAAGGATAATTTTGCCAAAATTATAACAATGGGCGAAGCCCTATGAGGACAACGTGATAATTACAAGGTTGGAGGTAATTTTGAGCCTAAAAAGGGACTGTATGAGGCTGCTACAATTGTGGCAAAGACCACTACGTAAATCGGTGCCCTTTGAAGAAGGATGATCGTAATCAATGCAAGATAAGATACATGTTGCAGAGCGCATAAGCAAGGTGAAAAGTAGGTGACACCTATAGAAGTTACGGGTAAGTTATTTGGCATACATGTCACTATTCTTTTTGATACAGAGCTACTTGAATGTTTTATTTCTAGTAAACTTGCTTCTAAAAACTTAAGAGAAAAGCTGGAAAAATGGATAAATCTTGGACTGTACAGTATGGTAATAACTTTGTTCATACAGTGAGTATGTGTCTTTTTGGGGCAGTCCTTGACTTACCTAACTTTTCCACTAAAGTTGACCTCTATGTTACACCTTTGGGATCTTATGACATTGTTATTGGTGTCGATTGGTTAGCTAACCATAAGGCAAAAGTAGACTGCTATGAAAAGAATATAAAATGTTTAGATGATCGGCTGGAAACAACAAAGATTCAAGGGGTGAAATGGGAAATTTCAGTTAGAAAACTGTCAGCTATGCAGCTTAAAAAGGCTAAAAACAAAGGATGTACCCTTTATGCAGTAAAGATATCTGAATTTTCAGAAGAAGATGGTGATTCCATGAAATGATTTCCTCTGCTACAAAGTTTCAGGGATGTTTTTCCGGAGGAATTACTAGGTTTACCACCCAAGAGGGAATTTGACTTCACCATCGAAATCAAACCAGGAACGGAACCTATTTCCAAAGCACCTTATCGGATGACTACTATAGAGTTAGTCGAGCTTAAGGCACAATTGTAAGAACTTTTGTCTAAAGGTTTGATTAGACCAAGTGTTTCACCTTGGGGAGCACCAGTAATATTTGTGAAAAAGAAGGATGGAACACTTAGGTTGTGTATTGATTATCGGATGTTGAACAAAGCAACAATCAAGAATAGATACCCACTTCCAAGGATCGACAATCTATTTGATCAGATGCGTGGGGCAGCGGTTTATTCTAAGATAGATCTTCGATCTGGTTATCATCAATTAAGGATTAGAGAAGAAGATATTCATAAAACAACTTTCCGAACAAGGTATGGACATTATGAATTCACGGTTCTACCCTTTGGATTAACTAATGCACCCGTAGCTTTTATGAACTTAATGAATAATATCTTTCAAGAATATTTGGACAAGTTTGTACTTGTATTCTTGGACGATATTCTCATTTATTCTAAAAGTGTTGAGGAGCACAATGAGCATTTGAAGATAGTTTTGGGAATTTTGAGAAAAAGAAAGTTGTATGGTAAGTTATCCAAATGTTCTTTCTTTGATACAGAAGTTCACTATTTGGGTCATGTCATTAGTAAAGAAGGAATTGCTGTAGATCCTTCAAAAATAGTGGCAATAACTGAGTGGCCTGCACCAAAGAATGTGCATGAAGTAAGAAGCTTCATGGGTCTTGCTAGTTACTATAGAAAATTTGTTAAGGATTTTTCTAAAGTGGCTACACCGATAACTTCATTGCAGAAGAAGGATAAGAAATTTATTTGGAATGATAAGTGCGAAATGGCTTTCAAAAGTCTGAAAAGCCAGTTGACTTCCGCACCTATATTAGCTGTACCAGACCCTAATGGGAGCTTTACTGTTGTAACGGATGCTTCTGGGGAAGGCCTTGGAGGTGTTTTGTTACAAAATGATCAAGTCATAGCATATGAAAGTAGAAAACTTAAGTTACATGAGCTGAATTATGCTCCTCATGATTTGGAGCTTGCTGCCATTGTTCATGCGCTTCAAGTCTGGAGACACTATTTACTTGGGAAACCTTTTGAGTTGAAAACTGATCACTTAGGACTGAAATATATTTTCACTCAGCCTAATCTAAATGCCAGACAGAGAAGGTGGTTAGAGTTTTTATCCCAATATGATTTTGATATTAGCTACATCAAAGGGAAAGAGAATAGAGTAGTAGATGCTCTAAGTCGTAGGAGGCATTTTTTTGCTCTTATAACATTAAGAACTTAGTTTAAGGATGAGGTAAAAGTTCCTCGAGAATCTGTATACTTTCAACAAGTAAAAGCAGCGCTTGCTGCAGAACCTAATGATGAAAGGTATAAGGGTTTTCATTTTGATAATGAAGGAATCTTACGTTATGAAAACAGGGTATACGTACCTATGCTGAATGATTTGAGAAAGAAGTTGTTAGTTGAATTTCATAATTCACCTTTCTCTGGACACCCGGGTATCACAAAAATGCTTGCTGATCTGAAACAACAATACTTTTGGAAAGGTATGAAAAAGGATGTCATTGATTTTGTGACTCATTGTCTGGAATGTCAGCGGGTTAAGGCAGAACACATGCACCCTACTGGACTGTTATATCCTCATAGCATACCGCAGTACAAATGGCAAGTAATAAGCATGGACTTTGTACAAGGGTTACCTATGTCCAGGAATAAACATGATGTTATCCTGGTAGTTGTAGATAAACTAACTAAGGTAGCTCATTTCATCACTAGAAATATAAAGGATAATTCACCAGTGTTGGCCAAAAGATTCGTACACGAAATTTTCAGGTTACATGGTGTACCAGAATTGATTATATCTAACAGGGATCCTAGAATGATGTCAAGATTTTGGCAAATGCTTAATACAGCTCTTGGAACAAAACTAAACTTCAGTTCTGCATATCATCCAGAAACGGATGGACAAACTGAGAGAGTAAATCAAGTGTTGGAAGACATGTTGCGAATGTATTGCATGGATCAACAGTATAAATGGGAAGAGTATCTTCCATTAGTTGAATTCGCATACAACAACACTTATCACTCATCTCTTAAAATGGCACCATTTGAAGCACTTTATGGAAGGAAGTGCAGAACCCCTGTTAGCTGGGATAGTGTTGAGGATAGAGTGGTAATTGGACCAGAGATCCTCACTGAAATGGAACAGCAAGTTAAAGTTGATTCGTGAATGATTAAAGGAAGCAGCAGATAGGCAGAAGAGCTATGCTGACCTTAAGCGGGTTGATCAAAGGTTTGAGCTTGGTGAGAAGGTTTTTCTTCGTGTTAAACCCAGAAAGAGTTCTATAACTTTTGGCAAGGCTGCCAAGTTGTCACCTCGTTTCATGGGACCTTTCGAAATTGTCAAAATAATCAATCCTGTAGCTTATCGATTAGCATTACCACCTGCTTTGTCTCGCATGCATGATGTTTTCCATATTTCTTTTCTTAAGAAATACATTTCAGATTTGTCACATGTCTTAAATTGGAATTCCTTGTAGGTCCAAGACCTAGGAATAATCGTGGTTAAACCCACACGAGTGCTGGAAACTCACCAATTGCATTTGAGAAATCGTGAAATACAGCAATGTAAGGTCCAAAGGGGACTAGTTTAACGAAGAAAGTGCAACTTGGGAAAATCGGAAGAGATGAAAATTGTTTTTCCTTTTCTTTTTCAACGAGAATGAAATCAGTTGACAAAACATTTTTTTATGAACTTATCTTTTTCAAGTTTATATGAAAGCCAGATTGAGGCAAACATTATTCAGGCTGAATAAAATGTATCGTGACATTGATTTCTGAAACTATTCAAGTTGGAAATAGTCACATTGTATTGTGAACTAATAAATTGTTTGACCTGAAGGTAAATCAAATATGTAATCATCGGGACGATGAATCTTTTAGGAGGGAAGCATGTAACACCCTGAACTATTGTTACTTCCTCCTGAGCATTCAAGTGTTGATATATGATTTCTTCTATAAAAGGATGTGTTCCTTTGATTGTGAAGTCATGCTTGATATGGATTGTATCTTCTTTTCATTTGAAGATCTTTGACTGAGCCAGGATATGTTTGGACTCTTTTATTTCTTTCATTTTTAGCACCTGAGCTTAATCTGATTTCGGAATGAATTGTGGATTTACCCGCCTATATGACTCAGCCTTGGATCAGTGGCATTGATCCAAGAGATGTTTTAAGTTTATTCTGGATAAACAAAAATTATAGACCTTACGAAGGTTGCAAGGTCTGAATGTGTTGAATGAGCAATTCAGGAGTGAACTCAGGCTGATCTTGATAAATGAATTAGTTCCCGATATCGTAATATCAGGAAGGTATAGACCTTGAGCCAGGTAATAAACTCTGATATAAATATATATACTGCTGGCTTATTATCAGTGCTGGATTGAATCCATTTCGGGAATGTATATCTGTTGGTTCTTATTCTGAACATTCTAATTGTTAGACCTAGACTAGATTTATTAAGGTTAATAACCTAAACCTAAACTATAACCTATGGGTTGGATTAGTGCTAATCTAACCTAGCCCTAAACTATAAGCTAAATGTTCTAAGGTTAGTGACCTAGCGCTAAGGAGGTTAGACTAAGTATCACCTTAAAGTCTAACCTATGTTTCTAACCTAACTAATGATCATGGATGAAAGGGACCTATGAAGGGGTGCGAGCCATGGGCGGTAGTTTCTATGGCATTAAATGAGATGGATAAGTATGAAGGATGAGGGATTTGGTGGAAGTTTCAAACGGCTAGTGAAATCTGACGTGGTAGAGTTGCCAAATCTAGAAATGGTATTTGGTTTGTTTTTGTCCATCGCCAACTATGGCGGTCGGTGGCAATGGAGATTGAGCGGGAAACTTCGAGTTAATGCAATTAAGGAACTCGATTTCCGAGCACGGATCGCTCGGGAAGGCATGCAAAATGGAAAACTGGTTGTTTGTTTGGTTTTCCATGTGCTCTAGTTTTCTCTCTGTTTGATCACTGGTTCTTCGAACCAGTCTACTTGGTGTTGCATGGCAACTATGAGAATAACTAGCTCTTTTCTCTGTCGAGGAAAGTTTATAAGGCATGGAAATAACAAATTATTGTTGTTGAATCTAACGTGGAAAAAGAGGAGAAGGCTCGAGCTCTTTCAGAGGTCTTCTTCGATTTTTAAGCGACATTACCAGGCATGTTAGGCCCTAACTTTTAAAAATCTTTCTTTCCTTCAAATGATTTCATTAGAACAACTCTGTTCAGATGATTTTTGGGTTCAGTTGGTTTTTATGGTAGCTTTGTATGAATTAGTTTGTTGTATCTTCTTACTGGCTCGATTTTTCAGTGAACCCTTGATGGGTGTGCATTTTGTTTCGTACGGTTGAATTATCTTGCTGTGTTTTGCATTTTGGTTAGATTTCGTAGAAATGCTTGCAAGGATAATGTACGAATTCGGCTCTGTGGGAGTCCATGAATTGTTTTCTTGTTTGATTCAGACTTCAGTGAAACCTTGTTGTTTTCACTTGTTGAAAATGATACTGTTGGAATTCTTGAAATGTACAGTATATTCCGACTTCTGTATAAGTTTTGTCATGAGTACTATATGTTATTGTTGCTGTTGGACTTCTTGAAATGATAATATGTTTTGGCTTCTGTAGAAGTACAGCCGTGAATACTATATGTTATTGAATTCTATTGGAATCCTTGATTAGATAGTATTTTTGACTTCTGTAGAAGTTTAAATTGAGAATACTACTTGGGTTCGACTCCTTTTGAGTCCTTGAAATGTAGTTAATGTTTCGACTTCGGTAAGAAGTTTTATTGTGAATTTTTGTTGGAATCCTTGAAATGGGTAGTATGTTATGACATCTGCGGAAGCTTGTTGTGGATACTCTTTGATTCTGAGTCTGTAGAAGTCTTTGAAATGTATCTAGTATTTCAAACTTCTGTCTAAGCTTGGTTATGAATGTTGTCGTTTTGTTAAGAATGCTAAATGTTATTGACTTCGATGGAGTCATTGAAAGGTAATTTATGTTTTAACTTCTGTTGAAGTTTTGCTGTGAGTACTTTTAGGACTCTTGAATTGTTGTTGTATGAATTCAACTTTGGTTATAAGTACTGGTTGGAATTGACACTGTAGGAGTCCATAATATGCTGCGTGTTGGCTCGTTTCTCGAGTTGAGTCTTCACTGAGCATGCATATCGTTTTGGACTCTTTCTTTATATTGTTGTGTTATACTTTGTAGTAACTCGACTTCAAATGAAACCTTTAGGAAAATTTATTGGTGTGGAACTCGGCTCCTGTGAGGACCTGGTTATGGTTGTTCTTCTTGAAAACGACTTCTAATTTACACCCATGTTGAATAATCATAGGGATTTGCTTAGTTGAATGAGGCTGTGCATATTGTGTTTTGACTCTGCGTGAATGTCACTGTATTTCATATGGAAACGTTAATCTGTTTTAATATGATCTTGTTTCAAGTTTGACTGAAACAAAGAGCTCTTAGTTGTGCCATGACAGGCGATGGCGTTGGATATTTTTCATGTTGTTGTATAATATGGAAAGTTTTGTTGAGTCTATTGGAGTTGGATTATTTATTAATGCTTGTTGCGTGAACTCTTGAATCGTTTAGTAGCTACAGGTGACTTTTATATTTGGAATTAGATGGAACTGTTGCTCTTCTTGTAATTTCGACTGTTTAGTCGCATGCGTAAATGTATATGTATTAATATAAAGGAATCGGTACAGTTCAGAATGTTATTGACTTAGGATTCTGATGGACTCTGTTTCTTCTTTTAAACTGTAATTTATATGTTGATGTATAAATGAGTTGAAGGGAAAATTCTCTCTCTCCTAGTCAGGAAACCTTGTGTGCTTTCTTCTTGCTTCCTTTTGCGATCTCTATGGTAAGGGCATAACAAGAATAAACTGAGGTATTGTATGGAGAGACTGGTATAAAATGTGTGCTGCTGTGTAAATAGGTATACTTGTCAATACCATTGAAATGTGTTAAGATGATAAAAGAATTAAGACTGTGAGATTGTTGAATGTTTTAACTGCCATTGTGAAATTGTGGAAACAATCTTGTAGGAGTTTTGGCTGTCTTAAGAATGGCTGTATTCATATGTTCTTAGTCTCTAACATATAGGATGAATAGCCTGATTTAAGTTTGGAATGTGAAGAAATGATTTCATTTAAACAGGTTGTTTAATGAAAACAATTGGTGGATTGCAATTGTTTTAAGAATTAGTGCTTATCATGCTCAGTTCACCGAACTGACCGATGTTGACAATTTTTGCAGATGATTGCCGTAAGTGGTAAAGGCACGCAGATCTGATATGATGTTCAGATTGTTTAATTTGGTTTTATGATGAATTACAACTTGATTCTCTAAATGTACTACTTGAAGAAAGATGTTCTTTTTCTGTTGAGTATTGTATCAAATATGTTGAATGCATAAAATGTATTTGATTAGCTTTGAAAGGAATGAAAAGAGGTATTTGTTACTTATGTGTTTGCATTCGTATCTTGATGGTTTGATCTTCTTCGGTTCGAATGATCTTAAGAGCATTGTTATTATTGTATAACTTGGAGACTTTTGTGATTATCTAAGTAAGCTTGCAAGGTTATGTGATTTGAATACTTATGATTGTTTAGTAGTTCTATTATGTTTTATCTAAAGATAAATTGGAATTTAGATCACTGTCTTTTGGGAAGCTAAGGTTAAAATAAACCTGAGCAGGAAGCTAAACGAGCTGAATAAATTATTACTTCCTAGTCTTGATCTAAGTCAAGACAACGTTTAATTGGATTCTTAATCACTATATCTCGATACTAATAAGTAAGATATAATTTCAGTTATGAGAACTGATATAAACCTAAAAAGGGTTTGGTTAGCAATCTCATGTGAAGATTAAGGGTTATTGTCCAGTTTCGTTGATTTAGAATTATGTTTTTCTATGAACTCCTTGATGGGACCTCTAGTCTTAATAACTTCTCTTGTGTAATGGGTTTTATTAAGAAAGGTAATTCTAAGGTGAGGAACCCAGGGATTGGGAAAGACTACCCTTAAGGGAGCGTCTTATAGTATAATTTTAACTCAACGTATGTAACACTTATTAATAAGTAGATCTTTTCGAGGCGGATTTGAAGGTTGATGGCACAAGTCAACTGCAGGGTTGTACCTTCGAGAAGATTAGGATCTTCTCAAAGATACAACAATACAGGTGACTTATGACGACACCCTTTGCATTAATCATTAAGATTTACACCTTTAACTCGAACAAGTTTTACTCGGGAACCGATTAGGAACGTGGTCATGTTATAAGGCTGCCCTAGGAGACTCGGGGTATCTTGACACACTGGGTTAACTAGGGTTGACCCAGTATGTCAGCGTATCCCTAGTCCTCGAGCATCCCTATAACATTGTCATATTACTAATCCGTTCCTAAGTGAATAACTTGGGGCAGGAGAGACTGACAGAAGTCAGTATAAGACATTCTACATAACATAGGAATGGGGTGAAGGACGTATTCCAGATTGATGAGTATGCCATCAAGGAATACGGACATAAGCAATATGTTTCAATCTTTGGCCAAAGTATCGCAAGCTACTAATTGCATTGTCCTATGTCACCTAGTCTAAGGGATGAGATGCCGATGAATAATGGTAACAATTATTCAGATAGGTTCCTTGGACAGAGCATTCTGAATCCCAAATTAGGGAAGAGAACCGCAAGAGTGATGTGTTAAAATAAAAATGCCAACTCTTTGATACTCATGAATAGATCGGTAGATTACCGAGTCATGGAATGAATAGATCGGAGGTACTCCAGTCATTACAATGCATATGGTTATCTCATTATAAGAATGGTTGTTTTGATTTGTGAGTTCTAAATTATGTATTTAGAACCGGAAGCATTTATCAAAAAAAAAATTACTTGTTCTAATGTACAAATATGAGGATGTTACAACATTGATATAAAATGTTACCTTGGGCACTTTACAGATTGATGATCACATTTTATGACAATTGAGTTCTAGCTTACATTAACTATTTTCAAATTTCAAGCTTGTTTTTGTATATATCTTCTTTCCGTGGTGGCGGTAAGGGTATTGGTAAGTGTCGTTTCTTTTGATTGCACTAATTTTGCATTATGCAACATTAAACCTTGTTGGTTCGGGGATATTTCAATGGGATGACAGTCTTAAATTCATGTCATGATATCATGGTGACATTCTTGGGAATCTAAGATATACATTTTCTTAGAACATATGCTATATACTTTGCCACTTTGTTAATTGTGGATTATTGGATGAGAGGTTGATTAGATCCTTCAATTAAATTGATAATATAAAGCGGCATGGAGGTTTAATCATATTGATATTAGTTAAACCTACCCTATATAATGTGAACAAAGTTATTTAGTAGATTAGATGGTTAAATGTTGATTTCATTTTTTTATTTGAAGAAATGCCAAGTGGCATCCTTGGTCACAAAGCGGGAAATTTGGGATTGCGGTTATTTATGGTTAATTAAGGCAATGTCTATAACACCAAGCTCAATGTACCTCGAGCATTGAATGCTTAGCCTCAAGCCTATCCTTCTTTCCATCACTGCCAGTTTAGTCGGTCATTTGATTTTTTTACTTCTATGTTGAATCCCTGGTAAATTTTTTTCATGTTGTTTTCGTCCTTCATTGTTGGCTTTGAAGTGCATCTGGGAGTTCAAATTTAGTTTTCAATCTGTATTATGAAGTATGTTTGGCCTTAACCCTCTATGGATGCTCGATTTTCATGCATGTAGGCTCATTTTATAAACTGGTTTGAATCTATGATGGTGTATATCATGCCTTGCATGTATTTTTTTGAGGTTCTTTGTTTTATTTAGAAGCTGGGTTTGAGCATTTTCGGGATTTTGTGAAGTTGTGACTTTACCTTGGTATGAACATGATTCTTCATGGTTTATTTGATTTCATTTACTCGAATCTCATTCTTATGAAGAATTTCTGGAGGTAAAAGGGTGGTTTGGTGAAATGTTTGAGTTCGAATGAAGGTAGAAAAATTTGGATTTGATGAAGCACTGTGAAAATAATGTTTTATTATTCAGATTATACTGTGGATTCTTGTTGGTTTCAGTGTGTTGATTTTCATGTGACTATTGAATGGAAGTTTGAAACTTGGAATGGTATGAAATTCATTTTCATTTTTGAGTTGGTTTATAGAATGAGATGTTTAAGGCTCTCAACTTTAGAAATTTCCTTGGTAGTCGAGAATCCTAATGGCTAATGAAAATATAAGTTGTGTAGTTATTTTTTTATAAAATTTGCAGGAAATAGTTTATTCATAGATTGTTTTAGTTACTGTGACTCACCCATTTGGTGTATTTTTCTATAAAAAAACATATTTGACAAAGATCTTATCTTCTCAGAAGAAAATAAATGTTTACAAGAAACTATGTTATTCTTAGCATGTTTTGAAGTCTTTAGAGGATTTAAACTTGTGGGTATTCTTCATTTTGGCTAGATGATCTCTATTTAAGTTAAATATCGTAAAATGATAGAATTTTTCAAAGGGAGTTTAAATTCAATTTGTATTGGGACAGTTTTTTTTTTAATATTGTGAAAAGAAAGTATTATGTGTGTTTGCATATTAGTGACTTCACAAAATTTCTGTTCAAGATAATGAGGAAATTTTCACTGTGTCATCCAGAAATATTTGTTCAGTTCACTGTGATTTCTCATATTATGATGATTTGGTTATAAATTACAAAGGTTACAAAAATTATTTTACATAAGCATCTATCTTATAAATGTGGTTGATATATAAATTGAACTTTGATAAATGGATTCGGCTTTGAAATTTTGTTTTGAATTTTTAAGTTGCAAATATGATATACATGGAAAAGTGATGTTTCCTTTGAAGTTTATGTTAGGAAATCAATCTATTAGTGCTCCATTGGTAAATAATAATTACGTTAGTAATTATTATCAAGTAATTATTATCATGTAATATTGTGTTTGTAAATATGTTAGTATTTTGTTATATAGTTGTTATATAAAACAACTTATAACAAATACGGGTGAATGAGTTTTAACAACTCACGTAGGTTAGATTTTTGTTATAGCTACCTCCTAAATCATAGGAGAGCTATATTCCTATTTATATGGGTTCTTGTAAAATGATGGATATGCTGAATAGAATATCTTTCTGTGTGTATTGAATATCATTTGTAATTGTTTTGTAAAATGCTTGCAGTCTGATCCAAATCAATATTTGGTATCAGAGCGAATTTGATTTCTGATGGAAGCGTAATTTATTTTAAAGGGAAGACTGCTATTTAATGCCCTGTGAATGAGAGGAATTTTATACAGGAGAATTAGTATTTCAGAATATAGATTTTTCTAGTGTCTATCTAAACAAGACATCAACGAATTGTATGCACATTATATTCGGGCCATGGAAGATGATTTGGTCGCGTAAAACGTTCATCTGCCAGATTTGACTACACCTGAAACATTTTTATGATTTTGGCGTGAGCTGATGAATGAAGCATTTTAGCCGTATGCTACCTCTATTTCTCAACATTCAGTTTGGACTGAACTATTTTTTTGCAAGGGACGTGGCATTGGCGTACTGGCCAGCAAGCCTTTCAGATGGTTGAAGCAGCAACATCTAACTCATTAGTAGAGCAGAAATGACTCCTCCTACTCGAACACCGAATCTGAGTCGATTGTATTATTATTATGTATTTTTGAGAAAAAAATCCTTGAATCTGCCACATTAAGGATTGTCAGGACAGAGAGATGTGCGCCTACATCCGTGGATCTTGACTCATCATGTATTGATTTGGCGGCCTCTTTTTTATTCCTGTGAGTTTATAGCAACAAATTTTGATTTGATTTGAGTTACCAGGTTTTGTGCTGAGCAATTTAAGATCTTGTGGTGTGGAATACAAGAAGATAGCCCTGTGCATACCTACAACTCGACGTGGAGACTACGAACTCACCAACCAAGTCAACATCACCATTAAACACAGCTCGGACCTTTTCTTCACTGAGAAATCACATTAGTTTTAATCTGGCTCGATCCACAAATGACGTTGTTTCCAAGGAAAATGTGTTGCTCATGATCGTTGCACATCAAAACATCAATCTCAGGTCGTTGCCTGTATCAAATCCACTTTGCGTTCGAGTTAAGTCTAGGGTCAAAAGGTCAGTATTAATCAATGTTGTGTTTATTTTTTTTAGTCTGTTGTCATTTGGTATCCGTAAATAAGTTTTGTTATCAAAAATTTCATAGGAGTCGGTTTTGTTTATAGTCTTGTCCAGAATAATAGTCAATAGTTTGTGAACTTAAATGTTCGGTGTTGTCTATAAAGAAAAAGAAAGCATAGTGGTAAATTAGTATAACTTTATATTTGGGAGTATTAAAATTTTATGTCAAAGTTATAAGAGTCATTTTGTGTCATTTTTTTATTGTCATCTATAGTCAAATGTATTAAAGTCAAGTGTTGTGTAATTAAAATATTTTTTAATTCGTAGTCAATAAACATAAGTCGTTATTTGTTGCGTTGAGTGTTATTGTTAAAATTGTCTAGTCATATAGTAGCGTCATTTTCAAAAAATCAAGAGTCGATTTTTGTTTAGTCATCAAAAGTTCATTGTGGGTCATTACTATTATAAAAAGTGTCGTCTTCCAAAGTTCGGAAAATAAAAAAAAATTTGCCCGCATTTCAATTTTGGACGCATTTTCGCTTGTACGCGACGTCCAAATTATTGAAGGTATTTTGAGCTTCGTGATCACATCCGGCTGAACTAGCAGCATGATACCGGAGGCAGGAGGCAACGGAGGTTGGAGGTCATTCAGTGACCTCTTGTCGATCCGCCAACGACGGGCCGCACTGAGATGATTTGGTGGCATTTGTTTTCATTGTGTGTTTGCTTGATTTGCGGTGATCTTGTTTTCAATAAGTGGAAATTTCACATTGAGGGGGAACATCATTCCAATGTTCCATTTCAGATGTCGATTTTTCTATGTATGAGCAACGAGATGTCAAAGAGAATTTCCTATGTTATTCCCTACGGTGAAATGTGATGAGGGCTAATGATAGTACTTGGCACATCATGATGTGGTTGTAGGTAAACCACTTGAAAACCTTCATTTGTGGTTTGTGGTAAACCAATAAAAAACCACCATTCTTGGTTGTTGGTAATCCATTCGCAAAACCATCACTTTGTGGTTTGTGGTAAACCAATTGCAAAACCACCATTCTCGGTTTGTGGTCAACCGTTTGCAAAACCATCCATGAGGTTTGTGATCATCCTGTGAAAATCACCAGATCATGAGCAGGTGCAAGTACAAAGGCAGGTTTTCCCCATGTTCGCACTAAGGGGGGGAATGTTAGGAAATCAATCTATTAGTGCTCCATTGGTAAATAATAATTACGTTAGTAATTATTATCATGTAATATTGTGTTTGTAAATATGTTAGTATTTTGTTATATAGTTGTTATATAAAACAACTTATAACAAATACGGGTGAATGAGTTTTAACAACTCACGTAGGTTAGATTTTTGTTATAGCTACCTCCTAAATCATAGGAGAGCTATATTCCTATTTATATGGGTTCTTGTAAAATGATGGATATGTTGAAAAGAATATTTTTCGTGTGTATTGAATATCATTTGTAATTGTTTTGTAAAATGCTTGCGATCCGATCCAAATCAATAGTTTATAGTGATGGTTAAATAGGGAAACAAAAATTTTGAAGATAGTTTTTATACATGACCTCATGATTATTTTAATCTCTATTTTGAGGATGAAATGGTTCATGAAGGGATGATTTCCAAAATGATTACTTTGAACAGATTCCTAGATCTAGATAGAATGAGTGGGGAAATCCATAAGGTTCTCGATCTAACATGGGTTGTATTTATAGAAATAGATTATACCCACACAAAGACTCTCCTCATGGTGGATATAGAGGTTCTAACTCATTTCGGGGTTATGGAACCTTTTACGCTAAAGTGGTCTGATACGTGTATCAATCCATTTTTATTCTAGAGAGCCTATCCTTTGGGAGGTCATACAATTGATTGAATATCAAAATAATCAACCTTATCACACCCTACATGAAATAAATTCCCCATAGATTTTGCATCATCAATCCTATTCCAATCATGCCAATTTCGTCTCTTGATTTTCATCCCACTCCAATTCTCTTCCACATAATGTAGAGAGTAATCCACCATTGCATACCTTGAGAAATTCTTTAGAAGTACCCTGTACTTCTTCTAAAAGGGTTAGGTCCTCTTTGACTAAACCGAAGGAGTTACATCTAGTCAAGTGGGTAAATTTGGAATTGGATAGTGATTCTAGTGCTATGACACACAATTCTAAATCTAGAACCATATGAATATACAAAACTTAGGGCAGCCGATGGTACTACAATGTTGGATTTAGTTGGAGATGATTGAACTATGATACTTGGGTTTGAATTTGAACTTGTTATTTTGAGATTGGTTATTTGATTTGGTAATATTGTGACTTGATCATATTTTGATTCAAATGCACATATTATATTTTTAATGAGAATGTTTAATCTATGAGGTTGCATGTATATATATGTTTAGAAAAGATTAAAGCTGTATAATTTAATGCTTTGATTAATATTATTTAGAAATTTTAATGCAAATGATATGATTATATGGATGATTTTGAATTAATGTTTTACTTTAATATTATGGGTCCCTCACCCTTATATTTGTTTCTTATTATTATTTGTCTATATCAATTTATGATATGATTTTTAATCATTTATCATAAATTTAATCGATGATCTCTATCATTTGATATTATATCAATTAAGTGGCATTATTAAGAGATTATTTCTAAAGTGCCATTATGATATGATGAGATCAGTTATAACTATTTTATGGAGAAGAAAATAAAAGAAGAAGAAGGGCTATTTTGCAGAGAGGAACATTAAGGTAATTTGCATTTGAGTTTAGTGCATTTCATTCTATATTTTCTATGAAAATATTCTGAATGAGGCTTTGATTACAGGATTTTGATAACCTAAGTTTGAGGATTTGAGTGTAAACATTAGATACAACAGGTATATCCAATTATATTACTATTATTCTAATTATCTCGAATATTGATTTTTTGTGTCTAATCTATAATCGATTGCAGAATTAGATATGTATATCTAAGGGATCAATGAAGGTTGTTTACATGGATTTCTAAGCATTTTGGTTTACAAATTTTCCTTTTGGATATTGTATTGTCGGATCTTGATTAAAGTTGATTTTAGTGATTTTGTGCTTCTCATGTGTTTCTCATCTTAATATAAAAGTCATGTTGGTCTCTTATGAATTTGTATTACTATGTATATATTGTATACTTTTTTGATATTTTACGCACATGCTGTTGTTTTAAATCAGAAATATGGAATGTAGAGTGCATTTGATTAAGATTTCATTTTCTATATTGTATGAAATCTAGAGTAAAAAGGATAATTTATAATCGAGAGTTAAAAGGATCTATTTTAGATTATATGCAAGCATTTGTTTTATGAAAAAAACAAAATGTATGTATGAAAGATGTTGTAATCTTGCTTTCTTCCCTCCAAGAGGTTATCTAGTTCATAGATATCACTATGTCGGATAGGGTTGATAATATGTAGATTGTGGGTTTTGTTTCTTTGTTGTTCTTGTTTTTCTTGTTTTCTTGTCTTTTCTTGATTTCTTTCTTGTTTGTATATTATCTCTTTTTCTAAATGAATTAAAGGATCTTCCCAGAATATTAGGTTTGTTTGTCTATAAATAATTTGATATATAAACTACCCTACACTTAGAATATTTTCTAAGTCTCTTATATGATTAAAACTGGTTCGATTCCGTCTTAAAATTCTATGATTGGTAAAAGGCTTGATTAGTTATTGGTAAATTTTCTATCGACAACAATTAGCACATCCAACATCACACTAGCACATCCAATATGATAACACATCCATTTAAATATTAACAAACATATCTTAACACTAGCGCACATAAGTCTATACTAGCACACTTCGTGGGCTACGCTATCACAACTAATTACTTGCACTAGTGTTACTTTTTCATTTTCCATTACATCTATCAAAAAATAAATACACAATAAATTTATTTTTCTTGTACTTACTGCACCATCATTGCTAGGTGCCCACTTGAACTCTTAAATGTGATCCATGTGATGAACATGTGGTAGATAATGCACCATCTCTCCCATAATATAGAGCTCAATAATCTCTCGGGAGCATAAAATAATCTAATAGAAAACATGAATAATAATATTTTCATCCCACCCACTCTTATATTTAACCCCTTCCTCGATAAACCCTAATTTCCCTTTAAACCCTAATTATGGCCTTTTCTATGCCCTTTTCAACCCATTTTATCCGTGTCTTTCTCCCTCCCTCTCCTATCAAGTGGATATCCACCGATTTATTATGTCACCCACCGATCAAGGGGCTCTCCCTCGATACTATACTTAACTAGTTAAGGCATGAAAATGCTTCACCGGGGCTAATCGAGTAGTCCACCATACTTTTTAATCATTTTTTCACTGATCTACATGCATCTACTATCATTAAAGTGCTATTACTTCGTAATAAAAATTTAAAGAGGGGAAAATGTAGACACCGTAAAATATTGTATTACACATTCTAAACCTCTGAAATCATTCCGTAATTACTTCACAATACATTATGACATTTTTGACCACTTTTGATATATTCCATTATTTTATGACCTTTAATGGCATTTTACGACATTGTCCCACAACTTCCCTAATCATTCTTATCACTCACACATAGTATTGAATTATTAAATATTCATACTATGAACCTTATTACATTCATATCCCATTCCTAAGATTAATTAATTAATCCTATCACTCTTATTATTCATTACCTATGCCATTAGCTAATTTTATTATCTAATTTCGTATTGAAATAATTAATAAATCCTCCATATATCCATTTCCACCTCACCTCTTATTCACTTTCACTTCACTAATTAACATCTCAAGATAATTAGAGGAAAACAAATCAATTAAAAATTAAATCATTAAATATATGCAAGAGGACAAGTTTAAATAAATCAAATAATGTATTTGAGTTAACTCAACATATCCTATAAATCATGGTATTAAAAATTAAAGAAAATATCTCCAAAAGATAAAAGTCATATCACTTTTTTATGTGAATAAAACAAAAGACATGAATTTAATGTTTCAATAAAAAAGTTAGAATTATTCAAATGCATGATACCGTTTGATCGGTTTTACTAGAGCACTACACAGAAAACCTAAAAATATATTTTATTATATCTTCGTTATCAATTTGCTGCTTATTACAATGGCTATTATATAGCCATGGAGGTAGGAAAACTACCTCCTATAAACCAAGCAATAAATAACATGTTTATAATATCATGGGTATAACAAAATAACAACATATTAATAATGTGAACCCTACTATTATTTCCTAACATTCACCCCTTGGTGTGAACATTATTTATTCCAAATATTCACCCCCTTAATGTGAACACAATGAAGATCCATATTTGAAGAAGTTGAGCCACCTCCTGAAAGCACTGCTTAGGCCAGGTACAAAATCCATAGATTATATCTTTAACCTCGTAAAGGCGTAGTGTCAAGCTGAATTATGTAGGAATTATCCCTTCCTCTTTGGGTTCATGTGGTACTTTACCTTCCTCCCCAGGCACCTAAATTCTAAATCTTTAAGATCCACAAGCTTCACACTAGCTGGATGACCATCCTTTGAGTCTACCTTGAAATCTTCTCCTGCTCCCCAAAAGTGAGTCTTCTGAAAACATGAATCTTCCCCAAAATTATAGAAAGGGATTTATAGGAAAATTGTAAATAGGAACCATCACATTAAAAATAGTAACAATAAAATGCACTAAAAATAGAAACCACACTACACACATGTCACTAGATTAGTGTGCGGCCCCATCATTGGTGATTAACGAGAGGTCGTTGATCGGCCTCCAACTAGCATTTGCCTCCATCCTCTATTTATCTGAACTCAATACAAGAAGTCTTCAAAATTATAGTTAGGTTTGTCAGTCACTCATTCATCTTCTGATCCTGAATCTTCTTCTATAATTATATTTGCTTCATTTGGCTTCAATTTTCCATTGAGAAAATCTTTGGCTCGAATTGTGCAAAATTTTGATGTATGTCCCTTTTTCTTGCAATAAAAGCATTCTAAGTCCTCCTTTTTAGATAATTTTTTGTATTTATTTTTCACATACATTTTCATTTCCTCTTCTACATATTCTTTAGTCCTTTTTTCTTCAACTAGAAGAGATGATATCATATCTTCCAATGAGTTGGAAGGCATCTGACCAAGAGTGAAAACAACATTACTATATTTGGGTGGAAAACTATTCAACAGAATAGATTTTGCATCCTCATTGTCTATTGGAGCTTTGACTTCTACAAGTTTTCTCAGAAGAGATCTTAAATTATTGATGTGACTAGACATTGTATCTCCATCACTCATTTTGAGCTTGAACAATCAAGTTTCAGGGAAAAATTTACATTGACTGCTTTTGAACCAAATAATTTACTCAGAGTATCCCACATTTCCTTTGATGTTTTCTCTAGATCGACATAATGAAATTCAGAATTTGAAAGGGAAAGGCCGATAATGGCTTTGGCTTTATCATCTCTCATTTCCCATTCTGCCAATTTTGTTGGATCTGAAGGTTTTGGTTCTTTTCCATCTACTATCCTCCAGATATTTTTGTTCATCAATTGCATCTGGATCTTGAATTTCCAGTGTGAAAATTGAGTCCATTGAATTTTTCCAATGGAATATCCATGAGAATGACTATGACAAGAGGACAATAACAATCCTAAAATCACCTATTTGACTCTTTTAATGACTTTTATGAACTTGACTTGACTCTCTTACTATTACAAATCCTAATGGAATGAGTAAGCATATGACACTTACAAATCTCGATGACTTGACAACTTTGATTTTTTTTTCACATACTCCTTATTGACAAATGATAACTTTGACATAAACCAATAATTAAGAGCTTATGATTTGTTGACAATTTAAAGAATAAATACCGACTCTTAATTCATTTGATGACAAGACTAAATTAAAGACTCAAAACCTATTGATAAAACAATGTAATCAAGATTATTTGTTATAATCTTAACACATACTATAAACTAACAACCAATCAACACAAATAAATCTAGACTGTTAACTTACCATTGACATATGTGAAATCTTCGAGGATGTGTTGAGGAAAGATAATTGGGCCAAAGTTCGATGCAAACATATCTGACTTGTTGAGACTTGAAACTTTTGGACTATCTTCCATAAATCCATTTAAATCACATGCAGTCCACATCACAACCAAACATTAGACAAAGTGTATTGTAAAATGAATCCCATGATCTAGCAGGTGTTATGAGAGATGTGTAGTTGTTAAAGAAACCACGTGGAGATTGATCAAGACTTCATGTTTTCAAGAGGAGATATGCGGAGATGAGAGTACACACTGGTTTCCAAGTACCCATGGATCACTATATTCACTCCAATTATTCTCCAAACAAGAGCCAAAAATAACTTTACTGGAATACAAAAGATGCAAAGTGTTCATTGATCTCCAATGTAAAGTTTTTAGTGAGAACACTATATATCCACATTCTAACAATTTCTACAGATCATATTTTGGGACTGCATCCACACGAATACTGCACAACAATATTATGATTCTTTGATATACACAGATCTTTCATTTCCAAATAGCCGATCCACATGCCTTTGATAGATTAATGAGATCCTTTGACAATCTTTCCGATTAGAAAGAAATTAATTAAACTAAACAATAATGACCATATGTGAATGATGACGATAATTTATCAAGCAGATTGATCCTAGTCATTATCAAAGTCACTCATCAGAGAGTTGTAGCCTACTCTAATACCACTAATCAGTCTTACTAGAGCACTACACAAAAACCTAAAAATATATTTTATTATATCTTCGTTATCAACCTCATCGCTATTACAATGGCTATTATATAGCTATGGAGGTAGGAAAACTACCTCCTATAAACTTGGTGATGGGTATCGTTATTACCTTCATTTAATCAACTCTCGAGTTGATGTCATATTCAAACCAAGGGTGTGTCTAAAGCTATATGCAACAAGAAGAAGCTTAGTTATCTAGTAATTGATTGTAGGTATTTATTATTTTTATATTTTTTGGGGGGTTTTGTAGTTTCTTTAGGATTCCTTGGAAAATCCATATAAAAACTATACTATAAGAAACTTACTGATATAAAAACTCATTGCTAAAATAAAAAAATCTTCAGAATTACACGTGTTGCTGGAAATGAAACACACTTTTGCGTAATGAAACAAATTACTGGAAGTAAACACACTCTTGTATAATGCAACAAATTTCTGGGAGTAAACACATGTTGCAGAAGTAAACACTCTTGCTTGGAAATAAACACACATTTGAAAATGGTTTCAAGGAAATAAGAGTCTAACCTATAACACCTACAGGGAAAAGTACGTGAAAGAATTAAACTGAAGAATCAAAAGCATTTACATAATTAGCACTTAACAGATTTTCATGAATTTATTAGAAATATAAATACCAATAAAACAAAGAATCTTGCTTCTTGGAGGAGTGGGCCCTTGCTCCACCTTGAATCAGAGTTGAAAAATTATGATTCTCTCAAAATGAAATGGCTATCTTATTACTGAAAATGTTTTGTCTTACAAACTTCACTATATATCTATCATATATATAATCTATCATCTATATAATCTATCTAATATATAATCTATCTATAGGTCCTTATATATTTCATCATCTGAAGATGCATTTACAATCACAAGTGCTTAATAGCTGTCCATCTATCAATAGGTTTTAATGAACAAAATAGTGCTCAAAGTAGATGTGGAATTTAGGAACCTTACTAGACATACAACTGTCTGATCTTGCATATGTATTTCTGGAGTATGAAGAATCAGCAATATGTTGATCTGATCCTAATTGGTAGGCCCATTGATTTCTCTATCACCGGATGTTATCAAAATAAACAAATTCCCATTGATTCGGAATTTTAGAGAACTTTCGAACCAAAGGGAACTATTCTAGAACTAACCACAAACTTCGGAGCTAAGTTCCAAAGTTCCAAAACTAAGTCTGAATGTTTTAGAACTAAGCAAAGAGTTCTTTTGCTGTGTGATGGAGTTCTAGAACTAATCCTGAAGGTTTCAGAGCTAAGCCATATTGAATCCAATGTTACCAAAAATGTGTTGGTTGCTTCATAGTTTGTTCTTCTAACTGAATGTGACCTATTTTATTACAAAAACTAAATTTCCACACACTTTGTTAGGAATTATAGAGTTTTTATATGTTAGAACTAAATCCAACAAAATATGGACAATTACATCCTAACTTATACTAGATAATATAAAAGTCACGAATGCAGTCAAAATTGATAAAAAGGAGAGTAAAATAATATCATTTATTGCACATTATTGAGGCATATTTTGGTCTTATCATCTCCCCCACACTTTCTTGTTTATAAGGCCACTTAAAAACTTTACTCTTCAAAACTTGGGTTATGAATTCTACATTCCAATTGGCTACTCAAGTCAAATGGCTGAAACTAAATATCCCAATGCTTTAGTTCAGAGTACTATACCCTGATCCTTCTTCTATCTTTCTCTACCACTCCTCAAAGTGAGTGGGATCTTGAGGCTCTCTATTTTTCCATGGAGACATGGGAGTGAGAAGGAGATGAGGCCTTGTTCTCATTCCCATCCATATGCCCCTGTGTTTTTCATTGACCTGAGGGATTAGTGTACACAAAGCTCTATCTCTTTCCAGACTCCATATTAAGTTCATGGGAGATATCACTTCTCTTATTCTCAATGAAACTGTGAGAAACTCCCATCTCTTCAAGCATCCATCATAAATATCTTCAAAGATTTTCTCCTCATAAGAGGTGAAGGCATAATAATTTTTGTAGACTGACAAGATAATGTGCCTTGAATCGACTGTCAAAGCCATGGGATTTGAAATGTATAAAAAGGTAGATGGTTTTCCATAGTGATCTCTCATACAGATGTCAGATGAACTATCCTTTAATAATTTTTTAGATTCCCTCTATTTTCATGCTATCTGATTTTGAAGTACCAAAAAAATTCATTCAAATGGCTTTCCCCTATATACAAATTGATCATGAAGCCTATATTATTTTCTAGCATAAAATTACATAGAAGATTTTTCTGCTATGCATTGGGTGAGGAATAGGCTGTCATGAACTCGATTCATCTTTTATTTCATGTGGAAGGCCACATGAAATCCTTGATAGTTTCCAGTGAATAAATTTCTCTTCTAGAAAGACACTTGTATATAGGAGAAGGTATCCGTGTGTGACTAATTGTTCACTCATTATGCAGACCATTTGTATCTTTACCAGACATTTAAATTTGTCTTCTTCCATTTTGTAAAAATTTCTTCCCATTCCTTCCTTTCCTTATTCTCCTCTTCCATATTGCTTCTTAGTTCCTCATTCGATGTTTTAAATTCATTAATCTTTCTACAAGTATCATCCCACAACTACTTAAGTGGCTAGTAAGTCAATTCAATTTGTACAACCTGATTCATTGAAGATATCTTTGACATAACACTCTGTTTACTAGCAAATTGACATTCTTTCTCTTTTTCTACCATTTTCTATTTGACCAATGTAAATTCTTCAGTCCTATCTAGTGAGCTGAGGTTTTTAGTTTCTCAATGAGCATTTCCCTATGCTCCAATTTGTTCTTGAGGAATTTTAATTCCTCATCCTTTTCCCTAATGATAAGTTCTTCTCTAGACAAAAACATAGCCTGTCTAACTTGTTGTTTCTCCTCTTTTTCTAAAAGTTCCTTGGGAAATGAGAATTCCTCTTCCACCAAAGGGAATTTCCTTTTCATTTCCAAGATTCCAATTCCTCTTCTTCATGTGATAATGCTACTGATTCACCCATCTCTTGAAAAGTCTGTTCTTCAAATCTTTCATCTTCTTTCTCCACCTTAGTTTGACTTGGTCGAGGAGGAGACATTGCCATGCTACCCAGAATATCAACAACTTCTTTCTCCAAACCATCTTGTTCTTCAATATCCACTGGAGTTTCCCTAGACCTCTTATGAACTCTTCTTCTTTGAGGAGCTTCAAAATGTCCTAAAGTGGGCTTCCTCCTAGAGCTTCTTCTGATTTTCACTTCATGATCTAGCTTAGGTGAACTATCACTATCAGAGACAGATATTAGTTCTTCTAGTATTGCTACAGAGGAAGGAGTTTCTTTTGAAGGCATAGTAGGTTTTACATCTTTGATCATTCTTTCAGATCTCCTCCTCTTTGGCACATTAACCCCACCTATTTCCTTATTTTTCTCTATAGGGGATCAATCTCCAAATTAATTTTAGGGGAGAAAGGGGTTGGTATTCCCCTCCTGATAATATTAGGGCTTTGTTTGAATTTGTTAAGGAAATTTTCCCATGCTTCTTCTCCATTTTTCTTTGAGAGAAAATGGTGCTGACAAACCAGATGGACTAATCCATGATGTCTAATTATCCCAACCCCCAAGGATACATCCGAGACATTAAATGGATGAAGTTAAAAAAGAACCTTGGAAGGTTAACTATATATTCTGGTTTTACAGCCCCATACCTAAGATATATTAGTATCTTAAGGACCTCTCTTCCCACTGTCCCAAACGGTCATTGCAGTAAGTTAGGTACTTAACTAGCCAAAATTCCACCTGTCAAAGGGTTTAGGCAAGCTGGATCTTTTGACCCCTTTGATGATTTTCTTAGTGTTATAAATATATTGGGGTTCAGATTCCCCCTCTTGTACCAAGGTTTCCACCAGTTCTTTTAGGGTCCCGTTGACAGGATTTGGGACATCTACTTGGTACCCTAGATACATTGCTCATTATATTTACAGTAAAGGGAATTACAATGCTTTAAACCTTAGTTTTGGATTCTTCTAAATTTACAATAAATTTGTTATCCAAAATAAGCCCATGCTTATTTTTGGCTAACTCCTCCTCCTTTTCCTTTGCTGGCACTTAAATGAATTTTTGGCATGCTTCAAGGACTCAAAATTTTCTGGAAATGGCTCCATCAGATAGAGAATTTTCTCACCTTTCTAGAAAGGTAAAATTTTCCTCCTAACTCCTTGTACTTTTCAAGTTATGGCCCGACGGAGTTTTTGGGGAAAATTTCGGTTGATAAGCCCGTGGCATATGAAAAGGTGCCACGTGGCGGTGGAGGCCGGTCAGCAGAGGAAAGTTGTAGAAATCTCCAAGAAGGTAGGCAGAGGTGTAAGGGGAAAATTTTGGCCCGTAAGACTGCGGAGGGGAAGGAAGCACGTTGGCGGAGGCAGGGAGAAATTTGAGCACTTAGCCTTTGGGGCATAAGTCAAAAATCCAAAATTTTCCCACAATCCCGCAAGGAAGAAAATGGAGAAAAGTGGTCAAGGCCCACGGACCATTTTGAAGCTGCCACGTGTCATGGTGGAAGGGTAGAGGTGTGGAGCTATTTGGCAAAATTTTCCAAAATCTAAAAAAGGCACAAAGGAAAAAATTGAAGCGCGCCCCTGCCGAGCAAACCAGAAGTGACACGTGTCACCGGGAGAGTGGGGCATAAACTAATTTTGGGAATTTTTCCCAATGTAAAAATCAAAGGGGAAAAAGGAAATTTGAGCCCACAAATGAATAAGGGGCCGACAAATCGCAGCAAAGGAGCGGGAGCGGGGTGTTTGGGAAATTTTCCCAAAATGAAATCAAAAGAGAAAAAGGAAGGTTTAGCCCACACTCCCATCAAAAATCGAGAGGTGACACATGTCCTAGAGTGGCAGAGGCATAGAATTTTTGGGGAAATTTTTCCAAAAGGGAAAATTTTAAGGTTTGGCCCCGCTGACTAAATTTTGACCCTATTTTTCGCCATTTTTGCCCTAAATCTTCATAGGGGCATATATTTTGCTCCAGAGCTCAGTTTTTTGCGTTCTTTATATCAATGGAAAGTTGGTGAAATTATCTACACATTGAGGGTTAAATTTTTAATTTTTATGGAGATTTTTGGGAGAAAAATGACAAAAACTCTGTACGCGAAAAATATAGAAATGACATTCAACCACCAAAATTAATGAAGTATGGGTCATTTTTTTGGATCTGCAGAGCAATGTACTTTGGCGTATGGGTTTGTCCATGAAGCCCATCACCTTGTAGGTGAAATTAAAGGGATTTGATTAGTAGTTGAACTCATAAATCATTTTTCCCACATTTTTGCTTTCTCTTCTTCTGCTTGGTCATTAAAAGCCAAATTTGGCTCATTTGTAAAAGGTTGATGTTCTTGCTTCTGCAAGCTCTTATTTCTTCCTTAGCAGGAAGATTTGAAGGAGTTTCAGACCTCTCATGGAGATTGTAACATGTTTTTTTTTACGTCTTTGCTATTGCAATGTATTGTATCAAATCTAGGCATGATAATGTATGTTTTGTGATCAATTTTCAATCCTCTCATGCAGTTATTATTATCTTCTGATCCTTCATTTCATTCTAGTAATTTGTGCATGTTTTAGTGCCTCATCCTTCATGATATGTGTCTATTTTTGCAAAGCAAGGAGTTTAGTACTCCTTTGGTGTATCACCTCTCTGTTTTTACTTAGTTTTGTTTCCATTTACATTTTTATCTCAACCCTGTATCCTTGGTAGTTTTAGAGTAGGAGTAAGAACCAACTTCAACTGGAGAGTTTTCTCACCTTGTAAGGCCCCACACCTTAGATAAAACTCAATTTTGTGCATTCACACCAAATGAAATTGCCTTAGAAAAGTAGAACCATAGGTTATTTTGGGGGTGCTTTGTGAATTTGTGCTAACAGTTTTGGCATGCTCGGTGGGACCTTAGAGGTCTTCCACTTTATTTTTGAAAGGTTGGTTTGTTCGTATTAAATATTCAGCCTTTGGAGGCATATTCAAAATCACATCTCATGAATCCATCTGGTAAACAACCCATCTTTGAAGTTTCAAACCTTCCTTTCTATTCATTTTCATTCATTTTTCATCCATTCTTCCTTCCATCTCTTCCATCTTCTTTCATCCCATGAATTTGTGCAATCATGACTTCATTTCCATCATGGAATTCACATTTACAACAACAATATATTCCACCTCCAACATGTTTCTCAAATCCTCCAGATCAACATTTTGATCATATTCAAAACCAGTATGCATACCCATATGAGCAATGCCAAAATCAATTTGGCTATGAAGCATGTCAAGCACAAGGGTATGCAGATTATGAGGATAGTCAAGAAGAAAATGCAGATCTGTTGGAGAAGATCCAAAATATGGAGGTAAACATGGTGCAATCTAGGGCTCAAGCACAAATGAAAGCATTTAGAATCGGTTGTGGAGAACCTTGTCCATGGGTGGGACCTTTTCCAAGGCATTATAGCCCTCAAGAGAAGCTTGACTTCATGATTGCAACACTGCCATTACTTGTAAAGTGGATTGAGGGAATAGAGGTGTATGAGAGGAGTATTCAACAACCTTGTCAATGGGTAAGCACACCATCTCATACTCTTTCTTTTCCTCTTTCTCAATCTATATCATTTCAGCAGTGTCAAGCTTCAAGTTTCCCATATGCTGCCCCAAAAGTTGATTCCATTTCTCCATCCCCTAGTCTTCCACCCCATCTCAATTCTTCTGTCATTTTCCCTTCCAAATAGCCATTTTGTCCAAAGAAACAAGATTTTCTACCTCCTGCAACACCACAAAAAATTACAAAATCAATTGAGTCACAACCCACCCCTCCTCTTGCATTACCAAATCCATGTTGGGAAGATAAAAATTAGAATGCTAGTCAAGTAAAACATCAGCAAGAAGAAGAGCCAAAAATGATGAAAAGATCAAAAGTTTTTTAACTTGGCTCTCAAATTCAGGACTAAAAATATCCCCTTGATGGTGAAGCCAAAAGAGGAAGTTGGAGTTAAAGAAATAGTGGTGGTTGAGGCTGAGTTTGCAGCAGAAGAAGAACAAGAACAAGAGGAAAAGAATCAGTAGTTTTTGGTGATGAGTTGGGTGTCCATGTTGGCACTTTGCCCAAAGAAAATGCTGATCCAATTTGCATTGCAAAATCAGTCATCATGGAGGAAGAAAAACTAGCTCAAAATCCCATTTTTGAGGAGCAAATGGATGAGATCAAGTCAGTTTTTGCAACAGCAGAAGAAGGAAGCATTATTGATACATTTTTACTTTCATTTGAAGGGGCTGATTTGATTGATGAAACCATTATGGAGGTGAACAAAACAAGTCCAAATTGTGAGCAAAAGGCACAAGAATTTCCATGTTTCTCTCCCACTTCATCTCTCCAAAAATCTGATTTCTTGGATGAGTTCGAATTGGCAAGTTGCATGTTTGAAAATGAAGTTGCACATGGTGAAGAAAATGCAGATTTGAAGGTCACCATGCAAGAGGGAAAAGATTTGTTGCAGCGGGACAATGAAGAGTTTGATTGTTTATCAGACTTAGAGGAATGTCTTGAGGAGGAGCCAACTAAAATTGCAAAATTCTCTTCTCCACCATTCATTCTCCAACATCGAGAGCCTGCTGCCACAAAGGAGAACATTCAAAAGAAGTAGCTTGTGTTTTGTGCTAGCTCATTAGAACCAAGATTGGAAGATATTAATCTTCCATGTTCTTCATTGGAGGAAGAAGGGAAATAGTAGAAGAGTTCCATCATTTCTTCCACACCATCCATTCAAGAAGGTCTATAAGAAGACTCCATTTTTGGAGTTGAAAATCAGAGCTATGGGCATATCAAATGGATTAGACCTTTCCTAATAAGGTATTTGGATTAATTGGAGCCAAAGGAGAAGTCACAACCAGTCATGCTTGCTTCTACGCATGAGGATGAGCTACAAAGTACCAAGTATCAGCTACCATATCTCATCAATCCAAATTCAGAGCAATGAAAAGAGGTATTGGATTTTATTTCAGTTGACACCTTGCTAATATGGGTGGAATACCAGCTTCTTGTTGATTTTCTACTCATCCTAACAGCCATGATCAGCTCCAAATCAATTGCATGGCTGCCCATTTTGAAGAAAGGAAGCTATTTTACATACCCAAATCACGGGTTTGTTTAGCTCACCTTTGCATCTAGTTAGAGTAGAGTAGATAGGTTGGATTTTAGCGAATAAGTGCTTGTGCACACTTTGCATATCCCACTTGGGGTATGTATCATTTCCAATTTTGTACATAGTTTTTATGGTGCAAGTTTTACTCTTGCAGCTTCATTTCAAAGGGCATTTTGGTGAAGATCAACTTCCGGTTCAAAGGGGTTTCCAAGTGGCTCGTAGGTCATATTTTCATAGTTTAGATTAGAATCAATTCATCAGGCTTGACTCCATGCCCAATGGATGCTTCAAAGGTCACTGATCATTCATCTAGCAGGTAGATGACCCCTCTGAGTCGTCAAAAGTGTTATCCAAAATAAGCTCATGCTTATTTTTGGCTAACTCCTCCTCCTTTTCCTTTGCTGGCACTTAAATGAATTTTTGACATGCTTCAAGGACTAAATTTTTTCTGAAATGGCTCCATTAGATAGATAATTTTCTCACCTTTCTAGAAAGGTAAAATTTTCCTCCTAACTCCTTGTACTTTTCAAGTTATGGCCTAATGGAGTTTTTTGGGGAAAATTTCGACTGATTACAGCCCACGGCCAATGAAAAGGTGCCATGTGGCGGTGGAGGTCAGGCCGGTGGAGGAAAGTTGGAGAAATTGCCAAGAAGGTTGGTAGAGGTGCAAGGGGAAAATTTTGGCCCGCAAGCCCACGGAGGGGAAGGAAGCGCATCGGCGGAGGCAGGGAGAAATTTGAGCACTTAGCCCTTTTGGGGTGAAAGTCAAAAATCCAAAATTGGCCCGCAAGCCCGCAAGGAAGAAAATGGAGAAAAGTGGTCAAGGCCCGCAGACCATTTTGAAGCTACCACATGTCATGGCGGAAGGGCGGAGGTGTGGAGTTGTTTGGAAAAATTTTCCAAAATCTAAAAAAGGCACAAAGGAAAAATTTGAAGCGTGCCCCCACCGAGTGAACTGTAAAGTGACATGTGTCACCGAGAGAGTGGGGCATGGACTAATTTTGGGAAATTTTCCCAATTCAAAATCAAAGGGGAGAAAGGAAATTTGAACCAAGGATGAATAAGGGGCGACACGTGGCAACGAAGGAGTCGGAGTGCAGGGGTGTTTGAGGAATTTTTCCCAAAAATGAACTCAAAAGAGAAAAAGGCAGCTTTGCCCGCACTCCCATCGGGAATCAAAGGATGACACGTGTCCTAGATTTGTGGAGGTGTGGAATTTTTTTGGGAAAATTTTCCAAAAGGGAAAATTTTAAGGTTTGACCCCACCGACCAAATTTTGACCCTATTTTTTGCCATTTTTTCCCTAAATCTTTAGAGGGGCATATCTTTTGATCCAGAGCTCGGTTTTTCACATTATTTATATCATTAGAAATCTGGTGAAATTATCTACACGTTGGAGGGTTAAATTTTGAATTTTTATGGATATTTTTGGGATAAAAATGAGAAAACATCTCTGGCATGTAAAAAATATAGAAATGACATTCAACCACCAAAATTAATGAAGTATGGGTCATTTTTTGGATCTATAGAGCAATGTACTTTGGCGTATGGGTTTTTCCATGAATCCCATCACCTTGTAGGTGAAATTAAAGGGATTTGATTGGTAGTTGAACTCATAAATCATTTTTCCCATGTTTTTGCTTTCTCTTCTTCTGCTTGGCCATTAAAAGCCAGATTTGGCTCATTTGTAAAAGGTTGGATGTTCTTGCTTCTGCAAGATTTTCTTCCTTCCTTAGTAGGGGGATTTGGAGGAGTTTCAGACCTCCCATGGAGATTATAACACATTTTTTTCCTCTTTGCTATTGCAATGTATTGTATCAAATCTGAGCATGATAATGTATGTTTTGTGATCAATTTTCAATCCTCTCATGCAATTATTATTATCTTCTGATCCTTCATTGCATTCTGGTAATTTGTGCATGTTTTAGTGCCTCATCCTTCATGATCTGTGTCTATTTTTTCAAAGAAAGAAGTTCAGCACTCCTTTGGTGTATCACCTCTCTGTTTTTGCTTAGTTTTGTTTCCATTTCCATGTTTCTCTCAACCCTGTCTCCTTGGTAGTTTTAGAGTAGGAATTTTGAACCAGAACCTATACAAAATTTTATGCGTAAACCTCAATAGAGGAGTAAGAACCAGCTTCAATCTGGAGATTTTTCTCACCTTGCAAGGCCCCACACCTTGGAGAAAACTCAATGTTGTGTATTCACACCAAATGACATTTCCTTAGAAAAGTAGATCCACAAGTCATTTTGGGGTGCTATGAATTTGCACTAATGAAATTCCCTTACCAATTCATCATTGTACTTTGAGAATTTCTTTAGGAACTCCATCCACCTTACTTGTTCAAAAATTTCTGCCACTTCTCCATATATAAGAAGTCGCATATCATCCTCTCGGCTCGACTTATTTTTGATCCCCATGGAAAAGAGGACGATTCAAATTATTCCTTCTTTAAAATCCTTACCCTATTAGGAGATAGCTATGAAATTATTGGATTTGGCTGCAAAACTGCTGGGTTTAACTATGGAATTCAAATATAATTCTACTATTTCTTACTTGAATTTTTATGCAACTTTCTCAATTTCATTTATTCCGCCCAAATGATAACTCATTATTAATATGCCGCCACTTTAACTTTTTCAATCGACATCAACCTCATGATTACTTTCTTTTAATCATAATGTACAATAAATGAATCATCATACCGACTACTTAAATCAAGTCTAATCACATATGCAAACTTTTAATTTAACCTATTGGTATCCAAATTTGTTCTCCTTTTCAGTTTGAGCAACACCAAAGATATGTCATGGAGATTAAAGACATATTAGACCATGTTGTATGTCATTGGTAATCGGGATATGGTCTAGCTAGAACTCAGGTTTGTGGAGAAATGGATAGCACTCCAATAGGACTTGATCTTGTCCTAGCTATTTTAGGTTGTGCCTTGTAACCAAGGTAAGATGACCTATTTTGTAACCTTGTAATGGTGAAGGAGATGAAGATGTCCTTCTCTTTTCTTGAAATTCTATGATGGAGACCTTGATGAAAACATGATCAACACCCCATATCTGAACTCTCACAAGTTGTCACTTCTCAAAACATGGGTATGTTCTCAAAACAAGGCAAAGGTTACTAGAGACATTGGAAATCCTGATCTATTATGCATACTTTTACAAATAGATTTTGATCTTCTGTGGGTATACACATGCAAATCAGGGATAGTACATGATAGGATCTTTGTTGTTAGATGATTTTGGTGGGGGATTGACAAGAAAAACTGGGATAGATCAAATCTTTGACAATCTCTACAATACTTGAACAACTATCAGATGAAATGCCTAAAATAATCAGGATGTTCTTTCAACCAGAAGAGGCACAAATGGAAGCCCAAGTTGCACTCTTCACACAATCTTTGAGAACTCACCACAAAAGCTTGAAGTAAAGAACTCAATTAAACACAAAAATCCATGATCAAACCATGCCTAAGGTACCCCCAAAGGCTTACAAGAAATCGCTACATCGAGGAAGGTAAAGTGATTTTAAATTTGTTTATCTCCTTATCGATGAAGGCTCTTCCCGAGTATGAGATTGCAAATTCCACTGAAATATCAACTAGTGATGGAGATCCTGTGTGACTTCTAAAGAATTTCAATGCAAGATTGCAACAAGAACAATAAAATTTATTTACAGGCATTTAAAATTGATAACAGACATCATATTGCCCAAAGAAAAACATAGATTTAATTCAAAAATTGTTAGATTCAACAACAAGGGAGAGTTACATGAACAATCTCAGAGTTGTGTGGTGGCTATACACTTGTAACCAACCCACATACATGAATTTTCCAACACATGAGACATTAACCTGGTTCTTTGGCAGATTTTCTTAGAAAATGAGCTTTTTCTCAAAATTTGCTCGTGATTTTCAACTCCCGACCATTTACAATTTCTCCAAAATGCATTATATACTTCATGCCACATTGGATTCTTCCTTCCCAAGCAAAGAATATGCTATGGGATAAAACTTGTCATAAAAAACCTCATGATTTAATGACAGTGACATCAAATGGAAAAACAACTCGCAGTTACTAGGTATATATAAAAAGTTAAATCATTACACAAATTCAGATCATTATCCACCCTAGGGGCATGTTTTTATCATTCAGGCATGCAAGAATCTTTCATTCATCATTTTTTACCTTTTCCCCTTTTCAATTTTACCTCTGCAACTTTTTGATTGTTGACATTTCATGTTTTTTCTCGGGCCTGAGCCAAAATTACATCAAAAACACCATAGATTGAAGAATTAGGTCATGAAAATGATGCCATTGTTCTCAGAAGGCCAAGGTGACACAAAATCATATAAGATTTGATGAAAATTGATGAAGAAATCATGATTCCAAGCTTCTTGGAGCTCCCATGGTGGCCCAAACAAATGAATGCACAGTAACCATCGATCTCATCCACTTTTTAATATCATCCCTCCACGTGGAAAATGCCATTTAAAAATAAGCTCAATATTACCTTTTTAAACTTTGGATAAGGTGGGACACGTGTCAAAATGTGACTGGATCGGGCCCATGCCTTTAAAAAATGCATTCGCGACCTTTTGAAATTTTGGAAAATTTTGCCACTTTTCTCTGCCTGCCTTCTGGGCCCGCCACATGTCCAAAGGTGGGTCCCATTGAAACCGTGGACCAATTCTATCAATTTTACCTCCTTTTGGAAATTTTTTTCCCAAAATCCCCCACACTTCCATCTTCCCGATGCCATGTGGCAATCTCTAATTCGTGTGGGGCTAAGTCTCCCTTTTATACTTTTAACCTATTTTGCCAAAAATGCAAAAGTGCCAAAGTTCCCCTAAAGTC
Organism: Taxus wallichiana var. yunnanensis; assembly: GCA_018340775.1. Lineage (NCBI taxonomy): Eukaryota > Viridiplantae > Streptophyta > Pinopsida > Cupressales > Taxaceae > Taxus > Taxus wallichiana. The sequence continues at coordinate 277,972,172 of CM031244.1, forward strand.
CGAACCTCCGCCTCTTCATTTTGATCAAAAATTCACACAAGGCATTTGACTTTTGAATTTTTGGACATGTGTCTCCACCTGATTGAGCGGGGCTATAATCGATTTTTCACTTTTAGAAAAAAAAAGCAAAAATAATCAATTTTTCGCTTCAGCCCCTTCATTTTTGCAAATTTTGGATACATCTCCTCTTTTGATTCATTCTGAACTTTGGCCCAATTTTTCACTTTTACCATTTGAAGTTAAAAACTTCAAAGTCATCAGAAACCCGTTGCCACATCCTAACCTTTCCTAGACATGTGTCCACCTGTGATTGGCCCTAGAGTTTTGGGCCAAATATTGATTTTGAAAATTTTGCAAAATGAAACCAAAAATTCCTAAGGAAATCCCACCACCTGTCAATCTCCTAGCCAATCAAAATGTGCCACGTAGGCACCTCATTGCAGAAGGCGAGACGCGAATAAAAATGTTCCTTTTGCCAAGATTTCAAAAATGGTAAGTTAAAAATATTTCCCGACATCTCTCAGCCAATAGGAACCCGCCACATTGCCATTACCTTGTGATGATAAATTTGATGGGAAAACGACACCCGTATGACCGTCAAATCATGAAAATTTAAAGGATGCCCTAGAATTCAAAATTTTCAACAAGGATGGCTGATTTCTTGATTTTAAACCAACTGAAGCATGATTTGTCATTATTTTCAACCTTAGGATTGGGAAATTAACCCATACAATTTAGCTTTGATCAATTCAATTTTTTTGCACGATTTGGCAAAGGGAAAATGACACAACCCAAAAATTGGAAAAACCTAGGGCACAAATAAGAGCATACATGGATTTCTCTTTTAAACCAGGGCAGAACAACAAGTTTATGTGCAATTTTGAAACATTCAACCAGGGGGAGAAAATGCAGATCACCAATTTGAGAAATAAAACATTTCTGAGAAAAATCGACATGAAAAATTAGGGCACACAATGCAAGCTAAAAATGGCACTAAAATTGTCTCTGTTTTGGGATGGGCACTCCCAATGAGTACCATAAGGAAAAACATAGACAAATTGCCAAAATACCATTAGGAAAAGGAGTCAAAACACAAGGAAGCCCAAAAACTAGTACAACTCAATAAAAACGAGCCAAGAAACCAACCAAAAAAAGGTTTCCATGAACAAAGGGCAAAGCACAAACCACAAAACAGAAAAAAATAGAGAAAAAAAAAGACTATACAATTGTACAATTTGTGCATACCTCACTTTGGGGATTAATCCAAGAAATGTTTTAAATGTCTACCATTAATAGGCAACTCCAGCAATTCCCCATCTAGATCTTTGAGAAAAAAGTATGTTCACCAATTCTGATGTCAATGGCATAAGGGCCCATCCATAATGCATCAAAATTTCCATGCTTGCCCTTGTCTTCATGCCTACTATCCCACAACAAAACCAGATCTCCAATATTGAAGGCTCTAGGAGTGACCTTCTTGTCAAACAATCTCTTCAACTTCTCTCTAAATCTGATATGCCTTTGATGGGATGCTCTTCTCTCCTCATCAAGCTCAATAATATGATTGATCCTTGATTCATATGGGCCATGCTCTTGATCTTCCAACTATTGGGAAAACTGAAATGAAGATAATTATAGGTGTAAGGGCAGCAAAGCCTGAGTTCCATACACCAATTCAAATGGGCTTTTACCAGTTGCTCTTTTAGGAGTTATTCTATCAGCCCAAACTGCAAACTTCAATTGTTCACCCCACTTTTTCTTGTTCATTTCCAAGGTTCTTCTAATGATCTTCAGCAAGTTCTTATTACTAGACTCAGCTTGTCCATTCCCTTAGGGGTTATAGTTTGAAGAATAAGTCAGATTGATTCCATATTCATTACACATTGCCATTAAAGGTTTGGCTCTAAAGCACATGGAATTATCAGATACAATCTTAACTGGAACTCCAAATCTGCATATGAAATGATTCAATAAGAAGTCAACTACCACTTGGTGTGTTGCCATTTTAGATGAGATTGCTTTAACCCATTTTGTAAAATAATCATTAGCTACAAGAATCCACTTATGACCAGCACTAGAAGGATTTGAATCTCACCAATGAAGTCCATTCCCCATTGTTTGAAAGGGGATTCAATTGATATAGGCTGCAAAGGAAGGGATCTTGAAGCTTTCAGTCTTCCAGAGAACCATTGGCAACTACCACATCTTATAACCAACTGGGTTGCATCTTTAAAAGAGTAGGCCACCAATAACCAACCCTCAAAATCTTATGTGTTATTACTCTTCTAGCAAAGTTTCCTCCACAAACTCCCCCATGGAAATCAACAACTATCTTGGGAGCTTCATCTTTAGCTATGCATTTCAAGAGGACACCTTTAGGGTTCTTCTAAGCTAGCCCAAGGTCTGTAATGATATATTTTTGAGAAGACATCTTGAGGGCTCTTTTCTGATTTTTATTTAAATGATCAGGATAGCAAAGGTGTCTAAGGTAAAAGATTACATCCTTGTACCACTCAAAATTTACCAACTTTGCAAGCACATCTACCCTTTCTTCCTCTAGCTGATTCACTTCCACATTCTACAAGTTTCTCTCAGCCATGAGCTTAACAAGACCCAAACCTCTTACCAAATTTGTGGTTTGGATGTCCATATCATACTCCTGCAGTTTGTTCACCCATCTACATCTTTTACTTGAGATCTCCATCTCTGATAAGATGTCTTTCACCATGGTGTGGGGAACATAGGCAACAACTTTTGAACTCAATATATAAGGCCTAAAAACTTTTGTTGCTTTCACCAAGGAAAATTCTTGTTTCTCCATGATTGTATACTTCAACTCAGCAACTTGTAAAGCCTTGCTAAAGAAGGCAATAGGCCTCTCAACTTCATTCTCATCCTTTTGCAGCAAAACAGAAGCAATGGTATACTCAGAAGCAAAGGAAAAGATTTGGAAAGGCCTCTTATAGTTTGGGGCTGCTAAAATAGGTGCATGTTTAAGTGCATCCTTAATTCCTTCAAAAGCTTGAATGGCAGCCTCCTCCCATTTGATAACTTGGTCCTTCTTTAGCATGATTGTGATTATAAGAGTCAACTTAGCAAATTTGGAAACAAACCTTCTAATAAAATTAATCTGACCAAAGAAATACTGGATGCCTTTCTTTGTTCTTGTGATAGGTACCTTGTTGATTGCTTCCACTCTCTCAGGGTCTATCATAACACCATCTCTTGACACAATGTGACCAAGTATCTTTTCCTTTTGCACACTAAAATTAAAATTCTTCAGATTAAGAGAAATTCCATACTCCCTACTTATGATCAACATCTTCTCCAAGTGCTGCAAATGATCACCTCTCTTGCCTTGAAAATATAGTCACATCATCTTGGTAAACTCAGTAATGAACTCATTAATGTAACTTAAAAAGCAACATCCATTGCTCTTTGAAAAGTGGCACCAGCATTCATCAAACCAAAGGGCATCCTAAAAAAAACATATGTCCCCGAGTAGTGAATGTTGTCTTAAGTATTTCGATTCTTTAACAACCACTTGATTATATCTGGAGAAACCATCCAATGTAGAAAGCAATTCAGACCCTGTCACAAGCTGCAACATATTTTCCATATTTGGCAAGGGGTATTTTTCCTTCATGGATGCTTTGTTTAGATTCCTAAAATCCACACAAAGTCTGATGTCTCTGTTCTTCTTTCTAACTGGCACAATGTTTACAACCCAAGATGAATATTTAGTGGGCTGAATAATACCTCCATCTCTCAAATTTCTTAACTCCTCCTACATTTTCATGGAGAGAAGTGGATTAATTTGCCTTTTCCTCTATATGAATGGTTTGGAATTTGTTTCAAGAGGGATCTCATGCTGAAATAAATATTCCCGTATGCTTTCAGCTCTAAATAGGACCAAGCAAGGCAGCCTTGATATTTTTCAAGAGTTGGGCATAGGAATATTTTTCTTCTTTACTTAAATTGCTGCCCAACAAAACATTCCTTGGTTTTTCCTTTATTCCCAAGTCATGCTCTTCCACATCCCTTGAAGCAAACATGTTTCTATTTATGATGCAATCAACATTGTTAAAATTTGACTCAAGTGCAACAAGACCTCTAGGAATGGTGTTTGTTTTCAATTGGATGATATCTTTTCCAAACAAAGTTTCTCTTCCTTCAGTCATGCATACCATTGGTTCCTAATCAATATTCTAATTTGCAAACTCACCCTAGTTTTGCAAGAACCTTAGCACTTGAGCATCATTGTTAAAGACTTGCCAATGTTTCACATTATCAAGGACAATTGGCCTAGTCAACACTTCAATGTTGTATTCAAAATAAGGTGAAATGGTGTAATTTTCAAATCTAGAACCCAACATTGCCAACTTATCAGCAGAAAAATTAAGACCTCTATCATGGTAAACAATTTTAAAGGAATCAAACATTTCAATTAGATCCCAAACTACATGCTTATACTTTGTTTCATACGCTAATTTTTTGTAGCATACAGTTTTCTTATTTATTTGACAACCAGCTCTGAGTCTCCTTTTGCAACAATATCTTTCACTCCATACTTCCATGCAATCCTTAACCCCAACAACAATGCCTCGTACTCAGTAATGTTGTTAGTGCATTCAAAATTAAGTTTGAAGGAAAAAGAAAACTCTTCCAAATTAGGAGAAAGTAGAACTATACCAGCACCATTTCCAAATTTGGAGCAAGCTCCATCAAAAAGGAAGGTCCAAGGAGAACCTACCATATCAAGGCACTTTGATCTATCCATCTTGTGTTATTTTCTGTCAGCAACACCAATGAAATTCTTAGCATCTACATTAGCAAACAACACTTCATAGGAAGCACTATTGGGATCTTAAATTAGGTGCAACATCTTATTTTCACCATAAAGTTTGACTTGGCTACCTTCAATGGGGATTATGGAAAAATACATATCCATATAAATGCTACTACCAACACTTACAACCCACTTTCTTGACAAAAGCATACCCCACTTGGTAGGGTAGTCAACAATTACAACATCCAGCTTTCAAATTATTACCCGAATAGGCTATAAGTTGCACTACCAAACCCTTCACACAACCAACCACCGAACTTCCTTGAATCCATGGTAGTACACCTCCCATAGGTAGTCATTTGTCACCTTGATATTCAACTCATTCATGACTTCTAGAGGCATGACATTACATGATGCTCTAGAATCAAACATACAATTGTGAAGTAGCCTTTGTCTTTTATGAGCAAAGTTATAAAGAATGGATCAACATTCAATTGGGAATAAACCAAGGATGTCCCCAAATATACCTCAGTGTCTCTCTAAGATATTCCATTGCTGGTGGTGTATCAAGGTCAGCAATGATTTGAAAAGGAGTCTCAACAACATTTACATTTCTACTTCTGGGTGATATTCTCTTCTTTCAACCCCGAGTACTCAAATGCTCTCTTCTTATGATCGGAATTCAAAGCAACTCAATGATTGGAATACTCACTTTAATTTGGCTCAATACCTGGGCTATGTCATAGGGGAAAATCTTTGGCAAAACAACATTGGAAGGGATACAAGAATATTCATCAGATGGAAAAGGATTCTTGGCAGCTTGGGTGTGATGAGGACTGTAATTTTTTCTCGAGACAACAGAGCTTCTAGCAAGTGTTTCTTTCCTAGGAGCTTCTTTTGGAATGCTTGTGAGTAAGGGTGTTTTAGGTTTGGCTTGAGGCCCAACTCCCTTAACAACTTTTCTTCTAGTGTTATAGTCCTTCTCTTGAGCTACAACAACATTCATCAACAATTTTCTATCTTCCTCTGAAGGGATACCACCATCATACTTCTTAATCATCAAAGCTCTCAAGTATTCAAAGTCATTGTTAGGAATTTCAAAAGCTTGCACTACATCAACTTCAAGAGCATGAGGGGGGAGAAATACTTGTACCCACTTGATGCAATCCCAAAAGGTAACAGTAGTCTTAGCACTTATTACTCTAGTAGATGTTTCTCCTCCTTATGAGCTTAAAGAATAACCCACCATGTAAATATCATCATCAGTTCCATCCTCATTATCAGCTTCATCAACTTGTTGGTCCACTTCACATGGAGGATGAGGAAGAAAACATCTATCACACCAATCCATATCAACAACTTCATCAACAATAGCAACCCTGAAAGTTAGAGGTTCAGAACCAATCTATTTTCACGTGTTTGGGGTTGTCTATTTACAGATCCAACAAGCCCTTTACCCTTGTCATCAAACCTCTGCTCATTCCTATGGTGATTGCCAAATCTATCTTGTGCCTGCTACCTAGGCTGACCTTGTGAAGTCTTCCCAATTCCCTTCTCAGCTCTTGCCAACTTGTATGAGATTTCCTTGACATCCCCTGCCAAAGTCTTCACAACCTCTTCTAAATCAACACCTTTGCTAGCTTGAGGTTTTTCAGGGTTTATCAATTTTACACCATCTCTCTTAAGAGGTTTCCCAACAGCCTTGATATTGTTCTCAATTTGAAGTTCCATGGTGAAAGATTGTCTTAGATTGGTTGGGTTCTTGTCTCTTAGGTAATAGGCTACCTTTTTATCAAATGCATCTGCATATTTGATTAAACAAGATTCATCACAAGGCCTCAAACCAACAAGCAGCCTTCTCAAAGTTTTGTTAAACCTTGTGTTGAAGTCATGGAATGATTCATTAGGGTTCTTCTTGATATTCTCAAACTTAGATAAAAGAAATCTAGGATCAGTCTTGTCACCATATTGCAACCTAAATGCATTTTTCATTTCAGTCCATGAATCAATAGAGTTATCATGCAGAGCCTTGTACCAATCCCTAACATCTTCTTCTAGTGTATGAATAAACAATTTAATATACACATCTTCAAACTCTATCTCAAAATCTTCCATCATATTATCAAAAAGTTTGAGATGCTGATCACCAGTAATAACATTGTTACCCTAGAATTTTGGCAACCTATTTCTGACATCTTGTGGGACAACATTTGGGTAACCATCCATTCCTCTAAAATTTATAGGACCAAAGGTGTTAACAACAAATGGAGGTCTAGGCTGAGCCATATTGTTTGGTGGGGGTGATCTTGGAGGTGAGACAAGCTGATGAGGAGTGCTATATCTTTGGGGCTCAAGAATGTGATTCACAAGACTGGTATCCTCTAAGTGTTGATTTTCTTGGAAAGTTTTACTCGAATTAAAACACAGAGGTGCAGATTGGAGAAGGAACTTACCAGTATAGTAGAAGGACCTTCACTAGCTGAGGCAAATAAGTTTATGAGAGGATTTCTTGAATCAGAATCACTTGAAGAAGAGTGATAGTCCTCTACCAAAGGCTGATCTCTCTCACCAATGGCTATATCTTTGCCTGATGTCTGACCTTTAACCACTTTCCAAACTCTTCTCCCTTCCAACTCTAAATTTCTTGAATCTGAGAACAATTTCTTAGCAGAGTCTTTAAGGAAGAGAGATATTCTTCCCTCTAGTTTTGTAGAGATCAACAACACAAAAATAAATGACAGAAAGCTTAAGACACTGGTATTTCCAAATTCAAATCAGCATGGAGTCGCCACTAAGGAATTTCACCTTAGTTGTGCAAGAATGCACTAAAATAATTCTATCAAATGTTTGCTAGTACTGAAACCCTTGCAAAGCCTTATAAATCAGACCTTCCTCTTCTTAAATCAATCAATCACAATGCACCCAAAGTGTATAAACTGCTAGGAAATGAAAAATGACAAATAGGGCTTGAAAAATTTGCTTAAAGCTTGCAGATCTGAAGCATAGGATGATATTTTAACAATGTAGCAGCTCAAATACTTGAATACAAAAATGCTCAAACTCCTCAAACACTTCAAAAACACCAAGAAATTCCAAGAAGTCCCCGCAATGGTGCCACTCATGTTGGTATCCAAATTTGTTCTCCTTTTCAGTCTGAGCAACACCATAGATATGTCATGGAGCTTAAAGATAGATTAGACCATGTTGTATGTCATTGGTAGCTGGGGATATGGTCTAGCTAGCACTCAAGTTTGTGGAGAAATGGATAGCACTCTAATAGGACTTGATCTTGTCCTAGTTGTTTTAGGTTGTGCCTTGTAACCAAGGTAAGAGGACCTATTTTGTAACCTTGTAATGGTGAAGGAGATGAAGATGTCATTCTCTTTGCTTGAAATTTTGTGATGGAAACCTTGATGAAAACATGATCAACACCCCAGATCTGAAATGTCACAAGTTTTCACTTCTCAAAACATGGGTATGTTCTCAAAACAAGGCAAAGGTTACTAGAGACATTGGAAATCCTGATCTGTTATGCATACTTTTACAAATATATTTTGATCTTCTGTGGGTATACACATGTAAATCAGGGATAGTACATGATAGGATCTTTGTTTTTAGATGATTTTTGGTGGGAGATTGATAAGACAAACTGGGATAGATCAGATCTTTGACAATCTGTACAATACTTGAACAACTATCAGATGAAATGCCTAAAATAATCAGGATGTTATTTCAACTAGAAGAGGCATAAATGGAAGCCCAAGTTACACTCTTCACACAATATTTGAGAAACTCACCACAAAATCTTGAAGTAAAGAACTCAATTAAACACAAAAATCCATGATCAAACCATGCCTAAGGTACCCCCAAAGGCTTACAAGAAATCTCTACAATCAAGGAAGGTAAAGTGATTTTAAATTTGTTTATCTCCTTATCAGATGAAGGCTCTTCTGAGTATGAGATTGCAAATGCCACTGAACTATCAAATCGAGATGGAGATCCTGTGTGACTTCTAAAGACTTTCAATGTAAGATTGCAACAAGAACAATTAAATTTGTTTATAGGCATTTAAAATTGATAATAGACATCATATTGCCCAAAGAAAAACACATATTTAATTCAAAACTTGTTAGATTCAATAGCGGGAGTTACATGAATAATCTCAATGTTGTGTGGTGGCTATACACTTGGAACCAATCCACATACATGAATTTTCCAACACATGAGACATTAACCTACTACTTTGGTAGATTTTCTCAAAAAATGAGCTTTTTCTCAAAATTTGCTCATGATTTTCAACTCCTGACCATTTACAATTTTCTCCCAAAATGATTTATATAATTCATGCCACATTGGATTCTTCCTTCCCAAGAAAATAATATGCTAGGGGATCAAACTTCTCACATAAAACCTCATGATTGAATGACAAAGTGACATCAAACGGAAAAACAACTCACAAAGTTGCAGTATGCACAAAAATTTAAATCATTACACAAATTCAGATCATTATCCACCCCAGGGGCACATTTTTATCATTCAAGCATGTAAGCATCTTTCATTCATCATTTTTTACCTTTTCCCCTTTTCAATTTTACCTTTACAACTTTTGATTGTTGGCATTTCACGTTTTTTCTCGGGCCTGAGCCAAAATTACATCAAAAACACCATAGATCAAAGAAGTAGGTCCCGAAAATGAAGCCATTGTTCTCGAAGGCCAAGGTGAAACAAAATAATATAATATTTGATGAAAATTGATTAAGAAATCATGATTCCAAGCTTCTGGATCTCTCATGGTAGCCCAAACAAATGAATGCACAAGAACTGCTCATCTCATCCAATTTTTAATATCAGCCCTCCACGTGGAAAATACCATTTAAAAATAAGCTCAATATTACCTTTTAAAACTTTGGATAGGTGGGACACGTGTCAAAAAATGATTAGATTGGGCCCATGCCTTTAAAAAATGCATTTGCGACCTTTTGAAATTTTGGAAATTTTTGCCACTTTTCTCCACTTGCCTTCTAGGCCCGCCACGTGTCCAAAGGTGGGTCCCATTGAAACCATGGACCAATTCTATCAATTTTACCTCCTTTTGGAAAAAATATTTTTTCCCAAAATACCCCACACTTCCATCTTCCTGATGCCATGTGGTGATCTCTGATTTGCTGCGGGGCTAAGTCTCCCTTTTATACTTTTAACCCATTTTGCCAAAAATGCAAAAGTGCCAAAGTTCCCGTTGAAGTCCGAACATCTCGCCTCTTCATTTTGATAAAAATCCACACAAGGCATTTGAATTTTGAATTTTTGGACACATGTCTCCACCTGATTGAGCGAGGCTATAATTCATTTTTCACTTTTAGAAAACAAAGAAAAAAATCATCAAGTTTTCCTTCGGCCCCTTCCTTCATTTTTACAAATTTTGGACACGTGTCCTCTTTTGATTGGTTCTAGAACTTCGGCCCAATTTTTCACTTTTACCATTTGAAGTTAAAAACTTCAAAGTCATCACGAAACCCACTGCCCCATCTTGACCTTTCTTGGACACGTGTCCACCTGTGATTGGCTGCAGAGTTTTGGGCCAAATATTGATTTTGAAAATTTTGCAAAATGAAACCAAAAAAATCCTAAAGAAATCCCACCACTTGCCAATCTCCTAGCCAATCAAAATGTGCCACGTAGGCACCTCATTACAGAAGGTGGAGCCATGGATCAAAATTTTCCCTTTTGCCAAAATTTCAAAAAATGGTAAGTTAAAAATATTTCCCGACATCCCTCGGCCAATAGGAACCCGCCACATTGCCATTACCTTGCGATGATAAATTTGATGGGAAAACGACACCCATATGACCGTCAAATCATGAAAAATTTAAAGGATGCCCTAGAATTCAAAATTTTCAACAAGGATGGCCGATTTCTTGATTTTAAACCAACTGAAGCATGATTTGTCATTATTTTCAACCTTAGGATCAGGAAATCAACTCATACAATTTATCTTTGATCAATTTGATTTTTTACACGATTTATTAAAGGAAAAATGACACAACCCAAAAATTGGAAAAACCTAGGGCACAAATAAGAGCATACATGGATTTCTCTTTTAAACCAAGGTAGAACAACAAGTTTATGTGCAATTTTGAAACATTCAACCAGGGGGGAGAAAATGTAGATCACCAATTTGAGAAATAAAACATTTCTGAGCAAAATCAGACATGAAAAATTAGGGCACACAATGCAAGATAAAAATGGCACTAACATAACCTTTAATAAGATCAAGATATAATTACCATCCTTGCTGATGTAATTCCTCCACCTTCATGAATCATCATTCCTAAAAAAGTGAAAAAGGAAAAATGGTTAGAAAAGACAGTTGGAATTCCAAATAAGTCCCTTTTATTTTGAATTAGCCATTTATTGAGGAGACAAACCACCATTTATGGTTTTCAGTTGGTCTTTGAGAGATTTTTTTGGGGAAGAGAATGCCATTTACTGGTTTTCATTCCCTCCCTTTTTAATTTTTAATTTATTTATTTTTTCATTTTTTTTTCATTTTTCTTTTTTAAGGGGGAAGAGAACGCCATTTTCTAGTTTTCATTATCTTCCATTTATTTTGGATCCATGCATATAAGTACTTGATCATTTTGGGAGAACTAGATTCTTTCGTATGATCAAATTCCTTGTCTGCTTCAATCTACTTTAAGAACTCATCCTTGGTAGGAGGCTTCCTATAAAGTTTCAGCCTATGTCCATTGACCATAAGTGTCCTTCTTCTACCATCAATGGGAAGTAGATGAATAGATACATTTTTAAATATCTTCTCAATATGATAAGGTCCTAACCACCTAGTTCTCAATTTGCCTTTGAATGGAATCAAACAAGAATCCCAATATCCTACTTTGGATTTCTTTTCCTTGATATGTGTATCATGTCACTACTTCCTTTGGTATTGGATTGTATCTGTCTATTGAACTACTTCCAATATCAGCTCATCTAATTCATTGAGTTGTAGAATTCTTTCCTTTTGTGCTGCATCCAATTTAATACCCAATTTAGCTGATGTTCTCAATGTTTGTAGTTTAATTTCAATGGGTAAAAAGGGATTTTTCCTATAGACTAACTCATATGGTGAGAACCCTATTGTAGTCTTCCAAGTTTTATCATAAGCCTAGAAAAATTCAAGTAACCTCTTTACCCAATCTCTTCTACCTGCTTCAACTATTTTGGTGAGTATGTTTTCCAATTCTCTGTTTGTCACTTCTGATTTCCCATTTGATTGTGGGTGATAGGGATATGACTTCATATGATTGATATGATAATACATTGTGAAGGCCTGGATCATATTGGACATGAACTGTGGACCTTGGTCTGAAACTATGCTTCTTGGTGCACCAAACTTCATCATAATTTTGTGCCAAAGAAAATCAGCAACTGCATCTTCATTAGCATTTGTTAAATCCTGAACCTCTTCCCACTTTGTCACATAATCAATACATACAAGAATGTGCTCCTTTCCTTGTGAAGGAGGACTAAAAGGGCCAAAAAATCCAGCCCCCACCTTTCAAATGGTTCAATCACTACTTGAGGTTATAGAGGCATTTCACTGGTGAAAGTTGGTTGTCCCATCCTTTGACAAGGATCACACTGCTTGATGTATTTATTCACATATTTATATAGAGATGGCCAATAATATTCAGTGCCAAGTATTTTGTGTGCTATTATTTTCACTGAAAATTTTCCTCCACTTGGTTCATCATGACATGCCCTAAGTATGTCAAAGATTTCATCTTCTCTCACACACCTACGTAAAACCAAATCAGGATCACATTTAAATAACATTCCATTCAACCATTTAAATTGTGCACTGGTTTTGATTAATATTTTTATTTTTTCTTAGTAAAATAAGGGGGAAACTTCCCTGTTACAAGATAATTTTCCATATCAGCAAACCATGGTGTATCAACTGAAATAGCAAATAATTGTTCATCTTGAAAGTTTTTAAAACTTGATCTATGAATGGTAAGGTAAAATAATCTCTAAGTGTAGCTTTGTTTAATTCCCTATAATAAACAAAATTATCCATTTCCAATTCTTTTTAGGAACAATTACAAGAGGAGACACACACTGATTATCTAAGATAGGGTAGATAAAACCTACTTGTAGTTGTTTTTCAATTTCTTGCTTGACTATGTCCCTTAAGTCTAGATTTATCCTTCGTGAGGTTGTCTAACCGGTTTAGTGTTTTCAAGATAAATGTGATGGGTGAAAATACTTGGATGAATTCCTTTCATGTCTTTATAGTCCCAAACAAAATATCTAGTATGAATTTTCAAAACATCAAACAATTTAGCTTCTTGATCATTTTCCAACCAGCTGTTAATGTTCAAAATTTTACCTAGTTGAATCTCAATGTGTTTGGTTCCGAGTGTGATGAACTGATTTGTTGAAAAGGTTCCATTAGGGTGTTTAGTGGACATGAATGTGGTAACAACATATGATACACAACAACATCTCTAAAGTTCCCTTGAGAAAGAATACTAGACAAAGGACAGTAGGCAAAGTTATGATACTTATCTTGTTGTTGGTCAAACTCCTCGTCACTTCGCTTTCCAAAAATTCCTCAAAGTTCCCTGATATATTTGAGATTGAAGCTAATGATTATGTAGCTATTTCTTCCCCCCCCAAGAGAAATATCATTCCTCTGGAGTGAAATTATTTGCATCTATTTGGAATTGTTGTGGTTCCGAAGATAAGTATGCATATTTCGGAACTAAGCCCGAAAATTCTGGAACTAAGTCCAAAGGTTCTCAAACTATCCCCGATTGTTCCATAGACAACTGATGATCATTTAATGGATGATTAATCATATTCTCCACCTCCATTACATGATCCTACAATGTTATCATAGCCAAAGAAGACAAATTCGTTTATTAGTATCAGGATCATCAACCCATAATTGTTCTTGATTATCAATAAAAGGCCGTGTAAAAGGATATAAGGAAATTTTCTTAGAATTATTACCATTTGAGATAGTCATATCACCTGATATGCAATCAATTAAGGCAAAAATTATAGCTAACCATGGTCTGCCCAAAATAATGGGATAACCAAGTGTTTTACCTTTTGGCTATAATATAAGGAAGTCCACTGGATACTCCCATGACTCCACCATAACTGCCACATCTTCAATGATTCCTTCTGGTTTTTCTACTGATTGATATGCCATCTGCAATATGGTGCTAGTAGGTTGTATACCTATTAATGGTAATGTTTTCAAAGTGTCTATTATCATCACATTTATAGTTACTCCCAAATCAACCAAAACATTATGTATATCTTTATTTCCTATAGAGATAGAAATAACAGGGCTTCCAGGATCCCCATATTTGGGAAGTAAGATTTTTCCTACTAATAAATCAACAAGTTTCCCATCTACCTTAATAGTCCTAGGGTATTGCTTCTTCCTTCCAGGTATTTTCAAACATAACATTTTGATTAATTTATTTAATTTAGGAATGTTGTTAATTGCGTATAAAAATGGTATTTCAATATTTATTTTCCTTAATTCTTTCACTAATTCAAATTCCTTGGTCTCAATAACTTATTTAAATATTTCTGGAAATAGATTTTCAGTAGAGTTTCTATTTATCTCCTTCTCTTTTTCTTTTTCATCCTCTTTAGGATTGACTGAACTAGGGGTCTCAAAGTTCATCCGACATCTCAATAATTATAATAGGTGGACTATTAATTATGTTTCTAGATCTGGTTTGAATATCCTTACAATCCATGACATTAAGATCAACTGGTTTTTCTTTCTCTGTTTCATAGACATGGTTTGTTTGTTTGTTTTTGGGATTAGCCACTGGTTATGCTAGTATTTGTGTTTGAACAAAAATTTTAGTTTGTGAAATTTATGATGGGGAACCCATTATGGCTTGTTGATTTTGATTGGGATATGTTCTTCCTTGAGCATAATTATTAAGATTCCACCTAGGTTGTGACCAAGTATAAGGGTTACTCTGATTAGACCATGGTTTTTGGTGTCCCTGAGCATACCAAGCTTGTCCTGCCCAATCCCAGGGATTCCATGTTGGTTGAGGGGTCCAAGGTGGTTTTCCCAAATTTTTTGGCACTGTCTCCGAGCTTCCCATGGCATAATATAGGGATTAGGAACAAATCTTGGTATGAACTACCCTTGGCTAGGTTACCTTTGGAAATAGTTTACTTCTTCTACAGTGGATGAAGTGTTTATTTGTTTAAGCTGATTTTTATGAATGGAAGAAGAGAATAAACATTAGCTTCATGTTCCCTAGATTCACAAATAAGACACATTTCTATTTTATCCAAAGTACAATCTCTTAGTGCATGCTTCTTTCTGCATCGAGGACAATACATAACTAATGGTTGAGTATTAGCATTTTCTTTGGATTACAATCCATCCATGGTGGAAGTTAATTGAACTAGGATGTCTATTTTAAAGTTTGTTAGCTCATCCATACATTTATTCCTATCTTGATTTGCAGTTTTCACAATTTTTCCTTTCCTAGGTCCACCCCTTATTCTTGAATAACTTCTACAAAGGTCTTTAATATCATTCATTCTTAATTGATTGATGTTTCCACCTCCCATTAAGTTAAGGGCTTCCCTAGATTCATCATCTAGACCTTTAATAAAAATGGTTTTTCTTAGCTCTTCTTGAAGTACAAATCCACACCTTTTACTTACAAAGAGGAATCTATCTAAATAATCTTCCATATTTTCATCCTCTTCCTATTTGATCCTAAAAAAATTTCCTTCCTGTTTCTCCCTCGGCAAGTCTTGCTATTTGTCTAGGAAGGAAGTTTCCATTTGTGCCCAAGTGGTAATAGAATTGGATGTTAATCCCATAAAATACCTCATTGACACATCTTTCATAGTAGATGGGGACAACTTGAGTTTTTGATTTTTCTATTTTGTAATCATAGGTCTGACACAATACTTTAAATTCAAATAAGAATTGGTCAAGATCCTCAAATAACATCCCTCTAAATGTAGGAAAGTGTGTAGGTTAAATATTATTCATAGGTGTATCATCATCCTCAAACTGAATTAGAAAGGTAAATGTCCTATCAGGTTCTCTTTCATCTTCTCGTGTCATATCTACATTATATTGTAGATATTTTTCCCAATCAATGTAGTATGTGATACAATTTGGTGTAGGAGAAAAGTCAGGAGTAGGTGGTTGAATACTCAATTGAGAGTCAAAACCGGCTCTAAGCGGGTCTTGGATATAATCCTTCTCCTAAAATTTCCTCTTCCTTCTAGTGATTGATCCAAAAATTCTAAAGGTGGAAGTTCTACTTCTTATCTAACAGGAGACAATGGTGCTTCTAATTCTTGCTCAACCTCTTTATTTGAACCAGAGGATTCTGATAGTTCTTGTTGAGATATTTTTGGGAGAAATATATGTAACACCCTTGACTGATGTTATTTTCTTCCTTTGCATTCAAGTGTTGATATGTGATTTTCCTTATATGGATATGTTCTTCTAAATATTGGAAATCATGCTTGATATGGATATGTCTTTTCTACTCTCAAGATCCTTTGATTGAAATGGTATGACTTCTCCGAATCAATTTTTCACTTCTCGTAGGTGATTTGCAATCTATTTTAAGAGTTATAACTTGTCTTTTTATTCGATTCATCCTTAGATCAATTTCAGTGATCCAAGGAATGTTTTAAAACTGCTCTGTTGAATGAATGGTAAAATCGACATTCCATGAGTTAAGGTACACGCTGGACTAAAATATGTTTTTGTAAGTTCTTTGATTTCTGTGTGAACATACTTCCATTCACTGGTTGTTTGGCTTGGGTCTTTGAAGATTGACCAAGATAGGTCATTGCTGATAAAATAGGCATACAACTTGTACATGACATAAGGGATACCTAGGACCCTATTGAGGATTGACTTACAGAATCCTAAGCTAGGTGGAAGTATTTCCTACCTAAGCTATGTTACTTGATACAATTCTATTTCTAACCTAAACTGGTACTAAAGAGTTAGAAGGGTTGCTGTGTATTAAAACTAGAGCCTAACACTATAAGGTTATTTGGTGATCTAACCTAGTTTCTAAAAGCTATTGTATTTTCGCTTACTTAACTATGTGGAGTTATATAACCTAATTTCTAAGGACCTATGTTAGGGTTTAGTGGTTAGTGTTATATCCTAATGTATAAACTTTAATTCTACCTAAGATCTAACCTAAGCCAATAATCTACCCTAAACCAATGGCATGAAGGGTAACCTAAGGGGTCACAAGTATTGGGAAACGGTTCCTAAGGAATTAATGTTGTTAATAAGGATGAAACGACATGCGGGACTACCAATTTTCATAGGGTTTAGTTTGGTTGGTGGAGGCCTAGGTGGCAGTATCACTAGAAATGGAAACGCATGTTATTTTTGATTGGGAACTTTCCAGACTTGGCAGGTGGTGGAAAGGGAGATTGGGCGGGAGATATGGAATTAATGAAATTAATGAACTTTGTTTCACAAGCCCAAACCACTTTAGAAGACATGCCAATGGATTTTTGTTTGGTTTTTTCATTTTACATGGTCTCCATTTTTCTCTATTCATGCGCACTGGTTTTTCAAACCAGCAGAAGCTTAAACCGCACCTTTGCGCATGGCTAATTTGGAGGTTTCAAATCTATTTTTGTTTTCGTGGAGAGTATATGAAGCATTGTGGAAGAAATATTTTGTTGTTTGATCTTTTATGGAGAAGAAGGGAAGAAGTGAGCTCAGCTAGAGGTCTTCTTCGATTTTATAATGACACTATCAGGCATGATAGGCCCTAACTATTAAAATCTCTTGCTTTCCTCTAACTGTTTTCATTAAAACAACTTTTCTCTGATGAGTTCTGTGCATTCATTCTTTATCTGGTAAATTGATTGATGGGTTTTGTAAAACTTGTATTTCAGGTTTTGAACTGTGTTTTACTTGATTCTATTGGAAGCTTGTTTTGCATTGCCTTTTTCACCAAGGAACTGTGCATATGTGAACAAAACTTGGTCACTTTGTTTGGCTTCTTTAGTGGTTTGAAATTGTTGTTGGTTTCGACTTCTTTTGCGGTCTTTAATTGTTACAGAGATTTGTCTATATTTGTTGAGTTTAGTGTTGCAAACTTGTTGTGTTTTATATACCCGAGCTGGTAAGAAACTCTAGTACTTATGGAAACTCACAAACTGGTTTGAGCTATTTGATTGGAAACTTGTTTCGGTGGATGGAACCGTTGTAGAGATTATTTTCTCTATGATGTTAGCATTTTATTTCATGGTTATTTGGACTATGAATAAATCCGTAAATGGCTTGTTTTGTATCACCTTGTGGAAACTTTGACTGTTGTAAAGTTTGCATGCACATGTAAAACTATATATGGTTTAGTTTTGTATTTCTTCTTGCAAAAGCATTGACTATTATTCAAATTTATAGGCTCTGTGGATAAGCTATTATATGGTTTAGTTTTGTTTTTATTCTTGTGAGAAACATTGACTGTTATTGAAACATCATGCACTGGAGAAACCGTATATGGTTTATTTTTGTGTTTCATCCTATACAAACTTGATTGTTTTTGGAACAGTATCAAACTTGAAACTTGGGTTTGTTATCTTTGATAATTTGTACCATGTTTGAAGCCTCATAAGGCATGGTGCTTGTGAACTATTTCTTGTGACTATTTAGCTGTTACTATAGGTTCGTTATGAACCCAACTTTCATGTTTTGTAGTCGTTTGGACCGGACTCTGTTAAGTATCTTACATTCAAGATGGGAAACATGGAAGCTAGTTGTTCGTAGAATGAACTATTTTATAAGAAGTTTCTTCTTATTGGATCTAGCTTTACACTACTGGTGTATTTAGGGATTTGTGATTGTGATATTGAGATGCATCATTGTACAATCAGTTTGTTACTTGGTGTTTATAAATTGAAATGGTAACCTGAACGTTGTGTTGATTCAGATATTATAGTCTTTTGATTATTTTATAAAATATTGAAGGAACATGTTGTTACCCTAACTTGGTTACATGTATTTGAATGGTATTGATTCTTCGATGGTGTTTATGCTTTGCATTGTGCTCAGAATTGTAATTGAGTCCTGGACTGTACGTATTATTTTTGATGTTTGATCTTGTCTTTTGTTGGAAACCCAATCTATAGTTCTTGTATTGATGAGTTGGCATACCGTTGAGATGGTTCTACTTTGCCTGAACTATTGGGAAGGCTTGAGTGTTAGCAACTTCTCAGATTCTTACCTCTTATTAGGTCCAATAAATGTATGTTATGTCTTGGAAGATTGATTGCGATTCAAAATTGATTGCGGGTTGTGTATGAACTTCATTATTACAATGTTTCAATGGATGGCATAATCCAGGAATTATAATGTGAAGATTTGGAAGGGAAAGTAGCAATTAGTTTTCTTTTCCTTTAAGTTGATCTTGTTCTCTATCTTTGGAACTATTGCAAGAGCTTAAACGGTATGCATGAGAGGAGGTAAAACTATTTAATTAAGTTGTAAAGAAAAGATTAAATTGGGATCATATTCTGTTAGGTCTCCTTTTCTAGTATAGTTGGGTTAAGTTCGTTGGTTGGAACCTCCTGATTTTTATTCTTATTGGAAAAAGGAAATTAGTGTTTATTAGTCTTGTATACTTTTCATTTGACTAAAATGAAGTAGAATGAGATTGAAGTTAGGTTGGAAAAAGAAATTGTAGCTTGTTGTTGATTGTTAATCCATCACTTCTTCTTGGATTTATTTCATATGGATCTGTTTTGATGAATACCTTAAATTGTTAAATTTTAAAGTAGAGTTACTTTAAAGGAACAATTTAAATCATGATAACAATTGTTTTAGCTTTGCTGATGGTTATGTACCTTGGTAAATGGAATGCTTCTTTTCTTCCTTACATGAAAGTGAGATGAATCATCCAAGAGGGTAAGTCAGAAACACTTTTGTATCTTATAGTAAAGATATGAGTTGTATTATATTTGGTAGATTGGAAAAAATGATATTTTATGTTTTTTTGTTTGGTAAAGATAATTGATGGAATCAATGATACTTTAATTTATAGGACGGTATTATAGATTATATTCTATTTTTTTTTGTTAAACCCGTTTAGTATTGCTCTTCTTTTTATTGATATTACTTATGCATAGGGAGTATGAATTACTTGTTCATTAAAGCAGGGTTTTTTTTATTGGAACAATTAGTGGAATGCACTTCATTTTAAGGATTAGTGCTTATCATGCTCGGCCTCATCAACCCGACCCATGCTAGTAATTTTTCTAGATAAACTTCATAAGTGATTAAAGAAGGCAAAACTTATATGTTGCATTGGCTAATCTAAGTTGATTCTTGAGAAGAATTTTTATTTGTTCTTAAGTTTTATTGAAAAAAAAAGTTATTCTCTTTTGAATGAAGGTCATTTGTCATGCAAGATGTCTATAATGCATAAGTTGTAAATTTTAAGCTTTGAAAAGAAATGTAGAATGAGAATTTACTTGCATGGATTATGTAAATTATCTTGTAATTTTGCAAAAGAAATAGAATCCTATTCTCGTTGATGTTCTTCATGTTAATTATATGTTTTGATAAGTGTTCTTGGATAAGTAGGAAAAATGGAATTAGATTATTTTCTCTAAATGTGAAGCAACTAAATAAGTTGTAGATAATCAACATTCTTATCTAAACAATTCATATTATTAAGGTAACGTGTGATGAACTTAAAATGACAACTATGAACTTTATAGGGAACATAAAGGTTGTGTTAAACCCTAGAACTTTAGAGGATGACTCTTCCTCTCTTATTAAAAAGTAAGCAAAAAGGGAGATATGAATATAATGATTGGACTTCATTTAATAAAGTCTACCAAGTTACAACCTTGGTGTTTCACACTTCTTTGATTAGTTAAATCACATTGAATGAAACTTAAGAGGTTGTTGTCCTTGTTTCTTGGTGGTTGTTTGTTTAGCCAATGTTAACGAACATTGAAAGCAACCTTAAATTTAAGGAAGTTATGCAAGGGTTAATAGAACCTAATTTGGAAAGGAACTTAGGGAGATTTGGATTAGAGTCGTAAGGTGGTTGCTGAAATCCACCTTTAGGAATCCAAATTAATTTAACTTTAATAATCTCCTAAGGATATGTATATCTCAATGAGGCTATCCTGTAGGATGTTGGCACACGCTGACTACAGGGTTGTATGTTAAAAAAGATTAGGATATTCTCAAGGATACAACACTTGTAGTTGACATGTGGCAACACCCTTCTAGCATTGATCATCTAGATCTACACACTTTTAGACTTGAACTTAGTTTCTCTCCAGGATTGGGTAGTAGCGTAGTTGCGATACAAAGTATCCCTCTAGGACTCAGGTATCTTGGCACATGGGGTTGACCTAGGTTGACCCAGTATGCCAATCTATCCTAAGTCTTTGTGAGCTCCTTCCTATCATAACCTACGATGTTAACCAGAACTAGGGATAAACCTTGGGCAAGAGGACTGATGAAAGTTAGTAGAGGACATTCTAGATAACAATAGAGTGGGGTGAAGGACGTATTCTAGATTGACGAGTATGTCATCAAGGAATAAGTAATACGAATAGTATGTTAAAATATTTGGCCAAAGTTTCGTAAGCTACTGATTGCATTGTCCTATGTCACCTAGTCTAAGGATTGTGATACGTATGAATATTGGTAACAAATGTTCAGTTAGGTTCCTTAAAAGATCACTCAATACCCCGAATAGGGTAAGAGAACCAAGTATACATAGTATACAGAAAATTAATCAACACTTAGTGTTAAACATGAATAGATTGGTAGTTTACCGAGTCATGAAATGAATAGATCGAAGAGTTTACTCGAGTCATTACAATGTATATATGGTTATCTCTGTTATAAGAATGGTTGTTTTTGGAATGTGTGTTCTAAATTATGTATTTATAACAGGGAACATTACTCAAAAATTTTTTTATGTTGTTTCTAAAGTTTTAAAATTGGAATGTTACATCTTGGTATCAGAGCTGAAGGTTGCAGCTCTTGGACCTATTGTGTCCATAATCTGATAAAAACTTGAATTTTCTTGTAATAGAAAATTGTTAGAACAAGAGGAAATTTTACGAACAATGCTCCACCTGAGGAAGGAGCAGCAATAGCCCAAAAACTTGATGAGATCCTTGCTGCCTTGTTGGACACAAAAGATCATTTGAATTCGCTCGAACAACACGTGATGGGTAATGAGGAGGAAGAAGAAGCTGGTAATAACAATCAGCCACCTCCTGAGGACAACCCCAATATGGGTGTTGATAATAACAATGTTAATGTGCCTAACCAGCCAGAAAACAAAAAGGCTAGGTTGGCTGCTTGAACTCACTAATGATATAAAAGGATAAGTCCACCTAAGTTTGATGGCACCACATTAGGTGATGGAGCTGAGAATTGGCTCAATGCGAGATGGAGAAGTACTTTGCAATAAGGAACTTCTTAGAAGAGACCAAAGCTATTTGGGGAGCATATCAGCTTTCCCATGAAGCATCTTCATGGTGGGACAACCGGAAGGCTGAACTAAACATTGATGAAACTAACATCACTTGGGATCAATTTAAAGGTTATTTTAGGCAACGATGGCTGCCACAACTTTATTATGATCAGAAAATGACTGAATTTCAGAACTTAGCTCAAGGGAAGTTAACTGTAACTGAGTATTGGGAATGGTTTACAAAACTACTCAAGTATGTACCTCAGTATCAAACTGATGAGAAGTTTAGGATATGGAAATTCATCATGGGGTTGAATCCCATTATTGGGGGAGAGGTTGATGTTCATAGCCCAACCACTATGGAAGGGGTTGTTGAAAAATCCATAAGGTAGGAACAAAAATTAAAGGCTATTTCTGCTCACAAAGAAGAAGTACGGAAGAAAGTTCCAAACTCTTCTTTAGCTTCTCTTGCACCTAAGAAAGGACCATGGAAAAATTTTGGTAACAAAAGTAAGTTTCCAACCGATAATAATAAGAAGACTACTGGTAATACACGAAACAATTTTACCAGAAATAATAATAACGGACGAAAACCCTATGAAGGTCAGAATGATAATTAGAAGGCTGGAAATAATTCTGAGCCCAAAAAGGGACCGGTAGAAGTGTTTATAAATGTGGAAAATATCATTATGTGAATCAATGTCCTTTGAAAAAGGATGATTGTAATCAGCAACACAAGATACATGCTGTAGTGGCTGACAAGCAAGCTGAAAAGTAAGTTACACCTATTGAAGTTTCTGGTAAGTTATTTAGCATACCTGTAACTATTCTTTTTAATACGGGAGCTACTGAATGTTTTATTTATAGTAAACTTTCTTCAAAACTTACAATAAAATCTATAAAAATAGATAAATCATGGACTATACATTATGGTAATAATTCTATTCATATAGTTAGTATGTGTCTTTTCTAAGGCCCTTAACTTACCTAGCTTTTCCACGTGTTGATCTCTATGTAGCACCTTTGGGATCTTATGATATAGTTATAGGTGTAAATTGGTTAACAGAGCATAAAGAAAAAGTAGATTGTTTTGAAAAACATATTAGTTGTTTAGATGATCTGCGAAAACAACAGAGATTCAAAGTGTAAAACAATAAATTTTAGTTAGGAAATTGTCGGCTATGTAATTCAAAAGGCCAAAAATAAGGGTTGTACCTTATATGCAAAGAAAATTTCTTAATCATGGAAGAAAATGGATTTCTTGAAACTTTATCCACTATTACGTAACTACGGTGATGTGTTTCCTAAGAATTACCAGGACTACCACCCAAAAGGGAGTTTGACTTCACAATTGAAATCAAACTAGGTACTGAACCTATTTCTAAAGCACCTTATCAAATGGCTACCATAGATTTAGTAGAGCTTAAGGCTCAGTTACAAGAACTGTTTTCTAAGTGTTTGATTAGACCAAGTGTTTCACCTTGGGGAGCACCAGTGATTTTTGTGAAAAAGAAGGATGGAACCCTTAGATTGTGCATTGATTACAGGATGTTAAACAAAGCAACAATAAAGAATAGATACCCACTTCCTAGAATTGATGACTTATTTGATCGGATGTGTGGAGCATCGGTCTTTGGTCCGGATATCATAAATTACTTAATTAAGGAAGAGGACATTCATAAAATGACTTTTAGGACAAGGTATGGACATTATGAATTCATGGTTTTACCCTTTGGATTAATGAATGCACCTGCAGCTTTTATGAACTTAATGAATAATATATTTCAAGAATACTTGGACAAGTTTGTGCTTGTATTCTTGGACGACATTCTCATATATTCTAAAAGTGTGGAGGAGCATCATGAACACTTGAAAATAGTTTTAGAAATTTTGAGAAAAAGACAGTTATATGGTAAGTTATCCAAATGTTCTTTCTATGACATTGAAGTTCACTATTTGGGTCATGTTATAAGTAAAGATGGGATTGCTATAGATCCTTCTAAAATTGTAGCTATAATCGAGTGGCCTACACCAAAGAATGTACATGAAGTTAGAAGCTTCATGGGCCTTGCAGGTTATTATAGAAAATTTGTTAAGGATTTTTCTAAGGTGGCTACACCAATAACTTCATTGCAGAAAAAGGATAAGAAATTTGTTTGGAATGATAAATGTGAAACTGCTTTTAAAATTTTGAAAATTCAGTTGACTTCAACACCTATTTTAGTTGTACCTGATCCAAATGGAGACTTCATAGTTGTAACGGATGCATCTGGGGAGGGTCTTGGAGGTATTTTGTTATAAAATGATCATGTCATAGCTTATGAAAGTAGAAAACTTAAGTTACATGAGTTGAATTATGCTCCACATGATTTAGAGTTTTCTGCCATAATTCATGCACTTCAAGTTTGGAGGCATTATCTACTTGGTAAACCATTTGAGTTGAAAAATGATCATCTTGGACTGAAGTACATTTTTACTCAACCAAATCTGAATGCAAGACAATGAAGGTGGTTAGAGTTTTTGTCTCAGTATGATTTTGACATAAGTTACATTAAAGGAAAAGAGAATAGAGTGGCTGACACTCTAAGTCGTAGGAAGCACATTTATGCTCTTATAACACTAAGAACTTAGTTTAAGGATGAAGTAAAAAGTGCTATGGAATTTGATTCTTACTTTCAACAAGTGAAAGAAACTCTTGCTGTAGATCTAAAAGATGAAAAGTATAAAGGTTTTCACTTTGATAATGAGGGAATCTTACGATATGAAAACAGAGTATACGTACCCTTACCTAATGATTTGAGAAGGAAATTGATGACAGAGTTTCACAATTCACCTTTCTCTGACACCCTAGAATTACAAAAATGCTTGCTGATATAAAAAAACAATATTTATGGAAAGGAATGAAAAAGTATATTATAGATTTTATGACTCATTGTCTGGAATGTCAATGAGTAAAAGCGGAACATATGCATCCAGCTTAGTTTATTGTATCCTCATAGCATACTGCAATATAAATGATAGGTGATAAGCATGGATTTTGTACAAGGATTGCCTATGTTAAGAAATAAACATGATGTTATTTTGGTAGTAGTTGACAAACTAACAAAGGTAGCTCATTTTATTGTTGTAAATCTAAAGGATGATTCTCCTGTTTTGGCTAAAAGGTTTGTACATGAATTTTTCAGATTACATGGAGTACCTGAATTAATCATATCTAATAGAGACCCTAGAATGACGTCAAGGTTTTGGCAAATGCTTAACATAGCTCTAGGAACTAAATTGAATTTCAGTTCTGCGTATCATCCGGAAACGGATGGATAGACTAAAAGAGTAAATCAGGTTTTGGAGGATATGTTATAGATGTATTGTATGGATCAGTAGTATAAGTGGGAAGAGTACCTTCCATTAGTTGAATTTGCATATAATAATACATATCATGCTTCTCTTAAGATGGCACCTTTCGAGGCACTTTACGGAAGGAAATGTAGAACCCCTATTAGTTGGGATAACATTGAGGATAGAGAGGTAATTGGACCTGAAATCCTTACGAAATGGAACAAGTTAAAATGATTTGTGAATGCTTGAAAGAAGTAACAAATAGGAAAAAGAGTTATGTTGACTTAAAGTGGGTTGATAGGAAATTCAAACTTGGAGAAAAGGTTTTTCTTCAGGTTAAACCAAAAAAGAGTTCCATAACTTTTGGCAAGGCTACCAAGTTATCACCACGTTATGTGGGACCTTTTGAAATAGTTGAAGTAATCAACCCTGTAGCTTATTGTCTAGCACTACCACTTGATTTGTCACAAATGCATGATGTTTTCCATATTTCTTTGCTTAAGAAATACATTTCAGATTTATCACATGTGTTAAATTGGAATTCATTGCAGGTCCAAGACCCGGGATAATCGTGGTTAAGCCCATACAAGTGCTGAAACTCACCAGTTGCATTTAAGAAATAGAGAAATAAGTCAATGTAAGGTCTAGTGGGACCAATTTAACAAGGAGAGTGCAACTTGGGAAAATCTAGAGGATATGAAAACTACTTTTCCATATCTATTTGAATAGAATTGAATCTATTGACTGATAAATTTTTATGAATTTATCCTTTATGACATTAAGTAAGCCAATTTTGGGCAGATATTTACTTGATTTGAATAAAAATTTATTTAATATTGATTTTTGGAACTATAAGGTTTTGAAATATTTGACTTAGGATAAGAGAAGTGAATGAATTGACTATCCTTGATGTAATTTGTTAAAGGATGTAATCATTAGGATGATGATTCTTTTAGGAGGGAAGCATGTAACACCCTTGACTGATGTTATTTTCCTCCTTTGCATTCAAGTGTTGATATGTGATTTTCCTTATATGGATATGTTCTTCTAATTATTAGAAATCATGCTTGATATGGATACATCTTTTCTACTCTTAAGATCCTTTGATCAAACTGGTATGACTTCTTTTAATCCATTTTTCACTTCTAGTAGGTGATTTGCAAT
Organism: Taxus wallichiana var. yunnanensis; assembly: GCA_018340775.1. Taxonomy (NCBI): domain Eukaryota; kingdom Viridiplantae; phylum Streptophyta; class Pinopsida; order Cupressales; family Taxaceae; genus Taxus; species Taxus wallichiana. Next base: position 277,998,965 of record CM031244.1, read on the forward strand.
CTGGTTTAAGAGTTGTAAACTTGTCTTTTTATCCGACTCATCCTTGGATCAATTTCAGTGATCCAAGGAATGTTTTAAAACTGCTCTGTTGAATGAATGGTAAAATCGACATTCCATGAGTTAAGGTACACATTGGACTAAACTTTGTTGTTGTAAGTTCTTTGATTTCTATGTGAACGTACTTCCATTCAGTAGGTTGTTTGGCTTGGGTCTTTGAAGATCAACCAAGACAAGTCATTGCTTGATAAAATAGGCATGCAGCCTGTACACAACATAAGGGATACCCAGGACCCTATTGAGGATTGACTTACAAAATCCTAAGCTAGGTGAAAGTATTTCCTACCTAAGCTATGTTACTTGATACAATTCTGTTTCTAACCTAAACTTGGTACTAAAGAGTTAGAAGGGTTGCTAGGTATTAAAACTAGAACCTAACACTACAAGGTTATTTGGTGATCTAACCTAGTTTCTAAAAGCTATTGTATTTTTTATTACTTACCTATGTGGAGTTATCTAACCTAATTTCTAAGGACCTATGTTAGGGGTTAGTGGTTAGTGTTATATCCTAAGGTATAAAATTTAATTCTACCTAAGATCTAACCTAAGCCAGTAATCTACCCTAAACTAATGGCATGAAGGGGAACCTAAGGGGTTGCAAGTATTGGGTAATGGTTCCTAAGGCATTAATGTTGTTGATAAGGATGAAAGGACATGTGGGACTACCAACTTTGGCAGGGGCTAGTTTGGTTGGTAGAGGCCTAGGTGGCAGTATCACTAGAAATGGAAACACATGTTATTTTTGATTGGGAACTTGCCAGACTTGGCAGGCGGTGGCAAGGAAGATTGGGCAGGAGATATGGAATTAATGAACTTTGTTTCATGAGCCTGAACCACTTTGGAAGGCATGCCAACAGATTTTTGTTTGGTTGTTTCATTTTGCATGCTCTCCGTTTTTCTCTTCATGCACTCTAGTTTTTCGAACCAGCAATTTAAACTACACTACATGGCTATTTTGGAGGTTTTAAATCTATTTTTGTTTCATGGAGAGTATATGAAGCATTGTGGAAGAAATATTTTTTGTTTGATCTTTCCTGGAGAAGAAGAGAAGAAGCGAGCTTAGCTAGACGTCTTCTTCGATTTTATAGTGACACTATTAGGCATGATAGGCCCTAACTATTAAAATCTCTTACTTTCCTCTAACTGTTTTCATTAAAACAAATTTTCTCTGATGATTTCTATGCATTCATGCTTTATCTGGTAAATTGATTGATGGGTTTTGTAAAAATTATATTTTAGGTTTTGAACCGTGTTTTACTTGATTATGTTGGAAGCTTGTTTTACATTTCCTTTTTCACCAAGGAACTGTGCATATGTGAACAAAACCTGGTCACTTTGTTATGATTCTTTAGTGGTTTGAAATTATTATTGGTTTTGAATTATTTTATGGTCTTTAATTGTTACATAGATCTGGTTGTATTTGTTGAGTTTAGTGTTGCAAATTGTTGTGTTTTATATACCCGAGATGGTAAGCAACTCTAGTACTTATGGAAACTCAAAAACTGGTTCGAGCTATTTGCTTGGAAACTTGTTTTGGTGGATGGAACCATTGTGGAGATTATTTTCTCTAGGATGTTAGTGTTTCATTTCATGGTTATTTGGACTGTGAATAAATCTGTAAATGGCTTGTTTTGTATCACCTTGTGGAAACTTTGACTGTTGTAAATTTTGCATGCACAGTAAAACCGTATATGGTTTAGTTTTGTATTTCTTCTTGTGAAAAGCATTGACTGTTATTGAAATTCGTAGGCACTATGGATAAGCTAGTATATGGTTTAGTTTTGTTTTTCTTCTTGTGAGAAACATTGACTGTTATTGAAACAACATGCACTGGAGAAACCATATATGGTTTAGTTTTGTGTTTCATCCTGCGCAAACTTGATTGTTTTTGGAACAATATCGAACTTGAAACTTGGGTTTATTATCTTTGATAATTTGTACTGTGTTCAAAGCCACTTAAGGCATGGTGCTTGTGAACTATTTGTTGTTACTATTTAACTATTACTGTAGGTTTGTTATGAACCCAAATTTCATGTTTTGTAGTCGTTTGGACCGGACTCTATTAAATATCTTACATTCAATATGGGAAACTAGGTTTGAAAGGATTTTAACTAAAAATGGAAGCTAGTTGTTCATAGAATGAATTGTTTTATAAGAATTTTCTTCTTACTCGGATCTAGCTTTATCTTTTGCTGTGTATTTAGGATTTGTGATATTGAGATGCATCACTATACAATTAGTTTATTACTTGGTGTTTATAAATTGAAATGGTAACCTGAACATTGTGTTGATTAAGATATTATAGTCTTTTGATTATTTTATAAACTATTGAAGGAACATGTTGTTACCCTAACTTGGTTACATGTATTTGAATGGTCTTGATTCTTCGATGGTGTTTATGCTTTGCATTGTGCTTGGAATTGTAATTGATTCTTGGACTATACGTATTATTTTTGATGTTTGATCTTGTATTTTGTTGGAAACCCAATCTATAGTTCTTGTATTTATGAGTTGGCATACCGCTGAGACAGCTTCTACTTTTCCCGAACTATGGGGAAGGCTTGAGTGTTATCAACTTCTTAGATTCTTACCTCTTATTGGGTCCAATAAATTTATGTTATGTCTTGGAAGATTGATTGCGATTCAAAATTGATTGTGGGTTATGTATGAACTTCATTATTACAATGTTTCAATGGATGGCATAATCTAGACATTATAATGTGAAGATTTGGAAGGAAAGTAGCAATTAGTTTTCTTTTCCTTTAATTTGATCTTGTTCTCTATCTTTGGAACTATTACAAGAGCTTAAACGGTATGCATGAGAGGAGGTAAAACTGTTTAATTAAGTTGTAAAGAAAAGATTAAATTGGGATCATATCCTATTAGGTCTCCTTTTCTAGTACAGTTGGGTTAAGTTCTTTGGTTGGAACCTCCTGATTTTTATTCTTATTGGAAAAGGAAATCAGTGTTTATTAGTCTTGTATACTTTTCATTTGACTGAAATGAAGTAGAATGAGATTGAAGTTAGGTTGGCAAAAGAAATTGTAGCTTGTTGTTGACTGTTAATCCATCACTTCTTCTTGAATTTATTTCATATGGATTTATTTTGATGAATACCTTAAATTGTTAAATTTTAAAGTAGAGTTACTTTAAAGGAACAATTTAAATCATGATATACACTGTTTTAGATTTGCTGATGGTTATGTACCTTGGGAAATTGAATACTTTCTTTTCTTCCTTACATGAAAGTGAGATGAAACATCTAAGAGGGATTAAGATGTAAACACTTCTGTATCTTATAGTAAAGATATGAGTTGTATTATATTTGGTAGTTTGGAAACAATGATATGTTATGTTTTGTTGTTTGGTAAAGATAATTGATGGAATCAATTATACTTTAATTTATAGGACAGGTATTATAGATTATATTCTTTTTTTTTGTTAAACCTATTTAGTATTGCTCTTCTTTTTATTGATATTACTTATGCATAGGGAGTATGAATTACTTGTTGTTCATTAAAGCAGGGTTGTTTTTATTGGAACAATTAGTAGAATGCACTTCATTTTAAGGATTAGTGCTTACCATGCTTAGTTCATCAACTAACCCATGCTAGCATTTTTGTAGATGGACTTCATAAGTGATAAAAGAAGGCAAAAACTTATATTTTGAATTGGCTGATCTAAGTTGATTCTTGAGAAGAATTGTGATCTTTTCTTAAGTTTTATTGAAGAAGAAAAGTTATTCTATTTTGAATGAAGGTTGTTGTCATGCAAGATGTCCATGTGCATAAGTTGTAAGTGTATAAGCTTTGAAAAGGAAATGCGAATGAGAATTTACTTGCATGGATTATGTAAATTATCTTGTACTTTTGCAAAAGAAATGGAATCCTATTCGTTGATGTTCTTCATGTTAATTATATGTTTCGATGAGTGTTCTTGGATAAGTAGAAAAAATGGAATTAGATTATTTTCTCTAAACGTGAAGCAACTAAATAAGTTGTAGACAATCAACGGTCTTATCTAAACAATTCATATTATTAAGGTAACGTGTGATGAACTTACAATGGCAACTATGAAGTTTATAGGGAACATAAAGGGTGTGTTAAACCATAGAACTTTAGAGGATAACTCTTCCTCTCTTATTAAAAATTTAGCAAAAAGGGAGATATGATTATAATCATTAGACTTCATTTAATAAAGTCTACCAAGTTAAAAGCTTGGTGGTTTTACACTTCCTTTATTAGTTAAATCACATTAAATGAAACTTAAGAGGTTTTTGTCCTTGTTTCTTAGTGGTTGTTTATTTAGCCAATGTTAACGAACATCAAAAGAAACCTTAAATTTAAGGAAGTTATGCAAGGGTTAATGGAACCTGATTTGGAAAGGAACTTAGGGAGAGTTGGATTAGAGTCAGGGTAGGGTTGCTGAAATCTACCTTTAGGAATCCAAATTAATTTAACTTTAATAATCTCCTAAGGGTATGTATATCTTGACGAGGTTGTCTGTAGGATGTTGGCACATGCCGACTACAAGGTTGTACCTTTGAGAAGATTAGGATCTTCTCAAGGATACAACACTGTAGTTGACATGTGGCAACACCCTTCTACATTGATCGTCTAGATCTACACACTTTTAGACTTGAACTTAGTTTCTCTCCAGGACTGGGTAGTAGTGTAGTTGTGATATGAAGCAGCCCTCTAGGACTTAGGGTATCTTGGCACATGGGGTTGACCTAGGTTGACCTAGTATGCCAATCTATCCTAAGTCTTTGTGAGCTCCTTCCTATCATAACCTACGATGTTAACCAGAACTAGGGATAAACCTTGGGCAAGAGGACTGATGAAAGTCAGTAGAGGACATTCTAGATAACAATAGAGTGGGGTGAAGGACGTATTCTAGATTGATGAGTATGTCATCAAGGAATAAGTAATACGAATAGTATGTTAAAATATTTGGCCAAAGTATCGCAAGCTGTTGGTTGCGTTGTCTTATGTCACCTAGTCTAAGGATCGTGATGTAGATGAATATTGGTAACAACTATTTAGTTAGGTTCCTTAGACAGATCACTCAATACCCAAAATAGGGTAAGAGAACCAAGTATACGTAGTATACAGAAAAGTATTCAATACTTAGTGTTAAACATGAATAGATTGGTAGTTTACCGAGTCATTACAGCTGCATATGGTTATCTATTATAAGAATGGTTGTTTTTGGAATGTGTGTTCTAAATTACATATTTAGAACAAGGAACATTACTAAAAAAAAATATTCCCTTGTTTCTAAAGTCTTAAAATGGGAATTTTACAATATACCCTTTAAGTCTCTTGGTCTACTCATAAATTTTATGATAACGTAGGGAAGATTTTTCAATTACTAGATGTATGATTGTTTCTCTTTTTGACACCTAATTAGAAAATTGTAACTAGTATGTCCTTGGAAATGGCACCAAAAATGATGGGTGTCATTATTCCATTCATTTAATAAACTCTCAATTGATGTCATATTCAAACCAGGGGTGTGTCTGAAGCTATATGCAACAAGAAGAATCTTAGTGATCTAGTAATTGATTATAGGTATTTATTATTTTTATATTTTCTGGGGGTTTTTATAGTGTCTTTAGGATTCCCTAGAAAAATCCTTATTAAAACTATACTATAAGAAACTTGCTGAAATAAACACTCATTGCTGAAATAAATAAATCTTCATAATTAAACGTGTTGTTGGAAATGAAACACACTTTTACAGAATGAAAAAAATTACTGGAAGTAAACACACTCTTGCAGAATGAAACAAATTGCTGGAAGTAAACACACATTACAGAAGTAAACACTCTTTCTTGGAAATAAACACACATTTGAAAATGGTTGCAAGGAAATAAGAGTCTAACATATTACACCCGCAGTATAAGTACGTGGCAAAATTCAAATGAAGAATAAAAACATTTACAGAATTAACACTTAACATATTTACACAAATTACTTAGAAATATAAATACCAATAAAACAAAGAATCTTGCTTCTTGGAGGAGTGGGCCCTTGCTCCACCTTGAATTAGGAGTTGAAAAAGTATGATTCTCTCAAAACGAAATGGCTATCTTATTACTGAAATGTTTTGTCTTACAAAATTCACTGTATATCTATCATATATCTAATCTATCTATAGGTCCTTACATATATTTCATCATCTGAAGATGTATTTACAATAAAAATTGCTTAATAGCTTTCCATCTATTAATAGGCTCTAATGAGACAAAATTGTGTAAAGTAGATGTGGAATTTAGGAACCTTGTTGGACATACAATTGTCTGATCTTGCATATGTATTTTTAGAGTATGAAGAATCGAAATCTATTGATCTACTCCTGATTGGAAGGCCCATTGATTTCTCTATCACCGATGTTGTCAAAATAAATAGATTCCCATTGATTCCGGAACTTTGGAGAAGTTCCAAAACTAAAGGGAACTATTCCAAAACTAACTGCAAAAGTTCTAGAGCTAAGTGCCGAGTTCCGAACTAAGTCCAAGGTTCCAACTAAGCGATAGAGTTCCTTTGCTATGTGATGGAGTTCTAAAACTAATCCTAGAGGTTCTGGAGCTAAGTCGTATTGAAGCCAATGTTCCCAAAAATGTGTTGGTTGCTTCATACTTTGTTCTTCTGACTGAATGTGACATGTTTTATTACAAAAACTGAATTTCCACACACTTTGTTAGGAATTATAGAGTTTTTAGATGTTAGAAATAAATCCAACAAAAGATGGAAAATTACATCCTAACTTATACTAGATCAAACAAAAGTCACAAAATGCAATCAAACTTGATAAAAAGGAGAGTAAAATAAGATCATTTATTGCACATTAATGAGGCATATTTTGGCCTTATCACCAAGAAACAAATAATTCATTTATAATATCACAGTATAACAAAATAACAACATATTAGTAATGTGAATGCTACTAATATTTCCTAATAACTTTTCCAAATCAATGATAACTCATTCCATGCAAGCTTAAAAAACAATTCAAAACCGCAATTAAATTGGAAAATCAACCTAACAATCCAATCATGTTTTATTTAGCTTCATATCGTAAAAGTTAATCACACAAATCAAGGATTTGAGATTCTCTTTCCTCATCTATAAATAATCACTCATTCTTCTCCAATTATCATCTTTGGAAGCTTTGAAATTTTCATCGTTATTGTGTTGGATTATCATTTAATTTCACATGCCAATACACTATCCAATTGATGAAAAATTAACAATAAAATCAGTCATTCAATCATGTCACTCATATGATGAAATATACCTCCATTCATAACACCTTTAGAGCATCCAAAAACAATTTGATCAAGAGATTCAACAAGCTCGATGCTTCATTTCAAGCTTTAGCAGCTCATCCGAGGTTCTAAGCAGATGTTTCACCTTTTTCTTAGATTGTTTCTTTGAAGTGTTGACAAAACAGATAGGGTAACGGGTGTAGGAGGAATACCTGTTCAAATTTCGGTTGATGGGTTGTTGTGCATGTATGACTTCTGAATCCACAACTGATCGTGAGAACTTCCTTTTGGCTAGGAGGAACTACCTGTAATGAAAACAAGACCACCAAAAGAAATCAAACAATATGGGCAAAGAACTCGCATAAAGATATGCTAGATCCGAGAAGTTTGGTACTTCTTAGATGGTCATCATCCACTATTTTAAATAAATTAATTTGTAAACAAAGTACATCCTATTTTTATTTTAAAATGATTTAGGTATCTCACTTAAAACACAATAAGAAAATATATCTAATCTAATAGGCTAAGCTAGAATAGAATCCAAAGGTCAAATGATTGGTTCTGGGTCTCTACAGTTTGATATTTAGGTTTATGGTAGGTCACAGTGACCGAGGGTGAGGTAAGATTAGGTGGGTAAGTCTTTGTTTAAGGTCGTGTGGGTAAACACAGAGACCGGTGTCGGTCGGGGGCTGATCGACGATGGTTAGGTATAACTAAAGTGCTAGTTACTTTGTGAGATCTGGAAATGTCACAGAACAGGGTTTTGGTCTCCTTTGTGATTACACAAAGGATTTTGGTTGGTCGGGATGAGGTATTGGGTGACTAGAGTAGGATTTTACGAGGTTTTAATACGTCTATGGAGGTGAAATTTTTAGAGAAGTTCAATACGAGAGAAAGATAAACAATGGATGATAAAATGATGATGAAACGAAATAATTAGGAAAGTATGATGTTGTACTTGGATTTTGTTCCCGAAGGCCTCGTGTGTGAAGGAAGGAGGTTCGATGATGGGCTCAAGGCTATAAGTGATCACCAACTAAAGAAAATCTTCTCGCATGGGCTGCATGCACACTCCACTTTGCTTGGATAGATCAAAACGTGGCTAGGATGGTTATGCAAGAGAAGATACTCAATCTCCTTTCTTGATGTGAGTTTTCATTGGAATTTACTCTCTGAAGATGCGTTATCTCTCTAAGATTTGTTCTTTCTCATCAAATTTCTCCCAATGTCTTCCAACTTCAAATTTCTAACTTCCAACCTTGATAATAAGGTTGTTTTTGGGTTAAAAGGGGTAACCGACGGTAGTCGAGATTAACTAGTAACGGTTAGGGGTAAACCGATGGAGGTCGGGATTAACCAGTAACGGTTGCTAGGGGTAACCGACGTCGGTCCAAGGCAAGATTTCCTAGGTTTACTAAACTAGGAGATCCTCCCGATTTCTTTGGATATCATGTTGTTATCCCATAGATTAGACTCGAGATCCTTTTGTGAACATGCAGGGAATGTGGTTAGAGGGAATGTAGGCATTGATTTTTAGGGTTTGGGTAAGTCTTAGTTAGTTATGGTAACTTGCTAAGAATAGGTCTTAGGTTGAGTTAGCCTAGTGAGGTGTCTAAGTGAATCAGATGTGTAGATATTATTTAAATAAGATATTTAAATAATAAATATAGTGAGGATAATACATTAATTTAATTTAATTAATTAAATTAATATTAGTGTGGTGAAGGGGGTCATGGCTAGGTAAATGTAATAAAGGGTGTTTATATGTCGAGGGATGAAAGGGGAGTGTGACCTAATTTTAGTGTCTAAATTTTGCCCCTTTTTGTTGTGTAGCTTGTATTGGTAAGTGATGTGGTTGCCCCGTATGAGGGTGAAGGTGATCCCCTCAAACTAGGAATCGACGAGGCAAACAGGATGAAGTGGTGACTGGTTTGATAAAAGGTAAATGTAAAGAAAAAGGAAAGTGGGTATAGGGAAAAAGGGGTGAAACGTCTACTCAAAAAATCTAGGTAATGGGTCGTGGTCACAGGTAGCAATAGTAAAATGCACGCACACATATAAACTACAACATGCTACCGAGTTGAAGAGCAGGCAAACTCTACATCGTCTAAGGTCGATAGGTTTATCCAAACAAGGTTGAAGTGAATCCGGTATCCAAGGTATAGGATAAGGTCAAGAAACACAACATAGGTTAGGTGCAAGAACGTTTAGGTATGTTCCGATACACCAAAGGTAGGGTCGATAAACAACACGGAATAGGCTAGGTAAGGTCATCGTGTCAATCAACACAGTAAATGTTGACACAAGGTGTAACAAACACATGAGGTTAAAGGTCACTAGCGATGGTCCAAGTCCAAATATCTAGGTCATTGCATGGGTAAGGTTGAGGTAAGGGTACAATAACAAGTCCCCAAAGGAGGAAAAATGGAGGCGAGAAGTGACAAGGTCGAAAGGTGAGCTAATGGGTCGAGTAAAGGTATGGGGTAAATAGTAAGGTAAAGGGTGGGGTAAAATGATAAAGTAGGGGCAATGTGTAGGTAAGGGTGACTGATGGCGGTCATGTATAACTGACGTCGGTATAGGAGAACCAACGATGGTGAGGTAGGGCATGAGATCGATGTCGGTCAAGGGGAACTAACATTGGTTAGGTCGGGTTTGGTATAAAAATAAAAAAATGCATTTTGATTATTCATTTGTGATTTGTGAAGTGAAGAAAAGATAAAAAGAGAGAAAGTGAGAAAAGTGTTTGGAGGAAACGGGACAGTGAGTTGGCAATGGGATTTGAATATGATTGGGTTGGTCGGTGAGCGGTCTATGAGATCTTCGTGAGAGAGTTGATTGGTTGGAGGTCAGGGTAGATAGTTGGTGATGGTAGAGGTAGGAGAGGGATCGGCGGACCACCAACACAGGCCACTAGACGTGCCACCAAGATGGCAGGCAGTGCGATGAGGTAAGCGCCTAACTCTATAATGTTAAGTAGATAGAGTAGAGGGTGTAAGAGTTGGTATTTGGAGGGTTTTGTGGGTTTTTGTATTTTGTGGGCGGAAAAAAAGTTAAATTGGGTATGGGGAAAAATGGGCAAAAAAGAGGAGGGGGTAGGAAATTGGATAGGTGGGGTGGGTAGGGGTTTTGGGGTAGTGTAGGTCATTGTAGGTGGGTAAAAGGGATAGGTGGGAGGGTTTTAGAAAAGGGGGGTTTGGGAAGTCATGGATTTTTCCGTGACGAAGGACCGTGTCGGTAAAGATTAGCCAAAGATCGGTTGAGTAGAACCGAGATTAGTCACCTAATAGGTGACCAATGCCGGTTACGTGGTAACCGTGGTCGGTCAAGTTGAACCAGTATTGGTCACCAAATAGGTGACCAATGCCGGTTTAAGGGTGACCGGAGTCGTTAGGATGAACCGGCACCGGTCAAGATTTTAGGCAAAAGGGTCCAAAAAATGATGTAGGTGAGGTGGTTGAGATGGGTAGGGTAAAAATAGGGTGGTGGGTAATGATAAGTGATGAATAAGGTCATGGTAAAGGTAGATTAATGTTGTGTTTGGATTGGATGCGGTAGGTCGGTCACGCTTACATATGCGGACATGGTTCCGTCACTTCAGTGACATTGTGTGGCTTAGTGAGCCCTTTGGAGCTACAACACATGGAGGCAGTGGGCTTGAGTGGTATTTGGTGCTACCGACATGCTATTTGGTAGCCTAGTTTGATGGTCGTGCTCATCAATAGATGGGACTTCACGACCAACATGTTCCACCTTCCGATGGGTGAGATGACTATCACCCTGGAGGACATGTTCTAGGTTCTAAGGTTACCCATATTGGGGTCCTAGGTGTAATCTATATCCTTTGAGGCCTCATAGAGCTAATCGTGATAGTATTTGGTGAGGGCAAAGGAGTTGAGCTTCGATAGTGCTAGTTCAAGCTATGGCGAGATGTACCTAGCCCATCCGGATGAGATGAGGCTAGTAGTTTTGTTGATGGAGGAAGTGTGCTACTATGCACTTCCCGATGCAGAGGGTGGATACTTTCCCTAATCACTGATGGGGGTGCTCCATGATATGATGGTGCATGAGACATGCTTCACTTGGGCACCAACATTCTTAGTGCAACTTTATAGAGAGTTGTGGGCATATGGGCGGTTGCGCAGGTTCATCCTGTGTTGAACATTTATACTACACTGCTGAGCCTATGTGCACATAGTCTATGTTTGACCTATAGGGATGCCCCGAGTAGATACATTCCCACCGAGATGTGTGTGGTTAGGATACAGGTGATTGGTGCTGGTTGCAGGAGAGCGGAGGTCGGATAGGTTGACATATGATGTGGCCCATTTTTGGTAGCTATTGGAGGGGTTGTCTGGAGTGGACATTATCTAGAGACCATATGTGGGATTCCCCTCATATAGGCACATGTATGAGGATCTAGCTAAGCTCTGGCTAGATAGGTGGATACAGGGTCGCCACACTGGGGAGGATGAGATGATCTCAATCGATAGGATCTAATGACAGTTCGGGCTTGTACAAGATATTCCTTCACCCTTCCCACAGTATCAAAGAGATGACATTTAGAGACATCTCCTCTACCACAGCCTATAGTGCCTACAGGAGATGAGGAGAAGCCAAAGGGATTCGTGGATTGATGACGCGATGCACATATAGGTATAGCAAAGTGGTGGGTTACTCACTTATGAGCCATACCACCTAGAGTAGGGCAGCCATACTTAGCTACCGTGATAAGCAGAGAGATGCCCTACAAAGGGTGTAGTGACATTGATCACATAAATAGGTATACTGTAGACACATCTGGAGGGGTCAGAGGCAGAGGTAGCAGAGCTACGAGTATAGGTGGCTAGTCTGCAGGCCCAGATGGTGGATGGAGGGGGTGGAGGAGATAGAGGAGATGGAGATAGGGATGGTCAGGTGGTAGCCTTACAGGCTCAGTGGTAGGATTACAGGGCCATTTGGCCACAACCCAGGCACATATTGGGGTCTTACAGGCCCAGATATAGGCACATGGATAGGGGCACCACCACAGGTGCATGGATCTGGTCCTAGTTCACAAGCTAGCGCAAGGTAGATATAGGGGCCGAGACCTATGGGACCACCATAGACCATGCCTATATCCAGGCTACGGGATGCCCTAGGTGAGGCATGATATTATCAGGACCAACTCATGGCAGCCGAGATAGACTTCCTCTCTTACAGAGAGTATAGGGCACAACAGGCATCCAATGAGAGGATGAGATCCCACACACATAGTGTGGATAACATAGGAGGGTAGCGAGCTCCGAGGCCTAATTAGGGTGAGGCCACCAGTGCATGGTGACCAGAGCTAGGTGATGTGCTAGCAGGGACATAAGAGGCCAAGGGTGCAGGTGACACAGAGATGGAGGACATCTGAAAAGATGTCTAATATATGTCCACCTAATTTTTGAGGTATATTAGTGATTATTTGATATATATTCCAGCCTACATGCCGAAGACAGTGAGGACGTATGAGTGATTGTTATATATTGTGAACATATACTAGCTCATGTGCTTTGAATATTTTGTATTGATTCATTCATTATTTTTGTATATATGAGACCGACCTATGTGCCTGATGACATTTTGTATTGTATATCAGCCTACGTGCCGACATTTTTGAGATGATGGCCATGATGAGACATGCATGTATTTTGAGATACACAGTTATTGATTTATACGATGAGATTCATGGTATTTGGTGATGTGTTAATGTGTTTATGAGATATCGGTTTATGGCTTGTGTTAGATGAGATATGGATGTGTTACTTTGATATGGATGGAAATTAGGTGAGTTAGGCATGATGGAGTCAGGTCAGTTTAGGCATGGATCGAGTCAGTTATAGGCATGGATTGAGTTAGGTTATAGGCATGGATTGAGTTAGGTTATAGGCATGGTTGAGTTAGGTTTGGTAGGCATGGATGAGTCAGGTTGGTTTAGGCATGGTTGAGTTAGGTTATAGGCATGGATTGAGTTAGGTTATAGGCATGGATTGAGTCAAGTTATAGGCATGGTTGAGTTAGGTTGGTTTATGATTCATTATTGTTTGTAATGAATGATACTATGGGTCATATGGGAAATGTTGTATAATCTATGCATAGTGATGATAGAGGGATGGTAGGTGTAATAAATGTATAAAATGGTAAACAACTTGTTATGTATGTGGCTTGATTTCTAATTTTGTTAGAAAAGGGGAACTAAGTGAAATGTGGGGTAAATGGTGAGTTAGGCATGGTTGAGGAATTGTTTAGGGTAGAGAATGGCTAAGCTAACCTCCAAGGGCCCCATGCCCTTGGAGTGCTACCTACATAGTCCCGATGTGAAAAGGAACCTCAGGCCGATGTAGTTCTCCCATGAGCTAGGGAAGAATATGAAAATGAGTTGGTAGGTTTGTGGGCATGTAGTTGGTTTAGGTGTAATAGATGTGGGTAGATTATAGGTAAATTGATGTAGGTGAAGGTGATTATGGTGAAAGGGGAGGGCTACCCCAAAGGTAAGTGTCGAGGACCAAGTCCTGTATAAGGTAATCAAAATGTCAACAAAGATGGTTAAAAGATAAGAGGGGGGAATAAAGCCACCTGATTGGGTAGGATCATACCGAGTAGATCATACCATGGAGGGGATGATGAACACAAGACCTGAAAGGTATTGCATGATTAACGGTTCTACAGTGAAAGTAGTCATAGGATCACCAAATGTCGAAATTCCAAGATGTCCCTTGAGGTAATTTAGGAAATGAGAGTGGAAATAGTAAGGTGGGTGGAAGGTAGTTAATTGTATATGTTTTGAGTGACATGTCTTTTGGGCAAGAGTTTTGAGGTCACAATGGGCAAGTTCGTGACTAAAAGGTTTTTTGTTTTGATAGATTGATCAATGCGGGAAGTCTATATGGGATAAATAATATGGTTCTCCTTGAGGTATTCGTGAAGCCGCTCGATGTGGGAAGCTTCGGTTTCTATTGTTTTTATTTTTTTAATTTTTTTGAAAGCTTCACATAGTTTTCCTTCTTGGGAACAGTCTATTTATAGGACCAATTTGGTCGAGAGGAAGATGTCCTTTTGAGGGAGTCATCTTTTAATTAGAAGTTTTACTCAAGGAGTTTGGTCCCATTGGAGGTCTTTGAAATCATGGAAAAGAACAAGGTGAAGGATAGGACTTTGTTCAAAAGGAAAGGTGGAATGACCATGGGATCTCATCTAAAGATAGACAAAAATTATCCATGAGAATCATGCTATGTGCAGTGTTGTGGTACACATATTCAAGAGAAGATAACAAGTGACGGTACTCACATGATTCTTGTTTAATCATTAGGGAGGTGTATGAAGTGGATAATGCTCAAGGGATGAGCCTATAAAGAGACAAAGGGTGAGGTAGGAAAATGAGTCAACAATATAATTCTTGTAGATGCAATGCGTTAAGGGGTTCAGGTTCAGGTTTACCCTCAAGTGAGGATAAATGATAGGAACCCAATCCATAGGTATGAGTTACGATGTATGGTCCAAGCCAATTAGGAGCAAATTTTCCCTGTTTACCTTTTTCTGCTTTGGTTATGTGTTTATTTTCTTTCAAGACAAGGTCACTGACTTAGAAGGTGTGTTCATGAACACGTTTTTCATAAGCATATTTTATACCTTTTTGGTAAACTTGAAGGTGATCCAGAGCGTTAAGACGACATTCATCTAATAACTCTAGTTGTGCTAAGCGGTCCTGACAAAAGTCATCATCAGTAAGAATGTCATGGAGAGAAATGTGGAGTAAGGGGATCTGGACTTTGAGAGGTAGAACAACCTCTGTACTGTAGACCAGCGAAAAGGGTGTGGCCGCAGTGGAAGTGCGAATACTAGTGCGGTATTCCCATAGAGCAAAAGGAATGTGCATATGCCAATCCTTCCCAATATCATCAACCACTTTCATGAGAATTTTTTTGAGGGTTTTTTTAGTGGATTCGGCTTGGCTGTTGGTTTATGGGTAATAAGGTGATGAGAAACTAAGTTGAATTCCAAAGGTGTTGCAAAGTTTTTGTAGTGTTTTGTTTTTGAATTGTTTTCCATTGTCAGTGATGAGGTGATGAGGGACACCAAAGTGATAAATGATGTGATGGTTAATGAACTCACATATTTTCTCAGCTTTCATGGAGATGAGTTGTATGGATTCCACCCATTTTGTGTAGTATTCGGTAGCAGTTTTGATCTATTGATGGCATTGGGAAGAATGAGGATTGATTTCTTTGACAAGATCCAAACCCCATTGAGAGAAGGGCCAAAGGTCATGAGCGACCTGTAAGGCATGACTAGGTGTATGATGAAGGTTGGAATGTTGTTGGCATTTCACATAGCATTTGACATAGTCGCAACAATCATGGTTAAGGTTTGGCCAATAATAGCCTAGGCGAAGAATACGCTTAGCAACAACAAGGCCACTAAAGTGACCTCCACATATGCCATCATGAACCTCCTTAATGGTATAAGGAATTTCTGAATTTGTGAGGCATCGTAAGAGAATACCATCAAAGTTGGGCTTATAGAGGAGTCCCCTAGAATGAAAAAATGAGAGAACTTTTTAAGGAAGGCACGTTGTTTGTTATGGGTGAGATCAGGAGGTAAGATGGAGAGAGAAAGGTAGTTGGAGTATTGTTTATACCAAAGGTCACTCCAAATCGGGGTTGTCATTTCGATCGAGTAAAAATCATGAGGTAAATAATAAGGTAAATGGAGGTGTTGTATGGTGAAAAATATTTTGGAATTGGCGGGGAAGCAGGCATTGGGGAAGCTAAGCGAGTGCCATGGTATCTGCAATTTTTTGGTTGAACGTGGATGGTTTAAAGGGTGTAATGATCAAAGGTGGTCAAAAGTTTTTCTACATGATGTTTATACTTTTGAAGTATCTCATTATGACATTGGTACATACCATTGACTTGGTTTACGACCAATTTTTAATCACCAAAGATGTGGATTGATTTGACATCTAGGGCATAGGTGGCCTGGAGACCTAGTATGAGCACTTCGTACTGCAATATTGTTGGTGCATTCAAAGTCTAATTTGAAAGACAAAGGCATGGGTTCTCCATCTAGAGGAATGAGGATAACACCATCCCTGCCCCCATGCTGACACTTGGAACCGTCGAAGAACAGTGTCATTTGGTAAGGGGGTTCGTCCAGGGAAAGAGTAGCAATTGACTCATCAGAAAGTCAAAATTAGAAGGTTGGTCCCCGGAAATAGGTGCATCAGCCAATTGATTGGTGATATCCTCGCCCTTGATGGACTTTTGGTGGATGAATTCAAGGTCAAGATCGAGATAAAAGCATAAGCTATCACACACCATGCTGATTTTGATAAGGTTTGGTGTACATGAAGTGTAAGGGATTGGAGTTGGTCACAACATAGGTTTTTGGTTGAGTAGGTAATGGTGGAATTTAGTGGTAGCGAAAAATAAATCTAAGCAAAGATTTTCTAGATGGTTGTATCGGGTTTCATAGTCCAAAAGAGTACGGATTATGTAATAAACCACTTGCTCCCCGTGTTATTCATCATGATGAGCGAGCATGGCTCCCAAGGAATGATTGGTAGCTGATATGTATAGGTAAAAAGTTTATCATCTTTAGGTGGAATGAGTACAGTGGTTGGAGAACGTATTATTTTAGGGCCTCAAAGCTCTATGATAGTCATCAACCCCATTAAAGGAGACATCCTTCCTAAGCAAATGATGAAATGGTTGACACCGATCGAGATAATTATGAAATGAAACGACAAATAGATCGGAATTTACCTTCCAGGCTACGGAGTTATTTAAGGTTAGTGGGTGGAGGCATTTCCAGAATGGCCTTGACTTTAGCAAGGTCAACTTCTATACCACGGAGAGAAACAATAAATTCCAAGAGTTTTCCCGAGATAACCTGCAAAGATGCACTTTTTAGGTGGAATTCGGATGTAATATTTAATGAGGTGGTCAAAGATGGTTTCAAGGACGGTGAGGTGCTCAGGCGTGATGTTTAGATTTTACCAATATATCTTCCACGTAATCTTCTAATATGTGATGCATGATATCATGGAAGATGTAAGTCATAGCATGTTGATATGTAGCACCAATGTTTTTAAGGCCAAAAGACATGACTCGATAGTAAAAGGTTCCCCAAGGGGTAATGAATGCGGTCTTGTGCTAATCTTCTAGGGCAAGCAAAATTTGGTTATAGCCTGAGAAGCCATCCATGAGTGAGAGCATCTCATGACCAGCAAGTGAGGTTAACCAACCGATCAATACTAGGAAAGGGAAAGTCATCTTTTGGGTAGGTGAGGTTGAGGTCATGGAAGTCTATGAAAATGCGGAGTCCCCCTGTTGCTTTAGTAATAGGGACAATGTTATAAATCCAACAAGTATAATCAATAGGTAAGATGAAGGAAACAGAAAGAAGGCACTCGAAGTTCTTCTTTGTGAGAAGATAAATCCAAGGGTACATTTTCCTCGGTTTTGTTTGATAGGTTTGGCATCGGGAATGGTTACGATATTATGGACTACTATGGTGGGGTCAATACCAAGCATGTCTGCGTAAGACCAAGTGAAAGTGTGGTTATGATCTCGGAGAAAAGAAGTGATGGCTTCCTAGTTAGCAACATCTAAAGATTGTTTGATCTTTAGGATGTGTGGGTCATTCTGAGTATGAATGTTGATCTCGATAGTCGATTCATTCAACATGGTTTGTGTCTCAGAGGGTAACAACCGATGAATATATGATTCTTCTGCACCAAGGTAGGTGAGTATGGATTCATCATCTTGACATTGAACAACGTTAATGGTAGGTGTGTTGTCATTGATCATCTCAGGATACAGGAATGGAAGAGTGGAAGGGGCCTCACCTTCACATTGATAAGTCAAAGGCCCCAAGGAAATGGTGTTTATGAAAAAAAAAAGTTAGGAGGGATAGATTCAAGATCCATCAACTCCATCGGTGAGGGTGGTGATGAAGGTGGAGAAGGGCTAGGGTCCGCAATGAGTTTAATGCGGGCCTATTTAGTAGGAGGTTCGGGAAGCTGATACCACTACGATCATTATGTTTTCGGGAGGTACATGGAATAATGGTATGGTGGCCTTTCTCATAAAAACCAAAACAAAAACCCTTCCACACACAATGGTGTAGGAAGGTGTGGGAAAAATGGCAGCTTGGTAAGTGATTGGAAGTCTGCGCAGAAAATGGGTGGGGTTGTGATGGTGCTTCAATTGTGTAAGTGGTTATATCAAGTCCCCAATAGGTGAGACTAGTACGAAGATGAGGAGGACCATAAAGGAGGTGTTCTCCCAGTATAGTGATCATAACGAGGGTGTTGGTGAAGACGTCCATACTGCAAGTGCGGGAGTAAGGAATGTGTCGACACTATATAGGCGGTACTCCCACAAAATGAGGTGTTGAAAAACACCTTCCAAGGGATCATTGGTTGGTATGTAGGTAGCTGATATAGATGATGTGTCAGAGGTCGATGTAGAGGTGGGGTTAACAGATTGGGAAACTAATGGATCAGCCATGGAGGTTATAGCAATAGTAGGAATGGAGGAGGTATGTGCGGTGAAAGCAATGGTTATACTTGGTAGGTGGAGGTGTAGGTGGAGCAAGTATTGGCTATGGAAGTAGACTTCTTGACAGTATGAGCACATCATTGGGTCGGTAAAGCATGTTACAAATTTTGAAATGTGATGGGTTAGTTGGAATGGTATAAGTGTGTCCTTCATATTCAAACTTCACACAACGATGCAAAGTGGAAGGAACACAACCCATGACACGGATCCAGGGTCTACCAAGAAACAAGTTATATTGGAATTCCCCCTCTAAAACATAAAACAATTTTGGAATAGTATGGGGGCCCACGCGAACGTGAAGGATGAAAATGCCTAGTGTGGAGGTGATAGCGTCATTGAATGAATGCAACATGACCGGATGTTTATGCATGCAATTTTTAGGTATGCACATTTGAGAAAATGCATGGGATGAAATGATGTTAATGCTAGTGCCTCCATCAATCATCACATGACATACCCGTATGTCATCAATGTGGACAAAGATGAAGAGGGATGGGTCAGGTCATCATTTTGGTGTGGCGCGATCTCCTCCTCTGAGAAGCTAAGGGAGGCTACTTGGTGGACAAGGTGAGGTGAGGATGAAGGTGGTAATTTGGTGAGAGAGGCTACATGATGGGGTGTGATGATGGAGGCTACAGGTGTAGGGCATTGGGTAAGACCTCAATATATTGAAGAACCTCTGTGAGGGATTGACGATGGGATTATGAGGTTTAGATGAGGTCGTATAAGGACATTTTGAGGGGAGATTGGTGTAGTTGTTTGAGAATGGTGCAATGTGTGACGCATTAGAAATGGGATATGTAGGGCTGCAGATAGTGATTTTAGGTATGGGTACAGATGGTATATTGGGTATAGGATTGGTTGGTGGGTCAGCTACCTTTTCTTTTCCCTTCTGCACACATGTAGTGACATGTACCATGTTGATTTGAGGAAGTTGGAAAATGGAGAAGGTGTAGGGTGAGTGGTATAACGACATGAAGGAAAAAACCTACTGGAGGAGAAAATCCTGTGAGATCGGTTGGGCACAATGAAATTTGGGTGGTGGTGTGGCAAATTCTCTGATGCAAACCATGTTAATTTCAAATCTTGAGGGTGTCTCTAGGAGCTGCAAGGTTGGAGGTTGTGATTGTTGAGTGGGTAGTGTGGGAATGGGTGTTGGTGAAGCAGGGTCCTTGTCAAGATGGTCATCTTCATCAAAGTTAGTTTCTAGTGGACACAATTGGATAAGGATGGTTTTTAAGGCCTTGCAGTTCTCCATATCATGCCCTGGCACACAATGGTATGCGCAAATTTTAGTATCATCAAACCCTTTTGGCTTGGGTTTGAGGGGGTTGTAAGGTCAGAGTGGCGGTAATGTGATAATAGAAGTCTCAAGGAGGTTGGTTAAAATTTTGGAATAGGACCCTACTAGTGGATCACAATGGGAAGTGAACATAGGTTTGGGTGTAGGTGTGGTTGGTTATCGAGGGATTGTTTTTGGAAGTGTAGCAATGGATCGAGCTATGTGTTTAGGTGTCAGCATGGTTTGAGGTATCAGTCAGGTTCATTTTGATAAGGGTACAGAGATGGACGGTAGGAGGGTGTGGGGTTGTTGTGACTACCTTGTTGTGGGGTAGTGGGGTTTTATTTTTGGGTTGCACCTTCTTAGGTAAAGGTAATGTGGGTTTGTGAGGTATAGAAGGAAAAGCAAGTGGAGGAAGAGGGCGAGTTACCCACGGGGATAACGGGGGTGTTGTGAAGGTAGATGATGCAAGTTGTACTTGGGGTGTGAGGGACAATGACTAAATTGTAGTGGGTAGTGAAGCAATAGCTGAAGGTATTGGAGGTATTGGTTGTAAAGAGACTACAAGGGCAGATATAAGTCATGTTGTGTGCCCGAGTAGGTTAGAGGTTTGTGAGGAAGGAATGGGTTGTTGTGTTATTGGTTTATGGATGGGTGAAGAGTGTTTGACCATGTTGGGAAGCCGAGGTCCGAAGGAAGACCGGACAAGTGTGGGTGTGATTGGTGCATTTAGGGTATGAGGTTGATTAGTTTGTTTCTTTGGTTTGGGTGTCAGAGTAGGTGTGGTATTGACGTTGGAGGATGTAGCTAAATCTATTATAAGAGGTGGATGAGTGAGGCTGGTGGTCGGGGTGACCCCTAAAGTGGTAATAGGTTTAGTGGAGGTAGATGTTGTGGGTATAGGTTTGGGTTTAGATATAGGTTGGGTTATGGGTAAGGGTGTGGTGTGAGTGCTAATGGGTATCATGGAAGGGGTTGCGACAAAAGTGGTTATATTTGGTTTGATGGGTGGAAATGTGTTTTGGTAGATAGTGGAGGTGTCATCGAGAGATCTCGCATCGTGTTGAGACAGATAGCAAGAGGTGCCCCCATAAGAAAGCCCTATCCACATAATCTAAGTGATCGGCCAAACATGAGAATGACACATCTATGGGTGGAGTTGGTGAGGACCTAATGGGAATTCCTGTAAAATGCATCTTAGAGATGGGGAATTGGCCAGCTTCAGCTTCCGTGGGTAAGAGAGCTGAAAGTAGGTCTATTGGATGTTGGGTAGCCAATGGGAGAATGTTCTCCAAGAGGCAAAGGTATCTCCATTGGGTCTATGATGGGTGGAAGAGATGATGGGAGCTCCTCTATAAGTGGAGGAATGGATAGGTGCTCCTCTGCAGGTGGAGGAGGTAGTGGGTGCTCCTCTATGGGTGGAGGAGGTAATGGGAGCTCCTCTATGGGTGGAGGAGGTAATGGGAGCTCCTCTATGGGTGGAGGAGGTATGGTAGGTAAAGGCTCTCTAAGTGGTGAAGCTAGGGGTGAGAGGGGCTCGATGTTAGTGGAAGACTCCTTCGTTGGTGATGAAGGAGATGAAAGGTGTTCCTCTATTGGTGAAGGAACAGTGGAGGTTGGTTCCAATGTGGAAGGAGGATTTTGGGCTAGGATTTTGTCTATAGAAGGGATGTGAGGTAATTGAGCGGTGACAGTACCTCGTTAAAGATCGTATGAACCTCACGGTATGGGTATCATGAGTGGATGTCTCACTAGTTTGATTGGATGAAGGGAATGGTTGGGAAACACTTTTTGAAGATTCATAGATTTTAGTTAGGGTGACATTGGGATTATCCACGCTTAACTCACCTTTCTCGAGCATTTCTTAGAAAATATTCTTGAAAGTGATGCGATTTGACGTCACTATGACCCTTTACTCGGTGATAGTTACGAAATCATGCTCTTTATACCATGTGGGCATAGGGTAGCGGGGTTAAAACCAAAGTGTGTGGTTTTATGGGTGGAAGGGTGATGGATCTAGCTTTGATAAGATTTTCTAAGACAAGAGTAAGGTTCCCCAATTGGGTATATTTTCCTTGCTTTTTCTAAATCGAAAAATCTGTGCGTGATAGATTAGATGAGGGTGTAGCCTAATTAGACGGATGAGCTGGGCTGGCCTTGAGTACCACTGCATTAGTGGTACCCTTAGCCTTTGAATAATTAGTTGGTGGTTTGGAAGAAGAAGAGGTTTCATTCAACTTGAATGCCAAATTCTTATTTCGTAATTGGATTTTCTTCTCTTCAATGGCTCGAATCTCTAACTTTTGTGCCATAGTGAATGCCTCATCGAATGTTCGAAAAAGTTTGGACCTGCAAGGTCAAGGAGATATGTCTAGTGTAAGCTCATGTGAAGAGCTTGATGAGTTTAGTTTGTGGCAATTGGAAGGTAAGTTGATTGATCAGTGCCGCGCGTGGCCAGTGACAAAATTTGTGATAGATTCGTCCTCATACTGACGTGTGGAATATAGATCAGTCAAGGTAACCTTCTTGGTGATATTGATAGAGAAATGATCCAAGAAAGCTTGGGCTACTTGATTGAATGAGAATATAGAGTGTTTGGGTAACCCACTATTCCAATCTAATGCAGGTCCAGTGAGGGACATGGGAAAGGTTCTCAAAAGTAGGGCATCGTCATGAGCGATCAGATAACACCTGTGTTTGAATGAGTGCAAATGCTATTGTGGGTCTTCCTTGCTATTGAAGTGGTTGAATTTAGGCATTTCCCAATGCACAGGGTATGAATGGACGGGAATGGATGAGTGAATAGGCTTGTTACAAATATTTTCGTAGGTGAGAGTGTTGCGGGAGCTGAAAACCGATGCCTCCAAAGGTATCGTATCTTGTCCAACATTAATTTAATTAGTTAATTGGTGGGTTGTGATGATTGGATGCCTCCTACAATGTGAAGAGGTTAGTTTTGGGTATATAATGGGGTGGCATTCTAGTGTATGGGGATGCCATATAAGGTGGTGAAGAAGAAGGTCATGAAATAGGGTACGTACCCAGAATGAATAATAGATGGAATAGGTGGTTGTTGGTAGTATGTGCATGGAGGTGGAACAGTCATGGTAACCCTAGTGGAAATAGGGGATAATGATTGTGGAATGGAAAGAACCATGTTCTAAAATGGGGTAGGATTCACTGACACTAGAGGTGGGAATGTAGCTACAGGTATGTGTGAGACATGAGGGGCATATGAGTTTTTGTGTTTGGGGTAGACGTCGAGGGTATGGTGGATGTGGTAGGTGCCATAGAGGTAATGAGATGTGATAGTCATAGCGGGTATAGAACCTAATTGCAAACTGACTGGGGGTAACGTGGATGTAAGTAGCACGAAGCCAGATGGGGCTGATGCAAAAGTGGGTACGAGAGTCAAGGGATAGATATGGACATGTCATATATCAACTAACCCGAGGCATCTCGAGTGGACGAGTGGGAGAGGTAAAACTACAAGGTGGCAGGGTTATGGTCAAGGAGTTATGCAAACTCCTCATCTTCGGTAGTGATAGTAGTAGGCTAGATGGGATCCATGACTAGTGATAAAATAGAATGTGGTGAAGGACTAGGTGGGAGTGGTTGGTAACTAGCATGGAACATGAGGGCACTTCCTTGTCTTCGGGTCAGCACCATGTGAACCAATATTGATTAGGTAGGGCTACTTCTTTGTAAATGATATAGAGAATAGTAGGAACAGGTGAGTCTGGTGATGAAAAGTGGATGAAGTAACAAATGGTGGCTGAAATGTGAAAAAGGCTGACCGATGCCAGTTAGGGAAAACTAACGTCGGTCAGGATTAACTGCTACCGGTCACTGTAGAAAATGGATAGTGAGTAAACAGTGAGGTAGAAGGTAAAATATGATAGGTGTGCCAAATCTGAAGATGTGTAAAATGTCAATGGGAATAATGACAATGACAGAGACTATGAAAAGTGGAAGAAAGTGGAGTAAAATGTCCTTTTGAGTAGGTTAGCAAAAGGACCTAGAACTGATGTCGATTGGTATAACCGATGGCGGTCAGAGGTAACCGATGACGGTTACTATGAAATTGAAATAGTGATGAAAGAAAGTGGTTGTGAATTAAAATTTGATGTGGAATTAGACCCAAAATTCTGGGAATGATGATGATATGGCCCAAGCACACTCAGGTGAAGCCGAAATACACCAGCTATGATGAGGAGCATGTAAGGATGAACAAAAAAAAGTGATGAACATGATCTTTCACCTCAAAATGCAAGCCAAGCAAAAACACTAAGAAAATGTGATCCTAAGAGTGCCCTTTTCTATTATGTTTGTTTAGCTTATGCTATTTAGGGACTGACACATGAATTTTGAAATAGATTTTTAGTGAGGATGGATTCCTACAAATAAGGAGATCTAAAAGGTGAGGTTTTAGGTATGTTATGGTGGGGCGAGGCTTCGCTCTAATGTATGACTTGACAAAGCAATGATTTGGGTGCCCATTGTGTCATGATCGTGTGATAACCTACAACTTATTCCAGGTAGGATGTTGTTTAAGAATGTATGTATTTTGACTTTTTGTGTGGTTTAGTAAGACTCAGAGAAAGAGAAAATGATAGAAGTGCTTTTCTATGATTCGTTTATCAACCATTAACTGGTCATGACTTCCAGCGTATAGGTTGCCCTCAATTAATGTGAGATAATGTAGTAAATCAGAATGGAATGCAATTGTTTTTAAACCCAAATTGAAAATGTGAAATTGGATGACACAATAAGATGAAGAGGAAGAGGGATGATCTTTTACTACAATGTAGAAAACATGAAGAAATGATTCTTTTTAATTACACCAAAATAAAATTTTTCTTTAGAGAAAATAGAAAGGAGATGTGGATTACCAGGGAAGAAAATTAGTGTGTACGCTTTTTAGAAGGGAAACAAACACACAATTTTTCCTAAGAATGAATGAAATGCAAGGAACCCCAAATGGGTCCCCTCGAGACATGGAAATATTGTTGGTGCATTCCAATTATAATTTTAAAGACAAAGGCATGGGTTCTCCATCCAAAGGAATGAGGATAACACCAGCCACCCCCCATGCCTTGACACTTGGAACTTTCAAAGAACAATGTCATTTGGTAAGGGGTTATTCCAGGGAAAAAGTAGCAATTGACTCATTGGGAAATTCAAAATTAGAAAGTTGGTCCCCGAGAAATAGGTGTGTCACTAGTTGATCGGCGATAGCTTGGCCCTTGATGGACTTTTGGTGAGTTGACTATCGAGATAAACATCATACTCAAGATGACCCACACATCCTAAAGATCAAAAAATATTTAGATGCTCATGAATAGGAAGCCATCACTTCTTTTCTCTGAGATCATAACCACGCTTTCATTTGGTCTTACATAGACATGCTTAGTATTGACCCCACCATAGTGGTCCATAATATCATAACCATTCCCGATGCCAAACCTATCAAACAAAAGCTAAGGAAAATACACCCTTGCTGCATTGCTCTTATCGTCAAAGAAGAACTTCAACGCTTTCTTTCCATTTCCTTCATCTTAGCCATTGATTATCCTTGTTGGATTTATAACATTACCCCTATTACTAAAGCAACATGGAGAATCTGCATTTACACGGACTTCCGTGACCTCAACCTCACCTACCTAAAAGATGAGTTTCCCTTTCCCGGTATTGATCAACCTGGTTGACCTCACTTGCTGGTCACACGATGCTCTCACTCATGGATTTTCTCAAGCTATAAAAAAATTTCTTGCCCCTAAGATTAACACAAGACCACCAAAAGGAATCAAACAATATGGGCAGTGAACTGCCTAGTTTATGCTAGATCCGGGAAGTATGGTACTTCCTAGATGGATTTCAGTCCACTATTTTAAACAAATTATTATTGTAAACAAAGTAAATCCTATTGTTATTTTAAAATGATTTAGGTATCTCACTTAAAACACAATAAGAAAATAGATCTAATCTAACAGGATAAGCTAGAATAGAATCCAAAGGTTAAATGATTGGTTTTGGGTCTCTACAGGTCTGATAAAGGTCTTTGGTAGGTCACAGGTGAATGAGGGTGAGATAAGATTAGGTTGGTAGGTCTCTGTTTAAGGCTATGTGGGTAAACACAGAGACCGGTGTCGGTTAAGGGTGACCAATGGCGGTTAGGTATAACCGGTGCCGATTACTATGAGATCTAGAAATGTCATAGAATAGGGTTTTGGTCTCCTTTGTGATTACACAAAGGATTTTGGTTGGTTGGGACGAGGTATTGGGTGACTGGAGTAGGATTTTGTGAGGTTTTAATGGGTATATGGAGGTGAAAATGTTGGAGAAGGTCAATATGGAGAAAGATAAATAATGGGTGATAAAATGATGATGAAATGAAATAACCAGGAAAGTATGATGTTGTACTTACTTGGATTTTGTTCCTAAAGGCCTATGTGTGAAGGATAGAGGTGTTGATGATGGGTTTAAAGGCTGAAAGTGATCACCAACTGAAGAAAATATTTTGCATGGGCTGCATGCACACCCCTCTTTGCTTGGATAGATCAAATCATGGCTAGTATGGTTGTGCGGGAGAAGATACTTATTCTCCTTCCTTGGATGTGAGTTTTCGCTGGAATTTGCTCTCTGAAGATACATTATCTCTCTGAAATTTGTTCTTATTCATCAACTTTCTCCCAATGTTTTCCAACTTCCAATTTCCAACTTCTAACCTTGAGAATAAGGTTGTTTTTGGGTTTAAAGGGGTAACCGATGGCGTTCCAAATTAACCGGTGACGGTTAGGGCTAATCGACATTGTCAAGGTAGTATTTCCTAGGTTTACTAAACTAGGGAGATCCTCCCGATTTTTTTAGATCTCGTGTTGTTATCCCATGGATTAGACTTGGAGCCTCTTGTGAGCATGTAGGAATGTGGTTAGAGAGAATGTAGGCATTGATTTTTAGGGTTTGGGTAAGTCTTAGTTAGTTATGGTAACTTGCTAAGAATAGGTCTTAGGTTGAGTTAGCCTAGTGAGGTGTCTAAGTGAACTGTATGTGTATATATTATTTAAATAAGATATTTAAATAATAAATATAGTGAGGATAATGCATTAATTTAATTAAATTAATATTAGTGGGGTGAAGGGGGTTATGGCTAGGTAAATGTAATAAAGGGTGTTTATATGTCGAGGGACGAAAGGGGAGTGTGACCTAATTTTAGTGTCTACAGGAGATACTAAGAAAGATTTGGTTTTCTTTTATTTATTTATTTATTTATTTTTTTAGTATTTCTCTTATATATAACATGTGATTGTCTATGAGAATTTGATAAATCTATTATCAATCGATAATTTTACCCGAGGACAAAAATATCCATCCTAAACCTGTAATTTTTGGCGTTTCATCCCTATTAGATGATTTTATCGCTATATATAATATATTCTTATTTATTATAATTTTTTTTGTGTGTGCCTGATGTACATAATTATCTATATAATAAACACCACTAAATCCCCCCCTTTTGAGTTGAGTGAGATATGCAAAGAGAATGTTTAGATTAAAATAAATGATGTGTATCTATGTTAGATGTATCGATAGTCGGTGTTGGGTCTCATGGAGGGCATGTGGCCACCATTGATATCTTTTTCTTATAAGATTATCCATAGTAGAAACCATGTCATATGAAGAAAGAAAAAAACAACAATAAAAAGTGCAAAGGAAAACACATATAATAACATCATGCATAGAGGTAATCAAGCATACAAATAGCCCATCATATAATTACAAAGAAATTTCACATATGTTAGTCATAAATAAGGCATAAGAGGTTTCATAAATGACACACAAGAGTGTTACACACATTATCATAATCCAAGGTTACCGAAACTACAAACAAGGGACACCAAAGTATCACACACACAAGTAGAGAAAAGGCCATAGTTATCATATGTGAAGGAAATCATACAAAAAACAATACAAATTAAGATAATAAAAGAGAGTATCCTAGAATAATATAAATTAAGATAATATAGTGCTTCACCAGCCACATGTGTTAGTTGTATTAGTCTTAAAATTAAGATATATTACAATATAAGAAATTAAGCATAATGAGGAAGTGAATTAAATAATTTTATTGAAATAAAATCATCTAAATTGTGTAGAATATTCCCTTAGATTAGAAAGGTTATTGGGAAAAAATACACCAACACTTGTCATCATGTATAGTCATGTGTGTATCATACATCAAACCCATGATACCTCATGAATGCATTTGTGTAAATAGTATATAGAAAATATGTTATCTAACAAACTATATTAAAAATAACACATGCAAGAAGGCGAATCACTATCAACTAAATTCATATATAGGTCATGAATTTGTATTTTTAAAAATTTGAATTTTTGTGTGTTTATTTTATTATTTGAATATTTTTGGTATTTTCAAAAATTTGTATAAAAAGAAAAATAAAAGGAAAGATATATCCTTTGACAAGGTAAGGAGGAAATCCTGTAACTATAGGATATATGAGTCTCAATTTCCCATCTTGGAAGATAGGATTAGGAGATATCACTTAAATTCATGGTTGTAACATATGTGTAGAGTACTAAATTTTATGAGGCTTGATTTTGCTGACCATAAAAGAGCTAGAGATACAAGGCTAAACCATATCAACAATTTAGGTATAGGAGCATTGGAAGCATTAGGAAAATATGTAGGCTTCTACAAAGTACCAAATGTAGGGATAGTACAATACATAGGAATAGAAATTTAACAAGATGAAAGGGAATATGGGTTACCGCAAAGATATAGCTACAAGATATGGGTAAGTATTAGTTGTAGCCATAAAAGAGGAGAGATCCACTATAGAAAAACTAGAGGTAGGAAAAGATACACCATCATGGACTATAGGACTAGCACCACATGTATGATCAAGAGATACAACATATTGAGTGTTATGTAAATCATTTGTGACATGAATATAAATCGAGTGTATTATCTCACGCAGACAATCAAGAGTAAAATAATAATTTGAAACATGATCTATTACAATGGGAGAAAGATACTCATGGAAAGTGTTTTCCACACTTATACGCATAAGAGAAGTATCATGGGTAGATGTGTCATGTTTAATTTTATATTCAATTATAACATTGCTCATAATAAGGTTATATTAATTTATTTGGTGAAATAATTTGTCATGTTGAAAATTTTGTGTTCCCACCAACACTCACGGGCTACACCCCTCATTCTTGTGTATGAGGAGGCTCCCATTATTGAATGTAAAATATCCTAATTCTATCTAAATATTGTAGAGCTGTATAGTAGGTAAGAGATCATTGTTATCCAAATGTGCCCCCTGCTCATTTTGTGGCTAACTCCCTTTCATTCTTTCCTTCTATTGTGCCTCAGTCATAAATTTTTACTTTTTAGGCACTCAAAACATTCTGGAAATGGCACCATTGGATAGAGATCTTTCTCATATTTCCAGAAAGGTAAATTTTTCCTCCTAACTCCACGTATTTTTCAAGTTATGGCTCAGGAGTTTTGGTGGGAAATTTTTCCCTAGAAGGCCCGCAGCCAATCAGGAGCTGCCACGTGTCCAAGGGCGAAAAAACACCAAGCGACCCGAAGGAAAAAATGGTCAGGAAGGGCCCGTGCCCAATCAGAATGTGCCATGTGGCACCTAGAGTGGCAGAGTGTGGGGAAAATTTGAAAAATGTTCCAAAGACCAAATGGGTAAAAATTCAAACTTTTTGCCCGCCGATCCGATTTTGGCCTGTTTTTGCCCTAAAACTTCAAATCGCCATAACTTTCGATCCAGAGCTCAGATTTTCATGTTCTTTATATCAATGGAAATCTGGTGAAATTATCTACAATATTCCATGGTCAATTTTTAATTTTGGTTTAGTTTGGAGGGAGAAAATCAAAAAACACTTCTGGTACGCACCCATGGACAGAACTGACGTTTCAACAACCAATTTTAATGCAAAATGGGTCGCATTCTTCTCTAGCATGGTCAAAAATGTCAGGGCATGGGTTTGTAACAACCTCCATGCTGTTTTTAATGCATTTTGGTCAATGGGGAATGGCTCCCATGTTTTTTCACATTTTCTCTCTCCTGGGCTCAACCCATGCACTGTAAAAGCCAGATTTGGCTCATTTTTCAAAGGATGAACACGTTTTTACACAAAAGCTTCTATTTTCACCTTCAACAAGTGATTTTGGAAGTATCAGACCTTCCAGGGATTGTAACAGGTTTTTCTACCTCTTTGGTGTTGGAATACAAGGATTTTGATGTTGAAAATCACAATGCAGGCTCTGTGAATGCTTTCAGTCCTTTGTATGTGTTGTTTGCTTCATTTCAAACTCTTGATTACAGCTTATCAACCTATGCATGATGTTTTATGTTACAATTTCTGATTTGTGTCAATTTTCATGAACAAGAAGTGCTCACCACTCCTTTGGTGTATCACCCTTATCAGTTTAGTTTCAATTTTTACATTTCTTATCCCTGTCTCCTTGCAAATTAGGATAAAATTAGGATCTGAACCTCTGCAGTTGTGAAAATATAGATCTAATCAGAGGAGTTTGAGGAACTAGCCTCTAATCTGGAGATTCCTCTCTCATCTTACAAGTCCTACACTTGGAGAGAGGTTTCAATGTTGTGCAATCACACTGGATGCCTTGAACATCAACTTAGAACCTTGATTTGCATCCAGGGGTGCTGCTGATTTGCAACAACAATTTTGGCACGCCCGGTGGGACCTCAGAGGTCTTCTACTTCATCTTTTGCAGGTTGGTGTGCTCCTGTGAAGATTTCAGCCTTTGGAGGCACTTGCAAACACATCTGGCGACTCCATCGATCAGCAACCCATTTCTGAAGTTACATGCAGACTTGTTTTTCATCCATTTCCATCCATTATTCTTTCCATCTCTTTCATTCTTTTCCATTCCATGAAGTTGTGCAATCATGACTTCATTTCCATCATGGAACTCACATTTACAACAACAGCAATGTTTCCCACCTCCAACATGTTTTTTAAATCCTCCAAATCAGCATTTTGAACAAATTCAAAATTAGGTTGGCTATGGAGCTTTCCAAGAGCAAGGGTGTGCATACAATGAAGACAATCAGATGCAAGATGCTGGTCTGTTGGAGAAAATCCAAAAGATGGAGGTAAACATGGTGCAATCCAAGGCTCAAGCAAAAATGAAAGCATTTGGAATCGGTTGTGGAGCACCCTGTCCATGGGTGGGACCTTTCCCAAGGCATTACAGCCCTCAAGAGAAGCTTGACTTCATGATTGCAATGTTGCCATTGCTTGCAAAGTGGATTGAAGGAATAGAGGTGTATGAGAGGAGTATTTAGCAACCTTGTCAATGGGTAAGCACACCATCTCATGCCTTTTCTTTTCCTCTTTCCCAATCTGTTTTATCTCAGCAGTGTCAAGTTTTAAACTCTCCATCTGTTGTCCCAAGTGTTGAATCCATTTCTCCACCCCCTAGTCTTCCACCTCATCTCAATTCTTCTATCCTTTTCCCTTCCAAACAGTCATCCCCTCCACAAGAGCTAAATGAAACACCCTCTCCTCCAAAGAAACAAGAGGTTTTACCTCCTCCACCACCACAAAAAATTGCAAAAATCAGTCATGAAGGACAGCAAAAAGAGAAGCCAAACAAGGATGAAGAAATTCAAATTTTGAAGAGTTGGGCTCTTAAATTTGGGATGAAGAAGATCCCTTTGCTGATGAAACCTTCAGAAGAGGTTGGAGTTAAAGAACAAATGGTGGTTAGGACTGATTTTGTTGCAGCAGAAGAAGAGCAAAAAGGAGTTGCAGATCAACAATCAATTTGTTCAGAATATAGTGTCCATGTTGGCACCCTATTTGAAGGAAATGCTGATCCAATTCAAATTGCAAAAATCAGTCATGAGGGACAGCAAGAGGAAGGAGAAGCTGCTCCAAATCCAAAAGAAGAGGAGCACATTCCAGCTGTGGGGGAGAAAAGTGTAGATCCAAAGGCTTTGAGCACAAAGCAGGTTATAGAAGAACCTTCAGTTCTTCTCTCTACTTCATCTCTCTCAAGTTCTAGTACTGAAGAAGAGTTTGATCCCTCAAACTCAATGCTGGAGGATGAAAGAAACCATGGTGATCAAGTTGCAGATCAAGAGAATGCCATGGGAGAGGTTGAACATTTGCAGCAGGACAGCAATGAGGTAGTTTACCTGTCTGATTTGGAGGACTGTTTTGATGAAGAAGAACCGGTTGAGTTTCCACCATTCTCTCTTTCATCATCCATCTTCCAAACACAAGAGCCTGCTGTCATGGAGGAGAGTATTCATTTGCAGTAGCCTGCATCTTATAGAAGCTCTTTGGAACCAAGATTGGAAGATTTTAATCTTTCATGTCCTTCATTGGAGGAAGAGAAAGGGCAGAAGGGTTCTACCATTGCTTCCACACCATCCATTCAAGGTCTACAAGAGAACTCCATTCTTGGAATTGAAAATCAGAATTATGGGCATACTCAATGGATCAGACCTTGCCCAATCAGGTATTTGGCTTCATTGGAGCCAAAGGAGAAGCCACAACCAGTCATGCTTGCTTCTAAGCATGAGGATGAGCTGCAAAGTTCCAAGGATCAGCTGTCATACCTCTCCAATCCAAATGCAGAGAAACTAAAAGAGGTATTGGATTTGTTTTTAGTTGACACCTTGCTAATTTGGGTAGAATACCAGCTTCTTGTTGATTTTCCACTCATCCAATCAGCCATACTCAGCTCCAAATCATTTGCATGGCTGCCAATTTTGAAGAAAGGAAGTTATTTTGCACAACTAGTTGCAGGGTTCGTTAGCTCCTCTTTGCTTCCGCTAGAGTAGAGTAGGTAGGTTTTCTTTCAGTAGAAGAAGTGCTTGTGCACACTCTGCATGTTCCATTTGGAGCATGTATGATTTTCAGTTTGTACATAGTTTTGGTGCTGCTGGTTTCGCTCTTGCACAGTTCATTTTGATGGCATTTTGGTGGGAACAACTCCATGTCCAGTGGGATTCAAGCGGTTCAGAGGGAAGTTTTCAAAGTTCAGATCAGTTTTCAGGCTACTACTCATGACTCCATGCCCAATGGATTGCTTCAGGCTACTGATCATTCATCCAGCAGTAGAGATGACCCCTCTGAGTCACCAAAATTGTTATCCAAATGTGCCCCCTGCTCATTTTGTGGCTAACTCCCTTTCATTCTTTCCTTCTATTGTGCCTCAGTCATAAATTTTTACTTTTTAGGCACTCAAAACCTTCTGGAAATGGCACCATTGGATAGAGCTCTTTCTCATATTTCCAGAAAGGTAAATTTTTCCTCCTAACTCCACATATTTTTCAAGTTATGGCTCAACGGAGTTTTGGTGGGAGTTTTTCCTAGAAGGCCCATGACCCAATCGGGAGGCGCCACGTGTCCAAGGGCGAAAAAACACCAAGCGACACGAAGGAAAAAATGGTCAGGAAGGGCCCATGCCCAATCAAAATGTGCCATGTGGCACCTAGAGTGGTGGAGCGCGGGGAAAATTTGAAAAATGTTCCAAAGACCAAATGGGTAAAAATTCAAACTTTTTGCCTACCGATCCGATTTTGGCCTGTTTTTGCCCTAAAACTTTAAATTGCCATAACTTTTGATCCAAAGCTCAGATTTTCACGTTCTTTATATCAATGGAAAGATGGTGAAATTATCTACAATATTCCATGGTCAATTTTTAATTTTGGTTTAGTTTAGAGGAGAAACTCAAAAACACTTTTGTACGTGCCCATGGACAGAATCGACGCTTTCAACAACCAATTTTAATGCAAAAAGGGTCGTATTCTTCTCCAAAGCATGGTAAAAATGTCGGGCATGGGTTTGTAAGGACATCCATGCTATTTTTAATGCATTTTGGTCAATGGGAATGGATCCCATTTTTTTCATTTTTCTCTCTCCGGGCTCGACCCATGCACCTTTGTAAAAGCGATTTGGCTCATTTTTCAAAGGATGAACACCTTTTTCATAGCAAGCTTCTATTTTCACCTTCAACAAGTGATTTTGGAAGTATCGGACCTTTCAAGAATTGTAACAGGTTTTTCTACCTCTTTGGTGTTGGAATACAAGGATTTTGATGTTGAAAATCACAATGCAGCTCTGTGAATGCTTTCACCTTTATATGTGTTGTTTGCTTCATTTCAAACTCTTGATTACAACTTATCAACCTGTGCATGATGTTTTATGTTACGATTTCTGATTTGTGTCAATTTACATGAACAAGAAGTGCTCACCACTCCTTTAGTGTATCATCCTTATCAGTTTAGTTTCAATTTTTGCATTTCTTATCCCTGTCTCCTTGCAAATTAGGATAAAATTAGGATCTAAACCTCTGCAGTTGTGAAAATATAGATCTAATCAGAGGAGTTTGAGGAACCAGCCTCTAATCTAGAGATTCCTCTCTCATCTTGCAAGTCCCACACTTGGAGAGAGGTTTCAATGTTGTGCAATCACACTGGATGCCCTAACATCAACTTAGAACCTTGATTTGCATCCAGGGGTGCTGCTGATTTGCAACAACAGTTTTGGCACGCCCGGTGGGACCTTAGAGGTCTTCCACTTCATCTTTTACAATTTGGTGTGTTCCTGTGAAGATTTCAGCCTTTGGAGGCACTTGCAAACACATCTGGCGACTCCATCTGATCAGCAACCCATTTCTGAAGTTGCAGACTTGTTTTTCATCCATTTCCATCCATTATTCTTTCCATCTCTTTCATTCTTTTCCATTCCATGAAGTTGTGCAATCATGACTTCATTTCCATCATGGAACTCACATTTACAACAGCAGAAATGTTTCCCACCTCCAACATGTTTTTTAAATCCTCCAAATCAGCATTTTGAACAAATTCAAAATCAGTTTGGCTATGGAGCTTTCCAAGAGCAAGGGTGTGCATACAATGAAGACAATCAGATGCAAGATGCTGGTCTGTTGGAGAAAATCCAAAAGATGGAGGTAAACATGGTGCAATCCAGGGCTCAAGCACAAATGAAAGCATTTGGAATCGGTTGTGGAGCACCCTGTCCATGGGTGGGACCTTTCCCAAGGCATTACAGCCCTCAAGAGAAGCTTGACTTCATGATTGCAACGTTGCCATTGCTTGCAAAGTGGATTGAAGGAATAGAGGTGTATGAGAGGAGTATTTAGCAACCTTTTCAATGGGTAAGCACACCATCTCATGCCTTTTCTTTTCCTCTTTCCCAATCTATTTTATCTCAGCAGTGTCAAGTTTTAAACTCTCCATCTGTTGTCCCAAGTGTTGAATCCATTTCTCCACCCCCTAGTCTTCCACCTCATCTCAATTCTTCTATCCTTTTCCCTTCCAAATAGTCATCCCCTCCACAAGAGATAAATGAAACACCCTCTCCTCCAAAGAAACAAGAGGTTTTACCTCCTCCACCACCACAAAAAATTGCAAAAATCAGTCATGAAGGACAACAAAAAGAGAAGCCAAACAAGGATGAAGAAATTCAAATTTTGAAGAGTTGGGCTCTTAAATTTGGGATGAAGAAGATCCCTTTGCTGATGAAACCTTCAGAAGAGGTTGGAGTTAAAGAACAAATGGTGGTTAGGACTGATTTTGTTGTAGCAGAAGAAGAGCAAAAAGGAGTTGCAGATCAGCAATCAATTTGTTCAGAATATAGTGTCCATGTTGGCACCCTATTTGAAGGAAATGCTGATCCAATTCAAATTGCAAAAATCAGTCATGAGGGACAGCAAGAGGAAGGAGAAGCTGCTCCAAATCCAAAAGAAGAGGAGCACATTCTAGCTGTGGGGGAGAAAAGTGCAGATCCAAAGGATTTGAGCACAAAGTAGGTTATAGAAGAACCTTCAGTTCTTCTCTCTACTTCATCTCTCTCAAGTTCTAGTACTGAAGAAGAGTTTGATCCCTCAAACTCAATGCTGGAGGATGAAAGAAACCATGGTGATCAAGTTTCAGATCAAGAGAATGCCATGGGAGAGGTTGAACATTTGCAGTAGGACAGCAATGAGGCAGTTTACC
The DNA here is from genome assembly GCA_018340775.1 of Taxus wallichiana var. yunnanensis. Lineage (NCBI taxonomy): Eukaryota > Viridiplantae > Streptophyta > Pinopsida > Cupressales > Taxaceae > Taxus > Taxus wallichiana. Next base: position 278,035,220 of record CM031244.1, read on the forward strand.
TATCTGATTTGGAGGATTGTTTTGATGAAGAAGAACCGGTTGAGTTTCCACCATTCTCTCTTTCATCATCCATCTTCCAAACACAAGAGCCTGCTATCATGGAGGAGAGTATTCATTTGCAGCAGCCTACATCTTATAGAAGCTCTTTGGAACCAAGATTGGAAGATTTTAATCTTTCATGTCCTTCATTGGAGGAAGAGAAAGGGCAGAAGGGTTCTACCATTGCTTCCACACCATCCATTCAAGGTCTACAAGAGAACTCCATTCTTGGAATTGAAAATCAGAATTATGGGCATACTCAACGGATCAGACCTTGCCCAATCAGGTATTTGGCTTCATTGGAGCCAAAGGAGAAGCCACAACCAGTCATGCTTGCTTCTAAGCATGAGGATGAGCTGCAAAGTTCCAAGGATCAGCTGTCATACCTCTCCAATCCAAATGCAGAGCAACTAAAAGAGGTATTGGATTTGTTTTTAGTTGACACCTTGCTAATTTGGGTAGAAGACTAGCTTCTTGTTGATTTTCCACTCATCTAATCAGCCATACTCAGCTCCAAATCATTTGCATGGCTGCCAATTTTGAAGAAAGGAAGTTATTTTGCACAACCAGTTGCAGGGTTCGTTTAGCTCACCTTTGCTTCCAGTTAGAGTAGAGTAGGTAGGTTTGCTTTTAGTAGAAGAAGTGCTTGTGCACACTCTACATGTTCCATTTGGAGCATGTATGATTTTCAGTTTGTACATAGTTTTGGTGCTGCTGGTTTCACTCTTGCACAGTTTGTTTTGATGGCATTTTGGTGGGAACAACTCCATGTCCAGTGGGATTCAAGCGGTTCAGAGGGAAGTTTTCAAAGTTTAGATCAGTTTTCAGGCTACTACTCATGACTCCATGCCCAATGGATTGCTTCAGGCTACTGATCATTCATCCAGCAGTAGATGACCCCTCTGAGTCACCAAAATTGTTATCCAAATGTGCCCCCTGCTCATTTTGTGGCTAACTCCCTTTCATTCTTTCCTTCTATTGTGCCTCAGTCATAAATTTTTACTTTTTAGGCACTCAAAACCTTCTAGAAATGGCACCATTAGATAGAGCTCTTTCTCAGCTTTCCAGAAAGGTAAATTTTTCCTCCTAACTCCACGTATTTTTCAAGTTATGGCTCAACGGAGTTTTGGTGGGAAATTTTTCCCTAGAAGGCCCGCAGCCAATCAGGAGCTGCCACGTGTCCAAGGGCAAAAAAACACGAAGCGACCTGAAGGAAAAAATAGTCAGGAAGAGCTCTTGCCCAATCAAAATGTGCCATGTGGCACCTGGAGTGGCGGAGCACGGGGAAAATTTGAAAAATGTTCCAAAGACCAAACGGGTAAAAATTCAAAGTTTTTGCTCGCCGATCCGATTTTGGCCTTTTTTTGCCCTAAAACTTCAAATCACCATAACTTTCGATCCAGAGCTCAAATTTTCACGTTCTTTATATCAATTGAAAGCTGGTGAAATTCTCTACAAGATTCCATGGTCAATTTTTAATTTTGGTTTAGGTTAGAGGGAGAAAATCAAAAACTCTTCTAGTACACGCCCATGGACGGAATTGACATTTCAACAACCAATTTTAATGCAAAGTGGGTCGCATTCTTCTCCAAAGATGGTAAAAATGTCGGGGCATGTATTTGTAAGGACCTCCATGCTGTTTTTAATGTATTTTGGTCAATGGGAAATGGCTCCCATGTTTTTTCATGTTTTCTCTCTCCTGGGCTCGACCCATGCACTGTAAAAGCCAGATTTGGCTCATTTTTCAAAGGATGAACACCTTTTTACACAGAAAGCTTTTGTTTTGACCTTTAACAAGTGATTTTGGAAGTATCAGACCTTCCAAGAATTGTAACAGGTTTTTCTGCCTCTTTGGTGTTGGAATACAAGGATTTTGATGTTGAAAATCACAATGCAGGCTCTGTGAATGCTTCCAGTCCTTTGTATGTGTTGTTTGCTTCATTTCAAACTCTTGATTACAGCTTATCAACCTGTGCATGATGTTTTATGTTACAATTTCTGATTTGTGTCAATTTGTATGAACAAGAAGTGCTCACCACTCCTTTGGTGTATCACCCTTATCAGTTTAGTTTCAATTTTTACATTTCTTATCCCTGTCTCCTTGCAAATTAGGATAAAATTAGGATCTGAACCTCTGCAGTTGTGCAAATATAGATCTAATCAGAGGAGTTTGAGGAACCAGCCTCTAATCTAGAGATTCCTCTCTCATCTTACAAGTCCCACACTTAGAGAGAGGTTTCAATGTTGTGCAATCACACTGTTGGATGCCCCGAACATTAACTTAGAACCTTGATTTACATCCGGGGTGCTGTTGATTTGCAACAACAATCACATAAGAACACTTCACTGAACCTGTGGCAAAGTGCTTCTATGGATTACAAGGGAGGAATTTTCAGCGATAAGAGATAAAGGATAGAAATTAGGAAAGAGAAGGTTATTATTATGAGTAGGCACTAGCGAGTTCACACACAATAATTGGAGTAGGTCCACATTCAATTAGAGAAAATCAACAATGTAGGCAATTAGTAATACTAACAAACCAAAAACACATAGTTCTTTTGATTCATCGATCAAGGACACCGAGTTCCTTCTTGGTTACTCAAGATCACTATGCTTTCAAAGTTCGAAAAAAGAGATAGAATAGAGGAAAACATGAAAAAGGAAATGGAAGAAATGCAGATCCTATTTCTTATGAAGTGGTGATATAAAGCTTCACATCCCATAATAATCCACAACTACTACAAAAACTAAAATTTTAAGATCCTTTGGAATGGAGGAGACATTCCAATTTATAGCATTGTGAATTTTCCTCTCATCTACCCCCACATGACTTTTCATGTTCTCATTCAACTCGTGACTTTACATCTTCCTAGGAAATGAGAAAAAATTCCATTTTTATAAATCAAAGGGAATTTTACAATTCAACTTTAGAAAGTCACTTAAGTGAATAAGACAAATTACCATGATTATGTACAATGAATAATTAGAAAGGGGAGAGAAGAAAGAGGGAGAAAGAGAGAAGAAGGAAGGAGTGGGATTGACTAATCTATTGCTGATGAAGAAATTACTCGATCCGAGACATAGTGATCACAATCTCCTCCTTCCGTAAGATACATAGACACATCAAACTACTAAATGAGCATTTAGAATTTTTTTGGTATATCTCTGATGTGAGCTTGAGATGACCATGAGCATCACTCATGATGATTCCTCTTTGATCCATAGTGAGAGTGAGGAATACTTTATTGCTTATTAGGCTTTCATAATTGGCCCTTGATCATGATAGACAACTCACAATGCTCAAGTTTCTTGATGATTCTCATTTATAGGATTGATCATGCTATCTGATGCTTGATTTATTGTTTAAGAACAATGTTATGCCAATGTCATCAAATGAAGCTTGGATGGTTTCTCATTCTCATGTACAAGGTTCCCCAAGTGAAGATCACTTATCTAACTTTCTCAACACAATAATATCTATAGAATGAAATCAGATTTAGGGATTTTTTATACCTCGTATAGGAAAGGGAAAGATCTTGATCCTTTGCATATAATGGCTTAGATGCTTAGATGTTTTGACTAGTTACATTGAGCCACGAAATTGACTAAGTCATAAAGCAAAGGATGGATGTGTGCGAGAAGGCACTATGGAGAAAATCACGTAGGTGAAGGTGCACAAGGAGAGGAAGGTTTGTGCACATGAGTAGGAGAAGGGTTTAAGGAATTAGCCACATTTTAGTTAAATGGAATCACATGCAAAATGTGTGAAGGAGCACATAAGTGTAATAATGATACAATTGTTACATGGATACCTAAGGTTCAAGAAAACAATATTCTAGGGAATGTTTATTGTTATGGGTTGGAAAGTGGAGGTTGTTATGGATAACTAGCATCTGCATGGCATGGGAAATTGAGTAGATCAGGATATGATGACATTTGGCATACGGTCCTACTTCTGGAATGATGATCATGTGATCTTATATCCTATTTAAGGAAGCACTTGGATCTAGACAAGGGCATTCTTATTTTCGATTAATAACATAAAGAGATAGAGATTAGATGGTGTGTGTAGAGACCGAGTGAGTATGTAATGGCGGATTTGTGGTGATAAATATGTAATGGATCTAGGGGGTAATATAGGATTTATAGTTGTAGGATGATGTTTCCTTGATCTATTCGGTTTGTTATGACCTTTTTGATGTAATATGGATACTGTAAACACTTATTAATCAATATATGAAGGGTTTTTCTGAATATCTAGGTTTATGGGTTCAAACCCTAGTCTATTTTGTATTACTCATGGTAAAAATATGGTTCTCTTATGTTGATGTAATGTTTACATTTATATCATGGTCAATCTATTCTTAGATCTAGTATCTTTACTTCTATGTTAGAGTAAATGCTTGTATTTTTTTTTCGCAACATTCCTCCATTAATGGTGAAGCTTTCTTACAAATCTCACATAAAGGAGGGGGCTTAGCACTTGTGCGCACCTCGGTTGAGCATGAAGCTGATGTTGGGTGATAAGCCGATGCACTTGGGATTTTAAGGGAGAAGGTAAATGAGGCTACACCTTGGTTTTGTTGTCGAGAACTCTTTTGAAGCTGTTGTAGGAATGGTGTACGATGAGAAAATGCTTAACCTTAGACAATGTCAAAAATTATCTTAAAATCATGAATGATGAGTTTGATCGGTGATTTAATCTTTGGAGCTGATTTTTATGCACATAAATGGGTAGAGGAGAATCTGTATCATGAGCTCTATGAGACATTCTTTTACTATTTTCTAGTAGATTTGTATGAATGGTTATTGACATATGAATCAAGGAATATCTGGTATTATAGACCTCATGTTTGGACCTAATAAGAGTGTCAGAGGATGCATGATGTTAATCTGGCATGGAATCATGTTATTGATCATTGGTGGAGTGGTGTGTTGACTAGATATACCTTGGAATACATGGTTTCTAAGTATTATTGCTAGGATATTCTTGAGTTTGAGTTATTACGTGAGCTAAGAGGATCATTATTGCATGCTATAACATTATCCATTAAGATCCTGATCATCATGCTAAGTATGTGGGAATTTCCTATGGCTAACTAACTTCCCACTAGGCACAGGGTGTAAAAGCTGGTGTGGTGAGAGATGGTGGATCCTACGGTGGAAGTAGAGAGAGAAGAGAGGTGGCTCAAGTATAATGAAGCATGAGAAAGGGAGTTGAGGAGACAATGCAAAGTTTTTGAAGTGATGGATTTATGGAGGAATATGTTGTGAGAAGGATTTGAGGTTCGTGTAGAGAGCATGGGACCCGATCGAAGTATGTGCTACCCCATCTTGGAAAGTGTGGAATAGAAACCCCCTTGGATTTTGGTGAGATATTATCATATGGAGAAAGGATATCTGTATGCACGTATCTTAGCCAACCCGTGACAAAAACCCGGTGCTTAGTTTTCCAATTCCTGAGATAAGCATTGTTAACCCATTTGGTGTTGGTATTGGTAGTTGAGTGACACCTGTAGATATAATTTTTCATTTAGTTATTCTATGGCAGCACAAACATTTCCTATGTTTGGAGGCATCCTATCTGACACATAATTTGGGTAAGGTGTGGGTACACAAAGTTTGGGTATCACATTTAGGAGTGGTTCAATATCACATACTATTGGCACACGCTTTATCACGATGGTGGGTATGCAGAGGACATTTGCATCAGGTCCCTTACCTAAGAAGGGAGGATGATCTAGTAGATCTTGAGGAATGGGAGCTAGTAGATCTAGTGGATCAGTGGTGGAGGAAATACCAAAGGGAATCAAGGTCCTAGATCTAGTGGTAAAGGTCTATAACACCATCAAAAACTATTTTATGAGATGTCTCTAAATGTTCCTATTTATAAGGGTGTTGAAGATGTTGCGAACATTTACACAAGTGCAAATTGCTATGGCATGCTAAGGGTATCACTTCCTAGAAAGCGAAAGAAAGTCGGTTTGTAACTACGTTGGAAGGGCGTACATATATCTAGTACTGTAGTATGAACACCATCATATGGTGGTGGATTATACTACACTACATGATGACTTATTTACAAAGTTCCACATTCTTGAGTTTGAGAAGAAGAGCATCAACGCATTAAAGGATATTCAACAAGGTATGTCGTAGAGTGTGTGGGAGTATGATGTGCACTTTAAAAATCTTCTATCAAAGTTTTCATATGATATTCGTCCCTCTCATCATGCTTAATGGTTTGTTGGAGGATTTATCATGCATTTTAGATGATAAATTTACCTTAAAACTTTCAAAGATCCACACGAGGCCTTGGAGGCTAATTTACATGATGAGGTTGTCAGAAGCGTTGACATTGTAGTAAGCCCATTTTTAGAAGCACAAATTTCTGCCATGTCAAAACATCTTGAGAAATTATCTACAAACTCAGCTCATGAGACTCCCAGTGGAATATGGTGCACAAATTGTGAGGTAAAAGGACACACAAAAGATAGTTTCCCATGAAATATGGTGCATGACATGTCATTGGATTGAGATATATTTCACGGAGATTGTGATCCAAGTATGTTCTCATTGTTGCAATGTGCACTCTGCATGAATGTGTCTTCTTATTGTAATATTTTCTCATCTTCGATGAATGATACAAAGGACTTCCAATTGATAGAACAAATCCATGATTCCATTGATATTGGTGTGTGCCAGAACAACATTGGAAAAAAATCTAATAATGAAGGTCATCAGTTTGAAGGGCACATAGATGGAGGCAATTGAGGAAGATGTTTTTGTGGAGGATTTAGAGGTCATGGTAGTCAAGGAGGTAGGAGTGAATTTCCCCATGGAACTTGTTACAATTATGGATCTACTAAACACTACAAGCGTGAGTGTCTAGATTTGTTACAATGCTCATGGTGTAAGAAGAAGCATAAGTATGAGGAATGCCCTGAGTTATATGAGCGAGAACTAGAAAAGAAATGATAGGGGTACGGGAATGGTGAGTATGAAGTAAGATGATCTGTTATGATTTCCTATAGTAACACATGAATTTGAGATGGAACCTATCTTATTAACTGCGGGTGGTGGCCACATGTGCCAGGGGAAGAACCAAAGAAAAGGCCTCTCATTACCAAAGAAGAGGTATTACATGGGAAGTATCCCAATCTAACTCATCAAAAGGAGGTCTACCAAGAGACCATGGAGGTAATTAGAAACCTGCAAGGGGATATTCAATGTTTGAAGGAGCAATCTAGGAAGTTGGAGCAGAAGAAAATCACTAAAGTCCCTCAGAAGGATATGGATGAGGTCAAAGAAGTGTGTAATATGCTACGCTAGGAGAATATTATCCCTCTCTTAGGAGAGTGGCTAAGAGAAAATTACCACATGCTTTGGAGGTGAGTGTAAGAGGAAGGTCTTACATGCTAATCTTCCCCCTCACAATATTGATTATGACAAGGAAATCACATTGAATGTAGTTGTGGATGGATGGATCTTGAGAAAATTTTGATTGACATGGGTGCTGAGGTCAATGTTCTCACTTTAGATGCATGGAATCAGATGGAAAGACCCTTGTTGTGGCCATCTTCAAATGTGTTGCATATGAGAAATAGAACAAGGCTATGCCCATTGAATTATTGAAGGATGCATCCATAACCATCCAAGGGGAAAATTTTACTAGAGACTTTGAAGTCTTACCGCTTTCCAAGGCGATAAATTTACAAAGACTAATTGGACGCCCGGTGCTATAAGAATAAAGTTGATTTGCACTTTAACAAAGGGTACATAAGTTTTAAGAACAAAGAGGAGTGCGTCATTATTCCACTGATGGATGGGAGGTCTACACCCTATGTGGAACCCTTGGGAGAAGAGGACCTAGATAAAATCTATGTGCGCACCATTAGAGACCCCGAGGTTATTCATCCATCAAGAGAAGGAGTCATTCAATGGGAAGATGCTCAATCTATGAGTGATACAACTAGTGTTGCATGTGACAATTGGGCGCATGGGACCTATGAGTTTGTCGGAAGATAATTGAGGGGCACCATGACTCGCACCACTAGGGAGCACTTGGTTAGGCACCTAAAAGGAAAACAATTAGCCGAGATACACTAGAGAGGGTAACCCTACTATCTTTTTGTGTGGGATGGAGGCACAAAGGACTGTCGCTGAAAAAAAAAGGAATATGCTAACTTATACCTTGCATGGGACAACAATGCATTAGTGGGAAAACCATCGGGACAACCTTCTAGAGTGGCGTGATGTTAGAATCATGCTCTCTGTTAAGTTTCGAGAGAAATGTGCCCTGTATAATACATGATTATCATGGGAAGGAGTCTACCTCATTCCATATCCAAGAGTGTGAGAGAACCTGGATGATGGGCGTGGAATCCTTGCCTCCTTCACTATGGGTACATAATTTCTATTCCACCTGCAAGGCTACGTGCATGCATGGTATATTCATTTAGAGATGCATCATCAGATGGGAAACTAGTAGGAATTGACAACATATATTATTCAAACTTTTAAGTATCAAAGTTTGAAGCCATCAGTGAATGAGGTGTTGTAGGTAGTTAAACACCTTATTATGGGTGATAGTTCCATCACCGAGGACCGAATCTTGGGATTTTTAGGAGAACTTGAGTTGGGGGTGCACTTTTTAGAAAAATAACTAGAAGAAGATATGGAGGAGGTACAACTTGAGTGCACCTACTTGGTGAAATAAAAAGGAAAGTTAGTCTATTTGATAGATGATGAGGAAGTGGAAAATTTGGATGCTAACCATACAGTAGGTATGCACAAAGTATTAGACAAAGCTGATGAGAAAACACATGCTTACCATGAACCCCTAAAAACAAAGAAAGTTAACATTGGTACAGAGAAAACCAAAGGAAGCTGTCATTGGAGATTACTAGATGGAACAAGAAGTGTTGAAAATCATTGATCTACTATGTGAATTCCAAGATTTGTTCCCATGTGGGTACCATGAATTGAAAGGAGTACATCCCTCATTGGGAGAAATGAGGATTAAGTTAAAAGAGGGTGCATGCCCAATTTAGAAGAGACCTTATAGGATGAATCTGAATCTGTGCATAAAGGTTAAGGAGGATATTGATAAGATGATAGAATCCAAGATCATTGAGGCAATTGAGGAATCTGAGTGGGTGAGCTTAATGGTAATTAGTATTAAAAAGGATGGAAGGATAAGGATTTTTGTTGAATATAGGGACTTGAATTCTATGTGTGTCATAGATCCTTTTCCAACCCCATTTACTGAGGAAATCTTGGAAGGAGTAGCAGGGTGGGAGATCTATTCTTTTACAAATGGATTTTTAGGTTATCACTAGGTAAGAATTGTGAAGGAAGACTAGGAGAAGACTACTTTCACCACTGAATGGGGAATTTTTATTATACGGTCATGCCTTTTGGATTGAAGAATGCACCTATTGTGTTTTCATGCATTATAGTACATGCCTTTCAAGACTTCATCCATAAGTTTTTGCAAGTTTACCTAGATGATTGGACGGTGTATGGGTTAGTAAGAGACCATTGTGACAATCTGAGGTTGATGTTTAAGAGATACAAGCAGTTAAATATCTTGCTTAACATTAAGAAGTGTGTCTTTGCTACCCCATTTGGCACTTTACTTGGTCACATCATATGTAAGGAAGGCTTATTGGTAGACCCTACAAAAGTGGTTGTTATCTTGGGTTTGGAGGAGCCTACCAGTCAAAGTGTGGTGTGCGGATTCTTAGGGCACATGGGATATTACAGAAATTTATCAAAGGCTATGCCAATATTTCCACATCATTAGAGGATTTATTGAAACATAAAGGTAAATTCCATTGGGGCAAGGCCTAGCAGATGGATTTTGACGCACTAAAGGAAAAAATTACCACTGCGCCCATTTTACTTTTTCCCTCTTGGGATAAACCTTTCCATGTGCATGTTGATGCATTTGGTATGGATATTAGAGTGACCTAAGCACAACCTAGAGAGGGGATTGTTGACCATCCCTTGTTTTTTTCTAGTAGGAAGTTAACTCTAGAAGAACAAAATTATATTACCACGAGTGCGAGGCATTTTCGATTATCTACGTGCTGCACAAATGTTGATAGTATTTGCTAGAAATACATTTGGTTTTCTACACAAACCACATGACATTAAAGTACTTACTAAAAAGTCTCTGTTTAAAAGGGTGCATATGTTAGTTGGTCTTATTGTTTTAGGATTTTGAGTTTACGGTTGTGGTGAAACCAGGGAAAAGAAATTTGGAACCTGACCATATATCACAAATTGACTTAGGAGAGGATGCAAAGAGCATTAAGGACATAATGATAGATACACAGCTTGTTTCGATTGTAGGATGTGCCCTTAGAATTGGAGGATATTATTATTTTATTGTGAATGGGTGTGAAAACATAAAGAATGAAGGCCTTGGAGAAAAAGTAGTTGGCTATACGCACCATGCCCTATATGTTGATTGGTGGAGACATGTACAAACTAGGCCAAGATGAGGTCATCCATAGGTGTGTGTCGAACATGAGCGTCTTTGCAATCATGGAAGAATCCCATGGTGGCATTGAAGGAGGTCACTATGCAGGGAATACCATCATGCGTAAGATCCTATTGGAAGGCCTTTTGTGGGAGACAACTTATAAGGATTTTATTGAATATTGTAAGTCCTATGATCATTGCTAGCTCCTTGGTAAGACAAGATGAAGAGATGAAATGCCAATAATTCCTATTGCTAGTGCGAGAGATGTTTGAAAAATGGGTAATTAACTTTATGGGACCTATTTCCCTATCCGCATGTAGGACATGTTCACACTATATTATCACTTGCACATACTATCTTACAAGGTGGTAAGAAGGGTGCCTATAAAGGATTGCATGATAGAAACAACCATTAGGTTCTTATGGGAGATCATAATCAGAAATTATGGATGTCTGTTGAGCTTAATGAGAGATAGGGGTATGCATTTCTTAAATGATACTATTCAAATCTTGTTGGTAGAATTTATGGTGGTGCATAAAAAAGTATGCCCTATAGCCCTTAGGATAATGGAACTACTGAGGCATTTAACAAGATATTGAGCCATATGTTAACAAATATTTTTGATGTCGAAAGAAGAGACTAGGATGATAAAGTCTCTGTAATGCTATGGACATATAGAACAACTTATAAAAGGTTTAATGCCACACCTTTTCAATTAGTTTTTGGAATGGAGGTGGTTCTTCCCGTGGAATTCATGTTGCCATCTATGTGTATTGTGTGTGCCAGAGGATTGGCTAATAAAAAAACATTAGAGGAGAAAATTGATAAAGTTATGGATTTGGGTGAGAAGTGTGCCATTTCTAGATGGATTAAGAAGATGGATTAATAAGATGGATAAAGAACAATATAAGGAATGACATGATCGTCATATTAAAAATAAGAAGTTTGAGGTTAGGTAGATGGTCCTGTTGTATGATTCTAAGTTTCTACACCACCTAGGGAAGATCGAGATGCATTGGTTGGGACCATATACTATCACTTACATACTTGATTCAAGAGCTTATTAGCTACAAGCATTGGATGGCACATAGTTTCCTAGTTTCTTTAGCGGGATTAGGTTGAAACCATACTATAAATAAGTCTTCTTGGTGTTTGTAAATAAGGAAGTATTTCCAGTTAGCTTAGGATTTCCTTAATGAATTTTCCTTTATGTGTTTCCTTTCTTCATCACTTTGCTTTGTCTTCTTGTTTGGTTGTTATGGGCATACTTGTACATTGGTAGCTAGTTACTATTTAAAGGGTTTTTATGTGCAAAGGACCGCACATCCTTTTAGTGTGGGGTAGAGAGTGTTACGAAGAGTTTTAATGAATAATGTGGTAAGAAGAAAGTACTAGGAGTGTTGTTGATTGAAGGACTGGATGAGAAAATCAAAATTTAGTGGGTTTAAAGGATCTCACACAACACATGTGATTATGGGAGGAGATTGGTGTCAAAAGGTTTATAAAAATATGTACATGGATAAAAGTGTAGAAAAAAATGAGGTAGGTTGCATAGTTAGAACTTGTATTAAGACATGGAGAAAATTGACTTTGGCACTATGAGAGCGCATAGGAATTTGTGGTCGATAAAGTTTTACATGCCGAAGGTTATGGGATTTTTACACAAGGTTGGCACACGAAGGAAAATCACTAGACAAAAGACGAGGGAGGATTGCATTGGAAAAATACAAATTTAATGAATTTGTATGGTGGTAGGTAGAATGGGAGTTAATGTGGGAAAGAGCAAAAAACTATAAATATAAGGTTAGGGAGAGTTATTATTTTTACCTTGTGTTTGTTGTTGAAGATCTCTTGCGAACTAGGGCATCCTTACAAAGAATCAGTGAAGATTTACATGTGAAGGGGAGAAGTTTATAGATTTGTGAACTAGAGTGGAATAGATTACACGGGCGTGCGTGGAGGAAGTTGTTTTTTGGGTTCCCATAAGTTTTACACTGTTTTCTAGAAGGAGAGTTTTCTAGGCAAGGGTTTACAGAGCTAGGGCACTGGTTTTGAAGATATTTCGTGGAAGGAGTGGAGCCAAGGGGAAAAAAAGTGTTAAAGCATGATGCAAGGAATAATTTAGAAGGACTCGATGAAAAAATGGCACCAAGTAATGGATCAAATGTTTCACCAAAGAAGAGCAAGGGAAAGGAAAAAGGAAAACCCATTGTATCGACAAGTTTTAATGAGGAGTGGTACACGGAGATGCAATATGCAAATGGAATTTTGATGGGGATGGAATGGGTTTCTCATGTGAAAAATATGGTTATCATTGATTACAACCACATTATAGATACCACAAAGAAGGATATGGTGTTAGAGATAGTTCATCTAACTAGAGAGAAAAAATAGGATGACAAACCTATGTATGATGATTCTGTGAAGACCACATTGGAGAAGGATGGAATTTTGCAACTCTATGAGTTGCCATATTTCAGAAAACCTAAAAGGTTATACCAATGGTTGATGTTGCATCTGCATGAGAACTATTTTTTACTTTGCAGGAAGAATAATGTGATGAACTATTTAGTTGATCTCTAGATACACTGGGCTTATCTACACTGGAGAATCACTAGAGGAGGACTTGGACGATAATGATGCCATTAAGGAAATAACCACAAAATATGAATACAAGAAGGGTTCACACTAATTTGATATCACTAAGATCACTAACCCAACAATGAAGATGGCTATGTACCTACTCACCAAGTTGAATGGACAAGAGCAGTGGACACAAGTGGACAAGAGGTGGTTGTACATTTGCAAGAAAATTTCAGAAGGAACAATCTACAACCTCTCAGCCTTCATTACGGAGGATATCATAGATGTTGTGTGTGATGGGGATAAGATCATGTATAGTAGCATCCTTCTTACCATTTTGTTTTCTGAGATTAGAGTGCTCAATGGGTTGAATAGCTATGTATGGGAATACCCTGATGAGAACCCTTCCCCACTAAGAGGTTCAAATCATACACTTGTGATACAATGACTTATCCATATAAGTGGTACAAGTGAATGTGTAATGCATTTGAGGAAGAATAGAGAATCCCTGAACAAATTTCAGCCTTGGTGGATGGTGAGGCTGAGTTCATGGTATAATAACACTTTTGCATAGGCGGATTCACTTTAACTGATGGCACAAAAATTCCATTCTCAGTAATCTACCATTTTCCTTCATATTGTAATACTTTCAAAGCATGGTTAACAGGTTCAAGGAGGCCAAAAAGTTTAGATTTTATTTAAGTGAGATAGATTAGGATCACTACATGCTACCTCAAATCCTAGTGTATCCTAAGAAGTGCACATATGTGGAGAAGTATGTCTCTCATGATGTACATATGGTAAAATCTATGTCAATACCTATTGTAGGAAAGAAAACAACAAGGGTCTATGTACACCTAAGGCCCAAGTTTGAAAAGGGTGCATATGTTGAGGATGATGTATCCATCCCATAAGACCCCGTCGGAAGAAAGAAGGTGGTGCCAAAGAAGAGAGAAAGGGAAGAAAATCCAGCAAGCAGGGTGCCAAGAGTGTGTAGAGTTTAGACCATGAAAGAAAAAGAGTCGAGACACAGGGAACAAGTACTTACACTTGGAGGAAGAAATCCCCATTAAGGAGAAGTCACCTAAGAAGGAAATATCCCCTGTGATGGAGAAGCTGCCAGGTGATGAAGAAGCATAAGATGGCATAGAGTTTAGACTCTGAGGAGATGGAAAGCATGAATAATGATGACTCCAAGGAGGAGAATGAAGAGCACGAGGAAGGTAAGAGTCCCCCTATGTACAATGTGCATGAATATGATGATGAGGATTAGAATGATTATGAGGAGGGTGCTCATAATGTGGGAGGAAGTGAAGAAGAAGTAGGGACAAATGCATGAGGACCCCACACCTAGCCGGAGGACAGTTGGAAGACATTATGGAAAGGGAAGTGATAGTAATCATTCAGAACTTAGTGGAGCAAGAAGTGGAGCACACCATTGAGGAGATATTGAGAGAGGAAGAAGAGAGTATAGATAAGGAGAAGAGTCTAGAAGTTAGCTTCCCAAAATTAGCACACACCCGTGACAAAGGCGTAATGATGGCGCAAGGAAACATGACTTATGTCAATGACCCTAACAAGGTCTTGTGCACGTGCTTCTAGAGCATAGTTCCCACATTCATACTCTTTTGTTGGTCTTATTTTGAGAAAGATAGTTCATACAAACATACAAGGAAGATGTTGTCATGGAAATTCAAGTCCCATGTTGATGAGCCTGAGTTCTAAGTTGGTGTGGATACAGTGATAGAGATTTAGAAACCCAATGAAGTGAATCATATCCTAGATACTCAATGGAAAATTGATGAACATGCCTGTAACATGCTCAAAAAGGTGTCAATGGAAGTGGAGGCATGGTTATTCAGGAGGAATAACATAGTCAAATCCTTGGAGGAAGAATTAGAGGAAAATAATAAGGAGATATTAGAGAGAGACATGGAAATAAAAGGGAAGGAGTCCATAATTGGACAACTAAGGGCTGATTTGAGAGAGAAGAAAGAAAAAGTGCATGATGCATATGAGAAGGTAGAGACTATCTCGGACTCCATAATTCTAGCATGCTCGAGATATGGCCTCTCCTAAGAAAAAGTATGAGTCAAATTTTAACTACTCGGAGGATTTGATGTGTTTGATCACAATGGAGAAGTAACCACTTGCTACTGGAGTGGGTAGAGAAAGTTCTAGCATGACAGAGGGCCAAGGAGAAATATAATATTGAAGGGATCATAACTCGGTACTCTAAGTTCCTTACCTCAGTTAAAACCATAGTGCACATGGCCGAAGTTATCTATGACAACTGTGGAGACATGGACGTGGTGATAGGTATATTGGTTGCTACCCATGAGGTAGACCTGAAGGAGTTCTAGGAGAAGAACAAGAATAATAGGGTGGGATGAGAAAAGATCATAGTAGAGGTCGAGAAGAAGTTTGAGGTGATCGAGGACCTAAGGGTATCAATTAAAAATAAAGTAAAGGAATTATATCCCCAGGTCATGCAAAGGATGGACATGCTGAGCAACCTTAGCAAGCAAATGGAGAACATTGTTGATACACTAAAGGCTAAGGGTGAAGAATTATCATTTGATGAAGTCAGCGTGCTAATAGGGGATTTATTTCAACAAGCATAGAGTGAGGTGGATGCCTGGAATAAAATTGAAGCATCCTTGAACAAAGACTTCCCAATCCTTGTGTAGTAGTAGTAAAATTATTTTGTTCTTTAGTGCAAGCCAGGTACATGATTATTCTTTCCTTCCATTCTTTATTCTTTTATTGTTGGAGGATAGATTGTTTCTGAGGATGGATAACATGTTTAGTGTGGGGTGATGTTGAGCCCAGAAATTGACTAAGTCCTAAAGCAAAGGATGGGTGCATGTGGAAGGAACTATGGATAAAAACACAGAGGTGAAGGAATGCAAGGAGAGGAAGGTTGGTGTGCAGGAGCAAGAGAAGGGTTTAAGGGTTTAAGGACTTGGCCGAGTTTCGAGTTAAAGGGAATCACATTCAAAACATGTGAAGCTATGGATAAGCATAATGATGACAAGGTTGTTATATGGAGACTTGAAGATCAAGAAAATGTTATTCCAAGGAATATTTATGGTTTCGAGCTAGAAGGTGGAGGTTGTTATGGATAGCTAGATTCTATATGGCATGGGAACTCAAGTATATCAAGATATGATGACATTTGGCATATAGGATTTTTTTCTCGGAATGATGATCATGTGAGCTTTCATCCTATTTTAGGAAGCATTTGGATTTAGAAAAGGGAATTCTTATTTTCTCGATTAATATCATAGAGAGTTAGATATTAGATGATGTGTATAGAGGCTAAGTGAGTATATAATGGAGGATTTGTGGTGATAAATATGTAATGGCTCTAGGGGGTGATATAGGGTTTCTAGTTGTAGGATGTTATTACCTTGATCTATTCGGTCTGCTATGACTTTTTTGATGTAATATGGCTACTATAAACACTTGTTAATCAATATATGAAGGGTTGTTCTAAATATCTGTGTTCATGGGTTCAAACCCTAGTGTATTTCATATTACTCATGGTATAGATCTGGTTCTCTTATGCTATTGCAATGTTTACATTTATATCAATGTACATCTATGCTTAGATCTAGTATCTTTACTTCTGTGTTAGAGTAAATGCTTGTATTTCTATTCTACAACATTCCTCCATTAATGGTGAAACATTCTTATGAAGATCACATAAAGGAGGGACTCGAGCCCATGCTTTCCTCAGCTGATCACCTAGCTGACGTTGGGTGATAGGATGATGCACTTGGGATTTTAAGGGAGAAGGCAAATGAGGCTACAAGTTCAATCAACTCACTTAGCTCACTGAGCTCACTCTAACCGGCTCCTCTAGCTCACATAAATCACTTGGCTCACTTACACTAGATAAGTTAGAGAGATGATGATGGTATCCTATGATTATATTATATTTCTATGGATCCCTTGACACCTTTCAAATCCTTTCTTGTTGGCCAATGCTTCTAACTTTCTCCTATTGTGCCTTGATATGCCCGCTTTTACTTCTTGACACAATTTGTGACCAGGATAATTCTTTTAGATCCTCATGGAGGGTGAAATTTCTTATTTCATCTGTAAAACAATCTTAAAAATCTATGAGGATGCCAAAAATAGTAATATGATTTAAATTAGAGCCAACTACAAATTTTTGCATCAAAAACTAGGACTTTCCATTGTTGGTAGGTCGGACCAGGAGCTGATGTTTCTAGATATTTTTATTTTTGTTCAAATTTGATCTTATGAAGTCTCTATAAAACTCAATTTACCTCAATTTATGATGATTTACCATTTTTATCAAGTTTTCATTTTTAGCAGGTTACTTTTTCTGGACCTGTTATTTTGGGAAAATTGCCAATTTTTCCCACTCTCTGCTTTTGCACTATTTCTAGATGAGCTGAGTGGTCAGAGATTGAAAGTTGAGGGAATTAATATTTTTATCATGTGAATGTGCATGGAATATTATATTTTTATAAACTAGTTGAAATTGTGTCAATTTTCATCAAAAATCATTTTTGGATTTAGCTCCTCATTGCCATCTTGTGCTCTAAATTTCATTGTGTTCTTCATGTTGAGAAACTCTTGGAAATAAAAGAAGAGAATATTAGGGTTAGGGTTTGTAATTATAAATATATTATTGTATCCATTAATGGATCATTGGAGCTATAATGATCACAGGGAGCTTGGGAGAAGAAAACTCGGTTGAAAGCTCAATGTAATCAACTTTTTGGATAAAGAGTGATGGAAAAAGATTCATTTTTTTGTAATCATGGATGGATCTTGAATGTGATGGGAAAAATTTCTGATTATTTTCATGATTTTTTAGGTTTCATTTCTTCATCAATAGATGCAAGGGTTAAATTTTTGAAGAAACAAGCTTGATAGGTAAGTTGTTTCATGTTTTGCAGACTTTAACTCCGACAATTGGTTTTTTGCACGAAGAGGAAAAAAATTGATTCTTCAAAGTGAGGGTTTGAAATGGCTTGGAATGGGGCACATTTTTATTAGATTATTATGCAAGAATCAATATGGAAATCCATGCATATCAAAGAGGTTGCACTTCCAATGGTGATGTGAACTCTTCAAGTAATAAACAAGAACTTGAATCAAATGAAAATCAAACATAAAAGAAACATGATATAACATTCTCATAGATCAAAAATAAGAGGTACATATAAGAGTGATGTGTAACTCTTGTGCATGACACATGGACACATGAAACCCTAACTAACCCTAATGACATATGATATCGCTAAGTGAGATGACTAACCATATGTGGTGGACAAGACACCAAATGACGACGAGACAAGTCATATAAACAAACATCCCCCTTCATCGAAGTTGGGTAGAGGTCATCGAACTTCAAAACAAAAGATAAATCCCCTAGATAACTAATAAATATGTGTCAATGGGGACCAAAAACTAAAGTTTTGATAAGGTACGTATGTATGAACACCATATCTCTCGGAAAAGAAGAAGAGGAGAAAATGGGTCCCGAAAACTAGGCTTGATATGGCATCCATACACAATAAGGATCTTAAGTAATTGAGGAAACCCCTAAGGGAAAAGCATCCACTTACAAGAGATAAAATACTCTCCTAAACAACCTAAGAAAGATGCGTCAAATGATTCCTAACAACTAAAATCCTTATAAGGTACTCATGTACATAAAAAAATCTTTCTATAAGAAGAAGAAGAGAAGAACTGCTATCCATCCTCCCAAGATAAATAACCTATTGAATACCACCATGTATCAAGTAAATAAGAAGAAGATCCCCAAAGTGAATGGGTATTATTTCTATCTAAGGAATAATGCTCCATATGTGAGGTGGAAGTGCCAACTACTCTATGAAGGGATGGTGAATCCAAAGTAGAAACAAAGAAGGAAGGTGGAATGTCTTATAACTATATAAAAGAGTGTCTAATGTCTGATGAGTCCTGAATCCAAGTACGTCCTCCTTGAAAATTCTATAGAGAAAAAAATTAGGTGGATCATGAAATAAATCCTTAATACATGGTAGGTGATAAGTGCATGATGGAGATGGGTCCCCATCGTATGGTAATCAATCAAGCTAGAAGAGAAGTCATCATCATCAAAAGTGATCTTAGAAATATAGTCAAGTCTAGGTGAGTCGAATGAAGAATCAAAGAGGGACAACGTGAGAAAAGAGTAAAGCCAAGTGTGATGATCAGTTGTACCAACTATAATGATATCATTACTATGTCACTCTCTTACATAAATAGAATCTAAAGTGAACTCTACCTACATGCCCTGAATAAGGCTAGTAATTTGATATACTTGTAAGGAGATTAGTTGAAAGATAAGGAACACTAAACACATTGTTGAAATTTCCACCACTTACTTCAACAAACCGTCTCCCAAAAAAATGGTTTAGATGTGTCATCACCAAGGCTGAGTAGAAGACATGTTACATGCCTAAAATGAAGAAATATTAATGTATGATGATACCATATGATGAGATGTACCCAAATTAATCACCCAAGTAGGAGTATTTGACACAACCGAAACTAAAGTTCTTACATTTGTTTTCTCCTTATTTGATTATTTTTATTTTTCTTTTTCTTTCCTATTTCCATTGTATTTTTCCTTATAAATTTCATGAGTTGATGATGAAGATGGCTTGAGAGAATCAAAAACTCCTATGTTTTTCTTCTCAATAAGACTCGTAAGGAGGTAAATATTATTCTTCAAACATTTTTCTTCATCATGCCTACTAGTGCAGTACTCCAGATTTGATCCATTCACTAGGATAGTTAGAACTAAAAGAGGAAGTGGAAAATTTTGATTTGGTGTTGTATTGGTCCTTTTTATTTTCATGATCCTTGTTCTTCTATTTCTTATCTTTTGAAAACTAGGTTTTTCATGACCAACAATGTGAGCATGATATTTTATCAAACTTAGAGTACCCATCTAAATTAGCTTATCATATTATCTAGTTAAATCAACAAAAACTTGTAGACACCAAAATTCGGTCACACTCCCCTTGGTCCCTCAACAAATAACCAACTCGAATACACTCACTTAACCATGGACCCTTTCACCCCACTCTAATATTAATTTAATTAAATTAATCCATGTCCTCACAATATCTATTATTTAAATATCCTAATTGGATAATGCCCACACCACCCCCTCACCTATACACCTCATCTAGCCACCTCACCCTAAGACCTATTCTTAGTATGTTGCCATAACTAACTAAGACCTACCTAAACCCTAAAAATCAAATCCTACATTCACTCTAACCACATTCCCACCCATTAGAAAGGAATCTTACATTATGATCTCGCAAAGAAAAATGGATGAGATCCAAGAAAATCAAAGGGATTTGACTAGTTTAGTAAACCTAGGAAATCCCACCCTAATTGACATCGGTTACCCTAAACCATTGTTAGTCAACTCGGAACCACTCGTCGATTACCATTTAATCCCTAGAAAATCCTAGAACTAGACCCCGACTAGTACCAAGACTCTGCAGAGACATTGACCTTGATTCGGTCATAGCTTAGCCTTGTTGTGAATGGATTTTCTTATTATAATCGAATGAGATACCTAAATCATTATAAATATAGTATGATTTCCTTTATTGTTAACATTGAGTTATTTTTAAATAGTATATTGATAGCCATCTAGGAGTATCACACTTCTCGGATCTAGCATACGCTAGGAATTCCACTACATATACTGTTTAAATTTTATTTGGTGGTCTTGTTTTCTATTTCAGGTAGTTCCTCCAAGCCAAAAGGAAGCTCTCACAATCAGTTATGGATCAAGAATTCATACACGTGTAACAACCTACAACCAACATTTTAACAGGTATTCCTCCTAGCCCTTTACCCTTATCTATTTCGTCAACATTCAAAGAAACACTCTAGAATCAGGTGAAACATTTTGGCACGCCCGGTGGGACCCATTCGGGTTCTTTACATTTCTTCATTTCTAGCTGAAAATTTTCATTTCTGTTTCCTTTCTAAAAGTTTCTCACATTAAAATTTATCCCCTAGAATCTTTTGTTCTTCTATTTTCTAAAAGCAATCGTATTTTGGTGCTTTAAAACGAACATTTCTTTCCTTTCATTAGTATCACATTAGTGAAAGAGCATCCCTTCTCCTATTCATCTTCTTGTGTCATCAAATTCAATATTTCAATTTGGGTTTAAAAATCACTTCATTTCATTCTATTTTTCTGCATTATCTCACATTAACTGAGGGCAACCTATACACTAGAAGTCATTCCCAGCTGATGGTTGAAAAATGAATCGTAGAAAAGAACTTCCTTTCTCTTTCTCTCTCTCTGAGTCTTACCAAACATCAAAAATTGAAAATACAAACATTCTTAAACAACATATCTCTTGGAAGAATCTATAGGTGATCACATGATCACAACACAAAGGCACCTAACTCGCTGCTTCTATCGAGTCATACTTCAGAGGAAGGCTTGCCCCCACCATAACATACCTAAAACCTCTCCTTGTAGATCTCCTTCTTTGTAGGAAGCCATCCTCACCAAAAATTCTATTCTAAAGTTCATGATTCAGTCCTTTAATAGCATAAGTTGAACAAACATAATAGAAAAGAACTCTTAGGATCGTATTTTTCTTAGTGTTTCTACTTGGCTTGCATTTTGAGGTGAGAGGACATGTTCTTCATTTTCTTATTTCCCCTTGCATGCTCCTCATCACAGTTGGTGTATTCCAGCTTCATCTGAGTGTGCATGGACTCTATTTTCATCATTCTTAGAATTTTAGGTTTGATTCCATATCTAATTTTAACTCATAACCACCTTTTCTTCATCTCTGTTTCAATTTCACGGACTAGTGTTGGTCCAGGTGACCATCATTGGTTTTACCTAACCAACGCCGCCTCGTTCTTTTGGTTAACCTACCCAAAAGGACACCTGCTTCACCTTCTTTTTTATTCAGAGTCTCTGTCACTCTCATCATATTCACCGACTGATAAATTCCATCAACATCTTATCTACTTAGCAAATTGTCACCCTTTTGTCTTGTTTTGAAAAACTGTCCATTTTCCACAGTGAGCGACCACGGTTACCTATGACCGGCATTGGTTTACCCTAACTAACATCGGTTAGTCTATTCAAATTTCCAACTGATATTTTTTACCTAGTCTACCTACCACCACTTGTTTATCCTATCTCTATTGTATTTCTGTGTCATTTATAGAAAGTAGTCCTACCACGTCAATATTTGTTCACATGGTGCTTTGACGCATAGCATAGCCAAGAAAACACCCTCATATTTCACGTCTTTTTTAACCACTCCCACCTAGTCCTTCACCACCTTTCATTATTTCACACATGGATCCTATCCAACCTATCTCTACTTTTGCCACAAGAGACGAGGAGTTCACACGACTCCTTAACCAGAACCCTACCACGTTGTAGTTTTATCTTTCCCACTCATCCACTCGAGATGCCTCGGGTCAGTTGATATATGGAATGCCTGTATCTATCCCCCCAACACTCATTCCTACTTCTGTGTCAGCCCCTTCTAGCTCCACGCTACCCTCACCTACCTTGCCTCTTGTCATTTCACAACTAGGCCCTATACCTACTATGACCGCCGTATCTACCACATTCATTGCACCTGCCACATCCACTATACCTTTTCCAACCACCCAGAACATAACCTCATCCACACCTATTATCTCACATATACCCATAGCTACACAACCACCCCCGGTGTCGGTGACCCCTACCCCTTTTCAAAACATTGTCCTTTCTATTCCATAGTCCTTAGCCCCCATTGCTACTAGGGTCACCACGACCCTTCCACCTCCATATACATACTATCAACAACCTCTCATTTCATCTATCATTCATTCTGGGTACGTACCCCTATTTCACTCCCTCCTTCTCAATCTACCTATACGGCAGCGCCATATACTGGAATGCCACCTCCATCATATGCCCAACACCAACCCTCTTATACTACAGGAGGTACCCAGCCATCACAACCTACTAATGACCTAATCAAGTTAATGATGGACAAGATGCATACATTGGAGACATCGGGTTTCGGCTCCCGCAACACTCTCACCTACGATGAGATTTACAATGAGCCCATACACCCATCCATTCCTATCTACCCATATCCCACGCATTGGTAAATTCCTAAATTTAACCATTTCAACAAAAGAAGACCCGATAGCATTTACGTTCTTTCAAACATGGGTGTTATCTAATCGGCCATGATGACACTTTGCTCCTGAGGACATTTCCCATGTCTCTGACCGGGCCCACATTACACTTTGGTATAGTGGGTTACCTAGACATTCTATCTTCTCATTCAATTAGGTAGCCCAAGCCTTCTTGGATCACTTCTCCATCAATGTTGTTAAGAAGGTTACCATGACTAACCTCTACTCTATGCATCAATATGATGACGAATCTATCACATATTTTGTCGCTTGTTGGTGTAGCCTAATCAATCAACTCACATTCCAACTACCACAAACCGAACTCATAGATCTCTTCACATGGGCTTGTGCTAGACATATCTCACCAACCCTGTAGGTGTATACTTTTCAAACCTTTGATGAGGCATTCACCATGGCATGAAAGCTAGAGATTCGGGCCATCAAAGAAAATAAAATTCAACTATGCAATAAGAACTTGGAATTTAAGTCAAATAGTAGCTATTCTTCTTTGAAACCACGAAAAATTATTCAAAAGAAAAGGGAGCTACTAACGTAGTGATACTCAAGGCTGGCCCACTCATTTGTCAAATCACGTAACCCCTCATCTAATCTCTCACTCATTCGGTCTTTTCAATTGACGAGAACAATGGAAATACACCCAAATTAGGGAGCCTTATTATTCTGTCTTATAAAATATCATTAAAGTTGGGGTCATCACCCTTCCTCCCATAAAACCACACACTAGTTTTGATCCTGCTCCCCTACATCTGCGTGGTACAAAGAGTAGGAATTCTGCAACTATCATCGGGTAAAAGGTCATAATGGTGAAAATTACATCACTTTAAAAACATTTTCCAAGAAATGCTCAAGAAAGGTGAGTTAACCTTGGATAATCCTAACACACTTGCCAATCAAAACCTACACATCTTCAAGAAACCATTTCCTAATCATGCCCCTTCTTCTGATCAAACCGGAGATACCTCAACTCATGATAGCCATACCCGCGAGGTCCATGCTATTTTTAGTGATGCACCCATTGCTTCCCAATTACCTCATATTCCTTCCATAGAGGAAATCCTAGCCCGAAGTCCTCCACCTACACTTGAACCCACTTCACCTATTCCTCCACCCACAAAGGAACACCCTTCATCTCCTCCCTCACCCGTGAAGGAGCCTTCTATTAACATTGAGACCATTTCACCTTTGGCTTCTCCACCTAGAGATCTGTCACCCGTAGTACCTCTCCAACCCATGGAAGATGCTTGTTCATCTCCTCCACCCACAGAGGAGCACCCATCATCTCCTCTCGCTTATCAAAGATCCAAAGAGAAATTCCTTTACCTCTAGGTGACCATTCTCCATCAGCTACCCCAGATCTTGTGGACTTATTTTTGGCTCTCTTACCCACAGAGGCTGAAGCTAGCAAATTCCCCATTTCTAAGACACATTTTAGGGAATCACCATCGATCCTCATCAACCTCACCCATTAGCGGTGCCCTTCTCATGCTTAGTTGATTTGCTTGGATTATGTGGATAGAGCCTCACTTTGGGGGCATCTTTTTCTTCCCATCTCAACACAAATGCAAATGTCACTTGCTAACACTTCCATTATCTATCCAAAAATATTTTGACCGATTAAACCAAACACAACCACAACTATCACAAATTTTTCCACAACACCACTCATGGCTCAACTCACACCCCCTACCCGTAACCCAATATGCATCTAAGTCCAAACCCACACCTACATCATCTTCCTTTCTTAAACCTATTACTACCTTAGGGGTCATCCCAACCGCCATTCTCACTCATCCACCCATCAAACTGGATTTATATACACCCTCCAAAGCTAGCACCAAGCTTAATCAGAACCTAAACAAAAGAACCAATCCCTAGATATCTTACCCCATCCTCACCAATCATGTCTTGATCACCTTCACCCCTTCCATCCGTTTTAATACCTCACCCTTCCAAAGATGGTTAAGAAACCTCCACCCACCGGTAAACTAAAAACACAGCAACCCATTCCTCCCTCATAGACCTCTAACATACCCAAGTGCCCGACATGACTTCCACCCACACCTATAACATATTTACCACCCATACCTCCAATACCATCGATAAATTCTTCACTACCCATGACACTTTAGTCTCTTTCCCTCACACCTCCTGCATGACCTATGCCATCTACCTTCACAGCACCTCGGTTATCCCCATGGGTAACTCACCCTCTTCCACCATCCACTTTTCCCTCTATATCTCGTGCACCCATATCACCTTTACCCAAGAAGGTGTAACCTAAAGACAAAAATCTGCTACCCTCCAATAAGGTAGTCAAACCAACCACACACTCTCTTGCCAGTTCATCTACCATACCCCTACCTAAGTAGACACAACCAATACCTAAGACCACACCAGCACCTAAAATCATAGCTCAACCCACTCCCCCTCATGCAAAGACCCTTCCTCTACAATCGCTTACACCTACACCCAAACCTACTTTCACTTCCCATTATGATCCACTAGTGGGATCCTATGCCAAAATCTTAACCAACCTCCTTGAAACTTCTATCATCACATTACCGCCTCTCAAACCTTATGACCCACTCAAACCCAAACCAAAGGGGTTTGACGACACCAAAATTTGTGCCTACCATCATGTGCCAGGGCACGATGTGGAGAACTATAAGGCTTTGAAAACTATTCTTATCCAGTTATGTCCTCTCAAGAAAACTTTGACGATGATGACCTTCTCGAAAAGGACCCCCTTTCACCAAAGACCCCATTTCCACAGCTTATTCCCTCATTTCCTACTCAGTGACCAAGACCTCCACCTCCACAACTCTTAGAGCCACCCCCAAGATTCAAAATTAACATGGTTTACATCAGAGAACTCACCAAACCTCCACCTAAATGTCGATGTGCCCAACTCATCTCACAAGGTTCCTTCCCACCTCTTGGCTTCTACCCTTCTTGTCGTTACACCTTTCATGGCTCACCTACTTCACCTACCTCTCTACCTCAAATCAACATGATCCACATTACTACACATGCTCGAAGTATAAAAGAAAAGAAAAGGTAACCGACCCACCAACCAATCCTATACCCAACATACCATTTGCACCCACACCTAAAATCACTATCTGTGGCCCCACATATCCTATTTCTAATGGGGTTACACATTGCGTGATGCTCAAACAAATACATAATTCCCCCCTCAAAATGTCCCTATATAACCTCATCCAAACCTCAGAATCCCATCGTCAAGCTCTCATGGAGGTTCTTCCATCTATTGAGGTCTTACCAAATGACCCTACACCGATGACATCCATTATTACACCTCATCATGTAGCTTCCCTTACCAAATTACCATCTTCTTCTACACCTCCACCTACTCACCAAGTAGCCACCCTCAGCTTCTCAGATGAAGAGATCGAACCACACCAAACTGATGACCCAGATCTAGCTCTCTTCATCTCTGTCCACATCGATGATATATGTGTATGAAATGTTATGATCAATGGGGTGCTAACATTAACATCATCTCCTCCCATGCATTCACCCAAATGTGCATAATTGACAATTACATACACAAACATCCCGTATTATTAGATTCATTCAATGACGCTATCACTTCCATGCTTAGCACCATCATCCTCCATGTTTGAGTGGGCCCCGTACTATTCCAAATTTATTTTACATCTTAGAGGTGGAATTTAAATATAACTTGTTGTTTGGTAGACCTTGGATTTGTGTCATGGGTTGTGTTCCTTCCACTTTGCATCGTTGTGTAAATTTTATGCATGAAGGACACACCTATACCATTCTGGCTGACCCATCACCTTACAAAACTTGTAACATGATTTACCGACCCAATGACATGCCTATACCCATTAAAGAATCTACCTCCATGACCACTACCTCTTCACCTACACCGCTACTCACCAGCACCACCGCTACCTCATCCATTCCTACCACTGCCACAACCTTCACGGCCAAACCATTAGCCTCCCAATCAGCTGGCTCAACCTCCGAGTCAACCTCTAACAAGTCGTCTATCCTAGAAACCCACATATCGACCACCGATCCTTTATAAGGAATTTTCAACACCTCACTCGGGGGAGTATCGCCTATATAGTTTCAACACATTCCTTAGTCCACAAGAGTATGGAATTCTTCACCAACACCCTCGCTATGATCACTGTATAGGAGAGTGCCTCCTTTATGGTCCTCCCCACCTTTGTACCAATCTCACCTACAGGGGACTTGATACTACCATTTATACACCTAAACCACCATCACAAACTCATCTATTTTCTCGTTGACCTCCGGTCACTCACCAATCACCATTTTTGACACCTTCCCGCACTAATGTGTACGGAAGAGTTTTGATTTTAGATTTTATGAGAAAGGCCACCATACTAATATTCCATGTACTAATTGTAAACATAATGACCATAGTGGTATCGGCTTTTCTGAACCACCTACCAAGAAGGCTTGCATTGAACTCATTGAGGACATTAGCCCTTCTCCACCTTCTTCACCCACTCCACCTTCTTCACCACCTTTTCCTAAGGATTCGATGGATCTAGAATCCATTTCTCCTAAAAATTTTTTTCATAAATACTATTTCTTTGGGGCCTCTAACTTATCAACATGAGGGAGAGGCTCCCTCTTCTCTTCCCTTCTTGTATCCTCAAATGATCGATGATGATACACCTTCAATTCACATTGTTCAATGTCAAGATGATGAATCTATACTCACCTACCTTGGTGCTGAAGACTCATATATTCATCAGCCGTTACCATCTGAGATGTAGACCATGTTGAATAAATCGAATATAAAAATCAACATCCATACTCAGGATGACCCACACATTCTAAAGATCGGTCAATCTTTAGATACTGCTGAACAGGAAGCCATCACTTCTTTTCTCAAAAACCATAACCATGATTTCACTTGGTCTTACGTAAACATACCTGGTATTGACCCCACCATAGTGGTCCATAATATCATAGCCATTCCTGATGCTAAACCCGTAAAACAAAAGCTGAGGAAAATGTACCCTCACATTATCGTTCTAGTTAAAGAGTAACTTCATCACCTCCTTTTGGTTTCCTTCATCTTACCCATTGATTATCCTCATTGGATTTCCAACATTTTCCTTGCCACTAAGGCAACAGAGGGACTTCAAATTTGCACATATTTCCATGACCTCAACCTAGCTTTCCTGAAAGACAACTTTCCTCTACTTGGTAATGGCCAACTAGTTGACCTTACCATTGGTCACGAGATGCTATCACTCATGGATGGCTTCTCAGGTTATAACCAAATCTTTCTTGCCCCAAAGGATCAGCACAAAAATGCATTCATCACCCCTTGGGGACCTTCTGCTATCGAGTCATGCCTTTTGGCCTTAAAAACATTAGTGCCACATATCAACAAGCTATTAATTACATCTTCCATGACATCATGCATCGTATATTGGAAGATTACATGGATGATCTCCTTGCCAAATCTAAATTCCACTCTAAGAACCTCACCATCCTAAAACCATCTTTGATCGCCTCATTAAGTATTGCATTCACCTTCAGCCCAAGAAGTGTGTCTTCGCAGTTCTCTCGGGAAAACTCCTGGGATTTATTGTCTCCTTATATGGTATAGAGGTTGACCCTGCTAAAGTCAAAGCCATTCTTGAAATTCCTCCACCCACTAATCTTAGGAAACTCCGTAGCCTACAAGGTAAGTTGCAGTCTATTCACCATTTCATTTCGTAATTGTCTGATTGGTGTCAACCATTTCATCATCTTCTCAAGAAAGATGTCTCCTTTAAATGGGATGATGACTACCACAAAGCTTTTGAGGCCTTAAAATAATACCTTCTCCAACCACCTGTACTCATTCCACCTAAAGATGATCAACCATTCTACCTATATATTTATGCTAGTGATGACTCCTTAGGGGCCATGCTCACTCATCGCGATGAACAACATAGGGAGCAGGTGGTTTATTACATAAGTCATACTCTTTTGGACTATGAAACCCAATATACCCATGCCAAAAAAATTCTTATCCTTATTTTTTGTTGCCACAAAACTCCACCATTACTTACTCAACCACAAAACCTATGTTGGGACCAACATCGACCCCTTAAACTTAATGTATGCCAAACCTTACCAAAATCAATGTGCCACATGCTGGATTATGCTTTTGGCTGACCTTGACCTTGAATTCATTCATCAAAATTCCATCAAGGGCCAATCTATCTCTGACCAATTGGCCAATGCAGCTATTTCTAGGGATCAACCCTATAATTTTGACTTCCCGATGAGTCAATTGCTACCATTTCCTAGATGAACCCACTTACCAAATGACACTCTTCTTCAATGGTTCCAAGTGTAAGCGTGGGGTGGGGCGGTGTTATCCTCATTCCACTTGAGGTCAAACCCATGCCTTTATCTTTCAAACTTGATTTTGATTATACAAACAATATTGCTGAATACGAAGCACTTGTATTAGGTCTCTAAGTTGCCTATGACTTAGATGTTAAGTTAATCAACATCTTTGGAGATTCTTAATTGGTCATAAACCAAGTCAATGGTATTCACCGCTTTAGTAATGAGATAATTCAAAAGTATAAGCATCATGTAGACATAATTTTGACCACCTTCTACTATTATGACCTTCAAACTGTCCCACGCTCTACTAACAAATTTTTAGATACCATGGCCTACTTAGCTTCTCAAATACCTGCTTCACCTGGCAACTCTAAAATCTTTGTCACCATACAAAGAATCCAATCACCCTCTTATTTACCTCATGAATTTTACTCTATTAGAACCACTTCTCCTAACCCGAATGACCTTTGGTATAAACAATACTCAGACTATATTTCCCTCTCCATCTTGCCTCCTGACCTCACTCGTAATGGAAAATGTGCCTTTATTAAAAAGGTATCTCATTATGTCATCATGGGTGGCCTCCTCTATAAGGACTTCGATGGTATTCTCTTTCGATGCCTTACGAGTTCTAAAATTCATTCTACCATTAAGGAAGTTCATGATGGCATATGTAGAGGTCACTTCAAAGGGCCTTGCTATTACTAAGCGTATTCTCCACCTAGACTATTACTAGCTGATCCTTAACCATGATTGTCACAACTACCTTAAGCATTTTGTAAAATTACAACAACATGCCAACCTTCATCATACACCCATTCATGCCTTACAGTCACCTATGACCTTTGGCCCTTCTCTCAATTGGGTTTGGATCTTGTCGAGAGAAATCAATCCCCATTCTTCTTAAGCAAAGCATCAATGGATCATCACCGCTACCGAATACTACATGGAATGGGTTAAATCCATACCTCTTATCTCCATGAAAGATGAGAAAACATGTGAGTTCATCAATCATCACATCATTTGTCACTTTGGTGTTCCTCACTACCTCATCGCCGATAATGGAAAACAATTCAAAAATAAAACCTTAAGAAAATTTTGTGATGCCTTCAGCATTCAACTTAGTTTCTCATCATCTTATTACCCACAAACCAATGGCCAAGCCAAATCCACTAATAAAAAATTAAACAAAATTCTCATGAAAGTGGTTAATGATATTGGGAAGGACTGGCATATGCACATTCCTTTCACCCTATGGGCATACCGCACTAATATTCACACTTCCACCACTACCACACCTTTTTCTCTGGTCTATGATAAAGAGGTTGTTCTACCTCTCAAAGTCCAGATTCCCTCAATCTGCATTTCTCTCCATGACATGCTCAATGATGATGACTTTCATCAAGACCATTTAGCACAACTCGAGTTATTATACAAACGCCATCTTAACACTCTTGACCATCTTCAATTTTACTAAAAACGTATCAAACGTGCCTATGAAAAATGTGTCCATGAACGAACCTTCCAATTCGGTGACCTTTTCCTGAAAGAAAATCAACATGTAACTAAAGAAAAAAAATTTAAACGGGCAAATTTGCTTCGAATTGGCTTGGACCATACATCGTGACTCATACTTATGGATCAAGTGCTTATCATTTATCTTCACTAGATGGTAAAACTAAACCTGAGCCCCTTAATGCCTTGCATCTTTGACCATTCTACTATTGAATTTCAGTCCTACCTCACCTTCTACTTCTTTCCATGCTCATCCCTTGAGCAATTTTCACTTCCCTCCTTTCACTATGCCACCCCTAATGATTAAACAAGAACCATGTGTGTACTCGTCACATTTTATCTTCTCTTAAATATGTGTACCACGGCGCTGCACATGACATGACTCTCATGGATACATTTCATCTACTTTTAGATGATATCCCATGGTCATTTCACCTTTCTTTCGAAACAAGAATCTAATTCTTCACCTTAGTCTTGTCCATGACTTAAAAGTCCTCACATGAGATTTAGCTCCTTGAGTCAAACTTCCAATAAAAAGATGACTCCCTCAAAAGGACATCTTTCTTTCTACATCACCGCTATAAATAGATCGCTCCTCGAAGGACAACTATGTAAAGATCTTTCAAAAAAAAAAAAAAAAAAAAAAATAAGAAGAGATAGAATCCAAAGATTCCCGCATCGATCAGCTTTGTGAAGACCTCAAGGAGTTAATTGCCTCATCCCATACAGACTTCCTGTATCGATCAGTCTATCTCAAATATATGTCAAAATATACAACTTTTCATCATGGACTTGCTCATTGTGACCTTGGATCTCTTGCCAAAAGGCATGCTACCAAATACCATATAAACTAACCACTTTTCACCCTCTCGCCATTCGCACTTTCGTTTCCTACCGCCTCAAGGGACCTACTAGAACCGTGACATTTGGTGATCATGTGACTACTTTTCACCTTCGAATAATAAATCATGTAGTGTTTGTAGGGCCTTACATTCATCAACCTATCTAAGGTATGACCCGCCCACTATGATCCTTACCAATCAGGTGGATTTCTTGCCTCCTCTTATCTTTAACCTTCTTCATTACATATTGATTACCTTATACAAGACTAGATTCTCGACACTTATCTTCAGGTAATTTTCCTCTTTCACCACAATCAACTCAAAATCACCCGTACTAATGTACCCACAATTCACTCATACCTAAAAATACCTAAACCCAATCATTCCTATAACCTACCAACCCATACTCATACGTTTTTGTATTCTTCGCTAGCTTATGGGAGAACTAGATTGGCTTGAGGTCCCTTTTCACCGATACTATGTAGGTAGCACTCCAAGGGCATGGGGCCCTTGGAGGTTAGCTTGGCCACTCTCTACCCTAACCAATTCACCTTTCATTTTCCTAAATCACAATCTACCCTAGTTAGATTTCTTTTTATATCAATAATTGGAAATTAAACCAAGTAAAAATAATGATTGCTTCACATTTTTATCATCATCATTCATACATTCATTGTGTCTACCATTTCTTTACCATTATCATGCATGTTACTATAAAACATCTCAAATGTGACCCATATCATCATTAATTACACAAAGTAATACTCAACCCATTTTAACTCAACCATTTAAAACCACAACCCGACTCAACCATGCCTATGACCTGACTCCACCATGCCTAACACACCTATCATGACTCCATCCATGCCTAAAACCTAACTCGATCCATGCCTATGACCTGACTCTATCATGCCTACACTACTTGGTTTCCATCACATATACAAATCAAAATAGCAAGATAACCACAACCATGTATACACATAATGACCATAATCATCATCATCTCTATAAATAAAAAAATCCAAACATGTGTATCCATATACATAACTCTCAAATATCTTCGGCATGCAGGCCAGTGTATATAGCAAAAATATCTCCAAACTCTCATATACAGACTTTGGCACGCAGGCCGCTATATGATAAAAAATATACAAAACTCTCATATACATCCTCACTCTCTTCGCACACAGGCCGGTATATATAAAAATGAATAAAATACATCAAAATGGAGGGATGCACATTAGGAATCATCCTGTTGGACATCCTCCATATCAGTATCTCTCATCTTCTCCTCCCTCTCGGCTCCTGTCTGGTGGCTTGATAACATATCACTGGTTGTCATGGGTCATGGCCATGCCCCTGCAGGTACATCACCTGGGGTTGGTCTCTATGAACTAGTGGCCTCACCTTGATCTTGTCTTAGGGATCGATGGCCCCCGCTGCTCTCTATGCCATGGGTATGGGATCTTGTCCTCTCACTTGAGGCATGTTGTGCCTTGTTCTCTCTAGAGGATAGAAAATCTATCTCGGCTGCCATCAACTAATCCTAGTAATATATGGCCTCAACTAAGGCATCCCGTAACCTGGATATGGGTATTATCTGTGATGGCCCCATCACCTCGGCCCCAAGACTTATCTTGTGGGACCTTATCCCACCCTTACCTGTGAATTGGGACCTTGTCCCGGTGCATGTGGAGGTCCCATCAGCCTCATACCCTATGCTTGTACCTAAGCTTGTAATGCCTCAATTTACACCTATGCAGTGGACAACTAGCCCTGTAAACCTATAACCTACACCTGTAGGGTAGCCACCTACTCATCATCTCCATCTCCATCTCCACCCTAGGCCATTTGGGCATGTAGACTAGCCACCTATGCATGCAACACAACCAACTCCACCTCTGACTCTGCCACTGCCCCTGTACCATCCCCAACTATGTAATAAAAGTCACCACCTGCCCTTATAGGGTGTCTCTCTGCACAGTGATGGTGGCTAAATCTAGCTTCCCCGTTCTAGGAGGTACCGATCATAAATGATATGCCCACCACTTTCTATACCTATCAATCACTCTAACATCATCTATCTACCACTCTATCAATTGATCCTCCTACCACCGTAGGTACTATCGGCTATGGTAGTGATAGTGGTCTCGTAGATCATCTCTCTGGTACTGCAGAAGGGTGGCGATATCCCGTAGTAACCCAAAATGCCGTCTAACCTTGTCTATTGGGATCATCTTGTGCTCCCCTAAAAGGTGCCCCTATATCCATCTAAGTATCTGCAAGACATATAGCTCATCAACCATTTATCTCGTATGAGGGATAGCCCACATGTTGTCTCTAAATAATGTCCATGTTGGATAATCCCTTCAAGAACCACTTGTAATAGGCCACATCATGTGTAACCCTACCTACTTGATGCTCTCCTATCATAGGCACCCATTGCCTATACCCCACTAAAAAAACCAGGCTCAAATGCATCTACCTAGGGCATACCAATCGGATGAACACAAACACTATGTGCTCGTAGGCCCAACAATGAAAAATAAACATGCAACAAATACCGAACTCGCACAACTACCCATATGTCCATAGCTCTCTCTATAGATACACCAGAATGTTGCACCCATGCAAAGAAAGCCTTGTCCATAATCATGTCATGTAATACCCCCATTAGTGATCATGGGAATCTCCCACCCTCTACATCCGTAGTGCAAAATAGCATACTACCTCCATCAATAATACTACTAGCCTTGTCTCCTCTAGACGGGCTAGGTACATCTCTCCATAGCTTAGGTTGGCGCTATGGAATGTCAACTCTACCAGTCCCTCACCAAATACCATTAGCATCAACTCCTCATATTCCTCTGAGGAGATCGAATATACATGCATCCCTATTATAGGTAACTGCAAGATCGTGTACACATCCTCCTAGGTGACTGTCATCTCCCCCGTTAGTAGGTGGAACATGTTGGTTGTGGAATCCCATCTATCGATGAGAGTGACCATCAAACTCAGCTGTCAAACTACATGCCGATAGCACTCGACCCCACTCAGAAAAACATTTATGACATGTCTCCACTCCTCGATTTTCGTAGCCCCATGAATTGTCAAGATTAGGGGTGGCACCATGTCTTACATCCTCAACTAGTCTCTCACCTGCATCTAGCAAAAACATCATATTAATATACCTTAATCATAACCACAATCTCACTCGGCACCTCACCTATACCTACCACCCTACCTCTCTTCCCCTAGACCTCCTTACCTTTGTATCACATCTTCTATCTACCCAACCCAACCCTAATCCACTACCATTCACCCTTACCTATTTTTACCCCTTACCTATGTTATGATTTTCACCAAAACCAATTCTCTTACCCCTACCTACCTCACCCACCTAACCTCGGGCACTTTTGGCCCCCTCTTTCCCCAAACCATGACTAGTATCGGTTACTCCTAATTGACCTCGGTCCCCTTAAACCGACATCGGTCATCTGTTTACATGACCGATACCAGCTTGGCACCACCGACGTCGCCTATCCTTTAACCAACGCCATCACTCAATGCCGCTACAAACATTGTGACACTTGAAACCCCATTTTTCCTCAAAACTCCCTTTTTCTCCCTTCTACCCACCCAATCCTACCCAAATCCCCACTCCACCCTTCCCCACCCCTCCTTCACCCAATCACCTCTCTCCTCATTCATATTTAACCCAATTTTCCCTCCCACCAATTCAAAATTCATTTTACCCCACCAAAACCTGTTTTACCCACCCAACATCTAAATAAATCTAATAAACAAAACAAGAACATGATTACCTATTACCTCATCACATTGCCATCGCCATTGTGGCACATCGGGCCACTACACCGGTGGTCCACCCGATCCCTCTCTGCCTCTTCCATCACCCAATTAACTGTCTCACCTCCAACTAATCAAATCACTTAATCCGATCTCGTGGACTAGTCTATCCACTGCCAATCACCCACTACACCACTCACTAACTTATCTTTCCATTTCACATGGGGATTTCCACCTTTCTCTTTCTCACCTGTCATTTTCTCCAATTTGGTAAATGAAAAATGATTTGAAAAAAGTAGAAATTTTTCTTTTTATAACCTACCCGACTTGACCGGTGACAGTTTTACCTTGACTGACATCGGTCATGTGCCCTAGATTACTGTGGTCGGTCCATCAAGACCAGATCGGTTCCTTCAAACCATCATCGGTTTACCTACTTAGTCTTTTTCCTACCCCCTACCCCTAATTTTTACCTGAATCCTTTTTACCTCACCCACACCTCACTTGGAAACTTCACTTTATCTTCCTAACCTTATCATTTACCCCTTACCTCATCCTCATTTGGGGACTCATTATTTTACCCATACCTCGGCCCTACCCATGCCGTGACCTAGTTACTTGGACCTGGAACATCGCTAGTGACATGTGACCTCATGTGCTCGCTATACCTTATGGCACTATTACCCATGTTGATTGACATACTAACCTTACCTTTCCTCTTTATATGACCGTTTATCCCCGACTCCAACCCTTGGTGTACTACCTAACATACCTAAACATTCCCGTGCACTTCGACTTGCATCATGTTTCCCGACCATATCCTATACCTTGGATACTGGAATCACCTCAACCTTGTTTGGATAAACCTAGTGACCTTATACAATGTAGATTTTTCCTACTCTTCAACCTGGTACTATGTTGTAGTTTATATATGTGTGTGAATTTAACAGTTACTACCTTTAACCTTGACCCACTACCTGGATCACCTGAGTAGACCTTTTTCCCTTTTTACCCCCATTGTCCACTTTCTTCTTCATCACATTCACTTTTTATCAAACCACTCACCAATTCTACCTTTCGCCTCATCATTTCCTGGTTTAAAGGGAATCACCTTCACCCACACATGGGGAAACCACATTTTATTTTTGTCAACGTCACTTACCAATACAAGCTACACAACAAAAAGGGGAAAAATGTAGACACCAAAATTGGGTCACACTCCCCTTGGTCCCTTGAAAAATAACCAACCCGAATACACTCACCGAACCATGGCCCTTTCACCCCACTCTAATATTAATTTAATTAAATTAATCTATGTCCTCATAATATCTATTATTTAAATATCCTAATTAGATAATTCCCACACCACCACCTCACCTATACACCTCATCTAGCCACCTCACCCTAAGACCTATTCTTAGTATGTTGCCATAACTAACTAAGACCTACCTAAACCCTAAAAATAAAATCCTACATTCCCTCTAACCACATTCCCACCCGTTAGAAAGGAAGCTTCCATTCTAATCCATAGAGAAAAACAAATGAGATCCAAGAAAATCAAAGGGATCTACCCAGTTTAGTAAACATAGGAAATCCCACCCTAACCGATGCTGGTTACCCTAAACAACTTCCGATCAATCCAGAGCCTAACCGCCTTCGTTTACCATTTAATCCCCAAAACAACTCGTAACAAGACCTTGACCAGCTTCTAGTATTCGATAGAGACCTTGACCTTCGATTCGAGTCATAGCTTAGCCTCATTGTGAATGGATTATCTTATTGTAATTGAATGAGATACCTAAATCATTCTAACTATAGTAGGATTTCCTTTATTGTTAACATTGAGTTGTTTTAAACAGTGGATTGATAGCCATCTAGGGAGTATCACACTTCTTGGATCTAGCATACGCTAGGCAGTCCACTGCATATACTGTTTAACTTTTATTTGGTGGTCTTGTTTTCTATTTCAGGTAGTTCCTCCAAGCCAAAAGGAAGCTCTCATAATCAGCTATGGATCAAGAAGTCATACACATGCAACAACCTACAACTAGCATTTTAACAGGTATTCCTCCTAGCCCTTTACCCTTATCTGTTTCATCAACATTCAAAGAAATGCTCTAGAATCAGGTGAAACAAAAAGCATTAAAAGAGGGCATAATATAACTTGAGCTAAGTGCTATTTTTGTATCATGAAAGGTAGAAACAAAAATAGAATAGTCGAGACCAAACTTTGCAAGGACAAAAAAATATGAGTTGTGAGTCCATTTTGTCATTTCCACAATTTTTCAGGTTGTAATCTTAGAGATTTGAGTTTGATGAAAAGTCCTAAAGAATGTGAAAACTACTAGGGATGACACTAATCAACTCATTTTCTAGTTCATGAGCTTTCATTTCATCATATTTCCTAATTTTGGTTCTAAGGCATCCCAAACTTCATTGGATGATTTGGATGTGTTAATATGAAATCAAAATTCTGGTGATATGGAAAGACACACAATCCCAAAAGCTTCATCACATTTGTCAAACCAATTTTCTTTCTTTACATCATCTTTAGGTTTAGTTTGCAATCCCATAGTTATCTAGTAATGTTTTTATTTTCTCAAAGAAAGAAATACAACATATTTCCATTCATGATAGGTAAATGGGGTAAGTAAAGGAACAACATCAAGATCCATAGTAGATAAAAGTGGGAAAATAAAATAGCAGAAATAAAATAACTACACAAAATGAACACCCCATTGAATGCATAAATTTATTAGTGTGGTGATTACACCTAAGTGTCTGTGTGAAATGAGGCACTAAGTCACTCACCTTGTAATTAGAAAAATATCACACAATCATGGAGACCAAAATATGCTCAGGTTGTGCAAAAAAAAAAAAAAACAAGTAAAAATCACAAAAGCAAACAAGAAAGGAAGGAGGCTATCTTACTGCAAGGTTGTGGCGTAGATGCACTCACTAACCCGCAAGTGAAGAAGAGAGATTACAATGTGAAAAAGGATCAAAAATAGTCCAAGGGACCTCCATAACATAACAAGGGCTCCCAAAAGGGAAGAAAAAAATAATAATTTCACTACACACTAACAAATAGTTAGCAAAAAAATGTTGAGGGATTAATTTTTAAAATCAATGGGAAAAAATGACTATAACATTTAGAAAACGATTAAATTAAACTACTAATCGAAATTAAATTAAGAGAGGCTAATTAGATTAAATTAAAGAGCTAATTGAATAATTAACCCCGATAAAATAATAACTTCCTAATAATACTAATTGATAAATGTTTACTTTTTAAAAAAAAATACTTAGATCCTAATTTAAAAAATAAAGACCTAAGTATAAACAATACCCATTTAAAACTTAAATAATTAACCCACCTTAAACTATAATAAACACCACCACATATAATAAACACCCCACCTTAAATTAAAAAAACCGCTAAGTTAATTAAAAAAATTATGTTACAAAAATGTGTGGAATGTTTAAAGGGAGGACGATCTAGGTAGCTAGCTCGGGTAAGAGAGCTAGCAAGGGGCAAGGTGAATGGAAGATTGAATAATGACCGAGTCACATGGAGAAAAATCTATGAGGTGGAGGAAGATATCTCCAAGTGGAGCAGAAGACTCGATCATAGTAGATCTCGAGTCGTGGACTTAGTGTTGGGCTCAAGGGAGGTAGGTTGAACACATGAAATATTGATGGGAGCGGAATGTTGAAACAACCTAGAAGAATGGTTCAAAGCAATGGGAAAAGAATATTTTACGAGGTGTTTAAAAGTATGGATGAAGCAGATTTGCAATGGTAATATGATCACGGGGATGAGATTTTGGCTCGAATCAAATCCCGCTTAGCATGCACAATAGGGAGGAGGAGTAATTGAATGGTATAGGAAATTATATGAAATAGGGTAGAGAAGTAGGGGTCCAAGTAGGTGAGACAAGCTTAGGGATGGGTGAGTCGATCTTGTAAAACCGTAAGGATGAGAAAACAAGGCCACAAACATGGGCATAGGTAAGCAATGAACTAGGTGAGCTAACCCACCCGAATTAGCGGATAAAATAGGTTGACCTAAAAAAACCAGCTTGATGCAAAATCCACATCACGCATGTCGTAGGACACAAATAACTCACCGGATCAAAACCAAAGCAACCAATCCAAAACTAGGAAACTCAACTAGAGAGAGAAAAATGTAGTTCAACATGACTAAACCATAGAAAAATGCTTGACAAAGAGCATAGCTTGGCACATAAATTCAACTTCTAAGGATGCAAACAAAACAACATGCAACAAACAATGAGAAACTCACATGAGACAAAGTTACTCGCCAAGGATCTCACCAGGACCTAACTAGCTCGACCAGGAGCCCACTGAGCTCTCCAAGAGCTTAGATGAGTTGAGCAGGAGGTAATGGAAGCAAGTGGAAAAAACAGAACAATGCAAACTAGGAAAAGTAGGCCAAATCCATAGGTATAAACACAATTTTTTTTTAAATCACTTTTAATTAAAAATTAATTGATAAAACAAGATTCCAAAACCTAACTCTAAATTCCATTTTTTCTCCAAAGTTAGTTGTAGCTAGCTAGATTTGGATATGAAACACTTAAAAACCTACACATGCAAAACCGAAAACAATACAAAATCCAAAAATAAGATGGTTAAACCTCGTTAAGAATATTCCAAAGGATAATCAAAAGCCGACACGAGAAGCATGAAAGCTAAAAAAAAATTAATAAGAAACTGAATTGAACGAATTTATGTTTACCAAAAATAGGTTTGATACCATATCATATTGTTATGAAAGGATCAATATGAAACCTCGTGCACATCAAAGAGGTTACACTTCCAATGGTGACATGAACACTCTAAGTAGTAAGAAAAAACTCAAATCACAAATGAAAATCAAGTATGAAAGAAATAGGGTCTA
Organism: Taxus wallichiana var. yunnanensis; assembly: GCA_018340775.1. NCBI lineage: Eukaryota > Viridiplantae > Streptophyta > Pinopsida > Cupressales > Taxaceae > Taxus > Taxus wallichiana. The sequence goes on from CM031244.1 coordinate 278,076,027, forward strand.
ACATTCTCATAGATAAAAAATAAGAGGTACATATATGAGTGTTGTGTAACTCCTGTGCATGACATGTGGACACATGAAACCCTAACTAACCCTAATGACCTATGATCTCACTAAGTGATATGAATAACCATACGTGGTGGAAAATACAATGAATGATGATAAGAAAAGTCATATACACCAATAATTTTTCTTTTCCCTTTGTCCCCTTAGGAATAGGGACAAGAGGTGTAAGAAAATCTGCCTCAAGGAGATTCTACCACTTGTCAATTTGTGGTGGAGTGAGAGGGAGATGGAGGAAAGAAAGCAATAACACCCAAGAGCTAAAGTTTGGTCACATGTAGAACCTTGAAGAGGGGCTAGAGAGGGGAATTTTTGTCCCCTCTATCTCCTTTGGAATGGGGATAAGGGGTGTAAAAATTGTACCTTAAGGAGATCCTGCCATGTGTCACATTGTGGATGCGAGATGTCGAAGATGAGAAAGCTTGTTTTGAGCACACAGGGGCTGTAACTTGGGCATATAAAAACTAGGATGAGGGGCTAAGGATGGAATTTTTTTATGTCCCCTTTTTCCCCTTGGGAATGGGGAAAATAGGGGCAAAAAAATGTGCTTCAAGGAGATAGTGACACTTGGCAATCAGTTATGCAATTTGAGAAAGGTTGGGTTTGAACTATTAAACACTATGGAGTTACAAGTTGGTCATGTGGGGGACCAAGGGGAAGATATGAGGAGGGAAATTTTTTTGTTTCCCCCGGCCCCTTGGGAAATGGACAAGAGGGACACAAATATGCACCCTAACTAGGAGGTGTCATGTGTCCCACTCCAAAAATGACTAACTGCGAGAAGCACACCTGCAAGAGAGAGAACTTGATGACGTGATTACCCAAGCTCTAGGTGGTATTTTTCAAGGAATTGCTATATGATTTTGAATCTTAAGAAAATTTAAATAATAATTGGAGTGGTTTCAAACCTCAATTCTACTTTCATCATCAAAATTTGGTCTCTTTTTCTTCAGACGGTAGGGTATGTCTTCCAAAATTGAGATATCATGAGAAGTCATCCAGTGTTGTGAAATATTTTATGATCCCCATTATGTAGAGGATTATCTAAAATTTCCAATAAACATTATTTTACTTTCCAAATCATTACAAAACTCCTAGAATCCTCTGTAGAAGTTCAGGTATTGATTTTGACTACATGCTCCTTACCCTTGAAAACCCCATTTTCACAAAAACTATTCCCAAACCTCCAAAAATTCTCTAAATATTCCTAAATAAATTCCAACATGTTCTTTAATCTTCAATACCACCTTTGGATGATTTTGAGATCTTAAAACCCTCATGGAGGGGTGAATACATGTCTTGAAACAACAAAAATTTGCCTTTCTAGGCACAATGCGAAGACTAGCCTTTGAAAGTACTTTACCGAATAGGATGAATGACCATACCAAAACATTTCAAATACTAGGGAAATATTTTTCAACACACTGGGAGGACCTATAAGGTCAAGATGAGTATGGTACAAAAGGAAAAATGACCAGGGAGGGGGAAATGAGAAGACTTCAAATTTTCAATTTTGGCTTAGTTGTCATGCTTGAATGTTTGAATTTTTCATGCTACAAATTTACATGAAAATAACTAGCTATAGCTTGGGGATTTTTATAAATCGAGGGAAACGAGGAAAGGAAAAGCAGAACTCTATAATCTCAAGACACTACATGGACCAGTTCCTTATCCATTGGCTATCTATAAAAAGTCACCACATAGATAAAAATGAAACTTCCTTTATTGAACACGCACACAAAACAAGAAACAAACACACAATAGGAAAAATGAAACACAAAATGAGAATGGAAACACAAAACCAAAGGGAAACATGAAAAGGGAAGAGAAACACACAAAAAAGGTGAAACATCCTAAATCACCTATGCACATGTGGGGAAAACTCACTTTCATTGAAGCACCAATTCAAACTAAGTGCTTACCCATATACAAGTATCACTGAATTCCTTTCTTCCGCAAATCCATTGACATACTCATTGAAATATGAACCTTTCTTTAGATTATTATGAAATATATCATGATTTGTATTGTAATTTATGACCTAATCACTCAATTTATTACTTCTATTTCTTTGACACATTCTTTCAATTTTCTCATTGATTCCCAAGTTCATTCTCGCTTATCGATTTTTCATTGCTACTGTGAAGATGAGCCTTGATCATACTTGACTTATAATTTTCATACTTAGGCCTATGTAATTTGATAGGAATTTTTTCCATTTATCACCTATTTCATGACCACTTTGCTTCCACAGGTTGATTCTTGACAAATTCTTTGGAAACTTCAACATTATCACTAACCTCTTGATTTTATTTGTTTCTCAATTGGATCAAGAAATCATCTTTCTCATACTCCAAATCTTTCTCAACATGCTTCCCTACACAATGTGGCATGTAAATTGCATTATCCTCTTGGAAATAGAATGAGCTCAAGGTTGGGCATGTAACATGGAAACTATCATCTTCTTCATCTTGAGCTTTGATATCCATTTTCATGATGAGAGTATCCTTTTCTTGAGTAGAGTGAATACTAAAAGATTAAAGCTTATTAAGAATATTTTTATTTTGAACAAAATCAGCCTTAAGATCAAGCAACATTTCATCTCTCCATTTTTCATTGAGAATGTTTCCATATTCATGAAAAGGGAATGAGCACAACATTGGAGCTGAAATATTTACATTATCATTTTCCCAATATTGATCACCGAGAACTAAGAAGTCCATTTTTGTGATAAAATCATCATCTCTTTGAATAGGTTTAGATTCAAGAGGATAAAACATCTTATCATTCTCATATCTCTCATCATCCTCTACCAATGAGAAAAATAAGTTTTAAAATTCAAAAACATAATCATTGCATGGAAATTCATGCCGAGAATCGAGAACATGGTTTAAAACATTGAACTCACCTAACAAGAAGTGGATGGGAATAATTCCCTCTTCTTGATCCTCATTGCTCATTACTTCAAAATTGATTTGTTGTAAGTCGATACTCTCATCACCATCATCAACATCTAGTGCAGAAATTACATTCATGCTCACATCCCATGGGAAGTATATACTCTCAAATTATGATTTCATCAAGTCATTTTTATGCTCTATGAATGGCTCTGTGATGCTTGGGCATTCTTAGAACAACATGTGCAGCTTGAACCCTTCCTTAAAGTCATGAAAAAGTTGTAAGACTTGGAATTTTGACATAGGATATTTTTCATTGGGTCATCTAGTCTTTGAATAGTATACTTCATTTTTCTGATGGGAAGAAGTTTCTTCACTTTACCATTGACCAGAATGGTGGCATGCAACCAATCTAGTTGCATATCTCCTCCAACATCTCAACAGAATATTTATCCCAACAACATACCATATGAGGTGGGCATGTCTACTACAAGTATTCTCATTATGATTTTCTTGTTAGGTAAATCCACCAATGCTACTTGAGCATCCTTTATTTGTCCAACAAGAGGTATTATTTTTTTTAGTCAGCCAACACCATTTTCCCCCTTTAGTGCTTCAAATCTGATTTTTTATATATATTTCAACTACTTGAGGATTACTGAAAGCATCTTCATTAGACAAGAAATTTCTCCCCCTTTCCAAAAATATATAGATGTCCTTCTAACTCTTCATATATTTCAAATTTCGGGGTTTGGGAGTTTTTTTCACACTTTTGCGTTTGCTAGGCTTTGAGAACTTTTTTGTAGTTCTACACTAACGGGGTTTGGGAAATTTTTTACAGTTATAAAGTGTTGAGCTTTGGGAAATTTTTTTAGTTTTGCATTGTCAGGATTTGGGAGTCTTTTTGTACTTTTGTAGTGTTGGGTCAGGGGATTTTTGTACACTTATACAAAGTGTCGAGCTTTGGGAAATTTTTTACGATTCCGCACTTTCGAGCTTGGGGATTTTTTCACAATTTGCGGTTTAGTGTCAGGGGGAGTTTTTTACACTTTTGTATTTTCAGGCCTTGGGAGTTTGTTCACACTTTTACATTTTCACCATATCTTGTGCGGATTAATGCAAATTTTAAAATAGGCATAAATTTTGACTTGGTGCCAAAATTTGACAAAATTTATATTATTGGAAAGGTCTCGACATCCTCTATGCCATGAAAACCAGAAAAACTAATTTTGGTGAGTTTAGGTGGGTGAAAAATAAGAACAAATAATAAGCTCAAAAAAATGCAGTACTAGGCATCCTAATCACTAGAATTAATGAAGTATGGCACCCATTTCTTCTCCAAAAATTAAGACATCATGAAGGAATGGCCTTGACAGGCTGCTCATGCCCCTTTTTAGAAATTTAATGCATCTTATTTGTGGGTGGGAGCAGAATTTTGAGTTTCCTTTTCTCTCTCTCTCTCCACATTCTTCTATATATTGTAAACACTTCTCATTTTGGAGGGGAGATATTTTGGGAGCTTGGGGAGACTTTGTCAAATTGTTTTCTCAACTTCATTGAGTTGTAGACCTCCATATAAACTTTGCAAGTGTATTTATGCCTCTATTTTACAAATATAGTAGATGTGCATTATTTGAAGCAATAAATCTGTATTGTGGTTTCTTCTTTAACCCTTTCTCAATTTTATTGTAATTTCATGCCTCTCCATTACTATTGTTCTATTATGTGCATGTTCTCTAACACTTGTAGGTTCATATTGTTGTGTTTATTAGATATTTGGTAATGGGTGCATGCTTGGGACTATGTTAAATCTTGCCTAACCTCTCTCAACTGTATTTCATTCTATTTTCCTCCCTCAACAGAATGTTTCACACCCCTCTTTTGGTGTTATCACCTCTTTAGTGTAGGATTTGTTCATTTTCATGCTCTCTCCCTCTCCCTGGTCCCTTGGAAATTATAGGTTAGGAGTAGATGAATATTTTCCCTTCATTAGGAGTAGTTTTAGCATTAGTTTAGGAAGAAGAACTAGCTTTCTTTGGAGATTTGTCTCAATTGCAAAGTCCCACACTTTGAGACAATTCCATGTTATCCAGTTACACTGATTTCCCAGACAACTCACTTGCAAGAAAATAAGAGGGTGTTGTAATTTAGTGATAACAAGTACTTCTTTCATTTCCATGGAGAGGTAATGGCCAAAGGTAGGAGAGAGGGAGAGGTCAAGAGATTTATCAAATTTTGTAGGCATAATTTTTTCGGAAGCATCAAAATCAATGATGTAATTATTTAGTCTGTATCCATTGACTAACAAGGCTATGTAAAAATATTATACCTTTCGAGAGGTGGAGCATGTAGAAGTGAGACAATTCAAAGATGAAGTGGATTGAGATGAATAAGGTAGTTCTTTGGTAGTGGCATTTTTAGAACATGAAATAAAACTACTTCCTTTGATATGTTGAATAAGCCTATCAAATTTCTTGGGATGGGTTTTCAAGTACTCATACTCGAAATTTGAACTTTGGATTTTTGAAATGGTCAATGATATCAAAGGATGAGGAAGTGGTAGGCACATCAAGGATTATGATAGCCTTGACATGGATGTTCTTAGGATCAACAAAAATTGATTTTTCAAGGAAGTTGAAGGAGACTTGAAGGGGTAGAAAGATTCTTGGTTAACATGGTCTCATGCTTCCTATCACTAACCCTGTGGAAGTGGACTTTAATGATCCTCCTTTCATTGTTGTTTTTCATGGAGTTACAATTTGAGGATTCAATTTATTATCTTGGGAAGTAGAATAATATCATTCTTTATCCTTTTTTGATTGAGTGAACACTGCATAAGAGTAATTATCTATGGATTCTTCAAAATCATCATCACATGTGCATTCACAATATCCAATCCGAGCACATTCTTCATCTCATTCATTTTTAAATTACAATTAAAAAATTATTTTTCTCCATCTTCATTTAACTCACATATTAAATTGACTAGTTTATCCTTCAAGGAAAATATTTGAGGTGCTCTTGCAATCTAGTTCCAGTTTTAGTTTGGATGAGATGCTTGCTAAGCAACTTCTTTCTTCAACATTGTCAAGTCATTGGAAAATTTTTGCAATAGTGAGTCAACTTTCTCATCTTTGGAACATCAAGATTTATTCTTCGTTAAAGATTCTTGATCTTCCCTGAAATGATAAGGTCATCCTCTAATCCAATAACAAGTTCTTGATCATTTTTAAAATTATTTATTTGAGCTCTCTCGTAGAATGAAATTGACTTCAAGAATTTGAGCATTCACGAAGAAATTTTTTTGATTCTCTCGTAGTAGGATAGGAAATGCTGGGAATCTTGTTGAAATCTTCCTTGAATTCTCTCATGGAATCTTGTGGTTATTTATTTATCATATTAAGTTAAGCAAAGAGAACATGATCATCTTCCTAAGTCTTGAATATTACTTCAAACTTCTATTTCATACCACCCCGATAAAAATTGAATTTGAAGGAAAATAGAAGAACCAATCCATCGTGGCATCTTGCAATGTTTCCATGAACAAAAAAACTACAAAATATTCATGTTGTACTCCAAGGATTCCATAGTAAGTGATATGATCATTAGGATGTTGCTTTCCATCTTGTTGTCATGTAAATTTGCGAAAAGGAAATTAACAATTTCCGAGCATGACAACTATACCCTTGTGTTAATTTTTTCAAGTCTTACCATTCCAAGGCACCCCGGGTCTGCCCAGTTAGTCCAAGTGACCTCCCAATTAATGTTATCTCATCCCCTTAGGTGATTTAGGAAATTCCATTCATTCCCCCTAGGTGATTTTAGGATTTCATTAAAAGTTGCAAGCTTCAGGAAGTTGTGGGAAGGGCTATCAATGGATTTCCTAGGAATGGAGAACCCCATGGAGTGGAAATGTAAATCAAAATTAGATGTGGAGGTGATAAAAATTCCTTGGGACATCATGTAAGGGATCCAGGAAGATTTTGGAAGGACTTGGAAAAGTTGGGGCAGTTTCACCAAAATTAGGGTTCACAGGCCTAGGTAGTGCACATGCCAAAAATGATGCTGAGTTTCGAAAGGTGTTTTCAGAAGATCTAGATGGATTTAGGAGAAAAAAAAAAATTCAGAAATTTAATTACAATACCTATAATATGGTGAAATCATTTTTTTCACAACACTTTGGAGCAATGGTTTTGAAAGTATTTTTTCTCATGTATAGGTAGAATAACAGATCACAAATCTAATTTTTCAGGGATAAAATGGATAATAAAGAACTGAATACCCCACCATTGGATTTATAATGCCATTTCTAGTAAATATCATATAATATCTCATCAAAAAAGTTCATTAAGAGCTCAAGATATTATCATCGCAAGTTGTCCTCAAGGTTTAGGAGTTAGTCAAATTTTCAGCTCTAGGAGCCTGACGGGATTTTGTGTCCCTCACATCTCTCAAGGAAAGGAAAATAAAGGTTGGTAAATGTTTCCAAACCCCATGAATCCCTTTAGACCCACATATTATCTCCAGGATCACAATTTCAGGCCCCATGTGGTTGCATGGGAGCTCAAAGCCTTCACCGTTGGATCGTTGCCACGTGTCATCACCTGGAGCTCCATGGAATTTGATGTCCCTCATTTACCTTTGAGGTGAGGGACATAAAACATGGAAAAAATGTTCCTAACCCCTAAGGATACTCCTATTAACTCATGTGACATCTTCAAGAATGAATTTCTAGCCCCCACGTGCTTGTGAGGCCTCTATTCTCAACCGTCAAATCTCCGCCATGTATCATCACCTTGCTCATCATGAAATTTGATGTACCTCATGCCCATTTGAGGTGAGGGAAATAAAACATGCAAACATTCACCCCACCCTTTTTTTCATTCTTTTTTGAGTAATTTAAATCCAACACTTAGCCATTTTCCCCTATTTCTTCTTCACATCTTCATACCTTGCCATGGATTTGTTTATGATTGTCTAGACACCCAGTCCACCATTGTTGCTCCAAACCAGCTCCTCCATGGCCAAAAAAACCATCCAATCCATGAAAATGCATAGGTATTAGAGAAAAAATGGGTTGAAAAATGAGAAACGACAAAGAAATGAATATTTTTTGCCAGATAACCACGAAGTCACCGAATCAAAAAATCCTCATATCTTGCAAAATACAAGTTAGATTGAGGTGTTGTCTTTTACAGACTTCCACATTTTCAAGATGATCAAGATGCAACAAATGAGAGGTTGAATGGTTCCTTGAAACATTTTTTCCAACAAAATCCCCATTTCATGCACCGACTCACATTTGTCGATTTCCCATCAATCCGTAATGGAAACAAGCTAAAAACTTGCACATAGACTCCAAATGGAAAACCTATCATAATGGAGTTTTTTTCATCATGAATGGAGATAAAAACCAGACCTATAAATTTCAAGCTCCATTAATGGCTACTGTGGCAGCTCGTGCTTGAAGCCACTACCAGTGAAAATTTCAAATTTTATTTCCAAGCATTCTAGTGGCTGAAATCAAGTGAAATTTAGAAGACATGACTGCCACGATGAGCTGAGTCTAGAAAAATATGTTCCATTGCAAACCAAGAAATGGAATTCCACTTTCTAAAAATAGTAATTTTTCTTATACAAATTCACTATGTTTGGAAAATTGTCATCAAAAGCGGCTATGGAAAAGGTAGTGTGCACTGAAGATCATCAGGAAGCTAGAATGATTGTCCGGAGCATAAAATAGTGAAAATGACCACTTACTAAAAATAGTAAGCTCTCTATATGGGTGCTTACTAAAAATAGTAAGTCAACCCAAGAAGTGGCCGAGGTGAAGGTAGTGTGCATAGGATTGAATGAAGAACTTCATCACATCAAGATGGTCAAGAAGAAGCAAGAATCACCTCTTACTATAAATAGTAAGTCTCCCATGTGGGTACTCACTATCAATGGTAAGTCATACTCAAGGGGAAGTTTTGGAACAATGGGACATAAAGGGATGATCATTCAGGTCAATACCATCATTCAAGATCATCCATGGGAATTTCTCATAGGGAATTCGAGACTCATCTCAAAGAATTCAATAGTATCTCCTGACACTCACTTCATGGCTCGAGTTGCAGGAGTATCTTGTGCGGGGTGGAAGTTGTGGTCATTGGAAGAACCATTACTAGTGTTTTTAAAAACTCATTCCAAAGCATCTATGAGATAATTTGAAGGAGTTTCACATGAGTTTAAAGATTTATATTTTCATCGCATTGGGGCTTTCCATCAACGAGGATCGTCGGAATTCATTAGGGGCAACATCTTCTCTTCTTCTTCTCTCTCTCTTCTCTTCATACCCCCAACTTTCTCTCTCTTCTCAATGTTCTAATTTTGCATTGGGGTTGCACTTTTTCATATGTATTAATGTTTCTAATGTAATAATTCACCTTTATATTATAAAAATGGACTTAAAATTTTCCTAGGAAGTTTAAAATTTTTAAGTTGTCTGAGGACATATGAAAATGCATTGGGGGTAGATGATGAGTCACCTCTCATTCTATAAATTATAAAGCCATTCCCATTTCAAAGGGTTGGTGATTGATTTTGTAAACTCAAAAGTGCATTTAGAGAAGAAAGGAGATAGCCAAATTCTCCATTTCCCCTCATTCTCAAATTTTCTCCATTTCCCCACTATGTACAACTTTGGTTTGAGAAATCAATACAAGAAGAAGGAGTTTATATCTTTCTTTGACTAAGGGATTTCATGATACTTTGTGCTCATCAAATTCTATTTGGTCTTATTGCTACTTGTAGAGTTATTTCATCTTAATTTAGTGCATGTGATGAAGTTTCTAACTAGTGTGTGTAGGAATCTGATTTTCTACCTGCAACATTAGTTCCATAACCTCATATTCTCACTCCCTTTGCCACTTCTAGAAAAATACCTCTCTAACAAGAAATTGCTAGCTTTTCCACAGGGTCAGTGGAGTGCCCTATTGGATCCCCTCGACCACAAGGATACTAGGAAAATCCACCTTTACTCTTGCATGCATATACAGTAGTTGCACCGATTAAGTAGAGGGACTTAGATTCCTAGAGCATTGGCAAAAAATCAACAAGTTTTTCCACCCAAAATTTATTCTCACCAACAATTTTTGGCGCCCACCGTGGGGCCAATTTAGCATCATTTGCACCCAAAATATGACCACAAGGTCCAAAAATAAAATAAAAATCAAATATTTTTAAAAATACAAAATAAAGATTTCATGAAAATCCATTGTTGAAGGCTACACTATCAATTTCTTGCAAGTGACCTTTCATATTCCACAATGTATTTTCATATTCCTATTGCAGATTTTTTTAGTGCTAGAATTTGAAGAAGAATTTACTGAAGTAAAAATGAAGTGGAAACAATGGCGGATGAAGAAGAAAGATCTTAACCCATTGTTCTATGGGGAAGAAATACATGCCCGCTCACTCTTGAACCACCTCTTCATGATCTACCAATAGGTTCGTGCAAGAACTTTCCAAAGTTCAAAGGTGATGACTCACAACATCCTAAAGAACACATCACTACTTTCACCACATCATGCGGGATTCTTGGAGTTGAACATGAAGATGTTGTCATAAGACTATTCATGGAGTCCCTCCAAGAAAAATTAGTGAAATGGTTCTACCTCCTACCTACCCAATCCATCAAAATGAAGTTCAAGGAAATATTTAGATTCACTAAGGACTATCAAGACCTCCTTGTTCAATTAGCACAAATGAAGAAAGGAGAAAGTGAAACTATGAGAGACTTTGTGGCTTGTTTCAACTGGTTTCTTCACAGGATACCGGAAGAAGATTCACTGTCTGAAAAAAATGTCAAGAGATTCTTCATCAATGCTCAATCACCGAAGGTGGGATTTTTCCTACGAAGAGTTCAATCAAGGGATATTACAGAAGAAAAAATATTAGCCATTGAACTGGATGACGATCTCATCCTATCTAGAAAGATCAAGAATCCCTCAAAGGGTAAATCTCAACGTTTGGGAGATGAAAGAACAAATCTGTTGCTGCAAAATCGGTGAATGAGATGGCATCATTGAAGAGGGAATTTTTTGAGTGACCATCTTCCTAAATAAGTAATACAAATCAAATTATAGGAGCACCCAGAATGATTTCCTTGGAGGCCCCACTTGTCAATGCAAGTTTTAGGAGTCAAGAAAGTGAAGTAGATCTTGAGAAATAAAGTGAAGGTGATGGTTTATTAGAATTTGATGAGCTTGAAAAATATACAAATCAGATTTTGTGAGTATTTTGTAGATGATGAAGATGGTGAAAAAGATGCATCTAACTTCTCATGTGTAGTATTCACTCATTCTCAGTCTAAGAAAGGGGCCTCTTCCTCTACTACTATTAAATACAAGAATACCGATGATCCTCTTGTGGCAACTCCGCAAAATAAAATAATCAGTCAAGGATCTCTAATCTAACCCTCCATGGAGTTTGCATTGTTGAATCTTGATCTTGAGGTGAATAAGAATTCTTCAAAGAATTCCAAGTAATTCTTCTGATGCCTCTTTTAATTCTAAATCTAAATCTACTTTTATAAAATATAGTAGTTTGCAAGCTCCTAGTGTACCTTTCAATATCCCATATGCTCCCCAAAAATCTACTCCTTCCAAACATGTCCTAAATCCAAAAGCAGTCCCTTCATCACCCTCGCCCACATCTACTCCTTTTGACTTCATAGAATACACAAACAAAGCCAAAGTGTAGATTACTTTGAAACCAATATTTGCGGACTCACCTCGAACAATTCAAGATATTTATTCAATACAACAAGAGTGGTAGTTTAACACCTAATATTATAGCTCCTAGTTCTAAATGAATACTACCCAACCCACCTACACCTCCATCATAGAGCATGCTTTCATTGAGTGCATCCAAGACTGATAAGGTTGAACCTTTCTATGTCTCTCTTCTTGTTGGAGATTATGTATTGAATAACTACATAATAGATTCTGAACCTCTAATAATGTAATGCCTGTAAAGGTCATCAAGGCTCTCAAACTCACCATGACTCCACCTAGTGGCTCTTGTTACTCCCTAGAGTCAAAAGAGGTCTCACTTGTAGGGAAGGTGAAAGATACACAGTTGCTCTCGCCATATTTCCAGACAAGAAAGTTTCAATGATGATTTTGATATCAAACATTCCAGATTCATTTTGAATGTTTCTAAGTAGGGGTTTATGTCAATAGTTGGGGGGTAAGATCTAGATGAACTAGTCTTCGCTAACCATTCTAGTTAAGGGAGACATGGAAAAATTCTTCTAGAGAAGAAGAAGAGGTACATAATGTGAAAGTCTTGAAGTCCAGGAACCGACATCTTATATACATACCGGGAGGATGAATCACTTTGTGAAAATTGAGGAGGAAGAGGATATTCCCATCTTGATAGGGCCAAACATGCCTTCCTAGAGAGGCATGGACCTTGAAGAAGCATTGAGGAGATTTGAGTTACAAGAGGGAAACCCCGAATTTTTGGATGATGTAAACCATGAAGAAGAGGAAATGGTTCTTGATGATCTTCAAAAAGAAAAATCAGCTTATGTGCTTATTTGTGATGAGGAGATATTCTCATTCCCATTCAAAGATGAGGACTCCTTGATACTGTCACCTAGGAACAGACCAAACCAATATACAATAAGCCCTCAAACAGTTGGAAAAAACCATATGTATAATAACTGTTAAGAGATGTGGAAGATACAGAAGACCCTAAATTGTGTCTCGAACTCCTGATGCAAGCCATGAATCTTCAAGCCAATGTTTGATGGATGTAATAATTAAATCAAGGTATTTTATTTCCCATATGAGGAGGAAGACTCGTTCCATGATAAATAAATTGAAGCAAGGAGTTTTGAGGCATTTAAAGATAAAGCCCCTCTCGAAAAAGGAGTGATAGAATGCAGTGATTCCCAAGATAATGAAGTAATTCCTCTAGATATCTACCTTGAGATGTAAATTAAATACTATTCAAAGGTATACATAGATGAGTTGAATGAAGTTACATGTAGATCTATGTGCAAGAACTATTAGATGTAGTGGAGGTTGTGGAAGACCCCAAGATGATTCTTGATCTCTTAACTCATGCCATGGCCATACAAGACAAGTATGAGTTTTCCTCTAATCCTCCCGACAATACTCAAATGCCTCATAGTGGAGTAGAGATAAAGGATGAATCTAAGGTTTATCATAGAGAATATGTCAATGAGCATAAAGAAAGTAACTCAGAATATTCAAGAAATTTGAACGAAAATCAGTTTTGGGGTAGTGATGAGATACTCAATGAAAAATCAACTATGTGGATAAACACGGAAGGTAACTGATGCTATGAAACAAATTTTAAAGAGGATGAAGGAAGTGGAATTTATGAGATAAGACATAAACATCAAGAAGATGACATGGAACCACTCCTACAAAAAACATAGACGTTCATGAAATCACCAAGCTTTCATAAATAATTAAGGAGGTAAGGAAACTTTTTAGAACCAGTCAATGGATTCGCAGAACAACATCACTTAGTGTTGCCCACTCATGGGTAACTTTTGAGGAATGAAAATTACTTCAGTGAAAGTGGGTTATCCCCACCTTGTACCATAGGTGATTGTTAGGTGTGTTTCCCTTTCTGTTGTGTGTGTTTTTTCCTTTCTATGTGTGTTTTGTGTTTCCTTTCGTTGTTTTTGGTGTGTGTGTGTTTCCTTCTTCGCTTTCTCTCTCTTGTCGTAAGTTGTACATGACTCCACAGGGACCAATGGATAAGGCACTATTCATATTGCCTAAAGTTGAGATTTTGGATTCCCCATGTCATTTCTTCACTACACCCATTCCATGTCATTTCCCCAAGCTAGAGCCAGTTGTTGTCATGCAAATTTGCAACAAGGAAATTAACAATTTATGAGCATGAAAATTATACCCATGTGTTAATTTTTTCAAGTCTTACCATTCCAAGGCACCCTAGGTCTACCTAGTCAGTCCAAGTGACCTCCAAATTAATGTTATATCATCCCCTTAGACGATTTTAGGAGTTCATTAAAAGTTGCAAGCTTCAGGCAATTGTGGGAAGGGCTATCATTAGATTTCCTAGGAATGGAACAACCCCATGGAGTGGAAAATAAAATAAAAACTATAAATAGAGTTGATTAAAAGGCCTTGGGACATCATGGAAGTGATTCAGGAAGATTCTGGAAGGACTTGGAAAAGTTGGGGCAGTTTCACCAAAATTAGGGTTCACAGGCCTAGGCAGTGCACATGCCAAAAAGATGTTGGGCTTGAAAAGGTGATTCTGGATGTCCAGATGGATTTATGAGAAAAAAAAACATATTCAGAAATATAATTCCAAGACCTATAATATTGTGAAATTAGTTTTATCATAAAACTTTGGTGCAATGGTTTTGTAATCATGTTTTCTCATAAATACGTGGATTACTAGATCAAAAATTTGATTTTTTAGGGAATAATGGATGAATTAAGACCTGAAACAAAAACCATTGGATTCAAAATTACATTTCTAGTAAATATCATATAAAATTTCATCAAAACATTCCATCAGAGCTCAATCTATTATCATCGCAAGTTGTCCTCGAGGTTCGAGAGTTAGTCAAATTTTCAACTCATAGAGCCTAGTGGGATTTTGTGTCCCTCACGTCCATCAAGGATTGGGAAATCAAGGTTTATAAAATTTTCCCAAACCCCATTAATCCTCCTAAACCGACATATGACCTCCAGGATCTCCCAGTTCAGCAGCCCTCGGTTGCTTGTGGGAGCTCAAAGCTTTAACCGTTGGATTACCGCCACATGTCATCACCTAGAGCATCATGGAATTTGATGTCCCTCATGTACCTTTGAGGTGAGGGAAATAAAACATGGAAAAATGTTCCCAACCCCTAAGGAGACTAGTATTCACTCATGTGACTTCTTCAAGAGTGAAATTCCATCTCCCAGGTGCTTTCCAGTCCTCCATTCTAAATCAACAGATATTTGCCACGTGTCATCACCTTTCTCACCATGGAATTTGATGTCCCTCATGTCCCTTTGAGGTGAGGGACATAAAACATGAAAAAATCACCCCACCCTTGTTGTGCATTCTTTTTGAATAATTTAAATCTGGCACTTAGCCATTTTCCCCCCATTTCTTCTTCACAGCTTCATACCTTGCCATAGCTTTGTTCATGACTGTCTAGACACCCAGTCCACAATTGTTGCTCCAAACCAGCTCTACCATGGCCAAAAAACCATATAATACATGAAAATTCATATTTCTCGGAGAGAAAAAAAAAGGGTCAAAAATGAGAAACGATAGAGAAATGAAGAAAAATGAATATTTTTCGCCAAATAACCATAAAGTCACCGAATCAAAAATCCTCATATCTTGCAAAATACAAGTCAGATTGAGGTGTTGTATTTTGAAAACTTCCAAATTTTTTAAGATGATAAAGATGCAAAAATGGGATTTTGAATGGTGCTTTGTGAAACATTTATTCCAACAAAATCCCCATTTTGTGCACCACCTCACACTTATCGGATTTCCCATCAATCTAGTAATGGAAACAAGTTAAACACTTGCACAAAAAATCCAAATGGAAAACCTATCACAATGGATTTTTTTTCATCATGATTGTGAATAAAAACCATACCTACATATTTCAAGCTCCATTAATGGCCACTATGGCAGCTCTATGCTTGAAGCCACTACCAGTGAAAATTTTAAATTTTATTTCCAAGCATTCTAGTGGGCGAAATCAAGTGAAATTCGTAAGACATGACCGACATGATGAGATGAGTCTAGAAAAATATGTTCCATTGCAAACAGAGTAGTGGAAGTCCACTTTCTAAAAATAGTAACTTTTCCTATATAGACTCACTATGTTTAGAAAGTTGTCATCAAAAGCGGCTATGCCAAAGGCAATGTGCATTGAATATCACCATGAAGCCAACGTGATTGTTTGCAGCATAAAATAGTGAGAATGACCACTTACTAAAAATAGTAAGTCAACCCAAGAAGTGGCCAAGGCAAAGGTAGTATGCACAGGATTGAATGAAGAACTTCATCACATCAAGATGGTCAAAAAGAAGTAAGAATCACTTCTTACTATAAATAGTAAGTCTCCCATGTGGGTACTTGCTATCAATGGTAAGTCATACTCAAGGGGAAGTTTTGGAATAATGGGACATAGAGGGATGATCATTCAGGTCAATACCATCATTTGGGATCATCCATGGGAATTTCTCATAGGGAATTCGAGACTCATCTCAGAGAATTCAACAATATCTCCCAACACTCACTTCATGGCTTGAGTTGCAGGAGTATCTTGTGCGGTGGAAGTTACAGTCATTGGAAGAACCATTCAAAAATATTTTTAAATAATCATTCCAAAGCATTTGTGAGCTAATTTTAAGGAGTTTTACATGAGTTTGAAGATTCAGAGTTTCATTGCATTGGGGCTTTCCACCAACGAGGATCATCAAAATTCATCAGGGGAAACATCTTCTCTTATTCTTCTCTCTCTTTTTTTCATACCCCCAACTTGATCTCTCTTCTCAATATTCTAATTTTGTGTTGGGGTTGCACTTTTTCATGTCTAAATGTTTCTAATGTAATAATTCACTTTTATGTTATAAAAAGGGATTTTAAAGTTTCTTAGGAAGTTGAAAATTTTTAAGTTATATGAGGACATATGAAAATGCATTGGCGGTAGATGATGAGTCACATCTCATTCTATAAATTGTAAATTCATTCCAATTTCAAAGGGTTGGTGATTGATTTTGTAAACTCAAGAGTGCATTGAGAGAACAAAGGAGATAGACAAATTATTCCATTCCCCTCATTCTCAAATTTCCTCCATTTCCCCACTATGTACAAATTTGGTTTGAGCAATCAATACAAGAAGAAGGAGTTTCTATCTTTCTTTGACTAAGGAATTTCATGATACTTTGTGCTCATAAAATTCTATTTGGTCTTATTGCTACTTACAGAGTTGTTTCCTCTTAATTTAGTGCATGTGATGAAGTTTATAACTAGTGTGTGTAGGAATCTAATTTTCTACCTACAACATTAGTTCCCCTACCTCATATTCTCACTCCCTTTCCCACTTCTAGATAAAGAATTCTCTAGAAAGAAATTTCTAGCTTTTCCACAGGGTCAGTGGAGTGCCCTTGTTGGATCCCAGGCCATAAGGCCACTAAGAAAATCCACCTTTACTATTATATGCATATATGGGAGCTCCACCGGTTAAGTAGAGAGATTTAGATTCCCAGAGCGTTGGCAAGAAATCCACAAGTTTGTCCACTTGAAAAATTCTCTCACCAATATCTTTGGGTGCACACCGTGGGGCCAATTTAGAAGCATCTGTGCCCAAAATATGACCACAAGGTCCAAAAATTAAAAAAATATATATAAAAAACAAAAAAAAAGAGTTCATGAAAATCCATTGGTAAAGGCTACACTGTCAATTTCTTATAAGTGACCTTTCGTATTCCACAGTGTCTTTTCATATTCCTAATGCATATTTTTTTAGTGCTAGAATTTGAAGTGGAAACAATGGCAGACGAAGTAGAAAGACCTTAACCCATTGTTCCATAGGGAATAAATACTGGCCTGCTCACTCTTGAACTACCTCTTCACGATCTACCAATAGGTTTGTGTAAGAAATTTCCAAAGTTCAAAGGTGAAAAATCACAACATCTTGAAAAACACATCATTTGCTTTCACCACATCATGTGGGATTCTTGTAGTCGAACATGAAGACATTACCGTAAGATTGTTTGTGGAGTCCCTCCAAGAAAAAGTAGCAGAATGGTTCTACCTCCTACCTACCTGATCCATTACTTGTTAGAATGAAATCAAAAGGAAGTTTGAGGAAATATTTAGATTTACTAAGGACTGTCAATACCTCCTTGTTCAGTTAGTACAAATGAAGAAAGGAGAAAGTGAAACTATGAGAGAATTCGTAGCTCGTTTCAATCGGTTTCTTTGTAGGATACCGAAAGAAGATTCACCATCTAAAAATAACGTTAAGATATTATTCATCAATGCTCAATCACCGGAGGTGGTATTTTTCCTATGAAGAGTTCAATTGAGGGATATTGCAGAAGCAAAAAGATTAGCCATTAAACTAGATGACGATCTCATCCTATCTGGAAAGATCAAGAATCCCTCAAAGGGTAAAGCTCAATGTTCGGGAGATGAAAGAACAAATCCGTTGCTATAAAAATTGGTTAATGAGATGGTGTCGTTGAAGAGGGAATTTTTTGAATGAGCATCTTCCCAAAGAAGCAACAAAAATCAAATTACAAGAGCACCCCGAAGGCTTTCCTTAGAGGCCCCACCTGTCAATGCAAGTTGTAGGAGTTAGGAAAGTGAAGAAGAGCTTGAGAAAGAAAGTGAAGGTGATGATCTCCTAGAAGTTTATGAGCTTGAGAATGATACAAAAATCTGATTCCATAAGTATTCTAGAGGCAATGAAGATGGTGAAAAAGATGCACCTAGCTTCTTATGTGTGGAATTCACTCATTCTCGGTCTGAGAAAGGAGCCTCTTCCTCCACTACTGCTAAAAACAAGAAGACGGATGATCCTTCTCTGTGGTGAATCAACACAATAAAATAATTAGTTGAGGATCTCCACTCCCACCCTCCATGGATTCCACATTGTTGAAGCCTGATCTTGTAGAAAATAAGAAGTCTCCAGCAATTCCAAGTAAGTCTTCTGATGCCTCTTCTAATTCTAAATCTAAATATGCTCCTATAAAATATAGTACTTTGAAAGCTCCTAGTGTACCTTTCAAGATCCCCTCTATTCCCCAAAATATACTCCTTCTTCCAAACTTGTCCTAAATCCAAATTCAATCCCTTTATCAACCTTACCCACATCTACTCCTTTTGACCTCATAGAATACATGAACAAAGCCAAAGTGTAGAGTATCTTGAAATAAATATTTGCGGACTCACCCCGAACAATTCAAGATATTTATTCAATACATCAGGAGTGGTAGTTTAACACCTAATACTGTAACTCCTAGTTCTAAAGGAATACTACCAAACCCACCTACACCTCCATCACAAAACATGCTTTCATTGAGTGCATCCAAGATTGATAAGGTTAAACCTTTATATTTCTCTCTTCTTGTTGGAGATTATGTATTGAATAACTGCATAATAGATTTTGGCACCTCTGATGATGTAATGCTTTTAAAGGTTACCAAGGCTCTCAAACTCACCATGAATCCACCTAGTGGCTCTTGTTATTCCATGGATTCAAAAGAGGTCTCAGTTGTAGGGAAGGTGAAAGATGCACAGGTGGATCTTGCCATATTTCCAGATAAGAAAGTTTCAGCGATGATTTTGATAGAAGAAATTCTAGCTTAATCTAGAATGTTGCTAAGTAGGGGTTTCTATCAAAATTTGGGGGGTAAGATCCAAATGAATTGGTCTTCTACAACTATTGGAGTTAAGGGAGTCATGGAAACATTTCTTCCATAAAATATGATCAGGTACATAGTGTGAAATTTTTGAAGTCCAAGAACCAACATCTTATAGCAAGATACCAAGTGGATGAATCAATTTGTGACAATCGAGGAGGAAGAGGATATTCCCATCTTGATAGGGTGAGACGCACCTTCCTAGAGAGGAATGTACCTTGAAGAAGCATTAAGGAGATTTAAGTTATAAGAGGGCAGCCCCAAATTTCCGGATGATGCAAACCATGAAGAAGAGGAAATGGTTCTTGATGATCTTCAAGTAGAAAAATCAGCTTATGTGCTTATCTCGTGATGAGGATATATTCTCATTCCCATTCAAATATGAGGACTCCCTTGATCATGTCACCCAGGAAGAGACCAATCTAGTCTATAATAAGCCCTCAAATAGTGGGAAAGAACCATTCGTACAAGAACTGATAAGATCCGTGAAAGAAATAGAAGACCTTGAGCTCAGTCTTGAACTCTTGATGCAAGCCATGAATCTTCAAGATAAGCGCATATCTGATTTGAAATCCTTAACGGTGTGAAGGTTGGCCATGTTGAAATAAAGTAAGATGAGAAATATAATGCCCCTCATATGCCAATGGTTGATGGATGTAATGATGAATTTGAGGTATTTTATTTCCCATTTAAAGATGAATACTCTTTCCATGATGAATAAATTGAAGAAAGGTGTTTTGAGGCCTTTGATGCAGAAGCCCCTATGGATAAAGGAGTGATATAATGCTGCAATTCCCAAGATAATGAAGTAATTCCTCCAGATAGTTACCTTGAGCTATAAAGTAAAGATTCTTTGAAGGTGTACAAATATGAGCTACATGAAGTAACAAAGGATATCTCTATGCAAGAACTATTGGATGCACTAGAAGTTGCGAGAAGACCCCGAGATGATTCTTGATCTCTTAACTCATGTCATGGCCATACAAGATAACAATGAATTTTCCTCTGATCCCCCAATAGTACTCAAACACCTCATAGTGGAGTAGAGATAAAGGATGAATATAAGGTTTATCATGGAGAAGATGTCAATGAGAATAAAGAAAGTAACTCAAAATATTCAAGAAATTTGAACGAAAATCAGCTTTGGGGTAGTGATGAGATGCTCAATGAAGAATAAACTATGTGGATAAACACAGAAGGAAACTGACGCTATGAAACCAATTTTAAAGAGGATGAAGGCAATGGAATTTTTGAGTGAAGAAATAAGAATCAAGAAGCTCACGTGGAATCACTCCTACAAAAACATAGACGGTCATGAAAACACCTAACTTTCATAAAAAGTTAAGGAGAGGAGGCTACTTTCTGGAACTAGTCAATGGCTTCACGAGATGAACATCACTTAGTGTTTCCCACTCACGGGTAAATTTTGAGGAATGAAAAGTACGTCAGTGAAAGTGGGTTGTCCCCCACCTTATATCATAGGTGATTTTTAGGTGTGTTTCCATTTTTGTGTGTGTGGTTTTTCCTTTCTATGTGTATTGTGTGTTTCCTTCCATCATTTTTGGTGTGTGTTTCCTTCTTCACTCGGTCTCTCTCTCTCTCTTATCGTAAGTTGTACATGACTCTGTAGGGCCCAATGGATAAGGCAATAGCCATATTGTCTAAAGTTGAGATTTTGGATTCCCCATGTCATGGCTTCAATGAACTCATTCCATGTCATGTCCCCAAGCTAGAGCCAATGATTTTCATGCAAATGTGCAACAAGGAAATTAAATATTTCGAGCATGAAAACTATACCCATGTGTTAATTTTTTCAAGTCTTACCATTCCAAGGCACCACGAGTCTACCTATTCAGTCCAAGTGACCTCCTAATTAATTTTATCTCATCCCCCTAGGTGATTTTAGGAGTTCATTAAAAGTTGTAAGCTTCAGGTAATTGTGGGAAGGGCTATCACTAGCTTTCCTACAAATGAAGCAATCCTGAGTGTGGCAAAAAAATTAAAAAAATAGACATGGAGGTGAATCAAAGGCCTTGAGACATCATGTAATTGATTTAGGAAGATTCTAGAAGGACTTGGAAAAGTTGGGGCAGTTTCACCAAAATTAGGGTTCACAGGCTTAGGTAGTGCACATGCCAAAAAAGTTTCAGCTTTAAAAGGTGATTCGGGAGATCCAGATGGATTTCGAGAGAAAACAAAACATTTTCAGAAAGGTAATTCCAAGCCCTACAATATTGTGAAATTATTTTTTCACAACACTTTGGTGCAATGGTTTTGTAAGTAGGTTTTCTTATGGATAAGTGAAGTACCATATTACAAAGCCTATTTTTCAGGGAATAATGGATGAATCATGACCTGAAACCCCAACCATTGGATTCATAAGTACATTTCTAATAAATATCATATAAAATTTCATCAAAACATTCCATTGAGAGCTCAATATATTGTCGTCGCAAGTTGTCCTCAAGGTTCGGGAGTTAGTCAAATTTTCATCTCCAGGAGCCTAGCGGGATTTTATGTCCCTCACATCCCTCAAGGTTAGGGAAATAAAGGTTGGGAAAATTCTCCTAGCCCCCATGAATCCCTCTGTACCCACATATAACCTCCAGGATCACTATTTTATCCCCCAGGTGCTTGCGGGAGCTCAAAGCCTTCACCGTTGGATCGCTGCCATGTGTCATCACCTAGAGCATCGTGGAATTTTATTTCCCTCATGTAAATTTGAGGTGAGGTAAATAAAACATGTAAAAATGTTCCCATCCCCTAAGGAGACTCCTATTCACTCATGTGACCTCTACAAGAGTGAATTTCTAGCCCCCAGGTGTTTGTCAGGCCTCAATTCTCAACCGTTAGATCCGTACTGGTGTCATCACCTTGCTCACCATGGAATTTGATGTCCCTCACATCCATTTGAGGTGAGGGACATTAAACATGAAAAAATTCACCCCAACCTCACTATGTATTCTTTTCTCGAATAATTTAAATCTGGCACTTAGCCATTTTCTCCCTCATTTCTTCTTCATAGCTTCATACCTTGCCATGGCTTTGTTCATGATTGTCTAGACACACCACACCCACCATTATTGCTCCAAACCAGCTCCACCATGGTAAAAAAAACCATCCAATCCATGAAAATTCATAGGTATCAGAGAAAAAATGGGTTGAAAAATGAGAAACGATAGAGAAATGAAGAAAAACAAAGATTTTTCACCAGATAACCACGAAGTCACTAAATCGAAAAATCCTCATATCTTGCAAAATACAAGTTAGATTGAGGTGGTGTCTTTTGAAAACTTCAAAAAATTTAAAGAATATCAATATGCAACAAATAGGAGGTCAAATGGTGCCCTATAACATTTTTCTAACAAAATCCTCATTTCGTGCACCGCTCACATTTGTCGATTTATCATCAATCCGGTAATGTAAACAATCTTAAAACTTACACATGGAATACAAATAGAAAACCTATTGCAATGGAGTTATTTTCATCATGCACATAGATATAAACCAGACCTACAAATTTTGAGCTCCATTAATGGCCACCATGGCAGCTCTATGCTTGAAGCCACTGCTTGGTGAACATTTTATATTTTATTTCCAAGAATTCTAGTGGGTGAAATCAAGTGAAATTTAGAGGACATGACCACGATGAAGAGCCAAGTATGAAAAAATATTTTCTATCACAAACTGAGCAGTGGAAGTCCACTTTCTAAAAATAGTAATTTTTCCTATACAAAATCACTATGTTTGGAAATTCATCATCAAAAGCGGCTATGGAAAAGGCAGTGTGCATTGAAGATCACCAGGAAGCCAAGATAATTATCGAGAGCATAAAATAGTTAAAATGCCCACTTACTTAAAATGGTAAGCTCTTTATATGGGTGCTTACTAAAAATAGTAAGTCAACCAAAGAAGTGGCTGAGGCGAAGGTAGTGTGCACAAGATTGAATGAAGAACTTCATCACATCAAGATGGTCAAGAAGAAGAAAGAATCACCTCTTACTATAAATATTAAGTCTCCCATGTGGGTACTCGCTATTAATGGTAATTCATACTCAAGGGGCAGTTTTGGAACAATGGGACATAGAGGGATGATCATTTAGGTCAATACCATCATTCAGGATCATCCATGGGCATTTCTCATAGGGAATTCAAGACTCATCTCAGATAATTCAATAGTATCTTTCGACACTCACTTCATAGATCAAGTTGCAGGAGTATCTTATACGGGGTAGAAGTTGTGGTCATCGGCAGAACCATTCAGAAATGTTTTTAAAAACTCATTCCAAAGCATCTATGAGCTAATTTGAAGGAGTTTCACATGAGTTTGAAGATTCAAAGTTTCATCACATTGGGGCTTTCCATCAACGAGGATCATCGAAATTCATCAGGGGAAACATATTCTCTTCTTCTTCTCTCTCTTCTCTTCATACCCCCAACTTTCTCTCTCTTCTCAATGTTATAATTTTGTGTTGGGGTTGCACTTTTTCATATGTATTAATGTTTCTAATGTAATAAGTCACCTTTATGTTATAAAAAGGGACTTAAAAGTTTCCTAGGAAGCTGAAATTTTTTAAGTTGTGTGAGGACATATGAAAAGGCATTGGGGGTAGAAGATGAGTCAACTCTCATTCTATAAATTGTAAATTCATTCCCATTTCAAAGGGTTGGTGATAGATTTTGTAAACTCAAGAGTGCATTGAAAGAACAAAGGAGATAGCCAAATTTTTCCATTTCCCCACTATGTACAACTTTGGTTTGATAGATCAATACAAGAAGAAGGAGTTTATAGATTTCTTTAACTAAGGGATTTCATGATAGTTTGAGCTCATCAAATTTTATTTCATCTTATTGTTACTTGTAGAGTCTTTTCCTCTTAATTTAGTGCATGTGATGAAGTTTCTAACTAGTGTGTGTAGGAATCTGATTTTCTACCTTTAACATTAGTTCCCCTACCTCATATTCTCACTCTCTTTCCCACATCCAGACAAATCTCTCTCTAGCAAGCAATTGCTAGCTTTTCCTGAGGTCATTGGAGTGCCCCGCTTAGATCCTCAACCACAAGGCCACCAGAAAATTGACATTTACTCACACATGAATATATGAGAGCTACATTGTTTAAGTAGAAGGACTTATATTCCCAGTGTTAGCAATAAATCCACAAGTTTTTCCACCCAACAAAATTTATCGCCAACACATCTCTATAGAATTTTGGAAATTTCTTTATTTATTCTTTTGGAATTTTATTAAGTGGAGGGTAAAAGCCAACGAACCCATGTTTTTTTTGCAAGGTATAGCTACTTGTGAAGCAATTTCCTCTTCTCTTTCTTTTTCTAGTTCTTCCTCTCTTTCTTCTTCATCTTCTTTTGGGAATTCAAAATTCAACGGTGGGTGAAAGCTAGGAGAATCAAATATTTTAAGGGGAGGTATTAGTAGGAGTTTGGAGAGGGTTTTTAGGGTACCACTTGATGAATCAAATGGAGATGAAGCTTGAGAGAAGTAATATGGATTATCTCTTACTCGCTCTTACTGATTTTGCAAAGATTTAAAAGAAGGGTCAATGATTCTTCTCAATCTAGTCAATCTAGTATGTATTCTTTCAACCAGATTTTCTCAAGTGATTTAGAAGGAAAGAAACTTGAAAGTGTAGGTTTCTCAACAAGATTGAAAAAAGGTCCTTCAATCATTGAAATAGTAATTTTTTTTGGTATTTTATATTTTCATTTTTTTTTTTAAAATTCAAGGATCTTTACATGTGCACGAGGGCAAATCTCTCCCCAGCAGACTCACCAATTTTTTTTGGTGAAATAATTTATCATGTGGCCAATTATTGGGTTCTCATTAACACTCATAGGGTTACGCCCCTCCTTTTTGTGTATTGGGAGGCTCTCATTATCGAATGTAAACTATCCCAATTCTATCTAAATGTTGTGGGGGTGGCTAGTAGGCCAAGGATCACACATGAACACTTCACTAAACTTGTGGAAAAGTTTTTGTAGGAGTATAAGGGAGGAATTTATAGTGATGAGGGATATAGGAGATAAATTAGGAAAAAGAAGGTTATGGTTATGAGAAAGAACTCCAAAGTTCACACACAATGAATGAAGTAGGTCCACATTCAATTAAAATAAATCAACAATGTAGGTAATTAGCAAGACTACAAAACCACAAACACATATTTATTTTAATTCATCAATTAATAACACCAAGTTTCTTCTTGGTTATTGAAGATCACTATGTTTTCAAAGTTATAGAAAAAGAGAATAGAGGAAAACATGAGCAAAGGAAATGGAAAAAATGCAAATCTTATTTCTTTTGTAGTGGTGATATTAAAGATTCATAATCTACAACAATCCACAACTACTACAAAAACTGAACTTTCAAGATCTTTTGGAATGGAGGAGCCATTCCAATTTATAGCATTGTGAATTGTCCTCTCTTCTACCGCCCAAATGACTCTTAATGTTCTCATTCATTTTGCGACTTTATATATTCTTAGGAAATGAGAAATAAGTTACCTTTTTATAAATCAAATGAAATTTTACAATTCAAATTTAGAAATTCACTTAAGTAAATGAGACAAATTATAATTATTACATACAATGAAGTATTAGAAAGGGGAGAGAAGAAAGAGGGGGAAGGAGAGAAGGAAGTGTTGGAATGCGAGGCCTAATAGGTCATTGTTGCAAAACCACATTAATGAAAAAGTGAATGTTGTAGGATGATTTCATGATGTTTTTCATGGTGCTAACATACCAGTTCGATGATTATCAATTGCTAAAGTGGGACTCGGTGATGTGTGCTTTCTCTAGCAAGCCTATAGAGGTTCTAGGAGGTGTATCTTGGAAGTGTGATATTCTTGGATGTTTGGGAAGCATGTTGACATGATGTATACATGATTTGAGGGTGCTTGAGTACTCACAAT
Source organism: Taxus wallichiana var. yunnanensis (assembly GCA_018340775.1). Classification (NCBI taxonomy): domain Eukaryota; kingdom Viridiplantae; phylum Streptophyta; class Pinopsida; order Cupressales; family Taxaceae; genus Taxus; species Taxus wallichiana. The sequence continues at coordinate 278,102,351 of CM031244.1, forward strand.
AGTGGCATAGTGTAGGTACAAGTGTTTCACTTGGTTACAGTGCTCATTGGGAGTAGGTATGGAAGCTTGAATGTGACAGTGTGGTTTGGAGCCATTTGAGCTCATGGAAGCATGAAAACATGTATATAATGGCATATGAGGTATTTTTGGGTCATTTGCAGAAGTTTCATGTTCAGTTATTACATTATTTCAGTTGGCCCTAGTTGTTATAATGAGGATCTAGCATGCAAACATAGGTAAGTCTTAGTGACTAGAGAGATTGAGATATAGTTTTATAATTATGATGATTGGAGATTTAAGAGATATTTTTCATAGTTCTCTTAGAAAAATTTTAGGTTCCCATGATGATAATTTTTCTAGATATGATTGATTTTGTGAGACAGGGTCAAGAACAAGTGAAAATAGAGCTCAATGTTCAACTTAAGATGCTCATTGTGAATAGTGTGATTTGTATGGGAACTTTTGGATTTCAAGGAAGCTTATATGGTGAGTTGATCAACATGTTTTTACAAACGAATGCTAAGAAGGTAAAGAGGTCTAAAACCCTAGTTAAACCCTAGCTAGGAGTAGTTGACAAAAAGTGAAGTATGGTGACCCATTTTTGATTGATTCATAAAAATTGATGATTGGATGTTGTATAGGACTCCTTAGTATTTAAAAAATTTTATGGTTGAGGTCATTTTCATGAGTGGGCCCCACCTAAAAATAATAGTTTCTGGGAAAGAAGGTTTTATGACAAGATGGTCCAAAGGAGTAACATGAAAAATTGATGGTGCATTATGAATGGGATTTTTTTATTGATGTCCATGGAGGTTTAAAGACATGTTCATGTAGGCTCATGGTGTTTTGAGGTCCAAATAGGTTTATTGGTCAAAGGGAATTTTGGGATCTCAAATAGTTGTCTTGAATAAAATGAGCATATATTGAGCTACATGTAGAGTTTGAAGGTGATTAAAGTTGTGTTAGAAATAGGATTAAGAGATATTTATAGTGATATATGGATTTACTAATAATGAGTTCATTTTTCAGGGTTTTAAGGTCATTCTTTGAGTAATAATATTTTTGGCAATTCAAGACAACATATGTTTTGTGTAAGTTTGATGTTATTTGAAGCATGAGATGGATTGGGTGATGCTTCCTATCACATGTAATATGAAGAGGGATGAATTTTGAATCCAATTAATCCATTTATAGGTATTTAATTTATGTATAAATTATTTTATGAGCTAACCTTTAGAAACAACGTTTTTGGCAGTTGATCTGGTGAAGGAAAATGTTGTTGTGGTTTGAAGTGAAGGATGTTTCATGACTTATAAATTTCTTAGAAGTTTTATAAAGGTTATTAAATTTATTTTGAGTGGTCACATGGAATTTTTGGTTGAGTATAAGTGATTTGGTGATCAGATGAAGTTTCTAGGGTGTTGAAGGGTGAAGGAAACAATTGTTTTGAGAATTGTAAAGGGAACTGGGCCTAGTAAATGAAATAATTTGATTGGTTGATATTAATTGCAACCATTTATGAATATTTTATGATATTTTAATAATATATAAAGGGGTTTTGTTCATGAAAAATTATGGTACTAATGTTAGGTATTTTTAAGAATGTACCTATGGGGTTTTGAGCCATTTTTGGCACATGTAATGAGGATTTTGGATAGGCCAACCTAATTAGGTCAATTGTAGCTGTTGTATTTAAAATTTAATTGTTTCCTTAATGTATGGGTTAAAGTAAATGGAGGTAAAATTTTGTGCCTACGTTTTAAAGGTGGAGAAGTATATAAAAGTATGTTCTTGGGTGCTTTCCGGAACTAGTTGAGTGTGTACATGTGGAGAGACCTAGGTGAAGTGTGATTGTAAGTTGATAAAAAATATAGGACATAAGAGAAAGAGTTTGATGATTTTGGAGGGTTTGATGATATTTTTTTGTGAAGTTTGATCACGTAGGGTTTAAGAGTTGAAGTGTGAGCCAAATATTGGATCTCCATTAGTTGTGGCGAGAAAAAATAAGATATCTACACACATCATAAGGTGGTTGAGTGGGTGATTTATCATCTTTGGGGGTTGTATCCTCCTTTTGGAGTTGGTGCTTCAAAAAAATAGGGGTTGGTGCTCCTTGTAGGGTTGGTTCTCTACTAAACTAGGGGTTGGCAATCCTTGTGGGGTTGGTGCCTCACTAAATTCAAAAACATATCAATATAAGATAGTGTTTCAGTGGGTTTTCTTCCCCTTGAGGGTTTCCCACTTATATCTTGTGTTCTTATGGTGTTTATTTTCTTTTATGGTTATATGATTTGATGATGGTTTATGATGTGCACACTCTAAAAGTTGAATAAGTGGTTATTGTGATTGTATTATTATGGTATTTTAAGTTTCAGATCTGAAGTATAATTTGAAATTTTATAAGGAATGATTCACCCCCAAATAGTTCATTGTGCTTCTAATAATTGGTTTTAGAGCTCATCTTTCTAGAGGAGCTTGACATCTTGAAGGAGATCTTATGAAGCACAACTATGGAGTGTTCTAAGAATCAAGGTGATATGTTTCCATTAATTAATATGAGAGCTTATTTTAAGCCTTTAGGCCTTTATATTTAGTATGACATATATGGGACTTGTTCATCCTCTTTGCAACATAATGAAGTATGTAATCTTGCACAAACTTCCTTTCATAGTCAAGATGAAAAACTTATTTGGTACATTGACAGTGGTTGTTCAACTCATATGATAGGTGATAAGAGTAAATTTATATCTCTTCAAAATCATGTTATAGGATCAGTAAGATTTGGAGACAATTATGCCATAAACATTCTAGGTAGAGGAACTTTGAGTTTAGAAAATGGAAAGACCATCACCAAATATTTTTTTATATGTATAAGGTTTGAAACATAATATACTCAATGTAAGTCAAATGGTCAAGCAAGGGTATGTTCTTACTTTTGATGTGAAAGGTTGTAAGATAAGGAAAGGAGAATCTAGTAGACTAGTTGCAAAAGGAAAAAGGACTGATGGTAACATGTTTGTTCTCAAAGAAATTAATAATGAAAGATGTCTTATGAGTATGATTTCTAGTAATGGCATAGGATTCTAGACCATGTGAACTTTGATAATCTTGTTAAAATTAGTTCTAACAATTGTGTGAGAAACATTCCTAAACTCAGGAAACCAGAAGATACTTTGTGTAAGGCATGTATGAATGACATGCAAACTAGAAGGAGATTCAAGACTAAATAATATGAGTCTACTACAAGTCCACTTCAGCTGATTCATATTGATTTATGTGGGCCTATGAGGACTGAAAGTACTTTAGGTGATTATTATTTCATGCTTCTTATTGATGATTTCACTAGATACACTTGGGTGACATGTTTGAGAAACAAATATGATGCTTTAGATGTTTTTAGATCCTTAAAATCTCTCATTGAAAATGAAAATAATGGAAATATAAAGTATAAGATCTAATAATGGAGGATAATTTTGGTCTAATGAAGACAATTTTTCAGCTTCTAGAACTCCCCAAAAAAATGGAGTTGTTGAAAGAAAGAATAGGACTATTCAAGAGATGGCAAGGACCATGCTTAATGAGTCTAAATTACCTGATGGTTATTGGAAAGAATCAATATGTTATTCTATTTATATTCTCAACAGGTGTCAACTAAGAGTAAATAGTGACAAGACTCCTTATGAGCTATGGAAAGGAAGACCAACCAATGTGGAGCATTTTAGAGTATTTGGATGTAGATGCTTCATCAAGAGGACTGAAGAAAATCTTGGTAAGTTTGATTCCAGATCTGATGAAGGTATATTCTTGGGCTATTCCTCAAGAAGCATAACTTATTTATGTTATAACAAGAGGTTGAAATCTATTGTTGAAAGTGTTAGTGTTAAGTTTGATGAATCATCCACTATGAGATATTTTCTAGAGCTAATGAATCAGTTTGTGAGGATATTTGTAAGGAATAAGATGATGAATTTGTTCAAGAGAATCAAGAAGAGGATGATGAGGAAGAAAGACAAGACACAAAGGCTCCTTCTAGACAAGTTAGAAGAGATCATCCTGAATCTCAAATCTTGGGCAAGAAAGACTCTGGAGTCACTACAAGAAGGAAATTGGTAAGTCTTCAAAATCAAGAGAACCTATATCTTATTTCAAAAATTGAACCTAAGAATGTATTGTAAGCTAGTAAATATGAGCATTGGGTTAAGGCTATGAATGAGTTAGATCAGATTGAAAAGAACAAAACTTGGGAACTTGTGCCTAGACCAAAAGATAAGAATGTAATTGGATCCAAATGGGTGTTTAGAAATAAACTAAATGAAAATGGAGAATTAATAAGGAACAAATCAAGATTAGTTTGTAAGGGTTATGCTCAAGTTGAAGGGATATACTTTGATGAGACTTTTGCACCTGTAGCTAGGATGGAAGCAATCAGATTATTCTTGGCATATGTTGGTTTTAAAGGATTTAAAGTTTATCAAATGGATGTTAAATATGCCTTCTTGAATGGTTTTCTAAATGAATAAGTATATATGGAACAACCTGATGGTTTTTCTTTAACTGATAAATCTGATTATGTGTGCAAGTTAAACAAGGATCTTTATGGTCTAAAGCAAGCCCCTAGAGCTTGGTATGAAAGACTTGATAGTTACTTGATTGAACAAGGTTTCAAGAGAGGAGTAGCTGATAGTAAATTGTATATAAAAAGTGAAGGAGATCATTTATTGATAGTTGTAGTATATGTGGATGACATCATTTTTGGTGGAGGTAGTGATCATATGGTTCAAAATTTTGCTGAAGCTATGAAGAAAGAGTTTGAAATGTCCATGTTAGGAGAAATTTCCTTCTTTCTTGGACTTCAAGTAAATCAACATGAAAAAGGTATATTCATTTCTCAATCCAAATATGTCAAAGAAATGCTTAAGAAGTTTCAAATGGATGAATGTAGACATGTTGGCACACCTATGGTTATAAGATGTAAACTATGCAAGGAAGATGACACTCCTAAGGTAAATCAAACTGAATATAGATCCATGATTGGTAGCCTACTATATGCTACAACCTCTAGACTTGATATTGTTCAAGTAGTCAGTTTGGTTGGAAGGTTTCAAGAGGATCCTAGAGAATCACATCTACAAGTAGTGAAAAGAATCCTTAGATATAATTTTTGGTGTGTGTGACTACCCAGTCATTGTCCACATCACCTAGGTGAGTCATCTCACCTTGCGAGAGTCATAGGTCTTAGGAAGTCAAATGACAAGTGTCAGATTCTGTCATAGAATTTGACATTGTCATTTGCGTCAATGCGTCATAGGAGCTACATTCCTTATTTGGAATTGTAACTCCTCTTCTAGTGGCATCATATGCGTTAGTCAATGTCATATGCGTCAGTGGTGTCATTGAGGTTATTTCCATGTTTAGGCATGGGGGTTACACAAAGACCCCCATTTGTACTTCCTATTTTTGATCTATGAGAATGAGCAGACCCATTATTCTTACTTGCAATCTTCTTTCCATTGATTTGAATCTTGCATATTGCGTTGGCTTGACATTACCATCGAAGTGTAACTTTGTTGTGGTGCATCACTTTTTGACATCGGTTCTCATGAATCCCTCTTTCATGGTATCAGAGTGAGGTTTTGGTAAACGTGCACTCTTCATTTCTTAGTTGTTTATTACTTTTGTTTTCTTTTCATTTCCTCGTATGCAAGTTTTTTTTTTATTATCATTTTGGAATTATTGCACACCTCGTATTGAGGTTTCACCAGTTGTAAGTTTGAGGTATTTGGTTGGTTTGCATTACCAGCTGAGTTTGTAATTGCATATTTCTAGATCTTTGTGGCTATTATTTCTAGGTTGTTTCTTGCTAGTTGTGTTCAGATTCAAATCCTGTAGGGTAAAAGAAAACTCATTTTTTCTTGGTTCCTTGTTGGCTCGTGTTTTGCTTCTGCGTGGATGTGTTTACATTGGATTATTCAGTTCTCCTGTGGCTCATTTACACTGGTCGATTGGCTCATGTTTTTTACCTGCCATCATTGGTCTAGACTGTTATTCAACTCGTTTTTCTTGCCACTAGTGAATCCTTCAGTCTGAGTTTCATTTTACTGGAGTCTACTGTGCCTTGGAATCTTCAATCTTGGAACCTGCGTTGAGACTAGTTCGGAGTGACTTGTTCATGTTTTTTCGTGCTCCATCTGCGTACAGATCTGCCCTTCTCACTCTGTGCTTCCAACCTTCCTTGCTCGCCTCTGTTTTACCCTGGTCTTCGGCATCTCGTGTTGTTTTGCATTTGAATCTGCAGCTCCATCGTCCACCCATTGCTTGTGCCTCCTTACGGGCAGTCAAACGTTCAAACCTACTCATTCCCGTAACGCCTTACAACCGTAGAGTGAAACATTTTTTTACCAACTCCTGATGTGGCCTACCTCTCCTTTCCATGTGGCTTTCTCAATCTGCCTGCCATAGGTAATATCTTTCTAAAAAAATGTTTTTTTTTCCGTTTAAAAAAATGTGTTTGTATACGTTTTACTTTATCACTGTTCTTAAAAACATTTTATTTCATTACCTTTTAAAATTTTAAGGTAAAAACATTTATTTCATTGGCACATAATTTTTTTTTGGGTATATTTTTCTTGTTGTATTATTACCTTCCTTCGAGTGCCAAAGACGGAGGGTGAGGTCCAGGATTGGTAGGAGGCTAATCCCCCCTCGCAATACAAACAAACCCTATCTCAAATTCCATGCCATTTCCAACGGACATACATATGACACCTTTTGCATGTGTTTAGGATGCTTTTTAATCTATTTGCAGGCTTATTGGCTTTTTCTCATCAGTTGCGGGAATTATTTTTTGCTATAACTTTTGACTCGTTGCTCGGATCTAAGCACTTCTTTAGTCAAAGTTGCATGTTTTTTCACATTCTAGATGATGGGATCATTAGTTTTGTAAATGCACTAATTTTATAAAGTGCCGCATTCTAGGGGGTGTCACTACTTGCTTGTGAAAGCTCTTTTCAGATCATCTTGAGCTTTGTTCTATTCCTTTTTTCATGGACTTGTGAGCACATCCACCACAGTCTTACGAAAAAGGGATTATTTCATGTGATGTGAGATGTTGTTTCTCACAAATCCCCTTCTTCCCCTCTTGTTTCTCTCATTCTTGTGCTTGCTTGTGGTGACGATCTGCTGTGCCCAACGAACCTTGATTGTTGTCTCCACCTTTGTGCATTATTACGCTAATTACAAAGTGAGTGACAGATTGGTTCTTGGCACACAGTCACATCTGGTTGTAATCAATGCACTAAATTATAAAGTGCCAAACTCAGGGGGGTGTTTTTGTTCTAGGGTGGTTGTTTCTTTTCTCTCTCCTTCCTTCTACATTCCTTGGTTCTATCTCTTCATTATGGATATCTCTAAAGTACCAGTGCTCTCACCTTTTAATTTCTTTGAATGGAAATCTAAAATTATATTGTTTTTGTGAAGTAAAGGGTTATACCGAGTTACCATGGGGTTAGAGACCAAACCTAATGATGAACTGAAAAATCTAAGTGGTTCAACTGTTGTGATGAAGCCTTAGGTCTTATTTGTATGTCCGTCTCTCCCAACTTGCTCTTCCACATCAAAAATTTCTCAACACCCCATCAAGCATGGAAAACACTCGATGATATGTTTGGGAAGCAAGATGACATGAGAGCGCATGAGTTGGAGAATGAACTACTAGGGTTAAATCCTAGTGACTTTGAAAACCTATAGGCCTTCTTCTCAAAGTTTTTCCACACTAGATTACTTCTAAAGGAATGTAAAGTGGAGAAGAAAGACTCTCAATTGATCTTGTCGATTCTTTCTAAGTTAGGTCCTAAATACTCTATCTTCATTTCAACTTTCCACGCCACGAAAGCTACCTTGGGTAGTACTTGGACTATGCCCTCCTTTGACATTTTTCGTCCCAAATCATTCGAGAACAAGACAAACTCATTCAAATGGGGACTCTAAAATCCAAGTCACATGCCCTTGTGGAAAATAAGGGCAATAAAAATGAAAAGAAGAAAGAAACTAAGGACCAACCTAAGAAAGAAACCAAGACCAACCAACCCCAAGCTAAGCCCATCACTAATACTTCAACTTCTGAGCCTAAAGCGAAAAGGAAAAGTATAAATGCTCCTATTGTAAGAATTCTAGCCATGACAAGTAGTATTGTTTTTAGAAACAAAGTGATCACTTAACTCATTTATTTGAGAAGAATAAAATAAGTGTTCCTGAATCCGTTAAAAAAAATGCTCAGAAGGGTGAGTCTTCTAATGCAAAGGAGACTAAAAATGAAAATAAGAAAGGTAAGGCCCTCGTAGCTATATCAGCTCCATCATCAACTTGGATTATTGATTCTGGTGCCTCGCACCACATGGCTTCTTCAGAGGTTGAATTCTCTAGCATTGAACCATGTGGCATGTCCCAAATCACGTTGGGTGATGACACTCATGTGTCGGTTTCCAGTAGTGGATCGGTAGAGATAGAAGGTGGAACATTTAACCAAGTGTTGAGTGTTCCCAATCTCTCTACTAATCTCCTATCGGTTTACCAAATCACCCACCTTGGTGAAGGAATGCGAGTGGAATTTGGTCCTAACTCGGTGATTATTCGTGAGCTTAACTCTGACTGCACTGTGGCTGAGGGAAAGGTAGATCACCATTCATGGTTGTATACCTTTTCCCACTTCTCTTCTGATTTGATGCCTAATGCCTTGCTCACTCATGCAAATGAGATTAGCAAGTTATGGCATGAACATTTTGGGCATCTAAATTATCATTACCTTGAATAATTGATCCAAAATGAAATGGTCAATGGGCTACCCCGAGTTAAGTTTTCTAAGGGTCTTTGTGAGGGCACCACCTTGGAAAGCACCTGAAAAAATCTTTGAGAAGGGAAAATCCTAGAGAGCTACTCATCCCTTAGATCTTGTTCATAGTGATGTTTCGGCCCTTTTCCGTCTCCTTCTTTTACTAGATATCTATATATACTAACCTTCATTGATGAATTTTCACGTTATACTTGGGTATATTTTCTTAAGCTTAAGTCTAAATTTTTTGAGCATTTTAAAAAATTTAAGGCTCTTCTTGCCGAGAAACAAGCGGAACTGTCTATCAAGGTTCTTGAACTAATAATAGAGGTGAGTATGTGAGCAACAGGTTTGAGAATTTCTACACTTTTGAGGTGATTTCTTTGCAGCGTATAGTTTCTTACAGACCTTTCCCAAAATGGAGTTACTGAGAAAAAAAAAAAACCAAACTTTAAAGGAGATGGCTACTTGTATGGTTCACTTGAAATCTCTTCCTCTGCAGTATTGGGCTGAAGCAGTGAATTGTGCTTGTTATATTCAAAACCGTGTTCCACACAAGGCAGTAAGAGGGATGACACCCTTTGAAGCCTAGTTTAGACACAAGCCTGATGTTGAGCACTTTTGAGTCTTCAAATCCAAGGCTATGGCTCGGATTCCCAAAAAGAAACACAAGGCATTGGATCCACAATCCAAACCTTGTATCTTTGTCAGGTATCCTGATGGCATGAAGGGATATCAATTGTTGAACCCTACCACCTGTGAGCTTTATATTGAGAGGAGTGTGAAGTTTGATGAGTCATCCTTGACTTCAACTTCCACTGAGGTTATTTTTCCCACTGATTCAGATTCTAACTCTTTAGATGATGATGTTGTTGAGTGAGTTCTACCTCTCCCTACTCCTCCCGATCCTCAAACTTTTGAGTCTTCTGATTCTGATAATAGTGATGATGAGGACTATGTCCCTTCTCACTCAAGTGAAGAATCTTCTGACTCTGAGCCTGAGCCTTCGGGACCTCTTTGGGCTAGGAAAACTTTATAGAGTGCTGGAGATTTAGTTGGAGATCCTTTGGATGAGATACGTACTCACTCAGAATTCACTGGACCTCACTCCTTCTTCACCTCTCCTTCTGATCCACTGTCTTTCCAAGAATCTTCTAGGATTCCTAAGTAGGATTCTGCCATGGATGAGGAGTATTCCTCACTCATAAAGAATGACACTTAGGATCTTACCCTTCTTCCAAAAGGAAGAAAAATCATTCGGTGTAGGTGGGTATATCAAACAAAGTATGGAGCTAATGGAGAAGTCGAGAAGTATAAAGTGTGACTTGTAGTTAAGGGTTTCTCCCAGGTAGCTAGGGTTGATTACTCAGAAACCTTTGCTCCAGTTGCAAATATGGCTTCCATTCGACTGACCCTTGCCATCACTGCCACTAACAAATGGGAAGTCCACCAGATGGACGTTAAGAGTGCCTTCCTTCATGGGGACCTAGAGGAGGAGATATATATGGAATAACCTCCAGGTTATGTCCATGATACATCCCTCATTTGTAAATTAAATAAGTCTCTCTATGGACTTAAACAAGCCCCTCGAGCTTAGTATGCCAAGATAGACTCCTTTTTACTTGCATCAGGGTTCACTCGGTGTCACTCTGACCCAAATGTGTATATTCTGTGATAGGATGACTCCATGCTTATTCTTGTTCTCTATGTTGATGACTTGTTGATCACAAGTAGCTCTTCCTCTATCATTGATTCATGAAGATCTCCTTAGCCAACAAGTTCTCCATGTCTAACTTAGGATTACTTCATTACTTTCTTGGGATCCAAATTTCATAATCGACTCGGGAATTATGATCTCACGGCCTAAGTACTCTCTTGATTTACTTTCTTGGTTTCATATGTCCGACTACAAGTCCTCACCTACTCCTTTTCTTTACGGGATTAAGTTGGTTTCGATTGCTCTTCCCCCTTAGTTGATGGTAACCTTTATCGACAGTTGGTGGGAAGCTTGATCTACCTTACACTCGGCCAGATCTATCGTATGCCATTGGGATCGTGTCCAAATTTATGTAGGAGCCTCATGAGCTGTATTTAAAAGTAGTAAAGTGGATCCTTCACTATGTTTGTGGCACTCACACCGATGGGATTCATTACTTAGGAGGGACTGAGATTGACTTGGTTGGATTTACATACTCAGATTGGGCGGTGATCTAGATCATCATAAGTCTACCTTAGGCTACAATTTCACTCTTGGTTTAGGTCCTGTCAGTTGGTCTAGCAAGAAGCAGAATGCCATTGCCATATCATCGACAGAAGTAGAATATAGAGGAGCAGTTAACGCTGCCACATAAGCTATTTGGTTACAGGGTATCTTAACAGAGTTTAGCATCCACTTTCAATGGCATACCATTATCTACTTTGTGACAACATGAGCACTATCTCAATTTATAGAAATCCAGTTAAACATCAGTGGATGAAGCACATTGAGATTCATATGCACTTCATATGGGATATGATACATGAAAACATCATCGACATATAGTATGTTCATATAGCTGATCAGGTTGTAGACATTTTCACTAAGCCCTTCACTAAGGTGAATTTTCTTCACTTGCGGTCTCTTCTTGGGGTGAGGTCTGCTACAACTACCCATCTTCTTCAGGCTATATAGTCCTCCTTCTTCTACTCTTCTTCTTTCCAAAAAGATGTTGTTTGTACATGGGCTTCTTATCAAGCCTTTAGTTGTCATGCCCCATTGACACATCTTTCTTTGTTATCTAGGGGAGTCTTCTTTTTTTTGTTTCGACTTACCTTGACCTCTTCCTTGGCTTCGATAAAGGGGGTGTTGTTGTGTGTGACTACCCGCCTCGTCCACATCCCCTAGGTGAGTCATCTCACCTTGCAAGAGTCATAGGTCTTAGGAAGTCAAATTACAATCATTTAGGTTCTTTCCATGTTTAGGCATGGGGTTACACTGACACCCTATTTTTACTTCCTTTATTTTGATCTATGAGAATGAGAAGACCCATTATTCTTAGTTTCAATCTTCTTTCCATTGATTCGAATCTTGCGTATTGCATTGGTTTGACGTTACCATCGAGTGCAATTTCATTTTGGTGCATCGAGTTTTCGACATCGGTTCTTGTGAATCCCTCTTTCAATATTAAGGGTACTATTGAGTATGGTTTATGGTATCCTAAGAGTGAAAATTTTGAATTGAAGGCTTATTCAGATGCTGATTGGGTAGGGAGCATGGATGATAGGAAGAGTACTAGTGGTGGAGCATACTTTGTTGGAAAATGTCTTGTCTCATGGTCAAGTAAGAAGAAATATCTTGTAGCCCTCTCAACATGTGAAGTGAATATGTTGCTGCTACTCACTATTGTTCACAAGTTGTATGGATGAGACAAACTTTGGAGGATTACAAGGTAAAGAGTGATGGACCTACATCTATATTGTGTGATATTACTAGTGCAATTAGTGTCTCAAAGAATCTAATTTTACATTCCAAGACAAAGCACATTCCTATCAAGTATCATTACTTAAGATACCTTGTGAGAAAAGGGTGTATAAAGTTGGAGCATGTATCTACCAAGGAAGAAGTGGCTGACATTCTCACTAAACCACTTCCAAAGCCTACATTTGAGTATCTAAGGAGATTTTTGGAGTAATCTCAGCTCCTAATAGACCTTAAATGGTCTATGGTATGTTTTTAGGGAGCAAGAAATGTTATATAAGCTCCTAGCAAAGGTCAAATGTTTTGAAATATGTAATCTCTTCATGTGAGTCTATGGCACAAAGTTCTTGATTCCTTTAGTGTGCTTCTTGGGTCATTCAAGTTTCTCTCATATGTTAGTAGTCATGCTCTCTATGGTGATGTAATAAGGTGTATGAATTTGAGTTCTCTTGGTCTCGTATGGTAGATTTATTGGTATGAGTTTGGAATGAGAAGATTCAAGATGTTCTAATGCCTCTTGTTCATATCTTTTGAAGTGTATTTGTGTATCTGAGATCTTGAAGTATAATGAATTTGTCTATGTATCTCTAGTTTTCCTTAATAGGTATGTGTATTGTCTGTGGTATCTTATTGACAAGGTTTGAGCTCTATATTGTGTCTTTGTGTATTCAATTTCTCAAAGATGTCATTTATATCGACTTGTGTGTCTGGTCTGTGTCCTATTCTTGAGTGTTTTTAGATATGAATCATGAAGTGAAAATTTGGTGTCTAGTCCTTTGAGTGTCCTTGAAGGTGTTCTAAGGTGATAAAGTTCTACTTGATCAAGTTTGATCTCAAAGAAGGTTGATTTTGACTATGATATAATAAAAATTTCACTTTTACGCAAGAAAAATGGAATGCTATAGGTATGAGAAGTGTTTGTACTTAATATCTATTCATTTAAGATGTGTTTATTGTGTTTAAAGATGTTGTTCTAAGATGATTATGCTAGTTTGAAGATGAAATGAGCCAAATTCAATAAAAATTGATACCTCATCATCCTTGAATGGGTTTACACAATCCATATAAGCAGTATGCATGAAAAATCACATTTGAGAGGCCATACGATGGAATTATGGTTTGAAATTGTGTAATAATCATATAGAAATATGGGACTAGGGGATGTGAAAACTTTAAGCTTCAGGTATGCATGCATTTTCTGTTGTGCATGATAGAGTTCGAGTGATTTTATATGGTGTACGGTGAGGAGGGTTTGCTTATTAAAACCCTATCCCTTGGTTTCTTAAAGAATAAAATGGTATTCAAGATGGTGTAATAGTCTAAGAATTTATCAAATTATTATTTTAAGTGTACTTAATTGTTAGGTATGGTTGTGAAAATGTTTAATTGTGTTTCTCCATGATTCATACAAAAATGGTGCATTCTACAATACAAATGCAGAGAGTGTTTCTTTCTTAGGTATGGTTGTTTTTGTTTCTTCATCTCTTAAGTTTTTATGGCTCTATGGTACCCTTGAAGTGACTTAAGATAGTTGGGAGTGAATTTACTGATGATCTCAATTGATAAAGTTCTAGTGGAAGTTTCTTGTTAATACCCAAAGGAGGATGAAGTCCTACAGTCCAATAAAGGAAAAGTTAGATGGTCTCGGAGGTATGACTCATGATTCTAAGGATCATCCTCATGTTGAAAGATATGAATTATTTATATTTCTATATCCTACAAGTTTTGGTAGTAGGTGGTGATCCTATTTTCTTATCAAGGGTTGAGAACTTGTCCTAGCTACACATTAGCTACCTACAGCTGTAAGAGCACAATTTTGGTGTGATAATAATGGTGATGAAGTCTAAAAATGTTTCTCAATCCTCTGTATGAGTTCTCACAATGAATATACTTGGAGTTATGTGTTGCATGGGTAATTTGATCAATATTTGGGCTATTTGTTGGTTATTATACTCAAGAAAGACTGAGATACTCACTACGATTACCTTGTGACAAGGGTTTGACTAATAAAAGGTTGTAGTTTTGGTAATCAAGACATTGTGAGCTTAGGAGGAATTATTTATATGGAGACAAGGTGATCTCAAGAAAAATAAAGGTGAAAATTAGCTTTGTTCCTTCATCCTCACTTATGTAGCCATGTTATAGCTTATATCATCCCAAAACGAATGTAGAAGATTGAAAAAGGTGCTTAGGGATTACAAAAAGTTGTAATGATGATTTTAAGGCATGGTTCCAAGGATATTTGATCAAATTTTGTGCTTATGAGATAGAAGTAGGTATGCTAAATCTATGGGGAGTATCAAATTTCTAAAGTATGCGCCAAGTGAGCATGAGGTGAGCTTCAAATTTGGTCATTTTTGCACTAAAAAGGTTGTTAAAGGATTTAACACCAAGGTATAATATGAAGAGTATGAAGATGCCTTGTATTGCATGTATTTAGCCTAGAAATGATGGTTAATTGTTGAGTTTGATGGATTAATTATGATATATGGTCTTTCATGTCATTTTTAGCATGTTAATGGTGATGTCAACCCTTTTCCATGATTGTTACAATGTTTTTAAGAAGGCTAAAATTGGGTTATAGGAGTAAGTTGATGGTTTGCTGGCCTAGAAGATTGAAAATTATGTTTTCTACCCATAAAAATGTGAAATTTTTAAATTTTCATGGTGTAGTACTAATGATCAAATGATGGAGATGCTTGTTCCATGGGAGCATGGTGTTTGCATGCTTTAATGAAGGCAAAAATTAGATTTTTGTGCAAAAATCAAGAATTAGAGCTTGTTTGAGACCTTTGGTTGATGTTTCTAACCAAAGAATGAAGGTATGAAGCCAAGGAAGGTGAATAATATGCTTCTATAGGTATGTCTTTTTCATTAATGTAAAAAGGGGGAGAAGTTCAGGGTGTTTTCCATCAATGACAAAGGGGGAGATTGTTGGCATGTAGGCCTAATAGGTGTTTTCATTGATGAAAAACAACATTAATGAAAAAGTGAATGTTGTAGGATGATGTCATGATGTTTTTCATGGTGCTAACATACTGGTTCGATGATTATCAACTGCAAGTGGTACTCAGTGATGTGTGTTTGCTCTAGCAAGCCTATACAGTGCCTAGGAGGTATAGCTTGGTAGTGTGAGCTTTTGGATTCTTGGGAAGTATGTTGACATGATTTATAACATGATTTGAGGGTTTTTGAGCACTCACAGTAGTGGCATAGTGTAGGTACATGTGTTTCACTTGGTTATAGGTGCTCATTGGGAGTAGGTATGACAACTTGAAGGTGTGACAATGTGGTTTGGAGCCATTTGAGCTCATGAAAGCATGAAATAAGGTATATCATGGAATATGAGGTATGTTTGGGTCATTTTAAAAAAATTTATGTTCAGGTTATTACATTATTTCATTTGGTCGTAGTTGTTATAACAAGGATCTAACATGCAAGCATAGGTAAGTATTAGTGACTGGATCGGTTGAGATATGGTGTTATCATTATGATGATTGGAGATGTTATAGGGATGTTTCATAGTTCTCTCAATAAAGTTTCAAATTCCCATGATGAGAATTTTTCCAGATATGACTGATTTTGTAAGACAGGGTCAAGAACAAGTGAAAATCAAGCTTAAAGTTCAACTTCAGATGTTCGTTGTGAATAGTGTGCTTTGCATGGGATTTTGATGTTTTCATGTAAGATTCTATGCTGAGTTTATAATGTTTCAAAAAAAAATCAGGTCAGTTGATCATTAGGTTTTTATGAACGAATGTTAAGAAGGTAAAGAGGTCTAAAACCCTAAATAACCCTAGCTAGGATCGATTGACGAAAGTGAAGTATGGTGATTTTTGTCTATTTTTATACCCTTGAAAAATTTACAAACTTACATAGCCATGGGATATATGATGAGGACTATGGAAGAGTTTAATATCCCATGAATTTAAGTATTAAAATATGCAAATAAGGGAAAAATGTCGTCAAGTAAAAACCTCGAAACAAAGCAAATGGAAAAGCCACGAGAATGAGGAAAACAAATCTAGATATGTTAAAATGAATCTACGTTACATTAAGTGCCACAAGATGAGGTGAAAAGGGAAACAAATCCATGGAGGTAAAAATCCATGTAACACTAAAATAGGAAACCGTGCATTAAAGGAAAACAAATGCTTTCCGTGGGAAGCTGAAATGTGTATAACCTTCAATTTGATGATCAAGTCCTTACAAATATGATACTATTGGAATGAATCTTTACCTCCTCTATGTGATAAAAATTAGGTTTCATGAATTTAATGGAGGTAGGTGAGTGAAGGAGAGGAAGGAGTCTCTAGCACGTAAAAGGTCTATTCCAGATGGCCCAACCACTAGAATTAAAGGTAGTATGGGAACCAATCCTTCTTCAATAAGGTAAATGGTGTGGGTAAGAGAATTCATAGGACAATCAAATATTTTGAGAAAATTAAATGAATGTGGTTGGGGAAAAGGGAAATTTTAATTTCCCTCTCTTTTCTTCTTCTTTCTCTTTCTTCCAATTTTCTATATATTGTAAAGTGATGCCTAGTTTTAATGTTGGATACTTTGGGAATACAAGGGAATCATTTCATGTTGCACAAGTATTCTAAGGGTCACATGCCTTGGGATATTTTTCTGTAAATTTTTACATCTTCCTCTTGTATCGTGATGATATGTGCATGATCTCTTAGCAATAAAATATTTAGTTTTGTGGCTTGTTTCTGCCTTAGCTATTGTTTTATTGTATTCTCTTGCCTCTCATTCATTCACAAGTGTGTTGTATGCATTGTTTCATAATCTGTGTCTATTGTGCATCGTGAAAGTGGAACCCTAGACATAATTTTGATATATGGATTTCATTTTGGCCCTCTTCATCATCGTTTTCTTCCATTTTCTCTCTTGTTGAAGTATTCATCCCCTTATTTTGGTGTTATCACCTCTTTTAGATTAGGTTTCTATTTTATGCTTCTCTTTTTCACCTTGGTCCTGTGGAAAATTAGAGTAGAGTTAGCTAGTTGCATTTTAATTCCTAAGAGTAGGTTCACCATTAGAAGTAAGCAGAGGAAGTCGGCCATCGCTAGAGGTCTGTCTTAGTTTGAGTCCCACAACTTGGAGACATTCCCATGTTGTCTCAAATCCTAAATTGTCTATGATTCAGGAATGGGTGCACATTTGATGTCCAATAGTTTTGGCATTCCCGGTGGTACTTTTAAAGTAATATTTCTAGTTTTATCAAGTTTTGATGTGTAACCTAGTGAGAATTTAGCCTTTGAAGGCTCTGCAGTAACACATTTGGTGATTCCATTCAACTATCAACTAGTTTCAATGGTAATGGTGATTCAAGTGTCCCTGATTCATGAGAAGGATCTAAACATGATCAAGAAGGAGAAGGAATATTTGAGTATTTGCAATTATCTCTAAGAAGATACAAAAGAGGAATACATTAAAACATCTCCATCTCCCCCAAACCAAACTCTTTCAACACCTCCACCTAGTAGGACCATCTTCCAAATATAAGAGTTCTCGAGACCTATCAGGATGGCTATGCAACCACCACATATTTATTTTATAAACTTCACAGGTAGTATTCCACTTTCCCTAAATGCTCAAAATCCCATACCAGTAGCAACTTTAAATAATATCCCATGCTTCACAGGAGAAAATCATACTCCTCCAGTTGATCACATCCAAGATATTGCAAATTTATGTGTAATTCATGAAATTGTTGAGATAGATGTAACTGTAAAACTATTAGCTTTATCATTGAAAGGTAAAGCTTTATAATGGTTTAGAAGCCTAAAAATAGGCTCAATCATGAATTGGAATGAGTTATGTACAACCTTGTGCAATCAATTTGGAGAAAGAGTAGATAACATGTCCCTATTGGAGTAGTTAACTACAATCAAGAGAGCACCTAATGAGCAAATGGAAGATTTCAATTTCAGATTCCAGAGAACTTGGGAAAAAATTCTAGCTCTTGTGAGACCTATAATGGAAGGTGCCTTTATTTACTTTTTAAAATCTCTTAACTCTGATATATCTATTATGATACAATCTATGGGAGGAAAACTCTACCAACATCCTATGAAATTGTAATTAGAGCTAAAAATAGTTTAATACAAGCTGGGAAATTAGCTCCTAGACCACACATGTCATTATATCTTGATCTACCTCAAGTTTCCCAACCTTCTATTGCTCATATCCTTACGCAAAATCTATAACCAATTGCTTCTTCCTCACAAAATCCTTTTCAAAAAAAGGAAGAAGAAGAAATGAAGGATTTTATCATAAATATGAGAAACAAATTTATATCCCTAGAAAAAAACAATCCCAATCCTATATAAATCATAAAAACCAAGGGAAATCTTTAAATTAGGGATATCAACCATATAGAAATCAACAGTCTAATCAAAGATATGAATAGAACCAGTAGAATAAAAATGGTAGGCTTAAAGTGATCCTCTTCCATTGGAAATAATTCATCCCCTGCAAGCACTTCATGTTCCTAGTTCAAGTCAAGCCTTGGTTCCAGACATAATAACATAGCACAAGAAATAAAATGGTGTTTTCCATGCAATTTTCCACATAATACACTTAGTTGTGATAGGGAAATGCATCTTTAGGAATACATGGTTCAAGGCTCTTCCAGACAACAAGAACCACTATGTGAGGCACCAAGTCCAACCATGGAAGTAGTTCAAGAGACCAATGATGACACCAACCTCATGTTCTTTAGAGCTGAAGATTTTTGTGTAATTAACCAAGTGGCTTGGACTTCTAACATACCTCAAATAAACATTGTTAATAATACATGACACAAGAAAAGGATGATGGAGTCATAACCCTCACCTTCTATGGATCAAGACAATGTTGCAACCAAGGTAAAAGAAGCCATTATGAACAAAAGAAAGCTGCCTGAGCCACCTAGAAAATTCATAGATAAAGAGGTTGATGCTCAATCAAAACTACCAATTTAAATGCTGCAACAACAGAGAAAATAAGGTAGCATGGTGTAGATGCAAAAATCCACGAGTCTTCCATTTAATATTGTTGATAAAATGAAAAGGACTAATGTCAATGTCTCTATATGGGATGCGCTTGATATTCAATCATAGCATGATCTTATATGTGAAGCCCTCAAGCAACTGCCTATGGAAGATCCAGTAATGCAAAAATTTCATGTCATGGTTCATGTCTGTCAAGAAAAAGAAGACCAAGTAGGTAAAAAAATTAAAACCCCACCTTTTTATATGTCATTAATTATGGGTAAACACTTGTTTCATAACTATATGATTGATTTTGGGGATAGTAATTTTGTAATTCCTAAGAAACTATTTGATATTCTAGGCCTCAAATATAGTCCTGTGTCTAGGGGTTTTACAACTTGATGGGTCAATTGTGGGTGTGTTGGGAGTAATAAAAGATCTTGAGTTAACACTTCATGCCTGCCCAAGCCTCACCATACCCCATGACATTTCAGTAATTGACCTTCCTCCCATGTTTTCCATTTCTTGTCTAGATACTTCACTACTAAGGTAGGTGGTTATTTATCTTCATATTGCACTCACATGCTTCTAAGAACTAAATATGGTGCAATATTAACAATACTAGATAAGACCATATGTTATTACCAAATTGAGCCATATGACCCTTCTCCCATCCAATCAAATTACTTAATACAAGAAGGATATGAGCGAGACTCAACTCCAGAGGAGTAGGTTATTCCTCCTTCTATGCCTAATTTTTTACTAGATGAATGGCCTGAGAGAGACCACAAGTTTGATCCTCGATGACGAAGAACTCAAAAAATTTGAAACTGTTCTAGGAACTTATTGCATTCTCCAGGAAGAAAATGAAAGTGCTTCAGTATCTTATGATGGATGTTATTTGATGGTTCAAGAAGCAGAAATGGATTTGGGGCAGGTGTTATGCTCATTTCTCCATGCAATGAGAAGTTATTCTTTGCTCATAGATTGCAATTTACATTTTAAGACAATGTAGTAGAGTATGAAGCATTATTGCATGCTCTCTTGATTGCGAGAGAAGAGGAAAATTAAATATTTATAGGTCTTTAGGGACAGATTTGTTAGAAAGATTTGATGCCATTAACCTACAAGTTGTGCCTAGAAAGTTGAACAAAGACGTTGACCAAATAGCGGTCCTTAGATCCAATTCTCACTTGCTTAGGATTTTATCAAGGGAAACTTACAGTATGTGAAAACAATGGACAAGACTTATATTCAAGATAAATAGACCTGCTAGAAGGTATTTGTGAGTGATGAACAAATTGTGTAGTTTGTCCAAAATGAGGTGGAGTTCTCCCGAAGGATGTAATCAATTGTAGGAGGTCTATGGGGATCAGATTATTTAGTTAAAAAAATAATTTGTTGAAGGGATTAGTCACTCTAGAGAAGATCTTCAGTCCATATGATGAGTTCAAAGGAGTGGAGAAGATCGTGGTTTCTAAGAAACAAGATTATATGCTAGTTTCAATTGCTCCAGAAAGAACTTCCACTCGAAAGGTATGTGATGAAAATGAAAGGAAATATTTTATTTCCTTGTGTCAAAAGTTTAGTGATGCTATCCATACATATTCTAACATTCCATTGATCTTGATCCCAACATTAATCCAATTAGGTAGAAACAAAGGTCAGTCAACCCTAAGATTGAGCCCCTCATGAGTAAGGTACTCTCCAAACTCATTAAGGCCAAGATAATTTTCCCAATCAAATATTCAACTTGGTTGGTAAATCGCAGTTCCTAGGTAAGGAAGAAAAATGGTGAAATACAACTTTGTGTGAACTTCTAGGATTTGAACATGGCTTCCCTCAAGGATCACAATCCCTTTCCTTCCATAGAGAATATTTTACAAACACTGGTAGGAGCTAAAAGGTTTTCAATGTTGGATGGATAATATGGTTTTAACCAACTCAAAGTAAAAGAAGAAGATCAATATAAAATTACATTCACCACCAAATGGGGAATGCATGCATATCAGAAAATTCCCTTGGCTTGTAAAATGCAGGTGCTACATTCCAAAGAGAAATGGATATTTCTTTAAAGGGGTATATTAATCAGTTCATCTTAGTTTACCTAGATGACATCACTATCTTCTCCAAGCAGAGTGTGATTACATGAAACAGCTAGAGAAAGTATCTCGAGAGATGTAGGGAATTTGGTATGTCTCTTAAACTAAATAAATGTAATTTTTTGGTTCCTAGGGGAAATATTTTGGAGCATATTGTCTCAAAAGATGGAATTTCCATTTATCCAAAAAGGATTGGATCTATCATGGCTCTTTCCTTGCCACCTCACAAGAAGGCCCTACAGTCATTCCTTGGAAAGATAAACTTTGTTAGGTTCTTAATTTCAAACTTCACGGGTTTAGTAAGACCCATTACCATTATGCTCAAGAAAGATTCAACATTCAAGTAGATAACAGAGGGGAAAGACAAATTTAAAAAGATAAAATAAGAAAATTTTCAGCCCACACATTGATTAACTCAGATTATGCAAAATATTTCATTTTGTATGCTTATGGGGTGGAATGTAGTATTTCCATGGCTTTGACATAGCTGAACGATCAAAGAATGGAACATCCTATGGAATTCTTGATCAAACATTGAAGGACTATGAAATCAAATAAAATCATGTTGAAAAATAGGTATTTTCCATTATGAGAGCCTTGAAGAAATTTAAAAGTATGATTGATACTAGATGCGTAAAGGTTTTAGTATCACATTCCAGTGTTAGAGACTTCATTATGGGAGTAGAGATCAATGAGAAATGAGCAATTTGGGTAACTAAGATCATGGAGTATGATGTGACCATTAAGGCCACAAAATTAGTAAGGAGAATACCAATTTATGATAAGTTGGCTATAGATGCTTAGAATCTTAAGAGACTACTCTTATTAATGAAGTGCCTTTAAATGATGAGTTATCATAAGATGATAAATGGAAGCAATATGAAAGGAATGTATTCAATGATCACACTAGATTGTGAATATGGATAAGTTTTTATCTACTTGGTGCATACCCTCTTGGTCTGAAAAAAAATAAAGAGGAGACATTTGAGGCTATGATCTAAACCCTATGCATTGATTAGTGGAATCCTATTCAAAAGGAACATTGATGGAGTGCTCCTAAGATGCATTGAAGGTGATAAATGTAACCGTAGATCCTTACCAAGTTTCATGATGATTTATCGGGAGGATATTGTTAGAGATTCATAAGCACTGAGAGTGAGGGGGTGAATCAATGCAGATTAAAATTTTCACTTTAATAATGCTTATACATAGTTTCTTAGTAAGTGCAGCAAGAGATCATAAGTATTCAAATAAGCACATGCAAGATAGAATAACACTTGAACACAAAATTTATAGTGGGAAACCCTTTCAAGAGAAAAACCCACTTGAAACCAAGGCTTTATTAGGAACAAAAATTCCAAAGCTTACAATGGTTTTAGTTGAGTACCCACTCAACCTATGAAACACCCACTTCACAACTTCAAGCACCCACTCGAAGATTTTCTGAGCACCCACTCAACTACTTTAGTAAGTACCAACTTGCAAGGAGCACCAACCCCTAATTTAATCAGCTACAACTAATAGTTTATAGACACTAACCCACAAGGAGGTTCTAACCCCTAAATATACTAATATACAACTTAGACTTACTTCACATTGAAATTTTTATCATCTAATTACAATATTTATTACACAATAGATTATGATCACCTTTTTTATCTATATGTGTTCTCTCTTTCACTTCTATTTTATCGGATTTGATCTATTTTTATCAACACATCTTCCGTGACTCGATGCTCTTTTCATATGATCATTCAATGCTTTATCTTCCTGCTCTCCTCTTCCTCTTCTTTCTTTCTATCACTCTTCTTTATCTTGAATCTTCTTATTTGAGAAACTCAACTTCTTTCACTCTCTTTAACACAATCGCATCATTTTATTTTTGAGAAACAAAAATACAACAAAATGACTTAGGGTTTTCTCTATGTACACAATCAAACCATTCCACTACTTATATTAATGTTTCGTTCATACTCTCCTTCTTGTTCTCTTGAGAATATGGTTCATTAGAAGCGATCTGCTAGGTCCAAATTTTTTCTTTTCATTAACGAATTGATTTTGCATTTTTATATGCATCAATTCAAAAATCATGTGATCCAACATCTTTAAAAATAAATTTATCATACTTCTAGAATTTTGATGAGTGAGCCACTTTCTCCTCTAGCATTAATTTCACCTTGAAATTAGGAAACACATAGAGAATGTAACTGGGTCAACAAAAATTAAATGTTGGAAGTTGGAACATTAAATTTCATTGATCCTTATGGATTTCAAGTCTTATACTTAGCTACAATCATTTGACAATCAAATTGTTGGTATCCAAGTTTGTTCTCCTTTTCGAGTCAGCGGCACCACGGTTATGTCATGGAGCTTAAAGATAGATTAGACCATGTTGTATGAAGTTGGTAGCTAGGGATATGATATAGCTAGCACTTAGGTTGGTGGAGAAATGGATAGCACTCCAATAGGACTTGATCTTATACTAGTTGTTTTAGGTTGTGCCTTGTAACCAAGGTAAGAGGACCTATTTTGTAATCTTGTAATGGTGAAGGAGATGAAGATGTCCTTCTCTTTGCTTGAAATTCTGTGATGGAAACATTGATGAAAACATGATTAACACCCCGATATGAACTCTCACAAGTTTTCACTTCTCAAAACATGGGTATGTGCTCAAAACAAAGAAAAGGTTACTAGAGACATTGGAAATCCTGATCTATTATGCATACTTTTGTAAATAGATTTTGATCTTTTGTGGGTATACACATGTAAATCAGGGATAGTACTTGATAGGATCTTTGTTGTTGGATGATTTTTGGTGGGGGATTGACAAGACAAACTGGGATAGATCAGATCTTTGATAATCTATACAATACTTGAACAACTATCAGATGAAATGCCTAAAATAATCAGGATGTTATTTCAACCAGAAGAGGCATAAATGGAAGCCCAGGTTGCACTCTTCACAAAATATTTGAGAACTCACCACAAAATCTTGAAGTAAATAACTCAATTAAACACAAAATTCCATGATCAAACCACGCCTAAGGTACCCCCAAAGGCTTATAAGAAATCTTTGTAGTCAAGGAAGGTAAAGTGATTTTAAATTTGTTTATCTCCTTATCAGATGAAGGCTCTTCTGAGTATGAGATTGAAAATGCCACTAAACTATCAACTAGAAATGGAGATCCTGTGTGACTTCTAAATATTTTCAATGCAAGATTGCAACAAGAACAATAAAATTTATTTGCAGGTATTTAAAATTGACAACAGACATCATATTACCTAAAGAAAAACACATATTTAATTCAAAACTTGTTAGATTCAATAGTAGGGGAGAGTTACATGAACAATCTCAGAGCTGTGTGGTGGTTATACACTTATAACCAACCCACATACATGAATTTTCCAACACATGAGACATTAACCTGGTTCTTTGGTGGATTTTCACAGAAAATGAGCTTTTTCTCAAAATTTGCTCATGATTTTCAACTCCTGACCCTTTACAATTTCTCCAAAATGCATTATATACCTCATACCACATTGGAGTCTTCCTTCCCAAGCAAATAATATGCTATGGGATCAAATTTTTCACAAAAAACCTCATGATTTAATGACAGTGACACCAAATGGAAAAACAACTCGCAGGTTGCTAGGTATGCACAAAAAGTTAAATCATTACACAAATTCGGGTCATTATCCACCCCAGGGGCACATTTTTATCATTCAGCATGCAAGCATCTTTCATTCATCATTTTTACCTTTTCCCCTTTTCAATTTTACCTCTATGAACTTTTGATGTTGACATTTCACATTTTTTCTTGGGACTGAGCCAAAATTACATCAAAAACACCATAGATCAAAGAATTAGGTCATGAAAATGATTCCAATGTTCTCAGAAGGTCAAGACAACACAAAATCATATAAGATTTGATGAAATTTGATGAAGAAATCATGATTCCAAGTTTCCTAGAGCTCCTATGGCGGCCAAAATAGATGGATGCATAGTAACCATTGATCTTGTATCAAATTTAAATGTCCGCCCTCCACGTGGAAGATGAGATCTAGAAATAAGCTCAAAATTACTTTTTAACCTTTGTATAAGGTGGGACACGTGTCAAAATGTGACTGGATCGACCCATGTTTCCAAAAATGCTTTTACGACCTTTTTAAAGTTTTGGAAAATTTTGCAAAATTTTCTCGCTTCTCCCTAGACTGTCCATGATGCAAATTCACAAAGACCCTTGATGCAAATCAGGTTTCTAGGTTGATCACTCTACATCCAGTGTGATTGCACAACATTGAAACCTGTCTCCAAGTGTGGGACTTGTAAAATGAGAGAGGAATCTCCAAAGAAGTCTGGTTCCTGCTCCTAAACTACCTTCCACAAGCTATTCTAGTGCAGGCAAGCTAATCTAATCCTAATCTAACCACCAAGGGGACAGGGAGAGAGAGAAAAGAGAAAAGAACAAAAGCCTACACTAAAACGGTGATACACCAGAGAAGGAGAATGCTAAACATCTATCAAAACTACCATGGAACAAGGAGAGCTGAGCAATGGGAAGGATGGACAAATGCATCACGAGCCCAAGGATAGATTTCACACGTAAAAATGTCCCAAAAACTCCATGAACACAGCTCTGCACTGTAATGAACATTAGAACATGCACAAATACTTGCAATGAAGAGAGGCAAGAAGAAAACAAGTAAAGAAACGAGTAGGGATGGACAAATGCATCACAAAACATGTTTTTGTTGCTCAGGAAGTTTGCACAGTAACATCATTTTAATGGTAAAAGGAAAAAAATGCCATTACAGAGCGGGGAGGAGGTTCAAACTCCATTTTCAACCCCGAGAAGAAAAAAAAGGAGCAGCAGAGTCGAAAGGATGAACCGCTACTTGGAAAGAAGCCCCTCCTTATAATTTATAGGAAGAAAAGAGAGGGAGAAGAGAGGAATTCAAAACCTGCCCCAACCACCTCCCCTAGTGCATTTAAATCATATCATTATGGCAAGTAGGTGAGAACCCCAGTGAACCCAAATTGTGGCAAAACTGTATTTTGCATTTTTAAGAATTTGTTCTCACCTAATTAAAGATATCCAGAGTAGTTGGACAGAGGACCTCATAAGCTTTACAAAAAGTCCAACCTTGCATGAATCCGAGCTCCCAGTCAAAAGTTATGGCCATCTCGAATATCTACGCCAGATGCTGCTTCCCGCTCAAAGACTCAAAATGTTGTGCCTCCTGAAGGTGCACCTTGGCGCATCCATTTGTGTGTTGACATCCTCTTTCATGTGCCAAGGTGCAACTTTTTCGTGTGTCGACACTCCGTGTTGTGCGCCATTTCCGTGCGCTAAGGGCGCATCTTTTACCCTTTCGACACTCTATGTCATGCGCCATTTCCGTGCGCTAAGGGCACATCTTTTACCCTATCGAAACTCTATGTCATGTGCCATTTCTATGCGCCAAGGGCACATCTTTTACCCTGTCGACACTCTGTGTCATGCACCATTTCTGTGCGCCAAGGGCACAACTTTTTCCCTGCCGACACTTTGTGTCATGCGCCATTGCCGTGCACCCAAGGGTGCATCTTTTACCCTGTCAACATCCATTTTTGTGTGCCACTTTCCTTGCACCTTGGGCATTGGTGACGCAATAAAAAAATTAGGCTATGAGTTTCTTTGATTTCCATAATCTTCTTTTGTCTATATCTACCCTGGGGAGATATATACAACAAGACCTTCCATGTGTCCATATGTGGGCCCCATTGAAAACCAAGGACCAATTTTATCAATTTTTCCACCTTTTTGAAAAAAGGAAACTTTTCCACAAAACCAAGGTGAGCCTCAAGCTCGATCTCTTCCCTACCACATGGCACTCTCCAATTTGCCATGGAGGCATGCTTCCATTTACACTTTAGCTCCATTTTCCAAAAAGGAAAAATTTTACTTTGTCCCCCAAGGTTCAAACCTCTGCCTCCATTTTTTTCTTGGACACGTGTCACTTCATGACTTGTTGCGGAGCTTCGGCCAAAAATTTGATTTTTTACCATTGAAGTCAAAAACTTCCAAGTCATTGCAAAACCCACTACCCCATCCTATCCTTTCCTAGACACGTGTCCACCAATGATTTTCCGAGGGCTTTCGGGCCAAAATTTCACTTCATCATTTTGAGCCAAAAAACATCAAAATTCTCCAAGTCCGTCGACATCCACACACCCTTCAATGCCACGTGTCCTCTGCCTATTCATTTTGGGACTTCAGGCCAAACTTTGATTTTGAAAATTTTGCATAATGAAAGAAAAATTTCCTAAGGAAATCCTGCCACCCGCCAATCCCCTAGCCAATCAAAATGTGCCACGTAGGCACTTCATTGCAGAAGGTGGAGCCACGATCAAAATTTTCCTTTTGTCAAAATTTCAAAAATGATAAGTTAGAGACATTTCCCAACAACCCCCGGCCAATAGGAACCCACCACATTGCCATTACCTTGTGATGATAAATTTGATGGGCAAACGACACCCGTATGACCGTCAAATCGTGAAAAATTTAAAGGATGCCCTAGAAATCAAATTTTTCAACAAGGATTGCAAATTTTTTGATTTTGAATCAACTGAATCATGTTTTGACATTATTTTCAACCTTAGGATTGGGAAATTAACCCATATAATTTAGATTTGATCAATTTCAATTTTACACGATCTGGTAAAGGGAAAACGACACAGCCCATGAATTGGAAAAACCTAGGGCACAAATAAGAGCACACATGGATTTATCTTTTAAACCAAGGTAGAACAACAAGTTTATGGGAATTTTTGAAACATTCAACTAGGGGGAGAAAATGCAGATCACCAATTTGAGAAATAAAATGTTTCTGAGCAAAATCGGACATGAAAAATTAGGGCACACAATGCAAGCTCAGAAATGGCACTAACATTGGCTCCTCGTCAGGGGATGGGCACTCCCAGTGAGTGCCACAAGGACAAAATGTAGACCAAGTGCCAAAATACCATTGGGAAAAGGATTCAAAACACAAGGCAGCCCAAAAACCAGAACCACCCAACAAAAATGAGCCAAGAAACCAACCAAAATGGCTGCCAAGAACAAAGGGAAAACCACAAACCACCAAATAGCAAAAACAAAGACTATACAACTATACAATTTGTGCATACCTCAATTTGGGGATTAATCCAAGAAATGTTTTAAATTTCTACCATTAACAGCAGCTCCAACAATTCCCCATCTAGATCTTTGAGAAAAAAATGTATGTTCACCAATTCTGATATCAATGGCATAAGGGCCCATCCATAATGCATCAAACTTGCCATGTTTTCCCTTGTCTTCATGCCTACTATCCCACAACAAAACCAGATCTCCAATATTGAAGGCTCTAGGAGTGACCTTCTTATCAAACAATCTCTTCAATTTCTCTCTAAATCTGATATGCCTTTGATGGGATGCTCTTCTCTCCTCATCAAGCTCAATAATCTGATTGATCCTTGATTCATATGGGCCATGCTCTTGATCTTCCAACTATTGGGAAAACTGAAATGAAGATAATTGTAGATGTAAGGGCAGCAAAGCCTGAGTTCCATACACCAATTCAAATGGGATTTTACCAGTTTCTCTTTTAGGAGTTATTCTATCATCCCAAACTACAAACTTCAATTGTTCTCCCCACTTTTTCTTGTTCATTTCCAAGGTTCTTCTAATGATCTTCAAAGAAGTTCTTATTAGTGGACTCAACTTGTCCATTCCTTTGGGGTTGTAGTTTAAAGAATAAGTCAGATTCATTCCAAATTCATTTCACATTTCCATTAAAGGTTTGTCTGAAAAGCACATGGCATTATCAGATACAATATTAATTGGAACTCTAAATCTGCATATGATATGATTCAATAAGAAGTCCACTACCACTTGGTGTGTTTCCTTTTTAGATGGGATTTCTTCAACCCATTTTGTAAAATAATCAATGGCTACAAGAATCCACTTATGACCAGTACTAGAAGGATCTGAAATCTCACCAATGAAGTCCATTCCCCATTGTTTGAAAGGGGCTTCAATTGATATAGGCTGCAAAGGAAGGGATCCTGAAGCTTTCAGTCTTCCAGAGAAACGTTGGCAACTATCACATCTTATAACCAGCTGGGTTACATCTTTAAAAAGAGTAGGCCACCAATAACCAACCCTCAAAATCTTATGTGTTGTTACTCTTCCAGCAAAGTTTCCTCCACAAAATCCCCCATGGAAATTAGTAACTATCTTGGGAGCTTCATCTTCAGCTATGCATTTCAAGAGGACACCTTTAGGGTTCTTCCAAGCCAGCCCAAGGTCTGTAATGATATATTTTTGAGAAGCTAGCTTGAGGGATCTTTTCTGATTTTTATTTAAATGATCAGGATAGCAAAGGTGTCTAAGGTAAAATATTACATCCTTGTACCACTTAGAATTTACCAACTTTTCAAGCACATCTACCCTTTCTTCCTCTAGTTGATTCACTTCCACATTCTGCAAGTTGCTCTCAGCCATGAGCTTAGCAAGACCCAAACCTCTTACCAACTTTGTGGTTTGGATGTCCATATCATACTCCTATAGTTTTTTCACCCATCTACATCTTTTACTTGAGATCTCCATCTCTAATAAGATGTCTTTCACCATGGTGTGGGGAACATAGGCAGTAACTTTTGAACTCAATATATAAGGCCTAAAAACTTTTGTTTCTTTCACCAAGGAAAATGCTTGTTTCTCCATGATTGTATACTTTAACTCAACAACTGCTGTAAAGCCTTGCTAAAGAAGGAAATAGGCCTCTCAGCCTCATTCTCATCCTTTTTCAGCAAAACAAAAGCAATGGTATACTCAAAAGCAAAGGAAAAGATTTGGAAAGTCCTCTTATAGTTTGGGGCTGCTAAAACAGGTGCATGTTTAAGTGCACCCTTAATTCCTTCAAAATATTGAATGACATCCTCCTCCTATTTGATAACTTGGTCCTTCTTTAGCATGCTTGTGATTAGAAGAGTCAACTCAGCAAAGTTGGAAACAAACCTTCTAATAAAATTAATCTGACCAAAGAAAGACTAGATGCCTTTCTTGGTTCTCGAGATAAGTACCTGCTTGATTGCTTCCACTCTCTCAAGGTCTATCATAACACCATCTTTTGACACAATGTGACCAAGTAGCTTGGTATTTTACACACCAAAATGAAACTTCTTTGGATTAAGAGAAATTCCATACTCCCTACATCTGATTAGCATCTTCTCCAAGTGCTGCAAATGATCACCTCTCTGCCTTGAAAATACAATCACATCATCTTGGTAAACTGCAATGAACTCATTGATGTAACCAGAAAAAGCAACATCCATTTCTCTTTGAAAAGTGGCACCAGCATTCATCAAACCAAAGGGCATCCTAACAAAAACATATGTTCCCCAAGGAGTAGTGAATGTTGTCTTAAGTCTTTCTGATTCTTTGACAACCACTTGATTATATCCGGAGAAACCATCCAATGTAGAAAGCAATTTAGACCCTATCACAAGCTACAACATATTTTCCATATTTGGCAAGGGATAGTTGTCCTTCATGGATGATTTTTTAGATTCCTAAAATCCACACAAATTATGATGTCTCCATTCTTCTTTCTAACTGACACAAGGTTTGCAATCCAAGATGAATATTTAGTGGGCTGAATAATACCTTCATCTCTCAACTTCCTTAACTCCTCCTACATTTTCATGGAGATAAGTGGATTAGTTTGCCTTTGCCTCTATCTGAATGGTTTGGAATTTGTTTCAAGAGGGATATCATGCTGAAATAAATCTTCCTTGTACACTTTCAGCTCTAAATAGGACCAAGCAAGGCAGTCTTGATATTTTTTCAAGAGTTGGGCATAGGATTGTTTTTCTTCTTTACTTAAATTTCTGCCCAACCAAACCTTCCTTGGTTTTTCCTTTGTTCCCAAGTCATGCTCTTCCACATCCCTTGAAGTAGACATGTTTCTATTTATGATGCAATCAGCATTGTTAAAATTTGACTCAAGTGCAACAAGACCTCTAGGAATGGTGTTTGTTTTCAATTGGATGATATCTTTTCCAAACAAAGTTTCTCTTCCTTTAGTCATGCATACCATTGGCTCCCAATCAATATTCTGATTTGCAAACTCACCCTAGTTTTGCAAGAACCTTAGCACTTGAGCATCATTTTTAAAGACTTGCCAATGTTTCACATTATCAGGGACAACTGCCTAGTCAAGACTTCAATGTTGTATTCACAATAAGGTGAAATGGTGTAATTTTCAAATCTAGAACCTAGCACTACCAACTTATCAGCAGCAGCATTAAGACCTCTATCATGGTAAACAATGTTAAAGGAATCAAACATTTCAATTAGATCCCAAACTACATGCTTATACTGTTTCATATGCTGATTTTTTGTAGCATACAGTTTTCTTATTTGTTTGACAACCAGCTCTGAGTCTCCTTTTGCAACAATATCTTTCACTCCATACTTCCATGCAATCCTTAACCCCAACAACAATGCCTCATACTCAGCAACATTGTTAGTGCATTCAAAATTAAGTTTGAAGGAAAAGCAAATTCTTCCAAACTAGGAGAAAGCAGAACTATACCAGCACCATTTCCAAATTTGGAGCAAGCTCCATCAAATAGAAAGGTCCAAGGAGAACCTACCATATCAAGGCACTTTGATCTATCCATCTTGTGTTCTTTTCCATTAGCAAAACCAATGAAATTCTCAGCATCTACATCAGCAAACAACACTTCATAGGAAGCATTGTTGGGATCTTCAATTAGGTGCAACATCTTCTTTTCACCATAAATTTTGACCAAGCTACCTTCAATGGGAATGGTGGAAAATACATATCCATATGAATGCTACCACCAACACTTGCAGCCCATTTTCTTGACAAAAGCATACCCCATTTGGTAGGGTAGTCAACAATTACAACATCCAGTTTCAAATTCTTACTTGGATAGGCTGAAATTTACACTACCAAACCCTTCACACAACCAACCACTAGCACTTCCCTTGAATCCATGGAGTTACACTTCCCATAGGTATCCATCACTTTGATATCCAACTCATTCATGAATTTTAGAGGCATGACATTACATGATGCACTAGAATCAAACATACAATTGTGAAGTAGCCTATCTTTTATGAGCAAAGTTGTAAAGAATGGATCAACATTCAATTGGCAATCAACCAAGGATGTCCCCAAATACACCTCAGGTGTATCTCCAATATCTTCCAGTGTCGGTGGTGTTTCAAGGTCACCAATGATTTGCAAAGGAGTCTCAACAACATTTACATTTCTGTTTGGGGTGATCTTCTCTTCTTTCAACCCCAACTACTCAAATGCTCTCTTCTTATGCTCAGGAATTCTAAGCAACTCAATAATTGGAACACTCACTTTAATTTGGATCAATACTTGGGATATGTCATAGGGGACACTCGTTGGAAAAACAACATTGGAAGGGATACAAGAAGATTCATCAGATGGCAAAGGATTCTTGGCAACTTGGGCGTGATGAGGACTGTAATTTTTTCTCGGGACAACAGAGCTTCTAGCAAGTGTTTCTTTCCTAGGAGATTCTTTTGGAATTCTTGTGAGCAAGGGTGTTTTAGATTTGGCTTAAGCCTCAACTACCTTAACAACTTTGCTTCTAGTGTTATAGTCCTTCTCTTGAGCTACAACAACATTCATCAATAATTGTCTATCTTCCTCTCGAAGGGATACCACCATCATACTTCTTAATCATCAAATCTCTCAAGTATTCAAAGTCATTGTTAGGAATTTCAAAAGCTTGCACTACATCAACTTCAAGAGCATGAGGGGGAGAAAGACTTGTACCCACTTGATGTAATCCCAAAAGGTAGTAGTAGTCCTAACACTTATTACTTCAGTAGATGTTGCTCCTCCTTGTGAGCTTGAAGAACAGCCCATCATGCAAATATCATCATCAGTTCCATCCTCATTATCAGCTTCATCAACTTGTTGGTCCACTTCACATGGAGGATGAGGAAGAAAACATCTATCACACCAATCCATATCAGTAACTTCATCAATAGTAGTAACCAACCCTGGCAGTTAGAGGGTCAGGAACCAATCTATTTTCACGTGTTTGGGGTTGTCTATTTGCAGATCCAACAAGCCCTTTACCCTTTTCATCAAACCTCTGCTCATTTCTATGGTGATTGCCAAATGTACCTTATGCTTGTTGCGTTGACCTTGCAAATTTTACCCAATTCCCTTCTCGGCCTGGGCTAATTTGTATGAGATTTCTTTGACAGCCCTTGCCAAAGTTTTCACAACCTCTTCTAAATCAACACCTTTGCTAGCTTGAGGTTTTTCTGGGTTTATCAATTTTACACCATCTCTCTTGAGAGATTTCCCAATTGCTTTAATATTGTTCTCAATTTGAAGTGCCATGGAGAAAGCTTGTCTTAGATTGCTTGGGTTCTTGTCTCTTAGGTAATAGGCTTCCTTTTTATCAAATGCATCTACATATTTGATTAAACACGATTCATCACAAGGCCTCAAACCAACATGTAGCCTTCTCAAAGTTTTGTTAAACCTTATTTTGAATTCATAGAATGATTCATTAGGGTTCTTCTTGATATTATCAAACTCAAATAAAAGAAATATAGGATCAGTCATGTCACCATATTACAACCTAAATGCATTTTTCATTTCAGTCCATGAATCAATAGATTTATTAGGTAGATCCTTGTACTAATCCCTAGCATCTTCTTCTAGTGTATGAATAAATAACTTAATATACACATCTTCAAATTCTATCTCAAAATCTTCCATCAATAGGACTAAAGGTGTTAACAACAATAAACATGGAGGTCTACGCTAAGCCATATTGTTTTGTGGGGGTGATCTTGGAGGTGAGATAAGCTTATGAGGAGTGCTATGTCTTTAGGGATCAAGAATGTGATTCACAAGACTAGTATCCTCTAAGTGCTGATTTTCTCATAAAGTGTTACTCGAATTAAAACATAGAGGTGCAAATTGGAGAAGGAGCTTACTAGGTACAGCAGAAGGACCTTCACTAGCTGAGGAAAATAGGTTTATGAGAGGATTTATTGAATCATAATCACTTGAAGAAGAGTGATAGTCCTCTACCAAAGGCTGATCTCTCTCACCAATGGCTATATCTTTTCCTGATGTCTGACCTTTAACCACTTTCCAAACTCTTCTCCCTTCTAACTCTGAATTTCTTGAATTTGAGAACAATTTCTTAGCAGAGTCTTTAAGGAAGAGAGATCTTCTTCCCTCCAGTTTTGTAGAGATCAACAACACAAAAATAAATGATATAAAGCTTAAGACACTGGTATTTCCAAATTCAAATCAGCATGGAGTCACCACTAAGGAATTTCACCTTAGTTGTGCAAGAATGCACTAAAATAATCTATCAAATGTTTGCTAGCACTGAAAAACTTTGCAAAGCCTTATAAATTAGACCTTATTCTTCTTAGATCAATCAATCACAATGCAACCAAAGTGTGTAAACTGCTGGGAAATGAAAAATGGTAGACAGGGCTTGAAAATTTTTCTTAAAGCTTGCAGATCTGAAGCATAGAATGATATTTTAACAATGTAGCAGCTCAAATAATTGAATACATAAATGCTCAAACTCTTCAAACACTTCAAAAACACCAAGGAAATCCAAGAAGTCCCTGGAAATAGCGCCACTCATGTTGGTATCCAAATTTGTTCTCCTTTTCAGTCTGAGCAACACCACAGTTATGTCATGGAGCTTAAAGATAGATTAGACCATGTTGTATGTCATTGGTAGCTGGGGATATGGTCTAGCTAGCACTCAGGTTTATGGAGAAATGGATAGCACTCTAATAGGACTTGATCTTGTCCTAGTTGTTTTAGGTTGTGCCTTACAACCAAGGTAAGAGGACCTATTTTGTAACCTTGTAATGGTGAAGGAGATGAAGATGTCCTTCTCTTTGCTTGAAATTATATGATGGAGACCTTGATGAAAACATGATCAACACCCCAGATCTGAACTCTCACAAGTTGTCACTTCTCAAAACATGGGTATGTTCTCAAAACAAGGCAAAGGTTACTAGAGACATTGGAAATCCTGATCTGTTATGCATACTTTTGCAAATAGATTTTGATCTTCTGTGGGTATACACATGCAAATCAGGGATGGTACTTGATAGTATCTTTGTTGTTGGATGATTTTTGGTGGGGATTGACAAGACAAACAGGGATAGATCAGATCTTTGACAATCTCTACAATACTTGAACAAATATCAGATGAAATGCCTAAAATAATCAGGATGTTCTTTCAACTAGAAGAGGCACAAATGGAAGCCTAGGTTACACTCTTCACACAATCTTTGAGAACTCAATTAAACACAAAAATCCATGATCAAACCACGCCTAAGGTACCCCTAAAGGATTACAAGAAATCTCGTAGTCAGGAAAATAAAGTGATTTTAAATTTGTTTATCTCCTTATCAGATGAAGGCTCTTCTGTATGAGAATGAAAATGCCACTAAAATATCAACCAGAAATGAAGATCCTGTGAATTCTAAATATTTTCAATGCAAGATTGCAACAAGAACAATAAAATTTATTTGCAGGCATTTAAAATTGATAACAGACATCATATTGCCCAAAGAAAAACATAGATTTAATTCAAAACTTGTTAGATTCAATAGCAGGGGAGAGTTACATGAACAATCTTAGAGCTATGTGGTGGATATACACTTGTAACCAACCCACATACATGAATTTCCCAACACATGAGACATTAACCTGGTTATTTGGTAGATTTTCATAGAAAAATGAGCTTTTTCTCAAAATTTGCTCATGATTTTCAACTCCCGACCCTTTACAATTTCTCTAAAATGCATTATATACCTTATACCACATTGGATTCTTCCTTCCCAAGAAAATAATATTCTATGGGATCAAATTTGTCACAAAAAACCTCATGATTTAATGATAGTGACACCAAACAGAAAAACAACGTGCGGAGTTGCAGTATGCAAAAAAGTTAAATCATTACACAAATTTGGGTCATTGTCACGCCAGGGCACATTTTTATCATTCGAGCATATGAGCATCTTTCATTCATAATTTTTACCTTTTCCCCTTTTCAATTTTACCTCTGCAACTTTTGATGTTGACATTTCACATTTTTTCTCAAGCCTGAGACAAATTTACATCAAAAACACCATAGATCAAAGAATTAGGTCATGAAAATGATGCCAATGTTCGAGAAGGTCAAGAAGATGAAAAATCGATATAAGATTTGATGAAATTTGATGAATAAATCACGATTCCAAGTTTCCTGGAGCTCCCATAGAAGCCAAAATAGATGGATGCATAGTAACCATTTATCTTGTATCAAATTTAAATGTCCACCCTCCATGTGGAAGATGAGATCTAGAAATAAGCTCAAAATTACCTTTTTAACCTTTGTATAAGATAGGAAATGTGTCAAAACGTGATGGATCAGGCCCATGCTTCCAAAAATGCTTTTATGGCCTTTTTAAAGTTTTGCAAAATTTTGCAAAATTTCCCGCTTCTCCCCTGGACCCGCCACGTGTCCATATGTGGGCCCCATTTAAAACCACAGACCGATTCTATCAATTTTTCCACCTTTTTGAAAAAGGAAACTTTTCCATTAAACCTCCATGGGCCCGAAGCCCGATCTCTTCCCTACCACATGGTGCTCTTCAATTTTCCACGGAGGCATGCTTCCATTTACACTTTAGCTCCTTTTTCCAAAAAGGAAAAATTTTACTTTGTCCCCGAGGTCCAAACCTTTGCCTCCATTTTTCTTTCTTGGACACGTGTCACTTCCTAACTTGTTGCAGAGCTTCAACCCAAAATTTGATTGTTTACCATTTGAAGTCAAAAACTTCCAAGTCATTGTAAAACCTTCCTCGCCCCATCCTATCCTTTCTTGGACACATGTCCACCAATGATTTGTTGAGGGCTTTCGGGCCAAAAATTCACTTCATCATTTTGAGCCAAAAAACATCAAAATTCTCCAAGTCCCTCCGCCATCCGCATGCCCTCCGTGCCACGTGTCCTCTCCTTATTCGCTGCGGGCCTTTGGGCCAAAATTTGATTTTGAAAATTTTGCATAATGAAAGAAAAATTTCTAAAGAAATCCAGCCACCTGCCAATCCCCTAGCCAATCAAAATGTGCCACATAGGCACTTCATCGCGAAGGCGAGCCACGGATCAAAATTTTCCTTTTGTTAAAATTTCAAAAAAATGATAAGTTAGAGACATTTCCCAACAACCCCCAGCCAATAGAAACCCACCACATTGCCATTACCTTGCGATGATAAATTTGATGGGCAAACAACACCCGTATGACCGTCAAATCGTGAAAAATTTAAAGGATGCCCTAGAAATCAATTTTTTCTACAAGGATTGCAATGTTTTCAATTTTGAATCAACTGAATCATGTTTTGACATTATTTTTGACCTTAGGATTGGGAAATTAACCCATACAATTTAGATTTGATCAATTTTGATTTTTACATGATTTGGTAAAGGGAAAATGACACAGCCCGCGAATTGGAAAAACATAGGGCACAAATAAGAGTACACATGGATTTCTCTTTTAAATTAGGGCAAAAAAACAAGTTTATGGGAATTTTTGAAACATTCAACTAGGGGGGAGAAAATGCAGATCACCGATTTGAGAAATAAAACATTTCTGAGCAAAATCAGACATGAAAAATTAGGGCACACAATGCAAGCTCAGAAATGGCACTAACAAGAATCATCATTGATTTTGGAGAAAAATATATTTCTTAACCATGTCCATCTCAATTTATTGTCCTTGAGCCCTTTATAGTTCTTATTTGTTTGATTCATGGCTTCCCTTGGTGATTTTGACATTTTCCTTTGTATCATGGCTCTATCCTTTGTTACTGAACTTTTTAGTTATTTGTGGATTTTTTTCTTCTCGTAGATTTTTCAAGATTACGCGGATTTTCCAAATCTTTCTCTAGCACTCTGTGACTACATTCTTCTATTCATGGCTTTTATAGTTCTCTGTGGCTATCTTCTCGTCCTTATGCACTTTTCTGGTTCTTCGTAGATTTTCACTTTATGCGTGGCTTCCTCAATACTTCCTTACTCCCATAACTTTGCCTTCAATCCATCCTTGCTTACACGATCTTTCTTCACATTCACGCTTTGTCCTTTAGTTCATTTTACATTGGCATCTTCATTCCTTTACGCACAACCTTTACTAATCTTATGCGACTTCTTCTAGTGTTTTGCGCCTTCTGTAGACTTCAACGGCTACTTCAAGGCTTTGGTGGCTATCTCCTTATTTCCATGGTTTTCAAAAAAGCTAGTTAAGTCCCTTAGAACTTGTCCTTGGCCATCCTAAAGCCTCTAGTGAGATGACACTACCAATCAAACTTCATCTTCAACACTTTCTCACTTTACTAGTTCACCCTTTTTGCCATTAATGTCGCTTGACATCAAATAATTTTTCCATCAATGACAACACATGATAATAACAAAGGTCCTACGATCTCCCACTTTTTCATTAATGGAAACACCTCAATACTTCAAGTACGTATAAACATAAAAACTTTTGATGGAAAATTACTTGCATACCTAGTTTCTGAAAACACTTTGTAACTCTCATTTGGTAGATTTCTATTTTCACCTTCTCTCCCATTCTGTTATGACTAGTTGGTTTCTGACTTGATATTTTCTTGCCCTTTGAAAACAATGAAAAATGGCCATCTATACAACATTAAGATGTAAATATGGTAAGTTGAATGCTTCGTGTTCCTACCTCAAGAAGCTCCCCCTGAAAATGCTTCGATCCATATGACCCGATAGATTCATGGCATTGTTCCCCTTGAGTAATGTAAATTTTGATAATATTGAGCTAGCAGACTAGCTCCTCCTATCAAAAATATTGTTTAGCACTATTTAGGAGCTGATATTACCTAAGAATGCTCCCTCTTCTTCCCTTTATACCTTCTATTTATTGATGGGAATAGGAATGACCACTAATTCATTCCTTAAGTGCTCAAAAGCAGCCTTTTGTAGTGGCTTGGTAATGATATCTGCAATTTCTTCTTTTATGATCACATATTCTAGATGATTTTATTGTCATTCACTTCTTCCCTCAAGAAATTATATCTAGTTGGAATATTCTTGGTCTTTGATTGGAATAGAGGTTTCTTAGAGACACTTATTGCACTTGTCCTATCACAAAATAAGGGAATTGGACTAACAAATTTTAAGTTGTAATCTTCCAATATCTGCTTCATCCATAAAACCTGAGTGCAACACATTGCAACAACTATATATTATACTTCACATGTTGAGAGGGCTATTGATGATTTCTTCTTTCTCAGCCAAGAGACTAAATGATTTCCAATAAAGAATGCTCCACTGCTTGTATTGTTTCTGTCATCAACACTTCTTGCCCAATCTACATATGTATATGCTTTTATGCTGAAGTCATTACTCTAGGGATACCACAATCCATATTCAATTGTTCCCATGAATATATCAGAATTATCTTGACTGCATTAAGGTGTTTTATCTTGGATCTTCTTGAAATATTTCAACTAGACCCACCACTTGCATAATATCCGGTCTTGATGCCATGGAATAGAGTAGTCTTCCAATCACAAATCTATATAATGTTTTGTCTACTTCGATGAGCTGACCTATTTTCCCATTTTTCATCCCGCTCCATTGGTGTTCCTATAGGTCGTCAATCTTCCATCCTGAACCTTTTCAACATTTATTTAATATACTTGGTTTGGGATATGAAGATACCTTGATCATATTGACTTATTTGTAAGCCTAGAAAGAATGATATATTTCCCAACATTTACATTTCAAATTATTCCTTCATTATATGAACAAATTCATATGTCATATTATCATAATATACTCCAAAAATGATGTCATGCACATATACAATGACCATAATCAGATGATATGCTTCTTCCTTGATGTAGAGATTGTTATAAGTAACACAATTTATGAACAACCCCTACTCAATGAGGTGTGAATCTAATCTATTGTACTAAGCTCTAGGAGCTTGTTTTAGTCCATATAACACATTTTTCAACCTGCACACATAATATTTATCTTCAATTAGTGAAAATCCATCAGGTTGTTTGATGTATACCTCTTCATTCGAAAACCATTGAGAAAGGTTGATTTTACATATATCTAGAATACTCTTATCTTCTTGTAAACCTTGTAAGCCAGAACAATATTATTGCTTCCATTCTTGCCACTAGTGCAAATGTTTCATCAAAGTTAATTCCTTCCATCTACACGTATCCATTGCATACAATTCTGGCCTTGTTTCT
This sequence comes from Taxus wallichiana var. yunnanensis, assembly GCA_018340775.1. Lineage (NCBI taxonomy): Eukaryota > Viridiplantae > Streptophyta > Pinopsida > Cupressales > Taxaceae > Taxus > Taxus wallichiana. Next base: position 278,143,093 of record CM031244.1, read on the forward strand.
CATTACTTCTCCTTTATCATTCAACTTGTTTCTAAATAACCATTTTGTTCCATTCTTGTCTTGTGGTATGGGTGCAAGCTCCCTTGTTTCATTATTTTCAATCTGATCAAGTTCTTCATTCATTATGTCTACCCAATGCTGATCCTTGATTCTGAAAAACACTTTTGGGCTCTATCATTGATAAGAGTGTTATATATTCATGGGTCTGCTACTCTTTTATCCTTCTTCTTGGTAGAATGTCGCTTTATTTTTTTCTAATTATATGATTTGTTGGCTGATATCTTTTGACTTGTATTGAGGGTGCTTTAGTGTCTGGTATTTCTTCCTCTTCATCTACTTATTCACACGGACTATCCATTTCCTCATCATCTTCCTCTTCTTCATGATTGTTATTATGTTGAGTGGTGGACTTGGGAGTTTCATCCACCTTCACCTTTGTGTTATCTAAAATCTTTTGAAATCTCTTATTTTAGCACTTATAAGCTGTGCTAGCCATTGAGTATCCAAGGAATATTTCCAACAAAGAATGCTCGCCACTTGTACTCTTTTTATCATCAACACTTCTTTCCCAATCTGCATACGTATATGCTTTTATGTTGAAGTCATTGCTCTAGGGATACCACAATCCATATTCAATTGTTCCCATGAATATTTCATAATTATCTTGACCATGTTAATGTGTTTTTTCCTTGGATCTTCTTGAAATATTCCAACTAGACCCACCACCTGCATAATATCAGGTCTTGATGCCGTGGAATAGAGTAGACTACCAATCATAGATCTATATAATGTTTTGTCTACTTTTGGTGAGCTATCCTCTTTTCTAAATTTGCATCCCACTTCCATTGGTGTTCCTATAGGTCTGCAATCTTCCATCCTAAACCTTTTCAACATTTATTTGATATACTTGGTTTGGGATATGAATATACCTTGATCTGATTGACTTATTTGTAAGCCTAGAAAGAATGATATATTTCCCAACATTTACATTTCAAATTATTCCTTCATTATATCAAAAAATTCATATGTCATTTTATCATAATATACTCCAAAAATGATGTCATCCACATATACAATGACTATAATAAGATGATATCCTTCTTCCTTGATGTGGAGATTGTTATAAGTATCACAATTTCTGAACCCCTACTCAATGAGGTATGAATCTAATCTATTGTACTAAGCTCTAGGAGCTTGTTTTAGTCCATATAATGCCTTTTTCAACCTACACACATAATATTTATCTTCAATTAGTGAATATCCATCACTTTGTTTGATGTATACCTCTTCATTCAGAAAACCATTGAGGAAGGCTGATTTTACATCCATCTAGAATACTCTTATCTTTTTGTAAACCTTGTAAGCCAGGAAAAATATTATTACTTCCATTCTTACCATTGGTCCAAATGTTTCATCAAAGTTAATTCATTCCATCTACGTGTATCCATTGCATACAAGTTTGGCCTTGTTTCTCATTACTTCTCCTTTCTCATTCAACTTGTTTCTAAATAACCATTTTGTTCAAATTACATTCTTGTCTTGTGTTATGGGTACAAGCTCCCATGTTTCATTATTTTCAATCTGATCAAGCTCTTCATTCATTTTTTCTACCCAATGCTGATCCTTACTTGATTCCACATCACTTTTGGGCTCTATAATTGACAAGATTGCTATATATTCATGGTTCTGGTACTCTTTTATCCTTCTTATTGTTAGAATGTCACCTTCTTTGTTTCCAATAATATGATTTGTTGGCTGATCTCTTTTGACTTGTATTTAGGGTACCTTAGTGTCTAGTCTTTCTTCCTCTTCATCTGCTTCTTCACATGGACTATCTATTTCCTCATCATCTTCCTCTTATTCATGATTTTTATTATGTTGAGTGTTGGACTTGGGAGTTTCATCCACCTTCACCTTTGTGTTATCTACACTCTTTTGAAATCTCTTATTTTAGCACTGTAAATTTTGTACTAACCATTCAAGATATCAAGGAATATGCCTTCATCACATCTTGAGTCAAATTTTCCCAGGTTATCTTCATCTCGTTTGATGTAACATTTACTTCCAAACACTCTTATGTGTTTCACATTTGCAGGCATGTTCTTCCACAATTCATAAGGAGTCTTGTCATTGTTTATTCTTACCTAATCTCTATTAAAAATATATACTTTGTGGTGTAATTGCTTCACTCCAATATCATTAATTAATTTTGATTCATTCAACATTATTCTCACCATTTCTTGCATATTCATGTTCTTCCTTTCAACAACTCCATTTTGCTAAGGTGTTCTGGCGGCTGAGAATTGTCTTCTAATTCCATGTTCTTCACAAAATTCATCAAATTCATTTGACCAAAATTATCCACCTCTGTCTAATCTTAGTCATTTGATATTTTGTATCCCCTCTTGCACATTTGACTTACACTCAACAGATTGTGTTTAAGGCCTTCAACATACAAAACATTTTCAAGTGACTATCTTTCCATTATATAAGTGAAAGATCCTTTTCCAACTATGTTTGTTGAATTTTCATCACCAAATCTCACAAAGACTGATGTATTATTTGTGAGTAATGAATTTAATTTTTCACCTGTCATATGGCTAGATCATCCACCATCTAGATACTTGATTTTGTCTTCATTTTACACATGAAATGTAGTCTCTACTTTGGACATGACTCTTTTCTCTGTTCTCATCTTTCTTTACAACATATACCCATTTATCTTGTCTAGAATTTCTTTTCTATATGTTGAAGCTACATGTACCTTATCATGATATTTATAATGGAAAACATTATAGTTCATACCAAATTGATATGAATTACATTTTCTCCTATGGCCTCTAGAGAACTTTCTACATTTTGTGGCTTTATGTACAAACTGATTACATGAGTAACAATAACCATATAAAGAATGTGTGTACCTCATAACATATTTGATCCTAGGATCATTTTTTCTTCTCTTGGTGGCTTTGATAACCCTTTTGTTGGCGTTGGATGTGGTGGCGGTTGATGCAATTTTGTTTTCTTCATGCTTTGCAAATCCAATTTATTTGTTCTCTTCTTTGAATCCTATTCCTCACTTATCATTTGTGTCTCTTTTACCACCTAGGATACTAGATAATACATGTGTGCTCTTTTCCATATTTTCATAAGTTATCAACTTGCTAGTTATTTTTTCCAATTCAGCCTTTAATTGTTCCAATTCTAAATTTGGTTATTGCATTCATCCTCTTTTGATTTGTAAGAGCTTGAAATATTTTCCAGTTGAGTCTCAAGTTCTTTGAGCTCATTAGCCTCTTCTTCTTCTCTTAAGATTTGTCTTTTCTCAAAGACATGGATCTTCTCTTCATAATCTTTCAAAGTACATCTTAGCTTTTGATTTTTCTTTCTACATAGTTTCAGTTCTTCAAGAGCACACACAAGTTCAGCCTCAAGATTTACTTCAGCCTCTTCTTCATCAGAGTCTTTGAAGTCAACTACACTCTTTCCTTTGGATCTGTATTCTTCAGATGCATCCATTTCCATAAACAAGCATTCAGACTAATCTTCATCATTTTCACTTTCAGAGTTTCTGGGTTGCTAGAATCAGATCCACTTGATTCTTATTTTGAGTAGAAGTTTCTTTTGTTCTTAAAGAACTTCTTCTTGATGTTTTTCTTCTTGTACCCAACTTATTTCTTGCTGTATTTATGACTATCCTCTTCATGTTCGATCGAGATTCTTTATTTTTTTGGACATTTAATAGAAAAATGACCTACTTTTCCACATGAAAAGCATTTGAAAGGAATTTTTCCTTTATACTTACCTGAACCTCTTTTCAGTATTCTTACAAACATTGCTTCAATATTTTCATCATCCAACTCATCCTCTGAAACCGATTCTTCTTCTTATTCTTATTCTTCTTGTTTGGACTAGATTTATTTCTTGACCTTAAATGATACATATTTCTTGGTAGTCTTGGATCCAATAATGTTAGGAATGAATGGTGTTCACATTATTAATATGTGCAATTATATTATCAATGATAATATAATTATATATGTGTGATGTAATTGTATAATTACTCATAGAGTAATTTGTTTGTAAGTTGTTGATATATTGTTATAACAATTATATAACAATATATCAATACGGGTTTATTGTTCTACTCACTTCCTATTTTCTAGGAAGTTGTTTACCTACCTTTATGGCTATATAATAGCCACTTGTATTTGAATATCATATAGAAAAATATAATATTGTTTTGTATTACATCCACTGTGCAATTCTGTACCAAATTCAATATTTGGTATCAGAGCGATCTGATCCAGTATGTTAATGGAGTAACGATTGCAAAGGGGGCAGTGGTATTTTGCTTTGTCCCGGTAATGAGAGAATTAAGTGAAAAATTCATGTAGATTAGTTTTCTAGAAGTAAACTATTATAGATTGTAGGATATTTTTATACGCAGCAGTTTCTTTGTAGCATGGATCTGTGGGAATACCTCTATGAAATGCACTCCTGATGGCATCGACATAGATCTCTCAGGCCTGTCAAATCTAGGAGGATTTTTCTAGACTATCAACCGTGGTTTGAAGTTTGAGCGTCCATGAATGATTCCATGGAATGTTTTCTAATGTCCACGTCATTATTGTCGTCTGACTGTTTTCTTTCATAGATCAGTTTCAACGGATCGACCTCTAAATGCAGCATCAAATGTTGATGAATAGACTTGGTTCAACAAAAAGTTAAAACGCGGCATGCAGTATCAGACATCCTGTATGGTTCGACCACTTTCCAAGTTAATCAGTCAACTCCCACGGTGCATTCATCCTGACGGTTTCTGTTCCAAATTCTCTCCTGTACACGGATTTCATGGAGCACCTCTAAAACTGCACTCCCAACACTGAAATCACTGGAGAAAGCTTCTTCAATGTGCCCTCCAAACTTGCCGTTTGTTCCCTCTACTTTTTCTAACGTCTTTTATCACGCATCTGGTTCGTGGATCTCGACCGCATCGATTACACAAGATCAGAGTCTTCGCTTGCACCTTGTGGTCTGATCTGCTGAGTTGTCGCATTCAGATCTTCACACATGCAGTCTTTTCATGCACTGATTATCATCTTTGTGAGTCAGGTCGATATTCTATCTATTGTTTTAATTTGTGTATCTATTGCCTTAGTCTTAAAGTATCTTGGGTCGATATTCCAAGTTTGTAACCTATGGTGTTTCATTAGTTTTCTATTTCTAAAGGTTTTATACAAAGTTTAGTTGTGTCTCAAAACTAAAATGTTATGTTGAGTCGGCCTACATTTATCATAAAAAGAGTTTGTGTATTATTCTTATCAATAGTGCCACTTCATACAATCCAATATTTAATTGGATTTTTTTTAGGTGTGTCATTATTTGTATTGTCTCGTGAGTGTCTAGTCATATAGTAGTGTCAAAGTGTCATAAAGTCATCTTTTGTTATGTAGTCCTTGATGTTTTGTCAAAGTCATGTCAAATAGGTGATTTTAGGTGGTGTCAAGAGTCAATGACAAAATTATTGGAAAATAAAAAAATTTGCCTCACAGACGCATTTTCGGTGGAATCCGACGTCTGATTGTAGTATATAATTTTGAGCCCCATGATCACATTCGGCTGAGTTAGCAGCAGATCAATCGGAGGATGGAGGCACAGGAGGATGGAGGACAAGCAGCGTCCTCTCATCAGTCGCCAACGACGGGGCCGCATACTGATCTGGTGACATGTGTGCAGTGTGGTTTTTTCATTTTCAGTGTTCTTGTTTTGCAGAGTGATGGTTTTCTGAATAAACCCTTTTCAGAACTTTTTGGAGGAGTCATGTTTTCAGAATACTCATTTTTGGGGAGCAGGAGAAGATTTCGAGGTAGATTCAAGGGATGGTTATCCAGCTAGTGTGAAGCTTGTGGATCTTGGAGATTCAGAATTCGGGCGCCCAGAGAGGAAGGGAAAGTCCCACAGGAACCTAAAGAGGAAGGGAGCATTCCTGCATAATTCGGCTTGACACTACGCCTTTACGAGGGTAAAGAGATAATCTATGGAGTCTGTACCTGGTCTAAGAAGTGCTTTCAGGAGGTGGTTCAATTTCTGTGAATATGGTTCTTCTTCGTGTTCACATTAAGGGGGTGAATATTGGGATTTAATAATGTTCACACCAAGGGGGTGAATGTTAGGAATGAATGGTGTTCACATTATTAATATGTGCAATTATATTATCAATGATAATATAATTATATATGTGTGATGTAATTGTATAATTACTCATAGAGTAATTTGTTTGTAAGTTGTTGATATATTGTTATAACAATTATATAACAATATATCAATACGGGTTTATTGTTCTACTCACTTCCTATTTTCTAGGAAGTTGTTTACCTACCTTTATGGCTATATAATAGCCACTTGTATCTGAATATCATATAGAAAATATAATATTGTTTTGTATTACATCCACTGTGCAATTCTGTACCAAATTCAATAAATAATACTCATCTCATATGCTAAAAGAGTGTTATGTAATTCATCCATAGTGAGAGTCTTCATATCTTTGGATTCTTCTATAGCTAAAACTTTTGCATCATATTTTCCAAATCGATATCTCAAGATCTTTTAGACTATGATATATTCATCTAGTGTCTCTCCTAAGCCTCGATCATATTAATGAATTCATTTATTCTCTACATGTATGCCATTATGATCTCATTATATTTCATTTTCAAATTCTCAAACTAAGATATGTAGGTCTACAACTTTTCTAGCTTGACTATTTCATCTCCTTCATAAATACTCTGCAGTTTGGTACATATATCCTTTGTTGTTGTGCGCTTCATGAATTTTACAAATTCTTTCTCAGTTAAAACGCATAGTAATACATTCATTTATCTTGAGTTGCATTCATATTTTGCTTTATTCACTGAATAAGTGATAGACGTGGTCGGAGGATTGTATCCTTTCTCAACACATTCCCAAATATCAAAACCAAGTGACATCAGATATGTTTTCATTCTTATTCTATAGAATGCATAATTTCTTCTAGTGAAGAGATTTGATCTTAACAAAGTGATAAGCCACCTTGTTCCTTATTTTCTTCCATGCTTGTGAAAGGCAGATCTCCTTGAAGATGTTAAGCTTCTGCTAGAAGTACTCACTCTGATACCAATTGTTATAGATTCACAAGCACTGAGAGGGGGTGAATCAGAGAAGATAAGATTTTTCACTTTAATAATGCTTATATAGAGTTTCTTAGTAAGTGAAATAATATATCATAAGTATTCAAATAATCACATGTAAGATAGAAGAACACTGAACACAAAATTTATAGTGGGAAACCCTTTTGGGAGAAAAACCCACTTGAAACCAAGGATTTATTAAGAACAAAAATTCCAAAGCATACAATGGTTTTAGTTGAGCACCTACTCAACCTTTGAATAACCCACTTCACAACTTCAATCACCCACTCAAAGATTTTTGACCACCCACTCACTACTTTAGTAAGCACCAACTTGTAAAGAGCACCAACCCCTTATTTAATCACCTACAAATGCTGATATTTTGTAGGAACCAAACCACAAGGAGGTTGTAGAACCCTTGAATATACTAAGCTATAACTTAGACTTAATTTAAATTTAAATTTTGATTGTCTAGTTAAAATATTGCTTGCACATTGGATTACGATTGCCTTTCTCGCATCTATCTGTGTTCTCTTTTCAATTTCTTCTATTTTATCTAATTTGATCTATTTTTCTCAATACATATGTCATACTAATGCTCTTATAATATGATTATTAACTTATTTATCCACCTTCTCTCCTCTTCCTCTTCTTTATTTTTTATCACTCTTCCTTAGCTTGATTGCATCATCTTCATATTTAAGAAACTCAACTTCATTGCTCTCTCTCTGCATGATCACATCATTTTATTTCTAAGCAACAAAAACTACAAAAAAATTAATTCAAGTTTTTCTCTATGTACACAATTAAACCATTCCACTACTTAGATTAATGTGTTGTGCATCATATCCTTCTTTTTCTCCTTATAAATCGGTTCATTAAAATAAGTCGATAAGTCCATATTTGTTCTTTTCATTAACGGTTTGATTTCACATTTTTCTATGCATCAATTCAAAAATCTTGTGAGCTGACATCTTTAAAAATAAATTTATCATACTTCTATAATTTCCATGAGTGAGCCACTTTCTCCTCTGGCATTAATTTCACCTTGAAATTAGGAAACACATAGAGAATGTAACTAGGTCAACAAACATTAAATGTTGGTAGCTGGAATAGTAGATTTCATCGATCCTTATGGAGTTCAAGTCGTATACTTAGCCACAATCATTTGACAATCAGAATCACCATCAATTTTAGAGAACAACATATTTCTTAACCATGTCCATCTCAATTTATTTTCCTTGAGCCCTTTCTAGTTCTTATTTGTTTGATCCATGACTTCCTTGGCTATTTTGACATTTTCCTTTGTATCATGACTTTATCCTTTGTTATGCAATTTTTTAGTTATCCACGGCTTTTTTTTCTTCTCGAATATTTTTCAAGCTTCCAAAAGCTTTCCACATATTTCTCTAGCATTCTACGGCTGCATTCTTCTATTTGTGAATTTTATAGTTCTCTCGCTTTTCTAGTACTTTGAGGCTTTTCCCTTTATGTGTGGCTTCCTCAATTCCCTTCTTGTCATGGATTTTCCTTGATTCCATTATTGCTTACGTGGATCTTCCTTCACATTCATGTATTATCCTTTAGTTCCTTTTGCATTGGCAACTTCATTCCTTTACCCGTGACTTTCACTAAGCTTCGCATCTTCTTCTTGTGTTTTACGGCTTCCTACGAGAATCGATAGCTACTTCAAGACTTCGAGGCTATATCCTTATTTTGGGGCTTACACAAAATCTAGTTAAGTCTCTTAGAACTTTTCCTTGACCATCCCGAAGCCTCTCGTGAGAAAAAACTACCAATCAACTTCATCTTCAACACTTGATCACATTACCAGCTTCACCATTTTTTCCATCAATGCCGCTTGACATCAAATAATTTTTCCATCAATGTAACTTGACATCAATGAAAACACATATGATAATGAAAAATTTTGAACAGACATTTATGTGCTAAATATACAACCATGAGGATCATAAAGAAGGGTATTTCTAGCCTACGTTGTTCGCAGATTCTCATAGATGGGTGAGGAAATGTAAGGAATGTACACTCTTCACTAGAAAGAAAATATTAGGGGCCCTGCCACTTCATCCTATCCAAATAGATCAACCATTTGTATAATGGGGTCTTGAATTCGCTGGTATGATGAATCCTCCATCTAGCACTGGTCACAAGTGTTTCCTCACAAGAATGTGACTATTTCACCAAGTGGAATGAAGTCACACCATTGAAGGAAGCCACTGAATTAGTCATCTTAGAATTTATTAAAGAAATTGTTACAAGTTTTAGCATCCCTCAGACTATTATTTATGAAAATACAAAGGATTTCTTAGGATCAAATATTTCTAATTGGGATCTAGAACTTGGGATTTATCTTAAAACTTGATCCAATTATCACCCCCATGGTAATGGATTGGTAGAGTCTACTATTATCAAAATATCTCTCCTAGTAATTTGAATAACTTACATACACATTCTAGCCCTAATATATCTATTGAAGAATCACGCGCACTCAAAATCATTTGGCACATTCCCTTAGGTCATAATTTTCCCGCATGCCTCTTCTTCATTTCTCCTCCCACTTCTCTCTTGTGCCCACCTTCCATGCATCCACCTTCTTCCAAGTTATTTTCTTTCCACCCCGCATGCCTAAGTATTTGACCCTTCATGCACTACACCCATTACTTTTTAATAGTTGTGCCTTAACCATACATTCTCTGCTCACCGGTTTGATTCATCTCCCCATGCGCATTGCGTGCACTTCCTCTGCACTTTCTTCTATCTTCTCCTTGTACCTTTTTGTGCCAGATATTTTGACATAATCAATGTGCCATGTGTAACTAGATAGGGTGTTGAATCCTTACAACAAATAAATAGTTAGCACATGGTAGAAATGACACATAGTTATACATTTGGCCATCATTCTAACTAATCAGCATGCACCACGTGTTTCACGTGTGCCGTCAACTCTGACACCTTTTGATAGCCATATAATCAGCTACAGAGCTTAGATTAGCACATGCCTAGACTTGTCAAAAAGATGTTGACATCAGCTATAGTTCCAGAAATTCAAATTTTAAATATTGGTGGATCTGGTAGGTGAGAATTTGGAAAACGTCTCTTTGAACATTGATGAGCATATCTGATTGCTCCAACCACCTGATTTAGCATGATCCTCTCTCCTTTACACACCAAATAGGCATGGGGAAGTGTATTATAGATTCTGAGTGAATTTACAGACATTGAATGCTTTCTATTGGTGGTTGTGTTTCAAATTTGGGTTTTTCCATCCTTTTTCCTTCTTTTCCTCCACGGATACATCTATAAATGTAAGAGAAAATCTCATTTGTTATGTTGGATACTCTGGATCCTTACACATGTTGCTAAGGACTCCATATTTTCTATATTTTGAGTTGCAGACCTCCATGTTTGGCTCTTGCATGTGGATATTGGCCTCTTTATCATTGTAATAGTTCTGTGCATTTTTGGAAGTAATAGAAGCATCATTTTGTGACTATTCTCTATCCTAGCATGTTTGCGTTCCTTCTTCTTTCCTTTTCTCTTGCATTGTGTATTGTTGTGCTACTTTAAGTCCCTTGTAGTTCCATGTTTGGTTGTGTTCCATAAGAATGATTTAGTGAATGCATGTTTTACTGTGCTACTCATGCCTAGCCTCCTCTCACACATTCCCTATCATTCTTTCTCAGAACAGATAGTGTTCATCCCTCTTTTTTGTGCTATCACCTTTTAGTGTAGTTTAATTCATGTTATCCTTCTCTCTCTAGTCCCTTGGCATTCTTAGCTTAGTTCCCCCTTTCAAAGCATTAGGAGTAGTAGTAGTAGTATAAATAGATAGAGGAACCACCTTCTCCGGAGATCCAACCCAAGCTTGCAAGGTCCCACAACTTGGGGACGGTTCTATTGTGGTATCGAAATGTCGATCCCTCTTTAGATATCTGAGACATGGGTGCACATTTGAGAAACCAAAAGTTTTTGGCACGCCCAATGGGACTAGAACTCGAAAGCTCAAATTTTATATCTCTAAGTTCGGTGTGTGGAATTAGTGTTTTCATCCTTTTAAGAGGCTCCTTATAAACACATCCGGTGACTCCCAACATTTTAAGATCTATGTTTCTACATTCCTAAGTGCCTTTCATGAGAAAAGTGCACACAAGAAGAAGTGTAGCAGATGAAGACACTTTTGAGTACCTAAAGATATCTTCGAGAAAATTTCATTCCAGAAAGCCTGTGTGCACATCATTTTCTCCTGCGTGTCATGACCATTCAAATTATCCTCAAAATAGAAAACCTATGTGCCCTACAATGGCACATAGTCCCCATCCATTAAGAAGCTTTGCAAACTTTGACGAAGCGATTCCCTTACTCCTAGCCATATAACATGATATACCTAATGGTGTGCTTAAAATTATTCCTTACTTTACTGGTGAGAATCAAGTCACCCCTTAGAAGCATATCCAGGATGTAGAAAATGTGTTTTCATTCTATCTGATCACACATAATGATGTAGCAGTCCGTCTGTTTGTAGCCTCTTTCAAAGGTAAAGTGCTTCAATGGTACCGAGGCTTGAGGCTTGGATCTATCACTAATTGGGATAAACTAGGAACAACTCTATGTAGTTATTTTGAAGATAAGTCAAATCACCTATCTTTGGTGGAGCAACTGAAAACAACAAGGAGAGAACCCAATGAGTAGATGAATGATTTCAACATCAAATTTCAAAAGACTTTGGATAAAATTTCTCTTGTGGTGAGACCTACAGCCCAACATGCATTCCTTTATTATCTGAAGGGGCTCAACAAAGTGACATCACGGTTATGATCCAATCTATGGGAGTTAGAACTCTACCACCTGCTTATAACATTGTAGTAAGGGCATAAAATAGTCTCATTCAGGTGGGAAATTTGGCTCCTAGACCACCCATGCCCTTATTCCTAGAGATTTCAAAAGCACCCCGACCTTACGTGGCCCCTTTTCTTACTCTTGAGAAAAGTACACAATCTGTTGCCTCAACATCTTACTCTCCAACAAAACACAAGGAAGATGAATAATTAAAGGCCTTGATTAGAAATTTATCAAACAAGGTCATATTACTAGAAAATCATCAAGCACAGTGTATAGAGGCATTTCCACCCCAATGCCGCATGGCCAAGGGAATCATCCTTGGCAAAATCAATATGGGAATCAAAGATACGTGCCCAACTAGTAGAATGATAGGTGGAAGCCTAATGCACATCTACCTTTACAAGTTGTCCCTCCCGTGCCTTCTCTTCCAAAGGTACCTATCGCAAGCCAAGCACTCATCCTAGTCGAGAAAAACTTGGCACATGAATCGAGTGGTGCTTCCCTTGTAAAATGCCTCACAGTCGACTACCATTGTCTGCTAATGATACACACGCCTAAGCCTTCATGATCCAAAATGATTCGTCCCTATGAGCCTTCAACAAGTTCTCATGAAGCAAATAACCACGAAGATCTTGAATCTCCTCCAGAGACCAATTTAATGTTCTTTGGTGTAGAGGACTTCTGTGTAATCAACCAAGCTGCAGAAGATACAAATAGACCATGCACCCAAGTAGCAAACAATACAAGGTATAAGAAAAGAATATTGAGTCTGCACACGTGTCACAAACCCAACAATACTAGAAGATCTTTAAAATAATAAATAATCATGAAAGACCTCTTGCAGAAAAAATATTCAAACCCCTATGTAGGAGGTCCCATGCAAAGATCCTTCTGAAGCAAAGCACACACCCATCCTTTGGTAGGCCGGGCCTCTCGATCTAGCTAAAATTCAGGTTTCCACACCTGAACACTCAAGAAAGGATGTTGTTCCCCAAATTCACAAGGAAGAAGGGCTTCGTTCAATATTGTTGACTAGATGAAGAAAAAAACATAAACGCCACGATGTGGGATGCCACGACCATCCCATCTCGGCGAGATTTACCGCATGAAGCTCTCGAGCAACTTCCGCTTGCTGACTGGTTGTGTAGAAGCCACATGATTCTATGAAAATCTACCAAGAAGAGGAGAAAAAAGTAAGAAAATTTTCTAAAACCCCACCCTTCTATATGTCCTTGATTATAGGAAAACACCTAGTGCATAACTGCTTTGTTGATTCAGCGCTAGTACTTCTATTATGCCTAAGAAGATAGTTGATGTCTTAGGTTTGAAATATAGCCCTTTGTCTAAAGAAATCCTACAACTTGATGGCCCAGTCATAAATACCTTGGGAGTCATCTAGGATCTTGAGTTAACCCTTCACGCATGTCTAAGCCTCGACAATCACTCAAGATGTGTCAATTATTGACTCCGCCTCCTTTTTTTGCCCTATGTTTATCAAGGGAATTTACTACTAAAGTGGGTGGTTACTTGTCTTCTCGATTGGTCTCATATGTTGCTCAAGACAAGGTATGGTACCTAGTTTACCATACAAACTAGGCCTATATTTTCTTATCATGTAGAGCCATATGTCGCATCCCCTCTCCAAGCCAATTGTCTTATCCAGGGAGAACAAGTTTTAGTTCCTAAAGAGAAGTCTCTACCACCCTCTGTTCCAGACCTAGTACTTGATGAATGGGTAGAGAGGCATCACATATTTGATCCCTATGTTGAAGAACTAGAAGACTATGAAACTGGACTTGGTACCTATTGCATTCTAGAAGAAGACACTATGCTTCTGTGCATGCTCATAAGAGACAAAGTTCATGCTAGTCTATAGAAGTTATACTTTGATGGATCCAAGTAGAAATAGTGTAGGAGCGGGAGTGGTTCTCATTTCACCTATGGATGAGAAATTCTTCTTCGTGCACAAGGTTGTAGTTTGCACATTCTAATAATTTGGCATAATATAAAGCGTTGGTGCATGGCTTGCTTATTTTTAAGAAGAAAAAGATTAAAGTGCTCCGATATTTGGGGAAATTGAATTGTTCATCCATCGTGTCACCAACAAATGCCGAAAAAGAATAATATTCTAAAGCTTATAAACATAGAGTTTGGGATCTACTTGATAGCTTTGATGCTCTTAATCTTAAGGTAGTCCCACGGAAAATGAATAAGGAGGCGGGCCAAATGGCCACGCTTGGTTCAAAATTTTCCCCACTGAGGACTTTGTCAAAGGGAACACTCATCACATTAATATGGTAATCAAACCATCCATTCTAGATAATAATACTAGTTGGCAAGTGTTTAACAATGATGTAAAGATCATCTAGTTTATCCAGAATGAAGCTGAATTTTCATCAAGTATGCAAGTTGACTTGCATGATAGCTATGGTGACCAAGTGATTCAGCTAAAGACAAATAAGTTTCCTAAAGGTTTAGTCACCTTAGAGAAAATTTTCATCCTTGATGATGAGTTCAAGGGTGAAGAAAGATACATGCGCACCACGTAAGAGGATTTCTCTCCCATTACTATTATGCGTGGAAAAGAGCTGTTGCTCAGTAGAGTTTGCGTGCATGAAGAAAAATAGGCCTTCATCTCTCTCTGTCAAATATACAGTGACATTTTCTAATGGGATTATGAAGACCTCAATGGTTTTGATCCAAGTGTTGCTCAACACTCCATTGACCTTGATCCTAGCATAAAGACCATCAGAAAGAAACATCGACCGGTTAATTCAAGGATAGAGCCCCTCATGAGAAAGGAGTTATCCAAACTCATTGAGGAAAAAATTATTTTTCCTAGCAAATAATCTTGTAGACACTAAAATTAGGTCACACTCCCCCTTCGTCCCTCGACATATAAGCCCCCCTTTATTACATCTACCTAGCCATGACCCCCTTCACCCTACTAATATTAATTTAATTAAATTAATGTGTTATCCTCACTATATTTATTATTTAAATATCTTATTTAAATAATATCTACACAAATAGTTCACTTAGACACCTCACCAAGCTAACTCAACCTAAGACCTATTCTTAGCAAGTTACCATAACTAACTAAGACTTACCCAAACCCTAAAAATAAATGCCTACACTCCCTCTAACCACATTCCCACATGCTCACAAGAAGCTCCCAGTCTAATCCGGGATAATGACACAAGATCTAAGGAAATCAAGAGGATCTCCCTAAGTTTAGTAAACCTAGAAAATCCCACCTTGACCGACGTCGGTTTCCCCTAACCATCACCGGTTAAGCCGAACCACCGTTGGTTACCCCTTTTATCCCCTAAACAACCTTATTCTCAAGGTTAAAAACATTGGGAGAAAATTGGATGAGAAAGAATGAAATCTCAAAGAGATAACACATCTTTAGAGAGCCAATTCTAGCAAGAACTGACATCTAAGGAAGGAGATTGAGGATCTTCTCCTGCATAGCCATCCTAACCACATTCTAATCTATCCAAGCAAAAGAGGAGTGTGCATGCAGCCCATGTAGAATATTTTCTTCAGTTGGTGATCACTTGCAGCCTTCAAACCCATCATCAACACCTCCATCCTTCACACATAGACTTTCAAGAATGAAATCTAAGTACAACATCATACTTTCTTGGTTATTTCATTTTATCATTATTTTATCATCCATTGTTTATCTTGCTCCCTATTGACCATCTCCAACATTTTTTTACCTCCATAAACCCATAAAAACCTCACAAAAACCTATTCCAGTCACCCAATACCTCGTCCCGACCAACCAAATCCTTTTTTAATCACAAAGGAGACCAAAACCCCATTCTGTGACATTTCCAGATCTCACAGGTAAATGGCGCTTATACCTAACCGCAATGATCGGTCACCCCGACCAACGCCGATCTCTATGTTTGTCCACACATCCTTAAACAAATACCTATCTACCTAATTTTACCTCACCCTCACTCACTTGTGACCTACCCGAGACCTTTATCATACCTGCAGAACCCAGAACCAACCATTTGACCCGTGGACTCTATTCTAGCTTAGCCTGTTAGATTAGATCTATTTTCTTATTATGTTTTTAAGTGAGATACCTAAATCATTTCAAAATAACAATAGGATTTACCTTGTTTTCAGCATTAATTTGTTTAAAATAGTGGACTGACAGCCATCTAGGAAGTATCATGCTTCTCGGATCTAGCTCATGCTAGGTAATTCACTACCCATATTGTTTAATTCTTTTTGGTGGTCTTACTTTCATTACAGGTAGTTCCTCCTAGCCAAAAGGAATCTCTCATGGTCAACTGTGGATTCATAAGTCATACGTGCACAACAACCCATCAACCGAAATTTGAATAGGTATTCCTCCTATGCCCATTACCCTATTTGTTTCATCAACAATTCAAAGAAACAATCTAAGAAAAAGGTGAAACATTTTGGCATGTCCGGTGGGACCCATTCAGATTCCTTACATTTCATTTATTCCTAGGAGAAATTTTTGTGTTTTTTTCCTTCTAAAAAGTGTACACATTAATTTTCTTCCCTAGTAATCCACTCCTTTTATTTTCTCTAAAGGAAAATTTTCTTTCGGTGTACTTAAAAAGAATCATCTCTTCATGTTTTCTCGCATTTTAGTGAAAGAGCATCCTCTTTCCTATTCATCTATTTCTTTCATCAAATATCATAATTTCAATTTGGGTTTACAACAAGTGCATTGCATTTTGATTTAGCTCATTAGCTCACATTAATTGAGGGAAACCTATACGCTGGAGGTCATGACCAACTGATGGTTGACAAATGAATCGTAGAAAAGCACTTCTATCTTTTCCTCTTTCTCTGAGTCTTGCCAAACCACACAAAATTTCAAAATACATACATTCTTAAACAACATCTTACATGCAATAAGTTGTAGGTGACCACACGATCACGACACAGTGGGCACCCAGCTCATTGCTCAGTATACTTCAGAGTGAATCCTGCCCCACCATAACATACCTGAAACCTCACCTTTTAGATCTCCTTCTTTGTAGGAAGCCATCCTCACCAAAAAATCTATTTCACAATTCATGTGTCAGTCCCTAAAATAGCATAAGCTACACGAACATAATAGAAAAAGGCACTCTTAGGATCACATTTTCTTAGTGTTTTTTCTTGGCTTGCATTTTGAGGTGAAAGAACACATTCATCACTTTTTATTTGTTCATCCTGACACGCTCCTCATCATAGCTGGTGTATTCGGCTTCACCTGAGTGTGCCTAGGCCATATCACCATCATTCCTAGAATTCTAGGTTTGATTCCACACCAAATTTTAATTCACAACCACTTTCTTTCATCACTGTCTCAATTTCACAGTAACCGTCATCGGTTACCTTTGACCCATCGGTTATACCCACCAACATCGGTTCCAGGTCCTTTTGCTAACCTACTCAAAAGGACATTTTCACTTCACTTTCCTTCACTTTCCACAGTCTCTGTCACTATCACTTTTTACATTGACGTTTTACACATCCCTAGATTTGGCATTCTTGTCAGATCTTGCCTTCGCCTCGTGGTTTACTCACTATCCATTTTCTACAGTGCCCAGCAGTGGTTACCCCTAACCGTTGTCGGTTTTCCCTAATCGGCATTGGTTAGCCTGTTTCATATTCCACCCATCATTTGTTACTTCATCCATTTTTTTCCTTTTTATCACCAGATTCACTTGTTCCTGCTGTTCTCTGTATGTCATTTACAGAGAAGCAGCCCTACCTGATCAATACTGGTTCACATGGTGCTGACCCGAAGACAAGAAAATGCCCTCATGTTCCATGCTAGTTGCCAACCACTCCCACCTAGCCCTTCACCACCTTCTATCTTATCACCAGCCATGGACCCCATCCAACCTACTACTATCATTACCAGAGATGAGGAGTTTACATAACTCCTTGACCAGAACCTTGCGCCTTGTAGTTTTACCTCTCCCACTTGTCCACTCGAGATGCCTCGGGTCAGGTTGATATATGACATGCCCGTATCTATCCCCCCGACTCTTGCACCCACTTCCGCATCAGCCCCATTGGGCTCCACACTACCCACATCCATCTTACCCCCAGTCATTTCATAGTTAGGTTCTATACTGCTATGACTGCCATGTCTGTTACCTCTTTGGTACCCATCACATCCACCATACCCTCGATGACTACCCCACACACAACCTCATCCACCCCTACTATCTCATACATACCTGTAGCTACATTACCACCTCCAGTGCCGGTGACCCCTACCCCATTTCAAAGCGTAGTTCTTCCCATTCCACAATCATTAGCCCCTATCGCCACTAGGGTTACCACGACCCTTCCACCCCTATATACATACTACCAACAACCACCTGTTTCATCTATTATTCACTCCGGGTATGTACCCCCTATTTCACTACCTTCTTCTCCACCACATTACATGGCAGCCCCATACACTAGAATGCCAGCCCCATACACTAGAATTCCACCCCCATTATATGCCCAAAACCAACCTCCTCATGCTATAGGAGGCATCCAATCATCACAACCCACTAATGACCTAATTAAATTGATGTTGGACAAGATGCAAACATTGGAGGCATTGGTTTCCGGCTCCCGTAACACTCTCACCTACGATGAGATTTGCAATGAGCCTATTCACCCATCCATTCCTATCCATTCATACCCTGTGCATTGGGAAATGCCTAAATTCAACTTGTTTCAATAGTAAGGAAGACCCACAATAGCACTTGCACTTGTTCAAACACGGGTGTTATCTCATTGCTCATGATGATGCCTTACTTTTGAGAACTTTTCCCATGTCCCTCACTGGGCCAGCACTAGATTGGTATAGTGGGTTACCTAAACACTCTATATTTCCATTCAATTAGGTAGCCCAAGCTTTCTTAGATCATTTCTCTATCAATATCACCAAGAAGGTTACCATGACCGATCTATATTCCACATGTCAGTACGAGGATGAATCTATCATGGATTTTGTCACTCGTTGGTGTAGCCTGATCAACCAACTTACCTTCCAATTGCCACAAAATGAACTCATCGATCTCTTCACATGAGCTGGCACTAGACATATCTCCCGACCTTGTAGATCCAAACTTTACAAACATTCAATGAGGCATTCACTATGGCACAAAAGTTAGAGATTTGGGCCATCGAAGAGAAGAAAATTCAATTATAAAACAAGAATTCAACATTCAAGTTGAATGAAACTTCTTCTTCTTCCAAACCACCAACCAATTATTCAAAGGCTAAGGGTACCGCTAACACAGTGGTACTCAAGGCTAGCCCAACACATCCATCTAATTAGGCTACACCCTCATCCAATTTATCACCTATCTAGGATTTTTGATTCAAACAAGAGCAACGAAAATATACCCCAATTGGGGAACCTTACTCTTTCATGTTATAAAATCTTATCAAAGTTGGTTCCATCACCCTTCCACCCATAAAACCACACACTGGTTTTGACCCCACTACTTTGATGCCCGCATGGTATAAGGAACAAGATTTCTATAACTATCACTGAGTGAAGGGTCATAGTGATGGCAATCGCATCACTTTTAAGAATTTTGTCCAAGAAATTCTTGAGAAAGGAAAGTTATATGGATAATCCCAACACCACCCCCAACCAAAATCTAAAAATATTTATAAAACCATTTCCTAATCATGCCCCTTCATCTAATCAAACAGTGAGACATCCACTCATGATACCCATACTCGTGAGGTTCATGCGATCTTTACGAGGTACCTGTTGCCTCTCAATTACCTCACATCCCTTCCATAGAGGAAATCCAAGCCCAAAACCTCCTTCCACATCTAAATCAACCTCCACCATTCCTTCACCAATAGAGAAACACCTTTCATCTCCTTCATCACCAATGGAGGAGTCTTCCACTAACATCGAGCCCCTCTCACCCCTAGCTTCACCACTTAGAGAACCTTTACCTACCATACCTCCTCCACCCGTAGAGGAGCACCCATTACCTCCTCCACCCATAGAGGAGTACCTATTATCTTCTCCCTGTAGAGGAGCACCCATCACCTCCTCCACCCACAGAAGAGTACCTATCCATTTCTCCACTCATAGAGGAACTCCCATCATCTCTTCCACCCATCACAGACCCAGTGGAGATACCTTTGCCTCTTGGTGAGCATTCTCCATCAGCCACCCAACATCCAATGGACCTACTTTCAGCTCTTTTACCTACGGAAGCTAAAGCTAGCCAATTCCCCATCTCTAAGATGCATTTTATAGGAATTCCCATTAGGTCTTCACCAACCCCACCCACAGACATGCCATTCTCATGATTGGCCGATCACTTAGATTATGTGGATAGGGATTTATTATGGGGGCACCTCTTACTCCCTATCTCAACACAAATGCAGAGATCCCTCGATGACACCTCCACTATCTACCCAAGCACATTTCCACCCATCAAACCACATGCAACCACTATTGTTGCAACCCATTCCATGATATTTTTTAACACTCACACAACACCCTTACTTATAACTCAACCTATGCCTAAACCCAAACACATACCCACAATATTTACCTCCACTAAACCTATTACCACTTTAGGGGTCACCCCGACCACCAGCCTTACTCATCCACCTATTAAACTGGATTTAGCTACATCCTCCAATGTTAAAACCACACCTACTCTGACACCCAAACTAAAGAAAAAAACTCATCGACCTCATACCCCTACCACACCAATCACACCCACACTTGTCCCATCTGCCTTAAGACCTCAGCTACCCAACATGGTCAAGCACCCCTCACCCATTCATAACCCAATAACACAATAGCCCATTCCTTCCTCACAAATCTCTAACCTACCCAGGCACACAACATGACTCATACCCACACCTGCAGTCTCTTTACCACCAATACCTCCGATACCTTCAGCCATTGCTTCACTACCTACTACACTTCAGTCATTATCCCTCACACCCCAAGCACAACCCGCATCATCTACCTTCATAGAACCCTATTATCCCCATGGGTAACTCGCCCTCTTACTCCATCTACTTTTCCTTCTAGACCTACAGTATAATAACATCACCTTTACTCAAGAAGGTGAAACCCGGAAAAAAACCCACTACCCCACAACAAGGTAGTCAAAACAACCCCACATCCTCCTACCCATCCATCTACTATACCCCTACCCAAACGAACCCGACCGATACCTCAAACCACACCGGTGCCTAAACCCATAGCTTGACCTATTCCTACTCTTCTAAAAATAATTCCCAGAAAACCAACAACACCTACTCCCAAACCTACATTCACTTCCCATTGTGATCCACTAGCAGGGTCCTATGCCGAAATTTTAACCAACCTCCTCGAGACTTCTTTATCACATTACCACCACTACGACATTACGACCCCCAAATGCAATCCAAAAGGGTTTGATGATACTAAAATTTGTGCATACCATCATGTGCCAGGCATGATGTGGAGAACTCAGTAAGGCCTTGAAAATCATCCTTATCCAATTATGTCCACCCAAAATGAACTTTGATGACGCTGACCTTCTTGATGAGGATCCTAATTCACCTACACCCATTCCCACACTATCCACTCCAAAACCACAACCTCTACCCTCACACTCGTAGAACCACCACCAAAATTTGAAATTACCATGGTTGGCATCGAGAACTTGCCTCGCCACCACCCAAATGTCATTGTGCCCAGCTTGACCTCATAGGGATTTTCTCCTCTGGTAGGTTTTTTCCTTCATGTCATTATACCACTCATCCTACACCTTCTCCATTATCCAACTCCCCTCAAATCAACATGATACATGTCACTACATGTGTGCGTATGGGTAAAGAAAAGGTAGCTGACCCAACAACTAATCCTATACCCAATGTTGGTATCCGATTTAATCTCCTTCACAAATTGAACAACATCATGCATTTTGCACAAGGCACTCAAGCGTAGATAGATGATTTGTATGTCATTTGTAGCCGGGGTGCACATCTATCTGGCTTGTTGGCACTCAAGATTTGAGGGAGTGGATAGCACCTTCAAAAGGATCTTTATCTGATCCTCACTGTTTAAGGTTGTGCCTATCAACCAAGGCAAGAGAACCTATATTACAACCCTTATATGGTAAAGGAGATTGAGATATCCTTGTAGTTTACACATTGTGTGGATATGGCCTTGGGAAAACATGATCAATTATCCATTATTCAAACTCAAAGGATTTGTCACTACTAAATTATGGAAATGATTTCAAGACAAGGGTAAGGCTGCTAGAGACATAATAAAATCCTGATATGCTTTGTGCATTTTTGTGAATGGGTTGTATTATTTTGTTAACACACAATGCAATGCAGGGTTAGTATGGGTAGGATGAGTTAGTTTGAATGAAATTTTGTTGGGATATGTTTAGAAAAGATTAGCCAGGGATTACCAACTTCTTTGATAACCTTTGCAAGAGATTTGCAACACCTAAACAGTAGAGGTGTTTCAATGGGTTTAAAATACTCCTTTAACCATGATATCTGCACCAAATGGAGACCCGATCTACACTCCTCCACACAAACTTTGATAACCTACCAAAAAATCTTGAAGAAAAATACCAACAAAGTATCTAGGAATCCCTATTTAATCATGACCTAAGGTGCACCCAAAGGTTTACAAACAATCTCAATATTCAAGGACAGTTAAATGATTTTAAATATGTTTATCTTCTATCAAATGAAGGCTCTTCTGAATATAAGATTAAAAATTCCATTAAACCATCAACAAGAAATGAGACCTTGTATGATCAAAGAGATCCTAAACACAAGATTGCAACATGAGCAAGAAACACAAATTGAAAACATTCTAAGACATAAGCATATGCAAATTTTGCCAAGAGATAACACCACATAATCCAAAATTTGATCAAATACATCAGCAGGGGAATGCTATAAGAACAATCTCAAAGCCTTTTGATGGCTTTACAACTGAAACCAACTCAACATGATGAAATATGATACAAAATGGAATTGAAAATGGCTCTCAGGTGGTTTTCTCTAGAGAAATGGATTTCTTCTAGCTTTTTGCTTGAAAATTCTAAGTCTTTTTCTCTCCTCTATCTCTCTCCTCTACAAATGCTTCAAAAATACATTTTATACCTCATGCCAGCTTGTAACCTTGCTTCCCAAGAAAATAATATTCTTAATGGATCAAATTTGTTACAAAACCCTTCATCATTTCATGAAAATGACATCAAACTATAAAACAGCTCGCATATTGCTAGGGATGCACAAGAATTTTAAAATATTACATGAGTTCAGATCCTTATCCATCCCAAGGTCATGTTTTTGGCATTCAGGCATGCTAGCATGCTTTAGCAATCATTCTTCACCTTTTACCCTTTCAATTTTTACCTCTGCAATTTTTAATTTTCATCTTTCACATTTTTTACATCGGGCCAAAGAAAAATGCATCAAAACATCACAGATCATCAAATTAGCTCATGAAAATGGTGTCATTGTTCTTAGAATACTAAGGGGACTCAAAATCATGTAAGTTCCGATGAATTTTGATGAAGAAATGTGATTTTCCAAGCTCCATTGAGCTCCCATGGGGCCCAAAAATGAAATTGCACAGTATCTGTTGATTTTGATCAACTTTTAATATCAACCTTACACGTGGATAATGCCATTTAAGGAATAAGCTCAAAACTACCTTTTTGACCTTTAGATGGGGTGGGACACGTGTCACAATGTGATTGGATCGACCTCCCATGCTTTAGAAATGCATTTGTGACCCTTTTTACCTTTGGAAAATTTTACAAAAAATCTCCACTTCTCCCCTGGACCCGCCACGTGTCCACATGTGGGCCCTACTTGAAAATGCGGGCCAATTTTATGAATTTTGCCACCCTTTTGAGAAAAGGAAAATTTTCTCAAAACACTTCTTGGGCCCGAACACCAGCTCTCTTCTCCACCACGTGGTGCCCTCTCGAGTCGTCATGAGCCACACCTTCACCCCGCCTCGACCTCCCTGCCAAATTTTGAAAAATTCAAAACTCATTGTGGGCCCGTAATCTCCTTTTGTCCTCTTTGAAATGTGCCATGTGTAAAACGTGGATTGGCCGTGGAAGCATGCCTTCAATTTTTTCTTTCAAACATTAGCCAAAATTTGTAAAATTTCCAATAGTAACTCTAAGCTTCAAGCTCCACCCCTCCATTCACATTTCTTTGTATTTGGCAAAGTGGACAATTTTTTATTTTAAGTTTTTTGCCTCCAAAGGCAAAAATTCAAAACATTCCCACCAACCCGCTTCCCCCTTTCTTTCTTTTGGACACGTGTCCTCTTTTCATTGGTTGCATGGACTTCAGCCTGAAAAATTACTTTTACCTTTTGAAGTTAAAAACTTCAAAGTTATTTCAAAACCCGCCCTCCCATTTTGGCTTCTCTTGGACACATGTCCACTTCTCATTGGATGAGGAATTTTGGGCTAAAATGTTCCTTTGAACATTTTGCAAAAGGAAAGAAAAATTTCTAAGTATAACCCGCCACCCACCAATCCTTTGACCAATCACAATGTGCCACGTAGGCACTTTACTGTAGCAAGCGGAGCCGCAGATCAAATTTTTCCCTTTGTCAAAATTTCAAAAGTGACAAGTTAGAAATGTTTTCCCATATATCCATGGCCAATAGGAACCCACCACATTGCTAATGAGTTGTAAAGATGAATTTGACAGAAGATGATGCCTCATGACCGTCAAAATGTCAAAAATTCAAATGATGCCCTAGAAATAAAAATCTTCACAAGGATGGCAGATTTCTTGATTTTAAGTCAATTGAAACATGATTTAACATTGTTTTCAACCTGGGGATTGGGATTTCACTTGCAAAAATTAGGATTTGATCAATTTTGAGTTTTTTCACGATTTTGACAAAGGAGAAATGACACAGCCCATAAAAATGAAGAAATTAGGGCACAAATGGGGGAAAATTTGGAAAATTATTTTAGAACAGGGAAAAACAACGACATTATGAGCATTTGAAAGTTTTCAACTAGAGAAATCGAGCTTGCAAACCATCCAATCGACCAATGAAAGATTTCAGAGTAGAATTTGACATGAAAATTTTAAGGCACATTATGAAAACTCAATAATGGGACCAACATTGGCTCTTTCTTAGGGATGGGCACTCCCGGTGAGTGCCACAAGATCAAAACGTAGACCAAGTGCCAAAATCCATTGGGAAAAGGAGTCAAAACACAGGGCAGCCCAAAAAAATAGAATTACCACCAAAAAGGACTGAGAAAATGAGCCAAAAATGGTTGCCAAGGACAAAAGGGCAAACCACACACCAACCAACAACAAAAAACAAAGCAAGAACAAAGACTATACAAATTCAAAGACTATACAAATTCAAAAGTGGATAATTGCGGTGTGTAAGGGTAGCAAAGCTCGCATTCCATACACCAATTCAAACGGGCTCTTACCAGTTGTTCTTTTAGGAGTTATTCTATTAGCCCAAACTAAAAATTTCAATTGCTCTCCCCATTTCTTCCTATTGATTTCCAAGGTCCTTCTAATGATCTTGAGCAAGTTCTTGTTACTGGACTCAGCTTGTCCATTCCTTGTGGATTGTAGTTTGAAGAATAAGTCAGATTGATTCCATATTCATTACACATTTCCATCAAAGGCTTGGCTCTAAAACACATGGCATTATCAGATACAATCTTAACTAGAACTTCAAATCTGCATATGATATGATTCAACAAGAAATCCATTACCACTTGGTGTGTTTCCTTTCTTGATGGAATTGCTTCAACCCATTTTATAAAATAGTCGGTTCTACAAGGATCCATTTATGACCAGCACTAGAAGGATCTGAAATCTCACCAATGAAGTCCATTCCCCATTGTTTGAAAGGGGATTCAATTGATACAGGCTACAAAGGAAGGGAGCTTGAAGCTTTTAGTCTTCTAGAGAAACATTGACAACTATCACACTTTCTAACCAGCTGGGTTGCATCTTTAAAAAGAGTATGCCACCAATAACTAGATCTTAAAATATTATGTGATGTCACTCTCCCAGCAAAATTTCCTCCACAAACTCCCCCATGGAAATCAGAAATCAACTTGGGAGCTTCATCTTCAGTTATGCATTTCAAGAGGACACCTTCAGGGTTCTTCCAAGCCAGCCCAAGGTCTGTTATGATATATTTTTGAGAAGCTAGCTTGAGGGCTCTATTTTTATTTTTATTCAAGTGAATAGGACAACATGGGTTTCTAAGATAGAAAATCACATCTTTGTACCACTCATACCTCATCAATTTGTCAAGAAGATCTACCCTTTCTTCCTCTAGCTGATTCACTTCTACATTTTACAAATTGAGCTTGGTAAGACCCAAACCTCTTACTAGCTTTATTGTTTGGATATCAATATCATATTCTTGTAATTTTTGACCCATATACATCTCTTGCTTGATATCTCCATGTTTGATAAGATGTCTTTAACCATGGAATGGGGAACATAATTAACAACTTTTGAACTCAATATATAGGGCCTGAAAATCTTTGTTGCTTTTACCAGTGCAAATGCTTGTTTTTCCATGATTGTATACTTCAAATCAGCTTCTTGTAAAGCCTTGCTAAAGAAGGCAATAGGCCTATCATCTCCATTCTCATCCTTTTGCAAAAAATTGAAGTAATAGTAAATTCAAAAGCAAAAAAAAAGATATTAGGAAATGCCTTTTATAGTTTGGGGCTGCCAGAATAGGTGCATGCTTAAGTGCATCCTTTATTCCTTCAAAATCTTGAATGGAAGCCTCCTCCCACCTAATGACTTGATCCTTTCTTAACATGCTTGTGATTGGAAGAGTTAGCTCAGCAAAATTGGAAACAAATCTTCTAATAAAATTGATTTGGCCAAAGAAAGATTGGATACCTTTCTTGGTTCTTGGGATAGGTACTTTGTTGATTGCTTCCACTCTCTCAGGGTCTATCATGACACCATCCTTAGACACAATATGTCCCAGCAATTTGGCCTTTTGCATGCCAAAATGACACTTCTTTGGATTAAGAGAAATTCCATACTCTCTACATTTGATCAACATTTTCTCTAGGTGTTGCAAATGGTCTCCTCGTTGCCTTGAAAAAATAGTCACATCATCTTGGTAGACTGCAATAAACTCATTGATGTGACCAGAAAGGCAATATCCATTTCTCTTTCTAGCATTCATCAATCCAAAGGGCATCATTACAAAAACATAAGTTCCCCAAGGCATATTGAAGGTTGTCTTAAGTCTTTTTGATTCTTTAACAACCACTTGATTCTATCCGAAGAAACCATCCAAAGTAGAAAGCATTTCTAACCCTGTCACAAGTTGCAACATATTTTCCATATTTGGCAAGGGATAGTTGTTCTTCATGGATGCTTTGTTTAGATTCCTAAAATCCACACAAAGTTTGATGTCTCCATTCTTCTTTCTAACTGGCACAAGGTTTGTAACCCAAGATGAATACCTAGTGGGCTGAATAATACCTTCATCTCTCAACTTCTTCAACTCTTCTTGCTTTCTCATGGAGATAAGTGTATTAATAGGACTTTGTCTCTATCTGAATGGCTTAGTCTTTGCCTCAAGAGGGATCTCATTTTGGAAAACATCTTCTCTATATGCCTTTAGCTCTGAATAAGACCAAGCAAGGCAGTCTTGATATTTCTTTAAAAGCTGGGCATAAGACTACTTTTCCTCCTTGCTAAGATTTCTGCCCAACCAAATCTTCCTTGGTTTATCCCTAGTTCCCAAGTTGTTCTCTTCCACATCCCTTGAAGCAAACATGTTCCTATTAATGATGCAATCAACATTGCTGAAATTTGATTCAAGTGCAACAAGACCTTTAGGAATGGTATTTGTTTTTAATTTTATAATATCCTTGTCAAAAAAAATTTCTCTCCCTTAATTCATGCATACCATTGGCTCCCAATCAATGTTCTGACCAGAAAAATCACCTTAGCATTGTAATAACCTTAACACTTGTGCATCATCATCAAAAATCTACCAATGTTTCACATTATCCGGGACAACTGGCCTTGTTAGCACTTCAATGTTATATTCACAAAAGGGTGAAATGGTACAATTGTCAAATCTAGATCCAAGTACATCCAACTTATCAGCAGCAGAATTAAGACTTCTATCATGGTAAACAATGTTAAAGGAATCAAACAATTCAATCAAGTCCCAAACAACATGCTTATATTGTTTCATACGCTGATTTTTTCTCACATATAACTTGCTTACTTGCTTGAAAACCAGCTTTGAATCCCCCTTGGCAACAATATCCTTCACTCCATATTTCCATGCAATCCTTAATCCCAACAACAATGCCTCATACTTAGCAATATTGTTAGTGCATTCAAAATTAAGTTTGAAGGAAAAAGGAAATTCTTCCAAACTAGGAGAAAGCAAAACTATACCGGCACCATTTCCAAATTTGGAGCAAGCTCCATCAAACAGAAAATTCCAAGAAGAACCTATCATATCAAGGCATCCTAATTTATCCATCTTGTTCTCTTTTCCATCAACAAAACCAATGAAGTTGTCAACATCTACATCAGAAAACAACACTTCATAAAAAGCATTGTTGGGATCTTCAATCAAGTGCAACATCTTCTTTTCACCATAGATTTTGACAAGGCTACCTTTAATAGGAATGGTGGCAAAGGACATGTCCATTTGAACACTACCACCAACACTTGTAGCTCACTTTCTTGACAAAAGCATACCCCATTTGGCAGGGCAATCAACAATTACAACATCAAGTTTTAAATTCTTACCCAGATAGGCTGCAAGTTGCACTACTAAACCCTTCACACAACCAAAAAATGGAACTTACCTTGAATCCATGGCTGTACATTTACCATATGCTGTTGTCACCTTGATATCCAACTCATTCATGACTTCTAGAGGCATGACATTAAATGATGTAGTGGAATCAAACATGAAATTGTGAAGCAACCTATCCTTTATGAGAAAAGTTCTGAAAAAGGATCAACATTCAATTGGGAATCAACCAAGGATGTCCCTAAATATACCTCAGTGCCTCTCCAAGTTCTTCCACTACCGTGGTGGTGTTTCAAGGCCGTAATGATTTGAAGAGGAGTCTCAACAACATTTATATTTCTACTTGGGGTGATCTTTTCTTCTTTCAATACCAACTACTCGAATTCTCTCTTCTTATGCTTAGGTATTATAAGCAACTCAATGATGGGAACACTCACTTTAATTTGGCTCAATACTTGGGCAATATCATATGGAAAACTCTTTGGTAAAATAGTATTAGAAGGGAAACAAGAAGGTTCATCGATGGAGAAGTATTCTTAAGCAGCCTGGGAATGAAGAGGACATATATTTTTTCATGGGACAACAGGGTTCTTAGCAAGTGTTTGTTTTCTAGGATTATCCTTTGGAATGCTTGTGAGCAAGGGTGTTCTCAAATTGTCTTGAGGACCAGATCCTCTAACAACTTTACTTCTAGTATTATACTCCTTCACTTGACCAACCACAACATTCATTAACAATTGTCTATCTTCCTCCGAAGGAATACCACCATCATACTTCTTGATCATTAAAGCCCTTAGATATTCAAAGTCATTATTAGGGATTTTAAAGGCCTGAACTACATCTACGTCATGAGCTTGAGGAAGAGAAATAAATGGTACCCTCTTTATGCAATCCCAAAAGGTTGCAACAATCCTTGCACTTATCACATCTGTTGATGTTGTTGCTTGTTGTGAGCCTAAAGAGTTTCCCATCATACAAATGTCATCATCCATTTCATCTTCATTATCATCTTCAATAACTTTCTGGTCCATTTCACATGGAGGATGAGGAAGAAAACATCTATCACACCAATCCATATCAGCAACCTCCTGAATAGCAGCAACTCTTGCAGTTAGAGGGTTAGGCATCACTCTATTTTCACATGCTTGGGGTTGTCTATTTCCTCCACCAATAATCCATTTACCTCTATCATATTGTCTTTAATCACCTCTAGGATGATTTCCAAATCTATCATGGTTTTGTGTTATTTGCTATCCTTGTGAACTTTTCCCAATTCCTTTCTCATCCCAGGCTAATTTGTAAGAAATTTCTTTGACAGCCCTTGCCAAAGTCTTAACAACATCTTCTAAATCAGCACCCTTGTTAGCTTGAGGCTTCTCAGGGTTTATCAGCTTCACACCATCCCTCTTAAGTGGTTTACCAATAGATTTAATATTATTTTCAATTTGAAGTGCATGGTAAGAGCTTGCCTCAAGTTTGTAGGATTTTTGTCTCTCAAGTAATAGGCTACCTTTTTATCAAATGCATCTACATATTTGATCAAGAAAGATTCATCAGAAGGCCTCAATATGACAGGAACCCTTCTTAATTTTTTTGTTAAATCTTGTATTGAAGTCATGGACTGTCTCATTCGGGTTCTTTTTGATATTCTCAAATTCAGACAAAATAAATCTAGGATCAGTCTTGTCACCATATTGCAACCTAAATGCATTTTTCATCTCAGTCCATGAATCAATAGAGTTATCAGGTAGAGCCTTATACCAATCCCTAGCATCTTCTTCAAGTGTATGGATAAACAACTTGATATATACATCCTCAAATTCTATCTCAAAATATTCCATCATATTATCAAACAGTTTGAGATGCTGATCACCGGTAATGGCATTGTTACCTTGGAATTTTGGTAACCTATTTCTCACATCTTGTGGGACAACATTTGGATAACCATCCATTCCTCCAAAATTTATAGGACCAAAGGTGTTAACAACAAATGGAGGTCTAGGTTGAGCCATATTGTTTAGTGGGGGTGATCTTGGAGGTGAAACAAATTGGTGAGGAGTATAATATCCTTGGGGCTCAAGAATGTGATTCACAAGATTGGTATCTTCTAAGTGCTGATTTCCTTGGGAATTTTTATTTGAATTAAAACACAGAGATACAGATTAGAGAAGGAACTTACTAGGTACAACAAGGACCTTCACCAGCTGAGGAAAACAAGTTTATGAGAGGATTGCCTAAATCAGAATCACTTGAAAAAGAGTGATAGTCTTCTACCAAAGGTTGATCTCTCTCACCAATGATTGTATCTTTGTCTGATGTCTGACCTTTAATCACTTTCCAAACTCTTCTCCCTTCGAACTCTGAGTTTCTCAAGTCTGAGAACAATTTTTTAGAAAAGTCTTTAAGGAAGAGAGATCATCTTCCCTCCATTTTTGCAGAGATCAATAGCACAAAAATAAATGACAGAAAGCTCAAGACACTGGTATTTCCAAATTCAAATCAGCATGGAGTCGCCACTAAGGAATTTCACCTTAGTTGTGCAAGGATGCACTAAAATAATGCTATCAAATGCTTGCTAATACTGATAACTTTGTAAGGATCTACAAATCAGATCATCCTCTTCTTAAATCAACAAACTAAAAAGCAACCAGTGCGCATAAATCTGCAGTAAATGCAAAGAGCAAAGCCGAGATTGAATTTTTTTCCTAAAACTTGCAGATTTGAAGTACAAAACAATATTCCAAGAATGCAACAACTTAGATACTTGAATATGCAAATTCTCAAACCCCTCAAACACTCCAAAAACACTGAGAAATTGTAAGAATTCCATGGCAGTGGCGCCACTCAAGTGTTGGTATCCAAATTTAATCTCCTTCACAACTTGAACAACATCATGCATTTTCACAAGACACTCAAGGGTAGCTAAATGATATGTATGTCATTTTTAGCTAAAGACACATCTATCTAGCTTGTTGGCACTCAAGATTTGAGGGAGTGGATAGCACCTTCAAAAGGATCTTGATCTAATCCTCACTGTTTTAGGTTGTGCCTATCAACCAAGGCAAGAGAACCTATATTGCAGCCCTTGTATGGTAAAGGAGATTGAGATATCCTTGTATTTTGCACATTGTGTGGAGATGGCCTTGGGAAAAGATGATCAATTATCCATTATTCAAACTCAAAGGATTTGTCACTACTAAATTATGGAAATGCTTTCAAGACAAGGCTAAGGATGCTAGAGACATAATAAAATCCTCGATATGCTTTGAGCATTTTTGTGAATGGGTTGTATTCTTTTGTTAACACACAATGTAATGCAGGGGTAGTATGGGTAGGATGATTTAGTTTGAATGAAATTTTATTGGGAGATGTTTAGACAAGATTAACCAGGGATTACCAACTTATTTGAGAACCTTTACAAGCGATTTGTAAAACCTAAACAATAGAGGTGTTTCAATGGGTTTAAAATACTCCTTTAACCATGATATGTGCACCAAATGGAGGCCCAGATCTACATTCTTCCACACAACCCTTGATAACCTATCACAAAAAGATTGAAGAAAAATACCAACAAAGTATCCAGGAATCCCTATTTAATCATGACCTAAGGTGCACCCAAAGGTTTACAAACAATCTCAATATTCAAGGACAATAAAATGATTTTAAATCTATTTATCTTCTATCAAATGAAGGCTCTTCTGAATATAAGATTGCAAATTCCATTAAACCATCAACAAGAAATGAGACCCTGTATGATCAAAGAGATCCTAAACACAAGATTGTAACATGAGCAAGAAACACAAATTGAAAACATTCTGAGACATAAGCATATACAAATTTTGCCAAGAGATAACACCACATAATCCAAAATTTGATCAAATACATCAGCAAGGGAATGCTATAAGAACAATATCAGAGCCTATTGATGGCTTTACAACTAAAACCAACTCAACATGATGAAATATGATACAAAATGGAATTGAAAATGGCTCTCAGGTGGTTTTCTCCAGAGAAATGGATTTCTTCCACTTTTTGCTTGAAAATTCTAAGTCTTTTTCTCTCCTCTATCTCTCTCATCTACATATGCTTCAAAAGTAAATTTTATACCTCATGCTAGCTTGGAACCTTGCTTCCTAAGAAAAGAATATGCTTAAGGGATCAAATTTGTTACAAAACCCTTCATCATTTCATGAAAATGACTTCAAACTGTAAAATAGCTCACATATTGCCAGGGATGCACAAGAATATTAAAATATTACATGAATTCGGATCCTTATACATCCTGTGGTCACTTTTTTTGCATTCAGGCATTCTAACATGCTTTAGTAATCATTCTTCACCTTTTACCCTTTCAATTTTTACCTCTGTAATTTTTAATTTTCATCTTTCACGTTTTTTACATCGGGCCAAAGAAAAAATGCATCAAAAACATCATAGATCATAAAATTAGCTCATGAAAATGGTGCCATTGTTCTCAGAAGGCCAAGGGGACTCAAAATAATATAAGGTTTGATGAATTTTGATGAAGAAATGTGATTTCCAAGCTCCTTGGAGCTCCCATGGTGCCCAAAAATGAAATTACATAGTATCCATTGATTTTGATCAACTTTTAATATCAACCTTACACGTGGATAATGTCATTTAAGGAATAAGCTCAAAACTACATTTTTGACCTTTAGATGGGGCACGACACATGTCACAACGTGATTGGATCGAACTCCCATGCTTTAGAAATGCATTTGTGACCCTTTTTACCTTTGGAAAATTTTACAAAAAATCTTCGCTTCTCCCTTGGATCCGCCACGTGTCCACATGTTGGCCTTACTTGAAAATGCGGGCCAATTTTATGAATTTAGCCACCCTTTTGAGAAAAGGAAAATTTTCTCAAAACACTCTGTGGGCTTGAACACCCGCTCTATTCTCTGCCACGTGGTGCCCTCTGATTCACCACGAGCCATGCCTCCACCCCGCCCTTAGACCTCCTGCGCCAAATTTTGAAAAATTCAAAACTCATTGTGGGCCCACAATCTCCTTTTTTCCTCTTTGAAATGTGCCACATGTCCAACGTGGATTGGCCATGGAAGCATGCCTTCAATTTTTCTTTGAAACATTAGCCGAAATTTGTAAAATTTCCAATAGTAACTCCGAGCTTCAAACCTCTACCCTCCATTCACATTTCTTTGTATTTGGCAAAGCGGACAATTTTTTGATTTTAAGTTTTTTGCCTCCAAAGGAAAAATTCAAAACATTCCCACCAACCTACTTCCCCCTTTCTTTCTTTTGGACATGTGTCCTCTTTTCATTGGTTATAGGACTTCGGCCTGAAAAATTACTTTTACCTTTTGAAGTTAAAAACTTCAAAGTTATTTCAAAACCCGTCCTCCCATTTTGGCTTCTCCTGAAACGTGTCCACTTCTCATTGTATGAGGACTTTCGGGATAAAATTTTCCTTTGAACATTTTGCAAAAGGAAAGAAAAATTTATAAGTATAGCTCGCCACCGCCAATCCTTCGACCACTCACAATGTGCCACGTGTAGGCACTTTACCTTTAGCAAGAGGAGCCGCAGATCAAATTTTTCCCTTTTTCAAAATTTCAAAAGCTACAAGTTAGAAACGTTTTCCCATATATCCATGGCCAATAGGAATCTACCACATCACCGATGAGTTGTAAAGATGAATTTGACGGCGGATAATGCCCATATTATCAAAAACATCAAAAATTCAAATGATGCCCTAGAAATCGAAAATCTTCACAAGGATGGTAGATTTCTTGATTTTAAGTCAATTGAAACATGATTTAACATTGTTTTCAACCTGGGGATTGGGATTTCACTTGCAAAAATTAGGGTTTAATGAATTTCAAGTTTTTTCACGTTTTGACAAAAGAGAAATGACACAACCCTTAAAAATGAAGAAATTAGGGCACAAATGGGGGAAAATTTGGAAAATTATTTCAGAACAAGGAAAAACAACAACATTATGAGCATTTGAAAGTTTTCAACTGGAGAAATCAAGCTTGCAGACCATCCAATTGACCAATGAAATGTTTCAAAGCAGAATTTGACATGAAATTTTTAAGGGACATTATGAAAATTCAATAATAGGACCAACACCCAACATACCATCTCGTACCCATACCTAAAACAACTATTTGTGGCCCCACATACCCAATTTCTAATGGCTTCACACATCGCACCATGCTCAAACAATTACATGAATCTCCCTCAAAATATCCTTTAATGACCTCATCCGCACTCGTAATCCCATCGTTAAGCTCTCATGGAGGTTCTTCAATCTATTGATGTTTTACCCAATGACCCTACACCCGTAGCCTCCATTATCACACCCCATCATATAGCCTCTCTCACCAAATTACCACCTTCATCCTCACGTCACCTTTTCCACCAAGTGGCCTCCCTCATCTTCTTAGAGGAGGAGATTGCGCCATACCAAAACGATGACCCGGACTCCAATCCTTTTCATCTCTCGTCCACATTGATGACATACGGGTATGCAATGTGATGATTGATGGAGGCACTAGCATTAACATCATTTCATCCCATGCATTTTCTCAAATATGCATACCTGCAAATTGCATGCATAAAAATTTAGTCATGTTGAGTTTGTTCAATGATGCCATCACTTCCACACTAGGCACTGTCATCCTTCATGTTTGTGTGGGCCCCCACACTATTCTAGAATTGTTTTATGTTTTGGAGGGGGATTTCCAATATAACTTGTTGCTTGGTAGACCTTGGATCCATGTCATGGGTTGTGTTCCTTCCAATTTGCATCGATGTGTAAAGTTTGAACACGAGGGACACACTTATACCATTCCAGCTAACCCATCACCTTTCAAAACATGTAGCATGCTTTATCGCCCAATAATGTGCTCATACCGTCAAGCCATCTACCTCCAAAATAACTACTACTTCACCTACACCTCCACCTACCAAGACAACCATTACTTCTCTATTCCTACTCTTCTATCACCTCCACGGCTGACCCATTAGCTTCCCAATCCATTAACTCCACCTTTACATCGACCTCCAACACATCATCCATACTAGCTACCCACATACCAACCACTGATCCCTTGGAAGGTGTTTTTCAATGCCTCACTCTAGGGGAATACCACCTATATAGTGTCAACACCTTCCTTACTCCACATGAGTATGGAATCCTTCACCAACACCCTCACTATGATCACCGTATAGGAGAACACCTCCTTTATGGTCCTCCTCATCTTCATACTAGTCTCACCTATGGGGGACTTGATACTACCACCTACACACCTGAACCACCATCACAACCCCGCCCATTTTCTGCTGACTTCCAATCACTTACCAATTTCCATTTCACCCACACCTTCCTGCACCGCTAGTGCATGGAAGGGTTTTGGTTTTGGCTTTTATGAGCAAGGTCTCCATACCATTATTCCATGTACCACCCGTAAACATAATGACCGGAGTGGTATTGGCTTCCCTGACCCTTCTACCAAACAGGATCGTATTGAATTCATTGAGGACCCTAGCCCTTCTCCACCTTCATCACCACCCTCACCGACAGAGTAGATGGATCCCGAATCTACCCCCCCTAATTTTTTTTCATAAAAACCATTTCCTTGGGGCCTTTGACTTATCAATGTGAAGGTGAGGCCCCTTCTCCCATTTCTCGTATCGTAAGATGATCAATGATGACACACCGAACATTAAAATCATTCAATGTTAGGATGATGAATCAATACTCACCTACCTTGGTGTATAAGACTCATATATTCATCTCTGGCCGTACCCTCGAGACATAAACCATGTTGAATGAATCGACTATCAAAATCAACATTCATACTCAAGATGACCCACACATCCTAAAGATAGGACAATTTTTAGATGTCTTTGCTTTGAATAGGGAGCCATCACTTCTTTCTTCGAGATCATAACCATGCTTTCACTTGGTCTTAAGCAGACATGCCCGGTATTGACCCCACCATAGTGGTCCATAATATCGTAACCATTCTCGATGCCAAACCTATCAAACAAAAGCTGAGGAAAATACACCCTCGCATTGCTCTTCTTATCAAAGAATAACTTCAATGCCTTCTTTCCGTTTACTTCATCTTACCCATTGATTATCCTTGTTTGATTTATAATATTGTCCCTGTTACTAAATCAACAGGGGGACTCCGCATTTGCACAGACTTTTGTGACCTCAACCTCACCTACCTGAAGGATGAATTTCCCTTGCCTAGTATTGATCAACTGGTTGACCTAACCGCTGGTCATGAGATTCCCTCACTCATGGATGGTTTCTTAGGCTATAACCAAATTTTTCTTACCCCAGAAGATCAACACAAGACCACATTCATTACCACTTGGGGAACCTTTTACTATTGAGTCATGCCTTTTGGCCTTGAAAATGCTGGTGCTACATATCAACGTGCTATGACTTACATCTTCCATGATATCATGCATCACATATTGGAAGATTACATGGATGATCTCTTAGCCAAATCTAAGCATCACGCCAACCACCTCGCCGTCCTCAAAACCATCTTTGACCACCTCATTCAATATTGCATCTTCCTTCAACCTAAAAAGTGTGTCTTCGTAGTTCTCTTAGGAAAACTCCTAGGATTTATTGTTTCCCTCCATGGTATAGAAGTTGACCCACTAAATTCAAGGCCATTCTGGAAATGCCTCTGCCCATTAACCTTAAACAACTCCGTAGCCTGCAAGGTAAATTTCAGATCTATTCATTGATTCATTTCAAAATTATCTCGATCGTTGTCAGCCATTTCATCATCTACTTAGGAAGGATGTCTCCTTTCAATGGGATGGTGATTATCACAAAGCTTTTGAAGCCCTAAAACAATACCTTCTCCAACCACCCGTACTCATTCCACCTAAAGACAATCAACCTTTTTACCTATACATATCAGCTACCAATCATTCCTTGGGAGCTATGCTCACTCATCATGATGAACAACACAGCGAGAAGGCAGTTTATTACATAATCCATACTCTTGTGGACTATGAAACAAATGAAACCATCCAGAAAAGCTTTTCTTAGCCTTATTTTTCATTTCCACCAAACTCTGCCATTACCTACTCAACCATAAAACCTATGTCGTGACCAACACTAATCCTTTACACTTTATGTATGCCAAACCTTATCAAAATCAGTGTGCCGCACGATGGCTTATGCTTCTGGCTGATCTTGACCTCAAATTCATTCACCAAAAGTCCATTAAGGGTAAGGCTATCATGGAACAACTGGCTGATGCACCTATTGCTGGGGACCAACCCTCTAATTTTGACTTTCCCAATGAATCCATCGCTACACTTTCTGGATGAACCCCCTTACCAAATTTCATTTTTCTTCAATGGTTCTAAGTGTCAACGTGGGAGCAGGGCTGGTGTTATCCTCATTCCTCTAGATGGAGAACCCATGCCTTTGTCTTTCAAATTAGACTTTGAATGCACCAACAATATTGCTGAGTATGAAGTGCTCGTACTAGGTCTCTAGGCCGCATATGCCCTCGATGTCAAATCAATCCACATCTTTGGTGATTCAAAATTGGTCATAAACCAAGTTAATGGTATGTAACAATGTTGTAATAAGATACTTCAAAATTATAAACAACATGTTGACATACTTTTGACCACCTTTGATCGTCACACCCTTCAAACCATCCCATGGTCAACCAAAAATTGCAGATACCATGGCTTGCTTAGCTTCCCAAATACCCGCTTCCCCTACCGATTCCAAAATATTTTTCACTATACAATGCCTCCATTCACCTTCTTATTTACCTCATGATGTTTACTCAATCATAACTGACACCCCGATGCGAGTGACCTTTGGTATAAACAATACTCTGACTACATTTCCCTCTCCATCTTACCTCCTGATCTCACCCGTAATGGACAACGTGCCTTCCTTAAAAAGGTCTCTTGTTTTGTTATCCTGGGGACTCCTCTATAAGTGCAACTTTGATGGTATTATCTTATTATGCCTCACAATTCCTAAAAATCCTTATACCATTAAGGAGGTTCATGATGGCATATGTGGAGGTCACTTTAGTGGCCTTGTTGTTGCTAAGCGTATTCTTTTCCTAGGCTATTACTATCCGACCCTTAACCATGATTGTTGTGACTATGTCAAACACTGTGTGAAATTTCAACAACATTCCAACCTTCATCATACACCCAGTCATGCCTTACAGGTCATTCATGACCTTTGGCCCTTCTCTCAATGGGGTTTGGATCTTGTCAAAGAAATCAATCCTCATTCTTCCCAACGCCATCAATGGATCATAACCACTACTAAATACTACACAAAATGGGTGGAAGCCATACTACTCATCTCCACAAAATCCAAGAAAATATGTGAGTTCATTAACCATCACATCATTTGTCGCTTTGGTGTCCCTCATCACCTCATCACTGACAATGGAAAACAATTCAAAAACAAAACATTGCAAAAACTTTGCAACGCCTTCAAAGATTCACTTAGTTTCTCCTCACCTTATTACCCACAAACCAACAAATAAGCTAAATCCACTAACAAAACCCTCAATAAAATTCTCATGAAAGTGGTTGACGATCTTCAAAGGATTGACATACGCACATTCCTTTTTCTCTATGGGCATACCACACTAGTATTCGTGACCGCCACCGCAGCTACACCCTTTTCTCTGCGGTCTATGGCAGTGAGGTTGTTCTACCTCTCGAAGTCCAAATCCCTTCACTTCACATTTCTCTCTAGGACATGCTTACCGATGATTACTTTCATCAGACTACTTAACACAACTAGAGTTATTAGACAAACGCGTCATCTTAACACTGATCACCTTCAAGTTTATCAACAACGTATCAAACGCTCCTATGAAAAATGTGTGCATGAACGAACCTTCCAAGTCGTGACCTTGTCTTGAAATAAAATCAACATTTAACCAAAGCAAAAAAAGTAAACAGGAAAATTCACTCCTATTTAGCTTAGACCATACATCGTAACTCATACCTATAGATCGGGTGTCTATCATTTATCCTCGCTGTAACGCTCCATTTTTTCATTATTGTTGTCAAATTTATGATAGGAAAAATGGTTTTATCCTATGTAGTTGGCATCCTTGCATATTAAAAATTAAACGAAAACTTAATGTGAACATGTAATTACAATATCAAGAATGAGCTAAGGATGAACTCCTTAGATGAGAACCCTATTAATCCGGGGTTTATCTTAATGATGAACTACTTTGTTAAAGCAACATTATGTCATTTGAAATATTGTATGTCATAAAATCCTTGGTGTAAATTTAAGCCTAGAAAGTGATTTGTGATGTTGTTGCCTATCTCTATTTCATTGTTAACATTATAGATTTTATATCTAGGTAATGTTAAGACTTTTACAACTGGACAGTTCATTGAATGACCAAAATTGGAACTCGAATAAGATTTTATTTCGACTTGTAATTGATGTTGAGCCGACCATTCAGTAGATGCATCACCTGATGGTTAATACTGGCATGGTCGTATTTTATTGGGTGAATGACTACAGTCATTAGTCAATAATTTAATTATTTGATTTAAGGAAATTAATTTCTATAAAGCTTGTAAGAGCCACCTTCTTGATCAGTGCTAACATTATGAAAGCTATATATATATACATATATAGATTACAAAAGGGAATTTGCAAAGTCTGAAGTAGATAAATAACTACTTCGGGAGATTTATTAACTTAGTGTAATCTGGGAAGGACAATCTAATCTTATGATATAGTCCTTAACCTAGCACGAGAACCTATTGTATGAGAAGCTAGAAGTGGTAATTATTCTAGCTATTTGAAAGGTTAAATAATATAAATATATACAAGGGTGTGTATCCTTAAGTTATGAAAAAGAAGAACATTGGATTATCATGGCATAGAGTATTGTTTGGCCTCTTAAGTATTTTATACAATCTAATGTTTTTCAAATTGAATTAAATGGTGAGTTGGGCACCCCCCACCGCCAATAGATTGTACTGAATTATTTATTGTTTATTTGTTGATCCACCAACCGAGTTTGAGGGAAATAATATGGGTTCACTAAGTTCAAATAGCCTTGCATGGCATGAAGTGTGACTTTGCTAAATTTAAAGAAAGGCTAAGAACAGTTGGTTTGTAAAAATCAAGGCGCAAGCTCCACCAACCACTGCATTGATGGTGATTAACATGCAATAAAATCACACCTTCCTCGGGAAGTGCATGGATAGAATTGGGGGAAAAGAAAGGTGGTTTTTGGTAATCGATTATTTTCATGGCTAAGAAACCCGTAGAAGCTCTGCATTGCAAAAATGGAGCTATGTGTTTTCTTGTAGTTGCATGATCTTTGTAGTTGCATGATGTAAATAGCAGTTAAACTAGTCTGACAGTGAAGTTTACCAGACTCAATAAATAGTGAGGAAGCATTGTAAGCTGGGGGATGAAGGAATTCACTTCCAAGTTTGAGATCTTCTAGAGGAATCGCAAAAGCTTTGCAAGGAAAGAGAGGAAGGCGTAATAGGCATGATATGCCCTACCCGTCATAATTTCTTACTCTATTTAGTTATTTCACAAATAGAACTTACTTGGATGGAAATTTTTGTTCTTAATCCTAGGTGATGTGAAATTGATTTAATCCTCCTTCTATTGAATTTGTTTGATCTTTGAGTGTGTTGAATGTTGTTGGAAAAAAAGTAAAGTTTTTTAGTTTCAATGTGATTTATTATTGTGATGAAACAACGTATTTCTTGGGATTAATGAGAAGTTGCAGCTGTATTCATCATTGGGTTTTGGCGTGATTCTTCTAGTGTGTTTTGATTTCTTATTTCAATGTTGTGATTCAATAAGGAATTAAACTACAGAAGACCTTCTCTTAATGGTTACCCATTTCTTCTCGATTATATAAGATTAACAAGATAATGTGAAATACTAGAAGTCGAGGTTTGGGAGAATTTGCGGCATATGACTCTCCTATTTTGGTAATCATTTGTTTTACATAATTGGGCTTGATTATTTTTAAGAAATAAATTCTTGAGGAATCATGTTAGTCTTGCTAGAAGTATCGTCTTTTCCTTAGATGAACAACTCTTTTTTTGGGGTAAGTAATTGTGTTGAGGATTTATTAAATACTAAGATGGTTCCTCTTAAAAGCAAAATCTACCTCACTGTGAACTTTGATATTTCGTTAGCCCTCTTGCAATAGGAAAAATTAGTTGTGCTCTGTTACAAATCTTGTATGATTTTCATGGAGTTAATTTATTAACTATAAACACCTAATTTTCTTAAAGCTTGGCTGTTCTATTAACAACACCATGCTAAACTTGAGGGTAGAGTCGATTTCGATTTCACCAAGAAATTTCTCTCCTTGAAATAATTCTTGTACGCTGTTTTCCATTAGGAAACAATCCTAAAAAATGAGTTGTTCTCCTAGAAGCTTATGCATTAGATCTTGCAGTTGAAAAAAGTGTTGAATAGTTCCTTGTGTTGGGTACATTTTATCTTAACGTATGAGCTAGTTATTTCAGTTGTGTTCGATTTCTTAAATCCTTACGTGTTTGAATGTGCTTGCTGAGTTTATTGATAACCTTCTTCTTGGATTCAAAAATCTGTAGTAATGGTTGTTGGTTATTTGTCATTGGTAATGACCTACCATTAGCAATTTCTAGAAGGTTTGGGAAATGATTTGGAACAGTTTCATGAGTCTAGCTGATTTCTTGATGAGTTGTTCAGTTTTACCTTAAGATAGTTTTATGCCTCTTATGTTTGGACTTGAGTCATCATGCATGATAGGGTATTAAAGTTGATCAAAATAGAAACCTTCTTGACTCTTAGAGTGTTAAAATTGGGATTTATTACTCCTTCGTTGTAATTGATGCAGAGCAAAGCTCAATTGATTTGACAACCATACTTTGATAATTAATTGAAAAACAGATTTGTTGAGTTTTAGTTAAAATCCACTTAAGGTCATAATATATTAGGAATCATACTCCTCTTAAGGATATGATAGGATGCTATCTAACTAAGATCTTAGGAAGTGTTAGATCCTTGATGGGCGTAAGTTCATGTAAATGATTGAGTGATATTTTAGTTTGCTGGAAAAACTTGACTCCTTAAATCTTATCTAGTCTGTATTTTGTTCTCCCTTGAGGATTATAGAATTCTCTTGACATTTAATAGTTCTTCATTGATTCCTTTGGGGTTGTGTCATGAATTATTTGGTGTGCTCTAACCTTTCTCAGTGAAACAAGATTGGTAGATATTTTTATAGTTCTAATAGAGTCTTTGACCCAGTGCGGAGTAATGAAACCTTTCATTTGAATTTTGTTTTGAGAAAATTCATGCTATATGAATGCCAATTGGGCTGATTGGTTAATTACAGTCATGTTTATCATGACTCCCTCTCATTTTAAAACAACATGAAAAGCTTATTGTGTTTATCAGATAATGATATGTTGATAACAATACTAAGGTATGGAATTAAGTTCTTTACCTAAACTTAGAAGGTTTGATTAAAATTGGTATGATCTAACCTTGTTTAGTAGAATGGGATACAAGGTCATTTTAATATATTGTAATGGAGTCTTGACCCACCATGGAATGACAAGTTGTACTAACCTACTTTTGTCATGAACAAATTCATAGGATAAGGAATGTCCAGTGAGCTGATTAAGTTAAGTAATAATCATATTATCTAGCCTACACTAGGTAACTGCTACCTTAGGGGTTTTAAAATGCTCTAAGTGTCATTTGATACCGGTTGGTTGATAACAATGCCAAAAAAAGGAATTATACCCCTCTTCCTAATTTTGTAATGTTCAATAAATGCTTAAGTCGAGGTATGTATTGACTATGTAACCTATTACTCAATTTTACCTATTTGCTGAATGGCAGGATGTTGATAATGCTCTCTCTCATCCTTGAAGTTAATCACTCTAATATCGTAATTTTAACTAAATACGCTTGATGTATTGGTATTATTGCATGGACCTTAGTAGACCTTATGGGTGTATGAAATCCTTGTTGGAACTGTTAAGAATTTTTGAGAGATTACTTGATTGTGATTCTTGTTATATTTATGGTTACTTAATTAATGAGTAAAATGATTCCAAGCATGCAAGTATGGGATTGCATGAGTGGAATTTAGATACTCTTATGATTAGCCTTTTGATTACTTATGAATACTAGATACCTTATAATTTAGATGGTTGTTCTGAGTGACTGAAATAGCAGTAATGAAACATAGGTTTGAAACTGATTTCTTTCTTGGCTCATGAAAGTGCTTGCTCTTGACATGTTATAAAAATAATTGTTATCTTCTTAAGTTCTGCAACATTGATTCATAAAAATAATATGAGTTCTTTTTATGAAATACTTAAGTAAAGTATGTTGTTATGATGAGTTGAGGCTTATCATGCTCAGTTCTTGTGAACTGACTCGTGCTAATCATTTTGTAGATAAATGCCATGGAGAAAGAGTGAAGTATTTAGTTTTATATATTATTATGATCAAGGAAAGTTAAAGATATGACTGACTGGAATGTTCTTATAGGAAGTACTTCTCCTTAGAATTGGGAAAGGCCTTGTTATTTCATGTATCTGTATTATTCATTAAAATGAAAGACTTCGATCATGCTTATAGACATGAATTGTACTTATCTCTTGAATGAAATTTAAGAAAGATTTTCTGTTGCTATATATTGTCATATAAGTGATCGATTGGAAAATGACGAGTTGAGAACCAAGAATTTATTAAGATAGGTTATTGGTTTCTTTGTCACTATTGTATTAAGCGTTAGTCTTAAATACACAAGTAACTACTAGCACACCACCTAGGTGTGAATGTTAAGGAACATATAAGGAGCTATGAGTGGACTATTTTTTAAGAATATCATAATCTGATGAACCATACGTTAAACGTATTTGGAATTAGTTAAAGTGGCTAATGGATAACTGCCTCATTATAAAATGCAATTAATCAACCTACTTGTAAAGTAGTATTACGTTCTCCTAAGGCTTTGGATAGGGTGTACTTAATCCGTCAAGATATCTAGAAATATGACTGTCTAATCTTAATGGTAGCT
This sequence comes from Taxus wallichiana var. yunnanensis, assembly GCA_018340775.1. Lineage (NCBI taxonomy): Eukaryota > Viridiplantae > Streptophyta > Pinopsida > Cupressales > Taxaceae > Taxus > Taxus wallichiana. Next base: position 278,188,065 of record CM031244.1, read on the forward strand.
ACTAAGTAAGTAATGGGATTATCATGAACTATGGTAAGGTTATGATAATCAAGTACAACTGTGCTATGGCTGTTTTGTAAATTCAGGTTGTACTAACTCATAACAAAGATATGTGAATGTAATATTGTTTTCTTAGGGAAATCAACATTAAATCCTATACATGGATGACACACATAAGCAATAAGAGGAAGGGCTATGGTAGCCTAATATGAAAACATAATGAGTACGATCCCACTATTTTGGAATTGAATAATTGTGAAAAAACTATGTTATGAAATATTTTGATTAAGAATATGAAAAGTTTTTATTTAGGGGCTATCACTTGATGCATCATTATGAACACATATGCATGTTGGACACCTCAGATATATCTTACTTGTTGGAGATAGTAAAATAAATGAATACTATTTACTGAGCTGCAATTAGGTAGAGGAATGTGCTTATAATGAAAGGACAGTTGACATTAATAGCCTATGACACCTGATTCTAGGAAGGAATCATACCTAATTACCTAGCTTTATAAAATTACATATCCCTAGAATATGAAATAAAGAACTTGAGCCTAAATGATAAAGTCGATAGTTTTGAAACTGCAATAATGATCATAGACCTTGATAGTATCCTTTTTATATATGGTTAACTTGGATATGAGATAATGAAAGGTAATTAAGTGTTATAGAGATTGGGGAGGGTCCTGAGATCAACTTAATCCAGACCTTAGGTATGACCCATTCGTGGAGAAAGTGTCATAAAATCCAACTATTCATTAATGATAATAATTACCTTAAAACATAGAACACTATACACCAATGCAGGATTCTAGGTGGGAGAACTCATTGCATATGCTACACAGTAGTATCCCTATGATGATGATTATCACCATTTGGATACTATGGTATAGCATCTGTAATGAGTTGTCTCATCAAGAGACTAGATAGTAGTATGGTGTTGCCCTAAGTACAAACCTTGATAGGGTTACAAGATAGATTAGACCTCCTGGTACGCACCCTTATATCAACCTATGATGGCTATGGGAAGAGATGTGGGCGAGTAACAAGGTGAATTTTTACAAGAATACTTTCTTTCCATAGGCATAATAGGATGACATAGAGGTACATCCTCATGTGGGTTAAACTGGTTTGTACCTTATTCTAGGCTTGTAGCTATTTACAACATCAAAGTTGTGAATCCATATAACTGAATAAGTGATTAAGGTGAAATGACAATTTCCATATGATGAGTGTGTTGTCATGGAATAGAGCATGGTATACATGACTCAAAAACTTTATGCAAAGTGGTGTAAGCTGCTGATTACATGGTCAAGCTTTCCCTTTAATCTAAGCTATCGATGCCTATGGATTCCATAGGTGGAACCCAGGTAGACACTTAAGAGCCTTCACTTATATATCATCCCTTGAAAAAGGAGAACCAAAGGACATAGTTCGTGTATCGGCTCGTATAGAGATTCGAGGGAGAATGAGTAGGTTTAGTATTCTCTCATAGAGATGCACATGGTTCATGACAGTTACCGGAAATGGATTTATTTAAAGTTTATGTAGATTTAAATATATGAGTATTTAAATCAGCTACATAAAGTATTTATAAAAAATTAAAAATTCTAGAGACAAAGTGACAAAGGGGATGTTACACTCACTTGATGGTAAACCCGAACTCCGAGCCCCTTAATGCATTGCACCTTTGACCATTATATTATTGACTTGTTGTCCTACCTCACCCTTTGTCTCTTAACAAGCTCATCCCTTGAGTGCTATCGACTCCATACACCTCCCTAACGATTAAACAAGAATCATGTGAGTACCCGTCACTTGTTATCTTCTCTTGAATATGTGTACTACGACACTACACCTAGCATGATTCTCATGGATACTTTTCATCTACCCTTAGATGAGATCCCATGGTCGTTCCACCTTGCCTTTTGAACAAGAGTCCTATCCTTCACCTTGGTCTTGTCCATGATTTCTAAGACCTCCAATGGGACCAAAACTCCTTGAGTCAAACTTCTAATAAAAAAAAAAGATGACTCCCTCAAAAGGACATCTTCCTCTCGACCAAAAATTGCTACTATAAATAGACTGCTCCCTCGAAGGACAGCTATGTGAAGCTTTCAAATATATATATATATATATATATATATATATATATATATATATATATATATAAGGGAGATAACCGAAGCTTCCCGCATTGACCAGCCTTCACAAAGACCTCAAGGAGCACCATATTATTTATCCCTTATAGAATTCCCACATCGATTAGTCTATCAAAACAAAAAAATTTAGTCATGGACTTTCCCATTGTGACCTCAAACCTCTTGCCTAAAAGCCATGTCACTCCAAACATATACAATTAACTACTTTTCACCAACCTTACCATTTCCACTCTCATTTTCTAAAATTCCTCAAGGGACATCTTGGAATTTCGACATTTGGTGATCATGTGACTACTTTCACTATAGAATAGTTAATCATGTAATGCCTTTTGGGTCTTGTATTCATCACCCCTTTTCAAGGTATGATCTACTCGGTATGATTCTACCCAATCAGGTGGCTTTATTGCCCCCCTCTTATCTTTTAACCATCTTTGTTTACATTTTGATTACCTTATATAGGACTTGGTCCTCGATGCTTACCTTTTGGGGTCATCCTCCCCTTTCACCATAAACTCCTTCACCTACACCATTTTTACTATCATCTACCCACACCTATTAAACCCAAACCCACAATATGACCACAAACCTCCCAAATCATTTTCATCTTCTTCCCTAGCTTATGGGAGAACTACATCGGCCTGAGGTCCCTTTTCGCCAGGACTATGTAGGTAGCACTCTGACGAAATGGGGCCCTTGGGGGTTAGCTCAGCCACTCTCTACCCTAAACAGTTAATTAACCATGCCTAACACACCATTTACCCCACATTTCACTTAGTTCCTTTGTTTTCTAACAAAATTGGAAATTAAGCCACATACATAACAAGTTGTTTACCATAGAATACATTTATTACACCTACCATCACTCTCTCATCACTATGCATAGATTATACAACATTTCACATATGACCCATAGTATCATTCATTGCAAACCATAATGAATCATGCCTAAACCGACTTGACTCCGCCATGCCTAACTCACCTAATCCATTCATATCATAACAAAAGTAAAATAACACACACATCACAACACATAATCATCTAAACCTCACACATCTCATCATAAAAATACCTATGTATCACAATAATGTATGCTCATCTCAAAAGTACATGTGTCTCTCATACATCGTCGGCTCACAGGCCGCTATCCAATACAAAAATATCTTCAGCTCACAGGCTGGTATCATGTGTGTCTCTCATACATCATCGGCTCACAGGCCGCTATCCAATACAAAAATATCTTTGGCTCACAGGCCAGTATCATGTACAAAAAAATCATAAATACAAAATCTCTTCGGCACGCAGGCCAGTCTCATATATAATCCATACAAAAATGACTCGGCATGCAGGCCGTCTATAATGAGTCAATCATCTCCCCATCTGATGTCGGGAAGGCTCCTTGTGACTATGTCTCTCCCGACCCCTCTGCCATACCTATCTAGGGCCTCGACACCTACCTCACCTCCTGCTGATGGCCCCTCACTTGGGGTTATCCTCTGCACACCAGTGGCCTCACCATGACCATGTCCTTGGACTCGCCGGTCTCATGTACTCTCCACACTATGAGTGTGGGATCTAGTCCTCTCACTGGAGGCCTACTATGCTCTATACTCGGCATAGGAGGGCACATCTAGCCCGATAGCTAACAAATGATCCTGTAATACCGTGCCTCTCCTAGGGCATCTTTGAACCTGGCCATGGGCACTGTCTATGGAGGTGCCATGGGTCCCGCTACCACGGGGTACTGTATAATGGGACCCTATCCCTAAACCCGTATTAAGCCCCGTGCTAGTACTAGAATTTGAGTCACCTAGGAATCATGCCTATGCCTATCTCGGGCTCGGGGGTAGTAATATGTGCTTGTGCTTACTTGTCACACCGCCCTATAGACCCATAACCTACCCCTGCATTGTGGCCAACTAGCCTCAAAGCCTACACCTACACCTATAGGGTGGCTATCTACCCTCCATCTCCACCTACCTCCTCTCCATCTCCATCTCCCTTGCCTCCGCCTTGTCGCAGTACCTATTCCTACCCTATCTCGAGCCCTGTAGCGTCTTTATCTCGGGCTTGTAATGTGACAACTTGTGCCTCTATACCTATCAGCTGCCCCTACATGATCCCAAGATGCATCACCAAAGTAACCACCGCCCTTGTAGGGCATCTCTCTAGATTGTGATGGTGGCTAAGTCTAGCTACCTTGCACCGGTTTTATGGCTCTCGGTTGTTTGCGCCACCACTGCTCGTATCCATCTCGTAACCCTAACATCATCAATCTGTATCTACTGAGCTACTCCTCCCCGTCCGGCTAGTAATGTGGGTCATGGTGGAGACATAGGTCTCTCCACATCATCTCTCTTGTACTGTGGGAATGGAGGCGGTACACCCTGGACTAATCCAAACTGTATCTAACTCACTCTATAGGTATCCACTCATGCTCACCTACTCTCCTCCCTCTATCCATAGATGTATCTAGTAGCCTAGCTAGCTCTGTGGCCATCTATCTATATGAGGGGAAGCCCACATACGGCCTCCAAATGATGTCCACCCTCCAACAACCTCCTATAATAAGCTACATCATGCGTAGCTCTGGCACCTCAGGCCTCTCCCATGGCTGGTACCCACCGCCTATACCCCACTCTCAAAACTCTCCATGGGAATGCATCTTCCTGGGCATTCCCACTTGGTCAAACACAAACAATGTGCTTGTACACCCAATAATGTAGTACTATGACGCGCAGAGATGTTAAACCTCTGTGAGTCGCTCGTAGGCCCATAGCTCTCTATACACTTGTGTCAGTAATGCAGGTGCCCATGAAAACCATGTCTGATGCAACATCATGTCATGGAGGACTCCCATAAGTGACCTTGAGAATCTCCCCCTCTGCATCTGGAAATACGAAGCAACACACTGCCTCCATCAAGAGTACCACTAACCTCATCTCCTTTGGATGAGCTCTATACATCACTCCATAGCTCATGCTAGCACTATGGAACATTAGGTCTACTACACCCTCACCAAAAAGGGGTGCCAGTAGCTCCTCAGATGCCTCTAAAGAGATGGAATACACCTGGGCCCCCAATATGGGAAACTGTAGGATCCTGTAGATGTCCTCCAGGGTGATCATCATCTCACCTATCGGTAAATGGAAGGTGTTGGTCACCGAGTCCCATCTATCGATGAGGGAAACCATAAGACTTGCCTCTCAAACTACATGCCTGTAGTGCCTTACCACTATCAGCCCCACTCGCAACGTGTTTCCACTCCACCTGTGTTACGCTCACCCGTATTGTCAATAACAAGGGTGGCACCCGGGCCCTCATCCGTAACTCGTCTTGGGCCTGCATCCCACAAATGTAATGTATTAGTACACCTTCCCAACTTACCTTATTTTACCCCACATCCTACCCTAATCTCTTTCCCCACCCCCATCCTGTTGGCCTTGTCGCTCACCCAAACCTACCCAAACCCATCTACCCAAACCTATCTAACCTAACCCTCACCCAAACCTACCCAAACCCATCTAACCTAACCCCCACCCAAACCTACCCAAACCCATCCACCCGAACCTATCTTCCCTAACCTCACCCAAAACCACCCTCAACCCTTCCCCTCCCACCTAACCCTTCCCCACCTAACCTACTTTTTGGTCCCCACTTACCCTTAGGTTCACCGGCATCGGTTCTCGAACCAAACTTGGTTATCCTCTGACCACCCATGGTCTCCCTTTGACTGACATCAATAATTGTTCTTGTAATCCGGTACCGGTCCACTACCCACCAACGCTTGTCGGCCACAAGTCAATCAATGTCGGGCCATCCTTTGTCATGTTGCCCGCCCCAACTTCCCAACCCTACTTTTTCCCTTCCTAGTCATTCTACCCACCCAACTCCCTCCTTACACCCTTATTTGTTCCTACCTTACCCTTTTACCCTACCCCCTACCCTTCCCCATGCCCATTACCCTCCATGTTTCCCATTTTGAAATTCTCCCCCAAACCCCCATTTTTTTCATATTTCCTATATTCTAGCCGATTTAACCAAATAATAAAAAACAAAGGTTCAACTCCTACTTGATCCCGCTACCACCATTAGGGTGGAACCTCCGGCCTCCGCACCACTCCTCTCTGAGCCCTCTTCAGCCTCCACCATCCTCAACTGACCTCCAACTCTCTCCACCAATCACCTCGCTTGATTCGATCTCCTGACCCCACCTCTCACTCAATCAATCTCACCTATGTGGCTCACCAACTCAGCTCTATGCCGTACTCTTTTTCCTCTTCCTCTTTGTTTTTCTCTTCTTGTCCTTTTCTTCCTTTTCACAATGCACAAATGAATTTTAAACATGTGGGTTTCCCACTTTTTATACCCTACCCGACTCGACCGATGTCAGTCAACCCTTGACCAAGGCCAGTCTGATGCCCTAGATAACCACCGTCAATTCCCCTACACCGTCATCAGTTCATACTGACCGATGTCGGTTACCCTGCATACTCATTTCCCTCACATTCACCTACTTTTCCTTACCTCCCCTTTCTTTTGCCTTCCCTACACCTACCTGGACCACTTTACCTTCACTTCTGGCCCTCCACCTTCTTCAACCTCACCATGTCCACTATTGAAGCCTCCTTATTTTACCCCTACCTCGGCCTTACCCGTGTTGTCATCTCAATATTTGGACCTGGACCATTGCTAGTGACCTTTTGACCTCATGTGTTTGCTATACCTTGTGGCACTGTTACCTGTGTTGATTGACCCAATGACCTTACCTTGCCTATTCTTTGTGACTATTTATCTTGACCCTACCTTTGGTGTACTAGAACATACCTACACATTCTTGCACCTAACCTACATTGTGTTTCCTAACCTTATCCTATACCTTGGATACCAGATTCACTTCACCCTTGTTTGGATAAACCTATCGACCTTAGACGATGTAGAGTTTACCTGCTCTTTAACCCGATAGCATGCTACAGTTTATATGTGTGTGTGTATTTAATTATTGCTACCTTTGACCCTAACCCAATACCTAAATCACCAAGTAGACCTTTCACCCTCTTCCCCTACACCCACTTACCTTTTCCTCACATTTACCTTTTATCAAACCACTCACCGCTTCAGCCTGTTGCCTCGTCAATTCCTAGTTTGAGGGGGATCACCTTCACCCTCACATGGGCCAACCACATCTTATTTTTGTTAGCATTGCTTACCAATACAAGCTACACAAAAAAAAGGGGCAAAATGTAGACACTAAAATTAGGTCACACTCCCCCTTCGTCCCTTGACATATAAGCCCCCCTTTATTACATCTACCTAGCCATGACCCCTTCACCCTACTAATATTAATTTAATTAATTCAATTAAATTAATGTGTTATCCTCACTATATTTATTATTTAAATAATATCTACACAAACAATTCACTTAGACACCTCACCAAGCTAACTCAACCTAAGACCTATTCTTAGCAAGTTACCATAACTAACTAAGACTTACCCAAACCCTAAAAATCAATGCCTACACTCCCTCTAACCACATTCCCACATGCTCACAAGAAGCTCCCAGTCTAATCCGCAGGATAATGACACAAGATCCAAGGAAATTAGGAGGATCTCCTAATTTTAGTAAACCTAGAAAATCCCACCTTGACCACCATCGGTTTCCCCTATTCGTCACCGATTAAGCCAAACTACCATCAGTTACCCCTTTTATCCCCTAAAAACCTTATTCTCAAGGTTGGAAAACATTGGGAGAAAAGTGGACGAGCAAGAATGAAATCTCAAAGAGATAACACATCTTCAGAGAGCCAATTCTAGTAAGAACTGACATCCAAGGAAGGAGATTGAGGATCTTCTCTTGCACAGCCATCCCAGCCACATTCTGATCTATCCAAGCAAAAGAGGAGTGTGCATGCAGCCCATGCAGAAGCTTTTCTTCAATTGGTGATCACTTGCAGCCTTCAAACCCATCATCAACACCTCCATCCTTCACACATAGACTTTCAGAATGAAATCCAAGTAAGTACAACATCATACTTTCCTGGTTATTTCATTTTATCATTATTTTATCATCCATTGTTTATCTTACTCCCTATTGACCATCTCCAACATTTTTTTACCTCCATAGACCCATCAAAACCTCATAAAAACCTATTATAGTCACCCAATACCTCATCCCGACCAACCAAATCCTTTTTCTAATCACAAAGGAGACCAAAACCTTGTTCTGTGACATTTCCAGATCTCACAAGAATCGCACCGGGTATACCTAATTGCGGTCGGTCACCCCTGACCGACACCAATCTCTGTGTTTACCCACACAGCCTTAAACAGAGACCTATCCACCTAATTTTACCTCACCCTCACTCACTTGTGACCTACCCGAGACCTTTATCAAACCTGTAGAACCCAGAACCAACCATTTGACTGTGGACTCTATTATAGCTTAGCCTGTTAGATTAGATCTATTTTCTTATTGTGTTTTTAAGTGAGATACCTAAATCATTTCAAAATAACAATAGGATTTACCTTTTTCAGCATTAATTTGTTTTAAAAAGTGGATTGATAGCCATCTAGGAAGTATCATGCTTCCCGGATCTAGCTCACACTAGGCAGTTCACTGCCCATATTGTTTAATTCTTTTTGGTGGTCTTTCTTTCATTACAGGTAGTTCCTCCTAGCCAAAAGGAAGATCTCATGGTCAGTTGTGGATTCGGAAGTCATATGCACACAACAACCCATCAACCGACATTTGAACAAGTATTCCTCCTACGCCTGTTACCCTATTTGTTTCATCAACAATTCAAAGAAACAATCTAAGAAAAAGGTGAAATAACTCTACTTGGGTTACAAATTTTGTTCTAGTATGCAAGAAGAATGGTGAAATCAGACTTTGCGTTGATTTTAGATATTTAAATAAGGCATTTTTAAAGGATCGGTATCCTTTGCCTTCAAAGGAGTAGATTTTTCAAACCGTAGCTAGCACGCAAAGGTTCTCCATGTTAGATGGATACTCAGATTTCAACCAAATCTTGGTCAAGGAAGAGGATCAATTCAAAACAAAATTTACAACCAAGTGGGGAACATATGCATATTAGAAAATTCCCTTTTATTTGTCAAATACGGGTGCAACGTTTCGCGTGCCATGGATATTACCTTTAAAGGTTACATCAATGAGTTCATATTGGTTTACCTTGATGACATAATTATTTTTTCAAAGTAGAGTGTGGATCACATAGCACACATAGAAAAATTCGTTGAGAGATGTAGTGAATTTGGGGTGTCTCTCAACCCCAAGAAGTGTAACTTTGTAGTGGCTCGGGAAGGCTTTTGGGCCACATGGTTTCAAAGGATGGAATTGCAATTGACCCCGAGCATGTTTCAAATATCCTATCCCTTTCCCTGCTACATAGAAAAAAGCCTTATAGTCCTTCCTTGGTAAGATTAACTTTGTTAGGTGTTTTATTCCTAACTTTGCAAGACTGGTTTGACCCATCACCCTTATGCTCAAGAAGGACATAACCTTTAAATGGATAGTAGAAGGAAGATAAAGCTTCGAAAAGATCAAGAGGAAAATTGTTTGTGCACCAACACTCCTCAATCAAGATTACTCAAAGGATTTCATCCTTTATGCTTATGGTGTTAATATAAGCATTGTTACTTGTCTTGACACAGAAAATGAACAAGGACTGGAACAGCCAGTGGCCTTCTTCAGCCAGATGTTGAAGGATTATGAATTGAAATATAGTCACATGGAAAATTAGGTCTTCACCATCATGCACGTGCTCAAGAAATTCAAGAGCATGCTCACCACAAATCATATCAAGGTGTTATTTTCTCACTCATCTGTCAGAGACTTCATCATGGGAGTAGAAATTAGTGAGAAGAGAGCATGATGGGTGACCAAAATCATGGAATATGATGTGACTATCAAGGCCATAAAGTTGGTAAGAGGCAAGTACACTCTATAGGTAGATTGTTCAGATGCACAGAGTCAACCTGAGGCTTCATTATTTTTAGATGAAGTCCCCCTGCGTGTAAACGTGAACAAAATACAAACCCCGATGTGCATGAATAGATGAAGGAAATGATTACATTCCTTTCTGAGGGTGCTTACCCTCTCGGTTTGAACAAAGCAAAGAGAAAACATCTGAGGTTGTAATCTATTCCTTATGTTTTGATCGATGGAATTCTCTTTAAAATAAATCTAGATGGCGTGTTGTTAAGATGTATCAACAACACATAGACTACAAAAGTGTTAGAAAATTTTCATGATGGATTATTTGGTGGACACTTCTCTGCTAAAACTACAACAATGAATATCATAATGGTAGGTATCTTTTGGCCTACCCTATTTGTAGACGTATATAGGTGGGTCACAAAATGCAAGGAATGTGCTTTCTTTGTAGGAAAGAAAATATTGGCAGTGCTTCCCCTCTGACAAATCCAAGTAGATCAACCTTTTGTGTAACGGGGTCTTGACTTCATAGGTATTATCAATCTGCCTTCAAGTGCTAGACACAAATGGGTGCCGATGACTACAGATTACTTCACTAGTGGACATGAAGCCGTCCGCACTTAAGGAATCAACCGAGGAAGTCATCCTTGACTTTCTCTAAGGTGTAGCAACAAGGTTTGGTGTTCCTCAAACCATTATCTTTGATAATGCAAAGGCCTTCCTTGGCGCTAAAATCACTGATTAGGCTCTAATTTTAGGCATTTACCTGAAAAATTCTTCCAACTATTACCCTCAAGGCAATGGTCTGGCAGAATCAACAAACAAGAACCCGATTAGAATCATGAAGTGCACAATGAATACCAGCCAAAGATAGTGGCATACAAAGGTCCTACTCATGCTGGGTAGATAGAATCATAAGAAAAATGTAGTAAGAACTTTACATTACAAGCTTGTCTATGGCAAGGAGGCTACCCTTCCTTTGACACTAGAGCTAAATTCATTAGCTAGCACTTGCCCATCGGTTAGATTTTGATGGTACGGATCAAAGAGAAATCAAGATAAAGCGAGCTGATTAGTCTTGAAGAACTCGAAACTCTGCCATGATCAAGCTAGAATAACATCATCAGGAAACAAAGAAGTGGTTTGATAGAAAGGCTAGGCCTCAAGCTTTCAAAGCTAGAGACCTGGTTCTAAAATGGGATGTTGACAAAGCTAAACTAGGGCGCCATTCAAATTTTGATGCACTTTGGAGTGGCCCATACATCATCAAGTCCTATAAAGAAGCTAACTCTTTCGAGTTAACTCATTTGGATGGAAGCACGCTGTAAATCCTAGTAAACAGGGTCTATCTCAAACACTTCCATTAGGTTTTTTGCATCATATTGTATATATTAAGTAGTTTCAATTCCTTCAAGTGTGCTCTGCACACATTGTTTATTTATACATATTTCTTTCCTCTCGTGTGCTTCTTGCGTGCACTCTTTTTGCTTCCAGTGTGCAGAGCTTCTCTCAATAGTTGTGAGATTCACGATAAAGTGTATAAATGATACTCAAAGAGACAGAAAGGGAATTTTTATGATAGAAGAAGCATACTCCATGCCTAATGGATGCTTTAGGCTACTAGTCTCTTTCATCTAGCAGGCAGATGGCCCCAAAAGTCACCAAAACTATTATCCAAATAGCTCTCCTAGCAATTTGAATAACTTACATACACATTCTAGCCCTAATATATCTATTAAAGAATTGCGTGTGCTCAAAATCATTTGGCACATTCCCTTAGGTCGTAGTTTTCCTACACACCCCTTTTTCATTCCTCCTCCCACTTCTCTCTTGCACCCACCTTCTGTGCATCCACCTTCTTCCGAGTCAGTTTATTTCCACTGTGTGTACCTAAGTCTTTGACTCTTTACGTGCCGCACCCATTACTTTGTAATAGTTTCACCTTAACCATACATTCTCTACTCATCGGCTTGATTCATCTCCCCACACATATCGTGGGTTCCTCCTTTGTGCTTTCCTCTATGTTCTCCTTGCACCCTTCTTTTCCAGATCTTTTGACACACTCATTGTTTCACACACATTATTAGACAAGGTGTTGAATCCTTACAACAAATAAATAGTTAACATGTGGCAAAGATGATAAACAGTTGTACATTTGGCCATAATTCCAGCCAATCAACATGTGCCACATGTTTTGTGTACGCCAACAACTCTAAAACATTCTAACAGCCATATCACCAGCTACAAAGCTTAGATCGGTGCATGCCTAGACTTGTCAGAAAGCTGCTGACATCAACTATAGTGCTAGAAATTCAAATTTCAAATCTTGGCAGATCTGGTAGGTGAGAATTTGGAAAACATCTCTCTAGAACATTGATGAGTAGATTTGATTTCTCCAACCACTCAATTTAGCATGATCCACTCTCCTTTACATGCCAAACAGGCATGGGGAAGTGTATCACATTTCCAAGTGGATTTATAGACATTGAATGCTTCCTGTTGGTGGTTGTGTTTCAAATTTGGGTTTTTCCTCCTTTATCCTTCTTTTCCTCCATGTATTCATCTATAAATGTAAGAGCAAAGCTCATTTTTATGTTGGATACTCTAGATCCTTACACGTGTTGCTAAGGACTCCATATTTTCTATATTTTTAGTTTCGACCTCTATTTTTGGCTCTTGCATGTGGATACCGGCCTCTTTAGCATTATAATGATTCTACACATTTTTGGAAGTAATAGAAACATTGTTTTTTTACTATTCTCCATCCTAGCATGTTTACGTTCCTTCTTCTTTCCTTTTCTCTTACATTTTGTATTGTTGTGCTGTTTTAAGTCCCTTGCAGTTCCATGTTTGGTTGTGTTCCATAAGAACGATTTGGTGAATGTGTGTTTTGCTACGCTACTCATGCCTAGCCTCCTCTCACACATTCCCTATCATTCTTACTCAAAATAGATAGTGTTCATCCCTCTTTTCTAGTGCTATCACCTTTTAGTGTAGTTTAATTCATGTTATCCTTCTCTCCCTGGTCCTTGGCGTTCTTAGCTTAGTTCCTCCTTTCAACATTAGGAGTAGCGATAGCTTGATAGAAATAGATAGAAGAACCAGCCTTCTCCAAACATCCATCCCAAGCTCGTAAGGTCCCATAACTTGGGGACAGGTTCCATTGTGGTCTCGACACCTCGGTCCCTCTTCGGACATCCAAGATGTGGGTGCATGTTTGAGAAACCAACAACTACTAACAAGAATCTGATCAATCATTAAGAGGAAAATGGACATCAATCAAAGATAGTGTGGCACATGAAAGTAAAAATGCTTTATGGGTAGAAAATATAACCGTAAAGAAAGCTATATGCTTTTCCCCTTATAAACTATTATATGGGAGAGTAGAAATATTTCCATTATAACTAGAGCTACCTTCACTTGAGTTAGCTCAAGAGTTGGAATTTGAGGGTACAGATCATATGGAAATCGAATGGCGTAATTAATGGAACTTGAGGAAAACAGAAATTTCATCATGATCAGGATGGAACAACATCAAAATTCAACCAAACAATGGTTTGACAGAAAATATAGAGATCAAACATTCAAGGTTTGAGATATAGTTTTGAAATGGAACACAAATTGAGTGAAACCTAGGAGATATTCCAAACTTGATGCTATTTAGAGTGGACCATATATCATCACTACTTGTAACGAAGCTAATTCATTTGAGTTGTCTGATCTTGATGGGAATGTACTTCAAATCCCAGTAAATGGGATTCATCTCAAGCCTTCTCATTAAGATATTTCATGCATCTTGTATATAGTAGATTATAATTTCAATTTCTCCAATTTCTTTCAACACACTACATTATTGGTAATGTAGGTATCTTTTCCTAAGTGTTGTTCATAGTTTTTGCTTGAATGTGTCCTTGTACACAAATTCATCATGTCTCAAGGTTTTTGAGGATGAAGGTTCAAGTTCGAGATCAGGTTTTGAAATCATCGGGCTCACTCCATGCCTAATGAATGCTATAGGCTACCGATCGAGTTCATCTAGTAGCTAAATTTCCCCTATGAATCACCAAAATGTTGTCTATTTTTTCACCCTTGCAAAAATTAAACATTTTGCATAGCCACGGATATGGGAAGAGGACCGTGAAAGAGTTTAATATGTCATGGATTGAAAGAGTAAAATTCGTGGCTAAGGAAAAATGTCGCCAAGTCAAAAGTTGTGGAATAAAGTAGATGGAAAATCCGTAGAATGAGGAAAACAAATCTGTGGATGTTAACATGAATCCATGCTACATTGAGTGTTGCAGGATGAGGAAAAAAGGGAAAATAAAGCCACGAAGGTCAAAATCCACGTAACACTAAAATAGGAAACCATGTATCAAAGGAAAACATCATTTTTCCATGGGAAGCTGAAATGCATATAACCTTCAATTTGATGATCAAATCCTTGCAAATATGATACTATTTGAAGGAATCTCGACCTCCTCTATGTAATAAAAATCAGATTTCATGAATTTAATGGAGGTAGGTGGGTGAAGGAAAGAAAGGCATCTCTAACACGTAAAAATGTCTATTCTAGATGACCCAACCACTAGAATTAAATGTAGTATGGGTGTCGTTCCTTCTTCAGCAAGGAAAATGGTGTGGGGAAGAGAATTTGTAGGACAATCAAATCTTATGAGAAAATTAAATGAAGGTGGTTGGGGAAACAGGTAAATTCAAATTTCCCTTTCTTTTCTTCTTAATTCTCTTTCTTCCAATTTTCTATATATTGTAAAGTGATGCATAGTTTTAACATTGGATTCTTTGGGAATACAAGGGCATAATTTCATGTCAGCACAAGTATTCTAAGGATTGCATGCCTTATGCTATTTTTTTGTAAATGTTTTGCATCTTCCTCATGTATAATGATGATTTGTGTATGATCCCTAAGTGATAAAATATTTTCTTTTTTGGCTCATTTCTATCTAAGATATTATTTTATTTTATTCTCTTGCCTCTCATTCATTTACATGTGTGTTGTATGCATTGTTTTAGAATCTATGTCTATTGTGCATTGTGAAAGTGGAACCCTGGACGTGATTTTGATCTATTTATTTTGTTTTGGCCCTCTTAATTATCATATTCTTCCATTTTATCTCTTGTTGAAGTATTCATCCCCTTATTTTGGTGTTATCATCTATTTTAGATTAGGTTTATGTTTTATGCATCTGCTTTTCACCCCTGGTCCCTTTGAAAATTAGAGTAGAGTTAGCTAGTTACATTTTAATTCCTAGGAGTAGGTTAAACATTAGAAGTAAGTAGAGGAATCCATCCTTCTCCATAGGTCTGTCTCAATTCAAGTCCCACAACTTGGAGATAGTTCCATGTTGTCTCGAATCTCGAATTGTCTATTGTTTGGGCACAGTGCACATTTGGGTTCCAACAGCTTTTGGCATGCCGATGAGAATTTTAAATTAATATTTCCAATTTTATCAAGTTTTGATGTGTAACTTGGTGATACTTTAGCCTTGTTGGTGAGAAAATTTTTTAGGGGACAAATTTGTCAGTTTCTTTCCAATGCTCTCGGAATCTAAGTACCTCTACTTAACCGCTGTATCTTCTATATATGCATGTGTGAGTAAAGGTGGATTTTCCTAGTGGCCTTGCATCTAGGGATCTAATAGGGGCACTCCACTAAACATATGACAAAGCTATCAGTTTATTTCTAGATATGACTTTGTTTGTAAAGTGGGAAAGGGGAGTGAGAAATGAGATAGGAGAACTAATGTTACAGGTAGAAAATTAGATTCCTGCACACACTACTAGTTAGAATTTTCAACACATGCATTTAATATTAAGAGAAAATAAATATATAAGTAGCAACAATACTAAATAGAATTTATGATAAAAATTATCGAGAAATATCTTAGTCAAAGAAATCCGAAACTCCTTCTTGTATTGATTGCTCAACAAAAATTGTACATAGTGGATAAATGAAGAAATTCAAATGAAAAATCACTAACTCTTTTCACTCACAAGTAAGAAAAATATATCTCATAAACTTACAAGAATACAACCAACTAGAAGAATTTCATAATTAGAACCCCTTTTGAATGAGGAGCTCATTACAATTTATAGAATGAGGAGCAACTCTTCATCTTCCCGATGACCCTCCATATGCCTTATTTATGACTTTAGACTATTCACATTCCTACCAAATATTAAGTCCCTTTTATAAAATCAAGGTGACTTAATTTACATTATGTGTCTAAGGTCACCTTTAGATGACTTAAAGGCATATCAAAAAGTGTAAACCCCAATAAAGAATTAGAACACTTGAAGAGAGAGAAAGTTGGGGGAAGAAAGAGAAGAGAGAGAAGAAGAGAGGATGTCACTCTTGATGAAGTCAGATGATCCTTGTTGATGGAAATCTCCAATGTGGTGAAATTATGGATCTTCAAACTCTTTACACCTTGTAGAACTCCTTCAAATTGATCAAGAATGCTTTGGAAAGAGTGTTTAAAAAAGTTGTTTAATGACTTTGCCGATGATTGGGAACACGAATCATAAAGATTCCCTCAGAAGAGATAGGAGCTCAAAACTAGCCCTGCTAGGCTAAATAAACTATTCCACCGATGCCCACAACTTTCAACTTGTGACCCAAACCATGTAGTGAGTGTCGAGAGACACTGCCAAGGTCTCCGAGATGAGTTCTTAAAGATTCATAAAAGACACCAAAGATACTTCTTATGAAAATGTTTCAAGTCACTAGCACAGATAAAAAATTGAGGGTATGGGCATTGAATCTTGGTGAAGGCAATATTTAGTGACAACACCCATTTTATAAACTTGAGTCTCACCGTCTCTTGACACTTATTATTTCAGAAAAAGTAACTATTTTTAGTAAGTGTGAAAATTCTTCTCCAAACTCCAACTGCAGCTACCAATCTAGATGCTCAACTCTCAAAATGATCCTCTTGTGAAAATCACCCTTTGGAATGACTTACTATTTTTAGTAAGTGCCAAAAAAGCAACTTACTATTTTTAGCAAGTACAAAAATCAACTCCTTCAAACCTTGACTAGCTATGGTAACTGGAAATCCTCCTTCCCTCTATGTTCCCCTCACTTTCTGGACCAGTCTTCTATTTTTGGTAGGTATTCATTGAATACTTACTATTTTTAGTAAGTGTCAATTTTGGACCAAGATAACCATTTCAATGATTTCTCCCTACAATACATCTTTTGTGTTCACCGTCTCCTTCAGCTTTCTTGATTGATGACTTTCCCAAAATAGTAGTCCTTTATGTAGAAGACCTGATATTTTTAGAAAGCAAGCTTCTAATGGTTGGATTGTTTTGGAATGAATTTTTTTGATATGGTTTTTTGCCCAATATTGCCCTTCCGAAATTTCGTGCTTACCCGATCAATAGTTGGTGAAATTTTAAAATTTTATATTTTTAACTTGGTGCCCGCTTTGAACACGGAAGCCAGTAATGGAGCTTGAAAGTTGTAGATCTAGTTTTCTCCTCTGTTCATGATGAAAATCACATTTTTGATATGGTTTTTTGATTCTTGTTCCATTGGTGAATTTTTTCTTCAAATCGATTTCCAGTTTGAAGGGAAATTTAACTTTTTCCTTTGCTGCGTAAAGAGAGAGATTTCTTCACTATGAACACTCCTTGTTACAAAAAGAGATCTGAAGGTGAGGTTTTTTTGGTCTTTTAGAATGAAGAATGCAGCAAAAAATGGTTTTTGTTTCATGTACTAGTTTGCAAGATATATTCAATTTTTTTCATGACAATGGAGGTTTTCGATGAATTTCATCATTCTTCTTCTTCCATTCTTCGATCCTTCAAATCTCTTGATCAATATTTATTCTAAGACTTGTGTATCTTCATGGAGTGGGAGGTTTGGCTACCATGGTAGAGCTATTTTGGAGAAACAATGGTGGACTGAGGAGTTCTTTGCAACTTTCTTATGATAATGGACAAACAAGTAAGAAGTGTAAAAAGATATAAAAAAATTCAAAAATTGGAGTTGGAGTTGTGAACAATTTTGTGTCCTTGATGTCCCTATAGTGTTAAGTGACATGAGGGACATAAATTTATATGTGGCACCTCAGATCGATACTTGGCAGAGATGCAATGGTGGAGGGTTTTGGCCAAAAATCATGCTGGAAGCACATAAGGGCTGAATGTTGATTACATGAGGAACCGAGAGACATTCCTTGGGTTGGGCGCATTTTTATGTCCCTCATGCCACTCAGCACAAAGGTACATGAGGGTCATCAATTTTCATGGCGTGTTAGAAGCTACCACTTGTCATGATCTAGACGCTTAAGGGAATGAGTTGCGAACAAGCACCTGAGAGCTGAACTAGTGATTTGAGAGGTCGTATGTGTGTCCAAAGGGCTTATTGGGGATGGGTTAATTTTCTTGTCCCTCATGTCCCTTTTCTTTAGGGATGAGAGGGACACAAAAATTTTCTAGGCTCCTGGAGCTGACACATGTCCTCTTGCAAATTTGACTAATTGTTGAAGCCTTTCTAGAGGATGACTTGAAATGATGATAACTTGAGCTCCCGATGGAATTTTTTGGAAAAATGTTATATGATTTTGAATTAAAATTTCATTATAAATTAAATGGTAGGGATATCAAATCTTTATTCCTCCATTTATGCCCTGAAAAATCATATTTTTGATTTGTCCCCTTACTTGTGTATGAGAGAAATTGCTGCAGATCTATCATTTCAAGGTGTTGTGAAAAAATAATTTCAACATCGTATAGAGCTCTGAATTCCATTTCCATTTTTTTGTTTGGCTCCTAACTCCATCCATAGTTCCCAAAATCACCTCCCAAAGTTCAACAACTATTTTGGCCTTGTGTACCACCTAGGTCTCGTGAACCCCGTTTTTATCAAACTGCTCCAACTCCTCCAAATATTTTCCTAATATTCCAAAATATAAATACCATGATGATTTTATACCTTCACTTCATCTCCATGTTGGATCTAGATCCTCTGTCTTGATCTAGGGGTGCATCAGTCTTGAGGAGGCTAGTGGTATCCCTTCCCAACACCGCCCAACAATAGTAGTTTCCTAAAATCACATAGGGACCGGGTTAACATCATCCTCGGGAGGTCATTAAACTGATCTAGTAGACATGGGGTGCTTGAGAAGGGTATGAGTTTAAAATTTTGGTACAAGGGTATTATTTTTATGCTGGAAAATTTCCAATTTCCCTGTTGCACATTTACATAACAACAACCCTTTGGAAGATTTGTACTAACGCATCTAGTGAATCCATTCAAATATCAACTAGTTTCAAAAGTATTGGTGATTAAAGTGTCCTTGTTCATGGAAAAGATCCAAACACAATCAAGAACAAGAGGAGAAGGCATATTTGAGTATTTGTATTTATCCCCATTCAAAGGTAGAAGAGGAAGACAAATTCAAAGATCTCCATCTCCTCCAAACTAAACACTTTCAACACCTCCACCAAGCAGCCCTTCTTACATACCAACAAGATTTCTTAGACCTATCAGGATGGCTACATAACCACCACCTAATCCTTTTGTAAACTTCATAGGAAACAGTCCACTTGCCCTAAATGCTTAAAATCCCATACCAGTAGCAGCTTTGACGAATATCCAATTCTTCATAGGAGAAAATCATACTACTACAGTCGATCACATCAAATATATTGCAAATGTATGTGTAATTAAAGAAAATTATGAGATGTATTTAGTTGTAAAACTATTGGCTTCATCATTCAAAGGTAAATATTTACAATGGTTCAAAATCTTAACAATACACTCGCTAGAAATTGGAACAAGTTATGTACAACCTTATGCAATAAATTTAGCGAAAGAGCATATAACCTATCCCTATTAGAGCAATTAACTACAATCAAGAGAGAACCTAATGATACAATGGAAGATTTTAATTTCAAAATTTAGAGAACTTGGGACAAAATTCCAGCTCTTGTGAGACCTGCAACAGTGAAAGGTGCCTTTCTTTACTTTTTAAAAACTCTTAACTCTAATATATTTGTTATGATACAATTTATGGGAGGAAAAAATCTACCAACGCAGCCTATGCAATTGTAATTAGAGATGAAAATAGTTTAATACAAGATGGAAAATTAGTTCCTAGACCACCCATGCCATCAGTATCCCGAGCTACCTCAAGTTTCTCAACCTTCTATTGTTCCTATCCTTGAGCTAAATCTACAACCAGCTTGCTTCTACCTCAAAAATTCCTACTTAGCAAAAGGAATATGAAGAAATGAAGGATTTGATTAGAAATATGAAAAACAAAGTTATATCCCTAGAAAAACAACAAGCCCAATCCTATAGAAATCATCAAAACCAAGGGAAATATTCAAATAAGGGATATCAACCATATAGAAATCAACAGTCCTAATCAAATATATGCATAGAACTAGTAGAATAACAGATGGTACGCCAAATTTCTCCTCTTCCATTGGAAAAAATTCCTCCTCGCAAGTAGTTATTACTCCTACTTCAAGTCGCCTTGTTCCAAAGACAAAACAAAATCACACAAGAAAAAAATGGTGTTTTCCATGAAATCTATCACATATTTAAGTTTGATGTGAAAGGGAAATGTATCTTCAAGCATACATGGTTCAAGGCTATTCTAGTCAATGGGATCTCATTATTGAGGCACCAAGTCCAACCATGAAAGTAATTCAAGAGACTAACAATGACACCAACCTCATGTTCTTTGGAGCTAAATATTTTTGTGTAGTTAATGATGTAGCCTAGAATTTACTAGAAATAACCTAGGCATGCCGGTACATCACTCACCTAGACTAAGTGCTCACCCAAAATTGCAAAGGTACCTAGCCCCTCTATAAGTTTGTTTATGCACGATGTTAGCAATATGAAGAGTCGATGCATTCAGATCCATAAATAGTTTTAACATTCTACGAGCATATTCTAGATCTAAATATCAAGAGTAATGGATTCAAAGAATAACCATAATGAATTCAACCATGAAAGATCTACTTGTAATCATGCTTAACACCTTGAATCAATTAGTACACTCCATTATATTAAACATAGCAAATACATGAAGCTTCTTACAATAAGTAATACCATAATTTTATGCGTGTATTAGATATGAAAACATAAATTCACAATAACTCATATCCAGTCCTACGATACTATGTAGATAACTACATATTTATAATGATGGGGACTTTCCCTTTACCACTTACATAATTCCCAAAATAGGTCACATGCTGAAAATAACCATGCACCTTTACAATAATAGACACACATGTAAGTATGCTAATAATAGATCTTTTCTAGTTAACTGAAGTAATAATTATATTAATAACTCGAACCTATGCATAACACTTAGTAGCCTCTCTTCTAATAGTATCCCTTATGTGTCACACAAGTCTTTATCTGGTTTGTGTGCTCTACATGCGCTAGCTATCTTAAAAATAATAGACCATACATACGGCTAAGTCCCAAATCTACCCTTGTCTTTTACACGTATGTCCTTCCTTATCCTTTTATTCCTTTGACTCGTATTTTAATCATGTGCATGAATCTTCTATGTGCCTTCTCCTTAGTATCATACTCTTTTCCTCTCAACATTACCCCAAACTAAACTACATTACCACCCCGTCAATGGTTGCTCTTCAAATAATAAAGAATAAGGAAAGGAAATAAATGAAATAATTTCAGACAAAGTATTGATCGGTTTGACTCGCACTTATCAAGGGAAATACATAAGGTTCTCTTGGGAGATCATAGCACATTCAAAGGAATGGAAGTATCGGAAAGGATCATGCGCAAAGAACAAAAACAAGTTTGAGACTTAGCCATTTTTACGATAAGGATCTATTTTTGGAGATAGCATGCGGAGCACACAAACCAATCAAATAATTACGTGACACACATTGGATATTTGTGGAGTATTAGCTATGAATAAATTTTCATGGACACAAGTTGGGAATAGATCTACTACTATCAGCTAACTAACAATAGTCTATTGTTAGTGCACTTGCATGTGTGGCTATTTTTGTAACATTACGTGGCTAATATTAGCATGCGACCTATTTTGGGATTAGATAAGCAAGTGAAGGGAAATTCCCCACCCTTATAAATATGTAGTGAACTAGTGTAGTATATATATAACAAATAGATAGAGAGAGAGAGAGATATATACATATGAGAACTAGGATATAGTGAGATTATGCTAGATATATTACGCGCATGAGTGTAAACTATTGTTATTGTAATGAAGCTTATGTGTATTTACTGCAATTAATATAATGGAGATTATGGACTGAATCAACATGTTATCATGTTTATAGTTCAAGATCGTATGCTTAATTACATTATGGTTTTCCTTTAATGTTGTTATTTTCTAGATCTAGGTATCACTATGCACTGTATGAAACATGTATTACTTACAGATCCGAATGATTAAAGTCTTCATCATGTTAACATCCTACAACAACAACCCTAAAGATGGGTCTAGTACCTTTGTGTGCTTCGGGTGAGTGCTCGCCTAGGTTAAGTGATGTGCCAACACACTGGCTTGTATTGTTGAACTCTAGGCTGCATCATTGGTTCTATTACCGGGACCTCTTTTTCAATTGTTTTTAGGATGGTTCACGATGAAGACATACCGGTTGAATTTATCAAGTGTTTAGGAGTGGATATATAATCCGAAGAAGAATACGCACGGCAATTTAACACTGGATCTGAGTTTAACGCATGTATGTGGGTGGAATAGAATATGTATGAAAGTTTATATGAGAGTTTATTCACTATCTTTCCAGTAGAATTATACGAGTGGCTGATTTCTTATGCATATAAGTAGAATTGGAGGTATCACGCACTTGTATGGACGTAATAGGAATTTCAGGCCCTTTATGATGCTGATCTAATTTGGAATCGAGCTATGGATACGTGGTTCATGGTGTTTTGAACGGTTATATCTCAAGTTCTCAATTTGTAGTTATTCATGCCTAGAGGTAGCTGAATTATAGTTTTTATGATATCCAAGGGGAAATTACTTATAAGGCATTCCACTAGCAATAAAAATCATGATGGTAACTTTGAATTTAGAGAGTAAAATTATGGCTAACTAAACCCCACCACGTGTGTGGTCAAGAGCAGTGCTTTCGTGAAGGATAACAGACTCTAGTAGCATAAAGGTAGAGAGAGGAAAGGTGGCTTAAGTATAATGAGGCATGCAAGAGGGAGGTAGAGAAGCAGTGTGACATTGTAGAAAGGATGGCGTTGAGGAGAGAGATGGATCATGAAGGATTTGGAGCTCACATAGAAGACGTGGAGTTAGAGCATCAGAACTCCTCCATCTGGGAAACCATGATAGGGATCCCTCCTTATCCTCACATAGAAGTGCACCAGCAGAGATGACCTGGGCCGCGAGTGTGCATTTGAATCCACCTGAAACCTTGCCCTTGCACTTGGTTTTCTAGCATCCAAGATATAAGAAGTAGTTAACAAGCTAATTCAAGTAGTGTAAGAGTAGGAGCAAGTCTTGTAAGAGGCATAGTGATGCCAACACAAATGGCTTTGTTTTTATATGAGATTACCTTTTTGAGTGTATCATCAACACAGAATACAGGTGCACCAATTTTGAACTAACTTCTAGGAGTGGTAA
Source organism: Taxus wallichiana var. yunnanensis (assembly GCA_018340775.1). NCBI lineage: Eukaryota > Viridiplantae > Streptophyta > Pinopsida > Cupressales > Taxaceae > Taxus > Taxus wallichiana. Next base: position 278,211,833 of record CM031244.1, read on the forward strand.
CACTTTGCAAACTGTCAGGGTGTAGTCCAGTTCTATTGTTGGGACATAGGGAAGTACATCTTCTAGTCCGACCCCAGCTACAGGTTCGGGATCAAGAGACATAGGTAGCTCTAGTTCTGGTGGATCTAGTAGTTCTAGAGGTAGGGGAAACATATGAAGTTCTGGATCAAGTGGGTAAGGTCCACACCAACCCTAGAATATTTACATGGAGATGTCTCTTCATCTTCTAGACTATAGGGGCATAGAAGATGTTGCTGAACATGTGCATATGTGTGAAATACTATGGCATGCAAAAGGAAACACGGATTCTAAATGTAGGGCTAGCCAATTTTATACTACGTTACAAGGGCATGCACACAACTGGTACAGAAGTTTGACCCTGATCAGACTTGCGTAGACTATACAACTTTAAAAGATGCATTCCTTAAAGAGTTTCACATCCTTGAGTTTGAGCAGAAGAGTATAAGTACACTCAAGGATATTAAGCAAGGCACTACTGAGAGTGTTAGAGAGTATGATGCCCATTTTAAAACGCTATTATCTAAGCTTTCTTATGATATACACACAAGCCAACATGCACAATGGTTCGTTGGGGGCCTAATTACCCCTTTTAGAAGGGCATTATCACATAAGACATACATTGATCCATGCAAAGCACTTGAAGCAGCCTTATGCATTGAGGCAGTTGGAAGTATAGATACAGGGGTAAGCCCATTTTTAGAAGCATAGATCATAGCTATGGAAAATAGTTAGAGAAACTATTAGCAAATCCAAAGACATGAGTTGCACACAGAGGATTTGGTGCACAGATTGTGAAGTGGAAGGTCACACAAAGGATAGTTGTCCTCATAGATCAATACAATCATTTTTGTTGGATTGTGAGATATGCCATTTAAACCATGATGTTATCTCGCTTCCCATTATTACAACGCATGATAAGGAAGAATGTTTCAAGCTACTGTAAAATCTACATGTCCACAACTCATGACATAGAAAACTTCAATGATTGGTCAGATTCATGATGCTATAGATATTGGTGTACAACAAATATGAGTTTCAAATAACTCTAAAGGAAAGAATGAGCATTAGGAATAGGATCACAATCAGGTGCACTATGATCGGAATGAAGGGCGTTTTGAAGGTGGTCATGGTAGAGGTTGAGGATACTGCGGTGGATTTGGAGGATGAATCTGTGGTAATGGAAGAAGTGATTTTCCTCGCGAAACATGTTATACATGTGGATCTCTTGACCACTATAGGAATGAATGTCCTCAGAATATTATATGTTCTTTTTGTGGAAAGAACCATAGCTATGAGGAGTACCTGAACTTATATGAGCATCTTAGTACGCAACATATACAAGAAAACAAAATCACGTGGATGGTTAGGATACATCACACTGTTGAAAATAAGTGGATGCCTAAGTTGGAATCAGATTCCAAGGTGTTGCAAGTAAATATCATGACCCACGCTGTGGTAGCATGTGCCAGAGAAGCATTACAGTAGAAGCCTACCATTACTAAGGAGGAGGTTCTACATGCATGGTACTCAGATCCTACCCATCAAAATGAAGTTTATTAAGAAACCATGGAAGTTCTTAGGAATCTTCAGGGTGAGATACAATACTTAAAAGAGTAATCAAGGAAGATGGAGCAAAAGAAATCATTAGAGATGGTCCAAACTGATATAGATGACTTGATAAAATTATGCAAACTATTGCACCAAGAGAATATCATTCCATTGTTAGGGAGTTGGTTAAAAGGAAACACTCCACGTGCAAGTGTTGAGACTGGATGATAGATCTTGCATGCGAATCTTCCCCCTCATAGCCTAGATTATGAAAAATAAATAACTTTGAATGTTTTTGTGGATGGGTGGCTTTTGAGTAATATACTTATTGATACATGCAAAGAATTCAATGTTCTTACCTTAAATGCATGGGTACAAATGGAGAGACCCCCATTATAGCCATCCTCTAATGTATTGTTCATGGCTAATCGCACCAAGGCGACTCCTCCCATCGTAGTTCTAAAAGATGCATCCATTACTATAGAAGGAGCCAAGTTCACTGGAGATTTTGAGGTTTTAGCGCTGGCAGAGTCGATAGCTTCCCAAATCTATTAGGGCATCCTTAGTGCTATGAAAATAATGTTGATCTTCAATTCAACAAGGGTTATATCAGTTTTGAAAACAAGGAGGAAAGATTTATTATCCCTTTAACATATGGAAAATATGCGCCCTATGTTGAGCCCTTAAGTGAAGAAGATTTGAATAGGATTTATGTACGTGTCATCCGAGATCCAAAGATGTTTGAGCCAACTAAAGAAGGAATAATTTAGTGGGAGGATACATAGTCTATTAGTGATACTACAAGTGTTGCTTGTGATAATTGGGATCATAGAACTTATGAGTTGGTATGGCATGAAGTAAAACGAATATTCCCTAGAGGAAAAAAACCGTGTTATGTCAGGAGGATAGGTAACAACTCGTACCTTGTTACATTATAGAAAGAGATCCTATGGTATTTTTGTGCGCCATGGAAGAACAATGGATAGACCCATTAGAAAGAAGAAATATGCTAGCATATACACTACATGGGATAACAAAGATGCTAGTGGATGGCCCACAAGGATAATCTTATAGGATGGAATGAAATTAGGATTGCTCTTGCTACTAGGTTCTTCAGAGCAATGCACCTACTCAAATATATACTTATTATGGTAATCAACCTGTTCAGCACCACGTTTAAAAGTGTGAGAGACTCTGGATAGAAGGGTAGGAATCTTTACCACCTTTGTTATAGGTGTACAAGTTTTATTCCACTTTATAGGGATGCACACGTGCTTGGTATGTATATGTAGAACTCCATAGAGAGACCGGAAATTGGTAGGATTTAATTGTAGGAATGGCCCAGACATTTGAATTCTTCTCTACAAAGCCTCCGATGGAAGAAGCATTGAAATTCATCAAGTGCTTAACTATGGGAGATAGTGCTAAGGTTGAATAACTCCTTCAAGAGTTATTAGATGAAGGAAACTCAGGAGCACATATTTTCAAAGAAATAGAGGCTGATGCCATACTACTTCAACGTAGTTTCCTTGAGAAAGAAAAATTAAAAATGGTCTACTTAATGGATGTGGAAGTAGTAGAAAATTTGGATGTAAACCATTCAATAGGTAGGTGTGAGGTGTTGGATAGTGTAGATAAGACCACACGTGCCTATCATGAACCTATGAAGAAAAATAAGGTGAATATTGGATCAGAGGTTGAGCCTAAGGAAGCCATAATTGGGGACTATTGGTTAGACTCTGAAGTGGCAAAACCATTGAGTTAATAAGGGATTACCAGACCTATTCCCTATGGGGTACCATGAACTTAAAGGCATGCATGAATCGTTAGAGGATATGAAGATAAAACTTAAAGAGTGTACACACCCAGTTAGAAAGAGACCCTACATGATGAACCCCAACTTGTGTGAAAAGGTCAAAGAAGAGATTGATAAAATTCTTAAGTATGGAATTATCAAGCCCTTTGATGAATCATAATGGATTAGTCCAATGGTGATCAGTATCAAGAAGGATGGGTGAATTAGGATTTTTGTGGATTATAGGGAGTTGAATGTTGCATGTGTGACTGATCCCTTTCCTACACCATTCACTGAGGAAATACTAGAAGGCATTGTAGGGTATGAAATCTATTCATTTACAGATGGGTTATCTGGGTATCATTAGGTTTGAATTTCCCAGGAGGATCAAGAAAAGACTATGTTTACTACTGAATGGGGTAGCTTCACCTATACTGTAATGTTGTTTGGTCTGAATAATGCACCTACTATATTTTCATGCATGGTTGTTCAAGCATTCAAGGAATTTATTCACTTCTTATAGGTCTATTTAGATGATTGGATGGTGTATGTATTAGCTAAGAATCATTGTGATAATCTACACTTAATGTTTGAAAGATGTAGATTAACTCGAGTATCTCCTCAACATCAAGAAGTACATATTTTCTAAACCATTCGGGATATTACTCGCACATAAATCTGCAAGGAAGGGTTATTGGTTGATCCAAAGTTTGTATTCATTATATGCCTAAGGGAGCTTACCAGTCAGACTGAGGTGTGTGGATTTTTAGGTCATATAGGATATAACAAGAATTTTATCAAAGGATATGCCAAAATTTCCACACCATTGGAAGAGTTACTGAAAGGGAAATGTATGTTTTACTGGGGAGATCTGCAACAACGTGCATTCGAGACATTAAAGGAAAAGCTTACTACCGTGCCTATTCTACATTTTCCTTCGTGGGACTAACCCTATCATGTATATGTTGACACCTCTGGCATGGTCATTGGTGTGGTGTTGGTTGAACCTTGAGAAGGTATTGTAAATCATCCTATTTGTTTTTCTAGTAGAAATCTGACTCCTACGGAAAAAAATTACATAAATACAGAGTGCGAAGCTTTGTCAATGATCTATGCGCTACATAAATTCCACTAGTACCTACTAGCTACACCATTTATATTTTATACAGATCACATGGAATTGAAGTATTTGGTAAACAAACCTATTTTAAAAGGGCACATATGTTAATGGGTGATATTATTTTAGGAATTTGATTTCATGGTTATGGTGAAAATAGGGAAAAGTAATTTTGGACTAGACCATCTATCAAGAATACAGTCAGGAGAAGAAGCACAAGAAATTGAAGATACCATGCTAGATGCACAATTATACAGGTTACAATGAGCACCATTATAACTAGAGGACATTGTTGTCTTTCTATAAACAAGGATGGCACTAGAAGGAATGAAATCCTTGGAGAAGAAACAACTTGCTATATGCGTAACCCCTATATGTTAATCAATGGTGACCTGTACAAATTAGGCCGAGATGAAGTATTGTGTTGTTGTGTATTGGAACATGAGCACATGGATATTATGGAAGAATCCCATGGTGGTATTGCAGGTGGCCACTATTTCGGTGATGCCACTATGCGCAAGATTCTACTCACTAGATTATGGTGGGAGACCCTGTACAAAGATTGTAAGGAATTTTGTAAGGCTTGTGATCATTTTCAATGCCTTAGGAAACCCATTCAACAAGATGAAATGCCTCTAAGACCCATTACTAGTGCAAAACCATTTGAGAAATGGGATATAGATTTTGTGGGTCCTATTTCACTAGCTATGTGTAGAAATGGATCATGTTACATCATAACTTGCACATATTATCTAATAAGGTGGGAAGAAGCAACACCTACAAAGGATTTTACAAAGGGCCACAATAGCCAGGTTTCTTTGGAAAAATATTATTACAAGGTATGGATGTCCTTTAAGTTTGACTAGTGATAGGGGAACACATTTTCTTAATGAGACAATCAAAATTCTATTGATGAATTCATGATTGCACACCATAAGACTACACCCTATCATCCTTAGGAAAATGGGACTGACTGAGGCTTTCAACAAAATTTTGAGCTAGACATTGACAAAAATCTATGATGTTGGAAGAAAGGATTGGGATGATAAATTATCTGCAGTACTTTGGGCATATCAAAAACATATAAAAGGTTGAACAAAGCCACACCATTTCAGTTAGTGTTTGGCGCAAAAGCAATTCTTCCTATGGAATTTATGTTACCTTCTTTACGTATTGCATGCACTAGAGGTATTGTTGATGAGAAATCCTTAGAAGAACACATTGAACAGTTAATCCAATTAGATGAACAATGAGCCATAGCACGTTGGAGTCAAAAACAAGAGAAGGCCAAGTAGAAAGCATGACATGACAGACACATCAAGGATAAAAAGCTTGAGATAGGACAGATGGTGATCCTTTATAATTCTAAGTTTTTACACCATCTAGGTAAACTCAAGGTACATTGGTTAGGGCTGTATGTTATCACTCACATACTCAAATCAGGTGCTTGTTAGTTAGAGGCACTTGATGGAATACGATTACCCGGTTACTTCAATGGGAGTAGGTTGAAGCCATATTATAAATACTTCTTCTTGGTTTTTGTAATAAAGTAGTGTTTTCATGTAGATTAGGTTTTCAATTCTACATTTTATTAATGTGTTTCCTTATTTGTTGCTATGCTTTGTCAATTTAGTTGGTGTGTTTATGTAATAAGCGCGTTTATACGTTAGAAGCTAATTACTATTTGAAGAATTTTTATGCACAGAGGATTGCACATACCCTTAGTGTGGGGTAGGTTATTGATATCTAGGTACATGACTAATGGAAATAATTCCACATGAAAGGAACTATCTTTGGGTGCTATTCAAGGTTGGAAAATTGAAAAAAAGGGGATTTCTGGACACAAGGACCATAGATAGAGAGGAGTGAAGAAACAAGTATAACATGAGGTAAGCAGGGCTGGGAAGACTACCAGTGGAAGGTGTAGTGATGAGGTACTCAGTGCATGAAATCACACGAAGAGAAGTCTGCATATAAAAGGTAGAAGGACGTGTTATAAGGTTATAGTTTGGGTGCGAGGATGTACCGCATGGAAATAATGAAAATGGTCACTTAATGAGAGGATTTTTGGTAGGTGGAGGAGTAATAAATGCACTAACTTTTGAAATTATATATAAGGATGGGATATGAGTTCATTTTTACCATTGTAATTGAAAGAATTTGAAAAGGGTTAAGTGCAAATGAGCTAAGAAATCATATTGAGGTTCAAGAGTATGAAACTAGATGTGAGGAGATGGGTCATGCATAGAAGAAGCTTACGTTCCCATAGGTGAAGGGTTTGAGTAAAGTAGATGCATTACAAATGAGCTAGGGCATGCAATTTCCACTAAGGCACAAAGATTTAAGCTAGGGTTTCAACTTTCTTGACTACAAAGGGAAGAAAAGAGATATTTTTCAAATGGCACCAAAGAAAGCACCCGGTAGGAGATAAAGGGAAGAAGAAGGTTGAAGTGGAAGAAGAGATTGCTCCTAAGAGTAATTTTTCAGAAATGTAGTATCCAAAGGGTATGATTGTGGGACAAGAATGGGATTCCCATATCCACCAATGTAAAATCAATGACTACAACCATCGAACATTAGATAATAAGAAGGAGCTTGATGCATTACTGAGAATGAAAACAAACAAGCACACAATGAGAGGATATGCCAGTATATGATGACACTGGTGAGAAGTTGCTGAAGTAGAATGGAGTCTACCAGCTATATGAGATGCCATATTTTGGAAAGTATGAACCATTGTATCGATGGTTGATGAGCAGAGTCCATGAGGACTTCTTCTACTTTGTCGGATGGAGGGTAAGAATCACAACTGCTTTGATTTCAATAGTGACAGGACTAAGGGCCTTAGGGTTAGATATAGATAATGATTTAATTGATAAGGCCGTAATCCTAGAGACAAGGAAAGAGATGGGGTATACCAAGGGTCCGTATGGCATGGACATTGACAAGTTGAAGAATTACCCAGTAGTGTAGGAAGCTGTACATTTTGTGACAAAGTTGAATGACCAAGGAAGGTGGTCACAAGTAATCACATTTTGGTTGTTTACATGTCGCTAAGTAGATGTCTCAAGGAGTGGTATACAACATTTCAGATCACATAACAAAGAGAACCATCGAAGAAGTGTGAACAAGTGATAGAATAAGTTTGGCACTATGTTATTGTCCTTAGTATTCATGGAGATTGGGGTGCTGATGGGCCAAAGGAGAAGATTTGGGAGTACCCCACGGAACACAAGTCACCTGCGGAAAGGTTTGGCAAGTACTTGTGCAATGGATCAATGAGTGGACCATTCAAGCAGAGGGAAGAGATGTGGTATGATAGACTCCATGTGGAGTTCAAGGAAGAGTGGCACATACCCAAGGATTTTCCTTTGGTGGTGGGTAAGGCAGTTCAATTTTCCATATACCAACATTTTTGCATCACATGATTTGTGATGAAGGATGGGGCTTAGAGCCCATGGTGCAAATTTTCATATGCCTTCATAACAAGGTATTTCCAGAATCATTCCATCGGTTCTCAGATGTGTGCCACTTAATATATAATATAGACAAGGTAGATTGTGACTACCACACTCTAAGGAAGAAGTATGTATATCTAGGGCACAATGCATACATTGAAATACTTATTTCAGATATTATAAACATGAAACCTATGAGCTTAGTAGTTAGGGAAACTAGAGTAGTGCTTGTGTACCTACAACTTAAACCCAAGTTGGAGAACACTAAGTATGTGGAGAATGAGTTCATGCTTCTAAGGCTATCAAAGGGTGAGAGGATAATGGAAAATTCTCCAACACCCAAGCCCACAAAAACAATTCAAGTTGATGATGAAGAAGAGGAGCATGAGGATAGTGGTGGTTTGGAACATAGAGGTAGAAGACAACCTCCAAATAAGGATGAAGATGAGTACACAACTACTCCACCTCAGCCATAAGAGGGAGATGAGGAGGAATTTGATGTAGTCCAAGGAGAGCATTGTTTCAAGAGAGTATTTAGGAGGATAAGGACCCAAGGTGCTACTCCGTAAATAGTGTGCAAATCACCTCAACTCTCTCCATAAAAGGAGACAACTGAGAAAAGGAGAAGGAAATTAAATTTGAATGAGGAAGTAGAAGAGTCGAGGAAATCATGCCCAATTCTCCTACACCTCCAGAGAATGTAGAGGAACAAAAATATGAATAAATGAAGGATGGAGAAGAGGAATAAAAAGGGGCAGAAGAGACAACAACAAAGACTGCTCAGGACATAGCAATACAAGTTTCCAATCTAGAAGCCCAAGTTGCTAAGCAACCTAGATCAAGAAGAACAAGTGGGGAGTATATTCCACTAGCCATGGGCTACACTAAGGACACAGTAAAATTGTCTACACCCATTTCTAGAGCACAATGACACAAAAAGAGTTATACAGATGGGAGTTAATGGATGAAGATATGGCGATGGTGTGCACAAGGAAGCAATTGTCATGGTTGATGCACATGCACATGGATGAACTAGACTTTGATGTATGTGAGGATTCATGTGTTTCAAGGAGGTTGAAAAATACACCTTAGGCCAAACACATAACAATAAAGCCTATTGTTATGTCTGATGAACAAGTGAGAAATGCTTTGGTAAAGGTCTCGACAGAGGTCACACAATGGAATATGGATAAAGTTGTGACAATTAGGGTGTTGAGGGAGGAGATCAAGAATAAGGATGAGGAGATAGCACACCTAAAATAGGAAAAATACTTGGCAAAAAGAAGAACATAGTGTTTATCAACATGGTAGAGGAGATTGGTGATAATTTCATGAAGGCTAGGCCACACTTAGAGCCAAAGGTACCCAAGATGTTTCCTTCGGAAATACATTATGTCAGTACATTGGTGGACTTAGTACTTGAAGATGAACCTTTGTGCATGCCTAAGCCAAAGGATCTAGCATAAGAAGCAGAGTGAGAAAAGGCTTCAGTGATGCGGAAGATTGCATCATATGAAGGATTACTTCAGAGCTTACAGAAGAAATCAAGAAGGTGGATCAAGCGCTGAATATTTGTACAGTCACTAGAGGTTATTATAAGGACCATGACCATTTTAGAATACAATGAGGTCCTAAAGGCCATGAAGGATGAGACATTGGGCCATGCATAATGATTAAAACTTGTTAAGAAAAAGCATGAGGCCCTTACAGTAGCTCAGAACCACATAGGGAAATGTTGGATGAGCTTGGAAAACTCATCACTCAAAAGATGGACTTGTTGGAAGGGAGAATGATTGGCATGTCCAGCATTATGTTGGTATTACAAAATGAAAAGGGAGATATTGCAAGGGATGAATTAGAGTCAATTGTAGTGGATATTCCAGAGAAAGTAGAGGTCACACTCAATGAATGACAAACCTTAGAGGTGGAAATAAAAGAGGAATATCTAAAATTGATTATTCATGTTGAAGAAGAAGATACTACAGGGTAAAAAAATTGTTTTATTCATCAAAATTATTTCTATTCTTCTATTCATATTCTTTGATTCATTTTGAAGACAACCATTTCCAGGAGGAAATGCAACTAGTGTGGGGTAATGTTGATTGGTTAGACTCTAGCACTTAGCGAAGGAAATCTTGTGATTTGGACAATGATGGCAAAAACAAAGTAATAATAATTACTGTATATTATATTTTCTGTCCACAATATCTTGTGCAATACATTAGGCTAATATATAGCCATCATAATAGAAAACCAGTACCCTATAAAATAGGAACCCATACAAACAAATAACCCGTTAATAGATTTACGGGTACAACAATAATAATATGATCTAAGTATGTAATATTGTTTATAACAATATTACAAACCACCCAAACTATAATGTAAACATTAATATTTATTTTCCTAACATTCCCCCCCTTAATGTTTACATGGTACAACATATCTCGTTCACTGATTGTAGCCTGCCACCTCTGTGTGCTCATGATCAACTCCGTAAATGTGCAGCATTGGGCTTGCACAAAACTCGAACATGTGCCAATGCACATTTCTTCCACTGATGGTTTTCTCCGGCTTCTACCAACAACCTTACCAATTGGTTTTGCAGGTGTACCAATAACCTTTCACACTTGGTTTTGCAGGATCACCAAAAACCTTACACAATTGGTTTTGCAGGTTTACCAAAAACCTTACACAATTGGTTTTTACAGGTTTACCAAAAACCTTTCACAATTGGTTTTTACAGGTTTACCAAAAACCTTACATCATGATTGCTACAATACTTTTGATCAATATTATACAATGTCACTACAAAAGGGAATCATGTAGGAAATATTGCTACCAAAACTGAACAATAAAACATAATGGAAATGGAACAATGAGACCATGTTCCCCCCCTCATTGTGAACATTTCACTTATTCAATCCAAAATAGGAACTCTTAAATCATACTGCACACAATAAACTGCAATTCAGAAATGAAAGAACACTTACACACACACTGTCACCACAACTTCATGCGGCCCGTTGTTGGCAACTGATGAGAGGTCGCTGAATGACCTCCATCCTCCTGTGCCTCCGTCCTCCAGTCAAAAATCATCTAGAAGAGAAAATCTTCATCACTTTGATGTGCGGTATTTTCTTCCTCTTCATTTTCTCCTTCTTCATCAACAATCATGGCATTATCTTGTAGTTTCCCATCAAGTAAGTCTTGTGCTCTTTTTCTGCAATTGTTAGATATATGACCAGGTTGTTTACAATAGTAGCATGTAAATTGTTTCTTCGGTCCTTTAGAGGTTGAACCGTATTTGGGCATTTTCTTACCAAATGCTTTCTTGTTTCTGCCAAACATTGCAGTCTCCTCTGGTTCAACAACCATAATTCTTTTTTCTTCATCTAACAAAGAAGAAATAAGTTCTTCTAGACTTGGATTTATTTTGCTTAATGTAAAGACCATATTAGAATAACATGAAGGCATGCTATTAAGTAATACTGCTTTAGCATCATCATCAGGTACATCTACTTTTATGCCAGCAAGTTGATTACAGATAGATCGAAACTTACTGATATGCTCCACCATGCTCTCACCTTCTTCCATCTTGAGGCCGAACAATCTTTGCTTTAAGGATATCGCTGCACTTCCCATTTGTGATCCAAACAATTTGTTCAATGTCACCCAGATTGTATGAGAGGACTTTTTTAAGTCTATATGATGTAGATAAGCATCTGATAGACCCAATCCGATAATTGCTGTAGCCTTTCGATCTCTGCTGTCCCATTTTATTGCTTCATCTGCATTTGTCGGTTTTTTTTCTTTTCCATCAACAATATCCCATAAGTCTTTGTTGATTAGGAATAATTGAGTCCGCACTTGCCAGGTATGAAAATCTTTGCCTTCAAATTTTTCAATGTGACTCAACTTATTCATTATGAATTTTCACACAATATGGACGTCGGATTCTACCGAGAATGCGTCCGTGCAATAACATGTAAAAAGTAATTAAAGAGACTTAACAATTTTTCACAAACTACAACAAGCTGGTTAAGAGTAACTAAGAGCCATAATTTCCCTAACCTCTATAACATGTGTATGCTTTGCTAAGAAATGCAAATACCTTGGAAAAATACTTGCCTTTATTTGTCTGCCTGATCTATAGCTGGATGCGACTCAATGTGTATAAAAAAATTCCAACGTAGATCTCTGCGCCTGCAGCTTGTGTGGACCGGAGATCACTGTAATTCATGGATCTATGCACCCACAGCCAGACCGTTCTGTGGAGGAGATGTGTCGAAGCACCATGCAAGGCTAGATAATAATAATTTTCCTATTGATAAGGACAAATTAACATTCACGGCTCAGTAGATATTGCTGCGACTGCCATGCATGGTCATGCCAAACACTGGATCTGCAGAACTCAGAGCTTGATACTAGGAACAATGGGAAAACTTGTGCGCCCACCATAACATGAGTTTATATCAGAATCTTCTTGTGGCAGAACAAACACAGACGGAATCCACAACTACAGGGAACAAAATTGAAGTCCGTGACATCCAAATCCTCATAGCAAATTGGGCAAGACAACGGCACTGGAACTGATGGAGCAGAGGTGTTGTGATGGTTATTATTCCATTCGATCTGTAAATGTCTGCAGTAGTTCGCTAACACTTAATTTGTAGAATAGCCGCAAAAATCAGAGGCCGAATTTGATCAAAAACCTCTAAACCTCGTTCCCTCCGATGGAATTTGTGACTCATTCCATCGATTCCTCTCTGCGGATAATCCAAGCTATGCAATAAAAAACCAATGCATCATGCATGCGTTGAATAAGCACATTCCTGAAAGGAATCTAAACTGAGAGTTTGGCAGATTCAAAAATGATAGAGATGCGACCCATTTATGCCGTGTTGTTTCAAAATCTGATCCGTATCAGAATGTTACACAAAGAACGAAATTATTAAAAAAACTAAGAAACACTTGTATGCCACTAATATACACTCAAATCAAATCAATATGACTCCATAGCCTTCTTGAAAAACCTACTCTGATACCAAATCTTGTGATTTGGACAGTCGATGGCAAAAACAAAGTAATAATACTCACTGTATATTATATTTTCTGTCCCCAATATCTTGTGCAATACATTAGGCTAATATATAGCCATCATAATAGAAAACCAGTACCCTATAAAATAGGAACCCATACAAACAAATAACCCGTTAATAGATTTACTGATACAACAATAATAATATGATCTAAGTATGTAATATTGTTTATAACAATATTACAAACCACCCAAACTATAATGTAAACATTAATATTTATTTTCCTAACAGAAATACGTAAGGTTTGTATGGGAGAGTAGAGCACATTCAAAGGTACGAAGTATAGGAAAGCATCACGCACAAAGAATAGAAACATGTTCAAGACTTAGTCATTTTTATGATAAGGATATATTTTTGGAGATAGCGTACGGAGCACATAGACCACCAAGGACTTGCATGACACACATTGGCTATTTATGGAGGATCAACTACAAAGAGCTTTGCATGGAAACAATCTAGGAATAGATATACTATCACAATTAACTAACAATATTCTATTGTTAGCGCATTTGTATGTGTGACTATTTTTGTAACGACATGTGGCTAATATTAGCATGTGACCTATTTTGGGATTATATAAGCAAGTAAAGGCAAGTCCCCACCATTATAAATATGTAGTGAACTATGTAGTATATATATAAGAGACATATAGAGAGAGAGAGAGAATATACACATATGAGAACTAGGGTATAGTGAGATTATGCTAGATCTGTTATGTGCATGAGCATAAACTACATTATTGTAATGAAGCTTCTATGTATTTACTACAATTAATATAATGGAGATTATGGACTGAATCAAGGTGTTATCATGTTTACAGTTCAATATCGCATGCTTGATTTCATTATGGTTATCCTTTAATGTTGTTATTTTCTAGATCTAGGTCTGACTATGCACTTTGTATGAAAGATATATTAATTATAGATCTGAATGATTAAATTCTTCATCATGCTAACATCCTGCAACAACAACCCTAAAGAGGGGCCTGGTACCTTTGCATGCTTTGGGTGAGTGCTCAGTCTAGGCTGAGTGATGTGCCAACACGCCTGGTTATTGTATTGTTGAATTCTAGGTTGCATCACAAAGAATGAACTCTCACTCTGCAACATCCTTTATCTCAACTGGAAGAATTAATTCTAGATAATCTTCTTTTATCTCACTTTCAAAATTATATCATCCAGCTTAACATAACTTCTATATTCTTTGGAATTCCCATTGCAATAGATTCCAACTCATCTTGGGAAATTTCTCCCTTCTCATTTTGTAACACCAAAACAATGTTGGACATAGTAGACATTCTTCCTTCCAACAGATCCATATTCGCGCTATATGTTTTCAAATCTCATCCAACCTTTCCTTATGAGGGTCTTGTGCTGCTACAAGGGCCTTGCACTTTTGCTTGACTAGCACCAATCATTTTTGTGCGTCCTAATGTCTCATTTTTCATTTCCTTCAAGACTTCATTTTCTTCTACTATTTTCTTGATTTTTATTATCGCTCTGGAGCTGCAAAAATATTCAATGCCTAGTCCACTTTCTTCGAGATCCTCCTGAAAGGTTTGAAGAAATGCCTTGTATGATGAAATATTTCTAACTAGTGAATCCTTTTCTCTCTCTTCCTCCTTTCTGGGTCCTTTGGTGCTGGCATGTGAATTGGTCCATCCTCAAGCACCAAATTGACTAATATATACACATAGTGCATAGCCAAAGGGAACCTTTCAGGTACCTTGGACTCCAAGTGCGCTTTATTTTAGGACATGATTTCTAATCTCCTTTGCCATACTTTTGATGAATGCTTCATTATTATTTTGTCCTAAGTCCTTCTCTCCCTTCGAGATGTGGTATTTATGTAGCTTTAGAGTTGATATATTCATGTAGCACTTTGATAGTATCATATTTGTCTATGTTCCTTTGCGCCACCTCTCGTAGAAATTTTCACCAAGGAATTATTCAACTTTTCATCAAACATAACAATGGGCTTGATAGTTATATGTCTCGGGTTTAGGGTGCCTTCTTCAATATTCTTGACACACAAGACTCTTCACATACATCAAAATCTAGCTCATCCATATGTGTGTGCATAGACCAAGAAAATTTCTTCCTTGTGCATGCGGTGGCCATGTCTTCATCCATCAGCTCCCATCCATACAATTCTGTAGGGCTCACCATGTTTTAGAAATGGGAATGGAAAATTTTACTTATGTCCTCAACGCATAGCCCAAAGATGGAACATTATACTCTCCACTCACTCTTTTTGATCTTGGCCCCTTAGGAACTGGAGCGCCAAGATTTGGAGTCAAATATTCAACATTTTGCACAACATCATGTTCTATTCCTTCTAATTCCTTTACCTCCTCTTCTCCATCCTTCATATCTTCACCCCTGGGTTCTTCTACTTCTTCTAGTGGTACAAGGGTACTAGGCGCAGCCTCTCTGCAGACTCCTCCACCTCCTCATTCAGCTTTAACTTTATCCTTCTCTTCTCGCTTACCTTTTCTCGAGGAGAGAGCCGCAGATGAACTTCGTATTGATTTTGGGGTATCACCTTAAGTTATAATTCTTCTGAACACCCTCTTAAAGTGGAATTCTTCAGGGACTTCTCCTAATTCTAATTATTCATATCCTTCTTCCTATACCCGGGTGGAGGACTTGCATGCTTAGCTTATACCCTATCCATGGGTTACCTTCATCCCCTATGATCCAAGCCACCACTGTCCTCATGTTCTTCCTCCTCATCATCTACCTCTACCATTTCTGTGGGCTTTGGAGCTAACACGTTCTCCATTGTATGCTTACCCTTAGGTAGCCCCAGGGAGCACAAACTCATTTTCTACATATTTTTTACCCTCCAAATTAGGATTAAGCTAAAGGTATATAAGCACAGCTCCACTGTCTCCAATCACCAAACTCATAGGCTTCATGCTTATCATGTCTGAAATTAGCCTCTCAATATAGGTAGTCTGACCTGGATATACATATGTCTTCCTCAACATGTGGTAGTCACAGTATACCTTGTCTGCAACAAAATTAAGGCGGCGTGCATCAAGAAATGGTGGACTGATGCTCGAATTAGTGCACTATGAAGGCACTCAATAGTTTATACCAGGGGCTCCAATTCTCATCCTTCATTACAAATCACACGATGTAGAAGTGCTGGTACATTGTGAACTGCACTGCCTTACCCACCACCGAAATTAACTCCTTATGGATGTGCCACTCCTCTTCAAATGTTGTGCTTCACCAATCATACCACATATCTCGACCTCTGCTTGAATGACACAAGTACTTTTCAAATCCTTCTGCAAGGGACTTGTTTTGCATGGGATATTCACAGATCTTTTTCTTTGGCCCATCGGGCACTCCGATCTCCATAAATACAAGGGACAATAGGATAACACTAAATCACCTTATATGCTTCCTCATGATAGTGTCAGTACCCAAATTTAATCTCATCATGGATTTTACAAGACACTCGATGAGGTTGATAAATGGTTTATATGTCATTTTTTACAAGACACTTAGGGAAGATAAATGGTTTATTTATTTGACTTTATTTGACTTGTTGGCACTCATGCTTTGAAGAAGTGGGTAGCACCTTGGAAGGATTTGATCTAATCCTCACTATTTTAGGTTGTGCCTATCAACCAAGGTAAGAGAACCTATATTGTAGCCTTTATTTTATGAAGGGGGTGAAGATATCCTTGTATTATGTAGATTATATGGAGATGGCCTTGAGAAAACATGATCAATTTCCCATTATTCAAACTCAACAGAGTTGTCACTACTAAATGATGGAAATGATTTCAAGACAAGGCTAAGGCTACTAAAGACATGGTATGATCCTGATTTGCTTTGTGCATTTTTGTAATTGGATTATATTCTTTTGTTGACACACAATACTATGTAGGGTTATTATAGGTAGAATGAGTTAATTTGAAATGAATTTTGGGGTGGGAGATATTCATACAAGACTAACCAGAATTTGCCAACTTATCTGAGGACCTTTGCAAAACTTGAAAGACTCAGATAACAAAAATTCTTCAAAGAGGTTAAGGTGTTCCTTCAACCAGGATATGTGCATTAAATGGAAGCCCATATCTTCACTCTTCCGATTTATCACAAAATCTCAGATGATTTATCACAAAATCTTGAGTGAATTTAAATTTTTTTATCCCTTCATCAGATGAAAGATCTTCTAATTCTAGAATTGCAAATGCCACTAAGTTGTTACTAGAATTAGATCTGCATGATCAAAAGGAAATTCCAAAACCGGATTGCAATGAAGTAAGAAACACAAATTGAAAACATTCTCAAGCATAAGTAAATGCAAATTTTACTAAGAGACAACATAAAATAATCAAGAATGACCAAATTTATTAGTAGGGGAATGTTATAAGAACAATCTTAGAGCTTGTTAGTGGCTATACGTCTGAAACCAACCTAACATGGTATAAATTTGATGCAAAAGGGAGTTAAAATGGTTTTCAGGTGGTTTCTCAGAGAATGGGATTCTTCCCAGATTTTCCCATGAAAATTCTAAGTTTCTCCAAACATTTACATGACAAATTCATGCAATATATAACTTTTTCTCACTCACTCACTTTGCCCCTCAAATATTCCCTCCAAAAGTGGAATATTCGAAGCACCTTTTCTTTGCAATATTTCTAAAAATGACATTTAACAAAAAGTTACCAGTTGTTCTTTTAAAAGGTGAATCATTACAAAAATTTCATCATTCTTCAAAGTGGAAGCACGTTTTTCATTCCCATGCATGTAGATCCCTTTCATTTCATCATTTCAAATTTTCCCTTCCCAATTTTTACTCTATAACTTTGGATATGGTAATTCACATTTTTCATGAACCAAAGTAAAAATTCATTTGAAAAATGCCTTGGATTCACAAATTGAACCCCCAAATTGATTAATTCGGACCCTGCAGGCCAAGACGACACAAATTGGTAAAAAATTCGATGAAGATTGATGCAAAAAATGCATCTCCAAACTTCTGGAGCTCAAATGGTAGCCAAATTGGTGAAATGCATAGCTACCATCGATTTGTTCCTCAACTTAAAATTTGAGCCCTCCACGTGGTAGATCCGGGTAAAAATGGGCCTCGGGACGTCTTTTTACCTTTTTACTACTTTTGGAAAATTTGCAAAATTTCTTGATTTCCTCCACCACTCCATCGATGAGATTTGGGCCTAACATGTGGTGCAATATGACTGGATATGGAGTCATGGCTCAATTTTACATATTTTGCATCTTTTTAGACAAAGGAATTTTTTCAATTTTCCTCCGCGGCTCCGCCCTCCCGCAAGACATGTGTCCTCATATGATTGGCTAAGGGGCAATGCTCTCATTTCATATTTTAATCATATTTCGTGAAGGAAAATTTTTAACATTTCCTCCACTAGCCCACACCTCCACCATTGACTCGTGGAAAACATTGACTATTTCCCTCAGGCCCTCATGGGCTTTTTTGATACTTTGAGTCATTTGAATACAAGAGGAAAAATTTCCAAGTTGCCCCGATGGTCCGCCTCCCCACCTCTTTGAATTTTCAAATTTCCACGTGTCACCATGGTGCTCCTTGAGATGGTCCCAAAATTTTGATACTTTGAACAAGCACGGGTCGCCATGTGTCCTATTCCGCGAGGTCTATCTGAATGCTTGAAGTTCAGTGGAAGGTGCCACATGTCATGCTCTGAGGCAATCTCCTTTTGGCCGTTGAAAAGTCTAAGTAAAATGTAAAGCGAGCAGAGGCCTCCACGTTTCATGTCTCGGCGCTTCTTTGGAATGAAAATCAAGGGCCGGTCCCCAAACATGCATGGTTCCTCCATGTGTCTCCATGGTGTAACTTCAAGATGGTGCCCAAAGCATAGACCCTGAATGAGTAGAAGCTCGCCACGTGTCTTGTTCTCGCAAAATGTATCCATTTGCATAAAATTTGTCTAAGTTTGAGCCAAGTAGTGGAAGCCTCCATGTGTCCTCTCCGATGCTACTCCAAGGCAAATCCCAAAAGCAGATCTTCAAATGAGTGTCGTTCCTACACGTGGATATTTTAAGAAATGAGGCTTTTCATAGAATTTCTAAGTATTTAACCTAATCCAGCATCCAACCAAGATGTGCCACATTTCTCTATCAAATGAATGATGCAAATTTGACTAGGGAGAAACACCCATCAAACCGTAAAATCAAAGAAATGACCATTTGAGCATGAAATGAAATTTTATTCAAGGAAAAATATTTTAGAAATGTTACTGAAGACTCAAATACGTTCCTCGGGACACATCAATTCATTCTTCTTTGAGTATTTAGGAAAAACAACAAGAATAGCAAAATCTTGATTGTGGAAAATGGAGGAAATGGGAAAACATGATTTTTGAAGGAACAGAGCATGAGGAAAAAATATAGCTTTCAGAGAGGAAAAAAAACTAGGAGACAAATATGGACCCATACATGATCTTTGACCTAGGGGACTAAAAATGGTAACAAAGACCAGCCAAACACAATCATGGGGAAGGATAAAATGACAGAGGCTATAAATCAATAAATTTCTAAGGGCACAAATGGGGTGAGACAATTTTGATCACCAACACAGGCTCGACTCGAGGATGGGCACTCCTATGAGCGCCACAAGAACAAAAGTAGACCAAGTGCCAAAATATTATCCATTGGGTAGTGGATTCATCTTTGCAGGGTAGAGAAATAAATCCATCTCCAAAAACAAATAGAGAAACCAGCAAAAATAGGTCACCAAGGACCACGATGAACCAAAACACAAAACAAGAAACAAACAACCGACTATACACTATACAAAATATGTTTACCTTGATTCAGAGAGAACAATCAAGGAAAAATTTCAAGCGCTACATCCTGGATATGACCATGCCAAGAGGTTCTGATATGTTTTCCTCAACTGAAATATACCTCTTTTTCTTCTTTGTTCTATTTGTAAACCATCCATTTTCTCTAAAGCTCTTCCATTGTGCCTAAGTCACATTCTTCAACATTTTTCAAGGCTGAATCATAGACCAAATTCCCAGAAAATACAACATACTCAGGAGCTCTATTTTCAACACTTTCATATTCCCTAAAGTCCACAAAACTCACAAAGTTGTTAAGATCAACATCTACTTGCAAAACTTCATAAGATGCATTGTTTGGGTCTTCAATCAGATACATCATCTTCTTCTCTCCATATAATTTTACAAGGCTACCTTCAATGGGAATGGTGGAAAAAGACATATCCATTTGGACACTCCCTCCAACACTTGCAGCCCACTTTCTTGACAATAACATACCCCATTTGGCAGGGAAATCAATAATTACAACATCAAGTTTCAAATTCTTACCCGGATAGGCTGCAAGTTGCACCACCAAACCTTTGACACACCCAACAACTGGCACTTCCCTGGAATCCATGGCAGTACACTTGCCATACACTATTGTTACTTTGATATCTAACTCATTCATAACTTCCAAAGGCATGACATTGCATGATGCCCCAGTCAAACATATAATTATGTAGCAACTTATCCTTGATGATCAAAGTTGTGAAGAAAGGGTCAACACTCAACTGAGATTCAACCAAGAATGTTCCCAAATAGACCTCGGTGGTTCACCAAATTCTTCCAATGCTTGATGTCTTTCCTACCTCTGTAATAACAAGTGGAGCTTCAAAACATTCACATTTCTCTTCACAACAGCCTTCTCCTCTTTCAATCCCAAATACTCAAGTGCTCTCTTCTTGTGCTTAGGAATTCTAAGTAGGTCAATAATTGGAACACTAACCTTGATTTGGCTCAGAAATTGATCAATTCCATAGGGAATGTATTTAGGAAAAATAACAGTAGAAGGAGGGCTAGAAATTTCATCGGATGGCACAAGGTTTTAACATTTTGAGCATGGGGTGAAGCATAAATTTTACTTGGGACAACAGGGCTCTTAGTAAATGTTTCCTTCTTAGGAACTTATTTTGGAATATTTGAAAGCAATGGGGTTTTATTCTTGTCCTGAAGCCCAGATCCCTTGATAGCCTTACTTCTTTTGTTATACTCCTCTTGAAAACCACAATGTTCATAAGCAACTTCCTATCTTATTTTGAGGGTATACCTCCATCATACTTCTTAATCATCAATGCCCTCAAGTACTCAAAATCATTATTGGGAAGCTCAAAGGCTTGTACATTATCAATTTCTAAAACATGAGAAGGAGTAACAAGATGTACCCGTTGGATGTAATCCCAAAAGCTAGGCAACATCCTTGCACTTATCACTTCAGTAGATGTTTCTCCTTGACATGAGTGTGTAGGGAAGTCCATCATACAAGCATCATCATCCGTAATATAATCATCATCTTCCTCTTCAATTTTTTGATCTGTTTTAAATGGTGGATGGGGTAATAAACATCTGTCACACAAGTCAATATGATTTACATCATCAACAACAACCACTCTAACATTTAACGGATCGAGCATGCACAACCTTACTTTCCTTGGCCTAAGATTTTCTATTTCCAAATCCCATAGGCCCTTTACCTTTGTCATCAAATCTCTGCTCATTCCTATGGTGATTTCCAAATCTATCATGTGCTTGCTTCCTAGGATGACCTTGTGAATTTTTTCCAATTCCCTTCTCATCTATTGCCAACTTGTAGGAAATATCTTTGATAGCCCCTGCCAAAGTTTTCACCACTTCCTCCAAGTCTACACTCTTGCTTGCCTAAGGCTTGTTAGGGTTTACCAATTTAACTCCATCTCTCTTAGGAGGTTTCCTAATAGCCTTGATATTGTTTTCAATTTGAAGTGTCATGGTGAAGGCCTACCTTAAATTGCCGGATTTTTGTCCCTCAAGTAATATGTAGCCTTCTTGTCAAATGCATCGAATATTTTATCAAACAAGATTCATCACATGGTTTAAATTTACTTGGCGATCTCCTCAAATTTTTATTGAACCTTGTGTTGAATTCATGGATAGATTCATTTAGGTTTTTCTTGATATTCTCAAACTCTGATAAGAGGAATATGGGATTAAGTTTTGTCACCATATTGCAATCTGAATGCATTCTACATTTCATTCCATGAATCAATTGAATTATTTGGCAAGGCCTTGTACCAATCCCTAACATCCTCCTCTAAAGTGTGGACAAACAATTTAATGTACACATCCTCAAATCCAATTTCAAAATCCTCCATCATATTAATAAAGAGTTTCAAATGTTGATCACATGTTATGGCATTATTCCCTTGGAACTTTGGAAATCTACTTCTAACATCTTAAGGCACAACATTAGGATAACCAACCATTCCCCTAAAATTATTGGGCCAAAGGTATTAATGACAAAATGGAGGCCTAGGTGGAGGCTGAGCCATGTTGTTTGGGAGGTGATCTTGGGGGTGACACAAGATGATGAGGAGTGTGAGGTATTTGGGGCTCAAGAATGTGGTTCACAGATTGGTATTCTCTATGTGCTGATTTTCTTAGATAGTTTTATTAGAATTAAAACACACAGGTGTAGATTGAAAAGGAACTCACTAGGTACAATAGAAGGACCTTCACTAGTTAAAGTAAACAAGTTTATGAGAAGATTGCTTGAATCAGAATCACTGGAAGAAGAGTGATAATCCTCTATTAAAGGCTGATATCTCTCACCAATGGATATTCCTTTGCTTGATGTCTGACCTTCAACAACATTCCAAACTTTTCTTTCCTCTAAAATTGTCTTTCCAAATTCTTGAAATAGCTTTCTACTTGGGTCCCTCCTAAAGAGAGATCTTCTTCCTTCTAGGTTTGTAGATTTATATGACACACTTCACTTAATGTATGATAAGGTACTGTTATTTATCAAAATATAATAGCCAAGAGTCATCACTAAGGACTTTCACCCTAGTTTTTGTAAATGCACTATGAAGATCTATCAAATGATTGCAAATATTAGCACTATGCAAAGCTTAAACAAATGTGATTTTCTTTCACTCAATTTATCAAATATTGTGAAAAGTTTGAAACAACAAATTAGAGACACTTGAATATATCAAACTCAGAATTCTACTCTCATTCCTTCGTATAAATCTGATCAGAAACTGATGCTCAGCAATGTAGTTATACATAAATCACATAAAACGTATTACCATGGCTTTGAAATACTGAAATACTCCCTAGAAATGGTGCCATAAGCATGTTGATAGGCTCAAAATAATATGAACTGGAAGGAGATTAACAAATTAGTTTAGATATTGCATTCTTTCTCCTGAAATGGCACCATTTGGGTGTTGATGGGCTCAAAAGAATATGAACTGAAGTAGATTAACAAATTAGTCTGGATATTACATTCTTCATCCCCAACAGCAGCGGCGCCATTTGGGTGTTGGTACCCAAATTTAATCTCCTTCACAACTTGAGCTGCATCATGGATTTTACAAGACACTCAGAGGTAGATAAATGGTTTATATGTCATTTTGTAGCCGTGGAAGTAATTTATCTGACTTGTTGGCACTCAGGATTTGAAGAAGTGGGTAGCACCTTGATAGGATTTGATCTAATCCTCACTATTTTAGGTTGTGCCTATCAACCAAGGTAAGAGAACCTATATTGTAGCCTCTATTTTATGAAGGGGGTGAAGATATCCTTGTATTATGTAGATTGTATGGAGATGGCCTTGAGAAAACATGATCAATTTCCCATTATTCAAAATCAATAGAGTTGTCACTACTAAATGATGGAAATGCTTTCAAGACAAGGCTAAGGCTACTAAAGACATGGTATGATCCTGATTTTCTTTGTTCATTTTTGTAAATGGATTGTATTCTTTTGTTGACATATAATACAATTCAAGGGTATTATAGGTAGGATGAGATAATTTGAAATGAATTTTAAGGTGGGAGATATTCGATAAGACAAGACTAAGACTAACAGAATTTGCCAACTTCTTTGAGGACCTTTACAAAACTTGAAAGACTCGAGACAACATAAATGCTTCAAAGAGGTTAAGGTGTTCCTTCAACCAAGATATGTGCATCCAAATGGAAGCCCAGATCTATATTCTTCCACACAATATCTCGATGATTTATCACAAAATCTTGAGTTAAATAAATCGCAAAGCATTTAGAAATTTCTATTCTATCAAACCTAAGGTACCCCCAAAGGTTTACAATCAAATCTATCTCAAGGAAAGCAGAGTGAATTTAAATTTTTTATCCCTTCATCAAATTAAATCTCTTCGATTCTATAATTGAAAATTTCACTAAGCTACTACCAAAATTAGATCTACATGATCAAAAGGAAATTCCAAACACCAGATTGTAATAGGAGCAAGAAACAAAATTGAAAACATTCTAAAGCATAAGTAAATGCAAATTTTACCGAGAGACAACACAAAATAATCCAGAATGACCAAATTTATCAAGAGGGAATGTTATAAGAACAATCTCAGAGATTGTTAGTGGCTATACATCTACAACCAACCTAACATGATACAAATTTTATGCAAAATGGAGTTAAAATAGTTCTCAGGTGGTTTCTCAAAGAATGGGCTTCTTCCCAGATTTTCCCGTGAAAATTCTAAGTTTCTCCAACCATTTACATGACAAATTCATGAAATATCTAACTTTTTCTCACTCACTCACTTTGCCCCTTAAATCTTCCCTCCAAAAGTGGCATATTCAAAGCAACTTTGCTTTGCAATATTTCTAAAAATTACCTTTAATAAACTCACAAAAAGTTACCAGTTGTTCTTTCAAAAGGTGAATCATTACAAAACTTTCATCATTCTTTAAAGTGGAAGCACATTTTTCATTCCCCATGTATGTAGATCCCTTTCATTTCATCATTTCAACTTTTCCCTTCCCAATTTTTACTTTGCAACTTTGGATATGGTAATTCATGTTTTTCACGAACCAGAGTAAAAATTCATTTGAAAAATGCCTTAGATTCACAAATTGAACCCCCAAATTGATTAATTCGAGCCTGCAGGCCAAGATGACACAAATTGGCAAAAAATGTGATGAATATTGATGCAAAAAATGCCTCTCCAAACTTCTTGGAGCTCAAATGGCGGCCAAATTGGTGAAATGCACAGCTACCATCGATATATTCCTCAACTTCAAATTTGAGCCCTCCACGTGGCAAATCTGGGTAAAAATGGGCCTCAGATGTCTTTTTACCTTTTTACTAGTTTTCAAAAATTTGGAAAATTTCTCGATTTCCTCCGCCACTCCGCCGATGAGATTTGGGCCTGACACATGGCGCAATATGACTAGATATAGAGTCGCGGTTCAATTTTACACATTTTACATCTTTTTAAACAAAGGAAATTTTTTCAATTTTCCTCCATGGCTCCACCCTCCCACAAGACACATGTCCTCATATGATTGGTTAAGGGGCAACACTCTCATTTCATATTTTAATCATATTTTGCAAAGGAAAATTTTTAACATTTTCTCTGCCACGACCCAACACTCCACCACCGACTAGGGAAAAACATTGACTATTTGCCTTGGGATCTTAAGCTTTTTTATACTTTGAGTCATTTGAATACAACAGGGAAAAATTTCAAAGTTACCCCGATGGTCTACCTCCCGCCTCTTTGACTTTTCAAATTACCACGTGTCACCATGGTGCTCCTTGAGATGGTCTAAAATTTTTGATACTTTGAACGAGCACAAGCTCACCACGTGTCCTGTTACGACGAGGTCTGTTTGAATGCTTTAAGTTCAATGGAAGGCACCACGTGTCATGCTCTGAGGTAATCTCCTTTTGGTTGTTGAAAAGTCTAAATAAAATGCAAAGCGAGTGGAGGCCTTCATGTGTCAGCTTGGTGCTTCTATAGAATGAAACTCAAGGGCCAGTCCTCAAACATGTGTCATTCCTCCACGTGGACCTTTATGGTGCAACTTCAAGATGGCACCAAAGCATGGACCCTAAATGAGTGCAAGCTCACCATGTGTCTTATTCTCGCCAAATTGTATCCATTTGCATAAAATTTGTCTAAGTCTGGGACAAGTAGCAGAAGCCTCCACGTGTCCTCCCGGTGCTACTCCAAGGGAAAGCTTAAAAGAAGGTCTTCAAATGAGTGTCGTTCCTCCACGTGGACATATTTTTAAAAATAAGGATTTTCATGGAATTTCTGAAGTATTAATCCAATCCGCATCCAACCAAGAGGTGCCACATTTCCCTATCAACTGAATGATGTAAATTTGACCGAGAGAAACACCCGTCAAACCATAAAACACAAAGAAATGACCATTTGAGCCTAAAAGTGAAATTTTCTTCAAGGACAAAGATTTTAGAAATGTTGCAAGACTCAAATACATTCCTTGGGGACACATCAATTCATTTCTCTTTGAGTATTTAGGGAAAAAATGGCAGGGACAATAGATCTTGACTATGGAAAATGGAGGAAATGGGAAAATGCATGTTTTGAAGGAATAGAGCATGGGAGACTCAAAATACAAAGCTTTTCCAGAGGAACAAAGAAACAAGGAGACAAATATGGACCCATACATGATATTTGATCCAATGGTAGACTAAAAATGGTAACAAAACCAGCCAAGTAAAATCATGGGGAAGGCTAAAATGACAGAGGTCAGTAAATCAATAAATTTCCAAGGGCACAAATGGGGTGAGACAATTTTGAGCACCAACAAATAGTCTCTCGCAATATAGCCCGATATATTGTAAATTACTCCCGGGCATTCTCCTTGCAATGTGTAGGCACATCTTATTCACCTATGACCATCTCTCTTGATCATTCAATTTGGTCACGAGATGTGTAGTTGCATGTACCACTGGGGTACTTCTTCAATTTGTCGATATCCATTCCACATGGACCCTTGGTAAAAGTTAACTCCTTCCGTGTCTCTAGGATTTCTTCTTTATCTATCAAGTCACTATCCAGATCCACTCCTATGCCCTTTAATCCTGTTATTATTTAAATCAATGTAGTTGTAATCCTTACCATTAAATCTCAAAAAAGAAAAAAGTATTCATGTACCTTGCTCATAAACCACTAGTAAAAAGGTTCATATTTACCAAAATACGGGAGATCGTACAACTGGTAGACTCCAATCTACTTTAACAACTTATCTCCAGCATTGTCATACACTGGCATATCCTCTGTTATGTGCTTATTTATCTTCGTACTCAACAACACATCTAATTCCTTTTTATTATCTGATGTGCAGTGGTTATAATAACTTATTTTGCACTTACAGACATGATAATCCCATTCTTATCCAACTATCACACCTTCTGGGTATTACATCTCTGAAAAATTACTCTTGGGATCAATTTCAACCTTTAATTCCACTTTCTTCTTTCCCTTGGCTCCTACGACATGTCTTTTCTTTGGTGTCATCTATAAATTTCAACTTTTTGTCCTCTGTAGTGTGCAAATTCTTACCTTCTATCTTCTATAGCGAGTAAGTCTAAACCCTAGCTCAAATATTTGTGCCCTAGTTGAAGTCATGTGCCCTAGCTCTTTTGTAATGCTCTACTTCACTCAAACCCTTCACCAATGGGGACGTAAGCTTCTCTTGTGCACAAATATGCTCTCCACATCTAGTTTCACACTCTCTGCACCTCAACATGATTCTCTCAACTCATTTTCACTTAGCTCATTCAAATTTTTACGATTATAATGGTAAAAATGAACTCACATCCCATCCTTATATAGATTTTCAAAAATTTAGTGCATTTATTACTCCTTCACCTACTAACAATCCTCTCATTAATTGACCATTTTCACAATTTCCATGCGGTACATCTTCGTGCCTCAGCTATAACCTTTTAGCGTGCCTTCCTACCTTCTGGCTATAGACTTCTCTTCAGTGTGCTTCCATGTGCCTGAGTACCTCACCACTACGCCTTCTCCTGGTAGTCTCCATGGCCGCTGCTTACCTCATGTTATATTTTTCCTTTGTTTATCTCCATCTATGGTCCTTATTTGGAAGCAATCTTCTATCCACCAACTCTCTAAACTTGAATAGCACCTGTAGTAGTTTGTTCCTTTATGTGTACCCTTTTTTCAATAACCACCCCACACAAATGGTATGTGTAGTCCTATACACATAAAAATAATGCAAAATGGTAATTATCTTCTAGCACTCAAACACACTTATTTCACAGAACACCAACTAAATTGACAAAGCATAGTCTTATTAAAGGAATACATAACTAAAAACCTAATCTAAATGGCAAAATTGCCTTATTACAAAGACCAAGAAGACTTATTTATAGTAGGGCTTCAGCCTACTCCCATTGAAGTAACCTGGTAACCGTATTACATCAAGCGCTTCTAACTGACAAGCTCTTGTTTCAAGTATGTAGGTGATAAATTATGGTCCTAACCAATGTACTTTGAGTTTTCTTGGATGGCGTAAAAACTTAGAATCATAAAGATGCACCATTTATCCTATCTCAAGCTCTTTGTCCCTGATGTACTGTCATGCCATGCTTTCTACCTAGATTTTTCTTCCTTCGACTCTAGTGTGCTATTGCTCATCACTCATCCATCTTAATCAACTGTTCAATTTGTTCTTCTAATTCTTGTTCATCAGCTAGACCGCTAGCACACACAATACGTAAAGAAGGTAACATGAATTCCATAAGAATAATTGCTTCTATGCCAAACACCAATTGAAAGGGTGTGGCCTTGTTTAACCACTTATATGTCATTCTATATGCCCAAAGCATGAAATTTTTTTATCATCCCAATATTTTCTTCCAACATCACAAATTTTTGTCAATGTCTTGCTCAAAATCTTGTTGAAATCCTAAGCATCTAATTTTCTTGAGGATGATATAGTGTAGTATTATGGTGTGCAATCATGAACTCACCCAATAGAATTTGGATTGTCTCATTCAAAAAATGTGTACCCCTATCACTTGTCAAACTCAACGGGCATCCATACCTTGTAATAATATTTTCCCATATAAACATGGTTGTTGTAGCTACTGTATAATCATTTGTAGGTGTTGCTTCTTCCCACCTTGTCGGCTAATATGTGAAAGTGATTATATAGCGTGATCCAGCCTACAAGAGGTGGTGAAATAGGCTCAACAAAATCTATAGCCCATTTCTCAAATGATTTTGCACTAGGAATAGGTCTTAAAGGAATTTGATCTCTTTTTCCTAGTTTTTCAAGGTGATAATAGTGATCATTAGCCTTGAACATGCCTTATAATCTTTATACAGGGTCTCCCACCATAATCCAACAAGTAGAATCTTGCATGTAGTGGCATCACCTACATAGTGCCCACCTGCAATACCACCATGATCCTCTTCCATGATATCTTGTGCGCTCATGTTCCAGTACACATCGGTGCAATACTTCATCTTGGCCTAACTTGTACAGGTCACTGCTAATCAACATAAATGGTGCCACGTGAATGGCAAGTTATTTCTTCTCTAAGGATTTTATTCCTTCTGGTGCCCTACCTGTACGTAGAAAGACAACAATGTCCTCTAATTTCAATGGTGTGCGTTGTAACCTATATAACTATGTATCGGGAATGGTATCTTCAATTTCTTGTGCATCTTCTCTTGACTGTATTCTAGATAAATGGTCTGGTCCAGAATTACTTTTCCTAGTTTTACCACAATTGTAAAATCAAATTATTGGAATAAGAGTACCCATTGGCATATGCACCCCTAGTAAAATGGGCTTGTTTACCAAATACTTCAATGCCATGTGATTAGTATAGAATACAAATGGTGTTGCTAGTAGGTACTATCTAAATTTATGTAGCACATAGATCATTGACAAAGCTTCATGCTCTATAGTTGTATAATTCTACTCTATAGGAGTCAACTTTCTACTAGCAAAACATATAGGATGATCTATAATACCTTCTCTAGGATGAGATAATGCCGCACCAATGGTCATGCCGTAAGCATACACATGTACATGAAACGGTTGGTCCCACAAATGAAAGCACATAATAGGTGTTGTAGTAAGTTTTTCCTTTAATGTCTCAAATGTGCGCTACTACGGTTCCCCCAAGAATGTCCCTTTTCCTTTTAGTAACTCCTCCAAGGGTGCGGAAACCTTAGCATACCCTTTAATAAATTTTCTATAATACCCAGTGTGACCTAAGAATACGTGCACCTCACTTTGACAAGTAGGCTTTTCCATCCCAATAATGACTGCAACCTTAGCTGGATCAACCAACAAACCTTCCTTGTAGATGATGTTCCCTAACAACGTGCCAAATGGTGTAGCAAATATACATTTATTGATGTTCAAATAGATGCTTAACTAGCGACATCTTTCAAACATTAAGTGTAAATTGTCACAATGATCCTTAACAATTCCATACACTGTTCAGTCATTTAAATAAACTTGTAAAAATTTGTGAATAAAATATTTGAATGCTTGGACAACTATACGCAAAAATACAATAGGCACATTTTTAGACCAAAAGAAGTCACAAAGATAGGAAAAAATTCCCCATTCAGTGGTAAAATTAGTCTTTTCCTGATCCTCTTGTGTAATCCTAACCTGATGATACCCAGAGAATCCATCTATAAAGGAATAGATCTCGCGCCCTACAACACCTTCTAATATTTCCTTTGTAAATGTCATAGGAAAAGGATCAGTCACACATGCAACATTCGGTTATCTTTAGTCTACATAGATCCTAATCCATTTATCTTTATTTATAGTGATCACCATCGGGCTAACCCATTCTAATTCATCCAGGGCGTGATGATTCCAAATTTCAACATTTTGTCAATTTCTTCTTTTACCTTTTCACATAAGTTGGGGTTAATTCTATAGGGTCTCTTCCCGATTTGGGAACACACCTTCTTTAAGCTTTATCTTTATTTCTCCTAATGTTTCATGCATTCCTTTGAGTTCATTTTATCCCCTAGGAAATAAGTCCTGATAATCTTGTAGTAACTCAATGATTTTGGCCACTTTAGAGTTAGACCAATAATCCCCAATTATGGCCTCCTTAGGCTCAGTATCCGATCCAATATTCACTTTCTTTATTTTTATAGGTTCATGATAGGCATGCATGGTCCTATCTGCATTGTACAAAACTTCATGCCTACTTGTTTAATGATCTACATCTAGATTTTCTACTTCTTCATCATCCACTAAGTAGACCATATTTCCTTTTTCTTTCTCAAGGAAAGCACACTTAAGTAGTGTGGAATTTGTCTTTGTTTCTTCAGCAAAATGTGCTCCTGAGTTGTTTCCATAAAATAACTCCTAAATGATTTCTTCCACCTTTGCATTGTCTCCCATAGTTAAGCACTTTATAACCCTTAATGCCTCTTCTACTGGAGGTTTAGTAGAGAAGTAGTCAAATGTATGGATCATTCCTATAATAAAATCCTACCAATTTCTAGTCTCTCTATGGAGTTCCACATATACATACCAAGCACGCACACAACCTTGTAAAGTGGAATAAAATTTGTGCACCCAGAGTGAAGGTGGTAAAGCTTCCTGCCCCTTTGTCTAGAGTCTCTCACACTTTGTTGAACATGGTGTTGAATAGGTTGATTACCATGATAAGTGCATATTTGAGTAGGTGCATTTCTCTTAGAAAATTGAGTAGAAAGAGAAATCCTAATTTCATTCCATCCTACAAGATTATCCTTGTGAACCACCCACCAACGCGTTGTTGTCCCACACAGGGTATATGCTAGCATATTCCATATTTCCAAATGTTCTATCCATTACTCCTTCATGGCACATAGAAATACCATAGGATCTCCTTCTCTAGTGTATCGAGGTACCAAGTTGTTACCTATTCTCTCGATACAACAAGGTCTACTAGTCCATGTAAATGTGATTTTTACTTGTGTTCCCTACCAACTCATAAGTACCATGAGCCTAATTATCACAAGCAATACTTATAGTATCGCTAATAGATTGTGCATCTTCCCATTGAAGGATTCCTTCTTTAGATGGCTCAAGAACCTCTAGGTCCCGGATGGCACATACATAAATCCTATTCAAATCTTCCTCACTCAAAGGCTCAACATAGGGCATAGATTTCCCATCGGTTAAAGGGATAATAACCCTTTCCTCCTTATTCTCAAAACTGATATAACCCTTGTTGAACCAAAGATCAAAATTATTTGCATAACACCAAGGGTGCCCAAGTAGAGCTGGAAGTCTGTCTACTTCTGCAAGTGCCAAAACCTCAAAGTCCCCTGTGAACTTGGCCCCTTGTATAGTAATGGATGCATCTTTTAAAACTCCAATAGGGGTGTCCTTGGTTTGATTAGCCATAAACAACACATTAGAAGATGGCTGTAATGGGGGTCTCCCCATCTGTACCCATGCATCTAAAGTAAGCACATTGACTTTTGTGCCTATATCAATCAATATATTACTCAAAAGCCATCCATCCACAACAACATTCAAAGTGATTTCCTTGTCATAGTCTAAGCTATGAGGGGGAGATTTGCATGCAAGATCTATCATCCAGTCTCAATACTTATGCATGGAGTGTTTCCCTTTAGCCAATTCCCTAATAATGGAATGATATTCTCCTGGTGCAACATTTTGCACACCTCCTTCAAGTCATCAATATCAGATTGACTGTCTCTACTGATTTCTTTTGTTCCATTTTCTGTGATTGATCCTTTAAACATTGTATTTCACCCTAAAGATTTCTGAGTACCTCCATGATTTTCTCGATAAACCTCCTTCGATGAATAGGATCTGGGTACAGGTGTATGTAGAACCTCCTCTTGAGTGATGGTAAGATTATTCTCGCAACGCTTATTTGGCACGTGCCACTTCAAGTGCGGGTAGTGATCTTTACATGAAATACCTCAGATTCTAGTTCTAACTTGGGCATCCACTAATTTTCCACAAAGACACCATATCCTAACCATCCGTGCTCCTTTTTTATTGTTTATGTTCCTTACTAAGATGCTCATATAATTCTGTGCATTCCTCATAGCTATGATTCTTTCCATAGAAGGAACAAGTAATATTCTAAGGACATTCACTCCTGTGGTGGTCAAGATATCCACATGTATAACATGTTCCATGAGGAAAGTCACCTTGTCCACCACCATGGCCTTGGCCTCCAAATCCACCACAACATCCTTAACCTATGTCATGACCTCCTTAAAAATGCCCTTCATTTTGATCATAGTGCACTTGATTGTGATCATAATCCTAATGCTCATTCTTTCATTTAGAGTTATCTAAGACTCCTGTCTATTGCACACCAATTTCTATAACATCATGGATTTGACCAATCAATCTACACTCCTTTTATTGTGAGTTTGGACCAAAAAATATTATGATAGGAGGATACATTCTTCCTTATTACGCGTTGAATAATGAGAAGTGGATAACATCATGGTTTAAATGACATATCTCATAGTCCAAGAATATTGAACATACTTTTGATATGTGGGAACAACTATCCTTGGTGTTCCCTTCCCTTCACAATCTTTACACCAATTCCCCATGCACATCTCATATGCTTTGAGTTTGCCGATAGTTTCTCTAGCTTCTTTGCAATAGCTGAAATATATGCTTCTAAGAACAAGTGACCCAGTGTCTATACTTCCGAATGCCTCAACGCATAAAGTTGCTTCAAGTGCTTCACATGGATCAGTGTATGTCTTATGTGATAGTGCCCTTCTAAAAGGTATAATCAGACCTCTAACGAACCATTGTGCATGCTTTGGATTGCGTGAATATCATAAGAAAACTTAGATAAAATAATTTTGAAATGGGCATCATACTCCCTAACACTCTTAGTAGTTCCTTGCTTAATATCCTTGAGCACGCTTATACTCTTCTACTTGAACTCAGGGATGTGAAACTCTTTAAGGAAAGCATATTTTAATGTTGCATAATCTATGTAAGACTCGATCGGGTCAAACTTTTCTGTACAATTGTGTGCACGTCCTTATAATGTAGTAGCGAATTGACTTTCCACGTGCTCGATGACGTGATCCATTTTGTGCACAACAATATTTCACACATGTGCACATGTTCAACAACATCTTCTATGCCCCTATATTCGGAAGATGTATAGACATTTCCATGTAAATATTTTGGGGTTGGTTCACACCTTTCCCACATCATCTAGAACATCCCATATTTCCTTTTCCTCCGTAACCACTATATCCCCTAGAACTAGATCCACCTATACCTCTTGATCCTCCATGTGTAGCCGAAAGAAAACCAAAGGATGTACTTCCATGTTTCCTAACAAGAGTATCTTGAACTAAACCCATATAGTCTATGAAGTGTTACCACTACTAGAATTGAGTCCAAAATTCTGTGTGCTCAAATTTTATGTGGATGATGCACTTGAAAAGGTACCCCAAAAAACAACAAATATGTTTTCCCTGCCATCAATGTACTTTCTATATGACTTACTCCTGCTTTCCCACTTTGCCTAAATTAGCTTGCTAACTTTTTATCATACTAGATCTTGGAAAATCAAGCGCAAAGGCTAGGTTTCTAGGTATATTCAAATGTGCTCCCATGACCTAGGTCATCTCTTCTAGCATGCTTCTATGTGAGGATTAGGGGGGATCCCTTTCTTTATTTCCAAAATGGGGAGTTCCCAATGCTTTAGCTCTATGCATCTTGTGTGAGCTCTAAATCCTTCGCAATCCATCTCTCTCCTCAATTCCATTCACTCTGCAACATCTTGTTTCTTCTCTATCTCCCTCTCATGCCCCTCATTATACTTAATCCTCATTTCTTATCTTTTCCTTTCTACCATTAGGTCTTCCATATTTCACCAAACCTGCTCCTTCCCCCATGCGTGGTGGGGTTTAGTTAGCCATTAGTTTTTTTCCAAGTTTAGGGTCACCATCAATATTTTGATCGCTAGTGGAATTCCTTACAAGTAAGTTCCCCTGGGATATCATAAAAAATGGAATTCTACTACCTCTGGGAAAGAATAAGTGGAAATTGAGTACTCCAGAATATAACTATTCAGAACACCATGAAACCAAGTATCCACAATGCATGTCCAAATCAAATCAGCATCATAAAGGGCCTGAAATTCTTCCTGCATCTAAACAAGTGCATGATACCTCCAATACATTTTAAAAGCATAAGAAACTAGCCACTCATATAATTCTATCGGAAAAATAGCAAAGAAGCTCTCATAAAAATTTCATACAAATTTTGTTCCACCCATGTACGTGTATTAAACTCAAATCCAGTGTTGAACCTCCATGTGTATTCTTCTTCTAGATCTTGTATCCACTCCTCAACACTTGCTAGGGTCAACCGGTATGTCTTCATCACAAACCATCCTGAAAACAATTGAAAAATAGGTCCCGACAATGGAACCAATGATGCAACCTATAATTTACTAGAAATAACCTGCACGTTGGCACATCACTCAGCCTAGACTGAGTACTCACTCGAAGTGCGCAAAGGTACCAGGCCCCTCTTTAGGGTTTTTTGTGCAAGATGTTAGCAAGATGAAGAGTTGATGCATTTAGATCCATAAATAGTTTAAAAATTCTACAGAGCATATTCTAGATCTAAATCTAAAGAGTAATGGATTCAAATAATAGCCATAATGAATTCAACCATGCAAGATCTAGTTGTAATCATGTTTAACACCTTGAATTAGTCAATACACTCCATTATATTAAACATAGTAAATACACATAAGCTTCTTATAATAAGTAATACCATAAGTTTATGCATGCATCATATCTGTAGCATAACTTCACAATAAATCATATCTAGTCCTACTATACTATGCATATCACTACATATTTATAAGGGTGGGGAATTTCCCTTCACCACTTACATAATTTCCAAAATAGGTCACATGCTAAAAATATCCATGCACCTTTACAATAATAGACACACATGTAAGTATGCTAATAATAGATCTCTTCCTCGGTTAACTAGCATAATAATTTTATTGATAACTCAAACCCATGCAAAGCACTTAGTAGCCTCTCTTCCAATAATAGCCCATGTGTGTTGTACAAGTCTTTATCCGGTTTGTGTTCTTTGCACACTATCTCCAAAAATAGATCGTACATGTGAAAATGGATAAGTCCCAAATGTGCCCTTGTCTTTTATGTGCATGTCCATCCCTATCCTTCTTCACCTTTGACTTTGCTTTACTCCCGCATGTAAATCTTCTATGCACCTTCTCCTTAGTATCATACTCTTGTCCACTCAATAGTTAACCAAGTGGCTCATACTTCTAACAGACCTCAAATAAGTGGTGCTAATAATACAAGACATAAGAAAAGGATGTTGGAGTCACAAC
Organism: Taxus wallichiana var. yunnanensis; assembly: GCA_018340775.1. Classification (NCBI taxonomy): domain Eukaryota; kingdom Viridiplantae; phylum Streptophyta; class Pinopsida; order Cupressales; family Taxaceae; genus Taxus; species Taxus wallichiana. The sequence continues at coordinate 278,248,116 of CM031244.1, forward strand.
CCTCACCTTTCACACATTAATCCAATGTCGTGGTCAAGGAAAAATAAGCCCCAGTGAAAAAAATCAAGTCACTGCTGAGCCACCGGAAAATTTGTGGATAAAGAGGTTGTTGTTCAATATAAATTTTCAATTCAAATGCCACAATAATAGAGAAAATAAGGTAGCATGCCACAAATGCAAAAATATGTGATTCTTCCATTTAATATTGTTGAGAAAATGAAAAGGACAAATTCCATGTCTCTATGTGGGATGTGCTTGCTATTCCATCACAATGTGATCTTCTATGTGAAGCCCTCGGATAACTACCTATGGAAAATCTAGTAATGCAAAAAGCTCATGTCGCGGTTCATGTATGTCAAGCAAAAGAAGACCAAGTAGGTAAAAATGTTAAAACCTGTTGGTGCCATTTTTGAGCTTGCACCATTTTTCCCTAAATTTTTCCTTTATTATGTGTGCTCTGAAACATTTTTTTCTCTCAAATTGGTGGTCTGCAAATTTTCCCTATAGTCCAATGCCTTGAAATACTCAAAACTTGTTGTTTTGCCCCAATTTGAAAGAAATCATGATGTGTGCCATGTTTTGTGCCCTAATTTTTCCAAAATCTGTGGGCTCTACCATTTTTCCTTTTACCCGATCGTGGAAGTTTAAAATTGATCGATTTACACTTGTATGCCATTGAAAATCCAATTCCATGATCAAAAATTCTTTGAAAACATGTTTCAGTTGGTTCAATTTCGAGAAATTTGTCATCCTTAGCGAAAAAATCAAATTCTAAGGCATCCCTGGCATTTTCTGTGTTTTGACGGTCAGACGGGTGTCATTTTCCCGTCAATTTCTTCTTCAACATTCATTGGCAACATGGCTTGTTCTAATTGGCTGAGGGACAACAGAAAATTGTTTTAACTTATCACTTTTTGCTTTTTTGGCAAAAGGGTGAATTTGGTCCCATGGCTCTACTTTACTCTGATTGGTTCTAATGTTGCTTATGTGGCATGTTTTGATTGGAGGAGGAGTAGCAGGTATTTTTTTGCCTTAAGGCATTTTGGAAAAAGAGTTAAAGTGCAAAGAAAATGCCTAGGGCCTGTAATGAATCATAGAGAGACACGTGGCAGGGTCAGAGGCGAAACTTTGGGCCTTAGGGAAAAATTGAGATTTTTTCCCATTTTTTGGCATAAAGGCATAAAATTAAAAGGAGGAATGCAAGCCCACAACGAATCAACAATCGCCACGTGTCAAGGATAGAATTGGAGGTGCGGGTCCACGGGGATAATTTGGAGAAAATTTCCTTTTTCCAAAAAGGTGGAAATGTGTAGAATCGATTTGTGATTCCAATGGGTCCAACTTTGGGACACGTGTTAGGCCCATTTTCATGAGGTGGAGGTGCGGGAAAAATATCAAAATTTTCCAATTTTTCCCAAAAATTTTAAAAGGTAAAATGAAGCTCCTAGGTCCACATCCAATGGAATGGTGCCACGTGGCCACTCAAAATAAAAAGGTCAAAAGGGTAAAAATGTGAAACCCATGCCCGTGCCAAATCAAATCTCACCATGTGGTTGTTTCTTTTAAAAATGTAAAGTGGAAAAAGGTACCTCTAAAGCCCATCTCCAATGGTTTTTCTCCACGTGGAGGGCTCAGATTAAGAGTTGAAAGTTGAATCTATGGTAGTTGTGCATCGTTTTTTCTCTGCCACCATTTTTTCCCTATAACGCTCCAGGAAGTTTGGAGATGCAGTTTTTACATTATTTTCCATTAATTTTTGAAAAATTCATGTCGTTTGTGCCTGCAAGGACCAATGTAATTGGTTTTGAGGATCAATTTGAGGATTAGAGATGTTTTTGAAATGAATTTTTTCCTTAACCCATCTAAAAACGTGAAATATCAGATCCAAAAGTTACAAAGTCAAATTTTGGAGGGATAAGGATGAAATAATGAAAGGAAGGGGTCTCAGTATGCTTTGAAGATAAAAATGTGCCTCCATAATGGATAATGATGTGAATTTTGCAATGTATCATCTCTTTTTGAGACAACTGGAAACTTTTTGGACGTGTTCTATTAAACGTCCCCGTCTGCGAATCATGAGGAATTTTTGTAAAAATTTGATCCTTTGGCATATTATTTTCTTGGGAAAGAAGGCTCGAAGGAGATTGAAAGCTATATATTGCATGAATTTGTCATGCAAAGGGTTGGAAGAGTTTAAAAATCCTGGAAAACTAAAAATTTCATGGGAAAATCTGGGAAGAAGCCCATTCTCTGAGTGACCACTTGAGAAACTCATGTAACTCTCTCTGTATCAGATTTCAAATCATGTTAAGTTGGTTACACATGTATAGCCATTAACAAGCTCTGAGATTTTTTTCAAAACATTCCCTTGCTGATAAATCTGATCATTTTTGAGTTATTCTGTGTTGTCTTTGGGAAAAATATGTGAATGCTTACATTTCAAAATGCATTTCAAATTTGTGTTTCTTGTTTCCTATTGCAGTCTTGTGTTTAAAATCTCTCTTGATCATACATGGTCTCATTTCTTGTGATAGTTTAGTGGAATTTGTAATCTCACATTCAAAAGATCTTTCATCTGATAAAGAGATAAAAAAATTTAAAATCACTTTACATTCCTCGACTTCGAGATTGTTTGTAAACTCTGTGGATGCACCTTAGGTCATGATTAAATAGTGATTGCTAAATTATTCATTGGTTCATTCTAACTCAAGATTTTGTGATAGATGATCAAATATTGTGTGGAAAAGTGTAGATTTGGGCCTCCATTTGATGCACATATCCTAGTTGAAGGGATGATTAACCATTTTGATACTTTATGTTGTTAAGTTTCTCCATATTTTGCTGAAATCCTCAAAGAGTCTGCAGACCTTGGTTTGTCTTATCTAAAATCCCACCCAAAATTATTCAAAACAACTAATCCTACCATTTTTACCCCTGTTTTCCCTATATATTCACGAAAGATCAAAATCTGGTTGCTAAAGTATGAAGAATAGATCAAGATTTCAAAATGTCTTCAATAACCCTTGTCTTGCATTAAAAGTATCTCCATAATCTGGAAGTGAAAACATGTGAAAGTCAGATTTGGAGTGTTGATCATATTTTACCAAGGCACTTTTCATACTATTTGCACAAATTAAGGGATATCTTCATCTCCTTCACCATTTGAGGGTTAAAAAATAGGTTCTCTTACCTTGGTTGAAAGGCACAACCTAAAATAGTTAGGACAAGATCAAGTCCTATTTGAGTGCTATCCATCTCTCCACAAATCTGAGTGCCAGTTAGATCATATCCTCGGCTACAAAATGACACACACCATGATCCATCTATCTTTAAGCTTCATGCCATATCTTTTATGTTGCTCAAACTGAAAAGGAGAACAAATTTGGGTATCAAAACTAGTGGTGCCATCGAGGGACATTCTTAGTTCAATCTGATCCATGTGCATACATATTTGAAATATTTGAATGCATATCAAACCCTGGTAATGTCTCTTACAAGTTCTATCTACAAATATATTGTTAAAGCATCATTCTATACTCATATTTGTAAGGTGTATGTAAAGGTTTCAAACTATGTCTGTAATTTTATCAGTTTCTAGTAGTAGTTGCACTTCATTTGCATTTGTGGTTGATAGATTCAAGAAAAGGAAGGTTTGATCTATAAATTTTTGCAAGATTTTTAGTGTTGATAGGTATTTGATAGAGTATTTTAGTGCATTTTCACAACTAGGGTGAAAATCCTTAGTGGCGACTCCATGCTGATTTGATCTTGATAAATACCAGTGTCTTAGCTTTCTGTCATTTATTTTTGTGTTGCTAATCTCTACAAAACTGGAAGGAAGAAGATCTCTCTACATTAAAGAATCTACTAAGAAGTTGTTTTTAGATTCAAGGAACTCAAAGTTAGAAGGGAGAAGAGTTTAGAAGGTGGTTGGAGAGCAGAGCTCAAGGAAGGAGGTTCCCTTGGTTGAACTTGAGATTAATCAGCTTGTCATTGAGGACTACAGTTCTTCTTCAGATAGATCTAAATCAGATAGTCCTCTTGAAAAATTTACATTCTCCATCTGGAGAGGGACCTTCATTTGTCTTTGAAAATATTACTCCTCATTCTGCCCCTATTTTTTCCAAATCTGCTAGAGTTTATCAAGAAGCTGATCCTATAGGGGATATCCATTTTGAAGATTACATTTCTATTCCCCAGAGACCTCTCACTCCTCATCATTATGTTTCTCCTCCAAGATCACCACCTAAAAAAATATGGCTCAACCTAGACCTCCATTTGTTGTTAACACCTTTGGTCCTATAAACTTTAGAGGAATGGATGGTTACCCAAATGTTGTCCCACAAGATGTAAGGAATAGGTTGCCAAAGTTCCAAGGTAACAATGTTATAACTGGTGATCAACATCTCAAAATTTTTGTTAACATGATGGAGGATTTTGAAATAGAGTTTGAAGATGTGTATGTCAAATTGTTCATTCATACACTAGAAGAGGATGCAAGGGATTGGTACAAGGCTCTACCTAATAATTCTATTGATTCTTGGATTGAGATGAACAATGCATTTAGGTTGCAATATGGTGAAAAAATTGATCCTAGGTTTCTATTGTCTGAATTTGAAAATATCAAGAAGAACCCCAATGAATTAGTGCATGACTTTAACACAAGATTTAACAAAACATTGAGAAGACTTCCTGTTAATCTGAGGCCTTGTGATGAATCTTGTTTAATCAAATATGTAGATGCATTTGACAAGAAAGTAGCCTATTACCTAAGAGACAAGAACCCTACCAATTTAAGTCGACCTTTACCATGGCACTGCAGATTGAAAATAACATTAAGGCTATTGGGAAACCTCTCAAGAGGGATGGTGTAAAGTTGATAAACCTTGAAAAACCTCAAGCTAGAAAGGGTGCTGATTTGGAGGAGGTTGTGAAAACTTTGGCAGGGGTTGTCAAAGAAATCTCATACAAACTAGCCCGGAAGAGAAGGGAATTGGGCAGACTTCACAAGGTCAGCAAAGAGCACAAAACCATGACATATTTTCTAATCATCCTAGAGGTGATCAAATATCTAATGATAAAGGGAAGGGACCCATGGGGTCTGTAAATAGACATCCTCAAGCACGTGAAGGAAGATTGTTACCTAATCCCCTAACTATTAGGGTCTATGTTATTAAGGAGGTTGCTAATATTGATTGGTGTGATAGGTGTTTTCTACCCCATCCTCCATGTGAAGTAGACCAGAAATATGGTGAAGATAATAATGATGATGGTACTGATGATGATATCTGCATGGTGGGCTATTCTTTAGGCTCATAAGAAAGAGCAACATCAATCGAGGTAATAAGTACAAGAACAATTGAAACCTTTTAGGATTGCATCAAATGGGTACAAGTATTTATTCCCCCTCATACTCTTGAGGTAGATGTAGTGCAAGATTTTGAGATTCCTAACAATGACTTTGAATACTTAAGAGCTTTGATGATTAATAAGTATGATGGTGGTATCCCTTCGGAGGAAGATAGACAATTGTTAATGAATGTTGTTGTGGCTCAAGAGAAAGAGTATAACACTAGGAGCAAGGTTATTAAGGGAGTTAGGCCTCAAGCCAAACCTAAAACACCCTTTCTTACAAGTATTCCCAAAGAAGCTCCTAGAAGAGAAACACCACCAAAAGCTTTGTTGTCCCAAGAAAAATTACAGTCCTCCTCATGCCCAAACTACCAAGAATCCCATGCCATCTAATGAATCTGCTTGTCTCCATTCCAATGTTGCCTTGCCAAAGAGTGTTCCATATGACATATCCCAAGTATTGAGCCAAATCAAAGTGAGTGTTCCAATCATTGAGTTGCTTAGGATTCCTGAGCACAAGAAGAGAGCATTTGAGTACTTGGGATTGAAAGAGGAGAAGAGTACCCCAAGCAAAAATGTAAACATTGTTGAAAATCCTCCTCAGATCATTGCAGACCTTGAAACACCACCAGTAGTAGAGTGTCTTAGATAAACACCTGAGTTATATTTGGGGACATCCTTTGTTGATTCCCAATTGAATGTTGATCCATTCTTTACAACTTTGATCATAAAGGATAGACTACTTCACAATTGTATGTTTGATTCTAGTGCATCATGCAATGTCATGCCTCTAGAAGTCATGAATGAGTTGGATATCAAAGTGAAAATATCCTATGGAAAGTGTACTACCATGGACTCAAGAGAAGTTCCAGTAGTTGGTTGTGTGAAGGGTTTGGTGGTATAACTTGCAGCCTATCCGGGTAAGAATTTGAAACTTGATGTTGTGATTGTTGATTGCCTTGCCAAATGGGGTATGATTTTGTCAAGAAAGTGGGCTGCAAGTGTTGGTGGTACTGTTCAAATGGACATGTATTTTTCCACTATTCCCATTGAAGTCATCCTTGTCAAGATCTATGGAGAAAAGAAGATGTTACACCTTATTGAAGATCCCAACAATGCTTCCTATGAGGTGTTGTTTACTAATGTTGATGCTGATAACTTTATTGGGTTTGCTGATGGAAAAGAGAACAAGATGGATCAGTCAAAGTGCCTTGAATAGGTAGGTTCCCCTTGGACCTTGCTATTTGATGGAGCTTGCTAAAAATTTGGAAATAGTGCTTTGGTATAATTCGATTTCTCCTAGCTTGGAAGAGTTTGTTTTTTCCTTCAAGCTTAATTTTGAATGTACTAACAACATTGCTGAGTATGAATCCTTGTTGTTAGGTCTGAGAATTTCATGGAAGTATGGTGTCAAGGACATCATTGCAAAAGGAGATTCGGAGCTAGTGTTAAAAAAATAAGAAAACTTTATGCTACAAAAAATCAACGGATGAAACAAAGTACAAACATGCAATTTGGGATCTAATTGAGATGTTTGATTCCTTCAACATTGTGCATCATAACGGAGTTTCAATGCTGTTGTTGAAAATTTGGTAGTGTTGGGGTCAAGATTTGGAAATTGCACCATTTCACCTTATTGTGAGTACAATATTTAAGTGTTAACTAGGCTAGCTATCCCTAACAACATCAAACATTGGCAAGTGTTTAATGATGATGCTCAAATACAAAGGTTATTACAAAATCAAGGTGACTTTGTAGATCAAAATATTGATTGGGAACCAATGGTGTGTGTGACTGAAGGAAGAGAGAATTTGTTTGGAAAGGATATTATCCATTTTAAAACTAACACCATTCCTAGAGTTCTTGTTGCACTTGAGTCAAATTTTGACAATGTTGATTGCATCATCAATAGAAACATGTCTACCTCAAGGGATGTGGAAGAGCATAACTCAGGCACTAATGATAAACCAAGAAAAGTTTTGTTGGGCAGCAATCTAAACAAAGAAGAAAAAAATAGTCCTATGTTCAACTATTGAAGAAATATTAGGATTGTCTAGCTTGGTTTCATTTAGAGCTGAAAGCATATAGAGAGGACTTGTTTTAGCATAAGATTCCTCTTGAAAAAAATGTCAATCCCTTTAGACAAAAGTAGATACCAATTAATCCACTCCTCTCCATGAAAATGCAAGATGAATTGAAAAAACTAAAAGAGGGAGGGATCATTCAGCCCACAAGGTACTCATCTTGGGTTACAAACCTTATGCCATTCAGAAAGAAAAATGGAGATATCAAACTTTGTGTAGACTTCAGAAATCTAAATAGAGATTCATTAAAAGACAATTATCCTTTTCCAAACATGGAAAACATGCTGCAGTTAGTGACTAGATCTGAATTTTTTTCCACCTTGGATGGTTTCTCTAGCTACAACCAAGTTGTTGTCAAGGAGTCAGAAAGATTTAAAACTGCCTTTACCACTCCTTGGGGAACATATGTCTATGTAAGAATTCCTTTTGGTCTTATGAATGTTGGAGATACTTTCCAAAGAGCAATGGATGTTGCTTTTTCTGGTTACATAAATGACTTCATTGCAGTTTATCAGGATGATGTGACTATGTTTTCAAGGAGCAGAAAAGATCACTTGCAGCACTTGGAAAGAATGTTGATCAGATGTAGAGAATATGGAATTTCTCTCAATCCAAAGAAGTGTCATTTTGGGGTGAAAAAGGCCAAGTTGCTTGGTCATATTGTTTCAAAGGTTGGTGTCATGATTGACCCTGAGAGGGTAGAAGCAATCAGCAAGGTTCCAATTCCAAGAACAAAGAAGGGCATCCAATCCTTCTTTGGGTAGATCAATTTCATTAGAAGGTTTGTGTCTAATTTTGCTGAATTGAATCTTCCTATTACATGCATGTTAAAGAAAGACCAAGTTATCAAATGGGAGGAGGCATTATTCAGGCTTTTGAAGGAATCAAAGAAGCATTGAAACATGCACCTATCTTGGCAGCTCTGAATTACAAGAAGCCTTTCCAAATCTTCTCCTTTTGCTTCTAAAAATACCATTGCATCTATTTTGCTGCAGAATGATGAATATGGGGCTGAGAGGCCTATTGCCTTCTTTATCAAGGCTTTACAAGTTGTTGAGTTAAAATACACAATCATGGAAAATGAAGCATTTGCCTTGGTGAAAGAAAAAAAGGTTTTAGGCCTTATATCTTAAGTTCAAAAGTTGTTGCTTATGTTCCCCACACCATGGTTAAAGACATCTTATCAAATATGGAGATCTCAAGAAAAAGATGTAGATGGGTGAACAAACTGTAGGAATATGACATGGATATCCAAACCACAAAGTTGGTGAGAGGTTTGGGTCTTGCTAAGCTCATGGCTGAGAGCAACTTACATAATGTGGAAGTGAATGAAGTAGAGGAAGAAAGGACAGATGTTCTTGAGAAGTTGGTAAGTTTTGAGTGGTACAAGGATGTAATATTTTACCTCAGACACCTATGCTGCCTTGATCATTTGAATAAAAATTAGAAAAGAGCCCTCAAATTGGCTTCTCAAAAGTACATCATTACTGACTTAGGGCTGGCTTGGAAGAACCCTGAAGGTGTCCTCTTGAAATGTGTAACTGAAGATGAAGCTCCCAAAATAGTTGTTGATTTCCATGGGGGATTTTGTGGAGGACACTTTGTTGGAAGGGTTACAGCACACAAAATTTTGAGAGCTGGTTATTGGTGGCCTACTCTCTTCAAAGATGCAACCCTATTGGTTATAAAATGTGAAGCTATCAACATTTATCTGGAATAATGAATGCTTCAGGATCCCTTCCTTTGCAGCCTGTATCAATTGAGGATCCTTTCAAACAATGGGGGATGGAATTCATTGGTGAGATTTCAAACCCTTCCAGTTCTGGCCATAAGTGGATTCTTGTAGCCACAAATTACTTCACCAAGTGGGTAAAAGCTATCCCCACCTCAAAATAAACACACCAAGTTGTTATGGACTTCTTGTTGAATCACATCATATGCAGATTTGGTGTGCTAGTAAAGATTGTTGCTAATATTGCCATGTGTTTCAGAGTTAAGCCCTTTATGGCAATGTGCAAGGAGTATGGAACCAATCTAACTTATGCTTCAAACTATAACCCTCAAGGGAATAGAGAAGCTGAGTCCAACAATAAGAACTTGTTGAAGAACATTAGGAGAACCTTGGAGCTAAATAAGAGAAAATGGGGTGAACAACTAAAATTTGTAGTTTGGGCTAATAGAATCATTGCCAAAAGAGCTACTGGTAAGAGCCCATTTGAGTTGGTGTATGGAACTCAAACTTTGTTGACCTTACATCTGTAATTATCTTCATTTTAGTCTATTCAAAACTTGAAGATCAAGAGGTCATTCCATACGAAGTAATGATTAATCAGATTGTTGAGCTGGATGAAGAAAGAAGAGCATCCCACTAAAGGCATGTCAGATTTAGAGAGAAGTTGAAGAGGTTGTTTGACAAGAAGGTCACTCCTAGGGCCTTCAATGTTGGATATTTGGTTTTGTTTTGGGATAGAAGGAATGAAGATAAGGGAAAACATGGTAAATTTGATGCATTGTGGATGGGCCCTTACTCCATTGATATCAAAATTGGTGAAAATACCTTTTTTCTCAAGGACTTAGATGGGGAATTACTTGAACTGCCTGTTAATGGTAGGCATCTGAATAATTTCTTGGATTAATCCCCAAATTTGAGGTATGCACCACTTGTATAGTGTATAGTCTTTGTTTTTTTGCTCTGTTTTTGTTGTTTTTGTCGGTTTGTGGTTTGCCCTGTTCTTGGCAGCCATTTTTTGTCGATTGGGTCTGGTTTTTCTGCCCTACATTTTGAATCCATTTCCCAATGGTTATTTTTGGCACTTGGTCTACTTCTTTTGTTCTTGTGGCACTCACTGGGAGTGCCCATCCTTAAGCAGGAGCCGATGTTGGTGTCATTTTTGAGCTTACACAGTTTTCCCCTAAATTTTTCCTTAATTCTACGTGCTCTGAAATGTTTTTCTTTAAAATTGGTGGTCTCGCAACTTTTCCCTCTAGTTGAATGCCTTAAAATTCTCAAAAACTTGTTATTTTTCCCCAATTTGACAGAAATCATGATGTGTGCCCTGTTTTGTGCCCTAATGTTTTCAAAATCTGCGGGCTCTGCCATTTTTCATTTTTGCCAAATTGTGAAAATTTAAAATTGATTGATTTACACTTGTATGCCATTAAAAATCCAATTCCATGATCAAAATCACTTTGAAAACATGTTTAAGTTGGTTCAATTTCAAGAAATTTGTTGTCCTTAGTGAAAAAATCAAATTCTAAGGCATCCCTGGCATTTTCTATGTTTTGATGGTCAAACGGGCGTCATTTTCCCGTCAATTTCTTCTTTAGCATTCATCGGCAATGTGGCTTGTTTTAATTGGCTGAGGGATGGTGGAAATTTTTTTAACTTATCACTTTTTACTTTTTTGGCAAAAGGGTGAATTTGGTCCCATGGCTCGCTTTACTCTGATTGGTTCTAATGTTGCTTACATGGCATGTTCTGATTAGAGGAGGAGCGGGTATTTTTGTGCCTTGAGGTATTTTGGAAAAAGAGTTAAAGTGTAAAGAAAATTCTTAGGGCTGCAACGAATCATAGAGAGACACGTGGTAGGGTCAGAGGCGGAACTTCGGGCCTCGGGAAAAATTGAGATTTTTCCCATTTTTTGGCATAAAGGCATAAAATTAAAAGGAGGAACGCAAGCCCGCAATGAATCAACAATCGCCACGTGTCAGGGATAGAATCGGAGGTGCAGGTCCATAGGGATAATTTGGAAAAAATTCCTTTTTCCAAAAAGGTGGAAATGTGTAGAATCGGTCCACGATTCTAATGGGGCCCACTTTGGGACACGTGTTAGGCCTGTTTTCATGAGGTGGAGGTGTGGGGAAAAATATCAAATTTTTCTAATTTTTCTCAAAAATTTTAAAAGGTAAAATGAAGCTCCTAGGTCCGCATCCAATGGAATGGTGCCATGTGGCCACTCAGAATAAAAAGGTCAAAAGGGTTAAAATATGAAACCCATGCTTGTTCCGAATCAAATCTTGCCACGTGGCTGTTTCATTTAAAAATGCAAAGTGGAAAATGTCACCTCCAAAGCCCATCTCCAATGGTTTTTCTCCATGTGGAGGGCTTAGATTAAGATTTGAAAGTTGAATCTATAGTAGCTATGCATCATTTTTTCTCTACCGCCATTTTTACCCTATAACACTCTAGGAAGTTTGGAGATGTAGTTTTTACATCAATTTCCATCAAATTTTTGACAAATTCATGTCGTTTGTGCCTACAAGGATGATTGCAATTGGTTTTGAGGATCAATTTGAAGATTAGAGATGTTTTTGAAATGAATTTTTTCCCTAACCCATCCAAAAACATGAAATATCAGATCCAAAAGTTGCAGAGTCAAATTTTGGAGGGATAAGGATGAAATAATGAAAGGAAGGGGGTATGCATGCTTTAAAGATGAAAAATGTGCCTCCATAATGGATAATGATGCAAATTTTGCAATGATTCATCTCTTTTTGAGACAACTAGCAACTTTTTGGATGTGTTCTATTAAACGTCCCTATCTGCGAATCATGAGGAATTTTTGTAACAAATTTGATCCTTTGGCATATTCTTTTCTTGGGAAAGAAGGCTTGAAGGATATTAAAAGCTATATATTGCATGAATTTGTCATGCAAAGGGTTGGAAGATTTTAAAAAATCTTGGAAAACTAAAAATTTCACGGGAAAATATGGGAAGAAGCCCATTCTTTGAGTGACCACTTGAGAAACTCATGTAACTCTCTCTGTATCAGATTTCAAATCATGTTAAGTTGGTTACACATGTATATCCATTAACAAGCTCTAAGATTTTTTTCAAAACATTCCCCTACTGATAAATCTGATCATTTTTGAGTTATTTTGTGTTGTCTTTGGGAAAAATCTATGAATGCTTACATTTTAGAATGCATTTCAAATTTGTGTTTCTTGTTTCCTATTGCAGTATTGTGTTTAAAATATCTCTTGATCATACATGGTCTCATTTCTTGTGATAGTTTAGTGGCATTTGCAATCTCACATTCAGAAGATATTTCATCTGATAAAGAGATAAACAAATTTAAAATCACTTTACCTTCCTTGACTTCAGAGATTGTTTGTAAACCTTTGGGTGCACCTTAGGTCATGATTAAATAGTGATTACTAAATGCTTCATTGGTTCATTCTAACTGAATATTTTTTTATAGATGATCAAATATCATGTGAAAAAGTGTAGATCTGGGCCTCCATTTGATGCACATATCCTGGTTGAAGGGATGATTAACCATTTTGATACTTTATGCTATTAAGTTTCTCCATATTTTGCTGAAATCCTCAAAGAGTCTAGCAGACCTTGGTTTGTCTTATCTAAAATCCCACCCAAAATTATTCAAAACAACTAATCCTACCATGTTTTACCCCTTTTTTTGTCCAACCTGTATCCACAAAAGATCAAAATCTGGTTGCTAAAGTATGAAGAATAGATCGGGATTTCAAAATGTCTTGATAACCCTTGTCTTGCATTAAAAGTATCTCCATAATTTGGAAGTGACAACTTGTAAAGTCATATTTGGAGTGTTGATCATATTTTCCCAAGGCCATTTTCATACTATTTACACAAATTGAGGGATATCTTCATCTCCTTTACCATTTGATGGTTACAAAATAGGTTCTCTTACCTTAGTTGAAAGGAACAACCTAAAACAGTTAGGAAAAGATCAAGTCCTATTTGAGTGCTATCCATCTCTCCACAAATCTAAGTGCCAGTTAGATCATATCCTTGGCTACAAAATGACACACACCATGATCCATTTTTCTTCAAGCTTCATGCCATATCTTTGATGCTGCTTAGACTGGAAAGGAGAACAAATTTGGGTACCAATAAACCCCACATTTTTATATGTCATTAATTGTGGGAAAATACTTGGTTCATAATCGTATGATATATTCGAGGGCTAGTATGTCTATAATGCCCAAGAAAATAGTTGATATCGTAGTCCTTAAATATATTCCTATGTCTAGGGGTTTTAACTTGATGGGTCAACTGTGGGTGTGTTGGGAGTAATAAAATATCTTGAGTTAACACTTCATGCCTGCCCAAGCCTCACCATACCCCATGAAATTTCAATAATTGACCTATCTCCCATGTTTTCCATTTTCTTTTCTAGAGACTTCACTGCTAAGGTAAGTGGTTACTTATCTTCAAATTGGAATCACATGCTTCTAAGAACTATATATGGTACAAAATTCACAATACAATGTGAGCCCATATTTTCTTACCATATTGAGCCATATGACCCTTCTCCCATCCAATCAAATTACTTAATACAAGAAGGACATGAGCAAGACTCATTTCCGTAGAGAGCAGTTATTCCTCCTTCCATTCCTAATTTTTTTCTAGATGAATGGCATGAGAGAGACCACAAGTTTGATCATTATGATGAAGAACTAAAAATTATGAAACTATTCTAGGCACTTATCAGATTCTCCAAGAAGAATCTGTGATACCCGTGACATTCATAAAAGAAAAGGAAAGTACTTACGACTATGGTGGATGTTCTTTTATGGTTCAAGAAGTATAAATGGATCTGGGGTAGGTGTTGTGTTCATTTATCCATGTAATGAGAAGATCTTCTTTGATCACAGATTGTAATTTGCATTTTCCAACAATGTAGTAGAGTATGAAGCATTAGTGCATGGTCTCTTGATTGCAAAGAAGAGGAAAATCAAAGAGTTACAGGTTTTTGGGAACACTAAAATGGATATTTACCAAGTCTATGATAGATGTGCAATAAAGAACAAGTTGCTGAAAGCTTACAAACATAGATTTTGGGATTTTTAGAAAGCTTTGATGCCATTAACCTACGAGTTATGCCCATAAAGTTGAACAAATACACAAACCAAATGGTGACCCTTGGCTCTCAATTATCACTGTTGAGGATTTTATCAAGGGAAACATGCAACATGTGAAAACATTGGTCAGTCCTTGGGTCATGAAAAAGTATGGTACTAATGTTAGGGAATTTTTAAGAATGTACATATGGGTTTTGAGCCATTTTTAGCACATGTAATGAGGTTTTTGGCTAGGCTGACCTTATTGGGTCAACTTGAGCTATTTTATTTACAATTTTAAATGTTTCCTTAATGTATGGGTTGAAAAAAATGGAGGGAAAAGGTTGTGCCTAATTTTGAAAGATGGAGAAGCATATAAAAGCATGTTTTTGGGTGCTTTTTGGAACTAGTTGAGTGTGTACATGTGGAGCGACCTAGGTGAAGTGTGATTACAATTTTTGAGCATGATTTAGAGTTAAAACAAGTGTGTTTTAGCTTGATTAAAATAAGAGGACATAAGAGAAAGAGATTTATGATTTTTGGAGGGTTTGATGAGTTTGTTTTGTGAAGATTTATCACCTAGGGTTTGAGAGTATAAGTGCGAGTTGAGTATTGGATATCCATCATTTGTGGTAGAAAAAAATAAGATATCTACACATCATAAGGTGGTTGAGTGGGTGCTTGATCATCTTGTGGGGTTATAGCCTCCTTGTGGAGTTGGTTCTTCACAAAATTAGGGGTTGGTGCTCCTTGTGGGTTGGTGCCTCACTAAATTTAGAAACATATTAGTATAAGATAGTTTTTAGTGGGTTTTCTTCCCCTTGAGGGTTTCGACTTATATCTTGTGTTCTTATGGTGTTTCTTTTCTTTCATGGTTATATGATTCGATGATGGTTTATTATGTGTACACTCTAAAATTTGAATAAGTGGTTATTGTGATTGTATGATTATGGTATTTTGAGTTTCAGATTTGAAGTATAATTTGAAATTTTATAAATACTGATTCAACTCCCCTCTCATTCCATTTTTCTTCTAACAAGGAGTGGGATTAAAATATCTATTACTGATGAGGAAATTGATGATCTAAGACATGGTGATCACAATATCCTCCTATAAGATGCATAGACACCTTAGAATGTTGAATGATTATTTATAAAAAAATGTTGAGAGATATCTTGATGTGAGCTTGAGATGACTATGGGTGTCACTCAGGATGATTCCTCTTTGATCCATAGTGAGAGTGAGGAATACTTTCTTCCTTCTTAGGATTTCACAATTGGCCTTTGATCATGATAGATAACTCACAATTCTCAAGTTTGTTGATTCTTATCCTTTTGAAAATTGACCATGCTATCTAATGCTTGATTGAGTGTTTAAGAACACTATTATGCCAATCTCATCAAATGAAGATTACATGGGTTTTCATTCTCACGTACAATATTCCCCAAGTGAAGAGAATTTATCTAACTTTCTCAACACAAGATTATATTTGGAATGAAATCAGATTTAGGGATGTTTGCATACCTCATATAGGAAAGGGTGATCTCTTGATCCTTCACGTAGAATGGTTTGGATGCTTAGATCCTTTGACTAGTTCACTTAGCTCACCGAGATCACTCCAACCAACTCCTCTAGCTCACCCAAATCACTTGGATCACGTAAACCAGATAACTTGGAGATACGATGATGGTACCCTCTGATGATATTGGATTTCAATGGAGCCCTTGACACCTTTCACATCCTTTCTAGTTGCACAATGCTTCCGACTTTTGCATGTTGCAACTCGATATGCTTGGTTTTTCTTCTTGACACAATTTGTGACTAGGATGGTGCTTCAGATGTTTGTGGAGGATGAAATTAATTTTTTAATCTATGAAACCATATTACCCCTGTAAGGATGTCAAAAATTAGTAAGATTAGTGAAATAGGAACCAATCAGTAACTTTTTTCATAAAAAAGCTCGAGAGTTTCTATTTTTGGGAGGCCAAACCGTAAGTCATTATTTTGGGATATTTTTATTTTTTGCTCAAATTTGATCTTATGAAGTCTATGAAACACTTAATTTACCTCCATTGATGATTCTTTAATATTTTTATAAATTTTCTATGTTTAGTAGACTACTTTTTCTTGACTTATTATCTTGGGAAAATTACTAATTTTGCCTGTTTGTTATTTTGCACTATTTCTAGATGAGTTGAGTGATCAGAGCTTACAATTTGAGGTAATTAATATTTTTAGAATGTGAATGGGAATGGAATATTATATTTTTATTAACTAGTAAAAATGGTGTTGGTTTGCATCAGAAACATCATTTTTGGATGCAACTCCTCGTTGTGATCTCGTGCTCCAATTTTCATTGTGTTAAACTTGCTAAAAATATTATACATTAAAGATGAAATTTTTGGGGTTAGGGTTTACAAGTTTGAAGTTGTGATTGTATAAATTAATGGATTCTTGGAGTTAGAGTGATCATAGGTATCTTAGGAAAAAGAACTTAGTTGAAAACTCAAAGGTCAATCAACTTTCTCGGATGAAGAGTGATGGAAATAAGCTTCATTTTTTTCAATAATGGATGGCTATGGAATGTGATGGGAAGAATATCTGATGTTTTTCATGATTTTCTAGGTTTCATATATTAATAAACGGATGCAATGGTATAATTTTTGAAGAAACATGCTTTACTGGTAAGTTGTTTCATGTTTTACATTACCTCGGTAGTTAGTTTTTACACAGAGAGGAAACTACTTGATGTTTAACAGTTGGGGTTTGTAATGGCTTAGCATGGGGAAAATATTTCTATCAAATTTTTACCCTTGGGTATGAGGAAAATAGATAAAATAAAATTCACCCCAAGAATTTGGTGCCACTTGTCAAGTTGTGGTGGAGTGAGAGGGAGATGGAGGAAAACAAGCCAAACACCTAGGAGCTGAAGATTTAGTCACATGTAGATCCTTGAATAGGGGATAAAGAGGGGAAAATTTTTATCTCCCATTTGTAATCTTAGGAGTGGGGATAATGGGTGCACAAAAATGTTTCGTGAGGAGATGTTTTCATGTGTCACACTATGGATGCAAAATGGGGAAGACAAGAAAGCTTGTTTTAAGCACTGGGTCAGTAACTTGGGAAAATGAAGAACAAGATTTAGGGGATAAGGAGGGGATAAATTTTATGTCCCCTATATCCCCTTGTAAATGGGGAAAATAGAGGAATAAAAATGTGGCTCAAGGATATAGTAACACTTGGCAAGGAGTAATGTAATCTTAGCAGGTGGGTTTGACCTATTAAGCACTTTGGGGATGTAAATTGGTCATGTGGAGGACCAAGGGGAAGAGATGAGGAGGGTGAATTTTTGTGTCCCCTATATCCAATTTGGGAAGGGAAAATAGGGACATAAAAATTCTCCCTCACTAGGAGGTGACATGTGTCCCACTCCAAAAATGACTAACTATTAAAAGCACATATGTAAGAGAGACAACTTGACAACGTGATCGCTGGAGCTCTAGGTGATATTTTTTTGATGAATAATTATATGATTTTTACTCAAAATTCTATTTCAAGAAAAATGGTATGGGTTTTATCCCTTAATTAAGCATGCATAATATTTTTTCTCCCTTTTATTCGTGACAACAAGGTGTGTCTGCCACTTAAACCGAGCCGCCATGAGTAGCCATTAGGTGTTGTGAAATATTTTATGATTCCATCATGTCTAGGATTATTTAAGATTTAAAATTACTTTTTTTTATTTCTAATTCATTATAAAACTCCCATAATCCTCTCTGAGAATTTTAGGTACTTGATTTTGACCGCATGCTCCTTTCCTTGAAAAACCCATTTTCACAACTATTCCCAAACCTCCAAAATTCCATAAATATTCCTAAATAAATTCCAACATGCTTTTGAATCTTTAATACCACCTCTAGATGATTTTGAAATATTTAAAATCTCCCATAGGGGTGAATACTTGCCTTAAAACAACCAAAATTTTCCTTTCTATGCCCGTTTTCGGAAGACTATCCTTTGGAAATACTTTAACGAATAAGACGAATGACCCTACCAAAACATTGAAAACACTAGGGAAAGAATTTTCAACACACTCGGGAGGACCTAAAAGGTCGGGATGAGTATGGTACAAGAGTAAAATTGACCGGGAGGGGGAAACATAAAGACTTAGGAGAAAATTATCAAATCGCTAAGTTGCCATGTTTGAAAGTTTGAGTTTTCATTCTACACATTTGCATGACAAAAAATTTGTATCGTTTTTATTGTATTAATTTTATCATTTTCCTTTTTAAGAGAGGATAAATACTCATAGCCAAAAATTTCATAGGATCATGTAAAGTAGGAAAAAAGTATCACCATGTCCAATATTATCATAATTGTTATTAGGATCATCATTATTGCAGCCATAATTAGAATGTATATCATGTGTATGCTTAAAACTAGGTACAATTTCTAGATCAAAATTAATATAAGACTCAATACAAGGTATAGATGGTGTTAAGGGGTGATAATAAATTGATCATCATGATGATTTCTCTATCTCATTAGTTATATAAGGGGTAAATGGAGCAATAAATATGGATTGTGTCGAGAGAGTGATAATAAGCATATTAGAAGTAAAATATTCAAATTTGTAATGTTTATAAGGATATTGATCCATAAAAAGTGTGTACTCGATGCCATCATATATGAATGTAAGACACATATCAGAAGTGGATGTTATGAATTCTATAACATGAACCTAGATCCATCTAAATAGAAAATTGCAAGTAGGATACCCATCTATAATATAAAAGATAACGATGATCATTTTAAGGTAAAAAAATTTATTGAAGGTGAACTTTCCAAGTGTAGATCGAGATACATTATCAAAGTGTCAAATATTAGTAGTTTCCTTATCATTTTAATTCATATAGATACCTATTTTTTGAGAAAGGAGAAATGATAAACATTCAAACCATGTGTAAAGTCAATTAGTACACACTTAATTAGAAAATGTCATATTTTTATAACAATAAGTAATAGTAGATACACATTTTGAGCCATGTTGGAAGGATTATTTATATAATGGGAATAATTTGATGACATATAATGAGTAAGTGGAATAATAGAGGGATTTTAGGTATACTTAAAGGCAATAACATTTGTATTAATCAAATTTTGGATAAGAAGGCAAAGCTTAAAACATGTGTTTGTGTCATGTTATGAGTTTACTAAATTCCTTTTATAAACAACTCATCCTTTATACTTTTGTTAAGCCATTGAGACTATGTCCTTGTATTTACCTGTCATACTATTGAACATCATCACTATAACGTGAACTTATTGGCATAATACTGATTAATATAGTTATTACTAGTTAACTTTAGTTTGTGGTATTTAGATTATGCATTTATTCTTATGGTTGCAATAAGTAGTTTAGATGATGATATGAGTGATTCCACTCTTGTTTGAAAATGACATATTACATGCAACAAGGGACTTTCCTATAGCAACCTATTTTCCACCAAAGGGATCCACCTATAGCTAAGGAACCATCTGCAACAACTCATCCATAGCCAAAGGACCTGCCCATAACAACTCATCTACAACCAAAGAATATCATATAAAACAAAGGATAATTGATTCTGAAGAACTCTTGGAACATAAGCAATGACACACATGTTTGTACATTTAGTTTAAAAAGAAGTTATAATTGAGACATGAGAACTAGAAGATAACTCAACAAATAGATCTGATTATTTATTGCAACTCACTAAAAAATTGATTGATCAATTAAACATGTGATCTAAGGAAATTAATGGTTACTTGAGTTATGTGTTTGATATTTGAACAATTGTTAATTAACTTTCTTGTATGTGTTTAAACTCTTGTTGATCTATTTGAGATATTCCACTTGTTCTATACAATATATTTTACTTAGTCTATAGTCAAGATCTTCTTCTCACATTTCATTGTAATTTAGGAATATGAAAGAGAAGGATTACCGATAAAAATGTATCGATGTAGAGAGAGAGAGAGAGAGAGAGAGAGAATTAGAGAAGAGATAATACAAAGATACAAAAGTTTCTTTGTTCCAAATTGTAATATTCAAGCCAATTTAATAAAAGTTTGAGTTTTTTTCAATAGCTTTTAGTCACAATCATTAGGAGGGATTAGCACCCAAGGCAGGGCCCACTTGTGGTCTATTAAACCTCTCCATAGTTTTGTTTCTTTGTTTTAATGCATGAGTAGATTAGCATGAAAATTATTACTTATTTACATGTTGAATTGCATCTCTATTTGTAGTCATTGGTATTAGAAGCTATTTACTTTTAGTCTGAGTTTAGTTTATTTTCACGCATTATTGTGACAAAAATTTATTTTCATACCTCTTGAAATCCTTGTAACTATACATAAAACATTGGCACTATTGAAAGTTTACGTCCCTTGGTTTGATGATTAAATGATTGTGGATTAGTGAACAACATATTAATTGTTACAAGTTAATTTGCACCACCATTTTTGGTGTCATTTCCGGGGATACTACCAAGTTATAAGGTTTTTGATAGGTTTTTCATTTCTTAGAGTAGTTTAGATTTTAGGAAATTCACCTCCAACCAACCCCACTAATTTTTGTTGATTGAGTTGAGTTAGTTGATGCATGCACCATCTAAGGGATGCCCATGGTATATTTTTACCCAATCCATAGAAGTAGCACAGATATCTTCATATAATTATGAGGATTCTAAAGAACCTATACTTTCCTCTACATAAGAATTTGATGTGAGAAGATCCCTTTCCAAGTGAAAGTTCAGAAGTTGCTCTTGATCAGCAAGACATGACAGAAGAAGTGAACCAAAATGTTTAATATAAGGCAATTACCATTGAGTTTCCCATTTAAAACAATGATGAGGCTACTACTATGAAGAATATTTCTCCCTCTACCTTTCTGAACTTTCATGGATCCATGACTGAAGACCCAGAAACCTTTCTATTTGAGTTCGATGTATTATGCAAAAGCTATGATTATACCACTAATGCACATAAAATAAATCTATTTCATGTTACACTCAAGGATGAATCCTTGAGATGGTTCATGGGTTTAGAAAGAGACACCATTATGTTGTCGTGCAAATTTGTGACAGGTAATTGGAAGTTTCCAAGCACAACAACTCAACCCCTGTGCCAAAATTTTCATGTTTTTATCATTCCTAGGCACCCCGATCAAATTCATTAGTATTTTAATCTCCCAACTAATGTTATATCATCCCCATAGATGATTTAGGAAAGTACCTTCATTCCCCTAGGTGATTTTAGGAGTTCATTTGCAAAGCTACAAGTAGTTGTGGGAAGGGCTATCACTAGCCTTCCTAGAGCTGAAACAACCTCACGAAGCAGAGAAGAAGAAGAGCCTAAGTGGATGTGGAGGTGATCCAAAGGTCTTGGGACATAATGGAGATGATTTAAGAATATTTCAGAAGGTCTTGGATAATATGGGGTAGTTTTTCCAGAATTAGGGTTTGCAAGCCTATGCAATACACAGGCCTAGAATAGTTTTCGGGCTTCAAAATAAGATTCTGGGAGCTTCGGATGGAGTTAGAAGTAAAAAAATAAATATCTGAAAATAGGATTCTAATACCTACATGATGGTGAAATCATATTTTTCACAATACCTTGGTGCATAGGATTTTTAGGCGCTTTTTAAGGCGTAAGGAGTCTCAAATTAAAAATCCAATTTTTCAGGGATCATATGGTTACATAAAAACATGATAATCCCACCATTGGATTCAAAATTCCATTTCCAGTCAGGATCATATACAATTTCACTAATAAATTCCACTGGGAGCTCAAGTTATCATCGTTCCAAGTTGCCCTCTCAAAGGTAGTTCAGGAGTTAGTCAATTTTCAAGAGGACATGTGTCAGCACCAGGATCCTAGCGGGATTTCATGTCCCCAATGTCCCTAAGGTTAGGTACACAAACCTTGGAAAACTCTCCCATCCCCCATGTGACCTCTAGGACCCTCATATGACCTTCAGACTTGATAGTTCAGCCTTCAAGTACAATTTTGGAGCTCAAATCCCCTGTCGTCGGATCAAGGACATGTGTCAGCTCTAGGATTTCCATGTAAACTGATGTCCCTCATAGGTTAAGGACATAAGACCTTGAAAATTTTTCCCAGCACTCTAAGAGATATTTTTTGTCACCCATGTGACCCGTTTTCAACCACTCAAGTGCTTTAAACTGATTTTTAGCACTCATCTCCTCGTCGTCGGATCAAGGACATGTGTCACCTCCAGGATTGCTATGAAAATTGATGTCACTCACATAAATTTGAGGTGAGGGACATCATGGAAAATAAAATTCACTAATCCCTCTCCCCCCATGTTTTTAAAAATTCAAAATTTTGACTGCTTCTAACTGCTTCCACTCCCGTGCATAGCCATACATACATTCTTCCTCTACAACTTTCTTCCATCACTCCACCATTGCAAAAAAATCATACCAGATCAACCAAGGAACTGAAATAAATTTCCCATGGTGATACAAATGTCTCAGAAGGAATTCTCATCAAGCTAAGAAGGAGAAACAAAGAACAACGAAGAAGAGAACAGTAAAATCTCCATAGCCAAAAAATAGAAATATGAACAAATATTACAAACCTATGCACAAATAAATGAATGGTATATTTATGTTTTTTCCTCTTTCTAAGACCCTAAAAAACATACCCTCAAACTCTCCTCTCATTTGATAGAGCATCCATGATGAAGAATTCTCCTTTCCGGCTCAACGAAGAAA
This sequence comes from Taxus wallichiana var. yunnanensis, assembly GCA_018340775.1. Lineage (NCBI taxonomy): Eukaryota > Viridiplantae > Streptophyta > Pinopsida > Cupressales > Taxaceae > Taxus > Taxus wallichiana. Next base: position 278,271,157 of record CM031244.1, read on the forward strand.
GAAGTGGGATTTCCAATCAAACCGTTGGGTGAAATGATGTTAGAGTAGGTATTTACCTTAGCTCATGTTCACCTAGGTACATTATTGTATTTATCCTCACCCATTTATGTGTGTGGATATTTTTTTTATTTATGTAGATATTAGGAGATATTATCTAGTTGTTAGGTACAGTTCTTTCCTTGATCTATGGTATTGACTAGATCCTTGATGTCTAGTTCTCTCATAAATCTATAGAATTGACTAGTTATTTGATGACTAGTTTTTTCCATGATTTATGGATTGATCTACAACCTTGAATAGTTCTTATATTGTTATTCCTTGCCTATATAAGAAAATCCCATTCTCATTGTATTTCATTGAGTTCCATAATAATATATGATATTGTTGCTCATTTTTTTGCAAAGGTTTATGTAAAGTTATTCTGGAAAATTACTTTCATCTTACTGATCATGATGTTTGATTAACATCTATGTTCATAGCTTGGCATGATATGGTTATCATTCCTTTTATGGTATCAAAGTAGGAGCTTGCTATTGACATCCATCTGTAAGTTTTATTTTGTAAATAAATTGTTTATACATTCATATATTTCAGGATTTTCTCATATTTTGTTTTTTCGTGAATTTTTATACATAAAAAGGCTTCCATTGGATACGAAAGGTGGAAAAACTCTAAGATATATTGTAAATTTGACCAGATTTGGGAGGCGTCATTTTTTGGTTTTTGTTGTTGTGCGTAAACTGCAAAGTGGTTCACCTCGGATTCATGTCACGATTGTGAAGGAAAACTAGCAAAATCATTTTCTGGGTTGTTTATTTATATAGGTGTAGCATTCTCATTTGGCATGTAGCGTACAGTATCAGAAAATATTTTTCTTTCCTCATTTGGCAGGGGTCCACGGATGACGATGCATTTTTTGCTATTTCGGGAAAATCTGCAGACTACTATTTTAGGCGGTGAAGGTCACTTTAAGTACAGTCCCATTGAAATTCTTAGCCCATGGTCATATGGTATAGTCATATGAGGGCTTAAAGCTTGTGCTTAAATATAGCCCCCTTTCATTTTATTTGTGTGGTGAAGGCAAGAGCATTTTCTTTTGTTTTAGTGGCAACTAAAATAAATAACAGAGCATAATATTGAAAATTTTGTAACTTTTGATTGGTAACTCGGTTGTGAGTACCATTTTTTGCAAAATTTCTTGTTTTCCACACTCTTTCCATTGGAAAGATCTATTTTGAGAATCACACTATAATTATAAAGTGCCATATTGTAACACACACTCATTATAAAGTGTCAAAATCTAGGGGGCTCTTGTTGCATTGCTTGGGGATCTTGTTGCATTGCTTGGTTCTTGCATTTCTTTTGGTGATTTTTAAGGATGGAATATACTTCTACATAAGATCATGTTGAGCCTTTAACAAAAATAATTACAACACATGGAAACCAAGAATGGAAACAATAATTAAGTGGAAAGGATTATGGGATTTAACTTCTAAAGAACAACCAGTTTTCACTAGAGAATATGAGAAATTTTAGTACCAGTGCAAATTTGATGAGTGTATGGGTTTGATAGGAACTTATGTAAGTGACAGTCATTTGTTTCATTTGGAAAAGTGTGACTCTGTTTAAAAAATATGGGAGAAATTGGAGGATTTATTTGGTAAGGTGGATCATATGAGAGCCATGCAACTTGACATTTATATCACTTCTCTTGGTCTTGAAGATTTTCCAACAATTATAGACTATCTTACAAAGTTCAAGAATTTGTTGACACAGTTGAAGGGGAGTGGAAGAGATAAGAAAGATGAAGAGTGTGTTTACTTGATTCTATCCAAGTTGAGAGGATCATTCCAAATTTTTTCTACTACCTTTTTCTCTAGCATGGATGCCTTAGGTGACACATTCAAAATTCCTAACTTAGAAACATTTTGTGAAAGACTTACTAGGAAAAATCTAAATTGTCTCACCTTGAGTCTTCCACCTCTCAAAAGGCATTAGTTGCATATAATCCTAAGGGCAAGGGAAAACCAAACAAGTAAAACCAAATCCACACCTTCTCCATCTCAAAATGCTCCTAAACCCAAAGAAAACAACTAAAAACCCAAGGATTCTTCTAAATCCAAGAATAAGTCTATCCTTTCATGCTCTTTTTGTGGGGATAGTAATAACGAAGAACATAGGTGTTATAAGTGAATGCAAGCCTTAGAGGATGTAGTCAAAAAACACAAAATTTCTATCTCCACTCCACCTCCTTCTAATTAGCATAGAAAATCACTTAACGTTGTTGGAAGATCTCAGTCATCACTTGTAGGCAGTTGGGTTATAGATTTTAGTGCTTCTCATCACATGACTTCTTCCAAGGAGTCTTTTGTTTCTCTAGGTTTGAGTTCTACTTCTAAAATTGAGGTTGGAGATTCTTCATTTCTTTCTATTGAGGGAAAAGGTGATATACACCTTGATGGTGGAAATATCCAAGATGCACTATATGTTCCTAAAATCACTACAAATTTACTTTTTATATATCAAATTTGTCATTCTAGTCAAGGAAAAATAATGACTTTTATGCCACATGAAGCAGAAGTACACAATTTTTGGAGCTTCATTCACTAGTTTCTCAGGTATTGTTGATCATAGTTCTAGACTATATCACTTTGAGGGTTTTGATGAAACTTCTTCTATAGGGATAGGATTGGTTTCTCATGTAGATTCAGAGAGTAAGCTTTGGCATGAAATATTTAGACATCTCAACTACATATATTTGAAGGAGTTGAGCACTCATGGTATGGTAGATGGTCTTCCTAGAGTTTCTTATCTTGAGGGAGTTTGTCATGGTTGTGCATTAGGGAAACAACACCAAGATCCTTTTCCTAAGAATTTTTCTAAGAGAGCTTCTTCACCACTTGAGCTTGTGCATAGTGACTTGATGGTTTTTCCTACCCCATCTTTCAATGGAGCTAAGTATGAACTTACATTTATTGATAATTTCTCAAGGTGTACTTGGGTTTATTTTCTCAAGTACAAAAGTGATTTTTTTCACACTTCAAAGTATTCAAATCTTTGGTTGAGAAACAATATTCTAGTAGCATAAAGAACCTTCGTACTAATAATGAGGGGGAGTACTTCAGCAATGAGTTTTTTAACTTTTTGGCAACTCAAGGCATTATTCACCAGCATTTTGTTCCTCATACTCCATAATAGAATGGATTAGTAGAAAGGAAGAATAGAACTTTGAAGGAAATGGCTAACTGTATGATGCATTCTAGAGATATACCTCCTATCTATTGGGCAAAAGTAGTTAATTGTGCTAACTATATTCAGAATCACACACCACATAGAGCACTTAATAATTTGACTCCAGAGGAATCTTGGTCCACAACTAAGCTAGATGTCTTTTTTTTTCAAGTCTTTGGGAGCCATGCTTGGGCCTTTGTGCCAAAGAAGAAAAGGAAAGATTTGGATAAGAAGAGTAAACCCTTGATCTTTATAGGGTATTGTGAGGACATGAGAGCTTATCATATTTTAGATCCTGATACACATGATGTTCTTTTTTGAACACATGTTCAGTTTGATGAGCGGTTCAATCCTTATGATTCTTCATCTTCTTCCATTCCCTCTTATTCTTCATCTCATATTGAGGATCCATTCTTTGAGGATATTGATGAGGAGGTTTTAGATGTTGATGAGGATCCTATTCCCACTAATGTTGTCATTATGCCTAAGTGGTCTCGTACTATAGTTTCTGAGGCAGCACCTTTCATAGAGGATCTTCCACCCATTAGGCATCATCACACACATTCTACATGTTTTGGAATTTTGTGTTAGGCAGTTTTTGAGGATCCACAGTCTTTTTCAAGGCTCATGGGATATAAGAGTGGGATGATGTGATGACAGGATGAGTATTCTTCTTTGATGAAGAATCATACTTGGGATTTGGTATCTCTTCCTAAAGGAATAAAGATGGTTAGGTGTAAGTGGGTATACCAAACCAAATATGTAGCTGATGGGTCCATTGACAAGTATAAGGATCGTCTTGTTGCAAATATTTTTCACAAGTTGAAGGTATTGATTACTCTAAGACTTTTGCACCCGTTGCCAAGATGGATTCTATATGCCTTGTACTTGCTATTTGCTACATCACAGGGGTGACCCGTATACTAGATGGATGTAAAGAGTGCCTTCTTACATGGATATCTACAGGAGGAAATATATATGGAGTACCTGGCTGGATTTGTTCAGGATTCTTCTCTTGTTTTTCGGCTCCGAAGGTCTCTCTACGGTCTTAAACAAGCCCCTTAGGCTTGGTATGAGAAGATGGATTCTTTTCTTCTATCTACTAGTTTTGTTCATTGCCACTCCGATCATACAATGTATCTCTAGCATGTTGGTGAGGATATTGTGATACTTGTATTGTATGTTGATGATCGTTACTTACTAGCAGCTCTTCTTCCCACATTTATAGTATTCAAAGGGCTCTTTCTACAAAGTTTGACATGACAGATATTGGGCTATTGCATTATTTCCTTGGTTTACTGATTTCTCGGATGATTCGGGGCCAAAATAGAAGTGGCATGTCCACAAGATGAGTCCCTAAACTAGGCCTGATGAGGTACATAAAAGGAACAATAACCATATCATGCCAAGCCAAGAAAAATAAATGCTAATCAAACATCATGATCAATAAGATGAAAGTAATTCACCAGAATAACTTTACATAAACCTTTGCAAACAAATGAACATCAACATCATATATTATTATGGAACTCAATGAAATACAATGAGAATGGGCCTTGATTATATAGGAAAGGAATAAAAATCTAAGAACCAGTCAAGGTCGTAGATCAAGCCATAAATCATGGAAATAACTAGTCATCAAAGAACTAGTCAAGTCCATAGATTTATGAGAGAACTAGACATCAAGGATCTAGTCAATACCATAGATCTAGGAAAGAACTAGTCAATACCATAGACTAAGGAAAGAAATATACCTAACAAATAGATAATATCTCCTAATATCTAAATAAATAAAAGAAATATCCACACACATAAGTGGGTGAGGATAAATACAATAATGTATCTAGGTGAACATGAGCTAAGGTAAATACCTACTCTAACAAACAAAGTAGAATTGCACGTGAAGCATTAGAAGAAAAAAACCACATAAAAACATAATTTTTCCACAAACAGAGAGGAGAAAAACATACCTAAAATTTTGAGGTCCATTAATGGTTGCCACGTCTAGAAGCATTGTCAAGTCTAAAATTTGAAAGTTTAAAATCTCCTGGACTATTGAGCGGGCGAGTCTGAAATTTCAGAGGGGCGATATTGGGAAAAAAACCATATCAAAAAACTTAGTTCCACACCAATAAAACCTCTAGAATACAATTTTCTAAAAATAGTAGGTCTTCTATATAGGAAACTGCTATTTTGGGAAAGCCATCAATAGAAGAACCTGCGAAGGAGATAAAGACAGTGAAGATGCACTTTGCAGATGAGAAATCTTCAGAAATGGCATTTTGATCCAATTTTGGAACTTGATAAAAATAGTAAGTGGTCCCAAAAGAACCTACCAAAAATATAAAATCAATCCAGAAGGGGGGGATGTAGGAAGAAAGGGTAATTCAAGCTACCATAATCATCTGAGGTCTAGCTAATTTGTGCACTTGCCAAAAATAGTAAGTTGTTAAGGGGCACTTACTAAAAATAGCATGGTTACTCCAAAAGGAGGATTTATTAGAGATATCACACTAAGATTTGAACATTCAAGTTGACATCACCAATTAGAGCCCAGAAAGGGAAAATTCTCACTAGAAATAGTTGCCTTTTCCAAACATAGTGGGTGTCAAGGAAGATTGAAGTTCATATTTGCAAGGGCAAGAAATGTACAAGTAAAATTACTTTCATGGATCTCAACAATGTCTTTCGACACTCATGTGTGAGGTGGAATCCATAGTCGACACCATCATACTACTCAAGAGTATGTCTCATCAAGATCATGTCCAAATCAACTAAGTAGTGTGGCAATGTCGCAGGGCATCAAGGTAGGATTTGTTCCAAAGCATTCAGTCTCTTTAGAGGATATCTTCATAAGAGACACTTGTGGTCACCAAGGGTTCCATTCAATAGTGTTTATAAACACTTAGTTTAAGTTGTCTCTAAGTATTTTTGGGGTGGCCCTCACCAAGCAGCCAAAGAAATTTCCCACAGAGACCCATCCACAACATAAGAAAATCATTCACCGTGAAGGATTCAAAGGTATCGGGGTTAATCTGATCAAGCTTTCGAGGAGTCGACAAGAGTAGATTCTTCATCGGCATGATTCATCTTCTCCTCTTCTCTCTCTTCCCTCTCCCCCAAATTTCTCTCCCTTCAAATTTTCTAATTCTTCATTAGGGTTTGCACTTTTTGATATGCCTTTAAGTCACTTAAAAGTGACTTTAGAAAAATGATGTAAATTAAGTCACCTTGTTTTTATAAAAGGGACTTCAATATTTTGTAGGAATATGAATAGTATAAAGTTGGAAATAAGGCATATGGAGGGTCATGAAGAATACGAGGAGTCAATTCTACTCTATAAATTGTAAATCCATTCCCATCTCAAATGGTTAGTGATTGATATTATAAAATCAAGAGTGCATTGTACCTAGAGAAAGCAAAGGATATAGCCATTTTATTCCTTTTACCTCACTCTTTATTTTCCCTCCATTCTCATACTATGTAAAACTTGGTTTAAGCAATCAATATAAGGAGTTTTGAGCCTTTTTTGACTAAGGGGTTTATTGATACTTTGTAATCATAAATTCCATTTGGTCTTATTGCTACGCCTAGTGTTTTTTCCTCCTAATCTTAATGCATGTGATAAAACTTGTAATATATGTATGTAGGAATCTTATTTTCTACCTGCAACATTAGTTATCCTATCTAATTTCTCGACTTCCCTTCCTTCTCTATAGACTAATTCTTCTCTTGTAGGTATCTCGTATGCTTTTTCACAGGGTTAGTGGAGTGCCCCTATTAGATCCCTTGTTTAAAGGTCACCATAGAAATCTACATTTTATCACACATGCATATACGAAAACTACACCGGTTAAGTAGAGGGACTTAGATACCTAGAGTGTTGGCAAGAAATCTACAAGTTTGTCCACTCGAAAATTTTCTTGCCAATAGTTTTGGGCGCCTATTGTGGGGAAAATTTAGCAGCATATGCACCCAAAATATGAGCTCAAGGTCCAAAATTTAAAAAAAAAGTTCTCGAAGATCCATTGCTAAAAGACACACTGTTGATTTCTGCATGTGACTTTTCACATTCCACAGTGTCCTTTGGTGTTCCCACTACAAAATTTTCCAAAATCTAGCTGAAGGAAGATACACTAGGTTGAGCAGGTCGAGAGGTGTTGTTGATTCCAATTTCAAGGCTTTGAAAAATTAGCAAGAATGAATTAGAGATAATCCATACTTCTTCTCTCAAGCCTCATCTTCATTTAGCTCTTCAATAAGTTCACCTGGAAATCCTATCCAAACTTTTGTTGATACCCCCTTCAAATTATCTCATTTTTCAATCACCCTTGAGCATTGAGTTCCCAAAAGAATAATAATTTGAAGAAGAATTTGTAGAAGCAAGAGCTAAAGAAGAAGCAGAAATGACAATGGAAGATGAAGTAGAAAGACCTCAACCCATTGTTCCATGGGGAAGAAATACAGGCCCACTTTCTCTTGAACATCCTCTTCATGATCTACCAACAAGTTCCCATGCAAGAACTTGCCAAAGTTCAAAGGTGAAAAACACAACATCTTGAAGAACACATCGCTACCTTCACGACATCATGTGGAATTCTTGGTGTCCAACATGAAGATGTTGTTGTAAGATTGTTTGTAGAGTCCCTCCAAGAAAAAGCAACAAAATGGTTCTACCTCTTGCCTTCCCATTCAATCATGGGTTGGAATGACATCAAGGATGTTTTCTAAGAGAGATTTAAATCAATTTAATATTGTTAGGACATCCTAGTGCAATTGGCTCAAATAGAGAAAAGAAAAAATGAAACCATGAGAGATTTTGTGGCTTGCTTCAAATTTTTACTTCACAAGATACCTGAAGAGGATTCACCATCTCAAAACAATGTCTAGAGATTCTTCATCAATGCTCAACCATTAGAACTAGGATCTTTTCTGCAAAGATCCCAACCAAGGAACATTGTAGAAGTGTAAAGGATGGGCATTGAAATTGATGATGATCTCATCCTCTCTGGAAAGATCAAGAATCCATAAAAGGGAAAGACCCAACATCCTGGAGATGAGAGAACCAATCCATTGCTATAAAAATTAGCAAATAAAATGGTGTTGTTGAAGAGGGAAATATTTAAATGAGTTTCTTCCCAAATAAGAAACAAAAATTAGATTACTGGGGGCAGCCCGAAGGCTTGTCTTGGAGGCCCCACCTATCAATGAAAATTGTAGGAGTAAGGAAGACTAAGAGGAGTTTGAACAAGAAAGTATAGGTGTCAATTTCCTAGAAAGTGATGAGTTTGAGAACGATACAAAAATAAGATTCTGGTGAGTATTCGGATGTGATGAAGAAGATGAAGAGGATACACCCAGTTTCTCATGTGTGGTATTCACCCGTTCTATGTCCAAGAAAAGAATGTCTCCATCCACTTCGAAAAGAAAAGAAGGCTGATGATCCTCCTGTAGCGACTCCACAAAACAAAATAATCAGTCAAGGATCCCCACTTCCATCTCCATGAATTATGTATTGTTAAATTCTGACCCCTGTAGTAAGTAAGAATTCTCTTGCAATCCCAAGTAAGAGTTCTAATGTCTCTTCCAAGTCTAAATCTAAATCTACTTCTATAAAATTTAGTACTTTGAAATATCTTGGTGTACCTTTCAAAATAACCTCTATTCCCCCAAAATCTACTCCTTCTAAACTTGTCCTAAATCCAAAATAAGTCCCTTCACCCCCTTGTCTGCATCTTCTCCCTTTGACTTCATAGAATATGAAAACAAAGCCAAAGTGTAGATTACTAAAACTAAATATTTGTGGACTCATCCTAACAATTTGAGAAGTTTGTTCGATATATCGGGAGTGGTAGTCTAACACCCAATGCTATAACTTCTAGTTCCAAAGGCATGGAACCAAACTCACCTACACCTCCCTCAAAAAACATAATTTCTTTGAGTGCATCAAATAATGATAAGGTTGAACCTTTTTATGTCTCCCTTCTTATTGGAGAATATGTATTGAACAATTGCATAATAGATTCGAGAGCCTCGGATAATGTCATGCCCATGAAGGTTGTCAAAGCTCTCAAACTTACCATGATACCACTTGGTAAATCTTGTTACTCCTATTGGTCCCATTATTGTGTTTCCTCGGAATTAGAAAAGTTGAGAGATGGAGGTATTATTCAGCCCACTATATATTTGTCTTGGGTTGCAAACCTTGTGCCAGTCAGAAATAAGAATGGAGATATCAGACTTTGTGTGGATTTTAGAAATTTAAATAAAGCCTCCATGAAGGACAACTATCCCTTGCCAAATATGGAAAATATGTTGCAGCTTGTGATAGGGTCAGAAATGCTTTCTACTTTGGATGGTTTCTCTGGATACAATCAAGTGGTTGTTAAAGAATTAAAAAGACTTAAGATAACCTTCACTACGCCTTGGGGAACTTATGTTTTTGTGAGGATGCCCTTTGGATTGATGAATGCTGGTGCCAATTTTCAAAGAGCAATGGATGTTGCCTTTGCTAGTTACATAAATGAATTTATTACAGTTTACCAAGATGATGTGACTGTATTTTCAAGGCAGCGAGGAGACCATTTGCAACACCTAGAGAAGATGATGATCAAATGTAGAGAGTATGGTATTTCTCTTAATCCAAAGAAGTGTCATTTTGGTGTGCAAAAGGCCAAGTTGCTGGGACATATTGTGTCTAAGGATGGTGTCATGATAGACCTTTAAAGAGTGGATGCAATAAAAAAAGTACCTATCCCGAGAACCAAGAAAGGTATCTAATCTTTCTTTGGCAAAATCAATTTTATTAGAAGGTTTATTTACAATTTTGCTGAGCTGAATCTTCCAATCAAAAGCATGTTAAGAAAGGATCAAGTCATCGGGTGGGAGGAGGCTGCCATTCAAGCTTTTGAAGAAATAAAGGATGCACTTAAGAATGCCCTGTTTTGGCAGGCCCAAACTATAAGAGGCCTTTCCAAATATTTTCTTTTGCCTCTGAATTCACTATTGCTTCAGTTTTGTTGCAAAAGGATGAGAATGGAGTTGAGAGGCCTATTGCCTTCTTTAGCAAGGCTTTACAAGTAGCTGAGTTGAAGTATACAATCATGGAAAAACAAGCATTTGCACTAGTAAAAGCAACAAAGATTTTTAGGCCCTATATATTGAGTTCAAAAGTTGTTGCTTATGTTCCCCACACCATGGTTAAAGACATCTTATCAGACATGGAGATATCAAGCAAGAGATGTAGATGGGTCAACAAATTACAAGAATATGATATGGATATCCAAACAACAAAGCTAGTAAGAGGTTTGGGTCTTGCCAAGCTCATGGCTGAGAGCAATTTGCAAAATGTAGAAGTGAATCAGCTAGAGGAAGAAAGGGCAGATCTTCTTGACAAATTGATGAGGTCTGAGTGGTACAAAGATGTGATTTTCTACCTCAGACACCTATGTTGTCCTAGTCACTTGAATAAAAATCAGAAAAAGAGCCCTCAAGCTGGCTTCTCAAAAATATATCATAACAAACCTTGGGCTGGCTTGGAAGAACCCTGAAGGTGTCCTCTTAAAATGCATAACTAAAGATGAAGCTCCCAAGTTGATTGCTGATTTCCATGGGGGAGTTTGTGGAGGACATTTTTCTAGGAGAGTGATAACACATAAGATTTTAAGAGCTGGTTATTGGTGGCCTACTCTTTTTAAAGATGCAACCTAGTTGGTTAGAAAGTGTGATAGTTGCCAACATTTTTCTAGAAGACTGAAAGCTTCAGCTACCTTCCTTTGTAGCTTGTATCAATTGAAGCTCCTTTCAAATAGTGGGGAATGGACTTCATCGGTGAGATTTCAGATCCTTCCAAAGGTGCGGGTCATAAATGGATCCTTGAGAATCGATAATTTTACAAAATGGGTTGAGGAAATTCCATCTAGAAAGGAAACACACCAAGTGGTAATTTATTTATTATTGAATCATATCATATGCAGATTTGGAGTTCTAGTTAAGATTGTATTTGATAATGCCATGTGTTTTAGAGACAAACCTTTGATGGCAATGTGCAATGAATATGGAATCAATCTTACTTATTCTTCAAACTATAATCCACAAGGAATGGACAAGCTGAGTCCAAAGAATGAGAACTTGCTCAAGATCATTAGAAGGTCCTTGAAAATCAACAGAAGAAATGGGGAGAGCAATTGAAATTTTTAGTTTGGGTTGATAGAATAAATCCTAAAAGAACAACTGGTAAGAGCCCATTTGAATTGGTATATGGAACTCAGGCTTTTCTGCCCTTACACCTGCAATTATCCACTTTTTAGTTTACCCAACAGTTGGAAGATCAAGAACATGGCCCATATGAATCAAGAATCAATCAGATCATTGAGTTGGATGAAGAGAGAAGAGCTTCTCATCAAAGGCATGTCAGATTTAGAGAGAAATTGAAGAGTTTGTTTGATAAGAAGGTCACTCCTAGAGCTTTCAATGTTGGAGATTTGGTTTTTCTATGGGATAGTAGGCATGAAGACGAGGGAAAACATGGAAAGTTTGATGCATTATGGATGGGCCCTTATGCCATTGACATCAGAATTGGTGAGCATACCTTTTTCCTTAAAGATCTAGATGGGGATTTGCTGGAGCTTCCTGTTAATGGCAGACATTTAAAATATTTCTTGGATTAAATCCCCTAGTGAGGTATGCACAAGTTGTATATTTGTATAGTCTTTGTTTTTGCTTTGTTTTTGTTGTTGGTCGGTGTGTGGTTTGACCTTTTGTCCTTAGTAACCATTTTTGGCTCATTTTCTTGGTCCTTTTTGTGGTAATTCTAGTTTTTCAGGCTTCCCTTTGTTTTAACTCCTATTCCCAATGGTTTTTGGCACATGGTATACTTTTTGATCTTGTGACACTCACCGGGAGTGCCCATCCCCAAGAAAGATTCAATATTGGTCCCATTATTGAGTTTTCATAATGTGCCTTAAAATTTTCATGTCACATTTTGCTCTGAAATGTTTCATTGGTTGATTGGGTGGTCTACAAACTCAATTTCTCTAGTTGAAAACTTTCAAATGCTCATAATGTTGTTGTTTTTCCCTAAACTGAAACAAATTTCCAAGTTGCCCCCTTTTTTGTGCCCTAATTTCTTCATTTTTACAGGCTTTGCATCTTTTCTCCTTTGTCAAATCATGGAAAACTTGAAATTGATCAAATCCCAAATTTGTGCAAGTATTTTCCCAATCCTAGGGTCGAAAATGACATCAAAACATGTTTTAAATGGTTCAAGATCAAGAAATCAGCCTTCCTTGTCAAAAAATTTGATTTCTAGGGCATCCTCTGCATTCTTGGTGTTTTGACGGTCATACGGGCGTATTATACTGTCAAATTCATCATCATGGCATTATGGTAATGTGGCGGGTTTCTATTGGTCGGGAAAATGTTTCTGACTTGTCATTTTTAAAAAAAATTAGCAAAAGGAAAATTTTGTTCCCTGGCTCCGCTTGCTATAGTGAAGTGCCTACGTGGCACATTGTGATTGGCTAGAGGAATGGTGGGTGGCGGGTTTGCCTTAGAAATTTTGCTTCCATTTTTAAAAATTCCTAAGTTAAATTTTTTTCCTGAAGGCCCGCATCCAATGGCAGGTGGACACATGTCCTGGAGGAGTCAACATGGAAGGGCAGAAGCGCGATGAATTTGAAGTTTTTAACTTCAAAACTTTAAAGTAAAAATTTGAGCCAAAGGTCTGCAGCAAATGAGAAGGAGACACGTGGCAAAGGGAGCATGCGGATGGCAGGGGACTTGGAGAAATTTTGATGTTTTTGACTCAAGATGTCAAGGGGAAATTTTGACCTGAAGGCCCACATCCAATGGCAGGTGGACACGTGTCCAAAAGAAGCCAATACGGGAGGGTGGGGTTTGTGAAGACTTTGAAGTTTTAACTTCAAAACACTAAAAGGAAAATGTAGCCCAAAATCCCACATCAAATGAAAAGAGGACACATGTCCAGGAGAGCAAAGGGAGAAGTGGGGTTTCAGGAGTTGTTGGGATTTTTTCCTTTGGAGGCAAAAATCTCAAAATCAAAATTAGATCCATTGGGCCATGACAAGGAAAATTTGGACGTGTCCCCCGAAGCCAATCAAGGGGTGACATGTGGCATATTCCAAAGGATGATAGGGGAGCATGGGCCCATAATGAGTTTTTAAATTTTCAAAATTTGGCAGGGGAGGTCTCAGGGGCGGGGTGGAGGCATGGCCCCGCGACGAATTAGAGGGCACCACGTGGCGGAGAAGAGAGCGGGAGTTCGGGCCCATGGATTGTTTTGAGAAAATTTTCCTTTTCTCAAAAGGGTGGTGAAATTCAAAAAATTGGCCCGCATTGTCAAGTGGGGCCCACATGTGGACACGTGGTGGGTCCAGGGGAGAAGCGGATAGTTTTTGTAAAATTTTCCAAAAGTAAAAAGGTCACAAATGTGTTTCTAAAGCATGGGAGGTCAATCCAATCACATTGTGACACATGTCCCACCCCATATAAAGGTCAAAAATATTGTTTTGAGCTTATTCCTTAAAATGGCATTATCCATGTGTAAGGTTGATATTAAAAAGTTGATCAAAATCAACAGATACTGTGCATTTTCATTTTTGGGTGCCATGGGAGCTCCAAGGAGCTTGGAAATCACATTTCTTCATCAAAATTCATCGAACCTTATATGATTTTGAGTCCCCTTAGCCTTCTGAGAACAATGGAACCATTTTCATGAGATAATTTGATGATCTATGATGTTTTTGATGCATTTTTATTTGGCCCAATGTAAAAAATGTGAAAGGTGAAAATAAAAAATTGCAGAGGTAAAAATTGAAAGGGTAAAAGGTGAAAAATGATTACTAAAGCATGCTGGCATGCCTGAATGCCAAAAATATGACCCTAGGATGGATAAGGATCCAAACTCATGCAATATTTTTAGATTTTTGTGCATCCCTGGTAATATGCGAGCTGTTTTACAATTTGATGTCATTTTCATGAAATGATGAAGGGTTTTATAACAAATTTGATCCCTTAAGCATATTCTTTACATGGGAAGAAAGGTTCCACGCTAGCATGAAATATAAAATGTTTTTGAAGCATTTGTAAAAAGGGGGGAGAGAAAAAGACTTAAAATTTTCAAGCAAAAAGGCTGGAAGAAATCCATTTCTCTGGAAAAAACCACCTGAGAGCCATTTTCAATTCCATTTTGTATCATATTTCATCATGTTGAGTTGGTTTCAGTTGTAAATCCATCAACAGGCTCTGAGATTGTTCTTATAGAATTCCCCTATTGATGTATTTGATCAAATTTTGGATTATGTGGTGTTATCTCTTGGCAAAATTTGCATATGCTTATGTCTCATAATGTTTTCAATTTGTGTTTCTTGCTCATGTTGCAATCTTGTGTTTAGGATCTCTTTGATCATACGGGTCTCATTTATTGTTGATGGTTTAATGGCATTTGCAATCTTATATTTAGAAGAGCTTTCATCTAATAGAAGATAAACAGATTTAAAATCATTTTACTGTCCTTGAATATTGAGATTGTTTGTAAACCTTTGGGTGCACCTTAGGTCATGATTAAATAGGGATTCCTAGATACTTTGTTGGTATTTTGCTTCAAGATTTTGTGGCAGGTTATCAAAGGTTGTGTGGAAGAGTGCAGATCTGGGCCTCCATTTGGTGCACATATCATGGTTAAAGGAGTATTTTAAACCCATTGAAACACCTCTGTTGTTTAGGTGTTGCAAATCCTTTCAAAGGTTCTCAAAGAAGTTGGTAATCCTTGGCTAATCTTTTCTAAACATATCCCAATAAATTTCATTCAAACTAACTCATCCTACCCATACTACCCTGCGCATTGCATTGTGTGTTAACAAAAGAATACAACCCACTCAAAAAAATGCACAAAGCATATCAGGATTTTATTATGTCTCTAGCAGCCTTAGCCTTGTCTTGAAAGAATTTCCATCATTTAGCAGTGAAAAATCCTTTGAGTTTGAATAATGGATAATTGATCATGTTTTCCCAAGGCCATCTCCACACAATGTGCAAAATACAAGGATATCTCAATCTCCTTTACCATACAAGGGTTGCAATATAGGTTCTCTTGCCTTGGTTGATAGGCACAACCTAAAACAGTGAGGATCAGATCAAGATCCTTTTGAAGGTGCTATCCACTCCCTCAAATCTTGAGTACCAAGAAGCCAAATAGATGTGCTCCCTAGTTACAAAAGCCATACAAATCATCTATCTACCCTTGAGTGTCTTGTGTAAATGCATGGTGTTGTTCAAGTTGTGAAGGAGATTAAATCTAGATACTATACGTAACCAAAATTGTAGGGTACTGCACTACTGGAACAACGTAACATGTGCCCCAATGATGATACAGGTCTCCTCGCAAGGTGTTCGGGATCTGGAAAAGCTCCCTAGGTGTGCATTAACATCCCGCATGCCTCGCTTAGCCCCCACATGCTTTGTTTTTCCCTTTTCCCGCTTTTCTTTACCTTTTTCTTTGATTCTGAAACCGCTTGACTTTGCCCGGTGGTGGTCTCATGATCGCTGCCTTAATCAGTGGCGGCGGCCTGAACCGCCACCCTACTCAAGGTGGCGGTCCTTCACGCATTTTCCATAATGCTCTTTTAACGTGACTCACATAAATTTCAACGTTTACCAGTTTTTTCACCGCCTTGGGCTTGCATTAATGATTCTGGTTCTCTGGAATAGTGTTTTGCCATTGTTTATAGTTTAAGAGATCAATTTGGTTTTTACCTTGGGTAAATGCAAATGCTATAAATAGTTGGCTTGTGCTCAAGCAAATGGCCCCTCAAATTTGCCTCTGAATTTCTCATTGCAATAGATTAGTCTTTCATTTTTCTTAGAATTCTTAGTTTCATTCATTGCATGCCTAGTTAGTGTTTTTTTGTTGTTAGGAAGCCACATATCCATCTTGTGCAAGTGTTGTCATCACTTCATCCAAATCAATTGGAATAGGATAGTTTGATTTCAATAGGAAGCCATTAAAGTTGTAGGTTTTGTTCTTCAAACAGATAGTTTCAGGTTTTGGATGTTTTATGTTGCATGACTCGCAATAAATCCCACTAGGAATTTCATAAGCCAAGCTCTGTACTCTTGTACTATCTATCTCCTACTCACATTATATTCAGTTTTATCCTAAGCTACCTTTGTCCCAATATCTACTTCTGTTGATGCTAGCATTACACAGCTTTTACTGGATCCACGTGAGCACGAAGGAATGAGGAGATCACACTGAGGGGACAAAATCACACACACCATCAGATTCTCCATTGTTCTATAGAATCCACGTTCTAGCTTTCAAAGTTCTAATTAGAAGCATGTCAAATAGAGTATCCAATCACTTTATTTTAGTCAATTTTACTTTTGATATTGCCAAGGAAGTCATGGGGATTGATATTTTCCGAGAGACTATGATTCATTCCTCACTTCTGAGGTAGGATCGAGAGTCTTTCAAATAGATTAGATCAGTTACTTCATTGTTTATAATAGATTTATAACTGCACAGGCAAGTAGCTATACTCGGTTGCTTTGTTTGTTTTAAATTCATCATTAGATTAATTGTCAATTTCTAGATATATTAAAATAGCTGCTCCTTCGATTTCATTCATATAAACTCGTTAGAAAAATACAAAAATAAAGAAGTCATATATGCTATAGATACACTTTACATAGTTAATCTCACTTTGCTACAATTGGATTTACGTTGTTGCTTTTGTATGACAATCACGGGACCTAGAGAGCCCAGAGAATACATATTCAAGCCAATCGTGCCCCAACCCAATCTCGTCATAGCAATAACTGACATAGATCAAAATCTTAGGATCCAAGTCTTCCAAACAACGGAAAATCTACAACAGATCAACCTTTAGTTGAGCGAGTTAAACATAGAAGACGACAAAGCGCACACGTTTTGGTCAAATCAACCAAACTACAAATTACCCTAGATATATATCTCGCATGAATGTGGAAGGGCTTGAAAGAAAGCAAACATTCGGTTGTGATCCTTTGGTCCGATAGCCAGATGTAGGAGACACTCACAGATATAGATACCAACTTAAGAATTCAGGTTGCATGAATGCCTATGAGATACTCTAAAAAGATCACACAACTATTAATTCTGAATATAGAGGCTGAGAAAGCATGTGACTATTAGATACTAGGGATTAGGGAGTCCGCACATGACCATAGCAGGACCACAAACAAACACTAACCTACGGTTGTGACCCAAAAATCCCATAGCCCAACGAATCCATAGGTGAATCAGACATAGATGCTGGCCTACGTACATTAGTATTTAGATCTACTCCACTTCCACCTATCATCATCGAACAGTTATCCTTGTTAGACGTAGTAGCTAACGAAGCTAAGGAATTCTGGACTAGGCCAGAGAATCACCCATAGAGTCAATTATATTTACCATCCACCCTATGACCTTATCTGGAGACATACACGAAACTATCCCAGGTCATTTTCCACGTATTCCACAACCCATAGACCGAATCACACCAGAGCTTGATATTGATTGGAGCCTTCGAGTAGTCATCCTTACTGATCAATCTATCACACCAGTTTAGGTTAGGAGGGCCTTCTTTGCCTTAGATTCACAATTTCCACTAGTGTGCGTCAAAGACATCAGATTGCCTAACTAGTTTGTCTGCATCCCACGCATATTCAATCCCCACCGGCTGTCTCGGCACGACCTCGGGAGGTCGGGTGCGAGGAAAAGTTACTTGTAGATTCCCATGCTCACTTGTCACTTTTCCATCGTACAAAATTGGTGAACCCGACGTGAATCGAACATACAACCTTCTAATTCGGAGTCATATTTCTACTTGCTCTTTCAAAATAACATTTATTTCATCTTATCTACCTCATCAACTTTCACCATCAGCTTCACCAACAAAATTGGTGAACCTGACGTGAAACGAAACAGTTCTTCCTCTTTATTTTCACTTCTTCCTTCCACCTTCACTTTTTCCCATTATTCTGCGGGTATTCATATACCCCCCGAATATGTCAGGATTCGATGCATATGGTAGACCTCTCCTAGGTCTTGAAGCATACTACGCTCAACTGAATAGACAGTCATCACCCTCACTCTCCGTATGGGGTGACAACTATTTAGATAACCAATTATCAACACAAACTCCATCACCAAGGGTCAGATATAACTCATCTTTCCAAACAGAAGAGTTGGATCAGCTCACTCAAACACAACAAACAGAGCCTTCAAGCTCAAACAATATGACGCTCACAGGAGAATCTAGTTCGTCTCCTCAGGTACTACTTAGACCAAAAATTAGTAGACAAGCTAACCCATACCTGGTTTTAGATGATGAACATTCGATACGTTATGCCAGGAATGAACAACGTTCTTGAAGTATGTACCCACCTATAGGAGGTTTACAAACACAACCCGAAGTCTCTTTTCAAGAAAATACCTCCATGCCACGTCATATAGGAAATGCCCTCGGGGAAACTTGGTAGGGAAATGATCAGTTCATAACGGGATATCACATGCCTATACAACAAATGCCACTAAGGCAAAATACCATGACTTCACCAAATGAAGTCATTTCAACGTTAGTAGAAAAAGTGAGGGGGTTAGAACTTACTCAGGAAAATCACCATTCTCAATTCATGCAAGCAGGAAATTCTAATCCTCCACACCATCCTAGCCAAGTAGACCTCCTCACAGGAATAGGCACATTAGGCATGACTCCTCAGTATTCACAACAAATGCCAACAAGAACCGCCATTTCTAACACCACTCCGATACCTCCCAGTCTAGTACAGAATAATCCATTCCTAGACAATACCCCTTCATACTTAAACATATACTCCAAATCACCACAAGGGGACATGTTCTCCTCTCCCGGCATGTTTTCTCAAACACAGGGGCTACCTTATGCCCCTGCCAACGCATACGCTATGCCATATCAACAACCTATTCCACCGCCACCCCCTCAGCAGGCACCATCAATGGTCGAAACCTATGCGATAGGGACATATTCAGAATACTTGAAGGAGCCCTTAGATTTCACCATACGAAGCATCATGCTTCCAAGACCTCTTCCCGATTTACCCAAATACAAAGGTGAGGGAGATCTAAATGCACATATCAAGGCTTACGCCATAGCCATTCGAGAACTACTCCCTTGGGATGGGGTTGTTGCTAAAATATTTCCCAAAACCTTGGAAGGTATCACTCTCGATTGGTATTACAGAATACTTGAAGCTTCCATACATTCGTTTAAACAACTCGTTTCAGAGTTCATCAAGGCGTTTGACATGAACAAACTATTGAGAACAGGAATCAGGGAATTCTTGCATATTAAGCAAGAACACAATGAATCTATTGCTCATTTCATCCAAAGATGGCATACAGTCCTCTATTCTTTAGCAAGCACTCCAAACATGGACCAGATGGAACTATGTAATTTATTCCTTCATTCTCTCAGCAGAGAGATAAAGGAAGAAGTCTAGAAGTTCCCACTAAGAACTTATGATGAGGTACTCAAGAGTGCTCTCCGAATAGATCAAGCTGCAATAGATAGCGGTCGTAAGACATATGGAACAAACGGGAGGTTAATCACCACCAACCAGAATACTACGTCTTATCCTACTACCACAAGTGTCAATCAAGGACCTAAAATCCTTAATAGAAATCACAGAGTGACAACAGATGGAGTAACTGATCAGGCCAAAAGGGTAAATGTTGTGAATACTCCACCGCTAATAAACAACCAACGAAACAACAATTTTACCCCAATAGTCAATACAGTGGATTTTAATCATCCATAATAACAACAACAACTACAATGGAAAAACCCTACACAAGGTCCAAGCCAAAACTCAACTGGATATCAAAACCAAAGCCAAAACCAAAAACAACAAATGCAAAACTTTAATCCTAATAGGCAATGGTTTGATCAGAGTTTTAGGCCACAATATACACCAAGTCAACAAACTAGGAATTACAATCCTAACTCGTATTGTGGTTTTCACAAAATCTGAGGCCATGACACTAGAACGTGCCGTGACTACAATAAATTCATGCAACGTTTTCCAGAGGAACAAAGACAACTTTTTATAGATATGTTCTTAGCAGATCCTACATCACCAACGCACCAAATACTTTTATAGGGGTAGTTTCCCCTCAAAATGCACCCCTCAAGATCTTCAATGATCCACTCCCAAATCACAACAACAAGTTAAATTCAAATGGGACAAATAAGGGTGTAATAATAGGAAACCATGATCATGAAGCCTCGACTTCATTAAACCCATTAGTTGCACCACAATTAGGAAGTCAACCATGATCCAAGATAGTTGGTTTAGTGGAGTTAGATGTCGAACTACCCGTAGAAGCTGTAACAAGGACACAAGAATATTACTCTTAGCCAAATCCAAGTTACCTACCGGGATAGATAGCATCCAATAAATGTCAAGGTAAACCTATAGGTACCTACGATTTAATTAGTGATCTAACAAAAAAATTCTCACACATTTATTTTTGGACTTACTAAAGAATTCTCCTACCCACAGGGCTGCTCTTTTAGAGGCATTAGGTTTAGGCCATCTAATTAACATCACTCCACCTCCCGAAACATAGGTAAACCATATATACTTTGATATCCACCCTCCGGGAAGCCGGATAGGGATACCAAATTCATATTCAAAATAAACAAAATGCCAAAAGACGCTGAGATTACACACCGAGGTGATCCAGCCTTACATTTGCAAGTATGGGTTTATAACAATTATGTAAAATGAGCGATGGTTGATAATGGGGCAGTAGTTAACGTAGCCCCCTTCTCTTTCCTCTAAAAGCTAGGGTATGGAGAAATGAATTGTTCCACAACTCAAAATACACTAAGAGGCTATGATAGCCTTAAATCCACCTTGATTGGAACTATAATACTACCGGTCACCTCAGGGTCCAAAACAATCTTGACTGAGTTTTATATTATAGATCGGGAAACTAACTATAATATGATCCTCAGCCGACCATGGATACACCGTATGAAGGCTATCCCTTCTACGTTATTTCAAGAAGTAAGATTCTTGCATTTAGGAAAGGTTTTCATAGCCAAAGGTGATCCAAAACCATTAGATATACACCTGGCTGACCTAAAGAAAATACCAAGTGTACACTCGGATTTTGAACTCCCAACAAACCAACTTAATAAACCTACCGGCTCGAAACCGGAAGAAAAGTTGGTACCTACGATGAGATCTTGAAACTATGAGCCTAGCCAAGACGATCCCAACCCTCAAAGGTGAGGTTAAGATTGTAGAAACAGATCATTAGGAACTACTACAAAATTTTTGAATCTGCTAGAACATGATCTACCAATGTTCCTACCATTTGATTCTCGTAGGCATGGGATACACCCTAAGTCTCGGTTCTCTCCCAGCAGTAGATCTCTGCATGGTAGAGGTAGAAGATGTTAACATAACAAATATCCCAAAGCACCCATATTCCAAGCTAAGTATTGGACTCTCCATTTCAATGGAGCTAAATGTCCTTACGGAGCTGGGGCAGGTGTAATTGTTACTTCTCTCGAGGGAAGAATCCTACCATTTTCCTTTAAAATAAACTTCGAATGTACAAACAACGGCGCTGAGTATGAAGCCCTCCTCCTTGGCCTCATCTTATCTAAGAGGATCGGTGTTAATAATATCAGGGTGTTGGGAGACTCGCAATTGGTAGAAAACCAAGTCTCTGAGGTGTATGAAACCAGAGCCAGGCACTTACAGCTCTACAAAATAGGTGTACTGAATTTAAACAAGGAGTTTGACTTCATATCAATTGAAGCAATCCCACGAGAACAAAATCTTCTCACCGATTCAATAGCAACCTCAACGATCATGCTTTACTCCAAATAGTAAGTTAGAGGATACCCGTTTCATGGTATCCCTTCGTACTGAACCACTGATAAAAGCAATGTCAAATCATCTTTTAAATGGAAATGAAAACAAATCTACTATCCTAGACCACATCGATAGTGATACAACCACTCTTGATTTCTTAAATGCCTATGTAGCGTTACATCTCACCCATCACATGGTAGATTTATCCTTAATCCCGCATTCATCCTCCTACTTCAGAAATCCCATGACAGAGCTTCCCCCACAAAAGGAACTTAACATATACACAGTCAAAAATAGAGACAATCTGGAATTACCTCCAGCCCCGTCTGAGTTTGAAGAAGGTAACACTTCTCTAATCGAAGAAACAATCGATATTATTATCGAATGGAAGATGAACCAAGGATATTGAAGTTAGGATCCTCGTTAACTCCATTGGAAGTAGAAATACACACTCAAATCCTCAAGGAACATCGGAAGGCTTTTGCATTTAATTATAAGGAAATGACAGGGGTTGCACCACACATTGTGGTACATAACCTCGTCACTAAATCAGATGCAAAGCCAATTAAACAAAAATCAAGACCAATGAAACATAAGGTAGCTCTCATGGTAAAAGAGGAGGTAAGGAAACTCCTCCAAGTAGGATTCATCAAGCCAGTCAATTACTCTTAGTGGATATCTAATATCATTCCCGTTCACAAAAAGAATGGGAAGATACACATATGTATAGACTTCCGAGACATTAACAAGGCGTGTCCTAAAGACGACTTCCCGTTACCATCCATAGATGTCCTTGTTGATGGAGTAGCTGGATTTGATTTGTTGTCTCTCATGGATGGATTTTCATGATACAATCAAATCAGAATATCCGAACAAGATCAAGCTAAAACCACGTTTATAACTCCTTGGGAACCTATTGCTATGCAGCTTATGCCATTCGGTCTCAAGAATGCAAGGCGCTACATACCAGCGGGCTATGAATATATATTTCATGATCTTATTCATAAAATTGTGGAATCCTATGTAGAAGACGTGTTGGCCAATGCCAAGAAGCATTGTGACCACCCGAAAGTGCTTCACATAATTCTTTCATGTCCGATAGAATACAGAGTCACGCTAAATCTAGAAAAATGTGTCTTTGGTGTAACAGGAGGGAAGCTCCTAGGTTACATTATATCATCATGTGGGATTGATGTTGACCCAACCAAAATTAAGGTTGTTCTCGAAATGATCCCACCTTCTGACGAATCTGAATCGTAATTTCTCGGAAAGCTTGGTGCAATCCGGAGATTCATCCCAGACTTAAGTTTTTCCATTCATCCAATCAACAATCTACTCAAGAAATATTATAGTATTGATTAGACCAAAGATTACAATGAAGCTTTCGATGTAGTTAAGCATTTCTTGTTATCACCACCTATGTTAATGCCACCTAAGCCAGATCACCCGTAATTTTGTATTCGCGAGCTACCAATGTCTGACGAGCCTGCATGCTAGCTCAAGAAGACGATGACATGAGAGAACGTGTGATCTATTTCATTAGCCAAACATTGCTCGACTATGAAACACATTATACACAGTAGAATGAGAATGCCTTGCCATAGTCTTTGTAACCAAACGCTTAAGACATTACATGCTAAATCAAGAAACAAAGGTCATTGTAAAGACAGAGCATTTGCAAACTTTCCTCACGTAAGGGTCCTTGTCTAAAAAGGCTGGATGCTTTATAACCTTAATGGGGGAGTTCGAACTAATGTTTATAAATCAAAAGTCTGTTAAAGGAAAAATCATTATGGATTGGTTAGCTGATAACCCATTAGACAGAGGTAATCTAGTAGATCTGGACTTTCTGGATGAATGCATATACTACATCGAAAATAGACCTCCCATCTCTGAGTGTCCTTGGTATACTGATATTATTAATTACATCATGGATCATATGTATCCGGAAGGTGTTACATCACAACAAAGAAGGTGGTTATGCATTATTGTAGCCAAATATGTCATTATAGAGAAAGTGCTCTATCGAAAAGCGTTCAATGGAATGCTTCTAAGATGTGTCGACATAGAAGAATCCAAGAAGATTCTCCACGAATCTCACAGTGGAATGTGTGGAGGCCACTTTGGTGGCCATGCCACCACTTGTAAAATACATCGAATGGGCTATTTCTAGCCTACTTTAGAACACGACGCAAAGTAGAGTTTGTATGAAGGTGTCATAAGTGCCAAGAATTCTCCCATGAGATCCACATGCCAAAGACAAACTCTACAACCAATCGCTACTCCATGGCCCTTTTCTACATGGGGCCTCGATTTGATAGGGAAATTCTCTCCCTCATCTATAGACGTCCATAATTTCATAATCACGGCCACCGAATATTTTACCAAGTGGGTAGAGGCCATGCCTCTTACTACTGTACCAGGTTCTGTAATCGCCAAGTTCATTTTGAACCAAATAATTTACAAGTACGGTGTCCCACAAATCATTATATCGGATAATGGGACTTATTTTAAGAATGATGAAGTTCATGAATTGAGCAATAAATTCAAAATAAGCCATCATACACGCCTCCTTGTATTACCCCTAAGCTAATGGACAAGCTGAAGCAAAAAATAAAATGTTAAAAGCCATTCTCCTTAAAACGGTGAAAGAAAACAAACAAGATTGGAATTGGAAGTTATATCCAGCCTTATGGACCCACCAAACCTCAATAAGAACACCAACAGGGGTGACTCCTTTCTCGCTAGTATTCGGGGTGGAAGCAGTTCTCCCACTTGAGGTTGAAATACCCAGTCTCCGTATCTCATTACAAGGGATTCTGGATGAAGACGCTTACAGAGAAGCACGTCTCTCCCAACTAGAAAGCCTAGATGAAGCTAGGTTGACCAGATGTGCTGGTAGTATAACAAGAAGGTCTATGAATGTGACATATATGAAGGTGATCTAGTTCTAAGGCTAGATAGCCGGATCGACAAAAAGACCGGCGAAGGAAGGAAGTTCTAGCCCAAATGGTTGGGCCCATACCGAGTCATGAAGGACTATGGAAATGGTGCATATCTCTTATGCACACTGAAAGGTGAGGAATTTCATGAAACAGTCAATTCCCTACACCTTAAACAATTCTATGCATAAGCAACCAGCACTACTTGTATAATTATAGCTACATTGCATCTTCATATAGTTAGGATCATTTTGTCCGCTTGTTTTGTACAACTTTGTGATCAAGGAATTTATTCTTAAAATCAATTCATTACAAACTTTTGATGGTATTGGCATAAACACTCTAATCATACTTTTCATTTCCATGATATCATCAACTATTTCAGAATCATTTCATCAAATAAAGCTAGATATGACAAAGTCTTAACGGTAACCATACCAAGATCTACATGCTTGTTCTCACTTTTGGTTTCTTCTTAGGATAGGTGTCTTTCCTATGGTCTGTTCTAGAAGCTTCATCGTGTCACATCTAGCCCATATGCATATCTCTTTGGAAGTAAGGGCATGCTAACATTTTACTCAAACAAACAAGTCAAGTATATATCAAACAAAAAAATTTAAATTTACACATTTCCTTGCCCCACCAACCTTTGGTGATGAGCTTGCATCTCGTACTAGTGACGTAGGGTTGGGAAAGGATGGAAATGCCCTTACTCACCTATGCCTTGCCTATGGTGATAAACCCATGCTTCTTACTAGTAGCATGGGGTAAGGTGTAGGGGGTCCTCTTAAAAACAAACGTGAAAGGTCATAAACAAAAATTCAAATCTTGAAGTCTTGAGTCAAAAACAAATGAATCGGATGTCCAAAATTCCAAGAGAATTAAAAATCCTAAAAACCCAGATTTTGTCTACTATGTGGCCATCTATGGATCTAAGTCTAGATAAACCGCAAAGCAAGTTTCATCCCAAACTATGGAGTCACTCAAGTAGAGTAGGCTTGTAGAATCCTAATTTGGTTCCACCAAAGCTTTGTCTATCTTTCATCACTATCATTTCAACACATTTCATAACTTGTGCCCTTTCCAACTCTCGGTGATGAGCCCTCGCATCTTACTAGTTGCGTGGAGTTAGGAGTAGGGGCAGGTTTATCTGCTCATCATACCGGCTTATCTTCACCACTTTGCCAAAATAGATATGAGGTATCAAAATTGCTTAAAGAAGCTAAAAATTCAAAATCACGTTGTATCTACATTATCATATATCAGCATCATGAAATACAAAAAGAAAGTAGACAGCGCAGTATCATTTGTTCTCCATTGATACATTCTAAAAAGCATATAAGCATAACATCATAGTTTACATGAGGAAACAGAAATGGAAGCAAAGCCATAAATGCCAAGATTTTGATCCAAAAAATATATATATATATATATATATATATATATATATATAATGGTCAAAATTCCTGTACAATGCAATCATGCGCTAAGCATGGTCAAAATGCTCAAAGAGCCCAGGAAGTACACAAATATCATATAAAAATCTAAGAGAGCCAAGTGGCTTCTCAACCCCTATGAGATCCCTCTGAAGGTGCATGCCCATGCCTAGGACTCCGGCTACGCTAGTGCTCTGAATGCACGAAGGGCTCATGATCCCGAGGGGAAGCTGTGGTCTCGCCATGAGAATGACTCTTCATCGGCGCCTCTACTATCCTATACCCCACACCACAATACGGAGGATAGATACCATCCTAGCCACATGCCAAATGGGGGAAAAGATGTCAGTATGTCTGCCAGCTACTAAGGGCTCCCCTACATCCATAGACAGCTCTACATGGGTCCTCTCCATGGGGATCATCAGGGTATTGGTGCATACCCTGTGAATCAGGTCTCGCCACTCATCGGTATCTACAAACAAAGGAGAAAATGAATTAGAAATAAAACAAGAGATAAACACAAGTGTAAACAAAAGGAGAGATGACAATTAAAGCAATCCTAACTCAAAGAAAAGGGAGGATAACTTACTCGGGTCACCAGGCCTCCAGGATGGATCTCTAGGGTCAGCACTGCCATGTATGCCGCCACCGACCGAGGTGCTCCCGTGTGGCTAGAGAGATGTAGCGCCCTACAACGGACTCATCCTCCCCACCATGGCCTTGGGAGAGTGGCTCCTCTGAAACTAGAGTCACCCTCTCTGCACTTTGCTCTGCCCTCTTTGCCTGCATAATATCCTGAGTGTCATGCCACTCAGGATCACTATCCTCCTTGGTCTCCTCCTCTGTCTCTCCCCCTGTGAAATCCTCAAACTTGAAGTCTATGTCGGTGGGGTCATCGCTGCTATGGGCAAGACCCTCGGTATTCTGAAGTAAGGGTGCCTAAGGAGCACCAGCTCTCCCTCGGGCACGTACTACCCGTCTAGCTGCAATAGGAACACCAGGGGTAACAACTGTCCAACCCCGGCCCCTAGGACCCCCTCTAGCCTCTCGAAATGACCTGTATACTGGCACTACCAGGGAAGCATACCCATGTAAGGTAGGCCAAACTGCTGAGGAACTCAGCCAAAGGGGTGTATCTCCACTCGCCCTACTCTATCAATGAGCTGCCCTGTGGTGGAGCAGGAGATCAAAGTAAGAGCCTCCTCACCCCATAAACCTGCCATGGCCTGATACGGTGTGGCCTCCATGTCATCAATGGTCAACGAAGCAACTGGCTGGTGATGTTCTCTGAGTACTGACATATCTATCCATCCTGCTGCCCTCACACTCCGGGATCTGCCACCTCTACACCTCTAGCCACAAGGGATGAAGCACTCGTAAACCCAGCTCATAACCAGGGTCAGGTGGCTCAAAGACTACCCTTGTAGATGGACTACCCTATATAAGTCATGGTAGGTAGTCCCAAGTATATCTACTCCCAGTGTAAATCCGGCCATGTCCCTCGATCTGTGCAATGATGGGGGACTAGCAGTATAGTAGTGTGTCTCCTCCCTTGTGCCCGATCAATCTTGAGGAAAGGATCCCCATAATAGCTTGGTGAATCAAGGGGATAGACCGGCTAGGAATAGATCAGACCCTCACCCCCTTCTTCGATCCAGTGGAGATAACTGCATCTCCCATATAAGAAGCCCACTATGCTATCTGGGACCGTGAACCTACTTGTCTCAAGGGTGAGTCGTCTCCCGATGATCGGGACCCCCAGGATATGGTAAACATCCTCCAAAGTGATGGTCCACTCACCTCGAACCCCTAGCAATCGGAAGGTGTTCAGATCAACATCCCAATAGGAAAATAAGTCACAAAGTATGTGACTGGATGGTGCAACATGTGGAACCCGATATATATGCGTATACCGGCCCTCTGTAGAGTGTCTTACTCATCCTGTGAAAGGGCATCTAATAATTTCGGGAGCCAGTCACACTCTCTCTCTTGGCTCCACCAAATGTACTCCCTCACTTGCATACACCCAAAAACACACAAAAAAGAACAAGTTAGCATCCAAATGACGTTAGAAAAATCACGAAAACACATAAAGATGCTAAAAATGCAAAAACAATTTCAAGCAAGTGTTCTTTTGGCATTCTGTGAAGAATAGCTGCCTGCTCAGGGTGGCGGTCATGTCCCAAAAACCCACACGGGTTTTATAACTTAAAAATTCAAAAAAAAACATGAAAAAGGACCATTTTAACTAAAAACAAATCCTATCCAAGAGTGGCACCCCCTAGATAGACTTTTGAACCTAACATTTTCAAAAATGACCCCCCCACGACAAAGATTTTAACAATTCAAAATTTTGGGGGTAAAAATGATCAATTGAGAAAAACTAACCTGTGATCTCGTGGGTCAATGTTCCACTCGCGGAGGCATGATCACTATCCCATCATGAACATTTTGACTCTACTCTCATAAGAAACCGTCATCGTGGGTCCCAGAGCTCAAATCCAACCAAATCAACACGCACAAATGAATAGGAAAATGGGCCCACTTTCATATATATAGCAACCTGACTCATTTTTTGAATCCCTTTTTCACAGGTTTGGAGCACGAACAGAGGTAAGTTCTTACCCCCACACAAATGGTACGTCCTCATTTCATGTTATTTTAGCATTTATTTTCTCGATCTATTTTGTCTATCTGCACTTGATTCCTCTTTTCATTTTGTAGGTGGTGGAAATTTTGGATGGCGTCATTGTGACACATGGACATATCGTATAACTTCCAACTTCCCATTTCGGGACCACCATACTATGACCCACTATTTTACGCCTCTTCATGGCTAAAACTCTTCTCCGAGGAGGCAATATGTACGTACCCAAAATTTTAGGGTACTTCACCACCCAGAACAACGTAACACGTGCCCCAATGATGATACAGGTCTCCTCACAAGGTGTTCGTGATCCGTAAAAGCTCCTGTGTGTGTGTTAACATCCCGCATGCCCCGCTTAGCCCCCGCATGCTTTTTTTTCTTTTCCCTCTTTTCTTTACCTTTTTCTTTTCAATTACGAAACCGCTGCCCCGCCTGGCGGAAGTCTCGTGACACCACCCTAATCAGGGTGGCGGTTTTGTAACCGCCACCCTGCTCAAGGTGGTGGTTCTTCACGCATTTTCAAGAATGCTCTTTTAATGTGACTCACGTAAATTTCAACGTTTATCATCTTTTTTTCACCGCATTGGGCTTGCATTAATGATTTTGGTTCCTTGGAATAGTGTTTTTCCATTCTTTATAGTTTAAGAGATCAATTTGGTTTTTACCTTGGGTAAATGCAAATGCTATAAATAGTTGGCTTGTGCTTAGGCAAATGGCCCCTCAAATTTGCCTCTGAATTTCTCATTGTAATAGATTAGTCTTTCATTTTTCTTAGAATTCTTAGTTTCATTCATTACATGCCTAGTTAGTGTTGTTTGGTTGTTAGGAAGCCACATATCCATATTGTGCAAGTGTTGTCATCACTTCATCCAAATCAATTAGAATAGCATAGTTTGATTTCAATAGGAAGCCATTAAAGTTGCAGGTTTTGTTCTTCAAACAGATAGTTTCAAGTTCGGATGTTTTATGTTGTATGAATCGCAATAAATCCTGCTAGGAATTGCATAATCCAAGCTCTGTACTCTTGCGCTATCTATCTCCTACTCGCATTATATTCATTCTGTATCCTAAGCTGCCTTTGTCCTAATATCTACTTCTATTGATGCTAGCATTACACGCTTTTCTGGATCCACGTGAGCACGAAGGAATAAGGAGATCACACTGAGGGGACAAAATCACACACACCATCGAATTTTCCACTATTATGTAGAATCCAGTTCTAGTTTTCAAAGTTCTAATTAGAAGCATATCAAATAGAGTATCCAATCACTTTATTTCAGTCAATTTTACTTTCGATATTTCCAGGGAAGCTGTGGGGATTGATAGTTTCTGAGAGACTATGATTCATTCCTCACTTCTGAGGTAGGATCGAGATTCTTTCAAATAGATTAGATCAGTTACTTCATTGTTTAGAATAGATTTACAACCGCATGTGCAAGTAGCTATACTCGGTTGCTTTATTTTTTTTAAATTCATCATTAGATTAATTGTCAATTTATAGATATATTAAAATAGCTGCTCCTTCAATTTCATTGATATAAACTCATTAGAAAAATACAACAATAGAGAAGTCATATGTGCTATAGATAAACTTTACATAGTTAATCTCACTTTCCTGCAATTGGATTTACATTGTTGCTTTTGTATGACAATCACGAGACCTAGAGAGCCTAGAGAATATGTATTTGAGCCAATCTTTCCCCAACCCGATCTCGTCACAGCAATAACTGACATAGATCAAAATCTTAGGATCCAAGTCTTCCCAACAACGGCAAATCTACAACAGATCAGCCTCCAGTTAAGTGGGTTAAACATAGAAGATGACAAAGCGCACACGTTTTGGTCAAATCAACTAAACTATAGATTACCCTAGATATATATCTGCATGACTGTGGAAGGGCTTGAAAGAGAGAAAACATTCGGTTGTGATCCTTTGGTCCCATAGCCAGATGCAGGAGACACTCTCATAGATATAGATACCAGCTTAAGAATTCAAGTTACACGAACGCCTGTGAGATACTCTAAAAAGATCACACAACTATTAATTCTGAATATAGAGGCTGAGAAAGCATATGACTATTGGATACTAGGGATTAGGGACTAAGTCCGCACATGACCATAGTAGGACTACAAACAAACACGAACCTATGGTTGTGACCCACAAATCCCATAGCCCAATGAATCCATAGGTGAATCAGACATAGATGCTTTGGCCTACGTACATTAGTATTCAGATCTACTCCACTTCCACCTATCATCATCGAATAGTTATCCCTTTTAGACGTAGAAACTAACGAAGCTAAGGAATTCTAGACTAGGCCAGAGAATCACCCATAGAGTCAATTATATTTACCATCCACCCTATGACCTTATCTGGATACATACACAAAACTATCCCAAGTCATTTTCCACGTATTCCACAACCCATAGACCAAATCATGCCAGAGCTCGATATTGATTGGAGCCTTTGAGAAATCATCCTTGCTAATCAATCTATCACACCATTTCAGGTTAGGAGGGCCTTCTTTGCCTTAGATTGACAATTTCCAGTGAGTGTGCGTCGAAGACATCAGATTTCCTAACTAGTTTGTCTACATCCCATGCATATTCGATCCCCACCGGCCGTCTTGGCACAACCTCGGGAGGTCGGGTCCAAGGAAAAGTTACTTATAGATTCCCACACTTGCTTGTCACTTTTCCATCGTACAGATACCAACAACTCCTTGGAGTCAAAATAATTCCCACTTGTAGGGAAGATCAAAGATGCATAGGTGTCTCTTTCCATTTCAAGACAAGAAAGTTTCAAAGTGATTATTTTTTTAGTAGACATCACAACCTCATTCGGAAAGTTACTAAGCATAAGTTTCTTCCAAGAATTAGGAGGGAAATTTTAGATGAATTGGTCATCCGCAACCATACCAAAGTGAAGGGAGACATGGAGATATTACTTCTTGAGAAGAATATGAGGTACACCGTACTAAAGAACAGAATCCTAAACGCTAACATCTTGTATCAAGGTAGCAGGTAGATGAATCAATTTGTGGCAACTAAGGAGGAGAGGATATCCCCATCTTGATAGGTCTAGACATGCCTTCCTGGAGATATTTGGACTTTGAAGAAGAATTAAGGATATTTGAGTTACAAGAGGGCAGCCCTAAATTTTTGGATGATGTAAAACATGAGGAGGAGGTTGTTCTTGATGATTTTCAAATAGAAAAATCAGCTTATGTGCTCATCCATGATGAAGAAATTTTCTCATTCCCATTCGAAGATGAGGAATTCCTTGATCATGTCACCCAGGAAGAGACCAAGCCACTCTATAATGAACCCTTGAGAAGTGGGGAAGAACCATATGTACAAAGACTGCTAAGAGCCATAGAAGAAATAAAGGACCCCGAGCTCAGTCTTGAACTCTTGATATAAGCCATGAATATGAGAGACAAGTGTGAAGCTGATTTGGAAGCCTTAGCCAATGTGAAGGTTGGCCATATTGCAATAAGGCAAGATGAAAAATATGATGCCGCTCTTGAGCTAATGGTTGATGGATGCAATAACAAAATGGAGATATTTTCTTTCCCATTTAAAGATGAAGAATCATTCCATGACAAATAAATTGAAGAAAGGAGTTTCAGGACCTCTAAAGATGAAAATATTTTTGGTGAAGTATCGGTAGAGTTTCGTGATTCCCAAAATGATAAGGTAATCCCTCTATATATTTTCCTTAAGTTTCATTCTTCAAATGTGTACAAAGATGAGTTATAAGAAATAATGAAGCACAACTCGTGCAAGATATCTTAGATGCAGTAGAAGTTGTGGAAGACCCCAAGCTGATTCTTGATCTCTTCACTCATGCCATGGACACATAAAACAAGTATGAGTTTTCCTCTCGAGCCTCCTGTCATTAATCAAATGCCTCATCGTGGAATAGAGATAAAAGATGAATCTGATGTTTCTCATGGAGAAGATGTCAATAGGCATAGACCCAAAAATAAAGTAACTCGAATATTGAAGGAATTGGAATGAAAATCAGCTTTGGGGTAGTGATGAGATGCTCGATAGAGAATCAGCTATAAGGATAAACATGGAAGGCAAGCCGACACTATGAAACTAAATTTAAAGAACATGAAGGTAGTGGAATATCTAAGCAAAGGCCTGAGCATCAATAAGCTCATGTGGACTCACTCCTACCAAGTACATAGATAATTGTGAAAGCACATGGATTTCATAAGTAGTTGAGGAGGGGAGGCTACTTTATGGAACCCATCAATGGCTTTGTAGAACATCATCATTTGGTGTTTCCTCTTTAGGGGAAAATTTTGAGAAATGAAAAGTTTTTCAGTGAAAGCAGGTTGTCCCCCACCTTGTACCATAGGTGATTGCTAGGTGTGTTTCCCTTTTTGTTGCATGTTTTTCCCTTCCTGTTGTGTGTATCATTTCCTTTCTGTCATTTTGTGTGTGTGTGTGTGTTTCCTTCTTCTCTTGCTTTCTCTTTTGTAAGCTGTACATGACTCCGTAGCGCCCAATGGATAAGGAACTGGTCAATGAATTATATGGTATAAAATTTAGATTCTATATTCCTATGTCATGTATTTTCTATGCTCATTCCATGCCATGTCCCTAACCTAGAGCCATTTTTGTCATGCAAATGTGTGACAGGGAAATTGGAAGTTTCTAAGCATGAAAACTATACCCTTGTGCCAAAATTTTCATGTTTTATCATTCCTAGGCACCCCAGGTCAAATCCGTCATTCTTGTGATCTCCTGAATAATGTTCTATCATATTCCTAGGTGATTTAGGAAAGTCCTTTCATTCCCCATAGGTGATTTTAGGAGTTCAATTACAAAGCTACAAGTAGTTGTGGGAAGGGATATCACCGGCCTTCCTATAGCCGGAGTAACCTCACGCAAAAAGCATAAGAGCCTAGGTGAATGTGTAGGTGATCGAATGGTCTTAGTACATCATGGATATGAGTTAAGAAGATTTTGGAAGGTTTCAAGAAGATGGGGTAGTTTCGCCAAAATTAGGGTTCACAAGCGTAGGTAGTACACAAGCCTAAAATAGCTATCGAGCTTCGAAGAATATTTTGGGAGCTCCGGATGGAGTTAGAAGTAAAAAAAAGTCTAAGGAAATAGGATTCCAAGAACTACATGACAAAGTGAAATCATTTTTTTCACAACACATTGGTGTATAGAATTTTTAGGCGCTTTTCTTAGGCATAAGTGGAGTCTCAAATAAAAATCTGATTTGTCGTGGATCCGATGGCTAAATCAAGACTTGATACCCCAAACATTGACTTCAAAATTCCATTCCCAGTATGGATCATATAAAATTTCAACAATAAAAACCACCAAGAGCTCAAGTTATCATTATTCCAAGTTTCCTTCTCAAAGGCAGTTTAGGAGTTAGTCAATTTTCAAGAGGACACGTGTCAACACCAGGATCCTGGTAGGATTTCATGTCCCCAACATCCCTAAGGTAAGGTACACCAACCTTGGAAAAAATTTCCCAGCCCCCATGTGATCTCTGAGACCCTCATATGACCTTCATACTTGACAGTTCATCCCCTAGGTGCAATTTTGGAGCTCAAATCCTGTTGTCGAATCAAGGACACATGTCAGCTCTAGGATTTCCATGAAAAATGATGTCCATCATAGGTCAGGGACATCAAACCTTGAAAATTTTCCCATCCCTCTAGGAGATAGTTTTTTTCACCCATGTGACCCGCTTTCAGCCCCTCAGTGCTTTAAAGCTGATTTTTGAGCACTCATCCCCTACCGTCAGATCAAGGACACGTGTCACCTCCAGGATTTCCATGAAAATTGATGTCCCTCACATCCCTTTGAGGTGAGGGACATTAGGGACAATAAAATTCACCCAGCCCTCTCCCCCCATGTTTTTAAAAATTCAAAATTTTGACCTGCTTCCCTACTTCTAACTGCTTCCACTCTCGTGCACAACCATACATACATTCTTCCTCTGCAAATTTCTTCCATTACTCCACCATTGAAAAAAACTCAAAACATATCAACCAAGGAACTGAAATACCTTTCCCATGGTGATACAAAGGTCTCAGAAGGAATTCTCATCAAGCTAAGAAGGAGAAATGAAGAACAACAAAGAAGAGAACAATAAAATCTCCATAGCCAAAAATAGAAATCTAAAAAAATCTTGCAAACCAATGCACAAATAAATGAACAATTTGTCTTATTTTTTAACTCTATTAAATACCATCCAAAAATTACCCTCAAACTCTCCTCTCATGTGATAGAGCATCCACAATGAAGAAATCTCCTTTCCGGCTCAACGAAGAAAGAAGTGGGATTTCCCATCAAACCGTTGGGCGAAATGAAGTAGAATTACACGTGAAGCATCAAAAGAAAAAAACACATCAAAAATATAAATTTTTTCACAAATGGAGGAGAAAAACAGACCTGTAATTTTGAGGTCCATTAATGGTTGCCGCGTCTAGAAGCACTGTCAAGTCCAAAATTTGAAAGTTTAAAATCTCCTGGACTATTAAGCGGACGGGTCTGAAATTTTAGAAGGGCGATATTGGGAAAAATCCTATATCAAAAACTTAGTTCCACATCAATCCAATATCTAGAATCCCACTTTCTAAAAATAGCAGGTCTTCTATATAGAAAACTACTATTTTGGGAAAGCCATTAATAGAAGAAACCTCATGAAGGAGATGGAGACGCAGTGAAAATGCACTGCAGATGAGAAATCTTCATAAATGGCATTTTGATCCAATTTCATAACTTTCTAAAAATAGTAAGTCACCCCACAAGCACCTGAAAAAATATAAAATCAATCCAGAAGGTGTCGGATGCAAGAATAAAGGGTAATTCAAGCTACCATAATCATCCGAGGTCTAGCTAATTTGTGCACTTGCCAAAAATAGTAAGTTTTCCGGGGAATTACTAAAAATAGCATGGTTACTCCAAAAGGAGGATTTCTCAGAGAGAGCACACTAAGAGTTGAACATTCAAGTTGACATCACCAATTAGAGCCTAGAAAGGGAAAATTCTCGACACTTGCTAGAAATAGTTTCCTTTTCCAAACATAGTGGGTGTCAAGGAAGAGTGAAGTTCATATTCACAAGGGAAAGAACTGTACAAGTGAAATCACTTTCATGGATCTCAATAGTTTCTTTCGACACTCATGTGTGAGGTAGAATCCATAGTCAACACCATCATACTGCTCAAGAGTATGTCTCATTAGGATCATGTCCAAATCAACTAAGTAGTGTGGCAATGCCACAGGGTGTTAGGGAAGGATTTGTTCCAAAGCATTCAGTCTCTTCAGAGGATATCTTCATAAGTGACACTTGGTCATCAAGGGTTCCATTCAATAGTGTTTATGAACACTTAGTTTATGGTGTCTCTAAGTCATTTGGGGGCGGTCTCTCACCTACAACCAAAGAACTTTCCCATAGAGACCCATCCACAGCATAAGAAAATCATTCACCGTGAAGGATTCAAAGGTATCGGGGTTAATTTGATCAAGCTTTTGAGGATTCGATAGGAGTAAATTCTTCATCGGCATGATTCATCTTCTCCTCTTCTCTCTCTTCCCTCTCCCCTAACTTTCTCTCCCTTCAAATGTTCTAATTCTTCATTGGGGTTTGCACTTTTTGATATGCCTTTAAGTCACTTAAAAGTGAATTTAGAAACATGATGTAAATTAAGTTACCTTGTTTTTATAAAAGGGACTTAAAATTTTTGTAGGAATATGAATAGTATAAATTTTGAAATAAGGTATATGGAGGGTCATGAACAAGATGAGGTGTCAATTCTACTCTTTAAATTGTAAAGCCATTCCCATCTCAAAGGGTTCATGATTGATCTTATAAAATCAAGAGTGGATTGTACCTAGAGAAAGCAAAGGAGATAGCCATTTTCTTCCTTTCCCCCACTCTCTATTTTTCCTCCATTATCATACTATGTAGAACTTGGTTAAAGCAATCAATACAAGAAGGATTTTCAAGCCTTTCTTGACTAAGGGGTTTATTGAGACTTTGTAATCATAAATTCGATTTGGTCTTGTTGCTACACATAGAGTCATTTCCTCCTAATATTAATGCATGTGATAAAAATTCTAATTGATGTATACATGAATATGATTTTCTACCTGTAACATTAGTTATCCTATCTAATTTCTCACTTCCCTTTCCATCCCTACGAAAAAGCCCTCTCTTATAGGTATCTACAAGCTTTTCCACAGGGTTAGTGGAGTGCCCCTGTTGGATCCCCAGTAGAAAGGCCACCATAGAAATCCACATTTTCTCGTGCATGCATATATGGAAGTTACACCGTTTAAGTAGACAGACTTAGATTCCCATATTTTTGAAAATAAATCCACAAGTTTTATCACCCAAAAATTTTTCTCACCAACATGTTATAACTTGCATGTCTAAAATGAAGGAGAATTTTCTCACTAAGTATCAAGACTATTGCAGGCCGAGTAGCAAAGGAGGTGATGAAATATACAAGATGGAACAAAAGGAGGATGAACCATTAGAATACTATCTAGAAATATTCCTATTCTCCATTTAAAAGGAAATGCACAAAATAATACCTCTGAATCACTCAAATTACTCTTTTTTAAGGAACTCAATGAGGAGGACATGGATGCTCTAGATTTGATAGGAGCTGGAGACATCTCAAAATATACCTTTGAGGAAATTTTTGAAGCTTGCAGGAATTACTCCAGAGCCACTATGAAGAGAATAAGAAATGTAAGATCAAGAGGTGGATCAGCTACCAAAACAATTAGGGACATATCTAAGTCAGATATTATCAACATGTTCAAGAACATGAAGTAGGAGATTGTCAATGACATGGCCACTCAATTAGATGCTATGCATGCCAAGAAGAAAAGAGAAGATGTAGAAGAGAAATATAACTGTATATGTAGATGATTAGCCAACATTACACAAGAAAGGGAGGATTCACCTGAATTCAAGATGTTGGAGATAGAGGATGGGAAATTCTTCTATGTTTCTCAAAGAAAACCATGGAAAAATAGACAAGGAGGTATGTCACAAGACCTTATGCCATCATTTCATAATTGGGATAATAATCCATATATGTAACCCCCACCTTAGGCTAATCCGCAGCAAGGTTGGGCTCCATACCCTAGCCAATACCAACAACAATGGAAACCTTAATTTTTCAGGACAAAAAAATGGAAACAACCCCCTTCTTCATGGAAGAAGCCTTGGAGAGGAGGTCAAAAATGGAATAAATCACCTCTTAATTACAAAAAATCTTACCAGCAACCTCCTTATTTGTAGCAATAAGCTATGATGCAAAATACCTTACCCGGCTCTTAACCAAAAGTAACTTAGCTACCAACTCAACCAATGCCTGACCCAAAAATAAATATACTCAGCCAACCTATTCCACTGAACAAGCTCAATACCCTACCTATTATGTTGATGTTCAAAACATCCATCTCCACTTAAGGAGAGAACTTCCTCCATTGAATGGAACCCCCATTATAGAGACTCGCAGATGAACCACAATTTTTGTAGTCCGATCCACAAAAAGTGAAAACATGCTGCAATCTAATCCGCAAAACCCGTACGAAATTCCAACAAGGAAAAAGTATAAGCTAATGAACCACCATTTCTAGAGAGATTACAAGAAAAGAAGATTGACCTCAAATCGAATCTGATTATGATTTTGTCAACCAACTAAGGGATATTTGTGTCAAAATTTCTCTTATTCAAGTAATCAAGGATGTACCCATCTACAAAAAGTTGGTTAAGGATCTATGCATAAAAAATAGGCAGAAAGAGAAAGGATCCATCCACTATTTAAGTTATTAGAAAACTGGTTGATATTATGCTTGGAAATTTAGTTTTACCAAAGTACATAGATCTAGGAAGTCCTTTGGTAAACATTACAATTAATGACACAACAATAAATAATACTCTGATTGAATTGGGGGCAGCCATTAACGTCATGAAAAAGTAAATTATGGATGATCTGAAATTGGAAGGACTAAGGCCAACAACTACAATATTACAACTTGCAGATAGATCAACAGTGAGACCTAAAGGAGTAATTGAAGAAATAGTTATGGTGGTAGACTCTTGGGAATACCCTACTGACTTTATTGTCCTTCAACCAAAAGCAAGTTTAGGAGGATATCCATGGTTGGCCATTGCTAATGCATTCATAGGTTGTAGGTTTGGAAACATGATTATTTATAATGGAAGTGGTACTAAAAACTAATGCTCTATCCTCCTACCCAACCGTTGAATGATGAAGATCGACAATTTGGGTAGAAGAACCAAAAGTAGATCAAAACTCTATGCAACAACTCATGATTTTGGTACAATTGAAGGAAAAGAAGAATATTGTTCTCTCCAATGTCTTGCATAATAACTATGGAAGAAACAAATAAGTGGATGACAGATTAAGGTGTTTAAACTGCCCCTTGAACCAAGTTCTACCACAACAAAGCACCATGGATATTCCAGGTAAGAATTTTATTCTCCATCAAATTATTCCCCATGATTGCATACTAAATTATGTGAGAAGAAATGTATATTCAATGATTGATCTCTCCAAGCAAGTGGAAATAACTCCAAGAAGGCCACTTAATGTAAACAAGATGCTAAGCATGCAGCAAGAGCAATTACTGATTACCCTTCTGTAAAAACATAAAGTAATGTTTGCATGGGATTATGGTGACATGCATGGGATTCATCCTAAGTTGTGCACTCATAAGATTTACATAAAATAAAGTTGTAAACCAATCAGGAAACCATAAATAAGAATGAACCCAACATTAAGGGAGATCGTAAAGGATAATTAAAGAAGTTACTAGATGTTGGATTTATATATCTAATTTCAAACAGTCAATGGGTGTCACCCTTATCATTGTGCCAAAGAAGAATGGAAAATGGAGGATCTACATAGATTACAGAGAGTTGAATGCAGCAACAAAGAAAGATCATTTCCCACTTCCTTTCATTGATCAGGTACTTGACACTTTGGCTGGTAAGAAGTATTTATCTTTTCTTGATGGATATAGTGGCTATAATAAAATTTAGATTGCACTAGAGGATCAAGACAAAAATACCTTCACATGCCCATGGGGAACATTTTCTTATTTATTTCTTCCATTTGGATTGTGCAATGCACCTGCTATATTCCAAAGGGAAATCTTGAGCATATTTTTAGATCTAAAAATGAATGCATGGAGGTATACATGGATGATTTCACAATACATGACAACACTTTTGAAGAAGCCATGAAAAATATGGACAAAGTTTTGAAGAGATACAAAGATCACAATCTGTCCTTAAGTAACAAAAATGCTACATGATGATGTCTAAAGGTATAGTTTTGGGATACTATCTTTCTTCTAATGGAATTCAAGTTGATCCAACCAAGATATCTGTTATTATAAATCTATAAACACCAAGGAAGAAAAAGGATATTAGGAGATTTCTAGGCCATAGTAGTTATTAAATGAGATTCATTCAAGATTTCAACAAGATTGCAGCACCATTTTTTGTATTACTAAGAAAGGATGATTCCTTTGAGTGGATTGAAAAATGTGAGACTGTATTCCAAAATTTGAAGAAAATGTTAACTACTGCTCCTGTAATAAGAGGACTTGATTAGAACCTTTCTTTCCACATCTATAATGATGCATCATACCATGCCATTGGAGCTTTATTATGAAAAAAGGACGGAGTTATGAATTATGCAATTTACTATGTGTTGGAGCTCAAAATTACATCTTGCCCTAAGTTACGATACAACCCAGGATTTTGAGGTAACAATAGTTTTTGCATGATCAGTGGGACACATTTGAAGAGCTATACATCTTCATGTCAACAAGTTTGATGTGTTATTATTGAGATGTAGCCTTTGGAGGAATTTCTAATCACATCTGACAACTCCATTGATTCAACCAACCCATTGTCTCATTTGTAGACCATTTCCCCCTAGTTTTCATCCATTTCTCATTATTGTACCATTCCCATTTTAAGACTTTAGAAACAAGGAATTATTTTTCTTACATAATGTTCTTTGTTCTAAATAAAACATCATTTAGAACACACATTCCATGCCAATCAATCTCATAACAGATAACCATATGCACTGTAATGACTTGGTATGATACCGATCTCTCATTCCATGACTCGGTTACCAACTGATCTCTCATGTTAACTTAAGTATAGAATACTTTATGTATACTACGTATACTTGGTTCTCCTACCCTATTTTGGGTACTGAGTGATCTATTTAAAGAACCTATATGAATATTTG
The DNA here is from genome assembly GCA_018340775.1 of Taxus wallichiana var. yunnanensis. NCBI lineage: Eukaryota > Viridiplantae > Streptophyta > Pinopsida > Cupressales > Taxaceae > Taxus > Taxus wallichiana. Next base: position 278,312,628 of record CM031244.1, read on the forward strand.
TTACCAATATTCATCTGACATCACGTTTCTTTAAACTAGGTGACATAGGACAATGTAACCAATAGCTTGCGATATATTGGCCAAAGATTTTCAACATAATATTCATGTTACTACTCCTATATGACACACTCATCATTCTAGAATACATCCTTCACCTCACTCTTATGTTATCTAGAATGGTCTTTATTGACTACTTGTCGGTCCACGTGTCCAAGTTTAACCCTAGCTCTAGTTAGAAACATAATTTATTATAGGAATACGCTCACAATGTTTTAGGGTATATGGGCATACTCGGTTGACCTAAGTCAACCGATGTGCCAATGTACCTCGAGCCATTGAAAGCTACCGCCTATCCTAAACATGCCACTAACTTGACCTAGAAAGAAACCAAGATCAAGTCCTTATTTGTGTGTAGATATAGATGATCAATGTAGAATGGTGTTGCCACATGTCAACTGCAATATTATATCCTCTAGAAGAACCTTTTCTTCTCAAAGGTATAGTCCTATAGTTGGCGTGTGCCAACATCCTACAAAAACTACCTTATCAAGATGTACATACTCCAAGGAGATTATTAATACCTTATAATTTGGTTTATTACACCGATTACAACAACCCTACTAAACCCTAATCCAACACTCCTTAAGTTCATTTCTAAATTTGATTCATTTAGTCATTAAAGAACTTCCTTAAGTTATGATTACTTTTTAGGTTCATTTTACTAGGCATAACAAATAGATATCTAAGGTACATGACAGCAACCTAAAGAGTCCCATGAAATGTAACTTAACCATTCAAAGAAGGTGTAACAATGAGAATAGGTTCAACTAGAAGTGTACTTTATAGGAAATGAATTCTAATGATCAATGATCATATCACCATTCTTTAGATTACATTTCTTTAAGTGAGGAAGAATCTTCCTCTACATGATTTAAGTGTTGGTGTTAGTTGTACACATCAAACACCAATCCGGCACTATGATAATTCTTCACTGGGAACTCCTCGTGCTATGATTATTTACTAATGCACAGCCTTTAGTTTGGTGGATGTAATCTGGAAACAAAACAACAACATAACACAAGAATACCATCGACTATGATAAGACAAAATGATGAAAAATCTGAAATATCAAAATAAATTATAATATTAACATGAAACTGTTACAATCTCACCCATGAGGTACTTCAAGTGTTATTGACTTCACTTGCCTTTCACCAAGACTATGGGAGAAACTTTACAATTACACCTCTTAATGGCTTCTTCAACACACCTTTAAACTGATGGCTTCCTTCACACACTTCCTACAATATTTCTCACTACTTCCTTCTATGCTAAATGAGGGGGGTGGCCTCTCTATTTATAGAACTTCCAGGATTATCCATCTTATCTCTAAGATGGGATAAGAAATCCACTCTGACGAATCATATTCCATACCTTAACTCTTATCTGTACATGTAAGCTTATCTATTAAGATAAGATAAACCTTATCATTTTACATGGGTTCCACATTTTTAGACTTTTTACAAATAAAATACACAAAATATTTATGACCTCACTCCTTGTCTTTATTACTAATATAATATTTCTAATTCCTAATCATGTAGACCCTACTTCTCTAATTACCCAAACTTTGACATTTTAACATTACTGGACCACTTACGACAAATATTTACTTTTTACAACATTCCTATTGTACTTTGACTATTACTGTACTCCACATTATTGGTGGCACCGTACTGACAGCGCCGTTATCTTCTATCAGACGCTACTACTAATTATACTTAACAACATCCTATTCCTAATACATACATTAATGAAATAGAAATTACGGAGGAAAATTTTAGTGTCGACATCTTCCCCCTTCCTAGCTTCTACTCCGTCCTCGGAGTAGACTATTCTGGTGCTTGGAAAATCTTCAACTTGTTGTGGTTGACCCATTTCGTAATGGGAGTGCCATCCAATTCCTCCAAATGGTCAGTGCGTACCATTTTCATGCACACAGTTTCTATTTTGTAGGGCCCCATCCATTTTGAAAGAAATTTTCTCTGTCTTCTTTTTTGTATCTGGAATCATATACTAGAACCAAGTCATTCACATGAAATGGAGACCACCGGATCTTTTGATCAAAGTATTCCTTCTACTTCATTTTCTTCTTATGGCTTGTATCCTTTACTATTTCTCTCATTTCCTCCAGAAAATGAAGATGTACCAACCTTTCTTTTACTGAATCACTTTCATCCATTCTTTCATTTTTCATAACTCTCACAGTGGGAATATCAAACTCAATAGGAAGAACTAGATCAATGCCATAGGCCAACTGAAATGGGGAGTATCCTGTTGCTGACTTTGATGTTGCCCTATATGCCCACAATGTTGCATGAATCCTTTTATCCCATTTATGTACCTGCAAGGCTACATCTTTTGCTAGAATTTGACACAACACAAAATTTGTTCGTTCCACCTGTCCATTTGTGCTTGGCTTGTATGTTGTTGCCTTCCTATGCTTAATAGAAAACTTATTGACTAGGGCTTCTACCACCTCATTAATGAAGTGGCTTCCTTGATCTGTTACAATTTCTAATGGGCAACCAAATCTGGTGACAATGCGTTCATACATGAACCTTGCCACTTCATCCATGGAAGTTGTTTTCAATGGCCTAGCTTCAACCCACTTGGTTAAATAATCTGTGGCAACTACAATATACTTATTTTGGCGTGATGTAGTTAGAAGTGGACCTACAATGTCTATTCCCCACTTTTCAAAGGGACCAAGGGAAGAATAGGACATAATGGAGCTGATGAAGTCTTACGATTACCATGTGTTTGACAAATATCACATGTCTTACAATAATTATAACAATCTTTAAAAAGAGTGGGCCAGTGATAACCTGCATCCAAGATCCTTCTTGCTGTAAGTTGTCCAGAGAAGTGCCCTCCACATGTACCATTGTGGAATTCTTCTAGCAGTTCCTTCCCTTGATCACGTCCAATTGCTCTCTTGTACTGTCCATCAGGTCCTATTCGAAATAATACTCCATGCAGAATAGAATATGGACGACTGGCTTGAGTAATCTTTCTCTTAGTCTTTGCATTGGCACCATCAGGAAACTTGAATTCATTCAGATAATTCCAAATATCTATGTATTCACTAGGGATTGTGTCAAGGGATAACAATGCTGCATCGGGGAAATCATCATCATCACAAGATGATCCTAAACCATCATAGGCTCGAGAGAGTGCATCTGCATTGACATGCTTCTTTCCTGGCCTATCTATAATATCAAATTCAAACTCTTGTAGCAAAATTATCCATCTTGCTATCCTCCCTGATGGGTTAGGCTTATTTACAATATATTTTAGAGCCTGATGATCTGTTACAACTAGAAATTTTTGCCCTAGCAAGTAATTTCTAAACTTCTTTATAGCAAAAATGATAGCCAGAGCCTCTTTTTCAGTTACAGTATAATTTACCTCAGCACTGCTCATTTGTCTGCTCCCAAAGTAAATTGGATGTTCATTCCCATTTTCATCCTTTTGGCTCAAAGTACTTCCTAGTGCTGCATCTGAGGCATCAGTGTACACAATGAATGGCTTGCTCCAATCTGGATTCTTCAAAACAGGTGAAGACACCAGGGCTTCCTTCAATTGTCCAAAAGCTTCATGCGCCTTATTTCCTGGTTCATAAGTAACATCCTTCTTCAAGAACTGGGTTAGTGGCTATGCAATCTTTGAGAAATTCTTGATGAACCTTCTATAGTAACCCACATGGCCTAAAAATGATCTCAACTTACTTCTATTAAGAGGAAATGGTAAATCTTTGATTTTGAAACTTTATCAGGATCAAGTACCAATACCATCTCTGGATACAACATGCCCTAACAAAACGCCTTTAGAACATCCAAAGACACACTTTTTAGGGTTTAGTGAGGCTTGTGCTTCATCTAACCTTTGAAATGCTGTCTCCATCTGGTGCAGGTGGTCCAACTTGCTCCCATAGATGTAAAAATCATCCAGAAATACTCTGATGAAGGTCCCAATGTAGGGTTCGAACACCCTATTCGTCAAACACTGGAATGTTGTTGGAGCATTACACAACCCAAAAGGCATAACTCTATAAGCAAATGTTCTCCAAGGAGTGGTGAACATGGTCTTCAGCTGATCTTTCTCTCGCTATACGAACTTGGTTGTAGCTGCTATATCCATCAGCAAAACTATAGCACTCCTTGCCAGCTACTTCGTCCAAGATCTGATCTGAAAATGGAAGAGGGTAATGATCCTTCTTTGTTGCCTTATTGAGCTTCCTGTAATCAACACAAATGCGTAGCTTCCCATTCTTTTTTATTGAGATCACAATGGGAGAAACCCATTCTAAATTCTCCACAAAGAAATATGAATCCCGCATCATTCTTCTTTTACGAGTCTTGGAAAAATTAGGATTCATTCTATATGGCATTTGCTTTATGGGCTTAGCACCATCTACCACTCAATACAATGTTCTACCCAACTTACTTGACGGAGTTCCTTGTAATCAAAAGTGAATAGGTGTATGTACCTTTGAAAGAGCCGGAGGTAGGATTCCTTCTCATTCTCCATCACAAAGATCACCAATCTTTATTTGTAGGAGACGATCATCAACTTCTTCTTCGATAATTTTATGGGGTCATGAGTTGGTGTGATGGAAGGATATCCATGACTTTGAAACATCCACCTCACTTTCTTCATTTTTCGGTGTCCACTTCACTGGTACTAGAGTAATCAGAGGATGTCCAATCATCAGTTTCATCACTTGAATCCATGGGTTCTGCCTTATGATGTCGAGGGATCACATTTATCTTCACCCTCTCTCTACCATGTCCAAGTGTCATGAAACCTTCATTCCAGTAGTTTCTTGCATGAACTCTCCTTAGCCATGGTCTTCCCAGCAGCATTGGGTACACAACAGTACCATTTTTCATCACCTGAAAGTCTACCACACATACCACACCCATAACAGATATTGCCACATTTGAAACTACACCTTCTGGTTTAGTTTTTCCTTTATTTAATGACCTTAACATAAGTGTTGAAGGGCGATCAATTTTTAAACCCAACATATTCATTACAAACTCAGTTATTACATTAACTGCAGCACCTCCATCAACTAAGACACCATGAATTGAAATACCATTACATAATACCTCAGCTTGTGGAGCATAGGGATCCGCCTCTGCCTCTAAAATAGGGACCTCAACCTCCTTCCTTCTTCGAGCATTGAGTCCACCTCGCAACTCCCACCTCTTCTCAGAAGACATAGCCAAGAGTTGACCATATGTAATATTTGCAGGCCTTTTGCACGAGATCTTCCAAGATGGAGTATGGTCCTTACCCCGTGAAATCAGAAAATCCTGCACACCCAACTTTCTTCTCCTATGTTTCTTACTAGTTTCTTCTTTCATCTTCTTAGGATCATTTCCATCTTGATTATCTTTTTCTTTCTTTCTTTTTGTTACAAACACATCTACTTCATTATTTCTGCTCTTATCTACTACATCAAAAGAATTCACAGGTACTTTTCCTTTATCATTATCTCCTTTACCAGATGTAGAAGCTCTATCTGGACAATTATACTTATAATGACCCTTTTTATAACAACCATAACAAACAACTTCAGAAATATTTATTTTTGGACCTCTATCTCCTCCCTGAGAACTAAATTCCTTTCCTTGAAGAAGATTAATAGTTAACTGACCCATCTTTTTGAGCAGATCTTCATACTCAGTAGATGTACTAGGAGAAATATTTGTGCTCACCGGGAGTGGTTGTGGATTCTGGACCAAAGGTGCTGGTGTAGGCTCTACTTTAGCAACAATTTCTTTGGGCTCCTCTTCCATGCTTTCTTCTTACCTTCTTGCAATCTCCTTTGCTTGTTCAATGGTAGCTGGGTGGTCATACTTCACTCGTTGTCGATCTCTGGCTTCATCCCAAGAATGAAGTGCTTACAGAGGAGATTATCCACGCCATTCATCAACCCATCCACTAGTCCTTCCTTTCGGATCTGGGCATCGAGCTTCCTCCTTAGCTCTAGAACATGAGCATGATAATCCCTTATCTTCTCCTTCTCTCCTTGGGATAGCCTTGTGATCTCGATCATGAGATCTGCATATTTACATTTGTTCACCAAATTCTTCAAGAAAACTTTCAATTAATAAATCCCATGAATTTTTCACATGATCACCTAGTGTTTCAAACCACCTAAGTGCTTTGAACCATCCAAAAAGGTAGGAAAAATTTAGTCCATTATTCCCTTCTTATAAGGCCATTACAAATACAAGATCGCTTAAACTCGGAATGAAAGAAGAAGCATCTTCATTAGATTGAGCTGAAAAAAGCAGGAATCTTTCCCATTTTCAAAAGTAACCACCGTGAAATATCAACTCACAAGTACAATCAACAAGACTTATGTGTACAAATAATTGGAATCACTATACTAGAAAGTGACTTTACACCTTTCTACAAAGAAAATAGAAATGACCACGGTAAACTATGGTAAAACTTGACTTATCATGGTAAAATTGAATTCTTGTGGTAAACACTATTCACAGTAAAAAAAGTGAAGTTATGCATGAAAATACTATTCACGGTAAAAGTGACTTTACTTTGCGGTAAATACTATTCGAAAAAATGACTTTACCATGGTAACTACTATTCATGGCAAAATGACTTTACCATGGTAACTACTATGCACAGTAAAAACAAGGTTACCCTCTAATTGATTTTTGACTAAGTGGGAATATCTCTCCAAAAAATCCACCAACGAGGAATGGTCCCGACAACGGAACCAAAATGTCAACACCAATCCGGCACTATGATAATTCTTCACCGGAACTCCTCGTGCTATGATTATTTACTAATGCATAGCCTTTAGTTTGGTGGATGTAATCTGGAAACAAAACAACAACATAACACAAGAATACCATCGACTATGATAAGACAGAATGATGACAAATCTGAAATATCAAAATAAATTATAATATTAACATGAAACTGTTACAATCTCACCCATGAGGTACTTCAAGTGTTATTGACTTCACTTGCCTTTCACCAAGACTATGGGAGAAACTTTACAATTACACCTCTTAATGGCTTCCTTCGCACACTTCCTACAATATTTCTCACTACTTCCTTCTATGCTAAATGAGGGGGGTGGCCTCTCTATTTATAGAACTTCCAGGCTTATCCATCTTATCTCTAAGATAGGATAAGAAATCCACTCTGACGAATCATATTCCATACCTTAACTCTTATCTGTACATGTAAGCTTATCTGTTAAGATAAGATAAACCTTATCATTTTACATGGGTTCCACATTTTTAGACTTTTTACAAATAAAATACACAAAATATTTATGACCTCACTCCTTGTCTTTATTACTAATATAATAATTCTAATTCCTAATCATGTAGACCCTACTTCTCTAATTACCCAAACTTTTACATTTTAACATTCTTGGACAACTTACGACAAATATTTACTTTTTACAACATTCCTATTGTACTTTGACTGTTACCGTACTCCACATTATTGGCGGCACCGTACTGACGGCGCCATTATCTTCTATCAGACGCTACTACTAATTATACTTAACAACATCCTATTCCTAATACATACATTAATGAAATAGAAATTACGGAGGAAAATTTTAGTGTCGACATACCCTTCTTATCTTTTACAATTTCTATAGTTCTACTACATATTCATTACACACTCCATACTATGTTAGAATTGTTTAGATAAAATTGTTATCTTATGTAACTTAACGAGCTACATCTTAATAATGGAATCAAATTATTTCCCTTTAACCAACCGATCAATTTTATCGAATTAAGCATATAATAGATATGAAAAATATCATCAAGATAGGTTTTCCATATTCTTCATAAATACAAGATAATTTACACAACCAATCCAAGTAAATCTAAACTTTCAATTCATCATTATAAATATATACATTACAAGACTATGTATTTCGGCATAGTGTTTAACAAGCAACCTTTATTCTAAAAATAATACAACTTTTGTTTTTTAATACAAATCAAGAATGAACCAAAACTCTTTACATAAGATCCATAATTAAATAATCCCAATACAACATGAAAGTTCTTGTCTTCCTTTATCACTACGATATCCATCTACAAAATTTCTAGCACGGGTCGATTCAATGAACCGAGGCATGATAAGCACTAAGCATTAAAGTAAAGTGCATTCCACTAATTGTTTCATTAAATGAATCTAATTTAATGAAACAATTAATATACAAAATACAATAATGATAAGTAATCACATCTAGAAAGAAGTGCAAATAAGAAAATCTAAATTTAGTTTTAAGAAAAGAGCATATTATAATCTGCAACATCGAATTATATCACAAGACTTAATTGATCTTATCAATTACTTTTAAACAGATCAACAATTCTTGTCCTTACATTATTTCATAAATTCATAAGGTTAGAGAAACACATTTAACTTTTCCAAGTAGCAAAGGAGTTAGTTACAACATATTTCATATTAGTATGCTTCATCTTTCCATATAGGAAAAGGAGAGAATCAATTCATCTTTATTTCTAAAACACAATTTCTTTGAAGGAAAGAATCAGGGTTTAGAACACGGATCACTTGCCTTAGTCTAAAGATAAAAAAATAAGGAGTCCAACATAAAGAGGTCAGAACAAAACAAAAATCCCAACTCAATTCCAAGCAGATTCAAAAAAGTCTAAAAGAAATCCTTACTAACTTCTATCATTAGTAGATATAATGCAAAGGTCTGAAACTTAGACTACCCACAAATCCAAGCTACACTTTGGAAATTAAATCTCTTAACCAATCCACTAGAAAATTTCCATCTTAGAAGAGAGAATCAAATAATGAGAAGTTGAATCAATGAACTTAAATAGTCAACATAAAAGGATCTCAAACCAAAAGGACCCAATCCATATTTCATTCCATTTATACTATGAAATGAAATCCTTTAATAAATACAAACTTAGAAATTCTCTAGCTAGTTCCCAAAAGAGAACTCAAACAATACACAATTCAAAGGATGCACATTACCAACATTCTTTACAAAACTTACAACTACTTACCTATTTTCATTCGCCAAGCTCAAATCCAATTTCAATCTCAAATGAAATTCACAGTATCATTTCTATACATCACATAGTACTCAAGAGGTTTGATTCACTTCCATGTCTACAACCCGAACATCTGTTTACAGAAATCAACAAGGAATAGAAATATGCAACCATACAAGATAAACAATGGTCGATGAAACTCACGGTCCTAGGGACTGAATTTCATAAGCATTCAGGATAGGGATATTGTATTCCCTTCAAATGACACACATAGAAAATAGGTTTAAATTCATCATTCAATTTAAAACCCGTGAATTAGATGAAATATCTGAAGAGAGTAGGGAACAAAAAAACTGTTCAAGACAAGTACTATCCCCAACTTCATCGAATCGACTGAGTAGAATCACCACAAGCCCCTCAAGTTCCATTATAAGCTTATGATAGGTAAGAATTTTCTCAACATCAAAGACAAAAAGGAATTAAATAATACATTCCATACGCCTCTTCAATCGATACGACTATCCCAAAATAGATTGTAGTTCTAGTCCATTAATTCATGAGAATTAAACAACCAAGCTCCCTACATGACACAGGATTCACTTAGGGAAAAGAGGGAGAGGTTTTACTTCAAAAACACATGCCTTTTCATATTCAAGAACACCATGTGACCTAAAAGACAAAAGTAATACAACAATTCTCACACAAGAAGCAAGACAGAGGAGGTTTCGAAAAGAAGATACTCGGTCTACATCCGACCAATACAAAACTCCAAAGGTCCCTTCGACAGACTATATTAATGAGATTAAAGCTTAAAAACCAAAACCAACCAAAACCCAACTCATGAAACAAGTAAACACATCAACTCCCACATAGATCTAGAACACACAAAATTAAAATACCTATACAATGTCGAATATGAACTTCGAACATAAGTTCAAAATTTTCCAGACTCTAACACCGGCTCAGTCCACACAACATTCCAATGTGAGTCTATTATTCACAGTTCCATAATTAAGAATAAAACCTTAGCTCGAGTAAAAGTACAGAGAAAAACTCATGACTTGAATACCAGTTCAACATGAGAACTAAATATAAGTACAGTGTTGAAATAAAAGGCTCAACCAGGAGTTCAAATCTATACTTAGTTCCATTCAGTCCAAACGATCACAAGGCCCAAACAAAAGATCATAACAAATCACAAAGCTTCACACAAGCTTAGAACATCCATGGAGCTCTATTACTACTCCCGAAATAGAAAACTTAAATAGAGATACGAACCAACCAAACAATAATGCCGATTACAAACGGCCAAGGAACTCTACTTCAAACTCAACGAAATAATGTTCTTAATGATAGTTAAAATGAAACATATGGCCATGTAGGCCCATTCGAAAAAACACCACTTGAATAAAAGTAACAAAGCTTTTAAAAGAAAGTTCGTTTAAATACCACCAAAAACTAGCATATAAAGTTCACAAGAACTACCATCTAACAACCAAGGATTCGTATTCCAAAACCCACATAAATTTAAAGAAAACAAGCAAGTAAATAACCGATACATCATGAAAAATATATATCCAAAGTGAGTAGAGTTGTTTTAATGAATCATTTAGAATAAAGAAATAAAATTTAATGGGTAGAGCCTATCATTCCTGATAGTTCCTCTGCCGATTCAAGAAGACTTCTAGCCAAGTTTCTAACACCCCTTCTTCTCCAAGCAAGATCAAACAATAATAATATTTTTCCATAGTTCCTCTTATACATTCCTTGAACTAAAAATAGATCAAAGAATTAAAAAATAGCCACTAAGTGCTAATCAAACTGATGGTTTGAAAAACTAGATAGCTCTATGTAGATTAAAAATCGTGAAGCATGCAAAGTAAAACAACCCCCAACAAATCCACCAAAGATGCCTTCTAAGACAAATTTCTTGAAAAAACGAGGTGAATTAATGCCATTAATTTGCATATTCCCACCTACCCTCCTTTCCACTCCCATCCAAGGTTGGCGAGACTAAATTCAAATTCCTCTTGCATTTCTAAACTTAGTGATGCCTCCACGTAGGTTCCTCTAAAATTCCATGTAATTACCAAGTCTGGCAGTACTCTACCTTTTTAAATAAAAAAATCACATCTCACTAATAGCCTAGGAATAGCCACTTAGCTCCCACTTTCCAATGACCCATAGGTTCCCTTTCATATCCCATTAGTTTAGGATAGATAGAATTTTCTTAGGTTAGATCTTAGGTTAATTTAAAATATATAACCTTAGGATATAACCTTCAAACAATAGATTGTCACCTTAGGTTAGGTCTTATTTTAACCAAATACAATAGGTTAGAAATAACTTAGCATCCCTTAGGTTATTTCCCATTCATATTAACTTAGTGTTAACAACTTAGGTTAGGATGTCATCCCATGTAGAGTGGTGTAGAAAGAGTTAGGTAAATCACCTAAGTCTTGAATCCATTAGGATAGACCTTAATAGATATAGGTCAAGTTTATATTCTCACCTTCTTTAGAATCCTGAAGCAGGTTTCTATTTCCCTTAACATCATTAAGCGCCCTGCAAGGGTCAATCAAGAAGAGCCGAGCACAACACAAAATAGAATGCAAGCACGGTATTTCAAGATGATAAAGAATTTGTAACTAACACAAGTTCAGTCTGTTAAGTCTCTTAAACAATGAATGTCAATTTTTCATTTAGTTTAGATAAGAAGATTTAAAACATACCTTGGATCAATGGAATTGATCCAAGGATGAGTCTAATTGCAAAAGATAAGTTTGCAACCATCCGACTAGATTACAACTTACTCATAAGAAGTGAAATAGATTATTGCAAGCAACAACATATCAACCCTACAATAAAAGAGCAAAATGATTTATCCATGCAAGCATGATTTTTCAACAACCATGAAGCATACATTTGTCCTAAAAATCACATGTCAATGCTTACTTGATGCAAAAGAGGAATATAACATTTTGACAAGGTGTTACATACTTCCCTCCTAAAAAGAATCATCATCCCGATGATTATCTCATTTTAATCATTACATTTTGAATAATCAATTTATTCACTTTCATAACATAAGTTTGCAACAATATCCAAATTTTAAGTTCCAGAAATCAGCATTTACAAAGCTGCTTATTCATAAATTAATAGTTGTCTATCCATAACCGGAAACTTATTGACATATAAAGATAAAATCACAATTTTTTTTTATCAGTCCTCAAAGTCAATTATGATCAAATAAATATGGAAAAGTAGTTTTCATATCATCCAAGTTTTCCCAAGTTGCACTTTCTTCATTAAATTGGTCCCATTGGACCTTGCATTGACTTATCTCACGATTTCTTAAATGCAACTGCGAGTTTCCAACACTTGTATGGGTTTAACCATGATTATTCTTGGGTCTTGGACCTGCAAGGAATTCTAATTTAACACATGTGATAAATCTAAAACGTATTTCTTAAGCAAAGAAATATGGAAAACATCATGCATTCATGACAAAGTAGGAGGTAATGCTAAATGGTAAGCTACATGGTTGATTACTTCAACTATCTCAAAAGGTCCCACATAACATGGTGATAACTTGGCAGCCTTGCCAAAAGTTATAGAGCTCTTTTTCAGGTTTAACCCAAGAAATACTTTCTCACCAAGTTCAAATTTCCTGTCTACCCACTTTAAATCAGCATAACTCTTTTTCCTATCTACTACTTCTTTCAAGCATTCATGAATCATTTTAACTTGTTGTTCCATTTCAGTAAGAATTTCAGGTCCAATTACCTCTCTATCCTCAATGTTGTCCTAACTAACTAGGGTTCTACATTTTCTTCCATATAATGCTTCAAAGGTGCCATCTTAAGAGAGGCATGATATGTGTTATTATATGCAAACTCAACTAGTGGAAGGTACTCTTCCCACTTATACTTTCTAGTCCATACAATACATTCATAACATATCCTCCAAAACTTGATTAACTCTTTCAGTCTATCCATCCATTTTCCAGATGATACATAGAACTGAAGTTCAACTTAGTTCCTAGAGCTACATTAAGTGTTTTCCAAAACCTTGATGTCATTCTAGGATCTCTATTGGATATGATTAATTTAGGTACTCCATGTAATCTAAAAATTTCATGTACAAATATTTTAGCTAACACAGGAGAATCATCCTTTAGATTACCCACAATAAAATGTGCTACCTTTGTTAGTTTATCCACAACTACTAAAATAACATCATGTTTGTTTCTTGACATAGGCAACCCTTGAACAAAGTCCATGCTTATCACTTTCCATTTGTATTGCGGTATACTATGAGGATACAATAAACCGGCTGGTGCATATGTTCCACTTTAACACGTTGACATTCAAGGCAATGTGTCACAAAATCTATAACATCCTTTTTCATTCCCTTCTAGAAATATTGTTGTTTTATATCAGCAAGCATCTTTGTAATACCAAGGTGTCCAGAAAAAGGTGAATTGTGAAATTTTGCTAACAATTTCTTTCTCAAATCATTTAGCGAAGGTACATATACTCTGTTTTCAAATCATAAGATTCCTTCATTATCAAAGTGAAAACCTTTATACCTCAAATCATTCGGATCTGCAACAAGCATTGTCTTTACTTGCTAAAAGTAAGAATCAGATTCCATAACACTTTTTACTTCATCCTTAAATTGAGTTCTCAATGTTATAAGAGCAGAAATGTGCTTCCTACGACTTAGAGCATCAGCCACTCTATTTTCTTTACCCTTGATATAACTGATGTCAAAATCATATTGAGACAAAAAATCTAACCACCTTCATTGTCTTGCATTAAGATTTGGCTAAGTGAAGATATACTTTAGCCCAAGATGATCAGTTTTCAATTCAAAAGGTTTACCAAGTAGGTAATGCCTCCAAACTTGTAGTGCATGAACAATGGCAGCAAGCTCTAAATCATGTGGAGCATAATTCAACTCATGTAACTTTAGTTTTCTACTTTCGTAAGCTATGACATGATCATTTTGTAACAAAATACCTCCTAGACCTTCACTAGATGCATCAATTACCACCATAAAATCTCCATTAGGATCTGGTACTGCTAGAATAGGTGTGAAGTTAACTGTTCCTTCAAAGTTTTGAATGTAATTTCACATTTCTCATTCCAAACAAACTTTTTATCCTTCTTCTATAAGGAAGTTATTGGTGCAACCACCTTAGAGAAATCTTTTACAAATTTTCTATAGTAGCCAACAAGTCCCATGAAGCTTCTAACTTCATGTACATTCTTTGGTGCAGGCCACTTAGTTATAGCTACAATTTTTGAAGGATCTACAACAATTCCATTCTTACTTATTACATGTCCCAAATAGTGTACTTTTGTGTCATAGAAAGAACATTTAGACAACTTACCAAATAACCATCTCTTTCTTAATATTTCCAAAACTATCTTCAAATGCTCATGGTGTTCCTCTAAACTTTTAGAATATATGAGAATTTCATCCAAGAATACGAGCACAAATTTTCCAAGTATTCTTGAAATATATTATTCATTAAATTCATAAATGTTGCAGGTGCATTTGTTAATCCAAAAGGTAAAACCATGAACTCATAATGTCCATACCTTGTTCTAAAAGTTGTTTTATGAATGTCTTCATCCTTAATCCACAATTGATGATATCCAGATCAAATATCTATCTTAGAATATACCGATGCTCCATGCATCTGATCAAATAAATCATCAATCCTAGGGAGTGGGTATCTATTCTTGATTGTTGCTTTGTTTAACATTCTATAATCAATGCACAATCTAAGTGTTCCATCCTTCTTTTTCACAAAAATTACAGGTGCTCCCCAAGGTGAAACACTTGGTCTAATCAAACCTTTAGAAAAATTTCTTGCAACTAAGCCTTAAGCTCTACTAATTCTGTAGTAGTCATTCGGTATGGTGCTTTAGAAATCAGTTTGGTTCCAAGCTTGATCTCTATTGTGAAATCAAACTCCCTTTTGGGTGGAAGACCTAACAATTCTTCCAGAAATATGTCACTGAAGTCTCATAACAATGGATATCATTCCATGACATCACTTGTTTTCTTCAGTTGTTCTATAATTTTCACTGCATATAAGGTACAACCTTTATTTTTGGCCTTTTTAAGTTGCATAGTTGACAGTTTTCTAACAAAATCTCACGTTTCACACCCTGAATCTCTACTTGTTTTCTACAGTCATCTAAACAACTAATGTGTTTTTCAAAATAGTCCACTTTAGCCTTATGTTCTACTAACCAATTAACACCTATGATTACATCATAAGACCCCAAAGGTGCAACATAAAGATCAACTTCAGTGGAAAAGTTAGGTAAATCAAGGACTACTCCAAAAAGACACATACTAACTTGTATGAACAACATTGTTTCCATATTGTACAGTCCATGTTTTATCCATGTTTCCATCTTTTATTTTTAGTTTTGATGCTAATTTACTAGAAATAAAACATTCAGTAGCTCCGGTATCAAAAATAATAGTTATAGGTAAACCAAATAACTTACCCAAAACTTCTATGGGCATGGCCTGTTTCTCAACCTACTTGTCAGCTACTATAGTGTGTATCTTGTATCTTGTCTGCTGATTATGATCATCCTTTTTCAAAGGGCATTGATTTACGTAATGATCTTTTCCATAGTTATAACAACCTCCTACAGGTCCCTTCCTAGGCTCGGGTTTATTTCCAACCCTAGAGTTATCATTTTGACCCCATAGGTCTTTTTGTCCATTATTATTGTTCTTGACAAAGTTGTTCCATGCATTACCAACAAACTTGTTTGTTGCTTCTTTCTTATTAGTATCAGTTGAAAACTTACTTTTCATTCCAAATTTCTTCCATGGTCCTTTCTTAGGTGTAAGAGATGATGAAGAGGAGTTGGGAATTTTCTTCCTTACTTCCTCCTTATGAGCAGAAATTTCCTTTAATTTCTGTTCCTACCTTATGGCATTTTCAACAACCCCTTCCATAGTGGTTGGGCTGTGAACATCCACCTCTCCTCCTATAATGGGATTCAATCCCATGATGAATTTTCATATCCTGAACTTCTCATCAGTTTGGTACTTGAGGTACATACTTAAGGAGTTTTGTAAACCACTCCCAATACTCAATTACAGTTAGCTTTCCTTGAGCTAAGTTCTGGAATTTAGTCATTTTCTGATCATAGTAAAGTTATGGCAGCCATCGTTGCCTAAAGTATCCTTTAAATTGATCCCATGTGATATTAGTTTCATCAATATTTAACTCATCCTTATGGCTATCCCACCATGAAGATGCCTCATGGGAAAGCTGATATGCTCCCCATATCACCTTTGTTTCTTCTAAGAAATTCCTTATTGTAAAGTATTTCTCCATTTTGCTAAGCCAATTCTCAGCTCCATCTCCTAATGTGGTGCCATCAAACTTGGGTGGACTTATCCTTTTTATATCATTAGTGAGTTCAATTCCAACCTAGCCTTTTTGTTCTCAGGTTGAATAGTATGTTCACATTGTTATTATCAACACCTACATTGGCATTGTCCCCAAGAGGTGGTTGATTATTGTTATCAACATCTTCTTCCTCCTCATTTCCCATTACTTGTTGTTCAAGTATAGCCAAATGATCTCTTGTGTCCAACAGGGGCAAGGATCTCATCGAGTTTCTAGGTAGTTGTTGCTCCTTCCTCAAGTGGAGGATTATTTGCAACATTTCCTCTTGTTCTAACCATTTTCTGTTACAAGAAAATTTAAGTTTCATCATATTATGGACATAGTAGGTCCAAGAGCTACAACCTTCAGCTTTGATACCAAGATGTAACATTCCCATTTTAAGACTTTAGAAACAAGGAAATTTTTTTTTTTTTTTACATAATGTTCTCTATTCTAAATAAAACATCATTTAGAACACACATTCCATGCCAATCAATCTCATAACAGATAACCATATGCAACTGTAATGACTCGGTATGATACTGATCTCTCATTCCATGACTCGGTTACCAACCGATCTCTCATGTTAACTTAAGTATAGAATACTTTATGTATACTATATATACTTGGTTCTCCTACCCTATTCTAGTACTTGAGTGATCTATTTAAAGAACCTATCTAAATATTTGTTACCAATATTCATCTGACATCACGTTGCTTTAAACTAGGTGACATAGGACAACGTAACCAACCAATAGCTTGTGATACTTTGGCCAAATATTTTCAACATATTGTTCATGTTACTATTCCTAGATGACATACTCATCATTCTAGAATACGTCCTTCACCTCACTCTTCTATTATCTAGAATGGTCTTTACTAACTACCGTCAGTCCACTTGTCCAAGGTTTAACCCTAGCTCTAGTTAGAAACATAATTTATTATAGGAAGATGCTCACAATGTCTTAGGGTATATGGGCATACTCGGTTGACCTAAGTCAACCGGATGTGCCAAGGTACCCTAAGCCATTGAAAGCTACCACCTATCCTAAACATGCCACTAACTTGACCTAGAGAGAAACTAAGTTCAAGTCCTTATTTGTGTGTAGATCTAGATGATCAATGCAGAAGGGTGTTGCCACATGTCAACTACAACATTGTATCCTCGAGAAGACCCTTGTCTTCTCGAAGGTATAGTCCTATAGTTGGTGTGTGCCAACATCCTATAGAAACTACCTCATCGAGATGTACATACTCCAAGGAGGTTATTAATACCTTATAATTTGGATTATTACACCGATTACAACAACCCTACTAAACCCTAATCCAACACTCCATAAGTTCTTTTCTAAATTTGATTCATTTAGTCATTAAAGAACTTCCTTAAGTTATGATTGATTTTTAGGTTCGTTTTACTAGGCTTAACAAATAGATATCCAAGGGACAGGACAACAACCTCAAAAGTCCCATTAAATGTAACTTAACCATTCAAAGAAGGTGTAACAACCAAATAGGTTCAACTAGAAGTAGACTTTATAGGAAATGAAGTCTAATGATCAACGATCATATCACCATTCTTTAGATTACATTTCTTTAAGTGAGGAAGAATCTTCCTCTACATGATTTAAGTGTTAGGGTTTGTCGTACCCTTCTTATCTTTCACAATTTCTATAGTTTTACTACATATTCATTACACATTCCATACTATGTTAGAATTGTTTAGATAAAATTGTTATCTTATGCAACTTAACAAGTTGCATCTTAATAAGGGAATCCAATTATTTCCCTTTAACCAACTGATCAAGTTTATCCAAATTAAGCATATAACAGATATGAAAAATATCATCAAGATAGGTTTTCCATCTTCTTCATAAATACAAGATAATTTACACAACCAATACAAGTAAATCTCAACTTTCAATTCATCATTATAAATCTATACATTACAAGACTATGTATTTCAGGCATATTGTATAACAAACAACCTTTATTCCAAAAAGAATACAACTTTTCTTTTTCAATACAAATCAAGAATGAACCAAAACTCTTTACATAAGATCCATAATTAAATAAGCCCAATACAACATGAAAGTTCTTGTCTTCCTTTATCACTTACGATGTCCATCTACAAAATTGCTAGCATGGGTCAGTTCAATGAACTGAGCATGATAAGCACTAAGCATTAAAGTAAAGTGCATTCCACTAATTGTTTCATTAAACGACTCTACTTTAATGAAACAATTAATATACAACATACAATAATCATAAGTAATCACATCTAGAAAGAAGTACAAATAAGAAAATCTGAATTTACTTTTAAGAAAAGAGCATATTATAATCTGCAACATCAGAATTATATCACAAGACTTAATTGATCTTATCAATTACTTTTAAATAGTCAACAAGTCTTGTCCTTCCATTATTTCATAAATTCATAAGGATAGAAAAACACATTTAACTTTTCCAAGCAGCAAAGGAGTTAGTTACAACATATCTCATATTAGTATGCTTCATCTTTCCATATAGAAAAAGGAGAGAATCAATACATATTTATTTCTCAAACACAATTTCTCTAAGGAAAGAATCAGGTTTAGAACACACATCACTGCCTCAGTCTAAAGATGACAAAATAAGGAGTCCAACATAAAGAGGCTACAACAAAACAAGAATCCCAATTCAATTCCAAGAAGATTAAAAATAGTCTAAAAGAAAGCCTTACTAACTTCTATCTGCTAGTAGATATAATGCAAAGGTCTAAAACTCAGACTGCCCACAAATCCAAGCTATACTTTGGCAATTAAATCTCTTAACCAATCCACTAGAAAATTTCCATCTTAGAAGAGAATCAAATAACGAGAAGTTCAATCAATGAACTTAAATAGTCAACATAAAAGGATCTCAAACCAAAATGGACCCAATCCATATTTCATTTCATTTATACTATGAAATGAAATCCTTTAATAAATACAAACTTAGAAATTCTCTAGCTAGTTCCCAAAAGAGAACTCAAACAGAATGCACAATCAAAGGATGCACATTACCAACATTCTTTACAAAACTTACAACTACTTACCTATTTTCATTCACCAAGCTCAAATCCAATTTCAATCTCAAATGAAATTCACAATATCATTTCTAAACAACATACAATACTCAAGAGGTCTGATTCACTTCCATGTCTAAAACCCGAACATCCATTCAAAGAAATCAACAAGGAATAGAAATATGCAACCGTATAAAGATAGACAAGGGTCGATGAAACTCATAGTCCCAGGGACTAAATTTCCCAAGCATTCAGGATAGGGATACTATATTCCCTTCAAATGACACACATATAAAATAGGTTTAAATTCATCATTCAATTTAAAACCCACGAATTAGATGAAATATCTGAAGAGAGTAGGAACAAAACAAACTGTTCAAGACAAGTACTATCCCCAACTTCCTCCACTCGACTGAAGTAGAATCACCACAAGCCCCTCAAGTTCCATTATAATCTTATGACAGGTACAAATTTTCTCAACATCAAAGACAAAAAGGAATTAAATAATACATTCCATATGCCTCTTCAATCGATACGAATATCCCAAAATAGATTGTAGTTCCAATCCATTAATTCATGAGAATTAAACAACCAAGCTCCCTACACAACATGGGATTCACTCAAGGTAGAGAGGGAGAGGTTTTACTTTGAACTCACATGCCTTTTCATATTCAAGAACACTGTGTGGCCTGAAAGATAGAAGTAATACAACAATTCTCGCATAAGAAGCAAGACAGAGGAGGTTTCGAAAAGAAGATACTCGGTCTACATCTACCAATACAAAACTCCAAAGGTCCCTTTAGTAGACTGTATTAATGAGATTAAAGCTTACAAAACCAAAACCAACCAAAACCTAGCTCATGAAACAAGTAAACACATCAACTCCCACATAGATCCAGAGCACACAAAATTAGAATACCTGTACAATGTCGAATATGAACTTTGAACATAAGTTCATACTTTTCCAGACTCTAACACTAGCTCAGTCCACACAACATTCCAATGCAAGTCTAGTATTCATAGTTCCATAATTAATAATAAAACCTTAGCTCTGAGTAAAATTACAGAGAAAAACTCACGACTTGAATACCAGTTCAACATGAGAACTAAATATAAGTACAATGTCAAATACGAAGGCTCAACCAAGAGTTCAGATCTATACTTAGTTCCATTCAGTCCAAATGATCACAAGGCCCCAAACAAAATCTCATAACAAAGCACGAAGCTTCACACAAGCTTAGAACATCCATGGAGCTCTATTACTACTCCCAAAACACAAAACTTAAATAGAGATACAAAACCAAACAAACAACAATGCCAGTTTAGAATGGCCAAGGAACTCTACTTCAAACTCAATGAACTAATGTTCTTAATGATAGTTCAAAATGAAACATATGGCAATGTGTGCCCATTCAGACAACACCAGACTTGAATACAAGTAACAGAGCTATTAAAAGCAAGTTCATTTAAATACCACCAAGAACTAGTATAGATAAAGTTCACAAGAACTACCATCTAACAACCAAGGATTCGTATTCCAAAACCCACATAAATTTCAAGAAAACAAGCAAGTAAATAACCAGATACATCATGCAAAAATATATATCTAGTGAGCTAGAGTTTTTTTAATGAATCATTTAGAAGAAAGCAAGAAATCTTAATGGGTAGAGCCTATCATGCCTGATAGTGCCTCTGCCGATTCGAAGAAGACTTCCAGTGAGTTTCCAACACCCCTTCTTCTCCAAGCAAGATCAAACAACAATAATATTTTTCCATAAGTGCCTCTTATACATTCCTCAAACCAAAAATAGATCAAAGAATTCAAAAATAGCCACTAAGTGTAGATCAAATTGATGGTTTGAAAAACTAGATAGCTCCATGCAGAGCAAAAATCATGAAGCATGCAAAGTAAAACAACCCCAACAAATCTTCCAACATGCCTTCCAAGACAACTTGCTCACCAAAACTAAGGTGAATTAATGCCATTAATTTTCATATTCCCACCTATCTCTCCTTGCCACCCATCCAAAGTTGGCGAGACTAAGTTTAACTTCCACTTGCATTTCCAAACTTAGTGATGCTTCCACGTAGGTTCCTCCAAATTTCCATGTAATTACCAAGTCTGGTAGTACTCTACCTTTTTAAATACAAAAATCACATCTCATTAATAGCCTAGGAACCACCACTTAGCTCCCACTTTCCAATGACCCATAGGTTCCCTTTCATATCCCATTAGTTTAGGATAGATAGAATTTTCTTAGGTTAGATCTTAGGTTAATTTAAAATATATAACCTTAGGATATAACCTTCAAACAATAGATTTTCACCTTAGGTTAGGTCTTAGTTTAACCAAATACAATAGGTTAGAAATAACTTAGCATCCCTTAGGTTATTTCCCATTCATATTAACTTAGTGTTAACAACTTAGGTTAGGATGTCATCCCACGTAGAGTGGCATAGAAAGAGTTAGGTAAATCACCCGAGTCTTGAATCCATTAGGATAGACCTTAATAGATATAGGTCAAGTTTATATTCTCACCTTCTTCAAAATCCCGAAGCAGGTTTCTATTTCCCTTAACATCATTAAGCACCCTGCAAGGGTCAATCAAGAAGAGCTGAGCACAACACAAAATATAATGTAGGCACGGTCTTTCAAGATGATAAAGAATTTGCAACAAACACAAGTTCAGTCCGTTAAGTCTCTTAAACAATGAATGTCAGTTTTCATTCAATTTAGATAAGAATATTTAAAACATACCTTGGATCAATGGAATGAGTCTAATTGCAAAAGATAAGTTTACAACCATCCTGACTAGATTATAACTTACTCATAAGAAGTGAAATAGATTATTGCAAGCAACAACATATCATCCCTACAATAAAAGAGCAGAAATGATTTATCCCTGGAAAGCATGATTTTTCAACAACCATGAAGCATACATTTTTCTTGAAAATCACATGTTAACGCTTGCAATGCAAAAGAGGAATATAACATTTTGACAAGCATGTTGCTTTCAAGAACATGGTTTTGTAGATGATGATGATATTTATATAGCAGATGCTAATTTTACAAGGTAGGTGCAAGAGATGGAGATGAACATGATGCATCTTAGAGTTAAATTCTCCATAATGACAGCTAGAGTTAGCTTCAAGGTCCCTTGTCCATGGGTCAGCCCTGTGCCATGTTGGTTTAACACCCAACAAAAGCTACACTTTATTGTTGAGATGTTTCCCTAGATTACAGAATAGGATGAATAAATTGAGGCTCATAAATCTAGTGCTAGGAAACCCTATCAATGGGGCTATCTTGCACTACCATAATAAAACCCTTTCATTCTTTCTCCCTAACCTACACAATCTCATCCTGTTTTCCATTTTCATAGCTTTCTTCCTGTTGCCCCCATTGAGAATTCCATTTATTTATACTCTCCCCTTCCATCTCACCTTGATTCCTCCACTTTTATTCCTTGTACACGTGCTTCCATTCCTCCCACATGTGTTCCTTCACACCCTTCCTCCCATCTTCTTCTCGAGTCTTCTCTGTCT
Source organism: Taxus wallichiana var. yunnanensis (assembly GCA_018340775.1). Lineage (NCBI taxonomy): Eukaryota > Viridiplantae > Streptophyta > Pinopsida > Cupressales > Taxaceae > Taxus > Taxus wallichiana. The sequence goes on from CM031244.1 coordinate 278,335,759, forward strand.
AATTATACCGCAAAACGAACAAAACCTTACTTGTACATCATCACGACCAATGTCATCATGTTTGATGAGTGGAAAACTATTGAAGAATGGTCTAAATCTGATTGGGAAGATAAAGTCATGCAAAGTGAACAAAAGAGGGTGCTTATTTCAATATAGGATCAACCAATTTTAGAGAGCGTAGTCTTGAAGGAGACAAAGTAATCTATAAAGGTAGAACAACATGCGAACCATCTTGCAAACAATCACCTTCAATAGGATAGTCTACATGATGATCCCATATGGGATTGAGCTTCAATAAAATGGGAAAACCATAAGGATCAGGTCATGCCCAATTATATACCTATCTAGTCTAGAGCTAAAGACAGAGTTTCCACTCATCAGGCTCATTTTAGAGCATGAGGTAGAGTTTCAAAACACCAAAGGTCAACAGAAATGCCTCCCGAAACTAGATGTAGAGAAACTAAAGAAGGGATATATTTTTTTGTTGATACTTTGAGGAGGGTGAAATACCATCTGTAAGTTAGTTTTTCATCCTTTATGAAGACCATTTTTAACAGAAAATCAGTTACGTGGTCTCAATTTGTGAGGAAAGGCAACTGCTTCTCCTTTCTTGTTGCAAGTTTTGCTTGAGTACCCTTTGCTTCACGGTTAGTATAGGGTAGAATAGGTTTTTTTAGTAAAATAAGTGCTCACACACACTCTACATGTTTCCTCTTGGAATATATATGATTTTCATATTTTCTAGATAGTTGTTTCTCGACGTACTCCATTTGGCGTTGTTTTATTTCTGTAGTGCTTTCACGTGTGCCATTTTGTTGCTTTCTCAGATGGCAGCTTCATTTTCGAAAGAGGTAATTCCAAAAGTCTACACACAATTTCCACTATCATAAATTCAAGTTAGAATATCTTCATGTGAGAGTAACAACATTTAAGTTTAGAGTTCATACAATACTTTAAGTGTCTTAATGGGTGTTCTTCAAGTTGCATCATATTTTCATGTTTCTAGGAAGACTCCATGCCCAATGGATGCTTCTAAGGCTACTAGTCTATTCATATAATAGGAAGATGGCCCCAAAAGTTTCCAAAAATTGTCCAAAATAACCCCACTTGTTATTTTGATAGCTTACATCTTCATTCTAACTCTGAAGTTCAATTATTGTAGGTTGGGCACACTCTGGTTGCTCCCTTGGTACATTTTTCTTGGTTACAGCTTATTCTGCATGCCATTACATGCCCTTCTTACTACCTCCTCACATTTTATTCTTCCTTTGCATCCCCTCATGTAGCTTTTTTGCACTCTTGCTTCCCTCTGTATTCTTCTATCTCCTTTTAAAATTACTTCATGCCTTCCTTTTACACACCCAATTTCATTCCCTATTCTGTCGCACACTCCCTACATGCACATCTACAAACTTTCCTTCAAATTCAGCTAAGTCACATGACATTCCTCCTACACATATTCCCTTCCTATTGAGTTTTTATTCTTCCCTTGTGCACCTTTCCTTGCACTTGCGTGCTACGCTCTTCCTTCCTTCCCGGCTCGGTCCACGTGCTCCTTTCCATTTTATCCCTACACACTTCCTTCACACCCTTTCCTTTCTTTCTATCACACTTTAATTAGTAGAATTATCATGCCTTGTTTGCATACTTATCTCTTATAATTATGCATTCTTTTCTTCCACGCGAGTCATCTCCATGCACCAATATTCCTCTTCCACACCACTTGCTTATACACATTCCTTGCACATTCTTTTCAACCAGTCACTATAAAATGTGGCACTGTCGAATGAGAATATCAAATGAAACATGTCAAAGTGCACCAAAAAGCATCAAATCCTTGTGATGAATCAATATGCAACACGTGGTAGAAATAAAAATATGATGAACAATTGGTCGATCCTTTAGCAACTCAAAGATGCACCACATGTCATCATGCGTGTTTAGATTTCACTCGTAGCTCGCCATAAATTTTTTTGCAAGGATTTGACACACATGGGATTGGGATCATTTGAAAGTTGCTTTGACATGGGCTACACATTGGAATTTTAAAATTGAGATTTTGGCACGATTTGGTAGGTAAATAATATGGAAACATCTTTCTAATCATTAATGCAAATATCTAATCAAATCAACCATTAGGTTTCATTCGATTTATCCTTCTTCCTTATTTTACATGCTAAATAGATGTGGCGAGGTGCATCCGACAACATTGCGGATAATTTTGTAGGTAGTTATTTCTAGTTTTTGGTGGTTGAATATTTGAATCCAATTTTCCCTCTTCTTTCCCCTCCTCTTCTCTCCTTCTTCTATAAATTATAGAGCTCTTCTCATTAAAAAAATACCTCTTTATTGTAATGACAACATACCAAAATGGTTTTGACTTCCCATGAGTTTCATACCTTGAGCTTGGTCTCTACAATGTAATTTTTCCTCCTTCCATGAATGTAAATGAATGTGTATGCCTTAAGTAATAAAATCAGTCTTGTGGCACCTCTATCTGTCATTTTTCTATTTTATTATGTCTTTCCTCTCTATTCACATTTCTTGGCATGTTGTGTGTTTTCCTTAGTTACAAGATCCATTTTCATGTGTTGTTCATGCACAGAAAGCTCGGCCTCTGTGTGGTTCTTATCTATGGCATGCGCCATCCTCCCTCACTCCCAAAATTTATCTTTTTCCTTTCCCTCATGGAGAGTGATAAACCATTATCTAGTGCTATCAATACCCCTCTTATATTAGGATTTCCCTTTCTACATTTCCTTTTAACCTTAGTCCATTGGCATGTTTAGGTTAGGATTTTCCTTCATTGCGAGTGGTGTTAGTAGTTGGAGTAGATAGAGGAATCCAGCCTTATCCATAGGTCTATCTTGGTTTTTAAGGTCCCATAAGTTGGAGACGGCCCCATTGTTGCCTCAAAATCCTTGGTTGTCTATAACTCAGAGTAGGGTGTAATTTTGAGCTCCAACATTATGTTAGAAAGAAATTGCAGCATGTTGAACTAAACTACATAGTAACAAAGAATGAGTTCTTGATAGTTGTGTATGTTATCAATAAATTAAGAAAATAAATCACAAAGTTATCTAGTGCTCATTCATAATGACCATGTTGTAGTAAATTTTTTGATAAAAAAACAATAGTAAGAAGTAGAATCATCAGATGGTTTCTCCTTCTACAAGAGTTTTATGTTACAATATTGGATAAGCGTGACAAGGACAACATGGTGGTAGATTTCCTTTCAATAATGGATAATAATGATGAAGAAAAATTATTTTATGAATCTTTTCTATATGAGCACTTATTTTCTATCTCTAAAAAAACAAATTAGTATACAAACATAGCCAACTATCTGGTTTAAGGTAAAACACCTCCACACTAGTTAAAATCGAGAAGAAATATATAGTTAAAAAGAGTGTGCATTTTTATTGGATGGCTAGATTTCTATTTTATACATGGAAAGATAAAATCATGAGAAGGTGTATAAATGATGAAGAGATATATGATGTCCTTAGAGCATGCCATAGTGAACCTTGTGGAGGATGTGTTTTCTACGAATGTAACAACGCAAAAAATGTTAACTAGTTATTATTGGCCAACAATGTATAAAGATGCAACACTTTACACCAGGAGATGTGATAAGTGTCAAATAATAGGTAATCCTACCAAATTAGAGGGAATTCCATTGCAACATCAACTGGTTTTGCAACCTTTTGAAAAATGGGGCTTAGAATTCATTATCTATATAGATCCTAAATCTTAGCAGAAGGAATACATCTTGGTATGCATAGATTATCTAACTAAGTGGATAGAAGTGAAGGATTTCCAAGTCAGAAAAGTGAGAAATTAGACAAGTTTCTCTATGATCATATCTTCACCAAATATGGAGTTCCAAGGGATATTGTCACTTGATCAAGGTACACACTTTTTGTAGATGTAATTTATGATCTAGCTAAATAATATGAAATCAGGCATATGAAGTCTACACCATACCATCCCCAATCTAATATCCAAGTAGAGGTGACAAATAGAGAAATAGAATCTATCTTGACAAAGACCATTGCACTTCACAAAAGGATTGGGAAGACAAACTTCCAGAGGTAGTATGGGTATTCAACACAACATGAAAAATAACTAGTTTCACACCGTTTGAACTCTTGTATGGTAAGACTATTGTTTTTCCAATTGAATTTAAGAAAAAAACACTATGGACAACAATTGAATTGGATATATATATATTTGAAGATCAAAGGAAAAGGGTTATCCAACTCAATGAGTTAGATGAAATGAGAATAAATACTATGCATAATACAGAGGTAGTGCATCAAAAAAGGATCAAATGGCATGACATGTACATCAAGACAAGGTAGTTTCAAGAGGGTGGATGGGTAATCTTATTTTACTATAAGTACAAGGACTATTTGGAAAAGCTCATGACAAGTTGGCTAAGCCCCTATGAGATAGAGAAAATATTTCCCAATGGAGTTATAAAAATCACCACCATAGATCCTGTGAGGTTCAAGTTATTGGTGAATGGCCACAAGTTGAGGTTATACAAGAAGCCAGCTGATAGAAGTACCTTCATGCAGTAATTCAGAGGAGAAAAAGTAGGATGGAAAAAAGTACATCAGATTTAAAATTAGAAGTTAAACCTTTTGGTTCATCTTCTGAGATTTCAAAGGATTGAGATATTTCATTGGCCTTGGTATATTCACTTGCTGAATAATCCAAGGAAAAATAAAAGTGTTTTGATCGGCCCTCTAGGTGATAAAAATTACTCTGCTAACATTTTATTTTCTTAGAATTTATGTTTTGTAGGATTTGATGTTAGATAGTTGTAAGACTGCATAATCTCCATCATAAGGAGAGTATTCAATGACCAAGTTTCACTTGTAGCAGCATGTAGAAAACCACCGTTTTGTTTTCATGTTTGGCAGATCTCATGATTGCATGAAGAAGATCAAAGATATGTGTACATGTGAAAGATGACATAAGAGATAACTATCACCCCAACAAATTGGCATTCCCTCTCCAGAGTTATCTAGTTTTAGTAAGGAAGGTCAATATAAATTCAACACATACATGCAATGTCATTGAAATGTCAGCAACATAATAGCAAGCCAACATGCAACAAGGGAAAAATTCAATAAAGCACTCACAATCATCATTCTAAATATGCATCGAGATAAGTGCACTCTTACCACTTTATTAAAGTATAATTAGAATAATTACTATTGATTAGTATTTATGCCAAGTCATCATGTATTTATTTGCATTTATAAATTACCACCCTTCATGCCATGATGTGTCCCTACATGTCATCCCATATTGTCATATCACTTTACCTCACACACTTCATGCATTCACATAAATTAATTACCTCTCTCGTAACCATGTTGCATGTGCTTTGGTCTCAAAGTTCAAAAATACTCAAAACCATCCCACACAACTCAATTTTGTATCATTTCTTCAAAAAAAACTATGTGATTACATTCTAAGAGCCAAGAAAGATGCATATTTAAAATGGGGGATATTTGATACACCATGAGCCCATAGAGCACTCTCAACTTATTATCCAGCCACAAATTTCATAGTATTTTTGAGAAAATGGGTGATTAGATTACATAAAATGATTCTTGGGTTTTAATGAATTGACGGTTTAAGAGTTTTCTAATACACTTAGCAATGGTGAAGAAAAAGTAAAGGGTTTATCAGTAAACATTAGTGATGATGTCTTGGAAGAGGTAACTAGACTTCCTACATGAGATGAACCATTTCTTGAGAGAAAATTTTGAGGCATCTAGAAGGGAGTTTGCCAATGAAGATGATGTATTCTTCAATGATAGATAAGGTACATACAAAACTTCTCTCAAACCTTTTTGGTCTGAAGTTGTAAATTATATTATCAAGTATTTTACCTGTGAAGGAATATACTCTAGGCTGAATACAATTCACTTTAAATTGCTAAATCAACTGAAGAATAATAGACAAGTAAATGTGCCCAATTTCTTACATGAGGCATTGAAGAAGATGAGTAGGGAAACACAGAAGGTTCAATCAACACTTTCACACCACTACCTCATAACCATGATAATAAAGAATACACTATAGAGGGATCATCCTGAAATAAAGTGGGAGAAGTTCTCAAAGTCAAAAGATATAAATGAGTTTTGGGAAAGAGTATAAAGAATATAAAGATTATTGAGAGCACCTTTGAGCATATAAACCTCCCAACCTGAACCAAAACTTGAAGAACACCCTAAACCATTCAGGAGGAACCAAAGAAACTTGAATGAGGACATTCAATAAATTAAGCCTAGGTATGTGATGAGTTGATTAAATTTCTTTTATAAAAACTCATTCTTTGTACTTTTATTAAGCCATTGAGACTATGTACTTTTATTTCCCTATCATACTATTGAACATCATCACTATAACTTGAACTTATTGACATAATACTGATTAATATAGTTATTACTAGTTAACTTTATTTTTTGGTATTTCAAGTATGCATTTATTCTTATGGTTGCAATAAGTTGTTTGGATGATGATATGTGTGATGCCACTCTTTTTACAAGTGACTTGTTATGTGAAGCAACTTATATGCAACAAAGGACTTACTTGCAGCAACATGTCCACAATGAAGGGATCCACCTACACTAAGGAACCATCTATAGTAACTCGTATGTAGCTAAAGGAACTACCCACAATAACTCACCTACAACCAAAGAAGATCATCTAAAACAAAGGATCTGTGATTGTGAAGAAATATGGAACGTAGGTAACTACACACATAATTGTATGGGTCGTTGAAAAGGTAGTTATAACTGAGACATGAGAACTAGAAGATAACTCAACAAATAGATCTGATTATTTATTGCAACTCATTGAAGAACTGATTGATCAATTAAACACATGATCTAAGGAACTTAATAGTTACTTGAGTTATGTGTTTGATATCTGAACACTTGTTAATTAATTTTGTTACATGTGTTTAAACTCTTATTGATCTATTTGAGATCTTCCACTTGTCATGCAGAATATATTTTACTTAGTCTATTTGAACTCCTAGTCAAAATCTTCTTCTCACGTTTTATTGTGATTGAGGGATATAAAATAGAAGGATTAATGGTGAAAATGTATCGATGTAGAGAGAAAGAATTAGAGAAAAATAATACGAAGATACATAAGTTACTTTGTTCCCAATTGCAATATTCATGCCAATTCAATAAAATTTTGAGTTCTAATCAGTAGATTTTAGTCACAAGCCTTAGGAGGGATGAACACCAAAGGCAGGGCACACTTGTGGTCTACTACACCCCTCCATAGTTTTGTTTCTTTGTTTTAATACATGAGTAGATTAGAAAGAAATTATTTCCTTTATTTGCATTATGAATTACAATCTCTATTTTTAGTCATTGGTATTAGAAGCTATTTACTTTCAATTTGAGTTTAATTTATTTTCAAGAATTTTTGTGAAAATGATTTATTTTCATACCTCTTGAAATCCTTGTAATCTTGTTCATACAACATTAACAATATTGAAATTTTGTGTCCGTTAGTTTGATGATTAAATGATTTTGGATTAGTGAACAACATATTAATTTCTACAAGTTAATTTTTATCACCATTTTTGGCACCGTTTCTCGGGGATACTACCAAGTTATAAGGTTTTTGAGAGGTTTTTCATTTCTTAGAGTAGTTTAGGTTTTAGGAAATTCACCTCCAACCAACCCCCTACTAATTCATGTTAATTGAGTTGAGCTAGTTGATGCATGCACCATCTAAGGGATGCCCACAGTATATTTTTACCCAATCCATAAGTAACACATATCTCTTCATATAATTCTAAGGATTCTGAAGAAGATATACTTTCCTCTATACAAGGTTTTCTATTAAAAGATATCTTTCCAAGTTAAATTTTAGAAGCTTCTCCTGATCATCTAGACATGGTAGAAAATGTGAATCAAATTTTTGAATATAGGCTAACTACCTTTGAGTTTCCCATTTCCAACAATGATGAGGTCTGCTGCTATGAAGAATATTTCTCCCTCTTCCTTGCCTAACTTTCATGGATCCATGACTGAAGACCCGAAAACCTTTCTGTTTGAGTTCGATGAATTATGTAGGAGCTATGATTATACCACTAATGCACATAAACTAAAGCTATTCCTACTACACTCAAGGATACAACCTTGAGATGGTTCATGGGTTTAGGAAGAGATGTTGTTACCACTTGGGCACAGATGAAGGAGAATTTTCTCACTAAGTATCGGACTATTGCAGACCGAGTAGCAGAGGAGGTGATGAAATCTACAATATGGCATAGAAGGAGGATGAACCATTGGAATACTATCTAGAAAGATTCTTGTTTTGCATTTAGAAGACAAGGCACACAAGACTACCTCCTGAATCTCTCAAATTACTCTTTTTAAGAAACTAAATGAGGAGGACATGGATGCTCAGGGATTTGATAGGAGCTGGAGACATCTTAAAAGATACCTTTGGGGAATTTTTTGAATCCTCTAGGAATTACTACAAAGCCACTATGAAGAGAATAATAAATGTAAGATCAAGAGGTGGATCAACTACCAAAAATTGGGGACACATCCAAGTCAGAGATTGTCAATATATTCAAGAACATGAAGTAGGAGATTATTAATGACATGGCCACTCAATTGGATGCTATGCATGCTAAGAAGAAAAGAGAATATATAGAGGCAAAACTTACATAGTTATGCCATGCATGTAGAAGAAATAAATTTGACTACAGATGCAAAGGATTGTCCAACATTACACAAGAAAGGGAGGATTCACCTAAATTCAAGATGTTGGAGATAGAGGATGGGAAAGTATTCTATGTTGCTCAAAGGAAACCATGGCCACCAAGACAAGGAGGTATGTCACAAGACCCTATGCCATCATTTCATAATTGGGCTAATAATCCATATATGCAACCCCCACCTTGGGATAATCCATAGTAAGGTTGGGCTTCATACCCTAGCCAATACCAAAAACAATGGCAACCTCAATTTTCATGCCAACAACAATGGAAACAATACCTTTCTTCATCATAACAGCCTTGGAGAAGAGGTCAGCAATGGAATAACCCACCTCTTAATTACCAACAACCTCATTATCCATAGAAGAAATATCTAATGCCAAATCCCCAACCTAGATCTCAACCAAAATTAACCCAACTACCATCTCAACCAATGCCTAACCCCAACAATAAATTTTCTTAGCCAGCCTATTCCACTAAACCAACTCAATACCCTAAACAATATGGCACAAACAAAGTCTAATATCTTCATTGTGGTTCTTAGGCTAAATACACCCAAAATTTTACCTTCTTCAAAATATTTCACATATTCATACCTACAAGGAACAATTATCCTTCTCTAATTTTCATGATTTTCCTTCTTTACTCTACCATCTTCATACCTTTTTCTTTATTTCTAATAATTGCAACACTTGAATACCACATGCTTAATGAGTTCTCCACCAATAATTTCTCAAACCAATATAATATTAGGAATTCACTTTTGCATGATTGTTGTCTCATTTTAAACCTTCTAGTGGACCTTTATATTTGTCTCAATCACATATTTTGAATGCGATACAGTCTTATGATTTGACATTCATACCCTTCTTGATAATATTGACCTCAATATATGACCGAGAGAGATTAGTACTCACATGGATGGAATTCCTTAACCTGTACCATCATGATAGGATGTTATTATTATTTTTTGTTCTTACTTAGATTCAGAATATGCTTGACTTCTTCATGGAGTGATATAGGACAATGAATGATATAGTTATGCCTCATGACTACTTCACATCTCTTACAATACTTTACTAGGATCAAGACATCTTCAATGACTTTATGACCTCATTTTTCTTTAGTATTACTTTATAGAGCTTTAAATAAATACTCACTTGTATGATTTAAGATTCACTTTCTTTTACATAGAGCTTTAGACTACGTGTGTTTCTTCATCACAATCCTAGATGAAATTTGTTGAGTTGGTGACCATAAAGACCTTCCTTAAGTTGGATTCAAATTTTTTTGTTAATTCCTTAATCACTTTTACTTATCCTTAATGATGTATTGTTCCTTCAATACATTATGGGACAAAATGAAAACTCATATCATTTGTACCTTATTTTCACCAAATCTTTCTTGAAAACTATCTCACATTAAGGATGGCCTAAATGATATGAACCAACCCATAAAAGATATCAAATTGTAAAAGTGACCATTGGCTGGATAGGGAAAAAATGTTGGGTTAGACCAAATTTTTAGATGGCTTATTCCTAGATGAATGGTCCTATACAGGAATTTCATGGAATTCTAAAAAAATATGAGAATGATGCCTAAGAGCAATATACTATTATAGACCAATGTAATTAGTTATGTTAATGATTGAGTAGTGTGAATTCAGAAAAGTCACACATCACATAGGTTTGGAATGTGCATACAAGTCATGTTTTAGGAAAAATCCAAATTTGTAATTTTTAAATGATAAATTGCCAAATTTAGGTGTCTGCACTTATTTAATTACCTTATGAGAGATAGATTCAATATTATCATTTTCCACATTATCATGTATAATAGGAAGTTAAGATACAAAAGTAGATACATCATTTTCACATTCAATAGGAAAAGGAGGGATACAAGTGGATACACCATTTTCAATTTCAATAGGGAAATAAGGAATAGAACTTGTAATGATATCATTTTATATAGTAGGAGGGGGAAGAGAACATTCACTTGTAACATCATGCAAATTTAAAAATATTTTAATTTGTCATTTAAACATCGATAAAAGAATAACATGATCAAGAATTTCATTGATAAAAGGAATATAATAATAACATGTATCAATTTCATCATTGGATGAAGTAAAAGATAAATCACTTTCATCATTATTCATATCAAGAAGATAAGAACACATTTTACATACAACTAAGTAGAAGGAAAATTAACCCAATCAAGGTTGTTATATTCTAAGTCACTAGAAATGCTATAATCAACAACATTCGGTACATTTTTATTATCATGATAATCATCATTAGAAATACGGTCATTCATAGTAAAGGTTACTCATAGTAAAATATCTCTTATGATATGATTGTTTCACCTGATTCTAGAGCATTTCTTCAAATGTTGATGAAACAGATAAGGGTAAAGGGCTAGGAGGAATACCTGTTAAGATGTTGGTTGTAGGTTGTTGCATGTGTATGACTTCTGGATCCACAGTTGATTGTGAGAGCTTCCTTTTTTCTTGGAGGAACTACCTGAAATGGAAAACAAGACCACCAAATAATAGTTAAACAATATATGTAGTGGACTACCTAGTGTGTGCTAGATCTGGGAAGTGTGATACTTCCTAGATGGCTATCAATCCACTATTTAAAACAACTTAATGCTAACAATAAAGGAAATCCTATTGTAGTTAAAATGATTTAGGTATCTCATTTGTCTACAATAAGAAAATTCATTCACAACAGGATAAGCTATGACTGAATCTAAAGTCAAGGTCTTGGTCAGGGTACTGGTATGGGTTAGAGTGAGGTTCTAGGCTATTTTAGGTATTTGGTGGAGGTTTTAAGCTCTATTCTTGGTTTCTGGTCAAAACACAGAGACCGATGTCGGTCTGGTATGACTGATGTCAATTTAGGTTAACCGGTGACGGTTGTGGGTAACTAGCATTGGTATGGTTGGGGTACAAGAAACTCAATAAAAACTTGTCAAGGTGATAGATTTGAGGCTAACTAGAAATGAAAGGGCAATGGTTAGATTTGTGTAGGTCCCAGGTATGCACATGAATGATTAAAATCTGGATAGGTACAGTTTAAGGGTGTGGGTAAAGGTATGGTCAAGTTTGCATAGAGGTAAGATGGTGGGGCATGGGAATGGGAGAAAAACTAACAACAGAAGTAAAAGGATCTGCTCAAATGATGATGAACTAGTACAGGTTAACAAAACTTACTATTTGTATGATCTTGATGTCTAGTTTGAAATGGTGGGTGATTAAATGGAAGGAACTTAGTGTGGTGTTGGAACTTCCTTGAATTCTCCAATGAAGGCACAATGGATTTGTAGTCACTTTTGGTGTTGGCTATGGATGCTCTAATGCATGTACGGATACTAGTTTTGCTTACATGTAGCTCTGGTTTCATCACTTGTTCTTAGAAGATGTATCAGCCTCTCAGAAATGTACCAACGTTGAAATAAGGTTATTTTGGGGTTAAATGGTAACCAATGATGGTTCTGGGTTGACCGGTAGTGGTTTATGGTGACTAGAGTCGGTTAGGGTGGGATTTCTTAGGTTTTCTAAAATGGGTAGATCCTTTTGATTTTCTTGGATCTCACCCATTTTTTACTCCACATAATAGAATGGAAGCTTCCTTCTAATGGATGGGAATGTGGTTAGAGGGAATATAGGATTTGATTTTTAGGGTTTGGGTAGGTCTTAGTTAGTTATGGTAACTTACTAAGAATAGGTCTTAGGGTGAGGTGGCTAGATAAGGTGGATATGTGGGCATTATCTCAATTAGGATATTAAAATGATAAATATTGTGAGGATAATGAATTAATTAAATTAATATTAGAGTGGGGTGAAGGGGGCCATGGTTAGGTAAATGTGTTCAAGGTGTTTATTTGATGAGGGACCAAGGAGAGTGTGACCCAATTTTGGTGTCTACATTTTTCCCCTTTTTGTCATGTAGCTTGTATTGGTAAGCGACACTGACAAAAATAAGATGTGGTTTCCCCATGTGTGGGTGAAGGTGATCCCCCTCAAACTAGGAACTGACGAGGTAGAAGGAAGAATCGGTGAGTGGTTTGATAAAAGGTGAATGTGATGAAGAGGAAGATGTGAAACATGGGTAAAAAAAGGAAAAAAAGGTCCACTTGGGTAATCTAGGTAATGGTTAGGGTCAAAGGTAGTTACAGTCAAACACACACGCACATGTATAAACTACAACATGGTACTAGGTTGAAGAGTAGGAAAACTCTACATTGTCTAAGGTCGATAGGTTTATCCAAACAAGGTTGAGGTGATTCTAGTATCCAAGGTATAGGATATGGTCAATAAACACAACATAGGTTAGGTACAGTAAATGCTTAGGTATTTTTTTGGTACACCTGGTTGGGTCAGTGAAAATGGTCATGGAAAGAGGTAAGGTAAGGTTAGTATGTTCATCAACACAGGTAACAGTGCCACAAGGTATAATAAACACATGAGGCCAAAGCTCACTAGCGATGTTCTAGGTCCAAGTATCTAGGTCACGACATGGGTAGGGCTGAGGTATGGGAAAAGGAATGATTCCCCAAATGAGGACGAGGTGAGGGGGTAAAGGATAAGGTCAAGAAGGTCAAGTGGTGTGACCAAGTGAGGTGAGTGTAGGATAAACAAGGATTTAGGTCAAAAATTGAGGGTAGGGGGTAGGAAAAGGACTCAGTAGGGAAACCAATGACAGCTTTAAGGGAACTAATGCCTATCAAACTAGACTAACCATGGTAAGCTAGGGCACAAGATCGATGTTGGTGAGGTAAACCGATGCTTTGGTTATGTTGGGGTTATTATAAAAAGAGATAAATCCATGTTTTGCAAATCATTTGTGTTTTATTAAATTGGGGAAAATGACAAAAGAGATAGGAAAAGGTGAAAAGTGACAAGGTGATACTGAATACTGAGTTGGTGAGCATCATGGTGGAGGATAGTTGGGTGATAGGTGGATCCATGAGCTGAGTTGGATCGATTGGAGTGGATCGATTGGGTGGAGAGTGAGAGGTCATTTGGTGATGGTAGAGGTAGGAGAGGGATCGGGGGGACCACCAGTGTAGTGACTGGAGGTGCCACCATGGAGACGGTAGCAAGATGAGGTAAGGTTCAAATCCTTTTTATGTTTTGTGAGGTAGATTAGGGTAGAAGTCAGGTTTGGAGAAAAATGGGGTTGAGGGGGAAAAGAAATTGGAGTGCTAGGAGGGTAAATTGGGTAAAAGAAGGATGGGGAAGGGTAGAGGTAGGGAGTAGAAGAGGTGGGAGGGGGTGTAGGAGAGGTGGGAGGGGTGGGGAGGTGAGGAATGAGAAAAAAATGGGAAAGCTAGGCACACTATCGCGGGGTGTCACCGAGACAGTGACCAATGTCGGTTGAATGTTGACAGCATCGGTAAAGTCTTACCAGAATCGGTCACGAGATGAGGTGACCAATGCCGGTTATGGGTAAACCATGGTCAGTCTAGGAGGACCAGCACCGGTCAGGGGGGATAAAACACTTGCCTAAAAATGTGGAATAGGAAAGGGCTAGGTGGTTGGGACCAAGTGTCGAGACTTGTGGGCAAGTAGGTAAGGTTGGGAGTGGGTCAAAATGGAAGTAGGTGAGGGGTGCGTGTAAATAGGTAAAGTGATGTTGGGTTGGGTAGGGTTAGGGTAGGTAGGTTGGTAGGTTAGGGGTGGATTGGGTAAGTAGGAAAGTGATATTGGGTTGGGTAGGGTTAGGGTGAGTAGGTGCGGGTTGGGTTGGGTAAGGTTAGGGTGAGTAGGTGTAGGTTGGGTTGGGTAGGTAGTTAGGTCATGGGATAAACGGGTAAGTAGTGAAGTAAAATAGGTAGGGTAATGGGTGTAGGTGATTTTGGGTATGGTTTGATCTTAAATAATGTGATTTTTTGTTGGATGTAGGTGAGAGATCAGCTAAGGATATGAGACAGGTGTCATCCCTTCCCGTGATAGTGTGTAGTGCGGCAAATGACATCCGAGGAGTTGTGACATGTTGAGGAGGTGGGCCTGAGTGGGGTCCGACACTATCAACATGCAGTCTGGCAGCCGAGTTTGATGGTCACCCTCATCGATAGATGGGACTCGGTGACCAACATGTTCCACCTACCGATGGGTGAGATGATAGTCACCCTGGAGGATGTGTTCAAGATCCTATGGTTACCCATATTGGGTACGCATGTATATTTGATCTCCTTAGAGGCATATGAGGAGTTGATGCTTTGATAGTATTTGGGGAGGGGATGTCGAGATGACATTCCACAATGCCAACCTGAGCTATGGAGAGATGTACCTAGCCCATCTAGAGGAGACGAGGCTAGTAGTATTACTGATGGAGGTAGTCTGTTGTTTTGCACTGCTAGATACGAGAGGGTGGGAGATTCCCATGATCTCTGATGGGAGTGTTACATTATATGATGATGGAGAGGACCCGATTCACCTTGGTGCCAAATTTCTTCATGCAGTTATATAGAGATTTGTGGGCATATGGGTGGTTTCATAGGTTTAGCCTATGTTGTACATTCATTCTTCACTGCTAGGCCTATGAGCACATTGTCTATGTGCATCCAGTGGGTATGCCCCAAGCATATGCCTTTTAACCGTGGTTTTATACGAGTGGGGTACGCATTTATGGGTACTTGTTATTGGAGAGTGGTAATCAAATAGGGCTACACATGATGTAGCATATTACCGAGAGGCTATTGGAGGGATTATCTGGGGTAGATATTATATGGAGACCGTATGTGGGTTATCCCTCATACAAAAAAATGGATGAGGAGTTAGCTGGCCTTTAGCTACTCAGATGGATAGAGGGACACCGTGCAGGAGAGCATGAGATGATCCCTATAGATAGGGTTTGATGGTATTTTGGACTATTATAGGATATACCACCACCCTTCCCATAGTACTTAGAGGGATGATGTGGAGAGACCACTGCCACTTCCATAGCCGATAGTACCTATTGGGTAGGAGGAGCAGGTTATAGACTCGATGGATTGATGATGTTGGAGTGATGGATAGGTATAGATAGTGGTGGGCGGCCTAGCTATGAGTAGTACCTCCCAGACAGGGTAGCTAGATTTAGCCACCATCACTGTGTAGAGAGATGCCCTATAGGGGCAGGTGGCAACCCTAATTACACAATTAGGGATGGTACAGGGGCAGCTAGCAACATCGAGAGGCAAAGGTGGCCACATTACATACCCATGTGGCGGTTTACAGCCCAGATGGCCCAAGGTGGAGATAGAGAGGGTGATGATGAGTAGGTATCCACCTTACAGGTGTAGGTTATAGGTTTATAGGGCTAGTTGGCCACTACACAAGCGTAGATTTGGGAATTACAGCTCAAGCACAAGTACATGGGTGTGAGGCTGATGACACCTCCACAGGTACCGGATAGGGTCCTAGTTCATAGGTAGGGGTGGGACAGGGTCCCACAGGATAGGTACAAGGGCTGAGGCTGATGGGGACACCACAGATAGTACCCTTATCTAGGTTACGGGATGCCTTAGGTGAGGCCAGATACTATCAGGATCAGTTGATAGCGGTCGAGATAGATTTTCTATCCTATAGAGAGTACAGGGCACAACAGCCTCTAGTGAGAGGACCAGATCCTATACTCATAATGTGGAGAGCACAGGGGGCCATCGAGCCCCGAGACATGATCAGGGTGAGGCCACCACTGATGAAATCTATCTCCAGGTGATGTACTAGTAGGGGGCACCACGACCTATGGCAGGTGGTGAGATGATATCAGGCCGTCAGATAGGAGCCAAGGAGGAGACCAGAGAGACTGACATGGAGGATGTCCGCAGGATGAGGCCTGATGCCCATCCCTATATTTTGATGTATTTTAGTCATTTTTTGATATATACCGCCTACGTGCATGCAAACAAGTGAGGATGTATGAGAGTTTTGTATATTTTTGAGCATATACCGCCTACACACCGAAGATGGTGAGGTTGTATATGAGAGTTTTGAGAGATTGGATTATATACACCGGCTTGTGTCTTGAAGACATTTGATAGTTATGTATATGGATACACATGTTTGGATATTGTATTTATAGAGATGATGATGATGATGGTCATTATGTGCTTGTGTTGATACAATTTTATTATTATGCATAGATGGATTTAGGATAGGTGTGTTAGGCATGGATGGAGTCAGGTTATAGGCATGGATCAAGTTAGGTTATAGGCATGGTTGAGTCAGGTTGTGGTCTAGGCATGGATTGAGTTAGGTTTTAGGCATGGTGGAGTTAGGTTGTAGGCATGGTTGAATCAGGTTTTGTTTTAGGCATGGATGAAGTTAGGTTGTGGTCTAGGCATGGATTGAGTCAAGTTTTAGGCATGGTGGAGTTAGGTTGTAGGCATGGTTGAATTAGGTTTTGTTTTAGGCATGGATGAAGTTAGGTTGTGGTCTAGGCATGGATTGAGTCAGGTTTTGTTTTAGGCATGGATGAAGTTAGGTTTTAGGCATGGTGGAGTTAGGTCATAGGCATGGTGGAGTTTAAATTGGTTGAGGTTGTAATTCATTAATTTGTGCAATGAATGATGATATGGGTCATGTTTAAGATGTTTTATAATACATGCATGATGATGGTAAAGAAATGGTAGTCATAATAAATGTATGTTTTGATGATGATAAAAATGTGAAGCAACTTGTTGTTTGTTTGGTTTAATTTCCAATTTTTGATATAAAAAGGAAACTAAGTAGGGTAGAATGTGATTGAGGAAAATGAAATATGAATTGGTTAGGGTATAGAGTTTCCGAGCTAACCTCTAAGGGCCCTATGCCCTCGGAGTGTTGCCTACATAGTCCCAACTAAAAGGGACCTCAGGCCGATGTAGTTCTCCCATAAGCTAGGGAAGAATGTGAGGAGGTAAGAGTATGGGTGGGTATGTTATAGGCATGATTGAGTCTAGGTCTATTAGGTATGGGTGAATTGTGGGCTCATTGGTAGAGGTGATGTTGAGTGTGGTGGAAGAAGAAGATGACCTAAAGGTAAGTGTCGAGGACCAAGTCCCGTATAAGGTAATTGTTAGTGCAAATCAGCAGCACCCTTTGGATGTTTTCTCAGATTTCTAGTTTGATAATGGGCATCCAATGTGATTGCACAACATTGAATCCTTTCCCCAAGTGTGGGACTTGTAAAAATTGGGAAAAGACCCTCCAGATTAAAGGTGGTTCCTTCACTCCTCTGATCAGGTGTATACATGAACTTTGCAGAGGTTTAATACTAGACCCTACTCTAAATTCCAAGGGGACAGAGATAAAGGATGTAGAAGAAATAAAACTAATTGAAAGTGGTGATACACCAAGGGAGTGGTGAACATCTACTTTGTAAGATTTACACAAATCATAAGAAATACAACACAAAATATGCACAGATTGCTAGAATGTAATGAGAGATCAAAAGACAATGATAAACACATGAAAGGATTGGAAAAAATAATCACAGAACATACATTATCATTCCCAAGTTCAATACAATGCATTACAATGGCCAGAGGAAAAACATGTGCTATAGTCTATATGAGAGGTATGGAACTCTAAAAATCCACCTGCTGAGGAAGAAAAGAGAGCTTGCAGAGAAAAATATGTCCAACCCTTTACAAATGAGCCAAATCTAGATTTTAATGGTCAAGCAGAAGGAGAGAAAGCAAAAACACGGGAAAAATAGATTTATGAATTCAACCACCGACCAAATTCCTCAAATTTTTCTTGTAGAGTGATGGGCTTCATGGATAAACCCATACTTAGAAGTACATTGTTCTACAGTAAAAAAATGACCATACTTCATTAAATTTGGTGGTTGAATGTCAATTCTACATTTTTTCCATGTCAGGGACGTTTCTTCAATTTTCTCCCAAAATTATCCATCAAAATACAAAATTGAACCCTCCATCATGTAGATAATTTCACCATATTTCCAATGACACCAAAAACATGAAAATCTGAGCTCTGGATCAAAAGTTATGCCCTCTTGAAGATTTAGGGAAAAAAGGGCCAAAAATGGGTTGGCGGGATGAAAGTTTAAAATTTTCCCCCTTTTGAAATTTGGGAAAAATTCCCAAAAGTTCTCGCTTTGATCGATTCGATGCCATGTGGCATGTCTTGATTAGTTCGTGGGTCTGGCTGGTCCCTTTACGCCCTTTTTGGATTTTTGAAAAATTTCCATCGGCACCCGCGCTCCGCCGCTTCTCTTCCACGTGTCATATTTTTATTTTCTGGTAGGGGTGGGCTTCCAATTTTCCATTGACTCCAACCATTTCCTGAATAGGACATGTGGCACCTTTCCATTTGCTTGGGCTTTGAACCAACTCTTTTCCCTCTACGGAACCACCTTAAGATTTTTGCTGGCCACATGGACATGTGGCATGCTATGATTAGTGCGGGCCATCGTGGTGGAGTTTTATTACGCCATTTGCCACATTTTGGAAAAATGAAAAAATTCCCCGTGCCTCTACCTCCCACCGGTCTGTGGACATGTGGCATCTCCTTATTGGCTACGGGCCTTTAGGCCGAGATTCCTCCGTTGCACCAATTTTCAAAATTTCTCTAACTTCTCTCTGCCGATCGATGTCCAACGACCCCATGTACACGTGTCACCTTCCTATTGGTTGGCGGGCCTTCAGACCAAATTTTTCCTTTACGTTCCCTAACCAAACCTTGGTGAAAATTTCAAATTTACCTCCGCTCCCACCATTCCTCCGCCACGTGGTGCATTCTGATTGGCCGGTGGACCTCCCTAGGGAAAATTTCCCTCCCAAACTCCCGAGCCATAACTTGCAAAATACAAGGAGTTAGAAGGAAAAATTTACCTTTCTGGAAAGCTGAGAAGATTCTCTATCTAATGAAACCATTTCTAGAAAATTTTGAGTTCCTGAAAAGTGAAAAAATTCAACTGAGGCACAAGGAAGGAAGGAATGAAAGGAAGTTAGCCAAAAATGAGCAAGGGGCTTATTTTGGATAACAATAATCAATACGTAATAAGGAAGGTTAAAAGATAAGAGGAGGAAAGAAAGCCACTTGATTGGTTAGGATCATAACGAGTAAGTCATACCTGAGATAGGCTGATGAACATAAGACCCTAAAGACATTGCATGATTGATTATTCTAAAGGTGTAAAGTAGTCGCATGACCACCAAATGTCATGGTTCCACAAGGTCCCTTGAGGTGGTAGGAAATGAAAGTGTGAATGGTGAGAGGGTGAAAAGTGGTTAGTTTTTATATGGTACTAGGTAGCATGCCTTTGTGGCAAGAGATCCAAGGTCACAATGGGAAAGTCCATGACTAAAAGGATATTTGTTTTAACTAATGTTTGAGATAGAATGATCAATGTGGGAAGTCTATATGGGATGAGGAAATTAACTCCTTGAGGTCTTCATGAAGCTGATCAATGTGGGAAGCTTCATATTCTCTCTCTTTTTTTTTTCGTTTTTTTTTTTGAAAGAGCTTTACATAGCTGTCCTTTGAGGGAGCAGTCTTTATAGTAGTGATTGTAGAGAGAAAGATGTCCTTTTGAGGGAGTCATCTCTTTATTGGAAGTTTGACTCAAGGAGTTGGATCCCATGTGAGGGCTTTTAAGTCATGGACAAGACTAAGGTGAAGAATAGGATTCTTGTTTAGAAAGCAGGGTGAAACGACCATGGGATCTCATCTAAAGGTAGACAAAAAGTATCCATGAGAATCATGCTATGTGCAATGCCATGGTACACATAATTAAGAGAAGATAAAAAGTGACAGGTACACACATGATTCTTATTTAATTGTTGGTGATGGTGTAGGAAGTGGATAGTGCTCAAGGGATGAGCATGGAAAGAGGCAGAAGGTGAGGTAGGACTAAAAGTCAACAATAGAATGGTCGAAGATGTAAGGTGTTAAGGGGATTAGGTTCAAGTTTACCCTTGAGTAAAGATAAACGATAAGCACCTGATCCGTAAGTATGAGTCACGATGTATGGTATTAGCCAATTAGGAAAAAAATTACCCGTTTACTTTTTTTCTCGCTTTGGTTACATGTTGATGTTTTTTCAAGACAAGGTCACCAACTTGGAAGGTTCTCTTATGGACACGTTTGTCATAGGCACGTTTGATACATTTTTGGTAAACTTGCATATGGTTAAGAGCATTAAGATGACATTCATCTAGTAACTTAAGGTGTGCTAAACGGTCTTGAAAAAATTCATCATCAGTGAGCATGTCATGGAGAGAAATGTGGAGTGAGGGAATCTGGACCTTGAGAGGTAGAACAACCTCTGTACTATAGACCAGAGAAAAGGGTGTGGCAACAGTGGAAGTATGGATACTAGTGCGGTATGCCCATAGGGTGAAAGGAATGTGCATATTCCAGTCCTTCCCAATATCATTAACCAATTTCATGAGAATTTTGTTCAGGGTTTTGTTGGTGGATTCAACTTGGCCATTGATCTGTGGGCAATAAGGTGATGAGAAACTTAGCTAAATGTTGAAGGTGTCACAATTTTTTCGCAAGGTTTTATTTTTGAATTGCTTTATGTTATTAGTGATGAGGTGATGTGGGAAACCAAAGTGAAAAATTATGTGATGATTGATGAATTCACATATTTTTTCAGCTTTCGTGGAAATGAGAGGTATGGCTTCAATCTATTTTGTGTAGTATTTGGTAGTGGTGATGATCCATTGATGTCATTGGGAAGAATGGGGATTGATCTCTCTGATAAGATCCAAACCTCATTGAGAGAACGGCCAAAGGTCACATGTAACCTGCAAGGCATGACTGGGTGTATGATGAAGGTTGGTATGTTATTGGCATTTGACACAACGCTTGACGTAGTCACAATAATCACAACAGGTTGAGGTTTGGCCGGTAATAATAATAGCCTAGGTGAAGAATATGCTTAGCAATAGTGAGGCCACTGAAGTGACCTCCACATATGCCATCATGAACTTCCTTAATGGTATAAGGAATTTCGGAACTCATAAGGCACCATAAGAGAATGCCATTGAAGCTACATTTGTAGAGGAGGCCACCCATGATGACATAATGAGAGACCCTTTTGAGAAAGGCCCGTTTTCCATTACGAGTGAGGTCGGGAGGCAAGATGGAATGGGAAAGGTAGTCTGAGTATTGTTTATACCAAAGGTCACTCAGGTCAGGGGTAGTAGTTCCAATGGAGTAAACCTCGCGAGGTAAATAAGAGGGTGATTGGATTATTTGTATAGTGACAAATATTTTAGAATCGGCAGGTGAAGTGGGGATTTGAGAAGCCAAGCAAGCCATGGTATCTATAAATTTTTTGGTTGAACGTGGGATGGTTTGAAGGGTGTAGCAGTCGAAGGTGGTAAAAATTATGTCTACGTGATGTTTATACTTTTGAAGTGTCTCATGACATTGGTATATACCATTGACTTAGTGTACGACCAATTGGGAATCACTAAAGATGTTGATGGATTTGACATCTAAGGCATAGACAGCCTGGAGACCTAATATGAGCACTTCGTATTCAACAATATTGTTTGTACAATCAAAATATAGTTTAAAAGACAAAGGAATGGGTTGACCATTAAGCAGAATGAGGATAATTCCTACCCTACCCCCACGCTGACACTTGGAACCATCAAAGAAGAGTTTCATTTGGTATGCGGGCTCATCCAAGGAAAGGGAATCAATTGACTCATCTAGAAAGTCAAAATTAGAAGGTTAATCCCCGAAAGAGGTGCATCGGCCAATTGGTCGGTGATGGCTTGGCCCTTGATGGAATTTTGGTGGATAAATTTGCGGTCAAGGTCAACCAAAAGTATGAGCCAACGTGCAACATGTTGATTTTGGTAAGGTTTGGCATACATGAAGTGTAAGGGGTCGGTGTTGGTCACAACATAATTTTTGTGATTAAGTAGGTAATGGTGGAGTTTCATGGAAATGAAAACTAAGGCTAATCAGAGTTTTTCGGAATGGGTGTATCGGGTTTCATAGTCTAAAAGAGTATGGCTTATGTAATAAACCGCCTGCTCCCTATGTTGCTCATCATGATGAGCAAGCATGGCCCCCAAGGAGTGATTAGTAGCTGAGATTTATAGGTAGAATGGTTGATCGTATTTAGGTGAAATGAATATAGATGGTTGGAGAAGGTATTTTTTTAAGGCCTCAAAAGATTTATGGCATTCATTATCCCATTTAAAGGAGACATCCTTCTTGAGAAGATCATTGATTAAACAATTGTGAGATGAAATGATGAATAGATTGTAACTTACCTTGTAGGCTACGGAGTTGCTTAAGATTAGTGGGTAGAGGCATTTCAAGAATGGCCTTGACTTTAGCAGGGTCAACTTCTATACCACATAAGGAAATGATAAATCCTAGGAACTTTATTGAGAGAGCCGTGAAGATACACTTCTTGGGCTAAAGGCAAACACAATATTTAATAAGGTGGTAAAAGATGGTTTTTAGGATGGAGAGGTGCTTGAGTGGCATTTATATTTGGCCAGGAGATCGTCCACATAATCTTCTAATATACGATGCATGATGTCATGGAAGATATAAGTC
Organism: Taxus wallichiana var. yunnanensis; assembly: GCA_018340775.1. Classification (NCBI taxonomy): domain Eukaryota; kingdom Viridiplantae; phylum Streptophyta; class Pinopsida; order Cupressales; family Taxaceae; genus Taxus; species Taxus wallichiana. The sequence continues at coordinate 278,359,071 of CM031244.1, forward strand.
ATAGCCCACTGATAGGTGGCCCCAACATTTTTAAGGCCAAAAGGCATGAATCGGTAGCAAAAGGTCCCCCAAGGGGTGATGAATGTGGTTTTGTGTTGATCCTCTGCAGATAGTAAGTAAGATTTGGTTATAACCTCAGAAGCCATCCATGAGTGACAGATATCTCGTGACCAGCGGTAAGGTCAACCAGTTGGTCAATACCAGGTAAAGGAAAGTCATCTTTTGGGAAAGCTAGATTGAGGTCATGGAAATCCATGTAAATGTGGAGTCCCCCTATCTCCTTAGTGACAGAGGAAAATGTTGGAAATCCACCAGGGATAATCAATGGGTAAGATGAAGGAAACAAAGGAGGCACTTTGAAGTTCTTCTTTGACCAGAAGAGCAATGCAAGGGTGCATTTTCCTCAAATTTTGTTTGACAGTTTGGCATCGGGAATGGTTACGATATTGTGGACCACTATGGTGGGGTCAATACCAGGCATGTCTGCATAAGACCAACCACAATCGTGGTCATGGTTTTTGAGAAAGGAAGTGATGGCTTCCAGTTCAGTAGCATCTAAAGATTGGCCAATCTTTAGGATGTGCGATTAAATCTGAGTATGAATGTTGATTTCGATAGTTGATTCATTTAACATGGTTTGTAGCTTAGATGGTAATGATTGATGAATATATGAGTCTTCAAAGCATCAAGGTGGGTGAGTATAGATTCATCATCCCGACATTGCACAATGTTAATCGAAGGTGTATGTAACATTCCCATTTTAAGACTTTAGAAACAAGAGAATTTTTTTTTACATAATGTTCTCTGTTCTAAATAAAGCATTATTTAGAAAAAACATTTCATGCCAATCAATCTCAAATAGATAACCATATGCAGATTTAAATGACTCAGTGATCCACCAATCTATTCATTTCATAACTCGGTAATCTACCGATCTATTTATGATAACTTTAAGTATTGAATACTTATCGTATACTTGGTTTTTCTACCCTAAACCAGGTACTGAGTGATCTGTTTAAAGAACATATCTGAATATTTGTTACTAATATTCATTTGATATCACGTTGCTTTAAACTTGGTGACATAGGAAAATGCAACCAGCAGCTTGCGATACTTTGGCTAAAGATTTTCAACATATTGTTTATGTCACTATTCCTAGATGACATACTCATCATTTCGAATACGTCCTTCACCTCACTCCTCTCACCAGTTATCAAGAATGGTCTTTAATGACTACCGTCACCCACTTTTCCTAGGTTTAACCCTATCCTGGTTAGAAACATAATTTATTATAGGAATACGTTCATAATGACTTAGGGTAAATGAGCATATTTGGTTGACCTAAGTCAACCAGATGTGCCAACATACCCTGAGCCCTTAGAATCTACTTCCTATCCTAAATATGCCACTAACTTGACCTAGAGATAAACTAAGTTCAATTCCTTATTTGTGTGTAGATCTAGATAATCAATGCGAATGGTTTTTCCACATGTCAACTACAACGTCTGTATTCTCGAGAAGACCCAAGTCTTCTCAAAAGTACAGCCCTGCAGTTGGTGTGTGCCAACATCCTACAGAAACTACCTCATCGAGATGTACATACCCCTAGGAGGTTATTAATACATTGTTAATTTGGATTAAGCTTTGATTACAACAACTCTGCTAAACCCTAATCCAACACTTCATAAGTTCTTTTCTAAATTTGTTTCATTTAGACATTGAAGAACTTCCTTAACTTAGGATTGCTTTTAATGTTTGTTTATTCAGTTTAACAAGTAGTTAACCAAAACAGGACAAAGTAATAACATAAGTTCCAAAATATTGTAATTTTGCATTCAAGGAATTTTAGCAACCACATAGGTCCAACCGAGTATACTTCATACTAAATGAAGTCCTATGAATTACAATCTTATCACCAATCCCTTTTGGTTTACATTCATTTAAGAGAGGAAGATTCTTCCTCTAAAATTTTAAGTGTTAGGATTTATCATTCACAATATCCATAGTTCATACTTGTATGTTCATTACGCATCACATTACCATGTTATATTGTTTAGATAATAAACATCATCTATTGCAACTTAACAAGCTGCATCATTATAAGGGAAACTAAACTAGTTCCCTTTATCCATCTTATCAAAGATAACAAGATAAGCATAAAATAATATGAATAATATCAACAAGATAGGACTTCCATCTCCTTCATAAAAGTACGAGATAAATTACACAACCAATGCAATTAAATCACAACTTGTAATTCATCATTATAACTTATAAAATTTACAAGACTATGCACTTTAGGCATACCGTATAACAAAAACCTTCATTCTATAAAGTATACAAATTTTATTTTTCAATAAAACTAAGGAATGAATCAAAATTATTTACAAAGAATCAAACTTATATCAACTAATGCATCATATAATTTTTGCCTTCTTTTATCACTTATGATGTCCATTTACAAAAATTAGCTGAGCATGATAAGTACTAAGCATTAAAATGAAGTGCATTCCACTAATTGTTTCATTAAAGCAACACCGCTTTAATGAGATAATTAATATATCATACAATAAACATAAGTGATACCAAACAGAAAATAAGTACATGTAGATCCACGTTAATAAGATTAAAAAAAGTTCAATGAAGTGCATTCCACTAATTGTTTCATTAGCAACATTACATACCACACCCAAACTTATAACTTTCGAGTTCATGAGATAATTAATATATCATAAAATTCAACAAACATAAGTGATACCAAATTCCAATTCAGAAATAGCGCTCAAGGTAGTCCCATAAAGGTGAAATAGATAGAGTAAAAGAGACAAAACCTATTGGTCCAAGTGGAAAGGCTTAGAAGTCAATCGGAAAATGGGCAGGTTTGTGACGGTGGTTTAGGTATGTATCAGTGTATTTGAAAAAGTAGTATCAAGTCCCATCTCAGGTGAGATTGGTATGAAGGTGGGGAGGACTCATAAAGGAGACACTCTCCTATATGGTGATCATAACGAGGGTGTTAGTGAAGACTTTTACATTCTTGTGGAGTAAGGAATGTGTTGATGCTATATAGGTGATACTCCCAGTGAGGCATTGAAAAATGCCTTCCAAGGTATCAAAAGAACTAAACACAAAACAACCGAATGGTTCTAATTTCATGATATGTGGTAAATGGAATAGACAATGTGTCGAGGTCGATCGAGATTGAGAGAGAAAGAACGGTAGACAAAGGTGGAGCTAAGGGATTGGGAGGCCGATGGTTTGGCTATGGAGGTTGGATAACCCAACACAAAAATACTATAACACAAGTAGGAATGGAGGATGTAGGTGCGGTTGAGGTAGTGGCTACACTGAAAACAGAGGTGAGTGGAGGTGTAGGTGAAGAGGTAGTGGTAATGGAGGTAGATGCCTTAATAGCAAAATAACCATTCAAACATGAGTATAAGCACGTCATTGGGTTGGTAAAGCATGTTGCAAAGTTTTGAAAGGTGATGGATCGACCATAAAACCAAAAATAGCAATGGTATAGGTGTGTCCTTCATGCTCAAACTTTACACAACGATGAAAAGTGGAAGGAACACAACCCATGACATGAATCCAGGGTCTACCAAGAAACAAGTTATATTGAAATTCCCCCTCTAAGACATAAAACAAATCTGGAATAGTTTGGGGGCACATGCGGACATGGGGGATGATGGTTCCAAGTGTAGAGGTGATAGTGTCATTGAAGGAACGTGACATGATGGGATGTTTATGCATGTAATTCTTAGGTCACCAACCCAACATGTGCATTTAAGTGAATGTATGGGAGGAGATGATATTAATGCCGACACCCCCATCAATCATAACATGTCATACACGTATATCATCGATGTCGACAAAGATGAAGAGAGCTGGTTCTAGGTCATCATTTTGGTGCAAAGTGCGATCTCTTCCTATGAGAAGCTAAGGGAGGATACTTTGTGAGTAGGTGGAGGTGTGGATAAAGGTGGTAATTTGGTGAGAGAGGCTGCAAGATGGGGTGTAATAATGGAGACTACGAGTGTAGGGTCATTGGGTAAAAGATCAATAGATTGCATGACCTCCATGAGAGATCAAAAGAACACATCTGACGATGGGATTAAATGGTTTAGATGAGGTCATACAGAGACATTTTGAGGGGGGATTGGTGTAATTGTTTGAGCATGGAGTGATGTGTAACCCCATTATAAATAGGATACGTGGGGCTTCAGATAGTGATTTTAGGTGTAGGTGTAAATGGTATGTTGGGTATAGGGTTGGTCGGTGGGTCAGTTTCCTTTTCCTTACCTTTATCTTTCTGGGCATGGGTAGCAACATGGATCATGTTGATCTGAGGTGGGGAGGTAGGTGAGGTAGGTGAGCCATGAAAGGTATAGTGACATGAAGGGAAAAATCCCAATGGTGAGAAGGAACCTTGTGAGATGAGTTGAGCACACTTGACATTTGGGTGGAGGTTTGATGAGTTCTTTGATGCAAACCATGTTAATTTCAAATCTTAGAGGTGGTTCTAGGAGTTGTGGGGGTAAAGGTCTGGGTCGTTGAGTAGGCAAAGTGAGGGAAGAGTTGTGGGAATGGGTGTTCGTGAAATGGGGTCCTCATCGAGAAGGTCATCATCATCAAAGTTTTCTTCGAGAGGACACAACTGGATAAGAACAGTTTTAAAAGATTTTTTAGTTCTCAACATTGTGCCCTAGGACACGATGGTAGTCATAAATTTTGTTGTTGTTGAACCCCTTTGGTTTGGGTTTGAGTGGGTCATAAGGTCTGAGAGGTGGTAATGTGATGACAGATATGATGATGTAGCGAAAATTTCAAGGAGGTTGGTTAAGATTTGTGCATAGGACCCGCTAGTGGATCGCTATGGGAAGTGAAGGTGGGTTTGGGTGTAGGAGAGGAACTGCACGATAGATTGTAGAGGAATGGTATTTGCATGAGGGGGTTTAGGAGATGTGGGGGTAAAGGTGTCAGGATGTTGCATTTAGTAGAGTCGAGGTAGACGACATGGGGTTTGAGAAGTAGGTTGAAAAGGATAGCTATAGATTTTGTTGGAATGGTTTTGGAGGTGGGAGGTAGGTGAGGCAGTGAGCCACGAAAGGAGTGTGATCTTAGGTGGTTTTATTTTGGTGTGATTAGGTGTTTGTGGGTAGGGTTATGGTAGACAAACTAGTAGGAGAGTGTGTGGTTGTTTTGACTACCTTATTGGAGGGTAGTGGATTTTTGTCTTTATGTTGCACCTTCTTGGGTAAAGGTGATACAGAACACAAGCTCTAGAGGGAAAGGTGGATGGTGGAAGGGGGTGTGTCACCCACGGGGATAAGAGGTGTTGCGAAGGTAGATGGCATGGGTCATGAAGGAGGCATGAGGGAAAGAGACTGAAATGTCGGGGGTAATGCAGAAGCTATCGATGGTATTAGAGGTATGAGTGGTAAAGATGTTATAGGTGTGGGCGTAAGTCATGTCGGGTGCTTGGGTATGGTAGAGGTCTACGAGGGCTGAATGGGTTGCTGCGTTTTTAGTTTACCGATGGGTGTAGATTTCTTAAGCTCAGTGTTTGAAGGGGTAAGGTCCTAGGATAGATGGAAAGGGTGAAAGTGATGAAGGTGTAATTGGTGAGGTTGGAGTATGAGATTTATGGGATTGGTTCTTTTTTTTGGGGTCCAAAGTAGGTTTGGTGTTGGCTTTGGAGGATGTAGCTAAATCTAATTTGATGGGTGGATGAGTAAGGCTGGTGGTTGGGATGACCCCTAAGGTAGTAATAGGTTTAGGAAAGGAAGATGATGTAGGTGTGGGTTTGGATTTAGATGCATGTTGGGTTATGGGTAGAGGTGTGAGTTGAGTCATGAGGGGTATCGTGGTGGAATTTTTGATAGTTGTAGTTGTGTTTGGTTCAATTGGCCAAAATATTTTTGGGTAGATAGTGGAAGTGTCAGCAAGTGACATCTGCATTTGTGTTGAGACAGAAACAAAAGACACCCCCAAAGTAAGGCCCTATCCACATAATCTAGGTGATCAGCTAGGCGTGAAAAAGGCACTGTTGTAGGTGAGGTTGATGAGGATCCAATGGAAATTCCTATAAAATGAGTCTTAGAGATGGGGAATTTTCTAGCTTCGGCTTCCGTGGGTAAGAGAGCTAAAAGTAAGTCCACAGGATCTTGGGTAGCTAATGGAGAATGGTCACCTAGAGGCAAAGGTATTTCTACTAGATCCTTGATAGGGGGAGGAGAAAATGGGTGCTCCTCTATGGGTGGAGGAGATAATGGGTGCTCCTCTGTGGGTGGAGGAGATAAACAAGCCTCTTCGTGGGTCGAGATGTATTGCAGTGACGATTCTATAGGTGCGAAGCTAAAGGTGAAATGATCTCAATGTTAATAGGAGGCTCCTTCACAAGTGAGGGAGGGGATGAAGGGTGTTCCTCTATGGGTGGAGGAATAGGTGAGGTGGGTTTAAGTGCAGGTGGAGGAATAGGTGAGGTGGGTTCAAGTGTAGGTGGAGGACTTCGGGCTAGGATTTCCTCGATGGAAGGAATATGAGGTAATTTAGCAAACATGTGCATCACTGAAAATAGCATGGACCTCGTGGGTATGGCTATCATGAGTTGAGGACTCTCTAGTTTGATTAGAAGAAGGGGCATGATTAGGAAATGGTTTCTTGAAGATGTGTAGGTTTTTATTGGTAGGTGCATTAGGATTATCCAAGGTTAACTTGCCTTTCTCAAGCATTTCTTAGACAATGTTTTTGAAAGTGATGCAATTGCCGTCACTATGACCCTTTACTCGATGATAGTTGCAGAAGTCGTGCTCTTTATACCATGTGGGTGTGGGGCAAGTAGGGTCAAAATAAGTGTGTGGTTTTATGGAAGGAAGGGTGATGGCCCTAGCTTTAATGAGCTTTTCTAAGATAGAAGAATAAGGTTCCCCAATTGGGGTGTATTTCATTGTTCCTGTCTAAATTGAAAAGTATGGATAGGAGAAAGATTAGATGAGGGACTAGCCTGATTTGATGGATGAGTCTGGGCCAACCTTGAGTACCACTTGTGTTAGCGGTTCCCTTGGCTTTTGAATAATTGTTCTATGGTTTCAAAGAAGAAGAGGCATCATTTGATTTGAATGTTGAATTCTTATTGCGTAGTTGGATTTTCTTCTCTTTGATGGCCCGAATCTCTAGCTTTCATGCCATGGTGAATGCCTCATCGAAGGTTTGGAAAGTTTGGACCTGTAGGGTCGGTGAGATATGTCTAGCACAAGCCCGCATGAATATTTTGATGAGTTCAGTTTTTGGTAGTTGGAATGTGAGTTGATTGATTAGGCTATGCCAATGAGTAACAAAATCTACAATAGATTCATCGTCATACTGACGTGTAGAGTAGAGGTCAGTCATGGTAACTTTCTTAATGACATTGATGGAGAAGTGATCCAAGAAGGCTTGGGCTACCTGATTAAATGAGAAGATAGAGTGTCTAGGTAACCCACTATACCAATCTAATGCAGGCCCAGTTAGAGACATGGGAAAGGTCCTCAGAAGCAAAGCATCATCATGGGTGATTAAATAACACCCATGTTTGAAAGACCACAAATGCTATCAGGGTCTTCTTTACTATTAAAGTGGTTAAATTTAGGCATTTCCTAATGCATGGGATATGGGCAGATAGGAATGGATGGGTGGATAGGCTCATTACAAATCTCATCATAGGTGAGAGTGTTGTGGGAGCCAGAAACCGATGCTTCCAATGTCTGCATCTTGTCCATCATTAACTTGATTAGGTCGTTGGTAGGTTGTGATGGTTGGGTGACTCCTGTAGTGTAAGAGGGTTGGTGTTGGGCATATGACGAGGGTGGCATTCCAGTATATGGTGCTGCCATATAGGTAGATTGAGAAGGAGGGAATGAAATAGGGGTACGTACTAGAATGAATGATAGATGAAATGGGAGGATGTTGATAGTACATATATGGAGGTGGAAGGGTCATGGTGACCCTAGTGGCAATGGGGGCTAAGGATTGTGGAATAGAAAGAACAACATTTTGAAAAGGGGTAGGGGTCACCAACACCAAGGGTGGTTGTGTAGCTATAGGTATATATGAAACAATAGGTGTGGATGAGGTTATGTTCTGGTGGTTGGAAAAGGTATAGTGGATGTGGCAGTGCAAAAATGTGGTAGATGTGGTGGTCGTAGCAGGTATGGGGCCTAGCTGAGAAATGACTAGGGGCAAGGTAGATGTGGGTAGCATGGAGCCAGAGGGGGCTGATGCAGAAGTAGGAGCAAGTGTCGAAGGGGATAGATACGGGCATGTCATATATCAACTGACCCAAGGCATCTCAAGTGGATGAGTGGGAAAGATAAAACTGCAAGGTGGCAAGGTTCTGGTCAAGGAGTCGTGTGAACTCCTCGTCTCCTGTGGTGATAGTGATAGGTTGGGTAGGATCCATGGGTGATAAAATAGAAGGTGGTGAAGGACTAGGTGGGAGTGGTTGACAACTAGCATGGAATATGAGGGCATTTTCTTGGCTTCGGGTCAGCACCATGTGAACAAGCACTGATGTGGCAGGATTGCTTTCTATAAATGATGTAGAAATACAACAGAGACGAGATAAATAGGTGGTGGTAGGTGAATTGGGGTTAAAATGTTAACTAGAAAATTACATAGGATAATCGATGCTAGTTAGGTTAAACTAACGCTAGTCATAGGTAATCGCAATCAGTCGCTATGGAAAGTGTATAGTTGGTCAAAATAAGGAAAAAGGCCAATACTTTGTCTAGTATGCAAGATGCTAATGGAATTACCATGTAAGTGAATATGATAAGAGTAACAGACTCTGAATAGTCAAAGAAAGTGAATAGGTGTCCTTTTGGGTAGGTTAACCAAAAGAACAAAGTGAACCGATGCGCTTGAGAGAAACCGATGGTAGTCAGAAGGTAACCGATGATGGTCATTGGACCAACACTGGTCACTGTGAAATTGAAACAACAATGAAGAAAATGTGGTTGTGAGTTAAAATTAAATGTGGAATCAAACCTAGAATTCTGAGAATGATGAGAATATGGTCCAGCACACTCAGATGAAGCTGGAATACACCAACTATGATGAGGAGCATACAAGGGGAAATAATAAAAATGAAGAATGTGACCTCTCACCTCAAAATGCAAGCCAAGTAGAAACACTAAGAAAAATATGATCCTAAGAGTGCTTTTTCTATTATGTTTGTTTAGCTTATGCTATTTAAGGACTGACTCATGAACTTTAGAATATAATTTTTGGTGAGGATGGCTTCCTACAAAGAAGGAGATCTACAAGGAGAGGTTTTAGGTATGTTATGGTGGGGCGGGCATCCTTTGATGGGGTACTAGATAGAGATAACCAATGGGGTGCCCACTGTGCCGTGATCATGTGATCACCTACAACTTCTTTCAGGTGAGATTTTGTTTAAGAATGTGTATATATTTTAATTTTTTGATGTTTGGTAAGAATTAGAGAGAGAAAAAGAAAGGAAGTGCTTTTCTATGATTCGTTTTTCAACCATCAGCTAGGCATGACTTCTAGTGTATAGGTTGCCCTCAATTAATGTGAGCTAATGCAGAGAAGTACAATGAAATGAAACAAGTTTTAAACCCAAATTGAAATGTTGCATTTGATGACAAAAATATGAACATGAGAAGGGATGATATTTCATTAATGTGATATTAATGAAAGGGAAGAAGTGTTCTTTTGAAGCAGCAAAATACGATTGCTTTTAGACAATAGAATAGGATAAGGTTCGGAGAAAATTTAATGTAAGAACCTTTTAGAAAAGAAACAAACATACAACCTTTTCACCTAGAAATGAAAGAATGCAAAGAACCCCGAATGGGTCCCACTGGGCATGCCAAAATGTTTCACCTGATTCTAGAGCATTTCTTCAAATGTTGACAAAATAGATAAGGGTAAAGGGCTAGGAGGAATATCTGATTAAGAAGCTAGTTGTAGGTTTTTGTGCGCATATGACTTCTAGATCCACATTTGATCATGAGAGATTCCTTTTTTCTTGGAGGAACTACCTGAAATGGAAAACAAGACCACCAAATAATAGTTAAATAGTATATGCAATGGACTACCTAGCGTGTGCTAGATCTGGGAAGTGTGATACTTCCTAGATGGTTGTCAATCCACTGTTTAAAATAACTTAATGCTAACAATAAAGGAAATCCTATTGTAGTTAAAATGATTTAGGTATCTCATTCATCTACAATAAGCAAATTCGTTCACAACAGGCTAAGCTACAACTAAATATGAAGGTCGTGGTGTCGTGGTCGTGGTACCGTATGGGTCAAAGTGAGGTTTTGGGCTGTTTTGGGTATTTGGTGGAGGTTTTAAGCTCTATTCTTGGTTTCTGGTCAAAAACACAGAGACTGACATTGGTATGGTATGACCGATGTTAGTTTAGGTTAACTAGTGATGGTTACAGGTAACCACCGTTAGTATGGTTGGGGTACAGGAAACTCAATAAAAACTTGTCAAGGTGATAGATCTAAGGCTAGGTGGAAATGGAAGGGAAATGGTCAGATTCATGTGGGTCCCAGGTATGCACATGAATGATTAAAATATGGATATGGGAAGTTCAAGGGTGTGGGTAAAGGGATGGTCAAGTTTGCATGGAGGTAAGATGGTGGGGCATGGGAATGGGAGCAAAAACTAACAACAGAAGTAAAAGGATCTACTCAAATGATGATGAACCAATATAGGTTAACAAAACTTAATGTTTATACAAGCTTCATGTTTGGTTGGAAATGGTGAGTGATCAAATGGAAGGAACTCGGTGTGGTACTAGAACTTCCTTGGATGCTCCTGTGAAGGGACAATGGCTCTATAGTCACTTTTGGTGCTAGCTATGTATGCTCTGATGCGTGTACAGATACTAGTTCTACTTTTATGCAGCTCTGGTTTCGTCACTTGTTCTCAGAAGATGTATCAACCTCTCATAAATGTGTCAACCTCGAAATAAGGTTATTTTGGGGGTTAAATGGTAACTAAAGGTGGTTTTGGGTTGACTGACAGTGGTTTAGGGTGACCGGCGTTAGTTAGGGCGGATTTCCTAGGTTTTCTAAAATGGGTAGATCCTTTTGATTTTCTTGGATCTCACCCATTTTTGCTCCACGGAATAGAATGGAAGCTTCCTTCTAATGGACAAGAATGTGGTTAGAGGGAATATAGGCTTTGATTTTTATGGTTTGGGTAGGTCTTAGTTAGTTATGGCAACTTACTAAGAATAGGTCTTAGGGTGAGGTGGCTAGATAAGGTGGATATGTGGGCATTATCTCAATTAGGATATTAAAATGATAAATATTGTGAGGATAATGAATTAATTTAATTAAATTAATATTAGAGTGGGGTGAAGGGGGCCATGGTTTGGTAAATGTGTTCAAGGTGTTCATTTGATGAGGGACCAAGGAGAGTGTGACCCAATTTTGTTGTCTACAATAATCAATATTGTCAAGATATTCATCCACACATTTATAAACACTATCAAGGTAACGCAGATCAAGGTTGTTATATTCTAAGTCACTAGAAAAATTATAATTGAAAAAATTTGGTAAATTTTTATTGTCATGATAATCACCATTATAAATATGGTCATTCATAATAAATGTTACTCATAGTGAAATATCTCTTATGATATGATCATGATCACAAGATATTCATCCACACATTTATAAACACTATCATCAAAACATGGCTTATGGGTATCAATAAGAGTAGGCTCGATAATTTTATCACAAGTAAAGGAAGAATCCATAGTGATTCATAAGCTTTATGGATATTCTACATTAGGCTTCACTAACATAGACCCTTTGAATCCAACTTATAAATCAACTGTAAAAATAGCTTAAGTTGTATGCAAAACAAAGATATGAAGAGATGGAAATGAATGTGCACAATATTAAAGAAAAAAATGAGAATTAATAATTGTTGAAAGTACATATGATGACAATATTTATCTTGGAGAAATATGGGAAGGGATAAAATCTAGTGGTTGAGGCAATTACAATCCCTTTCACTATGTAATTCACCAAAATGTATAATTTACTGCCATTATAGTTTTGGCATGTTCTTGTAGTGTTTCTATTGATGAAAAATGTGTGATAGGTCCAGAAGATGCTTGGAATGATGATTCCATGGAGAAACAAGATGTGACTTGGTTGCAAGGATGAAGACAATGAAACTAGCTTGGTCTAGGTGGCCTAATCCTTAGGCCTAGTCAACATAATGACCTAGTATGATGGAATGAATGCATGAGGAAGATAGAGAAGCATAGTAAAGGTATGAAAAACATCAATAGGGTGTTTTAGGACATGCTCATGATGAAAAAAGGCAATATCATGGATTATGAGCTGAAACAAGCTCAACTAGGCCTAATTCAGAGACCTAGTGTAATCATAACATGGTGTATGGAGTAAAGCAAGATGAGGCAGAATAGTAAAAGAATTTATTATGAATTATGATGGTGTAGAGATGATGTGGAAGGTGCCTATACAACAGAAAATCAACACGTGACCTTCTTTACACCCGACCTCCCGAGGTCGCTCGAGATAGCTAGTGTGGAATTGAAATGAGAGTGAAAGTGATGGCGATGACCAAGATAATGTCTTAGCTTGATCGGCTTCTATACTCAACAATGAAAGTTATGTGATAATATCAGTGGAAGCGGTGAGGGTATGAATACCTATGTGCGTAAACTAGTGTCAATATATAATTGACTAGCAGTTCCCGTTGGGTTACGGGACCTATGGGTCACAACCAAATACTCGTTGAGGTGAGGCCCTTTTATGGTAATGCATGCAATAAAATCCTATTTCCAGAGCAGTCTAAAAGTTGTAGGCCTGATTAGTAGCTATGTTCAAGGTCTTTAACCTGCCTTATTTTCTCTCGTGTACGTGGCGGGTGTGTGTAAAATTTTTAAGTGTAGACTTGTGTCAATGCGCTTATTAACTCTAGCTCGTTGGGTTGTGGGACCAGAGGATCGTAATTGTAGGTCTTTTCCTTATGTGGACCGTTGATGGTCATGTAAAAAGAATTGATTTGTTTTTGGTGAATAAACTATCTATCAAAGGAAATATAAACTATATTTTTGGTGTTTTATCAATATATCAAGAAAAAGCAATAAAACAAACTAATCTATGGAAATAAATATTTTTGTGCTTTTCTAACTTTTGTAACATTCCCATTTTAAGACTTTAGAAACAAGGGAATTTTTTTATAGTGTTCACTATTCTAAATAAAGCATTATTTAGAACAAACATTCCATGCTAATCAAATTCAATGGATAAACATATGCAATTGTAATCACTCGATGATTCACTGATCTACTCATTTCATAACTCAGTAAGCTACCGATCTATTTATGTTATCTTATGTATCGAATACATATCGTATACTTCATATACTTTGTCATCCTACCCTATACCGGGTACTGAGTGATCTGTTTAAAGAACATATCTGAATATCTGCTACCAATATTCATCTGATATCACGTTGTTTTAAACTTGGTGAGATAAGACAACACAACCAACAATTTGGGATACTTTGGCCAAAGATTTATAACATACTGTGTATGTCACTATTCCTAGATGGCATACTCATCATATTGGAATACATCCTTCACCTCACTCCTCATTTATCATGATTGGTCTTTACTGACTATCGTCAGTCCACTTGTTCTAGGTTTAACCCTATCCCTAGATAGGAACATAACCTATTATAGGAAGATGCTCACAATGGCTTAGGATAAATGGGCATACTTGGTTGACCTAAGTTGACTGGATGTGCCAACGTACCCTTGAGCCATTGGAAGCTAATTCATATCCTAAATATGCTCCTATCCAGACCTAGAGGGAAACTAAGTTCAAGTCCTAATTCCCATTGGGTGTAGATCTAGATGATCAATGTGGAAGGGTGATGCCACATGTCAACTACAACACTATATTCTCAAGAAGACTCAAGCCTTCTCAAAAGTATAGCCCTACAGTTGGCATGTGCCAACATCCTATAGAAACTACCTCATCAAGATGTACATACCCCAGGGGATTGTTAATACATTGTTAGTCTGAATTAATTCTTGATTACAACAACCCTACCAAACCCTAATCCAACGCTCAATAAGTTCTTTCCTAAATTTGCTTCATTTAGTCCATTAAGAACTTTATTATATTCATGGTCACTTTTAATGTTTGATCACATAGTTAAACTGCCAATTAACCGTAACTGTACAATGTTATAATATGTCTTATTTAAAAAGTACAATAACTTTTTAGAAAAGTTCAACGCCAGAATATATCCAATATAAAGTAGACTTCATACAAAATGAAGTCTAATAAATTGTAGTCATATTTTCAAACCTTTTTGGTTTATATTCAATTAAGAAAGAGAAAGAGTCTTTCTCTACATGTTAAGTGTTAGGGTATATCCTACCCAATATCCATATTTCTTAATGTATGTTCATCACACATTTCATTATTATGTTTAATAGTTTAGATAAAGAACATCATATTCTGCAACTTAACAAGCTGCATCTTAATTAGGGAAATTGAACTAAATCCCTTTATCCTACCTATCAAAGGATAACCAATTAAGCATAAAAATAATATGAAGAATATCAACAAGATAGAAATCCATCTTTTTCATACGAATACAAGATAATTTACACAACCAATACAAGTAAATTCTCATCTTTCAATTAATCTTTATAACTTATACATTTACAAGCCTTATGCATTTTAGGCATACTGCATAACAAACCTCCTACTTCATTAAAAAAGAATACTAATTTTCTTTTTCAATATAATCTTAAGAACGAATCATAAATTTTCACAAGGAATCAGTTTTAAATCAGCTAATGCATCTCATAATTTTAGCCTTCTTTTATCACTTATGAAGTCCATCTGCAAAAATTGTTAGCATGGGTCAGTTCAATGAACTAAGCATGATAAGCACTAAGCCTTAAAATGAATTACATTCCACTAATTGTTCCATTAAAACAACTTTTCTTTAATGAAACAATTAATATATCATACTAATAAGCATAAGTAATAACAATCAAGAAAGAAGTACATTAATAAATCTAAATTCACTTCTAAGAGAAGAACAAAATATAATCCACAACATCTACCTTACAAATTAAATTTTAATTGATCCTATCAATTACCTTTAAACAAACAACAGATCATATCATCTCATTGTTCCCAATTCTATCATAATAGAATAAAACATTTATCTTTACTATAAGACAAAAGAAGTGTTTACAACATGGTTCCCATTAGGATGATTCATCTAAATCTTAAGCAAAAGAAGAAGAAGAACCATTACAAACTATTCCCAAACACAAAACATCCAAAAATAGAAAAAGTTCATAACATGAATTTAATCTGTTTCATTTAAAGGACAACTACCTTAACATTCAATATTAAGATATTCATCGAACAAAATCCCATGTCCATCCCTGAAGGAATATAGAATCAAATAGTTTGTCAACAAGTTTACATTTTCTATTCAACAAGACCGAAACATCTAATCTCTTTTTACATCATTTCAGTCAAATGATATGTACAAGAAGACTAATCAACATAATAAATCTCCATTCCCTAAGAGAATCAATAAGAGAAGGAATCAAATGAACTTAACCCACCAACGATAGAAAAGGAATCTTATCAGAATGTGATTCCATCCTTAAATCATTTCACTACACTTAACAAAAAATTCCCTTTCTAATCCAAACAATAAGCTCATACACTAGTTCCCAGAAGAGAGAACAAAACCAACTCAAGGTAAGAAGAAAACATACTGCAAGTCTCCCTTACAATTTTTACCTTCAATAAAGCATGAGTTCCCATTTCAATTCAGAACAAATACACAATAAAGTTCAAAAACAGCATACTGTCCCAAATGAATCAAAATTTCTTTTCTCTTTAAAAAAGAATAAGGATTCATTTACTAAATCCAATCAAGAAATAAAAATCCCTAACAGAAAACTAACAATTCTTAATTACCCATGAGCTCAACAAAGACTGAAACTTCATTACAATATTTCAACATTTTATTACAAAGAGCAAGCAGTTTGTGGTTTCAAGAGAGCAATAATCCAAAACAAAACTATCTCAACTTTATGTTTCCAACATAGGAGACATTGTTTTAAACAAAACAATCAACCCAAGATGTGGGTTTCCTCAAAACAGAGGGGAAAAGGATTTCCCTACTTAAATGCCATTGCTAGTTCAAAGAAGATGAATAGTCCACAAAAGAATTTCCAATTCCATTATCTAATGAAAATGTTTCCAGTTTAATTTTCCAAAAGATATTCAAATAGCTTGGTTAAACCACTCTACCAGATTTCTTTTGAGTAAGTAGTTCGAATTGATAGAGTTATAATATTTTAACTTAGATGAAATTAAAACCAACTCAAAATTACTAGAACATAACCGACACATCGGTCCAAATATAAATTCTAACACTAAGTACCAAATTACATGTACAAAGTGTCAAACCGCAAAGTCTCAAACATGATCTTGGATATACACAAGTGTCTTAATAGGAGGCATATATTACAAATATACATTAATAGTTCAAAACAATAGGGAGCCTCCATTACCAATTTATATCTTATCAAGAAGCCCTATTTCCAACTCAAAATGAAACACAAGTTTCCAACAAGAGTTCGGAACCATACAAGTAACAAAATACGAGTGTGGTGAAAACATGAACTTCCATTAACAAATCCCAGAATATCACAAGAATAAAACATGAGTATAGAGCTACATACGGACTTCAAACAATAGTCTGAGTTACCCAAGGTTCCAAACACAGGTTTAGAGCATCAAGAATTATCCAGTACCAGTTCTTATCCAAATACAAACCCAATACAAGTTCCAAACCAAACACTAGCTCGAATACAAGCTCAAGCTTAAACAAAACATGAGTTCTAATGCAAGATCAAATAGGACTCAAGGTTCCCAAAAATTAGAACCATATAAATAACAACAAAGGTAAGTTAAAACACAACACTTCAAATACTGGTTCTAGAAATGACAAGTAGAGCTACAAAAGCAAGTTTCCCATGAATGATTCAAAATTTAACCCACACAAAGAAAGTTTCTAAACTTAATGTTATTTTGCTAAGGATTTCATATCCAAATTTCTAGAGATTTATAAAACCCATCAAGCAAATAACCAGATAAAACATGAAGAACAAGAATCTCATAAGAGTAGAGTCATTTTAATGAAACGTTTAGAAGAAAGCAAGAGATCTTAATGGTTAGAGCCTATCATGCCTAATAGTGCTTCTTCCAAATTGAAGGAGACTTCTAGCTGAGCTTTCAACTCCTTTTCTTCTCCACAAAAGATTAACAAACAAAAAAATTTCCTCATAATGCCTCATATACCTTCCCATGATCGAAAATAGACCAGGGTGAGCAAAAATAGTAATGCAATGAAATTCAAAGTGTTGGTTCGAAGAACTAGTTTTCTCCATATAGAAAAAAATCTGGAAAGCATGTGAAAACCGACAACCTCCCACAAACCCACCTTCCAAGTTTCCTAGACAGTTTGTGAACAAAACCTCGAGGCCAATAAATTTCATTAACTCCAATTTTCCCTGCTCAACTCTCCATATCACCACCTCCCAAATCTGGTGAATGCCAATTCACATTTAACATGCAATTCCATCTTTAGTGAAACTTCCACATAAGCCCCTACCAAGTCAACTATCCCCTGCCAAAATTGGCAGTACTTTATGCCTTAAAAACCTTATCAACAAATTAAATGCCATTGGAACCATCACCTTTGATGCATGTGACCCCCTTTAGGTTCCCTTTTAAATAGCTTAGGATAGATCCCTTAGAACTTAGGTTAGTTTAGAATTAATCACCATATGCCTTACACATTACCGTAGGTAGTTTCCACATAGGTTAGATTAATTCTCAACATAATAGTTTTAGGCATTAGGTTTTAGGTT
Source organism: Taxus wallichiana var. yunnanensis (assembly GCA_018340775.1). NCBI lineage: Eukaryota > Viridiplantae > Streptophyta > Pinopsida > Cupressales > Taxaceae > Taxus > Taxus wallichiana. The sequence continues at coordinate 278,377,063 of CM031244.1, forward strand.
AAATTAAATAGCCTAGTAACCTCTCCATAATCCTTTAGTACAAAGCTTAGGTTAGGATAAAAATTCAATTAAGTAACAAAGCTAGGTAGTAGTAAATATTCTTACCTAGCTTAGGATTCCATAGGAAAATCCTTTAGTTTTAGGATTCTGAATCCTTCCTATGCCATGAACAAGTTTGTATTTCATTTATGTCAGCAATGTCCTACCATGATCAATCTCCAAAGACCCAAGCACAACATACAACTGAATGGAAACACGTTCACACAAAATCTAAGAACTTGTAACAACAAAGTTCAGTCCGATATGTCCCTCAATTTTATTGAATGTCAATTTACCCTTCATTCAACTGAGTAGATTTAAAACATTCCTTGGATCACTGAAATTGATCCAAGGATGAGTCAGATAAGGAGATAAGTTTGCAACTCTTAAACCAGATTGCAATTCACCTACAAGAAGTGAAAAATGGGTTCAAGGAAGCCATTCCATTTTAGTCTAGTGATCTTAAGAACAGAAAATATTTATCCATATCAAGCATGATCTCCAATAACCAAAAGAACACATCTTTAGAAGAAGATCACATGTCAACACTTGAAATGCAAAAGAGGAATATAACAATTGTCGAGGTGTTACAACTTTTCGACAATGCATTTAATCTACTAAATGATTTTAAAACAAATAATTCGCTAGATGTAGCTATCTATCTATGTAGGTTTGGGAATCTAAATCTAAGATCTACTCTAATAAAAATAAAATATCTCTAACCCTACCTCGTAAGTGAAGAAAAATCATGACTCTAACAGAGCTATTGTTCACCCACAACTTCCCTAGTAATATTGAAGGGAAAACTTCCTATTGATTTGATCTACTTGCAACTATCTGATTAATTGAAATGAATTGTTTCTCTACTCTATTTGATATGCAATTGAAAATTTGACAAAACAAAGCAAACAAATACACAACTCCAACCTGGAAGAGCAAGAGCTTTGGAAAATCTAGTAGTATGAGTATTTTTCCCCTCAGTTCTTTCCTTTCTTTCTCTGAGTGTTCATGTGAGTCCAAGGATTTGGGAATGTAAAGAACAACAATAGGATGACGCTTTGAACGATGGCAGATTGGAGGTAATCTAGATGTAATGCAAATAGAATAAAGATAGCACAAGAGATCTGAACTTGGCTATATAATTCCTAGAAAGATTATGGCAGCACAATAATGCAAGATACACAAAATTCTCAAGCCCTTTGCTTGAATACAAGCATGGAATATATAGGAATGGAGGATAGGAGGTTACTTCATGCACAAGGAAATGAAGAGGTAGTTCTACTCATTAAATCTATTTAAAAATATAAGGAACAAGGAGAACTAAGCAAACGAAGCTATTTTTAGCAAATTTGGCTCACAGATGCACTCAAAAAGCAAACTTAAGTGAATCGTCGCATGTAATTTCTTGCATGAAGATTCGGAAAAAGCGGGCTGGACTGGCACCTTGTCCAGGGTGGCGCTTTAGGATCGCCACCCGTAGGGTGGCGGTCCTAGCACTGAAGGCCAAAACAAGCATAGAAAGAAGGGGGAAGCTGGAAAAATGCAAGGAAAATATAAGTAATGCTATCTACGCTACAAATATATACTAAAAATGGGTTTTGGAGCTCGAACACCTTCTTGAAAGGATTTTGAATCATCATTGGGGACTTTTATAACCATTTTCTTGATAATATAGCATGTGTAATTTTGGGTGCATACAGTGCCACAAGTCAAAAATTGAATGGTAAAGGCATGTTCGAGGTTTCTTAGAAGCCTATTCTTGAGAAAACATTATATATGCATGCAAAAACCATGTTGGTGGATGATTTTAAAGTAATTTAAGACTTTAATAAGTCTTAGGACATGTGAATTAGGTTATAATAGTGATTTAGAAAAAAAATTAGGCCAAAAATCCAAAGAACAAGAAATAAAATGAAGTTTTAGTGCAAACAAGATCTTGAAATAACATTTCCAGCTTGAGGGTTGAGTTTGAGTTCATCATTAGAATGTTAAAAAATTTCATGGTGTCTTAAGTCTTTCATAATATTTGTGGCATGAATTCAAGAGTATTTCATAAGTGGAATGAGGAAGAATAATCTCCTATCCTTTATGAACGATCTCTAAGAAGTTAAATAGCTTAAGACTTTCCTTTGACAATGATGGAGAAAATGTGAAGAGTTTAGTAAATAAATTAATTTTTTAATATTATGTGATGATTTTATCATGTATACGACCCCTCCTACTTCATTTTTGCAATTGCATGGTGGTCTCATTCTCCGATCAACCGGAAAAATAATGAAATGTGCTTATTTTGAAGAAATTTTCATGTAAAGTCGTGTGATAAAGGTTTCATGGTGAAAATTATGATGTAGGAGAAATCTTGGATGTGCCCAAAGTATCCATTAATATTTTTAGGTAATTTATTTGTAAAAATTTGAGAAACAATTCAACCAATACAACCTACCTTTTAAGGAATAGAAGAGCCAAAACTAGTCAAGATGGATTGAAGGGATGATGATGTAAATGAATATTGCTGAAGAAATATATGAGGATGGGTGGTTTATATAGGTCCAATACAAAATTTCTGAGCCCTTGAATTGATATGGTGAATTGTTTTTATGATCAAGCTCAATGGTGTAAACTGTCTTTGTTAATCTTGTCAAGATGGTATGAGAAACAAGGTTGTAAGTGTGAATTTATCCTCATAACCTATGAAAGTAAGTGATTTAAATTAATTTATAGGAACCCTATGAATTTTTATAAGAATTTTGTTGGCATGAAAATGTGTTTTGAAGTGGTATAAGCCATCAAAGACAAGACTACTTTTTGTAGTCTAAAACCCAGTTAGAGTTATCTTAGAAATGCAAACATATTCATGCTAAAAACTTTGAAATGAATATTTCTTGTAAATTTAATAGTTGCACAAGGGAAATAAATTTCCATAAAGGTTACCTATGAGTCATGAATAAGTGTTTGAATGAATTTATAACTCATTTTGTGAGGACTGATTTTATGGGTCTACAACTCCATTAAGACCTTGTCCAAAACAATTTTTCATGGAGAGAATGGAAGTTTTTAACTGCTCCAAGTTTTTAAGGTGAATAAGAGGTACATAACAACATTTTACAAGCATTTATAAGGTTTTAATGATCATACACTTGTTTTGGTGAAGCAATCTTATGATTGGCTTTTGGAGCTTCCATGACTATGCATACCAAGCCGAGAGGAAGAGATAGAATGGTGTTTTGAGCCCTAATATGGAGCATAAAAAGAATTTTATTATGTTTAAGACATAATGAAGATACCTCCTACATTTTTTCATCGCATAATTTTAATTCTTGAGTGAGTACATGCATACAATTTGAAGATTAGTTTTTGTAGACCATGCACCTAATGAAGCATATTGTCTCTAATGAAGGTTTGTTAATATAATGGTGAGATATAAATCATATTGAGCTTATATAAGTCTATTAAAGGTCATTATTAACGTTCAAAACTTCCATAACACTTGGAATGGGTTATATTTTCAAGAAGGTAAAGGAATCTACATTGGAAATAAGACAAAACTGAAAATGGAAGTTAAAAAGTCAACATGTCGATGAAAAGAATATTTTTCAGTAGTTTTAGTTGTGAAATGAGTTGAATAAGATTTTTCAAGTCCTCTTACGTTTCATTGGTGTCATGAAAATCTCATGAAATATTTGATCCCGTGCACTGACATGACTGATCGCAGATTGTTATGATGACATTGTGGCGCTTCAAGTGATGTCATCCAAGATCCCTTTTACAAGTTGAGGAAGTGAGAAGGTGAAGTGTTTTTGAAGTGTAAATGAAGAGGTAATAGATCATATAACACTAATGTATATGTAATCCTAATTTTGAAATAAAATCATTATTTCTTTATGCCAATATTGAGAGGAGTATGAGCTAATGAAAAAGTGAGGATCATCCTTGTGTATGAGATGAAGTTTGTGTGACTTGAAGACTAAATTATGAGAAGAAGAATGAGATGATGAAGAGTAGAGGAAGGTGAGTCCATTCATGTGTGAATGAGGGAAAAAATGTGTTTGTGAAAGAGGCCTTGAATTTTTTACTTGCAACATTTTGAGAAGATGAGACAAGAGATGAATCAGGAGGTGTGAAAGAGAGAATATGAGCTGAATAAGAGATCACAATTTTTTGTATCAGAAAACTAGAGGAAAGTGATCAAAACCTTATACAAGTATAAGTTGTTTCTTATAGAAATATGGAGTTGGAGCTTCCTTATAAGTTATATCTTTCAAATTGTTGAGTGGGTGCTTAAATGAATTCTTGGGAGTTGTTGCTTCCATGCAAGTAGGAGCTTGCTAAAGGTCAATGTGGATGCTTGGCTAAACTTTGGAGTGGGTGCTCAAAAATTTTAAATCCTTTTAATATCTTATGGGACAATTTTCCAAGTAGTGCATTGATTTCAGTGGGTTTTTCTCCCATTGAAGATTTCCCACATTAAACATGGTGTTCATGTGTGGTTGTTTATTGTTTGCTCATGTTTGAATGTTGTTGTTTGCACATGATTAAGGTTGATTAAGATTGAATGGTTTTTTAAGATTTTAAATTGGTTTCAATAGTTTAAGAAGCATTGATTTACCCCCTCTCAATTCTTGTGTTTCTAACAATTGGTATCGAGGGGCCTTTTGGAGTAATTTTAATGGCTTAAAGGAGATCTTCTTAAAGCACAAGTATGGTTAAATTAGCTGAAGTAGTTATGAAAACTAAGTTTGATATTTCTGAGTCCATAATTCATGGATTGAAATTAAAAAAATGTATAGAAGTTGATCATCGTCAAGCCCTCAAAGAGATGGAATATCAAGTTGAGAGTATAGAAAATGCCCTAAAATACAAAGAAGAAACTTTCCTTAGGTATGAAGAATAATTGAGAATCTTGAAAGCTGAACTAGAAGATTCAATAGTAGATTGAAGATGTATGGAAAGTTAGAGAAGATATTCTAAGTCCTTGATGTAATTTTAGAGAGCCAAAGAGTAGAAAATGACAAGGCTGGTTCAAGCAAACAAACAAACATGAATGAGACCCAAGAGACAAACTCAAGAAGGCCTAAATCAATCAGGCAACCTAATGCATCAAGGTATGAAAGACTTGTAGATGGATTTTGCTATAATTGTAATGATTTTGGGCATAGATCTAGGGAGTGCAAGATGTTTTTCAAAAATTACCATCCACAGAGAGATTGTAGAGATGATAAATTAAAGAATATTACTTGTTTAAATTCTCAAAAAAGACACACTACCAAACACTATTTATATGAACCATCTAGTCAAGTTTGGACAAATGAAGGTCCTAGAGGTAAGAATGCAGTAGTGTGTTATAATCAGTAACAAGTTTGTACATTTTTCTAGGAAGTTTCATGATCATAAGGCTGCTAATTATGTCTAAAACCTCAATTCACATCAATCTAGAGCAAAAACTATGTTATATGTTACAATTGTCATGAACTTGGAAAGTTTACAAGGCACTTCTATCAAAATGGAGCTTCTAGGTATAGTATTAGGTGTTAAACATTCAAATGGTAGGTTAAGAAGGTATTCAAGATGAAGACTAATCCTAATAATGATTCCAAGTCAGACATATCTAAGGAAGTCACTGGAAAGAAGGAGATTGAGCATAAGTATAAGGTCAAAGAACCTAAATCTAGGTCTAAAGAGGAAAAGCATGAAAAAAAGACAACATGTGAAGATGATAGAAAGGAGAAGAAATCAAGGAAATCCATAGAAGATCCTAGTATAAACAAGGCATAAAAAAGTATTGCTAAGTTTGAGAAGGAAGAAAGTAAGCCTTATACAAGTAATAAAGAGCCTTTAGCAATGACTATGAGAGAGAAAGTAAATGAGGTGTATCATGTATGTTTGTCAGGAATTCAATTAGAGGATGAAGACATGGGAGATGAAATTATCACATCTGAAAGGACATTCAAAAAGAGTGAGAATGTCTCAAAGGAAAAATGAGAAATAATAGATTCATCAAGATCATTTGATGACTATTTATTGTTTTAGTGATCCTAGAAATAACGTGTGTCTTCTATAAGCTTCTAAAAGGACCTTACAATCTAAAGGAAGAATGGTGTAGTGTTGATCAAGGTCTTAAATATGTTCTAGATGTGTGAGAAGTCAAAATGTTTGTTTGTTTAGTCTTTCTTAAGGTCTTCTTGTATTTTTAGGTTTGTGTGAAGTAATTGAAGGTCTTTATTATGTATCCAAGTAATCATAGTGTGTACTGTCAACCAAGATAGAGTTGAAAGTATTACTACTTAGCCTCTTATGGGGTCTGTAAGCATGGTTAATATGAATAAATTATGTGAAAGTATTCATAAGAGTGTAAGATTATAGAGGGGAGTCTTGAGTCCATGTCTATGTAAATCTTGTCAAATTTATACTCAGTCCACCCATCTATCTTTGATCAAGCATGTCTATTATTCAAGTGTTGAGTCATGAAGAGAATGAACTTCAAAAAGATCTATCGGGGTTTATCGTAGTCTCAGAATAAGTTTTTTTGAGTCTTAACTAAATTATCTAGCCTTGATAAGTGAATGTGTGTTCTTTTCATGACTATACAAAGTTGTGGCAGTCTTTAAGAAGAAATATTCATGGTTTGAGATATTTTTTTCTAGAAACATCAAGTGAAAATAAGGTACAAATGATCTGATTTTTCCTTGTTCTCTATAATGTATTCAAGGAACAATACATCATTAAGGAGAAGAAAAATTGCTTAAGGGATTAGCAAATAAGTTTGAATCTAACTTAAGGAAGGTATTTATGGTCATCAACTCAACAAAATTCATTAGGTTCTGTGATGAAGAAAACATACATACCTCTAAAGATCTATGTAAAAGAAAGCGAAGGTTAAATTAGACAAGTGAGTATTTAGTTAAAGCCCTATAATGCTAGAATGAAGAAAAATGAGGTCATAAAGTCACTCAAGGTGTATTTGTTGATCAAAATTTCTCTTTCTTGTTTAGATTATTGAAATATATATTAAAGAAATCCAAAAAAATCCAAAATATAAGGGTTTAAGGTACCTTGAAGTATGATGGATGCAAATGGACGGGTGCAAAGTGAATGACCTTGTTGCAAACTTGATGAACGTGTACAATAAGGATAAACTATAAATAAAATGGATTAGATGGTAGATGAGGAGATGACCAATGAAGTTAGTTCCTGTTATCCAAAATTCACCCCTTAAGGTAATTTTGATAACATACATCAATTTCTTCGAGTCTCGAGCAAGTAAGATTGATTCAAGGCCCAAAATCATGTTTTGGGGTCCCTCGGCTTTTTCTAACTCCCCATCCAAGAAGAAATCCCAACGAGTTAGAAAAAATGGAAAAATGCAAAAATAAGGTTACAGGACTATTTTAAACCAGTTTGGGTCGTGACCGAGGTTCGTTGTATGCTATCACCCGAAAAAAGTAAGAAAATTGCCTAAGTCTTTTTTTTTCGCATGGTTTGGGGACAATTGGGACGTCGGACGCGCGTGGGACGTAAAAAGATGAAACGGCCGAGAGCAGAGAAAAATCACCTAAGTCTTGTTTCGCACGGTTTGGGACAGTTGGGCAAAAAGTACGCGTGGGACATGAATCAGCCGATTTGCCGACGGACAGTCCATTTTAGGTGGTTTGAGATATTTGTCCCAGCATGCAGGATAAGCCGGACAAAGGTATGCAAGGGATGCGTGGGATGTGAAAAGGTGAAAAGGCCGCGAAAGAAATTTTCAAAGGAGGCCCACATGCTGACAATCGTGGCTTGACACATGTCATCCAAGTGGCGGAGTGTGGGGGATGGGAAATTTTCGCAAAGTGAAAAATGCCAAATTTTGAAGGACAAAATACACCCCTCGTGCCCGAGCCAATAAAATAGTGCCACATGTCCAAATAGCAAAAATTAAAGGAAGGGCCCGAAAGAAATTTTCAAAGGATGAGCCCGCAGATGAATCAGGGCACCCACACATGTCATCCAAGTGGTGGAGCGGTGGGAAAATTCAAAAAAATTCCAAAGACCAAACGGGTAAAAATTCAAACTTTTTCCCGCCGATCCGTTATGGGCCTATTTTTTCCCTAAATCTTCAAATGGCCATAAATTTCGATCCAGAGCTCGGATTTTCACGTTATTTATATCAATGGAAAGATGGTGAAATTCTCTACATGATTCCATGGTCATTTTTGCATTTTGGTTTAGTTTGGAGAGAGGAAAATCGAAAAACACCTCTAGCACGTGGTAATGGCCAGAAATGACGTTTCAACAACCATTTTTAATGCAAAATGGGTCGCATTCTTCTCCAGCATGGCCAAAAATGTCAGGGCATGGGTCTGTAAGGACACCCATGCTATTTTAATGCATCTTCATTCAATGAGGAATGGCTCCCACATTTTTTACATGTTTTCTCTCTCCTGGGCTCGACCCATGCATTGTAAAAGCCAGATTTGGCTCATTTTTCAAAGGTTGTTCATCTTTTCTACTCTGCTCTCCTTTCTTTTCTTCCCTAGGGTTGAAAATGGAGTTTGAACCTCCTCCCCTGCTCTGTAATGGCATTTTTGCCTTTTACCATTAAAATGATGTTCTGTGCAAACTTCTGGAGCAACAAAAACGTGTTTTGTGATGCATCTGTCCATCCTTGCTCATTTTTTGCTTGTTTTGTTCTTACCTCTCTTAATTGTAGGTATCTGTGCATGTTTAAATGTTCATTGCAAGGTTGGAGCTGTGTTCATAGTAGTTTTGATAGATGTTCATCATTTTCCTTCTCTGGTGTATCACCGTTTTAGTGTAGGCTTTTGTTTCTTTTTCTCTTTTCTCTCTCTCCCTGTCTTCTTGGAGGTTAGATTAGGATTAGATTAGCTTGCCCGCACTAGAACAACTTGTGGCGTGAAGTTTAGGAAGAGGAACCAACCTTCTCTCGGAGATTCCTTTCTCATTTTTGCAAGTCCCACACTTGGAGAAAGGATTCAATGTTGTGTAATCACACCGGATGCTAGTATGATCAACCTAGAAATCTGATTTGCATCCGTGGTGCTGTGAATTCACACTAATAGTTTTGGCACACCCAGGTGGGACCTTAGAGGTCTTCCACTTCATCTTTTACAAGTTGGTGTGTTCTATGAAGATTTCAGCCTTTGGAGGCACTTACAAACACATCCTGCAACTCTATCTCGATCAAAGCAACCCATTTCTAAAGTTGCATACCTGTTTTTCATCCATTCCCATCCATCCTTCTTTCCATCCCTTTCATTCTTTTCCATTCCATGAAGTTGTGCAATTATGACTTTATTTCCATCATAGAACTCACATGTACAATAGCAACAATGTTTCCCACCTCCAACATGTTTTACAAATCCTCCAAATCAACATTTTGAACAAATTCAAAATCAGCATACATACCCATATGAGCAGCAATGCCAAAATCAGTTTGGCTATGAAGCTTTCCAAGAGCAAGAGTATGCATATAATGAATACCATCAGATGCAAGATGCTGGTCTGTTGGAGAAAATCCAAAAGATGGAGGTAAACATGATGCGACCAGTGGCTCAAGCACAAATGAAAGCATTTGGAATCAGTTGTGGAGCACCCTATCCATGGGTGGGACCTTTTCCAAGGCATTACAGCCCTCAAGAGAAGATTGACTTCATGATTGCAATGCTGCCATTGCTTGCAAAGTGGATTGAAGGAATAGAGGTGTATGAGAGGAGTATTCAGCAACCTTGTCAATGGGTAAGCACACCATCTCATGCCTTTCTTTTTCCTCTTTCCCAATCTATTTTATCTCAGCAGTGTCAAGTTTTAAACTCTCCATCTGCTGTCCCAAGTGTTGAATCCATTTCTCCACCCCCTAGTCTTCCACCTCATCTCAATTATTTTGTCCCTTTTCCTTCCAAACAGTCATCCCCTCCACAAGAGCTAACAGAAATACCCCTCCTCCAAAGAAACAAGAGTTTCTACCTCCTCCACCACCACGAAAAATTGCCAAGCCATTTGAGTTACAATCCACTTCTCCTCTTGCATTCCCAAATCCATGTTGGGAGGATAAAAATTAGAATTCTAGTCAAGGAAAACAACAGCAAAAAGAAAAGCCAAACAAGGATGAAGAAATTCAAAGTCTCAAGAGTTGGGCTCTTAAATTTGGGATGACAAAGATCCCCTTGATGGTTAAGCCTTCAGAAGAGGTTGGAGTTGGAGAACAGGTGGTGGTTAAGACTGATTTTGTGGCAGCAGAAGAAGAGCAAAAAGAAGAAGCAGATCAGTAGTCAATTTTCTCAGAAAGTAGTGTCCATGTTGGCACTCTATTTGAAGGGAATGCTGATTCAATTCAAGTTGCACAATCAGCCATAGAGGAAGAAAGCTCAGAAGAAGATCTTGCAGTCCCAACTTGTCCTCTAGAATAGCAGATTGAAGAGTTTGACTTGAAAAACTTCATGCTGGAGGAAGAGTTCTATCAAGAGCAAGATTGTCTTCAAGTAGTAGAGGAGGAAGAAGCTGCTCCAAATCCAAAAGAAGAGGAGCACATTCTAGTTGTGGAGGAGAAAAGTGCATATCCAAAGGCTTTGAGTACAAAGCAGGCTATAGGAGAACCTTCACTCTTCTTCCTACTTCATTCCCCTCGTGTTCTAGTGCTAAAGAAGAGTTTGATCTCTCAAACTCAATGTTGGAGGATGAAAGAAACCATGGTGATCAAGTTGCAGATCAAGAGAACACCATGGGAGAGGTTGAACATTTGCAGCAGGACAATAATGAGGTAGTTTACTATCAGATTTGGAGGATTGTTTTGATGAAGAAGAACCGGTTGAGTTTCCACCATTCTCTCTTTCATCATCCACGTTCCAAACACAAGAGCCTGTTGTCATGAAGGAGAGTATTCATTTGCAACAGCCTGCATCTTATAGCAGCTCTTTGGAACCAAAATTGGAAGATTTTAATCTTTCATGTTCTTCATTGGAGGAAGAGAAAGGGCAGAAGGGTTCTACCATTGCTTCCACACCATCCATTCAAGGTCTACAAGAAAACTCCATTCTTAGAGTTGAAAATCAGAATTATGGGCATATCAAATGGATCAGACCTTTCCCAATCAGGTATTTGGCTTCATTGGAGCCAAAGGAGAAGCCACAACCAGTCATGCTTGCCTCTAAGCATGAGGATGAGCTACAAAGAACCAAGGATCAGCTGTCATACCTCTCCAATCCAAATGCAGAACAACTAAAAGAGGTATTGAATTTTCCTTCACCTGACACCTTGATGATTTGGGTAGAAGACTAGCTTCTTGTTGATTTTCCACCCATCCTAGCAGCCACACTCAGCTCCAAATCATTTGCATGGCTGCCAATTTTGAAGAAAGGAAGCTATTTTGTGCAACCAACTTGTTACGGTTTGTTTAGCTCACCTTTGCTTCCAGTTAGAGTAGAGTAGGTAGATTTGCTTTCAGTAAAAGAAGTGCTTGTGCACACTCTGCATGTTCCATTTGGAGCATGTATGATTTTCAGTTTGTACATACTTTTGGTGCTGCTGGTTTTGCTCTTGCACAGTTCATTTTGATGTAATTTGGGTGAGAACAAATCTAAGTTCAATGGATTTCAAGTGGCTCGAGAGGAAGTTTTCAAAGTTTAGATCAATGCTTGAGTAACCTGGTAACTTCATCTAGCGAGGTAGATGACCTGTTGAGTCGCCAAAATTGTTATCCAAAATTCACCCCTCAAGGTAATTGTGATAACATACATCAATTTCTTCATCCCGAGCAAGTAAGATTGATTCAAGGCCCAAAATCATGTTTTTTGGGGTCCCTTAGCTTTTTCTAACTCCCCATCCAAGAAGAAATCCCAACGAGTTAGAAAAAATGGAAAAATGCAAAAATAAGCTTGTAGGACTGTTTTAAACCGGATTCGGTCGTCTTGAGGTTCGTTGTACCATTTATTGGCCAAAAATCAAGAAAATTGCCTAAGTCTTTTGTTTCACATGGTTTCGGATAGTTGGGACGTCGGGACGCATGGGACACGAAAAGCCGAAACGCCGAGAGCAGCAGAGAAAAAAATCACCTAAGTCTTGTTTCACACGGTTTGGGAAAGTTGGGCAAAAAGTATGCGTGGGACACGAATCGGCTGATTTTCCGACGACATACCCATTTCGGTGGTTCGAGATATTTTTCCTAGCAAACGACAAATGGACAAAGGTACGTGAGGGACGTGTGGGACGCGAAAAGGTGAAAAGGCCGCGAAAGAAATTTTCAAAGGAGGAGCCCGTGGCCAATCAGGGCCTAACACATGTCATCCAATCATGGAGCACGGGAAATGGGAAATTTTCACAAAGTGAAAATGCCAAATTTTCAAGGACAAAGTACGCCCTCGTGCCCGAGCCAATAAAATAGTGCCACGTGTCCAAATGGCAAAAATTAAAGGAAGGGCTCGAAAGAAATTTTCAAAGGATGAGCCCGCAGATGAATCAGGGCCTAACATGTGTCATCCAAGTGGCGAGCATGGGGAAAATTCAAAAAAATTCAAACTTTTTCCCCGCCGATCCGTTCTGGGCTGTTTTTTCCCTAAATCTTCAAATGGCCATAACTTTTGATCCAAAGCTCATATTTTCACGTTCTTTATATCAATGGAAATCTGGTGAAATTATCTACATGATTCCATGGTCATTTTTGCATTTTGGTTCAGTTTGGAGAGAGGAAAATTGAAAAACACTCTGCGCACGTGGTAATGGCCAAAAATGATGTTTCAACAACCGGTTTAATGCAAAATGGGTCGCATTCTTCTCCAAAGACGGCCAAAAATGTCAGGGCATGGGTCTGTAAGGATGCCCATGCTATTTTAATGCATCTTCATTCAATGCGAAATGGTTCCCACATTTTTTTACACATTTTCTCTCTCCTGGGCTCAACCCATGCATTGTAAAAGCCAAATTTGGCTCATTTTTCAAAGGTTGTTCATATTTTCTACTTTTCTCTCCTTTCTTTTCTTCCCGTGGTTGAAAATGAAGTTTGAACCTCCTCCCCTTCTCTCGTAATGGCGTTTTTACCTTCTACCATTAAAATGATGTTCTGTAAACTTCGGAACAACAAAAACGTGTTTTGTGATGCATTTGTCCATCCTTGCTCATTTTTTGCTTTTTTCTTCTCTTGCCTCTCTTCATTGCAAGGTTTGAGCTATGTTCATAGTAGTTTTGATAGATGTTTAACATTTTCCTTCTCTCGGTGTATCACCGTTTTAGTGTAGGCTTTTGTTTCTTTTTTTTTTCTCTCTTCCCTTTCTCCTTGGAGGTTAGATTAGGATTAGATTAGCTTGCTCGCACCGGAACAGCTTGTGGCAAGTAGTTTAGGAAGAGGAACCAGCCTTCTCTAGAGATTCCTTTCTCATTTTTGCAAGTCCCACACTTGGAGAAAGGATTCAATGTTGTGCAATCACACCGGATGCTAATATGATCAACCTAGAAATCTGATTTGTATCCGGGGTGCAGAATTCGCTACTACAGAGTTCCAAGAATCATTAACTTCTTTATGTAGATGTCAACCTTCGTATAGATAATAAATTATAACAATAATGATAATGAATAAGATAATATGTAGAATCGAGGCATGTAGAAACTAAAAATTACAAAAATGGATAAAAGATGTAAATCTGATCTAAATTAACACAAAATAAATTGTACTGATCAAGTTGATGGTGACCCGTGATCGCAGAGGACATGTGTATGGTGACCCGGGAAGATGGATCTAGAAAAAGGTTGGAAATACATATCTAAAAGGATTTGAATGCATATAAGGTGATCAAAGAGGCCTAAGAACACCGACAAGAACTCCGCAGAGGAAGATCTAAAAAATAGAAATAGAAAGGATGAAAGAATAAAAAGATTTGGATAGATTAGATGGAAAAAAGTTTTAGGTTGATGGAAACTAGGCTGAGTTAGCGCATTCTTTGGAGACAGATGAGTAGATTTTGAGTGACAAAGAAGCCAAATAACATAGCTGAGAACTAGAAAAAGTAATGAGTAAAAACATAAAGTGATGAGAATCGAAAAATAGAATGGATGAAACACAAATCTAGGTTGATGACGACCTAGGTGGAGTGATGAAAACTTGGGCAAAGTCTAAACAAAGATGAGGATGGATGGGCTTGACAGACAACCCGATAATAGAATCATTGAAAGAGGAAGTCAAGATGAGGCTCGATTGCAAATCGAACCTCGCAAAACATTAGTACCTGAAAGATAATAACAATAATAGCATATGATAGCATGAATCAACACAAAATCAAAGTAAACCTCCTAAATTCTCCACAAGTGATGCAAGACAAGCTCAAATGGACTCCAAGAAGGTCAAAACAGCTGCAAGAATACTCAAGCTTGAAGATAAGTTTTCACAGCGCAAGAAAAATATGATTATGCCTCATTTTGGAGGGGGTGAAACAAAATTTATAGGATCGACGAAAACCCAGGTGGGTCACCACCAATAATGGGGAACTATCCCTTTGGATGGTGGATGAGTGATTTATTTGAGATATGGGGATTTTATGGATTAGGAGTGTTTTAAAACATATAGGTAGGTTAGGGTTTCTTAGGGAAGTGATATGGGTAGGTGGGAGATAAAGATGGATTAAATAAAAGCTAGAAAAGCATAGGGATATGGAACTAGGTAGTTAGGGATAATAAACAACCTAGGGAGGAGAAATGAAAGCTAATTAGAGGTAATTAGCTAATGAGATGAGGATTAGGAAATGATTAAATGAATATTAATTAAAATTTAAGGTTGATAAGTTAATAGATAGGAAAGATGAGAATATGGATATGAATTAAAATAAAGGGGGTCTAGATAAGACCATGGTGATAGAAGAAAACGTAGGCAAGAAGGGTAATGATACCAAATTTTGGTGTCTACAAGATTGATCCTATTACAATATTTGCAAGAGATGTGAAGTAGTCATGAGGCATAACTATGTCATTCATTGTCCTATATCACTCCATGAAGAATTCAAGCATATCCTAAGTCCGAGTAAGAACGAAAATTGATAATAACATCTTGTCATGATGGTACAAGTCAAGGAATTCCATCCATGTGAGTACTAAGTTCTCTTGGTAAGATATTGAGGTCAATATTATCAATATGGGTATGAATGTCAAATAATAAGACTTTCAAGTTCAACGTATGTGATTGAGACAAAGATAAAGGTCCAATAAAAGGTTTAAAATGAGACAACAATCCTACAAAATTGAATTCCTAATATTATATTGGTTTGAGAAATTCTTGGTGGAGAATTCATTAAGCATGTGGTCTTCAACTCACTGCAATGATTAGACATAAAGACAAAGGTATGAAGATGGAACCGTCAAGAAGGAAAATCATGACAATTAGAGAAGGATAATTTTTCCTTACAAGTGTGAATATGTGATTTATTTTGAAGAAGGTAAAAGTTTGAGTCTATTTATCCTAAGAACCACTATGAAGATATTAGACATTGTTTGTGCCATATCCAAGAATAAAGAGATCTAAACTTTGGTATATAGAAAATGGAATTCTTAAAAACTATGTTCATGAGTTGATAGTGTTGGAATGATGATTGTAATTTATTTCATAAATGGAAAACTACGTAAAAACTACTTCATTTTAATTGGGAGGTTTTCATCCATTGGATAATCTTTATAGTAATCAAATCAAGCAAGTTAATCTCTATTTTTCCCTCATAAGCCCGGTATACCTGTTTTAGGTTAAGAAGAAGGGTTTAGTCCAAATCCATTACTTATGTGTTAAGAGAGGGCTTAATAACCTTCACAAGTTGATGAAGAATAATTTTTGGTCAATAATGAAGGGAACTTGAGTTTAGGAATGATGATGGCAAACCTAAAAGGTAAAACTCAAGGTCAACTTATTTATAGAATGGAGATACATAGTTTAAAGAACTAGAACACATATATGGTGAAACATAGTTTATCATGCATGTTTTGGGAATTTCTATGGATTTATGATGATGAGAGAAGGAGTAATAGGTTTGAGGATGATTACTAAATAGCTTTTAAGGGTAAAGAAAGACACATAACTCAAGAAAAGAGCCATGCACAGTCCTAGAATCAACTTTATAAAAGTCAATTGATATTCAAGGTGACATTATCCATGCTTAGAAGCTTAAGTTAACTCTCTGAATAGTTGGGATAAGTATAATGAATCTTGTTTGAAGTATTGATGGGTATAACATGTCGAATGAATGCATAGTCCACATGGATGAAACCGAGACAATCTTTTGCGAGACCAAGAAAAACAGGATGACATAAGAAGTTCTAGAGGGAAGAGAGAAAGATTAAGGTATGAAATAAGTGAAGAGATTAAGTGATGTTAGATGAAAGGATGAGATGTAAAGGAAAACACTAGGAAGGGTGAAAACATAGTACAAAGGTTGATTGTGGTGCTTAGAAACAAGAAGCTTGGTGAAGAGGAAAAACTAGAAAAGTGATATATTGAGTTTAGAAAGAGTGATTAGAGGATGAAGGGAGTTAAACATGATGAAAAATTTGATATTAGGGTCTCGAGGATCTGGAATAGGTTGATTAAAACCAAACCCTATCTTTTTACTATGAAACCCTAGCAAGAAGCTTGAGAACCCTAGTCAAAAGGTGAAACTTGAGTTGGAGATGATAGAAAAAGAGTTGAGAAATAAAAAATTAGCAGAAAACAATATCTCCCAAAATTGTATATAGAAAACTTTTTAATTTTGACTGATTATTTTTAGAATTATCCCAATTTCACAATTTGTACAATAGGATGACTAATTACAAAAACTAGGAAAATACTATAAGAAGAATAATTTTTGATGGGTTAAGAATTGAGGTCCGAAACTTCACAAGTAATATAATGAGATAAATTGGTATCTATAAATGTTACCATTAAGGATTTATGATGACTATTTAATTAGTTATTGTTGTAACTAAATCACAACACCCCTCGAATGGCCAAGTTGTGGATTGAACATTAGAGGTGATTACCTAACATGGAGCTATCCCAAAGTGTGGGATCTTACAAAATAGGATAGATCTCTCAAGAAGGTCAATTCCTCTTCTTAATCCTACGTATCATAACTACTCCTAATGCAAGAAAATACCTATGTAAACCTATTCTAACATCCCAAGGAGACATGGAGAGAAATTGCATGAAAAAACCTACACTAGAAGCAGTGATACACTAAGAAAAGGAGATGTTAGAAACTTTCCCAGCCTACAAAATAGTGAAAGAATGAACCTAGAGAGGGTGGTCATGCACCACAAACTAGATTACATCTAATGCACAATTCCTATATAAGCACAAAACACCCAAAACCCGTAATTAAATAATGAAATTTGCACATAACTCCCGATTTACAATAAGAGGCAAGATAGAACACTAAAATCATGCGAGATGTTAGAAGATTTAACATAGAACACAATTTTATTTATCCTTGAAGTATGCATAATATATTACATGACAGGGATGGGAAATAAATTTCATTACAAATTTTGGAAGGAAGGATTGAAGCCCTGGATCCGAAAAGAATAGGGGTGCATGGGAGGAGAAGAATGACTAACTCTTTACAATGTTGCAACCACTTTATAATTTATAAGAATAATTTGTAAGAGAGGAGGATAAATTTGGATTCCAATGTGCATGTTGCTCCATCCATGATTGCATCATTTTTATGATGTCCCCCGAGGTTTCCCATGTCATGTGTACTTGGTTCCCATGTTGCAAAATGGAGGGCCATGATTTCATTTACTATACCCCACCAAACATGGCACTATTCATTGTTCACCATTTTCGAGGTCTAATCTCTAAAAAGTTGGTTTTGATGATGTCATGTTGTAGATCATATCTCCATGATTACAATGACTGGTTTTTTGTAAAAATGGAGATTCCTAGCTCAAGTTATAGCATTTTAGGTTTTTGGGGGTATCTATAATTTTAGGTTTGGAAAATCTCCGTAAAATCCCCTTTTGATGTCTCCATTTTGTATATCTTTGAATCATCTCTCTATAGAATATGATTTTGCAAGAATATGATGAATGGGGTTCAAGGTACGACACTTTGAGTAAAGTGGTTTTTTGTGTATTCTATGTCCTGCATGTATATTACACATGACGATTTTTATTATTGGCTCACCGAGTTGCTCACCGAGCTAGGTGAGCTTCCTTTATTGCATGTGCGTCTCCCATTTTTACCCCTGAATCCACCTATACCACTTTTGGTATTTCCTTAATCCAATTGGTTTCTCCACATCAATCTATCAAGCTCCCGAATTTATGTCAAGCTGCTTGACTCGGAAAAAATCTTGAAATATTCTCCTCGGTGCATGTTCATTAGGTGACCCCCTAAATCTCTCGCTTCCACGCTCCGATGTCATCATCACCTCAAACTCCCACTTTATGTTTAGATGGGCTCCCCTTTGACCTAAAAACATCTTTGAATGACGGAAAACCTCACACGAAGACCAAGCTCCACATGTGCATCAACTCAAGCTCCTCAAAAATATCCTTCACATGAATGGGTAAACCTTCTTGTCCCTTGCTTTAATTTCCATGTGAACACTTCGATGTTACCTTGCTTCTCCGATGCATGAGTGAGCCATTTGTGACTTCAATCCATTCATTAAATTTTTTTCCTCTCCAAATTCCTTAGTGTCTTTGTTTCATTGGCTTTCACCGAAGAGATTCATGAGCCCTTCCCGACAACTCACATCATGGTTTGCACTAACCCTTTTACCTCCCCACCAACCTAACACGTTGACTAGTCCACTTTGGAATTTTTGCATCAATTTTTGGGTATTTATTCATCATACATTTGCACTATTTATCCACTTGAGTGGCCAAAACATCTCGAATCTCGTGAAGTCTCTAAGTCTAAATTTTGGACTTCGGCCTTTGAGATTTTAGCTCATCTCATCATTCACTATTCATCTAGCCCACAAAATTCTTTGAATTCCCGAAACCTTGAAGTCCTAAATTCAGAATTTTGGTTTCATGCCTTCAACTTTCCTACATCGACACATAACTTACCTAAACTTCCAAAATTTTGGCTTGGCATTATCTCCAAAGACACCGAGATTTGTCACTTCCATAACTAATTCTCCTAAATACCCTCCCACTATGTACATGCTCATCTTACGAGCCTCTAGTCTATTTTATCCGAGTTGCATTCCATTTCTAATCCATATCTATAGCCATTTTACATCAGCCGAGATCCTCTTACTTTTCACGGCTGACTCGTGAATTATATCTCACACTCATCATTTGTTAGCAAGACCCTATGAGTTACTCTCCTCTCCATGGAAATCACTACTTAGTATACCTATGGGCTCCTCTCCACCTACAGGTTGTAGTACTCCGTTGTAATCATATGGGCCGACTCACCCATTTTGTTTGCTATGTGGATGTACCCATCATGGCTATCAAACTCACCAAGCTCTACACGATCTACTCACAATTCATCCACCCTTCAGTTAACTTGGCTCTTCAGCAAGTTGCTCCCTCAACCATCACCAACTTACTTGCATGAGCTAAAGGGTTCACCCCTCCGATTTATTTCCTATGCTACCTTGGTGAATTTCAAGGACCCCGAATCTTTGCCTTTCCATTGGTGAGCTATCATTTACATTGTGGCCTTGACATGGCCCATTTGAGCACACTCGTGAAGATTTTTGAGTTTCACCTAAAATCATTCTACCCAATCTCATCTTTTAGTTGTGCTCCGGACACCCAATGTTCTTGGATGACTTTTAGGCTATCCATGAGTCATTTCTTTCCATTTCACTACAACATTATTCATTGAGCTTCCCATGGTGATTTCATTAGCTCTCATAGTCGAGTTGTTCATTCTTCTTTTCCATCAAATTATATTATTCCTATGTTATCGAGTCGTGGCTATTATAGCTCGACTAAGCTATAAGTCTCTCACTATGGTCCTTATGGCTCGATCCTAAATGTGTCACTTTCATACGAGCCTTAGCCCTATGAGTTCTCAATAGCGAGCTCTAGAAAACGTTCCCCCTTTGGTTGTGATTCAGCCCCTCAAATAGCTTAGTTCTGATGATATCCTCACATGACCTTGTCAATGAAATTGAGCTCGTCTGAAATCTGTGAATGCCCCAACCACCTTTGCAATACTTGAGCTTGTCAAGTAGCTCGACAAGCTACTCGGAGGGCTAATTTTAGCTCGATGCCTCCATATTGTCCCTTTGGGCATTTTTTACTCCCTTTTGATGTTTTTACTAATTTCTTCAAATCAGAGGGCTAAGGGAAAGGGATGAGATGTATTGAAACACATATTTGTAATTTTATTCCTTTTTTCCTAGTTTAGCCAAATGTGGGCTTACAGGGCTTGTTTTTTCTCTTTTAAGTTGAACCTTAAGGGTCAAAACCTAGAAGAGGAAAAAATCATCAATATGATTTCAAGCTCTCGAAATATTTTCAAATGCTCTTGAAACACTTGATTTTCTGTGGTGTCCTGTTACTCGTGCTCGAGTCTAATACTCCATGTTGTCCATTTTTCCTAGGGGCCAAAATGGATAACAATGTTGGTGATTCGTGGGGACATCTTCCTACTAGATGCTCATAGAATAGTATCTTGAAGCCTCCATTGGGCACAAAGTCACTGTTAATGGCCTACAACTAATTTTAACCTTTGAACTTTTCTCTCAAGACTACTTGAAATGATGAATTGACCATCTCACTTACAAGATTTTTGAATTACAAAATTTTGTGAGAGTGGAAAATTGTTTTAAATCTATGATTTTCTTCTTTTTCTCTTTCGCAATCCTAATTTATGGGACTGAAAAATAGACTTCGAACCCATCCCGAAATATGATTTTTCCAAGTATGAAACACAATGAAACCGATTATTTATTGGCTAGCATGACACATTGCAGAGTTTTACGTAAGACATTTGTTGAGTTGGGACATCATATAACTCTTTTAAATTTTGATTTTTCCTAGGAGTGGTTATTAGGAACACTTATGATGATTGAGGCTCCCTACAAATCCATAAGATTTATGATTAAAGAAACTTAACGAATATGTGAGGTTGATATTCTTATTTCAAATCATGGGGAAACTTTGAATGATTTAAGGCTATTCTTGAATCTTAGGCATGTTGTTGTTATGAATTTTGTTACATGTAATGTAATAATTTCCATTGAGTTGAATTTATGTTCCTAAAAGGATGTTATAAAATCAATGATTAATCTATAGAACAAGAGAATGAAACTTATAAAACCTATCCCTTATCAAATATTGTTACTTTGTTTTTTGAATTGACTTGAAAATTGTGATCTGCTCTCTATAAATATGAGCTTCTTTCCCGGAATTCTTTGGGAGGCATGTTGAAACATGGTGCACTTTCCTAGAGAAAACATGAATTAAATCTATATAACAAATGGAAAATCATACATGTTCAAGTGAGACATGTAGAGTGTGCATAACACTTGTTATGTAAAAAGAAAACTTAGTCCTACCCTACACTAACCGAAGGAAGAGAGGAATTCAAACAAATCCCGACACCTTTGGTAGGGAAAAAGTAGTTTCCTTGAGTGGAAAAATAATATAGACCCATATTTCCACCAAAATCATCAAGGAATCAACTAAAAATAAAAAAATACCTCCCCGAAATGATCCACATGGGGCTCTAGATGTATTAAAGTTGATCCTTGACACCTTGGATTTCCTCCTCATGTTTAGAAGTGAACATGACCAGTTATGGAAATTATAATTCTAGATCCAACGAAGCTAGATATCTAATGGGGCATGGCCTGAACTATCGAGTGTTCGCACTACTTTGAGCTCCTATCTCAATAAGAAAGTATTTGTGTGGAATTTCCTAGAAAAGGTGACTATCTCAGTAAATTGATCTTATTTTTGCACATTTACAAACAATTGATGTGTCATCTTGATGGATGGTATGGAAATGGTGACATCCTCATGCTCTTTCCCTTTGGATCATGGTCGATTCATCGATGACAAGCTTAGGCTCCTCAACTAACCGTAAGAAGCCTTCAATGATTGAATCTTTGTTAAAAGAATCTAAATATGATCTAATCTCCTCCACTTCAAGAAGGCTATTATGAGCAGCAGGTTCTCCTTGAATGTTAACTCCCATGGAAAGAGGCTCTTCATTTTGAAGGATAAGTGGTGAGGTAGTAAAGGATGTATTTATGTAGGAATTTCCTCATCAAAGCATTCCTCCAAGTTAGATAGGAATTCACATTCTTCCTGGGGTTCTTCCTCCTTTATAGCGTTCTCTAGATCTCGTAAATTTCTCACCATGTGTTACCTTGTCCTCAAAATCAAAAGTTTTTAAGGGTGGAGGGGAAGAAGGGATTTCAATATCCTCCATAATAAGCTTGTCATTTAATCCCTCTAAAACTGAAATGTATTCCTCCATAGCATGAGGCTTCCTTTGGTTGGTTGTAACTAATGGTGATTTTGGTATATCCATGAAATCTCCCAATACAACAATAAATTTGAGGAATGAAGGGAAATTAGGATCACAACATTCCATTGCAATGCCTTGTATACTTGGGGATATTCCTTGCTTTCTTTTACATGCTCCTCTTCTTATGGACTTGGAGCTTCCTCTACCTCTTTTTCTAAATTTGTAGGTTATTATGGATCAACATGTCCTAAAAAGATAGTGCCAATGTAGACATTACATTCAAAACAAACAGAGTATTTTTCATCATCTTCTTTTTCTTACTCTATTTCCCCCGCAAAGTCATCCCGCACCACTTGTGGCTAGACCTCAACCTCCTCTGTAGGGCTTAACCATCAAGGGGATTTTATCAATCCTAAATCTTAGAGCCAAGCTCACCAAGTTTTTCATCATTTCTTCTTTGTTGGAATCTTCTTCTTAGTACTCCCTTGAATGGTTTATTGAGTTTCTTGGGTTCAAGATTATGAGGAGTAGTGGGTGGGGTCTCAACTGATTTTTGTTTTGTTGGTGGTGGGAGAGGAAGTTCATTTTCTTGTTTTTGTGGAGGATGTGGTTTCTTGGAAGGGAAAAGGGAAGAGAAATTGAGATGAGGTGGAAGATTATAAGATGGAGAAGGGGATTCCACAATGAGGAAAAAAGGCAAGAATCTTAGAAATTGAGGCTCGGGTTGAGATGGAAATGATTGCGGAATGGGGAGAGGGTTATAGGATGGAAATTTATGGGTATCCCATTGAAAGGGTGAACCAACATTGGATTCATAGGCCTTGATCACCTCGATCCATGGTTCAAGTTTTCGTAGCATCTCAACTATGAAAGCAAGCATCTAATTTGGGATGAAGTGAAATGGTATAGGGCCAACCCACAAGAAAGGTGCCATGAAGCCGATTCTGAGTGCCTTCAATTGATATATAGGCCTAGTTTGTACCGAGGTTTCCTCCATCCTTAGGATGTTCATCTACAACTCATTATCCTTAGGTACATGATAGCCTCTCGAAATTTGCATACCCTTGTTCTTCAACAACTTCACAAATAAGGTAACCAAACTGATTTGCATTTTTCTCATACGGGTATGCATATTGTTGATTTTCTTCATAGTACTGATATGGAGGAGTTGTATAATAACTTGGGGATGGGTCTTGAAAATTTGGAGGTGGGTCAAAATCGCATGGCTACTACCTCGATATGAATCCCATGATGTAAATGGAGCCATGATTGCATGACCTCATAGAAGAAATGGAATGGAAAGAGATGAAAGAAAATGGAAGGAAAAATGGATGGAAATGGGTGGAAAAGAAATGATCTAGCAACTTAGAGAAGATGGGTTTTTTACCAGATGGAGTCATCAATTTTGATTTTCCGGGTCTAAAAATATTGTGATTCCACCAAGAGCACATGAAACTTGATGAAATGAGATGAATACCTAATTACACACTTTTAAGGGCTTGAAACTAGTGGTGGGGTTGAATCGGTTCATCTCGCAAATGATTTCCAAAATTTTGGAACCTGGATCCTCTTGAAAACCTCTCAAATCATGAAATACCATAGACTTTGAAATTGAGAATCTCCAAAATTATGAAAACTTCAAAACTTCAAACCTTTGAAACTCCAAAATTTTGAAAATCCCAAATTAAAAATTGTAAAATGTCCGAATTTTGAAATCTGAAATGCAAATAATTCTAAAATGAAAAAATGTATT
Organism: Taxus wallichiana var. yunnanensis; assembly: GCA_018340775.1. Lineage (NCBI taxonomy): Eukaryota > Viridiplantae > Streptophyta > Pinopsida > Cupressales > Taxaceae > Taxus > Taxus wallichiana. The sequence continues at coordinate 278,401,242 of CM031244.1, forward strand.
TTTAAGGATACGCTTTTGATCTTCAACCTCCAATCTATCATTTATAAAACTTTGAGCCCACTTTTCACATGTGAAACCCTTGAAAAGTGATTTCAAAACTTTGACCCCACAAAGATAACTCTGAAATCTATAGTTTTTGAAATCGACGTGTGAAGGAAATTTTGAAAATACCTTGTTTTTGACTCAGATCTGCAATGGAATAACTTGTTAAAAATGAAACCCTGACTTCAATGTTGTCCCACATGGTGTGCCAAAATTGTTGTGTCGGTATTAAGGTGGCTAAGATGTTGTAATGGGATACCTATGAAGTATAGATATTTTAGGTGCTTTTCCCACGGGACGTGCCACAACATCCATTTCACCCCCTGAGAAAAATGGACAACATGGAGTATTAGACTTAGGCACCGAAATAGGACCCCATAGGAAAATCAAGCGTTTCACGAGCATTTAGAAATATTTCAGAGCTTGAAATCTTATTGAGGATTTTTCCCTCTTCTGGGTTTTGACCTTTAAGATTCAACTTAAAAGGGGGAAACGTATGCCCCATAGGCCCACATCTAGCTAAAGTAGGTAAAAAATGAATAAAATTGCAAATCTAGGCTTCAAGACATCTCATCCCTTCCCCTCACCCTCTGGTTTAAAGAAATAAAAAAAAAATCAAAAGGGAGTAAAAATGCCTAAAGGGACAACATGGAGGCATTGAGCTAAAAATAACTTTCCGAGTAGCTCAATGAGCTACTCGACAAGATCAAGCATTGCAAAGGTGGTTGGGGTATTCACAGAGCTTAGGAGAGCTCGTTATAGAACCTAGCTATTGGAGGGTGAATCATGGCCAAAGTGGGAATGTTGGCCGATATCATGGTTGAGAACTCGTAGGAACATGGATCGTAAGAAAATGACACACTCGGATCGAGCCACAAGAACCATGGGGAGAGACTTATATCTTAGCTGAGCTATGACAACCATGACTCGATAGCATAAGAAGAATACAATTCGGTGGTAAAGACAAATGAACAAATTAGCTATGTAAGTAGATGAAATCATTATGGGAAGCTCAACAAAGAATGTCATAGTGAAATAGAAATATATAGATCATGGATATCCTTAACTTTGGCCAAGAACATAGGGTGGCTCGTGAGAACAACACATAGATGAGCTTGGGTAGAGTGGTTTCGGTGAAGTTCGGAAAGCTTCACAAAGTGTGCTCTAATGGGCCAAGTCAAGGTCACAAAGTAAAGGATAGCTCGTAAATAGTGAGGTAGATATTTGGGGTCCTAAAATTCATGGAGGCAAAGCAAAGAAATAATTTAGAGGGGTGATCTATTTAGCTCACAGAAAGTTGGCCAATGGCCGAGGGAGGAGCTTGACGAAGATCCGTGTCGGCCCAAAGGGTAGACGAATGACAAGTAGATCATGTAGAGCTCGGTGGGTTTGATATCCCTTATGGGTATATCATCTTAGCAAAAAAATGGGTGATACTACCCATATGATTACGAAGAGCACTACAAACCACATGTCAGCAAGGATCCCTTACACACAACATGAAGTGAATGTTGAGGAGAGGAGAGTAACTCATGAATAATGAGTTTGTAGGGTGCTAGAAAATTATGAGGCATAAGACAAAATACACATGTCACCATGAAAGGAAGAGGAGCTCAACCGATGTAAAATACCTAAGGCAACAACTCAAAAATGGAATGCAACTTGGAAAAATAGAATAGAGGCTCGTAAGACGAGCATGCACGAAACGATAGGGTGTTTTGGAGAATAGAGAGTAGAAGTGACATAAATTGGTGTCTTTTGAGATAATGTCAAGCTGGAATTTCAGAACTTTGGGTGAGCTATACATTGATGTGGGCAAGTTGAAGGCCCAAAGCCTAAATTTTAGACTTCAGGGTTTCAGGAATTTAGATAATTCCACAGACAAATGAATAGTAAACCATGAGATGAGCTGAAATCCTGAAGCCCCAAGTCTGAAATTTGGACTTCATGACTTTGGAGATTCGGATGTTTTTGTCACTTAAATGGATGAAAAATGTCAAATGTCCGATGAAGAAATCTCCAAAATCACAATCCAAAAATTCCAAAATGGACTAGTCAACGTGCTAGGTCGGTGGGGAGGTAAAATTGTTAGTGTGAACCACAAGGTGAGTTGTTAGGTGGGGCTTGAGAATCTTTCCTGGTGAAAGCCAATGCAATGAAGACACCGAGGAATTTGGATATGGAAAGAGTCAAACAAATGTCTTGCAGGCACAAATGGCTCACTCATGCATTAGAGAAGTAAGGTATCGTCGAAGTGTCCACACAAAAAGGTAAAGCAAGGGACATAGAAGGTTTACCCATACATGTGAAGGATGTTTCGAGAGGATCTCAAGTTGATGCACACATGGAGCTTGGTATTTGTGCAAGGGTGTCCACCATTTGGAGATGTTTTTGGGTCAAAGGGGATTCCATCCAAATGTAAAGTGGGAGTTTGAGGCAATGATGATAGTGGAGCATGGAAGCAGAGATTTAGGGGGTCACCTAATCAAAATGTACCACAGAGAAAATTTCAAGAGTTTTATTGAGTCAAGAAACTCGACATGAATAAGGAGCGTGAAAAATGGATGTGGAGTGGCCAATTTGATGAAGGAAATACCAAAACTAGTAGAGGTGGATTTGGGGGTAAAAATGGGAGACCTTCATGTGACAAAAGAAGCTCACCCAACTCGGTGATCCAATAACACAACTCATCATGTGTACTATACAACAAACCCAAAATGCACAAAAACCCCTTTACTCAAAGTGTCGTATCTTGAACCCCATTCATAAAATTTTCACAAAATCATAGTCTAGGGAGAGTTGATTCAAAGATCTACAATGTGGAGACATCAAAAACGGGAGTTCTAGAGATTTTCAAAACTTGAAATTATAAAGACTCCCAAAACCCCAAATTTTATAAATTTAGCTAGGAATCTCCATTTTTTTGCAAAAAATCATTCGTCGAAATCATGGAGAGATGATCTATAGTATGACACCATCAAATCATATTTTCAAAGGTTCTAGACCTCTAAAAATGGTGAGTAGTGAACAATGTTATGTTTTATGGGGTGCAATAAATGAAAGCATGGCCTTTCATTTTTCAGCATGGGAACCAAGTACACAAAACATGGAAAACCTTAGGGACACCACACACAGATGATGTAAGCATAGATGAAGTAGCATGCACATTGGAATCTAAATTTCTCCTCCTCTCTTGAAAATTCTTCCTATAATTATAAATGGGTTGCAACATTGTAAAGAGTTATTCATTCTTCTCCTCCCATACACCCCTATTCTTCTCAGATCTAGGGCTTCAAGCCTTCCTCCCAAAATTTGTAATGAAATTTCTTTCCTCTCCCTATCATGTAATGCACTGTGCATACTTTAAGGAGAAATAAAATTATGTTATGTGTTAAATATTCTAACCTCTACATGATTTTAGTGTTCTATATTGCCTCTCATTACAAATCGGGTGTTATGTACAAATTCCATTGTTTCATTGCAAGTGTTGGGTATTTTGTGCTTATTTGGGAATGTTGCATTGGATGTAATCTAGTCTCAGTGGTGCATGACCACCCTCTTTAGGTTCATTCCTTAATTTTTTTGTAGGTTGGGAAAGTATCTAACATCTCCTTTTCTTGGTGTATCACTACTTCTAGTGTAGGTTTTATTTCATGAAATTTCTCTCCCTATCTCCTTGGGATGTTAGAATAGGTTTAGATAGGTATTTTATTACATTAGGAGTAGTTTTGGCTGGTAGGATTAGGAAGAGGAACCGACCTTCTCTGGAGAGCTATCCCATTTTGCAAGGTCCCACACTTTGGGATAGCTCCATGTTAGGAAATCACATTGAATGCCCCATCTACAACTTGGCCATTCAGGGTGTGCTATGATTTTTCCACAACAATTATGTCAAAAAGCATGTTTTCTAGGGCTTGAGGCCATATGGAGGTCTATAAACAAAAGTACTAAAAATTAGTTGATTAAAATTATTGAGTGGATTACTCATGTTTGTTAGATGGTTTTGAGCATGTGTAAAGTTAATTTGGGATTTGATTTAGTGTCTTCATGCATCTTAGTGGTTTGAGAAAGATATGGCTACTTAAGCAAGGTTGTGAATCTTGAATGAAGGTGATTATACAAAGTTGAAATTGCGCCTTCTAATGTTTTTGGTATTATATGAGGGATGTATGTAGGTTAGAATAAGTGATATTTTCAAGAAGGATAGTAGAGGTAGTGATGTGAGAAAGCATGTTGACAGGGGAATCAAAACTAATGATCAAGAAAGTCATTATATCACACAATAAAGACTATAAACACTGAAAGAGCAACTCAAGGTAGAGGTGAAAATGTTGAACCATCTAGATGACATAAAATCAAGGTATGAGGTCTATTTATTGTTTAGAAAATTATACATAGGTTTAATGTTCCCAGGGGGAGTGATAAAGTAGAATTTCAAGTTATATGTGAACCTCTATGACTTGAAAAAGTTTGACAAAAATGCACTAAAAAGATGCTTCGGGATCTAGGTGCCAAAGTTGCTAGCAACCAATGTATGATGGAAATAAGATCTTGTAATGATGTCATTAGTTGAGATAGGTGATGAAGAAGTTAGAAATTATTGTTTTATAATGAGAATGATTATTGGCATGTGCAGATGCATATGTTCAAAGGGATCTACCATGCTCAAATGTTGTTATAAGACCAAAAACATAGTTTAAAAAGGTAAGACAAGTCTATGAGATCAATTGATATTGCTAACCAAAATAAGTTTCTAATATGTTGAAATAATATGAATAAGGTGTGCTTAGGTATGTACTTTTTCATTAATGTAAAAAGGGGGAAAAGAATTAAGAGGTTTTCCATCAATGACAAAGGGGGAGTTTGTTGGCATGTGATTATAGTGTTGTCTTTGATGAAAAAAGTGTATACCCACTAATCAAAAAGGTGTGAGAGGTGTAGAGGATGCTCTTAATGATTATTCCATGGAGAAACAAGATGTGAATTGGTTGCAAAAGATGAATATAGTGAAACTAGTTTAGTCCACGTGGCCTAATCCTTAGGCCTAGACAACAGGATGACCTAGTTTGATGGAATGAAGGCATGAGGAAGATAGAGAATCATGGTAAAGGTATGAATAACATAAATAGTGTGTTTTAAGACATTTTTATGATGAAAACATAGTAGGCTCATGGATTATGAGGTGAAACAAGATCAACTAGGCCTAATTCAGAGACCTAGTGCAAGCATAACATGGAGTATGGAGAAAATTAATTTTTGGAAGAGTAGATAAAGTATGGATCATGCATGATGATGGTATGGAGATGATTTGGAAGGTTCCACAGGTCAATAATTGACTAGTAAAGGCATGTTTGAGGTCTTTTGGAAGCCTATTCTTGAGAACAAGATAGATATGCATGCACAAACCATGGTGGTGGATGAGTTTCAAGAAATTTTAGACTAAAATAAGTATTGGTACATGTGAAGGAGGTTTTCCTAGTGCTTGGACAAATTTTTGGGTCAAAAATCCAAAGAAGAAGTAAGAAAATGAAGTTTTAGTGCAAACAAGCTCTTGAAATGACCATTTCCAACTCAAGGGCTGAGTTTGAGTTTCTCATTGGAATGTTAAATGTTTTCATGGTGTAATACATATTTCATAAATGTTAGGTCATATATTCAAGAGTATTTCACAAGTGGAATGAGGAATAATAATTTCCTATCCTTTATGAACAATCTCTAAGAAGTTAAGTAGCTTAAAACCCTCATTTGATAGTGATGGAGAAAATGTGAAGAGTTTGGTCATGAAATTACTTTTTGAGATGATGTGATTATTTTAGCATGTAGAGGACTCCTCCTAATTCATTTTGGTGGTGGTCTCATTCTCCAGGTCAACTGGTAAGGCAATGAAATGTGCTTGTTTTGAAGAAATTTGCATGTACAGTCATGTGATAAAGGTTTCATGGTGAAAATTATGATGTGGGAGAAATATTGGGATGTTCCCAAGTATTCATAAAGAGTTTCAGTTTATTTCTTTGCAAAATTTTTGAGAAACATGTCAACCAAAACAACCTACCTCTTAAGGGCTAGAAGAGCCAAAACTAGTCAAGATGGATTGAAGGGATGATGATGCAAATGCATATTGTTGAAGATATATATGAGCATGTATGGTTGATATAGGTCCAATACAACATGTTTGAGCCCTTTACTTGATATGGTGATTTTTTTATGATTAAGCTCAAATGGTGTAAATTGCTTTTGTTAATCATGTCAAGAAGGTTTGATAAACAAGGGTGTAAGTGTGAATTTATCCTCATATCCTATGCAAGTAAGTTATTTAAATTGATATATACTATCCCTATGAAGTTTTCCAAGAATTAGTTTAGCATGAAAATGTTTTTTGAATTGGTAGAAGCCATTAAAGACAAGACTATTTTTTATAGTCTAAAACCTAGTTAGAGTTGTCTCATAAATGCAAACATATTAATGCTCAAAAATTTGAAATGAATCCTTATTATAAATTTAATAGCTGCACAAGGAAAATAAATTTCCTAAAAAGTGACGTATGAGCCATGAATAGGTGTTTGAACGGAGTTATAACTCATTTTTGAGGATTGATTTTTAGGTCTATAACTCCGTTAAGGCCTTGTCAAAATCAATCTTGCATGGAGATAATGGAGGTGTTTGAAATAATTTTTTTAAGTTGAAGAAAAGGTTTCTAAAAACATTCTCCATGCATTTATAATGTTTTAATGATCATACATTGTTGTTGGTGAAACAATCTTATGACTGATTTTGGAGCTATCATGAATGTGCATACCTAGCTGTGAGGAAGAAATGAAATGGAGTGTTGAGCCTTGATATGGAGAATATAAATAATTTTATGATGTTTTGGAAATTATGAAGATCCCTATTACATTATTTCATTGCATAATTTTAAGCCTTGAGTTAGTACATGCATATAAGTTGAAGATTGATTTTTGTAGACCATACACTGATGAAGCATATCATCTCTAATGAAGTTTTGTTGATATAATGGTGAGCTATAAAGTGTATTGAGATTATAGAAGGTTGATGGGTCCCCAATAATGTTCACACACTTCCATAACACTTGGAATGAGTTAAATTTTCAATAAGGAAAAGGAATCTATGTTGGAAATAAGACAAAAATTAAAATGGCATTCATAAAGTCAACATGTTAGACTGAAAAGAATATTTTTAAGTGGTTTTTAGGTAATAAAATATTTGAGGAAGAGTTTTTATGTCCTCTTATGTGTCATAGGTGTCATGAAAATCTCATGAAATATCTAATCTTGTAATCGAATTGTCTCGTAGATTTTTATGAAGACATTGTGGTAGTTTTAAGTATGTCATCCAATATTCCTTATATGAGTTAAGGAAGTGAGAAGGTGAAGTGTTTATGAAGTGGAAATAGCAAGGTTATAGAGCATGTACCAATCATGTATATGTAAGCCTAAGTGTGTAATAAAATCATTTTTTTATACCAATATTGAGAGGAGTATGAGTGATGAAAAGTGAGGATCATCCTTGTGTATGAGATGAATTTTGTGTGACTGTAATACTGAATTATGAACAAAATAATGAGTTGATGAAGAGTGGAGGAAGCTTATTCCATTCATGTGTGAATGAGGGATAAAATGTGTGTGTGAAAGAGGCCTTGAAGTTTGTTCTTTCATCAGTTTGAGAAGATGAGACAAGAGATGAATCATGAGGTGTGAAAGAGAGAATAGGAGCTGAATAAGAGATCATTATTTATTGTATCAGACAACTAGAGGAAAGTAATCAAAACCTTGTACAATTCTAAATTGTTTCTTAGAAAAATAGGGATTTTGAGCTTCCTTGTAAGTTGGAGATTACAAAATTTTGAGTGGGTTCTTAACTAAATTCTTAGGACTTGTTACTTTCATACAAGTAAGAGCTTGCTAAATTTTAAAGTGGAAGCTTGGATAAATTTTGGAGTGGGTACTTCAAGTTGAGTGGGTGCTCAACAAATTTGAAATCCTTGTAATCTCTTATGGTACAATTGTCCAAGTAGTGCATTGATTTCAATGGGTTTTCCTCCCTTTAAGGATTTCCCACATTAAACATGGTGTTCATGTGTGGTTTCTTATTGTTTTATCATGTTTGAATGTTCTTTTTTGTATTAGTGGTCATTTTGATCTCACCATTCTATCTTAAATGTGCCATTAAAGTTTTCTATAACTAGTTTTTAAATTTGAAAACATGTATGCTTGGATAATGAAATCCTGCTGAATATAAGAAAATATCATGTTTTGAGTCATGTTTCCAATGAAAATCCTCTTTTTCAGTCAAGGAACATGATGACCATGTTGTCCTTTAGTGATCCCTGTGTAATAATTGATGATTGATCATGTTTAACCATGTAAATTCCTCCTTTATATCATCCTTTAGATCTCCATTGCAAATTACATATTTTTCTCCGACGCTCGAAGATACGTGGCATGATATAATTGGTGGTGCTATGATGGGTTATGTTTGCACAATTACACAAATTTCTTAAGGACCGCAGAGTGTGAGTACAAATCTAAAACCCGACAAAATATTCCAAGGAATATTCGGGTTACAAATGTAAAGTGCAAAGAAAACCCTACTTAGTGAAAGGAACATGTGTTTAGATATGATTGGAGTGAGGAAATAAATGATCGATGTACTTTTGCACCAAAGGCCTAATATAATGCCAAGTGTGAATGTGCCTCCAAAGCCCGATAGAGGACACATGTTAGTGTTTCGTGAAAATTTAGTAGGCAAGTGCTCAGGTCAACTTTGTAGTTTTACACCCAGATAAAAATGTAAATAAATCCCACAACTCCATCACTCTTAAGATTGAGACACATGTTAGATCCTTAGAAAAAGTGAAGAGGCAGGGTTTTAGGTCAATTTTACAAACTTACACTCATTTGAAAGGTAATATAAAAATGCAAAAAGACTCCCTGAGCTCGTAAAGCATTAGATCAAGCCATGTGAATAGTCCACATTCAAATGAATAAATAAAGTTAAATGACCAAGATGTGGCACATTCATGGATACCACCATTAATGCTTTTTTGTACGAATTTAAGTAGATTTTTATGAAGTTTTTAAACATTTCAAGTTGTTACCCTTGTATGCGAGAGATTTGGATGCCCTAAGAGTGCTAATTCATAAAGGAGTGAAGAAAAATTGATTGAGAAGTGGTTGAATTGGATTAAATAACTTGGAAGTGCAAGAGTCGAAGATAATTTCACGAGTTTGTAGAGAAACTGGTAAGTAATTTCTTTTCCTTATTAATTCTCAATATTCAATTTGGAAATAAAATGAAAGATAAAATTTGCAAGATGAGATCTTTGGGGTCATGTTTCCATGTAAGTTCGAATATTTCTAGTGATTTAGACAAAGTTGTGGACACAAAATTGTTAAATGCTGATTTAGATGATTTTTGGAGGAGGTTGAGTGATCCGAATAAAAGTATATGGATGGAAGCCATTGATGTCAGTAAAATTTCCCTAGCTGATGTTTTCCCACCATCCATACACTCTCCTAAGCTCGTATGGTTGTGTGCTGAGAATTATGACCCAAAGAAGAAAGAAGTATTAGATGGAAGTGGAGAAAGGGTGATAAATTTAACACCAAGATTTTAGGGAAATATTAGGGCTACCAAGATTAGATCAACTAATAATTGTTGTAATTGAGTCAAGGCAAACTGATTATGATGTGAGGCATGAGGAATATGTAGGAATGTTAAATGCCTTTTGGCTGAAAGATAAAAGGCCATCTTTCAAGAGAATCTCCAAGATATTGACTAGGGCCATGTTTGTTGAGGAAGTTGAGGACCTCATTATGTTACTAAATAGAATGAAATGGTTAGAAGGAGATAATGATTTTCAAGAGTGGATGTTCCCTTTTATAATGGTTATCTTGGAGGAACAAGGAAATTTTTTTGGGGCAAGCTTCATATGAGCATCCATTCATTCTCAGCTTATGACTGTAGCTACAAAAACTATGATAGGTGAACTAGCTGGCATTAAATTCTATATGATGTCCTATCTCATTTATAACATTGCATGTTTCAAATCATTTCCTGAACTCCCACTACAAGAAAATTTTTAAAATCATAGGGTGTATGATGTGTATCCACAATTGAGATTGGACAGATGGAAAGGGAATTTCAAGTTAGTAAATGATGATTTCATTACCCCTGTAACGTGCCTTTTCAAACTAGAATGGAAACAATTTAGATTATCTCGCTAGTAATAGGCGACAATTCTAGAGTATGGCTGTACTTTTATACAATATAGATTCTCCACATACTTTAGGGTAAGTAGATTGGAAGGAAAATGTATGCACCCAATTTTGCACATGCCACATTGTCATAAAACGGTAACAAAAAGGTCCTTAATAATGATTCAAATCTTTTCAAAAGGTGGTCGAGCTCTTAAACCTACTTGCAGATATATTTTGTAGCCTAGATTGCCTTGTTTAGCCTTTACATGCTTTTTCCTAGATTCTTGCTTCATTTTAGGCTATTTTTGACCTTTAGTGTCAAACCGACACCCGTAGGGCAGCAGCTTTTGTAACCAAAGACCTTGAGAAAAGCGTCGATCCTATAATCACTGTCTATGTAGGGCGGCGATCTGTGCGTATTTTCCGAATGTTCACTCATGATTTATACGTGTGTAAATTAACTCCAGCTTTAATTTTTTGATGTTTTTCTTGGTCAAATTTCCTAAATTTAGGCTTTATTTTTTCATGTTTAACTCCTCTTTCACTTATGATTGTTGATTGCATAGTTAACTGCCTCTTCATGTGATGATTTGGAATCTCATTGCTGCCAAGTGTGCTTGTGCACTCTACAACTAAATTTCTATAAATTGATCACTTGTTTTCAAGAAAATGGCCAAAGAATTATTTTGTGCATCCTTACAATTATTAAGATGCCTTCTTTCCTACTAGAAACTTCATATCCCATCTTAGTGTTATAGTGTTATCTTTCTTCCACTTGCATTGTTCCAGACTACTAATTCAAGCTGCCCATTTCTCCAACACTTTCCTTCTATTGTTGTCACTACATTCCCAACCTCTAGACTCACATGGACATGAGGAACTGAAAGGATAAACTGAGGGGACCAAGTATCACACAACCAGATTTCCACTTTTCGTATTCCAGGTTGGAGTTGTTATTGGTTTTCATTCATTTCTTCAAATTTGTTAATTCTGAATCATATGCATTCAAATTATTCATATCAAATAGAGTAGAGAAATCATTGTCATAGTTACAAGCATTCAAATAGCTTCAAGCATCAATCCATATAGGAAAATCCTCTCGTTATTTTGTTGGGGAAGTTGCAGAGAAGAAAAGCATCGAAGAAGATCCGATTTCTTCTTTTGTTTCTGAGACATAACTGAGGTTAGATTTAAATTCATATTTAGAAAATATTTCATTTAAAATAAAATATATTTCCTTTATGCATAGATAAACATACACATCCGGTGTTTTATTTATTAAAGGATTTAGATTTAACTATAATTAATTAGTTAAAAGCTTTATTGTTATTTCCTCATTTCAACAGAAAACAACAAAAACATTTACTTGCATTAGATTAACTACCTTTCTTTCTTTATCCAGTTTATAACTTGAAAATACAAAAACATAGTGTATATTCCTTTCTTTAATTAGTTTTCTTCACTAGATTAATTCAATTATATCTTGCATGAAAATTATGGGCCCTAGAGAGCCCAGGGATTACATATTCAAACCAATAGTACCTTAGCCAAATATTTTGATAGCATTAGCAGACATAGATCAAGGTCTTAGAATTCACGTCTTCCAAACAACCATAGATCCACAAACAATCATTGAACAATTAAGAGAGTTAAACATTGAGGATGACAAAGCGTATGAGTTTTGGTCAAACCAACCCAACTATAGATTGCCTTGAAATTATTTAAACATTCACATCAATGAGAAAAAATTCCCATATGACTATAAACAGACCTGAATGAGAACAAACATTTGGTTATGACCCATTAGTTCTATAACCAGACGTAAGAGACCTTTTTACCAACATAGATACAAGATTATGCATACAAGTTGCTAGAACACCAGTGAGATATTCCAAGAAAATTGCACAACTCCTTGTCTTAAATGTAGAAGCTGAAAAATATTATGAGTATTGGATAGTTAGAAATAGAGTTTGATCATTCACATGACCATACAAGGACCCCAACAACCAAGAACATTCGAAGTGATCCTACAATCCCATAACCAAACATGTCGAATTATTTACTAACATTGACACGAGTCTATGCACATTGGTTTTTCGTACATCACCACTACCACCTGATATCATATCACAATTGAACACTATAAATGAGGAATCCCAACCATCTCTCACATTTTTACATGCTCCCGCCAACCGAATTTCATGAAGCCACACCTCTTTCACTTATTCCATGACCTGCCCTGCGGGCAGTTTATGAGGCTCCCATCGACTTCCCACAAATTCCACAACCGGTAGAAAGGATATCTATAGAGCTCAATATTGAATGGAGTCTTCATGTTTCCATCCTTTCTAATCCATCCATCTAACCCATACAAGTTAGAGAGGATTTCATTGCGCTTGACGAGAAGATTCCATTATTGTGAGTTAAAGACATTATATTGCCTTGATAGCTTTCCCATACCATTTCACCCACATTTCACTCATTAGCCACACACACATTTCCACATCGATTCCTTAGCACAACCTCAAGGAGTTAAGTGTAGGTGAAGGTCGCATGTCAATTTTCATTTGTACAAATTTGTGAACCCAACATGAAGAGCTAGTATCTTTTCGGTTCCATCTTCTTCATCCAATTTTCCTCTCTCCCATTATTTTACAGGATTTATATAACCCTCGAACATGTCGAGATGAGATGGATACGAGATGACCCATTTTTGGTCTAGAGGCATACTACTATCAAATGGGAAGACAACAACAAATCATCCTCACTATCTACATGGGCGTACAATTAGTCGGCCCAATCTGCATACCTCCTAAACTCCTCCTCAAGGACCAATAATGGATCCTTGGTTAGGATCAAGGAAATACCAAATTACACAAACACAATAGCCTAAGCTCTCAAGATCTAATAATATTAATTTTACTAAATATTCAAGCTCATCTCCTTGGGTTTTCTTTAAACATCCAATCAACATGTAGTCTGAGAAAATCCCATTTTTAGATGAGGATTATTTAGCGCGTTACGCCAGAAGTGAACAACATTTCCAAAATATGAGTCAAACTTTAGATAGGGTGTAAGGAAATGCATATGTTCTTGCTTCAAAACAACACCACTACCCCTCCCACAACAAATAATATTACTAATGAAGGGTGGAAAAATAAAGAAAACTTTATAGCAGGATATCACACTCCTCAGTAACCTACAAAGTTTCAACAAATAGCGTTGTTGGTCCGAAAATCTGTCGCGTGGACAGATCTATGGATAGACGGGCCAACGGTGTGCAGGGCTTAGCCCCTCTTTGAGACAGCAAAGCGAAACTGGTTTATTGCTACTTCTACTAGCAGGAACCTATGCAAGTCTCACAGATTCTGCCTTCGGGGGTTGGGATCTCATCCCAGTAGAGTGTTCTAGGCTGCGAAGAGAAAGGAATAAAAGAAGGAGAAGAGAAAGAACAGATCCGAAGGAAGAAAAGAAATGAGTTCCAAAGCGGAAGGGTCAGAAGATCTATGCTTTGGGCTTGGTAGTAAACAGAGCCAAACCTACTTGCATAAATAAACAAAGCAATACTGATAAACAAGTGACGGAAAAGTAGATATGAATTCAACAGAATAAACACATGCAGACCTAACATAAGAAAGATCTTAATGTATAACACAGTTATTGAGCACAAAGTCTGAATAATTGTATTAATTGTTTTTATCTGTTACAAGAAAGCTCAAAGTCTTTCTCTCCTCACTTCTATTTCTATCTGAAAAATGTTCCCCAAATACAACAAGTATTCTAGTATTTATAGAAAGTGAGGGAGAGAGAAGGCAAAATGGAGCCAACCACTTATTCACAAGATATTTACAAAATATCCAAAAGTCATGTTGACTTTGACAACTTGATGGATGACATCATCCCATGATGCAACATGGATGATGTCATCGTTTGTGCCAACACACTTCGATATTTCAAGAGAAAGTCGGAGAATAGAGGAGAGAAGAAGAAGAAGAAGAAGAAGAAGCTATTCATCATCATCATCCCGTGGCCTAAAAGGGGTCACCTGCTTTTGATGCCGATCAGAGATGAGATGTGGAACCGAGCGCGTATTCCAAGAACTTGCTGATCATCGCGCAAATTGATCCCGTGATGGATCCTCAGTGCCTTCACCGACAATTGCTTCGCAAGTTTCCCGCTCATCAATGAGCTTTTCTGGGACCTTGGAATAGTCTTTACCCGCCTCGATTAGGGACCCGGAAGTCTCTACAGCCCAAGAGGTTGTTGATGGATTCGATGTCGAAAGTGACTTCTCGCCCCGTCCTCGAGAAGCTAACTCCTTGAAAATTCGGATAGTATCGTCCACCGATCTCAAGGTGAGGGAAGGAGTGAGCAACCCCGAGTCATAGATAGAACAATCTTCTCCATTTGATGCATCGCATCCAGGCCTCTTCCTTCACCTTGTCTATCTTCTCTAACACAAATTCGAGCTGATCTATCCGATAGTCCAGAGTGGACATGGTCTTGCTGAGGGTCCTCGATGACCGAATACTCCAAACTTGACCAAATCTTCGACCAACAACAACATTTGTTGGAAGGCCTCGTGTTGGAGTCTCGGCGCTTTCGAGCTCTTCCGATACTCGACTTGCTAATGTTTGGAGTTCCTTATTCGCCTTCTCGATGTTCGTATAAACCGATATACTCGCGATCACCTTTTCACTATCCTTAAGGATTTGGCTCCTCCAAGCGTAAAACCATACCACCCCGCCGCCGATCTTTGAATATTCATTGATCTTCTCCCGACCGAGCAGCCAGAGTCTCGGTGGCAGCTTGTGGGAGGTGCACTTCCCATCTTCCGTAGGGCTTGAAGCAGTATTTATTCTGCTCCTTCGCAGCCTCTTTTCTTCCTTTGTTTCTCGAAGCTTTTCGCAGATTGCATCAATCATGAAAGAGCTTCCCCGAGACTTTCGAGGATGTCCCTATCAGTGACTTGGGTCACCGTGAAATCTGCCGAGACAGATCTTCTTTCTCTTTGTGGGATCGGGTAGGTAATTTCCATAACCCTCTCACCGCAGCTCTTCGAGAAGCGTGTAACCGCTTGTGCTTCTTTGCTCCTTTAGCCGGAATGATCGAAAAGTCCATCTGAGCGATGGGGACTTTCCTCTTTGGTCAAGCTCACCGAGAGATCCAAGCTGGTCCTATCAAGAAGGACCAGAGACAGAGGGGGAGGCAAAGAACGGTAGAAGAGGGGAAGAACGTGGAGACACGCGGCGGCGGCATTGAAAGAATAGCCAAGACATGCCTACGGAGGAAGGGAAACCGCAAACATGCAGAAGACATGGGAAGGGAAGGGAGCCCGGAAATGAGGGAAGAAATGGAGGAAGACAAATCAGCGAGAGAGGAGAAGATGGACGAAGAGGCAGGGGAGAGAGTAGAAGAAGGGGGAGAGGACACAACCAAAGGAGTGGTCAGCGACATCCGAGGAAGGGGAGGAAGAGAAGAAGGAGGGATAGAAGGGACCTCTCGTAGTCAGTAGCGATGCCGACATCCCGGGTGGATGGGCGTATAGGACTATCCTCTCACACCTTCCTTCTCCGCGAATCCAGTGGTTATTACTTGTTCAGCTCAAGGAAGAGGACTTTCGTGGGCTTCCTCCCGAATGGTGCTAGGCTCACCTTCCGCAGCCTTTGCCTTTTAGCCGCTTCTTTGACCTCGAGGTGCATTACCCAAAGGAGAAGTTGTAAAATCTACACCGAGGTAGATTAACCCATTCATGCGGCACCAATGCTCTGTTCTCCGCATAGTCTCCTCGACCCTCTCCTCGATTGTCCGAGGAGCCTTGCTTCACAATGTCCGGAAGGGCCAATCATCCCCTTCTCGTGTCATTATACACTTTGTCTACTTCGCCTTCCGTGGTTTGGAAGCCTTTGGGACAATGGCCACTCCGTAATGGATGATTTCCGTTAATGCTAAGCGAGAGTGATCCTTTCTTCTTCGAAAGTTCTACCTCATGGAGAACGCCAATGTAGATATCCTCAACTGAGGGACATGAATCGATCAAGCTTAGCCCTTGGTAGACAGCTCCTAGGGTCGAATGTGGGCCTCATGGGAAATCATGCTTTAGGTTGAGCAATTCTAGCTCAAAGAAACATCTCCTTCGCCTTGTGATAGCCGGAGCATGTGTAACGGCCTACCGTGAGGGGGAAAGGAGTTCCGCCTTCTTCTTTCTCTTGAGGCACTTTTCATGGTATGTGACGAGCCGTCTTGATAGTTCCAATAAAATCAGCTTTGGTCCAAAGATACCTTGGCAACCCGGTTGGTTCGCCCAAAAAGTTGACCGCCCTCGATAGGTGAATGTGGAAATCAAAGGGTGAACAAGGCCCCCACTTCTCTCGTGATCGCCACTATGTTTTTGGTCAGTCCGGCCATGAGTCAAATTTGGCCGCAATATGCACATGATGTGATAGAAGAAAACATCATTGATCTTAGCGAAGTGTTGATGTCAGCTTCCCAGCTTCACTTCTTGATAGTATTCATATATTTTGGCCTCGAGGCCAAGTTCCACTTCGTGCAGCCCTCGATAATCCCTTTCGACGCAAAGCAAGATACACTACGTAGGAGTTCATGTGGAACACTCCTCGTCAGAATGAATCACAGCAGCTTGCTCGGATATTGTGCCGCTTATTATCTCCCCTCAAAGCAGTAAACGCCGATCGGGCGATTCTTATTCATTGTTTCCAGTATCGCAAAGATCCACTTATGGAAGTAGTGAGCATCCGAAAGACCGAAGACTCGCTCAGAAGGTGATCAGATCACCGAGTTCCTCCGAGAAATCACTCCGGTGGATAGTTTGAGGCCACCGGTCACTACCTTCTTATTCTTGAGGTAGACCTCATTCATCAATCGCATGCACTTGTCTTCGTTGTCCTCCCAAGCCTTGAGGCATTCTTGCTGCCAATGTACCACATAGTTTCGGGTGGTGAGGGATGCCAAGCATCAACTCAAAGCGACGGCAAGAAGGTTTATAACTACCTCGCCTTGCTATTCTCGACACATCTTGTGTCTTTGTTGAAGGATCAGTGCAACAACCATCATAAACTCGTTATTAACAAAGACCGACAGAATCCCACCGGCGGCGCAGTGGCGCCGCCTATCAATTTATCCATCCATGGACTCCTTGTCACTTTCTCGAGTCCTTACCTGCACTCCTCTATGTCAATGTGGCCCAATCTGTAATCCCCGACATCCATATTACACTCGCCGTGATTCGGCATCCCGACCTCCGATATTTGTATTTCATTTCTTCTTCTCGTTAGCTTTGCCTTCCTCTCGGTTTGGTGGGTCTCTTTGACGTGAGACATGTGTTCTTCAAGGCTTATCTCGATGATCTCGCATGTAGAAGGAGCGAAACCCAATCCAAGAAGCTTGAATTAGTCATTTGATCTTCCATGGGAATACTAGCGAAGAAAGAGTTAGAACTTTTAAGGTTCTGGACGCAGGCGATGAAAAAAGTATATAACAGTCAATAGTCAAGGCGCACAGAAAAGGGTGCAACAGAGGTTAAGTTGGGCGCCAAAGGCGCATGGCGCATGGATGAAGCAGCATCGCATTATATAGGGGCGCACAGAAATGCATGTTACATTGAGATTTGGTGCGCCTTTGCGCATGGGCAGATTGTGCAACATGGAAAAAGGCGCGCTAAAGGTATATGGCGCGGCGCATGGAGGGTCTACACAACATCATGTACTTGCACTGGCGGAAGGTGCGCCCGCGCTGAGGTTTTACACTTGCTGCAAAAATAACTCTTGCGCTTGCATGGAAGCCGGGCGCGCCTTTCGCGCATAAGAGGGATGCAACAGGGGTAAAGGGTGCGCCAAAGTTTTTATGGAAGCGCGGGATTTAAACTTGCAGCATGTAAAAGGGGCGCGCTTCGAGGGCGCATGAATTTAAACTGCAGCAGGATGGCAGGGTGCGCCCTAGGCGCGGGTCTTGAGCATGTTGCATGGCGGGTAAGCGCGCGAGAGGGCGCGACTGCCTTGATTGAATAAGGCGCGCCAAAGGCGCCATTTGAAAAAGACTCTCCACTCAAATCATTCTTACTCATTTCCTCCACCTAAATAGTTACTTGGGCAAGTAAGGTTTTACAAAAGGTTTAATCAAGCCAAGCCATTCAAGAAAGCTCCCTTTACCAGCAGATCTGGAAAAAGGGAAGAAGAGGAGAGAAGAAAACGATGGAAAAGCTCAGGGGGAAACACCTAAACATACTCTTTTAAACACGCACTCAAACAGACCAAACATGTACTCAAAACACGAAAGCATGCAATGAAAAAGAGGATGAACCTCTTACCTTAAATATATGTTAAAATCGGAAAGCGGGTCCACAGGGCGAGATAATGACAGAGCAGAGCTGACAAATCCAGAGCGATCACGTGCTTGTCAAAATGAAATGAAAATGACATGGCGGGCACGGGTATATATAGAAAATTTGTCATTAATGCGCCACCAACTTTTGAAATGGCGCATGGAAACAAATTGCCGACATTGGGAAAGCGTGCGCCCTTTCGCGCGCATGGAAGGAAATGACAACAGAGAATGAGCGCGCCTTTGGCGCATCAAACGAGTTGTCGACATTTGGTTATGCTATGCGCCTTTGCGCACCAAAACTTGATGTAACAAAGATATTACGTGCGCCCTTCGCGCACCAAAACTTACTCAACATCCTTTCGCGCACCGAAAGACGTGCTAACATGGAAAACCATGCGCCAAAGGCTTTTAAGGAGGCGCATCAAAATTGATGTTGCAAGGAAAACCATGCGCCCACCAAAAGGCTCAAAAGACTAAGTTCAAAACTGAATTTCCCGGAAGGGATTTTACAATATTTTGAACGCCGAAGGATCCCTAACGAGGATCAAACAAAATTTTCGGTAAGGTTATCGGTAAAATTGCCCTTGTCAATTTTACGATAACAAATGCTCTTTCTGGGACTATCCCCGAGCAAACTCTGGGTAGAGAATCCCGATCACATGTGCCTATCCATTGGGTACGGAGTCAAAAACAAGGGGGACCGGAGGGAGAACAAAGGAAACACACAAAAACCGAAAGCAAACACACGACTAAAGCAAACGACAACTAAAATAAATCAGACAAAGAAGAGAGCAAGCTCTACTTCCCGAAGATCTTGAGATGTTGCCCGCTATAGGGAAGCGGAGCTCACCTCCATCCGATATGAGAGATAGAAACTATTCTCTCCATTGAGTTGCTTGATTTTGAAGGGCCCTCTCCATAGGGAATCAAATTTTCCGTGCATACCCTTTGGCTCTCTTCGCTTGTCCCGCAGAAGGACGAGATCTCCCACTTCAAAATTCCTCTCGCTTGGCCTTCTTGTCGAAAAGCTTCTTCACTTGATTCTCGATGTTCAAGATCCTCGTAGACCACCCTTACTCTCTTTTCTTCAAGTTCCGCAAGGTACATGATTCTCTTTTCCAGAACTCAAAAGTTTCATCTTCGATTGCTCGCGCTGCCGCGAGAGCAGAAGTTCCGCAGAAATGGGAAGTTCGGCATCGCTGCCATATAACACTTGAAAAGGTGACATGCCGAGGATCTCTTGGGGTAATGCGGTCCGCCCACAAAGCATCGTACAAAGACTTGTGCCACATCCGCTGATTTTCATCTACTAATTTCCGTATGATGGTCACCAAGTTCTTATTACTCGGATTCTCGCCCACCATTTCCCCCGAGGATAATAACTGAGGCATGTGCTAAAGTTATCCCATATTCATAGCAAAAACTAATAACTTCCCGAAGAAGAGAAGTTAGAAGCATTATCAAGAACGATTTTATTTGGAATGCCAAACCCGACAATGATATTTTCCTTGATAAAACGCAAACCACCTCGTAAGTGGCATGCTTGATGTATGGCCTCCACCCATTTAGTGAAGTAATCACTGCCGTGAGGACATAGCTATGTCCAAAGACTCGATTGAGGATTGAGTGCACCAATAAAATCAATTCCCCATCGCCCAATGGTTCATTGATAATGACCGCCTTAGGGGAGGGCAGCCAACTTGGGCTTGCCGACGAATCAATTGACAGGGTTCACATTTTGCCACCCAGGTAGCCGCATCTTGAAAGAGCGCCGCCAAGAGTACCGCTCGAATGATCTTGTGTGCTGTCACTAAGAAGAAAAATGGCCTCCACAGCCGAATTGTGAAAACTTTCCAGCAGCTTTTACTTGCTCAGGGCTTGTCAACACATCGCAGAAGACACCGTCTATCCCGCGCTTATATAAACCGTCATCCCAGATGACATACTTAGCTGCCCTGAGCTTTACAGTACGCTTCTCCTTTACAGTTAGGTGCATCGGGCATTCGCCGTAGGTAAGGAAGAAAGCAATGTCGGAGTACCATTCGTCACTGGTTGAAACAAACAAAACCAGAGGCAGAGAATCAGGCCCTTCTAGAGGGGTTTGCTCTTCATTGGTACAATTTTCTCTTTCATCAGGATTTTCTGAACCCTTGTTCTCAGCCATTAGCTGACACAGGCCTTTACCCCTCACCAGCTTGGTGGGTTTAATATCTAGGTCATATTCCTGGACCTTTGCGATCCAATTCCCTCTCAAGCTTCCTAACTCCTGCTGAGTTAGAATTGACTTCACCGCAGTTGTCGAAACCAAAGACCACCGTATGCGAGTTCAGAATGTAATACCTGAAATTCTTCACCGCTTTGACAACGGCAAAGGCGTGCTTTTCTAATTGAGTCATCTTCAACTCGTGGGGCTTGAGGGGAGAACTCATGAATGCAATCGGGGATTCAATATCCTCTGAATTCTTTTGCATTAGGATTGCAGACACAGTATGTTCGGAGGCGTAACTATACATAATGAAGTCTTTGGAGAAATCTGACATACCAGACCGCGCATGAGCAATGTGTTTTTATCTCTTCAAACGACCTTTTCCCTCTTCACTCCATCTCGAAAGTGGGTGACCCTTTCATCATGTTCAAGATGTGGCGGGTCTTCTCAAAGAAAATCAGTGGACAAAACGCCTAAGAAAGTTCACCTTTCCGAAGAAAGAATGAACACCATTCTTGCTTGTAGGCGAGTAAGGCTTTGATAGCCTTAACTCTTTCGGCATCAATCTTAGCTCCTTCTTTGCTAACCACATGGCCTAGCAATTTCCTTCAAGAACCCCAAAAATGACTTTTTAGGATTTAGGAAATCCCATGTTCTCGACACTGCCAATACTTGCTCCAAGTGATCACAATGATCACTTCGTGCTTGAGAACACGGTTAAGTCATCTAGATAAACTACAATGACTTTTCCCATCATGCCTTTAAATGCGAAATCCATGGCCCGCCGAAAAGTGGCACCAAATGGCTTGTTAGGCCGAAAGGCATCCCACAGGCAAATGTACCCCATGGAGTAGTGAATGCTGTTTTGAATTGATCTTCAAAGCGAGACTTCAACTGATTATAGCCTCGAAAACCGCAAGCATGATAAGATCTCCACCCGGCCATCGCTCATGCGTAACTTGGTCCATTATGGGAAGAGGGTAGTTGTCTTTCAAAATGAAGCTTGATTCAAGTTTCTAAGTCTACGCAGATGCGTATTTCACCGCTTTTTCTTGCATCGCGCACAATGTTTGCCACCCAAGTGTCATGGATGGATAGGGAAGATGATTCTCAAGCGCCAAGATCTTCTCGAATTTCGCCCGAATGGTGCCCGAAACCTTGGGATTATAATGCCTTTGCTTCCGACTTCAAGGCTTTGGCATCTTCTTTCAAAGTGGTATATTATGCCGAACGTCCTCTCGCTTGAAGGACTTTAAATCGCATAGACCATGCCAATACATCCATATATCTTTTCAAAGAACTTGACAAATTTCCGCTTTTCTTCCTCGCGTGCAACATTTCCCGATGTTCACGAATTGCGGATGTGCCTCAGAACCTATATTGACTGGTTCTGTCTCTGGAGATGAGCTAGGATCATCTCGCCTTTTCTTTTTCACAAAACGGTCATGCCTGTCAAACAGGCGCTCCAGAGAAACCAGGCCCTTCGGGATTTTATTTCCCTTAAGCTGACAAATGCCATCGCTCTCCTTTGTTTCGTGGTTTTGACTGTTGATTGATTCACGGCATGGAGAGGTGGATCCTTCAAAATACAACTCATCAAAATTTTCTGATTTTTCTAGAAAGGCAATGAGGTGATTATCATCGTTGAATACCTGCCAATGCTGAGAGTTGTCTGGCACGCTTGGGCGGAAAACCACTTCAATGGTGTATTTGTTTGTTTTCAAACCCGGGTGCGGGAGCATGAGAGATGCTGAAACAGCCAACGAATCAGCCATGTCATTTTGAGCTCTTGGAATCGCTCCTATTGAAAAGGCATCAAATTCCTCAATGCTGTCCCATACTGCATTACGGTAGTGCCTGAGCCTTTCATTTTTTACTTGGTAAATCCTTTTGACCTGATTTACAACTAGCTCGGCATCACCTTGAACTTTTAGATTTTTTATTCCTCTTTCCTTTGCGGCTTGCATACCGAGTAAGAGAGACTCATACTGCAAGATTGTTAGTGTTGAAAAACTGCAATTTGAAAGAGAGAGGAATGACCTCCTCCTCAGAGATATTAGCACAACCCCAGCCGCCACATCCACTAGTTGCGCAATGCCATCAAATCACAAGGTCCGACCTTATTAAGGTCCTTTTCTTGAATGAAAACTTCCTTTGTATCCGCCTCTGGTGGATAAGAAGTAGTTCCCATCCCCGATGATTCAAAAGGATTTGGGCTTTGGGGTCTTCGTGAGCTAGTGACCAAGTATTTCTTTTGGGATTCCGGCTTCAAAGTTTGCATTACGCCTTTGACTCGAATTCTAGCTTTAGACCACCATATGAATTTCTCCACCAACTTCGCCGCAAAAGCTCCTTCCCAAAGAAAATTCCATAGGTCGCCGGAATGTCACCGATAAGGACGGTCATTTTTACCCTCTTTTCGTGGAATGCCGCGAACGCGAATCAAGCTTTTTGATTTGACCAATCAATGGCACTTGCTTGGTTTCCAATGAGTAGCATCCGCCAAAGGCTTGGTAAGAGTGAGGCCCAAAGCATGGGCGACTTTCGCCGCATGACGTTATCTCAAGCTCCGAATCAATTATACAGCTTGCTCAACTTATGGCCATTGATTAGAGGGAGAGATAGAAAGGCTCTATCTTGCTCGATGCGATGTTGAGGCAACATTTATGTGGGATTCAGGAGGAGTGGAAAGGATTCCTTTAGGGGAAGCCTCGATTAGATATAACAAATTTGACTTTGGATATACTTAGTCAATCTTACAAGTCTTTCGGGGTTTGACCAAGATACTCACTTTCCGACATTTGATCTTGGTCTTTTTGCATGATCTATTATATCAAATGCGGTTAAGGGTCATAAGGTAAAGGAATGAGTCCTTCACCCCGCGATGATGGAATAGGGTTACCGATCTTGATAGGAATATGAGAGGGCAACTGAGGAGAGATAGGTGGAAAAGACTTCTTTGCAAAAGATTTAACAGGAGTTGAGCGGGAAGAGGATTACCTCTTTTAACAATGGTTGGAGGCGCGCTTGACACGGCCTTCTCTTTCTCGCGTATGGGCAGCAACTTCTCGCTTCTTTTCCTCATGAGCGGTAAAAACAGCGTAGGATTGTCCGCTTGCATAGCCTCACGTACTCTCTTCTTCATCAGATTCGTCCTCATCAAATTCCATGTATCCAATTGTGGAGTCGCCAGTCGGTTCACCGACATCTTGATCATCTTCGCCTTGGAGCGAAGGTTCTTCATAGTACTGCTCTTCTTCTTCAATCTCGGCCAGAGCATTGACCGGAGGAGCTTCAAGCGCCAACCGTGGAGCAGCTGCAGGCAAGCGCGGCCTTTGTGAAGCGTTGTTAGGAACAAAATTCCTCCGCGGGATATCCCGATACGAGGAACTGGGAGAGGCCTGGGCCAGCTGCTTTTTAGTGCAAGCAAATCATTCGCCATTTTTTGGAATGCTGGATCAGACGAAGTGGTAGGCGAAGGGCCCAAAGACTTAGGCTTTACTGATTCCTTTCTTAACTCGCCAGATATTATCGATTGTCTTCTATACGGATGGCAGCAGCCTGAGCGAGAGGTAGAGTAGCTACTCGCTCTTGAAGGAGTAAGAAGCTAACTTTTGAGCTCATGGCATTTACGAAAAAACACTTCTGGTTCTCCGGTGTTGGAAGCATGGCAGTAGGGACACGGTTGATTAGCGCATTGAACCGGGCGACAAAATCGCGCATGGTCTCATTTGCCTCCTTCTTCAGATGAGTGATTCGTGACAATAAAGTAAATGCATCTTCTGAAGGCTTATACCTGTCTTCAAAAGCGTCCCGCAAAGTTGCCCAACTAGTGATAGATCCGGCCGGCAAATGCTGAAACCATTCAGCTGCAGGCCCTTGTAGAGTTTCTAGAAAAAGGCGAACTGACACATCTTCATGAGTCACATCCAAAATACTGCATGACATAATGAAAGCAGAAATGTGGGAATCCGTGCTTTGATTTCCGCTCCCGTCGAATTTAGGAAAATTCTTTCGATTTCCGTGAGGGAGTGCGTGAACTGGATGTGGTAAAGCCAACGGACCCATAAGCGCTTTCCCATGGTACCGCCATCTGAAAAGCCGGAAAGAGAACACGAGCTGGAAGTGTAGTTCCGCTGAGTAGCAAAGCACTACAAAGGGATGTGGATGCTTCTGGCAAAAGACTTTTTCTTCGTGAAGGCGAGACACTCCTGGATGACCGGCTAGCTGAGCTTAGCGCTGAAAAACGTGCCGGTGTTACGCTGAAATTGTGCCTCTGAAGCAGATCGAAAGTAGGATCAGCTTCTCCACGGGCTCTTCTGCTGCGCGTAAAAGGTTCACTCGCCAGTGTACCTTTCAGATCTGCAATATTACAGCGCAGATTTAAACTTTATTTTTGGGTGTACTTGCTGATTTTCTGGTTTTTCTGACAA
Organism: Taxus wallichiana var. yunnanensis; assembly: GCA_018340775.1. Taxonomy (NCBI): domain Eukaryota; kingdom Viridiplantae; phylum Streptophyta; class Pinopsida; order Cupressales; family Taxaceae; genus Taxus; species Taxus wallichiana. The sequence continues at coordinate 278,426,483 of CM031244.1, forward strand.
AAACCAGCAGCATGCACTTTTCTGGATATTTGAAAATTATCCTCTTCAGAAACCGATTGCGGTTATATGATAAATAACAGCGAGGATAAGATGGAGGGAAGATAGTAAGCTGATTTTTCAGATCTGGTTTTTAATTTTCAGAGGGTTTAGAACATTTCAGAAAATAGTTAAAAACTCAGATCTACGGAAAATGATGATTTTTGATAAAAACTCAGCGAACTAAAGATATGTAACAGGCCCAGATCTATGATTCTCAGAAGAAAATTTTCAATTTCGAGTACTTTTGCAAATTTTTAGGATTTTTAACAAAAAGGTTTAGATTTGCAAAACCGGCAAAGAACTCCGCTGATTTTCTCTCGATTTTTTTTTTACTACCAAAGATAGATCCGATGATTTATCTCTTTCGTTGGCAAAAATCTGTTAGAAAATCCGATCCCCAGCGGAGTCGCCAAAAACTGTTGGTCCGAAAATCTGTCGCGTGGACAGATCTATGGATAGACGGGCCAACGGTGTGCGGTGGCTTAGCCCTCTTTGAGACAAAGAAAGTGAAACTGGTTTATTGCTACTTCTACTAGCAGAACCTATGCAAGTCTCACGATTCGCCTTCTGGGGTTGGGATCTCATCCCAAAGAGAGTGTTCTAGGCTGCAAGAGAAAGGAATAAAAGAAGGAGAAGAGAAAGAACAGATCCGAAGGAAGAAAAGAAATGAGTTCCAAAGCGGAAGGGTCAAGATCTATGCTTTGGGCTTGGTAGTAAACAGAGCCAAACCTACTTGCATAAATAAACAAAGCAATACCGATAAACAAGTGACGGAAAAGTAGATATGAATTCAACAATAAAAACACATGCAGCACCTAACATAAGAAAGATCTTAATGTATAACACAGCTTATTGAGCACAAAGTCCAATAATTGTATTAATTGTTTTTATCTCACACAAGAAAGCTCAAAGTCTTTCTCTCCTCACTTCTATTTCTATCTCAAAATGTTCACCCAAATACAACAAGTATTCTAGTATTTATAGAAAGTGAGGGAGAGAGAAGGCAAATGGAGCCAACCACTTATTCACAAGATATTTACAAAATATCCAAAAGTCATGTTGACTTTGACAACTTGATGGATGACATCATCCCATGATGCAACATGGATGATGTCATCGCTTGTGCCAACACACTTCGATATTTCAAGAGAAAGCCGGAGAATAGAGAGGAGAAGAAGAAGAAGAAGAAGAAGAAGAAGCTATTCATCATCATCATCCCGTGGCCTAAAAGGGGTCACCTGCTTTTGATGCCGATCGTGAGATGAGATGTGGAACCGAGCGCGTATTCCAAGAACTTGCATGATCATCGGCACAAATTGATCCTGTGATGGATCCTCAGTGTTTTCACCGATTGCTTTCGCAAGTTTCCCGCTCATCAATGAGCTTTTCTGGGACCTTGGAATAGTCTTTACCCGCCTCGATTAGGGACCCGATGAAGTCTCTACAGCGCAGGGTTGTTGATGGATTCGATGTCGAAAGTGACTTCTCGCCCCGTCCCGAGAAGCTAACTCCTTGAAAATTCGATAGTATCGTCACCGATCTCAAGGTGAGGGAAGGAGTGAGCAACCCCGAGTCATAGATAGAACAATCTTCTCCATTTGATGCATCGCATCCAGGCCTCTTCCTTCACCTTGTCTATCTTCTCTAACACAAATTCGAGCTGATCTATCCGATAGTCCAGAGTGGACATGGTCTTGCTGAGGGTCCTCGATGACCGAATACTCCAAACTTGACCAAATCTTCGATCAACAATAAACATTTGTTGGAAGGCCTCGTGTTGGAGTCTGGCGTTTTCGAGCTCTTCTGATACTGGACTTGCTAATGTTTGGAGTTCCTTATTCGCCTTCTCGATGTTCAGGTATAAACTGATATACTCGGCGATCACCTTTTCACTATCCTTAAGGATTTGGCTCCTCCAAGCAGAAACAACCATACCCTGCTCGCCGATCTTTGAATATTCATTGATCTTCTCCCGACCGAGCAGCCTCAGAGTCTCAAGGCAGCTTGTGGGAGGTGCACTTCCCATCTTCTCGTAGGGCTTGAAGTGTATTTATTCTGCTCCTTCGCAGCCTCTTTTCTTCCTTTGTTTCTGGCTTTTCGCAGATTGCATCAATCATGGAAAGAGCTTCCCCGGAGACTTTCGTGAGGATGTCCCCATCAGTACTTGGGTCACTCATGAAATCTGCCGAGACAGATCTTCTTTCTCTTTGGTGGGATCGGGTAGGTAATTTCCATAACCCTCTCACCGCAGCGCTCTCGAGAAGCGTGTAACCGGCTTGTGCTTCTTTGCTCCTTTAGCCGGAATGACTGAAAAGTCCATCGGAGCGATGGGGACTTTCCTCTTTGGTTGGCTCAGCTGCTGAGAGATCCAAGCTGGTCCTATTGAAGAAGGACCAGAGACAGAGGGGGAGGCAGCAACGGTAGAAGAGGGGAAGAACGTGGAGACACGCGGCGGCGGCATTGAAAGAATAGCCGAAGACATGCCCACGGGAGGAAGGGAAACCGCAGCTGCAGAAGACATGGGAAGGGAAGGGAGCCCGGAAATGAGGGAAGAAATGGAGGAAGACAAATCAGCGAGAGAGGAGAAGATGGACGAAGAGGCAGGGGAGAGAGTAGAAGAAGGGGGAGAGGACACAACCAAAGGAGTGGTCACGACATCCGAGGAAGGGGAGGAAGAGAAGAAGGAGGGATAGAAGGGACCTCTCGTAGTTGAAGGCGATGCCGACATCCCGGGTGGATGGGCGTATAGGACTATCCTCTCACAATTCCTTCTCCGCGAATCCAGGTTATTACTTGTTCAGCTCAAGGACGAGGACTTTCAGGGGCTTCCTCCCGAATGGTGCTAGGCTCACCTTCCGCAGCCTTTGCCTTTTAGCCGCTTCTTTGACCTCGAGGTGCATTACCCAAAGGAGAAGTTGTAAAATCTACACCGAGGTAGATTAACCCATTCATGCGGCACCAATGCTCGTTCTCCGCATAGTCTCCTCGACCCTCTCCTCGATTGTCCGAGGAGCCTCGCTTCACAATGTCCGGAAGGGCCAATCATCCCCTTCGTGTCATTATACACTTTGTCTACTTCGCCTTCCGTGGTTTGGAAGCCTTTTGGGACAATGGCCACTCCGTAATGGATGATTTCCGCAATGCTAAGCGAGAGTGATCTTTTCTTCCGAGTTCTACCTCATGGAGAACGTCAATGTAGATATCCTCAACTGAGGGACATGAATCGGATCAAGCTTAGCCCTCGGTAGACAGCTCCTAGGGTCGAATGTGGGCCTCACTGGGAAATCATGCTTTAGGTTGAGCAATTCTAGCTCAAAGAAACATCTCCTTCGCCTTGTGATAGCCGGAACATGTGTAACGGCCACCGTGAGGGGGAAAGGAGTTCCGCCTTCTTTCTCTTGAGGCACTTTTCATGGTATGTGACGAGCCGTCTTGATAGTTCCAATAAAATCAGCTTTGTCCAAAGATACCTTGGCAACCTGGTTGGTTCGCCCAAAAAGTTGACCGCCCTCGATAGGTGAATGTGGAAATCAAAGAACAAGGCCCCCACTTCTCTCGTGATCGCCACTATGTTTTTGGTTGTCCGGCCATGAGTCAAATTTGGCCGCAATATGCACATGATGTGATAGAAGAAAACATCATTGATCTTAGCGAAGTGTTGATGTCAAGTTCCTAGCTTCACTTCTTGATAGTATTCATATATTTTGGCCCGAGGCCAAGTTCCACTTCGGTGCAGCCCTCGATAATCCCTTTCGACGCAGCAAAGATACACTACGTAGGAGTTCATGTGGAACACTCCCGTCAGAGCGAATCACAGCAGCTTGCTCGATATTGTGTCGCTTATTATCTCCCCAGCAGAAACGCTGATCGGGCGTATTCTTATTCATTGTTTCCAGTGTATCGCAAAGATCCACTTATGGAAGTAGTGAGCATCCGAAAGACCGAAGACTCTCGCTCGTGAAGGTGATCAGATCACCGAGTTCCTCCGAGAAATCACTCCGTGGATAGTTTGAGGCCACCGGTCACTACCTTCTTATTCTTGAGGTAGACCTCATTCATCAATTGCATGCACTTGTCTTCGTTGTCCTCCCAAGCCTTGAGGCATTCTTGCTGGCTAACAGCCACATAGTTTCGGTGGTGAGGGATGCCAAGCATCAACTCAAAGCGACGGGCAGTAAGGTTTATAACTACCTCGCCCTTGCTATTCTCGACACATCTTGTGTCTTTGTTGAAGGATTGTGCAACAACCATCATAAACTCGTTATTAACAAAGACCGACAGAATCCCACCGGCGAAGTGCAGGGCGCTGCCTATCAATTTATCCATCCATGGACTCCTTGTCACTTTCTGAGTCCTTACCTAGAATTCCTCTATGTCAATGTGGCCCAATTCAGAATCCCTGACATCCATATTACACTCTGCCCGTGATTCGGCATCCCGACCTCTCGATATTTGTATTTCATTTCTTCTTCGTTAGCTTTGCCTTCCCTCTTGGTTTGGTGGGTCTCTTGCTTGACGTAGACATGTGTTCTTCAAGGCTTATCTGATGATCTGCATGTAGAAGGAGCGAAACCCAATCCAAGAAGCTTGAATTAGTCATTTGATCTTCCATGGGAATACTAGCGTAAGAAAAGTTAGAACTTTTAAGGTTCGGGACGCAGGCGCATGAAAAAAGTATATAACAGGCTGAATAGTCAAGGCGCACAGGAAAAGGGTGCAACAGAGGTTAAGTGGGCGCCAAAGGCGCATGGCGCATGGATGAAGCAGACTGCATTATATAGAAGGGCGCACAGGAAATGCATGTTACATTGAGATTTGGTGCGCCCCTTGGCGCATGGGCAGATTGTGCAACATGGAAAAAAGGCGCGCTAAAGGTATATGGCGCGCGCATGGAGGGTCTACACAACATCATGTACTTGCAACTAAGGTGCGCCCGCGCTGAGGTTTTACACTTGCGCAAATAACTCTTGCGTTGCATGGAAGTCAAGCGCGCCTTTGGCGCATAGAAGAGGGATGCAACAGGGGGGTAAAGGGTGCAAGCGCCAAAGTTTTAATGGAAGGCGGGATTTAAACTTGCAGCATGTAAAAGGGGTAGCTTTGAGGGCGCATGAATTTAAACTGCAGCAGGATGGCCGGGTGCGCCCTAGGCGCGGGTCTTGAGCATGTTGCATGGCGGGTAAGCGCGCCGAGGGGCGCGACTGCTTTGATTGTAACAAGGCGCGCCAGTGCGCCATTTGAAAAAAGACTCTCCACTCAAATCATTCTTACTCATTTCCTCCACCTAAATAGTTACTTGGGCAAGTAAGGTTTTTACAAAAGGTTTAATCAAGCCAAGCCATTCAAGAAAGCTCCCTTTACCAAACAGATCCGGAAAAAGGGAAGAAGAGGAGAGAAGAAAACGATGGAAAAGCTCGGGGGAAAGACTTAAACATATCTCTTTTAAACACGTACTAAAGCAGACCAAACACGTACTAAAAACACGAAAGCATGCAATGAAAAAGAGGATGAACCTCTTACCTTAAATATATGTTAAAATCGGAAAGCGGGTCCACAGGGCGAGATAATGACAGAGCAGAGCTGACAAATCCAGAGCGATCACGTGCTTGTCAAAATGAAATGAAAATGACATGGCGGGCACGGGTATATATAGAAAAACTTGTCATTAATGCGCCACCAACTTTTGAAATGGCGCATGGAAACAAATTATTTATTGGGAAAGCGTGCGCCTTTGGCGCATGGAAGGAAATGACAACAGAGAATGAGCGCGCTTTGGCGCATCAAACGAGTTGTCGACACGAAGCTATGTGTGCGCCTTTGCACACCAAAATTGATGTAGCAAAGATATTACGTGCGCCCTTCGCGCACCAAAACTTGCTCAACATCCTTTGCGCACCGAAAGACGTGCTAACATGGAAAACCATGCGCCAAAGGCTTTTAAGGAGGTGCATCAAAATTGATGTTGCAAGGAAAACCATGCGCCCAGCCCAAAGGCTCAAAACAAAATTTTGAACGCGAAGGATCCCTAACGAGGATCGAAACAAAATTTTCGGTAAGGTTATCGGAAATTGCCCTTGTCAATTTTGCGGGATAACAAGCGTACGTAAAAAAACACACTCTTCTATCATTTGGAAAAGTCATCTTGGCATTAGTGAATAAGGTTAAGATTAAAAATTTCTCAAAATACTCAAGCTTCATATGCTAGGTAGGGAAATATTCCCCTTTATCCACAAAACTATGGCCAAGTTCCTACTACACCAAATCATATGATTTACACGGTAACTCCTAGCCTCGGGATCTTCTCACTAGGTCAAGTACCTTGGGTATGCCCCCATGCTACGTATGGATATCCACAATAGGCACTAGCTGGAAGTGCATTCTCAAATGCCATCCCAACTGGAAATACAATGTTCCCTAGATTTGTGCCTCCAAATCTATACCAAAATAATGTTCCCCCCTACGTACACATGTATTCTAAGTCATCACAGGGGGACATGTACTCTTACCCATATGGTCAGCCATAGGGGATTCCTTATGCCCCAACAAATGTATATGTTACACCATACCAACAACCAATTCCACCTCCACCTCCCCAACAAGGATCATCAATGGTTGAATCCTACGTAGGTAGGTACCTACTGTAATATCTTAAAGATCCCCTTGACTTTTCCATACAGAGTGTCATTCTCCCAAGGCCTCTACCAAATCTTCCAAAATTTAAATGGGAGGGAGATTTGAATGCACACATTAAGGCATATGCAACTACCATTTGAGATTTTCTCCCATGGGATGCAGTCATTACAAATATCTTCCCTAATAATTTAGAAGGTATTGCTCTCGATTGGTATTATAGGATACCAGAGGCTTCAATACACTCTTTCAAATAACTCATGTATGATTTTATTAAATCTTTTGACATGAATAAATTTATAAGGACATGAATCAAGGAATTCCTTCACATAAAACAAGAACATAACAAGTTTTCCACACATTTTATCCAGAGATGGCGATAAGTCCTCTACTCTTTAGCAAGCATGCCTAATATGGATCAAATAGAGCTCTGGTGACTATCCCTTCATTCTCTTAACTAAGAAACAAAGGAGGATGCCCAGAATTTCCCACTTAAAAGCTATGAAGAGGTGTTAGAGGGTGCTCTTTGGATAGATCAAATAGCAATAGACAATGTTCACAAGACCTATGACTCTAACAAGAGGTTGATCACTCCTAATCAAGGTAACTCAAGTTACCCAAACAATACAAATAATAACCAAGGGCCTAAGTTTCTCAATAAAAATAGTGGTGTTACAACCGACAAAAGATTACTAATCAAAAAAATCCAACATTGTTAATACCCTAAATACAAATAACGGTAACAAAAATAATTATAACAATCAAATGAGCAACAACTTTTCTCCCACGATTAACATAGTGGACTTAAATCTTCCATAATAATAATAACAACAACAATAACAACACCAACAACACTTTTAGGCTCAAGGCCTAGATAGTATTCAAGTGGGTACTTGAATAAATTTCCAAATCAAGGGAAATGGCCTCCAAATTTCAACTACAATAACCAATAGCTAAACAATAATAAAAACTTTGGGCCATAACAAAATACAAACTAGATACCTTGGGATTATGATACCAAATTATATTTTTGTTTCCATAGGGTCCAAGGACGGGATTATAATAAGTGTTTATAGCAATTACCTGAAGACCAAAGATAACTCTTTATTGACATGTTTTTGTAAATCCTATGACACCTACTCAAAACACTTGCATGGGGCATGTGCGCCCTAAAATTTCCCACTCATAATCTTCAATGATCCTTTCCCAACACATCCCAATAATGGTAAGCTAGACCCCAATGGATCAAACAAGGGTATCATGGTGGGAAGCAATGATCATGAAGCTTTGACTTCATCAAACCCATTGCCGCACCTCCATTGGATGGCCATCGACAGACTAAGATAGTGGGTCTTATAAAGCTAGAGATTGAGCCCCAGATAAATGTTGCCACTAGAACTAGAGATTATTCTTCGCAGCCTATTCTAATTTACCCATATATATCAAATGATATTCATGAGACGCTTGCAAAGTTGGTAGGGGCTTATGACTTGATCAATGACCTAAAAATACCTTTTCTCACATCTCCTTCTTGGACTTGTTAAAGAACTCCCCTTCTCATAGAGTTGATTTATTGGAAGCATTAGGTCTTAGACATTTGATCAACGTCACTCCTCCTTTGGAGGCACAGATAAACCATATATACTTTGATTTCTATCCTCCTAGGCAGCCAGAAAGAGATGTCGGATTTGTATTTGACATCACTAAGATGCCCATAGATGCTGAAATAACATGTAGAGGTGATCTAACTTTGTATCTATAGGTTTGTATTTATAATAACTATGTAAAGTGCATGAGAATCGATGATGGGTCATCATTTAACATTGTCCCGTTCTCTTTTTGGATAAAATAACTACTCTTCAATGAGAAACACACTAAGAGGTTATGATAGCCTTGAGGAAACATCAATTGGAAATATAGTCCTTCCGATGACCCTGGAACCCAAGACAATCCTCACATAGTTTTATGTTAAAGACCAGGAAACCAACTATAATGTGATCCTTGGCCATCCTTGGATACATTGCATGAAGGAAATTCCCTCTATTTTGTTTCACAAACTAATATTCTTATACTTGGGGAAGGTCTTCATTACACAAGGTGACCCAAATACCCTCGACATACACCTATCTAACATAAAGAAAAGACCAAGAGTACATTTTGAGTTCAAAATCCCCAGAACCAATTAAACAAACCAAAAAGTTTAACACCAGAAGCTAAACTAATTCCTACAATGGAGTTAGAAACTACTGGCTTGATCAAGGGATTCCTACGGTCAAGGATGAAACTATTTTCATAGAGATAGTCTCAACAGAAACCACAACGAAGATTTTTGAGCTATTGGAGAATGATTTACCCATTCTCCTTCTATTTGATTCCATGGGCATAAGACATGCCCTAGGACTCGTCTCTCTTCCAGCTAATGGGATCTGCATGGTGGAAGTTTCAGAAGCAAAGGAAGAGGATACAAAGAATGATCCAACTTCAATATTCCCAAGAAACTATTGGAATCTCCACTTCGATTGAGAAAAGTGCCACTTTGGCACTGGGGCAAGTGTGATCTTCACTTCTTTGGAAGGGAAGGTCATTCCTTTTTCCTTTAAACTAGATTTCAAATGCACAAACAATGGTGTAAAATACAAGGCTCTCCTTCTTGGTCTCATAGTAGCCAAAAGGATCTACACTTGTAACATTAGAGTATTGAGTGATTCATAACTAGTCAAAAATCAAGTTTCAAAAGCATATAAGACTAGGGTGAAACACCTACAACTCTACAAAAATGTGGTGCTTAATTTGAAAAAGGTTTTGACTTCATCTCAATTGAAGCCATTCCACGAGAACAAAACCTTCTCACAGACTCCATAGCCACTTCGCTTCTCTCTTTTGTCTGAGAAAGGAGTTAGAAGGAAATATTTTCACATTTTCAGTTCATGCAGAACCCTTAGTGTACAAAGTACTTGAGAAATCCAATCTTATCGTACATTGAGGTAGAGAATGAGACTTTAACCGTAGACTATGCAGAAAATGATGAAGCTATCTTAGGGTATCTTAACACCTACATGGATTTACATCCCCAACACCATAAGAGAGGCTTTTCTCTCATTCCTCACTCGTCCTCCTATTTTGGAGATCACACGATGGATCCTCCCTCCTCAGAAGGCCTAGAAATTTATGAGGTAGAAGAGGAGGGGAATTAGAATTACTTCCGGCCCCGCCTGGGTTTGAAGATGGTAATGCCTCTTTGATCGAAGTGACTATTGACATTAATATTAGGATGGAGGAAGATCCAAAAGTAATGAAGCTAGGTTCTTCACTCACCCCTGAAGAAGTTGAGATACACATGAAAATATTTAAGGAGAACTCAAAATCCTTTGCATTTAGCTACAAATAAATGATGAGAATTTCTCCACATGTAGCAATTCATAACCTAATGACTAGGTCCGACACAAAGCCCATCAAGAAAAAATATAGACCAATGAAACCAAAGGTGGTGTTGATGGTCAAAGAGGAAGTGATGAAACTCCTACAAGTGGGGTTCATTAAACTAGTTGATTACTTAATGTGGGTATCAAATATCATTCCTATGTTAAAAAAGAATGGGAAAATCCGTATCTACATTGAATTTCAAGATATCAAAAAAACATGTCCCAAGGACAATTTCCCACTCCCATCCATTGATGTAATCATTGACATAATAACCAATTATGATTTGTTATCCCTTATGTTTGGATTATCCGGGTATAATCTTCTCACAATCTTTGAGTAAGATCGATGAATAATACATTCATCAATCCTTGGGAAGCTATTGTTATGTAGTCATTTCATTTAGTCTCAAGAGCGTTGGTGCCACATACCAATAGGAAATGAATTACATATTCTGTTATCCAAAATAAGCCCCCTACTTATTTTTGGCTAACTTTCCTTCATTCCTTCCTTCCTTGTGCCTCACTCAATTTTTTTCACTTTTTAGGCACTCAAAATTATCTGGAAATGGCTTCATCAGATAGATAATTTTCTCACCTTTCCAGAAAGGTAAAATTTTCCTTCTAACTCCTTGTATTTTGCAAGTTATGGCTCGATGGAGTTTCTGGGGGAAATTTTCCCTAGGAAGGCCCGCAACCAATAGGACGATGACACATGTCATGGTGGATGATAACATATGGTATCATTGAGGCTATGGAAGCATAAGAATGAATAAGCCTAATGGTCATCAATATCAAGAAGGATGGAAGAATAAGGATTTTTGTTAACTATATAGATCTAAATGTAGTATGTGTGATCAAACCTTTCCTAACCCCATTTATCAAGAAATTTTCAAGGGAGTAGCTGAGAAAAAAGTCTACTCTTTCACAAATGGGTTCTCAAGGTATCACCAAGTCAGGATTTCAAAGGAAGACTAGAGAAAGAAAACTTTCATCATTGAATGGGGAAGTTTTTCCTACATGGTTATGCCTTTTGGATTGAAGAATGCACCTGATGTGTTCTTGCGCATCCTGGTACAAACATTTTAGGACTTCTTCCATATATTTCTTCAAGTTTACCTAGATGAATGGACTGTGCATGGGCTAGTGAAAGACCATTGTGATAATTTCAGGTTGATCTTTGAGAGATGTCGGCAATTAAGGATGTCCCTCAACATTAAGAAATATATCTTTGCTTACTCCATTTGGGTCCCTGTTAGGACATATTATATGTAAATAAGGCTTACTAGTGGGTCCCACCAAAGTTAAAGTTATTGTGCGATTAGGGAGATTCCTAGTCGAAGCACAAAGGCATGGATTCCTTACACATACGGTGTACTACAGGAAGTTCATCAAGGGGTATGCCAAGACCGCAACACCCTTGGAGGAATTACTAAAACACAAGAGTACCTTTCATTGGGGAGAGGTACAACAAAATGAATTTAACACTTTGAAGGATAGGCTTGTCACGACACCCATACTATGTTTTCCTTCTTGGGATAAGCCTTTCCATGTGCATGTTGATGCCTCGGGAAAAATATGGGAGTAGTACTAGCATAACCCGGTGAAGGGATTTTTGATCACCCTTGTGTTTTTCCAATAGAAATTTGATGGTAGAAGAACAAAAATTACACAACCACCGAGCATGAGGCACTATCAATGATCTACATGCTGCAAAAGTTTGGACAATACCTATTAGCAACACCTTTTATATTCTACATGGATCACATGACATTTAAATACTTAAACAAGCCCATTTTGTAAGGGTGCATATGCCGTTAGGTCCTATTATTCTAAGAGATTAAGTTCACAAGTGGTTGTAAAACTAGGGAAGAGAAATTCAGGACCTAACCACTTATCAAGGATTAACTCAGGGGAGGACACGCAAATCATTGAGGATACCATGCCGGATGCATGCATAATCATGGTTGTGGTGCATGCCCTCGGACTTGGAAGATATTGTAGTATTATTGAAAATAGGTGTGGCACCAGAAGGGATGAAGGCTCAAGAGGAAGCACTTAGCAATATGTGCTACACCTACATTTTTATTAGTGGCAACCTATATAAGTTAGGACATGATGAGGTTTTATGCTGATGTGTATTGGAACATGATCGCATGGCAATTATAGAGGAAACACATGGTGGGATTGTAGGAGGACACTATGTAGGAAATGCTACCACATGGAATATTCTAATAGCAAGGCTTTGGTGGGAAACCATCTACCAGATTGTATTGAGTTTTGCAAGGCCTATGACCATTTCCAGTGTCTTGGAAAACCTAGGAAGAGGGATGAAATTCCCTTATGACCAATAGTCAGTGTTGAACTATTTGAAAAATGGGCAATTGACTTTGTAGGAACAATTTTTCCAGCCACAAGAAGGACTAGTTTGTGGTATATCATTACTTGCATTGATTACTTGAAATGATGGGCAGAGGCAACACCTACAAAGGATTGCACTGCAGTGACAATTGCTAGATTTTTAGAGGAGAACATAATCAGTAGGTATGGTTGTCCTTTAATCTTAGCTAGTGATGGGGGTACATATTTCCTCAATGAAATGGTTAGGATTCTATTAACAAAATTTATGGTGGCCATCACAAGAATACCCCTTATCACCCTCGAGTGAATGGAACTGCTGAGGTGTTTAATAAAATACTAAGTCACATGTTGACTAATATCTATGACGTTGGATGAAAATATTGGGATGACAAGGTATCAGCCATTCTATGGGCATACAAGACAACCTACAAGAGGTTGAACAAGGCCACACCATTTCATTTAGTGTTTAGCATGGAGGTTGTTTTTCTAGTTGAATTCATGTTACCATCACTACGTATAGTGCACACATGAGGATTGGATGATGATCAAGCACTGGAAGATAGGATTGATAAGTTAATGTAGTTAGAAAAAGGTGATCACTTGCTATATGGAGCCAGAAGATAGAAAAGGCAAGATAAAAGGCATGGCATGATCATCATATCAAGAAAAAAAAGTTTGAGGTTGGGTAGATGGTGCCATTGTATGATTCCAAGTATCTGCGCCATCCCTGTAAGTTGAAAGTCCATTGGTTGGGACCCCGCATCATCTCATACATTCTTGATTCAGGTGCTTACTAGCTACAAGAACTAGATGGGACGAGATTACCAGTGTCACTTCAAATGGGGAGTAGGCTAAAGCCCTATTATAAATAAGTCTTCTTGGTGGTTGTAAATAGGGTAGTATTTTCAGTTAGCTTATAATTTCCCTTTATTACTTTTTCACTTCTTGTGTTTCCCTTTTTCATTTCTGTTCCTTTCTTTGTTTCATTTTGCACCTTGTGTGTCAAGAACCACATTATTTTCTAAGGTTGTGTATGCACAGAGAGGACCACACATCCGTTATAGTGTGGGGTGGATTAATGGAGTAATGAAAAGCAAAGTGTAAGCCTATAGTAAAAATTTGAGTGGTCTAGGAGAAAAAGCATGTAGTAATGCAAAGCAAAGTGTAAGCCTATAGTAAAAATTGAGTGGCCCAGAAAGAAGCACGTAAGATCAAGAAATCATGTGGGGAAATGGTGGATAATAAATCATGGTGTCAATATGGCTATAACAAAGACCATGAGATGAAGAAGCATAGAAAAACATGAGGTAGGTGAGGGCGAAATCGTAAAGGAAAAAATAAGTGACTTCGGCACCACAGATGCATGTGTAAGAGTCTTCGTTCAGGTTGGAAATTTACGTACTAGAAGGTTGTAGAAAAATTTTCGCACGATTGGAGTCCGTGGGGTTAAGGGTGCTTAAAGTCAACCTAGTGGAAAAAGCCACATTTAATGTTAAGTACATTGGTAGGTGGTATAACATTTATTGCTGGAGGAAAGAAAAAACTATAAATATGAGGTTGGGCAAGTCATTATTCTACCTTACTATTACGAAGTTAAATCCATTTTGTGAACTAGGGCATCCAAAGAAATTTGTGTGAAGGAAGAAGAATCCTAGAAATATAAGTGTGTGACTAGAGTGGATCTGCAAACTAGGAGGAAGGAATACATGGGCATGAGAAAGGTTGTTTGAAGTGCGTTGTCTTGTGGAAGGTTTTCCTAGTTAGGGTTTGGTAGCTACGGCATGAAGATAGGAGGATTTCTTCCAGGAGTTGAGTTTCAAGATTGAGCAGAGTAGTAGAACAGAGCAAGGAGCTTTAAATTTTAAACTGAAAAAGAATGGCACTAAAGAAGGTGACTGATTCACCAAAGAAACAAAAGGGAAAGGGAAAAGGAAAACAAACTACTACTGTTGTGAGATCCAATGAGGAATGGTATGCAGAAATGTAGTACCTAGATGGAGTGTTTCTAGGAAACAAGTGGGTGTTGCACTAAGACAAATTATCATGAGCTATTATAACCATTACACGAGAACTGCAGAGAAAATAAATGGCGTTGGAGCTGGTTCATCTAAATAACAAGAGGACACCAGATGGAATGCCAATTTACAACAAGGTGAAGGTAAAGATGGAAAAGGTAGGGCTATTACAACTATATGAGTTAGCTAAATTTGGCAAGCCCGAGCACCTTTATCAATGGTTTATGTCACGCATGCACAAAGACCATTTCTACTTTGGAATCTGCAAGATGCGCATAACATCGTAGTTGATATCCAAGTTCACTATCCGGAATTGTGAAGGGGAATCCATAGATGAATATTTGAGTGACAAGGAGGCTATCAAGAAAAAAGTATCAACTTATGACTATAAAAAGGGTTTGCGGTACTTTAACATCATAAAAATTCTAGACCTCTGTTATGAGGATAGCCATGTGCTTTGTCACCAAGCTTAATGATCAAGAGAGATGGATGTAAATGAACAAGGCATGGTTGAATATATGTTGGAAAATATTAGAAGGGACCTTCTATAACTTGTTTTCCTTCATTGCGGATGATATCATAAGTAGCGCGTATAAGGGAGAGAAGATACTATTTGGTAATTTCCTCCTCACCATTGTCTTTTCAGATATTGGAGTATTAGATGGGCTGGAGAAGTTTGTATGGGAGTATCTAGAAGAGAAATCCTCACCCATGGAAATATTTGAGAAGTATACTTCTGAAACTATGATGGTGACTCACAAGGCGTGCCTAGAGAAGTGGTATAAACAAATGTGTGACACATTCGGGGAAGAGTGGAGGATCCCAGAGTAGTTTCCTGCACTCATGGATGGAGAGGTAGAGTTTGTAGTTTACCAACACTTCTGCATTGGTAGGTTCACTTTGACAAATGGGACTAAGAGCCCATGGTGCAAGCTACCCTTCTCTTTCACCACGTAATACTTCTAAGCAGGGGTCAACAAGTTCAAAGAGGCCAAAAGACTAAGGTTCGACCTTAGTGAAGTCAACCAAGACCACCGTGAGTTGCACCAAAATCTCATCTACCCTAAGAAGCATATGTACATGGAGAAGTATGTCTCCCATGAAGTTCAAATGATGAAGCCAATAACACTGTCAATCATTGGAAGGGCTATAACGAGGGTATATCTGCATAAGGCCAAAGTTTGAAAAATGCACCTATCTAGAGAGTGATTTCTCCATCCTAGAAGACCCCATAGGTCAAAAAAGGCCATGTCAAAGAAGAGGGAAAGAGAAGAGGTGCGGAAGAAAAAGGCACCTAGTGTGTAGACTACACAATTGGTGGGTGTGCCGGAAGCAATTGTGAATCCTAGCATTTACACGTGTTAAAAGAAATCCCTAATCAAGGTAAGGACCCTAGAAGAAGAGGCACTAGAGCATGAAGAGACCCTCACCCATGAAGAATCACTAATGAAGAGGTCACCTATCAAGGAGAAGGAGAAAGAAGAATATCCTATATTGGAATCACCAGTTAGGAAGAAGCAGAAGGTGACAGAAGAGGTAGACTCAGAGGAGACAAAAAGTTTAGATGCCTACATTGGTGACAAGGATGATGATGATCCTAAAGGAGGTGAAGACCATCTAGTGTATGATATACATGATTCTAAGGAGGAGGGAGATGAAGAGAATAATGATGAGAAAGAAGTAGAGTATCAAGGCAAGGGGGTGAGCGAAGAGGTAAGCACCAAAAACCAAGGAACCCCAAGCCTCACCAAGGAACAAGTAGAGAAATCCATGGAGAGAGAAATGGAGGGCATCATGAACTAGTTGGTAGAACAAGATTTAGAGTAGAGTGTGGAAGAAATTTTGAGGGAGATGGAAGAAGAAAGCATTGGGAAGGAGTATGGAAACATGGGTGGGAATCCCAATCTGGTGGTAAGCTTCCCAAAAGTTACGTGAATAGGTGGTAAAGGCATAGTGGTAGCACAAGAGTAGGGAATGGGATACATTAATGATCCTATCAAGGTGTTACATGAATGATTCCAAATCACCATACCAATAGAGAAACTCCTGGCTATGTCATCGTTTGATGAAGAAGGTGCATATCCTGAACTAGGAAGATGTTATCTTAGGAATTCGAGTATCACATAGATGAACCTAAGTTTGAAGTAAATCAGAGAGAATTGATGAAGGTGATAGAAAAAATGGATAAATCCCTCAAAGAATGCTAAAAAAATATCGATGAATAGGTCTGCAATGCGCCAAAAGGATTTCACTTGAAGTTGAGGCCGACTATTCTCGATAGAGTGAGATTCTGGAGGAGGAATTGGAGAAGGATAAGAATAAGATCGCTAAGAAGAGAAAGGACTTAAAGTAGGAAGATATTATCAATGCATAGTTAAGGTGTGAATTGAGAGAGGAGAAGGTAAGGGTGAGCGAGCTGCATAAGAAGGTGGAGATGATTACAGATTCCATTATCCCGAAGCAACCCGACTTAGTGCCACCCGAATGAGCAGTATGGATCAGCCTTGAAATTTTTGGAGGATTTGACTCGCATTCTCACAATGGAGAGGTGAAAATTTTCTTTAGAGTCTGCGAATAGAAGAGGTGCAGGTGTGCCAGGAGAAAGAGGAAAAAATGAAGTTTGGCAAGATTGTGGCTCGATACACTAAACTTCTTGTAGAGGTGAAGGCCACTGCGCAAGTCACTGAAGCTACTTACAACAATTGCACTAATAGGGATAGAGTGGAAAGCATCTTGGTTTCCACCCATGAAACAAAAATCAAGGAGTTCCAAGAGAAAAATAAGGGGAATAGAGTGGAAAGAGATAAGATCCTGGCCGAGGTGGAGAAGAAGTCAGAATTAATCAAGACCCTATGAGGCTCGATCAAGAGCTAGCTGAAGGAACTATACCCCAAATAACCCATGGGATGGATGCACTTGATGATTTGAGCAAAAAAATGGAGAGAATTTTTGAGATAATGAGTACCAAAGGGGAGGAACTGAGTTTTGAGGAGGTGAGCACCCTGGTGGGTGACCTCTGTCAGCAAGCTCAAAACGAGGTCAACACTTGGGAGAAGTTAGAGGTAGAAATAGGGAAGGATTTCCCTCTCCTCCTCTAATAATAAACAAGTTCCCATTCTTTCATTATTTCTCCCAATTCTTCATTCCTTTATTATTTCTTTCCAACCATTTTAAGATCCCACCATTCTTTATTTTATTGAAGAGTGTTTCTAAGGACAGAGAACATGCATAGTGTGGGGTGATGTTGAGCCCTAGGCTAAGTACAAGAACGCAGGTGGGTGTGTGGGACCTATTTGAAGAAGGGCACGTGGGTTGAAGGCCTGTAGGGAAGGGCTCTAGTAGGGTTTTGCAGAACACATGACACACACGCAAGGTGAGACATGTTTTAAGACTAAGCCATATTCAACATTCTAGGAAGTACATGAGAAAAGTGTAACCCATCTAGCATGCAAAGTGGATAAGGTGCCATCTTGGCAGCTCGATGGTGATGGAAGGAATATTCCATGCATGTGATGGAAGGATCCAGAAAGACATCATTGTAAGGAGTGGAGAGCTCAAATCAAAGAAAGCATGTTACATTAGAGGACTACTTGGACACTTGAAACCGATCTGTTACCTCATAAGGCATGGCGTGAAGGAAAAAAGATATATATAGATATTCACGGGTAGTAAAAGGAGGGTAGTAGAAGAGTAATAGAGGTGGTGGAAGAGAGGTGAAGATCTACGAAATATCATGCGAGATTCTATGGGTTGGGATTACGAGAAAATATAAGAGTGATGGAATGTTTAGAGGCATGGGTTTGTGTTTATCCTTATAATATGAAGGACATAGTGTAGTTCTGATGCATGACCTTGCTCTGCATTGTTATATGGGTTTGTTATGACCTCAAGGAATGTAATGTGGTTACTAAACTCACTAATATGAATGGAAGGTTTTGTTTTAAAGTATATATGTGTTCATGAGCTTAAGCCTAATGCATTTCCTTCGTGTTATGAATCAGTTCTATATGTTGCTTGTTATTTCTCTTTTATGGATGCATTAATATGATAACTCATCCTAGGTTCTTAGAATGATGCACGATTCTTTTCTATTCTTTTGTACTTGAATATCTATCATAAGATGATGTATTCTCACAAGACTCACATAAAGGAGGGTGGTGCTCGTGCATGCCTCGGTGAGTGCCCAATGCCCATTTGGTGATAAGATGACACACATGGAGTTAGACTATTGTTCTAAGGGTATAAAAATTGATTACATGAGAGATAAATCTAGTTGTTTAGGATGATTCATGGATGATTTGGGTGTGTAAGGTAATGAAATAAGAAGATATTGAACTATGAATAATGTGCTGAATATTTTGGAACTAAAAATTGAGTTGGTCTAGGACTGTATGAATTTTTTATGGTCTAAGTAGGATATGTATGGCCTACGACAGAAATTATATGGTTTTAGAACCTATGCCACTATATTTTTATAATTTTTGTGTGTTTTTATTATCTAGAAATGATATTCGTTGTATGTCACTTTTTCCCGCATAGCTTGAGGATGACCTATGATTGTCTACAACAAAGTAAAAATCCTATAAACATGTAGAACCCTTCATTAGATCATTAGAAAAAAGTAGAAAAATATGTGTGCAAGTTTGAGGCTAGACCAACCTTGGAAATAAAAATCC
Organism: Taxus wallichiana var. yunnanensis; assembly: GCA_018340775.1. NCBI lineage: Eukaryota > Viridiplantae > Streptophyta > Pinopsida > Cupressales > Taxaceae > Taxus > Taxus wallichiana. The sequence goes on from CM031244.1 coordinate 278,445,620, forward strand.
TAGTTGTTGAGCTAATCCAAGTGTTGCATTACATATCTTCTCTACATAAATCAAGCCTTACATAGTTCTCCTTTGTGCTTGTGCAAGTTTGTATATCTAACCAACCCCTTAGAGTTCCCTTGTGTCCTCTTGACACCAAATAATGCAATAATTGTGTAGTATAGAATGTACCTAGCACTATAAGAGTGATATATGGTATGCCTCAGCTATGTGACCTAACCCTTTATTAATTTAAACCCTTGTACAATGCTTGGAGTGATTTTTCTATTGTTAAGACATGAATGTATGATATTTTCATGATTTTAAGTAGATGAATCTAGACTCTTTGACCTAGAATACATCATTCTTATATTAGGAATTTCCCTAGATTAAGTGTAACTAATTTTAGTAGATTTAAGAACATTTTGAATGCATTTTGAATGATGTTTGTGATAGTAAATTGTCATAATTTCAAGTGTTTTATAAAGTGATAATGCATTGCTTATATAGCATTCCATACGTGATATATTTTAATAAATCCAACCCTAGGAAGATAAAATGGCCCAAAGAATGATTTGAAATTGAAAATAGAGTTGGTGATTATGAAGTGGTGGGTGTGTAGAAGTTGGCTAAGAAAAACCCTACATCATGGCCCTTCCACATAATTTTGGGCAAGAGAAAGAAACATTGAAACTGAAAGTTGTGTTTTTAATATCATATGCTTTATATTTCCTCGAGAAAATAACATTTCCAAAATTTATGATAGAGCATAGTGGAAAGATACATAATTTGTAAAATGTATAAAGAGATGAAGAGATTTTGTTTTGAATGTGAGTAATTTTCTTAGAAAGGATACAAGGTCAAACTTGGAATTACACAAGGACATGTTACCAGATTTTAGTATCTACAATTTCTTTCTTAAATAAGGTCATTAGATAGCAAGTGTGAGACCATTAAATATTACTTAATCTTGATGAGAAGGGCCAAATCATATTGGATCCTAAAATCATTATTTATAAATACACTAAGAAGGGCAAGGGTCGTTTATGAGTATATGATCAAGTGAAAGAATTTTGACAACAAAGATGCATCAACATCTAGAGATTTCTAACATTGGGGACAATGTTGCTTCAAGGGGGATATGCATGTTATGTCATTGATCTAGTGTCATATATTGGGATATGTATGGCCAACTTATGTCTAGCATTATCTCTTATTATGTCATATCACATGTATTTATTCGTTTGTATGCTTAGTAGGTCGAACTTGGTGTTTTACATAACATAGTAGGGTATATATAGAATTTAGTAACTACTAGACGATCATCATATTAAGTACTTGAGTCTTATTATATTAAGTAGATTATAAGGCATTGGTATAATTTCCTAAGTTTTTCTATGGTTCTTGATCTTTCCTCATTCCTCTATCCCAGCCAAGTCATCCCTAGAAAGAGCCAACTATTGTCACCCTCAAAATTCCCCTCATTTTTCAAGTCAAGTTTCAAAATTTTTGAGTTGGTACCTATTATCCCAAATTTTTATCCCAAAAATTGATCAAACATGACCCCACACAGAATAAAATTAGAAGGGGTGGTTCAGTCATGCGAGCCCACATTCCAAATCCAACAATGAAGGGGCAGGGTTGGCGAAGGAGGCCAATGACGTCAAAGGAGATTAGAGAACCCTTGAGAAGATTGAGGAAAGGACTCTAAGTTTTCAGAATTCACATGTGAGTCAGCTCGGGAAAAGCAATGAGACCCACGTAGAGGGTTCCACGTGCATCATCAACACAAATTCAAAAGGCATGGCATAAAGAGATACCCCAAACTTGCGCCAGCTCTCCACATGTCCAAGGTCTAAAAAGGGATAGAGCTAGCCATTTAATTGACTAAGTATAAGAGGGTTGGCGAAGCCTCCACGTGCCTCATCGGTGCAACTTTAGAAGTGAGACCTAAGGGACAGTCCCTAAATGAGTGCCAACCCTCCACATGGTTAGATCTTTAAAAAGTTAAATTAGCTGTTGAAAAGTCTAAGGCCAGTGGAAAATGCTACATGTCTATTTGGTCCACCTTTAAGGGTTGAAGCCAAAGGTAGTTCCCAAATGAGCACCAACTCTCCACGTGTCTAGGGTACCATAGAAGTAGAAAGGGGTAGAACTAACCATTGAATCGGCTAAGGAAAGGAGAACTAGTGGAAATCCCCACGTGTCCTTCGAGTGCTCTTTTAGGGGGTAGATCCACAAGTAGGTCCCAAATGAATGCCAACTCTCCATGTGTCAAATTAGCGTACCTCAAGGGTCGGGTCTAAACAGAGTCTCCAAATGAGTGAGAAGCCTTCACATGTCCCATGTCGAGACATAATGCCTTCTCCAAATAGAGGGATTTAGTAAAAACACAAAAAATACATAACAAGCCCACAAAGGACACGTGGCCATGTTTCAAGTGGTGGCAGAAAGGCGGGCCCTTTTTGTGTTTTGATGCTTTGAAAAGTCAAAGCAAGAAGGTGGGCCATTAGAGTGATTTGGGAATTTTGGTTTTATTTCCAAAAGGGTGTAAAGTTATAAAGTGACCCGTGACCCCACTCATGCCAAGGGATAAAGTCAAATGTTGAGCCCGCATTGAAAATTCAAAGCGGGGAGGCGGGTCGGTGGAGCACTTTGAGTTTTTGAGCCTTTGTTGAAAAGAGTTAAAATTGTAAAAGTGAGCCATGAATCTGTCCCCACTCAAGTAAAGCCACGTGTCAGGCCTATATCAGAAGCGGATGGGTGGACCCAAATGTCTAAAATGCACTATAAAAGTCACAAAATTCAAAAGGCACCCCAAGCCCGCTTCAAAAATATCTTCCACATGGATGAATCAAATTCAAAGTTGTAAAAGTAGGTTAACGGCTGTGATATGATGCATCTAGTTTTTCCGCCAGGCATGGAAATAGCTGAGGCATTAGAGAAGTTTAGACGTCAGTTTCTTGAATCAGTTTCATCATTTTTGAAACCGAATGTAACTATTTTTGATGATTATTTAATGGTTTCTCCATGTCATTATGGGGGTTGGATCCTGGTACTCTGTAGATGTAATAGATTCAAAAGTAATCAATACAGAAGTTTTTCCCTTTCTTCCTCTACTATTCCTTCTTTCCTTGTCCGAAAATTTGTGAATCATCCATCTTTGCATGCTAAGAAACTTTGTGTTCTTGTTTATATGATTTTGGAACTTTGTGTCTATGGAATTATATCTGTTATGAAAGTGAATGATTCTATTTTGCATCTCCTTAGCTCAATACGTATAAGGTTATACTTTGTTATCTATATTTCCTAAAAGTATTATTATGTTCTTCATCTCTCATCTCCTTAGTTCTTATATTCTTTTGTATTGATGATCTTTCGGGCATGAAATGTTTCAAAGTATCAGGAATCCACACTTTGAAAGTTGTACATTTGTATATAAGTTTTGTTGCTTGCTTTAAATAAGGGAACCTCTCCCATTAAAGAGGAGGGACTTGTTATCCCTTGACTATGGTTTTTAAAGTGCCATTTAAAAACCAAATAGTTTCTTGTGACTTCGTTGGGGATTTTGTTTCAAATGGATCCCTTTCTAAAAGAACAACTTCAAGATCATTTTTGGTCTAGCGAATCTATGGTATACATGTGGGAAGAAAGCTCTTGGGGTAGAGGATTCCCATTTTCAACTTCTGGAGCAACAAAACTTCTCTCTTCTTCCAGAAAGAAGGAACAAAAGAACTCATTCTACAAGCACTCCTCCTGTTAAAAATAGAAATTCCAAGAATAGCATTCCTTAAAAAAAATCAGTCCTAATATTCGTGCTTTAATACTTGCTGGTGTTTCAGTTCCCCTTTAGTCAATTTTTCCAAAGATGGCAGCACCCTTTCCTTGGGGACAATGGGTTGGGCCTATTGCTCTTCATCAACCATTGCATGAGTTACCTAGGGGTAACAAGAAAAGTTTTCCCAAATTCGGGGTGATGGGAAGGTTCATCCAGATGAACACATTGTAACCTTCATTGTTGCATGTTGGATTCTTGGGGTTGAACATGAAGATGTCTCTATCAGGATTTTCATAGAGACATTAGAAGAAAATGTTGCTGATTGGTTCTATTGTCTTCCTATTGGGTCAATTACTGATTGGGATACCATGAAAAATGATTTTGAGAAACATTTCAAACCTGCTGAAGATGTGCATGCTATGTTAGCTCAAATATCTCATATCAAGAAGGAACCATTCAAGCCCATGAGAGAATTTGTGGCCAAATTCAACAAGATCATTCATAAAATTCCACAGAACACTCGTCTTGTAGATCAAATCCAAAATTGCTTCTTCCTCAATGCCCAGTTACCCGAAGTGAGTTATGCACTAAGGAGAGATAACATTGCAACTCTAGATGTTGATCAACGGTTAGCTATCAGTGTTGAGGATGATTTAATCATGTCTGGTAAACTGAAAAGAGAAGCCTCCAAGTCTAAATCATCTTCTTCCTCTTCCCTTGGAGCCAATTATGACCAGTTAGTACAGAAGCTTGCAAATGACCTCATTGCTATAAGGAAACAATTGGCTCAAAGATACTCCTTACTAAGATATTCCAAGGAAGAATTTTTAGCCCAGAACCGTTTTCCTTCTTATCGACTAGATTGGCTATCGAATGCCCACCCATCAAGGTTCCTATCAATGTAACTTGTGAATTTCAAGAACTTGATGATGAGGAATTTAATGAACTCTATGAAGAACCAGAAGAAGAGGTTGATGAAGAACTGGAGGATCTTGGTGGATCTCAAGTTCATTTCCTCACCACTAAAGGTATGAATGATGAAGATGAATATGATGAAAGAGTGGAAGATATGAATAATGAGTCATATACTGTCATGACTTGAGAGAAAATGAATAGAAAAGAAAAAGTGGTGCAACCTGCTAAGAAATCCAAGGAGTTTCCTATAACTATTCCAGTGGTTGCAAGAAGAGGAACTCCTATTCCCACTACCTCCACACAAAAGGTGATTAACACTAACCCTCCTTCTTCTACTTCTATTTACAAAACTTCTTGTCCTTCAAATCCTAAAACTGATAAATTGAAAATATCTTAAGTTCCTAGAAATGATTCCCCATCCACCTCTAGATATTTTTATATCATTGATCACCTCAAAAAGACCAAAATCCAAATTTTAGAGGCAGAGTTTTACCAAACCCATCCAAAATCTTTTGCTAAAATGGTAAACTTTGTCAATTCCAAATCCAAAGCCTCATCCAATAATTCTAAAGGTATTTTTCCCACTCCCTCTTCCTCACTTCAACTAAGCCTTTTGGTTGTAGTCACTTTGCTTAATGATAAAATTGAACCATTCTATGTGACTCTTCTCATAGCTCACCATAAAATTAGTAATTGTGTTATAGACTCAGAGCATCGAAAAATTAATGCCTACAAAATTAGCTCATGCTTTGAGCCTGACTCTAACACATGCCTTTGGTTCATGCTATTCCATGGAGATTAAAAAATTTCCTTTAGTTAGAAGAATTAAAGATGCACAAGTATCTTTTGCTACTTTTCCAGAGAAAAGGATCTTAGCCACTATTTTGGTAGCTGATATTCCTCCCTCATATGGGATGTTGCTGAGTAGAAATTTTTGTAAGGAGGTAGGAGGTGAAATTCGATGGATTAGTCACATGCTTTGATCCCGGTCAATGGAAAAATGAAGAAGCTGCTACTTGAGAAATAGATTGAATACATTGTGTAAAAGACCGATGATCTAAAAGCACAGATACTCTATGAAGATATAGGGCATGGTAACTACATGATCATGTCACAAGATGAGGCAAAACTTCCTAAGGGATTGATTCATGATCCTAATGGAATTTGGGCTCTGGAGTTTGATGGAATATGTTCTTTAGATTGTTCTAGGGTTGGTGTGGTGCTAACCTCTCCAGAAGGGAAGATTCATCCTTTTTTATTCAAGCATTATTTTGAAAATACAAACAATACAGATAAATATGAGGCACTCATACTTGGATTGAACATGGAAAAATAAATGGGAGTGAAGAATATTTGTGCTCGTGGTGATGCAGAGTTGATTGTGAAACAAGTCAGAGATATTTTTCAAGTGAAGAACAGGAGATTGAAGCATTATAGAAATATTGTCTGGGATTCCATTGAGTTTCTTGATGCTTTCTCCATTGAAGTTGTGCCAAGAGAGAAGAATACTAGAGCTAATTCTATAGCTATCTCAGGATCTCTGTTGATTCCTCACCTAGATTTCTCTTAGGATAAATTTACCATTGAAATGATTCACGCACCCAGTGTACCACATAATGCAAGAAATTGGTAGGTTTTCAATGATGATCAACATCTTCTCTCTTTCTTGGAGCTTAAGGAAAACTTTAACCAATTATGTTTTGAAGGAAGTGAGACTTTTCCTAGAGAGTGTGTATCCTCTAATGAAGAAGATATCAAGGAAGAGATGGATCAAGAAGGCTGCATGAAATTGAAAGGTAAAAATATCCCTAAAGGGATGGTGAGTTTGGAAGATTTTTTTGATAAACATGATAGGTACATTAAGTCTAAAGCTTCCCAAGGAGCTCGACAGTCTACTAAATGTGAAAAGATTAATATTGGAAGTTATGAGGAACCCAAGATGGTGAACATTGGAAAATGTTGCACTCAAGAAGAGAAGAAGAAGTAGTAAATATAATAAAAAGGTATGTTGATGTTCTTTCTTATTCATATGATGATCTCAAGGCTTTTCGACCAAAGGAAATGCAACACTTTATCCCTTTGAAACCTGGGATCAAACCTTTCAAGTAGAAACAAAGGCAATACAATCCTAAGGTTACTAGCACTATTTTTCAAGAGATCCAAAAGTTACTAAAGGAAAAGATCATTTTCCCTATACATCATTCAACATGGATTGCCAACATTGTGCTTGTTAGAAAAAAGGATGGTGAGATCCGCATCTGTGTGGATTTCAAGAATTTAAATTAGGCCTCTTTGAAAAACAACTATCCTCTCCCCATGATGGATAAAGTTTTGTAAGGCGTCACAGGCTCTGAGATGTTGTCCATGCTTGATGGATTCTCTAGATACAATCAAGTGGAAGTCGGTACCTTCGCACCAACACCAAACTATTTTTACTACTCCTTAAGGCACCTTTGCCTACAAGAGAATGCCTTATGGTATTATCAATGTTGGTGCCACCTTTCGGAGGGAAATGGAATTGGATTTTGGTAGTCTAAAGGGAAAGTGTGTTATTGTTTACCTTGATGATTTGACTATTTTCTCCAAAACAAGGGCAAATCACTTTCAAAGATCTTGAAGTAGTACTCCGTAAATGCAGAGAACATGGAGTTTCTCTTAATCCTAAGAAGTCTGTCTTTTGTGTTACTGAAGGCAAGTTTTTGGGGAATATTGTATCCAAATAAGGAATCAAGATAGATCAAGAAATATTTGAAGCAATCCAATAGATTCCTCTTCCCACAAGCAAAAAGGGTGTTCACTCTTTCTTTGGTAAGATAAACTTCCTGAGGAGATTCATTCTTGATTTTACAAAACTGACTATGAGCATTTCTCACATGATGAAAGGAAAGAAAAACTTTGGTTCAACTTCTGAAGGAAAAGAAGCATTTTAAGGTATCAAGAAAGCCATTGATAAGACTCCCATCTTAGCATGTCCTGATTTCAGCAAGGATTTTATTATCTATTGCTATACTATAGAGAATACCTTGGCTGTTGTGCTAACTCAGAAGAATTATGAGGATCATGAACTTCCAATTGCATTCATGAGCTATGTTATGAAATCTCATGAATTGAAATATACTATGATGGAGAAACATGCTTTTGCAGTGGTCAAAGCTATCAAGCAGTTTCATTATTATATTCTTAATTCTCACTCTATTTTGCGTGTACCTGATACAACCATCAAGTCTATTCTTACACAATAGGAGTTTGGAACTTAGAGAGGAAATTAAGTAGAAAAAGTCAAAGAATATGAACTTGATATCAATCCAACTAAGCTAGTCCTGGGGTAAAGGCTTATGTGAGCTTACTACTTTGAAGAAGATGATGCGGAATGTCCAAAGAAGTAGGTGATGTTCCCGTTGTCCTCTTCCTCGCTTCAATAGATGAATGGTATGTTGATATTGCACATTTTATTACTTATGGAGAGTTTTCATCCCACTTGAGTTCCAAGTAAATGAAAGCTATTAAGTTAAGGTCTACACAATATGTACTATGGGAAAATGCTTTTCTCAAGCGAGGCATAGATGGAAGATTCCTTATTTGTGTGGACAAGGAGCAACAAAAGAAGTTATTCTACTTTTCATGATCACTCTTGTGGAGGGAATTTCTCTTCTGCTGTCACTTCCCATAAATTCCTTCATGTTGTGTACTATTGGCCTACATTATTTAGATATGCATCAAAATGGGTGGGTAAGTGTGAAGCATCTCAAACATTTATTGGGAGACCTAAGTTGGTTGTTTTGACACTAAAACTAGTAGTGATTGATGAACCTTTTCAACAGTGGGGATTAGATTTCATTGGAACTTTTAATCCACCTTCTAGTGCTAGGGCATACTCACATGCTAACTGCTACAAATTACTTCACAAAGTGGGTAGAGGCTATTCTAGTCAAAAGCACTACGTCTAAGGTGGTATGTAATTTCATAAAAGAGAAGATCTTGATAAGATTGTGATTGATAATGCTTCCAATTTTTATTCTTCCGAGATGATGGATTTTTTCTATGGCTATGGAATTTCCCTTGCTCATTCTTCAAATTATTATCCTCAAGGGAATGGACAAGTAGAATCAACAAATAAGAATTTGGTAACCATCGTTTGGAAGCTTGTTAATGACTCCCAGAGGAATTGGCATAAGAAACTTTATGATGCTCTCTAGGAAGATAGAATTACACCCAAAAGAGAAATTGGGATGTCTCCATTTCAAGTGGTGTATGGTGTTGAAGCTCAACTTCCAGTAATAGTGGAATTACCATCCTTGCACTTAATGAAGGCTATTGAAGATTCAAGCTTTACCAGTTCCTTGGAAAAGAGGATCATGTATCTCTAAAAGATGGATGAAGACATGTTACAAGTTTTTGATAGAATCTCAGCTCATTAACTTGAAGGTGAAATCTTTGTTTGAAAAGAAAGCTAGACCTAGATATTTTCAAGTGGGAGACATTGTTTTCCTATGGGACAAAAGACATGAACCTCGAGGAATCCATGATAAGTTTGATTTTCTTTAGCTTGGTCCTTTTAAAATCAGGCACTTTTCTAGAGAAGACTCTTTCTATTTAGATTATATGGATGGATCTCCTCTCCCACTTCCTTATAGTGGGAATTATTTTAAGTTGTTCAAGTCCTAGGTGACTAGGTAGTCCTTCTGTATATTATGTACAATGTTTTTTTTTGGTCTTTCCTTTTGGTTTTTTTATTTTCCCATTGTGTGTGTGTTGTCTTCTCAGATTGGTTTTGCCTTTGACTCTATTTTCCCAATGGATAAGGCAATCGGTCCTGCTTTCCCGAGTTTTTATATGGTTCTTGATCTTGCCTCGCCCTTTATCCCAGCCAAGTCATCCCCGTGAAGAGCTAATTGTTGTCACCCTCAAAATTACCCTCATTTTTCAAGTCAAGTTTCAAAATTTTGAGTTGGTGCTCATTATCAAAAATTTTCCCCAAAAATTTGATCAAACATGACCCCGCACAGAAGAAAATTGGAAGGGTTGTTTCAATCATGCGAGCCCACATTCCAAATCCAATAATGAAGGGGCAGGGTTGGTGAAAGAGTCCAATGACGCTAAAGGAGATCGAGTGCACTGGATAAGAATGTAGAAATGACTCAAATTTTTCGGACTTCACATGTAATTCGACTCAGTGGCAAAGCAAAAACTCGTGGAAGGCACCATGTGCCTCATCGGCACAAATTCAAAAGGCATGGCCCAAAGAGAGATCCAAACTTGTGCCAGCCCTCCACGTGTCCAAGGTTTGGAAAAGGGATAGAGCCAACCATTTAATTAACTAAGTATAAGAGGGTTGGTGGAAGCCTCCATGTGCCTCATCGGTGCAACTTCAGAAGTGATACCCAAGGGACATTCCCAAAAGGAGTGTCAACCCTCCACATGGTCAAAGCCTCAAAAAGTTAAATCAGCCATTGAAAAGTATAATGCTAGTGGATAGTGCCATGTGTCTCATTGGCACACCTTCAAGGGTTGAAGCCAAAGGTGGTTCCCCAAACAAGCACCAACTCTCCACGTGTCTAGGGTCCCACAAAAGTAAAAAGGGGCATAATCAGATGTTGAATCGCTAAGGAAATAATAACTAATAGAAAGCACCATGTGTTCCTTCTGGTGCTCTTCAGGGGGCCGGTCCAAAAGTAGGTCCCAAATGAGAATCAGCTCTCCACATGTCCAATCAACACACCTCAAAAGGTCAGGTCCAAACAGAGTCTCCAAATGAGCAAGAAGCCTCCACGTGTCTTGAGTTAGACATAAAGCCTTTGCCAAACAGAGGGACTTAGTCAAAACACAAAAATACAAAACATGCCCATAAAGGGACATGTGGCCATGTTTCAAGTGGTGGCGGAAAGGTGGCCCCTTTTTGTGTTTTGATGCTTTGAAAATTCAAAGCGGAAGGTGGGCCATTAGAGAAATTTGGGAATTTTTGTTTTATTTCCAAAAGGGTATAAATTTAGAAAGTGACCCGCGGCCCTATTCATGGCAAGGGATAAAGTCAAATCTTGATCCCGCATTGAAAAGTCAAATCGGGGGAGGCAAGTCGATGGAGCACTTTGAGTTTTTGAGCCTATGTTGAAAAGAGTTAAAATTGTAAAAGTGATCCATGACTCTGTCCCCACTCAAGTAAAGCCATGTGTTAGGCCTATATCAGATGTGGATGGGTGGAACCAAATGTCTAAAATGCACTATAAAAGTCACAAAATGCAAAAGGCACCCCCAGGCCCGCTTGAACAAATCTATTCCACGTGGACGACTCAAATTCAAAGTTGTAAAAGTGGGTTAACAGCTGTGATATGATGCATCTAGTTTTTCTCAAGTAGGCATGGAAACGACCGAGGAATTAGAGAAGATCGGATGTCAGTTTCATAAATCATTTTCATCATTTTTGAAACCAAATGTAACCATTTTTTAGGATTATTTAATGGCTTCTCCATGTCATTATGGGGTTGGATCCTGGTACTCTGCAGATGTAATATATTCAAAAGTAATCAATATAGAAGTTTTTCCTTTCTTCTTCCTCATTATTCCTTATTTCCTTGTCTAAAAATTTGTGAATCATCCATCTTTGCATGCTAAGAAACTTTTTGTTCTTGTTTATATGATTTTGGAACTTTATTTCTGTGGAACTATATTTGTTATGAAAGTGAATGATTCTATTATGTATCTCCCTAGATCAATATGTATAAATTTATACTCTACTATTTATATTTCCCGAAAGTATTGTTATGTTCATCATCTCTCATCTCCTTAGTTCTTCTATTCTTCTGAATTGAAGATATTTCAGGCATGAAACATTTGAAAGTATCAAGAATCCACACTTTGAAAGTTGTACATTTTTATATAAGTTTTTCTACTTTCTTTCAATAAGGGAACCTCTCCCATCAAAGAGGAGGGACTTGTTGTCACCTAACTGTGGTTTATTAAAGTACCATTTAAAAAACCAAAATAATGGAAGGTTAAGTAATGGGTGCTACATTGATACCATATATGAGGGGGTAAGACCTTTTTTTTAACGCCAAGAGATTGATTTTAGTCAATTAGTAAGTTGATCCAAGTTATTTTGTATTTGCAAGAATTGATTTATTTTTGTAGTTTGTTGTTAGCTTAAATGGTCGATAATTGTGTAATGTGTTGAGTATGATCATTAGTAGGAGGGGTAATTTTTTTATTAGATCATTATTTTATGTACTTATGGGAGGCTCAATATGATTGATATCTAAAACCAAATTACTAGAAAGATAATATTCAATGCATTTTTGAACATATCAAAGTAATCCTTCTATAAATTCAAGGTATTATCAAGAAAAGTTTGTATTGTAAGGGATAATAATAATTAGGGATATCTTCATATTATCCTTAGTATTCTAATTCAAAGATAGGATTATGAATGCTAGACCTGATTATAATGTTGTGAGCTTATGATCTTTCCTTGTTAGTGTTAGCAACTCCTATGGAAAAATAGTCAGATGATGAGGAAATAACTTAGGAAAAGTATCATATTCATTGTTAATATTGTTATACAAGTGTTTTTAGTAGAATAATAAACACAACCACTAGTCAAATATTCCATTTGTTATTTCCTAAAGCTAAATTGATTGTAAAAGAGGTCATATGAAGAATTTTTTGAAAAGATCAACCATGTAGAAATATTTATGTAGGGGTCGATAATGTTAGAATAGAAAAATGATAAAAATCAAAGATAAAAATGGGATCAGTTGAGCAATTTCTTTCACATTTTCAATGAAATCAGCCAGAGAGAATGGTGCATAGGAATGCTCAACCATGTAAGGAATTTTACACAATGATTGATTGTGTAAGGAAAGTAAGAAAAATTTAAAAGATGAGAAAATATAACCTATTCTAGGGAAAATTAAGATTCATGATGGATTCACCAAATTGTATGAAAATATAAGATGGATCCCCACCCATTTTCTTAAATTTCAAGGATAAAATAGAGGATAAAACACATATAGAAACCAAAGGTGCTCGAGGAGCACTAAAGTCATAATTATAAAGGATAGTAGCCCTAACCCTAAGGTTGTTATAGGTTTCCAAGGCCTATATCTAAGATAAAAATAGGTGTCCTACTAGGATTTAGAATAAAGAGTAGATCAAGAGATGGATAAAGCCAAGGGGCATAACATAATAAGAAAAAGTAATAGATCAAAGAAAACATATATTTGCCCTAATCTATAACTAATTAAAAATAAATTGAATTAAATATTAATTTCAGAGTAACTACTATAGTGTATGATATAAAAGTGATAAAATATAGTAAATGGACAAGAAACAAGAATGCAATAATATGAAACCCTAAGCAAGAGAGAGGGGGTGACTTAGCTGATTTCATATAATCTGGTGATGACTTGGGAAGGTGAATAGTTGAAATAGACATAAAAAGCATTGTCAAGGCTCACCGTAGGTTCTAAGACCTAGAAATGTACAAGACATGAGCACCCAAGGGAGGATGGTAGTTCTCGTGCACTAGTGACTCGATATGAGCGCTAGTGTTTATTCATATGTTAAGTTCTATAATTTTATGTGTAGGAGGAGCTTCACTTTTAGATTCCTTTTTCATCTTGATATTACTCCAATGTAACCTATTATACATGTAACATGTAAAAATAGATACCTATTTACACATGGCCATAAACCACATCAAATATAAAAATAAAGATGTAGAATGTGGAGTTAGAGTAACCCCAGTGTTCACCCTCAAGATTGAACTTAATACCAAGTTTTTACTACATTTCAGACTCCATGTAGTTTTGTGTGAATGTGTGTATAATGATGCCTTATGATTCCTTGTGCAAGTTGTATAGTGATAGTGAGATAGATATAGAATATAGCAAATGTATAGAATGTGTGAGATGAAATACAATGAACTTCCCCTTCATATGTTGTATATGCATAGTGATGCATTCCATGTCCCTTGTATAGATATACTAGATTGATGATTTGTAATTCTCTTGTACCTTTGGATGCAATCTTAGGTGATAATATATAATGCTTAGTTCTTGGCCCCTGATTTGATAGCTATACCTTTGTGTGTGTGTGTGTGTGTGTGTGTGTATGATTCCATTATTTGAATTTCATAATTGACAACTAGAAGGCTGAACTAAAAGTGTAAAAATGGCCAAGAAGTAAAAGAGACCCAAAATAGTGAGAAAATGATAGATAGGGTTAGGAGTTCCCGTGAGGGCTAGAGTAGTGTCCTAATTAGGTGATAGTTTATGAGGCCATCATTCAAATAACGATAGGACTCAGTATGGTGTGTAAGGTCAATAATAGTATAAGAGAAAAAAAAAATCTCAAAAGACATTGTCAATTACTAGTTTTATTACTTAGGAATCATGTATATATTAGTATTCTCTAGGACCTAGAAATGTACCCAAGTGCATAGATTTTGTGTTTACATTTTACCCCCACTTTATGTTGTTGAGTGAATACTCAATAACATAAATTAGATAGAATATGTGTACCTTATGATCATGTAGAGAAGAGTGTAGCCGATAGCATGCCAAGTGGACAAGTGAAGCATGAAGTGATAAAAATGTGAAGCATGGAAACTAGGAAAGGGAAGTAGACCCTAGGGGTGAAGTGTATGTGTAGTAGTGTGCAATATTTATTAGAGTGAGTTGATTCTTGTTGTGTATTAAGGACAAGACTACAAAAGAAGAGTGAGAAAGTAGTCAAATTTCCTTATATGAAAAATCATAGTAATGCATGTATATGTAAGTAAAGAGTGTATAATTGTGTAAAAGGAAAATGTTCACTGATATGTAAGAGAGTATGAGATAGAAAATTGTCTCATTTTCTTAGAGTTACTAGATTTAGATGTTGATGGTGAGGTTTTTAGGAGATCTCATGTTGAGAGTGAGTTTTTTGGGTGATCTCACACTAAGAGAGAGTTTTTTTGGTAATCTCACACCAAGAGAAATTTTTTGAGCAGATCTCTCATGCCAAGAGAAGAGTTTTGGGGAGAGAGGTATAGATTTTATCTCCTTCCATGATGCTTCCTAAATAAGCACCATTGTAGATGGTATGTCCCTAAATTTTTCCTTTTTTATGATTATTCGATTGTAGCTGAAATGTAACTAATAGACTAAATTTTGTAACTAGAGGCAAGTGCGTACATCTTGGAGAATTGATCTAATTTTTTTGTAAACTGTGCTAAACTAAGAAAATTACTATTTTTTCCCCCAAGACACAAGTTCCCACCACTACATTTTAGGACTGGGTGCTATTTTCTGATCTATATTTTTGGCCCAAGTTTGATTCTTAGCCAATCTGTAACTATGTTCCTATGTCATTTCTATACCGTAATAAATTATACTAGAGCTCGAGCAGATGTAAGGGTGATTTATTTACCCAATATATGCCCCCTAATTTTGGGTGCATGCAATGACTATAGGAGAATGCGGTCCAAAGGAGAGGACCCAATATTGATATGCATATATGAAGTGGATACCTACATGGGGTAGGGGATGTGCATGGTAGAAACCAAGGAACATGCAAACAAGATAGGAGTAGCAAGTGTTAGTAGTAAAAATAGCTAGCATGTAAAATAAGACAATGTAACAATAAAATAGGAAGAAAAGATCGATAAAAAAGTGGGTTTCATACATGGGACATCACTCACAATGTCACAATAAAATCAGGGCCAAAGTGGCCAAAAGCATACAATGATCACAAGAAGACAGGGCATAGCCCATAAATAATAACAAGTAATAGAAAGAAAGAATTGATAGATAGCCATGGTTGTATTGATCCTGCAAGAAAAATTTTACACATGAAGCACTTGTTAGTATGTTAGAAAGATAGATAGTATGTCAAAGCATGTATAAATCAGTGACAAGTATAGTGATAATGACTAGAAATAGTAAGTCTGAAGTGATAGAACATGTGATGTGTAAAGTATGATAGTATCAAAATTATATGCCCCCAAGAGCCTCAGTGGGACTAGTAAAGAGTTGTGTCAAGCATCATGCATCATGTGAGATTATGTAAAATTTCTTGCATTCACCTCAAGATACCAAGTAAATGTGCATGTGTATATAGAAAAATATAATGACATACTAAGAATTTGTCTAGCATAGTAAGCAAAGTGCAACATGTAAGTAGTATAGGCTAACAAGAGTAAATACAACTAAGTGTAGACACAAAATTTGGGTCACACTCCCCTTGGTCCCCTTCAATCAATTAACATAATATATTTAATTAATCATGACCCCTTCATCCCATATTAATATTCATCCTCACATTATTAATTAATTTAATTAAGTTATTTTCATCCTCACACCTCCACCTCATCATTACACCTCACCCTGGACCCATTCCAGGGGCATTTAACTCATAATGACCAAGTCATCACTCTCAGAACCAAGTCATCACTCCCAGTGTTGAGTCACCACTTGACCTAACTAACTAAGACTTATTCCTAAACCTAATTGGACTTCTTCTATGACCTTCCAACCTTTTTTAATGAGAACACCACTTTCCTATGCGAACTTAATGAGAAAGATCACCAAATATGGGAAGATCTTCCTATTTTTGGTAAACCTAGACCTTCCCCCCTTAACCAATGCTGATTATTCCTCGACCGATGCCGGTCACCTAACCGTCATCGATTACTTTATATACAATTTTGCAACCTATTACCTCGGGTTGGTCATTTTCAGTTTTGAGAGAAATATTACATTCAAGCACGAATCCAAATCCTCTTAGCATCCAAAAACACAAAATAATCAACCACAAGCCCAAGAAAGCATTTGAATCTCATCCAAAGGTATTAGAATATTCACAGAGACTCTCTGGGAGTATTTTTGTGGCACTAAACACAAAGTCTCTTCACGGATCAAATACCATCCTCCTTCACCTACTAGATATGCAAATGCAAGTAAGTATACGTGATTTTAATATTTTTGTGTTTTCTTAAAGTGTAGATCCATTACCTCCTTCATTATAATTTAATTTTCCATGTATTACATTATCTCCATCTTCTCACCAATTGATCAACCGAACCACCTATGAAATTTTAACTTTCCGTACTTGCCCCTATGTATTCTTGAATCTTCTTGGTAATATTACAAACCAAACCACTCTGCCTTCATTCTCTCAGGCAATCACAAAGAATTTTAAAAACTATTTTTATTAAATTACTACCAAATTTCCCCTACTAACGTCGGTCACCTTAACCATCATCGGTCTCATCTCTCTACTGACATCGGTCACCGATAGATATCGGTCACTATGTCTTTTTCTTAACCTCCACCAAACAACCCATAACTCAACCAAACTCCACCCAGACCTTACCGACACCCCTATGACCTTACCTAATACCTCTATGACCTTCCCCAACTAGAAACATACCTTTCCTAATGCTAGATTAGTTTGTATTTCAATATTCTTCTTAATCTAGTGTGTTGATAATGTTTTGAGATACCTAAATCAAAGTGTTAGCAATAGGACATTTATTTATCATATTTACTTTCATTAATTTAATAAAAATAGTGGATTGAAAACCATCTAGGAAGTATCACACTTCCCGGAACTAGAAATCACTAGGCAGTCCACTGTCATTTGCTATTTAATATCATTTGGTGGTCTTTTTTTTTTCTTATACAGGTGTTCCTCATAGCCAAAGGGAATCTCTCACATTCAGTCTGCTCAAATGCTATAGCATGTGCATACCATCCACATAACCACATAATCACATAATCACATACTTTGAGGTGAAACATTTTGGCACACCTGGTGGGACCCATCAAGGGTTCTTTTGAATTGTTCATTCCTAGGTGAATTATTGTGTGTCTATTTCCTTTTGAAAGAGTTCACATTAAATTTTTTCCCTTAGAACATTATTTTTCTTCTACTGGTCTCGGTGACACTCGTATTTTGGACTAAAACAAACACTTATTTCTCTTTTGTATTGCATTAGTGAAAGACATACTCTTTCCTCTTCATCATTGCTCTCATCGAATTTCATTGTTAATTTTGGTTTAAAATATTTGCATATCATTTCTATGTGTTGCATCTGTAGCTCATATAAAAATTGTGGGCAACCTATATGCTGGAAGTCATGACCAACTGATGGTTGACGAATTGAACCGTAGCTCACACTTTACACCCTTCTTTCTCTATACCAAACCACTAAAATAAATTACTCATTTTCTTGAACATATTTCCTAGAAGAAGTTGTCAACGATCACATGATTAGAGGATTGACAATGGGATCCAAACTGGTTTCTTTGTCTAGTTATCATCTTAGAGAAGGATCCCCCACGCTAAAACATACCTAAAACTATCCATAGTTGTCATCTTTTGTAGGGCACCTTTATCAAACCAAAAACTCTACTATATTCACAAGTCAGTCCAAAATGGCATAAGCCAGAACATAAAATCTACCACATAGGATTTCATGTTTGCTATCTTTCTGCTTGATCTATGTTTTGAGGTGTGAGTTCGTTTTCTCCATTCTTCTTTCCCTTCACACTCCATAATCATATTGGTGTATTCTGACTCTTTTTGAGTGTGTTAGGGTCAATCATTGCCATACTCAGTTTCTGGGTTGGTCTTTTACTTGATCTAAATCACCAAAATCATTTTTTCCATATTTTCACAAATTTCATAGTAAACGACATCGGGCCTAGTGACCACCGCGCCCTCATCCGATCAAGTATCGGTTCTTGTCGACCGTTGTCAATTTCCCTGCTGCTTTTGGTAATTTTTACCAAAGTAGCATTCACCACATTACTATTCTTTCTCGGGATTTCCTTAATTATCATCATTATCATCATTATCATCATTTTTGCCAAATTTGTAAATCCTTTTATTTTTCGTGAGTGACCGATCGGGTCCTCTAACCAACATCTATTACTCTCACATCGACGACCTTCGTTACTCAACTACAACTAGTATATTTGTGTTTTAATTTTTAAATTAAAACAATGATCAATTTTCACCTTTTGGAACCATTTTCTCCATTCCTTCTATACTCATGTGCCATCTACGAAGCTCAAATTACTATGTCTACTATTATTCACATGGTTTTGAATCATAGCCAAACCAATGACCTCATGTTCCATGCTATCCTTCAACCACTCCATCCTAGCCCATCACCGCCTTCCATTCTATCACCTAGGGATCCCAATCATCCTATTACCATTATTACCAGTGATGAGGAGTTCACGAGACTCCTTGATCAAAACCCCACTTCTTTACAATATTATTTATCCCATTCATCCACTCAAAATTCATCAAGGTAGCTTATATATGGTGTTCCTGTGTCCATTCCTCCTACCCTCGCACCTACTTCTGCATCAACTACTACTAGCTCAGCCTTACCCTCTTCCACCTTACTACCTATGGTGTCACAAATTTACCTTACATCATTGATATATGTTGTACCTATGATATCTATCACACATTCGATGTCAATTTCTCCTATGATGTCAACCACGCATTTATAAACCACCTTGAGTGTAGGTCTATTTGCACCTCCACCTCTCATATACCTATTGCATATCAACCACCCATGGTGTCGAAAACCCATACTCCCTTCCAAAACATTATCCTCTCCATCTCACAATATCTTCCTCCAATTTCTATGAGAGTCATTACGTCTAGTCCACCTACCTACCTACACTTATCACCAACAACCCCTTATTTCATCTATCGCTTATTTAGGATACTTTCCACCTACATCTATTTTGTCCTACATCCCTCCCTCACAATTTTTGTACTTGGAACCACCACATACTGGGATGCTTCCCACATCATACCCACCTCATCTACCCTATTATACTACAAGGGGTACCCAATCATCACAACATACCAATTATCTTATCAAAATGGTGATGGACAAGATGCAAACATTAGAAGCTTCTATCTCTAGTTCACGTAACTATTTAACATACGATGAGATTTGTAATGAGCCCATTCACCCATCCATTCCAATTCATCCATACCCTATGCATTGGTAAATGCCTAAATTCAACTGGTTTAACAACAAAGAATATCTCAGAACATCACTTATGTTATTTTAAACATGGGTGTTATCTAATCACTCATGATGACACTTTGCTCTTGTGAACATTCCCAATGTTCTTGATAGGACCTACTTTGGATTGGTATAGTGCTCTACCTAGGCACTCCATTTTCTCATTCAACCAAGTAGCTCAAGCTTTCCTAGACCAATTTTCTATCAACATTGTCAAGAAGGTCACCATGGCTGAATTATACGTGACACGCCAATATAAAGACAAATCTATCGCAGACTTTTTCACTCGTTGGCGGAGCCTGATCAACCAAATCACATTCCAACTACCTCAAACTAAGTTAATAGAGTTTTTCACTAGGGATTGTGCTAGACACATCTTGCCAACTCGTAAGTTCAAACCTTTCACATGTTTGATGAGGCATTCACCATGGTTTGAAAACTTGAAATTTGTGCCATTAAAGAGAAGAAAATACAATTATGTAACAAGAACATTGTGTTTAATTCAAATGATACCTCTTCTTCTTCCAAACTAAAAATAATTACTCCAAATAAAAAGGATCTGCCAACATGGTAGTTTTGAAATCTAGCCCATCTCACCCATCCAACCAATCAAAACCTTCTTCTAATCTTTCACCTATTCAAGATTTTCAATTCAAGTGGCATAAAAAAAAATAATCCCATAGGAGAACCCTACTATTTGGTTTTAGAAAAACTTCTAAAAGCCAAAGAATTCACTCTTCCACCCATCAAACAACATACTAGTTTTGAACCCTCTTTTCCTATTCCTGCATGGTACAAAGAAAATTATTACTACAACTATCATCATGTTAAAGGTCATAATGACGGTAATTGTATAACTTTCAAAAATATCATCCAAGAAATGTTAGATAATGAAGATATCATCTTGGATAATCCTAATGCACTAGCTAATCAGAATCTTCACATCTTCAAGAAGCCATCCCCATATCACACCCTGTCATCTAACCAAACTGGTGGAACCTTGACAAATGACAATAACATTTGTGAGGTTCATGTTGTTTTCGACATCATACCAACTCTTCCTACTCAATTTCCTCCTACTCAATCTATTGCAGAGATTATTAAATGAGCTCCTTCATCCATGGAGGGACTTATTTCATCTACTCCTTTACCCACGTAAGAGTCTCCTTATCTCCCCTTTATTCATGGAGTCCACCATATCCACCAATGCACTTTCCCCACTTATCTCTCAATCGACAAACAACTTGCAATACCTACACTTCTTTTCACAGAGAGTCATGTTTACCTTATTCTTCACCAAAAATATGAACCTACCTCATTCAACTTGTCATCTCCCCTACCCGAGGGGATCCATTTGTAGCATCCCTTCCTATTGGTGACAATTCTCCATTGTCTTCCAAGGATCCTGTTTATTTGTTCTCGCCTTTTTTGCCATAGAGTCTCGAAGCTAGCCAATTCCTTGTCTCATAGACATTATTTACAAGGATTACTAAAAATCAACACTACCCCTCTACAAAGCAAAGTACCATTTTCACATTTAGCCGACCACTTGGATTATGTTGACACTTCCATGCTTTGGGGACGCCTTCAACTTCCTTTATTAACTCGGATGCAAAATTTTTTTACTAATACTTCCACGATCTATCCAAAAGTGTTTCAGACAACCAAACCCACCATGCCCATGCAAGTTGCAGTAAGCCCTTCTTCATAACCCTCACCCACACTTAAACCATTACAATCCAATGAACTTTTTCCTATGCCTAAAACCTTACCCACACCTATATTTTCTTCCACATCTAGACCCATTACAACATTAGGAGTCATGCTAACATCAAGCCTAGTCCATCATCATGTCAAATTGGATTTGGAAACATCCTCATAAGTCCTCGCAAAGACTATTCCCCACCTAAGAGGAAGACATAACCTCTTAGGCCACACACACCAGCTTCGTCCACTACCCCTCCGTCACCTTCACCACTTCCATCTATCCTAGGTCCTCACCCATCAACCTTGGCCAAGAATCCTCCTACCTAGAGTAATTCAAAATCACAACAAAATACCTTGTCAGATCCTTTGTTCCACCCAAATCACTACATAGCTTAGGCCTTCACCATCACCTACATATTTTTACCTCCTATACCTACACCACTTCTAGTATCCTCATCATTACTTATGCCATTCCCTTCTCCTCAAACAATACCTTCCACATTTCCCCTTATTATAACCTTCACCACCTCCAAATTACCTTGATAACCCGACCCCTTCTGCCATCTTCCTTCCTTCTACATCACGTGCTCCTTCTTCACCTTTACCCAAGAAGGTGTAACTAAATCGTAAGAACCCACTACCCTCAAAAGCAGTAGTTAAACCTAAACCACCTTCAACAGCTAGTTCACCTACTACATCTTTACCTAAGACACTCGTAATATAAAACTAAAACTCGTACTATCTACCAAAAAAGTGGTCAAACTTACTCAACCTTCAATTCCACCTCTGGTGGCACCTCTCCCACTAAAGTCACCCACACTTCCATCTAGACCCACACTTACTTCACATTATGATCCATTGGCGGATCCTACGCCAACATCTTAGCAAACCTTTTGGAAAACTCTGTCATCACATTGCCACCACTTAGACCTTATGACCCACTCAAACCTAAACCAGAAGGGTTTGATGATACAAATTTTTTTCTTACCATCATGTGCTAGGGCATGATGTGGAAAATTTTAAGTATCTTAGAAATATTTTTCTCCAACTATGTCCTCACGAAGAAAGCTTTGAAGATGATGATATTTTAGATGAGGACCCTATTCCATCTCGCACCTATCACCATACATTCTCATCCCATACCTATTCATTGACCTTCATCTCCCCTCCAAAACACTTATATCCTCCTCCAAACTTTGAGATAAATATGGTCCACATAAAAGAGCTAGCCAAACATCCACCAAAATGCCAATGTGTTGCATTGTTTTCATAAAACCAATATATTCCCTCACCATATTTTTTCCCATCATGTTGCTACACCTATCATGACTCACTTTCTCCTTTACCATAGATTAATATGGTTCAAATTTCCACTCAATCTTAGAAGGAAAAAGGAAAGGAGGAAAAAACTACCTCATTCGCCACACTTTTACCCAATATTCCATCTGCACCTGCACTAAAAATCACCATCGTGGACCCACATACCCTATTTCTGATGGGGTTTCCCATCGTACAATGCTCAAATAACTACACCAGATCCTCTCAAAATGTCTTTGTATGACGTTATCTAAACCTATGAGTCTCATCGACAGGCCCTCATTAAGGTTCTATAATCTATTGAGGTTCTACCTAATGACCCTACTCCTATTTCATCTATTATCACTCCTCATCATGTGACCTCTCTCACCACTTCATCCCCTTCCTCTACACATTCTACCACTCATAAAGTAGCCGCTCTCATTTTTTATGATGATGAGATTGTACCTCTCTAATCAGATGATCGTGATCCTAACCTATTTATTTCTGTCTACATTGATAATATACACGTTGTTATCCAAAATGAGCCCCTGCTTATTTTGGCTAACTTGCCTTCATTATTTACTTCCTTATGCTCCAAATCCAATTTTCACACATTGAAAGCACTCAAAGGATTCTAGAAATGGCTTCATCAAATATTATTTTTCTTTCCCTTTCCAAAAAGGTAAAGAAGTCCTCATAACTCCTTATATTTTTTGAGCTATGGCTCGATGGAGTTTGGAGGGGAAATTTTCCCTAGGTAGGCATACGGAGCTTGGGATAGTTTTGTGCCAAAGGGGCTCAAGCTGGTGGAGTGCAAGAATTTTTTTAGCACTTAGCCCTTTTGGGAAAAAAAACTCAAAGGAAAATTTTGGCCAGAAGGTCCGCAAAAGAAATGAAAAGCTGCCACATGTCCAGTCAGCAGTGGGATTCAAGGTGTCGGGAGGATTTTGGGAAATTTTCCAAAGTGGTGAAAAGAGAAAAGGAAAAAATGGAAGCACATACCCACCGAGCAATCAAAATCTGCCACGTGTCCACATTGGCGATGGGGAATTCACCGCATAGATCTTTTGGAAAATTTTCCTAGGTGGGCAAATTGGGTAGAATTTTTTCCTAAGGCCCATGGATCAACTAGAGGGTGCCACATGTCATCGGAGGAGTGGGGTATGGAGATTTTTTGGGAAATTTTCCCAATTTGAAAAAAGAGGGAAAAATTTTAAATTTTGGCCCGCAGACTGAATTTTTCCCTAATTTTGTCGTTTTTGCCCTAAATCTTTAGAGGGCCATATCTTTCTATCTAGACCTCGAATTTTAACAATTTTGGTATCAATGGAAAATTGTTGAAATCCTCTACATGGTGGACACTTAAATTTTAAATTTTGAGGGAGTTTTTGGGAGAAAATAGAAAAACATCTCTAGCATGAAAAATTGTAGAAAATGACCCCAACCACCAAAATTAATGAAGTATGGGTCATTTTCTTTAGTCTGTGAAGTAGATGCATGGAAATATGAGCTTTTGCATCCAACCAATCATTTTGTAAGCTAATTAAATGGATACTAAATGGATACTATTAGTGGTTGGAGTTTTAAAATTGATTTGCACGTGTTTTTTTATTTTTCTTCATTCTCGCTTCATCGTTAAAAGCCAGTTTTGGCTCATTTTGCAATGTTGGACGTTTCGCTTCTACAAGCTCTTCTTTTCTCCTTAACAGGTGGATTTGAAGGAGTTTCAGACCTCCCATGAAGAATGCAACACGTTTTTTTCCTTCTTACTATTGCAATGTATTGTATCAAACTTGGAAATGATAATGTATTGCAATGTATCAGTAATGTATGATAATGATAATGGGAGAATTTAACACTCCTTTAAATCTGGGGGAAAATTGGAGGGAACTCTAATTTT
This sequence comes from Taxus wallichiana var. yunnanensis, assembly GCA_018340775.1. NCBI lineage: Eukaryota > Viridiplantae > Streptophyta > Pinopsida > Cupressales > Taxaceae > Taxus > Taxus wallichiana. The sequence goes on from CM031244.1 coordinate 278,470,232, forward strand.
TCTATCAGCATGGAAGAATTTGCTGACTTCATATCGACTCTTAATCTTATGGACATTGAACTTCATGGTAATCAATTTACCTGGTCTAATAGAAGAATTGGGGAAAATTTGATTCAGGTTAGATTGGATAGAGCTCTCATTTTTGCTAATTGGATCTTAGATCAGAATTTTCATCTCTCTTCCCTTCCTAGAACGGGTTCAGACCACAATCCTATTGCCCTTAATTTCTTCAATTGGTCAAAACCTTTCCACTACAATTTTAAATTTGAAAAGATGTGGCTTGAACATGAGGATATTCTGGACAGAATTAAAGAGTGGTGGTCTTGGGAAGGAATAGGAATGACTCAATTCAGGCTTCTTCAGAAGCTGAAAAATGTGAAGAAAAAGGTTAGAATCTGAAATAAAGAGGTTTTTGGGAATATTTTTGAAAAAAGAAAGAGCTTAAGCAACAATTGGTAGAATTTTAGATTAAAGTTTCTTTGAAAGGTATGACCCTCAAGGATGATCAACAGGAAAAAAATCTTCTCTCGACCTACATAATATAAATAGCTATGAGGAATCCTTTTGGAGAATGAAGTCTAGAGCCCTCTGGTTAAAAGCAGGAGACAGAAATACAAAAAAATCATATGAAAACCCTCAAACATAGGGCTTGTAACAAAATTACTGAAGTCTCAAAGGGAAATGGGAACATTACTATGGATTCTGAAGACATCAAAGATGAAGCCCTCAAATTCTACAAGAATCTACTCACAGAGAATAATTCCTACAATGAGCAAGTAGCCTCCTTTCTCTTAGACTCCATTCCTAATAATTTACTGCCACCGAGAGGTTTAAGAGTCTTTCCAAAATAGTCACCATCGAGGAATTGAAAAAGTTGTTTTTTCTCTGGAAGGGGATAAGGCTCCAGGCCCTGATGGTTTTTCTACAAACTTCTTCCAAAGATGTTGGGAAATCTACTCAAGATCTGTTGAAAGTTGTTAATGAGTTTTATAGAACTGGAAATCTCATAAAAGAGTTAAATAATACACATATTGTGCTTTCTCCTAAGAAGATGGATGCAAAGGATTTCAAAGATTTTAGGCCAATCAGTTTGGTTAATGTAATATATCGATCTTCACAAAGATTTTAACCACTAGGATGCAACCTATTCTAATGGAAATTATTTCTCAACAACAGAGCGGATTCATTCAGGAAGAATTATTCAGGATGGAGTTATTATGGTCCATGAAACAATTCATTCAATGGATAAAAGTAAAAAGCAGGATGGCTATCAAGTTAGACATGCATAAGGCTTTTGACAGAGTCTCCTGGAAATTCATGGATGAGGTTTTATCCAAGTTTGGTTTTCAAAATAAATTCAGGAAAATTATACATTCTTACATTTCTTCATCTAGATTCTTAGTGGTTGTTAATGGGGAACCAGTTGGTTTTTTTTCCAGCAATAGAGGAATTCAGCAAGGGGATCCCATCTCCCCTTTGTTGTTCATTATAATGGCTGACAGTTTAAGCAGATCTATCTCAAAAGCTATTAATATTGGTATGATAAAGGGCTTTAAACCTACTTCTGGTAATCAAGTTTCCTCACACCAACAATTTGCTGATGACACTCTCCTTCTTCTGATGGCCTCAATAATTGAGGTGAAGGCTATCAAAACTATCCTTAGATTTTATGAGGAAGCCTCGAGACAAAAATTTAATTTTGATAAAAGCTCTATCTATTTTTTCAATACTCTTACCGAAAGGCAATAATTGAGCCTCAATAATTGAGGTGAAGGCTATAAAAATATCCTTAGATTTTATGAGGAAGCCTTGAGACAAAAGTTAATTTTGATAAAAGCTCTATCTATTTTTTCAATACTCTTATTGAAAGGCAAAGAAAGATTGCTCTTATTCTTGGATGTACTATTAATTCCCTCCTGCTACTTATTTAGGACTCCCTTTGAGTACTAGTAAGGTTTCTAATGAGGTTTGGAATGATCTTCTTAAGAGATTCCAAAAAAAGTCGGCTGGTTGGAAAGGAGCTTTACTTTCAAGTGCAGGCAAGTGTTTATTGATAAAAAGCACTCTTCAGAACTTACCTATTTATATCATGTCAATGTTCAACATTCCAACAATAGTGATGAATAGTATTGAAAAAATTCAAAAGCACTTTTTATGGCATGGTATTGAAGACAGGTTTAGGTACCATTTAGTGGCTTGGGAGCAGGTCTCAGAAACCAAAGATGATTGGGGGTTAGGACTCAAAAACATCAAGTAGATGAATGCTGCTCTTATTGCAAAGTTGGGATGGAGACTTATAAAAGAGCTTAAGTCTTGGACCAAGTTGGTCAAACTTAAATACCTTTCCAATCAAATCAAGAATTCCTTTATTTCGATCGCCTCTTCCAAATGGTTCTATTTTCTGGAACAATCTTCTACACATCAAACATATTCTCTCCCAGGGATGTAGTTGGAAGCTTGGGGATGGTCAAGACATTAATTTCTAGACTGATAAATGGTCTGATATTAACTAGATTTCCTCTTATGGTCACATTAAAGACAACTTAATTAGAAATTATGGGCACAAAGTCCAGGGCTATATTGAGGTGGATGAAAACAAAAGGAAATGGAAATAGTTCAAAGTAGATGAGGATAATGTGTAGTCTGATGTTTCATCTATACAGAGTCTTCTCTCCCTAATTCTTATCAGTCCTCAAAATCATAAGGATGAACTCATTTGGAAAGATTCCTTTGATGGAGAGTACTCGGTTAAATTGGGCTATAACTCTTTCTTTGCCTCTATTATTAGTGATACTGAGTGGCATAAGTTGTGGATGCCAAAGCTAACCCCTAGAGTAAAATTTTTCTGGTGGCTCATCATTAAAGGCAAGATCCTAACTAATGAAAATCTCATTAGGAAAGGATTCATCATGCTGAATAGATGTTGCATGTGTCAGGAAGAAGCAGAAGACATCAAACATCTATTTCTTCATTGTAAGTACACTTCCAAAATTTGGCATCTTATTTTTGAAAACTTTAATCAGGAATGGATCTTTCCCTTACTTGTCTTCAGGCCTGGGAACAATGGAACTCTCCTTACAAACATTGTGTGGTGAGGAGATTATGGCAACTGGTTTTACCTCACACCATGTGGCAAGTTTGGAAAGCTCGTAATGATGTCATTTTCAGGAATACTAGAAAGTTATGCAAAAAGTCTACAAAGAAATTATCATTGCTTTGTGAAAGACAACATTGAAAGATTTAAACCTCCTAAAAATAGACTTTTCCCTGAGGAAGAAGAGCACATTCTAGTTGCTTGGAATATTGGCACTATTTTGAATAAGAATAACAATAGTATTGATAGATCCACTGTCTGATGGATTAAGCCTCCCAGTGCTTGGCATAATGTAACATCCTCGACTTTTGGAACTCAATATTTTTAATAAGGCTTAATTGGAATGATATTTTGTGGAATTCGACTTATGAGTTATTTTGGCATTAACTTATGTGTTAATTATTCCTTTTGGAATGTGGCACATAGTTTCATTTAAAATAAATAAATAAAATTAAATTTAGCCTAAAAGCTAATTGGAGGCATTTTTGAAGTTTAATTATGTTTAAATGGATTTTGGAATCCATGGAATAAAGGAGAGTTAGGTTTTGATTTTTACCATTTAGCATGCCGTGAAGAGAGGAGGAAGTAGAGGAGAGACCATGTCAAAAAAAAATCTGGAGGATTTCATGGAAGTTTTACGGCCATTTGGAGCTGATTTTGGGCCTGTATTTTGGGGATCTTTCCATTCTTTATTGCAGCAATGTTGGGGAGAAATTTTCTATAAAAATAAATAAGGTTTTGGAGTTTATTTTGTGTGGTGTGGAGCTAAGAAGCTGGAGGAAGAAAAATAGAGAAGGAAAGAGGAAATCACAAAGGGTTTTTGGTCTTCTTCATCAAGAATATTTCAGGCAAGGGTTTCTTGTTTTTGTCTATGCAATATTTTACAAGTAAATGCATATTCAGTTTATTCCTCTTCTGGGTAATGAGAAATATGGATTATCTATTGTGGGTATTAATATTTTCGAGTTGATCCTGTATGGGTATTTGGAAAATATGTTTATTTTAATATGGGCATTTTATATTTTGGATCTCTCATGTATGAGAGCCAAAGATCTCGTTTTTTATCTTTACTTGATAAATGGAATCCATGAGGTTATTCATTTGGTTGTTGAGAGAAGATTTCTTGACATTTTCACTATGGGTTTTGGACTGGTCTCTTGGCTGCATTTTTAAATGCTGGAATGCTGTATTTTTGTTGATTCGTTGATTTTCTTCAGCTGTTATAAGTTGGGTTATTTGCTGTTGGAAGTGCTGTTTTTTTAATTAAATTAGTGCTGCATTTCTTACTGCAGTGTTGGCTGTTGTAATGCCGAGTTTTGGGTAAACCTTTACTGTGGGTAGTTAATATTTGATGTGTTATTTAGCTGTAACACTAGCTATCAAAACACAGTGCTTTGGGGTGATTTCTATGCTCCAGGTTGCTGTTGGATTGCTGTTTTCTTTACTGCAGTGTTTGCTGTTAGTACGCTGCATTTTGTCAAATGGTTAATGTGCAATCATTTGCATAGCATTTGAAAGAATGTTTTACTATGACATTTTGTCAAATGATTAGTGTGCAATCATTTGGCTAGAATATTTAAAGAATCATGTGTTGTGGCATTACGTCAAACAGTTGATATGCAATCTTTTGATTGTTGTTTATTTGCTGCAGTGTTTGCTGTTAATACGCTGCATTTTGTCAAATGATTAGTGTACAATCATTTGGCTACAATATTTAAAGAATCATGTGTTGTGGCATTACGTCAAACAGTTGATATGCAATCTTTTGATTGCTGTTCTATTTGCTGCAGTGTTTGCTGCTAAAATGAATTCATTGGAATTGAAGTGAATATCTTTATGGCATTTTATTATACTGCTGGAACAAATTCGTTTGAATTTATGTGAAGTTATTTCATGGCATTTTATTATGCTGTTGGATTGGATTCATTGGAATTTATGTGAAATTCTTTTATGACACTTTGTCATGCTACTGAAATGCATTCTTGGATTATATTGGAAGTTTATATTATGACATTTGGTCATATGGATCTCATGCATTCTTTGAGTATAAAAGAATTTGTTGTGCTTGTTGAAAATGCATTATGTTGCTGATCTGATTTGGCATATTGTTCATTCTGAGCTTGTGAAGTGAAGTTCATGACATGAAATTTTGTCATACAATTGGTATGCATTCCTTGGATATATGTGAAGTTCATTATATGACATTTTGTCATATGGTTGGCATGCATTCTTGGGTATAAAGGATATTTTGTTCCTCTTGGAAATTATGTTATGTTGCTGATCTGATTTGGCATAAAGTTCATTATAAGAATTGTAAAGTGAAGTTCATGTTGAAGCTTTGACAATTGCTTATCATGCCTTCTCCTTTTTACATGGAGCCTATATGTGACATTTCTTCAAACAGTTGGTATGCTGATTTGATTTGGCATGAAATAATATTATGAAATGCATTATGTAATCAGCCTTACGTGAGGTAAGTTTTATGCATTTTCATGTAAGATGGTTAAGACACCACTCTTGAAAGATATTCTGAACTTGGTTAGTTCGTGCATGTATACATGCTTTTTGAAATCATTATTATAATAATGAATGAATTAGTATGCTGATGCATGACTGTATATTCTGAATACGTTTTCATTTGTAGAATACTACATATATGAAAATGGAAATCCTTGCCAGTTCAGTTTGAGCTGACCCCTTTGTGGAAAATACAGGCCATTCTGGAGATAAGGGAAAGGAAAGAATCTGAAGGGATTCAAGCTGATTTCAGATCTTGATTAGTTACTTTTATATTTCAGTTATGGAATAAATTGTACTTGATGTACTATTGGAATAATCAGTATATTATATAAGCTTATGAGGCTCTTTGCCATTGCATGTGACTTATAAGATTGTACTGAGATATCGAAAATAATGAAATGTCCTTTGGACTCAATGCTGATTTTTATCAATATGTTTAGCACATATGATTTGTTTGTATAATTTTATGATTTGATTATGTGAGAAATCAACATATCAATTTAATAACGGGAATAATGGGAGTTAGAAAAAAATTGGACCTCGGTTCTCGAGGTCCTTACACATAAGCTGAATTTTGATGGGGCCTCATAAGGAAATCCTGGAGATTATAGAGTTAGGGAGTCATTAGAGATCATAGAGGCTATTTTGTTGCTACTTTTTCTAGAAAAGTGGGTAGGCAAACAAATCACTACTCTGAAGCTCTTTCTGCTCTGTGGGGAATAAGGCTAGCTAGGGATTGTAATATTCCAAATATTATAATTGAGGGTGATTCACTAAACATTATCAATCTCTTAAATCAAAAACAACCCCCTAGTTGGTCAATCAGGGACTTTATTGCTGAAGCTACTGATATTTGCAAGAGTTTTGAAAATTTTGAAATCAAACATACCTACCGTGAAGGCAATAGGGTGGCAGATGGTTTGGCAAATTTTGGGGTTAATAATACTTTTCAAACTTGGCTAAGGGGTGACATTATTCCCACTAAAGTTAATGAAGACATCATCAATGATTTACATGACTTGGAACGTAATCACTAATGGTTGTAGTGTTGATGCTAAGGAGCAGCTTTTTAAGTACAAAATGATGACATCATCAAAGATTTGTGCGACCTAGGAGCGTCATCATTAATAGTCATAGGGCGATGCTAAGGAGTGGTTAACTAATTACAAAGTAAGGTCTAATAACTATTCACACGATAGGGAGGTCTTCAAAAATAGAGCTGAGGCTAATTCATATAATTTTCAAATCTTTACCGTTGCGGGTAGAGTCATAGGAAAAATGGGGGGACCGCCTTGTAAGACAGAGCCCACTCATAACCCAGCTTGGAAAGATGATACAGTTCTTTGGAACTATCTTAAAAAAGGGGTTCTAATGAAATTTATTGAAAAAATACAAGGTTTTGATCAGGATCTCTCAATTAAATTTTCTCAGGGATGGAGGAATCGCGTGGTTAAGTACAACATCAAGGTTGAGATTTCAGAAGAGCTTATTGCCCAGGTCACCGGGCTCAGTCTAGATGGCACCAAATTCTTTAACAAGTGGGTGGACAGAGAGGTGGAGGTAAAGAATTTTCTTGATGAGGAGAAAATCTAGAATTTGTGATGGTCAGGCATCAAGCTTGCTTCTGTTCCCGAGCCTTTTGCTGAGATAGCAAGGATGGTAGTAAGGTATGTTACTCTAGAGGGGAGATTTGTCACTATTCCCCAAAAGCATTTGATCTTTCTTAATCACTTTCATAGAAACATCACCATCAACTTCCCACATTACTTGTTGAACTCTTTGGAGAAATCTATTCTGGAAGTACAAAATCACACTAGGGTTGTTCCCCTTCATCAAGGGTTAATACTGCTTATTCACCACCACTGCTCAGCCTGTCCCCACTTGGATTTTACTCCTCCCCCTCCCTTCATTACTCCCCTACCTCCATTCCTCCCCGCCCGATAGGAAGCTTGACACTGCTTCAACTAGCAAGAAAAGGAAGGAGATGAAAACTAAGGTCCCTGCTTCTCAGAGGGTTCTTAGAAGTCATAAAGACCTGGAGCTTGCTGTGAATCTACTACACATTAGTAATCTGGTGGAGGAGCCTAAGGATGAGGACTTGTTGGTCAGAGTTGGAAAGATGGAAAAGGAAATTTAGGAACTAAAGAGTGTTATTAGGGATATGGATAAAGCTAAGGGCAAAAGGAAACTGCAAAATGATGAAGAGGATGATATCACTGCTGAAATTTTCAAGAAGCTTCAATCTCTGGATGGCAGGCTTGGAAATGCAAAAGGGCATAATGATTGTATCCTCTCTGCCCTTAAAAGTATCTACAATTTTATTGAACAACATGTTCGTAGTATTTGCAGTCTCAGTGGTATTACCGAGGACATTTGGGGCTCCAAGGAGAAAAGAGATCTTGCAATTTCCTAGGCAGATTTGAAAGACCCTTCCCAGGCCACTGCCATTACATTCTTCGTCTCACTCCAAATGATCAAGGCCAAGATTGACCGGGATATCAAGTGATGTGGAGCTCTGTTGCTATCTACCGGTGGCAAAGTAGCTATTGACCGGCGCTTTGATGTTGTTTTTTTGAGATGAACCAATGATGGTTATCTCTTGTTCATTTTTTGTTTCTTCTGCTTTTGTTCGATCACTGTCTGTCTTGATCCTATTTTACTACTATATTGTATTATCTGGCTGTTGAGCCCTCTGATGTTGGATGTTTTGCTCTTTTGGGTTGTTTCTACCTCTTTTGGTATCTGGCTTTTGAGCCTTTTTGTACACAGGGTATAGTCCCTTCAAAACTATTTACCCATAGTAAAAAAATGTATGTTCTGTGATCGATTTTCAATCCTCTCATGCATTTATTATTGTCTTATGATCCTTCATTACATTCTGTAATTTGTGCATGTTTTGGTGTTGCATCTCCATGATCTATGTCTATTTTTTAAAACAAGAAGTTCAACACTCCTTTGGTGTATCACCGTTCTATTTTTTTCTTAGTTTTGTTTCCATTTCCATGTTTTCTCTCAACCCTGTCTCCTTGGTAGTTTTAGAGTAGGATTTTGAATCAGAACCTCTGCAAAAATTACATGCATACACCTAAATAGAGGAGTAGGAACCAACCTCAATCTAGAGAGTTTTCCCAATTTACAAGGTCCCACACTTAGGGAAAACTCCATGTTGTGCATTCACACCAAATTGACCATTTGTCTATAGCATATCTGAGGGTCGATTTGGGGTGTTATGAATTTGCACTAACACATGTTTGATGCGTTATGATCAATGGAGGTGCTAATATCAACATTATTTCCTCCCATGCATACAACCAAATGCACATCCTTGTCAATTACATGTATAACAACCCAATTATGCAAGTGTTCATTCAATGATGCCATGACTTCAACCCTTGGCACCATCATTCTCCACATTCTTGTAGGCCCTCGTATTATTCTTGAACTAATCTATGTATTAGAGGGGGAATTCTAGTAAAACATGGTGCTTGGATAACCTTGGATCTGCACCATGGGTCCCTTCAAACTTATACCGCTATTTAAAATTTGAACATGAAGGACACAAATATACCATTCTAGTCGATCCTTCACCATTAAATACTTGTAACATGTTGTATCAACTTAATGATGTCCTTATACCAGTTAAGGCATCTATAATCTGCTACCACTTCTTCTTCACCACTTCCTCATCCACTAATGCTACCTCTACCTCTTCCACAACTAACTCCTCTATTCCCACTATAGCCACAAACTTCTCAGCCTAACCCATCAACCAACCTATCTACTTCTAAACCAACTAATGCTTCTTTTTCCCAATTGTCTAGTAATTCATACATTCCCGCTACTAACATATCAAATGTTGATCACTTAGAAGGTGTTTTTCAATGCCTCACTCTGGGCAGTATCACCTTTATAATATTGAAACATTCCTTACTCCTCAATAGTATCGTAAAATTAACCAACATCCCCACTATGATCACCACATAGGTGAGGTTTTCCCCTATGATCCTCCCCACCTTCGTACTAACTTAACGTATGGGGGACTTGATGTTTCTACCTACTCACCTAAGCCACCTTCCCAAACTCAATCATGTTCCTCTGATCTTCAATCTCTCACCAATTGCTACTTTTCCCACACCTTCCTCCATCACTATGCTTGGAAGGGCTTTGGATTTGGTTTCTATAAACAAGGCCACCATACTATCATTCTTTACACCACTCGTAAGCATAAAGACCATAGTGGTATTGTATTTTCTGAACCATCTTCTAAGAAGGCTCGAGTCAAACTCATTGAGGATGATAAACATTCCCTACCCCATTCACAAACTTCACCACCTTCACCTATAGAGTCTATGGATCCATAATCCATTCCTCCTAACTTTTGTTTTTTTATAAAAATTATTTCCCTGGGACCTCTAATTTATCATTATGATGGAAAGGCTCCCTCTTCTCTTCCCTTCATGTATCCTGAAATGATTGATGATGATACACCTATTAACATCATTCATTGTCAAGATGATGAGTCTATTCTCACCTACCTTGGTGTAGAATATTCTTATGTTCACCTATCATTACCTTCTAAGACACAAACCATGTTGAATGAATCAACCATCAAAATTAATATTCACACTCAAGACAACCCACACATTATAAAAATAGGCTAATCTTTAGATGTTGTTGAACATGAAGCTTTCACTTCTTTCATTTAGGATCATAATAATGATTTTTATTGGTCCTACACTGATATGCCCAATATTGACCCAAGCATTGTGTTCCACAATATCGTAACCATTCTTGATGCCAAACCCATGAAACAAAATTTGCAAAAAATGCATCCTCAAATTGTCCTTCTTGTCAAATAAAAAATCCAATGCCTTCTTTGAGTTTCCTTCATTCTACCCATTGATTATCCCTAATGGATCTTTAACATTGTTCCTATCACAAAAGCGATAGGGGGACTCCACATTTGCATAGATTTATGTGACCTTAACTTAGCTTGCCCCAAATAATATTTTTCTCTACCTAGGATTCACCAACTAGTTGATCTCACAATGGACATGAGATGCTATCACTCATGGATAGTTTCTTGGTTATAACCAAATACTACTCTTCCCTAGAAGTTCAACACAAAACCGTATTCATCACTCCTTGGGGACCTTATGCTATTGTGTCATGCCCTTTGGCCTTAAAAATTCTAGTGCTACATATCAATGGGCTATGAATTATATCTTTCATGACATTATGCATCACATATTGGAAGATTATGTTGACAATCTTCTTACCAAATCTAAACATCAGGTCGAACACCTTACAGTTATTAAGGTTATCTTTGATCGTCTCATCAAATACTGTGTTTACCTTCAACCTAAGAAGTGTGTCTTCACTATTCTCTCCAGCAAGATCCTTGGTTTTATTATTTCTTTGTGTGGAATTGAAGTTGATCCCACTAAAATCAAGGCTATTCTCAAAATTCCTCCACCTACTAACCTTTGTCAACTTTGTAGTTTGTAAGGAAAGTTGCAATCTATTCATCACTTTATTTCTCATCTTTCTGACCACTACCATCCATTTCATCATCTTCTCAAAAAGGATATATCCTTCAAATGGGATGATGAATGCCAAAAAGCATTTGACGCCTTAAAACAATACCTCCTCCAACCATCTGTGCTCATTACCTAAGGATGACCAACCATTTTACCTTTACATTTCTGCTACTAATCATTCCTTGGTGCCATGCTTGCTCATTGTGATGAGCAACACACGAGCAAGCAAGAGGTTTATTATATAATCCATAAAATTTTAGACTACAAAACTTGATATACTCATACCGCAAAACTCTACTTATCCTTAGTTTTTGTTGCCACTAACCTTTTCCATTACCTACTCAACCAAAAACCTTTTTGTCACCAATACTCGATCCCTTACATTACATGTACGCTAAGCGTCACTAACATTAATGTGCTATATGTTGGCTCATGCTTCTTGCAGACCTAGATCTTGAATTCATCCATTAAAAATATGTCAAAGGAAAAACAATTCCTAACCAAATTGCAGATGCACCTCTCTCCAAATATAAATCCTCTAACTTTGATTTTCCTGATGAATCCATCACTATCCTCTGCTTGGATGATACCATTTACCGATGACCTTATTTTTAGATGGTTCCAAATTTCAGCTTGGGGGTGGTGCTGCAGTTATCCTCATTCCTTTTGATGGTGAGCCTATGCCATTATATTTCAAACTATATTTTTATTGTACTAACAATATCGCCAAATATGAAGCACTCATGTTAGGTCTTCAAACCACCATAGCCTTAGATGTTAAATCAATTACTATATTTGGTGACTCTCAACTGGTTGTGAACTAAGTTAATGGTATATACCAATGTCTTAACGAGATACTTAAAATTATAAGCATCATGTTGACATACTTTTGACTACCTTTTACCGTTATGAACTTCAAACCACTCCACATTCCAATAATAAATTTGCAGATACTATGGCCTATCTTGCTTCTCAAATCCCTACTTCACCCTCTAACTCGAAAATATTTGTCACAATACAAAGGTTGCAATCACCTTCTTATCTAATTCAAGATGTCAAACTTATAGGAAACATTGAAACTAACCCACGTGACCTTTGGTATAAGAAGTTTGCTGACTACCTTTCCCTTTCCATTCTGCCTCTAGATCTTACTCACAATGGACAACGAGCCTTTCTCAAAAGAATTTATCGCTATGTCATCATGGGTGGTTTTCTCTATAAATGTAGTTTTGACACTATCCTCTTATTATGCATTATGAGTTATGAAATTCCATACACCATCAAGGAAGTTCACGATGGGATTTTGGGTGTCACTTTAGTGGCTTATATGTCACTAAGTGCATCCTACACCTAGGATATTAATGGCCAACCCTAAACCGTGATTGTTGTGACTATGTCAAGAATTGTGTGAAGTGTCAACAACAAGTTAATCTTCATCACACCCCTTTTTAGGCATTACAGTCGCATGAGACCTTTGGCCTTTGTCTCAATGGGGTTTAGATATTTTTAGAGAGATCATTCGTCATTCTTCCCAACATCATCAATGGATTATTACCGTTACCATATATTACAATAAATGGGTGGAGACCATACCTCTAATTTATACAAAATCTAAGAAAATATGTGAGTTCATCAATCATCATATCATTTTCTACTTTGGTGTTCCTTACCGCCTCATCATTGACAATGAAAACAATTCAAAAATAAAACCCTACGAGAAAATTTGTGATGCCTTCGGCATTCAACTCAGTTTTTCTTCACCTTATTATCCTCAAACAAATGGCCAAGCTGAATAAAAAAAAACCATAAACAAAATTCTTATGAAAGTGGTTGACGATACTAGTAAGGATTAGCACATGCACATTCCTTTTTCCTTATGGGCTTATCGCACTAGTATTTGTACCTCAACTGTTGCCACACCTTTTTCTTTGGTCTATGGTACAGAAGATATCTTTCCACTTGAAACACAAATTCCATCTCTTCATATCTCACTCAAAGATATGCTCAATGATGATGATTTTCACTAGGAACATTTGGAACAACTCAAGTTATTAGACGAATGTCGTCTCAATGCTCTCGATCACCTTTGAATCTACCAAAAACATATCAAATATCCTTATGATAAACATGTCCAAGAATGAACCTTCCAGGTTGGTGACCTCATCCTGAAGGAAAATCAACATGTAACAAAAGTGGAGAAAAGTAAACGGGGAAAGTTTGCTCCTAATTAGCTTAGACCCTATATCATTACTCATGCCTATGGATTAGATTCTTATCATTTATCTTCACTCAAAGGTAAACCCAAACCTGATCCCCGTAATGCCTTACATATTCAACCATTATTTTGTTGAATCAAGTCCTATATCACCTTTTTCTATTAAACACTTGTCCCTTAAGTAACATTCACCTTCCACTTACCTATTTCAAGGATCAATGACTAAAAATGAATCATATGCTTACCCGTCACCTTTCAAATTTTATCTTCAATATGAGTACAACCGCTTTACTCATGGCATGATTCTCATGGATATTTTTGTCCTTTTCAAGATGGAATCCCATGTTTATTTGTCACTTAAAACCTCTATTTCATAGCTAACCTCTGTGTGCTATGGTTTTTTCTTCATAAAAGAAGCCTATACTTCTCTATAGTCTTGTCCATGACCTAAAAGTCCAAAAAACAATTTAAAAGTAATATACAGATTTTTCAAATTCAAACTCATAGAGCACAACTTCTAACAAAAACATGACTCCCTCAAAAAGGACATCTAGTATTTCTATCTTGTTTTTATAATTAGAGTGCTCCTCGAAGGACAGATATACAAAGCTAGCCATACCGTATATAGTCTATAATAAAAATAAGACTATTCTTGCAAAAATAAAACCAAAATATTTTGAAGCTTCCCGCATCAATCAACTTCACGAAGACCTCAAGGAGATATTTTATTCATCCCACATAGACTTCCCACATTGATCAGTCTATAAAACAAAATAAAAAAGAAAAATATAACTTTTTCGTCATGGACTCACATATTTTGATCTTGAGTCTTGCCAAAGATTCATGTTGTGTCACACAAGGTTATGTTAAAACACCCTCCTTCACCTCACCACCTTTCCTTTCTAATATTCTACCTACTCAAGGGATGTGCCAAAATGTGACATTTTGTGATCATGTGACCTTCTTCACCCTTAGAATAGTCAATCATGCAATGCCTTTAGGGTTTTATGTTCATAAGCCAATCTTTGGTATGATAGAATCATAATGGTTCTTATCAATTAGGTGGGTCTTTTGCCTCCCCTTACCATTCATCTATTTTATTACTTATTGGTCCTCCTACACATGACCGACTTTTGTGACATACATTCTGGGAATTCCTCTCCCACCAAAATCACCCACACCTATTCAACCTACACTTAACCATGTCTAAATGACCTAATACAAACCAAGTCTATATGACCTAAAATTAACCATGCCTAAATGACCTAGACTCAATCATGCCTAAAACCTACCAACCCATTCATCTATCCTCATCCTATTCTTCCCTAGCTTATGGGAGAACTACATCGGCCTGAGGCCCCTTTTCATCGGGGCTATGTAGGTAGCACTCTAAGGGCATGGGGCCCTTGGAGGTTATCTCGGCCACTCTTTCCCCTAACCAATTTTCCCCTTTTATATTCACATTCTACCTTAGTTAGTTTCCATTTTACACAAAACTGGGAAATTAAACAATCATAAAAACATACATAACTCCCATTTTACCACCATATCCATATTCTACCTAACTTATTTCACATTTTACATGATATCAAATACTTGGAAATTTAAACCACAACATGCATATACATCATCATTTATTTCCAATTATACCAATAACTTGGAAACTAAATCAAACAAAAAACATATGACCAAACCATGCCTATACCTTGACTCCATTATGCCTAAATTACCTAATCTCCACCATTCCTATACCTGACTCCATCATGCCTACATGGCCTCAACTCCATCATGCCTAAATCACCTAATCTCCACCATGCCTATACCTGACTCCATCATGCCTACATGACCTTGACTCAATCATTCCTAAATAACCTAAACTCCACTATGCCTATAACTAAATCCATCATGCCTACATGACCTCGACTCAATCATGCCTAATTCAACTAGTTTCCATAATACACAATAATAATGGAAATTAAAAATGAGTACATCATCCATCTAGTCAACATAATCAACTATATAATGGGAGTGTCTATGTATCAATACATATATACATATATATAAATAAATATCAGTATCTCAAAAATCTCATGTACAATCTCACTTCTTCAGCACAAGATATATATCAAAAATAAAAATAATGGTACACTATCACATATAGTGACCACTCACCCCCACCTAATGCCCTCCTCTCCGGTCTCACATGTCTCCTCCTCCTGGCCCTCTACTTGGCCCAATCTCCAAGAGATAGTAACCTCACCATGGACCTATCTTTGGGGTTGATGACCCCCTGTGCTACCAAAACTGTGAGTCCTTTGGATCTAGTCTTCTCACTAGCTTCCTATTGGGCTTGATACTTGGCATATGAAGGCACATCAATCCCTGCGGTGGCTAGATGGTCTTGATAATAACAAGCCTCATTTAGGGAATCCCTGAACCTCACCATGGATATGGTTTGGGGTGGTGCTATTGGTATAACTACCCCCGTGAACTCTACCCGACCAAGAGTGTACCCTGTCCTAGTGTAGGTGCATGTGCCTTTGGTACTATATACAACTACCTAGGGCCTATAGGGCCACAACCTATGCCTTTGAATGGCCGCCTTGGCCCCGTAATCTAGCCACATATTCCTATAAGGTAGATACCTTCCCTCCATCCCCATCTCCACCCTTTGCGAGGGCATTTTTCCTACAAGGTGGTCACATGTGCCTCTAACCCTGTTAGTTGTCCCTACAACCCTATAATCTATGCCTGTAGGGTGAACACTTGACCCTATAATGTATCCCTTTGCACTATGACTATCGCTAAATCAAGTTTCCCTAGCCTCGGTAGTGTCGCCCATAACCGTGCCACCCACCACTACCTGTATACATCGATGACACCCACATCATCAATCCTTCTATCTAAAGACTCCGATCCTCCTAGCCCATGGGAACACTCAAATGTGGTGGAGACATGGGTCTCTCCATGTCATCTCTATGGTATTGTGGGAAAGGTGGGGGCACGTCCTACCATATTCCAAATTATCGTTTAACCCTATCCATGGGTATCATCTCATGCTCCCCAACACACCACCCATGTATCCATCTCAGTAACTACATCTCCTCTAAATCCTTAGCCATGCCTCTATATGATGGATAATCAACATATGGCCACCACATGATATTCTCCACTGATAGGCCCTCCAACAACCACATGTAGTATATAACATCATATGTGGCCCTGGCCACTCTCGGCTATGCCCCATTGGTACCCATATCTTGAATCTTACTTTGTATAAACCACCCCCGAACTAATCCTATCCTAGTAACACAACTAGATGCACATAAACAATGTGGTTGTATTCCCAACAATGTAACAAGAATGTGCAACACATACCAAACCTCCTCAACCTACCATAGGCCCATAGCTCCCTATACAACTGGACTAGAAAAGTTAGTGCCCAAGAAAATTAGACCCGATCCTTGATCATGTCTTGTAATACCCCCATCAATGCTCATGGAAATCCCCCACTCTCATAATCTGGGAGGGAAAAACAACCTACTACCATCATCATCATAACCTATAGCCTGGTATCCTGCGGATATGCCACATACATATCCCTATAGCTCAAACTCACATTGTGATGACTCAACAGTCCCATCACCTCACCAAATACTACCACTATCGGCTCCATCGATGCCTTAGATGAAATCAAATACACTGGTTCCCCAAAAATAGGAAGGCACAAAATCTGACACATCCATGACAGTCCGTGATGCTTATCTCACCAAATCGGTAAATGAAAGGTATTGGTCGCAGAGTCCCATCTGTCAATGAGAGCGACCATAAAGCTAGGATCTCAACCTTTATGCCTATAATGCTTGATTGAACTAAGTCCAACATCTGTTATATTATCCCACTCCTCATTTGTAATGTTAGGACATATATGTACCAATACAGGTTGGTACTTAGTCTCTCATCATCAACTGATCTCTCACTTGCATCATCTAAAACAACACTATCAAGTCGTGACCCTCTCAAATTACCTATTCCTTAAAACCTCAATTGACCTCATACTTAGCCATTTTTTTACCAAATCATACCTAAAACCATCACTCATACCTACCCCTCACCTAGTTTCCAATACCTACCCCTTTACCTAATTCACCTAAAAACCTATCTCCATTATCATACTTACCCAATTCCCTAGACCATTTCACCTACATACCTATCACACACCTAGCAACATGGTTCCTTACCCTCTTCCACCTACACTAACCTTCAACATATCCCTACATTTTCTATTTAACTTTCCCTACTACATTTTTATTACCCTAGTCACTTTTTACAGTGACCGACATTGGTCGCCTTGACCATTGCTAGCACATTGACTAGTGTTAATCACCCTTTATCTGACCGATGCCAGAAAAATGCAACTGACGTCAGCCAACCCTTGAACAATGTCAGTCACTATTGTGGCTATGAAAACCAAAACCCCCATCCCTCATTGTTCAAAATCAACAAAACACAACCTAAAAATCTACCCCATCCCACCCAAATCTACCCTACATTCCTTCCCACTCTAATTATGTTACATTTGTCTCTTCCCAGGACCTCGTTTCAATCCTTTTTGCACACAATTTCAAAATCACAACCTCCCCCCAAATGCATTCATTCAAAACACAATTTTCAAATTAAATAAGAGGTTTAAGAATGCCTCCTACCTCTACTCGGTGCCATCTCCAAAGTGGCACCTCTAGTCTCTTCCGGTGGTCCTCCCACTCCCTCTCCAACCTTTGCCATGTCAAGCTCCAATCATGAACCTCCTAACCAATATAATCTCTCCCATCAATCTTTTGGACCTAAATATTGAATGCCAATCACCCGCTAGTCACTTGCCACTTAACTAGAGACCTCGTGACTCACTTTTCCACTTTCCACTTCTTCTCTATCATTTTCCACAAATGGAAAAAAAATAAATGAATCCGTAAAACATGTATTTTTCCTTTTTATCCCTAAATCAACATGATGTACATGGGTCATGTTGTGCCCTATCCAACCGATGTCGGTTAAGCTATAATCAACATTAGTCACCTGACATAACCATTTGACCTACCTTATGCCCATTTAGCCTAAAACAATGTTGCTCATACAACTATTACCCTTACCAACACCACTTACACCTTACCCACATGCCTAAATTACCTGTACATTTCTTTAATTGCATTTAGGGACATGTTATTTACTTATACCTCAGCCATACCTATGCCTTGACCTACATACCCTGACTGAACTACCTTTGTGACATTTGAATTTGTGTACTCGCTTATAGCTTGCGATGATGTTACCCATGTTGCTTAGCATCATTACCTTACCTTGCCTAAAGACATGATGTTTATCCCAGTCATACCTTTGGTTCCATGGAACAAAACCTATTACCCATTCCTATACCTAACCTCATTGTGTTTCAGGACCATATCCTGTTCCTTAGATACCAATCACTTTAACCTCGTATGGATAAACCTATTGACATTTGACAATGTAGATTTTGCAAGATCTTCCACCTAGTACCATATCGCAATCTATGCATGTGTGTGCATTTGATTGCCATTACCTATTACCCAACCCAACCATTACCCTTACCTACACCCCATCCACCCTTGTTTTTATTAACAACCTGTTTATCAAACCACTCACCGCTGCTTTACCTCCAACTTCAACAGTTCTGGTTTGAGGGGATCACCTTCACTCCTACCTGGGCCAACCCCACTCTCACCTATATTTGGGGAAACCACTTCTATTTTTGTCAACATCACTTACCAAATACAAGCTATGTGAAAAAGGGAAAATGTAGACACCAAATTTGGGTCACACTCCCTTGGGCCCCCTTCAATCAATTAATGTAATAGAATTAATTAATCATGAGCCCTTTATCCCATATTAATATTCATCCTCACATTATTAATTAATTTAATCAATTAAATTATATTATTTTCATCCTCACACCTCCACCTCATCATTACACTCTCACCCTTGACCCATTCCAGGGGGTACTTAACTCACAATGACCAAGTCATCACTCTCAAGATCGACTCATCACTCCCAAAGGTCTTGAGTCACCACTTGACCTAACTAACTAAGACTTCTTCCTAAACCTAATTGGACTTCTTCTATGACCTTCCTACCTTTTTTAATGAGAACTCCACTTTCCTAAGTGGACTTAATGAGAAAGCATGTCAAATATGGGAAGATCTTCCTATTTTTGGTAAACCTAGACTTTCCCACCTTAACCGACATTGGTTATTCCTCGACCAACGCTAATCACCTAACCATCATCGGTTACTTTATATACAATTTTGCAACCTATTACCCGGGTTGGTCATTTTCAGTTTTGGGAGAACTATTACATTCAAGTATAAATCCAAAGCCTCTCAGCATCCAGACAACACAAAATACTCAACCACATGCCCAAACAAGCATCTGGATCTCATCCTAAGGTATTAGAATATTCATGGGGACACTCTAGGAGTATTTTTGTGGCACTTGAACATAGAGACTCTTCACGATCAGCTACCATCCTCCTTCACCTACTAGATCTACAAATGCAAGTAAGTATACGTGATTTTAATCATTTTGTTCTTTCTTAAAGTTTAGATCAATTAACTCCATTATAATTTACTTTTGCTTGCATTCCTTTATCTCCACCTTCTCACCAATCCATCAACCTAACCACCTACAAAATTTTGGCTCTCCATACTTTCCCATATGTATTCCCAAGTCTTCTTGGTAATATTAGATTTAAGCAAGGGATTCAACTTCATATCAATTGAAGCAATCTTGTGAGAGTAGAACCTTCTCGTAGACTCAATAGAAACCTCAGCTTCCCATTTCACCCCAAACAAAGTGAGTTGGAGGACACAAATTTCACAATATCACTTCGCATCTTGAACCTTTGGTGTGTAAAATACCAAAAACTCACTCCTAGCTCATGGAGAATCTAAGGATGATTTTTCTATCATAGGTCACTTTGATAATGATAGAGTCACCCTTGAATATCTGAATGCCTATGTGGAGCTACAACTTGCTCACCGTATAGTTGATCTTTACCTAATACCTCATTCCTCTTCCTACTTTGGAAATCCCACGGTAGAGTCTCCTTCACAGAAATATCTCGAAATCTATGAGATGGAAAATGGAGAAAGCTTGGAGTTTCCTCTAGCCCCACCTAAATTTGAAGAAGGTAATGCTTCTTTGATAGAAGAAACCATTGATATAAACATTGGAATGGAGGAGGAACCAAGAATTTTGAAGTTGATATCCTTGTTAACTCCAGGAGGAGATAGAAATACACAACCAAATCCTTAAATAACATCAAAAGGCTTTTACATTTAACTACAAAGAAATGACGGGCATTACACCACAAGTCGTGGTGCATAATCTTGTCACTAAACTAGATGCAAAGCTAATTAAACAGAAGTCAAGACCAATGAAGCCAAAAGTGGCTCTCATGGAAAAAGAGGAAATAGTAAAACTTCTCCAAGTAGGATTCATCAAGCCCATTGACTATTCATAATGGGTATCTAATATCATTCCCATCCTCAAAAAGAATGAGAAAATATGCATTTACATAGATTTTTGGGATATTAACAAAGCTTGTCCCAAGGATGATTTCCCATTACCATCCATTGACATTATCATTGATACAACAACTAGATTTGAACTATTATCCCTCATGGATGGGTTCTTAGGGTACAATCAGATTAAAATATTAGAGCATGATCAAGCCAAAAACACATTCATAACTCCCTAGGGAACTTATTGTTACGTTGTCATGCCATTTGGTCTTAAGAACGCCGGTGCTACGTATCAAAGGGAAATGACTTATATATTCCCGATCTTATCCATAAAATTGTGGAATCCTATGTGGATGACTTGTTGGCCAAAGACAAGAAATTTTGTGATTATCTAGAAGTTCTCCGTATCATCCTCTCACAACTAATCAAATATGGCGTCACATTAAATCCAGAGAAGTGTGTGTTTGGTGTGATAGGAGGTAAACTTCTGGGATACATTATATCTTCACAAGGGATTGATGTTGATCCGGCCAAAATACAAGGTGTTCTCGAAATGATCCCACCATCAGATGAGTCTAGAATCAGGTCATTTCTTAGGAAACTTGGTGCAATCTGAAGGTACATCCTGCATTTAAGCTTTTTCATTCATCCAATCAACAATCTACCCAAGAAAGATTATAGCGTTGATTAAATCAAGAATGAAATGAGGCCTTTGAAGTAGTTAAACACTTCTTGTTGTCGCCACCCACACTAATGCCTCCCAAGCCAGACCACCCTTTGATCCTATACTCATGAGCCACTCATGTCTAGCTGGCCTGCATGCTAGCTCAAGAAGACGATGACAAAGCGAGAACGCGCGATCTATTTCATTAGCTGAACATTGCTCAATTATGAAACACACTACACACAGAAGAGAGAGAATGCCTTGCCATAATTTTTGCAACAAAACATTTGAGACATTACATGTTAAACTAGGAAACAAGGGTCATTGTAAAGAAAGACTATTTACGAACATTTCTCTCACAAGAATCTTTATCTAAGAAGGCTAGCCATTTCATAACCTTAATGGGAGAATTTGAGTTAACGTTCGTGAACCATAAATCCATTAAGGGACAAATCATTGCAGATTGGTTAGCTAACAATCCACTAGATGGAGGTGAGCTAGTAAATCTATAATTTCTCGATGAGTGTGTATACTTCGTTGAAACCAGGCCCCCATCTCTACATGTCCCTGGTATCCTGACATCATCAATTTTATCATGGACCATACATTTCTGTAAGGTGCCACGTCACAAAAAAGAAGGTAGTTACACATTATTACCGCTAAATATGTTTTTTTAAACCAAGTACTCTATCATAGAGCCTTCGGCCACGGCCGCTTCTAAGATGCGTCGACATAGAATAATCTAAGAGGATTCTTCTTGAATCCCATAGTGGGATATGTGGAGGCCACTTCGGTGGTCATGCCACCACTCGCAAAATACATCGGATGGGATATTTTTGGCCCACTCTCGAGCATGACATAGTGGAATTTATATGTAAGTGCCACAAATGCTAAGAATTCTCTCACGAGATTCACATGCCAAAGCCAATCCCTACACCCAATAAATAGCGACTCTGTGGCCCTTCTCCATGTGGGGTCTAGACTTGATAGGGAAATTCTCTCCCTCATTAACCGATGGCCATAATTTTATAATTACAGCCATGGAATACTTTACCAAATGGGTGGAGGCCATGCCTCTCACCACAATACCAGGTTCGGTAATTGCCAAATTCATTCTAAACCAAATTATCTGTAGGTATGGCATCCCATAAGTCATTATCTCAGATAATGGCACGTCCTTTAAAAATGACGAAGTCCATGAGTTATGTAGCAAATTCAAGATAAACCATCATACAGCCTATCTTTACTACCCTCAAGCCAATAGACAGTGAAGCGACAAACAAAACGTTAAAAGCTATTCTCCTTAAAATAGTCAAGGAGAACAAGTGAGATTGGCATTTAAAACTATATCCAGCCTTGTGGGCCCATCGAACCTCAATAAGAACACCAACAGGAGCAACTCCTTTCTCGCTAGTATTCAGAGCAGAAGCGGTTCTCCCGCTTGAGGTTGAAATACCCAGTCTCCATATCTCATTACAAGGGATTCTGGACGAAGAAGCTTATAGGGAGGCATGCCTCTCTCAACTAGAAAGCCTTGACGAGGCTAGGTTAAATGCCGAACAATGGCATAGAGCCTATGTTGACCGGATGTGCCGGTAGTACAACAAAAAAGTCTACGAGTGAGAAATATATGAAGGAGATTTAGTTCTAAGACTGGACAACCGGATCGATAAGAAAACCGACGAAGGAAGGAAATTCTGGCCCAAATGGTTGGGCCCATACCAAGTCATGAAGGACTACAGAAATAGTGTGTATCTCTTGTGCAAACTAGAAGGTGAGGAATTTGGTGAAACTGTCAATTCCTTTCATCTTAAGCGGTTTTACGCATAAAACACCAAAGTCATTACTAGTACATTATAGCTACTTACATTAATTTAGTCTCTTAGCTGCTTCATTCTATCCATTTCATAAAAATGGTAGTCTAGGAGCTTACTCTTAAAACAAATCTATTACAAATTTCTAAAAATATTGGCAAAAGCATTCATATCACATCTCTCCAAACATCATCAACTATTTTCAAATCTTCTCATCAAATTTGACAGAAAAACATTGGCGGAAACCATACCAAGGCCTGCATACTTGGCTTTGCTCTTTCTTTCTACTAGGTGAAACTTTCCTTGCCTACGGTATGTTCTGGAAGCTTCTTGGTGTCACATCTATCCCTCTTAAGTCTCTTGGAATGAAAGGATATCCCAAATTCATAGATCGAAATGTCAAAATCGAATGAAATAAAAACACCAAGAAAACAAAATATTTTATTTTACACACTTTTTAACCCCATCAACCTTCGGTGATAAGCTCACATCTCTTATCTTTGCGGTGTGAGGTTGGGAAAGGAAATAAGTGCCCTTACTCACCTATATCTTGCCTTTGGTGACAAACCCATGCTTCTTACTAGTGGCATGAGGTAGGGTGTAGGGGGTCCAATCACACAAATGAACAAATATTGGTATGCTAAAAACACAAATCAAATCCTATTAAAGGAAAACAAATATCCAAATTCCAAAGAGATCAAATCCTCAAAACCAGATTTTGTCAACCAGGTTGCCATTTATGAATCTAAGTCTAGATAAACTGAAAAGTAAGTGGCCTTCTAAGCTTGGTGGTAGTTCTAGGTAGGGTGGGTGTGTAGGTCCAAATTTGGTTTCTGTTACTAGTTTGTCTATCTCTCATCATTCCATTCAGTCAAACTCATACAACTTGTGCCCTTCCTAACTCTTGGTGTTGAGCCCTCACATCTTACTAGTTGCGTGGATTTAGGATTGGGGCAAGTTCATCTCTTTATCACTATACATTCATCACATCTTGCCAACATAAGAGGAAATTACACACATTGCCCAAAGAGTTCAAAAGTTTAGTACTACCATATGTTAGTATCATCTCATATCAACACTACAAAAACATACAGAGTAAAATATTCTATCTACTATCATTTTTTATCCATTACATACATTCTCAAAACATGAAAACAGATATTCTAAAAGCATATAAATACACATATAGAAATAATTCACAAAATTCAAGATGCCAAGAGTCTAAATCCAAAGATATATATATATATATATATATATATATACAAATCAGGTTTCGTATATAATTCCATCATGCACTAGGCATGGTCAAAACGCTCAATGAGCCTGGAAAGTACAAAAACACTCATATAAAAATCTAACAAAATGCTACAAAAGTAGTCTCTCAATCCCTATGGGATCCCTCAGATGGTGCATAGCCACACCTAGGAATCCGGCTACGCCAGCACTCCGAATGCACTAAGGGCTCGCGGTCACACTTGGTAGCTGCTGTCACGCTACGAGAATGGCTCCTCCTCATCAGGTGCTTGGTTATCCTATATCTAGCCACCTCCATGCGGAGATAAGTCATGATCTTCACTGCATACCAAACAGAGGTGATAACATCGGTGTGCCTACCGGCCTTGAAAGATCCCCCATGTCCACAGAAAGCTCAACACGAGTCTTCTCTGAGGGGAGACGTAGGGTATCGATACACACTTGATAAATTAAGTCTCACCACTCATCAGTAGTTGCTGCAAACAAAGGAGAAAACAAGTTAGAAAAGAATCAACAATAGAATCAAGAGTAAATGAAACAAAAAGAAATAACAAACTAAGACGAGTCTAACTAAAACTAATGTCAGGAGAAGAGTGATAACTCGCTAGGATCGCCAGGCCTCCAAGAAGGATCTCTAGGATCCGCGCCTACCACTGACGCTGCCACCAACTGGTGCCCCTCTCCCATGTCTGGGGCAATGTGATGACCTGCAATAGACTCACCATCTCCACCTGGGTCCCGAGAGAGTAACTCCTCTGAAACCAGAGTCACCCTCTCTGTGCTCCGCTCCACCCTCTCGGCCTACAGGATCTCCTGGGTGTCATGCCACTCAGGATCACTATCATCCCCCACCACCTCGTCTCACTAATCTCCATGTCCTCTGTCTCCTCCTCAGTCTCTCGCCCATTGAACTACTTAGACTTAGAGTCCACATAAATGGGCTTATCACTACTATGAGTGGGACTGGCAAAGAATCCAGTAAGGGTGCCTAAGGAGCACCGGCTCTCCCTCATGCATGTAGCACCCTCATAGCCACAATAGGAGTACTGGGTGTAACAATAGTCCAACCCTGGCCTCTAGGACCTCCCCGAGCCTTATAGATAGATCTTTACACCGGCATCGATAGAGGGAGCATGCCGCTATAAGGGAGGCCAAACTACTATGGAACTCACAAAGGGGTATATCTCCAGCTTCCCCACCCTATCTATCAATTGGCTGGTGGTCTAGTAGGAAATCAAAGTGATGGTCTCCTCTCCCCATACCCTTGTCATGGCCTGATAAGGAGTTCCCTCCATGTCTACAGGTAGTCGGGAAGCCACTTTGGTGGTGGGGTGCTATGAAACTGTCATCCCCATCCACCTCACCGCTTGACAGCCCGGGAGCCTCCACCTCTCCCATATGGGATAATGTGGTCATACACCCAACTCATGACAAGATTCGGTGGCTCAATGATCGCCCTCGTAATCGGACTACCCTGTATAAGTCATGGTAGGTAGTCCTAAGAATATCTGCTCCCCAAGCATAAAAATGTCCATGGCCCTCAATCAGTGTAATAATAGGAGCCCAACAATATAAGAGGGTGTCCCCTCCCTTGTCCCCAATCAGTCTGGATGCAAGGATGCCCATGATGGCCTTGCAAAGAAAGGGAATGTCTGACTCAATAATAGATCGGATCCTCACACCCTTCTTCAACCCCATCGATATGACCACATCTCCCATATAGGTGGCCCACTGAACCACCTGTGATCTAGATACTACTATCTTAAGAGATAGCCGCTGCCCAAGGATCGAAACCCCCAGTATATGGTAAACATCCTCTAGGGTGATGGACCACTCACCCCTAACTCCTGGCAATCGGAAGGTGTTCTGATCCACATCCCAATAAGAGAACAAGTCACACAATATGTGACTGACAGGTGCAACATGAGGAACCTGTGCAATCCTCCATATACCAGCCCTCTGGAGAGTATCCCACTCTACCTGGGAGAGTGCCTCTAACACTGCCGAGAGCCAATCACACTCCCTCTCCTGGCTCCATCTGATGTACTCCTCCTTCTTCTACATACACCCAAAAACACAAAAAGGAGTAAGTTAGTACTGAAATCCAGTTGAAAAACTAGTAAAAACACGTAAAAATTTTATGCATGCAAAAACAAGTTAAAATTTGCATTATTTTTGTCCTCTGTCATGGACCGCCACCCTGTGTAGAGCGGCAGTTCCGTAACCACCACCTTCTAAGGTGGAAGTCCCATAACCACCACCCTACATAGGGCGGTGGTCCTGTCCCACGAAACCAAATGGGCCGTAAGCCCAAAAAAGCTTAAAAACAAGAAAAAAAAACCCCTTTTAACAAAAAAGAAACCTACCCTATGGGTGCCCCCTAAAGACACATTTAAAACTAACATTTTCAAAAATGATCCCCCCAAGGGAAAGATTTTATCATTTCTACATTTTAGGTTTAAAAATGATAAATCGAGAAGAACTAACCTGAGACTTCATGGGTCGATGTTCCGCTCTCGGAGGCATGATTGCTATCTCACCACAAACATTTTGACTATACTCTCGTCAAAAACCATCACCGTGGGTCCTAGAGCTCAAAAATCTATCAAATCAATCCACACAAATGAATAGTAAAATGACTTCATTTTATATAAATAGCCCTCTTAACTTGATTTTGAATGTCTTTCGCAGGGTCGAGTGCTGATGGAGGTAAGTTCTAAACCTCGCATAGATGGTAAGTCCTCTTTTCTTATCAATTCAGCCTTATTTCTCAATTTGTTTTATCTATCTGCACTTGAGTCCCCTTTTTCATTTTTTTGCAGGTAGCGGGATCTTGGATGGTGACTTTCTAGCACATAAACGTGTCAGGTATAGCTCCTAACTCCCCATTTCAGGACCACCATACTTGGATCCACCATTTTACACCTCTTCATGGCTAAAACGCTTCTCCAAGGGGGCAATATGTACGTACCCAAAATTATAGGGTACCGCATGCTAAACGATATTACACATGCCCTAATGATAATACATGTCTCCTTGCAAGGTGTTCGAATCCGAAAGGTTTGCCAAGTATATGCTTGTATCCCACTTCCCCACTCAGCCTCTCTATACTTGGTTTTGCCCTTTTTCCCCTTTCTTTTTGCATCTTTGTCCTCGGTGATGGAACTACTACCCTACCCGGGAGGCGGTCCCGTGACCGCCGCCGCTCAGACAGGCGACGGTCCCATAACCACCGCCGCACAGGCGGGTTTTTTTGCATTTTCCAAATTCCTCCAACAGTCACGTCAAACGTAAATCTTGGATTTTACACACTTTCTTCAACCACCGGCTTGCTTGCATTAATGTTTTCTGCTCCTAGGAATAGTGTTTTCGCTTTAGTAAAAGAGATCAAATGGGAGTTACCCTCTCGTAAATGCATTGGTTATAAATACCCAACTTGTTTTCAAGCAAATGGCCCTCATCCTATGAATTATCTTGTTCAGTTTTTCAATTCCTTGCTTAGAATTTGGTTAATTCAGGTTTTGCTTCCATTGTTGGCATTTTGGAGGTCATATAATCTTCTTCTTTCAAGTCTTGTTTCATTGTTAATGTATACAGTTAGTTTAAACATAGAATAGCTTCATTTCTAGACTAGAATCCATTAAAGTTATAGGTTTTGTTTTGTCATAAGGATAATCTCTCAAACTCTCGGTATAATTGTGTTGTATTCCCACAATAAATCCCACTAGGAATTGCATAGTCAAGCTCTGTTCACTTGCGCTATCCCTCTCCTACTCGCATTATATTCAGGTTACATCCAAAGATGCCATTGTTCGATTGCTATCTTCTATTAATACTATCATATACACACTTTCTGGATTCAACAGACATGAAGGAATGAGGAGATCACACTCGAGGGGATGAAATACACACAACTAGATTTACCATTGTTACGTAAATGCCGATTTGAGCTATCAAAGTTCTAGTTACGACATATCAAATAGAGTAATGAATTATTTTATTTCAGTTAAAAGTTCACTCTCGATATCACTAGGAAATCTATGGGGATTGATAGTTTCTAAGAAACTATGATTCATTCCTCACTTTTGAGGTAGGATTGAGAGTCTTTCAAATTCAAAATATATGGTCTGCTTAGATATTTAGGATAAAATCACAACTGCACAGGCAAATAGCCATACCAGGCTACGTTGCTTGTTTTTATTCTGTTATTAGATTAGTTGTTCATTTTATAGATATACTAGAGTAGCTGCTCTTCAATTTCATTGAAATACGTCATTGGAAAATACAAAAATAGAAGAATGCTTACGTAGTGTAATACCTCTTTCATAATCAGTTTATTAATGTTAGTTAGAGGTTGAATCATCTTTGTATGACAATCACAGGACCTAGAGAGCCTAGAGAATATATATTTGAACCTATAGTACCTCAACCAAATTTACCCATGACTTTAGCTGATATAGATTAGGACCTTAGGATACAGGTCTTTCAAGCAACAACAAACTTACAAGCAATTAGTGAGAAACTAAGAGGATTGAATATCGAAGATGAAAAAGCTTACACATTCTGGTCAAACCATCCAAACTATAGATTTCCTTGATAAAACACCTGAATGAATGTGCAAGGATTCGAACAAGAGAAAACATTTG
Organism: Taxus wallichiana var. yunnanensis; assembly: GCA_018340775.1. NCBI lineage: Eukaryota > Viridiplantae > Streptophyta > Pinopsida > Cupressales > Taxaceae > Taxus > Taxus wallichiana. Next base: position 278,499,535 of record CM031244.1, read on the forward strand.
GTTGTGATCCTTTGGTTCCATAGCCTAACACGGGAGACCTCCTCATTGACATAGACACTAGCTTACATATTCAAGTTGCCAGAACACCTGTTAGGTACTCTAAGAAAATCATACAACTTCTAGTTCTAAACATAGAAAATGAAAAGGATTACGATTACTAGATAATTGGGATAAGGGATTGATTCTTCACATGACCATAACAGGTCCACAACAACCACAAACTCAAAGTTGTGATCCCCAAATCCCACAATCCAACGGGCCTACAAATCAGTCAAGTATTGACACCGGCTTGTGAACGTTGGTGTTTAGATCATCACCACTCCCACGAAATATTATAGCACAGTTTTCCATATTAAACATAGAAGCCAATCAATCCAATAGTTTTGGGCTAGACCAGAAAACCACCCATAGCTAACCACAAAATCCACTAAACGACCTACCACTACTTTCATGACCTTGTCTAGAGATATATACGAAGCTCCCACAGGTCACTTCCCACGTATCCAACAACCAAGAAATAGGATCTCGGCAGAGCTCAACATCAATTGGAGCCTCTTAGCAGCCATTATATCTGAACGAACCATTACATCAATCCAGGTTAGGAGGGCCTTCTTTGCCTTAGATTCACAGATTCCATTATTGCGTATTGAGGATTTAAGATTACCCAATTAGCTTATACATATCTATCCACATTCAACATTCACCAGCTATCTCGACACGACCTCAAGAGGTCAGGTACGAGGAGGAGGTACATGTAGATTCCCATGCTTGCATGTTAATTTTTCCATCGTACGAAAACCTCTCAAGAGAGATGGTGTAAAATTGATAAACCCCGAAAAACCTCAAGCTAGCAAAGGTGCTGATTTAGAAGAGGTTGTGAAGACTTTGGTCGGGGCTATCAAATAAATCTCATACAAGTTGGAAAGAACTGAGAAGGGAATTGGGCCAACTTCACAAGGTCAGCCTAGACAACAAGCACAAGATATATTTGGTAATCACCATAGGAATGAGTAGAGGTTTTATGACAAAGGTAAAGGGCATGTTGGATCTCAGTAAATAGACATCCTTAAACATGTGAAGGAAGAGTGTTTCCTGATCCCTTAACTGCTAGGGTTGTTGTTGTTGAAGAGGTTGCTGATATTGATTGGTGTGATAGGTGTTTTCTGCCCCATCCTCCATGTGAAGCAAACCAACAAGAAGTTGAGGTTAATAATGATGATGGTACTGATGATCATATTTGCATGATGGGTTGATCTTCAAGCTCACAAGGAGGAGCAACATCTACTAAAGTAATAAGTGCTAGAATAGGTGTAAATTTTTGGGATTGCATTAAACGGGTACAAGTATTTCTTCCCCTTATGCTCTTGATGTTGATGTAATGCATGCTTTTGAAATTCCTAACAATGACTTTGAATACTTAAGAGCTTTGATGATTAAGAAGTATGATGGTGGTATCCCTTCGAAGGAAGATAGACAATTGTTGATGAATGTTGTTGTAGCTCAAGAGAAAGATTATAACACTAGAAGAAAAGTTGTTAAGGAGTTGGGCCTCGAGGCCAAACCTAAAAACCCATGCTCACAATCATACCAAAAGAATCTCCTAGGAGAGAGGCACTGTCGGAAGTTCTCATTGTCCCAAACAAAAATTACAGTCCTCATCATGCCCAAGATGCCAAGAATCCATTGTCATCTAATGAATCTTCTCGTCTCCCTTCCAATGTTTTTTTCCAAAGACTATCCCCTATGACATAGCCCAAGTATTGAGCCAAATTAAAGTGAGTATTCCAATCATTGAGTTACTTAGAATACCCGAGCACGGAAGAGAGAATTTTAATATGTGGAGTTGAAGGAAGAGAAGATCGCTCCAGGAAAAAAATGTAAATGTTGTTGAGACTCATCTTCAAATCATTGCTGACCTTGAAACACTACCAGCAATAGAAGATCTTGGAGAGACACTGAGGTATATTTTGGGACATCTTTGGCTGATTCCCAATTGAATGTTGATCCATTTTTCACAACTTTGACTATAAAGGGTAGGCTACTTCACAATTGTATGTTTGATTCCAGTGCATCATGTAATGTCATGCCTCTAGAAGTCATGAATGAGTTGGATATCAAAGTAACAGTAGCCTATGGAAAGTGTACTACCATGGACTCAAGAGAAGTGTCGGTAGTTGGTTGTGTGAAAGGTTTGGTAGTGCAACTTACATCTTATCCCAGGAGAAATTTAAAATTGGATGTTGTGATTGTTGAATGCCCTACCAAATGGGGTATGCTTTTTTCAAGAGAATGGGCTACAAGTGTTGGTGGTAGCATTTAGATGGATATTTCTTTTCCAACATTTCCATTGAGGGAAGCCTAGTCAAGCTCTATGGAGAAAAGAAAATATTACATCTGATTGAGGACCCAAAGTATGCTTCTTATGAAGTATTATTTGTTGATGTTGATGGTGATAATTTCATTGGTTTTGCTGATGGAAAAGAACACAAAATGGATCAGTCAAAGTTCCTTGAGCAGGTATGTTCTCCTTAGACTCGTGCTATTTGATGGAGTTTGCTCCAAATTTGGAAATGGTGCTGGTGTAATTCTGATTTCTCCTACCTTGGAAGAATTTGTTTTTTCCTTCAAGCTTAATTTTGAATGTACTAACAACATTTCTAAGTATGAAGCCTTGTTGTTGGGTTTGAGAATTGCATGGAAGTATGGTGTCAAGGACATCATTACAAAGGGAGATTCAGAGTTAGTTGTCAAACAAATAAGAAAATTGTATGCTACAAAAATCAGCGGATGAAGTAGTATAAACATGTAGTTTGGGATCTAGTTGAGATGTTTGATTCCTTCAATATTATGCACCATGATAGAAGTTTGAATTTTGTTGCTGACAAGTTGGTAGTGCTAGGTTCTAGATTTGGAAATTACACCATTTCACCTTATTGTGAATACAACATTGAAGTGCTAACTAGGCCAGCTGTCCCTGATAATATGAAACATTGGCAAGTTTTTAATGATGATGCTCAAGTGCTAAGGTTCTTGCAAAATCAAGGTGAGTTTGTAGATCAGCATATTGATTGGGAACCAATGGTGTGTGTGACTAAAGGAAGAGAGACTTTGTTTGGAAAATATATTATCCAATTGAAAACTAACACCATTCCTAGAGGTCTTGTTGCACTTGAGTCAAATTTTAACAATGTTGATTGCATCATAAATAGAAACATGTCTACCTCAAGGGATGTGGAGGAGCACAACTTGGGAACTAATGGTAAACCAAGGAAGATTTGGTTGGGAAGAAATTTAAGTAAAGAGGAAAAATAGTCCTATGCCCAACTCTTGAAAAAATATCAAGACTGCCTTGCTTGGTCCTATTCCGAGCTAAAAGCATATAGAGAAGACTTGTTTCAACATGAGATCCCTCTTGAGGCCAAGACTAAGCCATTCAGATAGAGGAAAAGGCCAATTAATCCACTTCTCTCCATGAAAATGCAAGAGGAGTTAAATAAGTTGAGAGATGGAGGTATTATTCAGCCCACTAGATATTCATCTTGGGTTACAAACCTTGTGCCACAGAAAGAAGAACGGAGAAATCAAAATTTGTGTGGATTTTAGAAATATAAACAAAGCATCCATGAAGGACAATTATCCCTTGCCAAATATGGAAAACATGTTGCGCTTAGTGACTAGATTTGAATTGTTGTCCACCTTGGATGGTTTCTCTGCTACAATCAAAGTTGTTGTTAAGGAGTCGAAAAGATTTAAAACTGCCTTTACCACTCCTTGGGAACATATGTTTATGTGAGAATGCCTTTCGGTCTCATGAAAGCTAGAGATAATCTCCAAAGAGCAATGGATGTTACTTTTACTGGTTATATAAATGACTTCATTGCAGGTTTATCGTGATGATGTGACTTTGTGTTTTCAAGAAATAGAAAGGACCACTTGTAGCACTTGGAAATAATGTTAATCATATGTAAAGAGTTTGGAATCTCTCTCAATCCAAATAAGTGTCACTTTGGGGTGAAAAAGGTCAAGCTGCTTGGTCATATTGTTTTAAAAGATGGTGTTATGATAGACCACGAGATAGTGGAAGCAATCAAAGAAGTACCTATCCTAAGAACCAAGAAAGGCATCCAATCTTTCTTTGGTCAAATTAATTTTATTAGAAGGTTTGTTTCCAACTTTGATGAGTTGACTCTTCCAATCAAAATCATGCTAAAGAATAACCAAGTTATCAAGTGGGAGGAGGCTATCATTCAAGATTTTGAAGGAATTAAGGATGCACTTAAACATGCACCTGTTTTAGCAGCCCCAAACTATAAGAGGCCTTTCCAAATATTTTCCTTTGCCTCTGAGTATACCATTGCTTCTATTTTGCTGCAAAAGGATGAGAATGGGGCTGAGAGGCCTATTTCCTTATTTAGTAAGGATTTACAAGCAGCTGAGATGAAGTGTACAATCATGGAGAAACAAGCATTTACCTTGGTAAAAGCAACAAATGTTTTCAAGCCTTATATATTGAGTTCAAAAGTTTTTGCTTATGTGCCCCACACCATGGTGAAAGACATCTTATCAGAGATGGAGATCTCAAGTAAAATATGTAGATGGGTGAACAAATTGTAGAAGTATGATATGGACATCCAAACCACAAAGCTAGTAAGAGGTTTGGGTCTTGTTAAGCTCATAGATGAGAGAAACTTACAAAATGTGGAAGTGAATCAGCTAGAGGAAGAAAGGGTAGATGTGCTTGCAAATTTGGTAAGTTTTGAGTGGTACAAAGATGTGATCTTCTACCTCAAACACCTGTGCTACCCTAGTCACTTAAATAAAAATTAGAAAAGAGCCCTCAAGCTAGCTTCTCAAAAATATATCATCACAGACCTTGGGCTGGCTTGGAAGAACCCTGAAGGTGTCCTCTTGAAATGCATAACTAAAGATGAAGCTCCCAAGATAGTTACTGATTTCCATGGGGGAGTTTGTGGAGGACACTTTGCTGGAAGAGTAACAACACATAAGATTTTGAGAGCTGGTTATTGGTGGCCTACTCTCTTCAAAGATGCAACCCAGCTGGTTAGAAAATGTGATAGTTGCCAACGTTTCTCTAGAATACTGAAAGCTTCAGGCTCCCTTCCTTTGTAGCCTATATCAATTGAAGCTCCTTTCAAGCAATGGGGGATGGACTTCATTGGTGAGATTTCAGATCCTTCTAGTGCTGGCCATAAGTGGATCCTTGTAGCCACTAATTATTTTACAAAGTGGGTAGAGGAAATCCCCACCAAGAAAGAAACACACCAAATAGTTATGGACTTCTTGTTGAATCAAATCATATGCAGATTTGGAGTCCCAGTCAAGATTGTAGCTGATAATGCCATGTGCTTTAGAGCCAAACCTTTAATGGCAATGTGTAATGAATATGGAATTAATCTGACTTATTCTTCAAACTATAACCCCCAAGGGAATGGACAAGCTGAGTCCAATAATAAGAATTTGTTGAAGATCATTAGAAGAACCTTGGAGCAAAACAAGAAGAAATGGGGTGAACAATTGAAGTTTACAGTTTGGGATGATAAGATAACTCCTAAAAGAGATACTAGTAAAAGCCCATTTGAATTGGTGTATGGAAATTAGGCTTTACTACCCCCTGCACCTGCAATTATCTTCATTTAAGTTTGCACAACATTTGGAAGATCAAGAGCTTGGCCCATATGAATCAAGGATCAATCAAATTATTGAGCTTGATGAGGAAAGAAGAGCATCCCATCAAAGGCATGTCAGATTTAGGGAAAAATTAAAGAGATTGTTTGACAAGAAGGTCACTTCTAGAGCCTTCAATGTTGGAGATCTCATTTTGTTGTGGGATAGTAGGCATGAATACAAGGGCAAACAAGGAAAATTTGATGCATTATGGATGGGCCCTTATGCCATTGATATCATAATTGGTGAGCATACCTTTTTTCTCAAAGATTTAGATGGGGAATTGTTGGAATTACCTATTAATTGTAGGCATCTAAAGCATTTCTTGGATTAAACCCAAAATTTGAGGTACGCACCAGCTTTTACAGTGTATAGTGTTTGGTTTTTTACTCTATTTTGGTGTTTTGTCGGTTTGTGGTTTGCCTTTCTATGTGCCAACCATTTTATCAAGTTATCAGCTAGTTTTTAGTGATTTTGGCTCGTGAATCCTTTGCCCAATGGATATGTTGGCACTTGGTCTACGTTTTGTCCTTGTGGCACTCACTGGGAGTGCCCATCCCCAAGCAAGAGATGATGTTGGTGCCATTTTTGAGCTTGCACCATGTTGCCCTAATTTTCCAAATTTGTATTTGCTCAAAAATATTTTACCCTTTGAATTGATGGTCTGAAATTCTTCCCCTCCAGTTGAATGCTTTAAAATTCTCACAAACTTGTTGTTTTGCCCTAATTTGAAAGAATAATCCAAGTTTTCCCTTTTTGTGCCCTATTTTTTCCAATTTTGCGAGCTATGTCATTTTTCCCCTTTGCCGATCATGGAAAAATTGAAATTGATCAAATCATACTTGTTTGTATTTGAAAATCCAAATCCTAGATCAAAAATGTTTAGAAATCATGCTTCAGTTGATTCAAAATCGAAAAATCTGCCATCCTTGGTGAAAAAATTGAATTCTAGGGCATCCCTAGAATTTTTTACGTTTTGACGGTCAGATGGGCATCATTTTCCCGTCAAATTCATCCTCGAAGGTATTGGAAATTTGGTGGGTTTTCATTAGCCGAGGTGTGGTGGGGAAGTGTTGTAACTTTTCATTTTTCACCTTTTTGACAATGGGGCATTTTCGGGCCCAGGGACCCATTTTTTCCAAATTTGCCTACGTGGCATGTTCTGATTGGTAGGGGATGGTGGGTGGTCAGATCTCTTTAGAGATTTTGACTTGAAAAAAAATTTAAAATTAAAAAATTAGCCCAAAAGCCTGTGAGCTAATCGGGAGTGGACACGTGTCCATAAAAGGTCAGAGGGAGGAGCGAGGCCGAGGGGGGACTTAGAGTTTTTAGCTCTAATTCTCTAAAGTTTCAAAATAAGTTTCAGCCCCACTCTAATCAGAGGAGGACACGTGGTAGCATGGTGAGGGAAGACCGGGTCGATGGGCCGGTGGAGATAAAAGGGGATTTTTTCCCTTTTTCTTAAAAGATTTCAGAGTGAAATTTTTTAGCGTGGCCCTGCGAGCCAATCACAGGTGGACACGTGTCCAACAGAGTTAGAGGGAAGTGCGGGCCATGGAGGGAAATGGGGATTTTTTCCCCTTTTTGGAAAAAGGAGTTAAGGAAAAATTTAAGTCATGGGCCCACAAGCGAATCATCAAGCGACACGTGGTAGAGGGACAAGCCGAGTCAGCGAGAGGCGGGAGGGAATTTGTTCCCTTTGCGAAAAAGACTCAAAATCAAAATTTGGAGTGCTAGCCCATGACGAATCATAAGGAGACACATGGTGAAGAAAAATTAGGTAGCAGCCTAGCGAAGGAAAATTGAATTTTTCCCTTTTGGAAAAAGACTCTAAATCAAAATTTGAAGCGATGGCTGCAACAAATCACAAGTAGACACGTGGCGAGGGAGAAATCGGAAGTGCGGGCCCATGGAAAAAAATTTAAATTTTTTTAATTTTCAAAAAGGTCAAAATGTGCGAGATTGAAGCATGATCCCAATGAGACCAACCATATGCCACGTGTCACTCCAAAATTCAAAGGCGGAGGCGGAGAAAAAAAAAGATCAAATTTTTCCATTTTTTCAAAATGTCAAAAAGACAAAAGGTAAGCCCGAATTGATTTCCAATCATTTTTGCACATGTCCGGCCTTATCCAAAAAATTAAAAAGGTAATTAAAGCTTATTTCTAAGTCCGCATCTTGCACATGGAGGGCCGAGGATTAAAAGATGGATTAGATCGACGGTTGTGCATCCATTTGTTTTGGCGCTATGGGAGCTCCAGGAAGCTTGGAATCATGATTTTTGCATCAAAATTCATCAAATTTACAATGATTTTTGTCATCTTGGCCTTCTAGGATCATTGGCATCACTTTCATGGCTTAATTCTTTGATTTGAGGTGATTTTGAAATAAATTTTGCCCTAATCCGTCCAAAATGTGAAATGACAAAATCGAAGTTGCAGAGGTAATTTGAAAAGGTAAAAAGGTGAAAATGATGAGTAAAAGGTGTTTTCATGCCTCAATGATGAAAAACGTGCCTCGGGATGGATAATGATCCAAGATATTTGTAATGATTTAATCTTTTTGGGCACACCTAGCAACCTGCGAATGTTTTTCTGTTTGATGTCATTTTCATTGAATCATGAGGATTTTTTTGTAACAAACTTGATCCCATGGCATATTCTTTGCTTGGGAAAGAAGGCTCCAATGTGGCATGAGGTATATAATGCATTTTGGAGAAATTTAAAGAGGTCGGGAAAAGTTGAAAAATCACAAGCAAATTCTGAGAGAAAGCTCATTTTTCTGAAAAACCCCACCAAAGAACCAAAATAATTATATCGTGTTGGATCTTCATATATGTGAGTTATTGACAAGTGTATAGCCATCACACAGCTTTGAGATTGTTCATGAAACTCTCCCCTACTGATGAATCTAACAAGTTTTTTAGCTAATCTGTGTTTTTCTAGTAAATATGATGTCGGTTATCATTTTTAAATGCCTGTAAATAGTTTTCATTGTTCTTGTTGCAATCTTGCATTGAAAGTCTTTAGAAATCACACAGAATCTCCATTTCTTATTGATAGTTTAGTGGAATTTTCAATCTCATGTTTAGAAGAGCCTTCATCTGATAAAGAGATAAACAAATTTAAAATCACTTTACCTTCCTTAACTACAGAGATTTCTTGTAAGACTTTTGGGGTACCTTAGGCATGGTTTGATCAAGGATTTTTTCTGTTTAATTGAGTTCTTTACTTCAAGATTTTGTGGTGAGTTCGTAAATATTGTGTGAAGAGTGTAACCTAGGCTTCCATTTATGCCTCTTCTGGTTGAAAGAATATCCTAATTATTTGAAGCATTTTATCTGATAGTTGTTCAAGTATTGTAGAGGTTGTCAAATATCTTATATATCCTAGTTTGTCTTGTCAACACCCCACCAAAAAATCATTCAAACAAACTAATCCTACCCATACTACCCCTACATTGCATTATGTGTCAACAAAAGAATACAATCCATTTACAAAAATGCACAAAGCAAATCAAGATCATATAATGTCTCCAGTAACCCTTGCCTTGCATTGAAAATATCTCCATAATCTGGGAGTGACAACTTGTGAAAGTCAGATTTGGAGTGTTGATCATATTTTCCCAAGGCCTTTTCATACTACTTGCATAAATTGAGGGATATATTCATCTCCTTCACCATTTCAGGGTTACAATGTAGGTTCTCTTACCTTGGTTAAAAGGCACAACCTAAAATAGTGAGGGTCGATTAGATCCTTGTAAGGTGTTATCCATCTCTCCACAAATCTGAGTGCCGGTTAGATCACATCCTCGGCTACAAAATGACACACAACAAGATGTATCTAACTTAAAGCTTCATGCCATATCTCCGATGCTTCTCGGATGAAAAGGAGAACAAATTTGGGTACCAACACAATGAATTTAGGAGGTAGTGGATGATAGGATATGGTAGGCGTGAAAGGGCTATGAAGAATAAGTGAGGAATCTAAGGATAAAGAGGAATGCAAAGTAGCCTATTGTAATTGGCAGATTTGGATTTATAGATCCTGGTATAAAGAAGCTAGGTCTTAAGTGCCTAAAGAGGAGACTTATCATGTGTGAGAAGTAATAGGTGGGGTGAAATGATTGGTAGGAGTAGGCATAGAAACAGGAACAATGGAGGTGGGTGGAAGGGTAGAATTAGGAGGTTGTGTTGTAATAGGAAGAGAAGTATTATTAGATACTAGGAGGGTTGAGCTCAACTAGATTAGTGGCTTCCTCACGAGAAGTGAATAATAAGATATCTAAGTCTTGAGGATGTTCAACAATATGATCCTAGAGGTCATGAAGCTATTTTTCAGTAAAGGGTTCATAAGTTTTGGTGATAGGAGAATAATCAAAAGAATACTTAAAATTAAGGTAGGGTTCGAGCAAGTGGGTTCACCAAATGATTTAATATAAATTGAATTAAATATTAATTTCATAGTAACTACTATAGTGTATGATATACAAGTGATAAAATACAATAAATGGAAAAGAAAAATGTATGCAATAATATGAAACCCTTATCAATAAAGAGAGAGAGAGAGGGTGAATTAGCTAATTTCGTGTAATTTGGTGATGACTCGGGTAGGTAAACAGATAAAACAGTCAAAAACAACATCATCAAGGCTTACTGGAGGTTCTGAGACCCAAAAATGTGTGGGACAGGAGAGCTCCCACAAGAGGATGGGAGGGCCTAGGCACTAGTGTTTAGTCGATGCTCAACTTATGTGTAGGAGGAGCTTCATTGTTAGTTTCCTTTTGTCACTTTGATCTTGCTCTAATGTTGCTGATTTTACCTGTAATATGCAAAGAGATATACCTAGTTGCACATGTCCACAAACCACATCAAATCTAAAAATAAAGAAGCAGAATGTGGAGTCGGACTGACCCCGGTGGTCACCCGAAGAGTGAACTTAGTAAATGATTTCCTAATATTTCCTTGTGTAAGCTACATAGTGATAACATACTAGATCTTGAATATAGCAAATGTATAGAATGTGTGAGATGAAATAAAATGAACTTCCACTTCCTATGTTGTGTACACGAGAATGATGCAGCCCCTTTCCCTTGTATGGATGTGCTAAATGGATGCTTTGGAATGCTCTCGTGCCTTTGGATGCAAGATTAAGTGATAGTATGAAATTCTTAGTCCTTGGCGCCTAATTTGAGAGTTATAACTATGTATATATATATGGTTCCCTTGTTTTAATTTTGTAATTGACAACTGGAAGGCCAACCCAAAAATGTAAAAGATGCCCAAGAAGTAAAAGATACCCAAAAGAGTAAGAAAAGGATAGAGAGGGTCAGGAGCACCCAGGAGAGACATGAGCACCTAGGCGCTAGTGTCCCAAATAGGTGCTAGTGTCTGAGGCCATAAAATATAAATCATTCAAATATCGGCAGTAATGTAGGGTGTGTAAGGTCAATAACAATAAAAGATACAAAACAAAAGGCACAAAATACATTGTCAATTACTAGTTTTATTACATAGGAATCATGTATATATTAGTATTCTCTAGGACCTAGAAATGTTCCCAAGTTCATAGATTTTTTTCTATAATAACAATGAATGATAAACCATCCACACAAAAAAGGAAAAATAATGGTTAGAAACACTTGCTTGCAGTGTGACCACTAATGCACTATTCTCTCCAGAGAAAAATCATAAATAGATAATCTATATGGGTGGAGAAGAGGAAATTTCAAGAATAAGACCTTCAGTCCTAGCTCACTATGGTGACACAAATGTAAAAGGGTAATCTTTAAAACCTCAACTATGATAACTAGATGTGAAAATATGCATAGATATGTGCATTGCACGCAATTGAAATGTTTTATAATGATGAATGAGTGATCCTAAAATGAAAAAAGTGGTGAGGTATTTATACCCAACATGATTCCCTATAGCCAATGGCATCATCCATGGTGAAAACCAAACCCAAAACCATTGGCCATGGAAAATGGCATTGGTCTTGGGGGAGGTAAAATGTAACATCCACTTTTTAAGACTTTAGAAACAAGAATTTTTTTATCATAATGTTCTTTGTTCTAAATTAATATAATTTAGAACACACATTCTATTGCCAATCCATCTCATAAAAGAAAACCATATGCAACTATAAATGACTTGGTGAGACACCGATATCTCATTTCATGAATCATTATTAAATGAATATCTCATGTTAACTTAATAATGTGTATACTACGTATACTTGGTTCCTTTACCATTTTATGGGTACCCAAGTGTTATGTCTAAGAATCCTATCTGAATATTTGTTACCGATATTCATATGAAATCCTGCATCTTAGACTAGGTGACATAGGACAACATAACCAATAGCTTGTGATACTTTGGCCAAAGTTTTTAAAATTGTTTACCATGTTTACATTCCTATACGACACACTTGTCCAAAGGAGTATGTCCTTCACCACACTTGTTCTGTTATCTAGAATGGTCTTTCTTGACTTCTGTCAACTCAATCTGATTCAAGGTTTCACACTAGACAAGGGAAAAAACATGCACTAGTGTGGAAGACTACTCATGGTGACTAAGGATACATAGACATACTCAATATACTTACGTTGATTAGGTGTATCTAGTTGACCAAAACACTAGCTCAGGTTTCTATCTTTGTTTAGTGTGGAATTATGAGCCAAAATTTTACTTATATCAATCGAGATAATCAAACTAAGTGGGGTGTTGAGGCATAACAGGCTGCATCATAGTATCCTCGTAATGCCCCCATCATTATGAAGGTACTATGTTGTAGTTGTTATGTTTCAACATCCAACTGAGTTTCCTCAACTGGACTAACATACTTAAGATTATATTAGTTTATTAACCCAATCAATTATTATCTTATAGATTAATGATAACAACGTTATTAAGGGTCTATTAAGCATCAATTAACCCAAGAATGTTACGAGATGTATTTTACACTAAAGGAAGGTATGCAGATAAAATATTTCTTCCTAAAAACCACTGAATTCATTCTTAGGTTCATCTTAATCTTATTTGTTTATTTCATATGTCATCATGTCTGAACTTAATGTTATGAAAGTGTGATCAATAGATCTTTTAATTCAGTTTTTACTTGTAACAAGCTTATTGAAACTGTTATTTTAGAATTCATAATAGTAAAAATCTAAATCCTTTCATTATCCTTTTTAAACATTCATATTTCCATTACATAAATATGCTTAAGGAAAAACACATCCAACCATCCTCATATTAACAAGATCTCAAATAAATTTTTGTTAAATTACAAGGGAAATATCCTTTTTCCTTATCAAGGACTAATTTCCTAACTATGAAAATAGATCACATATGCCTTAGCATAACAAAGAATTCATACACATTTATATAATCAAATTATATCCCCTTTTTACTATTTAAGGATCTACCAAAGAATATCAACTTAGTTGTGCTCTTTCACTTGGAATTAATAAAATATTATTACAGATCCTTAATCCAAGAGTCTTATATATTATAATATCTATATCCCATGTCGATACATATCCAAATTTCCCCATCATTTATGATATTACTCATAATATATCACAAATTATGCTAATGAAAGTCTCATAGGTAAATCAAAAATAAAAATCATCAAAGCAAGTCACTTATCAAAAGGGAATGATTCACTCATTAAACTTATGAATATTTCAAGGATTAAAAATGTCATTGCATCAATATAATAATAGTCTTAATACATCTTCCTTTCTTGACAAAAGTAAATTTCAAGTAATATCGCTACATAGTCATCATAACAAAGAGATAATTTCTTTAGTAAATCAAATGTAACTTTCTATATGTATTTCTCCTTTCATCTTTTACAAATCCATCTACAAAAATGTTAAGCACGAGTCAGTTTATATGAACTAAGAATTATAAGTGCTATACCATTAAAATAATGTGCTTTTATCTAATTAATTCATAAAAGGAACATTGATGTTAATGAAATGGTTCCAAAATCACCAATTAAAATTAACAAAATGAATTTTAAAAATATTTCAAAACCAAGAAGGAGAGAGATAGATCATAAATCAACAAATATGAACTCATTACAACTTTCGGTCATATAAACAACAATATTTAAGAAATAAGTAAATCATATTTCTAACTTAATCTTAACTTCTCAACCAAAATTCTAACTTAAGTTCAACAACTCAACCTATTTTCTTATTCAAGAAGAATTACAATGATATAACAACTACCTTTTTATAAAAAAACATGTTGTTTGAAATATGTGTAATCTTAACAATCGTGTTATGACTATAAGATCAAACAAGAATCTGAATATCATTCCTTCAAACAATCTTACCTAGCTCAGCTCAACTCAAAGTCTCGGAATTGAGTTATCAAGAACAAGTCTCAACATTACAGGTAAGAAAAGTTTATCCAACAAAATATTAGAAACAAGACCAACATAACTCACTGTATAAGTTCCCTAAAGGCCTGCATTCAAATCCAAGTTCAAAACTCAAAATAACATTCATAGATAACACCATGCATTCCCTTAAACATAAACACCTTCATAATTAATGTTTCCAAAATCTACAGGAGGAGAAATAGCAGACATTTCAAACTTTATACCAAGTCTCGAGTCTTATCCAAAGATTGAATTCAACTAAATGAAAGGATCATAAGAATAATGAAACAATTTTATTAGAACAACATAAGACTTCAACCATTCCAAAGGAAAGACATGAAAAATATCCATAAGAATCATGTTCAAGAAGATGTCATGGTTAACATGAGGTTCTAAGATAGTAAGAACAACAAACAAGAAGAAAAATGCCGATATACACCTACGTAGTCCCAAGTTTTACAAACCTAAACATTAGAATCAAATATTAAAAGAGTTTCCATTAGATTAAGAATACTTCCATCCCAAAAGGAAAATAGGGTTTAACTATGCCACATTAACACTAAATCTTTTAAATCTATAAAAATCTTAGAAAAAACAAAACCAAATGTTTCCTCCTTTCACAGGCCAACCCAGAGAGGGTTCTAGTTCCAAGAAAACTTACTAAACCAAAAAGGAAATATGATACAAGTCTCCCCACACAAATATTTCACTCAAGAAGGATAAAAATACCATCAACAAGAATAACAAAGAAAAAATTAATAACAGTCTTCCTCCAACAAAATGTTCTTCCAAAGATAAAACAAACTTCATAGGCCTGGTATAGATCAAAAAGATCTATCATGGAGAAACTACAAGTAAACAAACCAATACAAGGAACATAAGTACTTTCACCCTATCGTAGATGTATGTCCCAAAAAAAAACCTATAGAGATCTTTGTGAATGATAAAGAGTATAGTCATAAAGTAAGCCCACCGAAAAACACAAGTAAAGTTGGAATCACAATTAGCCCAAATGAAATCCCACCAAAAAGGTTGGTTTCCAACTATTAATAATAAGGAAAACAATTTAAGTTAAAGCCATACGATTTCATCAAAACCTTACATCCTTTTTTTTGTTTTCAAGTTACCCAAACAAGGTAAACAATCGAATAATGAAACACCATAAACCTTGATAATTATCAAAGAAAGGAACTTTCAAAAAAAGTTCCTTTCTTTGATAAGTTGAGAGTTGGAATCCATTGATTATGAGATTTTAAAAAAAGTTGGCAACGTGGAAAGTAAATTTGCTATCTCAGGTAGGTAAACTTCAATTACTTCAAAGCTATCTTTAGAATATGGTGGTGTTTGTGATGTCTCTATTCAAAATGCCAGCAAAAATTACAGACTATAACTCAGATTCAACAAAGATTTTTATGGTGGAATAGAACCTAAAGATAGAATTCCATTGGTGGCTTGGGAAAAAGTTACTCTTCCAAAGTATGTTGGTGGGTTGGGTTTAAAAGACATCAGGAGTATGAATGTAGCCCTTATGGTGAAAATTGGTTGGTGTTTGGAGCATGAAGATGGTTTATGGGTTAGTATTCTTAAAGCTAAGTATTTACATTTTCATCAAGCCTCTATTGTCTCTAATATTCATCTTTTAGATAGTTCATTTTTTTGGAATGGCTTGGGAAAATGTAGAGATATTTTGTTAAAAGGTAGTGTTAGTGTAAATCAGCAGCACCCCTGGATGTTGTCTCATGTTTCTAGTTTGATAATGGGCATCCAGTGTGATTGCACAACATTGAATCTTTTCCCCAAGTGTGGGACTTGTAAAAATGGGAAAAATCATCTAGATTAAAGGTTGGGTCCTCTACTCCTATGATCAGTTTAATACATGAAATTTTCAGAGGTTTAACTCAAAATCCTACTCTAATTCTACCAAGGAGACAAGGATAGAAGAAAGAAAAGAAGATAAAACTAAACTAACAAGGTGATACACCAAAGGAGTGGTGAACATCTATTTCTGTAGATTGACACAAATTATAAAAATGCAACAAAAATCATGCACAAACTGCTAAAATTGTAATGAAGGATCAGGATAGAGAAAACAACACAAGAAAGGATTGAAAGTTCATTCACAGATCTTGCATTGTCATTTCCAATTTTTAAATACAGTGCATTACAACAACAAAGAGGTAGAAAACATGTTGCAGTCTAAAAAAAGGTTTTATATTCCACAAATTCACTTGCCAGGGTGAAGGAGGGAGCCTGCAGAACATAAAAAATGTCCAACCCTTTCAAATGAGCCAAATTTGGCTTTTAACAATGAAAACCCGAGCTCAAGAAGGAGAAATGTGGGAAAAATGAAAGGAATCCTTCAACCACATACCAGATCCATCAAAATAGAATGGTTACCCTTAAAATTCCATTCCCCAATATTTTTGACCATGCTAGAGAAGAATGGAAGCTATACTACATTAAAAATTGTGGTTGAATGTTGGTTCTACTCTTTTCCACATGTGAAAGTCAATTTTTGATTTTTATCTCACAAAACTCCATCAAAAAATAAAATTGAATATTCCATCATGTAAAGGACTTCAATATATTTCCAATGACACCAAAATTGAGAAGAACTAAACTCTGAATTGAAAGATATGCCCCTCTAAAAATTTAGGGCAAAACAGGGGTAAAAATCGGTTAGTGGGCCGAAACCCAAAAATTTCTTTGTTTTTGAATTTTGGAAAAATTCCTCAAAAATATCTGCCCCCACCACTCCACTTGCCACATGGTGCTTCCACATTTGTCCATGGGCACGCACTCCAA
Organism: Taxus wallichiana var. yunnanensis; assembly: GCA_018340775.1. NCBI lineage: Eukaryota > Viridiplantae > Streptophyta > Pinopsida > Cupressales > Taxaceae > Taxus > Taxus wallichiana. Next base: position 278,516,421 of record CM031244.1, read on the forward strand.
ATTTTCTATTGACATCACCGATTACATTGGCAAAATTTCCAAATTCTCCTGCGCCCCTGACCTCCACCAAGAACAGGACACATGTCACACTTTGATTAGTCTACGGGCGTGCACTCCAAATTTTCCATTTCCTCCTTAGCAAGACCCCATGGGCCAATTCCTTCCTTTTCACTTTTTACTATTTTGGTGAAAATCCAAAAATCACTTCGCCCCTCCGACCCCCACCGGCCTTATGGACACGTGGTGGCCTCCTATTGGTTTACGGGCCTTCGGGCCAAAATTTTTATTTGCACCCCCGCTGATCCCTCTCAAAAAAAATTCAATTTTCCCCCACCGGTCTGACCTCCTCTACCACATGGCACATTTCTATTGGTGGCACCTTCCTAGGGAAAATTTCCCTCAAAAACTCTGCCGAGCCATAACTTGCAAAATACAAGGAGTTAGAAGGAAAATTTTACCTTTCTGGAAAGGTGAGAAAATTATCTATCTGATGAAGTCATTTCCAGATAATTTTGAGTGCCTAAAAAGTGGAAAAATTTTACTGAGGCACAAGGAAGGAAGGAATGAAATAAAGTTAGTCAAAAATAAGCAAGGGGCTTATTTTGGATAACAATTTTGGCAACTCAGAGGGGTCATCTACCTGCTGAATGAATGATCAGCTGCCTAAAGCAATCCATTGGGAAATGGAGTCATCAAATTAACTACTTGGTACTCTCAACTCATTAGAAAATTTCTAGAAAGAAGATTATGAGAGTAGAACATCACTTGATCTGGAGCATGGCCTACAAAGATGCATCCACAGGATAGCAAAGCTTGTGCCAAAGCACCTAGGGAAAAGTAAAACTAAGCTATAACAAAACAATGTACACAAGCACTTGGAGGAATGAAAATCTAAGCTAATATGTACAAGGTGAGGAGTTTCCCTTCTAGTAGCAATGTTTTAGATGGATTCTATTAACTGGAATATGTAGTTCTTCACCATCCAATGTAGACAATTGGAAGGCATTATTGTTCTTACATTTTGTGACCATGTAGGGGCCACTCCAAATGGCATCAAAATTTGAATGCCTTCCTATATTTTCTTGATCTCGTGTCCCATTTCAACACTAAATCTCCAACTTGGAAAGTTCTAGCCTTAGCTTTCCTATTAAAGGTTTCTTTATCAAGGCTTGGTTATTCTCCATTATTTGGGCTGCATGCTCTCTGATTTCTTGGATTTCCATCAATTCTGCATATCTAACCTCCATGGGTTCAAACTCCAACAATTCCAATTGCTTCATGAGTTCCAACGTTGGCAAATCAAGTGACATAGGCAAGATTGCCTCTCTTCCATAAACAAGTTTGAATGGAGAGTTACCGGTGGATCTCTTGGGAGTTATCCTATCAGCCCATAAGGCTGATTTAATTTTAGTGTGCCAAGTCCTCTAATTTTCATCAAGATTCCTCTTGATGATACTTAATAGGTTATTATTGGTAGACTCAAATTGCCATTACCTTGAGGGTAATAATTTGATGAAGTGCTCAGATAGATCCCATTCTTAACAGCCCATTCGGTTACCTTTGATCCTATGAATGCCAATGTATTATCTGATATTATAGTGGTAGGTATGCAAAATATGGTTACTATCCCTTCCTATAAGCCTAGAATGTTATATCCATTTGCCTCTTTGAGTGCCACCACATTAGTCCATTTGGTGAAGTAGTTTGTTGATGTTAGAATCCACTTGTGTCCTTGGCTTGAGTTTGGGTTAATGACTCAAATGAAGTCCAAACCCCATTGCATGAATGGATATTCAACTGGAATTGGGTGCAATGGAAGGGCTGATAATCTTTCCTTGCACTGTCGAGAATGCACAATTTTTCACCTCTTGATCCATGCATAACAATCACTAAACATCTTGGGCCAATAAAAGCCAGCCTTCATAATCTTGAGGGTTGTCACTCTTGGAGCAAAATGACCCCCATTTGATCCACCATGGAACTTTTTTAACATTCTCTTAATTTGATTTGTCCCAATGCATCTCAATAGCACTCCATTGATATCCTTTTTGAACAAGACACCATCAAAAAGTGCATATGGAATAGCTTGCAATCTGAAGTGTCTTCTCTTGGTTTTTTTCTTCTCTGGAGGGCACAAGCCTATTTTTAAGAAGTGCATTATTTCTTGGGTCCAACAAGGAGTGAGCATACCACCATTCTCTTCTTGAAAACCTCTTTGTTCTTGGTTGTCTTGTAACGCCAAAACAACATCCTTCCCATTGCTTGCTTCCATTGATTTTCTCAAGACCAGCTGCTCACACAATCCCTTTCCTCAGACCAGCTTGGTGACTTTGATCTCAATGTCATACTCCATGACATGAGTAATCCACCCTGCACATTTTTCATTTAGGTCTTTGTTGAGGAGGAAGTCCTTAACTCTCACATGAGAAACCAACAATTGAACCTTGTTGTTTGAAACTAGATGCTTAAATTTCTTCAAGCTCCTAATCACTACAAGAACATGCTTCTCAATGAAGGAATACCTCATCTCGTAGTCCTCCAAGCTTTGGATAAAGAAGGAAATTGGCTGCTCCACATTTTCTTCGTTCTATTGTACTAAAATTGCAAAAATTGTATCATCACCTCCAAATGGATAAAGGATAAAATCCTTAGAGAAATCAGGTTAATGAGAGTTGGAGATTGTGAGATAGCCTCTTTGATTGCCTAAAAACTTGCCTTACCTTCATCTCTGTCCATTTGAAAGCCATACTTTTCTTCAACATCATAGTTATTGGTTTGAAAAGGGCTATAAAGTATAGAACAAACCTGTGAACAAAGTTGATTCTTCCTAAGAAACTTTGAAGGGACTTCTTGTGACTTGGTAATGGCAGTGCTTTTATTGCTTCAACCCTCTCTATATCAATTGTTAATCCCTCTTTGGAAACAATGTGGCCTAGGAGCTTTCCTTCATGAGCTAGGAAAATACATTTTTTGGGATTCAAGGATACCTAAATCTTCTACACCTTTGGAACACTTGTCTCAAATGAAAGAGATGATCTGCTGCACTTTTAGAAAATACAGTAATATCATCTAGGTATATCAACACTATTTTGTTGACCAATCCCTTGAATGCCTTATCCATTGCCCTTTGGAAGGTAGCTCCGGCGTTAGATAACCGAGATGACGTATTTCTATATGCATATGTTCCCTATTTGGTGGTGAAGGCTGTTTTGAACTGATCACCCTCCTTTACCATGATCTAATTATACCTTGAATAACCATCTAGCAATGAAAACCTCTTAGAGTCAGCAATAACTTGCAAAATCTACTCCATAGAAGGAAGTGGGTAATGATCCTTGAGGAATGCTCTATTCAAATCTCTAAAGTCCACACACAATCTGATTTCTCCACTCTTATTTCTAAGCTGAACCAATTTCACTACCCGACTTGAATGCTTGATGGGAAATATGATACTTTCCTCTATTAACTTATTCAATTCCTTTTTCATGAGAGGCTCCATGTGTGGATTGATCGGTCTTGGTTTTTACCTGATGGGTTTAGCACTTGGATCTAATTCAATTGTGTGTTGAGCTAGCTTGGGATTGAAACCTCTCAAGTCTTCATAGTTCCAAGTAAATATATCTGGGAACTCTTGGAAAAGTTGCATGAACTCATACCTATCTTGCTTGGTTGCCACTTTACCAGTTTGAAGTGATTTTCCTTCTCCCACTGAGATGGGCACTGAATCTTCTCCCTTGACTTGGATGTTTGCTTTCTCTTTCCTAAGTTGATCATTAGGATTAAAGATGGACTCCAAAGTGACAAGTCCTTTTTGTAGTTTTTGGTTCTCAGCTGTACCACTTGATCACCATATTGCTGTTGTAAATTTTCCTGATTTTTGGCTGAGAACTCAGCTTCTTCTTGTAAGAAATTGATGATTTATTGGTCACTTTCAAACACTTACCAACTTACATTATTGTCTGGCATTGATGGCCTTACAATTACATGAATGATTGGTTACACTCTATCTTCCTTGATACTCTCCACAACATCAAAGGCTGCTCCAACTACTACAATCCTATCAATAGCTTGGTTTTCTTTCTTAGGGATGGAGTTGATGCCAAAGCCTTCAAAATCGTCAATGAGGTCCCACACCCTATTCTTATAACTCTTGAGCAGGTCATTTTTGGCAAAGATGTCATTTAACACGATTAACAATCAGCTCACTATCACCAAAGACTTGTAAGTTTTTATACCTCTTTTTCTTCACCAATGCAATCCTTGTATCAAGGCTTCATATACAACAGTGTTGTTAGAAAATGAAAACTGAAATCTAAAATATAAATAATACTTAATGCCTTGAGGTGAAAGAAGCATAGCTCCCCCTACACCTTGTCTACTTCTTGATCCATCAAAGAATAGCTGCCATACCTCATTTTCATCTTTATGGTCTGGCTTGGTGATGCTAGGAATAGGCTGATTTTCTTCATGCATGTAATAAAATCCTAGTTTAGATTCCTCTATTTCCTTGTAGGGATCAAAATCATGTACCTTGCTTGCCCATTCATCAAGAGTCAAATCTAGGATGCCTCCAACTTTGGTGTCAGCTTCATCTATGCCTGGATATTCCTCTTGATCAAATGTTAAATAGTTGGCATTGATTGGGCTTGGAGTATGAGGCTCAATGTGAAAGTTTGCAATAGGTTCAGAAATGATTGTGGCCTTAGTTTCATATCTGGTCCAAAACAACATGTGTGACCAATCAGCAAATAAATACCCTCAAATTCTAGTTGTGAAATCCCTTGACAAACATAGGGTAAAAAGTGGTGGTAAATCTATCACTGAGACATCTTGCAAAACAAGAACATTGAGGCATGCACGCAAAGTGAGGCTCAAATATTTAATTACCCCAACTATTATTACTGTTGTCCCATCAAGTTGCACCACCCCTTTGGATATGACTTCATATTGGAGGCCCAAATGATCGGCTATTTACTTGTGCATCACGGAACTACTTTCCCAGATCAATCATACAATTATGTACTAGTTTATCCCCAATGATCAATGAAACATAGAATGGAGGGGGCTTCAAAACTTTACCTTTTTGTCCTCCGTGCTTCCCCTCAGACTGAGTAGCATTTTTGAGTACCTTCTCTTGTATATGAGCTTGCTGATTTGAAGTTGACCAATTCTTCATGGCAGCTTGTAGTAGATCCCTTTGGCCTGGAATGGATAGTGATTCACACATAGATATATTCACATTTGTCCTCTTCATTTGTTCAATGATGCTAAATGGGGATGAAACATCTCTTTTTCCCCCTTATCCTACACATTCTTTTCTTGTACATGGGCTGTAACAACTGGCATTTGAGCTGGTATAAAGGTGGCTTGGGCTGTCCTTGCACATTTGGAACTACATTTTGCTTGCCAACACTTTGTGGAGTGATGGAAGGTTGTGGATCACCTGGAGCTAATGGCTGCCCTTCACCAATATTCATCTTCTTTGGCCATGTGTTAGCTGCTACATTCTAAGAAAGTGTTTGATTCATACCACAAAAATCTTGACACCGCCAATTCGTAAGTGTAGTCTCATTTGGAGTTGTATTTTATTGATATGTTCCTTCTTGTTGGTTTGTTTCTTGACTCACCTCACTCTCTATGCCGGTTGTTGTCACCATCAAAGCTTAGTTCAAAGCACCATTGAAAAACATAGATCTGGTTGTGAGGTTCATTGCATGGGAAACACCAATCATATTCTTGAGCTATATTATTTTACACTGGAACTAAGGCTTTAGAGGTAGATGCAACATTTGGGTAATAGGGTTAAAATGGTCTATTGGCGGGAGGCCTTACTTGATTTTGATTTGCAGCTAGATTGGGTGGCCTATTAGGCTGATATGGTTGCCTATTAGGCTGAGTTTGAGACTAGTAAGAAGGTCTAAAACTTTGGGCTTGCTACCTCTTGAGTGTAACCAGATCATTGCCTAAATTTTGTAATTGTTTCATGACTTCCTCAAGTTCATTTGAGGCACTAGAGGATGAAGTAGAAATTTCATTTGAACTCTAATTTCTAGGAGTGGGAATAGGAGCTAAAGTAGGTGCTTGACTAGTGCTTGGGTTTTCTAAGTTTGGATATAAGGGTATGGGAGGCATATGTGCCGGTTTACTAGCTTGGATTAAACAATTCTTAGCCCTAATGGCAATGCTATAAGCTACGGTATATTCTCACCTCTATTGGATTAGATTAACATATAAATATCATAATTTAAAGCTTTGAGATAGTATAAGAAAGCACCTTCACCGTAGGCCTTACTGTCACTAGAATCCTATCCCATGTCCTTTGAAATCTGAAGTTGAAGTCTCATTAGCTGCTCATTGGGAGCTCTCTTGATAGTTGTCGATTGTTCCAATAGAGATAAATTATCTCCCTTTTCTCCAAACCGCTCATGGAGAGTTATGCATAAGCTGGTTCCAATTTTGAATAGATCCCCCTAAGGCTCCTAAACCATTACAAAGCTTTCCTTTGAATGAAGATGTCAATAATTTGATGAATTTGCATCTCAATAATCTCATGGATTACACAAACATTAGCAATGTATTTGACATGATCATTGTTATTCAAAATAAGCCCCTTGCTTATTTTTGAATTTCTTTCATTCCTTCCTTCCTTGTGCCTCAGTCAAAAATTTTCACTTTTCAAGCACTCAAAATTATCTAGAAATGGCTCCATCAAATAGAGAATTTTCTCACCTTTCCAGAAAGGTACAATTTTCCTTCTAACTACTTGTATTTAGCAAGTTATGGATCGGCAAAGTTTCCCCAGGGAAGGTTCACGGCCGATAGGAAGGTGCTACATAGGCGGAAAAAATGGCGGGGCAGCGAGGTAAGTTGGAATTTTTTTCCCAAGGAGTGGTCGGGGTGTAATAAAAATCTTGGCCCAAAGGCCTACAATGAATGCAAATGTGCCACATGTCCATGGATCTGGCAGGATCGGGGCACGGGGAAATTTGACAATTTTGCCAAAGTGTTGTAAATGGCGCAATGAAACTTTTGACCCCGAAGGCCCACACCAATAGGAATTTGCCACATGTCCATGTGGCTGGCAGAAGTTGAAAGGGTTAGTAACATCAAAGGAAAAGTTTGGAGTTCAAGCCCGTGTCAAATTAGAGAGCACCATGTGGTAGTGGAGTAGTGGGGGACAAATTTTTTTGGGAAAATTTTCCCAAATTCAAAAAAAAGGGAAAATTTTTGGGTTTCGGCCCGCCGACCTAATTTTTTCCCTATTTTTCCCTAAATCTTCAGAGGGGCATATCTTTCGATATAGAGCTCAGTTTTCTCAATTTTAGTTTCATTAGAAATCTACTAAATTCCTCTATATGATGGAATCTTCAATTTTATTTTTTTATGGAGTTTGGTGAGAGAAAAATAAAAAAACACCTTTGGTATGGGGAAAAGACTAGAACCAACATTCAACCACCATTTTTAATGTAGTATGGCATCCATTCTTCTCCAACATGGTCAAAAATATTTGGGAATGAACTTTTAAGGGTACCCATGCTATTTTGATGGATCTTATCAGTGGTTGAAGGTTTCCTTTCATTTTTCCCACATTTCTCCTTCCTGAGCTCAGGTTTTCATTGTTAAAAGCTAGATTTGGCTCATTTGTAAAATTTGGTTTTTATGAACTGTAGGCTCCCTTCTTGACCCTAGCAAGTGAATTTGTGGAATATTAGACCTCTTTTAGGACTACAACATGTTTTCTACCTCTTTGATGTTGTAATGCACTATATTTAAAAATGGAAATGATAGTGCAAGCTTTGTGAATGAGTTTTCAATCCTTTCTTGTGTTGTTTGCTTCATTTTGATCCTTCATTAAAATCTTAGTATTTTTCTATGATTTGTGTGTGAGCATAGAACCAGATTTAATCACAACAAAAGATATTCTATTTAGCATGTATTGATTCATACGGGCCATTACATTTATATAGGCTAATGTTGCTCCTATAATCAAGGAAGCTAAACATAACCTCTCACTAACTCTATACGAGATGTTATAACAATACACTCCCTAAATAAGTGGGTTGTTGTAACTCACAACCAACCGCACCAATAATGCAATATTATATTATCCTAGATAATATAATTACTCACACTAACATATTAGTGAGCACTAATAGTTAGGATATTCCTAACATTCCCCCCCTTAGTGCGAACATGGTAGAAAAACATCCACATGCTCCTCTGCAGTATGCTCACCCCTGTGGCATGTCCAACTCTGTGACTCATGACCTTGATCCAAAAGAAAGGCTCTCTCCTTCCATGGTTTAAAAAGGCTTACCACAAACCTTGACATGACAGAACCTCATCAACTGTCCACCTCGTGTGGTTTTCTAGATCCTCCCACAAACCCTTTCAAGATCCATGAACTGAATTACTCTGGTGCTTTTGTTTCACCACTATGCTTTTACATCAGGGAATTATATAGGAAACATAACTTGCATATTACAAAACCACACAATAGAAGAAATACTGAAACTTCCTATAAGAATCATAATGTTCTTAATCGTAGTCTCTATCATTGATCACTTTGCCACTCAATCTTGAACATCATAGAAAAGCTCATATTAATCTGCAATCGAATCTTTCCTTGACTAATTCGTTTTGGGTGCGAATGGGAATGGAACATTGGTATGTATTCCCCCACAATGTGAAATTCCACTCATATAGATACCGAGAAGAAAAATGCATTGAAGAACGTACTCTGAATGGATCTTTCTAGTTAGGTGTTGCTTTGCACATGGTCACTAATGCTAGTGAAAATATTCTTCTAGCTAACCATCTTCCAATGAAGTATGGTAGTTAGAGGACCAATTCATCGAAAGGATCACTAGTAGTCATCTACGCTCCAACATAACTTTCTTTCCAACATCCATCAACTACCACACAAAAAAGGAACTCTAAAAATGAACTGAAATAAGAAACCACACTGCACACATGTCACCAAACCATCTATGTGGCCCCGTCGTTGGTGACTGACGAGATGTCATTGAATGACCTCCAACCTTTGTTTGCCTCCATCCTCTAGTTGATGTTGCTAACTCAACAAATTTGGAATTTGAGCATCAATAGTTTTCAGGACGTCGGGTAACACCAAAAATGCGTCCATAAAGAATTTTTGTTTTATTTTACAACTTTTGACTTCGACTCATTTACAAGTTTTTGACTTTTGACAATGACTCAATACAAAATGAAACTTTTACAAAAACTCACAAATAACACTAACAATAAGACTATTGAAATTTATGATACATATGACGACAAAAATATGATTTACATACAAAGACTCTAAGACTCTATTTTCATAGATTTGAAATGAATATTCTCAAAATTATTTAAATAGACCACTATATATACTAATAAAATTCTATGACATAAATAATGACTTAAAGCCTTAGACACACAATTATTAAGGCTTTTGAATTGGTAATACCGACCACTAAATACAACTAGACTTATAATGTATAAATATTTTAGACTCGACTAACTATAAATACCTTATTCACATAGCCCATAAATATTATTATGCATGGAGACATCGACTATTGCAGTGAGTTATGCAATACAGACACGTGGATGGAAAATGACTGGCAGATCCAACGTATGAGTTTGGATCACTTTGCAATTTGATTTCAAGTTGTAAGCTACATGGTAGATGGGATAGATTGCGGAGATTCCAATGTAATTGATAGCTTAAAAAAAAACTTATTCAGTGCCATTTGGAAGGAGGACCATGATGAACAAGTAAATATTTCCAAGCAAGACAACATCGTGAACATTCCAAAAATCTAGACAAAAAGAAATCAATTCAGTCAAAGTTTGCTTGAACGTGAATGCCAGTAAACTATGAAATGCACGACAGACTAGTGTTTGAGACAGCTGTAAAGAATAGGCACAGAGATTGAGGATCTCATTAACAATAATAAATAAATTGGTGGAGAGTGTGTTTTGTGAACAACTATCCTCCAATGACCATATCCGAGATTGACGATGGATAGCTACAACAAACTGGTGCCACGTTTGGCAGAAATCTGATAGAATCAATTGAGTCCTTTTCAAAAAACACTCAGATCTATACACACTCTTTGTGCTGGATCTGTAACGTGATCTCCTTCGCGTCAATGATAAGTAGATTTGCACAAATACATGTGCATGAAGGGATACGACGTGGCAGGAATGAATCACCTCTCTGCTCAAGTTCCTTAAATGCCTTCACACCCTACTGTAGGAAGAGAAATTTTGGCCGAGTACTATAGATGCAAATGCCAAATATTAAAACATGTTCAGGGAAACAAGAAAACCTCAAAGAATGCCCCTTGGCCAAATTTTTAATATTCCATTACAATCGACCTGCTCTGATGCCAAATGTGAGCACAGAACCAGATTTAATCACAACAAAAGATATTCTATTCAACATGTATTGATTCATACGGGCCATTACATTTATATAGGCTAATGTTTCTCCTATAATCAAGGAATCTAAGCATAACCTCTCACTAACTCTATATGAGATGTTACAACAATACACTCCCTAAATAAGTGGGTTATTGTAACTCACAACCAACCACACCAACAATGTAATATTATATTATCCTAGATAATATAATTACTCACACTAACATATTAGTGAGCACTAATAGTTAAGATATTCCTAACATTATGTTGAATTTTTATAATCTATGTCAATCTATAGAAGTAGATGTTCATCACTCCTTTGGTGTATCACCTTGTTAGTTTAGTTTTACATTCTTTTTCTCTTCTATCCTTATCTCCTTAGCAGAATTAGAGTAGGATTTTGAGTTAAACCTCTGCAAAATTTCATGCATACATTTGATCAAAGGAGTAGAGGAACCAACCTTTAATCTAGAGATTTTTTTCCCATTTTTGCAAGTCCCACACTTGGGGAAAATATTCAATGTTGTGCAATCACACTGGATGCCCATTATCAAACTAGAAATTTGAGAAAACATCCAGGGGTGATGTGAATTTACACTAATAATTTTGGCATGCCCGGTGGGACCTTAGAGGTTTTCATCTTCATTACAACAAAGTTGATGTGCATTTATTGTAAGTTTCTTACTTAAAAAGAGCCCTGATTTGCACATCTGGCGACTCCAAAGAGATAAATCAAATGAATTCAACAGTCCAAGTCTAAAGATTCATGAGAAGGATCCAAATAAGGTCAAGGGCCAGAGAAGAAGGATTGTCTGAGTATCTGCAGTTATCCCTAGGAAGAAGACAAAGGGGAAGAAGAATTCAAAGGTATCCATCTCCACCAAACAGAACTCTATCAACTCCTCCACTTGGTAGACCTTTCACTCAATCAACAAGGGTTCTCAGGCCAATCAGAATGGCACAAAACAACCCTTATGTCAACTTCACTAGTAGTAGCCCACTTTCTCTTAATGCACAAAACCCATTTCTAGTTGCAGCATTGAAGAACATCCCATACTTTACTGGGGAAAATCAGACCACTCCTGGTGATCATGTCAAAGACATTGCTAATGTTTGTGCAATCCATGAGATTGTTGAGATGCAAATTGTTGTCAAATTGTTGGCATCTTCATTTAAAGGAAAGAATTGCAATGGTTCAGAGCCTTGGGAAGGCTCTATCCAAAATTGGAACCAAATCATGAATAGCTCTCCATGAGCAGTTTGGAGAAAAGGAGATAATTTTTCTCTATTCGAACAACTAACAACTATCAAGAGATCTCCCAATGAGTAGCTAACAGACTTCAATTTCATATTTCAAAGGACATGGGATAGAATCCTAGTAGCAGTAAAGCCAATAGCTAAAGGTGCTTTTGTATACTATATCAATGCTTTAAATTCGATATTTCTATGTTAATCCAATCCACGAGAGGTGAAAATATACCTGCAGCTTATAGCATTGCCATTAGGGCTGATAATTGTTTGATCCATGCTAGTAAACTAGTTTCAAGGCCTCACATGCCCTTATATCCAAACTTGGAAAACCTAAGCACTAGTCAAGCACCTAATTTAGCTCCTATTCCCACTCCTATAAATCAGAGTTTAAATGAAAATTCTACTTCATCCTCTAGTGCCTCAAATGAACTTCAAGAATTCATGAAACAATTACAAAATTTAGGCAATGAGCTGGTTACACTCAAGAGGTAGCAAGCCCAAAGTTTTAGACCTTCTTATCATTCTCAAACTCAGCCTAATAGGAAACCATATCGAGTGTAATAGGCCACCCAATCTAGCTGCAAATCAAAATCAAGTAAGGCCTTCGGCCAATAGACCGTTCTACCTTATAACCCCAATGATGCATCTACCTCTAAAGCCTTAGTGCTAATGCAAAATAATATAGCTCAAGAGTATGATTGGTGTTTCCCATGCAATGGACCTCACAACTAGTCTATGTGCTACAATGATGCTTTGAACCAAGATTTGATGGTGACAACAACTAGCGTAGAGAGTGAGGTGAGTCAAGAAACAAACCAACAACAAGGAACATTTGATAAAAATACAATTCCAAATGAGACTACACTTGTGAACCGGTAGGTCAAGATTTTTGTTGTATGAATCAAACAATTTCTCGTAATGTAGTAGCTAACACATGGTCAAAGAAGAGGAATATTGGTGAAGGGAATTCATTGGCTCCAGGTGATCCACTACCTTCCATCACTCCATAAAGTATTGGCAAGAAAAATGTAGTTCCAAATGTGGAAGGACAACCCAAGCCACCTTCTAGACCAGCTCAAATGCTAGCTATTTCAGCCCATGTACAAGAAAAGAATGTGGAGCCTAAGGGGAAGCAAAGAGATGTTTCATCTTCATTTAGCATCATTGAACAAATGAAGAAGACAATTATTAATATATCTATGTGGGAATCACTATTCATCTCGTGCAAAAGGGATCTACTACAAGCTGCCATGAAGAATTGGTCAACTTCAAATCGGAAAGATCATATGTAAGAGAAGGTACTCACAAATGTTGCTTAGCTTGAGGGGAAGCATGGAGGGAAGCAAGGTAAATTTTTGAAGCCCTCTCCATTCTATGTTTCAATAATCATTGGGGATAAACTAGTGCACAATTATATGATTGATTCTCGGGCAAGTAGTTTTGTGATGCCCAAGCAAAAAGCTGATCATCCGGGCCTCCAATATGAATTCATATCCAAAGGGGTGGTGCAACCGGATGGAACAGTAGTAAGAATAGTTGGGGTAAATAAATATTTTAGCCTCACTTTACATGCATGCCTCAATGTCACTGTTTTGAAAGATGTCTTAGTGATAGATTTACCACCACTTTTTACCCTATGTTTGTCAAGAGATTTCACACTAGAATTGAAGGCTACTTGTCTGCCGATTGGTTACACATGTTGTATCGGACCAGATATGGAATGAAGAAAACAATCAGTTCTGAATCTATTGTAAAATTTCACATTGAGCCTCATACTCCAAGCCCAGTCAATGCCAACTTTTCAACATTTAATCAAGAGGATTATCCAAGAATAGATGAAGTGACACCAAAGTTGGAAGCATCCCAAATTTGAATCTTGATGAATGGGAAAGGAAGGTAAATATTTTTAATCCCTACAAGGAAATAGAGGAATCAACTAGTAAATTATTGCATACATGAAGAAAATCATCCTATTCCTAGCATCACCAAGCCAAACCATAAAGATGACAATGAGGTATGGCGATATTTTTGATGGATCAAGAAGTAGACAAGGTGTAGCAGGGGGAGCTATGCTTGTTTCACCTCAAGGCATTAAGTATTATTCAGATTTTATATTTCAGTTTGCATGTTCTAACAACACTTTGTTGAATATGAAGATTTGATACAATGATTGCATTGGTCAAGAAAAACACGTATAAAAACTTACAATCTTTGGTAATGCAAGTGAGCTGATTTTTAATCAAGTTAAAGAAAAACATGCTGCCAAAAATGACCTGCTCAAGAGTTATAAGAATAGGGTGTGGGACCTCATTGAGGATTTTGAAGGCTTTGGCATCAACTCCATCCCTAAGAAAGAAAACCAAGCTATTGATAGGCTTGCAGCAGTTGGAGAATCCTTTGATGTTGTGGAGAGTATTAAGGAAGATAGAGTGCAACCAAACATTCATGTATTTGTAAGGCCATCGGTGCAGGACAATAATGTAAGTTGGTAAGTGTTTGAAAGTGACCAAAAAATCATCAATTTCTTACAAGAAGAAGTTGAGTTCTCAGCCAAAAATCAGGAAAAATTACAACAGCAACATGGTGATCAAGTGGTACAAATTGAGAACCAAAAACTACCAAAAGGACTTGTCACTTTGGAGTCCATATTTAATCCTAATGATCAACTTAGGAAAGAGAAATCAAACATCTAAGTCAAGGGAGAAGACTCAGTGCCCATCTCAGTGGGAGAAGGAAAATCACTTCAAATTGGTAAAGTGGCAACCAAGCAAGAAAGGTATGAGTTCATGCAACTTTTCCAAGAGTTCCCGGATATATTTTCTTGGAGCTATGAAGACTTGAGAGGTTTCAATCCCAAGCTAGCTCAACACACAATTAAGTTAGATCTAAGTGCTAAACCCATCAAGAAAAAACAAAGACCAGTCAATCCACACATGGAGCCTCTCATGAAGAAGGAATTGAATAAGTTAATAGAGGCAAGTATCATATTTCCCATCAAGCATTCAAGCTGGGTTGCAAACTTGGTTCTAGTTAGAAAGAAGAGTGGAGAAATCAGATTGTGTGTAGACTTTAGAGATTTGAATAGAGAATCCCTCAAGGATCATTACCCACTTCCTTCTATGGAGTAGATTTTGTAAGTTGTTTCTAGATCTGAGAGGTTTTCATTGCTAGATGGTTATTCAAGGTATAATCAAATCATGGTAAAGGAAGATGATTAGTTCAAAACAACCTTCACCACCAAATGGGGAACCTATGCATATAGGAAAATGCCATTTGGGTTATCTAACGCCGGAGCTACCTTCCAAAGGGAAATGGATATGGCGTTTAAGGGATTGATCAAAAAAATAGTGCTGATATACCTAGATGATATTACTGTATTTTCTAAAAGTGCAGCAGATCATCTCTTTCATTTGAGACAAGTGTTCTAAAGATGTAGAAGATTTGGGGTATCCTTGAATCCTAAAAATGTATTTACTTAGCTCATAAAGGAAAGCTCCTAGGCCACATTGTTTCCAAAGAGGGATTAGCAATTGATCCAGAGAGAGTTGAAGCAATAAAAGCACTTCCATTACCAAGTCACAAGAAGACCCTTCAAAGTTTCTTGGGAAGAATCAATTTTGTTCGAAGGTTTGTTCCAAATTTTGTAGCCCTTGTCAAGCCAACAACTATGATTTTAAAGAAAAGTATGGCTTTCAAATGAATAGCTGAAGATAAGGAAAGTTTTGAGGTAATCAAAGAGGCTATCTCACAAGCTCCAACTCTCATTAAACCATATTTCTCTAAGGATTTTATCCTTTATGCATTTGGAGGTGATAACATAATTTCGCAATTTTAGTACAGCGAGAACAAAGAAAATGTAGAGCAGCCAATTTCCTTCTTTAGCCAAAGCTTATAGGACTATGAGGTGAGGTATTCCTTCATTGAGAAGCATGTTCTTGTAGGGATTAGGAGCTTGAAGAAATTTAAGCATCTAGTTTCAAACAACAAGGTTCAACTGTTGGTTTCTCATGTGGGAGTTAAGGACTTCCTCCTCAACAAAGACCTAAATGAAAAATATATAGGGTGGATTACTCATGTCATGGAGTATGAAATTAAGATCAAAGTCACCAAGATTGTCTGAGGAAAGGGATTGTGTGAGTAGCTGGTCTTGAGAAAATCAATGGAAGCAAGCAATGGGAAGGATGTTGTTTTGGCGTTACAAGACAGCCATGAACAAAGAGGTGTTCAAGAAGAGAATGGTGGTATGCCCACTCCTTTCTATACTCGGACATAGTAAACTTCTTACAAATAGGCCTATACCCTCCGCAGATGAACAAAACCAAGAGAAGATACTTGAGATACGGCTATCCCATATGCACTTGTTGATAGTGTCTTGGTCAAAAGGGATATAAATGGAGTGCTTTCTTTAAGATGCATTGGGACAAATAAAATTAATAGAATGTCATAAGAGTTCCATGATGGATCAGATGGGGGTCATTTTGCTCCAAGAGTGACAGCCCTCAAGATTATGAAGGCTGACTATTATTTTCCCAAGGTGTTTAGTGATTATTATGCATGGATCAAGAGGTGCAAAAATTGCGCATTCTTCACGGGAAAGGAAAGATTAGCAGCCCTTCCATTACACCCAATCTTAGTTGACTAGCCATTCATGCAATGGGGTTTGGAATTCATTGGATTAATTAACCCAAACTCAAGCTAAGGACATAAGTGGATTCTAATAACAACATACTACTTCACCAAATCGACCGAGGCGGTGGCACTCAAAGAGGAAAATGAATCTAGCATTCTAGACTTCTATGAGGGGATAGTAACTAGGTTTAGTATACCTGCCACTATAATATCAAGATAATGCATTGGCATTCATAGGATCAAAGGTAACTGAATGGTATGTTAATAATGGGATCTATATGAGCACTTCATCAAATTATTACCCTCAAGGTAATGGCCAAGCTGAGTTAACCAACAAGAACCTATTAAAAATCATCAAGAGGAGTCTTGATGAAAATTAGAGGACTTGGCACACTAAACTTAAATTAGCCTTATGGGATGATAGGATAACTCCCAAGAGATCCACCGGTAACTCTCCATTTAAAATTTTTATGGAAGAGAGGAAATCTTGCCTATGTCACTTGAGTTACCAATGTTGGAACTCATGAAGAAATTGGAATTGTTGGAGTTTGAACCCATGGAGGTTAGATATGCAGAATTGATGGAACTCCAAGAAATTAGAGAGCATGCAACCCAAATAATGGAGAATCACCAAGCCTTGATCAAGAAAACCTTTAATAGGATATAGAATTAGAAAATCGAAGAAGGCATTCAAAGTTTGATGCCATTTGGAGTGGCCCCTACATGGTCACAAAATGTAAGAACAAAAATGTCTTCTAATTGTCTATATTGGATGGTGAAGAACTGCATATTCCAGTTAATGGAATCCATCTAAAGCATGCTATTAGAAGGGAATCTCCTCACCTTGTACATATTAGCTTAGATTTTCAGTCATCCAAGTGTTTGTGCACATTGTTTTGTTGTAGCTTATTTTTACATTTCCCTAAGTGCTTTGGCACAAGCTTTGTTGTCCCAAGGATGCATCTTATAGGCCATGCTCTAGATCAAGTGATGTTCTCCTCTCACAATCTTCTTTCTAGAAATTTTCTAATGAGTTGAGAGTACCAAACAATTAATTTGATGACTCCATTGCTCAATCAATTGCTTCAAGCAGCTGGTCACTTCATCTAGCGGGTAGATGACCCTCTGAGTCGCCAAAATTGTTACTCAAAATAATCCCCTTGCTTATTTGTGAGTAACTTTTGTCATTCCTTCCTTCCTTGTGCCTCGGTGAAATTTTTCCCTTTTTAGGAACTCAAAATTATCTAGAAATAGATTCATCAAATAGATAATTTTCTCACCTTTCCAGAAAGGTAAAATTTTCCTTCTAACTCCTTGTATTTTGCAAGTTATGGCTAGACAGAGTTTTTGAGGGAAATTTTCCTTGGGAAGGTCCACGACCAATAGGAAGGTGCCACGTTGTGGCGGAATGGTGGGGCAGTGGAGATAAGTTTAAATTTTTCACTAAGGAGTGGTCAGGGGCATAATTAAAAATCTTAACCCGAAGGCCCGCAGAAGTGAATTGAAATGTGCCACGTGTTCATGGATCTGGTAGGGGTCGAGGGTGCGGGGGGGAATTGACAATTTTTCCAAAGTGTTGCAAATGGTGCAATCAAACTTTTGACCACGAAGGCCCTCACTAATAGGAATGTGCCACGTGTCCATGTGGCGGTGAAATTTGAAAGGGTCTATGGCATCAAAGGAAAATTTTGGAGTTTAGGCCCGCATTGAATTAGAGAGTGCCACATGGCAGCGGAGCAGTGGGGGGCAGATTTTTTGGGAAAATTTTCCCAAATTCAGAAAAAGGGAAAAATTTTGGGTTTCGGCTGCCGACTGATTTTGCCCTGTTTTGCCCTAAATCTTTAGAGGGGCATATCTTTCGATCCAGAGCTCGATTTTTCTTGATTTTGGTGTCATTGGAAATCTATTGAAGTCCTCTACATGATGGAATCTTCAATTTTGTTTTTGGAGTTTAGTGAGAGAAAATGAAAAAAATGCCTTTGGCATGGAGAAAAGAGTAGAACGGACATTCAACCACCATTTTTAATGCAGTATGCCTTCCATTCTTCTCCAGCATGGTCAAAAATCTTGGGGAATGAACTTTTAAGGGTACCCATGCTATTTTTATAGATGTGGTTGGTGGTTGAAGGTTTCCTTTCATTTTTCCTATGTTTCTCCTTCCTAAGC
Source organism: Taxus wallichiana var. yunnanensis (assembly GCA_018340775.1). NCBI lineage: Eukaryota > Viridiplantae > Streptophyta > Pinopsida > Cupressales > Taxaceae > Taxus > Taxus wallichiana. The sequence goes on from CM031244.1 coordinate 278,534,898, forward strand.
TCTAGTTTTCATTGTTAAAAGCTAGATTTGGATCATTTTGAAAGGGTTGGACATTTTTTATGTTCTACGGGCTCCCTCCACCCCTGTAAGTGAATTTGTGAAATATTAGACATTTTTAGGACTGCAACATGTTTTCTACCTCTTTGTTGTTGTAATGCACTGTATTTAAAAAATGAAAATGACAATGCAAGCTCTGTGAATTAATTTTCAATCCTTTCTTGTGTTGTTTTCTCTATCCTGATCCTTCATTACAATTTTAGTAGTTTGCGCATGATTTGTGTTTCATTTTTATAATTTGTGTCAATTTGCAGAAATAGATGTTCACCACTCCTTTGGTGTATCACTTTGTTAGTATAGTTTTATCTTCTTTTCTTTCTTCTATTCTTGTCTCCTTGGCAGAATTAGAGTAGGATTTTGAGTTAAACCTCTACAAATTTCATGTATACATCTAATTAGAGGAGTAGAGGAACCAGCCTTTAACCTGGAGAGTTTTTTCCCATTTTTGCAAGTCCCACACTTGGGGAAAAGATTCAATGTTGTGTAATCACACTGGATGCCCATTATCAAACTAGAAATTTGTAAAAACATCCAAGGGTGCTGTGAATTTGCACTAAAAATCACCAGGAGTGGTCTGATTTTCCCCAATAAAGTATGGCATGTTCTTCAATGCTGCAACTTGAATTGGGTTTTGTGCATTGAGAGAAAGTGGGCTACTACAAGTGAAGTTGACATAAGGGTTGTGTTGTGCCATTCTAATTGGCCTGAAAACCCTTGTTGGTTGGGTGAAAGGTATACCAGTGGAGGAGTTGATAGAGTTCTATTTAGTGGAGAAGGAGACCTTTGAATTCTTCTTCCCCTCTCTCTTCTTCCTCGGGATAATTACGAGATACTCGAAAAATCCTTCCTCTCCGGCCCTTGACCTTGTTTTGATCCATCTCATGAATCTTCATACTTGGACTACTCGAAACCAATTGATTTATATCTATGGAGCCACCAGATGTGCAAATCGGGGCTCTTTTAAAGTAAGAAACTTATAACAAATGCACATCAACTTTTTGTAATGAATATGAAGACATCTAAGGTACCATCGGGTGTGTCAAAATGTTAGTGCAAATTAGCAGCACCCACGGATGTTGTCTCGGGTTTCTAGTTTGATAATGGGCATCCAAAGGTGTGAATGCACAACATTGAATATTTTCCCCAAGTGTCGGACTTGAAAAAATGGGAAAAAACTCTCCATATTAAAGGCTAGTTCCTCTACTCCTCTTATCAGATGTATACATGAAATTTGTAAAGGTTTAACTCAAAATCCTACTCTAATTCTACCAAGGAGACAAGGATAGAAGAAAGAAAAGAAGATAAAAATAAACTAACAAGGTGATACACCAAAGGAGTGGTGAACATCTATTTCTGATTGACACAAATTATAAAAATTCAACACAAATCATGCAAAAATTTCTAAAATTGTAATGAAGGATCAGGATAGAGAAAACAACACAAGAAAGGATTGAAAATTCATTCACAGAGCTTGCATTATCATTTCCATTTTTTAAATATAGTGCATTACAACAGCAAAGAGGTAGAAAAAATGTTACAGTCTTAAAAAAAGGTCTAATATTCCACAAATTCACCTGCCAAGGTGAAGGAGGGAGCCTACAGAACATAAAAAAAACATCTAACCCTTTCAATATGAGCCAAATATGGCTTTTAACAATGAAAACCTGAGCTCAGGAAGGAGAAACACGGGAAAAAAAAAGGAATCATTCAACCACCAACCAAATCCATAAAAATAGCATGGGTACCCTTAAAAGTCCATTCCCCAAGATTTTTGACCATGCTAGAGAAGAATGGAAGCCATACTACATTAAAAATGGTGGTTGAATGTCGGTTCTGCTCTATTCCCCATGTCAAAGGCATTTTTTGATTTTTCTCACCAAACTCCATCAAAAAACAAAATTAAAGATTCCATCATGTAGAGGACTTCAATAGATTTCCAATGACACCAAAATCAAGAAAAAATGAGCTTTGTATCAAAAGATATGCACCTCTGAAGATTTAGGGCAAAACAAGGGCAAAAATCGGGTCGGCGGGCTGAAACCCAAAAATTTTCCCTTTTTTTGAATTTTGGAAAAATTCCTCAAAAATCTCCACCCCCACCACTATGTTACCACGTGGCACTTCCCCATTCATCCGTGGGCACATGCTCTAAATTTTCTATTGATGCCGCTAATTGCATTGGCAAAATTTCTAAATTCTCCCGCGCGCCCCAACCTCCGCCAAGAACAAGACACACGTCACACTTTGATTAGTCCATGGGGGTGCGCTCCAAATTTTCCATTTCCTCCTTGCAAGCCCATGGGCCAATTACTTCCTTTGTGGTTTTTACTATTTTGGTGAAAATCCAAAAATCACTCCGCCCCTCCGACCCCGCTTGACTTTATGGACACGTGGCGGCCTCCTATTGGTTTGCGGGCCTTTGGGCCAAATTTTTCTTTGCACCCCCACCGAGCCCTTTTGAAATTTTTTTCAAATTTCCCCACTTTAGTCTAGCCTCCGCCGCCATGTGGCACATTTCTATTGGTGGCAGACATTTCCAGGAAAATTTCCCTCAAAAACTCCGTCGAGCCATAACTTGCAAAATATAAGGAGTTAGAAGGAAAATTTTACCTTTTTGGAAAGGTGAGAAAATTCTCTATCTGATGAAGCCATTTCTAGATAATTTTAAGTTCCTAAAAAGTTGAAAAATTTGACTGAGGCACAAGGAAGGAAGGAATGAAATAAAGTTAGTCAAAAATAAGCAAGGGGCTTATTTTGGATAACAGAGTAGTAAATGGTCTATTGGAAATGGCACAAAAATCATATTTTGGGAAGACTGGTGGTTAGCTGAGGCTCCTTTAATTCATCAGGATTACTAGAGAGAGGTGGTAGTTTTCTTTCAGTCATCCATGGGAGATTGGATTAGAGATTATTGGGAGAGATCAGATTGGGGTTGGGGTTAGAAGGAATTGGTTTGGGAAGGGAGGGAAGAAGAAGTTTAGGAGAGAATCAAAAATTTAAATGCTAATCTAAGAGGATTACATATTCCTATTGTCTAGAAAGAGGATGAGTTGATATGGTCTCTGACAAAGGATGGTTGGTATTCGGTCAAAATTGGATATGGTATAGCTAGAAATTGTCCTACTCCTCAACCGTTTTGGAAAAATTTATGGGATAAGCATCTTACTCCGAAGGTTAATTTGTTTCTATGGCATGTTGTCTAGAATAAAATTTTAACTATTGATAACTTACAAGGGAAAGGAATGATGATCCCAAATTGGTGTGTTTTATGCAAAAATGACAGTGAATCGGTTCAACACCTCTTTCTTCATTGTCCATTTTCTAGAAGAGTTATGTTTCACATTTTGAAAGTTTTTCAGATTTTTGGGTCTTTTTGGAGACTTTTTCTTGACTGGTATAGGAAATGGTTAAGTCCCTTTGTTTCTTTAAGTCTATCCAAGGCCTGGAGTTTTGTGGTGCCTCATTTTCTATGGGGGATTTGGTTGGAAAGGAATGGTCAAATTTTTAGGGATAAATAGAAAAACTCTCTGAGAGTGGGGAGTGGTATTTTAGGTGCTTTGAGAAATAATATTTCTATTGTGAAGTTTAAAGAGAAAATAACTTTTCCTAGACATGAGCAGGAGATTATTCAAGCTTTAGGAATCACTAGTTCTATTAAACAAGTTCCTCTGGTGAAGAATGGGGGTAGAAGTAGTGCTAAATGGGTGAAACCAAACTGAAGGATGGATGAAATTGAATTTTGATGGAGTGCAAAAGGAAGTACTAATTTATCTACAGTGGGTGGTATTATCAAAAATAAGCCCCCGCTTCTTTTGGCTAACTTGACTTCATTCTTTCCTTCCTTGTGCTTCAACTTCAATTTTTACACATTTCAATCATTCAAAATTTTCTAGGTATTGCTTCATCAAATAGAGAATTTTTTCCCCATTCCAGAAAGGTAAGGAAGTCCTCCTAAATCCTTGTAGTTTTGAGTTATGGCTCGAGTGGAGTTTGGAGGGGAAATTTTCCCTAGGCGGACCTGTGGGAAATTTTTTGGCACTTAGCCTTTTGGCTAAAAACTCAAAGGGAAAATTTTAGCCCAAAAGCCTAAAAGGAAATGAAATGATTCCATCTGTCAAGGTGGAGAAACGAGGGTGGAAGGAATTCAATTTTTTTGGCATTTGGTCAAAATGCGTCAAAGGAAAAATAAGATTGCATCCCCCTAGTAAGCAAATGATGCCACGTGTCCAGTTAGCAATGGGAGTCGGGGCGGCGGGAGAATATTTGGTTTTTTTCCAAAACCATAAAAGTACAAAGGTAAATACTTGATCCGCACCTCTGCTGCATCGAAGGTACCACGTGTCCACATCAGCAACACAATGGCGGACCGGCGGAGGATTTTGGGAAATTTTTCCAATTTCGTAAAAGGGGCAAAATATTGTTTTGAAGCTGCAGATCAATCGAGAGGGCACCACATGTCATCGGAGGAGCGGGCATGCAGAATTTTTGGGAAATTTCCCAATTTGAAAAAAGAGTGAAAAAGTTCAAATTTCGGCCCGTGAACCCGATTTTTGCCCCAAATCTTCAGAGGGGCATTTCTTTCGCACCAGAGCTTGGATTTTCACAATTTTGGTATCATTGGAAAGATGGTGAAATTATCCACATAATGGATGGTTCAATTTTGATTTTCAATGGAGATTTTTGGGATAAAAAAGGGAAAACGTCTCCGGCATGCAAAAAATGTAGAAAATGACCCCAACCACCAAAATTAATGAAGTATGGGCCTATTTCTCACTCTGCGAAGCAATGTACTTCAAAGAAAGGGATTTTCATGGAAACCCATCATTTTGTAGGCTATTTTAAATGGATATTTTCAGTGGTTGGAGTTTCAAATCAATTTTTCCCGTGTTTTCTCATTTCTTTCATTCCGTGGGAGTGATAAAAGCCAGTTTTGGCTCATTTGTAAAGGTTGTTCATCATTCTTCTCTGCCTCTCCCTTCTTTTCTTCCCGGGGTCAAAAATGGAGTTTGAACCTCCTCCCCTACTCTATGATGGAATTTTTGCCTCTTACCTATGAAATGATGTTTTGTGTAAACTTCAGAGCAATAAAAAAATGTGTTTTGTGATGCATTTGTCCATCCTTTCTCATTTTTGGTTGTTTTCTTCTTGCCTCTCTTCATTACAGGTATTTGTGTATGTTTGGATGTTCATTACAGGTTTTGGAGCTGTGTTCATGGAGTTTTGGAACATTTTTGTGTGAAATTCATCTTTGGTATGTGATGCACTTGTCCATCCTTCCATTTCTCACCTCTCTTTGTTTCCATGGTGGTTTTGATAGATGATCAACATTTTCCTTCTCTGGTGTATCACCATTTTAGTGTAGGCTCTATTTTTTCTAGTTTTCTTTCTCTCCCTCTCTCCTTGGAAGTTAGATTACGTTATATTAGCTTGCCTCCACCGGAATAGCTTATGGCGGTAGTTTAGGAAGAGGAACCAACCTCAATCTGGAGATTTTCCCCATTTGCAAGGTCCCACACTTTGGGAAAAACTCAATGTTGTGCATTCCCACCAAATGACATTACCTTAGAAAAGTAGATATGAAGGTCATTTTGGGGTGTTGTGATTTTTACTAATAGTTTTAGTACACCCAAAGGGACCTTAGAGGTCTACCACTTCATCTTTGCAGGTTGGTGTGTTCTATGAAGATTTTAGCCTTTGGAGGCATTCTCAAGCACATTTGGTGACTCCATCTGATCAATGCAACCCATCTCAAAAGTTGCAAACCCTCTTTCCATTCATTTTCATTCATTTTTCATCCATTCTTCTTTCCATCCCTTTCACTCTTTTCCATTCCATGAAGTTGTGCAATCATGACTTCATTTCCATCATGGAATTCACATTTACAACAATAGTATATTCCACCTCCAACATGTTTTACAACTCCTTCAAATCAGCATTTTGATCAAATTCAAAATCAGCATGCTTACCCATATGAGCAATACCAAAATCAGTTTGGTTATGAAACATATCAAGAGCAAGGGTACACATGCAATGAGGGAAGTCAAGAAGAAAATGCAGATTTCTTGGAGAAGATCTAAAAGATGGAGATTGGCATGGTGCAATCAAGAGCAACAACTCAAATGGAGGCTTTTAGAATTGGTTTCAGAGTACCCTATCCATGGGGAGGCCATTTTCCAAGACACTTCAGCCCTCGGGAGAAGTTTGACTTCATGATTGAGATTCTGCCCCAACTTGCACAACAAACAGTAGAGATAAAGGCCTATAAATTTGGTGGTAAGCAACCTTGTCAATGGGTAAGTTCTACACCATCATCTGGTTTTTCTCCTTCCATTCCTCAAGTAGCACCATCTCATTTTGAATTCCAAATTCCAAATCTAGCCCATGCTGCTCCAAATGTTGATTTCATTTCTCCATTCCCTAGTCTTCCACCTCATCTCAATTCTTCTTTCCTTTTCCCTTCCAAACAATCATCCCCTCCACAAGAGCTAAAATAAATACCTTCCACTCTAAGGAAACAAGAGTTTCTACCTCCTCCACCACCACAAAAATTTCAAAATCAATTGAGTCACAACCCACCCCTCCTCTTGCATTCCCAAATCCATGTTGGGAAGATAAAAATCAGAATGCCAGTCAAGGACAATAAAAGAGGATACCAATAGAAAAGAAATGATAGACAACTTGAAGATTTGGGCTCCCAAATTTGGGATAACAAAGATCCCCTTGATGGTTAAGCCTACAGAGGAGGTAAAGGGTGAAGAACAAGTGGTGGCCAAGGCTGATTTTGTTGCAACAAAAGAAGATTGAAAATAAGAAGTAGATCATAAATCAGTTTTCTCAGAATGTAGTGTCCATGTTGGCACTCTACTTGAAGAAAATGCTGATCCAATTCAAGTTGCACAATCAGCCATGGAAGAGGAAATATCTAAAGGAGATATTACAGCCCCAAATTGTCCTATAGAGTAGTAGATTGAATATTTTGATTTGACAAACTTCATTCTAGAGGAAGAGGTCATTCAAGAGCATGATTGTCTTCAAGCAGTAGAGGAAGGAGAAGATGCTCCAAATCTAAAAGAAGAGGAGCACATTCCAGTTGTGGAGGAGAAAAATGCATGTCCAAGAGCTTTGAACTCAAAACAGGCTATAGAAGAACCTTTAGTTCTTCCTTCTACTTCATTCTCTTCAAGCTCCAATGTTGAAGAAGATTTTGATCTTTCAAACTTCATCTTTGAGAATGAAGATAACCATGGTGATCAAGTTGCAGATCAAGAGAACACCATGGAAGAGGTTGAACATTTGTAGTAGGACAATAATGAGGCAGTTTATCTGTCATATTTGGAGGACTGTTTTGATGGAGAGGAACTAGTTGAAATCACATTGTTTTCTCCTTCATCATCCATCTTCCAAACACAAGAACCTGCTGCCATGAAGGAGAGCATTCATTTGTAGTATCCTACATTTTATAGCAAATCTTAGGAATCAAGGTTGGAAGATATTAATCTTCCATGTTCTTCATTGGAAGAGGAAGGCAAAAGGTAGGAGGATGTCATCACTTCTTCCACACCATCCATTCAAGAAGGTCTACAAGAGGACTCCATTTTTGGATTTGAAAATCAGATCAGTGGGCATATCAAATGGATCAGACCTTTCCCATTCAAGTATTTGGCTTCATTGGAGCTAAAGGAGAAGCCATAACTAGTCATGCTTACTTCTAAGCATGAGGATGATATGTAAAGCACCAAGGATCAGCTATCATACCTCTTCAATCCAAATGCAGAGAAACTAAAAGAGGTATCTAATTTGCTTTCAGTTGACACCTTGCTAATTTGGGTAGAAGACCAACTTCTTGTTGATTTTCCACTCATCCAACCAGCCATGATCAGCTCCAAATCAATTGTATGGCTGCCAATTTTAAGGAAAGGAAGCTATTTCTCCATGTAAATTATAGGCTTTGTTTGGCTCCCTTTGCTCTTGGTTAGAGTAGAGTAGGTAGGTTTTATTTTAGTAGAAGAAGTTCTTTTACACACTCTCCATATCCCACTTTGGGTATGTATGATTTCCAATTTTGTACATAGTTTTTGGTGTTGTTGTATTGCTCTTGCACAGTTCATTTCAGTGGCATTTTGGTGAAGATCAACTCAAGTTTCAGTGGGTTTCAAGTGGCTTTGAGGTCGATTCTCATATTTCAGATTAGATTTGGTTAACAGGATTGACTCCATGCCCAATGGATGCTTCAAAGGCCACTGATCTTTCATCTAGCAGGTAGATGACCCCTGGGAGTCACCAAATTGTTATCCAAAATGAGCCCCCTACTTATTTTGGCTAACTTGTTTTCATTATTTCCTTCCTTGTGCTTCAACTTAAATTTTTACACATTTCAGGCACTCAAAATTTTCTAGGTATTGCTTCATCAAATATAGAATTTTTTCCTTTCCAAAAAGGTAAGGAAGTCCTCTAACTCCTTGTAGTTTTTGAGTTATGGCTCAAGGAGTTTGGAGGGGAAATTTTCCCAAGGCAACCTACGGGAAACATTTTGGCACTTAGCCTTTTGGCTAAAAAACTCAAAGGGAAAATTTCAGCCCAAAAGCCCACAAGGAAATGAAATGACACCATGTGTCAAGGTGGAGCAGTGGGGGTGGAAGGACTTCAAATTTTTTGGCATTTGGTCAAAATGCGTCAAAGGAAATAATAGAGTGCATCCCCGTCAAGCTAAGAAAATGATGCCACGTGTCCAATCAGTAGCGAGAGTCGAGGTAGGTGGAGAATATTTGGTTTTTTTCTAAAACCATAAAAGTGCAAAGGTAAAAACTTGAGCCGCACCTCCATGCCACATCAGAAGGTGCCATGTGTCCACATTAGTAGCGAGTGGCGGACCTACGGAGGATTTTGGGAAATTTTCCCAATTTCGCAAAAGGGGCAAAATATTTTTTTGAAGTCATGGATCAACCAGAGGGTGCCACGTGTCATCGGAGGAGTGGGGCATGAGAGAATTTTGGGAAATTTTCCCAATTTGAAAAAAGAGGGAAAAAGTTCAAATTTCAGCCCACGAACCTGATTTTTGCCCTAATTTTGCCATTTTTTCCCTAAATCTTCAGAGGGGCATATCTTTCGCACCAGAGCTCATATTTTCACAATTTTGGTATCATTAAATAGTTGGTGAAATTCTCCACATGATGGATGGTTCAATTTTGATTTTTGATGGATATTTATGGGAGAAAAATGGGAAAACATCTTTGGCATGCAAAAATGTAGAAAACGACCCCAACCACCAAAATTAATGAAGTATGGGCCTCTTTCTCACTTTGCGAAGCAATGTACTTCGAAGTATGGGATTTTTCATGGAAACCCATCATTTTGTAGGCTATTTTAAATGGATCTTTTCGATGGTTGGAGTTTCAAATCAATTTTTCCCATGTTTTCTCATTTCTTTCTTTCTGTTCGAGTGATAAAAGCTAGTTTTGGCTCATTTGTAAAAGGTTGTTCATCATTCTTCTCTACCTCTCCCTTATTTTCTTCCCCAGGGTCAAAAATGGAGTTTGAACCTCCTCCCCTACTCTATGATGGCATTTTTGCCTCTTACTTGTGAAATGATGTTTTCTGTAAACTTTTGGAGCAATAAAAAACATGTTTTATGATGCATTTGTCCATCCTTTCTTGTTTTTGGTTGTTTTCTTCTTGCCTCTTTTCATTGCAGGTGTTTGTGTATGTTTAGATGTTCATTACAAGTTTTGGAGTTGTGTTCATGGAGTTTTGGAAAAAATTTTGTGTGAAATCCATCTTTGTTCTGTGATGCACTTGTCCATCCTTCCATTGCTCACCTCTCTTTGTTTCCATGGCAATTTTGATAGATGATCAACATTTTCCTTCTCTGGTGTATCACCATTTTAGTGTAGGCTCTATTTTTTCTAGTTTTCTTTCTCTCCTGTCTCCTTGGAAGTTAGATTAGGTTATATTAGCTTGCCTCCACTAGAATAGCTTATGGCAGGTAGTTTAGGAAGAGGAACCAGCCTCAATCTAGAGATTTTTCCCAATTAGCAAGGTCCCACACTTAGGGAAAACTCAATGTTGTGCATTCACACCAAATGGCATTGCCTTGACAAGTATATCTTAAGGTCATTTTTGAGGTGTTGTAGATTTACACTAACAGTTTTGGGGGTGTTGTATATAACGTTGTATGGGAAGTACCAGAAGCTTCATTCTTAGTACTTGATGCTCCTTAACTATTTTCGCAAAGGTCAGAGAATGAGTATTGCCTTTTATTTGTTCAACTCCTTACAATTATCGGTAAAAAAATTTAAAGAGGAGAAGATGGAGGTTCTCCTTCATCAAGGCCTCATTATTTTGCTTTGGTGAAAGTAGGAAAACCAAATTTATAGACTAGGGGGGTCGGTATTCATTTGGGGAATGACTGGGAGGACCATATTTCTCTTTCCGACAGGATTAGGCTGAAGAAAATGAAGGACAGAGCTATGCAAGAGGTGGATGTGGTGACTTTCTTATGAAAAATTACTAGGAATGCTAAGGAGAACATGACCAAGGAGAGTTTGGTGGAAGGAAATATTGTTTTTAGTTTCTTTTCTAGAAATATTGAGGCCGTTGAGGACTCGGTGAGTCGAGTAAAAGCCCAAAATCGAACTTCTTGCGGGGATTGCAGACGATGAATGCTGAGGTGAAATTTCTTGAGAACAAATTTGATACCCTACAGGGGTTGATTGTTGGGGATAAAGGAAAAAGGATGTAGTTAGATGTCGGTTTTTCGATGATAAAGATTTCCAAGGGATGGTGCTAGTCCTAGCTCACAAACTAGGGAAAAGTGTATATAAGGCTCCTTTGCTGACTTTCTGTTGACCGGTTGTGTGGGCTCATTGCTGTGGTTTTTTTTTTCCATTGGGTTGTCCTTGTGGCATTTCCTTTTTGGTTTTTGTTGTCTTTGTCCTATTTTTTTATAGATACTTTTGGTTTTTGTAGATCCTTAATGTATTATCTTTTGTAATTGGCCCTTGGAGCCTTTTTTCCAATTATTATCTATCAAAAAAATTACCAAAGAAATTTCATATGTAAAAGATAAACACAAATGTAATCATTCAATACAACTCTTAATTCATATTCATCACAAAAAAACACCACATCACATTGAATCTAAAAGAAATCACATCGAAATGCCATAGAAGAAAGAAGACAAAACACAAAACTAGAACCAAAAAGTTTCCAATCAAGAGCAGAGTTATTTTAATGAAGACATTTAAATAAAAGTAGAAGATTTAAAGAGATAGGGTCTATCATGCTTGATAGAGCTCATGTCTTGTATTCCTTGTTGCAAATCTTCAATCGAACTTCGATAAAAAAATTCCACAAAAACGCCAAAGACCAAGCTCTCAAAATTTTCCTTTCTTCCTCTTATAACTTCCTTTCTTGATTCCCATTACCATCACCACCATGCAAGGTGAAATAAACATGCACATATTCAAACTAGAGGTTCAAAAGATGAAACCACATGTAGAGCTACAAATCTCACAAAAACTAAATAAAACAATGAAAACCAAAAAACCACGTTTCTCTCAAACTTCTCCTATTTCCTAGGCATTTTTTTGCAATGGCCAAGATTAATTAATGCAAACAAGACTGACATAGTCCTTCCTTATTTCCCACCTTTACCAACTCTTATTAGCTATTACCAAGTTTAAAAATCCATGCAACTAATACTTTAGCGAGAGGTGACACTAAGCCTCCAATAACATTTCATGCACTCACTAAAATTGGTGGTAACAGAGAGTTTAAAGCCACATTTAAACCTCTTTAATACCTTAGAAATTGGTGCCACTAACACCTCTTAGTATGTCATCCATGCCATTCTTTTAGGCTAGTCCATGCCCTTAGGTTTGGTTCATTTAACATTAGATTAGAAACCAACTTAGGTCCTTAGGTTAGTTTATTAGATTAATATTAGGGTATCCTAGTTACAAGATATAGGATTTCCCCATTCCATAATCAACCAAAATAATAATATCATCCAATTTAAACTTAGGATAAGCTCACAACTTAGGAACTTACATTTAATTAGGTTCCCTTAATAATTGTTAAAATTACCAATTCATCATTGTCAAATGAAGAGTAAAAATGACATTATTGTATCGCTTGTGAAGGGTGTGAGTAGAAAAAGTCACCCATGATCTCGTGATAGCTTTGGTTCGAAATATTACATTATGCCCAAATTGGTCAAGATGACCTTGACGTCATGAAATTTAAAGCATGCCTTGGATCACTGAAATTGATCCAAGGTATAACTATCCTACATCAAAGATCATAAATACTGAAGCACAAGTTCAAATGCAATAAATACTTATGAATGAGTTTAGGCTGAATCAATTTCCTCTATCCACATGTAGTGAACATTCAACATAAGAAATAGTGATATGCTTCATTTTGAATTCGAATAGACATGACAGAATCGTATCTATTTCAATAAGATAACATATTATCTACAACAAACATGATTTCTTAGTTCACAAGAGTACACCGTCCTTAAACAAGAAGCACATATCAACGTTTGCAAATTCGATTACTAAGAGTTATTACATACCTCCCTCACAAAAAGTATCATCATCCCAATGATTAACTTAGTCCATATTCTTAATCAAGAAAATAATCATAATTATAGTTCTTTTATCCACAAGTTCTCAAACAAAAACCAGATTTGAGGAATTCAAGTTTTCATAATTTATTACAGCATTAAAATAGCTATTTTAGTACTAATAAAAATATAGTACCTACCCAAAACTGACAAAAAATTAAAGATAGCTTTAAAATACTCTTTAATTATTTCCAATATCATAATTATTTCGATCAAATAAATGAAGAAAAGCAGTTTTCATGTCCTCAAGGTTTTCCCATGTTGCACTTTCTTCATTAAATTGGTCCCACTGAACCTTGCATTGACTAATTTCATGATTTTGTAAGTGTAACTAGTAAGTTTCCAGCACTCTTATGGGTTCAACCACAATTATTCTTGGGTCTTGGACTGCAAGGAATCCCAATTTAACACATGTGATAAATATGAAATGTATTTCTTAAGCAAAGAAATATGGAAAACATCATGCATTCGTGACAAAGTGGGAGGTAATGCTAAGTGATAAACTACAGGGCTAATCACTTCAACAATATTAAAAGGTCCCACAAAATAAGGTGATAGGTTGGCTGCCTTGCTAAAGGTTATAGAGCTCTTTTAGGCTTAAAATGTAAAAATATGTTTTTACCAAGTTTAAATTTCTTATCGATTCTTTTCATATATGCATAACATTTCTACGCCTATCGACCACTTCTTTTAATCATTCACAAATAATTTTAACTTGTTCCATTTCAAGTAAGGATTTTAGGTCCAATTACCTCTCTATCTTCAATGTTATCCCAACTAACTGGAGTTCTACATTTCCTTCCATACAATTCTTCAAAAGGTTCCATTTTCAAAGAGGCATGATATGTATTATTCTAAGAAAATTCAACTAAAGGAAGGTATTCTTCGTATTTATATTTGCTGATCCATGCAATACATTAATCGTAACATATATTCCAAAACCTGATTTACTCTCTCGGTTTAACCATCTCATTTCCAAATGGTATGCAAAACTAAAATTCAATTTTGTAAATAAGGGTGCATTTAGCATTTGCCAAAAATGAGATGTCATTCTAGGGTCCCTATCAAATATAATCAATTTAGGTACTCCATGCAATCTGAAAATTTCATGCACAAATCTTTTCTCTAAAACAGGTGAATCATCTTTAAGATTACCAACAATAAAATGTGCTACTTTTGTCAGTTTATCAACAATAACTAAAATAACATCATGTTTATTTCTTGACATAGGAAGCCCCTAAACAAAATCCATGCTAATTACTTTCCACTTATATTGTGGTATGCTATGAGGATATAATAAACCATTTGGGTGCATATGCTCAGCCTTAACATGCTGACATTCCAAACAGTGTGAAACAAAATCAGTTATGTCTTTCTTCATCCCTTTCCAAAAATATTGTTGTTTTACATTAGTAAACATTTTTTTAATACCGGGATGTCTTGAGTAAGGTGAATTATGAAATTCCATCATTAAATTTTTCCTTATCTCATTCCCCGAGGTATGTATACCCATTTTTCATATCTTACAATGCCTTTTTTATCAAAGTTAAAACCTTTGTATCTTGCATCATTAGGATCTACAGCAAGTGTTGTTTTTACCTACTGAAAGTATAAATTAGATTCCATGATACTTTTTACCTCATCTTTAAACTAAGTTCTCAAAGTTATAAGTGTAGAAATATGTTTCCTACAAATTAGTGCATCTACCACTTTGTTTTCTTTTCCTTTTATGTAACTTATGTCAAAATCATATTGTGAAAAAAACTCTAACCATATTTATTGTCTTGTATTCAAATTTGGCTGAGTGAAAATATACTTCAGCCCAAGATGATCAGTCTTTAATTCAAAAGGTCTTCCTAAAAGATAATGTCTCCATACTTGAAGTGAATGAACTATGGCAACAAGATCTAGGTCATGGGGAGCATAATTCAACTCATGTAACTTGAGTTTTCTACTCTCATATGTTATAACATGATCATTTTGTAACAAAATACCTCTAAGTCCTTCACTAGAAGCATCTGTAACTACCATAAAGTTTCCATTTGGATTTGGTAGATGTTAACGATCTTTAAGATTTTTAGATATTGATAGGCATTTATCACTCCACATAAACTTCTTGTCTTTATTTTGTAATGAAGTTATCAGAAATGACTTTTGAGAAGTCTTTAACAAAATTTCTATAGTAACCATTAAGACCCATGGAACTTCTGACTTCATGTACATTTTTACGTGTAGGCCATTCAATTATAGAAACAATCTTTGATGGATCAACTGTTATTCCATCTTTGCTTATGACATGTCCTAAATAGTGCACTTCTGTTTCATAAAAAGAAAATTTGGACAACTTACCATATAATTTTCTCTTTCTTAATATTTCAAGTACTATTTTCAAATACTCATGATGCTCATCAATGCTTTTAGAATAGATAAGAATATCATCCAAGAATACAAGTACAAACTTGCAGGTATTCTTGAAAGATATTGTTCATTAAATTCATAAAAATTGCAGGTGCATTTGTCGAACCGAAAGGTAATATCATGTATATGAAATGCCCATACCTTTTTCTAAAGGTTTTTTTATGAATATATTCATCTTTGATTCTTAATTGGTGATACCCATAATGAAGATCTATCTTAGAATATACTGATGCACCATGCATTTGATCAAACAAATCATACATTCTAGTAAGTAGGTATCTATTTTTGATTGTTGCTTTGTTTAACATCCTGTAATAAATACAAAGTCTAAGCGTTCGATCTTTATTTTTCACAAAAATTACCTGTACTCCCCAAGGTGAGACACTCGGTCTTATCAAACCCTTAGATAAAAAATCTTGTAACTGTGCCTTAAGCTCTACCAGTTCAATGGTATTCATTTGATAAGGTGCCTTGGAAATAGGCTCAGTTCTCGGTTTTATTTCTATTGTGAAGTTAAATTCTTGTTTGGGTGGAAGACCGGGTAGTTCTTCTGGAAATACATCGCTGAAATCTCTTAAAGAACACAATTTTTTCTAAGAAATCACTATCCTTTTCAATTGTTTTAGAAATTTTTATTGCATACAAAGTGCAACCTTTATTTTTGTCCTTTTAAGTTGCATAGCTGACAATTTTCTAACTAAAATTTCTCATTTTACCCCTTGGATGTCTGTTGTTTTCTATAGATCATCAAGACAACTAATGTGTTTTTCAAAACAATCAACTTTTGCTTTATGATCAGCAAGCCAGTTAACACCTATTATGACATCATATGACCCCAAAAGAGCAACATAAAGATCTACTTCAGTGGAAAAACTAGGTAATTCTAGGACTGATCAAAAATAAATTTACTAACAATATGGACAACATTATTTCCATAATGTACAGTCCAAGATTTTTCCATTATTCCAGCTTTTCTTTTTAGTTTTATAGCTAATTTACTAGAAATAAAGCATTCAATAGCTCCTAGTATCAAAAATTATAGTAATAGGCATACCAAATAATTTACTTGGCACTTTTATGGGTGTAACTTGCTTTTCAACTTGTTTATCAACTACTACAACATGTATCTTATGTTACTAATTGTTGTCATCTTTCTTTAGAGGGAACTGATTTACATAGTGATCCTTACCACAGTTTAAAAATCCCCTACAGTCCTCTTTTTGGTTCAAATTTATTTCTAGCCCTAAAATTATTGTTTTGTCCTCTAAAGGACTTTTGTCCATTGTTATTATTCTTCACAAAGTTGTTTAGAATATTTACAACAACTTTGTTTTCTACTATTTTCTTATTATTATTAGTTACAAATTTATTTTTGGCACCAAAATTTTTCCATATCCCCTTTTGGGTGCAAGAGATGAAGAAGAATTAGGAATTTTCTTACGATTCTCTTCCTTATGGGTAGAAATTGCTTTTAATTTTTGTTCCTATCGAATGGATTTTTCAATAACCCCTTCCATGGTGGTTAAGCATTGAACATATACTTCATCCCCTATGATAGAGTCCAATCCCATAATGAACTTATGTATCCTGAACTTCTCATCAGGTTTGATCTTGAGGAACACACTTAAAGAGTTTAGTAAACCTTTCCTAGTACTCGATTCTGATTAATTTTCCTTGAATTAAATTATGAAATTCTATCATTTTCTGATCATAATAGAGTTGTGGCAGCTAATGTTGCCAAAATTATCTCTTAAACTAATCCTAAGTGATGCTTTATTCATCAATTTTCAATTCATCTTCATGGTTTTCCCACCAAGAGGAAGCCTCGTGGGAAAGCTAATAAGCTCCCCATGTTGATTTTGTTTCCTCGAGAAGTTCCTTAGTGTAAAGTACTTCTCCATTTCACTGAGCCAATTTTCAACTCCATCCCCCAGTGTAGTACCATAAAAATTTGGTGGACTTATCCTCTTTATGTCATTTGTGAGTTCAACACGCTAATCTTTCCTTTATATTTTCGTCGATTGGGCACATTTGCATAATTGTTATTTGTTGCATTATTATTATCAAAACCCAAATTTCCAACTTTGGTGTTGTCCCCTGGAGGTGGTTGATTGTTATTACCAGCATCATATTCCTCCTCTTCATTATCCATTACTTGTTGTTTAAGTACAACCATACAATCTCTTGTGTCCAACAGGGCAGCAAGAATCTTGTCAAGTTTTTATGCGGTAGTTTCCTCTCCACTTGGAGGTGGGTTATTTGCAACACCTCCTTGTTATAACCATTTTCTATTAACAAGAAAATTAAGTTTTTATTAGATATGGAATCAATAGGTCTAAGAGTTGTAACCTTCACTCGATACCAAGATGTAACATCCACTTTTTAAGACTTTAGAAATAAGAAATTTTTTAATCATAATGTTCTCTATTCTAAATTAATATAATTTAGAACACACATTCCATTTCCAATCCATCTCATAATAGAAAACCATATGCAACTATAAATGACTCGGTGAGACACCGATCTCTCATTTCATGACTCAGTATTAAACCAATCTCTCATGTTAACTTAATAATGTGTATACTACGTGTACGCAATAGAAAGTTGCAAAAGATATGGAATGAGGCTAAAGAACCTCAAAGATTTGCTAACTCATCCATACACCATGAGATAAGAGCTAAACAAGAAACTACATATGCATGTATAAATTTGAAACTAACATTCAAATCCTAACATATATACTACTCTCTACTCCATGAAAGCTTAATAAAAATGAACCTAGTTAGATTCTAAGAAATCAAATTAGATGTGTTGTTTGCTTCAATGGAGGTGAAAAGGTCTCTCTAAAATGGCTACAAGACCAAGTTAGATACCCTCCTACTAACCTACTATGAAGTTATGGATGTGAGATGGAAGAGCTTCAACAATGGAGGATAGCCAAGATCAAATGCCTATTAGCTTGGCTAATGCAAATGAGGTCTAATGCCAATATCTCCAAATGTGAGAGGACTTGTGAGTAAAGTTGTAAGTTTGAAAGGGAGGGGTGACCCTTCTATTTATAGTTTTCTAAATGGAAGAGTTTGGAATTTGGGTGCATGTGGGACTAAATCTCAAAAAGTACTTTAGGATTAGATTAGGATAAACATGCTTTAGGCTTAGTTAAGCTTGGTTTAGACTAGTTAACTAGGGTTTAGGCTAGTTAAAATTTGATTAGCAAGTTATTAGAGACTCATTGAGAGTTTGGAGGTGTTTGGATAACCAATTATAACGATAGATAGCCTATGAAGCCAATAAAAGTGGTCTAGAGAGAACTAGGGAGGTTCTAAATGGTTGAAAGGAGTAATGTTTAGCTAATAAGACAGATATTAGTAAAAAAAAATGATTATAGGAGGAATACGACTGAGAAGGTGTCGTGCATGGGCATCGAGAATGGAGTGAAGAAGGGTTGATTAATAAAATGTCATCAATCAGTTGAATTGGAGGAAATTCTAGGTGTAAGCATATTTTAGGTGTCTACACTATGTATACTTGGTTCCATTACCCTTTTAGGGGTACCTAAGTGTTCTATCTAAGAATCCTATCTGAATATTTGTTACCGATATTCATCTAAAATCATTTATCTTAGACTAGGTGGCATAGGAAAATACAACCAAGAACTTGTGATACTTTGACCAAAGTTCTTAAACATGTTTACCATGTTTATATTCCTAGATGACATACTCATCGAAAGGTATATGTCCTTCACCACCCATGTTCTTTTATCTAAAATGGTCTTTCTTGACTTTTGTCAACTCAATCTGATTCAAGGTTTCACACTAGACAAGGGCAGCAACATGCACTAGTGTGGAAGACTACTCATAATGACTAAGCATACATAGACAAACTCAATTGAATTACATCGATTGGGTGTGTCTAGTCACCCTAAGTCAACATGAGTTGACCAATACACTAGCTCAAGTTTCTATCTTTGTTTAGGGTAGAACCATGAAACAAACTTCCACTTATGTCAATCGAGATAATCAAACTAAATGGGGTGTTAAGGCATAATATGTTGCATCACAGTATCCTCATAATGATCCCTATCATTATGAAGGTACTATGCCATAGTTATTATGTTTCAACATCCAACTGAGTTTCCTCAATTGGACTAACATAATTAATATTATATTAGTTTTTAACCTAATCAATTATAATCTAAAATATTAATGATAATAACACTATTAAGGGTCTATTAAGCTTCAATTAACCCAACAAGGTTATAAGATGTATTTTACACTAAAGGAAGGTATGCAGATAAAATATGCCTTCCTAAACACCCTGAATAAATGCTTCGGTTCATCTTAATATTATATTTTTATTTCATATGTCGTCATGTTTGAACTTAATGTTATGAAAGTTTGATAAATAGATCTTTTTACTTTAGTTTTACCTTGTAGCAAGCTTATTGAAACTGTTATTTTAGACTTCATAATACTAAAAATCTAAATCCTTTTATTATCCTTTTTAAACATTCATATTTCCATTACAGAAATCTTCTTAAGGAAAAAACAACCAACCATCCTCATATTAACAATATCTCAAATAAATATTTTTGTTTAATTACAAGAGAAATATCATTTTTCCTTGTTAAGGAATAATGTCCTAACTATGAAAATAGATCACATATGCCTTAGCATAACAAAGAATTCATACAAATTTATATAATCAAATTATATCACCTTTTTACTATTAAAGGATCTACCAAATATTATCAACTTAGTTGTTCTCTTTCACTTGGAATTAATCAGCTATTATTGAATATCCTTAATCCAAGAGTTTTATATATTATAAGATCTATATCCCATATCACATGCATATCCAAATTACCCCCATCATGTACTATATTAATCAATAATATATCACAACTTATGCCAATGAAAGTCTCATAAGTAAATCAAGAAACAAAAATCATCAAAGTAATTCACTTATCAAAAGGAGTGATTCACTCATTAAACTTAGGAATATTTCAAGGTATTACAAAATGTCATTGCATCAATATAATACTAGTCTTAATACATCTTCTTTTCTCGATAAAAGTATATTTCAAGTAATGTGGCTACATAGTCATCATAACAAAGAGATAATTTATTTAGTAAAACAAATGTAACTTTCTATATGTCTTTCTCCTTTCATCTTTTACGAAATCCATTTGCAAAATTGTTAGCACAAGTCAGTTCATATGAACTAAGCATGATAAGTGCTATAACATTAAAAAATGTTATTTTATCTAACTATTTCATAAAATGAACACTGATGTTAATAAAATGGTTCCAAAATCACCAATTAAAATTAACAACAGGACTTTTCAAAATATTTCAAAACCAAGAGAGAGAAATATCATAGATCTACAAATATGAAATCATTATAACTTGTTGGTCATCTAAATAAAAATATTTAAGAAAGAAGTAAATCATATTTCTAACTTAATCTTTACTTCTCAATCAAGCTTCCAACTTAAGTTCAACAACTCAACCTATTTGTTATTCAAGAAGAAGTACCATGATATAACAACTACCTTTCTATAAAAAGCATGATGTTTTAAATATTCTTAATGTTAACAATATGTGTTATGACTGTAAGATCAAACAAGAATCTAAATATCATTCCTTCAAGAAATATTACCTAGCTCAATCTCAACTCAAATTCTAAGAGTTGGAGTGATCAAGAACAAGTCTCAACATTATAGGTAAGTCAAATTTATCCAATAAATATTAAAAACAAGACCAATGTAACTCACTGTATAAGTTCCCTAAAGTCCTGCATTCAAATCCATGTTCAAAAATCAAAATAATAGTCATATCTAATACCATTTAGTTCCTTAAACATCAAAAAATTCATAATTAATGTTTCCAAAAGCTACATCAAGATAAATAGCAGATGTTTCAAACTTTATACCAAGTCCCAGTCTTATCCAAAGATTGAATTCAAATCAATGAAAAGATCATAAGAATGATGAAACAAAAAATTTCAGAACAACACAAGACTCCAATAATTCCAAAGGAAATGTAGACAAAATATCCAACATAATCACAATCGAGAAGACATCATGGTTAACACGAGGTTCTAAGACAAAAAGTAAGAACTACAAACAACAACAAAAATCCTCGATATACACGTACATAGTCCCAAGTTCTACAAACCCAATAATTGGAATCAAATATTAAAAGAGTGACCATTAGATTAATAATAATTCCCTCCCATAAGGAAAATAGGGTTTAACTAGACCACATTAACACTAAATCTTTTAAATCTATAATAAAGCTTAGAACAAACCAAACCAAACGTTTACTCCTTTCGAGCCAACCCAAAGAGGGTTCTAGTTCCAAGAAAACTTACTAACTAAAAAGGAAAGATGATACTGTCTCCCCCACACAAATATTTCATTCAATAAGGATAAAAATACCATCAACAAGAATAACATAGAGAAAATTAATAACAGTCTTCCTCCATCAAAATGTTCTTGCAAAGATAAAATAGACTTCGTAGACTTGGTATAGATCAACAAGATCTATCATGGAGAAAACACTCTTGTTAGGATAAATTTTATCATCCTAATATTTAATTATGCATAGTTTAATTATTTAATTAATTTTATTAATTAAATAATAAATTGTTATTTTGTTATATGGTTAATCAACCATATTTGTCTTTATACATATTGTTATATTGTTTTCAACAATATATTTGTTTTTATGTAATTTTTGCTTCCCGATGTTATTGGAATCTTGTTTATTCGGCACTTGGTTGCACCTGTGCAACTTATTCTCCGGATGTATTTGGGTCATGCAATATCTATAAATATTGCAGCCTATTCACTGTAATTTTTAGTTGATTGAGATTAATAAAATTGTACAGGCTTCCGTCCCTGTTTCTCAATCTACATTTGGTACCAGAGCGAATTGAAGCTCCTGGCAAGGTTGGAGAAGGTTGCAGAAGAAGGAGAATTCGTGGAGAAGAAATCTGCACTAGAAGGAGAGCCAGTGCTACCTCCTGCAGCTTCCCAGAATCCCCTGCAAACTCACAACCTCCTCTTCAGTTCCAGGTGTTTGGAACGCAAATTTTTTTTGCACTGGTGCACTCAGCACCAGGAAAAATTTGCTACAGGTATTGGAAATAATACTTAATTTTTTTTTTTTTTCCAATAAGGGTTTTGTCTTTACTGTATTTGGAAGTCGCTTTGCTTGTTTTGGAGGTCTGTGTGTATATGCACCTGCAGTGAACAAACAAGCAAAAACAAAAGTGAATCAAGCCGCCTGCATGAAGGAGAAAACAACTGGTACATTTTTTTAACAGCAAGAAAACAAAAGAAAAAAAAAAGCAGTGGAAATCCACTCTCCACGCATCTGCCTCCTCACGCCTCGGCCTGCACACCCAACACGGTGTCAACAAAGAAAAACAACAACAAAATAAGCGGCCAAAGAAGAGGAAAAGCGGCCTGCATAAAGAAAAAATCTTTGTGAGCAAAAACGACCTCATTTGGTCAGCGGCCTGTCCTCCCAAGCCTGCACAAAGGAAAAAAATGTTTTTTTAGCAAAAGCGCCCATATCCACTCCATGCGCGACCTGCACAAGAAGAAATCCAAACAGTGATCAAGAATCAAAGAAAGCAAGAAAAAAACGTGGCCAAGGAAGGAAAAAAATGCGGCCAAGGGAAAAAACATGGCCAAGGAAGGAAAAACAGCGGCCAAACACAAAAAATGCGGCCTGTACAAGCAAATCAGTGCGTGGAAAGCTAGAAAACGCGGCCTGAGCAAGGAAAAGTGGCTGGAAAAGAAGGAGGCGGCTTCACAAAAGCAAATAATAACAAATAACAAGCTCCAGATCCGGATTTGGAGCAAAGGAACCCTAAAAACACCTCTTCACCAGCATGCGCCACGTGGAGCCTCTACAAGTCATCCATTTTCCAAGAGGTAAGTCAATTTACTTGTCAATAAATACAAATTCCTTCCTTTCATAGCCCAAGCGCCCTAAGTGGGCAAGTTGGTTAGTGCATGCGCCTTGGGAGTGAGAGGTCTGGGGGTCAAATCCCACCAAAAACACTCAAAAACTCACCTTTTGCATCTGGCAGAATTTTTGGCGAAATTGCTAAATTTAGCAGACTTTTTTGAATTTAGTTACAACTAACTAAATTTAGCGGAGAAATCCCTAATTTAGGGTAAAAAAAAATTCTCCCATCTGGTCTGTTTTTTCATTCCAGACATTTTTTGCAAAAGGAGACCCATCTAAAAATTGCATTTTCAGCTTTTTTTTTGCAATTTTTAGCATTTTGGGTCGTATTGGGCTCAGGAGGCCACCAGAACCCCGAAACTAAAATTTTTTTGCCTGTCATTCAAATTGTACAATTTTTTGAATGTAAATTTTATACTGCTGTATATTGTACTAATTTACTGAGGTTTCCATAATCAACTACAAAACTTTGTAACTACTCAAAGAAATCGCGAATTGTAATAAAAAAACAGTAAAATTGGTTCTGTAACACTCACGAGATCCTAGATCTCATTCGCAGCGTTCGGTATATACGGTGCCTCTGGGAAGCACTTACAGGTAAAGCCGTTATGACTACTACTGCACTTAACGCCTAATATAGCTGCAACAACGTCATCTGGGCATCGTCCCTATAAATCGATGGGGAGTAATAAGGTCACAGTGCACACACTATGAACCATCCCATCCGTCTGTGAACGATTGCAAGACATAAATCTGGACTGAGAAACTATCCAAGTATATAGCAAAGTTACGCATGCGTATGAGGATATTTCTTTGAGTCGGTGTCAATAATCACACAGACCCCATCAGTATTGTCTTGGTACCACGTATTGAATTCTTTCACGTACGTTAACGCCTCTTTCACGTCATCAGGTATATAGAAAGGGTGAGCTTCTTCCACATACCGACGGGTATATCGGAAGGGTGCATATATAGAAAGGTTTGGTATATCGGACTGACGGTATATAGATTGGGAGACCTAATACCTGGAGTGATAAGAGCCAAACCCTGTCAGTGATCTCTGCAAAATGGGCACCAATGCCCCCAAATTTTTCTTCCGAATTCACAATTTCTCAGAGGAAGCAACTATGCTGCATGGAAGACAAAAATAAAGACACAACTTGAGTTTGAAGAAATCGGGCCTGTTGTGACTGGTACTCTAACCAGATCACCAACTGATGCAACACAACAACGACAATTTGATAGAGCAGATCAGAAAGCAAAACTCATCATCTTGTTTGGAGTGTCCGACGATGTGCAAGCCCACATTTGAGATGCCACATCAGCAAAAGAAGCGTGGGATAAGCTGAGCACAATATATGAGGCCAAGAACAAGAATGTCATACTCAATTTACAGAGTCAGTTACATACATTGAAATTCAAACAGAATGAGAAAATTGAAGCCTTCCTAAGAAGAGTTGCAGAGTTGAGGGCTTCACTTGTAGCCCTAGGAGAAGAGGTCAAATATGAATCTCTCGTTCCCATTTTTCTCGAGCTCTCCTTCTTCTTACCGCATTTTTGTCACAACTCTAAACTTGTCGGATACGACAATTAGTTTTGACAAGCTAGTAAACCTCTTTGTGAAGAGGAAGCAATGCACAACAAGGATGATGAAGAGGAGCAGGCATTGTCTTCACATCAAAAATGGAAAGGAAAAGGTAAAGGAAAACCTAAATCCTATCAGAAGTCCCCACATCAGAATCAGTATCATGGGGACAATCAACAGAAGAAGCGATGTCCAATCTGCAAAAGAGGACATGACTTGCAAGAATGTTGGTTTAACACTTATAAGAAAGGTTCATCAAGCAATTCTGGACCACAACAACAACAATCTTACAAGGGACATTCAAACAACTATCACGGGCAGAAAAAGGGGAACTGGAAAAGAAGACCCCACCAGCAAGGTAATATTGCTGAACAACAAGAACAGTCAGACAATGAAGACTTCTTGTTCACTGCTCGATCAAGTGAACCATCCACGTCATCTAGTGACGTTTGGTATGTTGATTCGGGAGCCACTCAACACATGACCGGCCACAGAGACTGGTTTATTTCAATGAGGGACATGCCATCAAAAATCATGTTTCGTTGGGAGATGATTCTTCATATATAGTTCAGGGGATTGGAAACATTTCTCTACCCCTTGGTTCACGCAAATGCAGACTATCAGATGTTCTATATGTCCCTGGGTTGACAAAGAATCTTCTTTCGGTTAGTCAACTCCTAGATCACAACCTGAAAATTGACTTTGATAGTCAATCCGGCAAGAAAATGTGTTTGATTTGAGATAAATCCAGAGGCTTGAAAATAATTGCAAAAGCCTCAAATGTGGGACAAATGTTTCAACTTGATTTCATTCACAAAAATGATCAAGCACTTGTGGCTAAAAACTCCACCTCAACCCAGTTGTGGCATCGGAGATTTGGTCATGTAAGTTTCAAATATCTGGAAACACTTCACCAGTGTAATATGGTACATGGGCTACCATCTCTTCAGAAGGATACAGACAAGTGTCCTCACTGCTTAGCAGGAAAACAACACAGAGTTTCATTCCAAAAGAGTACTTTTCGAGCTCATGGTAAACTTGACCTGGTTCATACCGATCTGTGTGGTCCGATGCAGCCAAGTCATTCAGGGTTCCAGTATTTCATGCTCTGTGTTGACGACTATTCACGCAAAATGTGGATTTTTTGTCTTCGCAAGAAAAGTGAAGCCTTTGAAACATTTAAAAAGTTCAAAGTGGCAGTTGAGAAAGAAACTGGTCGTCACATCAGAACTCTCCGCTCAGATCGAGGGGGGGAATTCACTAGTGATGAGTTCAGAGACTACCTACAAACTCACGGGATTCGTCGACAAATTCCTCCTCCACACACACCGCAGCAAAATGGTGTTGTTGAGAGAAGAAATCGTACTATCATGGAAATGGTGCGATTTATGATCGATGATTCCGAACTTATAAGACATTTTGGGCGAAGCAGTAAAAGAGTAGTGTATTTGTTAAATAGAGCGCCCACAACTGCTCTTGATGGAATTACACCACAAGAAGCATGGTCAAAAAGGAAACCATCCATTACACACCTCAGAGTATTCGGGTGCAAAGCCAGCATGCACATACCCAAATAGAACAGAAAGAAATTAGATATGAAGTCACAAAATCTCATCTTCATTGGATACAGTGAAGAGACTCTTGGGTACAGACTGATGGATCCTAAGACTAGAAAAGTCTACACAAGCAGAGATGTTGATTTTTTCGAGAAGAAGGAAGCAGAGACTCCTCCTCCGGACTCGCAAGATGTAGATTTTTCACCCGTTGTAAAATTTGAAGCTAATGTTCCCTCAGAATATGAAAGTGATGATGAGGATGATGGTGTTGATCAGATAGAACCACAACCCATGGGAACAGGTCAACGTATGCCTAAATGGTGTACAAGTACATTACGAGATGCAAGATTGGATGCTCCACCGGATACATCCACCCCTGGACCACGGACTCGCAGTAAAGCAAGAGAAGAAGTTAACTTTGCCTTGATGAGTAGAGTTATTGAATCAGACGAGCCCTCTACAGTCCAGGAAGCCCTACAGTCAAAAGCTTGGAAAGATGCCATGGATTCTGAATATCAATCAGTGATGAAGAATAACACTTGGCAGCTTGTTGATCTTCCACCAGGGAAGAAACCCATTGGTTGCAGATGGATATTCAAAACTAAGTACAAAGCAGATGGGACAGTGGACAAGTACAAAGCAAGACTTGTAGCAAAGGGGTATGCATAGAAAGAAGGCATTGACTATGAGGAGACATTTGCTCCCACAGCTAAGATCAAAACGATCAGGATGATCTTTGCTCTAAATTTACTCTCGGTTGGATGGAAAGTTTACCAAATGGACATAAAAGTGCCTTCTGAATGGAGATTTACAAGAAGAAGTCTACATGACTCAACCTGAGGGATATGTTGTACCTGGTCAAGAAGAAAAGGTATGCAGACTCAAGAAATCTCTGTATGGCCTCAAATAGGCACCCCGGCATGGTACATCAAGATTGATGAGCATCTCGTACAACATGGATTCGTCAGAAATCCATACGATCCCAATCTCTACCTCAAAAAGCAAGGGGGGGAGATGGTGATTGTTGTAGTTTATGTCGATGATCTAGTCATCACTAGCAGTTCAGTGAAGATGATTGATGAAACAAAGAAAGATCTTAAGTGATCATTCGACATGACAGATCTCGGGCTTATGCACTACTGTCTTGGACTAGAAGTATGGCAGAAAGAGAATCATATCTTTGTTTCTCAAATGAAATATACCAAGACAACGCTCGAGAAGTTTAGGATGATGGATTACACACCAATTGCTACACCTATGGAGAATAGATTATAGTTATCTCGTTCAGATCCATCTCCTGAGGTAAGTGCCACTCTCTATCGGCAGCTGATTGGGAGTCTCATTTACCTGACCTACACTAGACCAGATATCAGCTTTGCAGTGAGCTATCTATCCAGGTTCATGCAGGAACCCAAAATTTGTCATTGGAAAGCTTTAAAGCACATTTTGAGATATCTCAAAGGATCAGTGGATCTTGGTCTAGAATACAAGAAGAATGAAAACTCTTCTTGACTAGATATTTGGATTCAGATCATGCAGGTAACATTGATGATAGAAAATCCACTTATGGATTTGTATTCTTTATGGGATCTGGACCAATATCATGGGGAAGTAAGAAACAACACTTTGTTTCTCGCTCTTCCACGTGAAGTTCAGTATCGTTCGCAGAGAAGGCATGTCGTGAAGCGATTTGGCTACGTCGCATACTGGAAGGACTTGGAATACCACAGGACAAACCTACTACCATGTATGTTGACAATGAAGGTGTTATCAAACTTGTTCGCAATCTAGTTTTTCATGAGAGAACAAAGCACATTGAAGTTCAGTTCATTTCATATGTGAACATGTGTTAAAGCACAACATCCAACTTCAAGTTTTGTCCAACGGCTGAACAACGAGCAGATTTTTTCACAAAGTCACTTGCACGTGACAAGTTTGAGTTGTTCAGAGCATTTCTCTCCTCATCTCTTCAAACAATGCACAATTAAGGGGGGGAATGTTAGGATAAATTTTATTATCCTAATATTTAATTATGCATAGTTTAATTATTTAATTAATTTTATTAATTAAATAATTATTTTGTTATATGGTTAATCAACCATATTTGTCTTTATACATACTGTTATATTGTTTTCAACAATATATTTGTTTTTATGTAATTGTTGCTTCCCGGATGTTATTGGAAGCTTGTTTATTCTGGCACTTGGTTGCACCTGTGCAACTTATTCTCCCGGATGTATTTGGCTGTGCAATATCTATAAATATTGCAGCCTATTCTCTGTAATTTTTAGTTGATTGAGATTAATAAAATTGTACAGGCTTCCGTCCCTGTTTCTCAATCTACAAATACAAGGCCCAGATTGGATAATCAACCCATGCTAATGTAAAATAATTGAAACAAAAATAAAAACATGCAATCCTACCTATTCAACTTACAATGAAGGATACAACCTCCGAATAGGAATTAACGTAGAAAACACCATACTCGTTCTAATTTCCACCGAGGTAACAAAATAAGTATAACCTAGTTCGATAAAAATTGGTTATTCCATGAAGGTAAACAAAAGTACAGTCATAAAATGAGTCAACTAAATTTTTACGTCTTCACAACTATCTACAAGTAAATAAACCAATACAAGGAACATAAGGACTTTCACCCTATATCGTGGATGTATGTACCAATCAAAATTTACTGAGAGATCTTCATGAATGATAAAGAGTATAGTCACAAAGTAAGCCCATTGAGAAAACAAAATTAAATTTTGAATAAAAATTAGCCCAAATTAAATCCCACTAAAAAAAGGTTGGTTTCAACATCATTAATAACAAGGGAAAATAGTTTAAGCTAAAGCCATACAATTTCATCAAAAACTGACATCCTTTTTTTGTTTTCAAGTTACCCAAAAAAGGTAAACAATGCAATAATGAAACAACATAAACCTTGATAATTATTGAAGAAATTTCATATACAAAAATCTAAACACAACCGTAATCATTCAATACAACCCATATTTCATATTCATCACAAGAAACACCACATCACATTGAATCCAAAAGAAATCACGTCAAACCACCATAGAAGAAAGAAGAAGATACACAAAACTAGAACCAAAAATTTTCCAATCAAGAGAAGAGTTATTTTAATGAAGACATTTAAATAAAATTAGAATATTTAAAGAGATAGGGCCTATCATGCTTGATAGAGCTCTTGTATTCTATTACTTGTTGTAAATCTTCAAGCAGAACTTCGATAGAAAATTTCATAAAAATTTCAAAGACCAAGCTGTCAAACTTTCCCTTTCTTCCTCTTATAACTTCCTTGCTTGATTCCTGTTACCATCACTACCATGCAAGGTGAAATAAGCATGCACATATTCGAACTAGAGGTTCAAAATATAAAACCACATGCAGAGCTACAAATCTCAAAAAAACAAATGAAACAATGAAATCCGAAAACCACCTTTCTCTCCAACTTCTCCTATTTCCTAGGTAGTTTTTCGCAATGGCTAAGATCAATTAATGCAAATAGGACTAATAGATTCCTTCCTTATTTCTTTCCTTCACCAACTCTTGTTGGATATTACCAAGTTTAAAACTCCATGCAACTAATACTTTAGCACAGGTGACAACTCAGCCTCCACTAACCTTTCATGCACTCGCCAAAATTGGTGGTAATAGAGAGTTTAATGCCACATTTAAACCTCTTTAATACCTTAGAAATTGGTGCCACCAACACCTCTTAGTATGTCGTCCATGCCATCCTTTTAGGATATTCCATGCCCTTAGGTTAGGTTCATTAAACATTAGATTAGAAACCAACTTAGGTCCTTAGGTTAGTTTATTAGTTTAATCTTAGGGTATCCTAGTTACAAGACATAGGATTGCCCCATTCCATAATCAACCAAAATAATAATATCATCCAGTTTAAACTTACAAACTTACATTTAATTAGGTTACCTTAATAATTTTTAAAATTTCCAATTCATCATTGTTGAATGAAGAGTCAAAATGACATTATTAGATCACTTGTGAAGGGCGTGATTATAAAAATTCACCCATGATCCCATGGCAATCTGGGTTCAAAAATCTTACATTCTTCCTAGCTTAGTCAAGATGACCTTGACATCATGAAATTGAAAGCATGCCTTGGATCATTGAAATTGATCCAAGGTATAACTATCCTACATCAGAGATCATAAAGACTGAAGCACAAGTTCAAATGCAATAAAGACTTATGAATGAGTTTAGGATGAATCAATTTCCTCTATCCACATGTAGTGAACATTCAACATAAGAAAGAATGAAATACTTCATTTTGAATTCAGAATAGACATGGTATAATTGTATCTATTTCCAGAAGATAACATATTATCTACATCAAACATGATTGCTTAGTTCACAAGAGTACACTATCTTCAAACAAGAATCACATATCAACATTTGCAACTTCGAGTATAGAATTCATCATAGATATCAACCATGTTAGAGGCATTACATAAAATGTGTAAAATAGAGTGAGGTGGAATCTAAGGAATAATTGGAGATAATGATAAAGGTCCAAAATGACTGAAAGTAGTGATAAAATAACTCATGATTAAAATCAAGTGAAGCAATGAGATAGGTAGACATAATGGGTAAATTATGTGAATGAGAGAGGAAACAAAATTAGGATAAGGTAACTATGGCATGATAATGATATTTCTCAAATGTTTTTGTCTATCCATATTACCAAGTCTTATCATAACGCAATCTGAAAGACCCCTTAAGGAACCCTCTCATGATTAAAATGCATCAATAACCCTTTGCACAAGAGAAAAGATTAAAGGGCATAAAAAATTATGTGTATACATATCCCTCTCATGCATCATTCTTATAAATTTACATAATCTCAAAAACTACATATATGAGACTATTTATTTGGGATTGAATCATAAAATGGTTTAGTCAAAAACAAATGGTCACTTATTTAATTTAATATATTTTATGGGTTGATTCATATCGTATAGATTGGCCTTAATGCAAAAATTAACTTACGAAAAATCATATATAAAAATTCTTACTTGACCTAGAAATTACCTTACACACTCAAGATAAAATCATTCCAAAATCACTTCAAACTATCTTAAATTACTAAAAACTAACAAAACACTCTAGGAAAATCCCCTATGTAGGTCTAAATATCAACTAGGCTTAAGAGTCTAGATTTTCAAATTATAATACAAGTGAAACTAAGCAATCCAAGTCATTGTTTCTCATTATCAAGTAGTGAAACTGCCAAAAGATAGTAACATGTGTGTGTGTGTGTGGCGTGTGCGAACATGTGAGCACATGTGTGTTTGTGTGTATATGTGTATGTATGTATGTATGTATGTATGTATGTATGTATGTATGCATGTATGCATGTATGTATGTATTTATAAACAAGGAAAATTAACAGACAAACAAAATATAAAGAAATGCAAGTAGATATTATAAATTCTCTTAGAATTTCTTGCAAACCTCAAGTAATATCGTAGAAGTACTTGAACTTGTTTGATCTTGTTGATTTTTATTTTTGGAAGCTCTTAAAAGTGACTCTCGGGGTTGGATGAATACAATGCTATGAGAAGATTTCACGAGGATTCAAACAACAAAAGAGTATAACTTTTTTGTATTTTCTTATGGGTTTCTAAGGATTATTTTGTATAGGAAATGGAATAATTTTATAGCCAAGGGTAGAGCCATGAAAGGTGGATTGAAGTTTGACTAAGCTCCATGTTAATGATTGAATCACTCAGGTTAACATTTAGACTTGGTAATGATAGTTTCATTTTTCAAGGGGTAGTAGGCATTTGGAATAGCAGAAGTTACATCTAGAAATATAGTTGCACATACAACTCTATTTCCCCCACCTTTCTAGGAATCTAGAAGTGGGGTTAAAGTTGAGTTGACTAGGAATGAGGAAGTGGCGGTTGACTAGGAAAATATGTGTTTTTATTAACTAAGTAACTAATTTAATTATATACAATTTGCAAGATAATTAATTAACCATTTATTTAATAAATTACAATTAACTTAGATAATATGGTGTTGTGGACTAATTTAATTAATCTAAGGGGTGTAATTTACATGATTAATTAATTGTATTAATCAATCACAAAGGGTGGATAACAGGATGTGAACTAAGATAGTACCAGGGAACAAGTATGTAAATTTAGGGTGTCTACATTTTCCCCTCTTTAAAGTGTTATTATGAAGTAATAATGCTTTAAATATAGTAGACACATGTAGATTAGCTAGTGGAAAGAAATGAAGCATTTGGATGCCCCAGTGAGTAGGATGGTAAGGGAATTCCCCCTCAAGTGGGTGGGTGACAAAGCAAGGTGGTGGATGACCACTTCGGAGGAAAAATTCCTTTTTCTCATAGCATGAGCGTCATTTAGAGAGTGTGTGTTAGATGGGGAATATTGACTAAGTACCAAACTAGACTAGCACACATAGCATAGGTGAGGAAGGAGTGGGGATTGCACATGGGACTATGGATGAAGATAGATGACTTATCCATTTTCAAAAAGTAGTATAAAAATAGGAAAAGAAAATGAAGTGATGCTCAAATAGAGGATAAGACATGAAGACTTGGAGGCCATGCAAGATCTATTTTTGGAGAATGAACATACGGTTCAAACAAAGGCATGAGAGATAATAATAGGATTAAGGAGAAGTCTATCTTTAGGATTAGTCTATTAATAGGCTTGTTAGGAAAGCATCCATGATGTTAATTTTGAGCATGTAGTCTATTTTTAAGATGCATGGGTGGTGAAGGGAAAGTACCCACCCCTATATATACTAGTTGTACTTCATTATTTTAGTTAGTCGGTGTTGTAATAGAGTTATGCTTTCTCGATGTTCTAGCCTTGCATGACTCTCTGGTGACTCTTGTTGTGTATTCAAATTTTATTATTTAATATTCTAGTTATTAATGGATCGTTGTGGATGGATTATGGTAATTGATATGACTAAGTATAATGAACACATAGTGCAATTAATCTTAGTAATGGTATGATCTATTATGCTTTCTAGTTCATACAATTATGAATGTTATGACCTACACTTGAATATATGATATGTTTCTCGTTCTAGATCTAGTGGATAGGGTCCACACACTCATCATCCACATCAAGTGTATTACGAGATGTATCTTCACTTGCCATAATATAGAGGTATTGAGGATGTAACAAAGCATGTGCACAAGTGTGAGCTATTATGGCACGCTAAATGAATCACAACCTCAGATAGAAAAGAAATTCAGTTTGCTACTACTCTTCAAGGGCGCATGCATAGTTGGTACAAAAATTATGATCTACATTAGATTGTAGTGGATGTTAATTCTTTTCACTCGCATTTCAAGATGAGTTCCATATTCTAAAATTTGAGAAGAAAAGTATCAACACAATTACGACCATTAAACAAAGCTTATCATAGAGTGTGTGGGAATATGATGGACATGTTACAACTTTGTTGTCAAAGTTGTCTTATGATATACATCCTAGTCAACATCCACAAGTGGTTTTGGATGGATTTTGACTCCTTTCGAAGGGTAATATCCCATAAGACATTTGTAATTTTACGTGAAGCCTTGGAAGCAACTTTACATGCTAAGGAAGTTGGAAGTGTGGACACTGGAGTAAGTCCATTTTTAGAGGCCCAAATTGCAGCCATGGTGAAGCGGTTGGAAAAGCTCTCTGCTAATTCATCTCATGATATGTGTAGTGGAATATGGTGTATAGATTGTGAGGTTAAAGGACATAATAAAGATAGCTACCCTCACAAGTTAGTGCGTGCCATGTTGTTGGATTGTGGGATTTTTCATTTTGACCATGATGCAAGTAAATGTCCCCTTTTATAATGTGTGATCCAGAAGACTGTGTTTATGTATTGTAATATTTTTAAAAACCATACTCATGACACCATTGAATACATATTGAGATATCATATTCATGAATCCATTAAGACCGGTGTGTGTGCCGACTAGTATAATAGGTGTATCTAAGGAACAGGAAGGATAACATAATGAAGGGTGCAATAATGGGGATAAAAAAATAGATGATTTCGTGGAGGATATCAAGGCCAAGGTTGCGGTGGTGGTAGAGGAGTATTTCCTCATGGATCTTGTTATACTTGTGGATCTCTTGATCACTATCAACGTGATTTCCCTCAGAATGTAGTTTTATCATGGTGTGGAAAACAACACAAGTTTGAAAAATTTCTTGATTTATATGAGCACATGAGTAAGTAACACAAGAAAGATAAGGGGATGGGAATGATTAAGGTACATCACGAAATTCAAGATCAATGGATGCCGAAGGTAGAACCTATTCTGAGTTACAACTAGTTTTAGTTACTACACGTGCTAAGGCTGTGCGCGCATGTGAACCTCTGAAGTATAAGCCAACCATAAAAAAACAAGAAGCGATAAATTCCAAATATCCAAATGTTGCACATCAAAAATAGGTTTATCAGGAGACTATGGATGTCATCAGGGATCTACAGGGAGATTTAGAGCCTAAAGGAGTAGGCACACATTATGGATCAAGAAAATAAGGTTGAATTCTTGTAGAAGGATGTAGATGACCTAAAGGAGGTATGTCAAATGTTGCACCAAGAGAACATCATCCCTTTTTTAGGAGAATGGTTACGAGACAAGGTACCACATTCTGGTTCTAAGTATAAAGGAAGATACTCCATGCAAATCTGCCCCCACATAGTCATGAATTTGACAAGGAGATTACACTAAATGCATTCATAGATGGATGACTTCTAAGAAAAATTCTGATAGATACAGTGCGGAGGTTAATGTACTCACATTATATGAATGGAATTATATGGGAAGACCACCATTTCAGCCTTCTTTGAATGTTTTGTATATGGAAAATATAACTAGGGCTATGCCTATTGGAGTACTAAAGGATGCATCTATTACAATTTAGGGATCCAAGTTTACTTGGGTACTTTGAAGTATTAGAGCTTGCTGAAGTAGATAACTTCCCAGGACTACTTGGGTGACCTTGGTGTTATGCCAATAATGTATACTTGTGCTTTAACAAGGGGTGCATTAGCTTTGATAATAATGAGGAGTGTGTCATTATACCTTTGAAAGATACAAATGTTGCTCCATATGTTGAGCCTTTGAGTGAAGAAGACTTGAAAATGATATATGCACACATAATAAGATACCTTAAGGTAACCGAGACATCTAAGGAAGGAGTGATATAGTGGGATGATGCTCAGTCAGTTAGTGACATCACAAGTATTTCTTGTGATAACTGGGCACATGGAATGTACAAAGTGGTTGGGCAAGAAATTAAGAATACAATTACTCTCATGATCAAGCCACACATAGTTAGGTGCTTGGGGTATAACTAGGTACCTAGGTACAATGGTGAGGAACCCTAATGTATTTCTTGGTGCCATGGAATCCCAGTGGAATAATAAAGGAGATCTAAGAAATGTGCTAGTCTATACTCTGCGCAAAAAAGTAGTGCGTTGGTGGGCTACACATAGATCTAACTTAATGGAATGGAAAGAAGTGATAATCACATTTTATACTAGGTTTCTAAGGAGAAATATACCTTCTCAAATATGTGAATTTCATGGGAAGTCCCCATTACATCACATCCATAATTGTGAGAGAATTTAGATGGGGGTAGGAGGCCTTACCACCATCACTCTAGGTACATAATTTCTACTCCACCTTAAGTGGCTACACACATGCATGGTATGTCCATGTAGAGTTGACAAGAGAAATAACTAATTGGAAAGAGATGACCTCAGGTATGATTCATACTTTTGATTATTTTTCTACTAAGCCTTTGGTTAATGAAGCACTATAGATTATGAAGTTCCTTACTTTGGGAGATAGTGTAAAGCTTGAGGAACTCTTGTTAGAATTTTTTTAAGATCTTGATTTAGAGGAACTCCTTGACCTTGAAGAGACAGAGAGAATAAGAGATGGTATGTTCTGGGAAGAAAAAGCAAAGGGTAAACTAGTGTATATGATAGATGATGATGTTGAGAAAATAACCTAGATGTTAAATATACTGAAGGTATGCATGAGGTGATGGAAAAAATAGATGAAAAGGTGTGTGTGTATCATGGCCCTATGAAAACAAAGAAATTTAATATTGGTATAGAGGTATAGTCTAAGGAGGCCATTATTGGTGATTACTTGGCTAGATATGGAAGTGACTAAAATTATTGAACCCTTACGCAAATTTTAGGACTTATTTCCACAAAGCTATCATGAATTAGAGGTAGTACACCATTTATTACGTGAGATAAAAATAAATATTAAAGAAAGCTCATGCGTGGTTAGTAAGAGACCCTACAAGATGAATCCCGATCTGTGTGTGTGAAGCTAAAGGAAGAAATTGACAAAATGCTTAAATATGATATAATTGAGCCTATTCAAGAATCTGAATGGGTTAGCCCCATGGTCATCAACATTAAGAAGGATGGGAGGATAAGGATATGTGTGGACTACAAAGAATTAAATGCTTCATGTGTTATTGATCCTTTTCCCACCCCATTCACAGAGGAGATCCTTGAAGGAGTAGATAGACACAAGATTTATTCTTTTACATATGGGTTTTTAGGGTAACATCAAGTGCATATATTGGAGGAAGATCAAGAAAAGACAAATTTTACCACCGAGTAGGGAATTTTTTCATATATAGTGATGCCTTTTGGGTGAAAAATGCACCAGCGTGTTCTCGTGCATTGTTGTGAAAGCCTTTCAGGATTTTATTCACAAGTTTTTGTAGATGTATCTAGATGATAGATAATCTATGGATTGATCAAGGACCATTGTGACAATATAAGGCTCATGTTTGAGAGGTGCAGGCAGTTGAGAATATCTCTTAACATTAATAAATGCATCTTTGCAACACCTTTTGGCACTTTACTTGGGCATATAATTTGTAAGGAAGGATTGTGGGGTATCAAGCCAAAATAGTTATGATCCTGGTGGAAGAACCTAAAAATCAGACTCGAATTATGCAGATTTATTGGACATACAGGGCATTATAGGAAATTCATTAAAGGCTATGAAAATATTTTTGCACCCTTCAAGGAATTATTAAAAGCTAAAGGAAATTTCTATTGGGGTGATGCACAACAACGAGACATTTGAAATGTTAAAGGAAAGGATAACCACCGCACCTATCTTGTGATTTCATTTGTGGGAAAAACCCTTTCATGTTCATGTTGATGCTTTTGGGATGGAAATTGGTGCAGTGTTGGTACAACCAGGAGAAGGAATAATAGATCATCCTATTTTCTTTACAAGTAGGAAGTTGACACCCGTAGAGAAGAAGTATAAAACAAGCCGAGCATGAGGAATTATCCATGATCTAACATTGCACATGTTTATATAATAATTTTTGGCAACACCCTTTATCTTCTTTACATATCATATGGCACTTAAGTATTTGGTCAACAAGCTAGTTTTGTAAGGGCACATTTACAGGTGGATACTACTATTTCAGGAGTTTGAGTTTATAGTTGTTTTAAAAATAGGAAAAATAAATTTAGGGACTGACCATTTATCAATAATTAATTTTGACGAGGACATGCGAGAGCATTAAGGACACAATGCCGAGATACACAAATTTTCAGTTAAACCATGTGCCCACAGATTTTGAGGATATGACAGATTTTTGTGCACTAAACAAGAACTGAAGGAATGAAGACATTGGAAAAGAAGTAGCTTGTAGTATGTGTGAAACCTTATCAATTGATTAATGTGGATTTCTATAAACTAGGCCATGATGAAATTTTGTGCTTGGTGTGTTTTAAAGCATGAACATGAGAATATTATGGAAAAAGATCATTGTGGAATTGCAAGAGGTAATTTTATTGGTGATGCTACCACACATGCTAGTGAGAAATTTTTTTGGGTGGATAAACTTATGGATTTATTTCCAACACTTTGGGAGTCTAATTCCCTCTACTTAACCAATGCAACTTTCATATATGCATGCGTGAGTGAAAGTGAGTTTTCTCTGGGTGGCCTTATGATCGGGGATCCAATAGGGGCACTCCACTGACCCTGTGGAAAAGCTAGCAATCTCTTGCTAGGGAAGAATTTTTCTGAAGAGTGGGAAAGGAGAGTGAGAAAAGAGGTAGGAGAACTAATGTTGTAGGTAGAAAATCAGATTCTTGTACACACTAGTTAGAAGTTTCATCACATGCACTAAATTAAGAGGAAACAACTCTATAAGTAGCAATAAGACCAAATATAATTTGATGAGCACAAAGTATCAAGAAATCCCTTAGTCAAAGAAAGCTAGAAACTCCTTCTTCTTGTATTGATTTCTCAAACCAAAGTTATATGTAATGGGAAAATGGAGGAAATTTTAAAATTAGGGGAATGGAAGAATTTAGATATCTCCTTTGTTCTCTCAATGCTCTCTTGAAATTACAAAATCAATCACCAACCCTTTAAAATGGGAATGGATTTAAAATTTATAGAATGAGATATGACTCTTCATCTACCCCCTAATGCCTTTTCATATGCCTTATTACAACTTATGACCTTTTACATTCTTAGGAAAAGATTAAGTCCCCTTTTATGACTTAAGGGTGACTTGTTACATTAAAAAAAGTCATTTTAAATTAATTAAAGGCATTATGAAAAAGTGCAACCCCAATGAAGAATTAGAATGGGGAGAGAGAAAGTGGGGGAAGAGAAGAGAGAAGGGGAGAGAAAGAACTAAGGAGGAGTTCCAATGAAGAAGAACCCA
Organism: Taxus wallichiana var. yunnanensis; assembly: GCA_018340775.1. NCBI lineage: Eukaryota > Viridiplantae > Streptophyta > Pinopsida > Cupressales > Taxaceae > Taxus > Taxus wallichiana. Next base: position 278,573,906 of record CM031244.1, read on the forward strand.
CCTCTAAGGAAGTCCTCAGATCCTTATCAAATGATCGATGAAGTGCTCCACTATAGTGAAATCTACATCTCCAAACTCTTTTCACCCTAAGAAACTCCTTAAAATTATCTCATGAATGCTTTCCAATTTAAATGAACTCAAAAATGTTCCGCCAATGACCATTACTCCTAGCTCTACGTATGATATACCTATGACCCTAACCATGTAGTGAGTGTCGAAAAACAACTGTCAAGTTATCCGAGATGGATATCTAATGTCATGTGAGAAACACCTATGATGACCTCGAATGATGATTTTGACCTAAATGATCATCCCTCTATGTCTTGTTGTGCCAAAACTACCCTTTGAGTGTGACTTACTATTAATAGCAAGTTCCTAGATGGAAGAATTACTATTTTTGGTAAGAGGTGATTTTTGTCTCTTCTTGGCCATCGTGATTTGATGAACTCCATCATTCACTCTTGCACACACTACCTTCACCTTGACCACTTCTTGGGGTGACTTACTATTTTTAGTAAGCACCCATATAGGGGGCTTACTATTTTTAGTAAGTGGTCATTTTAATTATTTTATTCTCTCTGACAATCATTCTAGCTTCCTGGTGATCTTCAGTGCACACTACCTTTGCAATAGATGTTTTGGTGGTGACTTCCCAAACATAACAAGTATGTATACGAAAACTTACTATTTTTAGAAAGTAGACTTCCACTACTCATTTTATGATATAACATATTTTTTCAAACTCGGCTCATCTTCGTGGTCATGTCCTCGAAATTTCACTTGATTTTTCCCATTAGAGTGCTTGGAAATAAATTTTAAAATTTTCACCAAGCGGTGGCTTCGGCACATATATAAAGATGCCACAAATGCCATTAATGGAGCTCAAAATTTACAAGTCTAGTGTTCATATCTGATTGTGATGAAATTAAATCCATTGTGATAGGTTTTTCATTTGGATTTCATCTGTAAGTTTTTAGATTGTTTCCATTGCCAGATTGATGAGAAATCTGACGAATATGAACTAGGGCACGAAATGGGATTTTTGTTGGAAAAAATGTTTCAGGGCACCATTCAACCTCTCGCTTTATTGCATCTTGATCATCTCAAAAATGAGAAATTCTAAAAAATATGGCATCTCAATCTGACTTGTATTTTGAAAGATATGAAGATTTTACGATTCACGATAATGAGAGTTTTCAAGAGATCTGGATTTTCTTTCTTCTTCTTCTTTTGTTTCTTCATATTTTCTCATCAAGATATCTTCTAAAACCTGTATTTTTCATGTATTTGATTGTTTATTTTTTTGGTAGAGATGGTTAAGAGCATCAATGGTAGATTGTGTGTGAGAAAGCAATGGTGGACAAGTCACAGAGCAATGACATGGTGAACTATGAAGAAGAAGAAGCGAGAAAAAATGGCTAAGTGTAAAATTTAAATAGATTCAAAAATTTCATTCCAAGGGGGGATAGGTGAATTTTATTTTCCTTGATTTCCCCAAGCTTAAAGGGACATGAGGGACATAAAATCACATGTGGCACCTCATGATGACATGTGGCACTTGATCCAATGGCATGGGATGAAGGCTCCAATAGCTCTCGAGGTTGCAAAATTGGTCTTGAAGAGGTCACATAGGTGATTAGGAGTCTCCTTGGGTGCTGAGAAAATTTTCTTAACCCTGATGTCCCCCACCTCAAAGGGACATGAGGGACATCAGTTTTCATGGCATGCTAGGTGATGAGATGTGGAAGTGATCCAACGGTGAAGGCTTTGAGTCCCATGAAGCACCTAGGCGCTGAAATGGTGATCCTAGAGGTCGTATGTGGGTCCAAAGGGATTTTAGGGGCTGGGAGAAATTTATTGACCCTCATGTCCCTGAGCTTGAGGGACGTAAGGGACACAAAAATGTGCCAGCTCCTAGTGCTTTGACACATGTCCTGTTCAAAATTTGACTAAGTATGAGGTCTTGAGAGCGAACTTGAAACAACAATAACTTGAGCTCCCGATGGAATGGTTTGGTGAAATTTTATATGAATTTTAATGGAATAAATGTTTTAAATCTAATTGTGGGGGTATTAGATCTTGATTCTTCCATTTATGCTATGAAAATCTGAGTTTTTTTCTAGTTCCATAGCTAAGCCTTGAAAAAACTAATTGTAGACCTATTTCACCAAAGTGTTGTGAAAAGAAAAATTCACCATATTGTAGAGATTTGAATTATTATGATATTTTTTTAGCTCTTAACTCCATCCATAACTTCTGGAATCACTTCCCGAAGTTTAGTTGCTTTTTCGACCCTTGCCCTTTGCTTTAGGCTTGAGAAAAAACTAATTCATGGACATATTGCTAATTTTTGTGAAAAATAATTTCACCATATTTTAGGTCTTGGAGTTACCTTTCTAACCATGTCTTTTGTTTCTTATAACTCCATCCGAAGCTCCCGAATCACTTTAAAGCTTGGAAAAAATTTGGCTTGTTCATTGCCTAGGCCCATGAACCCTATTTTTGATCAAACTACTCCAAAATATCCAAATGTTTCCTGGATCTTCCAAAATCACTTCCATTTATTTATAGACATTCTATTCACCTAAAATTGATTTTTCCTCTGATTCTCCACTCTATGGGTTCATGCTTATTCTTGGAAGACCAGTGATAGCCCTTCCCATGACTGCCCAAAATTTGCATTTTCCAAGAACACCTAAAATCACCTAGGGGGTTGAATTGAATTTCCTAAATCACCTAGGGGACTGAGTTAACATCATATAGGAGGTCACTAGACTAAATGAGTGGACTTGGGGTGCTTGGGAAGGATAGGACTTGAAAATTTTGGCACAGGGGTATCGTTGTCATGCTAGAAAATTATCAATTTATTTGTTACAAATTTACAAGATAATAGATGGATCTAGCTTGGGGACATGGTATGGACTGAGCATAGTGAAGACATTACATAAGAAATCTAGAATCTCAATTTGAAACATATTAACCAATGCCTTATCCATTGGGCCTTACAGTCATGTAAAACTTATGACAAGAGAGAGAGAGAGAGAAGAAGGAAACACACACACACACCAAAAATGACGGAAGGAAACACACAACACACGTGGAAAGGAAGAAACACACACAAAAAAAGGAAAACATACATAACAATCACCTATGGTATAAGGTGGGGACAACCCACTTTCACTGAAGTAATTTTCATTCCTCAAAAGTTACCCATGAGTGGGCAACATTGAGTGATGTTGTTCTGTGAAGCCATTGACTAGTTCCGAAAAATAGCCACCTCTCCTTAACTATTTATGAAAGCTAGGTTATTTCATGACCATCTATTTTTTTATAGGAGTGACTCCATGAAGCTTCTTGATGCTTAGATCTTTTCTTAGAAATTCCATTGCCTTCATCCTCTTTGAAATTAATTTCATAGTTCTAGTTACATTCCACATTTATCCACATAGTTGATTCCTCATTGAGCATCCTACCACTTCCCCAAGGATTATTTTCATTCAAATTACTTGAACATTCTAGATTCTTTTCTTTCCTAGGTCTATGCTCATTGACCTCTTTTCCATGAGAAACCTCAGACTTATCCTTTTTCTCTACTCCACTATGAGGTGCTTGAGTAATGAGAGAATCGGAAGTGACATCATACTCATCTTGTATGGCCATGGCATGATTTATGAGATCAAGAATCAACTTGGTGTCTTCCAAAAATTCTACCACATCTAATAGTTCTTGCACAAAGATCTCCTTGGTTACTTCCTACAGCTCATCTTTGTACACCTTCGAAGAATCTTTATTTTACAGCTCAAGGAAACTATCCAGAGGGATTACTTCATTATCTTGGGAATCACTGCATTCTATCAATCCTTCATCAAGAGGAGATTCAAATTCAAATTCCTCAAAACTCCTTGCTTCAATTTATTCATCATGGAAAGAGTCTTCCTGTTCAAATGGAAAAGAAAATACCTCCATTTCATCATTGTATCCATAAATTATTGGCTTGGGAGAGATGTCAAATTCCTCATCTTTCTTTATGTTAATAGGGCCAACCTTCACATTGGTTACGGATTTCAAATTAAATTCACGTTTTCTTGTAGATTCATGGCTTACATCAGGAGTTTGAGACTGAGCTCAAGGTCTTCTATTTCTTCCGCGACTCTTAGTAGTTCTTGTAAAAATCATTATTTCCCACTATTCAAGGGCTCATTGTGAATTGGATTGGTCTCTTCATGGGTGACATGATCGAGGAGTCCTCATCTTCAAATGGGAATGAGAATATCTCCTCATCACGAATAAGCACATAAGCTGATTTTTCTTCTTGAAAATCATCAAGAACCATTTCCTCTTCTTCATGGTTTGCATCATCTAGCAATTCAGGGATGCCCTCTTGTAACTTGAATCACCTCAATGATTCTTCAAGGTCCATACCTATATGGGAAGGCATGTATTTCCCTATCAAGGTGGGAATATCATCTTCCTCCTCAACTATCACAAAGTAATTCATCAACATGTTATCTTGATACAAGATGTTGGTTTCTGGGATTCTGGAATTTCACACCATATACCTCATCTTCTTATTTGGAAGTAATTTCTCCATGTCCCCCTTCACTGGTATGGTTGTGAAAGACCAATTCATCTAATTTTACCCCCAACTAATAACAAAAACCCCTACTTAGAAAAATTCTAAAATGAATCATTGTTGAAACTTTTGTCTGTCGAAATATGGCAGAACCACCTGTGCATATTTGACCTTCCCTACAAGTGGGACCTATTTTGACTCTAGGGATTAACAAGAGCTACACTAGTGGAGTCATGGTTATTTTGAGAGCCTTGGTAACCTTTATAGGCATTAAATTTTGGAGGCACAAAAATTTATCATGCAATTGTTCAATATATATTCTCCAACAAGAAGGGAGACATAGAAAGGTTCAACCTTATCAGTCTTTGATGCACTCAAAGAAATCATGTTCTATGAGGGAGGTGTAGGTGGGTTTGGTAGTATTCCTTTAGAACTAGGAGCTACATCATTAGGTGTTAAACTACCACTCCTGATGTATTGAACAAACCTCTCGAATTGTTCGGGGTGAGTCCGCAGATATTCAGTTTCAGTAATCTACACCTTGGCTCTATTCACATATTATACGAAATCAAATGGATCATATGTGGAATAAGGAAATTAAGGGACTGATTTATGAGTTGGGGTAGGTTTATAAGAAAGGTTTTATGCTTGGGGAATGGAGGGTATTTTGAACCACACACTAGGAAATTTTGAAGCACTAGTTTTTACAGAACAAATTTATATTTAGAATTGGAAGAGGCATTAGAAGACTCACTTGGAATTACGGGAGCCTTTTTACTTGCTACAGGATTAGGATTCAATAATGAATACTCCATGGAGGGTGGGAGTGGAGATCCTATAATGATTATTTTATTTTATAGAGTCACCACAAGAGGATCATCAATCTTCTTGTTTTTAGCAGTAATGGAAGAAGAGGCTCCTTTCTCGGAGGCTAGAACAAGTGAATACCACAAATGATAAACTGGGTGCATCTTCATCACCTCCAGAATACTCACAAAATCTTATTTATGTATCATTATAAAGTTCATCAACTTCTATAAAATCACCACCTTCACTCTCTTGTTTAATCTCTTCTTCATTTTCCATACTCCTACAACTTCCATTGTGGTGGGCCTCCAAGGCAAGCCTTCAAGGTGCTCCTATAATTTTATTTGTGCTTCTTCTTTGGGAATATGCTCATTTCAAAAATTCCCTCTTCAACAATGCAATCTCATTCACCAATTTTCACAAGATAACGGATGTATTCTTTCATCTCCCAAACGTTGAGCTTTACCCTTTGAGGGATTCTTTATTTTTCTAGATAGGATGTAATTGTCATCAAGTTCAATGGCCAATATTTTACTTCTATAATATCCCTTGGTTGAACTCTTCGTAGGAAAAATACCACCTCCGGTGATTGAGCACTAATAAATAATCTCTTGATGTTGTTCTCTAATGGTGAATCCTCTTCGTATCCTATGGAGAACCCGATCGAAACGAGCCACAAAGTCTCTCATAGTTTCATTTTCATCTTTCTTCATTTGAGACAAATTCACCAAGAGGTCTAGATAGTCCTCAGTAAATTTGAATCTTCCTTCAAACTTTCTTTTGATGTCATTCCAACAAGTGATGGATCAAGAAGGCGGAGGTAGAACCATTTTACTACTTTTTTCTTGGAGGGACTCCATGAATAGTCTCATAAAAACATCTTCATGTTCAACACCAAGGATTCCTCATGATGTCATGAAAGAAATGATGTGCTCTTTAGGAATCTGTGTGCCATCACCTTTGAAATTTGGAAAGTTCTTGCGGGAACCTATTAGTAGATCATGAAGAGGGGGTTCAAGAGAAAGTGAGCATGTATTTCTTCCCCATGGAATAATGGGTGGGGTTTTTCTTCTTCATCTTCCATTGTCATTTCTTCTTCTACTTCATCTATTTCTTCTATGAATTATTCTTCAAATTCTTCTTCCTCTAGGAACTCAATGTTCATGGCGGTTGAAAAATTGGAGAATGTGAAGTGGGAGTATCAACAAGAGTTTGGATAGGATTGCTAGGTGAGCTGCTTGAAAACCCGAATGGGGATGAGGCTTGAAAAAAATATAAGGGATTATCCTAACTTCGTCCTTGTTGATTTTTTAAAGCCTCAAAAGTGGGGCCAATAATTCCTCTTGATATATTCAACCTGGTGTATATACTTTCAACCATATTTTGGAAATTCTTGCAGTGGGAATATAAAAGGATAGTATGAAATGTGAAAGGTCATGTTTAGGAATAAGTAGTGCAATTTTTGGCAATGGGCTTTCATCAACCCATTTTTTTAGATTTTTCAATACTTGAATTTATTTTTTAAAAATTTTGGACCTTACATCGTATTTTGGGTGTAGATGCTACCAAGTCTACCCCACGGTGGGTGCTAAAAAATGTTGGCAAGAAAAATTTTCGGTTGAAAAACTTACGATTTATTTCCAATGCTATGGGAATCTAAGTCCCTTTACTTAATTGGTATAGCTATCATATATACATGCATGAGTGAAAGTGAGTTCTCTTCGGTGGCCATATGATTGAGGATCCAACAAGGGCACTCCACCGAACCTTGGGAAAATCTAGCAATATCTTGCTAGGGAAGACTTTGTCTAAAGAACAAGAAAGGGGAGTGAGAAAAGAGGTAGGAAAACTAATGTTGTAGGTAGAAAATTAGATTCCTACACACACTAGTTAGAAGTTTCATCACATGCACTAAATTAAGAGGAAACAAATCTACAAGTAGCAATAAGACCAAATAGAATTTGATGAGAACAAAGTATCAATAAATACCTTAGTCAAAGAAATCTAGAAACTCCTTCTTCTTGTATTGATTGCTTAAACAAAAGTTGTACATAGTGGAGAAATGGAGGAAATTTGAGAATGAGGGAATAGAAGAATTTGGCTATCTCCTTTGTTCTCTCAATGCACTCTTGAGTTTACAAAATCAATCACCAACCCTTTGAAATGGGAATGGATTTACAATTTATAAAATGAGAGATGAATCTTCATCTACCCCCAATTCCTTTTCATATGCCTTATTACAACTTATGACCTTTTACATTCTTAGGAAAATATTAAGTCCCCTTTTATGACTTAAGGGTGACTTGTTACATTAAAAACAATTCATTTAAAATTAATCAAAGGAATTATGAAAAAGAGAAACCCCAACAAAGAATTATAATGGGGAGAGAGAAAGTTGGGGAAGAGAAGAGAGAAGAAGGGGAGAGAAAGAACTAAGGAGGAGTGCCAATGAAGAAGAACTCACCTCTAATGAAGTCCTCGGATGATTTTTAGATGATCATGTGAATTGCTCCACTATAATGAACTCTACATCTCTAAATGCTTTAAACCACTGATATAATCCTTCAAATTAGCTCACGAACGCTTGCACTAAGTTCAATAAAATGTTCCACCAATAACCGCAGCTCCTATCCCGTCGTGTATGATATACCTAATGATGACGTGAACCATGTAGTGAGTGTTGAAAAACACTATCAAGTTACCTGAGATGGATCTTGAATGCCCTATGAGAAATGCCTTTGATGATCTTGAATGATGATGTTACCTGAATGATCATCCCTCTATGTCTTGTTATGCCAAAACTACCCTTTGAGTGTGACATACTATTAATAAAAAGTACCCAAATGGAAGACTTACTATTTTTGGTAAGAGGTAATTTTTCCCTTTTCTTTACCATCGTGATGTGATGAACTCCATCATTCGCTCTTGTGCACACTACCTTCTCCTTGACCAATTCTTGGGGTGAATTAATATTTTTAGTAAGAACCCATATAGGGGCTTACTATTTTTAGTAAGTGGTCATTTTCACTATTTTCTACTCTGGACAATCATTCTGGCTTCCTAGTGATCTTCATTCACATTGCCTTTGCCATAGCTACTTTTGATGGTGACTTCCCAAACATAACAAGTCTATATAAGAAAACTTACTATTTTTAGAAAGTGGACTTCCACTACTCGGTTTGTGATGGAACATATTTTTTGGACTCGGCTCATTTTCATGGTCATGTCCTCCAAATTTCACTTGATTTTTCCCATTAGAATGCTTGGAAATAAAATTTAAATTTTTCACCTGGTAGTGGCTTCGGGCACATAAGCTGCCATGACGGCCATTAATGGAGCTCAAAATTTATAGGTCTAGTTTTTTTCTTTGATCACAATGAAATTAACTCCATTATGATAGGTTTTTCATTTGGAGTTCATCTATAAGTTTTTATCTTGTTTCCATTGCCGGATTGATGGGAAATCTGACGAATATGAGCTAGGGCACAAAATGGGATTTTTGTTGGAACAAATGTTTTAGGGCACCATTCAACCTCCCATTTGTTGCATCTTGATTGTATCGAAAAATGAGGAATTCTAAAAAATACACCATCTCAATCTGACTTGTATTTTGAAATATATGAAGATTTTACGATTCACGGCAATGAGAGTTTTCAGGCGAAGATCTTCGTTCTTCTTCTTCGTTTTTTTTCTTCTTGATTATTCGATCAAGATGTATTCTTAAACCTATGTTTTTCATGTATTTGAGTGTTTATTTTTTGTGGTAGATTTGGTTTAGAGCATCAATGGTGGAATGGGTGTGAGAAAGAAATGGTGGATAAGTTCAGAGCAATGGTAGGGTGAATTATGAAGAAGAACAAGTGGGAAAAAAATGGCTAAGTGCAAGATTTAAATGCTTTTAAAAAATTCATTCCAAGGGGGAGGATGAATTTTCATTTCCTTGATGTCCCCTAGCTCAAAGGGACATGAGGGACATCAAATTGCACATGGCGCCTCAAGATGACATGTGGCACTTGATCCGACGGTAGGGGTTGAAGGCTCTACCAACTCCAGAGGTTAAAAATTTGGTCTTGAAGAGGACACATGGGTGACCAAGAGTCTCCTTGGGTTATGGGTGCATTTTTTTGACCCTAATTTCCCCCACCTCAAAGGGACATGAGGGATATCAGTTTGCACAGTACGCTAGGTGATGATATGTGGAAATGATCCAACGGTGAAGGCTTTGAGCTCCTGCAAGCACCTAGGGGCTGAACTAGTGATCTTGGAGGTCATATGTGGGTACAAAGGGATTAGGGGCTGGGAAAAATTTCTTTACCCTCATTTCCCCAAGCTTGAGGGATGTAAGGGACACAAAAATGCACCGAGCTCCTATTAGTGCAAAATCACAACACCCATGGACGTTGATCAGATTTCTAGGTTGATCACTCTAGCATCCAGTGTGATTGCACAACATGGAAACCTCTCTCCAAGTGTGGGACTTGTGAAACTGAGAGAGGAATCTCTAGAGAAGGTTGGTTCCTATTCCTCTATTCGGATGCACACAAAAAATGCAGAGGATTCACTCAAAGTCTAATCTAACTTGCCAAGGAGATAGGGTAAGAAGATGCGTGAAAATAAACCTAAGCTAACAGAGGTGATGCAGGAATGAAGAACACCTATCTTGCCAATAAACACAGACCACTCAAATGTGATGCAAGATCATGCACGAGATCACAAAATTTGCAGGTGAAAGACCAAGAGGATGCAAATGAACACAGAGAGGGTTGAAAATCATCCACAGACGTGTATTACTTGTAACAAAGATTGATACAATACACTACAAAAATGCCAAGAGGTAGAGTCGCATTACAGTTTCAAATGGGAGGTTCGAACTCCAAAAATTCACTTGATTAAGAGAAGAAGGGAGGAGCAAAACAGGAATGTTCCACCCTTTAGAAATGAGCCAAATCTAGCTTTTACATTGCACGGGTTGAGCCCAGGAGAGAGAAAACATACAAAACATGGGATCCCATTCCTCATTGACTGCAAATGCATTGAAACGGCATGGGGAACCTTACAAACCCATACCCTGTCATTTTTGACCGAATTGGAGAGAATGCGACCCATTCTGCATTAAATTTGGTTGCTGAAATGTCATTTCTGGCCATAGACACGCGTCAGATCTATTTCTTATCTTTCTCTCTCTAGACTAGACCAAAATTCAAGATTGACCCCGGAATCATGTAGAGAATTTTATAAGATTTCCAATGATATAAAGAACGTGCAAATCTGAGCTCTGGATCGAAAGATATGGCGATCTGAAGATTTAGGGCACAAAACAGGAAAAAATGGGTTTTGAAATTTTTTGCGCTCCACCACCTGGACAACACGTGTCGGGCGCTGATTGGATGAGAAATTCTCTCTCCTACCCTTACCCGTGGGTTTTCCTTGAAAGTTTTGACTTTTTGTAATTTTGGAAAATTTCCCATTTTTTCCCACGTCCCCGCCACTTAGGACATGTGGCATGATCTGGTTGGAGGACAGGGGTGCGGGGTCATCCTTTACCTTTTAGTTTTTGGCCAAAACTTTTGCCAAATTCTCTAATTCCTCCCCAAGCTCCGCACTCCCCTTCTCCTTAGGACACGTGTCCTCTTTTTATTGGCTCGGGCCAATGCTTCAAGCCTTGCCCTTTGAAATTTTGGATGCTTTCCCTTGCGACATGTGGCATTTCTGATTCATCTCACGGCTCGCTAGCTTTTCGCATCCCTCACGTTCCTTTGCCCCAATTGTCCCGAACCGTGCAGGGACAAATTCCTCCGATCCACCAAATTCGGGATTCCTTGTACCTCTTTGAGGTGAGGACATGTGGCGTGATTTGATTGGCTCTCGGCTCCTTCGGCTCTCCGCGTCCCACGTGTCCCTATGTCCCAACTGTCCTAGTGTGAAAGTTCTCTGTTTCGGCCGATCCGGGTGGTTCACATCCTTCGCATCCTCACGGCCCAGATGTCCCGCCTGCTCTGCCACAGCCCGATTAGCTGATTTTGCTTTTACCTTCGGCCGGTTCACCCTTTCGCGTCCCGCGCGTCCCCACGGCCCGGATGTCCCTTTGCTGCGCGGACCACCTGGCAGCCTTTCAGCTGATTCATGCCCCGACGTCCCAACTGTCCCAACTGCTGCGAGGACTAGGACTTAGCCATTTTTCATGATTTTTCTGCCCAAGCTTGTTTTTTGCAACTTTTTCACCCCTTTTTAGAACTTGCTCCTTTCTTCCTGGACAAGAGAGTTAGAAAAAATCCGAGGGGACCCTAGAAACATGATTTTTGCCTTGAATCAATCTATTTTCCTAGGACTTGAGTATTCTGATGCATGTTATCAAAATTTACCACGGGGTGAATTTTGGATAACAATTTGGTGACTCAGCGGGGTCATCTACCTGCTAGATAGAAGATACCAGTTGCCTGAAGCAGTCCATTGGGCATGGAGTCATCAAATATTCTGTTTAGAACCCCAACTGACTCAGAATGTGTAAGGAGGAAGATGGAATATCACTTGAAGGAAGCAAGGACTGCAAAACATCTCCATGGACAGCAAGCTGTGCTAAAGCACTTAGGAAAACAAAACTAACCTACAAAGCAGAACAATGTGCACAAGAACTTGGAGGAATGAGAATCTAATCTAATATTTACAAGGTGGTAACTTTTCCTCAAGAAGCAATGCTTGAGATAGATTCCATTTACTAGAATCAGAGTTCTTCACCACCCAATGAGGCCAATTGGAAAGCATTTACTGTTCTTACACCTTATGACCATGTAAGGGCCACTCCAAATGGCATCAAATTTTGAATGCCTTCCCGGTTTTTCTCTATCCACATCCCATTTCAACACTAGATCTCCAACTCAGAAGGATCTATCCTTGGCCTTCCTATCAAAGGTCTTTTTGATCAAAGCTTGATCCTTTTCCATTGCTTGGGATGCTTGATTTTTGATCTCTTGCAGCTCCATCAACTCTGCATACCTCACCTCCATGGGCTCAAACTCTAGCAACTCCAGCTGCTTCATGAGTTCCAATGTTGGCAACTCAAGTGACATGGGCAAGATTGCCTCTCTTCCATAGACAAGTTTGAATGGAGAGTTACCTGTGGATCTTTTGGGAGTTATCCTATCAGCCCATAAGGCTGATCTCAGTTTGGTATGCCAAGACCTCTGATTCTCGTCAAGAGTCCTCCTAATGATCCTCAACAAGTTCTTGTTTGTAGACTTGGCCTGGCCATTACCTTGAGGGTAATAGTTTGATGAAGTGCTTAGGTAGATACCGTTCTTGACAGCCCACTCAGTCACCTTAGATCCAATGAATGCCAATGCATTATCAGAGATTATTGTAGCAGGTACACCAAATCTGGTTGTTATCCCCTCATAAAAGTCTAAGATGTTAGACTCATTTGCCTCTTTGAGTGCTCACCTTCATCCATCTGGTGAAGCAGTCCGTGGATGTCAAAATCCATTTGTGCCCTTGGCTTGAATTGGGATTAATGACTCCAATGAAGTCCAAACCCCATTGCATGAATGGCTGGTCAACTGAGATTGGATGTAATGGAAGGGCAGCAAGTCTCTCTTTTCCTGTGAAGAATGCACAATTCTTACACCTCTTGATCCATGCATAGCAATCACTTAATATTTTAGGCCAATAATAACCAGCCTTAATGATTTTTAGAGCTGTCACTCTTGGTGCAAAATGGCCACCAGCTGATCCACCATGGAACTCTTCCAACACCCTCTGAATCTGATTTGTGTTAATGCATCTCAGTAGCACTCCATTCACATCTTTCTTGAACAAAACTCCATCAACAATGGCATACGGAATAGCCTATAATCTGAAGTGTCTCCTTTGGGTCTTGTTCATCTCTGGAGGGCATAGGCCTGTGCCTAGGAAGTGTACAATACCTTGGGTCCAGCAGGGAGTGGGGGCAGCATTGTCTTCTTCTTGATTGCCACTTGGCTCATGGCTGTCCTGGACTGTCAAAACAGCCATTTCTTCATTGCATACTTCTTTTTGCTTCCCCAAAACCAGCTGCTCACACAATCCTTTCCCTCTTACCAGCTTGGTGATCTTGATCTCAATTTCATACTCCATGACATGGGTGATCCAACCTACCCTTTTCTCATTCAAATCCTTGTTGAGGAGGAAGTCCTTAACCCTAGCATGTGAGACCAGCAACTGGATCTTGTTGTTTTAGACTTAATGTTTGAATTTATTCAAGCTTCTAATTACTACAAGCACGTGCTTCTCAATAAAAGAGTACCTCACTTCATAGTCATCTAGGCTTTGGCTAAAGAAGGTAATTGGCTGCTCATCATTATCCTTGTTTTGCTGTACCAAAATGGCAGAAATAGTGTCATTACCTCCAAATGCATAGAGGATGAAATCCTTGGAGAAGTCCGGGTTGATGAGAGTTGGTGCTTGAGAGATGGCTTCTTTGATTGCTTCAAAACTCTCCTTGCCTTCTGCTGTCCACTTGAAAGCCATGCTCTTCATTAACATTTTGGTGATGGGCTTGACAAGGGCTGCAAAAACTGGGACAAACCTCGAACAAAGTTTATCCTTCCCAAGAAACTCTGAAGGGATTTCTTATGGCTTCAAGCCTCTCTAGATCAATTGCTAATCCTTCTTTGGAGACAATATGGCCAAGGAGATTTCCTTCATGTGCAAGAAAGATACACTTCTTAGGATTCAAGGACACTCCAAATCTCCTGCACCTCGTGAAGACTTGTCTCAAATGAGAGAGGTGGTCTGCTGCTTTTTGGAAAACAAGTGATATCATCAAGTGAAATCAGCACCACATTGTTAATCAAACCTTTGAATGCCATGTCCATTGCCCTTTGGAAGGTAGCACCAGCGTTGGACAGCCCAAATGGAATTTTCTGTATGCAAAAGTTCCCCATTTGGTTGTGAAGGCATCTTGAACCGGTCTTCTTCCTTCACCATGATCTGATTGTAGTCCGAGTAGCCATCAAGTGGTGAAAATCTCTCGAGCCAGCCACAACTTGCAGATTTGCTCCATGGAAGGGAGTGGGTAATGGTCCTTGAGAGAGGCTCTATTCAAGTCTCTCGAAGTCAACACACGCCTGATCTCTCCACTCTTCTTTACGATGGAACTAAGTTGGCAACCCAACTAGAATGCTTGATTGGGAATATGATCCTTGACTCAATCAGCTTGTCCAATTATTTCCTCATGAGAGGCTCCATGTGTGGATTGACAGTGGTCTTTGTTTACGTCGACGGGCTTAGAATTTGGATCCAATTCGATGGTATCTTTGAGCTAAGTTGGGATTGAAACCTTTCAAGTCTTCATAGCTCCAAGAAAACACATCAAGGAACTCTTGACACAATGTATGAAATCATACCTTTCTTGTTCGGTTGTCACCCTTCCAATTTGCAATGGTTTGTTCTCTTTTACCAAGATGGATATTGAATCCTCCCTCTTGACCCGAATGTTTTCTTTCTCCTTTCTAAACTGATCATTGGGGTTAAAAATGGACTCCAAAGTGATAAGTCCTTTAGGCAGCTTGTTAGTTCTCGGTTGTACTACTTGGTCACCATACTTTGTTGTTCCAATCTCTCTTGATTCTTAGTGAGAACTCACTTCTTCTTAAAAAAT
This sequence comes from Taxus wallichiana var. yunnanensis, assembly GCA_018340775.1. Classification (NCBI taxonomy): domain Eukaryota; kingdom Viridiplantae; phylum Streptophyta; class Pinopsida; order Cupressales; family Taxaceae; genus Taxus; species Taxus wallichiana. The sequence goes on from CM031244.1 coordinate 278,588,920, forward strand.
GGATGATTTACTTGGTCATTTTCAAACACTTGCCAACTGACATTATTATCTGGCACTGAAGGCCTCACAATCACGTGGATGTTTGGCTATACCTTGTCTTGTTGAATGCTTTCCACAATGTCAAAGGCTGCCCCTACTGCTGCAAGCCTGTCAATAACTTGGTTCTCTTTCCTAGGAATGGATTTGATGCCAAAACCCTCAAAATCTTCCATGAGGTCCCACACCCTGTTCTTGTAGCACTTGAGTAGATCATTCTTGGCAGCATGCTATCCCTTGGTTTGATGTACAATCAATTCACTTGTCACCAAAGACTTGCAAGTTCTTTATTTTCTTCTTGATTGCCCAATGCATCCCTTGCACCAAGGCTTCATATTCAACAGTGTTATTGGAGCATGCAAACTGAAATCTAAAAGCTGAATAGTACTTTACTCCTTGAGGTGAAACAAGCATAACTCCACCTCCTACACCTTGTTTACTCCTTGATCCATCAAAAAACAGCTTCCATACCTCGTTGTCATCCTTGTGGTTTGTCTTAGTGATGCTAGGAATAGGTTGATTTTCTTCATGTATACAATAGACTCCCAGCTCAGATTCTTCTATTTCTTGATAAGGATCAAAAGCATGCACATTGCTTGCCCATTCATCAAGAGTCAGATCCGGGATGCTTCCAACCTTGGTGTCAGCCTCATCAGTGCTTGGGTGATCTTCTTGATCAAATGCTGAGCAATTGGCATTAATCTGACTTGGAGTGTAAGGCTCAATGTGGAAGTTTGCAATAGGTTCAGATCTGATTGTGGCCTTAGTTCCATACCTTGTTCTAAACAGCATGTGTGACCAATCGGCAGACAAATATCCCCCAATCTTGGCTGTGAAGTCCCTTGACAAGCATAGGGAAAAGAGTGGTGGAAGGTCTATAACCAATACATCTTGTAAAACAACAATGTTTGGACATGCATGCAAGGTAAGACTCAAGTTTTTAATCACTCCAACTGTTGCTACTACTGTCCCATCTAGCTGCACTACCCCTTTGGATTTTGTTTCATACTGGAGCCCTAGCTGATCAGCTATTTGTTTAGGCATTACCGAGCTACTTGCCCCGGAGTCTATCATGCAATTGTGCACTAGCTGATTTCCAATGATCAATGAAACATAGAAAGGAGGGGGTTTCAACATTTTACCTTGCTGTCCTCCATGATTTCCCTCAGGCTGGGCAGCATTTGTAAGCACTTTGTCTTGCATTTGAACTTGTTGATTCAAAGTTGGCCAGTCCTTCATGGCAGCTTGTAGCAGATCTCTTTGGCCTGGGATGGATAGGGATTCCCACATTGATATATTGACGTTTGTCTTCTTCATCTGATCAATGATACTGAATGGTGATGAAGGATCTCTTTGTTGTCCCTTAGTTTACACACTCACTCCTTGCACGCGGGCAGCAACAACTGGTATTTGAGTTGGCCTAGGGGCTATTCTTGGCTGCCCTTGTGCATTTGAAATTGGATTTTGCTTGCCAATCATTTGTGGAGCCATGGAAGGTTGTGGATTGGTTGGGGCTAATGGTTGTTCTTCACCCAAATTCCTCCTTTTTGACCTTGTGTTGGCTGCAACACCTTGAGAAACTACCTAGTTCATGCCACAAAAATCCTCTGCTTGCCAATTTACCAACGTGGTGTCATTTAGGGCTGATTGTTGTTGGAATGTTTCTTGTTGTTGGTTGTTTCCTTGACTACCCTCACCCTCCACACCAGTAGTTGTCACCATTAGTGCTTGATTCAAAGCACCATTGAAGCACATGGATTGGTTATGAGGCTCATTGCATGGAAAACACCAATCATACTCCTGGGCAATGTTGTTTTGTGTTGGCACCAATGCCTTAGAGGCAGATATGGCATTTGGATTATAGGGCTGAAATGGTCTATTGGCAGGAGGCCTTGTTTGATTCATATTTGCAACTGGATTAGGTGGCCTTTGTGGTTGGTATGGCTACCTGTTAGGCTAAGCTTGGGGTTGATAAGAAGGTCTAAAACCTTGGGCCTGCTGCCTTTTGAGAGTAACCAGCTCATTGCCTAGGTTTTGCAATTGTTTCATGACTTCTTGAAGCTCATTTGGGGCACTTGGAGATGAAGTGGAAGATTCATTCGAACTCTGATTTCTAGGAGTGGGAGAAGGAGCCAAATTAGGTGCTTGATTGGTGTTTGGACTCTCGAACTTGGAGACAATGGCATGGGAGGTCTAGGGGTAATTTTGCCACTTGGATCAAACAATTTTCAGCCCTAATGGCAATGCTATAAGCCATAGGGATAGTTATGCCTCCCATGGACTGAATCAACATAGAAATATCAGAATTTAGAGCTTTGAGATAGTAGAGAAAAGCACCTTCTGTTGTTGGCCTGACTGCCACTAGAATTCTCTCCCAAGTCTTTTGAAATCTGAAGTTGAAATCGAGTTAGCTGCTCATTGGGAGCCCTCTTGATGGTTGTTAGCTGCTCCAAAAGAGACAAGTTGTCTCCCTTCTCTCCAAATTGCTCATGAAGTGCTATACACAGCTGATTCCAATTTGTGATAGAACCAGCTCCAAGGCTTCTAAACCATTGTAATGCTTTACCCTTGAATGAAGATGCCAGTAACTTGACAGCCACTTGCATCTCATTGATTTCATGGATTACACAAAGGTTAGCAATGTATTTAACATGATCACCTAAAGTAGTCTAATTTTCTCCGATGAAGTAGGGAATGCTCTTGAAGGCTGCAATGGGAATTGGATGTTGTGCATTGAGGGCAAGTGGGCTGCTGCCTATGAAGTTGACATAGGGGTTGTTTTGTGCCATTCTAATTGGTCTTAAAACCCTTTTTGACTGAATGAAAGGCCTACCAGGTGGAGGAGTTGAGAGAGTTCTGTTTGGTGGAGATGGAGACCTTTGAATCCTTCTTCCTCTTTGCCTTCTTCTTGGAGATAATTGCAGGTATTCAAACAAAGACTTCTTCTTCTCCAACTCTTGACCTTGTGGTGACTCTTCTCATGAGTTTTCAGGCATGCACTGCTGAAACCAGTTGATTCTTCCCTTTGGAGTCGCCAGATATGAAAATAATAGCTCCTTTCAAGAAAGAAAATTGCAGCATATGCACATCAACTTTGCTGCAATAAAAATGAGACCTCTAGTCCCTCCCGGTGTGCCAAAACCGTTAGTACAAAATCACAAAGACACCTAGACATTGATTAGATTTCTAGGTTGATCACTCTAGCATCCAGTGTGATTGCACAACATGGAAACCTCTCTCCAAGTGTGGGACTTGTGAAACTAAGAGAGGAATCTCAAGAGAAGGATGGTTCCTATTCCTCTGTTTAGATGCACACAAAAATGCAGAGGATTCACTCAAAGTCTAATCTAACTTGCCAGGAGACGGGGTAAGAAGATGTGTGAAAATAAACCTAAGCTAACGAGAGGTGATGCACCGAGGAATGAAGAACACATATCTTGCCAATAAACACGAGACCACTCAAATGTGATGCAAGATCATGCACAGATAACAAAATTTGCAGTGAAAGACCAAGAGGATGTAAATGAACATAGAGAGGGTTGAAAATCATCCACAGACGTGTATTACTGGCTCCAAAGATTGATACAATACACTACAAAAATGCCAAGAGGTAGAGTCGCATTACGCTTTAAAATGGGAGGTTCGAACTCCACAAATTTGCCTAATTAAGAGAAGAAGGGAGGAGCAAAACAGGAATGTTCCACCCTTTAGAAATGAGCCAAATCTGGCTTTTACATTACATGGGTCGAGCCCAGGAGAGAGAAAATGTACAAAACATGGGAGCCCATTCCTCATTGACTACAAATGCATTAAAATGGTATGGGAACCTTACAAACCCATACCCTATCATTTTTGACCGAATTGGAGGAGAATGCGACCCATTCTGCATTAAATTTGGTCGCTGAAATGTCATTTCTGGCCATGGACACGCGTCAGAGCTGTTTCTTAACTTTCTCTCTCTATACTAGACAAAAATTCAAGATTGACCCCGGAATCATGTAGATAATTTTATAAGCTTTCCAATGATATAAAGAACGTGCAAATCCGAGCTCTGGATCGAAAGATATGGCGATCTGAAGATTTAGGGCACAAAACAGGAAAAAATGGGTTTTGAAATTTTTTCCCGCGCTCTGCCACCTAGACGACACGTGTCGGGCGCTGATTGGATGAGCAATTCTCTCTCCTTCCCTTACCCGCAGTTTTTCTTGAAAGTTTTGACTTTTTGTAATTTTGGAAAATTTCCCATTTTTTCCTGCGTCCCCGCCACTTGGGACACGTGGCATGATCTGGTTGGAGGATAGGGGCATGGGGTCATCCTTTACCTTTTAGTTTTTGGCCAAAACTTTTGCCAAATTCTCTAATTCCTCCCCGAGCTCCGCACTCCCCTTCTCCTTAGGACACGTGTCCTCTTTTTATTGGCTTGGGCCAACGCTTCAAACCTTGCCCTTTGAAATTTTGGACGCTTTCCCTTGTGACACGTGGCATTTCCTGATTCATCTGCGGGCCTGTCGCCTTTTCACGTCCCTCGCATTCCTTTGGCCTAGTTGTCCCCAAACCATGCAGGGACAAATTCCTCCGATCCACCCAATTTGGGCTTCCTTGTCCCTCTTTGAGGCAAAGACACATGGCGTGATTTGATTGGCTCTCGGCTCCTTTGGCTCTCTGCGTCCCACGTGTCCCTATGTCCCAACCGTCCCAATCAAAAAAGTTCTTTGTTTGAGATGATCCGGGTGGTTCACGTCCTTTGCGTCCTCATGGCCCAGATGTCCCAGCCTGCTTCTGCGCACAAAGATTAGCCGATTTTGCTTTTACCTTCTACGGTTCACCCTTTCGCATCCCCACGGCCCGGATGTCCCTTTCTTTGCCACGGACCACACAGCGGCCTTTCGGCCGATTCGTGCCCCAACGTCCCAACTGTCCCAACTGCTGTGAGGACTAGGACTTAGCCATTTTTCATGATTTTTCTAGCCCAAGCTTGTTTTTTGCAACTTTTTCACCCCTTTTTTGAACTTGCTCCTTTCTTCCTGGATAGGAGAGTTAAAAAAAAAGCCGAGGGGACCCTAGAAACATGATTTTTGCCTTGAATCAATCTATTTGCACAGGACTTCAGATATTCGATGCATGTTATCAAAATTTACCGTGGGGGTGAATTTTGGATAACAACTCCTAGTGTTGACACGTGTCTTGTTCAAAATTTGACTAAGTATGAGGTCTTGAGAGTGAACTTGAAACGATGATAACTTGAGCTCTCGATGGAATTTTTGGTTAAATTTTATATGAATTTGACTAGAATTTATCTTATTAATCCAATGGTGGGGATATCAACTCTTTATTCTTCCATATATGCCCTAAAAATCGAGTTTTGTTTTGGTTCCATAGCTGAGCCTTGAAAACATGATTGTAGACCTATTGTGCCAAAGTGTTGTGAAAAAAATAATTTCACCATCTTGTAGGGATTTTAATTCCCTTTCCAATTATATTTTTTTAGATCTTAACTCCATCCATAACTCCCAGAATCACTTCCCGAAGTTCAGTTGTTTTTTCGGCCCTGTGCACTACCTAGGCTTGAGAAAAAACTAATTATAGACATATTACGCCAAAGTTTTGTGAAAAAAATTTCACCATATTTTAGGTATTTGAATTACCTTTCTGAATATGTCTTTTTATACTTCTAACTCCATCCGAAGATCTCGAATCACTTTCCAAAGCTCAGTAGCTTTTTTGGCTTGTGCACCGCCAGGCCCCGAACCCTGTTTTTGATCAAACTGCTCCAAACTCTCCAAATCTTCATTAAATATTACGAAATAACTTCCATGTTGTTTCTATATATTTAATTCACCTTGAAATTTATTTTTTTATCTTTCACTCCACTTCGAGGGGATCGCACTCGCTCGGGAAGACTAGTGATAACCCTTCCCATGACTACCCAAAATTTGCATTTTCCAAGAACACCTAAAATCACCTAAGGGGGTTGAATTGACTTTCCTAAATCACCTATGGGACTGATTTAACATCATATAGAATGCAATTGGACTAAATTAGTAGACCTAGGGTGCACAGGAAGGATAGGATTTGAAAATTTTGGCACTTGGGTATCGTTGTCATGCTAGAAAATTATCAATTTTCATGTTGCACATTTGCATGACAACAACGCACAAGATTATGATGGCTGGAATTTTGTTGGAAACTTTTTACAAGGATATTAAATAGTATGTAAAATTGTGTGATCATTTTTAGTGTCTTGAGAAACCTAGAACTAGATATGAGATGCATTTAAGGCCTATTGTAAGTGTTGAACCTTTTGAGAAATGGGATTTAGAATTTGTAGGTCCTATTTCACCACCCACACATAAGAATAATGTGTGATATATTATAACTTGTAAAAATTATTTGAAAATGTGTTTTGAAGTAGCACCTACAAAGGACTACACAACAGGATTACAATATCAAGGTTTTTATAGGAAAATATTATTAGTAGGTATGGATGCTCATTGAGCTTAACAAGTGATAGAGGCACTCATTTCTTAAATGAGACAATCAAAATAATTTTGGTAGAGTTTATGGTGGCACACCATAAAACTACACTTTATCACCCATAGGAAAATGGTACTGTTGAAGCTTTCAACAAGATTTTGTGACAAACACTGACAAAAATTTGTGATGTTGGAAGGAAGGAATGGGATGATAAAGTTTATGTTGTACTTTGGGCATATAGGACCCCCTAAAAAAGGTTGAATAAGACCACACCTTTCAGTTTGTGTTTAGTGTAGAGGCTTTATTACCCATTTAATTTATGTTACCTTTGATGCGTATTGCGCGCACAATTGGACTAGCTGATGAGAAAGCCATTGAGGAGCGCATTGAAAAATTTATGCGATTAGATGAGCAATGTGTTATTACCTAATAAAGCTAGAAGAATGAGAAGGCAAGGAAGAAGGCATGACATGATAGGCATATAAGGAAAAAAAATTTTGAGGTGGAAAATATGGATCTTCTGTATGATTCAAATTTTGTGTGCCACTGAAGGAAATAAAAAGTGCACTAGTTGGGACCTTTTTTCATAATGAATATACTTGATTCATATGCTTATCGATTGCGATTCTTGGATGACACTTTATTACCTGATTACTTCAATGGGAGTAGGTTGAATCCCTACTATAAATAATGCTTCTTGATGTTTATAATAAGGTAGTATTGTCACTTAGATTAGATTTCCCTTTTATGTGTTTCCTATCCTCATTGCTATGCTTTGTCAATTTAGTTCAGTGTTTGTTGTAATAAGTGTTCTTGCATGCAAGAACCTGATTACTATCTTTTGAATTCATACATAGAGGAATGTCCATATTTTTAGTGTGGGTGGATTACAAGTGCCCACAAAAGATAAAAATTGTTGGTTCTTAAGGTTGACTAAGAACTAAATGAGTGCATGGGTTGAAGATGATGAAGGTTATTAGAATAAAGTAAAAAAAAAAAAAAGTAGAAAAAGGTGTCATAAGAAGGATGGTGATAATAAGAATAATGCTCAAGAAAACCATGTATGAGGATGGATGCGTAATGTAACCCAGGTAAGTAGCAGTATGGTGAACTGCTTAAGTGAGAGGCATAGTGGGTTATGTAATTTAGTGTAGGAAAGTGTGCGTAAGGAGGTTTGTAGCCTAAGAAGTAGTGAGCACACATGAAGGTTATGAATGGAGCGCACAAAGGAAAACAATGAGAAGTGCATGAGTTAATTAAGGAAAAGCATAATTAAAGTTGTCGTATGGTGGTAGGTGGTAAGCATTTAATGTGGTAAAATTTTGAAAACCTATAAAAAAGTGTCAGGTTAATTTCATTTTTACCTTACCTTGTGAAGAACTTGTGTGTTTTCAAGTGATATTGTTGTATGCAATATTGTGAAATTAAGTGCAAATCCAAATAATTTATGAACTAGATTTAATTGTATATGTGGTTGAGTGAAAAACAAAGTTTGGAATGTGTAGTCGATATTGGGGTAGCGTGAAAACTTGTTTCTAGAGGCATTGAAGGTTCTGGTTAGGGTTTGTAGGATTAGGGCATGGTGCGAAAGAGAGAGAAATAGGTGTGAAGAGCATGGTGCACGAATGATCTATAGTAGGTAGTTTGGGACAATTGAAACACAACAAGAAGGCAAGGTATAAATTTGAATTTGTACACTAGGATGATGCTAAGTAAAATAACAACCAAATCATCAAAGGGAAAAGGAAAGAACAAGGGAAAGGAAAATCTCATAGTGGAAGTGTTATCCAAAATCAGCCCCTTGCTCATTTTTGGGCTAACTCCCTTCATTATTTCCTCTCTTGTGCCTCAGTCATAATTTTTATCTTTCAGGCACTCAAAACCTTTTGAAAATGGCACCATTGGATAGAGCTCCTTCTCAGCTTTCCAGAAAGGTAAAGTTTTCCTCCTAACTCCATGTATTTTTGAAGTTATGGCTCCTTGAGAAGTTTTTGTGGGAAATTTTCCTAGACAGTCCGCCACCCAATCGAGAGTGCCACGTCAACAATCAAGCGGTGGAGGGTGGAGGAAAATTTAGAAATTTTACTAAGTGTTTGGCGTAATGGAGAAATCTTTTAAGGGAGTTCCGCCGACCAATGGGAAGAAGCCACGTGTCCTCGAGGCTTCGATCGGTGGAGAATTTTGGAAAATTTTCCAAAGACCGAGGCGATGGAAAATGAAGCGAAAGATCCCGCAACCAATAGAATCATGCCACGTGTCCACATCAAGTGAAAAACAATAGGCAAGTTTGTAAAGAATTTTTAAAGGAAAGGCCCGCGTCCCAATCGGGTCAAGCCATGTATCCTCGGGGTTTCGATTGGCGAAGAATTTTTGGAAAATTTTCCAAAGGCCGAGGTGATGGAAAATGAAGCCAAATGGCACTAGGATGGTGCGGTGCGAGAGACTTTTGGGAAATTTTCCCAAATGCAAAAAGTGGGAAAATTTCAAATTTTCGGCCCGCCAACCCATTTTGGCCTTGTTTTGCCCTAAATTTTCAAATGAGCATAACTTTTGATCCAGAGCTCGATTTTTCATGTTCTTTATATGAATGGAAATCTAGTGAAATTCTCTACATGATTCCAAGGACAATTTTGTATTTTAGTGGAGTTTGGAGAGAGAAAATTGGAAACGCCTCTAGAATGTGGAAATAAAAAAGAAATGACATTTCAACCACCATTTTTAATGAAGAATGGCTCGCATTCTCTCCCAGCATGGTGAAAAATGTCAGGGAATGGACTTTTAAGGATACCCATGTTGTTTTATTGCATTTTGGTTGGTGGTTGAAGCAACTTTCATGTTTTCCCATGTTTCTCTCTCCTGAGCTCGAATGGGCATTGTTAAAAGCTAGATTTGGCTCATTTTGAAAGAATTGGACATTTTTATGTTTTGCAAGCTTCCTACTTCACCCTAGAAAGTGATTTTGTGGAATACTAGACCTTTTTCAAGACTGCAACATATTTTCTTCCTTTCTGTTGATGTAATGTATGTATTTTGATATTGGAAATGACAATGCAAGCTCTGTGAATGAGTTTCAGTCCTCTTCTTGTCTTGTTTGATTCATCCGTGATATTTCATTACATTTTATCAATTTATGCATGATTTGTTACTACATTTCTATGATCTCGTGTCAATTTGCAGAAGTAAAAATGCTCACCACTCCTTTGGTGCATTACCTTATTAGCATTAGTTTTAATTCTTTTGCATTCTCTATCTCTGTCCCCTTGGAATTTATAGTAGGATTTTGAGTTTAAACCTCTGCAATTTTCAAGTAATACACCTAATCAGAGGAGTTGAGGAACCAGCCTCTAACTTGGAGATTCTTTTCCCACTTTTACAAGTCCCACACTTGGGGAAAATATTCAATGTTGTGCAATCACACTGGATGCTAAGATGTCAAACTAAAAATCTGATAGAACATCCAGAGGGTGCTGCTGATTTGTACTAACAGTTTTGGCACACCTGGTGGGACCTATGAGGTCTTCATATTCATTGCAAAAAAATTGATGTGCATTTTTTGTAAGTTTCTTACTTAAAATACCTCTGAATTGCACATCTGGCAACTCCAAGGAAGAAGAATCAGTTGGTTTTAGCAGTACAGACTTGAAAACTCATGAGAAGAATCACCACAAGGTCAAGAGTTGAAGAAGAAGAAGTATTGTTTGAGTATCTTCAATTATCTCCAAGAAGAAGAAGAAGAGGAAGAAGAATCCAAAGGTCTCCATCTCCACCAAACATAACTCTATTAACTCCTCCACTTGGTAGACCTTTCATCCAATCAACAAGGGTTCTAAGGCCAATCAGAATGGCAGAACACAACCCATATGTCAATTTCACTGGTAGCATCCCACTTGCTCTCAATGTAAAAATCCAATCCTAGTTGTAGCAGAAAGAACATTCCATACTTTACTAGAGAGAATCAGACCACTCCTTGTGATCATGTCAAGGACATTGCTAATATTTGTGCAATCCATGAGATTGATGAGATGCAAGTTGTTGTCAAACTGCTGTTGGCATCTTCATTCAAAGGGAAGGCTTTGCAATGGTTCAGGAGCCTTTCTTTAGGTTCTATCCAAAATTGGAACCATCTATGTATAGCCCTCTATGAGAAGTTTGGAGAAAAGGGAGATAACTTGTCCCTTTTGGAACAATTGACAACTATCAAGAGAGCTCCCAATGAGCAGCTAACTGACTTCAACTTCAGATTTCAAAGGACTTGGGAGAGAATTCCAATGGCAGTAAGGCCAATAGCAGAAGGTTCTTTTCTATATTACCTTAAAGCTTTAAATTCTGATATTTCTATGTTAATTCAATCCATGGGAGGAACAACTATCCATGTTGCTTATAGCATTTCCATTAGAGCTGAAAATTGTTTGATTCAAGCTGGCAAGCTAGCTCCTAGGCCTCCCATGCCATTGTACCCAAAAATAGAAAGTCCAAGCACTAGTCAAGCACCTATTCTAGCTCTTATCCCCACTCTTAGAAATCAGAATTCAAGTGAATCTTCTACTTCATCTTCTAGTGCCTCAAATGAACTTCAAGAAGTCATGAAGCGGTTGTAAAGTTTAGGTAATGAGCTGGTTACACTCAACGGTAGCAAGCCCAAGGTTTTATACCTTATTACCAGCCTCAAGCTCAGCCTAACAGGCATCCATATCAGCCTTAAAGACCACCCAATCCAGCTGAAAATCAAAATCATGCAAGGCATCCCACCAACAGACCATTTCAGCCCTATAATCCCAATGCTACATCTTCCTCTAAAGCACTAGTGCCAGTACAAAACAACATAGCTCAGGAGTATAATTGGTGTTTCCCATGTAATGAACCTCACAACCAGTCTATGTGCTTCAATGGTGCTCTAAATCAAGCCTTGATGGTAACAACAACTGGCATGGAGGGTGAAGGGAGTCAAGGAAATAATGGTAACAACAACAAGAAACATCCCAACAACAATCAGCTCCAAATGATACCACACTTGTAAACTAGTAGGCATAATATTTTTGTGGTATGAATCAAACAATCTCTCAAAGTGTTGCAGCCAACATGAGGTCAAAAAGGAGAAATTTTGGTGAAGGATGGCCATTGGCTCCAAGTAATCCACAACCTTCTACCACTCCACAAACTGTTGGTAAACAAAATGCGATCCCAAACAATATGGTGATCAAGTGGTACAACTGAGAACCAACAAATTACCAAAGGGACTTGTCACTTTGGAGTCCATTTTCAATCCTAATGATCAGTTTAGGAAGGAGAAATCAAACATCCAATTCAAGGGAGAAGATTCAGTACCCATCTTGGTGGGATAGGGAAAATCACTCCAAATTGGTAAAGTAACAACTAAGTAAGAAAGGTATGAGTTCATATAGCTTTGTCAAGAATTCCCTGATGTGTTTTCTTGGAGCTATGAATATTTGAAAGGTTTCAATCCCAAGTTATCTCAACACACTATTGAATTGGACCCAAGTGCTAAACCCATCAAGAAAGAACAAAGGACAATCAATCCACACATGGAGCCTCTCATGAGAAAAGAATTGAATAAGCTAATATAATCAAGTATCATATTCCCTATCAAGCATTATAGTTGGGTAGCCAACCTGGTTCCAATTAGAAAGAAGAGTGGAGAAATTAGATTGTGTGTTGACTTCAGAGATTTGAATAGAGCATCTCTCAAGGATCATTACCCACTTCCTTCTATGGAGCAGATCTTGCAAGTTGTTGCTAGCTCTGAAAGGTTTTCATTGCTTGATGGCTATTCAGGGTATAATAAGATTAGGGTGAAGGAGGAGGATCAGTTCAAGACAGCCTTCACAACCAAATGGGGGACTTATGCATATAGGAAAATGCCATTTGGACTGTCCAATGCTGGGGCTACATTCCAAAGGGCAATGGACATGGTGTTCAAGGATTTGATTAACAACATGGTGCTGATATATCTTGATGATATCACTATTTTTTCAAAAATAGCAGCAAACCATCTCTTTCATTTAAGAAAAGTATTCCAAAGGTGTAAAAGATTTGGGGTATCCTTGAATCCCAAAAATTGTATTTTTCTAGCTCATAAAGGAAATCTCCTTGGCCACATTATCTCCAAAGAAGGATTAGCAATTGATCTAGAAAGAGTTGAAGCCATAAGAGCACTGTCATTGCCAAGTCATAAGAAATCCCTTCAAAGTTTCTTGGGAAGGATAAATTTTTTTAGAGGTTTATCCCAAATTTTATAGCCCTAGTCAAGCCTATCACCAAGATGTTAAAGAAAATCATAGCTTTCAAATGGACAGAAGAAGGAAAGGCAAGTTTTGAAGCAATCAAAGAGGCCATCTCACAAGCTCCAACTCTCATTAACCTAGATTTCTCCAAGGATTTCATCCTCTATGCATTTGGAGGTGATGATACTATTTCTGCAATTTTGGTACAACAGAACAAAGATAATGATGAGCAGCCAATTACTTTCTTCAGCCAAATCCTGTAGGACTATAAGGTGAGATATTCTTTCATTGAGAAGCATGTTCTTGTAGTAATTAGGATCTTGAAGAAATTTAAGCATCTAGTTTCAAACAACAAGGTTCAACTACTGGTTTCTCATGTGGGAGTTAAAGACTTCCTCCTCAATAAAGACTTGAATGAAAAGAGAGCAGGGTGGATTACTCATGTCATGGAGTATGACATTGAGATCAAAGTCACTAAGTTGGTCAGAGGAAAAGGATTGTGTGAGCAGCTGGTCTTGAACAAACAAAAGGAAGCATGCAATGAGAAAGAGGTTTTTTTGGCATTGCAAGATAGCCATGAGCAAGGAAGCATTCAAGAATAAAATGATGATGTCCTCACTCCTTGCTGGACCCAATACATAATGCACTTCCTACACATAGGCCTATGCCCTCTCGAGATGAATAAAACCAAAAGGAGACACTTCATATTGCAGGCTGTCCCTTATGCTCTTGTTGGTGGTGTTTTATTCAAAAGGGATGTGAATGGAGTGCTACTGAGAGGCATTGGGACAAATCAGATTCATAGAGTGTTGGAAGAGTTCCATGGTGGATCAGCTAGTGGTCATTTTGCACCAAGAGTGAAAGCTCTCAAGATCATGAGGGATGGCTATTATTGGCCCAAGATTTTTAGTGATTGTTATGCATGGATCAAGAGGTGCAAGAATTGTGAATTCTTCACAGGAAAAGAGAGACTAGCTACCCTTCCATTGCATCCAATTTCAGTTGACCAGCCATTCATGCAATGGGGTTTGGACTTCATTGGAGTCATTAACCCAAATTCAAGCCAAGGACACAAGTGGATTCTAACAACAGATTACTTCACCAAGTGGATCGAGGCGTAGCACTCAAGGACGCAAATGAATCTAGCATCCTAGATTTCTATGAGGGAATAGCAACCAGATTTGGCATACCTGCTGCAATAATATCAGATAATGCATTGGCATTCATTGGGTCCAAGGTGACTGAATGGGCTGTCAAGAATGGGATCTACCTAAGTACTTCATCAAACTATTACCCTCAGGGTAATGGCCAGGATGATTCTACAAACAAGAACTTCTTAAGGATCATTAGGAGGACTCTTGATGAAAATCAGAGATCTTGGCATACTAAGTTGAAATCAGCCTTATGGGCTGATAGGATAGCTCCTAAAAGATCTACAGGTAACTCCCCATTCAAGCTTGTTTATGGAAGAGAGGCAATTTTTCCCATGACACTTGAGTTATCAAAATTGGAACTCATGAAACAGATTGGAGTTGTTGGAGTTTGGGCCCATGGAGGTTAGGTATGCATAATTGATGGAACTCCAAGAAATCAAAATAAGGCATCCCAAGCAATGGAGAAGGATCAAGCTTTGATCAAGAAGACCTTTGATAGATCTTTCCAAGTTGGGGATCTAGTGTTAAAATGGGATGTAGATAGAGAAAAACTAGGGAGGCATTCAAAATTTGATGCCATTTGGAGTGGCCCCTACATGGTCACAAAGTGTAAGGACAACAATGCCTTCCAATTATCCACATTAGATGGTGAAGAATTACATATTCTAGTCAATGGAATCCATCTAAAGCATTGCTACTAAAGGAAATCCTCCACCTTGTACATATTAGCTTAGGTCTTCATTCCTCCAAGTGCTCATGCACATTGTTTTGTTGTAGGTTAGATTTACTTTCCCTAAGTGCTTTGGAACAAGCTTGTTGTTCCAGGAAATGTGTTTTGCAGGCCTTGCTCCAATCAGATAGTGTTTTGCCCTCCATCTTCCTCCATGCATTTTTATAATCAGTAGGGGTTCCATGCAGATATTTGATGACTTCATTCCGAATGGATTGCTTCAGAAACCGGTAACTTCATCCAGTAGGTAGATGACCCCTCTAAGTCACCAAAATTGTTATAAAAAATGAGCCCCTTGCTCATTTTTGGGCTAACTCCCTTCATTCTTTCCTCTCTTGTGCCTCAGTCATAATTTTTTATCCTTCAAGAACTCAAAACCTTTTGGAAATGGCACCATTGGATAGAGATCCTTCTCATCTTTCCAGAAAGGTAAAGTTTTCCTCCTAACTCCCTGTATTTTTGAAGTTATGGCTATGCGGAGTTTTTATGGGAAATTTTCCTGGAGCCCGACGGCCAATTAGAAGCACCACGTCAAAAATCAGGTGGTGAAGGGTGGAGGAAAATTTATAAATTTTACTAATTGTTTGTCACAATGGAAAAATATTTTAAGGGAGTTCCGCCGACCAATGGGAAGAAGCCACGTGTCCTCGGGGCTTTGATCGGCGGAGAATTTTTGGAAAATTTTCCAAAGGTAGAGGTGATGGAAAATGAAGCAAAAAGATCCTGTGACAAATAGAATCATGCTACATGTCCACATCAGGTGAAAAACAATAGGCAAGTCCACAAATAATTTTTGAAGGAAAGTCTTGTGTCCAATTGATCAAGCCACGTGTCCTCGGGGTTTCGATCTGCGAAGAATTTTTGGAAAATTTTCCAAAGGCCGAGGTGATGGAAAATGAAGCAGAAAGAGCCCACAACCAATAGAATCATGCCACATGGCACCAGGATGGTGGGGTGTGGAGATTTTTGGGAAAATTTTCCCAAATGTAAAAAAGTGGGAAAATTTCAAATTTTCAGCCCGCCAACCCATTTTGGCCCTGTTTTGCCCTAAATTTTCAAATGAGCATAACTTTTGATCCAGAGCTCGGTTTTCACGTTCTTTATATCAATGGAAATATGGTGAAATTATCTACATTATTACAAGGTCAATTTTTATTTTGGTGGAGTTTGGAGAGATAAAATTGGAAAACGCCTCTGGCATGTGGAAATCAACAGAAATGACATTTCAACCACCATTTTTAATGAAGAATGGCTCGCATTCTCTCCCAGCATGGTGAAAAATGTTAGGGAATGGAATTTTAAGGATGCCCATGTTATTTTATTGCATTTTTGTTGGTGGTTGAAGCTGCTCTCATGTTTTCCCATGTTTCTCTCTCCTGAGCTCGAATGGGCATTGTTAAAAGCCAAATTTGGCTCATTTTGAAAGGGTTGGACATTTTTATGTTTTGCAGGCTCCCTCTTTCACCCTAGAAAGTGATTTTGTGGAATACTAGACCTTTTTCAAGACTACAACATATTTTTTTCCTTTTTGTTGATGTAATGCATGTATTTTGATATTGGAAATGACAATGCAAGCTCTGTGAATGAGTTTCAGTCCTCTTCTTGTGTTGTTTGATTTATCCATGATCTTTCATTACATTTTATCAATTTGTGCATGATGTTTTGCTACATTTCTATAATTTGTGTCAATTTTCAGAAGTAAAAATGCTCACCACTCCTTTGGTGCATCACCTTATTAGCATTAGTTTTAATTATTTTGCATTCTCTATCTCTATCCCCTTGGAATTTATAGTAGGATTTTGAGTTTAAACCTCTACAATTTTCAAGTAATACACCTGATCAGAGGAGTTGAGGAACTAGCCTCTAACCTAGAGATTCTTTTCCCACTTTTACAAGTCCCACACTTGGGGAAAATATTCAATGTTGTGCAATCACACTAGATGCTAAGATGTCAAACTAGAAATCTAATAGAACATCCAGAGGGTGCTGCTAATTTGCACTAATAGGAAGACCTGCAGGAAGAGTGGTACTTAGAAATGTAGTACCTTGATGGAGTACTTATGGGGAAGGAATGGGTATCTCATATTCTTAAAATGGTTGTGAGTGATTATAACCATCGAATGAAACTAATACATGCCAAATTTTGACAAAGAGTGTTTGAAAGACTAAAGAAAGAACTCTGGAGGGAAAGGCCATATATGATGATGAGGGAGAGTGTATTCTACAAAATTTTGGGTTGCTCTAGTTCTATGAGTTATCATACTTTGGAAATCCTAAGTGCTTGTACTAATGGTTAATGTCATATGTCCATGAATAATTATTCTACTTTCTTGGAAGAAGGATGTGCCTAACTATGGAAATTATTTACAAATATACTAGACTTTGAAGCACAAGTGTAGAGCTTCCCTAGACTTAGATGATGTGGATGAAGTGAAGAATACTACTAAGGAGTTCAACTATCAGTGAGACAATCGTGGGATGGACATTCAAAAACTTGATGACTTTGTTATGAGGATAACAACACACCTGCTTACAAAGTTGAATGGATAAGAGTGATGGGGCCAAGTAAACAAATGATGGTTGCATATTACTAGGAAGATTATGTAGGGAACAATATACAACCTCATAGGATTTGTAACTAAAGATATTATTGAGGAATCCCGTGTAGGTGAAAAAATCACTTTTGGGAATATTCATTGTTGGTAGTATTTTCCGAGATTGGTGTGTCGATGGACCCAATGATAAGATATGGGAGTACCTTGAGGAATCTAAATTACATGTAGAAATATTTTATAAGGACACATGTGAAAATATAACTCCTACATACAAGGTTCAGGGAGATAGGTGGTGCAAGAGGATGCATAATGCATTTGGGGCGAGTGATGCATTCCTAGTGAATTACCCACATAGCTAGAGGGAAACACATATTTTGTGGTGTATCAAAATTTCTATATTTTTCGGTTAGAGTTGAAGGATAGAACTAAAATTCCTTGGTTTAAGTTAATTTTTTTCCCTTCACGACCAAATACTTCCAAACTGTTGTGAATAAGTTTAAAGAAGAAAGTAAAGTAATTATTGGATTGGATAAGGTCGATTATGAGTACCATACTTTGCGTCAAATGCTTGTCTACCCAAAGAAGAGTGCATATGAAGAAAGAATGATATAAGATGATATCAACATGACAAGTTCAGGTTACCTTGTCAATAGTATGAGTAATGGTTACAAAAATTTATATATATCTAAAGCCAAGCATGGTTATGCAAAAGTAAAAAGAAAATTATTTGACAATCCCCGAGGATCCAATACGGAAGAAGAAAGTTAGGCGTAAGAGAGCGCACCAAAATACCCCTCCTATCGGTGAGGTGAAAGAAGGGAGTGAGGATGAACCCTTGACTAAGAGGGTGACTATGAAAAATAATCCTATGTACAAAGAGTCCGAGCGAGGACAAGCTCAAGGAGGAATTCTGCAAGAAACAAGCCCCCATTCGGGAAGAAATAGAAGGTGTCTAGTGAGGACACAAAAATGCGAGGAAGAGAGGGATGAAGAGGAAATTATACATCCTATCCCTTAGATACATGATGTTGAAGAGTCTCGACATAGAGGATCATATCAAACATCATGAGGAGAACTCGGTGATGTAAGTGGAGATGAAAGGGGTCAATGATTCCACCACCCATACTTTGGAGGAAAGGAAGGAGCCAAAATTTGACCACGCGATTGAAACCGAAGTTAAGTGCTAGATGTAAAAGGAAGTAGTATGCATTGTGGAAGATGAAGGCATGCACGGAGAGGTGGAGAAGAGTGAATATAAAACATGAGGATTGAAGAATACCCTTACTTTAAGTTTTCCAAAGGGTACCAGGGAAGAAGAGAGGACCAAAGCATACACCTCGGGGATTGATGATACAAAATGACGATGATCTCGAATAAGGTGTTGAATGCATGATTTGAAAGCATAGTGTCCATAGAGGAATTGTTATGTTGGTTATTTTTCAAGAAAGAAGAATATTTTCCATGCACCAGAAGATGCTCTCCTAGGTGTTCCAAGAATATATGGAGGAGCCAAAGTTCAAAGTTAAGAAGTAATCACTAATAGATAACAGATCTAAAGTGCACTCTAGGAGAATCATAACTGATAATAGAATCCTAGTAGTTGATAGATGAGTAAGCGTGTAATGCACTCAACAAGCTATCAATAGAAGTCAAAGCTAGAATTTATGATAAGGAGTACAAAATAAAGAACATGCACAAAGAGATTGAAGAGAAGGATAGGAGATCGGGGAATGAGAAAAAGAGATAAAATAAAAACATAAAATCATTGCGCAGCTTAAAACAAGAGGTGTAAGAAGAAAAGGGGTGGACATGCGCCGCGTATAAAAAATGTTGAATGTATTGAAAATGTGATTACACTTGCATGCACAGACTTGGCAGTCAAGTTTAGCCCAAGTATGAAACAACCCTAAATTACTTAGAGGATTTATCATGCATGATCACCCAAAACATAGGCTCTTGCTATTGAGTCTATAGTAGATGTATTGGCATGGCGAAAGAAACATGATAGGGAACAAATTGAAGGACACCTTGTGTAATACAATGCATTGTATGATGAAATAAAAGTAGTTGTGTAAGTTACAAAGGTGGTCTATGATAATTGTGAAGATTTTGAGCATGTTGTGGGATTGTTGGTTGTAAGGGACAAAGTAGAGTTGAAATATTTCCAAGCCAAGAATAAAACTAATAGGGTGGAATGGGAAAGGATCTTGGCCGAGGTAGAGAAAAAATAGAAGTAAGAAGTTTGCTGAAAAACTTTCTTAAGGAATGATCAAGGAACTTTTCCTCAAAACGTGTGCATAATAGATGCATTGAATGATGCATAAAAACATATGGAAGCATTAATAGAGAAAATGAGGGGGAAATTGATGAGTTAACTCTTGTAGAGGTACATGCTATTGTAGATAATGCACCGGTGTAAGAAAGCAGGGAATTAGAGGAATGGAAAGAGTTGGAGAAAAATTTGATTAAATAATTTCCATGTATACTTCCTCCTAAGGTGGATTGATTCTTTAGCACAAGCCTTTTATTTATTCTTTCATTCTCAAAGAAGGTTCTTCATTATTTTGCGTAAAAATTTTGAAGTTGTGGAGGACAGACAACATACCTAATGTGGGGTAATGTTGGACAAGAAAAATTGACTAAGTACTAAACTGGACTAGTGCATGTAACATAGGTGAGGAAGGAGCACACAAGGGAGGAATGAGTAGGGATTGCGTGTGGGACTGTGCATGAAGACCAAGGACTAAGCCATTTTTGTAAGTAGTCTAAAAATAGGAAAGGAAAATGAAGTACTACTCAAATACGGGATAAGGACATGAAGACTTGGTGGCCACCCAAGGTTTATTTTAGGAGAATGAACTTACATCTCGAAAAAATTCATGATAGATAATAATAGGATTAAGGAGAAGTCTATCTTTAGGATTAGTCTATTATTAGGCTTGTTAGGAAAGCATGAATGATGTCTATTTTGAGCATGTAGTCTATTTTAAGATGCATGGGAGGTGAAGGGAAAGTCCCCACCCCTATATGTATACTAGTTATAACTCATTATTTTAGTCAGTAGGTATTGTAATAGAGTTATGTTGCTTTGATGTTCTGGCGTGCATGACTCTCTGGTGACTCTTGCTATGTATTAAAATTATATTATTTAATATCTTCATTATTAATGGATTATTCTTGATGGATTCTAGTAATTGATACGATTGATTATGGTGAACACATAGTGCAATTGATCATAGTAATGATCCGATTTGTTATTTTTTCTAGTTTGTATAATGGTGAATGTTATGACCTATACTTGAATATATGATATGTTAATGATTAATATGAACACGCATGCTAACATCTCAAAAATATTTCATAAAGGAGGGACTTGGTAGCTTTTTGGCTTTGGGTGAGCATTCAGATCTATCTGGATGAAGTGCATGTCCACCTAGGAATTTGAGTGGAAATAAAATACTACAATGTGAATATAAGACCAACCTTTATTTTTTTATTGCACAATGAATTTATCACCATGATTATGAAAGAATCAAGATGGTTAACCCATATGCGCATGAAAAAAACACACACATAAAAATAAAAAATAAAAAGGAAAATTGACCTAATATATAGAATAGATACAAGCATTAGGGTTATGAAGGAACCAAGATGTAATCACACTATTTTCAAGTGGTCCAAAAAATAAACATCAACACTGCAACATAACTTCGAAAAAGAAGACAATTATGTATGCCCCTAATGCATGCCACAATGATGAGTATGTTGATGTAAATTCCCCTAAGGTAGGTATAGGATCGGACTAGAAGAGCGAGTATACTTAGAATCTCCTCATGAAACTCTTATTGGATTCATTTTACAAATTATCTGAGAAAAATTCCCGGGTGAAGTTATATCGCAAAGGAAAAATAATTTTGTGACTTTCCACAAATAGAGTTAAGAACCATGCAAAGGAAATAAATTGATAGTTTTAATATTGGAATGATCACTAGGGTAGTAGATAATAGTAGGACTCTATCAAAATTGTGTTAAAATGTTGAAATATTCACTTCAAGGTTTTTCCAATTATAGGATTTTTGTGATAAGTGAATGTTTGTTCAAAAAATGTTATGATTTTTCTAAATTTTTTGATGGTTTTACAAATTTTTACAAAAAATTGATGCAAAGAAGATGAGTGTCGTGTTTTATACACATAATTTATTATGGATGAATGATTTTGTTGAAAGCATAAAACACGCATGTTAAATAAAGCCAATATGAACAGGAATGAACTACATTGTATTCATATTTATGACCTTAGACCAACATTTTAATCCCATGTGTGTCATCCTATCACCCAAATGGGAGGCTGGCACTCACCTAAGGCACACACAAGTGCCAAGCCCCTCTTTTATGTGAGTCTTTTGAGAATACATTAATCAATTACATAAAATTAGAAAAAGGGTAAAGAAACATGCATTCATTCTAAGAACTTAAGATGAGGCATTATATTAATGCATCCATTCAGATAACAAGAGAAATATCAAACAGATAATGATATTATTCATAATATAAAGAAGATGAATTAGGTTTACACCCATGAACAATGTATATTTAGAAAAAAACCATATATTCCTCATTGATCTTAGTTCAATAACCACATTATATTCCTTAAGGCCATAACAGACCAATGTATCAATGCAGATAAGACTCATGCATCAGAAATCCTAACCATGCTTCCCATATTACAAAAATGATCATAGACCCATCCCTCTAGATATGTCATCTCTCCTATAGCCCTCCTAATGAGAATCCATAGAACCCATTACTATTTCTACAGAGCTTTGCCTCTTCAATCACTATGTGATGCCAATGACCACACACTTTTCTCAAAGATCCATCCATTCCTTCTACCTGAGCATCTCTATATATATATTTTTCATCCACCGCCATAAATTCTTGAAGTAATAGATTGGTTTCCAAGTGTCCATGTGGTCTTTAAATGCAGCATGCTTCTTCCCATTTGATCTCTCCACTTCCTGCAATGATTTCTTTTTGAATCCTTTAATCACATGGAATATTCCTTCTTTGACCACCGAGTTGCTAGGCTAATAACTTATCCACTCTGCATGCTCATTTGGGTCATGTTTATCTCGTGTGCTACTAGGAATGTCAAATATGCATAAGTATCGGCACCCTTTGCTTTTCATATCACATGCACCATGGGTTTTACTAAACCCTCCTAAAACCCTTGTCTTGTGTACCTTCACCTCGCGCTTCATTCTTCATAAAGGTCCTGTAGCATCCATGCACCTTCTTATACTTAGAAAATATTCTCGAGGCCCAACATACACCAAAATTATATGTGAACTAGGATGTAGAGACGTTTCCTACAATTGGTCTACAAAAAGGTAAACAAAGTACAATAAACAACAAACCGAAAAAGGAAAATCATCATCACGATGTCGAAAAACTGCAACAATACAACATAATTTGTAACAATGTCTAATGACACTCTAAATGTGTTCCACATCTAATAATGGACAAATATGAATTCCCCTAAGTGATATTTTATAATGCTATAGGATTATTTCGGGCCAAAGAGTGGAGTGATACTTAGATACTCAAAAATAACTCTTCTCGGATCCCATTGAAGTGTGATCAGTATTGGGTTTAATCCAATTTTCCCAAAGAAAATTTATATTGGGAAAGGGTAATTGATTACCTCGAGCATAGATATACACCACGGGAAGAAAAGTGATTAGTGAAATATGATCTAGAATGATCATGAGGAGTGTCGTCAAATGGAAAAATTATTGAACTGTGTTATATAGTTGCTGAAATTTGGTCAAACATTATCTGAATGTTTTGGTTTTTTGGACAAGTTTATATTATTTTTGTCATTTTTGAAACATTTTGAATGTTTTAGGTTTTGAAACATATTTGAATGTTTTTTTGTATTTTGTGAAATATATTTGAATTATTCTATATTTTTTTGAAACATATTTGAATGTTTTTATATTTTGAGAAACATATTTGAATGTTTTTAATTTTGAATATATTTTAATGTTTTTGTATTTTATGAACCATATTTTAATGTTTTTATTTTTTTCTACTCGGTAAAAGGGTTACATAGTCTAAACTCATATTTAAACAATTGTAAGCATTTAATTCCATTGGAAAAATGTAGATGACGTAATGATATGACGTCTCACTCTATTCGTGACTCCACACAACTAGGAATATGTGAGGGCTCATCACCAAGACCTAAGAAGGACGTGAGATTGAGGTGAATAGTGAGATGAAAATGGTATGATGGATACTAAGAAATAAGGTGTAATAATGATCCATGTGAGAAATATGTAACGCATATCCGGTCAAAGTATCCGATCGATTCTAAGATGATTTCACTTTATGGGTTTTGAATAGACATAGATCTGTAGATGGCCTACTAATTGGAAAAATACGGTTGAAGGAATAGTTGTCTATATTAACATGATAAACTAAATTACTTCTTGGGATGTATATGATCAATAAATTTTGATTCAGATTAATAAAGGTGTTATTGATTAATTGTTTCTTGAAGGACTCCCTCCATGTTTCCCATGCCAATAGTAAGAGACAAGGGCTCAACACCGAGGAAAAAATGTAATCGAGTAAGGACATCTTCCTTCATTCCTAGTATCATACTACCAGTAAGAAGTATGGGATCGTCACCAAATATGGTGAAGGATGAAAGGTGTAATGATTGATTTATATTTTTGTATTTTATGATTGATTTTTCCTTGTATGTTGATAGTGTTCTTATTGGGAAGGAACATTTTCCCCCCAAGTTTCAATCTCATGTGACAAGTAGGACATAAGGGTTCAACACCATAGACTAAAATGGGAAGTCAAAAAGACTAGGTAAAGAAGTTTGTGCTTTATGCTAAATAGAGAGCTTATTTGAAAGGAAGAGTTACCATCGGTAAGCTTCATACAAAACCACAGTAAAAATATATGAAATGGTAGGAACCATAACAGGATGAGACACATAATTCCAAATAGGAATAGGGTTAACCTATTTCATTGAAGGTGAAGAGTGTGAAGATATGATAATATTATGATTAAAATATCTTCCAATAGATGAAACAATTAAAATTGTTTGTTACATGAGTTAACCATGCAAGTTGAATTCCATAGTGCGAGAGAGAACCTGTGGAAGAAGATATTTATGCTTATAGGTTTTGATGTTCAAATAATGCTTTAATGATGGGTTGGATATGAATTTTTATTATCTTTTTATGCTTTTTAATTTTTCTAAGTTTTGGTGGATGAAGGTTTGTAATGGAATCATCAAGAGAGAGGTCCATGTTTATGAAAGTGAAATGGTCTTGATTTACAAGGATTAGGTGGATGAGATCTAAGTCAACAGAGTGATTCAAACAATTCGATGAGTCCTAGAATATGAGACTTGGGCAGATAAGATCCAAGTCAAAGGAGTAGCTAGAAGGATTTTCAATGTATCCATGATTGAAGTAGTCTTGATTTACAAGACTTGGGTAGACAAGGTCTAAGTCAAAGGAGGGAATATGAAGATTCAATGAGTCCTGAAGTACGAGACTTGGCTGACAAGGCCCAATTCAAAGGAGGGAATCAAAATATTTTTGATGAATAATTTATTGAAGTAGTCTTGATTTACAAGACTTTGGAAGAAGAGGTCCAAGTCAAAGGAGAGAATAAAATGATTTGATAGGTCCTGAAATATAAGACTTGGGCAGAAGAAATCCAAGTTAGCGGATGTATGATTAGATAAGTCTTCGATGGGATTAGAAGACCTATGTGATGTTAGAGAGAAGTTGTCAATGTGGAAAATATGTTGAGATTCATATTCACCTATGAGCTAAATGATGAGAGGAATGTAGGATCAATCCCTAGATGTACACCCGAGGCTCTTTACAGGTCATTGAGAGAAAATATTAAATGTTTCTCCTTTGTGACTATAGATTAATTGATTTGAAGAAATATTTGCAATTAAATCTTTAAAAGGTTGTATAAAGATATTCCTGGGTATACATAACTCATGGAGTGTACGCATGTAAATTTATTGAGACTTAGGAATCATCAATGAAGAGATTCTTGCATGAGTGATTTTTTGAGAGATTATGGGCACATGAAGCTGCATTGTCACATTTGTCCAAACTTGTTATGGTTTTGTTTCTACAACAAGACTATAGATGTTAGGAATATGAGCCAACAGTGAAAGAATAAAATCAAGAACAATAGTTCTTAATGATGGGCCCTATTTTGTAGAGTCTACAATTATATCAAGGGTTAAAAGGGAGTATTGAAGGAAGGTCAAGCTCTTGTTTGATGTTGGAAGGTTGTTGTCCAAAACAAGATCAATGTGTATATGGACTAATGGAAGAAAATATGTAGAAGAGATACTTGAAGTTTTTCATTGTGATCACATTGAGTGGTATTATGTACATGATTTTGGAAAACATTTAACTCTAGTTGAGAAGTTGTGGTAGTTGATGTATTTTCAATTGCAATAGATTTTCTATCATGATCTATAAATGTTTCTCCATTTTCAAGTAATTCTTGGACATAATGACAAAGACTTGAACAATGATCAATAGAGTGGCCTTCAATGTAGTGGTATTCATAATATTTTGATTCATTATACCACTTAGGCTTGGGTTTCCCATTATAAAAGGGTCTTGTTATTGGATATTTCATCATTCTAGTTGTTACTAATTGATAAAAAACACTAGAGATACTTTCTCTTAGGGCGTAGACTCACGTTTGACTTTAAAGGGAGTAGTGTCTTCACCGCTTGTATGATTGAATATTTAGTTGATTGTTCATGTATGTTGTGCACATGTCAATTATCTATGACATCATCATTGACAACATTGCGGTTGCGGTTGATATACCTAGATTTATCATGATGAGTGCTAGTGTTGTTGTTAGTATGGCTATTGTGATGAATGTGCCCATTATATTTATAAATATGTTTCATTAAGCATTTAGTAATGAGGTATTTTTCTATTTGAGTTCCCTTTGCAACATGGGAATTGACTTACTATTCCTCTCCATCATTCTAAGAATTTTGCAAAACTTTTGTTTGAGCTGTTGGCAAGAAAATTTGTCAAGTGGAAAAATTTGTGGGCTCTGGGAATCTAAGTCCCTCTACTTAAATGGTGCAGCTTCCATATATGCATGCACAAGTAAGGTGAGTTTTATCTGGGTTGGCCTTGTGGTCGGGGATCCAACAAGGGCACTCCACTAACCCTGTGGAAAAATATTATAGATACCTATAAGAGAGGAATTTTCTAGGAGAGTGGGAAAGGGAGTGAGAATGTTAGATAAGAGAACTAATGCTACAAGTAGAAAATTAGAGTCTTGCATACATCAGTTAGAAGTTTCATCACATGCATTAAAATTAAGAAGAAACAACTCTAAAAATAGCAACAAGACCAATTAGAATTTATGAGCACAAAGTATCAATAAATTCCTCAGTCAAAAGAGGGCTAGAAACTCCTTCTTCTTGTATTGATGCTTAAACAAAATTTGTACATAGTATGAGAATAGAGGAAATTTGAGAATGGGGGAATGGAATAATTTTCTATCTCTTTGATTTTTCACAAGGATCTCTCTCTCATGAATTCACAAAAATAGCTAAGAAGACCCTCAAATGAGGAGTGCATTATAATTTATAGAAGAGGAAAAACTCTTCATCTTCTCAGTGATTCTTCATATACCCCCAAAATCTCTTCATATGTCTCAACATGACTTAAGACCCTTCAACTTTTTAGGAAAACATTAAGTCCATTTTTATAACATAAAGTTGACTCATTACATTAAGAACATTAAGACATGAAAAAGTGCAACCCCAATGTAAAATTAGAACATTGAGGAGAGAGATAAATTTAGGGGAGAGAAGAGAGAGAGAGAGAGAGAGAGAGAGAGAGGAAGAAGAAGAAAGAATCATTCCGATGAAGAATATGCTCCTATTGACTCTTGGAAAGATCTTCCTGATTGACCCTGATACCTTTTAACCCTTTACGATAAATGATTTTATTATGTTGTGGATGGGTTACTGCAGGCAAGTTATTTGGCTGCAGGTGAGAAACTACCTCCACATGACCCATAAACACCATGAACTAAATGTTTAGAAACACTATTGAATGGAACCTTTTGTGACCACTAGTGATGCTGATGAAGATCCCTTCTGAAAATACTGAAGCTTTGCAACAAATCCCTCCTGAATCCCTGCAATAATCACAAATAATGATTGATGCATGAAATGAGTGTTGAAAGAAACTATTGAGATCCATGTTAGTGACCTCATTATCACCTACTTCCACATATTTTGATGATAAAGACTACACTAGTTTCCCCCTTGTGAATCTGAACTTCATTATTTCTTGACACTTACTATATTTGGAAAGTGTAACTATTTTTGTTATTGTTAATATTTTTCCTCTTTGGTCCCCAAATGGTGATGTCAACTTGGATGTTCAATTCTCGGTACATTCCCTTTGTGAATTCTGCACTCAAGAATGACTTACTATTTTTAGTAAGTGCATATGAGACAACTTACTATTTTTGGTAAGTGTACAAGTTAGCTTTTTCCAACCTCAATCGGCTATGGTAGCTTGAACTCCTTCCTCATATTATATTCCTCTCACCTTCTGGACCAATCTTCTAATTTTAGCAGGTGCTTTTGGGACCACTTACTATTTTTAGTAAGTGTCAATTTCAGGTCGAGGTGACCTTTTCGATGATTTTTGCTTGCAATAAATCCTCTGTGTTCATCGTCTCCTTCGCACCTTCTTCAGATGATGGCTTACCTAAAATAATAGTCTCACATGTAGGAAGGCCTGTTATTTTCAGTAAGTATGATTCATTGGCTGGATTATAGAGGAATTTATTTTTTTTGATATGATATAAGTCCAATATCAACCCCCTAAAATTTTAGACCTACCCACTTGCTAGTTTGTGAGATTTTAAAATTTGAAATTTCTTACCTAACAATGGCTACGGACATGGTAGCCATTAATGGAGCTAAAAAATTAAAGGTATGATTATCCCTCTCATATTTTGATAAAAGTTATATTTTTGTGGTGGGTTTTTTCTTCTTGTTCTATCGGTGAATTTTCTCTTCAAACCGATTGTCGGTTTGACAAGAAATTTGATTTTGTCTTCATTGTGCCAAGAGGGAGATTTATTTTCTGTGAACAATTATTTGTACAAATGGGAGATTTTTTGCTGATGTTTTAATGGACTTTGAGAATGATGAACATAAAAATAAATGGATCTTCAATTCATGCCCTGGTTTGCAAGATATGTTGATTTCTTTGTCTCACGGCAATGAGGGTTTTCAGACGAAGATCTTCATTTTTCTCTTCTGTTCTTCATTCCTCGATCAGTCCTTCCTTTGAGATCACTATGATTTAATGGTGTGATGGACTTGATGGAGATGTTTGGAGTGCAAAAATGGTGGCAAGAAGTTCTAAACAAGAATGGACAGAGCTATGGTAGGGTGTGAAGCTATGAAGAAGAAATGGAGGGAAAAAATGCTAAGTGTTGGATTTAAAGTTTTCAAAAACACATACCAAGGGTGGGGCACATTTTTATGTCCTTGATGTAACTTTATATAAATTGATTAAAGGGTCATAAAATTGCACATCGTTCCTCCTCATGACACTTTTCAATCATCCAATGGTTGAGTATTTGGGCTAAAGAGCTTGAGAAAAGCACACAGGGCCCGAAAATTGGATGTATTAAGGACCATGATACATACATGGGGCTGAGCACATTTTACTATCCCCTATGTCCCTAAAGGTAAAGGAACAAAATGGAAATCAGTTTTCACATCACGTCTAGAGCTAACACTTGGTGGACACTTGACAGCTGAGCATTTGGCTCCAACTAGCTCCTTGGGGATGGACATTGCACTGTAGAAGGTCGTATTGATAACCTGGGGGCCAAAAGGGGTTGGGAAAATTTTCATGTACCTCATGTCCCTTTTCCAAAGGGATAAAAGGGTCATCATTTTCACATTGTGCTAGGTTATGATACTTTTCACGAT
Source organism: Taxus wallichiana var. yunnanensis (assembly GCA_018340775.1). Taxonomy (NCBI): domain Eukaryota; kingdom Viridiplantae; phylum Streptophyta; class Pinopsida; order Cupressales; family Taxaceae; genus Taxus; species Taxus wallichiana. The sequence goes on from CM031244.1 coordinate 278,618,169, forward strand.
CTCGAATGATTGAGGGGATATGCTCCATGAAGTACCTAAGGTTGAACTGGTAATGCAAAGGGTTCCATGGGTGACCAGAGGGAAAAATAGGGCTGGGAACATTTTACTTTCCCCTATGTACCTTTTCTTAAGGGATGAAAGGGACATCAAAATTCTCCAGGCTCCTAGAGCTAACACGTGTCCTCTTCAAAATTGACTAACTCTCAAACTCTTACCTTGAGGACAACTTGTGACGGCGATAACTTGAGCTCCCGATGGAATTTTTGGTGAAATTTTATATGAAATTGATTGAAAATGGAATTATAAATCCAATGGTGGGGGTATAAAATCTTGATTCCTCCATTTAATCCCTAAAAATTGTATTTTGTTTCTAGCTCCCTTGATGAGCATGGGAAAAACTAGATATAAACCTATTATGCCAAAGTGTTGTGAAAAATATGATTTCACCATCTTGTATAGATCTGAATTCCCTTTTCACTGATGTATTTTTTATCTCCTAAATCCTTCCGAGCTCTCAGAATCTCTTCCCAAATATCAATTTTATTTTTGGCCTTGTGTACAACCTAAGCATGAGAACCCTGTTTCGATGAATCTTCCCAACTCCTCCAAATTTTTCTTAAACTTTCAAAAATAATTTCTTTGATGCTATTATACCTTCAATTCATCTCCATGTTGATTTTTCTCCTCTTATTCACTCTAGGAGGTTGCGCCAATCCTAGGAAGGCCAGTAGTAGCCCTCCCCAACACTGCCCAAAACTAGCATTCTTCAAGAACTCCTAAAATCAACTAGGGGGATTGAATTGAATTTCATAATTCACCTAGGGGACTGAGTTAACATGCAATAGGGGGCCATTGGACTTACTAGGTAAGGCTGATGCTGAGGATGGGTAGACTTGGGGTGTCTTGGAAAGGTAAAACTTGAAAATTTTGACACAGGGGTATCGTTGTCATGCTCGAAAATTATAAATTTTCATGTTTCACATTTGCATGAAAACATATAGCTCTAGCTTGGGGACATGTTATGGACTGAGCATAGTGAATAAATCACATGAAGAATCCCATAATCTCAACTTTACAATATAATGACCAGTGCCTTATCCATCGGTCCCTACATAGTCATGTATAACTTACAAGAGAGAGATGACTGTATGTACCTAAAATTGTAAGGTAATGTACTGTCATAACAATGTAACACGTGCCCCAATGATGATACAAGTCTCCTCGCAAGGTGTTTGGGATCTGGAAAATCTCTCCAAGTGTGCATTAACATCCTGCATGCCCCTCTTAGCCCCCGCGTGCTTTATTTCTTTCCTTTTCCCCTCTTTTCTTAGCCTTTTTCTCTTCAGTAACAAAACTGCCGACCTGATTGGGTGGTGGTCCTTTACACATTTTCCAAAAAGCTATTTTAACATGACTCACATAAATTCAATGTTTTACCAGCTTTCTTTCACCGCCATAAGCTTGCATTTATGATTCTGGTTCCCTGGAATAGTGTTTTGCCATTGTTTATAGTTTAAGAGTTCCATTTGGCTTTTACCTTGGGTAAATGCAAATGCTATAAATAGTTGGCTTGTGCTCAAGAAAATGGCCCCTCATTCACTTCTCATCTTCTCATTTCAGTAATTCAGTCTTTTATTTTGCTTAGGATTCATAGTTTAGTTCATTGCATGCTTAGTTAGCATTGTTTTACTGTTGGTAAGCCACAAATCCATCTTGTGCAAGAAATGCTGTTATTTCATCCAATCCATTGGAGTAGAATAGCTTAGGAAGCCATTAAAGTTGTAGGTTTTTCTCCTCAAACAGGAATAGTTTCAGGTTCTGGATGCTTTATGTTGCATGACTCGCAATAGATCCCGCTAGGAATTGCATAAGCCAAGCTCTGTACTCTTGCGCTATCCCTCTCCTACTCGCATTGTATTCAGTCTGTGTCTTGAGCTACCTTTGTCCCAATATCTACTTCTATTGATGCTAGCATTACATGCTTTTCTGGATCCATGTGAACATGAAGGAACGAGGAGATCACACTAAGGGGACAAGATCACACACACCATCGGATTCGCCACTGTTCTGTAGAATCCAGGTTCTAGCTTTCAAAGTTCTAGTTAGAATCATATCAAATAGAGTAGTTAATTGCTTTATTTCAGTAAATTCTATTCTCGATATTGCCAGGGAAGCTGTGGGGATTGATAGTTTCTAAGAAACTATGATTCACTCCTCACTTCTGAGGTAGGATCGAGAATCTTGCAAATAGATTAGATAAGCTATTTTATTGTTTAGAATAGATCTACAAATGCACATGCATAAAATAACTACACTCGGTTATTTTGTTTTTTTAAATTGATTATTTTAGTTGTCATTTCTAGATATTTTAAATAGTTGCTTTCTTAAATTCATAAAGTTCATCAGAAAACACAAAAAATAGAGAAATCATATATAGATATATTTGACATAGTTAAGTTTCATTTCTTGTAGTTCATGTTACTTTGTTGTTTTTGTATGACAATCACGGGACCTAGAGAGCCCAGAGAATACGTATTCGAGCCAATCGTGCCTCAACCCAATATCATCACAACGATAACTGATATAGATCAAAATCTTAGGATTCAAGTCTTCTCGAACAACGGTAAGCTTGCAAGAAATCAATTCCCAATTGAGTGGGTTAAACGTAGAAGATGACCAAGCACACACATTTTGGTTGAATCAACCGAACTACAGATTATCCTAGGCAACATTCATATGACTGTAGAAGGGTTTGAAAGAGAACAAACATTTGGTTGTGATCCTTTGGTCCCACAACCAAGCGCAGGAGAAAATCTTCTAGATATAGATACCACCTAAGAATCCAGTTGCATGAATGCTTATAAGATATTATGAGAAAATCACACAGTTATTGATCCTAAATATAGAAGTTGAGAAAGCATATGATTACTAGATACTAGGGATTAGGACTTGATTTCACGCATGACCATAACAAGTCCACAACAACTAAGAATCTACGGTTGTGACCTCTGACAAATCCTGTGAGCCCAGCGAATCCATAGGAGAATTAGACATAGACACTGGCCTACGCACACTAGTATTCCGGTCTACCCCACTTCCACCTATCATCATCGAACAATTATCCTTGCTAGACACAACAGCTAACAGAGCTAGGGAATTCTGGACTAGGCCAAAGAATCATCCATAGAATTGGTTATATTTACCATCCACCATATGACCCTGTCCAGAGAAATACATGAAACTATCTGGGTCATTTTCCATGTATTCCACAACCTATAGATCGAATCATGCCAGAACTCAATATTGATTGGAGCCTTCGACGGTCATCCTTGCTTTGGTGATCTATCACACCAGTTCAAGTTAGGAGGGCCTTCTTTGCCTTAGATTTGCAAATTCCACTAGTGCATATTTAAGACATTAGATTGCCTAACTAGTTTTTCTACATCCCATACATATTCCATACCCACCGGCTATCTCGGCACGACCTCGGGAGGTCAGGTGTGAGGAAGAGTCACTTGTAGATTCCCATGCTCGCATGTCACTTTTCCATCGTACAAAATTGGTGAACCCGACGTGAACAAACAACTGTTTCACCTTCTGTACCTCATTAGCCTTCACATCAGCTTCACCACCAAAATTGGTGAACCCGACGTGAACAAACAACTGTTTCACCTTTTGTACCTCATTAGCCTTCACATCAGCTTCACCACCAAAATTGGTGAACCCGACGTGAAACTTCCTACTTTCTAGTTTGGAGTCATATTATTACATGTTCTTCCAAGTTAGTATACTTTTCATCTTTTCCACCTCATTGGCTTTCACCATCACCTTCGCTCCTTCCCATTATTCTATGGGTATTCATATACCCCCCAAATATGTCGGATTCGATGCATATGGCAGACCCCTCTTGGGTCTTGAGGCATACTACACCCAACAAAATAGACAATCATCACCCTCACTCTCAGTATGGGGTGACAACTATTCAACTAACTAGTTGTCAACACAAACTCCAAGGATCAGATATAGCTCGTCCTTCCAAACAGAGGAGTTGGAACAACTCGCTCAAACGCAAAAAACAGAGCCTTCAGGCTCGAACAATATGACGTTCACCGGAGAATCCGGTTCATCTCCTCAGGTACTACTTAGACCACAAATTAGTAGGCAATCAGACCCATACCAAATTTTAGATGATAAACATTCGGTATATTATGCTAGGAATGAACAACGCTCTCGAAGTATGTACCCACCCATAGGAGGTCTACAAACACAACCCGAGGTCTCTTTTCAAGAAAACACTTCCATCCCATTACATATAGGAAATTCCCTCGGAGAAACTTGGCAGGGTAGTGATCAGTTCATAGTGGGGTATCATAGACCTATACAACACCATGATATACAAAAACGCCACCAAGGCAGGATATTGTGACTTCACCAAATGAAGTCATTTCAACTCTAATAGAAAGGTTAGAGGGTCGAGAACTTGCCCAAGAAAGTCAAAATTCACAATTCATGCAAGCAGGAAGTTCCAATCCTCCACACCATCCTAGCCAAGTAGATCTCCTCACAGGAGTAGGCACGTTAGGCATGACTCCTCAGTATTCACAACAAACGCCAACTAGACCCACCATCTCTAGCACTATTGCTCCTAGTCTAGTACAAAACAATCCATTCATGGACAAAGACCCACAGTCATACTTAAACATGTACTCAAAATCACCACAAGGGGATATGTTCTCCTCTCCCGGCATGTTTTCTCAAACACAAGGGCTTCCTTATGCCCCTGCCAATGCATACGCTTGTGCCATATCAACAACCTATCCCACCACTTTGCTCCCTCAACGAGCACCGTCAATGGTCGAAACATATGCGATAGGTACGTACTCGAGAATATTTAAAAGAGCCCTTGGATTTCACCATACGAAGCGTCATGCTTCCAAGACCTCTTCCCAATTTACCCAAATACAAAGGAGAGGGAGACCCAAACATGCATATCAAAGCTTACGCTACTGACCATTTGAGAACTACTCCCATGGGATGGGGTTGTTGCTAAAATATTCCCAAAAACCTTGGAAGGCATCGCTCTCAATTAGTATTATAGAATACCGAAGGCTTCCATACATTCATTCAAACAACTCATGTCAGAGTTCATCAAGGCCTTTGACATGAACAAATTATTAAGAACAGGAATCAGGGAGTTCTTACACATCAAACAAGAACACAACGAATCTGTCGCCCATTTCATCCAAAGGTGGCGTACGGTTCTTTATTCTTCGGAAAGTACTCCAAACATGGATCAAATGGAACTATGTGATTTTTTCCTTCATTCCCTTAGTAGAGAAGTGAAGGAAGAAGTCCAGAAGTTCCTATTAAGAACTTACGATGAAGTACTTGAGAGCACTCTTTGAATAGATCAAGCGGTAATTGATAGTGGTCACAAAACATATGGAGCAAATGGGAGGTTAATCACCCCCAATCTAGAACACTACAACTTATCCTACTACCACGAACGTCAATCAAGGACCTAAACTCCTTAACAAAAATCAAGGTGTAACAACAGATGGAGTAACCAACCAGCCTAAGAAGGTAAATGTTGTCAATACTCCATCGCAAATAAACAACCAACGAAACAACAAATTTACCCCAACAATCAATACAGTGGATTTTAACCATCCACAACAACAACAACAATGGAAAAATCCCATACGGGTCCAAGCCAAAATTCAACTAGGTACCAAAACCAGAATTCAAACCAAAGACAACAAACGCAAAATTTTAATAGACAACGGTTTGATCAAAAATTTGGGCCACAATACACATCAAACCAACAAACTAGGAATTAAATCCTAATTCGTATTGTGGTTTCCAAAAAATCCGGGCCATGATATTAGAACATGTCGTGACTACAATAAATTTGTGCAACGCTTGCCAGATGAACAAAGACAACTTTTCATGGATATGTTCTTGGCAGATCCTACGTCACCAACATCAAATACTTTTTCAGGTGCAGTTTCCCCTCAAAACGCACCCCTGAAGATCTTTAATGATCCACTCCCAAATCACGATAACAACAGGATAAATCTAACTAAGACGAATAAGGGTGTAATGACAGGAAATAATGATCATGAAGCCTCGACCTCGCTAAATCCATTAGTTGCGCCACAACTAGGAAGTCAACCACGACCTAAGGTAGTCAGTTTAGTGGAGTTAGATCTTTGAACTACCCGTCAAAGTTATAACAAGGACACGAGTATTTCTCTCGGCCAAGTCCAAGCCACCCACCGAGGTAGATGACATCCAAAAATCATAGTAAAACTTTGTGGGAGCCTATGATTTGATTAACGACCTAACAAAACCTTCTCGCACATTTCATTCTTAGACTTACTAAAGAACTCTCCCTACCTTGCAGGGCTGCTTTTTTAGAAGCATTAGGCTTAGGTCATCTAATTAACATCACTCCACCACCTGAAAGATAGGTAAATCATGTGGACTTTGATGTTCATCCTCTAGGGAAAGTAGATAGGGATGTCAAATTCATATTCAAGATAAACAAAATGCCGACAAATGCTGAGATCGCACACCGAGGTGATCCAGCCTTACATTTGCAAGTATGGGTTTATAACAACTATGTAAAGCATGCAATGGTTGACGATGGGGTGGCAGTTAACATAGTCCCCTTCTCTTTCCTCCAAAAGCTAGGGTATGGGGAAACCAATTGTTCCACAACTCGAAATACACTAAGGGGCTATGATAGTCTTAAAGCCACCTCGGTTGGAACTATAATATTACCGATCACCTTAGGACCCAAAACCATCTTAACTGAGTTTTATATTATAGATCGGAAACTAACTATAATATGATCCTCGGCCGACCTTGGATACACCGCATGAAGGCAATCCCTTCTACACTATTTCAAGAAGTAAGGTTTTTACATTTAGGAAAGGTATTCGTAGCCAAAGGTGATCCAAAACCATTTGATGTACACCTAGCTCACTTAAAGAAAAGACCAGGCATACACTCGGAGTTTGAACTCCCAATAAATCAACTTAATAAACCTACCAACGCAAAAAAAAATGAAAATTTGGTACCTACAATAGATCTTGAAGCTATGAGCCTAGCCAAGGTAACCCCAACCCCCAAAGATGAGGCTAACATTGTAGAAATAGTATCATTAGGAACTACTGCAAAGATCGTTGAACTGCTAGAAAATGATCTACCAATATTCTTACCATTCGATTCAGTAGGCATAGGATATTCCCTAGGCATTGGCTCTCTTCCAGCAGAGGATCTCTGTATGGTGGAAGTAGAATATACAAACACAACAGATATCCCACCATCCATATTCCCAGCTAAATATTGGACACTCCATTTTGATGGAGCTAGATGTCATTACGGAGCGGGGCAGGTGTAATCTTTACTTCCCCTGAAGGAGAAGTCTTACCTTTTGCCTTTAAACTAAATTTCGAGTGCATAAACAATGGTGCTTGAGTACGAAGCCCTTCTCCTTGGCCTCATATTAGCTAAGAGAATTGGTGTTGATAACATTAGATTCTTAGGAGACTCACAATTAGTAGCAAAACAAGTCTCGAGGTATATGAAACCAAAGCGAGCACTTACAACTTTACAAAAAAGTTATATTAGATTTAAGCAAGGAGTTTGACTTCATATTGATTGAAGCAATCCCATGAGAGAAAATCTTCTCACCGATTCAATAAAGAACTTGAATCACGCTTTTACTCCAAGCAATGAGTTAGAGGATACCCGTTTCATGGTATCCCTTCGTGATGAACCATTGATAAAGACAATGACAAATTCTCTTTTAAACGGAAATGAATCTACTATCCCAGACCATGTTGATAGTGATATGGCCACTTTGGATTACTTAAACGCCTATGCGGCACTACATCTCTCCTATCATATGATAGATTTGTCCTTAATCCCGCATTCATCTTCCTACTTTGGAAATCCCATGGTGGATCTTCCCTCACAAATGGAACCTAGCATATGCATAGTAGAAAATGGGGATGATTTGGATTTACCTCCAGCGCCACCTGAATTTGAAGAGGGTAACGCCTCTTTGATCGAAGAAACAATTGATATTAACATCAGAATGGAAGACGAGCCAAGGATATTGAAACTAGGGTCCTCGTTAACCCCAGAGGAAGTAGAAATACACACTCGGATCCTCAAAGAAGATCAGAAGGTGTTTGCATTTAATTATAAGGAAATGACAGGAGTTGTACCCCACATTACGGTGCACAACCTCGTCACTAAATCTGATGCAAAGCCAGTTAAACAAAAATCGAGACCCATGAAACCCAAGGTAGCTCTCATGGTAAAAGAGGAGGTAATAAAACTCCTCCAAGTAGGATTCATCAAGCCAGTCGATTACTCCCAATGGGTATCTAATATCATTCCCATTCTCAAGAAGAATGGGAAGATACACATCTGCATAGATTTCCGAGACATTAACAAAGCGTGTCCTAAAGACAACTTCCCGTTGCCATCCATTGATGTCATTGTTGATGTAACAACTGGGTTTGAACTTTTGTCTCTCATGGATGGATTCTTGGGATACAATCAAATCAAAATATCTGAACAAGATCAAGCTAAAACCACATTTATAACTCCTTGGGGAACTTATTGCTATGCTTATCATGCCATTTGGTCTCAAGAATGCTGGTGCTACATACCAGCGAGCTATGACATATATATTTCACGATTTAATTCATAAAATCATGGAATCCTATGTAGATGACTTGTTGGCTAAGGCCAAGAAGCGTTGTGACCATCCAGAAGTACTCCGCGTCATTCTCTCATGTCTGATAGAATACGGAGTCACGCTAAATCTAGAAAAATGTGTCTTTGGTGTAACAGGAGGGAAGCTCCTAGGTTACATCATATCGTCATGAGGGATAGATGTTGACCCAACCAAAATTTGGGCTGTCCTCGAAATGGTTCCACCTTCGAGATGAATCTGGAATTAGGTCATTTCTCGAAAAGCTGGGTGCAATCCAAAGATTCATCCCGGACTTAAGCTTTGCCATTCATCCAATCAACAATTTACTCAAGAAAGATTATAGCATTGATTGGACTGAAGACTGCAATGAAGCTTTTGATGTAGTTAAGCGTTTCCTGTTATCACCACCTACGCTAATGCCACCTAAGCTAGATCACCCGTTAATTCTATACTCACGAGCTACCAATGTCTCGCTAGCCTGCATGCTGGCTCAAGAAGATGATGACAAGAGAGAACGCATGATTTATTTCATTAGCCAAATGTTGCTTGACTATGAAACACGTTACACACAAGCAGAACGAGAATGCCTCGCCATAGTCTTTGCAACCAAATGCCTAAGACATTATATGCTAAATCAAGAAACAAGGGTCATGGTAAAAACGGACCATTTACGAACTTTCCTCACACAAGGGTCCTTATCTAAGAAGGCTGGATGTTTTATAACCTTAATGGGAGAATTTGAATTAACGTTTGTAAATCAGAAGTCGGTTAAAGGACAAATCATCACAGATTGGTTAGCTGATAACCCATTAGATGGAGGTGATCTAGTAGATTTAGATTTTCCAGATGAGTGCATATACTACATCGAAACCCGACCCTCTATCTCTGAGTGTCCCTGGTACACTGATATCATTAATTATATCATGGACCATACGTATCTAGAAGGAGCTACACCACAACAAAGAAGGTGGTTACGTATTATCGTAGCTAAATACATCATTATAGAGCAAGTGCTCTATCGGAAAGCATTCGATGGAATGCTCCTAAGATGTGTCGACATGGAAGAATCCAAGAAGATTCTCCATGAATCCCACAGTGGAATGTGTGGAGGCCACTTTGGTGGTCATGCCACCACTCGTAAAATACATCGAATGGGCTATTTCTGGCCTACTCTAGAACACGACACAGTAGAGTTCATACGCAGGTGTCATAAGTGCCAAGAATTCTCCCATGAGATCCATATGCCGGCACAAGCTCTGCAACCAATCGCTACTCCATGGCCCTTTTCTACATGGGGCCTAGATTTAATAGGGAAATTCTCTCCCTCATCCACAGACGGCCATAATTTTATAATCATGGCCACCGAATATTTTACCAAATGGGTAGAGGCTATGCCTCTTACTACTGTACCTGGTTCTGTAATCACCAAGTTCATTTTGAACCAAATCATTTACAAGTATGGTATGCCACAAATCATCATCTCTGATAATGGAACTTCTTTTAAGAATGAAGAGGTTCGCGAACTATGCAATAAATTTAAGATAAGCCATCATACGGCTTCCTTGTATTACCCTCAAGCCAACGGACAGGCTGAAGCGACAAATAAAACACTAAAAGCCATTCTCCTTAAAACGGTGAAAGAAAACAAACGAGATTGGCACTTAAAGTTATATCCGGCCTTATGGGCCCACCATACCTTAATAAGAATACCAACCGGAGCAACTCCTTTCTCGTTAGTGTTCGGGGCAGAGGCGGTTCTCCCACTCGAGGTTGAAATACCCAGTCTCCGCATTTCATTACAACGGATTCTGGATGAAGACGCTTACAAAGAAGCACGTCTTTCCCAACTAGAAAGCCTAGATGAAGCTAGGTTAGATGTTGAACAACGACATAGAGTCTATGCTGACCGGATGTGCCAAAGTGATAACAAGAAATTCTATGAACATGACATATGTGAAGGTGATCTAGTTCTAAGACTAGACAGCTGGATCGACAAGAAGACTAGCGAAGGAAGGAAACTCCGGCCTAAATGGTTGGGCCCATACCGAGTCAAGAAATACTATGGGAATAGTGCATACCTCTTATGTACGCTAGAAGGTGAGGAATTTGGTGAAACGGTCAATTCCCCGCACCTCAAGCGAGTTCTACGTGTAAGCTTGCCTACTAGCACTACTTATATATATCTACATTGCATCTTCATATAGATTAGGATCATATTGTCCGCTTGTTTCGTACACAAACAATTCAAACTTTGAAACTTTGAGTCAAAAACAAATGAATTAGATGTTCAAAATCCCAAGAGAGTTAAAATCCTAAAAACCCAGATTTTGTCTACTATGTGGCCATCTACGGGTCTAAGTCTGGATAAACCGCAAAGCAAGTTGCATCCAAAACTATGAAGTCACTCGAGTGGAGTAGACTTGTGGTGTCCTAATTTGGTTCCACCAAAGCTTTGTCTGTCTTTCATCACTATCATTTCACTACACCTCATAACTTGTGCCCTTCCCAACTCTTGGTGATAAGCCCTCGCATCTTACTAGTTGCGTGGAGTTGGGGGTAGGGGTTGGTTTTATCTCGCTCATCGTGATCGGTTTATTTTCATCACTTTGCGAAAACAAACATGAAGTATCCAAAATTTCTTACGAAACTAAGATTCAAAATCACATTATATCTATTATCATATATCAAAGATCATGAAACACAAAAGGAAAGTAAAACACTTGCATCATTTGTTCACCATTGCATATATTCTAAAAGAAACATATAAACATACATCATAGTATAGGAAACTGGAAATAGAAAGTGAGCCACGAATACCAAGAGTTTGATCCAGAACAAAAATACATATATATAAATGATCAACGTTTATATACAATGCCATCATGCACTCAGCATGGTCAAAATGCTCAAAGAGCCCGGGATATACAAAAGAATATATAGTACAAAATCTACGAGAGCCAAGTGGCTTCTCAATCCCTATGAGACCTCTCTGAAGGTGCACGCCCATGCCTAGGACTCCGGCTACACCGGCACTCTGAATGCACAGAGGGCTCAAGATCCCGAGGGGCAACCACAGTCTCACCATGAGAATGGCTCCTCATCAAGCACTCAGCCATCCTGTACCCCGCTAACTCGGTGCGAAGGGTTAATACCATCGTGGCCACATGCCAGACTGGAGCGAAGATGTCGGTATGTCTACCAGCTTCTGAAGGCTCCCGGTGTCCACGCATAGCTCGCGCGGGTCCTCTCCATGGGGATCATTAGGGTATCGGTGCAGCATACCCCGCGGATCAAGTCCCGCCACTCATCGGCCGATCTCTGCAAACTAAGGAGAAAAATTAGAAACCGATAGAGATTAGAAATCTAAGATAAAACAAAAGGAGAGATAGCAACTAAAATGATCTTAAATTAAACAAACACTAGAAGGGGGAGAGGGTAACTTACTCGGATCACCAGTGCCTCCATGATGGGTCTATGGGATTAGCGCCGCCACGGATGTCGCTACCAACTGAGGGGCTGCTCCTATGGCTGGAGAAACGTAACGCCCGCAACAAACTCATCCTCCCCATGGCCCTGGAGAGTGGCTACTCTAAAACCAAAGTCACCCTCTCTGCACTCTTCTCGGCCCTCTCCGCTTGCATGATATCCTGGGTATCATGCCACTCAGGATCACTGTCCTCGATCTCCTCCTCTGTCTCTCCCCCTGTATACTCCTCAGACTCGGAGTCTACCTCAATGGGGTCATCGCTGCTATGGGCAGGACCCACGGCGATCTAAAGTAAAGGTTCCTGAGGCGCACCGGCTCTCCCTCTGGCACGAACTATCCTCCTGGCTGCAATAGGAATGCCAGGAGTAACCACTATACAACCCAGCCTCTAGGCCCCCTCTCGGCCTCTCGAACGATCTCGTATACTAGCACCACTGGGGAAGCATTCCCATGTATGGTAAGCCAAACTACTGAGGAACTCAAATAAAGGGGTGCATCTCCACTCGCCCCACTCTATCAATAAGTTGACTGTCGTGGAGCAGAGATCAAGGTAAGAGCCTCCTCGCCCCATATGCCGCCATAGTCCGGGGTATGGTGTGGCCTCCATGTTAGCAGTAGAGTCAAGGAGGCAACTGGGCGATGAGGTGCTCTCGCACCAACATGTCTCTGTCCATATGGCTACCCTCATAGCTCCGGATCTACCACCTCCACACCCCGCCATAAGGGATGAAATGCTCATAGACCCAACCCATGACTAGGGTCGGGTGGCTCAACGACTACCCCGTAAACGGACCACCCCGTATAAGTCATGGTAGGTGGTCCCAAGAATATCTACTCCTGCATATATCCGACCATGCCCTCTATCTCGTGTAATAATGGGGGACCAGCAAGATAGTAATGTATCTCCTCCCTTTTCCCCGATCGGGCCTCAAGGCAAGGATCCCCATGATGTCCTAGCAAAGTAAGGGGATGGGCAAGGAAGGAATGGATCGAACTCTAACCCCTTCTTCGACCCCGTAGAGATGACTCGCATCTCCCCATATAGGTGGCCCACTATGTAATCTATTCCCGTGAACCTACCATCTCTAGGGTGAGTCGCCTCCCAATGATCGGGACCCCCAGAATATGATAGACATCCTCCAATGTAATAGTCCACTCACCGCGGACCCCTGGCAATCGGAAGGTGTTCCGATCTACATCCCAGTATGAGAACAAATCACAAAGGATGTGACTAGATGGTGTAACGTGGGGCACGTGTGAAATGCACAAGATCCCAGCCCCACTCAAGAGTGTCCTCCTCATCCTGTGAGAGAGCATCTAGTACCCCTGGGAGCCAATCACACTCCCTCTCTTGACTCCACCGGATATACTCCTCTCTCGCCTGCATACACCCAAAAACACACAAAACAGAGCAAGTTAGCATCCAAGTAATACTGGAAAAATCATGAAAGCACGTAGAAATGCTAAAAATACAAACACAATCTCAAAAAGATGTCCCTTTTGCATTCTGTGCAAAACCACCGCCCTGAGCAGGGGGCGGTTTTGTAACCACCGCCTTAAGGGCGGCGGTCGTGTAACCGCCACCCTGAACAGGTGGCGGTCGTGGTCCGAAAACCCATGCGGGTTTTTAAATTTAAAAGGCCTAAAAAGTGTAAAAAATGACCATTTTACCTAAAAACAAAGCCTACCCAGTAGGTGCCCCCCCTAGGTGGACCTTTTAACACTAACATTTTCAAAAATTACCCCCCCATGACAAAGTATTTAGCATTTCAAATTTAAGGGGGTAAAAAGGATAAACTGAAGAAAACTAACCTATGATCTCACGGGTTAATGTTCCGCACGTGGAGGCATGATCGCTATCTCGTCGCGGACGTTTTGACTCTACTCACACAAGAAACCGTCACCGTGGGTCCCAGAGCTCAAAATCAATCAAATCAACTCGCACAAATGAATAGGAAAATGGGCCCACTTTCATATATATAGCATCTAGATTCATTTCAAATAACTTTTTCAAAGGTTTGGAACGCCAACGGAGGTAAAATCCTATCCCTACACAAATGGTACATTCTCATTCCTTATTATTTTACCGTTTATTTTCAAACTATTGTGTCTATCTCGCACTTGAGTTCTCTTTTCGTTTTGCGAGTAGCGGGAATCTTGGATGACGTCATTTCAACACACGGATGTATCGGGTATAACTTCTAACTTCCCATCTCAGACCACCATACTGGACCCACCATTTTACGCCTCTTCATGGCTAAAATTCTTCTCAGGGGCAATATGTACGTACCCAAAATTGAAAGGAACTATACTATTGTAACAACGTAACACGTGCCCCAATGATGATACAGGTCTCCTCGCAAGGTGTTTGGGATCCGGAAAAGCTCTCGAGTGTGCGTTAACATCCCACATGCCCCACTTAGCCCCCGCATGCTTTATTTATTTCCTTTTCCCCTCTTTTCTTAGCCTTTTTCTCTCGAAGGACGAAAGCTGCCGCCTGACTAGCGGGAGGCGGTCTCGTGACCGCCGCCCTAAATAGGGCGGCGGTCTCAGAATCGCCACTCTTTCGGTGGTGGTCATCCTTTACGCATTTTCCAGAAAGCTCTTTTAACATGACTCACGTAAATTCAATGTTTTACCAGCTTTCTTTCACCACCATAAGCTTGCATTTATGATTCTGGTTCCCTGGAATAGTGTTTTGCCATTGTTTATAGTTTAAGAGTTCCATTTGGCTTTTACCTTGGGTAAATGCAAATGCTATAAATAGTTGGCTTGTGCTCAAGCAAATGGCCCCTCATTCACTTCTCATCTTCTCATTTCAGTAATTCAGTCTTTTATTTTTCTTAGGATTCATAGTTTAGTTCATTGCATGCTTAGTTAGCATTGTTTTACTGTTGGTAAGCCACAAATCCATCTTGTGCAAGTAGTGTTGTTATTTCATCCAATCCATTAGAGTAGAATAGCTTAGGAAGCCATTAAAGTTGCAGGTTTTGCTCCTCAAACAGATAGTTTCAGGTTCTGGATGCTTTATGTTGCATGACTCGCAATAGATCCCGCTAGGAATTGCATAAGCCAAGCTCTGTACTCTTGCGCTATCCCTCTCCTACTCGCATTGTATTCAATCTGTGTCTTGAGCTACCTTTGTCCAAAAATCTACTTCTGTTGATGCTAGCATTACACACTTTTCTAGATCCACGTGAACACGAAGGAATGAGGAGATCACACTGAGGGAACAAGATCACACACACCATCGTTCGCCACTTTTCTACGTAATCCGGTTCTAGCTTTCAAATTTCTAGTTAGAATCATATCAAAAAGAGTAGTTAATTGCTTTATTTCAGTAAATTCTATTCTCGATATTACTAGGGAAGTTGTGGGGATTGATAGTTTCTGAGAAACTATGATTCACTCCTCACTTCTGAGGTAGGATCGAGAATCTTGCAAATAGATTAGATAAGCTATTTTATTATTTAGAATAGATCTACAAATTGCACAGACAAATAGCTACACTCGGTTATTTTGTTTGTTTTAAATTGATTATTTTAGTTGTCATTTCTAGATATTTTAAATAGCTACTTTCTTAAATTCGTAAAGTTCATCAGAAAACACAAAAAAATAGAGAAATCATATATAGATATATTCGACATAGTTAAGTTTCATTTTACTGTAGTTCTTTTTACTTTGTTGTTTTTGTATGACAATCACGGGACCTAGAGAGCCCAGAGAATACGTATTCGAGCCAATCATGCCTCAACCCAATCTCATCATAGCGATAACTGATATAGATCAAAATCTTAGGATTCAAGTCTTCCGAACAATGGTAAGCTTGCAAGAAATCAATTCCCAATTGAGTGGGTTAAACGTAGAAGACGACCAAGCACACACGTTTTGGTCGAATCAAATGAACTATAGATTATCCTAGGTAACATTCATATGACTGTCGAAGGGTTCGAAAAAAAAAAACATTTTGTTGTGATCATTTGGTCCCACAACCGGGCGCAGGAGAAACTCTTCTAGATATAGATACCAACCTAAGAATCCGAGTTACATGAACGCCCGTAAGATATTCTCGAGAAAATCACACGCTTATTGATCCTAAATACGTGTGGCGAGAAAGCATACGATTCTTGGATCTGGATACCGGGATTAGGACTTGATTTCACGCATGACCATAACAGTCCACAACAACTAAGAATCTATGGTTGTGACCTCAAATCCCGCAGAGCCAACGAATCCATAGGAGAATTAGACATGACAATCGCCTACGCACACTAGTATTCCAAATCTAATCCACTTCCACCTATCATCATCAAACAATTATCCTTGCTAGACACAGCAGCTAACAAAGCTAGGGAATTATAGACTAGGCCAGAGAATCGTCCATAGAATTGGCTATATTTACCATCCACCATATGACCACCATGTCAGAGAAATACACGAAACTATCCCGGTCATTTTCCACGTATTCCACAACTTATAGATCAAATCATTCCGAACTTGATATTGATTGGAGCCTTAGAGCAGTCGTCCTTGCTGACCGATCTATCACACCAGTTCAAGTTAGGAGGGCCTTCTTTGCCTTAGATTCACAAATTCCACTAGTGTGTATTGAAGACATTAGATTGCCTAACTAGTTTGTCTGCATCCCATACATATTTCATACCCACTATTGCTGTTTCGGCACGACCTCAAGAGGTCGGGTGCGAGGAAGAGTCACTTGTAAATTCCCATGCTTGCATGTCACTTTTCCGTCGTACAATGACCAAAACTAACTTACACACACGGAAATAAAAAGACACACAAATAGAAAGGGAAAAACACCTAATAATCACCTATGGTACAAGGAAGGGGACAACTCACTTCCGCTAAAGAACTTTTCTTTTTAGGGGTTACCCCCAAAGAGGTAACACGAATGTAGATGTCTTACGAAGCCATTCATTGGTTCAAGGAAGTAGCCTCCTTTACTCAAATGCCTATGAAATATAGGTGCTTTCATGATTGTCTATGTCCTTCATAGGAATGAGCTTACATGATATTTTTATTTTCTCAGGGCTTCACCCAAAAATTCCCTTTCCCTTACATTCATTGAGATCATTCCCGAGTGTTGATTTCCTTCCATGCTTATCTATAACAATGATTCATCATTCCAGAGCTGATCTTTGTTCAATTTGTTTAAAATCTTCTGATCTCTTCTCATCACCATATTCATTCTCTACATTTTCAGAAAGTTCCAAAGTGATGTGATCAAATTGATTTTGAACATGTTCCCAATACTCTTGCCATGGGAAAATCTCTCCCATGCGAGTTAGCTCAATATTTTCATGATTATCTCCCACCATGATGAAAGTGTTGCCTTCAAAATTCACAATGTAAAAATGAGTTTTGCAGATTTTTATTCTACGAAATTCCTCTTGCATTGTGGAAGAAGAGGAAATGATTTCTCTTTCTTGCTCATCATTGAGGAATTCATCCAACCCATCTCACTACTCCATATCCACAACAAAAAATGGTGTATCAAAAGAAGGCACCCTCATTGATTTGATCATGTCTTGTATCTCCATGGCTCAAGTCAAGAATTCAATGCTAAGATGGGGGTTTTCAATTTCTTCTACCAACTTTCAAAATATCTTACATGGATGGCTCTTCCAAATTCATCATAGGTCCATCTTTGATTTCAAAATAATTTTTATATTGTGACTCAAAGGATTGGTTAAATATCTCATCCATATCTTCCCATGTTTGATTTGAAGTAACTCCATTTACTTCTTCTATTCTTTGTGTTCTCTAAGGCTCTATTTTATGTAGGTACATGAAGATATGAATTATGAATCCTTCTGACAAGGAGAAGAGGTCCATGCTTTGTAGAAATGGTATGCCTTCGAGCTCAAAATCCATATTTTCCTTGACTTTAGAAAATAAATCAACTTCCTCCATATGTTCATCCATGATTGAATTGGGGATAGATTTTGATTATTCAATTGTCTCTACTTCTTCACATATCTCCATCTCATCATTAATTGAAAATTCATTTAATCTGAAAAGAGATTAATCATGAACACCCTGAACTCATCATTTTATATTTCTTCATCATCAGCAGAGTCTTCAAAAAGCATCAAATCATCCATCATGCAACATGAATCTTCATCTATTGAATATGTTACTCCTCCGATGAGTTGTTTTTCATGCCAAAATGAATTGACGAATGATGATTCCATCACCATGTCCTTCTTGGTAAGGGAGGGAAAATTTTCATCTCTCTCCAATGTACGTAAATAGTTTCCTATCCCACCACCTTGGAACAAAATGTTTTCCCTCGGATCATCTAATTTTTCTACTGTGTATTTCATCTTATGCACCAGAAGTAGTTTCTTCATCTCCCCTTTCACAGTATGGTTACAGAGGACTATTCCATTTTTATTTCACCATCTAAATCCCTACACAATATCCTACTTAAAATCATTCCGAATGATGCTCGGATGTTAGCTACCAAGATAGTGAGCACTAATTTATTTTGTAGGAAGTCAACCAAAGCAGCTTGAAAATCCTTTATCCTTCCCACCAATGGTACCTCTTTGGATTCCATGGAATAGCAAGATCCATTTGCATGTGTCAAGGTAAGTGCTAAAGCATTCACAACTTTCATGGGCATCACATTGTCAGAGGCTCCAAAATCTATGATACAATTATTGAGTTGGTAGCCTTTGATCAAGAGGACAAGTAGAAGGGTTCTACCTTATCAATTTTGTATGCATTGAGTGCTAAAAAGTTCAGCGAGGATGGTGCATACAGGGTATTGAGAATACCTGTATCACTAGGGTTTGTTACTTTTAGTTTGGGGTTCCCTTCCCGAGATTATTAAGGAATATTTCAAATTGAACCGGGTGTGTTTACAAGTATTCCAACTCTATGATTTGCACCTTAGTTTTACTTGCATGTTCCACATAATCAAATGGTGTTGGGGAAAGTGAACTTGACATTCCAGGGGTAACAAAGGTTTTACATGGTGAAGGTACATTTACATTGAGAGTTTTTTTCTTTAACAGCATGGTAATTGGATTAGAAGGGGATGAGGAAGCATAATTTGGTGCCACTTTAGATGATTTAATAGGAGTAGCATTTGAAGAACAATTATTATTAGACACTTGAGAAATAGGGAAGGAATAGAATACTTACTTGACGAGGTAGTGGGATTATTTCTTACCATTGTATCTTGTTTTCCTTTGGCCGAGTCCATTGACGGTGGTAAAGCGATAACCCTCATTGAAGATCTTATTTTTGGAATTTTAATGGAAGGATCTTCCTCCTTCTTCACCGTAGCTTTTGAAGATGAAGTTTCTTTCTTTTATTAATCCCGCGTGAATAATGAACATTAAAATCTTTGAGATTATTCATCATCTTCATATTCATCTCCATCCACATACTCAATTAAGCCATTGTGAGCATCTCCATTAACTTATTTGACCTCAAGGTAATCCCCATCATTAGCTTCCTCTTCTTCTTCGGGTTCATCAACGTCACACGTAGCATTGTCGATGATGATTTGAGAGTAATCCTATGGGGAGGTGGGGTGATTCTTAGCTGATTTAGAGGATTCATCTCCTTTGGAACATTCCACATGGTGATTTGAGAAAATTGTTTCTTTATAGAAACCAAGTCCTTTACCATTTTCTCGGAACATTGGGTCCATGGTGACTGAGTTTGAACTCTGAATTTTTTCTTTTTCCATTAGTACCTTTCACTTTTCCGCATAATATCATATCATCTTCAATCTCAATTGTCAAGTCTTTTGCTTCCTTCAAATCCCTCGGTTGGGCTCTTTTGAGGAAGAAACCAAATTTTGGTGGTAGAGCATTGATGAAGAACATTTTATACTTATTTTATAGAGGCACAAAATCTTCAAGAATCCTTCTTATTATCCGGTTATATTTGGCAATAAAGTATCTCATTGATTTAGAAGCTTTTTTCTTAATTTGCACTAACTGGACCAAGAGATCCTGTCAGTCCTCTATGGTTTTGAACCTATGTTAAAATGTGTTTCTTATATATTCACAATAGGTGATATATATTGTGGCTAACATGTATAACCATTCAACAACTTTCTCTTGCATTCATTCCGAAAGAGTCGAAAAAAATCATCCTCATGTTCTATTCCTAGTACACCGCAGGCGGTGATGAATGTTGCTACATGCTCCTTAGGAAGTTGAGAACTATATCCTCTAAATTTTAGGAAGTTTTTTCTTAATCCTTTTGGTAGCTCATGGAGTGGTTGAGGAAGAACAAGTGGGCTAGTGTTTCCACCCCATGGTACATTTGGTCTACATTCTTCATGGCCACGATCCACCATTTTATTCCTGATTCTAGCTTCCAACCTTTCTAAGGATGTAACTTCAGCTGATGCTCTTACATCTACTTTAGGTTGATCTCTTTCAATCTCCTCAATTTGATCTCTTATCTTTGCTTCATCTCTTCCTTCTATTTCACTAGCTTCTTTAGTCTCTACATCAATGAAATCTTAAAGATTTTCGTTGATGTATTGAAACTCAACATCCAATAGATTTGTAACACTTGGACTTTGGATGGGACCAGTTGCTTGATGAAGGGGAGACCTTTGATTTATGAACATCTCTTATATTCTTTAAAGCTCTTCGAAAATGGGATCGGTTTTCTTCCTTGTCTTTATGGCCAGGTGTACCTTCTATCTCCTAGCTTAAAAATCTATGCTCTTCTTTACGGTGCCTAAATTTTTATTTTCCTTTCTAATTCAACAGCGCATTCTTCTTCAAGATCAAGTAATCTCGTGGCAATGAAGTAGTGGTTGACACTTTTCTGTTATGCCAAATAGCCTCTCGTAAATATGAAGCAATATCCTCTTGAATGTGGAAGAGTAACTCAGGTCTTTTAACATGAGGATTTCCTAGAATAGCCATGGTTTAAAGACATAAGGCTCAAGTGGCTATTCAAATATTAGAAATTTTATTTTTTGAATTTTCATATTTTTTGTATTTTTAAGTTTTTTTGGGTGCAAATGATGCTAAATTTTCCACATGGTGGGCACCAAAAACTATTGGCAGAAAAATTTTTTGGGTGGAAAAATTTGTGGGTTTCTTTCCAATGCTCTGAGAGAGAGAGATCTGTCGGATTGAACCTGATATCTTTGAACCGTTTACGGTGAATGATTTTCTTATGCTACAGATGGGTCTGTGGGAAATTTATTTGGTAGTAGGTGAGAAAATACCTCAGCATGACCCATAAACATCATGAACTAAGTGTTTAGAAACACTATTTAATGGAACCTTTGATGACAATAGGTGTTGCTCATGAAGATCCCCTTTGAAGAGATAAAGCTTTAGAACAAATCCCACCTTGAATCCTTGTAATACTCACACATACTGATTGAAGCATGAAATGAGTGTCGAAAGACACTGTTGAGATCCATGTTAGTGACCTCATTATCACCTACTTCTACATATTCTAATGATAAATACTACACTGGTCTCCCCTTGTGAATCTAAACTTCATTATTTCTTGACACTTAATATATTTGGAAAGTGCAACTATTTTTGGTAAGTGTCAAGATTTTGCCTCTTTGGTCCCCAAATGGTGATGTCAACTTGGATGTTCAATTCCTGGTATGTTCCCTTTGTGAATTCCACCCTCTGGAATGACTTACTATTTTTAGTAAGTGCCTATGAGACAACTTACTATTTTTGGTAAGTGTACAAGTTAGTTTTTCCCAACCTCAATCGACTATTGTAGCTTGAACTCCTTCCTCATAATGTATTCCTCTCACCTTCTGCAAAAATCTTATACTTTTAGCGAGATGCTAGTGGGACCACTTACTATTTTTATTAAGTGTCAATTTTGGGCTGAAATGAGCTTTTCGATGATTTTCACCTGTGATACATCCTCTGTGTTCATCGTCTCCTTCGCAACTTCTTCAGATGATGGATTACCTGAAATAGTAGTCTCCCATGTAGGAAGGCCTGCTATTTTTAGTAAGTATGCTTCATTGGTTTGATTACGGCGAGAACGAAATTTTTGATATGGGTTTTTACCCAATATCAACCCCTTGAAAATTTTAGACCTACCCGCTCGCCGGTTTGTGATATTTTAAAATTTGAAATTTATTACCTAGTAGTGGCTACTGACACGATAGTATTAGTGGATCTTAAAAACTACAGGTATGCTCCTCCCTCTCAAATGTTAATAAAATTTATATTTTCATGGTGGGTTTTTTCTTCTTATTTTACCGGTGAATTTTCTCTTCAAACCGATTGTCGGTTTGATGGGAAATCTGATTTTTGTCTTCGTTATGCCAAGAAGGAGATTTCTTCACTACAAATAATTCTTAACAAGATAATTTTTTAAGAGAAACAAAATGGTGTGACTTCTTAAAACTTACCAAAATGAGTATTGTTAAGCGAAGAGGAGATTGAAATGTTAGTTAGAGTAATCTTAACAAAATGAGTTCTAAGAGGGATGAAAAGCAATGAAAGGTCTCTTGATCATTTACAAAGTGAATGTAAAGAGGAAAGAGGTCATATTTCTCTACTTTTAACAAAATGAGATTTAAAATGGAAGACTTAAAGACACAATGAAAATATCAACTCTTAATAAAATGACAACAAGAGGGAAGAGCTTAGAAAGATGGTGAAGTTTCTCAAATTTTAACAAGATGAGTGATAAGGGGGAGAATAAATAATGGAAGGATAAAATTCAAATAAGGTAAATGTGAATGTTGAAATATAGAAGTGAAAATATGATGATGGAAAGCACGAGTCTTGACAAAGTGAATGTGAGAGACAAAGGAAAATGATTGATGAAGGATCTCAAATTAGAGAAAAGTGAATTCTATAAAAGAGAGGAGTGAAGAGATATTAAAGATGTCAAAAATTCAACAAAGTGATTGAAAAATGTGATAACGTAAGATGATGAATGCTTAAAGTTCAACAATGTAATGTTAAACTTAAGACTTATGAGGATGAAATATCAAGGTGATCATGATGGGGCTTGAACATGATGAAGTGAGTATCACGATGTCAATACTTATATGGAAAATGATGATAGTGATTTAGTGTGGATACAGATGTCCACAACTCAAAAGTAAGACTCGTTTGTAAAGAGGTGAAAATTAGCCAAAATAAGGAGTATTTGGGAAAGTAGCAAAGATGTGAGAATGAACCCAAATAAGGAGTATTTGGGAAAGTACCAAAGATGTGATAATGAACACAAATAAGGATTATTTGGGAAATATAGAAAAGATGTGAGAATGAACCCAAATAAGGAGTATTTGGGAAAGTAGAAAATGAGACAAAAGTGAGAACATAAGATATGAGTGTGGAACACAACTCACTAAATGAAAAGAGAGAAAAGAAAAATTGAAAACAACAATTATGTTTTATATATGGTTTGGCCTCTACCTTAGATTGGATTGGTCAGTGTGTGTCTTCCTAGGTGTCACTAGTATACCCGAGTGAGTGTGGTGCTTAGTCAAACTTCAATCCACCTTTAATGACTCTACCCTCAACTATAAAAGAAGGTCATTTCCTATATAAACTCATCCTTGGAAACCCATAAGTAAATGGAACAAAGCTTTGCTAATTTTTTGTTTGAATCCTCATGAAATTTGATCATAGCATTGCATTCATCCACTTTTAAGAATCACTTTCAAGAGCACCCATAAAAATAAAAATCAACAAGATCAAAAAATTCCCAAGTACTTCTACGATCTTACTTGAGGTTTGCAAGAAATTTTTAAAGAAGGTATAATATCTACTTGTATTTATTTATATTTTATTTGTATGTTAATTTTCCTTGTTTACATTTTGTTTGTACTTATTTAGCTCAATCGGGGTATCGGGGTGGGGAGGGTAGACCTAGGTCGGGGGTAGAGTTGGCTTGGTGAGCCAACTCACCAAGCTAGATAGGTGAGTTAGGAGGGGTCATGATGGTAGGTGGGAAGGGTAGCTCAGTGAGATAGCTCACCAAGCTAAGGGGGTTAATCGGGGGTAGAGGTAGTAGGGATTTGGGGAGGAGTGAGGAATTTAGCAGGGATTTTTTTGCTTTTTTCTAAATAATTTTTTTCAAAAACTCCTGCTACCTATAAACATATTCAAGTACCTTTAAAGATTCAAAGATTTATTGATGGATAAAATTTTGTTTTTCTAACCAATATTTTAAAAAAGCATCACTAAATTTAGTGATGAAACCCTTAATGATTTTTTTTTTGATGTTGAATCCTATTTCTACATTCAAATGTTTTCTACTTGCAACAAGAACCTCTAAAACTACCACAAAAAGAGTAATAAATCAGCAAGAAACATTTTTTATTTAGTGATTGTTCAAAAACAATTCTACCGAGAAAACCCTCCCAAAATCTATCCTAAAAACACAAAGGTGATACACAAACAACAAAAATACACCAAAACAACAACATTAACTAATGAAAACCACATTCACAAGATGTTAGTATGGATTAAAAACTGCATTTAAAAGGTGAATAATAGATGAAACAAAAATGAAGGAAAAACATTAGTAAGTCCAACTCCGGTGTGCGAATGTAAACAAGAATAATTAACAGAGACAAACAAAAGATAAAGAAATATAAGCATATATTATAACTTCTCTAAGAATTTATTGCAAACCTCAAGTAAGATCATAAATGTACATGGACTTGTTTGATATTGTGGATTTTGATTTTTGGGTGCTCTTGAAAGTGACTCTCCAAAGTGGATGAATGCATTTCTACGAGAATATTTCACGAGTTTTTGAACAAAAATGAGAATATATTTTCTCCATTTTCTAATGGGTTTCAAGGATGATTTTGTAAAGGAAATGTCTTTCTTTTATATCTAAGGTTAGAGCCATGAAATGTGGATTGAATTTTGACTAATCTCCAAAGGCTAATGATTGAATCACATGACTTAACAAGTAGACTTGGAAAGGGTAGTTACAACTTTTAAGGGGTAGTAGACATTTGGAATAGTAGAAGTTACACCTGGAAAGACAATTTCACTTACAACTCTATTTCCCCCTCCTTTCTATGAATCTAGAAGTGGAGTTCAAGTTGAGTTGACTTGGAATGAGGAAGTGGCAGTTGACTAGGAAAATAGGTGTATTTTCCTAATTAAGTAACTAATTTAATTAGCTATATTGTGCAAGATAATTAATTAACCATTTATTTAATAAATGATAATTATCTTATCTAGTATGGTGTTGTGGACTAATTAAATTAATACAAGGGGAGTAATGTGCATGGCTAATAAATTGGATTAATCAATCGCAAAGGGTGGATAATAAAATGTGAACTGGGATAGTCTTGGGAACAACTTTGTAATTTAGGAGTTTCTATAGTATGTATGACATGTTAGATGGATAACCACGTACGATTTGAGGCTTCTTTAGATTATTTCCACCATAAGTGGTGTATAGATTGCACTTTAACCCACACACTAACCTTTTTCAAGGTTTTGTTGCCAAAATAAACTGTTTACTTTATTTTTGACAATTGACCTCAAGATCATAAAATTGAAGGCCTTATAATGAATTGAAAAGGTATTTTAGAAAATAATTATATTTAAATTTTTCTAAGTGGTGTGCAGAGATAGCCCTAGGCCTGTATATGCCAAATCAAAAATACTTAATCATTTTCATGATTTTTTAACTTCATGATGGGAAAAAAATTCAAGTTATTTTTTCATTTGATGTTATCACATCATATTTTATTGAGAAAAAATAGCACACATGACACCTTCTTAATGACTAGGACTTATTTTATTTCAAATTTTTAATATAAAAATTGATAAGAAACAAGTTTTCCTATTGGCATTCCCATGTTTTGTGAAATTTGCACTCTTCCCCAAATCTCAAAATAGTGATAAATATTGATTGATGTTAAGTGACATTAATTGGCACAATCATTGAGGATTTTAAGGGATTATACATGGTTAGCTTACTTATCATCGATTAATGAAAACTATCCCAACTTACACTTGGTCATCATCACCAAGCTTGCTCACTTCTCTCAAGATTCTCACAACTTAACTACTCCATATAGTCATTTTTACTTCATATATGTATACCAAGTGGAAAGCATTCGTGTCCTATACTCCTGCAATCATCAGCCCCTTTGTTAAATTTTAGTAAAAAAATAAGCCAGTAATTGATGATATTTAGAAAAGGAGACATATGGTAGTAATGAACGCTTCTAGCTTCCTCGACTTACCATAGGTGACAAATAAATCACTCACCAAATGAATACACTAATGATATACACATGGAAATAATCTACAAGGTCAAAAATTTATATACATATCTCACCTCTAACCTAAAATGGAAGTCTTATCCTAATGTAAATTTAAGCTCAAGAATGTCATGCATGGTTGCATGACCTAGGTCTAGTTTTTCACTAATAATTTTACTTAGGGATCCCTTTCATCTAGATGTGGTATTCATAGAAAGCTCTTGAGGAGAGCTACATGTTGACCTTGATTTTAGTACATATTATCATGGATAAATCTAAACCAAATATTTTCTAGTTATTTTCTCGGTTGAATGGTGCCCAAACTATTTGTTGATATTTTCAGGTCATTTTAATCATCTCTAAAGAAGTCTTTGAACTGAAAATAATCTATAAACTCATAAAAATGTAGTTAAAAGACTTGTACATGATTTTAGACATGATATGACCTGTTACTGAGGTCTAAAGTGTGAAATCATGACCTTTTAAACTAGGTGACAACATAATCTTCACTTTATTCTCTTGATCTTATGGGATTAAAGTGGCATCCTCTTAAAGATCAATTTGAAACAAATATATCCTCTCCCTTTGAAAGTAGAGGCATATTTCAAGAATGAATCAAGTCGGGTAGCTTTCCATTAGGGTTTAATAGGGTTGATGGATAACTTTATCTCAAGTCGTGATTCATGGCTTGGTATCATATTTGACCCCTAAAGATCCTTTGGAATATCCAACAAAGTGTTATGAGGCATATCATTTCAATTTAAAGAACCTTGTAGGCCTTAGAAGATATGTGGAAAAGATAAACATGGGAAATGACTTATTTTAGATAATATTTTGATTCCCCTCTCCCTCTCCTTCTCTTATATATAGTTGGTTGAGTTTATATTGTAAATGGATCATCTCCCGAATGTAAATAAACTTTGTTCAATAGGGTTTCTAAGTATTTTGAGTTGTAGACTGTTAGAATTTGAGGATTCTAATAAATATGGATTTAATAAACTTACATATTATATAATGTTATAATAAATATTTGAATAAATATTACATCATAACATAAATAAATAAATACTTACGAAATAAGTAAAACAGGTGACACAATATTTATAGTGGAAAACTCCAATAAGGTAAAAACCACTTTGAAAATAACCTTTTACTTTAGAGAAATTATTTTACATCCAAGAAGATCACCTCCTCCTTTTAAACCCTATATAACAAGGGTAAAAACAAATAACTTGATTTGCACACCTTTGATATATTTCCCTAATATATCAAATGAGGACCTAAAGTCCTTTTGATATAAGGTGATCGGGTATGTCTCCCAACCCACCTTTTCAACCTAAAATGGTTTACACATATACCTAGGTGAGTGTATTTAATAAATAGAAACACAAATTATTCACACTATTAAATACTTACCTAATTTATATTACCTAGGTATGAATATTTAATAATAGAAAAGTATTTCATATTATTAAATATTTAACCTATATAATAGTGATGGACCCATATTAATTAAGGGTTGGCCAAACCACTTAATCATTATGTTCCAAAACTCCCCCTTAATGTTAAGTGGGATAACATATGCCAATAGATTACCTACCCATGGTACACTACAGATTTACAATCCTTAAACCATAAAGGTTTTAGGCTAGCATATCGGGTGAAGGAATTATAACACCTTCATCATACTCAAGTTACCTTTTGGTATAAAAGGATTTGGAATCCCAAAGATCATCCCATGATCAATGGCTAAGTATGATTTGTGAGTTTTACATATTCTCATAGGTTCTCATAAAAGGTTATTGAACCCAAGCATATAGGAGCCTTTTATAACCAAGGACCTCCTTAATAATATGCTTGTACTAGGATGTTTACTAGTAAACTCAATAGCACTAAAGAGTTTATTGAAGACCACCTTTAAGATCTTTCTACACTTATTTCTAAAAAATAAGCTGAGGAGGTATACATGCCCGAAGGTATTTTTACACTTTCCCAAAGGTATTTTTTACACTTTCCTAAAGGTATTTTACAAATTCCCAAAGGTCTTTTTACAAAAACCAAGTTCCATTAGGAGGTGACATTTTCATGCACACTCCCCCTCAATGGAAACTCTGACAATCCAATATTTTCATGAAAGTGACAAAAATTTACAACACTTAGGGGCTTTGTGAAGATATCAACAACCTACTCTTTAGTCAGCATGAACTTTAGATCTATCTCACCACTTAGCACCTTCTCATGGATGAAGTGTATATGTATCTCAATGTGCTTCATCCTTTGATGTTGTATTGGATTATGTGCAAGATATATGGTGTTTTGGTTGTCATATAACAAAGGAACACTATGTGGATCCTTCATATTTATCTTATTGAACAACCTATTTAGCCATAGAGCCTTTTTTCATCTTCCATTTCACTTCTATACTCAACTTCATTGAAGAGATAAAAATAGTTGGCTGTTTTTTATTGCACCAAATTTAAACACATAACTAGAAGTAGATTTTCTATCCAATACATCACCAACATGATCAGAATAATAAAATCCATATAAGTTAGCATTTTCATTCTTAGTATAATGCAACCCATAATTGATTGTGCCTTTAATATATCTAAGAATCCTTTTTGTAAGATTTCAATGATCTCTATAAGGTTTCTGCATAAACTTAGAAGTAATTCCTACTACATAGGAAATATCTGGTTTGGTGTCAGTTAGATAAATCAAACTACCAACTAACTACCTATATAAAGTAGGATCAAATTTTTCACATGTAGGTTTAGGATCAATTTTCAGTCTAACTTCCATAGGAGTAGAAATTGTTTACAATCAATCATGTTAAACTTTTTCAATACATTGGTTGCATATTGTTCTTGAGAAACAATAATATAATGTTTATCTTGAAATACAACCATGCCAAGAAAATGATGTAAGAGACCTAAATCATTCATTTCAAAGTATTATTTCAATTTTTCTTTAATTCTACAAATTAAAGTAGGATTATCACCAGTCATAAGAAAATCATCAACATATATACAAACAATGATAATATGTGATCCTTCTTGCTTAATGAATAGATCATTGTCAGAAGAATAATTAACAAATCCTAACTATTTAAAGAAATAATTAATTTTCACATACCAAGCTCTAGGAGCTTGCTTTAAACCATATAAGGAATTTTTCAATTTACAAACATAGTTTTCTTTACCAATTTCTTCAAATCCTTTAGGTTGAGACATGTAAATTTATTATTTTAAATCACCATTCTAAAAGGAATTATTTACATCCATTTGGTGGATTTCCCACCCAAATTGAGCACAAATTACAAATAAATTCCTAATAGTACTCATTTTAGCTACACAGGAAAATGTATCAACATAATGAATACCATGTTTCTGAGTGAAACCTCTAGCAACAAGTATAGCTTTATGTTTTTCAATACTACCATCTGCATTATATTTTACTTTGTATAACCACCTAGACCATATAATACTTATTTTCTCTGGAGGTGGAACCAAATCCTAGGTTTGATTTGGAATTAGGGCATTATATTCAGCTTGCATTTCATTGATCCACTTCTCATCCTGAGAAGATTCTTTAAAGATTTGCGGGTTAGGTTCATACAAGGTCATTAATGCATGGTACACATGATAGATTCTGGTCATTTTCCTAAGATCAATAAGATTATAAATTTCTAACATAGATTGAGCCCATTTTGGTTTCTTAACCAGGAGTTATGAGATTTAGAAGCATCTATAGTATCAAAACAAGAAACATCATCATGATAATTTACTATATTCTTATTATCAAAATCATAACCATCATTAGAAATATTGACATAGTTAGGAATGTCTTTACCATTATCGGATGAACAAAAGCATTTTTCCACATTGCGGTTTGTTACTTCCCTTTTATAGGGTCATAAATCCTTAGACCTGCAGTTTTAATACCATATCTAATGAAAACACAAGAAAAATAAGTCATATTAAGTTTCTTTCTTTTATTTTCAGGAATGTATAAAGAAACAGGACTACCAAAAACTTTTAGATGAGAAATATCAGGTTTTTGATTTAACCATTTTCTAAAGGAGTTGAAAGATGAATAGCTTTGGTGGGAACCCTATTTATAATGTAGACTTTTGTGTTCATTGCTTCTGCCCACAGAAATTTTGGAATACTAGTAGAATGAAGCATAGTGTGAGCCATATCTAAAATAGTCTTATTCTTACGTTCTGAAACACCATTACATTAGGGAGAATGAGGAGAAGTTAATTATCTTTTAATACCACAATCAATAAAAAAATTTAAATGCTTTACTAACATATTCACCCCCATTATTTGTTCTAAGTCTCTTAATTTTATAATTTGAAGAGTTTTCAATAGATGTTTTAAATTCCTTAAATTTCCCAAGTACATTAGATTTATTTTTAAGAAAATATGACCAAATCATCCTAGTGAAATCATCAATGAAAGTCAAAACATATA
Organism: Taxus wallichiana var. yunnanensis; assembly: GCA_018340775.1. Taxonomy (NCBI): domain Eukaryota; kingdom Viridiplantae; phylum Streptophyta; class Pinopsida; order Cupressales; family Taxaceae; genus Taxus; species Taxus wallichiana. The sequence continues at coordinate 278,649,113 of CM031244.1, forward strand.
AAGAACCATTTAATGAATCTACTTCAAGAGGTTCTCTAACATCACTATGCATAAGTTATAGTGGGGAAGAGGAACTTTATTCAAGATGTGAGTGAAAGGGTTTAGCACATTGTTTTGAATGTAAACACCCTTCACACACATCATGAGAAGAAGACAACACAGGCCAACCTTTCACAAGATTATATCTAGCCATTTCATATAAACTTTGATAATTAACATGTCCTAATATTCCATGACATAGTTTTGAATTATTCAAACTTTGAGAAACAAAATAGGATGCGAAGAGAAATCATCAAAATAATACGAGACCATTTCTTTAAATTCCTCTAGCTATTATATTATCATTGCTATCCTTGATATACCAAGTATCTTTCAAAATTTGAATAGCCAAACCATCATGAGTTAATTGAGAACATGATAAAATGTTCTTTTTGAGTTTAGGAACAAATAAAACATTATTTAACACACCATTAGAAAAATTTTCTTTTCCTTTCTCTATTACTTATAAAGATGAGTTATCACCAAGATAGAATCCATTCAAAATTAGAGGAATAATACAATGCAACATATAATGCAACATTTTTAGGAATATCATTAGAGATATCCTTTTTCCTTAAATTGTATTTAGAAGAAACAATTTGTTTTTTATTTTTATGGATAGGTTTCTTAGTTTTGCAATCTTCCTTTTTATGTCTGAATTTACCAAATTTGTGACTTTTAATACTAAACCTAACACGCAATTGATCGGAAGAAAAAATTTCTTATCAACAAAAGAAGATTTAGATCTAAATTTCGATCTGCGAAGGGCTTGTGAGGTTTGAACTTTGAATTCGAGAAAGAAGTTCTGCAAGGCATTTTCCTTAGATTCAAAGTTCGTCATCACTTACTCTACCTATATCAAAGTGAAATTAAGGTATTTAAATAAGGTAGATCATTTTCATTCGATAATTTGAGTTCAAGATAGAAATAAAATTCCTAAATCTTTCATGTATATTTAATTGAACAATAAAGTAGATTAATTTTTCACCAATTAAATCACAATTGCATCCATCTAATTGTGCTTTAATATTTTTAATTTTGGCTAGAAATAAACTACTTATTCATCTCCTTCGATAGGAGTTGTAATAAATTATAAAACTAATTTAATAATTTTAGAGAAACATGTACCTTCATGCATGGATTCTAGTTACATCCATACCTCTTTCAGATGTTCAATATTATCAATGTGTAAAAGGTACTCATCATTCAAATTACACATAATCATGAAAAGAGCCTCCTGCATTCATTGCGAGAATGCATTCATGTTGTCTATAGTTTCTTGACAACTGGTGGGAGCAACCTCAGATCTAGAAATAATTGTCCAGAGTTTCCTCACCATAAGTTTTGATTTGACCCTAATCTTCCAAATGTTGTAGTTGGTTCCATTTATGATCTAGGTTTTGTCAAGATAGAAATAGTTAGATGCCATTGTTTACCTAAACCTATAAAACACACCCCATTATAATATAAAATGTACCACGAGTTAGATACATATTTATCAAAAAAATAAACACTTTTAATAGAATCAGATCTAAATTTTATAGATCTACATAAACTATTTAATCATAACTAATTATGTCATTACAATGCATATTAATTAACCTCCCATGATCAAAATAATAACTCACAATATAAAGGGCTTTGCATTATACCCCAAACTTATATAAAAAAAATTCGACCATATAGAAGTGAAGAAGAAACCCTAAGAATGCAAAACAACTTCAAATTTCTGGAAAAAAAAGTAATGTAGAAAAATATCCGACCATATTAAATTTGATGTCTAAATCACTGTCATTATGACTTATTTTTGGTATGTCGTGATAGTCATTTGACTGTCAATTTTAACACAGTGAAAGTTTCCTATAACATACCAAACTTAAATTTGACGTCTAAATGACCATCATACTACCTTATGTTTGGTTTGCCATGACGGTCATTTGACCATCAAATTTAATGGATTCAAAACTTGTTGTGTATTTCTAGAATGTGAAATTCCAGAATTTATTCTTCTATATAATATTAGGGAGGTTATGTCAATTGGAGATAGCACAAAAATCATATTTTGGGAAGACTGTGGTTAGCTAAGGCTCCTTTAGTTCATCAAGTTTACTGGAGAGAGATGGTAGCTCACTTTAAGTTGACCATGGGAGATTGGATCAGAGATTATTAGGAGAGATCTTATTGGGGCTTGGTTTGGAAAGAATTGGATTGGGAAGGGAGGGATGAAGAATTTCAGGAAAGAATTAGAAATTTAAATGCTAATCTTAGAGGATTACATATACCTGTTGTCTAGAAAGAGGATGAGTTGATATGGTCTTTGACAAATGATGGTAGATATTTGGTTAAAACTGGGTATGGTATAGCTAGAAATTGTCCTCCTCAACCATTTTGGAAAAATTTATGGGATAAGCATCTTACTCCAAAGATTAATTTGTTTATGTGGCATGTTGTCTAGAATAAAATTTTAACTATTGATAATTTATAGGTGAAAGGAATGATGATCCCTAACTAGTGTGTTTTGTGAAAAAATGATAGTGAATCAGTTCAACACCTCTTTCTTCATTGTCTATTTTCTAGAAGAGTTATGTTTCATATTATGAAAGTCTTCCAGACTTTGTGGGTCTTTCCAGAGACTTTTTCTGACTGGTATAGGAAATGGATAAGTCCCTTTGTTTCTTTAAGTCTTTTGAAGGCTTGGAGTTTTGTGGTGCCTCACTTTTTATGGGGGATTTGGCTTGAAAGGAACAACCGAATTTTTAGGGATAAACAGAAAAACTCTCTAAGGGTGGGGAGTGGTATCTTAGGTGCTCTAAGAAATAATCTTTCTATTGTGAAGTTTAAAGAGAAAATTGGTTTTCCTAGACATGAGCAAGAGATTATTCAAGCCTTAGGAATCACTAACTCTATAAAACAAGATCCTTTGGTGAAGAATATGGGTAGAAGTAGTGTTAAATGGGAGATACCTACTTTGAAGGATGGATGAAATTGAATTTTGACGGAGCAACAAAAGGAAGTACTAGTTTAGCTACAGTTGGTGGTATTATCAGAGATGAAGTGGGTGCTTTGGTTTTAGCTTATGCTGAACCTATTGGAAATAATTCAAATAACTATGTTGAGGCTTATGATCTTTTAATTAGGCTACAATGGGATAATTCTTTACAAATTAAAAAAATTCAGGTGGAGGGATATTCCTTATATATTATTAATGTGATGAAAGGCCTCTCTAAGCACCATATTAATATAGATTCTATTATAAGAAATGCTAAGACTGTGCTTCTAAATTTTGAAAATATTCTTTTTAATCATGTGTTTCGGGAAACTAATATGTGTGCTAAAACATTGGGTAATATTGGAAATCAAATTCATAATAGAAGATGGTGGCGGGATGAGGTGGAGTTACCCCAAAGTACAAAGGCCATGCTAAATACAGAAAGACAAATTCGGGTGTGAGAATAGGATTTTTTACATCTGAGAAATAAGTTCACCATGGGTGAGATTTATTGTCAAAATCATTACTATGTATGCACTGGTTTAGAGTGGTTTTTAAAAGGTTTGGTTCAAGTTTATTTGTAGGTTTTTCCAATTTAGTTTCAGCATCAATTTAAGATGGGTAGGGCTAGGGTTAGGGTAGAGCCTTCTTCATCAACAAGATTGGAAAGGGATTCCTTTCTTTGGGACCTTCTTAAGGATGGTGATATTTCATATTTGGTTTAGAGTTTGAGGGAGGCTGATGAAGTTATCTCGAGGGAATTTTCTTTGGCTTGGGATAATGGGTTTGTTTCTATGAGGGGTGTGAATTTCCTGGTTTCTGAGGATTTCATTAGTAATATGATTGATATCCAAAATGAGCCCCTTGCTCATTTTTTTGCTAACTCCCTTCATTCTTTCCTCTCTTGTGCCTCAGTCATAATTTTTTATCTTTCAGCACTCAAAACCTTCTAGAAATGGCACCATTGGATAGAGCTCCTTCTCGGCTTTCTTAGGAAGGTAAATTTTTCCTCCTAACTCCATGTATTTTTAAGTTATGGCTCGGTGAAGTTTCGTGGGAAATTTTCCCTAGACAGGCCCACAGCCAATCGAGAGAGTGCCACGTCAGCAATCGGGTAGCGAGAGGGTGGAGGAAAATTTAGAAAGTTTACTACGTGTTTGGCGCAATGGAAAAATCTTTTAAGGGAGTTCCGCCGACCAATGGGAAGAATCCACGTGTCCAGGCGGGGAGGAGTTGGGAATTTTTCCCAAGGGTTGGCGTGAACAAATTTTTTCCCACAGGGTCTACATTCAATGGCATTGCACCACGTGTCCTTAGGCCAAAGGGGTGGCGGAGGTGGGAGAAATTTTTCAAATTTTTCCTAAGCATTGGCGCCATGGGAAAATCACCAAGGAAGGCCCGAGCCAATCAGAGCATGCCACATCAACAAAGAATTCGTGGGCTGCGGAGGGAGACTTAGAAAATTTGGTGAAGTGTTTTGGTAGGGAGAAAAGGAGAATATTGGCCCATAGGCCCACCAGACAATCAAATCAAGCCACGTGTCACCGCAGCGTTAGGGATCGGAGGTGCAAAATGATCTTTTCCTTTTTCGCCCAAGTGTGAAAAACAAAAGGAAAGCCCACCCCATGAGCCCGCAACCAATAGAATCATGCCACATGTCCACATCAGGTGAAAAACAATAGGCAAGTCTGTAGATAATTTTTAAAGGAAAGGCCCGCGTCTAATCAGGTCAAGCCAAGTGTCCTCGGGGCTTCGATCGGTGGAGAATTTTTGGAAAATTTTCCAAAGGCTGAGTCGATGGAAAATGAAGCAGAAAGATCCCGCGACCAATAAAATCATGCCACGTGGCACCAAGATGGTGGGGCATAGAGATTTTTGGGGAAATTTTCCCAAATGCAAAAAAGTGGGAAATTTTCAAATTCTTGGCCCGCTAACCCATTTTGGCCTTGTTTTGCCCTAAATTTTTAAATGAGCATAACTTTCAATCCAGAGCTCGATTTTTCACGTTATTTATATCAATGGAAAGATGGTGAAATTATCTACATGATTCTAGGGTCAATTTTGTGTTTTGGTGGATTTTAGAGAGAGAAAATTGGAAAATGCCTTTGGCACGTGGAAATCAACAGAAATGACATTTCAACCACCATTTTTAATGAAGAATGGCTTGCATTCTCTCCCAACATGGTGAAAAATGTCAAGGAATGGACTTTTAAGGATGCCCATGCTATTTTATTGCATTTTGGTTGGTGGTTGAATCTACTCTCACGTTTTCCCATGTTTCTCTCTCCTGAGCTCGAATGGGCATTGTTAAAAGCCAGATTTGGCTCATTTTGAAGAGGTTGTACATTTTTATGTTTTGCAGGGTCCCTCTTTCACCCTAGAATGTGATTTTGTGGAATACTAGACCTTTTTTAAATACTGTAACATATTTTCTACCTTTCTGTTGATGTAATGCATGTATTTTGATATTGGAAATGACAATGCAAGCACTATGAATGAGTTTCAGTCCTCTTCTTGTGTTGTTTGATTCATCCATGATCTTTCATTACACTTTATCAGTTTTTGCATGATGTTTTGTTGCATTTCTACAATCTGTGTCAATTTTCAGAAGTAAAAAATGCTCACCACTCCTTTGGTGCATCATCTTATTAGCATTAGTTTTAATTCTTTTGTATTCTCTATCTCTATCCCCTTGGAATTTATAGTAGGATTTTGAGTTTAAACCTCTGCAATTTTCAAGTAATACACCCGATCGAGGAGTTGAGGAACCACCTCTAACCTGAGATTCTTTTCCCACTTTTACAATTCCCACACTTGGGGAAAAGATTCAATGTTCTGCAATCACATTGAATGCTAAGATGTCAAACTAAAAATCTAATAGAACATCCAGAGGGTGCTACTAATTTGCACTAACAGTTTTGGAACACCCGGTGGGACCTATGAGGTCTTCATCTTCTTTGAAACAAAATTGATGTGCATTTGTTGCAATTTTCTTGCTTAAAAGACCCTTGAATTGCACATCTAGCGACTTCAAAGAAGAAGAATCGGCTGGTTTTAGCAATACAAACCTGAAAACTCAAGAGAAGAATCACCACAAGGTCAAGAGTTGGAGAAGAAGAAGTATTGTTTGATTACCTAAAATTATCTCCAAGAAGAAGACAAAGAGGGAGGAGAATTCAAAGGTCTCCATCTCCACCAAAAAGAACTCTATTAACTCCTCCACCTGTAAACCTTTCATACAATCAACAAGGGTTCTAAGGCCAATCAGAATGGCACAACACAACCCATATGTCAATTTCACTGGCAGCAGCCCACTTATTCTCAATACACAAAATCCAATCCCAATTGCAGCACTGAAGAACATTCCATACTTTACTAGAGAGAATCAGACCACTCCTGGTGATCATGTCAAGGATATTGCTAATATTTGTGCAATCCATGAGATTGATGAGATGCAAGTTACTATCAAACTACTAGCATCTTCATTCAAAGGGAAGGCTTTGCAATGGTTCAGAGCCTTGCTTCAGGTTCTATCAAAAATTGGAACCAGCTATGTATAGCCCTCCATGAGTAGTTTGGAGAAAAGGGGATAACTTGTCCCTTTTGGAACAATTGACAACTATCAAGAGAGCTCCCAATGAGTAGCTGACTGACTTCAACTTCAGATTTCAAAGGACTTGGGAGAGAATTCCAATGGCAGTAAGGCCAATAGCAGAAGGTGCTTTTCTATATTACCTCAAAGCTTTAAATTATGATATTTCTATGTTAATTCAATCCATGGGAGGCGAACTATCCCTGCTACTTATAGCATTGCCATTAGAGCTTAAAATTGTCTGATTCAAGCTGGTAAGCTAGCTCCTAGGCCTCCAATGCCATTGTATCAAAATTTAGAGAGTCCAAGCACTAGTCAAGCACCTATTTTAGCTTCTATTCCCACTCCTAGAAATCGAATTCAAGTGAAGCTTCTACTTAATCTTCTAGTGCCTCAAACGAACTTGAAGAAGTCATGAATTAGTTGCAAAGTTTAGCTAATGAGCTGGTTACACTCAAGAGGCAGCAAGCCCAAGGTTTTAGACCTTCTTACCAGCCTCAAGCTCAGCCTAACATGTAGCCATATCAGCCTCAAAGATCACCCAATCCAGCTGCAAATAAAAATCAAGCAAGGCCTCCCGCCAACAGAGCATTTCAGCCCTATAATCCCAATGCTACATCTGCCTCTAAAGCACTAGTGCCAGTACAAAACAACATAGCTCAGGAGTATGATTGGTGTTTCCCATGCAATGAACCTCACAACTAGTCTATGTGCTTCAATGGTGCTCTAAATCAAGCCTTGATGGTAACAAAAACTAGTGTGGAGGGTGAAGGGAGTCAAGGAAATAATCAACAACAAGAAACATCCCAGCAACAATCAGCTCCAAATGATACCACACTTGTAAACTGGCAGGTAGAAGATTTTTGTGGTATGAATCAAACAATCTCTCAAAGTGTTGCAGCCAACACAAGGTCAAAAAGGAGAAATTTTGGTGAAGGACAGCCATTGGCTCCAAGTAATCCACAACCTTCTACCACTCCACAAACTGTTGGCAAACAAAATGCAGTCCCAAAGATGCAAGGACCACCCAAACCAGTAGCTAAGCCAACCCAGATGCCAGTTGTTGCTGCCCATGTGCAAGGAATGAATATTTAGACCAAAGGGCGGTAGATTGATGCCTCATCCCCATTTAACATCATTGATCCGATGAAGAAGACAAATGTAAACATATCAATGTGGGAATCACTATTCATCCCAGGCCAAAGAGATTTGCTACAAGCTGCCATGAAGGACTGGTCAACTTCAAATCAACAAGTCCAAGTGTAAGAAAAGGTACTCACAAATGCTACCTAGCCTGAGGGGAATCATGGAGGACAGCAAGGTAAAATGTTGAATCCCCTCCATTCTATGTTTCATTGATCATTGGAAACCAGTTAGTACACAACTACATGATTGATTCCAAAACAAGTAGTTCAGTAATGCCCAAGAAAATAGCTGATTAGTTGGGGCTTCAATATGAATTCATATCCAAAGGGGTAGTGTAATTGGATGGGACAACAGTAACAATAGTAGGAGTGATTAAAAACTTGAGTCTCACTTTGCATGCATGCCCCAACATTGTTGTTTTGCAAGATGTCTCGGTGATAGATCTTCCACCACTCTTTGCCCTATGTTTGTCAAGAGATTTCACAGCTAAGATTGGATGTTACTTATCTACTGATTGGTCACACATGTTGTTCAGAAAAAGATATGGAACTAAAGCCACAATCAGATCTGAGCCTATTGCAAACTTTCACATTGAGCCTCACACTCCAAGCCAAATCAATACCAATTGTTCAACATTTGATCAAGAGGATTATCCAAGCACTGATGAAGCTGACACCAAGGTTGGAAGAATCCTATATTTGAATCTCAATGAATGGGAAAGCAAGGTGCATGCTTTTAATCCTTATCAAGATATAGAAGAATCTAAGCTAGGATTCTACTTTGCATGCATGAAGAAAATCAGCCTATTCCTAGCATCACCAAGTCGGACCACAAGGATGACAATGAGGTATGGCATTAGTTTTTGATGGATCAAGGAGTAGACAAGGTGCAGGAGGGGGGGCTATGCTTGTTTCACCTCAAGGAGTTAAGTATTATTCATCTTTTAGATTTCAGTTTGCATGTTCTAATAACATACTGAATATGAAGCTTTGATACAAGGATTACATTGGTCAATCAAGAGAAGAATAAAGAACTTGCAAGTTTTTGGTGATAGTAAGCTAATTGTCAACCAAGTTAAGGGGAAGCATGCTACCAAGAATGATCTTCTCAAGTGCTACAAAAATAGGGTGTGGGACCTTATTGAATATTTTTAGGGTTTTAGCATCAAGTCCATCCATAGGAAAAGAACCAAGCTATTGACAAAGCTTGCAGTGGAGCAGCCTTTGATGTTGTTAAAAGCATCAAGAAAGACAAAGTATAGCAAAAATTCATGTGATTGTAAGGCATTCAGTGCCAAACAACAATTTAAGTTGGTAAGTGTTTGAAAATGATCAACAAAGCATCCATTTCTTGCGAGAAGAGGCTGAGTTCTCGCTTAAAAATCGGAAAAGTTAGAACAATAGTATGGTGATAAAGTGGTACAACCTAGAACCAACAAACTACCAAAGTGACTTGTCACTTTGGAATCCATTTTCAATCCTAATGATTAGTTCAAGAAGGAGAAATTAAGCATCCAAGTCAAGGGGGAAGATTCAAAGCCCATCTTGGTGGAAGAAGGCAGATCACTCCAAATTAGCAAAATGAAAACTGAGCAAGAAACGTATGAGTTCATATAGCTTTGTCTAGAATTCCCTAATTTTTTTCTTAGAGCTATCAAGATTAGAAAGGTTTCAATCCCAAGTTAGCTCAACACACTATTGAATTAGACCCAAGTGCTAAACCCATCAGGCAAAAACAAATTCCAATCAATCTGCACCTAGAGCCTCTCATGAGAAAAGAATTGAATAAGTTGATAGAGTCAAGTATCATATTCCCTATAAAGCATTCTAGTTGGGTATCCAACCTGGTTCCAATTAGAAAGAAGAGTGGAGAAATCAAATTGTGTGTTGACTTCAGAGATTTGAATAGAGCATCTCTCAAGGATCATTACCCACTTCCTTCCATGGAGAAGATCTTGCAAGTTATTGCTAGCTCTGAAAGGTTTTCATTGCTTGATGGCTATTCAGGGTATAATCAGATCATGGTGAAGGAAGAGGATTAGTTCAAGACAGCCTTCACAACCAAATGGGGGACTTATGCATATAGGAAAATTCCATTTGGGCTGTCCAACACTGGGGCTACATTCCAAAGGGAAATGGACATGGCGTTCAAGGATTTGATTAACAACATGGTGCTGATATATCTTGATGATATCACTATTTTTTCAAAAAATGCAGCAGACCATCTCTTTCATTTAAGACAAGTATTCCAAAGGTGCAGAAGATTTGGGGTATCCTTGAATCCCAAAAAGTGTATTTTTCTAGCTCATGAAGGAAATCTCCTTGGCCACATTGTCTCCAAATAAGGATTAGCAATTGATCTAGAAAGAGTTGAAGCCATAAGAGCACTACCATTGCCAAGTCATAAGAAAGCCCTTCAAAGTTTCTTGGGAAGGATAAATTTTGTTTGGAGGTTTGTCCCAAATTTTACAGCCCTAGTCAAGCCTATCACCAAGATGTTAAAGAAAAGCATAGCTTTCAAATGGACAGCAGAAGGAAAGGCAAGTTTTGAAGCAATCAAAGAGGCCATCTCACAAGCTCCAACTCTCATTAACCTAGATTTCTCCAAGGATTTCATCCTCTATGCATTTTGAGGTGATGATACTATTTCTGCCATTTTGGTACAGTAGAACAAAGACAATGATGAGCATGTAATTGATTTCTTCATACAAAGCCTGGAGGACTATGAGGTGAGATATTATTTCATTGAGAAGTATGTTCTTGTAGTAATTAGGAGCTTGAAGAAATTTAAGCATCTAGTTTCAAAAAACAAGGTTCAACTGCTAGTTTCTCATGTGGGAGTTAATGACTTCCTCCTCAATAAAGACCTAAATGAAAAGAGAGCAGGGTGGATTACTCATGTCATGGAGTATGACATTGAGATCAAAGTCACCAAGTTGGTCAGAGGAAAAGGATTGTGTAAGCATCTGGTCTTGAACAAACAAAAGGAAGCATGCAATGAGAAAGAGGTTGTTTTGGCGTTGCAAGACAGCCATGAGCAAGGAAGCACTAAAAAAATTATGGTGTCCTCACTACTTGTTAGACCCAAGACATAATGCATTTCCTACACACAGTCCTATGCCCTCCAGAGATGAACAAAACCAAAAGGAGACACTTCAAATTGTAGGTTGTCCCATATGCCCTTGTTGATGGTGTTTTATTCAAAAGGGATGTGAATGGAGTGCTACTGAGATGCATTGGTACAAATCAGATTCATAGAGTGTTGGAAGAGTTCCATGGTGGATCAGCTAGTGGTCATTTTGCACCAAGAGTGACAGCTCTCAAGATCATGAGGGCTGGCTATTATTGGCCCAAGATTTTTAGTGACTGTTATGCATGGATCAAGAGGTGCAAGAATTGTGCATTCTTCATAGGTAAGGAGAGACTAGCTGCCCTTCCATTGCATCCAATTTCAGTTGACCAACCATTCATGCAATGGGGTTTGGACTTCATTGGAGTCATTAACCCAAATTCAAGCCAAGGACACAAGTGGATTCTAACAGCAACAGATTACTTCACCAAGTGGACTAAGGTAGTAGCACTCAAGGAAGCAAATGAATCAAGCATCCTAGACTTCTATGAAGGGATAGCAACCAGATTTGGCATACCTACTACAATAATATCAGATAATGCATTGGAATTCATTGGATTCAAGGTAACTGAATGGGCTATCAAGAATGGGATCTACCTAAGCACTTCATCAAATTATTATCCTCAGGGTAATGGCCAAGCTAAGTCTACAAACAAGAACTTGTTAAGGATCATCAAGAGGACTCTTGATGAAAATCAGAGGTCTTGGCATACTAAATTGAAATCAGCCTTGTGGGTTGATAAGATAACCCCCAAGAGATCTACAAGTAATTCTCCATTCAAGTTTGTTTATGGAAGAGAGGCAATTTTTCCCATGTCACTTGAGTTTCCAACATTAGAACTCATGAAGCAGTTGGAGTTTTTGGAGTTTGGACCCATGGAGGTTAGGTATGTAGAATTGATGGAGCTCCAAGAAATTAGAAATCAGGCATCCCAAGTAATGGAGAAGGATCAAGCTTTAATCAAGAACACCTTTGATAGAAAGGACAAGGATAGATCTTTCCAAGTTGGAGATTTAGTGTTAAAATGGGATGCAGAAAAGCAAAACTAGGGAGGCATTCAAAATTTGATGCCATTTGGAGTGGCCCCTACATGGTCACAAAGTGTAAGAACAACAATGCCTTCTAATTGTCTGTCTACATTGGATGGTGAAGAATTGCATATTCCAGTCAATGGAATTCATCTGAAGCATTCTTCATCAAGGAAAGCCTCCACCTTGTACATATTAGCCTAGGTTTTCATTTTTCCAAGTGCTCATGCACATTGTTTTGTTGTAGATTAGCTTTGATTTCCCTAAGTGCTTTGGCACAAGCTTGTTATCCCAGAAATTTGTTTTAAAGGCCTTGCTCCAACCAGATGGTGTTCTACCCTCCCCCTTCCTCCTTTTATTGTTCTAATCAGTTGGGGTACCAAGCAGAGGATTTGATGACTCCATGCCCAATGGATTGCTTCAGGCAACTGGTAACTTCATCCAGCAGGCAGATGACCCCTCTAAGTCACCAAAATTGTTATCCAAAATGATCCCCTTGCTCATTTTGTGGCTAACTCCCTTCATTCTTTCCTCTCTTGTGCCTCAGTCATAATTTTTTATCTTTCAGTCACTCAAAACCTTCTGGAAATGGCACCATTGGATAGAGTTCCTTCTCAGCTTTCTAGAAAGGTAAAGTTTTCCTCCTAACTCCATGTATATTTTAAGTTATGGCTTGGCGGAGTTTTTGTAGGAAAGTTTCCCTGGACAGCCCGCCGGCCAATTAGAGAGTGCCACATCAGCAATCAAGTGGTGGAGGGCGGAGGAAAATTTAGAAATTTTACTAAGTGTTTGGTGCAATGGAAAGATCTTTTAAGGGAGTTCTACCGACCAATGGGAAGAAGCCACGTGTCCAGGTGGGGAGGAGTTGGGAATTTTTCCTAAGGGTTGGCGTGAAAAAAAAAATTTCCCACAGGGCCCGCATCCAATGGCATTGCACCACATGTCCTTAGGCCGAAGGAGTGGTGGAGGTGGGAGAAATTTTTCAAATTTTTCCTAAGTATTGGCGCCATGGGAAAATCTCCAAGGAAGGCCCAAGCCAATCAGAGCATGCCACGTCAGCAAAGAATTGGCGGGCCACGGAGGGAGACTTAGAAAATTTGGTGAAGTGTTTTGGCGGGGAGAAAAGGAGAAATATTGGCCCATAGGCCCACCGGCCAATCAGATCAGGCCACGTGTCACCACGGCGTCGGGGTTGGAGCGTGAAAGGATCTTTTCCTTTTCACCCAAGTGTGAAAAACAAAGGAAAGCTCGCCCCATGAGCTTGTGACCAATAGAATCATGCCATGTGTCCACATCAAGCAAAAATAATAGGAAAGTCCGCAGAGAATTTTTAAAGGAAAGGCCCACGTCCAATCAGGGTCAAGCCATGTGTCCTCGGGGCTTTGATTGGTGGAGAATTTTTGGAAAATTTTCCAAAGGCCGAGGTGATGGAAAATGAAGCAGAAAGATCCCGTGACTAATAGAATCATGCCATGTGGCACCGGGATGGTGGGGCACACTGCGATTTTTGGGGAAATTTTCCAAAATGCAAAAAAAGTGGGAAAATTTCAAATTTTCGGCCCGCCAACCCATTTTGGCCCTGTTTTACCTTAAATTTTCAAATGAGCATAACTTTTGATCCAAAGCTCAGTTTTTCACGTTCTTTATATCAATAGAAAGATGGTGAAATTATCTACATGATTTTGGGGTCAATTTTGTGTTTTTGTAGATTTTGGAGAGAGAAAATTTGAAAACTCCTCTAGCACGTGGAAATCAACAGAAATGATGTTTCAACCACCATTTTTAATGAAGAATGGTTCACATTCTCTCCCAACGCATGGTGAAAAATGTCAGGGAATGGACTTTTAAGGATTCCCATGCTATTTTATTGCATTTTGGTTGGTGGTTGAAGCTACTCTCACGTTTTCCCATGTTTCTCTCTCCTGAGCTCGAATGGGCATTGTTAAAAGCTAGATTTGGCTCATTTTGAAGGGGTTGGACATTTTTATGTTTTGCAGGCTCCCTCTTTCACCCTAGAAAGTGATTTTGTGGAATAATAGACCTCTTTCAAGACTACAACATATTTTCTTCCTTTCTCTTGACGTAATGCATGTATTTTGATATTAGAAATGACAATGAAAGCTCTATGAATGAGTTTCAGTCCTCTTCTTATGTTGTTTGATTCATCCATGATCTTTCATTACACTTTATCAGTTTGTGCATGATGTTTTGCTACATTTCTACAATCTGTGTCAATTTTCAGAAGTAAAAAATGCTCACAACTCCTTTAGTGCATCATCTTATTATCATTAGTTTTAATTCTTTTTTTTTGCATTCTCTATCTCTGTCCCCTTGGAATTTATAGTAGGATTTTGAGTTTAAACCTCTGTAATTTTCAAGTAATACACCTGATCAGAGGAGTTGAGGAACCAGCCTCTAACTTGGAGATTCTTTTCCCACTTTTACAAGTCCCACACTTGGGGAAAAGATTCAATGTTGTGCAATCACACTGGATGCTAAGATGTCAAACTAGAAATCTGATAGAACATCCAGAGGGTGCTGCTGATTTGCACTAACAATGACCAAGATGGACTATGGGAGATGCAAAGTATTCAAGGATAGGTCCCATCTTCAAGAGGAATTGCATATTTTTCTTGATAGTGATGAGAAGATTTGTTTCATGGAAGATGGTATTGCTCAAAAATCTCTTCCAGGAGGTGGGCCGAAGTTTGTTTCTACATCATGAAGTATATTACCTTAGATGGGAAGTACCAGAAGCTACATTCTCATCATTTAATGCTCTTGAACCATTTTCATAGAGGCAGGAGAATGAGTATTCCTTTTTATTTGTTTAACTCTCTACAATTGTCGGTTAAAAATTTTAAAGAGGAGAAAACAGAGGTCCTTCTTCATCAAGGTTTAATTCTTTTGCTGGTTAAGTCGGGGAAGCTAAATTTGTAGACTAGGGGGTCGTATTCATTTGGGGAATGATTGGGAAGACCATATTTCTCTTTCCGATAGGATTAGGCTTAAGAAAATGAAGGACAAAGCTATGAAGGAGGTGGATGTGGTGACTGCTTTACAAAACCTTGTTAGGGATGCTGATGAGAACATGCCTAAGGAGAGTCTGGTGGAAGGAAATACAATTTTTAGCTTCTTTTCCAGTAAGATTGAGGCCCTTGAGGACATGGTTAGTCAGGTTAAAGATTAGAATCAGAATTTGTTGTGGGGTTTGTAGAGGACAAATGCCAAGGTGAAAGTTTTAGAGAATAGGGTTGAGACCCTTCAGGGGTTGATTGTTGGGGATAAAGGTAAAAGGAGGTAACTAGATATCAGTTCTTCTGATGAGGATGATTTCCAAGGGGATGGTGTTGGTCCCAGTTTGTGAACTAGGGAAAAGTGTGTATAAGGCTTCATTGCTGACTTTTTGCTGACTGGTGGTGTGGTTTCGTTGCTGCAATTTTTTATTTTTGTTGGGCTCTGTTTGGGTCAATGCCTTTTTACTTTTGTTAGTTTTGTAATGTTTTTTTGATAGATATTTTTGTTCCAGTGGATCCTTAATGTAATATCTTATGTAATAGGCCCTTAGAGACTTTTTCCCAATTATTATCTATAAAAAAACTATTATGGAGGTTATATTTTAATACATTATATTAACCTATTATAATTTATAATGTAAAAATATATTCACTTTTTAAAAAAAGGTGTATAGTTTATATAATGTAAATAAAAACAACATATAGTCTATAAAAATTAAAAACTATAGTATATATATATATATATATATATATATACACACTTAAAAAAGCCACATATAACCCTTATTATGGGGGCCCTCATGAAAAAAGATTTAAAACATGTACTAGTCCATGTAATTTTAAATTCAACATAAACCTTATAATTTACAGAGGAGACAACATTTTTCATGCTTCCAATGGAAAAAAATTAAAATCCTATTTTGATGGAGTTTTGTCTCCTCCTTCATTTACCATTGACAATATTCAACTCCGTACATATTAAAACTATAGAAAAAAAAATTTCATGGAAGGTAAGAAATTTCCAAATTTTCCACTTATGAATTCACCTTGATTATTGAAAAAGCAAAACATTTAGGTTGCACAATGGAAATAAGGGGATGATTATTTTAAATACCCTTTTGGGTTGGTTGAAAAAACCCATACAAATTAAATAAATAAAATATAAAACATTTGATCTTAATTTATTTAATTTACCTCAATCTGCTACCATGTTAGAATTTGAGGATTCTAATAAATATGGATTTAATCAACTTACGTATTATATAATGTTAAATAAATATTTAAATAAACATCACATCATAACATAAATAAATAAATAAACACTTACATTAAATAAATAACACATGTGACACAATATTTATAATGGAAAACCCCAATAGGGTAAAAACCACTTTGAAAATAACCTTTTACTTTAGACAATTTATTTTACATCCAATAAGATCACCTTCTCCTTTGAAACCCTATTTACCAAGGGTAAAACCAAATAACTTGATTTGCACACCTTTGATATGTTTCCCGGATATATCAAATGAGGACCTAAAGTCCTTTTTATATAAGGTGATTAGGTATGTCTCCCGACCCACCTTTTCAACCTAAAATGGTTGACACATATACCTAGGTGAGTGTATTTACTAAACGAAACATAAATGATTCACACTATTACATACTTACCTAATGTATATTACATAGGTATGAATATTTAATAATATAATTTTATATTTCATATTATTAAATATTTAACCTATATAATAGTGATGGACCCATATTAATTAAGGGTTGACCATAACACTTAATCATTATGTTCCAACACGAGACCTCGATCTTGATCTTATATAATGCACTTAGTGTCATCCCCCATTACTATAATAAATTGTGCATATGTCGTAATTATATACTATAATTGTGGCTCTTTTCCTTCTCTTTAACTTGTGTTATTATGTTCTTTAATTTATATTATGTTATGGATTGATATGTGTGGGATATACTTGTATAATTTCATTTCTTTGGGTCATAAAATGTGTGGAATAAGAGTTTGATTTGATGCGAGAGATGATTATGGCTTATTCCTTTCTTCTCTCTGAATGTGTTTGTTTTCTTATTCTTCCCCTCTGGAAGAGAGGTCCCATTTATTTCGGTGTATCAAAATCCTTATAGTTTTGTTACATACATTTTATTTTTCCCCATTATTTTTTAGACTATAGAAGGTTAGTGTTAGCATTATAGTAGATAGGTAAGGAAATCAACCTTCTCCGGAGGTTTGTCTTAAGGATAAATGTCTAATAGGTTAGAGATTGACCCATTATTTTTCTAAGATAACCAAGTTTTCCACAACTTTATGATATTTCATGTGTGAACACATTTGGTGACAACAGTCTCCTTTCCATAGTTAGGATGCGAGAGGTAGATTAGACTAGATAGAGGGTTTCACACATGTGCAATACCTAGGTGACAAAAGCATATTTCTTAGGGTTGCATAGGCACATAAAGGTACAAAGTACCAAAACATAACCATGTGAAACCATTTAATAGGTGCAAAAGTATTTGATGCTTCCATACATACCAGATGTTTCCGTACTTACTCACTTTTTCACTCTAGTTCCATAAAAGAATCATTGTCGAGATCATTTCCAACTTATACACTCACACAACTTTGTTAGTTAAACTTATTATATCTATGATCATATAAGTGCATCCACTCCCTTATGTTTTAGCAATCATTTCCCTATTTTATCTTATGAATTCATATGAATGGGATGTTCCGATATGGGCATCAATGTATATTAAATAATCTAAATATACTACTTGTTTCTAATCCTCAACCTGAAAGTAAATAATTTTAAGAACCCATTTTTACATCCGAAACTTATATTTTATTTATATTTTTATGGTTGAATCATTTAGTGAATCTATTTTTTCTCAAACTATTTTCTTAGTTTGATTTAGGTTGCCTACCCAACTAGGACTTTTCTTTGTCAAACCCGACTATCCTTGGGTTTATATTTATCATTAATTACATGCTTTGTACCATAGCTCGTGTTAGTTATAATTTGTGTATCCATGGGATTCTTTAGATATTTTTCTTCTCAAACTGATAGGTTCTACCATCGGTTTAAATAGTTTCATGCCCTTCATCAATTTAAGAATAAGGATTTTTCTTCTACCCATCAAATTATCTTTTACAATGTTGTTCTAAAAGCTGAAATAGTTCTTATTACATTAACCCAATGGAAAAGGGCTTGTATGTAACCTTTTCCCCTTCTTCTTCATGTTCTTGGATCTCATCATACATTATAGGTTATCCTTATTCATTAAAAAACCTAGGGTAGGATCAAACACTATAACTATGGTCCAATCCTAAAATATGAATTATATGTGCCTAGTTCCTCTCCTATATGATCCAAATTTAGATTTGAAATATGCCCAATTCATGTAATTATCACTTGTAGCACTTCTAGAAGGTATTTCTTGTATAAACACATCATATCACATGGATTCTAAGTATTTTAACATGTATTAATTCATCATATTTATATTTTGATTACATATTTTGGTTCCTCTTAAAAAAAATACACAATTTCAAAAAATGGTGTGTATGTAACCTTTTGTCCCTCATTTTCATGTGCTTGGATCTCATCATCCTTTAGATTTTATTCTTGTCCATTAAAAAAATTAGGTTAGGATTAAACACAATAACTACGAGCCAATCCTAAAATATTAATTGTATGTTCTTAGTTCCTCTCCTATGTGATCCAAGTTTATATTTGAAATATGCCCAATTCATGTAATTCTCACTTGTAATAGTTCTAGGAGCATTCATTGCATAAAAATGTCATACCATATGGAGTATAAGGATTTTACCATTTATTAATTCATCATATGTATTTTTGATTACGTATTTCAGTTCCTTTTTTAAAATGCACACTTTCAAAAAATGGCACTTGATTTCAATTTTGTATGCAAAGGTTATGGCCTCTAGAAGTTATAAGACTTTTATTGGTTATAGAACTACATATGAAAGAATATTGGTGGTAACATAAGTGTCACTAAAAATTGTGTAAGTTTTACTAGTAGTTATGTAAGTGTTAGTGGTGGTTATGTAAGTTTTAGTGGTGGTTTTGCAACCAATGCAGTAAATGTGTAACCACCTCTTACAAATAGAAGAAGTTTGTGATGCATTTAAAAACACATGGATTTGAAATGGTTACAAATAATTCAAATTCCATGCTCTATTTTTGGATTTCTTTAAAATTTTATGAGGTATAGGGAATAAGTATAAGTTTTATGGATCTTAGAAATAAAGAAAGAATAGTATAGAATTCATGGAATTTGATTCCCTTTAAGTTTTAGGAAGTTAGATTCCTTTTCCACGAGTCATTTTTATTTTCCTAGTGTGACATTTATTAAGATTTGACATTATAAAATTGTTTGAAATATTTTAAGTAACATCATGAAAAATTGGAGAGAGAGAGAGAGAGAGTGTGTGTGTGTGTGTGTGAATTTTTATTCCATAATTACAATAACTTATAACATTTAGTGAAGTATATAGTGAAAGGGGAGTGTAATTAGATCACAAAGTATAATTTTCCCTTCTTGGGTTTCTCCAGGTTGAATATTGTGTTCATGTGTACTTGAAATTTTTCATACTTCTCATGTATATGTTTAATATTATGTAATTTCATTTTCATATTTTCATCACTTTGTTTTGTATGCAACTTAAACTATTTTTACAATAACTTTGTAAGTTATGATTAGTGGGGTCCATTTTTGTGTATCCTAGTGTGGAATATCCACTTGGATTGTGGATCAGATTGGTATCAAATTAAGTATTCCTTTTTTCCATAAAGGTTTTCTAACATTTTTGTAAGTTGTGTTATTTTTGTTCAATTGTAGTATGTGGTTTTATGTCAGTTGTGTTTGTAGTTTATGCCAATTACCTACATAACAATTACTTTTGGGAAAGGTGAAATAGTTCCTTTCTAGAATATATCTCTACTAAGAAGTGTAAGAAATAAGTGAGAATCATGGCTCATTTGTTTGATGAGGAGACCTATACAACTTAATAATGTTTCTACAAGTTAGAGGATGATGGTTTAAGTATTTCTCTTTTAATGAAAAAGTTAGATATTTTTATCGGTAATCTCATGGAGAGGGTTGGTGTTTTGATAGAAGAAATAAAATAAAGTGAGGATACTTTGAAATGTGAGAGGGTCAAAGAACCAACCCATGCCAACAAAGACCTACCTCCATTCAAGGCTAAGGAAAATATTAAAATTCAGTTATACGATGGAGAGATGAATGCAAAGAGGTTATACTATTGGCTAGATCAACTTGAGATATACCTTGGTTTACATAAAATTAATGAGAGTCAACAAATATCATTTGCAAGGTTTAAAATGTCTAAACATACATTAACTTGGTTTAATATTTATGTTCATTATTTGGTTATGAAGAACCTACTAGCCCTTATCAAGATGGAGGAATTTATAGCTATGATTAAGACACAATTTTATCCTATTTATTATAAAGCGGATAGATTTATTGTTTGGTAGTATATTAGTCAAAAACAAGAACAAAGTATACATGATTATACTAGTGTGTTCATTATATAGTAGTAAAAATGGGTCAACACACCTTTGTTCATGACATCTTGATGAATTATGTTAGGTTTTCCTAGTCACCTAAGCAGACCAATGTTACTAGTTAAGCACAAGGATCCTAATGAGGCTTGTTCTCAATCTCATTACGTTAAGATGCATGAAAACAAGAGTTTGTATCCATCTTTAGATGATTATAAGGAAGGTGAATTAAATTTTACTTCTATTTCTAAAAAATTGTGTAAATCATTGTGGTAATTTGGTTTGAGTGGCCATACAAAGGACACTTGTTAAAAGTTTTGTCTGGAATTACATTCTTTCACGAATAAGATGAAGAAGAATGTTATGGCCTTAGTTTATATAAAAATAGGATGGGTGTAGCCAAGATGGGAAAGAGACAAAGTTTCTCACCTCCCTTTAAGGGAAGGTATGTTTGGGTAGTTCCAATGAAAATATGCTCAACAAAAAGGTGATCTTTCTAAGATTTTTGTGTCAAAGTTCAGATTAAGAAGATAAAGGTAGATGTTTTTTTATCAACGTTATTAATCAAATTTAATCAGTAGAGATATGGTAGATATACCTAGGTTTTAAGCGTGGATCATCCTAATCATTATATATTAGGTTATGTGAAGAAAGGACTAAGGATTAAGGTTTCTAAGTAATGTAATGTCAATTTTCCTATAAATGAACATTTCATTAACAATGTTGTTATAGGTGTAGTACCTATGGATGTGTTTGACATAATATTTGACAACCCCTACATCTATAAGTGTAATGCAATATTCATGTAAAGGATGAATCCGTATCAATTGGTCAAGGTTGGGAAGAGCTACATTATTCATTCTTAAGAATGGAAATATTGTATCTCCTTGGTAAGTTTAGCGTAAGGTAACAAGTTGATGAATGTTAGTGGAAAGAAGTATTTTATCCTTTTGAAAGATATAATGATATATTGGTGTAAACCAATATATGGAATGTATACTAACTAATGGGTAGAGAATACTACTACATGGGTGTCTTCTATTTTAATGTAGTCTTTAGCCTTCTTGGATGGAAGGACATCAACCATACGTGAATGAACAAATAGGTGAATGGGTGAGTTCACAAGATGTACCTCCAAGAGAAGGACAAGATGTGGGGAATAAATTTACTCATTTAAATTTTTTTAAAGATTTCATGAACTTAAAATATTCAAATTAGGGAGGTGTGATTCAATTTTGGATCTGAAATATGCCAAATTTATGTAATTTTCACTTGAAGTACTTCTAAAAGGTAGTTCCTGTTATCCATTTTTTCCCCTCAAGAAAAAATAGACAATGGGGGTAAAATTGTACCATGGGACCGAAAAAATTCTTTCATGGATATTCGGAGGTATTAGTCACTTTCAAGCTTTGACGGTTAATAATGATATTCAGGAGGTTTCGAATCATCATGGACTTCTTTTCTTTTCTAGGTCTTGGAGGCTTAAGGATTGCTTGGAACAAAAAAATTGGCCATGGTGGGCCCACTTCCGACATTATGGGTGTAAATTGGGTCTTGATGTATCTCTATAACCCTCTGGTTTTAGGAGGAATCCGAAGGAACTCAAAACATGGGGAAGATTAGTTTTAAAGGGTTTAAATGGCACTGAGCTAAAATAGCTTGTCGAGAAGCTCAAGGAGCTGACATGGTTGCATCATGGAGATAATGAGTTCAAGCTCAGATTTATATCTCACAAGGAGCTCGACCGTTTTGCAAAGCTAGGTCAGAAAGGTGTAGTTCACCTATGGATAGGAATTCACTTACGTGGTATGGACTTGACAAGTCAAGAATAGCTTAGAATCAAGCTCAAAAATAGTAGGTTGGTCACCATGGTGGAGAATATTGACACAAGCTCATAGATGTATCAATGACATGGGTATGAGCTCGGAGGCATGGCTCAAATAAGGAAATATCATAAATATATTGGATTATATCGGGTATGGAGCCGATTTTCCATTTCAAGATTCAAGATTGAAAGCAAATTTGGCTCGATTAGAGGGGCTTGAGCTTAGGTGTAGTGTGGGTGGATTGGATTAGGTATAGAGCTGAGTCGCCATTTCAAGATTCAAGATCGAAAGCCAATTTGGATTGAATGGAGGGGGTTGAGCTTAGGTGTAGTGTGGGTTAAGTTTTCACAAAGGTGAGTGAGTTGTAAAACTAATCAAGTGGCTCGGTGTATATGACTAGATAGAAGGAGGTCAGAATTTTAAAGAGTTTAGAGTTCAACAAGATGATTGGATTGAGTTAGTGGTTGGTGAGTGGCTCAGCTTGGGCTTGATGCTCAGGTATCTAAGGGGATAATTTATTATCTCGAAGAGCTCACAATAGGATGTCCCGAGTTTAAACATGTAAAAAATCAAATTTTTCAGAAAAGTGATCTCGAGATGGAGAAAAGTTGATGGATCGGGATAAAATGTTGAACCAAACATGTTAATTAGTAGGTATTTAATTTTAAAATGCCAACTTGACCATTACACAGTAGACGCTCATACTCGAGCTCGGGAAGAAATGTATCATAGAGGATCATAGAGTGTATAGCTCGGTGCATGTGAGAAAAGCACTAAGTTTAAGGCCAAGTTACCTTGAGAGCTCAATGAGCTCATATCTTGTGATTGATAGTGGATGTGGCTCACTCATTATGGGTGAGCTCAACCTTGAGCTTGGGATTGAGTCTCTTAGGAAAAATGGAATATGTTAGATTGAATGACAACATTGGATAATCTACCAAGTCAAAGCATGGTGGTGAATAGACACATTAGGATAAACTCGTTACTGGGTAGTTTTGAGAAGTTGGCAAACAAGAATGATCCCTCATCACTAGGAGAGTTAAAATAAAACAGGGAAAATGGAAATCCAAAGCCTTGTCTTGAAGGTAGTCCGATTACCGATGCAATGTAGAGCTAAGCTCCGAGATCGGTGATGCCACAGAGAAACTAGTTGTTCAACCCCTTCCAATTTGGTCATGCTTTGAGTGCATAGGAGTAGTAAGTTGTTGAGCTTAGATCAAGCCAGGTTTAAAGATATTAAATGTTCAGTTTTGAAATAGGGTATTAGGATGGGCTCGGCGGTTGTAAATTATAGATGAGATCAACCATAGGGAAAACATGTAGAATGAATCTCGTAGAGATTTGAACATTGATGGAATGAAGGGTTCATTAGTGTGAAGGCATAAACAACTTGTAACATGCTTTGTGCATATGTACGTGAACTTAGGAAGATATGAGATTGAGTATCTTGGAGCTTGTGGTGAGCTAACTAGAGTGAAAATTTTGGATTTTGGGAGTAGTCTAAGTTCAGAATTTTTGATGAGTCATTTTGAGGACATGGAGGAGCCCGAATTCTAGACTCAAATTCGAGTTTCATAGTCAATGAGTTTAGAGAAAAGTGTCAAGTTGGATAAAAAAATGTTCCAAATTTCTGAAACTATGAAGTTAAAATTTTGGACTTCATATTTTTAAATTTTATGGCATGTCGGGGATTTGGGGTGGTCAAATTGATAGGAAAGGTATGAGGCGGTTCTTGATGAATTAGGTTCAATTCTAAGTCACGTCAAGTTAAAAGGAAACAAATCCTGATGGAAACGGTCAATCTCTCGAGCTAACAGGGGTTTACGTGGTAGGGCACCAATCAATGCAATTATGAGTCATCCACAATCCACGCATGGTGCAAGGATTGCAAAAGAAAGTGTGCCATGAGGTAGGGATCCATTAAGGTAATTTTGGTAGGTGTGTTCAATGCAAGACCAAGTCATCCACCCATTGGGAAAAATTCAAGATGAAGGGCTCACTCAATATAATGAGGCGGTGTCGATGTCATGCAATTACCCAATGTAGTATTTGAGATGGTGAAGGTAATATTGGTGAGGATTATGGAAAGCTCCAACTCAATGCAAATTTTGGGCTCGTTATCCATGCTACGGTTGGTGTGAGTGATAAAACTATGGGTGGTTAAAACATAAAGCACCGCGTGTAATGAAAATAAACACCTACCCAATACATGCAAGACACGTGGAGGAACTCACCACACATATTCATTTTGGGATCAACATGTGATATTAAACAATAATTGGGTGGGGTGTTTTGATAGCCTGCGTATATAATGTAGCACGAGCTCGCCAACCAACTTACCGAGATGGCAGGCAAGCTACCACCTAAGTAGACACCTAAAACATTCATAATGCAAAATCAACCTAGGGGTTGCCACCAAGAGGTCAAGGTGCCTTTAAAAAATTTATTGGAATATTATTTTGTAATCAAAGGAAGATTTAAAATTTATGAAGTATGCATGGAGGGAAGGTCTTTTTGGTTATGAGCATAATGTAATAAGGCATGGAGGCCATACTGCGCCACAATTTCTCCTAGTTTTTAGGATATCCTCCTTCTTTCTCTCACACACTCGCAAATTCTATAAAATGTAAAGGGGTGCTTTATTTCGAGGGGTTAGACAATTCTTCCATAAATTCCCCTCTTCTTTCAAGTTGAGTTGTGAATTTATAGGATTTCAAACCTTCCTTCCAAATATTGTAATGGAAACTTCTGCCTCTTCCTGTTGTAATGATGCATTGTGCAAGTGCTTAGAATAATAAAATTATGTTTTGTGGCTAATTTTCTGTCCTTACATTATTTTGGTTGCTTTCATTTTTCCTCTCTCATCTTCGCAGGCACCGTGAAACTTTAGATTCAATTACAAGTTTCAGGAGTTTTTTTGCTTATCTAGGAATGAAGTATTGTATGAAATTGGGTCTGTGATGCATGTCCATCCTTCCCATGTTCATATTTCTTCATTGGCAGGCTAGAAATTTGTCTAGAAAAACCATTTCTTGGTGCATCACCACTTCTAGTGTAGGTTTTACTTCATGTAATCTCTCTCCCTAATCCCCTAGAAATGTTAGTATAGGTCTAGTTAGTTGTTTTCCTTACATTAGGAGTAGTGTAGTGCTTAGTTTAGGAAGAGGAATTCGGCCTTCTCTCGGAGGTTCACCTCAATCCCACAAGTCCCACACTTGAGAGGTGATACCCATGTTACCCAATCACACCGAATTCCCCATTCATATGTAGGAAATTTTGGGGGTGTGGTGATTTTGTGATAACCATTTTTGGAATGCCCGGTGGGACACAAAATTCAGATTTTTCACAGGTGTGTGTATTTGTGTTTACTTTATTTCGTTAATTTATTATTCTCTTAGTGAAATTTTGGCCTTAGGATGTAAACCCAATCACAATTGACAACTCCATTGTTCTACGTAACCCACTCTCTGAGTTACAGACTTTCTTTTTTCACCCATTTCCATCCATTTTTCTTCCACATATTTCTATTTTTCCCCATTCATAAAGCTGTCTAATCATGGATTTATCCCCACATTAGAATTTCCACTTGCAGTAACAACAATACCAGTTCACTCTGTCTCAACGATTGAAAAATTCATTCCCATATGAGTACAAATCCAACCTCCAAATCTATTTTATGGTGAAAATCAGCTGCATGCATATCCATATGATAAAAGTCATGGTTAGTTTGGTTATTCACCTAACTATGTAGATTTTCAAGAGAAAGAATATGTAGATGATGGAGGCTATCCTACATATGAAGATGTAGAGTTGCAACTTAAGATGCAAAAATGGAGTCAGGTATGGTGTAGTCTAGAGCCACAACTCAAATGAAGGCATTCAAGATTGGCTTCAGGGTACCTTGTCCATGGGTTGGCCCTATGCCAAATCATTATAGCCTATAGGAAAATCTTGGTTTCATGGTTGAAATGCTGCCTCAACTTGAAATATGGGTTGAAGAGATAGAGGCTCATGAATACAATGTAGTCAGTCTTGTCAATGGGAAACTTTTGCATTACCACTTCAGAGTCCTCCTTTCATTACCCAACCAATATCATTTTAGCCTAAACCCCAATTCCCAAGCTTCTCACCTGCTGCCCATATTGTGAATCCCATTTCTTCATCTCCTATTTTCCTCCTCTTTCTCCTAAATTATCCTCCCCTTCCCTTGCATTCTAGAATCCATTTTGGGAGGACCAAACTTATAATTTTAGTGAAGAAGAGGAGGATATGGTTAAGGAGACTAGTAAAGAAGGGATTGCAGATAATTTGAAGGAGTGGGCTGCAAGACTAAACATTAAGAAAATCCCTCTCCTAATTAATCCTTTAGCTAAGGTTGAAGCTCAAGAGCAGGTGGTAAATGTTGAATGTACACAAGAATAAGCACAAGTGAATGATGACCAACAATCTACTTGTTCGGAATGTAGCATACATGTTGGCACTATGTTCATGGAAGCTATTGATTTAACTTAGGTTAAAAAGTCCATTATAGAAGAGAAATATCTAACTCAAAGTTCACGAGAAGAGAATCCTATGAAAGAAAAAAAAATAAAAGCTCCCAAATGTGCAAAATGTCTCAAATGAGTGTAGTGATCCTGATTCCTTTCATGTCAAGAACTTGCAACATTTATAGAAGATTACACCACCTTGCTAAGAGCTTCATCAGATGTTTCTAGAAGCCACAAGAAGCTCCAAGCCATGGAGGAAAACCATCCATATTTAGAGGTGTCAAGTGAAAAAAAGAAACACAAGAGGTTTCAAATCCTTCTCCTTCTTCATCTTGTCAAAAATATGATTTCTTAGATGAATTTGATCTTTATAATTTCATGTTTAAAGATGAAGAAGATCAGAGGTGAAAAAAATGCCAATCTAGAAGACACCATGATGGAATTTGAACTCTCAACACAACTAAGAAATGGAGAGGTTGATTATTTTTCATATTTGGATGAGCATTTTGATGGACAGAGCCTATGGAACTTGACAATTTTTTGATCCCATCGCCTCTTTTCGACATAAAAGGAATGTTTCTTTGGAATAAAATATAGGAGGGCAACTTGTTTCTCATAACCATATTCTTGAGCCAAGATTGGAGGAATTGAATCTTCCATATGACTCATTGAATGAAGAGAAAAGTGAGCACATGGGAGAAGCTAGTTCAGATTCAGAAGCCTTGAGTGGAGATGACATTATTAAGAGTTTCTTGCTCTCAATTATGGATCTTGATTTGGTTGATGAATGGGTAATGGTGGAAGAAAACCAAGAAGGTCTTACTTCCCCTAATATTTTTCAAGAGAAGAAAATGGATGGGTTTTACCTTGCAAGTTTCATGTTTGATAAGGAGATTAAAAATGAAGGTCAATTTTGTCTTCCATCAGAAGAAGAGGAACTCCTACATGAGAAAAAAACTCCATACACTTGTAGTGATTCACCAATGATTCCATTGGAGGCTGTAAGTAATCCAAAGGAGCTGCATGCCATAGAAGAACTTCTTATTGTCAAAGGAGGAAATGGAGTGAAGAGGATACCACTTTCATACCAATCACCCAAATGGAACATCAGTTGTCTATAGATGAGAAATGAAGTCAAGATCATCTCACAGATAGTCCCACTTTCTAGGAAGGTTTACATGAGGACTTCATTATTGAAGTTGGAGTTCAGAGCAATGGGAAAATTCAATGATTCAAACCATGTCCCATTAGATACTTGGCTTCATTAGAGCCAAAAGAGGAGCCACAAACAGTCACATTCACTTCAGAATGTGAGGGTGAGTTTCACAGTCCCAAGGATCAGTTGTAATGCCTCTACAAAATAAATGTAGAGCAACTAAAAGAGGCATGCTTTCTCTTTCCAATTGATGCCTTGGTAAACCAAGTGGAAAATTGGGCTTGTTTTAGTTTTTCACTCTCAGTCTCAGCCATGTCCATTGTTAAATCATCTGCATGGCTTCCCATTATGAGGAAAGGAAGCTATTTTTCACAACCAGTTATAGGGTTATTTTATCTCACATGTGCCTCTAGTTAATGTAGAATAGGAATAGGTCTACTTTCAGTAGAATATTTACCTTACACACTTTGCATGTTTCACTTGAAACATGTATGATTTTAAATTTTAGTATATGTTGTGTTTCTTGGTTTCTCTTGCACAGTGTGTCAAAGGTAGAGTATTCAAAAGAAGGAAACAATCAAGTTTTAATAGAGTTCCATGATGTCCCGAATCAATAGATGTTTTATTCAAAACTCCACAATGTACTATGTGTGTCAGGAAATCACCAAATTCAACGTGCCTCATACTTGGAAATATCATATTATGGGACAAGTTCAATGTATCATCCTTCATCCTATAGGTTAGTTGTGGAAGATGATAAAAAGTGAGGTTTCCAAATCAAAACAATTTTCCACTCATGAGAATTTCAAGAATTTCTTATGAAAGTTGGGAAGTTGTGATCAGCGATCTAACTCCGAGTTTGGGATGCAACAGTTTTAGGTAACTCAAGAATAAGAGTCTCACAGATCATAATAGTTCAAGATTCCAATAGTGACTCCATGCCTAGTTGATGGTGAAGGCTACTATACTAGCTCTTAGCAGCAATCACTCCCACAAGTCGCCAAAATTTCATCCATTTTTTCCCTTAGGAAAAAGTGGACAACGAGGGTAAAATTACACCATGGGACTAAAAAAGTTTTTCATGGAGAGTTCGGGGTTATCGGGAATAATTTAAAGATTTGAGAGTGTTTACGATGTTATGGAAGGTTTTGAGATCATCTTGGACTATTCTTTTCTTTTTCGTGTCCCGAGGCTTGAGGATTGCTTGGAACAAAAAACTTGGCCTCGATGGGCCCACTTCTAGTCATTATGGGAAGAAATGGGGTCTTGATGTATCTCTATAACCCTCTAGTTTTAAGAGGAAGCCAAGGGAAATAAAAGCCAAGGGAAGATTAGTTTTACAAGATTCAAATGACACTAATCTAAAATAACTCACCGAGTAGCTCAGCTGAACCGACATGGTTGCATCATGGGGATAATGAGGTTGAGCTCAAATTTATAGCTTCAAGGAGCTTGGATGGCTTGCAATGGAAGCTAGGTCAGCAAGGTATAGTTCACATGTGGATAGGGGTTTACTTGCATGGTGTGGATTTAGCAGAAGTCAATAATATATCGAAATTGATCTCAATAGTGATAATAGGTTGGTCATCATGGTGGTAAATATTGACACAAGCTCGTGGATGTATCAAAAACATGGGTATGAGCTTAGAGCTAGGGCTCGAATAAGGAAAGCACGGAAAGATATTGGAGTGTCTCGGGTATGGAGACGAGTCTCTATTTCAAGAGTCAAGATTGAAATCCAAGTTAGCTCAACTAGAGGGGAATAAGATTGGGTGTAGTGTGGGAGAATTGTTCACAAAGGTGAGCAAGATGTGTAACTAAGCAAGAGGATCGACAGATATGACTAGGTAGAAGGATGTCGGGATGTTGAAGAGTTTGGATTTTGGCATGATGATAGGATTGAGTTGGTGGTTGACAAGTGGCTCATCTTGGTCTTGATTCATAGGTAAGTAAGGGAGAATTCGGTGGCTTGAAGAGCTCACAACAGGATGTCATGAGTTTAAACGTGTGGAAATTCAAAGGTGTCAGAAAATCGAGCTCGAGATCAAACCAAGTTGATGGCTTGGGGATAAAATGTTGGGCCACACATTCTAATTAGTAGGTCACTGATTTTAAAAGGCCAACTCGGTCATTGCATAGGTAGAATGGCTCAAGCTCAAGCTCAATAAGAAATGCATCACGATGATGATTGCAGAGTGTATAGCTTGGTGCATGTGAGAAAAGCATCACAAAAAGAGGCTGAGTTTGAGGCCAAGTTTCCTTAAGAGCTTAATAATCTCACAAGTTGGGATTTATAGTGGATGTGGCTCAGTGGTTATGGGAGAGCTGAACCTTGACCTTGGGATCGATTTGTTTAGGCACAAGGAAATAGCTCAAGGTGAGTGATAATAATAGAGTTTCTACCGAGTCAGCATGGTGGTGAATAAATAGTTTGGGATCAACTCAATGCTGGGATATTTTTTAGAAATTGGAAAGAAAGCACGAGTTCTCGTGGATGGGTAAGTTAAAATCCAATAGGGAAAATGGAAAGCCAAATCCTTGGAATGAAGGTAGTATAACGTGGGCAAGTTGGAAACTTCAAGAGCTCAATTTAATGTAGAGCCAAGCTCCAGAGATTGGAAAAGCCATAGAGAAGTGAGTTTCTCGACCCCTACCAAGTTGGTCAGGTGGAGTGCATAGGCATAGTAAGTTGTTGAGCTTGGATTAATCTAGGTTAAAATATTTGAGATTCTCAATTTTAAAATGAGGTGTTAGGATGGGCTCAACAATGCACATTAGAGATGAGATCGACCATAGGAAAATGTGTAGAACAAAGCTCGAAGCATCAACATTGATGGATCAAAGGGTTCGTTGGCATTAAGGCATAGATAACTTGCAACATGCTTAGTGCATAGGTAGGTGAACTCGGCCAAGATGAGTTCAAGTAGCTCAAAGCTTGTGGTGAGCTAATTGGAATGACCACTTCAGATTTCGGGAGTATTCCAAGTTCAAAATTTTGGGTGAGTCATTTCAAGCACATTGAGGAGCCCAAATTTTGAACTCCAAAATTCTTGGTTTTAGATTTGGTGAGTTTGGAGAAAAGTGATGAGTCAAATGAAAAATGTTCCAAATTTTTGAAACTCCAAAGTCTGAATTTTAGACTTCGTGTTTCATAATTCTATGGCACATCGTGGATTTGGGGTGCTTAAGGTGATAGACAAGGTATGAGGTATTTCTCGAGGAATTAGGTTTTGAGCAACATTGACTTTAAAAGGGAAATAGATCTTGATGGATCTAATCAATCTCTCGAGCTGATAAGTTTTACCTAGTAGGGTGAAAATCAATGCAATTATGAGTCGTTTGCGGTCCACGTGGGGTGCAAGGAATGAAAAATCAAGTATACCACAAGGAAGGGAGTCATTAAGGTAATGTCTATAGGTGGGTTTAATGCAAGACAAATTCATCCACCCATTGGGAAAAATGAAATACAAAGGGCTCCCTTAATACAAACAAGACAGTGTCATGTAATGACCTGGCATGGTATTCAAGCTAGTGAAAGTAATGTTAGTGAGGGTTGTGGAAAGTTCCAACTCAATGTAAACATGGGGCTCACTATCCATGTGAAGTTCAAAAGGAGTGATAAAACTCGAGGAGGTTAAAACATAAAACGCTACGTGCAATGAAAAACACACACCCAATGCATGTAGGACACACTCATGCAAGACACACTCATCAAAGGAAGAGTTTGTAGTTCCTTTAAAAAAATTATTGGAATATTATTTTTTAATCAAAGGAATATTTAAAATTTGTGAAGCAAGCATGGAGGGATGATCTTTTCGGTACAAGCATGATGTAATTAGGTATAGAGGCCATACTCTACTATAATTTTGCCTAGTTTTTAGGATTTCTTCCTTCTTTCTCTCACACACTCAGCAATGCTATAAAATGTAAAGGGGTGCATTATTTCAAGGGGTTAGAAAATTTTTCCAAAAAATTCACTTTTCTTTCAAGCCAAGTTGTTGTGAATTTAGAGGCTTTCAAGCCTTCCTTCCAAATATTGTAATGGAAACTTCTACCTCTTCCTATTGTAATGATGCACTGTGCAAGTGCTTGGAATAATAAAATTATGTTTTGTGGCTAATTGTCTGTCCTTGCATCATTTTGGTTGCTTTCATTTTTCCTCTCTCATGTTTATAGGTATACTTTGTGCAACTTTTATTTCCATTGCAAGTTTCGGGAGTTGTGTTTATCTGGGAATGAAGTATTGTATGAAATTGGGTTTGTGATGCATGTCCATCCTTCCCATGTTCATCCTTCTTCATTGGAAGACAGGAAATTTTTCTATAAAAACCCTTTCTTGGTGCATCACCACTTCTAGTGTAGGTTTTACTTCATGTAATATCTCTCCCTAATCCCCTGGAAATGTTAGTATAGGTCTAGTTAGTTATTTTCCTTACCTTAGTAGTAGTGTAGTGTTTAGTTTAGGAAGAGGAATCCAACCTTATCCATAGGTTCACCTTAATCCCACAAGTCCCGCAACTTGAGAGGTGATACCCATGATACCCAATCACACTGAATTCCCCATTCACATATAGGCCATTTAGGGGGTGCGGTGATTTGGTGATAACATTTCCTATAGAAGCACATAAAATTATATGGATTTAAAATATCTTACCTTATATTAACTTCATCATAGGTATGTTTTTATTACATATTTTAGTTCCTATTGAAAAATACACACTTTTAAAAAAATAGCACCTGATTTTGAGTTTGTATGTAAAATTTATGGCCTCTAGAAGTTAGAGGACTTTTTCTAGTTATAGAACCATGCATAAACATTGAATGATGGTTACATAAGTGTCAATGTAAGTTATGTAAGTGTCATTTGTAGTTATATATTTTTCACTAGTAGTTATGTTACTTCCTTGATAGTTATGTAAGTTTCTGTGGTGATGATTTCATAATTGCATCCTACACATAGTGACAATTTTTCCTTATGTTTATAAACGTGTGGATTTAAAATGATTGCAACTTTTTCAACTTCCACGCCTATTTTTTTACTTATCAATTTTCTGAGGCCAAGGGAATAAGTGAATGTATTATGATGTTAGGAATCAATAAATAATAGCATAAGAGTTATGGAATTAGATTCCCATCACAAGTTTTAGGAATTTTGAGTCTTTTTTCCATGATTCATTATGATTTTCCTTTCAGGAGTGCCTATTATTGAGTTTTGATGTTAAAAAAGTTTTTAAAATTTGGTATGTAACATTACACAATATTAGAGAGATAAATAGAGATATAGAGAGAATATTTATTCCATAAAGGCCTATATGTTGGAAACATGAGCACTAAGAGGGAAGGGGTGAATCAAAGTGCTACTTAAACTTTTGAAACTAATTTAAAATATTAACAAATCATTTAATCTTAATCAACCTTAATCATGTGTAAACCGTTGGTACCCAAATTTGTACCACCTTGTGAGAAAAGTAGTATTTACAATCAGAATTAGATGTTTATAGAAATAAATAACGAAGATTTAGTCATTTTTAGTCGAGGACATATCCGAGAATAATCTTGGGACTTGACTTGGGAGAGATTGGATTGCACTCAAAAAGGGGATGACCTTCCCTACTAATTTAGGTTTTTCCTTTAACTAGGGTGAGAGGACCCATTTTGTAACCTATAATTATGAGAAAGGTGGATGAAATTTCAATCTCTAAGATTTCTCTTAAAAATATAAAGGATAGTCCTGAATAGACATGGTCAATGTAGGCATCATTTAACTCTCATGAGTTGTCACACTAAATAATGTATATGTCTCTTAAAATAGGACCTAGGTCACTCTAAATAGTGTAAATCTTATCTTGCTTCAGCATATTTATGGAAAGGGAAGGTAGAAATGGTAAAATACCTTGGAAATTGGTTATAGGTAGAGAAAACATGGGTAATTCAAAACTATTTAATGGTTGTATGTCATAATTTTTGTATGGATGAGATAATAAAGAAAGATAAATTTGATTATACAAGTCTCACAAGAAAACCTTACAAATGTTTGGAAATTACCCCAAGGCAAGAAAAACACATCACACAACTAATAGCATCCCTTTAACTAGAAGGTATGCACTCATGGAAGCCCAAGAGTACAAGATTTCACACAACCTTTGAGAATTTAAACACAAAATATCATGCTAAACTCTCAATAAAACATTAATAATTCTTGTTCAACTACGCTCAAGATACACTCAAAAGCTTACTAAAATCTTCTCAACCAAACAAAGACAATATGAATTTAAAATTGTTTACCACACCATAGAAAGAAATATCTATCTACAGTGCAATTATAGTTGTCAAAATTCCACTAATTAAGACAAGATCTAGTGTAATTCAAAGAAACTATCAACATAAGATTGCAATAGGGAAGGCAAGTAGTTGATTCAAAGTATTCTACCTTAAGAACAAAGATAACATTTCTCAAGAGATAACACAGCTTAATTTCAAGAAATTCAAATTTCTCAGCAAGGGGCCATAAATCCTATGGCCTCAATGCTTTCTAATGACTGTACACTTGCAATCATATTGACATGAGAAGGTTTAGAAAAAATAAAAAAACTCACATGTCTCTCGATTTGATTCAGTTTTTCAAGAAGAGTACAATCAGTTTTTCTCTGTTTTCTCTAAATATTTAGAAAAATTTAACCCCCTCTATACGAGAAAATTTCTCTCGTATATATACAACTCTCTCTCTCTATTGCCTTTTCTCCCTCCGCCCCAAATGTGAATCTTCAAAAGAATATTCCTCTTTTTGGCACATAATCTAATCTACTTATTATTCTGTGATGCCATGTGGAGGGATTACAAATGATTTGTATTTTTTCATTCTCCTAGAATGACTTGGATGTCATGTCACCCTTTTGGTATATTTTGTTTAATCATTTATTTTTTATGTAATTCAAGAGAATTTTCAATGATTTTTGAGCACCTCTAGATATTTTGATTTGATGTTTAATCATTCCCACCTTTTGAGAATCCACCTCGAAATACACACACTCATTGTCATATCTTTATGAGATGAGTGTTTTTGCATGTGTTATATCATATCAAGCCAATTTCCTCCTTTTTGTATGATATTAGTCTGTTTCATATTTATCTCCTTCGTGTGGGTATCAAAGACAATCTTAACAATCAAATCATCATGATTGTGCTCAACTTAACTCACCAACTTTATTTTTTCTATAAATTCCCATCATTTCTCTTACAAATTTTCATCCTTTCTTCTAAGTGTGAAAATATTGGTGGATTTCTCTATTTGCAACATGGTGGGAATGACATTAGCACCCATCTTGAAGGATGTCTCCTCTGAATATTTGAATCAAATATTTGATTTGACAAGCCCCGATGAGGCATTTGTAAGGATGTTATTTAATATCATAGACCCAGAGGATTACAATGGGTCATTGACCACCTAATATGTTCATGTAGTGTTGATTTGAAGGCTCATTAGAATCAGCCCTATCTTCTCTGCCTTAAAAATGATGTACTTTCACATTTTTAGGTGGGAGCATCAAAAAACTCCCGAGGTACTGAAGCAATTCTAGCTCAAGAGAAGGCCATTTTTGAAAGGTGCAATGACAACATATTCCCTTTCATCTGTAATGAAGAGTTCACCATGAAGGATATTCCTTCAGAATCTTATGAGATTGGGGAAGGGGTCTGTATAGACATAATTCCCACTCTTTTTTGTAGGGTGAATGAATTAGAACAATGTGTTTCCTCTTTGGAGAAAAGGCCCACAGAATCTCCACCTTCTCAACTTCCTAAAGTGTCATCATCTATTATACAGAAAGGAAAGGGTGAATCTAGCTCCAAATCTCTGCTTAGCCAACTTCAAGGACCACTATTCTTGCACTTCCAACCACATCAGTTGTTCCTACTCATCCCTCTATCTATAAAGAAAAAGGGAAGGAATAATTTCCCGCAGGTGGTCTGGATATCCTGAATTGGGTCTCTTCTTATAAGAAGAACATGGAATTGAGGGGTATCTTAGATGGCCCTAGGATGGATATTGATCAGCTCATGGCTATGGGGATGTCTCACACTTTAGTAGGGGAAGTTCTATTTGCATAGATGGTTGTTGGGTCAGAGGAGTTTGTTCCAAGGAAGAACAGGCTTCTGGACAAAATTCCTCCTTTTAGTAAGGATTTTGTGGCGGTTGAAGATGATTAGGTGTCTTTATATATAGTTTATTTTTTGATTTGTTTCTTAATAATGTATGTAATGTTTTCCATGGGTTGGGGCCCCTATAGAACCCCATTTTTATTTTTTATCAATACAAAATATTCAAATTGTTACATTAATTCACATGCTTCATAATATATTTAGAATTCTATCAAAGAAACATAAAATTCTAATGTATTGTATCAAGTTACATTCATGCTTGAAATTAAAAATTAAAATTAATGTTCAATTAATATAAAACAAGAGTATTAATTATGAAAAGATGAGAAATTTTAGGAAAAAATAAGCCTAAGATTGCTCACTGGTCAATCATGGTTACATATTCATCTTTGTCACCTTCTTCTTCATCATCCTTTTCTTTGTCAGGATTTTTGCTCCTATATGCATCATACCTTTGGAATAATGGTATCATCTCTTCTTCATCAGATCCCAAGTGATATTTTAATATTAGGTTATGCCTATTTAATACATCAAGTACATTTGGCCATTCTTTTCTTATATTCTCTCAACTTTTTAATTATCTCAAGAATTTGTTTTTCCACAAAGATGAGCCTTTTGATAAACTCATAAGAGCATTGTTCCTCCTTGATGTACTTGTCAAAATATTGAATCAGGGTATCAACTTCCATATTCCCATAAGTAATTTTATGTTTATCAAATACCATCTGTTCTACTATGTTGTCTATGTTATCAATAGTCTTTCCTACCCATTCCTTCTCAATTACCAACTTTTCTTTAACCTGATTTAAAACTTCCACCCTGATTCTGGCTAGATCTTCCATCACATATTGAGTCCCCTTTTCTTCAGTGGCACTATTCCCTCCATTTCTACCGAATATTCATCAAGTTGGTTTAGTGCATC
Source organism: Taxus wallichiana var. yunnanensis (assembly GCA_018340775.1). Classification (NCBI taxonomy): domain Eukaryota; kingdom Viridiplantae; phylum Streptophyta; class Pinopsida; order Cupressales; family Taxaceae; genus Taxus; species Taxus wallichiana. The sequence goes on from CM031244.1 coordinate 278,686,178, forward strand.
AAGTTTGGGAAGGATCCCTCAAAATAATATACTTTACTTTCACACTTCTCAATGATTTAATTAATGTTACTAAGTGTTTTGGTAAATTATGCATACGTTTTTATTGTATTTTCAATTATCTTTCTTCCTTTTTAGGACAAGTCCTCTACCCATTTATCTATTGATTCATCTTTCTTACTATCCTTTTCTATTTTATCCAACATTTTAGGGGTAACAGTAGTGAAAACTTCTTGATTTCCTTCTGTAGGCCCTACTAATTTTTGCAAGCATGAAGTTAGTGTTTTTATCTACTCTTTCAGCTATTTTTTAGATATTTTATCTTCATCAACATTTTGTAGTAGGCCTTCAACTACCACTGTGACTTCTTGCTTCAATGATTCCCTAATATGCCTTCCCAATTGGATGTGTTTGATATCATAGTCACTTTTTGTAATATCATCCTTTGATTTGCCTTGGTGAGGATTTGCAACTTCCAAGGTCTTGAATCCATGCTGGTATATATGTGTTTTATTAAGAATATTTGTTTTCTTTACAAATTTTATGGGTTTCAGAAATACAGTGGTGGTGATATCAATTTTTTTTTTTGAGTAACTTCCTTCTCGCCTTTTGAAGAATTCCTCCTAACCATCTAGTCATAGAGTAATTTCCATACTTTCCTTCTTGTGGTTTTATGTGTGAGGTCCCATAGTACACTACTAATTCTTTTGATACTTCTTCCACTCTTACCATTTTATTTTCACTTTCCAAAGTTACCTTCTCTAATTTCCCTTTGCCTTGATTTATAATTTGAGACTAAGTGATATCTTCTACCCTTTTCTAGTAACTACTTTTTCATCTTGACATTTATTCCATATAGAAACAACAGTTCATTTAATTCTTCCTTAGGATTTTCAGCAGGAGTGGTAGTTGTAAATATATCTAAGTTTTCTTCTAAAGTAGCGATCACACTTAACCTCCTTTGGAAAATATTTGCCCAGAATTGGAGCTTTGAATGACTCCTTATCTTTTGAAATGTCTTCACCCTTTGTAGAATCGGTTGGTTGGTGGATAAGTTTTCTTAGAGATACTCTTCGACCATCTTATGCTTTGTCAAATGAGACTCAAGATTTGATTCCTGATTTTTACTTGTACTTTATTTAGGATTGACCTCAATAGGTTTTATTTCTTCTTTTGAAATCTTAGTCGCATTCTCTTTCGTGACACTTGTCCCTTGAGAAACCTCACCCCTCTTGACTACCTCTGAATCTTTGACTGGTTGGTTTTTAGTATAAACAAAACCTATTATAGGTGTTTCATTCAAACTTGTTTGATTTATTATTTCAACATCCATAACAGAGGTTGTACCTTTGATTTGAATACTTTGAGGTTGATCCCCCAATCTTACACTTGATGTTTGATCAAGATATTGAATATGTATTTCTTGTTCAGTGGGACACTTGCATCTTCAAATTGTATATTTTTCAATTTTCACATCAACTATTTCAAGTTTAGGAGTCCCCTTAAGTAATTCCAAATAAATTCCCTCAATAACTTTTTTGATTGTTTCTCAATTTTTTCAACCACTAGCTTTCTTTGCATTTTTTATTTCACAACACCATCTGATTAACTAGACACATGAGCACTACCAACTATTCCTAGAAAAATTTTAGTGGGAGATAAAGATGAAATTACACTTGATGGTGGTATAACTGGAGTAGAGTGAATACTTTCATGAGTTTGAAATGACATTTCTTGGTGAGCTAATGAAGTAACCACCCTCTTTTGAGCTTTAGTTAGAACATGAGGATCAATTACCTCAGGCTCTCTATGTTTATGATTTTTTGATACATGGCCACTTTCCTTCATTGAAATACCAGTGTCCCTTACCAAAGGTAGTATTATCTTAGTTTTATTCTTAGCTCTCTCAAAGTTCTTGAGGTCTGGTGCCTCTCTTTCTTTGGCACTCTATGATTTGGATTGAAGATCAGCACCTACTAAGGCTCCCCTCATCATCTTTCTAGTGCTAGATGATCCTGGTAATACCTCTGAAGGAATTTTTTGTGTAGTCAATCCTTTCCCCTTTGCTTGGATTGGCATTGATTTAGTGATGGGGGCATCTTGCATAGCCTTCAAGAGTATTCCCTCAACCTTTTGGATCAAGACATTTTTGAAGTTCTAGTCTTACTTGTTGTTGATGTCCACTCATCAATAATCTCAGTGGTAGGCTTCTTACTAGGTAACTAAGGAGCTTGACCATTCAAGGGATCTATCTTGTCTTCTCCTTCCTTCAGTGGAGGGAGATCTTCCTCCAAAACTTTCAATTCTTAGAAATCCTTTAATACTTTTGTATTTTGTAGAGATAAGTCCAGACCCTTTCTAGTCAACCAAGTCAATGTTCTCCTTATTACATTGGAAATTCTTATATGAGGGTCATCTGATTCTATCTCTTTCCAATCTATAGAGCTAATTGATTTTGACTCAATATTTTGGTCATGGTAATATTTCCCCACCACATCTTTATCATCTAAAATTATTTGGGGAACTACAAAAATATTGAAATTAATAATATTCCTTAAGGTAATTCTAAAATAGTCTCTCAATCTGACTTCTTCATCTATATAATTCATCCAATAATCCTCAAAATGAGATTCATGTTCTCCTATACTAACAACCTAGCGAATGTCATAATTAAGTATTGGTGTGAACTTATCTAACAACTTGGATTTTACTATGGTTTGGCATGCATATCTATCAATTTAGAGAGGGAACTCGATTTTTTTTGTAATCTTTTTGTGTACAGGAGTTAATTTTCTTGATAGTTCCATTAAAGCCCACTTTTCATTCACATATCTAGGTAACTTACAAGGTTGTCTGTACATATGAAAATCAACACGAACCTTCACTTGCACTAAATTCCTTAAGGTCATGTTGAGCCAGCCATTATGGAAAAGTGTGTGTGGATAATGATTGAAATGTGGGTGAAATGGTATGGGAAAGCTATCAAGGCAATACAATGTCTTCAACGCGCAATAGTGGAATCATCTCGTCAAGCACAATGAAAGCCTACCTAACTTATCGGTTGAATGGATAGGTCGAAAGGATGGCAATGTAGAGAATCCAATCAATATTGATCTCTATGGATATCCTTTTTATCAGTTTCAAAATTCTTGGGAAGCTAATGAGAGCCTCGTAAATTTGTCCAGAAAGGGTCATAGAACAAGCGAAAGAGGCATGGCTTCATGAAATCGAGATCTTGTTGGCTAGATCATTCCAAAATGTGAGGATTCGCTGGGCTTCCTCATTTAGAGTGTACAATTTTGATATGATATTGGGTGGTAGTGGTGATGTATGAAAAACACATGTGCTTAGACTCGTGTCAATGTCAATAAATAATTCTGGCGCGTTTGGTTGTGGGACTGTAGGATCACTTCTAAATGTTCTTGGTTATTGGGGTCCTTGTATGGTCATGTGAATGATCAAAATTTGTTTCCAACTATCCAATACTCATAAGATTTTTCAGCTTCTATGTTTAAGACAAGGATTTGTATAATTTTCTTGGAATATCTCACTGGTGTTCTAGTAACTTGTATGTGTAATCTTGTATCTATGTCAATAAAAAGGTCTCCTGCATCCAGTTGTGGAACTAATGGGTCATAGCCAAATGTTTGTTCTTGTTCGGGTCCATTTATAGTCATATGGGCATTTTTTCTCATTGATGTGGATGTTTAAATACTTTCATGGCAATCTATAGTTGGGTTGGTTTTACCAAAACTCATACAATTTTTCGTCCTCAATGTTTAACTCTCTTAACTATTCAATGATTGTTTGTGGATCTGTGGTTGTTTAGAAGACGTGAATTCTAAGACCTTGATCTATGTCTACTAATGCTATCAAAATATTTGGCTGAGGCACTATTGGTTTGAATATGTAATCCCTGGGCTCTCTAGGGCCCGTAATTGTCATGCAAGATATAATTGAATTAATCTAGTGAAACAAACTAATTAAACAAAGGAAATATACACTATGTTTTTATATTTTCAAGATATAAATTGAATAAAGCAATAAAGGAAGCTAATCTAATGAAAGTAAATGTTTTTGTTGTTTTCTATTTAAATGAGGAAATAACAATAAAGCTTCTAACTAATTAAATCTAATTAAATCTAAATCCTAAAACAAATAAAACACCTAGATGTGGATGTTTATCTATGCAGAAAGGAAATATATTTTATTTTAAATGAAATATTTTCTAACTATGAATGTAAATCTAACCTCAATTATGTCTTAGAAATAAAAGAAGAAATCTGATTTTCTTGGAAGCTTTTCTTCTATGTAACTCTCCTAAAAAAATAATAGAGGATTTTCCTATATGGATTTATGCTTGAATCTATTATAATGCTTGTAAATATGATAATGATTTCTCTAATCTATTTGATATGAATAATCAATGCATACGATTCGAATTAACAAATTTGAAGAAATGAATGAAAACCAATAACAATTCTAACCCGAAATACAAAACAAAGGCAATTCGGTTGTGTGATACTTGGTCCCCTCGATTTATCCTTTCGAGTTCCTTGCATCCACGTGAGTCTAGAGGTTGGGAATGTAGTGACAACAATAGAAGAAAAGCATTGAGCAATGAGAAGTTTGAATTGCCATTCGAACTATGCCAAGAAAGATAAAACAATAGAACTGAGATTGGATATGTAGTTTCCAGAGAAAATAAGGTAGCTTACCAATTGCAAAGATAAAATAAATCTAGGTATTTTCTTGAAAAAAGAGATCAATTTATAGAAATCTAGGTCAGAGAGTGCACAAGCACACTTAGCATATGAGATACTAAATCATCACATGAAAAGGTAAGGTAACTATGTACCAATCATAAGTGAAAGATGAGTTAAGCATAAAATAATTATCTAGGTATTTTAACTTGAAAAAAGAGATCAATTTATAGAAATCTAGATTTGAGTTACATGTGTACACAAGCACAGTGAACATTTTGGAAAATACGCACGACTATGCCTGCGCAGCAACGAGATACTAACCATCGCCTTGTTTTGGTGATACATAAACCACCACCTAGAAGGGTGGTGGTTACAAAATTGCACCCAAGAAGGGTGGTGGGTTTGACGATAAAGGTCAAAACTATACTAAAACAAAGCTGGGTGAGTGGGTTTGATAAAGCTAGGAAAAATCATAAGGTAATAAGAAAGGAAATCTAGGCTAAAAATATATACCGCAAGTAGGTTTAACTTTTTGTAATCGTGAATAGATATTTCCCCCTCATTAACATTTTAGCAAGTAAGATGTGGTGTAGAGTCTAACTTGGTGTTCCACATTTTAAGACTTTAGAAGCAAGGGTAAACAATTTATACATTGTGTTCTAGTTAAATAATCATAACTTAGAACACACATTCCATGCCAATCATTTGTAACCATATTCTATTGTAAATGACTTGGTGAGATACCATCTCTCATTCATGACTTGAAATCACTTATATCCTTTATGTATACTAGGTGACACCCTAGGACAAGTGTTCTAGTTAAGAAGCCCGAATATTTGAATTTCATCGAAATCACATTCCTGGCCAAAGATTTCTTTGGCAAAGATTTCATAACATACTCATGTTACTATTCCTAGACAACATACTCATCTAATAAGAATACATCCTTCACCCCACTCATCCTGTATCTATAATGGTCTTCACTAACTTCATTCACCCACGTGTCCAAGGTCCGACCCTAATATAGGTTAGTGACATAATTTAGAATAGGAAATCACTCGTGATGACCTAGGGTATATAGACATACCCAATCGACCTAATTCCATTAGATGTGCCTAGTTATCCTAAGTCATTGTGAGTCACTTCCAATGCTAAACCATAACTCTAATCTGACCTAGAGAGAAACTAATTTCAAGTCCAAATTTGGGTAGGTCCAGATGAACCAATGCTGAAGGGTATTGTAACATGTCAACTATAACCCTGTATCCTCGTGAAGACCCAAGTCTTCACAAAGGTACAATTTTGTAGTTGGCGTGTGCCAACATCCGACAAAACTACTTCATCATGATGTACACACCTCAAAGAGGTCATTTCCACTTAATTAGTTTAGGATTAAGATTCAGATTACAACAACCTTACATAACCCTAATTCCAACAACCTTTAAGGTTTCCATCCTTATTTGAGTTGGTTAACTAATATGGAACTTCATAGACTAATGATTGCTTTATGTTCAATTAAATTTTTTGCTTAACATTCAATTAATTGAAAACATAATCAACATCTATCATATGATTTAATTAATGTGTCTCAACCATTCAAGGAATGTATAAGAACCAAAAACAGTTTCGATATAAAAGACTTCATAAATATGAAGTCTAAATGGTTATCAAACTCTTATATCATTCGTTTATTTTGCATCCTTTTGAGAAGAGGAGAACCTTCCTCATTATGGTTAAGTATTAGGATTTATCATACCCATATCCAATTCACACATCTAGACATTATAAGTATACGTTCATATAATCATAATCAACCATTCAAGATTAAGTAAAGAAACTCAATACATACAACTAGTAAGTTACATTTAAGTAAGGGAAATTGTGCTAATTCCCATTCATCCTGGATGATTTAATGACATCGAAATAAGGATCCAATCATATATGAATAACAACATTAAGGATATGATTACGGATTTTCTTTCTAATTATGAACAAGAGAATAGACTTAATCAATTTCAGTAACTTGAGTCTTTTCAATTCATCGAAATAAAATACGCATCTTACAAAACTTATGCATTATGACATATTTCATGTCAATCATCATAAATCTCATTTAGGAATACAAATTTTCTTCCTTCAAGACATTTCAATAATAATCGAATTCTCTACAATGGTCCAAAATTTTAATTCAACTAATACATCATAAAATTAATTGCTTTCCTTTATCACTTACGAAGTCCATTTGTAAAAATTGTTAACATGGGCCAGCTCATCAATCGAGCATGATAAGATTTAAGCATTGAAATGAAATGCTCTCAAATAAATTTTTCATTAAACCAACTCTTCTTTAATGAAACAGTGAGGTCAAGTAGACAAACAAATCATAGTAATAACAACCATAAAATAAGAACAATTAATCAATTTGAATAACATTCAAAGAAATATCATGATGTAATCAACAATCTATAGCATGTTATAATATAAATACAGCCCATCCAATGCACTTATCCATATCAAATAAAAGTACCTTCTAATTATTTCCTTCACAAATCATCTTAATTAGAAATAAAAATGCAAATAAGATTCTCACACATCATATGTGGCATCCTAATCCCAAATGCAAGGCATAGCCTAATTTATCAAGTTAGACCATATATCAACATTAAGGTAGAATTTACTCAATGTATAGCATCTCACATTAGTCTTCTATCACAAATATAAAAAGCCTTAACAAAATTCAAGAGAACAAGCAAGTAGCAATGATGACTACTCAAGGCATTAAGGATAGTAATGCAACTAATCCAATTAAATATAATGACCAGATTTACCCAAAATAAGGATGATTGTGATGAAACAATAAGAGCTTCCTATATAATTTGGTTAGCCTAAATCCCCATACACTACTTTAGAGAAGAGAACACAACCCATATCATCCTATTATTTAAAAATGGTAGTGGTCAAACTTCACCACAAAGACTGAAAGAGAAGGATTCAAATGTCATGATCAGAAGGGAATTCTAACATTCTAACACATGGGGAGAAGGTCACAAAGCACAATGCAGACCCTTCACTACTTCCCAAACTCCTTATAAAAGAAAGCGCATAAAATAAGAGATAAAAATAATGTGTGACTGTTGTGGTTGAAACAAATTTAAACATGGTTTCCCAGCATGGACAACCAATGACTGTGATATTGAACCCATATCAAAAAGAAGACAAAACACCAAGCGTGTAATTATAGTCACCAACAAATCCTCCGATGTCAAATTTTTGGTCAAAATCCATAGAATGACCAATTCCTCCAAGATGGAAATAAAATAATCAACGAGACAGATTCTTAATCAATCCTCACAAAGGTGGTGAGAAAAATACATCCTATGAAAGGATAGATAAGATTCCTTCACAATTCGATTCCAAGAAGTTGCAGCCCAAGATTGACATAGCTTAGCTACAGGCATACAAACTATCAAAAAATTATTCTATCCAATCTTGCTCAGAGATCAAGAAATGGAAGAGTCCAGAAAACCCCTTATTCAGAACCAATTTTGATAGTTCAAAAATCAAGAAACAAAAACTGCAAGTTCAAGAAGCATCCTTAAAGTTCACGATATCCCAATCAGGAGGGGTTTAACAAGTTTACTCAAGAAATATACTCAAGAGATTAACCCAGTTTAGGGACAGTTAAACAAAAACCAACAACATCTACTTTGACCGGGAAGAGACAACAAGAACAAAATAAAGAAAGCTCAAACAGAGCTACAAGGATAACCGAACATCATTCCCGACAAATCCAACCCTTATAATGTCCCCATCTAATAGGTTATCACCATGTAACCTTTATATCAATACTTGAGAACTTAAGAAACATAGTATACAAATAAGATTAGAAGAAAGACTTCAAACACGGGAATCCCCATCAAGATTGCCTCAAAATCAAAGTGCCTAGAAACAAATAACCCATAGTTTCCTTAAAAGAACCAAATTTGAGTACTCAGTTTAAACTAAAAAGTTTAAATAAGTAATAAAACCTTCACTCTTGTTTATATACAAGAAGAACCCATACAAACAGAGATTCCAAACATTCAATAACTTTCCATCTTCCATCGCACACTGAATCTAAAGAACATATATAGTATACAGAGAGTTCAAGAAGAAGGCACACATTTACTATTTTTATATACAAATTCAAGCTCACACAACTCAAAATCCAAGCATGCATATTCATACAATTCTAACAAGATAATCATAACTTCCACAAAACAAAGAAGAAACAAAGTGAAGGGTATTCATTTACCTTCCCACCACCCAAACTACCATTTGGTTTGAAACTTGAAGCACATATTATTTCCATAAAAATACATTTTCAAACAAATAAGAAAGAATCACACATGTACTTCATTACTCATATCACCATAAGATTTAAAGTGGGTTTCAACAAAAATAAATAGGAAAACAACTTAATGACTTCCATTCCAAGCGGAGATTCCTCAATCTAAGAATACAAAAATAATTAAGCAAGGGAACTAAATAACCATAACAATTGAAAACCCATTTATCTCAAGAGAGAAAAGTTGTTTTAATGAAGACACTTAGAGAAAAGTAGAGAAGCTTAATGGATAGAACCTATCATGTGTGATAGTGCTTCATTGATCGAAGAAGATTTCCAGCTTGAGCCTTCACAACTCCTTCTCCAAACAAAATCAACACCCAAATTTTTTTTCCTCAAATGCCTCATATACTTCTATTTAATTGAAAATAGTCCAAGAGAGTTAAAAATAACAACAAACTGAAAAATAGAACTGCTGGTTCAAAGAACTAGATAGCTCCATGCAAAGAAAAAATCAGAATGCATGAAAAAACAAACGCATCCCAACAAATCTTCTCCCATGATTTCCAAGGTGGTTTTCTCACCAAAAATGATGACAATTAATGTCATTAATTTCCAGTCTCCCACCTAAATCTCCACGCCACTGCCATCCAAAATTGGTGAGTCCAAATTCAAAAAGAACATGCATTGTTAAATTTAGAGATGGTGCTAGCTAGGATCACCTCCATTTTACATGCCCTTGTCAAACTGACAATACGTAATGATCTTAAATTCAAAAATTAAATCAAATAAATGACTTAGGAACCGTCGCCATGCCTTCAACTTGCCATATGACCCCTTAGGTCCCCTTCTATCCTCACATTAGTTTAGGATAGATATCATTAGCTTAGGGTATGACCTTAGGTTAGTTTAGAAAATTTTACCTTAGGTAAATTTTTCACCTTAGGATAGGCTATTCTTTCTACTAATGTAGTATTAGGTAATAGGTTATAAATATACCTATCATCACCGTAGGTTGTCTACAAATCCCTAACTTAGAAAACATGTAACTTAGGTTAGGATGAACAAGATTAGAGTAGGCATAGATATACGGTAGATCTAGTTTACCTTAGGTTAGAATCCCGTTAGGATATATCTTATAGATCTAGGACTTAGGATTTACCCTCAATAGTCCTAAGTAGGCCTCTTTCCAACTTATGCCATTCAACATTCAGGAGAAGTTGGAAAGAAGATCTAAGCACATGAATTATAGTAGAAAGCACAAAATGAACTTCCAAGAAGATCAATGAAATTGTAATCCTACAAAGGCTCGGTCTTTTATCTCCTTCAACCTCTGAATGTCAGTTTTCCATACAGATCAGGTAAGAAGAATTAAAACATACATTAGATCAATGGAATTGATCCAAGGTCTCAATGTTATATAGACATAAATTTGCAAACAAATTCACCAGTTTACAACCTTAAACAAAATGGATTCCTTGTAAGCAATAATATTACAACAATTGAATCCAAGAAAAGAAATAATTTATTAATGGAAAGCATGATTTCAACAATCAAAATAATACACCTTCTTAGGACAAATCACATGTCAACGCTTTCATTGCAAAGAGGAGAAGTTAACATTTTATCATATGTGTTACATACTTCCCTCCTAAAAAGAATCATCTTCCCGATGATTAACTTATTTAAAAAAATTTGCATAAAGGAAAATACATTTATTAAATTTCTTTTCACATGTTCATAACATTTATGGATTTAAATTTTTCCAAAATCAGCATTTACATAGTTGTTTATTTCAAACAATGAAATATCTCATCCAAAATGGCAGATTATTATCATAAAAGAAAAAATCATAAATTTCATCAATCAATAGAATCAATTATGTTCAAATAAATATGGAAAATTAGTTTTCATATCTTCCATATTTTCCCATGTTGCACTATCCGCGTTAAACTGGTCCCACTGGACCTTACATTAACTTATTTCATTATTTATTAAGTACAACTGGTGAGTTTCCAACACTTGTATAGGCTTAACCACGATTATTCCTGGGTCTTGGACCTGTAAGGAATTCCAATTTAGCACATGTGATAAATTTGAAACATATTTCTTAAGCAAATAAATATGGAAAATAGAATGCATTCGTGACAAAGTAGGGGGTAATGCTAAATGATAAGCTACAGGGTTGATTACTTCAACAATTTCAAAAGGTTCCACATAACGAGGTGATAACTTGGAAGCCTTGTGAAAAGTTATGGAACTCTTTTTCGGTTTAACCTGAAGAAAGACCTTCTCACCAAGTTCAAATTTCCTATCAACCCACTTCAAGTCAGCATAACTCTTTTGCCTATCTATTGCTTCTTTTAAGCATTCACGAATCATTTTAAATTTTTGTTCCATTTCTGTAAGGATTTCAGGTTCAATTACCTCTCTATCCACAATGATGTCCCAACTAATAGGGGTTCTGCATTTCCTTCCTCAGTATAATGCTTCAAAAGGTGCCATCTTTAGAGAGGCATGATACGTGTTATTGTATGAAAATTAAACTAATGGAAGGTACTCTTCCCATTTATACTGCTGATCCATACAATACATTCTTAACATATCCTCTAAAACTTGATTAACTCTTTCAGTTTTCCATCCATTTCTGGATGATACGCAAAACTGAAATTCAGCTTAGTTCCTAAAGTTGTGTTAAGTGTTTGCCAAAACCTTGAATTCATTCTTGGATCTCTATCAGATATGATTAATTTAGTACTCCATGTAATCTGAAAATATCATGAACAAAACTTTTTGCTAAAACAGGTGAATCATCCTTAAGATTACTAGCAATAAAGTGTGCTACTTTGGTTAGTTTATTAACAACAACTAGAATAACATCATGCTTATTTCTTGACATAGGCAATCCTTGTACAAAATCCATGCTTATCACTTGCCATTTGTACTACGGTATATTTGTGAGGGTACAATAAACCAACTGGATGCATATGTTCAGCTTTAACATGTTGACATTCTAAGCAATGTGTCACAAACTCAATTACGTCCTTTTTCATCCCCTTCTAGAAATATTGTTGTTTTATATTAGAAAACATATTTTTAATACCAGGTGTCTAGAAAAAGGTGAATTGTGAAATTAAATCGATAATTTCTTTCTTAAATCCTTTAAGAAAGGTACATAAATCTTGTTTTCAAATCATAAGATTCCTTCATTATCAAAGTGAAAACCTTTATATCTCTCATCATTTGGATCTGTAGCAAGTGTTGTTCTTACTTGCTAAAAATAAGAATCAAATTCCATAACACTCTTTACTTCATCTTTGAACTGAGTTCTCAACGTTATAAGAGAATAAATGTGCTTCCTACGACTTAGAGCATTAGCTACCCTATTCTCCTTGCCTTTAATGTAACTTATGTCAAAGTCATATTGAGATAAAAACTCTAACCATCTTCATTGTCTTGCATTCAGATTTGGCTGAGTAAAAATATACTTCAATCCAAGATGATCAGTTTTTAATTCAAAAGGTTTACCAAGCAAGTAATGCCTCTAAAATTGAAGTGCATGAACAATGGCAGCAAGCTCTAGATCATGTGGAGCATAATTCATCTCATGTAACTTAAGTTTTCTACTTTCATAAGCTATGACATGATCATTTTGTAATAGAATACCTCCAAGACCTTCCTGGATGCATCCATTACAACAATAAAGTCTCCATTAGGGTCAGGTATAGCCAAAATAGGTGCTAAAGTTAACTAATCCTTTAAATTTTTAAATGTAGATTCACATTTCTCATTCCACACAAATTTCTTATCCTTTTTCTGCAATGAAGTTATTGGTGCAACAACTTTGGAGAAATATTTAACAAATTTCCTATAGTAACCAACAAGACCCATGAAGCTTCTAACTTCATGTACATTCTTTAGTGCAGCCACTCAATTATAGCTATAATTTTAGAAGGATCTACAGCTATTCCATCTTTGCTTATAACATGACCCAAATAGTGCACTTTTGTGTCATAGAAAGAACATTTAGATAACTTACCAAATAACTATATTTTTCTCAAGATTTCCAAGACTATCTTCAAATGCTCATGGTGTTCTTCCATAATTTTAGAATATATGAGAATGTCATCCAAGAATACAAGCACAAATTTGTCCAAGTATTCTTGAAAAATATTGTTCATTAAATTCATAAAGTTGCAAGTGCATTTGTTAATCCAAAAGGTAAAACTGTGAACTCATAATGTCCATACCTTTTTCTAAAAGTTGTTTTATGAATGTCCTCATCCTTAATTCGTAACTTGATGATATCCCGATTGAAGATCTATCTTAGAATATATTGATTCTCCATTCATCTGATCAAATAGATCATCAATTCAAAGAAGTGGATATCTATTCTTAATTGTTGCCTTGTTTAACATTTTGTAATCAATACACAATCTAAGTGTTCCATCTTTCTTTTTCACAAAAATTACCAATGATCCCTAAGGTGAAACACTCACTAATCAAAACTTTGGAAAAAATTTCTTGCAACTATGTCTTAAGCTCTACCAATTCAATAGTAGTCATCGATAAGGTTCTTTAGAAATAGGTTCGGCCTTCGAGGTTTGATTTCAATTGTGAAGTCAAATTCCCTTTTGGGTGGAAGACCGGTAATTCCTTTTGAAAAACATCACTATAATTTCGTAAACAACACGTAACATTCTAAGAGATAACTTTTTTATTCAGTAGATTCTAAAATTTTTACTGCATACAAGGTACATACCTTATTTTTGGCCTTTTTAAGTTGTATATCTTATAATTTCCTAACTGAAATTTCACGTTTCACACCCTAAATCTCTGTTGATTTCTACGCAGTCATCTAAAAACTAATATATTTTTCATAACAATCCACTTTTGCTTTATGTTCAGCTATCCAATCAACACCTATGATTACATCATAAGACCCCAAAGGAGAAACATAAAGATCAACTTCTGTGGAAAAACTAGGTAAGTCAAGGACTGCTCCAAAAGACACACACTAATTATATGAACAAAATTATTCCCATAATGTACACCCATTATTTATCCATTTTTCCAGTTTTTCTTTTTAATTTAGATGATAATTTACTAGAAATTAAACATTCAATAGCTCTCGTATCAAAAGAATAGTTATAGGTATGTCAAATACCTTACCCAAACTTCTATGGCGTGACTTTTTTCACTTGTTTCTCACTACTACAATAAGTGTATCTTATGTTGATGATTATGGTCACCCCTTTTCAAAGGACATTGGTTTGCGTAATGATCCTTTCCACAATTGTAACATCTTCCTATAGGTCACTTTTTAGGCTCAAATTTATTCCCATCCTTAAAGTTATCATTCTGACCTCCATAGGACTTCGTCATTATTATTGTTCTTGACAAAGTTATTGCATACATTAACAACATGCTTATTTGTTGCTATTTTCTTATTATTATCAGCAGAAAACTTACTTTTCATACCAAACTTCTTCCATGGTCCTTTCTTAGGTGCCAAAGATGATGAAGAGGAGTTGGGAACTTTCTTTCTTACTTCCTCCTTATGAGTAGAAATTACCTTTAATTTTTGTTCCTGCCTTATGGATTTTTCAACAACCCCTTCCATAGTGGTTGGGCTATGAACATCTACCTCTCCCCCTATAATGGGATTCAATCCCATGATAAAATTATGTATCCTGAACTTCTCATCAGTTTGATACTAAGGTACATACTTAAGGAGTTTAGTAACCGCTCCTAGTACTCTATTACTATTAATTTTCCTTGGGTTAAGTTCTGAAACTCAATCATTTTCTGATCATAGTAAATTTTTGGCAGCCATCGTTGCCTAAAATAACTTTTAAATTGATCCCAAGTAATATTATTTTCTTCAATGTTTAACTCAGCCTTACAGATGTCCCACCATAAAGATGCTTCGTGGGAAAGATTATATGCTACCCATATTGCTTTTGTTTCCTCTGAGAAGTTCCTTATTACAAAGTAATTCTCCATTTCACGTGAGCTAATTCTCGGATACATCTCCTAATGTGGTGCCATAAAACTTAGGTGGACTTATCCTTTTTATATCATTAGTGATTTTAGTCACCCATTTTGCCTTTTTATTTTCCTCGGCTGATCCGGCATGTTTACATTGTTATTATCAACACCGAAATTTCCCAAATTGGCATTATCCACGTAAGGTGGCGTGCATTATCATTACTAGCATCTTCTTCCTCCTCATTTCCCATTACTTTCTGCTCAATTATAGTCAACCAATCTCTTGTGTCCAAAAGGGTAGCAAGGATCTCATCGAGTTTATGAGCATTCTTATTACTTCCCACCGGGTGGTGGGTAGTTTGCAAAATTTCCTCTTGTCCTAACCATTTTCTGTTAACAAGAAAATTTAAGTTTTATTAGATTATGGACACAATAGGTCCAAGATTTGTAACATTTAAATCTAATACCAAGATGTAACATTCCCATTTTAAGACTTTAAAAACAAGGGAATTTTTTTATACATAATGTTCTCTGTTCTAAATAATCGAACTTAGAACACACATTCCATGCCAAACAATCTCATAAAAATAACCATATCCAACTGTAAATGACTCGGTGAGCTACTGATCTCTCATTTCATGACTCAATTAACAACCGATCTCTCATGTTAACTTAAGTATTGAATACTTTATGTATACCAAGTATACTTGGTTCTCTTACCCTATTCTAGGTACTTGAGTGTTCTGTTTAAGAAACCTATCTAAATATTTGTTACCAATATTCATCTAAAATCACATTCCTTAAACTAGGTGACATAGGACAATGCAACCAGCAGCTTGTGATACTTTGGCCAAAGATTTCCAACATACTGTTCATGTTACTATTCCTAGACGACATACTCGTCTAATAAGAATACATCCTTCACCCCACTCATCTGTTATCTAGAATGGTCTTCACTGATTTTAGTCAGTCCACTTGTCCAAGGTTTAAACCTAACACAGGTTAGTGACATAATTAAGAATAGGAATCACTCACAATAACCTAGGGTATATAGACATACCCAATCGACCTAAGTTGATTGGATGTGCCTAGTTATCCTAAGTCATTGTGAGCCACTTCCTATGCTAAACCATAACTCTAATATGACCTAGAGAGAAACTAAGTTCAATTCCAAATTTGTGTAGGTCCGATAGATGAACCAATGCTAAAGGGTGTTGCAACATGTCAACTGCAACCTTATATCCTAGTGAAGACCCAAGTCTTCACGAAGGTACAATTCTGCAGTTAGCATGTGCCAACATCTGACAAAACTACTTCATCACGTCATACACACCTCAAAGATGTCACTTCCACTTAAATAGCTTAGGATTAAGATTCAGATTATAGCAACCTTACATAACCCTAATTCCAACAACCTTTAAGGTTTCCATCCTTATTTGAGTTGGTTAAGTAATATGGAACTTCATAGACTAATGATTGCTTTATGTTCAATTAAATTTTTTCTTAACGTGCAATTAATTGAAAATAGAATCAACATCTATCATAAGATTTAATTAATGTGTCTCAACCATTCAAGGAATGTATAAGAACCAAAAATAGGTTATGATATAAAAGACTTCATAAATATGAAGTCTAAATGGTTATCGAACTCTTATAGCATTTGATCATTTTTCATCCTTTTGAGAAGAGGAGAAACTTCCTCATTATCGTTAAGTATTAGGATTTATTATACCCATATCCAATTTACACATCCAGACATTATAACTATACATTCATATCATCATAATCAACCATTCAAGATTAAGTAAAGAACATCAATACATACAACTAGTAAGTTGCATTTAAGTAAGGAAAATTGTACTAATTCCCATTCATTCGGGAAATTTAATGACATCGAAATAAGGATCTAATCAGATATGAATAAAAACATTATGGATATGATTACATATTTTCCTTCTAATTATGAACAAGAGAATAGACTTAATCAATTTAAGTAACTTCAGTCTTTTCAATTCATCGAAATAAAATACACATCTTACAAAACTTATGCATTACTGACATATTTCATGTCAATCAACATAAATCTCATTTAGGAATACAACTTTTCTTCCTTCAATACATTTCAATAATAATCATAATTCTCTACAATGGTCTAGACTTTTAATTTAACCAATACATCATAAAAGTTATTTTCTTCCTTTATCACTTACGAAGTCCATCTCGTAAAATTTCTAGCATGGGTCAATTCATTTAACTCGAGCATGATAAACACTAAGCATTAAAATGAAATTCTTTCAACTAATTGTTTCATTAAACAAACTCTTCTTTAATGAAACAAAGAGGTCAAGCAAACAAATAAATCATAGAAATAACAACCATAAACGAAGAAAAATTAATCAATTTGAATAACATTCAAAGAAATGTCATGATGTATTAAAAATATATAGCATGTTATCAGATAAATATAGTTCCATCCAATACACTTATCCATATCAAATAAAATTATCTTCTAATTATTTCCTTCACAAATCATCTTAATAAGAAATACAAATAAAAATAAAAGTCTCACACATCAGATGTGGCATCCTAATCCCAAATGCAAGGCATAGCCTAATTTATCAAGTTAGACCATATATCAACATTAAGATAGAATTTACTCAATGTACAACATCTCACATTAGTCTTCTATCACAAATATTAAAATCCTTAACACAAGTCAAGAGAACAAGAAAGTAGCAATGATGACTACTCAAGGCATTAAGGATAGTAATGGAACTAATCCAATTAAATCTAATGACCATATTTACCCAAAAGAAGGATGACTGTGATGAAACAGTAAGAGATTCCTATATAATTTGGTTAGCCCAATTCCCCATACACTACTTCAGAGAAGAGAACACAACCCATATCATTCGATTATTTAAAAATGGCAGTGGTTAGACTTCACCTCAAAGACTAAAAGAGAAGGAGTCAAATGTCATGATCAGAAGGGAATTCTGACATTCTAACACATGGGGAGAAGGTCGCAAAGGATAATGCAGACCCTTTGCTACTTCCCAAACTCCTTATAAAAGAAAACGTGTAAAAGAAGAGATTAATAGAATGTGTGACTGTTTTGGTTGAAACAGATTTAAACATGGTTTTTTAGCATGGACAACCAAATACTGTGATAATGAACCCATATCAAAAAGGAGATGCAATGAAAAAAGTTACAAAATGCCATGCAGGTAATTACAATCCCCAACAAATCACTCTAGGATGTCAAAGTTTCAAAGAAAGTTCCACAGACTGACCAATTCCTCCAAGATGGAAATAAAATAATCAGTGAGACATACTCTTAATTGAATCCTCAAAAAGGTGAGAAAAATACATCCTATTAAAGGACAAAGAAGATTCCTTCACGATTTGATTCCAAGAAGTTGCAGCCCAAGATTAACATAGCTTAGCTACAGGCGTACAAACTATCAACAAAATTATTCTATCCAATCTTGCTCAAAGATAAAGAAATGGAAGAGTCCATAAAAACCTTATTCGTAACCAATTTTGATAGTTCAAAATCAAGAACAGACAAACGCAAGTTCAAGAAGCATCCTTAAAGTTCACGAAATCCCAATTAGGAGGGGTTTAACAAGTTTACTCTAGCAATATACTCAAGAGATTAACCTAGCTCGTGGACGCTTAAAAAAAAAACCAACAACATCTACTTCAACCGGGAAGAGACAGCAAGAACAAAATAAAGAAAGCTCAAATAGAGGTACAAGGATAACCCAACATCGACCCCAAAAAATCTGACCCTCATAATGTCCCCAACCAATAGGTTCTCACCTATGTAACCTATAGTTCAGTACTCGAGAACTTAAGAAACACAATATACATATAAGATTAGAAGAAAGACTTCAAACACGAGAATCCCCATCAAGATTGCCTCAAAATCAAAGTGCCTAGGAAACAAATAACCCATAGTTTCCTTAAAAGAACCAAATTTGAGTACTCAATTTAAACTGATTTTTTAAAAAGTAATAAAACCTTCACTCTTGTTTCTATACAAGAAGAACCCACAAAATAGAGATTCCAAACATTCAATAACTATCCATCTTCCATCGCATACCGAATCCAAAGAATAGATAGAGTATACAGAGAGTTCAAGAAGAAGGCACACATTTACTATTTCTATATACAAATTCAAGCTCACACAACTCAGAATCCAAGCATGCATATTCATACAATTCCAATAGGAGAATCATAACTTCCACAAAACAAAGAAGTGACAGTGAAGGGTATTCATTTACCTTCTGACCACCCAAACTACCATTTGGTTCGAAACTTGAAGCACATATTATTTCCATAAAAATCCATTTTTGAACAGATAAGAAAGAATCACACATGTACTTCATTACTCATATCACCACAAGATTTAAGGTGGGTTTCAACATCAAATAAATAAGAAAACAACTTAATGACTTCCTTTCCAAGTAGAGATTCCTCAATCAAAGAATACAGAAAATAATCAAGAAAGGAAACCAAATAACCATCACATAAATGAAAACCCATTTATCTCAAGAGAGAAAATTTGTTTTAATGAAGACACTTAGAGAAAAGTAGAGCAACTTAATGGATAGAGCCTATCATGCCTGATAGTGCTTCTGTTGGTTCAAAGAAGATTTCCAGCCTATCCTTCACAACTCCAAATGAAATCAACAACCAAAAATTTCTTTCTCAAATGCCTCATATACTTCCATTGGATTGAAAATAGTTCAAGAGAGTTAAAAATAGCAACAAACTGAAAATAGAATTGCTGGTTCGAAGAACCAGATAGCTCCATGCAGAGCAAAATTGAAATGCATGAAAGACCAAACAACTCCCAACAAATATGTTCACATGGTTTTGAAGGTGGTTTTATCACCAAAAATGATGACAATTAATGTCATTAATTTCCAGTCTCCCACCTAAATCTCCACGCCACCGCCATCCAAAATTGACGATTCCAAATTTAAAAGAACATGCATTGTTAAATTTAGATATGGTGCCAGCTAGGATCACCTCCAATTTCCATGCCCCTATCAAACTAACAGTACATAATGATCTTAAATTCAAAAATCAAATCAAATAAATGACTTAGGAACTGTCACCATGCCTTCAACTTTCCATATGACCCCTTAGGTCCCCTTCTATCCTCACATTAGTTTAGGATAGATATCATTAGCTTAGGGTATGACCTTAGGTTAGTTTAGAAAATATTTACCTTAGGTAAATTTTCCACCTTAGGATAGGCTATTCTTTCTACTAATGTAGTATTAGGTAATAGGTTAGAAATATACCTATCATCACCTTAGGTTGTTTCCAAATCCCTAACTTAGAAAACATGCAACTTAGGTTAGGATGAACAAGATTAGAGTAGGCATAGATATACGGTAGATCTAGTTTACCTTAGGTTAGAATCCCATTAGGATATATCTTATAGATCTAGGACTTAGGCTTTACCCTCAATAGTCTTGAAGTAGGCCTCTTTCCAACTTACACCATTCAGCATTCGGAGAAGTTGACAAGAAGATCTGAGCACACAACTTACAACAGAAAGTGCATAGCATGAACTTCCAAGAAGATCAATGAAATTGTAATCCTACAAAGGCTCAATATTTTATTTCCTTCAACCTCTGAATGTTAGTTTTCCATATAGATCAGGTAATAAGAATTAAAACATACCTTGGATCAATGGAAATTATCCAAGGTCTCATTGTTATATAGAGATAAATTTGCAAACAAGTTTACCAGTTTACAACCTCAAACAAAATGGATTCCTTGTGAACAACAATATTACAACAATTGAATCCAAGAAAAGAAATAATTCATCCATGTCAAGCATGATTTCAATAGTCAAAAGAATACACCTTCTTAGGAAAAATCACAACTCAATGCTTGCATTGCAAAGAGGAGAAGTTAACAGTTTATGATAGGTGTTACAAAATGGGGAATTAGAAGCT
Organism: Taxus wallichiana var. yunnanensis; assembly: GCA_018340775.1. Lineage (NCBI taxonomy): Eukaryota > Viridiplantae > Streptophyta > Pinopsida > Cupressales > Taxaceae > Taxus > Taxus wallichiana. Next base: position 278,707,180 of record CM031244.1, read on the forward strand.
ATACTTGACATGCGTGTGTGCTAAAATGTCATCATCCAAACTCTCGTTACCTACAAGAAGAAATGAAAACTCAAGTATAGGTAGATCAAATATCGAAAAATAAATGCTAAATCAATATGACAAGAGGACTTACCATTTATGCAGGGGTAAGAATATATGTTCATCAATGCTCCACCTAAGGTCACATACACTAAAAAAAAAAGTTAAAATACAACATATATATATCAAAACAACTCATTTTTCAAATCATTTGCACATATCTTATTGGTGATTTTTGAGCTTTGGGCCCATAGTGACCATTTTGAGTGAGAGTGTAGTTGAAATGACTGTGCGACAAGGTGAAGATGGCTCTAAGACCAAGAAACCCAACAACACAAAAAGGTTAGTTTTTCCCAATTATTCATTTTAAAACCTAAAATCAATAAAGTTGAAAATCTAAGCCTAGTGGGGAGATTTTCAAAAAAATTGTTTTAAAATGGTCTTTAGGGGGGGCATACATAGGGTAGCATTTTATTTTACTAAAAATGGTCTTTTTGCATTTTTTTGAGATTTTAGGGCTAAAGGGATGGCCTGACGGTTTTTGATAGTACCGTCACCCTGCGTAGGGCGATGGTTACAAGATTACCACCCTCTCAAGGTGATGATTACATAATTACCACCCTAGTAAGTGGAAATTACAAAATTGCCACTCTACATAGGGAGGTGTTTTTGTCATTTTTGGGATAATGAGTAGATTTAACATGTTTAGACCAATTTTTTTGGATTTTTTTGTTTTGTAATGTTTTTGATGAGATTTATTACGTTACTAAATCACTCTTTTGTTGTTTTATGAATGTAGAAGGAGGACTATGTACGTTGGATCTGAGAGAGAGAGTGGGATTGGCTATTAGCTTTACTCAACCAACACAAAGTTTGAGATAGACATACCGCATTGGGGGGATTTGGAGGATTGCACAGGAGTCAAGCATTGCGCACTCCTAGTTAGATTGTTTGTGACCTCTCGCTTATTGGGATGTGGACTGGAACACTTTCTACTTTCCAGGAGTTAGAGAATAGTGGACCATAACTCTCGAGGATGTATACAGGATACTCAGTGTTCCCATACTTGGCAAATGACCAAATCTTAAGACAATGAGATCTAAAAATAGGTCCGTGCTTGGGCCACTTATATAGGAGATGATGGGGTGTCACCAGGAACCAAATAGGGTATGAGGCTCCTTTTTGTATCAACTACTCCTATCCCTACAGTTGGAAAGGCCATCATGGGTATTTTGGCTTCATATTTGATATAGGATAAGGGTGGGGATAAGTTATTATACTTTTGGGCCTTGATTATGATGCGATCAACATCATGGGAAAACTTACACCGGGGTCGGACATCTTGGGCACTACATATCTTGATTTATATTGGGTGGTCAGATTATATGGATAGTCACTTATTCATCCCACACTCATGATGTGTTAGGTTTATGAGAGGATCGCTCCTATCGTGAGGTGAGTAGGGTACAAGATCCTGGGGCCGTTAGGGCTGCAAGGTGGACCAAGATGTCAATACTTAGGGTGCCATATCATCAAGTGACTACCTTAACTATAACAAATTTCATTGCTACACCCTACCAGGACATGGAAGGATTATGGGGATCGGATGGGAACACATTGATAGCTTGTGCCACCACCAATCAGTTAGTTGATAGATCAAGGAAGGTGGAGACTCATCCATTTGGTAGATTTCCTCAAAGAGTTTGGAATGTTGTATATCTATTCCCTTCCTCTCGTGCTAGTTGTTTATAGGATCATTAGGGCGTCTCGGGGTGGCCCTTCAGGGTGAACATGGTTTGACCAAGTTATGAATCTAGGGGTTCCCGTATGCACCCAAAATTGCATGTGCTACATTAGCAGGAAAATAGTTATAAAGGTCACCATTCATAATTCAAAATCCTTTCGAGAAGGTGTTCAAGCTCCAAAAACCCATTTGTAGTATATATTTGTGGCCTAGATAGCCTTACTTATCTTTTCCCTGCATTTCTCCCTTTTCCCCTTTTATTATGTGCTTGTTTTGCCTTCATGTCGTGGACCATCGCCCTCCCTGGGCGGTGGCGGTTCATGAACCGCCACCCCGCACAAGGTGGCATGCCTGATCAATTTTTCTAGAATCTTCAAGTGAGAAATTATATGCTACAATTCACTTAATTTTATCTTTTGAACACGTCCATGAGTCAAATTTTCTAAAAATAGCTTCGTTTTCTTGGTTCTCCTAATTCCTTCTATTTTAAATAGATTTAATAATTAGAACTGCCTCTTCAATTCCTTGTGCATGAAGTAACCTTCTATCCTCCATTCCTATATATTCCATGCTTGTATTCAAGCAAAGGGGCCTTGAGAATTTTGTGTATCTTGCATTATTGTGTTGCAATAATCTTGCTAGGAATTGTACATAGCCAAGTTCAAATCTCTTGTGCTATCTTTCTTCTACCTGCATTACACCCAGATTGCTTCCAAGCTGTCATCACTCAAGTGTCATCCTCGTGTTTCTTTTCTTTACATTCTTATCCTTGGAATCACATGAATGCTCATAGAAAGAAAGGAAAGAACTGAGGGGACAGATACTCATACTTTCAGATTTTCCAAAGCTCTTGCTCTTCCAGGTTCGAGTTGTGTATTTGTTTTCTTTGTTTTGTAAATTACATATCAAATAGAGTAGAGAAAATAGTTCATTTCAATTAATTAGATAGTTACAAGTAGATCAAGTCAATAGGAAGTTTTCTCTTCAATATTTCCAGGGAAATAGTGGGTGAATGATAGCTCTGTTAGAGTCATGATTTATTCTTCACTTTTGAGGTAGAGTTGGAGAGATTTTATTTGAATTAGAGTAGATCTTAGATTTAGATTCACACATCTAGCATAGATAGCTAGCTACATCCGGCCAGCTATTTGTTTTCTTTAAATTGTTGGTTAGATTAGATGCATTGTCTAAAAGTTAGAAAAGCACAAAAATATTTATTTCCATAGATTAGCTTGTTTTATTGTTTCATTCTTATACATTGAGAAAACACCAAAAATATAGTTTAGATTTCATTTGATAGATAGTTTATTCACCGAAAACGAATCAAATTCATCTTGTATGACCATCAACGGTCCGTAGTAGGAAAAGACCTATGGTTGTGATCCTCTGGTCCCACAACCCAACGGGCCAGAGTTAGTAACTGACATTGACACAAGTCTATGCTTAACAATATTATGCACACCCACCACATACACAGAGAAAATAAGATAGTTAGAGACTTTAAACATAGCTGCTAACAAGGCCTACGACTTTTGGACTACTCCTGGGAATAGGGTTTGACTACATGTATGACCATTCTAGGGCCTCAACCTCAACGAGTCTTTGGTTATGACCCACAAATCCCGTAACCCAATGGACCTACTAGTCAGTTAGATATCGACACTAGCCTACACACGTAGGTATTCATATCCTCACTACTTCCACCGAGATATTATCACACATATTTCATTGTTGAACATAGCATCCAATCAAGCTAATACTTTTTGGACGAGACCAGAGAATCACCCTTAGTCCCTATAGCTTTGCTAGGTCTCTTGTTTCAATTTCCATGACCTTTTCTGAAACCCATACGAGGCACCTGCAAGATACTTTCCACATATTCCCAAACCCACAATAGAATATCGACTGAGCTAGACATCGATTGGAGTCTCCGAGTAGCTATCATATCAAACCCCGACCATTACACCCCTTCAAGTTAGGAGAGCATTCTTTGCCTTAGATTCATAGATTTTGTTATTGCGTGTCGAAGACATAAGGTTTCCCAATTAGCTTGGTCATCACCATCACTTTCACTCCCATTTCAAATTCCACACCGGCTGTCTCAGCATGACCTCGGGAGGTTAGGTGTGTAGAAGGTCACGTGTTGATTTTCTATCGTACAAATTGGTGAACCCAATGTGAAGAGCTAGTCTCTAAACATTTTTGATTTCATCCATCCTTTATTCTATGGGTATTCTTATACCCCCCGAATATGTCGGGATATGACAAGTACATTCACCCATCCTGGGTTTTGACTTGTACCAACACCATTCAAACATACCACAATAGTCACCTTCACTTTCAACGTGGGCAGACAACCGCTCATCCACTCAAAATCCTCTAGCTTCAGGGAACCAATGTTGGTTCTTCTATGTGCATCAAAGAACTGGATCAGATCACTCAGACTTACCCCCTTGAACAATCAAGTTCAAATAACATGACATTTACTAGAGAAACTAGTTCATCTCCTCGGGTATTGTTTCAAAACCCATCACCGTGTAATCCGATCCACTCCCCCATCTTGATGAGGAGTATCTAGCACGATATGCTAGGAGTGAGCAACAATTCCAACAAATGAACCAATCTTTTGATAGGTTGTAAGGGCAAGGTAGTGTCCCTTCAAAACAATAATGCTACCCCACCACCAACTGACAATACAACCAATGAGGGGTGGCAACATCGTGAACAATTCATAGTGGGACACCATATTCCTCAACAACCTTCAAGGGTTCAACCAAAGGAGTCTAAGTAGGGCACCGCCCCGTCAACGGGTGATGTCATTTCAGCTTTGGTTGATAAGGTCAGGGAGTTAGAGCTTGCCTAGAATACACATAATTCATATGCAGGGCAAGCGTGGACTCCTTCTTACCCATAGAACCATGGGAAAATACCGACTTCCCAGAACCCACCAGTCTACATGAATATTCTAAACCATGTAGACTTGTTAACTAGGATGGGTACCTTGGGTATGCCTCCTCAAGCCACATATGGTCATCTACAATAGGTGCCAGCAGTGCATTCTCAAATGCTATACTAGCTGGAAATGTGACATTCCCTGGCTTCACACCTTCAGCTCCATATCAAGGAAGTCAACCCCCATATATACACATGTATTCCAAATCTCCATAGGGGACATGTACACCTACCTAGGTCCATATGGAAAAATGCAAGGGATGTCATATGCCCCACCAAATATTTATGTTGTCCCATTTTAGTAGCCAACACAGCCCCCACCTCCCCAACAAGGGTCTTCAATGGTGGAAACATATGCAATGGGGACTTATTCTAATATCTCAAAGAACCCCTAGATTTCTCCATTCGGGAAGTCATGCTCCCGAGACCCTTTCCTAATCTCCCGAAGTTCAAGGGGAGGGTGATCCAAATTCCCACATCAAATCTTATGCAATGGCCATTCGAGAGCTACTCCCATGGGATGTAGTCATTGCAAAGATTTTCCCTAAGACACTTGAAGGTATTTCTCTTGACTAGTATTATAGGATACCGAGGCTTCGATACACTCGTTCAAGCAACTAGTGTTAGATTTATCAAAGCCTTTGATATGAACAAGCTTTTGCAAATAGGAATCAGAGAATTTCTTCATATCAAACAAGAACATAACGAGTCTACAGCTCACTTCATTCAGAGGTGGTGACATGTTCTCTACTCTTCCATAAGTGCTCCAAACATGGACCAAATGGAACTTTGTGATTTGTTCCTCCACTCCCTCAATAGAGAGATGAAGGAAGAGGTTCAAAAGTTCCCACTAAGGAGCTATGAAGAGGTGCTAGAGGGTGCTCTTCGAGATGACCAAGCGGCCATCGATAGTGGTCGTAAGACCTACAGAGAAAATGGGAAGTTAGTTACCCCTTCTCAAAACACTCCCGGCTACTCCAACAATACAAATAACAATCAAGGACCAAAGATCCTTAACAAGAATCATGGAGTCATGACCGATGGTGTAACTGACCAGCCCAAAAGCCTAATGTTGTTAGTCCCACCAGTATAGGTACAATGAATAACAACAACAATGGGAATAACAATGGTAAAAATCAGAGGAGAAAAATTTCTCACCCTCAATAAACATTATGGATTTTAATCATCCCCAACAATAGCAACAACCTCAGCCACAAAGACAAATGCCAACCCCAAGCCCTAGTCAATACCCCAACCAATTCCAGAACTAGGGGCAAGGGTTCTAAAGTGTTAACTATAATAGTCAACAACCAAACAATAACCATGGTTTTGGACCACAACAAGGAACCAACCAAAGGCCTCGGGATTATGATCCTGACTTGTATCTGTGGTTTCCATAGGGTCCATGGGCATGACGCAAGAACTTGTTGTGATTGTAATAAGTTTTTGCAACATTTGCCAGAAGACCAAAGATAGTTGTTTGTTGACATGTTTCTAGCCAATCCAACTATGCCTAATCAAAACACCTATATGGGACCAGTGTCTCCATAGAACATGTCATTGGGAATCTTCAATGATCCTCTCCCACGCATCCAAAGGATAGAAGACTAGATCCTAATGGTTTGAATAAAGGCATTGTAATAGGGACTCATGATCATGAAGCCTCAACTTTGTCAAACCCACAGTGGAACCTCCTTTGGATGGTCACCAACAAATGAAGATCATAGGTTTGGTTGAGTTGACGCTGAACTCTAGATTAATACTATAACAAGAGCCAAAGACTATTCATCACAACTGATCCTAATTTACCCAGTTGTCTCAAATAATGCTCATGACACGCTAAGCAAGCTAGTAGGGGCTTATGACTTGATCAATGATCTAACCAAGACCTTTTCACACATTTCCTTCTTAGATCTACTAAAGAATTCTCCGCTCATCAAGCTGCTCTCTTGGAAGCGCTTAGTCTCGCCATTTGGCTAACATTACCCCACCACCAGAGGCACAGATAAACCATATAGACTTTGACCCTCCAAGGACAGCCCAAAAGGGATATTGGGTTTGTATTTGACATAAGCAAGATGCCTACAGATGCCAAAATAGCTCGTAGAGGTGATCTAGCCCTATTTTTGCAAGTCTAGATCTATAACAACTATGTGAAGCATGTGATGATCGACGATGGGGCAGCAGTTAACATCATCCCCTTCTCTTTTCTTCAGAAGTTAGGATATGGGGAGACTAATTGCTCCTCGACATGAAACACATTAAGAGGCTATGATAGTCTCAAGGTGACCTCGATCGGGACCATAGTATTACAGTCACTCTTGGACCCAAGACAATGCTTACTAAGTTTTATATTATAGATCGGAAACCAACTATAATATGATTCTTGGTCACCCTTGGATACACCGCATGAAAGCAATCCCATCCACCCTATTCCAAGAAGTCAGATTCCTACATTTAGGGAAAGTCTTTGTCACTCAGGTGATCCAAAGCCCTTTGACATACACCTAGCCAACTTGAAGAAAAGGCCAGGGGTCCACTCTAAATTCGAGCTTCCCACCAACCAGTTAAACAAACTAGTAAGCATGTTACTAGAAGAAAATTTGGTTCCCATGATGGAATTAGAGGTTACAGGTTTGATCGAGGGTATTCTAGCCTTCAAGGATGAAAGCATTGTTGTAGAGATAGTTTCGCTAGGAACTACAACAAATATTGTTGAACTATTAGAAAAGGATTTTCCTATCCTTCTTCCCTTTGATTCCATGGGTATGGGACATGCTTTGGGACCTGGTTCCCTTCCAACAGATGAGGTTTGCATGGTAGATGTAACCAAAATAAAAGAATAACTTACAAAGGATGACTCAACATCTATCTTTCCGAGTGATTTTGGACTCTCCACTTTGATGGGGCCAAGTGTCGCTTTGGTGCCGGGGCAGGTGTAATCCTTACCTCACCAAGGAAGGGTTTTACCTTTTTCTTTCAAATTGAATTTTGAATGCACAAACAATGGGGCTGAGTATGAAGCTCTTCTATTAGGTCTCATTATAGCCAAGAGAATGGGAATCCTCAATATTAGGGTGTTGGGTGATTCACAGCTAGTCACAAATCAGGTATCCAAGGTATACGAGACTAGGGATGAACACTTACAACTCTATAAAACTACCGTGTTGGACCTAACTAAGGGATTTGATTTCATATCAATCAAGGTAGTTCCATGTGAACAGAACCTTCTGAGACTCTATAGTGAACTTTCACCTCACGCTTCACCCCAAGTAATGATTTAGAGGACACCAACTTCACGGTTTCACTCCACGCTGAATCCTTGATTTACAAAGTGCCAGTGGCGTCAATGTTGACATACGTGGAAGTTGAGGGCCAGTTTGACTCTTCAGACCCTATCGATGGGGATGAGTCAACCTTAACTTATTTAAACACTTTGGTGGAATTGCATCTTACTTGTCAAGAGGTAGACTTTTCCTTAATTCCACATTCCTCCTCTTATTTTGGGAATCCAATGATTGAGTCATCTCCAGGAAGAGATCTTGAAATTTATGAGGTAGAAGAGGAAGGGGACTTGGAGTTTCCACCAGCCCCACCTAAGTTTGAGGAGGGTAATGCCTCCTTAATTGAGGGAATGATTGATATAAACATCGAATGGAGGAGGAACCAAAAATCTTAAAACTAGGGTCCTCTTTAACTCTAGAGGAAGTAGAAATTCATACCCAAGTCCTTAAGGAACATCAAAATCCTTCACATTTAGTTATAAGGAAATGATGGGAATCACACCACACATCGCAGTTCACAATCTTGTTACTAAGCTAGACACCAAACCAATTAAGTAGAAATCAAGACCTATGAAGCCAAAGGTAGCCCTTATGGTAAAAGAAGAAGTAACAAAGCTTCTCCAAGTAGGATTTATCAAGCCAGTTGATTATTCACAATGGGTATCTAACATTGTCCCCATTCTAAAAAAATGGAAAGATCCGTATTTGCATAGACTTCTAGGACATCAACAAGGCTTGTCCCAAGGATGATTTCCCACTACCATCCATTGATGTTATCATCGATGCAATGGCTAGATTTGAGTTGTTGTCCCTCATGGATGGGTTTTTGGGATATAATCAAATCAAAATCTCTACCGAGGATCAAGCTAAAACTACGTTTATAACTCCTTGGGGAACTTATTGTTATGTCATCATGCCATTTGGTCTTAAGAATGTTGGTGCTACATACCAATGAGAAATGACCTACATATTCCATGATCTTATTCATAAGATTGTGGAATCCTACGTGGATGACCCATGGCCAAGGCCAGAAGTGTTGTGATCACCTAGAGGTGCTTCATATCATTCTCTCATGCTTGATTGAGTATGGAGTCACATTGAATCTAGAGAAATGTGTATTCGGTGTAATAGGTGGAAAGCTCCTAGGCTACATTATATCTTCACGAGGAATTGATGTTGACCTGGCCAAAATCCAGGCTATGTTAGAAATGGTTCCACCATCGATGAGTCTGGTATTAGATCTTTCCTTGGGAAACTTAGTGCAATCCAAAGGTTCATCCCTGACTTGACCTTTTCCGTTCATCCAATCAACAATTTGTTAAAGAAAGATTATAGCCTGATTAGACAGAGGAATGTGATGAGGCCTTCAAGGTAGTTAAGTGATTTTTGTTATCCCCTCCCACGCTAATGCCACCAAGGTCAGATCACCCTTTGATCTTATATTCACGGGCTACAAACATTTCACTAGCCTAGTATGTTGGCACAAGAGGATGATGACAAATGAGAATGGGCTGTTTATTTTATCAGTTGATGTTACTCAATTATGAGACATGCTACACATAGGTAGAAAAGGAATGCCTTGCCATAGTTTTCGCAACCAAGCGCTTAAGACATTACATGCTTAATCAAGAGACAAGGGTCATCATCAAGTCAGACCACTTACGGACATTCCTCATGCAAGGATCCTTGTCTAAAAAGGTTGGGCATTTCATTACATTAATGGGTGAGTTTGAGCTAACATTTGTAAATCAAAAATTAGTTAAGGGTCAAATCATCACAGATTGGTTGGTTGATAATCCATTAGATGAGGGTGATTTGGTAGATTTGGAATTTCCCAACGAGTGTGTATACTTTGTTGAAACTAGGCCCCTATCTCTGTATGTCCTTGGTACACTGACATCATCAATTTCATCATGGACCACACATACCCAGAAGGGGAAACATCACAACAAAGAAGGTGGTTACACATAATTTCTACCAAGTACATCATCCTAGAATAGGTGCTTTATCGTAGAGCCTTTGATGGAATGCTATTGAGATGTGTTGATTCTGAAGAGTCTGAAAAGATTCTTTATGAGTCACATAGTGGGGTATGTGGTGGTCACTTCGGCGGCCATGCTACTACCTGAAAGATACATCGATGGGCTATATTTCTGCCCACCCTTGAACATGATGTGGTAGAGTTTGTGTGCAGATGCCACAAGTGTCAAGAGTTTTCCCATGAAATCCACATACCAGCACAAGCTTTACAACCAATCACAACTCCATGGCCCTTCTCCACATGGGGCCTAGATCTGATAGGGAAATTCTCTCCCTCATCAACAGATGGCCATAATTTCATAATTACAGCCACAGAGTACTTTACCAAGTGGGTAGAGGCCATGCCCCTTACCACTATCCCTGGCTCTGTAATCGCTAAGTTCATCTTGAACCAGATCATTTGTAGGTATGGGGTGCCACAGTCATTATTTCTAATAATGGCACATCTTTCAAAAATGATGAGGTGCATGAGTTGTGTGCAAAGTTCAAAATAAGTCATCACACAACTTCTCTCTATTACCCTCAGGCTAATGGACAAGCCGAGGCTACCAATAAGACTTTAAAGTCCATTCTTCTAAAAATTGTTAAGGAGAATAAATGAGATTGGCATCTGAAGATTTTTCCGCCTTGTGGGCCTACCAAACATCAGTTAGAACACCAATGGGAGTGACTCCCTTTTCTTTAGTGTTTGATGTTGAGGCAGTTCTACCACTAGAGGTCAACTACCTATCCTCCGCATTTCATTACATGGGATCCTAGGAGAAGAGGGTTATCGAGAAGCTCATCTCTCCCAATTAGAAAGCCTCGATGAAGTTAGATTGAATGTTGAGCAATGACATAGTGTATATGCTGACCGCATGGCTCAAATACAATAAAAAGGTATATGAACGTGAGATCTATGAAGGAGATTTGGTGTTAAGGCTCGATAGCTGAATTGACAAGAAGACCGATGAGGGAAGAAAGTTTCAGACCTAGGTGGATAGGTCCATATCGAGTGGTGGAAGATTATAAAAATGGTGCATTCCATTTGTGTACTCTAGAAGGTGAGGAGTTTAGTGAATCCATGAACTCCCTTCACCTAAAGAGATACTACGCATGATCCATCAACATTCTCATATGTACATTATTGCATCTGCATTGCATTTTCATTTTTCTGTTCATTTTGTAAAAAGTGTGATCAAGGAGCTTATCCTTATAGAAATCCCCAAGAACTTCTAAAATATTGGCAAAACATTCAAATCATGTCTCTTCAAATCTTCATTGTATCATCAACTATTTCTACATCATTTCATCAGTTCCAGCAGGATAAGATGAAGTTTTGATAGTAACCATACCAAGGCTTGCATACTTGGTTCTACTTTTGGTTTCTTCTTAGGATAGGTGTCTTTTGTTCATGGTCTATTCTAGAAGCTTCATGGTGTCACATCCATCCCACATACATCTCCTTGGAAATAAGAACATTCTAAATATTTTGCCCAAATAAGTAAGTCAAGTACAAATCAACAGAAAATTTTATTTTACACATTTCTTTTCCCTACCAACCTTTAGTGTTGAGCCTATGTCTCTTACTAGTGACGTAGGGTTGGGAAAGGAAGGAAATTCCCTTACTCACCTATGCTTTGTCCATGGTGATGAGCCCATGCTTCCTACTAGTAGCATGGGGCAAGGTATAGGGGGTCTCTTTGACAAACCTAAAGTCATGAACAATTAGACCAATTACTGGGAAATCTTAAGTCAAAGCAAAGTGGATTAGATGTTCAAAATTCCAAGAAGAATTCAAAACCTTAAAACCATATTTTGTCAACCAAGTGGCCATCTATGGATCCAAGTCTAGATAAACTTGGCGAGCAATTCACATTCTAAACTATGAGGTAACATTAGTAGGGTAAGGTTGTAGCATCCCAATTTGGCTTTGTCAAACCTCTATCTTCATCTCACCACTACCATTCAACAAATTTCATGGCTTGTGCCCTTCCTAACTCTCGGTGTTGAGCCCTCACATCTTACTAGTTGTGTGGGGTTAGGAGTGGGGCAAGCATATCTATTCATCATATCATTATGTCATCATGTTTTGTCAAGACAAATATGAAGTACCAAAATTGTAAAAGAAACTAAGTTTTAAGATCACATTGTGTTTGCATCATCATATATCAGCATCATAGAAATACAAAAAGAAATCATTTGTTATCATTTCACATCCATTGCATACATTCTGAAAAGCATAGGAAAGTGGAAATTCTAAACATCTAGATTACACATGAGAGATAAGCCAAAGAGAGTCAACTCGATGCAATGGAATGTCGAACCAAAAATAGAGTTTGTATATCATAATGGATCAAGTTTGTATATAATGTCATCATGTGCTGGGCATGGTCAAAAAATGCCTCGTAATGAGCCCAAAACACAATAAAAAAATTGTATAACGTCAAAAAAATCAATATCAAAGCAATAAAGGCTCAAGCCTATCAATCCCTGTGGGATCCCTCGATGGTGCACACACCCTAGGCTCTTGAGTGAACATGGTAAATGGACCCACAATGGTGTGAGTGCTCATGGTGGCACCCACTACCCATAGCCTCACTATGAGAATGGATTCATCTCATCAGTGCTCAGTGGTCTCATACCTAACTACTGTAGCGTGAAGGGAGGTCACCATCTCTACAATCTTCTCAATAGAGAAAATACATCGAATGTCAATGGCCTAAGGGGCTGCCCTGAATCAACAGCCAACTCAGCCCGAGTCTTCCCCTCAAGGGATCAACAGGGTGTCCATGCATACCCACCGAATGAGCTCTCACCACTCATGTGTGGATGCTACAAAAGGAAAAAGAAGAGATAGTGAGCAAAGAGAAAATCACAGAACACAAAGTCAAAGAGAATACTAAACTAAACCTATGAAAATCAATAAGCAAAAATAGAGAGAGGAGTATTGAACATACTCGGTCTCCGGGAATCCATGTGGGATTAGTGGCTACTACAGTAGGTGCTTTATTGGTGGCTATGGAGCCTCCCCGAATCCAAAGGCATGGTGTTGTCCCATCACGGACTCATCATCTCCTCCAAGGGTCTCCTCTGAGACTAGAGTCTCTCTCTCCGCGCTGCTCACCTCCTCATGTGCTACTTTGAGGATCTCCTAGGTGTCATGCCACTCAAGTTCATTCTCTTCTCCTCCAAAGGTCCTGCCCCCTCATCATCCTCTCTTCTCGACTCCCCTCCGTGTCATCTCCCCGCCTCCTCCTCAATCGAGTCCAAGTCAATCGGCTCATCCTCCTCCCCACTGTGAGTAGGAGCCACCCCAATCTGAAGTAAAGGTGCTTGAGGAGCACCAGCTACTCATCGAAGCCTAAACTACATGCCTAACTACAATAGGCACACCAGAGTAACAACTATCCAGCCAAGATCCCCTCTAGGACCTCTTTGTGCCTCCTGGATAGTCCTATAAATAGGTGTCACTGGAGGAAGCATGACAGGGTATGGAAGACCAAACTACTGAGGTACCCGATCAAAGGGGTGAATCTCTAGTCTCCTGCCCTCTGTCAACTAGCTTGCTCATGGAAGAGAAAGCTACCATCATCACAGTCTCCTCACCCCATATCCCTGCCATATCTTGATAGGGTGTGGGGTCATGTCAGCCATAGTTAGAGAGGCCACCGATTGATGTGGAGTCTGAGCACTGACATGCCTATCCATCTAGCTGCCCAGATAGCCCTTAGATCTGACACCTCCACCCCTACCATACGGGATGAAATGCTCATAGACCCAACTCATAACCAGAGTGGGGTGGCTCAATGACTGCCCCCAAATCTCACAACTCTATATAAATCATGGTATGTGGTCCCCAAGATATCTACTCCCTAGGCATACCTATGGCCATGAGCCTCGATCTACACAATGATGGGGCCCCAACAGTACAAAAGTGTATCTCCCCCCTTGTCCCCGATTAGTCTCGAGGATAGATACCCATGATGGCTTTCGAGAGGTAGGAATGGGAGCAATAGTAATAGACCAAACCTTTATTCCCTTCTTCGAGCTAGAAGAGACAATAACATCTCCCATATATGTAGCCTGCTGTCTCATCATGGCTCTGACCCCACTGTCTCCAATGTTAGTTTCCTACCAAGTACTGGGAGACCAAGAATGTGATAGACATCCTCCAAAGTGATGGTCCACTCCCCCCGACACCTGGAACCGAAAAGTGTTCCAGTCTACATCCCAATAAGAAAATAAGTCACATAGAATATGACTAGTAGGAGAAACATGGGGCACCCATGCTATCTGCCAGATGCCTAGCCTACTGTAGAAGATCTATCTCATCCTGGGTCAGCTGATCTAAAATCCCAGGGAGCCAATCACACTCTCTCTCTCTGCTCCAACATATGTACTCCACCTTTTTCTACATCCACCAAAACATGAGAAAAGAGTAAGTTAGTAAAGCACATGCCACACAATAAGCTCATCAAAAACATAGTAAACTCTCAAAAATCTAAAAAAAGTCAAGTTTTGAGCATGTTTTGACGTTTTGTCCGAAACCACCAATGTGCCACCCACCCGAGTCAGGCAAGGGTGGTCCCGTGACCACATCCTACTTTGGGTGGCGGTCCTAACCAAATTTCAAAACACACCATGAACCCTAAGGAAGACCAAAAAATGATAAAATTGACCATTTTTGCTAGAACAAAAGCATGACCTATGGGCGCCCCCTTTAAGACTTATTCAAGACCAATTTTTTTGAAAATCTCCCCCTAGGTGAAGTTTTCAACATTTAAAATTTTAGGGTACAAAAAGACAAAGAAGGAAATAACTAACCTGGGAGCGCATCTGGTCGATCTCCCACATGTGGAGGCATGATCATGATCTTGACATGAATGTATTGACTATATTCTCATCAAAAATGGTCACCATAAATCCAGAGCTCCAAATCAATCAAACAATCCAAATCAACAATGCACAAATGAATTAGAAAATGAATTTGTTTTGATATATATATGGTCTTTCTAACCTCATCTTGAGTATATGTGTTCACAGGGCTGAGCGTTGGCATACAGGTATATTTCTACATCCCCACAAATGGTAAGTCCTCTTGTCATTTTAATTTAGTGTTTATTTTTTGATATTTTATCTATCTGCACTTGAGTCTTCTTTTTCTCTTATAGGTAGTGGGAGCTTGGGCGAAAGATTTTTGACACATGGGCATGTCAGGTATAGCTTCTAACTCCCCATTTCGGGAACGCCATACTCGGACTTTACATTTTACATCCTCTTTCATGGCTAAGACGCTTCTCCGAGGGGGAAATATGTACGCACCCAAAATGCATGTGCTACATTGGTGGGAAAATGGTTATAAAGGTCCCCAATGATGATTCAAAATCCTTTCGAGAAGGTGTTTGAGCTCCAAAAACCCATTTGTAGTATATATTTGTGGCCTAGATAGCCTTACTTATCTTTTCCTTGCATTTTCCCTTTTCCCTTTTATTATGTGCTTGTTTTGGCCTTCATTCTAGGACTCGCCGTCCTTCCCGAGCGGCGGTTCGTGAAGAAACCGCCTCCGACTCAGGGCAACGGTCCTAAAACCACCACCCCGCATAGGGTAGCGGTCCTGATCGATTTTTCCATAATCTTCATGAGAAATTACATGTGATGATTCACTTAAGTTTATCTTTTGAACGCATCCGTGAGTCAAATTTTCTAAAAATAGCTTCATTTGCTTGGTTCTCCTAGTTCCTTCTATTTTAAATAGATTTAATGAGTGGAACTACCTCTTCAATTCCTTGTGCATGAAGTAACCTTCTAGCCTCCATTCCTATATATTCCATGCTTGTATTCAAGAAAAGGGGCCTAAGAATTTTGTGTATCTTGCATTGTTGTGCTGCAATAATCTTGCTAGGAATTACATAGCCAAGTTTAAATCTCTTGTGTTATCTTTCTTCTACCTGCATTACACCCAGATTACTTCCAAGCTGCCATCACTCAAGCACCATCCTCTTGTTGTTGTTCTTTGCATTCCCATCCTTGGACTCACATGAACACTCATAGAAAGAAAGGAAAGAACTGAGGGGATAGATACTCATACTTCCAGATTTTCCAAAGCTCTTGCTCTTCCAGGTTGGAGTTGTGTATTTGTTTGCTTTGTTTTGTCAAATTGCATATCAAATAGAGTAGAGAAACAATTCATTTCAATTAATCAGATAGTTACAAGTAGATCAAGTCAATAGGAAGTTTTCTCTTCAATATTGCCAGGAAATAGTGGGTGAATGATAGCTCTAGTAGAGTCATGATTTATTCTTCACTTTTGAGGTAGAGTTGGAGAGATTTTATTTGAATTAGAGTAGATCTTAGATTTAGATTCACACATCTGCATAGATAGCTAGCTACATCCGACCAGCTATTTATTTTCTTTAAATTTTTTGTTAGATTAGATGCATTGTCTAAAAGTTAGAAAAGCACAAAAATATTTATTTCCATAGATTAGCTTGTTTTATTGTTTTGTTCTTATACATTGAGAAAACACCAAAAATATAGTTTAGATTTCATTTGATAGATAGTTTATTCACAAAAACAAATCAAATTCATCTTTTATGACCATCAACGGTCCACAAGGAAAAGACCTACGGTTGTGATCCTCTAGTCCCACAACCCAATGGGCCAAAGTTAGTAACTGACATTGACACAAGTCTGTGCTTAACAATCTTATGCACACCCACCACATACACAGAGAAAATAAGACAGTTAGAGACTTTAAACATAGTTGCTAACAAGGCCTATGACTTTTGGAATGCTCCTGGGAATAGGATTTGACTGCATGTATGACCATTCTAGGGCCTCAGCCTCAACGAGTCTTTGGTTGTGACCCACAAATCCCACAACCCAATGGACCTACTAGTCAGTTAGATATCGACACTAGCCTACGCACGCAGGTATTCATATCCTCACCGCTTCCACCAGATATTATCACACAGCTTTCATTGTTGAACATAGCAGCCGATCAGGCTAAGACTTTCTGGACGAGACCAAAGAATCACCCTTAGTCCCTACAACTCTGCTACAGGTCTCTTGTTTCAATTTCCATGACCTTGTCTGGAAACCCATACGAGGCACCTATAGGCTACTTTCCATGTATTCCATAACCCACCAATAGAATATCAGCTGAGCTAGACATCAATTGGAGTCTCCAGTAGCTATCATATCAGACCCCGCCATTACACCCCTTCAAGTTAGGAGAGAATTCTTTTCCTTAGATTCATATATTCTATTATTGCATTTCAAAGACAAGGTTTCCCAATTAGCTTGGTCATCACCATCACTTTCACTCCCATTTCAAATTCCACACCGGCTGTCTCGGCATGACCTTAGGAGGTCGGGTGCGTAGAAGGTCACGTGTTGATTTTCTATTATACGATCCCATTACATTGAGATGGATTGTATGTGCTTGTTGAGTAGCTAGACCCACACCACTTCTACTACTCGAGGACGCACCCATTCCCAACATGGAAGAGGAGTAGGAGGTACCTATTGATATAGATTCTGATACTAAGGTGGAGATGGGCAAGGAGAGCCGTTAAAGAGGTAGGTTAGGAGGCATACGTAGAGGGGGTGATGATGAGGAGGATAGTGACACAAAGTGGCATGATACTCATTAGATATCTATGGCTGAGCAAGAGGAGGCAGATGCAGAGATGGAGACATTAGTTTTGGAGGAGACACTCCCTCATGAGGGAGGTGGAGATGAGGAGTCTATCATGGGACAACATGTGGCCTTAGGAAGTGGGGAGGAACAACATGCACCTACAACAAAGTAGCACCAGCTACACAAGCTGATCCTATGTGGATTCCCAGAGATATAAGTATGTGGATACTCTTTTCTTGACTTTTTTAACTAGAAATGTTTGTTACTACGCTTTGTATTTTTATTTTTTTTTATGGTTTTCTAAATCATCGTTGTTTTATTTATTTTGCAGCCACTTCTCAGGGCTGATGAGACCTTATTCATCGAGTCTATTTGGATACCCTTTTTTCCCATGGGGAATACCAGAGCCGAGTTGTTGGAGGATGTGGGACAACCTTTGCAGGATGGAAACCACACCAACATCTTTTCACCTCTTTGGAAGGTGCAAGAGACCATTCTTCCACAGAACACACATATTTTTATGTATGAGGAAGTGAGAGATTTATGAGGAAGATCCATTCATGCAGTGAGACCACATATAGTGGTAATACTCATAGTCACTCACACCACTCAGTGCATTCATGACACTAGATCTCGTATCAGAGTCCTAGAGTCAGGCGTGCACCTTCTTAGGGATCCCACAAGGATTGATAGGCCATTGAGCCTTTATTTCTTCATTTCCATTTTGTGAGGAAAATATATGATTTTTTTATTTCTGGGCTCATTGTGAGCATTTTGACCATGCCTAGTGTGTGATGGTATTGTACTAAAAATTTATTCCATGATATATATATATATATATATATATATATATATATATATACATTTGGTTCGGCTATCCTTTGCATTAGAGTTGACTTGTTTTGTGGTTTACTTCACATGTGTACTCTAGATGTTTGGAACTTCTGATTTTGTATGCTTTCCATAATGTATGCAATGGATGATGTATGCTAACAAAATGATTTCTTTTTGTTGTTTTGTAATGTTGATATATGATGATTATTCGACACATTGTAATGTCGAACTTTAGTTTTTCAAGTAGTGTTTAGTACTTCTTTTTGTTTATTGGAAATGTTGATGAATAATGATATGATGATAAAATGAATTCACTCCACTCCTAACCCCATGCAGCCAGTAAGATATGAGAGTTCAACACCAAGAGCCAGAAGGGACACAAATTATATGGTTTTGATAGAAACGGAAATGGTGAGAGAAAGACATGATTTTGACATAAACCCAATTATGAACCCACAACTTAAATCTACATACATTTCACTACACAACCTAGGATGTAATTGCTAATAATTATATCTAGAATTAGATCTGAAGATGGCCTCTTGATTGACAAAATCTGGTTTTAAAGTTTTGACTCTCTTTTGCAACATGCACATCTAATTCATTTTTCTTGGGATTTTAAGACTTTCAAAGCACATTTATTGAATGAAATTGTGTTTAATTTATTAATTTATTTGTAGAGACCCACTACACCTTTCCCCATGCTACCAGTAGGAAGCATGGGCTTATCACTAAGGTCAAGGCATAGGCGAGTAAGAGAGCTTCCCTTGTTGAGCAGATGAAGTATGACACTAATAAGAAGGTGCACGAGAAGATCCGCGTGGGGTAATAATATAGATTTTAAGGCATAGAAGGATAGGGAAGGAAGCACACATGAAAGATAGAATGAATCTGAACTTAGTCATTTTCATTGTTATGGGCTATTTTTGGAGATAGCATGCGGGGCACACAACTAGATGGAAACTTACGCAACACAAAAATGCTATTTTTGGAATATTTTCTACTAAGCACTTTACATGAGTTCAAGTTAATAATAAGATTGCCACTTAGTTAGCTAGAAGAGATCTATTATTAGCACACTTGCATGTGTGTCTATTATTGTAAAGGCACATAGCTATTTTCAGCATGCGACCTATTTTGGGAATTATGTAAGTGGTGAAGGGAAATTCCCCACCCTTATAAATATGTAGTAATCTACGTAGATTAGAGAGTACTATGTATGAGCTATTGTGAAGTTATGTTGCTAGATCTGATGCGTGCATGAACTTATGGTACTAATTATTGTAATAAGCTTATGTGTTCATTGTGTTTTAATATAATGGAGTCTATTGGATGAATAATGGTGTCAAACATGACTCAGCAAGTTATTACATGGATAATTTCATTATGTTTACCATTATAATCATGATTCTTTAAGATCTAGATTTAGGATATGTTCTCATGGAAAGTTTATACTATTTATGGATCTGAATGCATTAACCCTTCATCATGTTCACATCCTACACAAGAAACTCTAAGGAGGGGCCTGGTACCTTTGCGCACTTTGGGTGAGCACTCATTATAGGCCGAGTGATGTGCCAAAGGTGCACAGGTTATTCTTGGTAAAGTCTAGGTTACATCATTGGTTCCGTTGTTGGGACCTCTTTTCATTTTTTTCGGATGGTTCATGATGAAGACGTGCTTAGGTTGACCCTAGAAAGTGTTGAGAAATGGATTATATATCTAGAATAATATTACGCATGGATGTTCAACACTAGATTTGAGTTTGACACACGCGCATGGGTGGAACATAATCAGTATGACAATTTGTATGAGATCTTCTTCGCTAGTTTTCTGGTATAACTGTTGCAGTGGTTAGTTGCTTATGTGTCTAAAAGGTATTGGAGGTATTGTGTACTTTACTCGATGTAGGAAGAATTTCAGGCCCTTTGTGATGCTCATATGATTTGGACATGCGTTGTGGATACTTGGTTTTGTCTTTGTTCTAAATAGATATATTCTAGAGTACTAAATTTCCACTTAATATTACCCAAAGGTAACGAGAATTCCATTTTTACGGTATCTCAAGGGAACTTACTTGCAAGGCATCCCACTGGTGATTAAGATCTTGATGGTAACTCACGAACTTGGAAAGAAAAACAATGGCTAACTAAACCCCACCAAGTGTGGGGACAGGGCACGTTTGGTGAAATATGGTAGAAATAGCAACAGAGAGAGGTAGAGAGAAGAAAGGTGTTTTAAGTAAAATGAGGCATGTCATAGGGAGATAGAGAAGATGTGTGACATTAAAGAGTGGATGGCGTTGAGGAGAGAGATGGATCGCGAAGGATTTGGAGCTCACACAGAAGGCATGGAGACAGATCATTAGTAAATCCCCCATTTGGGAAAGCATGAAAGGGAACCCGCTTCGGCCTCACATGGGAGTGCGCCAGTAGAGATGACCTAGGCCATATGTGTGTATCTGAATCTACTTGGAAACCTAGCCCTTGTGCTTGGTTTTCCAATACTTAGTACATCTAATAGTCAACAAGCTAATTTGGGTAGTAGGGAAGCAGGAGTAAGTCACATAGCAAGTACATTGATGGTAGGAAAACATCTTCATTGTTTTTTGGAGGTATCTTTTCAGGTGCATCATCTACACAGAATTTGGGGCTCACTTCTGGGAGTAGTACCACCACGCGAGACTATATGAGTTCAATACAGATCACTCTTTGTTGGGACACGGGAAGTACATCTTCTCGGTCTAATTTCCACTACATGTGGAGGATCGGGGTGTAGGTGGTTCTATTTCAGGCATATTTGGTGGTTCGGAGGCAAAGGAAACACAAGAGGTTACGGATCAAGTGGGAAATGTCTACACCAACCCTAGAATATTTACATGGAGATGTATCTTCGTGCATCGAGTATAGGGGCATAGAAGATGTTGCTAAGCATGTACACATGTGTGAAATACTATGGTGCACAAAAGGGATCACAACTTCTGAGTGAAAGGAAAGTTAATTTGCAACTATGTTACAAGGATGTGCACACAGTTGTTACATGAAGTTTGACCCTAATCAAACTTGCATAGATTATGTAGCATTCAAAGATGCATTCCTTAAAGAGTTCTATATCCCTGAGTTTGAGCAAAAGAGTATAAGCACGCTCAAGGATATTAAACAAGGCACTACTGAAAGTGTCCAAGAGTATGATGCCCATTTTAAAACACTTTTATCTAAGATTTCTTATGATATTCATGCAAGCCAACATGCGCAATGGTTTGTTGGAGGTCTGATCACACCTTTTAGAAGGGATTTGTCACATAAGACATGCATTGATCCATGTGAATAACTTGAAGTAGTCTTGCACGCCGAGGTAGTCGGGAGTATAGAAACTAGAGTTATCCCATTCTTGGAGGCACAAATTGCAGCTATGATGAAGTAGTTGGAGAAAATATTGAAAATTTTGGCACATGAGATGCGTCTTGGGATTTGGTGTACAAATTTTTAAGTGGAAGGTCACACCAGGATAATTGTCCCGTAGATCGGTAAGTTCATTATTGGTAGACCGTGAGATATGTCACTTGAACCATGATGCCAGACATTTCCCATTATTACAATATTATGATAAGGAAGAATGTATCCTGTTATTTTAAGATTTTCCGGTCCATGACTCACGATACTGAGAGGATTGTAGGTTGATTGATTAGATTCATGATATTATAGATATTGGTGTATGACAGGATAGGAGTATTAGATAACTCTAAGGGTAAGGGTGAGTATCGAATCAAAATCATAATTAAGTACAGTATGATTAGAACATGGGGTGCTATGATGGAGGACATGGTAGAGGTCGAGGATACTATGGCTAATTCGAAGTCAAGGTCATGGTGGTGGACGAGGTGAATTCCCTCATGGTATATGCTTTACATGTGGATCACTGACCACTACAGTGCAAATGTCCTCGAATATTACATGTTCTTTATGTGGAAATAATCATAGCTATGAGGAATGCGTGGACTTATATGAGCATCTTAGTAAGCAACATAAACAAGAAAACAAAGGTGCAAGGATGGTTAGGATACAACGTGTTGTGGAAAATCAGTGGATGCCCAATTTGGAACTGAAATCCAAGGTATTACCTATAAATATCACTACCTACATTGAATTTGTGCACGCTAGAGAGGCATTACAACAGAAACCTACCATCACTAAAGAGGATGTTTTACTTTCTCGGTACCCAGATCTTTCCCATCGAAGGAGGTTTATCAAGAGACCATCGAGATATTTAGAAATCTTCAAGGTGAAATACAATGTCTAAAGGAGCAATCGCTGGAGATGGAACTAAAAAAGGAGGTAGAGATGGTCCAGTCAGATATTGATGACTTGAAGAAGGTATGCGAGAATGTTGCACCAAGAGAATATTGTTCCATTACTATAGTGTTGGCTGAAGGAAACACTCATGTACTAATACGAGAATGGGTGACATATCTTGCATGTAAATATTCCCCCATAGCTTAGACTATGACAAGGAAATCACTCACGAATAGTGTTGTGGATGGATGGCTTTCGAGAAATATATTTATTAATACAAAGCGCAAAAGTCAATGTGCTTACTTTAGATGCATGGGTACAGATGGGGATACCTATATTGAAACCATCTTCTAATGTATTATTTATGGCTAATAGAATTAAGGCCACTCTATCAAAGTTTTAAAAGATACATCCATTACTATACACCAGAGGGCCAAGTTCACTTTGGGTATTTTAAGGTTTTAGCACTTGCAGAAGTAGACAGGTTTCCCCAGCTTTGCTTGGATGCCCTTGTGTTGCATAAATAATGTTTATCTTTGGTTTAAAAAGGGATATATAATTTTAGAAAACAAGGAGGAAAGAGTTATTATCCCTTTAATAGATGGAAAATCTATTCCTTATGTTGAGCCTTTGAGTGAGGAAGATCTAAATAGGATTTATGTACGCACCATCCAGGACCCAGAAGTGCTCAAGCCATCTAAAGAAGGAATTCTTCAGTGAGAAGATGCACAGTCTATTAGTGATACTACAAGTATTGCTTGTGATAATTGGGCTTATGGTACTTATGAGTTGGTAGGGCATGAAGTAAGGAATACATTTGTGCGGAATAGTAAACCTTGTTGCATCAGGAGAATAGGTAACAACCCTGAACCTTGGTACACTAGGGAAGGGGACCCTACGGTATTCCTGCATACCATGGAGGAATAGTGGATGGACTAGTTGGAGAGAAGAATCATGCTAGCATATACCCTATGCGGGACAATAGTGCACTAGTGGGTGGTTCACAGGGATAATCTTATAGAATGGAATGAAGTCAGGATTTCTCTTACAACTTGGTTTTCTAGGAGCAATGCACCAACTTGAATCTACACATATCATGGTAATCAACCTGTTCAACACCACATCCAGCAGTGTGAGAGGCTCTAGACAGAGGGGCATGAAGCTTTACCACCTTCGCTATGGGTGCACAAACTTTATTCCACTTTACAAGGTTACGCACATGCTTGGTATGTATATGCAGAGCTACATAGAGAAACTAGAAATTAGCAGGATTTGATTATAGGTATGGTCCAGAATTTTGAATACTTCTTTACTAAACCTCCAGTAGAAGAGGCATCAAAGTTTATAAAGTGATTAACTATGGGAGATAATGCAAAGGCAGAAGAACTCATTCATGATTTATTTGATGGAAACAACTCGGGAGCGCATTTGTCTTTAGGAATAGAGATAGATTCCACACTACTTAAGTGTGCTTGCTTTGAGAAAGAAAAAGGGAAGATGGTCTAGTATAGTGGATGATGAAGAAGTAGAAGAACTGAATTTATACCATTCAACAGGTGTGTGTGAGGTCTTAGATAGTGCAGATAACAACACACGCACCTATCATGAACCTATGAGGACAAAGATAGTGAATATTGGTACGAATGTTGAGCCTAAAGAGGAAATAATTGGAGATTATTGGTCTAAATCTGAAGTAGAAAAAATAGTGGAGTTGCTCCGTGATTTTTAAGATTTATTTCCTAGGGGCTACCATGAATTGAAAGGATTTCATGCATCATTAGGATAAATGAAGATAAAGCTTAAGGAAGGTGCACTCCGGTTAAGAAGAGACCCTATAGGATGAACCCCAACTTGCATGAAAATGTCAACGAAGAAATTAACAAAATGTTGAAGTCCTGGAATCATCAAGCCCTAGATGAGTCGAATGGGTTAGCCCAATGGTGATCTATATAAAAAAATATGGTCGGATTCAGATCTATGTGGACTACGGTGGAGTTAAATGTTACATCTGTGATGGATCCTTTCCCTTGCCATTCACGAGAGGAAATATTAGAAGACGTTGTAGGGCATAAATTCTATTCCTTTACTGAGATGGATTCTCTGGGCATCATTATGTTAGGATTGTACATGAGGATCAGGAAAATACTACTTTCACCATTGAATGGGGAAGTTTTTCATATATTGTGATGCCCTTTGGTCTGAAAAATGCACTTGTTGTATTTTTGTGAATAGTTGTTCAAGCATTCCAGGATTTTATTCATCTTTTCTTGCAAGTTTACTTGGATGATTGGATGGTGTATGGGCTTGTTAAGGATCATTGTGACAATTTTCTCTTGATTTTTGAAAGATGTAGATAGCTAAGCATCTCTTTGAACATAAAAAAGAGTGTGTTTGCTACACCTTTTGGCACTCTGTTAGGGCATATTATCTGCAAGGAAGGTTTGTTGATAGACCTAGCTAAAATTACGATTATTTTTCGGCCTAAAAGAACCTACCAGTCAAAGTGAGGTTTGTGGATTTTGGGTCACACTAAGTGTTATAGAAATTTTATCAAAGGATATGCTAAGGTTATCACACCCTTGGAGGAGTTACTAAAAGTAAAATGGACATTCTATTGGAGGGATCCACAATAGCGCGCATTCGTGACATTAAAGGAGAAACTTACTACAACACCGATTCTGTGCTTTCCCTCGTGGGACCAACCGTTTCATGTACATATGGATGCTTCGCATGACCATTGGTGTAGTGTTGGATTATAGTGGAGAAGGTATTATAGATCATCCTATCTGTTTTGCTAGTAGAAATTTGACTCATGTAGAGCATAATTATACAACTACAGAATACAAAGCTTTGTCAATGATTTATGTGCTACATAAATTCAGACAATACCTGTTACTAGCAACACCATTTGTATTCTATACCAATCACATGGCATTGAAATAATTGGTAAATAAGCCAGTCTTACAGGGGCATATATGTCGATGGGTGCTCTTATTCCATGAATTTGATTTTACAATTGTGGTAAAAGTAGGGAAAATTAATTCTAGCCCAGACCATTTATCAAGAGTATAGTCAGGTGAAGACATGCAAATAATTGAAGATACAATGCCAAATGCCCAATTATACAAGTTAGATCACGTGCCTTCAGACTTGGAGGATATTGTTGTTTTTCTACGCACAGGTGTGGCACCAGAAGGAATCAAAGCCTTAGAGAATAAATAACTTGAAATTCAAGCAACACCTTTTATGTTGATCAGTGGTGACCTATACAAGTTAGACCATAATGAAGTATTGCACCGATGTGTATTGGATTATGAGCACACATATATCATGGAAGAGGCTCATGGTGGTATTGCAGGTGGGAACTATGTAGGTGATGCCACTGCGCACAAAATTCTACTCATTGGATTGTGGTGGGAGACCCTGTATAAGGATTGTAAGGCATATTACAAGGCTTTTGATCACTGTTAGCACCTTAGAAAACTAGGACAAAGAGATGAAATTCCTTTATGACCTATTCTTAGTGCAAAACCATTTGAAAAATGGGATATATATTTTGTGGGTCTTATTTCACCAGCCACACGTAGGGATGGATTGTGCTACATCATCACTTAAGCAGTTTATCTTACAAGGTGGGAAGAAGCAACACCTACCACGGATTGTAATCAGTATAACAACCGCACAACCAGGTTCTTATAGGAGAATGTTCTTACAAGGTATGGATTCCCATTGAGTTTGACCAGTGATAGGGGAACACACTTTTTGAATGAGACAATCAGAATTCTATTGGATGAGTTCATGATTGCACATCATAAGATGACACCATATCATTCTCAGGTAAATGGGACTGCTAAATCTTTCAACAAGATTTTGAGCTTACATTCACAAAAATTTGTGATGTTGGAAGGAAATATTGGGATGATAAATTTTATGTCGTGCTTTGGGCATATAGAACAATATACAAGTAATTAAACAAGACCACACCCTTTAAATTGGTGTTTGGCATAGAAGTATTTCTTCATATGGAATTCATGTTACCTTCTTTACGTATTACACACGCAGGAGGTCTAGCTGATGAGAAAGAATTAGAATAATGAATTGGAAAGTTAATCAAGATGGATGAGCAATGAGAAATAACATGATGGAGTTATAAGAAATAAAAGGCTAGGCAAAAAGTGTGGCATGACACGAACATCAAGGACAAAAATCTTGAGATAGGATAGATGGTGCTTTTTCATGACTCTAAGTTTCTGTGTCATCTAGTCAAACTTAAAGTGAATTGGTTGGGAGCATATGTTATCACTCACATACTTGAAACAGGCACTTTCTAGTTAGAGGCACTTGATAGAATACGATTGCCCAGTTACTTCAATGGGAGTAGGCGAGTCCCTACTATAAATAAGTCTTCTTGGTGTTTATAATATGGCAATGTTAACATTTAGAGTAGGTTTTCATTTATATATTCCCTTAATGTATTTCCTTTTTGTTGATATTATTTTTATTTTAGTTGGTGTTTTATATAATAAGTACGTTTACGTGCTAGAAACTAATTACCATTTATATAATTTTTATATGCATAGGACTACACATACCATTTGTGTGGGGTGGCTATTGAAAAATGGGTACACATAAAGGAAAAAATTGCTACAGTGTGTTAGTCAATTTTGGAGAGTTGTTGGAAAGAATATTGCTTCCAAACAAGGACCATAGATGTAGATAAATGAAGGAACAAGTATAACGCAAAGTAAGCGAGAGGCCATGGAGACTACCAAGGGAAGGCACGGTGGCAAGGTATTTGGGTGCATAGAAGTGTGATAAAGATAATTCCATGACCAGAAGGTAATAAGGTGCCTGGAATTTTATAGCTTGGCATGAAGATGTACCACACGGAAAGTGTGAAAATAGTCAATTAATGAGAGGATTATTGGTAGGTGAAGGAGCAATAAATACACCAACTTTAATTTGAACGAGCTAAGTGTGACCGAGACGAGTGAAGAGTATTGAGGTGCAAAGAGTGTGAAACTAGATGTGGAGAGTGGATTTGTGCGTAAAAGAATCTTGCATCCCCATTAGTGAAGGGTTTGAGTGAAGCAGATGCATTGAGAAAGAACTAGGGCACAGATTCAAGCTAGGGTTTTGACTTGCTCACTATAGAGGATAGAAATTTGAGATTTTCATATGGCACCAAAGAAAGCACCTTCTGCAAGAACTAAAGGAAGAAAGAAAGTAGAAACAGAAGTTGAAATTACTCCCAAGAGTAATTTCTCAAAAATGTAGTATCTAGAAGGTGTGATAGGTTGACAAGAATGGGATTCCCATATTTGTAGCTGTAAGGTGAATAATTACAACCACTTCACTTCGATAAAAATAAATAATTAGATGCGTTGTTGAGTACAAAGACCAACAAGTGCATGGTGAAATATATGCCAGTATATGATGATGCTAGGGAGAAACTATTAAAATAGGTGGAATCTATTAGTTGTATGAGATCCTATATTTTGGAAAGTATGAACCTCTATACCAGTGGCTTATGAGTAGATTCCATGAGGACTTCTTCTATTTTTTTGGATGAAGGGTAAGGATTACAACAGCCCTGATTTTGACATTGATAGGATTAAAAGGCACAGGGGTAGACTTGGCTAGTGACCTGACTCATAAAGCAGCAATCATGGAGATACGAAAAGGATTTGGGGTATAAAAAGGGTCCATGGAATGGACATTGAAAAATTGAATAAGTACCCAATGGTACAAGTAGCTACACATCTAGTGACCAAGTTGAATGATCAAGAGATGTGGTTCCAAGTGAATACAATGCGGCTCCATGTCACAAGGAAGATGTCTCAGGGAGTATTCTATAACATAGCAGGATACATTACAGAAACCATCATCGAAGAAGTGTGCACATGTGATAATATAATTTTTAGCAATATTTTAATTTATTTAGTATTTATGGAAATTGGAGTGCCCGATGGGCGAAAGAATAAGATTTGGGAATATCCCATGGAAAACAAGTCCATGGAAAAATATTTGACAAGTATTTATGTGAAGGGTCCATGAGTGGGCCATTTTAAATAAGGGTGGAGATTTGGTATGATAGAATCCATGTGGCATTTGAAGAGGAGTGGCACATTCGTAAGGAGCTACCTATAGTAGTTGGCAAGGCAGTACAATTCACGGTGTACCAGCACTTCTGCATTGCGTGGTTCACTATGAGGGATGGGACATGGAGCCCATGGTGCAAACTACCATATGCCTTCACAACATGCTACTTCTAGGCATCAATACACTATTTTATTCATGCGTGCCTCCTGAATTTTATTGCAGACAAGGTAGACTATGACTACCACACTCTAAGGAAGACATGTGTATTTCTAGGCTAGACTACCTATGTTGAGAGGCTCATTTTAGATGTTATAGGCATAAATACAATAAGCTTGTAAATTTGGGACATTGGATCAATGCTCGTATACCTTCAGCTTAATCATAAGATGGAGAATAAAAATTCTATGGAGAATGAGTTCATTCTCCCAAGGCCACCTAAGGGAAAGTTTACGGTGGAGAACATGCTAGCCCCAAATCCCACATAAGCTATAGAGTAGATGATGAGGAGGAATATGAGGATAGTGGCGGCTTAGAACATAGAGGTTAGAGGAAACCCATAGATAGATTAGAGGCGAGCGGAAAGTACCCCACCTCAAGTAGAAGAATAAGAAGAGGACTTGTAAATAATCTAAGGAGAGCATTATTTCAAGAGGGTATTCAGAATAACAAGGAAACAAGGCATAGGAAATCCTCAGTTTGTTAGGAGGTCTCAACAAATCTCTCCTCAAAAAGAGATAACTGAGAGGAAAAGGAGGAAGTTGAAGCTAAATGAGGAGGTGGAGGAGTCTGTAGAGAGCACACCTAGATCCCCTGTACAACTAGAAGAAGTGGAAGAACCCAAGGATGAAGATATAAAGGATAAAGAGGTAGGAGAACCAGAACATGATACCACTCGAACATTGAAGATCCAGCTCCAAATCTTGGTGCTTAGGTACCTAAGGGGCCAAGAAAAGCACACAAGTGGGGAATATAATGTTCTACATATGGGCTATGATGAGGACATAGGTAAAATTGTCCGCACCTGATTCCAAAATATAGTGGGCCTCAAGGAGTTGTATGGATGGGATTTGATGGACCCAAACATGGAAACCACATGCACAAGGAAACAATTGTCCTGGTCCATGCAAACTCACATGGACGAGCCCAATTTTGATGTATGTGAAGATTCATGTGTGTCAAGAAGAATGCAGAAGGTGCCATATAACAGGAACATAAATCTCACTCTCATGTCTGATGAGTAGGTAAGTAATTCCTTAGTACAAGTATCTATAGAGGTGGCACAGAGGAACGTAGATAAGCTTGCCACTATTAGAGTGCTACAAGAAGAAAACAAAGCCAAAGATGTCGAAATAGTGCATCTAAAAGGAGAGAAGGACCTAGATCAAAATAAGAATGGGGTCCTCATCAGCATGATAGCGGATATCAGTGATCATTTCTGGAAGGAAAGACCACACTTGGAGCTAAAGTACCTAAAAGGTTCCATTTGGCTATGCATTATATGCATAACTTAGTTGATTTGGTGCTTGAGGATGGAAACATTCGGATACCAGCACCAAGGGACCTTGAACAAGAAGTAGAGAGAAAGGGCCTCAGTAGTTAGAAATATTTCATCTTATGAAGCCTTGCTCCAAAATTTACAGAAGAGAGCTGAAGAAAGTAGACCAAACATTGAATATTTGTGTAGCTCTACAAATAGTGATCAGAATCTAGAGGATGGTAGAAGACAATGAAGTCCTAAAGGCAATGAAGGATGAGACTTTGGGGCACGTAAATAGATTAGCACTAGTCAAGAAAAAGTGTGAGGCCCTTGCAGTAACCCAAGACCCCCATAAAGAAAGGTTGGATGAAATTGGAAAGCTTATAGCGCAGAAGATGGATCTTCTAGAAGGAAGGGTGACTGTAATGTCCAACATTGTTATAGTATTATAGAATGAGAAGGAAGAGATTGTGTAAGAGGAGTTAGATTCTATTGCATCGGATATTCTAGAAAAGGTAGAAGCCATGCTAAGTGATTGGAAAACCTTAGAGGCTAAAATCAAAGAAGAATATCTGAAGTTAATTCTTCTAGTTGAAACAGAGGACGTTGCAGGGTGAAAGTTCATTCTTTGTACAATAATTCTTTAATTTCCTTTCATTCCCATTCTTTAAATTATCAAAAGGAAACCATTGCCGAGGTGGAAATTTCATTTTGTATGGGGTAATGTTGAGCAGATGAAGTATGACACTAAGAAGAAAGTGCACAGAAGATTCA
Organism: Taxus wallichiana var. yunnanensis; assembly: GCA_018340775.1. Taxonomy (NCBI): domain Eukaryota; kingdom Viridiplantae; phylum Streptophyta; class Pinopsida; order Cupressales; family Taxaceae; genus Taxus; species Taxus wallichiana. The sequence goes on from CM031244.1 coordinate 278,738,342, forward strand.
CGTGGGGTAGCAAGACAAATTTGAAGGTGTGGAAGGATAGGGAAGGAAGATTGTACGAAAAGACAGTATGAATCTAGACTTAGCCATTTTCATGTTTATGGGCTATTTTTGGAGATAGCGTGCGAGGAACACAACTAGATGGAAACTTGTGCACCACAAAAATGCTATTTTTGGAAGAGTTTCTACTAAGCGCTTTGCATGAGTTCAAGTTAATAATAGTATTGTCACTTCCAGTTAGCTAGAAGATATCTATTATTAGCACACTTGCATGTGTGTCTATTATTGTAAAGGTGCATGTCTATTTTCAGCATGCGATCTATTTTGGGAATTATGTAAGTGATGAAGGGAAAGTCCCCACCCTTATAAATATGTGGTAATCTACGTAGATAATAGAAGGAGAGAGAGAGTACTATGTATGATCTATTGTGAAGTTATGTTGTCAGATATGATGTGCGCATGAACTTATGGTACTACTTATTATAAGAAGCTTATGTGTTCATTATGTTTTAATATAATGGAGTCTATTGGATGAATAATGGTGTCAAAATTGACTATAACTAGTTATTACATGGATAATTTCATTATGTTTATGATTTGATTCATGATTCTTTAAGATCTAGATCTAGGATATGCTTTGTGGAAAGTTTATACTATTTATGGATCTGAATACATTAACCCTTCATCATATTCACATCCCGCACAAGCAACTCTAAGGACATTCCCGATACCTTTGCACGCTTTGGGTGAGTGATCACCTAGACTAAGTGATGTGCCAAAGGTGCGCTTAGGTTATTCTTGGTAAATTCTAGGTTGCATCATCCCTCCTTTCCCAACCTCACACAACTTGTAAGAGGCATGGGCTCGACAATCAAGCCTTGTATGGTAAAGAAGTGTGTAAATGAAAATTTTGATTGATTTTTATTTTACAAATGTATTATTTTTATTTATTTTTAACTTTAACCTATGCTTTTGGGAAGGAATGATTTCCCCTAGCCTTAACCCCACGCAACCAATAAGATGCGAGGGCTCAACACCGAAGGTTGAGATAGGTGAACAAGTATCCCAAGTGAAAATATTTAGAATGTTTTTTTACCAAAGAGGTTTTTCTAGGGAAATATATGACTTCACAAAACTTCTAGAACTGACTATGGGAAAATACAACTATGTAAGAAGAAATCTATAAGTATAACCAAGTATGTAAGCCTTAATAGGATTAGTGTCAAAACTTGTCTTGTCTTGTTGAGCTGATGAAGTGATAAGAAATGTTGATGAATTTTTGAAGAGCTATGACTTGAATAATTTCCAATGTTTTATAGAAGTTTTTGTTTAGAGTTACTTGAAAATAAGTTCCTTGATTAAAATTTTCACAAGATGAGAAAATTGATGGTAATGCAATGAGAATGCAGTAGTATACATATGGAAATGTTGATGGATCATGCATAGTATCTCTTTAGGTGAAGAGAATTGATAGATTCACTAAATTCCTCACCTTCTAGTGTACATAGGTGGTATGCCCCATTTTTGTAGTCCTCTATGACTCGGTATGGGCCCAACCACTTGGGCCTGAATTTCCTTCCCTCACTGGTACTTTTGTTTATTCAGTTGTCGAGTCTTAATACCAGATCTCCCTCACATATCTCATGTTTGTAAACTTTCTTATTTTACTACTAGAACATCCAGTCACCGTAAGCTCTATGTCACTACTTAGCATTAATCCTAGCTTCATCAAGGCTTTCCAATTGATATATTTGTGCCTCTCAATAGCCTTCTTCTACATGAATTCCTTGTAGTGGGATATAAAGACTAGGTAATTAAACTTCAAGTGGTAAAACTAATTCTACACCGAATACCAAAGAGAAGGGGTTTCCCCTGTTGGCATTCTTACTAATGTTCGATAGGCCGACAAGGCCAAAAATAGCTTTAAATGACAATATCTTTTGTTCTCCTTGAAAGTTTTAAGGAGAATGGACTTTAACAACTTGTTAGTCACCTCAGCCTGTCTAATGGCCTGAGGATAATAGAGATAAGTCATGCGGTGATTTATTTTAAAATTTTCATATAGCTCACACACTTCCTCATTTTTGAAAGACATGCCATTATCAAAGATAATGACTTGTGGGAAACCATACCTATAGATAATCTAGTTTAGAATGAATTTTGCAATTACACATCCTAGTATGGTGGTAAGAGGCATGACCTCTACCCACTTTGTGAAGTATTCCATGGCCATGATTATGAAGTTATGGCCATTTATTGATGAGGGAGATAACTTCCTTATCAAATCTAGGCCCCACATGGAGAAGGGCCATGGTGTTGCAATTGGTTGCAAGGCTTGGGCAGGTATGTGGATCTCGTGAGAGAATTCTTGGCACTTATGGAACTTACACACATACTCTACCACATCATGTTCTAAAGTAGGCCAAAAATAGCCCATTTGATGTATCTTGCAAGCAGTTGCGTGACCTCCAAAGTAACCTCCACACACACTATTATGGGATTCAAAGAGAATATTTTCATATTCTTCTTCATCAACACATCTCAGCAACATTCCATCGAAGGATCTGCAATAGAGAACTTGTTCTATGATCACGTATTTAGCTGTTATGACACGTAGCCATATTTTTTGTTATGATGTTTCCCCTTCAGGGTATGCATGGTAAATACTAAAATTAATAATATCAGTATACCATGGGCACGCGGAGATAAGGGGTTTGGTTTCAATGTAATATATTCATTCGTCAGGGAATTCTAAGCTAACTAGATCACCTCCATCTAATGGGTTTTAAGCTAATGAATTTGTGATGATTTTTCCTTTAACATACTTTTGGTTAACAAACGTCAGCTCAAAATCACACATCATATTTATGAAACATACATCTTTCTTGGATAACAAACCCTATGTTAGAAAGGTTCGTAAATGATCAGTGTTGATGATAACCCTCATTTCTTGGTTAAACATATAGTGTTTTAACCACTTTGTTGCAAAAACTATAGTAAGGAATTCTTTCTCTTCATGCATATAGTGTGTCTAAGAGTCGAAAAATGTTTAACTAATAAAGTAGACTACATGCTCTCATTTTTCATCATCCTCTTGAGATAACATGCAAGATAATGATATGTCTGTAGCCTGTGAATAAATAATAAGTGGGTGACATGATTTAGGAGGCATGAGCATGGGGGATATAATAGGAATTGTTTGACCGACTCAAATTCCTCGTGACACTCTTCCATCCAAATATTACAACAATCATTTTTCAATAGATTATTTATTGGATGAATGACAAAGGTCAAATCAAGAATGAACCTTCGGATTACACCGAGCTTTATGAGAAAGGACCTAATGCCTAACTCATCTGATGGTGGAATCATTTCCATAAATTCTTGGATTTTGGTTGGATCTACATTAATTCCTTGTGAAGAGATGATGTATCCTAGTAACTTCCCCATCATGCCAAACACACATTTTTCAGATTTAGTGTAACACTGTATTCAATTATATGAGAGAGGATGATGCAAAACACTTTAGCATGATCAACACATTTTCTAGCCTTAGATAGAAGTTCATCAATGTAGGATTCCACAATCTTATGAATGAGATCATGGAATTGTTAGTGCAAATCTACAGCACCCCCTAAATGACCTTTAGATCTACAGTCCATAATCGGGTCATTTAGTGTGGTTGCACAACATTGAGTTTTCTCCAAGGTGTGGGACCTTGCAAGGTGAGAAAACTATCCAGATAAAGTTGGTTCTTACTCCTCTGTTTAGGTGTATGCATGAATTTGCAGAGGTTCAATATGGATTCCTATTCTAAATTCCAAGGAGGCAGAGTTAAGAGATGCAAAAGGAAATAAAACTCAGTAAAAATGGTGATACACCAAAGGAGTGATGAAATTTTATCTTTCAAATAAACACAAATCATAGAGATGTAACACCAAGCATGCAAAAATTACCAAAATGTAATGAAAGAACAGAAAAACAAGAATATATGTATGAGAGGATTGAAAGAAATCATTCACAAAACATGCATTACCATTCCCAAATTTGATACAATGTATTACACTGGCAGAAAGGGAAAAAATGTGTCATAGGTTCCATGGAAGGTTTGAAACTCCTCAAATTCATGTGCCAAGGGGGAGAGGTGAGTCTACTAGAAACAAAACGTTCAACCCTTTACAAATGTGCCAAATTTGGCTTTTAACAATGAAAAAATAGAGTCCAGAAGGAGAAGCATGGGAAAGTTGAAGTGAATGTTCAACCATTGACCAGATTCATTAAAATGGAATGGGTACCCTTAAATTTTCATTCCCCAAGATTTTCGACCATGCTAGAGAATAATGGAAGCCATCTTGCGCATTAAAACCGGTGGTTGAATGTCGGTTCTACTCTTTTCTTGTGCCAAAAGTGCTTTTTTATTTTTCCCCAACTAGATTCCACCAAAAAATTAAATTCAATAATCCATAATGTAGAGGACTTAAGTATCTTTCTAATGACCCCAAGAATGCAAAACTCTGATCTCTGGATCAAAATTTATGCCCCTCTGAAGATTTAGGCAAAACCTGGCAAAATTAGGGCAAAAAATGGATTCGGAGGCCAAAATTTGATTCTGGAAAAAAATTTCGAAAACCTCTGCACCTCCACCACTCCGAGACATGTGTCTCCTTCCCATTTGCTGATGAAACGTGGGCTCAAACCTTGCTTTTCTTTCAATTTTTTCCCTTGGGAAAATTTCCAAAAAGGTCCACACTCCACCACTCTACTACCACGTGGCAGCTTCTGGTTCGCCAATGGGAATGCGGGCTCATCCTTGTCTTTTACCCCTTTTGGTTCTTTGGAAAATTTTCCCAAATAGCTCTATGCCTCCACCATTCCACCACTCCTAGACACATGGCGCCTTCACATTGCTTGGCGGACTGTGGGCCAAAATTTTGCTTTGCGCCTCTGCCAACTCCCTTGGCAATTTTTTAAACTTACCTCTATTGGCCCGACCTCCTCCACCACGTGGCACTTTCCCATCTCCTTACAGGATTTCAAGCCAAAATATTCCATTTGCGCCAATTGACTAAAGCATCAAAACTCTAACTTCCCCTGATGCCCGCTGCTCCGCCATGACACATGTCATCGTCTTATTGGTTGCAGGCCTTCCCAGGGAAAATTTCCCCCAAAAACTCTGCCGAGCCATAACTTGCAAAATACAAGGAGTTAGAAGGAAATTTTTACCTTTTTGGAAAGGTGAGAAAATTCTTTATTTGATGAAGCCATTTCCAGATAATTTTGAGTGCCTAAAAAGTGAAAAAAATGATTGATGCACAAGGAATGAAGGAAAGTTAGACAAAAATAAGCAAGGGGCTTATTTTGGATAAAAATTTTGCAACTCGTAGAGGGTCATCTACCTACTGGATGAAGTGACCAGCTACTGAAGAAATCCATTAGGCAATGGAGTCATGAACTTAACTGCTTGTTACTTATACATCCATTAGAAAATCTCTAGAATGAATATTGTGAGAGTAGAACATTACTTGATCTAGAACATGATCTGCAAAAGATGCATCCTTAGGGAAAAAAACCCATGCCAAAGCACTTAGGAAATGTAAATCTAAGTTATAACAAAACAATGTGCATAAGCACTTGGAGGGATAAAAATCTAAGCTAATATGTACAAGGTGAGAAGTTTCCCTCTAGTAACAACACTTTAGATTGAATCCATTAACTAGAATCTGCAGCTTCTTCACCATCCAATGTAGACAATTGGAAGGCATTGTTGTCTGTCGACACTAAAATTTTACTCCGTAATTTCTATTTCATTAATGTATGTATTAGGAATAGGATGTTGTTAAGTATAATTAGTAGTAGCATCTGATAGAAGATAACGGCGCCATCAGTATGGTGCCGCCAATAATGTGGAGTACGGTAATAGTCAAAGTACAATATGAATGTTGTAAAAGTAAATATTTGTCGTAAGTGGTCCAAGAATGTTAAAATGTCAAAGTTTGGGTAATTAGAGAAGTAGGGTCTACATGATTAGGAATTAGAAATATTATATTGGTAATAAAGACAAGGAGTGAGGTCATAAATATTTTGTGTATTTTATTTGTAAAAAGTCTAAAAATGTGGAACCCATGTAAAATGATAAGGTTTATCTTATCTTAACAGATAAGCTTACATGTACAGATAAGAGTTAAGGTATGGAATACGATTCGTCAGAGTGGATTTCTTATCCTATCTTAGAGATAAGATGGATAAGCCCGGAAGTTCTATAAATAGAGAGGCCACCCCCCTCATTTAGCATAGAAGGAAGTAGTGAGAAATATTGTAGGAAGTGTGCGAAGGAAGCCATCAGTTTAAAGGTGTGTTGAAGAAGCCATTAAGAGGTGTAATTGTAAAGTTTCTCCCATAGTCTTGGTGAAAGGCAAGTGAAGTCAATAACACTTGAAGTACCTCATGGGTGAGATTGTAACAGTTTCATGTTAATATTATAATTTATTTTGATATTTCATTGTCATCATTCCTGTCTTATCATAGTCGATGGTATTCTTGTGTTATGTTGTTGTTTTGTTTCCAGATTACATCCACCAAACTAAAGGTTATGCATTAGTAAATAATCATAGCACGAGGAGTTCCCGGTGAAGAATTATCATAGTGCCGGATTGGTGTTGACATTTTGGTTCCGTTGCCGGGACCATTCCTCATTGGTGGATTTTCTGGAGAGATATTCCCACTTAGTCAAAAATCAGGGTAACCTTGTTTTTACCGTGCATAGTAGTTACCATGGTAAAGTCATTTTTGCCATGAATAGTAGTTACCATGGTAAAGTCATTTTTGCTAGAATAGTATTTACTTTGCGAGAAAGTCACTTTTACCGTGAATAGTATTTACCGCAAAGAACTTCACTTTTACCGTGAATAGTGTTTACCACAGTAAAGTCAGTTTTTACCGCAATAAGTCAAGTTTTACCATAGTTTACCGTGGTCATTTCTATTTTACCAGAAAGGTGTAAAGTCACTTTCTAGTATAGTGATTCCAATTATTTGTACACATAAGTCTTGTTGATTGTACTTGTGAGTTGGTATTTCACGGTGGTTACTTTTGAAAATGGGAAAGATTCCTGTTTTTTCAGCTCAATCTAATGAAGATGCTTCTTCTTTCATTCAAGAGTTTAAGCGATCTTGTATTTCTAATGGCCTTATAAGAAGGGAACAATGGACTGAATTTTTCCTACCTTTTTGGATGGTTCAAAGACTTAGGTGGTTTGAAACACTAGGTGATAATGTGAAAAATTCATGGGATTTATTAACTGAAAAGTTTTCTTGAAGAATTTGGTGAACAACAAAATATGCAGATCTCATGATCGAGATCACAAAGCTATCCCAAGGAGAGAAGGAGAAGATAAGGGATTATCATGCTCGTGTTCTAGAGCTAAGGAGGAAGCTCGATGCCCAGATCCGGAAGGAAGGACTAGCGGATGGGTTGATGAATGGCGTGGATAATCTCCTCTATAAGCACTTCATTCTTGGGATGAAGCCAGAGATCAGACAACGAGTGAAGTATGACTGCCCAACTACCATTGAACAAGCAAAGGAGATTGCAAGAAGGCAAGAAGAAAGCATGGAAGAGGAGCCCAAAGAAATTGTTGCTAAAGTAGAGCCTATACCAAAGCACCTTTGGTCCGAATCCACAACCACTCTGGTGAGCACAAATATTTCTCCTAGTACATCTACTGAGTATGAAGATCTGCTCAAAAACATGGGTCAATTAACTATTAATCTTCTTCAAGGAAAGGTTTTAGTTCTCGGGAGGAGATAGAGGTCCAAAAGAAATATTTGAAGTTGTTTGTTATGGTTGTTATAAAAGGGTCATTGTAAGTATAATTGTCCGTATAGAGCTTCTACATCTGGTAAAGGAGATAATGATAAAGGAAAAGCACCTGTGAATTCTTTTGATGTAGTAGATAAGAGCAGAAATAATGAAGTAGATGTGTTTGTAACAAAAAGAAAGAAAGAAAAAGATAATCAAGATGGAAATGATCCTAAGAAGATGAAAGAAGAAACTAGTAAGAAACATAGGAGAAGAAAGTTGGGTGTGCAGGATTTTCTGATTTCACAGGGGCAAGGACCATACTCCATCTTGGAAGATCTGTCCAAAAGGCCTGCAAATATTACATATGGTCAACTCTTGGCTATGTCTTCTGAGAAGAGGCGGGAGTTGCGAGGTGGACTCAATGCTCGAAGAAGGAAGGAGGTTGAGGTCCTTGTTTTGGAGGCAAAGGCAGATCCCTATGCTCCACAAGCTGAGGTATTATGTAATGGTATTTCAATTCATGATGTCTTAGTTGATGGAGGTGCTGCAGTTAATGTAATGACCAAGTTTGTAATGAATATGTTGGGTTTAAAAATTGATCGCCCTTCAACACTTATGTTAAGGTCATTAAATAAAGGAAAAACTAAACCAGAAGGTGTAGTTTCAAATGTGGCAATATCTATTATGGGTGTGGTATGTGTGGTAGAATTTCAGGTGATGAAAAATGGTACTTGCGTACCCAATGTTGCTGGGAAGACCATGCCTAAGGAGAGTTCATGCAAGAAACTACTGGAATGAAGGTTTCATGACACTTGGATGTGGTAGAGAGAGGGTGAAGATAAATGTGATCCCTCGACATCATAAGGTAGAACCTGTGGATTCAAGTGATGAAACTAATGATTGGACATCCTCTGATTACTCTAGTACCAGTGAAGTGGACACTGAAGATGAAGAAAGCAAGGTGGATGTTTCAGTCATGGATATCCTTCCAGTCACACCAACTCATGACCCCATAAAATTATCTGAAGAAGAAGTTGATGATCGTCTCCAACAAATAAAGATTGGTGATGCTGTGATGGAGAGTGAGAAGGAATCCTACCTCCAACTCTTTCAAGGTACATACACCTATTCACTTTTGATTACAAGGAACTCCGTCAAGTAAGTTGGGTAGAACATTGTATTGAGCTGGTAGATAGTGCTAAGCCCATAAAGCAAATGCTATATAGAATGAATCCTAATTTTTCCAAGACTCGTAAAAGAAGAAATAGATAAGTTGCTTGATGCAGATTCATATTTGCCGTGGAGAATTCGAATGGGTTTCTCCCATTGTGATCTCAATAAAAAGAATGGGAAGCTACGCATTTGTGTTGATTATAGGAAGCTCAATAAGGCAACAAAGAAGGATCATTACCCTCTTCCATTTTCAGATCAGATCTTGGACGAAGTAGCTGGCCAGGAGTGCTATAGTTTTGCTGATGGATATAGCGGCTACAACCAAGTTCGTATAGCAGAGAAAGATCAATCAAGACCACGCTCACCACTCCTTGGGAACGTTTGCTTATATAGAGTTATGCCTTTTGGGTTGTGTAATGCTCCAGCAACATTCCAGCGTTTGATGAATAGGGTGTTCGAACCCTACATTAGGACCTTCATCAGAGTATTTCTGGATGATTTTTACATCTATGGGAGCAAGTTGGACCACCTGCACTAGATGGAGACAACATTTCAAAGGTTAGATGAAGCACAAGCCTCACTAAACCCTACAAAGTGTGTCTTTGGATGTTCTAAAGGTGTTTTGTTAGGGCATGTTGTATCCAGAGATGGTATTGGTACTGATCCTAATAAAGTTTCAAAAATCAAAGATTTACCATTTCCTCTTAATAGAAGTAAGTTGAGATCATTTTTAGGCCATGTGGGTTACTATAGAAGGTTCATCAAGAATTTCTCAAAGATTGCACAGCCACTAACCCAGTTCTTGAAGAAGGATGTTACTTATGAACTAGGAAATAAGGCGCATGAAGCTTTTGGACAATTGAAGGAAGCCCTGGTGTCTTCACCTATTTTGAAGAATCCAGATTGGAGCAAGCCATTCATTGTGTACACTGATGCCTCAGATGCAACACTAGGAAGTACTTTGAGCCAAAAGGATGAAAATGGGAATGAACATCCAATTTACTTTGGGAGCAGACAAATGAGCAGTGCTGAGGTAAATTATACTGTAACTGAAAAAGAGGCTCTGGCTATCATTTTTCTTAAAAGAGTTTAGAAATTACTTGCTAGGGCACAAATTTCTAGTTGTAATAGATCATCGCTCTTAAAATATATTGTAAATAAGCCTAACCCATCGTGAGGATAGCAAGATGGATAATTTTGCTACAAGAGTTTGAATTTGATATTATAGATAGGCCAGAAAGAAGCATGTCAATGCAGATGCACTCTCTTGAGCCTATGATGGTTTAGGATCATCTTGTGATGATGATGATTTCCCGATGCAAAGATTGTTATCCCTTGACACAATCCCTAGTGAATACATAGATATTTGGAATTATCTCGAATGAATTCAAGTTTCCCGATGGTGCCAATGCAAAGACTAAGAGAAAGATTACTCAAGCCAGTCATCCATATATTCTATTCTCGCATGGAGTATTATTTTGAATAGGACCTCGATGGACAAGACAAGAGAGTAGTTGGACGTGATCAAGGGAAGGAACTGCTAGAAGAATTTCACAATGGTACATGTGGAGGGCACTTCTCCGACAACTTACGAAAAAGAAGGATCTTGGATGCAGGTTATCACTGGCCCACTCTTTTTAAAGATTGTTATAATTATTGTAAGACATGTGATATTTGTCAAACACATGGTAACCGTAAGACTTCATCAGCTCCATTATGTCCTATTCTTCCCCTTGGTCCCTTTGAAAAGTGGGGAATAGACATTGTAGGTCCACTTCCAACTACATCACGCCAAAATAAGTATATTGTAGTTGCCACAGATTATTTAACCAAGTGGGTTGAAGCTAGGCCATTGAAAACAACTTCCATGGATGAAGTGGCAAGGTTCATGTATGAACGCATTGTCACCAGATTTGGTTGCCCATTAGAAATTGTAACAGATCAAGGAATCCACTTCATTAATGAGGTGGTAGAAGCCCTAGTCAATAAGTTTTCTATTAAGCACAGGAAGGCAACAACATACAAGCCAAGCACAAATGGACAGGTGGAATGAACAAATTTTGTGTTGTGTCAAATTCTAGCAAAAGATACAGCCTTGCAGGTACATAAATGGGATAAAAGGATTCATGCATCATTGTGGGCATATAGGGCAACATCAAAGTCAACAACAGGATACTCCCCATTTCAGTTGGCCTATGGCATTGATCCAGTTCTTCCTATTGAGTTTGATATTCCCACTATGAGAGTTATGAAAAATGAAAGGATGGATGAAAGTGATTCAGTAAAAGAAAGGTTGGTACATCTTCATTTGTTGGAGGAAATGAGAGAAATAGCAAAGGATACAAGCCATAAGAATAAAATGAAGCAGAAGGAATACTTTGATCAAAAGATCCGGTGGTCTCCATTTCATGTGAATGACTTGGTTCTAGTATATGATTCCAGATACAAAAAAAAGAAGACAGAGAAAATTTCTTCCAAAATGGATGGGGCCCTACAAAATAGCAACTGTGCATGAAAATGGTACGTATCGACTGGAGGAATTGGATGGCACTCCCATTACGAAATGGGTCAACCACGACAAGTTGAAGATTTTCCAAGCACCAGAATAGTCTACTCCGAGGACGGAGTAGAAGCTAGGAAGGGGGAAGATGTCGACACTAAAATTTTCCTCCGTAATTTCTATTTCATTAATGTATGTATTAGGAATAGGATGTTGTTAAGTATAATTAGTAGTAGTGTCTGATAGAAGATAACGGCGCCATCAGTATGGTGCCGCCAATAATGTAGTACGGTAAATACAAAGTACAATAGGAATGTTGTAAAAAGTAAATATTTGTCGTAAGTGGTCCAAGAATGTTAAAATGTCAAAGTTTGGGTAATTAGAGAAGTAGGGTCTACATGATTAGGAATTAGAAATATTATATTGGTAATAAAGACAAGGAGTGAGGTCATAAATATTTTGTGTATTTTATTTGTAAAAAGTCTAAAAATGTGGAACCCATGTAAAATGATAAGGTTTATCTTATCTTAACAGATATAAGCTTACATGTATGATAAGAGTTAAGGTATGGAATATGATTCGTCAGAGTGGATTTCTTATCCTATCCAAGATAAATATAAAAATAATCATTTTCTTGAAGAATTTCATAGTGTTGTTTGTAAATCAACCCAATTAGTTATTTTTCATTTTTCTAGGTGTTTGTGTGTTTTTTTATCATGGTACTTACATGTATCAAAATTAAGCTCATAATCAAACCATTTTGAAAACATGTCCACCCCTACCTATACCATTTCAACAACATGTCCCATTTTATACTACATCATTTCCTATAGCATTTTCTACACCAACACAACAAAACAAATCCCATTTTATCAAACAATTACATCCACCCCCTTTCTAACACCCAAAAATTGGAATGAATTAGGGGCCAACTATAATGAAGAAATGAGACAACCACTCTTCAATTCCCCACATCAATATCATGGTCAAATCCTTCATACATCTACTACAAGAAACAAACATCCCTTTTCTCTAGTTCTCAATCAAAAGTGTCCAAACCTCCTTTCTATAATAGGGAGATCCTGTTTTTGAAGAAATGTTAGATTCAAACCCTATTTCTCTCAATGCTTATCTAGCAACTAGAAATGTTCAAATACAACCATTTACACCCCAACCCATTCCATACACTTACAATCCTTCATCTTTCATTACACATCTCATCGATCAAAATCAAGAACCAATCATCCAACAATTGTACTCATACACTTCAAAAATCAATCTGAAACATCAAATTTTAATCAAAAAATCAAAATATCTTCCTATTCCTATTAATCCATTTGAAACATCAAATGATCAATCTTCTACTAGTCAACCCGAGACATCTGATGTCTCTTCAATCCCTATTTATGACCTTCATATGATTTCATCACAAAACACATCTACCCAACAATCTACATCTTCACCAAGCCCTTCTATAGGTTCTACACCTCCCTAAGCAATACCACTTCCTTGCCTACTCCCCTAGTCTCTTCTTCATAGGTACAAACACCTCCATCGAATTTTGTGGCCTTTTCTATTATTGTATATCTTCACAACTAGTTACTAGTCCCATTCAAAACATAACCATGTCTATCCCTACAACTACACCTAATCAATACTAGTGTCATTATTAGTACTCACACCTTTCACAACACATACCACAAACCATCACAACCACTAATCTCCATGCCACAATCTACACCTCTTTCAAAACATTCCACAACACAATATCCCACAACAAAACATTCCACAACAAGCACCATCCTCTGCTTCTACCATATCCTTCCAGTAGTCACTCACATATTCACAACCACTCACTTATACATCAATGCCATTATAGTACCAATACATATACAACCCTCACAACCTTTAGCTTCCCAACAAAGTTTTCCATCTCATCAAAATATCCCACAACAAAACATCCCTTATCAAAAAATATACCACAACAAAACATCCACAATACATATACCTCAATAATACATGCCTCAAAAAAACATTCCACAATATAACATCTTCACAAAAAATGTTCCCTTACAAAAAATGTTCCTCAAAAATGTCCCCAAAAAACATTCCCCTACCACAAGGCATTCCTCAGTAAGTTTCTCAGTATACTACTCATAACCTAGCCAGTTTTCATTTCAACCTATCTCATCCTCACAACAAAAAATCAACCCGATCCTCTCAAGCCCTTTTGAACCACATATCCAGTCTCAAAGTTGCTTCATCTCATCCAAGAATGTGCTCTCCTATGATAAAATTTGTAAATGAGCCCATTCACCCTTCAGTGTCATATAAAGTCCTATCCACCTCACTAGGAACTTCCAAAGTTTCATCAAATTTTACAAGTAAGGAAGATCCCCAACAACACATCCATGCCTTTTCATCACATGTTATCTAATAGCTCATGATCAAGACCTTATGTTGAGGACCTTTCCCATGTCTCTTTCTCCTACCTTGCCTTGGATTGGTATAATAACATTCCACAACATTCCTTATTCTCCTTTACACAAATTTCTCAACTCTTCTTAGAACACTTTTCCATAAACATAGCCCAAAAGTCACTATCAATGACCTATATGCCATCAAAAAATTTGAAGATGAATCTATTGCTGATTTTGTCACTCACTGAGAGGTGTAATCAATCAACTATCCTTTTCATTACCACAAATAATCAATCAAAGTTTTTTCATTCATGCATGCACTAAACATATCTCATCCACATTACAAATCCAATCATTTCAAACTTTTGATGAGGCTTTCACCATGGCCCATAAATTGGAATTGTGAGCTCTAGAAGATGGTCGGTTAAGCTTCATCCTAAGAAACCAAAAGTTGAGTTTCCATCTAAGTCATCATCCAACCCCGATAAGTCTAAAACATCTACCAATGCCATCATAGTTAAATCTTCTCCCAAGGAAAAACCCACTACCGAGCATTCCCATCAACAATGTAGCTATACACCTATAGGAGAGACTTATAGTGTAGTTTTTGACAAATTTCTTGCCTCCAACATGATATCTCTCCCACCTATTCACCCATCAACACACATCAATATCTAAACCCATTTGGTACCAGATAATGACTATTATAAATACCATAGGGTTAATGGACATGACATCAAAAGGTGTCACACATTTCCAACGTACTTCAAGATTTGATCGACAAGGGTGAACTCCACTTAGATAATCCAAATGCACCCCCAAATCAAAATCTTGACATATTTAAGAAACCTTTTCCAAATCACCCTCATCTTTAGATCAACCACAAAAAATGTTTTTCACACCATCAATACAATAACAAATATAGAACCTATCCTAAACCTACCTCATTACCTATCAAATCAAAACCTCGTAGAATCAACACCGGTATCCAACAAGCCTAAAAATATGACTATTGAATCTCCTCACCTATTGAGAATATACTAAAACTATTCCCACATCCTCATCACATGCCATTACCAAATCCATACCTATATCCTCTACACCTCCAAAACTACACCCAAAGTCACATCCGACTAAAAAAAACCAAAACACCCTTACCTCCTAGAAAATCTAACTCTTTGCATCCTCATCAACCACACCCAGTCCATCCAAAACCACAAAAGGACCTCATAAACAAGGTGTTGTTCAAGTTTTTAAAAATCCCTCAATATGTTTTTCCAGATCAAATCCCTTTACATGGACCTCACTCCCTTATACCTGTTAATCACCCTATTATTTTAGGTCAAAATCCACCTACCAACCCCTACATTAAGTCCATATCCTACACCTATTACACAATCCAACTATCCTACACCTACCATTCCACAACATAGCATCTATATTAGGTCCTCACCCTTTACCCATCACATAGTCTAACTATCCTCACCAATGGCCACCCATATAGGTCCTTTTCCTCCATCCATTGTGGTGCCTAGAAAGCCTCCATGACCAACAAAAAAAACAACATGTAATAAAAAATTTTCCTTCCTCCTCTCGAGAAAATATAGATGCAACCTTGTCCCATCCACATCTACACCTAAGGGGTTATGCCACCATCTTAGATGACCTCCTTTAATGGTCACTTATTACATTACCACCTCCTAAGTTGTCTGATCATCATGGATGGAAACCTACCTAGTATGACTTCAATGTTTTCTATGATTACCATAGAACACAGGCCATTCCATAGAGAGATGTAGGGGCCTTTCACTTAAAAGTTCAAGAAATTGGTAGTCCACTCTTCCTTCCTTCTCAATCAAACACAACACCAACATCAACATCATCATCATCAAAAACCTAAAAAATCATCCCTAAAGTGTTTTTCATCATCAGTTCGATGTTGTCATACACATCACTACTCATTCACAAAATTATGATAAAAGAACCATCTAAGCCTAAGAAAAGTAAAAATTTCATCACTATACCTCCACCTCCTAATTATCAACTTCATCTTGATAAACCTAAAGTATCTATTTCCTTAGCTCCCAAAGTGTCTAATCAAACACCATCATCCAAAACCAAAATTTCAATACAAGTAAGAAACACCCCCTTTCACTATGGTACAAAAAGGTTGTTATCAAAAAATTACACCAATCCCCCATCAGGATGTCACTTTATGAACTAGTTCAAACATCACCTTTTCACAAACAGCTATGATAGAATCCCTTCAATCCATAACCATGTACCACTGCCAATGATCTAGTTCCTTTCACAAAATTTGTGGGTGCCCTTAAAGCATCCACCACTATATCATTTGAACCATCTAAAATTCCCTCTCTCAGACTAGAGGACCATGACCTACCACTCTTCATTACCACTCAAATCAATGACATCTCCATCAAGAGGGTCATGATTGATAGTGGTGCCACCATTAACATCATATATCCTCTCCTCATTTTGACCAACTTAAACTACCCAACACTCATTATCACTCAAACACCAGTCTTATTATGATCCTTCAATGACACTATCACACCCACATTAGGCACCATCATTCTACCACTTAAAGTTGGTGTCAAAACCCTACATAATCTTCTACATTATAGAAGGAGAGTTTTAATACAACATGTTATTAGGATGCCCTTGATACGCACCATGCATTGTGTTCCTTCCACCCTCCATCATTGTCTCAAATATGAACATGAGGTCAAACTTTCACTTCCCCCCACTGATCCAAATCCATTCACTTGATTGTTACATGATGTACCACCAAAATGATGTCCTTGTACCTAAATCCATACCTGAGTCATCTAATGATGAAGCATCTACTAGCACATCTATCCCTTCTTCTAAGTTACTAGATGATTCCTCTCTCAGTGAGGCTATAAAATGTCTTACACTTGGGAATATCATCTCCTCATGCTCAACTCCATCCCTTCACCCAAAACATATGGCCCCTAAAAAACCCATGTATGACCCAAACATAGGAGATGTTATCTCTATGGTCCTTCTTATCTCAAAACAAACCTCATCTATGGGGGACTTGATAATCCTCCATCCCATGTTATCAATCCACACCATGCATATGCCATTCACATTAAATTTCAAATCCTCGATAATCCAAACTTTTCTCATATGTATCTTCATCATTGTGCATGGAGAGGTTTTGGCCTCGGTCATTATGAACAAGGAACCCATGATTAACCCATCCTATTCTTCTTTAAATCCTATGAGAAAAGTGGTTTAGGTTATAAAAATTTCACCTCTGAAATATGTGAAGCCACTACATCCAAACTTGCTACATCCATAACTATTTCCAAACTAGAATCATCATCACCAACAAACCCTAAAGATCCTATGGACACAAATGACATTATCCATCCCACCTAATTTTTTTTTTTCAATCAATCAATTATATCTTTTTAGGGCCACTTACTTATCAATCCAATCACTCCACTAAATCATTACCCCTTGTTTGGCCAGAAATGGTTGATGAAGATTCACCTACTATAGATATCCTCCAGTGTCAGGATGACCAGGATATCCTTTCCCATATGGGAGTTGAAGACCATTTTCTTCATAAATCCCTACCATCTAACACACCAACTCTCCTTAATGAATCCACCCTCGACATTAACTTAGGCACCCCTCAGATCCTCACATAGTTAAGGTCAAGTCAATCTTTAAATCCACAAGAACTAGATGATTTCACTTTGTTCTTAACAAAATATCACCAAGCCTTCACCTGGTCATACAATGATATGCCCTAAAATTGATCCTAACATTTCATACACAACATAGTCACATATCCCGATGCTAAGCCAGTTAAACAAAAACTCCATAAAATGCATCCTCATATAGCTCTCCTTGTTAAGGAAGAGTTGTAATGCCTTTTATCTACCAACTTTATCATACCCATTGACTATCCACAATGGGTCTCCAACATCATCCCCATAACTAAAGCTTCAGAAAGATACATATCATACAAACTTTAGGGATCTCAATCTTGCTTTGTCCTAAAGATGATTTCCCTCTTCCAAACATAGATCAACTTGTCGACCTAACAACTAGGCCATGAAATGCTTTCCCTCATGGATGGATTTTTTTTATTATAACCAAATCCTCATTTCCCCCAAATCAACAAAAAAATTCTTTCATTACCCCTTGGGAACCTTTCTACTACCATGTCATGCCATTTGGTCTTAAAAATGTAGGGGCTACTTATCAACGTGCCATGACATACATTTTTCATGACCTCATCCACAAAATTGTCAAAGACTACGTTGATGACCTTTTAGGAAAATCCAAATCATGAAAATACCATCTTGATGTCCTTGAATCAATCTTCACTCATCTCATCCAGTTTTTCTTCATCTTAATCCTACAAAGTGTGTTTTTGGTGTTCTCACCGAAAAATTTTTAGGATTCATCATATCTATCCGAGGCATTGAAGTTGACCCAAAAAAAGGTTAGAGAAATCATTGAAATGCCTCCACCATCTAATCTTAAACAACTACATAGCCTCTAAGGTAAATTACAGTCAATTTGATGTTTCATATCACAAATTTCTAACCATTGTCAACCATTTCACCATCTTCTCTCTACAAAGGATGTAGAATTTCATTGGGATTCTGATTTCCAAAAATCCTTCATGAAATCAAACAATATCTATTATCACCACATATGCTTACTCCACCTCATGAAGGGGAGCCATTTTATCTATACATATCCACTTCAGAGCATGCTCTAGGAGCTATGCTCACCCACCATGATAATCAAGGTCATGAACAAGCCATATATTACATTAGTCACACACTCCATGAGTATGAAACACACTACATTGAAGCTGAAAAAATTATGTTGTGCATTATATTTTCCACCTCTAAACTTTGACATTATCTCCTCAATCACAAGACATATGTCATCACCATTTTAATCCACTTAAAACCATGCATGCTAAACCTTATCATAATGATCACATAACTCGATGGCTTATGCTCATGACTGAATTTGACCTCAAATTATATCACAAAAATCTATTAAAGGTCAAGCCATTGCAGATCAACTCATTGATGCACCCCTTCCAGATAATCAACTCCCTCATGAATACTTTCCCAATGAATCCATCAACAACATTGATGAATCTGATTTCATCCCCATTAAAATGACTCTTCTTCTGATGGTTCTAAATGCCAAGAGGGGGGAGGATCCGAGTTGTTATCATACCTCCTAGAATATTCCACTTCCATTATCATTCAAACTTAACTTTGAATGTACTAATAACATGGAAGAATATGAAGCCTTAATCATGGGTCTAAATACCACCATTCTCTTAGGTGTCCATCATCTAGAAATCTATGGAGATTCACAACTTGTCATCAGTCAAGTCAAAGGAGAATATCAATGTAAAATGAAATCCTTCAAAAATATAAAGTTTTTGTTGAATTTCTCCTTGGTGCATTTGATCATTATACCATTCAAAGCCATTCCATGATCTTCTAATAGGTTTGTAGACACTATGGCATCTCTCGATCCCTCATCCCTTTTGAAATAGAAAAAAAAAGGATAAAACTAAAATGTTTAGTTGTTCAATGCTTGATCATCCTTCACATCAAAATGAGCTTCCTTCCATTAATGTCATTGAAAATAATCCACCCGATCTATGGTACACTTAGATATATGATTATCTTTCCAAATGTAAACTACCATCAGACTTATCACATGGTGCTAAAAATCATTTCTTCAACATGTCACTCACTTTGTCATCATAGGTGGTATCCTTTATAAATGTAGTTTTGATGATATACTATTACGATGTCTTAAATCACATGAATCAACCAAAGCAATCAAGAAGTCCATGATGGCATCTTTGGTGGTCACTTCAATGGTAAATGCCATCACTAAATGCATCATATACTAGGGTATTACTAGCTACCATCACCAAATATTGTTGTGCATATGTAAAGAAATGTGTTAAATGCCAACTCCACTCAGATCTCATTCACATCCCTAGTCAAGCATTACAACCCGCTCAAGACTTATGGCCTTTTTCTCAATGGGGGTTAGACCTCATTAGTGCAATCAATCCTAAATCATCCCAACAACATCATTCCATTATCACAACAACTGAATACTTTACTAAGTGGGTTGAAGCCATCCCTTTAACCTCAAAAAAATCAGGACCTATCATCAACTTCATATATCAAAATATCATATGTCATTTTGGTATCCCACATAAACTCATCATAGATAATGGAAAATCCTTTAAAAATAAAGAAGTTAAAAAGATCTCTTGTGATGCATTCAACATCAAACTCAGTTTCTCATCACCATATTATCCTCAAGAAAATGGATAGGTTGAGGCCTCTAACAAAACACTTAATAAAATCCTTATGAAAATAGTAGATGACAGGAGGAATTGGCATCTCCAAATCCCATTTTCTCTCTTGGGCTTATCAAACTAGCATCCACACACCTACAGGTGCTACACCCTATTCACTCATCTATGGCTCAAGGTTATCCTACCTCTCGAAATCCAAATTTTGTCACTTCATGTATCTCTCAAATATTTCATCCCCGATGAAGAATATCTCACAAGACCACTTAACACAACTTGAATTGTTAGATGAAAAATGTTTAACAACCCTCAAACATCATCAAGTCTATCAAGAACGTATTAGTAGAGCATATAAAAAACATGTCAAAGAACATGAATTTAAAATTGGTGATCTTGTACTTAAATAAAATCAAAATGTCACTACATTAGAATGGAGTAAACGTGTGGAAATTTTTCCCCAATTGGATTGGTCCATACATTATTACTCACAAGTATGGGTCAGAGCATATCATCTCACTTCTCTTGATGGGGAACCTAAAAGGGAACCTCTAAATGCTTCACACTTGTGGCCTTTCTATTATTAAATAATTGATTATCATGATAATAGTTACATCCAAATCCTATCACTTCATCATATCATTGTAATGATTTGAAAGTATGTGGTTATCCATCAACATCCTAAATATGCCTTAAAGATGAGCACCATGGCTCTGATTCATCACATATTTCATTTTGGAAAAATTCCTTCCTTTAGGAACCCCTTAAAATCATTACACCCATCCATCCCATATACCAATAAAAACATGACATGGGGCATGTGTGTGTAGGTCATGTACATTTTTATCCCCTCCTCAAAATAGTTTATTAGGGTTTTTCTCAACTCAAAAATGCATGTAAAAAAATCATTTGGATGCTCCTCTTATCAAAATATAAAAATATAATAGACATGATCCTTGAAGGAAAACTATTCACAAAGTCTAAATCATTATCAAAATATAAAAAAGTAGATTTCTCCCTCAAAGGACAACTACTAGTCAAAATTATGGACCGATCCCTCAAAGGATGACCATCTTGTCAAAAATTCAAAATGTAGACCATACCCTCAAAGGATGGCTACTCATGCAAAAAAGGCTTCCCACATTGATCAACCTTCAAAAATACATCAATATCAAAAGCATCTAGAAAGCTTCCCATCGATCAACTTTCCCATTATAGCAAGCTTCTCCATCACAATCAGTTTGCTTCAAAATAATATGTAAAGTTGGGGCATTTTCCCTATGAACTTGTTGAAAAGGAGATCCCTTTCTCCCACATCACCTACATACACAAAAATCCCTTTTCATCCTAGAAAGCACATTCACTCAAACTCACATTTTCTATCATGATTTGTGTAACTACCCATTGATAATCTTATTTAACATTTGATAAGGCTACAAGTGTAAGAGTTTTTTTTAACCCATCACATATATATCAAATCCATAATGGGGAAATCATTTCATTTTTACCTCATTTTATTTAGTTACATTTTTGATTTAGCACATTTTAGGGTCACATTTTAAATTCATTTAAATCAATTAAACATTCAACCACATATAAATCATATATAATCATGTTTAATAAATCATGTTTTTATAATCCATCAAAATCCATCTAAAAACACTAACACATTTCAAATAAAAAACATACAACATATAACAATTAAAATAAAAATAAAATATAAAATCATCATCATCATCATCATATATATATATATATATAATATAAATTTCAATATATATCATACATCATAATCAAAATCATAATCCAAAAAATCAATATATCATCATCATCATACAAAAATGGGCTTCTATGAGCCTATGTCATCATATACATCAAAATCAACTAGTAAAATCTACATCTCCAAGTATTATACTAGCACCCCTCCTCCTGAGCATGTGTGCCTCCAACAACACCTATGTCTCCCCCCTCTAGGAACACTCATAACCACAACCTCACCTCCAGCTCCTCCCTCACCACCCTCCACTCTCTCTAGCCCTCTAGGTGGTTGTTCCCACACTCACCACTGCACTCACTCACTAGCACTAGGCCTCACTACTTGTTGTAGCTTCCCCTTTGGCAGCCAAGTGATCTACATACAAAGTGGCATCCAGGTAGTTCTTGATGATCAAATCAACATAATAGTCCTGATCTCTACCCACACAACATCATAATGAGCCACTAAAATCATCCCAGGAGGAGGAGGTATTATAGGTGCTCCCCTCTTCCTACTAGAAAATGAGCCATCACCGATAACTCCACACTAGATATAGAAGGCCTTGTGATCCCCAAGGCCTTCCTCAATGAATCCCTATGCCCTTGTACTTGTCTCTATCAATAGAGACATGTACAAGTTATGCCTAGAGACTATCTCTCTCATCATCATATCTCTCTCTCCCTCATCTATCTTTCTCTCAAAATCAATCCATCTCTCTCTATAATGAGGGTATCCCAAACACCAATCAATCATCTCATCTCTCTCGAGATGTCTCTCTCTCTCCTCTCCTACTATGGCCTTCTCCTTCTCATCATCATCACTGCAATAATAGTAGCAGCTAAGTCATCAAGTCATCATCACCCTCCTCCTCCTCATCAAATCAAAATCTTCTCTCTCCTCCTCCTGTGCTCCTCCCTCTCTCTCGAGCATGTACTCTCTCATCTCACTCATTGCAGCAACCCTTTGTGCTACTCTAGGCTCTATCAAAACTCCTCAAGGATGGAACCCACCATGCAGTATACTCTGGGTAACCCCCACATCATCAATCGGTATAAATCACTCCCTCCTCATTAGGGCCTGTATCCCCTAAAACTCAAATAATGGCGATAGGTCTCGCCACCACTTCACTACCCTCATCAGTATCCACATTTGTCTCCCTCCTCCCTATACCTAATGGGCTCACTTAGGAACTCCTACTAATAATTCCAAACTTTCTCCAAACATGATCAAAATGAATAATCATGTCACTCTCTCTCTACATGTCTAAAAGCCACATAGGCTATTTGTAAACCAAAGTAAATCTTGAGGATACTCAAGCTAGGTTGGTAAATCCAAATAGGGCCTCCATACAACATCCCCCACCTACGTACCCAAAATAATAAATCTCTATAAAATCCTATCCATCTCTCTTCCCCACATGACCCCTATCTGATCTCCATCTCATAAAACCAGGGTGTTGATCACCAATGCCCCATGGAAACCTGTTGGTCGAGCAATAATAATGTGCTCTAAAGCCCAAGCCTATAACAAAAAACCAACATCTATACCATAACATTTTGTGAGCCCTCCAAGCCCACAACTCTCTAATGTCTGAGTAAAGTAGGGTGGGTCCCCACTCAAAAATTATACGATGCTCCATCATCTCATCCACAACCCCTATCATCATCCATGGAAAATGACCACTCCTAAAATCTAGAAATGCATAACACATGATGGCCATCATAATCATAGTCATCCAAACATGACCCTCTCTCTCGGTAAATAGACACAACCATAAGAAAAAAACCCCTAACTCATATATGATATCTCCAACATCCTCCCCATATAACCTCATCATCACACCATCCTCTCTACCTCAGTGATAGTATACACCACTTCCCCATGGATCGGTAGTCTCAAATGTGGTGAACATCCTCTAAGTAATAGTAATCTCTCCTGTAGGTAACCAAAAAGTGTTGGTGGAAAAAGTTCCACCTCTCTAATAATGCCAATATCAAGCCCAAACATCTATGGATCCATCTATAATGCCTCATAGAACCAAAACAATAGCCTCTACATGATCCCAATCATCATCTGACATATCCTCCCTCACCTACTCTAAAATCAATGGAATGCGGTCTCAAATGTTTAATTTCACATCCACCTATAAAAATAAACAAACCAATTAATTATTAGTCATCATAAATATAATAAAAATCAAAAATCAACAAAATGCACAACAACATCTAAAACATCTAAAACACTTTACTTACTTCAAAAATTTCAAAATACATGAAATCACTAGTGATTCATCTCAATCACCAATGATTCTACTTTGAATCGTCGATGATTGCATCAATCACCAACGATTCTTGCTAGGGAACCCGTACACCCCAAAAATGGTAGCCAAATCCTAAAACTAC
This sequence comes from Taxus wallichiana var. yunnanensis, assembly GCA_018340775.1. Classification (NCBI taxonomy): domain Eukaryota; kingdom Viridiplantae; phylum Streptophyta; class Pinopsida; order Cupressales; family Taxaceae; genus Taxus; species Taxus wallichiana. Next base: position 278,762,763 of record CM031244.1, read on the forward strand.
TCAAAAATCACACAAAAACAAGAAAAAATTGACTTACCTCAGCTATTGGTGGTTTTCTCTTGTCTCTGCTGGATGATGTCATCACTTCAAATCACTCAAAATCACCTTGAAAATCTCAAAATCTATTCACCAAGCTCATTTTTACCCCATAGTTAAAATGAAAAAACAAAGGGCTTCGGTATTTATATGCCCCAATTTTTACCATGATTCAATCATCGATGATTTATACCAATCAAATCATGGTGATTTCCCTAAATGCCAAGATGATTCACCTTTTTTTGTAACCATTATCATTTTCACCCTTAAGCATGATAAAACACCACTTTTACACAAGTGTGTCATTTAAAGGACCCAAGCTCCTTAAACATTTAAATCAAAAAAAAAATCAAGAAACATCAACTTTTGGACTCGCATACATCTCTATATGGGATGCATGCCCTTTGGCCCCCATCACTTGGAATTTCCCATTAAACTAGCCTACCTCCATGGATCACATGTCTATAGGCATAAACCCTTGGTTTCCCTATCAAGTTGATCCCTTAGTAGCACACTTTTTTTCGATACCCCCTTGGACTAGGGAAACCTTTGAAAAATGAAACATGCAAAAAAAATGGTGTTTCTTATATTATGCTATAGTTGAATCACCCATACAACCAAACACTCTCGATCATTTTTTTCTAACACCTTACTAAGACATCAGAAAAAAGGGGAAAAATGTAGACACCAAAAATCTACACACCCCATGTTCCCACATAAATAATCAAATAAATATCATCTGCATCTTTACACCATTTCATGACCTAAGTCATCTATTTAATTAATTTGATTAAACTCATCATCACATCATTTAAATGACATCCCTAAACCTAGGTCATTACCCTACACCCTTTAATTAATTAATTAATTAATTCACCTCACATTTCCTAAGTCACATTCCCCTCCCATGGCTAATTAATTAATTAATTAATTAATTAAATATTCCACTTCACCCTACACCTCACCATGTGAAACTCATCATGAACTCACTAGTTATGACTAGTTTAAATAAGAAACCTTCTAAATATCCATCCTAACCACCTCTAACTTATCCCTATGACAAGTCCCTACTTCACACTAGTTATGACTAGTTTAATTAGGAAACCTACTAAAATAATCCCCATTTATCCTAACTACCTCTATCCTCATCTAACTACATATCTCAACCTCTCTAAGTTTATCACACTATAATCCCTTAAATCCCTAAGAACCAAAGTTCAAAATAGAAGTTTTATCCTTCATATCTCTCCCAAACTCTAACTAACCAAAAATGCCAAGTGATTTCCTCGATCACCGATGATCTATAAATACTAGTTTTCCTACCTCTCTTTGGGACCATTCATGATCATTCAAATGAATCCAGGAGCATTATCAAGCATTTCTAAATTATCAAGTTTCATCATGTCATTTTTGTTTTATCCATCCATAGCATGTTTTCATCCATCAATGCATTTTGGAGTTATTCAAGAGCTCGTTCATCATCAAAATCACATCATTGTCAACTTATCATCCCATTCTCATCATTCAAAGGTTCATCATTTATTTTTTTAAATTTTTTTTCATCTTAAATAAGCTTATCTAATCATTACTTTCTTCCTTTTTATTTAGTAGATCATAGTTTCTTATTAGACAATCAAATCATTTATTTTATAAAGTTTGTTAAAAATTTATGAAATTTCTATGTTTCCTAGAATCACTTCGCTGATTCCTGTAATCACCTACATGTTCGTGTTTATTTTTTTGTCTATTTAGTAGTCAAGTTTCATTTAGAATTTTTATCAAATACTTTGTCCTTTTATGTTACTAATATCTTGTCAAGCATGGATTTTAGATGGCCATAGCAGGACCTAACCACCCCATCACCAACATCAATTCACTCTTCCAATCATTCAACATCCTTTGCATAGGAACAATACGATCTACTACATGACCTAGAGTTGTGTGCCATTCACACAACTCCTCCTGATGACATACTAGAGACCATATTTGAGTCCACTCAGAAGATCCGTGAGGCCACTAAAGAGTTTTGGGAAGCCTACTATGAAGTGCAACATATCCAAACCAATCTATCCTATCTTGGTTTAAGTACCACCACGAAGTGGGATTTAACATCCTCAAAGACACAAAACCAACTTGAATCGAACTTAAGAGTGAAGTCAAGCTTTGAGATTCCAATTCTAATTTTACTCATCGTACGACACTAAGGAGGAGATTTCATACTTCTTCATAGATGATTACATCAAGGAACCTAACTCATACTTTATTAAGGAGGATGACCTAGCTGTTCAAAGGGGCTCTAATTTTTTCGAGAATCTAGATATAGACCTAGATTCTGATTTTGAGTTCTAGATGCATTTATTTTCATATCATCATTATCAACTGATATTTGTAATAAAATAAATAAGTGATACATTTGATCACATTTTCATATATCTTATATTGTATCCCATTTTCATGAATAAACTTAAGTGTTTTAAAAGTGGGTTGACATCCACGTAAGGAAGTCCTTTGGATTTTGGGAACTAGACTTTGCCAAGAAACCCACCTATCCATATTACTAATACATAGGATGGCACAAAGAGCACGCAAGACAAAAGAAAATGTAAGGAGAAAGAATGAAAACACGTTAAGACAAGAAATAGTCACAAAATGATACTTCTATTACTTCCAAATACACAGAGTTGTTACAATGGTGAAATAGGCCAATATCCACATGTAAGAACTAGGTCTAGAGGTTTGCAACTCAAAATACATAAAATATGAAGTCCTTAGAAAAATGCATAAGGATTCAAAGTATCCAACATTAAAAATGAGCCCAACTCTTACATTTATAGATGAATCCGTGGAAGAAGAAGAGAATGAGGGAAAACCCAAATTTGAAATGCAACCACCAACAAGAAGCATTAAATGCCTGCAAATCCACCTAAGAATCTGTCAAATGTACTTCCCTAGGTCTGTTTTTCATGTTGAAGAAGGAAGTAGGGCGACTCAGATAAAATTGGGTGGTTGGAGCAATTAGATCTACCCATTAATGCTCAGAAAGATGTTTTCCCATTTCTCACCTATCAGATCCTCCAAGAATTTGAACTTGAATTTTTAGCATTGTAGCCTACGTTAGTAGCTATCTTAAAATTCTAGGTGCACGCTTATTAGAGCTCTGTAGAAAAAGATATAGGTGTTAAAAAAAATTCATAGTCATCGGCACACGTAAAATATATGGCATGTGCAAATTGGCTAAAAGGACGGCCATCTGCCCAAATTTTCTTATCATTTATGCCATGTGTTACTCATTGATTTGTTGTAAGGATTTGGTGCCCTATTGGCACATTTTGACTACTTATTCATAGCATACTCGGGCATTTCATAATTACATGGCATGGAATAGCACAGGGAGGGCACAAAGGATATACATGTAGAAGAAAAGGGCATGGGAAGAAGGTAGAAGGAAGGCACGTGTGACACGCGTGGAGAAATGAGGCAAATTGGTGAGTAGAGAATGCATGGTCAAGGTGCAACTATTATAAAGTAATATGCGGGGTGCGCGAGAAGGCCAAGGACTTAGTTGATTGAATCAAGTGCAAGGTGTACATACGGGGTGAATAGCTGCTTAGGAAGAAGGTGAATGTGCGCAAGGGGAAGGTGGAACAAAGAGGAAAAGGAAAGGAAGGGAAGAAGGGGAAGTGCACAAGGGAACATGAGGAAAAGAAGGAATGTGCCAAGGGAACTTGAGAGTGCACAACCTTGCAATGAAGAGTTCGAGCCGAATTTGTATACATGTTGTTCAAATAAATAGGAGAGATATTTGGATAACAAAAACCTTGAAACCCAATCATATTCAAGGTTGATCCATTTTTACATCCTTGTATTTCCAACCTAATTGTAGAGGTGAAAGTTTCATCAACACAAACACTAAAGGATCCAAAATGTCCAACCCTTTATAATGAGCTAATCTCTTACATTTATAGATGAATCAATGAGAGAAAATAGGAGAAGGAGGTAGAATATGATTTGAAAACTCAACCACCATTAATAAATGTCTGTAATCTGTCAAATGTGTATCTCTAAGTCTTTTAGGTGTGTTGGAGAAGCAAGGGAGGTAAATCAGATCAAATCTAGGTGGTTGGAGCAATCAGATCATGTATTAATGGTGTGATAGACGTTTTCCAGCTTCTCACCTACCAAATCCCACTAAAATTTAAATTTGAATGGTCTAGGTGTATTGCATGTCACCAACTTTCCAAAAAAAATGGGCATGCAAGGATCTAAGCACTAGAGTAGAACTTATGAATTTTAGAATATCCACAGTGAAAATTGGGCATGTAAGACATGTGGCGCATGCTTTGATTGATTAAAAGATCAACCAACTTTATATCTATTTTTGTTTTTGCCACGTATCACCCAATAGTTTGTTGCAAATATTTGCACCCTGTTGGTGAGCTTTAGTTGGTTTTATGTAGCACACTCAAATTTTGTGAGATACCAAGTGGCACGTAAGAGCACGTAATAAAGTGCAAAGGCATGCGCATGGAAGAATGAGGCACGGGAGGAAAATAGAGTAAGGGCATGCGCATAAACGTAACACACACAGGAGAAATGGAAGAAATTCCTACCGAAGGAACACATGGTTAAGGAACAATTATTACAACATAATGTGTAGCAAAAGTAAAGGAGTGCATGGAGAATGCCTAGGAATTAGCTAATTTTGGGAACCGGTCCAAGGCATGCAAACAAAGCATGCACTGCAGAGGGTGTACATGGGGAGAAAATGGAACAAAGAGGAAAATAAAAAAGAAGTGAAGGAAAAAGGAGTGCACTCGGGCATGAGAGGAATCAGTAACCAAGGGAATGTTCTAAAGAAGCAAATGAGGTTTGCGCAAATCTGCAATGTAGATCCTTAGATCTAGAATGGAATACAAGTTGTCCAAATAACTAGGGATTTATTTGGATAACAAGGCCCACATACTGTCACAATCTCTAAATCACACCTAAAGAAATTTGTATTATTCATATAAAACCTCCAATCATCACATTTGCACAAGAAATCAATTATGGGCCATAACCAAAAATATCTCTCATGTCACTTCATAGTTAGGGTTTTGAGAGGGTTTAAAAGTTATTTACTTTCTTACTAATTATTCATAAAAACCTGATAATAAAATGACCTCATTCCACTTGGAAAATATTCATAATATACCTATTCAACTGTCCCCATTATTTTGGGTCCCCATAGAAAGTACACACTCTCCAAGGAGCATCATAAAGTCAAAAATCAGCTCAAAATCTCACCTTTAGGAACTCGGTTTTAGTAAAAGTGCAATATCTTTCAAAATTGTCAACAAACAGACCTAAAATTTGGACCACACCATCACATCAACCTGCCAATACATCTCTAATGTTTATCATTTCCCAAATATTCTCAAAAGTGTTGATTCTACCACACCAGGACATGCTTTCTTAAGGGTTAGGTCTAAGAACAGACCTAAAATCAATGCTTGGCACCCGAACCAAAGCACTATAAGAAAAATTTTAGTGTCTCTACACATCATACACATGCTCCCCATGTTATCACCATGCATATATAGTTACTACATGCTTCACTTCATCATGTCATATCTCATTCTACTCTTTAGGCCTCAAAAACAAACACCTTAAACATGTTTGTTTCAATAAATCTAACCTCGATATCACTTTTCCAACCTTGCATGCCTTTTATCACCTTCAACACTATGTATGGTATCATCAAAACACTATTCATAGCTTTATAAGTCATTATCACATGTTAACAAGTCATTATACAACTCAAGAACCCATGCACCATCACTAAGACCATGCAACTCAACAACTCAATCAACCTCAACCTAACACTACCAATCAACCTTCATACTCCATACCCCTTTTGAAATCAATGACATCAATAAAAAAACCTACAACATCATATTTTGACATCAATGACAACACAATGCCAACAATCTCCCCTTTTTCATTGATGGCAAACCTATTGATGGCAAAACACACTAAGCATCATCTCCCCTAAGGAAATCACATGTCATCATCTCATTCTCCCCCTTTTGACATTAATGACAAAGAAAACATACTTGTAACATCATGTTCCTCTTCATCTAATCACATAGTAGTCTCATCTTTTGGTTGGAAACATCAATAAAACATCTTAAGGTTCATTTAACATTTTCATCATTGTTTTGAATCAGTAATGAAATCAGCTCCCCCTTAGCAAATAACTTCATTCAAAAAAATTAGACCTTAACCATGCATACAATTGAAGACAATAGACCAACCTCATCATATAAATTCCAATAAAAATGAACCTCTTACCTTTCAATGACACCTTGAACTCATCATGCCACTTAGGACTATCTTGACTTCATACATACCTTCACAACTCCTACTTACCGAACTTCTTGAGTTGATCTCAACACATTTTCCAACTAGAACTGATACATTACCTCAATGAAAATAATATTTCCTCTCAAATCATGCTTACCTTTCCTTGTGACACCACATCTATCCTATCTCTATTACATCTCCCCTTGAGACATACACCACTTATAGTATTCAACAACCTTTGACAACATGCTTTCAACATGTTCCTATCTTCTTATCTCAACAAAATAGCTCAAATATCTCTACTCAACTCCCCTAACTCATGTACACCTTCCAAGATAGCCTTTACTAATCTTTGATGCCCATTACTTAGCAAAAGGGACTCCATAACCAACACTGAACTAGATCAATACAAACCTCCAAGAACCCAATAAGTTACATGCATATTATTAATTCTTCAAACACAACAATAAAACCTATTTTAAGCACCTCTATTTCTTCACAACTTCTAAAATAGATTGAGTTATACATGGACACTTTTTACAGCTATCTCAGTCATGATTCATGACTCCAATCCTTGTGAGTGTTCCAAGCTCCATGATTTGATGTATGACTCCCCCGAGCCATATACTCCTATAGATTTTTCATACACACTTCTACACTTTAAGGATTTCAAACTTCACTTTAAATACTTCATGACTATATTTACATTTTGTAACTTGAACTCCTACTTTCTTCAATAACAATCACCTATTCTTTCAAAAATATCATATAACAACTCAAATATTCAAATGCCTATCACTAATGAACTGATATTATCAAAAACATTGATAAATATCTTCACTTACCTGATTTCACAAGGCTACATAGCATAACTAGTCATTACTTTCAATTCTTCTTATACATCTTCTTGATCAAGTCTTCACCTTGACACACTTTATCCTATTGATACAAACCTTAAACTTTATGTCATCTTCATATCACCAAACTATTAAGCCACTTATCATATTTCCCTAAGACCATGCATATTTTCATGAGAACAACAATACTTTATAGCCTTGACTCAAAATTTTCAATAATACGTAGTGATTAATTCCAAACGTAAAATCATACACAAGTTCTTAACACCAATGATCCACACTCACTATATTAATTGCAATGCACAGTGATCATTCTTACATTTTTAAGGACTTAACATCACAACATACCTTGATCACCAACAATCAATCAAACAAAAACCTATTAATGCATGCGTACCTTATGACACATCTTCATGAAATTATGAATCATGCTCTGTTATGATACTCTCAGTTTGTCTTCTTCAAGCATATACAAACCTTCTTAAATAGGCATAATTGTATTTTTAACACATCTTAAAATTCCAAAGGACCTTATTTCATTGAGTAACACATTATTTCCTTATTTTCTATCTTAAAGACCTCAATATACTATCACATGCTCAAGAACATTCTTAATACCTTCTTTAACCTATATAATTGTATTTTCAAGAACACAATATGTATCATACTTGTAAAACTTCCTTAGAATACATATTTTTCATCTCATACATGTACCTATAACATATGTAGGATTTTACAAGTCTCTTAAAAATTTTCTTCTCATATTCATGCTTTTTAATCTGTCACATACCTAAGTGAGGTCTCATAGTCTTATTCCAAGCTAGGATATGTATTCATATTTCTTAAGGCCTTTACATACCTACCTACTAAGATTTGAACATCTTCAAGTGGATTATTTCATGATAGTCATACCCATAAATAAGATTTAGGGATCTAAGATCCAAAGTTAGGCTTAAAGGCTCTGAAAAGGCTTATATGGATGGCTAAAGTTGGGCTAAAAAGCTCTAAAAAGTTGATTTAAGGATCTAAAATCCAAATAGAAAAATCAACTAGCTTGAGGAATATTTGATCTTATTTTTTAGCATGGTGAAGTGATATATTTAAACATTAAGTGAATAGGTTCGGGGGGCATTGAGGCTGATTGGTGGAGAAATTCATGTATCTATTCAAAACATGGCTAGCAAGGTAGTAGGTCTAATCCAAGGGGGTTTTTTTGAGGTAAAGTTATGATTTGTAAATGATTATTTGCATGTTTTTTATGTTGTTGAATGAAGGAACCTTTTTCATAGATTTTAAAGGGGAGATATTTTTGTCGAAAAAGGTATGAATGCTTTGAAGATGGTGGTGTGTTTGTTTTCCATCAAGGTTTTTGAGTTGTTACCATCAATGACAAAGGGGGAGATTATTGAACCCTAATGCATTGGTGTTGTCATTGATGTTAGGTGAAATTTATGGAAAATGTGTGAGTGGTGAAGTAAGGCTCAGTCAAGGACATGAAGGTTGATTGGTAGTGCCTTCTCAATGGTGGTTGGTGTTCACAGTGGTTTCGGGATGTTACAAGCTAGAAAGTGAGGTAGGTTCTCATTGGAGGTATGGAGAAGATTAGTGTTATTTTCTCAATATCCCCACAAGTTTGAAATGTTGTTTTAAGGATGTGAAATAGTTTCTAGGGTGGTCATGAGGTCAAGTGTTACAAGTCACAATTGAACTAGCCCATTTAGGCCTAGTTCTAGAGCCTAATGAGGTGTAAGAGTTCAAAGAAGGATATGAAAAGCCTAGGTAAGCATGGTATAATCCTAATAACACTTCCTAGATCATTTATGAGCATTTATAGGTCACACTTTATCTTTTGGAAGCAAAATTGAAGTTTACATTAAAACTACCCTTGAGAACTAGTAGTGAAAGCTTAGAAAAATGAGATTGATCTGAACTTTAAAAGCTAATTTATGATAAATAAATCCATATATCATGTAGAGGGAGGTTTTTTGGTGATTTGGGTCAATTCTCATCAAGTTTTGAAGAGGATTGTTAAATATATTCAAGTTTTACCAAAATTGGGTAAAGTGAGAAGGGATAAAATAGTGACCTGTCTTCTTAGCACATCAAAAATTTGTCAAACCTCTTTCAGAGAAATCATAAAATTAATTTTTGAATATCACTCCAAGAATAAAATTTTGCAAAAATTTGAGGACAAATGGATAAGGAACAAAAAAATTCTATTCATTTTTCTAACATTATTCATTCTCTCTCCAAACCTCCTTCCTGAAGTGATAGGAATAAAATGAACTTATTTATCTCCAAATCAAGTTTACAAGCTAGTAAAAACTCTCAAAATTTTAGAATAGTCCTAGGTCAAAATGGTGGCATCCTTGTTCCTCATGGTTGACTGTTCCGTACATGTTTGACCTTATTTTTCAAGGTTTTAGCTATACAAAGGTAAAATTTGATTGCTCCAAGTTGATATTTGGTTTTAGCTATACACTAATTTAGCTATACATGAAAGATGGTATGTGAGGTGGTCTTATGTTTCATGAATATCTTTGACAACTTTAAAAAAACATTAGTGTGAATTTAATCAAACTTCTTTCTCTACCATTGAAGGGCTTCTCAAGAAAAACCTGCCATAGTGCTTGAAGAAGGGTTTTGTGAGTATGCATGATGTTGAGATGAGAAATGAGTGTGCGTATATTCTACATGTCCAAGACAACTGGTTGAATCTCTTAGTTTCTTTGGTTAATTGGTGTGAAGGTATATTTTACGTTGCTTTTCAACCGCTCTATATAGGTTTATCAAAAAGACAGATTTTTGAGTGGTGTTTCTAAATTTCACTCTACAAATATACATTCAAGGTGTTGGAGGTAATGTATATGTTCTCCCCTGAATTTTTCCTTCCAAATTTTGTCATGAGATTGAAGATATAATAGTGATAGGACAAAAACTCAAGACTTCCCTATGGTGGCTTAAGAACAAGTTCACAATCTGAAAAAATGCATGTTTCTCATGTTTATATTCCTTGAAATGGTGATATATCTCAGTGTGGTAAGAATAAAAAAGAATGGATCTCCTCTCGAATAGTGGTTTAGAATCCTTAGAAGGATTTTAGATAAGTAAAAGTTCTCATTCTTGATAACAGGGTATGATCTCTTATGACATTCAACATGGAATGTAAACTTAGACTCAAATCATTAAGTTTTTCCTTCATTAAATGAAAAAGTAGGATTGGCCATTATATTTATAACATTCACTTAAGTGCTCATGAAGTTTCATTGACATAAAATTAAATAATAATTTTTGTAAGCTTTCAAATAATGAGTGAGTGTTTGAGCTTAAAAACCCTAACTATGCGGTGTTGGAAGAGGAAGCAAATTTGATTGAATTGCCATAATATCATACAAAAGCCTTGACTAGGAAGCTATAAAAATGTCCCCTCCTTCATGGAAGATTCCACTATAGCCATTTTTACTATGAATGCTCATGGAGTTAACTAAACCTTTAACATTTCAATTATGTGATTGGAAAATAGTGAATACCCTCCCTAAATGCATGTGTCATGAATAAGTCTAGTGATAACCTAGCCTCTTGAGTGTGGTAGATGATAAAATGATCCTAAGCCATCCTCTCCAAGTTATGAATAAGTTGAATACTTATTATTTTTGGTGTTCTAATGATGCATCCTAGAATTTACCAGATAACACCCTAGACACGTTGGCACATCACTCATCTAGACTGAGTGCTCACCTGAAGCGCACAAAGGTACCATGTCTCTCTTTAGGGTTGTTGTAGCAGGATGTTAGCATGATGAAGGAAGAAACATATAGATCCATAATTAATCCATAATTCTACAATGCATTCCATATTCAGGTTTATGAAAGAACAAGCTTAAACAATAATCGTGATTGAATCAATAACATGCACTACTTAATTACACACACGAATGACACTTAGATTTAGCCAATATCTTCCATTTGTTAATTAAACACAAAAGCTCCCTGAAAATAATGGCAATTTATACCGATGCACGCATGGATATGATACAGTAATCTAGTCATATGCACATATCTCTATATCTCCATACATCCATCTCTCTACTACTATGTGATTCACATCATATATATAGGGTGGGGACTTTCCCTTCACCGCTTATCTATTCCAAAAATAGGCCACATGCTATTAATAGCCACGCATCGTTTACAGGCATAGCCACACATGCAAGTGTGCTATCTATAGACCTCTTACAGTTAACTAAAGTGACAATCCTATTCTTAGCTTGTCTCCATGCAAAATGCTTCGATTCGATCCTCCAAAGATAGACAATGTGTGGCACGCACATCTCTACATTGTTGGTGTGTTCCGCACGCCATCTTCTAAAAATAGGTCTTCATGCTCAAAATTGGCTAAGTCCTGAATGTGCCAACTTCTATTCCATGTGTACATTCTTCCTATCCATTCACACCCTTGATCTTGGCCTTCTCTCCCACATGGACTTCTTGTGTGATCTCTAACAAGTATTCTCTTATCAACATTACCCCACACTAATCTCATTGTCATCCCGACAATGGGTATCTCCAAAAATTGAAGTAAATAATAGAAGAATGGAAAGAATAAGAATGAAATAATGTAGATGAATAAAGAAATTTTATGAGGCAGCCTCCTCTGTATCAGTTTGAAGTATCAACTCTGGATACTCCTTTATTTCAGCCTCCAAGGCCTACCATTTAGTGAGTGCTTGTTCTACTTTTTTGGAATGTCCATAGCAATGGACTCCAATTCATCCCTCGTAATTTCCCTTTTTCATTTTTTAGAACCAACACAATGCTAGACATTGAGGTCATTCTTCCTTCTAGAAGATCCATCTTCTGTAATGAGCTTCCCAAGATCTTCTAGCCAAGTCTTGTGTGGCTCTTATGTTGCTGTCAAGGCCGCTTCTACTTAAACATTGACAATATTTCTGCACAACCCAATTTTTCATCCTTCATTTCTCTCTAGACCTCATTGTTTTCTTCCATGGTCTTTATGTTGATAAGCACCTCTGGAGCTATGTAGATGTTCAAATCTGGTCTATTTTCTTCAATACTTCTTATAGCGCTTACAGTAGCCATTCATAGGATGTAATCTTTCGCATCATTGAAGCTTTCTCTCGTTCTTCCACTTACTCTGAATTCCTTAGCACTGGCATGTGCAGAGGTTCATCTTCAAGTACCAGGTCCACCAAATTTCCTACATAATATATCACTGAGGGAAACATATGTGGTACCTTGGTCTCCAAGTGTGGCCTAGCTCTTATGACATTGTCTCCAATATCCTGTGTGATGCTGATAAATAACTCATTCTTCTTCTATGCTAAGTCCCTCTCTTTCATTATGCACACTATCTCTACATCCTTTGTCTTTAGCTTCTCACAAAGTGCTCATATCATTACAGCTTTGTCCATGTTTCTTCTCCCAACTTCAATAGAAACCTTCACCAAGGTATTGCTAACCTACTCATCTAACATGACAGTAGGCTTTACTATCATATGTCTAGCTTAGGGTGCCTTATTCAACTGTCTCGAAATGCATGACTCTTCGCATACATCAAATTCAGGCTCATCCATGTGGGTGTGCATTGACCATGATAGTTTCTTTCTAGTGTGCACATTAACCATATCCTCATCCATTAGCTCCCATTCAAATAAATTCTTCTCGTGCTCTCATGCTCGGAAGCGGGCATGGATAATTTTACCTACGTCCTATAAATACCCCATGGCTGGTGGAATGTGCTCTCTACTTATCCTCTTCGATATAGGACCCTTTGGAATTGTATCTTTTAAGGTTAAGAGCCTGTTATATTACATTTTGATTAGTTGCATGCGTGGATCCAGAGGTTTCCTTTTCTTTTCGTTATTCCTCATTTTGTGGCTTGTCTTCTTGTTCGAGCGGGGTTGGAGATACATGTTAGCTCTCCCCGATTCCTCCACTTCTTTATCCAAATTCAACTTTCTTCTCTTCTTTGGTTCAGTGGTCTCCTTATGTGGAGAGAGATGAGGTGATTTCCTTACCATTTATGGGGTTCCACTTTGATTCCTTGTGCATCTAAATACTTTCTTAAATTTGTGCTCCCCTTCTCAACCTCTATATCTTCCTCTTTGTCTTGTCCCTGAGGTGGAGTGGTCATGTGATATGACTCTTCTCTGTCATATGGTTACTTTCTTCTATGCTCCAATCCTCCACTATCTTCACACTCCTCTTCTTCATCCTCTACTTCAATAGTTTCTATGGGCCTTTGGGCCGATATGTTTTCCATTATGTGCTTACCCTTCGGTGGCCCTGGGAGCACGAATTAATTTTCCACCTACTTATTGTTCTCCATCTTTGGCTTTAGCTGAAGATACACTAATGGTTCCCCTACATCTGCTATAGCCAAACTTATTGGCTTAATGTTCAACACCTCTAAAATGAGCCTCTTAGTATAGGCACTTCTTTTAGGATACACATACTTCTTCCTCAACATGTGGTAGTCATAGTCTACATTATCTGCATTGAATATCAGTCAACGTGTGTCTATGAATATGTGAACAGATGCTTGAAAATACCTTGCAGTGAATGTGTAAGGAAATTTACACCAAGGGCTCCAGAATCCATCTCTCATTAGGAAGCGCACGATGCAGAAATGTTGATATACAGAAAATTGGACTTGTTTCCCTACTACTGATGGTAGGTCCTTCGGGATGTGCCACTCTTATCCAAATGCCACATAGAGCCTGTTGTACCATTTCTCTACCCTTTACTTGACATCATCTGTCATGACCCCTTTACATAAGTACTTGTTGAACCTTTCAGCTAGTGACTTATTCTCCATGGGGTATTCCCATACCTTTTCCTTTGGCTGTCTGTACTCCAATTTCCATGAATACTAGTGATAGTAGAACAGCCCCAAAGTTTATCTTCTCTCTTATGCGTGCTTCCTTGACTATTTTCTCTATAATTTAGCCTGTAGTATTATAGACTGCTCCTTTTGACATCTTGCGTGCAATGTGTAACCACATAGTATTTACCTGTGACCACCACTCCTAGTCATTCAACTTTGTAACAAGGTGTGTTGCTGCTTACACAACCAAACAGTTCTTCAACTTGTCTATATCCATACCACACGACCCTTCAGGTACCCCAACTCCTGTCTGGTCTTTAATATCATGGCTTTATTTGTGATATCATTCTTTATATCCTCTCCTATGGCCTTCAAACCTGTCACTATTGAGATAAGCACGGATGAGATTCTAACTCTACGTCCTACAAAGTAGAAGAAGTCCTCATGCACTCTGCTCATGAGATACTGATACAAGGGCCCATATTTCCTAAAATATAAAAGCTCATATAATTGGTAGACCCTAATTCTCTTCAGAATATTCTCACCTACATCATCATAAACTGGTATATCATCTGTACCGTATGTTTGTTTGTCCTTGTAGTGAGCAAGGAATCAAGTTCCTTCTTGTTCTCTAAGGTCCTATGATTGTATTCTCTTACTTTTCTCTTTTTGATGGGTGAATCCCATTCTGGTCAATGATGACTCCTTATAGATATTACATTTTTGAAAAATCACTTTCAGGTGCCATCTCTTCCTCCTCAACAACCACCTTCTTCTTTCCTTTTTCTCTTGCTACAACTACCTTCTTGGGTGCCATTTTTACATTGTAATTATCTCCTTTTCAACTCTACAATTTGTGAATCAAACCCTAGATCGATTCAATCATGCCCTAGGTGGAAATTTCATTCCCTAACTCCTCTTTATCACCTTACTTTGCTCAAACCCTTCACCACTGGAGACGTAAGCTTCTTTTTGCACAGATATATTTACACGTTGGGTTTCACACCCTTCACACCTTAACCCAATCACTCAGCTCTTCACACTTAGATCTTTCCTCAAATACTCTTAGTTACAATGGTAAAAATGAATTCACATCCCATCCTTATATAATTTTTTAAATTTTGATGCATTTATTTCTCCTTCACCTACCAAATATCCTCTCATTCATTGACCAAATTCATTCATTCCACATGGTACATCTTCACGCCCCAGCTATAACCTTCTAGCGTGCCTTCCTACCCTATGGTCACAAACTTCTCTTCAGTGCGTGCCCTTATGCCCGAGTACCTCATCACTATACCTTCTCCTAGTAGTTATCATGGCCTCTTCTTACCTCATGTTATACTTGTCCTTTCATTCATCTCCATCCTTGGTCACTTTTGAGAAGCAATCTTCTTTTGACTTAAAGCACACCCATAGTAGCTTATTCCTTTCACCTTTCAATTCCCACAGTCTTTTACTTGGATAACTACAACCACCCCACACTAAAAGTATGTGTAGTCCTCTACGCATAAACATTCTTCACATAGTAATTAGCTTCATGCGTGCAAGTGCACTTATTACACAAGAACAACAACTAAATTGACAAAGCATAGCGACAATGAAGGAAATAAATTAAGGAAATACAGAATGGAAACCTAATCTAAATGGCAATACTTTGCCTTATTACAAACACCAAGAAGACTTATTTATAGTAGGGCTTCAGCCTACTCCCATTAAAGTAACTGGGTAGTCATGTTCCATCAAGTGCTTCTAACTGGAAAGCACCTAATTTAAGTATGTAAGTGATGACATACGGCCCCAACCAATGTACTTTGAGTTTTCCTAGATGGCACAAGAACTTAGAGTCACAAAGAAGTACCATTTGTCCAATCTTAAACTTCTTATCCCTTATTTTTATTTCATGACATGCTTTCTTCCTAGCCTTTTCTTGCTTCTGACTCCAATGTGCTATGGCTCTTCACTCATCTATTTGAATCATCTTCTCAATACACTCTTCTAAATCTTGCTCATTAGCTATACCTCCAACACGTGCAACATGCAAAGAGGGTAACATAAATTCTATAAGGAGAATGGCTTCTGCGCCAAACACCAATTAAGATGGTGTGCCTTTGTTCAATCTCTTGTAAGTTGTTCTATATGCCTAAAGAACAGGTGACACTTTATCATGCCAATCCTTTCTTCCAACATCACAATTTTTGTCAATGTACTCCTCAAAATCTTGTTGAAAGCCTCGATAGTTTCATTTTCTTGAGGATGGTAGGGTGCGATATTATGGTGGGCAACCATAAAATCATCTAATAGGATCCTTATTATCTCATTCAAAAAGTGTGTACCCCTATCACTTGTCAAGCTTAAAGGACATCCATATCTTGTAAGAACATTCTCCCATATAAATCTAGCTATTGTAGCTATTGTAGATTCCTTCGTAGGTATGGCTTCTACCCACCGTGTGAGATAATATGTGCAAGTAATAATATAGCATGATTTAGTCCTACGTGCGGCTGGCGAAATAGGTCCTATAAAATCAATGGCCCATTTCTCAAACGGTTCGGCATTGATAATAGGTCTTAGTGGAATTTCATCTCTTTTCTGGTTTTCCTAGGTGCTGACAATGATCACACACCTTATAATATTATTTACAGTCTTTATACAATGTCTCCCACCATAATCCAGCTAAGTAGGATCTTCTAGGAAGTTGCATCACCTGCATAATGGCCTCCTATAATACCACCATGGGATTCTTCCATAATATCCTTGTGCTCATGCTCTAATACACAACGGCGTAATACTTCATCTCTACCTAACTTGTAGAGGTCACCACTAATTAACATAAACGGTGCCACACATATAGCAAGTTGTTTCTTTTCTAATGCCTTCATTCCTTCTGGTGTTACACCGGTTTGTAGAAAACAGCAATGTCTTCTAATTCTGATGGTGCTCGTTCATGGTTTTTTCAATTGTTTGTGCTTATTCTCCTAAGTGAATTCTAGACAAGTGGTCTGGTCCAGAGTTACTTTTCCTTGGCTTCACCATAACTATGAAGTCAAACTCTTGAAATAGGAGTACCCATCTGCATATGTGCCCTTGCAAGACCGGTTTGTTCACCAAATACTTCAATTCCATGTGATCCGTATAAAACACAAATGGTGTTGCTAACAAGTACTATCAAAACTTGTGCAATGCATAGATCATTGACAAAGCTTTGCGCTCTGTAGTTGTATAACTCTGTTTAGCAAGAGTCAACTTCTTACTAGCAAAGAAAATTAGATGAACTATAATACCTTGTCTAGGTTGAGCTAACATAGCGCCAATGGTCATGTCGAAGCGTCCACGTGTACATGAAATGGTTTTTCCCATGAGGGAAAGTGTAGAATGGGCACAGCAGTAAGTTTCTCCTTTAATATCTCAAATGTATGTTGTTTCGGTTCTCCCCAATAAAATGTACCTTTCCCTTTTAGTAATTCTTCCAAGGGTGCAAAAATTTGGCATACCCTTTGATGAAATTCTGATAATATCTTGTGTGACCCAAGAATCAGTGCACCTCACTTTGACTGGTAGGTGCTTCCAGGCCCAGAATGACTGCAACCTTAGCTAGATCAACCAGCAAACCTTCCTTGCAGATTATATGTCCTAACAGTATTTAAAATGGTGTAGCAAATATGCACTTCTTGATGTTAAAAGAGACACTTAATTGTCTGCACCATTCAAACATTAAGCGTAGATTATCACAATGATCTTTCACAAGCCCATATACTATCCAATCATCTAGATAAACTTGTAAGAAGTTGTGAATAAAATCCTTGAATTCCTGAACAACTATCCGCAAGAATACAACAAGCATGTTTTTTAGTCCAAAGGCATCATAGTATATACAAAACTACCCCTCAGTAGTAAATTTTGTCTTTTCTTGATCCTCCTAAGCAATCTTAACCTGATGATACCAAAAAAACCCATCTGTGAAGGAATATATCTCACACCCTACAACTCCTTCTAGTATTTCCTCGCAAGTAAGTGGTATAGGGAATCGATCTATTACACATGCGAAAGATTCACTCCCCCTATAGTCAACACATATTCTAATTCATATATCCTTCTTGATCTTGATCACCATTGGACTAACCCATTCTCGACTCATCAAGGGCTTGATAATTTCATATTTCAACATGTTATCAATCTCTTCCTTAAAATTTTCATGCAAATTGGGGTTCATTCTGTAAGGCCTCTTCTCGAACCGGGCATGCACCGTCCCTTTAATTTTATCTTCATTTCCCCAATTGATTCATGTACACATTTAAGTGTATGATACCCTCAAGGTAATAAGTTTTGGTAATCCCATAGTAATTCAATAATCTTTTATACCTCCAAGTCGGACCAATAGTCTCCAATTATGACCTCCTTAGGCTCATCCTCCGAACCTATATTCACCTTCTTTGTCTTCATGGGTTCGTGATAGGCACATGTATCCTTGTCTGTACTTTCCAAGACCTCGCACACCCCTTGTGAATGTTCAATATCCAAGTTATCAACTTCTTCATCATCCACGATGTAAACCATCTTTCCTTTTTGTTTCTCAAGGAAACTGCGTTCAAGTAGTATGGAGTCCATTTCTTCTTCCTTTTCAAAATGTGCTCTAGATTTTATCTCACCAAATAGTTCCT
The DNA here is from genome assembly GCA_018340775.1 of Taxus wallichiana var. yunnanensis. Classification (NCBI taxonomy): domain Eukaryota; kingdom Viridiplantae; phylum Streptophyta; class Pinopsida; order Cupressales; family Taxaceae; genus Taxus; species Taxus wallichiana. Next base: position 278,781,508 of record CM031244.1, read on the forward strand.
GAATATGCTCTTCTACTTTTTCACTATCTCCCATAGTTAAGCACTTGACAAATTTTAATGCTTCTTCTACTTGAGGTTTATTCGAGAAGTAGTTAAAGGTCTAGAGCATTCATGCAGTCAAGTTCTACCAATGCCCAGTCTCTCGATGTATTTCTACATATACATACCAAGTGCGTGTGCATCCTTGTAGAATAGAGTACAATCTATGGACCTAGAGTGAAGGTGGTAATGCTTCATGTCCCGTTGTTTAGATTCTCTCACACTATTGAATGTGATGCTAAATAGGTTGATCACCATGATAAGTGTAGATCTACGTAGGTGCATTGTTCCTTACAAACCTAGTAGATAAGGTGACTCCAATCTCTTCCCATTCTATAATATTATCTCTGTGGACTACCCACTAGTGCGTTGTTGTCCCGCGTAAGGTATATACTAACATATCTCTTCTCTTAATTTGATCTATCCACTGTGTTTCCATGGCTTTCAAAAATACAGGAAGATCTTTTGCCCCTATATACCAAGGTACTTGTGCTACCTATCTATCAAACAGAACGAAGTCCATTCTTACGTGCAACCACACTTTTACCTCGCATCCTACTACTTCATATGTATCATGAGCCCATTTTTCACAAGAAATACTAGTAGTATCACTAATAGATAGATAATCTTCCCACGGTAGGATGCCTACCTTTGATGGCTCATTGATCTCTCGGGTCCTAAATAGCACGTATATAGATTATGTTTAAGTCCTCCTCACTTAGAGACTCCACATGTGGCGTAGAATTCCTATCTCACAAAGGTATCACAACCATTTCCTCCTTGTTCTCAAAGGATAAATACCCCTTATTGAATCTCAAGTCAGCATTATTTTCATAACATCAAGGGCATCCAAGCAAGGCTAGAAAATTATCTACTTCGCAAGTGTTAATACCTCAAAATCCCCAGTTAACTTGGCCCCTTGTATGGTTATAGATGCATCCTTCAAAACTCCTATGGGAGTGGCCTTAGTATGGTTTACCATAAAAAAACATTAGATGATGACAACAATGGAGGCCTCCCCATTTATACCCATGCATCTACTCGTAACCACATTTACTTCTACACCCGTATCAATCAAAATATTGCTTAATACCCATCCATCTACAACAACATTCAGTGTAATTTCTTTGTCATAGTCAATGGTATCAGGGGGAAGATTTACATGCATGATCTACCATCTGGTCTCAATACTTGCACACGAAGTGTTCCCTTTTAACCAACTTTCTAATAGTAGAATGATGTTATGCTAGCACAACATTTTTCACACTTCTCTCAGATCATCGATATTAGTTTGGACTATCTCTGATGCTTTCTTCTACTCCTTTAAGTATTGTATCTCACCCTAAATATTCCTTAGCACTTCCATGGTATCCTAATAAACTTCCTTCTGATGAGTAGGATTTGGGTACCTTGTATGCAAAACCTCCTCCTTATTGATCATAGGCTTCGGTTCAATACCCTCTTGTATGTGTCACTTCATCCCATGTAGTAATCTTTACTACTAATGCCTCAGTATACATTATCTTGGGCATCCATTGATTTTCTACCATGCTCTAGATTCTAACCATCCCGGAGCCTTTGTTTTCTTACTTATGTTTCTTACTCAGATGCTCATATAAGTTTGGGCACTCTTCATAGATATGATTCTTTCTGTGGAAAGAACATGCAATATTCTAAGGACATTCACACCTATAATGGTAAGGAGATCTGCATGTATAACATGTTCCACAAGGGAACTCACCTCTTCCTCCACCACGGCTTCATCCTCCATATCTACCCAGATATCCATGTCCTCTTCCATAACCTCCTTTAAAATGCCCCTCATTCCTATCATAGCACATTTGATTATGATTCCAATCCTAGTGCTCATTCTTACCCTTAGAATTATTTGTTACACTTGTTTGTCATACTCCAATATATATAGCATCCTGGATCTGACCAATCAACCAAAAATCTTCAATATCATGGGTTATGGACTGGAAAATTTTATAGTAACAAGATACATTCTTCCTTATCGTGTGTTGTAACAAAGGACAGTGACTAACATCATGATTTAAATGACATATCTCACAATCCAACAATAATGAGCATATAGATCTATGAGGACAACTATCCTTGGTGTGACCTTCCACTTCACAATCTATACACCAAATTCCTAAGCGTGTTTCATGGGCTGAATTTTCTAATAGCTTCTCTAACTATTTTTCCATAGTTGTAATCTATACCTCTAAGAATGGACTAACACTAGTGTCAATGCTCCCAACTACCTCAGCATGTAAAGCTTCTTCTATTACTTCACATGGATCGTGTATGTCTTATGTGACAGTGCTCTTCTCGAATGGTATAATCAATCAATCGCCAATGAACCATTGTGCATGCTAGCTTGCGTGAATATCATAAGAAAGCTTAGATAGGAGTTTTTACAATGGGAATCATATTCATGTACGCTATTAGTAATGCCTTGCTTGATATCCTTGAGCGCACTTATACTCTTTTTCTCAAACTCGGGAATATGGAACTCTTTCAAGAAAGCATACTTCAATGCTTTGCATAATCCACAAAAGTTTTTTCAGTTCAAACTTACTATACCAGGTTGTGTGCTCATCCCTACAAGGTAGTAGTGAATTGACTTTCCTTACTCTCAGAGTCATGTGATCCCTTTTATGCACCATAATATTTCACACATATGCACATGTTCGATAAGCATCCTCTATACCTCTATACTCCAAGAGATGAAGAGACATATCCATATAGATATTATGTGGTTTTTGTGTGCCTTGACCACATGATCCACAACCTCCTATGTTTCCTCTGCCTCCAGAACTACTAGACCCACCGGAACTAGAACCACCTATGCCTCCCGATCCTCCACCAGTAGCTGGAACAAGACCGTAGATGTACTCCCTCAGTGCTCGATAGTAGTACTATTCTAAACCCCTGCAATCTGTATGGTAGTTCCACTTCCATAAGTGAGTCTAACATTCAATGTGCTTACATTCTGTGTGGATGATGCACCTAAAAATGTTCCTCTAAATAACATTGAAGTTGTTTTTCCTTGCATTGATTTACTTTCTCTCTGAATTACTCTGGTTCTCCTGTTTCCCAAATTCACTTGTTGATTACTTGTTGTACTAGATAATGGAAAACCAATTGCAAGGGCTACGTCACCAGGTGGGTTAAGATGCACACCCATGGCCCAAGTATTCTTTGTTGGCACACTTCTATGTGAGGGCAAGGGGGGATATCTATCATGTTTTCCAATATGGGGGAGTTCTTGATGCTCTTGCTCCACGTCTTCTACGTGAGCTTTAAATAATTCATGAGCCATCTCTCTCCTCAATGCCATAGTTTCTATAATATAATTTTTCTACTCTATCTCCCTCTCGCATGCCTCATTATACTTAAGTTTCCTTTCCTCTCTCTACCTTTCGCCACTAGGTCTGTCATATTTCATCAAACCTGTTCCTACCCTCATGCGTGGTGAAGTTTAGTTAGCCATCGGTTTAATCTCCAGGTTCAAAGTTACCATCAAGATTTTGATTTCTAGTGGAATACCTTACAGATATACTCTTATTGGATACTGAAAAAATTGGAATTCAACTACCTCTGGGCAAGAATACGTCGAAATTGAATATTCCAAAATATAACTATTTATAACACCATGAAACCACATATCCACAAAGGTCAGTAGTCTAGATCAAATTAGCATCATAAAGGGCCTAAAATTCTTCATGTGTCCAGACAAGTGCGCGATACCTCCTATTCCACTTAGATACATAAGCAATCAGCCACTCGTATAATTCTACTGGAAAGATGGCAAAAATCTCTCATATAAGCTTTCATACATATTCTATTCTACCCATGTGTGTGTGTTAAACTCAGATCCACTGTTGAACCATCATGCATATTCTTCCTCCAAATCATGTATCCACTCCTCAATACTTACTAGAGTTAACCGGTACGTCTTCATCATGAACCATCATGAAAACAACTGAAAAAGAGGTCCTAGCAACGGAACCAATGATGTAGCCTAAAATTTACCAGATAATACCCTAGATGCGCTGGCACATCACTCAGCCTAGACTAAGCACTCACCCAAAGCACGTAAAGGTACCAGGTCCCTCTTTAGGGTTCCTGTAGTAGGATGTTAGCGTAATGAAGGAAGAAACATATAGATCCATAATTAATCCATCATTCTACAATGCATGCCATATTTAGGTTTATGAAATAACAAGCTTAAACAATAATCATGATTGAATCAAGAACATGAAATACTCAATTACACACAGGAATGACACTTAGATTTAGTCAATATCTTCCATTTATTAATTAAACACAGAAGCTCCTTACAATAACGAAAATCTAAACCGATGCACGCATGGATCTAATACAGTAATCTAGTCATATGCGCATATCTCTATATCTCTAGACATTCATCTCTCTACTACTATGTGATTCACATCATATATATAGGGTGGTGACTTACCCTTCACCACTTATCTATTTCAAAAATATGTCGCATGCTATTAATAGCCACGTGATGTTTATAGGCATAGCCACACATGCAAGTGTGCTATCTATAGACCTCTTACAGTTAACTAAAGTGAAAATCCTATTCTTAGCTTGTCTCCATGCAAAATGCTTTGATCTGATCCTCTAAAGATAGAAAATGTGTGGTGCACACATCTTTGCATCGTTGGTGTGTTCTGCATGCCATCTTCTAAAAATAGGTCTTCATGCTCAAAATCAGCTAAGTCCCGAATACACCAACTTATGTTTTGTGTGTGCGTTCTTCCTATCCATTCGCACCCTTGATCTTGGCCTTCTCTCCCGCATGGACTTTTTGTGTGATCTCTAACAAGTATTCTCTTATCAACAACTAATCTATATGTTTTATTGTGACCATGTGATCCATGAATGTGATTTAAAGGGTTTTGTTGTCAAGCAAATGTGCAACAAGGAAATTAACACTTTACAAGCATGGCAAGTATACCCCAATGTTAATTTTTCAAGTCTCATCATTCCAAGACACCTTGAGTCTATCTAGTTAGTCCAAGTGACCTCTTGATTAAAGTTATCTCATACCCGTAGGTGATTTACAAAATTCCATTCATTCCCCTAGGTGATTTTAGGAGTTCATTTACAAGCTACATGCAATTGTGGGAAGGGCTATCACTAGCCTTCCTAGGGCTGGAGAAACCCCATGGAGTGGATCAGAAGAGAATAATTGGATGTGGAGGTGATTTAAAAGTCTTGGGACATCATGGAAATGATTCAAGTAGATTTTGGAAGGGCTCATAGAATTTGGGCGCCGCGATTAGGGTTCACATGCCTAGTTAGTGCACAGGCCAAAATAGTGGCTAAGCTTTGGAAGGTGATTTTCAGAGCTCCATATGGATTTAGGAGAAAAAGGAAACATCTCTGAAAATATAATTTCAATCCCTACATGATGGTAAAATCATATTTTTCACAACACTTTGGCGCACCAGATTACTGTAGGTATTTTTTCTCGAGCACAAGTGGAGTACCAAATCAAAAATCTAATTTTTTAGGGACCAAATTGAATAATAAATACATTATAACCAAACCATTATAAAGGCCATTTCAAGTCAGGATCATATAAAAATTTTCCGAAAAATTCCATTGGGAACTCAAGTTATCATCTTTACAAGTTGTCCTCTTGGAGCAAGTTTAGGACTTAGCCAAATTTTAGGAGGACACATGTCAGCTCCAGGAGCTTGGTGGGATTTTATGTCCGTAATGTTGTTGAGGGTCAGGTACATCAACCTTATAAAAATTCACCCAGCACCCATGTGACCTGTGTAACCCCATACGACCATCAGGATTGTCAGTTCAGCCCCTAGGTGTAATTTGGAGCTCAAATCCCCTTTCATCGGATCTCTGCCACGTATCAGCTTTAGGACCCCTATGGAATTTGATTTCCCTCACATGTAAGGGACATAATACCTTGAAAAATTCACCCATCCCTCTAAGATATATTTTTGGTCACCCATGTGACTGCTTCCAACCCCTCATTGCTTTAAAGCTGATTTTTGAGCACTCACTCCCTACCGTTGGATCAACACCACGTGTCAACTTCTTTATTACCATGGAAATTGATGTCCCTTTAAGGTGATGGATGTTGGGGATGATAAAATTAACCCATCCCTCTCTCAGCATGATTTCAAAAATTCAAATATTTACCTACTTCCCTACTTCTAACTGCTTCCACTCCCGTGCATAGCCATATCTCCATTCTTCCTCTGCAACCTCCTTGCCATCACTCCACCATTGTTGAACCTCAAAATTTAAATGTTATATAAATACTCTCCTTTACTCCATGAAATCATATAGGTCTTAGAAGGAAGCTTGAGCAAACGAAGAAGGAGAAATGAAGAACAACGAAGAGAACAGTAGAAAATCTCCATAGCCAAAAATGAAGATTCACAAAAATCTTGCAAACCAGTGCACAAATCAACAAACCATATTTTTTTATTACTCTGTCCAATACCATCAAAAACATACTTTCAAACTCTCCTCTTGTGCAACATATCATTCACAATGAAGAAATCTCCTTTCTAGCTCAACAAAGAAAGAAGTGGGATTTCTCGTCAAATCGGTTGTCAAATTGAAGTAAAATTTCACGTGAAGCACCAGAAGAAAAAACCCACATCATAAATATATATTTTTTACAAACAGAGGAGAAAACTAGACCTACATGTTACACCCTTAATTATATATCTTACATGGGATGGATATAGCCGACTTGTTGCTATCATAACTTAATATCATGATGTATCTCTTTTATATATGATCTATTATCATTGGTTGGTTGGCCTTGCTAATGGCCATAGCATAGGAATATTATAAATAGGGGTTATAGGTAGTGGATGATCATTATGTTGAGTATTTGAGTCTTATTATATGTTTTGGAGGTTGCCCCCTCAAAGTGGCCAAGCTATTATAATTTCATATTGAGAGAATTTATCTGAGATATTGTGTTATTTGATGTTCTATTGCTGGTGATATTCATAATTAATCAAGTAATTTCATTACAAGTGGTATCAGAGCTTGATCTCGATGAGGAAAGCATCAAACCCTAATTCTGAAGGTTCGCTATATCTCAAGATTGGTAGCGAATTTTTCTGCATTTTTTTGTGTGGTGAGGTGAAATAAGTCAAGTAAGCTTCTCTCCAAATTTCAATAAGTTTTGACTTGTTTTGAAAAATTTATTACGGTTCTATATTTATTCATAATTTGGCTCCCTAGGGTGTAATTTTTGGAAATTTTTCAAATTTCTTATATTTTCAGAAACCCCTCCAAAAAATAGCTAGGGTTTTTGTTTTATAAATTCCTATATTCGGCCAAAAAATTACGAAACCCTAAACCCTAAAATTCTTCCCTATTAAGTCTACCCCTAGGCCCACATCCTTCGTCATGGCTGGTAGATCTACCCAAGGCCAAGGAAAAGGACAAGCAACTCCAGGAATGACCCCAAATAAGGAAGATATGGCTTCAGATTCTACTGGTTCGGGAGTATCTGAGGTGGTCATCCAACTTCAGGAAAGGGTAAACAATATGGTGAGTAAGGATGACCTTAATGTTGAGCTTCATCAACTGAAAGGTAGCCTTAGGAGTGAGATTCAAAAGGATTTTCATGCAATGCAGCAGGAGTTGTTGAATGCTATTTCTAATACAACTTCCAATGCTAGTCATATGGGTTCTACTAGAAATGGTCACATAGATCCAAATCACTCAAATCAGGGAGGATCCTTTAATCATTCAAGTGGATCTTCTCACGGGGCATGATTCCAAAAGTTGAAATGTGTAAATTTGATGGAAAGGATCCACTCAATTGGATTACCCAAATGGAAAATTTCTTTGATCTCCATCAAATCCCAGGAGGACAAAAGGTAACTGTGGCATCCTTATACCTAGAACCTGATCAATTTGTTTGGTATCATTGGTTATGTGCTCAAAGGTAGAAGAATGACCTAAATGTCACCTAGAAAGTGTTCACTGAAGAGCTTCAATTACATTATATTTCTAGTGTTTCGAGAATTACTTCAGCCAATTAGCAAAGTTATACCAAACTAGTTCGGTTAAGGAATATGTCCATCAATTCTAAACTTTGTCCTTACGTGTGGAGGATATTACGAGAAGATTATTTGAATGACCTATTTCGTGGGGGTCTTAAGCACCACAATGAGAATGAGGTACACATGTTTAACCCACTCAAGGTTTCGATTCTATTATCATGGCATGTTGAGTAGAGGAAAATTTTCTTTCCAGTAAAAGGTAGACCTTTTCTAGCATAAAAGATCATAACACCTTATCTCCTTCTTACCCTTGGCCAATTCGGTTGACACCTCAACAAATTGAAGAAAAAAGAGCCAAAGGGTTATGCTTTAACTGTGATAGCAAATATGGACCAAATCATAAATGTTCTGAGAAAAATTGTTCTACATTGAAGGATCTGGTGATGAGGAAGAATATGAGGCAACATCAACAGAGGAAGTGGAAAAATTAGAGGAAGAATCTAGAGATCCTCATCCCACTATTTCATGCCATGCTCTATCAGGTATTAGTACTCCACAAACCCTTCAAGTTGTGGGTTATCTTAAGAAGCAGAAGGTAACAGTCTTGATTGATTCAGGGAGCACACATAATTTCATCAATCATAAGTTGGCAATAAGACTAAATTGTTTCATCTACCCAGCACCTAAATTTCAAGTAATGATTGCAGATGGTGGTACAGTCCAATGTTCAAGTAAATGCCATAAAGTCAAAATCATGATGGGTGATTACACATTGGAATCTACAATGTTTGCTATTCCCATGGGTGGAGCTAATATTGTCTTAGGTGTTCAGTGGCTCACTACCTTGGGCACCATAGAGATAAATTTCTAGGAATTGTTCATGCGCTTTCATTCTGAGGGTAAAAATTTGAACTTCGAGGTCTACAAGCTAAATATCCTCTAGTGGTGAGTTCTCACCAAATGTAGAAGATTCTTAAAAAGGGGTCTAAAGGTTTTGTAGCATGATTATTCTCTATAGAATTCCAACCGCAAATGAAGGTATTGCATCCTGATCTTCAAAAGGTTATTAATCAACATGTAGTTATCTTCAAGGAACCAAGAGGATTGCCACCTGAAAGAGAGCATGATCATGCTATTCAATTGATTCTAGGAATCCAACCCCCAACATCAGGCCTTATAGATATCCATATGTGTAAAAGAGTGAGATCGAGAAGATGGTGGAGGAAATGTTGGAAATGGGTATTATTCATCATAGTCAAAGTGCCTATTCTGCTCCCGTGGTGATGGTGGGATGGAAGATGGCGCATGTGTCCAGATTATAGAGAGCTTAACAAGTTCACTATCAAAGATAATTTTCCTATTCTTGTCATTGATGATTTATTAGATGAGTTGCATGGTGCCATTTATTTTACAAAACTAGATCTGTGTTCTGGGTATCACCAAATTATATTCGAGCAAGAAGATATTTATAAGACAGCTTTCAGAACTCATCAAGGCCATTATGAATTCCTAGTGATGTCATTTGGCCTTACCAATGCTCCCTCCACATTCCAAAGCTTGATGAATTCAGTATTTAGACCATTCCTAAGAAATTTTTCTTAGTATTTTTTGATGATATACTCATCTACAGAAAATCGTGGGAGAAACACTTACATCATGTCAATACTGTCTTAGAAGTCTTAGAGAAACATCAACTTTATGCCAAGCCTTCAAAGTGTTCTTTTGGGGTACATGAAGTGGAATACTTGGGCCATATTATTTCTCATGAAGGTGTTAAGGTGGACCCTCACAAGATCCAGGCCATGGTGGAATGGGAAACCCCAAGAACCCTCAAATAATTACAAGGTTTCTTAGGTCTCACAAGGTATTATCATAGATTTTTCAAAAACTATGGCAGTATAGCAACACCACTCACAAAATTATTGAAGGACTCCTTTCAGTGGAATGAGGAAGCATCTAGGGCATTTGAAAAATTGAAGGTAGCTATGTGCACCACTCCAGTATTGGAAACCCCAAATTTCTCCAAAACTTTTGTAGTTGAGTGCGATGCTTTAGGAAATGGAATTGGAGTAGTACTAATGCAAGAAGGACACCCCATTGCTTTTGAGAGCTAACAACTAAAAGGAAATAATTTGTTAAAACCCACATATGAAAAGGAAATGATGGCAATACTACATGTAGTCAAACAATGGAGACCATACTTGATGGGTAGACATTTTAAGGTAAAAATTGATCATGATAGTTTGAAATATTTCTTAGAACAACATATATCTTCAGAAGAACAACAAAAATGGGTCACTAAGATGTTGGGATATGACTTTGAGATTGTTTATAAGAAAGGAAAGGAAAATTTGGTTGCTTTGATGATCTGTCTAGGAGGGATGAGTCCGCCAAAGCATTATTATGTGTCATCTCTATACTACATGCAGATTGGGTAGATCAAGCATGAGAAGAATGGAAGAAAGATGCAACCACACATACTCTCATTCAAAATCTCTAGGCAGATCCATCCATATCAGATCAATTTATATGGAAGGGGGATACATTGTGGTACAAAGATTGGTTATATCTATGTAAGAACTCTACACTTAAACACCATGTTCTTTCAGAGCTACATTCTTCTCCAATAGGTGGCCATGCTGGGGTCTTGAAAACATATCATAGATTTAAGAAGGATTTATTTTGGGAGGGGTTGAAATGATATGTTCAAAAATTGTGGCAAAATGTTTGGTTTGCCAAAAAAATAAGGGCGAAACCTTTAAGAGACACGGTCTTCTCCAACCTCTGTCTATTCCTAGTGAGAGATGGGAAGAGGTATTAATGGATTTCATCACAGGATTACCTAAATCAGAAGGGAAAAGTGTCATCATGGTCATGGTAGACAGACTTACCAAATATGCTCATTTTTGTGCCATGGCTCATCCTTTCACAAGTAACATTGCCATCTCTTTTATGGATACAATTAAAAGCTCCATGGCACGCCAAAATTATAGTAAATGATCGTGATCCAATATTTACAAGTAAATTTTGGATTGATTTGTTCTCTTGTCTAAGTACCCAACTAGCCAGAGTTCCTCTTATCATCCCCAATCAGATGGGAAAACTGAGGTGGTAAATAAATGTTTAGAGGGATATCTTCGATGTTTTACTCTAAAATAAACAAGAACGTTGGGTGCAATGGTTGCCACTTGCAGAATGGTGGTACAATACTTCATTTCATACCTCCTCCAAAATGTCTCCATTTCTGTCACTTTATGGGTACCATCCTCCATCACTCATATCTATCTTGAAGGTTAAACCAAAGGTGAGAGCAGTCAAAGATCACATTCAACATCAACATGAGGTACTCTCTAGTCTTAGAGAAAATTTGGCACAGGCACAAAACCGTATGAAGCAATAGGTTGATCAACATAGGAGTGAGAGACACTTTGAAGAGGGAGACTTTGTTTTTGTAAGGTTACAACCATATAAGCAATTATCCTTGAAACAACAACAAAAGGATAATAATCTTGCTTCTAAATACTATGGTCCTTACCGAGTTTTGCAGAAAATTAGTAGTGTGGCATATAAGCTAGAGATCCCTCCAGGAAGTAGAATACATCCTTTCTTCCATGTTTCTTACTTAAAGAAAGTTATTGGGCAGCACATTTCCACCCAATCAGTGCTTCCAGAACTAGATGATGAAGGATCATATTGGAACCTGAAGGCATTCTTTAGACACACACCAAAAGACTGAGGACTAGAGTCATTACCAAGTATCTGATCAAGTGGAAGAATATGAATATTGAGGATGCATCATGGGAAGATGAAGCATTCATGCATCAGCATCTAGGGCTTCCCAACATTGGGGACAATGTTTCTTTGAAGGGAGGGGCATGTTACACCCTTAATTATATATCTTACATGGGATGGATATAGTCAACTTATTGCTATCATAACTTAATATCATGATGTATCTCTTTTATATATGATATATTATCATTGGTTGGTCAGCCTTGCTAATGGCCATAGCATAGTAATAGTATAAATAGGGGTTATAGGTAGTGGATGATCATTATGTTAAGTATTTGAGTCTTATTATATGTTCTGGAGGTTTCCCCCTCGAAGTGGCCAAGCTATTATACTTTCATATTGAGATAATTTATCTGAAATATTATGTTATTTGGTGTTCTATTGCTGGTGATATTCATAATTAATCAAGTAATTTCATTACAGTAAAATAGCATAGCATTCACAATGAACAAATCTCCTTTCTCGCTCAACGAAGAAAGAAGTGGGATTTCTTGTCAAATCACTTGTCAAATTGAAGTAAAATTTCACATGAAGCACCAGAAGAAAAAAACCCACATTAGAAATATAATTGTTTTTGCAAATGGGGAGAAAACCAGACCTATAATTTTGAGGTCCATTAATGGCTGCCATGTCCAGGAAGCATTCTACGTCTCAAATTTGAATGTTTAAAATCTCCTAGACTATTAAGCGAATAGTTTTGAAATTTCGAGGGGTGATCTTGGGAGAAAACCCATATCAAAAACTATGTTCCACATCAATCGACCTCCAAAACCTATTTTCTATAAATAGAAAGTCCTCTGTATAGGGGACTGCTATTTTGGGAAAGTTAGCAATAGAATAACTCATGAAGGAGATGAAGTCATTGGAGGTACACCGCATCCGAGAACTCACTAGAATGGAAATTTTTGGCGCTTACTAAAAATAGTAAGTGGTCCCATGGACACCTAATAAAAATAGAAATTTGATTCAAAAAGAGTGAGGAACACAGGGAGAAAGGGGAATCAGGGTCACAACATCCAGTTTGAGATTCAAGGAAGTTGCCTTTTCATACTTACTAAAAATAGTAAGTTGTTATTCTAGGAAAAACATGAAGCAGAAGTGGATGGGATAGAAGATGGCTCAGCCCTTCACCTGCGAGTATGAGATAGAAGACAACGATGTCTTGTACATGGACCTAAATGACTTAAGAACTCGCATGATAGCCAGAGACCGAAAGAATATTGAAGATCATATATTCACTAGTGGCTTGTTCGTTGTTGCAGGACACCCAGTGTCTTTCCAAATTCATGAGTTGGTCCTAGCCTTCTCTCACTACTATGAGCCTAAACATGAACCATCTGAGCCGACAATGGTACAACAATGGTAGTCATCACTGCTAGAATCGTCTCTCTTTCTCTGTAAATACCAAAGAAGGAATTTTGGCCTTTTTTGATTGAGGATTTTAGTGGTACTTTGTACTCATTAAATGATATTTGGTCTTGTTGCTACTACGCATATTTTTTTCTTCTAAATTTAATTGCATGTAATGAAACTTCTGGTTGGTGTATGCAAGTCTATGATTTTATACTTGCAGCATTACTTTTCTCTTTTCTCAATTCTCACTCCCTTTCTAGCTTTCCTATAAAATTCCTCTCTTGTAGATATATGCAAGATTTTACCGCAAGGTCAGTGGAGTGCCCCTATTAGATCCCCAACTTAAAGGCCACTAGGATAAAACTCACTTTTTACTTGTGCATGCACATATGGTAGCTGCACTGCTTGGTTAAGTAAAGGGACTTAGACTCCCAAATCATTGGCAAGATAACCACCAATTTGTCCTCTGAAAAATTTTCTTGCCAACATTTTTGCACCCACCATGGGGGAGATTTAGCAAAGATCTACACTCAAATACGACCAGAAGGTCAAAAAATACAAAAAAATCAAAAAATTAAAATTCAAAAAAATATATGGAATTTGAATAGTTATATGAGCCTCATGTCTACAAACCATGGCTATTCCAAGAAATCCTCCTGTCGAAAGACCCGAATTTCTCTTCCACATCCAAGAGGATATTGCTTCAGATTTGAGAGAAGTTATTTGGCATAACAGGTGAAGTGTCAACCACTACTTCATTACCACAAGAATTCTTGACCTTGAAGAGGAACGCGCACCTTTGAATTGGAAAGGAAAAGACAAATTTTAGCACTGTAAAGAAGAGCATAGATTTCCAAGATGGCAGATAAAGATACACATAGCAATAGAGATGAAGACAAATGGACCCCACTTTTGATGAGATTCAAAGAATACAAGAGCTGCTCAAAATTCAAAGGTCTCCTTTTGTCAAGTAACCCACGTTAGGAACCTAAGTGTTACAAATCCTTTAGATGGTGAATTTCCATACATCAACGAGAACCTTAAATATTTCACTGATGTAGACACTGAAGAAGAAGCTATATTTAGAGAAGTAAGATCGAAGAGGAAATAAGAACTCATCTTGAAGAAATTGAAAGACTTCAAGCCGAGGTGGACATAAGAGCAGTAACAAAAGCCGCAAACCTTAGAGAGGTTGGAAGCTAGAAACAGAAAGAGAATGGGGGATCATGATCATGAGGTCCATAGGCCTAATGTACCATGGGGTGGAAACACTATTGGCCCACTCACCCTTGCTCAACCACTCCATGAGCTACCAAGAGGCTCAAGAAAAAACTTTCCAAAATTCAGAGGGGATGGTTCTCAACTCCCTGAAGAACATGTAGATATTTATCACCGCTTGCGGTGTATTGGGCATTGAGGATGAAGATGTGTCATGGATCTTTGTGGAGTCACTTCAAGAAAAATTTATCGAATGTATCGACATCCTACCCCCAAGGTCCTGTCACTTTTTGGGAAGATATAAGAAAGGCATTCGAACACAGGTTCAAAACCATGGAAGATTGTCAAGATCTTTTGGTCCAATTGGTATAAATGAAGAAAGAAACCTCTAAATCAATGAGAGACTTCATAGCAAGATATAATAGAGTGATAAGAAGAATCCCCGAAGATGTGGTGCCTCCTAAAAATAATTTGAAGAGATTCTTCATCAGTGCCTTACCATCAAAAGTAGGTTTCTTCCTTAGAAGAACCCAACAAAGAACATTGAGGGAAGCTGAGGACCACACGATAGAAACCGATGATGATCTAATCCTGCCCAGTAAAGTGAAAGGACCAAATGGAAAGCAAAAATGTCAGAGTTTAAGGTTAGTCACCATGGACCCAATGTTCCAAAAAATGGAAAATGACTTGGTCTCCTTGAAGAAACCACTCTCCCAAATCACAATACAGAATACTCCAAAGAAACCAAATCCTCCTAAATAGATCAAGGATTTCTCCATCTCCTCATCAAATCACTCTTAAAGCACCACCAGTCAATGTTGTTTGTGACACTAAAGAACCATAAGAGGAGGTGGAAATTGAAGAACTTAGCGAAGATGTGGGTGACGATGAAAACTATCTTGAGGTTGAGGAAGTTGATGGTGATACACACAATGGTCTAATTGAGTACATTGATGATGAAGATGATGATGATGAAGAAGCTCCAAGTTTCTCATGCATATTTTTCACTCGCACATAGTCCAAGAAAGGTGCTCCATCCTCAATGGCTGTGGTAAATAATAATAATAAGAAATAATATTCTCATGTGGAGGTTCCACAAAATAAAATCATCAGCATAGGATCACCGCTACCACCTTCAATGGAGTCGGCTAAAGAAAAATCAGACCCACTGGTTAGAAAGGATCATGTTGCCATACCAAGTAAGTCTTCTAGTCCTTCTCCCAGCTCAAAAGTTACTAAAAATAATTCTCCTTCAAATGTTGTTCCTGCAAAAACATCCAAGGTTTTATCAAAACCTACATCCCCACCTCCTTCCAAGCCAGTTATTTCACCCGTGAAGGAAAATTCAACCCCTAAAACAGAAAAACCTTTGCCATGTAAATATTCTATCATTCTTAGAACCTCTACCTTTCCCACCATAACCACATGTGACTTTGCGGAACATGCAAGCAAAACTAAAGTTAAGCTCTCGAAAATACAATACCTACAAATGCACACTTTGTCTAATTTGATAGGTTCATTGATGTAGTCCATGGTGGTAATCCTATAACCTCATGTCCAAATTCCAAAGGCTTACTCCCCACACCATCCACACCACCTTCTCAAAACATGTTATCCCTCAGTGCCTCCAAAACCAACAAGGTTGAACCTTTCTACTTGTCACTCCTCATTAAAGGCTTCCAACTAAATAATTGCATCATAGATTTTGGAGCCTCAGATAATGTGATTCCTGTCAAAGTTACAAATGCTCTAGGCCTCACCTTGACCCAGAAAATGGCACCTGTTATTCAATGGAATCCAAACAAGTGTCATTGGTAGGAAGAATCAAATATGCATAGGTAGCATTAGCTGATTTTCTAGATAAGAAGGTGCTTTTAACCATCCTGGTGGTGGACATCCTAGCATCCTTTGGCATGTTATTGAGCCAAAGCTTTTGCGAGACTTGGGTGGAGAAATAAAAATGGACTAGTCATCTATAACTATTCTAGTGAAAGGAGAGATGAAGAAGTTGCTTCCAATAAGGAAGATGAAGTTCATAGTGTAAAAGTCTGATGATCCAAAGGAAAACATTCTCTTTCAAGATAGCAAGCTAGGCAACTACTCCCTTACATAAAAAAAATATGAGAACTTTCCACTTTATGGAAGAGGAAGAAGATCAAGTTTGGACTAGGGAATTTGATGGTAGTCATTCCAAAGGCATGTTCGAGAGCAAGCGTGGTGTTGT
Source organism: Taxus wallichiana var. yunnanensis (assembly GCA_018340775.1). Classification (NCBI taxonomy): domain Eukaryota; kingdom Viridiplantae; phylum Streptophyta; class Pinopsida; order Cupressales; family Taxaceae; genus Taxus; species Taxus wallichiana. The sequence goes on from CM031244.1 coordinate 278,798,173, forward strand.
ACACTCCTTTTGATGAATTGTACCCATTTCCTTAAAATTTGTAATTTTATAATCCAAATAACACAGTGGAATATGAAGGTCTCCTCTTAGGCATGGGAATCATAGAATACATGGGAATCAAGAAGTTGAGATGCTAAGGTGATGCAAAGGTGATAGTAAAGAAAGTCTGGCAACAATATCGTGTGAAAAATCCAAGACTCGGCATTATAGAAATAGAGTATCGATTTCATTGAATCTTTCGATGCATTTTCCATTGAAGTTGTCCCAAGAGAAAAGAATGAAAATTTTGATTCTCTTGTAGTTTCGGCTTCCGTAGTGACACATCATCCTTCTTTTGGTAAAGATAAGGTGACCATTGAAATGGTATTCAAGGCTAGTGTACCAGATAATGCAAATCATTGGCAGGTCTTTAATGATGATAACTAGATTCTAGCATTTTTGGAACAAAGGGATAATTTCAATAATCTCTTGTTTGAAGAAAGTAAAAATCCACACCAAGAAGTGGTAACTGAAGAAGAGAAAGAAGGAATTAAAGGGATATATGAAGAAGGAGTGATCAAATTGAAAGGAAACAAAATTCCCAAAGGTCTAGTTTCTCTAGAAGACCTCTTTGACAAACATGATAGATTCATTCAAGAGAAAGCAAAACATTCTTCTTAGTGCCCACCTAATTTTGATAAGGAAAAATCGACACCCTGGAAGAGCCAAGGATGGTCAATATTAGAAAAAAATTCTCACCCAAGGATAAGAGAAGGTTTGTTGTGTTACTTAAGAAATATTCAAATGTTTTGGCCTACTCTTGTGATGAACCGAAATCCTTCCAACTAAAGTAAATGCATCACTTAATTCCTCAAGTAGATACTAAGACATTTAGGAAAAACAAAGGCCATATAACCCAAATATTGTTGATACCATCAAAGAGGAGGTAATGAAGATGCTTAATGCAAGTATTATCTTTCCCATCCATCATTCAACATGGGTGGCCAACATTTTTCCAATGCGGAAGAAGAATGGTGAAATACGAATATGTGTATATTTTTGTAACTTGAACAAGGAATAACTAGAAGACAATTATCCTCTCCCTATCATGGACCACATTTTGAAAGCAGTCACTAGATCTGAAATGCTATCATTTATTGATGGATTCTTAGGGTATAATCAAATCAAAGTGGCAAAGGAGGATCACACCAAGACAGCCTTCACAACACCTTGGGGCACTTTTTCCTATAGCAGAATGCCTTTCGACTTGATCAATGCAGGAGCTACATTTCAAAGGGAAATGGATTTCACATTCAAATATTTAAAACATTATCTTGTCATATATCTTGATGATCTCATGGTGTTTTCAAAGAAGAGGGGAGATCATATCCATCACTTGGAATAGGTACTTGCAAGGTGTAGAAAACATGGCATATCACTAATCCCAAAAAGTGCATTTTTGGAGTTACGGAAGGCAAGTTACTGGGGAACATTGTGAATAAAAATGGAGAAAATATAGATCTTGAGAGATTACGAGCCATTCAAGAATTATCTCTACCCACAAGAAAGAAAGGAGTTTATTCCTTCTTTGAAAAGGTGAATTTTCTTCATCACTTTGTTCCTGAGTTTGTTGAATTGACAAAGCACATCACCACCATGATGAAACCACAAGAAAAATTCAAATGGAACAATGAAGGGAAGGCAGCATTTGAAGATATCAAAAAATCCATTGCTAAGGCTCCAACCCTTGTGTCTCCATATTTTAACAAAGATTTCATCATGTATTGTTATGCATCAGAACATACCCTCTCTATCATTCTTGTTTAGAAGAATGATGAAGGTGTGGAAGAACCTATTGCTTTCATGATTTATCCATTGAAAAACATGAACTAAACTACAACCAATTGGAAAAGCATGCCTATGTAGTGGTCAAGGCTATAAAAAAATTCAGATTTTACATCCTCAACTCTCATATGGTGGTGATGGTACTGGCAGTGCAATCAAGTCCATCTTGACACGGGAGTCCCAGAGCTAAAAGAGGAAATTGGATTGGAAAGACTCAAGAATGTGATTTGGAAATTTTATCCTCCAATATGGTAAGGGGAAATGGATTTTGTAGATTTATTGCTGAAGATGAAACACTCAAGGCTCAACATGGTGAAGAAAATTGTGCTTGCTCAATTTTTTCTGAAAATAATCCACAAGTTCCCTTTGTCACCACTACTGATGAATGGTATGCTGACATTGCCTATTACTTAACGTATGGATAATGCCCTCCTCATCTTGATTATAAGAAAAATAAAACACTCAAGTTGAAGGTAACAAAGTTTGTAATCTAGAATCACACACTTTACAAGAGAGGTTTGGATGGATGCTTCCTCAGGTGTGTAGATAAAGAGCAACAAGAAAAATTTCTTAAAGCATACCATGACCAAGCGTGTGGTGGAAATTTCTCAGTGATGGTCACTACACACAAGATTCTCTAAGGAAGGTATTATTTGCCCACCCTCTTTGCAGACACTTAGGAATGGATTTCCAAATGTGAATCATGCCAATAATTTCTTGGGATACCATAACTTGTTGTACTACCACTCGGCCGCTTTTATTAAAGAACTATTTTAACAAAGGTGGGGACTAGATTTCATTAGTGTTCTAAATCCTCACTCGATCATGTGACACACCTATGTGCTCACAAAGAACAAAGTAATTCACAAAATGGGTAGAAGTCATTATGGCCAAGCAAGCCAACACCGAAACAATATGCAACTTCATCAAGGAGAATATCATAGTATGTTTCGAGTGCCACGAGAAAATTGTAGTAGATAATGCTACCTATTTCTCTTTAAGGGAGTTGACTAAGTTTTGCTAAGGCTTCAAAATATCTTTATCTCATTCATCGACTATTATCCATAGGGAAATGGAAAGGCTGAATCAAGAAACAAGAACATTGTAACCATCATCTATAAACTTGTAGATGAAAACTAAAGGAATTGGCATAGAAAGTTGTAAGATGCATTGTGGGTAGATAGGATCACTCTCAAGAAGGCAATAGGTATGTCACCATTCTAAATGTTGTATGGGGTTGAAGAAAAGATTCCCATCACAATTGAGATTCCAACTCTCAAGCTACTACAAGGAATAGAATATGGTCACTACAAGGATTCCATTGAAAAGACGATCCTCTTTCTTGAGAAGCTAGAAGAAAATAGACTCTGAGTGGTGGACCGTATCAAAGAGCACCAATTAAAAGTAAAGAATATTCTCAACAAGAAAACCAAAGTAAGAGAATTCAAAGTTGGAGACTTTTTCCTGCTTTGGGACAACATAAGGGAACTAAATGGCAGCCATGGAAATTTTGATTCATTATGGCTCAGCCCATTCTAGATTCATGAAGCTTACGGCGAGAATGTTTTTCTACTCTCATATTTGGATGGAATGTCGTTGGAATTACCTCACAATTGAAAATACCTAATATTATATCATCGGTGAAAGCGTGTTGTCCCTTGCCTTGTACCATAGGTGATTTTTAGGTTTGTTTCCCTTTTTGTTGTGTGTCGTGTGTTTCCTTTTTATCATTATGTCTGTGTTTTCCTTCTTTGTTATCCTTCTCTCTTGTAATTATACATGACTCTACAAGACCCATGCATAAGGCACTAATCAATGGATCATATGGTTTAAAATTGAGATTCTTTATTCCTCATGTCATGTCTTCACTACACTCAGTCCATGTCATGTCCCCAAGCTAGAGCCAATTGTTTTCATGCAAATGTGCAACAAGGAAATTAACAATTTCTAAGTATGATAACTATACCCCAGTGTTAATTTTTTCAAGTCTCATCATTCCAAGACACCCCGAGTCTATTCAGTCAAAGTAAGTGATCCCCCAATTAAATTTATCTCATCCCCCTAGGTGATTTAGGAAAGTCCATTCATTCCCCCTAGGTGATTTTAGGAGTTCATTTGCAAGCTACAGGCAATTGTGGGAAGGGCTATCATTGGCCTTCTTAGGGATGGGGCAACCCCATGGAGTAGAGAAGAAGAGACTAAGTTGATGTGGGGGTGATTCAAATTTATTAGGACATCATGGAAATGATTCAAGGAGATTTTGTAAGGGCTCGGAGAAGATGGGGCATTTTCTCCAGAATTAGGGTTCACAAACCTAGTCAGTGCATAGGCCAAAACAATTGGTGACCTTCATAATGTGATTCTAGGAGCTCCAGATGAAGTTGGGAGGAAAAAAAACATCTTTGAAAAGATAATATTAATCCCTACATGATAGTAAACTCATATTTTTCACAACACTTTGGCGCATCAGGTCTATAGGCAGATTTTTCTTAGGTACAAGTGGAGTAATAAATAAAAACTCCACTTTTCAGGGACCAAATGGAATAATCAAGACATGAAAACCCCATCATTGGATTCAAAATGGAATTTATAGTTAGGATCAAATAACATTTTTTCGAAAAAGTCCATCAGGAGCTCAAGTTATCATCATTACAAGTTGTCCTCTTGGAGTAAGTTTAGGACTTAGCCAAATTTTGGGAGGACACGTGTCAGCTTCAGGAGCCTGGCAAGATTTTATGTCCCCAACGTCCCTAAGGGTTAGGTACATAAACCTTGGAAAAATTCACCTAGCCCCCATATTACCTCTGGAACCCTATACAACCATGAGGATTGCAAGTTTAGCCCTCGGATGTAATTTGGAACTCAAATCCCCCATGTCATCGGATCTCCACCATGTGCCTGCTCCATGACCATCATCAAATTTGAAGTCCCTCATGTCTCTCACAGGGGTAGGGACATCAGACCTTGAAAAATAATCCCATCTCTCTAGGAGATATTTTTGTTCACCCATGTGACCCGCTTTCAGCCCCTCAGTGCTTTAAAGTTGATTTTTGAGCACTCACTCCCTGTCATCGAATCAATGCCATGTGTCATCTTCTTACTTACCATGAAAATTGATGTCCCTCACATCCATTTGAGGTGAGGTACGTTAAGGACAATAAAATTCACCCATCCCTCTCTCAGCATGATTTTAAAAATTCAAATATTTACCTGTTTCCCTACTTCTAACTGCTTCCACTCCCGTGCACAACCATACCTCCATTCTTCCTCTACAACCTCCTTGCCATCAATCCACCATTGCTGAACCTCAAACTGGACCTATCACAAAAATAATCTCCTTCACTCCATGAAATCATACAAGTCTCAGAAGGAAGCTTGAGAAAATGAAGAAGGAGAAATGAAGAACAACGAAGAGAATAGTAGAAAATCTCCATAGCCAAAAATGGAGATTCACAAAAATCTTACAAACCAATGCACAAATAAACAAACCATATTTTTATGTTTATTCCTCTATCCAATACCATCAAAAACATACTTTTAAACTCTCCTCTCATGTTACAAATCATTTACAACGAAGAAATCTCCTTTCCGACTCAACAAAGAAAGAATTGGGATTTCTCATCAAACCGGTTGTCGATTGAAGTAAAATTTCACGTGAAGCACCAAGAAAAAAACCCACATCAGAAATATAATTTTTTTGAAAAATGAGGATAAAACAAGACCTGAAATTTTGAGGTCCATTAATGGTTGTTGCGTCCAAAAGCACTTCCAGATCAAAATTTGAAAGTTTAAAATCTCTTGGACTATTAAGTGGATAGTTCTAAAATTTCAGAGGGGCGATATTGGGCAAAAACCCATATCAAAAAAACTTCATTCCATGTCAATCTAACCTCCAAAAGCCAAATTTCTAAAAATAGCTAGTCTTTTGCATAGGGGACTGCTATTTTGGGAAATTCAACAATAGAAGAACTCGCGAAGGAGATGAAGACATTAGAGGTTCAATGCAACTGAGAACTCATCGAAACAGACATTTTTGGAACTTACTAAAAATAGTAAGTGGTCCCACGGACACCTGCTAAAAATAGAAAGTTGATCCAGAAAGAGTGAGGAATGCAAGGAGAAAGGGGAATCAGGGTCACAACATCCAATTGAGGTTCGAGGAAGTTTCCTTTTCATACTTACTAAAAATAGTAAGTTATTATTCTAGGGAAAAACATGAAGCAGAAGTGGATAGGATAGAAGATGGCTTAGCCCTTCACCGTGAGTATGAGATAGAAGATATTGATGTCTTGTACATGGACCTGAATGACTTAAGAACTCGCATGATAGCTAGAGACCGAAAGAATATTGAAGATCAGATATTCACTAGTGTCTTGTTCATTTTTATAGGACACCCAAAGTGTCTTTTAAAAGGCATGAATTGGCCCTAACCTACTCTCACCACTATGAGCCTAAAATATGAACCATCTCGAGCCAACAATGGTACAACAATGGTAGTCATCATCCCTAGAACCATCTCTCTTTCTCTGTAGATACCAACATCACCCAACATGGTCATCATCTCAAAATATATGGCCTTGCATGATTGGGAAACGATGGATGCATATGTGCAAGGGGTTACACTTGGGTCATGGTTGAAAACAAGGATAAATCCCTTAGGATGCCTAAGAATCTTCCAAGGTGTGAGTTCTAAGAAGGATATTTAGATGTCATCACTCTCCTCAGTAGAGTAATGGGTGAAGCAAACATAAGATACTTCCAAGACTGGATGGTAGTTTTCATCTTGACATTGTGATGAAGGAAATCGATAATTGATTAGAGGTAGATAATTAGTGACAATCTCCATCTACAACTTCTCCAAGTACCCATGATGAAGAAGTTTCACATGACTTCTTACTTTTTCTACCTCCTCACTAGCTCAAGATCATTCAAGGGATTGGATCTCACATAAAACATTGCCTCCAAGGTGTCTACATTCAAGAAACTTCCAAGGGTGTTGAAGCTTTACGGATGCATTCACAATGTACATAGTCCAAACTTGGAAGGAGATTTGGAAGCTAGGATTTCATCATAAGCAACATCCTTGATCAAGAAGTATGGCTCTTATTTCATACAATTCTTGACATTCTCCTACCTGTGAGTTGTTGGCTTCAATCAAGTACTGCTAAGGCTACCCAAGTACCTTAGTGACCAAATTGTATTGTTTGAGCTCTACAGATAGATCATTTAGGTGAATAATAGGCTCAAAAGTAGGAGGAAGAATTTGATTCCATTTCCTATCTCTCTTGGGGTATTCACGTGCAAGATCTCAAATGACGATCTCATCTGGAGGTTTCTTTTTCTCATTTGACTTTACATTCCTACGTCATCAGGCCTAATTTTGACATCTGAGAATATCTCAACTCTTTCTATGTCCCAAAATTGCAACACAAGCCGCAAGTTGAGGATTACTTGGGCCAATTTCATGGATGAATTTGAAGTGCGTGAAAAGGATCATATGAGGATGAAAATCGGTGAAATGAAGAAATTTAAGTTCTCCTAGTATGAATATATTTTGTAAGATGATGGGACAGAGATGTATGATTTTGAGTATGTGGCAATCAAGATGTCCCTGTACCCAATCAACTAGTATGTTTGTGAATCAGGGGATATATTAGAGTGGACTGAGAAGGTGGTGAGGAGAATGAGAAATTGGTTTCAGAAGAAGAGAACCATGATCATCCAGTCACGAGGAGTTCCTCTCGAGTCAAAGGCAAGCCTCGCATTAGTCATCTTCAAAATTCATAGAGGTGACTTCCAATTCTAAACACTCTAGAGCAAGTTTGAAAAGGAAGGCCAAAATTGGAAGCTTCTCCTCACGAGAAGACGCCAAAGAAACTTAGAGTAGAAGAAGGCTCATTTGCATCACTGCTAGAAGAAGATTTGATCATAGAAATGTAGGAAGTACATCCCATGACAAAGGCACAAGTGGACGAAGAACACATGGTTTAGGATTCAGTCTTTGAGCCACCATAGGAGGTTTCCCCTCTTGATGACACTCATGCCTCTCTCATTCAGGATTTTCCTCCTCCTTCAGAACAGGGTACCATCGGTGCACCTATCATTGAACCTGAGTCCAATGAGATGTTTCCTTGGATGCAGGAAACAATTTTCCCTGACACCCACACTATGCAACAAGTGGCGGCCCCTGATCTATCAATGATTGTCTCATTAGACAAAGAAAAAGATCAAGGAAGCTCACACATATAGCCTCACAATTCTACAGTGGGGAAATGGGTAATCAATACATCGAAGTAGCTCGGCCCAAAGTAATCAAGCTAGTGGATGAAATGACACCAGCTAACTATGAAATGAGCATAATTCAACTAGGATCGAAACTCATGAAGGGGATTTACACATGTATCGCAATCTTTTGCTCACATGATGGTGAGGAATAAAGAGTATAAGAAGAAGATTGATGAACTGAAAGAGCAAGTGCGAACTCTGTCATTCTATGTGCAACATCTAGTTGACCTTCATACCACGAAAATTCCCATCGAGGAAGTGTTGTCAAAATTTCACCCCCCCAGGGTAAATTTCGATAACATGCATCAGAGTTTTGCAGTTCCAGGCAGGTAGATTGAAACAGGAAAAATCACAAAAAATGGCTAAGTCCTAGTCCTAGGGACAGTCGGGACATTTGGGACGTCAAGGCGCGGATCGGCCGAAAAGCCTCCAGGCGGCCCGCTAGGCATTTGGGACAATCGGGCCAGAAGTACGCGGCGGGCGCGAGAAGCCGATCCGGCCGAAGGAGGAAGAAAAATGACTAACTGCTGAGCGGGAAAGTGGGACAAATGGACGCAATGGACGCGGAAAGCCCGGATCGGCCGAAAAGGAGAACTTTCGCACTAACTGCTTTGGGACATCTGGGACAAAGATACGCGAACCGGCCGGTTCGGCCGAAATGAGCACAAACAGCCCGCTAAGCGAATGGGACATTTGGGCCGCGAGTACGCGAACCGGCCGAACCGGGCGAAAAAGGTCAAGGCAGCCCGAAACAGTTTGGGACATTTGGGACAAATGGACGTGAACCGGCCGGTTCGGCCGAAATCAGCACAAGGAGCACTGGGACATCCGGGACAAAGGGACACGCAGACGCGGATCGCCGAAGGAGCCGAAAACCAATGAGAAGCTGCCACGTGTCCTCACAAGAGAAAGGTCCAAAAAGTCAAAGGGGCGAGTTTTCGAGCACTGATCCGAACCAATGGGATAGTGCCACGTGTCCCAGCTAGGGCCCACAAGGAAATTTCAAAAGATAGCCCGCCGAGAGGTGGAGGAGAGAGAGTTGCTCAGTGAATCAGAGCCTGCCACGTGTCGTCCAGGTGGCGAAGCACGGGAAAATATTTCAAAATCCGTCTTGGTCTGTTCCGTGCCCTAAATCTTCAGATCGTCATATCTTTTGATCCAGAGCTCGATTTGCACGTTCCTTATATCAACGGAAAGCTTGTGAGATTCTCTACACGATTCCAGGGTCAATCTTGCATCTTGGTTTATTTTGGAGAGATAAAATCAAGAAACACCTCTGGCGTGAAATAACAAGCAGAAGTAATGCTTCAACAAACAACTTTAATGCAGCAGACAGTTCGCCGCTTCTGTTAGGCAGCCCACCGTTTTGCCAGGATCCGCCGCTTCTGCCATGATGAGATGAATTAAATGCAGCCTGGAGGTGGTTGGGGTAGATTTTGTTTTCCCTTCTCTCTTTCCTCTCTCATTCTTTCTATATATTGTAAAGAGGAGCTTCTTTTCAAGGTGGAACATTTTTCTGTTTTGCCTCTCCCTTCTTCTCCTCAGGTGAATTTGTGGAGTTCGAACCTTTCATTTGAACTGTAATACTATTCTGCCTCGTGGCATTCTGTAGTGTATTGTATCAATCTTGGGAGCAAGTAATGCATGTCTGTGGATGATTCTCAGCCCTCTCTGTGTTCATTTTTGCATCCTCCTGGTCTTTCACTGCAGTTTTTGTCATCTGTGCATGATCTTATATCACATTCAAATGGTCTGTGTTTACTGGAAAATAGATGTTCTTCATTCCTCGGTGCATCACCTCTATTAGCTTAGATTTATTTTATGCATCTTCTTACCTTGTCTCCTTGGTAGATTAGATTAGTTTTTGAGAAAACCCTCTCGCATATTTTGTGTGCATCCGAAGCAGAGGAATAGGAACTACTTTTCTCTGGAGAATCCTTTCTCATTTTTTCAAGTCCCACACTTGGAGAAAGGATTCAATGTTATGTAAATCACACTGGATGCCAAGTGATCAACCTAGAAACTTGATCTCGCATCCGGGGTGCTGTGATTTTGCATCAACAGAAGTTGTGCCCATTAGTATCTTCAATCCAAAATTCATCGTGAAAGACACACAAGTTCACAATACAAGGCGAGCGAATAATGAATGGATCAACTCAATTTCTGAAAAAGGGAATTTAGTGCTCCAAGAAGTAGTCAAACTCTTTGCTTACATGTGTGCAATAGTAGATAGGACACGGAAACTCAAAGAGGACTTGGAGAAATAAAGGGACTATTGGGAACCTTTGGGCCTAGTAGTAGATGAAATGGGAAACACTTATCGCTAGGAGTTGATCAATAGGAAGATATTTTAAAATCCCTCAAAATACTTGTCATGTGTGTGGGTGCAAGCCTTGGAAATCAGTTTTGAGGAAATCAATAGGGCTATCATAGAGCTGGAGGAAAAAGAGGAACAAGCATACAAATTGCAGGATAGTGTAAATCAGAAAATTCAGAAGCTTGGAGTGCCTACAATGGGTGAAGATACAACTTCCGATGAGTTGATTGGTCCATTTGAAGAACACATCAAGAAAGAGGTAGGAAACCCATCATCCTTCACTAAGGATACCCTCGAATTCCTCTCAGAGATTCGGGCCTCCATTACACTTATCGTAGAGAAACATTCATCATGGTTTGGGAAGTGCAAAGAAATCAATAGTGTGGCTAATGGATGGACAGAAACCTTGAGCTATGTTTTCATTCCTCACGCCGACAAGGTGGAACCTACAGCTGCTCATTTTAGCAAAGATATTGGAGGAATAGAGGCCTTCTCAGGAACGCGAAGTGGAAGCCAGATAGGTATTGAGATCAAATCCACTACAGTGGCTCATCCTTCTACATAATTCTTCTTCTTTCTTCTTCTTCCTCTTCTTTCTCTCTTCTCTTCTCACCCAACGCTCTCTCTCATCAATGTTATATTTTTGTGTTGAGGTTTGCACTTTTTAATATAACTTTAAGTGACTTTAGAAATATAATGTAAACTTTAAGTCTCCTTTTTTTAATAAAAGGGACTTAAATATTTCAATGGAATATGAACATTCTAAAGTCACATTAAATTATTTGAAAATTCATTGGGAATATGAAGATTTTCCTTCTCTTCTATAAATTGTAACAAGCTCCTCATTTGAGTTTCTTCTTAAACTTCTTAATCTTCTTAGACAACTTCTGAAACTTCTTAGATGTTGGAGCTATTTTTGTGAATTCATGAGAGAGATATCCTTGTGAAGAGAGCAAAGAGATAGCAAATTTCTTCCATTTCCCCTACTCAAAAATTGTCTTCTACTTCTATGTTATGTACAATTTCTACTTGAGCTTCAATAAAGGAAGAAGGAATTTTGGCCTTTTTGACTGAGGAGTTTAGTGGTACTTTTTCTCATTAAACGCTATTTGGTCTTGTTGTTGTTATGTAGATTTGTTTTCTTCTAAATTCAAGTGCATGTAATGAAATTTCTAGCTGGTGTATGCAAGTCTCTGATTTTCTACTTGTAGCATTAGTTTTCTCTTTTCTAAATTTCTCACTCCCTTTCCCACTTTCCTAGAAAATTCCTCTCTTGTAGATATATGCAAGATTTTTCCGTAGGGTCAGTGGAGTGCCCCTGTTGGATCCCTAGCCAAAAGGCCACCAGGATAAAACTCACTTTTTACTCATGCATGCACATATGGCAGTTGCACCAATTAAGTAGAGGGACTTAGACTCCCAGAGCGTTGGCAAGATAACCACCAATTTTTCCCCGACAAATTTTCTCGCCAACAGTTTGAAGAAATAGTGAAAAAGGAGTTTCATTCCTTGTTTTTCTAATGTTCAAAACTCTTGTGTTTTTTAGATGAGCACATTACTTCATGATTTATGGTTGTAGAACTTGAGATGAGCTCATTAATCCTTTCCTCTTCAAGGCTTAAGACTGAAACAAATTTCTCTTACTCTTAGTGTGAATCCATAGGCTGAAATGGAAATTATAATCATAAATGATAAAGCTTGAATATTTGGTAGTGGTTATAAAGAATATTTAAGGACTCCAATAATGTTCACACAGGTCTAACATACCTGATAGTGAGTGGGTTATACTACAATAAAAGCATACAACATTGAAGAAATGATTTACAATCAAAGGAACCATTATAAATAATGAGATCATAGGTTATGAACAGTTATGACAGAGTATAAGGGAGTTTAGGAGACCTTACCATCCATAATTTTGACTACAAATAATCTTGAAAGATCCCACAACTATGAATATGCAATCTGAAACATGTCAGTTGTAATGATGACATCTTAAGGTAGTTATTTTTGAAATATTCTCATCTCCTTTGTACAAGTTGTTAAGGGTTTCAAGTGAATAGTCCTTGAATATATGAATTTGAAAATTCATGTGTAGGAGAGTTTTCATAGTCTATAAAAGCTCATTTTTTTACTTGTAACTAGTTGTTGAAGCTTTGGAGATCTTTGTTTTTGCATGGTTAAATTAGATTACTATATGGCAGAGATAGGTGTTCTTAGGGTGAAGAGTATGATATGAAATCAGTATGGAAAGCCATAAGAGTGGGAGAGGGTTATCTTAATGAAGAAGATAACATTAATAAGGGTGAGAAAAATAGCAGATAAGTGCATTGAAAGGAGAATGAAGATGAAATAGGTTGTGAAGAAATGAAGATTTTATTATTAAGACAAGTTTGATAATGAATCAATAATCTCAGGTTGAGTGAAGAGGAATGTGCATAAGAATGAAGTTTTGATAACCATGCTTTGAAGGAGCTTGAATTCATGAAACATAGAAGGACTAAGGTGAACATCATGACTGAAATACTACAGCAGGTTGAACACATGTGAAGTAGGTGCTTGGTTGTGTGATTCAATGAGTGAGAGCATGATATGAAAGTGTGGGTAAAAAGATATTTGTCTAAAATTGACTTGCGATTGATTATGTGATTACAAGATAAGTGAGTTATGGGAGAACTAAGAAGAAGAATGAGTTTATCTAGAGGTCACAATATGTTGTGTAAGACAAAAAAATTAGAGTGATCAAAACCTTGCATAAGTCTAAGTAGCAACTTAGAAAATAGGGAGTTGAAGCTTCCTTGTAAGTTGAAGCTTACAAAAGGTCAGTAGGTGTTTGACTGAATTTGGGATTTGAAGCTTCCATGTAAGTAGAAGCTTTTAAAGATCAAGTAGTTTCTTGGTTAAATTTTAGAGTTGTAGCTCCATGTTGAGTTGATGCTCAACTGTGAGATCATTGTAATCTTTATAAGACATTCTTTTCCAAGTTAGTGCTTTGATTTCAATGGGTTTTTCTCCCTTGAAGGGTTTCCCACATTAAATTTTGTCTCTCTGTGTTTTCTCTCATGTTGACTACTTGTGAATTTTGGTTTGGTTTAAATGTTACAATTTAAGTGAATTGAATTAGTTGTTAAATTTTGGATCGACACTAATTCACCCCCCTCTCGATATCCTAATTTTTAACATCCTCTTGAAAAATGAAAACTTTTGACATTGAACAATCATATGATGAGGATACTAATTTTGATCAAGAATAGCTAGATAAACTCACTAATTTTTTTGTACTTTACTTGACCACCATTCACATATTTTGATGTCCTAATTTCCCTATGCACTACCAAACATGCTCAAGATACTACTCTCAACTTCTCATGGGTTCTTCCTCGATTTTCATGGCCTCCACGCAACCCCTTAACATTCCTACTTCCATTGCTACAACTACCACTCCCCTCATTACTCCTAATACCTCCAACACACAACTTGGTTCCTCTTTAGGCACCCATGACCTAGCTTCTTTATACCAGGACCTGAAAATCCAAATCCGTCAACTACAACAAGCCTACTTCACATTCCTCTCCATCTCTTAATTCCTCACTTCTCCTTCACAACCCTTTTACACCCACCATATCCTCTCATCCACTACCTCATAATTTCATTGTACCCAATCTTCCTACCTTCAATGGCCATGGTGACCCTCAGGAGCATCTTTGATCTTTTCATGTGGCATGTCTTGATTATGTGGATGATTTTACATTACTAGCTAAACTATTTCCTAGAAGCTTACAAGATTATGTTATGTGTTGGTTCTATGATCTACCTATTCACTTGGTAACTTATTTTACAAACTTATCCAATGTTTTCCTTGCATAATTTTCTATCAATATCAATATTAATATCTCTTATGCTCAACTTTAACAAATTAAACAAGGATATAATGATCATCTAACAGACTATGTTTTGCATTATAAAAATAACCTTGCTAGGATGACTAATGTACTAGTTGACTCTGAATTACAAGATCTCTTTATTCAAAGTCTCCTACCTCCACTACAAGAGATTGTCATCTTTGATAATTCTCCCTTCATTGGTCAACTATGCCATACACTTAAATTACACAAAGGAAAACTCTTATCTATGGGAAAGCTGAAATACTATGATACTTATTCATCGTCATCTTCCAATTGGTTTTAAGAAAAATCTACTTTCAAACCATCTCCTAATCCCATTGAAGATAAAACAACTGTTAACATTGTTCTACACCGACAAGCTTCAATTGCAGGCCACACGGCATAATTTTACTAAGTTACCTTACGCACCTTGACTTCTCCTATTGCAGCTTATCGAAAGCAATCTTATCACTCTCCCACCGCCACTCAATCTTGATCCTTCTCACCCACGTGGATGTAACTATGATGAAAATTTTCACTGTGACTACCACCAATGCATTGGGCATCACACTAATCACTACTTTAAGCTTAAACATCTAATTCAAGATCTTATTGATAATAATGCAATCGAGCTCCTAAGCCATCTCAAGTCAATTCGGTCAATGATAATGAAAATATTTAATGACCATCTACCAAATCATGACAAGAAAGCTACCGATTCTTATGCAAATTATACATATCTTGTTGTTCCTTCTACTTCATCGGTCCCTCTTGACTTTCTTGTTTCTTATGTTGATGTGTCACCACCTGTTATCACATTCTCAGATCATGATTATCACATTACATTTACTTTTGATTCATTACATATCAATGCTTCTATTGGTTCTTATACCATTAACAATACTATGGTATATCCATCAACTTATTACTAATGCATGCTCTGTGGCACTTCTTTTAGCTATCAAATGTCTAACATCTCTAATCACATTTCTAGTTCCTAATTCTTATGGTCATGTCATACTTCCTATCACAGTTGGGTCTCTTACTATATTTACACCCTTCTTAGTTACCTCTAAAATTGGAAGTTGTGACATGCTCTTAGGTATCCCTTGGCTCCACACTACTCAAGCCATCCCCTCTATGCATCACTTATGTCTCAAGTTCATCCATAACAAACAAATTTTCACTATTAAAGGTATTCCACCACACACACCATTGCCTTGGCCCACTCTTGTTGATATTTATGCACCAGTCATGGCATCTAGGTCTCTTATACTTCTCAAGTCTAAATTTACTTCTGCACCTAGCTCTCATATTCACACATGGCTTATCTCACCACCTTTTCATCACAATTATTCCATTAGTCCACCTCATTGACCTAAGTCCCCATTTTGGGAATCCCATTCTCATAAGCATTCTCCACCTTCTTTTCCTCATCGACCCATTAGTCCACCTCATCAGCCTAAGTCCCCCACTTGGGAAGCCCCTTCCTATAGGTGTTCTCCACCTCCTTCACCACATCAATCTCCTTCATGTGCACATAGTTACTCTCCCACACCACCACCTTTAGATCATGGTTACATGCCTTTATCTCCTTGGCTACCAGGTGGAGGGCCCTTCCCCTTCACTATCGTTAGATAGTCTTCTATATCTTAGAAACTTAGGAGGCATCACACTTTCTTCCCCCTTCTAGCATTATCAATTTGTCTCTAGTCTCTACTACCACACTTCATGATCCACTCTTCATGATTAATCTCTCTCAACACTCCAACATGTTTGGTATACACATTACATTTTCATTACCCATTGACGCACTCTAGTGTTACAGTTTTCACTTGATTGTTGAGGGCATACTTCATCTATAAACCTCACATTATCTACACACATCATGCTCTATGCTTCATGATACATCTTTCTAGCATCTTTTCTCATGTGCTACGCTAATTTTCTGATGACGCGCTCTTGTTTTATGGTTCATTCTTAATCATTAACGGAGCATTTATAAATGAACATCATCTCATGCACATCCACTATGGGGAAACACTAATCCTATCATCATCACACCTTGCATTTCACACCATCACACTCATGCAGCATTTACATATCTTGGTTGCATTTACTCTTGTTAGCTTATTCTACTTATATGTCACACTTTGCTTACTATGCTAGACAGATACTCAGTATGTCATTATCTTTATCATATACACATGCACATTCACTTGGTCTCTGAAAGTAAATGCATATCTCTTACATATCCTTAAACAACGTATGATGCTCGACACTAAATACCTTGTCAGTCCTATCGAGGCTCCTAGGGGAATCTACCTTGACTACTCTCACACACTATAGGTTTTATTGTTTCATCATCTACTACTTCTTCTACTTTCTAGCAATTGCATTTCATTGATATATGCACACTTTGATATACTATTTATATTTCTAACATGATAACAAGTGTTTCTTGTGTATCATTTACCTTTCAGATTGCATACAACCATGGTTATCTTATACATTTTACTCATTATTTTTATTTTTTGTGGGCTATGACATATGTCTTATGTGATCATTGTATGGTTTTGGCCGCTTTGGCCCTAATTTTCTTGTGATATTGTGAGCGATGTCCCATGTATGAAACCCACTTTTCATGTTCCATCTTGTCTTCTTAGTTTCTTGTTACATTGTCTTCTATTACATGTAATCTTTGTTTACACTAACACATCTTACTAGCCTCTCTCATTCTCATGTGTAGTGCCCACTTCCCTTTGACACTTTTAGATATTGATCTTGATATTGTTGATCTTATTATGGACACTATTATGTTTTGTTTTAGTATGATGGTTAGATGTTAGATCATAGATTATTATTGATCTGGATTCAGTTATTATGCATGATGGTTACTAGAGACATTTTTATATGTGGATGATGATATACTAGTTTGACATGGACATATTATAGATGTTGATTTGGACATGTGACATTGGATATTTTTAGTAGACCTAGTATGGAAGATTATTGATGATGATATAGTTGATTAATTAATTGAAAATAATAATATTGAATCCTTGATGTTGTTGTGATTCATGTGTTTAGATGATCTTGACATGTTGTTTATATCATTTTGGATGTTCTGATATGGCCACGAGGCCGAAGGAGGTATTTTTGTTTTACAAGTTAAATATCACAACAATGTTGGGGGACTGGAGACTAACCATATTGAAATTCTGGGTGAATTCAACAAGGTCACCATGGCAACTGTTGTGTGTGTGTGTGTGTTGTATTTTTGTTAGGGATTTCCATTATTTGTGACCATGGGGTTTTATGTTTTGATTAATGTGGTTTCTTTATTAGTGTTGCATGTGTTTATTTTGTGATGTGTTACCCCTTTTCATTAGTTATTATATATGTTGTATTAATGTTGTGAATAATCATGTGTTAAAATAAATAAATCAATATGTCATAAGAATGTAATTAATGAAGTTGTTGATCTTAAATGTAATGTTGTAAGAAATGTGTAAGAAGATGTAAGATAATGTAAGATAGATTTTGGAGTGTGAAACACTTCATCCTTTTGGGAAATTCAAATTTGTCCTTGGAGGCTATATTTGGAGGCTTGTGGGACAAGTTAAACTTGTCCCACACCTCTTAAAATTATTCACCAACCATACCTATGGTTTGGAGGTTAAATTTAGACCTTTTTAATGCATTTTGAAATGACTATTTGTAAGTTTTAATTGCACTTCTCTTACATGTTTTAAATTCAGTCCTTTTGGAGTATGGGTTATTTTGGAGTGTGTAAGTAAATTTGTCATTTTTATTTATTGTGTTTAGGTGCATGATGTTGATTTTGTCTTGGGGTTGAGGAAGAATGATGTGGCATCCCACATGGATCCACATCATCCTCTTCTCTTCCCTCTCCTTTAAAAATTTGAATTTCTTGCTTATTGTGGTTGTTGAAACTTTGTTTTCCTCTTGGGGGCAAATTTTGCTTGCTGTTTTGGGAGCTTGTTGTGGAAGGAGTTTGGAGTCATTTTGCATGCTTGAGCATTTCTGATTTTGAGACTACATTTGGCATTTGGAAAGCTTGTGGATCTTGGAACAAACTCCATTATGGAGAGGTAGGAACTTGAGCCTTTTTATAAAATGTTTTATTCACTTGCATGCATGTATGAAATGGTGAATATGTTATGTGTTGTTGGCTGGTTGGGTAGACTGCTTAGGATATGGTGTAGGAGAAGGCTATGGGGATTTCATATGGGGGGCATAAGGGAATGCCAATGGCATCATTTTTATTTTGGAGGGAGTTTGGGATTGGGATCCACCATGGAAAAGAAATAGCTTTCATTTCTTACTCTTGGGGGGCATAAGGGAGAAACGTTTTAGGGGCATAAGGAGGGGTTGGGAGGCATAAGGTTTATGGGATATGATATGTTATATTGGTGGTATGATTATTGGTGGATGCCAATTTCCAAATTAGGAGGCATACGTGGCTTCCCCATAGTTCCTTGCTCTTGTTGGCTTGCTTGATCAAGCCTAAGTTTTGTGTGTATGTTTTCCAATGCAGTTGTGAACTGTTGTTTTGGTTTGGACTATGTTTCTTATTATTTTATGCATGTGAAAGAATATTGCATGTTTTTTGTGGAAACCTTGTTCAGTGAGGTTATTATCATCTTCTATTTCAATATGGTTGGGGCTCGGGGGCCAATGAGGAAGGATGGATTCTCCCTTCTCATTGGATGTCTTGGTTGGGTGGAGAGTGTTGCCTTTCCCCCTTCCTTGTTGTGATCAAGATGAAAATATGGAGAAACTAGCATGCTGCTATTTTGGAGCAAGAGGAATATAGTTTGACAGTCCCTTCTTTTGTGCAAGTTCATTATAACCCTTCCCACTTGAAGTGGATGAATTGTATAGTATTTGTAATGTGAAACCATTGGCATTGATAATGGAAGATTGAAATTGACATTGTGAAATGTAAAGGAGATTCATTTTACTCTCTGTTTTGGAAAAGAAATGTAAAATATGTTATATGCATTGTATTTTATATTTTAGAAATCAAATGGAAAAGAGAAGATTGTAAAGTTGTATTAGAAAGGAATAAAGGATTGCATTAGTTTTCAAAATTACACTATGTATTGAATGTGTTTTATTATTATTGAAGATTGAAATTCTGTGTTTGTAAAGAAGAATGCGTATGAAGGAAAGGGCAGTGTTTTGTTCTCTTGAAATGAGTTGAATTTGGAAATCAGGATTTGTATAATTGCTATTGAATAGTTGATTGAATCAATTAAATGCATTAGATTAGAAAGGAAATGAATTCTCACACTTGGAGGTTGGAAAAATGTTTAAGTACCTTTAATGTTGTTCTCTGTTATATTTTCCAAACCTGGCAATCAATTTATCAATGAAATGAGTAGTTCAAACTTGCACAAAGCAATAAGATATGAAACATTGAAATTCAGGCTTAGTAAGTCCTAAGGAATTTAAATTGACCCTAACATTTAAGAAAGAACCTTCAAAACTTTATAAAATCCAATTTGAAACTTGCACAGTTGTTTTTCTAGTCTATTGTTGGAAAAATACAACCTTGAATAAATTGAACAATTTTACTCTCCGAAAACACTCTAAAACCTCCCTAGGTCAACCCTCCATGTCTGTTTGACATGTTGAGTGAGGAGGAGATCTAATTTAACCAAATTGAGAAGTTGAAAACTGTCAGTTCACTAATTAAAACCCTGCAGATTGGTTTCTCAAAATTGACCTCTCAAACTTCATCAATTTCCAAAATTGATGACTCCTGTGTAAAGAGGGCATCGAGAGATTTTGAAAAGTCCTCATTTTCCCAAATCTAAGCTTCCTATCAAAAGTTATGGCCATTTGAAGTTTTTACTTCAAATTGGCATTCAAAAAAAAAAAAAAAAATCTAACTGTTAGAAAAATTTAAATTTCAACTTTGGAAAAATTTCCTAAAAAGTCCACGGCCCCGCCATCCCTCAACCAATCGGGATCTACCACATGGCACCTCGGTGGGGTGGACCAAATTTTTAACTTGTCTTTTTGAAAATTTTCACCTGGGAAAATTTTCCCACTTTGCCCCACATCCCCGCTAACCCACAACCAATCACATGCCGACATGTGGCTCGACGGATGCGCAGGAGAATTTTGAAAGTTTAACTTATAGTTATTCCCTACAAATTTTTCCTTTTTCCTCTGTCAGTCCATAGCCAATCAAAGGGTGCCACGTGTCCTCTTGGGGCTACGGCAGAGGCACGGTTCCTTTTTTCCCTTAGCCCTTTTGAAAAAAAAATTGGAAAATTTTCATCGTTAGCGGCCTTGACCTATGGCCCCCACAGGCTACCACATGGTAGCTTTGGGTTCTCACAGAGGGGGCGTCCCCTTTGTATTTATTTTGTTTTGGTTGGGAAAATTTCTGAGAAATTCCCCACGGCCTGTAACTCTACCTTCCCCTCAAATTTTCCTTCTTCCATGGGCACGCAGACCCACGCATCCCCTTTTTCCTTTTTGCCTCCTTTCGATAATTCACCAATCTCCCTATCGCTCTGCCAATCCCTTACCGCTTTCCCGCTTGAACCTGGGCGCGACGCGTGTCCACTAGGGGCCCGTGGAGGCATGGGAGGATTTGTGACTTTATGCCGCACTGTGGCAAAATTTCCTAAGCTGCCCCATGATCTCGCCGACTGCTCAAGGCACCTTCCCCACCTCTTGACATGTGTCCCCTAGGGGAAAATTTTACCCTAGAACTCGCCTAGCCATATCTTGAGTTCTATAAGGAGTTAGGAGGACTTCTTTATATCACCAAAAAGGTGAGAAAATTTCCTATCCATTGGGAATGGTTTAGGGAAATTTTGGAAGTGTTAATGATGATAAAAATCTTGTTGAAACTTAAAGACTACTATAAAGTTGGTATGCGGGTAAATTCCTCCTTGAACCTTACTGAAACACCTAACCCTAAAGTTGGAACCTTGTGAACTTGATATTAGTTAATGAAGGAAAACATATATTGTAGTATATTGGTATGGTTCCGTAACCTCGTTAGTGAAAATCGATGTCTTGTAACCTAGTTGTAGACACTTCAAAAAAATTATCCCCTAATTTTCTAGCTAACCCTAGGTTGTTTCTTGGGTCTCAAGTGGTTGTTTAATCGGGCACTACATCATGTGCCTTTATTTCTACCATACACATCATCTACCCCCGTAGGTATCTCCATTTCAGATATGTATATCATATCAGGGTCCTCTCCTTTGGACCACATTCTCTTATAGTCGTCGCATGCACTTCAAATGAGGGGGTCATCTATGGGGTGAAAAAATCACCCCTCTGAAGCTTAGAGCTATAATACGAGATCAACACAAGATAGAATCAAAGACATGAATACAAATCACATAATGGTCTAAAATTATACTTGGACCTCACACACAAACTGGACACTAGCACCTAGTAGAAGATAGTAGTGCCTAGCGCTTGTGTCCTCCCCAGCGCTAATGTCTGGGGAAGAAACGGTCAATTTCTCATATCAACACAATCTTCAGTAGTTTTCAAAATAGTTCTACAATATATGACACTTGCCTCCAGCTTATAGAATTTACCTTATCAAGACATTTTAATTAGATGGGACATACCATCTACAATGTTGCTTATTTGATAAGCGTTATGGAAGGAGATAAAAACTATACCTCTCTCCCCAACACTCTTATCTTGGCATGAGATCTCCCAAAAACTCACACTTGTCGTGAGATCACCCAAAAAACTCACTCTTGGCATGATTTCACCAAAAAACTCTCTCTTGGCATGAGATCACCCAAAAACCTCACCATTCAGTAAGAAATCCAGAAACTCCAAGTAAATAAGGACAATTTTCTATCTCTTACACTCTTATACATTAGGTGCACACTTTCCTTTTACATACTTTCATGTTTTTACGTACTTATACAAATTCTTTACTTTGATTTCTCGTATACAAAACTTTGACTACTTTTTCACTCTTCTTTTGTAGGTCCATCCTTAATACACAACAAGGAGTATATCACATCAGTAAAAACATCACACTACTATGCATATGCTTCACCCTTTGGGTCCACTTCCCTTTCCTAGTCTTCACGTTTCACATTGTGATCACTCCATGATTCACTTGCCCACTCGACATGCTATCGGTTACACACTTCTCTACAAGGTTACAAGGTATGCATCTTCTATCTACTTTATACTATCAATTATTCACTCAATAGCATAATGTGGGGGGGAAATGTAGACATAAAATCTATGGACTTAGGTACATTTCTAGGTCCTAAAATCATGCTAGCATTTACATGATTCCGAAGTAAGAAAACTAGTGATTGGAAACTCCCTTTAACCTTTTGCTTTGTCTTTTGTACTTTTATTAGCTTTATACATCTTGCACTCTTGTCTTCATTTGATTGTTTTATCTTTCTATGGCCTCGAACACTAGTTCCAATTACTCTTGTCCTTTTTACCTTTTTCTTATCCTTTTGGACCCCTTTCACTTCTTAATTACTTTTTACTACTTTGGGTTGGCCTTCCAGTTGTCAATTATGAAATTCAAATAAGGGAATCATATAGATACACACAGCTATGTTTTCAAAAGAATGAATCAAGCACTAAGCATTACATACTATCACCTAAGCTTACATCTAAAGGAATAAGAGCGTCAAAATCATCCATCTAACAACTCATTTAAGGGAAAATTGATGCATTCTTTTTCCTACACAATATAGGAGGGGAATTTTATTATATTCCATCACACACATTTTATACATTTTCTACATTCTAGATCTAGTTTGCTATCATTGTGTCACTTGCACAAGGGCATCCTAGGGCATCATTACACACACTCTCACACATAAATACATGGATTTTGAGATGTAGTGCAACGCTCATTCATAAGTTCACTCTTCGGATGACCGTCGGGGTCATTCTGACTCCCCATTCTACATTTTCCTTTTAGGTTTGATGTAGTTTATGGGTATGTGCAAGTGAACTTCTTTCTTGCAAGTTATAGGTACATTCACAGATCAAACAAAGAATCCAGAGTGACAGATAAGAAAGGATAGTGAACATCATAGGGACCTAAAAGAACCAAATCCGTAGCATCTACCTGGACACCAACACCCAAATCGAAACACTAGTGTCGTGTACTCGTGTTGTCTCCCATACACTTTTGTCCTATGTAGTTTCAAAGTCTAGAACCCTCACCGAGCCTCTATGACACTCTTCTCAATTTGTTCCAGTATTTCACTTGCCAAGATTTCTTCCAAATTGCTCAAAATCATTTATGTCTCTTTATCTCCCTCTCTTGATTAGGGTTTCACATTTATATGTTTGTTTGTTTGTGTCTTCACTGTATATTAGCATTTTTACATCATTCATTACAATAATTACTTTGCAATTATATTTAATTCAATTTATATTAAATAAAATATCTTGACTTGCTCATGGAAATAGATTATCAACATGAGACTTTACATTCCTTTAAAATCATCAAACAATCTACTACTTTCTTACATACCTTCAAATCTCCTTGAAGCATCTTTCATGACATTCCATCATTCTTGTAACCTTCTTAGATCCTCAAATCACTCATATTGCACAAGAACATATTGGTCTTATTAG
Organism: Taxus wallichiana var. yunnanensis; assembly: GCA_018340775.1. Classification (NCBI taxonomy): domain Eukaryota; kingdom Viridiplantae; phylum Streptophyta; class Pinopsida; order Cupressales; family Taxaceae; genus Taxus; species Taxus wallichiana. The sequence continues at coordinate 278,822,125 of CM031244.1, forward strand.
ACCAATTCAAGAGATATAGGCTTATATTGATCTCTAGACACAATTATGGCTTAGCAATCAATATTTACCTGTCTACAATGACATCCATACCTTTATACCAAGAACATACCTTCAAAGATGACAAATATACCTCACATCATCATGATTAGATCTCTAACATGGTTCCAACCAACTTGCATCACCTCCTCGAGATCCTTTTAATACTCAATATATGATAATAACTTCAAAAGAGATCAATTATACATTTAATAACATGCTAAACAATGTTACCAATCCTATAAGACCTTTTCAACATATTTCAAGATGTTCATAGTGCCTTGACTTTCTTACTTGTTGTGTTAACACATGCTTACTACATACCTTCATGGATTATTCATGTCTATAGTACTTATAAGCTTAAAAACATTATGCTTTTCATGAATATGAAGTATTCAACTCTCAAACACTCAATAAGCATCCTAAAAATCCCTATTTCACTACTCAGACCTATATACTCAAATTTTATGCTCAAGAAGCATCATGCTCATGAATCACTTGACACTTCATGCTTGAACTTCCAAAACTTAGTAGAAACATCCAATATGAAAGGAAATTTCTTCAAGGGTCTTCAACCATACTTAATAACTAATTTAATTTTACTATCACAAGGCTAATTAGTTCTTCCCATAGCTCACATATTCCATCATGAGCAACACAGACCCAGATGAGGTCTTAAGACACTTCAATCATACATGGTTAATCGTGTTGGAATAACATAGATATAAATATAATCTTGAAACTTACTTTTAAGCTCCAATGTACATTCCACAAACCTTCAAACATCCTACATATAATTAATACATCCTTCAAAGAAAGATAACCTTATGAAAAAGACCGAATACCTTGCAACATACCTCATGCATGAAGAACACCGCATCTTCATTTCATCCACTCACGCTCCCCTATCTTCATGATTCATAAAAGTGTTTAATTTCTCTAAGAATATTATTATAGATACTATAAGTTATAGGATTCTAGAACAATATCTTGAGAAGATTCATAGACCTCTTTGCACCCTGTGACTCAACATTTTCATCCTTATTTAGATCATCAACTTGTGGACATCCTATTGGCATGTGATTATGAGTTTTCATTGATGTAAAAGGAACATTAATGAAAAAATAGGAGCAAGAGAGATCTTAGAATGAGGTTGACAAGGCCAGAACAAGGCATGGTCATGAGAACACCTGATCAAGCACTAACTTCTTGAGCAACTAGCGAATGATAGGTACAAGCAAGGTGATGAAGTGAGATAATACTAGTATGATTTCATACATGTTTTATCATGTATATAATGTGGAAATAAGGTCATAAGGATGAATACATGGGTATATAAGAGGAATTGATCAAACTAACTCAATTTAATAGGCTTAATCCCTAGGCCTAGGTACTTAAGTGACCTGGAAAGGTGAAGTGAAGGCATTAGGAAGTTGGTAAATCATGGTAGAGGATTGATACATAAGATTTTACATGGTTAAGGGACTACATTTTGAAGAACAAGATAGACATGATAAGTTACAATGCAAATTATCTCAATTTGGCCTAGTTCAAGGACCTAGCATGAGGGTATGAAGCAAAAAAAGCTATATCAGAAATTTTAAGCATGGAAAGTGTGTAGGGACATTTTCAAGAGTTCTCATATGAAGCTATAGGTCATAAATCAACACTTAAAGTCCTATTTAGGTTCATTAGTATGACTACCCTTCAAGATAAACAATTTTAGCATGCATAAATGAGTTTTTTCAAGAATTTACAAGTACATTTATGATAAATTATCCATTAGAGATCACGAGGAGGTATTAATTAAGGTGTGGACCAAAATTAAGGACCAGAGGATGATTTTTTTGCAAGATATTGTAATTTTACCAAAATTGGGTTAAGCAAGGTATGCCAAAATAGTGCCCTGACTTCTTAACATTTAATATAAATTAAAAATATTTATTTAGATAAATCATAAGAGACATTTTTGAAAATAATAGGGATACAAATATTATGGAAAAATTCTAAAATCAAAAGGATGAAGGACAAGAAAGATCTATCCATTTTTCTAGCACTATCTAAAACCCTCCTAAACCCCAGTTGAAAGTGGTATGGAGAAAATACTTGGTTATGCCTCCAAATGAAATTTTTTTCCTAGAAATTAATTTGAGTGTGTATATAAATAATTATACATCATGTTCATGTTGATTTGAGTCTATGACACATGGTGGGCCCCATAATAAAACATTTTTTTGTGAAGAATTCAGTGTAGAGACAAAAATTACAAAGTAACCCATGCTCAATTTTTGTTGAAGGATTTTCGGGATGTGATCTTGATGTTCATAAATTCATATGGGTTGGTCCTTTGTAAAAAAATTATGATACATGTGCATTTTCATTCCTACCACCAAGAAAGCCTAGAATGCAAGACTAATCATGAAGGTATAAAGAGAAACATGGTGATTTGCATAATAAAGTGATTGTTTTTGATCTTGAATAGCATGAAGGTGTCCCATATGATCAAATCATTTACTCTTTTTAATGAGGTTATTTCATGCATAATTTTGAGTGATCCAAAACTACCCTTTTGAGCTAGTGAAGAAGCTTGTTGCTACATGTGAGTAGATGAAGTTTTGTTCAAACAAGGTATGCCTCTAAATGCTTGTACAAGTTGTTTGTGATTCCTTGAACTGTTCAAAGTGTTAGTTGATCTTGGAGAGAAATTTTAATATGTTTGAACATGAGGAGCCAAGACTGGTTCTTGAGAACACTAGAACCCAGTTAGACTAGTTTGAGGAATTGGAGCCATGTGATGATCATTTCTATTTTTTAAAGATTTATTTTAAATTGACGTGAAAAAAAAAATCATGAGATTCATGATGATGTATGATAGGTATTTGAATGACAAGGTTTAGTGCTCCAAATAACAAGATCTTGAAGACTTTTTTTTGTGAATGGAAAATCACAACTACCTTGATCAAATCAAGTATATCATGGCATGAATGAAGAAGGTGTTAATTGCTCCAAGCCTCAAAGGCAGACTAGAGATAAAATGAAACTCTCCAAAATATTTTTTGTACCTTGAACCTACACAAATCAATTTCAAAGAGCACACACCATGACTACAATTTTTGATACCTCTATGACAAATTTTGAAGCTTAAATGTAAGTTAAAGGAGAAATAGCAAGTTAAGAAGGATTTGAAGAGGTTACATAGAAAAATGATGTTTTTGTAACTTACATGCATGCATATCACACTTTTCCTAATTCATATCATTTATAAGACAAATAAAACTCACAAAAAGGGAAGAATACAAGATGTGACATGGCAGTTACAAAATAATATGTTAGATGTCGATTTTAGTGTAAGAATAATCTTTTCAAATTGCAATGAGTTAAGGAGTTATTTTGTGATCTAAATGAAGGTTAAAACTTCCATGATAGGTTGTGTAAGTTTTGCACATGTAACTTATATGTAATAATGTGTAATCATTGCATGAGGATAGTTTGTATGATGTCATCTTCCTCTTCCCAATTCGAGTTGTAGAGTGAATTTGAAGAGTTCCTTTTTGTAAGGTGAAGTGCAAGATTCCTTCAAGTGATCTGATTTGATGATTGGAATATCTGATTGTGTGTATGAATTTTTTTATTGAAAAATATACCATTGAAGGTGCAGTAAGAGGATGAAAATCAAAGGATGTACCTAATGCATTAAGGACTGAAATTTTGCAGCAATTGTAGACATGAAAGAGATGATGTTTGATAGGGATATATGATATGAGAAGCAACATGAAATGTGTATGAAATGGAATATTTTAGTGAGGTACTTTCATCGATGAAGGAGAGTGAGAAGATAAGAAGTTGAGTTGAAGAAGTGATCATAATTTGTTGTGAGAGACAACACAAGAAAAGTGATCAAAACATTGTGAAGAAGTCTAAGTGGATGTTTAACACACAGGGAGTTGATGTTTCCTTGTAAGTGGTAGCTTACAGAAGATCAAGTTGAAGCTTGGTTGAAGTGTTGGGAGTTGAAGCTTCCATGCAAGTAGAATCTTGCTAAAGGTTAAGTGGCAACTTGACTAAAGTATTGGAGTTAATGCTCCAAGTTGAGTGGATGTTCAACATGAAATCATTATAACATTTACAGGACATTTTTGTCCAAGCTAGTTCTTTAGTTTCAATGGGTTTTTCTCCTTGAATGGTTTCCCACATTAAATCTTGTCTCTCTATGTGTGTTCTCTTGTTTATAGCTTGTGAATGATTTTTTGGTTTCATCATAACTAAGTTAAGGAAATTGAATTGTATGTCAAAAGTTATATAAGCACTAATTTATCTCATCTATAAGTTCCTAAAATTTCCAATACATCCTTTATTTTCTCCAAAAACTTTCTTGGTTTGATTATTTTGACTTACTTTTGGTTCCCATGCATTATCTTTCCTCTTCTCTTGTACTCCAAGAGCCTGAAACCTCGTGTTTTGTCTTGAAGGACCGTGAAAACAAAATTTTGCAATGTGACCAGTATGATTATAATTCTAACACACAATTTCATTCATACCTCTTGATTGATATGAGTTGAAACTCCTTCCATAATTCCATGATCCCTCACACTTAGATATCCTTCTACATTCTTTAGCCCTATGACCAAAATCATTGCAACTATAACAATAACCATTAAAGGAATTTTCATACCTTGAAGCATTTGGTTGTCTCACAGACCTTGTCTTCTCATTTTCCTTGAAGTTGTTCTCTGTTTGTTCTCCCTTGTAACTTGGACCAATAACCTACTTACTTTGAGTGACATCTTCTTAAATCACCTCTTTACCTTTTAGATTCTCCTTGAATGCTAGACTAGTCTTGTTACCTGCATACTTTTAAATTCCTAAGAGATCATCTAGATCCTTGGAGCTCTTCTCAAATATTTCAAATGATCTTGCCTTACCAGCAGCTTTAGACAACCATGCCCTTAAAGATATAGCTTCTTTTTCAAGTCCGGTGCACTCTTCATCCTTGGTTTTTAGGCTTGTAGCAATAATATCCATTTGTGCCTCTAACTATTTGATGATTTTATCATACTAATTAGTTTCATTATGATGATTCTCCTCAAGAACATAAATATTTTCTTCATACTCTTTGATGTGTGCCTTGATTTTCTTGATCCTCTTCTTTTCATTCTTTAATTCTTCTTTAATAAACATCAGCGCAATTTCAAGATTGGCTCCTTTTTTTTTAATGCATACATAAGCCACCACCACCATAGATGGAACCTTCATTCTTAGAACTCCCAACACCCTTGGCTATGAAAATAAATTCATTTCCAACATCTTCATGCTCAGATTCATATTTAGAATTAGAAACACCAGCTTCACTACTTACCTCTAATGAGCTAAAATCTTCCTTGGAGTAGAATATCTTCTTGTAATTATTATTTTCAAACTTTCTAAACTCATTCTTACTCTTATATAACCTGTGGGACTTATTTTCATCATCATCATCATCATCATTCTCCTTTCCCTTATTCTTGTGAGGACACTTGTTTGTAAAATTTTCAATCTCTCCATAGTTGAAACATTTGAAGGGAAACTTACCCTTATACTTACCTAAACTTGTTTTCAACTTCCTAGAAAACATGGAAATCAAATCATCATCACAAAATAAAAATATCATCATCTAATACCTTCTTACCTTTTTTCTTCTTTTCAACTTTGAAGGTTGCTTCCTTCTTGGGGGTTTATCCACACATGTCCTCATCTCATAAGCAGTCAAGATACCATGAAGTTCATCCATCAACATAGTACTCATATCCTTGGCTTCTTTTATAGTTGAGACTTTAGAATCAAACTTAGGAATGAGATATCTCAGCACCTTCTGTACCACAATAGCTTCTTTCACATATTCACCTAATCCTCTAATGGTATTGACAACTTGATCAACTCTAAGAAGATAAGCACCAATGGTTTCTTCTTATTTCATCTTCAAACTCTCAAACTGATTTCTATAATTTTGTAGCTTTTGTAACTTCAATTTGGAATCACCTTCATAGATCACTTGTAGCTTGTCCCACATAGCCTTGGTTGTAGTACATTACATCACCTTGAGAAAATCTAACTCTTCCAAACCACACAAGATAGCATTCATAGCTTTAGAATTTTCATTACTAGATTTCTTACATGCTACATCAGTTAGAGGGTTTTGAGGAATAGTGTAACCATCTACAACTAATTTCCATATATCACATCCTAAAGACATGATGTGAGTTCTCATCCTGATACTCCAAAAAGCATAATTTGTCCCATAAAACATAGGTGCTTTGCTAGTAGAAGAACCACTCTTTTGACTCACCATTTTTGTTCTTCAAAGGATCACCTCAAGCTTGTTAATATTTCTTTAAAAGGAATTTCTCTAATACCAATTTTTGGAAGCATACAAACTAGGGGGTGAATCAGTGTGCAATAATATTTTTATCCACTTATATAATTTCAACCATTAACCACTAAGCATGCATCCACAAGAACATAAGTATAGAATAGAAAATGATAGTAAAACAACACAATAACACCAAATATAAGTAGAAAAACCCTCAAGGGGAAGAAAACCCACTAAAACACTTACTAGAGCTATGAATCAAATTTAGTTGAGCACAAAATCAATAGGGAGCACCAACCCATCGATTTAGTGAGGTACCAACCCCACAAAGAGCACCAACCCTACAAGGAGGCACCAACCTCCAAGATGACTCAAAGCCACCAACCAAATCCACATAAAAAATTTGTCACCTCTTATTTTCTTCTACAACTAATGATGACACCAATTTACCTCACTTCTCTTCTATCTTCCTCAAAACACCCTCGAGGTCAACTTGCTCAAGAAATTCCTCCACAAAGTTGATAGGTTTAATGACCTATCTCTCCAACACCTTTAAACACTCTATAAAATATACTCACACTCTTTTCCCTCACTTTTAGGTCACGAGTACCCATTACACTTTCTCTCGCTCTCCCCTCTAGCTTGCACTTTTCCCTCTCTTGTACAACTAACTCAAATGAGCTTTCTAATTTACCTTTATAACTCACCTAGGTGCCATAATAGAATAAAATAACTCACCACATAATAATAATATGATAAAACTATCATTCATAGGACCATATAGTTCTCCACCATCACCTATAACCATCTAGACCTCCATTAGGACTCAAGAAGCCCTAAAATACCAAAACAAGTAACTCACCACAAATAGAATGTTATTAGAGCAAAAACACCTTCACAAAAACATGTAACACACTTATAAATGTTTTATAATCCTTTAACTACCTCCAATAACCATGAAACACTCTCCAAAAACATCTTGTTCCAAGAAACCTACTTGAGACCATGCACAACCAAGCACCCTCAAAACTAGTCTTCAAAAACAAGCCATAACTTCCTCAAATCTCCTAAAAACACAAGTGTGATATACCAATGGAAATATCACTCAGGGTTATCACCAAACTCAACTCATGCCCCAAATCAGACTGTAGCATCTCCAAAACATCTCTACAACCAGACTACCCATAAACTAGTCATACAAGATAGGGCACAATAGACCTCCTAGAAGCTCAAGCATGATCTGAAATCATAATGGAAATGTATAAAAACTTCCATAATTCCTTAAATGCCAATTTAGTCATCGGTCCAATGGAAAAATTTTGATAAAACTAAACTTTCCTTTTTATTGGGGCTCACATACTATCACAACTTCTAAATCACACCTAGTGAATGTTTGAGGAGTCTTATACAACCTTAAATAATCACATTTTCACAAGAAATCAGTTGTTAGTCATAACCAACAAGATCTCTCAAGTAGCTACATAGCTAAAGTTTTGAGAGGGTTTAAAAGTTGTTTACCTTCTTACCAATTGTTCATAACACCTTGATGATCAAATGACCTCATTCCAAATAGTAAATATTAATAATATACCTATTAAAATATTCCCATGATATTGGGTCCCCATGCAAAGCACAAACTCTGCAATGAGCATCATAAAGCCAAAATTCAGCTCAAAATCTCACATTAAAGAACTCGCTTTTAGTAAAAAATGTAATATATTTCAAAATCTTCAAGAAACAGACCTAAAATTTGGATCACACCATCACATAATCCTATCAATACATCTCCAATGCTTACCTTTTCCAAAATATGTTCATAAGTGTTGACCCCACCACACTAGGACATGTTTTTATAAGGGTTAGGTCTAAGATTAGACCTAAAATCAATGTCTATCATGTGAACCGAACTATAAAACACTTGTGAGTGTCTCTACACATCATAAACATGATCCCCATGCTCTCTCCATGTATATACAATTGATACATGCTTCACTTCATCATGGCATACCTCATTCTACTCTCTAGGCCTCAAGAACAAACACCTTGAACATGTTTATTTCACTAAATTTAACCCCAATATCACTTTTCCAACCTTGCACACCTGCTAATACCTTTAACACACTATTTGACATCATCACAACATCATACATACCTTTTCAAGTCACTATCACACTCCAAAAGTTCACTATACAACTCAAGAATCCATGCACCATCACCAGGACTAAGCAACTCATAACCTCGAGCAACCTCAACCGACACTACCAATTAACCTTCATGCTCCATACTTCTTTTGACATCAATGAAATAAATGAATAAAACCTACAACAAAGATACTTTGACATCAATGAAAAACAATGCCAACATTTATACCACGTAGGTTTCGATTTCCCTTCTTCAAGGGTCTTATAACTGGATAGATTACCATATTAGCACTTGATAATTTGTGGAGGAAACTAGAAATAATTTATCTAAGAGGTGTGAATTATCTTCATTTGAATTCACGGGAGTAGTTTCTTTTCTATACATTATGATTGGTCAATTTTTTGTGTAGCCTAGATTTACCCACAAAATCCCAAGGCACGCTAGCACATCACTCAGCCTAAATTGAGTGCTCACCCAAAGCACACAAGGGTACCAGGTCCCTCTTTTATGTCATCTTGTTCAAGGAGTTAGCATGATTACATAAACATTCGAGATACATAACAGATAATCAATTATATTGCGAGTGATTTAAACTAGATCTAGGTCTTAACCATATGGAAGAATACTTAAACAAGAATCAAGATTAACTTTACCATACATGAACTAGTAACAGATGTGTCTACAATCAATATCCAACCAAAAATATACATTATATTAAATACTTCAAAACACAAAATTTGTTCACATACATTCAAGTGTCACCATGAGTCATGCGTGCATACAAACCCACAGCATAACTCTATTTAAAAAGTGGTGATGATCCTCTCAAACTGTACAAAATCAATACATATTTATAGGGGTGGGGAATTTCCCTTCACTTCCTAATAACCTTCCAAAAATAGGCCACATGATAATAATAGCCATGCACCACTACAAGCTAAGTACAAAAAGCATGCAAACTCTCTAACAATAGATATTCTTTAGTTAACCCTTAGTTCAGATCCTATTATTAGCTCTGGACTATGCATGTTGTTTAGTCTTCCAAAATCCCAAAATAGCCTTTGTGTGTTCTTCAATTATTCTAGAATATGTGCTCCACATTCCATATATATCCTTAGCTCTTCATTCCAAAACTGGTTAATTGTTTGTTCCTTTTACGAGCAAACCTTCCATGTTTGGCTCCAAAGATGCAAACCTTATTCTCCTCATGCACGTCCTCAAGCGCCTTTCTTCTGCAAGGTCTCTCTCATGCGCCAACCTTATTTTCTAAGACTTGTTCATTTTTCATGCTCAACATTACCCCACACTAAAAGTGTTGTTCATCCTTGGAAACATTTTTCTCCTCCAAGAAAACATAAAGAATGAAATAATGAAGAATTTGTACCTTGCTTACGCCAAAGAATGAACGAATGCTACTATTATTGTAAAAGGATTAGAAATCCTTATTTAATGATGCCTCAATTTCATTCCAAGCTTCCACCTCACTTTGCGCTTGTTTGAACAAATCCCCCATCATTGTATTGACCTCCTCAAATGACATCTCTTCACCCTTAGCTTTAAATGTGTCAACAATATTTTCCAATTATTTTCTAAGGTATGTTAGCGCTTCCATCCTATGCGTTACTTGAGGATATATTTCCTTTATATTATTCTTTGTAGTGGCCCTCAAATTCTCAATGGCCTCGATATTTTTTCTAATTCTACCAAGATCTTATCACGTTTTTTCTTGATTTCCCTTGTTTTTGGCCTCGGAACTCTTTCAAATATGCCTCATGAGTGGCAACCAGCACACTTTCCACCCTATCTCTATCAAAGCACAGTTTTCATAGACAACTTCAGCCATATGAGCTGCGGTATTTACTGAAGCAAGAAGATTAGTATAGAAATTTATAGTCACCTCAAATTGTGCCTTTTCCTACTCTTTTGTTGTGCCATAACCTCTTCCATCGACTCAAGTGCTAAAGGTTACTTTTTCATTATAATAATGCACGTCAAATCTTCTAGACACTTTGAAATCTAATTCATACTTCTATGCGGAGGGGCCAAAACTGGGCATGCTATGATAATAGAGACTGAGATCAAATCTAACTTCTTGTAAACTTCACATAACCTCCCTTTTTCTTCCCTTGATTCAGTTTTCAATTGTGCAATTATTTGTTTCTTCCCCTTTATTTCTTTATCTCACGTAATGATTTCTTTATTATTCTTGTCCATATCCTATTCCAATGCTCTTATTATGTTATTCCTCCTAAACATCATGGCCTCTACTTCCACTAAGAGCTTATTCAATGCATTGCACACTTGTTCATCACTTAACTATTGTGAATCCACAATTGGATTTACCTCTTCAGATCTCGGTGAAGTGTGTGTATCTAGAAAAGTGCCCACATTGACTACAAATTTTGGCTCATCGATATGGGACTCAAATACCCATGAAAACATCTTCCTTGTGCGTGGTTACACACTTTCCTTATCAAATAATGACCAACCAAAATTTTTATCTGTTGGCACTATGCTCTGGTAGCAAGTACATAAGACTTTGTTATAGTCTACATCATATGGCATGTTAGGCTTCTTTTGAGGGGATGCATTCTGCCACTTGGTGTGTGCACCTTTGGGAAACCTAAATTCCAAACTAGTCTCCACACCGATACTCCTATATTTTTCCTCTCCTTCATCTTCTAGGTGCTCCATGTTGTGCTCTACCTCTGTCTTGACCAAGTTCTAGATGATATTGGTTACTTTGTGTTCCACCAAGGTCTCTACCTCTGGTCTAGCAATATGTGTTGTATCCTATACATTCATTCCCACTTCTTCTCTATCTCCTTCTCCCTTTTGAGCATCCTCTGAATGCACACTCTTCTCCTCATCTGATTCATCCACATTAAAAATAGGAGGGCTCTTCTCAAGTTCTTGTTCTTCTTCCTCCCCTTTTGTTTCCTTGCTCCGCAAGCTCTCCGTCTTCTCGAGTCAAAACTTTGCATCACCCTTTGCGTATTCCTCACTGGAGACTACTTCTTTACTAGGGACTTTTTCCTATGAGTATAATTACTTGTGCATGTTGTTCCTTTTTCCCCTATGGTCTGGTCCCACATGTGCGCCCCCGCCCTACTCATTGTAGGATTTTCCTCTCTATCTCTCTTCTTCACCTCTACCTTTTTCACCATGCAGGGATCTAGGGAATAGAAACATCATCCTTCACATATGTTTCATTCTCAAATTTTGGTAGAAAATCAACATATACCCTCGCGGCATCTGTCCTTTCAATCGGTAAAGTAATGGGCTTGAGAAAATTTATGTCGTGGGATACATACTTCTCTACATACAAGTTCTTCTTGGAATACACAAGTGTTCGGTAACGCATGGTGTGTCTGGTCCACTTCACTCAAATCAAACCTAAACTTCTTTGCTTCTTTAAATTTTTTTAACTACAAACTTTGAAAATATTGTGTTGTGAAGGAAAATGGTAACTTGCACCATGGACTCTTGGTGCCATTATTCAACGTAAACTTTCCAATGCAAAATTGTTGGTACACTACAAATTCTGCTTCATCCTTCACCAAAGTTGGTAGTTACTCTAGGATCCTCCATCCTGCACCAAAGGCATCGCACATCCACTTGTACCATTTATCCAAGTGTGCTTTGTAGGGTGGTGTCATTATTTCACAAGTATATGCTTCAAACCTCTTAGCTGGGGAGGGGTTTTCATCAAGGTACTCCCACATATTACTATTTGTCCCATTGGGCACTCCAATCTTAGAAAAAAAAATGGTAAGAAAAATATTACCATACATTATCTTATCCCCATCCCACGTAGCATCAATGATGTCCTCAACAATGAAGGTCGAGAGGTTGTAAATGGTTTTTTCCAAGATTTTCCTGCAAACATTCAACCATCTTTTGTTGACTTGGGTCTAGTGCTCTTGTCCACGTAACTTTGTAAGTAGGTGCACGGCCATCTTCATGACTGGTGTTATTGATATTAAAAATATCAAAGGTGTGCCCGCCCTTCTTATACTCATACTCCTTAATCATTTATTTGACAACCTTTTTTTTTTCACCCAAGTCATCATCGATCGACTCTCTAGTGTAAATGATTCCAATGAACCTCGAGATTAGTTGTGGAGTTATGTGCATCCTCCTTCCAATGAAGTAAAAATATCCTTGTGTATGTGTGGCATAAGCCACTGGTACAAGATCTCCAACTTGCCAAAAATAGTAGTTTGTAGTTGAAGAAGTCTAGCCTTCTCTAAGTCTTCTTCACCGAATCATCAAACACTTGGTTTTTCATCTTCTATTCTTTCATATGTGGGCGAACTATTTCTAAAGCCAATTCCTTCTCAATTGTATCCATTTGATGGTTATAATCACTTATAACCATTTTTTGCACATGGGACACCCACTCCTTTCCCATCAATACCCCATCCGGTATTGTATCTCTCGAATACCATTCCTCATTGAAACTCGTCACAAGTAGTTTTCCCTACCCTTCTTCTTGCGTGAAATGGTTATTCCTCTTCTTGGTGTCATGCTCCTTTGGTTGGGTACACTGATTATTTCTACCTTGTGATTTATTCTTACAATGCCTCAACCTTAGAACCCTAATCCCGCTTAACTTTGCAATCGCTTCCTAGTTCTTCAAACCCTAATCAAAGAACTTATGTTTCCTCATGCGACATCATCCAAACACATAGACTCCTTTCACAAAAAAATTTGTGTATGGTCGTGTCCATCTTCACAATTTGGTTCACAAATTTCATTCTTTGTAATAAATCATTCACACCAATTCATAAGGATTCCCTAGTTCACAAGATCTCTTTCACAAGTTATCGCAAGGTAAAAATAACTTACCTTGACTCCTATTTATAGTTTTTCACTTTTTACCGCATTAATTACCATGCCACCTACCATCGTACTTTGCAGAAATAAATTTAAATTTTTAAGCATGTTTCCTCCATGCAACCAATCACATGTAACTTTTACAAACTTCTGGCATGAAGATCTATTCCTACCATAGATCTCCTTACGCGCGCTCCTAACACTCAAGTACATCAACCACTACATCCTATATCAAGTAGTTTTCCATTTCATTTCCTACCTCATGTTGCTTTGTGCATTCATAACTGTACGTGTATTTTTCCTTAGCATCATCCTATTATCACCATCATCTGACAACTTTTCATTTCCTAAAAACCATTATCACCCCTCCTACACACGTCCCTCAAGTACTTAGGACTTCCAACATGCTCTCTTGTTTATTCTGGGAAATTTTCAAACTTTACACACTTGTCTCTACTCATACTCTCTCTACCCCACACTAAGGGTATGCACGGGTCTTCTACGCATGAAAACACTTGGATGGTAATCAAATTTTTGTCTTTGTGGAAGCGTGCTTATTTCAAAAACATGGAACTAAATTGAAAAATCATAAAATGATGAAAGGAAACACATAAAAAGAAAATACATTAATTGAAAGCTAATCTACTTTAAATGCTACCTTATTTAAAACACCAAGAAGACTTATTTATAGTAGGGCTTCACCTACTCCGATTAAAGTAATAAGGCAACCATGTCCCACCCAAAGGCCTCTAACTAGCAAGTGCCTGAATCAAGTATATGAGTGATAACATATGGTCTTAACCAATGCACTTTAAGCTTTCTAGGGTGGCACAAAAACTTTGAGTCATAAAGAAGAACCATTTGTCTAAATTCAAGCTTCTTATCCTTAATATGTCTATCATGTCATGCCTTCTACCTAGCCTTTTATTGTCGCTGACTCCATCTAGTTATAGTTTCTTTCATCCAACTACATTATTTTATCAATGTGCTCTTCAAGTGATTTCTAATCAGCCAAACCTCCTACGCACACAATATGCAAAGAAGGTAACATGAATTCCACTGGTATAATAGCCTTTGCATTGAACACCAATTGAAAGGGTGTTTCCTTATTAAACCTCTTGTAGGTTTTCATGTATGCCCAAAGTATAGTAGAGACCTTATCATCTAATCCTTTCCTTCCAACATCACAAATTTTAATCAAGGTATGTCTTAATATCTTGTTGAAGACCTCAGCAGTTCCATTTTCCTGAGGGTGATAGGGTGTTGTTTTATTATGAGCAACCATAAATTCATCCAATAGTATCTTGGTGGTCTCATTAAGAAAATGAGTAACCCTATCACTTGTAAAACTTAAAGGGCATCCATACCTGCTGATAATATTTTCCCATTAAAACCTAGTTGGTGTAGTCATCATGCGAATCCTTTGCAAGTTCGGCTTTTTCCCACTGTGTAAGATAATTTTTACAAGGTATAATATAGTGTGATCAAGTCCTACGCGCGAGTGAGGTAATAGGGCCCAAAAATTTAATTACCCACTTTTCAAAAGGTTCGGCACTAGTAATAGGCCTCAAAGGCATTTTATCTTTGTGCTCAAGCTTTCCAAGGCACTAACAATGGTAGCATGTCTTACAATATTCTTTACAATCCTTGTATAACATTTCCCACCATAGACCAACTAATAGAATCTTATGTGCGGTGGTGTCTCCCGCATAATGTCCACCTGCAATACCGCCATGAGCCTCCTCCATAATTGTTTCCCACTCATGCTCAAGTACACACCAATGTAAAACCTCATCCTAGCCTAGTTTGTATAAGTCACCAATGATTAGCATGTAAGGTGTGGCAAGAATGGCAAGTTGTTTCTTCTCCAAACCCTTCATTCCCTCAGGTGCCACACCTATGTGTAAAAAGAGACAAATATCCTCAAATTATGAGGGCGTTTGGTTCAATCAAAAAAGCTATGTATCGGCATTATATCCTTAATGTTTTACGCATCCTCTCTGATTGAATCCTTGATAAATGTTCTGGACTAGAATTACTCTTTCCAGCTTAACCACCACTGTAAAGTTAAATTCCTTAAACAACAAAATCCAATGGCATATGCGCCCCTACAAAATGGGATTGTTCACCAAATACTTCAATGCCATATGATTTGTATAGAAAATAAAGGTTTCACCGTAAGTATTGTCAAAATTTATGCAGCATGTAGATCATGGACAATGCCTTACGCTCTGTAGTTGTGTAATTTTGTTCTATTGGAGTTAACTTCCTACTTACAAAGCAAATAGGATGATCAACAATTCCTTCTCTAGGATGAGCTAATACCACACCAATGGCCATACCAGAGGTGTCCACATACACATGAAAATTTTTGTCTCATGAAGGAAAGAGTAGAATATGCGTTGTAGTAAGCATTTCCTTCAGTGTTTCAAACGTATTTTTTGCGCCTCACCCCAATGGAACTTTCCTTTACCCTTCAATAATTCCTCTAAGGGCGTGGTGATCTTGGCATAACCTTTGATGAACTTCTTGTAATATCCTATGTGCCCCAAGAATCCACGCACCTTGCTCTGGTTGGTTCCTCTAAGCCCAAAATAACAACAACCTTAGTAGGATCTACTAACAAGCCTTCCTTATAGATGATGTGTCCCACCAAAGTCCTAAAAGGTGTGGAAAAATACACTTCTTAATGTTTAAGGAGATGCTAAACTGCTGGAACCTCTCAAACATAAGCCTTAAATTATCACAGTGATCCTTCACAAGCCCATAAACTATCCAATCATCTAGATAAACCTGCAAGAACTTATGTATAAAGTTCTAGAATGCCTGCACAACCATGCGTAAAAATATTGCAGGCACATTTTTAACCCAAAGGGCATAACCATGTATGAAAAACTTCCCCACTCAATGGTGAAATTTGTATTCTCTTGATCCTCTTTAGCTATCCTTACCTAATGATATCTAAAAATGTATCAGTGAAGGAGTAGATCTTGTGCCCTACAACACCTTCCAAGATTTCTTCAATAAATGGTGTAGGAAGGAATCTACTACACATGCAATATACAATTCCCTATCATCCACAAAAATCCTGATTTTTCCATCCTTCTTGATATTGATCACCATAGGGCTTACCCATTTTGACTCCTTAATGGGCTTGATGATACCAGAGTTCAACATTTTGTCAATTTCTTCTTTCACCTTGATGCGTAAGTTAGGGTTCATATTGTAAGGCCTCTTCCTAACTAGGAGTGCACCTTCATTTAGCTTGATTCTCATTTTGCCCAAAGATTCATGTACCCCTTTCAATTCATGATAGCCTCTAGGAAACATGTCCTAGAAGTTGCGTCGTAGCTCAATTATCTTAGCAACCTTAGATTCAGACCAATAATCTCTAATGATGTCCTCCTTAGGTTCAACATCTGTTCCAATGTTGACCTTCTTAGTTTTCATAAGCTCATGGTAGGCACGCGCCTTCTCATCTACACTATCTAAGACCTCGTGCATACCCTCTGTATGCTCAACATCCATATTTTCCACCTCTTCATCATCAATGACATAGACCATCTTTCCCTTTTCTTTTTCTAGGAAGGTGTACCCAAGTTGTTCTGCATTTGTTTCTTCCTCTTCTTTAAAGTGCACCTCCAGGTATGACTCACCTAGTAACTCCTAAATAAGTTCCTCATTATTTGCACTATCTTCCATAGTCAAGCACTTTATAACCTATAACGCCTCATTCACCGGAGGTTTAGTGTAAAAATAGTCAAAGGTCTTAATCATACCTACAATCAGTTCTTGCCAATTTCCAGTCTCTCTATTCAACTCTGCATAAACATATCATATGTGTGTGTGCAACCTCACAAGGTGAAGTAGAGCTTGTGCACCCACAACGAAGGTAGTAAATCTTCCTACCCCTCTATCTAGAGTCTCTCACACTATTGAATGTGTTGCTGAATAGGGTCGTTACCATGAAATTCATATATTTGAGTAGGCACATTACTCTAGATAAATCTAGCAGAGAAGGAAATTCTTACTTCTCGCCATTGCAAGAGATTATCCCTATGAACCACCCACATGCATGTTGTTATACCATGCAGAGCATAAACTATCATATTCCTTCTTTCCACCTACTTTATCCATTGTACTTCCATAGCGTGGAGGAATACCTCAAGATTTCCTTTGCTAGTGTACCTCGGTACCTAGTTACTTCCCAAGCACCTAACACAATATGATCTACTCACACGCGTAACTATACTTCTCACTTTGTGCCCAATAATTTCATAATTTCCATGTGCACAGTTGTCACATGAAACACTAGTAGTATCACTCATGGATTGTGCATCATCCCACTGGAAAAATCCTTCCTTTTATGGCTCAAGCACTTCTGGATCCCTAATGGTGCGCACATAATTTTTTTCAAATATTCCTCGCTTAAGGGCTCCACATAAGGTGCAGCTTTCCCATCTTCTAAAGGAATGATGATTCTCTCTTCTTTGTTCTAAAACATTTTATATCCCTTGTTGAAGCACACATCAAGCATTTTTTTGCATAGCACCAAGGGTGCCCAAGTAATGCTTGAAAATTATCTACTTCTTCCAGTGCCAAGACTTCAAAGTCTCTAGTAACCTTGGCCCCCTGTATAGTAATAGATGCTCCAAATGGCATGGATTTAGTCCTATTTGTTATAAACAACACATTCAAAGATGGTTGTAATGGCGTTCTACCCATTTGAATTCATACATCCAAAGTGAGCACATTCACCTCTACATGTGTATCGATCAAAATGTTACTCAAGATCCATCCATCAAGAATAGCATTCAGAGTAATCTCCTTGTCATTATCCAAGATATGAGGAGGGAGGTTAGCATGCAACATCTACCTTTCATGCTCAATTCCAATACACAGAGTGTTTCCCTTTAACCAACTTCCCAACAAAGGAATGATGTTCTCTTGTCACAACATCTTGTAAACCTCCTTTAGATCATCAACATCCATCTAATGGAGCTTGACTACTTTCTTTTGTTCCAACTTTCGCAACTATTCTTTCAAACATTTTATCTCACCCTACAAATTCCTAATGACTTCCATAGTCTCTTGATAAACCTCCTTCTAATGCATAGGGTCTAGATACTTTGCATGTAAAACCTCCTCCTTTGTAATGGCATGCTTCTACTTTGAAACTTCTCTAGCACACACCTCAACATGTGTAGTAATCTTCACAGTACCAACTCAAGATCAGGCACTAACTTTGGCATCCACTGATCTTCCACAACGACATTGTACTCTAACCATTCTCACGCCCTTATCCTGTTTATTCTTCTTACTCAAATGTTCATACAAGTCTGGTCATTCTTCATAGTTGTGGTTCTTTCTGCAAAAAGAATAAATAATGTTTTGAGCACATTTGTGCTTGTAGTGATCGAAGACCCACATGTATAACACATTCCATGAGGAAATTGACTTCTTCCACTTTTGTGACCTCATTCTCTGAATCCTCCATGGTATCCTCAACCTCTACTATGACCTCCATCAAATTTCCCTTCATTATGATCGTGATCATGATGCTCACCTTTTCCTTTGAATTATTTGCAACATTGGTCTGATGTACACCAATATCAATGACATTATGAATCTTACCAATCAGCCTATAATTCTCAGTATCATGAGTGGTAGACCTAAAAATATTACAATAACATGACACATTCTTTCTTATCACACATTGCAGCAATGGGAACCTACTTGAATCATGATCCAAGTGACAAATCTTACATTCCAACAACATGGCGCGCACTGACTTCCGAGGACAACTATCCTTAGTATTCCCTTCTACTTCATAATTTGTACTTTAAATACTATTGTGCATCTCATGTGCTAAGTTTTTTGACAACTTCTCTAACTATTTTTCCATCATTACAATCTGAGCCTCCAAAATAGGCTAACTCCTTTTCCACACTCTCCACTACCTCAGCGCATGGCATGCTTCAAGTGCCTCACACAGATTTGTATAAGTCTTGTGTGAGATTTCCCTTCTAAAAGGCATGATCAATCCTCCAATAAACCATTGAGTATGCAAACTCGGGTGTATATCATAAAATAACTTTGATAGAAGGTTTTTAAACTATGCATCATACTCCCAAACACTCTCGGTGGTGTATTACTTGATGTCCTAAAGTGTAGCTATTCTTTTCTACTCAAATTTAGGGATATAAAAATCTTTCAAGAAAGCATCCCATAGGACGGTATAATCCACATAAGTCTAGTCTAAATAAAAAAATTTACCAAATATGCACGTGCCCTTGCAATGTAGTTGCAAAATAGCTTGCCTTGTGCTCTGGATTTGTAATCCCCTTCATGCGCTATAGCATTTCACACATATGCATGTGTTCAACTGGATCTTCTATCCTCTCGTATTCTAAAAGATGAATAGATATCTCCATATAAATATTTTGGGGCTAGTGCGGACTATGCCCACCAGATCCATAACCTATATTACCTCCTGTGTTTCCTCTACATCCAAAGCCACCGAGATCCACTAACTCCCAAACCATCCGATCCTCCTCCTGAAGTAGGTAATGGACCAGAATATGCACTACCTTGTGTTCTACTAGTTGTGCTAAATTTACCTCCCATAGTCTGTGAATTTGTGTTACTTCAAGATATTATTCATACATTCTATGTGCCCATGTTCTTCATTGACGACGCGCCGAAAATATACCTCCACCTATACCCCCAAATAACATAGAAGATGATTGTGCCACCATAGATGAATAAGTTACCCGATTAACTCCTAAACTTGCATGCAAATCAACTCTATCTACTACAAATCTACTTCCCACACTAGCTTTCTTACTAATAACTATCGTAGAAACTAGAAAACCAAGCACAAGGGCTAGGTCACTAGGAGGGATCAAATGCATGCCCACAGTCCATGTAGCTTCCACCGAAATGCTCTCATCTAAGGTCAAAGAGGGTTCCCTACCATGCTTTCCCAAATGGGGGAGTTCTAGATGCTCTGGCTCCACATCCTTTGCATGAGCTCCAAATCCTTCACGAGCCATCTCTCTCCACAATGCCATTCATTCCACAACTTCATGTTACTTCTCCAAATCCCTCTTACGTGCCTCATTAAACTTAAGCCACCTTTCTTCTCTCTATATTTCTGCTGCTAGGTCTACCATCTTTCACCACACCTACTCCTACCCCCACGTGTGGTGGGGTTTAGCTAGCCATAGGTTTCTCTTCCAAATCTAGGGTCATAATAAAGATCTTAATTGCCAAAGGAATACTATGCAAATAAGATCCTATGGGTTCGCACATGAATTGGAACTCAACAACCTCTAGATAGGAGTAAGTAGAAACTATGTACTCCATAATATAGCTATTCAGATCACCATGGAACCAATGATCCACAACGTGCGTCCACGTCAAATATGCATCATATAAGGCCTGGAATTCTTCTTACATCCAAACCAGCATGTGAAACCTCCTATTCTTTTTAGACACATAAGCAACCAACCACTTGTATAGCTCTATAGGAGAGATAGCAAAGAACATCTCATACAGCTCGACATACAAATTTTGTTCAACCCACGTGCGTGCATTAAATTCAGTTCCAGTGCTAAATCTGTGAGCATACTCTTCCTCCAAATCTTCTAACCACTTTTCAATATTGGCCAAGGTCAACTAGTACATCTTCATCATGCAACATCCTACCAAACAACTGAAAAGAGGTCCTAGAAATGGAACCAAAATGTAGCCTAGATTTACCCACAAAATCCCAAGGCACGCTAGCACATCACTCATCCTAAACTGAGTGCTCACCCAAAGCACACAAGGGTACCAGGTCCCTCTTTTATGTCATCTTGTTCAAGGAGTTAGCATGATTACATAAACATTCGAGATACATAACGTATAATCAATTATATTGCGTTGATTTAAACTAGATCTAGGTCTTAACCATATGGAAGAATACTTAAACAAGAATCAAGATTAACTTTACCATACATGAACCAGTAACAAATGTGTCTACAATCAATATCCAACTGTAAAGATCCATTATATTAAATATTGTAAAACATAGAAAGTGTTCACATACATTTGAGTGTCACCATGAGTCATGTGCGCATACAAACTAGTAGTATAACTCTATTACAAAAGTGGTGATGATCCTCTCAAACTGTAAATTAATACATATTTATAGGGGTGGGGACTTTCCCTTCACCACCTTAAAAACTTCCAAAATAGGCCACATGCTAATAGTATCCATGTGCCACTACAAGCTCTGTATAAAAAGCATGCAAAATCTCTAACCATAGATCTTCTTTAGTTAACCCTTAGTTCAGATCATTTTATTAGCTTTGGACTATACATGTCGATTAGTCTTCCCAAAATTCCAAATGGCCTTTGTGTGTTCTTCAAGTCTTCTAGAAGATGTTTTTTACACTCCATATCTATCCTTAGCTCTTCATTCCAAAATTGGCTAAGTGTTGGTTCCTTTTGTATGCAAACCTTCCCTATTTTTCTCCGGTCGCAAACCTATTCTCCTTGTGTGCGCATCCTCAAGTTCCTTTATTCTACAAGGTCTATCTCATGTACCAACCTTTTTCTCTAAGACTTAGTCATTTTTCATGCTCAATAGTTTGATTTGTTTGTTTTTTTATGGTTGATTTTTCATGTTTTGAACATGGTGAGATCGATGACCCCATCATTTGCAATGTTTGGTTTTATTGAAAAAAATTTATTTGTCTGATGTTGGTGATTGTCTTTATTGGATTTATCTTTTGAAGGAGTTTTTATTAGTCCTTTAGTAAGGATATCTCTTTCGATTTGCATTCCTTTTTCATTGACTTCTTTAAAAATTGTTAGGAAATGTATTTACATTTGGAATGATAATTCCATATTAAGATTTGGAATGAAAATGCTCACCAATTTTTTGGTATGGAACAAGGAAATTGGCTTGCGATTCCTCTCCATCATTGAAGAAATGATGAAAATGTTTTTTTATACCTTTGTTTGGTGTTGTAAAGGTCCTTCATAGTGACTTCTGAATATTTTTATTAGATAGGGTAAAAAATAGGGATAGGCTCTCGAGGCAAAAACATAAGATTACATCGTGATATAAGCAAAGTGAGACAAAAAAAGGACCCCTAGAGTTAAATAGACTTAACTCCAAAACAAAGAAGGGTCCAATAAATATTCAAAGGAGATATTAATCCATTAAACAAGAAAAAATAGAGAAAATTCCTTGAAAGTCTGCAGACAGTTTGGAAGAAGTTCCGCTAGGAAGATTTACCCTTTCTTTTTTAGAGGGATTATCCTCCCTGGTCTCCTTTTTCATGATAGAATCTGAATTTAGCTTCATATAGGGGGTTTCCTTGATACCCTCCTCGTTTCCTCTTGAGGCTCCTCCTCCTCCTCAGACTCCTCCTCAGAGTCCTTCTCTTCCTCTTCATCAGAACTAATCCACCTCATTTTCCACTTCTCTTTTTCCACGGCATCCAGATGAACTCCCAACTCACGAACTAGAGAATCCAACTGCTTGATATCCCCATGGATGTTCTTTTGGGCCAAGAAAATTTTCTTGGTGGCTTCGATACTATCAATCATGCCCTTTCTCACCACCGAGTTGGTCTCTTCTAGGACCTAGAAAACCAAATCCAAGTACTGAACTTTGTTCTTCCACATATCAATACCATGCTCTCCTTCCAAGGTAACTTTATCCTTCCCTTTGATAGACTCGGCTTCCTAGTTTTCCATCCCTTCCCCATTCTTCCCATCACCCATCTACTTAGGATCCATATTTCCTTCCCTCATTTTAGACAAACACTCAGCTAGGGTTATGTCCTCCTCCTCTTCAATAGGGGGAATTTGTTTATCTCGGGTTGGATTCCCATTGCAAAACAAGAGAAGAATGAGGCCCTCATGGATGGGAGACTCCACCTTATTCTATTGAAAATCCCTCACCGAGGTGGTCAGAGACATAAAAAGATAGAAGGGAATACTAAGCAACTTCTTATGTCTAAACATGTTCAAAAATGACAAGTGGTGGGTATATATCTTACGATACTTACCCTCAAGAGTCAGATACTTCATGATGTGCAAGAAGACCTCTCTCCACACCCCAGGAATGTAGGTACAAGTAATACCATCGGTGAAGTAATGGACAGTTTCCTTTCCGACAAAGAAATTATTGATTTCATACTCTCTCTGATTCCTATCCTTGAATATTTTTAGACCTTCCATGTCCATACTAGTAGCACGGGCTATGGCTTCCTCCGATGTTTCTATTTCCATGCCACGAATCACCACTTTCCCTTCCTTCCATGCCAGTCCCGAACTCCATAGTAAGTGAGGGGTCATGCCCTTGGAGTCTGGTGATAAATTTCCTGAAACCCCCAATTCAAAAAAGGTGCCACATGGACTTATCTTCCACAATATGCCCATGGTTAGACGGCTCGACTCTGGTTCTATCACCACCCATGGTAGCCAGACAATGCACAACACTTTGAGCTCTACAATTTTTGAAATTAGACTTGTCTTCCCAAAAATAGCTTAAGCCAGACATGCTTTTGCAATGTTGGAAAATGAACCCATTATTCTCCCTCGCACTACTTAAGGTGAAGTGCTTACAACTTTTCATGATTGATAATATCATTAATATGCATAGGTATGACCTCACCTTTTTGCCACACCTTATAATCATTATTTTGAACTCCCTCATTTTCCAATTTGTCCGCACAAGCATTGCATATGCAAGGGATATGAGCAATGATATGGGAATCAAATTACTCAAGGTGTTCTTTAGTATCATTAATAATATTTCCCAAGATCCAATTAGTGTGACTAGTCTTACTGATTGCATTTAAAAGGAGATGAGAATCCCCCTCAATATGGATATGTTTAATCCCTTTCTCCTTTGCAAGACTAATACCCTAGAGAAGATCCCGAGCTTCAGTAACATTGTTTCTTTGAGTCCCCAAAGGGTCAGCATAGGCTAAGATCCAATACCCATTATGATCCCTAATTATGCCACCTCCACCAGCCAATCTAGGATTACCTTTAGAAGCCCCGTCAAAATTAATTTTTACCCCTCTCAAGTTTGGACCATTGAATTTTAGTGGATCGAAAACTAACTTAAGGTGGAATGAAGATGAACTGTTTGAGAACTTCATCTTCTCTACTAGAATCATCCCTTTTAGGCTTCACCTTAATGAGTTTAGAGTTCTCTTTAATTGAGGAAATCATCCCAGCACTGACCTTTCTGAAGTTGGCCTTCTAATTTCTGAAGTTGAGGGTGTTTATTTTCTTCCATAATCTCCAAAAGTAGTGTGGAATGGCCATTTTCCATGTAGCCATAAGAAAGGGATACCTAAAAGGGAAATCCCATTATAACCAACATTCTTCAATGGACTTAGGACAGACCCATTGGACCTTGAAAAGCTCCAACACCTTAGACAACACCCCTTGAGAAAAGGGGCAAGAGATGAGGAGGTGGTTGACACTTTCCTCCTCTTTTTAAAATTTTGAATCTAGATTGAAGGAGAAATGTTTAATAAACTTCTTTGATAATTTAGTGAAAGTTATGATTGATCCTTTTGGGAGGTGAAAAAACCAATCTAAGGATTTTCCTCTTAAATTTTTGGGAAAATACACAAGAAATAGATGTCATTGTAGGCTACCTCTTGACATGCCATGAAGAATTCTTTAATATGTTCTCTTGGGTCATGTTTTCCTTTATATTTGTCAAATTTTGGGGTTTTGAAGGATTGGGGAAATGGTATGCATAACATTTATTTGTCAAATGGATAGGTTCAAAGTTCTTCAAAGTTGAATTCCTTCGTTTGCTTTTGTATTCCCATTATCATTTCTTTCATGTTTTTCCATTCTTGAGTGAATGGAGATTTTGTGAGAGGAATGTCCACTATTGTTTCCATTTCATGATTAGGTTGGGCCTTTTATTCATTAATTTTGGAAAATTTACATGCCATATTAGAAAGTTCCTTTGTCACTCTTGAATTTTTGCTAGTAAGGATTTATTTGATGTATTCGTTGAAGCACTAGATTTTTTTTATTTTTGTTATATTCAGGTTTATCTATGAGATATTTCAAGTTCTCATCACTGAAATCCAAGGGTATTTTAGCTCCCATTTCTAGGAGATGAAGAATAAATTGATGTTTATTTTTTCTTAAAATTTCATTTAGTTTCTCTTTTTCTTCTTTTGAAATCTCATATTGTCTAACTTCTTCCCCTTCATCAAAACTATCTTTGTCAAAAGGATTTTTGTCTAGATTTCCAAATATGTTATAGCTTTTGGTTCGAGTTTCCACCATTTTTTACTAAAAAGGGTAAAAACCTAAAGTAAGAGGTGATATGTGATATTGATGAATCTGATTCGAAAAGATTGCTTTGATATGAATTGATTTGATTGATTTTCTTAAATTTAGACGTATGTATCCAAAATATAAAAATTTGATTGAGATTGGATTTTATTATATTTGGATATGATTATCCAAAATATAAGACTTGGATTGAGATTGGATATGTTGATATTTGGATATAATGATTTTGATTGAACAAACTTTGATGGGTTTGTTGATTTTGATAGAATGATGTTGATTGATCAAACTTTGATTAGATGTGGAAAAAAATATTTTTATTTAGAAGAGGATGAGTATCCAAGGGATAGGATTTTAACTTTGATTTTTTGGATTGGGTTTGATTTGATTGATATAAGATGTGGAACACAAATTGTTTTAATCTAACAACTTGAACAATAAGGGATTTTTTGGCCCTAGTTTGTTAGGCTTCATAGGGATTTGGGATATTCACTCACCAATGCTTGTCTGAATGAGTACATGCACCAGAAAAATTATGGTTATGGATTTTACCCCTCAATTAACCAAAATGGGGCCATTATCACATATAAAGTTTGGTTTTCCTCATGGGTGATACTACTTAATTAGGATGGGGCACTACCCATTTGGATGGTCGTTCCTCTCAATGTGTCAATTACTTTGGGGTTCCTGTGGTACTCTCACAATGAGTTTTAGGGGTTATGCCCAAGTACTTCCCATAGGTAAGTGAAGGATTTTTTACACTTATCTAAACCTCCAATGCAAATGTTTCATTTATTTTATTAAATTTAACATAGTTTGATTGTCTTTGACCAAGGAAAATTGCATGCAAGATATTAGTGTTTTATTTATTAGTTTTGGTAATATTTCCAAATGTTGTGGTCCTGCACAAAACTAATTAGTAATTTTCATGTGATCACAATATTGGAAGAAAACAAATGATCGTGGTTGTTTCTAATTCTCAAGACAACTCAAGGGCACAAGAGAAGAGCGTACGTGGTATTTGATTGAAACAAAATTGAGCGAGAGATGAATGAAAATTTAAATGTTAGCACTATTATAACTTGCAAATCAAAGTTAGAAATGTATATAAAACAACAGAAAAATGGAAATGAAGATGCTAGAAATTTGAGAAAATAAAGTGAAAATTACCACATAATGTTAGCACACCTATAATAATGCTTGCATTTAATAATGATGAAAGCATACTTTTGATGTGACGATGGTACAACTAAGAGAACACACACAAGGATATAGACATAGGCACAAGTCATAAAAATATAGGTAACAAAATGATAGCATAGCCAATGAAATAGTATCGCATCTAATGAAATGGTAACATAACTCTAGTCACAAGAATAAAATCTAGAAAATAGAGAAAATGAATGAGAAAATGTTAGTGCATAGAGGAAAACATGAATGCACCTATATCCATGCTAACGTAAGTATATGGACAAAATTGTAGATGTGGTGATGCTAGTGCAAGATGAATGCTACACTAATGCAAATTAAGTCATAGTAGTGCGGATCACCCGTAGTTGATAAGAAAAAGTTAAAATGTGCCAATTTGATTGGTTTTTTGAAACTGCTCATAATTTTCTCCATGAAAAACCCTAAAATTTGGTCGAGTGATTCTTGAACATCGGGAAGAACACAAAAACAAAGTTAATTTCACAACAAAATAACTAGTTAGAATTTGAGGATTCTAATAAATATGGATTTAATCATCTTACATATTATATAATGTTACAATAAATATTTAAATAAAAATTACATCATAACATAAGTAAATAAAGAAATACTTACAAGAAATAAATAACACAGGTGACACAGTATTTATAGTGGAAACCACAATAGGGTAAAAACCACTTTGAAAATAACCTTTTACTTCAAAGAACTTATTTTACATCTAGTAAGATCACCTCCTCCTTTAAAACCCTATTTACCAAGGGTAAAACCAAATCACTTGATTTGCACACCTTTGATATATTTCTTAAATATATCAAATGAGGACCTAAAGTCCTTTTTATATAAGGTGATCGGGTATGTCTCCCGACCCACCTTTTCAACCTAAACGGTTAACACATACACCTATATTTATAATATTTAATATTATAAATATAATCATTTCATGATATTAAATGTTTAACCTAAAGTATATACCTAGGTTAGCATATTTAATAATAGAAATAGAAATATTTCATATTATTAAATATTAACCTATATATTAGTGATGGACCCATATACATTAAGGGTTGGCGGACCACTTAAATATTATGTTCCAAAACTCCCCTTAATGTTAAGTGGGATAACATAACATATGCCAATAAATTACCTTGCTCGTGGTACACTACAGATTTACAATCCTTAAACCATAAAGGTTTTAGGCAAGCATATCGATTGAAGTAATTATAACACCTTCATCATACTCAATTTACCTTTTAGTAAAAAAGGATTTGGAATCCCAAAGATCATCCCATGATCAATGGCTAAGTATGATTTGTGATTTTTACATATTCTCACAGGTTATCATAAAAGGTTATTGAACCCAAGCATATAAGAACCTTTTATAACCAAGGACCTTCTCAACCATATGTTTACACTGGATGTTTACCAGTAAACTCAATAGCACTAAAGAGTTTACTGAAAACCACCTTTAAGGTCTTTCTACACTTCTTTCTAAAAAATAATCCGATCGGTATACATGCCCGAAGGTCTTTACACTTTCCCGAAGGTCTTTTTTTAAAATGCCTAAAGGTCTTTTACAAAACCAAGTTCCATTAGGATGTAACATTTTCATGCACACTCCCCCTCAATGGAAACTCTAACAATCCAAGTTTTTCATGAAAGTGAAAAAACTTTGCAACACTCGGGGATTTATGAAGATGTCGTTAACTTTGCTCTACGCTTAACACGAACTTGAAATTTATCTCATCACTTAGCACCTTCTCACGGGTGAAGTATATATGTATCTCAATGTGCTTTTTCCTCCGATGTTGAACTAGATTCTTAATAAAGAGTAATACAAATCTGACCACCACATAGAAGAGGAATACTTCCTTTAGCTTCCATGTGCATATCTACCAACGACCTTCTGACCACATGGCTTCTTTACTTCTTCCATTGTACTTATCTCGCCTTCAAGAGAAGAAATGGAGACTGTTGATTGCACTTTTTGTTCTAAGTAATGGTTCTTGCACCAAAAACTTGAACACATATCCAAAGATATTTTATAACACAACATCAGTATGGTTAGAATCAAAAATCCATATAAGATAGCATTTTCATTCTTAGTATAATGCAACCCATAATTGATTGTTCATTTAATATATCTAAAAATTCTTTTTGCAAGATTCTAATGATATGTAAAAAAAAGTTCCTACATAAACCTTGATGTGATTCCCATTTGTATAGGAAATATCTGATCTAGTTATAGTTAGATAAATCAAACTATCAACTAAAAGCGTATATAAAATAGGATCAACATTTTTCATTTGCGATTTAGGATCAATATTTATTCCAACTTCCATTGAAGTAGAAAATGGTTTACAATCAATCATAAGAAACTTTTTCAATACAATGGTTGCATATTGTGTTTTGAAAAATAACAATAGAATGAAATACAATCATACAAAGAACATGATGTGAGAGACCTAACTCATTCATTTCAAAATACTGCTTCAATTTCTCTTTAATCCTATGAATTAAATCAGAATTTTCACCAGTCATAAGCAAATCATCAACATATATACATATAATGATAATATGTGAGCCTTATTGCTTGATGAATATATCATTGTTATAAGAACAATTAACAAAACCTAACAATTTAAATAAGGACAAAATTTTCACATACCAAGCTCTAGGAGCTTGCTTTAAACCATACAAGGATTTCTCAACTTACAAACATAGTTTTCTTTACCAGTTTCTTCAAATCTTGTAGGTTGAAACATGGAAAGTTCTTCTTTTAAATCACAATTCAAAAAATCATTTTTCTTATTCATTTGGTGGATTTCCCACCCAAAAATGAGCAGCAATAGCAAAAAAGGCCCTAACAGTACTCATCTTAGCTATAATATCAAAAGGTCTCAACATAATCTATCCCAGGTTTCTGAGCTAGGGAGACAGGAGATTCAGAAACATCCATAGCATTAACACAAGAAACATCGTCATGATATTTTACCATATTTTCATTATCTTATTCTAAGCCTTTAAGTCATGTGTTATTTTAACATATTTTATTCAATATAGAGTAAAATATCTCTATTTAATCATTTAGAAAATATACTATAATTTAATTTAATTTCATAATATATAAGAAAGTCACCAAAAGTAACACATCTATAAAGGAGTATATTAATCAAGAAAACCAAACATTCCATGGGTAACCAAGTTACACTGGTAAGGATTGAGTTACCAACCGAGCTCTCCACAATTACTGCCAACCAACTATGCCTTGGTGGACAAGCCAATTCATCAAGTGGGCCATGACATTAAAGACCACGTGGAATACAACTCCACTAAATCACATGACGGATGAGAGTAATTTAATATATATATATATATATATATATATATATATAAGATCCAACTTGCAATACATGGCGAGCGGTCTACACAATACTTATGTCCAACCCGCCAAGTGTTAAGAGATTAAATAGAAATTGAGCTCCTCATAAGACTATGCTCATTATTCCCACATTTTATTTGGTTAAGATACATTGAATTTGTATTACATTGCACGGTTAGGAGTGTTATTATTTGCATTAGGTCGGGCTTATATTCCCACTACATATCCAATGTATTCATAGGGGGCATTCAACACTACGCGGCATGTGCCTATTTCCACCGTCGTTTATATTAAACATACCACCGCCGACGTCTATTCCTCACAACCCATGTTTTATTCTCCACTAGCAAATGGTTATGGTGTGGCCCACGCGGCATACTTACAAATGTCACCACCCACCATTATGGGCTCCAAATATACCACTGCCCCATTCATATAACTGGTGGGCCACATATACTACATGGAAAAAGAGTTCGGTGTGGCTATAGCCACAAGGCCCTCAACACAATGCACCACCAAGATTATGTGTGGGTTTTGTAATACCACCCCATGTGGCAAAGGAGGAGATAAGGTGTGGCCCATGCCACTTGGCAATAAAAGAGAAGGGTAGGATGTAAGGAGGCCGCACACCCCATAACAAATGCGAGCCATAGTTTAAAATAAGCCACATTAAACCAAAGGATAGACATTATTTTATTTTTTTAAATATAGCTTAACCTTGTGTTTTTTTATTATTAATTTCAAACCTTAGCTTATATGCTATAAGGAAGGGGGGATAGAAAGGATCCGTGCCCTTAAAAATATTAATATAGTTTAAAACTCTATATTAGAAAAAATATAGTTTTATATAAACTATAATACACATTTTATATATTTTTATTTTTATATAAACCATAGCTTGTTTAAAGTTTATATAATAACTTAGATCAACGAACTAAACAATTTATAGTTTGTAAACATATAAACTATAGTTGTTAACTACTTATTTCAAATTGTAAATAATTTTAAACAAAAGGTACATGAAGGAGACATGCCCAATTATATTCAAAAAAACTAAAAATATAGAATTTTCTGGGGTTATATCAACCACTAGGGAACATTGAAACAACATAACCCAATAGAAAAAATTCATTTCCTATTCTCCTAGGTCTTGTAATATCCTTTTTTACTTGTAATCACCCTCGAGAATATTTGAGTGCACATATTTAAACTATATGAAACATAGGAAATATTTGAAATATTAATGATCCTTACATGGTCTTGTAAAAAAAAATTCAAGCACCGGTAAGAATGAAATCACCTGTGCACACACCAATCTTAAAAAATATTAACTTTTCAAATGTTAGAGAAAAGGAAATATTCCATATAATTTCCAAATGTAAATGAAAGTAAGAATCATATCATATTACATCTCCCCAAAAAAATTAGGGATTTAAAATTGAAAACCCCTAAAAATTTAACCAAGAGTTTCAAAGAGGGGTCCACCACAATCTCTTATTTTCCTATAAATTATACTTCTTCAAAAATCACACAAAAATTTAGATTGCACAAATGTAGTGGAAAAAATAAATTGTGGAGGGGGGCGGTGGCGGGGGGGACGGGGCCTTGATCATTTTAAATACCCTTTCGGGTTGAAAAAACCCGTAAAAATTAAATAGATTAAATACAAAACATTTTATCTTAATTTATTTAATTTACCTCGTTTTGATACCATGTTAGAATTTGAGGATTCTAATAAATACGGATTTAATTATCTTACATATTATATAATGTTACAATAAATATTTAAATAAACATTACATCATAACATAAGTAAATAAAGAAATACTTACAGGAAATAAATAACACATGTGACATAATATTTATAGTGGAAAACCCTAATAGGGTAAAAACCACTTTGAAAATAACCTTTTACTTCGAGAACTTATTTTACATCCAGTAAGATCACCTCCTCCTTTAAAACCCTATTTACTAAGGGTAAAACCAAATCACTTGATTTGCACACCTTTGATATATTTCCCGAATATATCAAATGAGGACCTAAAGTCCTTTTTATATAAGGTGATCAGGTATGTCTCCCAACCCACCTTTTCAACCTAAACGGTTGACACATACACCTAGGTTTATAATATTTAATATTATAAATATAATCATTTCATGATATTAAATATTTAACTTAAAGTATATACCTAGGTTAGCATATTTAATAATAGAAATATAAATATTTCATATTATTAAATATTAACATATATATTAGTGATGGACCCATATACATTAAGGGTTAGCTGGACCACTTAATCATTATGTTCCAACAAAAAAATGATGAAGAAATGAAAAAGATGTGAGTTTTCCCACCAAGCATGCGAGAAATGTATACAAAAGAAATACTATAGAAAAAAAAAAAATATACTACATAAAGAAAGAAACAAAGCAAATCAAATCAAATCGATCATTCTTCGTATCTCCTCAGTAACCTCAAATTATATTGCTAAAGCTTGGAATGAAGCACCAAGCTTATTGAATCTCTTGATCAATTTTTTGTGGATGCTTCAAAGATGTTCCGAATGGAAGTAGATTTCAACCTACGAAACATGAAATAATGATTGATTTGATTGTTGATTCGTGATCAATTGGAAAGTGTAATGACATGTGAGATTGAATGATAATCCAACACAATAATGATGCAAATTTCAAAGCTTCCAAAGATGATAATTGGAGAAGAATGAGTGATTATTTATAGATGAGGGAAGAGAATTCCCAAATCCTTGATTTGTGTGATTAACTTTTCTATCCGAAGCTAACTAAAGCATGATTGGATTGTTTAGTTGAGTTTCCAATGTAATTGAGTATATTAACTATTATTTTGATCTTGCATGGAATGAGTTATCATTGAGTTGGAAAAGGTACCATGCCTTTGAATATTTTTAGCTTTTGCATTGAAATATTAAATTTATGTCTTTTGTTTTATTCACCCAAAAAAGTGACGTGACTTTTAGCTTTTAGAGATATTTGCTTTAATTTTGGAATTTCGTGATTTATGGTATGTTTGGTTAACTCAAATGCATGATTTAATTTATTCTAAACTAGTCCTCTTGCATATATTTAATGATTTAATTTTAATTGGTTTATTTTTCTCAAGTTAACTTTAGATGTTAATTAGTGAAGTGAAATTCGATAAGAGGTGAGGTGGAAATGGATATATGTAGGATTTATTAATTATTTTAATATGAAATTAATTAATAAAATTAGCTAATGGGATAGGGGATGAATAATAAGAGTGATAGGATTAATTAATTAATCCTAAGAATGGGATATGAATGTAACAAGGTCCATAGTGTGAATATTTAATAATTTGAGACCATGTGTGAGCGATAGGAATGATTAGGGAAGTTGTGGGACAATGTCGTAAAATTCCATTAAAGGTCATAAAATAGCAGAATATATCAAAAGTGGTTGAAAATGGTCGTAATGTACTTGTGAAGTAATTACGGGATGATTTTAGATGTTTATTCACCCAAAAATGTGATGTGTCTTTTAAATTTTGGAGATATTTGCTTTAATTTTGGAATGTCATACTTCATGGGATGTGTTTAGTTAAATCAATGCATGATTTGATTTATTCTAAACCCGTCCTCTCGCATATATTTAATTATTTAGTTTTTAATTGATTTTTTCTTCTATAGCTAACTAGAGATGTTAATTAGTGAACTGAAAGTGGATAACAAGTGAGGTGGAAATGGATATATGTAGGATTTATTAATTATTTTAATATTGAAATGGCTAATAAAAATTAGCTAATGGGATAGGGGATGGATAATAAGAGTGATAGGATTAATTAATTAATCCTAGGAAGGGGATATGAATGAAATAAGGTTCATAGTGCGAATATTTAATAATTCGAGACCATGCGTGAGTGGTAGGGTGATTAAGGAAGTTGTGGGACAATGTCATAAAATTTCATTAAACATCATAAAATAACGATGTAATATATAAAAAGTGGTCAAAAGTGGTCAAAAATGGTCGTAATGTACTGTGAAGTAATTACGAGATGATTTAAGAGGTTTAGAATGCATATTATGATATTTTATGGTGTTTACACATGTTTTTAATATAGGTTTAGGAACAAATTAGACATTTCGTAGTAGGGTCTACTCGCATTTTGGTATAAATTGGTGGGGTTTGAGTACTTTATTTATTTTCGACACTATATAACTTGAGAACAATTTCACTAGGGGTGTGGGGGCATGGGGCTTATTCTCCTCTTATTATATTCAACATTATATATTTGATGCTCATAAGGAAATCATATGATGGGGATATAAGAGAATTCATTTCCTTTCAACTGGGAAATTATATTCATTTGTTATTTTTCAATTGGACCTAAATCTATTTGCAGTAGTGTATTTCATGGGAATAAGCATTTAAAGTGATCATATATCCATATTACATCATTCTTCTCGTTCTTCCAAGGATTATTTTTAGGGTGAGTAGAATGTCTAATGACACCCCTCCCCATTCTCAAATATTCTTAGGATAACTTGAAAGTCCTACGACACATTCCCTTTTGTTATTCACTAAAGATATAACCAATTCCTTTTTGGATTCAAAATATCCTTCAATATAATTGGGGACTTATCACCCTAAATCCTTTAGTGTTTTGGTTAAAATCCAAATTTCCAAGCATAACAAATTTTAAAGTTTCTCCTTCGGCAAAGAAAAACATGTGTACTCCTTCCATATTTTTCTCTCTTTTATTAGTTACAAATTTAATATTTAATGTTACAAATATACTTTCAAATTTGAGTTAAAGTTCAATTATGTTTATGGAAAATGACTACATTTTTTGTTACAAGTTTCATAATGGAGAAAAAACCAAGCAAGTAGAATCAAGAACCTTGATCGAATACAAAGTGTGTTTACACACTCAAGTATATTTTCCTTTAAGTATGTATTTTTCATTTCATAATTAAAAGGGGTAATATAGACACCTAAATTTGACAAAGATAAACTTGGTGTTATCCATAGATCATGACTTACACACACATTCCAAGCATAGGTGACTTATCCTTATCTCTCTTACATGATTTTCTTCTCTAAATTCACGCTTCTCGAGTCATTCACAAAACTAATTGCATTAGTCCATAGTAGTATATTCTTCTTACGCATCATTCCCAAAATTTTGTAGAATCCCATGAATTTCATGTATGGGATAGTACATCTCCTACAAAATCATCCAATGGTTTAGTCCAAATCCGATGTTTCATCTCTAGCCACCCAAAAGTCACTTTTTAATTTGATATATTTTATGGGTCAGTTCATATCCTATAGGTCGGCCTTAATTCAAAATTAAACATATGACCACCTAAATAAGTAAGTATAACTCACTTATTTACCTCACCTGACACTTTTAAGAGAACTCAATATGAATATCATTCCAAAAGAACTCCAATATCTCATAAAACCCTTCAAGTTAGTAGCACACTCTAAGATAAACCCCTATAGGTATTGTTAGAATCATAATGGACTTAGAGAGGGGTGAATCAATCCTATAAATTTCTCATTTCATTTATCATTTCTTGCAACATCCATTAAACATCCATTCAATATGAGCTTATTAGGTGTGAAAAATACATTCACAAGAACATAAAACATGAGAGAGAACACATAAACACCATATGTAAGTGGGAAAACCTCAAGGGAAGAAAACCCACTAAAACCCTCTACTTATATTACACAAAACAAAGAACTTGCAATAATATTACACATCCTGCAATATTTATTTAGTGAGGCACCCACCCCACAAGGAGTACCAACCCCTAAACCTTTGTTAATATGACTTACAAAAAAGGACTCTTATGAATATTACACATCATAAGATATTTTTCAAATGAATGACCATAGATGATATTGTTAGTGCAAATTCACAAAGACCCCCAAAATGACCTATGGATCTACTTTTCTAAGGAAATTTCATTTGGTGTGAATGCACAACATTGAGCTTTCCCAAAGTGTGGGACCTTTGCAAATGGGGAAAGCTCTCCAGAGAAAATTGGTTCCTCTTCCTAAACTACCTACCACAAGTTATTCTAGTGCAGAAAATCTAAACATAATCCTAATATAACTTCCAAGGAGACAAAGAGAAAGATAAAAGAGGGAAAATAGAGCCTACACTAAAATGGTGATACACCGTAGAAGTAAAATGTTGAACATCTATCAAAACTATCATGGAACAAGAAGAGGTAAGCAATGGAAAGGATGGACAAGTGCATCACAAAACCAATGATGGATTTCACACAAAAAATGTTCCAAAACTCCATGAACACAGCTCCAAAACCGACAATGAACATCCAAACATGCACAAATACCTGTAATGAAGAGAGGCAAGAATAAAACAACCAAAAACGAGCAAGGATGGACAAATACATCACAAAACACATTTTTATTGCTCCGAAATTTGCATAGAATCATCATTTCACGGGTAAGAGGAAAAAACACCATTATAGAGTAGGGGAGGAGGTTCAAACTCCATTTTTTACCCTGGGGAAGAAAATAAGGGAGGGCAGAGTAGAAAGGATGAACAAACTTTTTAAGTGAGCCAAATCTAGCTTTTATCGATCAAACAAAAGAAAAGAAATGAGAAAACATGGGAAAATTTGATTTATAACTCCAACCACTGATAAGATCTATCTAATTAGCCTAAAAAATGATGGATTCCCATGAAAAATCACATACTTCATTGTACATTTCTTCGCAAAGCAAGAAAGAGGCCCATACTTCATTAATTTTGGTAATTGGGAACCATTTCGCATTTTTACATACTAGAGACGTTTTCTCAATTTTCTCCCACAAAACATGACCAAAAATATAAATTGATGATTCCATCATGTGGATAATTTCACCATCTTTCCATTAATACCAAAAACATGAAAATCTGAGCTCACGGTGCGAAAGATATGCCCTTCTCAAGATTTATGGCAAAAATCGGGTCAAATTAGGGCGGGCCAAAACTTTAAATTTTTCCCGTTTTTTCAAATCGGGAAAATTTCCCAAAAAATCTCCATGCCTTGCCATTCTACTACCACGTGGCATCTTCTGTTGCTTGGGGGAATGCGCTTCCATTTCTCCTTTTGTGCCTTTTAAATTTTTCATTAGAAAATTTCCCAAGTTACCTCCATGGGCCCGACCTCTGCCGATGACATGGACACATGGCACCATTTCATTTTTCGGTGGGACCACAAGTTCATTTTACACCTTTAACCCTTTTGACCAAAAAGATAAAAAAATAAAAATTCTTCCACCCCCCAAATCCTACTGCTGACTGGACACGTGGCATTATGTGATTGCTCAACGGGGCCTTAACAAACTTTTCTCCATTCTCCTCTCAAGGGCCCATGCAAGCCGGTTTGTGACTTTACACCTTTTGGCCAAAAGGGCTGAGTGCTAAAAACTCTCTCGCACCTCCTCTCCACCTTGATATGTGTCACTTCTCATTAGCTATGGGCTACCTAGGAAAATTTCCCTCCAAACTCCGTCGAGCCATAACTCAAAAAATACAAGGAGTTAGGAGGACTTACCTTTCTGGAAAGGGGAAGAAAAATCCTATCTAATGAAGCCATTTCCAGAATATTTTGAGTGCTTGAAATGTGTGAAAATTTAAGTTTAAGCACAAGGAAGGAAAGAATGAAGGCAAGTTAGCCAAAATAAGCAAGGGGCTCATTTTGGATAACAATTTGATGACTCAGAGGGGTCATCTACCTGCTAGATGAATGATCAGTAGCCTTTGAAGCATCTATTGGGTATGGATTCAAGCTTGATAACCAATTTTGATCTAAACTATGAAAATATGACCTCTAAGCCACTTAGAAACCCATTGAAACCTGGAGTTGACCCTCACCAAAATGCCACTGAAATGGACTATGCAAGAGCAACCAAAACAACACCAAACAACTATGTACAAAATTGAAATCATACATACACCGATTGGGATATGTAGAGTGTGAAAAAGCACTTCTTCTACTGAAAGAAAACCTACCCGCTCTACTCTAACCAAGAGCAAAGGTAAGCTAAACAAACCCTGCAACTAGTTGTGCAAAATAGCTTCCTTTCTTCAAAATTGGCAACCATGTAATTGATTTGGAGCTGATCATGGCTAGTTGAATGAGTGGAAAATCAACAAGAAGTTGGTCTTCTACCCAAATTAGCAAGGTATCAACTAAAAACAAATCCACTACCTCATTTAGTTTCTTTGCATTTGGATTGAAGAGGTATGACAGCTAATCCTTGGTGTTTTGCATATCATCCTCATGCTTAGAAGCAAACATGACTAGTTGTGACTTCTCCTATGGCTCTAATGAAGCCAAATACCTTATTGAGCAAGGTCTGATCCGTTTGATATTCCCATTGCTTTGAAATTCAACTCCAAAAATGGAGTCCTCTTGTAGACCTTCTTGGATGGATGGTGTGGAAGAAATGGTGAAGTTCTCTTGCTCTTTTCCTTCCTTCATGGCAGCATGGAACTCTTCTATAATATGCAGCTCATCATTATTGATTGCAACATCTAATGAAGTTGCTTTTGCATTATTGTAACCTGTTGCAATACATTGTTGGCTCTGGAGTTCCTCCATTGTAGCTTTTGGAAGATCAAATTCTTCCAACTTTGATTCAAGAGGCATGTTGCAAACTGCAGGTTGCTGTCCTTGAATCCTCTCCTCCATGGTAGCATGTTCTTGTGGTTGAAGAATGAATGATGAAGAAGGAAAAGTTACATTTTCTACAGGCTCCTTCTCATCAAAACATTCTTCTAAGTTTGATGGCAAATCAAACTCTTCAATGTCCTGCTGTAGCAAGGTCTCTTCCTCTTGCATGGTGACTTTCAAATCTACATTTTTTCACCATGTGGAGCCTCATCTTCAAACATGAAGCTTGTCAGCTTGAACTCATCCAAAAAATCAAGTTTTTGGAGAGGTGAAGTGGGAGAGAAATATGTAACTTCTTGTGCAACCTGTTCATGATTTAGTGCCTTTGAATTTATTTTGGTCACCTCCATAATGGATTCATCAATCAAATCAAGCCCTTCAAATGAAAGCAAAAAATCTTCAATAATGCTTCCTTCATCTAGTTCCAATTCTGATTTGATTTCTTCCAGTTGCTCCTCTTCAATGGGGCTTGGAGCTGATTGTTCTTCCTCCTTGTTGACCGGTTGTGTAGCTTGGATTGGACCAGCATTTTCTTCAAGTAGAGTGCCAACATGGACACTACATTCTAAGCAAACTTATTATCTGATCTGCTTCTTCTCTTTGCTCTTCTTCTCTGCAACAAATTCAGTCCTAACCACCATTGACTCTTCATCTTTGGCCTCTTCTGTAGGCTTCACCAGCAAAGGAATTTTCTCAATCCCATATCTAAGAGCCAAGCTTACTAAGCTCTTAATCATTCCTTCTTTTCTTGGTTCTTCCTCTGCTGCAAACTCAGCCTCAGCCACCACTGGTTCTTCAACCTTGATCTCCTCCTTTGGTTTGACCATCAAGGGGATCTTTGTAAACCCAAATTTGGTAGCCCAACTCTTCAGATTGTCTATCATTTCTTTTCTGTTGGGCTCCTCTTTTTGTTGTCCTTGACTGGATTTTTGATTTTCATCTTCCCAACATGGATTTGGGAATGCAAGAGGAGGGGTGGGTTGTGACTCAACTGGTTTTGCAATTATTTTTGGAGGGGATGGTTGTTTGGAAGGAAAAGGATAGAAGAATTGAGATGGGGTGGAAGACTAGGGGATGGAGAAATGAAATCAACATTTGGGACAACATGGGCTAGATTTGGGATTTGGCATTCAAAATGAGATGGTGCTGATTAAGGAGTAGAGAGAAAATTACCAAATGATGGCGTAGGATCTACCCATTGACAAGGTTTTTGGCACCAAGTTTATAGGCCTCTATCTCTGCTGTCCATTGTGCAAGTTGGGGTAACATCTCAATCATGAAGTCCAGCTTCTCCTGAGGGTTGAAGTGTCTTGGAAAAGGGCCTCCCCATGGACAGGGTGCTCTGAAACCAATTCTAAAAGCCTTCATTTGTGCTTGAGCCCTTGATTGCACCATGCCAACCTCCATTTTTTGGATTTTCTCCAAGAAATCTACATTTTCTTCTTGACTTCCCTCATTGCATGCATACCCTTTCTCTTGATATGTTTCATAACCAAACTGATTTTGGTATTGCTCATATGGGTAAGCATGATGATTTTGAATTTGTTCAAAATTCTGATTTGAAGGATTTGTAAAATATGTTGGAGGTGGGAAACATTGTTGTTTGAATGTGAATCCCATGATGGAAATGAAGTCATGATTGCACAACTTCATGGAATGGAAGAAGATGAAGAGATGGAAGGAAGAATGGATGGAAATGGATGGAAAACAGGTCTACAACTTAGAGAATGAGTTATTGATCAGATGGAGTCACCAGATGTGTTTGCAAGTGCCTCCAAAGGCTGAAATTTTCACAGAACGCATCAACCTACAAAAATAAAGTGGAAGACCTCTAAGGTCCCACCGGCATGCCAAAACTGTTAGTGCAAATTCACAACACCCCCAAAATGACCTATGGATCTACTTTTCTAAGGCAATGTCATTTGGTGTGAATGCACAACATTGAGATTTCCCAAAGTTTGAGACCGTTGCAAATGGGGAAAGCTCTCCGGAGAGGTTGTTTCCTCTTCCTAAACTACCTACCACAACCTATTCTAGTGCAAGAAAGCTAAACCTAATCCTAATCTAACTTCCAAGGAGATACAAAGAGAGAGAGAAAAGAGGGAAAAATAGAGCCTACACTAAAACGGTGATACACCAAAGAAGGAAAATGTTGAACATCTATCAAAACTACCATGGAACAAGAAGAGGTGAGCAATGGAAAGGATGGACAAGTGCATCAAAAAACCAAGGATGGATTTCACACAAAAAATGTTCCAAAAATCCATGAACACAGCTCCAAAACCTACAATGAACATCTAAACATGCACAAATACCTGCAATGAAGAGAGGCAAGAAGAAAACAACCAAAAATGAGCAAGGATGGACAAATGCATCACAAAACACATTTTTATTGCTCCAGAAATTTACATAGAATCATCATTTCACGAGTAAGAGGAAAAAATGCCATTACAGAGCAAGGGAGGAGGTTCAAAATCCATTTTTGACCCTAGGGAAGAAAATAAGGGAGGGTAGAGTAGAAAGGATGAACAACCTTTTTAAGTGAGCCAAATCTAGCTTTTATCGATCAAAAAGAAAGAAAAGAAATGAGGAAATGTGAGAAAATTTGATTTAGAAATCCAACCATCGACAAGATCTATCTAATTAGCCTACAAAATTATGGATTCCCATGAAAAAGCCCATACTTCATTGTATATTACTTCACAGAGCAAGAAAGAGGCCCATACTTCATTAATTTTGGTAGTTGGGAACCATTTCTACGTTTTTTGCATGCCAGAGACGTTTTCTATATTTTCTCCCACAAAACTTGACCAAAAATAGAAATTGAGGATTCTATAATTTGGATAATTTCACTATCTTTCCATTGATACCAAAAATGTGAAACTTCGAGCTCTGTGCGAAAGATATACCCTTCTAAAGATTTAGGGAAAAAATGGGGCAAAAATCGGGTCGGGCCAAAACTTTAAATTTTTCCCCTTTTTTCAAATTGGGAAAATTTCCCAAAAATTCTCCATGCCCCACCACTCCACTACCACGTGGCATCTTTTGGTTTCTTGGGGGAATGCGCTTCCATTTCTTCCCTTTGCACCTTTTAAATTTTTCATTAGGAAAATTTCCCAATTTACCTCCGCGGGCCCGACCTCTGCTACCGATGTGGACATGTGGCACCTTTACATTTTTCGATGGGACCACAGGTTCATTTCGCACCTTCAACCCTTTTGACCAAAAACGCAAAAAAAAATTCTTTTGCCCCCCGACTCCTACTGCTAACTAGACACGTGGCGTTATACGATTGCTCGGTGGGGCCTTAAAAAAATTTCTCCATTCTCCTTCGTGGGCCTATGGGCTAGTTTGTGACTTTGGCCTTTTGGCCAAAAGGGCTGAGTGCTAAAAACTCTTCATGCCTCCACTCCACCTTGACACATGTTGGTTTCTCATTAGTCAGGCCTGGGCTGCTGGGAAAAATTCCCCTCCAAATTCCGTCGAGTCATAACTCAAAAAATATGAGTTAGGAGGACTTCTTTACCTTTCTAGAAAGGGGAAGAAAAATCCTATCTGATGAAGCCATTTCTAGAATATTTTGAGTGATTGCAATGTGTGAAAATTTAATTTGAAGCACAAGGAAGGAAATAATGAAGGCAAGTTATCTAAAATAAGCAAGGGGCTCATTTTGGATAATAGATATGTTGATCCCACAATAGTTTGTGATCCAAGTTCATCTCCAAACATGCCAACACTCTTTAAAATAATATCTTCTTTAACTCACTCAAAAATTATCCTTTCATGGGCTGATTAGCTCAATTTCCCTTGCATCACCGATCCTTAGTATTCTTCAAGTATTCATAAATCTTCTTAGATATGTTATTAACCCTTATTCACTCTTATTTAATCCCCTCTAGGTCGGTTATAACCCCATGGACACAACTCACTCAACTAGTCACAATAAGCAAACAAACTTGTCTTTATACACAACACTAGCTCAAAACACCCCTAGGTCAGCCATGACCAAGTAGGTCAGTCACCCAATTCAAAAATATAACAATAACGTCATATAAAGCAACTCATAGGACCCAAGTAAGTTGGCAGGTGTGAACACAACACCAACAAGCTCCAAAACACACAAACAAGCTCAAAATGTAGTCTCCAAGCTCCAACGAATGCAAAAGCACCTGCAAGGTCTTATAACATATTTTTCATTGCTCCAAAATCATCATAAAACATAAGAAAACCTCCAATCATCACCAAAAGGCTCATGAATAAATGAAACATCCAAATCCATCATGAAACACATGAAGGAGCAAGCAAGAACAACTAGGTTTCCAAGCACCCAAAAAATAGTCTTGAAGAACATATAAAATATCATAATCAAGGATAAATTAATATACCATTGAAATTTATCTAAATATAGTTTCTATAACAACTCACATTTTCTTCCAACTCATAATGTAAGGCCTTCAAACAAATCAAACTCAAACTGTTGTAAACTAGAAATCTGGACTCAATAACCAGTCTTGAGAGAAACATGCACAAACACCTCTAAATCAACTTACAACCTCAACCATCACCTAGAAAACATCAAGGAAACTTGTACCAACATTCCCAAGCACTAATAAGTATAGATCATATGGATAAATTCACTCTAAAACACATGTTTCAGTCACCTTCTTGAGCAAGCCTAATAGGGATTAATTAGGCCATTATGGTGTCAACATGAAACCACCTCATCAGATAATTCCAAAATCTCAAACACATCATAGCAGGTTCCTACATGTTATCCATGACCAAAAACATCATGTCCATTAAGCGAAATGATCAAACTCACTTCAAACCAAGAGACTAGCATTTTATCCCTTAAGGCCAAAATTGGTAGTACAACTTTGAGGACATGTATCTTCCATTTTATCCACTAAATAAAAATGAAAATTTTCATTTCCATTTATAGAAACTCCCAAGGATTCTATAATAGTTTACTTTTCATCCTGGAACCTCCATCTTAGCCCTAAAACTGTAAATATCTACAAAATAAGAGATTTTTTCTCTCTTCCCAAAACAACTGGAACACAAAACCACCACCAAAATGAGATATAACGAATACTCTACAAC
Organism: Taxus wallichiana var. yunnanensis; assembly: GCA_018340775.1. Taxonomy (NCBI): domain Eukaryota; kingdom Viridiplantae; phylum Streptophyta; class Pinopsida; order Cupressales; family Taxaceae; genus Taxus; species Taxus wallichiana. The sequence continues at coordinate 278,866,208 of CM031244.1, forward strand.
CCCAATGAATAAATTTATCATTCTAAGTTCATTTGGATACCAAATAAAACAAATCTCCCAAGTCACTCTATTAGGAGGGTTTATCTAGGGTTTCAAACCGCTTTTTCTTGTTAACGTTTGTTCATAAAATTATGACAATCAAATCACCTCATTATTTTTTAAAACACTCTTAGCTAAATTAAAAATCATCCCCCAAAACATTTTGGTCCCATGAAAACTTTGTGTGAGAAGGTGAGCATCTAAAGTTCCCAATTCGAGCTAGATTTTGCTTCTTCAAAACTCAATTTTACCAAAAACATCATACTTGAGAAAATATCTTCATAATGACCTAAAATTTGGCCTAAAGCACCATGGAATCATCCTCTAACTAACCCCAGCCTCATCCATGCTCAAATATTCTTTAAAATCTCCATCCATGGTGACTTATTTGTGTATACTTAGATTGTCTTCATTTTCTTTCTTCCCAAGGACCATAAAACACCATGAAAGAGCTAAAAAATGGCCTAAAACCCCTCATACACATGTTATGACATGTCACAATAGCTTTTCCATGTTTTTACATGACTTTCTTTCTCAAAATATCATGCCACCATACCAAACCACATGCTCTAGGTCCAGGAATAGGCCTAGAATGACCACCTCACACCATGACTCTTCATGAAATGACCATGATGACCTCATAAAGACACTTAGACACTCTTGACACATCATACCAAACATGATAGACCTCATGAGAGCCTTTATCCAACTTAGGAGAGCCCATACTATGACCATGCACACTAGAACATGCTCCGTAACATCATGATACATCACCAAAACTAGACACTACCAATTAACCTTCAAACTTGACCTTAGTTGACACCTCATATAGAATCATATGACACCATGAAACCCTTTTCCATTAATGGATTTTAACATCGGTGAAAACCTAAGACACAATGGCCAACAATCTCTCATTTTTCATTAATGGTAACCACCTTTAGAAACATTGATGGCAACCACAAGACAGAACACTTACAAGGTCTCTTTTTCATGTTTCTGATGCTACTCTCCCCCTTTCACATCTATGAAAAAGTATAAAATGATGAATCAACATGAAAAATTATAACACAATGGAAACAATGACTTACATGCTTACATGACTTCCTCTTAGACTGTATTTTGTTTCTTTTCATCAACATCTATTGAGATCCATGGACCTGATATAAGCTTACAAATAGCTCCCGCTAAGGAGGTATCCACCATAATTTGTCATTATTGGTCATTCAAAATATGGCACTTAGCGAAAAACATATAGAAGGTTCACATGGAAGAACAAAGTGCGTTTAAAGGCATGGTAGGGTTAGAAAAGAATCACGCGTGAAGGAGAGAGATAGATTTGGGACTTAGCCATTTTTACGTGTACGAGCTATTTTTGGAGATAGCGTGCAACACACAAACCGGTTAAAGACTTGTGCGACATGCATTGGCTATTTTTGGAGGATCAGCTACAAAGTGCTTTGCATGGGTAAAAGCTAAGAATATATTTACTATTGATAGTTAAAAGCACGTGTGCATGTGAGGCTTATTATTATAACGGCACGTGGCTAATAATAGCATGTGACCTATTTTGGGATTAGATAAGTAGTGTAAGGAAATTCCACACCCTTATAAATATGTAATGAACTGCGTAGTAGAGAATGGCATGTGAGAACTGAGTTATTGTGAGGTTATGCTACCAAATCTAATGTGTGCATGAACTATGGTATTATCTATTGTAATAATCTTCTATGTATTTATCATGTTTAATGCAATGGAATGTATTGGCTGAATCAGAGTATCAAATCCTGAGTATAATTGGTTCTTGCATGTTTTATTTCATCATGGTTATCTTTTAAGTCTGTTATTCTCTAGATCTAGATCTGAACATGCATTGTAGAATGATATATTAGTTATGGATCTGAATGCATTAAGTCTTCATCATGCTAACATCTTGCAATAGAAACTCTAAAGAGGGGCCCGGTACTTTTGTGTGCTTCTGTGAGCGCTCGAGTCTAGGCTAAGTGATGTGCTAGCGCACCTAGGCTTTTACTGGTGAATGCTAGGTTGCATCATTGGTTCTATTGCCAGGACCTTTTTCATTTGTTTTCAAGATGATTCATGATGAAGACATACCGGTTGACCCTAGCAAGTGTTGAGGAGTGGATACATGACCTGGAAGAAGAATACACATAGAGGTTCAACACCAGATCTGAGTTTGACGCACGCACATGGGTGGAGCAAAATCTGTATGATTTTTATACAAGAGCTTCTTCGTTATCTTTCTGATAGAAGTGTACAATTGGCTGGTTGTTTATGTATCTAAATGGAATTGGAGGTATCACACACTTATCTAGATGCAAGAAGAATTTTAGACCCTTTATGATGTTGATCTGATTTGGACTCGTGTTGTGGATATGTGGTTCTATGGTGTTTTGAATAGCTATATCTTGGAGTACTCAATTTCCACTTATTCGTGCCCGAGGTAGTTGAATTCCAATTTTTACAATATCCTAGGGAACTTACCTGTAAGGCATTCCACTGGTGATCAAAATTCTAATGGTAACCTTGAACTTGGAGAAAAAACCGATGGTGAACTAAACCCCACCACGTGCGGGGGCAAGAGCAAGTTTGGTGAAAGATGGCAGATCTAGTGACAGAAAGGAAAAGAGAGGAAAGGCAGCTTAAGTATAATGAGGCACACGAGAGGGAGATAGAGAAGCTTCTAGTCCGACCCTACCTATAGGTTTGAGATCGGGAGGCATAGGTTTCTCTAGTTACGGTGGATCCGGTGGTTCTAAAGGTAGAGGAAACATGGGAGGTTCTAGATCAGGTGGGCAAGGTCCGCACCAACCTTAGAATATTTACATGGATATGTCTCTTTATCTTCCATAGTATAGGGGCATAGAATATTTTTTTGAACACGTACACATGTGTGAAATATTATGGTGTGCAAAAGGAATCATGGCTTCTTGAGCATAGGGCAAGCCAATTTACTACTATGTTACAAGGGCGCGCACATAGGTACATAAATTTTGACCCTAATTAGACTTGCGTAGACTATACAACTTTAAAATATGCTTTCCTTAAAGAGTTTCACATCCCTAAGTTTGAGCAGAAGAGTATAAGCACGCTCAAGGATATTAAGCAAGGCACTATTGAGAGTGTCAGAGAGTATGATGCTCATTTCAAAACATTGTTATCTAATCTTTCTTATGATATTCATACAAGCCAAAGATTCGCAATGGTTCCTGGAGGCCTAATAACACCATTTAGAAAGGTGCTATTACATAAGACATACACTGATCCATGCAAAGCACTTGAAGTAGCTTTACACGCTGAGGTGGTTGGAAGTATAGACACTGGGGTAAGCCCATTTTTAGAAGCACAAATTGTAGCTATGGCAAAGCAGTTGGAGAAACTATCATAAAATTCAGCACATGACACATGGATTTGGTGCATAGATTGTGAAATGGAAGGTCACATAAAGGATAGTTGTCCCCACGCATCGATGCACTCATTTTTGTTAGACTATGAGATATTGCATCTAAATCGTTGCCCATTACTACAATGTGCGATGAGGAAGAATGTTTCTTTCTACTATAAAATTTTTAGGTCCACGACTCATGACATAGAAGACTGTCAACTGATTGGTCAGATCCATGATGCTATAGACGTCGGTGTATTGACAAACAGGAGTTTTAGATAACTCTAAAGGCAAGAATGAGCATCGGGATCGGGATCACAATCAAAGCGCACTATGATTAGAATGAAGGTCATTTTGAACGCGGTCATTACGGACGTCGAGGATACCATGGTGGATTCAGAGGATGAGGCCGTGGTAGTGGAATAGGTGAGTTCCCTCGCTGAACATGTTATACATGTGGATCCCCAACCACTACAGGTGTGATGTCCTCAGAATATTACATGTTCTTTCTATGGAAAGAATCATAGTTATGAGGAATTCTCGACTTGTATGAGCATCTTAGAAAGTAGCATAAATAAGAAAAAAAAGGCACGGGGATGGTTAGGATACAGTGCGTTGTGGAAAATCAGTGGATGCCCAAGTTAGAACCAAAATCTGAGGTGTTGTAAGGATCACTACCTACGCTGAAGTGGTGCGTGCCAAAGAAGCATTGCAGCAGAAGCCTACCATCACTAAGGAGGAGGTTCTACATACACGGTACCCAGATCCCACCCATCAGAAGGAGGTTTACCAGGAAACCATGGAGGTACTCAGGAATCTTCGGGTGAAATACAATTTAAAGGAGCAATCATAGAAGATGGAGCAAAAGAAAGCATCAAAGACAATCCAAACTGATATAGATGACTTGAGAGAAGTGTGCAAATTGTTGCACCAGGAGAATATCATTCCACTATTGGGGAATTGGTTAAAAGGAAACACTCCACGCGTAAGTACTGAGACTGGATGACAGATCCTACATGCAAATCTTCCCCCTCATAGCCTAGATTATGACAAGGAAATAACTCTGAATGTTGTTGTGGATGGGTGGCTATTAAATAATATACCGATTGATACAAAAAGGGAATTCAATGTTCTTACCTTAGATGCATGGATACAAATGGGGAGGCCCCATTATAGCCATCCGCTAATGTAATATTCATGGCTAATCAAACTAACGCCACTCCCATCAGAGTTTTAAAATATGTATCCATTACCATATAAGGAGCCAAGTTCACTGGAGATTTTGAGGTTTTAGCACTAGCAGAGTCAGATAGATTCCTAGCTCTATAGGGGCATCCTTTGTGCTATGCAAATAATGTTGATCTTTGGTTCAAAAATGGTTATATCAGTTTTGAAAACAAGGAGGAAAGAATTATCATCCCTTTAACGAGATGAAAAATCTACACCTTATGTTGAGCCCTTGAGTGAAGAAGAACTAAATAGGATCTATTTACGTGTCATCCAGATCCATAGGTGCTTGATCCATGTAAAGAAGGAATCCTTTAGTGGGAGGATGCATAGTCTATTAGCGATACTACAAGTGTTGCTTGTGATAATTGGGCTCATAGCACTTATGAGTTGGTAGGGCATGAAGTAAAGAGCATATTTCCTAGGGTCAACAAACCATGTTATATCAGGAGAATAGGTAACAACTCGGTACCTTGTTACACCAAAGAAGGAGACCATATGGTGTTCATGCACACCATGGAAGAATAGTGGATAGACCCATTAGAGAGAAGGAATATGCTAGCATATACCCTACATGGGACAATAATGCACTAGTGGGTGGTCCACAAGGATAATCTTGTAGGATGGAATGAAATTAGGATTGCTCTTACCACTAGGTTCTTCAGGAGCAATGCACCTACTCAAATCTGCACTTATCATGGTAATCAACCTATTCAGCACCATGTTCAATAGTGTGAGAGACTTTGGACAGAGGGGTAGGAAGCTTTACCACCTTCGATCAGGGTTCGCAAATGTTATTCTACTTTACAAGCTTGCACGTATGCTTGGTATGTATATGCAGAACTCCATAGAGAGACTAGAAATTGGCAGGATTTAATTGCAGGAATGACCTAGACATTTGACTTCTTCTCTACCAAGCCTTCGGTGGAAGAAGCATTAAAATTCATAAAACGTTTAACCATGGGGGATAGTGCTAAGGTTGAAGAGCTCATTTAGGAGTTATTGGATGATGGAAACTTAGGAGTTTATTTTTTTGAAGAAATAAAGGCCAATGCCACAATACTTCAGTGCGCTTTCCTTGAGAAATAAAAAGGAAAAATGGTCTACTTAGTGGATGACGAAGAAGTAGAAAATATGGATATAAACCATTCAACAAGTAGGTTTGATGTGTTGGATAATATAGATAAGACCACATGCACCTATCATGAACCTATGAAGACAAAGAAATTGAATATTGGATCAGATGTTGAGCCTAAGGAGGCCATAATTGGAGACTATTGGTTAGACTCTGAAGTGGCAAAAATCATAGAGTTACTATGGGATTATCAAGACTTATTCCCTTAGGGGTACCATGAACTTAAAGGCATGCATGAATCATTAGGGGAGATGAAGATAAAGCTTAAAGAGGGTGTGCACCTAGTTAGAAAGAGACCCTACATGATGAACCCCAACTTATGTAAAAATTTCAAGGAAGAGATTGACAAAATGTTGAAGTCCTGGAATCATTAAGCCCCTGGATGAGTCAGAATGGGTTAGTCCAATGGTGATCAGTATCAAGAAGGATGGTAAGATAGGGATCTTTTTGGACTACATGGAGCTGAATGTTGCATGTGTGATTGATCCCTTTCCTACGCCATTCACTAAGGAAATACTAGAAGGCATTGCATAGTGTGAAATTTATTTGTTTATAGATGGGTTCTCTGGGTATCATCGGGTAGGATTACCTAGGAGGATCAGAAAAGACTACTTTTACTACTGAATGGGGTAGCTTCACCTATATTGTGATGCCTTTTGGTCTAAAAAATGTTCCTATTGTATTTTCATGCATAGTTGTTCAAGCGTTCAAGGACTTTATTCACAACTTCTTATAGGTCTATTTGGATGATTGGACAATGTATGGATTAGTTAAAGATCATTGTGACAATTTGTGCTTAATGTTTGAAAGATGTAGACAGTTGAGTATCTCTTTGAACATCAAGAAGTGCATATTTTCTACACCATTTGGAATACTGTTAGGACACATAATCTACAAGGAAGGTTTATTGGTTGATCTAGCTAAGGTTGCAGTCATTATAGGCCTAAAAGAGCCTACCAGTCAAAGTGAGGTGCATGGATTTTTGGGTCATACAAGATATTATAGGAAGTTTATTAAAGGATATGCCAAGGTTTCCACACCTTTGGAGGAGTTACTAAAAGGAAAAGGTACGTTCTACTGGGAGAACCGTAGCAGCGCGCATTCGAGACATTAAAGGAGAAACTTACTACTCGCACCTATTCTACGTTTTCCTTCATGGGACCAACCATTTCATACACATGTGAATGTCTCTTGCATGGACATTAACGTGGTATTTTCTCAACCTGGAGAAGGTATTATAGATTATATTATTTTTTTGCTAGTAGAAAGCTAACTCCATCATAACAAAATTACATAATTACAGAGCACAAATCTTTTTCGATGATCTATGTGCTACATAAATTCAGATAGTACCTGCTAGCTACACCATTTTTCTTTTATACAAATCACATGGCATTGAAGTATTTAGTAAAAAAGACTATTTTACAGGGGCGCATATGCAGATGGGTGCTCTTCTTTCAAGAATGTGATTTCACAAATTGTGGTAAAACTAGGGAAAAATAATTCTAGACCAGAACATTTATCCAGAATACAGTCAGGAGAAGAAGCACATACCATTGAAGATACCATGCCCGATGCATAATTATATAGGTTACAATGTGCACCATCAGAATTAGAGGACATTGTTATCTTTCTATGAACATGTATGGCACCAGAAGGAATGAAATCCTTGGAGAAGAAACAACTTGTTATACGCGCGACACCCTATATGTTGATTAGCGGTGACCTGTACAAGTTAGGTCGGGATGAAGTATTGTGTCGTTGTGTACTAGAACATGAGCGCATAGATATAATGGAGGAAGCTCATGGTGGTATTGCAGGTGGCCACTATGTAGGTGATGTCACCGTGTACACAAGATTTTACTTGTTGGATTATGGTGGGAGACCATGTATAAATATTGTAAGGATTATTGCAAGGCTCGTGATCACTTTCGATCTTGGGAAACTGGATCGGTGAGATGAAATGCCTCTAAGACCTATTACTAGTGCATAACCATTTGAAAAATGGGCTATAGATTTTGTGGATCCTATTTCACCACTGTGTGTGTAGGACTAGATTGTGCTATATCATTACTTGCACATATTATCTACCAAGGTGGGAAGAATCGGAACCTACAAAGGATTATACAAATGGTTATAACAACCGTGTTTCTATGAGAAAATATTATTACAAGGTTCCGTTGAGTTTAACCAGTGATAAGGGCACACATTTTCTTAATGAGACAATCAGAATTTTATTAGATGAATTCATGATTGCACACCATAAGACAACACCCTATCATCCTCAGGCTAATGGAATTGTTGAGGCTTTCAACAAAAATTTGAGCCAAAAATTGACAAAAATATATGATGTTGGAAGAAAGGATTAGTATGATAAATTTTTTGTAGTGCTTTGGGCATATCAAACAACAAATAAAATTTTGAACAAAGCCACACCATTTTAGTTAGTGTTTGACACAGAAGCAATTCTTCCTATAGAATTAATGCTACCTTCTTTACATAGTAGCGCAGGCTAGAGGTTTAGGCGATGAGCAAGCACTAGAAGGATGAATTGAAAAGTTAATCAAACTAGACTAGCGATGATCAATAGCATGTTGGAGTCAAAAAAGAAAAGGCTAGGTAGAAAGCATGGCATGACAGTACATCAGGATAAAAAGTTCGAGATTGGACAGATGGTGCTCCTTTATGATTCTAAGTTTTTGTGCCATCCAGTGTTGGTACCCAAATTTGTTCTCCTTTTCAATCTAAGTAGCATCAAAGATATGGCATGAAGCTTGAAGATAGATGGATCATGGTGTGTGTCATTTTGTAGCTGGGGATATGATCTAACTGACACTCAGATTTGTGGAGAGATGGATAGCACTCAAATAGGACTTGATCTTGTCCTAACTGTTTTAGGTTGTGCCTTTCAACCAAGGTAAGAGAACCTATTTTGTAACCCTCAAATGGTGAAGGAAATGAAGATATCCCTTAATTTGTGTAAATAGTATGAAGGGGCCTTGGGAAAATATGATCAACACTCCAAATCTGACTTTCACAAGTTGTCACTTCCAGTTATGGAGATATTTTCAATGCAAGGCAAGGGATATCAAGACATTTTGAAATCTTGATCTTTCGCATACTTTAGCAAATGGATTTTGATCTTACTCGTGGGTATACAGTCAAAGCATGGGTAAAACAAGGTAGGATTAGTTGTTTTGAATTATTTTTTTGGGTGGGAGTTTAGATAAGACAAACCAAGGTCCACCAGACTCTTTGAGGATTTCAGCAAAATATGGAGAAAATTAACAACAGAAAGTATCAAAATGGTTAATCATCCCTTCAACCAGGATATGTGCATCAAATGGGGGCCCAGATCTACACTTTTCCACACAATCTTATATCATCTGTCAAAAAATATTGAGTTAGAATGAACCAATGAAGCATTTAGCAATCACTATTTAATCATGACCTAAGGTGCACCCAAAGGTTTACAAATAATCTCTGAAGTCAAGGAAGGTAAAGTGATTTTAAATTTGTTTATCTCTTTATCAGATGAAAGCTCTTCTAAATGTGATATTGCAAATGCCACTAAACTATCACAAGAAATGAGACCATGTATGATCAAGAGAGATTTTAAACACAAGACTACAATAAGAAATAAGAAACACAAATTTGAAATGCATTCTGAAATGTAAGCATTCACAGATTTTTCCTAAAGATAACACAGAATAACTCAAAAATGATTAGATTTATTAGCAAGGAATGTTTTGAAAAACAATCTCAGAGCTTGTTAATGGCTATACATATGCAACCAACTTAACATGATTTGAAATCTGATATAGAGAGAGTTATATGAGTTTCTTAGGTGGTCACTCAGAGAATGGGCTTCTTCCCAGATTTTCTCATGAAATTTTTAGTTTTCCAGGATTTTTTAAACTCTTCCAACCCTTTGCATGAAAAATTCATGCAATATATATCTTTCAATATCCTTCGATCCTTCTTTCCCAAGAAAATAATATGCCAAAGGATCAAATTTGTTACAAAAATTCCTCATGATTCACAGACAGTGGACGCTTAAAAGAGCATGTTCAAAAAAGTTACTAGTTGTCTCAAAAAGAGATGAATCATTACAAAATTTACATCATTATCCATTGTGGAGGCACGTTTTTCATCTTCAAAGCATGCAGACCCCCTTCCTTTCATTATTTCATCCTTATCTCTCCAAATTTTGACTCTACAACTTTTGGATCTGATATTTCATTTTTTTGGACGGGTTAGGGAAAAAATTCATTTCAAAAACATCTATAATCTTCAAATTGATCCTCAAAACCGATTGCATTGGTCCTTAAAGGCACAAATGACATGAATTTTCCAAAAAATTGGTGAAAATTGATGCAAAAATCACATCTCCAAGCTTCCTGGAGCTCAAATGGCGGCCAAACTGAAAATGTTATAACACCCTTGACCGTTGTTATTTTATTCCTTTGCATCTCAATTGTTGGCATGTGATTTTCCTTTGTAGGATATGTTCTTTTGACTTTGGGGAATCCATGCTTGATTGGATAAGTCTTTTCTACTCTTAAGATCTTCTGACTGAACTAGAATAGTTTTCCTGAATTCATTTTTCACTTCTTGAAGGTGAGATTGCAAATTGGTTTTAAGAGTTGTAAACTTATCTATTTACCCGACTCATCCTTGGATCAATTTCAGTGATCCAAGGAATGTTTTAAATCTATTCAGAGTGAACAACTAATGAATTGGCATTCCATGAACTGAGAAACACATGGACTGAACTTAGTAGATGCAAGTTCTTTAATTCTCTTTTGTGTGAAAATATTTCCATTCAGTGGTATGTTTCATTTGGGTCTCTAGAGATCAACCATGGCAGGTCATTACTGATGTAATTGGGATTTTAGCCTATTCATGGCATAGGAGAGAACTGGAATCCTAAGCCAGGTAAAAGTATTTCCTACCTAAGCTATGTAACTTGATATAATTCTGATTCTAACCTAAACATGGTGCTAAGGGAATTGGAAAAAGTTACTAGGTATTGAAACTAAACATTGAACCTATTACTACAAGGCAATATGGTGATCTAACCTAGTGTTTTAAACTATGGCACTTTGAATTATTTACCTATGAGGGTTTATCTAAACCTAATTGCTAAGGCCTATGGTGGGGGTTAGTTGTTAGTGTTATATCCTAAGGTATAAAATTTAATCTACCTAAGATCTAACCTAAGCAAATAACCTATCCTAAACTATTGGGCATGAAGGGGGACTTATGTAGTCACATGCATATTGGCGACGGTTCCTAAGGCATTTATGATGTTGATAAGGTTTTTATTGCACTCGGTACTGCCAGCTTTGGCAGGGGTTAGTTGGCTTGGCAGAGGCTTAGGTGGTAGTATCACTAAAATGGAAACACATGTTAATTTAGACTTGGCATTTACCAGACTTGGCAGGTGGTGGCAAGGAAGATTAGGTGGGAGATTTGGAGTTAATGGAATTAATTGCTTTTGGTTTATGAGCCCAAACCATCTTGGTAGGCATGCCAATGGATTTTTCTTGGGTTGTTTCACTTTGCATGTTTTCTGATTTTTACTCTGCATGCGCTCTGGTTTTTTGAACCAACAGGTTGAACTGCACTTCATGGCTATTTTTGAGGTTTTGAATCTATTTTCATTTCGTGGAATTTATAAGAGGCATTGTGGAAGAGGTATCTGGTTGTTTGATATTTTGTGGAAAAGAGGAGAAGGAGTGAGCTCAGGTTAGAGGTCTTCTTCGATTTGACAGAGACACTATCAGGCATGATAGGCTCTAACTGTTAAAATCTATTGCTTTCCTCTAAGTGTTTTCATTAAAACAACTTTGCTCTGTGAGTTTTTATGCATTGCATGATGTTTTTGGTTGTTTGGTTACTGAGTTATTAAATCTTGTATTCTTGGTTTCAAAACCTTTGCAAAAGTGGTCTGGTTTAAAAATATAGTATGTGTTGGTTTAAGCACATGAAAATTGCATGCAAGAACGACTCTGTAACCCTATTTGGCTTAACTGAATTTGGTAATTTTGGTTAGGTTTTGTTACTTCCAAATGAATGTATTCTCACTAGTTCTTTAGAGAATCTTGCATCCCACCTATATCTGTTGAAGCTATCATTTTGTGATCCTGTGCTGGTAAAAGCTCTAGTTTGTCATGAAAACTTGCATGTAAGCTCAAATTTTGTTGGAAACTTGTGGGTATTCGAGAACTGTTGTTAGGTTCTTGGTGTTGTTATGATTGTGTTTCACTTCATAAGTATATGGAGTTGAGAATAGAGTAGTAGTTGGTTGGTTCTTGTTTTCTAAACTGTGAACAATTGTTGTTGCTTTGGAACCCTAACTTGGTGTGATAATTGTGTAGCATTATCAAGTTATTATGGACTGTTACAAGTCCGCATCTGGTTGGTGTTTGTGTTTTACTGAGACCTTGTGTATTGTAGTGAGAGCTCATTTTGAATACAGCCTTAGCACTTATATGGTGTTGGTCTGAACTCTTTAAGTGATCTTTCAAACCACTTCAACTTGTTGAGCAAGGTTTGATACGATAGTTGTTCGAACATGACACTTGATTTTTAATTTGAACTGTTTAAATGTTGTTCATTGCATTTTATCTAGCATTAGAATGTGAAAGTTATATTTACTCAATAAGGAGTACTGTGATTCAAAATGAGTCAAGGGAATTGTTTCATATTGTTGGAGTTAGAAACCTGAGCAAGGTGTCAGTCCAGTTAGGATTCTTTCTAGTTTTCTTTGTTTAAATATGCAAACCAAAAGGGAACAAAAGTTTCCTAAACTTGTTTTAAATCAGTTGAATGATTTTGATCTTGGTAAAGACTTATGTTCCACATGGCGCTCAGATTGGAATTTCGAATCTTGGGGCAGAAGGTATCTTGTAAATATGTTGTTGGATCCTGTCATGTATATTGAGTTTATTACAGTAGGGAAACTATTTTAAAACTCTGAATTTTCAAAAGGAAATAGATGCATGTGCATGGAGAAAACAGAAATATGGTTTTAGGAGTCGGTTGGTAAACTCTGTTAGACCTTGACTGGAACCATCTTTGTAGTTTATGAATCTTATTGGGAATTCATTCTCTATTCTATTCTTGAAGCAATATGTTGAAAAGTATGATAAATAATATTGTTTGATTTAGCTCTTGGGTAATTTTGGGCGTTAGTATCTACGCTCGGATTTCTCTTCTGTAGGTCCTCATAAAGAAATGATGAACCCAGGAAAGAATTAGTTATAGTTCTTTTGTGTATAAGGACTATGTATGATCTTCACTGCTCTAATGTTCCTATTTGAATAGATCCCTTGCTTACTATAGGAAGTTTTTAAGGGAAAAGTTTCATTAGATACCTTTTCACTTTAAGGTGCTCTTGTTCTTCCTTTGGAATCCTTATATGAACTCGAACTGTATGTATTTGAAGAAGGGACTTTGTTAATTAAGTTGAAGGATAAGACTATGGTTTAGGATCATTTCTGTTAAGCTTCTTTTCTATTGCAGTTGGGTTAAGTTTATTGGTTCGGAACCTTCTGTTAATTATTCTAATGGGAAAAAGAGAATCATTACTTAATTAGTTTTCTTATACTTGTCATTTGACTGAAATAAGTAGAAAGAGATGGATGATTGATTAGTAAAAAGGAAATGCAAACTTGTTGATTGATTGTTAATCCATCATTCCTTCTTGGATTTCTTTTATGTGACCCTATTTTGATGAACACCTTAAAATGTTGAATTTTAAAGTAGATGTCCCTAAAGGAAATAATTTAAGTCATGAAATGCACTTGTTTCTAGCTTTGCGGATGTTATGTACTTTGGCATAATGGAAATGGTTTTTCTTCTTCTTCACTTGATAGATTAGATGAAACACCTTAGTGAGAACATGTTGTAAACACTTCTTTTATCTTATGGTAAAGATAAGTGTTGTATTCTATTTTGGTAGAATGGGAAACAATGAGATGTTATGTTCTATTGTTTGGTAATTTAATTCGTAAGATATATATTATAGATTATATTCTATTCTTCTTTTAGAAGTGAATTCTGATTCATTGATGATCTTATTTTGTTATACTTATGCTTGGTGTATGAAATGCTAATTGTTCATTAAAGCAGGGTTGTTTTTATTGGAACAATTAGTGGATTGCACTTCATTTTAAGGCTTAGTGCTTATCATGCTCAGTTCATTGAACTGACTGTCTAGCAATTTTTGCAGATGGACTTCGTAAGTGACATAAGATGGCAAAATCTTATATGATGCATTGGCTGATCTAAGTTTGATTATAGTGAAGAATTCTGATTCGTTCTAGAGATGTATTGAAAAAGAAAAGTATTATTCCTTTTTGAATAAAGATTGTTGTCATGCAGTAAGCCCAAAAATGTATAAGTTGTAAAGGCATAAGTTTGTAAATACAAATGTTTGTAAATGCATATGTTGTAAATGCATAAGTTGTAAAGGTATAAGTTTGAAAATGAAATTGAAGGATGTGAACTTACTTGCATGAGTTGTGTAAATTATCTTGTACCTTTGTAAAAGAAATGGTATCTTATCTTGTTGATATTCTTCTTATTATTTATACTATTAAATGAGGATTCTTGAATTAATAGGATAAAAAGGGAGTTAGAGTAATCTCCCTAATTAAGATGCAACTAGATAAGTTACAGAATTCAATGTTCTTATATAAACAACTTAATATAGTAAGGTGATGTGTAATGAACACACAATGAAAACTATCGAATATATAAAGAACAAAAAGGGTGTGTTAAACCCTAGAACTTAACCATGAAGAGGAAGACTCTTCCTCTCTAGTGGAAAAGTAAACAAAAAGGAAGATATGATTTATAATCATAGACTACATTTAATAAAGTCTAGTAAGATACAACCTAGGTGGTTGTTACACTTCCTTGATTGGTTAAGTCACATTAAAAGAACTTATGAGGTTGTTGTCCTTTTGGTAACTACTTTTAAGCCAAAAATTAACGAACATCGAAAGCAATCATGAGTTAAGGAAGTTCTCCAAGGATTAATGGAACCTGATTTGGAAGGGAACTTGGGAAGAGTTGGACTAGGATTTGGACAAGGTTGCTGAAATCTGCTATTAAATATCTAGATTAATTAAATATTAATAATCACCTTGGGGTTTGTACATCTTGACGAGGCTGTTCTATAGGATGCTGGCACATGCCAACTGTAGAGTTGTACCTTCAAGAAGATTAGGATCTTCTTGAGGATACAACATTGTAGTTGACATGTGGCAACACCCTTCTGCATTGATCATCTAGATCTACACGCTTATGGACTTGAACTTAGTTTTTCTCTAGGACTGGGTAGTAACATAGTTATGATACGAAGTAACCCTCTAGGACTTCAGTACCTTGGCACATGGGGTTAACCTAGGTTGACCTAGTATGCCAATATATCCTAAGTCTTTGTGAGTCTCTCCCTATCATAACCTATGTTGTTAACCTGAACTAGGGGTAAACCATGGGCAAGTGGACTGACAGAAGTCAGTAAAGGACATTCTAGATAACAATTGAGTGGGGTGAAGGACATATTCTGGATTGATGAGTATGTTGTCAAGGAATGAGTAATACAAACAATATGTTAGGAAAACTTTGGCCAAAGTATCGCAAGCTACTGATTGCATTGTCCTATGTCACCTTGTCTAAGGTTTGAGATGCAGATGAATATTGGTAGCAAATATTCAGATAGGTTCCTAGACAGATCACTCCATACCCCGAACAGGGTAAGAGAACCAAGTATACATAGTATACAGAAAAAGTATTCAATACTTAAAGTTAAACATGAATAGATCGGTAGTTCACCAAGTCATGAAATGAATAGATCGGTGGCACACCAAGTCATTACAATTACATATGGTTATCTATTATAAGAATGGATGTTATGGAATGTGTGTTCTAAATTATGTATTTAGAACAGAGAACGTTACTTTAAAAAAATCCCTTGTTTCTAAAGTGTTAAAATGGGAATGTTACATCTTGGTATCGATCTGAAGGTTGTAGCTCTTGGACCTATTATGTTCATAATTTGATAAAAACTTGAATTTTCTTGTAACAAAAAATGGTTAGAACAAGAGGAAATGTTGCGAATAATGCTCCACCTAATGAAGGAGTAGTAACAGCCCAAAAACTTGATGAAATCCTTGCTTCCCTGTTGGACACAAGAGATCATTTGACTGTACTCGAGCAACAAGTGATGGGTAATGAGGAGGAAGAAGAAGCTAGTAATAACAATCAGCCACCTCTTGAGGACAACCCCAATATGGGTGTTGATAATAACAATACTAATGTACCTGTCCACAAAAAAACAAAAGGCTAGGTTGGCAGCTGAACTCACCAATGATATAAAAAGGATAAGTCCACCTAAGTTTGATGGCACCACATTAGGTGATGGAGCTGAGAATTGGCTCAGCAAGATGGAGAAGTACTTTGCAATAAGAAACTTCTCGGAGGAAACCAAAGCTATTTGGGGAGCATATCAGCTTTCCCATGAAGCATCTTCATGGTGGGACAACCGTAAGGCTGAGCTAAACATTGATGAAACTAACATCACTTGGGATCAATTTAAAAGTTATTTTAGGCAACGATGGCTGCCACAACTTTATTATGATCAAAAAATGACTAAATTTCAAAACTTGGCTCAAGGGAAGTTAACTGTAACTAAGTATTGGGAACGGTTTATGAAACTACTCAAGTATGTACCTCAATATCAAACTAATGAGAAGTTCAAGATATGGAAATTCATCATGGGATTGAATCCCATTATTGGGGGAGAGGTTGATGTCCATAACCCAACCACTATGGAAGGGGTTGTTGAAAAATCCATAAGGCAAGAATAGAAATTAAAGGCTATTTCTACTCACAAGGAGGAAATACGGAAGAAATTTCCAAACTATTCTTTAGCTTCTCTTGCACATAAGAAAGGGCCATGGAAAAATTTTGGTAGAAAAGTAAGTTTTCAGCTGATAATAATAAGAAGACGGCAACGAATAAGTTTGCTAGAAATACAAGGAACAATTTTTCCAAGAACAACAATAATGGGCAGAAGTCCTATGGAGGTCAAAATGATAACTTTAAGGATGGAAATAATTCTAAGCCTAAAAAGGGACTGGTAGGAGGCTGTTATAACTGTGGCAAAGATCATTACACAAATCAATGTCCTTTAAAGAAGGATGATCATAATCAGCAGCACAAGATACATGTTGTAGTAGCCGAAAAGAAAGTTACACCTATAGAAGTTCTGGTAAGTTATTCGGCATACTGTTGCTATTATTTTTGATACGGGATCTACAATGTTTTATTTCTAGTAAACTTGCTTCAAAACTTAAAAAGAAAAGCTGGAAAAATGCATAAATCATGGATCATGTACATTATGGTAATAATTATGTTCATACAATTAGTATGTGTCTTTTCGGGCGAGTCCTTGACTTACCTAGCTTTTCCATAGAAGTTGATCTCTATGTAGCACCTTTGGGATCTTATGATATATTCGTAGGCATAAATTGGTTAGTAAAGCATAAAGCAAAGGTAGACTATTTTGAAAAGCATATTAGTTGTTTGGATGATCTACGAAAAATAGCGAGAGATTCAAGGTGTAAAACGAGAAATTTCATTTAGGAAATTATCCACTATAAAACTTAAAAAGGCCAAAAATATGGGTTGTACCTTATATGCAATAAAAATTTTAGAATCGGTTGAAGAAAATAGTGATTTCATGGAATGTTACCCACTATTATAGAACTACAGTGACGTGTTTCTAGAAGAATTACCAGATTACCACCCAAAAGGGAGTTTGACTTCACGATTGAAATCAAACCAGGTATTGAACCTATTTCTAAAGCACCTTATCGGATGACTACCACAGAGTTAGTAGAACTTAAGGCTCAGTTGTAAGAACTTTTGTCTAAGGGTTTGATTAGACCAAGTGTTTCACCTTAGGGAGCACTGGTGATCTTTGTGAAAAAGAAAGATGGAACACTTAGATTGTGCATTGATTATAGGATGTTAAACAAAGCAACAATTAAGAATAGATATCCACTTCCTAGAATTGATGACCTATTTGATCAGATGTGTGGGGCATCGGTATATTCTAAGATAGATCTTCGATCTGGATATCATCAATTATGAATTAAAGATGAGGACATTCATAAAACACTTTCAGGACAAGGTATGGGCATTATGAATTCACGGTTTTACCCTTTGGATTAACGAATGCACCTGTAGCTTTTATGAACTTAATGAATAATATCTTTCAAGAATACTTGGACAAGTTTGTGCTTGTATTCTTGGACGACATTCTCATATATTCTAAAAGTATTGAGGAGCATCATGAACACTTGAAAATAGTTTTGGAAATTTTGAGAAAGAGACAGTTGTATGGTAAGCTGTCCAAATGTTCTTTCTATGACACCGAAGTTCACTATTTGGGTCATGTTATCGAGTAAAGATGGGATAGTTGTAGATCCTTCTAAAATTGTGGCTATAACCAAGTGGCCTACACCAAAGAATTTACATGAAGTTAGAAGCAAACCCACGGCCCTTTTCACAACTTTTTGTTCCTTTCACCAAAAGCAAAACTTTTCTAATTCTTTTCGCCAACCTCCATTCCCGCCACTTTTTTGACTTTTCTAAATACCACGTGTCACCCTCTGATTAGCTGAGGGCGTATAGACTTACGGGGAAATTTTAGACCTTTTTCCAAAAACACAAAAAATGCTAAGTTGCTCGAGCAGACCTGCTAAACCTTGTCCAATCACAAATGGCCACGTAGGAGAATATTTTTGAGCTAAAATTTGACGGGTAAAGGACACCCGTATGATCATCAAAAATGTAGAAATTGCTAGCGACACCCAAAATCAATTTTTCCTTCGTGGGTGAAGAAATTTTTGATCAAAGGACAAATGGAAAGTGATTCAAAGCAATTTACGACCATGGCAAGGGATTTTTGAGGGCAAATAAGTATAAAATGAACAATTTTGAGCTCCAAAGGCCAGAAAACATGGGAAAAATGGCAGAGGCATTTGAACAGGCAAAATTAGGGCAAAATGTAGGGAAAACTTAGAGATTCCTTCAAAATGGTGCAAAAATGGAGAAAAAATGAACAACTCAAAGCATTCAAATGCAGATACAAGTTGTTTTTTCACCAAATGTGAAGGATGGGAGAATCCAAAGCCATTTTTTCTTAGAAACAGGGCAAAAACACACTTCTCCTTAGCAAATTAGGGCAAGGTAATGAGTTTGCAAACAATCCAATGCACAAGAATGGAGCTACAACTTCACATCATCAATTTCATGAGGAAAAAATGTTTCAGAGCACAAAGAGCAAAGGGGAAACATGGCAAAACGGTAGAGGATCAAAATGGGCACCAACACGAGGAAAAATCAAGGTACATTAGTTGGGGCCATATGTTGTCACTCACATACTTGAAACATGCGCTTGTCAATTAGAGGCACTTGATGGAATATGGTTACCTAGATACTTCAACGGGAGTAGGTGAAGCCCTACTATAAATAAGTCTTCTTGGTGTTTATAATAAGGTGGTGTTGCCATTTAGATTAGGTTTTCAATTCTTCATTTCCTTAATGTATTTCCCTCTTCGGCGTTATTCTTTGTTAATTTAGGTAGTGTTTTTGTGTAATAAGCACATTTACACACCATAAGCTAATTACTATTTGAAGAATTTATATGCGCAGAGGACTACACATACCCTTAGTGTGGGGTGGATATTGATATCTAGGTATAAGACTGTTGAAAATAAGTACACATGAAAGGAACAAACTACTACGGGTGCTATTCAAGTTGGATAATTGAAAAAAAAAAGTGCTTCTGAAATCAGGACCATAGGTGGAGATGAATGAAGAAACAAGTATAACGTGAGGTAAGTAGGGGCCATGGGAACTACCAAGGAAGGCACAGTGGTGAGGTACTCAGCTGCATAGAGGCGTGATAAAGAGAAGTACACAGCTAGAAGGTAGGAAGGCGTGTTAGAAGGTTATAGCTTGGGCACAAAGATGTACCGCATGGAAGGAATGAAAAATGGTCGATTAATGAGAGGATTGTTGGTAGGTGAAGGAGCAATAAATGCACTAACTTTTTGAAAATCTATATAAGGACAAGATGTGAGTTCATTCTTACCATTGTAATCACGATAATTTGAAAGAGCCAAGTGTAACCAAGCTGCGAGAAGAGTATTCAGGTGCGAAGAGTGTGAATTGAGATGTGACGAGTAGATTTGTGTGTAGAGGAAGCTTGCGTCCCCAGTTGCGAAGGGTTTGAGCAAAGTAAGGCATACAAAAGAGCTAGGGCACATAATTTCAACTAGGGCATGTTGAATCGAGCTAGGGTTTGGGTTTACACATTACAGGAGATAAAAGGTGAGTATTTGAAGTGAGAATATTGCAGGTTATAGATGGCACCAAAGAAAGAACCTACCACAGAGCTAAGGGGAAGAAGAAAGTGGAAGTAGAGGTTGAAATGACTCCTGAGAGTAATTTCTTAGAAATGTAGTATCTGAAGGGTGTGATTGTGGGTCAGGAATGGGATTCCCACATCTAGAAGAGCAAGATCAGTGATTATAACCATCGTACACCTGAAAATAAGGAGTTAGATGTGTTATTAAACACAAAGACAAATAAGCACATAGCAGAAGACATGTCGGTGTATGATGACACTTTGGGGAGAATTTGTTGAAGTAGATTGGATTTTACCAGTTGTATGAGCTCCCCTACTTTGGTAAATATGAACCCTTGTACCAGTGGTTGATGAGCAGGGTACATGAATATTTCTTCTACTTTGTAGGATGTAGGGTAAGGATCATAGCTGCGTTGATCTCAATAGTAACAGGGTTGAAAGGCACAGGGGTAGATCTAAACAGTGATTTAACTAATAAGGCCACAATCCTAGAGATAAGGAAGGAGTTGGGGTATACCAAGGGTCTCATGGCATGGACATTGATAAACTAAAGAAGTACCCAATCATACAAGTAGTTGCACACTTAGTGACAAAGTTGAATGACCAAGAAAGATGGTCACAAGTAAACACAATGTGGCTACACATTTGAAGAATATTTCACGGGGAGTGACTTACAACATCTTGGTTACATCATGGAAACTATCATTGAAGAAGTGTGCACGGAGAGAAGATTATTTTTGGGTTGTTCTATCAGTATCTCGGTGTTTATGGAAATTGGGGTGTCCGATGGGCTAAAGGAGAAAATATGGGAATACCCTATGGAGAACAAGTCACCTATAGAAATATTTGGCAAGTACTTGTGTGAAGGATCAATGAGTGGACCATTCAAGCAGAGGGTGGAGAAGTGGTATAGTAGGCTCCGTGCAGCGTTCAAAGAAGAATGGCGCATACCCAAGTAGTTACCTTCAGTAGTAGGGAAGGAAGTGCGGTTTGTGATATACCAAGATTTTTGCATTGTGTGATTTACCATGAAAGATGGGGCTTGGATCCCATGGTGGAAATTATTAGATGTAGCCACAGTGTGATATTTCTAGGCATAAGCTCACTAGTTTTTGCATATGCACTACCTAAGCTTCAATGCAGACAGGGTAGATTACAACTACCATACACTAAGAAAGACATATGTATATCCAGGACAGACTACCTACATTGAGAGGCTTATCTCAGATGTATTAAACATAAATCCAAAGAAGCTTGGCCATTGGAGATGTTGGAGTAGTGCTTATGTACCTTCAACTCAAGCCCAAGCTGGAGAACAATAAGTATGTGGAGAATGAGTTCACACTCCCAGGGCCACCAAAAGGTAAGCATACAATGGAAAATGTTCCAACACCTAAGCCCACAAAGAAAATAGAAGTAGAAGATGAAGAAGAGGAGCATGAAGATAGTGGTGGTTTGGAGCACAGAGGTAGGAGGTATCCTTCAGACAAGGTAGAAATGGAGTGCATGATTACGCCACCTCAGGAGAAGAAAGGAGAAGAGGAGGATCTGGATGCAGTACAAGGAGAGTGCCACTTCAAAAGGGTATTCAAGAGGACAAGAACCCAAGGTGATACTCCATAATCAGTATGCAGATCACCATGACTCTCTCCATAGAAGGAGCCAGCTGAGAAGAGAAGAAGGAAGTTGAAGCTGAACGAGGAGGTAGAAGAGTCTGAGGAAATTGCACCCAAATCTCCTACACCTCCAGAGGATGAGGAAGAACCAAAGGACAAAGAAATGAAGGATGGAGAAGGAGTAAAGGAGGTAGATGGGACAGTGTGCAGAATGCTCAGGGCATAGCAAAACAAGCTCCAAATCTTGACGCTCAAGTTCCTAAGGGGCCAAGATCGAAAAGAACAAGTGGAGAATATGTTGCACCGATCATGGGCTACGTTGAGGACATAGGTAAAATTTTCCACACCCATTTTCAAAGCACAGTGACACCAAATGATTTGTATGGGTGGGAGCTGATGGATGAAGATATGGTAACCATGCACACAAGGAAGCAGTTGTCATGGTTTATGCACACGCACATGGATGAACCAGACTTTGATGTATGTGAAGAGTCATGTGTATCAAGGAGGTTGAAGAAGACACCTCAGGCTAGACACATAATAGTAAAGCCTACTGTTATGTCAGATGAACAAGTGAGTAATGCTTTGGTAAAAGTATCAATAGAGGTGGCACGACGAAATGTGGATAAGGCTGCAACAATTAGGGTGCTAAGAGAATAACTCAAAACTAAGGATGTAGAAATAGTGCACCTAAAGTAAGAAAAAGACTTGGCACAAAAGAAGAACACTGTTTTCATCAGCATGGCAGAGGAAATTGGGGACAATATCATGAAAGCAAAGCCACACTTAGAGTCTAAGGTACCCAAAATGTTTCCTTCAACAATGCATTATGTACAAACCTTGGTAGATTTGGTGCTTGAGGATGGACCTCTATGCATGCCAGCACCAAATAATCCTGAGTAGGAAGCAGAGAGGGAAAAGGATTTGGTGATGAGGAAGATTGCATCATATGAGGCATTGCTCCAAAGTTTACAGGAGGAACTGAAGAAATAAAATCAAGCGTTGAATATTTGTACAACCCCAGAAGTCGTTATAAGAACTAGGACCATTATAGAGGACAATGAAGTCATAAAAGCCATGAAAGATGAGACCTTGGGCTGCACATAATGATTAACACTTGTCAAGCAGAAGTGTGAGGCCCTTACAACAGCACAAGAACCACACAAGGAAAGGCTAGATGAGCTTGGGAAACTCATAGCGCAAAGATGGACTTATTATAAGGAAGAATGACTGCAATGTCCAACATTGTTTTGGTCTTACAGAATGAGAAAGGAGAGATTGCAAAAGATGAGCTAGATTCAATTGCAGTAGATATCCCAGAAAAGGTAGAAGTTGCGCTCAATGATTGGTAGACTTTAGAGGTAGAAATAAAAGAAGAATATCTAGAATT
Organism: Taxus wallichiana var. yunnanensis; assembly: GCA_018340775.1. Taxonomy (NCBI): domain Eukaryota; kingdom Viridiplantae; phylum Streptophyta; class Pinopsida; order Cupressales; family Taxaceae; genus Taxus; species Taxus wallichiana. The sequence continues at coordinate 278,889,476 of CM031244.1, forward strand.
GGTTCTTCCAGTTAAAGAAGAAGATGCTACAGGGTAAAATTAATTTTTTTATTCATAAAAAAAATTCTATTCTTCTATTCATATTCTTTGATTCATTTTGGAGACAACCATTGTCGAGGTGGAAATATAACTAGTGTGGGGTAATGTTATTCAGTCAAAATATGGCACTTAGCAAAAAACATACAGAAGGTTTGCGCGCAAGAATCATGAAAGAATCACATACAAAGGAGAGAGATAGATTTGGGACTTAGCCATTTTTACATGTATGAGCTATTTTTGGAGATAGCGTGCTAAACACACAAATAGGTTAAACACTTACGCAACACGCATTGGCTATTTTTTGAGGATCGGCTACAAATCACTTTGCATGGGTACAAGCTGAGAATAGATTTACTACTAACAGTTAACTAGAAGAATTCTATTATTAGCGCACTTGCATGTGTGGCTATTATTGTAATGGCGTGTGGATAATAATAGCATGTGACCTATTTTGGGATTAGATAAGTAGTGAAGGGAAAGTCCCCACCCTTATAAATATGTAATGAACTGCGTAGTAGAGAATGGCATGTGAGAACTAAGTTATTGTGAGGTTATGCTTTGCCAAATATGATGTGCACATGAACTATGGTATTATTTATTGTAATAAGCTTCTATGTATTTATCATGTTTAATGCAATGGAATGTATTGGCTGAATCAAAGTATCAAATCCTGAGTATAATTGGTTCTTGCATGCTTGATTTCATCATGGTTATCTTTTAAGTCTGTTATTCTCTAGATCTAGATCTAAACATGCACTGTAGAATGATATATTAGTTATGGATTTGAATGCATTAAGTCTTTATCGTGATAACATCCTACAATATTAACCCTAAAGAGGGCCTGGTACCTTTGCCCACTTTGGGTGAGCACCCAGTCTAGGTTGAGTAATGTGCCGGCATGCCCGGGCTTTTACTAGTGAATTCTAGGCTGCATCAGGTCTCCATACTTGCATCCATTACCTTTTAGGTTTGTACCATGAAAATAATGCTAGTTTCACCTCCAAGCACTACCATGTCATCCTTTAGGACCATTTTCCCTAAAGCTCATCTTTGGTCCATCTTTACCAAACTTCTCAAAGCAATATGAGCCAACCATATATGTGAAACATCAAAATAATTTTTCCTATATCATTATACCACAATATTGTAAGTGTTTATGAAAATGTAAGAGCTCATACCTTGGTCAAATGTTATGAAACAAGGTCTCAACCAACACCATAGTCTTGAACTAATCTTTTAGATATCTCTGCATCTTAGAACTATAAATCAACCTTGTTTATTTCTATACTTCATATCATAACTCGTATACAATCTTCTAGACCATGAAGACATTTATATTCTCCTTGTGGGATTATGCTAACATTGATAAGCTTTAAATAACACATACCTTACCTCTTGAGCTCATAACTAAAACAAAACTTTCATGACCCTACAACTCCCAATATTGAATCTCTTATTGTTAGACCAAAATATTTCAATGAATATCTTCTTATGATACTACTGCAGGACTTCAAGAGTCTTCATACTCAAATCTTATTACTTCACCCTTGGACAATATTTCTACCTCTATTTATAGATCATACCTCTACCCTTAATATTTTTACCTACTTGATAGTTACATGAATTTATCTATTTATATATAACCTCCTTTATTACTAACTTAAAGCTTTAGATCCCGATATCATCTTCTTACTTAGATAATCAGTCTTCTATCCTCTTATTCTTGTAATCTCACAATCTAAATTTGTTGTTCAACCTACTCAACCCACATCAACCAAATGACACTTCCCATATTTAGACACGAGTTTTCGATCATACAATCAGCATGTGATGGTTTGACTTCTTATAGGTCTTTGTTGATAAACCACGAGTCTCACAATTATCAAACGGTTCTTCACTTGGTATTTAAGTTGAGTAACTAAGAATGTTGGTGTGTGTTATTTTCCACATCATTAGGTGAGTCATATCACTTAGGTAAGATCGTAGGTCCACGTGTGATTTAGGGGTCATTATGAGATTCTCTTACGTGTCAGTGTGTCATATGTGTCATTGGGAGTTACACTTCTATTATGGGAATGTAACTCCCCCTCTCCACTCAAGTTGTCATGATTGCAGCACTAGGGGTTACTCAACACCTCCTATATGTACACCCCTTTTGATCTATGAGATAGAGAGAGAGTTTGTGGATTGTAACAAGGTTCTTCCCAAGTTTTGAATCTTTGCATGCACATTCGGTTGATGCATGATCCTCCCGAGATCCCTTCACACCGCCATTCACATGGCTATTGATGTGCACATCATCCCTTGTGATCCTTGCATTATGGGTTTAGAACCCTCTTTTCATGATGGAAAAAACCAATAAACTTTGCAAACTGATTTTAAAAGTGTCACATTCAAGGGGGTCACTATTACTCTTGGGTGTTGTATTACACGCAGATGCATTATCGGCTGAGTCTAACGTCTTGCATTCGTGCACCTTGCACTTCTTTCTTCCACATCATGGAGGGTGCTCTTTCCAAACTTGAGCATTGTAGGATCACCTTACAGCCTCCACCACTACTTCTAATGAGAGAGAACCATTCAGCTTGGCATGCTTCCATGGAATGCTACTTTACCTACGAAGTTCTTTCACACTTCCTTCTAGGGCCAGTTCCTGCACCCACTAATCATCATCATCTTGAGGACTTTCTTGACACTTGTGACCATGTTTTTGGTCACTTGATGATGCATGTCTCCAAACCTCTCTACTTTCACATGGCAGACTCAAATCCTCCCCACCATATCTGGAGCATCTTTCAGTCCCTCTATGGAGACCCTTCACATACTGTCGTCGTTGTTGCTTATTATTGATCTAGTGGTCTCCTTTTCTTCTTCATGTGATGATAGTTCTGCTGACATGGACTCACTTGGTTATACTTCTGATGACAAGGATTTTTCTCCCAATTCTGATGCCAAGAGTACTACAGAGGACTTATCTCCTCTTTCTCTCACTATTCCAGAGAGTGTTGACACTTCCCACATCTCATCAAATATCGAGCAGTCTCCTTCTCAGCATCATATTGTCATTACACCAGCCTCCTTTCCACTTCCAATGTGTGAGGCCCCTTGCACTCCTTTACTTTCATTGGATGAATTAGACCTATCCAACATCACTCTTTTCTTTGTTGAGCCCCCTCATTGGGACGAGTATCTTCCCGACCTTGGTTGTCTTTTCATAGAGTCCACTTGTGATGCATTATAGGTTCCTCATCCTTCTACAGGTGCCTTAGAGGAGCTCATCATCTCCACTATTGGGAGTACCCCTTCTAGGACTCTTATCGCTTCCACTTTTTAGGAGTTCTTCATTAATCCACCCTTGCTTGTGGATCCCTTTTCTATTATCTGGGTTGTGTTGCCTTCACATCACTTGGACATCCTTTCTACGAGTGTTCACTCTTCACACTCAGACAGTTCTATCCATGTGGTATTACCTTCAGTTCCTTGGCGCTCTATTGCTAGACCTATGTCACACTTTCGTGGACCAGACTTAAATTTTTTTGTGTTGCTACCTTGAGTTTCCTTCATGGAGTGGGCGGACTTCCATCATGTCATTTATGTCCTTCCTAAGGGCAGGCACATAGTTCAGTGTGGGTGGCTCTTCTTCAGCCCAAAGGCAGAGAATCTCATCATCGACACTATTCTAGGAGACTTCCTAGAGCTACATATTTCATATTTGTCCATGGCATATTTTGCATTCCTCTCATCTCCCTGTTCTTCTCTCTTCTTATTCCTTTCGAGAGATTACCCCTTCATACATGGGTACCTTTTCAGGCTCGTCTATAGTTAGGACCCTTCTTTGACATCTTTCTTAGTTTAGAGAGTGTGTTGTTATATTGTGATGGATGTTTTTCCCACTGGGTTTTCCTTCACTACTTGGGACCCTTCTTGTTGTGCATGGGTACCTCATCAGGCTTTGTGTCGGGACCCATTTCTCATTTCTGACTTTCTGCCTCATCCTAAGATACGATGAAGGGGGGTGTTGGTGTCTAGTTATTTTCCACATCATTAGGTGAGTCATCTCACTTAGGTGAGATCATAGGTCTACGTGTCATTTAGGGGTCATTATGATATTCTCTTACGTGTCAGTGTGTCATATGCATCATTGGGAGTTACACTTATATTCTGGGAATGTAACTCCCCCTCTCCACTCAAGTTGTCATGATTGCAACACTGGAGGTTACTCAACATATCTTATATGTACACCCCTTTTTTCTATGAGATAAAGAGAGAATTTGTGGATTGTAACAAGGTTATTCCCATTTTTTGAATATTTACATGCACATTCAGTTGATGCTCGCTCCTCCATAGATCTATTCATGTTGTCATTCGCATGTCCATTGATGTGCACGTCATCCATCGTGATCCTCACATTTCAAGTTTCAAACCCTCTTCCAAATACATACATGCTTTATAGAAACTTTTCAATACTCGAGTTAGGTTTTTCAATGTGTAAACCTTCTCTTTATACTTCCATCTCAGAGTCTTACTTTTCTCTAGACACATTAGTCATATTGTGAATAACCTCAAATAAATGAAGGCAACATACCTTGTTTATGACTCATCTCACCTCAATGTGAATGCTTAGATCTTCAACACACCATTTTTCATTCTTTATAACTGATATATATCTTGAATATTGCTGCAATAGACCTTGATATTCTTACACAATTCTCTTAGACCTTACAAGATTTTCACTTGATTCCTCATATGGTCACCATTACTCTTTCTAGAATGATGTAAACTAAGAGCTTGGACTACCTTAACTTCATAGTCGAATATATACTGTTATTTTCTTCTGATCAAACACAAAGTTCCTTTGAATCAATCATTAAGCAACATCCATCTTCTCTTAATACAAATCCTTATTTTATTGTGCACTAGTAATGCAGAAAAACTTCAAACTTTCAATCACATTTATTTGGGGCATATATCTATCTATTTACCTCTAAATCCTTCACATGCCTTTTTCCAATATTATACTATTCTTCCAATCATCTTTCTCACAATACCAAATCAAAGCACGACTTTATGCCTCTCTACACATATTCCATGATACAAAAACATACTTGATACTTCTTGGAGTATGATTCGATAACTTAGATACACCACATAGATCTAGTTAACTCTCACACATACTTGGAAAGCTTCATTTTACTCTGCCATCTGAACTCTTACCATCTTCCTTTGATCTTGGAACAATAAACTCAACACTCTTGCAGGTCCTTCAACCTTCTACTTTAATTCAAATGGAGATCAATTACAATTTCATCCTTGGCAAGCTATCATTAATAACACAATGCTTCTTTCTACATCCTAAGTGTACTCACACTATATAGTTGTTATTCATGTAGGATCTTATTGCATTATCTTTCCACACTCTTAAGACCCATAGACATCTTATGAGACTCGAGACTAATCGTGAGCATATTTTGATTTCAGACCTTTACTAATACTTTTCAAGACAAACTTCAGACTTCTTTTAACCTCTTTTTCAGACCTTGAAAGGTCTTGAATTCTCACTTCTTTCCTTCAAACTAGAATGCTATAGTATACCCTTGCAACTTACTTATTTCAAGAGAGAACACACAATCATAATGCTATGTTTTTCATTAATATTTACCTTATTCACTTAATGTTCTATCTTGCACATGAGAAAGCATCAAACATAAATCCTCTTCACCTTATTCATAACCTTCACAATCACTCCACATTTTTTGGACCTTTAATGAGTAGTGAACCTATGACTATCCTACTGTCAACCCTCCAAATCTTCACAAAGTGTGTAACAACATCATATCATTTACAAACCTCAAGAAGGTCAAACCACATGTTGATCATTCTAGTAAATTTAAAGATAAATTTCAAACCCTACAATTTTGAGTGTATTATAAAACATCTTGATCATACAAACATTTCCTATCAAGACTTAGACAATCTAGATGACCTACTAACTCCCCACAGGGGATGAGAATTTCCGCATAGCAATTTGAGACCACTTTTCACCATTGTCTCAACCTTTTTAGATCTAACTTCATACTCAAATCTAAACACACCTTGAGTGATATCATAGACCTTTGTGGTATACATAACCAAGTCATGATGTACTTGACATAGAACATACTAGATGTACTAACTTTTCAATATTTTATACATAGAAACATCTTGATAATTTGATGAATAGACCAAAAACTCACCCTATAGAATCCTTTAAGACCATTGATTGATTGTACCATGACTCATGAAGCATGAAAATGAATCTTAATTGGGAATGATATTATCTTGACAAACATCCTCTATTATGCACATAGACAACAATCATTTAAACCTTTTAACAATTCTTTACCCTTATTTTAGCATAACAGGGGTATTTCCATTATCTTCGGACTTTCTAATGATGGCTATTTGCCAAAAATACAACACTTTGAGACCAAACAGATTTTACTAATACTTCTAAGAGCACATGATCTTAAAATACCTAAGAGTGAGATCATACATTTATTCAAAATTAAAACATGATGAATAAGGCAAAGACAACCAAATAATACCTTGAAAATACTAAAATATCTCACAAGACCAACATCAATGCTTCATTAATGAACTGAATGTCTTCTATAATCTTAGAGAAGACACACAATGCTCATTAGATCACTAAAACAATATATAAGCATCAAATGATCTCAAAGATTCTATCCTCTCCCTTTCTACCTTTGAGATCTTTTCACTTTTCTTGGATGACCTTTTAGGAATGATAATTTCATCTCAAAACCTACATCTTCTAATTTATGACCTTTCAAACACTCAACATACTCCTCATTTACTTAATCTTTCTCCCTTAGAGCTAATAGTACTTCATGACTTGCATTGGGTTTGTCAAACCTCATTTCTTCCTTCTTAGCCTTATCAACACCTTTGTTTAAACTGAAATCTCCCATAATTGTCTTTGATTCTTTCTCCTTCAAACCTTTTACATTTTCAACCTTCTTGTCAATATTTGGTTTATCGAGCTCATACTCTACTTACTACACTTGGAATCAGTTTCCTTGACCTTGTTTATTTGCTCAACATCCTTGATTGTCATACTTATAATTGATTTAATCTTGGGACTGATCTTCCTTTTTAATACCTTCTTATCTTGTCTTTTTAATTCTTGAAGCTTATTGTTGAGCTTTGGATATTTACTTTGATAACATAGTCTAGTAGTATGGCATGTTTTATGACAATTGTAGCACACAATGTTATTCTAACTTCTAGGCTCATATACACTAAGGTTCTAACCATAATCAGTTGCCTTATGGCCATACTCACAACATGAATAACATTTACCCTTAAATGAGCTTTCACCATTCCATGAATACTCATTCTTAGAGAGATTCTTCTTACAATCCCTAGCTCTATGACCAAAACCATGACAAGAGTAACAATAACCATTAAATGAAGAACCATACCTCATTACATTGGGTTGTCTAACATGGTTAGACCTTCTTGAATTTGTCTCCTTGGCTTATTTCATGTTTTCTTGACCACTTGGACTAGCTTTTTCATCTTCACACTTCTCCATATGCTTTCCTTTGTAGCCTAAGCCAGATTTGTCATTTTCTGCTCTTTGGTTATTCAACATATCATCTAGGGCTTTTGAAATTTTCTCCAACCTCTCATAGGTCTTCAACCTATTGTGTACCTTCTCTAATTCTAATTTTAAGGATCTCAACTCATATTCATACTGTTACAATCTTCTTCTTTAGCCTTTAGGTTTTAGACACACTCTCCACTTGTGATTCTAGCTCTTTGATTACTTGACCATGCTCTATCTCCATGCAACTGATCTGATCTTGTAAACCATGAATCAAGGACTTTGTAACTTCATACTTCTTTCTTAAGGTTGTTTCAACATCAAATGATTTTCCCATTGCTTTATGCTTCAAGAGGATTTTCTTTAAGTAGTCATACTTAGTTCACAAGGATCAAATCTGATACCAATTTTTGGAAGCATAATGGACTGAGAGGGGGGATGAATCAGTCCTAAAAATTTCTTACTTCATTTAGCATTACTTACAGTATCCATTTAATCATACATATTCAATATGAGCTTATTAGGTATGCAACATACATTCACAAGAACATAAAACATGAGAGAGAACACATAGACACTAGATGTAAGTGGGAAACCCTCAAGGAGAAGAAAACCCACTGAAAACCTCTTCTTATATTACACAAAACAAAGGACTTGCAATAATATTACACATCTTGTAAGATTTGTTTAGTGAGGCACCCACCCCACAAGGAGCACCAACCCCTAAACCTTTGTTGATATGACTCACAAAAAAGGACTCCTATGAATATTACACATCATAATAGATTTTGAAAATGAATGACCATAGATGATATGTTGATCCCATAGGCAATTGTGATCCAATTTTAGCCCCTGTAGACACCTAAATTCCACTTTTGCAATCTTATTGCTAAAAGCACACAAATCGCTCTCATTCTTACAATTTCCGTTAGAATTAGTGATTTCTTCTAATTAACTAATGTTTCTTACCATTTTGGGTCCATGTTACCTATCCTCTTTCACATTTAGGATGCCACTTTACGATGAATCATAAGTCAAAATCCTCACCCAAACAAATTATTAGCAATTATTAGCTAATGAAGCCTATTTTACTCTTGTTTTGGTCAATATACCCTATTATTGGCTTAAAACCATCTTCCAACCACTCAAAATCACCCCACTTCCTTCCACAATGTCTCAACAAGCTTCAAAATCTTATCCTAACCTCCTAATTGACCCTAAGTGGTTTATTAAGGCTATTCACATCTTAATCACTTGTTAATTCACTAATTGTGATTAGCAAAGCTTAATCATGATTAGAAATTCTTAATATAATTTTTTCTTTTAGTCCCACATGCACCAAGATGTTAGTTTTCCTCAAAGATAAAACTATAAAAAGTACTAACCGCATACCTTTAAACTTTACACCATGCTTTGAAATGCATATCATATAAGAAATATGTTTTATAGCCAATCTTAATCCTTGCCTCAAGTCTTCAATGGGGTTAGTATATGGGTATCTAATATGATCTTGTAGTCATTATAGGAGATACCAACTCACCTTCCTTGGAGTAGAAATAAACCCGATTTGATTTATCCTAGATCTATTTAGGTCTATGTTAGTTGATTGAACATACTAGTAGGCATGTTTTAGCTAGGTTTTGAAATATATTCATGTTAGTTGTTTCAAGCATTCCATTAAGCTTTTATATTTGATGTAACTATTGTTAGATTCAATAAGAATTAGCTCAATTAGACTATGTGGTGTTAGTCTTAGATTTTCTTGGAAACTTTTAGTAGTCTTCATCTCTAAACACACTAAACACTCTTCAAAATAAGCTCTTCTTCAACTCACTCAAAATTTTCCTCTCATGGGTTGATTAGCTCAATTTCCTTACATAATTGATCTTCAATATTCTTCAGGTCTTCATGAATCTTATTAGATCTATTATTAACAAATTTTTACTCTTCTTTAATCCCCTCTAGTTCTCTAATAACCATATGGACATAACTCACACAACTAGTCACAATAAGAAAATAAACTTGTATTTATATACCCAACACTAGCTCAAAACACCACTATGTCATCCATGACCAGGTAGGTCAGTAATCCCATCTCAAAAATATAACAAGAACATCATATAAATTAACTCAAAGGACCCAAGTAGGTCAGCAGGGGTCAACACAACACCAACAAGCTCCAAAACACAAAACAAGCTCAAAATGCACTCTCCAAGCTCCAACGAATACACAAGCATCTCCAAGGTCTGATAACATCTTTTTCATGGCTCCAAAAGAAAATGCAACATAATAAAAGCTTCTAAGCATCACTAATAGGCTTAGGAACAACTGAAACATCCAAATCCATCATGAAACACACCAAGGAGCAAGAAAGAATGATTAGGTTTCCCGAACAAAGAAAAATAGTCTTGAAGAATGAATGATTTCACATAGCAAAGATCATGATCAAGGCTTAATTAATATACCATTATAAATGTATCTGAATCTAGTTTTTGGAACAACTTGCATTTTCTTCCAACTCATAGTGCAAGGCCTCCAAACAGCTCAAACTCAAACTCGAAACTGCTCCAAAATATAAATCTAGACTCAAAAACCAGTCTTGAGAGAAACAATCACAAAAATTCCAAATCAACTTCCAATCTCAACCATCACATGGAACACATCAAGGTAAATTTTACTAACATTCCTAAGTACTAAGAAGCATATCTCATATAGATAAATTCCCTCTAACACACATGTTTTAGTCACCTTCTTGGGCAAGCCTATTAGGCCACTATGGTTTCAACATGAAACCACCTCATTGCATCATTTTAGAAGCTCAAACACATCCTATTAGGTTCCTACTTGTTATCCATGACAAAAAACATTAACTCCAATAAGAAAAATGATCAAACTTACTTCAAACTAAGAGACTAACATTTTAGCCCTTAAGGCCAAAATCGGTAGTACAAATTTGAGGACTTGTATCTTCCTTTTTCTCCACTAAATTAACCTAAAAATTTTCATTTCCATTTATAGAAACTCCAAAGGATTTTTAAATATTTACTTCTCATCCTAGAAACTCCATCTCAACCCTAAAAACTATAAATCTCCATAAAACAAGGGATTTTATCTCTCTTCCCAAAACATATGGAACACCAAACCACCACCAAAATGAGCTCTAAGGAATCCTATCCAACATCGATGCATAAATTTATCTTTCCAAGTTCATTTTGAGACCATACAAAACAAATCTCCCAAGTCACTCTGCTATGAGGGTTTAACTAGGGTTTCAAACCACTTTAGCTTGTTAATGATTGTTCATAAAAGTATGACAATCAAATCACCTCATTATTTTTTCAGAACACTCTTATCTTAATTTAAAATCATTCCCCAAATCCTCTAGGTCCCATAAAAATTTTGTGTGAGAATGTGAGCATCTGAATTTTCCAATTCGAGCTAGATTTTACTTTTTCAAAACTCAGTTTTACCAAAAACATCATAACTTGATAAAATATCTTCATAATGACCTAAAATTTAGCCTTAAGCACCATGAAAACATCCTATAAATGACCCAAGTCTCTTACATGCTCAAATATTGCTAAAACTCTCTAGCCACAGTGACTTACCTTTTCTTACTTATCTTGTCTTCATTGTCTTGCTTCCCAATGACCATGAAACACCATGCAATAGTTGAGAACTGACCTGAAACATTTCATACACATCATATGACATGTCACAATACCTTTTCCATGTTTTTCACATGACTTTATTTCTACAAATATCATTCCACCATACCAAACCACATGCTCTAGGTCTAGGAATAGGCCTAGAATGACCACTTCACACCATGACTCTTCATGAACTGACCATGATGACCTCATATAGACACTTGGACACTCTTGACACATCATACCAACCATGATAGACCTCATGAGAACATTTTACCAACTTAGGAGAGCCCATACTATGACCATGCACACTAGACCATGCTCTAAAACACCATAGTACACCAAAACTAGACACTACCAATCAACTTGTAGACACCAAAAATATACACTCCCTCACTATCAATGTCTCAAACCCATTCACAATCAAAACATGCCACTCACGACACTCCATGACACTAGGTCACCCACTTGTCCCCTTTAATTTAATGTTCACACTTTCACATCCCCGGGTCTAATTAATTAATTAATTAAATTAAAATAAATATACCCTCACACCTCACCATGTCAACTTACCTACACTCACTAGTTATAACTAGCTAGTTTAGAAACTTTCTATAAATACCACTTAACTACCTCTAACCTATCCCTAACCACCTCTCCACACTTAACTAGTTAGAACTAAGTCAACTTTAGAAACCTTCCAAAACAACCTCTATCTTCATCCTAACTAACCTAGTCTTAATCTGAGCCTCTCCCACTTAATATTCCAAATTATTTAGAAATGCCTTTAAATCAAGATCGAAATGGTAATAAAATCACACCTTTTATCCCCTAACTCAGATTTGTCAAATCTCCTAGGTGATTATCCTTGGTCCACCGGTGATCTATATAAATAAGTTTGTTAGCCTCTTTCAGGAGGATTTATGGATTTTGTAGGGAATTTATGTTCATCCACAGGCATTTCAGAGATCAAACACCTTCAATAGAGCCCTATTACCATTAGGATGCATCAAAATGATCAACACCATCATAGCATCACCTATCATCATCATCATGCCATTCTTATTTCATTTGTCATTTTAATCCAATCAATCATCCAATGTAAGATATTATTTTCATTAGTTTATGCTTCTATTATCGTGTAGCATTTCTCATCATTTAACTACCATTATGTCTACGCTTTGAAAATCATTTAAGTCTTAGATTAATTTAGTTTTAATTTTTGTTTATGTAGTCTATTAAAATTCACAGTAATCGCATGCGATTAGCTTGATCGTTGGTGATTCCTGCGCATTATTTTTTTGTCTTACATTTCTTATAATTTGCCTAATAATATTTTTCTATTTTTGTTATTTTCTAACATGTTGTCAAGCATGATGACATCAGATGGCCATAGGAGGTGACAATTATTCTATTACCAGCATTGATTTACTACCCATTGTTTGTCATCCTTTGCGTTGGGAGTGGTATGATCTGCTTCATGACCTAGAACTCTAAGCTATCCATGTTACACCCCTTGATTGTTTGGAGTCAATTTTTATCAACTCAATGCATCCACAAAGCAACCGAAGAGTTTTGAGAGGTGTATTACGAGGTTCAAATGATCCAGGCTGACTGCACATGGTTCGAATACAATTATGAAGCTAGCTTAGACATACCAAATGACAATTGCACCACATCCGAGTTCAAAATCGACAACAACATCAGCATCCATGACACTAACACCACTCTTGCACACCTCTACGACATAGAAGAATAAATCTTTGACTTCTTCATGGAGGATTATATCTCTGAGCCTGATTCTTACTTTACTGAAGAAGAGGACTTAGTTTGTTCCATAGGCTCAAATTTCTCTAAGAACTTGTATACTGACTTAAATTCGACTTTGGATTCTAGTCTTTTTTCCATCATTATCATCCTATGTATGTAATCACCTAGATAATTGATAGCCGTTGATCGCATTTTCCATTTATCATATTGTACTTCAAATTATCATCAATAAAAATTAATTGTCTCAAAAGCAAGTTGATATCCACTAAAGGAAGTCTTTGGGCTTTCGGGGACTAGCTTTTCCCGGATAAATCGCCTCTTATTTTACTAACTCCATCTTGTTTAAGTGTTTTGATTTACAAGCTTACTTGCAGGGAAAAGAAGCCTTGTTCACATTCTTCATGGAGCGCAAAACACCATCACACATCGCGGGTATCCTGGAAACCCTACCATCCGAGGTGAGCAAATTTTTACCCCTTAAAATATCAATAAAAGCTGCCAAGGTAAAACCATGTTCAACATTCTCCTAAAAGCATGTTTGATGGGACCCTTGTCCCTTCTTCTTCATTTATCATTAGAATATTCATTGTTTTCTCGGTCTAGTAATCACCTACGATTAACCCAATCACATGTGATTCCTCTATGTAGTTTTCTTATAATCTCATAATCTGCTTGTAATTTCTTGCTTTCTGTTTTCTTCTTTTGCTAATCGATTCCAAGGTATTCTTACTCGGAGGTTTTTTTCTGGATTTACTAACCATGCACTTTGGAAAATTTCTAAAATTTGAAATCAAAAATAAAATATGAGCGCTCTCACGGTAGATCCTAAATACCTTATTTTTACTTTCCATTTTGCATTCTTCTTTTTCTATCTTAATCAAAATCACCTTTTCATTTTGGGTTTTAAAATGAATCATTTCATACTTCTTAATCATCTAGTTTTAATTAGGAGGTAATTTTTGTTGCTTTCACTCATTCCTCCTTCACACACAACTAAATCACTATCAAATCTAAAATGCATTCAAACAGCTTCCCACCCGTGAAACTAATTGGGATTTCATAACCCAAAAGGGAAGCCGACTCAGTGTTACGGCGATTATAATCTTGTGTCTATTGGTATATCTTGCTCAAGACTGACTCCCTTATCGCAGTGGGACCGTGAAGTGAGGGGGTAGGCCTCAATATACATGCCCATACCGGCAATCATACGAGTTGGGCCTCACATACCTTCAGGTATATCAAGGACTCCACCCATAAACGTATTCGACACTAGCCATAGACAACCATTTCCTAGGACCCTCGTTATCCATCTTACACATTTCACTTTCTCATAATTAATCAAGATAAATACAAAGAAACATTTTTCTTGCCTTTGTTTGTTGTTTGTAAATCAACCCATTTAGTTATTTTCACTTTCTAGGTGTTTGTGTGTTTGTTTATTATGGTACTTACTAGACAACAAGCTCGTAACCAAATTCCTAAAAACATGTCTACTCCACCCCTACATTTCAACAACATGTCCCATTTTACACTACAACACTTTCAACACCAACACAACAACAAATCCCATATTATCAAATGGTTGCATCTAATCCCTTTTCTCGACACTCAACACACTTGGAATGAATCAAGGATAAATTATAATAACAAAATAGCATAACAACCTTTCATTCCCCACATCAATATCATGGTCAAATCCATCATACACCAAAATCAGAACATTCCTTTTCTCCTAGAGCATCTGAAACTCCATTTCTATAATAGAGGAGATCATGTCTTTGAAGAAATGTTGGACTCAAACCCTATTTCCCTCAATGCCTATCTAGCAACTAAAAATGTTCAAATTTAACCATTTACACCCCAGCATAGTTACAATCCTTCATCTGTCATTACACATCTCATCAATCAAAATCAAGACCCCGTTGTCCAGCAGTTGTACCCATACACTTTAAATCAACTCGAAACACTAAACGGTGGTATACCCTCACCATCAATCCTACTAACCCCTTTGAAACATCAAATGAACAATCTTCCACAAGTCAACTCGAAGCATCTGAGGTCCCTTCGGTCCTTATTTATGACCTCCACTTGATTTCCTAACAAAACACATATGCCCAACAATCTACATCTTCACCAAGTACTTATGTAAGTTCCACACCTCTCATAAGTAGCACCACTACTTCTTCACCTACTCCTCCAAATTCCTCATAGGTATAAACATCTCCACTAGGTTTTGTGGCTTTTTCTACTATTGTATCCTCCCAACAGGTTACTAATCCTATTCAGAATGTCACCATGTCCATTCCTACAACTACACCACTGATTAATACCAGTGTCATTACTTACTAGCACACATCATGTCTCACAATACGTACAAAGAACCTTCCACAACCACTAATCTCCATGCCACAATCTACACCCCTACAAAACATCATGTAATACAATATCCCACAACAAAGCGTTCCCACAACAGGTTTCATCCTCTATCGCCTCTCATATACTCCCCGTAAAACACCCACATATTCACAACCACTCACTCATATGCCAATACCATTACAAAGATGTCGACATACAAACCTCACATCCTACAGATTCATAACAAGGTTTCACATCTAATTAAAACATCCCACAAAGAGAATATCCCTTATCATTAGAGTATTCCTCAACAAAATATTCATTATTAGCAAGGTGTGCCTTAGCAAAACACATCTCAATACACACCTCAAGAAAACATCCCGCAATATCATGTCCCACAAATGTAATAACCCTTACTAGCACAATGCCTCATATCAACAAAACATCCCTCAACAAAATATTCCCTACCAACAAGACAGGTCCTCAAAGCAATATCGGACATACTCATAGCCTAGCCAATACTTATTTCATCCTAGCTCATCATCACAACAACAAACGTAAACTAACACCCTCTAAGCCCTTTTAAGTTGCATATCCAATCTTGAAGTTGCTTCATCCTCATCCAAGAATGTGCTCTCTTATGATCAAATTTGTAATGAGCCCATTCATCCTTCAATACCATGTAAACCATATCCACCCCCACTCGGGAGCTTCCTAAGTTTATCAATTTTTACGTAAGGAGGATCCCCAACAACATATATGTGCCTTTTGTCATGCTTGTTATTTAATTGCCCATGACCAAGACTTAATGTTGAGAAATTTTCCCATGTCTCTTTTTGGTCCTACCTTAGATTGGTACAACAACATTCCACAACATTCCCTATTCTCCTTTGCACAACTTGCCCAACTTTTCTTAGACCACTTTTCCATAAACATAGCCCGCAAAATCACTATCAATGACCTATATGCCATCGACAGTTTGAATATGAATCCATCACTGACTTCGTTGCCCATTGGAGGGGTGTCACTAATCAAATATATTTTACATTACCACAAACAGAATTAATCGAAGTCTTATGTCGTGCATGTGCCAAACACATCTCATCCACTTTATAAATCTAATCATTTCAAACTTTTTATGAGGCTTTTACCATGGCCCGTAAACTGGAACTATGAGCTCTAGAAGATGGACGGGTAAAGCTTCATCCTAAGAAACCAAAAGTCGATTTCCCATCCAAATCAAAAACCAACCCTGATAAGTCCAAAACAGTTGTTAATGTCATTATAGTCAAATCTGATCCCAAAGAAAACCTCGCCATTGACTTTCCCCGTCAACAATGCAATTATATACCCATAGGAGAGACTTATAGTTCAATTTTCGACAAATTACTTGCCTCCAATATGATGTTTCTTTCACCTATTTGACCCCTCGATATATCAATAGCTAAACCCATCTAGTACTAAGATAATGAATATTGTAAATACCATAGGGTTAACAGACATGACATCAAAAGGTGTCGCACTTTCGCAACATGCTTCAAGATTTGATTGATAAGGGTGACCTTTACTTAGATAATCCATAACACACCCCCAAATCAAAATCTTGACATATTTAAGAAACCTTTTCCTAATCACCCTTCATCCTCCAATCAACCACAAACAAATGTTGTCCAAACTATCAATACAATAACCAAAATAGATCCCACCTCTCCTACATCCTCGTCATCTACTGAAAAAAAAATCTGCAGAACCAACACTAATGTACTTAATGAACCTAAAATTATGACTACGGAGTCTCCATCCATTGAGAGCATCACTAAAACCCTTCATACATCCTTGTCACTTGTTGAATCAAAACCCACAGAATCAACACTAGAAACCAACCAACCTACGGTTATTGAGCCTTTGCCTTCATCACATACCACTACAAAATCCATACTTGCATCCTCTACTACACTCAAAACCATATCTAAAAAACAACCCAAAATACCTATCACTTTAGATAAATTGGAACCTTCCATGGAATCTTCATCAACCACACCTAATTCATCCAAAGCCACCAAAACACCTCATAAGCAGGGTGTTATTCAGGTTTTTAAGAGCCCTCAATATATTTTTCTAGATCGAATCCCTTTACGTGGACCTCACTCCCTTATACCTTTTGATCACCCTATTATTACAGAGTAAGATCTCCCCACCAAGTCCCTACATTAAGCCCATATCCTACACCTTTTACACAGTCCAACTATCCTCACAAACCACCACCCATACGGGGTCCCAGGTCTATACCTATCACATAGTCTAACTATTCTCGTCAACGACCACTCACACAAGCTCCTCGTCCACCACTCACTGTGACATCTAAAAAGCCTCCACGACCAACAAACAAACAACCCACAACTAAACAACCTATCTCACCCCCTCTCGAGATGAATATAGACACAACCTTATTACCTTCCACGTCTACACCCAAGGGGCATTACGCCACCATCCTGTAGACAATCTCTTTTAGCGGTCACTTATTACACTGCCTCCTCCTAAGTTATCTAATCACCACAGATGGAAACATTTTTGGTATGACTTCAATGTCTTCTATGATTACCACATAACATGAGGTCATTCCATAGAGGATTTTATAGTTTTTCACCTAAAAGTCCAAAAGATTGGCAGTCCGCTCTTCCTTCCTTCTCAATCAAATAGAACACGAGCATCTGTGTCGTTATCATCAAAACCTTAAGCGTTCATCCCTGAAATTTCTACCCTCTAAATACAATATGCTATTATGACACCCTTAGATACGAACCATGCATTTTGTTCCTTCCACCCTCTATCATTTTCTTAAATATGAACATGAAGGTCGAACTTACATTGTCCCCACCAATACAAATCCATTTGCTGATTGCTACATGATGTACCGTCCAAATGACATCCTTGTACCTAAATCCACATCTGAGCCATCTGATGAAGCATCCACTAGTGCATCTATTCCTTCTTCTAAGTTACCAAATGATTCCTCTCTTGGTGAGGCTATAAATGCCTTACACTCGGGAGTATCATCTTCTCATGTTTAACTCCATCCCTTCACCCAACACGTATAGCCGCCACTTCCGACAAGCAGCCCATGTACAACCCAAACGTGGGAGATGTTATCTCCTATGGTCCTACATATCTCAAAACAAACCTCATTTATGGAGGACTCAATAACCCTCCATCTCATGCTACCAACCCACACTACGCCATGTTATCCACATTAAATTTCAAATCTCTTGACAATCCAAACTTCTCCCGCATGTATCTTCATCATTGTGCATGGATGGGTTTTGGTTTCAAATGCTATGAACAAGGAACACATGATCAACTAGTCCTATGATCCCTTAAGGCTCATGAGAAAAATTGGATTAGGCTATAAAAATTTCATTCCTAAAATATCCGAAGACACTACATCTAAACATGTTACATCCACGTCCACTTTCGAACCGTAATCATTATCACCAATGAACCCCGAAGACCATATATATATAGATGACACTTGTACCCATCCCACCTAACATTTTTTTAATCAATGTTATATCTTTAGGGCCACTTACTTATCAATCCAATCACTCTATCAAATAATTACCACTTTTTTGGCTAGAAATGGTTGAAGAAGATACACACATTATAGATATCCTTTAGTGTCAAGATGACCAAGATATCCTTTCCCACATGGGAGTTGAGGATTATTTTCTTTAGAAATCCCTACCATCTGACACACTAACGCTCCTTAATGAATCCACCCTCTATATTAACTTAGGAATCCCATAGGATCCTTGAGTAGTTAAGGTCATTCAATCCTTAAGTCCACAAGAACTACATGATTTCACAACATTCTTAACAAAATATCACCAAGCCTTCACCTAGTCATATAGTGATATGCCCGAAATCGATCCAAAAAATTTCATGCATAATATAGTCACATACCTTGATGTTAAGCCACCAAAAAAAAAAATATGCAAGATGCATCCCCATATAGCTCTTCTTTTTAAGGAGGAGTTGCAACGCCTTCTATCTACTAACTTCATCATACCCATTGATTATCCATAATGGGTCTTGAATGTTTTCCTATAATTAAAGCCTCGGAAAGATACTTATCTGCATGGACTACGGGGATCTCAATCTCACTTGTCCAAAATATTATTTCCCTCTTCCAAACATAGATCAATCTATTGACCTCACCACCAACCAAGAAATGCTTTCCCTCATGGATGGTTTTTCTAGTTATAACCAAATCCTCATCACACCTAACAATCAAAACAAAATTTCTTTTATCACCCCTTGGGGAACCTTTTGCTACTGTGTATTCCCTTTGGTCTTAAGAATGCAGGGGCAACATATTAACATGTCATGACACACATCTTTCATGATCTCATCCAAAAAAAATTAAAAATTATGTTGATGACCTCCTAGGAAAACCTAAATCATGTAAAAACCATCTTGACGTCCTTGAATCAATATTCACCCGCCTCATCCAATTTTGTCTTTGTAATAATCCTGCAAAGTGTGTTTTTGGTGTCCTCGCTTAAAAAAAATTAGGATTCATCATATTTATCCATGGCATTGAGGTTGACCCAGCGAAAATTAGAGCCATTATCGAAATGCCTCCACCTTCGATCTTAACCAATTGTGTAGCCTTCAAGGAAAATTGTAGTCCATTTGATATTTCATATCACAACTCTTTGACCGATGTCAACCATTTCATCATCTCTTTTGTAAGGACATAGCATTTCATTGGGATTCTGATTATGAGAAGGCCTTTGATGAAATCAAATAGTATCTAGTATCACCAACATTGTTTACCCCACCTCGTGAAGGGGAACCATTTTATTTATACATATCCACTTTAGAGCATGATCTAGGAGCTATGCTTGCCCACCGTGATGGTCAAGGTTGTGAACAAGTCGTATACTACATCAGCAGCACACTCCATGAATATGAAACACACTACACTAAAGATGAAAAACTATGTTTTGCATTGTATTTTGCCACCTCCAAACTTTGACATTATCTTCTCAATCACAAAACATACGTCATCACCAGTTTTAATCCACTTAAAGCAATGCACGATAAACCTTATCACAATGATCGCATAACCCGATAGCTTATGCTTATGATGAATTTGATCTTGAAATTATATCACATAAATATACTAAAGGTCAGACCATTTTAGATCAACTTGTCAAGCACCCCTTCCAGATAATAAACCACCTCACAAATACTTTCCTGACGAATCTATTAACAACATCAATGAATCTGACATCGATGAATCTGATTTCATCCCCATCAAAATGACCCTCTTCTTTGACGGTGTCAAATTCCAAGAAGGGGAAGGAAATAAAGTTGTTATCATACCACCCTGGAATATTCCACTTCCATTACCATTCAAACTCAATTTTAAGTGTACTAATAACATGGCAAAATATGAATCATTAATCATGGGTTTAAACATTGTCATTCTCTTAGGTATCTCAATCCACCGGAAATCTATGGCGATTCACAACTCATCATTAGTTAATTCAAAGGAAAATATCAATGTTAAAATGAAGTCCTTCAAAAATATAAAGTGGTCACCGACTTTCTCCTTGCGCATTAAATCATTACACCATTCAATCCATCTCATGATCTTCCAATAGGTTTGGAAACACTATGGCTTCCCTTGGATCCCTTGTTCCCTTTGAAACAAAAAGATCAAAAGATAAAACTCAAATGTTTGTAATTGTTCAACATTTATTTCATCCTTCTTATCAAAATGAGTTTCCTTCCATCAACATCATTGACGAAAATCCTCTGGATCTATGGTACACACAGATATATGATTACCTCGCAAAATCTAAGTTCCCATCATATTTGTCACCAATGTTATATGATCGTTTATCCAACATGTCACTCACTTTTTCATCATATGAGGTATCCTTTATAAATGGAGTTTTGATAGAATATTATTACGATGTCTTAAAATACACGAATTAACCAAAGCAATCAAATAATTCTATGATGGCATCTATGGTGGTCACTTCAATGGTAATGTCATTGCTAAACACATCTTATGGCTAGGGTATTACTAGCCTACTATCACTAAATATTGTTGTGCATACGTAAATAAATGTGTCAAATGTCAGCTCCATTCAGATCTCATTCACATCCCTAGCCAAGCATTACAACCCGCTCAAGACCTATGGACTTTCTCTGAATGGGAGTTAGACCTCATCGGTGCAATCAATCCAAAATCATCGCAACATAATTCCATAATCACGAAACCAATACTTCACTAAATGGGTTGAAGCTATCCCCTTAACCTCGACAAAATCTGGACCTATTATCAACTTCATATATCAGAACATCATATGTCGCTTTAGTATCCCTCATAAGCTTGTCACGATAATGAGAAATCCTTCAAAAATAAGGAGGTTGAAAAGCTTTGTGATGCATTCAACATCAAACTTAGTTTTTCATCACCATATTATCCTCAAGTAAATAGATAGGATGAGGCCTCTAATAAAACACTCAACAAAATCCTCATGAAAATAGTAAATGATACATACAGAATTGGCATCTCCAAATCTTGTTTTCCCTTTGGGCCTATCGAACTAGCATTCACACACCTATGGGAGCTACAACCTACTCACTTTTTATGGCTCTGAAGCCATTGTACCTCTTTAAATTCAAATTTCATCATTACGTGAATCTCTTAAAGATTTCATCCCATTTAAGAACATTGCGAAGATCACTTAGCACAACTAAAATTGTTAGATGAAAAGCATCTAGTAGCCCTCGAACATCATCAATTCTATCAACAATGTATTAGTAGATCATATAAAAACATGTCAAAGAATGAGGCTTTAAAATTGATGACCTTGTACTTAAAGAAAATCAAAATGTTACTACATTAGAATGGAGTAAACATGGAAAGTTCGCCCCCAATTGGATTATTCCATATATTATCACTCATAAATATGGGTTAGGAGTGTATCATCTTACTTCTCTTGATAGGGAACTTGAAAGGGAACTTCTAAATGCTTTGCACTTGTAACCTTTCTATTGCTAAATGATTGATTGTCATTATGATAGTTTCACAAAAACCATCATCATTGCAAATAACGCCTTCCTTTATGCAAGTTCCTTAAGATCACTCTACCTATCTATTAACATCATGACATGGGGCATGTGTGTGTAGGTCACATATACATTTATCCCCTCCCCAAAATGATTTATTAGATTTTTTTCCCTCACTCGAAAATATGTAAGAGAAATTCATTTGGGATGTTTATCTGGTCAAAATATCGCATTATAAATAGATTGATCCCTCGAAGGATAGCTATTCACAAAGTCTAAATTATTATCAAAATGTCAAAAAGTAGATTGTTCCCTCGAAGGACAGCTACTAGTCAAAATTATGGACCGATCCTCGAAGGATGACCATCCAATCAAAATCAAAATGTAGACCATACCCTCGAAGGATGGCTACTCATATAAAAAAAGAAAAGGGCTTCTCGTTTTGATCAACCTTCAAAATACAAAGCATCTAAGAAAGCTTCCCACATTGATCAAATTTCCCATTATGAGCAAGCTTCCCACATCAATCAATTTGCTTCAAAATATTATAAAAGTTGGGGCATCAATTCCCTATAAATCATTAAGAAGGGAGAAGCTTTTAACCCATAATGGCATATACACACAAAATCCCCTTTTTCATCCTAGAAAAATACATTTTACTTATCATGATTTTCATAAAACTACCCATTGATCATCTTATTTAACATCTAAAAGGCCATGGGTGCAAAGTGTTTTTCTGAAAACCATTACATTCATAGTGGGGCAATCTTTTCATTTTTACTTCATTTTTTTTAGTTTCATTATTGATTTGACATATTTGTTGGATCATTTTTAATCAAACATCAACAACATGTTTAATCCATTCTAAATCCATCCAAAATCCATCTAAAATATCAACACATTTCAAATAAAACATACAATCAAATCATAAGAACAAGTCATAAAACATCATCATCACATATATATATATCAAACATTCGGTATACATCATAAATTTTTGAATAATCAATATGTCATCATGCAAAAAAAAAGGCTTTAATGAGCATATAACATCATGTACAATCATGTAGTAAAGTCAACATCTCCTAACACCATGCTAGCACCACCCTCTCCTCTAGGAGCAGGAGTGCCCCCAGCTACACCTGTATTACCACAACCTCTACGAGCACTCATCATAATAGCCTCTCCTTCGGCTCCCCCTCGGTGTCACTCCTCTCCCCGGCCTCTAAGGTAGTTTTCCCACACTCGTCACACTAGCAATGGGCCTTGCTACTCTTGTGTCTTCCCTTGGGTAGCTACATGATCGAGATACAAAGTGGCATCAGGATAGCTCTTAATGATCAAATCCATTTAATATTCTCTCTCTTCTCGCACAACCTTGTAGTGCACTACTGAAATTATATAAGGAGGAGGTGTTGCAGATGCCCCCCTCTGTTGAGCCATCGCTAACAAATCTACACCAGAAATGGAAGGCCTTGTGATCCCCAAGTCATTCCTCAGTGTATCTTTATGTCCCTTGTACTTGTCTCTATCATAATATACATGTACAAGTTACCTAGAGGCTATCTTGCTCAACAATCAAACCATCCCTCTCAAAGAATGAGGGTATCTCGACTCCCGCAAGGTCATCATGCTCTCTCCAAGCGGCATCTCTCTCCATCTCCACTACGGCCTTCTCGGTCATCTCTACTATAATATCTCGTAGTTATGGCATCATCGCCCTTATCTCTCTCCCTCTCTGGTGCATGTGTTCCTCCTATCGCCTAAGAATGCACTCGTCCTAACGATCTGAGTTTCCCTCTCTACTACACTAGTCCTATCAAAATTCCTCAAAGATATAGCCCACCATGCAAGAAATTCTAGACTCACCTCAACGTCATCAATCGGGACAATTTGTCCCTCCTCGTCAATACCCATAGCCCCTAGCTACTCATCAATAACTACAGGTCTCACCATAATAACTCGTGAAGTCTTAGTATCTCCATCCTCTTGTCTATATTATACTAGATCCTTGGGTATACCTCCGAATCAAACCATACTATCTCCTAACACAACTAAAATATAGTATCTCATCCTCCCCATCTCTATAGCCCTAAATCCAAATATCCCGATGTAAACTCAACAAGTATCGAGGAATTCGAGGCCAATCATGGAAATCTTAGTATGACCTCCATACCATGTCTCCTCCCTGTAATCCCGATATCAAATCCATATAATAACTAGGCCCATTTGCCTTCCTCACCCAACCCATATTCGCACTATCTCATTAAGCCAGATTTCAAGTCAATATCACAAGGCAAACCCAATGGATGAGCAATCGTGATATGCTCGTGTGCCCAAAATTGTAATAGAAATCCAACATCAATACCATAACACTTATGGGTTATCCAATCCCAAAGCTCTCTAAATGTCTATGGTAATAAGGTGGGTGCCCACTCAAACATTTTGTGGTGCTCCATCATCTCAGCAATAACATCGATCATCATCCAAGGGAAACGACCACCTCCTAAATCGCAAGGCAAAACATGAAATACCTATCATCATCATATTCATATGTGGACAACCATTTCTCTTAGGCTCATATAATGTGTGGTAATCAAAAGCCCATGATGAATACCTCACGTCTTGAGCATACCCTCCATATAACCTTTGCATAGTATTTGCTCTCTTGTCCTCGGTAATATAATAAATTACGTGTCCGCGAATTGGAAATGTCGTAATACAATGAACATACTCAAGATTAATGGCCATCTCCCTATAGGAAGCCAAAAAGTATTAGTGGAAGGGTTCCACCTCTCTAACAATGCTAATATCAAGCTACATCATCTATGAACCCATCTATAAAATCTCATGTTACCAAAACCCACTACCTCAATGTGCTCCCAATCCTCATCTGATAAGTCCTCCCGCACCTCATCTAACATCAATGGTATGTAGTCACGGATGGTCAACTGTGCATCCACCTATAAAACACAAACACACAAAACAAACATTAATATTATCACACTAGTATTGAAAAACAACATTTGTTTCCAAAAAAAAGTCAAAACAACAACTCTACTATCCAAAATCTCCTAAAAAGTGACATCAACAACGACATCCAAACACACATCTTGCATCAATATCAACCATAAAGATTCTAAAAATTTAAAAACATTCATCAAAACCATAACTTTCCATTTAATATACAATTTTTTTTGTCACAGATGAAGCGTTGGTGATTCACCTCAATCGCTAGCAATTAGAGGAATCACCAACGATTCCTACAACTTAAAATTAGGACATCTGCGCAAGCACCCTAATACGGTAAAAAAACCCACAAAATCATCCAGAATTCACAAAAAAATGAAAAAAATTTGCAAAAACCTACATCAACCATCACAAGTTTACGTTTCCTCCTGGATGACGCCATTCTAACAACCTTTAAACAAAACACATTTTCACACTAAATAGTCACTCTGACAGGTCATTTTCACCATAGTCACGATATGGTAAAATACCAAAACTTTTGGGTTATTTTATCCCCCATTTGAATTCAATGCAATCGCCGGTGATTACACTAACCTCTGACGATTTACCTTTCTTAGGCATTCATGCCCACATTACCCTAAACCTTGCTATTTTCACCATTTACACAAGTGTGTTATGTTTTCAATAGGCCTTATCCCTTGAAATCTTGAATCAAACAAACATAGTCAATATTGGGATTCACCATTCATCTATGGGACATGAGCCCTTTGGCCCCCATCACTTGGTCTTCCCCATCCATCGTGAATCATATGTCAACGAGCATCGAGCCCTTCGCCACCATGTCAATTGACTCCCGGTAACTCATTATGTACCCCCTTCGACTGGGGAAGCCTTTGAAACAAAACACACCAGTGTTCATTGTATTGCATTATAGTAGAATTGCCCATACGCAAACAAAACTTTCTAATATTTTTGTCTAACGATTTGCAAAAAATCGTCAGACAAAAAGGGCAAATGTAGACACTAAAAATCTACACTCCCTCACTATCAATGTCTCAAACCCATTCACGATCAAAACACGCCACTCACGACACTCCACAACACTAGGTTACCCACTTATCCCCTTTCATGTAATGTTCACGCCACCACATCCCTAGGTCTAATTAATTAATTAATTAATTAAAATAAAATAAATATACCCTCACACCTCACCATGTCAACTTATCTACACTCACTAGTTGTAACTAGCTAGTTTAGAAACCTTATATAAATATCACTTAACTACCTCTAACCTATCCCTAACCACCTCTCCACACTTAACTAGTTAGAACTAAGCCAACTTTATAAACCTTCCAAAATGACCTATATCTTCATCCTAACTAACCTAGTCTAAATCGAGCTTCTCCCACTTAATATTCCAAATTCTTTCAAAATACCTCAAAACCAAGATCAAAATGGTAAGAAAATCACCCTTTTTATCCCTTAACTTAGATTTACTAAAATCACTGCGATTATCATCGTCACCGACGATCTATATAAATAAGTTTGCTAGCCTCTTTGGGGGAGGATTTGTGGATTTTTGTAGGGAATTTACATTCGTCCACAGGAGTTTCGAGATCAAACACCTTCAATACAGCCCTATTACCATTACACCGCATCAAAATGATCAACACCATCATCACATCACCCTTCATTTTTATCACGCCATTCTTATTTCATTTTCCATTTAATCTGATCAATCATCTAAGGTAAGCTATTATTTTTATTAGTTTCTACTTCTATTGTTAGTAACATTGCTCATCATTTAATTGCCATTATGTCTATGCTTTGAAAATCATTTAATTCTTAGATTAATTGAGTTTTAATCTCATTTCTATAGTCTATTAGAATTCATAGTAATTTCCTACAATTAGCTTTGATCATTGGCGATTCTGCATGGTGTTTTTTGTCTTACATTTCTTATAATTTGCCTAACAATCTATCTATTCTGTTATTTTCTAACATGTTTTCAAACATGATGATATCAAATGGCCTAAGAGGTGACAATTATCCTACTACCAACATTGATTTGATTCCCATTGCTCATCATCCTTTCGTTGGGAGTAGTATGATCTGCTTCATGACCTAGAACTCTATGTCATCCACGTTGCACCCCTTGATCATTTGGAGTCAATTTTTACATCAAATCAATGCATCCTTGAAGCAACCGAAGAGTTTCGGGAGGTATATTATGAGGTTCAAAGGATCCAAGCTGATTGTTATCCAAAATTCACCCCCCAGGGTAAATTTTGATAACATGCATCAGAATACTCAAGTCCTAGGCAAATAGATTGATTCAAGGCAAAAAATCATGTTTCTAGGGTCCCCTCGGCTTTTTTCTAACTCTCCTGTCCAGGAAGAAAGGAGCAAGTTCTAAAAAGGGGTGAAAAAGTTACAAAAAACAAGCTTGGGCAAGAAAAAATCATGAAAAATGGCTAAGTCCTAGTCCTCGCACGAGTTGGGACACTTGGGACATCGGGCGCGAATCGGCCTAAAGGCCACAAGGCGGTCCCGCGCGGCGAAAGGGACATTCAGCCGTGGGGACGCGCGGGATGTGAAAGGGCGAACCGGCTGAAGGTAAAACAAAATCGGATAATCTGTGTGCGAGAAGCGGGCAAGGGAGATCTCGGGCCGTGAGGATGCGAAGGACGCGAACCACCCAGATCGGCCGAAATAGAGAACTTTCACACTGGGACAGTTGGGACATAGGGACGCGTGGGATGCGGAGAGCCGAAGGAGCCGAGAGCCAATCAAATCACGCCACGTGTCTTCACCTCAAAGAGGGACAAGGAAGCCTGAATCAGGCGGATCAGAGGAATTTGTCCCAGACGGTTCGGGACAACTGGGCCAAAGGAACGCGAGGGATGTGAAAAGCCGGCGCAGCCCACACACGAATTAGGAAATGCCACGTGTCACAAGGGAAAGCGTCCAAAATTTCAAAGGGCAAGGTTTGAAGCGTTGGCCCGAGCCAATAAAAAGAGGACACATGTCCTAAGGAGAAGGGGAGTGTGGAGCTCGGGGAGGAATTAGAGAATTTGGCAAAACTTTTGGCCAAAAACTAAAAGGTAAAGGATGACCCCGCACCCCTACCCTCCAACTGAGATCATGCCACGTGTCCCAGTGGCGGGACGTGGGAAAAAATGGGAAATTTTCCAAAATTACAAAAAGTCAAAACTTTCAAGGAAAACCCGTGGGTAAGGGAAGGAGAGAGAATTGCTCATCCAATCAGCGCCCGACACGTGTCATCTAGGTGGCGGAGCACGGGAAAAAATTTCAAAACCCATTTTTGCCTGTTTTGTGCCCTAAATCTTCAGATCGCCATATCTTTCGATCCAGAGCTCAGATTTGCACGTTCTTTATATCATTGGAAAGCTTATAAAATTCTCTACATGATTCCAAGGTCAATCTTGAATTTTGGTTTAGTCTAGAGAGAGAAAGTTAAGAAACGGATCTGACGCGTGTCCATGGCCAGAAATGACATTTCAGTGACCAAATTTAATGCAGAATGGGTCGCATTCTCCTCCAATTCGGTCAAAAATGACAGGGTATGGGTTTGTAAGGTCCCCCATGCTGTTTTAATGCATTTATAGTCAATGAGGAATGGGCTCCCACGTTTTGTACATTTTCTCTCTCCTAGGCTCGACCCATGCAATGTAAAAGCCAGATTTGGCTCATTTCTAAAGGGTGGAACATTCATGTTTTGCTCCTCCCTTCTTCTCTTAATCAAATTTGTGGAGTTCGAACCTCCCATTTGAAATCGTAATTCAACTCTACCTCTTGGCATTTTTGTAGTGTATTGTATTAATCTTTGGAGCAAGTAATACACGTCTGTGGATGATTTTCAACCCTCTCTGTGTTCATTGCATCCTCTTGGTCTTTCACTGCAAATTTTGTTATCTGTGCATGATCTTGCATCACATTTGAGTGGTCTGTGTTTATTGGCAAGATAGGTGTTCTTCATTCCTCGGTGCATCACCTCTGTTAGCTTAGGTTTATTTTCACGCATCTTCTTACCCTGTCTCCTTGGCAAGTTAGATTAGACTTTGAGTGAATCCTCTGCATTTTTTGTGTGCATCTGAATAGAGGAATAGGAACCAGCCTTCTCTGGAGATTCCTCTCTTAGTTTCACAAGTCCCACACTTGGAGAGAGGTTTCCATGTTGTGCAATCACACTGGATGCTAGAGTGATCAACCTAGAAATATGATCAACATCCAGGGGTGCTGTGATTTTGCACTAACAATTTTGGCACGCCCGGTGGGACTAGAGGTCTCATTTTTATCAGCAAAGTTGATGTGCATCTACTGCAATTTTCTTGCTTGAAAGGAGCTATTATTTGCATATCTAGCGACTCCAAAGGGAAGAATCAACTGGTTTTAGCAGTGCAGGCCTGAAAACTCATGAGAAGAGTCACCACAAGGTCAAGAGTTGGAGAAGAAGAAGTGTTGTTTGAATACCTGCAATTATCTCCAAGAAGAAGGCAAAGTGGAAGAAGGATTCAAAGGTCTCCATCTCCACCAAATGAACTCTCTCAACTCCTCCACTCGGTAGGCCTTTCATTCACCAACAAGGGTTTTAAGACCAATTAGAATGGCACAAAACAACCCCTATGTCAACTTCATAGGCAGCAGCCCACTTGCCCTCAATGCACAACATCCAATTCCCATTGCAGCCTTAAAGAACATTCCCTACTTCACTGGAGAAAATGAGACTACTCCAGGTGATCATGTTAAAGACATTGCTAACCTTTATACAATCCATGAAATCAATGAGATGCAAGTGGCTGTCAAGTTACTGGCATCTTCATTCAAGGGTAAAGCATTACAATGGTTTAGAAGCCTTGGAGCTGGTTCTATCACAAATTGGAATCACCACAGCATAGCACTTCATGAGAAGTTTGGAGAAGGGAGACAACTTGTCTCTTTTGGAGCAGCTGAAAACCATCAAGAGAGCTCCCAATGAGTAGCTAACCGATTTCAACTTCAGATTTCAAAAGACTTGGGAGAGAATTCCAGTGGCAGTCAGGCCAACAGCAGAAGGTGCTTTTCTCTACTATCTCAAAACTCTAAATTCTGATATTTCTATGTTGATTCAGTCCATGGGAGGCATAACTATCCCTATGGCTTATAGCATTGCCATTAGGGCTGAAAATTGTTTGATCCAAGCTGGCAAACTTGCCCCTAGACCTCCCATGCCATTGTTTCCAAGTTTAGAGAGTCCAAACACCAATCAAGCACCTAATTTGGCTCCTTCTCCCACTCCTAGAAATTAGAGTTCGAATGAAGCTTCCACTTCATCTCCAAGTGCCCCAAATGAGCTTCAAGAAGTCATGAAACAATTGCAAAACCTAGGTAATGAGCTGGTTACTCTCAAAAGGCAGCAGGCCCAAGGTTTTAGACCTTCTTATCAACCCCAAGCTCAGCCTAATAGGCAGCCATACCAACCACAAAGGCCACCTAATCTAGTTGCAAATATGAATCAAACAAGGCCTCCTGCCAATAGACCATTTCAGCCCTATAATCCAAATGCCATATCTGCCTCCAAGGCATTGGTGCCAACACAAAACAACATTGCCCAGGAGTATGATTGGTGTTTTCCATGCAATGAGCCTCATAACCAATCCATGTGCTTCAATGGTGCTTTGAATCAAGCACTAATGGTGACAACTACTAGTGTGGAGGGTGAGGGCAGTCAAGGAAACAACCAACAACAAGAAACATTCCAACAGCAATCAGCCCCAAATGACACCACATTGGTAAATTGGCAAGCAGAGGATTTTTGTGGCATGGACCAAGCTTTCTCAAGGTGTTGCAGCCAACACAAGGTCAAAAAGGAGGAATTTGGGTGAAGAACAGCCATTAGCCCCAACCAATCCACAACCTTCCATGGCTCCACAAATGATTGGCAAGCAAAATCCAATTTCAAATGCACAAGGGCAGCCAAGAATGTAGCCCTAGGCCAACTCAAATACTAGGTTGTTGCTTGCCACGTGCAAGGAGTGAGTGTGCAAGCCAAGGGATAGCAAAGATATCCTTCATCACCATTCAAAATCATTGATCGATGAAGAATACAAACGTCATAATATCAATGTGGGAGTCCCTATCCATCCTGTGCCAAAGAGATATGCTGCAAGCTGCCATGAAGGATCGCCAACTTCGAATCAGCAAGTTCAAATGCAAGACAAAGTGCTTACAAATGCTGCCCACTGAGGGAAATCATGGAGCACAAAGAAGGTAAAATGTTGAAACCCCTCCTTTCTATGTTTCATTGATCATTGAAATCAGCTAGTGCACAATTGCATGATAGACTCGGGGCAAGTAGCTCGGTAATGCCTAAACAAATAGCTGATCACTAGGGCTCCAAAGATGAAACAACATCCAAAGGGGTAGTGCTAGATGGGACAAAGCAAGAGCAATAGTTGGAGTGATTAAAAACTTGAGTCTTACCTTGCATGCATGTCCAAACATTGTTGTTTTACAAGATGTATCGGTTATAGACCTTCCACCACTCTTTTCCCTATGCTTGTCAAGGGACTTCACACCAAGATTGGGGGATATTTGTCTGCCGATTGGTCACACATGCTGTTTAGAACAAGGTATGGAACTAAGGCCACAATCGATCTCGAACCTATTACAAACTTCCACATTGAGCCTTACACTCCAAGTCGATTAATGCCAATTGCTCAAAGATTTGATCAAGAAGATCACCCAAGCACCGATGAGGCCGATACCAAGGTTGGAAGCATCCTAGATTTGACTCTTGATGAATGGGCAAGCAAGGTTCATGCTTTTGATCGTTATCAAGTAATAGAATAATGAGCCGGGAGTCTATTGTATACACAAAGAAAATCAACCTATTCCTAAGATCACCAAGCCAAACCACAAGGATGACAACGAGGTATGGCAGCCGTTTTTTGATGGATCAAGGAGTAAACAAGGTGCGGAGGTGGAGTTATGCTTGTTTCACCTTAAGGAGTAAAGTACTATTCATCTTTTAGATTTTAGTTTGCATGCACCAATAACATCACAATATGAAGCCTTGGTGCAAGGGATGCATTAGGCAATCAAGAAGAAAATAAAGAACTTGCAAGTCTTTGGTGACAAAGAATTGATTGTAAATCGTGTCAAGGGACAAAGATGCTACCAAGAATGATCTACTCAGGAGCTACAAGAACAGGGTGTGGGACCTCATGGAAGATTTTGAGGGTTTTGGCATCAAATCCATTCCTAGGAAAGAGAACCAAGTGCACGACGAGCTTGCAGCAGTAGGGGGCAGCCTTTGACATTGTGGAGAGCATTTAACAAGACAAGGTACAGCTTAAACATCCACGTGATTATGAGGCCTTCAAAGGCTGGATAACAATGTTAGTTGGCAAGTGTTTGAAAATGACTAGCAAATCATCCATTTTTTGTAAGAAGAAGCCGAGTTCTCACCAAGAATCAAGAGAGATTAGAATGCAAGAGTATGGTGACCAAGTAGTACAAAGCCACGAACTAACAAGTTGCCCAAAGGACTTATCACTTTGGAGTCCATTTTTAACCCCAATGATCAGTTTAGAAAGGAGAAAGCAAACATTCAAAGGTCCAAGAGGGAGGATTCAAGATCCATCTTGGTAGAAGAGAACAAACCATTGCAAATTGGAAGGGTGACAACCGAACAAGAAAGGTATGAGTTCATATAGCCGTGTCAAGAGTTCCCCGATGTGTTTGCTTTGGAGCTATGAAGACTTGAAAGGTTTCAATCCCAACTTAGCTCAAAGATACCATCGAATGGATCCAAATACTAAGCCCGTCAGAAAAAAACAAAGACCACCAATCCACACATGGAGCCTCTCATGAGGAAAGAATTGGACAAGCTGATTGAGTCAAGGATCATATTCCCAATCAAGCATTCTAGTTGGGTTGCCAACTTAGTTCCAAATGAAAGAAGAGTGGAGAGAGAGATCGTGTGTGTTGACTTCGAGACTTGAATAGAGCCTCTCTCAAGGGACCATTACCCACTCCCTTCCATGGAGCAAATCTTGCAAGTCAGTGGCTGGCTCGAGAGATTTTCACTACTTGATGGCTACTCAGCTACAATCGATCATGGTGAAGGAAGAAGACCAGTTCAAGACAGCCTTCACAACCAAATGGGGAACTTTTGCATACAAGAAAATGCCATTTGGGCTATCCAACGCTGGTGCTACCTTCCAAAGGGCAATGGACATGGCATTCAAAGGTTTGATTAACAATGTGGTGCTGATTTACCTTGATGATATCACTATTTTTTCCAAAAATGTAGCAGACCACCTCTCTCATTTGAGACAAGTCTTCATGAGGTGCAGGAGATTTGGAGTGTCTTTGAATCCTAAGAAGTGTATCTTTCTTGCACATGAAGGAAAGCTCCTTGGCCATATTGTCTCCAAAGAAGGATTAGCAATTGATCCAGAGAGGGTCAAGCCATAAGAGCACTCCCATCGCTAAGCCACAAGAAAGCCCTTCGAGTTTCTTGGGAAGGATAAACTTTGTTCGGAGGTTTGTCCTGGCCAGTTTTGCAGCCCTTGTCAAGCCCATCACCAAAATGTTAAAGAAGAGCATGGCTTTCAAGTGGATAGTAGAAGGCAAGGAGAGTTTTGAAGCAATCAAAGAAGCCATCTCTCAAGCACCAACTCTCATCAACCCAAACTTCTCCAAGGATTTCATCCTCTATGCATTTTGAGGTAATGACACTATTTCTGCCATTTTGACAACAAAAAACAAGGATAATGATGAGTAGCCAATTGCCTTCTTCAACCAGAGCCTAGATGACTATGAGGTGAGGTACTCTTTTATTGAGAAGCACGTGCTTTGCAGAATCGAAGCTTGAAGAAATTCAAGCATTTAGTCTCAAACAACAAGATCCAGCTTGTTGGTCTCACATGTCAAGGGTTAAGGACTTCCTCCTCAACAAGGATTTGAATGAGAAAAGGGCAGGTTGGATCACCCATGTCATGGAGTATGACATTGAGATCAAGATCACCAAGCTAGTAAGGGGAAAGGATTGTGTGAGCAGCTGGTTTTGGGGAAGAAAAAAGAAGTATGCAATGAAGAAATGGTTGTTTGATACCAGACAGCCATGAGCCAAGTAGCAATCAAGAAGAAGACAATGCTGCCCCCACTCCTCTGCTGGACCCAAGGTATTGTACACTTCCTAGGCACGTGCCTATGCCCTCCGGAGATGAACAAGACCCAAAGGAGACACTTCATATTACAGTTGTTCCGTATGCCATTGTTGATGGAGTTTTGTTCAAGAAAGATGTGAATGGAGTACTGCTAAGATGCATTAACACAAATCGATTCAAAGGGTGTTGGAAGAGTTCCATGGTGGACCAGTGGTGGCCATTTTGCACCAAGAGTGATAGCTCTAAAATCATGAAGGCTGGTTATTATTGGCCTAAAATCTTCAAAGTGATTGCTATGTATGGATCAAGAGGTGTAAGAATTGTACATTCTTCACAGGAAAAGAGAGACTTGCTGCCCTTCCATTACATCCGATCTCAGTTGACCAACCATTCATGCAATGGGGTTTGGACTTCATTAGAGTCAATAATCCCAATTCAAGCCAAGGGCACAAATGGATTTTGACAGCCACAGACTACTTCACCAGATGGATAGAAGTAGTAGCACTCAAAGAGGCAAATGAGTCTAACATCTTAGACTTTTATGAGGGGATAACAACCAAATTTTGTGTACCTGCTAAAATAATCTCCGATAATGCATTGGCATTAATTAGATCTAAGGTGACTGAGTGGGCTGTCAAGAACGGTATCTACCTAAGCACTTCATCAAACTATTACCCTCAAGGTAATGGCCAGGCCGAGTCTACAAACAAGAACTTGTTGAGGATCATTAGGAGGACTCTTGACGAGAATCGAGGTCTTGGCATACCAAATCGAGATCACCTTATGGGCCGATAGGATAACTCCCAAAAGATCCACAGGTAACTCTCCATTCAAACTTGTCTATGGAAGAGAGGCAATCTTACCCATGTCACTTGAGTTGCCAACATTGGAACTCATGAAGCAGCTAGAGTTGCTAGAGTTTGAGCCCATGGAGGTGAGGTATGCAGAGTTGATGGAGCTGCAAGAGATCGAAAATCGTGCATCCCAAGTAATGGAAAAGGATCAAGCTTTGATCAAAAAGACCTTTGATAGGAAGGCCAAGGATAGATCCTTCCGAGTTAGAGATCTAGTGTTGAAATGGGATGTGGATAGAGCAAAACCGGAAGGCATTCAAAATTTGATGCCATTTGGAGTGGCCCATACATGGTCACAAGGTGCAAGAATAGTAATGCTTTCCAATTGGCCTCATTGGGTGGTGAAGAACTCTGCAGATTCCAATAAATGGAATCTATCTCAAGCATTACTTCTAGAGGAAAAGTTACCACCTTGTAAATATTAGATTAGATTCTCATTCCTCCAAGTGCTTGTGCACATTGTTACTTGTTGTAGGTTAGTTTTGTTTTCCCTAAGTGCTTTGGCATACTTGCTTGTCAGTCCATGGAGATGTTTTGCAATCCTTGCTTCCTTCAAGTGATATTCCATCTTCCTCCTTACACATTCTGGAGTCAGTTGGGGTTCTAAACAAATATTTGATGACTCCATGCCCAATGGACTAGCTTAAGCAATTGGTATCTTCTATCTAGCAGGTAGGTGACCCCGCTGAGTCACCAAATTGTTATCCAAAATTCACCCCCAGGGTAAATTTTGATAACATGCATCAGAATACTCAAGTCCCAGGCAAATAGATTGATTCAAGGCAAAAAATCATGTTTCTAGGGTCCCCTCGGCTTTTTTCTAACTCTCCGTCTAGGAAGAAAGGAGCAAGTTCTAAAAAGGGGTGAAAA
This sequence comes from Taxus wallichiana var. yunnanensis, assembly GCA_018340775.1. Taxonomy (NCBI): domain Eukaryota; kingdom Viridiplantae; phylum Streptophyta; class Pinopsida; order Cupressales; family Taxaceae; genus Taxus; species Taxus wallichiana. Next base: position 278,925,858 of record CM031244.1, read on the forward strand.
AGTTGCAAAAAACAAGCTTGGGCTAGAAAAATCATGAAAAATGGCTAAGTCCTAGTCCTCGCAGCAGCTTGGGACAGTTGGGACGTCGGGCGTGAATCGCCGAAAGGCCGCCAAGCCATTCCGCGCAACAAAGGGACATCCAGCCATGAGGACGCTGCGGACGCGAAAGGGCGAACCGGCCGAAGGTAAAAGCAAAATCGGCTAACTACTGTGCAGAGCAGGCTGGGACATCTGGGCCGTGAGGACGCGAAGGACGCGAACCACCCGGATCGGCCTGAAATAGAGAACTTTCACACTGGGACAGTTGGGACATAGGGACGCGTGGGACGCGGAGAGCCGAAGGAGCCAAGAGCCAATCAAATCACGCCACGTGTCTTCACCTCAAAGAGGGACAAGGAAGCCCGAATCGGGTAGATCGGAGGAATTTGTCCCAGACAGTTCGGGACAACTAGGCCAAAGGGACGCGAGGGACGTGAAAAGCCGGCAAGCCCATAGACGAATCAGGAAATGCCACATGTCACAAGGGAAAGCGTCCAAAATTTCAAAGGGCAAGGTTTGAAGCATTGGCCCGAGCCAATAAAAAGAGGACACGTGTCCTAAGGAGAAGGGGAGTGCAGAGCTCGGGGAGGAATTAGAGAATTTGGCAAAAGTTTTGGCCAAAAACTAAAAGGTAAAGGATGACCCCGCGCCCCTGCCCTCCAACCAGATCATGTCACGTGTCCCAAGTGGCGGGGACGCGGGGAAAAAATGGGAAATTTTCCAAAATTACAAAAAAGTCAAAACTTTCAAGGAAAACCCGCGGGTAAGGGCAGGAGAGAGAATTGCTCATCCAATCAGCGCCCGACACGTGTCGTCTAGGTGGCGGAGCGCGGAAAATTTTCAAAACCCATTTTTGCCTCTGCTTTGTGCCTCTAAATCTTCGTATCGCCATATCTTTCGATCCAGAGCTCAGATTTGCACGTTCTTTATATCATTGGAAAGCTTATAAAATTCTCTACATGATTTCGGGGTCAATCTTGAATTTTGGTCAAGTCTAGAGAGAGAAAGTTAAGAAACGGCTCTGACGCGTGTCCATGGCCAGAAATGACATTTCAGCTGACCAAATTTAATGTAGAATGGGTCGCATTCTCCTCCAATCGGTCAAAAATGACAGGGTATGGGTTTGTAAGGTCCCCCATGCCATTTTAATGCATTTGTAGTTAATGAGGAATGGGCTCCCACGTTTTGTACATTTTCTCTCTCCTGGGCTCGACCCATGCAATGTAAAAGCCAGATTTGGCTCATTTCTAAAGGGTGGAACATTCATGTTTTGCTCCTCCCTTCTTCTCTTAATCGGTGAATTTGTGGAGTTCGAACCTCCCATTTGAAACGTAATGCGACTCTACCTCTTGGAATTTTATAGTGTATAGTATCAATCTTTGGAGCAAGTAATACATGTCTGTGGATGATTCTCAACCCTCTCTGTGTTCATTTGCATCCTCTTGGTCTTTCACTGCAAATTTTGTTATCATGCATGATCTTGCATCACATTTGAGTGGTCTGTGTTTATTAGCAAGATAGGTGTTCTTCATTCCTCGCATCACCTCTGTTAGCTTAGGTTTATTTTCACGCATCTTCTTACCCTGTCTCCTTGGCAAGTTAGATTAGACTTTGAGTGAATCCTCTACATTTTTGTGTGCATCTCGAACAGAGGAATAGGAACCAGCCTTCTCTCGGAGATTCCTCTCTCGCCACAAGTCCCACACTTGGAGAGAGAGTTTCCATGTTGTGCAATCACACTTTGGATGTTAGAGTGATCAACCTAGAAATCTGATCAACGTCCGTGGGTCTGCTGTGATTTTGCACTAACACCGACCTCACATAGTTCGAATATAATTATGAAGTTAACCTAGACATAACAGAGGACAACCACACCATATCTCGAGTTTGAAACTCGACAAGCAACATTAGCATCCCCGACACTAACACCACTCTTGCACACCTCTATGACACGTAAGAAGAAATATCTCGACTTCTTCATGGAGGACTATATCTCTAAGCTTGATTCTTACTTTCTCAAGAAGAGGACATAGTTTGTTCCATAGGCTCAAATTTCTCTAAGAACTTGTACAATGACTCGATTCCGACTTTGGATTCTAGTCTTGTTTTCCATCATTATCATCCTATGTATGTAATCACCTAAATAAGTGATAGCAGCTAATCACATTTTCCATTTATCATATTTTACTTCAAATTATCATCAATAAAGCTTAATTGTCTCAAAATAAGGTTGATATCCGCTTAAGGAAGTCTTTGGGTGTCCGGGACCGGCTTTCTTTAGACAACCTTCCCACTTATTTTACTAACTCCATCATGTTTAAGTGTTTTTATTTACTTGGCTTACTTATAGGAAAAGAAGCCTTGTTCACATTATTCATGGAGTGCAAAACACCATCACACGTCATGGTTATCCTGGAAACCCTTCCATACCGAGGTTGAGCAAATTTTTACCCCATTGACATATCAAACAAAACCCTAAGGTAAAATTGTGTTCAACACAACCTTCAAACTTGACCCTAGTTGACACCTCATGGAGACGCATATGACACCATGACACCCTTTTCCATCAATGGATTTTGACATCAATGATAACCTAAGGCACAATGGCCAATAGGTATAAATCATAATCAGCTATATTCAAGAGTCTCGCTTTAAATTTACAATACAAGTAAAAATAAACATACAAATCTATTATTTCTCATTATCAAGTGATCAAGTTACTAGGGTAGTTACATCTATATAGAAATCACATGTTAGGTGTAGAACTATGTATTATTTGGGGTTTTTCAAAGTAGTGCCAATGTAGGTAGTGTATGAATTGCACCGTAATCCAACCACTAACATTTTTACAAGGTTTCCTAAACATGGTTAGGGTTTGAACTTATTTTGTATCATTTAGACGGTTTTAAAAATATATGATATCTAGAGTTTTATAGTGAAGTTCACCACAAAGTGTCACAAGATCACATAAAATTACAGAGTGTTAACACATCACCATATGAAACCATTCAGAAGGGAAAAATTTAGCATTTCCATACTTACTTGGATGGTTCTATACATGCTAAGTTTTACACTCTAGTTCTAGAGACAAAGCACAACCAAATCATTTCTAGCTTACACAATTATTCCACAAGATCAGCTTTATCTCTTTACCTCTATAATCAACTAATTGTATCTAATTCCCTTTGTTTGGTAATTATTTCCATGTTCTATATTAAAATTTATAATGAGAGTATATTTTTATTCATGCATTAATAACTTTTAATTAATTTGAATATATCAACTTGTTGTTAACCTTTTAACCTTGGATAAATAGGAACATGAAAACCCCTCTTATCTTATCTTAATGAAGTTTAGTAAAGAAATTACAAAAACTTTATTTCATAATAAACTTTTTACAAATATATGGGTTGTGTTATTTCCTGTAAACTAGGAATCCTAACATAGATCCTATAACCTCTCATCAAATATAGTCAAGTTGTTTAAACAACTCGTAATACAATTCCTATAAATACATGGGTTGTTTGAACTATACAAACAAATATCACATACACGTAAAATTATATTATCTAAGATAATATAATTACACACACTCTAACATACATGTACATGTTATAATTTCTAACATTTCCCCCTTAGTGTGAACATGGAAAGAAAGCACATCTAAAGAACTCGGAAATAGAATCATATGCCTCCATATACTTTTAGGTCTACATACTATCATCTGGATCTTGTTGCACATGATCACCCACTTCACCACAGTGAATCCATCACCAAATGATCACACTTCCACCAATACACCTACATATGAGAACTCAACAATTCCCACTTTCACTTCTAGTGAATTCTCTTTCACTAGTCAATTGATGAAGAAGTATGACAGTCAGAGAATCTTAATAGTCGAGGATCACTATGGTCAATTTCCCTCCTATACAATTTTTCTCAACGATCCACAATACACATTCTCCTCATTTAAAACTTTAATAGGGAATGAATACCTTGTTTTATTTCTACACACCACTCAAAGAAAACAACTAAAATAATATAAAAATGGTGTCACCAGTGTTGTATGTGGCCCTATCATTGGTGAATGATAAGAGACACCGATGTCCCTCCATCCTTTGTTACCTTTTACCTCCAAAGTGATAATGTTGTTAACTAAGGAAATATATAATTTGAGGCTCAAATTTACACTTCCTTTTATCGACGTGTCTTCCCACAAGTTTTCATTTTGGCTCTAAAATTCCAAACCGAGGGTATGGGGGCAATAGCCCCCATGGGTTCAAGGGGTAGTGCCCCTTTGCAAGGTCCCAGTGGCAGCACCTTGGGCACGCTCCCTATCTCGGTACATGGTGGGGTCAAGGGCGAGCCCCCAAAGCTAGTCATGTTTTCCTTCTTTACAACATTAAAAATATTTATCGAAATGAATTATTTTACATCTTCTCCTCCCCACAAAATGGACATCGATTACACCGAAAATTCATCCGTAAGGAAAATTTTATTTTATTTTTTCTATATGGTTTTTTTGCCTTTACAAGACACTTCAACACTATACAAAATGACCTCGAATATAACACAATCAAACAAATCTATCAAACCTAACTAACAATATTGAGAAAATTAATGTCTTCCCCTATAAATATTTGCACCTCTTTTCTTTAACACCCCTTTTACATTTAACTAAACAAAAAACTATGACTCTTAAATAATTTTACCTTTTTACTTATATTTTTATCTAGGACTTGTCTTCAATTACCGAGCTTCAATTATAATGTTCATAAAAGTAAGAACCGATAACTGAGAGAAGTAGTCACCATTATGGAAGTGAACGACAAGTATCTTGATCGTAGATATCAATCAAGTGGAAGAAGTTGGTTGACTACCATATTGATTAAAATTGGATCACATTTTTATTCAAACATTTAGACTGTGTGTTGATGTGAGATGAAGCCTCTACTTCCTAGTATGAGGTGAGAGATTTTGTTTCTGGTAATACGATGAGTTGTTACATATGGAAGAATCCCCAGAGGCTAGATCTAGACTACCACAAACACGTGACACATAATAGGAATTGAATCATGCCGAGAGGACCAAGACATAGATTATCTTGTGTGAGTTATTCCTTTGCGTGAAATATAAGGCTCCTTGCAAGTCAACAACTATATCGGTAGATTTGTCATGTTACACAGACCACTATATATATGGCATAAGAAAATTTAAATGTATAAAACCACATGAATATTCAGTCCATTGACTACATCGAACAATCAAGATGAGCTGATATTGAAGCAAGCAAAAAGAACTATAAATCAATCTTTCACACAAAGTGCATGCAAAACCGGATGACAAGCTTCGAGCAGCCTCACATGTTAGTTTGTGCACAAGTTTGCCTAGACACAAGTATGACAACTAAAGATGAATCATAATCGTTATTTACATGAGTGAATAAATCAAACATTCATAACCGTAATCCCAACATGTGTTGCAGTAGCCATCTATTATTTCATGCACTTTGATATTTAATTTAACTCTCGGACTAATGGAAATTTGATACCAAATGAATTTTAGTAGAGAAATTACAAAAAAATCATTTCACAAGAAACTCATTACAAATATATAGGCTATTTTGTTTCCTATAAACTATGAATCCTAATATATCGCATATAACCTCTCATGAAATATAGCCAAGTTGTTTAAGCAACTCGTAATACACTTCCTACAAATATGTGTGTTATTTTAAATATACAAACAATTATCACACACACATGAAATTATATTATCTAAGATAAAATAATTACACACACTCTAACATACATGTGCACACTATAATTCTTAACATATTTAGCCTCTAATATTTTAGGTTTAAATAAACATGCTACAATATATCCACCTACTCTTAATTTTACTAAAAATCATGTCATTGTTTTTGTTAATTCTATTATAAATGATTTACATGTGCCTATTAATGATGTAACTTTAGATTCTCAATGTGATGTTAAGCCTTTAGTCCCTAAATTTACACCCTTTGTTACTACTAGTGATCATATTCATGATGTTTCACCTTTTCCTCCGATTACCCCTAGGCAAATGACTACTATTAATAAGAAAGTGTAACACCTTGATGGGCTTCTTATATTATACCTCCTCAAGAGGTTTTCTCCTTGTTGTATGTTATAGGTGATTTATAACATAAAGTGCATACCTTATCTTTAAAAAGAAAATCCTATAATACTTGAATTGATTCTAATTCTATATATGTAAACAAACTTATGCACAATATCCTTAACTTTACTTTCCTAGATTTTTTCATGCTTGAATTTTAATTATTTGATGGTACTAGTGATCCTTATTTGCATCTTAAGAGCTATAGAATTTTCATGGCTTCCTTTTATATTGATAGGTTGTTATTACAATATTTTTCAAATACTTTAATTAGTGTAGCTTCACAATTGATTTCATCATCTCCCCAGTAAATCTTTAAGTACATATTAGATAATGAGGAGGCATTCATTATTCACTTCATTACTAATAAAGGCCCTAAATTCACCTATGAACATTTACCTACCTTACATCAAGGAAAAATTGAGCTTGTCTATGATTACATCTTACATTTCCACACATGCATGTAACCACTCACCGTATTAGCCCACCGATCTATGGGTATAATATATCCTTTATCATGGCTTCATCAATTCTCTTATAAAGAAATTAATATATGATACTTATGATTTTGTACACATCTAAATCTGACTATGTATTTTTAATACTAAAATTGCACTAATTATCCTCTTTCCCATCATTTCATTATAATTAGTAGTTTTCTCGCTAATTATATAACATTCCCTTTGTCTCACCAATTAACAACACTTCATTAATTAACTAGTCTTCTCCCTCATCCTGGATGTCAATTAACAATACTTCGTTAGTTATAATCCTCTTTTAATTAATTAATTAACCATTATTAATTAATTATCCTTTTAATATTCTATTTAATCAATAAACCCTTTTCTTGGTTAAATCCCCCTTTCAAAAACTTCAAATTCTACTAATCTCCCTCTAAATCATCTCTAAATAGTTTTTATAAGCTTAATTTGGCCTATTAATTAATCCTAGTTGATTAATTAAATCACCTCCAACTCCCATGAGTTGTTAATCTCTAATTAATCTCTTTTAATCATACTTATCCCTTTCTAATTCTACATTCCCTTTATCCCACATTCACTAGGTTGTAAGCTTCTCCAAAACTAGAAATCTATATAAAGAACCTAGTACACCATGTTTCAATTTACACCATGTCCTTGTAAGACATTTGCACTTGATAAGATCATTTTCATGTTATTGGAAAGCTTTGTTCAAACCTCCTTTCTACTTGGCCAAGAGTAGTAAGAGAAGAACCAAAATTGGCAATCAAGCCATATTAGTGAGATCTCTTCCTCTTCCTTGAAGAAATTCCTTTATCATGCATGGTTATGTCTCGGTTCACAAAAGAAATGCATAGAATTTAAAAGCACATCCAACAATCAAAGGAGGTTTGCATTTGATGTTTGATTTAATGTTTTATGCATAATTAGTTAAATTTTCCTTTATGCTTTATCATGATGTTTTTGTTTAGATTAGATTAAGCTAGAATCTACTTAGTGTTAGGTTCATTTCATGGCTTAGTGTTAATCTAATACATGCATACATATGGCACGCCCGGTGGGACACTCCTTTGTCTCATGCACATTCATTTATTTTTAGTTTAAAAGTTTTTTTCCATTTTTACATGCATGTGCTTTCAATTTGTTGAAATTTCTTTGTTTTTAGAGCATGTATGTTAGTGTTTGATAGTTTTGAGTCTTATTTGTAGGTATAAAGGAGGTGAGGTGCTATCAAAATTGGATCTTGGTGAAAAAAATTCAAGCTTTCTTTATGTTTTCATTTTAAAAGCTTCATTTTTCATCATTTTACATGCTAACTCTTTCAAATTGTTGAAATTTCTTATTTTTTGAGCATGTATGTTAGTGTTTGGTAGCGTTGAGTATTCTTTTTAGGTATAAAGGAGGTGGGTTTCTGTCAAAATTGGATCTTGGTAAAAATTTCAAGCTTTATTTATGTTTTCATTTTAAAAGCTTCATTTTTCATCATTTTACATGTTAGTTCTTTCAATTTATTAGAATTTCTTGTTTTTTTAGAATGAATGTTAGTATTTGGTAGTGTCGAGTCTTCTTTGTTTACTGGGTTACTATCAAAACTATATCTTTATGGTGAAATTTCAAGCTTTCTTTATGTTTTCATTTTAAAAGCTTCATTTTTCATCAGTTTACATGCTAGTTCTTTCAATTTGTTAGAATTTCTTTGTTTTTGAGCATGTATGTTAGTGTTTGGTAGTATTGAGTCTTCTTTGTAGGTATAAAGGAGGTGGGTTGCTATCAAAATTGGATCTTGGTGGGAAAAATTTAAGCTTTTTTGTTTTTGGGATTTTTTTACATTGTTTGGGTAAAAGTTACATGTGTTCTCATGACTACTATCTCCCAAAGGCCATAACTTTTGATCCCAAACTCAAAATGACTCCATTTTTTTACAGAAAGGTATCGAGATGAACTATGCAATGAACATATAAATTTGGGATTTAACCTTATAGAAAATTCAGGGTTTCCTTTCTCCTAAAATTGGTCATTTTCTTTACACGTTAGGTTCATTTTAATTTGATCAACACCACGTATGCTCTTCTCTTGCACTTTCAAGTGACCTTGAGAATTAGAAATGGCTATGATTATGGATGTTTTTATAACATTATGGTTGTCATTTTTTTAAATTAGTACTAACATTTTATATCTTTGTTTAAAAATCTCCATTTGGTATACTTTGATCAAAACCATGTATGCTCTTCTCTTGTGCTTTTGAGCGACCTTGAGAATAAAAAACCATTATGATTATGGATATTTTTCTAACATTTTGATTGTCATTTGAAAAAATTTCTAACATTTGATGCCTTGGTTTAAAATTTCCATGTTGGTTTAAATTGATCAAACACCACGTATGCTCTTCTCTTGTGCTTTCGAGTGACCTTGAGAAACATAAATGGTTGAGATCCTTGATATTTTTCTAACATTGTGATCATATGGAAAAATACTAATCATTTGAGTGTAGGACCATTTACGCTCATCAAAGATAAAAATCAAAACAAATTACTAATACTTTGTGTGTAGGTTGCCTTGGCCAAAGAAAGGTGTTCAAAACAATCACATTTTAAATCAAGATAAAAATAATAACTCACATTGTATTTGCAGGTTTGGGTTAAAACCCATCCACTTTAAACTGTGGGAAGTGCTTTGGCTTAATCCATAAAACTCATTGTGAGGAGTGTAGACACCAAAATTGGGTCACACTCCCCTTGGTCCCTTTTCGAATAGCCAACTTAAACATATTCACCTAACCATGACACTTCTACCCCACATTAATATTAATTTAATTATTTACAATTAAATTAATAATCATCCTCACTTCATTCATTATTTAAATACCTTAATTAAAACTAATTTCCACCTCACCTAGACACCTCACCAAAAACCTATTTTTAGCATATTTCCCCTTTACTAGGACTCAACATTCACTCACCATAACTAACTAAGACTTAGTCCTACCTACCTTAATGAACTAAGACTTAGTGTAACCCTAAAATCACATGCCTATTCTCCCTCTAACCACATTATCGCTCATTAAAATGTAACATTCCATTTTGATCCGCAAGAATAGACTGAGCTGGCCCAAAAAGATTGCTAAGATTTGTCAATTTTAGTAAACCCAGGATTTCTCACCTTAACCAACGCCACCAACCCAAATCGCGCCAATCACCCTAAACCATCATCTGGTTACCTTATATTCATTTTGGTAACATTTTTTGAGAGGTTGGCCACATTCTCGAGTTTTTGAGCAAAGGAGATCTGCATGTAAGCAAGAACCAGAGCCCTTTTGCACATCCAGATAGCCATAGCCAACACCACAATCGATCGGAAGGTATTTGCATTCACGGTAGTATTTCGGGAGGCATTGTCATAGTATCGACCACCACTTCATAGATCAACCATCATTATCTTCTAGCCATCATAACTGCAACACTGGTAAGTGTGATTATCACTTGTTTCATTTCATTTTTATTCAGTTTAAAAGGTTTCTTCACATTTTTTTATTAGCCTTTACCTACATTTTCATCCCCACCGCTATTTCCTTCCTATAAACCCAACCATTCCACCGCCTACAATCATTAAATCACCTATACCCGATTCTTGCATATCTATGAGCACTCTTAATACCTCCACAGACCTAATTATTCCCCTTACCATCTCTGTTCAATCTCAGACAAACCCCCAAAACCCAGTTTATTGAACTTCTACCATCCCGCCTTAACCATCGTCGGTCCCCTCTTAACCATTGTCGGTCACACCTCACCGACGTCGGTCTCTATATTTGGTAACCCTGCCAATAACAGAAGCCTAATAACCTACATTCAAGTGACCCAAGCTACCCAAAGATCGACCGTAACCTATCCCAGCACCTTGACTACCTACCCTACTTCCAGATCTGATCATAACCTAGCTTATTATATTATATTTGTTTATTATATTTAGATGAGATACCTAAATCGTATCAACTACAATGGGACATTATTTACTTACGTCATTTATTACGTTAAGTTGTATTAAATAGTGAGTTGATTGCCACCAAGGAAGTACCACACTTCCTAGATCTAGCACATGCTAAGCACCCACTAAAGCACATATTGTTTAACTTCTTTTGTGGTCTTGTTTTGTATTTCAGGTAGTTCCTCCTAGCCAAAAGGAAGCTCACACAGTTAGCATTGGATCAAGAAGTCAGAACGTGTGCACAATCTCTAACCGACCATCACAACATGTATTCCTCCTTGACCCATACCCTTATCTGTTTTGTCTAATCCACAAAGAAAATGGTGAAACATTTCTGCACACTCGGTGGGACACATCAAGGGTTCTTTTGCATTTTATTCATTCTTTGGTGAATTTTTTGTGTTTTTTTCCCTTTTGAAAATCTTCCACATTAATTTTCTTCTCTAGAATCTTCCCCTTCTTTCTATTGTCTAAAAGAAATTGTGTTTTGGTGCTTTAAAAAGAACACTTCTTTCTTTCATTAGTATTGCATTAGTGAAAGAGCATCCCTCTTCCTATTCATCACTTACTACATTTGTTGGGCCCCTAATTTTAGCTTCCAAATCTTAAGGGTGCATAGGCGCACACAGCAGGAGAAAGCGTGCAAGTATAGGTGCGTGAGGCAGAGTTCAAAAGGCTTCTTGAAGAACCCAGGACACGTGCACCGCGTGAAGAACAATTCAGGACCTAGCCATTTTTAGCCTTTGGGATAGAACATATGAAGAACGTGTTCCGTTCGGATAAGGTTCCAGCCTGGTGACAGGGTGTCCTGGAAGGAATATACCTTGCGATAGAAAGATCCAAAAATTTAATCATGACACGGAGAGGCATGCACCGGGTGACCCACACCTTGACACTTGGGGCCAGATTTGAGGCTGCAGAGGAGTTTGTTAGAGCTTAGAGGCCTATTTATACATGCGCCCTTGCAAAGAAAGAGACGAAATGAGGTAGCAGAGCTCTGCAGGATTACTATGAGAACTATGGGATGAAAATGGGTACATAATTCAAGTAAGGATGTAATGGGGAAATGGGGAATGAATTTTTTTGACTTGTGAGAATACATGTATGGATCCACATATGGCACATGACTACGGTCTGCCTCCTATAATCTTTTATAAGTAAATGCTATGAATGAATGTGATAAGGTTGCCATGACAAATGTATCAAGACTCTTTCTCTGTATTATCTGCATATTATTATTGCACTTCTGTTCTTAGATAATCGTGAATCTTTCTTAAATGGTTAAGTATAGTAGTAGATGTACAACTCTTAGTTCTATTATTTTTGTTGCGTGCTTTGGTTCTATTATGACTAAAGGGGTGTAGAAGCCATCCTAAGCTCTATAGCCCTTCATGTCTGTTAAATCACTAAGTTAGAATCATGAGCTATGCCTTCCACTAGACTCGCATAAAAGAGAGACTCGGCTCCCTCTCGTGCACCTCGAGTGAGCACCCAAAGACCCGCCAGGTGATAGGCCAGCGTGCGTGAGGGTCCCTTATTTTTAGTGGGTGCAAAATTGACTACAACATTGAATACCACATCTTGATTTGGGTTTAAAACACTTGCATAGCATTCGATTTGTTACATTATATCTCACATTAAAACCGAGGGCAACCTATACATTGGAAGTCATGACCAGCTGATGGTTGACACAACTAAATCATATAAATCACATTCTTTCTTCTCTCTTTTGCCAAACTACACAAATTGAAATATATACATCTTCTTAAACAACATCCCACCTAAAAGAAGTGTCAACAATCACATGATCAGAGGATTGATAGTGGGCACCTAGTTGGTTATCTTTGTCCAGTCACCCATCGAGAACAGCCTGCCCCCACCAAAACATAACCTGAAACCTCACATTTAGAATTTCCTTCTTCGTAGGAAGCCTTCCCAACCAAAAAATCTACTCTAAATTCACGAGTCAATATTTAAATAGCATAAGCTAAACACACTAAATTCACTTGTAGGATGACGTGTTTTTCTTAGCTTTGTGTTTGACTTGCGTTTTGAGGTGTGAGGTCGTATTCTCCATTTTTCTTTCCTTTCACACTCCATAATCATAGTTGGTGTATTCCAGCTTGTTTCGAGTGTGTCAGACTCATTTTTACCATATTCAAACTTTTGGGTTGGTGTCTCATTCAAATTTAATTCACAAAAAGAAAATTTTCTTCATTCTATAGATTTCACAGTAACCAGCATCGGTTTACATCTGACCGTCATCGGTTCATCTGACCGTGTCGGTTCCCTATGATTTTGGTCAGTTTACCCAAAGAGCACTCATCTCATCTTCTTCTCTATTTAAAATCTTTGGATATCACCATATCCTCTGCATTCTGATATTATTGACTAAATATAGCTTCCATAGTTGACTTTCCCCAGTTTCTATCTCGCTTGCTCAAATTGTCAATTTCCCACAAGAATCGACATTGATTATCATGATGTACCATCATCACATACTAACCGGCATCAATCGGCCTAACCAAAGCATTGGTCCTTCTGTTTTTATTTTAAATCAAATCACCTACCAGTTCACCTCTCATAATCAATTCTTTTCCATCCCTACTATTTTCTATGTCATTTACAGAATACAGTCTTACTAGGTCAACACTTATTCACATGGTGTTGACTTGCAGCCAAACTAACACCCTTGTATTTCATGCCACTGTCAGCCACTTCCACCTATTCCATCACCTCCATCCATCCTATCACCTATGGATCCAACTTAGCTTATCCCCATCGCTACCAAAGGATGAGGAGTTCGTGAGACTCCTCGACTAGAATCCCGCTGCCCTCCAATACTACCTTGCTCATTCTTCCACCCAAGATTCCTCAGATGATTAATATACGGCATGCCCATATCTATCCCTCCTACTCTTGCACCCACCTCTACATCAGCTAGCACCAGCTTGGTGCTACCATCATCCACTTTACCACATGTGGTGTCTTAGCTAGATCCCACAACAGCTATAACTACAGCGTCTACATCATCTATCGCACCCGCGACATCGATTTTCCCCCCAATATCCACTTTAAGTATAGCCCCATCTGCACCCGCTGCCTCACATATACCTATTACATCACAACCACCTCTCGCGCGGTGCAGCTTACAATCCTTTCCGTAACCTCATCCTTTCTCTCCCCCAGTCCTTACCCCCAATCACCACTAGAGTTGTTACGACTACCCCACCCACTTACACATACTACCAACCACCCCCAACCTCATCTATCACTTATTCTGGCTATGTGTCACCTATATTTATTCCTCTTATGTAGTTCTCATACTTAGCACCACCATACACTAGCATACCACCCACCTCATACATCTAGCATCAACCCCTTTTTCTGTAGGGGGTACCCATTCATCACAACCTACCAACGACCTCATTAAAATGATGATGGAAAAGATGCAAACCTTAGAAGCATCTATTTTTGGCTCTCATAATTCTTTAACTTATGATGAAATTTGTAACGAGCCTATCCATCCATCTATTCCCATTCTTCCCTACCCTATGTATTGGGAAATGCCTAAATTCAATTGCTTCAACAATAAAGAAGACCCGCAGCAACACTTGTGGTTGTTCAAACATGGGTGCTACCTAATCGCCCACGATGACGCTTTGCTCCTACGAACCTTCCCAATGTCCTTAATAGGACCAACATTGGATTGGTATAGTGGACTACCTCGACATTCCATTTATTCCTTTAATCAAGTAGCCTAAGCTTTCTTAGACCATTTTTCAATCAATGTTACCAAGAAAGTCACCATGACCAATCTCGACTCAACTTGACAGTATGAAGATGAATCTATCGCAGATTTTGTTTCCCGTTGGCAGAGTCTTATTAACCAATTAACTTTCCAACTACCTCGATCAACTTATTGAGTTACTCACTAGATCTTGTGTCGATACATCTCACCAACTCGCAGTGTACAAAGCTTCGACCAAGCATTCACCATGGCACAAAAGCTGGAAATTCACACCATTGAAGAAAAGAAAATCCAATTACAAAACAAGAATGCCCCATTCAAATCAAACGATTCTTCTTCATCTTCAAAACCTCAAAATAACTATTCAAAGCCCAAAGGATCTGCCAACGCGGTAGTCCTCAAGGCGGGTCCATCTCATCCTTCTAATCAAGCCCAACCTTCTTCCAATCTTTCCCCTATCTAGGCCTTTCAGCTCCGGTGGGAGTAACGGAAGTACACTTCAATTAGAGAGCCCTATTATTCAGTCTTGGAAAAGCTACTTAAATTTGGATCCATTACACTTCCTCCCATAAAACCTCATATAGGTTTCGATCCTTCTCATCCTATGTTTGCATGGTATAAAGAGCACGACTACTGTAATTATCATCATGTTAAAGGCCATAGTGATGGTAACTGCATAAATTTTAAGAACATTGTCCAAGAGATGATAGATAATGGATACCTTGTCGTGGACAACCCGAATGCACCGGTAAATCAAAATTTGCACATCTTTAAAAATTTTTTCCCTAACCATAAATTGTCGTCTAATAAAAATAGTGAACCTTCATCCAATGACAACGAATGTCCGTGAAGTCCACGTAGTTTTTGATATCATATCATTTGCTCCTCAAATCCCACCTACTTTGTCTATCAAAGAAATTTTGCACGAGCTCCTCTACCCACGAGTAGTATATCTCTTCTACTCCTCTACCCACAGAGGAGTCCCCCTCATCTCCCCTTGCTCTCATGGAGGAACCCACACTTTCTACCGATGTTGTTTCATCATCTACCTCCCAGCCTACTGAATAGTCAACACTTTTAATTCTCCCTTCCACAGGAGAATCATCATCGCCTTCTCCTCCACTAAGGGAGAATTCTACCTCACCCAACCTATTATCTCTCTTACCCATGGGAGACTCGTCAGACATGCCACTACCTCTTGGGGACAGTTCTCCCTCAACATCCCAAGACCCCATTGACATAATCTCATCTTGGTTACCTACAAAGTCTGAAGCTAGCCAATTCCATGTATCACATACATATTTCATAGGGATTGCCACCTAACCTATTTCATCCTCTTCTTCGCAGTAGTCTCATTTTCATGGTTGGTTGATCGCTTGGATTACGTTGATCATTCCATGCTCTGGGACGTCTTTAGCTCCCCATTTTGACCCAAATGCAAATGTTGCTTGAGGATACTTCCACGATCTACCCAAAGGTATTTTCAACAACCAAATCAACACTGACCATGCTGATTGGAACGGCTTCTTCTTCTTCTTCTTCATCCCTACCTACATCCAAACCTCTACCCACAACTAAAACCATTCCCAAACCTAAAAACCTACCCACACCTATCCCCTCACCCGTATCTAGACCCATCACTACTTTGGGTGTCATGTTGACATCAAGCCTTACTCACCCACCTATCATATTGACGTAGCCGCATCTTCCCAAACCCGCACCAACATTATCCCTCCACCTAAAAAGAAACCCCAACCTTCTAGAAACATACACCCATCTCACCTACCACACATTTGTCACCTTTGCCCATTTCGTCCATCCTAGGTCCTCACCCATCAACCCTAGCCAAACAATCTCCTACCTAAGGCCAATCAAAAGCTAAGCAACTTATTGCTTCATCACGAGCCTTGGTTACACCTCAATCACCCAAAAACCAAGCACCCTCACCTTAACCTATAAAATTCTTACCACCTATACCTCCACTAGTTACTATAGCCCCAACCTTGCCTATACGACTTCAACCCCGCCATCTACCCCACCTCTACCAATCATTTCCACCACAACTCGGTTATCCCCATGGGTAACCCATCCTCTTCCACCATCTATTTTCCCTTCTACATCTCGTACCCCCATGTCACCTTTACCCAAGAAGGTGCAACCTAAAGATAAGAACCCACTACTCTCCAATAAAGTAGTCAAACCAACAAAATCTTCCAAATAGCTAGCCCTTCTACCATGCCTTTACCCAAACAGATGCCATCAAAGCCTAAGACCACATCACTTACCAAACCAAAGTGACTAACCCATTCCCCCTTCTATAAATCATCTTCCCTCCCGATCATCCACACCTTTACCCAAACCCACACTCACTTCCCATTGTGATCCATTAACAGGGTCCTACGCCAACATTTTAACTAATCTCTTAGAGACTTCTGTCATCACATTACCGCTACTTCGACCTTACGATCCTCTTAAACCCAAACCAAAAGGGTTTGATGAAACCAATATTTGTGCCTATCATCATGTGCCAGGACATGATGTCAAAAATTTTAAGGCTCTGAAGACCATTCTACTCCAACTTTTTCCTCCTGAACAAAATTTTGATGATGATGCCCTTCTTGATGAGGACTATGTTCCACCTTCACCTATTACCACACATCATCATCCTTTACCCATTCAGCGATCAATATATCCACCCCCACAACCAATTTTCCCACCTCCAAAATTTGAGATCAAAATAGTCCACATTAGAGAATTAGTCAAATCACCACCCAATTGTCATTGCGCCCAGCTCACTTCACAAGGCTTTTCTCTCCTAGTAGGTTTTTTCCCTTCATGCCGTTACACCACTCATCCTACACCTTCTCCATTTTCCCCATCCCCTCATATTAACACGGTTCACGCGTTGCCACCTACGCTCGTAAAGAAAAGGGAAAAAAAAGCAACCAACCCATCAACCAACCCTATACCCAATTTACCATCTGCACCCGCACCCAAAATCACCATCCGCAGACCTACATACCCTTTCTCTAAAGGGGTCACCCATCACGCAATGATAAAACAATTACATCAGTCCCCTCTAAAGATGTCATTGTATGATCTTGTTCAAACTTCTGAATCTCATAGACAAGCCCTTATTAAGGTTCTACAATCCATCAAGCTTTACCTGACGATCCCACACCAGTGGCCTTCATTATTACCCCTCACCATGTGGCCTCACTTACCAAATCATCTCCTTCTTCTACCCCCATTTCCACTCCTCAGGTCACTGCCCTCATCTTCTCTGATGAGGAGATTGTACCTCTAGTAAGATGACCCTAATCTCACCCTATTCATTTCTATCTATATCAATAACATACACGTACGACACATCATGATCAATGGTGGTGCAAGCATTAACATCATCTCCTCCCATGCATACAATCAAATGTGTATCCATTCTAACTATATGCATAATAACCTAATTATGTTGTGCTCCTTCAATGATGCCATCACCTCCACCCTTGGCACCATTATCCTTCACATTTGCATAGGTCCTCGCACTGTCTCGAATCTGTTCTACGTCCTGAGGGAGAGTTCCAAGATAACCTATTACTTGGCAGGACCACTCGGATTCACGTCATGGGTTGAGTTCCTTCCACTTTACACCACTGTGTAAAATTCAAACATGAAGGACATAACTATACCATCCCATTCGCCATTCAAAACTTGTAACATGTTGTCAGATCGACCCAATGATGTACTTGTACCACCATTAAGGCATCTGCCATTACTCCCACTTCTCCTTCATCCACAAGCCCATCCACCAATTTTATTGCCACCTCTCCCACACCTAACTCTTATATTCCTACTACGGTTGTAGCCTCTCAACTGACTACTCTACCTCCCAACCAACCGATACCCCTCCTATAAAATCATCTAGTGAATTATGTATCTCCGCTACCCGCATATCTACTACCGATCCCTTATAAGGTATTTTTCAACACCTCACTGGGGAGTACTTTGCCTATACAATATCAACACATTCCTCACTCCGTAAGAACATGGAAACCTACGTCAGCACCCTCGCTATGACTACCACATAGACGAGGTTTTCCCTTATGGTTCTCCCCACCTTCGCACTAACCTAACATATGGGGGACTTGACACTGCCACCTATTCACCAACCTCCATCCCAAACATGACCGTTCTCATCTAACCTCCAATCTCTTACTAACCACCGCTTCACTCATACTTTCCAAAGATCATTGCACATGGAAAGGCTTTGGATTTGGTTTTTATGAACGAGGTCGTAATACCGTCATTTCTTGTACCACCCGTAAGAAAAACGACCATAGTGGCATTGGCTTTTCTGCACCACCTCCCAAGAAGGCCCGCATTAACCTCATTAAGGAAGATAAACCTTCGCCATCCCATTCACCAACATCACAACCTTCACCCACGGAGTCCATAGATCCTGAATCTATTCCTCCTAACTTTTTTTTTCGTAAACACAATTTCCTAGGACCTATGACTTATCAACACGATGGCGAGGCTCCCTCTTCTCTTCCCTTCATGTATCCTCACATGATCGATGACGATACACCTTCTATTAACGTCATTTAATGTCAGAACAATGAGTCTATCCTCACCTACCTTAGTACGGAATATTCTTACATTCACTTGGTCACTACCTTCTAAGATGCAACCATGTTGAATGAATTGACTATCGAAATCAACATTAACACTCAAGATGACCCACATTCTAAAGATAGGTCAACCTTTAGATGTTCTTTGAATAAGAATCTTTTACCTCCTTCCTCCTAACCATAGCAATGCTTTTGCTTGGTCCTATGCTTTGATATGCCCGGTATTGACCCAAACATTTTGGTCCACAATATCGTAACCATTCCTGATGGCAAACCCATAAAACAGAACCTGCAGAAAATTTATCCTCACATTTCTCTTCTTATCAAAGAAGAAATTCAAGTGCCTTCTCTCGGTTTCCTTTATCTTACCCATTGACTATCCCCAATGGATTTCTAACATTGTTCCTATCACAAAAGCAACATGGGGACTCTGCATTTGCACGGATTTCTGTGACCTCAACTTAGCTTGCCCTAAAGATGATTTTCCTCTACCAGGCATTGACCAAATGGTTGATCTCACCATTGGCCATGAGATGCTATCACTCATGGATGGTTTCTCGGGTTATAATCAAATATTAATCACTTGAGAAGATCAATAGAAAACTACCTTCATCACTCCTTGGGGCCTTCATTGTCAAGTCATGCCTTTTGGCCTTAAAAATGCTGGTGCCACATATTAGTGAGCCATGACTTATATCTTCCATGACATCATGCATCGCATATTGGAAGATTATGTAGATGACCTTCTTGCTAAATCTAAACATCATGCCAAACACCGAGAGTCCTTAAGGTCATCTTTGACCGCCTCATCAAGTATTGTGTTCACCTTTAACCCAAGAAGTGTGTCTCTCGTAGTAATTTCAGAAAACTGCTTGGTTTAAACGCTCTTTACGTGGCATAGAAGTCAATCCTGCTAAAGTGAAGGCTACTCTTGAAATGCCTCCACCTACTAATCTTCATCAACTTTGAAGTTTGTAAGGTAGGTTGCAATCTATTCGTTGTTTTATCTTGCAGCTTTCTGACCGCTGCTAACCATTTCATCATCTCCTCAAAAAGGATGTCTCATTCAAATGGGGTGATGAATGCCACAAAGACTTTGATGTCTTAAAAAAATACCTTCTTCAACCACTCATGCTCATTCCCCTAAGGATAACCAACCCTTTTACCTATACATTTCCACCACTGACCATTCTTTGGGTGTCATGCTCGCTCATCGCGACAAGCAACACAGAGAGAAATCAATTTATTACATAATTCGTACCCTTTTGGACTATGAAACTAGATACACCCATGCTTTGAAAAAACTTTTCTTAGCCTTAGTTTTTGTTACCACTAAGCTTCGTCATTACCTGCTCAACCACAAAACCTTTTTCATCACTAACACTGACCCTCTACATTACATGTATGCCAAACCCTACCAAAATCAGCACACCGCGCATTGGCTCATGCTTCTTGCAGACCTTGACCTTGAATTCATCCATCAAAATCCATCAAAGGCTAAGCCATCACTGACCAACTCGCTGATGCACCCATCTCCGGAAATCAATCCTCTAAATTTGATTTTCTAGATGAATCCATAGCTACCCTCTCCTTGGATGATACCACTTACCAAATGACCCTCTTCTTCAATGGCTCCAAGTGTCAACATGGGGGTGGGGCTAGTGTTATCCTCATTCCTCTTGATGGTGAACCTATTCCTTTATCTTTCAAATTGGATTTTGATTATACAAACAATATCGCCGAATATGAAGCACTCGTATTGGGTCTCTAGGCTGCTTATGCCTTAGATGTTAAGCCAATCAATATCTTTGGTGATTCCCAGCTGGTCGTAAACCAATTCAATGGTATATACCAATGTCATAATGAAATAATTCAAAAGTATAAACATCATGTAGACATACTTTTGACTACCTTTGACCATTATGAACTTCAAACCACCCCCGTTCTACCAATAAATTTGTAGATACCATGGCCTTTTCACTTCTCGGATACTTGTTCCCCCTTCCGACTCTAAAATCATCACAATACAAAGGTTACAATCACCCTCTTATTTACCTCGTGAGGTCTACTCCGTCGGAACCGTTGCACCTGACCCACGTGACCTTTGGTATAAGCAGTTTGCATACTATCTTTCCCTTTCCATTATACCTCCTGATCTCACTCGTAATGGACAACGTGCCTTTCTTAAAAGTGTCTCTCACTATGTCATCATGGGTGGTCTCCTTTATAAGCGTAGCTTCGATGGTATTCTCTTACAATGACTTACAAGTTCTGAAATTCCCTACACCATTAAGGAAGTTCACGACAGAATTTGTGGAGGTCACTTTAGTGGTTTAGTTGTCACTAAACACATTCTTTGCCTTGGCTATTACTGGACAACCCTAAACCGCAACTATTGTGACTATGTCAAATTTTGTGTGAAATGCTAGCAACATACTAATCTTTGTCACACACCTAGTCATGCCTTACAGTCACACAAGACCTTTGGCCTTTCTCTCAATGGGGTTTGGATCTTGTTAGAGAGATCAATCCCCATTCTTCACAACGCATCAATGGATTATAACCACTACCGAATACTACACTAAATGGGTAGAATCCATTGCCCTCATTTCTACAAAAGCTAAGAAAATATGTGAGTTCATCAACCATCACATCATTTATCGCTTTGGTGTTCCTCACCAACTCATCACAAATAGTGGCAAGAAATTTAAAAATAAAACCCTACAAAAACTTTGTGATGCTTTTGGCATTCAACTCGGTTTCTTGTAACCTTATTACCCACAAACAAATGGCCAAGTATAATGAACCAATAAAACCTTTGAAAAAAATTCTTATGAAAGTAGTTGACGATTATCTGAGAAGTATTGGCATACGCACATCCCCTTCACCAGGGGCCTACCGCACTAGTATTCATGCTTCAACCGCCACCACACCTTTTTCTCTCGTCTATAGTACCGAGGTGGTCTTTCCTCTTGAAGTCTAGATTCCATCTCTTTACATCTCGCTACAAGACATGCTCAATGACGAGGACTTTCACCAGATCATTTGGCACAACTTGAGTTATTAGATGAATGTCATCTTAATGCTCTTGACCGTCTCCAAATCTACCAAAATGTATCAAGTGTGCCTACGAAAAACATGTCCATGAACAAACCTTTCAAGTCGGCAACCTCGTCCTAAAGGAAAATCAATATGTAACCAAAGAAGACAAAACTAAACGGGAAAATTTGCTCCTAATCGCTCAGGACCTATATCATTACTCATACCTATGGATCGTGCTTATCATTTGTCTTCACTTGAAGGTAAGCTCGAACCTGAGCCCTTAATACCTTGCATCTTAGACCATTTTTTTGTTGAAATCAATTCATATATCACCTTCTGTCTCTTGTTCACTCATCCTTGAGCTCTATTCACCTCCCATGTTACATGTTTTGAGGATCAACGAATAAACAAGAATCATGTGATCACTCGTCACCTTTCACCTTATCTTCAATATGAGTAGCATGGCTCTACTCATGGCATGATTCTCACGATACTTTTCATCTTTTTTAAAGATGGAATCCCATGGTCGCTCATTACTTAAAACCATCTCTTTCAAAGTTAACCTTTGTGTGTTATGACTTTGTCTTCTAAACATGTTGGTCCGAAATCTATCGGGTGGACAGATCTATGGATAGATAAGCCAACAAAGTTAAGGGCATAGCCTCTCTTTGAGTCAAAGCAAAGCGAAACTGGTTTATTACTATTCTACCAAAGAGGAATCAGTGTAAGTCTCACAATATTCTACCTTCGGGGTTGGGATCTCATCCCAAAGAGAGGTATTTCCAACAATGAAAAGAAGGGGAAGAAACGAGGTAGGAAGATAGAATAGATCTAAAGGGAGAAAAGAAATGAATTCCAAAGCGAGAAAGGTCGGAGGGTCTATGTTTTAGGTCAGGTAGTAAATAGAGCCGAACCTACTTGCATAGACAACAAAAAGCAATACTTGATGAATAAATGACAAAAAGTAGAGATAGATTCAATAGAATAAACACATAAATCTGACATAAGAAAGATTAAAATGCTCATAACACACATATTCAGCACAAAGTCTTAATATTTGTATTAATGTTTTCTTCTGTTACAAAAATCTCAAAGTCTTTTCTTCTTACTTCTATTTTTCATCTAAAAAGTATCCACCCTTGAATACAACAAGTATCCAAGTATATATAGAAGAAGGAGAAGAAAGAAGGCAAAAAGCAACCAACAACTAATTACAAAATATCTACAAAATATCTAAAAGTCAATGTTGACTTTGGACAACTTGGTGGATGACAACATCCCATGGTGCAACATGGATGAGGTCATCATTTGTACCAACATACTCTTAGATATTTTCAAAAAGGAAGCCAAGAGGAAGAAATCTATTTATCGTCGTCTCGTGGCTGGAAGGGGGTATCTTGCTTCTGCTGTTGTTCGGGAGAGGTGATTTGGAACTGAGTTTGATATTCCATGAATTTACTGATCATTGGCTGAAGTTGATCTTGGGCAGGACCCTTCGTATGATCGCCGATGACCTCACAAGTCTCCCACTCATCTCTGAGTTTTTCAGGGAGTTTGAAATATTCATTGCTTTCCTCCATCAGGAACCCCACAAAATCATGGCAAGCCAAAAGGTTGTTGATGCATTCGGTGTCGAAAGTGGCTTCTGGCCCTAACCCTTGCGAGACGATCTCCTTAAAGATCCGAATAGTTTCGTCTGCCTTCCTCAAGGTGAAAGAAGGAGTAAGCAAGCCTGGAGACATTCTCAGAACAATTTGCTCCATTTGATGCATTGCATCTAGGGCTTCCTCCTTGACTTTGTCAATCTTTTCTAGGACAAACTCCATCTGATCGACCCGGTAATCCAACGTAGCAAGGATCTTCTGGGTACCTTGGGGTGATTGAAAATGCCAAATTTCACTAGATCGTCGACTGAGCAGTCGAGCATTTTCTGGAACATCTCATGTTGCAACCTTGCATGGTCCAACTCTTCGGAGATAGGTCCTGTGATCGCCTGGAGATCTTTGTTCACCCAACTGATGTTCTGATACAATTCGGTGAACTTGACTATTACCTCCTCGTTGTCTTTGAGGATTTGATCTCTCCAGGGAAACTGCCATACCTTGTTCGCCAATTTTAGTGTACTCGTTTATCTTATCCTGGCTTAGGACCTTAGGAGTTTCAGTGGCAGTTGTAGGAGGTGCACTACCCATTTTCTGACAGGGCATGGAGAAGATGTTTGTTTTGTTCTTTTAGTAACCTCTTCTCCTCCTTTGCTTCTTGAAGTTTCTTGCAAAGGGCATCCACCGCAGATAGGGCCTCTCCTTGAAGACTTTCAGAAGACGTTCCCATTGTGACTTGGGTCACTGTATAATCTATCGAGAGACAGATCCTTTTTACCCTTTGAAGGATCGGGATATGCGATCTCCATTACTCTTTCTCCCGATGCACTTTGAGAGAAGTGGGTTATAGGCTTTTTCTTCTTAGCCCCCTTTGCTGGGATGATGGAGAAGTCCATCGGTGTGATAGGGACTTTCCTCTTTTCTTGGCTCGATCTTTGGGAGATCCATGTTGACTTAAGGGAATGGGACCAGAGGTAGAAGAGGGAGCAGCTGCAATGGATGAGGGGAAATGGGTAGAGACACTTGGTGGTGGCATCGAGAGGGAGGCTGAGAAAGTGCTCATGGGAGGAAGGGATACTGCAGGGAGGTAGACGCGAGAATGGAAGGGATCCGAGAAATGAGAGAAGAAATGGTGGGTGACAGCTCCATGCGAGAGAAGAGAAGATGGATGACGAGGAAGGGGTAACAGTAGAAGATGGGGGAGAGGATACGACCAAAGGAATGGTCACTTGGGTCACGCGAGGAGGAGAAGGAGGAGAGGGAGAAGGGATAGAAGGGACCTCAACAGTTGTAGTAGTGGCGACACCCTGAGTGGATGTGCCTATTGGAACACCTTCTGTCACTTCTTTCTCTGGGGATACAAGACTTACAACCTGTTCTTATGTAGCAGAAGGAGGACTTTCAGGAGCTCCTTCTTGAGTAGAGCTCAATTCTCCCTCTTTATCCTTGCCTTTGATCTTTGGCAGATGCTTCGTCCTGACAGGTGCGTTTCCCAATGGGGATGTAGTGAAATTTACCCCGAGGTAGATAAGGCCATTCATTCTGCACTAGCGTTCTGTCCTCCGCAATGTCTCCTTGACCCTTTCTTCAATGGTCTGGGGCGCTTTTGTTCTGTCAATTGCAGCAAACAGCCAGTTGTCCCCATCTGTGTCCAGATACACCTGATCAACTTCTTGATTGGTAGTTTGATAACCCTTTGGAATAATGGCCACGCCATATTGAATAATCTCTGCTAAGGCCAAGCGGGAGTGATCCTTCCTTCTAAGTTTGACCTCATGATACAGGTCGATATAGATGTCCTCGATCTGTGGAATGTGGATTGGATCGAGTTTTGCCTTGGGAAGGAAATTCCTTGGATCAAAAGTGGGCCTCGCCAGGAAGTTGTGCTTTAGATTGAGCAGTTCTAGCTCTGCAAACATTTCCCGGGCTTTGTGGTGAGAAATGTAGGTGTATCTACCCACTGTAAGGGGGAAAGGAGTTCCACCCTTCTTTCTCTTCAAACATTTCTCATGGTAGGTTATGAGTTGTCTGGATAGCTCCAACAGGATCAACTTAGGGCCAAAGATATCTCGGCTAAATTTGGTGGGCTCCCCAAGAAGTTGGCCGCTCTGAGATAGGTGAAGGTGGGGAATTGGGTAAATAGTGCCCCCCACTTCTCAGTTGCTGTGACTATGCTCTTGGTCGTCTGACCATGAGTCATATTTGGCCTCAAAAGGCAGATGATGCCATAGAAGAAAGCATCATTGATCTTAGTAAACTGCAGGATGTTGTTCTCCATCTTAAGCTCCAGGTAGTATTCATATATTTTTACCTGAGGCCAAACCCCGCATTGGCTCAGTGTTGGATAATCCCTCTCCGAGGCTGCAGAGTAGACTACATAGGAGTTCATGTAGAACTTCCCCATTGTGATGAGTTATTGGAGCTGCTCGGATATGGTGCTGCTTTTGATCTCCACCCACTCAAAGTGTTGATCTGGCACATTCTTGTTCATAGTTTCAAAGTACCTGAGCATCCATTTATGAAAGTAATGGGCATCAGAAAGCCTAAAAACTCTACTTAGGAATGTGATGGTGTCGCTTAATTCCTCGGAGAAGTCACTACGGTGAATAACCTGTGGCCATCTGGTTATTATCTTCTTGTTTTTCAAGTACACTTCGTTCATCGCTGCATGCACTTGTCTTCATTATCCTCCCATGCCTTGGTGCGAATCCTCCTTGGCTTACAGCCACAAAGTGTCGATGGTGAGGGATGCCTAGCATGATTTCAAAGTGCTTTGGGCAGTGAGGTTGATTATGACCTCGCCCTTTTCATTTTCAACACACCTTGTGCCTTTGTTGTAACAACGGGCCACTACCATCATAAATTCATTATTTACTGCACTGACAGGGATCCCCCTATCAAAATGTAGTCCACTGCCCACCAGCTTGTCCATCCAAGGACTTCCTATGACTCTCTTGGTTCTGGCCCAGAAATCCTCCATGTTGATGTGACCGAGTTCGGAGTCTCTTATGTCCAGGTTACATCCTGCCTGGGACTCGGGCATTCTAACCCTCTGGTATTTAAATTTCATCTCTTCTTCGTAAACTTAGCCTTACCCTTTGACTTGGTTGGCTTTTTGCTTGATGTACACATATATGGATCTGAGTTCGGTTGTTGATCCAGAAATATATAGAAAGTGAGAGATGAAGCGGGGTCCACGAACGCGATACGAGGAGGACGGGTGTGCTGACAGGTGTAGAGGAATAAAGTTTATCATGTGTTTTCAATTGTGAAAGTGACAGGGCGGGTGCGCCTATATATAGGCAAAGGTGCAATAAATGCGCCAACCACTTTTTCAAGGGCGCACCAAAACATGTGTCGACACGTAAAACTTTACCCTTTGGCGTGGATAAACGCATGTCAACATGGAAATATTTGTGCCCTTGGCGCAAATTTACTACTGTCAACACTTCATTTTGAGCGCCTTGGCACACCAAAACATGGCACAACAATTTAGTTGTTAACATGAAGGCGCATGCACCTTGGTGCATGCAAGAAAGGCGCATCACGGGAAGGTGCAACAATTGATGTGTCAACACATCAAAGGGTGTGCCAAAGGAAATGAAGGGGGCACAAATTTAGTCTGTGTTACATAGATAAAAGGTGTGCCCAGCCAAAAAGGACCAAAATGACTAAGTTCGGAGAACTAGATTTCCTGAAAGGGATTTTATAACATTTCGAATGCGCGAGGGGTCCCCGACGAGGACCAGGACAAAATTGGTAAGGTTACCTACAAAATTTCCCTTATCAATTTTACAGGGATAACAAATTGGCTCTTTCTGGGACTATCTTTGAGTGAAGCTCAAGGTAGAGAACCCCAAATCAACATGTGCCTATCCATTGGGCAAAGGAGGGTCAAAAACAAGGGTGATGACGAAAACAAACACACGACGAAAGCAAACACACAACATAAAAAGCAAAGCAAATCGTATAAGAAGAGAGCAAGCTCTACTTCCTAAATATTTTGAGATGTCCCCAAGATATAGGAAGCGGAGATTAGTTCCGTCTAGATACGAGAGATAGAAGCTATTCTCTCCGTTGAGCTGCCTGATCTTGAAAGGCCCTCTCCATAGAGAATCAAATTTCCCGTGCATGCCCTTTGGCTCTCTTCGTTTTTCCCACAAAAGGACGAGATCTCCCACTTAGAAATCTTTTTGCTTAGCCCTTTTATCGAACAATCTCTTAACTTGATTCTGATGTTCGGTGATCCTGTCGACCACTCTTACTCTTTTTTCTTCGAGCTCTAATAGATACATGATCCTCTTTTCAAGGGAATTTTGGAAAGTCTCATCTTCGATTACTCATGCCAAGCGCAGAGCAGGGAGCTCTGCAGAAATGGGAAGTTCGGCGTCGATCCCATATAACACTTGAAAAGGTGACATACCAAGAGACCTCTTGGGAGTAATGCGGTCTGCCCACAAGCGTTGTCTAATGACTTGTGCCACGTCTGCGCCGACTCTCATCAACTAGCTTCCGTATGATAGTCACTAAGTTTTTATTACTTGATTCTCGCCTCGACCATTTCCTGGGGTAATAATCGAGGCATGGGCCAAGGTTATCCGTGTTCATAGCAAAACCAAAAACTTCTCGTGAGGAGAAGTTGGAAGTGTTATCAGCAATGATTTTGTGCGGAACACCAAATCTCACGATGATATTCTCTTTGATGAAATTGCAAACAACCTCAGAAGTGGCGTTCTTGACAAGAATGGCCTCCACTCATTTGGTGAAGTAGTCTCATTCATTTGTCGGACATAACTATGCCCGCACTCGATTGGGGATGGAGTGCTCGATAAAGTTGATTCCCACCGCTCAATGGTTCATCAATAATGACCGGCCTGAGGGGAAAAGTAGCCAATTTTGGCTTGCACAAATTGTTGGCGAGCTCACACTTTGCTACCCGTGGTTGATCATCATGGAACAACGTCGACCAATAGTACTCGCCCGGATGATCTTGTCACGAAGAGGAGAAGTGACCACCACAGTGAATCATGAAAACTCTCCAAAGAGCTTTATCTATTGTGGCTTGTCAACACATCGCAAGAAGATGCCATCTATTCCGCGTTTGTATAAACAGTCATCCCAGATGACATATCTGGCCGCTCTGAGCTTTATAGCACGTTTCTCCTTTGAAGTTAGATGAGCTGGACATTCACCATAAGTGAGAAAGAAAGTGATATCAGAATACCATTCGTCATTGGTGGCGACAAATAGAACCATGGGTAGAGAATCGATTTCTCCAATTGGCTTTGTAGTTCCTCGGTGCAATCACCCTTTTCCTCAGGGTCTTCTGAATCTCAGTTTTCAGCCATGAGCTGACATAGGCCCTTGCCTCTTACCAACTTGGTTGGTTTTATATCTAGATCATACTCCTAGACTTTTGCAATCCAATTTCCTCGCAAACTCCCTAACTCCTGTTGAGTTAGGATTGACTTGACTACCGTGTCAGGGACCAGTACCATTGTGTGAGAATTTAGAATGTAATACCTGAAGTTCTTGACTGCTTTGACAACGGCGAAGGCATGCTTTTCCAACTGAGACATCTTTAATTCGTGAGGCTTGAGAGGAGAGCTCATGAACGCAATCGGGGATTCAACATCTTCAGAATTATTTTGCATTAAGATGGCCGATACAGTATGCTCAGATGCATAGCTATACATGATAAAATCCTTGGAGAAATCGGGACATACCAGGACTGGTGCGTGAGTGACGGAGGCTTTTATATCTTCGAATGACTTCTTTCCTTCTTCACTCCACCGGAAAGTTGGTGATCCTTTCATCATGTTTGATATGTGGCGAGTCTTTTCAGCAAAGTCGAACAAAGCGCCTGAGAAAGTTCACCTTTCCGAAGAAAGAGTGAATGCCGGTCTTGCTTGTAGGTAAAGTAAGGCTCTGAATAGCCTTAACCCTTTCGGCATCTATCTTCGTCCCTTCCTTGCTTACAATGTGTCCCAAAGAACTTCCATTATGTGACTCAAAAATGACTTTTTGGATTTAGGGAGATCCCATGTTCTCGACATCTAATCAATACTTACTCCAAATGATCGCAATGATCATTTCACTATTTAGAGAACACAGTTAAGTCATCCAAGTAGACTACGATGACTTTTCCCATTATACCTTTGAATGCAAAGTCCATGGCCCACTGAAAAGGGGCGCCGGCATTGGTCAGACCAAAAGGCATCCTACTATAAGTGAATGTACCCCAAGAGGTAGTGAATGTTGTCTTGAATTGGTCTTCGGGTGAGACTTCAATCTGCTTGTAACTCGAAAACCCATCAAGCATGGATAGAATTTCTGATCCAGATTACTACTTGTAGAACCTGATCCATTATGGGAAGTGGGTAGTTGTCCTTCAAGGATGCTTAATTCAAGTTATGAAAATCCACGCATATTTGTATCTTGTCATTCTTCTTATGTATCGGCACAATGTTCGCGACCTGTGTTTGTGATGGATAGGAAAATTATCCTTGCATCCAAATTTTCTCGAATTTCACTGGATAGTACCTGAGATCTTAGGATTGTAGTGCCTCTATTTCTGGTGAAAGGGTTTGACACCCTCTTTTAACGGGATGTCATGTTGGACGTCCTTTGGCTTGAAAGACTTTAGATCGGCATAGGACCACGCCAATACATCCATGTATTTCTTCAGAAATTTGACGAATTTCCACTTTTCTTCGGGTGTGCAACATTTTCTGATGTTCACAAACTGTGGATGTTCTACCGAAACTAAATTGACCGGTTCGGTTTCTGGGGAGGAGTTAGGATCATCTCGCCTTTTCTCCTTGACAAAACAATTGTGCCTATCGAACAAACGCTCTAGAGAAACCAGGCCTTTTGGAATTTTATTTCCTTTGAGCTGACATATGCCATCACTTCCATGCATTTCTTCATCTTGATCAGTAACAGATTCATGGCATGCAGAAGTGGATCCTTCAAAATGAAGCTCACTAAAATTCTCTGCCTTTTCCAGAAAGGCAATGAGTTGGTTGTCATCGTTGAATACCTGCCTAGTGTTGAGAATTGTCTGGCACGCTTGGGCGGAAAACCACCTCAATGGTGTATGTGTCTATTTTCAAGGCTGGGTGGGGGAGCATGAAGGATGTTGAGACGGCTAATGAGTCAGCCATGTCATTCTGAGCTCTCGAAATGGATTTTATTGAAAAAGCATCAAACTCCTCGATGTTGTCCCATACCGTGTTACGGTAATGTCTGAGCCTTTCATTCTTCACTTGGTATATCCTTTTAACTTGATTTACGACCAGCTCTACATCACCCTGTACTTTCAGATTCTTGATTCCTCTTTCCCTTGCGGCTTGCATGCCAAGTAGCAAAGATTCATACTCAGCAGTATTATTTGTGTTGAAAAACTACAACTTGAAAGAGAGAGGGATAATCTCCTCCTTGGGAGATATTAGCACGGCTCCAGCGCCGCACCCACTAGTCGCGCAACTGCCATCAAACTGTAATGTCTAGATCTTGTTAAGATCTTCTACTTGGATGAGGACATCCATTTTGTCAGACTTAGTAGACAAGAAATAGTTTCCCATTCCTGATGATTCGAAGAGAATTTGGGCTTTGGGGTCATCGAGTTAGTAACCAAGTACTTATTTTGTGATTCCGGCTCCAACGTTTGCATTATACCTTGACGGGACTCTAGCCTTAGACCAGACATATGAATCTCTCCACCAACCTCACTACAAAAATCCTTCCTAATAGAATTCCATATCTGCTGGAATATCGGCAACAAGGACGGTCATTTTTACTCTTTTCTCTGGGAATGCCGCAAATGTAAATTGTGCGTCTTTAATTTGACCGATCAACGGAACCTGCTTGGTTTCCAAGGAATAACATCTACCAAAAGGCTTGGTAAGGGTGAGGCCCAAGGCATGGGAGACCTTTTCCGGCATGACGTTATTGGAAGCCCCAGAATCAATTATGCAGTTGCTTAGTTTGTGGCCATTGATTAGGAGGGAGAGATAGAAAGGTTCTATCTTGCCTGACGCAGATGTCGAGGCAACATTTATGCGAGATGCATAAGGAGTAGAAAGGATTCATTTTGGGGAAACCTGAGTAGTTATGATAGCTTGGCTTTGGATGTATTCGGTCAACCTCACAAGCTGCTCAGGATTGGACTGAAGATACTTGGCTTCAGACATTTGGATCTTGGTCTTTTTAGCATGATCGATTATGTCAAACGCGGCCAAGGGTTG
Organism: Taxus wallichiana var. yunnanensis; assembly: GCA_018340775.1. Taxonomy (NCBI): domain Eukaryota; kingdom Viridiplantae; phylum Streptophyta; class Pinopsida; order Cupressales; family Taxaceae; genus Taxus; species Taxus wallichiana. Next base: position 278,957,793 of record CM031244.1, read on the forward strand.
CGTTGATGAAGGAATGAGTCCCTCATTTCACGATAGTAGGGTAGGATTACCGATCTTGATAGGAATATGAGAGGACTGATTCGGAGGGGAGATAGGGAAAAATATCTTTTTGAAAAAGACTTAATAACAGGTTGAGCAGGAAGGGGACTACCTCGTTTAGTGATGGTTGGAGGCGTGTGTGACACGGCCTTCTCTTTCTACATATTGGTAGCCACTTCTGCTTCTTTTCCTTGCGAGCAGGTAAAAACAGCATATGACTGCCCGCTTGCATATCCTTGGGTACCCTCTTCTTTGTCAAATTCTTCCTCATCAAATTCCATATACCCGATAGTAGAGTCGCCAATCGGTTCACCGACATCTTGATCATCTTCACCTGGCGATGAAGGTTCTTCATAATTTTCCTCTTCTTCGATTTCGCTAAAGCATTGACCAGAGGGGCCTCGAGCGCCAACCGTGGAGCAGCTGCAGGTAGGCATGGCCTTTGTGAGATGTTGTTAGAAGTAAAATTCCTCCGTGGGATATCCCGATGAATATCCAGGGAAAAGACTGAGCTAGCTACTTTTTTAACGCGAGCAAGTCATTTGCCATCTTTTGAAATGCCGGATCGGATGAAGTGGCGGAGAAGGAGCTGAAACTTTTGGCTTGGATGGCTCTCACTTTAATTTGCCAGATATTAGCAAGTTATCTTCAATTCGTATGGCAGCAGCTTGGGTGAGAACCAAAGTAGTGACCTGTTCTTGTAAGAGTAAGAAACTTACTTTTGAGCTCATGGCATTCACGAAGAAACATTTCTGATTTTCTGGCATTGGCAGCATGGTAGGTGGAACCCGGTTGATCAGTGAATTGAAACGGGTGATGAAATCATGCATGGTTTCATTGACCTCCTTCTTTAGGTGAGTGATCTTGGATAGTAATGTGAACGCGTCCTCTGAAGGCTTATATCTTTCTTCGAATGCAGTTCGCAAGGTGGCCCAACTAGTAATAGATCCGGCCGGCAAATGTTGAAACCATTCTGCTGCTGGTCCTTGCAAGGTTTCCAAAAAGGTGAACTGACACATCTTCATGGGTCACATCTAGGATACTGCATGACATGATGAACACGGATATGTGTGAATCCGTGCTTTGGTTCCCGCTACCATCAAATTTAGGAAAATTCTTCCGGTTTTGTGAGGGGAGTGCATGAACGGGGTGTGTGCAAAGCGAGTGGGCCATAACATTTCCCATGGCACTTTGCCATTTGATGGCTGGAAAAAGGACATGAATGAAGCACGCCCACCGAGAAACAAGGCACTACAAAGAGGATGAGGATATTCCTTGTGAGAGATGCTTCCTTCGTGGGGGTGAGACACTTCGATGACCGGTTAGGCAACTTAGCGATTGGAAGTGTGCCGCGTAACACTCGAAGTTGTGTCTTTAAAGTAGATCAAAAGTAGGATTGATTACTCCTCGAGCTCTTCTCTACTAGTGAATGGTTCACCCTCCAAAGGTACCTTCCAGATCTGTAATATTTGGAGCAAATCCTAAAAACTCTTTTTGGTTGTACTTACTAATTTTCTAGAATTTTCCACAAAAACTAAGCAAAGATGTACTTTTCTAAATATTTAATTTTATCCTTCTTTTGAAAACCGATTGCGGTTTAATGACAAATGTTAACGAGGATAAAATAACGGCCAACTTAGTAGGCTAATTTTCAGATCTTAGAGTTAATTTTTGGCAAGGGTTTGAAATTTTGCAAAACAGTCAAAAACTTAGATCTACGAAAAAATACAGGTTTTTGTAAAAACTCAGCGAACTAAAGATCTCTAACTAGTCCCGATCTATGGATCCCTGAAAAAAATTTCAGTTCGGATCACTTTTGCAAAAAATTTGGATTTTGAACAAAAGTTTAAATTTGCAAACAGGTAGTGACTTTTGATTTTTTATTGATTTTCCAACATACCACTACCATAGATCTTGTAGATCTGTTTGATCCCCAGGAGTCACCAAAAACTATTGGTCTGAAAATATGTCAGGTGGACAAATCTATGGATAGATGAGCCAATAGTGTGCGAGCATAGCCCCTCTTTGAGTCAGCAAAGCGAAACTAGTTTATTGCTATTCTACCAAAGGGAATGCATGCAAGTCTCACAATATTCTCGCCTTCGGGGTTGGGATCTCATCCCAAAGAGAGGTATTTCTAATCGTGAAAAGAAGGGAAAGAAATGAGGTGGGGAGATAGAATAGATCTGAAGGGAGAAAAGAAATGAATTCCAAAAAGAAAGGTAAGAGGGTCTATGTTTTGGGGGTGGTAGTAAACAGAGCCAAACCTACTTGCATGTAGACAAACAAAGCAATACTTGATGAATAAATGACAAAAAGTAGAGATAGATTCAACAGAATAAACACATAAATCGACATAAGAAATATTAAAATGCTCATAACACACATATTCAAAGACAAAGTCTTAATATTTGTATTAATTTTTTCTTCTGTTACAAAAAGCTCAAAGTCTTTTCTTCTTACATCTATTTTTCATCTAAAAAATATCCACCCCTTGAATACAACAAGTATCCAAGTATATATAGAAGACGGAGAAGAAAGAAGGCAAAAAGCAACCAACAACTAATTACAAAATATCTACAAAATATCTAAAAGTCAATGTTGACTTTGGACAACTTGGTGGATGACAACATCCCATGGTGCAACATGGATGAGGTCATCGTTTGTACCAACATACTCTTAGATATTTACAAAAAGGAAGCCAAGAGGAAGAAAGCTATTCATCGTCGTCTCACGGCTGGAAGGGGGTATCTTGCTTCTGCTGTTGTTCGGGAGAGGTGATGTGGAACTGAGTCTGATATTCCATGAATTTACTGATCATTGGCTGAAGTTGATCCTGGGCAGGACCCTTCGTATGATCACCGATGACCTCACAAGTCTCCCGCTCATCTCTGAGTTTTTCAGGGAGTTTGAAATATTCATTGCCTGCCTCCATCAGGAACCCCACAAAATCACGGCAAGCCAGAAGGTTGTTGATGCATTCGGTGTCAAAAGTGGCTTCTGGCCCTAACCCTTGCGAGATGATCTCCTTAAAGATCTGGATAGTTTCGTCTGCCTTCCTCAAGGTGAAAGAAGGAGTAAGCAAGCCTGGAGACATTCTCAGAACAATTTGCTCCATTTGATGCATTACATCCAGGGCTTCCTCCTTGACTTTGTCAATCTTTTCCAGGATGAACTCCATCTGATCAACCCGGTAATCAAACGCAGCAAAGATCTTGCTGGGTACCCTGGGGTGATTGAAATGCCAATTTCACTAGATCGTCGATTTGAGCGAAGTCAAGCATTTTCTGGAATGTCTCATGTTGGAACCTTGCATGGTCCAACTCTTCGAGATAGGTCCTGCGATTGCCTGGAGATCTTTGTTCACCCGAATGATGTTCTGATACAATTCGGTGAACTTGACTATTACCTCCTTGTTGTCTTTGAGGATTTGATCTCTCCAAGTGGAAACTACCATACCTTGTTCGCCAATTTTGGCATACTTGTTTATCTTATCCTGGCTTAGGACCTCAGGAGTTTCAGTGGTAGTTGTAGGAGGTGCACTGCCCATTTTCTGCAGGGCATGGAGAAGATGTTTGTTTTGTTCTTTTAGTAACCTCTTCTCCTCCTTTGCTTCTTGAAGTTTCTTGCAAAGGGCATCCACCACAGATAGGGCCTCTCCTTGAAGACTTTCAGAAGACGTTCCCATTGTGACTTGGGTCACTGTATAATCTGTCGGAGACAGATCCTTTTTACCCTTTGAAGGATCGGGATATGCGATCTCCATTACTCTTTCTCCCGATGCACTCTGAGAGAAGCGGGTTATAGGCTTTTGCTTCTTATCCCCTTTTCTGGGATGACGGAGAAGTCCATCGGTGCGATAGGGACTTTCCTCTTTTGCTAGCTCAGATGCTGGGAGATCCATGTTGGACTTAAGGGAACGGGACCAGAGGTAGAAGAGGGAGCAGCTGCAGTGGATGAGGGGAAATGGGTAGAGACACTTGGTGGTGGCATCGAGAGGGAGGCCGAGAAAGTGCTCACGGGAGGAAGGGATACTACAGGGGAGGTAGACGTGGGAATGGAAGGGAGCTGAGAGATGAGAGAAGAAATGGTGGGGGACAGCTCCGCGAGAGAAGAGAAGATGGATGACGAGGAAGGGGGAACAGTAGAAGATGGGGGAGAGGATACGACCAAAGGAATGGTCACTTGGGTCACGCGAGGAGGAGGAGAAGGGATAGAAGGGACCTCAGCAATTGTAGTAGTGGCGACACCCTGAGTGGATGTGCTCGTCGGAACACCTTCCATCGCTTCTTTCTCTGGGGATACCAGACTTACAGCCTGTTCTTATGCAGCGGATGGAGGAATTTTAGGAGCTCCTTCTTGAGCAGAGATCGATTCGCCCTCTTTATCCTTACCTTTGACCTTTGGCAGATGCTTCGGCCTGACAGGTGCGTTGCCTAATGGGGATGTAGTGAAATCTACCCCAAGGTAGATAAGGCCATTCATTTTGCAGCAGTGTTCTCCTCTCCGTAATACCCTTTCTTCAATGGTGCAGGGTGCTTTTGTTCTATCAATTATAAGAAATAAATTAGTTGTCCCCATCTCAGTGTCCAGATACACCTGATCAACTTCTTGATCGGTAGTTTGATAACCCTTTGGAACAATGGCCACGCCGTATTGAATAATCTCTGCCAAGGCCAAGTGGGAGTGATCCTTCCTTCTAAGTTCGACCTCATGATACAGGTCGATATAGATGTCCTCGATCTATGGAATGTGGATTGGATCAAGTTTTGCCTTGGGAAGGCAATTCCTTGGATCAAAAGTGGGCCTCGCCAGGAAGTTGTGCTTTAGATTGAGCAGTTCTAGCTTTGTAAACATTTCCCGGCTTTGTGGTGAGAAATGCAGGTGTATCTGCCCACTGTAAGGGGGAAAGGAGTTCCACCCTTCTTTCTCTTCAAACATTTCTCATGGTAGGTTATGAGTTATCTGGGACAGCTCCAATAGGATCAACTTGGGGCCGGCATATCTCGGCAATTTGGTGGGCTCCCCCAAGAATTTGGCCGCTCTGAGATAGGTGAAGGTGGGGAATTGGGTAAATAGTGCCCCCCACTTCTCAGTTGTTGTGACTATGCTCTTGGTCGTCTGACCATGAGTCATATTTGGCCTCAAAAGGCAGACGATGCCATAGAAGAAAGCATCGTTGATCTTAGTAAACTGCGGGATGTTGTTCTCCAGCTTTAGCTCTGGGTAGTATTCATATATTTTTACCTGAGGCCAAACCCCGCATCGGCTCGGTCTTTAGATAATCCCTCTCCGAGGGCTGCAGCGTAGACTACATAGGAGTTTATGTAGAACTTCCCGTTGTGGTGAGTTGTTAGAGTTGCTTTCGGATATGATCTGCTTATGATCTCCGCCCACTCAAAGCGTTGATCTGGCACATTCTTGTTCATAGTTTCAAGGTACCTGAGCATCCATTTGTGAAAGTAATGGGCATCAGAAATCCCAAAAACTCTACTTAGGAATGTGATGGTGTCGCTCAATTCCTCGGAGAAGTCACTGCGGTGAATAACCTGTGGCCATCTGGTTATTACCTTCTTGTTTTTCAAGTACACTTCGTTCATCAGCTGCATGCACTTGTCTTCATTATCCTCCCATGCCTTGGTGTAGTCCTCTTGGCTTACAGCCACAAAGTGTCGGTGGTGAGGGATGCCTAGCATGATTTCGAAGTGCCGGGCAGTGAGGTTGATTATGACCTCACCCTTTTCATTTTTGACACACCTTGTGTCTTTGTTGTAACAATGGGCCACTACCATCATAAATTCATTGTTTACTACACTGACGGGATCCCCCCAGCAAAATGTAGTCCACTGCCCACCAGCTTGTCCATCCAAGGACTTCCTGTGACTCTCCTGGTTCTAGCCTAGAAATCCTCCATGTCGATGTGACCGAGTTTAGAGTCTCTTATGTCCAGGTCACATTCTGCCTGGGACTCGGGCATTCTAACCCTCTGGTATTTATACTTCATCTCTTCTTTTGTAAGCTTAGTCGTACCCTTTGACTTGGTTGGCTTTTTTGCTTGATGTAGACATATGTGGATTTGAGTTCGATTGCTGATCCGGAAATATATAGAAAGTGAGAGAAGGCGGGTTCCACGAACGTGATACGAGGAGGACGGGCATGCTTTGACAGTGCGAGAGGGATAAATTTTATCACGTGTTTTCAATTGTGAAAGTGACAGGGCGGGTGCGCCTATATATAGGAAAAGGTGCAATAAATGCACCAACCAATTTTTCAAGGGACGCACAAAAACATGTGTCGACACGTAAAACTTTGCGCCCTTTGGCGTGGATAAACACGTGTCAACATGGAAATATTCACGCCCTTAGCGCCAATTTACTACTGTCAACACTTCATTTTGAGTGCCTTGGTGCAACAATTTAGTTGTTAACATGAAGGCGCATGAGCCTTGGTGCATGCAAGAAAGGCGCATCATGGGAAGGCGTAACAATTGATGTGTCAACACATCAAAGGGTGCGCGAAAGGAAATGAAGGGGGCACAAATTTAGTATTTGTTACGCAAATAAAAGGTGCACCCAGCAAAAAAGGACCAAAATGACTAAGTTCGGAGAACTAGATTTCCCGGAAAGGGATTTTATAACATTCTCGATCGCTGAGGGGTCCCCGATGAGGGACCATGAAAAAATTAGTAAGGTTACCTGTAAAATTGCCCTTGTCAATTTTACAGGATAACAAAGCAAGAAGCCTAATTTTCCTCTATAGTCTTTTCTATGACTTAAACATCCAAAAGAAAAATGGGATTCAACTCTTTGATTCAAACTTCTAGCAAAAGGATGATTCCCTCAAAAGGAAATCACTTCTCTCCTGCTCTCTGCTATAAATAAATAGACTACTCCCTTAAAGGACATCTATATAAAGCCATTGTAAAAATACAATAAAATATTCAGAAGCTTCCCACATTGATCACTTCACGAAGACCTCAAGGAGATAATATACTCATCCCATATAGACTTCCCGCATCGATCAATCTATCAAAAATAAAAACAAACGAAGAAAATGATAAATTTTTCGTCATGGACTTGCCTATTTTTGATCATGGGTTTCTTGCCAAGTAAACATGCCATCGTACACTAAGTTACGCTAAACCACCCACTTTCACCTCATTTCCTTTTCACCCTAATTTCCTCTCTGCTCAAGGGACTTCCGCAACTATGAAATTTCGTGATCATGTGACTTTCTTCACCCTTCAAATAGTCCATTATGTAATACATTTAGGGTCTTACGTTCATAAGCCCATCTTGGGTATGGTAGACTCATTAAGGTTCTTATCAATTAAGCAGCTCTTTTACCACCTCTTACCAATCACCTTCCTAATTACTTATTGATTATCCTATATAGGACTAGGCCATCGACACCTACATCTTAAATGACTCAACCATGCCTATCACCTAAGATCGAAACACGTGTATGACCTATACTCAATCATACCTAAAAACTACCAACCCATTCCTTTACCTCATCATATTCTTCCCTAGTTTATGGGAGAACTACATCAGCCTGAGGCCCTTTTTCGTCGGGGCTATGTAAGCAACATTCCTAGGGCATGGGGCCCTTAGAGGTTAGCTCGGCCACTCTTTACCCTAACCTATTTTCCCCCATTTTCCTATTTCATATTCTATATTCGTTTCCAATTTCTACAAGTGCTTGGAAATTAATAAAAACATACATATCTACCATGTTACCACCTCATAACAACATCCAATCAATCATTTAACCTTTCCATAATATCAAATATTTTGAAAATCTATACCATAACATACATATAACTCATCATTTATTCCCCATGTTACTAATAACTTGGACATTAATCAAAACCGAAAACCTAACTACACCATTCCCAAGTGACCTAACTCCAACATGCCTAAACCAACCTAAATCCACCATGCCTAGACGACCTCACTCAATCATGCTTATACATGACTCCATCATGCCTAAACCAACCTAACTCCACCATGCCTAAGTGACCTCACTCAATCATGCCTATGACCTTGACCCAATCATGCCTAATCCACCTAGTTTCCATCACATAAATAATAACACTAGAAATTACACACATAACTACAACATCATACCATGAATATCACCATCTCTATATAAAAATCATCAGAATCTATGTGTCCATACATATGTGCACAAAAGAAAAATCAATACATATGCCTCTCATATATAGTCTCAACATCTTCATCACGTAGGCCGGAATAATAATTAAAAAATATCAAAACCCTCATGTACATCCTCGCTATCTTTGGCACACATGCCAAAATAAATCAAAAATATATGAAAATATGTATCATGAACACATATGGTGACTAATCACTTGATATCCATATCTATCTCATTTGTCTCCTCCTCCTCTCCTCCAGTGCACCCTGCCAACATCTCTCCACCTAGCATGGGTCTAGCCCTCACCTCTTCTTGGCCTACGGTTGGGTTCACCTTCATGAGCTAGTTGCCTCTCCATGACCCCCGTCTATGGTCTCGTCACTGATGTTCTCTCTCGCACTATGTGTGTGAGATCTGGTCCTCTCACTCGAGGCCTGTTGTGCTTTGTACTCTGCATACGAGGGGACATCTATCCCCGCAGTAGTCAGATGGTCCTGATAATACCATGCCTCATTCAGGGCATCCTCGAACTCGGTCATCGGTACTTCTCTGGCGGTGCCATCTGCTCGCACCCTATACATGTACCATGGGACCTTGTCCTGCTTTGCTTCTGTACCATGGGACCATGTCCATGTGCTGTGTTGGTGTTTGTGCTTTCAACCCAGGCTCGTAAGGTCACGATATGCTCTGTACAAGTGGCCAACCGGTCCTACAAACCTACCACATGTGCACTCTAAGTGTGGTCATCTCTACATGTGACCCTGCCAACTACCCCTATAAACCTGTAATCTGGGCCTATAAGGTGGCAACCTACCCCTGTAAGGCATCCCTATGAACTATAAGGGTGGCCATGTCTAGCTGCCCTAGCCTCGGTGGTGCACCTCATGGCTGGATTTGCCCCCACCACTACCTATATCTATCTGTAACCCCGGCATCATCAATCTACCTGTCCACTACCTTCTCCTCCTGCCCTGTCAGAATGGTCAGTTTGGTAGAGGCATAGGCCTCTCCACGTCATCTCTCTTATACTGAGGGAATGGCGGCCGCACATCCTGGGGTAGCCCAAATCATTTGTCGAACCCTATCCATGGGTATCATCTCGTGCTCTCCAAAGCATGGTGCCCTCAATCCATCTCGAGCAGCTACAGTTGGCCCAACTCTACTACCATCTTCTCGTATGAAGGGAAGCCAACATATGGCCTCAAAATAATGTCAACCCCAGATAATCCCTACAGTGCCCGCCTATAATATGCCACATCGTGAGTAGCCTGTATGCCTAGCAATGTAAGAGAAAGGTGTAGCACAAGTTGAACCTCTGCAACTTCCCGTAGGCCCATAACTCCTTGTATAGTTGCACCAAGTATGTTGGTACCCAAGCAAACCGGGTCCTATCCTCCATCATGTCATGGAAAACCCCCATCAGTGCCCATGGGAATCTCCCACCCTCCACATCTGGAAGTGCAAAACAACACATTGCCTCCATAATCAGGACCACTAGCCTCATCTCCTCAGGATGGGCCACATACATCTCTCCATAGCTCAAGCTCACACTGTGTAATCTCATCTCTACCATCCCCTCTCTAAACACCATCAACATCAGCTCCTCTCATGCCTCTAAAGAAATAGAATACACCTACATCCCACTATCGAATCGCTGTAGGATCATGTACATGTCCTCTAGGGTAACTGTGATCTCATCCGTTGGAAAATGAAATATGTTGGTCGTTAAATCCCATCTATCAATGAGTGTGACCATCAAACTCTACTCCCAAACTATATGCCTATATCATTTGACCCTAATAAGGCCAACATTTGTAATGTGACACAACTCCTCTTCCATCACACTCCCTCAAATGATAAGAATAACAGGTGGTACTCTGTCTCTCATCTACAACTGGTCCCTAGCTTGCACCCAACAAACCACGCCATTATTAAATCTTGACCATACCCAACACATCTCTTACCCGACAAACCTATTCCTCGAAATGCTTATTATTTATTTCCCCACAACCCTAATGACCTCCCCCTTTCCCCTATCCCACTTTCCCACCCCTTAACTCATATCATACATACCCTTTACCCTACCTATTCTCAACACACTTAAATTTATACCTCCCTACCTCGGTTTCTCTTTAACTCCCATCATAACCCTTTCTTGACCTATTTTCCTCAAAATCCAACCGACATTGGTCATTGGTGACCAACATCAATCCATCATGACCAAGCATCGGTCACACTGCTACTTTGATCTTTGGCAAGCTATAGGCATCTTGACGTTGGCTACCCTTGATCGACGTCGATCAACATCACATGATAATCAATCCAAAAAACCCCCTATTTCTCCCCAAATTCTCAAATCTAACCTAGAACCCTATCCTACCTTACCCAAACCTAACCTAAACCCCTCCCCCACCCCTATTCACCCTACCTAGGACCTCTCCCTCCCTCATTACAACATTTTAACCACAAATTCAAAATTATACCCCCACCCGACACAGTTTTACCCAACACCAATTTTACCAACCTATTTTAACAAAAAATGACAAATTGGGATTGAATCTTACCTCATCATGGTTCCGTTGGTGTGGTGGTACATCCACCCACCGTTTGGTGGCCCACCAAACCCTCTCCCACATTTGTCATGCCCAAATCACAAAATTCACTCCTCTAATCCAACCAATAAAATTGATCCCCCTAAGCTCGTGGACCCGTCTCCCTAACTCCTCTCACCAACTCATACTCTTCACCTCATTTAGGTATAATGCTTTGTCCTTCTCTCTTGAAAAAGTACCGAAAAGTCATATGGCTCTGTCATTTTCTCTAAAATCACAACACAACAATGATTCCGTAAAATACTGAATTTTTGTTTTATAAATGAACCCGATATGACCGACACTTTGGTCATATTTGTGCCCTAGCCAACCGACGTTGGTCACCCTATAATTGGCATAGGTCACCCCTTATCATTATTTGGCCTTGCTAAGCTTCCTTTTGCCTATAACCATTAGTGATACCACCCCTTTCCTCAACCCTGGACACCTATTGACCATACCTACAAGTTCAACCTACCCCTACATTTCCTTTATTGCTTATTAGGAGTTGTTATTTTACATATACCTTAGTCTTACCCATACCATGACCTATTTGCCTAAACTCGAACCTAACGTACTTGGTGTGACCATTGACCTTATACACTTGTTATACCTTGTGATGTTGTTACCTATGTTTTTTAGCCTACGAACCATACCTTGCCTATGGTCATGTCGTTTATCTCGAACAAACCTTTGGTGTACTGGAACATACCTAAACATTCCTCGCACTTTGACCTACATTATGTTTTCGGACCATATCCTATACCTTGGATACCCGAATCACCTTACCCTTGTTTGGATAAACCTATCGACCTTGGACGATGTAGAGTTTCTGAACCTCTTGAACCTGTACCGTGTTGCATCTATATGTGTGCGTGCGTTTGATTGTCCTTGCCCATTACCCGATTTTAGACCCTAGCCTATTACCTAGTACCCAAGTTGACCACTACCCTTCCCCACCTATCTTCACCAACTACACATTTATCAAACCACCCATCTATTTTGTATTACACCTCATCAGTTCTAGTTTGAAGGGGATCACCTTCACCCACATATGGGGCAATCACTTCTGTTTTTGTTAGCATCGCTTACCAATACAAGCTACGCAACAAAAAGGGGGAAAATGTAGACACCAAAATTGGGTCACACTCCCCTTGGTCCCTTTTCAAATAGCCAACTTAAACATATTCACCTAACCATGACCCTTCTACCCCCACATTAATATTAATTTAATTATTTATAATTAAATTAATACTCATCCTCACTTCATTCATTATTTAAATACCTTAATTAAAACTAATTTCCACCTCACCTAGACACCTCACCCCACCACCTCACCTAGACACCTCACCAAAAACCTATTTTTAGCATATTTCCCTTTACTAGGACTCAAAATTCACTCACCATAACTAACTAAGACTTAGTCCTACCTACCTTAATGAACTAAGACTTAGTGTAACCCTAAAATCACATGCCTATTCTCCCTCTAACCACATTCTCACTCATTAAAACGTAACATTCTATTTTGATCCGTGAGAATAGACTGAGATAGCCCAAAAAGATTGCTAAGATTTGTCAATTTTAGTAAACCTAGGATTTCCCGCCTTAACTGACGCTAATCAACCCAGAAATTGGCACCGCTCACCCTAAACCGTCGTCGGTTACCTTATATTCATTTTGGTAACCTTGTTTGAGAGGTTGGCCACATTCTCAAGTTTTGGAGCAAAGGAGATCTGCATGCAAGCAAGAACTAGAGCCCTTTCACACATCTAGATAGCCATAGCCAACACCACAACTGATCAAAAGGTATTTTCATTCACGGTAGCATTCCGTGAGGCACTTTATTCTGCGATCTAACCACCACTTCACATATCATCCATCATTATTTTCCACCATCATACTCGCAACACCGGTAAGTGTGCTTATCACCTATGTCATTTCATTTTTATTCAATTTAAAAGGTTTCTTCACATTTGTTATCACCTTTAGCTACATTTTCATCCCCACTTTGCTATTACCTTCCTGTAAACCCAACCATTCCACCACCCACAACCATTAAATCACCTATACCTGATTCCTGCATATCTCTGAGCACTCTTAATACCTCCACAAACCTAACTATTCCCCTTTACCATCTCTGTTTCAATATCAAACAAATCTCCAAAACCCAGCTTGTTGAACTTCTAACATCCCACCTTAACGTCGTCGGTCACACCTCACCGACATCGAGTCTTTGTATTTGGTAACCTGGCCAATAACATAAGCCTAATAACCTACATTCAAGTGACCCAAGCTACCTAGAATCTGACCCTAACATGTCCCAACACCTTGACTACCTACCCTACTTCCAGATCTGATCATAACCTAGCCTATTATATTAGATTTGTTTATTGTATTTGGATGAGATACCTAAATCATATCAACTATAGTAGGACATTATTTATTTACGTCATTTATTACGTTAAGTTGTATTAAACAGTGGGTTGACTACCACCAAGGAAGTACCACACTTCTTGGATCTAGCACACGCTAGGTAGCCCACTGGCATATATTGTTTAACTCTCTTTTGTGGTTTTTTTGTATTTCAGGTAGTTCCTCCTAGCCAAAAGGAATCTCACACAATTAACACTTTGGATCAAGAAGTCAAAACACGCGCACAATCTCCAATCGATCATCATAATGTATTCCTCCTTGGCCCATACCCTTATCCATTTCGTCCCAATCCACAAAGAAAATGGTGAAACAAGGAGCACCATAGGAACCCCAAAGTAGTTGGCACATTGAGGGAATTGGCTAACGAAATGAAGTGCCCCAAATACCCACTTGACTAGTAAAACCCATGAGGAATATCAAATGTTGTCTCGTATGAGGCCTCTTTCATTAATTTGATTATGGGGTAATGGTCCTTTGTTTAGAATTTATTCTAAAAAAGTGTACCTCTCTTAGACAAATATTGGTGAGTTTTGAGAACAAAATCCCTAGGAAGCTATTTGGCATCGGGGCCAACTTTTCCATATCCATTATCATTGGTATCAAAATCCTTACTAAGAAAAAATTTGTCTTAGTTTCCACCTTGTTTTAGAACAAGGAAAAACTCTACCAAAGTTACACCACATATTTTTGGTTACGAAACATTTTAACATATCCCCTTTTCACAAAATTTTGGCTCCCCTTTTATCAAAAGTGCACTATCTGAAGTGTTGCCAAAATTGTACCAACCATTTTTGGATACTACATTGTATTTATTAAAACTTGATTTAAGTGTGGAAATTTGTGTTGTTACGTTGTCAAAATCATATCAACTCTTTTTTAATACTTAAATCTCATTTACTCAAAACTTGATTTCAAGTTGTTGAAATTGTGTTATTGCTTTAAACAATTTTTATGGCATTCACATCTAGGAAAAGTTTCCTTTGTAGCCGTTAAGCTTCCAAGTTTTAATCACCTATTTTTACATTCACACTTGTAAATTATTTTCCAAACCTTACTCAAATGTCAAAATTATGTCATCATGATATCTTTTTCCTTAGATTCCCTTTGAAAAAACATATAAGCATCCCTATATTTGCAAAATGTCTAGTTATCTGTCAATTCTGTTTGCTTGAATTGACATGGAACTTCTTTGAATGTGAAGGAGTTCAATCAAACAACATAGGTCTAGGTATTCAAGTCAAACTATGCCAATCATAATTAGATATTAGGTGGTTCCTTACGCTATTGGCAATAGGGAACCATATTATTTTCCACTTCCCCACCTTATAATTCTCCTAGTCAATTTTATTCTTCCAATTCTCCTCAGACTCCCGAGCCTCATCCAATCGACTTTATTCTAAGGAATAATCAGTCACCCAAATGATGTCTTCCTCCTTTGAAGATCCATGTGATTAAAATTCCTTTAATCAAACATTAAATACAAATCCTGAGTCATGTTCCTCTCTTTTTACATACCCCATTAATCAGTCACTTAAACGACATCTACCTCCTTTGAAGATATATATAACTCAAAATTCATCTAATCCCACATCGAATTTGACTCATGAGTCACGGTCCTCTCTTTTTCTATAGGACCCCCTTAATCAGTCACCTTTCCGACGTCTTCCTCCTTTGAAGATCCGTGTGACTCAAAATTCCTCTAATAAACCATCCAATTTGACCCCTGCATCGCAGTCCTCTTTCTTTTCACACAATCCCTTCTTCTATCTACACTACATTGTCATTTTCTAAGCAAACCAATACCTAATCATCCCAAAATCACATCTAATTCCACTCTCAAGACATCTAAATCTGAATCTACTTCATATCTTGAGCCATATTCTTCTATTAATCCAAATCTAATCTCTCGTAGACCCTTGAGTCATTTCAAACCTTCTCAATCCCAAAAATATTCATCATCAAACATCTTCTAAATATTCAACACTTATTTAGACATCTTCCATCTAATCAACCTACTATCATCGATTGAAAATGACCCACACCAATCTATTTCTTTCAAAATGAAGAAGCAATTAGAGAATTCATGGGGTTACATGATGACATTCCTCTAAAGGATCACGAGAAAGGATTCCCTTTTGACCTCGATGTGTCTGTGTATTGTGGGGAAGAGGTTGAGTCTTATGGCCGATAAACATAGGAAGAGCCTAAAATTTTCCAACTTGATCCTCCTCTTATCCTCCCATCATCTTTCCCATTACATGGTGAAATACATGGGTCTATCATTGATCCTTGACGATCTTCCCATCATCTTCTATCTATGGGCCACCTCCTAGTAGCCCATCATCTTCTATCTATGAGCCACCTCCTGATAGCCCATCATCTTCTATCTATGGGTCACCTCTTAGTAGCCCATTATCTTCTATCCTTGGGCCATGTCTTAGTATCCCTTCATCTTTTATTTACTAGACACATCTAAACAACATGTCGTCTTCTATTTATGGGACACCTCTAGGTATCCCTTCATCTTCTATCTATGGGACACCTCCGGTAGCCCATCATCTTCTATTATCAAGCCACCTCCTAGTCTGTCATCAATTATTGGGTCACCTCGTATCCCTTTTCCTTCAATCCTTGGACCATATCCTATTCTTCCATCATATCATCCCTCTATAAACAATTATGGAAAGTACACCATCATCCCTACCACTCCTATTATCAATCCCAAACATCTACTTTTTTTCTCCCATTTCTCGGATCAACAAAAACACACATTTATTTTTATGAAATACTAATTGTTTCTTCAATTTCAAATCAAAAATCTAAGGAGCTCCAAATCTCTAAAAAAATCCAACACTCACAAATCCAATTCACAAACATGATTCAAAAATACACACCAATGCCAACGCAAAGTATGGCTCAAAGTGCACAAATCTATAGAGAGGGAACTCAAGCTCCCCTACACAAAATTCATGTTGCAAGATAAGTCGCAGTCACTTATTGAGTATGAGCTCACAATGATCATCAAGGTTAGAGATAATATCACTCTTGATAAGCAAAAACTCTTAGTCCCTCATGAAATAAATTGCAAACATAATTGTTGGATCTATCACACGGAGTGACATTTTTGGTCAAAGCCTTATAATTCATCTTATCCTATTATTCCTACTCTATCATTCCTCCTATCTATCTACATATTCATCTTCTCGCTTCCAAGTTTTCCCTTCACAAAATCGTCAAAAAATTCAAAAATCCAAAAATCCGTCAAAAAATGAGAAAACCTTCAAACATTAAAAAAAATCAAAGGTACAAAGATCATACATTGCAATCAGACATTGCATGCACATGGATGTTCTTTCCTTTCTTCATATCCTCTACAAGTCACCCATTATCTTCATCCCCTCAATGATCTTTTGGTTAGTCTATTTGTGCTCATTATGTGACATTGATCTCTAATGTATCTATTTGACCTTGGTCTTTCGTCACCTTAGTAAATTAAATAACAAATGACCTCTTAGAGATCCTATCACTAGTATACATCTAATAAGCTTGTTACAAAGACCTTTTGGACGTATTTTTGATGATATCCAATGTCGTCATCACAATCACTTCCACCTCCTTCCATCTAACCATCGGTGGTTCTTAACCCTCATCAAAATAATCAAGAGAGCTGAAATAATTTTTAGAAAGCAAAAATCAAATAAAAAATCACACAAAAATCAAAAGTAAATCAATATATAACTCTCTCTTGGGGTATTTCCAATATCTCTATCAAGACTATGGATGACTAGCTAGCTTGAGAGAAATGTTGTGACTATAATTAGATACATCTCCACCAAGGCTATGGATGTCTGGCTGGAAACAGAGAAAATTGATGCGAGAAAATAATAAATAACCATATATTCATCTAGTCAAAGTTTGCAAAAAACTATTTCAACCTATCTCTACAAATTGAGGATCTCTCCTAGGCCCAAAATGGATTAAATTGCGATAATAGATCAAATGCACTATAAATTACCTTGATAAGAATTACTTCGCCTATGCTCGCATACAAACCTTATTCCATGTTGACAACACCTCTAACAATGATTCATGATCACAGAAACCACACACTTACTCATTTAGATCAATCTACCCTTCCTTTCTCCATTTTTTCTCTATTCCAAAACATTCAACTTTTGATTTTTAATCCTCCTTGTAGCTTCTCCACTTATATCCCATACTTAACCACTTCAAACTACTATTAGATCCATCAACAAATTACATTAAAAGGAATTCAAGCCTCAAACTTTACGTAAACTACCCTTTCATGCCCTTAAGTCCATGGCATTGCTTCTTCCATGCCCAGAGACTTCTAAAGCTACCCAAAACAAGATGTAATATTCAATATACATCTTTCAACATCCCTAAGGTGCATGCAAAATTCTAGCCTCTAACTCTTTTGACACCTCCTTTTATCCCACTTTTGGCTTGTCCTGACAGACCTAGTAACACAAGGCAGTCTTATATCAATTATAAATTTATTTGTATATGGTTTTAAGACACATCCTCCACCTTTCTAGACACACATTAATCCTTTCCTCCTTCCCCAAAAGTTTCAAGTTTTAACTCAAAATTTAAAACACACTTCCTTTGGAAAATGACCTACTTCTTTAGGTCTTTGATCGTATTACAAGATCCTGACAAGGATCAAGATTATATCCTTAACCCACCAATGAAAAATTAAATTTATTATTGAATATCCTTAAGGACTCCCTCAATATTATTTCTACAAAATTTTAGGACAAATTTCCACCTCTAAAGGTTTTTAACTCACGTTTAGTTTGAAAACCCTAGTTGGTGCGCAGTGAACCTGAGAAGCTTGTTTTTGCAATAACTTTCACTAGTATTTGATTTAGAGTTCTATATTTTGTCTATGGATCTATCCTATCATCTCACATGGGAATATTTTAGCAATGGCTCTTGAATTCTTTCTAAATTTCAACCCCACCTCCTTTCTTATCTAGTCTAAATTGTGCATGGATGGTTTCGTGGATGCAATACAATGGTTTCAACAAAAGGATGACCTATAACCTTTCCAAATGACCTTATCCCTATTTTCAAGGGTTTTCAAGTAAAAATCAACCACCTCTTTGAGTTTACCAAGCATTCATCTATGCTCAAACTATAACAGAGTATTCTTTATCCAACTACCAAATGAGGTTGGTCCTATGCAATGTCATCACTTTTAACAAGATTATTTACTCTTACTTGACTAATTGAGATTCAAACATGAAAAATATCATACATGCACTGATTCTTCTCTCATTCCAAACATTAAATAGTAATCATCACACACAATCCAAGCAATTGCATTCTTTTCTAGCATTTCTTAGTTTTATGTAACAAGTTTCATGCTTAGAACACAAAGATCTTTGGTTCATTATTCTATCACATTACCTATAAGAAATCTAATCACAAACTTCCATGCAAATGAAGAAAGTAACTTCAAGTTCATTAATGAAAAACTCGAATTAGTCAAAATAAAACAAATTACCATACAAAATAAAAGCTTAATATCCCTATCAATTGTGCTTCTTAAAAATTTACACTTCTTCCCTCATTCATTCCTCCTACTACGAGGAATGTCTTCTCACTCACTTACCAACTCCCATATATTCAAATTTCATCTTACATGTAACTCCTTCTAGAAGTGTAACTCCTTTTCTAAGATTCATGATTGTCATTTTGTGACTCTTGGGCTTCCCATATACCTTTTCACATATTATGACTATTTTTACAACTTTTAGACATGTCCCTAACTCTAATGACCTATGACACCCCATCTAGAAACTTTACTCACCCTCTCATTTATTACAATCATCTTGTACCTTCATGACAACCTTTACAATTTCAAATTCCCTTTTTGGAGGGAAATACACAAAGAGGAAGAATTCAAATTCCCAAACCTTAGTACTTTCTTGTAATGACTCACATGATCCCATTAGGACCTCTAAAGCTTTCCAACAACTCAAATTGACCCTATGAATAGGAAATTTCACCTTTGAAGGTTTTCTTATGGATGTTCCTACATTAACAATATACACTTTCCTTTAGCCCTCTATTCACCAATCAACTTTCCAAATCAATCATTCATACACATTAGCTAGTTTGTCCTCACTTATTGCCTATCAAATATTCACTTCAAGAGGTAATTAATTTCCATGTGCACACATTGGATCTCGATGAGCAACATGACTAGTATGTTACCAGTGTTGTTTGGACCTTGTTTAGACTCTTTCTTTAGTCCATGTCTTGTCTCACGATTTGTGCCTTTGGGTCATCACCTTTTCATTTCCAATCATCTAGTTACATTTTCCATATCCATCCATAGCATCCACACTTTTCTTTTGCTTCGTTCATAACATCCATGTATATAAGATTGCATTTTTACCATGTTTGATGGTTTTTTTCCTTTCTTTCAATAAACAATATTTAACTTCTTTCTATCATTTGTTTCTTAGCCATCTTGTACCGAGGGCATGCTCACTTCTTCTCAGCTCTTCATTGGCTTGAGTTCATCATCTTGTTGAACCTATCCCTTTTGGCCTTGATCTAGATTATCCTATTCTTGTATATATGCATAGGATTTTCCCTTGTATATTCTCACCCCTCACTAGAGGCATCTTGACATCTTCATTTTTCCTATACATGGCTTGAAAAACTTTCAAAAAACCCTAAAATTTTCAAAAAATCCTAGAAAATCCAAAAACATTGGTAAATCCTCCAAAATCCAAAAATATTCAAAACATTCAAAAATCCAAAACATTGGTAAAAGATTCAAAATTCAAAACCATTCAAAACATTCAAAATCCAAAAACATTGGTAAAAATCAAAATCCCAAACATTCGAAAATCAAAATCTTAAATAGAAAAAAATCAAAAACACTAAAAATCAAAAATTGTACTACAAAACCATCCTACTTCAATGTTTGCTTATCCTAGTGCACAACATGTGAATCAGCTTGTGATCTTCCTTTGTCAATAAAGCTATTTTGTTTTATGTGTATGTCTTCCCGACATATATCATTGTTTGGGGCAGTTTCATAGTGCATGTTGCTTTTCATGGGACTTTTATGTCCTCCATCTATTCCCTTGCATGTATCCTTACTTGGGGCATCATTTTAACCCTTGTTGTATAACTCAAACATTTAGAACTAAAGCTAGATAAAAAAAACATTGGTACAACTTTCTTGAATGTTTTTGTTTGAGTATGTTTGTTTTTGCTTGTTTGTTTGTTGGTCTACTTGTTTATTTACTTTCTCATACTTTGCATTGCTTTATGTATTTTGCTTTGAGTCAGTCCTTTAGAAATGAACAAAAATCAATATTATGGCTCTTCATGTCATTTTACCCTTTTGTTGTATGCTTATATCAAATAAAAAGGTACTTCCGAGCCAAGATGGTACATATGTTATGTCATAATCTTCCCATCCTGTCATTTATCTTATCTTCTATTCTAACTAATTTTCTACCCATCATTTTCTAATTCTTCTACCTTTCCATCTCGATACATGGTTATCCCAAAGAACTCGTCTCTTCCCTCACCCCCTCCTTGCTTCTTCCACTTGAGGCATGGGCTCCTACTCATTCAATCAAATCGAACAATGACCAACCAAGCCAAGTTCAAATCCCTTCCATCACTATGACCTTTTATTTTACAGGATCTGTTAATAAAATCATATCTTAGAATCGACAACAATGACCATGCGACATTACCAATAAAAGAGTTCGTATTGGTATTATACAAAGATCATTTCTCGCATCTCCTCCATACTATCATATTTGGTATACCACCAACCTGTCTCACCACCACGATGGGATTTTTACTCGTGCGTCGTGGTATTTTCTCTTCTTCTTTTCGAGCATCAATCAACCTCTTCTATCACCCCATCGACACTTGAGGGGGCATCATCCATCCTACTATTTTTTCTTCTACTCCTTCAAATTATCTAAAATTATCTACTATCTTTGAAATGGCGTCACTTGTGCTACACCACATCAAAGAGGGGAAAATGTAGACACCTAAATCTGACTATGCAATTTTAATACTAAAATTGCACTAATTATCCTCTTTCCCATCATTTCATTATAATTAGTAGTTTTCTACTAATTATCTAACATTCCCCTTCATCTTGGTTAATTAACAACACTTTGTTAATTAACTAGTCTCATCCCTCATCCTAGATGCCAATTAACAACACTTCGTTAGTTATAATCCTCTTTTAATTAATTAATTAACAATTATTAATTATTTTCCTTTTAATACTTTATTTAATAAATAAACCTCTTATTGGTTAAATCCCCTTTCAAAACCTTCGATTCTACTAATCTCCCATTGAATCGTCTCTAAATAGCTTCTATAAGCTTAATTTGGCCTATTAATTAATCCTAGCTAATTAATTAAATCACCACCAACTCCCATGAGTTGTTAATCTCTAATTAATCTCTTATAATCATAATTATCCCTTTCTAATTCTACATTCCCTTTATCCCACATTCACTAGGTTACAAGCTTCTCCTAAACTGGAAAGACATATAAAGAACCTAGTATACCATGTTCAACTTACACTATGTCCTTATAAGACATTTACACTTGATAAGAGAATTTTCATGTTATTGGAAAGATTTGTTCAAACCCCTTTCTACTTGGCCAAGAGTAGTAAGAGATAACCAAAAATTGAAACCAAGCCATATTGGTGAGATCTCTTCCTCTTCCTTGAAGAAATTCCTTGATCGTGCATGGTTGCATTCAGTTCACAAAGGAAATACCTACAATTTAAAAGCACATCCAACAATCAAAGGAGGTTTACATTTGATGTTTGATTTAATGTTTTATGCATAATTAGTTAAACTTTCCTTTATGTTTTATCATGATGTTTTTGTTTAGATTAGATTAAGCTAGAATCTACTTGGTGTTAGGTTCATTCCATGGCTTAGTGTTAATCTAATACATGCATACATTCATTACATGATATTTGCCTACTTTTTCTTGATTTGGAGCAATAAATTTCTTCTCTTAGTGAGCTCGTACCTTCACCTATTCCCACCATGTGCCTACTACAGAAATTGATACTAGTGTTATGAATGATCTACCTTCTAATTCTAGTCAAGATAAGGTCTTAGATGGCGGCAATAATTTTTATCATTCTACTACTAAATACATTGCACCTTTGAGGTATTAGGTCAGCAACATGATATTTTTCTTATCCTACTCAATAAGTGTCTAATTTTATTACCATCTAATCATCATCTTCTTCCTCTTCAACTTAAGCATGAAACAAGGCAAACTTTTTGTAATTATCATGACATTAATGGATATAATGAAAATGATTGGTATGTGTTAGATCACAAGCTCAAACTACTAGAATAAAAGGGCACCATTTCCTTTAATACATTGTATTATAATTGTATGTATGCTAAACTAACTAAGCTAATTAAATGAAACTAACACCAAGTAGTCTCAAAACAAAGCTAGTCTACCATTAACATCAAGATAAAAGCTTAAAGGAAATAACTAATCTAATGCATAAACATGAATGAAACATCTAATGCTAAGCCATTCCTACTCTTGAAATGTATGATTGTTATTAAGTATTTTCCTATTTAGATCATAAGCAATCAAATTGTATGTTTCTCCAAAGCGAGGAAAGGATCTCGCCAAGAAATGGCTACAATGTCATGTTTGGATCTTCCTTTACTACTCAACTATGAGATAATGGATGCAAGAGATGAAGAAGCTATTCCAACAATGGAGAATGCTCTTATCAATATGCTTATAGTAATCACTAGAAAAAGTGTGGTGTAGGTGTGAAAGAAGGTAGGAGGGTCCTTTATATAGCTTTCCAATTTGGGAGAAGCTTGCAAACTAGTGCATGTGGGATAAAGGAGAATTAGAAAGGATAAACTTGATTAGAGGAATTAACAAGTGATTAGCAACTCATGGGAGTTGGAGATGATTTAATTAATCAACTAGGATTAATTAATAGGCTATAATAAGCTTAGAAAGCTAATTAGAGATGATTTAGAGGAAATAGGTAGGATTAGAATGATTTAAAATGGGGATTTAACCAATAAGAGGGTTTATTGATTAAATACAATTTTAAATGTTAGTTAATTAGTGGTAAATCACTAATTATAATGGAAATGATTAGAATGAGGGTAATTAGTACAATTTTGGTATTTAAAAATGTGTAGGTGGATTTTCGGTGTCTACATTTGCCACTCTTTGGGGTGGCGTAAGCAATGCTACTTCAAAGATAGTAGATAATTATAAACATTTAAATTTTGAAGGAATGGAAGAAAAATAAATGGAATGAAGGATTCTACCTTGAGTGTCGATGCGGTGATGAAAGAGGTCGATCGATGATCGAAAAGATGAAGGAAATGGATGGAAGAAACAAGGAGGGGGAGGGGGTAAATATAATCCTTATTTCCCAGGTGGGTTTGAAGGGAAAATGTGATGGAAGAAAATTATAATGAAGAAAATGATAATGAAGAAGAGTGAATATGAAGAGAATGGAGATAGCTTTCATCCATTTTAGCTCAAGAGTAACTTTGTTTCATCATTTTGCTCTATGATCTACATCATCAGCTCTTTATTTAGATATATACATGCAAAGAGTGACTCAAAGCAACATACATAACGTAATGCTTTACGAGAAAGTAAATAAGTAGACCAATAAAGAAACAAGCACAAATAAATGTACTCAAATAAACAACATTCAAGACAGTTGTACCAATGTTTTTGTTATCAAGCTTCAGTTCCCAAATGTTTGAGTTAACGACAAGGGTTAAAAATGGCACCCCAAGCAAGGATACATGCGAGGTGAATAAATGGAGGACATAAAAGTCCCATGAAAAAGTAATTGTGCACTATGAAACTGCCCCAAACAATCTTGTGTAAGGGAATACAAACATAGCAAGCAAAACAACTTTTTTAATGGAGAGAGATCAAAATGATCCGCAAGTCGCGCACAAGAATAGACAAGAACCAAAGAAAGATGTTTTATAGGACAATTTTGATGTTTGAGGACGTGTTGTCTAATAAATGATTCAAATGTGTAAATGTTGTGTTTACCCATTTTGTGAATTTTTTTAATGTTTAGGGTTTTGTAAATTTTACCATTTTTTGGATTTTGTGAATTTTACTTGATTTTTAATAATTTTTGACGGTTTTTTGAAATTTTAGGAAGAATATAATGTAGAAGAATGACGATGTTGTGGTATATCGCCAAAAATCATTGGGAAGCAAAAATATGCCCCAAGTAGAAGAAAAGGTCACCGAGAAGCAAAAATATGCCCTAGCGTAGCGAAAACAATAGAAAAATGACCATTTAATAAAAATAATCATCACGACGAACACCAACACATGGCGGGAAGAATATAGAAGAACACGTTAGTCATACGGCCCTGGGAGGTGAGAAAAATGAAGAATTAGGGCTTGGAGGGTATAAATAGCAGGGTGGGAGGGGTAAAATCCATCGCGATCAAGTTATTGCTATTAGACCCTATTGAGTTTTGAGAGTTTTTACTCTTAAGTTGTGAGAGAGATGGCACAAATTCTGAGATGTAGACACCACGTTGATCGATTCTATGAGTTTGGGAGGCTTCCTAGAGACGGTCCCTGGTAAGAAAAACAAAAAATATATATTTTTGAGTGCATTTATTATGTTTTCAAGCTACGAGAAGTTGGTGGGTTAGTGCTAGCGCATGCCTTTGGGTGCGCTAGCATTAGACATCACACGCTAGTGTTAAGGGTCAAGCGCTAGTTTTAAAACTAGTGCGCTAGTGAAACACTAGGTTTTAGGTTGGGTTAGGAATGCGCTAGTGTGATTATGAGCACACGAGCGTGAAAAGACATGCGTTAACATAAGCTTACGCAATTGAAAAAATGAGTGCGTTAGCATTAAAAGGCATGCGCTAATGTTGGTTTGTCTAGTGCAAAACCTATCTCTTAAAATCTTTGTAGAGGAATGTGGAAGATGTTTAGATGAGATTATGAATGATTATAAGAATGTAGGAGTAATTAGAACACCTTAGGAAGATGTTATGAGAAGAAATGATGTTAATGGTTTATCTTAGGTAATTTTCTAGGAGAGATTACTCAATTTAGATGTGTGCGAGCAGTATGGATGCCTTCGATCATACGAGTAGACCTTCTCCCACCGTAAGTAGTAAGGGTTGATTATTGTGCTACATGCGACAAGTTTATCATATATTACAGAGATGCCACATATCATGTTGGACCATAGCCTTCGAATGCCTTGGCTTGGCAGAGAGATTGCATAGTGAGAGCTAGATATTTAGACTTCCTACTTTGCTAAGATGACCGTGACCACCGGAGGACGTGTATCGGATCCTTATAATTCCCATTCGGGAAGCTTAGTGACATATGACGGGCACCGGCAGGTTCTGGATCACATATGGGATCTATTTTAGCTACAAGATATTCCTCGACTAGGCATGGCAAAGTGCATTTGTACAATTGTTTTGATGATCATTGGATTTCATGCATAGGTGTGTTGATCTTGATGCATGACATAAACCATTTGATAAACAATGATAGGTGTCAACTTAGACCCTTCCTAGTTGACCTTGATCTTTCGAGGGCATCTCCCACTCTATGCAAGTGCTTTAGTTTCAAAGTCAATTACTTTCACTTCCTCATTATTCTCAATTACTTATATTGTGTATATGATATATTTTACACTAATAAGACTAACACATGTTTCTTGTTCAATGTTAGCTTATCTAACTTTATGTGTCTTTTGGCTATTATTTGCTAATATTTTTGCTTCCTTGATTACATCCATGTATGTGGCCTATGGCCTTTACCATGCTTGTTTTGTGACACTTTTTGTGTCCAATGTTTGTGGCTTTATGCCTTTTATGTATGTGATATTTTTGTGTACTTATATGTGTGATTACTTGTATACTTGCCTCTTTGTATGCAACATATGCACCTTCACTTTGATTAGATTGTTACACTTTTTTGTTCCATGTTTGCAACTCCATTCCTTAATATGACTCTTTTACATAACAAAGTTGATTATGTACATGTATGTTGGATTAATTAGTTACTTATATAATTACATACTATTATAATGATTGTTACTCATTGTTTATTTCTTATTATTATCTTTGTACATCACGGTCTCCACCATGTGCACCCCTTACATGAACATGATCCCAATAGTGGCCACCCAAGATAGCCTTCCATGTGATCCAATACATACTATTAGACTTATTTGAAATGGGTAGACATCATTTCTTTTAAGTCTCACACTTTATTGACATATTTGATGCACCTCAAAGGAGGGGGCATTCATTGGCATATATTACACACATATCGATAGCACAAATAAAGTTCAACACTTAGATACAAAATTATGTAGGAATTGATCCTAAAAATAGATACATATACAAAATAAGAACATGATTGATACTAATATAGAATCCTCCACTAAAGATGAAACCATGTTATAATATGGTCCAAGATGGACGTTTTTGTCCCCGAGGTAGATTTACATAAATTTTTAGCATTTTTATGTTCTTACAAATAGTTACACGTTTAAGTGCAGATTCAAAGACATGTGACATTTTTAAAAACATATTTCACCATAGAATATAGGGGATGTGAGTTGTAGTCTCTATTTACCTCTTGCTTCGTCAATCAACCCCAAGCGCGTCGGCACATCATCCAGACTAGTTTGGAAGCTCACCCAAGGTGCGCGCAGGCACCGAGCCCCTCCTTTATGTGAGCTTTGTGAGAATGTTCTTCCTTAATAAGGGGGTTTGCACAAATAGAGAATGAACACACCCATTCTTGAGAACCAGATTTAAGCACTAACTCCTAATCTAATGCACCAGAACATATGATAACATGATCATACTACAATGGAAGTAGAACTAAATCACGATTATCATCAAGAAAACCAGTAATACACCCATGAACATAAAATAAATGTATAGATCAAGATCCATCACATAAATGCTCTAGAATCACTTCATTATATTCATTAGTCAAAGTACAGTAGCCAAGATTACATCAAAAGAGTTCCATGTATGAAGGTATTTATAGTAGCAGAGCTTGACACATTATAGAGCTTGCCATCACACATTTCACATTTTTACTAACTCTCTCCCTCTTTTTCTCTCATACTCACACACACTCATTCCTCTTTATATGTCTCGTCAAACCATACATAAGAGGAACTCTCAAGGAATCTCCTCTTAACCGCTCATCATTACATGAGAAATCCTGAAGGAATCTTTCATGATTGCCCTACCACTACCCAAGAACATGCCAAATGTCATCATGTGTTTCCTCAATTGAGTATCCCTTAGCATGCAAGTGTCAGCTAATCCATAACAAAATCGACTCCTTATACTTTCATGATAACCATATTGATGCTTTGGAATATCCTTTTCTTGAGTTGTAAGTCTTCATAGCTTATCCATATATGTATTTGGTCACTTTTTCATTTGTTCCCTAAACGTGTCCTTTCCTGTTGTCCAAAACTCACTAAGTCTCGAATCCATCCTGCCTTTGCACATCTCCAAGAACTACTTCTGTACGTGCCTTCACTCCTGCTTCCATGCACCACCAAGCATCGTGCCTTAGGTACTTAGTTAATTTAGGGGTCTAACATCACCCCACACTAATCTGATTATCGCCCCAACAATACTTTGCAGCTTCCCAAACAAAGTCTTAACGACTAAAATCTACTAAGGTAAGAATGTTGTGTAACTATAAGTTTTACCTGATCACCAACTTGTGGCAATTCATGGGGGATGTGCCACTCATTCTCAAATGCTTTATGTAACCGTTCAAACCACATGTTCATCCGAGCCTTGTAGGTGCTCAAGATGGTCCCATCACAAGTGAACTTCGCAAATTGAACTGCAGGGATGAGTGTGTCGGTGGGTGAACCCATATGTTCCCATTTGGCCCATCTGGGACACCAATATCCCATAATACGATCAATAGAAGTATGGAGCCCCATGTGATTTTTTCTCCTACCTCATTTTGCACTCATGCTTCTTCAACAATGTCATTTGCGATAAACTTTACAAAATTATAATGTGCCCTTTTTGCCACTTTGTAGGCCACATACAAGAACCTCCTATTGATGTTTGTCCACCTCTCTGATGCGCCCAATTTGTAACTAATGAGTCGGGAGGTGACTCTCAATGTTGGGTCTAGGAGATCCGCAATCACTTGTGCCCTTCCTCCCTTCTCATAGTTCAATTTCTTTGTTAGCTCCTCAATCTTTACAGTGGCACATAAATCAAGTGCCATGTCCTCGTTAGTGTTCCGCAGGCCTATAACTATCTTAATCAAGTGGCATGTAATCCTCATCCTTCTTCCCGTGAAGTAGAAGAAGTCCTCATGCACCCGTGACATAAACCACTAAACAAAAGGGTGAGTTTTACAAAGAACGAAAGCTCCCATAGCTGCAAGACTCCAGTCTTCTATAATTCTTGTTGTATCGAGTCGTCAACCTTAGGGTTTTCGAGCTCGTCCATTATTGGAGTGTCTAAAACTAATTCTACCTACATCATCTTTTCATTGTCACTTGTCATGTGGTTGTATTCATTGATCTTACACTTGTATAACTTCAAACTCCACTTTTCTACCTTGATAACCCCGGGGTACTGCATTTCAAGTAAATCTCCACGGGATCCTCCTTCTCCACCACCGGTCTCTTTGTTCAAGATTTCTTGGGTGCCATCTTCTTTCTTCTTTCTTCTCGTGCCCTAGGTGCTTTGAACCTCTCCTTTACCTACCCAAACTCGACGACTTCTCTGCTTTCTCTCTCACACAACCCCTTTCCTACTGCTATGTTGTCTTCTTTCCTCCTTACAACACCCCAAGACTACACTACAACTTACACAATTCCACTGGTTCATGATAAGTACCTCGCTTCACTCTTCTTCACAAAACCCTCGTCATACTTCAAGCTCGGGAGCACAAAATGACTACTCTTACCTCCTATTTATACTTTTTCAATGCCTTATAGTTCCTCCAACCATGTGTCTTAACGTCACTTTTTAATAGAGCACTTTATTTCACTTAAATCAACTTCCGTGACTTCCCTCATGCATCACAACTATAACCTTCTGGCACTTCCAACACTACTTAACTACCACAGACCTCCTTCATGTGCATTACCATGCCAAAGTACATAACCTCTACGTTGTCCACTAAGTAGTTCCCAAGGTGTTGCCTACCTTATGTTGTATTGCACAATCTTTCCCTTCTTGTGGTCTTTAAACATTTCTCGACACACCTTTATAACCACATGAATTCAAACACCTTAACCATCATTTCGCTCATTCTTCTACCTTTGCGCTAATCATTCCCATCAGTCCATTGTTTGAAATAATTTTTCAAACATATTCAACATATCTACTACTTCACCCCACACAAAAATGTATGCACGGTCCTCTACGCATATAATCTCTTATAATGTAATTAGCTACTGAGCACACCAACACACAACGCAAAACCCAAAAAATGACGACAAAGGAAACAACCAAAAGGGAAAAGCATTAAAGGAAACCTAATCTAATTGGAAATACTACCTTATTTTTAAACACACAGAAGCCTTATTTATAGTAGGGCTTCAACCTACTCCCATTGAAATATCCTGGCAACCTTGTCTCATCCAGCACTTACAACTAGCACGCGCCTGAATCAAGGATGTAAGATATAATATACGTCCCTAAGCAATGGACTTTGAGTTTCCTAAGATGACATAGAAACTTAGAGTCATAAGTAAAACCATCTGCCCAACCTCAAATTATTTATTCTTAATGTGACGATCATGTCATTTTTTTGTCTCACCTTCTCAGTCTTCTGACTCCACCTAGCAAGTGATCACCTTTCATCTAATTGCATTAACTTATCCATGTGTTCTCTTATAATGCTTGCTCATCATCCAATCCTCCTATGCATGTAATACGCAAAGAGGGTAACATAAATTCTATTAGTAAAATAGCTTTCGTGCCAAACACCAATTGAAATGGTGTGGCCTTGTTCAATCTCTTGTAGGTTGTCATATATGCCCATAGTACGGCATGAGACTTTGTCATCCCAATCTTGTCTCCCAACATCACAAATCTTAGTCAATGTGTGACTTAGTATCTTGTTAAATGCCTCAATGGTTCCATTAGCCTGAGGGTGATAAGGGGTAGTCTTGTGATGAGCCACCATGAACTCTACCAACAAAATCCTGACTGTCTCATTCAAAAATGTGTACCCCTGTCACTAGTCAAGCTCAACAGACACCCATACCTATTGATTATATTTTCCCACAAGAATCTTTTTGTTGTGGTTGTTGTGCAATCCTTCGTAGGTGTTACCTTCTCCCACCATGTTAAGTAATCAGTATAAGTAATGATATAGCATGAACCAGTCCTTTATGTGGTAGGTGAAATATCCCCTACAAAATCAACCACCCACTTCTCAAATGGTTTAACGCTATTTATCGGCCTCAAGGGCATTTCAACTCTTCTTCCTAGCTTGCCAAGGTGCTGGCAATGATCACAGGCCTTGCAAAACTCGATATAATCCTAGTAAATGCTTTCCCACCGATACCTACTAGTAAACTCTTTTGCGCGGTGGCATTTCCTGCATAGTGCCCTCTTGCAATTCCACCATGTACTTCCTCCATGATTACAGTGTGCTCATGCTCTAATACACATTGACACAAGATCTCATCATGACCTAACTTGTATAAGTCTCCACCAATTAACATGTAGGGCGTCGTGTATAGCTAATTGTTTTCTCTCCAAAGTCTTCATTCCTTCCAGTACCATACATGTTTTGAGAAACACAACAATATCCTCTAATTCAGAGGGTGCACACTGCAATCTAAACAATTATGCATTTGGCATTGTATCCTCAAAGATATGCACGTCCTCCCCTGAGTCGATCCTTGATAAATGGTCAGGTCCCAAATTACTCTTACCTAGTTTCACAACAACCGTAAACTCAAACTCTTGAAATAATAGGACCCACTGCATATGTGCCCTTGTAAAATGAGCTTGTTTACCAAGTACTTAAATGCCATGTGGTCCATGTAGAATATAAAGGGTGTTCCAGAGATACTACCTAAATTTGTGCTGGTGTGTAGTATCATCAATAATGCCTCACAGCTCGGTAGTAGTATAGTTCTACTCTTTGCTGGTGTCAACTTCATGCTTGCAAAACAAAGAGGGTGATCAACAATCCCTCACCAAAGTCAGTGCCAACACTGATCCAATTTCCATCCCTGAGGCATCAACATCTACATGGAATGGCTTATCCCAGGAAGAAAAGTGTAATATGGGCGCAGTGATAAGCCTCTTCTTCAATATATCAAATGACATATGTTTTTGCACTCTCCCCAATGAAATGTACTTTTGTGCCCCAACAATCCCTCCAATGACGTGACAATCTTGCATATCCCTTAATAAATTTTTGATAGTACCCCATATGCCCAAGGAATCGCACATCACACTCTAGCTGGTAGGTTCCCCCAATCCCACAATAATGGACAACTTTGGCAGGATCCACCAACAAGCCTTCCTTACATATGATATGCCCCAACAAGGTTCCAAAAGGAGTAGCGAAAACACATTTCTTAATGTTGAGAGATATACTCAATTGTCGGCATCTCTCAAATATCAACCACGTATTGTCGCAATGGTCTTTTACTAGCCCATAAATCATCCAATAATCAAGGTAGACTTGAAAAAACTTATTGATAAAGTCCTAAAACACCTTAACCACAATGCGCAAAAATATAGCAGGTGCGTTCTTCAATCCAAAATGCATGATCGTGTAGGCAAAATTTCCCCACTCAGTGGTGAAGGTTGTCTTTTCTTAGTCCTCCTTCGCAATTCTAACCTGATGATATCCTGAGAAGCCATCCGTGAAAGAATATGTCACGTGCATAGCTACTCCTTCGAGGATCTCCTCAGTGAAGGGGATTGGAAAAGGGTCAATGACACATATCGCATTCAAATCCATATAATCAACGCAAATCCTTATCCTCCCATCCTTCTTAATGTTGATGACCATTGAACTTATCCATTCTGATTCCTCAACAACCTTAATGATGCCTGATGTGATCATCTTGTCAATCTCCTCCTTGACCTTGACATGCAGATTGATTCATTCGGTATGGTCTCTTCCGAATTGGGCATGTGCCCTCCTTTAGTTTGATCTACATCTCTCTTAAAGAGTGGTGAACTCCCTTAAGCTCATGGTACCCACACGGAAACAAATCTTGAAATTCATGCAACATATCAATAATCTTTGAAACCTCCCTTTCTAACTAGTAATCCCCAATAGTAGCCTCCTTAGGTTCCATATCCAAGCCAATGTTTTTTTAATTATTAAGGGCAAATAGTTTTGAAGGGAATATACCACGTGCATGCAAAAGGGCTCAAAAGCTAGATAGCACACATACCCAGAGAAATGGTTAACATCCAAGAAGGGAAAAACAACCAACCATAAGAGGGCTCATCAACCGAGATAAAACAACAAATTAGAAGAAAGGATCCGGGCGTCAATGATCCAAAAAGTAGCGAGAAGAGATCAAAAAGCAAACAAAATATATCCATCATATAATATCTTCTCCAAAAATAGCTCCGAACAACATGCCTCTATCAAGACTTGGCGACCCAAAAAGACATCACGGACTGCCTGTTATTGATAGCCTCCAAATCTTGGTTTTGATAGCTGTTCCTCAAACATAAAGAATCTAATGGCTATGGCCTACAGAGAAGAGTCTTTCAGATCCACTCGAGCAATTGCTATATACCTTTTCTCTTTGGGGCCCCAAATGTCTTCATTAATCCCACTTAAATGCATACACTATGAACATGGTGAAACATTTTTGTCATGAAATTATAAATACTTTTAAGAGCATATAGTATGCAAAGATTGCGACTTTTGCATTTCCCATTCTACCATCCAAAGAAGCAAATAATACTTCAGCAATAACCCCCTCCTCATCATCACTTTGTAGTATTCCTTTTCCCTTAGCTTTTTCCATATTTTTGATAACCCCTTTGAGTTCTTGTATTTCCTTTTCCATCCTGTCCACTCTGACCATCAAATCCTCCTCCTTAGGTTCCTCCATCGGTTGGCTGATATGCAGGAGGTTCTCAGCAAGCTCTAGGTCTTTGTGACTTCTGAGAACCCGCTGAGAAGAAGGGATCTTAGTTTTATGCCCTTTCTTTTCTTGCTAGAAGCAGCCATTTCAATCTTCCTTTCTAGCGGGGGAATGAAGGTGGTGTGAGCAGGGGGAGGTATGGAGGAAGAGGGTGGAGCAGGATTCACATGGGGACAGTTTGAACAAAATGTACGCCGGATAAGCGAACATTAGCCCTTGATGCGAGAGGATAGCCTTAAATGGCTCTATACTTCCCTAAATTTCTCCAAGAGTTTATCAAGTAGTGAGGGAAGATGATGGTTATATTTCTACAAAAGTGGTTAAGAAATATCAAATGCTTTTGAGGTATAGTAACAAATCTTCCTTCAAGAGTTACATACCTAACAACCATCCTGGCTAGCTCAGCAAAAGGCTCAGGAATCGAAGCCACCTTGATGCCACGTAGTCACAAACTCAAGATTCTCCCCATCGTCCAGGAATTTCTTAGTCTCCACCTCCCTATCTACCTTCTTATTGAAGAATTTGGTGCCATCAAGACTGAGTCCCATGATCTGGGTGATGAGCTCCTCCATGATCTCAACCTCCATGTTGTTGTATTTAACAACCCGATTCTTCCATCCCTGTGCGAATCTAATAGAAATATCTTGATCAAAACCTTGAATCCTTTCTATCAAATTTTCCAGACCCCCAATTTGAAGGTAGTTCCAGAGCACGCATCCTCTTTCCACGCTGGATTGTGGGTGGGTTCTGTTTTGCATGGCGGACCCCCCATTTTTCCACTATTTTTGTTCTCAATGGTAAAGATGTTAGCACTATGCGGGGTAGGCTGAACTTTGTTTTTGAATCTTTCCCTTCCGTGAAAGAAGATGTAATTATTAGACCATACTTGTAATTAGTGTCCCACTCCTTGGCTTTCTTTCTATGCCAAGAAATGATGACTGTCCAGTTCGCACAAATCCCATCAATCATACAAATCTTATATGATGTCATCATTCTGTACTTGAGAATCCACACATTAGCATCCACATTACAGCCGTTAGTGATGATTTTCTCGGCCATGTAGATCATTGATTATGTCTTTATTGACTTGAGTGGGCAGAACGTCCCCCCTTAGCCAAGTTTGAAAAGTATTGGTAACACCAAGGTTTGCCAAACCATCTGCGACCATATCCAAGCCAATGTTAACCTTATTAGTTTTCAGGAGTTCATGGTATGTGCACGCTTTCTTATTAGCACTATCCATTACCTCGCTTGTATCCACACTATGGTTAACATCCAAGTTGTCCACTTCTTCACCATCGATCACATAGACCAACTTCCCTTTCTCTTTTTCCATGTAAGCGCGCTCAAGTTGTATTTCCTCTGCTCTTCCTCATCAAAGCATGCTTCCAAGTCAAGTTCTCCCAATAACTCTAGTATTCTATCCTCCACCATGGCACTATGCCCCATAGTTAGGCACTTAACAACCTGCAACACCTCATGCACCGATGGCTTTATACTTCGATACTCAAAGGTTTGAATCAAGTCATCTTCAACTCATGCCGCTTCCCATCTAATGGCGTAGTTCGAATGAATGTAAAATGTGTGCACACAACCTTGTAAGGTGGAATAAAGCTTATGCCCCATAAAGATGGAGGCAAGGCTTCAGCGCCTTCCATTTAGGCATTCTCACATGCATGGATGTTAAACGATGAGTTCCTTCCCATGATAGTCTTGTATAACAGTAGGTTCATTGCTTCGAAGAAACCTAACAAATAACGTGATTCTCACCTCGCACCACTCTAGAAGATTATCATGATGGGTCACCCACCAACATGCCACAGTCCTAAGCAAAGTATAGCTAAGCATACTTCTCCTTTCGATCTCACATCTCCACTTGGGTCTCCATTGCTCGCAGGAAAACATCAGGGTTGGCTCCCCAATGTAACTTGGCAACTATTTTCCTCCTAGGCACTGGTGATCCTGCCTTTATTACTCTTGTCACAAAGCCTCTTAACTTGTTTTGACTAACTCATATGTCTCATGCACCCAATTTTCACATGCCACACTAGTGGTATCACTTACAGATTGAGCATCTTCCCACTGAATAACTCTTGTTGGATGCACAACCTCAGGGTCTTTGATAGTGCGCACATAGATTTTGTCTAGGTCTCCTTCTCCTAAGGGTTCAATATAGGGTTTGACTTTCCATTTGTCAAAGGGATGATAACATGTTCCTCCTTGTTCTCAAAACTTATATATCCCTTATTGAAATGTAATTCAACATTGTTCTTATAGCACTAGGGGTGCCCAAGTAACGTTGGAAAGTTGTCCACCTCAACAAGCGCCAAGACTTCAAAGTCTCCAATGAATTTCACCCCTTGGATAGTGATAACAACATCCTTCAAAACACCAATGGGCATTTCCTTTGTCTTGTTAGCCATATACAACACATTTGAGGATGGTTGTAATGGGGGCCTTCCCATTTGATTCCATGTATCTAAAGTGAGAACATTAACTTCCATGCTCATGTCAATTAGAATATTGCTCAAGAGCCACCCATCAACTATTACATTTAAGGTAATCTCCTTATCATAGTCAATGTTGTGTGGGGGAAGGTTAGTGTGTAAAACCTATCGCTTGTGCTCTCTCCCATATCCATTCTTCCTACAAATGGATATATTCTCTTACCTCAGCATTTTCCATTCTCCTAGCATCCATTTCTTCTTGGATGATATTCCCTTGCCTCTAACATTTCGCATACCTTTAGGCATTAATCTCACGTCTACATATGCTTTGAATCACATCCATGGTTTCCTGATAGACTTCTTTCTAATGAGCAGGGTTTGGATACTTCCCATGCACCACCTCTTCTCTAGTAACCAATAGTCTCTTCTTTGGTATCTCTTTCACACGCGCAACCTCAACTCACATTATCACCAATATAGGTTCCAACTCTGACTCATGTGCCACCCTTGGCATCCACTGCGAGTCGGCTTTCTTCACGCTTACCATCCTAACACCTTTGTCCTTTTATTGTTGTTGGATCATGTGTTCAAATAATTGGCACTCCTCATACTTTTGCTTCTTTCCACACCAAGAGCATTGTAATAGATCAAGGCATTCACGTTTATAGTGTTCCGTAGACCCATAATTGTAACAAGTTCCACTTGAGAAGTTACTTCTTCCACCTCTCGTGGTTTCCATGACCTCTAAATCCTCCATAAAATCCTCTTCTGTGACTCCCCCATTCAAGTGCCCCTTCATAATGATGGCCTCATCCTTGGAATTGCTTGCAATCTTGACTGGTCTTGTGCACACCAGTATCAATGACATCATGTATTTGGTTAATCAATATACAATCCTTGGTGTCATGCGTAGAAGAGTGTAGATTTTTGTAATAACAAGACACATTCTTACGGATCACATGCTACAACAACGAACACCTACTTGCATCATGATATCCGTGGAAAATCTGATAGCCCACCATTATGTCATGAAACCAACCTTCTCGGACAATTTTCCTTTATATGACCCTCTACTTCACAATCCATACACCATAACCCGTTCTGAAGTCTCATGAGCCGAAGTTCACAAATAATTTCTCCAGCTACTTTGTCATTACAACAATTTGGGCTTTTAGGAATGAACTAATTCTTGTATCAACACTTCTTACTACCTTAGTGTGCAAGGCAACCTCCAAGGCCTCGCGCAGATATATGAAAGCACCCTCCTGAATGGTGTGATCAATCCTCCGACGAACCACTAAGCATGCTACGAAGGGTGAATGTCATAAGATAACTTGGATAGGAGAGTCTTAAAATGTGTGTCATACTCCCACACACTCTCCACCATTCCTTGTTGAATCTCCTTCAACACGCTTTGATGCTTTTCTGTTCAAACTCATTTATGTGGAACTCCGTCAAAAAGGCATTATGTAGCGCAATGTAATCCACCACTATCTAGTGTGGGTCATACTTTTTATACCATCCATACGCGCGTCCTTGCAATGTGGTTGTAAACTTACTTTTTTGTGTGGGGCAATGATTCCCTTTGCACACCATAGTAACTCACACTTGTGTACATGTTCTGTGACATCCTCAACGCCCTTGTAATCAGGTAAGTGGAGTGATATCTCATAAAACACTTGTTGATGGTGTTGTGGACCTTATCTCGCCAAATCCAGGGACCTTGATTCCCTCCGATGTTGCCTCCACCACTAGACCCACTAGATCCACTAGTGCCAACTCCTCCAAATCCACCAGATCCTCCTCCTATCGTAGGTAAGGGGCCTAATGCGTTGCGCCCTATGAGCCCACCGTCGCACTAAGCTGTGCACCAATAGTCTGTCATACCGAACCACTTCCAGATGTGTTTCCCATGCTGCTCCTAGACGTGATACTTAAACCTTGTGATCCCACACCTTACCCAAATGTTGTGCCAAAAAAATAACCCCAAACACAAGAAATGACTATGCAGCCATAGATGTACCAAATGAAAAATTATACCTCTTAGGTGTCACTTGACTACTAATACCGATACCAATTAGATTATCAAAACTTATCTCAGAACTAGAAAACTAAGCGTAAGGGTCTAGTCACCATGTGGGTTAAGATGCACGCCTATAACTCTCCTCCTTTCTTCATATGGTAGGCTCTCTCCAGAAGTCGAGGGGGTTTCTCTTTCGTGTTTGTCAAGATGGGGTAACTCAAACTTTCTCAAGTTCCACGTCCTCTGCGCAAACCTCAAATCCTTCCCGCAATGTCTACCTCCATAAATCCATCACTCCTGCACTTCACGTTGTCTTGCCAACTCCCTCTCCCGAGCTTTGGTATACTTGAGTTGCCTCTCCTCTCTCTCCATTTTTGCCACGAGGTCCATCATCCTCTACCACGCTAGCTTCCACACCTCGCACTGAGCAGGAGTTTAACAAAATATGGGAAAGGCTTCCAAACTCAACATAACGACCGGGATCTTAATAGCCAAAGGGAATAACACGCAAGAAAGATCCTCTAAGATCCATGAAGAATTCAAACTCAACAATCTCTGGGCAAGAATATGTAGAAATAGCATATTCTAGGGTATAACTAGTCAACACTCTACTCCACCAATGATCAACAACACGGGTCTAAGTCAGATTGACATCATGCAATCACTGATATTCCTCCTGGGTCCAAACACAAGGTCTATAGTACCAACTTGTCCTTGATACATATGTTGAGAGCCATTCATACAACTCTACTGGAAACAATAGAAGAATGTCTCATAGAGTTCGTGATACAGGTTCTCCTCCACCCATTTTCGTGCATCAAACTTAGATCCAGTACTGAACCTCTAAGAAAACTCATCCTTCATGCTTTTAAGCCAAGTTTTGACGTTATCCAAGGTCAGACACTCCATCATCACACATCATTCTCACAAAAACTTCGAAAAGAGGTCTCGACAATGAAACCAAAATGTAGTCTCTATTTACCTCTTGCTTCGTCAATCAACCCCAAATGCGTCGACACATCATCCAGGTGGTGCAGGCTCACCGAGGCACGCACAGGTCTTGAGCCCTCCTTTATGTGAGATTTATGAGAATGTTCTTCCTTAATAAGGGGGTTTGCAAAAACAAAGAATGAACACACCCATTCTTGAGAACCAGATTTAAGCACTAACTCCTAATCTAATGCACTAAAACATAGGATAACATGATCATACTATAATGGAAGTAGAACTAAATCATGATTATCATCAAGAAAACTAATAATACACCCATGAACATAAAGGAAATGTACAAATCAAGATCCATCACATAAATGCTTTAGAATCACTTCATTATATTCATTAGTCAAAGTATAGTAGCCAAGATTACATCAAAAGAGTTCCATATATGAAGGTATTTACAGAAGAAAGCTTCGACACATTACAGAGCTCATCATCACACATTTCACATTTTTACTAACTCTCTCCCTCTTTTTTCTCTCATAATCGCACTCACTCATCCCTCTTTATTTGTCTCATCAAACCATACATAAGAGGAACTCTCAAGGAATATCCTCTTAATCTGCTCATCATTACATGAGAAATCTTGAAGGAATCTTTCATGATTGCCCTACCACTACCCAAAAACATGCTAAATGTCATCATGTGTTTCCTCAATCGAGTATCCCTTAGCATGCAAGTGCCAACTAATCCATAACAAACTCGGCTCCTTATCCTTTCATGATAACCGTATTGATGCCTGGAATATCCTTTTCTTGAGCTACAAGTCTTCATAACTTATCCATATATGTATCTGCCACTTTTTCATTCATTCCCTAAATGCATCCTTTCCTGCTATCCAAAACTCACTAAGTCTTGAATCCATCCTTCCTGGCGCGAACCTTCACGCATCTCTAAGAACTACTTCCGTGCATGCCCTCGCACCATGATTTCATGCTCCACCAAGCTTTGTGCCTTAGGTACTTAGTTAATTAAGGGTACCAACATGAGTAATTCATTCCTTCTTTATTACATCATTTAGATGCAAGGTATGAGGGCATCAACCTTCTTCTCCTTTTGAATTATTTAGAATTTGCATATATTAGATATAATATTTATAACACATGTTGGGGGCACAAGACATACGTCATTCCCTTTTGACTTTGTGTTATTAATAACTTGGGACTAGATCTGTCAATAATGGTGTAGTTCATGGGGAGGGATGATATCAAAGTGGCTAGATACTTTGTAGATCGTTCTTCCTTCTCACTCTTTTTTATGGGAAGATGTCGTAGTGGCTAGATACATTGTAGATTCTTATTTTTATCTTTTGGGGTTCTTCGAGGTAGATGTCTTATGACACATCTCCTTTTGGTATTGCGTAAAGCGTACTCAACTCCTCTCTAGTTTGAATTATCCTTTAAAAAAATGGGGACTCATCAAACCTAATCCTTTAACAACTTAACATAAATCAAAAACTCTAGGAACAACAAGAATGGGGAGCTCCTCCTTTAACAAAGTGAACATATATATTCCTTTCATGCTTTTTCCTCTTTACTTTACTATGCAAATTTTAGTTTTTAAAGCTACACATACATTATTCACACTTGAATTACAATTAAATTTCTTTTATGGATAATGAATACATTTTTTTGTAGGTTTTATCATGGAGCATGCCAACACCAACACAAGGAAAAGAAAAATAGATCAAAGATAAAAGTGTGTGTGCACATTCATGTATGTATTTCCTTTAAGTATGTAATTTTTAATTTCACACACAAGGAGGGGAAAAGTAGACACAAAAATGTGGCAACTTATCTTTTGGTAATGATGATTTTGGCTTTATTATTATACAATGAAACATGATTGCATCCTAATCCTAATTGATATATCTTTCTCTCTCCCACAAGACTTGCTTAAATCTACACATTTCTCTCGTCATTCAAACACTCAATTGTATTTATCTAGATCAAGTATATGACTCGTAGGAATCTCACCCAAAATCTTGGTTGAACATCATTAATTTCCATCCAAAACCGTACGAGATGGGACCAAGTCATACTATGGTCTCGGGCCGACTAGTATGCTCATGTGTGTCACCATTTAACCTCTTTTCTTAATTTGAATTTATTATATGGGTCATTTTTTAACCTATGGTCAACCTTAATGGAATACTTAACCTATAAAATCATGTATAAGCAAGTCTAATTCACTTAAGAACTCACTTAGAATTCTCAAGAGGATACATTGTAAATTTTATCTCTAAAACACTCAAGGCTATTATAAATCTTCCTAAAACAACAACACGTCTCTTAGAGTAACCACCACACATGTCTTAAACACTCAAACCAAGTTCATGATTCTATCTTCCTAACTCTATAAGCCTCCAAGGGTCCTAAAACCAAGTCTTGACAATAACAAGTCACGTGAATTATTATCAAAGGTCTCAATAGAAAAAGGTGAAAGTGTTGGACCAGATTTACATAATGATCAGAGATACAGAAAACAAATAACCAAGAATGATATTCAATGTTCTCCCGTCATCAATAATATGAAGCTTACAAATATATATAGGAAATGAACTTCCTATATTTTAGGAGGTTGTTGTAACTCCTCTAACTCCCTCAAACTATTTACGCGAGTAGTTTCATCAACAACTCACATCAAACAAACTCGTGAATATTCTTAACTTACTAACTAATATAACTCACAATAATAATTTACCATATGTAAATTGTTATTGACCATGTGAATACTATATAATTTTCTTAACAAAAGGGAATCAATTTAACATATGAAGTACATTACACTATATCACTACCACACAAGATACATCTATATTATGTCTCTAGTTACACCTTATATTCTTTGTGTCACAAGACACATAGGAGACATAGGGGCTGGCTTAGATTTACATACGCAATTGTACCTACACCGGAAGAATTGTATTGAGCTTTCTCGTCTTTGTGAGGGGATGTAGCATAACACCTACATTGGTTCAACGAGGGTTGATCACTAAGATCAAATCCACCCACATGTGGATTTATCATTTTGTTATCTAATTGTGTTCATGAAGTGCTAGTATAAGTATTATAGGGTTTTATCTATTGTAGGTCACTACAAGAAGGTGTCACATGGTTGTCATTACCATAATGATGGATACCAAAGTATATTTTCGGACTACTAACAACCATAATAAGTTATAAAACCCTAACACTTTCCAGGTCTAAGACAATAAAGCCCAGGGCTAGATCATACTATGCTTCGATAGAAGTGGTATGGTTCCCTATAGGATCAATTTGCAAGTACAATTCTAGAGACGAAACATTTCAAAATATTTATTAACATATACATTAAGTCTGTAGATTCCATATCACCTTTGTATCTCTCTAATAAGCTAAATACTCTTCCTCAATGTGTTTTAAACAGATGTTCCTTCATTTTATCATTATATAATGTTTTAGTAACTATATTATGATTTGTATGGTTAATGTTTGAGAATTAATTCAAAATATTCTACTTATAACATTTTTGTGCCTTTTAATAAATAAAAATAAATCTTACTCAAACCTTTATTTATTTTATTTAGGGTGTAAACACCTACATATGAATTGATTTGTTATGTTTTCGCTTTACATATGAATTGATTTGCAACATACAATATTATACATAATGATAAGTGTTGGCCTATTTTTCTTCCTAGAGGCCTTACTAGTCTAGGGGCATCTTCTACACTAATCGGTGCTTTTATTTCATTACAATTGTTTTCACTTCCTTGTTGTGCTCAATTTGTTGTATGTTTTTTTTTTTCGATGAATACAACTAACACACATGTCTTGGGTAGTGCTAAATTCTCTTGATCTATGTGCCTCGGGGCCATTGTCTACTATTCTATTCACTTACTAATATGCTTATTTTCTTGTATGTGGCCTATGACTTTTACCATGCTTGTGTGTGTGACACTTTGGTGTCCCTTGTTTGTGGCCTTCGTAACCTATTAATTATGCTTATTTATGTGTGTGGTACTTTTGTGTCCCTTGTTTGTGGCCTCTCGGGCCCTCCTCGTGACTAACATATGTGACGTTGCTTGTTAACTTGTCTACTTGATTGCCCTTTTGCTTAACTACTTATCTTCTTGATTAGATATGTGCTCAACTACTTGTCTGCTTGATTTCCCTTGTGCTTAAATACTCATATTCTTGCTTGCCTTTGCGATTGTTTGTTGTTATACATGTTTTCCTTTGTCCTTGTTGTATGTTTGCTCTTTTTATGTCAAAGTTTCTACCGTGCATACTCTTGTAGGAACATGATCTCAACGATGGCCACTTGCAACCCTCCATATGATACAATGTTGATTATCGATACATTTGACATGAATAAACGCCATTTATTTTGAGCCAATCATTCTTTTTGCACATGATCTATTAGCATCTGAGATCTTTGTGGCTTGGAATAATATTATTGTCATCTATTTTATGGTATTAGAGCAGTAGATGTTGTAAACATCAATCTGTATGTTTTATTTTACAAACAAGGGTTTTTTTATATTTATATATTCAAAACTTCTTAGTATTATGTTGCAGTGTGCATTTTTATGCAAAGCAGATGGCTCAATTGATCCACAAGGTGGGAAAACCATAAAATCGATCAGTAAACTCGGTCGTTGTGAAAGGAAGTTGTTTTTTGAGTTTTTTTGTTTTGTAGTGTTGGAAGGGTATGAACAAACGTCTGAAATCCACACAAAATTCCATACTTGATGAGGTAGAACATGAATATCTATGTACATCGACACACAAATAAATTTCAAAAATAAAAAATAGAATGAGATAGGGTACAAATACTCGAAAATAGAATCAAATATAAAACATGAACATATTACATACATGGATAAAAATGTCCACTAGGGATGAAACCGCTGGTGTTATGATCTAGGATGGACATCGTCTTAGGAAGCTTATCAAAAAAATTATATTTCTTAAATCATCATTAATAGTTATAGGTTGTTGATACATGTTCATATTCATTTGGCACAATCTAAAGCAGGGTCTACTAAATTTCAGTACAAAATGTGGGGATTTGAGTACTCCATTCCTTTTTATCACTGCAAAAACGAGAGTAATATTTCACTACAGGGGTATGGAAACATCAACCTTCTTTCTCCTTCTAATGTATTCAACATTTCATATTTAATACTCATGGGATATCACATGGTGGGGGCATGAGACAAGTCATTCCCTTTTGATTTTGGGTTATTTTTCACTTAGACGTGGATCTATCTACTGACAAAGTGTGGTTTGTGGGTAGAATATATTTGGGGTGATTAGAAATCCCAATGACACTCTTCTTATCACTTTCTTTAGGTGTTTTTGGGATGGATAGACATTCGGTGATACCCTTTCTCTTTCTTGGGATGACTAGAAAGTATCGTGACACTCTTTTTGACGTCAAGTCAAACGACATTCAACTCCTTCTTTTGGCTTCATATCTCCTTTAGAAAAATAGGGAATGATCACCCCCATCCTCCAACAACTTAG
The DNA here is from genome assembly GCA_018340775.1 of Taxus wallichiana var. yunnanensis. Classification (NCBI taxonomy): domain Eukaryota; kingdom Viridiplantae; phylum Streptophyta; class Pinopsida; order Cupressales; family Taxaceae; genus Taxus; species Taxus wallichiana. The sequence continues at coordinate 279,002,201 of CM031244.1, forward strand.
TTCCAATCCACATATCAAAGGACAACACATTTAGGAGCTTTCCATTTAGCAAATCAAACATGTGTCCTTCTTCCTTGTTTTTGAATCTTTCACGTTACTAGTTCTGAAATTCAATTTCCAAGTTATAGATATATTTTCAAAGTCGAGTTAAATTGTAATTCTTTTTATGGACAATTTTTAAAATTATTGATAAATGGTTTTAAAGGGGACCATACCCCAAGATACACAATGGGTTCAACATCTAGAAAAGACAATGAAAGATCAATGGTTTTTTGGCTAATGGGAACCACATCCCATAAAAAATCCTAAAAAAGCTAAATAATACATTTAAGAATGAGGCGGGAAAAGCGCGACAAGGAATCAAAACACAATAAAAAACAACTCGAAAACAACAATACAACAGGTTGTATCACCGCGATAAAACAACTTTGAGACAATACGAAGCCAAAAAGAAAACAGGGGGGCTGCGAGATAGCTACTTGAGGAATTTTTGAAGACCTTTTGAGCATCCTCCATAGCCCTGAAGAGATTGATAGTTGTTTTTGTGTAGGGTCTTGGTCAGCTTTCAAGCCAAAGATTTCTTATTAGCCTTTCCATCCTTCCAGATATCATCAGAGATGCCACTAATGTCACAAATTTGTTTAACCTATAGCTGAATGAAGTTTAACAAAGCTTTATGCATGAAGATTTGATCAATCTGCTTGTTGAGTATTTGTTGCATTTTAGCTTCCGTGACTTGCTGCTTCTTGGCAAGATCCTCAACTTTTTCCACCATATTAGAGTAGGAAGTAGGGTCAAAGTCTTCTTTGTAGCCCTCATTGAGAAGAAATTCTACATCCTCTCCAAGCCCCTTAATTGCATCAACTTGTAACTTGAGTTGTGCCCTCAAGTCATTATTGGCTTGGGGTTCCTGAATAACTTGACTAATGTTGAGGAGGCTTTTAGCAACTGCAATATCTTTCCCCTTCTCATTACTACATATCACCCTTTTAGCCGGTGGTGGGGTTGGAGAGGGAGAACGAAAGCTCAAGTTTTGGTCCCGACTGCTGTCTTTCTGAGGTGGAGGATGGGCTAAAGGATGGGAGGGGTAATAGAGACCACGTCATGAAAATATTGGTTTAGAAGAAAAATGACCCCTTGGTGGAGAGGGAGGCCTCTGAGGTGAGCTCTGTACATCAACAATAGATTTTTCTAGAGAATGGAGGATGTAATAAGAGAGGCTAACCTTGGGGAAGGGAAAATTTTAAGACCTCCCCAAAAAAAAAATAGTAGAAATTTGTTGGCGAATGCTGGGAAAATTGACTTTCACATTAATATGATGTTGGTTTGGTAGCATTTTTATGGTACCGACTAACAACATATATTATATTGTCGGTTAATAGTATATGATGTCAGCCAAAAATATATGTAATTTTTGAAAAATTTATTTTTTGACAATAACATTTAAAATGACCGCTCGACAAGAAATCGGCCTCACAAAAATGATGCAAACAAAAAAAAATTAAAAAAGTATTTTTTTGAAAAAATACAAATTTTGCTAATTTTGTATGGGAATTTTTTTGAATTTTTTGAAGTTAGTAGTTAAAATGATCGTCTCAATGAGAAATTTGTCCTCTCAAATTATGGCACAAGCAAAAAGAATCCCATACTTTTTTAAAAAAAAATCTATTACTACCGGATAGTAGCTTTTTTGTATGCTACCGGCTGGTAGTATATTTTATGCTCTTGATGACAACATAAATTTTGGCAACCCAGTGCCTACTCCCTTCTGAAAAAATCACTAATTTCAAATTTTAAAAATTGGAATATTCATGAATTAACGAATATTTGCCACTAAAATTTTCCCTGCCTTGGGGGTACGATGCAAGTGGTTCAACATGCCCAGATGGTGGAGAGGAAAATTAGAGAAGCAGCCCTCCAAGGTTATGTATGTAACCACCATCTTTGTTATTTCATCAAAGGGAGAAGGAATGGAAGAGCATACCAGTCCCATTTTTCCAATCTTAAGTTTTCTTCCCTTTCTACAAACTTTATCTCTTCAACATCCTTGCCAAATTTATTTCTATAGAATTTAATCCCATTCATGCCCAACCCAATGACAAAGGAAATCAGGTCCTCGGTTATAGTGAAATCCTTGCCTTTGTAAGAGATAACCCTGTCCTTCCATTTATGAGCAAATGTATTGGATATATGTCTGTTGTGACCTTTAATCCTCTCCACAAAGGTTGTAAACCCATCAATGTCAAGTTCCTTCCACAAAGTTTCGTTTTGACGCCATGAGGGATCACAAACATGCTCTACGTGACAGGGAGGGGTGCCCATGATAGAAAGAGCTCCAAAAAACAACACACACACAGACTTCACACCGCCATAGTCGGGCTTCCCAACAACATGACTGTCAAAGTGAAATTTGAAGAGATAAATACAAATGAGCCATTTAAGAGCAATTCTTCTCTTTCATGTGTAGTACTTAAAATAATTACCTCTCCTATGTCTTTTCCACCGGTAGGTATTGTTTATGTGGATAGTTGGCCTTAACATCTTGCAAAATGATTGTCTTTGTAGTTTGTGAGATTTCATTGCAACCTTGCCATAAATTGAAATGATTAATGATGACCCCCTCATTAGCTAAGGCGTCGAAACACTATTCCCCTCCCGGTACGTGTGACTAATGTTTACATTGTCAAGTTCTTTGCATATATTCAAGGCCTCATTGATAAAATCTTTGATGGTCCAACTTGGGGCATGGGTGCCTTTGAGATTGTTAATAATATTAAGAGAATCCCCCTCAACAATTAAATTATTAACCTTGTGATCTTTAACAATCCTGATACCCCAAGAGAGCAGTGAGAGCCTCAACATAATGATTAGATTGGGTGCCCATGGGACCAACATAAGCAATAAGGACATGGCCAAGATGATTTCTGATTAAGCCTCCCCTCCCACAACTCCTGGGTTTCCTTAGAGGCCCCATCAAAATTTAGCTTGTACCAACCTTCGGGGGAGGGATCCATTGACCAGAGATCTATCAATGCTGGAGATTTAACTTGAACCTTCTCAATGTCAATATTCCATTCAATCAAGAATCTCTCCTCTTTCTTAGGAAATTTTGAATTCTTGGGGGCTTGAATTTTAGTATGTTCTCCTTGGCTTCAATAGTAATCTCACTTAAAAGTCTCTTGCTAGATTTCTTAAGATTTCGAAAATGATAGAGTTTCGACCTTCCAAATTCTCCAAATGGTATGAGGAAAGATGAGTCTCCAAAGCCTTCTAAGAAAGCCATGCTTGAAAGGAGGTTGCCATTGCTCACAGGCTTGAACAATATCATTTGGGAAAGTCCATTCAATACCAAATCTAGCAAAAACAAGTTCTCATAAACTAAAAGCAACATGATAATGCAAAAATAGGTGATGAATTGTCTCGGCCTCCTTCTCTTTTTATGGACATTGATTACACTCTGTTTCATACATTTCATTATAGAGCATGCCAACATGCAAGCATAATCAACAACCTCAAATGAAGATAAAGTGTGCTTTCATGTTTGCACACTCGTATTTAAAGGGGGTAAATGTAGACACCTAAAATTGGCAAATTATCATTTGCAAATTATCATTCGCAATGGCAATATTGACTTTATCCATAGATCCCAACTTATGTGCACATTCCAAGCCTAGGTGACCTATTCTTATCTCTCATGCATGACTTGTTTCTCTATTCACACTACTTAGTCGTAGCACAAAACCAATTACATCAACCCACAAAAGTATATCCCTCTTAGACATCATTCCCAAAACTTTGCATAATCCTAGAAATTACATGTATGTGACCATCCAACAGTTTGGTCGAATATTAAATTTTTTTCCCAACCATCTAATGGTCACTTTTTCAATTTAATATCTTTTATGGGTTGGTTCATCTCCTTTAATTCAACCTTAATGTAAAACTTCATATATTAAAGCATATATAAGAAAGTCTAACTCACTTATTGACCTCACATTTACCTTCCACGCTCAAGATCAAATCATTCCAAAAACACTCCATGCTCGCCTAAATTACTAAAAATAATAGCACACTCTAGGAGAAGCCCCTACATGGGTCTAAAGCACACTCAATCGGGTTCAAGATTCTAGCTTCCCAAGTTACATGCTAAGACAAGCACACGAAGCCATTATTTCTCATTGTCAAGTGGTCAAATTACCAAAGCTAGTTGCATCCATATAGACATCACATGCTAGGTGGATAATTACACGAGGTTTGAGGCATATTTCACGTATTTCCAATGTAAGTGATGTATATATTGCACTTTAACCCAACCGCATACCTTTTTAGGGTCTCTTACCCATAGTTAAGGTTTGATAATGGTTCAAACTATAAAAAGGGTTTCACACATGAGCGACACCCGTGGTTTCAAAGCAAAGCATATTTATGAGGGTTGCACAAGCACAAAAAGTTGTAGAGCACTAGCGCTTAACGCATCTGAAACTATCTAACATGTACATAATCTTGTTTAATGTTTTCATGCCTACCTAGTTTTGCACTTTAGTTCCAAAACGAAGCACTACTAGATCATTTTCAGCTTGTACACTCACACAACATTACAAATCCAACTTCCTGGATTTGTTATCGTAGTGCATCCACTCCCTTGTGTTTTAACAACCATTTCCTTATTTTATATTGCAAATTTCTATGAATGGTATATTATGATCTGGGTATCACCGTATATTAATTAATCTAAATATACTACCCATTACTAACCCTCAACTTAAAAGAAAATAAGTTTAAGAACCCCCTTTACACCTTGCACTTTGTTATCCCGTAAAATTGGCAAGGGAAATTTTACAGATAACCCTACCGAAATTTTGTTCCGATCCCTCGTCGGGGATTTCTTGCGTTCGGAACGTTGCAAAATCCCTTTTCGGAAATCTAGTTTTCCGAACTTAGCCATTTTTGGTCTTTTTTGGGCGGGCGCATATAATGACTATGCAACATCAAAAGTTCATGCGCCCCCTTTAAAGCCTTTGGCACATGCTTTCTTATGTCAACAGTGTTTTGGTGCGCCTCTCTATGTTGAGTCTTCCTTGCGTGTGCCAAGGCGCGTGCGCCTTCATGTCAACATAACTTTTGTTGCGCCAAGGGCGCACATATTCCTCTGTCGACACCACTTTCGGTGCGCCATAGGTGCACATATTATCGTGTTGGCAAGTGTTTTGGTGCGCCAAGGCGCACGTTTTCTTGTGTCGACAGTGCTTTTCATGCGCCACTTGAAAAGTTGGTGGCGCATTTATTGCTACCTCACCTATAAATAGGCGCGTCTGCGCTGTCATTGTCACCAAACACAAATCACGTGATTATTTTCTCTGTACCTGTCAGAGCACCAGCCCTGTCGCTTTCGAATCGCTTTGTGGACCCGTTTGCGCATTTCTTCGTTATAAATATCCAGGTAAGAGGTCCTCTTTCTTTTGTGCACTTCGTGTTTGTGGTTTTTGGCTGCTTGTTAGTATGGATTGGATTGGAAAGACTGAAATCATGAACTTGCCCTCCCCCTTCTTGCTGTCTTTTCCATTTTTCCACATGTTCTTCCCCCTCTTTCCAAATCTACTAGTAGAGGAAGCTCTGTCCTGAAATGATAGCTTGGAACTCTCATTTTGTAGCCTCTTCATCACCCAAGCGACCCTGCAAAGGAGGCTTAACCGCATGCAAAACCCCTTAGAGAGAAAATCAAAGCTTAACAAGAAACTGTATTTTTCTTCTCCTTTGGTGCATTGGCACACCCTGCAACACAAAGAACAGCCAGCGCTTGATGGCGCACATTCCTACTGCTACATAATGAAAAGTTGCGCCCTCAAGGCGCACTTCCTTAGTTTGTTGCAAACGCTTTCCTCGCGCCCCCTCATGGTGCACCAAACTCATTTGTTGCATCGTTAAAACCTGCGCCCTTTGGCGCACTGCGTCTCTGTGCAACACTGACATTAAACTGCGCTAAGTGTAAAATTGTAAAGCGGTGCAGCGCATACATCATTGTATATACATCATGTTATGCATTCCTTCCATGCACCGCGCCAAGTTCCCTTTAGCGCACAAAAAGCATATGTTACACAAACCTTAGATGCGCCTTTGGCGCACCAAAGTTCCATGCAACATGAAAGATATATGCGCCACTTGCATCCTGTTCCCGTGTAACATAAAGAATCCATGCGCCCTTTATAAAACGCATACATATGGTGCAGGCGCACTTGTGCTTACAACAACAAAGAATGCACCCTGCAGTATCCATGCGCCATGCGCCCTTTGGCGCTGATTTATCCTCTAAGCACCCTTTCAGGTGCACCTTACTTTTTGGCCCCAGTAACCTCACAAAGCATTCATGCGCCCTGCGCCCTGAGGCCTTAAAATTGCTAACTCTTTCTTCATCGGCATTTCAATGGAAAATCGGACAATGCTGACATGGCTTTCTTGCGTTGGGTTTCACTTCTTATTCTTGCAGATCAGCAACTAAGTTCAGAAGAACATATGTCAACATCAAGCAAGAAACCTATCAAATCTAAAGGCAAGGCCAAGCTCACAGAAGAAGAAATGAAGTATAAGTATCAGAGGGTCAGAATGCCCGAGTCCCAGCAGAGTGTGACCTAGACATCAGAGACTCAGAGCTGGGTCACATTGACATGGAAGATTTCTGGGCCAGAACCCAGAGGGTCACAAGAAGTCCATGGATGGACAAGCTGATAGGCAGTGCCCTGCACTTTGCTGGTGGGATCCCAGTTAGTGCCATAAATAATGAATTTATGATGGTGGTAGCCCGATGCTATAACAAGGACACAAGATGTGTTCATGGTGAGAAGGGCGAGGTTATAATTAACCTCACTGCCCGCCACTTTGAAATGATGCTCGGCATTCCTCATCACCGGCACTTTGTGGCCGTCAGCCAAGAAGATTGCATCAAGGCCTGGGCGACAATGAAGATCAGTGCATGCAGCTGATGAATGAAGTTTATCTGAAAAACAAAAAAGTAGTGACTTGGTGGCCACAAGTCATTCATCGCAGTGACTTTTCAGAGGAACTCAGCGACACAATTACATTCCTGAGCAGAGTCTTTGGGCTTCCTGACACCCATTATTTTCACAAGTGGATGTTGCGGTACCTTGAAACAATGAACAAAAATGTGCCTGATCAACGCTTTGAATGGGCAGAAATCATAAGCAGCACAATCTCCGAGTAGCTACAACAACTTAACACAACGGGGAGGTTCTATATGAACTCCTACATGGTCTATGTTGCAGCTTCAGAAAGGGACTATCCAGCTCTGATGCGATGCGGGATTTGGCCCCAAGTCAAAATTTATGAATACTATCCAGAGCTGAAGCTGGAAAATAGCATCCCCCAATTCACAAAGATCAACGATGCATTCTTCTACTTCATCATCTGCCTGTTGAGGTCGAATATGACTCACGGTCACACGACCAAGAGCATAGTGGCAGTTACTGAGAAGTGGGGGCCCTGTTCACTCAATTCCCCACGTTTACCTATCTCGAGGGCGATCCAATTTCTTGGGGAACCGACTAGACTGCCAAGGTATGTCGGGCCCAAGTTGATCCTATTGGAGCTGTCGAGGCAGCTTGTTACTTACCACGAAAAGTGCCTAAAGAGAAAGAAGGGTGGAACTCCTTTCCCCCTCACAGTGGGTAGGTATACGTGTCTCACTCACCACAAGGCAAAAGATATGTTTGCGAGAGCTGAGTGTATTGAATCGAAACATGACTTCCTAGCAAGGCCCACCTTCGACCCGAGAAATTGTTTGCCTAGGGCTAAGCTCGACCCGATCCACATCCCTCAGATCGAAGATATCTACATCGACATATATCATGAGGTTGAGCTCAGGAGGAAGGATCATTCTCGCTTGGCCTTAGCAGAAATCATCCAGTATGCGGGGTAGCCATCGTCCCAAAAGGCTACCAAACTACTGAGCAAGAAGTGGATCAAGTATATCTTGACACGGGTGGGGACGATTGGCCTTTCACGTTGATTGATAGAACTAAAGCACCTCAAACAATTGAGGAGAGGGTCAAGGAAACTCTGCGCAGCATAGAGCATTGGTGCCGAATGAACGGGCTCATCTACCTCGGAGTCGATTTCACAACCTCTCCGTTGGGCAACGCACCTCCTCGGGCAAACAAACAGCCAAAGGGGAAAGGAAAAGGCAAAGAGGGTGAATCCAGCTCCACCCAAGAGGAAGCTCCTGAAAGTCCTCCTTCCACTGCACCCGAACAAGTTATAACTCTGGCTTCTCCAGAGAAGGAAACAGCGGAAGATGTTCCAATAGGCCCATCCACTCAGGATGTGGCCACTGCTGCAACAATTGAGGTCCCTTCTGTCCCTTCTCCCTCTCCTCCTTCCCCTCCTCGAGTGACCCAAGCGACCATTCCTTTGGTCGTGTCCTCTCCCCCTTCTTCTACTGTCCCTCCTGCTTCTTCGTCCATCTTCTCTTCTCTCGCGGACTTGTCCCCCTCCATTTCTTCCCTCATCTCTGAGCTCCCTTCCCTTCCTATGTCTTCCTCTCCCCGCAGATCTCTTCCTCCCGTGAGCACTTCCTCGGCCTCCCTCTCGATGCCACCTCCAAGTGTCTCCACGTTTTTCCCTTCTACTACTGCAGCTGCCCCCTTCTCTGTTTCTGGTCCTTCTCCCATAAGTCCAGCCTGGATCTCCCAGCACCTAAGTCAACAGAAAAGGAAAGTTCCCATCGCTCCGATGGACTTCTCCGTAATCCCGTCAAAAGGGGCAAAGAAGCGAGGCTTTGTCACACGCTTCTCTCAGAGTGCTTCGGGAGAGAGGGTAATGGAGATCGCATACCCCAATCCTCTGAAGGATAAAAAGGATCTGTCTCCAACAGATTACACAGTGACTCAAGTCACAATGGGTACGTCTTCTGAAAGCCTTCAGGGAGAGGCCCTATCTGCAGTTGATGCCCTCTGCAAGAAGCTTCAAGAAGCAAAAGAAGAGAAAAGGCTACTGAAAGAGCAAAATAAACATCTGCTCCACGCCTTACAAAAGATGGGTAGTGCACCTCCCACAACTACCGCCGAAACTCCTGAGCCTCTGAGTCAGGATAAAATTAATGAATATGCAAAGATCGGCGAGCAGGGTATGGCAGTTTCCGCTTGGAGGAGCCAAATTCTCAAGGACAGTGAACGAGTAATTGCCAAGTTCACCGATTTGTATCTGAACATCAACAAGGTGAACAAAGAACTCCAGGCATTAGCAGGACCCATATCAGAAGAGTTGGACCATGCTAGGCTGTAGCGTGAGACCTTTCAAAGAATGTTCGACTGTTCAGTCGAAGATCTAGTCAAGTTCGGTGTTTTCGGTCATCCCAGGGCCCTCAATAAAATCCTTTCCACTCTGGATTACCGGATGGATCAACTGGAATTCGTCCTCGAAAAGATTGATAAGGTAAAGGAAGAAGCCCTGGACGCGATGCATCAGATGGAACAAATTGTTCTAACAATGTCTCCAGGGTTGCTTACTCCTTCTTTTGCCTTAAGGAAGGTTGATGAAACCATCCAGATCTTCAAGGAGATCGTTTCGCAAGGGCTGGGGCCAGAGGTCACTTTTGACGCAGAATCCATCAATAACCTGTTGGCCTGTCGGGACTTCATTGGGTTCTTAATAGAAGCAGAGAATGAATATTCCAAACTCCCGAGATAAGCTCAAGGGACGAGCGAGAGACTTGTGAGGCTATCGAGTGAGCGACACAAGGATCCATCCCAGGATCAATTAGAGCCCGTGATCGCAAGTTCATGGAATACCGTGCCCATTCCACATCTCGTCACCCGAGCAAAGAATAGTAGGATATCCCCTTTTCACCAAGTGCGGACACGACGACGATGAATAATTTCTCTCTCTTCTTCGACTTTCTTTTTGTAAAATGTCTAAAGTATGTTGGCACAAATGATGACATCATCCATGTTGCACCATGGGATGATGTCATCCATCAAGTTGTCAAAAGTCAACATGACTTTGAGATATTTTTGTAGATATTTTGTATATTTTATGTAAATAGGTGGTTGGTTCCTTTTTGCCTTCCTTCTTCTCCTTCTTCTATAAATACTCAAATACTTGTTGTATTTGGGAGTGGATATCTTTTAGATGAAAAATAGAAGTGAGAAGAAAAGACTTTGAGATTTTTGTAACAGAAAGAAATATTAATACAATATTTAGACTTTGTGTTGAATACATGTGTTATATGCATTAGATCTTTCTTATGTCAGATCTGTGTGTTTATTCTGTTGGATCTACTTCTGTTTTATTGTCATTTATTCATCAAGTATTGCTTTGTTTGCCTATACGCAAGTAGGTTCGGCTCATGCATTACTACCACCCCAAAAACATAGACCCTCCGACCTTTCGCTTTGGAATTCATTTCTTTTCTTCCTTCGGACCTGATCTTTCTTCATCCTCTCTTTCATTCCTTTCTTTCCGCAGTCGGAAACACCCCTACTGGGATGAGATCCCAAACCCTCGAAGGCAGAATATTGTGAGACTTGCATGCATTCCTGCTGGTAGAATATCAATAAACCGCCGCTTTTTGACTCAAAGAGGGGCTATGCCTGCGCACACCGTTGGCTCGTTTATCCATAAATGCGCCCAAGCGACGATTTTCAAACCAACACACTTATATCTTATTTATCTTTTTAGGGTTGAATTAAGTGCATGTCAATCAAAGATTCAATGAATTTCAAATAGAAAAGAAAAAGGGAGAGGAAGGGTCGAATCTTGAGAAATGAGAGTTTGGAGTTATAGAGCAAGGAGCTAATGAAGCCCGGGATAAGGAACAATAGGGGGGAAGGAAAAGAATGCACCCTTCGATGGAGTTCTTCCACAGATAAAAGTTGAAATTCAAGCTCGACTTTTGAGGAAGGTGAGAGAAATTTGAGGGCTTAACAAAATATATAAAGAATATGTAAGAAAGGGGATGGAGGATAGTGAGATAGAGCCTCTCTAAGAGGATGTAAAGGATGACTATGATTGTAAATTGGTGTCACTTAGAAAGGCAAGTCTAAAATCAACAATACACCAAGTGTTAGAATAACAAGGAGCACAAAATGTAGGAAGTTGTTAGATTGAGATACTTAACTATCTTCTAAATATAAGACTTTGGTGACTACTCTGTGATCTATGTTATTCCTTCACAATAATTTTTAGCATACTAGAATTCTAATAACTTAGCCTCATTTCTCTTTTTGTAGTCTCATATTACATTATTGTTATTTATTATGTTTGATTTGCATAAATAATGGGACCCTTTCAAAACCCCCATTATCTATAATCATTTAAGGGAAAAACATTTCGATAAAATTAGGAGCCCCACTCACCTAGAACATGAGTTTTCCTTGTATGTGAAAAGTTTCCCTTTGTTTGTCATATGAGCGTGCTCTCTCATGTCCTGCGCACATGAGGGTGAAAAGCGCGCTTGAAGCAGGCTTTGAGCCCTCTCTAGCCAGCCGTACTGCGCTTTGACCCGAGTTGGGTGCAGCCCAAGCGCATCCAAAGCTTCGTCAAAATGTACATATATTAAATGCAAAAAAGTACATATTTAATTTAGTCCGGCCAGTGATAGTTCATTTAAATATTTACGCCGAAAGGCGTGTTCTATGTTAGAAAGCCCGAGGGGCTCTGACACGGACAACGACAGCGAGGGCCAAGATCGTTTGGTCGACGAAGTACGTCCAATCTTCCTCCGTACATGTGTAAAAACTACCTCCGATTGCCACAGCACTGCGTGATTTGATTCAATCGCATAAATAAAGCAAGCTCACCTAGTATGATTTAAAAGATCACGGTCTGATGGATCGTCGCTGCCAACAGAGCTCGTGCTACATTCTCGACCCGGATGCCGCGCCATCTGCAATGTCCAACCTGTTCATGACCTATTCAGGCGAAGGCAACGGAAGTAAAGTAGCGAGCCGTCCAGATCTATCCTTTACAGACTGAGGCTGGCTCACACTCATTCCAGAATCGCAACGCCCCATACCAGGGGTCATTCCCCCTGGCAGCGGGAGAGGCACGGGATAAGAAAAGCTCTGGGATCGCGTTACAGACGTCGAAGTGGACGCCGAAATCTACATCTGAATCCTCCTTCGATGTGCTCGAATTTCACCCCTTCGATGATCTCCTAAAATGGAACGCATCGAAAAAACTGTTTTCCCTAAAGCTCTTCTTATTCTTACTCTTACTGCCACTACTGATCTTCTTCGCAGACGACTTTCCAAGCCATGGCAGTATCATCCTGCCCCTCGGAAACAAAAATAAAATAAATCCACACAATCTGCCTACAGAATTCGAGACAAAATTACCTGCATTTCCAACGCGGCCGCATTACGAGAGAGACGCAAAGCCTAAACCTCATCCACTACTTTTTACATTTCAATCCCAGGGCATGACTGTGTGACTCGAACCCCGAATCTCTTAAATAGGTACCTTTGTTCTTCTCGCAAATTTGAATTCTGGGGCAAAATGAGATTCAAACTCGAAACCCTTCCAAAAATCGATGCAAACTTTTTCTTGTCCCGAAAAAATCAATTTTAGGGACTCCAACGGGATTCGAACTCGAAACGCTTAGGTACCAACCCTAAGCAGAGAAAAAAGTAAAAACAAAATAAACCGATACAAAGATGGTAATCTATCCAACCAACCAAACCTAATCCATGCCTAGTTCCATTTCATCACAACAGTTCCATTCCATGAAATCCAAATGCGCATACAAATTTCACACTTGCTTAAATACACACATCTTCAATTTAAGACTAGCGCGTATCAGAGATCGATTCCCTACGGCAAAAATAATTAGGCGCGGTAATTGTAAAAAGGTTAAAAAAGCGTGTAATTAAAAAAAGCGCAAAGTAAATGAATAAAAGGTTAATTAATTAACTACGCCGCCAATGTCACCTCGTTTTTTCACCTTCCAGCGGCGCCTGTGACTTAACCTTCACGTCTCCACCACACGTGTGGGAAGCCCACACCCCAACATATTGCCCACACGCGTGGCTACTCTCAGTATCTTCCACGTGGCGTGCCTTTCCACTCTGTCATTGTCACTACAACCTAAACCCCTACGACGGTTGACTAGGCGCTTACCACGTGGCATATCGGCCCGCTCTGTCACTGTCAATTAAAACCTAAAACGGATTTAAAGACTGGTTAATTTAAGGCCTCGAAGAAGAAGAAGACATCATATCTTGCTTATCGATTTGTTTATCCAACAATTAATGCATTTCGGCCATGCCGCGTGTCCGATCTATTTTTACGCACGTGGTGTGCCTTTCCACTATGTCATTGTCACTACAACCTAAACCCCTATGGCGGTTGACTAGGCGCTTACCATGTGGCATATCGGCCCACTTTGTCACTATTAATTAAAACTTAAAACGGATTTAAAGACCGGTAATTTAAGGCCTCAAAGAAGAAGAAGACAACGGATCTTGCTTATCGATTTGTTTATCCAACAATTAATGCATTTCAGCCACGCCACGTGTCTGATCTATTTTTACGTCGAAAGGCGTGTTCTAAGTTAGAAAGCTTGAGGGGCTCTGACACGGACGACGACAGCAAGGGCCGAGATCGTTTGGTCGACGAAGTACGTCCAATCTTCCGCCGTACACGTGTCACTGCCAAATGGTATGCAGGTTGAGGTTTTTACTGGAACAGGTAATTTCGGTCAAACTCATACCTTATTTTCACTCCGGAGGGTAGCTTGGTTAAACTGTGGCCATTCGATTCTGTTTTAGTGGTAGTGGAACAACGGTCGCATAGTTGAGTACTGTTGTTGTCTTTTGTCAAAGATTTCAAATCTACAGACGCAGTAGAGGGAGACTCAATAGTGGGGATATTCTCATCACCAGCCAGTTCCTGTTTGGTATTGGCTATCATAAATTTGTGAGATCCTCGACTCTTCGAAGAGGAAAACGCGTAGGGCGTTGCAGAGAAGCGAATGTCGTCTTGAAAGTTTTCAGTGAAATTTTCAGATATTGCACTGAATACATCACATGCAGTGCAGTCTCTCACAACGTCTTCAAGATCTCCTCCATTGTAAATCCTACACCAAGTTTCCATTAACCCCATAAAAATAAATATATGGAACTAAATTTGTTGTTTCATTTGTTTCCATTGATGGCGGTTTTCCTGAACTACTTCCGCGTAGGCCATGAGCATGTGCACGAGATGGACGTCGATTCCTGTGAATCCGCACCCATCACCATGGGACGGTCCACCGAGAGGAACCCGTCTGCGCCCGCTTTTTTTCCCTCCGTCTGCTTGTGGTGATCGTCTTGCGGTTGGGGCTGCGGCTGTGCCTACGATTGTTGGTGGTACAGGTCGGTTGGACTTCAAGGAAGGAGTTGCTCGAGCTTGGGATCACCACAGTCGAAGGAGGCGACGACTCATCATGAGAAACCAGCACCTGATGCTGATGCTTGATGCCGTTGTTGCTGCACCCTATCACACCTCTCGGCGCCAGCTCTACATTGGGATGGGATCGACCAAAGTCTGCATTGGTTCGAGTTTGCAACAAATGTGATTCATGCATTATACAGTGAGTATAGATTGGCACACGGGTAGATGCTCTCATTATTAATGTGAATTTATGTACTTATATTGAAGTATATATACAGTGAGTATATATTGACTTGTGAGTTTAACACAACTCACAAATGAATGTGCTCATTGTGTATACTCTTCACGCATGTTATTAATGTCAATTTCTACAGACTTTAACCTGTGTACACATATTTAAGTATATATAAATTGAGTATATATTAATTCGTGAGTTTATGTATATATGCAACATACAGGGGGGTTCAGGTTGTCGCATGGCGTAGGAGAATGGATTGCTGTTGTGTTCGAGATTGTGATGACATTTGGCCTAGTCTACACTGTCTATGCCACAACCCTTGATCCCAAGAAGGGGGATTTAGCCACAATTGGTCCCATCGCCATTGGGCTTATTGTTAGTGCAAACATTTTAGCTGGAGGGCCATTTTCACGAAGCATTTGGCCCTGCTCTGGTTAGCTGGGCATGAAGGCACCATTGGATTTACCAAGTACGCCCTTTTGTTGGAGCCCACCTTGCTGGGATCATTGATGAGTTTTTCATGATTCGATCTGAACCCACTCACCACCAACCATTGGCGACTGAGGATTATTGAGCTTCAACCAACGTTAAATGGTGCCTTTGTTTTCCTCGGGGTCGAACTCATGACCGGAGAAGGGAAAAACTTGTTTTCTTAGTGTTTGTGTATGGTGGATGTATATTTGGTCTTATTGTTTGTATTGTGTCTATGTCTATCGCGAGAGTATATGTAAGTACTTCATTTGCTATTGTAATGTGGTGGATTCTTATGAATAAAATGGACTCCTATTATGATTTATTAAATTTGGCACACCCTTGGTTTACATTTTCGAAAATAATATGTATAATTGATTCACCAACACACACACACACACACAAAATCTCATTAAGTAGATACAGTAAATATTGATGATGACACTTCTACACTGCAAATGTTCGGCTATAAAATGTTTTGTAATTTAAGAAACAATAAAAAGGGGTAAACTAGGCTATGATCACACTTTAATTTTACAAGAGTCTGCATTGGTTCAAGTTTGCAACAAATGTCACTCATGCATTAAAATTATTTTACATTGATGAGTCTCGGTTAACGCCTTTGGATCTGAAATAAAGTGTTTGTATTGTTATGCAAGGAAAATGACAAGTCTAAAAGGCCATTTAGGGTGCGTTGCTCTCCATATTCTGCCCTGGGTTTTGAAGAGTGATGTAATCGTTGCTCCTGAGGAAATCCATGAAGATTTTTTTTTAGACAAAACCCTGATTAAGGAAGAAAATGCCCTGTCGAAAAGCTTAAAAAATTAAATAAAACTAAACTCTACTTCTACCACCAATTTACATGAAACTAAAACCTATTAAAAATCACAAATAATGTGCCCATAGTGCAATCACCAAAACGTTCATCAAGCTCAATGTGCAAGCTCCAGAGTTCGTTCTCAAAGTGCAATTGCCAAGACCCGTTCAAATGCATAAACCCACTCAAAGGCCAATATTTGTGGACTGCATGCCTCTGCCACCATTTCTGACGTCTTCACCATAGTCTTTCGAGTAGCAGCAAGATGCAGAGCCCACGATGACCTCCACTTCTGCTCGAAAACCCCAGATCGATGAATCCAAGTAAAAAATTCTCGAGCGAGTAAATGCAAAAAATGGGGTGGAGCGTTCTGCATTTGCTAGCGTATTAAAATTTTAAGATAGTTTAGATTTATCCTCATCGTCTACGCCATTATCAATATTTTAAGTTTAATGTAGTTTAAATTCATTCGATATAGATATTCCTTAGATTGATAACGTATGAATCAAATAACTTTAAAATTTTAGGATTTTTTAGATTTATCCTCATCGCCTACGCCATTATCAATAGTTTAAGTTTAATTTACAAAATTTAGGGTTTTGAGAGTAAGAACACATTTAAAGGGCATTCAATATAAATATTCCTTAGATTGATAACATATGAATCGTATAGCTTCAAAATTATCTACTATTTGCTTCTCCATGTATTTAACAACAAAATAAAAATTGAATGAGAAAAAAGACCCGTGTCAAACAAACCCACCAACCGGGTTACGCACTCTTCAAAACCCAGGGCAGAACATGGAGAGTGACACACCCTAAATGGCCTTTCAGACCTGTCATTTTCCTTGCATAACAATACAAACACTTTATTTCAAATCCAAAGGCGTTAACCGAGACTCATCAATGTAAAATAATTTTAATGCATGAGTGACATTTGTTGCAAACCTGAACCAATGCAGACTCTTGTAAAACTAAAGTGTGATCATAGCCTAGTTTACCCCTTTTTATTGTTTCTTAAATTACAAAACATTTTATAGCCGAACATTTGCAGTGTAGAAGTGTCATCATCAATATTTACTGTATCTACTTAATGAGATTTTATGTGTGTGTGTGTGTTGGTAAATCGATTATACATATTATTTTGGAAAACATTGAGAAAATTCTAAATATTTTGGAAAATGTAAACCAAGGGTGTGCCAGATTTAATAAATCATAATAGGAGTCCATTTTATTCATAAGAATCCACCACATTACAATAGCAAATGAAGTATGTACATATACTCTTGCGATAGACACAGACACAATACAAACAATAAGACCAAATATACATCCACCATACACAAACACTAAGAAAACAAGTTTTTCCCTTCTCCGGTCACGAGTTCGACCCCGAGGAAAACAAAGGCACCATTTAACGCTGGTTGAAGCTCAATAATCCTCAGTCGCCAATGGCTGGTGGTGAGTGGGTTCAGATCGAATCATGAAAAACTCATCAATGATCCCAGCAAGGCGGGCTCCAACAAAAGGGCGTACTTGGTAAATCCAATGGTGCCTTCATGCCCAACTAACCAGAGCAGGGCCAAATGCTTCGTGAAAATGGCCCTCCAGCTAAAATGTTTGCACTAACAATAAGCCCAATGGCGATGGGACCAATTGTGGCTAAATCCCCCTTCTTGGGATCAAGGGTTGTGGCATAGACAATGTAGACTAGGCCAAATGTCATCACAATCTCAAACACAACAGCAATCCATTCTCCTACGCCATGCGACAACCTGAACCCCCCTGTATGTTGCATATATACATAAACTCACGAATTAATATATACTCAATTTATATATACTTAAATATGTGTACACAGGTTAAAGTCTGTAGAAATTGACATTAACAACATGCGTGAAGAGTATACACAATGAGCACATTCATTTGTGAGTTGTGTTAAACTCACAAGTCAATATATACTCACTGTATATATACTTCAATATAAGTACATAAATTCACATTAATAATGAGAGCATCTACCCGTGTGCCAATCTATACTCACTGTATAATGCATGAATCACATTTGTTGCAAACTCGAACCAATGCAGACTTTGGTTAATCACATTTGTTGCAACAAATGTCACTCATGCATTAAAATTATTTTACATTGATGAGTCCCGGTTAACGCCTTTGGATCTGAAATAAAGTGTTTGTATTGTTATGCAAGGAAAATGACAGGTCTGAAAGGCCATTTAGGGTGCGTCGCTCTCCATGTTCTGCCCTGGGTTTTGAAGAGTGCGTAACCCGGTTGGTGGGTTTGTTTGACACGGGTATTTTTTCTCATTCAATTTTTATTTTGTTGTTAAATACATGGAGAAGCAAATAGTAGATAATTTTGAAGCTATACGATTCATATGTTATCAATCTAAGGAATATTTATATTGAATGCCCTTTAAATGTGTTCTTACTCTCCAAACCCTAAATTTCATACATTAAACTTAAACTATTGATAATGGCGTAGGCGATGAGGATAAATCTAAAAAATCCTAAAATTTTAAAGCTATTTGATTCATACGTTATCAATCTAAGGAATATCTATATCGAATGAATTTAAACTACATTAAACTTAAAATATTGATAATGGCGTAGACGATGAGGATAAATCTAAACTATCTTAAAATTTTAATACGCTAGCAAATGCAGAACGCTCCACCCCATTTTTGCATTTTTACTTGGACTCGATGGGGATAAATCTAAACTATGGTGAGCATGCGGTCCACAAATATTGGCCTTTGAGTGGGTTTATGCATTTGAATGGTCTTGATGAGCGCACATTGAGCTTGATGAACGCGATTGCACTATGGGCACATTATTTGTGATTTTTAATAGGTTTTAGTTTCATGTAAATTGGTGGTAGAAGTAGAGTTTAGTTTTATTTAATTTTTTAAGCTTTTCGACAGGGCATTTTCTTCCTTAATCAGGGTTTTGTCTAAAAAAAATCTTCATGGATTTCCTCAGGAGCAACGATTACATCACCTGATTGTGTTGTAAATGCATTGATGTTTTGCATGGACACTTTGAGTTTCTTTTCGGACCCCATGCCAAGAGTTCTTCAGCTTTTCAAGATGGCAGAAGGAGCGATGAACCTGCAAAAAAAGATTAATTTAGGGAAATAGATTGAAGAGTGAGTAGCAAAGAAAATTACCTGAGCAATGTCGCATCAAAGGCCTTTTTAATGGTGGACTTTAGGCCTCTGATTTATGAACATCCCAAATCCACCGTAAACTCGAGCATGCACATATTGTGGGACAAAAACGAAGAATAGGATGCTCGAGGTGGAGTGGCGAGGAAGCTAAAAAGAGGGCAAGAAAAAGGAGGAGAAAAACCGTCAAAGTGATGCACAAAAGAAAAAGAAACTAGAAATTAAAGAAATCATGTATTTTCCCAACAGCTACACATATTGATAGCAATTGAGTAGCTTGGGAGGCCATGTATTTGTAATCTTGCATGAATCACTCTTGGCTTAGAATAGTTGTGTCTTGATATGATTGTGGGTTTATCTATGTTTGAGTAGCTTATACTGCTCCACGTCATCACCCAACATGTAATCACTAAAGTCTACATATGGTTCTGTGAAAAATACATGCATTAGACCAACATCATTGTCTACGTTTTGATTTTATGGAAGTATCCAAGTTAGCATTGGTTTCCTTACCTACCAACTCGAATCCTGTAAAATCAATTCTTGAACTCGCCAACACGTTCACCTTAATTCGATTCAAATCTATTATTTTCCATCTCAGGTTGCTATCTCCATGGAAGCTCTAATGCAACCATATTTTTTTGTTACCCTTTTGAATCTTCTATTTTAACAAACTTGCATTGTATGTGTTCATCTCGACATCGATTAATCAACCCATGTAAAACTTCGCAGTTGTAATATATACAAGTCCATTCACTGTGACTCGTTTTCATTCTAAATCTTGGTTGAAACATTTTTTGTAATTTTTAATAGGTTTTATTTTCATGTAAATTGGTGATCGAAGTAGTGTTTAATTTTAGTCTAATTTTTATAGCTTTATAAACTCAAATAGACGATCTTCGTTTTATTGATATTTATTCATCTTCTTAGTAAATATATACATGTGTGTGTGTAAAAAAGTATTATTTTATTGGGGTATAGTCCCTCCCAAAAAACTATTTGCCAATAATAAAAAAACTATTATTTAATAATAGCTTGTAGCTATATTAGATAAGTTTCTCACGTTTGTCATTTAGTCAATCAATGCGTGTCTTATACAGTTTAAATGTTAAATATAGAGTTGTCAATGTTGTTATTGTTTTATGAGAGTCATAACTCAAAACAAAATTAATTGTAAAAGGAACAATTGAATCAACAATCAAATTAATTTTATGGCCTTTGAGTACTCATTTCTCTGAACACCGAGCATACTGACTCATGATAGGCTAATTATGGTTCAATTACAACACAAACTTCTTCTCTGCGTCAACCAAAACGACATGCTCTCTACAAATTTGTGGGGTGAAACATGTCTTTTAAATGGTGCTATTGGTTCTATCCTCGAGATTGTTTGCACCATTTCATTTCGCCCACCTAGTTTGCCTTCATTCATCATCGTCAAATTTGATCCATACACGGGGCCCAATTGGATACGGAAAACCCTTCCCATGTTCAAATTCCACCAATTTCTAGAGGTGCACGGGGGCAATGACCACTTGAAATAGCTTGGGCATTCTCAATCCATAAATCTGAAGGGCTTACTTTGCGGAGACCCATTGCTGACATTAGGGGTGGGTTTACCTTCCCATCTCTATCAAGAGTTCCCTCCATATCCACCCTTCCAATTTAACCCCTTTTTCATTCAACCGCTATGAAAAAAATGTCTTCAACATCTCTTCCTTAATCACGCATACAAGATAAATTCCGACTTCATTCCCTACCCTTCACACTCCCCTCTTAATCCCCAATGGGGCTTCCCTTTCAAACTGCTCCACTTCTTCTGCAATATAGATATTTTCTTCCACACCAGTTTCCACTACTTCGTAGTTTTTCATTTTCCTCCTCCAAATATCATATTGTTTTGTTGTCTGTTTCGGTTTCATTTTCCACTCGCTAATATTTTACTTTCGGCGTTAACATCGCACACCTCGCGTGCGATTGCTAGTTAAATATCTATTTTTAAACTATTAAAAATACAGACTGCAGTACTGACGTGACATGAACAGCGGGCTAGGCTTTGGTGCATGTGCGTGAACCAGTGAAATTAGCCCGCTCAGGCCTTCGGAAGCGAGCTTTGCCCCAGCCCACTCTTGCCTTCATGTGCGTAGGACATCAGGCATTCCGAGTTGCCAAAATGAATTCATAGCGGGAAAGTGAAAACTGTAAAGCTGGTGTGTTAGGGTTTAACATAGTCATCGGCTCTCCCAACACAGATTTGTAAGCAACGTGTTGAATCTTCACACTATTTTTTATTTCCATATTTGCTGCTTATACTCTCCTTTTACGCGTAATTACATTGTCAACAAAAAAACAGGTTTGGTTTCTATGCATTTCTTCTTGAGGGGATTTTAATTTTCCTTTTAAAGCTAAATTTGGGAAGAGAATCGAACTTGTGACCTGTAACAAAAATGCGAGAATACAAAATATTTCTGACGAGGCCAAGCTTGAGTTCGAGTCTCCGCTGCCATAGACGGACGAGGCCAAGCTTTATTCTCTTACTGTTAATTTCGATCATACTTTCCTTGGTTTTCTAGATTCTCACCTCTTCAAAGGGTCTAGACATAGAGTCCTCCTGCAGGCTGTCCAAGTATCTAGCTGCAAATGTATTTTGGCGGTGCATTCCACAATCTGATGTAGATGCGTTCTGCTAATTGAAAACGTGACTTGTTGTTAACTGGCATCACCAAGCATGTTGCAATAGTGCTGGCCTGCGGAATTTAAGCTCTAACCACTACATGACTAATACTAGGGTAAATAGTCCAAAGGAAGTTAAAACATGCAATAACCAAATCTGTAACTACCACGCATTAACCACTGCATGAGTACTAGAGATAATATGACAGCTGAGTAAATGGTGGTTACGGTTAGCAAGAAATGCGTACATAGCACACGATCACTGTAATTTGTGGTAGCTGAGAGATGAAATAGACATTAGGTAAGGTTGAAATCCATGTACACTCAATAAATTACGCTCCACCAAGTCCCCCTTTTCTTGGGATGGGGGTGTGGTGTTGGACAAACTGTGAAACATGAGAATGCAAAAAGGCAATGCCTTGAAGTACCCCTAAAGTCTTAGAAATGATATTTAAACAAGAATATAATCTGAGAACTGGTATGGGAGACAGGTGATGGAGTATGGGAAGTGGAAGTTGGGGGTAGAGGACAGATAACCAATGGGTGGGGATGTGTCCCAGCAGAACATAGCACCCGTGCAGAACATACTGATTAAATTAGTGGAGAAGACAATACAAGATGAACTTGGAATAAAGCCAGGGTAGCGGATTTCTAAAGCTTTCACTGAACAAGGACAAGGGAAAAAACAGTTCATCATGGTTGAAGTATGCTAAGAAGATTTATTTAGTTGCTTACTGGTTAGCTTTCTAGCTTTTGCAGGACGAGGGCTTTCACGTAATTTGATTATTAGCCGTTTGGTTTAATTTAAGATATATTAGTTTCATAACAGACAAAAGTCATGCACGCAGGGAACCATCTGCTTCAGAGTTCTGTGAAGGGGTTTTCTTAAGTTAGGTCAAACGAAATGAAAATATCGCAGCTTGTTTAGGGGTTCTCTTCGGTTAGGTCAAACAAAATTAAAATATTGTAGCTTGTTTTACTCTGATTATTTTACAAAAGATTTTAAAAACATGAACCCTAATTTTACTGGTAATAATATAAAAAGGATGTTTACGGGCATGTTATTGATTTGTCCCCCACCCATTACTGGTCTGGTTTGTACTCAGTACAGGTCTGGGCAAGGTTGCCTGTGGATTTGTCCCAGAGAGGATGAACCCAAAGGTTTTCCGTGTTTTTAAAAAAATAACGATGTTGATGTTGATGCTCTCGATGAAGAGCAATATGACAATGGATACCGACATTGATTTAGTACTTAATATTCATCATTACATTTGGATTTCAGTTACATTATCAATTTATCAGTGGTGTTTTTGTGATTATTATGTTTATTCTACGTAGGTTCAAGCGACAGTAGTTGTGCCTTTAGATTTCAGTTGATGCTAGCATTCCCAGACAGGTAGTTTCAAGTCATGGTAACATCACTCTTGAAACACTCGTGATTAATTCCTATTGCATTTGTCACGCTGTTTTCTGAGTTTTTTTGGAGTTATCGAAAAATCTGCTGTAATATTTTTCTATATATGCCTCTTTTTGTCTCATTTTACACTTAAGAGGCAGAAAAATACCGAAGATGGGCAGACTGAAAAGTTTTAGTGATGTGTCAGGGTTAGGCATTGCAATTTTATTTTAATGTTTTACTTTGAATGGATTTATTTTATAAGTTGAATTTAAAAATCCAAATGACGGTATGACCTGCTATTCTATGACAAGTCCTTTGCTCTTTACATATGCCTTCTAAGGTATATATGTGTATATATATATATATTTGTAACCCTACGTATTTTTGTTGTTGGCTTTTTTATGTACTATGTTATTTGGCTTTTTTAACGTATTATATTATTTATATCTCTACATTCCATATTTGTGATTGGCATTTTTGATATATTATGTTTATTTATATCTCCACACACTATATTTGAAATAAAATAACAAAATCAATTTATTTCCTCTATTTTTACGAATATTATATTGCTATTTAGTTTCCCTAGTTTTTGTGGACTTTTTCCCATTTTAAACCCGGGTAATTGAATTCCATTTACACTTTGTCCATGCTGTGTCAATTCCTTGTAAATGGAATGCTACCTTGGTTCAGGTAAGCTGATAAGATAGTTAATATCTTCTGAAATTGTATTGATGGGTGCAGGAAAGGAAACTAAATCTCAACTAAAATGGTCTGGTTCCAGTGTGAGGACTGTGGAGAGAATCTCAAGAAGCCTAAATTACAGAATCATTTTCGAATGTGCTCTGCAAACAAGGTCTGGTGTACATATTACTTCTAGATTTAACAACTTAATCCCATAGTCAAATTATTGGGCCCCTTTGTCTTTTTTTTTCGAGAAAGCAAAACAACAATCAGTGTCATATCAAGTTAGATTTTTCTTTATGTTTGTGTGATTTATAATCTACACAATTCTAGTGAATATAGTTCATATTAACAGAACATGAGCATCAACATCATCCTGGATTGATTGGATATTGTCAGTTTTTGCTTTTTAAATAGTAGTATAAGTTTTATAGTGGCCATATAAAAAAGCAAAATGATAGATTAAAAAAGAAAATAGATTTCTTACCCAAAAATGATTGCAAGCAATGGAAGAAACATTCAACATGTTTCTCATATTTTAGATTCTTGTGAAGGCATTAGAGAGTATAATGATTTGATTCCCATAAAAAGTGTTTGGAGTGTCTCTTGTAGGGTTATTGAGTAATCCTTCCATTGAAATAAAATAATTATTTACTATACTATCCTTTTTTAATTAAGTTGATTTAATGTAAGGACAGGAGCCTGTTTTATGTTCCTTTAAAGCAGAAGTGAACTGAACAGTAGAGGTAAGGGAACAAGGGATAATACTAAAAATTATTAAAGCGAGAGTAGAGAATGATGGTAATTAGAACGTGAGAAGGGAAAGTAGCAGTGGCAAATCTGTTGAATGAAAAAACTGTATCTTACTGGGGATCTGTACCTAGGAGGGCCTGTTTCGGTATGGTACATTTTGGGTACCTGTACCGGTTCAGTTCCTCTGTGGGTATGACCAGGGTACTACTTAACAAGAACCCGGGTTCGTCCTTGGACAAACCCGGTGCACCTGTTACTGTTGAGCAGAATGCTGGCCATACCCAGCAGGTACCTGCAGTTCAAGCTTTTTTCCCTCTATTTTATTTTTTTGTTAAAAAAGTCAAACATAGACTTCAGAAAATAATTAAAAAACATAGCAAACACTAAACGACACTTCTAAACTCTTTTCAAACAACGACAACACATTTGCCACACGTTACATATTTCTCATTGTACATTTGCTGATTTATCTTGATTTTTGTGTATACATTGTAACATTTGCACAAAGTTCTTGTTCTAAGTTTGACCACGAATATCATGACGTTTGGCATTGAATTATTAGTATGTTTTGCTGTTATTTAACTTATTATTTTATTTACTCTATGCATATTATATGGTTAGTTTTTATTATTTGGATATATTTGTCAATGTTTAATATATTTTTGTATGTTTGTACTCAAAGCCAAACTCGATCCCCATAAAATCTCTTTACTAGCATAACTGATCTCTGTTCCAGGGTTGGCTACTTAGAGAAAAACACTACTTTCTCTTATAGGCCCGTCACTTGACAGACCTTGGAAATTTGAAGAAAATCTCAATAAAATTAAAATAAAACGAAGAAGAAAAGCATTTGAGGATGGTTTGATCGATGCTGATGAAATTAATACAAAAATACATATGTTCAAAGCATTTTACATTAAAAATGTTCTTTTGTTCATGTTATTGAAAGTGATGTTCTTGGCCGCTGAAGTGGATTTATTCGTAGATGAGCTTCTACGCAAGCTTTTCATCAGGTTGAGTTTTCTTCTAAATTATATCAGTAATGTATACTCTCATTTTTTATTCACAAGGTATCATGCAAATGGAAAGGAAGACTTAAATACCTTAGAGAGCTGATTTAATAATGTAGTCTGATTCTTTTCCCAGTACTGAGTGACGTATTTCTTTATAAAGAATATGCTTGTAAGTTATAAAGACTATCAAGGGATGGTAAACAGCTGCATATGCTTGCCTATGGTGTTACACACTCAACATCTTAGTACATCATTATTGATCGAACAATTAATTTCTCATAAGATAATCGCATGTCAAATCAGTCAAAATAACTGAGGAGATATGTGTTAGAGGACAAATCCGAATGATAGATAAATTATAGATGAAGCTGAAACAGGTTTTATTGCAGAAAAAAGCATCAAACACAGTCCTTGCTCAGAGTTTTCCTATTCCAGAATCAAGATGATTAGAAATAAAAGCACGAGGATTTTATATAGCCTTCTGTATGCTTATTTATGAAGTGCTATTTGCCATTTAGGAATTCAAAATTAAGGAGCCATACAAATTCAATCATTTGCCACTCAGGAATTCAAAATTAAGGAGCCTTACAAATTCAATCAAGCGTGAAGCTCCAGGAGTTGGGTTCACAAGGAATTTGGAAACAACCTTCATACATAATTCTTAGAGTGTGGACTGTAGTGGTTATGATAATCAATAGTGCCTATTTTTAAATGGAGGAAATACCATCCCCTTGCATCTGGGGTCCTTCTATCTCAAACATTTTGTGCTCAGGATGTTTTAAGCTTGAATCACAGATTAGAAATTATCTCATATTTGTACCATGTCATCTCTGGAATCTCAAAATTAATAACAAGTCTTAGATGGTGAGTGGGATTCTTTTTGCTTAGTGATATTCAGACTCGAATCATGGGTGGTAGGATATATGATATATTGTATTGATAGTCTTGTCATTTACCATTTCATTTCTTTTTCCAAATATATCTCTCATGCAGGTGCCCAGGGCTATTAGAGGAATTCTTTGTACTTTGGATTTTGTTACCTCCAAGATTTTTTGCCTGGGTGACTAATATACATGATCTGCAATCTATGGCTGTCTTAGATTATGGCATGTAAATGGTATATGCCCAAACTATGGTAAACATTATCCTATTGCATCTGTATCAAGGCTGATGTATGAAGTATGTCTTGTATGCTGTCAAGGATGCCACAAATATTTGTAGAAAAATGGCCTTTTTAGATGCTTTTGGTATGCCAGAGGATTAATTTATTCTTTGCCCCAAAACACTTAGGATTCCTTCTATTAAATATTCAAAATAAATATTGACATGTTAATAATGCTTGCTTTCAGAATATGCACTAGGTTGCCAGGAAACAGAAACAGAAACGGAAACGGAAACAAAAACGGAAACGGAAATCGAAACAGAAACGGATACGAAATGTGGAAATGACAATTTTCAAAAAACCTTGGATACGAAACGTTACCGGAAATGTCCGTACAATATATTATAAAAAAATAAATATATATATATATATATATATATATATATATATATATGCATAATACTCATTTTATAATTGTAGACCATAAGAGATAATTGATAAAGCACTCAAAATATTTTGTATTCATTGAAATTTGAACTTCTAAAGAGTCATGACTCATCATTCAACATGGTTACAATTTCAATGATTCACATATACATGATAATAATCTAGATTCTAGATTCTAGAATATATCATCCAGATTTTCCTCATAATCATCTCCATGAACACAACTGACAGCTCCACTCCCACTAGCTCCACTTTCCATCCCTTGTGCAGTGGATCTCGATTCTTCTTCATCAATACCAAGCAGTGAAAGTTGGCTAAGAGTAGCCGCAGAAGCATCAAAGTCACTACTCTCAGGATCAATATCCCAAAGTTTGTTGGGACCTCTAATATAGCCTTCAGTCTTGTGTGAGAGGATGTGCAAATTGGAGTGTACATACACTAAATCCTCAGCCTTCTTGGATCCTAACTTGTTTCGTTTGGCTGAGTGGATGAAGCTATATGTACTCCAATTTTGCTTTGTTGAAGAATTACTAGCCACTTGTTACAAAAAAGAAGTTAGAAATTTTCAATTAGTAATAAAATTAATTTACTAAGAAGTAAGAACATACATTTTTAATTTTTAATTAATAAACAAACTTTTGATTTCATTTTAATATTTTATACCTGTGAGAGGACTTTAATGGCAATAGTTCGTAGGTGCTTGGAATCATGGCCATGTACATACCACCACATGAATGGCTTTAGGTTGTACTTGTCACTTAATGCATCTACTTCACTCATGCTACTATTAGATGAAGAGACAAAGCATGCCATTTCATAGCGGACCGCAGTAGCTACAACTGGATCAGGAAAAAGCCTCTGGAATGCTGCCTTAGTTCCAGTTGCAACTTCATGGTCATTGTATGGTGCTTGCCTACCAAGTAGCCCAAGTATTTCACTGCTATAATATTTGGGATTCAGGGCATAGGCTAGAAGATGCAATGGGGTGGTCATTTTATTCCACCTTCTCATGATCACAATCTTAACTTCAATGTAGAATTTTTCTTCAGGATCTTGCTCTTTTTTTTGGTATGATGTCTCTAATTTTTTCAAGCATAGAGTCAATGCCATCATAGATCTCCCCTATGCAAGCATCATCTGTATCTGCATATCTAATCATAGATAAAATAGGCTCAATATGCGACCTTTTCCCACCAATCATCATCAAGTATCAATGTTTTTATTTTGATGGCTCGTTTTGTGTTTGCTTGTCTCCACACGGACCAAACATCATCAATCACCATAAGCCTCAAGGCTTGTCTTACCTTCACAAGTCGTCTCAAGACGAGCGTGTGAGAGGCAAATCTTGTTTCAACAACCTATTAAAATAAATTAAAACAAGTTAATAAAATATAAAATTAAATTTAAAAGAAATTCAAATGATAATTTGATATTTCATAGAAAGTTAGCAAATAAAAATTAGAAACTAGCAAATTTTTTTGTTACCTTCAACAACTCCAACTTTGAGAACCTCCTAAAGATAGCCTGGGACATATGATGATTTGTGACAAACATTTGAATCTCATTTGCCTCTGTATACACTTCCTCTATCCATGGTATTTTGCCAATCTTTTGTAGCATCAAATTCAAGGAGTGTACTTGCACAAGGTGTCCAAAAAATGTGCTCATATCTCCCATCAACAATCAGCCCTGCCGCTCTACAACTTTTGGCATTGTTCGTGATGACTTGGACAACGTTTTAGAGGCCCCATTGACTCAATAGCCTCAATCAAAATATTAACAATAAATTGAGCATCTTTCACTTCACCCTCACAATCAACAACCCTTAAGAACATTGCCTCTTTAGGGCACACTGCAACAATTTTGATTAGGGTCTATTTCGGGCATCTTTCCATCCATCTGAAATGATAGATACCCCTGATTCCTTCCATGAATCCCTAATTGGCTGTAAAGAAGTATGTACATGGGCCACTTCTTTTGCCATAATGATGTTCTCACCTTTTCATAACTAGGGCTTTTATACCCTTGTGGTGCATCATTAATTCCTCTCACCATTTGTTGTCAATATGGTGACCGCAACACATCGAAAGGCAACCCACATGCATAAACACATCGAGCAATCAACTCATCGCTTACTTCCCTCTTCTCATTTGCAAATGCTTGCTCTAATGGACCTTTGGAGGTTCTCTTTTGACAAGCTCTTTTCCTCTATGGGAGTTTCAACTTCATTTTGAATAAAAGGATGGTTTGATGAGGTGGGTGGTTTTTTGAACCCTTATTTTGCAAAGGAGCAGTTTTAAATCTAGCTTTTGAAGTTTGCAAATCAGCCTCCTCTTGCTTCTTTCATATATGCCAAAATATGTTTTCTTTCAACGTTGGCACATTTTCTAATCCCCGTTCCTGATTGCCCCATTAAATGAGCTTTGAGTCGGGTATATGAGGCTTTGAATTCAATATTGCAATGATTGCATATCCAAACACGAGAGCCACCGCCAACAAGGTTCTCCAACACTTGCACATGTCTCCAAAGAGGAGCTCTAGGATCCACAAGCAGACACCCCCACCTTGCCTACTTCACCCCCACCTTGGCTTCCTTCCCCATGCCCTCCCACTGAAGTTGAACTGAATGCCATTTATCTCAAATAATCAAACCTACATTGAAAAATATTTAAAATAAAAACATAAACTTAGATAACAATAAATATTAAATATAACTACAGTTACTACACCCTACATATCCCATTCTGCTTTTGATCACCAAGTTCACCATTTAGGCGTGAGGTGAGAGCATACACAGATTTCAAATTTTTTAATTTAAAAAATAGGAAAAAGAATTAAATTATTAAACCCTATGTATCTTATTCTGCTTTTGATCACCAAGTTCACCGTATAGGCGCGAGGTGAGAGCATACATAGAGTTCGGATTTTTAATTTAAAAAATACAAAAAAACTCTCAAAATAGCAACAAAAAAAAAACGCATCCTATTCTGCTTTTGATCACCAAGTTCACCGTATAGGTGCGAGGTGAGAGCATACACAAAGTTTGGATGATATTTATAATTTAAAAAAAACAATATATGATTTTTATTTAAAAACCGCAAAGGAAATGTTACATTTTTTTAAGCATAGAGTTTAAAAATTACTACATTAAATCTACATATTGATATCATGATCAATGATCATGAATGATGTGTGCATTATGCACACATCATTCGTGATCATTGATCACATTAACATTTTCTTTAAAAAAACTTGAAAAATACCTGGTTTTTCCTCCTTGAAGCTTCCAAATTTGCTTTGAAATTCCTCCTTGATGCTCTTAGTTCTTAGTAGCACCTTCTAAACTCTTCCTTCAAGCTGCTCTTTGATGTCTCTTTGCTCTTCACAATGCTAAATGTTAGTTTAGTGAAAAACTAAATTTAG
The DNA here is from genome assembly GCA_018340775.1 of Taxus wallichiana var. yunnanensis. Classification (NCBI taxonomy): domain Eukaryota; kingdom Viridiplantae; phylum Streptophyta; class Pinopsida; order Cupressales; family Taxaceae; genus Taxus; species Taxus wallichiana. The sequence goes on from CM031244.1 coordinate 279,032,786, forward strand.
CAAGAGAAAATGAGAGTGTGATTTAGAATGGACCCAAGATGTCATTATATAGCTTTTAGGAAGTGTCTTTAGCAAGTCTAGGTAGGTAGATTAGGTTTAGGTTCATTAAATGCATATTTTTTATTTTTTAAAAAGTTTTTGGGCTTTAAAATTTGAAAATACGTTGGAAACGTGGCGGACTTTTTGGAAACGTCACACGTTTCCCTACGTTCCCCCTCGTTTAGTTTCAAACGTTTTGGGAGAAACGTTGCCCTTCCAAAGGCGTTTTACGGCATCACGGATATTTTTAAGAGTTTAACCTATATATATTTTATGTGCCAACATCTTAATATAGATATAATTTAATGTTGGTTAGTTCTTTATTGTTAAATATTGGATAGCTTTCAAGTTTTCTCCCACCAAGGAAGTCTATTTAAAAAAGCTTGTAAAACCCCTCGAGTCAAGGTAGACATTTTGTACTTGTCTCGAGTTGACAAATGATTTAGATTGAGGTAAATGTTGATAGCTCTTAGGTAGTTATACTAATCTCCTTAGGCACAAATTCTTCCTCAATGACACTTTTTTCTTGAAAATTTCATGGTCTAGGCTCTTTGTGAGGTCTTTTCTGTTTCTCACAAAAAACAAACATAGAAATGAGGATACAGATTTGCAGAAAACAAGTTCCTATTCAAATGTCTCACAAAATCATCCGGTTGTTTTAATACTTTTTGTACACCAATTAACGATTTATTCTTGATAATGGGTCCGTGTTAAGAATGAATTGAAGCCTAAAACTATTTATAGATGCCCTCTCTGTTCCCCTCCCCGTACTAGCCTTTGAGGATTTTGACTCTACCGAGGAATGGGAGACGGGGCTTGAAAACCCATAATTATAGATTAGATTAACAGCTTAAGATTTGTTTGAAAGTCTTTGACAAAAAGGTTGATTATGAACTTATGACGCTGTAAAATTTAGTCGATAGTGTTTTGATAATGGTAGGTATGAGTATCCTAGAAACTTAAATCATATACTAAGATTATACAAGAAGACGACGGAACAAAGGTTGGCCTAGATAGCACTAATAAAAATCCACTTTTGACGATATAGAATAGTTTGAATCATTAAAAGAGTTGGGTTTTAATCTATCATGCATTAGCAAGTATGGGAATCGAAATGAAGATTGTTCACTTTTGCATGTTGATGCGATGTCAGTACCCCAATAAAGGGATGCCTTAGACCTTGCAGCCCACAATTCCAGAGTTAGATCTCACCGAAGCAAGACCTCGTGTACAACTATAAACAAGCAACAACCAAAGATTTTCCTTTTAACATGAGAAAATGATTAATGACTTGGGCACAAAGTGGTATTACACTCCAATGACAATCTTATGACACTATCTACAAGAATTCTCTAAGAATTTCAACCCTATGACCTGTTTTAAGCTTACAGACTTTGTGAAGCTTCTACAAAACCTCAACTGACTCAAATGGGTAAATGCGTCACCGGATGAATCCCTTGATTCCTTGATTTGGATACATAGCTGATATCTAAGTTACCACTTTGTGTTCGGCAAGGATAAAATTCAAATAAATTCGCCACCCAATAAAATTCGCGAAAAAAATTCGTCAATAAGTTTGAAGTATAGAAAATTTCATTTATTATTTTATTTTTAATTAATAATAATAAAAATATCATCAATAAGTTCAAATTAATATTAATGATTAAAAAATCTAAAATTAAAACTTTGTTAAAATTAATTTAAAACAAATAAAAACCAAAAATGAGAATCTAAAATCAAATAAACACAAATTAATTTAAAAAATCTAAAACTATAAATAATGTGTTTTAAATAATTAAAAAATCCTAAACTAGAGCTTTTAATTTTAAAAATACATTCCAATATAATAAAACTTTGATTTTAAGAAGATAAAAAATAAAAACTATAAGTCTATAACTAAACGTAAACTCTAATTTAAGCTTTAATTTTACTAACACATTCCAATATAATTAAAAAGTTAATTTTAGGAAAATAAAAATAAAAACTAAAACTATAGCTAAAGAAAACCCTAAAAGTTAATATATTAAACACAACTATTTGATAAAAGTTAAAACTATAACAATATCCGAACAACAAAACTATAACAATATCCGAACAACAATAATAAATAAAACTATAGGAATAAATTTTAAACTTTTGAGGAGGTCGCATGTGTATAAAGTAATTAAAAACAAACTTAAGGATGAGGGAAGTCAAAAACTGAACGCGGAATGCAGGAACACAGGTTTTCAATGCAGCAGAAAAATCACTGTGCATGTCATAGAATAAGTGACGCCTCAAGTTTTAGCCAGCATCTACAAATTTATTTGCATTTCATTGAATCACAGTCAACAAAAATCTTCACATTTTGTTGCAAATCATTGACCTGCTACAACTTGCTGCAAATTGTTTGTGATTCCCAAATAATAGAGATGGAGGCCCAGTAAAGACAAATAAAAGCCCCCAGAGATTGTGGCCGACATTGAAGACGAGGTTTAAAAACGTAACCAACTATTTCAACGATTATTTTGGAGATTTTGATGGTAAAATTCTATCTTTTTAGGGTTTTTGCAGCCGTATGAATTTCAAGACTTTTTTAAATGAATTTATTAGGTTTAGTTCAAAATCGTCCAAATCCGAATTTATTGTTTGATATTCGGCGAATTCTGTGACATAGGCTGATATATATGTTCATAGCTCCCTTCTATTTGTAGAATTTGTATTGAAAAAGATGGAAGAATAAAAATGCTTTTGCAAGTAAAGGTTCCTTACAGACTCCTCATAATGTCTCCGATCGCCATTGATCTTCCCATGAAGTCTCTTTTGTTGAATCAAGCTCAATCAAATCATTTGATTGTCCTTGGGCACGAGAAATGGATCAAGGTCCATGTGTGCGTCCCTCCAAATTGCATCGATGTTGACAGAAATCTTGTCGTCGGTGCAAATCTGATCATGGTGGCATATGGTAGTGGTTCTCAAGTCTACAAGACTTCATGGTGTCGATAGTGTTTGGTGGCATCTAGAATGCTTTGTGGCTTCCCTATGCTAGAAACAAGTGTTGCACGATTTAAGATACTTCATGGTCTTGTGTCTTTGTAAATAGTCGTGCATGACTCTTAGTGTTTTACGCGACCAAGCTAGTGTTGTGCGACATAGTCAAGCTCGTATGGCTTAGTGTAGGGTGTGCGGCACCCACGAGAAAATAGTCAAGGCACAAGTTTGCATAGTGCATGCAAGAGTGGCACAACATTACGCAAGTATTTATTTATTGACTCTAAATGTTTTTGGGTGATGCAAGATTGCTTGTGAACATGGATGCTCCTGCTTCATACACCTCAAGTATGAAAAACTTGTGCCCTTGCTCAACCATGTCTCAAAAGGTCTTCAATGGAATGACCAAATCTAACAATATGTGCTTCACTATGCCAAGATGCATCCTCGATTTCTTTGCCTCTCCATTTCACTAGATATGCTTTGTGTTCCTTTTTGTGCATTGTCTTCACTATGCAATCATCTAGAATGCACTCAATTTCTTCTTGCCTTTGTTTTGGTAGTTGGCGTCTCCAAGCTACTTCTACGCGGTTTGTTCCTTCACTTGTATACCTCCCAAAATATGGGGCATAGATCTGCTACATTGAATTCGCCTATCCCTTTCGGTAGCCGTATCTCATATGCATTCTTCACATATTCCTCTGGACTTTGCAAGGTCCAATCTTCTTCCACTTGAGTTTATCATACATTCCTTGTGGGAACCTTTCTTTTCGCAAGTGTGCAAGAACTAAGTCTCCAACCTCAAGCTCCAAGTGTCTTCTCCTTAAGCCTATGTTTTCCTTATACTCCGCATTGCTATACTCCAATTGTCTTCGCACTTGCTCGCTCCTTCATGTATTGTATGAAGTCTTCAACTTTTGCACTTCTTCCTTCCTCTTACGAAACTGTGCAGCTCTACAACTCCTCGCGACTTCTCCCATACACAATGTGGAAAGGTGACTTCATAGTGCTCCTTTTTACAAAATTATTATATGCAAACTTCGGCCGTGCAAGAATTGAATCTCAAGTTCTTGCCTTTTCTCCTACTAAACATCACAACAAATTGCCAAGGCTCCTATTGACAACTTCATTTTGACCATCCTTCTACAGTGATACGTAGAAGTAAAATGCATCCTCGTGTTTAGTTCCTTCCATAACGCTGCCAAAAGTGGCTGACAAACTTAGTAGCTTTGTCGGATACAATAGTGTGTAGCAATCCATGCAATCTAACAACTTCCTTGAACAACAAAGCTATATGCATAACATCACTTGTTATGCCAAAGGCATGTCTACAATGGGATGTATCCTCGACGACGACGTAGTGCAGCTTAGAGCTGCTTGTCATCATAGTGCCGCTTGTCCTGGGGACCCGACACAGTGCAGCCTCGACGTGGTTAGAGCTGCTTGACCTGATTCTTTTCCCACCGCCATTGTCTAGGTTGTTACCAGCCAATTCTTGGACATAAAATGGCTCCGCAAATGGTTAGTGCCGCTTGCAATAGTGCTGAGCAGCCACTACATACTCTCTTGCTAGCTCTGTTATCAACACTGTTGTTTTGTTGCCTGTGCTTCCCCTGTTTATTTATTCCTCTATTTTCATTTGACATTTGATCTTGCTCCAGTCTGGAACATTCCCTGCAAAAGAAGACAATGTTACACTAAAGTTTTTCACCATTCCCCATTTACCTTTTCATGCTACATATTTTCTTTACCAGGAAAAATCCATGGTTAGTCTGATTTAATATCTTTAAAAGTTCTTACGTCAGGATACAGGGCAAATATGAACGCCTTTTTGTGTAGTTCCAACTTCAGTTTTTATAGCAATTATACGAGGAATACATATCCAACACTTTTGAATGTACGGAGAGCCTGAGTAACGTGACTGCATTAGTTTAATAACAATATAGGTCAACTTAAAAGCTTGAATACATATAGACTGATGCCCCTCTTAGCTCTCCATGTCAGGTGCTTGACAAAGCGGGAGAACAACTAAAACATGGAAGCATACAATAAAGGCTAACAAAATTGCCACCTCTTCCCTGTGGGGAACAACTCCAAATTGGAATATTTGCAGGCAATCCTAATATAGCCACAAAAATGAAACCATACAATAGGCAACCGGGAGTAGAATATATCCAAATTAAAATTCCCTTTTAGGGAAAATCCTCCACCAAAACAATGTGCCATAGTCAAAATTTGTGAGCCATAGTCATAACCGGCAAGCTTTGAAGATTTAAATCGTCGACAAACATAAAGAAACATATATTTTATGCTGTAATTGTTGTCATGTGGCTGTCTAAGCATGTCATAGCTTCCAAATATAGCGGAAATTACCACTAAGCCTCTGCACTACTCCTTGGCTTGTTTGTCTGCAATGGTTGCACAGGAACCAAGCGATGGTTACTTGACAAACTGCACCGCAATTCAATTCCATCACACATTAATAGTTTTACAGTTGGGAGAAATAGGACACGAACACCAGCAGTTGAAGGAACAATAAGTTACAGCTGGTAGAAACAGGACATGCCCTATGAGTTAAATATACTGTATATATATTTGGCCGTAGAATATGTTACATGTATGCAAGTTTATAAGCTTCATCGTCTCTTGGTGTTACATGTGTTTTTTGAGCTTTGTTTTTTTAGGGAGTGATTTTCCTCTTTCAATTATATATGATAACAAAACATGTTGCTATGCCTCAATGGTCCCTATTTTCAAACGACGAATCTACAATGCAATACAAGTATTTGACCACAATCAAAGAGCTTTGAGGGTCTAAATAATTGTCATAATTCTTTTATTTTCATAATAACAAGTCGGTTTGATTAACAAGTATAAAATTAAGCTCCATAAGTTGTGAGGAACCTCACCAAATAATGTTTTTGTATGCAACAACTTTATAAAAAAATATTTTCATGAAAATCGCCTAAATAAATTTATTATTTAATTTTATTTATATTTGCTTGAGTTACCTAGGGAGAGGGCCCTAGCCCTTGTGGCATCACCAGCCCACACCGCCGTGGAACCATCCAAGGATGGTAGTTTAAGCTCTCGGCGAGCCCACGGATTAAACCACATTATCGTGGCGCCCTATCACTAGGGTATCCAAACCGTCGATAGTAGGCCGCCTTAACACGGAGCCGAGATTTGAACCTTGGACCTCCCAATTACAAGGAGACCCAAGAACCGTTACACCACTACCCGTTGGATAATTTATTATTTAATTTTTACTAATAACATTTTGGATATTTTAGGTATTTCGTTTTTAGGAATTTTGTATTATTATTCTATTTAATAATTATAGAGCTTAAAAAGATTTATACTCATAATCAAGGCAAAGGTTGGGAAGTACCATTATAGCCTTGCATTTCGTTGATTACCTTACATACTTAAATACAAAGTGAATGACTGAGTATTGTTATTTAGGACACCATCAAAAGTTTAGTTTTATTATTGAGATTTCAATATGGAAACAAAATTTATACGTAATGTTTTTGATATGCAACTTGTGTATTTCTATTAAAATTGTCCTTGCATGAAATGACTTTTTTCTATGTTCCACCAAGTTTTCGGGATGGGGACGGCAGGGGACGGGGGGACGTGTTTCCGGACAGATTTTTTTAGGCCTTTTTTTAGGGGACGGCAGGGGACGGCTATTAAAAAATAAGGGAAAATTTTAAAAATATAGGAAATTTCAAATATTCATATGATAACATTGCTAAAGCAATTTGAGATTTCACATAAGATTTATCATTTAACCTTAAAAATATAGGAAATTTCAAATATTCATATGATAAGTATAACACATTGATAAACTTAAACTTAAAGCATTCCTCACTGTCTTCTTGCATGAAAACTCCCCATTCGTGTAGGGAAAAATTGGTTTGTAACAAGAATATGATATACCAAGATCAAAGACCAAAAGGTCTAGCATTTTGTGGCATATTTCTATGGAAAGAAAAGCTCTACAATATATTTTCTTGTAGACATCCATAAAGTAAATGTTGATAGAACTGTTTGAATTGTGTGGTGGCATATAAATTTATTAAGGATGGATGATAAACAACATGCAGGCTTCAAAATTCAAAATTGAAATCACACGATAAGAATCCTATCAATGTCATGTAATCTAAAGAGACTACAAGTATAAGCTCCATACTTTATAATAGAACTATTTTATTCATTTCTCTCACAACTTATAGATTATACCAATGGATGATAACTAAGACTAACCACACATGACTTCTTAAAGGTCTGCTGTTGACCATTTGAACGAAGCCAGCATGCAACTTTGATTGAAGATATCCAAAACAAAGGGGTGACATTTAATAGCATATAAAGTATTTCTCTCAATTATAATAGCGGAATATACCAGCCCATTTCATCTTCAATCTCAATTATCTAATCAATGCAAACCATTGATTTAAATATAAACATTGTTTTGGTAACCAACTATTTTCTGTTATTGTTAATCTCTTGTTGGCTTTTAGTAGTGTCTTATCGACTCTTTTGTTATGTTTAGTTGTAGTTGACAGTTGTGTTTTAACCAAAAACCATTGGATCTTTGATTCTTTTGTCATATAAACAGAATGATTCATTTCAGGGGAAGGGCACTGATGTGACAGTTCCTCCCTGTACCAAGTGATTGTATTGAAGTTTGAACACTACCTTATGCAATAAATTTGTTATTCAGAAATGAGCTTCTTTTTTGTTTTGATGTTTGTTTTAGGTTTAGGGCACTTAGAAATGAAAGTGGGGGTCCTTGTGGGCCCCCACATTGCTTTACTTTTAATTAAAAGTGTGTTTTAAAAAAAAAGTGTTTTTTAAGGCTGTTTGCTTAGGGGACAGCAGGGGGCTGGCTGCGTCCCGGTTCGTTTACCCCGGACGTTTCCTAAAATTTGCAAAGTTTGGGGACGGGAAGGGGACATTTCCTACCCGTCCCCGAGGTTCCGAAACGTCCCCGGTATGGGGACGAGCTAAAAAACATAGGGGCGTCCCTGTGGAACATAGCTTTTTTGAAAAAATAAAGCTCTTCTGTTTATGTGAGTCATCATTAAGCATGCCTGAAGAAGGGGTGGTTGCCATGCCACAGAGTTTGCCGACATTGACTCAGCCATGTTTGTTGGAAGATGAGGGCCACTCTACTGGTAGAGGCCAGCTAGCTGAATTGGACGATGAAGATATAGAAAACACCAATATTCCCCCTTATCGCTTGTTTCGCCCAATGCGCTATTCTGGGATGAAAATGATCCCTTGCGTGACTGCTTCCCACAGGAAGGTCAAGCATGGTCGGATTTCATTATGAAGGCCACCTAGGCAAACCGGCTTTCTACAGAGAAGTGCTCTATTGTGTAGGATTTAAATGTGCCTTGTATTTACATCAGTACACTGTTGTAAATTTTGCTTATAAATATTAATATTCCTTGTTGCTTCTGTGCGCATATATGTTCAATTTACTACTGCAATCCTTCCTATCTGTATCTTACCTGCATCGTTTTGCATTTTAACATCATACATGTTTCACAGAACTGAAACTAAAGGCACCTGGCACACGCAGTTACTTTTAAGAGCTACAACTGTAATGGCCGGCACTAGCACTACCCTGCTGATGGCAGCCACAACTACATTAACAAATTGCATTCCTACCAATCTAACTGGGTCAGCCAAGGAAGTGCGACTAGAAAAGGAAGTGTACACACAGATGTCAATGACAAAGGTGAAGGAAAGGTTATGATCTTCAACCTCATCGATGCTTTAGGCGACGATATAAACTTAACTTGTTTTGGGAATGCAGCCAACTACTACAACGAAAAAGTCCAACTTGGTCAGGTCTACTTTTTTTTTTCTAAAGGCGCTATAAAGTATGTCAAGCAACAATATAATGACTCGAGGAACCCTTGGGAAGTGATTCTAAATATGGTTTCTACTCTTGAGTTGTGTACAAAACCTGCAAATGAAATTTCGATCTAGCATTTCCAATTCACGAATATTGTAGCAATTGAGAATGCGGCTGTAGGGTCTGTAATAGATGTGATTGGCGTGGTTGTCTTCATATTGGCCGCTTCTACAATTACCCTCCCTGACAGAACCCACACTAAACAGTGCACCCTTTCCATCAGAGATAAAACGGGTACACTGTAGATGTTACTTCATGGGGTGACTTATGTGATGAAGGGGGAAATTGTTGCTGGACTAACACGACTCAACAAAACTACATATGCTGATAGTGGCTACAAAAATGCAAATTCACCACGTTCAAGAAGAAAAGCTTGACAACTGGTGTACATATACAGATTTTTATAGTTCCCCCACTATCAAAACGGAGACCTGTGCATTTGGATAGGTGGAGAAGGAACAAAAGACGTTCCCATTACATTAAGTGAAGATACAACTGTTAAGAGAACAATTGTTGACATCTGAAGCTGTAGTTTACAATATCCAGTTCAAAAGGTTGCACTTGCTGCATTGATTATACATATCAGTATGGCCAATTTTCGCTATCCAGCTTGTTCTTTCACTGATTAGTGGTAAACAATACCGTAAGAAGCTGGTTGTAAATACAAATGGTTCTTGGTGCTTTTTAAAATGCAATGTGGATTCTACCTGGGAATATAAATACGCATTGCACATGATGCTAGAAGATGTTACTGGAACTATATAGGCAACTGCCTTAGATGATGTAACAACACCATTGTTAGGTATCTCTGCACAGGGCCTTAAAGGCCTAGATTATACTACAGATGAATTATGGGCCATTATCAAAAACTCTCTTCCATGGATTCAACTTCATTCTCTCTGTTACATCAACCCACAATGAAAAAGAGCAATTATCATGTACCATTCAGAATGCAGAGGAAATCGAGCAAGCAAGAAACCACACAGAACTGTTATCAGCTTTTCTAGAATCTACTGAGTGGTAGAATACTTTAACTGTGTAATATTTGTAGAAAAGGAAAAACGTGCAGTTGGTGGCATCATGTATTTTGTTGCAATGTTGTATGTATTATATATGAGTTACATAAAAAATAAAGAGAGAGCTATTGTTATTTGCAAAATTGTTTGCCTGTATTAGTACAAATTATAGGGTATGGACAAAAAAAGAAAACAATATACAACTACATGGTAAAACATAGTGGTTTACTCTATGCATTTCCATTATTGATAATATTAACTTTTACCGCATCGACTCTAATATTGTAAGTATCCTACATGAAGATGAGAATGTGTAAATATAGACGATTACTGTTTCCTGATAATTTCATTTCTGCTGTTCACTGCAGCTCACTTGATTCGCCCACCACCATAATTAATGCACGTAGATGATTGGCTTACAGTGAGAACAAAAACAAACTGCATGAAAACGACGCGATAGATACCAACAACATAAAGGTATCATTAATGAGGCACAAAGAAACAAACAACACTGCCCCATTACTTCTATAAACACGTCAGGCCACCCATCAAATAGTACTACGAATATCAATTTGCATACCACCCAGGAAAGATTCCGCGCCCGACTTGATTCGCTCTCTTGTAAACAAATTTATTTTGTATGCAACGGATCATACCTAGGTATGCAAACTAAAAAGAATGGCGCTGCCCATGTATGTTGTAGATGTTTTGCAGAGAAGAAAGATCATTGTTTCTCTTCTTGGAATAATATGAATCTAGTGCCCCAACCTAGGCAATAGCTATTCTAACACAGGTGGAGGAAATGCTTATTGCAAGAGTTGCTCCCATTTTACGGGCGACCCATGCTCGGGAGGGCAATCCAGGTACAATGGACATAGTATCAGCTAGCCCCAAGATATTTCATCCATTATTTGCTATTTGCCTTGTCAGCCCTAGGATTTAGATATCCTAATATTAAAGAGACCCGGAGCTGAAGGAAAACCATATGAATGTTTTCTTGGGAGTGCGCACGTCACTGAGACACTAGCCTTTAAAATGAGGCACGACCCTTACTACAATGATGTGATTGTCGATCAACATGCCCTTAATAGTATGCCCACTACACATGAGATATCTCCAACAACCTATGCTCTATGTCGGGACTTTGCCAAATTTGATGCAATGTTCTTTGGTGATGGACGAAGGTGGAACGGCTGATAATAGCAAGCCATCATTTCTTTCCTCATCATTCGTTGTTGCTCTTCCCAATGCCTGCAGAGAGGTGGAGGAGATTAGAAGTTACTTGCAAAAAGAAGCTCCAAACACAACAACCTTAGTTGACCAGCAGAAGATAAGTTACACTCCTATAATTGAATACACGACAAAGGGTTTGTTTGCCATGGCCTTTTTGGCCTTGTTCTCATCTGGTGTTGTTATGTTTAGGCAACCCTGCAACAAAGAGGTACAGATGCATGAATATGCACTCCATCTAATCTGGTACCATGACAACAAATTAGGAGGCCATCACGTTTTGCTACAATCTCCTAAAACTTATGATGCAACACAAAAGCCATGCCACGTCCTCCTTATTTGCAAAACAGAACATTGAAGATGATTTACCTACAACGATTCAAGAGCTATGGGTTATTTGCAAAACTTACTAGATGAACAAATAACAACTCAATTAATGCGTTTCGCTCCAACCTTAGCGGCACTAGATCATATTGGTCACAATGCAAAAATGAACTATCAGATATGATTGTTCAATTGGGTCGCCTGGCATTGTTCATCAATTTAAGCGCAATAGATACCAAATGGCCCAACCTACATAGAATGATGCCCACAGCTTGCCCTCCAACTGCTAGTGTGGCCCACACATGGAAAATACTCAATATAATTTATTACCCACACCTTGTGGCCATGTACATGTCAGCTAGATTCATGATTTTCTACGAAGAAATCTTAAAAATTACCTACAGAGCAAAGACTACTGGTATTTGTACTTTCACATACCTTACGACTTTCTTCTAACATCCAAAACTCCCTTGCTCGTTTTGACTGCCCATTGCTAACATACTTTTCTTGAACAGGTTTGAATGGCAACACAAAGGTTTGGCACACTTTCACGAATTCCTATGGCTAGAAAGCAGCCTAGACTTGGACGCCTTGAATTGGAACAAGGCTCACGATGTACAAGCTGCTAAAGCCTTCTTCGACCACTATGTCACTGCATGGAACCCAAAGGAAAATTTTGCAAATGACACTCGCATGTACTGATCAACCATAGATGATTCTTGCCTGCTTAGTACCCCAACAATACTTGGAGCCAGTAGTAGAACTTATTACGACGAGCTGCTGAACCGTGTACAATGGCACACTATATGTATTGAAGGCACATGTCTAAGGCGGAAAGGCTCAACTTCACAGTGCATGTACGATCGCTTTGGCCCATATAAAGCACCTCCACCCTGTGCTTGAATACACTTGGACAATCAATATAAACGCCAACTTGTAATGATGATAGGCTCAACATACACAATTGAACTATGCTTACAACCTGGCGAGCAAATTCTGTACCATTTCTAAATTTTTTTCGGCTAGCTTTTTCAAGTTACTTCCTATTTTTCTGTACTACCAAATTCCACCTCTACTGTCTGACCTTCCTCTATTTCTAATTTCTATTCTATTCTAGAATATTTTTGAACCTGATCTTCCTTGTCATCATTGAGTCGTAGAGCCATCTTACTCTGATTTTCAGGTTGCTTTGTGGAACATTCTTCCTCTTTTTCTGTACTATCAACTTCCACCTCTATTGTCTCACCTTACTCTATTTCTAATCTCTATTTCATTCCAGAGAAATTTTGAATCTGATCTTCCATGTCATCATTCAGTACATAGAGATGGGAAGATTCCTTTGTTGTTGATTTTCCAGGTTTCCTCTCCACTTTTAATTTGTCATTAGTTTCTAGGATTGAAGGACGAATACATCCCTATTCAAAGTTGGAATTCTTACCAGTTTTTTCAAGTGTTTCATTGTGATCCTCATTTAAGGGCTTTGGTTATCATGCATTTGTTACTGTTTCCATGAGTATAATGGTTTTCCGGTTCTTTTGTTTTACTTCTTTCTTCTATTAGGACAATCCCTGTCCAAATGCCCCCATAACATCTGATTGGCAGACCCTCATAATCCATAGACTGAATCCATGTCCCCAGAGAGTTGCTTAATCTGTTTCCTTTTGGAATTGGTTTTGATAAGTCAATGGGCTTTGGAAAGTGTTGTTTGAGATGTAGATTAGTTCCTTCCCTATTTTCAGTGCAGATGCTTTTCAGCACTCTCGAGGAAGATCATATAAATGTACCCAAACCGGGGTCTTTTTCAACAATCCTTCTAGTGTTGAAGTAGGGAGTCTATGGGCACACAGAGAGACCAAAAATTTATAAAACCATGTTACTCTTGAGAAAACCTCCCCCTCTTCCATAGATCTGAAAGTCACAAGGAAAAACCCTTCGCAAATAATGTGATCCCGGGTTTGAGCCTAGTTTTCCAATTATTTTTGATCCAATGAGGCAAAGACACCACATATGGTGAAGTCCCCATAACCTTAACTGATTATCAAATAAATGGCTTACCTCTGGCAGAAAATCCTCATCCAGGATGTCCTTTTGTAGATGTTCTGTCACTGTTTATATGGGGGCTGCTTGGACCTGCTTTTCTTTTGTGGCGGCTTGTCTCCTCCGTTTGGGTGTCAGTAGCTGCTTCCCGAGAAGGTTTAGGTCTAGAGCAGCTTCCTCTCTTTTAACAGCTATCTTTTCCTCCATCCCAATTGCTGCTTCTGTTGCTTTCACATATTTTGCTTTCCAATTTTTTTTTATCACAATGACTCACTAGTATATTTGATTATGATATTATTATATTAAATTATTTTGCTTTGAAGTAATAGTGCTTCTCAACAAGGGAGCATATGGTCACATTATAATATGATACGGTAATTTATTTTGCTTTATGTATTGCATATGTATAATATCTAAATATGCATGCATATACATCAACATTGACCATATATGTTTATATTCTAAATATGCATACATATATGATCCAAAAATGTATCTAGAAGTACCAAATTTTATGTATTCTCTTCTTGAAACTTACAATGCATGTACTCATTAGGTTTATTCTATTGAAGATGGTTAAGTTAGGCTGATGGTGATTCGGACACCATCGAATGACAAGAAGACCATTTTTATGTTCTGTTTTGTTGGTGATAGTGAGACAGGTGATGGAACCGCCCGATGATTGCGAAACTGCCACTCTTCACAAAGCGGCAATTCTTGGGATCGCCGCCGCATGCACCAACGGTTACGTAACCGCCACTCTGTAGTCCTCGACGATTCGCCTCGACGACATCCAAAATGTGGGAATTGAATAGTTGCAAATGTTTGGGCTCCCAGATCGATTTGTTTCGCCTCTCCTTTCGTCCTTGGGTAGAGAAACTATAAATACAAGTGCATTTACTCATTCTAGGCAAGTGATTTGAGTGAATTCAAGTGTGAGCAAAAGAGAAGTTGAAATTGTTCTTGTTTTGTTCATAAAGAGTTGAGTTCTTTCTTGTTGAGGATTGTAAACAAGTAATGCAAGTAAAAGGAGCTTGAATCCTTCTTGAAGGTCATAGTTTGACAATGAACTTGTATTATATTGAGATATACATAGTGAAGGGAAGCAATTGCTTACCCAGCTGGAGTTTTTCCCACATCGGGTTTCTCCATGATAAAATTGTTGTCTCCTTGTCTTGCATCTTTCATTTTTAGTATTGTGTGAACAATTCTTGCATAATAAACTGGATATTAAGAGCTTTATCAAATTGTTCATTCATTATCACAGAATATGATCTGTTTATTGTTTGAAAGAGACAATTTACGGATCAGATTGGTATCCGAGCAGTTAAGATCAAATTGTTTGTGTGGTTTAACTTGTGTTGACATTTTCAGTTAAATGCCCCTTACCCAAAAGGGAAGTAAAAGCGGTAAGGTATCCTCATTCATTTTGAAGCGAAATTTCCACCAAGAAGTGGAAGCAAGAAATCCGAAGCGTTGCTCGTTGTGGAGATGCATGTGATACTCTTGAAGAAGAACGTTTACAAGTTGGAGGCGGATGTGGCAAGTTTGTCCAAAGATGTGGGCAATATTTCCTTGTCTATGGGGAAGTTGGAGTCCATCATGGGATTGCTCATGGAGAAGCTTGGTGTTCCAAAAGAAGCATTAGGAGATTATAAAGAAGGCACTCATGAATATGAGGAAGAGCATCCCCGTGCCAACCTTACTCTTCCATTCAAAGTGGAGGCGAAGATAGAAATTCAGCCTTATGATGGGGACGTGAATGTCGAGAAACTAGACCATTGGCTAGCTCAACTTGAGGTATATTTTAGTTTGCATCAAATCAATGAGAGTCAACAAATTTCATTTGCAAGGTTAAAATTAACCAATCATGCTTTAACTTGGTTTGAAAGCTATGTTCATACTTTGGTTGTTAAGAAGCTTCCTCCTATTTCTAAGTGGGATGAATTTAAGAAGCTAATAAAAAAACAATTCTATCTTATTTGTTATGAGGAAGAGAGGTCCATGTATTGGCAATATCTCAGGTAGAAGCAAGGCCAAAATGTGCAAGAGTACACCAAAGTGACTTTGAAGAAAACTGTCAAAATGGGAAAAGATGTAGCAGATCGGAACATTTTAATGAAATACATCGGTGGACTCCATAGCCACTTGAGGAGACCGGTCCTCTTGGCCAAGCTGATGAATGGCCTCTTGCCAAGCCGATGAATGCAAATGAGGCTTGTTCTCAAGCCCACTATCTAGAGATGGACAAGAAGAAGAGTTCATCTACCTCTCAACATGCTTCAAACAAACAAGGTGACACCAAGCAAAAGGAGAAAGGAAAAGGGAAAGGTAAAAAGAATGCTACTTCCGTTTCTAAGAAGGATACTAAAGTTCATTGTGGTCCTTGTGATGTTGACACTCATTCCGAGGAAAATGTTGGAAGCTCCACCCGGAATTACATCCCTTCAAGAATAAGAAGAATAAAAAGAAGGCCATGGCTGCCCTCCAAGGAGAGGAAATATTTTGCAGCGAAGAGGTGGATGAGACAATGTGTTGTACCTCCGTCCGTAGAGAGGTATGTTTGGGTAGTAATAATGTTCAAGAAAATGAACTTACTAAACTTTTTCATATAAAAATCCAAGTGAAGAAAACCAAAGTGGATGCTCTTTTTGATACTTGTTCTCAAGCTAATTTGATAAGTAAGGAGTTAGTTGATAAGCTGAAGTTAGAGACTTACAATCATCCGAATCTATATTCATTGGGTTGGGTGAAGAAAGGCGTAGACATCAAGGTTACCAAGCAATGCAAAATTATGTTTGGTATTGATAAGAAGTTCATTGATGAAACTACTTTGGATATTGTTCCTCTTGATGTGTGTGGTGTAGTGTTTGGCAGCCCATACTTGTATATCAGGGATGCCATCTTCATGAGAAGAGCCAACCAATACCGCTTGGTGAAGGATGGTAAGAACTACCTCATTTCAGCCTTTACAGGAGACTCAAAGATCTCTTTGGTAAGTGCCTCTAAAGCTAAGAAGCTTATTAATGCTAGTGGGAAATTTGCATTACTTCTTTTGAGAGATATACAAGAAGAGGAAGTTGTTGCATCTAAAACCACTTGTAGCATGTTTACTAACAAAGAGCAAAAGCAAATGAAAGAGTTGGTTCAATAGTTCAGGGAAGTTTTCCAAGAGCCTACGGGGCTGCCCCCGGTTAGGCCAATTGAGCATGAGATACATTTCTTCCCAATAGTCCGCTTCCAAACTTGGGATTGTACAAGCAGTCCTTGAAGGATGCCAACGAGGTAAAACAACAATTACAGTCTTTGATTAAGCAAGGTATAATCCGTCCTAACACTTCTCCATGTGGTTCTCCTATTGTTTTAGTACCTAAGAAAGATGGTTCATGGAGGATGTGTGTTGATTATAGAGCATTAAATAAAATAACCATCAAGAATAGGTACCCTCTTCCTCGAATTGATGATTTGTTGGATCAGTTACAACATGCTAAATATTTTACTAAGCTTGATTTGAAATCTGGGTATCACCAAGTTTGGATTAAGGAAGAGGACATTTGGAAAACAACGTTCAAGACTAGGCAAAGGTTGTATGAATGGTTGGTATTATTCTTCGAGAGCTATGCGAATACACCGAGTACCTTCATAAGGTTGATGAATGAGGTAATGAGGCCGTTTATTGATTCCTTTGTCATTGTGTACTTGGATGACATTCTAGGTTTTTAAGCAGAACTTTTGAGGAACATATTAACCATTTGCATCAAGTTTTGCAAGTTTTAAAGGAGAATCGACTAGTGTTGAATGAGAAGAAGTGAGTTTGCTCAACAATCGCTTGTCTTTTTGGGGCATGTGGTTGGAGATGGAGAGTTGAAGATTGATCCAACTAAGATAGAGGCCATTCTAAATTGGCCTACCCCGTCTAGTTGGACGAGACCATGAGTTTTATTGGTGCAATTCAATATTTGAGAAAGTTCATCAAGAACTTCTCTTCCATAGCAACGCCGCTACATTTTATGATAGCAGTGGTAAGGCTTTTGATTGGGGTAAGAAACAACAAGATGCTTTTGAGTCATTTAAATACAAGATTAGTCATGCTCTAGTTTTGGCATTACCTAACTTGCAACTTCCTTTCGAAGTAGAAACCGATGCTAGTGACTATACTATGGGAGCTGTCCTACTTCAAGGAGGTAGGCCCGTATGTTATCATTTTGAATTGTTTCATGGTGCCATTAAGAATTATTATATAGATAAGGAATTGTATGCTCTTGTGCAAGCGGTCAAGAAATGGAAACATTATTTGATGGGTAAAGAAACTATCATACACACGGATCACCAACCTCTCCAATATTTGCAGGCTCAAAATATCTAGAAGACACTAGTTTTGCACAACAAAAAATAATATATCAACTCTTCATTAATTAAACGGGAACATTAGACATGCCAAATTTATAGGTGAGGTTGTTCCTAATATTTAGGAAACAACTCACAACAATAAACCATATATGTAGGTTGTTTAAACCTACATAACAATCTGTAAATGCAAGTATAAGTTGTTGATAACAACTTATATACCCACAAAATATATATGTGATTTGTTATTACAAATCACTCACTAACTATTCAATAACTATATACCATGAATAATTACCATAGTAAATACTAAATCCTAACATTCCCCCTTAGTGTTTACATTGTAGAAAAACATTCACACTTTCTCTGCAGCTTGCTCGCCTCTGCTAGCTCATGATCTTGGCACACATCTCGAAATGAAGGAACACATCAATTTCTTATCAACCAAACATATCGGGAACACATCTGACCGAACTAGTGTGGGAACTTCATATAGGAACCATCTGCTTATCAACCGATCATTGTAGGGAACACATCTGACCTAGCTAGTGTGGGAACTTCAATAGGAACCATCTGTACAACCTTCAATGGTTTTGCAAAGGTTTACCACAAACCTAGGTATGAACAGGAACACATTTGACTGTTCAACCTCTTCAAGAAACATGATGTTGCTTTTTACTTGTCTATTTGTTCTTCACAATGCTATTACATCAAGGAATTATGTAGGAACAACCGTATACACGCGTCAACAGGAATGAACATTTGCTCTTATTTTTCACACCATGCTGAAATCAAACACACTGCATACTAAAATAAGGCACATCACTCAAAAGCAAAAGCACACACGTGCCACCAAATCAATGAAGTGGCCCCGTCGTTGGTGGTGATGAGAGGTCATTGGTTTTCCTCCGCCTCCGATGCTTCGTCCTTCATCATCATCTTTGCTCACTTAGCAAATTGGATGTCGAAGCTCAACAATTTCCACATTGGGGTTATTTGTATAACTTCCTTCCCATAATGTGAAACACATTATTTTCCGAACGTCGGGTAATACCGAAAATGCGTTCATGAGGCAATTTTGTTTTTTCACACTTTTTGTTTCCACCGCATTTACTATACTTTAAACAATGACTTTTGAAAAAATAATACATAACATTGACGATGCAATTATTTTGACAATAACTCTTAACTTACAATAAATTACTTTGAGACATTACGAATGCGACATTGACACTACTCAAAACTTTTTAAAGCAATGAGTTATTACAACTATAAAGACATATATGACCTGATAATTTATTTAAACTATTTTGACACAAAACTCGGCATGCCTTTGGAATTCGACTTTATATTTGATGAACACAACTTGTTGACTAGGCTATGGGAAAGTGCCATTTTGACCAACCTATTTTGTGGATGGAGCGAGTTGTGTCCACAAACAGCCAATGCAACGTGGCTTGATGTAGTTCGCATTCACCATTGACTAGATTTGTTTGTGGAAGGGCTGCACTTTGAATGGAGAATTCTGTAGCATGAAAGTATATACCAATAAATTAAATATTGAAATTAACACGTGGATGAGCGTGATGTGTTCATATAGCTATCTCAGTAATTATAAAACTATTACTGCACTCAAACAACTACGCCAATATGTCTCCCCTCACGCCCTTGGACTACAAACACGCCAAATAGCTGTCTATAGGGGCACATATTTAACAGGGTACGAAACACAAAAAGATATGCTTGTATTTGAGAGCGTAAACATCCTGAGACACGTGGCTTGGAATTAATGGCCAAAGGGCACGCCAACAAAATGGATGTGAAGATCAAAACAAATTCAATATTGAACGACCTGTAGCAAGATGTGAAGCTCGAGTCAAGGTAGATAAGATCTGATACAACTTGAAACTCGCTGATCCAAGGTGCAACACATGCATAGCTGCAGCCGAATTGCAGATGGAGATATTTGGATCCTAGATCAGGTCACGGGCATTAACAGTAGGACATGCATATTCTTTTATGCAACTATATATCTCCACACAAAAAAATTGCACGGTCCTGAGAACTGCAGTCTATGCCTGATTAAAAGAATATAAACTGATAGTATTTGATCCCTCTTAAGATCTGAAGTCTAACATATATCTCCTTGTTGATCCACGCATATAAACTTATCCGAACTATGTTTCCCTTGACACCTACAAGTTTCACGCTTTTATTGATGGGAAACTGGTAGAAGATAGAGCAAAGTTATCATAATAGGAAGCTGTACCAATGAAGATAGAGAAAAGTTTTTAATCTTTGTATTAAAAACTCACAAAACTAACTAAACTCTCTCATATCAATGAATTTCATACACGGGCAACTGGACCAACAATAGAGCTGCCCCACTCAATTTTTCAGAATTGCATAGTCGCTTTGATACCAAATCTAGAAGACATAGTTTTGCACAACAGAAAATAATATATCAACTCTTCATTCATTAAACGGGAACATTACACAGGCCAAATTTATAGGTGAGGTTGTTCCTAATATTTAGGAAACAACTCACAACAATAAACCATATATGTAGGTTGTTTAAACCTACGTAACAATCCGTAAATACAAATATAAGTTGTTAATAACAACTTATATACCCATAAAATATATACGTGATTTGTTATTACAAATCACTCACTAACTATTCAATAACTATCTACCATGAATAATTACCATAGTAAATACTAAATCCTAACAAAATAAACTTCAACAAGCTAGACACTATAAGTGGATGGGTTTCTTGCAACAATTTCATTTGATTATAAAATATAAGAAAGGTGTGACTAACCAATTAGCTGATATGTTGTCTAGACCTCCTTTACTTTCAGCTATGGGCACTTTAACTCTTCTTGAGCCTTTTGTATGGGAAGCATATCAAAAGGTTATAAGTAGGATTTTGATTTTGGAGAAATCTTTCAACAGAAACCTCCAAGTGAGGGCTTTGCGCTTAGGGGAGAATACTACTTCTAAGATGGGCTGCTCTACAAGAATGAGAAACTTTGTGTGCCTAAGGGGAAAGAGTTCAATTGATGGGGAAGCACACACTTTTGAGGTGGCTAGTCACTTTGGTGTGACAAAGATGTTGCGCACTTACAAAGGTATGTTTATTGGCCAAACATGCAAGCAAAAGTTGCCAAATTTATCAGGGGTTGTGTTTTATGTAGTACAAGCAAGCCTAGTAACAAAAAGTTGGGTTTATATATGCCATTACTAGTTCCTTCCCAACCATGGGAGAGCATCTCCATGGATTTTGTGGCGGTTTGCCTACTTCCAAGAAAGGGTATGATTATATTTTTGTGGTAGTGGATTGGTTCAATAAAATGTGTATTCTCATTCCTTGCAAGAAGACCATTAAAGCCAATGATGCAATTGAGTTATTTTTGCTAATATGTGGGTTCATTTTGGTTTGCCTAATTCTATTGTGTTAGACAGGGACTCATGATTCATAGGAAAGTTTTGGTCTACTTTGTGGGAAAAGATGGATACTAAGCTAAAAAGGTCTACCGCTTTTCATCCGCAGACAGATGGGCAAACAAAAGTGGTAAACCGTACCTTGGTTCAGTTCTTAAGAGGGTACAACAGAAACATCCTAGGACTTGGGATGAGAATTTGGTGTATATCCAACATTCTTATAACAAGGCAATTCATGCTTCTACTTGGTAAGACTCCTTTTGAAACATGTTTTGGTTATTTTCCTAAGAGTGTATTTGATGTTGTTTTGAGATTACCATGTAGAGACAACGGGAAAGTGGATTTGGAAGTCCACAAAGCTGAGAAGTTCATTGAGAAAATTCAGTAGATACACCTCCAGTACAGGAGAGGTTGAAAGAGTCACATGCCAAGTACAAAGCAAGGCATGATCAGCACAAAATTAAGCATTCTTTCCTTGTTGGTGACAAGGTATGGTTGTACTTGAGCAGAGAAAGGCTACAAGGTAAAGCTAAGAAACTCAAGCCTCTTCGATATGGCCCATTTGAAATTCTGGAACAAGTGGGTAAGAATGCATTTCGCTTGGATTTGCCTCCTTATATGAGAATATATTCAGTTGTGAATGTTGAGAACTTATGTCTCTTTGAGCCCTCCATGTTGGATTAGGAAGAAGAGGGATTGTTCTTATCATCTATTGAGGATCTTGCTCCGGACAATCAATTGGAATTGGAGGAAGACGTGGTATTGCAAGACAGGGTGGTTGATTGGGTTGAAAGGCCAATTGCCTACCAAGGCCAAGTAGTATTCTAGAGAAGATGTGGGAAAAAAATTCCTCACCTCATCAGTCCTTGAAGCATTTAGGGACTTAAAAGCCTCAAATTGGGGAGGTATGATCCAAAAATGGATCTAGAAGTACCCAATTCTATGTATTCTCTTATTGAAACTTGCAATGCATGTTCTCATCAGGTTTATTCTACTGGAAGATGGTTAAGTCGGGTGACGATGATCCAAACACCTTCGAATGACAAGAAGACTATTCATTATGTTTTGTTTTGTTGGTGATGGCGAGACGATGATAGATTCACCCGGACGGTCATGCGAAACCGCCGCTCTTCACAAGGCGGCGATTGTGCAACCGTCTCGGTGGTTGTGGGACCGTTGCTGCAGCACCGAAGCGGTTCACAAGAATCGCGACTCTACAGTCCTCGACGATTTTGCCTCGACGACATCCGAATCGTGGGAACTAAACAATTGCAAATGTTTGGGTTCCCATATCGATTTGTTTCGCCTCTCCTTTTGTCCTCGGGCAGAGCAACTATGAATACAAGTGCATTTACCCATTCTAGGCAAGTAGTTTGAGTGAATTCAAGTGTGAACAAAAGAGGAAGTTAGAATTGTTCTTGTTTTGTTCATAAAGAGTTGAATTCTTTTTTGTTGAGGATTGTAAGCAAGTAATGCAAGTAGAAGGAGCTTGAATCCTTCTTGAAGGTGATAGTTTGACAATAACTTGTATTATATTGGAGATTTACATAGTGAAAGGAAGCAATTGCTTACTCAACTGCAGTTTTTCCCACATCGGGTTTCTTTAGGATAAAAATTGTTCTCTTTGTCTTGCATCTTTCATTTTCAAATTATTGTGTGAAAAATTCTTGCATAATAAATTGGGTATTAGGAGCTTTATCAAATTGTTCATTCATTGTCACGAGAATATGATCTGTTTATTGTTTGAAAGAGATAGTTTACGGATCAATATATGTCAACATTAATATTTAATATTTTTATAGTCTAAGCCACGAAATCACATTTTCACCCTTGCTCCTGCTAATTTTGCATGGGACCTACACACTATTGGTGAGTTAATGTTTGATAATTAATTAGAAATGTCATATGGTAAATCCATTTTCTTTACCCTTTTCATGCTAAGTTAAACAAATCAGATATTAAAGTTGTCGCGTCTTGTTCGGCGCGGGTCCAAAAATAAGTCCAAAAATTACCTAAGGAACCCATGATTAATATTATAGTAATAATAAAATGTTTTTTTAAAGGGTTATAATAATACTATGCGATAAAACCAAACACGATTAAGTCGCGGTTTAAAAGATAATGCGGCGAAAGCGTACTAATTTGCTTACGTGAGCCAATTAAAATATTTTATTTAACAGCGATAAAAATCGCGGCGAGTATAATTGATTTAGTTTATTCAAATCGTGTATTAAAATTTCAAAATCATATAAGGGCAAAAAGGTGCTCCAATGGTTACTAGAGTTGGGCATGGGTCCAATTTGGTCCCCCAAATGGACCCATACCCTATTAAAATTAAATTTCCTAAGTTAGGATAAAATAACTCTTAATAATTAAATAACATGACAATTATTAAATCACTTATATGCCCAAATCAGGAATAAAGGAGAGACCTTGGATCAAAGGGCCCTCTATCGTAGGATCCTAGAGCATCTAGGAATGCCCGATTTCCTTTGGGTTGATACACAATACATTCTTATTTCTTTACTGATCTTATTTGGTGGAATTTTTGTTTGCAGGAAAGTGGGAGAGGGAGAGAGCTTCCCTGGAGCTCAAGCAAAAAAATCATGGATGCCTGTTCATTTTATTTGTTCCCTTTCAATGGAAATCCGTTAGGTTAAGATTTTCAAGTTTTTATTTTGTTTGCAGGGCCACCATTACTTCTGCTATAATATTTGATCATACTCAGTTTGAGGAAGGAGAATTTCTTCTCTAGGGCTACCGTGGGAGCTTTATTTAGTTTCGTTTTTTTGCTTATGAAAAAGATTCACAGGTTTTAAATCTATTTGAGAAGGGTTATCTTATTTATATTTAAAAAAAGAAAAGGAAACCATATTCTTTATATTAAAGCAATGTATATAGATTTATATTTTATATAAATGTATATATACATATATATTTATATTTTTAATGTTCTACACGTATCAAGCCTGAACTGGGCAAACCAAATTGCAACGGGCCATATGGCCAAGCCTGCGCGGCCGTGTCCAAGGCGTAGGCGTGGGGGAGGGATTGTGGCTTTTGCCATAGTCGGCAAGTGGGGAGAGGGAATGGCCACGACTAGGTTGTGGCCATTGGGGACAGTGGTGGGGATGGCTGTGGCATATGCCATAACCATTCACAAATGAGTGGGGAAGGGGATGGGTTGGGATGGCCGCCCCACCCTTCCCCAAACTCTAAATTAAATTCTCTCAATATTTTTTTTTTATTAAAAGCAAAACATCACAACTTCAAAAGTATTTGTATAATTGTTTGTTTTTATATATATGTGGATACAATGGAATAATTCAAGTAAGGATCTCTGATTTATTTTCTTTCATAACAACAACCAGTTTATTATTTGCATTCATAAAAATTATAAGTTTAACATTTTCTAATATAACTATAACTATACACACACACACACACACACACACACACACACAAAGATAGAGGTAGTTCTATGATCTCATGATCATATCAAAGTTATTAACAGGTTCAAAATTAAAACAATAAGATGGTCATCCCAAAAACATAATTTCAATAACTCAAATTTCAGAGATGAACTCAATTTAATTTATCAAATTTATTAGACACAAACATGATTATGATGAATCCATTTTCAAAGGTAAAAACAAATCCAATTTCAAGATTTCTTCACACAACACATAAATCAGAGATAGAGAATATAAGATAAAAGTAAGCAGTTTTTTTGCTTTCTCCTTGAAGAAGAGAAATAAATGAAACAGTTTCAGGATTGGCAAAGGTAAGAAAACTTGCACATTTCAGTTTTGCTGTACAAAATGACTATTTTTTCCTCCTATTCTAAATATTTCACTTTCATTTTTTTGAAGCAAAGAGCTCAAGGAGTATTGGAAAATATCTACAACAGTTTATATTTTTTGAATAAGAAAGAAACCCTTTTTCACAAATAAAACTGTATCATAACCCATCAACACTATATCCTTCAATAAGAGACTCAAACACTCTTTCAAACTTCAACAATAATGCAGATTTAAAAGTTTCTTTTCTTACATTTAATTAAACGTTTCTTTTCTTACACTTAATCTTTGTCCATAAGAAAGAAAAATCATTTTTAAAATACAAGTGTACAAGCCCTCCACGAAGTGGAGACAACATGGCAAAAATTTTGCAAATTTTCTAACTCCAAAACATCAATCAAAATCTGCAACTTTCTCCATAATTTCGGCTTCAAATCCATGCTCCAAATCCATCACAAAAGCTCTCCAAAAGTCACAAGAACAACTTGGTTGACCACCCAACCAATTGACATCATTGCATGCCTCAAAATGAACAATGAGAACATGCTATCCTCCCCCAAGCCCATGGGGAAGAGGAAGACATGTCTCTAACCAACACTTAGGATAAGGAGAGCAAACACAAAACAGAGCTTGAAATATCACAACAAAACCAAAACATAAGAAGTAAACACAAAACTTTGAGAAGCTCCAAGCTTCTTTCCATGGGAAGAGGGGATGAAGATATCCCAATTTTGCCAAACATAATAACCAAGAATTTCCAAAACACAAGCCTCCAAATCTTCTTATCACTCCATTTATCTCCCCTTATCTCTCCATTTTTACCCCTTATCTCTCCATTCCCTCTCCATCAAGGGTTTTCAAACTTATAAGTTTCCTTGAGTGAAGATAGGAGGTGATTTCCAAGCCAAATGGAAATCAACTCCTACTACAAACCAAATGTAGGGGGAAGCAAGAACCCATCAAGCTTGTCCATCAAGCAATGAGGGTGAGAATGAAAGGATTCCTCCCTCTTCCCAACACACTCCCAAATCCACTCCCCTCAAGGGTGGATGAAGAAAACATAAAAACCAAACAATTATATTGTTTTCAACACCATATTCTACCATGAAAATAACACAATTTCATAATAAAAACAAAGAACAAATAGGAATAAGATCCTGCCTCACAAGCAATTGCAAAATCCAAATTCCAAGCTTGTCCACAATTTGCTTTCAAAGCTCCCAAAGCAATCTCCACAAAAAAGAGAGCAAAAGAACCCCAATCCCTTCAACATGAGGGATCAAATAGAGAGAGAGCCAAAACACAAGCAAATGGGAGGGTGACAAGTGTCACCCTCCACCTAAGATTCATCTAACCAAAACTTTCCAAAATTGCACCCCAAATTCAAAAGGAAGAAAAGAAATTAAATCTAAGCACTCACGAAGATCTCCAAATTCCAAATCAAGAATCATCATTAGAAGGTGGTTAAAAGGAGGCAAAATGGGCAAATGAGCTCAATTTGCCTTGAAAAGAGCCCACCCACCCATAGGTATAGGGCCTAGGGTCTCTTTTCAAAGCCCTTTGCTTGCATTTTACTCCTCCTAAATGACACATCTTTCCCAAATCCGAGTTTGGGAAAGATGTGACATTTAGGAGGGGTAGTTGGGCTCACCTAATCCAAGATTAGGTGCCCCAAATCCCTCATTAGCATAAACCAAACACCCATAAATCAATTCCACTAAATGATAAGAGGTTAACACTAAGCAACAAGATCAAACACTTAAGAAAGAAGGGGTTAAAGTTAATAATTTGAAAAGACATCAAAGAGGGGGCGGTGAACACCACTATAGGGGTAAAGGGATATGATAATACAAGCACCAAGGAGTATAAATCCACATATAAACCAAAGTCTAAACAAGGTGACCCAAATACAAGAATAACCAAGGAAAGGAAATTTGGCCCCTCAAGGCCTATCGTGCTAGTTAGAGGTGTGTCTTCCTGAGTCCCACGTTTCTCACATGGCTAAAACCTGTCACCTGCACACTCGAGTCAAACATCATACCTATCCAATACCAATAACTGAAAGATACGATAACATATATGCATCATGACGATAATCCATACAAGATCAACAACTAGCTAAGGCAAGTACATCATACTATGATCAATCATCCAATGTAACAAGAAGAGATTATGACAATGCATCCAAGATGAATCAAATAGACAAACACGAGATCATAATCCAATCCAACCATGACATCATATTGATACTCATAAAATGATCAATAAATATCGGCATCAAATGCCCACCAATAACCTGTCCAAAAACGAGTTAGCATCCTAATGTTAATATATATCCATATCATATAACAATATCATCACCAAAATGATAGTAACACAGTAACAATGTCTCATGTCAGCATAAAATAATGATACAATGACTCAGCACAGTCCCAAAATGGAAATGAAAAATAGTTGGACACTACAAAAGCCTTAATGTTTTGCACGGGTAGTTACCTGTCAGTGTTGGGTCATAACAATGACGGAATTGTATCTACGGTTCTTGAATTTGTGACAAGCTTTCATATATACTAGGTGTGTAATCATGATGACCATTTGCTAAAACATAGCTTCAGACATCAACGGATTTTGAACTTATGCAATCACTTTGCAAAGAAAGTATCATAGCTATAAAACACACATATTTCATAAAAGGGTTTGTTAAAATTTTGAATAGTTTTAGCAGTAAGAAAAAGTTCTAAATGAGACAGATTCCATCTTTATGATTAGTAGCTAGCTCAAAGACAAGAACATGTGACAACTTATTTGTGACTGTGTTTAGGACCGAGTCTGATCTAATGTTTTCTCTGTCATTATAGACAGTTTGGGCAAATTTGAGTTCTCAAGATGGGAAAAACATGTCTCCCTTTCATAATGGTAGGCTCCTTGTGGGTTGAAATTTTAAAGTGACAACGCAAGGCTGACCTAAAGAATGAGAGTTCATCTTTTGCAATGTACAAATATTACGAGATGCGCCGATGCTGAATGCGATTGGGAACATTGTTGGTGGCAGTCTGGCTGTTGTCGGTTGTCTTGAGAAGTATGATTTTGCCAATTGATTGGGAATCCAGTGGACAACACACTTAAATTGCAGAAACGCAATTTGTTATAAGAGGAAGTGATTTAATTACAACAATTGTAGCATAGAGTAATATTGCAGACCTACAGCAAAACGAACCATGAATGAACGGAAATAAAATATACACACAGAATAAATTCTGGATAAAAGAATTTACTGCTTCATTGGTATGGGATGTACGTATGGCTATCTCTGAGAAGAGATGTGAGCTGTTATTTCTGCAGAGAGATATGAGCTGCTGTCTCTTAGAAGAGATGTGGGCTATTTCTCCAATGCTATTACAAACAGAAGGTAGCGATGTCTGAGAAGAGATGTGAAGTTACCGATATTACAAAGTGGTAGCAATCTCTGCAAAGAGATGAGAATCTACATGACCTTCTGTCTTCTTACAATTCATTCCACTTCACTATTTTACAATTCAAATTGAGTTTCCTTTATTACTATTTTTAGCAAGAAATGAAGAATCTAAAAATAGAATATGAACTTGGAATGTGAAGACTCGTGACAAATGTTCCCCCAAGAAGTTGAGAGGTTTTGTCATAACCCAAAACACACTAAAATACAAAAATACAATTTTTCTATTTTTTAGTTTTTTTAATATATTTTTGTATTTTATGTCTTTGAGGCCCTTTGGAGTATTTTGTAGTTCGCTTAACAAGCTTTACAAAAAATTATGGTTTGGAATTCTGATTAACGGGTTAGGAGATACGACTTTAGCAATGTGAGGTACTAGTGACATACTAGTTTTTTTGATATTTTGCCCAAAAGACTTCCCAAACTGCCACCTGGGTCACCAGTAACGCATGAGATGGTTTTGGATACAAATATTAACGTCATTTTTTCTATGTCAATATTTTGGGGAAGTTCCCAAAAATATACATTTATGATTACTTTTGTTGGCTTGTTTCAGCTGTCATGTATTGATTGTGGATTCACATTCAACAAAGAAAGTGTTCAGGCTCATACGCAATGTGTCTCTGAGCAGGTATGCTATTTTCAATGCTCTAAACCATCAAAATATCTCCTAGAATTTTTAATCAGCCATCTTTCAAATTACTACCAAGCTTTTTATTTAGTTTATGAGAAATTATCCATTTCATTCATCCATTATAAATTTATAGGTGTACTGGCGTAATAATGCTGTTTTTTTCTTGACATCATAAATACTTTTGAATATTCTTGAACTGGATTGGTCAATATGCAACTGAATCATTGATTATATGTCAATGTAAATTTTAATTAGGCATCAGTGAATTCATAATAGGGATCCTTGAAACCTGAATTTATTGTATGGGAAAGTGAACCTTTAATAGTAGCTTGACCTGTTACATACTTGGAATTTATAGTTGTGAGTGTTTTTAAGGTAATTAGTAAGGACACAATTTCAATATTATTTGTTTGGAAATGTTAAACCAAACACATAATTCTTATTGAACTTCCATTGCAGCAGATTTATAGTGCTTTTCATGTTCTTTGCACCATCAATGTGTTTTTATTGAATGGTTGTATTTCTTAGAGTTCTATATTTTGAATGTGTGGATTATACCTCTAAAATAGATTCTGACCATTACATTGTTTTCGATACAAAGTTTGAGACCTCGGTGGACCTTGGAAAACTTTTTGGAGCTCAAACTCCTCTCCTTCTCTAAGTCTGGGGTTTGAACCTGGGATATTCGGTTGGCGATGCCCTGTCTCAACCAGTCAACCTAGTCCAACAGGCCAATGGATGATGGCCATCTCCATTGTCTAGTGTCACCATACCTTGTCATTCTAAACAAATGGAATTTCAAAGGGAAATGAAGATGTAAAGATTGGACTTGTTTTAGTATCTTTGCTTTTTAGAACATAATTTCAATTTGTGTAATACTGGTTTAGTGGAAGTGCCTCATGTAAAAGTTGAAAATCTGCAACCTCCATCAAATCCCGTGAACAAATCTTGAAAAGAATATCTACATTTGTTTTACCCTATTACTTTGCTATAGCAACTAGATATTCTTACGAGCGCCATCCACTTACTTTAGTCACTAAGCTAGTGGATATTAATATAATATTTTTCCTTCTTTCTTCCTATATTGGTTGTTTGCTCTTCACCAATAGTTTAGATCATTAGAGTTTACATAATGATAAGAAATAGATTTTGGAGACAACCCTACAGATTTTTGTTTGAATAAAAATTGACACAGCTATCTCCAGGAATCTATTTCTATTGAAACAATCAGCACTCATTCAATCGTTAATGTTTAGAAAGCTATTTCTTTGTCTACAGTGATTGGCTTTATGTTAACATGCCTGGAGTTCAGAGTAGAACATGAAAATACGGACCGAGTATCTAATGGTTTCCTGGATTATAATCTATGGCTTCTCGATAAGTGGTTTGTCCCAAAATTGTAAGTGCACCTGGCTTAAAGTTTAAACATAATGTATGCTTCCACTCTATTGATTCAACCTTGTTTTTTAATGGTAAATAAGGGTTTATGGGTCCCTTTCCCATATATTTCAAAAAGATCAAACAGTTAGTGCCAGGAGATTTCAATAGGTTGAAACGTGGACCATTGAAATGCCATTTTATGGCCAAAAACCAGGGGTGGCAGCCTATGCCCCAACCCCAAAACTCTCTATTGAATGCTGAAACCAGCTGAGAAGGGGTGGCAGCCTATGCCTATCCACACTAGAAACTTTTACAACATTTCAAAAAATTACTATCGATAGATAAAAACCCTAATACCAACATAGAGAAGAAACATTTGTCAATTCAGTACTGTCATACACAAGCAAGCCAAAGCCCGACCCATTAGGTACCTCTAGATGTCCCAATATCTCCATCCCGGAGTAGCATAGCATCAGTAGGAGTAATCATTCGGCCTCCAAGGCTTGTATTGAGACCGGCTGCCCCTACCAACCTCTGCAGATATTCGTATGCTTTCACGGATTTGACCTGATGCCATTTGTGGATCCAGGGACCCGACAAGAGAAGTGGTAGTTGTAAATCATCCAAATCTAGACAGAGGGATAAACTGATCGGGAACCTGACCTATAATGCCTCTGAATCTTGTCCATGTAATCAACTAACAGGAAAACGCTCCTCCAACTCTTGGAATGTCGGCATTAACACCAAACCCTTGGATCAACTCGTGTGATGTGTGATGGAAAGATCGAGAGGAGCCAAGACGTCAAGCTCCTCCAAGATTCTGTCCAAACCGCCCCTGTGCTCTTTTTCGATGAAGGTCACTGCAATGGCCAGTGCTACCTTCTTGTTTGGCTCAATCATCAATAAATTATCCACAATGTTGAATTTCCCATACTGAACTTTTCATGGAGATGTTTGCCCTAATTCAAAATGTTGTCCCATCTCGATGAATTGTGTGTTCCCTTATTAATGGTTTGTACCATTGTTAAAGAATCTCCTCAGTGAGGACTCACTCGATATTGCATGCAATCGCAAGTTCTAGCCCTTTGACCAAAGCCAATGCCTCCACTTCATTGGTCGTTCCATCATCCAATCGAAAGGAGGTTGCATGAATTAAAGAGCCCAAATAACCCCGAATTACACAACCTGTTTTGGAAGCTCCAGGGTTCCCACAGGAAGCCCCGCCAAAATTCAGCTTAAAGAGGCCAGGATTAGCGGAATGTCATCGGGAAATGGCCTGCCGGATTTCATTCCTTGTGGGAATAGCTACTCTCGACCCAATAATGGGGGAAGAGACAACAAAGGCTAGGTATTAGTGAGAGATATGTCACAGGCCAAAAATGGGATGTTGGATCTGTCAGCGTTTCTCAACTATTTTAGAAATGGCAGTTTCCATCCTATTGATGCCTGAGTTTGGTGTACTATTCCCATTTCTGAATATCTGCTTTTTTCTCTCCCATCAAATGTGCCAGATGACGATTGATGGCCTACAAATCGAAATTGAGCGAAAAACCTCTTTATTGTGTAGAGTCTGTGAGGACTGCAATGCTTGCAAAATAGTTTATGGGAGAACCCAACTTAAATTGAGCTTATTGCATAAACAATTATGAAGAATTTGGTTAAGAGTTTAACAAATGAGTACACAATAAAACTCACATTGCCTTATTCAAACTGAGACAATACATATATAGGTAATTGATCTCCTATAAGTTAGGAGTCAAACTTATCATCTTCAACCACTCTTATCTAAAAATAGCAAGATCACATTCTTCTCACACAATCACGTTCTAACTATAGAATATGCAATGTACTAACTATTACAACAAATAATATCTATGAGTTGTTATTACAACTTATCACACCACATACGATATGAACATTAACAAGATATTCCTAACATTTCCCCCTTAGTGTGAACATGGGGAGTAATCCAACCATGGGGATTGGAAACAGAAATGCATGTCTATACATGTTTGAGGTCTGGAAATAGCTACGCAGGATATTTGCTGCACGTGATCACCTACATACATAAGAAAAATTACTCACGCTTTCACTTCCAGTGAATGTTGGGCTTTTCACTGGCCAACCACGTACTTTCAACGATCACCTACATACGTGAACACAACTATTCTTGCTTACACTTCCAGTGACTGTTGAGGTTCTCACTGGCCAATTGCTGAAGAAGTATGCAATCAAAATACACAATGGTCATTTGCTTTCCTATTCTTCTGCTTATAGTAGGGGTTTATTTTGCACACCACACAAAACATGAAAACATTGAAAACCATGCCACTATATCAAATGTGCGGCCCTGTTGTTAGTGCCCGATGAGAGGTTGCTGATTGTCCTCTAACCTTCGTTGCCTTCATCCTCTAGTTTGATGCTGCTAGCTTAGTATAAATTGTCTTCATCACTTGGACAAGAGAATCCCCACTACTCGAATGAGGAGTGTATTCTTCCCAGTCACTTCCCTCGGCCATGAGGGCCTTTTCATCCAGTTTATCATCTAAAAGATCTTGTGCTCTCTTCTTACAATTCAAGATTACATGTCCTGGTTCCTTACAGTAGAAACATGTGTATTTGCCTTTTGGAGGTTTAGGATTTGACATATATTTGTTTTTCTTTGAAAAAGTGCTTGCTTTATTTTGTACATACATAACCTCTTCAGATTCAGAATTTTCATTCTGATTTCCTTCATCAAGGAAAGTAGAGATCACCCCGATCACCCCTTCCAAATTGATATTCACTTTGCTTAAAGTAAAAACCATACTAGAAAAACTTTTGGCATGCTATTCAAGAGAATTGCTTTTGCTTAATCATCTTTTGCTTTTTTGTTAATGCTAGCTAATTGATTTATTAGGGAACGAAACTTACTAATGTGATCAACCATCTTTTCACCTTCTTTCATCTTCATCCTGTAAAGTTGCTGCTTCAATGTTGTCTTTGCGATATCAGCTTCAAATCTAAAAAGTTTATTCAATGCATCCAAAATGTTTTGTGAAGAATTTGTAAATTCCACATGATGGAGGTAAGGAATAACTCTTCAAGATCTCCCAATATGGAATACCACTTTTAGGGGACATCTCCAATATCTTTTTAACAAATAGTCAATAGAAGGCTCATGACTGAGTTGACATCCTTTACAATGATATTCATTTCCTTTATATAAGCCTTTTCTCTTAACAGTGGGTGACACCTAATACCACGGTAGGCCTAATCATTACCCAATATGATAAATACCACAATCTACCTATTTGGCCCAATATATTAAACCAACACAACTATGGGGGTGTACATTATAATATCATATCCCTAGGTACATAACACATTTATCCAACATGGTTTGTAATTGCTGCATGTTTGTTGAAGGAATCATAGTATGAATTTTTTTCCCACAAGGGCATTGTTTTGAAGGATTAACTCCAAAAGATTTCCCAAATAGAATAATATATTCAGAAGTAGAATGAATACCCTTGAGGCTGGGCAACACATATGGTACTCCTTTAGAAAGGAGTAACTCTGTAATATCTCCCAATATGGAATACCACTTTGAGCGGGACATGTCCAATATTTTTTAACAAATAGAAGGCTCACAACTTACTTGACATCCTTCACAATGATATTCCTTTTTATAAAACCTTTTCTCTTAACGGGTGGGTAACACCTAATCCCATTGTAGGCCCAATCATTACCCAATATGATAAATACCACAAGCTACCTATTTGACCCAATATATTAAAGTTAAACCAATACAACTATGGGGAATGTACATTATAATATCAGATCCCTAAGTACATAACATATTTATCCAACATGGTTTGCAATTGCTGCATGTTTGTTGAAGGAATCACGATATGAATTTGTGCCCACGATATGAATTTGTGCCAAAAGGGCATTTTTTTGTTTAGGTCTGACCATTAGGATTACAAATTTCTTGCTAGAGTTGACTAGATGCTTTCATTGCTTGGCACTAATGAGTGAGAGCTTAGGAACCACTTTCGTATGTTGTATCTCATTAATACATCTATGACAACATTTCTAGGATTTGCTTCATAGATTGCATGTCAATGGTAAAGATATGGTTGACCAAGTAAAACATCACATACCTCTAATGGTGCAACATTGTAAAGGACTGCATCTTGAAAAGGCTTAATTTTGTATTGTAGGTGCAACTACTAAGTAACACGTTTCTCAGAACCCAAGCTAAAGCATCCAATTGAGTATGGTTGTGGTTGAGGTGTTAATTGCATTTTCAATCTTCGAATCATATCAGGAGATATCAGCTTATTTTGACTCTCATTGTGATCAATAACGTGTATTGATTGACATTGAACCACATTTGGGAATGGAACAATCTTGTTGCTTCATTTGAATTTAAGTTTGAGGGAGAAACAGTGTTGGTGGTACTAACCATGGCATTAGGCTTAGATTCCATGATCTGTTTAACTTTTTTAACTGCCATAATGTTGGTACTTGCTGCTTTGAGTTTTGCAAGTAGGGTTTTACTAGCGTGACACTCATTTGTGGAGTGATTGATAGAGTTATGAACTGTACATCTTCTGTCATTCTGGCACTGTTTATTTTGATCATTTGACTGAGGGTGTTGCCTTCTTTTCTGAGGATGGTGTAAAGGGCCATTCCCTTGTTTAAGATTGTGCTTTATTCTAGGTGTGGAATGTTTGGACTGTGGCTTGTCCCGAGACTTGGGTTCTACTATCTTAGACTTCTACTTAGCTTATACCTCAAACTTACAAGTGAATCTATAGGCTTCTTCAAGAGAGGAGATTCGGAGGAAATCCATGTCGGATTGGATATATGGTCTCAAGCCTGACCTATACTTCAAGACAAGATTTCGTTCCGACTCTTGGACATTGGATTTTGCAACCAAAGTATCAAAAGTTTGTATATTTAACATATTGATCACATCCTTGTCGCAATTGTGCAAACTTGATGTACTAGTCATCATAATTTCCAACAGGGTAATAGGTGCTTTTGAATGCTTCCACGAAACCATTGCAGGTGTCTACATGGGTGTCTAAGCTATCATCATTGTCATGTAGAGTGTAGTAATTATCGCACCATTCCTTTACAAATAAAGAAACTTTCAAAAGAGTAAATGTGAATGTTTGTCATTCGAGAATTGATTCATGACGTAGTATGAAAAAATCAGGTTAACTAGTATATTCTTTAACATATCGATCACAGCCTTGGCGCAATTGTGCAAACTTGATGTACTAGTCATCATAGTTTCCAACATGATAATAGGTGCTTTTGAGTGCTTTCACGAAATCATTGCAGGTATCTACGTGAGTGCCTAAGTTATCATCATTGTCATGCAAAGTTTAGTAATTATCCTACCATTCCTTTACAGATAAAAAAACTTTCAAAAGAGTAAATGTGAATTTTTGTCATTCGAGAATTGATTCGTGAGGTAGTATGAACAAATTAGTTATCTAGGGCATCTACAATTGTTTTACCTTCAAACATAGGGATGTCTAGATTGACTTGTACCTTGTATGGGGTGTGACCACAATAGGTCATTGTGAAGTTGTGTTGGGAGGAGTATGAATATGCTTGAGAAGTTGAGTAAAGTGATCAACAATACCTGCTCTTTCACATGCATGGCATTCTTCCAATTCTTCTCATTGCTTCTGCAAAGCATCCTCTATCATTTTCTTAAGCATATATAAAATTGGAGACTCCAAATTTGTTCAATCTCCCATATGAGGACATGAAGGTTCACGTGTTTCGATTCCTAACTTCTTGTAATCAGCCCTCATGCAATTTGGTATACAATCAAGAGAGAATTCATATGAAACTTCAATACCACTGGGATATGATGAAGTGAATATGTTTTCTAATACCACTAATTGGGGACAACATTGGAAACAAGGCTCAAGATATGTTATTGCGGAAAACTGATAATGAATGTTAAAGGCTGGAGATATGTCGAAAGTGTTACAAAACAAGGAGAAGAGCAAAGGAGACCATTAACACTAGATGCAGGGTTGTAATTACAAAGTTATACTATACAAAGTAAGGTCTGAAAGGTTGGATATATGATGTCTATGTACTCTTAGTCTATCTTTTGAAGACTATGAAGAATAGAATGTATTAATATACAAAAGAGGAAGGTGAAGCATTGGTTGGACTTTTACAATGATTAGTAACGACCATTGCGTAACTAATCATCAGTCTGTCATCTTCTTTTGTCGTTATTGAAAAATTGCATGGTACAACATCAACACTATATGAGTTTTGTGGCATCGTACGTTAGAACCTTGTGGTATCGCATTGTGCATGGTGTGATGTTGAAGGCAAATCATGGTGTAGAGCAATGCCATGGTGCCACAAATCATTTGAGGTGTTAGATCCTTCTAGTTCACTCTCTCTAGCACCTTGTTGTGCACTTGATTCTTTCTCAATAATTGGTTGAGGAGGGGTTGGAATCCCTGCTATGGTTAATGTTATTTCAACCTCTTTTTGTGGGTTGCCAGGAATAGGCCTTGTTACTTGTTCTTGATGTTGGTCAGGCTGAACAACTATAAACTTCATTTGAGAGTGATGGGGTAAATGGTGTGCCTGGTGCACTCCAATGGTCATACCTAAATTATCCATAGGGTTGGTTGTAGCTAACAAGACTTCAATCCCTTGTCCATGGGAATCTAAGCCACCACCCAAATAATCCACCTTCATGGCAATCTTTTTCCCTTTAACATATGCATCCATATTAGGGGTATACACAACACCTAGCTCAGGAGGAGACCTAGTCGCTATTGGAATATAATTTTTAAATTCATCTCCTTGAGAGGATTCTTGATCGGAGTGAGTTTCATCTTATTTTTCTTTAATTGTTGCATCACTTGGGATGTGGTCAGCCTGAATTCTAAAAGCCCACCAGGCTTCCATCTTTTCTTTACTACAACCATGGTCTTGCAATTTCCTTTTCTTGGCAGAGCTCAGCTTATGTTCCTTGTAGGAAGGATTATAGTTGATTTTTTTGGATTAAAAGACTCCCATGTCGGTGTCTAGGAGCCATGCTCCTCGACAGTTTGCTCTAGGGCCACACCATTGATTCTGCACAATGCTCTTCAGATTTTCAATACCACTCAAAGTGACACTACTTCTCACTGATATATGGAATATTAACTTCATTCTCTTTGAATTTGGCTACAAAACGATCAAATGGGTTGCATGTCCACTTATTGTAGTCCTTTTGAACTGCAAGTCCTTTAATTTGTATGCCAAGGCATCATATGTAATTTTTCTTCAGTGTAAAAGAGTGACATACAAAGGGAGTGGTGTGTAAGCGACTTCTTGTTTTACCAGCCCCGAAAGCCTGATCATTGCTATCTAACTGGTGAAGATATTCAAGAGCAAACACTCTTTATGTTACATGGATGTGAAGGATATACTATTAACTACTAAAACCATATAGCTGAAAAATTGTGCGTAGAAATCTCCGATGGTTAAGTCCTTGGACTGTAAGATGTTCTTTATGAAGATCCCACTTTGAAATCCTAAGTTCTTTAAATTCAGCAGTAACAATTGCTATGTTTTTAAATTTTTCCGTAGTTTTATGATTATTTTTAAGTATGTAGTGCTTTCTACCAATCAAATGTAATGGATGGTCTATGTAACATTATCTTGATCATACAAAATGCTGACTTCTATCACCTCGTGGAAAATTAGTGGAATGTATGGTTTTGAAAAGGGGGTTGAACCTTCTCTACAACGTATATAACATCAGTATCAAATGTGGAGTCTGATATTTATGAATTCACATCATATGCAAGAAGTATTTGAATAGATCTTTGTAAAGTTATAACTTATAAGAAGAATCCTACAAAACACTTGGTGATAGTCTAGTTGAATATTGTTAGAAGATGTGAGCAGAAAAGGAATGAAGAGAAACTGGAATGCACACTTTGTAAGTTGTGTGTCTGTCATTTTATTATATAAGAGATAGTTACAAAATGATTGAAGTGGTTACAACCATTCATTAATAAATATGTAATTAATAGTGACTTAATAATAAACTATAAGCCTTATATTCTTATATGGAACACTCTTAAGGCTTACTCTACAGAAAGCTTAAACAAACATACCGATAGAAGATTGAAATAAAATAACTGAATAGTGTTACACATTGTGCAAAGCTCTTTTTGAAAACAGTTCTTTGACTAGGTAGGACTTCATCAAGCTCCCTCTTAGAGTCTTAACCCTCGTAAAGGTGTAGTTCCCTAGTTGAATTTTCAAGTTCCCGGATTACACCTCCCGAATTATTGGACAACCATTCATATCGAGCGACATCCATAGTGCTCCATCAAGTTGTCTCATGACCCTTGTAAGGGTATAATTCCCAAGATTCACAAACTCTTGAACTAACTGGGCAACCATCCATGTTGAGTTTCATCTACACTAGATCCCTTCTTGTCTTCAAAGTGTGGGGCTTCTTTAAAATATGTATTCTCCATCAATGAATTCTTCACCACTTTCAACATCCAGTGGATCTTCAACAATGGATATAACCAGCCTTCCTTCCGTGCCAATTATTATTTTATTACAGTCTCAATATTTGGCAATAGTTAGAATTTTATGACTCCAGATGTTATAGTTTTGACCTGTCAACTTCTGTGCCTCCAGCTGAACGACGTTTTGAATGTTTGCCATTTTTCACACCAATATGACTTTCTGATCTGCAAATTAATGCAGAAAAATGAAAATTATAGTTTATATTCTAAATTTTTGATTTCAGGCACGGAAATAAATGCAACAGGAAAAATATAGTTCTGTATTCTGATTTTGACTCGGAAATTAATGCAAAAAGTTTTTAAAAACTGAATTTTACTAGGGAAGAAAACAATGTAACAGGAAGGACGAATGGCTGTGTTTTATTTCCCAACCATCATGACTGTTTTTTGCCCTTGAAAAATGTCTTTGACTATAATGGTGACTGTCAAAACCAATGCCCTACACCACTGGCTTGAAACTACTTATTTTTGTTCCTCTCGAGTTTGTTTTAGAAGTCACTACTGGCAACTGGCATGTTCCACTTCGTGCCCTAATAAAAAGGACTTGCATTTGTATTTTCTTCCAGAAATGGCTTTAACTTCCTGCGTCACATTTTTGACTGAAACAAAGGTATTTTGTGACTGTATTTTTCGTGTCTTTGCCCTCACGTTTTGGTGAAAGACTTCAACTGTATTTCAACTTTTCCTTGGTGTTGATTGCAATATAGTAATGTCCCTCATGTTTTAACATATTTTAGACTGTAAACATTGCTTACGTTTTTGGCATTTGACCTTCTTGTTGCGCCCTTCTTCTAGT
Source organism: Taxus wallichiana var. yunnanensis (assembly GCA_018340775.1). Classification (NCBI taxonomy): domain Eukaryota; kingdom Viridiplantae; phylum Streptophyta; class Pinopsida; order Cupressales; family Taxaceae; genus Taxus; species Taxus wallichiana. Next base: position 279,072,786 of record CM031244.1, read on the forward strand.
GACTGAAAAACGTCTTTTGAGCCTGAAATTTGTGAGTCTGCCCTTCAAAAATGCCTGGATGATTGTACTCAAGATGTGCCCTACTTCAATGGTGACTGGTGCTTCAGAAATCACGATTGGAACGTAGATGTGGATGCCCTTGACCTCTTCCCTTCTCGCTTCTCCTCACTTTACAGACCCCACTGATACCAATGTTAGAAGATGTGAATAAAAAAGGAATGAAGAGAAAATGGAATGCACACTTTGTAAGTTGTGTGTCCATCATTTTATCATGCAAGAGATAGTTACAAAATGGTTGAAGTGGTTACAACTTTTCAGTGGTTACAACTGTTCAGTAGTTAATACATGACTAATAATGACTTAATAATAAACTATAAGCCTTATATTTTTCTAAATACAACAGGTGCGTTTTTCATCCTAAACAACATAACTCTGTATAACCAAGTTCCCAGCTTCCAAGAAAATGGTAGTTTTCGGCCATCTTCCTCTACAATCTTAATTTTAAAATATGTAGAAAATCCATCCATAAAAGCAAATGTTTACTAATGGCTTCAAAATTTGCTCGATAAACGGAACAGAAAAAGAGGATCACTCTAGTTTTTCAAAAATTGCATGTTCAATTTGGCAAGAGGAATCTCTTCATGAAATTTGTGTCCAAGATCTTACCAAAAAGATACATAGCAAAAGAGAAGGTTGCATTATCGTGCTTGACATGTGGTCGTTCTTATTACTGCAGAAAATTTGTGAAGTCTTGTAGAATTTCATTGCATTTGCTTGATCACTTAATGCAATCTTTCAAATGCAATAGAATTTCATAGGTAGTGAATCTAGCGCATATCTGTTTTTTCTGCAAGATGGATGCCATATGTAGTAAATCTGAAGACTGCCGACTATAACACTACACCAAAGCTTCTTGTTCAAACATGTTTTCTAAGTTTCTAATTTTCTGTATTCTTTTGATCATGTTAAATCAAGGTCAAATAGTTCTATTGTTTCTTTCTTTATTTGACAATTTCTTTTATTGGAATTCTTTTTGGAATCAGAGTTTTTATGCCTTGCATTTTTCTCATTTAATTGATATGCATTACTTTGACTATTAAGTATTAACTCATCCTGTGCACAACAATATCCTTGTTCATCTACTTCATTCTGTTTTCTTGATTAATCCCATACTCTTGTTTAACTGAGGAAGATTTTTTTAATCTCATTTCACACTAGTTAGATTGAATGTCCTGAATTTTTCTTTTATTATTTCATAAATTAATTATTACCTTAGAATGGAACTGACAAGAACACCCATTGTTGTTTACAGTTGCTATGTTTTCAAGCGACATAAGCCACTAGAATCTATATGGTCTATGTCCTAGGAAGAATGAACTGGTCTCTTCCTGTCATCTTAGAGCTGGCAAGTTAGGCGACTCTTAATGGCACTCCAATTCCAACAGCCCTATTATATGTCTTTTAATTTTTTTAATTAATTGATTCAATTTGCATGCAACAATCTCAGGAGAAATATGGGCCAAAAGGAGAAGGAAAGGGTAACAGTAATTCGGAAGCAAAAGGAAAGGCCCTGACAAATCAGAATTGTGATGGTCATTTGAGTATTGGGCTGTCCACTCACCCTCCCTGGTCTTGCAGGTTTGCTTCTCTTTTCATTTAAATCAAGATTGCATGCCAATTTATTTTGTTCATTTTGATCTAAGGTTGTGGGTGAAATGCCAACATGCATCAAACTGGTAATTTGTAAAACTGAGTATTTCTGAAAGAGGATAATAATAAACATTAGATGCTTCTAAAGTGTTAGGTAAAATATAATAGCATTTTCTTCTTTAGAGTTATGTGAAATATAACATTAGGCTCTTTGAGTACATGGTATGGATTCTTCATCGAAATGTTGTGTTATCCATTTTATAATATTTTACGTTGCAGCTCCATTATGGGATAGACACTACATCCTTGAACTCAAGAAGTATTTTCTAGAGAATCTTTTGACAATCAGCTCCTTGGTTCAGTCTTTAGAAAGATTGAACCGAAGTCCACCTATCACTGAAGCCCACCTATCACTAACTCCCTATACAACTAAAAGCAATTGGAGACAACTTACAAGACCCAAATGAGCTTGTATGAATGGTTGATCATGTCCTTTAGCCTCATTGGGGCCTCAAGAATGATCAATCACACCCTTTAGCTTCTTTGTTGTCTCGAGAATCATTTTCCCACTGAGATTTGGGCTGACTAATTTCAACTCTACCATATCCCCTCCCCAATATAATATGACAGTTGTGGCATCAAAGTTTCCTCTGGAGAGAGTTTAAATGGCATATGATTTTACCCGAGAGGTCAAAGTAGCCTCTAACAGTAGGCACCAGAATGAGCACTTAAGAGCTTTGCTCAAATCACATAGTCAAGGCACGTATGTGAACTTATTTTCATCCCAGGAGGGCATAACCAGCAAAGATCTTATGTACCATCTTTTTGATATGCATTCTGTTGTCCCGAAATTTTGCACACTAAAATTTTGAAAATTTCAAAACTTTTCTTGTTAAAATGTCTTGCCAGTTCATCTTTCCGCCCTATTCTGAGGTGTCATTTGTATGTCATATCCCGTGTCAATCATTGCAACGCTGCGTTGTCGCAATTCCACCTTTGCTGATGTCCTGTTGCGCTTCGCACATTCCTCCAACTTCGCAAAATGCTTCATAACGCTTCATTAATGATTTTAATTTAATTATTTAAATTTAATTAATTAGTAACGTTGATTTAATTCAAGTTATTAATTAATTAACATTAAGTAATTAAATTAATGTCATTAATTTAATTAATTAACATTTTTATTTATTTCTATAATAAATTGGTATTATTATTCTATTAATTAAATTTTAATTTTAATTAATTAAATTAATGATTTAAATTTGTAAAGATGTTAATTAATTATCTAATTGGCAGTTGAATGAATGGTAAAGTGTGGTTTAACTCCCACTTCTCCATTTGGCAGCACCCGGCAATCGGGTAAAAATTAAACCGCCTCCCGTAAAACAAACCATTGAGATTTTTGTGTGGGGAGTTTGCGGGTAAGTTTGCCAAATGTATAATTTGGCATTTGGTCAAATGAAACCCGTTTCCCCACTTTTCCCCCTTCTCTCTCTCCCGTTCCCCACTTCCACTTCCCGCAAATGGAGATAACCGTTTTGAGAGGAAATAATAAAAGTTTCTTTTCTCATTCTTCTTTCATTCCTCTCGCATGTGGAAGAAGCTCCTGTTCATGGCATGGAAGAAGCAGAAGTATTTCTTTGCACTATCCAATCAAATCTCCGTGAAAATAAAGATTTATATTTTGTATTTTACTTCCAGCCATCTGGACGCCTACAGCAGGAAGAAAGTGCATGCAAGTTTGAAGACATAGCTAATGCGTGGAGATAGAAGATTGAATTCTGAACTAAAATCAAGAGAACAGACCTGCAAGAAGGCAAGAAAAGTCTGAAAATGAATAAAAATTAATAAGACAAGAAAAACAGCTTGCGCCATGATTAGAAGATTTAAATCTTGAAATCTATTTTCAGTCAACATGTGGAAGAGCCCAGACTTGCGAGAAAGGTGGAAAAATGCAACTCAGGCTAGAAACCTGCACAAAGTTCAAGGACATCCCAAATTAGTGCGGAGATAAAGAATTAAGGCTGGAAATTAAGTAAAGGAACCAGCGCTAATGCATGCATAAGGAAAATGAAGTTGGACCCAACATAGAATAGAGCATGCACATTAAACAATTCGCTCCCAAGAAATAAGCTTAAACCAGCATTGAAAACAAGAAAATTGCAAGATCAGAATGCCACGCCAGAGGAAGAAAGGAGGAATAGACCAGCACACTGGCAGCTGATAGGAGAAAAACAACAGTCCACATCGTAGCATGCAATCACATCAATGATGAGATTAAGGAGTGTAATATGTATAAACATGGTTTCTATCCAAATGGGCCTGATTGTCGTACATGCATCGAAAGATGCCCGGTCTGCCTCTAGCCGTGGAAGAAGTTTTCCAGAAGCTTCAACAGTAGTCATACCCGAACAGATATCCTCAGTATAGGCAATTTTTTTATCATCATCAAGCAGAAAGATGAACTTATAGCAGCCTGCACCCATTATTTCTCAGAGACTGGCAGGAAATTCACCTTCAAGTGATGGCCCTAAGAATCAGCTTCAGCAACAGAGACAGCATCTCCCACAATTTCAGACAAACCAGAGTCGAGGGCAGCCAGTGAACCCTCCTGCAAATGGATTCCTAAGACAACCAAATGTTGTCTCTGCTGCTTTGCCACTTCTGCAAGGACTTTCTAGGTATTTTGTTGTGAAGATAAGCAATAAAGAGAATTTGGAACTCTCTGTACAAGGAGGAATGTGGGCAACTCAACGAAACAACGAGGCAAAGCTTAATGAAGCCTTCGATTCTTGTGATAATGTTATTCTTATACTCTCAATCAACAGGACTCGTCATTTTGAGGGATGTGCAAAGATGACTTCTAAAATTGGACGATTTGTTGGTGGAGGGGGAATGGAAGCATGCACACGTATCTGCACATTATAGTCAATACTTCAGTCTTAAATGGTTGAAGCTTTGTGAATTGTCATTCTACAAGACTCTGCATTTGAGGAATCCATACAACGAAAATTTTCTTGTGAAGATTAGTCAAGATTGTTAAGAATTAGAGCCATCTATTGGGGAACAGCTAGCCTCTTTGCTTTATCTGGAGCCGGATCGTGAACTCATGGCCATAGCATTTGATGCTGAATCCAAACGTGGCAGAAGTAAAATTCAGACGCATGCACCAGTTAATGAGGAGAATGATATAGGGATTAATGATGGAGAAAGTAGAGTTGAAACAGAAAGTAGTAGTTTGGAACCTGATTAACAATGATATGCTGTAAAAGGATAATTATCAACAAAATGGATTTCTTTCTACTTTGAAAAGAAAGGGTACCAAAATGGATAATGGGCACTCAAAATGCATACAAGGTGAATATCTAACCTTCTTAACCATGCTGACAATCTTAAAGGAAATTCTAGACTTCATTCTCAAAATGTTAATTAGGCAAATTGATGTGAAGTCGGAGAAATTGTATTTGGTGATAAAGGTAGCAAAATATATATTTTAAATTCAAAACGAGTCATAGAAAAATAATTGCTCCTCTGCCATCGAAATGAATGTTTACAATTGCATGTGAATTGTTGAAAAATTCACCTCAAAGGATTAAAAAAGCTATCAAGAATCTGTGAGTATGTCTTGATTGCCACTACAATCAAGATCATCTCCAGGATTATTATAATACCAATTATTGTAAGAAATTTGGGCTAGATTAGTCAATCAAACAATTATAAGAGGAGGTGATGTAGAAGCTTGTCAAGTAATGAAGAGAGTTGGATTTAACTTATACCCAGAAGATGGGGTAACCTACTCTTAGATACAATATGTCTTCATTTTTGAAAAGACAATACAAAATTGGAAACTTCAGGTGCTGAAATTATTGGAGATGAGGATATGGCAAAGACATTACTTGGTGCTTGTAAAGATACAATGGAAATTGTTCAATGTGCTTATGATCGATTATTATCAAGTGGAAGCTTCTTACTCTTTCCATCTCTTCGTGTGCAACTTCTCTGATCACTGATAACAATTCTTCGTGAGTGAATACTCACAAACCTTGCACAAAGGATGGGATCAAATGCCAATAACACTTCTCTTATTCTTGCACCCACCATTTTCCTCACTAATAATTTTGTTTTTCATTCCTTGATGTATGGCACTTGTTTTAGGGTAGCACTCCCACCAGTCCATGCATCTTTGAAGGGTGATATTGTATGTACAAGAACACTATCATACATATTGCAAATGGCACCATACTTGACCAAGCTTCTCAAGAACAATGTATTCATCAAATTGTTCAACTTATCATTTGATGGCCTAATAGAGCATTTCCTGGAATACAAGTTGGCAACAATACAAGTCTGGTCATTTAATGTTCAAATCATGAATTACTTCTGCTCTGCTAATGACTTGTACACATCCAAATGACATCAGACCCTAAAGCAAGCTCAAATAGCTCGAAGAGGATATTGCTCATTGACAAGCCAACATGGTGCCTCAAAATCTGACGGTATGGCAGATCATGAATTCAACAAGGCAAATGCATGATAGATGTGGAGAAATTTGGATAGCCTATGCGGTGACTACAAATATGAATGATCTTAGGTATCTACAAATTAAGCGTCTATTGTACATCCGAAGAAAGTAACCAAGCTACGGATCCAAGTCCTTCATGGAGTGAGAGATCATGAAACACATCACAAATCCAACATGGTCAATGAGTTCATTTCTCGTACAATCGAGATAGGCGGACTCTTGGCCCAATGGATATGGCACTGATCAAAGGTGTCATGTTGCTGATCTAGGTGTCATTTTGGTGTCTAGGTGTATGTCCATGTCATTCTAGTGGGGTCCACATGTACCCACTTTATTATTGTAATAAATATTTTTAATTAGGTCACTTATGTGAATTAAATTGTGTTATTTTAATAAAGTGATTTTACTTTATTAAAATAAAGTTATAAATTATAATGTGACCTAAATGTGCCCTAAAGTGATGTCATGTAAACCCTAACTACCTTATAACCAACTTTTGGGTTATAAAAGGAAGTTAGAGCTCATTTGTAAAGGGTCTTGGAGGTTGGAGGAACTTTGTGTCCTATGGTCTCAAGGTAGGGAAGTTTATAAAACTTTGTGTTTAGATACTTTCCATGGAGATTGATCATTGTGAAGACTTTGTTGAAGAGATAGTAAAGAAACTGTGTTCTTTTGTAAGAAGAAATGCATGAATGCTTATAGAACTTTGTGTCTTGAGATTCTTATTGGTTATGTTTGTTCTTATGTCAAATGTAATCTTTCATTTCTTTCCTTTTCATGCAAAGTACTAACATTCAGTCTCTTTACTTTCATGGTGTACTTTCTAGCATGTAGGAATGAGATCTGCATTTGCTTATTCTTGCATGCTCCCTCTCTCCATTCTTTTCCACTATCTTTCTCTCTCTTCTATCTCTCACTCACTTTCCTTTCTTTCCCCTTTCGGGTGTTTTTGGGTTAAAAGTATCAAAACCCCACAAACCCATCATACGAGGGAGCTGCCCTCTCAAACGCAGAGGTTAGATCACCCTGTCGATAGGTGATCTCTCCAATGTTGCAAGTTTTATGTCGGATAATGCAGGCGAAGCCGTGAGGAGACCGAGTAAACCAAAGTGACATAAAATCTTGCCAACACAATCTAATGATCATGTACACCGTTATTTCACTATAAAATACGACATCAATAATGCCAGAATATTTATTGCAGGATTTTTTTCAAGAATTAATTAGAAAGTACCTCAGATGAATCACACATAAGAACAAGAAAGAGTAATACTTGTTCGAAAATGATAGGGACATGCACATCTTAAATTCATATGAAGAAACCTCTCCAAGGTGCTTTCTTTCTTATATTATGTTGTAATAGAGAGTGAGAAAAGCTAATGTGTGATACTGAGGATTATATACATGATTTTTAAATTCCTGCCTAGGAAGATTCCTTTTTTGTTCTAAAGTGGTTTTTCTTTTATGATAGGGTCGGTCTTCCACATCTTTTGAGGTGTTTCTCCGTGTCAACCAGCTGGTTTGTGTTTACACTCATGACTACCCTGGTGGCCAGTCCTGGGATGTAAGTGGTTAAGTTTTAGATGTTAAGGTGGTTTCTTGGGATCCTCAAGCTGTTAGCTACCCTTGTGGACACTCCTGTCGTCCTGTTTTACTTTGCGGTCTTGGTCAATGCTTTGGTTGTGATGCCTAATTCTACGATCTTTGGGTTATGGCAGTATTTTCCTACATCTCTTGGTTGACTAAATACCTTACCGATGAATTGAGGCTTCCTTACCACGAATTTAAAGATGCAGGTGACTACTTCCTTGATTGTCTGTCTTGGGATGTAGCACCCTTAGAAGTGTCTTCTTGGAATGCATGTCTCCTTATAAACTTGAGCCATTAGCCACTGGTTGAACTTGTTCTGTGCACATTGCAAGAATTAGAAGCTATTATGGGAAACTCAAGTCAACCTTATTTTCAGATAAAAGGGAGGAAGTAGGGGAGGATGGGACGATAATGTCTAGTGGTGGTAACCTCCACACAGAAGCAATATGGTGGATGGCTTTGAGGCAGTGTATGAGAGGAAACTGTAGAAGCCACCGATATCCTTGCAGAAATGGTTGCTGGCCTTTCTTCTGACTTCTCGACATTACCATTTATTTGAGATCTTGGAATACAAGAGCCACCAATCTAATTTCTGAGTTTTGAATATAAACATCAGTTTTGTGTGAAAATTTTATTGCGTGTAAAATATTGTTAGATACAAAACGTGATGATTTCTTTTTTACTTAAAAGTTAAAATCAAAGAAGGATTTGTGCACACTTTGCTCAAAATTCTATCATTAATTTGAAGGCGGAATTCACAGTTCTAGAGATTTCAATGCAGAAAAATGCTACAGAGGGCAGTAGATAAGGCAGTTAGAGCCCAAAGAGTTGGATTTAATGTATACTGTTTGTATATAAGATATGCCGCTGCTTGTTATACTTTATTTATTTCTTTTTACTTTTCTTGTCCACAGTCTTTGTAATGTGAAAGCCACAAGCAGGGATACTTTGCTACTGCATTCTGAGGGAAAGAAACATAGATCAAAAGCCAGAGCAGTTCAGGCTAACAAATCAAATCTAACTGTCAAACCATCTTTAAATGGAAACTTTTCTGTTGATATAGTGGGAGACAACCTTCCTTCACAGGAACCATCCAAAAACGGGGACACACACAGTGAAGAGAGACATGAGAAAGTTGAAGGAGCAAACACTCACAATTCCTTGAATAAGCGAGATAATAACAAGCAAGATGATGCATCTGATTCAAATAATGACCCAAGCATTGGAGAAAGAAACATTCCAAGAAGAGGAAGAGGAAAGAAGATAAAGCCAGATTATTGGATCCTGTGAGTGTTGAAAATAAGCAAGGCCGGACAGGGCAACAAGAGACTGATTTATCAGATACCAAAGAATATATTTCAGATACAAAAGGCTTACCTAGATTCAATTCTAAGAAGGGAAGTAAAGGTACGTCAAGAAAGAAAGTCAAGCAGACTGATCCTGAATTTGTTCAGGTGGTTCCTGACAGTAAATACGAAGTAATCGATGACTGTCAGAGAGGTAATCTGATTGATGATGCGGTGAAAATGCAAATAGAAGTTCTAAAGAATCTTCTAACTTGCCAGTGAAATGGAAAAAGATCATTAAGTCAGTCTTAAAGTCGGTAAGTGTTGCTTGAGTTGAAATTGATTTTTCAACATATGTTTCAAGGTTCATGATTCTGAATATTTTCTGTAGTTCTTAATGCTTATTTGTGAACCCTGTGTGCTCGAAGGTTTACTTATTTGCTTAATAATGGAAATGCAGAGTCCTAATGGGAGCTTAAGAATAAAAAAATTGCAAAATGAAGTTGTTCCCCTTGCCATGAAAGCCCTTGAGACAGCTGGGGTCAGTGCCGATGAAAGCCATGTAAAGGACAAGTTTATGAAAAAGGTAATTTTCTGTACATGTTAATTGTTGTCTTTCCCATGTTAAACTTTCTGTATGCATTGGATGCTATCGATGGTTAGTACACTTTTTTACTCATTTTGTAATTGTTGTGGCCTTTAGTATCATGGAATCTGTGAGTCCCGTGGTGTATTCATAATTTCATATTGTATTAGTTGGTTGATCTCTCTCATGAAGGCTATCTCAATTCAGCATGTACTGATTTTTTCCCCATTACAATGCTTAACATTGCAGGTTCTATCCAGTTCTAGGTTTTTGGTACACGAGAAAATTGTCCAACTGGCTTAGGATGAACTTACCGTGGAGAGACGCTCACTGGAAGGGTCTTCTGAAAATTGAAGTTAACGTGTTGGCGTATTAGCAACTTATCTAAAATTGAAGCATCCATCTTTTACTGGCTCTGGAAATCGGTATTTTACGCAAGTTGTGTATTTAAATATAGAGGTTCTTTGGAGATCTCCCTCAAAGGATTTTCCCGTGCTGCATTTTTGTAGTGTTGAAAAAAATGGTTTATGTATGGGCTCACTAAATGTCCCAAATTCTCTAGAAGTCACATTGACTAGATGCACGTGTGCATCAGTTACTGAGTTCTTAGGGGTTCTTTGGAGATTTCCATTGAAGGATTTCTCCCTGCTGCATTTTTGTAGTGTTAATGAAAATGGTCTATGTCTGGGCTTTACTAAATGTCCCAAATTCCTTAAAAGTCTCATTAACTAGACACACACATTTGCATCAGTTATTGAGTTCTTGGTGATTTTGAGGTAAGGCATCACGTGAATGTGCATTTTAATCTCCATCAAAGCTTCTGATTGTTGGCGATGATTGTGAAATTCTGGAATAGTAAATCATTTATAATCTAATCCCCTTTTGGTCATTTTATGCTTCACCATGTTTAGGTACGGCTAGCTTGGCAATAGTCTGGAAAAATATCAAATGCATATGAGTGTTCCCCATTGTTTTTACGTAGTTGTCATCCACACAATACAATGTTGTAAGGGGTGTAGATCTTCTGAATATAGAAGTATTTCTGCTATGATCAAACATTGTCAATTGAATTCCTACGTTATATTGTGGTTTATTATTTCACTTATTGTGGCTTTTGATTGTTGAGCTTACATTGATTTATTGCTCAATTCCCTTAGTGGGGTAACCTTTAACTTAGAGCCCACAACCTAAGAGTATCTTATCAGAAATAGTATTACACCATAGTATAAATATTATACTCGGTGAAGTGAATAAGTTTGGAGGCTAGGTTTAAATAATCGTGTAATTATTTAAAACTATTAGTTTGTTTGGGTGATTACATCGACACCCACCTAGACAGGATTGTATTTGTGGGATAAGTGCAATGCCATAAGCTTTGCTGAGGGGATATATCCAAGAAAACAGGATTTTCAACAAACTATTCAAATGTATAAATTTTCCTTTGATGTTTGAATATGATTTGGATTTGATAATTTCCAACATTCTCCCATCAAAGGCACCAACGCGCACCTGCCTTGGCCTTGTTCATGGGAGTGCATCATCAAGGGTTGGATGCGGTATTTTACCCAATTTCAACACTAGCATGTCTTATGGGGATTCAAACCCATGTCTGCTATGAAAGCCCTGATGCTTTGCCACTTAAGCTCATCCCATAATAGGCTTTTGACTATTCAGCTTCCAAAAGTGTATTCAATTCTCTTTTATACTTTATTTGCTTAGTATGCCAAAGGTTAAGGAGGGGGACACAAGCCTAGAAAATTACGAAAAAGGAAAGTCAATAGGCTCGTTGAAGAGCAAACACATATTTAGGTAAGGAGTGTTTGAAAGAAGAGTACGACCTTTGACTATTGAATAGAAATATTACAAACTTCTTCAAAAAGAGTCATTTTAATATTGAATAGAAATATTACAAACTTCTTCAAAAAGAGTCATTTTAATAATCAAGATCAACATACAACAAAGGATAAAAGCAATCTTATGATATGGGAACTTTTAATTCCCTCTTGAATATTGGGAATAGCTGAAAATTGGCTAGTACGACACATGACCTCAAGCACACTATTCAACTCTAAAAAATTTGAAGGGGTAGAAAGTCAAATGCACATGCAGATGTTTATCATCTAGATTATACAACGCACTACCCCCCTTTTGTTTTAACGATTACATGATTTTGAATGCGGGGCCACAACTTTCCATGTATAATCTCCATGCAAGCTTTTGTTCCATTCTCTCATATTGAAATGTGGTTAGCCTTCATAACATAGTGCCACCATCAAACTGAAAAGAGAGCGGTAAGATGTTATATTTCTGGGTACTACTTGCAAGGGGCTTGTCTTAGTACAGCGGGGTCCACATTCAGTTTGCATGTTGGGAACAACAGTAAATGTGTTGTTTAAAAGGAGTTTGGGAGTGTCTTTTAGGGTTTAAAATGATATTTTTCAATATTATTTGAATCCTTTTTTGACCAATTTTTTTTTGTGTTGGGCACACTCTAGGTATGACAGAAAGGACTTGGTGATGAGGGTTTGTTACACCCACATGCAGAAACAGAGAAGTAGTTTTACATTTGCTACTCGTTTTAGAGTTTGGAGGGGTTGACTTTGTGCATGAGCTGCGGGGTATGCGGTCTTATAACTAACCAAGTGGTGGAATGGCATGCGTGCAACTTGTTATCACTCGGAGATTCTTATTCTATTCACAATTTCCTATCTTTTGTATGTAGTATTCCCTCAAAAGGGTGGTTTTAGTTTTGATATGGCTCGCTTCAAAAAAGTTGCAAAAAGAGAGAGTAAGGTAGGGTAGAAAAGAGAATTGATTGAAAAATACCTAAGATCTATTGTCGTAATTCCACATTGTATGACTCACTAGAGATACATATATCAACTCAATCCTAACACAACACGAGACTCAAGTGGACAAGAGCAAGAAGTCTCGTGGATTGTTATTTTTAGTAAACACTTTATGAAAACTTCCATTATTTCAAGGTTCCTACAAGAGATTGTTAACACACATCCATTCACGAGAAAAAACTTTAAAACAATAGTAATTTATTTGATGTTAATATTTGACATTGCTATTGCACAATTCAATGAATGCTACTAAAGATCATGAAACATCATATAGTAAACCAGCTACACAATGTGTTAGCAAAAATATCTAATTGCATGCACACATCAACACTCTGCTAAACAATATGAAACTAATTATTAACTTATGATTATGCAAGTAGCTTTTGCACACTTATAGATTCCATGATATGGCAAACCAAACAATAATTAATCAATAAAATAGATCTAAGTAATTTACCAAACAATTGAGCAAGCAATATGCAAAAATAACTCATTGAACAATCCTTGGACTTTCAAAGTGTTTCGTTCATAATTTTTTTCCTAGAGGGTATACAATAGATGTATATATACAAAATTTGTCACTTTGCTTGGTGCTTTAAAATAGACACTCTAAAGACAACACAATTTATAATGAGTTACAAAAGCTAAAGGCAAAACTTTCATGCAAGAAAGCTTGAATCACATATTTTTAAGATTGAATAATTTTACAACCATAAATACTAAAAATAAAAAAATTGATGCATACTTGAGCCTTATGTAGAACTTCCACTCGGGGCTATCCAGTAGATTGCACATGAACTCGATTAAGTTCGTTTACACATGCTTTGAATTCATACTCTATATACACTGTTCCAAAATAAGTGGAATCAAAACCGGGACCTTGCTATAAATAGCCCTAATCGACTCGGCCGAGGAGTGAAGCCTTCACCACCTTATTGTCTCAGCAGAGGTGACCAATGTCATGACAAAAGAAACTTGTCTTGTTGCATCAACTTGAACAAAGTTGGTAGCTAGAGTGGATATGAAGGTATACAATTATTGATCAAAGAAAGGCTTCAGAATTAACCTACCATTTGGTTGGTGAATTGAAGTGATTTGAGCCTTTACTAGAAGCTCAAGTAACATTCTTTGTTGTGCGTTCTAATTCTCCCAACAATCCTTCCATTACACTTATCCAACTAGTCAGTTCTTTTAAAATGTGCCCCATATAAATCTTGCCTCGTGTTTAAATCACGAGTCTTGACATTTAGCACTTTTAGGAAAGATTCCCGTGTATGACTGCCAACAACTTATCTACCATAGAAATAAACCTATCCATATGCTTGTGCCGACTCTTAATCCAAAGTAACCACCGCTTGACCATAACCTTATGATTTTATATGGTCACCAAAACTTCATATAGAGTCATTAGAACCGTTTGAACATTGGGCATTGTACTTTTGGGCACTCACAACTATTTCTCGCGCATTGAGGACATCTAACGTGGCTTGAATTCTTCGATCAAATCCACTGTAATTTGCTTGATTAACATCAATGACAGATCGGGGTCTGTGTCCATGACTTCCTCCCTTGTGTGAGCTCTCTTAGAGATCCTAAGAATATCTTCCTTGGTCTCTATATATTCAAGGGTTGTACCTTGGGCAAGTTTTCTTTTAGTTAATCTCTTCTAAGTGCTTGTAGGTGAGTCATATTTCGAGCCACTTTGGGATTTTCAACTTGCACCATAGTAGAAGCCAATGATTGCTAACTACTAGGAGTTGTCCATCCCCCCCTAGATTGGTAGATGTAAATGTAGCTATGGAGGGCAAGGTAGAAGATGATCCCATCACTTGGGGTAAAGATCCTGGGGTCCACAACATTGTAGATTGGGGTTGAGTAGGTTCCAAAGGGGCCAAACGATGATTCATGAAACCTTGGGTAACATGAGGGTAAGGAAAGAGGAAATGGGAAGGCAAGAAGGGATACGAAGAAGTGGCATAGGGATGCCTAGTAGAAAAGTTTGGTAAATATATGGAGTGATAAGGGAGCAAAGGTGGACTGAGGAACCAATTGGCTGGTGGAGGTATTGAAGGAAGGGCTTGGAAAGATAGAGAAGGCTGCATAAGCGCCTTCAATTTTGCTTGGGAAGATCTCCTAACAATGGTGCTAGAAGAAGTTGGAATTGAGGATGTACCAACTAAATGAGTAGAAACAATAGTTGTATGGACTGCAATAGTTACTTCGATGTTAATGTAGTAGAAACAACTCGGGCCGAGTGGGTGCCATTGTGATGATCCGAGGAGAAGATAAAGAAAGGGGAATTGTGATTTGTGCGAGACAATGGTGAAGACATGGGGATTGAGAGAGAGAGGAAAGTGAAGCAATTGAGGTCACATGTGTAGAAGAAATAGGAAGAGGGACAAAGACTTGTGCTAAAATAAAGGTCAAAAGAGAAGGGGAAACAATAGGAGTGGTTGAAACAAGGGATGAATTGGGTGTTTAAAAGCCTATGGGGTCTAATATCCATTGATCATCTCTTGTCTCATCCTTAGAAGAGGAAGTGGAAGAAATATGAGATTGGTGGAAGAAGGCCTGGAGAGGATGGTTTGGAAGAAAGCGTATCCTCGAAACTAACAACTATTGAAGAAACGAGAGAAGTAGGAGAAGACAAAGCAACCACAATTGCAATACTTATCAAGGAGAACATATAGGAGTGTTGGCCAACTATATGCTTGAAGAAACCCATGTGGTAACCATCGAAATACCCGTTGGGCTGGAATGCAACATGCTTGGAGAAGCCTCGCCATTAGGACCAATTCTCTCTCTGAATGTAGGGGGAACTCCAACAAGAAGCTTCTTCAATTGCCTAGGATCGATACCCCGCTCATCCGAATCTTCTTCTTTAACCTCTTCCTCTTCTTGCCCCATCCTAAGCTCAATCCTACCGGTTCTAACTAGATGCCCAAGGGGTGTATATTGGACTTTGTGATTGCTCATGTTAATGTGTACAATATGCTCATTGGTCTCATTCATATAGACCTGGTCATCCTTGTGCATTTGATGCTTGTAACTTAAGTAGCCACGCTTGAGGTACCTTTGCAGAAATGTGCATCTCTTCTTGTTGGATCAAATAGCCTTAGAATATGGTAATCCAAAGGAAAAGATGGCCTATGTGAAGCCACCCTTTTTACCTTTTTCCAATCAACGAGAGTTATGGAGCCAACTGGAAAAGGCAAAGTGGGGTAAGTACCCTTCTTTGCTTCACCTCTTTTGATACATGGATGATGCCATGAACGAATTGGTATGCAATCTCTTGTTCTACCAATTTATCCGAACAAACTTTGGCAATTTGAATGGGATGGAGAGGATTCCCTCTATTGTGATCACTCGTGTAACTGGGTAACACCAAAAAGCTCCCTAAGAAGTTAATGTATTGACAATTCTTTGGTTTATCATAGGTATAGGAGTATCATATATGATATTAAAAATCATAGTAATAATGATTACAAACTACTTCAATGCTCTTCTTGTAATTGTGCATATGCATATATTGCTAAAAACCATGGAAATTGTATGGGGATGTTTGGGCGCCCAATTAGGAACTCCCTCAAATTGTCGCATTGCACAAACCGCATCTAACAAATAAGACCTCATATAAAAATGTTCTCTCTTCTTCTTAAACTCTATAAGGATGTTATAGAGGTTTTAGCGCAAAACTCTAGCCAAAACATGAATCTTATTGCCATTTATTACCATAGCCAACAAAGATACCTAAGTCAAATTCATGTGCATAATGTCCGGTGCACTAAAAATTCTATTCATCGAGCCATACCAACCCTAACTCCCTGCTTGAATGCTTTGATTGAAATTTTTTCAATGGAAACCTTTGCCTTGAATTTAGTTTGATCCTCTGCCCACTCCTTGAGTACTTGTCCTACCTTTATTCATTTTCCGCTTTGGGGAGAGAGGCTACTTATCTTCTTTCTCAATCATTTCTTCCATTTTATCAACTCTCTCAGTCTTTCCTTTCTTAGAGTAAACCAAAGTTGTGGATTCCAAAGGAGAAGGGGCTGATTGGGAATGAACTTCTAGCATTGTGGTGGCCATATCCCTTTGTGATGTGGATGTTTCATGATAAGAGGACTAAATCATACCTGTCTTATATGCTTTCATCTTTTTGTCAAACGAGACCCTAGTCCTCACCATGACTAGATTTATGATTTCCTGTAGATCATCCTTCTCTTTCTAGAACTAGTTGATGGTGAGAAGGGGTGTATGTTGGATAGACTTGTTTTATTCAAGGGAATGCAAGTCCTCACCATCATCTTGCAAATATTTAGGTACTTTATAAATTCCAAAATCTCTTATCTCATTGTAAGAAAAAACCCGCCATAATAACTTCTTCTTTCTTCATAGTCATCCAACAATTTGCCCAATAATCTTCTAGAGCAGGCAAGTGATAGAAACCCATTATGAGATTGTTGAAATGAACCCCTTGAGGTCAAAACAAGTCCTCTTCTGATAAGAATAAAATTTGAATGCAACAATGGTCCTTTCCACATTTTGTGCATCAAGTGTAGTCCTGCAGTGTAATTTCCCAAAGTAATTGGGAACTGAATGCTAGAGATTTTCTTGTCCCTGCATGTTCTATGCAACATATCAAGTTGCCTACAAAATTCCACAAGAACTATCTTGTCATTGCAAAACATGGGAAGCTTGTGGGGTGCTCCTTCAAATCCAAACAATCTAATATATGAGAATCTTCTGAATTGAATGAATAGACTGCCATAGGTTGAGATTAACTACTTTGCCTCTGCAGATACCCTCTCAGTTGTGTTACCCTCCAGGAGTTTGACAATGTACATTGTGAAAACATCATTAAATATTCTGAAATGATGCTTACTGTTCTCAAAAGTCAATTATGGATAATACTCATACACTGGTGCATTCTTCTTGTCATCCACTAGAGAAAGTCCTAACCAAACCCTATACGATGAAATAGTATACATTAAATATGAGGTCATATAGAAAGCTTGGCTGCACGTACATTGGTTAACTTGCTCACCAAGGTTCTAAAAATGATCTCTCGCCAATTTAGACTCTGCTTTCCTTCACAAATGATATTTAAATAAGGGCACATCCAAAAGTGAAACTCATTAGTTGAAGGAAGACCCATGATTCTAGATAGAAAAGTGATAATATCTTAAAGCTCTTCTTTGAAATCAACTCGTACATAGTCTTAGGCGCCTTGGATGCTCCTTTCTTTGGAACCTTAAACCAAGACTTAGCCGTCATTGTTTTCTATTTCTCCTGTCTTGATCAAAAAGGCCCCGAGCTTGTGCCATAGTGAGAGTATTAGCATCTTCAACAACATGAATTCCAAAAGTAACATTTATGCATCCAACATCCAATTTGGCAATCACTTGGCCATGAGGATCTCTGATTTATTTCGAATCTGGATCAAAGCAAGAAGCATAGGCTAAAACAAAGTGTTTGCACACTGGACGGAAATAGGAAAACTACCGGCATGAGAAATTCCACAGTCTTTGATGCATTAGGCCATGGGAGAGGAGTTCACATCTGAAATCTGGGCCCAAAACTCAAAGTGAAATCGATATGCCACACATCACCGTATCCTATGTTTGGCACTAAGGTCTCAAGGGACGAAATATGCTCATAACCTGCATAGTGATACTTCATAATGGCCAATGTATTGAGAAACAAACATTCAAGAAAATGGAAGCTCAAAGACAATTTTGAAAGAAAAATGGTGCGAGAGGGTACAAAACAATTATGACCTCAAAATCCTCGTAGGAAGCTTCGTAACAACTAACCCGGATTACGTAAGGAATGACGCTCTTCACAGAACAAAATGCAATTTGAAAATGGCCAAGAAATGCTCAAGATATGACTAGAAATGGCTTATGTGGCACGGGAATGGAAAACACAGTGCTCAAATGGAAAAGCTCTCGACTATAATGGTTAAAATGAAAAGTCGCTTATCCTTTTATACTTATCCATTTGAAGAAAAGTTGGTTAGACACATCAATAAGGGTTCTAGTGTATTACGTAAAATGGGAAGACTCATGACACAAATTACCGACTTACCCTTTGAAGTGTGGTTATGACGGAGATATGGAGCACAAAAGGCCCAAAGAAACCTAGGACATTAGGGACATGGAACCCTAAAATCTCTGCAAAATATGGGAAAACTTATACCATGCATCGAAGGAGGGCTTGCGGTGAACAAGGGGGTGGGGTGCACACATGACGTAGGTTCTTCATGTAGACACCTATAATTTGATCAAAACAATCTTATTATTAACATTGCATTAACTATTCTACTCTCTTGCAAATTGACGACACTTCGTCAATTAGGCTCATTTTCCCTTCAAATCCTCTTAATTGACCATTATATGTTGATTAAACCTCTTATCTTGCAGTTAACTAATAAATCTTCTTATTAGCGAACTCCCGCTTCCAACACATCCAAAATCTATCATAAACTCCTCCAAATGCTCCTAGAAAGCTTCCTAAGCCTATTGGGATTCCTAATTAATCCTAAAAGATTAATTAGCATCTAAACCTAGTCAAATCTTGCTTTGACTTGCTAAAAGTGCTTTTTGGACTTACCTTTTGTCCCACATGCACCAAAATCATTCCATTCTTGGAATTGGAAACCTATAAATAGAACCCTCCTCCTCATCATTTCTAAGAACACTTCCTCTCCTCTAACATAAACTATAGGCAATTAGGATTTGAGTATTTCTTCCATTGTTATTCCAAACTCAAGCTTGGGTAAATGAGGGGAACCATATGGTCTTGTAGCCATTAATGGTGAGCCTTCACTCTCAAACCCTTGAGCATCAAACAATCAAATTTGATTGCTTTAGGATCTTCATAGGTTCATGTTTTGTGGCATTCAAAGAGTAGAGAGTAGTATATACATGTTAGTTTGATGTTATTTGAAAGTTATAATGTATGCATAGGAGTAGCTCTTGTTTATCTCTTATCTTGATGATTCTTGTTAGGTTAGTTAAGATTTGAAACTTCTTAAGTGTTCTAGTTTCATTTCTTAAGCTTTCTAATTTACATTAATACACTTCGAAAATCTGAAATGTGTGTAATACACTGGAGTTCAAACAAATGCAGAAAATCGGGTTTGTTGCGCACACAAGGCCCATGGGACAATGGGACACAAGTTCTCCGAGACCTCCAACATTTGCAATACAAAAAGGACTAAGAAATTTTTGGGAAAATTTTTGTGGGTTGGCGGCGATTGTTGTGGAGACCGCGGGGATGCAGAGAACGACGACTGGGAAGCACAAGCACCACAGTTCTCTAAAAAGCCAAAACACCCGTGATATAAAGGAAGACTGCATGCTTTTGGAAACAAGGAAAATGTGGCCAAAGTGGAGATGCGAGGAACATAAGACTCATAAGAACTTGGGACACAAGTTCTCTCAAAAGCTAAAATTGTCGTAATACAAAGAAAAAGACCCTAAAACTCAAAGTCCTTAAAATTGACTAGTCATTGGGTCATTCCTCTTCCATAAGACTTCACAAAGGCAAACAAATACATCATAGGAGTCACTTTACCCAAAATTCTAAAAATTTGAAAAATTACACATATTTTTGGTTGAGTGACAACAACTGGCTCTTTCTGAAGGGATTGGACTGACTTGACAAATAGTGAAACCAGACAGAGAAAAGGACCCCAAAATCTCTAGGAATATGAAAAGTGTTATATCCATTGGGCAATAGAGTACAGAACATGACAATACAGAAGACACAAAGACAAAAGGAAACACCACAAACCAAAAACAAGGACTTTACAAAACTCAGTACAAAGGATCGCTTATTGCTTACTCACTTAAGACTGAAACAACTTCAAATATTGACCACTATATGGTAATGGAAGTGAAGTTCCATCCATATAGCTCAAGTAATATGAATTCTCACCAGAAAAATGTCTAATCTTGAAAGGACCAAGCTAGAGAGAATCAAACTTACCATGAATTCCTTGAGGTTCTCATCTTTTGTCCCAGAGTAGGAAAATATCTCCAACTTGGAAGTCTCTAGATCTAGCTTTCTTGTCAAAAATTTGTTTCACCTTCTCTGGTGTGCAACAATTCTATCAACCACATGTAATCTGTCCTCATCCAACTTCTACATGTACAATACTCTTTTTCCATGGCATTGGTAAAGTTCTCATCCTCAATGGATTTCATCAATCAGAATGCAGAAATTCCATTGTCATTGGAATTTGAGCTTGTTCCATATACTAATTGGAATGGGGACATTCCAATTTCTCTCTTTGGTGTAATCTTGTCTGCCCAGAGAGCATCATAAAGATTTTTGTGCCAATTCCTCTATGTGACTCATCTATAAGCTTTCTAATGATAGTCACCAAGTTTTTATTAGTTGATTCATCTTGCCCATTCCTCAGAGATAATATTCAAGAATGTGCAAGGGAAATACCATACTTGTAGCATAAATCAATCAGCTCATGTGAAGAGAAGTTTGAGGCATTATCTGTGAAAATTTTATATGGGACTCCAAATTTGACCAAAATGTTTTCCTTGATGAAATTACATACTACTTTAGAAGTGGTTCTTTTGACTGGGATGGCTTCCACCCACTTTGTGAAGTAGTCGCTGGATGTCAAGACATGTGTGTGTCCTACACTTGAAGTAGGATTGAGAGTACCTATAAAATCCATCCCCACTGTTGAAAGGGCTCCTCAATTACCACTAGTTTGAGAGGTAGAGTGGCCAGTTTGGGTTTACCCACAAAGGTTTGACATGCTTCACATTTTGTGACCCATTTTGTTGCATCCTTGAACAATGTTGGCCAATAGTAGCCTACACGAAGGATTTTATGGGCTGTTATAGTAGATGAAGAATGACCTCTACATGCCTGATCATGGAAAGCCCTAAGCAAACTTTTCTGTTGCTCCCTATCTACACATTTGAGAAATCTTCCATCAATTCCCTCTTGAACAATGAATTGTCCCAGAGTACATATTGTGCATATCACAAATTAACAACTCTCTTTTCTTCGGCACTCAAATGTGCCGAGCATTCTCCATAAGTAAGAAAATGGGCAATGTCAGCATACCATTCATCCGTTGAACTAAGGAAGAGGACAATTGAGACATTAGCATCTTTTTCTTTAGATGATTCATTCCTGACATCATTGGCAACCAATTCACAAAGGCCTACACCATGAACAAGCTGAGTTGGCTTGATATCGTGGTCATATTCTTAGAACTTCACCACCTAATTTCCTCATTTTGACCCAAATTCATGTTGTGTGAGGATTGATTTGTGAGCTTTATCGTGCACAAATACAATGGAATGCGAGTTTAGGATATAAAACAGATCTCGCTTTACTACTTTTACTATTGCAAAATCATGTTTCTCCATTTATGTGTACGTTAGTTCATGAGCCTTTAAGACATAGCTCATGAAAGCAATATGCGATTCTGCGACACTAAAATTTTCCTCTGTAATTTCTATTTCATTAATGTATGTATTAGGAATAGGATGTTGTTAAGTATAATTAGTAGTAGCGTCTGATAGAAGATAATGGCACCGTCAGTACGGTGCCGCCAATAATGTGGAGTACGGTAATACTCAAAGTACAATAGGAATGTTGTAAAAAGTAAATATTTGTCGTAAGTGGTCCAAAGAATGTTAAAATGTCAAAGTTTGGGTAATTAGAGAAGTAGGGTCTACATGATTAGGAATTAGAAATATTATATTGGTAATAAAGACAAGGAGTGAGGTCATAAATATTTTGTGTATTTTATTTGTAAAAAGTCTAAAAATGTGGAACCCATGTAAAATGATAAGGTTTATCTTATCTTAACATATAAGCTTACATGTACAGATAAGAGTTAAGGTATGGAATATGATTCGTCAGAGTGGATTTCTTATCCTATCTTAGAGATAAGATGGATAAGCCTGGAAGTTCTATAAATAGAGAGGCCACCCCCTCATTTAGCATAGAAGGAAGTAGTGAGAAATATTGTAGGAAGTGTGCAAAGGAAGCCATCGGTTTAAAGGTGTGTTGAAGAAGCCATTAAGAGGTGTAATTGTAAAGTTTCTCCCATAGTCTTGGTGAAAGGCAAGTGAAGTCAATAACACTTGAAGTACCTCATGGGTGAGATTGTATGCTTTTTCATGTTAATATTATAATTTTTTTGATATTTCAGATTTGTCATCATTCTGTCTTATCATAGTCGATGGTATTCTTGTGTTATGTTGTTGTTTTGTTTCCGATTACATCCACCAAACTAAAGGTCATGTGCATTAGTAAATAATCATAGACGAGGAGTTCCCGGTGAAGAATTATCATAGTGCCGATTGGTGTTGACATTTTGGTTTCGTTCTTGGGACCATTCCTCGTTGGTAGATTTTCGAAGAGATATTCCCACTTAGTCAAAAATCAATTAGAGGGTAACCTTGTTTTTACTGCGCATAGTAGTTACCATGGTAAAGTCATTTTTGCCATGAATAGTAGTTACCATGGTAAAGTCATTTTTGCTATGGAATAGTATTTACCGCAAAAAGTCACTTTTTACCGTGAATAGTATTTACCGCAACTTCACTTTTTATCGTGAATAGTATTTACCACAAAAAGTCGGTTTTACACTGATAGAAGTCAAGTTTTAGCATAGTTTACCGTGGTCATTTCTATTTTATTGTAGAAAGGTGTAAAGTCACTTTCTAGTATAGTGATTCCAATTATTTGTACACATAAGTCTTGTTGATTGTACTTGTGAGTTGGTATTTCACTATGGTTACTTTTGAAAATGGGAAAGATTCCTGTTTTTCAGCTCAATCTAATGAAGATGCTTCTTCTTTCATTCAAGAGTTTAAGCGATATTGTATTTGTAATGGCCTTATAAGAAGGGAACAATGGACCGAATTTTTCCTACCTTTTTGGATGGTTCAAAGACTTAGGTGGTTTGAAACACTAGGTGATAATGTGAAAAATTCATGGGATTTATTAACTGAAAGTTTTCTTGAAGAATTTGGTGAACAACAAATATGCGAGATCTCATGATCGAGATCACAAAGCTATCCCAAGGAGAGAAGGAGAAGATAAGGGATTATCATGCTCGTGTTCTAGAGCTAAGGAGGAAGCTCGATGCCCCGATCCGGGAAGGAAGGACTAGCGGATGGGTTGATGAATGGCGTGGATAATCTCCTCTGTAAGCACTTCATTCTTGGGATGAAGCCGAGAGATCAAACAACGAGTGAAGTATGACCGCCTTCTTCCATTGAACAAGCAAAGGAGATTGCAAGAAGGCGGCAAGAAGAAAGCATGGAAGAGGAGCCCAAAGAAATTGTTGCTAAAGTAGAGCCTACACCAAAGACCTTTGGTCCGAATCCACAACCACTCCCGGTGAGCACAAATATTTCTCTTAGTACATCTACCGAGTATGAAGATCTGCTCAAAAAGATGGGTCGCTTAACTATTAATCTTCTTCAAGGAAAGGAGTTTAGTTCTCGGGAGGAGATAGAGGTCCAAAAGAAATATTTCTAAAGTTGTTTGTTATGGTTGTTATATAAGGGTCATTATAAGTATAATTGTCCGTATAGAGCTTCTACATCCGGTAAAGGAGATAATGATAAAGGAAAAACACCTGTGAATTCTTTTGATGAAGTAGATAAGAGCGAAATAATGAAGTAGATGTGTTTGTAACAAAAAGAAAGAAAGAAAAAGATAATCAAGATGGAAATGATCCTAAGAAGATGAAAGAAGAAACTAGTAAGAAACATAGGAGAAGAAAGTTGGGTGTGCAGGATTCTCTGATTTCACAGGGCAAGGACCATACTCCATCTTGGAAGATCTGTGCAAAAGGCCTCGCAAATATTACATATGGTCAACTCTTGGCTATGTCTTCGAGAAGAGGCGGGAGTTGCGAGGTGGACTCAATGCTCGAAGAAGGAAGGAGGTTGAGGTCCCTGCTTTGGAGGCAGAGGCGATCCCTATGCTCCAAAAGCCGAGGTATTATGTAATGGTATTTCAATTCATGATGTCTTAGTTGATGGAGGTGCTGCAGATTAATGTAATGACCAAGTCTGTAATGAATATGTTGGGTTTAAAATTGATCGCCCTTTAACACTTATGTTAAGGTCATTAAATAAAGGAAAACTAAACCGTAAGGTGTAGTTTCAAATGTGGCAATATCTCATATGGGTGTGGTATGTGTGGTAGACTTTCGGGTGATGAAAAATGGTACTGTTAAATAACAATGCTTTGCTTTGGGAAGACCATGGCTAAGGAGAGTTCATGTGAGAAACTACCGAATGAAGGTTTCATGACACTGGACGTGGTAGAGAGAGGTGAAGATAAATGTGATCCCTCGACATCATAAGCGAGAACCCGTGGATTCAAGTGATGAAACCGATGATTGGACATCCTCTCGATTACTCTAGTACCAAGAAGTGGACACTTTGAAGATGAAGAAAGCGAGGTGGATGTTTCAAATATGGATATCCTTCCAGATCACACCAACTCATGACCCCATAAAATTATCTGAAGAAGAAGTTGATGATCGTCTCCAACAAATAAAGATTAGTGATGCTGTGATGGAGAGTGAGAAGGAATCCTACCTCCAGCTCTTTTGAAGGTACATACACCTATTCACTTTTGATTACAAGGAACTCCATCAAGTAAGTTGTGTAGAACATTGTATTGAGCTGGTAGATGGTGCTAAGCCCATAAAGCAAATGCCATATAGAATGAATCCTAATTTTTCCAAGACCGTAAAAGAAGAAATAGATAAGTTGCTTGATGCAGGATTCATATTTCCTGTGGAGAATTCAGAATGGGTTTCTCCCATTGTGATCTCAATAAAAAGAATGGGAAGCTACGCATTTGTGTTGATTACAGGGAAGCTCAATAAGGCAACAAAGAAGGATCATTACCCTCTTCCATTTTCGATCGATCTTGGACAAAGTAGTCGGCCGAGTGCTATAGTTTCTTTGATGGATATAAGCGGCTACAACCAAGTTCATATAGCGAGAGAAAGATCACCAAGACCACGTTCACCACTCCTTGGGGAACGTTTGCTTATAGAGTTATGCCTTTTGGGTTGTGTAATGCTCCAAAGAACATTCCAAATACTTTGATGAATAGGGTGTTCGAACCCTACATCGGGACCTTCATCGAGTATTTACGGATGATTTTTGCATCTATGGGAGCAAGTTGGACCACTTGCACTGGATGGAGACAAAGATTTCAAAGGTTAGATGAAGCACAAGCCTCACTAAACCCTACAAAGTGTGTCTTTGGATGTTCTAAAGGCGTTTTGTTAGGGCATGTTGTATCCAGAGATGGTATTGGTGCGATCCGATAAAGTTTCAAAAATCAAAGATTTACCATTTCCTCTTAATAGAAGTAAGTTGAGATCATTTTTAGGCCATGTGGGTTACTATAGAAGGTTCATCAAGAATTTCTCAAAGATCGCACACCCACCACTAACCCGCTTCTTGAAGAAGGATGTTACTTATGAACCAGAAATAAGGCGCATGAAGCTTTTGGACAATTGAAGGAAGCCCCGTGTCTTCACTGTTTTGAAGAATCCAGATTGGAGCAAGCCATTCATTGTGTACACTGCGATGCCTCGGATGCAAAGACTAGGAAGTACTTTGAGCCAAAAGGATGAAAATGGGAATGAACATCCAATTTACTTTGGGAGCGATAAATGAGCAAAGTCTTGAGGTAAATTATACTTTAATCAAAAAGAGGCTCGCTATCATTTTTGCTATAAAGAAGTTTAGAAATTACTTGCTAGGGCAAAAATTTCTAGTTGTAATGTATCATCAAGCTCTAAAATATATTGTAAATAAGCCTAACCCATCGGGAGGATAGCAAGATGGATAATTTTTCTACAAGAGTTTGAATTTGATATTATAGATAGGCCAGAAAGAAGCATGTCAATGCGGATGCACTCTCTCAAGCCTATGATGGTTCGGGATCATCTTTTGATGATGATGATTTCCCGATGCAACATTGTTATCCTTGACACAATCCCTAGTGAATACATAGATATTTGGAATTATCTCAATGAATTCAAGTTTCTGATGTGCCAATGCAAAGACTAAGAGAAAGATTACTCAAGCTTAGGATCGTCCATATTCTATTCTCGCATGGAGTATTATTTCGAATAGGACACGATGGACAAGATCAAGAGAGCATTGGACGTGATCAAGGGAAGGAACTGCTAGAAGAATTCCACAATGGTACATGTGGAGGGCACTTCTCCTGACAACTTACAAAGCAAGAAGGATCTTGGATGCGAGTTATCACCGCCCACTCTTTTTAAAGATTGTTATAATTATTGTAAGACATGTGATATTTGTCAAACACATGGTAACCGTAAGACTTCATCAGCTCCATTATGTCCTATTCTTCCCCTTGGTCCCTTTGAAAAGTGGGGAATAGACATTGTAGGTCCACTTCCAACTACATCACGCCAAAATAAGTATATTGTAGTTGCCACAGATTATTTAACCAAGTGGGTTGAAGCTAGGCCATTGAAAATAGCTTCCATGGATGAAGTGGCAAGGTTCATGTATGAACGCATTGTCACCAGATTTGGTTGCCCATTAGAAATTGTAACAGATCAAGGAAGCCACTTCATTAATGAGGTGGTAGAAGCCCTAGTCAATAAGTTTTCTATTAAGCACATGAAGGCAACAACATACAAGCCAAGCACAAATGGACAGGTGGAACGAACAAATTTTGTGTTGTGTCAAATTCTAGCAAAAGATGCACCTTGCAGTACATAAATGGGATAAAAGGATTCATGCAAGATTGTGGGCATATAGGGCAACATCAAAATCAGCAACAGGATACTCCCCATTTCAGGTTGGCCTATGGCATTGATCCAGCTTCTTCCTATTGAGTTTGATATTCCCACCGTGAGAGTTATGAAAAATGAAAGAATGGATGAAAGTGATTCAAGAAAAGAAAGGTTGGTACATCTTCATTTCTTTGGAGGAAATGAGAGAGAAATAGCAAAGGATACAAGCCATAAGAAGAAAATGAAGCGGAGAAGGAATACTTTGATCAAAAGATCCGGTGGTCTCTATTTCATGTGAATGACTTGGTTCTAGTATATGATTCCGTATACAAAAAAAAAGACAGAGAAAATTTCTTCCAAAATGGATGGGGCC
The DNA here is from genome assembly GCA_018340775.1 of Taxus wallichiana var. yunnanensis. Taxonomy (NCBI): domain Eukaryota; kingdom Viridiplantae; phylum Streptophyta; class Pinopsida; order Cupressales; family Taxaceae; genus Taxus; species Taxus wallichiana. The sequence continues at coordinate 279,100,445 of CM031244.1, forward strand.
CTACAAAATAAGCAATGTGCATGAAAATAAGTACGTACTGACTGGAGGAATTGGATGGCACTCCCATTACGAAATGGGTCAACCACACAAGTTGAAGATTTTCCAAGTACTGAGATAGTCTACTCAGAGGACGGAGTAGAAGATAGGAAGGGGGAAGATGTCGACACTAAAATTTTCCTCTGTAATTTCTATTTCATTAATGTATGTATTAGGAATAGGATGTTGTTAAGTATAATTAGTAGTAGCGTCGATAGAAGATAATGGCACCATCGAAGACGTGCCAAATAATGTGGAGTATGGTAACAGTCAAAGTACAATAGGAATGTTGTAAAAAGTAAATATTTGTCGTAAGTGGTCCAAGAATGTTAAAATGTCAAAGTTTGGGTAATTAGAGAAGTAGGGTCTACATGATTAGGAATTAGAAATATTATATTGGTAATAAAGACAAGGAGTGAGGTCATAAATATTTTGTGTATTTTATTTGTAAAAAGTCTAAAAATGTGGAACCCATGTAAAATGATAAGGTTTATCTTATCTTAACATATAAGCTTACATGTACAAGATAAGAGTTAAGGTATGGAATATGATTCGTCAGAGTGGATTTCTTATCCTATCTTAGAGATAAGATGGATAAGCCTAGAAGTTCTATAAATAGAGAGGCCACCCCCCTCATTTAGCATAGAAGGAAGTAGTGAGAAATATTGTAGGAAGTGTGCGAAGGAAGCCATTAGTTTAAAGGTGTGTTGAAGAAGCCATTAAGAGGTGTAATTGTAAAGTTTCTCCCATAGTCTTGGTGAAAGGCAAGTGAAGTCAATAACACTTGAAGTACCTCATGGGTGAGATTATAATAGTTTCATGTTAATATTATAATTTATTTTGATATTTCAGATTTGTCATCATTCTGTCTTATCATAGTCGATGGTATTCTTGTGTTATGTTGTTGTTTTGTTTCCAGATTACATCCACCAAACTAAAGGCTATGCATTAGTAAATAATCATAGCACGAGGAGTTCCCGGTGAAGAATTATCATAGTGCCGGATTGGTGTGTGATTCGCATCCTTCAAAATTCCTCTACATCAAAATGGCTACCAAGGTGTGCTTAGTGGCATAGCAATAGATTATGAAATCCTTTTCAAAGTCAAGGAAAACAAGAATGGGAGTATTGGCAATAGCCTTCTTGATGTTTTCAAAAGCATCCTTTCCCTCAGTAGTCCAACAAAAAGATTGTTTTTCTTTCATCATTTGAGCTATGCTCCTAGTTAATTCTACAAAATTAGGGATAAATCTCCTTAGAAAATTAATTTTTCCAAAGAAAGAATGCACACCTTTCTTTCTTGTTGGAAGAGGAATCTTATAAATAGCTTGGACCCTTTCTGGATCAATTTTGATTCCATCCTTGGAAACAATATGCCCGAGCAATTTTCCTTCTGTGACACCAACGATAGATTTCTTTGCAATCAAAGAAATTCCACGATCTCTGCACTTTTGAAGAAGAACTCCTAGGTGCTTAAAATGATCTTCTCTTTTTGGAGAAAACAGACAAATCATCAAGATAGATCAATATGCATTTTCCTTTCAAATCACCAAAGGCCAAATCCGTTACCCTCTGGAAAGTCAGCACCTGCATTGATGAGACCAAACGACATTTTTATATAAGAAAAGGTGCACTAGGGAGTTGTGAAGGTTGTTTTGTGATGGTTGTGGAGATCAACCTCAATTAGATTGTAGCCTGAGAATCCATAAAGAATGGACAACATTTCTAAACCAGTGACAACTTGCAAGATTTGGTCCATCATAAGGAGAGGATAATTATCCTTAAGAGATTCCTGGTTTAAATTTATGAAGTCCACACATATTCGAATCTCACTACTCTTCTTCCTTACATGCACAATGTTGGCTACCTAGGCTGAATGATGAATGGGAAAGATTATTTTAGCATTCAACAATTTTTGAATCTCTTGGTAGATTGTACCTACAATTTTAGGATTATATTGTCTTTGCTTTTGGCGAAATGGCTTGATTCTTGGCTTTAAGGGGATATAATGCTGCATCTCCCTTGGTTTGTTTCAGATCATCATATGAATAAGCTAGTACATTTGCATACTTCTTCAATAATTCAACCATTTTCTTCCTTTCTTCCTTAGTACAACATTTTCCAATGTTGACAAATTTGGGCTTCTCTTCACTCCCTATGTTAACTTTTTCATATTCAGTTGATTGATGGGCTTCATGTGATACCTTGGCTTTGATATATCTATCATGTTTGTCAAACAAATATTCTAAACTTACCAAACCCCTAGGTATCTTGTTTCCTTTTAATCTTATGCAACCATCTTTATCAGATTCTTCTTCAACTCCTTCTTCGACACAGAAGATGAAATAAAATCACGATGACTAGCTTCACTTCCTTCAAAATATAACTGACTAAAATTATCTTTGAGTTCAAGGAAGGAGATCAGTGCTGATCATCATTGAACACTTACCAATTATTCACATTATTTGGGACACTTGGTCTATGTATCATCTCAATTGTGAACTTTTCTTGGGCAAAGTCCGGGTGAGGAATCAACAAAGATCTGACACAACCGGGGGCATCACCTCTAGTATTCTTTTCTCTTGGTACATCATCAATGGAAAAGGCGTCCAACAATTTAACTAAATCCCAAACCAAGTTTCTATAGTGCTTAGGTCTTTTGTTTTTTACATGGAAAAATCCTCTGACCTACTTAACAATGAGCTCAAAGATTCCCACGAACACAAAGGTTCTTGATCCCCATTTCTCTTGCTACTGCTAGGCCAAGAAGGAGGGCCTCATATTCAACAATATTGTTTGTGTTTTCAAATTGAATCTTGTAAGAGAAAGGGTGGGATTTTTCTTCAGAGAGGTCGAACAACACCCATTCCAAAACCGGTCAAGAATAGCTGCCATCAAATCAGGGACCCAAACACCATTAGGATCATCAATCACTCCCTTAGGAGCCTTAACCTCATCTCCAGACATGATCATATAGTTTCCATGGCCAATATCTTCATAGAGGATTTGTGTTTTGGGATCGTCGCCTTCTACACAATGTATTCTCGCTTGCCTCTCCTACAACAACTTCTTCATCTGTCCATTGACTGGGATGAGGACATGAGACTAGTCCATTTGAATTTATCCTCCCACTTCTCTGCAAAAATTTCTACTCAAAACCATGCCATATGATGGTGGAATGTCTCTGCTACCAAAAGTGTGGCTTTGACTCTCTTTTTAGGGAATGCTACGGAAGCTACTTGCGCATCTTTAATTCTTCCAACCAAAGGTACCTCTTTAGTTTCCATGGAATAACATGAGCCCAATGTTCGATTCAATGTGAGGCCAAGGGCATGGGAAAATTTAGCAGACATTACATTATCTTATGCACCTGAGTCAATGACACAATTATTGAGCCTATGACCAGCTATGAGCAATGTGACATAAAAAGGCTCAATTTTATTAGATGTAGAAGGTGCAGAGGCCATAAAATTTTGTGGGGAAGGGGAGCTAGGAGTAGGAAAAATACCTTTAGAAGTGGTGGGTGATTGACTAGGCTTAGACTTGACAAACTTGACCACTTGAGTAAAGGCCTTAGGATGGGTTTGATAGAATTCAGCCTCAAAAATTTGAATTTTGGTCTTTTTGATATGATTAATAATATCAAAAGACCCTGAGGTGGATGGAATGTCCTGACTTGAATCAAGGAGTCTTAGGCTTGTCATTTTTTGTAGCAAGGGATGTTTTGGACATGGAAGTGGATGGTGTATTAGCCTTAGGTACATAAATGGAAGTAGAAGGAGTATTGGGTAAAGAAGTGGTATTTACCTTCTTGGTGGAAGTGGTGGGGATAGGGGATCCTCTCCTTGCCACAATTGGAATGGTAACTAGAGTTTCCTTAGACTTATCTGTCTTTGAAGGTTGAACCACCTCCTTCCTCTTATTCAACTTATCCCTTATCATGACAACATATGATTCAATGTTCATGTCTAGTACCACTTCATTATAGTCATCATCATCATCATCATCATCAACTCCTTCAATCATAAGAAAATTGACTTGTGAGTCATCTGCATATTCTCGCACCTCTTCAAGTTCTTCTTTAGGTTCTTCCAACTCTTCTACTCCTATTTCATCTTCAGTCTCTTGGACTTCACATGTTACATTAACTGGGACCTTGAGAGGGGAGCTTCAATTGCTAGCTAAGGCTAGGTAAGAGGGCAGAGGCAGACTATCGAGGCTGAAAGTTTCTTCTCAAAATATCTTTATATGGTGCATTTTGAGCCAATTGCTTTTTAATGGAAATCATATTATTGTGCCAACTTTTTGAACTAACTCGCTTTGAACTACTTGTCCTGAAGTAGAAGCTTTAGCTTTGGACGGTTCTTTTATCAACTTCCCGACATTATCGTGTCATCTTCCACACCGATAGCTAGATTTTGATCAACATCTAGGGTAGCAAGATTAACTCTTCTTAGTGTATAGTTTACCGCCGAAAATTGGGCATTCATGAAGAAACGTTTTTGAATTTTATCTACAGACGAGTGGATGCTAGAATCTTATTTACCAATTTGTTAAAATTAGAGAAAAATCCTGCATGGGATCACATGGTTCCTTATTTATTTGAGAGAGTTGGGCTAGAAGATCATGCACATCTTTCGTAGGCTTAAATCGATTCTCAAAATGGGTTTTCATAGTATCCTAATTGGTGATAACACCAACCGAGAGATGATAAAACACATCCGGAACATTGTCCTACAATGTCTCCACAAATAGTCCGACAGAGACATCCTTGTGATCAACTCCAAACACTCCACAACCGAGAATGAAAGCAACAATGTGCTCATCCGAATGTACCTTTCCATCACCTCTGAATTTGGGAAAATTATTTCTATTCTCTTTTGGAAAATCATGCAATGGTTGAGGAAGAGTTAAAGTCCCAACCCATTGACCCCAAGGCAAAGGTGCATCAACCATTTGGGGAAGACAGGTTTGCAATGGGACTTTAACTCCTGCTAATACCAAATCTTGAGCACTGGGACTTGACCGTGTCCGAATATCAACGTCTCGCTTGAGAAGATGAACCAGCTTCTATATTTTGTAGGAGTACTTGCGGATCTTTTACCCTAGCTCTTCTTTCTAGAGTTAGTTAAAGGCCTTGCTGTTCCAATAATTGAAAATAGATCCTCAATACCCTAGGCTCTTTGTCTTTAGGTATGTCTTCTCTCCGCTAGTGTGTTGTTGCTACTCGGTCTATTATGAAGATTGTTTGAGGGGAAAACAATGTACGTGCCACCACAGTGGGCACCAAAACCTGTTGGTTGTAAAATTTATATCTCACTGCAAGCAACAGTTCAAGGGACAACAATCCCTCCTCTTTATGGGAGAGGTTCCCTTATTCAAAAACACATGCAAACAAAACTACTTATTCACAAATATACAGACTATCAATATTTGAATGAGGATTTTGATGTTGAAAATGTTCCCATATCAATAATATTCTCAATACAAAAGACAAGGAGAATATAAGAATTTATCGAGGAAACAATAACTTTAAACAAGCAAGATCTGGTTAAAAGGAAATTCTGAGTTCAACTTCTCACCTATCAAGAACACAAGTGTTCTCCTTGGTTACCCAAGATCACTCACTATTGTAATAGAGGGAAAAGAAGAAGGCAACACTTTCAGACATATAGATTGTAGAGAAATGTCATACTAATGCTTGCATGAAGTTTTAAGAATCATATGAATTTTCATATACTCAAATAACTCATAAGACATAAATGTTTCAAACACAAAGTTATTTGCACTACATCCAATGAATTGAACACAAAGTTTCCTATTTGAATATATCAAAGAGATATATACAGATTAAAGAGTAGAACAAGAAGAACACAAGAGACAAGAGGAAATAAACTTCTTCTATATTGATCAAAAGTTATGTGTATCTACATTCCAAGCATCAAAATCCAACAACCTTTTCAATGATACAAAGGTGCCTTATATAGCCACAAGGGCGGTTACAACCAAAGTCTTTTCAGTTTCCCTTTCTTTTAATTAAGCATTAACACTTAATCAAATGTATTATAAATTTTAGTTGGCCTTAATTAAAAATTACACTTTCATTAATAATAAATCCAACTTTGAAATATATTAACTAAAAGAAAGGGCCTATGAACTAGATGAAGGAACACTCGAGGAGGATGTTGCTACAGTATTCACTTTGAGAACTTGATTCTTGATTTCACGAGTGCTCCAACAATTTCCATGCCCTTGGGAATGGTTGTGTTTGCAATTGCATTTGTCCAACTGCTCAAACAATCTTCCATTTCTTTTCCAATGTCTGCATTCTACAACAAGCCTTTGTTTGCTTCAATGATCACAATTTCCAGTGCATTGATCTCTTCCATTTTCTCTCTTGTTATAGTTTCAGGTTTGAACAAATCTTCCTTAATAAGTGCCCTGAATTTTGCCTTGATATCCTGCACTGTATTTATTTCTGTAGAATTTTCTTTGAAAAATTGACATCGAAGATCCTAAAACTCAGCCAATATTGCAGCTTTGAAGGCTTCTCCTTTTTGCACCATATTTTTAGTTAATCTATTTCTTCTTCAAGCACCTTCATCTTCCATTCCACACCGAAAACCCATTTCTTGGAGAGGTTGTTCTTGGAATCATCAAAAACCTTATTTGCAAGAAGAACTTGTTCATCTGTGTCACTCATAAGCCTGATATCTTGTATACATTCAATCCACAGTTTGAGTTATTTCTTAGAGCCAATAATGGTTGAATCAAACCTCTGCTGTATCAAAGAGATGTTGCCATATATTTTGTGTGCTTCCTCAATGAAATTAAAACAAAAAAATAACATCCCATCAACCATAGCTTCAACTTTGTCTTTCCATAAGCAACATGTTTATTAATGTTATTTTGTACTTCTTCATCGACAAAATGGTAGGAGGAGGCATTGAAGTTAGAGGGGAAGGGTCCAATACCTTGTCACTTGCTAGGAGAGATTTGATAAAACCAGAGAGGGCTTGTACTGCTGCTTCCAATTGTTCCTGAGTTTTGCTTTGCCTTTTCCATTCTTTCAATGACTTTGGAGACTATTTCTTTCAAATTATGAACCTCTCCTCGAGAGTAGATTCACCCAATGGAATTATGGTAAGCTCCAAGTCAACAATAGTCAAATACTTTTCATCTCTCTCCACTCTTGGTTTTACTATTTCCAAAATCTCTGGCATTTTGAATGAGACACCATTCTTGAAGAAGTTTTGGATTTTTGATGAAGGAGTAGGAGTTGTACCCAAGATGACAACCACAACATTGAATTTTGGAGAAAATTTTTGAGAGGAATCCTTCCTTTTCTTGTTATCTATGAAGGGCTAAACCCATGTGAAGGTGTCACTGGAAGATGGAGCAACAAGAGGACCCAAGGCAAGTGTATTCAGTGAACCAAGAGTTTGGGCAGTAGACACCTCCAGGGTAGGTGTCCCAACACTTGAAGAGGATAATTCTTTAACATGAGATGTAGGCTTGGGGATGCTCTCTGTCTCGGAAGTTAGCTTGGTATATTTTAATTTGTTTCCCTCATCTTCTTCCTTATTAGTGTTGCCTCCTTGATAGTTGCTTTCGTCATACTCTTCCATTTCTTTCTCTTCTCCTTCTGAAAGTACAATAATTTTTTATGTTTCAGAATCCTTTCTACTAACTTTGGGAAGAGAGGTTGCTTATCTTCTTTCTCAATCATTTATTCCATTTTATCAACTCTCTCAGTCTTTCCTTTCTTAGAGTACACCAAAGTTGTGGATTCCAAAGGAGAAGGGGATGATTGGGTATGAACTTCTAGCATTGTGGTGGCCATCTCCCTTTGAGATGTGGATGCTTCATGAGAAGAGGACTGAATCATACATGTCTTATATGCTTTCATCTTTTTGTCAAACCAGACCTTGGTCCTCACCATGACTAGATTTATGATTTCTTGTAGATCATCCTTTTATTTCTAGAACCAGTTGATGGTGGGAAGGGGTGTATGCCGAATAGATTTATTGTATTCAAGGGAATGTAAGTCCTCATCATCATATTGAAAATCTTCAGGTACTTTATAAATTCCAAAATATTTGATCTGTTGAAAGGAAAACCTGCCAAAATATCTTCTTCTTCCTTCATATTCATCTGAAAAGTCTTCCCAATAATCTTCCGGGAAGGAAGTTATATAAATCCATTCTAATATTGTTGGAAATGAACTCCTTGAGGTGAAAATAGGCCCTCTTCTAATAAGAATACATTTGAATGCAAGAATGGTCCTTTCCACATTTTGTGCATCAAGTGCGGTCCCGTAGGTGTAATTGCCTAATGTAATCGGGAACCGAATGCCGAGATTTTCTTGTCCTACACATTCTATGCAACATATCAAGTTGCCGAAAAACTTCCACAAGAACTCTCTTATCATTGCAAAACATGGGAATCTTTTAGGGTGCACCTTCAAAGCCAACTAATATGATGTATGAGAATCTTCTCAATTAAATGAATAGACTGTCATAGGTTGAGATTAACTACTTTGACTTTGCAGATGCCCTCTTAGCTATGCCCCTCTAGGAGTATGATAATGTACACTATGAAAGCACCATTAAATCTTTTGAAATGATGCCTAATGTTCTCAAAATTAGATTGTGAATAATACTCATACACTGGTTCATTCTTCTTGTCATCTACTAAAGAAAGTCCTAACCAAACCCTATATGATGCAATAGTATACATTAAGTATGAGGTCATATAGAAAGCTTGGCTCTGTTGTACATTGGTTAACTACTCACTGAGGTTATCACAAATGATCTCTCCCTAGTTCAGACTCTACTTTCCTTCACAAATGATATTTATATAAGGGAACATCTAGAAGTGAAACTCATTAGTTGAAGGAAGACCCATGATTCTAGATAGAAGAGTGATAATATCTTAAAGCTCTTCTTTGAAATCAACTCTGTACATAGTCTTAGGTAGTCTTGGATGCTCCTTTCTTTGGAACCTTGAACCAAGACTTAGCTATCATTGTTTTATATTTCTCCTTGTCTTGATCAAAAAGGCCCCGAGATTGTGCCATAGTAAGAGTATTAGCTTCTTTAACAAGAAGACTTCCAAAAGCAACATTAAAGCATCCAACATACAATGTGGAAATCACTTAGCCCTTGGGATCTCTGATTTCTTTCAAATCTGGATCAAAACAAGAAGCACAGTTAAAATAGTGTCTACACACTAGAAAAAAATAGGAAAACCATCGGCATGAGTAATTCCATAGTCTTTGATGAATTGGAACCTGGGAGAGGGGTTCACATCTGAAATCTAGGCCCGTAACCCATTGAAATCAATATGCCGCACATCACTGTCTCCTATGTTTGGCACTGAGGTCTCAAGGGATGAAATATGTTCATAACCTCCATAGTGATACTTCATGATGGCCAGTGTATTGAGAAATAGGCACTCAGAAAAATGGAAGCTCAAAGGTAGTTTTGAAAGAAAATGGTGGGGTAGGGTAAAAAACAATTTTGACCTCAAAATCCTCACAGGAATCTTTAGAATAATTAATCTTGATTGCGAAGAAGAATGGATCTCTTCACATGAACAAAATGCAATTTGAAAATTTTAAAATGGCCAAGAAATGCTCAAGATATGGCTAGAAATGGATTTTGTGGCACGGGAATGGAAAACACAAAGGTTCAAATGGAAAAACACTCACTATAATGGTTAAAATGAAGAGTCGTTTATCCTTTTATACTTATCAGTTCGAAGAAAAGTTGGTTAGATGCATCAATGAATAAGGGTTCTAGTGTATTGTGGAAAATAGGAAGACTCATGACAAAAATTATTGACTTACCCTTTGAAGTGTGGTTATGACAGAGATATGGAGCAAAAAGGCCCAAAGCAACCTAGGACATTAGGGACATGGAACCCCAAAATATCCACAACATATGGGAGAGATTATACCATGAGGAAAAAGAGGGGTTGTGATGAACAGGGGTGGGGTGCACATGGGACGTAGGTTCTTTGAAAAGTCAAAATGCTTGAAATACGTTGGAGTTCAAAAAATGTGGGAAAATCAGGGTTGGCAGCTCGCGAAAAGGCCCACAGGACATGGGAACACAAGTTCTCCTGAGACCCTTAACATCCACAATACAAAGGGGACTTAGAAAATTTTGGGGAAAAGTCTTGTAGGTCGATGAAAAATGTGGAGAACATGAGGATGCAGAGAACTAACAATCGGGAAACAAAAGGACCACGAGTTCTCTAAAAGCCAAAACACCCGCAATACAAAGGAAGACTACAAAGTTTGTGGAAACAAGGAAAATATGGCAAAAGAGGAGATGCGGGAAACATAAGACTCGCAAGAACTTGAGTATTACCAAAAACCGAAATTGCCGCAATACAAAGAAAAAGACCCAAAATTCAACGTGCTTAAAAATGACTAACTGTTGGGGTTATTCCTCTTCCATAAGACTTCACAAAGGAAAACAAAGACACCATAAGAGTCACTTTATCCAAAATTTGAAAAATTTGAAAAATTACACATATTTTTGGGTGAGTGACAACACTCCTTAATCTATATATACTTGATATCTTTCTCACAGACACTGACTTTTTCCATTTGTGGACTATTTGCAACTTTAGCATCTAGATCCTTGAAGAGCCCTTTTAGACCAATTTTTTTCCAACTTTTACAAGCCATAGAATCCCATACACAACATGACACACCTCCTTATCAATCCCCTGAAATAATTCTTCCTCTATCTAATTGAAAACACAAGATTACAAACACATACCTTTCATTCATGCCATGGAGATGGATTAGAACATTCATCACAACCTTGAAGAAACATTTTTAGTGTTATTTGTCTCTTTCCATGCTATCACAACTGATTGAGATCATGAAAAGCTCCCCCTTTGATTATACTTGCAACATTTCAATAACTCTATTAAACTATCTTCTTGACACCTTATGCACTTGAATGAAGATCATGGACAACTCCCTTGCTTCAAAAATCCTTCACAATCTTATAGCACACCATTATAGTGCACAACATACTACAATGCCTTGATGCAATGCAACATCTACTCATAAATCAAGAGATCAACCATACACATTCCACAACATACCTCACCTCTCATTTCATGGGTAAGGAGCACTTCAAGCTCCCCCTCAACTGGTGCATCCGTACAAAAACAACATGAAACCTCATGTACATCTTGTGTCAATACATACTTGTCAGTTTAACACTACCACTACTTTAAGAATGAACTCAAGAAGCATACCTTACATTTGATGTGCTTGTAAAAATTCTACTGACCTTTAACAAGTCTTAAATCTTCATTCTAGGCCAAATAGACCTTTCAAACCATATTTTCTTCTCATTCCCCTATCGTAGACACTACTATAGACCCAAAATGCCCACACATAGAACTAAAACCATGCTTATCAACCAAAGGAATTACCTCTTTGACTCTCACAGATCTAATCAAGCTTTGTGCTACACCATACCTTTCTCAAGAGACATAATCACTCTAGAGACACTTCAACCATGATTCAAGAACTAATAACCCAATCAACTCACTCACATACTTGTAACACTCAAGTTATTTCTTCAATAAACAAGCTAAAACAACATACCTCATATTTTAAACACTTGCACAATTTCCACATACCTTCTTTCCTATTCTACATCTCTTCATAGTTTCTTGGAGCTGATAATTCATTTGTCTTGCTCTCTCTTAGAGTATTTGATATCTTAATGACTTCCAGGGGAAAGAATCACTCCCAAATTTATCCGTAGGAGTTCAAATGTTGGTTTTGGAAGTGGCTTTGTCAGAATGTCAGGTATATCCTCATATTCTAATTTGATCCTTTTTCACTCACTTGATCTCTCAAGAAATTATATTTGATTGGAATGTGCTTAGTTTTGGAATGTAACACAGGGTTGTTAGAAACACTAATAACACTTTTACTATCACAATAGATAGGGGTAGGCCCATCACACTCCACCTTATAGTCTTCTAGAGTTTGTCTCATCAATAAGAATTGTGCACAACATAGTGTTGCTACAACATATTCAACTTCACATGTAGAGAGAGATACTAAATATTATTTTTTACTCATCCAAGAAGCCAGACACTTACCAAGAAAAATTCTCCTTCACTAGTACTCCTGTCATTTCATGCCTAATCAACATCAATAAAATCCTTCAACTCAAAATTTTCACTCTTTAGATACCATAGCCCATACTCAACAGTTCCTTTAAGATATTTGAAGATTCTCTTCATCACTTTGCAACCGAGTCTCCTTGGATCCTCTTGAAACCTTCCAACAAGACATATAGCCTACAATATGTCCGGCCTAGAGGTAGTGGGATACAAAAACTTCCAATCATGGATTTGTACTCAGATTGGTTTACCTTAGGTGATTCATCTTGTTTGCTTAGTTTGCACCTTGTGGTGATGGGGGTCCTGATAGGTTTGCAATATTCCATTTGAAACTTCTTCAACATCTCTTTTATGTATTTTTCTTGAGATATGAATATACCCTCCTTAGACTGATTGAATTGTAGTCCTAGGAAGGACAACTCTCCAAGCATGGACATTTCAAACTCCCTTTTCATAACATCTGCAAAGTAATGAGTCATAAGTTCATTGTTTCCCTCAAATATGATATCATCCACATACACTATAATAATCAATAGATGTCCTCCTTCATTCTTGATGTATAAGTTATTGTCAACGAAATCCTATCTTGAAACCTTGTTTAATCAAGTACTTTTCAAGTCTTCCATACTAGGCCCTAGGGGCTTGCTTTAGTCCATAAAGTGCCTTTTTTAGTTTACATACATAATCCTTCTTATCTCGCTAAAAGAAAATCCATCGGGATGATGATCAATGTACACTTCCTCTTCTAGATTACCATTCAAAATGTAGATTTGACATCCATTTGATACACCTTAAAACCCTTAAACCTTACATATGCTAGAAATAATCTAACAGCTTCTATTCTAGCCACTAGAGCAAATGTCTCTTCAAAATCAACTCCTTCAACCTGAGCATATCCTTTACAAACCATCCTAGCCTTGTTTCTTGTAACTTCTCCATTCTCATTAAGTTTATTCCTAAACACCCATTTAGTTCCAATAACATTCTTATCCTTAGGTCTAGGCACTAATTCCCAAGTTCTGTTTTTCTCAATTTGATCAAGTTCTTCATTCATGGCTTTGACCCAACAATCATCATTTCTTGCTTCTTCAACATTTTTAGGCTTAATATTAACTAGTAATGCATTATTTTATTGGTTTTGAATACTTACCAACTTTCTTCTTGTTGTTACTCCTACATCTTTCTTCCCTAGGATTTGATCTTCAGATGGTCTCTTCTCGATCTATCTTGATGGAGCTTTGGTGTCTTGTCTTTCTTCTTCTTCATCTTATTCTTCACCTATCTACACAACCTCTTCTTCTTATTTGGGGTCTTTCATTTGTAGTGCATCTTTTGTCTTAAGAGTGGACCTTATGGGGTAGGATTCATTAAATCTCACGCTTACAACTTCAACTATTCTCTCAGTAACCTTTTATTTTAGCAAATATAAGATGAAATCCTTAAAGAATATCTAAGGAATATACCTTCATCGGACCTAGAGTCAAACTTACCTAGATTCTCTTCAGTCCTCTTGATAAAACACCTCTACGCAAAAATCTTAAGTGTTCTAGATTTGTTGGTCTACCTTTCCATAATTCGGATGGGGTCTTGATGAGTTGTGTTAATTGCCTTTATAAACAAGTCATCTTCTGTATTTTGATCAATCCATTATAGTTATGTGGATGTATTTTCCAAGTACACTATGTGAACATTACCATTACAACCTTGAACTTGTGGCATAATTACTAATTAATATAGTTATATCTAGTTATCTTTATTTTGTGGTATTTTGTGTGCATTTATTCTTATTATTCCAATAAGTTGTTTGAATGATGATATGTGTGATGCCACTCTTGGTTGTAAGTAATTTTCCATATGCAACAACTCGTATGTAGTAAAGGAACCATCTACAACAACTCGTCCACAACCAAAGAATCCATCCACAACAAAAGGAAATCATCTACAACAAGAGCCTAGGTTATGAAGATCTTTTGGAAGGTATGATTAACGAAACTCAAGTTTGTATGTGTTATTGAAGAAGAATTTACAACTGGAGCATGTAGAACTAGGAGATAACTCAACCTTTGATCTGGTCATTCATTGTAAACTAGTGAAGAATTGATTGATTGAGTTAACACATGGTTGAAGGAACTAGTAGATTACTTGAACATTTGTTATGTGAACACCTGTTAAGTTTCGTAGCATGTGTTGAATCTCTCATTGTTCTGTTAAAGATATTTCACTTATCCTATTGAATATCTTTCACTTAGTTTTTGAAACTCGTGTTGAACTCTTCTTCTTCTCACATCTTGTTGTAAGATGAGAAATATAAAAGAAAGGGTTAGTGCTGGTAGAAAATAATTCAAATTATTCATAGAATTCATTCATAGCCAAGTTCGTAAAAGAGATTTCTTTGTTCCTTGATGTAACATTTTTGCAAATTCAATAAAGATCTGAGTTCTTTTTATTAGTCTCTAGTTGCAGAATTTAGGAGAGATTAACACCCAAGTTAGGGCCCACTTGCAGCATGCTAAAACCCTCCATTTTATTTCTTTGTTTGATTACATGTATGCTTACCTAGGAACCATTTGCTTTATGTATCTGCATTTTGAATTAACAAATTTATCTTAGTGATAGCGTTTAGAAACCATTCATTTCCAATTCTAAGTTTTATTTACTTTCAACATTGTTATGACAGTTATTTATTTTCAACCTCCTAGATCTACTGTAATTATGTATACAACACTGACAATGTTTCAAGTTTACGTCCCCGGTTTGATGATTAAATGACTGTAATTCAATAAAAACATATTAATAGCTACAAGTTGATTTGCACCATTAGTTTTGGCACCGTTGATGAGGATATTTCCAAGTTATAGGAATTTTTGTGAGGTTTTTACATCTTTGAATTTCTTAGAGTAGTTTAGGTTGTAGAAATTCCACCTCGAAAACCCCTACTAATGAATGTTGATTGAGTTGAGCTAGTTGATGTATGCACTATCCTAGATATGCACATGGTAGATTCCTGCTCAATCCTCAAATAACAAAAATTATTTTTGATTTTGAAGAAGACATGTCTTCCTCTATACAAGGTTTACTAGAAGAAAACCCCCTCCAAGTGAGACTTCTGAGGTTGATCCTGAACAACCAACCAAGCAAGAAGAGGTGAATTAAAATGTTGAAGAAGGGGCAACTACATTTGAGTTCCTTTTCTTTAATAATAATCAACCTGCTGTAATGAAGAACATCTCTCCATCAACTCTTCCTAATTTTCATGGATCTATAACTGAAGATCCAGACACTTTCTTATTTGAGTTTGATGTTTGATGTAGAATTTATGACTACACAAACCGATGCACTCAAGCTGAATCTGCTTTCCCACTACACTCAAGGATGTAACCTTGAGATGGTTTATGGGCCTAGGAAGAGATGGTGTTACTACATGGAAATAGATGAAGGAAAATTTTCTCACCAAGTAATAAGAATATTGAAAGCCAATTAGTAGAGGAGGGGATGAAATCTTCAAGATGACATAGAAATAAGATGAGCCAATTAGCAGAGGAGTGGATGAAATCTTCAAGATGACATAGAAATAAGACAAGCCACTAGAAGATTACTTAGAGAGATTCCTATTTTGCATTCCGAATTCAAGACACATAAGGTTACCTCCTGAGTCTCTCAAGTTAATTTTCTTAAAAGGACTCAGTGAGGAGGATATGGATGCTTTGGAACTAATAAGAGTTGGAGATATCTCAAAATATACTTTAGATGAGATCTGTGAATCTTGTAGGAACTATTCTAGAGTAACTATGAAGAGAATCAAAAGTGTTAGATCAAAGGGTGGATCTACTACAAAAGTAATTGAGGACATATCTAAATCAGATATTGTAAACATGTTCAAGAACATGAAATAGGAAATAGTTAATGACATAGCCACCCAACTTAATGCTCTTCACGAAAAGATGCAGAGAGAGGATGCAAAGGCAACACTTACACAGCTTCGCCATGCATGTAGAAGAAAGACAACTGATTACGAGATGCAAGGGATTGACCAACATTACAGAAGGAAGGGAGGATACATTAAAATTCAAGATAATAGAAATGGAGGATGAGCAAGTATTCTATGTTTCTCAAAGGAAGCCATGACCACTAAGACAAGGATGTATGTCATAAGATCCCATGCCATATTTTCAAAATTGGGCTAGTAATTCATATATGCAACCCCCACCTTGGGCTAATACTCAGCAAGGATGGGCTCCATACCCTAGCCAATACCAATAGCCATGACAACATTAGTTCCAAGGCCAAAAGTGATAGCAACCCCCTTCTTCATGGAAGAAACCTTGGAGAGGAGGGAAGCAATGGATCAATTAGCCTCCTAACTACTAACAACCCTACCGGAAACCTTACCCACAACAACAAGCTCTAATGCCAAACCCCCAACCTGTCTCTCAACCAAAAACCACTCAACTACTAGCTCAACCATCACCTAACCCCAATAATAAAGTTTCTCAAAGCAACCTACACCACTGAATCAATCCAATACTCTTCTTATTTAGTTGATGTCAATGATATCCATCTCCACTCAAGAAGAGTACTTGTTCCACCAAATAAACCCACCATCATAGAGATTGCAGACAACCACAATTGTTACATAATGATCCGTAGAAAAGCTATAAAGTGGTGCAAGATGATACATAACAACATGAAAAATTTATAGCAAGGGAAACATGAAATACAATGAATCCCCATTTCTAGAGATATTGCAAGAGAAAAATTTGACCCCAAATTAGATAATCGATTCTAATTTTGTCAACTAGTTGAAAGATATTTGGATGAATATTCCACTTATTCAAGCCATTAAGGATGTACCCATCTATAACAAGTTGGTTAAAGATATATGCATCAAAAATCCAGAATAAAAGGAAATATCCGTCCCACCGTATAAGTATTGGACAATTGACTAATATCATGCTTGGAAATTTGGTGCTACCAAAGTATATAGATCCATGAAGTCCTTTGGTAAACGTTATTATTAATGGAACTACAATAAAGAATACTATGATTGACTCGGGGTAAAAATCAATGTCACGACCAAGAAAATCATGGATGACCTGAAGTTGGAAGGACTAAGGCTAACAACTATAGTCTTGTAATTGGAAGATAGATCAACATTAAAGCCTGAAGGAGTCCTTGAGGACATTGTTGTAGTGGTAGACTCTTGGGAATACTTTTTGATTTCATTTTCCTTCAACCAAAAGAAAGTTTAGGAGGTTATCCTATTATATTGGGAAGACCATGGCTAGCCACTGCTGATGCATTCATAGGATGTAGATCTGATAACATGATTATCTCAAATGGAAATGGAACCAAGAAGCTTATGCTTTATCCTCCTACCCAACCATTGAATGATGAAGATCAAACAATTTGGGTTGAAGAACTAGAAGCTGATTAGAGCTCTGTACAATAACTCATGATGTTGGAGAAGTCTTGTACAATTGAAGATCAAGAAGAAGATGTTGTTCTTTCCAATGTCTTGTAGAAAAAATATGGAAGAAATGAATAAGTGGATGATAGATTAAGGTGCTTAAGTTGTACCTTAAACCAAGTCTTATTGCAGTAAATCACCATGGATATTCTAAGTAAGAATTGTATTTTTCACAAACTTCTTCCCCATGACTACATACTAAATTTTGTTAGCAGTAACATGTGTTCAATGATGGACCTTGCCAAACAAATAGAGATAACACCAGTGGATGTCACTCAATGTAAACAAGATGCTGGATAGACAACATGAGAAATTTATGATTTCTCTTCTTCAAAAACATAATTTTTTTTCTTGGGATTATGGTAATATGTGTGGGATTAATCCTAGGCTTTGCACTTGCAATATTTACATACAAGAATATTGTAAACTAACCAAAACCTTAAAGGCCGATGAACCCAACAATAAGATAAATTTTGAAAGGTGAACTATGAAATTTGCTGGATGTTGGATTCATATACCCCATATCAGACAATCAATGGGTGTCACCTCTTTTAATTGTGCCAAAGAAGAATGAAAATGGAGGATCTACGTAGATTATAGGAGTTGAACTCAGCCACAAAGAAAGATCACTTCCCATTTCCCTTCATTTATCAAGTGCTTGATACCCTAGCTGGTAAGAAATACTTCTCTTTTCTTGATGGATATAGTGGCTATAATCAGATCTAGATTGTACCATAAGACCAAGACAAAACTACCTTCATATGTCCATAGGAAACATTTTCCTATTCAGTTCTTCCATTTGGCTTGTGTAATGCACCTGCTACATTCTAGAGGGAAGTCTTGAGTATCTTTTCTGATTTGACAAATGACTGCATGGAAGTCTATATGGATGACTTCACTGTACATGCAACACTTTTGAAGAAGCTATGCAAAATATGGATAAGGTCTTGAAAAGATGCAAGGATCAAAATTTATCCTTGAGTAATGAGAAGTGCTACATGATGATGTCGAAGGTATAGTGTCAGGGCACTACCTTTCCTCGGAAGGAATGCCAATTGATCCATCAAAGGTGTTTGTTATAATCAACCTACCAACACCAAGGAAACAAAAGGATGTTAAAATATTTTTAGGGCATACTATACATTACGTATGGTTCATACAAGAGTTCAACAAAATTGTAACGCCACTTTTTGCATTACTAAGAAAGGAAGTTGATTTTGTATGGACCGAGCACTGTGAAGGTGATTTTCAAACTTTGAAACATATGTTAAATACGGCTCTGTGTTGAGAGGACTGATCGACACTGTCTTTTCACATAAAAAAAAATGCATTAGATCATGTTATTGGAGCTATCCTAGGATAAAACATGGAATTCTGAATTATGTTATATACTATCTTTGCTAGAACTTGTAGCATGCAGAATTAAACTACACCGTAACATAAAAGGAGTTCTTGGCAATTGTATATGCTATCAACAAATTCAGACACTACATCACATGATATATAATGCTTATTCACACTAATCATGTTGCAACTAAATACCTAATAAACAAACCAGTAGTAAACAAAAAAATCATAAGGTGGCTACTCCTCTTACAAGAATTTGATGTCACCATAGTGGAAAACTTGACAAGGATAATGTGGTAGCATATTTCCTTTCAAGGATGGATACCAATAGTGAAGAGAAATTAGTTGATGATTCCTTTCTAGATGAACACTTATTTTCTATTTCTACAAAAACACCTTGGTATGTAGACATAGCCAACTACTTGGTCTCAGGTAAAACACCTCCACATTACTTCTACTCTGAGAAAAATACATAGTTGAAAAGAGTTCATATTTTTCTTGGATAACTAGATTTCTATTTCATACAAGACAAGATCAAATAATGAGAAGGTGTATAGATGATGAGGAGATATTTGATGTCCTCAAAGCCTGCCACAATGAACCTTGTGGAGGGAATTTTTCTAGAAAAATAACAACATAGAAGGTGTTGAATATTGGTTATTATTGGCCAACATTGCATAAGGATGTAACACTATACACCAAGAGATGTGATAAATTCCAAAGAATGGGCAATCCCACCAAATTTGATGAGATGCCATTACAGCCTCAATTGGTCTTGCAACCTTTTGACAAGTGGGGCTTAGATTTTATTGGTCCTATAGACCCTCCATCTTAGCAAAAGGAGTACATCATGGTATGCACAAACTACCTAACCAAGTGGACAGAGGTGAAGGCATTTCCAAACCATAAAAGTGAAAAAGTAGCCAATTTCCTATATGAGCACATCTTCACCATGTATGGAGTCCTAAGGGAGATTATTATAGACCAAGGTACACATTTTACTATTGATGTAATTTCTGATCTGGTTAAAGAATATGAACTTAGGTATGAAAGTCTACGTCGTACCATCCCTAGTCTAATGGCCAAGTAGAGGTTATAAATAGAGAAATAGAGGCCATATTGAAAAAGACCATTCCACTCCATAGGAAAGACTAGACAAACATAATTCCAAATGTAATCCCGACATTCAACACAATGTGGAAGACCATAATCGGCTACACACCATATGAAATCTTGTATGGTAAGACGATTTTTTTGCCAATTGATTTTGAGAACAAAATATTGAGGACTGCACTTGAGCTAGGCATAAATTTATCAAAATTTCAAAGATAGAGAATTCTCCAACTCAACAAGTTCGATGAATTAAGAAGACATGCAATATATAACATAGAGGTAGTGCGTATAAAGAGTCAAATGGCATGATCGGTATATAGACAAAACGGTTCCGGAAGGTGACTGGGAACTCTTGTTTGATTCAAAATAAACATATCATATGGGAAAACTTAGAACAAGGTGGCTAGGCCCCTATGAAATTTAAAAGATCTTCCTAATGGAGATGTGAAAATCACTACCCTAGATCCCGTGAGGTTCAAACTATTGGTAATGTTGGGGTTAGCACACCAATTGTACATATATATTAATCAGATCTAAGCATAAAAGCAATCAATACAAAAATAAACAAGAAGAAATAATACACAAGATTTAATGTGGTTCACCCAGTGTGGGCTACGTCCACCAAGAAACAACCAATTTATCATCACAGAGGAAATATAATGAAGATTTGTAATCTTTCACACCTTCTTGGATGTCCTGTACTTTCTTCTCTACAAATTTCTCTTTTCTCTCAAAGGAAAATTCTCTCTATTCTCAATTGAATTCTACCTTCTAAACCCTAGATTTATGCTTATAGATGGATCTACAATCTTAGGGCACTTTTTCTATATAATTACAACCATTAGATTCACTTTACAACTAAAGATAAATGTAATTCCCACAACTTAATTATAATAGTCACACACATGAAATTGATGCCAGTTAGCCTTAATCGATGTCGGTTATCCCTAACCGATGTAGGTTTCTCCTTGCTCGACCGATACCACCCATGGGTGACTGATGACCATTCGTCAACCGACATCGGTTATCGTGTATTCCAACAAGCCTGTAAAAACATGCCAGTGAAGCGATTAAGTTCCAAAACTTAACAATCTCCCATATGGAGATAATTTGTTGCACTATACCATAAAGTTCCATCCTATGATCCTTTCCTTTGGCTTGTTTCTCCCTCTTCAAGTTTCAAACTCAAAGACCAATAAAAGTGGAGTGTAGCTCCAACTTCTTCTTTGCCAATGACTTCATTAACATATCCACATGGTTCTCCTTTGTATGCATTTTATCCAACTTCGCTTCCCATCCTTCAATACCTGCCGTATGAAGTGATATCTCAACTGAATGTGTTTTATTCTACAATGAAACACTCAGATCTTTTCCAAATGAATTGCACTTTGAATATCACCGCATAATCTGCAATCCTCTTACTCCTTTAGAAAATCTTCCATGAACCTACTCATCCATATAATCTCTTTGCTATCTTTTGTAGCTGCAACATACTCAAACTCTATATACATAGGGCCACAACCTTATGCAGTCTTAAATCCAGCCAACCTGTCGTGCCACCCACTCAGAAAAACATATCCAATGGTGCTCCTCTTACCATCCAAATCACCACCATGTCCGAATCCACATAGCCACATAAAGAAGTATTTGACCCTCCATAAGACAAATGTATAACGGATGTCCCTCTTTAATACTTGAGAATCCATTGAACTACTTTCCAGTGCTCTTTACTTGGATTAGCCATAAATCTACTCACAACTCCCGATTACAAGGCTTCGTGCAATGTCTAGTCTAGTACAAACCATAACATACATTAAAATCCCAACTTCAAGCATTTGAAACTCATGCCATGTACTCAACCTCCTCGTGTGATGTAGGACACTGATATTTTCTCAATTTGAAGTGTCCAACCATAGGTGTACTTACAGGTTTTGAATTTTGTAAATTAAACCTTTCCAACACCTTATTGATATAATGCTCCTGAGACAAATACAACTTCCTATTTTTCTATCTCTGTGAATTTGCATGCCAAGGATTCTCTTTACAGCTCCTAAATCCTTCATTACAAATGTGTGAGCTATATTTTCTTTAAGCTCACCAATGTCCTGCATACTAGATCCTACAATAAGCATATCATCCACATACAATAACAAAATAATATAGCTCCCATTTCCAAGAATCTTGAAATAAACACAATGGTCAAATTCACATCTCAAATACCCATGCTCTTGCATGAAACTATTAAACCTCATATACCATTGCCTTAGAGCCTTCGAGCGCATTTAGACCCTTTTTCAATCTACACACAAGTTTCTCCTTACCCTTGAATTCATACCCAAATGACTCGATTCATATAAATCTCTTCCTCTAAATCAACATAAAGAAATATCGTCTTAACATCAAGTTTCTCTAAATGAAAATCCTCTACCGTAAATAAAATCAATACAATACGAATAGAAGTAATCTTAACAACAAAGCAGAAAAAATATTTCACCAAAGTCAATACTTGCTTTCTATATAAATCCCTTTACTACAAGCCTTGCCTTGTATCTCTTCTATCTACCCTCTTCTTCCTTGATCCTGTAAACCCACTTGTTCTAGCAATGCTATTTTACTTGTTGGAAACTTAACCAAATTCCATGTCTGGTTTTACTCTAAGGAGTCCATCTCCTAATTCATGTCATGCTCCCACTTCTTGTGGGTTTTATCCTTCATTGCTTCTTGAAATCTTTTTGGCTCACCACTATCAGTCAATAATAAATAAGACAAGGAAGGTGAAAATATTTATGGAGGTATACTTACCCTTTGTGACCTTCTCACTGAGATTTGGGGTGCCAGAGGCTCAATTTGCTCATCCTATAGATTTGTATCTACTTCGAGAGCGACCGATGCCGGTTCGGCTAATCAACATCGGTCTGTCTCTACTGTAACCAATGCTGGTATAGGGGACCGATGTTGGTCGGGTAAACCGATACCAATTACTATGTAAACATGTAGGTGTTAATTTTAAATCCGAGAGTTCATTTTCATCCACAAAATTCTCCACCGGTTCACCTTTGGGTACTAAAACTTGATCCCTATACATTCTCTTTTCATTCCAATCAATGTCACGACTCCTAATTATCTTAGAACCTTATAAATCCCAAAACCTGGAATCCAAAATCACCAGAGCCATAACCAATGAAAGTAAATCTTTTGGATTTTACATCCAACTTTTTTTATTTTCCTTATCAACATGCACAAAAGCTTCTGAACCAAATACTCTAAGAAAATAAATATCTACCTCTTTTCCAGTCCAAGATTCTTCTGGTATTCCACCATTCAGTGCACTTGAAGGTCCATGGTTAATCAAATAAACCACCGTGTCTACTGCTTCTTCCCAAAACTGTAAGGGTAATCTAGCATGTATCCTCATGCTTCTAGCATGTTCCATGATTTTCCTATTCATTCTATCTGCAACACCATTTTCATGTGGTGTTCTAGGAACCATCCTTTCTCTGCATATTCCATTTACTAAACAATAATAATTGAAAGCATTGCTGCAATACTCACCACCATTGTCAAGATCTAAGACACTTTAACTTTGAATTTGATTCATTTTACATAAGGGATTTCCATCTTTTAAAAGTTTCAAAATATCATATTTATGATTTATACAATAAACCCATACCTTTCTTGTGGCATCATTAATGAAAGTAACATAGTATTGGGATCCTCCATGAGAAGCTACTTGGGCTAGTCCCCACACATCTGAGTGTACAAGCTCTAATTTATGCTTCTTCTTTGTTTCCCCAAATTTGAGAAATCTCACTCTCTTCTACTTTCCAAAAATATAATGCTCACAAAAATCAAGATCTACACATTTTAGATTTGATAACTTACCCTTTTCCTTTAAGATCTACATTCCCTTTTCACTCATATGGCCTAGCCGATTGTGCCACATGCTTGTATCTGAATCTAAAGTAGATAGAACAAAAAAGGAATCAGTAATATAGGTAGATAAATACAATTATCCTACCTTCTTTCCTCTTGCTACAACAAGATATCCCTTGGTAACTTTCCAAGATTTGCATGTGAGTGTAACCATGCAACCAGTTTCACACAATTTTCCTACAGAAATTAGATTTATTTTAAGGCTTGGAACATGCCTCACATATTTCAATATCCATGTATTTCCATTATGAAATTTAAGATGAACTTCACCTCTACCAGTAATATTTCATGGTTCATCATCTCCTAAATAAACATGCCCAAAATTACCCTGGACATAATTTCTGAAATAATCCTTATTAGGGGTTGAATGGAAAGAAGCTCCTGAATATAAAATCCACGACTCAATTTTATTATCCAAGGAGAGAATTAGGGCATCTTGCATTACCTCTTTTGCAACAACATTTGCCTCTTTACCTTTATTTGGTACATTCTCTTTGTTTTCCTTGAACCAACAATCCTTCTTTGCATGACCTTTCTTTCCACAATTCCAACAAATTATACCTCTACCTTTGGATTTAGATATGCTATTCCTAGACTTATATTTCCCATTATTCTTGCTCTTGGATATCTCCTTCTGCCTTCCCCTACTTTCTACATTCAAAGCATTCCCAGATGATGATTCTCATGTACTTTTCCCGTATTTCTTCATTCAGGATTATACTAACCACATCATCAAAATTTAAAACATTAGTAGCAAATGTTGTATTACTAATAACCATTACCAAGTTATCCCAACTATCTAGAAAAGAGCACAATAAGAAAAGTTCTTTCACTTCATCCTCAAACATAATACTAATTGATTTACAATAGACCGAAATTATTCAAATGAATTGATGCGAGATCCACCTTCTTGCTTCTTTAAATTAAACTATTTTTCATCAAATAAACTTTATTTTAAGCACTAAGTTTTTCATATAGATTTGCTAAATATTTCATCAACTCTACCATAGATCCTGCTTCAGTAATATTCGAAGCCACAGATGCTTCCATGCTCAATCTTATAGATCCTAGAGCCTTTCTATTAGGAAATTTCTATTATTCACAGTCATCTTTACAGGTCTTACCTTCTCATCCAATGGTAAGTATAAATATTTTTGATACAGATAATCCTCCACCTGCATCTTCCATAATATATAGTCACGGCCATCAAATTTATCTACTCAAATTTTCCTTCTTCTCCCATTGCTTTTCTCCCACTCAATCAAAAATCCCTCGTGAGTAAATCATTAACACACACACAACCCTCAAACAAAGATGCTCTGATACCAGTTGTTGGGGTTAGCACACTAGTTGTACAAATATATTAATTAGATCTAAGAATAAAAGCAATCAATACGGAAATAAACAAGAAGAAAAAATACACAAGATTTAACGTGGTTCACCCAGTGTGGGATACGTCCACCAAGAAACAACCAATTTATTATCACAAAGGAAATTCAATGAAGATTTGTAATCTTCCACACATTCTTGGATGTCTTGTACTTTCTTCTCTACAAATTTATCTTTTTCTCGCAAAGGAAACTTCTCTCTATTCTCAATTGAATTCTAACTTCTAAACCCTAGCTTTATGCTTATATATGGATCTATAATCTCGTGAAAATTTTTCTATGCAATTACAACCATTAGATTCACTTTACAACTAAAGATAGATATAATTCCTGAAACTTAATTATAATAATCACACACAAGAAACCAATTTTGGTTAGCCTTAACCAATGCCAATTAGCCCTAAACGATGTTGGTTCCTCCTTTCCCGATCGATACCACCCATGGGTGGCCTAAGAAGGTTCGTCAATCAATGCTGGTTATTGTGTATTCCAATAAGTCTATAAAATCATGCCGTTGAAGGGATTAATCTCCACAACTCAACAAGTAAATGTCTATAGGCTGAGATTATAAAAACAAGTTGACAAAGGTTCATTCATGGACATGTTCGAGGAGGTCGAGAAGAATGGATGTAAGGACATCAAAATTAACTTTAGAGGTTGAGCCTGTTGGATCACTTTTTGATATTTTAGAGGATTGAAGATATTTCAGTGGCCTTGGTGCATTCAACTTGTTGGATATTCCAAGGTCAAATAATTTTTTTGATTAACCCTTTTAGGTGATCATCAACACTTTGCTAACACATTTATTGTATAAAGTTTTTATTTTGTAGGGTTTGATGTCAAGTAATTGCAGGAGGGCATGATCTCCATCACAAGGAGACGTGCAATGACCGAGATTTTCAATTGCGGCTTACATGAAACAAGTCCCTATTTTTTCTTTTATGTTTGACATAATTCGTGATTACATAACATATATTAGGGATGCATGCACATGTGGGTGATAGAAAAGCAATGATTGGCACCCCAACCGATTGGAGTTCCCTCTCCAGGAATTATATGTTTGTAGTAAGAAGCAAGCAACCAAAACCAACACTTCAACACACGGCCATAGCGTCAACAACTTGTATGCAACCACGAATGAAGTTCAAATAAGAATGCACAACCATCATTACAATCAAACAACAAGATAAGTGCACTCATCTATCACTTCAATAAAGTATAATTAGTTTAATTATGAGTTATGTTGAGTAATCATACATGTGTTTCATTTAAAGACCACCTCCTTTCAAACAATGATGTGTCCACTTTACCTCCTCCACATAAACTAATGTTGTCACATCACTTTGCTTCATATTCTCCACATTGTCATATCTATTAATTATTAATTACCCATAACCATGTTACTTATCCTCTCAGTTCTAAAGTTCAAAAAGATGAAAAACCATCAATACGACTCAATTGTGCAAAGTTATTTCAAAAGAAAATCATGTTGTGTATTGAACCTAGAGCAAGTTGCATATCTACCATGGGAGGTGACTCGATAAGACGAGAACCTACCGTGTATTTTCCACTTTCGAGGCATCCTCAGATTGTGCAATATTTTGAGGACCATGGTTGGATGGATTATATCAACAAGTTTTAAGGTTTTTATGAGGCAATTGTGACATAATTTTCCAACACACTCAAAGAATGGAGATGAAATTATGGCAGAAATTATTGGTCTACCAACTCAAGGAGAACCATTCCAAAAAAATGCCAATCCAGAAGCAACAAGGAGAGAGTTCACAGATGATGATGACGAGCTCATCTTAGACAGACAATGTACATTTAGAACCTCTCTTAAACCCTTATGGGAACAAGTTGCCACATTTTTTATTCAATACTTTACTTGTGAAGGGAGGTATTCTAGATTGAATACAATACATTTTAAGTTGTTGAATCATCTGAAGAACAACCATCAAGTGAATGTACCAAACTTCTTGCATGAAATGTTGAAGAAAATGAGTCAAGAAGTATAGAGGGGTAGGGAAGCATTATCACATCATTGTCTTATAACCCTAGTGGTTAAACATACCCTGCAAAGGGATCATCCACAAATACTATGGGAAGACTTTGTGAGGGTAAACACTCTTGAAAATTTATTGGGACAAATGTGAAATAAAAGGATCCGTTACGAGAGATATTCTCGCACATGTAACATATGCACCACCATCCACTTCCTAACCTCAAGAACCCCTAACTTCTGAAGGTTTGCCTCCTACTGAAGAACACCTTGTACCTATCTCTCTAGAAAGGATTTTCATAGCTGAAACCCTTTTAGAATTCTCTACTCCTGAAACATCCACTTCAAAGGCCAAACACAAATCTTCTCATTCTACTCCTACACAACCTAGGCGCTCCCATAGGATTAGAACAAAAATACCAAAGACCTCCATCTCAATACATTCACAACCCATATCACTAGATAATGATTTGGAAGCTACAAAGGGGAGCATTGAGCCTTAAAAATTGGAGGAAGAGTAGGGATACATTGATGCCATGGTCCATGATCAGGAATATCTTGAACAACCCATGGAGGAGCAAGAAGAGACAACAAAGAATGAGGAGGTGGTTCATGAAGTGGAAGGTCATGAAGAGGGAGAAGAAGAGGAATTTGGAAGAGGAAGTGAACAAGAAAAAATTCCTATGGTTGTTGAGTAAGTTATTGAGTAACAAAACAAGAAAAAATTCCTGCAATTGTTGGCCAAGTAATTGAGCAAGTTGTTGAGAAAACACAACATGATAGTCCAAAACATGTAAATGTAACACCATCACAACCCCAAATTTTTATCCATGAAATTATCAGAAAACCTATAAAACCATATTGTAAGGAGATGGCAACATTGACTACGGGACCATATATTGACTATTTGATGTTGTAATTGGAAACCTATATTAACAGGCTCAAAGGAAAATGGGAAAAGAGAAATAAGCCCTCATCTCTAAGCACAAGGAAGAACTGGAGGACAAGGATAAAGAGATTAAGAGGTTGAAGCAGAAACATGAAGAAACAATTCAAGTAGCACATGAAATATTTAAATTCAGGCCCCCATCAAGTGTTTATGTTATCTACTTGAAAGAAAAGATGTTGCAACATAAAATTACCTGCATTAATTCTGACATGCTATATGATATCAACTTAGCTAGGAGATTCTTTACATTATACCAGAACAACACCCATGAACTCCAGAACTTGTTATGTGAGATTTATTTCCACAACTATGCCCTACAATATGACAGAGATTGGATCCCAATACTATACATTGGGGATGTACAAGTTAAGGCCATATGCTCTTATTTTTCAAATGAATTGGAAAGATCCAGCAGATGGAAGAGTATAGACATTTGGAGAAGGTCCAACCATTGTTTGTCGGGTTGAGGCCAAAAATCTGAAGAGATTACAGAGAAATATGAAAAGTATATAAAGAAGAAGGTGATCAGGAAGAGAGTGTTGCAAATGAGGACAACAACCCACACATAAGTTAGAGCAATGATTAGGGAACATGGGATTCAGGTTGTACAAACATGCCGAATGAGATGACATGAGATATATCTCAACTATAGAGGAAAGAGATGCACTCATATCCCAACATAATGCCAACTTTGAAAAGAGTGAACACATACATTGAGATAGCTAAGGAATGTGAAGACAACTGGTAATTTTTCATTTTCCAATACCACCATAGATAGGTGACTTACCGCTCAGTAAGAGGATACAAGAGAGAGTTTGAAGTAGATTAATGAGGAATAGTGCCTATTTCTTGTCAGAGAAAGAAGGAACAAATACCCCAATTGATTTTAGGTGAATGCAAATAAAAATGAGATATGAAGTCATTAAATGAGGACATTCAAGAGATTAAGCTTAGGGGTGTGACGAGTTGTGTTAATTTCCTTTATAAACAACTCATCTTCTATATTTTTATCAAGCCATTGTAGTTATGTCCATGTATTTTCTAAGTGCACTGTTGAACATTACCATTACAACCTTGAACTTGTGGCATAATTACTAATTAATATAGTTATATCTAGTTATCTTTATTTTGTGATATTTTATGTGAATTTATTATTATTATTCCAATAAGTTATTTGAATGATGATATGTGTGATGCCACTCTTGGTTGTAAGCAATTTTCCATATGCAACAACTCGTATGCAGTGAAGGAACCATCTGCAACCAAAGGACCTGTCCGCAACAACCCATCCACAACAAAAGGAAATCATCTGCACCAAGAGCCTATTTTATGAAGATATTTTGGAAAGCATGATTAATGGCACTCAAGTTTGTATGTGCCACTGAAGAAGCAATTACAAGTAGAACATGTAGAATTGGGAGATAACTCAACCTTTAATCTGATCATTCATTGTAAACTAGTGAAGAACTAATTGGCCGAGTTAACATGTGGTTGAAGAAATTGGTAGATTACTTGAACATTTTTTTGTGAACACTTGTTAAGTTTTGTAACATGTGTTGAATCTCTCATTGTTCTATTAAATATCTTTCACTTAGTTTGTTAAAACTCCTTGTTGAACTCTTCTTCTTATCACATCTTATTATATGAATAGAAGTATAAAAGAAATGGTTAGTGTTGGTAGAAAATAATTCATATTATTCATAGAATTCATTCATAGTCTAATTCAAAAATATATTTATTTATTCCTTGATGTAACGTTTGTGCAAATTCAATAAATATCTGAGTTCTGTTTATTAGTCTCTAGTTGCATAATTTAGGAGGGATTAACACCCAAGTCAGGGCCCACTTGCGGTTTGCTAAACCCCTCCATTGCTTTTATTTGTTTGTTTCATTGCATGTATGCTTACCTAGGAACCATTTACTTTCTGTATCTACATTCTAAATTTACATCTTTGTCTTAGTGATAGCATTTATAAACCATTCATTTCCAGTTCTAAGTTTTGTTTACTTTCAACATTGTTGTGACAATTATTTATTTCCAACCTCCTAGATCTACTATAACTGTGTATACAACATTGACAATGTTTCAAGTTTACGTCCCCTGGTTTGATGATTAAATGACTTTAATTCAATAAACAACATATTAATTATTGCAAGTTGATTTGCACCATCATGTCTTATCACTATTTACCCTTGTTTGACATCTATTGAGAATATAAATAGTTGTACAAATTGCTTCCTTCCAATAACCATCAGGTAACTTTGATTCATTTAGTATGGTCCTTTCCATCTCCTGAATAGTCATGTTATTTCTTTCCACTACACCATTTTGTTATGGTTTTCTAAAATTTGAATGCCATGAGTTCTACAAAAATCATCAAATGAATCAGACCAAAACTCACCTCCATTGTCTGATCTAATGCTTTTGATTCTCCCATTTTTATCATTTTCAATAAGATCCTTGAATGACTTGAATACCTCAAATGCATCTGATTTGTTCCTCAAATAGTCTACCCAAGTATATCTTGTATAGTCATTAATTATTAACATGAAATAATAATCACCTGATGTACTTTAAGTTCTCATAGGAACACAAAGATCAAAGTGTGGATCAACTGTAAAGGTCTAGTAGTAGAGTCATGTTCTTTGGTCTTGAATTTTCTTATAGTCTTTTTCCCATGAAGACATGCTTTGCATAGAGTATCTTCTGGTTTGCTGATTCTTGGCATGTTCTTCACACAATTGTTAGAGCTAATATTGACAAGATTATCAAAATTTACATGAACTAATCTCTTATGCCACAACCAACTATCATTTAGCTTGCTCATAAGACATTTTTCTTTTTTGACCTCTTTCAATATGTACATGTTATTTTTAGTCCTCTTGGCTTTGGCAACAAACTTACCTGTTTCTCTTTTTATGATTTTACACCCTTATCATCAAAGGTTAGGATATACCCTTGTTTACACATTTGAATCACACTGAGAAGGTTGTGTTTCAGTCCCTCAACATACAGGACATTATTAGTGAGATTCTTCCCATTATCCAAACTCAATGTGCCTCTTCCTACAATTTTTATAGTAGTGTTATCACCAAACCTAATAGAACCATTGCGTTTTTCTTTAAAGAAATGAATTTTCTTTTGTCACTAATCATGTGAGAAAAACACCCACTATCAATATACCATATCATATTTTCATCTTGATCAGAAAGGTAGCTTGAGTAGTATGACACTCTTCGATTTTTTCCTTAAAACCAAAGCATGATCCTCCTTGTCTTCTTTGCATTCTTCACCAACCTTAAAATAAGATGGAGATGGAGAACATACATCAAGTATGGAATCCCATTTTTCAAACCCTAAGGGTTTCAAGAGAGATTTCATTCTAATCAGAGGAAATTCTTCAACTTGAATTAGTATACCTGTCATACATGTTCTTCAAAGTGATTAGACTTCTTCAAAAGGACCTATTATGATACCAATTTTTAGAAGGAAAATGGACTGAGAGGGGGGGTGAATCACTCTTTCAAAATTTTATCTTCAATTACTTAAGATTGTGTGAACCATTAACATACAATCATGCATAAGTGTGAGCTTAATCAATTTGAAACAACAATCCACATGAGCAAAATGAGAGAGTACATAAGAAACCAATATGTAAGTGGGAAACCCTCAAAGGGAAGAAAATGGATTGAAGATTTTGATTATACTACACAAACCAAAATACTTGTATGAATATGACACATCATATAAGATTTGTTTAGTGAGGCACCAACCCCACAAGGAGCACTAATCCTTCAAGGAGCACCAACCCTTAGAAACCCTTGTTGATATGACTAAAAAAATACTTATGTGAATATTACTCATCAATTTTTTTATTAGAAGAACATCGATGATATGTTTCCCATACAACCGATAGTGATAAAAATTCACTTCACAATTCCTAACACCTTATTCAAACACACTCTCTCTTACTTCGCTCAATCTTGCTCTTTTATGGGATGATTTGGAAAATTTCCCTTGCAAAATTGCTCTTCAACACTCTTCGAGACAGTCACAAAATCTCTCAACTCTATATTGGTTCCCTCACATCACTTTCACTCACACCTAGCTCACACTTTTTCCCTCTCACACAACTAGTTCAAAATGAACACATACATAAAATTTATATACAAGAATCAAGATCAAATCAATCTAGGTTAGCCATGAATACTTAAGGTTGGTCACCAAAAATGAAACCATAACTACAATCTCATATAAATCAACACGAAAGACCCATATGGGTCGGAAATGCACCAATAAAACTACAAGCTCTCACTAGCCCAAAAATACCAAAAACCCCATCACCAAGCACACCAAGGAATCCAAGAAATAAATCCAGATATGTCATGACTCAAAAGGATTCAAAAATTTCCATGATATCCTATAAAAACCATTAATCATCTCATAAGACTCTGCATCATCCATTTTTCTCACTTCACCACCTGGTAGGATTGTTTCCTAATCAAATCGTGCACTTCTAGAACCGGTCTCCATCAATGACGCTCAAGATCACATCAGATAAAATCAACTATGCCATGTAACCACTAATTAGAAATAAAATGACATGTATACAAATTATACATAAGTTAACTTCATGAAACATCCAATAAAAGAAATGGAACCACTTCTCCTCTTCAACAAATTGAATCGCATAGGAACCAGCTTTTGAAACTCAACTTTACTTCCACCCTTTCGACACATTAAATACATATAAATGAATTAAACATGAAAAAATTAATCCCTCTTAAATCTCAAATGTATAGCCATCATAAAATAATCCAAAATATTTGTCTTCGACTCAAGTCTTCTCACTAGAGCAAAGGTGTTGTCCTAAACCATCCAAACTAGGTCAACTTGTGACCTCAACTATGTCACCTAAAATAATTTTCAAAGCTAAACCAAAACATGAAAATGTTACATATGATGTATAAAATACCTTAAAATCCATTATAATCATCAACTTATGCCACAAGTACCAAAAACACTCATTCATCATGACTACTAAAATTGCCCTTTAGGCCCAAAAACTAGTCAACCTACTTTAACCCATGTAGGTCATCAAAACACCTCACCAAGATCTAAGAATTATTAAAACATGTAGCATAGCTATCATACTCTTGATAAAACTAATTTAGTCATCGGGTCTAATGGAAAACATGAGAGTAAAAACTTCTTTCCTGGAAACAAGTAAATGTGAGTGGGCTCCACTAAGTGTCATGACCAAAACCACCACCATATTCAATATAGGAGAGTCCTATACATTATAAAATAATAATATTTGATGATATAATCCATTCTAGGATCATACCATAAATTTTTCTCTTGCCGCTCATGAACTAGGGTTTCAAACTCATAAAAAGCACCTTACCTTCTTAACAATCATTCATAAATGTTTGGACCTCATTTGACCTCATCCTAACTCTGAGATATTATTAGTTTTATTAATCAACATCCCTGTAAGGCTTAGGGTCCCATGAAAACATTACATGTGTCATCTAAGTCCATTTCTCTCATATTGAGCTAAGAAAAATGCTTTCTAGAACTCAATAGGACTAAAACCAACTTATCTTGCAACTTATTCTTCATACTGACAGGAAAATTGGTTCATGGCACTATAAAAACCTCTTCTAACTTATCCAATGATCACATTATCATAAATATCTTTGCAACTTCATGTCCCATTTCATTTACATGACTAGGCCTTAGGGTTTTCCTAGTTTAGACCATGCTTGAGTAGGAGAGCACTATACCTCATCATGAAACCTCTTCAAAAGGCCTTGAGAACATTGAGATATCATGTATCACTCAACTATATGCCCGCATGAGCTCACATAGCTCTGAACATCACTCTCATGATCCATTTGGCCTACAAGCACCTAAACCAGTCCATATGAGCACTTGCAACCATGTCTTCAACATGTTCCTGAACTTTGAAACTCATATGAGTGTCTCAACTCACTCTCCTCATTCTCTCCATACCTTGACCATATAATCAAGCCACCATGTAACTCCATCCTCCATGTGCTATCACCTAGGCTAACTAGGTGTCCTGATTAAGCCTACCATGCCAAACCATTCTCACTGTGTCCATTCTTACCATCATGCTACAACTTGAATTACTATATCATCATCATGAAAAACATCCTCTAGCACTCATAGATCATCCTCTTTGGCATTAATGAGATTTTACATCAATGACAACAATCTAACTTACACATGCCAACACTAGAAGCTCTTGTGATCCCCTTTTCAACTCTTATATTCAATTGGAATTCTAATGGTTCATATAGAAATAGTCTTGAATCTAATGTGGAACTTGTAAGAGTGACATGATAGTTTAAAACCAAAGGATACAAGATGGGTGAATGTGTGTAAGTGATTTTAGGATAAGTTTTTTTTTATGTGAATTCTAAACACTCAATTTAAAGGATAATACCAAATATGTGTCAAATCTATTGATGTATTGTATGAGAACTAAAAGTCATGGCCCTCCTTCTAGCACCAATTTTTTTTGTTGACGAGGGTTTGTTAGATTGACATGCGAAATAGGAACATTTTACATTCCCTACTCATTTTAGAGTATGGAGGGGTTGAATTAGTGCACGATTTATGGGGTATGCAGTTTTTAAATAACCAAGTGGTGGAATATCAAGCATGCAGCTTGTTATCACTTGGAGATTCTCAGTCTATTTACAATTTCTTGTATTTTGTTTTTAGTATTCCCTCAAAAGGGTGGTTTTGGTTATGATAAGGCTCACCTAAAAAAATTGCAAAAATGGAGAGTAAGGTAGGGAAAAAAAAAGAATTGCTTTAAAAATACCTAAGAGTTGTCTTAATTCCACATGGTATGACTCACTAGAGATACTTGTATCAACTCAATCCAAATACAATACATGATTAAGTGGACAAGGGAAATAAGTCCATGGATTTTTATTTTTAGAAAACACCTATTAAGAAAACTTCCATTATTTCAAGGCTCCTGCAAGAGATTGTTAACACACATTCATTCACATAAAATCCTTAAAACAATAGTATTTATTTGATGTTATTATTTGAACTTTCTAGTGAATAATTCAACCAATGCTAATAAATATCATACAACGTCATACAATGAATGAGATACACAATGTATTAGCAATAATATCCAATTGCATACGCACATTAACACTCTGCTAAACAAGATAAAACTAACTATTAAATTATGATTATGCAAGAGGATTTTACACACTTATAAATTTCATGGCATGGAAAACCAAATAGTGATTAATCAATAAAATAGGTCTAAATAACTTACCAAACAATTGAGTAAACAATATGGAAAAAATCACTCACAAAACAATCCTTGACTTTCAAAGTGTTTCCTTCATAAATTTATTCCTCCTTAAAAGGTATATAATTGATGTATATATACAAAATTTGCCACCACTTGGGGCTTTAAAATAGACACTCTAAAGATAGAGCACACCATTCTATAATGAGTTACAAAATCTAGAGGAAAAATTTCATGTCGAAAGCTTGAATCACGCTTTTTGAAGATTAAATAATTTATAACCATAAATTATAAAAATAAAGAAATAGATGCATGCTTTAGAATTATGCAGAACTTCCACTCAAGGATGTACATGTAGACTACACTTGAACTCACCAAATTTTGTTTACACATGCGTTGAATTCATTCTCTATATACATCATGTCCAAATTAGGTGGTCTCATCAAGTTGGGAACCTCTTGAATCAAAACTAGGACCTAGCTATAAATATCCAATTTTTTTCTCGCAAAGGTGACCAATGTCATGACAATAGAAACTTGTCCTACTGCATTAGCTAGAGAAAATTTAGTAGCTAGATTGGATATGAAGGTCTATAATTTTTTATCAAAGAAAGGATTATGAGTTAACCTACCATTTGGTTAGTGGATTGATCCTATGCTAGAAGCTCAATAATGTTTTTTTCCTTATAATTCTCCCAAAAATCCTTCCATAACACTCTTCCAACTAGTCATTTATTTTAAAATTTGCCCCATATAAATCTTACTGTGTTTAAATCTTGAATCTTGACATGTAGCACGCTCATGAAAAAATTCCTATATATGACCGCCATTAATTTATCTACCACATAATTAAAAACAATCACATGCTTGTACTAACTCTTAATCTAAAGTAACCCCTTCTCTTCCATTTCATTATGATTCTTTATAGTCACCAACATTTCATACAAAGTCATAAAATGTGTTTGAACATTGGGAAGGGTGCTTTTGGGCACAATAATATATTTCTAGGCATTGATGATATCTAACATAGCTTACATTCTTCCGATCAAATCAATTTTCATTTTTGCGTAGCATCAATGATAGAATGAGGGTCCGTGTCCACGAATTCCTCCTATGTATGAGCTCTCGTAGAGATCCTAGGAATATATTCTTTGATCTCCATATAGACAGGGGTTGTCCCTTGGGATTTTTAGTTACTCTCTTCAAAGTGGCTATTGGTGAGTCATATTATAGAGACACTTTGGGATCTTCAACTTACACCATAGTAGAATCCATTTCTTACCGACTACTAGAAGTTATCCACGTCCCCGTTTGAGTGGTAGATGTAACTACAACTATGGAGGGCAAGGTAGAAGAGGACCCCATCACTTGGGGTAAGAATCCTGGGGTCCACAAAATGTAGATTGGGAATGAGTATGTTCCAAAGGGGCCAAAAGATGACTTATGAAGCCTTGGGTAGCCATGGCGGTAAGGAAAGAGGAAATGGGAAGGTAAGAAGGGATAGGAAGAAGTGGCATATGGACACCTAATAGAAAAGTTTGGGAAATATATAGAGTGCCGAAGAGA
Organism: Taxus wallichiana var. yunnanensis; assembly: GCA_018340775.1. Classification (NCBI taxonomy): domain Eukaryota; kingdom Viridiplantae; phylum Streptophyta; class Pinopsida; order Cupressales; family Taxaceae; genus Taxus; species Taxus wallichiana. The sequence goes on from CM031244.1 coordinate 279,137,722, forward strand.
GAAAAGGTAGATTGAGGAAAAAAATTGATGGTGGAGGTATTGACGAAGGGATTCAAAAGATAGAGAAAGTTGTAAAGGTGCCTTTAATTTTTCTTGAGAAGATCTCCAAACAATGGTGCTAGAAGAAGTTAGAATTGAGCGGGTACTAACTAAACAAGAAGAAATAATAGTTGCAAGGAATGAAACTATTTACTTTTGGTGTTATTGTATTAGAAATAAATGGATGAGTGACTTCCATTGTGATGATCTAAGGAGAAAACAAAGAAAGTAGAATTATGATTTGTATAGGAAATGGTGAATACATTGGGATTGAGAGAGAGAAAAGTGAAGCAATCAAGGTTACATGTGTAGAATAAATAGTAAGAGGGAAAAGACTTGTGCTAAAATAGAAGCCAAAACAGTAAGGATAAACAGAGAGGAGTGATTGAAACAAGGGATGAATGGGGTGTTTGAAATTCTATGGGGTCTAACATCCCTTGATCATATCTTGTCTCAACATCAGAAGAGGAAGTAGAATAAATAATGACATTGGTGGAAGAAGGCCCTTAAGAGGATGGTGTGGAAGAAAGAGTATCTACGAAACTAACAACTATTGAAGAAACAAGAAAAGTAGGAGAAGGCAAAAGGAGCCATAGTTGCAATAGTAATTACCAAGGGAGAACATATAGGAGTGCTAGAAAATTATATGTTTGAAGAAACCCCCATTGTAACTGTTGTCCAAAATAACCACCTAGGCTATTTTGACAACTAAAAAACTCATTTTTTGGACTTAGGATAATTTTTGGTTAAAAAGTCATGGAACACTACAACTTAGTGTTTCACATAATTAAGGAGCTTAGTGTTCCATGGACTCTCCAAGTTCATGGAACAAAGAAATGAGCACAAAGGACTTGAGTGAAATTTTGATGAACTCTTGGTCTTCCACAAAAATGGTAAACATGGATAGTTCTTCGCGGCGGAAAATGAAACATGGGTTTTTCTCGAAAAGAGCTGCAACACACAGAGGACAAGCCATGAGGAGCCATGGACAAAGGGAGTTGTAGTGTTCCACATAATTTCCAAGTTCATGTAACAAAGGAAATAACTTCTAATACTTTGGAAGTTTTCACTCGAAGAGGTTTATATACATGGGGAATATTCCACAAGAATCCATAGAGTAAACCAAATGAAGTTTGAACATGGACAAGGTTTAAATCCATGGAAAACTAAGTCAATTTTCCATGTGATTTTCAAGGATTATTGTTATGTGGAAATATCGAAGATCGCTGCGAATAAAGGAAAATGGTTGCAGCTTGTCAAAAATTACGCAATGAAGAATTAGGCCTCCATGACATGTGGAGGAGAAAGGTAAGAGTTTCATAGGTGCACGGAGTTAGTGTCTCATGGGTTTATCAATCCATGGATACTTTCAACATTCAAAATCCTCATAGAAAGAAAAAATGACGTAGAAAAAATGTTAAACCAAGTCCGCTGAACAAAGTTTTACTGGTTTTCCTTACCCATGAAATGAAGGAATAGTTTTCTCGAGGAGGTATCAAATATGAGTAACATTAAAAACCCACAAAAGTTAAAAATTGATCCAAGGCAATAGTTAACTAAGTTGTTTCATTTGGCAATCAAAGCTGGAACTATTCTCAAGTTCCTCAAATTCTCGACTACACTACTCTAGCAGATAGGGTTCAATTTGGTAAGCCATCGCTTAAATCGAGCACATAATATACTCATGGAACAATTCATTTTTTTACCTCTTCCCAAAACACCGACTAAAGGAAAATATGAGTAGAAGGAAACTGTTGTGGATATGTTGGGGTCATAAGGAACAACTGAACGCTTCCCAGTGTTTTGAGATTTCACCAAAAATCTGATGGGGTAGATAGGGTAGTGCTATGTTGGTTAAAGTAACAAAAGTGGGCACAAATGACACTTTTTGGAACCATTCCCGCTTCTAATCCTTCCCCACACCACCAAATTCACCACAAAACAAGGGCAAATACATAGAAATGGATAAATCAGCCCCATCAAGCACAAGTGGAAATTTCTAGTAGTTCCTTAGCTATCCCAACCACCAGATTCACCAACTACAAGTGAAAAAATTAAAGCAATTAGTGGAGGCATGTAGGGAACATTCCACCTACTATCCAGCTTTTGGATGCTATCATAAACTCTGCTTGGACCAAAAACATGTTTTAGAGGAAGAAACACACCATTTCTTACACCTATAGGAAGTCAACCACTTCAACCACCAAGATTTATTGATGAAAGACACCTATACCTTGTCTAATTTCTCTAATGAAGAGTGCATAATAAAAGGGAAATATCCCCATGCTTTGTCTCGCAAAATGATGGACTGGGGTCCTTGGTGGGTGAATCTCATTCATTACTCAATTTACTTCATGTTTTTCCTCTCTTTCTCTCTTCCTTTCACATTTTGATATAAATGTAAGTGCCTTTGCATGGGAAAAGGGTTATATTCTACTAGATTTGGAGCTCCACCCTTATATTTTTGTAATTTCCACCCCTCTAGACCTCTCAGAACTTAATTTTACAAGATTTTACAAACCTCTACTCTGTAAATATAATGAATATGCTTTGAAGTGTTATTGCAATTGTGGTTATTCCTTTAAATTCTTGTATTTTATGTGAATCCCTTGCCCTCTTGCTCTCCTTTGAGTTTATTCATTTGTCTCCTTGATTTCTATGTTACTCGATTCTTGCATGTGTGGTTAACTTTGTGTCTATACATGTCAGATTTGAATCTTGTTTTAGCTTTAGTGCACTACCTCCCCTTTAATTTTAAGTTTCTCCTCTATCTAACTCTGTCTCCTTGTAATTGTTAGCTTATGTTAGGTAGTTTATAGTATAAAATCATTCTAGGATTAGTTACGTGAGATGGGGTCTAAGGAACCAACCCTTTCATCTTGAGAAATATCATGTGTGACCCACTGATTCATGTTTTAATAATGTTTTACTAAATTTATAAACCCAATTTTGGAAGGGTGATTATTTAAGCTCCAATAGTTTTGGCATGCCTTGTGGGACCAACTGGTTGAGCTTAACAACATATTCACTAAGATGGGTGTGTGTCTTAGTGGATTCCTACCTTTGGAGGCATATTTGAACACATTTAGCGAGTCATAAAATTAAATCTACTGATTAAGAAGTCTAGTGCCCAATTTCATGAGAAGGATACAAACAAGGCAAAGTGTATCTAGAGGTGAACCTTTTGAGTATCTGTAGCTCTCACCAAGAAGAAGAAGAGAAAGATCATCGTAGAGTTTTTCATAAACTTCAAATATAAGTCTTTCCACTCCTCCACCTGGTAGACCCTTATCTTTTAGAAACTTAAGGTCTATTCCTTCATGGCGCATCAAATAAATTTACCCTTTGTCAGCTTTAATGGTGGTAGTCCCTTAGCTCTAAATGCCCAAAATGATATACCAATGTCTACTCTGAAAAGTATTCCTTTCTTCACTGGTGAAAACCTCACTACCCCTACAAATCATATCCATGATGTTGCTAATGTGTGTTTAGTTCATCTGATTACTCAAGATGATGTTACAATTAGGATTCTTGCTTCTTCACTTAAAGGTAAAGCACTTCAATGGTATAGGAGCTTGCAACCTGCTTCCATTCACACATGGGATGATCTTGGCACAACTCTTTGTCAACAATTTGATAAGAAAGTAGACAAAATATCCATGTTAGAACAACTAACAACTATCAAAAGGGCCCAAATGAACTTATGGTGGATTTCAACTTCAGATTTCAGAAAACATGGGACAAATTCTAGTTCTTTTGAGACCAACTCCTCAAGGTGCTTTCCTTTATTTCTTAAGATATTTGAATTCTAATATAGTTGTAATGATACAATCTATGGGTGTTATCCAATTATATTATGCATACCCTATATCAATTAGGGCTAAAAATTATTTGATACAAGTTGGAAAAATAGCCCCTAGACTACCTATGCCCCTGTTTCCTAATTTACCTCAAGTTTCTCAACCTTATCTTACTCACATTGCTGAGATAAATTCCCCACCATTGCCCCATCTTAATATCCCTCCCAAAAACATAATGATGATGATGAAATCAGATCGGTGGTTAGGAACTTGTCCAATAAAATTATCTTTTAGGAGAAGAAACAAACTCAATCCTTTAGAAATTACCCAAGTGCTAACCAAGGACAATATTCAGGACAAAATTTTAATCAAGGTTATCAACCACATAGAACCCAATATCCAAATAAGATATATGGCCAAAATCATCAAATTGATATATTACAAGGTCAAAACCCGCATCTACCTCTTCAAACATTTTCTCTTGCATAGCCGCTTCTGTTGCCAACCCAAGTAGAGCACTTGTTCTAGTGTAAAATAATGTGATACAAGAAGTATAATATTGCTTTCCATGAAGTTAGCCACATAACCAGAGAATAATTGTGCAAATAAATTACAAGTTCATGCCTTTATAGTTTAAAATTATTCCAATTACCATGAACCATGAATAGAAGTGACAAGTTATAATGTTGAAGAAATGACAGAGGCTACCATGAAATTTATGTTTTTAGGTTTGATGACTTATGTGTGGTTAACCAAGACAAAAACAAATTAAGAAGGTCACAACTCTATGTTGTGGATCACACGAGGTAAAACCAAAGGCGAGATTGGTGTGGAGATTCCATCCCCTTCATCTCTAAGTCTGCATCCTAGAGACACTTAAGCCACAAACTTAGAAAAAGATCAACTTCATCTAGTCAGGCACAAATCACTCAAGTAGCTATAGAAAAACAATATCCTTGGAATACAAATTTTTTTAGAACACTACAAGTCCGTGGAACATGCAAAGTATGCCAACCAAAAATCCTCTATGGGTGGAGAAGATAAGAAAGGATAATTCCACACCCCTAATGAACAAATACATGGGTACTCCTTGAACATTATTGAGAAGATGAAAAACAAAAACTGAAATGTCAAAATGTGGGATGCCCTATCCATTCAATTTTAAAGGGATATTCTACATGAAGCTATGAAGCAACTTCCCCAATATGAACCAACTATATAAATAACACTTTCTCGTGGTCAAATTGTGCCGACCAAAGGAGGAACAAGTAATAAAGGCTAAGGAAACCCCACCCTTTTAAATGTATATAATTTTAGGAAAACACTTGGTTAATAATTGTATGATTCACTTAGGTGTTAGTACCTATATAATTCCTAAGGCAATTATTGATATCCTAGGGCCTGAGTACAATCCAATTTCCTATAGCTTGATGGCTCAACTGTCAAAATTCTAGGAGTGATCAAAGAGCTTGAGTTAACCCTTAATTCTTGTCCAAATCTAACCATAACCCAAGATATCTTAGTCATTAACTTTCCTCCTTTTTTTTCCATTTGTTTATTAAGATATTTCACTGCCAAGATGGGTGGATATTTGTCTTTAGATTGGTCTCACATGCTTATGAGAAATAGATATGGTACTAGATTTACCATCAAAGTTGATCCAATATCTTCTTATCATGTTGAGTCTTATGACCCTACTCCTCTCCAATCTAATTGCATGATACATGAAGATGAAGAGTATGAGTCAACTTCATTTCAACAGTCCACTCCTCCTAATCTAATTCATTTTTGTTTTAGTATACTTTAGGATTCAATATTTTTACATGGAGAAAACCACTAAAACTTAGAATATCATAGGGTTTAACGATACCTGTATCAACAATGTCATAACGTATAGATCCGGACATGTGCAAAAGACTCTTCTTCCAAAGAATGAGGAAACCTGCACATAAATAGATAACTTGATAAGAGAGATGTTAGATAATAATATGATGAGTTTTTTTGGAAAAGTCCAATCCTAGGAACCAAAGGGATTCTTTCGATGGGTGTCAACACATTTTTGGATGATCAAGTCGATAAAATGATAGCAATATAGATAATATATGAAAATATGTAGATAACAAGCTGCAAAATGAATATTGTTTAGATATTAGGACTTAATCCACATCCTCGATGATAGATTGGGGAGGATTGAAAACATCTTCCCAATATTTATTGCCTTCATTATTTTTTCGAGGAGAAATTCCAATTGATTGATGATCTCATTTGAATTGGGTGTGAAAGCGATGACATAAAGAATTAATTCATAGTTGATATCTGAATTCTCCCACACAAATGGTTGTTGCAAAATTGGTAAGTCAAATATGGTGTTTGGTTCATACCCTACTCTTGGAAGTGTCATCTAATAGAAACAAACCACTTGAAACACAAAGATTAGTAGAAAATAGATTATAAAATGGATTGAAAATATGTAATGTGTGGCTAAAGGAATTAGGGACAAGAATCATTGAAAATTCAGGGAAGTCACCGACGATTCAAGGGAATCGCTGACGACTACTATATAATTATCTAATTTTAATAGAATAAATTTTTTTACTTTATATGTGTGATTAAATGATTGAATTGTTATTAAAAATGACGTGTAGATGAAAAGGGGATGTAAAGATAAACTAGTATCTTTCTCGATAATGTGGAATGTGGATGATGAATGTTGCATAGAGGCCTTACGATGATGTGGGATTTCTAAGGTCTTGGTATGGATCCATAGGGTGATAATATGTCCTGAATGACATTTCCTAGTCTCCAAAATGTGAGAGTTTTGATATAGTTTCTAGAGATCCTCATTCAAGGAAACTAGTCGGTTTACATAGAATCACTAGCGATTTTGGGATTCACCGGTGATCTAGAAAAAGTGGGGCAAACACACTTAAAAGTGGTTGAAACCACCTGCACATGAGTAAGTTTCTAGTTAGGGGTGATAATAAATGGGTAAGAGTGTGTTAGGGAGGATGGAATGTTATGAGGGTTCGGGATTACTAGGATAAAATGGGTTTAGAAGGTTTAGGAGGAAATTAAAGGGGTATTTATGGGAGTAAATAGATATTATGAGGGTAAAATATGATTTTAGGGAATGATGAGACTTGGGTATGGTGGAAAATATGAATATGAGAGGTGTGGGTAGGTCCTCTATGGGTGCCAAAAACTAGTGTCTACATTTTCCCCATTTGGTTGAGCGGTTTGTAGGCACAGTATTGCAATCCAAAAACTAGTGCGAGGATGCCCCCATTTTATGATGAGGTATTGTTCCCCCTCAAACCAATGACCAAAGAAGTGGGTCATTGGGTTGAAAAGAGTTGGTGTAAGTATGGAGATTTGACAATTTTAGTGAAGGATGTTCTATTTCCTAGTTAAGATATGAAATGATCATAAAAAGGGTGTGTGTGAAAATGGTAACGCCATTGACAACAAATGGCGAGGGAAAATTATATGGATTCGGGGGTGATGAAAATGTTGGTACCCTATAGACGTTTGTTTTGGCAAGATGACTACGGGAAGATAATCCAAAGGGAGCTTCACATGTTAATGTGTAGAGCCTTGGGACTATTGAATGGGTCAAAGGCCTACAAAAATAGGGATTATGATCAAAATCAGGGTTTCGATAGGTTTATAAATAAAAATAAATGTTTTGAACATGGGAGACAAATCATTGGTGATTTATGCAATCACCAAAATTATCCATGATCTTCAGCGATCCTAAGGGTGGGAAAAAAACTATATAAATGTCTTGTGAGGGGTCATTTTATATGATTGCGAATTTGAGGCAAAAATTTATTATGTGCTCCGATTTTTTTTCTAGCATTTTTAGAGAAATGGAGGCAATTGGGTGGTCGAGGCATCAAAATTGATGTGGAATTTTTATTAGAGTGTTGGTCGTATGAGCATATAATAATGGATCGATTGAGAGGGTTATTATGGGCCAAATGGATTTACCTATACTATAGTGTTGGTTTTATGAGGTGAAGATTAGATTTTGGGGCTACAAGGATGATGAGAGGAGAGGAACATTATAGGAGTTTCTTGATAGGGTTATAGGTAGGAGATGTAGTAGGAAATCCATAAACAAGTTTTCCAAGGTATGGGCGAGGGGCAAATGGGGTGCTTTGGGGGCTACTTAGTAAAAGATGTGGGTGTGGGGTAGGTGAGTTGATCATTGGGAGTTTGTGATATTTAGTCACATCGGGCGATAGTTTGGTTTAGTGCAGGGATGTATGTGAGGCGTCTGTTTCCTACATGAGGGATGATGGAGATGTGCGTGGGGATTATAGAGGTTAGGAACCATTTTTCATGGTGGATGAGGAGGGAGTGAGGATTATGGTGGATACACAAGGGGTCAAGTTTGGTGTAGAAGATGTTGGCACGGCAAAGGCATATGCTACATGGTGGTAGGGTCGTAGATGGTTTTAAGAGATAGGTATCAACACATGTGGAGGATTCTTGGGAGGGTGTTTCCAATGTAGGTGAGGAGGGTGAGGAAATGGATCTAATAGAGGTGACGGTGGTGAGTCTAGAGGCCGAGAAGGCTGCATGGATAATATAGAGGGTTATTTTGATTAGAGAGTGACATGGTGCCAAAACTACATGAGATGTCATGAATCGGAGTGAGACACATTTACTGCAGAGAGATGGGATAATTCAACATCTTGCGACCGTGTAGGGAGAGCTCACCCGGCCGTAGAAATAGAGATAGATATCATTATGAGAGAGGTACCTTGCGGTACAATTTTGGGGTGATGATGAGATCAATGTCAGGGGAAGATCTCCAGGAAACCTAGGCACATGCTAGTAGGTAGATGGGGCCACCTACTAATGTGAACATGGCTCTATATCATGCTCTAGGAGATGAGCTGCAGATTATGAGAGTATATTTAGACAAAGGATTCTAGATGATCCTCGTTATGGTGATTACATGGTTAGGTGGTGGCATGATTGATCAAGGAGCACCATGAGCATGAGCTAGCCACATAGGGGTCCTAGGGAGGGACTAGCTAGGGACCTTGATTGAGATCAAGGGAGAAGTGCTAGAGGGAGTATTCGTTTATCAAGTTTACAACTCACTACATAGTTTATAGGATTTTTGGAGATATTTTGTTGATGTATGAGGATTTTAGAGCCATTGGTGATGTATAGACATTTTATTTTTATGTATGTATATATGTATGTATGTATGTATGTATGTATATATATATATATATATATATATATATATATATATATATATATATATATATGATTTCAATCTCTATGTTATGTTTGAGTTTTATTATGATTTGATGTGATGTGCTATGGAGATATTTGAAATGTATGTTTTAGATTAGAGATGTATGTGTTATGAGTTGTTATATATGTGGTTTTGATGATTTTAGATATGGTTGTGAAAAATGATGATCTTGTTTTATTGTCATGCACTTTATGATGGTTAAGAACATGTTGTGGGATGTTTTCTTCCATACTATTCTTAGCATATATAGTGTATGATGGTAAGTTTGTTATGACATTGCACGTGCAACTTTATAATTAATGCTAACATATAACTCACAATGGTTAGTCATACTAGGATTGTGGATGCATATGGGATATTTGTATTTACCATTTTATGACATGGGAAAATTTTGTGTGTAGAGTGCACAAGGAAATGGGTCCTTCTTGATGGTTCCTCAGTTTTGCCATAACTTTATTGTATATTGTGCAAGTTGATCGATGCGGGAAGCTTTCCTGGGATGGTTTATTTTTTAATTTTGTTTGAATATGATGGCTTATCACTTTGTGGGAAGACATTTTTTCCATCTGTATACCTTAATTAGGTACCTATCCTTTGAGGGAGTGGTCTACATTTTGTTGAATTTTGATTTATGGTAATCATCCTTTGCGGGAGTGGTCTACAATTTTATTTGAGATATTTTGAGGATGATGATGAATGATGTAAAATTTCTTATTGATAGCCATCCTTCGAGGGATTAGTATATATTTTGATCATATCCATCTCATAGATAATTTTACTTTTTGGAGCTAAGGCGAGCCTAGGTGACCATTTGGAAGGGGAAAAGTAAATGTACAAGCTACATATATATATTTAGCATGTCATCAGTTGGGTAGATATACATATATTTGTGGGACTAATGATTGTGGGGTTCCCTAATTATGAGTAGGGGAAATTTTCCATGTGAAAAATGTTATGAGTAGAGCTATGGTGCTCATATTTAAGGTCATAATTGGTATGTTGATGGGAAACCACATGATTCCAAATCATTACAAGAGTAAGAGATAAGTAGGCGGATGGAGGAGATTTTAATTTGACTAAGGTCATGTGAGTTAATATTTTAACAATAAAACAACCACAAGTGCAAGGCATTAAGAGGTTCCTTTTCAGGTTTACCATCAAGGGAAGGTAAACGATAAGCTCTAAAACCATATTTATGAGTGATAATATATGGTCCAAGCTAGTTTGGAGAAAACTTCCCATGTTTTCTCTTCTCCATGTTAGTGACATGTTGATTTTATTTGAGGACAATATCACCAATATTGAATTCACATTCTTTGAGGTTTTTTTTATATGCTCTTTTGATTCATTCTTGATAAATGTTGATATGTTCAAGGGTTGTTAGTTGGTGTTCATCTAACAATTCTAGTTATGATAGGCATTATTGATGATATTATTCTTCAAGGATGAAATATTTAAGGGAAACATGTAAGGATGGAATTTTTACTTCAAGGGAAGAACAACTTCAGTACCATATACTAAGGAGAAGGGTGTAGCACCTATAGGGGTTTGAATACTAGTTTGATAGGCCCACAATGCAAATGGGATTTAAAGGTGCCAATATTTTCCAATTTGATCAACAAATTTGGTAAGGATTTTGTTAAGGGTTTTATTGGATGCTTTGGATTGGCCATTAGCTTGTGGGTAGTAGGGTGTGGAGAAATTGAGTTTGATATTATAAGTGTCACAAAGTTTTTGAACTTTCTTATTTTTGAATGATTTACCATTATCTGTGATGATTTTATGAGGAATACCAAAGTGATAGATAATGTGATGATGGATGAAGTCAATGATTTTATCTACTTTAGTGGAGATAAGAGGGATTACTTCTACCCATTTTGTGAAGTATTCAGTTGCTGTGATGATACAATTATGTCGTTATGATGAACATGGGTTAATAATGCTGATGAGTTCAACTCCCCATTGTGAAAATGGATACAAATCTTGAGATGGTTGGAGAGAATGACTAGGTATGTGTGTAAGATTGGAGTGTTGTTGACATTTTATGCACTTCTTGACATAGTCACAACAATATCAATTTAGTATAGGCCAATAGTATCCCATCCGTACGATCCGTATATCAACCACTAAATTATTGAAGTGCTAACCACATATTCCATCGTGGACTTCTTGGATAGCTTGGTGAGCCTATGGAGATTTAAGACATTGGAGGAGAAGGCCATCAAACCCTCTTTTATAAAGGATACCCCTAGTATGACATAATGGGATGCACGTTGTTGAAAAGATATTTTACCATTTCTAGATAGATTTGAAGGTTTTTAGTTGTGGAAAGAATTCATATGTCAGAGTGTACAAGTTTGATTGGATATCTTATATATCATGATTAATGGTCGAATATCGGTGTTGGTATAAGATAACAGATCAAGTTTATGTTCGACGATGAAGAGGTTAGAGTCATTCGGTGATAAAGGAATAAGAGATGTGAGGGAATTCATGGTATCTGCAAAGCTATTAGATGAGCGAGGGGTAGTTTGGATTTTGTAATGATAAAAGAGTTTCAGCAGGTCTTCAACGATGGATTTATATTTTTGTAAGATATAGTCTTAATAATGGTAGGTTCCTTTGATTTGATTGATGACAAGTTGAGAATCCCCGTAGATGTTAAGGATTTCTACTCTCGGAATGCGATAATATGAAGTCCCATGATGAGGGATTTGTATACCACCATGTTATTTATGCAATTGACATTTAGTTTGAAGGATAACAGAATAGGGGTATCCCAAGGGGGTATTATGACTATTTTATCACCCCCTTATATGCATTTGGACCCGTTAAAAAATAAGGTCATTTTGAGAGGGGTGTTATTGTGATCAAGGGTGTTGATAGATTCGTCAGGAAACTGTTCACAAGGTAAATTATTGGTGGGAAGGGGAGATTTAGTGAGCTAATCAGTGTTGAAATTCCCTTGATGGAATTTTGAGAGAGAAATTCAAGATCAAACTCTATCATGAACATGATCCATTTGGTTATACGATCATTGTGATATGGTTTAGATTGTGTGAATTAGTGGATTAAAATTTGTGACTACATAGGTTTTGTGGTCGAGGAGGTAATGACGAAGTTTGGAAGTTGTGAAGTAAAAGTCACAACAAAAATTTTCTACTTCGAATAGTGAGTTTTGTAATCGTGAAGGGTGTAGCTTCTACAATAAATGACTTTGTCCTTACCTTATTCAACTTGATGTGCTAACTTAGCTCCTGTGGGCATGACCAATAGTGGAGATATATAGATAGAATCCCCCTCACATGGAGCTGTAATTTTTATTAGATTAGGTAATAAGAATGAATCAGCTCACAGAGAGCTTACATTAAGAGATACATCGTGAAAGCACCCAAGAAAAGAAAAAAGAGGAACATGACTAAAAAAGAGTTAAACATGCTTAACTCAAGAGAAACTAGGTCCACACAACCAATAGAGATAAAAAAAAAAACATGAAGACACATTATGCCAATAGTCAACAAAAACCTTAAACTGTAACATCCTCATTTTAAGAATTCAATAATAAGGATTTTTTTATCATAATGTTCACTATTCTAAATTCACATAATTTAGAACAAACATTCATTTAGCTAATCCATCACATAATAGTAAACCATATGCAACTATAATGACTTGGCATTAATTGATCTCTCATTTCATGACTCGGTATTAAACCGATCTCTCATGTTTCTTTATATAAATGTGTATACTAAGTATACATGTGGTTCCCTTATTCCATTAAGGGTCAATCAAGTGTTAATGCCTAAAGATCCTATCTTGAGTATCTGTTATTGATACTCATTTGATATCATGCATCTTTAGTCTAGGTGAAATCAAGACAACATAATCAACAGTTTGCGATACTTTGGAAAAAGTTTTAAGACATGTATGCCATGATTTTATTCCTAGATGACATACTCGTCGAAAGGAATATGTCTTTCACCACACTCAAAACTGTTATCTAGATTAGACTACCTTGACTTATGTCAATCACATCCATGTCCTTGTTATATACTAAGTAGAGCTAGCATGCATAGACTAGTGTTGATAGTCTACTTATGAAGACTAAGGGAAATCAAGTGCATCCAAATTGACTTACATCACTTCGGATCCACTTCATTACCCGTAGTCATCATAAGATGACATCGGCACTAGGCCATACTGCTATCACTAATAAGTGTATATCAGTGACTGGATCCACAATTTACAAAAAGTAACGCTTAAGGGAGCTAGGTGGATAATCATGCCATAGTGGCTGCTCCACAATAACCAATTAATGACTTGCGTCATTAAATGGGTATTGTGCAGCAACGACTATGTTGTGATAGTTCATCAAGTTCCACTAAGTAAAACATCGTAACTTAACAAGTTCATTAATTAATTAAATTCACAACTTGTTAATCCACCCTTATTATTCTTATCATTAGGTGTCATGCCTAAGGATCATCTAGGGTTCAAAACAAATATTCCTTAATGTAAGGATCGTAACATTTTATTCACTTAAGTGCAGGAATTGCAGGTTTTAATTTGCATTGTGCTTAATCATTTAAGCATACATTTTTCCCTTAATTCAGTTAAGTGTCAAGTTTCTAATTCAGTTGTATTAAATATAGGACAACATTAAGGCAATATCATTTTTACTCAACATTCTTAGGAATAGTTCAACTATTCATAACTATTATGTTTAGGTATGTTTTTATACTTTTATGAAGTATCATAACCTATCACATGCATTTCAAACATATCAACCATAAGCATACACCTTTTCTTTACTTATAGTTTAGTTATAAGCATTCCCTTGTACAAAGATTCATTATGATCACTATTTATCACAGTTGTTTTAAGAAACTAAATAGTAAGGTAAATATTTAAGGATCAATCCTTATAAATCATTCCAAATCTTATAAGTACATTTCATTTATTTCATAATGATATTCAATCACATACAACATGAAGCACATCAATAGATAATACATATGCTTAGTATAGTAATGGCAATAATACTATTTGCATCACTTTTATAAAAGGAATTTACAACTACTATTCCAATACTTTACATTCAATCACTTCCATTTAATCAATGTAAATCAAGTAAACCATTTCTATTTCATTCCAATTTAAATATCAACAAACATGTTTCGCCAATGTAATCAACATCTTTCCAAGTAATTACAATAAATGGGCCATAGGCCTTTCTTGTTTCCAAATCAAAAGTACTTTAAGAAATTTATACAATAATCATTTAACCAAATCAACTATCTTCAATCAATAGAATAAATGTAACTTTTTATACATCTTCCTTCTTTCATCTTTCATGAAGTCCATCTGTAAGATTGTTAGCATCTGTCAGTTCATATGAACTGAGCATGATAGGTACTAAATCTTCAGAACAACATGCTCTAACTTAATAATTTCATAAAAGGAACACTACTTTTAAATGAAATTATCCTAAGGTTCAAAATAAAGTACACAACTCTTTTGATCATGCCACAAGAACATCATAAATGAAACCAACTAAAGAAGACAAGTTATCTCAAGCAATTCATTTAAGTAATTTCAATCAAGTATTAATTTAAGGCACACAAAGGTAACCCAAGAAAATGCAATTGATCACAATCAATCATATTAATGTAAGCACAAGAATGATAATATTACAGTCATATAAGCCCATACTTATATGACTATAGTTTTATATCTTGTTTAATAAATTTTATGTAACTAATCAAACAATTTGTTATAATTCATTCGAGCAATGAAATTCAAGGTAATAACTTATTTAACTACCCTGATATAATTGAAATAATATATACTTCTCAACTCATTATAACAATCAAGTAGAATCCAATCAATTACACAACATACTAAGTTTCTTTTCTAAAGTTACTCATAGTATAAAATCAACATTCAAGTAAGGTCATTACAAACCCAAACTTGTTCAAAAGGAGGTATAAAATTATACTTCATCAATATTCATAGCAACTAGATATGAATCAAGTAACTGTAGATGATATGGATCAATACACTCAACTATATCATCTAACCGAAAGACTTAATAAGACCAAATAATCATCACCTAACTCAAGCTATGAAGCCTTTGTTCTATTAGAATGAAAGTAGTCTAAGTGACTGAGTAAATATATACATACAGTCACTTAACCAAACTTAAGTAAACAATTAATGTTTCACTTCATTCAAGACTCCCGCAGGTACCTAAAGTATTCACAATCATCCAACCAAGAAAGGTATTATAATAGTTAATGATCATCGATAAAAAATCCATGACCAAGATCTATACGACCTCTAACTAATTTATAACAGGTAACAAGTAGCAATGGATATCATTCAAGTTAGAGATCTTTCAAAATTGATACCCCACTTACGGGTCTAGATGATAACAATCTTCCAACCTGAGTGAGCCTAAGGCTCATTATAAGTCAATAATAACCTTAAACGATTCACATTTCCCTTTCTTAGTTCGCTGGGTGAAGGAAGTTCAACTACTCAATCTACAAACATTGAATCCCTTCCATGAAAGTGGAATGAATTTAGGATGTAAGAACGATTAACAGTCATGTGTCTACAAAAACCAAAAATACCCATCGAGCCATCAACCTATGGCTCTAATTTAAGTTACAGAGACTTCCAGACATGGGAGACAAAGTAAAAATAATTTATAATCAACCTAACCTACTCAAAATCCTCATAAGGGTTAGACATAACCAGATTAGCAAATCCCGATTCTTGAATTCAAAGGTAATAATCAAACAACAAAAAACTCGAACACCCAACAAGGGTATCGACTCAAAAAATGAGTTCCCTTTTAAACTTAATCCAAAAAAACTAAATTTATAGTCGATATTAAAAAAATCGACAAGCCATTCAAGGTCAAACAACCAAAAGAGAAATACACAAACACCCATTACCATAACAGGTCAGAATGGTGAAAAACACAAAAATAGAACCCATAACGATTCATATTTCCTTAAACACCTACTTCTAGGCATAGAACCGTTCATGTAAAACTTTCATTAAACCCTACAAAGATGGGTATCTACAAAAAAGTTACATTGCTTTGAAGAAACACCAAAACATAACTTATTTAAGGTATTCGAATTACAAACATGACTCAGCATATCAATGTTTTGAACTGTTGACCACAGTCAAGAATACACAACCTAGAAGCCATAAGTCGATCTATTACTTTGAAATCAAATACAAACAACCCAGTAGTAAAGATAGTACAAAGGAACCATATTTGAGACCATATTTCATAATAAACCCAGATAATCAAATAAGGAAACAAATATACAAAACCCAAAACTAGAGAACAAGATTTCATATAAGAGCAAAGTTCTTTTCATGAAGCCATTAAATAGAGAAAAATATTTCAAGGAGTTAGAGCCTATCATTCCTAGTAGAGCTCCTGCAATTCCTTTCCAAGCTCTCTAAGTTCTCCTCCAAGCTTCCATGAAAAATTCCACAAAGATTTCGAAACGGCTTCCACAGAAAACCCTTCTTCTCCTTCTTTCCATTTTAATAGCCAATGCATTAAATTTTTCTCCACTATTTCCTCCATGCAACTGATAGATCATAGATTATCCAAAAATGAACTAAAATTTTGAAAACCATAAAGGTCTACATACAGAGCCCAAGTTCTCAAAAAACCAAATGAACAATGAAAACTAACCCCTATCTTTTCTCCCAAAACCATCGTGCTCCTTCCAAGGTGGTTTTGGTTTTACCAAGGCCATTAATGTCATGGCAGAACTATCAGTTACTTCCAATAATCCCGCCAACCACCATTTCACTAATTCAAAATAGTAATCAACTAATAGTTCATCCTACCTTTACTAAGCCATTAGCCACCAAGTTAGCGTGCATGACCAAGTATGACTTGGTCCCTGCCAAAGGTGGTGGTGAATTACAATTAAAACTCATTTAATTTTCCAAGTACAAGTATGGGATGGCGCCAATCCTTGTTACCATTCCACTAACCCTTCTCAACAATGCTAACCACAATTAGGTCTTTAGGGTTGGATCTTAGGGTTAGGACATAGGATCCTTAGATAGGTTAGGATCTATATCAATTAATATTAATGTATCAACCTTAGCTTAGGTTGTTATCATTTAATCAAATGCACATAGAATTAAGTTAGGTCCATAGGAATGCAATTATCACCTTAGTATAGGTTAGATTAGGCCTTCATTATATCAAAAGAATATAACCATTACCTTAATCGTAATCACATTTGATTAAGAAAAAGTATGCCTTCAAGATTATAAAGCGATTTTAAACAACTCAGGTTAGCTTACAATCAACCTGATCTACATATAAAATTGCAATCCCATAAATCATTAAGAAGTCAAATAGCTTTACAACTTACAGTCGTGATAACATATCGATTAAGGAGAATGCCTTGGATCACTAAAATTGATCCAAGGTATTATCCTTCATCCAATATCGATATAATAGTTTTAGGAATCGTAATTATATCAAAAATTAAATAGCTTACCTAATTACCTATTTTATTAATTGTCCCAAGAATCTGATTTCACTTTCCACAAGCTGAAATCACTAAGTTTATTTCAAAAACCAGTTAAGTAAGTACTTCATGATTAATCAACATAAGTATAAAAATGTCATAAGAATGATTAACAATCAGATCTCATAAGCACTTGATATCATTCCAGAAAACATGATTAAAATAGTTCAAAAGAGCACAAAAACTTAGAACACAATCACATGTCAACGTTTTCCAACTACATACAAAGAAGTAAGTACAAATATCAACACAACAGAGGAATTACATAAACAACCAGCAAGAAAACCATTTTTTCTTGAGACAATTGGAAGGGCTCCCATGAGTACTGGTAGTCATTTTGTGGATGATCATGGGCCAAGTCCTTCTGAAGCTCCTTCCCTCCATCTTCCTTGTATGAGCTTCTCAAATGAAGTTTGAAATTCCTCCACTTCCCTCTCGATTCTGTCATATCCAATCTTCTCTGTAACTCCTTGACATTATACTCCAACTCTTTCATCTCCCCTATCATCATACAATGAGAAATACAAATCTTTTTAGAAGCTTCGATGCAGTCAATCATACTATCCCTCATAACAGAGCCAATTTCCTCCATGGTTTCCACAATCATTTCCAGTGTTGGATTTTATGGTAGAGGATTTCATTGTTCTTCTCCCCTTCATCCTAAATTTTACCCTTCCCCTTAGAGGGACCTTATTTGATACGCCCTCCGAATCCTAGTTTCCAAACACTCATCCCCACACCCCCGGTTTTGGCAATCCTTACCAATATACATTTTAGCCAAACACTCAGCAAGAATAATGTCATCTTCAAGTTCATCCCTAGTTGAACCAACCTCCTTAGGAATAAGGGGTTTACCATTTTGGTAAAGGAGAATAATAAGCCCCTCATGAATGGGGAATCTAGCTTCCCATTATGAAATCATTATGGAAGAAAAGAGCGACATATACAAGAAGAAATGAATTCTCATCATAACATGATGCCTAAACATATTTAACAGAGAGATATGATACATATATATCTTACAAAACTTTCCCTCCAAAGTAATATACTACATAATTTGAAGGTACACTTCATTCCAAACACCAATAATAGAAGACATTGAAATTTCATCCAGTAGGAATTTTTTTCCTTACCTTCAAAAAAATTATGGATTTCATGATTCCTGTGATTGTGGTCCTTGAAAATATTCAAACCTTCCATTTCCATTCCCATGACCTCTGTAATAAACTACTATGAGAATTCCAATTCCATGCCCTGCACCATGAATCTGCCTTTGTCCCAAGCCTTCCCAAACTCCAAGGTGAGAGAGGGATCATGTCCTTTGAGCCTAGAAATATATTTCCTAAAATCACCAATTCTGAGAATGTGCCACATCGATTGATTGTTGATTAATGACCCATGGCTAGAAGGCTCAACCCGCACTCTCCCACCTCTCATAGTTTCACTTTGTTTGCAAAGAAATACAAGTCCAAACGATAGAAAATCACGGCAGGCTCGAGATGAATGAAAATCCCCGTAGAGATTACAAATTGACATCTACTAAGAAGAATCCCAAATGAGGGGCTCATTACAATTTATAGAGGAAAGACAACTCTTCATCTTCTCGGTGACACTTCATATACCTTACTTTTGACTTTAGACTATTCACATTCCTTATCAAATATTAAGTCCCTTTTATAAAAACAAGGTGACTTAATTTTACATCATATTTCTAAAGTCATTTTTTCAATAATTTAAAGGTATAATAAAAAGTGCAAACCTCAATGAAGAGTTAGAAAATTTGAAGAGAGAGAAATTTTGGGGGAAGGAAGATAAGAGAGAGAAGAGAAGATGCTACTCTCAATGAAGTCCGATAATCTTGATCATTGGAATACTTCAAGGAGATGAAACTCTGTATTTTGGAATCCTTTGTAACTGAGAAACTCTTTTAGATGGTTCACATACACCTTAGGTTAAGTGTTTAAGAATAGTGTTGAATGAATCTTCATGACCACAATCATAACCCATGAAGATCCCTTCCAAAGGGATATGAGCTCGAAACCGATCCTACCAAGTTGAATGAGTTTTTTCAAAGACAATTGCAACCTCTTCCCTACACATTGCTTTCCTACAACTCAAGTCACGAAGTGAGTGTCGAAAGACACTATCAAATTCCTTGAGATGGGTCTTGAATTCCCTGTGAGAAATTACCATGGATGATCCTGAATGATGATGTTGACTTGAATGATCACCCATTTATGTACTATTGTGCCAAAACTTCTCTTTGAATGTAACTTACCATTAAGAGCAAGTTCCTAGATGGGAGACCTATTATTTTTAACAAGAGGTGATTTTTTACTCTTCTTGACCATCCCGATGTGATTAACTCCTTTATTTACTCCTGCACACACCCTTCGCCGCGACCACTTCTTGGGGTGACTTATTATTTTTAGTAAGAAAACATATAAGGGGATTACTATTTTTAGTAAGTGTTTGTTTTCATTGTTTTATGCTTCAGACAATAATTTTGGCTTCTTGGTGATCTTTAGTGCATACTGCCTTCACCATAGACACTTTTGATGATGAATTTCCAAACATAGAAAACCTGTGTAGGAAATCTTACTATTTTTGGAAAGTGGATTTCTGATGCTTGGTTTGTGATGGAACTCTTTTTTTATAGACTCATCTTGTCATCGTGATCATGTACTCGAATTTCACTTGATTTCACCCATCAGAATGCTTGGAAATAAAATTTAAAAATTTCACCTGGCAGTGGCTTCGGGCACGGAGCTGTCATGGCGGCCATTAATGGAGTTGCAAAATTTTAGGTTTGGTTTGTTCCTTTGATAATGATGAAATTAACTCCATTGTTTTAGGTTTTTATTTGGACTCCATGTGCAAGTTTTTAGCTTGATTCGGTTGTCAGATTGATGGGAAATCCAACAAACGTGAGTTAGGGCACACAATGGGATTTTTTATGAAACAAATTATTTAGGGTGTTATTTGACCTCCTGTTTGATGCATCTTGATTGTCTTGACAAATGAGGAATTCTACAAAATATGACATCTCGATCCATGTCAGAGATTGAGAGAAACGAGCATTTCTCTGTTTTTGACTACGAGGGTTTTCAGGTAAAATCTCTTCATTTTTCTTCATTTAGCTTCGTTCAAATCTAGATTTATTTGTGTTTTTGGTGTTTTCATGGTATAAGAGAATAAATGATCATGTTTTTGTAGAAAAAATGGAGTATGGAAATCTAGGGAAGATTCAACAACATTTCGGCAACGCGAGGAGAATGTGGGGGAAAGAACGGCATGAAAATGACAAAGTCTTGAATCTAGAGTTTGTTCATACAAGAAGAAAGCATATGGGTATGGGTGAATTTTTGTGTCTCTTATGTCCCTTTTATAAAGGAACAAAAGGAACATCGATTTTCAAATCATGCCAGGTTGCGACACTTGGTGATCATCTGTGGAGTGAGCGGAATGGCTCCGACTAGCTCCAGCTCTGGGGCCGAACCGCAATGCGAGAGGGTCCTATGGGTGATCAGAGGGATAAAAAGGATGGGCATATTTTCATGTCCCTCGTGTCCCTTTTTTAAAGGGATGAAAGGGACATCAAAATGCGCTAGGCTCCTGGAGCTGACACATGTCCACTTCAAAATTTGGCTAAGTACGAGAGCTTACCTTGAGGCCAACTTGCAACGATGATATCTTGAGCTCCTAGATGAGTTTTAAGGTGAAATTTTATATGAATTTTACTAAAATTTACTTATGAATCCAATGGTGGGGGTATCAACTATTTATTCCTCCATTTAATCCCTAAAAATATGATTTTTGTTCTAGATGCATGATTGAGCATGATAAAAATTGGATATAAACATATTTCTCCTAGGTTTTTTGAAAACTATGATTCACTCATACTTGTAGATATTTAAATTACATTTCCAACGATGTATTTTTAGCTCCTAACTCTTTATAGAACTCCTAAAATTGGTTCTCAAAGCTTAGGTGATTTTTTAACATTGTGTGTTGCCTAGGCTTGAGAACCCGTTTCGATGAACTTGCCCAAAACTTCCAAATCTTCCCTGAATATTCCAAAATATTTTCCTTGATGTTATTATACCTTGATTTCATCTCCATGTTTAATTTTTATCCTCTGTTCCTCTTTAGGGGGTGCATTAGTCTTGGGAAGGCCAGTGGTAGCCCTTCCCAAAACTACCCAAAATTGGCATTCTCCAAGAACTCCTAAAATCACCTAGGGGCTGAATTTTATTTCCTAAATCACCTAGGGATATTGTATGGACATCAAATCAAGGTCCATTAGACAGAATGAGGAAGGCTTGGTGCTAAGGATGGGTAGACCTAGGGTGTCTTGGAAAGGTAAAATTTGAAAAATTTGACACAGGGGTATCGTTGTCATGCTTGAAAATTGGAAATTTTCTTGTTGCACATTTGCATGACAACACCATCATAACAAGAGGTTTATCCTCAATCCAGTAATCCTACCAGAATTGAATTTTATTTCCTTTTCCAATGTTCCATTTGATGCCCTTACCCAAAATATCCTTAGAATCCACAAATGACCTCCAAAACATAGAGCCATTGGGAAGGTCATTCTGCCAAAAAAGGCCTCCATTCTACCGATATTACTTAGATACTTCTTTTTAATAATTTCAACCCATAACCCTTCTTCTTTAGTGATCCACCACCTAGCTTTAGAAATCAAGGCCTCATTCATTAGTTTGATATCCTTTAGACCCAATCCTCCACAACTTTTTGGTTTTGTAACTTTATTCCAAGCCACACGGGGAATTTAAAATTTTCCTTTGCACCTGCCCATAAAAATCATTTCTGGATCTTTTCTAGAGAGTCAATAATTTTTGCAAGCAATTTAAATAAAGACATAACATATATTGGAATTCCTTGGAGGGAACTTTGAAGAAGTTGGATCTTACCATCCTGTAAGAAGAGATCCTTTCCAAGTAGTTAACTTCCTGTTCACTCTTTCAATAAGAGGGTTCCAAATAGATAGATCAGATTCTTGTGGATGAGGGGCATTCCAAGGTAGGAATCTGAGAAATATTTTATTTTACATCCTAGATGTTTGCCAATCTGATCTGAAATTTCTCCTCCACATTAATAAAGAAGACAACACTTTTATGAAAGTTGACAAGCTTCCCAGAGACCATCTCATAGTCTTTTAGTGCCCTCCTATAGTTTGAATCCTCTTGGATATCATCTTTCCCTAAAAATAAATTATCATCCAAAAATTGATTACGAAAAATAGGAGTAAGAACATTATAATTTTTTATCTTTTGAATAAGATTTTGAGAGAGAGCTTGATTACATAGCCTACTCAAGGTTTCAACCACAATAATATAAATAAAAGGGGAGAGGGGGTCTCCCTGCCTCAAACCTTGACCAGCTTGGAAGAAACCCTCTGGCTTACCATTGACAATAATAGAAAAACTAGCAAGTGGAATACAAGTCATTACCATATTGATGAAATGTTCACAGAAGCCCAAATTACTTAGGATAGCTCATAGAAAGGACTAGGAAACTCTATCATAAGCTTTGTGCATATCTAATTTGACCAACATGGCAGATCTACCTGAATTCTCCACCAAATGAATGACCTCTTGAATAACAATGATACTATCAAGGATTTTCCTACCTAGAACGAAATCCCCTTGATTGGGAGATATGAACTTGGATAACACATTCCTGATCCTGTTGGAGAGAATTTTAGTGATCAATTTATAGCTAGTGTTGCATAAACTAATAGGTATGAAATCCTTAATATCCTTCACACTTATCATCTTGGGGATAAGAATAAGGAAAGTGTCATTAACTTGTTTTAGAATATTCCCACATTTAAAGAAATATTGAACCTTTTTCACTACATCCTCCTTAACAATTTCCTAGAAATGATGAAAGAACAAATCCAAAAACCCGTCAGTCCTAGTGATTTATCTCGTTCCATATCAAACAAATCAAATCTGATTTCTTCTTCCCTAGGTATGAGAGAAAGAGCTCTATTATCTTGATCCGAGATGACTTTTTGAAACACCACAAGGACTCTATTTGAGGTAGCAACCTTCGGATTAGGACTCGGAAGAAAAATATCCTTGAAATATTTTATCATTGTTTCATTAATTTCATTTTCATCCTTGGTTAGTTCTCCTTTAAGTTGCTTGATTTCTTGGATTCTAAGAAGATTAGCCTTAGTAGTAGCTATGAAGTGAAAGAACTGTGTGTTTTTATCACCCTCTTTTAGAAACTTGACCCTAGATTTTTGTCTCCAAAGTAAACTTATTTCTCAACAAGAATATCATGATATTGAATGAGTAAATTTTGTTCATGTTATTTAAGGGTAGGATTAAGACCATTCTCCTCCATTATTTCTTCCATAGTTCGCAAGTCTTTCACTATCATTCTTTTTCCTAGAAGATATTACCAAAAGTTTCCTTGTTCCATATCTTGAGCTTATTTTTAACATGCTTCAACCTATAAGTCAATATGAACATTAGAACTCCATGAACTTGTACCCCCCAGCATTCATTTATTCTATTATAAATATCTTGATGCCTCAACCAAATATTTTCAAACCTAAATGGTCTAGCTTTCTTGGGCAGGCCTATTCCCAACTTCAGAAGGATTGGGTTATGATCTGAGCCAATTTTGGGAATTGAGGTAAGCGAGTAGAGTTGATTTAACATACATTGGTGACTGATCAAAAATCTTTCCAATCTGATTTGGATGCGATCCTTCCCAATTCTTCTATTGGCCTAGGTATATTTGGATCCTCCAAGATCAAGGTCAAATAAACCATTCTTCATCAAAAACTTAGCTAAGTCCTCCATATTATCGTATAAGAAATAGTACCACCTTTTTTATCAGCCGGGGATAGTGGCATATTAAAGTCACCTCCAATGATCCATTCAACATATTTAAAGAGAAATCTGAACCTTGAAAGATCCTCCCATAAGCTCCTTCTCCCACCAGCTGTGTTTGGGGCATAAATGTTAGAAACAATCCAATTTTTTTAATTCAATCTTAGTGAAGAAAATAGCTACATGGTTTGGGGAGGAAACCATAAATTCTCCCTTTATAGTCACATGATTCTAAAGGCTTACAATACCCCCTAAATCCCTAACTGATTTTACCCCTTCCCAAAGCCCATATTTCCAAATCATCCTACGAACATCTTTAAATCTATCTAGACTCATCTTGGTTTCATGTATCAATAAAATGTTCGGTTTATGTTTTCTTCTTAAATCCTTCATAATTCTATGCTTACCAAGGTTGTTCAACCCTCTAATATTCCATGATAATACTATCATTTGTTCTTATAGGCTTTGGATAAAATCACTCCCAATGATTTTTGAACCCCTTATCCACCTCCTTCTTCGCTGATGTTTCCCCTTTTTCTTTGTTTGTCTTCCTTACTATAGACATTGAATCCTTACCTATATCTGACATGTTATTACTTCTTGTGCTTGGTTTGGATCTAGTAATCGGCATTTCGGTGATGAGATCACCTCTAGAGTATCTAGAACCACTTATCTCATTAACACCTCAAATGCATTCGAATTTATGATATCCTCTTTCCTTTGGCCAAAGGAGATTTGATTAATGGAAGAGTCCTCCTCAAGAGAGGGTTCCAGAGCCACCTTCAAAGCATACTCTCCATCGATTCCAGAGATGAACTCTATTTCTACCTTTTACTGGGACTAAAGAGGAAGTGCCTTCTCCAAGCCCCTTATCTTGCATCTCATTTTCCTACTCTTTCTTGTTGGGAGAAACTTTTCCTTTAGTCTCTGAGAGTATTGGAGAGGGCATTTTATCTTCTTTAGGAACCTCCTTCTCAGAGATATTTTTAGGGCCAACAACTTTTCCATTTTTCCCACCTTCCTCCACTCCTAAGATTCCTTTTTATTGACCCGTGGAGGATATTTGGAACTCGATTCCTTATCCTTTGAGAGATGAAAACCCCTGAAATCATGCCACACGGATCTACATTTGCTACATGCAAATGGGGAGGGTTCATATTCAAATCTTTGAATCTAATCACCAAACTTGGATAACACTTTGATGTTACCTTCCGAGTTTCCCCTTGTTTCATGTTAGCACAGAATATTGCATGAGTTAATCTAGTGCAAGCCCAGTAACCGGATCAATCGCTATAGGAGATCCCAAGATATTGGCTATTCCTATAAGGACTTCTAGTTCCCAAAAATCCAAGGGAAATATTGGGAGGTGAACCCAAATAGGGAGCTCGAGACCATTTTTTCAAATGGATTAAAAGTAGGTTCCCATTTATGGAAAACCACATGAGACTTTCCTATAAACTAAGGTCCCTCAAACATGATTTTTACTACATTCTCTTTGCTCGAAAAGGAAACCAAAAAATAACAATTAGCATATGTTATTACCTCTAAAGAACCATTTTTTCCCATCTTCACTTGGCCCACCAGTAAAACATATCAAT
Source organism: Taxus wallichiana var. yunnanensis (assembly GCA_018340775.1). Taxonomy (NCBI): domain Eukaryota; kingdom Viridiplantae; phylum Streptophyta; class Pinopsida; order Cupressales; family Taxaceae; genus Taxus; species Taxus wallichiana. The sequence continues at coordinate 279,163,894 of CM031244.1, forward strand.
GTTAGGACGGGTTCCCAAGCATTTCATAAATAGTGCATTTTTGATGGATGCTTTTTCTGTCTCGAAAGAACCACCAAAATCTTAAGAGAAAGACCACATTTTTCTTTTTATGGTTCCAAACCTTCCAAGGCTATTTTTTCCAACCTTTTCCCCACCATCTTCTCAACCCATGTGGTCTCCACTGAGGGACCATCCTTCCCATCCTTAATCGGCATGACCATGTGCTTTGAAGCACATATCCCGCTTTCCCATCATGATCTACAAAGTTAGTTGAAAGTTCCTGCTCCTCACCCAAATTTAAATTCATTTTCCTGTTCCTTGCTCCATTAATTTAAGGATTGAATATGTGGTGTAATTAGTAGTGGTGATAAAGAGATATTAGTTGAGGTTGTTGAATTCTGATGACGCCTCATTGTCCCATTTAAAGTGGATGTTTTTCCTTAGAATTTGATGAAAGGGTTGATAACAATTTGATAGTTGAGAGATAAAGTGATGGATAGATTGAATTTTCCCTTGAAGGCTATAGAGTTGTTTAATATTAGATAGAGGAGGAATTTTGATAATGGCCTTGACCTTAGTAGAGTCAACTTGAACTCCCTAATAGATAGTATGAATCCTAGGAGTTTTCCTATAAAAACTTTGAAGACACATGTAGTTGGGTTAAAATGAAGAAATAACTGTAGTAGACATGCAAATATCACATCGAGGACAACAAGATGGTATTTTTGGTGTTTATATTTTCCTAAGAGATCATCTATGTAGTCTTCTATGGTTTTGTGGATGAGGTTGTGAAAGATGTATGTCATAGCACATTGATAAGTAGCTCCTACATTTTTCAGGACAAAGGGCATTACTCTATGGAAAAAGGTTCCCCATGGGGTGATAAAGGTTGTCTTAAGTTGATCTTCTGTTGTGATGAGGATTTGACTATAACCAAAGAAACCATCTATAAGAGATAACATTTTGTGCCTTCTGTTAGATCGATGTTAGGTAAGGGAAATCATATTTTGGAAAAGTGAGGTTAAGTTCCCTAAGTCCATACATATGCTTAATTTCCCATTGGCTTTAGTGATGGGTACAATATTGGAAACCCATTAAGGATAATCGATAAGTAGTATTAAATTGGCTGAAATAGGACGTTGAAGTTCTTCTTTAACTAACAATACAATACAAAGATGCATCCTACGAAGATTTTAATTCACCACCTTATCATATGGGATGGTGGAGATATTGTGGATAATGATGTTAGGGTCTATACCAGGCATATTATTATAAGACCATGTGAAGGCTTGACTGTGATTGGATAAGAATGTGATGAATTCTTGGAGTTCATGCGGTCTAAAGCTTGGATGATTTTGACAATGTGTGGTTCTTGTGATGTGCCAATATTAACATCGATGGTAGATTCATTGAGAAATGTAGATGTGTCGGGGTAAGGTTTTTTGAAGATAGTGATCCTTAGCACCCATATAGGTTAATATAGCATCATCATCATGAAAATAGATAATGTGTATAGTGGGGAATCCTCTGCTATCATGCGAGGTAGTGTTAAGGTAAGAGATTAAGTATTTCCATTATCTTGGTAAGTTAATGGTAATAATGTGATATCGTTGATTAAAAAAGTCATAAGGGATGAATATGGTAGTTTAATTGTTAGAGGATAGGTCTGATAATGGTAATGGGTATGGTTGAGGTTCTGATGTTGGTGGTGATGGATTTAAGAAAGATGCTTTGAATCTGATGCCATGTTTTTCGTGAGGTTTTCTTAAGACTTCAAAGGGTAAATTGTGTGGACCTTGTTCATACCTACCAAGACCAAAACCTTTCCATGCATAACGGTGAAGGTAAGTTTGAGAAAATTGAGGCTTGTCTAGGAATGAAAAGTCTGATGAAAATATTTTATCATGTTGTTGAATGTCAAGAAGAGAGGAGAGTCGATCGATGCCTTCGTATACACAAGTTGTGTTTGAAGGAATGGGGGACAATATAATTAATGTTTCCCATGTTATGTTCATAGAGAGCTTCTTTGTCAGTTCTCCCATACATTTTAGGTGTAGGGAGTGTATTGAGAGTTAGTAATCAATATGAGACATAGTTAAGTAAACCTATATTTAATGAGAGTGTATTTTTTTATAGCAGAGTATAAATAAATTTGATTGATAATATGATATGCATTTATTACTGATTTTATTGATTACTATGAGATGAAAAATATGTTGAATGTCAAACATAGTATGATAAGGAAAACAATATAATGAAAACAACGTTAAGTTATTATTATACTTTACAAAATAAAATGGACTAATCATATTAATTGATGAACTTATGAGATTGAGGTCTATACTAATTAAGTAATGAATGGATCAACTCAATGAGACATAGTTAAGTAAACCTATATTTAATGAAAAACCCTACGTTGTGTTAGATCAAAAAGAGGAACAATGAAATATAGTAATGCGTTGAGTTACTATCATCCTCTTTCGAGAAACTAGTATCGTGTAACAATACATTGTAACCACCTGTAAAGATGAACTTATCCACTTTATCTTTCATAGATAACTAAAAGAGTAAACAAAGTGTAGATTCTATATCCCATCATTCTTTTTTATAGTATCCTACTCATTCTAGCTTTAGGTGGATACGATAAAGGTAGTGAGGAAGTAATGAAAAAATTCATTACGTGGTCACTATCTTTCCCATAAGGATCCTAAGATGGGACTGATAGGATTATTTCAATTAGTAGGGTGATTCATGGACCCTACTTCTTAAAAACTAAAACATAATTTCTTAAACAACAAAATAAGATCTAGATAATTGTGTAGAGATGGTTGTGTGGTGTAGAAATACAAGTTTCATTGACTTGTGTGTGGTCAAGAAACTAATCTTGCAAAACAACACTTGAATCTTTGGCTAAAGTAGTGTAACTAGTTGATTACATTATCTATTCACCATTCCCCGACATTTTGTGTCGATATCAAATAGAATACAACTATATTTTTCAGGTAGACACTTAGGAGTTGCACATAGTTCTCATAACTTGTTAAAGGTTTAACCAAAAATATACAAGTTATACACACTTGGTTAGAGTGATTTAAGGGAGATCGGGAAGATCTAGTTGAACCTTACAACTACACATGGTTATCATTTGTTATTAGATGGATTGTAAACATTTAATTATGTTGGATTCAATTTCTACAAGTTGAAATCATTGAAGCATTAATTTTACTTAAGGGGTTTGCTTTTTTTAAAATCTCCTTAATTTGGATGAATCATAACATGGGTGTTACATTTTGGTATCAGAGTTGAAGGTTTATCAATTCTTGGACTTAATATGTTCATAATGCTAACATGACATCTTATCCTCTTATTAACATGATACGATGGTTAGGATAAGGTTGAAAAATGAGGCTGAGAATACAATAGCGTAAAAGTTATATGAAATCCTAGAAATCCTTTAGGACACCTGAAACTAGGAAGATTCCCTGGAGCAACAAGTTATGGGTGAGAATGAATAGGAAGAACCTAAGGTACAACAACCCATATACCAAACATGGAATAATAACTAGAACAACCTATGCTATAAATTAGCAAGGAAATAAAAGATATCTCTTGACGGTTGAACTACTAAGGGATATCAAGTGGATCAACCCACTCAAGTTTGATGGAACAACCTTGGGGGATGGAACTGAGAACTAGCTGAGTGAGATGGAAAATAATTTTGAAATAAGGAGTTTCAAGTATAAACCAAAGAAATTTGGGGTGCTTTCTAGCTCTCCAATGAGGCATCCTCTTGGTGGGATAACCGAAAGATGGAGTTAGGAGTTGATACTACTAACATCACATGGGAACAATTCAAATTTTACTTTCATCAACACTAGTTGCTTCAGCTTGTACTACGACCGAGAAAATGTTTGAACCTAACACAAGGTAAAATGAGTGTGGTTGAATACTAGGAACATTTCACCAAGCTACTGAAATATGTACCATAGTACCAAAAAGATGAAAAATTTAGAATTCGTAAGTTTATCATGGGGCTGAACCCAAATATAGGAGGATAAGTAGATGTGCATGGACCATCTACTATGGAAGCAGTGTTTGAAAAATCCATTAGGCAAGAATAGAAAATGCAAGCAATTTCTACTCATAGAGAAGAAAAGTGTAAGAAGAGTGTCATCTCACCTGCACCATTAGCTCCTAGAAAATGTGGTGGAAAAAGGAAGGCAACAAAATGAAGACTTCTAGAAATAATACAACTAAAATTGCCACAAATACAAGGAGAAATGGGTATAAAAGTGCTACAACTAATGATTTTTTAAAAAAGAAAGGGCCTATAGTTGGATGTTTTAAATGTGGTGGTGACCACTATGTTAATAGTTGTCCCCAAAGGAATTAGGGGAACAATTAACAACAAAAGATTCATGCTATAGTGGATAACCTCCAAGATGAGAAACAAGATACACCTATTAAAGTGCCAAGTAAGTTATACAGACTTCATGTTACTATTTTATTTGACACCAGTGCAACCGAGTGCTTTATTTCTAGTAAGTTAGATGGAAAATTATCTAAGAAAGCTGGATATATGGAAAATACATGGACTATATAATATGGGAATGATGTTATTCATATGGTAGACCAATGTCTATTTGACGTAACATTGGAATTACCTATTTTTACCACTAAAATTGACCTATACGTAACTCCCTTAGGGTCTTATGACATTATTATAGGATTAAACCAGCTATCTAAACACAAGGAAATAGTAAATTGTTTCAAAATGAATAGAATGTCTAGATGACATGTAGAAAACAACTAGCATTCAAGGCATAAAAAGAGGTTTCAAGTTAGACAAATTTCTACCATACAACTTAAGAAAGCTAAAAATAAAGGTTATATGATGTATGTAATAATTTATTTTGATTTTAGTGAGGAAGGTAAGACTTCCTTGGAGGATTATCCACTATTACAAAAATACAAGGATTTCTCTCGGAGGAATTAAGTGAACTTCCTCCTAAACGTGAGTTTGACTTTACCATTGACATCAAACCTAGAACTAAATCGATATCAAAAGCACCATACATATGACAAAAAAATTAGTTAAACTAAAAGCACAACTTCAGGAAATTTTTCCTAAAGGACTGTTCGACCGAGTGTGTCTCTCCTAATGGAGCACTAATAATTTTCATTAAGAAGAAGGATGGAATGTTAAGACTATGCATTGATTATCACATGCTTAACAAGGAAACAATAAAGAATAGGTATCATTTGTCAAGGATTGATGACCTTTTCAATCAGATGAGAGATGCATATGTTTATTCAAAGATTAATTTATGATCTGGTTATCATCAACTAAGGATAAAGGATGAAGACATTCATAAAACAACATTTAGAACAAGATATGGGCATTATGAGTTTACTATTTTACCTTTTGGATTCACTAATGCACCAAATCAGTTGATGAATCTTATGAATACTATTTTTCAATAATACTTAGATAAATTCGTGCTAGTTTTTCATGATGATATTTTTTTAATTCTAAGAACATAGAAGAACAAAATGAACACTTGAGAATAGTGTTAGATGTGCTTTAAAAAAGAAAACTTTATGGTAAGATTTCAAAATGTTATTTTTATCATAATGAAGTGTAGTACCTTGGGCACATCATAAAAAGGATGAGATCTCAATTGACCCATTAAAAATCAAATCCATTACTTGAGTGGCTAGCACCTAAGAACATACATGAAGTAAGAATCTTTATGGGGTTGGTTGGTTACTACTTTGAAAAAATCATAATAGATTTCTCAAGAGTGGCTGGACCAATAACTTATTTGCAAGAAAAAGGACAAAAAATTTGTGTGGACTAATAAGTGTGAAAATGCATTTAATCTGTTGAAAGAAAAACTTACAATAACACTTGTTATGAAGTAACTGGATCCCAATGGAAGCTTTGCCATGGTAATTGATGCCTTAGGTGAAGGTTTGGGTGGAATAATTCTGTAAAATGATCATATAATTGCTTATGAGAGTAGAAAATTAAAGGTGCACGAGCCAAACTATGCTCCACATAACTTAGAACTTGGTGCCATAGTTCATGCCTTAAACAATTAGAGGCATTACCTGCTAGGAAATCCATTTGAACTAAAAACAAACCATTTGGGGCTGAAATATATCTTTACGCATACTAATTTGAATGTAAGGTAGCATAAGTAGCTGGAGTTTCGTCCCAATACGTGTCATGCCTATAGTTTCAACACCAAAATACAACAATAAAATTACCAAAATATTTTTTTTTGTCTTTCATTGCTCATTACACGAAAGCACTTGGGCTGAAATAGAGTAACCCAACATCACATTAGACACATATACAAGAATGGACCCATATAGACAACATTATAACAAAATATGCACATCAATGCCACACTTTTCCAAATGAACAAATACAAACAATGACCCAACCATACAAAAAAACCAAGGATAGGAACATTCCACAACACATCATTACCATGGTTACATCTTAGTTACAATTAAAATTCCAAGAGTATTTATCACGCGAGCATAAATTACCATTCTCAACCTACATATTCTTAATTCCATTCAAGATTTGACTTATAAAAGCACAGTTAGTTTGGCTATTTCTCCCTCACAATAATTTCCATTACTCAATAGTTATTTGCCACATTTCAAATGCATACAAAACATATTATGCTCATTCTTATGCTAAGGTTTTGTTTCTTAAATATGTTTATTTGATGTTTAAATTATACCCTCATTATGCAAGGGAAACTAACGTGAAGTCAAGAGGAAGAAATCTTACGATTTAAAAGAGATTTATGTTCAAGTTATCTCTTCTTATAAAATTCCCTCCATTAGGGTACCTTTATTTTCTTGTTATAGTTGTTATAGTTCAAGAGCTGGTTTAAGTCAATTCAAAATTAACATCATGAATATATATATATATATATATATATATATATATATATATATATATATATATATATATATATAATATTTTATGCTTTTTTAAATAACATAAGAATGCCTAATTAAGTTATAAGGATTTCAATTATAAGCTTATTCCTAATCAATATCTCATATAATCTTGTACTCATTACACTTACATAGTTAATTTGTCTCAATGTTGGCATCATTTTAGAACAATTGTAAATCATATAACACTTACTTTACACTTAGGCATTTGAGCCTACAAGGAGTGTGACCTCGCACAAGATAACTCATTTCATTTCTCTTAGACACTCAAGTATTAAATTCATATTACATGCAAGACATCCAATAAAATTTTATGCATTTCAAATTCCTTCCAAGGAACTATTTCAATTGTTGGGTAAATATGCATCAAAGTTTCTTTCACCAATAACCTTAAGAAAGGTCCCACGATCTATTAACTTCAAAATCATTCCAGGGGGGAGAAACTACACCATACTAGAAGACAATACAAGAGAGTTAAAAAACATTAGCTTTCAAAACCTTTGATAAAATTGAGGTAATTTGTGACTACTCACCAAGGGAACACTTTTATCTAAGAGGGAAAAAGGGTTCAAATGCAAGAGTTTAATGCGTAGTTAAATTGACACGTAGCCTCCACTCACGTCATTTAGATCTCACAACGAGATCAGTCATATATAATACCACCAACTATCTTTACAAGGCTTTGGCCACCCATTAGGGTACCAAGGGAAATTATGCACATGAGGATTAAACTTATACATGATATGATCACACCTACAACACCTAGAAATGTTTGTCTCACTCACCCAAATATGATAGGGTTCACATAGAATAGTCACCGCCTCACAAAATACTTAAGGGAATGGTATTTTCTAATACTTGTCTTAGGTGTAGGACAAGAAGACAAATTGGGAGGATTAAAGCATTTCTTAGGACATTATGGTGTTGCAAAATTGGACGTGGATTGCTTGAGAGGGAGGGTACGACCAAGGTTAAATACTCGCTTCATTGCAATGGTGTAAATAAGATAATTTTTCTACCAAACATTATGAGTTTATGAATGAACCAAAATAATTACCTAGCAAGTGATGGTTTCAAATATCTAAACCATAAGTACCACATTTAAATCCAAATAGTCATGAAACCCATGAAGTAAATGGTACACCCTTTTTTTCCAATTTACATTGTCAACTATATGCTTTATTAATCAAATTAACATGGTTTCTACATAGTTGGTCCTATATTCATTAGGTGTCACTCCTACTGGTGTTGAAAAGTTAGTTTAAAACAAAGAAGATTCAAACCACGTAGTTTTTCCATGTACAATGTTTAATACATAGGAATTTAAGAAAAACAACATTTTCAACACAAATTTAAATAATGCATTCTCTTTAATTCACTTTCATTTAACATTTGAAATCTATGTCAATGTACAATATTTCAATATCATCTCACTAATTACAACATATCACACTCTTAATCCTTCTTGTCTGGAGTACCTATAACCAATGCAAGGTCAATCCTAGGATTGGTATGGAAAACCCTTACACTCAAGCACAAAACAACACATTCATCATTTCAAGTAATTCAAAACAAAGTATCTAGAAAGAGCTATAGATATAGGGGAATGAGAACGAGAGATAATTTCCTCACACATTCACACTTCCACATTCATTTACACTTTTCCTTTTTGATTCAAGAGAGAGAGTAGGGAAGAGAGAGAAAACTAGAAGACATTTTTTTTTCTATTCACAATATCATAACTATTTTACATTTCGTATCCATTTTCATTTTATTTCAAACCCATCTACATTTTCAAACCATTTACGTTTTCAAGATCAACCAAAATTTCATAGTTATTTCTAGAGAGAGAAGAGGGAGGAGAGAGAAAACATTATAAATTACAAAATCCATTCATAAAAGTAATTTTATTAAATAATACTCTACAAAACACTATAAATATATGAAAAGGGTTCATGAGTATTAACAAGTCCAATGGGATCCTTAGAAGGAATTTCTAGCTCAAGTTGTGAGTTTGCAAAAATTGGCCAAAACAACTAAAGTGCTTACAATCTGGTCCCAAAAACACTCATTTTAAGTTCAAACATAAATTTCATCAATTCCTACTTACTACCCTATATGCAAATAATTCATCAGATTCAATGAAATTTGATTACAACAAACAAGGCTCAAATTAGAAAGGTGAATTTGGGACCAATTATCATAAACTCGTCAAACACTATTGTTGTATACCAATCGGTGGGCCCCAAAACCCTCCTAAAAACCTAACTTACAAAATAATTTTCATGAAATTCAGAGTTGGTTTCAATTCTCACATTGGATGTCTAGAGGTAGGTAGGGGTAGTTTTCAATTTCTCCAAATTGATACAACAACCATAAGCCAAAACCGATCACATTTTTTTAAAATGGGAGTGACACCCCAAGTGACCAAATGCTAAATAGGATTCAAAAATTGTCTCTCCAAGGTGTCAAATTAACTTTTTCAGTTATATTTATGGTCTTCATGGTTTCTTGAACTAATAGGAATCATTCTAGAGGTGTCAATCGGTAAAACAATTTTCTTTAACGCACCATGTGCGCGGTGTACAAGATCACATTTTTTTGAAGTTTTCAAACAAAGGTAGAGTATTATTTTTCATTATAGTTTCACCCTATATTGTTCTAAAGAAATTAATACCCAAACATGAAACAATAAAATGTGAAATTTTAATGCAATAGGTAGGGAAATCCATACCAGTTTTCGACGCTTAGTAGAGGCATTTTCTTGGGTATTTTCTCACGGAATTTGAACAGAAAATCACATTTGTTTGAGAGTTTCCAACACCTTTTCCACAAATCCATTTTTTCATAACCAACAATCATGGCATTCCATGAAAGTACATTTTTAACACATTATATCAAATAGTTTATGACTTACCTATGCTTCTTTGTTTTACATACATGTCTTACAAGGCATACAAGTCTACAAAATATGGAAAAATATGTTGATCAAAACTTTGATTTTGGCACAAAATCGGAGGTAGCTAGTAAGGGATGTGACATGGGGTATATCACTTGTCATTTGCTAACTTGACAACTCCCAAGGTTGTCTCAACAAGCTCAAATATCACAACATTGTGTACAACCATAAGGAGAATGCTTTGCCAAAGGGAATTTTTCTACCGCAAATAATTACTTTTTGTTTGGAACTTCAAAGCTCTTTCAATGAACCCATCCTCTCGCATATACCATAATAATTTCATTCCAGGATGCCACATTTATTTCAAGCATTTTTCAAATAGTTCACATGCCAACTGCATGCTTCCACATTTTCCATACATAATTACCATTGCACTTGCAACTCTAACATATGAAAAAGAATCATGCCACAAGTCTTGGTGGATATTCAAACCTTGTTTAAAATATCCTATATTTTCACAAGATGGAAGTACGCTGCTGCTACGGTGCGTTTATTTGGTTGGGTAGTTGTTTGTTAAATACAATAAGAATGAAACTTATTGTTTCACCTGTTTCTTAGATTGTTTCTTTGAAGTGTTGATGAAACAAATAGGGTAACAGGCGTAGGAGGAATACCTGTTCAAATGTTGGTTGATGGGTTGTTGCACACGTATGACTTCTGAATCCACAACTGATCGTGAGAGCTTCCTTTTGGCTAGGAGGAACTACCTGTAATGCAAAGCAAGACCACCAGAAGGAATTAAACAATATGGGCAAGTGAATTGCCTAGCATATGCTAGATCCAAGAAGTGTGATACTTCCTAGATGGTTGTCAGTCCACTATTTTAAACAATTTAATGTTGTAAACAAAGTAAATCCTATTGTAATTTGAAATGATTTAGGTATCTCACTTAAAACACAATAAGAAATAGATCTAATCTAATAGGCTAAGCTAGAATAGAATCCAAAGGTCAAATGATTGGTTCTGGGTTCTACAAGTTTGATAGAGGTCTCGAGTAGATCACAGGTGGATGAGGGTGAGATGAAATTAAGTGGGTAGGTCTCTGTTTTGGGCTATGTGGGAAAATACAAAGACCGATGTCGGTCAGGGGTAACCGACGGTGGTCAGGTGTGACCGGTGCTGGTTACTGTGAAATCTAGAAATGTCACAGAATAAGCTTTAGGTCTCCTTTGTGATTACACAAAGGACTTTGGTTAGTCGGGACGAGGTATTGGGTGACTGGGTAGGCTTTGGTGAGGTTTTAATGGGAATATGGAGGTGGAAGTGTTGGAGAAGGTCAATAGGTGGCTAGGTAAACAATAGATGATAAAATGAAATAAACCAGAAAAGTATGATGTTATACTTACTTGGATTCCGGTCCTGAATGCCTGTGAGTGAGGGATGGAGGTGTTGATGAGAGGCTTGAAGGCTGCAAGTGATCACTAGTTGAAGGAAAGCTTCTACATGGGCTGCATGTGCATTCCTCTTTGCTTGGTTAGATCAGATCATGGCTGTGCTGTAAAAATATGTTTGATCTCCTTCCTTGCATGTGTGGTCTCATTGGAATTCACTCTCTGAAGATGTGTTATCTCTCTGAGATGTGATAATGCTCACCAACCTTTTTGCTTCCAACTTCCAACCTTGAGAATAAGGTTGTTTTGGGGTTAAAAGGGTAACCAACAATGGTTTCGACTTAACCAATGACGACGATTAGGGTAACCGACATCGGTCAAGGTGGGATTTCCTAGGTTTACTAAACTAGGGAGATCCTCTTGATTTCCTTGGATCTCATGTCGTTAACCCATGGATTAGACTGGGAGCTTCTTGTGAGCATGCGGGAATGTGGTTAGAGGGAATGTAGGCATTGATTTTTAGGGTTTGGGTAAGACTCAGTTAGTTATGACAACTTACTAAGAATAGGTCTTAGGTTGAGTTGGCTTGGTGAGGTGTCTAAGTGAACTGCATGTGTGGATATTATTTAAATAAGATATTTAAATAATAAATACAGTGAGGATAATGCATTAATTTAATTAAATTAATATTAGTGGCATGAAGGGGGTTGTGGCTAGGTGAATGTGATGAAGGGTGCTTATTTGTCGAGGGACCAAAGGGAGTGTGACCTAATTTTAGTGTTTACACTTACGTAGACAAGGGATTTTCCTTCCCCATTTGCTTTTATATCTAACATAGAACTTGTAACTACTATAACAGAAAAAGGAAATAAAATCCTCCTAAATACTTCACAAACATTTCAGACTGCTCCACACTCCATTATTAGTGCATGCATAAAGGTGTTGGTAAAGGTGAACTGATTAAGTAGACACATATTGGTTGCATTTTGTGAAACAACAATAATGCCTCATAAGGATACCCATACTTTGTTCCAAAGTTCTTGTTGGAGCTCAAAATTTCACCCGTCCTAGATCAGGATGAATTGGGGTTTTGAGGCAACATGGGATTGTCTCCAAGTTGTGGGACCTTGCGCGCTTGAGACAGACCTCCGAGAAGGCCGGTTCCTATACCTATTTCTACTACTACAACTACTTCTAGAATTGAAATGCATCTATCTATCACTACTTTAGAATTCCAAGGGACCAGGGTTAGGAGGATATGCATGAAAAAGGAGAAAAATAAGCTAAAGGAGGTAATAACACCAGAAAGAAGGGGGATGAACACAGTTATATTTAACCAAAGATGAAGGATAATATGCATAGAGAGGATAGACACACGTATCATAGCATAAAACAAACTCACACACTTATTTTCATGGGACACAATCAAAAAGAAACTTACAAGGGACATGAGAAGAAATAAACAAGCAATGCAAAAGAAAGGTAGGAAAAATCAATAAAATGAGCCAAGGTAGAGAATAGACATAAAACCAAACTTCTATTGCTTCAAAGAAACATACATTCAATTAAAATGGCGGATGAGGCGGATATCCACATGCAAAAACGATATCTAAATGCATATAACTTAAAATGCTAAAGAGTAGAGATCTTAGCAAATTAAAGGGGTCCAACAATAACAACCTTTACAATGGGCATAGCTCTTAGATTTATAGAAGAATGAGAGAAGAAGAGGGAAACTCAAATTTGAAATGTAACCACCAACAAAAAGCATTGAATGCCTACAAATCCACCTACAAAACTGACATATGTGCCTCCCCATGTCTATTTTTATTTTTAGGAGAATGAAGGAGGGAAAACTAGATCAAATATGGGTGGTTGGGTCGATTAGAGCTATGAATTAATGGATGGAACACATTTCCTTACTTCCCACCTACCAAATCCCACCAAAATCTGATTTTTAATGATTTAGAGTGTAGCCCATGTTATTAGCTTTCCAAAAAGACCAAGAGTACATGAATATGAGTTACAAACAAAAAAATATGTTAATCTAAAGGTTACAGTGTAGATTGGAAACACAATGACACGTGATGCACACTGCGAGTGGATGAATGATCAACCAATTGTTCATTTGTTTTATCATTTTTGCCATGTGTCATGCACTTTGGTTTATTACAAGGATTCGGCAACCACTGGTGCACTTTGACAAAGTTACGTGTAACACTCAAGTATGATAGGTTGTTGCAGTAGCATAGTAATTGGCGTAGAAGAATGTGTAAGGAGCATGTGGAAGAAAAAGGTGTAAGAAAGGGAAAGAAAAGATAAGGCACAAAGGTGACACATGTGGAGGGGAAGGGTGCATAGTTGTAAGAGACAAACATGCAAGTAGGGCGCAAGTATTCAATTGAGGAATGCACAACACCAAGAGAGGAAGGGGCATGGGGAAATGTGTAAGGGAATTAGCCATATTTTGAATGAAGGTTAGAGAGTATGCACACAAGGTGTGCAAACTATTACAAATAACATTGGTGCATAAGGAATTCATGCGAGGGAAATGGAAGAAGATAGAGGAATGAAGAAGAAAAGTGGAAGGCACATGAGAGGAGAAGAGTGCACAAGGGAACGTGAGGAATTGCAACCAGGAAATTATGCCAAGGGGGAAACCAAAGTTCACATAACCTACAATATTTGAACCTCAGAGCTAGAATGTGGATGTAAGTTGTCAAAATAACTAGGAGAGTTATTTTGGAAAACAGTTTGGTGAATTTCATGGCCATCTTCCTGCTAGATGAAAGAGATAAGTAGCCTTAAATTATCCATTGAGTATGGAGTCATTTTGAACATATGAACTTCTGATCGGTAACTTGAAGAACTACCCCTGAAGTCACTTGAAGCACTATCTCGAATCGGTGAAAACTATTGGAATATTTTTTTAACCGAACTAAATCTTAGAAGAAACAAAAGAGCGCGTGTAAGGAACATGCAAGAGGAAATAACTATGTACAAAAAAACACTGCATACGTAGCATACTTGGAGGAATTGAAACTAATCTAATATTGAAATAAAGCAGAAAACTCAATGGAAGTGCTTAAGATAAATCCCATTGATTGGGATTGGTAGCACACCTCCATCAAGGTGAGACAACTCAAAAGAGTTATCCTTCTTGTAAGAATTGATAGTATATGGGTCATTCCAAAGTGCATCAAACTTTGAATGGCATCCTGGTTTGGCTTTATCAACATACCGTTTTAGAACTAAGTTTCCAACTTTGCAAGCTCAAGGCCTAGACTTTCTATCAAACCACTTATTTTTTGATTGTTGATGTTATTATAGCTTGATCATGATAGAGTTTCTCAATTCTTGAAGTTCAACCATCTTTTCCATTCTAATTTCTCTTTGATTCATGCCCTCAAATTCTAGTTTTTAGGCAAGCTCTAATGAAGACAATTCAAGATATGAAGTAAGTCTAGCTTCCTTACCATAAACAAGCTTGTTAAGTGAAGTGCCTATTTCCTTATTCATCGTGATTTTTTCTACCCAGAGTGCGTGTGATACCTTTGTGTGCCATTTTCTCTGGTTGATATTCATTTTGTGTTTCATGATTCTGATTAGGTTCTTGTTAGTTGACTCACAATCCATTACCTTGAGGATAATAATTAGAAGAAGTCTTCAAATAGATACCAAGACTAAGAGCCCAATCAAAAATTTTGGTACCAAGGAAGGATTTTGCATTATCAGAGATAATGGTTTGAGGAATACCAAACCTTGTTACAATGCCTTTGAGAAATTCAAGGATGATTGAATCAGTTGATTCCTTGAGCATAACAACTTCTGTCCATCTGGTGAAGTAGTCTATAGCTATCAACACCCATTTGTTCCCAATGCTCGAGGAAGGGTTGATCATGCCTATGAAGTCAAGACCCCATTACACAAAATTTTGATCTACTTGGATTAGTTAGAGGGGAAGTGCTTCTAATTTATTCTTTCCTACAAATAAAGTGCATTCTTTTCATTTCATGACCCACTTGTGTGTGTCCACGAACAAGGTAGGCCAAAAGTATCATGCCTTGATGATCTTCATCATTGTTTCTTTGGAAAAGAAGTGTCCACCAAAGAATCCATCATGAAATTTTGCTAACACTTTGTCAACTTGTGCACCATCAATACATCTTAGTAGCATGCCATCAATGTTTCTTTTGAAGAGAATACCATCAATTAGTGCATATGGAATAAACTGCATCCTCATATGTCGTCTTTTTAATTTTTTTCAAATGAATATGGTATGTGCCACCAAAAATGAATGTGATCACATCCTTCATGCAAGTGTGCACACTAGGGATCTTCATTCTACACAGTTTCAACATGTGGGAGATCTTCATCTATAATTAATGAAGTCTCAGGTTCAGAATGCACATCCTCTATAAGTTGTTTATAGAGTTTTTTTCTCCTAATCAACTTAGTGGATTTGATATTCACATCATACTCCATGATTTTGGTTACCCATCTTTCTCTCTTCTCACTAATTTCTACTCCCATGATGAAGTCCCTTACACCTGAGTGTGAAACTAACACCTTGATATGATTTGTGGCGAGCATAATTTTGAACTTCTTTAGCAGTGCACATGATGGCAAAGACATGTTTCTCATGTGATTATATTTTAACTCATAATCCTTTAGTGTTCGATCAAGAAAGCCACTGGCTACTTTAGGCCCTGCTCATTGTTTTATGTCAAGACAACAACAACACTCACATTAGCTCCATAAGGATAAAGGATGAAATCCTTTGAGTAATCCGGATTAATGAGTGTTCGCGTGCAAGTAATTTCTTGCTTGAGTTTTTTTAAGCTCACTTTTCCTTTTGTTTTCCACTTAAAAACTCTGTCCTTCTTGAGCATGAGGGTGATTGGCCTTACTAGTCTTTCAAATTTGGGAATGAATCTCCTAACAATTTTTTTTTCCTAGGAAATACTACAAGGCTTTTTTGTATGTTGGTAAAGAGAGGGATAGGATGGAAAAAACAAACTCAAGATCAATGGCAATGCCTTCCTTTGAGACCACATAGCCCAAAAATCTATCTTGCGCAACAAAAAAAAGTTACATTTATTGGGGTTAAGAGACACCCCAAATTCTCTACATATATCAAATACTTTCTCTAGATGTGCCATATGATCTGTGCTCTACTTTGAGAAGATAATTATTTCATCCAAGTAAACTAGGATGAACTCATTTATATAACCTTTAAAGAAATGTCCATGGCTCGTTGGAATGTTGCACTGCATTTGACAATCCAAAGGGCATCTTTTGATATGCATATGTTACCCATTTGGTTGTAAATGTTGTTTTGAATTGATCATCTTCCTTGACCATGATCTAATTGAAGCCATAATACCCATCCAACATGGAAAATCTATGCGCGTTAGCCACCACATCTGCAAAAATCTACTCCATATAAGGTAGAGGATAGTGATCCTTCAAGGATGCCTTATTCAAATCTCTGAAATCAACACGAGTTTGACTTGACCATTATTTTTTCACATTGGAACAATATTTGCGACCCAAGTAGAGTATTTGATGGGGAATATTATCTTCGCCTGAAAGAGTTTAGATAACTCTTTCCTCATTAGGGGCTCTATATTGATTGATGGGCCTTTGAGTTTGTCTAATGGGCTTGATATTAGAATCATGGTCAATGGAGTGTTGAGCAACACTTGTATCAAATCATTTGATGTCTTCATATTCCCATGAGAAGACAACATTGTATTTATGACAGAGTGAAATGAAGGCATGTTTGTCATCATGTGCGTAATATTTGCTAAGAAGCAACTCTTTGTTGCGCTTATAAGTGATCTGGGTGCGGTATTATTACGCTCCGCGCATATTATTTTCTTCACATTTGAACTCATCATCAGTCTGAACATTTTCTCCAAGGTGATCGACCTTTAGGAAACTTAATTGTCTTTAGCTAGATCACTTGGTCACCATAGTTATTATGCAAGTGAACTTGCATACTTGAAGAGAAATCAACTTCATTTTAAATGAATTGGACAATTTGCACGTCAACGTCAAACACTTGCCAACTGATGTCATTATCTAGAATACATGGCCTGATCACCATCTTGATGTGTTATGTGCTATCTCGATGAAATCCTCAATGGGTGAGAATTACGAACCAAACACAAACATCTAATTTACTTCTTTGTTCAGCTTTCTTAGTACCACCTAAAGATTTAGAGCATCAAATCCCTCTAAGAGGTCCCAAACTATATATTTATAATATTTGAGGAGATAATTCTTTATTGCACACTTGTTTGTGACTTTGTAAACAAACAAATTTGTATCTCTAGAGATCTGCAATGCCTTGATATTTTTCTTTTCAACAATGAGAATACCATACACCAACACTTAATATTCAGCTACATTATTGGAGCATTCAAATTACATCATGTGCGTGAAGAATAAATTATCATCCTTGGGAGAAATGAGAACAAAACCTACGCCAATACCATTTCTGCTTCTGGAGCCATCAAAATACATCTACCAATGTCTAGAAGAATTATCATTTCATTCTAGCTTGAGTGCAAAGCAAGCAACACATCTTCTTCCTTAAGGATGCAATAAGTACCAAGACCAATTTCAAATGCTTCAATAGCTTCAGCATAAGGATAAAATTTGTGGCACCTCTCTACCCTCTCATCTAGCAATAGATCAGGTATAGGAGGGTAAATAGGTTTCTCTATTGTAACTGAATCATGTACTTGGGTCTTCTTGGATTAGGAAATTAGCTTAGACAGGTGATGGGTCATATGAATCAACATGATAAGAAAATATGGGCTCAACTTGTATGGTAAACTAGGTACCATACCTTGTTCTAAGTAACATATGATACCAATCATAATACAAGTACCCACCCACTTTGGAACTAATATCCCTTGATAGGAAATGGGCAAACAATGGAGGTAGGTCAATGATTGACACATCTTGAGTTATAGTTAGGCTTGGACATGAATGAAGGGTTAACTCAATATTTTTCATGACTCCTAGAGTAGTGATAGCTAAGCCATCAAGTTATAAGACTCCTTTAGACATGGGGGTGTACTCAAGACCTAAGACATTAGTAATTTTCTTTGGCATAACAGAAGTACTAGCCCCTGAATCAATCATACAATTGTGAACAAGATGTTTTCCCACTATCAAAGACATATAGAAAGGTGGGGTTTTAACAACTTTTCTTACTTGATTCTCCTCTACTTGACATATATTGATGGAAGCTTGGGGGATTTGGATAATTATATCAGGGCATGAAAGCTATGCTAGGGGCTTCATGTAACATATCACGCTGAGATGGAATGGCCAGGGCATCCCACATTGTGACATTCAAATTTTTCTTCTTCATCTGGTCCATAATGTTGAATGGAAGGCCCAAAGATTTGTGTATTTGAGGCACACAATCTCTTTTCTTGATTGTTTAGGCATGATAATAGAAGCTTTGGGCTATGCAGAGGCTTGACCTCCTAAAGGAAGTGCACGTGCCACTTCGGTTGGAGAATTGTAAGGAAATTCGTGCGTAGACAAGTGTGCACCAAAACCGTTGGGTGCCTTAGCATCCTTTGATGCTTGAAGATTATTTGGATCTCTTTTCCTTTAAGGATCAATCTATATGACATGAACAGAAGATTACATGCTAGACTCCAACATTCTCCTCTTATATCTTGTATTATCAAAGAACCTAGGCACGCAACCTACTTGGAGTATCTCGCAACTTGATTGATCACATAGAATTCTTCAGCACCAAAAAACATAAGATTAGCCTTGGGAATAACTTCTAGCACTTCTTAATTTTCAGATTCATGTGCCTTGGTGGAAGGCTCACAATTTGAAGCAGCTTGAATCATGTAAAACTACGCGCTCAAGGAATTGCTTTGTAGATATACTAGCTATGAGGAATGTTATAAGGAAAAAACCACCCCGACTCTTGAGCCATATTTTTGGATTGGAACAAATTCTTGACTTGAATTGGGCATTGGGAGAGGCTACACGAGAGGAACTACTTACAATGAGAGGTTCCCATTAGCATGCAATCTATCATTCGGTTAGTTCGACCATATCTTTACTTTTGATATTGATTTATAAAGGGTTGATGGCCTTGGTTATACCCTTGATTATAATTATTTTTGAAGGCTTGCGCCGATACTTTTCTAAAGATATGACCTTATTGGAAAAGTTTCTAATCAGGGCCTTCATTTCATCATCCTCCTTTTGTTGTACGAGAGGGTAATATGTGGAAGCTACATGTTGAGTGCTCTGCTTTCGGGAATAGGGGCAATAGATGGGTGGGAACTTGAGGCATTTTAGGAAACAAAGGAATGGGTGGTTTATGAGCTAAATTTATTACTTGAATTAGATAGTTCTCAGCCCTAATAGCTAATGCATAGGCCCCAAGAAGTGTTTCACCCCCATGGATTGGATCATGATAGTAATATCATAATTTAAAGCCCTTAAAAATTAAAGGAAAACACCTTCTAGAGTTGGTCTTACCAGGGTTGGAATCCTCTCCCATGTTTTCTAAAATATGAAGTTAAAGTCTTCCATGAGCTCATTGGGAGCTCTCTTGATGGTTTTCAACTGTTTAAGCAAGGAGAGATTATCTACCTTCTCTCCAAACTGATTGCAAAGGGCTTCCCCAACTGATTCCAATTTTGAATTGACCTTGTTGTTAGACTCTGAACCATTGCAAAGATCTCCCTTTGAATGAAGAGGCTAATAGTCTAACAACCACATCTTGTTCAATGATTTGGTGGATGACATAGACATTAGAAATGTCTTGTATGTGGTCAGCTGGAGTAGTATGGTTTTCCCAGAGAAGAAAGGGATACTTTTAAGTGTAGATGTTGGAATAGGATTTTGGGAATTAAGAGTAAGAGGACTACTACCAATGAAATTGACAAATCCTTGATTTGTTTGTTGTCTTTAACATACGGGGAAAATTTTAGTGGAAAATTTTTGAAAACTCGTGAATATTTGGGATTTTGGAAATGGTGAATTTTCAGGAGTCACTTCCACCTAGTTCTCCTAAAATTTTGGTTGACAAGTCATTTGTATGGGTAATTTCACCTACTATTTATATGTAAAAATTAACTTATGCATGTATTCACTGAGGTATAATACATAGCCTGGGGGGTTGCATAGGTGGGGTACCCATTTAATACAGGCATCCAAAAAGAGCGGTCATCCACCCAACTTAAGTTGGACATACAACCATTTTCTCGCTCGTCCTAACCTAGGTTAGGTGATGAATGATGGATGACCATCCAACCTGGGTTAGATGGTCATCCATTGTCTATCGTATAACCCAAGTCATCCAACCTAGGTTGGATGGCGGACAATAGATGGTCTTCCAACCCGGGTTGGATGATTGGGTTGGAAAAAAACAATGGATGGTCGTCCAACCTAGGTTGGACGACAGAAAATGGATGGCCATCCAACCCAGGTTGGATGGTTGGGTTAGATGATAGAAAATGGATGGTCATCTAACCCTAGTTACATGGCCATCCATCATCTTTTCAGACAACTTGGGTTGGATAGCATCCAACCCAAGTTATATAGAAGACAATAGACAACCGTCTAACTTAGGCTAGACAAGTCATCCATCGTCTCTTCTACTTTGTACAACCTAGTTTAGAAGTCGTTTAACCCAAGTTGTATGGAAAATGATGGAAGACCATCCATTGTTTTCCATCCAACCCAACCATTCAACCTAGGTTGGAGGTGAATGACCCTCTAACTCGGGTTGGGCCGGTTGGGACAATAGATAATGGGTGGACATCCAACCTAGGTTGGATGGTCATCCATTGTTTTTTGTACAACCTGGGTTAGACGGCATCCAACGTAGGTTGTACGGAAGATGATGGACAACCGTCTAACCCGATCAATTTTCCATGAAATATTTTTTTCAGAAATTTTCCATCGATGTGAAAGTCGATTTTGGAGATTCACCACCAATTATAAACTAATTTTTCGCGGGGTTTCTTAAAATGAACCTGCAAGGGAAATGGAAAAATATAGAGGAATAGAGAAGGAAAGTGGAAGGTTCATGAGTGGATAAGAGTGTGCAAGGGCATGCGAGGAATTACAATTGAGGAAATTGTGCCAAGGGGACAACCAAAGTACACGTAACCTGTAATATTTGAACCTCAAACCATGGGGATGTAATTTTTAAAAATAACTAGGAGAGTTATTTTGGACAACAAATCCCCGGCTTGTTTAAAAACCCCTTTTATGCAACCCTTTCAAATATAGGCCATGCCCTTACCACACCAAATAATTATCCATCAACCAAGCGTGCATGGAGCAAAAGAGTGAGTGTGAATGCTAAGCAGCCACATCAAAGGTGGATAAGTAGTCAAGGACCTATTATAAGGATTCTATTTTTGCACCAACAAGGAGTACCTTGGCTAGGGTTGCGGATACTAGATTTTCCCTGTCAATCATATTTCTTGAAGTTCATAGTGTCATCTTCCATGGAAACCACCCCTCTCCCCGCTCCAAACACTCCCATTTTTGTTTTTGTTTTTGACCCCAAGCATTAAGGAACCCTAAACTGGCTCATCCCCCTTTTTATTTTAAAATTATATATTTATTTTTAAATTTCATTCTTCTCATTTTGTGGGTAATCTCATTACAAAATTTTATTTTTATTTCCAATTCTCGATTTTGTTATCGCTTATTTCCTTTATTATTATTTTACAAGTAATATAATGTTTCACACTCGGGAGTTAATACAATTGTGGTTGTATTTAAAAAAACATTCACATTAAACCCTTAAATATAATTCTCAAAAATGTACAAATGAATTTTTCTTATGACACCCTCCCCTTAGACGAGGGATTAGATTTATTTGGCATTAATATGTTGTTTTTAAAATAGAGTTTGATCTCAGGTTAGTTAACTTTGTAAAAGTAATCCTCTCTAGACTATGATTCACAACAAGTCTCATCAAGGATTGAATTTCCAATGCACGCAAAATGCCTACAATCAACCTTAACACTATAAACATATTTCAAACTCAAGAAATCAAAAGTGATCTCAAGTTGAACAAATCACAAGAGAAGAGTGACATCACCACACATTTTGGAACACAAAGACACTCTATAGGGTCTAGAGGGTCTATCAATGAAAGGATGTTTACAAAGTTACCTTTATAATTATTTTTATTATTCCATTTTCCAAAACAGCCACATTGTAAGCACAATGTGAAGAAAGGAACTCAACCTTACTACAACCAACTCGATCTCTCCCAACTAAAGTTGGGGTGGAAACGGAGGGAATTACATCTCCCTCTCCTTATAATAACATCGTTCTTGATGTGACATAACACCAATGGTCACAATAGGGATAAGAAAATCAAGGAAGTCAACAACAACTCCATTTAGGGAAAAAGGATCAATCGCTTAAAATGTGACCACTAGAAAGTTAATCATATTTTAATTTTTTATTAATTTATAAATGTTATGTGAAGATTAGCATTTCTACCAATTTTTTTACTCAATTAATTTTTTCCTTTATACATTTTCTTAGTTTCAAAAATCATAAGATTTCATTGTTCAATAGTTAAAATCCACAGTGAATTAAAATCTTAATTAAATAATCATTTTGTAATCCATTCACTTGTGTTTTGTCATGTGTATTCACAATTTATAAGTTTACCTAGTGTACCATTTACTTGTGCAATATTCACAATGTTATCACTTGTTAAGAATTTTAATTTTATGTTTCCAGTAGGTTTCCTAAAGCACTTAACATCACATTTTCATACAAGGTCCAACATGTAACACTAACAACCTAGAAAACACCTTCTTAACACATTTTTGTGATCGCATCTCAACAAGACTACCAACCCCACCATGAGAATGATAATAATGGTCCACATAACATAAAACTCAACACACATGCCCCAAGCATAGATAAAATATATAGTACATGCCCAACATACAATAAGGCATCACATAATATGTATTTAATAGGTTTTACATGACTCAAAACCATGACTGTAACCACACAATAACAAGATAAGATCCAATAACATATGTCAACAAAGAGGAGCATCAAGCCTCAAACATCACAATACATAACAAGACTCACAAGAGTAACTCATGAATCATACATACCAACTCCATATGCCTTCCAATATCCATAATCCTAAAAACAACTCCATATGCCTCCCAATAGAAAAAAAGAATCATAATACCTAAACCGGGTTGGGCCACCCACCAAAGATCCCCATCACATGAATATAAGAATCAAAATGCCAAAACTAGGTGGGTCACTCACCAAAGAGCCCCTTTACCTGAGTGTAAGACTCATAGTGCCAAATCCAAGCCGGGTCACTCACCAAAGAGCCCTGTTACCTGAATGTAAGAATCATTGTGCCAAAAGTAGGCTAGGTAACTCACCGAAGAGCTCCATCACCTTATTTCTCCATTCAATGAGGTCGGGTCACCCTATGGCCCTAGGCACATAGAGCCTCGTCACCTCCACCCAAGTGACATAGTAACCTATAACTCTAAAGCTACACATCCCCATGACCCTCTTGGGCGTACCCCCATACAACAAAGTGGTTCCATAGGTCCTACCACTCCATGGCGAATCATATTACCCTATTGCATCACATCACAACATTAGAAAGAACATAAAATTATTTTCAAATTCCAAGTGTCAATAATTTCAAGGCTATAAAACTTTTAATCTCAAAAGAAAATTTCAGACTAAGTGAAATAAATGGCTAAATAGCTAGAGTAATGCAAAGGCCTCTTGTTAGCACAAAATAAAATTAAATGCCCAAAATTTAAGAACACATTAGTCAAGAAAATTGTTTGTTCTTAAAAGAAAAGATAAAATGATCAATTTACAAATAAAATACGAACATAGAAAAATCAAATTACGATCACTATGTGGCCTTTCCGTGGTCACCAAAGGGGTACTCATCGAGTTGCTGGCACTCAGATATCAAGCCTCATCTCGTAAAATACATATAACTAGAATAAGCATATCTCCATATATCTCTGAATCACACATACGAGGATCCACATAGTCAATATCACATAGGATTGTTTGATGGACAACCCAAATAGGAGAGAGAAGAGACTCTAGTTTGTATAAGTTGAGTTTGAAGTGGTGTGCATTCATAATATATTAAACAACCTTGAAGTATACCAAATGGATAGAAGTGGATTTTCAATCTACATGAGACTCCACTTCCAAACTCATACTCGACTCAAGGTTATGGGAACCTGGTTCATGCATTCTCTCTCCACACATACACTTTGATGCTACCCATAGGGATCAGTAGTGTAGGGTACACAACATAACACATAACCACATCACTAACACAAAGATTATTTACACAAAATGACCATAACATCTTAAAAATTGTATTCTTAAGAGTTATAACATAACAATTATGCCATAACATACAACATGTAACATTTCCACATAATGCACAAAAGGTGCAAGTACAATACACTATGGGCCATAAGATCACCATATGCCCCTAATTCACGACACAAAATTTTATCACATAACACAAGAATACATATGTATGACGAATATAGTGATTAACGTCACTACATATACACAATTACAATACAACATGTGACATACCTCATAATAAGTCATAATATGGTGGAAACAACACGATATGACACAATTCACTAGGAAAAACATTTTTTCACACAACATATTGACACACATACATTGTATCACAAGATGATGAAATGCCACCACACTTTTATAGTTCCCAATGACATGATTTTCACACAATGTGGTAACACAAGTGTAGTAAATGTTGAATTAATGAGGGGAAGAGAGAGAAATCTCATCACAAAACACATAAACATCACATATATTCCACACCAAGTGGTTAACACAATAGGTAAATTCACATGATCTCAATTACAAGTTTTTCATATCACAACACAATAACACATTATTCTTCCAACTCCTCCACCATCATGAATAATCACTACAACAGAAAATAGTCCTAGAGGTTCAAGAGTATAAACCTCACTCGGATACCATCTGTTATGCCCACAATTTCAAAACCAAAATACAATAGTAAAATTACTAAAATATTTTTTTGTATTTCTTTACTCATTACACGACACCACTTGGGCTCAAATAGAGTAACTCAACATCACATAAGACACATATACAAGCATGGACCCATATAGACAACATGATAAAAAAAGATGCACATCAATGCCACACTTTTCCAAATGAACAAATAAACACAATGACCTAACCACAAAAAAACCCAAGGATAGTAACATTCAACAACACAACATTGCCATGGCTACATCTTAGTTACAATTAAAATTCCAAGAGCATTTATCATGCGAGAAATAAATTCCCATTATCAACCTACATATTCTTAATTCCATTTAAGATTCAACTTATAACAAGCACACTTAGTTTGGCTCTTTCTCCCTTACAATAATTTCCATAACTCAATAGTTATTTTCCACATTTTAAATGCATACAAAAATTATTATGATTGTTCTTATGTTAAGGTTTTATTTCTTAAATATGTTTAGTTGATGTTTAAATTATACCCTCATTACGTAAGGGAAACTAATGTGAAGTCAAAGGAAGAAATCTTAAGATTTAAAGGAGATTCAGGTTTAAGTTACCTCTTCTTATAAACTTCCCTCCATTAGGGTACCCTTTTTCCTATTATAGTTGTTATAGTTTAGTAGTTAGTTTAATTCAATTCGACATTTTCACATCATGAATTTTTATAGTTTAATATTTTATAGGAACAAGTACCAGTTTATTAGCCCCCATTCCTCTCCCGTTGATATATTTAAATGTATTGTGACAAAGGTTAGACATCACCATTTTCCATTCCCACAAAATTGAACTAAAATGTTCCTAATTTGGATTTTGAGACATTTTTAATCAACTTTAGCTTACTCATTTAGCTACTTAACATATAATGGATATGATCTTTTCTTTTTGTAAATAATTTCATTAGGATTTTGAAATTTTTGTGAATAGTTTCATTACTTGTAACTATATTTCCCATTTAGTTAGTTTGTTATACAAACACATAATAGACACAAAGGGGCAATTTGGGCCACAATTTATATCATATTACTATTTTTTAAATGCACATATTGCTACAATCAATCTTGGAGGTAAAATGCTTCACAAAAATACATGCCTAGGTCTCAGTAACTCCTTAGTTCTATCATAATTTTGACATTATGACATTACTAAGCTAGAGAGGGATCCTTTTATAATGAATAACTTGTAGAATTTATAGAATGGAGGAGAGAAGAGTGGATCAGAAAGATGCCATAGAATAAATGACATGTTAAACCTTACAATTTTATCTGAAACTACCTCTAATAGGTTATCCAATTCCTTCATGATTGCTCATACTTCTAGTGCTTTAATGGATTCTTGTAAAATCAATGACACATTCCAAAAATAAATGAATCCAAGGAAACTCAAAATATCTTATTCAGGTCGAGCACATTCCAGAAATCAATGGAAGCCCACAAAATCTTGAAGTAGAATGCATAAGATGTTCCCAAGTGTCCAAAAATAGCTTGCATACTTGCATAAGTTGTTATTTCTCATCATTCTAGTCAAGCATGGATGAATATTCCATTTGGGAGAAATTTGTAGGGTCCCAAGGTGAGAGAAGATAAAAAAATGTATCATTAAATAGCCTGGATGTTTTCCATGGTTTACAAAGTGACATAAAATGGTCTCTACACTATTTTTTCATTTTTAATCCTCTTAACCTCATTCAATCCTTGATATGATAAATCCATCATGAAGATATCCTCAAGACCTTTCCATCGATACCAATTTTACTTGATTTGGAGTTGTAGAAAGAAAGATATGTTCATTTGAAGCTTTAGGGCTCAAGTGAATGATGCCTAGTGGCCGTTAGGCTCCAAAATAGGCTAGTAAAAGTTCCTAACAGCCACTAACCTCAATTTTATCGATTCATTTTAAGACATTGGTGGCGAATCTCTAAAATCAAATTTTGCAGATTCACCACCATCTAAAAATAGTTTAGAATTATTGGCGAATCTCCAAAATTGACTTTTGCATCGATGATAAATTTTTGAAAAAACATTTCATGGCAAAGCCGACTGGGTTGGATGGTTTTCCATCATCTTTCGTACAACCTAGGTTGGATGTCTTCTAACCCCATTGTATGAAAAATGATACATGTCTGTCTAACTTGGGTTGGATGGTCATCCATTGTCTATCATCCAACCCATCAATCCAACCTAGGTTTTACTACGGTAGACGATGGAGGGTCGTCGGCTTGGGTTGGATGGTTGTCCATTGTCTTCCATACAACTTGGGTTGGATGTTGTCTAACCTAGGTTGTACAAAAGATAATGGATGGTCATCCAACCCGGGTCGACGATCGTCTATTGTGCGCCATCCAACCCAGCCATCCAACCTAGGTTGGAAGGCCATCCATTTTCTATCATCTAACCCAAGTTAGATGGTTGGGTTAGATGATAGATAATGTATGACCTTTCAACCTAGTTTGGATAGCCATCCATCATCTGTCATCCAACCTAGGTTGGATGATAGATAATGGTTGTCCATCCAACCTAAGTTGGACGGACAATCGCTCTTTGTTGGATGTTTGTATTAAATGGGTACCCCACTGCAACCCCCAAGCTATGTATTATACCTCAATGAATACATGCATAAGTTAATTTTTACATATAAATAGTAGGTGAAATTACCCATACAAATGACTTGTTGGCTAAAATTTTAGGTGAACTAGGCGAAGCTTGACTCTTAAAAATTTTCCATTTCCAATTTCCAAAATCCCTAATATTCATGATTTTATGAAAATTCACCACTAAAATTTTCCTAATTTTTTTCCCTTTTAACTCCATGAAAAATTGATTATTACTCATCCAATTTTAAGGGATCGAGGAGATTTCCAATGGTACTAAGTTTTCTTGATTCAAAGTTGTATAAAGAAAGATATTCTCATTTAAAGTTTTGCATGGTCATGTGAATTATGCCTAATGGCCACTAGTCTCCAAAATAGGTCATCGAATGATACCTAGCATCCGCTAGTCTCAAAATTAGATAGGTAAAATTCCCTAGTGACCGTTAATCTTAAAATTAGGTCAGAAAATACCTAGCATCTACTAACCTCAAATTATCCTAGCGATCGCTAGCTTCAAAACTTCCTAGTGACTGCTATACTACTGAAACATCCTAGTGATCACTAGCCTACAAAAATATCATTTGTGATAAGTTATCCAAATTTGCAAGGGGTGAAAATTTGGGATAACATATATTATGTGAAGTAATTTTTGTGATGTGTGTTCGTTATTTAATCTTGTCATACGAAGTGTGAAATAATCATATTACTTTTCATCATTGAATGGTTGGTCCAATACTTACGCTTCACAATGAAATTTTGAATAGCCCTTCAAATTTGATACATAAGAAAAAGTGAATACCGTAGTTAACCTCAAAATTAGGTAAAAATGTGCCTAGTAGTCGAACATCAAAATTAGGTCGAAAAAGTGCCTAGTGGCCGCTAATCTCAAAATTATTCTAGCCACCGCCAACTTCAAAACATCTTAATGACCGATAACTTGAAAAAATATCGGTGACTACTATCCCGTAAAAATGGCTAAGATCATTTGTGATAAGTTATCCAAATTTTCAAGGGGTCTGAATTTGGGATAATTGTTAGATTTAGATTTATTTTAACAATCTAAATGGTTAGAGCCTAGCGACCCGATGTAGACACAAAATCACACACATATTACTATTTTAGTATGTCATCAGTATGTTGTTATATACATGAATCTTAAGTAAGAAAAATATTCAATAGTGACATTATCTCTTGTCCATCTACGTCTTTGATTTATTTTTACTGTAACTCTCTTCTACATTTAATGTTTCTTTATCCACTTCAAGTCGGGTCATAGGGATCTATGTTTGTTTTTCTTTCCAATATACCATTATTTATCCCAGGACACTAGTGCCCACCTTCGACACTAACACCCATGCACTTGTGTCCATTCTG
Source organism: Taxus wallichiana var. yunnanensis (assembly GCA_018340775.1). Classification (NCBI taxonomy): domain Eukaryota; kingdom Viridiplantae; phylum Streptophyta; class Pinopsida; order Cupressales; family Taxaceae; genus Taxus; species Taxus wallichiana. Next base: position 279,193,253 of record CM031244.1, read on the forward strand.
GGTGCTTCTGTCATGTTTATTCTTTTTACACATTTTGACATTTTTGGTCAGCCTTTTTACTTTTCTTATCCTTATCCCATATTCATAGTCAGCCTTTTGTGTCACTAGTGTCAAAATTCAAACAATATACTCATATATATACACAACATACACAATATTATTCTGGTTGACGGTTCAAAAAAGGCTTTCACATCTACATATTATCACTAATATCAAAAGGAACTACATTTTAGGTTGCATACATTACATAGAAAGGGAAGTTTTGAATTCCATACCACACATTTGCATCAAAGCTAGCTATAGCCCACTATATTGGCATCATCGGCACGAGGAAAACCTAAGAACAATATTTCACATAAAAGCACAAGGAACTACATGGAGTCTGAAATGTAGTGCAACGCTTAGTACTAAGATAATGCAACGAGTGACCATCGAGGTCAATCTGACTTCACATATTGCATATTTTATTAAGATCTAATATGTTTGTGATCTTGTGTAGATAGATATGGTTTGATTTTTAGGTTACAGTTGTGCTCAAAATCCTAACAACAAATTTAGAGTGACAAAGCAGATATAGGAGCAAAGACCCTCATATCCATACAAAGAGCATATGTTGAATATACATACAGACACTAGCACCCAGAATAGACAGTAGCACCCGGTGCTCTTGTAATCTTGTGGGAGCTTCTAACCCACACAAGTACATAGTCTTAGAACTCTCTTCTAACCATTGTGATATCATTTCTAGCTAGATCCAATAGATACATAGTCCCGATTACCTCCGGGTTACATGGAAATTAGGTTAGTCATTTTTCTCTCATATTTACTTATATTTTTACACTTTGTTTGAGTACTTAACACTTGTATATTACTATATATTATCATTTTTATATCACTTGTTACATTAGTTACTATGAAATATAGATTTAATTCAATTTATATTAAATCATTTGGTGAACCCCACTCTTATTCGAACTCCTTGCCCTCGGATCCCAAACCCTCATGGATAAAAAAGTACCCATCTCCAAATCATGATATGACCTATATGTGCATACAACCAGTTTTTTCCAATGCCTCTAAAGATTCTGAATTTTGCAACCTCGTGAAAAATCCTCAATATGATCCCAAAGTCCTCCAACAACTCCTTGACTTCCAAAACTCTCTTCTTGTTGGTTTCCAAAGCCCTAATTTTTGCATAGTTTCCCCTAACCAAAACTTTTCCACATGTTCTCCCTCATCTACCATAGCCATGAATGACACTCCATCTGCCTCTCCTTATACAATGGAAAAAATATAATATTAATATATATTCTTTGCATGATGAAATTCTTTCTCATGAAAACATGGATACTAATGACTCTGATTATGATAATGAAAATGTAAATATGAATAATGATATTTCTATTCAAGTTGAATGTGAATCTATGCCTCCTACCATTCCTACTTCTAAAATTTTTTCCAATGATTGCCATGATAAATCCAATGCTAGCACTACTAAAAATTCTTTGTATGTTAATGATAATCTTGATGAAATCCTTGCTTTTGAAAATATGGTGATAGTGACTCGATTATGATTCTTATAAAGACACATGTTAATGGTGATTTTTCTTCCATTAAGGTTGTTGAATGTGAATCTAAATCTTTTATTCCACTTCTGAATTTATTTCTAATGATGGTCATGTTGACACCAATCCTAACCCTAATACACCTCTTACTATGTCTCATGATCCTACACCTAGTACATCCGTAGAGCTTCCACATTCATCTCCTCCTCTCACACCTCCATCCCCTCCTTCCACATCCACTCCCCCTTCTCAGGTTCTCATGATCACTCACAATGGAAAGATTCAACCCCTCAATGTTCCTCTCACTTCCCGACCATCCCTTCACAATATATCCTCTCTCTCATGCATGTTTTTGGTAATTTACAAACTCAATTTCATACCCTTACCCTCGAGATTAAATCCTATTATGCCTCAATTGACAATAATACCCTTCCCAACAATCTCATTCCTAAGAAGATTCAAAATTCCACTTTCCCCAAATTTTTCATCATGCCTACCTTCTCATGTTTTGATGGCACATGAAATCCCTATTTACATTTAAAATATTACCGCTTAGTCATGGCTTCTTATTCCAATGATCGATTATTACTCAAATCCTTTCATCATAGCCTCGTTGATCATGTTCTCTAATGGTATACTCATTTACCTAATGGGTCTATTAGTAATTATTATGATATGGAGGATTCTTTTCTTAGAAATTTTATTTCTAATATTGGGAACATTTTCGTTCTTTTCATCAAGGAAAGAAAGAACCAATATTAGATTACATTTTACACTTTAATTCTTACATGCATCGATTCTTTCATCGTTTCAACATATTGATATAGAAAATATATTATATGATACATGTGATTCATTTACTCTTATATGCTATAAAGTTATTGATTTAGAAGAATTAATTGTGGAGCATGTTATAACAGCTCCTACTTTTTATATTCCTCCCTTTCCTAATAAGTCTTTTCCTTTCCCACCTATTGACCCCCTCTATGGTCACCATCTCCTCCTCCATGTAAGTGTCTTCCTACCCCACAATTGTGTTGGAATTCACCTAAGTATTCTCCACCTCCCACCCATGAACCATTGTACTTTTCACATGATACTAAACCACATGATGTCTTGCGTACCTTACTTGATAAGTGGCTAATCCATTTACCTTCCAACCAGCATTATCCCCCTCATCGATTGTACCGTCATTGTGATCACCATTTTTGCAATTTCCACCACATCAATGGCCACAAAGGACAATCACTACTATGATCTCTATGATAAACTACAACAATTAGAATATAAAGGTTTCATTTCCTTCCACTCCCTCTCTCACAAGTGAGCTCTCTCTCCTATTCCACATAAGTAAGCCTCTACCACTGTTATCTTGTCTCATTCACCTCCTCCTAAGGTTATTATCCGTCCACCTCCTAAGGTCATCATTCATCCACCTCCTCCAGTTGTCCCACCTCTAGCCACATCATCTCACCCTACCCACATTGCTACTACATCTCATTAGCTTCCTAAGTAGCCTACTTCCGTACTTCCCACCGTCACATCTCCCATTATTGGCACCATTTCCTTTGATATTCAATTTTAAACCTATACTCACATTGCTTCTATTCCATAGGTTCCTACCATGCATCGTAAGCCTCTTCACCTCTAGTAGATGATATTTATTTCCATCTAATTACCGATGACACACTCATTTTATTAAGGTTCTTACATGAATCCCGATGGAATTTTTACTTAAATGAAAATCATTCTTACACTTGGGGCAATCACTCTTCTCCCTCCTTCATCCTCATCACACGTAATTATAAACATTGTCCTACATTACCTTATTATACAATTCTCAATGCATCATTGTTTTATTCTCTTATTGTATCTTATCACATTACCATTTATACTTACTTGCCACATTGCATCACATATTTATCTCTATTTACTAGAACAAGGTACTAGATATGCATGGGAACAGTGTGTGGTGGCCCATTTATATAGGGACTTGTATAGATTTACTCAGGAGGATTATGGAGGTGGATTAAGAGCTACTACTTTATTATATTTTTGGGCCTAGGAGCATATAGCTATATTGAGGCCACTCAAAGAGGTCACGAGCCGACACCATATTTATACTATACACTCTTATTCATATGTAATTATTGTTGAATCCATTACTTATAAATTATTTCCGCATCATAATGATTTTCAACAATCAACAATATATATTAAGTCAACCATACCAACAATACACATAGAATCTAACAAACTAAACAATCACTACCAAGTACAACTCATAATCATCACATCATATACAATACACATCAACAACCAATACAACATCAACACACACACACATATATCATCAAAATCATAATTAAAAATATAATCTAAATCCCCATGCATCAATATGTCATATCAAATACATTATATATCATCCTTGTTATCACTATATACAATCGCGGGAGCTCTAGAACTTTAAGCTTCACCGCTAACTCTATGCCGCTGATCTCATCCTCTATATCTCTCAAGATGACTCAGTAATACATAAATCTTGACCATCTACTCTACATATATTCCCCGTAGCTCCACATACCGTGTAAATACATCCTGAGCTAGACCTCCTCCTTCTACAGCCTGTCTCACTTGCTTTATCTCTATAAGATCCTCATTGCAATTTCTCAACAAAACTATGAAGGTGGTTGCTGCTATAGACACTGGCTCAAAAAAATGGGCATACTCACCTGCAATTGTGTCTACCTACTCTAGCATCCCTCCTCCCATGAGAACATTCAGGGGCACGTTACATGTCAATGTGTGTATGGAGGTATCTATAATCAGTATCCAATAAGAATCACCTAAAATCACACAACAAAAATTCACTATTACACATCTTCGTATTCATCCACTATATCAATCAATCAATCAACTAACAAATCATAATGAGTGATACTTATGCTCCATTCTCATTATTTCTACATCATCTACCTCGTAAGTGGGTGCCTAGACCTCTACTCCTCTAACTATCATCCCACCACGATCAAATATACAACCACTGGAAATAGCAACACCTGTCGGTGTCTCACCCACCATTGACTATACACCTTAGTGCATCTTATGTCATATACCTAGATCAACCCCGTGGCCGAGATCTACCTCATCTGGACTCAGGGAACACTAGTTGTGCTTATGTAGGGTCTTGCCTCGACTATGGTCTCCTCACCGCTCTCATAGACCGACACCATATATATGGTTCCTCGGGGGCACATCCTAGGCCATACGTAACTATCTAGACACTCGTTCACTCTAGAACAACTCTACTACCCTTGGGAAATAATCCGCTAACCACATGGTGTGTCATATGCACCACAACTCCACACCATCCTCCACTCATCCTCATAGTCTTTATACATTCTCCATATAATGGCCCCAGGGCCCATTTGATCTATCATCAACCTATATGTGGTCGTATCCATCCTCCTCCTATGGGTAACCACCTACCTCACCAAAAATCTCTCGGCCAAGCCCAATAAGCTCGTGACTTACTGAGCACCTCAATATAGCTATATGAACCACTCAAAACCAAGAAAGTTAACATCGGCTCCTTGGTGTTTGTAAATAAGTCATTCTACCAGTTAGTTTAGAGTTTCCTTTTATGCTTTTCCTTTCTTGTTTTTCCTTTTTGTGTTGTTGTCTTGTTTTGAGCCTTGGGCACCGACAACCTTATTAGTTTTTAAACTTATGATTGCGTAGAGGACCGCGCATTGATTTAGTGTGGGGTGAAGTGATTAAGAGAGGCATGAAGTTATTCTACAGGAAGATTAAGTTGGTAGATCATTCAAACTGTCCCTGTTGAAAAGATGCATTACGAAGGCAGATGGATGACAAAATAGAGTTCCATTTGAAATCCATGTACAAAGGAGGAAAAAGTGTAAAAACATGAGGTAGGTGAAAGCAAGAATCATGAGGATGGAAGAGGTGCCTTTGCACTTTGGTAACACGTGTGCAAAAGTATTCTATCAAGATGGATTGTCATGCGCTTAAGATTGAAAAATGTTTCACATAAGGATTAGGAGTGGGTGAAAAACATTTCACGCAAGGATTGGGCACACGAGGAAAAGCGCTGAAGTTAGGTTTGTTTGAAAACACTGCATTAAATATTGTCACGGTGGTAGGTAGCCTATCCTTTAATGTGTAAAAGTGGGAAAAGCTATAAATACAAGGATGGTAAGTTCATTATTTTACTTTGTGAAAACAAGGAGAACAATTTTCTTTCAAGAGCTAGGGTTCGAGAGCTAATTCGTGTAAAGGAGAATCTCAAAACTTGTGCGCAATCGGTCCATTTGATCTAAAAACTAGAGTAGAAGTGATTCACGGTGTGAGGAATGTTGGGAAAGAGCATCGTGATCAAAGGAGGAAAGTCGAAATTAGGGTTTGTACCCTAGGGCACGGGGCACGTGAAGAAAACTCTTAGACAACTCGAAGGCAACCAAGGAATGAAAGCAAAGGGTAAAATGATGGCCATGAAACTAGTTGATAAGCCTGATAGTATAATCTAAGAAGGGAAAGGGGAAGGGAAAGGGAAAGAAGAAAGAAGATGAAATCCCCTTGGATACCAATGAGGAATGGTACTCAGAGATGCAATACCCGGATGGGGTTTTGCTAGGGAAAGAGTGGGAGTCCCACATCAGATAGATGACCATAATTGATTACAATCACCGGTCGAGTATAATTGTGAAGGAAATGGTGCTTGGAGCTGGTGCGCCCCACAAATAAATGAACACTTGATGGGATGCTGATTTACAACGTGATGTAGTCAAGGTGAAAATGGAGAAGGTAGGGCTTCTCCAACTTTACGAGTTTCCCTACTTCGGGAAGCCCGAGTGCCTGTACCAATGGTTAATGACGCGTGTGCACAAATATTTCTTCTGCTTCACAAGGCACAAAATGCACATAACCCCACAGTTAATCTCACACTTTACATGCCTGAGCTATAAAGGGGACGCGATCTTAGATGACCTCCAGGATGAGGAGGCAATTAAGGAAACCATCACATCCCAGGATTATAAGAAGGGATCGAGGTACTACGACGTCACAGATATTAGTGATCCAATGATGAAAATGGCCATGCACCATGTTTCCAAGCTAAATGGACAAGAGAGGTAGACCCAGGTGAGAAAGCCCAGTTGAATGTCTGCAAAAGGTCATGGAAGGCACCATGTACAATATCTCCCAAGATACATAGTGAGAGCAGAGATTATAAGCAAAGACGGAGGAGAAAGGAAAGATATTGTTTGGGAACATTCTATTAACCATTGTGTTCTTAGAAATTGGGGTGCCAGATGCATCTGATAAGTTCATATGGGAGTACCCCGATGAAGACCCTTTGTCCACGGACAGGTTCCAGAAGTATACTTGTGAGTCAATGACGGGGGTGCACAAGGCGCACTTGGATAAATTGTATATGCACCTTAGGAATGCATTTGTGGCAGAATGGTAGATCCTAGAGCAACTCCTTGTGGCGATTGAAGGAGAAGCAGAGTTCACAGTGTACCAATACTTCTACATTGGCATATTTATCTTGGTAGATGACAGTTAGAGTCCCTGGTGCAAATTACCCTTCTTATTTATTGCCCAATTCTTCGAAGCATGGGTAAAAAGATATAAGGAGTCGAAGAAGTTAAAACTTGACATGTCCACCCTTGACAGTGAACACAGAGAGATGAGAAAGAAGCTAGTCCACCTGTGGATGTGCACGTACGTTGAAAGGTACATTTTGCAAGACGTGCACATTGTAAGGCCGATGACCTTATTGATTGCTGAGAGCATTGCTGCCAGAATCTACCTATGCATAAGGCCAAAGTTTAAAAGGGTGTGTACATAGAAAATGAAATATCCATCCCAGATGACCCCATGGGAAGGAAGAAGCTAGTGCAATAATAGCAAAAGGAGAAAGAAGAAGAAGAGGAAGAACAAGGGGCGGTGGAAAGGTAGGATGTAGGTACTACGGGGTTGAGTACCTATGTATGGAAGAAGAGAAGAATGGTGGTCAAGGAAAAGACCCCAGAGCCTGTGAAGCCACCATCCCTTAAGAACCTTCAGATGAAGAAAATACAACATCCCCCACTCCATAGTTTTCTGCAAGAGAAGAAGAACAAGGAACGGAGGGACAAGGGTCTGAAGATATAAACGACCTGAATGCCTATGTAGGTGAAAGGGATGATGATGAAGGGGAAGAGCTAGAGGTGGACTAAGATCCAATTGATATCCATGACTTGGAAGGAGAGGAGGCTGAGAACGAAATGATTCCTTCATATTTGTAAGAAGGAAAGGCACCCAATGGGAGGAAGGTGCACGCAGCGAAGAGGGGAGTGAAGGGGCTAGTACCAAGGATTCAGATATGCCTAAGCTCACTTAGGAGGAGGTGAATGAAAAGGAAACAAGGGAGGCAGAGAAGATAATTGATGCCTTGGTCAATGAAGAGTTGGGGCGCAGCACAAAGATCATGGTCAAGAGTTCGGGGAGCAGGGTGAGAAGAGTGGAAGTAGCATGAAAGGCCCAACTCTCTCAAGAACTATTCCCAAGGGCATGCGCATGAGAAGTAAACGTGTGAAAGGGGGAAGAACAACAATGTTTTATATTGATGACCCCAAAAAAATTTACGCCGCATTTCCAAAGTACCATGCCACCAAGGAGCTCACCACCATGGAGTCCTTTGACCCCGAGGGTGGATACCCATGAACCAAGAAGATGCTATCTTGGGCATTTGACTCCCACCTTGATGAGCCCGAATTTGAGATTAACCAGGAGCGAGTATTATAAAGCTATCCAAAGGAAAGGGGACAACCCCATTGTAAACACGCGTAAACTATCGAGACGAGCAAGTGTGTAATGCATTGAACAAAGTCTCCATGGAAATTGAGGCTAGGCTCTTCAAGAGAGAAATAACAGGTTAGGGTCCCGGGAGGATCTGTTCGAGAAGAGGAAGGAAGAAGTGGTGAAGCCGACGAAGGACCTCGGTTGCAAAGGGAGCTTTAGGAGGAAAATTCCAAGGTACGTGAAGTTTCCAACAAGGTGGAGCTCATCTCCCAATCGATTATCATGAAGCACCCGGACCTTAACCTACTGCCGCGCAAAGTGTAGATCCTCCTTGAGTGCCTAGAGGACTTGACTTAGATCCTCACCATGGAGAGGCAGCCCTTAACATTAGAGTCGGTAGACAAGGTAGTAGTGCACTTAGAGAAAGAAGACAAGTTAAAGGTTGTCGCACTCATGGCGAATAGAACAAGGTGCTCACCGATGTAAGAAAAACTACACAAACCACGGGGTTGCTTACGACCAATACGCAGATCAAGACAAAGTGATAAGCATACTACTTGCAGATGAGGTTGAGTTAAAGGAATTCAGAGAGAAGAATAAGGGCAATAGAACCGAGTGAGAAAGGATCATGGCCGAAGTAGAAAAGAAATCCGAAGCCATTGAGAACCTGACGAGTATCAATCAAAACATGGATAAAAGAGCTCTACAAGGTCATCACAAGGAAGATGGATGCCCTAGAAGATCATGCTAAATAACTGGAGACTGTGGTGGAAACCATTACCACATAAGGGGAGGGGCTAACTTACGATGAGGTGAGCACCTTGGTTGGCAACATTTGCACTAAAGCGTAGAAGGAAGTCAAGCACTTGGAGTACACTGGAGGCCGACCTCCAGTAAAACTTTCCCTCCTCCTTCTTTAGGAAATTTTCCCCTATTCTTTCTCTTCCCCTTTCTTTATTCTTTCCCCCCATTCTTTTCCAAGGCAAGGCCTTGCATTCTTTTGTACTTGCATTCTTTGAGAAGGTTCCCAAGGGTGGAGAATAGGTGAAGTGTGGGGTAATGTTGGGCCCCTAATTTAGCTTCCAAATCTTAAGGGCGTGTAGGTGCGCATGGCCAAGGAAGTGCACAAGTGTAGGCACGCAAGGTAGAGTTCAAAAGGCTTCTTGAAGAACCCAAGACATGCGCGCCACGTGAAGAACAATTCGAGACTTAGCCATTTTTTGCCTTTGGGACAAAACACATGAAGAACGTGTTCCATTTGGATAAGGTTCCATCCTGTGACAAGGTGTCTTGGAGGGAATATACCTTGCGATAGAAAGATCCAAAAAGTTAATCATGAAATAGAGAGGCATGCGCCCAAGGCAACCCACACCTTGACACTTGGGGCCAGATATGAGGCTGCAGAGGAGTTTGTTAGAGCTTAGAGGCCTATTTATATGCGCGCCCTTGACAAAGAAGAGGAGACAAAAGTGAGGTAGCGGAGCTCTATGCAGAATTACTGCGAGAACTATGGGATGAAAATGGGTACAAAATTCTAGTAAGGATGTAATGGGAAAATGGGGAATGAAATTTTTGTCTTGTGAGAATACATGTATGGATCCACACATGGCACATGACTACGGTCTACCTTCTGTAATATTTTATAAGTAAACACTATGAATGAATGTGATAAGGTTGCCATGACAAATGTATTAAGACTCTTTCTCTATATTATCTACATATTTCTATTGTACTTCTATTCTTATATAATCATGAATCTTACTTAAATGGTTAAGTATAGTAGTATATTTACAACTCTTAGTTCTATTATTTCTATTGTGTGATTTGGTTCTATTATGATTGAAGGGGTGTAGAAGCCATCCTAAGCTCTATAGCCCTTCATGTCTGTTAAATCACTAAGTCAGAATCATGAGCTATGCCTTCCACTAGACTCACATAAAAGAGAGACTCAGCTCCCTCTCGCGTGCCTCAGGTGAGTGCCCAGTGCCCGCTAGGTGATAGGCTAGCACGCATGAGGTTCCCTTGTTCTTAGTGGGTGCAAAAGTGACTACATCTTGGTTCCATTGCACGAGACCTCTTTTCAAAGTTGTAGGGAAGCATGGCATATATCATGATCTCTGTAAAAAGTGATGGCGAGCGATTAACACTTGAAGGTGTTGAAGATTGGTTTAAGAGCACAGAGGATGAATTCACTCAGAGATTTGGTACCGGATCTGGGTTTGATACACGAAGATGGGTGGAAGACACTCTTTATCATGAGTTATACGAAACCTTCTTCTGCTATTTCCCAGTAGAGTTATTTGAATGGCTCTCAGCTTATACATCTAGATTGGGGTGGCATTATAGATCATACCCTTGGACCCAAGAAACATATCAGAACCTACAAGATGTTGATCTAAAGTGGACCTGTGCTATAGATCATTGGTGGAAGGGAGTACTGACTAGCTACACTCTAGAATATGCCATTTCCACGTATTCTTGTCCAAGTTGCTGAGTTTGAGTTCTTGCGAGAGCCCAAGGGATCATTTCTATGTGTTATTCCCCTTGCGATCAAAATATTGATGGTAACCATGGGTTTAGAGGCATTCCCTATGGCTACTAAACCACCCTGAGCGCTAGGTGAGGAAGCCAGGTTGGGGAAGGATGGTTGATCTGACAACTGAACAAGAAAGGGAGGAGAGGCGGCTCAAGTATAACGAAGTGCATGAAAAGGAGATCAATAGATAATGCGGGATTACAAGGGGGGTTATGGAGCCAGAAATGGTGGAAAGGAGTTGAGGTTCATGTAGAGGATGTCAAACCCGAATAGTCTGTGGTACCCCATCTTGGTAAGCGCAGAAGAGAAAACCTTGCAGCTTCTGATGAGAGTCTGTCACATAGAGAGAGAAGAGTCATTGGCACGCATTTGACCCCACCTAGCAACCGGACCTTGGTGCTTGGTTTGTTTGAACGAGGGAAGAGTACATTTGATCCATTTGATATTAGTGGAAGCAACCAATCGACACCTAGAACATACAATTTCTTGTTTGGGACTTCTATGGCTTCACACACTATTCTGGTATTTGGTGGAATGTTTGGGCAAGGCACGTATATGGCTAGTTTTGGAAGTGCGTTAGGAGGTGGTGGAGGAACTACGACTGGGAGTGGTACTAGTTCACAAACTGTTAGCGTGTAATTTAGTGGGATGACAGGAGCACTCGGCATGACAAACACAAGCCCTATACCTAACACAGGAGGATCTGGAGGTGGAAGTGGTGGAGCTAGTGGCTCAGGATCTAGTGGATCCGGTGGAGGAGGAAACACTTGGAGGAAACCAAGGGACTAGATCAGGAGGGCAAGGGCCTCAGCCACCTCCTCAAGTATTTTTCGAGATGTCTCTACACTTGCCAAATTACAGTGGAATAGAAGATGCCATGGAGCATGTGCATAAGTGTGAGCTGCTATGGCATGCGAAGGGAATCACGACCCGGATCAAAAGGCCAGTCAATTTGTAATGACCTTACAAGGATGCACGTATAATTGGTATAGAAAGTATGACCCTCATCGACTATTATGGATTATACCGTCTTTGAGAAATGCATTCTTGGTAGAACCACATACCTGAGTTTGAACAGAAGAGCATTAGCTCTCTCAAAGAAATCCAGCAGGGAATGGCAGAGAGCATGTGGGAATATGATGCATGCTTTAAAACTCTTTTGTCTAAGCTATCTTATGATATCCACCCTTCACAACATGCTCAGTGGTTTGTTAGAGGGTTGATCACACCCTTTAGGAGGGACTTATCTCATAAAATGTTCATGGACCCATGTGAAGCATTGGAAGCTACTTTACGTGCTGAGGCAGTTGGTAGTGTTGACACTGGTGTTAGCCCATTTCTGGAGGCTCAGATTGCTGCCATGGCTAAGAAATTGGAGAAATTATCTACCAACATAGTTCCAAAGATTCGCAGAGGAATGTGGTGCATGGATTGTAACGTGGAAGGACACACAAAGGATAATGGTGGGATATGTACTCAAAAGGTGGTATGTGCCATGGCAGTAAACTATGAAATATGTCACGAGGACCATGATGTAAGTAGGTGCCCCTATTGCAGCGTGCAATCCATAAAAACATATCTTGTTATTGTAAAATATGTACCTCAACCACACATGGTACCAAGGATTGTAGATTGATTGACCAAATTCATGAGGCAATTGATCTTGGTGTGCGCCAGACTGGCATTGCCAATAGTTCCAAAGGAGATGAACGTCGATATGAGGAGCACAGAGATGGAGATGTGCGTGGAAGAGGATTTCGCAGAGGATTTCATGGTCATGGTAACCATAGAGGAAGAAGTGAGTTCACATGTGGGACGTGTTTTAATTATGGAGCCACAGACCATTATAAGTGTGAATGTCCAAATCTTCTACAATGCTCCTGGTGTGGAAAAAAACATAAGTACGAAGAATGCCCAGAGTTGTATGAACATATGAGTCAGCAGCACCGGAAGGATAAGGGTGCTGCCATGGTGAGTATTAAGAAGGATGACGCGCAATGGCTTCCGTGAGTAATATGAGAATCAGAACTAGAGCCTATTATGGTAACAACGAGGGTGAAATCCATGCATGCAAGGGAAGTGCCTAGGTAGAGACCTCTGGTTTCGAGAGAAGAAGTAGTACATGGGAAGTATCCAAACCTCGGATCACCAGAAATAAGTCTACCAGGAAACCATGGACGTAATTTGAAGTTTACAAGGGGAGATCCAATGCTTAAAAGAGAAAACTAGAAAAGATGAGCAAAGGAGACTAGTAGAAGCACCAAGGGATGACTTAGATGAGGTTAAGGAGGTGTGTAAACTGCTGAGGTAGGAGAATATTATTCCCCTGCTAGGGGCATGGTTAAGAGAAAACGTGCCACATGCCAAGGAAGAACATAGAAGCTAGATCCTCGCATGCAAACCTCCCACCTCATAGCCTTGATTATGACAAAGAGATTACCCTGAATGCAGTAGTGGATGGATGGTTTCTTAGCAACATCCTCATTGACACAGTGCAGAGGTTAATGTTCTCACTCTGGATGCCTGGCATCAAATGGGAAGACCTGCATTACAGCCATCGTCAAATGTAATGTATATGGCAAATAAAACAAAGGCGATGCCCATAGGTGTCTTGAAGGATGCAACCATTACAATTTAGGGGACTAGGTTCACTGGGGATTTTGAAGTCTTGGTGCTTTCCGAGGCAGATAATTTCCCAGCTCTACTTGGGCACCCATGGTGTTATAAGAATAATGCAGATCTTTAGTTTAACAAGGGGTACATAAGCTTTGAAAACAAGGAAGAGAGGGTAGTTATACCACTGGTTGATGGGAAGTCCACCCCCTATATTGAACCCCTTGGGGAGGAAGTCCTGGATAGAATATATGTGTGCTCCATAAGAGATCCAGAGACCATCCACCCTACAGAAGGAGTCATCTAGTTTGATGATGCTCAATTTGTTAGTGATACTACTACAAAGTGTGGCATGCGATAACTAGGTGCATGGGACTTATGAATTGGTTGGGTGACATTTGAAAGGATCAATAACTAAGGTAGCAACAATGGCACGTATAGTTCGGCACTTGGGAGGGAAGACAATAACAAAGTATTCTAGGGATGCATACCCTAAGGTCTTTTTGAGAGAGATGGAAGCTCGCTGGAGGGAGGACGAGCGATGAAGTATGCTAGGTTATGTTTTGATAGGCACAACAGCAAGGTGGTGGGCCGCATAGTGAGAACTTGTTGGAATGGCGCGAAGTTTGAATTACGCTCACTTTTTGATTCTTGAAAAGCAACATACCCACCGCTATTAGAAATTACAGTGGAAATGGACCCACCTCTTCCCACATCCAGGCATGTGAGAGGGTCTAGGGAGAAGGCGTGGAAGCCTTACCACCCTCTCTTTGGGTGCATAAGCTGTATTTGACAGTCCAAGGTTGTGCACGCGTGTGGTATATCCATTCTGAAACACGCGCCAAATGGGAATTTGGTAGGAATTAATGGCTGACTTGGTCCACACATTCGAGTACCGAAGTACCAAGCAACTAGTTGATGAGGCGTTGCAAACTATCAAATTCCTCACTCTGGGGGATTGTGCCATGGCGAAGATAGGTTAGTAAACTTAGTGTACCTAGTTTAGAAGTGCGGTTCGAAGAGGAGGAACCAAAGACATACACCCGAGTGCGCGTGTGTTTGAAAAGGAGAAAGGAAAGATGGTATACCTTGTTGATGGAGAGGAGATAGAGAGCCTGAATGTTGACCATTTGGTTGGGGCACATGAAGTAGTTGATAGTGTAGATGCATGTGTGCACGCATATCATGAACCACTCAAAACCAATAAAGTTAACATCGGCTCGGAAGAGGATCCCAAGGAGGCTATCATTGGGGACTATTGGTCAAACAAGGAAGTATCAAATATCATTGATCTCTTATGCAAATTTGAGGATTTATTCCTGCATGGATACCATGAGTTGAAAGGTGTCCACCATTCATTGGGGAAATGAGGATAAGGTTGAAAGATGGTGCGTGCCCGGTCAGGAAGAGGCCTTACAGGATGAATCCCAACATGCGCGTAAGGGTTAAAGAAGAACTAGACAAGATGATAGCATCCGGTATCATTGAGGCTGTGGAGGAATCAGAGTGGATAAGTCCAATGGTGATCAACATAAAGAAGGATGGGTGGATTAGGATATGTGTGGATTATAGGGAATTAAATGTTGTTTGTATAATAGATCCTTTTCCCACCCCCTTTACTGAAGAGATTTTGGAAGGAGTTGTTGGGCGCGAGGTCTATTCCTTTACGGATGGATTCTCGAGATATCACCAAGTAAGGATTGCCAAGGAAGACCAAGATAAGAAAACTTTCACCACCGAGTGGGGAAGCTTTGCATATACAGTCATGCCCTTTGGGCTAAAGAATGTGCCCGCTATATTTTGCGCATAGTGGTACAAGCATTTAAGGACTTCATCCACAAGTTCCTTCAGGTATATTTGGATGATTGGACAATGTATGGATTAGTAAGGGACCATTGTGATAACTTAAGGTTGATGTTTGAAAGATGTCGATAGTTGAGGATCTCCCTCAACATCAAGAAATGTATCTTTACAACTCCTTTTGGGACGTTGTTGGGGCATATCATATGTAAAGAGGGCTTACTAGTGGATCCCACAAAGGTTGTAGTTATTGTGGGGTTAGGGGAGCCTACCAGCCAAAGCGTCATGCGTAGATTTCTTGGACACACTGGGTACTACAGAAAGTTCATTAAGGGATATGCCAAGATCGCCGCACCTTTGGAAATATTGCTCAGACACAAGAGTGCCTTTCAGTGGGGAGAGGCGCAAAGAAAGGGCTTTGACACTCTAAAAGAAAGGCTTATCACCACACCTATTCTATGATTCCCATCATGGGATAAACCTTTCCATGTCCACGTGGATGCCTCTGGTATAGCAATGGGAGCCATTCTTACTCAACCAAGAGAGGGGATTGTTGATCATCCTTTGTGTTTTGCAAGTAGAAAGTTGACACCAGTAGAATAGAATTATACAACGACCGAGCACGAGGCATTGTCAATGATCTACGCACTCCACAAATTTAGGCAATATCTGCTGGTAACTCCTTTCATATTCTACACTGACCATATGGCCTTGAAGTATCTGTAAACAAAGCAGTGTTGCAAGGGTGCATATGCCATTGGGTTCTTCTATTTCAGGAGTTTGAATTCAAAGTGGTGGTAAAACTAGGAAAGAACAATTGTGGGCCAAATCATTTATCAAGGATTGATTCGGGAGAGGATGCATAAAGTATCGAGGAAACCATGTCGGATGCACAATTGTTTAGGTTGCATGCACGCGCCCTCTAAACTAGAAGACATTGCTATCTTTCTCAAGGAAGGTGTGGCACCCAAAGGGATGAATGCTCTAGAAAGGAAAAGGTTAGCCATACGCATAACGCCCTTCATGTTGATCAATGGGGATTTGTATAAAATGGGCCACAATGAGGTTTTGCATTGCCAGTGTGTACTAGAACATGAACGCATAGCTATAATAGAAGAGGCCCATGGTGGGATTGCCAGAGGACACTATGTAGGGAATGTAACTGCGTGCAAGATCCTAGTCACTGGACTATGGTGGGAGATGATTCACCAAGATTGTATTGAGTTTTGTAAGGCCTGTGACCACTGCCAACGCCTTGGAAAACTTGGAAAAAGGGATGAAAATGCCCTTGTGCCCCATCGCCAACATGGAACCTTTTGAAAAGTGGGCAATAGATTTTGTCGACCAATCTCACCAGCTACGTGAAGGACTAACTCACGGTATATTATTACCTGTACTAATTATCTGACAAGGTGGGCAGAGGCCGCACCCACTAAGGATTGCACCACAGCCACGACTGCTAGATTTTTATGGGAGAACATTATCAGCAGGTATGGGTGCCCATTAAGTTTAACAAGTGATAGGGGCACTCACTTCTTAAATGAAACAATCAGGATTCTATTAGTAGAATTCATGGTAGCCCATCACAAGACTACCCCTTATCACCCTCAGGAAAATGGGACTGCAGAGGCATTCAACAAAATCCTTAGTCACACATTGACTAAGATATGTGACGTGGGTAGGAAGGATTGGGATGACAAGGTGTCAGCAGTCCTTTGGGCATACAAAACAATGTATAAAAGGTTGAACAAGGCCACACCATTTCAACTGGTGTTTGGCGTGGAGGCTATTTTTCCAGTTGAATTTATGCTACCTTCATTACGTATATATTCAGTCCTTTGGGCATACAAAACAATGTATACAGGAGGGTTGGATGATGAACAATCACTGGAAGAAAGAATTGATGAATTGATAAAGTTGGATGAAAGGCGCTCACTAGTAAGATGGAGCCAAACAACTAAAAAGCTAAACAAAAGGCATGGCATCGACTACCACATCAAAAACAAATAGTTTGAGGTTGGCCAGATGGTATTGCTATATGATTCTAAATTTCTACGCCATCCTAGAAAGTTGAAGGTGTATTGGTTGGGTCCTTATGTAATTTCATACATCCTTGATTCAGGCGCGCATGCCCATAAGCTACTGGATGGAACAAAATTACTTGGACACTTCAATGGGAGTAGGCTGAAGCCCTAGTATAAATAATGCTTCTTGGTGTTTGTAAATAAGGTAGTTCTGCCAGTTATTTTAGAGTTTCCTTTTATGCTTTTCCTTTCTTGTTTTTCCCTTTCACGTTGTTGTCTTGTTTTTACACCTTGGGCACCGGAAACCTTATTACTTTTTAAACTTATGATTGTGCAGAGGACCATGCATTGATTTAGTGTGGGGTGAGGTGATTAAGAGAGGCATGAAGTTATTCTACAAGAAGATTGAGTTGGTAGACCGTTCGAACTAGCCCTGTTGAAAAGATGCATTACGAAGGTAGATGGATGACAAAATAGAGTTCCATTGGAAATCCATGTACAAAGGAGGAAAAAGTGCAAAAACATGAGGTAGATGAAAGTAAGAATCATGAGGATGGCAGAGGTGCCTTTGGTGCTGGTAACACACGTGCAAAATTCTTCTGTCAAGATGGATTTTCTGTGTGCAAGAAGGTTGAAAAAATTTTCACACAAGGATTGGGTGCGGGTGAAAAATGTTTTGAGCAAGGATTGGGCGCGTGAGGAAAAGCACTAAAGTCGGTTTGTTTGAAAATGCTACATTAAATATTGTTGTACGGTGGTAGGTAGCCTAGCCTTTAATGCGTAAAAGTGGGAAAATCTATAAATACAAGGATGGTAAGTTCATTATTTTACTTTGTGAAAACAAGGAGAACAATTTTATTTCAAGAGCTAGGGTTCGAGAGCTAATTCGTGCGAAGGAGAATCTCATAAACTCACGCGCAATCGGTCTAGTTGATCTACAAACTAGAGCAGAAGTGATTCATGGGTGTGAGGAATGTTGGGAAAGAGTGCCGTGATCAAAGGAGGAAATTCGAAATTAGGGTTTGTACCCTAGGGCACGGGGCACGCGAAGAAAACTCTCAGACAAACTCGAAGGCAACCAAGGAATGAAAGCAAAGGGTAAAATGACGGCCACGAAACTAGTTGATAAGCCTGCAGTACAATCCAAAAAGGGAAAGGGGAAGGGAAAGGGAATAAGAAAGAAGATGAAATCCCCTTGGATACCAATGAGGAATGGTACTCAGAGATGCAATACCCGGATGGGGTTTTGCTAGGGCAAGAGTGGGAGTCCCACATCAAACAGATGACCATAATTGATTATAATCACCGGTCGAGTATAATTATGAAGGAAATGGCACTAGAGCTGGTGCGCCCCACAAACAAATGAACACTGACAGATGCTGATTTACAACAATGTAGTCAAGGTGAAAATGGAGAAGGTAGGGCTTCTCCAGCTTTACGAGTTGCCCTACTTTGGGAAGCTGAGTGCCTGTACCAATGGTTAATGACACACGTGCACAAAGATTTCTTCGCTTTGCAGGGAAATTTTTTTACATAACCCCATAGTTAATCTCACACTTTACAGCCCTGAGCTATAAAGGGGATGTGATCCTAGATGACCTCTAGGATGAGGAGGCAATTAAGGAAACCATCGCATCCCAGGATTATAAGAAGGGATTGAGGTACTACAATGTCACAAATATCAGTGATCCGGTGATGAAAATGGCCATGCACCTCATTTCCAAGCTAAATGGACAAGAGAGGTGGACCCAGGTGAGCAAGCCCTGGTTGAATGTCTGCAGAAAGGTCATGGAAGGCACCATGTACAATATCTCCTAGTACATAGCAGATGAGATTATAAGTAGCGTGGAGGATGGAGGAAAGATATTGTTTGGGAACATTCTATTAACCATTGTGTTCTCAGAAATTAGGGTGCCAGATGCATCTGATAAGTTTGTATGGGAGTACCCCGATGAAGACCCTTCACCCATGGATAGGTTCCAAAAGTATACTTGTGAGTCAATGATGGGGGTGCACAAGGCATGCTTGGATAAATGGTATACGTACCTTAGGAATGCATTCGGGGTAGAATGGCAGATCCCAGAGAAACTCCTTACAGTGACTAAAGGAGAAGCAGAGTTCACAGTGTACCAACACTTCTACATTGGTAGATTTATCTTGGTGGATGGTAGTTGGAGTCCTTGGTGCAAACTCCCCTTCTCATTTACGCCCAATTCTTCCAAGCAGGGTAAACAGATACAAGGAGTCAAAGAAGTTAAAACTTGACCTGTCCACCCTTGACAGTGAACACAGAGAGATGAGAAAGAAGCTGGTCTACCCAGGGAAGTGCATGTACATTGAAAGGTACGTGTCGCAGGACATGCACATCGTAAGGTTGATGACTTTACCGATTGCTGAGAGCGCTACGTTGCCAAAATCTACCTATGCATAAGGCCAAAGTTTGAGAAGGGCGTGTATGTAGAAAATGAAATATCCATCCCAGATGACCCCATGGGAAGGAAGAAGCTAGTGCCAAAGTGAAGGAGAAAGAAGAAGAAGAGGAAGAACAAGGGGCGGTGGAAAGGCAAGATGTAGGTACCACAGGGGGGCCGAGTACCTATGTCTGAAAGAAGAGAAGAATGGTGGTCAAGGAAAAGACCCCGGAGCCTGCGAAGCCACCATCCCCTGAAGAACCTTCAAATGAAGAAAAGATAGCATCCCCCACTCCAGAGTTTTCTACAAGAGAAGAAGAACAAGGAATAGAGGGACAAGGGTCTGAAGATATAGATGACTTGAATGCCTATGTAGGCGAAAGGGATGATGATGAAGGGGAAGAGCTGGAGGTGGACCAAGAGCCAATTGATATCCATGACTTGGAAGGAGAGGAGGCTGAGAATGCAAATGATGCCTTCATCTTTGTAAGAAGGAAAGGCACCCAAAGGGAGGAAGGCACGCATAGCGAAGAGGGGAGTGAAGGGGCTAGTACCAAGGAGCCAGATATGCCCAAGCTCACTCAAGAGGAGGTGAATGAAAAGGCAACAAGGGAGGCAGAGAAGATAATTGATGCCTTGGTCAATGAAGAGTTGGGGCACAACACGGAGCTCATGCTCGGCGAGTTCAAGAAGGAGCAGAGGGAGAAGAGTGGAAGTAGCATGAAAGGCCCAACTCTCTCGGTAACTATTCCCAAGGGCATGCGCATGGGAAGTAAATGCGCGGAAGGGGGAAGAACAATGATGGGTTACATTGATGACCCCAAAAAATTTTACGTGTGCGTTTCCAAAGTATCGTGCCCACCAAGGAGCTCACCGCCATGGAGTCCTTTGACCCTGAGGGTGGATACCCACGAATGAGGAAGATGCTATCTTGGGCATTTGACTCCCACCTCGATGAGCCTGAATTTGAGATTAACCAAGGAGTGGTATTGAAGTTGATCAAGGAAAGGGGACAACCCCATTGTAAACACGTAGCAACTATTGGATGAGCAAGTGTGCAACATGTTGAAAAAAGTCTCCATGGAAATCGATGCTAGGCTCTTCGGTAGAAATGATAGGGTTAGCGTCTTGGAGGACCTATTGGAGAAGAGGAAGGAAGAAGTGGTGAAATCGAAAGGACCTCACTGGAGAAATTAATCGGTCACCAGTAGAGGGAGCTTCAGGAGGAAAAGGCTAGGGTACGTGAAGTTTCCAAGAAGGTGGAGCTCATCTCCCCATCGATTATCACAAAGCACTTGGACCTTAACCCTCCTGCGTAAAAGTATAGATCCTCCCTGGAGTTCCTAGAGGACTTGACTCGTATCCTCACCATGGAGAGGCAACCCTTACCATTAGAGTCAGTAGAAGAGGTAGCGGCACACTTGGAGAAAGAAGACAAGTTGAAGGTCATCATGCTCATGGTCGAATACAACAAGGTGCTCGTTGATGTAAGAACAACTACACAAACCACGGGGGTCACTTACGACGACTACATAGA
The DNA here is from genome assembly GCA_018340775.1 of Taxus wallichiana var. yunnanensis. Taxonomy (NCBI): domain Eukaryota; kingdom Viridiplantae; phylum Streptophyta; class Pinopsida; order Cupressales; family Taxaceae; genus Taxus; species Taxus wallichiana. Next base: position 279,214,546 of record CM031244.1, read on the forward strand.
TCAAGATAAAGTGACAAGCATATCGTCGGCTGCCAAAGGATGACAAGACTGAGTTGAAGGAATTCACAGAGAAGAATAAGAGCAATAGAGATGAGTGGGAAAGGATCATGTCCGAAGTAGAAAAGAAATCTAAAGCCATTGAGAACCGGCGAGTCTTAATCAAAACATGGCTAAAAGAGCTCTACAAGGTCATCACAAGGAAGATGGATGCCTTGGAAGATCATTCTAAAGAACTGGAGACTGTGGTGGAAACCACTACCACCTAAGGGGAGGGGCTAACTTATGACGAGGTGAGCACCTTGGTTGGAGACATCTACACTAAAGCACAGAAGGAAGTCAACACTTGGAGTACACTGGAGGCCGACCTCCAGAAAAAACTTTCCCTCCTCCTTTAGGAAATTTTCCCCTATTCTTTCTTTTCCCCTTTCTTTATTCTTTCCCCCATTCTTTTCCAAGGCAAGGCCTTGCATTATTTTGTACTACATTCTTTGAGAAGGTTCCCGAGGGTAGAGAACAAGTGAAGTGTGGGGTAATGTTGGGCCCCTAATTTAGCTTCCAAATCTTAAGGGCGCATAGGCACGCATGGCCAAAGGAAGTGCGCAAGTGTAGGCGCACAAGGCAGAGTTCAAAAGGCTTCTTGAAGAACCCGGATGCACGCGCCACGTGAAGAACAATTTGAGACTTAGCCATTTTTGGCCTTTGGGACAAAACACATGAAGAATGCATTCCGTTTGGATAAGGTTCCATCCTGGCGATAGGGTGTCCTGGAGGGAATATACCTTGTGATAGAAAGATTCAAAAAGTTAATCAAGACATGGAGAGGGCAACCCACACCTTGACACTTGGGGCCAGATATGAGGCTGCAGAGGAGTTTGTTAGAGCTTAGAGGCCTATTTGTATGCACGCCCTTGAAAAAGAATAGGAGACGAAAGTGAGGTAGCGGAGCTCTGCAGAATTACTGCGAGAACTATGGGATGAAAATGGGTATAGAATTCTAGTAAGGATGTAATGGGAAAATGGGGAATGAAATTTTTGTCTTGTGAGAATACATGTATGGATCCACACATGGCGCATGACTACGGTCTGCCTTCTGTAATATTTTATAAGTAAACACTATGAATGAATGTGATAAGGTTGCCATGACAAATGTATTAAGACTCTTTCTCTGTATTATCTGCATATTTCTATTGTACTTCTATTCTTATATAATCATGAATCTTACTTAAATGGTTAAGTATAGTAGTAGATTTACAACTCTTAGTTCTATTATTTCTATTGTGCGCTTTGGTTCTATTATGACTGAAGGGGTGTAGAAGCCGTCCTGAGCTCTATAGCCCTTCATGTCTGTTAAATCACTAAGTCAAAATCATGAGCTATGCCTTCCACTAGACTCACATAAAAGAGAGACTCAGCTCCCTCTCACGCACCTTGGGTGAGTGGCCGTCACCCGTTGGGTGATAGGTCGGCGTGCATAAGGTTCCCTTGTTCTTAGTGGGTGCAAAATTAACTACACACACACTATTCCCATGCATATCTAGTACCTTATTCCTCTATATTACAACAAATATCATGCATCTTGTATAAAATCCTAACTCCTTTGCCCTTCATGGCCACCAACAAAGTTAATACCATTGCAATAAATTTCCACAATTACAAAACCCCGGATCTCACAATCACATCCAAGCTAATATATTTCTTGGCCTATACTCAAGACCCTACAAAATATCATCACACTTCCCTCATCCGAATACGGGCATCTAATACAACCATGATATGTACACTATCTCCCAACAATAGGTAACCACAGTATCCTATATACATCTTCCAATGTCACATTATCTCACTTGTCGAAAACAGAATCTACAATTTTTGCGTACCATCCCTCACACAAAGCAATCAATAAAGGAATATTATGGGGTATCTCCCCCAATCTTGTAGTGTTTTGCAAGCCATCATAGTCCAATATCTCCCACTCATCATCTATCAACCCCAAACCAAGTAATGCTTAGTGAAAAAATCCTGGAGTGTATATCTCTCTACAAAACACAATAAAGTAACAAAACCATAGTATTATCATGCCATACATACTTCAAACAACCTCAAATTAATAAAAATACACACATTTCACCAAATAGTGCCAAAACCATGCCCCTGGACACTAGCACCTGTAAGCAGTCACTAACACCATGAACTAGGTGCTAGTTTCCCAAAGGACATAAATGCCATGTCCACGTTTATCTTGGTCGAAATGCCTAATTCTCTAAAATTCCAAATTTTACGAAATTGATAAAAACACACATATTTAACAAAAATTTCTAAATATGATCACACATACCAACTCCTCGATTGTCTCTGCGTAACCATTGCCATTGTCACCCTCTCGAATCTCATCTAAATAGCTGCTCTAACATATGGAATCCTCACACCTCGAGTTCTAGGCTTCAACTACTCTCGGTATAAATGAAATTACTATTCACTTTTTCTATATTACTATATATAATAATTCAAATTTACTTTATATTATAGTTACTACTTGCCACCATTCTTACAACTAATACACGACACATGGTTTGGCCCATATCTTGAGCCTTGTTACTTTTTTTTCCTCCATGCTTACACCATCCATACCATGGTCTCGCTCTAGCATTGATCCGTAAACTAGTAAAAAAATTCAACGAATGGACCCTTACAGCAACTTTTTTTAATTATGATTATACCCTAACATAAATAAACTTAAACAAATGCAAGAAAGAAAAATAACTGACATTGTAAAGGAGCTGATAAAGGAGTTCAGAAATTTCCTACATCTCTGGGTGTTGGTGCTCAATTTGATCTCACCCCGTTTGTCCTTGAAATTCTTCGCCCCAAGCTCTGTCATCTCTTCTATCTCCCCGTATTGATGCATGAAAACTCTATCCTCCATTTGGTTACCATGATCAGTCCCTTCCTTGTCAAGGATCACTTTAAATCTAGAGTTTGTTTTCCGTTCCTATGTCCATGTGAAAGAATTTGTAACTTGAACGTAAAATCGGTTTTTTCACTTCTTACTTTGTTCTTCCACTATCACGTATTATTTTCCCTGTCAATTTTTTTCCTAGTATCTATGGAAATGTGATTGGATGTGGCTCGGAGGATCATATTTGGGCCTTATATCATTTCCAAATTCTCTGTCTTGAAAGAAAGATTCATTTCTGGGCGTAAATGGTGATTTTCCTGCATTTTACAGTTTGATGGGTGTGTTTTCCCTGTCAAATTTATAGCTTCGCATATGTGGAAACGTGGCACTTTCTGGTTGGATGCGCCTTGGCAGGGCACTTTGAAACTCTAAGGCCCGCTTTAACTCAAAGCTTGTCCACATGGAGGGCCGGCACTCATCTGAAAAATTGCCTTTTGGTTTGACCTTGGAGTTGTGCTGGGGAGACACATGGAGGTTTCCACTGTCATTGCCTAAACTTAGACATTTTTTTGATGCACTGGTGCAAAATTTTCAGACAAGGGACACGTGGAGGGATGGCACTCATTTGAGGATCTGCCTCTGGGTCCTACCTTAGCAGTTGTGCTAGGGAGACACATGGAGGCTTCCGTTGGCTCCGCTCTATACTTAAACTTTTCAAAGTAGTTTTTCTAAGGCTTAGGTTGTGTGGAGGGACCATGCCTGTTTGGGGACTGGCCCCTAAATTTTTTTGAAGAAGTGCCAGGAGGCAACTTAGAGGCTTCCACTCACTCTGCCCTTGCTTGGACTTTTCAACAGCTAAGGAAAACTATCTTGGACCCTAGACACATGGCACCTTCCGCTGATCCTTCAAATTTTTCAACAACTCTGTCGGACTGAGACATGTGGTGAGCCCGCACTTGTTTAGGGTCTCCACTTTTGAGCACCATACCAAAGGTGTGCCAAGGTGACACATGGAGGCTTTCACTAGCTCCTTTTTATTGAGACTTTTCAAAGGCCAAAAGGCATTTTTCTTGGGCCTGGGCATGTGGAAGGCCCGCGCTTGTTTGGAAACTTGCCATTATACCTCACCTTTGTAGTTGCACCAAGAAAACACATGGATGGATCTAATCTAGAGTTGAGAAGGGGCAGAATCAACGGTTGTTGTGCATTTCACCTATTTTTTTGCCATTTTTGCTCCAAGACTCCTGGAGATGTGAATACACACTATTTTTCATCATTTTTTTATGAAATTCCTTGTTGTTTTTGTCTGTAAAGTGCCATTGAATGGATTTAGAACTTAATTTGTGAGTCTAAGGATTGTTAAGGTTGATATTTTGAAGTTGGAATTTCTCGGGCACTTGTAAAAATGTGAATTACTAGAGAAGCTGGATGTGGGACAGAGTTGCAGAGGAAAGAGAGGGAAAAGGATGAAATGATGGAGGTCAGCAGTGCAAAAGATGAAAAAGGTGTTGCCTCAAGAGTGAAAAGGATTACCTGTCATATCCAATTTGTACAGAGCCTCTGAAAAATGATTAAAATGGGGATTTCTCGCATGATAGAATCAGAATGATTAGAAGGAATGTCAAAATTTTGTGGCATGACATCCTAGTCATTATTCGAGGGTCTGGGAAACATGATCAGTTCATGATTTGTCCAACTGGAAAATTTTATTACAAATTTGTTAAACGTCACTTTTCGAGACAAATTGGTAACAAGCAAAGGTCCCTCAAATATTCTTCTTTTTAGGGGAAAATTTGGGATGAGTGAGTGAGTGAAATGTATAAGTGTAATGAGAATACTCTTACAGAAGGTCGGGGGTTGAATTTGATCCGAAAAATGGGTGCTTTATTTTTTCCACTTTTAAACGATTTCAAGGATCTTCAATTTTAATCAACTTAAAAGGATTGTATACTTCCAAAAACTAGTCAAAATATGATTTAGGACTGAATTCAAACTAAAATTAAGTTTGTAATTTACTCAAAATTTCATTGTTCGTTCGAAAGCCCCATATAATAATTGTTATAGATTTAATCGATTTCCCAATTTTATCAATTACTTATTATAGTTGCATCCATATTCATATTCTTAATTTAAATTACTTGCAAATATCAGAAACTGAAAATAAAAATCAGAAAGAAACGCCATATTGTTTACGGGGTTCAGAATTCCTACGTCCCTGGGTTCGTGGTGAACCAATTCATTAATAATGTTAAAAAATGTAAATATAATAACATTTACATTAACCAATAATGAATAAAAACCTACAAAATTATGTTTTAGACCTTCGAAGGATGTTAATGGAGCTCAGCCTATGTCCTTCACCTTCCTGATCCACTTGTAGTGGTGTCTCCCTTTGGTTCTACGCCTTTGTGTGACTTTAACAACACATAACTCTATCACAAAAGCTCCAAATCAGAAAAATTATCACACCATCACAATTGTCTCAAAATTCTAAACAACTTTCATATATAACTTGAGATTTGGTTTTGAGTGGAAGTGCCTCAAAATTGCATTTTTCCAAAACTACCTGCTTATTGGCTTGACACAGACCTGACACTTGTTTATTACAAATACAAGTGAGCTTTATTTATACCACTTACAAGAGGGTGGTGGGTTGGTAAGGCTGCTTATCTTTTTAGATGAGGTGTTGGGTTCAAATCCCCCTTCCATAGGTTTAGGCACCCAATTTAGCCATTGACCCCACATTTGGTGGGAAAAGGGATAGATAAGCCTTTAAATAGATTTTTGTCCACAAAATCCTCCTTATCCCATGGGATTAGGCTTATTACTATGGAATGGATTAAATAAATTATTATTATTATTATTATTATTATTCTGAATGGAATGGATTAGGCCATTTTTCCACATCGGGTGTGCCACGCCATCATTTGACCACAACTTTGACTATGCATATCTTTCGCATACGAACTCGGATTTAGTCCATTCAAAATGCGTCAGAAAACTTGTGACAAGCTCTATACCATGGAACTTATTTTAAAAAATTACAAGACCATAAATTTTGCTTTGTCACCAATTTCCACGTGTCACCTTGTCATTGGTCCACTTATTGACATGTTCACCAAAGTTGACTTTCATGTTGACTAAACTTTGACCAGACATAACTTGAGCTCAAAGTGTCCATTTTTCACGTTCTTACAATTTTCAGAAAAATATCTAAAGGATATACTACATTGGCATGGTCTCGGAAATTTTAGGGAACTTTTGACACTAAAAAATATCCCCTGATTAGAATTCTTAAGAGAAAATTTGAGAGAGTCCATCTTCTTGAGAGACCAATCCGAGAAACCTATTAATTTCCTGTGTTTTAGATTTAAACCACGCCAAGTTGGTTGTGAGTGTATAGCCATTGAAAATCTCTGAGATTGTTTAAAGAAAATTTCCCCTACTGATGAATCTAATCAATTTCAAGTTAGTTTGTGTCAATCTTGGAGCAATTTGTGTCTGCTTTACTTAAGAATGTCTGCAAGTAGTTTTTCTTATTCCTATTGAAATCTTGTGTTAAAGTCCCTCCAAATCACACATGATCTCATCCTTGTGACATTTTAGTGGCATTTGCAATTTCATTTCAAGAAGATCTTTCATCCTGTGATGAGATAAATAATTTAAAATCACTTCACTGTCATTTGTTGATAAAGATTGTCTGTAAGCCTTCGAGTGTATCTTAGGTGTGAGGAACCAGGGGTATTTGATGTTTTATTGAGTCTTTAGCTCAATCCTTCATGTTAAATTCTTGGAGATTGTGTGAAACTATGCAAATCTGGGCCTCCATTGATGCACACCTTCTGGTTGAAGGAATATTTTAGCTATTCTGAAGCTTTCTATCATTTAGCTTTCCAATTGTTGTGAAGTCTCTCAAAGATTTGGTATAATCAATTTTATCCTGCTTAATCTCCCACCAAAATTATTCAAAAACAATGAATCCATCCTGAACTACCCCTATTTTTCCCTGTATATCCACAAAGGAACAAAATCTATTTACTAAAATATGCAAAACAATCAGGATTTCATAATGTCTTCAGTAACCTTAGCCTTGTTTTGAAAGTATCTCCATCTTTTAGAAGTGACAACTCTTGAGAGTTAAATTATGGAGTATTGATCATACTTTCCCAAGGTTTTCTTCATAAAATTTGTGCAAAAGAAGGATATCTCCATCTCCTTCATCAAACAGAGGTTACACTAAGGGTCCTCTCACCTTGGTTGAAGAGGCACAACCTAAAGTAGTGAGGATAGGTCAAATCCTCTTGAAGGTGTTATCCATATCTCCACAATCTAAGTGACAAAGGGCCAGTTAGATCTCATCCTGGCTACAAAATGACATACATTATGATCTATCTATCTCTAAGATCCATGTCAAATCTGTGATGCTTCTCAGCTTGAAAAGGAGAATAAATTTAGATACCAACACTCGTGGTGCCATTGCCGGATATTATTTGAGCTATGAGATTTATTTATGTGGCGATAACACTCGTGACGCCATTGCTAGGGATTATTTGAGTTCGAGATTTATTTGTGTGGCAACAACACTCGTGGCACCATTTTCAAGGATTATTTGAGCTTTGAGATTTATTTGTGCGGCAACAACACTCGTGGTGCCATTACCAGAACTATTTGAACAAAGGTGTACACATATCGACCATGGTAATGATTCTTGCATCTAAGTGCAAATACGTTGTTGAAACATCATCTCTGTGTCAATATTTGTAAGAATCAAGCAAAGTTACAAGTTTTACGTGCAATATTTCTAGTTTCTATGGTTTTTTGCACTAATTTTATATCATCAAAATTAAATATGGGTAACGGAAGGTCGATCTGTAGATATTTCCATGAATTAGTATTGGCGGACATTTGATAGACCAATTTTAGTGCATTTGCACAACTAAGATGAAAATCCTTAGTGGCGACTCCATATTGAATGATTTTTTTATAAATGTCAGTGTCTTAACCTCTGTCAATTGTAATTTATCACTAATATTTGCAAATATGGAAGGAAGAAGATCTTTCTTCACTAGAGACCCTACTAGAAAGTTGTTTCCAGAGCTGGGAAAGATGAATTCAGAAGGAAGAAGAATCTGGAAAGTTATTGGAGATCAAAAATTAGGAAAAGAGTTATTAATTGTGGAAACTAATCAGCCTGTCATTAAAGATTGCCATACTTCCTCAAGTGCTTTTGAATCAGGTAGTCTCTTTGTAAATCTGAGTTCTCCAACTGGAGAGGGTCCTTCTTTTGTATTTGAAAGATTTACATCTCATTTTGTCCATGTATTCTCCAAAGTTGATAGGATCTTCCAAGAAACAAAGTTTTTAGAGAACATCCATTCTGAGAATTATATTCCCGTGCCCCACAGACCCCTCACTCCTCATCATTTTGTTTCTCCTGTAAGATCACCTCCCCAAAACAATATGTCCCACCCCCATCTAGACCTTTGTTTGTTGTGAACACTTTTGGTCCTATAGATTTCAAAGGTGAGGTCGGATATCCAAATGTTGTGCCGCAAGATGTTAGAAATAGATTGCCTAAATTTCAAGGAAATAATTCCATTCTGGGATCAGCATTTAAATCTTTTTGTCAATATGATAAAGGAATTTGAAATAGAATTTGAGGATGTGTACATTAAGTTGTTTTTTCATACTCTAGAAGAAGATGTAAGGGACTGGTATAATTCTTTTCCGTATAATGCCATTGATTCCATATATCTTTATGACTATTTAATAACAATTCTTATATCTTAAATGCCTTAATTATCTAAGGATATCCACCTTTCCTATTCTCCTTATTTTCACTCTTTTCTTATGAGGATATTTTGTGTAGAATGGAGGGGGTTTAAATTACCCAACTCAACCCAAAAGGATTGTTTATAAGTTGTATCTCACATCTCATATCCAACCAACTCGGTTAGCTGAGTTGGTTTTGACACTTACGTAGGAGTGGGAGGTTAGTGGGTCGGTCCCCGACCTAATCTCCTTTTTCTTTTTATTTACTCGTGATCACCATGCATGCCATTTTGACACCTCAAGTTGTTGCCACAACTGTTGTGTTGAGTCATCGAGTCCACCGTCACCTTGTCATGTCTGCATCGCGTTGTCGGTGTCCATCCCATCGATTTATCTTGTCTAATTCATGTGGGTTAGTCCCAAATTGATCAAGGGAGGTTTAGGATATGGATTTATATAACTCAATCCCTTCATATTGTTTTATGGCTTCAAGCACACTTTGTTGCACTTTTTTACTTCCGAGGTGTGTGGGTTTGTCACCGGTCACATAGATAGTTGGGAACTCACTTAACTCTCCATGATCTCTGTTGAGTAGCTTGTTGAGGTGAATCAATTAACTCACCAATGTAGCTTGGTAAGTGGCTCACTCTGTAACTCAATGCCAACTCACCGAGTATCTACATTTATAAATCGATCTTAACTCGTCGATTAACTCGGCTTTAGCTTGATGAGCTAATTGAAGTACTATGACAAAGTGAGGTCCCCTTCAAATAAAAGTGGACCCAATGTTGCAAACCTTTTATATCTCGTCATAGACTAAAGGTTTGCAAAAAAATTCCTTTTTCTCTCATGATGCTATAAAGACCTATCTACTATTTTACCCGTGCCTACCATTACATCACTTGTGTTCTAGCCTCATCCTATAAACACTTTGTTATTGCATAGACTACATCCTGGAGTGTACGGTATCTATTGTATGCATTCCAATAGACACCAGAAATCTCTCGAAGCATGTTATCATACTGAAATGATCCTAGGATTTTTAGGGAAACTTTTCCTACTTATTTTATCTCTGGATCACACCTCCCCACTTCTGGATCCAGAACTTTGTGTTTCCTTGAAGAAATCTCTGATTTGACTCACTAGTCTCTAACACTACTACTCCTTCACTCAGAAAATCATCCTTTGGTTCAATCGTGGTACTTGTGGCACTTAGGAACAATGCCTTCAGTTGTGCCACTTTGATGTTAACATCGCCAAATTAGGGTAGAATCCACGCTTTTCCTTTATGAGGACTTCATATAGATCTTTTCTTATCAATTTTTAAGAAAAGACTAGGCATGATAAACCTATCGCGAAGTATTCGCTTACTTGGTGACTCTAGTCTTATGTCTTCTCCTTAAGACGAGGTATATTTTCCCTTGTCTTCATCATCCATAACCCTCTTGGTGTGTTTCTTTTTCTTTCCACACAAAATCACATAATGGTTATTACATCCATAGTAAGCACCTAGATATTTGCATAATATATTTGGGGTTATAATAGGATTTTTTTGTAATCAAAGAAGACACAATCATACCTCTTACAATTGTCAATTGTACCTTTTCTCTCATCATTCTTCGAGAGTTTGGTTTTTTCTTACTGTAGGATGATTTGGTAGGACTAGTGGCCTAGGATCTACACTCGATACTTGACTTGCTTAAACAAGATCGAATCTTTCTCATGCCTTATTTTTTCCAATGTTATAACCTAGACCTGCATATTGAGATATTTCCTCCACCTGGATAGGGTTAGCTATACCTTGGCTATTTATAACAAGTCCTTTTCCTTCATATCCCATTTTAAAAATAAATTTGGATCCTATACCTCTAGTGTACTCTTTGAATTCACCAAAATTATGATTTATAACTTCACAGGAAGGAAAATTCAATGAATCACTTACAATGTTTTTGGTTGGTGTACCTTGCTTCACCACCTCTTCATCATCATGCAATGTTGCTAGTAGCTCTTCCTTACCTTTCAGTTCATATTGTAATTCTTTGATCATTCCTCCAAGGAATTCTTCCTTAGTCTCAAACATGTCATTCAACTCTTGCTCTCGATTATGTGATTTGAAGGCATTTCCTCAATTCAGAATTCTTCTGTGGACTATAGGTTGTTTCATAATATGTAGCTACATTAGGTTAAATTCTATTGATATTTTCTAGTTCCTTTTTTACATTCCACCATTCGACATTGGAACCACCTTGGTGATCGGTCTAGAAATAATTACTAGCATTTTTCTATGTCATGCCTAGTTATAGAGAAATGTGCACATATTTGAGGACCATCCTATTCTTCTTGGGTCCCTTGGTGATGAAGCTCTTCTCACAACACATATTGTATGAGTACCATGCTCTATCTCAATTCCAAAATCGACGTGCCTAATCTTATCAATGTAGAATCACCATGTGCAAGATATGGTGCCCAATATATTGAGAAAATGGGCCATAGTATGAACTAGTACAAGTCCATTTCATTTCTATCGGAAGTGAAAACCATTTATGATATCAAACTTGCTTCGTAGATAGCAAGCTTGCGAAGAATATATCCTAGTCGATACCAAACTTGATCTCAGAAACTGGTCTTTTTCAACCAACGGAACCTTATAGGAAACTTGTTTTTAATTCTAATTTTACCGTGAAATAAATCAACTTAAACAAATGTAATGTAAGAAAAATAACTCGATACTACAAAAGAGTTGATAATGGAGTTTGGAAAGTGCATACGTCTCGAGTTTACTAAACGCTAAAAATCAAAGCTCCATTATGTGTTTCTCTAGTGCAAAATCACATCCCCAAGCATTGTACTATTATATTCTATTAGATTTATTGGCACTAAGCACCATAGTATACAATTTTCACAATTCCATATTCAAATCTAGCACATGTACTAATCAATACATATGCATACTTTGTCAATACTACTACCTCTCCTACATTATCTCTCATTTATTGTTACAACTTTTTATAACCTTTCTTTCAACTCAGTTGCTCATTTCTCAACCCTTCACCCTTTCTCCAAAAGGGGGCATATAATCAAGATAATATTATAATCCCTCTTAGAATACAACACAATTAATTAACACTCCTAATACATTACTATCACAATTTTCTATGATCTCATTCAAACACGGTTACAATTATTCTATACAATAACAATATTTGCTGCTATTTCAAATTTATCCCCCAAATAACCTAATCTGGGGGCAAAGAAAAACCTCCCCATGAGTAATCTTATAAATAAATCTTATTCAATCAACTATTATCACTCAAATCAATCAATCAATCAATACAATAATCACAGTTATTATCACTCCTAGATGACCTAACTTGGGAGCCGCATTACATCACCATTGCTTCCAGATGACCTAACTTAGAATCCATCTAGAACTATTCAAATCAGAACACCCATTATTGTAGGAGTGGGGGAAATGAGACTTCATTTCCTTTCTTATACTTTTCCTATGTGGTTTATTCAATCGGAACAAACATGCTACAATCCAATTTAAAAAGGTAAATAATTTAGTCCTTATCCATCTATAGTGGTTGGACCTTTTGGGGAAGCATCATGGAAGGAGAGAAAAATAGACCTCTCTCCCCAACACTCTTCCTTTGGGGCAGGATGCCCAAATCCTCTAATTATCAACAAATTAGGTTGGGAATTGATCACTCCTACCCTCTCTATCACTTTTTGCAAACAATCAAACATCTCCAATGACATCACAACTATTTCTCCAAGGTTCTCCTTACAAATTTTGTTATCTCCTCTTACACCACACAGTTCAATACATTGATCCATGGTTTTCCATGCTACAAGCTTCTATATTCTGCGTACACTCTATAATATGGCTTCACCAGAATCTATACAGGTATGTTTCTTACTTCCTTTACACTACTTGAATTTCAATCAAATAGCATAAAGGGGGAAATGTAGACACAAAATCACGCACATATTACTATTTTACTATACCATCAATATGTTGTTATATGCATGAATCTTAAGTAAGAAAAGTATTCACTGGTGACACTATCTCTTGTCTATTTATGTCTTTGATTGATTTTTACTATAACTCTCTTCCACATATGTCATTTCTGTATCCACTTCTGGTCAAGTCACAGGGATCCCTATCTATCTGTCTTTCCATATCTATGATTATTTTTCATAGGAAGCTAGTGCCTTGGTGATTGCGTCCATTTTGGACACTTGTCCTGTTTATTTTTTTAAACATTTTAACATTTTTGGTCAGCCTTTTCACTTTTCTTATCCTTATCTCATATTAAAATTCATCCTTTTGTGTCACTAGTGAAAAATTCAAAAATATACTTATATATATACGCAACATACACACTATTGTTCTAAATGACAATTCACAAGATCTATCACATCTACACACTATCACTACTACCAAAAGGGACTGCATTTTAGGCTACATACACTACATAGAAAGTGGAAGTGTTGAATTCTAAACCACACATTTGCATAAAATTTAGCTATAGCCCACTATCTTGGCAACATCAGCTTGAGGAAAAACCTAAGGACACTATTTTAAACACAAGCACACAAAACGCATGGATTCTGAAATGTAGTGTAACACTCGATACTAAGTTCACTCATCCGGGTGATTTTCAGGGACAGTCTGACTTCACATATTACATATTTTATTCAGATATAATATGTTTGTGAGATTGTACAGATAGTTGGGTTTTTTTGTAGGTTACAGGTGTGATCAAAACCATAATAGTGAAGTCAGAGTGACAAAGCAAATTTTGGAGTGAAGACCCTCGAGACCCGAAAAGAGCGGATCCTAAATATTCAAACCGACACTAGTGCCCGATCACTCATGTCCTCTTGTGGGAACTTATGTCTCACATAGTACACGAGTCTCATAACTCTCTTCTAGCCACTATGATATCATTTCCATCCAAATCCAACAGATACATAGTCCCGACTACCTACAGTTTACACATAAATAAGCTAAGTCATTTGTCTCTCTTATTTGCTTAGATGTTTACATTGTTTGAGTATTTAACACTTGTATATTGTCATATATTATAATTTTTATATCACTTGTTACATTATTTACTCTGAAATATAAATTCAATTCAATTTATATTAAATCATATGCTAAGTTACGCAAATTGTTTTTACAATGATAAGATCCTATGGATGTGGCTAGTGTCCACTAACCTGTATAATCGTATTATTAATTATCACATTAGCTATTTGAAAATGATTTAGATTAATGAAAATTAATTGTATATCCTTTCGGCCAAGACAAAATAAATATGAAAAATCACTACTAATTATCTTCCTTAGAATGTAATATCTAGCCTAGCATCTGCTCATCTCAAATGTTCATTACATTGTATCAAATCAATGTAAAGAACGTCGAGCTTAGCGATTCTACGCTTTTTTTATCATGTCAGAATATTTATTGTATTCTTCCTTTTAAGCAAATATAAATAAATTATACAAGCTACAATTTATATGAGAATGAGAATGGGCATATGTCCATTCTAAGAATATTGCCTATACCAGAATGGGCATCTGATATGGCTAGCCTTATATAACTTAGTGGCCACTAGCCTTATGTCCCTTAGTGGTTGATAGCCTTATGTTACTTAGTGGCCACTAGCCTTATGTAAATTATCTTCCTATACCCTTTTGTCCCTTAGCGGCCACTAGCATTGTGTTACTTATATAGTTAAAATATGGGAAGACACCCATTCTCATATAGTTATTATAGAGGCGGTAGAAAGGGCATATTCTCATTCTCATATTTGTTACCTCTATATTAACTATCTAAGAATGCGAATCTTCCCATTCTCATATTCATTAATTATATTATCCCTCTATATTGATTGTGTGAGAATAAACATCTTCCCTTTCTCATATTCATTACCTCTAGGCTAGTAATCTGCAGACTCCCATTCTATTATAAATAATATTCTTAGAATGGACTTATGCTCATGATCATTCTCATATAAATTGTAGCTTCTATAATTTATTTATATTTTCTTAAAAGGAGGAATACAAGAAATATTCCAATATGATATTCCAAGCCTAGAGTTATGTAACTTGCAGACGTTACTCTTCTCTCCCTTGGTGTTCGTTAAGTGACACAAGGCTAGTGGTCACTAAGCTATACATGGCTAGCAGCCACTAAGTTATACAAGACTAGCATCCACTTGGTTTCTTAAGGATAACGATCATATATTCCCATTCGATATAGACAATATTCTTAGAATGGACATATGCCCATTCTCATTCTCGTATAAATTGTAGTTTGTATAATCTTTATGTTTTCTTAAAAATAGGAATATAATAAATATTCAACTCAAATGTTTATATATCTTGTCACCTCTATATTAACTATGTGAGAAAGGGAAGCTTCTCATTCTCATATTTGTTACCTCTATGCTGCCTCTATATTTATTGTGTGAGAATGGCCATGTGCCCATTCTCATATTCATTAACTTTATTCTGCCTTTATATCAACTTTGTGAGAATGGACATCTACCCATTCTCATATTATTCGTTGGCTTTACCCTACCTCTATATTAATTATCTAAGAATGGGCATATGCACATTCTCATATTAATTACCTTTATTATGCCTCTATATTAACTATGTGAGAATTGGCATCTTCCCATTCTCATATTCGTTACCTATATTATGATTCTATATTTATTATGTGAAAATGGACATTTTCCCATTCTAATGTATTCATTACTTATATTCTACCTCTATATTTATTGTGTGAGAATGGACATGTGCCCATTCTCATATTCATTACCTCTATTTTGTCTCTATATCAACTTTGTGAGAATGGGCATCTTCCCATTCTCATATTATTTATTGGCTCTATTTTTCCTCTATATTATTTTTTGGCTTTATGTAACACATGACTAGTAGCCACTAAGTAACACATGGCTAGCGTCCACTAAGTAACATAAGGCTAGTGGCCACTAAGGGACATAAGGCTAGTGACCGCTAAGTTACATAAGGCTAGCATCGCTAAGTTACATATGGCTAAGCGGCCACTAAGTTACATAAGGCTAGTAGCCGCAAATGCCCATTCTAATATAAACAATATTCTTATAATAGACATATGCCCATTATCATTCTCATATAAATTGTATCTTATATATTTTCTTTATATTTGCTTTAAAAGAGGAATACAAGAAATATTTCGACATGATATTCCAAGCCTAGCCTTATGTAACTTACAAATGCTACCCTTTTGCCCCTTAGCAACCGCTAAGTAACACAAGGCTAGCGGTCACTAAGTTATACAAGGATAGCGGCCACTAAGTTATACAAGACTAGCAATCACTTAGTTTCCCATTCTAATATAGAAAATATTCTTATAATGGACATATTCCCATTCTCATTCTCGTATAAATTGTAGTTTGTATAATCTTTATATTTTCCTCTATATTATTGTGTGAGAATGGACATGTGCCCATTCTCATATTCGTTACCTCTATTATGCCTCTATATCAACTTTTTGAGAATGGACATCTACCCATTCTCATATTATTCGTTGGCTCTATTATGCCTCTATATTAATTGTTTGAGAATGGTAATTTGCACATTCTCATATTCATTACCTTTATTTTGTCTCTATATTAATTGTGTGAGAATGGGCATCTTCTCATTCTCATATTCGTTACCTCTATTTTGATTCTATATTTATTGTGTGAGAATGGACATTTTCCCATTCTCATATTTGTTACCTATATTTTGCCTCTATATTTATTGTGTGAGAATGGACATGTGCCCATTCTCATATTTGTTATCTCTATTCTTCCTCTATATAAATTTTATGAGAATGGGCATCTGCCCATTCCTTTATTAATTTTTGGATCTATTATGCCTCTATATTTTTTTCTCTATATGTAACACAAGGCTAGCAGCCGATAAGTAACACAAGGCTAGGTTTTGCTAAGGAACATAAGACTAGCAGCCAATAAGTTACATAAGGATAGCAGACACATATTCCCATTCTGGTATAAACAATATTCTTTGAATGGACATGTATATTTTCTTAAAATGAGGAATACAAGAAATATTACAAAATGATATTCCCATCCTATCCTTATGTAACTTGCATACGCTACCCTTTTCCCCCTTAGCATCCGAGTAAACACAAGGATAACGACCACTAAGTTATACAAGGCTAGTGGCCACTAAGTTATATAAGACTAGTAACCTCTTAGTTTCTCATTTCTATATAGATAATATTCTTAGAATGGACATATGCCCATTCTCATTCTCGTATAAATTGTAGTTTGTATAATCTTTATATTTTCCTCTATATTTATTGTGTGAGAATGGACATGTTCCCATTCTCATATTTGTTACCTCTATTCTACCTCTATATCAACTTTGTGAGAATGGGAATCTTCCCATTCTTGTATTTCTTACCTTTATTCTACCTATATAATTATTTTGTGAGAATGGACATGTGCACATTATCATATTCATTACCTCTATTTTTTCTCTATATTTATTGTGTGAGAATGGAAATGTTTCCATTCTCATATTCGTTACCTCTATTTTGCCTCTATATTTATTGTGTGAGAATGGGCATTTTCCCATTCTCATATTTGTGAGAATGGGCAGATGCCCATTCTCATATAATTAATATAGAGGCAGACTAGAGGTAATGAATATGAGAATGGGCACATGCCCATTCTCATATAAAATTATCATGCAAACAATACTATGAGTTTAGTTTGTGATCGGTAATATCCTTGTAAAAGGTATATAACTAAATAATAATAATATGTATTTTTCATTATTTTAATACCATTATAAACATTTAAATGGGTCTAAATCAATGAGCTCATTGTGAAAAGTTGATACCATTAAAAATAAAATACACCTTAATAGTTAGCTTTATTATTATTCATTTTAATACATTTTATAGATTCATTTTAATTTTTAAGCTTATTTGAATGTTTAAAGCACCTATGAAAACAAAGATAGTTTCATTCTAAACAAAAATAAATAATTTAACATTTTGTATTGAGATATATGTAGTTAAAAGAATTAAATAATATTACAAATACCATTTCATTCTATATAGAATAAAGAATGTAACATTTTGTATTTGTCTAATGATTGCATTGGAATGAAAATAAGAAAAAACTTTCTAGTTCTACAAAAGAAGATTTTAGAAAATGAAAATTGTTGGGATGAATGTGAAGAGATTTGGTTTGATAGGATACATAAGAAGCTTTTAGTATGTATGTTTTCATGAATTATAGTGATTTGTGTTGGTCAAAGAAATTGAATAAGTTTCCAAGAAGCATAGAGGCTTACGCGCAAGAACGTGCACACATGGAGGAGTAAGGATAACATGTAGGAGGGTGCACACGGATGTCAAATAAGGTAGCACACGGGAATGCACACACAAGAGTTAAAGCAAGGAATTAGTTAAATTCCCGAGGATAGAGCTAAATATAGACTTGGAGTTCCAACATAGTAAAAGGAAAAATCACATGCAGATCAAGTTAAAGAAAATGCATGGAGAAGGTTAATAATAGGATTAAAGCAAGTCTTATCTTTAGATTAGTCTATAATTAACTAGTTTTTATAAAAGCATGAAATCTTTGTATGCATGGATATTTTTAGGAAATAAAGCATGCAAGCTTTGTACACATGGCTATTTTTAGGAAAGAAAGCATGCAAGCTTTGTAAGCATGTTTTTATTTAGGAAAGAAAGCATATAGGATATTTTGTGCATGCATATTTTTAGGGAGTGCATGGGCGGTGAAGGAAAGTCCCCACCCCTATATATACCTAATGCATGTCATTGTTCTAGTGTTTTTCATAGATTAGATGTTTAGAGTACATAACATCTTGTATCGATACAAATCTAAGGGGTTTCAATGGTCATGTGTATGGTCCTGTGAACTATTGTATTTCCTAAGAAACAACTTCCATATTATGTATTTGATTATGATCTCTAATGGATAACTATGGTTGGATAATAGTTGTTGACTTATCTAAATATGGTGTTATAATGATACAATTGATCTTAGTTATTGTTTAGATTGTTCATCTTCCTTATTATATGTGTTGCCAAATTGCTATGGTTAGAATGATTATTTATGTGTGAATGGTTAATGTTTAACAATATGATGAGTATACATGTTGACTTCTATCTAGCATAACAAAGGAGGGACATGGTGGCTACGCGTGCTTTGGGTGAGCATTCAGATGTCTGAATGAAGTTCCAATGTGCATAGCTAATGAATGTGTAAATAAAATACTACATTTTGGTTTTGTTGTTGGGACCTATTTTTAATTTTTCTACTAGGATGTTGTATGCATATGGTGTATCAATTGTCTTTGGAGAGTATTGAGAGCTAGGTAGAAGATGACCAAGATAAGTTTACACAGAGGTATAATACTAAACCTGATTTCAATGCGTGAAAGTGGGTGGAAGATAATTTGTATGACTACATGTATGATATGTTCATATTTTTCTCGGTAGAGTTGTACCAGTGGTTGGCAACTTACTTATCAAATAGAATTTACTACCCTAGGCCTAGATTTTGGACATAGGAAGACTATCGACTCTTTTTATTCAACCTAAATGTGGCCCAGAGATGTTGATCATTGGTGGAAAAGCGTGCTACACAACTATACCTTACAATACATAATTTTGATGTATTATTTCCCGAGGAACCAAAGTTCAAGTTTTTGTGCAAGCCTAGAAGATCCTACTTGCACATCATACCTTTAGCTTTCAAGATATTAATGATATAATTGGGATTGGAAATATCACCTATGGCTAGTTAAATCACCACCACACGCAGGGAAAGAATAAATGTGGAGAAGGATGGAGGCTACCTTGATGGAGGAAAGGAAAAGAGAAGAGAGATGACTCATGTATAATGAATCATGAGAGAGGGATATTGAAGCAGTGTTATTGTTGAGAATAATGATGGCTCACGAAGGTATTGAGACAATCATGGAAGAAGAGGAGCCGTAACATCATATCCTCTCAACATTTGGAAAGAATAATAGAGATACCCCATTAGTTTTGGATGAGATCTTGTCAAAGGAAATAATGAGGACTGCGGGCATGCATCTAACCCAACCTAAATACCTATCCCTTAATGAAGGTGTTCTAGATCCAGAGGTAGTTGTTGAAGGGCATCATATTAAAGGTAAGTAGGTAATATCCCCAAGTGGAGAAGGAGATACGAGTAGATATAATTTTGTGTTAACTTAGGTAGTTAATTAAACTAGGAACATGTCTATGGCAGCGTAATAGGCACTAGTTTTTGGAAGTGTACTGGGGGATTATTCACAGGAATATCATCTAGACAAAGTGTTAGACGTAGACTTTTGGAAGCAATTATATAGGCGTTATTATAGCATAGACAATTGGTGTCCAATTTAGTACAAAAATGGGACACAAGGGAGTTTATCCATAGGACCACATGTTATGGCGGGGAAGCGTGAGAGGCTCAAGAGGATCCAATCAGCCACCACATGGAGGGAATCTTGGTAGAGGGTTAGGTTTAGGATCTAGTCCTAACCCAAAACAAGGTCCACACACCACCACTTCCCCAAACTCATCAAACACCACCTCAACAACCACATCAACAGACACCTCAAGTCTTCTTTGAGATGTCTCTTCACTTGCCAGAGTATAGAGGTGGAGGATGTAGTAGAGAACATGCACAAGTGTGAACTATTATGGCACGCTAAAGGAATTACAACCCCGAATAGAAAGGAAAGTCATTTTTAACCACACTTTAAGAGCATGCACATAGTTGATACATAAAGTATGATCCACACTAGACTGTGATGGATTATGATGAATTGAGCACCATGTTTTTGGCTGAATTTCACATTCCAGGGTTTGAACAGTAGAGTATCAGTGTTCTTAAGGACATCAAGCAGGATTTTTGAAAGTATACTTGAGTATGATGCGTGTTTTAAGACTCTATTGTCTAAATTGTCTCATAATATCCACCCAAGTCAGGATACACAGTGGTTCGTTGGAGGATTGTTGACTCCGTTTCAAAGATTAATGTTTTATAATACATGTGTAGACTCACACGAGGCCTTGGAAGTAGATCTACGCATTGAAGCGATTATGAGTTTTGATACGAGAGTGAGCCCTTTTCTTGAGGCACAAATAACATCTATGGCTAAGTAGTTGGAGAAGCTCTCTCCTAATTCAACTCATGAAATGCGTAGTGGTATATGGTGTACTGATTGTGAGGTTGAAGGAAATATGAAGGATAGCTTCCCACACATGACGGTGTGTGCGTTATTCTGAGCTTGTGAGATTTTCCACAAGAAACATGATTTCTGGAATTTCCCACTCTTGCAACACGTAACGATGAAGAATGTATCCATGTACTACAAGATATTTGATATGAAGGATTGCTAGTGATAGATCAAATCCATGAGGCATGTGAGACTGGATTAACGAAAACCATAGTTTAAAGAAATTATTAGGTATAATGTTGGTTGGGAAAATTTTACATTAATTCAAAAAATAGTTCTGGGGACAAAGCAGTCCCTCCTCTTTACTGAGAGGTTCCCTTATTCAACACACACAAAATATAAAATCTACTTATTCAAAAATTTACGACTATCAATATTTGAATGAGGATTTTGATGTTAAAAATCTTCCCATATTCAATAATTTTTTCAATATAGAAGACAAGAAATATAAGAATTTATCAAAAGAAACAATAGCTTTGAATGAGTAAGACTGGTAAAAATGAAATCATGAGTTCACTTTTCACCTATCGAGAACCCTGTGTTATCCTTGGTTACCCAAGATCACCGGCTATTAGAATGGAGGAGCAAGAAGAAGGGAAACACTTTCGGACATATAGGTTGCAGAGAAACCTCATAATAATGCATGCATGAAATTTTAACAATCATATGAATTTTTGTATATTCAAATAAGCCATGAGATATAAATGTTTCAAACAAAAATTTATTTGCACCAATGCACTACATCCAATGAATTGAACACAAAGTTTCCTATTTGAATATATCAAAAACACATATGCATATTTAAAGGAAAGAATAGGAAGAATACAAGAGGGAAGAGGGAAGAACTTCTTTTGTATTGATCAAGATTTCTATATATCTACATTCTAATCATCAAAATCCAATCCCTAATAATGATATAAAGGTGCCTTATATAGCCACATAGGTAGTTAAAAATGAAGTATTTTCAGTTTCCATTTCTTCTAATTAAACATTAGCACTTAATCAAATACATTATAACTTTGAGTTGGCCTTAATTACAAATTACACTATCATCAATAATAAAGCCAACTTTGAAATACATTAATTAAAAGAAAGGCCTATGCACTAGATGAAGGAACATTCGAGGAAGATGTTGCTATAGTCTTCACTTTGAGAATATGGCTCTTGAACTTCACAAGTGCTCCAACACTCTCCATGCCTTGAGGAATAATGGTGTTTGCAGTCATATTTTCCAAACTATTTAAATAGTGTTCCATCTCCTTTCCAAATTCTACATTCTACAAGAAACCTTTATTTGCTTCAATGACTACAATTTGGAGTGCACAAATCTCCTTCATATTTTCCCTAGTTAAAGTGTCATTCTTGAACAAGTCTTCCTTTATGAATGCTCAAAATTTGACCTTGATATCCCGCATTGCATTTCTCTCAATGTAATTTTCTTTGAATAATTGATAATGAAGGTTCTCGGAACTTAGCAAGTATGACATATTTGAAGGCTTATCCCTTTTATGCCATGTTCTTTAGTTCATCCATTACTTCCTCAACTAATCTCATCTTCTACTACACACTTTGTATACCCATTTCTTTTAGAGATTGTTCT
Organism: Taxus wallichiana var. yunnanensis; assembly: GCA_018340775.1. Taxonomy (NCBI): domain Eukaryota; kingdom Viridiplantae; phylum Streptophyta; class Pinopsida; order Cupressales; family Taxaceae; genus Taxus; species Taxus wallichiana. Next base: position 279,237,117 of record CM031244.1, read on the forward strand.
TTGAATCATAAAAAAAATTACCTGCAATGAGAACTTTCTCATTTGTTTCATTCATCATCCCAGGATCTTATATGCATTCACTCCATAATATAAGTTCTTTATCCAGGCCGATGATAGTTGATTCAAATCTCTCCTATATCAAAGAAGTAATTTGTCATATGCTTTGTATGCTTCCTTAATGAAATTCAGTCCAGAGAGCAATATTCCATCAACCATATCCTCTATTGCCTTTCCATAAGCAAAATGTTTATGGATTTCCATGAAGGTTTGAACTTATTCATCAGTCAAGACAATGGGAGGTGGCATTGAAGTGAGAGGAGCAGGGTCCAATACTTTATCACTTGCCAATAAGAATTTGATAAAATCAGAAAGTTTTTACACTTGTTCCTCAAGTTTCTCTTGTGTTTTTTCCCCTTCTCAACTCTTTTAATAACTTTGGACACAATCTCCTTTAGATTTTAGACCTCACTCTCAGGATTAGATTCACCCAATGGAATCCTTATCAATTTCATATCATTCAAATTCAAATCCCTTTCATCCTTCTCTATCATTGGTTTTAAAACTTCCAAAAATTGTTGGCCCTTTGAATTAGACACCAACCTTGAGGCAGTCTTTGCCTTCTTGATAGATGAGGTAGGATTTGTGCCTAAGAGGGAAGCCACAACATCAAATTTGGGAGCAATAATTTGAGATGAAGCTTTCCTTTTCTTGCTCTCAACAAAAGGCTAAACCCAAGTGAAGGTACTACTAGAAGGTGGGGTGACAAGAGGACCCAAGGAAGTGTTCTCATGGAGCCAAGATTTTGTGCAGTAGATACTTCCACATGGGATGTTTCAATACTAGAAGCAGGTATCTCCTTGGTAGGTCTTTTCGAATTCTCACTACTTTAGCTCCCGATTTTGTACTATTTTTTTATCCTCCACTTCATCTTCTTTCTTAGTGTTTCCTCCCTCATAATTAATTTCTTGATGTTATTATGTATCCTTCTCTTATCATTTTAAAAGATCAATGATTTTCTCAATCCTTTGGGTTGTTTTTGTTTGCTTGGGAGAGAGGTTGTTTGTTTTCTTTTCAAGATCTTCTTCTATCTTTTCAATCTTCTCACCTTCCCTTTCTTAGTGTATACCAAAGTTGAAGATTCAAGAGGAGAGGGAGTTGATTGAGTATGCACTTCAGAATTGAAGTAGGAATATCTCTTTGAGATGTAGATGCTTCTTGAGAAGGGGATTGCATCATGCCCATATTATATGATCTCATTTTCTGTCAAACTAGACCTTTGTTCTTACCATGACTGGGTTTATGATTTCTTATAGTTCATCCCTTTCTTTCTTGAACCATTCAATGGTAGAAAAGGGAGTATGCCAAATAGAATTATTGTATTTTAAGGAGTGCAAATCCTCATCATCATCCTGCAAATCTTCATGTGCCTTGTAAATTCCAAAATCTCTGATTTCTGCAAGGAGAGTCTACCATAGTACCTTCTTCTTACTTCATAATCATCTGAGAAATCTACCCAATAATCTTCCAGAGCAAGTGAATGATATAAATCCATTATGAGATTGTTAGAAATGAAACCCTTGAGATCAAAGCAAGACCTCTTCTGAAAAAAATAAAAATTGAAGGCAATAATAGTTCTCTCAACATTTTGTGCATCAAGGGCAGTTCTATAGGTATAATTACCCAAAGTGATTGGGAATTGAATGCTAGTTATCTTCTTATCTCTGTAGGTTTTGTGCAACATATCAAGTTGTCTACAAACTTCTATAAGACCTATCTTATTATTACAAAACATTGGAAGCTTATGGGGTGTTCCTTCAAATCCTACTAGCTTGATGTAGGAGAACCTTCTAAATTGAATGAAATATCTACCATATGTGGAAATTAATTGCTTTTCCTGAATAGAGAACATTTCAATTGTATTTCCCTCTAGAAGTCTAACAATTTACATAGTGAAAGAATCATTGACTCTCCTGAAGTGATGTTTTTTTCTCTAAAGTCAATTGTGGATGATATTCATATAATGGAGCATTCTTTTTACCATCCACCTGGAGAGAGTCCTAACCAAACCCCGTATGCTGCAATAGTATACATCAAATAAGAGGTCACATATAAGGTTTGGTTTCTTTTCACATTTATCAATTTCTCACTAAGGTTCTCATAGATGATTTCCCCCAGTTCAGACTCTATTTTTCCTCACAAATGATGTTTAGGTAAGGGCACATCCAGAAGTGGAATTCATTGGTTGAAGGGAGACCCATGAATTTAGACAAGAGAGTGATAATATCTGAAAGCTCTTCTTTGAAATCAACTTTATACATGGTCTTGGATAGTCTAGATGATCCTTTCTTTGGAACCTTAAGCCAATAATTATCTATCATCGTCCTATACTTATCATTGTTTTGATCAAATAGACCCTAAGCTCTTGTCATATTAAGGGTATTAGAGTCTTAAACCAAAGGAATCCCAAAAGCAACATTGATACACCCAACATCCAATTTAGCAATTACTTGGCCTTGAGGGTCTCGATTTCCCTCAATTCGGATCAAAAAAGAAGCACAATCCAAAAAAGTGTATGCACATTGAACTAAGATGGGAAAACCACCGGTATAATCAATTCCACAATCTTTAACACATTGGATCATGAGAGAAAGATTATCACTAGAAATCATGTGCCCAAAACTCATTGAAATCAATATGTTGCACATCATTTTCCCTTATATTTGGTATTGAGGTTTCAAGGGAATAAATATGCTCATAGCCCCTAAATTGGTACTTCATGATGGCTAGGGAATTGAGAAACATACACTCGGGAAGAAATGGATGTTTCAAAGGTAACTTTAGGAGAAAAAGTAATGTGGTAGGGCACAGAACAAACTAACTTCAAATTCTCGTAGGAAGCTTTGAAACCATTAACCTTGATCGTAGAATGGATGATGACATTCCTAGGAGCACAACACACTTTAAATTTTATAAAATGGCCAAGGAACACTCCTGTTATGGATAGAAACAGATTGGGAGGCATGGGAACTAAATGCACTAAACTCAAATGTAGTTTACAATGGTAAAAATGACCAATTACATCCCTTTTTATATTACTCTGTTTGAGGAAGAGTTAGCGTAACACATTAAATGAGGGGATTTTAGTGTATTGCGGAAACAAAATAACTCACAACACATACTGTTGACTTACCCTTTGAATTTCAGATGTGGTGGAGATATAAATGACATGAGGCCCAAAATAACATGGGATGTTAGGGACATGAGAATCCAACATCTCCGTAATATAAAGAAATCCAATATAGAGTGGTGAAGGAGGGTCTATGATGAACTGGGGGATGAGACGCACTCGGGACATTTGGTACATGAAAATTTGAAATGTCTACAATACACCGATGTTCAATGGAATGCAAAAATTCAAGTGAATGATGCACGTAGAAGGCCCACATGATATGGGGACACAAGTTCTCCGTTGGCCCGAAACATCCACAATACAAAGAATACTTAGAAAATTTTGAAGAAGGCTTGCGGGTTGGCAATGCATACAGAGAACACGGACATGTGGGGAGTGACAAGTGTCATTGGGCTTGTACTTTAATCAATTTAATCAGTCAATCCATGGCGGCGTCCAACAGCTTGCTTTGAATATAAGGGAATAGTAGGAACACATTATTGACACGGGTTTCTATCTTAAATCTAATAATTCATTGAACTGGTTGTGATTAAAAATGAAATGCATGAAATTAAATTATTAGAATTGAAAGCAGAAACTGAGTTTAACTTAAAACATCAATATTAAAGATTGCATTGCATTCAAAAATAAATAGTAAACTAGTAACAACAATTGTTAAAGAACAAAGTAAGAAAGTAAGAATGAATATCCCTCTCATTAGGTAGGAGTGGCCCTTGCTCCTGCCCTTCGATCAGGTCTGTACCAAACTTCTAGACAAATAAACTTACTCCTGAATTTGATCTTTATTGAATTCAAAATATGTTGTTACAATTGGAAAAAAATATGGAATCCCTAACTCTAATTACATTCTCTCTTTTATATCCAAAAATTGCCCTAGTCTCTCCATGGGACATAGTTATTCTGAATGACTAATTCTAAATCTAACTACTTGTTTGAATTAAAAAATTCCCTTGATTCTTGGTAATACATTAATTGCAGGAACAATTCATAGGTGTTTGATCTTGAATCGTTTACAATAACTGAATAGGGGATCGATGATTGACTCCTTAAAGGATTCAATCACCCCTAGAAGATTCTCCAAATCATAACTGATTAAAGAAATTGAAGTGGTTGTGAGTCTTCAGTCATTATTGCTTCGCTCTTCTTGTGGCTTGAATGTTGATTGATAAATGGCAATGATTCTGGGTAGAAAATGATGTTGTCAGCTGGAATTCCAGAATATAAGTTATCTGCATGCATGCTTGTATCACTGATCGGGTTTTGATGATCCAGACATTTGATTGACAAGGATGAGATTCTTGTGCCAACACATGAACTAGAGTCCTACGCTATCACACAAAACAAATTCCTACGCCAAGCAGTATGTATCAAGTCCTGCGCTCCATATAACAATTCAATATATGCACTTTTTGCACACATAATTAATATTTATCCACATCATATTCAAGCCTTTTATGCACAAAAAATTAACAAGGTGAAACATCATAAGTACACACAATAATTTCCCATAAACATAGTAAAATAGTAAATATAAAGTATGTATTTTTCCATCATGCATAATAATATCAAAAGTAGAATAGGTTCTGGCATGGCTTGAACATAATTACACAAGGTTTATCATGACAAAAATGGGGCTCATCAAATAGGAAAACGGGAGGCACAAGGGTTGTGGGTTCTCGAAAAGACCAAAACACATGCAATACAAGGGGAGAATGCAAAGCAAGGAAATTTCAGAAAATGTGGGGATGCGGGGAATATGAGGTCAGTGAGAACTTGGGGCATGAGTGATCCAAAAGCAAAACTTGCCGCAATATAAAGAAAAAGACACGAAACTCAACAATGATTAAAATTTGACTAACTTTTGGGATCATATTCTTTTCTCCGGACTTCATAAAGGAAAAAAAAAAAGACATCATAGAGGGAAACTTACCCAAAATTTTTAAAATTTGGTAATATTACACATATTTTGGGTGAGTGACAACATATAGGAAGATCATCCCACTAAAGGGTGCAATAGTGAAGGTGGATTCCATGGAGAATATAAGAGCATAGGTCAAGGTGGTAGAGGTAGATTTATGCATAGAACTTGTTACACTTTTGGATCCCCTGATCATTACCAACACGAGTGTCAACAAAATTGGGTATGCGTGTATTGTGGAAAGTAGCATAACATTGAAGATTATCTTGACCTTTATGAGCATATGTGTAAGAACAAGAAGAAAGACAAAGGCACGGGGATGATCAAGGTGCAACATGTGAAGACTGATCACCGAATGCCAAAAAAGATGCATGATTTTGAGTTACAACCCTTGTTGGTCACTACACAAGAAAAAATAGCACATGACGTGAGCCTCTTAAGGCCAAGCCACTCATTATGAGAGAATAAGTTATGCATTCCAAGTATCTAAATGTTTCTCATCAAAATGAGGTCTACCAAGATACTATAGGGGTCATCAAAGAGCTACAAGGTGAGATACAGTGCTTAAAGGATCAGGGGCATGAGAGGGAACACGTGAAGAACATTGGGCTTCTACATAAGGATGTAGATGATCTAAAAGAGGTATGTAAAATGTTAAGACAAGATAATATCATCCCAATGTTAGGGTAATGGTTATGTGAGAAGGTACCATGCACTAGAGTTGAGTGTGAGTGACATATACTACATGTAAATTTTCAAGCACAAAACCATGAGTATGACAAGGAAAACGTTGGACTGAAGTGATTAATGTGTGGTTGGTAAGAAACATTCTGATAGTAGTGGGCACTGAGGTTAATGTACTAACTCTGGATGTATGGAATCATATGGGGATACTAACATTACAACCATATTCAAATATGTTGTATATGGAAAATAAGACAAGGGCCATTCTTATTGGGGTTTTGAAGGATGCATCCATTACCATACAAGGAGCCAAGTTTACTATAGTTTTGGAAGTATTGGAGTTAGCTAAAGCATACATTTTCCAAGATTTCTTGGGCATCCTTAGTATTATGTGAACAATGTTGACTTGCAATTCAATAATAAGATATATTAGTTTTGATAACAAGGATGAGTGCGTAATCACACCCCTAGATGATTTGAAGGCTACACCTTATACTAAGCTAGTGAGTGAAGAAAATTTGAATAGAATTTATGTGTTCACAATGCGTGACCACGAGACTGTGGAACCATCAAAGGAAGGCATACTTTAGTGGGAAGACACACACTCGAAGAAGTGACACCAATAGTTTTACTTGTGATAATTGAGCCCATGACACATATGAAATGGTCGGCATGAGATGAAGGGGAGAGTAACTAGGATGATTAGGTTGCACATGGTTAGGGGTTTGGGAAAACCTTAGTTATCTAGGTATACTGGTGAGGAAAATCTGGAATATTTCTTGCGTGCCATAGAGAAATAATGGGAAAATGAGGGTGATTGAAGGAATATGTTATTTTATACTTTTCGTGGAACAAGAATAAGGCGCGTTGGTGGGTGACACATAGAGATAATTGTTTGGGATAACGAGAAGTGAGAATCACGTTTTCAACAAGGTTCACTCGGAACAATTTGCCTACACTTATCTACGAGTATGATGGGAATACTATTGCTTTGGTACATGTTCATAACTATGAGATACAATGGGCACAAGTTCAGGAGGGTTTACCGCTATCTCTATGGGTACATAAGTTTTATTCCACTTTATGTGGGTGCGCATGAGCATGGTATGTACACGCTAAGCTCAAATAAGAACCTACAAGTTGGAGAGGTATGACTAAAGGTATGGTTCATACATTTGATTATTTTTCTAATAAACCTCTAGTCCATGAGGATTTGTAGATTATGAAGTGCATCACATTGAGGATAGCGTGAAATTGGAAGAACTCAAGCTTTAGTTACTTAAGGAGCTTAATCCGAGAGGCACACGTGGATGTGCTAGAAAAAAATGAAATGCAACTAAGATGTGCTCGGAACAAGAAATAAAAAGGAATGTTATTCTATATTATTAATGATGAAGAGGTACATAATTTAGAAATTAACCATACGGAGGGTGTGTAGGATGTATTGGATACTACAGATGGAAAGGTATGCACATATCATGTTCCCATGAAGACCAAGAAGGTCAATATCAGACCGAGGATGTGCCAAAGGAATCCATCATTGGATATTACTTGGTCGAGAAAGAGGTAGAAAATATCATTGAGCTCTTTCTTTACTTCCAAGAATTATTTCCACGAGGCTATCATGAGTTAAAAGGAGTGCATCCCTCATTGGGAGAAATGAAGATTTAGTTGAAAGAAGGTGCGCATCCAGTATGGAAGAGGCCTTATAGGATGAAATTGAACCTGCATGTAAAGGTAAAAGAAGAAATAGATAAAATACTTAAGTTCATAATCATTGAGCTAATTGAGTAATCTAAGTGGGTTAGTCCCATGGTAATAAGAATTAAGAAGGATGGGCAGATCAAGATCTATGTGGATTATAGGGAACTTAATGCCTCATGTGTCATAGATCTTTTTCCCACACCATTCACAAAATAAATCCTTGAGGGAGTAGCGGGCGTGAGATCTATTCCTTCACTGATGGATTTTGGGGATATCCCAAGTGCGCATTGCATTGCGTGTGAGGATAAGGAAAATACTACCTTCACCATGGGATGGGTAAATTTTGCATATAATGTAACGCCTTTTGGATTTGAATAATGCGCCAACAAGTATTTTCACGCATAGTTGTGTAGGATTTTCATTACTTCATTCACAATTTCTTTCAGGATTATCTTGATGATTGGACATTCTATGGGTTAGTTAAGGATCATTGTGATAATCTAAGGCCGATGTTTGAGAGATGTGAGTAGATGAGCATCTCTCTTAACATTAAGAAATATATCTTTGCTACACCCTTTTTAGACACATCATTTTTAGGGATGGATTATTGGTAGACCCAACTAAGATTGTTGTGATTTTGGGATTAGAAGATCCTACCAACCAAAGTGAGGTGCATGGATTTTTGGGGCATATTGGGTATTATAAAATTTTATCAAGGGATATACAAGGATTGTTGCACCCCTGGAGGAATTTCTCAAGGCTAAAGGAAAGTTTTATTGGGGTGACGTGCAACAATAGGCATTTAAAACATTGAAGGATAATCTTACCACTGCACCATTCTTGTGCTTCCCTTCATGGGACAAACATTTCCATGTACATGTGGATGCCTCTAGTATGGAAAATTACACACCTTAGTGAAATCCAAAGAGGGTAATGTGGATCATCCCATATGTTTTACAAATAGGAAATTAACACAAGCAGAGAAAAATTATAATACCACAAACTGCGAGGCATTTTCCATTATCTATACATTTTATAAATTTTGGCAAAGATACTTGTTGGCTATACCATTCTTCTTTTATAAACATCATATGGAATTAAATTAGTTAGTCAAAAGCATGTGTTGCAAGGATGCATATGTCGGTGGATACTTCTTTTTCACAAGTTTTATTTCACAATTGTTGTAAACCCAAGTAAGAGAAACTCAAGGCTTAATCACTTATCAAGGTTCAATTCTGGAGAGGATACACAGAGTACTAAGGACACTATGTTTGATGTGCGAGTTGTTTGGATTGAACCACGTGCCCATATATTTGGAAGACATAGCAGATTTGTGTGCACTTCACTTGCACATGAAGGGATGAAAACATTAGAAAATAAGTAGCTTGTTATTTGCGCGAGAACCTTATCACTCATTGGAGTATACTTATACAAGATGGGCTGCAAAAAAATTTTGAGCAGGTGTGTTCTAAAGCATGTGCATGAGGTGATTATGGAGGAATATAGTGGAGGTATCATAGGAGAACATTATGCATTAGATGAAACTACGCACACAATTGTTCTAGTGGCTTATGGTGGGAGACCTTGTACAAGGATACCAAGGGTTATGTTAAATTGTGTGATCATTGTCAATGACTTAGCATGCCTAGAAGTAGAAATGAGATGTCGTTACGACCCATAGTGAGCACGAAACTTTTTGAGAAGTGGGTTATTGACTTTGTAAGACCTATTGCACCACCCACGCATAGGACTAGAGTGCACTACATAATTACATGCACATACTATTTGACAAGGTGGGTAGAGGTTGTGCCTACAAAATATTGTACTACAACCACAACAGCAAAGTTCCTTTTGGATAACATCATAAGTAGGTATGGTTGTTTATTAAGATTGACCAATTATAAAGGAACTCATTTCTTGAATGAGACAATAAGAATTCTATTGGCAGAGTTTATGGTGACACACCATAAAACCACCCCTTATCACCCTCAAGCTAATGACATTGTAGAATATTTTAACAAGATCTTGGGACAAACTTTGAAAAATATTTGTGATGTTGGAAGAAAAGATTGGGATGATAAAGTATCAGTTATACTTTGGGCTTATAGGAAAACATATAAAAGGTTAAACAAGACCACACCCTTTTAGTTGGTTTATGGCATAGAGGTAGTACTACTTGTGGAGTTATTATTACCATCTCTGCATATTACGCTTGTATGAGGATTGTCAAATGAACAAAATTTGGAAGAGTGCATTAAGAAACTCATGCAACTAGATGAGAGGCACATCATTGCTTATTGGGGTCAGAAGAATGAGAAGGCATGAAAGAAGGCTTGACATGATAGGAACATTAAGAACAATTCATTTGTCATTGGAAAGATGGTCCTTCTATATGACTCAAAATTTACGCGCCACCTAGGGAAGTTGAAGGTGCATTGGTTGGGACATTTTGTAGTAACCAAGATACTTGAATTAGGTGAATGTCAATTGCAAGTGTTGAATGGCACCATGTTTCTTGGTTACTTCAATGGGAGTAGGTTAAATCCCTACTATAAATAAGCTTCTTGATGTTTATGATAAGATAATATTGCTACTTAGATTAGATTTCCTTTCATGTTTTGTCTTTGCTTCATTATAATAAGTGTGCTTATATGTAGGAAGTGGTTACTATTTTCTACGAGATGATGTGCGAGGGACCACGCATACTTTTAGTATGGGGTGAAATAGATCTACGTGCGAAAGAAATTTGGTTGAGATGTGCATGTGTCGGTGAAAAGGTGGTATGTTGGTTAAAAGGTGCATGCGGGAAAATGAAAATGTGCGTAGGTGTTGATGATTGATTGGGTGTTTGAAAAATTACTTCAAATGAAGACCATGCAAGGATGATGCCACACAAAGGTAACCCAAGGTAGTAGCATAGGATGAGCTATGTAATATATGTCACAAAGGAAGATGTGTTATGGCGCAGGGAAGTGCACGTAATGATGTCTCAGAGATTTGATGTAGTCACGCACTTAAGGTTACGACTACCGCATGTGGAAGAAAGCAACCAAAAGCATGGAAAAAGTAAACATCATATTTAAAGATGTAGTACAGGTGGTAGGTAAGGAGCAATAAATGTGATAAAAATTTATAAATCTATAAAAGGGGTGTTGGAGAGAGTTTATTTTCACCTTACCTTGCGAATTTTAAGAGTGTGAAATTATGCAAACTTGGGAAAATTTGTGAAGAACTTTGAGGATTTGAGCAACCCAGTTTGAGAAAACACATGGCCAAGTTAAGAAGCTCCTTCAGGTGGAAGTTTACAGCTTGAAAAATGAGTGAAGGTTTAGTTTTTAGCTAAGTAGGGTTTAAGTTCTTTGATCCAGGGTTTGCATACACATAGGTACACCTAATTAGAGTTAGGGCACAAATTTGGTTGAATAATACTAAGGTTTGAAAGAAAGTAAGGGGGTGGAGTAGACATTTATCGTGGATGGTTAAGAAAAAATAATTTTAGGAACCTAGGACATGGAAGTTTGAAATATGAAGTAAAACCTTATGTAGATGAAGGAATGACATCAAGGAAGGCATCCACTATCTCACCAAGGACACATGAAAAAGAAAGAATAATCCCGAGGTCAAGGATGTACTAGAGGAATGGTACTCAGAAATGCAGTACCCAAGGGCATGATTATGGGGTAGGCATGGGTGTCCCATATAAGGAAGAGCAAGGTTAGTGACTACAAGCATCGTTTGGATGCAAACAAGCATGAAATATAAAATGAGCTAATATAGAAGACAAATGAGAAGACTACGGATGGGAATTTGATCTATGATGACAAGGGGTATCAGGACTTGGAGAGTGAAAGGGTTCTCCAACTTTATGAGAATCCCTATTCTCGCAAGCCTAAGTGCTTATATCATTGGTTAATGTCGTGAGTCCATGAGGACTATTTTTATTTTACGGGTAGAAGAATGTGCCTCACCACGTAACTGATTGGAATATTCATTGGTCCACAAAGCTTGGGAAATAAAATAAAAATTGATTTTGATGATGATGTTGGGGTGGAGGTCAATGCATACCTTGAAGTATCAAAGAGGGGGTCGTGCAATGGACATTGTCAAACTTATCGACCATGTTGTGAGAGTTTTCATGAAATTGATCACCAAGTTGGGAGCGTAGGAAAGATGGACCTAGGTAAACAAAAGGTGGCTCTACATTGCGCAAAATATGGATAGCAAAATTATCTACAATCTTTGTTGCATTCATTGTTAAGGGGATCATAGATGAAGCACACACAAGATATAGAATCACTTGGGAAGTAATTCTCTTCTTGGTCGTATTTTCAGAAATTGGGGTACCTTATGGACTGAATGATAAAATGTGAAAGTATCCCCTAGAGAACAAATCCCACGTAAAGAGATTCCTCGAGTAAACATATGACAAGATCAATAATGCTTATAATTTAAGGGTGCATAGATGTTACATGTGAATGTGTGAGGTATTGGAACATGAGTGGTGCATTCCAAGTGATTTGCCCATGGTTTTCAAAAGGAAAATCGAGTTTGTAGTATAACAACACTATTACCTCAAGAGATTATATTTTAATACCGGTGAAAATATCACTTGGTGCAAGCTTCCTTTTCCTTTATAGTGCGGTACTTCTAAGAATATATGAATAGATTTTCCAAAGCACGCAAGTTTCTAAAATTGATGTGGATAAAGTGGATTTTGAACACCATACACTACGCAAGAAGTAAATATACCCCGAGAAGTATATAAAAACTATGATATGAATATTAACTCTATAACTTTGATGATAGGAAATGAGGAGGCATAAAAATTTAATATTTACTTAAAGATGAAGTTAGCCAATGGTAAGTATGTAGATGAAGAAGATGTTACACTCCTAACACCACCTCGGGGAAGTAAATGGTGGGTACAAAAGGACATGTGAGGAGACCCGTCCTCATCGGGAAGAAGAAGAAGAAGATAGAAAATAAGAGGAGCCACAAAAGGAAACAAAAATAGGTACAAGTACATCTATCATGACCAAGAAGTCATCAAAAAATCCAAGTCCTAAGAAGAAGACGTGCGTGAAGAAGAATCCCAAAGTGGTCTCAAGTGAGGAGACTGAGGAGGTAGATAAATTTGGTGAAGAGATACCATAAATATATTTGATAATTCACACCCTGACAAATAAAAATGAGGAAGAACGTGAAAAGTGACATGAGGAAATGCTAAAGAGGAATGATGGTGAAGAAGGCCATGGTGATCCCCTGATAGAGGATGTAGGTGGAGAGCACAAGGAAGAAGAGTGCAATGTTGAGTGTGAGGTTGAGCATGAGGAGGAAGAAGAAACGGTTAAGGGTGCCCTTATAGGAGAAGATATAGGTATGGGGGAAGTGAGTAGTGTGCTTCACTCCATTACACAGAGGTACCCAAGGGACATAGAGGAAAGGGGAGAAAGCATAGGAATATTCCCCAAGGCCCCTAATGAAGTATAATGATGATCCTTCAAGGGTCCTACAAGCACGATATTAGAGTTTAGTGGCCATAAAAGATCTCTTATTGGCCATTCTTTGATTAAAATGAGGCTCTTTTACGTACTTAGCAAATGCTATCTTGGGAATATAAATCACACATGGAGGAGCCATAGTTCAAGATCAATGCGCAATCATTTTTAGAGACAATTTAGCTCAAGGAGAGGCTTTCCCCATGGTTGATGCACAACTACTTACATACGAACAGGCATATAATGCACTTAATAAAATTTCATCAAGTGGGAACACAGATTTCTAATAAGGAATGCATGATCAATAGAGTACGTGATGAGATCCAAGAAAAATATGAAATAATTACACTATTGAAATTGGAGTTGAGAGAAGAGAAGGGGAGAACACACACAACATAAAAGAAGGTGGAGGGTGTTGCAGACATTGTCACTAACACATACCCTAACATAGATCACACACCAAGGAAGAATGTGAAACAACATTTCACTATCTAGAGGACTTGGCATGGATGATATCTTATGAGTAGAGGAAGATAAAGTGATCAGCAACCAAGGAGTTAGCCTCATAAAATAAAATGGATAGGGAGCTGATAGAGGGACATCTTACGTAGTATGAGGCACTAGGTGTGGAGGCTAAGAAGGTTGCACAAAGGGTAGAATTTTTCTTTGATAACTGTCATGATTTTGACCAAGTAGTGGCAACACAAGAAATGAGGGAAGAAGCAGAGAGTTAAAGGAATTTTAGGCCAACACGAAGAATAATAGGGCTGAAAGGAGAGAATGTTAGCTGAAATAGAGCAAAAAGGGATTTATTTGCCACTCTAAAATCCGCACTCAAAGATATATTGAAATAAATCTTTCCCTTAGTAATGCGTAGGATGGATGCCTTGAGGATGTGGTTTCACAACTTGAGAAGATGATTGTAAATCTCAAAGGCTAGATTGATGAGGTCACTCTTACTTCAAGTGCTTGTTATCGTTGATGCCACATCGATCAAGGCAACCAAGGAATTGGAAGGATGGAGGGAATTAGAGAAGATTTTGGATAAGGAATTTCCAGGGATCCTTCTACCCGAGAAGAATTGTGCTTGATTATTTAATTCTTTGGTGCAAACCATATTATTTCATTCATTCATTCAAGGCATTCTTAAGTTGTGTATTTTTGGAGATTCTTTAATTTAGTGTTTTTGAGGAAAGACAACATACCTAATGTGGGGTAGTGTTGGTCAAAGAAATATACTAAGTGTTCAAGAAGCATAGAGGATTACGCGTAGGAATGCATACACACGAAGGAGTAAGGATAGCATGTGAGACTTCACACACAAGAGTTAAAACAGGGACTTACTCAAATTTTTAGGATAAAGCTAAATATATACTTGGATTTCTAATCAAGTAAAAGGAAAAACCACATAAAAATCGAGTTAAAGAAAACACATGGAGAAGGTTAATTAATATGCCTCATCAAATTTTTCCACTTTTTAGGCACTCAAAATTTTTGGAAATGGCTTCATTAGATAGAGAATTTCCTCACCTTTCCAGAAAGGTAAAATTTTCCTTCTAACTCCTTGTATTTTGCAAGTTATGGCTCGTGGAGTTTTGGAGGGAAATTTTCCCTAGGAAGGTCCATGGACCAATCAAAATGTGCCATCGTAGTGGAAATGGCGGGTCGGTGGAGGTTAGTTAGAAAAATTTTCCAAAGGGTTTTTTTCCTCGAGGGGGGTAAAAAAAAATTTTGGCGAAACCCCACGAACCAATAAGAAGATGACACGTGTCCATGGATCCGGGGGGGTCGGAGGGCGTGAAAAAAAAAAAATTTGGTTTTTTTTCCAAAATGTTAAGGTCCATGTGAAAAAGGTGTGCGAAAAATTTGGCCAAAAAAATAGAAAATGGCCAGCCCAAAGGCCAATAAATAAGAAGGTGCCACATGTCCTATTTGGGGTAGTGGTTGGCAAAATTTTTTGCCAAAGGAAAAAAAAATTTGGAGTGCACCCGCGGAAAATAGGAGAGATGACACGTGGCAGCGAGCAGGCGGGGAGGCGGGGGCGAGTGATTTTGGAAATTTTCCAAAAATTCAAAAAAGTGTAAAATGGTTGTTTGAACCCATGACCAATCAAAATGTGCCACATGGCATCGGAGTGGTGGGGGGAGAGATTTTTGGGAAATTTTTCCCAAATTCAAAAAAAAGGGAAAATTTTTGGGTTTTGGCCCACCGACCCAATTTTTGCCCTGTTTTTCCCTAAATCTTCAAAGGGGCATATCTTTCGATCCAGAGCTCAGTTTTCTCAATTTTGGTGTCATTGGAAAGATATTGAAGTCCTCTACATGATGGAATCTTCAATTTTGTTTTTTGGTGGAGTTTTGGTGAGAGAAAAATAAAAAACACCTTTGGCATGGGGAAAAGAGTAGAACTGACATTCAACCACCATTTTTAATGCAGTATGGCTTCCATTCTTCTCCAGCATGGTCAAAAATCTTGGGGAATGAACTTTTAAGGGTACCCATGCTATTTTGATGGATTTGGTTGGTGGTTGAATGATTCCTTTCATTTTCCCATGTTTCTCCTTCTGAGCTCGAGTTTTCATTGTTAAAAGCCATTTTTGGCTCATTTGTAAAGGGTTGGACATTTTTATGATCTGCAGGCTCCCTCCTTCACCTTGGCAAGTGAATTTGTGGAATATCAGACCTCTTTTAGGACTGCAACATGTTTTCTACCTCTTTTTTGTTGTAATGCATTGTATTTAAAAATGGAAATGACAATGCAAGCTCTGTGAATGAATTTTCAATCCTTTCTTGTGTTGTTTGCTTCATTTTGATCCTTCATTACAATTTTAGCAATTTGTGCATGATTTGTGTTGCATTTTTATAATCTATGTCAATTTGTAGAAATAGATGTTCACCACTCCTTTGGTGTATCACCTTGTTAGTTTAGTTTTATCTTCTTTTCCCCCTTCTATCCTTGTCTCCTTGGAAATTAGAGTAGGATTTTGAGTTAAACCTCTACAAATTTCATGCATACATCTGATCAGAGGAGTAGAGGAACCAACCTTTAATCTGGAGAGTTTTTCCCATTTTTGCAAGTCCCACACTTGGGGAAAAGATTCAATGTTGTGCAATCACACTAGATGCCCATTATCAAACTAGAAATCTGAGAAAACATCCGGGGTGTTGTTGATTTGCACTAACAGTTTTGGCATGCCCAGGTGGGACCTTAGAGGTCTTCATCTTCATTACAACAAAGTTGATGTGCATTTTTGTAAGTTTCTTGCTTAAAAAGAGCCTTGATTTGCACATCTGGTGACTCCAAAGAGATAAAATCAACTGGTTTTAGTAGTCCAAGTCTAAAGATTCATGAGAAGGATCCAAACAAGGTCAAGGGCTAGAGAAGAAGGATTGTCTGAGTATCTGCAGTTATCCCCAGGAAGAAGAGAGAGGGGAAGAAGAATTCAAAGGTCTCCATCTCCACCAAATAGAACTCTATCAACTCCTCCACCTAGTAGACCTTTCACCCAATCAACAAGGGTTCTCAGGCCAATCAGAATGGCACAAAACAACCCTTATGTCAACTTCATTGGCAGCAGCCCACTTGCTCTCAATGCACAAAACCTAGTTCTAGTTGCAGCATTGAAGAACATCCCATACTTTACTAGGGGAAAATCAGACCACTCTGGTGATCATGTCAAAGACATTGCTAATGTTTGTGCAATCCATGAGATTGTTGAGATGCAAATTGTTGTCAAATTGTTGGCATCTTCATTCAAAGGGAAAGCCTTGCAATGGTTCAAGAGCCTTGGGGTAGGCTCTATCCAAAATTGGAACCAGTTGTGCATAGCTCTCCATGAGCAATTTGGAGAAAAGGGAGATAATTTGTCTCTATTGGAACAACTGACAACTATCAAGAGAGCTCCCAATGAGCAGCTAATAGACTTCAATTTCAGATTTCAAAGGACATGGGATAGAATCCCAGTGGCAGTAAGGCCAACAACTGAAGGTGCTTTCTTATACTATCTCAAAGCTTTAAATTCTGATATTTCTATGTTAATCCAATCCATGGGAGGTGCAAATATACCTACAGCTTATAGCATTGCCATTAGGGCTGAGAATTGTTTGATCCAAGCTAGTAAACTGGCTCCTAGGCCTCCCATGCCCTTATATCCAAACTTGGAAAACCCAAGCACTAGTCAAGCACCTACTTTAGCTCCTATTCCCACTCCTAGAAATCAGAGTTCAAATGAAACTTCTACTTCATCCTCTAGTGCCTCAAATGAACTTCAAGAAGTCATGAAACAATTACAAAATTTAGGCAATGAGCTGGTTACACTCAAGAGGCAACAAGCCCAAAGTTTTAGACCTTCTTATCAGTCTCAAACTCAGCCTAATAGGCAACCATATCAGCCTAATAGGCCACCCAATCTAGCTGCAAATCAAAATCAAGTAAGGCCTCCTACCAATAGACCATTTCAGCCCTATAACCCCAATGTTGCATCTACCTCTAAAGCCTTAGTGCCAGTGCAAAATAATATAGCTCAAGAGTATGATTGGTGTTTCCCATGCAATGAACCTCACAACCAGTCTATGTGCTTCAATGGTGCTTTGAACCAAGCTTTGATGGTGACAAAAACTAGCGTAGAGAGTGAGGTGAGTCAAGAAACAAACCAACAACAAGGAACATCTCAGCAAAATACAACTCCAAATGAGACTACACTTGTGAATTGGTAGGCTGAAGATTTTTGTGGTATGAATCAAACAATTTCTCAGAATGTAGCAGCTAACACATGGTCAAAGAAGAGGAATATTGGTGAAGGGAAGTCATTAGCTCTAGGTGATCCACAACCTTCCATCACTCCACAAAGTGTTGGCAAGAAAAATGCAGTTCCAAATGTGCAAGGACAGCCCAAGCCACCTTCTAGACCAGCTCAAATGCCAGTTGTTGCAGCCCATGTACAAGAAAAGAATGTGTAGGCTAAAGGGGCAAGCAAAGAGATGTTTCATCCCCATTTAGCATCATTGAACAAATGAAGAAGACAAATGTGAATATATCTATGTGGGAATCACTATCCATCCCAGGCCAAAGGGATCTACTACAAGCTGCCATGAAGAATTGGTCAACTTCAAATCAGCAAGCTCATATGCAAGAGAAGGTACTCACAAATGTTGCTCAACCTGAGGGGAAGCTTGGAGGACAACAAGGTAAAGTTTTGAAGCCCCCTCCATTCTATGTTTCATTGATCATTGGGGATAAACTAGTACACAATTGTATGATTGATTATGGGGCAAGTAGTTATGTGATGCCCAAGCAAATAGCTGATCAGTTGGGCCTCCAATATGAAGTCATATCCAAAGGGGTGGTGCAACTAGATGGGACAATAGTAACAATAGTTGGGGTAATTAAATATTTGAGCCTCACTTTGCATGCATGCCCCAATGTCACTGTTTTGCAAGATGTGTCAGTGATAGATTTACCACCACTTTTTGCCCTATGTTTGTCGAGGATTTCATAGCTAGAATTGGAGGCTATTTATCTCTTTGATTGGTCACACATGTTGTTTAGAACAAGATATGGAACTAAGGCCACAATCAGGTCTGAACCTATTGCAAACTTTCACATTGAGCCTCATACTCCAAGCCCAATCAATGCCAACTATTCAACATTTGATCAAGAGGATTATCCAGGCACAGATGAAGCTGACACCAAAGTTGGAAGCATCCCAGATTTGACTCTTGATGAATGGGCAAGCAAGGTACATGCTTTTGATCCTACTAAGGAAATAGAGGAATCTGAACTAGGAGTTTATTGCATGCATGAAGAAAATCAGCCTATTCCTAGCATCACCAAGCCAGACCATAAAGATGACAATGAGGTATGGCAGTTGTTCTTTGATGGATCAAGAAGTAGACAAGGTGTAGGGGGGGGAGCTATGCTTGTTTCACCTCAAGGCATTAAGTATTATTCAGCTTTTAGATTTCAGTTTGCATGTTCTAACAACACTGCTTGAATATGAAGCTTTGATACAAGGATTGCATTGGTCAAGAAAGAGAGGTATCAAAAACTTACAAGTCTTTGGTGACAGTGAGCTGATTGTTAATCAAGTTAAAGGACAACATGCTGCCAAAAATGACCTACTCAAGTGTTATAAGAATAGGGTGTGGGACCTCATTGAGGATTTTGAAGGCTTTGGCATCAACTCCATCCCTAGGAAAGAAAACCAAGCTGTTGATAGACTTGCAGCAGTTGGAGCAGCCTTTGATGTTGTGGAAGTATCAAGGAAGATAAAGTGTAGCCAAACATTCATGTGATTGTAAGGCCATCAGTGCCAGACAATAATGTAAGTTGGCAAGTGTTTGAAAGTGACCAACAAATCATCAATTTCTTGCAAGAAGAAGCTGAGTTCTCAGCCAAAAATCAGGAAAAGTTAGAACAACAATATGGTGATCAAGTGGTACAGCTGAGAACCAACAAACTACCAAAAGGACTTGTCACTTTGGAGTCCATCTTTAATCCTAATGATCAATTTAGGAAGGAGAAAGCAAACATCCAAGTCAAGGGAGAAGATTCAGTGCCCATCTCGGTGGGAGAAGGCAAATCACTTCAAATTGGTAAAGTGGCAACCAAGCAAGAAAGGTATGAGTTCATGCAACTTTTCCAAGAGTTCCCAGGATATATTTTCTTGGAGCTATGAAGACTTGAGAGGTTTCAATCCCAAGCTAGCTCAACACACAATTGAATTAGATCCAAGTGCTAAACCCATCAGGAAAAAACAAAGACCGGTCAATCCACACATGGAGCCTCTCATGAAGAAGGAATTGAATAAGTTAATAGAGGCAAGTATCATATTTCCCATCAAGCATTCAAGTTGGGTTGCAAACTTGGTTCCAGTTAGAAAGAAGAGTGGAGAAATCAGATTGTGTGTAGACTTTAGAGATTTGAATAGAGCATCCCTCAAGGATCATTACCCACTTCCTTCTATGGAGCATATTTTGCAAGTTGTTGCTGGCTCTGAGAGGTTTTCATTGCTAGATGGTTATTCAGGGTATAATCAGATCATGGTAAAGGAGGATGATCAGTTCAAAACAGCCTTCACCACCAAATGGGGAACCTATGCATATAGGAAAATGCCATTTGGGTTGTCTAATGCTGGAGCTACCTTCCAAAGGGAAATGGATATGGCATTCAAGGGATTGATCAAAAAAATAGTGCTGATATACCTAGATGATATTACTATATTTTCTAAAAGTGTAGCAGATCATCTCTTTCATTTGAGACAAGTGTTCCAAAGATGTAGAAGATTTGGGGTATCCTTGAATCCCAAAAAATGTATTTTCTAGCTCATGAAGGAAAGCTCCTAGGCCACATTGTTTCCAAAGAGGGATTAGCAATTGATCCAGAGAGGGTTGAAGCAATAAAATCACTTCCATTACCAAGTCACAAGAAGGCCCTTCAAAGTTTCTTGGGAAGAATCAATTTTGTTCGAAGGTTTGTTCCAGACTTTTGCAGCCCTTGTCAAGCCAATAACTATGATGTTGAAGAAAAGTATGGCTTTCAAATGGACAGCTGAAGGTAAGGCAAGTTTTGAGGCAATCAAAGAGGCTATCTCACAAGCTCCAACTCTCATTAACCCAGATTTCTCTAAGGATTTTATCCTTTATGCATTTGGAGGTGATGATACAATTTCTACAATTTTAGTACAACAGAACAAAGAAAATGCAGAGCAGCCAATTGCCTTCTTTAGCCAAAGCTTGGAGGACTATGAGGTGAGGTATTCCTTCATTGAGAAGCATGTTCTTGCAGTGATTAGGAGCTTGAAGAAATTTAAGCATCTAGTTTCAAACAACAAGGTTCAACTGTTGGTTTCTCATGTGGGAGTTAAGGACTTCCTCCTCAACAAAGACCTAAATGAAAAATGTGCAGGGTGGATTACTCATGTCATGGAGTATGACATTGAGATCAAAGTCACCAAGCTGGTCTAAGGAAAGGGATTGTGTGAGCAGCTGGTCTTGAGCAAATCAATGGAAGCAAGCAATGGGAAGGATGTTGTTTTGGCATTGCAAGACAACCAAGAAAAAAGAGGTGTTCAAGAAGAGAATGGTGGTATGCTCACTCCTTGCTGGACCCAAGACATAATGCACTTCTTACAAATAGGCCTATGCCCTCCAGAGATGAACAAAACCAAGAGAAGACACTTTAGATTGTAGGCTATTCCATATGCACTTGTTGATGGTGTCTTGTTCAAAAAGGATATAAATGGAGTGTTGTTGAGATGCATTGGGACAAATCAAATTAAGAGAATGTTAGAAGAGTTCCATGGTGGATCAGCTGGGGGTCATTTTTCTCCAAGAGTGACAGCCCTCAAGATTATGAAGGCTGGCTATTATTGGCCCAAGGTGTTTAGTGATTGTTATGCATGGATCAAGAGGTGCAAAAATTGTGCATTCTTCACAGGCAAGGAAAGATTAGCAGCCCTTCCATTGCACCCAATTTCAGTTGACCAGCCATTCATGCAATGGGGTTTGGACTTCATTGGAGTCATTAACCCAAACTCAAGCCAAGGACACAAGTGGATTCTAACAGCAATAGACTACTTCACCAAATGGACTGAGGCGGTGGCACTCAAAGAGGCAAATGAATCTAGCATTCTAGACTTCTATGAGGGGATAGTAACTAGATTTGGTATACCTACCACTATAATATCAGATAATGCATTGGCATTCATAGGATCAAAGGTAACTAATGGGCTGTTAAGAATGGGATCTATCTAGCACTTCATCAAATTATTACCCTCAAGGTAATGGCCAAGCTGAGTCTACCAACAAGAACCTATTAAAGATCATCAAGAGGACTCTTGATGAAAATCAGAGGACTTGGCACACTAAACTTAAATCAGCCTTATGGGCTGATAGGATAACTCCCAAGAGATCCACGGTAACTCTCCATTCAGACTTGTTTATGGAAGAGAGGAAATCTTGCCTATGTCACTTGAGTTGCCAACGTTGGAACTCATGAAGCAATTGGAATTGTTGGAGTTTGAACCCATGGAGGTTAGATATGCAGAATTGATGGAACTCCAAGAAATCAGAGAGCATGCAGCCCAAACAATGGAGAAGGACCAAGCCTTGATCAAGAGAACCTTTGATAGGAAAGCTAAGGCTAGAACCTTCCAAGTTGGAGATTTAGTGTTGAAATGGGATGCAGACCAGCAAAGCCAGGAAGGCATTCAAAGTTTGATGCCATTTGGAGTGGCCCCTACATGGTCACAAAATGTAAGAACAACAATGCCTTCCAATTGTCTACATTGGATGGTGAAGAACTGCAGATTCTAGTTAATGGAATCCATCTAAAGCATTGCTACTAGAAGGAAACTCCTCACCTTGTACATATTAGCTTAGATTTTCATTCCTCCAAGTGCTTGTGCACATTGTTTTGTTGTAGCTTAGTTTTACATTTCCCTAAGTGCTTTGGCACAAGCTTTGTTGTCCCAAGGATGCATCTTTGCAGGCCATGTTCCAGATCAAGTGATGTTCTACTCTCACAATCTTCTTTCTAGAAATTTTCTAATGAGTTGAGAGTACCAAGTAGTTAAGTTGATGACTCCATTTCCCAATGGATTGCTTTAGGCAGCTGATCATTCATCCAGCAGGTAGATGACCCCTCTGAGTCACCAAAATTGTTATCCAAAATAAGCCCCTTGCTTATTTTTGGCTAACTCTTTCTTTCATTTCTTCCTTCCTTGTGCCTCAGTCAAATTTTTCCACTTTTTAGGCACTCAAAATTTTTTGAAATGGCTTCATCAGATAGAGAATTTTCTCACCTTTCCAGAAAGGTAAAATTTTCCTTCTAACTCCTTGTATTTTGCAAGTTATGGCTCGGCGGAGTTTTGAGGAAATTTTCCCTAGGAAGGTCCACGGACCAATCAAAATGTGCCACGTGGTGGCGGGAATGGCGGGTCGGTGGAGGTTAGTTAGAAAATTTTCCAAAGGGCCGGTGGGGGCGAAAAAAAAATTTTGGCAAAAGGCCCGGTGAACCAATGAAAGAGACGACATGTCCATGGAGGCGGGAGGGGGGAGTCAGGAATGAAAAAAATTTTGGAGGGAAAATTTGGCTTTTTGCCAAAATGTTAAAAAGGTGAAAAAAAAAAATTGGCCCCCCAAAAAATGCCAAGGAAGCAAATGAAATTTTTTTTGAAAACCCCATGGACTAATAAAAAGGTGCCACATGTCCTATTTGGGGGAGTCGGGGGGGCGGGGAAAATTTTGGGTTTTTTCATGGTGGGTGAAAAAGAAAATTTGGAGTGCATTTCCCATGGGCCAGAATGAAATAAGAGAGATGACACGTGGCAGATCGGATCGAGGATGACGTGGCAGCGGCGGGGGGCGAGAGATTTTTTTGAAAATTTTTCCAAAATGCAAAAAAGGCGTAAAATGGTCATTTGCACCCACGAGACCAATCAAAATGTGCCACATGGCATCGTGGAGTGGTGGGGGGGGTGGAGTTTTTGGGAAATTTTCCCAAATTCAAAAAAAAGGGAAAATTTTTGGGTTTTGGCCCGTGACCGATTTTTGCCTGTTTTGCCCTAAATCTTCAGAGGGGCATATCTTTTGATCCAGAGCTCATTTTTCTCATTTTGGTGTCATTGGAAAGATATTGAAGTCCTCTACATGATGGAATCTTCAATTTTGTTTTTGGTGGAGTTTGTGAGAGAAAAATGAAAAAACCTTTGGCATGGGGAAAAGAGAAGAACTGACATTCAACCACCATTTTTAATGCAGTATGGCTTCCATTCTTCTCCAGCATGGTCAAAAATCTTGGGAATGAAATTTTAAGGGTACCCATGCTATTTTGATGGATCTGGTTGGTGGTTGAATGATTCCTTTCATTTTCCCATGTTTCTCCTTCTGAGCTCGAGTTTTCATTGTTAAAAGCCAGATTTGGCTCATTTGTAAAGGGTTGGACATTTTTATGATCTGCAGGCTCCCTCCTTCACCACAAGTGAATTTGTGGAATATCAGACCTCTTTTAGGACTGCAACATGTTTTTCTACCTCTTTTTTGTTGTAATGCACTATATTTAAAAATGGAAATGACAATGCAAGCTCTTGTGAATGAGTTTTCAATCCTTTCTTGTGTTGTTTGCTTCATTTTGATCCTTCATTACAATTTTAGCAATTTGTGCATGATTTGTGTTGCATTTTTATAATCTATGTCAATTTGTAGAAATAGATGTTCACCACTCCTTTGGTGTATCACCTTGTTAGTTTAGTTTTATCTTCTTTTCTCTCTTCTATCCTTGTCTCCTTGGCAGAATTAGAGTAGGATTTTGAGTTAAACCTCTAGCATAAATTTGGTCATGTGTACATCTGAGCGTCGGATACGATGAATGAAGAGAACCAAGCCTTTGTGAAAATAAAATACAACAATTTGGAAGTTTTTTTCCATTTTTTAAAAAATATTCCCACACTTGGGGAAAAATTGTTATGATGTTTGCCATCACATTGGAGCCCATATAAAAACAAATAATTTCATCTCACTTCGTTTTCTCTGCAAAATCTTCGTATCTCCATCTTTCTCCTGCAAAATCTTTAGATGGTCATAAGAGAGAAAAACCAAAACTTGAATAATTCAAAATAAATTCTTTTATAATGTACATGACCACTAACAATTTCCTCCCAAAAATAGAGCGCGAAAATTTTAAAATTTGAATTCAACCTACCATAATAAATGCATCGCATCTACCAAACTCTTTTTAATGAAAATCGTATTTATTAGTTCTCGTAATAAGTACTTGACAGATAAAAATGTGTATTTTATAAAATTTTCAAAATAATCCCGCCTAAAATAAAGCAAACTAAAAATTAAATCCTTATATAATTAATCTTTATAAAATTTAAACTCATTTTTATATCTATACTACAAATTTAATCTTTATAAAATTAGAAATGTTTACAAAAATACATATTTTTTCTATTTAAAATATATGCCAATAATTTTTATTAGATAATGTAAGAACATGGATTATGGATCCAAGAGGCCTTACATCAAATACATCATGTACATAACCAACCAAAGCAAAAAAGGAACAAGGCACAATAAGGGCTAAAAAATCTTAACCCATACCACATCCCAAATAAACCAATACCGAGCTAAACTAGAAGGAAGATAAGAAAACAAGTCAAAGCCAACAAAAAAAGGGAGAGCAACCCTCCCAAGAGAAAAGTCCAAAAATAGTCTCACAAAATCTCTGAAAACTTAAAACTATTTGGCCTTTAAGAGTTTGAATGGACCAGTGTGGTGAGCATCTCGACCTTTCTATTTTTCATCCTCGTCGGCTAGGGTTTGGGTACCGTCCTTTTCATCTTGTACTCTTCATAGATGCTTTGAGATATAACTTTAAATTATAATTTTTGGAACCTTGTTACAACTTTTCCAATCTCCTCTGTATATCCATAGCTATATTATGTAACCTAGTAAGCTCCTCTCTTACATAATTTTAAAATTACATGTTTTCTTTGAAGCATCAATACAATTCTTCACACTATCCTCCAAGTCATTCCCCACCTCACTCAGAGAGTCAACATATTTCTCCACCTATTGTACCCAAAGGGTGATTTTTTCCACATTCAAGCCCCAATAAGAAACCAACTTATCTTTACCTTTAGAAGACTCCCCTTTCATGCCGGAAAGAGTAACAATGATCATAACACAGTCCTTCCCCTCCCCATGAATGTCAATACCCTTCTTCTTTTGCAATCTATTCATGCATTTGGCCAGGTACAATTATCATCTGAGTCCTCCAAATTTGGATCCAAGTCCTTAGTAAACATTTTCTTTCCATTTTGTAGAGGAGAAGAATAAATTCATGATGCAGGGGTTTTGGTCTTCCTTGTTAGAAATCCTCAATAGACATCGAGAGATACATAAGCGTATAAAATAGGAGGCTCGTGATAACCTTATGACAGAACATATTGAGCATAGATAAATCATGAGTATAAATTTTCCTATATTTTCCCTTGAGGGTAATATATCTCATCAAATGTAAAAAAATTGTATTCCAAATCCCAAGGATATAGAAGTGGGAAATACCATCAATAAGAAAGTATACTTTTTGTTACCTTTGAAAAAATTCTAGATTTCATGAGTACGTTGAGTCCTTTCTTTAAAGAGTTTTAACTCATTCATTTCCATCCTTGTTTCCAAAGAAATTGATTTTTCAAAGACTTGAATCTCTATACCACGCACAACCACATTCCTATTTTCCCAAGCACGGCCAAAATCTAGGACAAGGAAAGGGTCTGACTTAGTGAGCTTATAAATGAAATATTTAAAGCCCCTAATGTTTCGCACCTCCCATGGTATCCCAAATCACATGAAAATTAGAAACGAGAAAAAAATAATCAATACAACCCATAATCAAAGAATTAATAGAAATCCAGGAAAATTTCTCGCACATGTCATTAGTCTTTCCTTCCATGAATCCATTGATAACAAGGATCAAATTCAAATGAGGGAGAAAAGAAACCCTCAAGTCAGTACTTTTCATCATTAATGATAGTATTAATATTATTAGGGATCTCACTCCCCTCCACCCATACTTTGAAATCATTACCCCTCACTCCCAAATTTGCAAAAGAGTAGGCACATTTATTTCCACTTCTAGGGATGTGAAGAAGGAAAAGGTTGTCAAAAACTCTAAGCAATTCCTTAATATCATGAAATATATTGCTAAGATTCCAATTGTGAATCCTAGCACTTTTCAAATATTTAATTATAAGGATGGAGTCCCCTTCAATCTATATCCTCTTGAAACCCTTCTCTTTAGCAAGATTAATACCCCATAATACTACCATGGCTTCAGAAAAATTATTGGTTTGAACACCTAAGGGTCCAACATAAGCAAAAATGCAATTTCCATCATGATCTCTAAGGATACCCCCACCACCAGCTAAACCAGGGTTACCCTTCAAGGCACCATCAAAATTTAACTTCACCCAGATTGATATCCGGTTTTGACCATTTTATACCAGTTTGAGGAAGCTTAAGAGTGGGTGGACTGGAGGATAATTGTTTAATAACTAAAACCTCTTTCTTAAGACAAGGGGATTTTATTTTACCCTTAAAGAGTCTGAAATTTTCCTTAAGAGAATAACAATGGTGAGCACTCACCTTCTTAGTAAAGTAAATTAATCGCTAAAAATCCTCTCATTTCTCTCCTTCTATAGGCACTAAAGCATATTCCTAAAGCAGCCACAAGCACGATATATTTAAAAGGGAAAACCCATTGTGAACAAATCACATCCATTGAATTGGGCAAGGTCCACTTTGAAAATTGAAAATCTCAAACAGGGAGGAAAAAACTACCAAAGAGAAAGGGCAATGGATGAAGAAATGATTGGTATTTTCCTTTTGTTGACCACAACGAATGCATCTGTTGAGAATGATCATTCCTCTTTTCCTTAGTAATAACTAATAATGGGAATGCATCGGGCAAATAGATGCCAATAGTGATATTAGTAATAATTAATAATATTTAAATACAAGTAATAATATCCTTTCCAATAAAATTACTATTTAATCACTAATAAATTTCAATTAATATTTACTAAGAAAAACTAATAATATCTAATACTAATAAAAATATATAATACTACTTAACAATGAAAAAAATTAATAATTTAATAACATTATTTAATAATAAGAATAATTAATAAGAAGAAAGAATAACCTATCTAATAGTATTCCTAATAAAATTTCTAATAATATTTACTAATAAAATACTAATAATATATAATGTATTTAAATAATATATAATGAAACTTAACCATTAAGGTGTATTTTATTTTTAATGGTATCAACTTTTCACAATGAGCTCATTGATTTAGACCCATTTAAATGTTTATAGAGGTATTAGAATAATCAAAAATACATTTTGTTACTATTTAATTAAATTTGGATAGATTCCTAATAATATGAACTTATAAAGATCACTATTTATGGTTAATATTACCACTCACAAACTAAACTCATAGTATTATTTGCATGATAAATTGTTAGGAATAACCTTTATTCTTAAACAAACATGTGCTTGTTCTTTTCTCAATATCATAAGGAATATGCTCATCCTCATACATTTACATAAGGCTAGCGTCCACAGATGCCTATTTAGGTATAGACAATATTCTCGTAATGGACATATGCCCATTCTGATACTCATATCATAAATGGATAGATGACCATTCTCTTTAAAATTAATCTAGAGGCAACAAATAATATGAGAATGGGCACATGTCCATTCTCACAAAATATAGAGAAAGAATAAAGGTAAAGGATATGATAATAAAATCATGTCCATTCTCACACAATAAATATATAGGTAATGAATATGAGAATGGGCACATGTCCATTCTCACACAATAAATATAGAGGAAGAATAGAGGTAAGGAATATGAGAATGGACACATGTCCATTCTCACATAATAAATATAGAGGTAGAATAGAGGTAATGAATATGAGAATGGGTACATGTCCATTCTCACACATCAAATATAGAGGGAAAATAGAGGCAATGAATATGATAATGGGTACATGTCCATTCTCACACAAAAAATATAGAAGAAGAATAGAGGTAAGGAATATGAGAATGGACACATGTCCGTTCCCACATAGTTTATATAGAGGAAGAAAAGAGGTAGGGGATATGAGAATGGACACATGTCCATTCTCACAAAATAAATATAGATTCATAATAGAGGTAATGAATATGATAATGAGCACATGTCCATTCTCACATAATAAATATAGAGGAAGAATAGAGGTAAGGAATATGAGAATGGACACATGTCCATTCTCACACAATAAATATAGAAGAAAATAGAGGTAATGAATATGAGAATGGGCACATGTCCATTCTCACACAATAAATATAGAGGAAGAATAGAGGTAAGGAATATGAGAGTGGACACATGTTCACTCTCGCAATAAATATAGAGGAAAAATAAAGGTAATGAATATGAGAATGGGCACGTGTCCATTCTCACACAATACATAGAGAGGAAGAATAGAGGTAAGGGATGTGAGAATGGAAATTCCATTATTACATAGTAAATATAGAGGAAAATGCATGTAATGAATATGATAATGGGCACGTGTCCATTCTCACACAATAAATATAGAGGAAGAATAGAAGAAACAAATAATATGATAATGGGCGATGCATATTCTCACAATGTTGATATATAAGGGTAGTGAAATTTTTCTTGTTGGAAGAACAATGGACTGAGAGGGGGCATAAATCATTCCAAAATAATTTTTACTTCAATTACAAAACCATACATTCATCATTTGAGTTGTCCATACATCATTCATAACCATACATGTGCATATTAGATGTGCATTAACCATTCACAATAACACAACACAAGAGAAAGTACACAAGACACCAAATATAAGTGGGAAACCCTCAAGGGGAAGAAAACCCACTGAATCATAAAATTTATTTAGCCATGCTTCAAATTTAGTGAGGCACCAATCCCACAAGGAGCACCAACCCCTAGTTTAGTAGAGCACCAACCCCTAATTTAGTGAAGCACCCACTCCATAAGGAGGATAAAACCCCATAATATGACTAAGCACCAGCTCACCCACCTGAATATAATGATCTCTAAATTTTGTTTCTTCCACAACTGATGGAGATCACAATTTCAGCTCACACAAACACCATCAAACCCTCATTCACCTAGCTCACTCTTTCTTCTACTTCCACACCTTGTATTTGCTTGAAACCCTTGCTCACATGCACTCTATCACTCCTCAACCTATAATAATCTTTCTCAGATTTGAAAACATGCCCTCACACCTATTTTACTCTTCTACCTAGGTCACACTTTTCACCCTTAAAGCACTAGTACAAATTTGCACCAAAAACGTCACCTTTATACCCTTCTCTTATCAATAATATAAGGAGGTAGGTCCTAGACCTTTGTTTGACTAATGCATCATAAAAAAATTCCCAATACAATCATTAAAACATTCACTTTTAACCCATATAGGTCATTCATTCCCAAAACCACTCAACTAGCTCAAAATTAGCTCAAAATTGCATCACTTGGATGAGCTAAAATAAAACATACCTAAACAATGATTATTCAAGATCCAAAATTTATCATACATGTGTAATATAACATAAAAACATCATACATGGTTTTTAATTATCTTGGACCAATCAAATAATTCATAACACAAGCCAAAAGGCTCATATCCTTCACCAAACAGATTGTTTCTAGCACCCTATCTTCACCTTTGGGCCTCAAGACCACCCAAGAACAACTAAACTATGGCATATAACCACTATATGGAATCATAAATACTTGTATCACATCCATGTATGTTAGATCTCATGAAACATCCATATGTGCAAACCACAACAACTTTCCTCTTCACCAAATCAAGTTTCCCATAAACCAGTTTTACAAACTCAACTAGTTTGCACCCTTTCTGCCACTTCCAAGACCTCAAAAGGCATTCAATAGGAACAAAATTCCTCTCTATTTAATTTCCAAATTATATAAATCATCAACCAATCCATCTCATGCCTCATTCACTTCATTATTTCAGCCTCAGAAATCTTGTCCTGGAAAACCTATCAAGTTGTTTGATGGTAAGTTTCTCTTGAGATTTCAATCAAAGATGATTTATAAAATATAAAATAATGTATCTGATTTCATAAATAAATGTTTACTGATATACTTGATAAAAAAATAAATTTTTACTAATAAATAAATGTTTACTCATATAATGTAGTTGGATTATGGTTTTTTCAAGAAAATATGTGGCAAGTTGTTCAAGTATGTAGTTATTTGGATAAAATAAGAAAGAAGTTACCCAAATTTGTCATTTTCATGCATGCATGCAACATTTTAGACTATGAATTCATGAGTATTTTATAAAAATAGGTGATTTTGGGCATAGGAGTAATGCGCTCACGTTTTCATTTATTATTTTATTACCCACATTTGAAATACTTCAGATTGATGTGAATAACACATGGGTGATATATATTTTGGAAAAAAAGAGCAAAACTTTTCTGGGTTGAGCGACAAACTAGTTTGAATGTAAACTTATAACCTCGTGTTGATCTCTGTTGTTTATGGAAAATGCAAATAATCATTTGGGTTTTGTTTATTGTTTCAGTTATGTATGACTCAATGGTTGATTTGAATAAGTTGTTTAAGAATCTTATGGGTATCCTTGGTTTATTTTATAGTTGGCCGTGTATTTTCACGCCTTTTTGGGTTATTAAATATATGAATATATTGTTTCTACAAGTCATTCAAGTCACCCAAGTTAAAATAGATGATGGGTATAATTTTTTTTCTTTCCTGTGAATATTTGTGTGATAATGCAAGATTAATTTTTGTTTTAAATAAAGGATACACAAAGGGTTATAGCTTTTATCAGTCTTATCTAAAGCTAGTGATACCTAGTCTTATTCATGAAATTTATGGTCAAATAAATAAATTTCTAACTCCACTTGTAGCTCCTGCAATTCCAATTTTATCATAAGCTACTCCAAACTACCCAAAAACTAGTCGTCATAAATAGGGCACACTTTTCCATTTATAAGCTCAACCATGATCTGAAACTATCATGGACATGTAGAACAACTCCAGGATAAAAACAATTTCAATTTATTCATCACCTTCTTTGGAGAACTTTTTCAAACCGAACTTCTTTAGAAACAAGCATTTTTAGGTGGGGCCCACATATAGTCACATGTTATAATACACATTTCTATAAATTTGAAAGAGTCCTATACAACATATAATAATCACTTTTGCAAAATCAATCAAAACAAACTCAGTATACCTCTTTTTCTCCAAGTCACTTTTAGTTAGGGTTTAGTTAGGGTTTCAAAGCAACTTATCTTCTTAACAATCATTCATAAAAAAATGTGATGATAAAACCACCTCATTATTTTTCTAAAACTTCTTAGTTACATGGAAAAATATCCCCAAAAATATTTGGGTCCCATGAAAAGCACACAATTCACAACGAGCATCAAAAGGTCAACTTTTACCTCAAAAACACACTATAGATTACCTAGTTTTGCCAAAACTGACATATCTTGCAAAATATTCTTCATAATGACATCAAACGTGTCATGAAGCATCATGAAAACATCCTATAAATTTTTATAATCACCATCTAGCTCAAATAGGTCTAAAACCCTCCAACTAATCTCATTTACCCATGTTATCTTGCTTGTTCTCACCTTCTTATTTCCCAAGGACCTCAAACATGCATTGTACCTCTGAGTACTGACCTGAAACTCATCATACACCTAATATATCATGTCATAACACCTTTCACATGCTTGGATGAAACAAATCAGCTCTAAAACTCATACCTCCATACCATTCTGTATGCTCCAGGGCTAGGAAAAAGCCCGGAATGACTTGAATCAACCTTGAAACCTCATGAACTAACCATGCTTTGACATCTTACGACTCATTAACACCTGTAAAAACCTCTATGACCATATGTGACCTCATGAAAACATCCAACCAACTCAAGAAGACTTATACTATGACCATGCAAGCTAAAACCATGCCAAGACAACATGACAACTCACCAAATCATGTCATTGCGATCAACCTTCATGTTTGACCATTGACTAACACCACATGGAGACTCATATGACCTCATGACACCCTTTTCCATCAATGTAATTGACATAAATGACAACACAAACACACAATGGCCAACAATAAGTTCACATTTGAGCACATGTTCCACAACATTCTTGACACCATGATACTCTGGTAGGTGCAAGGACATTTCATAAAAAATATTTGGTGTGGCCACTTGTTATGTGGTATTTAAATTTCTACCTTGAACATGAATATTAACTATCGTGCATTACCTCCACTTTTCTACCACTTGCATATGAAGAATTAGTCTTAACTCCTTGTTGTATTGATTTATTTCCTTGTACGCATGTCATCACTATTGTGGTGGTGTTGGTATTCATCATCCTGAATCATTACATTTTTGGTATCCGAGGCTGCAATGGTTGTCTCCTTGGTGTTAGTTTCAATGACTATAAAACATATGGTAAAATGTTATCCAAATTTTCCTTCTTCTTATCCCATTTGGATTCTTTGTTATTGTCACTTTCTATTGAAACGTGTTCTATATTAGCTAACCTAGTTGCATGAGCAGGCATGAGAGGTTGGATCAAGACACCATTGATGTTATATTATCCTTATTTTTCCTTTAGATCACACATATTATCTTAGCACATTGTCATTCCTTCTTGGATATCCTTGTCATTGTTGCCCTCTCCCTACCCTAACCAATGTTGATGTTCATCGCCACAATTCCTAGAGTTGAGTCACATAGACATACTAGCTTTCTTATCAATGCCTTGCACTTTTTCTCTTCAACAGGTGCGCTCATCCAAGGAATCCATAAATTTTTATTGATATCTTCTTATCCTTCATATGTACTAATCTAATTCCTTGTATATTTTTCAGCATTGATGTGGTGGTGTTAGTATTCATCATCTCGAATCATTATGATTTTGGTATATTATTATTCAACAGTTGTCTCAATAGTGTTGGTTGTGATGATTGCAAAAAATATGGTAAAATATTATCCAAAGTTTCCTTCTTATCTGATTTGGATTCTTCATCACTATCATTTTATATTAAAACTTGTTTTGTATTAGCTTACACAGCTTATGTGAACAGATGCGAGAGGTTGGATCGGATACCACCAATGATATATTGTTATTCCTCATCCTCTAGATCTCATATATTCTCTTAGCGTGTTGTCATTCCTTCCTGGAGATCCTTATAATTTCTTCCTTCTACCTTCCCTAGCTAATGTTGATGGTCATCACCTATAGTTTCGGAGTTGAGATGTGTAGATGTATTAGCTCTCTTTCCAATGCCTTGTGTCTTTACTCCTCAAACCACCTCCTCTTAAGGGTGCCCTCATCCAGGAATACATAACTTGTTCCTAATATCTTATTGTGATTCATATGTCATGCGCCTCCCACAATGTGGAGCCTTTACCCTTCCATTGGGAAAGTTTCTATCCCCATATCAATCATCATTTTATTAATCTATAATGGTAGATAGTGTAATTACGATCCTTGTATCTCCCTAAAGAAGTTATAAAGTGCATCATCCACAAAATAAAAGTTTGAAACTAAATATTCAAGGATATGGCTTCAAAGTGTGCCCTTCCACCAATATTCTACCGCATGTTTCCAGGTTACATCATGTTGTGCTAGCTTCTTTGTGCACTCAAAATTCGAAGGATATTTTTGACCCAAATTCTTGCTCTTTCATAGACAATAAAAAATTAATCATGCATGCAGTTTTATCGGAAGCTCACGGTAAAATGTTTTATATAGTTCATCATAAAGATTAGCCTCAACCCAATTTGTTAGAGAAAAATAATTACAACTTGATTGATGTTTTACGAAAGCATCCTTAGCTACATGTAGCTAGGCTTTGATGTTCTCTTGTGTTAGAAGATGCATCTTATGTCCACTTCATCCTTACATTTTAATAAAGTTCTTAGAAATGGAAAAAAAAATGTTAAAGTCTAATAGTATTCTTCCCTTATGCATGCATCCTTTCTATATTGTTTGTGCACATGTTTCCACACCATCATGCTAGAATATCACACTTAGATAGACTAAGGCGTGTTCACCCGAAGTACGAGGGGTTTCTAGGTCCCATCATGGTTAGCAACAGTGAAATAAACTGTTATTATAACAATTAGACTTGTATTCCTAGTACATAAACATATAACATAACCATGTATAGACAAAACACAAAGCTCGTATATCATTTGATGCATAGTTACAAGTTCTAGCCATCTAGTAGCCAAAATCTAAGTACAAGCCATTCATACCTCACTCCTCCAACTCTTTATATAAATTACTTAATATTATAGACCCCTTTATGGGTATTTATACTAATGGGAATTTTTCCTTCACTAGTATTATAAGAGATAATAATCACCCTCAAGTCTACATTTCTAGTTAACTAATACATTCAATCGGTGGAAAAAATTATCCTTTCACCGCCTTAATCCTAAGTTGCATGCTAGTCTTCCACACAAGACTCTTCTTATCCTTAACTTTATCAAACCGTTTTTCAGCTTCATGAAAGTGTCCATAACTGAAGCTTTAGTCTATTCTTGAACTCATGTTTATTTGTATCTCCTAATACTCTACATGTCCTTTCCTTGATCTTATCTTACACTACTTGATCCTATGCGGTTATTTTCTCTTATCTTATACATTTATGGTGTCCTTTGGAAGCACATAATTCTTATCCTACTTACGTATTTACCTTCTGCGCTTTCCCCTTCTCATATCCCTGCACATCCCTTTATGGAATTCCCACACACAATTGCAATGAATAATGAATCATGAATAAATAATATTAAGTCCCTAAGGAATTAACAAATAAAGAATACAATAAATCATGAGCCCAACAAAAACTCCTTTGTTTTACCATATCTCTTTCCTCCACACATCGAGCTATAATTATGGATTAATATATCAAACCTAGATTAATAAGGTGATCATCATGTTGGATGTTATCCTTGAGTCTACCCAAGAAGAGATCATTTAGATGATCCTATGAGATGTCATTCACTCTTAAGGATATATTTTATAATTGTTGGATATAATCCTTAACTGAATCATGATGTGGACAAAATAGTACTTTGTAACAATATTACTAAAGTGCTTTTGTAGCTCATCGGTAAACATATACCAGGTAATAGAGAGAACATTCTTTTTTTCTCACACTTTCATCTATACCAAATGAATTATTTTGGTTCTAGGTACAAGGATGTCATTACCACCTTTTGTCCATTTGGAACTTGATGCAGATCAAAGAATTTCTCCATTTGGTTAATCTAAGTGATTAGATCATTCCCATTGAACTTGCACATCTCCACTCTAGGAATGATTTTATGTCATTGATTAGAAGATCCAGCGGTGTGTGCAGAGGATCCACCTAGTTGGCGTGGTTTGAATTGAATTTTGCTTGCTTAAGGAACCCATATAACTCAAATGGAAATTATTGCTAGACTTCATGCATGATCTCAATTGTAGAAATTCCTTCAATGAATCAAATTCCATTTTCATGTCACCCTTCACTATTTTCAATCCATTTTCCAATTCTGACATCACTTCACCCTTCATTACATTCAAGCTATGACTAAACTCTGTTTGCACATTGTTCATCTAGTTGTTCACCATGTCCTCAAGTCGGAGACTATCTCTAATGCCCCCAAAAACAAAGATTCAAAATTCACATCTTCTTTACTATGAGTTTGACCATTTTCTTGGCCTCTATTTGATCTCCCTATCATGATGTAGGGTTTGTGTCTTGGGATATCAAGGTTTGGATATAAATTTAGGGCTTGGGGTTTTATAAGGTTATTGGCTGAATAGAGAGAAACTTAGAGAACAAACCCTAGATTATTTTTGGCAAGCTTTCTGAAAATATAAGATTTTGGAAGAAATCTATCTCATTTTTTCTTATATTGGATTCCATTTTTGTCTATATTGGATTCCATTATTACTATTATTGGATTCCATTAGTAGCAATATTGGATTCCAATATTTTCATTATTGGACTTATTTGAGTTCCAATTTCACTATTATTGGATTCCAATTTCACTATTATTAGATTCTAATATCGCTATTATATTCCAATTTCATGAATATTGGATTCCAATATCATGTATTATTGGATTCCAATTTCACCATTATTGGAATCCAATTTCTAAATTCTGATTTTTTGATTTCAATTTTGATATTTTAGGATTACTATTTTGTTATTTTTAGATCCCCCACATAATACTAAGACTAACTTACATAAGCCTAGTGGTCGCTAACTTACATAAGCCTAGTGTTGCTAACTTACATAAGAATAGCTTCCTCTAGGTGAAATAATCCTAGTGGTTGCAAAATTTACACCATCCTAGAGGTAGCAAGTTACATAAGCCTACCCACCACTAAGCTACATAAGCCTAGTGGCCACTAAGTTACATAATCCTAGCACCACAAAGTTACATCATCCTAATGGCCACAAGATATATAAGTGTAATGGATGCTAAGTTACATAATTCTAGTGGATGATAAGTTACATAAGCCTTGAGGGTGCTAATTTACATAATCCTAGTGGCTAAGTTACATAAGCCTAGTAGTCACTAAGTTACATAAGCATCATGGCCAAAAGACACATAAGCCTAAGCCTAGTGGCTAACTTTTAGGATACATATTTTTAACATTTATTTGATCAATTTGTAAAATGGAAATCATTTAAAAATAAAATAGAAGAAAATCCAGATAATGTGAACTACTTTTATGTTTTTCCTTTCTATAAATCATAAAGAACAACAAAGAGTTAAGAATTACGTTAAACATTTTTTTGAAAAAATGGATTTGAAAATTTATTTCCATAGGAAATCAATTCCTTTGAGATAATTATATTGAAAATTACATAAGGATTGATCCCTCTCAAGGGTATCTAGTCCAACAAATTTTAATTACAATGCATTAATTATTGTTCTTGAATTTGTGCAAGGTATGCCTTAGATAACATCATGTCCCCAATTCGGTATTTTAATTTGATCTCCTTTCCATATTTTTCTTGGTCTCCATGCCTAGATGATGTTGTCTATATCAATATCTAATGTGTCCCTTGATTTTCGCCACCATTGCTTTTTCTTTAAGCATTCTTGGTACCTTTCTTTTTTATGTATTTTCTTTTCTATGTGGGTTCCCACCAACGTACCCTTATCTTTTGAGCCTTTGTGTGAACATCTTGTATTAGAATTCATTCTACCTTTCCCATCCATATAGGTATGTTATCATCAGTTGGTCTTACTAGTATCATCTTCTCATCATTCACATCCACTACTGGGTCAAATTCATCTCGAGGTCTATCAAAAATAGGCCCAACATATATATCCTTATTTGAAAGGACATTTTGACTATAGTAGTTATCCATGTCAAGACATGTGGTGCACCCAATATCTGATCATACATTGCACTATCCTAATTGTTTTTGGCAAAAAAAATCTCTCCTCGTCATGTTACAATTGATAAAGGGATTCTCTAGGGCACACAAAACATTTTTCCAATATGTAATCTTCGAAACCTAGAATGCTTCTCCACCATCTATTTGAACTCTTTTCCCAGTGTGTGATGTATGCTCTGAAGGCCTCTCTGCAGGTCTACCAACTCTTTTAGTTCTTTGAAGGGTGTTAATGGAGGATCCCCTTTAGGAAAGAAAGGTTTCCCATCCATTTTTTTCTAGATCTCAATTGGTTGTGACCATAAGGAATCCATGATTGATGCTTTTGTATTCCATGATGAGAATGTTGTTGATGACATGGAATTTAAACATCTTTGGTTTTTTGATACCCATGATCTTGTGGTTTCCATCTAGTAGGTGTGGTTCCACAAAGGCCTTAAAGTCATAGACTTCCTTGATAAGGTATGGAGTGAATGTGTTGACTCCTCTTGGCATGTTCTGTAAGTGTCCATTATTTGTGGCAAAGAGAATGTATCCAATTTGCACAATGTTGTTGATAATCACCCAAATGTCCCATCTATGTCTTCATGTGTGTGACCCACTGGAAGAAAACTCATGAACACTATGTTTGAAAACCCTTATGGCTGTCATCATGGATGCAAAAGCAAACAATGTGTGATTTTTTTTGTCATCACTTGTAACATTATCTAGTTATAAGTAAAGAATTGGTGGTTTTTTTCTAAATGAACTTGAACATCTTGCTTACAATATTAGTTGTATGAGCCTACTCATTTTTCTTTCTTTATTCCTTGCACTTTCATACACATCATTTTGCAATAGTGCATCATGTAATGGGTGTTTTGACATCCCACTACTATATAAAAAATCACCATATTGATCTGTAAGTGGTTCTTCTAGCTTCTTGATACACAATGCCAATGATGTTATTGTGAAGTTTTCTCCTCGTTCAACAAAAGGGAGACCATAGTGCCCGAAACCCCTGGTTTTGTGTCCATGTGTCATCATACTAGTCAAGGTGATGGGGAGGTTAATAACATTTCTTATTGATTTTTATTTTCTTCCTATCCTTGGTATGTCAATTTTCATCTTGTCCATTTTTCATGCACAATGCTCAAGTAACTATTAGGATTGTTGTTGTGATTGTGAATCTATGTGCATAGTAATTTGAATGAAAACTTTGAATGTAATCATTGTGCCATTTCTTGGCATTGATCTATTTGTGCCAGTGTTTCTAGACAAGAGGTGGTTGCACATTTTGTTCTTAAGCTTTGTGCACTCATCACATTTGGAAAAGAAGTTGTTCTTGGTGATTGAAACATGGGAGAAATGTTCTTGCCATATTTTTTTGAGATTTGACTGTGATGTTGAGGAAGGTCCAACAATGAAAGGCCCTCATTACACTTTTTTGTAGGATGTAAGCATAACTATAACATGCAGGAAGAAGTCTCATTGTTACTTTAGTACCATCTTGTCCCACTTGAATGAGACATGTGTGGCGATATATCATAAATTCCTCTCCACCATTTTGGATATCAATGCAATAGTTGTGACACTTGCTTGGAATTTGTTTCTATTTTTCCTGTATTTCCATTTACTTCCCTCCTCTCACCATTAATCCAAGATTGTTTGTATCCATAATAGGTGATTTTTTGGGATTCCATGACATTTGTACCATGCATTCTGACATACATCCCTTCCACATAACTTCAATTTATCTATAGTATGCTCAGAAGTTTGACCTTCATCACAACTACTAGCATTTGTGGTGAATGCATTAAGTACAAAGTTTTTTATGGTAGGTTCATTCATCCCTAGAGTTAAATTCCAACTGTGATTGAAAGCATTGAGAGATAGATTAGAGAGACATCCTTCCTTGCAGCAAGGTTTTTTCTCAACTTCAAAAAAAAAATTGTTTTGTTTTTTTTCTCATTTTCCCTTTTTGGTGTACTAGATGGAGTAGTATTTACCTTTTGGCATTTACAGGCATTGTAAGGTATTTTTATCAAGTTTTCATTACTACTACATATGGAGGATTCAAATGAATTTGGGTATACCAATTGAGGAAATGGATCTTCAAATGCACTCCACATTTTTACCAAAACTCTTCTGAATTTATTTTAGCCTTACTTCCATAACAAAACCATCTGGATGGGCCAACTAGCATGATATTGGATGAGAGATCCTTCTGATATGGAGCAAACCCTTGCAAAAAGGCCTGATTAATTTATCAATATACACCCCAAATGTATTTCCATCCAATTTTTTAAAGTGCACCATGTCTCCTTCATAGACATTTGTAATTGTTGCTTCTAAAAAAAATTGTGTTCTTTTGAACAAAAATGTATCAAATTCATAACAACCCCCTTGAACTTCAAATTGAAGTTATTGTTTGATGTGGCGGTTG
This sequence comes from Taxus wallichiana var. yunnanensis, assembly GCA_018340775.1. Taxonomy (NCBI): domain Eukaryota; kingdom Viridiplantae; phylum Streptophyta; class Pinopsida; order Cupressales; family Taxaceae; genus Taxus; species Taxus wallichiana. The sequence goes on from CM031244.1 coordinate 279,277,596, forward strand.
TTTCTTGAAGTTCATAATTTCCATTCACATGAAGTGCAGTTCTTGTTTCTAGATACACTAGGTTTTTATTGGCTAGGAAACTTCATTGTTGCATTGTAGACTTGGATAACAATATTTTCATGTAGTTATAATATTCTCCACAAAAACACCAAACTATGTGGGTCCCAACACTACTCCCGAAATCACATGTTCTTCTTGTACCAGGATATAAACCCTTCAGCTATGTCACCTTCTTTTTGGAGCACACTTATGTTTTAGCACCACATAGGTTGTAGAAAATTCATCCCTGTCTTTAGGAGTTGTGAAACAATGGCTATCACTGTTAGAATTCAAACCCTCATCCTCATCAAATGTATCCTCCGAGTCACTACTCATGATGTTTTGAATGCCATCACCCCCATATGGTGAAACTTTTGAAATCACATGCTTAATCATTTGTTTCCTTTCCCATGGGATATAATATCCCTTGTTTTCAATTTCTTCCAGGGTTTCACAATCATCAATTGTGTATGGTAGTCTCACTTTTCCATTGAATACAATACTTATTGTGACAATGAATAAGCTATACCCCATGTCTCTATAATGGAGTGTATTTCTAGGATGGATAAACTAGTCCCTCTCAACTTTCACACCTTTGGATAGTAAATCCACATGTGCTCCTTCTTCAAAAAAATTTCATTTTCAACTATATCCACAAATAAAAAGAGAAAATTAGTAAGTGAGGAAACTTAAATATTGAACCTATGGAGAATTGAAAATGAAAAATATCAATAACAATTCCAAGGTTAAAACAAATGCTTGAAATCACAATGAGAAAAAAAAATATACATCTTATATGAATATTTGAAACCTCCTTTAATCTAAATCTTGAACATATGGAGAATTTGGCTCCTATTTGACCATATTAGTGCTCTTATTTGACCATATAACACATTGTATTAGAACTCTTAGATCTCGTTATCATGTATCTTTTTATCCATAAAACACATAGTGTATGGCTTTCAAAATGTATCTAGCCTAAAATCATGAACTAAAGTTTTCTCACACAAGGTGCAAACAACTCAAATATTGACTAGAATGTAAAAATCAAATGTTAGTGTATATCATAAATTTAAAGTGTGAGTGATCACATTTCCAAGTGTGAATTTGACATTTCAACTTTTGATGTGATGATCACACTTTATAGTGCGAAGTTGAGACTCACACTTCTTAGTGCAATCACTCATTTATTGACTCAAAGTGTGAGTTCACACTTGAAATGAAGATCACTCACACTTATAAAGGGCGATCACTAACATTTTTTGACCTTACCATTTAGTCATGCAATTCAAATTTCTAGCCTAAATGTGATCGCCGTACTTTGAATTATGGTGGACTTAAATTTTTCTACATATTTAGTAATAATAATATTAAAGACAACTATTTATAAAATTATTACTCACACTAAGGAAAAGTTCAATGTCCTCCAATTTAAGTTTAGTAAATATTTAGGGCCATTAATATTGTGTCAAAGTAATTCATTACTGTATTTTACTCTCTAATTATATAGGTATGTTTATTTGATGGTATAGAGTTCAAGTTTAGTCTTTATTTGATTAATGGTGGTGTTATATACTTTGATTCAATTATGAGTGTTAATTGTTTCTTAGCTTTTTATATCTTACATAGTATTTAACAATATAAGTTTATTATTAATAATTGTCTACAATATTGAGTAGAAGTAACCCATTCTACGTAGTTTATTATTAATAATTTTCAATATTAAAGACTAAATTTCAATTAAATTTATGTATGTCAAATTTAAGTTTCAAACAATGTCAAAATTTAGTTTTCATACATTAAAAATTAAATTATAAAATTCTTACCTTAATTCACTACAATACCAATTACACTTTTTTGTAAGGTCAAATGCTAATTAATATTGTGGTTCCCTCAACATTAATTGACCATTAAACCAAATAATGTAAAATCCTCCATTTGAAAGTATTTTTTATTTTTTTTTTTATACTATATTTAATGTTAAGTGGTACAATATTAAATTTTAATCCATGCAAGATCTATCAACATGTTTGATTTCAATGCAATAAAATGGAAAAGTGTATACTCATTTGGAAGGTGACAACACCAAAATAGGGAGCACATATACAAATGGGTGAAGAACATATTTACAAAAATTAAAAGAGGTAAAGCATTGTTATTCTATTTTGAATAATTTCATTTTGTACACCCATTTCACAATGAATGTAGATATTGCATTTTTTATTAGGTATCCCATAAACCAATTTTCAATGTTTATCCATATTTTTTTTTTGTGAAACAACAATTTTTGATTCAAAATGCAAGCACACAGCTTTTGTATATATATATTATATTATGAAAAATGATAAAATATATATATATATATATATTTTTGAATGTTTATAACTAATAATTTTGCAGGACATGGAAAAATCACCATTTTTCTTGTTTTCACGTATCCAATCCCAAGGTCTCAAATCCACTCCAAGAAACATTTGAAGACAATAAGGGTTTTTCAACACAACTAAGAAATTTACCATGAAAAGGAATTCTATGTGCAAAACTTTGATGGAAATAGTGTCTCAAATTTGTAAGAAAATACAAGGGGCACACAAAAATTGGGTCATTACATTCCACATTCACAAATAGATATAAATACTCCATATATTGTTGATGATGTTGATGATTCAAAAAAGGAAGATATAGTTTCAACAATCCATGCATATGACAGTGATAGAACAAATGAGAAGCTGAAGAAAGAATACAAAGAAGAGATTTGGCCAAAACCTGTTGTGAAAACATTGATTTCAAAATTTGAAGAGGTGTATGAAGATTTAAACCATGGAAATATTGGCAAGAAACATTGGGATAAAGTAGCAGATGCTTTGAATCATGTTTATGGAAAAACATTCACTAGGATGCAATGCAAATACAAGATGAACAAGTTGAAGAAAACCTTCAAGAAGGAGAAACAATTGGAAAACACAACAAGGGAAACACCTTCAACATGGAGTTTCTATGAAGATATGGATCACATTATATGGAAAACACCCAAGGTTATTGGTCTTATGGGAGGTTTTAATGGAAAATAATGGGTTAATATAAGCACTTCTACTTCTGAAAAAGACATGAAAGGGAAATCAAAATCCCTTCTATCAACATTGAAATTGTTGAAGGAGTAAACCAAGAAACCCCTTTGAATAAAAGTGGAATTGAATGCAAATGTGTAAAGAGAAAAATAAAATCTTATGGATATTTGAAAGAGATAATGGAGAATAACATGCATCTATTCACTCGAAATGAAATAAATTGAGCAGGGAAGACTTCAACTTGAGCATGAAAAAATGGAACATGAGAGTAAGTAAATGGAGAAAATATTGGATGTACAACTTCAAATTGCAAGTCTTTTTACCTAGTAAATTACAATTTTTTAAACCATAGTAACATAGTATTGCATCATACAGTCCATTTTAAAAGATGGTATATATTATGTAAGGAGAAAAAGGATATGTATAATCCCCTATAATTTGGGGATAGATAATGCTTCCTTCAATTTGGAAGGTTGGTGATGCTAATACTTCTCTATTTTGCATTCTTCTTTTTATTTCAGAAACAATTCCAATGATCAACATCATGGGTGCCACCACCAGAGAGCATTGACACACACATCCCAAAATATTTTTGTGTAACAAAACACTTTTTAAAATGATGTCGGTAAACATGTATATTTTTGTTCGGGACAATATGATAATTTAATATGTGTGACATCAATTTCACACCACATATCATTGGAAGTAGAGTCAAAGTATGGAATACTTATATACTCACTATGTAATTTATAGATGATAATATTGACAATGACCATGGTGTTATTTTTTATGATAATATTGATAATGATTCTCCTACACAATACAATTCCACTATTATATTGGGAAAGACGATGCAAAAAAACACAAAGTAATTTTGTAGATTGTACTAGTTCTCTTAAAAATTGAACTCTATTGGCATGTGTGGCATATATGGTTAATATTGTGGTTCCCTCAACATTAATTGGCCATTATACCAAATAATGTAAAATGTGTCATTTGAAAATTTCATGCGCTATTCAAAATATGTGTGCCATTTGAAGTATTTACTTTTTGATAGCCATTAATTATCCCATTAAATCTAAAGGAATATAATATCATACATGTGTCTTTTGTAATTCATGCACCAAAGAAAGTGGTGGTTGGAAGTGTCGGTTCCATGACACTATAGATTGTCATTTTTAGTATATTTTTGAAAAATGAAGTTTTTGAAGCTTTTGGTGAGAACATTGGCATAAGCACATCACTCCATTTGGAAAATATGATCATGGTTTGATTTTGCAAAAAACTTGAGCATGGTTTGATTTCATCAAGGTGTCAAAAATCGGTATGTGTTCTCACCTTTATCCCTTCCAAAATTTTGAAAATTTGTAAATGTAGAATTTTCCATAGCCTTTTCAACAAAACCCTATTTTGTGTGCTTCCAATAGTCAAATTTTATCCATGATAACATATTATTTCATGATTTTTAACAAAAAATTCTCTCAATTCAAAGGTTTTGGCATCATTTTTTCATTCAATCTATGTTGATCCCTAAATGATTTGTGAAATATGTGTATATCGTGCTTGCAAGAAATGCACAAATAGGTTATGGGCATTTTTTTCACAAGAGGGTTGAGAACTGTTTCCTAAAATACCTGTCATGGACAACAATGATTTTAGAAGTGAAAAAAAAAATGGGTGTTGTTGAAAAGGGTGAGGAAAATAGAATTTTTTTTTAGTTAGGGCTTTTTATAGTAAATTTAAGAAAAGATGACATGTTCTATTTTTTTTTAATGAGGTTGTATGGAAAGTTTCCTTAGTAAATTTGATATTAAGAGACTAAAAAAAAAAGTAATTGTAGCTTGTTTATAGTAATTGTTTTCTTGCATAAGGAAATTATGGGAAATACAATTTTATAAAAACATATATGTGATGGCCAAGGAGAAAATACAAAGGGTTCAGTCTGTGTAGGTTCCTCCTAGAAAAATAGTGAATCGAAGAAGTATAAAACCTGCAATTTGAGAATGCAGGATAAACAAGATTTTGAAGATTTTATCACTTGACTAAATAGTTCTGAAAAGACACATGCAAAAATTACAGACTAAAATTACAGGCTCTAGGTGTTTTAGTTAAATAAACTAATGATATATCGACACTAAAAATTATAAGATGACAAGGTTTTTTCTTTCTTAATGACTTTAATAAATGCGATGAAAGTTTTTTTACTAAAGATCTTGATAAGAGCCAAAAAATACCACTACTTTGCATGCAGATTGAGGTAAGTGAGATAAGGGAATCTATTCCTTGTTTGTTATTAGTGGTAGGTGGTAGGGATAAGGAAATTGTGAGATTTAATATCTTGGGAAATTGTGATATTTAATGACCAGGAGATTATACATAGGGTTCGAGTCTGTATGTTCATACTAATGCTAGAAAGAGTGTGGTCATTATATTTAAACTCATTATACCATGTTTATAATGGATAAATTGATGCAAATAGTAATAGATCAAAGAGGTTTTCTCTTCTTGACAATTTCTCTAGTTTTAAAATTGTAATGGTCACATAGGAGTTACAATTCAAGATCACCTACACTACCAAAAAAGAGACGTATGTATACAAAATAAATCCCTTCACAATAAGCCAAGAAGAACTCTATAGATGGAAAAATAATGTTATGATTGACAAAGTTACTTGGGTACTCATACACATCATGAGTCGATCATCATGATGTTGTAAGAGTACCCTAGGAGCTTTGGAAATATTTAACATCTTTACCGACTACTCAGAGACCTCGATGGCCTTTGAGACTTCATTTATCCTTAAAATGTGTAATTTATATATTCCTTTCAATAACTTATAATATATATTATGAGAACTACATAAGGTTTGATCCCTCTCGAGGGTATGTAGTGCAACACTTGGCTCTGCTAGGGATAGTCCAACCAATATAGTACAATTATAAATAATGAAAGTGAGATATACACATCCCTACAAAAACTAATCATAATAAGTAAAGCTTTGACCCCTTAAGAAAACATGTATTGCAACACTTTTCTCAGTTCAATAATAGATGTCCATTGATTGTTGCCTAATGAACACTAAGTTCAAAATATTTTGTTGAGGCTGATCTTAGTGACCACTAAGCTTTAAATATTTCATTTTTGGCTGACCTTAGTGATCACTAGGAATAAAATATGTATGCCTTGACCCCTCAATAGTGCATGTATTGCCACACTTTTCTCATTGCATTAATAGTTTTCCTATTAATGATGCCTAGAAGCTGCTAAGCTCTAAATATTTTTTTGTGGTTGGCTGACACCATATAACGGCTTATAGGATCAAACTATTTATTTCTTGACCTCAATAATATGTCTTTATATTGCATGTATCACCTTTTTCATTGCATAATACTTGTCATGTATTTATTAGATACAATGAAGCTCTTTTCTCATTGGCACCTTATATATTAGAATTTCTAATTATTTCTATGAATAAGCATACTGTGCTCTATTTATTTTAGTATTTCATTCTACCTCAGTACTACTAGTAGATAAGTACTATGTATGTCTTAACCCCTCAATACCGCATGTATTGCCTCACTTTTTCTTATTGCATTAATAGTTGTCCTGTAAATAATGATTAGATACATGACCAAGCTCTAAATATTTTGTTGTGGCTGACCTTAGCATCAAAGTTAGGATTATTGAATAATTTTTCCCTCAATAGTGTAAGTATTGATGCAATTTTTCTCATAGAATAATCATAGAATAATGCTTATATATAACCAAGCTCTAAATATTTCTTTGATTAGCATCCATTGGAAAATCTATGATATGGTTTGATTTCAAAGTACATGTATTTAGAGTACATTGTGATTAATAGTTTTTGAATGATGACTAGCGATCTAAAGGTCAAAATAAGTTTTTCTATGTATGTACTAGTGCACACTTTTCTCATTACATTAATATTTATCCTGTGAATGATGCCTAACGACCACTAAGCTCTAAATTTTTTATTATGGATGACCCTAGTGACCACTAGGATCAACACTTCTTACATTTATTTTCCAAATGATTTTTTAATCTAACCAAATATTCAAAATAAGAGTCATAAGGGTGTTTAAATCCAAGTACGTCCTTTGGCTTAGTATTTTTTCTATTGATGATATATGCAGTGTTCATGGACCTGTAATTTTTCAACATGGCAAGGGAGAACTAGACACTATCAACCAGTAGATGCTTATTTATATTCCTATGAGGACACCAGAGTAATTAGAGATACTATGTTCAATCCAACTACCTTAAATCATGAATTTCAACATTACTCAATTTTTTTTCCATAGTCCAAGATGAAAGTCTTGATGTAGATGTCCATAGATGAAAAAAGAGTATCCCAAAGATCAAGCACTAAGGTCTCGAGACATAAGGGAAATAAAAAGAGTTGGTCTCCATTTAATTTCACTAAACCAGAGGTGCTTCCATTTCTAGAACTAATCGCTTCCTATCTAATTCTTTCCAAGTCCAAGGAGTGGACCTTATTTTCTAAATCATGGAAAAATAGAATAGGTTTTTATGTTGGGCATGCATACAAATGTTATTATAAACTTCCAGAGCTAGACACCCTATAAATACAATATATAGTTGAGTCCTGATGGCCACAAGGAGAATAAGAGTTCTTTTACAGAGTTGGGCCATGGACCCAATAGATAATATGGATGATTCTCATCTAAGTGATATCCTTATTAAAAGGTTTAGACCAGAGTCCATATTGGCATGGCCCTCATGAATAGGCTATATGGAAAACCTTCTACCTCTAAGGTCGATGTATCCTGGATCCCTTTACTTTCTATTATTATTGATGAAGGAAAGATTCCTCCTTAGGGAAAGTGCTCAGTTTAAATTTAGTGAGCCAAAGAAAAATTTTGTGACAATGGGAAATCATTTTACATGGCTTCCTATCTTCTTGATGCAGTCTGTGGTGTTCTCAACTATTCAAAATTCTGTCAAAATGGCTTCCTTTGTGCCATTTATAGCTAAATGAACTATATTCAAACTTGTATGCCCATCGGTTCAGATATCATATTCAAGATATATGCACTTATTTGTATCTTTCTCTCTACCAAAAATTACATGAAAAACAACAACACCCAAAATATCTTGTTGACATCCTCACTTCCATAAGGAAAATGGGAGTTATATTCTTCTATCCAAAATATACTATTATCATGATCAAGGGCTCCTTACACCTCCTTTTAGTTTCCATACTATGTTCTAAAAATTTGCAAAACAAGAGGTGGCATATCAGATTTGCAATGGTATTGCTGGAAAGTGCAAAGAGAAGAATATTAAAACACATCCCCCTCTCAATCAATTGTGGGATGTAGAAATTTAATAGGTGGCCTGATTTGAAAGTTGCATCATCCCATAGAAATTCATTCCATCTCCCCATAACACCCTCTAAGGCAATATGATTGCATGAAAAGGGTTTCCAAGCACCTTTAGTCACTTAGAGGACAAATAAATATATCCTATGCACACAGGATGATGTCAATGACTGGGTATGGATTACCAAAATAAAGATAGCCTTGTTAAGAAGAATATGAAGAATATTGGGGCGTTCCCCTCCGAGAGGAACTATTAAAAAGAGGCTACAAAGAGAAAGGAAACATTCTATTCGGAACCTTTAGAAAATCCATGTGCTCCTTTTTCCATCAATTGAAACTCTATCTAGGTTCAAGAAGTCAAGGCCCACACCAAATGAAGCTCCAACTTTGGTGGCATATGCCTTATCTTCTTCAGATGAAGAAGAAGAGACTATAAAACTGAAATTTCAGCCATCAGAGCCTAGTAAACCATCTCAATCTTCTCCCTCCACTCCACATGAAGTGAGACAATATTGGGTTGAGAAATCCATAATTTCTCACAAAGAACAACTAGATTGGGAGGCACAAGAAGATTCCTTAGTAAACATTGAATTCAATCCAAGGATGGGAACCTTGAAAAGGCTAACCAAAAATAAGATGTCAACATAACAAGCCATTGTTTGGCATGAAACTTCAAGAAGACCTCTTCTCTCTTACAAAGAAATGGAAAGCCAAAGGCTCCCAAGTGGTGCAATATGAGGAAGATACAAAATCCTTGATAAGGGCTACAATTTGAAGTAGTCATAAAAGTAGTGAGAGGTATACATGTTAGAAATAAAGAGCTTGAAAATCAATTAAAGGCAACAATTCCTGTGGGTACGGTTTCTGATGTAGAAGAGGCATTGCATGGCCTGTATAATGTTATAAAGAAATGCAATGAGGAAAAGGTGAAGGAACAAGCCTACCTAAAAAAGACTAAAATATCATTAAAGCCATGGATCAATGCAAAAAACATTAATATATATGGGGTAGGTCATTGAAGAAGGCATTTGTAAAGACCCTTCAATTATAACCATGGATGATATTGGTATATGCCATACATATGCTAATTATACCAAGGAAAGACTAAGGGAATGGAATGATCAGGTAAGAAAACTATCTCTCCAGTTTGATGACATTATTTCGAGAGGAAATCATATTTTCATAGAAGCCTCGATCATGGAAGTATTTAAGGAAAACCATGAATTGGTTTCTAGTGAAGAGTTTTCTATATCACTTAAGAAATTCTTGGTTAATTTTCAAAGGAGAATAACAAAGGAAAACAAGGAGAAAATTTGCATGTCATTGAGATTGTCTCCAAAACTAGGGAAAAATACAAAAAAAATAGAGACTCTTGAAGGAAATCACAAAAAAAAAAATTTTACTCAAAAGTTTTTCTTGACAAGGCTAGTGTGCTATTTAGAAACCCAATTGTGGACATAGGAAAGATAGATAGAGATTACAAGATTTGAAAAGAATTCATTTGTGTGGCACAAAAGAAAGATGATACAAAAGGCCCCACAAAAAAAAAAAACTCATCTCGAAAGCAAACTTTTACATGTGGACTCATATCAACAATAGCCATAATTAAGGAAGAACCACAATGAATCATAAGTGGTAGTATTTGAGCTAGAAGGACAAGAAATGAAATATGTATGTACATGTAAATAGAATAATATTTATAATTGATTGAATGTTCATCTATATATTCCAAATGTTATACTTATCTAAACATGCACTTTAGTAGTTGTACATCAAAACTACCAAGTGACCACTAAGCTCCAAATATGTTGTTGTGGCTAAAGCTAGTGGATGCTAGGCTCACCAATTTTCTTTAATTTGTAAAATCCTCTCATCATGTTTTCTCAAAATATTATGTTGTGTTGTAGTATATATAATGTGATGCTAAGTTCATACTATCTTAATTTTATTTGTTAAATCCTAGCGACCGCTAAGCTCCAAATAATATGTTGTGGTATAATGTAGTGGACACTAAGCTCACAATATCTTACTTTATTTTGTTAAATCTTAGCGACCACTATGCTCCAAATATTATGTTTTGTAGTGTCCTAACCTAGCAGCCAAAAGCTCAAAAATATCCAAAATATCCAAACCACTAAGCTCCAAAATATTTTGTTTTAAACTAAGTAATCAACTAAAAGCTCCAAATATTTTTTTTAAGCATACCTAGTCAGAAGCTCCAAATAATATGTTGTGGCATATCTACTAAAGCCACTAAGATCACAATATCTTAATTTATTTTGTTAAATCCTAACCACCATTAGTTATGGCTTTAAATATTATGTTGTGGCATAAACTAATTATAGCATAAGCTCATAAATATATTAATTAATTTTAAATCCTAAAGTTCCTAATGTATGTTATGTCAAAATCCTAACAACCGATACATTAAGCTCAAATATCTAAGCTCAAATCTTATTGATTTTTCACAACTGGAAACATAAATAAGTAATTCAAATATTAAGCTTAAAATTATATTGTGGAATATTATGTTGTGATAGATCGATTAAAAATTATATGGTAACCTTATAAAAGCCATATTGATATGTTTAAATATGTTAAATTAATATAATTTCAATAAATGTTACGATAACCTATTGATGCTAAGCTCACAATATATTATATTACTTTAAATCCTAGTATTTAAAATCCTATGTATATTTGCTAAATCTCCAAAAAATATGTTGTAAACCCTAATTTTTTATTACTAAGTTCATATTTATCTTACTTTATTTTGTTAAATCTTAGTGATTGCTATGCCATATTATGTATAAATATTATGTTGTGGTAGTGTCATAGTCATCAAAAATCTTAAAATATTTGTAACTATCTAATATTTAAAAATCCTAAGCTCCAAATATGTTATTATGGCATAACCTAGCGGAGTAAAAAACAATATCTTACTTTTTTTTTAAATCCTATAAATGAACTAATATCCAAATAATATGTTATGCATAAACCTAGCAACCTAAAAAATTACTAAGCTAAAAATATCATTCTTTAATTTGTTAAATGTTAGTGAACCCCATGTTTGAAATATTATGTTGTGGTGTATGCATTTAGTGGCATATTTAAATCTCAAAATATCTTTTAAAAATCCTGTTAGAAAATAAAATCTCCAAATATATGTTGTGGCATAACCTAGTGGCCACTAAGCTCGCAATATCTTACTTTTTTTGTTAAATCCTAATTAAATCCTAGAAACGACAATTCTATTCTCCAAAAAATTTGTTGTTGCATAACCTAGCAGATGTTAAGCTCACAATATCTTACTTTATTTTGTTAAATCTTAGTGACCACTATGCTCTAAATATTATGTTGTGGTAGTGCATAATGGCCACTAATCTCAAAATTTATTTATGTATATGCATAGTAGAAATACTATCAAGCTCCAAAATATGTTATGTGTGGCATAACTAACTAGCGAATGATAAGCTCACAATATCTTACTTATTTTTTTAAATCCTAACAACAACTATTCTCCAAAAAATATGTTGTTGCATAACCTAGCGGATGCTAAGCTCATAATATCTTACTTTATTTTGTTAAATCTTAACGATTTTATGCTCCAAATATTATGTTGTGGTAGTTTCCATAGTAATGGCCATAAATCTCAAAATATTTTATATTATCAAGTGATCACCAAGATCCAAATATGTTATTGTGGCATAACCTAGCGGCCGCTAAGCTCGCAATATATTTTTTTTTTTGTTAAATCCTAGCGATAACTAATCTCCAAATAATATGTTGTTGTATAACCTAGAAATGCATAAGCTAATAATATCTTACTTTATTTTTTAAATCTTAGCGAACCCATGTTCTAAATATTATGTTGTGGTAGTGTATAATATAAATCTCAAAATATTTTTGGTAACTATCTATAATATCTTAAAAGCTCTAAAGCTCCAAATATATGTTGTGGCATAACCTAGTGGTCATAAGCTCACAATATCTTACTTGTTTTTTTAAATCCTAGCGACAACTAATCTCCAAAAATATGTTGTTGCATAACCTAGTGGATGCTAAGCTCAAAATATCATTATTTAATTTGTTAAATTATAATGACGCCATATGCTCCAAAATATTATGTTGTGGCAGTGTATAGCGGCAACTAATCTCAAAATATCTTTTAGCATTGCATAGAGATTGTAAGCTCCAAATAATATGTTTGTGGCATAAACCTAGCATTCTAAGTCACAATATCTTACTTTTTTTTGTTAAATCCTTCTAGTGACATATATTCTCCAAAAAATATGTTGTTATAACCTAGTGATGCTAAGCTCAAATATCTTATTTTATTTTTTAAATCTTAGATCGATATATCTGCTCTTAATATTATGTATGTGGTAAGTATGGGCAAAATAAAAAATATCATAATATCTATCTAGCATCGCTAAGCTCCAAATATATTATTGTGGCATAACCTAAATATCCATTAAGCTCACAATATCTTTCTTGTTTTTGTTAAATCCTAAGTGAAAATAAATATCCAAATAATATGTTGTAACATAACCTAGTGGTACGTCATTAGCTAAAAAAATATGTTGTGGCATAATAAACCCCATAAAATAATATTTTAATCTAATTTTTTAAAACCTAACCACCACTAAATCTAAATATTATTTGGTGGCATAGCCTAGTGGCCACTAAGCTCAAAATATATTTTAAATGCAAAATTCTTAAATCCAAATAATATTTGACTAATATATAAATCTAATGTATAAAGTTTTTTTATAATACAATTGTTTTTTTAAATCCTAAGATTTCATTCTAAAAATATACTTGATTGATTTACTTAGGCAATTTATTTTACTCAAAATCAAACCTTTTATGCAAGCCTAAAAATCTAAATAAATATTTTATTATATATATATATTATATATATATATTATATTTATTATATATTTAAATTTAATAATTTTAACAAATATTTTTACTTTTTTGCCAATTTAAAAATTAGAATATATCATAGATACTATACATAAAGTTTTGTTTATAATGAAAATTTGTTTCTATGGAAAAAAAACAAATGAGCTACATAGCTGAAAAGATTTGAACATGTGTTTTCTCCAAAAAATAATTATAGCCTAGCGGCTACTAGGTTAGAATTTTTTTTTCATGATTGAGTGTATTCTATAGGAGAAATCAAATTGAAAATCTATAAACTATAACAAATAAATATGGAGTTTACATTTAGATACATACATATATGCATGTAGAATCATGAATTAATATATATAAAAACACTCTATCTTTCACCAATAATAAGTATGTATCATATTAAAAATTATGTTTTAAAAGAACTTTATTATCTCTGGTTTTACATTTAATTCAAAATAAATTTCTGGTTTTGTAAATTGGTGGTTGAAATAAAGAATTATATTGTTGTGACCACAAAGCTATGTGATTTTTGACATGGCTTAGTGGGTGAAAAAGGAAATATATATTTAAATATATAGTGATTAAAATTTATATTTAATAATATTTACGCATATATAATATGTTTACCTTCCATTGTACAAAAAATAACTTGTTGAAGACATTAAATTTGACTATTTCTACATGGGAAAACATATATAATTGAAAATATTTATCATACAATTGAAAACTTAATATGGTTCTATAGTTTTAAATACATTTTTTTTTTCCTCAAAATATTTTCCCCCATAATGTCAACATGTTGAAAGCATATAAATAATGTACAATGAAATAATTACCAAGTTTATTTCTATCATCATAATAAAAAAAGTAGTAAAGGTAGTCCTAAGGAATATCTAAACAATACATTGGGTCTCATAAACCATTAAAATTTTAAAAAATGTGACTATGCGACAAGCCATCATTATCGGGAAAAAATCATGAAGAACAAGAAAAAAAATCCAAAAAAATCCAAGAGAGAGACATAGAAGGGTAGAAATGGGAAAGTGTTCAACATAGAGAAAATACTAGAGCTGAAAAAGGATTAAATTTTCTTTTTATTAGGGACAAAAAAAATTGTGTTTTCATGAAGAACAAGGTGGTTTGACAAGGTGATCAAAAGGAACTGGAAAGTAGGGTTGGACTATGGAGCATGATTCGGTAGAGAAAAGTAGGGTCGGGATATGGAGAGACTTCGGTAGGGAAAAGAAGGAATGAAGAACGAGTGTGATTCGGTAGGGAAAAATAGAAGGGGGATACTACGAGAACAATTTGGTAGGGCTATTGACTATGGAATGTCATGAAAAACATAGAACTAGTCAAAGACAGAATGAACTAAATGAACCCCAATCAAAAAAAAAGGTGTGCACATTTACTATAATAGATGTTTTTGATAAATACTTGATTTAGTAATATCTAGATTATTTCATGCTTAGTGATGTCTTTGAAACCTCCATCTATGCATCAAACAAACTATCTACATGATTTTATCTGCAACCCATTTTGCTTTCCTCCTTTGTGTGCCTCTTTTGAGTGTGTCCTTTGCATGCCCACACTACAAACAAGATTATAATTACTGCCTCATTGTCCCCTTGCAAAAAAATGTCTGATTCATGCACTTGCCCTTCAATCTACTTTGCATGCTTTATTGTTTTTTATGATTTCATGAGTTTTTTGTAAGACCAAAATGACAAAAAACCCCAAAAAATAGTTCTCTCGAGGGTATTTAATAATTTTTTTGGGCACATTCCAGGCTAGAAATTTTGAAAATAGAAAAATTGTGGGATATGAAAAATTTGAAAATTTGACTTTCCCCCATTAAGAAAAAGTGTGGGATATTGAAATTTCAAATACTCTCAAATGCTGGGGGAATTCACAATTTGAAATTTGAATTTACCCCTCATTAAGAAAAGGTGTGGGATATCAAAAAAAAAAAAAATATATAAAACAACGCCATTTTTATTTTATAACATATATTAATATAAATGTAATAAAAATATATTATAATAAAAAAAAAAATAAATTCTAAAAAATGTATACACATTTATTTTTATTTTTATCAAAATCGATCTCGACATTGTTAGATGTAGTGCACACTAATTTAATACAATTCTCCAATTAAATTGTGCCACGTGGCAAGTTTGAACTAGATAGTTAGGAAACAATATAATTGACACATTTATTATGAAATTTAAATATAAAGAAAAGCCTATAAAATATTTTAAACCTATATAAATCCATAATATTATTATATAAATAGTACCCACTAAAATGATGACATGTGGCATGAAATTTCTAAAATTTCTAATAGTGCAGAAATTGTCCCCGTTAGGGATAGTCCAGCCAATATGATACAATTATAATCAAAAATTAAAATTATCAATCCAAAACTGTATAGATAGTGTTTACAATGACTAGAGGTAATGGTAGGAGCTTAGCGACCACTAAACTAGACCATGATTTGTTATTTGTTTTATTTTCAAATTATTAAATAATTGAGCCTTATTAGCCGCTATGTCATTCCTTTCAATAAGTAATGTAATGACTTAGCTACTAATTATTTTATTTGATACAAATCGATGTGAATTTTATGTCACCAAGAATATATCTTATAAGAACTACATAAGACTTGATCCTCTCAATATATTAGTGTAACACATTCCTTTTGAGATATAATCTAGCCAATATGATAATTATAATCAATGAAAATTACTATCGATCCAAAGTTAATTATAATAGATTTTTCAATTACAAGAGGTAATGGTAGGAGCCAGCTAATCTAAGTAATGATTTTTATTCGTTCGCTATTTTTTTAAATTAAGAAATTATTGATCCTAATGACATTATGTCATTCCTTTTAATAAGTAGTGTAACTTAACATTCTTAATTATTTTCTTTGATACGAATCGATGTGAATTATATGTCACAAAAAAATATATTTATGAGAACTACATAAGGCTTGATCCCTCTCGAGGGTATGTAGTGCAACACTTGTCTCCACTAGGATAGTCCAGCCAATATGATACAATTATAATCAATGAAAATTACTATCGATCCAAAGTTGTACAATGTATAGTTTTAAAATGAAAGAGGTAAGATGGTAGGATCTAGTGAAGCTATGATTTTTATTCATTCCTATTTAATAAATTAATCTTAGTGGTCATCAATTACATTCATTTTCTTTGAATAAGTAAATGTCAATTATGATTGAATTATATGTCATAAATAAAATATGTGAATTATATGATCACAAAAAATATTTATGATCCTCTTACATAAGGCTTTGATAACAATCTCGAGGGTATGTAACACACTTGGCTCATCGTAGGGATAGTCCATCTAATATGATATAATTATAATCAATGAAAATTATTATCGATCCAAAGTTATATAATATAAAGTTTTACAATGACAAGAGGTAATGGTAGAGAGCTAACAGCCACTAAGCTAGACCATGATTTTTTATTTGTTTTCACTATTTTCAAATTAAGAAAATATTGATCCTTAAATGGAGCACTATTTATGTCATTCCTTTCAATAAGTAATGTAGATTAGCAGTCACTAAATATTTTCTTTGATACAAATCGATGTGAATTTTATGTCACAAATAATATATCTTATGAGAACTACATAAGGCTTGATCCCTCTCAAGGGTATGTAGTACAACACTTGGCTCTGTCAGGGATAGTCCAACCAATATGATACAATTATAATCAATGAAAATTCTATCATCCAAAGTTGTACAGATAGTGTTTACAATGACTAGAGGTAATGGTATGGTGGCCTCCTAAGCCTAACATCCGCTAAGATAGACCATGATTTGTTATTCATTCACTATTTTCAAATTAAAATATTTTTGAGCCTTGGATCATGTTCCCTTATGTCATTCATTTTCAATAAGTAATGAACTTAGCGGTCCACTAAGTATTTTTTTGATACTGAATCGATGTGAATTATATCACAAAGAATATATCTTATGAGAACTACATAAGGCTTGATCCTCTCAAGATATGTAGTGTAGCACTTGGCTCTCCAACCTAGGATAGTCCACCCAATATGATATAATTATAATAAATGAAAATTATATCATCCAAAGTTGTATTTGATATAGTATTTACAATGACTAGAGGTAATGGTAGGATCCTAGTGCTTTATCTAAGCTAGACCATGATTTTTATTATTTGTTTTCTTTTTCAAATTAAGAAATTGTTGAGCCTTAGACCACTATGTCATTCCTTTTAATAAGTAATGCAACTTAGCTTAGTAATCAATATTTTCTTTGATACGAATCGATGTGAATTATATGTCACAAATAATATATCTTATGAGAACTACATAAGGCTTGATCCCTCTTGAGGGTATGTAGTGTAGCACTTGGCTCCACTAGAGGATAGTCCAGCCAATATGATATAATTATAATCAATGAAAATTACTATCGATCCAAATCTATATAGATAGTGTTTTCAATGACAAGAGGTAATGGTAGGAGCCTAGAGGCTACTAAGCTAAGCTAGACCATGATTTGTTATTCATTCACTATTTTCAAATTAAGAAAAATTGAGCCTATAGCCTTGTATTCATTATGTCATTCCTTTCAATAAGTAATGTAGCTTAGGAGCAAATTAAGTATTTTCTTTGATACAAATCGATGTGAATTTTATGTCAAAATATATATCTTATGAGAACTACATAAGGCTTGATCCTCTCGAGGGTATGTAGTGTAACACTTGGCTCTCTCACCAGGGATAGTCCACCAATATATGATACAATTATAATCAATGAAAATTACTATCGATCCAAAGTATAGATAGAGTTTTAAATGACAAGAGGTAATGGTAGGAGCCTAGTGCTACTAAGCTAGACCATGATTTTTATTCATTTTTCACTATTTTCAAATTAAGAAATTGTTGAGCCTAGTGGTTATGTCATTCCTTTTAATAAGTAATGCAACTTGGTGGTCACTAATTATTTTCTTTGATACGAAATCGATGTGAATTATATGTCACAAATAATATATCTTATGAGAACTACATAAGGCTTGATCCTCTCGAGGGTATGTAGTGCAACACTTGGCTCTACTAGGGATAGTCCAACCAATATGATACAATTATAATCAATGAAAATTACTATCGATCCAAAGTTGTACAGATAGTGTTTATAATGACAAGAGGTAATGGTAGGATCCTAAATGCATTACTAAGCTAGACCATGATTTTTATTCATTCACTATTTTCAAATTAAGAAATTGTTGAGCCTTATGGTCACTATGTCATTCCTTTCAATAAGTAATGGAGCTTAGTGGTCACTAAGTATTTTTTGATATAAAATCGATGTGAATTATATGTCATAAAGAATATATATTATGAGAACTACATAAGGCTTGATCCCTCTCAAGGGTATGTAGTGTAACACTTGGCTCCACCAGGGATAGTCCACCCAATATGTTATAATTATAATCAATGAAAATTCCTATCGATCCAAAGTTGTACAAATAGTGTTTACAATGACTAGAGGTAATGGTAGGAGCCTATACTGGCCACTAAGCTAGACCATGATTTGTTATTCATTCACTATTTTCAAATTAAGAAATTGTTGAGCCTTACAGGTACTATGTCATTCCTTTTAATAAGTAATGTAATTAGCAATAGTCATTAAAGTATTTTCTTTGATACGAATCGATGTGAATTTTATGTCACAAAGAATATATCTTATTAGAACTACATAAGGCTTGATCCTCTCGAGGGTATGTAGTGCGAACTTGGCTCCACCAGGATAGTCCAAAAATATGATACAATTATAATCAAGTAAAATTATTATCGATCCAAAGTTGTAGAGATAGTGTTTACAATGACAAGAGGTAATGGTAGGAGCCTAGTGGCCTACTAAGCTAGACCATGATTTGTTATTCTTTCACTATATTTTTAAATTAAGAAATTGTTGATCCTTGCTGCCCTCTATGTCATTCCTTTCAATAAGTAATGGAGCTTAGTAGATCACTAAGAATTTTCTTTGATATGAATCGATGTGAATTACATGTTATGCAAAATATATTCCAAGGCCCAATTTCAAATAATAATCATTAGATCTTAGCGGTTGAAACTTAGTTATTCCTTACAATATGTGTTAATGAACAACTAAGCATTTTTATGTATAATAGATATACTTCTTAGACGATCATAACTCCATTATTGAGATTTTTTCTCAAACACTCTCTTCAAAATATGAAAAATTAGATCTTAATGGCCTCCACTCTAATCCATTCAATAGGTGTAAATGAACAACAATGAATGTTTTAAACTATCCATTTATATGTTGACTAGAATCCTATCTGCCACTAAGATCTATATTTTCTAACTTTCATGTCATGTTATCTATGAATGTTATAGTTTTTTCACACACAAGGATAATCCTTTGAAAATATGTTGTGTACTTGGCTAGAACACTTTTGATAGTTTCATTATTATTGATTTGATCCACAAAATATGAATTACTCTAACCAATTGAAGGTTAGATATCATGTCCAATCAAAGCCTAGTGGTTACTAACCATTAATTTAATTACTCTCCAATGATAAAAATTAATGGACTCTAGAGGTTGGTGATCACTAGGCTAATACTTATATTCATTATCAGACAATGCAAAAAAAAATTTTATCTTTCATATGTGAACTAATTATTAATATATTCTACTCCAATTATAGGTAAAATGTCTTCCATTGTTCACACTCCATTCTCAATAATTCCATTCATTGAAGGCACCAAGTGTTGGAAGAAAAGAGATGAGGAATGGTTTGTTGAAATCCATTCCCCTAAAAACTACTACATCGACATGTGGTTGTTTTTTTTATAGATGAGGACATGAGGTAGTTGGTATGGTTATATCCTCAACAATTATTGATTCGAGGACACTTGTGTGTTGGTCAAACACATTGACTTTGAAAATAATAAGTGTCTTATTCTGGATATGGAGTTGGATGTTTCTTTATTCAGAAATGGAAATGCAAGCCTCAATAGACAAAAAACCATATTCTTGTTCACTATATGGTTGGAATTTGGGGTTGTTAGTAGATTCTAACAAAAAATTGGTTGTTCAAATGCAAAATACATTCATAATGGCATGCTTACAATACTCAAAAAATTGTATAGAAATGATAAAACCTCTTTTGTTTGTCATTTTTTGAATAGAACATGTTTTCTTTCACCTCCAAAACATGCCAAGTTGTTTACTATGTTGAGGTGAACATATTTGGCTAAATTGGAGATCGACCCATCTAAATCAAAGTTGCATGGGTTGAAAAATAATACTAAATCAACTACATTGTTGAAGAAAGAAACCACTATATTCACTAAAAATAGAGCCTTCAACTATTCAACAGTTTCATTTGTTTTTTTCAATGGTGAAGTATTTTCTATTGATGTTTTAAGGTGTCCATGTAACACCTCCAAAATATCAGTATCATCCTATAGATGATGAGAATGTTGACCTTCTTGTCCACTCCATGTTGATAAATGTTATTCCTACATAGAGGGACGTAATTCTTCTTCCCTTCTTGTAGTCTACAAATAACGTTGTGGAACTCAAGATCTGAAAAATACTTGGAAAGGGATGATGTCAAATTTTATATACTTGATGGCCAACATACAATATGTGTGCAAAAAAAATATTTTGGGCTTAGAGACTTACAAGTCTTTACATTCGAGGCTACGATTTTGAAAAGGCTCACATTCTATCTACAAAAGCATCTACCAAAGCCATTTCTAATATTTGCAAATAAAAATGAAGTAAACAAAACTTGATAGAAACCAAGTTTATTGATTTTTGTTGTACAAAGCTAGATCAGTTTGGCATTCACTAGGATGTCCTCAACAACCCAGATTGACAAAAAAAAAAATAAGAGTGGAAGGTAATGTATTTTAATTTTATTGCATTGGTTATTAACATTTACTTTCATCATATAAAAATATAAAAAATATGTTTGTCCTTTGAATGCAGAGCTTTGAGAATCAATTCCTTTCAATTTTCCAAGTGTAAAAAATAGAGAGTCTATATGAAAAAAATGGACTTTTCTATTGTTTCCTAATGATATATGGACTAAATGGACAACAAAATTTTAGTTTTTAGATCAGGTGGCCTTTCTTGTTCACCTATTAAAGATAATCAGGTTAACTTTCAAATCAAATTCACTAGAAATATTCACAACAATTCATTTAGGGATGTTAGAGGAATGACCAACAAAGAACTAAGAACTATCAAACTAGCAGATAAAGTGCAATCAGGGATGTCTGGTTAACTGGATCTATTGAGGTAGGATGATAATAGAGACATTTTATGCTTACTACTTCTAGAGAATAAAAGGAGATAGAAAAAATGAGAGCTAAAGTTCTACATTATTTGAAAGATAAACATCTAGATAATATTCTATTGCCATCCTGTAATGAATCTAATGTAATTGAAAATTTTAAATTACATGAATCACACTACCACTAGTTTTCTATACTTGTTGGGTGAAGAGAGAAAAGGAAAGAGAAAATTTGATTCCCAAATAGGGGGAAAAAAAATCCAAATGAAAAAAGGACCCTATGGTGGAAGAAGTTCTTCCTATCAAGGCTCAAACAATATTAGACAACTATGTGATGTCAATGGAAGAAAATATACCAGAAAGGATGGAAGACACCAAAGATTTTACATGTCAATGTGCATATCCATTCCATCTTCTCATCAACTTTATCATCTATTCCTGTGACCAATCCTTTCAATGTTGAATGTGTGATCACTGATTTTTTTAATTTGTCTAGTGATATTTTTTTGATGTAATAATGGAGTTGCTAATAGTTATTGGAACCAATGTGTGTTGATTGTATTATTATTTTTCTCATACCAATTGATTATTCAAAAATGTTAAGAGAAATAATAAAAAGATATACATGGAAAAGGTTAAATACAATGGAGAATCAATTTTGGATGGATGCTATAGACTCTATGACAACAACAAAATTTTTA
Source organism: Taxus wallichiana var. yunnanensis (assembly GCA_018340775.1). Classification (NCBI taxonomy): domain Eukaryota; kingdom Viridiplantae; phylum Streptophyta; class Pinopsida; order Cupressales; family Taxaceae; genus Taxus; species Taxus wallichiana. Next base: position 279,300,022 of record CM031244.1, read on the forward strand.
AAATTTTTGTCTTATGTACACAATAACTGTGTGCACAACTACGAAATAATATGATGATGATAGAGAAGAAGTCACTAGGGATTGGATGGAGAAACTACCACAAAAATTGGTAACTACAAGTGAAATTGGCCTACAAGGAAACATCCATCCTTTTCCTTATGAATGATCTTATGAGTTCTAGGCTGAGATGTTCACTCGATGTTGTTCCCAAAATTCTCTAATAATAGTGCTTTATGGTGGTAGTGTTGCACACTATGCATTAGTTGATTCCAATCTGTCTGTTATTTTTTTATTGTTGAGACACATAGTCAAGAAATGTTTTTGAAACATTACTATTCTCATATGAAGAAAGGTTCATCACCAAAGACAACTTTAACAAGTGACTTTGTTTAATGGATTTGAACCGATATAAGATACTTATACATTTATTATTTATGTAGAAACTAAAAAAATATAGGATTTGATGTACAACCATTTCAACATGACGCTACACAACCAGTTCAACATGGTGATTGACCTTCAATCATTTTATAAATATGTTTAATGAGCTTTTTTTCAATTTCATGGTTTTCATTTAATTTAACAATACTCTATGTTTTATAGTTCCAATGATAGATAAGGAGACCTCGGCACATCTGGCATGAATACACAATCAAATCCTGGTATGTTAGTCATGTGCATTTATAAAAAAAACCACTAATAAGCCCCACAAATTTATAAGACAATTAATGGTTTTATGTAGACAACCAACAACCGAGAAAAGTAATCGTGGAGTGTGTGGGGGTATCAAACATGAATATGTAGTCGAAACTTGGTATGTTAGCCATGTGTATTTTTAAACAAAACCATTTATAAGGCTCACAAATTTATAGAAAATGATATCATCTAACTCTAGAAGAGGGACCATTTTCAAAGGAGGAATAACCAAATAACCTATTTCAAATGTTCATGGTGGCATCTAATGCTCCACAATTTGTATTTACAATTTCATAACTAACAACATTAGTTTCGATGCTTAGTCCAACCAATGATGGCATAGCCTAGCGATCGCTAATCCACATCAATAGGTCATAACTATTGTCTACCAAAGGGTGGTTCAACTAATATAAGTGTACCCTAATGGACCACTAAACTTCATTCACAAGACAAAGAACAATTGATATTGAACTTACAATATATTACCATGGAGAGAAGTATGCTTTTTCAATTAAGATTTCATTTTCCATGGCATGAAATTGATTATGAATTGATTAATGTTTGTTTGCAATACATCTTGCATCAAAAGAACCAACAATGGGTAAGGGTGATGCAAGCCAAGCCACAAGCTCATTCGGTAAGTGGTAGCCTCCTAAAGTGTTGATATTGAACTTACCATATTACCACAATAGATTAATGTTTTTCAATTATGCTTTCATTTTCCATAGAAATAACTAGATTATGAATAGATTAATGTTTATTTGAAATAGATCTTGCATCAAAGGATCTAGTTATGGGTAAAGATGATGCAATCCTAGATGCAAGATCGATCGGTAAGTGGTAGTCACAAGCTAAAATATTGATTATTTCCATTGGTTAGAATTGATATGCGGTCAATTAAAATAAAAATTATTTACTTCCCTACAGTTAGCCACAAGAATTACTTACTTATTTATTTTAGATTTGGAGGGCTTGCTATATGAGAAAAACCAATCACCCTCTAAGGAGATGTCATTCAAGTTCAGCAAGGAGACTATCAACCTGCGAGGTGGCTTGAAAGAATTTATAAAGTCATTATCAACAAAATTTGAAATGGGATTCTGGTCCAAAAAAAATCACTTCTGTTGATGTTGAAAAGATGAAAAAGGCCTTCAATAAAAAATTATCAATTGAATTGAATCCAATACTCACTAGGGAAAGGAACATTGCAATATAGTCGATGGAATTGCAATAAAAAATATCTAGAAAAGGTTTGGAGTAGAAATGATGTTTCCTACTAATTCTAAAGACACATTGTGTATTACATTAGGTGCAAAGGGAAACCCTCTAAAAATTTTATGGTTGGGATGAAAAGCAGAGGAGAATATTGTTCAAAAGATATGTGGTTGATGACCGATTTGTACAAATACTTATCACTAATAGTGTCTCAGGATTGAATGTGGTAGAGGGCATCAAATATTTGGAGCGAGAAAATGCTAAATAACTACTTATCATTTCAAAATGTTATTATGATGGTACTACTTAACATTGTAAAGAAAATACATTCATTTGTTATTATGATGGTTTTGCTTAACTATTTTGTATGTTGAGATTGTACAAATATAAGTTGGGAGTATTTATATTTTCACTAATTATAAGTTGAGACTATGAGTGTATAAGTTGAGTATGTGAATTAACATAAAAAATTTTATTGTAACAAAACTTTGAGTAGTTTTTATTAAACAAATATGTATTCCTAAATTAATTTTGAGGATGCTTGAATACTATTTTTTGCTTCCAAAATAAAAATGTATACCACATTCATATGAAATGAAATAACTACAATACGATTTGTAAAGACTCATCGCACGAAACATTACATTCGATTCAAAAAAATCTCAAAAAAATATTCCTAGTACAATAAGAAATGAGGAATGCCCTTTGATTTTTACCTACTTCACCACCTACAACCATTTGATTTTTGATATAACAATAACAAAAGAGACATGTTTTTTTATTTTTGATTGATTCACCACCCTCAACCATTTGATTTTTTTTTTTCTTCATTTGTAGATAAGAACACATGCAACATGAAACTAATCATATTTGATATAAATGGTGTTTTGCACACACCATCCACAAGGTTGATTCATCATACAAGAAGTTAAAAAAAAGTTTGGTGGCATCGAGCTCAAAACAAAATTTATTTTCTCATACCAAATGTGAAAGAGTTCTTGCAACATTGCAAAAAAAAAATTTCAAAATAACACTATGGACATCGAAAAAAAATCAAATGTTGATGACATGATGCCTTCATTCCTTCAAAACATTGGCTTAGAGGTTGGAAGCTTTGAGTTCATATTTACATAGAAGATTTTCATCGAGACCAAACACACCGATTATGAAGGTTCTAGGAATCCCAAATTATATCTCAAGAATCTTAACTCCATTTGGTGGTGGTTTAATGCATCGTACCATTGTAAAAATACAATGCTTATAGATGACTCTTTAGAGAAAAACAAGTTCAATGATGTGGGGAACTACATAATTGCTAAAACATTTAACATAGATTCTAAGTCAAAGACAAATACTTGTTAGATGAGTTGTGGCCTTTGTTGCAACCATTGAAGGACATCAAGATGTTCGGGATTTTATTAAATAAAAACCCAATTATAGGGAGCTTATTTTTGGAGATTTACTATGATTTCTATTGTTGATTTGGGAGCCCATTTTCGGGAATAGTGTTACAATAAAATTCAAAATATTCTTTAAAAATGTTTTACTATAATTCTACCTTTAGTAAAGGAATTTTAATTTATTTCATAGCTATATTTAAATACTAAAATATATCTGGGATGGTTTTATAATTAATTTTAATTACTTTCATATCCATATTTAAATATGAAAATATATATGCAATGGTTTTACAGTTAATTTGATATCTAAATTTAAATATGAAAATATATATGGAATGGTTTTACAATTAATTACATTCTCCAACATAGATCATCACCTCTACTAGTTTCTTCATAATATCTTTGGTAATTCTCTGGTTGCGTTGTGGTTCAATCACACCATAGTAAATGAACATGGAAGTGTCTCACATCTCTTGAATGTCATTATCCTAGTGGCCACTAGGCCACAAGTCATTTTAAATATTCAAATCTGCATAGTTTAATCTTAAAGACATTTTAAAACTGATAAGAGCCTTATTCCAAAGAAAAATTAAGCCTAAGAACTACTAGCCCATATAAAACAAAACATGTTTCTGTTTTATACGGGCTAGTGGATTTAGGCATTATTTTTCATATCAATGTTGGATTCCCTGAAATCATTAAATGATTTTTCCCATATTCATAATTTAATGCATAATCTAATGATTGATATATTGGACTCCAGAAGGAGGTATAATGGGTTCCATATTTTAATATTTGGATTCCAATATTTTGATTTTTGGATTCCAATATATGTGATTTTGGAGTTCCACATTGAATTTTGGATTCCAATATATGTGATTTTGGATTCCAATATGTGTGATTTTGGAGTGTGTGATAAATTCCAAATATTTAACATTTTAAATCCAAAACTAAACTAGTAATAACCATATAATGAGACTCAGTGCTCAATATGATGATAATATCCTCCTCTCTAACTCCTATATATACCCTACTATATTATCCAAATCCCTAAGTCTGATCCACTAAGCATATGAAAGCATAAATAATTATGATAAGATATTATGTTAGCTAAAGGTTGGCTATCCATGTCCCAATTTATGAACTAGGGTTAAAGGTGTAGCGAGAGACACTAATATCACTATCAACATGGGAATTCAAATAAATTAGGAATAAATTCAACATTCAAGGCACTTATCATTTAATTCAACATGGTATTCACCTATTTCATCTTCACTATGATTATAAAGAGGTAAATAATCATTCCAATCAAATTTATTATTAGTTTCATCATAATCAAAGAGTACGACATGCAAAAAATAATTTTCAATATTTGAAAAAAAAAATTATAGAATGGGCCATCAATATTAAGCTAGACTTTAAAGGATATGTATAAAAAGCTAGGAATAAGTTTAGAAAAACCAACAATTGTAGCCTAAAAATATTTAAAAATGCAACAACAAGAGCTAACCCTAATAGGAAAGGTGTCATGAAACCCAAGAATGTAGGTATTTGATAGATACACGGGTTCACCAAGTTGTTTTGTTTTGACTTAAAAGACCCGAATTGGTTAAAACACCATAGAATTGAAATTATTTTAATAGAAAAAAATAAAAACCTAAAAAGTGCTAAAATTGTACATGTAATTGGCACCAAACAATTGATATTTAAGCTGGATAAAGTGAAAGAGGAATTTCTATATAACATGATAGTACCAATGTAAAAAAAAGATGAAAGAATCTCAATGAAGACTTAGATAAAAAACAAAAGGGCTCATGTAAATTTGATCCATGTCTAATATGTTTGAGAAAATATCAAAAATGGGGATGGTATCAACTAGTGGTAGTGCTTTGGGACAACAATCGTAGTGCTCACTTTGATAATGACTTGGGATACTCAAATTGGTCTCAAATTTTCCATGCACATTCGTCTATTTTCGAAATATAATATCCTATTCCAAATTTACATGATGTCACACAAGGATGCCACAATGTATTTTCTTTTCTCAATACCATAACAACTCACCAAAACAAGTTAAAATGATAAATAATAACAGACCAAGATAATCCTCATTGGAAGAATTGTGCTACTCATTAATGTGTCAATTGTCTCCTATGTATTTATATACATATTTGAGTCCCATGCGAGAGAAGTCTCATTTCGCTCTATAGCCCTTGATGAAATAAAAACAAGAACATGAATTTCTCTTAGGTCTTATGTGGTATAAGAAATAATATCTCCTTAGAAAATAACGAAATAAATATATAAAGAAGATCTTTAGAGTAGAAGTGTTCTTTTAGATGAGCGTGATAAATGTCATTAAAAATACCTTTGATGAATTTGTTTATATAGACTTTTTATTTCAAATTAAAACCTTATTATCAAGCAAGTGAACCATGTAAATGGGCAACAATATATCTATGGACATGAAAAACTTACCCAAACATTCAAATTATTTAAAAAATAAAGGGGATCACTTGTTCTTGTATGTTTATTACATTGTTGTTTACATGATCACTTGGTTACTCTCCATGCTTAGGTTTGTTGTATAACCGACTGTGCATAACTATTTTCACATGTATTTATACCCCCTTTGCATTGTATAATATCATTCAACATTTCTACATTTGTCTCCTTCACCAATAGTGGAATTAGAGCAACGAGAATTAGGAGCGTCACATCAAAGCAAGTGGAGGAACAAATCAGTTTGGCGCAAGAGCGTGGAGGAAGAATACAAGCATGTCAAAACTTCCCACCAATTTGGTTTCCACCTTTCCCTCCCTACACATCATGGAGAATTCCTTGGCGTCTATTATTATATTTGTTTTAACCCACAACAAATGTATTAAGGAAGATGTGTCTGGGTAACCAATGATTTGGGAAGCATGTAGACCTATCTTGAAGTGGTAGCATACATAGAAGAAGGAACCCCTGGTAGAGGTTGTGGAGCGACCCATTATTTTCTTCATTTCTTGTTATCGTGCCGGAAGAGGGAGAAACCCTACCTTGCAAAATTATCAACTCAAAAGTCCTAGCCTAATTGCTCATGGAAAATTTTGACGTTGCATTAGTGAACCCCACCAAAAACACACATATTTTTACTTCATTCACACTCATCGAGCCATAAAAAGGCAACTCTGGTAGAACTTTGCTTGTATTCCATGTCACATGTATCGGGAATACCATACTGTCACAAGCCTCCATTCGAGGCATCAACTCGTAGTCGGCCTTGGAATCCCTCAAGTAATGTAGTGGCATTTGCAACACATCCGGCGACAACATGCTTTTGCTCTTAATTTTATATTGATGCACATTAACAATGCTCTCTAAGATTTCTTTGGGCTGCTTGTGGTTACGAGACGATCCACACTTATTATTTTGGCTTGGTGTTTTACTATACAAGCATTTGCCTACGGATTATGTGAGGTGACTTGTTCATGCATTATGTTAGCTTGGCCATCATTTTCATTAAGAGAAGATGTTTGTTTGAGCAATTCACCCATAACTACTTTGCAAAACCTGTGCATTGGAGACCTACATTGTTTGGTGCTAGAAAACGAAGAGGAGGAAATTTCATAATTAATTGTATGGATAATCTCGAGCCCCTCCCTACAATTTGAAATGTGTCTTAAACGGCCTCCAACCACCTTCTCATGGGTTCATTAATATTTTGGCCATTGAATTTTGTGGGTGGTTGAAATTTTTTTGCCCCCACTAATGCTTGTCCACGTGAAGCCTTTCCATGCTCCTTCCCCTATTCTCCTCCCCATATACGTGAGAGTCTCGGGTTTAACCTTTTGACATGGAAATTTTGGGTCCTGGGTCTATTATGTGGAAGCAGATATATTATTTTATATCTATGTTGCAATATATATTATTTTGGGTCCATTTTTGGGCATAATTTTGTGCGTGAAAGAGGAGAATAATTTATACGAGTAAATATATATTTTATATATATTTACGGCAATGGTAAAAAATTGTAAGGGGATTATATATAATCAACAACATAAGGAGAACTAGAAGACAAAGAAAATAGAGACCCACAACTCGGAATGTACGAGAGAGACGAAAAGAAAAAGAGAGAGGAGAATAAAAGTGCAACAACACAGAAATAGAAAAAGGGAAAATACAGAGCAAGAAAAATATAGAGCAACATCTCGAGAAAGAGGGAATTTTTTTGTAAGAAAAATAAAAAGAATATTTGACACAAGAAGAGAAACAAAAAGGAAAACAGAGCAGTAACTCTGAGATTGTAAAATGTTTTTAAATTGAATATGATATATATATTTTGTGTGTGTGTGTGTGTTTTTATTTGTGTTTCTGGTTGTCTTTCCCTTACTAGTTGCATTTGGCACTAAATTTTGCCAACAGTTTAGTATCAGAGAAAAAAAAGCTTAATAACTCGTGGGTTTGAGTTTTTATTTTATGGGTTGAGTTGTAATGGCTTCCAATAACAACAACTCATGGAAAAAACTCCCAATATTTAATGGGAAGAACTATGAAATTTGGTGTATTAAAATAAATACTTTGTTCTCTTCTCAAGAGCTATGGGAACTAGTTGAAGGAGGCTATACAGAGGTAGCAGACTAGGTTGCATTTAATGCATTGACACAAGCATAGAAGAATGCTTTGAAGGAAAATAGAAGAAAGGATGCAAAATATTTGAGTAATATACAGAATGCAATCACTGATTTAATATTTCTAAGGATAACAACAACTATAAATTCCAAGCAAGCACGGGATACCCTGCAAAATGCTTATCAAGGCAGTGATAAAGTGAAGGTTGTGAGGCTGCAGTGTCGAGGAGAGAGTTTGAAACTCTTATCATGAAAGACTCGTAGTCTATAAATGACTTCTTTATAAGGACTATGACCATTGTCAATCAGATGAGGACAAATGGAGGTGTGGTAGAAGAGCATAGAATCATAGAGAAGGTATTGAGAAGCCTTCTAGTCGATTTTACCCAGTTATGGTAACCATAGAAGATTCTAAGGACTTAAAACAAATGAGTGTTGATGAGTTGATGGGTTCTTTACAAACCCATGAACAGAGGATGAGTAGATCAGCCAACTCCTCTAATGAACAAGCCTTCAAGACAAATACAAATTTTAGAGGCAAGGGGAGAGGATCATACAATAGAGGAAGAGGAAGATTTAGCAACCAACAAGAAGGTGGAAGACATGACCACCAACAAGAGCCACAAACAAGAGGAAGAGGTAGAGGAAGGAGCAACAACACTTCCAGAGGTGGTTCTTCACAAAGGTATGATAAATCAAATGTGTAATGCTATTATTGCAAAAAAATTGGGCATTATGCCAGTGAATGCAAAAAGAAAGAATATGATTTGAGAAATCATAATCATAATGTAATATTCTCTAATGCAAAAGAAGTTGAACTGAGAAGAATGAAAAGGGTGTAAATTTCTTTCTAACTTGCAATGTAGTTGAGCAAGGAAACAAGCAAGTATGGTATTTGGATAGTGCTTGTAGCAACCACATGTGTGGAAATAAAGAAATGTTTAGTAATATAGATGAAGCAATCAGATCTAAAGTGAATATGGGAACATACAACAAGGTTCTGTTAGTGTGAAATCATAGCACCCCTAAATGAGTTATGGATTTGCTTTTCTAAGGCAAGGTCATTTGGTGTGATTTGCATAACATTGGATCATTCCCCAAGCTGTGGGACTTGTAAATGGGAATGATCCTCTAGAGAAGGTTGGTTCCTCTTCCTAAACTACCTACCATGAGCTACTCCAGTGTAGGCAAACTAAATCTAACCTAATCTAACCATTCCAAGGAACCAATGAGAGAGAAAGAGGGAAAAATAGAGCCTAAATTAAAGTGGTGATACACTAGCAAAGGAAGCGAGATATTTTATTGAGGGAGAAAGAAATAGAAAAAATGGAGATGAGGGAGGTCAGACAGAAGTGACATGGCCCATATCTACAAATCATCCATTAAACTCCATGAAACACAACATCCTGCACTGCAAATGTGAAATACATGCACAGAAAACCAAGACTGAAAGGGAGTGGCACGGAGAAACAACAAAATGATGCCAAGGGTTGAAGAACACCACAAAAACACGTTTTTTATTGCTCTAGAAGGTGCATAGACCATTACATTTATGGCATAGAGGCACAAATACATTTTTCGTAGCACGGGAGAAGGTTTCTTTGCTAAAAAATGGCATCGAGAAACAAATTTGACAGAGTTTCTCTATGCCCAGAATGTCTCTCCTTCTCAAATGAGAAGTGTTACAATATATATAGAAAGAAAAGAGAGAGAAGAGGGAAAAGTTGAATCCTGTTTCAACCACCTCGGGATATGCATCGAATCCCGCTTTGAAAGTTCAACCACTAAATATCAATGCCTTTTGTAAATCTGCCCACAATATGTTGCTTCTGGTTCCCTAGCGGATTGAATCGAATCGGATCTGGTAGTTGAAGAGCAAGAAGATCCTACATTAAAGGCCCAAGACGTTTCTCCATTTTTCACCTACCAGGGCCACGCGGCATCCTGGCACTCATTTGGGCTTCCCTTTTTGGATTCATCTTTGGAGAAGTGCCACTAGGACACGTGGCTCTTTCTGATTCCTCCTCCATACTTAGTCAATTTTGGAACTTTCCTAAACTGTTTTGAACTTGAGAACTTCAGATCTTCACCGCTTCTTTTCCTTCTTGCTCTTGGCTTCTCTGCGACACTGCTCCTTCATTTTTGAGCCCACCTGTAACTTGTTTATCATCCTAGATTGTGAGCTCACAGGTCTGAGTTGTTTTCTTCATAATTTCCTTATGTGTAGGAGTTGTCTTAACCAAGTTATCCAGGGGGTGAATTTGGGATAACGAGTTCTGTGATGGGTAAAGGAATTGTATCCATTCTCACAAAATAAGGAGACAAGAAGCATATACATAATGTTTTCTTTGTTCCAAGATTGAAGTATAATCTTCTCAGTATTGGGCAACTTTTCCAAAATGGATATAAGGTGAAGTTTGAGAATGGAGAATGTGTTTTATATTATAAAGGTGGAAGAAAAATTGATTGCAATAGTGCAGATGACACAAAATAGAATGTTTCCTTTGAGGATGCAAAGTGTAGTAGCAAGCACAACAATGTTCAAAATAATAGCCATTGATCAATCCACTCTCTAGCATCTCAGGTATGGGCACTTGAGTTTTGGTGGATTGAATGTTCTTTATAAAAAGAAAATGGTTAAAGGATTGCCTCCTATTGAACAACCAGATAAGGTTTGTGAGGCATGCATATTGGGGAAGCAACATAGAAATGTTTTTCCCTCAGGTAAATCATGGAGAGCAAGCTCACCTCTTGAGCTAATACATTCAGATTTGTGTGGTCCCATGAAAACTCCCTCCATGTCTAAAAGTGTATATTCATTACCTTTATTGATGACTTTAGCAGAAGGACATGGATTTATTTCTTGAAAAATAAATCAAAAACATTTGAGGTATTCAAATAGTTCAAGGCCATGGTTGAGAAACATAGTGGCCATTATATAAAGACATTGAGAATAGATAGAGGGGGAGAGTATATATCAAATGAGTTTCTAAACTTTTGTAAGGAGCACAAGATCAAGAAACAATTCACAACAAGGTATACACCTCAGAAAAATGGTGTAGCTGAGAGAAAGAATAGAACCATTCAAGAAATTGCAAGAAGCATGCTTAAAGCAAGAGGATTGCCCGATGAGTTTTGGGCAGAAGCTTTTAGGACAATAGTATATCTACTAAATAGATGTCCTACAAAGAGTGTGAGGAACATGATACCTCAAGAAGCATGGAGTGGAAGAAAACTAAGTGTTGAACACTTGAGAGTTTTTGGATGTGTGGCATACACACATGTGCCAAAGTAAAAGAGAACAAAATGGGATAACAGAGGAGAGAAGTGCATTTTTATTAGATATAGTGAGCAATAAAAATATTACAAATTATATAATCTAGTTACAAAGGAGTTGATAATCAACAGAGATGTTTAATTCATTGAGGAAGCATCTTGGGAAGATGCACAAGTAGTGGAGCAGCCATAAGAAAAGACAAATGCACCTATCATTTTTCCTGAATCAAAAAAAGGAAGAAAAATAATTTACCAAGTTGGACACCCATTTCACAAAGGGGTGAATCTTCAAATGACCACATCCAATAAAGTGATTAACTAAAATAATGAATATAGTGACCTAAAAGGGGACATTAGGGTATTAATGTTAATCTAATTAGAAGGACTAAAACACTATAGTAAATAGACTAAAAATAATATGGAATAAATATAAGTAAATTATCCTAAGTGAAATGAAACCCTAATATGCAAGAGAAAGGAAATAAATGGCTTAGCTAATTGGAAGTGACTGCGCAGAGGTTGTCACAGATCTGGAAATGAAATTAGGAAGTGCAGACGAACACTCAAGGACCATGTGAAGGGAAGATCTGGAAGATCTCAAATGATTGGGGCGCTTGGGAGTGTACTGGGGCACCCTAGAGCACCCTAGTCTGCAATGTGGGCACTTTGATATCTATAAATGCTCGAACTCCGAATCTAATATGGTTGTGAGGTGTGTTTGAATACTTCATGTTTGTCACACTAGATCTGCTAGATGAGATGGAAAATGACATGTAATGCAAAAGGAAGTATCAAACCCTAGAAAAATAAAAGATGTAAATGAATGGGTCGACTAACCTCAACCGCCAAACTAGTGGTCTTATCATTGAGCGTTGCACTACATTTCAGACCCGGATGTAGTTCTAGTATGTGTGTGTGTGCATGTTGTGCCCTAGGTTCTCTCGTGCCAATCGCACTTTGTGAAGTAGCAAGAAATAGTAACTATAGAAAATGTAAATAACATGTGTGCATGAAATAGAATAGAATCCCTCCCCTATGTAGTGTGTGTGATACGAGATCTCCTAGCCTTGATGCATGGCACTATGTGGATGTAAGTGATGCAATGGATGCAACTCTAGATGGAGTGATAGTAATATGTGATGTTATGACCTAGGACCCTTATTATGGTCTTATAACTTTATATTTATAGGGCTCTCAAGCTTAATTTCATAATTAATCCCGACAAGGCCAACTGAGAAAAAGATAAAGACAACAAATGGCTAGAAAGGCCCCAAAAAGAAGTGGGAAATGATGTGCATATACTGGGGTGCCCAAAGTGGGACCAGGGGTGTCCCAAGGAGGCTCCCTAGTATAGGTTGGGGTGCCCTGATTTTGGGCTAGAATGATGGGGAAGTTACTGAAATGGGAGGATAAGTGCAATAAAATATGCGGGAATGACAAAATAAAATATAAAATAAAGATGGCCAAAAGGTGGGATTAATTAATACTTTATCCACTTGAGAACCTTCTAAATAGTAGTATAAGACCAGGCTAAATAATGTCTAATGTGCATAATTTTGTGTCTACATTTGCCCCCACTTTATGTTGGTGAGCGAAAAGCTCGGTAACATAAAGTAGATAGATATGTGTACCTGATATCCATGTAGAGTGTAAAAGAATATGTGCCAATGGACTAGACTCAAGCGTGGAATGACAAAAGAAAAATCTGGAGGAGCGCGGATTCTAAAGATGAAAATACACATAAAAAGTGATGAGAGTAAACCTAGGGTGGAATACATGTGTAGTGTACCTGCATGGTTAGTAAAGGAAAGTGCCTATAGCGGTGTGTTATCGTTGTCGTTGTTGTTGTTGCCCCCAATTTGATTGTTTGTTTCTCATATGGTAGACCTGTAAGGAGAAAATGATCAAGTAGTCAAATATGTAAAAATGTTGTGTAAAATATACATGTGTAAAGTACGCAAATGTAAAATACACTAGAAAAATGTAAATGGAACATGTGCACTTGATCCATGTCGAGAAAAAGGGTGTAGAAGGATATCTTGTATTGTCATGAGTTTTTTGGGTGATATCATGCCAACCTGGTTGAAGAAGTATAGGGACGAAATACGTTGTGCCCTCCAACTTTAACCGCTTCTACTTAAATGTGTGAAGAGTGTTTCACCGATAAGTTGTGTATGTATGAGCAAAATAGATAAGGTAAGGGTGAGGAGGAATACATGTGAATGAAGGTGGAAGGTAGAGTGCGCGCGTTCTGATTTCTCGATCCAGTGTTGATTGTAAGAAATTCCTTTTTGCTAGGAGGAACTACCTGTGAATGCAAAACAAGACCACAAGAGGAATATTAAACAATATATGTTAGTGGATTGCCTAGCATGTGCTAGATCTAGGAAGTGTGATACTTCCTAGATGGTTATCAATCCATTGTTTAATACAATTCAATGCAAGAAATAACATAAGTAGACAACATCCTACTATAGTTGATATGATTTAGGTACCTCATTCAAATACAATAAGCAAATTTAATCTAACAAGTAAGGTTATGATCAGATCTAGAGGTGGGGCAGGTAGCCAAGGTGACTGGGACAGGTCAGGATCAGGTTTTGGGTGATTTGGTTTATTTGGGTGAATGTTATGAGGTTGTTGTTATAGGAAGATTTACCAAATACAAAGACTCGATGTCGGTCTGGTATGACCAATGTCGGTTGAGAGGAAACTGATGACAGTTTAGGTTAACCGCGTCGGTAGGGTTAGGCTGATAGAGACTCAATAAAGTTTGGTTTTGATGATTCTCTCGTGATTACACGAAAATAGGCAGAGAGAATGATGAGGTTAATGACAAGTGTTGTGAATACTCGAGATGTCAGAGTCATATATGGAGAGCCGAGAGGTTGTAGGTGGTTAGGTGGAGGGATTGACAGGAAGGTGAGAGGTGATGAGATGTGAAGGAGACTGGGACTCCCAAACAAAGATAAAGAAACTGATTTAAATAAGTATGGAAAAATCTAGATCCAAATACCCTTACTTGTACTTACTGCAAGCTTGGTGGTTGGATGGAGGTGATGGTTGATCTATGGGCTCGGTGGTCGGTGCCACAACCGTGCTTCCCGAATGTTGTCGTGAATGCTTAACCTTTAGATCAATCTTGGTGCTAGTTTAGGATGTTTGGACATGTAAGAGTGCTCTGGTGTGTGCTTGCATGCAGATCTCTCTTCTCCAAAACTTGAATAATTCTTCCAACCTTTGGAATAAGGTTCCCAAAGTGAATATATGGTAACCGATGACGGTTTAGGGTGACCAACATCGGTTTCGGGTTGACCGGAATCGGTTAAGGTGGGATATCCTAGGTTGCCAAAATACCATATCTTGGCCATCTTTTGTCCAGTTTTGTCCATTGTTGCGACTTCAAAATGGTATTTTCCACGTAAGTAAGTGTGCATGTGGTTAGAGAAAGAATAGGCACCTAGTGTTAGGGTTATACTAAGTCTCAGTTAGTTATGGTAAGTAGAGATTGAGTCATAGTTAAAAGGAAACATGCTAAGAATAGGTCTATGATGAGGTGTTATAGGTTATGTGGTGGGGTGAGGTGTCTAGATGGGGTGGAAATTAATTTAATTAAGGTATTTATTAATGAATATTATGAGAATGGGTATTAATTTAATCATAGGTAATTAAATTAATATACATGTGGGGTAAAGGGGGAGTGTGACCCAAATTTGGTGTCTACAAAAAGATCTTTGTATTGTCCTAGTTTTTTTGGCGATCCGACGCCACTGGACGGAGAAGTGTAGAGAGGCACACCCACTATAACCCCCAAGCCTGTAGCTGCTCCATAGAATTTCTGAAGGACACCATGTCCTGTTAAGGTCGTTGTGTATGGAGTTCATAGACTGGTTTGAACTTGCTCGTTATGTCTGAACCAATGTAAATACATTGTGTTAGTAGAAAACCCTCAATGATTCCCCCCCTCTTTGGGGGTACATGGAACGACTCTAGAAGGAAAATGCGGCCCCAAAAGAGGACAAACTAAACTCGACCTATAGAACTCTACCTTGCGGAGGGAAAGGGAAACGCTTGGTAGATACCAAGTCGTGTGTAATGCCCCGTTCATCGTTCTTATTTTTCTTCTTAGACGAATGTGTTGCTAAGCATTTAACGTTGTGGTGCTCATGTTTATCTTTTTGGCTTCGCCCTTGTCACATTACGTTTTCCTCCTATTAAAGGAAAACTGTGTGCTCGATTTATCAAGCTCGTAAGTTGGTTCTTGTTAATACGATTAATAAGTATTAATAAGTGGTAATAATAATAGTAATAATAATAATATTATTATTATTATTTTATTTATCGATCGATGATAACTTCGTTATCTGATCGTCGACTTGTTATCAACTTTGTTGTTAACTATCGATAAGCGATTGTAGGGAAAACACATAAACTTACATAGTCTTTTAATTAAATAAAAATACATATACAATTTAATATAAAATTAAATAAAACTAAAATGGAGGCTAGGCGAAAAGCTCTAAAACGTTTGCAGTTAGGGTTTTGTCTCTTTGGCGTTTGGAAATGGGGCGAGTTTGGGGGGGGTGGTAGAGCAAAACCAGGAGATTTTTTTGTATCATCCTCCTCTACCACGTGCCAAGGATGTTTTGTCTCTTCTCTCCCTACCTTCACCCAGGACAAGAGTGGATCAGTTTGTTGTTGTCCAATGAAGAACCGACGTGGTAGTTGTTAATGCTCTGGTCGCAGGTTTTGCACAAACCAATGTGCTTTGGGCATTTGTTTTTTTTTTTTTTTAAATGCCTCACCAGATGTTAGCTCATGAAGTGCCATGGTGGTTTGTGGCCTCCCCAACCTCCCATCCTCCCGGCTGTGTCAAGGAAAAAAAAAAGAAAAAAATGAATTTCTAGAACCTGTGTGGGCTTTAACAGTGCAAAAGATAGAGGGGTTTTGTCAGATGTTGAATTTGCAAATGCGTGGGGGATGTGTAGGATTCTGCACCATTCACAGGCCCTTCTTCTTTACCCAATCAGTTTACATTTTCCAACATACCTCCAGCCTGTGCCAAAATGGATTTGGGAAAAGGCGTGGGAACTGTTTGCTAGAATGCCTCAAAGAAATGCGGTCTCATGGAGTGCCATGATTGCAAGATCTGAACAAAATTGGTTTGTTCAAAAAGGCTTAAAACTTCAAAGCAAACACAATTTCAGGTGTAAATCCAAAATCCACATTTGTAGCCAGATTTCCTCCTACTATATTAATATGGGGGCTCTTCCAATGGATCTGTTATGGCTTTATCTGCAGGTCTATGCCATATTTGCACTGGTGTCGATTGGTGGAAGATCTGTGTGAATGCCAAAACATTATGTGGTGTAGTTGGTTTTAAGCCCACTTATGGATGCATACCCCAGTTTGGATTGCCTCCGTTAAATTGGGAAGTTGGAATGACTGGTGTGCTAGTCGGAACAGTGGAATATGCACTCCTTATGTAACACTCCTCATAAATCTTTCAACTAATTTGGGTGTTTCATTACCAGTTTTGGATGAGGCTCTTTTAGGAAAAGATAAGCTTGATGACATGTTACACGCAAACCATTTGATAGAATGCCTAATAGATGGATGAATCTTTTGGAGTCCGAGTGAAACTGCTTGGTTTATCTCTCATCCTGTGGGTTTGACCGGCTTCGCCCCACCAGGCATGGTTCATCTCTCCTCATCTCTCATAATTTTTGTTCTTTAGTTTTTCTTTTGCAACAAAATGAAAATTTATAACCAAAGGATTTTCGTATATTATGCTGTATAAAATGAACTTGTTTTAAAAATGGTAAAACCTTGTATCGTAATGTACAAGATCCAATATTGCTTGGTAGACAATAAACTTGTTCACTCACGTCGTGATGATCTAGTAAGCGTCACAACCAAACTAGATTTCTACATTACCCTTTTAATTGACAGGCTGAAGTTGAGTTCCATGTAAATAACTTGACCGCTTCCTTGTTTAATTAGAGAAATTGCAATTTCTGGGGACTCGCAAATTAACCTTCATAAGTCCGGAAAAGGGAGGTTAAGATTTCATCGCGTACCTGGTTATGTGGGGTGTCACTTCAATCCTTGGATTGATCTTGAATGAACATTTGTGATCTTTTTGACGCTCTTATAAGAGCCCCGTTACACTGGTTTATAGTAGTAGAAAGACTGTTAAATCTAGAAAGTTGACTTTCGTTTTAAACCGCCATTTGAAACCTGGATAGAGAAATTATTTCCCGTCTTCGCAAACCTCTAGTGTTTATACTAGACAATTGCATGGAACATTCAGTTTAGGGAAAAAAACTTTTCTGGATAGTTTGGAAAAGCCATTTTGTAGGCCTCCGGCCGCAATGTGACGAGGTCAAACTGGACCAATTTTGACTTGTTGCTCCAGAAAACTTGTCACCGTTTGAAAATGGTTTTCTAGTTCTCTGTCCCGTCAACTCTGATGAATTCTCCTTATATAGGGGAACTAGTAGGAAGTGTCTCGTTGCATGCTCATCCATCAAACATTATTTTTGGATGTGGTTTTCTGAGCCCTCGAGCTAACTTTTGTCCTTTTATAACTAGGTCAACTACGACCAGTAGCCCCGGAAAACTGGCCGCCAAACACAAGTCATTCACTTTTTCCCAATTCCGTTAGTTGCTATGAACTCTTGGTATATCTGGGGACACGTAGAAAGTTAAACATGGTGTGTGTTCTCATCGGAAGATAACTTTTGGAAGCGTTTTCTTAGCCTCCGAGCCCATTTTGAACGTTTTGTAGCTAGTAAGAAAATGTAAAAATAGGAAGGCAGTGGGACCCTCATCGGGTTGCCAAATCACCGTAGATACTTTGGACACATGTAAATAATTGTTTAAAACTCTATAGTGGAACTTGTTGTGTGATATAGAACTTTTGATAAATGGTGTTTTCTCTCTCTTCCCTTCTCTTTCTCTCTCCTGGGTTACAAAATGAAGTGAAATGAAATGCATTGAATACATGTCTCTAAAATTTTTCTCTCGCTTGCAAATTTTAATTATTATTATATGTAAATGGGAAAATTGAAAAATGATAATTATGTTTGATTAGGGTGGATGCCATGCCAGCGATTTATCGTTGATATCTTGCTCACGTGGTTTTTGCAGGATGAAAGAATGATGACGTAACGACGTTGTGTAATGCATTAATTTTCATTGTAATCTATATAGTTCATTTTTAAATGAATAAATGTATAATATAGTATCATGTTACAGAAGGTTATATTTGATAATTTGTTGATATGCGTGAAATGCTAGTTTCAAGGACATCTAGGAAATGTGCATTTAATCATAGGTCAATTAGATAATAGTACACCTGGTAAAAAGGTTTGACATTTATATAAGGTAAATGAATTTGAAGTAATATCTTGTAGTGCATATTTAGTGTTCAATAAATGATTAACCAGTCATCTTGTGCATTCATACTTTGTAAATGTAATAAAGAGATTTAAATGAAACACACTACCCTTGTTCAACATCGGGACATAACTTGTTTTTCATGTGCGATACTTCTTACCGTAGAAGATATTGAAAACCGTAGGATGAACTTAATCATTGCTCTTGATGGAATGTCCTAAGTTAGGTAAATCGAGCTCAAGAATGGACTTATTGTCTTAGTTAGTAGGTTCGGTGATATTATCTTAACCCATCGATAGGAGTGACACAGTCAAACTTTTCTTGAAGTGTGTAGAGCTAACCCCTCCTTCGTGACCTAGCGGACTACCTTGTCATCCAAAGATAGATTTAAAATTAAAGTTCTTCATCGAGTGAAAACCCTTTTGGATCCAGAAGACATGGATGGAGGTGGTGACTTAGTTGTTCAAGGTCTTAAACTCTTGTTAATGAACCCCTTAACTCTGCTCGGCCAAACGTGTTACCTTGGTTTCTCTCAACATAACACCTTGGTCCCTTTTGGAAGGTGGTTTAGCATAAATTTTCCTCTCGCTTAAACTCATATTTAGTCGAGGGATAGACACTTAGGTGAATTTGGAATTAATCTAAAGCTCAGTTGATTTGGATGTTAACTTGGGTTCGTGTGAAGCTTCAAGTCTTCTAATCTTTTTGTTTTCAAGAGGTTAGACAGATACTTCGTAACTCCTAGTAATAGAACCATAGTGTGACGTAGATAATAAAGCATATAAGAGTAAATACGAGAGTTGAGGTTCGAATAATGCCTCTAATGAAGGCCATATAACTCAATTAAATATATTCATTTGTTTCAAAGA
Organism: Taxus wallichiana var. yunnanensis; assembly: GCA_018340775.1. Taxonomy (NCBI): domain Eukaryota; kingdom Viridiplantae; phylum Streptophyta; class Pinopsida; order Cupressales; family Taxaceae; genus Taxus; species Taxus wallichiana. Next base: position 279,319,495 of record CM031244.1, read on the forward strand.
ATATGAATTGTCTTGGTGTGGTCAATCATCGAGAAAACAAAATACATATATAAATAAAAAGGAAGTCATCAAGTCATTGATTTAGAATAACTATGGTAGGAAAATAACCTTACCGTGATCGAGGAATGTTTTGTGGTAAAACACTATCTTGTATCTAAATCTCTGTTAAATCCTAATATCACTATATGGACACCAAGTCACATTCACATGGGTTGTAAGAGTAAAAAGGTAGACATTGAATATATGTTCGAGAAGAATATTCTTCACATAAGAACAAGATAATTAAGTAGTTTTTGCACATTTGAACTAAGCCAAATAAGTATGCAAGTTATGGAAACTTTTGTAAAGAATAAGAAACCAACTTAAAAGGGGTGAACGATAATTTAACCGCGGTATGAACTTAAGAATCTGTAGGTGGACAAATGAGAAATTTATCCTTGCACAATAATGTTCTTGGAATGTTAATCGTAACTAAAATACAATTAAAGAAATGATGTGTTGTGGGTTCACCATTCCTTGAGTCTTTCTTTTGTGGTTGGGACATTACTAGTATTCGTTCATTAGGAAAAGTGTGGCATCGAAATGCCTATGTTGTTTTCACGTGTCTATGTGAGTCGGTGAATTATGTGATTGTTGCGCGAGTCGATTTTTGGTACTTGGATCCCTTGTTGTGTTGTGTGTAGTGAGCTATGTAAGTCAAAAAAAAAATATCCTGGTATTTTACGGTTGTATTGTGTGTGTAAAATGTGGGCACGACATCGTGTACAAAAGGGGATGGCTAGCCAAAACAAGTGTTATTCGAAAACACATGCATGCAATAAGACAAGTGTAAAATATGCAGACAATGTAGAAACTACCAAACAAAGTAGTGTAAACACGCAAGAAACAAGTAAACCACACAAAGTGGGTTTCAAACATGGGACATCACTCACGATGTTACAAGACACTCAAGGCCGTCATGGTCGTAAACAACATATAAGTGTGCACACAAGCAAAGGGAAAATCCCACATACAATGGAAAACAAAACAGACAAGTAGAAACAAACAAGTAGTCATGGAAACATGTAATCCTGCAAAACAAGTGTTGCACATGGAACACCCATTAACATGTTAAAATGATAAACAATATGTAAAGGCATGTATGATCAAGTAGTATAAGATGTTAAGTACAAAATGAAACAATAAAACACCTGGATAAGATGATTGTGGATTCCCCTAGTGACCGGTATAGGAAGGGTAGAAGGTGAGCATCCATGCCACATGTAGAGTCATGTATCTGTGATCACACTAAACAAAGATGTGAATGTGCATGTGTGTATGATAATGAAATATAGGAAAGTAAGCTAACATGTGTAGTAAAGTGAGCATGTAAAACACTAGCAAGCAAAAGTAAATGCCCCCAAGACAATGCAGTATGTTGTGGATGGATGGAATGGAATGTAAGATGGAATGATAGGAGCAATGTGCCCCCGAGTGGATGGAAGTGTATGTAGTGAGGTTCATTTTGTTTTCCCCCTCAATAGTCAAGAATGAACCATAAATGAGAGTGCGTCATCGGGAAATGGTCAAGTAGTGTATGTTGTGTCTAACGCACTATGGTGAATGTGTATATGTAGTAGTGGTGATGAAATGTGACATGGGGAGAAGATGTGCATGAACCCTATAGCCGAAGCGTATATCACGACTTTGTTGAATGAAGGAGTGATGATTTATCCCTAAGTGTATATCACTATAGGATGAGTGTATGGGGATGAGACATATGGAAATATGTGTGTGGACCCTATAGCCTAAGCGTATACCATGACTTGTTTGAATGACAGAGTGATGATTTAGCCCTAAGCATATATCACTATGAAATGAAAAGGTGAGAATGGGTGACGATTTAGCCTAAAGCGTATGTCACTATGGGATGGACAAGAAGGGAGTGGTGATGTACCCTAAGGTGTAGGCCACTACCAAATGATAGAATGGGGGTGGTGATTTAGCCTAAAGCGTATACCACTACAAGATGATAAGAAGGGGTGACAATTTAACCTAAGGTGTATGTCACTAACACAAGAAATGGTGGATGAGGAAAATGTTGCATTGGTGAATGTAAGGTCCATTTGATTGGTAAACCCTCGGCAATCGAGTATGGACCAAGGAACTAAAGTGTATCATAGGGTAGTGAGTATAATGCGTAGAAGACAACATAAGGTAAACGACCAAGGGATGAATATGGGATGTAAATGTGCGGTGTAAGCAATGCACTGTAAAATATGTAGCATGTGTAATGTATGGAATGCACTAATAGGTGTATATAGAAATAGAATATGTAAGGATGATAGATGGAACTAGACCCATATACAATGGAATCTAGTGTAGTATGTAGAATGTACATGATGGATAGATGCGTTATGTGAATCATACAATGTAGGAAATGTAGGGTGTGTAAATGATGTAAGATGCGAAGTAGGTGTAGATAGAATATGTAATGATGACATGTAAATCTAGACCCATGTATAATGTGACCTACCATAAATATAAAATGTAAGAAAAAGATGCAAAAACTAGACGCAGTGAGATGACAACTACTCGTAGTAGCATATATGAGATAAATGGTGTATAAATGATTAATAGATGAGGTATGTGCCGGATAATGTAGGATGTAGGGTATGTATGGAAATGTGTATAACCTATCATGTTGTGTGTGGGGTTCAATGTAATGGTAATCCCTCAACCTGTCTAGTGTGAACCTAAGTACAAGAGTGCATCATCGGGTTACGAGGATGTTAAAATGTGTACTAAGTATACGTATGAAGAAGAATGTAAAGAGGAGAGGTGTGGTTGTGCTAATTACGAGGAAGGGGGATTGGGTAATGGTGATGCCCCCTAGTGATAGTGTGACAAAGGTGACTAGGAAACACCATCAAACAAATCATCGTTGTCTTGATCGAAACCAACAAGAGCTACGTTGGAAACTTGGTAGGTGATAGAATGAGGTAGATCATATAAAGATGCATTACGACGAAGGAGATAAGCATTCATCGTGTATTCTTCATCCGTAAAAGCAATTGGTGGGCAACCATGAGCACACCAACGTGAAATGTTAGGAACATAGGCAGGAGAAGAATCATTAGCAATGGAGATAGTGCCAAAGGGCATGGGGAATGAGAGCAAAGAATGAAGCGGGTCAAGTGTGCCACCAATATAATCAAGCCAAGATCATCCAAGTGTAAATGGAAAAACACAGAGCGGTGCGTGTAACAAATATTGTTAAGTGAAAAACTCGTAAGCCATAAGTTGTTGTAATATGGAAGTAACCATGATAAAGGTGGGGTGAATGGAGGGGTGACAATATGTCATTAAGCATCATGCCAAACCTAGGTAAGCAATCATGTGTATAGATAGTATCGGAGCTAGCGAGATCGAGAGGAATGTGTTCCCAAAATGTCCTATTGATATATAAGGTGTAGGTGAAAGGGGGTCACAAAACTACTTCTAGTGGTGAAGAAGATGAAATTGCATCAACACTATTAACAGATCCTTTATATAGTACCATAACATTAGTGGATGGAGGGTTTTTGAACCAATATTCACCGGGCCATCAACTAAAAATGTTTCATCAAAATAAGAATTTTCCACACCGAGAGGGGTAAAATCCAGTTGTTGTAGTGACTCATCAGTGAGTTCTACAACATCAACTTCATCATTAGATTCAGTGGAAATGTCGGTATGTGTGTCATTAGTTTGGGTAGCGCTATCAAGGACATTAGTAGGTGGTGTGAGAGTAGAAGGAGGAGCAGAAGTAGAAGATGGTGGAGGTGGAGCACTAGCAGGAAAAATATAGTGGGTGAAATGATAGCCGAAGTGTGAGTAGAGATGGGAGGAGAAGTGATGTCAGGGGTATTGGAGGTGGGTGTACTAGATTGACCAACATCATATTTATCCAGGTTAGCATATAGAATGGGCTGAGGCGGTGGGACAGCATAAAAGTGGTAGGATCAATGCGACAATATTTGAATGGTTTCGGTCAACGGTGATAGTATGTTCATAACCATCATGAAGGAATTTGACACATTGATGTACGATGGAGGGCACAACTTGCATGGCGTGGATCCAAGGTCTACCTAAGAGGAGATTGAATTGAAAAGAAGCATTGAGGACATAGAATTCAGTAAGAATTGTTTTAGGTCCAATGCAAATATGGAGGGATATAGTGCCGAGACATGTGCGAGTGGAAGAATCGTAACCATGGATGAGAGTGGAGTTACGGGAGATGAGAGTGGAGTTATGGGAGATGAGACTATCATTGATACCTAATTGTTGTAAAAGAGAATGGGCACAGAGGTTAATGGCGGACCCATTTTCAATGAGGACACGCTTAATACAAGTAGTACTAACAATAGTGGTAATGAGCAACGATGCACAAGGGCTATTTTTGGTAGTGGGTGATATGTCATCATCTGTAAAAGAGATAGAACGAGGAAAACTACAAAGAGACTGAATGAGATGGGAAAATGCTTTAGTAGAATGATTGCATTCAATGTGGATAGTGCGAAGGGTAGCCTCGAGTGTGGCCCGACAATCTGGCGCATTGCGTAATAAGTTATAAAGTGATATTTTAACAGTGTATTCTTGAGTTGGTCGATAATATCATAGCCTTTAGAAGTAGCTAAGGAGTGGTAGGTGTGACTGGTGGTGGCAACAAAACATGTGGAGAAACTGGTGGAGTAATGTGAGTGTCACGGTGGTAGTAACTACATTGATGGATGGGTTAGATGGAGGTGTGAAAAAGTGAGGGGGTGTTGGGTATGCACACGCATGAAGTCGATGATAGTAGTAACTACATTGGTGATCTTGGTAGGTGTATAGGTAGGATACAAAGATTGGGCCATGACCTGATAAGGAGATGACATGGTGGAAAAATATGGGAATACAAAACCCTAGAAGGTGGTAGAAGGGGATGTTAGGTTCACCAAAATGATTAACTAAAATAATGAATCTAGTGGCCTAAAAGGGGACACTAGGGTATTAATGTTAATCTAATTAGGAGGACTAAAACATTGTAGTAAATAGACTAAAAACAATATGGAATAAATGCAAGTAAATTATTCTAAGTGAAATGAAACCCTAATATGCAAGAGAAAGGAAAGAAATGGCTTAGTTGATTGGAAGTGATTGTTGCAGGTTGTCACAAATCTGGAAATGAAATCAAGAACTGAGACGACACTCAAGGACCCTGCGAAGGGCAGATCTAAAATGACAGGGGCACTTGGGAGCAAACTAAGGTGCCCCAAGGTGCCCTGGTTTGCAATTTGGGTGCTCTGATCTTTATAAATGCTCAAAACCTAAATTTGATATGGTCGTAAGGTGTCTTTGAATACTTCTTGTTTGTCATGTTGGATCTGTCGATGAGTGAAAATGACCTCAATAATACACAGGAAGTATCAAACCCTAGAAAAATAAAAGATGAAAATGAATGGGTTGGATTGACCTCAACCGCCAAACTAGTGGTATTATCACTAAGTGTTGCACTACATTTCGGAACCTTGATGTAGTTCTAGTGTGTGTGTGCATGTCATGCCCTAGGTGCTCTCATGTTAGTCACACTTTGTGAAGTAGCGAGCAATAATAACTATAAAAATGTAAATAACATGTGTGCATGGAATAGAATATAATCCCTCCCCCTATGTAGTGTGTGTGATGCAGATCTCCTAGCCTTAATGCATGGCACTATGTGGATGCAAGTGATGCAATAGATGCAACTCTAGATGGAGTGATAATAATATGTAATGTTATGACCTAGGACCCTTATTATGGTCTTATAACTTTATATTTATAGGGCTCTCAAGCTTAATTTCGTAATTAATCCCGACAAGGCCGAATGAGAAAAAGATAAAGACAACAAACGGCTAGAAAGGCCCCAAAAAGAAGCGGAAAAGGATGTGCATAGACCGGGGTGCCCAAAGTGGGACTAGGGCGCCCCGGGGTGCCCCAGTACAGGTTAGGGTGCCTTGATTTTGGGCTAGAATGATGAGGCAATTACGAAATGGGCGGATAAGTGCAATAAAATATGCGGGAATCGATGAAAATAAAATATAAAATAAAGATGGCCAAAAGGTGGGATTAATTAATACTTTATCCACTTGAGAACCTTCTAAATAGTAGTATAATATCGGGCTAAATAATGTCTAATGTGCATAATTTTGTGTCTACATAAAGCGTGCAAGGACCAACAAATGAAGCATCTTCATCATCATCAAACTCATTGCAGCAACAAGGTCAAATGAGGAATGTTAAAGAGATCTATGATCAGTTAAGGTATGAAGAAAATGAAGATGAAATGATTAATTTTGCTTTATTTTCACAAGTTGATCCAATTTATTATGAAGAAGCAATTAAAGAAAAGAAATGGTGTGAAGCAATGGATGAAGAAATGCATGCAATAGAAAAGAATCAAACATGGGAGCTAGTAGATCTTCCTGAAGGAAAGCAAGTCATTGGAGTCAAGTGGGTTTATAAAACCAAAACTACTCTCAAAGGAAAAATTGAAAGACATAAGGCAAGATTAGTTGTCAAAGGCTATAAACAAAGGCATGTACATGATTATAATGATACATTTTCTCCAATGAGCAAGGATAGAAACTGTAAGAACAATTACTGCCATAACTGCTCATCATAAATGGAAAGTTCATCAAATGGATGTAAAGTCAACTTTTTTGAATGGAGTGTTAGAAGAAGAAGTGTATGTGGGCTAGCCACCTGGTTATGAAATCCCAGGGCATGAAAGAAAAGTGTACAAGCTGAAAAGAGATTTGTATGGTTTGAAACAAGCACCAAGAGCTTGGTATAGTAGGATTGATTCCTATCTGATTAGTAATGGCTTTAGCAAAAGCAACAGTGAGCCCACACTCTACATCAAAGCAAACAATGGTGAGATTTTAATTGTTGTTTTGTATGTAGATGATCTGATTTTTACTGGAAATTCAAACAAAGCAATTGATCAATTTAAATCAGCCATGAAAAAGAATTTGAGATGATTGATTTGGGATTGTTGAAGTATTTCCTTGGCATTGAGGTTAAGAAAACAGAGTAGGGCATTTTTATATGTCAAACAAAGTATGCAAAAGAAGTTTTGCAAAGATTCAGAATGTTGGATTGTAAACCAACATCTACACCAACTGAATTAAGTCTGAAATTGACCAAAGAAGATTACAACAACAATGTGGATCCTACAAGGTACAAAAGCATGGTAGGAAGCTTGATGTATTTAACTGCAACAAGACCAAACATTATGTATGCAGTTAGTTTAATTTCTAGATTTATGGAGACACCAAAAGAGTCTCATTGGCAAGCGCAAGCGTATTTTGAGGTATGTGAATGGAACAAGAAATTTTTGAATTTTGTATGCTATTAATAATGATTTTCAATTAGTTGGTTATACAGAAAGTGATTGGGTAAGTAGCCAAGGTGATAGAAAGAACACATCTGGATATGTGTTTAATGTTGAATCAAGAGTCATTTCATGGGCTTCGAAGAAACAATTAGTAGTTTCTCTATCTACTACAGAAGCAAAATATATTGCAGCAAACTCAACCGCTGGTCAGATGATTTGGCTAAAAAGAATCCTCTCATATTTGCATGAGGAGCAACAAAGAGGTTCTGTGATTTATTGTGACAATATGTCTTTGATTGTATTTTCTAAAATTCCAGTTTTTCATGGTAGAAGTAAGCATATTGCAATCGTATCACTTCATTCGTGAATTGGTGGAGAAAGGAGAAATTGAGCTCAAATTTTGTAGGTTAGAACAATAGCTAGCTGAAATTTTTACCAAACCTTTGTCAAAGGAAAGGTTTGAGAAATTGAGAGAAAATTTGGGCGTCATAGATGGGTTGCCTAGCTCCGTAAATTAAAATTCAATTTGGCTCGAGATTAAGGGTGAGTGTTAAAATTAATTGCACGGATAATATCGAGCCCCTCCTACAATTTGAAATGAGTCTTGGTGCCCTCCAACCACCTTTTGATGGGTTCATTAATATTTTGGCGGTTGAATTTTGTGGGTCATTGAAAACTTTTTGCCCCCTCCAATGCTTGTCCACGTGGAGCCTTTCCGTGCTCCTTCCCTATTCTCCTCCCCACGACATGAGAGTCCCTGGTTTAACCTTTTTGCATGGAAATTTTGGGTCTGGTCTATTACGTTGAGGCAATATATATCATTTTGGGTCCATTTTTTGGATATAATTCTATGCGAGAGAGAGAAGAATTTATACAGTAAGTATATATTTTTATATATATTTACGACAATGGTAAAAAATTGTAAGGGGATTATATATATGCAACAACATAAGGAGAAATAGAAGTCAAAGAAAATAGAGAGCCGCAACTTAGAATATACATAGAGAATAAAAGAAAAAGAGAGAGGAGAAAAAAGTGTAGCAACACAAAAATAGAAAGAAGGAAAAATATAGAGCAACAACTCGAGAAAGAGGGATTTTGTTTGTAAGATAAAGAAATAGAAGATTTGACACAAGAAGATAAACAAAAAGGAAAATAAAGCAACAACCTTGAGATTGTAAAATCTTTTTAAATCAAATATAATATATATTTTGTGTGTGTGTTTATTTTATTTGTGTTTTTGGTTGTGTCTTTCCCTTACTGGTTGAATTTGGCACTAAATTTTGCCAACAGGAAATGAGACCTCCCAACGACTAGCGACCGATGTGGAAGTGTCCAACAACTGATGTGGAGGACCTCGACCTGTGTAGAGCACCAACTACCTTTATTATCTCTGCATGTTTTCTCTCTATTGGTGTGGCTTGCCTGCATGAGAAAAGACATGACAAGAACTTACAACCAAAGATAGAAGGAGACGATACTTTCCATGGAGCGTGTGACACTTGCATTGCAAAAATAATTTCACCAAGCAAATTGAATATAAGAGATGAGGATACATGTAGAAGTAGTTTGAATCAATTGGAACAACATGAGATTAAACTCCGACTTCATTAATCAATTCCACTATAAATCTATAAGAGAAGAACATGAGCACGTAAACTAGATACATGCGTAACAACATGAGAACACGACAATCACATGACAATCGTGCCCAAAGATGTTAGAAATATTGCAAGAAACCATAGAGATGTGCAACATTTGAGAGACCTAAGTCAAGCCCACGAGAGCACCGATATCTACTCTACATTGCTTAAAAGTCTCCAAAACTTGCAATTCGAGGACATAGTGACCGAGTTTTGTTCGAAGTCCCAACGGAGAAAAGTCGTGCCAAGTTTATGTAGAGGCTATGATGTATATGATGAATGCGAGATCAAATGCCATTAAGAGCATCCACATCTCACTGCATGAGCATACCGAGCTCACCTCTTCATCCATGATTTTGACAAACAAGAGCACATATGGTCGCAATGATTCACAAAAAATAGACGACATCCTTGCCATAGGAAGTAGAAAGGATGCATCATGACTCAACAAGATGGTGAATCCAAAGAAAAAGATGATGATTTGGGGTACATTTGTAAAAACAATGTAATAAGGGGGGAATGTCGATAGGTTTATTACATTGTTGTTTACATAATGATCGTTTCTCTCGATGCTTAGGTTTGTTGTATAACCGACGATGCATAATTGTTTTCACATGTATTTATACCCCATTCACACTATATAATAACATTCAACATTTCGCATTTGTCTCCTTCTCCAACATCATTATTGGCGTTTGATAGTTTTTGGGTCACTAAACCACTGACACACTAACATACTATATAAAAACCCTAAACAAGCTTTCAAAAATTTCAAGAGCATATGAAGATGTATAAGGAAGAATAAATAGTCATTTTGGAGGTTTTCAAGCATCACATATTGTTCGAACATAATATTTTAGCCCAATATGGACAAAAATGAAGTTACAAGGAAAACCTAAGGGGAAGGAAGAGTATACGAGGCTCAACACAATGGTAAAATGTGCCAATAATATTGTACTTCAAACTAATGATCCTCATGCACAAAAACACACTAATTTCATCAGAATGATAAGGATCATACTAAAACCAGTGTTTATAATAATCAAGAATCAATGAATTGTTGAAATCTAGGAAAAACATTTTACGACAAATATACTTGGTTTTATTGAAAATTGTAAAGTTTTCTTTCTCAAAATACAAGTCTTGGAAACTATGATAAATCCTACACGTATTTCCAAGTACAATCGCCAGTGATAAAAATAAAAACTAAATAAATATGATGTAAGGAAGGAATTTGGGTTATGAAATGTCATGAGTATACTATTTGATAAGAACAAGTATCACGAGTTGTGTAGATCCCAAGGACACACCCTATAATTGCTCTATGTGAGGGGGAAAATAATATTAAATATTTGGATAGTGTAGCATAGAGGATGAAGTAAAGAGATAAAATAAGTGGGATATACGCCCCCATTTTAAGATGTTGGATGAACTTGTAAAATATATACCTCAAGAGAAAGGGATCGCACACATCATGCATGAGATGGAAAATATAATCACAGATATCTAAGTAAGATATCATAGTGATGAGATGTATGTAATAACAAAATTATGGCATATGAACATGTGCATAAGCAAAAATGTAGTTTGCGTATAACATGGGCCAAAATATAATCGATAAAAGTATATAAGTGTCGACAAAATGTTTGTGTAAATTTGGTTGTCATAAATAATGAAATGCATCTACCTATAAACATTGTGATTCAAATCTAGTGGATTAAATATAGTAAAATAAGACTTCTTGATTTTATGAGATTTACACATTTTAGCACCGCACAAATGTATTTAGAGAAATGTGCAATAGATTTATTTAAGACTTACATAAAAGAACATTCGTGAAATACCAATAATTGGCACGGGGCGGTTTATGAGGAATATTTGTTTTATCACAAATTTGGAGACATTAATTAAAACCAAACATCACAACACAAGTCTAGACAAGGTGAAGGAGACCAAGAAAATTTAGTGTGAAGACAAAACCTTCCCAAAACCATTTTTCTCCTTAACTAGTACCATAGCAGATGTTTCTAGAAACTACCACTAGGGTAAATTCAATCGCATGACCCTATTCATCTCGCTTCCGAGAGATCCAAACACCTCGTTTGTTTTTTTCCCAAATTCCATACCTATCTATGGTAAAATGCCCCCTTCTTTAGAGCCCCGATAACTCAATAACACTTTGCAAAACCTCTATAAAAATTGGGGAATATTTTGAGATGCTTGTGTTATCCATCCATTATGATCGTGCCCCATTACGTGAACAATTCATTGAAGTCAACATATCAAGTATAATGCAAGACAACATGAAGTTCAACGTAATGTAAATACCTAACATTTATCACTTTTAATAACCTAAGCAATGCAACAATAAATGATATATGTTCTTTGAATGCTATTCTAAATGCGTATAATTGTTTTTGCACGAGGATGTTCTTGTAATGATAATTTGATTTCATTGATTCATTGTCTTATTTGCATTAATGCCCTTATGTATTTATAGACTTCTTAAATGCAAAATATAACTTTATTAACATGAATGGTAATCTACAACGAGCGGAAAAAAGCTCGAGGGCCTGATATGAGTCGTAAGAGCTTACAAAAAGATTGTAGCAATATCGGGAAGTCAAATTATATCAAGAAAACCGAAACAAAAGAGAGAAAACAAAGGAATAAAGAAAATATGTGGAAAGATGCCCAAAAGAATAAGACCCTGATTTAGACCAATAATCAAGAAACATAATCGTAAATAGAGTTTACAACAATTTAAAGTACGTGTCTAAGTTGTAGAGAAATGAGGAGACTCGTACGCTTTTCCCCGGGAAATTTCATAAATTAAGGCTTCGTCTCCCTCCAAATTTCAAATAAATGGAGTGAATCCCGCCAAAAATGGAGAGAATTAGTCCAGTTTTAATGACAGTTGTCCATACGAGTTCGATCACAATCCATCAGTTCCCTGCTCTATTGAAACTGTATTAATTCAAAAGAAATTAGTCATCGATCCGAATGGTTTTGGCTGCGTGTGTCCATTCAATACATACAAAAGATAAGCCCAAAATGACCCCTGCAAAGGCGAATCTGAATGGAGTTGATGAAGAAAGGAGATTGCAGGCGAATCCGAATGGAGTCGATGAAGAAAGGAGATTTCATGGTCTGCCACCACTGAAGCGTTTCAAATTGCTCAGGAAGGAGAGCAATCTTATTCTTTGTCTGCCAGCTAAGAAACGCATTTGGGCTGTCATGGATTTCACATTCGAGCAGGAAAAGGCCATGGAAGAGGAGGAGGAAGCTCGTTTCAAGCATTCTGATGATGCCCAAGTGCAGAACGCAGAGAAAATTCCATCGAGTCGCAAGAAATCCCAAAAGCAAGACGATGATAGTGATGGGGTTGTATACAAAGACCCCAAACTCGAGGATGAATGGTCCAATCCAAAGACGAAGGCATCACAGAAGGCTAAACACAAGAATTTTAATGACGCCCAAGTGGAGAACAAGCTCAAAAGATCTGAGAAAGTTCCTCGAACTCGTGGGAAATCCCTAAATCAAGCCAAACAAGAAGAGGCGGAAGAAGATGACGACGGGGTTATTTGCAATGTATGCAGTGGTCATGATGGGAACCAAACAGATCCAATAGTTTTATGTGATGGTTGTGATGTTATGGTCCATGCTAGCTGCTATGGCGATCCATTGATCAATGGAATTCCAGATGGTGACTGGTTCTGTGCAAGGTGTATATACTCAGCAGGTATATCGTCCTGCTGCCTTTGCCCTTCGTCAAAAGGGGCCATGAAACGCACCACCCAAAACTCATGGGCTCACATTTCATGTGCCCTACTGGTTCCAGAGGTGTTCTTCAAATGCCCAGAAGGAAGAGAAGGGATCGATTGTTCAATGGTGCCTGCAAGTAGGTGGGAGGTGATCTGCATTTTCTGCAACATGGCCTCAGGAGCTTGCATTGAATGCTCTGAGCCCAGGTGCCCTTCTACCTTCCATGTCTCCTGTGGATTGGCCAGAAATCTGCATATTGAATACAAAGAGAGCAAGGCAGGAGGCATTGTTGTTGGTTTTTGTCATGTTCACACACCCAAGTGGCATATGGTAATCTTCTCCTACCCTGCGTTTTTCTTTTCTTTTTCTCTTTTCCCCCGGAATAGCCTTTTTTCCATAATTATCCATATTTTGGTATTTGCTCATTTTTTACTGCAGGGTCTCATGCACATGTTAGTGTTTCTATTTATTTGGTAAATGTGGTCTCATGTAACCTGTATAAAATTGTTAAGAAATTTTTTTGACACTTAACATTTATATTTAAGCTTCCTTTCCTTTTTTTTCCTTTCCAATAGTTTATTTGAGATTCATGGGACCCCACTTTTGTTAATGCTAAAGACTCCTATTTTGTCTCAGCAAGGAAAAATATAAATTATGGGACCCTATCCCATGATTATTTTTGAAGCCAGTTATATGAAATAATAGAATCGAGGCCTAAAAGACAGCAGATCTATTTTTTCTTCCCCTAAAGTTAAGAAGTTGTTGGAGAGGGGGGTTGGGAGTTCCCCTACAATTTAAGCTGATTTTTATCCATGTAGAACATAACATGCATTCCCACCAATAATTTATGGTGATTTTAGAGGGAAATATGATTTTTATTTACCTACAAATTATCATAAAACTGCAATGGGATCCTATAATATCTCAGTGGGTATTGTTAAAGAAAGTAATAAAAACATAAGACCTTAAAATTGCTAAAATAAAACCATAAGAACATGCCATTAAGTGAGTGCTAACAAGTCCAGCTGACTATGCTTGGGAGGCTTGCCACCCAATAATACTGCCGCTCCAGGTCCCTACCTGGCACCCACCTACCCATCCAACTACCCACTAAAAGAAGTAAACAAACTTGAAGCTGGTAAACTGTCCCTTCTTGCTCATTTTCACATGTTTCTGTTTTACAGCCTTTGTAAGAGAGAATGGTTTTTCAGCATGGGCGACACTCACCCCACGCCTTCTTTTTTTTTGGGTTATTGTTGGTGATTTTGGTCAGATTTTAAGAGATTTTGACTGAGTTTCGACTGTTTTTTCTTTTTTATTTGGTCTGGTAAAAAAATCTAATTTCAATATTCATACATTTTATTACATTTCATGTCTTTATGGAAATTTAATACAGGTCTTCATTATAAAAGTCCTGATAATTTACCAATTAAGCTCATGCCATTTGATGACAGGTTTTGACTGATTTCATTTGCTGAGTTTTTTCTCTCTATCCCGTGCCCAAATTTTGCCCCCGAGTCCAGGCTGAGTCGAGTCTAAGTTTTAATACTATTGATTTGTATTTATGAGGACTTCATTCCATTTGTATGATATATATTTTTTGTTATTGTTTTTGTATTTGAGACAAATATATTAAGTTGAATCAAATGAGTTGTAGTCTAAAGGTATGTATGATGATGGAAAAGGTATTGTCCAACCATCCACTAAAGTAAACATTTCAAGAAATATTAAGGAATAAGGGGCCAGACTGAGATCATACCCTGAATAAATTTGACAGAATGAAAACTTCTTAACCCTTGGCAGCCCCGGATGAGACTAATATTCATAAACAAGCGTGCTCTGCCACAATTTCATGGCACTCTTTTCAAATTTTGAATGTTTTTACTCTGATCTGACAGTAGTTTTTAGTGCCATATGTATTTTCAACCTTGATAGGATTTTGGATTATAACTTCCCATAGCTAATGATGCTGTTTTGTTGAAATTCTCTTTCAGCAACAAGAGACTGGCAAGTTTAGGATTGTTCCCAGGCAGACTACTAAATGTGGCAAAAGGAGAAAGGACTCACATCACACACATAACCATAATGGTTTCTGACACCAGCTTGGTGGAATTAAGAGCAAAGGATCATATGTGGTGTGCCCTGAGTTTTATCAGCTTAAAATCAATTTGATGGACTTTTCAGCAAGACTTGAATTCAAGGCTTGCTACTAACCATGTAACTGGTTTCGCCCCAGGTAAATTTCCTGAGAAACTAATCGTTTTATACAAAAAAATTTGTTATAAAATAAATTTCCTCAAGCCCTAAGATATGGGTTCGTGTCAACCCATGTTTATTATTATGGTGGTATATTGTCCTCACCACAACAAAAATTTAATTTTGCATAACCCAATTAAAATGTAGCATGCGCTTTGGGGATATTTCACTTAAGTTTGATAATACAAATTCATGAATGTAAAAGCAGTCGGGGTCCATTTCCAAACCTTAATTTTTTATTTTATTTTAATTTTTATTAATGTTTTAAGTTTCCTCCACGTGGCAGTACTGGTTAAGGATTGTGCTTTTTTCCTACAACTTATTCTTACATAATGAGTCGCTCTATGTTTTTCTTCAAAAGATGTAGAGAAACTGTATGTATTGTGAAATATGAAAAATTACAATATAGAGACACGTTTGTGTAGCTTTGAGATTTTGTGTCTAACTGTAATGTATAAACTTATTGTAGATCTATGTATATAATGACACTCATATTTTTATAATGACTTGATATTTTACACATTTTTTTAACAGTTTTAGATTATAGTTATTTTGTCTTAATATTAAATTGGTATTATCTTTTATAAATCTAGTTTGTACTTTCTTTAATTAGTTTACTTATGTTATTGCAATTTGTTGTATTGATTTAGACATGATTTAAGATATGAATGTTTGTTAGAAGTTATTGTAATTTAATATTACTTAATTGTTACACAATTGTTTAATGTTTTAATTTGATAAGCCATAATATGTGTATTACAATTCCTCAATATTCCTATCCTCTTTTGGATTGGTGTAATACTTTCTAATCCTTATTTACACTTCCTTTAGTTAGCTCACCTTTGCTTTTGCAATTTCTTGAATTAATTTGGACATGATTTAGGATGTTTGTTAGTTATTGTAATTTGATCTTATTTAATTGTTACAATTATTTAATACTTTAATTAATTGAGCCATAATATTTGCATTACATTCCCGATTATGCATGTACTTGTAACATTCCTTATTTGATTTTTAAAATCTCTTTGTTTACTCCTTTCCTCCTCCCCCTCAAAATGCCACTCACTCTTTTACCACTTAAAACTTCTCCATCTTTTGCATCTCAAAATGTTGAAATGACTACCATGATGCAAGACATGGAAAAAACATTAAGATTCTTTTTTTCCCAAGGATCAAAATTACCAAATAAGAGGGTTGTTTCATATTATATTCTCTTAAAACTTTCAGCTCATGAAGTTATTGTGGACCCTTTTCCATTAGGTTTTGTTGTTTTATGTTTTGAAATGTTTAATGGAAAACAATACCATCTTGCATCACATAAGAGCTTTTGTATTTCCTCTTGCTTTTAAAGACAAACTATTGATAGTTATTTATGATAAATTTAAATGATTATCCCCTCAATTGGTTTTTCACTTTTCCATTTGGATATTTTCATCTTTTTCACAACTTTAGTTACTAATTTTTTTACCCCACTTTCAAATCAAAACTGGAGTGAAAGTTACATTTTCCAAATTGGCTAAAATCAAGTAAGGACCAAATGCAATCACTAATGAGTATGATCTCAGGTTTATGACAATAGTCACTAAAATGACCTACATGGGCAATCATATGGTGGACTCCACAACATCTTAATTAATAACTTGCTTTTAATTATTAATGAAAAAGTCATGTTCAATACTTATGATTCATTTGATGATATTTGTCACGTCGATGGAAGACTTGAAATAAAGCTATTAAATGCTTATGTTCTCAAACATAGGTCAAATGCTTCCAATCTTAGTGCTTAAAAAAATTCTAAGGAAAAATTAAAGGGTAGCTGCAATGAGGGCAGTTTTCCAACCAAGAATGATTCCAAGAATGTGGTCAATTCTATAAAAATAATCTTATAAACTCATCTTGATCCAACAAAGGGTATACACAATTCACTATGCTTAATGAGAGCTTGTAACAAGTCTTGAAATCAATAGAACTCAACATAGTAACTTTACCCCAATTAAGACAAATTTATCCTTTTATAATACTCAAAATTTGGTCCTAAGAAAATTGGTAATAATCATTTTGACATATAACTTAGTATTATCCTACATACACATTTATTGACTAAATATAATATCATCTTGCTCAATCCCCACACTCGAGTCCACTAGGTCTTGATATGCTCTTCAACTTAATACTTTTGAAAGCAATTCACCTTATATAGAACACATCTTCATACTCTTAACAATTTGCCTCATCTCTCTTATCAAGTTCCATCCTAGGCCTAGATGTGTTCATCATTGGAAAACAAATTTAGATGATGAATTAGTTGAAGGCCAACATACATGTCTATTGTATTTCGAATGATCACATTTTCAAATACACAAATTATCTTATTCAACTTAGAGATAGCTAAACAAGAAATCATCCGTATGTGAAGTCACCTATATAACCACATGCATCCTAACCTATTACCGACATTCACATAATCAAACACACTTAAAATATGACTTTAAGCATAATCATTGAAGCATATTTCCGTTGGAGCACATTACAACAAGCAATGCAAAGTTAAATACATTATCTCATTATTGCCTTAGATCATTTATCATGCACCAAGATTGAAATCAAGTGTCCTAGCCAAGTGTTGAAGGTTTGATTATAGCTTTATCTTATATCCTTTGCACATGTTCGCACACACCTACTGGGAGGGAGAATGACATGGGTTTGAGGTCTCTTTAATGTCTTGTTATGTAGGTAGCATTTAGCATCACAAGGGTGTTGAGGAAGCTAGATTGAATTGTAGACTAACTCCTTTTAGGTCAAAAGAGGAAAGTGGGGATTTCAATGGAAGAAGCAAATATTTGTAGGTATAAAAGTGCAATCACATGAATTAGACATAGATCTAAGATCTAGAAACATAGTTACACTAGATGTCGAAATTAAGTTGTGGTCACAATAATAGAGGATGAATTTGACAACCTTATGACAATTTTGTTGGGGGAACTTGTCCTAGGTGAGAGAACATGTCCTCCACTATATTTTAGGCTCTCAAATTTTATAAACATCCTTGTTATAGTGTGCATAATAGTTTTGCCCAATTTCATATCATTATCACCCATCCGAATCTCGTATGGGGTGAATATGTTCTAAAAACACTAACCCTAATTCCGCTATCACTTTCACTTTAAGAAGTGTTAAGCATAAAACCTGTCGTTACATAATCTTAGGATCCTCACATTTATTGTTCTTGAATTATCTTATATACATTTATTGTAATATCTTAGTTTGATCAACTTGCTTTAGATATTACATTTTGGTTAACCCACTTTATGTAACACCCTCAATCCCTCATTCTCTTTTGTCGTAAAATGAATTGAAGCATTAAAATAATTAGAGAGTTACGCGACAGCTGCTACCACTACATTGTCTTGTGTACCGCTGTGGACACGTATGCATAGTCGAAAGGGTATGCATACGCGTGACATCACAATGGCTCCTGTTTTCACGTAGTCGCAAGCTAATTAAGATTGGAATTCCTTCTACGTGTTGGTATGCTACCTTGTTTTTGTAGATGATGGTTTTATTAATCATCTTGGATGGCCATGAGGTCATGCTGTGTGTTGTAAAATATCTTCTGGTTAGAGAAGATGAACTTTCATTATGGGATGCATAACTGACATCCAGTACTTTCATGGCTATTATTATTATTATTATTTTACTTTTGTTTGGGTGAGTTAAAGTTGCAAAAATATGGTTGAACTTATACACAACTTCTATACTTTAGTCATTATGAGGAAATAATGATATGGTACTAAACTGTATATTGAGCTTGGTTTCTTACACGACTGTTATATTAAGTTTGATCAAATCTTACATTGTATGTAGCATGGGATAAATGTTTGATTAATCGCCGGTGAGCTTGGCTATGAAGTTGTTGTAATTATCACCTTCGACCTATCCGAATATCCTCCATGCAAACTCTGTTATGATAAACTTCTATAAGTTTATGTACTTAATTGAATAACATTTTAAGTTATAATGAGGCATTCAATTATTAAGATAATTGAGAGGCTATGAGATAGTGTTCGATTAATGTAACATATATTTCGCAATGAAATCTAATATTTAATAGGTATCTTTATCAACTGTATAGGCCATGCATGAGGCTTAAGGATTTATAAGTTGAATGACTACATTGAAGACCCACCAAGTATAAATTAATACAATTTATAATTTTTCTACCAGGCTTGGTTAATCACCAACCTTGAATTTGATGAGGGTGTTCGCCTTGAGAAACAGATAGTTATATGCCTATCCATTCAAGCGGTTAAATTTGAAAGAAGAATATAAGTTAAAAAAAAAACGCGTCAACAGTGGAGGAGAAGTTGGAGGCCGGCGCTGATGGTTGGTTGGTTATTAATGGCATTGATTATATTTAATGCACCCTTAAATGCGGAGATAAGCTTGGGAAGGGGTGAAGCTTCCTGAAGAAGCTATCAAACCTGTTGGAAATCCATTTTTATTTCTGTTCTTTCATGTAAACTGCGAACTCTTCTTCTTCCTTTGAAAATTCAACTATTGGAACCAAATTTGCATACAGTTTTTGAAAGGTAGTTCGTTGGAAATTTTAGAAGATAAAAGGGCATTGGTAATCGCTCCTCGTTGGTGAAGAATAGTTGTTGAGACTGCGAGGTGAAAGGATTTCGGTTTTATCAGGCATGGATCGCTCTCTCCCCCTCTTAATACCTTATTCAATCTTCTGTTTGAGTAGATAGTATGCTGCAACATTTTCTTTGGTTGAACTATGCATTTGCGGAAGATTATTATTGGGTATTGTATGTTCTTATAAAATTATGAGTGAATGTGTTTAAGTCTTCAAAGAATAGCGGTTTTTAACTGTCATTTTGGGTGTTGTTTTACTGCGTAAATATGGCTGTTACTACTGTGTGTTTTTGTATTATTGGATAGTGCAAACCCTTCTATCTAGAGTTATATTACTCTCTATTTTTTAATATTGATTCATTAGCTCTGGGTGTTACCCAGATGCCTGAAATATTTATCGATTAAGGAAAATACCTTAAGAGGTATGCACAGTAATTTTAGTATTATGGAGTAAATACATGCTTCCAAGTATAGCTAAAACTGTGTTTAATGTTGGATTGTTTTGTTTTGGAGGGTTTGATGATAATTAGTAATATCGGGAACACCAATGGCTAAAATGTTATTACTGAGTTGAAATCATGAAGATTCAATCACTTCGTCCTTGGTCTTAAAACTAGGCACAACCATAAACATTTTGTTTTATGAATTTATTAGGGTCGCTATGACCATCTGTCTAGGATAATAATGAGATTTTGGGATTGCCAGGGCTCAGTGGAAATAAAATAATAAGAATTTTGAAGGACTGAAACCTTATCCTCAGTGGCGTTAAAAAGGATGCACCGTAATTTTTAATACTATGGAATTAATACTTGTTTCTTAGTATAACTAAATCCGTGTTTAGTTTTGGGTTAATTTCCTTCTGGAAATTGGGGGTCGCTTTCATGATAGATAACCCAACGACAATTTTAATTAAGAACCCGTAAGGGAATTTGCTGATTGGACGTTCTTGATTGAACACTTTCATCCAGACAGTCTGGGTGCATAATATGATCGATACCACGTATATGTTATAGGGATTTAATTGGTAAAATGAAGTGCATGTTTGAGCGTGAGTGATTGTCTTGTGGACTCTAAATTCTGTATATTTGTTTAGCTATATCATATCGGCTACTTCCTAGCAATTCAATTACGCCTGTAATAAGTTGTTTCTCGAGATTGCTGATTGATATCAATGTTAGCTGGGACGAGTTTTGGTTAAACAAGAAGGTTGCAGGTTATTTGAAGGACCTCAATGCAGCAAAAGTGATTAAAAATTTCTTTATTAACGTCTACCTGGAAATTGGGTACCTTACTGTCTTATGTTGAGTTTAGTGGATTCTATATCTGGGTAAAATAAGGATTCCTTATTAAAATATATTTAATATGGAATATGGAACAATAAATAAAATACTTTGCAAGAGTATATCAGCCATGCCTGAAAGGCTATATATATATTTATTTAAAATAAACATCGACCTATTTTAGTAAGAGATGTCTGGCATACAATATGAAGGAGGATGAACGTTTTGAGGATTGTTGTTCGGAATAACCTTTCCTAGTGAATCTCCATTACATGTATTGAGTAGCACGATGAGATCAGTCCTTACGGACACCATGAATAATAACTTAAGGACATAAGGATGTAATAGCGTGGTTGCACGTTCTTAGAAGTTTTGCTACCTTGGCTCAATTTTATTAAGTCAATAGCTTCTATTAATTACGCCATATTCCCTTATTGGAAAACAAGATCATGAGGTAATCAAACCTCATCAATTTCATTTCTTTTGTTTCGGTGAACATTAGTTCCAGTTTAAGGTTGAGATACCTTTGCTACTTCTATACCTACTTACATCTCGAGTCTTATCTAGGTTGAACTCGTTATACTATTTCTGTATTATATATGCAAATGTTTTATTTATCCACTCTTGTTTGTTTCTGATTAGTGAAACTACTGCCAATAATTGGTTTAGACTTGTAATTTACCATGTTGTTGAAAATGGAATAAATGCTATGAATGCTTTAATCCTATGTTGTTATGTAATCTAATCCTATGAATTCCTTTTATTGAGGCATTTAAAATCTATGGCAGCGAATAGTTTTCTGTTGAATAAAAAGGAATTATTCTAACATATGTTGATTGATGTCTTGCATTAGTGTGTTGTTACTATGATAGTAATGTTGCAGCCTATCATTTAATCAAATATCATATTGCATAAGTTATTAGGCGGGAAAAGGGCTATTCATGCCAGTCATGTTGGACTGACCATGTGCAATTTTGTACATCACTTTTCAGTGCAAGGAAAAAGGAACTTTGTGGCAAAGTCTAGAAGATGCAATTTGTATTTTCCTTAGAATGCGTGAGTGATTGGATTGTATTGAAACTGAAATCTCAGTCATGATATATTGTGAATATGATGGCTATGGAGCTTATGATATAAGACAAAAGTCGATGTATAGAAAAGATCTTTGTTTTAACCAGAGGCAATAATCTTATTTCAATCTATGATCAAGGTTGATTAGACACTTGTTCCCTTTATCTTATTCTTTAATTGATATGATGCGGTTCAAGATCTTTACAGATCAACTATTTGAATAAATATAAGTGATGATTATATGATTTTCGATTGGATGTATGAGCTATTTTGTATTATAGTTTACAATAAATTTAATACTTGGAAATACTATTGGTTATTTTAACCACTGTCGTTAAGCTACAAAATATGTAGTTATTATGGATTGTTTGCCCAATAAAACTGTGAGAAAATATTTTATTATGTTACTCATTAACAATGAGGTAAATAAAGAAATAACTCAGATTATTTCAAGTACTATTGAAAGTAGGATGGCATCACAGCGTAGACAATGATGCATGCAATATTGTTACATATCATCAGAATATAACCGAGTGCTATTTGCTTAAATCATGTTGGGTATAATCGATGAAGTGACCTTATACCAAAGGGGTCTTAATAACTTGACCAGTTAGCTTGACTGAAAAGATATGAATATGTGTTGGTAGTATGTATGGATACCTTGCAACACTCTAATCTCAACTACTGTGAATTAAAAAAATAAGAATAGAGAAAATTATTAAAGAAATAAAAAGGTAACTATCAATAATTTCAGCAGTTTGATAATATGATAATCTTCTAAGTAATGAATCATATCTATTACCTTGAAAGGTAATGAAATATAATCCCACTAAAATGATTTATGATCTTAAGGATTAACCATTGTCAATAATGGTGGAAACCTACTCTTCTTGGACTGAGATGTGAAGCCATGTAAGAAAATAGTAATGGAACAAGTAAAATGATCACTACTAAAGGAATCAAAGACCTTATGTAAAAAGGCTAAAATAAGAAAGGATGAATGGGCGAGTAGTGCCTCCAATCTAACATCTCATATCTCCAAACCTAGTTTACTTAATGGATATATATTAAAATATGTACACTCTCTTGATTAAGCTGCCACTAAGAAAAGTGAATTGCTTATGCTTAATTGTTTACTGGCGAAATAGTCTATGGTACTTGATAAAAGCATAAATCCTACCTTAATACTTAGCCTTATGCAAGTACATATCCCAAGAATGTGAAATAAAGAAATATGGGCTCAATTTATTAAGTCGGGATAGTAATTAAACTGTAATACTGATCATAGACTTTGATAGTATTGTTTTTCATTTATGGTTAACTTGGGCAAGAGATCTTGAAAGGTAATTTAAGTGTTTGAAGATTAAAGGTCCGGGATCAACCTTAGTCTAGACCTTAGGTACGACCCATTCATGGAGAAGGTGTCGTAAGGCCTAGGTTATTTTATAATGATTTAAAATTACCTTAAAAACAAAATAAAGGTTGTGAATCCATATAATTGAATAAGTGATTAAGGTGAAACGACAATTTCCTAATGACGAGTGTGTCGTCATGGAATTGAGCATGGTATACATGACTCGAAAAACTTTGCGCAAAGTGGTGTAAGCTGCTGATTACACTTTATCGAGATTTCACTATGATCTAAGCTGTGAGATTCCTGTGGATTTCATAGGTGGAATCCCAGGTAGGCACTTAGATAGGACTAAGCTATGAGATTCCTGTGGATTTCATAGGTGGAACCCAGGTAGACACTTAGAAGTCTTCACTTATATCTTTATCATATTCTGATAAAGGAGAACCAAGGATACATTTATGTATGAGCTCGTACAGAGCATAGAGGGAGAATGAATAGGTTCAGTAATCTCTCATACAACTACACATGGTTCATGACAGTTATCAAAATTGAATTGCATTAAGATTTATGCTAGATTTAAATATATGGGTATTTAAATCGAGAAGCATAAAAGGAAAAAAAAAAATTGGATATGAAGTGAAGTAACAAAAAGGGGATGTTACACTATCTATTGATTATGCTAACCCATAACTTTGTTCCTCACCCGTAGGTTTTTAGATTTCTAACTCTTATTTTAGTATCGTAATTATTCTTTGAGTATTTCTTATAACCCTACTCTACTTTCGTGTCTTTTACATTATTTCAATGGCTAACAATAATGGCTTTTATGCCCATTTCATCACCCAATCCTAGTCGAACTTGCAACATAATTAGGAGATATTATTTAACTCGAACTCTAAATATCAATTTGCAAGAAACACATATATGATGATGAATCTAATGAATGATTTGGTTGGAAAAGAGAAACTCTTCAAATATAAAATATTTCAATGGGTAGACATGGTTTAGATAACCCAAAAATAACCTCATACTAATCCCTATCCAATAAAATGATTGCCTCCATAACCACCCATTATTTATAACGTACTTTACACTCATTAACCTAAGGACTATTGTCATATTTTTTTATTTCTATCCCTCCCGGAAGTGATCTTAGAGGCACTGATGTTTTTTACGTAATCCCTAGAATAGTATAGTAATAATGAAGTCATGTTACTTAAAAGTTTTCCAAGGTCATTAATGGGGTCGTCTCGTTAATGTTTATTTTCCTTACCCCATGCATTCATTTCTTCATTTAACCAATTGAAAGAAACATTTTTCACATATTTTATTCAAGGCATATTCTTTGCTAAATACTTCAAGCCTCTTTTATATCTATACCAAGGACTAATTGAGAGTGTTCACGATTGCATTATTCGATTACATGATATCTTAGTAGATTTTTTGTTGGCATGAGTGAGTTTATAGGTTGTCATTGATGTAAAATCCCATTAATGGCAAAGAGGATGATCTAGGAGTGTCATAGGATGCTTAACATGATGATGACATGGTTAATCAAGGTGTGACATGATGGCAAGAGTGGACATAGTGAGAATGGCTTGGCCTAGTAGGCCTAATCAGGTGACCTAGCTAGCCTAGGTGATAGAGCATGATGGTTTGAGTTGCATGGTGACTTGAGGAGCATGGTAGAGGCATGGAGAGCATGATCAGAGAGTGTTGAGGCACTCACATGAGCTTCAGAGTGTAGGTACATGTTGTGGACTCAGTTGTAGGTGCTCATCTAGACCTAGTCTAGGGGTTTGAAGATCTAAGGGCTTGAAGACCAAATGGAGGATGAGAGTAAGTTGCAGAGCTATGTGAACCCATGTGGGCATGTAGGTGAGTGAGATGTGGTGTCTCAAGGTTTTAGGGCCTTTTGGAGAGGTTTTAAGTTGAGGTATGAGGATCTACTACTTTGTTTTGGCCTAAACTATGTAAAACCCTAAAACCTAGTTGTGAAAGTCCTAGTGGTTGAATGGATGAAGAGCTATTTGTGAGAATATGAGAATTAAATATGTTAGTAGAGGTTTTCAATGCGTGTGGGCCAAGTTTCAGGTTGATATGAAGAATATTTTGAAATTTATGGTGTTTTGAGTCCTATCGAGCTCTAGAAAGCATGTTTTCCAGCTCGAAGTGAGAGAAATGCTCATGGGGAGATGATCCTTTTAGGGATGTTGGGGCATGGAGTTAAGAATATCTCAGAGTTGGAATGAGGTCAAATGAGGCCCAAACATTTATGAATGATTGTTAAGAAGGTAAGTCTTTTTATGGCTTTGAAACCCTAGGTTATGAGCGATGGAGAATATATTCATGGTATGATCCTATAATGAATTGGTTTTGAAAATGTGATGATTGGAGGTTGTAGAGGACTCCTCTAGCTTTCCAATGAGGTATTTTAGAGCTTGTGACAATATGTGGACCCCACTCAAAAAAGAGAGTTTTTGGAGTTTTTAATTTGTGCAAAAGTTGTCCATTGAACCTAATGACTAAATCAAAATTTATGGAAGCAAATTTTTTTACTACATGTCCATGATAGTTTCAGGTCATGGTTGAGGTTCTAAAGTGAAAAGTGTGCCCTATCTTGAAGACTATTTTTTTGGGCCTAAAAGGAAGTTTAACAGTGTTGGAAAATGGAAGTTCTTGAGCACTTGTGAGATTTGTGATGGAGTATAATGGCCTTGGAGGTGTTGTTGACATCTCATGTGACAATTTTCATGTTTTGGTGGAGATCTGAAAGTGCACTGAGGTGGCATGGTTGAGGTCACAAGTTGACCTAGTTTGATTGGTTCAGACAAAGATGGTTTGGTGAGAAGATGGATGTAGAAGACCCATGTTTTGGCTTAGATGATGATGGATATCCACTTGAGAGTGAAGAGGGATGAATTTTTTTCCTAGTGAATGCATTTAGAGGTCTTAAATGTGTCAGCAAGGGTGCAAACTAGTTGAGTTTCCAAAATTGCTTCTTGGGTAGTTTAATTTGTTGAAGATGAGAGTTGGCCTCGTTTGCTTTGATGAATGTTTCATGAGGTCTAGAATGCATGTATGTGTTATAAATTTCAATGGATTTCCAATAAGTGGTTACATGACATAGTTGAGTTGTTCTTGTGTGATCTTGAGCTCCATTGGTGAAGACTGGTTCCTAGAAGTGCTGTTTTGAGTAAGAAACAATCCTACTTGGTGGTGATATGAAGAAAATGATTAGTGTAGAGCATTTTGAGATTATGGATGATGTTGATATGGTATGTATGTTATGTGAGAAGCCTTCGGAGGTTTGAAAAAGTAGGGTGAAGTGCTTGAAGGTATTGATGAGATCGATGATAGGATTTTAGGCATTATTGGGCTTGTCTTGTGTCTTGATGCATTATCAACCCATATGGGTCATTCATGATATTTTATATGAGTTTAGTGTTCTAATTTTAAGTTGGTATGACCGACCTCTTGGGTCATAACTGACCTATGTTATATTTTTAAGTTGAGTCTCATATAAAAGTGCATGTTTTGTTCATTTTTGAACTAATTGTGTAAGAGGGAAAACATGTGAGCTAGGTGAGAGAGTGAAAGTGATTCAAGGGCATCAAGATAGAGTTGAGAGTGTGTGAATTTTTGAAGAGTGTTGAAGAGCTGGTGTGTAAGATAATTTGTCTATTTCAATTCACATGATTGATCAAGTTTGAACGAGTTAGGAGAAGGTGCATTTGAAGAGTGTTTGAAGGTGTGTGAGATGAATTTGATCTCTATCAGTTGTGGCATCAACAATACATTAGAGGTATTCATTTGAAGGTGTTTGGTTGAGTTGAGCTTAATCACCTTAGGGGTTGTAACCTCCTTATGGGGTTAGTGCCTCACTAAACTAGGGGTTGGTGCTCCTTGTAGGGTTGGTGCTCTACTAAAATAGGGGTTGGTGCTCCTTGTGAAGTTGGTTCTTCACTAAATTATTTTGATTTGAGTAATATAATAAAAATTTCAATGGGTTTTCTTCCCCTTGAGGGTTTCCCACTTATATCTTGTGTTCTTGTGTACTCTTTCATGGTTATGCTCTTGTGGATGGTTGTTGCATATTATTAAGATCACATTAATGCATAGTTGAATGTTAAATGGTGTATGCAAAGTAATTTGAATTTGATTAAGGGATTTGAAGGCTGATTCAACCCCGCAATACATTGTGATTTTAACAATTGGTATTAGAGAAAGTCCTTTTGGAGAAGTTTAATCACTTGGAAGGAGATCCTTTGAAGCACTAATATGATAGGTAGACAGGTTCAAGTTGAAGAACTTCCTATGATCAAAATGAGAGCTTGTTTAAAAACCTTAGGGTTTAACATATGGAATTCCATCCTTAATGTATGTTCACCATCTCCATCTTCTTTGAAGGTTAATGAAGTAATGAAAAGAAGATAAGGAAGAACATGCTTTGGTTTTAGGCCTTGTAGAATCAAGGAAAAAAGATGAAGAGTGTCAAATTGCTCAAACTGCCTTTCACAGTCAAGATGAAAATCTGATTTGGTATATTGACAATGGGTGTTTTACTCATATGACTGGTGACAAAATAAAATTCACCTCTTTGAATAAGAATGCATCAGGATCTGTTAGGTTTGGTGATAACACTGCCATAAAAATTGTAGGAAGGGGCTCTTTGAGTTTGGATAATGGGAAGACTCTCACTAAGAATGTCCTATATGTTGAGGGACTAAAACACAACCTTCTTAGTGTAAGTCAAATGTGTAAAACAAGGGTATATCCTAACCTTTGATGATAAGGGATGCAAAATTAGAAAAAGAGAAATAGGTAAGCTTGTTTCCAAAGCCAAGAGGACTAAAAATAACATGTACATATTGAAGGAGGTCAACAAAAAATGTCATGAGCAAGTTGAATGAAAATTGGCTATGGCATAGGATATTAGGCATGTAAAATTTGATAATATTTTCAAGATCAGTTCTAAAAATTGTGTGAAGAACATGCCAAGAATCAACAAACCAAAAGATACCTTATGTAAAGCATGTCTTCATGGAAAGCAAACTAGAAGAAGGTTCAAGACCAAGGAACATGATTCACCTATAGACCTCTACAATTGATCCACACTAACCTTTGTGGACCTATGAGAACTAAAAGTACATCAGTGACTATTATTTCATGCTTCTAATTGATGACTATACAAGATATACTTGGGTTTCTTGTTTGAGAAACAAATCAAATGCATTTGAGGTTTTCAAGTCATTCAAGGCTCTCATTGAAAATGAGAAAAATGGAAGAATCAAGAGTATTAGATCAGACAATGGAGGTGAGTTTTGGTCTGATTCATTTGATGAATTTTGTAAAATTCATGGCATTAGAAGGTAATTTTCAGTTTCTAGAACACCACAACAAAATGGTGTAGTTGAAAGAAAGAACAAGACTATTCAAGAGATGGAAAGGACTATCCTAAATGAATCTAAGCTACCTAATGGTTATTGGAAGGAAGTAATTTGTACATCTGTTTATATCCTTAATAGATGTTAGACAAGGGTAAATAGTGATAAGACCCCATATGAATTATGGAAAGGTAGACCAACAAATGTGGAACACTTTAGAGTTTTTGGATGCAGGTGCTTTATCAAAAGGACTAAAGAGAATCTAGGTAAGTTTGAATCTAGGTCTGATGAAGGTATATTTCTTGATATTCTTCAAGGAGTTTAGCTTACATCTTCTACAACAAAAGGTTGAAGACAATAGTTGAAAGTGCAAGTGTGAAATTTGATGAATCCTATCCCATGAGGTCCACTCTCAAGACAAAAGAGACACTACAAGTGACTGATCCCAAAGAAGAAGAAGAGGATGTGTAGATAAATGAAGAAGAATATGAAGAAGAAGAAAGAAAAGACACCAAAGCACCATCAAGACATATTAAGAGAGATCACCCTGAAGATAAAATCCTAGGAAAGAAGGATGCTGGAGTAACTATAAGAAGGAAATTGGTAAGTCTTCAAAACCAAGAAAATTTTACATTCTTATCAAAATTTGAGCCTAAAAATGTTGAAGCAAGAAAGGATGAATGTTGGATCAAGGCTATGAATGAAGAACTAGATCAGATTGAAAATAATAAAACTTGGGAATTGGTGCCTAGACCAAAGGATAAGAATGTTATTGGAACTAAATGGGTGTTTAGAAATAAACTCAATGAGAATGGAGAGGTTATAAGAAACAAGGCTAGATTAGTTTGTAAGGGGTATGCACAAGTTGAGGGAGTTGATTTTGATGAAACTTTTTCTCTAGTAGCTAGAATGGAAGCCATTATATTGTTTCTAGCATATGCAGGGTTTAAAGGATTTAAGGTGTATCAAATGGATGTCAAATATGAATTTTTGAATGGTAATATAGAAGAATAAGTGTACATTGAGAAACCTGATGGTTTTCCTTGAAAAATGAGAAGGATTATGTTTGTAAACTAAAAAAGGAACTCTATGGACTAAAAATCCCCTAGAGCATGGTATGGAAGACTTGACAAGTACCTAATTGAACAAGGTTTCAAAAGAGGAGTTGTTGATAGTAATTTGTATATAAAAAGATGAAGAAGGACATTTATTAATTATTGTAGTATATGTGGATGATATTATATTTGGGGAAGAAATGAACTCATGACTCATAAATTTTCAGAGATGCTATGAAAAGAGAATTTGAAATGTCTATGCTTGGAGAGTTGTCCTTCTTTCTAGGACTACAAGTCAATCAATCCAAGGAAGGTATATTCATATCTCAAGAAAATACATCAAGGAGATGTTGAAGAAGTTTCAAATGGAATATTACAAGCCTATTGGAACCCCCATGGTCACATGATGCAAACTAAGCAAGGAGGATGACTCACCTAAGGTAAATCAAACTGAGTACATATCCATGATTAGTAGTCTCTTATATGCTACTACCTCTAGACTAGATATCTTGTAGGATGTAAGTCTTGTTGGAAGGTTTTAAGAGGATCCAAAGGAAACTCACTTGCAAGCAGTGAAGAGAATCTTTAGATATCTCAAAGGAACTGCTAAGTATGGGATATGGTATCCAAAGAGTGATAATTTTGAATTGAAGGCTTTCACAGATGTTAATTGGGCAGGAAACCTAGATGATCAAAAGGAGCACTAGTGGAGGATAATTTTATGTTAGTAAGTGTCTTGTTTCTTGGATGAGTAAAAAAATATTTAGTAGCTCTTTCCACATGTGAAGCTAAATATGTTGCAGTTGCATTATGTTGTGCACAAGTCTTATGGATGAGACAAACACTAGAAGATTATAAGGTGGAGTGTGATGGGCCTACCCATATTTACTTGTGATAGTACAAGTGCTATTAG
Organism: Taxus wallichiana var. yunnanensis; assembly: GCA_018340775.1. Taxonomy (NCBI): domain Eukaryota; kingdom Viridiplantae; phylum Streptophyta; class Pinopsida; order Cupressales; family Taxaceae; genus Taxus; species Taxus wallichiana. Next base: position 279,350,238 of record CM031244.1, read on the forward strand.
TGTTTCTAAAAATCCTGTGTTGCATTCAAAAACTAAGCACATTCCAATCAAATACCATTTCTTGAGAGATCAAGTGAGTGAGAAAAGGATCAAATTGGAATATGTATCCACCAAGGAAGAGATAGCTGAACATTCTGACAAATCCACTTCCAAAACCAACATTTGAACACCTAAGGGAAAGGTTGGGAGTGATTTCTTCCTCCGTAAGACATTAAGAGATCAAGGACCTTGAGAGGGAGTAAGAAAAATGAATCATCAACTCTAAGAAACCATGAAGAAGTGTAACAATAGAAAATTAGGTATGTAAGTGATTTTCAGGTATGTTCATAAGTTCACGAAGTGTGTAGTTGGTAGTCATTCAAGGTTGAGGTATATAAAAAGTTGTCTATGCATCATGAAGTCTATATAAAGGAGTATGAAAAAATGTCAAGGATTGTCAAATTTAGAAAAAAAAAATCTCAGTTGATAAGTGTTGTGTCAAGATTGTACATGATCTTTTGGAGTCTATGTGGTATTGTATTAAGAAAGAGTGAAGGGTGATAAGAAGTGTTACTAGGTTATCCATGTATATAATGCTGAATCAAAACTTGATGAAGGACTGTGAAACTCTACAAGTGCACCATGAGTCAAAATATGTCTTTTGTGTTCATAATTGTCTTACAATACTTTGTAAATGTACTATTATGGTCTATATGTTGGGTTATCAGTTCATGAATCATGACTGAGGTGTCTCTAGAGTATATTTTCATCTTAAGAGAAGTATGGAGGAGTATTGTCATGATTAGATATGTGGAAGTGGTAAAATAAGTTCTTCATGATTGATAAACAAGGTTACAGTGCAAGTGAGGTCTATAAGATTATAATGGTGTCTTGAACAAGGTTACATGGAGTGTTAATGTTTTAAAAGGTTATACAAGCATAAATAAGGATATGCATCTTGATATAAGTCTAAGGGGACCGTGTGTAGAATCATATATCCGAGGTATGCTATTGGTACATTGATTCAAATGTATGTATGTAGTGTTATAAAGCCGTGCATAAATTATCGGGACGTTTAGTAGATGACTTAGGTTGAGGGGGATCTTGTATCATCTCAAACATATAGAAGGTGAATTTAAGCATATTGCATGACTATTATTGTTGAGTTATTACATTTTGGATTGGTTAATACACTATGTCAAAATACTAGGTAGGTTGTGTTGCCTACAATGATGAGATACATGAACGTGTGTGTGTGAGTATTGAGGCATGTAGAGGAGTTTTTGAATAGGTATATGAGAAGTTAAGATGATTTGAAGGGTTATACTAGCCTAGATTGAGGCTATCTATATCTTGATGAATCTACAAAGCATTTACATGTATAAGGGTATTGTAAGAGGTTGTTGTGCACCAAGATGGTGTGCTATAGGACTATGGAAGCCTCTCAAGGTAGGGGGAGCTGGTTTGGTTATGACCTTAAGTCAGGATTTCTAGGTGTTTAAAATGCCTAATGAGACAAAATGATAGATGTTTGTAAGAACAATAACAAGAGGAGTAAGTCATGTGTTGATCAACTATGATAACAAGAAAAGAAGACCAAAAGATACTAAAAATTTGCTTAATGGATATGGTGATTGTTCCAATTCATCTTCATGGCACATAAGTAAGGTAGGTAAGAATTTTTTTGCTTTTAGGATGATAGAAGAATATGGTATGACCCCTAGGGAGAGTCATAAGGAAAAGATTCAAGTGATAAATTATCTCCTATGGCATGACAAATATTGATAAAATGGTCTAAAGGTGAGCTTTAGAGCACTAGGTCCTAATTGTTCTTCACATCATGATAATGAAAAATATAAGGATGTGAGAGAGTATTTTCAGTCGAGATGGAGGTAGTAAATAAGGAGGTAATGAATTTATGTTTTAAGCTCAAAATGATTGTTAGATGAGTCTATGTAGCTACTGAATGAACAAATGTTTTAATAAAGCCTAAAACAGAGTTTAAAGTGAGGTAAAACAGGTTTGTGTACTAGGATGATGAAGATTTGGTTGATGTTTCAAACAAAGAGGTTCTCTAAAGAGGCTAAAGAATATGAAGATCATATGTTACATGTATGCTTTGTCATTAATGTAAAAAAGGGGAGAAGAACTAGGTGGGTTTATATCAATGAAAAAGGGGGAGATTGCTGGTATGAGTGAGTTAAAGGTTGTCATTGATGTAAAATCCCATTAATGTTAGAGATGATGATCTAGGAGTGTGATAGGATGTTTATCATGACAATGACATGGTAAATCAGGTGTGACATGATGGCATGAATGTATACAATGAGAATGGCTTGGCCTAATAGCCTAATCAGGTGACCTAGCTATCCTAGGTGATAGAGCACGATGGTTTGAGTATCATGGTGACTTGAGGAGCATGACAAAGTAATGTAGATCATTATTGGAGAGTGTTGAGACATTCACATGATATTCAAAGTGTAGGTACAGGTTGCAGAGACTTAGTTGCACATGCTCATCTAGACCTAGTCTAAGTGCTTGAAGACCAAATGGAGCATAAGAGTAAGTTACAGAGATATGTGAACCCATGAGGGCATTTAGGTGAGTGAGACATGATGTATCAAGGTTTTTAGGGCATTTTGGATAGGTTTCAAGTTGAGGTATGAGGTTCTACTACTCTGTTTTGGCCTAAACTATGCAAAACAACAAGATCTAGTTGTAAAAGTCCTAGTGGTTGAAGAGATGCATAGATATTTATGAGAAAATGAGCATCGGATATTTTATCTAAGGTTTTTATGGTTTCATGGGATATGTTTCAGGTTGATATGAAGAAGATTTTGAAAGTTATGGTGTTTTGAGTCCTATCGAGCTCTAGAAAGCATGTTTTCCATCTTGAAGTGAGATAAATGCTCATGGTTGGAAAATGTAAGGTTTGCATGGGGATATGATTATTTCAAGGATGTCAGGACATAGAGTTAAGAAGATCTCAGATTTAGAATGAGGTCAAATGAGGCCCAAACATTTATGAACAATTGTTAAGAAGGTAAGTCACTTTTTATGGATTTAAAACCCTAGATTATGATTGATGGAGAATATCTTCATGGAATGAGCCCATAATGAATTAGTTTTGTAAATGTGATTATTATAGGTTGTAGAGTAATCCTTAAGATTTCCAATGAGGTATTTTAGAGCTTGTGATAGTATGTGGGCCCCACTCAAAAAGGAAAGTTTCTGGAGTTTTTCAGTTTGTGTAAAATTTTTCCATTGAACCTATTGACTAAATCACCATTTATGGAAGCATTGAGTTTTAATACATGTCCATGATAGTTTCAGGTCATGGTTGAGGTCCTAAAGTACAAAGTGTGCCCTATCTTTGAAGACTTAAGCAATGTTGGTAAATGGAAGTGCTTAAGCACTTGTGAGATTTGTGATGGAGTATAATGGATTTTGAGGTGTTGTTGACATCTTATTTGAAAATTTTAATATTTTTTGGAGCTCTAAAAGTGCATTGAGGTGGCATGGTCGAGGTCACTAGTTGACCTAGATTGATTGTTCACGGCAGAGATGGTTTGGTGAGAAGATAGATGTGGAATACCGATGTTTTGGCATATATGATAATGGATATCTAATTTAGAGTGAATAGGGATTAATTTTGTACCTACTAAATGCATTTAGAGGTCTTAAATTTGTTAGCAAGGGTGAAAACCAATTGAGTTTCTAAAACTACTTCCTTGGGTAGTTCAATTTGCTTCAAGAGGAGATTTTGTATTATTTACAATGATGGATGTTTCATGAGGTCTATAATGTATTGAATTTTTATACAAGTAAGTGGGTTTTCAATGAGTGGCTACATGGCATATTTGAGTTATTATGTGATCTTGTTCTCCATTGGTGCGGATTGGTTCCTAGAAGTGTCTTTTTTGAGTAGGAAATAATCTTACCTAGTGGTGATATGAAGAAAATGATTGGTGTAGAGAATTGTGAGATCATGGATGATGTTAATATGGTATTTTTAACATGTGAGAATCCTTTAAAGGCTTGAAAAAATAGGGTGAAGTTCTTGAAGGTCTTAATGAGCTCAGTGATGGGATTTTAAGCCTTTTTGGGCTTGTCTTGTGTCTTGATGCATTGCTGACCTATATGGGTCCTTCATGAAGTTTTATATGAGTTTAATGTTCTAATTTTGAGTTGGTATGGCTGACCTCTTGGGTCATTACTGACCTATTTTATTTTTTTGAGTTGATTCTCATATAAAAGTGCATGTTTTGTTCATTTTTGAACTAGTTGTGTGAGAGGGAAAATGTGCGAGCCAAAGTAGAGAGTGAAAGTGATTCAAGGGAATAAAGAGAGAGATAAGAGTGTGCGTGAATGTATGAAGTGTGTTGAATATCTGATGTGCAAGAGAATTTATCTATTTCAGTTCATGTTTGATCAATTTTGAGCAAGTTAGGAGAAAGTGCATTTGAAGAGGGTTTGAAGGTGTGTGAGCTGAATTTGTGATCTCTATCAGTTGTAGCAACAAAAATACATCAAAGGTATTCATTTGAAGGTGGTTGAGTTGGTGCTTGATCACCTTAGGGGTTATAGCCTCCTTGTGGGGTTGGTGTCTCACTAAACTAGGGGTTGGTGCTCCTTGTAGGGTTAGTGCTCTACTAAACTAGGGTTGGTGCTCCTTGTGAAGTTGGTGCTTCACTAAATTATTTTGATTTGAGTAATATAATCAAAATTTCATTGGGTTTTCTTCCCCTTGAGGGTTTCCCACTTATATATTGTGTTCTTGTGTATTCTTTCATGGTTATGATCTTGTGGATGGTTGTTGCATATTGTTAAGATCACATTAAGGAATGGTTGAATGTTAAATGGTGTATGCAAATTAATTTGAATTTGTTTAAGGGTTTTCAAGGACTATTTAACCCCCCTTAGTCCATTTTTATTCCAAAAAATTTACCTACAAACCTACTGATATAGTTAAGTGATACCTATTTGGTAAACATTTTCTTCCCAACTTAGTACATGATCGATCTAATTATTTGGATTACTTATGTGTTGTAATTATAAAGCATGAGGAATTAATGTTTTGATTTTTCTCTTGTCCCTAAGGTATAAGAAGAGAATAAAAATTATGAATCACTGACGCAAAACATATATATTTTCATATGCTAGTCCAAGGAAGAATCATTTTTCAAATCCAAAATACTTGGCATAAATAAAAAGATCCAAAATTTGATAAATATATAGTATCACAAGCTGTTTACACCCTTTTTAAGATTAACTTAATATTATATATTGTTATGGAATTTACATCAAACTAATAAAAGGAGTGTAAGGTTAGAATAATAGGAGTTATTCTAATTAATTAACTTCCAACATTAATCATACAATATCATAATAACATATTGGTACTTGCAACTAGTGTTTATAATATGCTACAAGATTTAAAAAGAAACGACCAAAAGTACTTATCTATACAGAGTGGTTCAATGGAGATATGAATGCATAGACTAGAAAAATTGGGATAAATGAACGGGCAGATGCTTCATTCTAGAAACTATGACTGGAAACTACACCGGTAGAAAATTGTACATGTCTTCCAAGAACATCCGTATGCGGTTGTGGACTTTTGTATGGTCTCTGGACCTGCTGAGAATGAGGCTTTACAACTTGATGTTCCCTTTAATGGTTTCAAAATATGCTTTTATATTTGCTATCAAACCCTAAGTATCACACAATCTCGAAACCATTTGAAATTAGATGAACAAAACTCAAACTCTAACCATGCATGGAAGATCCTACAATAAGGTAAGTGTTTGGATTGAAGTGCAACTCATGTACCACCTACATCGGCACTACTCCAAAGAGGTCTCAAACCACACATAGTTCTCCACCTAACACGTGATATATAGTGTAGACACTAAAATACGCACTTGGGTAAATTTCTAGGTCCTAATCACATGCATTGCATTCATATGTTTTATAAGGGAGAAAAGTACTAATTGATCACTATATTTGGCTATTGGACCCCCGGAATATTGATAAAGTATGAATGCGTGTAGGAACGCAAGATCCCAGCTTATGGAATGGTGTGCAAGATAAGAGTTTAAGGGAGCTCGTAGCATGTATGAAATGCGAAGGGATCAAGACTTAATCATTTTGGATGTCCAGAGAAGAACATGTGAAAAGAATGACTTAGTTGTGCATGGATAAGATACCACTGGCGGCGACAGTTGGCCTGTGAAGGAGCATGCCTGCGATAGAATCTTATACAAGAAAATCATGGAATACAAAGTGGAAAGATCGACACTGAGAAGCATGCTCGCATGGAGGACCACATTCGGAAACTTGGCACTAGATCCGAGGGCACTTTGGGCGAGTTGGCGCCTAGGAAAGCTATAAATACAAGTGCCCGCAGACACAAAAAAATCCATAGACAAAGTGAGCAGAGCTCAGTAGAAATTTTGTAAGGACTCACAAGTGGATAGTTGTATTCGGGAGAAGATGCATTAGGCTTGGGGTTGTAAATTTTCTTTTGGGTAGCTTAGTTACTTTAAGTCCAGTGGTAATGGATGACTTTGGTTTGCTTCTTTGGGACCCTCTCGTAATAGTTCCATGGATGTAATAAGGTTTCCTGTTATAATATATACATGAATATCAATGTTTCTAATGCATATTTATCTCTTATGAGTTCTCTTTCCTTTCATGCTAAGTATTAATGCTTGTATATTTCTTTCTATCATACTACATGTTATGGATTCTGTTAAGTACTCGGTCTGAAATGACTACAAGGATCTAGAGGCCGTTTTGAGCCCTATGGTTCTTGTATGTCCTAATTTCCCTTCTAAAATCTCTTACACAAATCATAGATGATGTTTCCCACTAAACTCACATAAAATAGAGACTCGGTACCCACGCGTGCCATGGGTGAGCGTTCGTCACCACCGGGTGATAGGCCGGTGCACATGGGGTTCCTTTCTTTTGTGATAGGAGTAAAAATGACTACATCTTGGTTTTGTTGTTGGGACCTCTTTTCAAAGTTGTAGTGGGATTTAGCATACATCATGATCTGTGTAATGTGTAATGACAGAGCGATTAACATTGGAAAGTTTTGAATCGTGGTTCAAGAGCACTTAGAGATTTAGCACTGGACCTAAGTTTGATGCACGTAGATGGGTAGAAGAGAATCTCTACCACGATCTGTATGAGACCTTTTTCTGGTGCTTCCCTGTGGAGCTGTATGAATGGTTCTCAACCTATGCATCTAGATCCAGTTGGTGTTATGGATCGCATGTATGGGCCTAAGAAGAATAGCAAAAGGCCGCAGGATGCGAGATCCGACGTGGACTCATGCTGTGGACCATTGGTGGAAAGGAGTATTAGCTAACTACACTCTTGAGTATGCCATTTCCACGTATTCTTGTTCGGAGGTTGCTGAGTTTGAGTTTCTGTGGGTTTCGAGAGGATTGTTTCTACGTGCTATCCTCCGGATTTGAAGATCTTAATGATTACCATGAGTTTAGAGGCTTTCCCAATGGTTGGATAATCCATTATGAGTCTTTGGGAAAGGAAGCTAGGGTGGAGGAAGATGGCAGATGTTGCGGTGGAGAAAGAAAGGGAGGTGAGATGACTAAAATATGGTGAAGCATGTGAAAGGGAGATTACTAGAAAATGTGAGGTCAGCAGTGTGATGGATGTATGATGGCGGATGTTGTCATGTAGGATTTGAGGTTCATGCTGAGGATGTGGAACCTGAGTAGTCTGTGCGACCCCATCTTGGCAAGCGCGTGAGAGAAACCCCTTCGGCTTCTGATGAGAGTTCGTTGTGTGGAGAAAGAAGAACCATTGGCACGCATTTGAGCCCACCTAGTGACCGGACCTTGGCGCTTGGATTTCTAGATTAGGGGGATAATGTTGTTAATCTAGTTGGATACATTGGAGGTGATCATTCTATGCCCAAGAGGTATAATTTCTTGTTTGGGACTTCTATGGCTGCAAATAACATCCCAATGTTAAGATTTTTCAGGAAAGGTATAGACACACAAGTGTTTGGTCTCATGTTTGGGAGTGACGCGGGGTATACTATTGGCAGTGGGACATTATCGCAGACCGTAGGCACACAGTTCAGTGGAACTGTGGGGACCCTTGGCATGACCACTTCAGACTCTCGTGGATTTGGTGGTTCAGGAGGAGTAGGAGCTGGTGGGTCTAGTGGATTTGGTGGGCCTGGTGGATCTGGTGGTTTAGGACCAGGTGGATCAGGTGATGGAGGAAACACAGCGTAAACCAAGGATCTGACGGAGGAGGATTTAGGCCCCAACCACCCCCACAAGTTTTCTTTGAAATGTCTCTACATTTTCCCAATTATAGAGGTATTGAGGATGTTGCAGAACATGTTCACAAGTGTGAACGAATATGGCGCGTGAAGGGTGTCACAACCCCAGAATGGAAGGCTAGTTAGTTTGTAACCACGTTGCAAGGGTGTGCACATAGTTGGTATAGGAAATATGACCCTCATCAAATAGTGGTGGACTATACTACCTTAAAGAATGCATTCTTGGTAGAATTCCACATTCCTGAGTTTGAGTAGAAGAGCATCAATGCTTTGAAGGAGATTCAACAAAGAATGACAGAGAGTGTGCGGGAGTATGATGCATGCTTTAAAAATCTCGTCTAAATTATCATATGATATTCACCCTTCACAACATGCTTAATGGTTTGTTAGAGGGTTTATCACCCCCTTTAGAAGGGCCTTATCTCATAAAACTTTCACAGACCCGCACGAGGCATTGGAGGCTGCCCTACGTGCTGAAGCTGTTGGTAGTGTTGATACTGGTGTTAGCCCATTCTTAGAGGCTCAGATTGCTGCTATGGCCAAGAAGTTGGAAAAATTGTCCGCAAACTCAGCCCATGAGACTCGCAATGGTTTGTGGTGCATAGATTGTGAAATAGAGGGGCATGTTAAGGATAATTTCCCCCGGAGGACAGTACGCACTGTGGCGATAGAGTGTGAAATTTTTCATGGGGACCATGATGTGAGTAGGTGCCCCTTGTTGTAGTGCATAATCAGAAGAATGTATCTTGTTACTACAAGATTTGCACTTCTACAACCCATGATACTAAGGATTGTAGGCTCATTGATCAGATCCATGAGGCCATTGATCATGGGGTGCACCAAACTAGCGTTACCAGTAGTTCCAAGGGTGATGATCACCGTTATGAGGAGTGTGCAGATGGAGGCGTACATGGAAGAGGTTTTCGAGGAGGATTCCATGGTCGTGGTAACCACGGGGAGGAAGGAGTGAGTTCCCGCGTGGAACTTGTTTCAATTGTGGATCTACAAAGCATTACAAATGTGAATGCCTCGGACTGTTGTAGTGCTCGTGGTGCGGAAAGAAGCATAAGTATGAGGAGTGCCCAAATTGTTTGAGCATATGAATCAGCATCACTGGAAGGATAAGGGGGCTGCAATGGTTAGCATCAAGAAGGTAGATATATAGTGGATGCCTCGAGTAACACGAGATGTAGGTTTGTAACTTGCCTTGGTAACAACAAGGGTAGAAGCCGCATGTGCAAAAGAGATACTAAGGCGTAAGAACCCGATTTCAAGGGAGGGGCCATTCATGGAAAGTATCTAGACCCCACACATCAAAAGGAAATATATCAGACACCATGGATGTCATTTGAAGCTTACAAGTGGAAATCTAGTGTCTAAAGGAGCAATCCAGGAGGGAGGAACAAGGAAGGAGAGTCGAAGTGCCAAGGGATGACCCGAATGAGGTCAAAGAGGTGTGTAAAATGCTAAGGCAAGATAATATCATTCCCTTGCTTGGATCATGGTTGAGAGAGAAGGTACCACGTGTCGAGGAGAGCACGAGAGGCAGGTTTTGTACGTGAACCTTCCCCCTCATAGCCTTGACTATGACAAGGAGATCATGTTGAATGTAGTTGTAGATGGATGGCTCCTTAGTAATATCCTCATTGACACAGTGCAGAGGTTAATGTTCTAACTTTGGATGCATGGCATCAGATGGGAAGACCAACATTACAAAACCTATCTTTGAATGTGTTGTATATGGCAAACAAGACTAACGAAATTACCATCGGTGTCTTAAAGGATGCAACTATCACTATCCAGGGGGCTAAGTTTACCGCAGACTTCAAGTCTTGGCACTCGTCGAGGCGCATATTTCCTAGCACTACTTGGGTGCCCTTGGTGTTACAAGAACAATGTGAAACTTTAGTTCAACAAAGGGTATATCGATTCGAGAACAAGGAGGAACAGTCATTATACCTTTGGATGATGGGAAGTTGACACCCTCTATTAAACCGGGGAAGAAGTTCTAGACAGGATATATATGTGCTTAATCATATACCTTGAGATGATACAACCTACTAAAGGGGCTATCCAATTTGAAGATGCTCGGTCAAGGAGTGATACCACCAATCGACATGTGATAATTGGGTGCATGGGACTTATGAATTGATGGGAAAACAAATTGAGAGGGTCGGTCACCAAGGTAAAAAAGGTGTGCACGGTTCGGTGCCTTGGAGGAAAAGAACTACCCAAGTATTCAGGAGGAGCCTTCCTTGAGATCTTTCTGCAGGAGGTGGAAGCTCAGTGGAAGGATGAGAAGGAATAGAGAGGGATGTTAAGTTATGTCCTACTCAAGACATAGTGGCTCGGTGGTGGGCTACACATTAGGAGAGCCTTTTAGAGTGGTACGAGGTAAGAATTTCTCTCTCTGTCATATTTTCTAGGAGTAATGTGCCCATCATCATCAAGGACTACCATGGGAAGGAGCCCACCTCTTTCCACATCCAGGAGTGTGAATGGGTCTAGAGAGAAGGTGTGTAAGCTTTTCCACCATCCCTCTGGGTGTAATACTTGTATTCTACACTTCAGGGTTACGCGCGTATGGTATATTCATTCGGAGACACGTCACTGACAAGGAATTGGTAAGAGCTCATGAATGACTTTATTCAAACCTTTGAATATCAGAGTACCAAACCATTAATTGATAAGGACTTGTAGGGTATCAAACACCTTACCATGGGGGATAGTGCCAGGATGGAAGATAGACTGTTGGAATTACTTAGTGAACTAGGATTTGGGGTGTGATTTGAAGAAGTAGAGGAAATAGAAGAGTCATAAGCTTCAAAGAAGCCTGTTTGGAAAAAGAAAAAGGATAGTTGGTGTATGTTATCGATGGAGAGGAATCGAGAGCTTGGATGTTATCTATTTTGTAGGGATGCACGAAGTAGTAGACAAGGTTGATACTCACACGTGCACCTATCATGAGCCCTTAAAGACAAAGAAAGTTAACATCGAGTTCAAGAGAAGAAATAAAGGAAGCTATTATTAGAGATTACCGGTCGGAGAAGGAAGTATCTAAGATCATTGATCTGTTGTGAATTTGAGGATTTATTCCCAAAGGGTACCATGAGCTCAAAGGTGTTCATCATTCCTTGAGGGAGATGAAGATAAAATTGAAGGATTGTGCACACACAGTTAGGAAAAGGCCCTACTGGTTGAATCCCAATCTATGCATAACGGTTAAGGAGGAGATAGAAAAAATGATAGCTTCTAGGATCATTGAGGCAGTGGAGGAATCATAGTGAATAAGTTCGATGGTAATCAACATCAAGAAGGATGGGTGGATTAGGATTTTTGTGGATTATAGGGAATCGAATGTTTGTTTGTGTCATCGATCCTTTTCCAACCCCGTTCACTGAAGAAATTTTGGAAGGAGTCATGGGGCGTGAAATCTATTCCTTTACAGATGGATTTTTAGGGTACCACCAAGTCCAGATTGCAAAGGAGGACCAAGAGAAGATGAATTTCACCACTGAGTGGGGAAGTTTTGCATACACAGTCATGCCCTTTGGGTTGAAGAATGTGCCTGCTATTTTCTCATGCATAGTGGTGCAAGAATTCTAGAACTTCATCCATAAATTTTTTCAAGTCTATTTGGATGATTGGATAGTGTATGGTCTGGTTAAGAACCATTGTGAAAATTTAAGGTTAATGTTTGAGAGGTGTAGGCAATTGAGGATATCCCTCAACATTAAGAAGTGTGTGTTTGCTACACCCTTTGGGATTTTATTGGGGCATATCATATGTAAGGAGAGCTTCACTTGCAGGTAGATCCCGCTAAAGTTGTAGTTATTTTGAGGTTAGGGGAGCCCACTAGCCGATTCCTTGGGCATACGGGCTATTATAGGAAATTCATCAAAGGGCATTCCAAGATCGCCGTGCCTTTAGAGGAGTTACTTAGACATAAAAGTGCCTTCCATTGGGGAGAGGTGCGAGAGAGGATTTTGAAAAGTGGGCAATAGACTTTGTAGGACCTATTACACTAGCGACGTGTAGGACTGAGTCATGTTATGTCATCACTTGCATGGATTATCTGACAAGGTGGGAAGAGGTAGCTCCGACTAAAGATTACACAACAATCACAGTGACAAGGTTCTTATGGGAGAACATTATCACGAGGTATGGGTGTCTGTTGAGTTTGACCAGCGATAGGGGTACACATTTCTTGAATGAGACCATGAGGATCCTGTTATCAGAGTTCATGGTGGCTCATCACAAGACTATGCCCTATCACCCACAAGCAAATAGAACCACGGAAGCATTTAACAAAATATTGAGTCATACCCTGACCAAAATTTGTGATGTCGGAAGACAAGATTGGGATGACAAAGTATTGGTAGTATTGTGGGATTATAGGACAACATATTAAAGGCTGAATAAAGCCACACCATTTTATTTGGTGTTTTGCGCGAAAATTGTTTTTCCAATTGAATTCATGTTGACTTCTTTGCAAATAGCACATGCAGGAGGGTTAGCCGATGAACAAGCGTTGTAAGAAAGGATTGATGAGTTAATGAAGTTGGATGAGAGATGATCACTTGCCAGGTAGAGCCAAACAATAGAAAAAGCAAAGCAAAAGGCTTGGCATGATCACCACATTAGAAACAAGAAGTTTGAGGTTGGGCAGATGGTTTTACTATATGATTCTAAGTTTTGCACCACCCCAGGAAGTTGAAAGTCCATTGGTTGCGTCCTTACACAATATCATACATCCTTGATTTGGGTGCCTACCGATTCTAAGCTGGATGGGATGAAGTTTCTTGGACACTTCAATGGGAGAAGGTGAAGCCCTACTATAAATAAGTATTCTTGGTCTTTGTAAATAAGGCAATTTTGCCGCTTAGTTTAGAAATTTCCTTTAAGCATTTCCCTTTCTTGTGTTTCCCTTTCGCATTGTTGTTTTGTTTTACACCTTGGGTGTTGGTAGCCTTATTGTGACTTGGAGAATTTGTGAGTGCGTAGAGGATCGCACATCGTTTTAAGTGTGGGTTGGAGAAATGTGAAGGAGAACATGGTTAGAGTACCAAGAAAGTTGTGTCAAAAAGCCATGTTGAATGGCCCATTAAAAGAGATGTGTGGGGAGAAAAGATGGAAGAAGGATGGTTGGTGCCGGGAGAAAGCTACTTTAGATCCCACGTACAAGGAGGAGAAAGTGCATTAAGAAACACAAGGTAGGTGAGAGAAAAAATCAAGACAGAAGTTCCTTCGACATTGGTTACGCATGTGCAAGAGTCTCCTGTCATGTTGGATTGGTTGCGCGCTAGAAGGTTGGAGGGGTTTTCACGCAGGTTGGGTGTGTGAGTGAAAGTGCTGAAGACGAGATTTTTTGAAAAAGCCACATTAAATGGAAAAAGTATGGTGATAGGTGAAGTAGCATTTAATGTTCAAAAAGAGAAAAGCTATAAGTAAAGGGTCGAGGCATTTTCATTTTCACTTTGTGAAATAGAGAAAGAAGCGAGTTTTACAAACTAGGGTTTCCAGATTCGATCGTGTGAAGAAATATCTGTGAGATTGAAGTGTGAGTAGCTAGTTTGATTTTTTCAAGCCAAAAGGAAGGGGTTACATGGGTGTGAAAATAAGGTGTGAGGAGGCACCGTCTTGTGGAAGTTTTATCTTAGTCAGGGCTCGATAAACTAGGGCACGGGTTCAAGACGTTTTTTATCACAGGTTTTAGATCGAAGGCTATAAGAAGTGGAAGAATAGAGAAATAAGGAGGGAGTGAAGTGATAGGAGGACCTCGACAATGGCACCCAAGAAAGGAAACGGCAAGGGTAAGGCCAAGCAAAAAAACTCCGACATGAGTAATACGAATGAAGAATGGTATGTGGAGATACAATACCCGATGGGAGTAATGACGGGTAAGGAGTGGGAGTCCCACCCGAGGAACGTTCTCGTGAGTGATTATAACCAATGAATGAACACGATCAAGAAAGAAATGGCACTTTGAGTTAGTGCGCCCCATGAAAAAACAGACACTGAGAGGGCTTGCTCATCTACAATGATGATGTCAAGGTAAAATTGGAGAAGGCAGGATTGTTGTAACTCTATGAGTTTCCCTATTTTGGAAAACCAGAACACCTATACCAATGGCTAATGTCACGGGTACATGAAGATTACTTCCATTTTATAGGGCACAAGATGTGCATTATTCCCCAACTCATCTCTCGCCATAGGCCTCATATGTGAAAGAAACAACTTGGAGGATGACCTGAGTGACAAGGAAGCAATTCAGGAAACCATCACTGAATATGCCTATAAGAAGGGGTCGAGGTACTATGAAATCTCTGACATCAAGGACCCAGTGATGAAGATGGCCGCACATATGGTAACAAAGCTGAATGGCCAAGAGAGATGGACCCAGGTCAATAAACCCTAGTTACATGTCTGCAGGAAGATTACAGAGGGCACCATATATAACTTCTCTGTATAGATTATGGAGGAGGTTATCGGGCCATTGCGTGAAGGAGGGGGAAAAAATCCTCTTCGGAAGCATCATCCTAACCATCATATTTTCAGAGATTGGAGTGCCTAACGCACTAGACAAATTTATATGGGAGTACCTTGCCAAGGATCCTTTGCCCGCGAAGATATTTGAGAAGTATGCATGTGACACAATGAAAACACCCCACAAGGTGCGACTGGAGAAGTGGTATACGTGCTTGAGGAACACGTTCAGGGAAGAGTGGAGGATCCCTGAACAAATTCCAACATCCACTAAGGGGGAAGCCAAATTCGTAGTATATCAACATTTCTACCTGGGCAAGTTTAGGCTGGTAGATGAATCATGGAGCCCTTGGTGCAAGCTTCCCTTCACTTTCACATCTCAATACTTCCAAGTGGGAGTAAACAGATTTAAGGAATCCAAGAAGATGAAGCTAGAACTAGGTAGTCTGGACCGGAAGCACAGAGAGATGTAGAAAAGGTTGAACTACCCCACGACAAGCACGCATACATGGAAAGGTACATGTCACATGAGGTCTAGATGATAAGGTGATAACGCTACCCATTGTAGGAGGATCCACGACGTGTGTATACCTTCGTATAAGACCAAAGTTTGAGAAGGGCATGTACCTGGAGAATGATGTCTCCATACCTGATGATCCCATGGGTAGGAAGAAGCCCACACCCAAGAAGAGGGGAAGAGAAGATGAAGAAGCACCAAGAGTGCAGACTGCTCAGACAGTGAGCATGCCGACAATGAGTGCCAAGCCCAGTACTTACACGTGGAGAAAGAAGTCCCTGGTGAAGGAGAAGACACCAGAAGTGGAGGCACCTAGGCAACCCCTCACCAAGGAAAAGTCACCTAAGGAAGAGGAAGAGGCCGAATCCCCTATCAAGGAGCCACCTCTCAGGAAAAAGTAGAGGATGGAAGAGGAAGCTGACTCGAGGAGACCGACAGCTTGGAGAAGTACATGGGTGGAAGAGAAGATGAGAGTGAAGAAGATGATAGTAAGGAGGATGAGCCCAAGGAGACCAGAGCCACTTGTCTTCAACATGTACAATTTGGGAGAAGAAAGCAGGGGAGGAGAAACATGAGTTTGTATTCATGCGGCACAAGAGTACCTATGATGAGGAAGGCACCCAGGACATGGGAAAGAGTGAGGAGGTTGGTGTGGAGAAGCAGGAAGCCATAAGCTTCAAAAGGAACAGATCACCGAGGTGGTGGAGAGAGAGGCAAAGAAAATGCTCAAGGCCTTGGTAGACCAAGAGTTGGAGCGCAACGCTGACATAGTGTTGAAGGAAGGAAAAGAGGAAAAAATTGAAAAGGAGCATGACAACATGGGAGGAGGTTCCACTCTAACGATAAGTTTTCCCAAAGGTGCATGTTCGGGTAGGAGGACCCTTGATACAAAACAAAGACAAGTGATGGGCTATGTTAATGACTCAAGGAAGGTACTACGTGCGTAGTTCTAGAGTGCTATACCCATGGAAAGGATTTTAGCCATGGGGTCATTTGAAAAGGAGGGCACGTACCCTAGAACAAAGAATATGCTCTCTTGGGTGTTTGAATCCCACATTGACGAGCTAGACTTTGAAGTCTGCTAAGGAGCGATCATCATAGTACTAGAGTCTAAGGGAGCCAATCCCTTGGTAAATTCCCATGAACTCTCGGATGAATAGGTCTGTAACACGCTAAAAAAGGTAACGATCGAGACAGAGGCTAGGCTCTTCATGCACAATGACAAAATAAGAGTGCTAGGAGAAAAGCTCATGAAGAAGGAAGAGGAGCTAACGGAGAAGGCCAAGATCTTGAAGCAAGAAGAATTGATTAGCACACAACTGAGGCGTGAGCTAAAGGATGAAAAGATAAATGTGCAAGAAGTTTACAAGAAGGTGGAGTCTATCAAGAGTACCATCATTTTAAAGCACCTAGACCTAGCACCACCTGAGTAGAAGTATGCATCCATTTTGGAATGCTTAGAAGATCTAACATGCATCCTCTCCATGGAGAGAAGACCTTTGGCCCTGGAGTCTATAGAGGAAGTGGCTGCACACTTAAAGGAAGAGGAAAGGTTGAGGGTGGTAGCTCTCGTTCTTTGAGTAGAACAAGGCACTCGTAGAGGTTAAAACCACTCGCCCAATCTGATGAGGCCACATATAATACTTGCGCAGACAGGGATAAGGTAACAAGCACCTTGGTCATCACACTCGAAGTAGAGCTGAAGGATTTCTAAGAAAAGAACAAAGGAAACAGGAGGAGAGGGACAAGGTTCTTTCCGAAGTAAAGCAAATATGTGGAAATTAAAACATTAAGTGGTTTAATCAAGGCCCAACTGAAAGAACTATACCCTCAGATTACCAAGAGGATGGACATTGTCAAAGACCTGGGAAAGGAAATGGAGAAGATCGTTGACACTTTGGGCACCCAGGGTATTGGCCTAAGTTTTGACGAGGTGAGCATCTTGATCGGTGACCTCTGTTAGAAGGCACAGAGTGAGGTCGACATATGGAACAAGTTGGAGGTAGACTTATGGAAGGATTTTCCTAGCTTGCTGAGTTGATGCCCCCATTCTTCCTTCTTCCCCAATTCTTTCATTCCTTTATTATTTTACAAAATGTAAGACTACACCTTGGTTCCTTAAGTCAACATTCATCTTAGTTAAGTGGAGTGTTTCTAAGGAAGGAGAACAGGCGTAGTGTGGAGTGATGTTGGACCCCTGAATATTAACAAAGTATGAAGGCGCGCAAGATCCTAGTTATGGAATGGCGCGCATGAAAAAGCGCGCAAGAGAAGAGTATAAGGGATCCCGTAGTACGCATGACGCATGAAGGGATCGAAACTTAGTCATTTTGGACATCTGGAGTAGAACACATGAAAAGCATGACCTAGTTACGTGTGGATAAGATGTCACCGACGACAAAGTTGGCCCAGAAGGAGCATGCCTATGATAGAATCTTCTAGAAGAACATCATGGAATAAAGTGGAAAGCTTAGACTTAGAGAACATGCTCACATGGAGGACAACATTCGGACACTTGGCACCAGATCTGAGGGTGCTGGAAGGCGAGTTAGCAGCCTAGGAAAGCTATAAATACAAGCACCTGCAGACATAGAAACAAATCCATAGAGAGTGAGCGGAGCTCTGTAGAAATGCTGCAAGGACTCTGTCAAGTGGATAGTTGTATTCAGGAGAAGATGCATTAGGCTTGGGGGTTATAAATTTTCTTTTGGGTAGCTCGCTTACTTTAAGTCCAAAGGTCAATGCATGCATCATGGTCTACTTCTTTGCGACCCTCTATAATAGTTCCATGGATGTAATAAGGTTTCCTGTTATAATATATACATGAATATCAATGATTCTGATGCATATTTCTCTCTTATGAGTTCTCTTTCCTTTCATGCCAAGTATTGATGCTTGTATATTTCTTTCTATCATACTACATGTTATGGATTCTATTAAGTACTTGGTCTAAAATGACTGCAAGGATCTAGAGGCCGTTCTGAGCCCTATGGTTCTTGTATGTCATTATTTCCCTTTTGAAATCTCTTACACAAATCATAGATGATGTTTCCCACTAAACTCACATAAAAGAGAGACTCGGTACCCACGCATGTCTCAGGTGAGTGCTCAGCTTTCGCTGGGTGATAGGCCGAAACGTATGAGGTTCCTTTCTTTTGTGATAGGAGTAAAAATGACTACATTGGCCTCTTAGGTTCCTTTATGTTCTCCCTCTTGGCATCAAAGAACCTACTTCCTAGTCGATCTTCGATACTTCACTTTCTTTGGCTCGACACCAATATCCATCTAGGAAGCCATCGCCCGATGCCCTCATCCTCCTGGGCACCCTAGAACTTTTATATCTTCCTCATTCCTTTTGGGTCCTTTTTAGCTATTGGGAATCCTTATATCTTAGGGGTTGGCCTTTTAGTGATGAATTACAAAAAAAGAAAGGAAAACATACAAATACAATGTTATGGGATCAAATTTATGGACCAATCTCTAAGCATTTACCATCACCACCTAAGGTTGTATCCAAAGGCATCTAAAGATCATCATTGCATCCTTCTAACTTCATCCAAGGGAAAACAACTGGTTATTTTACATACACTTCATAGGAGGGGAAGTTAATTTTTCCATGCATACATCTATTTACATATTTTATATCCAAATAATTTCTCACTATCAAGTGAAACATGCACTCGTAGTTCCCATTTAAACAACCACTTGAAACCAAAGAAACAACCTAGGGTTGGCTAGAAAATTATGGGATATATTTTTTTCAAATTGAAGTGTCTACAACTAAGTTGCAAGACAACAATGCTTTTCACTAATAGGTTCCAAAATAAAACTTTCCTACCAAAAAAAGTTTCCTTTATGAAATTCTAACATGTTTATAAGGTTTAAATTTTAGGGTTACATACTTTAGTTAGGTTCATGGAGTAATCTTACCCCATGTCTGCTTCTCTAACAGCTCGAACTTTAACCGGATTTTTCTCATACTTAGTGCTTCCAAAATTTCCCTAAACCATTCTCAATGGATAGGAAATTTTCTCACCTTTCTGGTTATATAAAGAAGCCCTCCTAACTCCTTACAAAACTCAAGTTATGAGTGGGCGGAGTTTGGGGACCAAATTTTCCCAAGGGGGACACGTGTTAAGAGCGGGGGAGTGCACCTTAGGCAGTGTTGGCGGGTCGCAGGGTGGCATTGAGAAATTTTCCCATCGTATGGCTCAAAGTAAAAATGTGCTCCGCAGCCCCGCGGGTCCCCATGGGACACATGTCAGGTCTAGGCGCAAGGCAACAAAAAGGGGAAAGAAAAGGATGGGGCGGCAGATCGTTTTAGTGCTTAGCGCCCCAAAAGGGAAAAAAAAAGAAAGAAAGGACGTATGGGTCCACGCGCCCACTGAAGAAGGGAACTTGATGGATAAGGTGGAGTTGTGGGCTGTGGAAGGATTTTGTGAATTTTTCCCAAAGGCGTAAAAATGACACTTCTCCCGAAACCATGCTGCCAGCCCAAGGTGCCACGTGGCACGCTTTCATTGGCCGTGGGCCGACTGGGTCAACATGGAAATTTTTCAAAAAAAAAAATTAAAAGCTAAGGGGTTTTAAAGAACCCACGCCTCCACCATAGACACAAGGGGACACGTGGCACCCTTTGATTAGCTACGGGCCGGCAGAGGGAAAAGTGAAAATTTTCCAAATTTTTTCAAAAGGTCTAAGGGGTAAAATTTATCCGTGCCTCCGCCTCAGCCCCTGGAGGACACGTGGCAACCTCTCGATTGGCTATCGGCCGGTGAGAGGAAAATTCAAAATTTTCCCAAGGTCCAAAATTTTGAAATTTTTCCTAAGGCCGAAATGACGGAAATTTTTGGCTTGCGGGCCCACCAGGAAAATTTTCCCAAATTTTCCCGCCCAAGCTCAAAAATTTCAAAGTGCCATAACTTGAGCTAGAAATCTCAATTTTTAGAAAACGAGGAATTTTCAGAAATCTCTTGATGTCCTCTTTGCACAAGGAACATCAAATTTTCTTTTAGATGAAGTTTTAAGGGTCAATTTTATAAAAATGATGTGCATGCCTTTATTTGGCAAACTGGCAATTTCTAACTTATAATTTTGATAAAATTTGAACTCCTCCTTCACTCAACATGTCAAAAAGACATGGAGGACCAGTCTAGGGAGGGTTTAGACTGTTTAGGGAAGTAAAATTATCCAATCTGTTCAAGGTTGCATTTTTCTGGCAATAGACAGAAAAATGACTGTGCAAGCTCTGAATTGAAATTCCTTAAGTTTTGGAGATTCATTCTTGACTGTTATAGTGAATTTGAGTTTCTTAGGTAGTACTAAGTCTATTTTTCAACGTTTCATAACTTATTGTTTAGTGTAATAATGAACTATTCATTTTTATTAAAATGTGAGTTTCGGGATGAAGTATATTACAGTGAACTATTTCTTTAAATTGGAATCTCCATTTTATCATTTAAATGTGCATATGATTCGTAACTTAGTCAAAAACATTGCTTATTAAATCCTCCATCCAATTCTAAATGAAACTACATTTCTGATTTCAATTATAATATACAATTTGCAAGGAAAATAACATTGGCTTTCATTCCATATGCATTCTTCTTTCAAAATTCCAAACAAATGTTTCTCATTGCAAGTAAAACTTAGACTTCCAATGGAGAAGATAGCATATGAACAAGGAAAAATAGAAAGGGATACAATCCTTCATTGATCATCAATACAATTTTTCTACTTTCCTTTCTATTTAAATTTCGAACTATAGTACATACAATAACAACACTGCTTTCCTTATTCCTTTTCAAAATAGAGATATCATTCTTGGACAACAAAAATTCCGAGATACAATCCAATTTTGAAACTACTTCAATATTTTATTCATATTTTAATAACAATTTTACAACTTATCACTCTTCCAATTTGATTACAAAATACAAAATACAATGCTTATAATATCCTTTACATTTCCTTTCCAAAAACAGAGAACAAGTATAATTCTTCTTTACATTTCTCAATTCAAATTCAACTTCCATCTACAATGCAATAACTTCACATTACAATTACTATACATCTCATCCACTCAAGGTGGGAAAGGTTACATTGACTTTGCTCAAAAGAAAGGGACTGTCAAACTGTAAATTTCTTCTTTCTCCAAATAGCAGCATGCAAGTTTCTTCTTCTTTGCAACTTTGATCACAACAAGGAAGGGGGAAAGGCAACGCTCTCCACCCAACCAAGACATCCAATGAGAAAGGAGAAGTCATCCTTCCCCATTGGCCCTTGAGCCCCAACCATATTGAAATGGAGCATGAATATCAACACATGGCAACAAAGGCTTCTATCACATACAAACAACATTCACATTGCATACAATCAATAAAATGCATAGTTCAAAACAAGACAACAGTTCCCAACTACATTTGAAACAATTCATACAACACATAGGCTTGATCAAGCAAGCCAACAAGAGCAAGGACTATGGGGAACTCCTTATGCCTCCTAATTTGGAATTGGGCCCCATAAACCTTATATCTCCCAACCCCTCCTTATTCCCCCAAGTTTATCCCTTATCTCCCCCAAGAGTAAGAAATGCACGCGGTTTCTTTTCTAAGGTGGATCCCAAACCAAAACTCCTCCTCAATAAAACAATGTCATTGGCAATCCCTTATGCCCCCATATGAAATCCCCATAACCTTCTCCTACACCATGCCATAAGCATTCTACCCAGCTTAGCCAAGAATGCAAACACAAACACCATTTAAACATGCATGCAAGAGAAGGAAAAACAATTAAAACATAGCTCAAGATCCTACCTCTCCATACTGGAGTTTGTTCCAAGCTCACAAGCTTTCCACAATGTCAAAGTGTAGTCCAAAACCAACCAAGTATAAGCATGCAAAAAGACTCCAAGCTCTTCCTCAAACAAGCTCCAAAAGAAACAACACCAAAAATACACCCCCAAGAGGAAAATAACAAAGTTTCAACAACCATAAACAAGCAAGGAGTTTCACTTTTATAGGAGAGGGAAGAGAAGAGGATGATGTGGATCCATGTGGGATGCCACATCATTATTCCTCAACCCCAAGAGGAAAGTCAACATCCTTCACCAAATCACAATAAATAAAATGACAAAAATGACTTACACACTCCAAAAATGCCCATACTCCAAAAGGACCAAATTTAAAACATGTAAGGGAAGTGCAATTAAAACTTACATATTGTCACTTCAAAATGCATTATAAATGCCTACATTTAACCTCTAAACCATAGGCATGGTTGGTGGATCATTTTAAGAGGTGTGGGACAAGTTTAACTTGTCCCACAAGCCTCCAAATTTGGCCTCCAAGGTCAAATTCGAATTCCATAAAAGATGGAGTGCTAGACCTTCCAAAATCTACCTTACATACTCTTACATGTTTCTTACACATCCTTACAACATTAACTTACACACTCTTCCAACATTAATATCTAAAGACAACAACCTTATTAATTACATTCCACATCCCAATTTAATTTAAATAAAATTTAACTATATGACTATCACATTAATCTATCACATTTAAATTAATTAAAAGAAGGAACACATTACAAATAAAATACATATCCCATGGTAACATATAATGGAAATCTCCCCATGGGAAATCCTAACATAACACAATACACAAACTCATAACACAGTTGCCATGGTGACCTTGTTGAATTCACCTGGAATTTTAATATGGTTAGTCTCTAGTCCCCCAACATTTTTGTGATTTTTAACCTACAAAATACAAATACCTCCTTCGGCCTCATGGCCATATCAGAACATCCAAAATGATATAAACAATATCTCAAAATCATCCAAACACACAGATCACAACAATATCAATAATTCAACATTATCATTTTTAATTAAATAAATCAACTATATCATCATCAAAATCTACCATACCAGATCGACTCAAAATATCTAATGCCATAAGTCCAAATCAACATCTATAATATATCAATGTCAGAACAATATATCATCAACCACATATAGAAAATGTCTCTAGTAACCATCATGCATAATAACCAAATCCAGATCAATAATAATCCATGATCTAACATCTAACCATCATACTAAACAAAACATGATAGTGTCCATAATATGATCGATATCATCAAAATCAGTATCTAAAAGTGTCATGGGAAGTGGGCACTACATGCACAAGAGCCTCCTAGGGAATAATTGCACACACACACACACACAAATACATTGGGTTTGAGATGTAGTGCAATGATCAATCGTAAGATCACTTGTTTGACAGCTGAGGATAGTCGACCCTCATTTTACATATTTCTTTTTAGGATTTGATGTGCTTTTAAGGGTTTTGTAGGTGGTATTCTTTATTGCAGGTTATCAACAACATCAACGATCATAGTGTGACATTATAGTGACAGACACTGAGGGTTTTAGACAAGTTCGTGACCCTGTAAAATCTAGTTTCTAAGAATACACAAACCTTGGAACCCAGAGAGGGATCCTAGCACCCAGGCGCCACAGTACCAGTCTAGGCACCTTGGTCCCTACTTCTCCTGCACTCCTACATTTTTTTGGGCTCAGCCGTGACATCCTACACTTCGTTTTGTCAATCTTTCACCTTTGCACACTTCCGCTGAGATTTTTGTGAAATTATCTAAGTGTTCTAAATATCTATTAAACTTAGGGTTTTACTTACTTTTCTTATTTCTTAGGTCAGATATGTACTTCATTGCTATATTACTATTATATCTACTACTGTATCCTATCTAGGAATTTAACAAAGAAGACTTAAATAGTTTATTTTTGTTAAATCATTTGGTGAACCCATCTCATTTGAACACTCTTAGATCCTCATTTTTATTCTATCATGGGTCGTAAAGTTCCTCAAATTTCTTTGTCTGATTTACTTAAAATGCATCCCAATTTCCAAGTTGTTCTAGCAAAAATCCTTAGACACCATGTATCTTCCTAAAGATACGCTACCACATGAAATAAGTCCTATTTTTGATCATCTATATGAAGACCCTATCCTTCACTATCCTCCATCAAATCAACTCATATTGAGTCAATTCAAGCTTTTCATTATTTATTTTATGAAAAATTTAGGCTATAGAATCCATGATCATATCTCTTAAATCTGAAATCGAACAACTTAAAGAAGCTTCTCAGGATCATGTTTGTTCTCCTTATACATAACATCCTCATTCTATGTCTTATACGTGTGCTCATATTAGTGAGCCTTAAGTCATACCATTACTAGAGCCTCTCACCTTTGATCACAATACTAAGCAACATGACATTCTTAATGAGCTCTTTAGTCATCAATTGACCACTTTACCAACTACTCATCACTATCCTCCTTATGGGCTGATCAAATATTAAGGTCATCCATATTGCCATTATCATCGAATCAATGGACATAATTACTCGATTGCTACACATTAAAATGAAGAATCAAACATCTTGAGTGTCAAGGATTTATCTCATTCACTGCGCAACATTCTGTTGCATACCCATCTACAAATGCTACATCCAAATGGCCCCCTAAATCTACTCTTTCTATATCCAATAAGCATCTTATCACCCTTTCTAATATGCCTTCTTTGGCCAACAAGCACCATCCATTCAACCAATTCCAACTAAGAAATCACCTCTCAAGGTTCGTCTTCCATCACCTCCTCCTACTAAGTTGTCTATAGTATTACCAAGTCAATCTAAGCAACCTCCTCTAAAACTCAGTTCAACCTAGTCTCCACTTAAGTATTCCATAACATTATCAAATAAGACACCACCATGCAAGGTCCCTCCTCAATCCTCACTTCATTTTCTAATCACTTTTGTCAAGAAAACTACTCCTTATATCGATCCCCTTAACATAACCTATTAGATCTCCATCTATTACACATTTGGGGGGCATCATGTTTATTCTTCCCCCCCTTCTAGAATCAATAGGTGTCTATCATTTCTATCATCACATCTCATACTTCCTACTTCACACTTCTAAACATTCATCTTTCACAACTTGATACTCTCCTTGTATCGTCATTACCCTATGATACACTCTTGTGCTAATGTTCACACTTGACTATTGAGGGCATACTATACACATGAACCTCACACACTACACATTTCACATTTACGACATCTTCTTCTTCTTCCACATCATACACATTGTGCGCTTTCTACATCTTCTACTCACACCTACTATTACACATCATACACATATTACACTTTCTACACATTCTACACATCTTGCGCTGCACACTACACATCTTCACACTCGGCACATTCAACATACATATTTTTAGTGTCACATTCTCAAACAACACACTATACACTTTCAATCTACATAATTCTAGCACATTCTTCTTACGTATCACACTATACTATTCTACATTCTATGCTTTCTAATGGAACCTTTCTAGTGCACATCTCACTACTTGACGACACACTCTAGTCTCATGGTTCATACTCGACTGTTGAGGGTCTAAATCTGAATTGAACCTCACCTCAATCACAACATCCTACATCATACACTTCACATTCATGACCAATCCTTCTAGCAGCTTATGTAATATTTCTAGCACACAATGATATGTTATTATATAACCTACACTCTATGCTTCATAATCAATATTTCTATCATATTTTTCTACACCTAAATTAATCAATTCATCTCTCTTTAACTTTCACATCATGCAAAACTACTGTATAATTCATGCTTCGCACTTCACAAGTGATAATTTCTAGCATCTTATTCACACATTCTATGATCTATGCTCTATGTTACATCATCAATCATTCTAGCTTCATGATCAATTCTTCTAATGCCACATTTAATCTTACACATCACATCATTCTACAATTTATGCTCCACACTCCAACGTTTGACTCTTTCTTGCATACAACACATCATTCAAACCATTTCCTGATGACACACTCTTTTCTATGGTTCATTCTTGACTGTTGTAACATCCAATTTTTATCACCTCAAATCTAGGGATTTTTTAACTTTATGCTTCACGATTTAAATACCCATATATTTAAATCCAACATAAATCTTAATGCAATCCATTTTTGATAACTGTCATAAACCATGTGCAACTACATGAGAGTATACAGATCCTACTCAATCCCCCTCAACACTCTTTATGAGCCAATACATCAAATGTATCCTTTGGTTTTTCCTTTATCAAGCATTGATAATTAAGTGATGCTTTCTAAGTGTCTACCTGGTTCCACCACAAAATTCCCATCCAACATCTCATAGCTTAGATCTTGGTGAAATCACGATAGTGTAATCAACAACTTACACTACTTTGTGAAAAGTTTCAGAGACATGTATGCCATGCTCAATTTCGTGATGGCACACTCACCATTAGGAACTTGTCATCTCACCTTAATCACTTATTTAGTTATATGGATTAACATTCCTTGTCTTTCTGTGGTTAAGTTAAGATGTTATTAGGTTCACTGTTAAACTTCTTAAGTAATCATTAACATTCATTCAAAAGACTCTCTTAATAGTACATAACAGCCCATGATAAAGGACTCATGTAGTTGCTACCTCCTCAGATGTCCCATACCACCCGAGGGGGTCTTTATGGTAAGAGCCCTAAATCTGGCTTGTCATCACACATAAGGAAGATAATGTCCTTAAAAGTTTTCATTTATGTATTTCCCAGATTTTACATGTTTTAAGGTTCATTTACAAATCTTAAAGAGTTTATAATGATAAAAATCAATGTATATTGTATTTAAGTATTACATACATTATCCTATTCTTCCCACTTTGTAATAACAACTATTCCAACTAGGTAGTATTCAAGTAATGAAAACTCCCATAAAAGTCCCATACCAGTTATGAAAATTGTGATTGCAAGAATCCTAAACTAGTAATTTTCATCTCCAAGTGACTCATCACAAATCATTTCCAACGTACAAACTTGGCATTCAATTATTTCTATGGATCAATTTACTGATTCAAGCTAAAATGTTCATTATTCAATCTTCTCGAGCTGGGGCCAGATCTTGGAACATGAGAATTATAATAGCTACTAAATTCCTACCTCAAACCCATGGTTTTATTTCACAAATACCCCAATAGGCTGAATGTAGTTCTTAGTTGTACTTCACATTCCTTTTTACTGCCTAGAGGAAGATTTAAACTTAGCTTACTATATGAATTCTACAATTCTTATTTTGTCCAATTACACTAGCAAGTATTGTTCCAAGTATTTCATTTAATGATTCTAATATCCAAATGAGTAAATATAATTCATAATGCCCATAGCTCATGTATGTTAAATTACAAAATTATCATATGTTATTCCATAAGTTTGATATTATCGAATAACATTCCAAAATACTCAATCCCAGGTCCCAATGTAATACCTCAAAACAAAGGAGTGACCATTTCCACAAAGATGGTCTAATGAAGGTACACAAATTTTCTTTTTATTTTGATGAAAAGAGAGACCTTATAATTAGAAAGCACATGAGCTCATCATGCATCCAAGACACATTTCCTCATGTAAAAGTAAAGTATTAAGTATAGAGTAGTACTTAATTGGATTGATTCCATTCATTAACATGCCTTACTTCATATAGTTTAATTATAGGTATCTACAAGCACACATACTTCATTCAATGTATAATATGTATTTAGTTTCAAATTCACTATAGAACACTTATAATTCACTATTAGCAACACTTAGAATAGAGGTTATATTATATTTCATCACTTAATAATAACAAACTTATTCCTTATGAGTTCTCAATATATGTAAACATTCGAGTTCAAGAACCCTTTTAACAAAATTCCCAACGAATAACAATAATTAACAAATAAATAACACTTCTCATTTATTTATTTTCAATTTTGGGGCTGATATAACAAAATTTTCCACCTTTTTAATCCGTAAACAATACATCATTTCCTTTGATCATAATTTCACTATGTTATCAATGCATCTTTATAATTCAGTTAGAACAAATAAATACTTTCATCTTCATTTTCCTTTTGAACTTAAATAACTCCTTCATAAAATATGTGTTGATGGCGAATCACAGCACCCCTGAATGTTTGCAACTTGATGGCTTGAGACTCTCAGTGTGATTGCATAACATGGAGCTTTTCCCAAGTGTGGGACCTTATGAATCGGGAAAGCTCTCTGGATGAAGGCCGATTCTTGTTCCTCTATTTAAATGCGAGACATAAAAATGTAGAGGGTTTACTCAAAAACCTAATCTAACTTTCCAAGGAGACAGGGGTAAGAAAATACATAAAAATAAACCTAAACTAACAAAGGTGATGCACCGAGGAATGAAGAAATGTCTATCTTGCCAATAAACACAAACCATTAAAATATAATGCAAGATCATGCACAAATAACTAGATTTGCAATGAAAGATCAAGAGGATGCAAATGAACACAGAGAGGGTTGAGAATCATCCACAGACATGCATTATTTTCTCCAAATATTGATACAATACACTACAAAATGCTAAGAGGCAAAGTTGCATTACAGTTTTAGATGGGAGGTTTGAACTCCACAAATTCACCTGCCAAAGAGAATAAGGGAGGGGCAAAACAAGAATGTCCAACATTTAGAAAGAAGCCCCTCCTTACAATTTATAGGAAGGATGAGAGAGAAAAGAGAGAGAAATTGCAAAACTAACCCAACCACCTCCAGGTTGCATTTAATTCATCTCATTATGGCGGTAGGTGAGAACCTTAGCAAACCCAAAAATGGTGAATTGTATTTTGCATTTTTGAAGAACTTTTTCTCACCCAATTAAAGATATCTAGTCGTAGTTGGATAGAGGACCTTGTAATCTTTCCAAAATTCCAACCTTGCGTGAATCCGAGCTCCCTGTGAAAATTTATGGCCATTTGAATATCTGGGTCAGGGTTTGCTTTCTGTCGGGGTGTCAATGCTCAAAATGTTGTGCCTCTTGAAGATGCACCTTGGCGCATCCATCCCTATGTCAACATACTCTTACGTGTGCCATAGGCGCTGAAAATGTGGTGTTGACACCTTGTGTTGTGTGCCCCAAGCCTGCGCCTTGGGTGTGAATTTTCGCATGTCGACACTTGTGCTGTGCGCCCCTAGCCTATGCCTTGGGCGCGAATTTTCACATGTCGACACTTTTTTATGTATATTTACCTGGGGAGATATATACAACAATTTGGTGACTCAACGGGGTTGCCTGCTTGCTAGGTAGAAGATCAGTGGCCTTTTAGCAATCCATTGGGCATGGAGTCATAAGCAATAACCTGAAACCAACTTGATCTCTGATCCCGAGCCTGATACCGCAACTCCTTCTCCAAGAGCACACTGAACTATAGAAATTCAACCTGAGAGCAACAAAACCTGTGCCAAAGCACTTAGGGAAATTGAAACCTAACTACAACAAGACAATGTGCATATGCACTTAGAGGAATTGAAATCTAGGCTAATATTTACAAGGGTAAACCTTTTCCTTTTAGTAGCAATGTTTAAGATAGATTCCGTTAACCGAAATCGGGAGTTCTTCTCCATCCAATATAAAAAATTGGAAGGCATTACTAATTTTACATCCCGCGACCATGTAGGGGCCACTTCAAATGGCATCAAACTTGGAATGCCTTCCTGGTTTTGCCCGATCTGCATCCCATTTCAGAACTAGATCCCCTTCTTGGAAGGTCCTTTCTCTTGCTTTCTTATCAAACCATATTTTTACTAAGGCCTGATCCTTTTCAATTGTCTGAATTGCATGCTCTCTGATTTCTTCCAATTCTATCAACTCTGCATATTTTGCCTCCATTGGTTTGAACTCAGACAACTCCAACTGCTTCATGAGCTCCAATGCTGGGAATTCTAATGATATAGGCAATACTGCCTCTTTCCCATAGACCAACTTGTAAGGAGAACTACCTGTAGACCTCTTTGGTGTTATCCTATCAGCCCATAATGCTGATTTTAGCTTGGTATGCCATGTTCTTTGGTTTTCATCTAGAGTCCCGATGATCCTTAGCTAATTCTTGTTGGTGGACTCTGCTATCCATTACCCCGGGTAATAATTTGAAGAGGTGCTCAAATAGATTCCATTCTTGACAACCCATTCTGTAATCTTAGAACCTATGAATTCCAATGCATTGTCTGATATGATAGTGGCCGGCACACCGAACTTGGTCACTATTCCTTCATAAAAGTCTAGTATGTTAGACTCATTTGCCTCTTTGAGCGCTACTACTTCGGTCCACTTGGTGAAATAGTCCGTTGCCGTGAGAATCCACTTGTGGCCTTGGCTTGAGTTTGGGTTAATGACCCCGATGAAGTCCAATCCCCATTGCATAAATGGTTGGTCAACCAAAATTGGGTGCAATGGAAGCACTACTAGTCTTTCTTTTCCCGTGAAGAGTGCACATTTCTTGCACTTTCTTATCCATGTATAGCGATCGTTGAACACTTTGTTGGCCATAATAATACCACCTTCATTATCTTGAGAGTTATTTACTTGTGGGGTGAAATTTCCTCCGGAATCTCCATCGTGAAAATATCGTAACACCCTCTCAATTTGATCTATCCTAATGCACCTCAATAGAACTCCATTGATGTCTTTTTAAACAAAACACCATAAACAAGCACATATGGAATGGCTTGTAATCTGATGTATCTCCTCTTTGCTTTTCTCATTTCTGGAGGGCATAGCCATGCCTGTAGGAAGTGTATCATATTTTGAGTCCAACAAGGAGTGGGAACATCATCATTTTCCTGTTCTTGACCATCATGTAACACCAAGACAATCTCTTTTTCATCACTTGCTTCAACTTGCCGACTCAAAGCTAACTGTTCACATAGTCCTTTTCCATGTACTAGTTTTGTGACCTTAATCTTGATGTCATATTCCATGACACAGTTATCCATCCTACACGTTTCTCGTTCGAGATCCTTGTTTAGAAGGAAGTCCTTAACTCTTGCATGAGAGACCAACAATTGGATCTTGTTGTTTGAGACTAGGTGCTTGAATTTCTTTAAGCTCCTGATCAATGCAAGGACATGATTTTCAAGGAAAGAGTACCTATTTTCATATTCCTCCAAGCCTTGACTAAAGAAAGCAACTGTTTGTCTGATCCTTCTTTGTTTTGTTGTACTGACTGCAGAAATTATGTCTCCACCACCGAAGGCATATAATATGAAGTCCTTGGAGAGGTCTAGATTGACGAGAGTCAGAGCTTGAGATATAGCCTCTTTTATTTCCTCACAACTTGCCTTGCCTTCAGATGTCCACTTAAATTCCATGCTCTACTTCAACATCAACGTTCTTGGCTTTACGAGGGTTGCAAAGTTTGGAACAAACTTGTAGATGAAATTGATCCTTCCTAAGAAGCTTTGAAGAGCCTTCTTGTGACTTGGTAATGGAAATGCTCGAATTGCTTCAACTCTTTCTGGGTCAATTGTCAACCCCTCCTTTGAAACAATATGGCCTAGAAGTTTTCCTTCGTGAGCCAAGAATATGCATTTTTTGGGATTCAATGATACTCCAAATCTTCTACACCTCTGAAATACCTACCTCAAATGAAAGAGGTGATCCACTGCATTTTTTGAGAATACAGTGATGTCGTCAAGATATATCAAAACTATTTTATTGATCAATCCCTTGAATGCCATATCCATTGCCCTTTGGAAAGTGGCTCTAGCATTTGATAGCCCAAATGGCATCTTCTTGTAGGCATAGGTTCCCCATTTGGTGGTGAAATCCATCTTGAACTGGTCATCTTCTTTCACCATTACCTGATTATACCCTAAGTAGCCATCTAGGAGAGAGAATCTCTCCAAACCAGATACCACTTGTAATATTTGTTCCATTGATGGAAGTGGGTAATGGTCTTTGAAAGATGCCCTATTGAGGTCTCGAAAGTTCACACACAACCTGATTTCTCCGCTCTTCTTCCTGACTGGAACCAAGTTTGCAACCCAGCTTGAGTGTTTGATCAGGAATATAATGCTTACCTCTATTAGCTTGTTTAACTCTTTCTTCATTAGAGGCTTAATGTGAGGGGTGACTAGTCTCTGCTTCTACGATGGGCTTAGCATCTGGATCCAATTCTATGATATGTTGTGCCAACTTCAGATTGAATCCTCTCAAGTCTTCATAGCTCCAAGCGAAGACATCTAGAAATTCTTGGCAAAGTCAGTATGAAATCTGATTTCTCCCGCTCAAAGGGCCACTTTACCAATTTGAAGTGTTTTTCCTTCCCAACCTAATTGGCTCTAAATCTTCTCTCCTAACTCAGTATGTTAGCCTTTTCCTTACGGAATTGGTCATTAGGGTTGAAGATAGACTCCAATGTTACTAAACCATTAGGAATCTTGTTTTTCCGTAGCACTACTTTATCCTGTCATTTGTTGCTCTAGTCTCATCATGATTCCTACCCGATAATTCAGCCTCTTTTTGTAAAAAAATGACGATATGTTGATCATTCTCAAACACTTGCCACTTGTGTTATTATCTAGAACTATCGGCCTCACAATCACATGCATATGTGATTATGTTTTTCCCTTCTCGATGTTTTCAACCACATTAAACGTTGCTCAAACTGCTGCGAGCCTATCTGCGGCTTCATTTTTCTTCTTGGGTATGGACATGATGTTGAAAGCTTTGAAATCCTCAATGAGGTCCCATACCCTGTTCTTGTAGTTCCTCAGTAGGTCATTCTTTGTAGCATGTTGTCCCCTGACTTGGTTGATGATTAGCTCGCTATCTCCAAACACCTGCATGTTCTTTATGCTCTTTTTCTTGGCCCAATGAAGTCCATGAATCAATGCCTCATATTCAGTTGTGTTGTTTGAACAGGAAAATTGGAAACAGAAAGATGAATAATATTTGATGCCTTGAGGTGAAACAAGCATAACTCCTCCTCCTGCACCCTGCCTACTCCTTGATCCATCGAAAAATAATTGCCATACCTCATTGTCATCCTTGTGGTCTGGTTTGGTGATGCTAGGAATAGGCTAGTTTTCTTGATGTATGCAATAGACTCCTAGCTTAGATTCTTCTACTTCTTGGTAGGGATCAAAAGCATGTACCTTGCTCACCCATTCATCAAGAGTCAAATGCAGGATGCTTCTAACTTTGGTGTCACCATATGTGCTTGGATAATCTTCTTGATCAAATGATGAATAGTTGGCACTGATTTGGCTTGGAGTATGAGGCTCAATGTGAAAGTTTGCAATTGGTTCAGATCTGATTGTGACCTTAGTACCATATCTCATTTTTAACAACATGTGTGACCAAATCAGAGATAAGTAGCCTCCAATTCTAGTCATGAAATCCTTGATAAGCATAGGGCAAAGAGTGGTGGCAAATCTATCACTGACACATCTTACAAAATGGTAATGTTGGGGCATGCATGCAAGGTAAGATTCAAACCTTTAATCACTCCCACCATTGCTACTACTGTCCCATCCAATTGCACTACCCCCTTTGATATAACTTCATATTGGAGACCCAACTGATCAGCTATTTGCTTGGGAATGACAGAACTACTTGCCCCAGAATCAATCATGTAATTGTGTACTAGTTTATCCCCAATGATTAATGAAACAAAGAATGGAGGGGGCTTAAAAACTTTACCTTGTTGTCCTCCATGATTCCCTTCAGGCTGAGCAACATTTTTGAGGACATTCTCTTGCATATGGACCTATTGGTTTGAAGTTGACCAATTCTTCATGGCAGCTTGTAGAAGATATCTTTGGCCTAGGATGGATAAAGATTCCCACATTGATATATTCACATTTGTCTTCTTCATTTGATCAATGATGCTAAATGGGGATGAAATATATCTATGTTGTATTTTAGCTTGCACATTCCTTTCTTGCACATGGGTAGAAGCAACTGGCATTTGAGTTGGTTTTGAAGGTGGTTTGGGCTGTCCTTGCGTGTTTGGAATTGTATTTTGCTTACCAACACCTTGTGGAGTGATGGAAGGTTGTAGATCACTTGGAGCCAATGACTTCCCTTCACTAATATTCCTCTTCTTTGATCTTGTGTTAGCTACTACACTCTAAGAAATTGTTTGATTCATGCCACAAAAATCCTCAGCTTGCCAATTCACAAGTGCGGTATCATTTGGAGTTGTGTTTTGCTGAGATGTCCCTTGTTGCTGATTTGTTTCTTGACTCACTTCACCCTCTACGCCAGTAGTTGTCACCATCAAGGCTTGGTTCAAAGCACCATTGAAGCACATAGATTGGTTGTGAGGTTCATTGCATGGGAAACACCAATCATAATCTTGAGCTATGTTGTTTTTCATTGGCACTAATGCTTTAGAAGCATATGCAACATTGGGGTTATAGGCTGAAATGATCTATTGGTGGGAGGCCCTACTTGGCTTTGATTTTCAGCTAGATGGGGTGGCCTATTCGGCTGGTATGGTTCCTATTAGGTTGAGCTTGAGGCTGATAAGAAGGTCTAAAGCTTTGGGCTTGCTTGCCTCTTGAGTGTAACCAGCTCATTTCCCAAATTTTGCAATTATTTCATGACCTCCTGGAGTTCATTTGAAGCACTAGAGGATGAAGTAGAAGTTTCATTTGAACTTTTATTTCTTGGAGTGGGAATAGGAGCCAGAGTGGGTGCTTGACTAGTGCTTGGATTTTCTAAGTTTGGATACAAGGGCATGGGAGGCCTAGGAGCCAACTTACCAGCTTGAATAAGACAATTTTCAGCCCTAATGGCAATGCTATAAGCAGCAGGTAAGGTTGTGCCTCCCATAGATTGAATTAACATAGAAATATCAGAATTCAAAGCCTTAAGATAATATAGAAAATCACCTTCAATTTGTGTTGGCACGACGGCCACCGGAATCGGATATCCCAAGACCTTTGAAATCTAAAGTTGAAGTCAGTCAGCTACTCATGGGGAGCTCTCTTGATAGTCGTCAATTGTTCAAGTAGAGACAAATTATCTCCCTTTTCTCCAAACTGCTCATGGAGAACTATGCATAACTGATTCCAATTCTAGATAGAAACAACTCCAAGGCTCCTAAACCATTGCAATGCCTTCCCTTTGAATGAAGATGCCAACAATTTGATAGTAACATCCATTTCATTTATCTCATGGATTGCAAAAATGTTAGCAATGTCTTTGACATGATCACCAGGAGTGGTATGATTTTCTCTAGTAAAAAATGGAATGTTCTTCAATGCTGCAATTAGAACTGGATTGTATGCATTGAGGGCAAGTGGGCTACTGCCAGTGAAGTTGACAAAAGGGTTTTGTTGCACCATTCTGATTGGCCTGAGAACACTTGTTGATTGGATGAAAGGTCTTCTAGGTGGATGGGTTGATAAAGTCCTGTTAGGTGGAGATGGAGATCTTTGTGGTCTTCTTCCTCTCCTTCCTCTACCTGGTGATAGCTACAAGTAGACAAATGACCCTTCTTCTCAAGTATCAGACCTGGTTCGAATTATTCTCATGTACCTGGGAAACTTGTGCTACTATACCACTGACTTCTATCCCTTCGGAGTTGCCAGATGTGTTGGGGAATGAACCTTAAAAGGCTGGATTTTGCCAAGTTACACACGAAACCTGACAATATTAAAAATAGAATTTAAAACTTTGAAGGACCTGAAAGATACAGTTCTTCAACTTGGTTTTCAGGTCTTGTTATGTAGCTACTAATCCCCTTTTGAATATTATCCCCCGATCTATCAATTGGTGAAATTTTGACTTGTTTTGAGCAAGTTAAGCCTTTGAAAATTGATTTTAGAGTTCAGCCTGAAAGTGAAAAATCTGAAATTGGAGAACTTGTAATTTTTAAGTCCAAATTTCTTGAAAATTCCTTCAAATCTTGTGGAATGACCTCTTGGTCCCACCGAGCATGCCAAAACTATTGATGGTGAATCACAACACCCTTGAATGTCTGCAACTCGATGGGTTAATACTCTCAGTGTGATTGCATAACATGGAGCTTTTCCCAAGTGTGGGATCTTGTGAATCGGGAAAGCTCTCCTGGATGAAGGCTGGTTCCTATTCCTCTGTTCAAATGCACACATAAAAATGCAGAGGGTTTAATCAAAAACCTAATCTAACTTGCCAAGGAGACAGGGTAAGAAAATGCATAAAAATAAACCTAAACTAACAAAGGTGATGCACCGAGGAATGAAGAAACATCTGTCTTGCCAATAAACACAAACCATTAAAATGTAATGCAAGATCATTCACAAATAACCAGATTTGTAGTGAAAGATCAAGAGGATGAAAATGAACATAGAGAGGGTTAAGAATCATCCATATACATGCATTATTTGCTCCAAATATTGATACAATACACTACAAAATGCCAAGAGGCAAAGTTGCATTACAGTTTTAGATGGGTGGTTTGAACTCCACAAATTCACCTGCTAAAGAGAAGAAGGGAGGGGTAAAACAAGAATGTCCAAACTTTAGAAAGAAGCCCCTCCTTATAATTTATAGGAAGAATGAGAGAAAAAAGAGAGAGAAATTCCAAAACTAACCCAACCACCTCCGGTTGCATTTAATTCATGTCATTATGGCGGTAGGTGAGAACCTAAGCAAACCCAAAAAATGGTGAATTGTATTTTACATTTTTGAAGAACTTGTTCTCACCCAATTAAAGATATCCAATCGTAGTTGGATAGAGGACCTCGTAAGATTTTTGAAAAGTCCAACCTTGTGTGAATCTGAGCTCCCTGTGAAAAGTTATGGCCATTTGAATATCTGGGTCAGGGTTTGCTTTCTGACGGGTGTCAATGCTCAAAATGTTGCGCCTCATGAAGATGCACCTCAGTGCATCCATCCCTATGTTGACATACTCTTACATTTGCCATAGGAGCTGAAAATTTGGTGTTGACACCTTGTGTTGTGTGCCCCCAACCTGCGCCTTGGGCACGAATTTTTACATGTCGACACTTGTCTTTGTGTGCCCCCGACTGCGCCTTGGGCGTGAATTTTTACATGTCGACACTTTCTTTGTGTATATTTACCTGGGGAGATGTATACAACAATATGCTAGCATTGGTCGATTCACATGAATCGGCATGATAAGCTCTATCTACCCTATAATCACTTATGTCATCTAGTTCTTTTATAAAGGAAATACTGCAATAATCTTAATTCACATAAAGGACCAGTAAAAAACACAAATCAACTTTGAACATTTCAGAAGTGATATTTACATATGTTAAAGATCATTTCATTTATTTAAACAATTTAGAAAGCTAAAACACTTAAGTATAATCTAGTAACAAGTTTAATCATCCAAATCATTAATGAATCTAATTGTTTCCTACAATAGTTAATAATATTAACTAATAGGATAGATTATAAAAACATACATTCAAGTATAATTATTATTTGATTACCCTACTAAGAACTCGGGTAACTTGTTTACCTTTCAAACATTTGGTAACACTAGTAAAATTTACAACAATATTTACCATTATCATATTGACAGAGCTATTTATTGGAGTACTCAACCCTTGGGTGTAGTGATTAAACAATGAAATATTATAACTAACGTGACATACGCTTTCTTAGTATGGGCTGACTCAAATAATTATTGTTTACTTAATATCCCCAAGCGATTAATGTGACAAAGTTGCTTCCATTTATTACTATATCCTTAAGACAAGAATTGACCATACTACCTTATATTGAAGGTCCAGCACTGACTTAATCATTAAGACATAATTAAAAACATAAAATTTAGCACATGAAGGAAATGAAATAACATCCTCCAAGCAACCATTCACAGCCTTCCAGAAACTCAGAACCCATTTGGGTCTAAAAGTTAAGGTAAGAAATCATTTTGATTTCTTTAAAAATAATAACTCAACACCTTAATATTAACAAGGTGAAATTGCTATAACAACCCAAAGAGATATAATAAATAAATCATGATTATACCCGGGAAAATACGATATTATTTTCCTAAAAATACCCGTGTTTATAATAGCTTAAACATCTCAAGGAATGAATGTTTACTTTGACATGGATTGTAATCATTCCAAGTTATCCTAAAGAAAATAAAGTAGTCGATGCCAAAACTATCTATCATTCATACCTACTAATAGGTTTACAGAATACCTTGGTTTTACCTCCATTTTTAAGACAACCCACATTTCATAATGTGAATTTTATCAACTCGTAACCATATACAAAACGGGCACACATACCCCAACCGATATTATGAGATTATTCGATAATCCACAAAATCTCTTAAACTACGAAACCCCGTGTCGTAGAGAACAAAATGATACAAGCCTCAATATTCAGCCATAACAAGCATGTAATGATTACATAGTAACATAGGTACAAATACATACATGTCATAGATCTTTAAAAATATTTATCATCATACCCAGATTCATATGCATGTAGAGATATCACAGATTCAATTTAAACAAGATAACCAAGTCTACTATCAACAATCAAAAACTCAAAATAGGATTTTGTTTATGAAAGAAATAGATAAAACAAGTTATTAAGGGAAGATAGGGCCTATCATGCATGGTAGTTCTCCTAGTATTTTCCCAAATTCCTTTGATAGCTAGAATGCAATGTGACACCTTTGAGAACTCCAAATTGATTTGAAACCTTCTTTTCCCCTCTACTCATCAATTTAAAGCACCCACAAAGACATAAAAAGTCACAGAGCAACCAGGTCCAAAACTAATGATTTTAAACAACACTTAGCATGAAGGTTTCACCTAGAAAAACTCAAGTTTAAACTAAAAATATCTAAACCCTAAATCACATGCACAACACAAGAGAACAACAAGTCCAATTACAAAGCTTTCCCTTTCCCCTCATGTAGCTTCTCTAAGAAGCTTCACACTTCCCTAGGATTAATGTTCATTTAAAGCCAAGGTACCAAGATGGT
This sequence comes from Taxus wallichiana var. yunnanensis, assembly GCA_018340775.1. NCBI lineage: Eukaryota > Viridiplantae > Streptophyta > Pinopsida > Cupressales > Taxaceae > Taxus > Taxus wallichiana. The sequence continues at coordinate 279,389,443 of CM031244.1, forward strand.
GGTTTCAGAGTTTTACCACCACCTTCCTTACCACTAAACTTAACTGAAGCCAATGGTTCGATAAATAGTTATTAAATTATTCGACTTGGTTGACCGACCCACTATCTATGTGCATGGGTAACCGACATGTAAATAAAAAATCATGCCCCCTTTTTCAATTCTTTACATGGTGGGGTCATCATGACCTTTTAAATAATAACAATTAACATGTCGGGTCACCAACTATCCCCTTGATCATTAGGAAAACAACATAGCTAAGGTGGTTGAGTATATCGACATCCACAATTATATGTTAAAAGTTAACATAGAATACTACTTACCCACCCCATGCATAAGGTATTAGGTCCATTGGAACGTAACCAAGATATTATCTCTTAGATACTTCCTTATCACATTGCCCCCCTTATTATGGGCTAAAGCACATATTAAATATCAAGGTATTAAATTCTGAAGTCTTTACTACGGGTCTCATACAATTTTAATTATATAACATCATAGGAAGAGTTTGGCTGTAAATCCATATCATAGTCGTTCAACAATATGTAATGATATGCCATGAGGTCAATGTAGGACCTTATTTCACCACAATATTGTGTATAAAAAAATGTAAAGGTGAGGTGAGAAGGAATACCTGTGAATTTTAAGAAGGTTGTGCACCGTTGAGAAGACCATGTTGATAAAGAGCTCCTTTTTGGCTAGGAAGGACTACCCGTAGAATCACAACAATACCACCAAATAGATTTAAGTAACACATGATAATGGACTACCTAGCATATGCTAGATCTAAGAAGTGTGATACTTCCTAGAAATGTTGTCAATCTACTGTTTAAAAACAACTTAATGTACATAAATGACAAGAAAGAAAGGTCCTATTGTAACACTATGATTTAGGTATCTCATATGCTAACAATAGATTATATTTAAGCTAAATATTGAATATACAACTAAATATAAAGAAAGAAGGGTGTCATCACAACTGGATGGTGTGGTAGAGGTGTTTAGGAAAGGATGGGTGAGATTGGGTGAGGTTTGGGAAGGTTTTGGGTAAGTTAAGAGCTTGTTGGTCTGAGATAAATTATCAGTCACAAAGACCGGTATCGGTTGAGTGACCGATGCCAGTACCTAGTAATAGCCATCACCAGGTTGGGTGACCGATGCCGGGGGAAATTAGGTGTAAAGATTAAAATGAGGTGGTTTTGAGATCTCTGTGATTGCATAGAGAGTTGGGGAGGCTTAGGTAAGGTGGTAGGATTTTATTAAAGACTCAAAGATGAAGAAATAGGTATTTGGGATGGGTACAGAGGTCAAATGGGCAAGTGGTTGGGTGGAGGTGAGATAGAAGAGATCCGGGAAGGGTAGAAGGTGAAAGAAAGCAGATAAATGATTAACAATTGAAATACTGAAAGAAATGACAAGGTAGAAATCACTTACTTGCAGATTAGAACTGGTTGTAGAAAGAATAACTATGATTGGAGAAGAGACAAGTCCCAATCCCATGCAACAGTAATAGAAGGCTCTAGAGTTCCTGTGAGTGATCTAATTCTCTGGAACAAATTGTTGATGCTTGGTGGAGGTTGTGAATGCTTGGAATGATCTCTGGTTTATCGTGAGGTTGCTTGGATATAAGAGCTAAGAATGCTAGAACCCAAAAGCCAAGATAGAGGAACTTAGGCAAAGGGTTGGAATTCCTTATTTAAAGAAACGATGGTGGTTAGGTGACTCGCAATGGCCAAGGAATAATCGACATTGACTAGGAGAAAAGGTCCTATTTTGCTAAAAATAGTCTTTTCTCTCCATTTTTGGTGTTGGTCAAGATTTTTATGGACTAAGAGTCTGGGTTGGTGCTAAATGAAGTGGGAAATTGGTATGAGGGATAATAGGTAATGAATGTTAGGGTTAGAATGAGTCTTAGTTAGTTAAGGGGAGTGGTGAATTAGTCTAGGTTAATAAATAGGCTTGGAATGGGTCCATGGTGAGGTGGAGGGATGAGGTAATTATTAACTTAATATGGGTAGTTTAATTTATAATAATGTGAGGAGGGGTCAAGGAAAGGTTATGTTAGTATATGGGGGCCTAGAGGGTTACGACCCAATTTTGGGTGTCTACATTTGCCCCTTTTTGTCATGTAGCTTGTATTGATAAGCGATGATGAAAAAAATAGGAGGTGGTTTCCCTAGGTATGGGTAGAGGTGAGGTTGCCCCATGTATGGGTGGAGGTGATCCCCTTAAACCAGGAAGTGATGAAGTAGCATGAAGAATCAATGATGGATTTGATAAGGTGGTAGGTGATGAAAAATGAGGTAAGGTGTGGGTATAGGCAATGATGATATCAATGTGGGTAATAGGTGGGGACATTCAAACACACACACACACACGTCTAGAATGTGACAAGGCACTAGGATGAAGAGCTCACAAACTCTACATCATCAAAGGTCGATAGTTTATCCAAACAAGCTTGATATGGTCCAGGTATCCAAGGTATAGGAAGTGCTCTTGGAAACATAACAAGGATAAGTGCGGAAAGGGCATAGGTGTGTTCCAAAGCACCAAAAGGTTTGGGCTAGTCGAGATAAACATCACGACATAAGGCAAGGCAAGGTTGGTAGGCTAAACAACACGAGTAACATCATCATAAGGTACAACGAGTAAGAAAATTTGAGTGTCAAATGGGTGAGGTTGGTGTGGGTGTATAGGTAAGGCCATGGGTAAGGCCGTTGTGTAGGAATAAACGTTCCCCTAAGTATAATTAGGGAGGTGACTAGGCTGGGAGGTGAGCTAATAGGTATGTTGTAAGGCTGCGGGTGGAAAAAAGATGGCATTGCTTTGAACAAAGATTTAAGGAATATGATATATTGGGTGAAAGTAGGGTGACCAATACCGGTTGAAGAGGAACCGATGCCTTTGGTAAGGGTGATCAAAATCGGTCACCTAGGAAATGAATAGACCAATGTTAGTCACCCAATCTATAGGTTAAACCAAAAAAACCCACATGGTAAAGGTTCATTTGAGCATTTTGACTTGGTGAAAATGACTGGTGGAGAGAAAAACCCGTGAATAAAATGACATAGCTGCCCTATTGAGTGTGTTGGCAAGAGTTTAGTGGTTGGAGGAGTAGAGTGTGAGGGCCCATGAGATCTACCCGAGATATTGTATTGGGTGAGAGGTTGGAAGGGGATTTAGACATGGTAGAGGTAGGAGATGGCTCGAGGGGTGTTCTAGTGCGGGATCTAGAGGTCCCCCATGCATGAGAGGAACCAACGAGTAGAGGTAGGATTTAATCCAAAGGTTGATTTTTAGAAAAAATAGGGTAGGAAAAATAATAATTTTTGTTTTGAAAGTGGATGAAAACAATTGTATTAGTTTAATTAGGGGTTAACATGAACATTGGGGTAATTTGGGTAATTTTGGGTGGGTGGGTATTAGGTGATTTTGTCAATTTTGGGATTGGGGGATGTGGGGTTTGGCTTTGGGGTTGAACCAAGTAACCAACACCGATCGGGTATCGTAATGTCGGTAGGCGAACCAACGACGACGGTAAGGGGGACCGACATCAATAGGGTTACCGATCTTTGGTTAGGTAAAAGTAGAAATGGTTAATTTTTTAGAAAAAATGGGGTTTTGGGATGTCGAAGGTATGCTGCTTAAGCAAGATGGGGTGTCAAGGTAGGTCTCGGATATGTAGAGGATGGGTAAAATGTGTCCAAAGGAACATCGAGGGTAGGTTTTAGGTAAATGAGAATGTATTGGATGAGTTCAGGGGATGGGGAAGGGGAATTTAAATAGGTGAAGTAGGTGAAATAAAATATGATGTAAATAAAGGTGGATAGTCTAGATTAGGTGAGGTAGGAAATAGGTTAAGTCAAAGGGGTAAATGATTAATTTGTGTGAATGTTGGTGATGTAGGCAGGCAATAGATAACAATGAGGATCAACTACTACCCTTATTAGTACAAACAAGGCCGACTATTTCAGAGAGGAGTGGGAAAATATGAGGGCTGTTGGGTTAGGTGCTATTAAGAGATATAGGTGGATTTCCCACGTCACAACATGATGGTAGATCTCATTGATAGATGGTATCCAGCTACCAACACTTTTCATTTACCAATGGGAGAGATGACCGTCACCCTGGAGAGGATGTCTATAGGATTCGGTGGCTACCATTATTGGGGAGCCATTGTATTATGTATCATCATTAGATGTAGTTGATCACATGGTGATGGTGTTTGGGCCGGCTATGGAAAAGTTGTCTTATCATATCGCCAACATTAGTTATAGGGATATGTATATGGCATACCCATAGGAGACTCATCTAGCATTATTAATGATGGTTAGTGTTGGATGTTTTGATCTTGCGAGAATTAGAGGGTGGGAGATTTACATGGGCCTTGATGGGAGTCTTAGGGGATACGGTATTTGACCAGATTTATTTTTCATGGGCACCAACATACTTGGTGTAGCTATACGAGGAGCCGTGGGACTACAAGAGAATACATAGATACGATCTGTGCTATACCTATTTGTTATACTATTAGGCATATGAGCACATTGTGTGCCTATGTCCACTTGGTCTACCACGAAAGGGGTGGGAAGTGGCCATAAATAGGGCAGGATATAGGTGGTGGCTATGGGTTGGAGAGTAGGTGAGGGTTGATGGTGTGACTCAAGATGTAGCGTATTATCAGAGGGTACTGGTTAGTTTTTCCCTAGTAGAGATTTTATGGAGACCATAACTCACATATCTAGCATTCACAAGTATGAAGGAGGAGTTGGAGGGTTTACAACTGAGTAGTGATGGATTCAAGAGTGTAGGGAAGGGGAGCATGAGTGCATACCCATAGATTGAGTTGGATGCCGGTTTGATTATTACATAGGATGTGCCTCTGCCATTCCCATAATATTTCCGAGAGGATTTAGATTTCATTACACTACCTCTTCCATGTTTGAAAGATCCAACAGGGGTGAAGAAACAAGTAGTTGATGTGATGATAAACGATGCGGGGTGCACATTAGGGTATAGGAAGTGGTGAGAAGTAAAGGTATAGGAAGCACCAACTAGGACAGGAACAACTGATTTAGCCATGATTATCAATGAGAGGGATAGGATACAAAGGTAAGTTACAACTTTACAAGCCCAGGTCACTACACTAAAGGTGAAAGTGGTCACACTACAAGAACAGTTAGTGGAAATGCGAGCACAGAACAGGTAGGTGATGGGGGACAAAGTTACATGAGCCTAGGTTACTACATTACAAGAATATGTGGCCACTTTACATACATAGTTGGCAACATCATAGGTACAGTTGGTGCTAGGGGACATGTGGGTGACCCTCCTTCACCTTCGAGGGCACATGATGGGATAATGATATCTAGACAAGGTCCTTTACCAAAGGTACTAGTATAGGGACCACAACATCAGAACAAAGATAGATATCGATTCCATCACCCACGTGGTGATATCCATGGACCGATATAGAGAGATTTTGGAGGACGAAAGATATTATGAGGATGATATTATAGAGAGTGCGATCCCTTTTCATTTGTGATACTTACAGAGCTCATAAGGCCTCTAATGATAGGTCCAGGTCATAGACTCGCAGTGCCAATAGTACAGGGAGTCATCGGTTTCATAGGAATAGCCATCGGGAGGTGATTAGTTCATGAAGATAGAGGCTAGGTAAGGGGATAAGAGAGAGTGGGAGAGGAGCCATAACCTCTTATGGATGACATAGATATTTGAGATGTTTATTTTTTATTTTTGATTTATATATACCATCCTACATTCAAGAGAGCGAGATGTACATGAGAGTTTTTGAGATACTTATTTATATCTTTATATACATTGTATTGACATACAAACTTTCCAGTATATAGATGATGGTGCTTTATATTTGTTGTATTGTTATCATGGAAATTAGTTGTAGGCATGGTTGATTTTATGATTTGGTTTGATTTCCAATGTATTGACATTATAAAACATAGATTTGTAGGCATGGGTTGGCTTAGTTTCCAAGTTATTGATGTTATGGAAACTAGATGATAAGCACGGTTTGGTTTAATTTCCAAGTTATTGATGTTATGGAAACTAGATGATAGGCATGGTTTGGTTTAATTTCCAAGTTATTGATGTTATGGAAACTAGATGATAGACATGGTTTGGTTTAATTTCCAAGTTATTGATGTTATGGAAACTAGATGATTTAAGGATAGGTGTACTGTATGAGTTAATTGAATGGTTTAATTTCCAATGTATTGATGTTATGGAAACTAGATGATAGGCATAGTTTGATTTAATTTCCAAGCTATTTATGTTATGAAAACTAGATGATTTAAGGATGGGTGTAATGTATGAGTTGATTGTATGGTTTAATTTCCAATGTATTAATGTTATGGAAACTAGATGATTAGGCATGGTTTGGTTGATGTTGTTGTGATATGAAATGATTTTGTTTTGATTTCCAAGTTATTTTTTTAATGGAAAGTAGCTATGTAGGCATGGTTGAGTTTGATTTGGATTTCTAATGTATTGATGTTATGGAAATTAGATGTAGGCATGGTTTGGTTGTGTTTGTTTTGATTTAATTTCCAAGTTATTGGTATTATGGAAAGTAAATGATGATGTGTATGGGTGATGTATGGTTTTTTTAGGGTTGATTTCCAAGTTATTGTTTTTAATGATACTAACTAACTAGGCTTGTTTATGAGGGAAAATGGTGGGGCAAAAGAGTGGCCGAGATAACCTCCGAGGGCCCTATGTCCTCGGAGTGATGCTACATAGCCCTTGCAAAAGGGGCCTTAGGATGATGTAGTTCTCCCATAAACTAGGAAGAATGAGATTGGGTTAGGTAAGTTGAGTAGGTAGGTTAGATAGGTAAGTTGGTTGGGTAAGGCATGTTTGAAAATATGCAAGGTTGAATGTTGAATAGGTAATAAGTAAGGTGAATTAGGCGTAGGCATAGATGAAGGTGTTATGGTTGATTTGATTTCAATGGTCTTTTCCTGTTGAAGAAACAACAAGTAAACATATAAGAAACCAAAAAAGTGACATGCCCATATTTTTCAAGGACCATAATTGTCATACCCTAGAATTGTTGAACATAAGTCACTAGATACACTACATGAGCGATGGGTCTAGAGTTTGAAGAAGTTGGGTGATCACAATGTGTAAAATACACACCATGCCTCTTGAGTTGATTTAGAAGATAATAAAAAGAAGGTAAGGTGGAAGAGTTCATTAAGCATAACCTTATTGTGGGACAACATGCCCCTTCTATAAGATACCCAAAACTAGAATAGGCAAGTCCATGACCAAAAGTTTGTATTTTTCTTGATTTTTATTTTGTTTTTACTTTTTGCATCTATACATTGATCGATGCAGGAAGTATATATTGGGATAAATAGAAGTGTCTCCTTGAAGTATTCATGAAGCTGATCGATGCAGGAAGCTCTAAGATAATTTTTTTGACAGATACAAATTAGTCTTCTTTAGCGGATAAACTAAGTGCAATAAGTGGCTAACTTTTTATAACTATCCTTCGAGGGAGCATTATACTTATAATATCTTGTGAGAGACATAGATGTCCTTTTGAGGGAATCATCTATTTGCAACAAGTTTGACTCAAGGAGTAAATTTTTGGCTATCCCATATATTTTTTGCTTTTATTTATGTACTTGAAGCCATGGACAAGACTATAAAGAAGTATAGGCCTCTTTTATGAAGGAAAAACCATAGCACGAAAATTTTAGCTATGAAAGAGGGGTTTTAAGTGATGAACATCCATAGGATTCCATCATGAAAAGGATGAAAAGTATCTATGAGAATCATGCCATGAGTAGAGCCATGGTACACATATTGAAGATAAGGCTGAATGGTGATGGATAATTGCAAAATTCTAGTTTATTCGTTAGTTCTTAAAAGAGGTTGTTGGAAGGAGAGGTTTACTCAAAGGATGAGCACATAAGTGACATAAAGTGATGTAATACTTTATTCAACAATAGAATGGTTGAAGATACAAGGCATTAAGAGGCCCACATTCGGGTTTACCCTCAAGAGAAGATAAATGATAAGTTCACGATCCATAGGTATGGGTGACAATATAAGGTCCAAGCCAATTAGGATAAAACTCACCTCATTTAATTTTCTCCGCTTTGGTTACATTTTGGTTTTCCTTCAGGACAAGGTCACCAATCTTAAAGGTTCATTCCCAGACATGTTTGTCGTAGGCATGCTTGATGCACTTTTGGTAGATTTGGAGATGGTCTAGAGAATTTTGACGATGTTCATCTAATAGCTCAAGTTATGCCAAATGTTCTTAGAAAAATCATCATCACAGAGCATATTTTTGAGTGATATATAAAGAGATAGAATTTGGACTTCGAGAGGCAGGACAAACTTTGTACCATAGACCAAAGAGAAAGGTGTGGTGCTAGTAGAGGTGAAAATACTTGATACGATAAGTGCATAACACAAAGGAACGTGTGCCAATACTTACTAGTGTTGTCAACCACTTTCATAAGAATTTTGTTGATGGTTTTGTTAGATGATTCAACTTGACCATTTTCCTGTGGGTAATAGGGTGAAGAGAAACTGAGTTGAATGCCAAATTTGTCACATAATTTGTGTAGGGTTTTATTTTTAAATTATTTTATCTTATCATGATGATGAGAGAAAACCAAAGAAACAAATAATATGGTGGCTGATAAACTCAACCATTTTTTAAAATTTGGTAGAAATGAGAGGGATGGCTTCCACCCATTTAGTGTAATATTCAGTCAATGTGACGATCCAACGATGATGTTGTAAGGAATGAGGGTTGATCTACCCAACGAGATCCAAACCCAATTGAGAGAAGGTCCAAAAGTATTAGGTGACTTGTAAGGCATGACTAGGAGTATGTTGAAGGCTAGCATGTTGTTGACACATCACACAATGTTTGACATAGTCAAAATAGTCTTGGTTAAGGATTGACTAGTAATATCCAAGGTGAAGGATACATTTTGTGACCTAAAGGCCACTAAAATGTTCCCCACAAATCCCATCGTGAATCTCTTTGAAGGTGGATGGGATTTTGGATCTGGTGAGGCACCACAAGAGGATACCATCAAAGGTGCATTTGTAGAGAAGAACCCCCATGATGATGTAATGAGAGACACTTTTTAGGAAGGCTCCTCATCCATCACGAGTGAGAAATGTAGGTAGAATTGAAAGGGAAAGGTATTCAACGAACTGCTTATACCAAATGTCTCGTGGGTCAGTTTCAATTCTTCCCACAAAATTAATGCCATAAATAATATAAGCAAGTGACAGTAACTATTTTACTGTGACAAATATTTTTGAGTCTAAAGGTGAGGCAGGTATTTCAAAAGCAAGACAAGCCATGGTATCTGTGAATTTTTAGTGGATACCATGAAGTGGTTTGAATGAGGAAGTGATTAAACATGTTAAAAATTATGTCGACATGATGTTTATACTTTTGAAGTTCCTCGTTACAACACTGGTACAAACCATTGACTTGGTTCACAACTAGTTGAGATTCACCAAAGATATTAATGGATTTAACATCTAGGGAAATGGAAATTTGAAGACCTAACACAAGTGCTTCATACTCGACCATGTTATTAGTGCAGTCAAAGTAAAGTTTGAAGGATAAAGGCATAGGCTTTTCATTAAGAGGAATGAGGATGACCCCTACACCTCCACCATGTTGAAATTTGGAACCCTTAAAGAATAAGGTCATTTGGTAAACAATGTCACCCAAGGAAAGAGTGGCAATGGATTCATCAGGAAAATCAAAGTTAGAAGATTAATTTCTAGGAAGAGGAGCATCTGTAAGCTAATCTGCAATGGTTTGTCCCTTGACAAACTTTTGATGAATGAATTATAGGTCTAGGTCTACAAGGAGCATGAGAAAAAATATGGTACATTGGTGTTGGTAAGGTTTAGCATACATGTAATGTAGAGGGTCGGTGTTGGTGATGATGAAGGTTTTGTGGTTAAGTAGGTAGTGGCAAAGTTTGATGGCCATGAAAACCAAGGCTAGGCAAAGATTTTCAACATGAGTATACCTAGTTTCATATTCTAAAAGAGTACAACTTATGTAATAAACCGCTTGCTCCCTATGTTTCTCGTCATGATGAGTGAGCATGGCACCCAAGGAATGGTCAGTGGTAGAAATGTAGAGGTAAAAAGGTTTTCATCTTTAGGTGGGATGAGCACGGTGGCTGAAGAAGGTATTTCTTCAACGCTTCAAAGGATTTTGGCATTCATTGTTCCAATTGAAGGAGACATCCTTTTAAGGAGATGATGAAAAGGGTGACATCAGTCGGAAAGTTGGGAAATAAATCGTCGAATGGATTGTAATTTTCCTTACAAACTACAAAGCTATCGAAGGTTAGTAGGTGGAGGCATCTCGAGAATAGCCTTGATTTTGGCGGGATTGACTTTGATGCCCTACAAAGAGATGATGAAACCAAGGAGTTTTCTGGAGAGAACAAAAAAGACACACTTCTTTGGTTGAAGGAAAACACAGTATTGGATGAGACGATCAAAGATGACTTTAAGAACTGCGAGGTGTTTGGCACAACTTTAGACTTATTGAGAAGGTCATCGACATAATATTCTAATATGTCATGCATGATATCATGGAAGATATAGGTCATAACGTGCTGATAGGTGACACCAACATTTTTCAAGCCAAAGGGAATGACATGATAACAAAAGGTTCCCCAAGGGGTGATGAAGGTGGTTTTGTGTTGATCTTCCAAAGTGAGTAATATTTGATTATAACATGAGAATCCATCCATAAGAGATAGCATCTCATGGCTAGCTATAAGATCAACGAGTTGGTCGATGCTAGGTAGAGGAAAGTCATCCTTAGGGAAGGCAAGGTTAAGGTCATAGAATTCCATGCAGATGTGGATTCCCCCTTTCAATTTGGTGACATGAAATTTTTTTATAAATCCATTATGGATAGTCAATCGGTAGAATGAAGGAAACATAAAGAAGGTGCTAGATTTTTCTTTCACTAAAAGACAACAATGCGTGGATGCATTTTTCATAGCTTTTGTTTCATAGGTTTGGCATCGGGATAGTCATGATATTGTGGACCACGATATTAGGGTCAATACCGGGCATATCGGCATAAGACCAAGAAAAATAATTTCTATGATCTTAAAGGAAAGAGGTGAAGGCTTCTGTTAGGTAGAATATGAAGATTGGCCTATCTTTAGAATTTGAGGGTCATCCTAAGTGTGAATGTTGATCTCTATGGTTGATTCATTCAACATGGTTTGTGTCTCAAAAGGTAATGACTGGTGAATGTAATAATTATCTGCAACTAAATAAGTTAGAATAGAATCATCATCCGAAGGTGTGTCATCATCCAATATTTTAGGATAAAGAAGAGGAAGGGAAGAGGGCACCTCACCATCATGATGATAAATCAAAGGTCCCAAAGAAACAATATTCACGATTTTTTTAGGAGGGATGGATTCTAGTTTTATAGAATCCATGGGTGAAGGTGGTGTGGTAGGTGAGTTAGGTGGGGAAGGCTTATCTTCCTCTACAAGGTTGATTCTATCCTTCTTAGGAATAGGTGGCATGGAAAATCCGATACCATGATGGTATTTGTGTTTTCGGGTGGTAGAAGATATGAATGTATGAGGACCTTTTACATAAAGACCAAAGACAAATCCCTTCATGGCACATTGATGAAGAAAAGTGTGGGTGAAGCGGTGGTTGGTGAGGTATTAGAAGTTAGATGAGAAAGGTCGGGTTTGGGTAGGTGGTTCGGAGAATAAGAAGAAGTGTTGAGTCCCCCATATGTCAGGTTGGTGCGAAGGTGGGGAGGACTATATGGAAAAACTTATCCTACATGACGGTCATAACATGGATGTTGGTGAAGGCTTTCATACTCCTAAGGAGTAAGGAAAGTGTCTATGTTGTATAGGCGGTACTCCCTAGGGTAAGGTGTTGAAAAATACCTACTAAGGGGTTTAAGGTTGGTACTGAGTAACGGGATTGATGAGCTACTCGAATCCTGAGAAGGTGAGGCATCAATTTCCCATGAAATAGGTGGGTTGGTAGATGGGCTAGTTGTGGATGTTATGGAAATAGAGGTGATAAATGGGCTACCTATGGAAGTTGTAACGACATAAGTGGTAGATGAGGCAACAAAAGAAGATGAAGTGGCATGGTTGGTAGATACCTTGACTGGAACAAGGACATCATTTGGTTGGTAAAGCATGTTGCAATTTTAAAAGGTGAAGGATCCACCCGAATGGTGTAGGAGTGCCATTCATATTCAAAATTTAGGCAACGGTGAATGGTTGAAGGTACACACCCCCTGGTGTGAATCCAGGGTTAACTAAGTAATAATTTATATTGAAATTCCCCTTCAAGAACATAGAATAGTTCAGAAATAGTGTGGGAACCCACGCGAATGTGGAGGATGACGGTGCCAAGGGTACAAGTCATGACATCATTGAAAGAATGCAACATAACAGGTTATTATGCATGTAATTGGAAGGTATGCATAATTGTTCATACACATGGGAAGAAATGATATTAATGCTAGTACCTCCATCAATCATAACATGTTAAACGTGAGTATCATTGATGTAGGTGGAGATGAAGAGGGTGGGATCAAGATCATCTTATTGTAGAGGGGGAATATTTGAGTCATAGAAAATGGTGGTGGAGACCTGAGAGGAGAGGTAATGGGGGCAGAATTTTGAGGCGAGTGGTGAGGATGACCACATGATGAGGGGTAAAGATGGTGGCCACAGGTGTAGGATACTTTGGTGGAACCTTGATAGAATGCAGAACCTCAATAAGGGCCTGATGATGAGACTTTTACGTTTGAATTAGGTCATAAAAGGACATCTTCAAACCAGATTGATGAAGCTATTTACTCATAAAGCAATGTGAAAATATGTCGAAGTAGGATAAGTCGACCAACATATGGTTACCTTGGGTGTAAGTGAAGGTGGAATGGTGGGTGAAGGTGCATTAGATGGGCTACTCGTTTTCTCTTTTCCTTTATATTTTTATGATCGAGTGGTGTTGGCAAGAAATTTTTTAGGGACAAATTGATGGCTATCTTGCCAGCGCTCTAGGATTCTAAGTCCCTCTACTTAACCGGTGCAGCTGTCGTATGTGCATGTGTGAGTAAAAATGAGTTTTATCCTTGTGGCCTTTTAGATGGGGATCCAACAGGGGCACTCCACTGACCCTGCGAAAAATCTTACATATATCTGTGATAGAGAGAATTTGCTAGGAAAGTAGGAAAGGGAGTGAGAAAGTTAGAAAAGAGAAACTAATGCTACAAGTAGAAAATCGAGACTTGCATATAGAAGCTAGAAATTTCATTAGATGAACTTGAATTTAGAAGAAAAAAATCACAACAACAAGACCGAATAACATTTAATGAGCAAAAGTACCACTAAAATCCTCGAGTCAAAAAGGCAAAAATTCCTTCTTCCTTTATTGAAGGTCAAGGGAAATTGTACATAACATAGAAATATAAGACATTTTTGAGTAGGAAAAATGGAAGAAATTTTCTATCTCTTTTCTCTCTTCACAAGGATATCTCTCTCATGAATTCATAAAAAAATATCTCTAATATCTAAGAAGTCTCAAAAGTTGTCTAAGAAGAAGACCAAATGAGGAGCTTGTTACAATTTATAGAAGAAGAGGCAACTCTTCATCTTCCCAGTGAATTTTCAAATACTTTAATGTGACTTTAAACTGTTCATATTCCACTTAAATATTTAAGTCCATTTTATAAAAACAAGGCAACTTAAAGTTTACATTATGTTTCTAAAGTCACTTAAAGTTATACTAAAATTGCAAACCTCTACACAAATATATAACATTGATGAGAGAGAGAGTTAGGTGAGAAGAGAATAGAGAGAGAAGAGGAAGAAGAAGAAAGAAGGAGAATTATGCAGAAGGATGAGCCGTTGCGGTGGATTTGATCTTGCTCCCTAATGGCTTGCACTTCACGCTCCCGAGAAGGCCTTTATTCCTCTAAGCTCTTCGCTAAAATGAGCAGCTGTAGGTTCCAACTTGTTGGCATGAGGAATACAAACACATCTCAAAGTATCTCTTTCTTGATGTATTCTTCAAATGGACAAATGAACTCATTAGCAATTATATCCTCGCCCATTATAGGTACTCCAAGTTTATCTTCAACCCATTTTCTAATTTACACTATCTTGAAATTTTTACTCTTGTTCCTCTTCCTCTTCCCAGATTTATGATGGCCCGACTAATTGCCTCAAACTTGATTACTAAGGTCCTCACCCATACACATGACAAGTCTATGAGGGAGTTTTAAAGATCTTCCTATTGATTAACTCCTAGCGATGAGTGTTGGTCATTTCATCTACTACTGGGCCCAAAGGTTCCTAATAGTCCCTTTCTTTCTCTAAGTCCTCCTTGAGTGTTCGTGTCCTATTTTTGTCACACACATATAAGAAAAGAGTTTGACCACTTCTTGGAGCACTAACTTCCCTTTTTCAGAAATTGAGTTAATCCATTCATTATTCACTCACCCCTGTATGGTGAACTCGTGTGTCTTCCTGATGGATTCTAGATTGAAGCTATTGATGGGTGCAAATTCCTTAGTGGGAATTGTCATGGCATTAGGATCAACTAGATGTTGCACATAGAATGAGAGATTTTGCACACTGCTCCTTTAGTTCATCAATCTTATTCTTATACCCTTTATTTCTTGCCACCACATGAGAAAAATGTTGTTGATACATGTGCAAATACCCTTCATGAGTTGCGGTCCCAGTTGGATTGTACTCATCTCATAATCAGCTGGTGTCATCTCATCCACTAGCTTGATTACCTTGGGCCGAGCTACTTTGATGTATTGATTACCTATTTCCCCACTATAGAACCGTGAGGCTATATGTGTGAGCTTCCTTGATCTTTTTCTTTGGCCAATGAGACAATCATGATAGATCAGGGCCACCACATGCTACATAGTGTGGGTATTAGGGACAATTGTTTCCTACATCTAAGGAAACATCTCATTGGACTTAGGCTCAATGATAGGTGCACCAAAAATTCCATGTTCTGACGGAGGAGGAAAATATTGAATGAGAGAGGCATGCATGTCAACAAGAGGTGAAACCTCTTGTTGTGGCTCTCAAGATAAATTTTAAACCACGTGTTCTTCATCTACTTGTGTTTTTGCCATTTTATTTTCTTCCTGCATTTTGTGATCAAATCTTCCTCTCGTAGTGATGCAAATGAGCCTTCTTCTACCTTGAGTTTCTTTAGCATCTTCTCATGAGGAGAAGCTTCTAGTTCTGTGGCCTTTCTTTTCAAACTTGCTCTAGAGTGTTTAGAACTAGAAGTCACCTCTATGACCTTTGAAGATGACTGATGGGAGACTTGCTTCTAACTTGGGGGAATTCCTCATGACTAGGATGATCATGGATCACTTATTTTGAAACCAATTTATCATTCTCCTCACCACCTTCTCAATCCACTCTAATATATCCCTGATTCATGAACATACTAGTTGATTGGAGGTACATGGGACATCTTGACTACCACATACTTAGGATCATACATCTCTATCCCATCATTGTGTAAAATATCTTCATACTAGGAGAACTTGAATTTCCTCATCTCACTGATTGTCATCCTCATATGGTCCTTTTCACGCACTTCAAATTCATCAATACAATTAACCTAGTAGTGCTTGACTTACTGCTCAGTGTTGCAATTCTAGGACATAGAAAGAGTCAGGATATTCTTAGATGTAAAAATTAGGCCTGGTGATGTAGGAATGCAAAGTCAAATGAGTGAAAGTAGCCTCCAGATGAGATGTGTCATTTGAGATCTTGCACATGAATACCCCAAGAGAGATAGGAAATGGAATCAACTTCTTCCTCCTGCTTCTAAGATTGTTATTCACTTGAATGATCATGCTCGTAGAGATCGAACAATAAAATTTGGTCACTAAGGTACTTATGAAGCCTTATTGGAGCTTGGTCATAACCAACCAACTTACGGAGTAGGAGAAGGTCAAGAATTGTATGAAATATGAACCATATTTCTTGTTCAAGGATGCTAATTGTGACAACATCCTAGATTCCAGATCCCCTTCTAAGATTTAGACCACATACATTGTGAACACGTCATTCACATGAGTGAAATGCCTATGGCTTTCCTCCATTACCACCTATGGAAGTTTCTCGAATGCAGGCACCTTGGCGGTAATGTTTTGCGTGAGAGCCAATCCTTTGAATGATCTTGAGCTAGCGAGAGGTAGATAAAGTAAGAAGTCATGTGAAACTTCTTCATCATGGGTAATTGGAGTAGTTGTAGATGGAGGTTATCAATGATGATCTATCCCTAGTTAATTATTTGTTTTCCTTTTGTCAATGTCAAGATGAAAAGGCGAATCCAATCTTGGAAGTCTCTTGTGCTTGCTTCGCCCATTACTCTTCTTCCTTATTTTCTCAAAATTCCTTCTGAGACCTATATGTTTTCATGGATTAGAGGAAAATAATACTTTTATGATACTTGGTTTGAGTTTCAAAAATGGTGGAGTGGTGGTAGGGAGTTGCAGAGGAGTTTGGAGGAAGAACTGTGCACGAGAGAGTTAGATATAAGAAGTGGGAAGAAAGTGGTAGTTGAGGATTTAAAAATAATTCAAAAAATATGCACAGAGAGGGATGGGAATTTTTTTGTCCCTGAAATCCCTCACCTTAAAGGGATGTGAGGGACATCAATTTCCATGATGAGCAAGATGACGACACGTGGTAGCGATTTGACAACATGGAGTGAGCTAGAAAATCAGCACTTTGGGGGATGGAAGCGGGTCACATGGGTGACCAAAAGTATCACTTAGAGGGATGGGTGAATTTTTTCAAGGTTTATGTCCTTGAAATGTGAGGGACATGAGGGAAATAAAATTCCATGATGCTCCTAGAGCTAACACGTGGCAGAGATTTGATGATACTCCAAATTGAGCTCCTAATTGCACCTGGGGGTTGAACTAACAATCCTGAGGGTCACATGAGGTTTTAGAGGTCATATGGGGGCCAAGTGAATTTTTTTATGGTTGATCTTCCTAACCTTGAGGGATTTTGGGGATACAAAATCCCTCTAGGATCTTGGAGATGACACGTGGTTTCCTAAAATTTGGCTAACTCTCAAACTCGTTCCAAGAGGACAACTTGAGATGATGATATCTTGAGCCCCTGATGGAATTTTTGGTGATATTTTATATGATCCTAATTGGAAATGTAATTTTTAATCCAATGGTTGGGGTATCATATCTTGATTATTCAATTTGTCCCTAAAAAAGTGTATTTTTGATTTTGTAGTCCACTTGTGCCAGAAATCTTGATTGAAGACCTAATGCGCCAAAGTGTTGTGAAAAACATGATTTTACCATATTTTAGGGATTGGAATTTCATTTCCAGAGATGCTTTTTTTCTCCTAACTCCATCTGGAGCTCCTGGAATCACCTTGGAAGCTCAGTGGCTGTTTTGGCATGTGTACTAACTAGGCCTGTGAACCCTAATTTTGGCAAAACTACCCCAACTTCTCCGAGCCCTTCCAAAATATTCCTGAATCATTTCCATGATGTCCTAAGACCTTTGAATCACCTCCATATCCACTTTGTCTCTTCTTCTCTACTCCATGGGGTTTCTCCAGCCCTAGGAAGGCTAGTGATATCCCTTCCCACAACTTCTTGTAGCTTATAACTTTTAATGAACTCCTAAAATCACCTAGGGGAATGAATGGAATTTCTTAAATCACCTAGGAGGATGAGATAACATTAATTAGGAGGTCACTTGGATTGAATGGATAGACCTGGTGCCTTGGAATGATAGGACTTGAAAAAATTAACACAGGGGTATGGTTGTCATGCTCGAAATTGTTAATTTCCTTGTTACACATTTACATGAAAACAAATGGCTCTAGCTTGGGGACATGACATGGAATGAGTGTAGTGAAGACATGAAATGGGAATCTAGAATATTAATTTCAGACCATATGATCTGTTGACTAGTGCTTTATCCATTGGGCCCTACAGATTCATGTACAATTTACAAGAGAGAAGGATAATGAAGAAGGAAACACATACACACACAAAACACAAAAATTCAGTGCAAGGG
Organism: Taxus wallichiana var. yunnanensis; assembly: GCA_018340775.1. Lineage (NCBI taxonomy): Eukaryota > Viridiplantae > Streptophyta > Pinopsida > Cupressales > Taxaceae > Taxus > Taxus wallichiana. The sequence goes on from CM031244.1 coordinate 279,407,592, forward strand.
AAACACACGAAACACAACATAAAGGAAACACACCTAGAAATCACCTATGGTACAAGGCGGGGATAACCCGCTTTCCATTGAAGATATAATTTTAGGTATTGCCTATTACGAGGCAATTCCAATGGCGTTCCATCCAAATATGAGAGTAGAAAAACATTCTCACCGTAAGCTTCACGAATCTTGAATGAGCGAGCCATAATGAATCAAACATTCCATGACTGCCTTTTGATTCCCTTCTCTTGTCCCACAGTAGGAAAAATTCTCCAACTTTGAATTCTCTCACTTTGGTTTTCTTGTCAAAAATCTTCTTTAATTTCAATTGGTTCTCTTTAATATGGTCCACCACTTGGAGTTTATTTTATTATATCTTCTCAAGAACGAGGATATTATTGTGAATAGAATCCTTGTATTGTCCATCACCTATTCCCTGTAGCAACTTGAGATCCGACATCTGAATCGTGATGGGAATTTCTACTTCGACCCTATACAACAATTGGAATGGTGAAATACCTATTACCTTCTTGGGAGTGATCCTGTCCTCCCATAATGCATCATATAAATTTTTGTGCCAATTCCTTTGGTTTTCATCTACGAGTTTGTGGATAATGGTTACAATGTTCTTGTTTCTTGATTTGGCCTATCCATTTCCCTATGGATAGTAGTCCAATGAATGAGATAAAGATATTTTGTAGCCATAAAAAACTCAGATCAACTCCCTTGAAGAGAAATAGGTAGCATTGTCTACTACAATATTTTGTGGCACTCTGAAACGTACTATGATATTCTCCTTGATGAAGTTGCATACTATTTCGGTGTTGGCTTGCTTGGCTAGAATGGCTTCCACCCATTTTGTGAAGTATTATATCACTGTGAGCACATATGTGTGCCCCAGCTTGAGTGAGGATTTAGAACACCGATGAAATCTAGTCCCCACTACTTGAAATGGTTCTTCAATAACAATTGGCCTGAGCGGTAGTGCAACAAGTTGTGGTTTCCCAATGAATTTTGGCATGCTTCACATTTGGAAACCCATTCTGAGTGTTTATAAAGAGGGTGGGCCAATAATACCTTCCTCGAAGGATCTTGTGTGTAGTGACCATCGCTGAGAAATTTCCACCACATGCTTGGTCATGGTATGATTTAAGCAATTTTTCTTGTTGCTCTTTATCTACACACTCGAGGAAACATCCATCTAGACCTTTCTTGTAAATTACATGATTCCAGATTACAAACTTTGTTGCCTTCAACTTGAGTGTTCTCCTTTGCTTGTAATCAAGATGAGAAGGGAATTCTCCATAAGTTAAGTAATAGGAAATATCAACATACCACTCATCAGTAGTGGTTATAAAGAGAACCTATGGATTGTTTTCAAAACAAGTTGAGAAAGCAACAATTGTCTTCACCATGTTGAGCTTTGAGTGTTTCATCTTCAACAATCAACCTACACAAACCATTTCCCCTTACTAGATTGGAGGGTTGAATCTCTAAGTCATATTCTTGAGTCTTTGCAATCCAATTTCCTCTTTTAGCTCCAAGATCATGTTGTGTCAAGATGGACTTGATTACACTGCCGGGGACCATCACCATTGTATGAGAGTTGAGGATGTAAAACCTGAAATTTTTATAGCCTTGACCACTACATAGGCATGCTTTTCCAATTGGCTATAGTTTAGTTTGTGATTTTTCAATAGAAAACTCATGAAAGCAATAGGTGCTTCCATGCCTTCATCATTCTTCGAACAAAACGAAGAGAGAGGGTATGTTCTGATGCATAACAATACATGATGAAATCTTTGTTAAAATATTGAGACACAAGGTTCAGAGCCTTGGAAATGGATTTTTGATATCTTCAAACATTTCCTTCCCTTCATTGTTCCATTTGAATTTTTCTGTGGTTTCATCATGGTGGTGATGTGCTTTGTCAATTCAGCAAAACTCAGGAATAAAGCAATGAAGAAAATTCACCTTTCTGAAGAAGGAATGAACTCCTTTCTTGCTTGTGGGTAGAGATAGTGCTTGAATGATCGTAATCTTTTAGGATCAATGTGTGCTCCATGTTTATTCACAATGTGCCCCAGTAACTTGCCTTCTGTAACTCCAAAAATGTACTTTTTCGGGTTTAGTGATATGCCATGTTTTCTACACCTTACAAGTACTTGTTCTAAGTGATGGATATGATCTCCCATCTTCTTTGAAAACACCATGAGATCATCAAGATATATGAAAATGTAATGTTTTAAATATTTTAATTCCAAATCCATCACCCTTTGAAATGTAGCTCCCACATTGATTAGGCCAAAAGGCATTCTACTGCTGTAGGCAAAAGTGCCCCAAGGTGTTGTGAAGGTTGTCTTGGTGCAATCCTCCTTTACCACTTTGATTTGATTGTACCTTGAGAATCCATCAAGAAATGAAAGCATTTCAGATCTAGTGATTGCTTGCAAAATGTGGTCCATGATAGGGAGAGGATAATTTTCTTTCAGTGATGCCTGGTTCAAGTTACAAAATCTACACATATTCTTATTTCACCATTCTTCTTCCACACGACACACACAATGTTGGCCACCCATGTTGAATGATGGATGGGAAAGATAATCCTTGCATTAAGCATCTTCATTACCTCCTCTTTGATGGTATCAAAAATCTTTGGGTTATATGGCCTTTGTTTTTCTTGAATGGCTTGGCATCCTACTTCAAGGGAATTGAGTGATGCATTTCCTTTGGTTGGAAGGATTTGAGTTCATCATAAGAGTAGGCCAAAACATCTAAATATTTCTTGAGTAACACAACAAACCTTCTCTTCTCCTCGGGTGAGAAACATTTTCCAATATTGACCATCCTTGGCTCCTTCGGGTGCCGATGTTTTCTTTATCAAAATTAGGCGGGCATTGAAAAGATTATTTTCTTTCTCTTGAATGAATATATCATGTTTGTCAAAGAGGTCTTCTAGAGAAACTAGGCCTTTGGGAATCTTGTTTCCTTTCAATTTGATCACTCCTTCATCAATCCCTTCAATTCCTTCTTTCTCTTCTTTGGCTACCACTTCTCGGTGTGGATTTTCACTTCCTTCAAAGAAGAGATTATTGAAATTATCCCTTTGTTCCAAAAATGCTAGAATCTGGTTATCATCATTAAAGACTTGTCAATGATTTGCATTATCTAGTACACTAGGCCTGAATACCATTTCAATGGTCACCTTGTCTTTACCAAAAGAAGGATGAGGTGTTATAGGAAGTGAAACTATAAGAGAATCAACCTTTTCATTCTTTTCTCTTGGGATAGCTTCATGGAAAATGCATCGAAAGATTCAATGTAGTCTCATACTCTATTTCTATAATGTTAGAGTCTTGGATTTTTCACCTGATATTGTTGCCGACTTGATTTACTATCACCTCCGCATCACCCCAACATCTTAACTTCTTGATTCCCATGTCTTTTTCCATGCCCATGCCTAAGAGGAGAGCTTCATATTCCGTCGTGTTATTTGTATTATCAAATTGCATCTTGTAGGAAAATGGGTACAATTCATCGGAAGGAGAGTACAACACCATGCCTACTCTTGAACCTACACTGGAATGACTACCATAAAATTCCATCGTCCAAACTTGATCTTCTTCCTCTTCCATAAGAAGTGGAAAGTTCTCATCTTTTTCTGATGTGAGGAAGTAGTTTCCTAGCCCACTATCTTGAAAAATAATGTTTGCCTTTGGATCATAAGACTTTCATACTTGTGAACTTCATCTTCCTTACTGGTACAAAAATATTCATCTCGCCTTTCACTGGAATAGTTGTGGATGACCAATCCATTTTATTTCTCCATCCAATTCTCTGTAGAAACTTCATCTCAATAGCATGCCAAAGGATGTGGGATGTCCACCACTAGGATAGTTAGAAGCACCTTCTTATCTAGAAAATCAGCTAATGCTTCTTGTGTATCTTTGATTCTTCCTACCAATGGTACTTGTTTGGATTCCATTGAATAGTAGGTGTCATTTTCTGGGTCAAGGTGAGGCCTAGAGCATTTGCAACTTTGATGGGAATCACATTATCTAAGGCTCCAAAATCTATGATGTAATTATTTAGTTGGAAGCCTTTAATGAGGAGTGACAGGTAGAAAGGTTCAACCTTATTGGTTTTGAGGCTCGAGGGCTAGAATTTTTGAGAATGTGGTGTGGGGAGTAGGAATTTGGAATTTGGACCTAAGGTTATAGGATTACCACCATGGACTACATCAATGAACCTATCAAATTAGGTAGGGTACGTTTGTAGGTATTCTATTTCTGTGAGCTGAACTTTAGTTTTTCTTGCGTGTTCCAAAAAGTCAAATGGGGTTATGGTGGGCAAGGTAGAGGTTTTGAGAATGACAGAAGATTTACATGGTGAAGGTTTTGCTACTTTGGGGTTGAATTTTCCTTCACGGGTGTAATAACTGGCTTGGAAGGAGATGGGGATGTAGGTTTTGATGGAACCTTAGATGTTTTTGTAGGAACAACATTTGAAGGAGAATTATTTTTAGTAACTTTTGAGTTGGGAGAAGGACTAGATGACTTACTTGGTATGGCAGCATGATCCTTGCTAACTAGTGGGTCTAATTTTTCTTTAGTTGACTCCATCAAAGGTGGTAGTGGTGATCCTCTGTTGATGATTTTATTTTGTGGAACCTCCACAGGAGAATCTTATTTCTTATTCTTTTCCTTACCTGTAGCCATTGAGGATGGAACACCTTTCTTGGAATGTGCATGAGTGAAAACTATGAATGAGGAGCTTGGGGCTTATTCATCATCATCATCTTCATCATCAATGTACTCAATTAGGCCATTGTGCGTATCACCATCAAATTCCTTGACCTCAAGATAGTTTCATTGTCCCTTACATTTTATTCTTCAAGTTATTCAATTTCCACTTCTTCCTCTAGTTCTTTGGTGTCATAGGTGACATTGATTGGTGGTGCTTTGAGTGAGTGGCGAGGAGGTGGAGCAATCCTTGGTCTATTGGGAGGATTTGGTTTCCTTGGAGTATTCTATATTGTGATATGGGAGAGATGTTTCTTCAAGTCAACCAAGTCATTTGCCATTTTTTGGAACATTGGATCCATGGTGATGATCCTGAATTCTATCCTTTTTACTTTCCATTTGGGCCTTTCACTTTACTAGACATGATTAGATCATCATTGGTTTCTATTGTGTGGTCCTGAGCTTCCCTCAATGTTCTTGGTTGGGTTTTTCTAAGGAAGAAACCTACTTCTGATGGCAAGGCACTGATGAAGAATCTCTTCAAATTATTTTCAGGAAGCACCACATCTTTAGGGATTCTTCTTATCACTCTGTTATATCTTGCTATGAAGTCTCTCATTGATTCGAGAGGTTTCTTTCTTCATTTGTACCAATTGGACCAAGAGATCCTGACAGTATTTTGTGGTCTTGAACTTGTGTTCGAATGCACTTCTAATATCTTCCTAGTAGGTGATAGACCTCGGGGTAGCATGTAGAACCATTCGAAACTTTTTCTTGAAGTGAATCCATAAATATCTGAACTGACACATCTTTATCCTCAAAACCCAATACACCGCAAGTGGTGATAATAATGATACATGTTCTTCGGGGAGTTAAGAACCATCCCCTCCAAATTTTGGAAAGTTATTCCTTGAGCCTTTTGGTAGCTTGTGAAGTGGTTGAGCAAGGGCGAGTGGACCAATGTTTCTCACTTATGGTACATTATGCCTAAGGACCTCACGATCACGATGCCCCATTCCATTTCTAATTCTAGCTTCCAACCTCTGCTAAGGCTACAACTTTTACTCTGCTCTTTCTTCTTGCCTTGAATTGAAGTCTTTCAATTTCTTCAATTTGAGCCCTTATTTCATCTTCTGCTCTTGCTTCTATTTCTCTAGCTTCTTCTTCAGTCTCTACATCACTAAAATATTCAAGGTTTTTTTTGATGTATGGAAATTCACCTTCCAAAGGATTAGAAACACTTAGGTTCTCAACATGACTGATTGCTTGAAGAAAGGGAGACCTCTCGAATTCTAAGAAACTCTTGTCTTCTTTGAAGATCTTCAAAAGTGGGGTTGGTTTGTCCTCCTTGTCTCTGTTGCTAGGTGTATCTTCTATCCGCCATCTTGGAAATCTATGCTCTTCTTTGTGGTGCTAGAATTTTTCTTTGCCTTTCCAATCTAAAGCAAAGCATGTTCTTCTTCAAGGTCAAGAATTCTCGTGGTAATGAAGTAGTGGTTGACTATTTTCTGTTATGCCAGATAGCTTCTCTCAAATCTAAAGCAATATCCTCTTGGATGTGGAAGATAAATTTAGGTCTTTCAATAGGAGGATTTCCTAGAATAGCCATGGTTTGTAGACATGAGGCTCATATAGCTATTCAAATTCTAGAAATTTTCCTTTTTTGAATTTTGAATTTTCTAATTTTTTTGTATTTTCTAACCTTCTGGTCATATTTAGGTATGGATGGTACTAAATCTGCCCCATGGTGGGTGCCAAAACTATTGGTGAGAAATTTGTCGGGGAAAAATTGGTGGTTATCTTGCCAATGCTCTGGGAGTCTAAGTCCCTCTACTTAACCGGTGTAGCTTCCATACGTGCATGCGTGAGTAAAAATGAGTTTTTCTTGGTGGAATTTCAACCGAGGATCCAACAGGGGCACTCCACTGACCCTGTGGAAAAATATTGCATATATATCTGCAAGAGAGGAATTTTCTAGGAAAGCGGGAAAGGGAGTGAGAAAGTTAGAAAAGAGAAACTAATGCTGTAAGTAGAAAATTAGAGACTTACATATACCAACTAGAAATTTCGTTACATGCACTTGAATTTAGAAGAAAAAAATCCATATAACAACAAGATCAAATAGCGATTAATGAGCACAAAGTACCACTAAAATCCTTTGTCAAAAAAGGCTAAAATTCCTTCTTCCTTTATTGAAGCTCAAGCGAAATTGTACATAACACGAAATAGAAGACCTTTTTAAGTAGGGAAAATGCAAGAAATTTTCTATCTCTTTACTCTCTTAACAAGGATATCTCTCTCATGAATTTAAAAAAACATCTCTAAGCTCTAAGAAGTCTCAGAAGTTGTCTAAGAAGAAGACCAAATGAGGAGCTTGTTACAATTTATAGAAGAAGAGGAAACTCTTCATCTTCCTAGTGACTTTTCAAATACTTTAATGTGACTTTAGACTGTTCATATTCCACTTAAATATTTAAGTCCCTTTTATAAAAACAAGGCAACTTAAAGTTTACATTATGTTTCTAAATTCACTTAAAGTTATATTAAAAAGTGCAAACCTCAACACAAAAATATAACATTGATGAGAGAGAGCATTGGGTGAGAAGAGAAGAGAGAGAAAGAAGAGGAAGAAGAAGAAATAAGGAGAATTATGTAGAAGGATGAACTACTATAGTGGATTTGATCTCACTCCCTGACTAGTTTCCACTTCATGCTCTTGAGAAGGCCTATGTTCCTCCAAGATCTTTGCTGAAACAAACAGCTGTAGGCTCCATCTTTTTGGCATGAGGAATGCGAACACATCTCAAGGTATCTCTTTCTTGATGTATTCTTCAAATGGACCAATCAACTCATCAGTAGTTGTATCCTCGCCCATTGCAGGTACTCCAAGTTTCTGAATTTTTGATTTACACTATCCTACAATTTGTATGCTTGTTCCTCTTTCTCCTCCAGCTCTGTGATGGCCTAAATGATTGCCTCAAACCTGATTGCCAAGGCCACAGCCTATACACGTGACAAGTCTTCTAAGGGAGTTGTTATCTAAATAAATCTCCTAGTTATTAGGAAAACTTATATACATCTTCTAGCTCTGAGCTCTTCATTACAAGGTTACACGTGCCCTTCTTTTCCTCACCTTCCCCCTTCTTTTCCTCATGTTCCCTTGCACACTTCTCCTTCTCCCCCTCCCCTCTACATTTTCCTTTTCATCTTTGTTTCACTCCTACCTTGCACGCATCCTCTGTGCATCCAACTTCTTCCTAGCAAATTTTCACCACATGTGCACATGCCTCACACTTGCTTCAATCAGCCAAGTCCACAGCCCTTGCATGTGCCACACACATCATCTATAATAGTTGTGCCTTGACCATGCATTCTCTGCTTAATAATCTACCTTATTTCGTTGAGTGCATTACGCGTGCCTTCCTTTTTTTTTTCCTCTCGTGCATCATTCTTTCATGCACATATCTTTGTGTGCTCCTTTGTGCCCTTCTGCGCTAGGTTATCCTCTTACACACTTGAGTTTTCCATAAGTGACCAATCAAAGCATACCAATAGGGTGCCTGATCCTTAACAAATCAATGAGTGACACGGGGCAGGAATGATAAGAACATTTACACATTTGGCCATCCTTTTAGCTAATCCTCGCGTACCATGTGTTTTACATGTGCAAATGACTCTAAATTTTTTTGACAGATGTTTCTTTTTTGCTACTGAGCTCCAATCAGCATGCACCTAGACTTTTTAGATAACTTTTGACATAGGCTATAGTGTTAGACATTCAAATTCAAATTTTTGGTGGATCTGGTAGGTGAGAAATGGGAAAACATATTTCTAAACATTAATGAGTAGATTTAATTGCTTCAACCACTTGATTTGATATGATTCTCCCTCCTTCCTTATTCAAACACACCAACAGACCTAGGGAAGTGCATTTGATAGATTTGCAAGTGGCTTTGCAGGCATTGAATTCTTCTTGTTGGTGGTTGCATTTCAAATTTCAAGTTTTACCTCGTCCTCTTATTCTTCCATGGATTCATATATAAATGTAAGATATGGGCTCATTATTAACATTGGACATTTTGGATCCTTAAGCATTTTGCTAAGGACTTGATATTTTCTGTATTTTGAGTCACAGACCTTTAGATATGGCTCATGCATATAGATATCATCCTCTTTCACCATTGTAATAGCTCTATGCATTTTTGGAAGTAATAGTTACATCATTTTGTTACTATTCTCTATCTTAATGTGTTTACATTCCTTCTTCTTTCCTTTTCTTTTGCATTGCATGCTCATTGTACCATTCTACATCCCTTGCAGCTCCTTATTTAGTTGTGTTCCATGAAACTAATCTAGTAAATACGTTTTAAGTTGTGCTACACATGCCTAGCCTTCTTTCATGCATTTCCCTTCATTTTTGTTCGAACAGATAGTGTTCATCCCTCTTTTCTAGTGCTATCACCTTTTAGTGTAGGTTTCCTTTCATGTTATCCTTCTATCCTGGTCCCTTAGCATTGTTAGCTTAGCTTTCCCTTTTAACACTAGGAGTAGCAGTAGTAGTAGAAATAGATAGAGGAACCAACCTTCTCTGAGATCCATCCCCAACCTTCTCTAGAGATCCATCCCAAACACGCAAGGTCCCACAACTTGGGGATGGTTCTATTATTGTCACAAATGACTCGATTCTTCCAGATTTGAGATACGGGCACAAGTTTGATGACCAATAGTTTCTGGCACGCTAGGTGAGACAAGTAATGAAATATTAAATTTCATATTGCTAAGTTCTGGTGTGTGGACTTAGCATTTCTATCCTTTCAAGGCTAATTTCAACACATCTAGCGACTCCCAACATTTGCAAATCTCTATTTTAAAATTCCTAAGTGCCTTCCATGAGAAGAGTGAATACAAGGAAGTATAATAGTGGAAGATTGTTTCAAGTACCTCAAGCTATCCCTAAGAATATTTCATTCCAAAATCCCATACATGCATCTCCATCTCCAATGTGTTCATTGCACCCTTTCAAATCCTCACAGAGACAACCAACACACCCTGCTATGGTGCATCAACCACCTCCTCCACTAAGGAACTTTTCTAACTTCACCGGAGGAAGTCCCCTAGTTTTGGCTGTGCAACATGATATGCCAAATGACACACTCAAAAGTATTCCATATTTTACTAGTGAGAATCAAATCACCCCTTAGGAGCATATCTAGGATGTAACAAACATATACTCACTCTATTTGATCACACATGATGATGTAGCAATCAGGATACTTGCAACCTCTTTCAAAGGTAAAGCAATTAAATGGTACTAAGGATTGAGACTTGGATCTATTACCACCTAGGATGAGCTTGGAACAACTCTTTGCAATTACTTTGAAGATAAGTCAGATCACCTATCTTTGGTGGAGCAAAATGAAAAAACAACAAGGAGGGTACCCAACGAGAAGATGACTGATTTCAACATCAAATTTTAGAAGACTTGACATAATCCCTCTTGTGGTAAGACCTACAACCCAACATGATTTTCTATATTATCTAAAGGCTTTGAACAATGATATCTCAGTCATGATTTAATCCATGGGAGGTAGGACTTTACTAGTTGTTTATAATATTGTAGTAAGGGTAGAAAATAGTCTTATTTAGGTGGGAAAGATAGTTCCTAGACCGCCTATGCCCTTATTCCAAAAAAAAAATCATAAGTGCCCCTGACCTTCATTTCACCTATTCCTATCCCTAAGAGAAACATGTAGTTAGTTGCATCAACATCCTAATCTCTAGTGTAGCAAAAGGAAGATGAAGAATTAAAGACCCTGATTAGAAATTTATCAAACAAGGTCATATCATTAGAGAAACAACAGGCACAAGCCTATAGAGGCAGTTATAATTAGGTACATAGCCAAAGTAGTCAGCCTTGGTGGAATCAATATGGAAACCAAAGATATGCACCCAACCAACAAAATGATAGATGACATGCTAGTGCACATTTCCCTTAAGTTTTCCTCCCAAACACTCTCTTCCAACACTTAGTGCAAGTTAGGCGCTTGTTCTAGTTCGAAAAAAATTTGGCATAGGATTTAGAATGGTGATTCCTTAAAACATGCCTCATAGTCAATATCACTATGCCAATGCTACGTACTCACAAGCCTATATGATCTAGAATGCTTCCACCTATGAGCCTTCAAAAGTGCCTCCTAAAGTAGATAACAAGGAAAGGCTAGAGGTTCTTCCTGATTCCAATTTGATGTTCTTTGGTGCTAAAGAATTTTGTGTAATCAACCAAGTAGTAGATAATACAAGAAGACCGCGTGACCAAGTTGTGGAAAACAAAAGATATAAGAAGAAAATGCTCGAGTCTGGCGTATAGGTCACAATTCCAACAACAAAAGTAGACCCTAAGAAATAGAAAGATGCAGCCAGTGGATCTAGTGGTTAAAATCCTCAAATGCCTATACAAGAGGCCCCACGCAAAGCTCCTTTAGAGGTGACACACCCCTCCTTTGGTAGGTCAAGCCTCAACTTCAGTTAAATCCCCTACCTCTGCACCTGAACAATCTAGAAAGGATGTCATTGTGCCACAAATGCACAAATTAGTGGGTCTTCCATTTAGCATTGTGGACCAGATGAAGAAGACACATATAATGTCACAATGTGGGATTCCTTGACCATTCCATCCCAAAGACAACTGTTGCATGAGGCCATGTCTCAACTCTCGTGTTGTCGATCTAGCTATATAGAAGCCACATGCTTCTATCAACATCTGCCAAGAAGAGGAGAAACAAGTAAGTAAAGTTTTTAAAACCCCACCCTTCTATATGTCCTTGATCATAGGAAAACATCTTGTCCATAACTGTATGATTGACTCAAGTGCTAGTACTTCTGTCATGCCTAAGAAGATTTCTGATGTCTTAGGTCTTAAGTATAGCCCCTAACAAAAGGAGTCCTGCAACTTGATGGTTCAACTGTCACTACCTTAGGAGTCATCAAGGATCTTGAGTTGACCCTTCATGCATGTCCAAGCCTCACCATAACTCAAGATGTATCTATCATTAACTTACCTCCTTTGTTTTCCCTATGTCTATCAAGAGAATTTACTGCAAAAGTGGGTGGTTACTTGTCTTATGATTGGTCTCATATGTTACTTAATATAAGGTATGGTACTCGGTTTACCATAGAAGTTGAGCCAATATTTTCCTATCATGTAGAGTCATATGTCCCATCCCTCTCTAAGCCAATTATTTAATCCAAGAACAAGCTTCAGTTCTTGAAGAGTAGCCTCTTCCACCCTCTATTTCTGATCTAGTACTTGATGAGTGGGTAGAGAGGCACCATAAATTTGACCCATATGCCAAATAACTAGAAGCCTATGAAACTAGGCTTGATACTTACTACATTCTTGAAGAAGAAGTTGTGTTGCCACACACGCTCAAGAAAGACCAAGTTGAACCTAGTCTATGGAAGTTATACTTTGATGGATCCAGAAGTAAAAGCAACGTTGTATTAGGAGTTGTTCTCATTTATCCTAAGGATGATAAATTCTTCTTCACACACAGGTTGTAGTTTACATGTTCTAACAATGTGGCAAAATATGAAGCATTGGTGCATGGCCTTCTTATTGTTGAAAAGAAAGGGATTAAGGCACTACAAATCTTTGGGGACATAGAATTAGTTATCCATCAGGTTACCAAAAATTACAGGAAAAGAATAAGCTTCTCAAAGCTTATAAGCATAGAGTTTGGGACCTCTTTGAGATATTTGATGCTCTAAATCTGTAGGTGGTGCCACATAAAATGAATAAGGAAGCTGACCAAATGGCCGCACTTGGTTCGTAGTTCTCTCTTATTGAGGAATTTTTCAAAGGAAACACTTAACACATTAAGGTGGTGATCAAACCATCCATTCTAGACAACAATACCAGTTGAAAGTGTTTAACAGTAACGACACAGATCATCTAGTTCATTCAAAATGAAGGCTAAGTTCTCATCAAGCATGCAAGCTGATTTGCATGACAACTATGGGGACCAAGTGATATATACCAAGAAGAAGAAAAAAATCCACCTAAAGGGATGGTCACCTTAGAATAAATTTTTATCCTTGATGATGAGTTCAAGAGTGAAGAAATGTATATATGAACCATGTAAGAAGACTGCTCCCCAGTCACTATTGCATGTAGAAGAGAGTTTTTGCTCAAACAAGCTTACGCGTATGATGAAAAGTAGGTCTTCATCTCTCTGTGTCAAAAATACAATGATATATTCTCATGGGAGTATGAAGACCTCAAATTTTTTGATCCAAGTGTTTCTCAACACTCCATTGACCTTGATCCTGATATCAATCCCGTCAGACAAAAGCAATGACTAGTTAATCCAAAGATAGATCCCCTCATGAGAAATGAATTATCCAAACTCATTGAGGTGAAAATTATTTTTCCCATCAAGTACTCTACTTGGGTCGTGAATCTAGTTCTAGTGCATAAGAAGAATGGTGAAATCAAACTCTGTGTTGATTTTAGATATTTGAACAAGGCATATCTAAAGGATCATTATCCTTTGCCTTTAATGGAGCATATTATGTAAACTATGGCTAGCACGCAAAGATTCTCAATGTTAGATGGGTATTCAGGTTTCAATTAAGATCCTAGTAAAGGAAGAGGATCAATTCAAAATGATGTTTACAACCAAGTGGGGAACATATGCATATGAAAATATTCCCTTTGGTCTGTCAAATGTAGGCGCGACATTTCAACATGCCATGGATATTGCCTTCAAAGGTTACATAAATGAGTTCATCTTAGTTTACCTTGATGATATAACAATCTTCTCAAAGTAGAGTGAGGATCATATGGCACACTTGGAGAAAGTATTTGAGAGATGCAGAAAGTATGGGGTGTCTCTTAACCAAAAGAAGTGTAATTTTGTAGTGGAATAGGGTAAGCTCTTGGCCATGTAGTTTCAAGGATGGCATCACAATTGATCCTAAGTGCGTTTCAGCCATCCTATATTTTCCTTTTGGTGCACACAAAAATCCCTTGTAATCCTTCCTCGGTAAGATAAATTTTGTTAGGTGCTTCATTCCTAACTTTGTAGGTCTAGTTCAGCCCATCACCCTGATGTTCAAGAAGGACATAGCCTTTAGATGGACAACAAAAAGAAGAGAAAGCTTCAACAAAATCAAGAAAGAAATTTCTTGCACACCAACACTCATCAACCTAGATTATTCAAAGGATTTTATCCTTTATGCTTATGGTATTAATGTGAGTGTTGCTGCATTCCTAACACTAAGAAAATGAAGAAGGGATGGAATAACCAGTGGATTTCTTCAGCCAAATGTTGAAGGATTATGAATTAAGTACAATCACATGAAGAAGAAAGTCATCGCCATCATACACGCTCAAGAATATCAAAATCATGCTTTCCATAAATCATATTAAGGTGTTAGTCTCCCACTCTTCTCTGTCAGGGGACTTCATTACGAGAGAAAAAATTAGTGAAAAGAGAGCATGATGGGTGACCAAGATCATGGAATATGATGTGACTATCAAAGCCACAAAAATGGTAAGAGGTAGTCCACTCTTCAAGTGAGTTTCTAAGGATGCACACAATAAATTGAAGGCTTCATTGTTTCTGGATGAAGGTCTCCTTCATGTAAAACTCAAGTAGAATACAAACCCCGATATGCGTGACTAGATGAAAGACATGATCACATTCCTTTCCGAGGGCGTATCCCTCCTAGTTTGAACAAGGTAAAGAGAAGACATCTGAGGTTACAATCTATCCTCTATGTTTTGATTGATGGAATTCTCTTCAAGAAGAATCTTGATGGTGTGCTATTAAGATGTATTAATGACGTGCATACTGAAAAAGTGTTAGCATAATTTCATGATAGATTCTATGGTGGAAACTTCTCTCGCCAAAAATATCACAATAAAGATCATAATGACAAGAATATTTTGGCCTACCTTGTTTGCATACACACACAAGTGGGTCACAAAATTAAATGAATGTGATTTATTTATAGGAAAGAAGAGATTGGCAGTGCTTCCCCTCCAACCAATCCAAGCAGATCAGACTTTTACGTAATGGGGTATCAACTTTATAGGCATGATCAACCAACCTTCAAATGATGGACACAAGTGGGTGCTGATAGCTATGGAATACTTCACCAGATGGATAGAAGTTGTCATGCTTAAGGAATCAACCGAGTTAGTCATCCTTGACTTTCTTGAAGGCATAGTCACAAGGTTTGGTGTTCCTCAAACCATTATCTCTGATAATGCAAAATCCTTCCTTGGGACCAAAATCACTGATTGGGCACTAAATCTAGGAATCTACCTGAAGACTTCTTCTAACTATTACCATTAGGGAAATGGTCTAGTAGAGTCAACAAATAAGAGCCTGATAAAAATCATGAAGCGTACAATAAATATAAGTCAAAGATAGTGGAATACAAAGGTCTCATGTGTGCTCTGGGTAGATAGGATCACAGTTAAAAAGGAAATAGGAACTTCACCTTACAATCTTGTCTATGGCAAGGAGGCTATCCTTACTTTAACGTTAGAATGGAATTCATTAGTGCTTTCCCAACAGAGATGGAATTGGAAGGAACATAATAGAGAGAAATTAGAATGGTAGAGCTAGATAATCTTGAGGAATTAAGGAACTCTGTCATGATCAAGATAGAACAACATCAACAAACGACAAAGAAATGGTTTGACAAAAGGGTTGGGCTTCAATATTTCAAAATTGGGGATTTGGTTTTGAAATGGGATGTTGTGAGCTAAAACAGGTGCCATTCAAAGTTTGATACACTTTAGAGTGGCCCATACATCATCAGTTCATGAAAATAGGGTAACTCTTTTGAGTTAACTCATCTTGATGGAGGCACACTACAAATCCCAGTAAATGGGATCTATCTAAAACCCTTCCATTAAGTTTGCTTGCATCATTTTGTATATATTAGAGTAGTTTCAATTCTTCTAAGTATGATACGTGTACATTTTTTTTTATTTATACATAGTTATTTCTTCTTGCATGCTCCTGCATGCGCTCTTCTTTTGCTTTCAGGGTGTCAATCTTCTTCCAACAATTTCCAATAGCTTACAGGATTCAAAATAGAGTCAAGAAATGATCCTTCAAGTGACTTCAGGGGTAGTTCTTTAAAGTTAAAAATCAGAATTTCATGATTACATAGTAGACTCCATGCCCAATGGATGCTCTAGGCTACTGATATCCTTCATCTAATAGGCAAGATGGCCCCAAAATTCACCAAAACTATTATCCAAATAACTCTCCTAGTTATTTGGATAACTTATATACATCTTCTGGCTTTGAGATCTTCATTGCAAGGTTGTGCATGTTCAAGATCACTTGGCACATTCCCTTGGTTGTAGTTTCCTCATGCACCCCCATTCTTTTCCTCACATTCCCTTACGCGATTATCCTTCTCCCCCCTCTATTTTCCTTTTCCTTTTTATTCCACTCCTCACTTGCGTACATCCTCTACGCATCTGTTTTCTTCTAGAAATTTTTCACCATACGCACATGCCTCACACTTACTTCAATCAACCAAGTCCCTAGCCCTTGCACGTGCCCCAAACATCATCTTGTAATAGTTGTGCCTTGACCATGCATTCTCTACTCGACAATTTACCTTATTTCGTTGAGTGCATTGCACGCGCCTTCCTTCCTTTTTCCTCCCATGCATCATTCTTCTTCGCGTATGCATATCTTTGCACCCTATTTTTCACCCTTTTGTGCTAGGTCATCATCTGATATGCTTTATTTTTTCACACATGACCAATCAAAATGCACCATTAGGGTGCTAGATCCTTACAAAAAATCAATGAGTGACATGTGGCAGAAATGACAAGAACATTTGCACCTTTTTCCATCTTTTTAGCCAATCTGTATGGGCGCCATGTGTTTTGTCATGTGTAGGTGACTCTGAAAAAAATTATGACGTGTATATCTTTTTCTACAGAGATCTCCAATAAGCGAGAACCTGGACTGTCGATAGCTTTTAACGTAGGCTATAATGCTAGACATTTAAATTCAAATTCTTGGCAAATCTAGTAGGTGAGAAATGGGAAAATGTCAAGATATGAACATTAATGAGTAGATTTAAATGCTTCAACCAACCTATTTAATCTAATTTTCACTCATTCCTTCTTCAAACATGTCAACGTACCTAGGAAGTGCATTTGAAATATTTCATATGGATTTTTAGGCATTGAATTTTTCTTGTTGATGGTTCATTTCAAATTCAAGTTTTTAGACATTTTGGATCCTTACACATTTTGCTAAGAACTTCATATAATATGTATTCTAGAGTGAGACCTCTAGATCTAGCTCATGCATGTGGATATCAGCCTCTTTCACCATTGTAATAGCTCTGTGCATTTCTGGAAGTAATAGAAGCATCATTTTGTGACTATTCTCTATCCTAACATTTTTGCATTCCTTCTTCTTGTCTTTTCTTTTGTATTGCATGCTCGTTGTGCCATTCTACGTCCCTTGCAACTCCTTATTTAGTTTTTCTCCATGAAAATGATCTGGTAAATACATTTTAAGTTATGCTACATGTGCCTAGCCTTCTTTCATGTATTTCCCTTCATTTTTTATTAGAATAAATAGTGTTCATCCCTCTTTTCTAGTGCTATCACCTTTTAGTGTAGGTTTCCTTTCATGTTATCCTTCTATCCCTAGGAGTAACAATAGCAGTAGAAAATAGATAGAGGAACATACTTTCTTCAAAGATTCATCCCAAGCATGTAAGGTCCCACAACTTGGGGATGGTTCCATTATTGTCATAATTGACTCAGTTCTTCTAGATCCGAGACACGGTACAAGTTCGATGACCAACATGAGTTTCAAATATCTTCCTATCGATCAACTCCTAATGATAAGTGTTTCTCATTTCATCTGATACTGGGCTCAAAGGTTCCCAATAGTCCCTTTCTTTCTCCAAGTCCTCCTTGAGTGTCCGTGTCTTATTTGTTGTCGCACACATATAAGAAAAGAGTTTGACCGCTTCTTGGAGCACTAAATTCCCTTTTTTGGAAATTGAGTTAATCCATTGGTTATTCACTCACCCTTGTATGGTGAAATCATGTGTCTTCTTGATGGATTTTGGATTGAAGCTACTAATGGGTACAACTTCCTTAGTGGTAATTTCGTAGCGTTAGGATCAAATAGATGTTGGATATAGAATGAAAGATTTTGCACCTACTCCTTTAGTTCATCAATATTCTTCTTATACTCTTTATTTCTTGCCACCATATGAGTAGAAGATTGCTGATACATATGAAAATTCCTTCATGAGTTACTAGTCCTAGTTGGATTGTGCTCATCTCATAATCAGTTGGTGTCATCTCATCCACTGGCTTGATTACCTTGGGCCAAGCTACTTCAATGTATTGATTACTTGTTTCCCCATTATAGAATCGTGAGGCTGTATGTGTAGTCTTCCTTGATATTTTTCCTTTTTCTAATGAGATAATTGCTAATAGATCAGGTGCTACCACTTTTTACATAGTGCAGGTTTCAGGGAAAATTGTTTCTTGCATCTAAGGAAACATCTCACCGTTCAGCTCAATGATAGGTGCACCAACAGCTCCATTTTAAATGGAGGAGGAAAATCTTGAATGGAAGAGGCATGGGTGTCAACAAGAGGTGAAACCTCTTTTTATGGCTTGAAGATTAGATCTTGAACCATGTGTTCTTCATCCACTTGTGTTTCTACCATTGTATTTTCTTCCTGCATTTCTACAATCAAATCTTCCTCTCGCAGTGATGCAAATGAGCCTTCTTCTACCTTAATTTTCTTTGGCATCTTCTTGTGAGGAGAAGCTTCCAATTATGTGGCCTTTCTTTTCAAAATTTCTCTGGAGTGTTTAGAACTGGAAGTCACCTCTACAACTTTTGAAGATGATTGATGGGAGACTTGCTTCTAACTTGGGGGAATTCCTCGTGACTGGATGATCATGGCTTGCTTCTTTTGAAACCAATTTCTCATTCTCCTCACCACCTTCTTATTCCACTCTAATATATCCCCTAATTCACGAACATACCAGTTGATTGGAGGTACAAGGGACATCTTGACTACTACATACTTAGGATCATACATCTTTGTCCCATCATCGTACAAAATATCTTTGGATCATTAGAACTTGAATTTCATCATCTCAAAGATTGTCATCCTCATATGGTCCTTTTCATGGACTTAAAATTCATCAATGTAATTAGCCCAGTAGTCCTCAACTTGCAGCTCGTGTTACAATTCTGGGACATAGAAAGAGTCAGGATCTTCTCGGATGTCAAAATTAGGCATAGCGATGTAGGAATGCAAAGTCAAATGAGTGAAAATAGCCTCTAGATGAGATGCGTCATTTGAGATCTTGCATGTGAATACCCTGAGAGAGATAGGAAATGGAATCAAATTATTCCTCCTACTTCTAAGTTTTTATTTACTTTAATGATATGTCTGCAGAGCTCAAACAATACAATTTGGTCACTAAGGTACTTAGGTAGCCTTAGTGAGGCTTGGTCGAAGCCAACAACTCGCATGTAGGAGAAGGTTGAGAATTGTATGAAATAAGAACCATATTTCTTGATCAAGGATGCCATTTGTGAAGACATCCTAGCTTCAGGATCCCCTTCTAAGATTCAAACCATATACATTGTGAACGCATCATTCATACGAGTGATATTCCTATGGCTTTCCTCCATCACCACCTGTGGAAGTTTATAAAATGCAAGAACCTTGATAACAACATTTTGTGTGAGAGATAATCCTTTGAATGATCTTGAGCTAGCGAGGAGGTAGACTAAGTAAGAAGTCATGTGAAAATTCTTCATCATGGGTACTTGGAGCAGTTACAAATGGAGGTTGTTATTGATGATCTATCCCCAGTCAATTCTCTTTTTTCCTTTTGTCAACATTAGATGAAAAGGCCCATCCAGTATTGGAAGTCTCTTGTGCTTGGTTCTCCCATTACTCTACTGAGGAGAGTGATGACATCTGAATATCCTTCTCGAAAATCACACCTTGGAAGGTTCTTGGGAATCCTTGAGGGATTTCTCCCTATTTTCAACCATGACCTAAGCATAACCCCTTGCACATATGCATCCATCATTTCCCAATCACACAAGGCCCTGTCTTTTGAGATGACAACCATGTTGGGTGATGTCGATATATACAGGGGAAAGTGAGATGGTTCTAGGTCTAATGAATTCCATTATTGTACCATTTTTGGCTCAGATGGTTTTTGTTTTGGGATCATAGTGGTCAGATTAGGCTAGGACCAACTCAAGGCTTTAGACAGACACTATATGTCCTGCAACAACAAACAAGTCACTTGTGAATATCTGATCTTCAATCTTCTTTTGATCTTTAGCTGCCATGCGAGTTATAAGGTCATTTAAGTCCATGTATAAGATGTCACTATATTCTATCTTATACTCACAGTGAAGGGTTGTGCCACTTCGTCATCCTGTCCACTTCTGCTTTATGTTTTCCCTAGAATAACAACTCACTATTTTTAGTATGTACGAAAAATCAACTCCCACGAACCTCAACTTCATGTTATGACCTTGATTCCCCCTTCTCCTGCGTTCCTCCCTCCTTATAGATCAAATTTATATTTTTATTAAGTGCTTGTGGGACCACTTACTATTTTTAGTAAGTGCCAAAATGTCCGTTCGATGAATTCTTAGTTGCGGTGTAGGTCCAATGTCTCCGTCTCATTCGTAAGTTCTTCACATTTGTTGATTTACCAAAATAGTAGTCCCTTATGCGAGAAGACTTGCTATTTTTAGAAAGTGGGATTCTAAAGGTTGGATCGACGTGGAATGGATTTTTCCAATATGGTTTTTTTCCTCGCCCTCGAAATTTTAGACCTACCCGCTCAATAGTCCAAAAGATTTTAAACTTTTAATTTTTGGACCTAGCAGTGCTTTTGGACACAACATCCATTAATGGACCTCAAAAATTGTAGGTATGTATTTCTCCTCCATTTGCAAAAAAATTATATTCCTGATATGGGTTTTTGTTTTGGTGCTTACGTGAAATTTCGCTTCAATCGACAACTAGTTTGACGGGAAATTCAACTTTTTCTACATTGAGCCGAAAAGTAGATTTATTCACTGTGAATGATCTATTGAATGAGAGGTGAGTTTGAAGGTATGTTTTCAATGGTATTGGATAGAGGAACAAAAAAAAAAAAAATGGTTCGTTGCTTCATGCAATAGTTTGTAAGATTTCTATGAATATTTGTTTCACATCTATGGAGATTTTAACTATTTTCTTCTCTTCGTTCTTCACTTCTTCTTCCTTATTTTCTCAAAATTCCTTCTAAGACCTATATGTTTTCATGGATTGGAGGAAAAAACTACTTTGATATACCTGGTTTGAGGTTTAACAATGGTGGAGTGGTGGTAGGGAGTTGTAGAGGATTTTGGAGGAAGAACTGTGCACGAGAGAGTTAGATGTAAGAAGAGGGAAGAAAGTGGTGGTTGGGGATTTAAAAATAATTCAAAAAATATGCACAGAGAGGGATGGGTGCATTTTTTTTTCCTTGACGTCCCTCACCTCAAAGGGATGTGAGGGACTAGAAGTATCCCTTAGATGACTGGGCACATTTTTCAAGGTTTGATGTCCCTAAAATATGAGGTATTTGAGGGAAATAAAATTCCATGGTACTCTTAGAGCCGACACGTGGCGAGATCCAACAATAGGAAAATTGAGCTCCTAATTACACCCGGGGTTGAATTAACAATCCCGAGGGTCACATGAGGTTTTATAGGTCATATGGGGATTGGGAAATTTTTTTCTTGGTTTATGTCCATGACCTTGAGGGATTTTGGGGACACAAAATCCCACCAGCCCCTGGAGCTGACATGTGTCCTCCCAAAATTTGGCTAACTCCCAAACTCGCTCCAAGAGGACAACTTGAGATGATGATATCTTGAGCTCCCGATGGAATTTTTGGTGAAATTTTATATGATCCTGATTATAAATGGAATTTTTAATCCAATGATTGGGGTATCATGTCTTGATTATTCCATTTTGTCCTTGAAAAGTAAATTTTTAATTTTTACTCCACTTGTGCAGGCTCGAGAAAAACTGATTAAAGACCTAATGGGCAAAAGTTTTGTGAAAAAATGATTTCACCATATTTTAGGGCTTGGAATTTTATTTTTGGTGATGTTTTATTTTTCTCCTAACTCCATCTAGAGCTCCTGGAATCACCTTCTGAAGCTCAGGTTGTTTTGGCTTGTGCACTAACTAGGCCTGTGAACCCTAATTTTGGTAAAACTGCCCCAACTTCTCCGAGCCATTCTAGAATCTTCCTAAATCATTTCCATGATGTCCTAAGAGCTTTGAATCACATACATGTCCACTTTGTCTCTTATTATCTTCTCCATGGGGTTTCTCTAGCCCTAGGAAGGCTAGTGATAGCCCTTCCAACAACTACTTGTAGCTTGCAACTTTTAATGACCTCCTAAAATCACCTAGGGGGAATGAATAGAATTTCCTAAATCACCTAGGGGGATGAGAAAAATTTAATCAGGAGGTCACTTGGACTGAATGGACAAACTCAAGTTGTCTTGGAATGATAGGACTTTAAAAAATTAACACAGGGGTATGGTTGTCATGCTCAGAAATTGTTAATTTATTTGTTGCACATTTACATGTAAACAAGTGGATACTTGGACCATATTTATTTCATAGATTGGAGGAGGAAAAGAGGGTTGTGTAGATGCAGTAATGGCCATTAAATAAATATAGGGCTAGACCGTGTGGCGGTGGGTGAAGGGGGAATGAAATTCTCCTCCAACAGGTCATCTTCATCGAAAAGACCATCCAAAGTACAAAGTTCAAGGAGAATGTTTTGGAGGCCCTTACAACCTTTGACTTCATGCCCGGTGAATGATGATATGTGCAGATTTTGGTCTCGTCAAACCCTATTGGTTTGGGTTTGAGTGGGTCATAAGGTTTAATATGAGGCGGTGAGATAATGAAGGTTTCTAATAACCTAGTGAGGATATTAAAATAGGATACCGCTAATGGATCATAGTGAGAAGTTTGAGTTAGCTTGGATAGAGGTGTGGGTGAATTTCATGGGAGAGGTGCTACTAGAGGTGGAGTAGGTGTGACTACCTTTCTTGGTAGGTAGTGAAGGTTTTGGTTTTAGTTTAGGTTACACCTTCTTGGGTAAAGGTGTAGGAGGGGTGTGTGAGGTAGAAGGAGATGTAGAAGGTAGGGGTACCCTAGAAATCCAAGGTGAGAGTGGTAGTGTTGGAAATAGTGTGGTTGTAGGTAATGGAGAAGATGTAGGTAGAAGAGGTGATGAAGGTGAAGGTGTGGGAAAAGAGAAGGTAAAGGTGTGGGTGTGGGTTTCTACACCTTGGATTTTCCTTGGTGAAGAGGTAATTTGAAAAAGGTAGAAGGGTGTGGGACTAAAATAAAAGGTAGAGGTGAAGGTGAAAGAGAAGGCATCTGAGAGACCGAGGTACAAGGCCTAGTAGGTTAGGTCTTCCTCTTAGGTGTGGGAATTGGTTTTGTGACGGTTGGTGGTTGAGTAGACAAGTCTAGTTTCATTATGGGATGTAGTAGGCTAGGTAGGACCCCAAGGAAGTGGTAGGTTTAGGTGTGAATAGAGGTTTGGGTGAAGGAAATGCTGAATAAGAAGGGACTGATATGATCAACTCAGGTGCCATGGTTTTAGTTTCCTTGAATACCTTAGGATAGATAGTTGAGGTATTTAGGGATAACATCTGCATTTGGGTGGATACTAGGAGTCAAAGGCACCCCTAGAGTATGGAGTAATCAACATACTCTAATCAGTCCACCAAATGTGAGAATGGTTTTGGTTTAGAAGATGATGAACCAATGGTGAAACCCATCCAGAAATTTGAGTCCTGTGATACAAGGAAGGTTTTTGCCTCGATTCATGAGCCAAAAGTTGATGTAAGAAGAGTGAAAAGATCTTGGAAGATGCTAGGAGAAGCATCACCTATAGGAAGAGGAGATAAGAGTGGATCCTCTATGGGTCGAGGAGAAGGAAAACAAGTGATGTGGACTCCTCTTTAGGTAGAAAGGTGGATAGGGTTAGCTCCTCCTTGGGTAGAGGAACAAGTGAGATAGGTTCCTCCTTGGGTAGAGGAACATGCAAGATAGGCTCTGCAGTAGGTAGAGAAATAGGTGGGGTAGGATCCTCTGTGGGTAGAGGAGTAGGTGTGATAGGATCCTCTGTGGGTAGAGTATTTTTGCCATAATTTCCATG
The DNA here is from genome assembly GCA_018340775.1 of Taxus wallichiana var. yunnanensis. Lineage (NCBI taxonomy): Eukaryota > Viridiplantae > Streptophyta > Pinopsida > Cupressales > Taxaceae > Taxus > Taxus wallichiana. Next base: position 279,431,610 of record CM031244.1, read on the forward strand.
ATAGAATCTATATGAAGAAACTGCTAGATGGAACAGGTATTGTTTTGAAAACGACATGAACCTCATGCACATTGGTGTCACTAGTAGAGCTCTCGGAAGCCTGGTTTGATAATTGGGTATGATTAGGAAAAGTTTTCTTAAACACACCCATATTGGCATTGGTAGGTGCATTAGGGTTGTCTAGGACAAGATCACCACTATCTAGCATTCCTTGGATAATGTTCTTGAAGGTTTTGAAATTTCCATTACTATGTCCCCTAACTTAGTGATAGCTACATAAGTTGTTTTCTCTATACCATGATAGTGTAGGACGAGAAGGATAAAACCAATGTTTGGTTTGATAGGTGGAAGGGTGATGGCTCTAACTTTTAAAATATTTTCCAACACAGAATAATACGGTTTTCTAATAGGAGTGTAAGTTCTATGTTCATATTTGTATTGAATGTTTTGAACATGAGAAAGGTTAGTAGGTGGTTTTGGTTAATTAGATGGATGAGAGGGACCAAATTTCAGAATCATTGCATTGGCAGATCCTATGGCCTTGGAATGGTTATTTGGAAGTTTAGAAGAATATTAGTTCTATTTGAAGTTAACATTCTTGCTACGTAACTTAAGTTTCTCTTCTTCAAGGGCACAAATCTCCGCCGGGCCATGGTGAAGGCTTCATCAAATGCACAAAATGTTTGAACCTAGAGAGTTGAGAAATGTGTCTAGCACATGCCCTTGTAAAAATTCTATGAACTCTGCTTGTGGTAGCTGGAAGGTGAGTTGATTGATGAGGCCTTACAAATATGTGATGAAATATGCAATAGATTCATCCTCGATGGGTGAATAGAGTATAAGTCCATCATAGATACATTCTTAGAGATATTGATTGAGAAGTGATCAAGGAAGGTTTGGGCCAATTGGTTGAAGGAGAAGACCAAGTGCCAGGGAAAAGCACTATACCAATCTAGGGTGGGTCCCGACAAAGGACATGGGAAACGTTCAAAGGAGCAAGGCATCATCGTGGCCTATCAAATAACAAGCGTGTTTGAATGATTGAAAATGTTGTTGGGGTATTCCTTACTATTAAAATGGTTTTTAATTTGGGAAACTCTCATTATGCAGGATAAGGGTGGATAGGTATGGATGGGTGGATGGGCTTGTTACATATTTCATCGTAAGTGAGGACATTGTGAAATCCGAAACAAAGGCCTCAAGTGTTTGCATGTTATATATCATCATCTTGATAAGATATATGCTAGGATTAGATTGAAGAGTGCCCCTTTTGGTAGAAGGAGGTGGATGAGATGAATAGGTCATATATGACATATTAGTGTATGGTGGTGCCAAATATGTGAAATGAAAAGTGGGTATATAGGCAGGAATAGATGATGAGGGCATGTACCACTGAAAATGAAGTTTAGGTTATAGGTTTGAGGTGGGGTGTAGGTGGGAGGATCTTGTGGGAATATCCTCATGGTAATAGGGTAGAGTAGGAGGAATTTAGACCAAAAATTCTCGATAATGTGTATAGGATGTCGACACAAAGTAATAAGTCGATGATATGGGGCTCCTTTTAGTAGTAGTTCGATGAGGAAATGGTAGATGTCGAGGTGTTGGTAGAGGTTGGGGGAGTGACATATGTCAAAGGTGCGATAGAAACCGAAGGTATGCCAGATGTCGAGGGTGTAGTAGGTGGCGTTCACGCGGGAGTAGGTAATGCTAAAGTAACATTCATGGATATAAAAGGGGCATGGAGGTAGGCATACCAAATAGTGGTGGCATGATGAGTCATAGGTAGAAGAGTGGGAAAGGTAATGTTATAAGGCTATGACATTATGATCAAGGAATTTAGCGAATTCCTCATCACCTATAGGTATAGTTGCAGGAACATTGGGGTCCATTGGTGAAGAAATAGATGATGACGAAGGAAAAGTAGGTAACGATATGCAACTAGTGTGAAAGGAAAAATATCATGCCTATTGGTGAGTCCAAACCATAAGAAAGCTAGAAGATAGGTATTCTAGGTTCTGTAGAATTGAAAAAAACTCAGAAACAAATGTTTGGTGAAGTCTGGAGGATAGAAATAGGTTTTTGTTTCTGATAAAAATAAAAAACAGAGATACGAGCATGACCAAGAAACCGGTGCGGTAAGGGAAAAATATTGATATTGTTACTTGAACCAATGCTGATAGGAAGGTAACCAATGTTAGTTACTATGAAAATGAAGAAATTTGAAAAATATGAGTTTGATTTGATCAAAAGAAGTCCAGAAAGAAGCTTTGTGTAGAAAATCAAGTAACACACTCAGGAAAAACAAGAATTAACTAGTTGTGATGGTTGAGTGTGGAAAATATAAAAATGTGATGGATACATCCTCACAACTCAAACTACGAAGACAAGAAAGAAATTCAAAAATTGAACAAGCAAAAACTAAATAAACACGTTATCCTAGAATAAGATTTTTAGCATTTAATTGGATTATTCCTTAAGGTTTGTGAATGATATAAATTTTTTGATAACAAAGGTACCTAACAAGGAATCTACAGATGGTTTTAGGTTTTTTTTTGGTGAAGGATTCCTCGATATACCTTACGATACATGAGGTTCAAGCTCTGGTATGAAAAACCGGCCATAACAATGTGCGGGGCCCACCATCAATGGGTTTTTAAATCCTTGACGACTTCTTCTTGGAAGGGAATGTTTAAGAAATTTGTAGATTGTGTTAAGTGATTTAGATAAGGAGTGTGTGCACAAATGTGAACTACACTTTATTAATCAATCAAAAAATGGTCATGACCTCCGTCATATGATTGCTACTTAACTATGTGAGCTAAATATGCAGACATACAGGATGAAATGCAAGTGTTTTAAGCCCCAAATCAAAATATGATATTCGATGTAAACAAGAGTGAATAGGAAGAAGGATGAATTTAACTAATAAAAACTTGGAAGAAAATAAGAAGGATTCTTTTTAAATGCACCAAAAGAAATGTTTCATTTAGAACAATTAGAAAGGAGCAGATTACCAAAGAAGAAAATTTAGTGAATAACAATTCGAAAAGAAACACATAATATCTAACCTATATGAATAAAATGAAACCCACAAATGAGGGTCCCACTAGGCATGCTAAAATGTTTCACCACAATGTTGCGTATAAAAAAAATAAGGTAAATATGAGGTGAGAAGGAATACCCGTGAAGTCGAGAGAAGGTTGTGCACTATTGAGATGACTACGCTGATTGTAAAGAGATCCTTTTTGGCTTGGAAAACAAGACCACCAAATGAAAGTTAAACAATATATGTAGTGGACTTGCCTAGCGTATGCTAGATCCGGGAAGTGTGATACTCCCTAGATGACTGTCAATCCATTGTTTAAAACAACTTAATGCTAACAATAAAGGAAATCCTACTGTAGTTAAAATGATTTAGGTATCTCATTCATCTACAATAAGAAAATTCATTCACAAATAGGCTAAGCTATGATTGAATCTGAGGGTCAAGGTGTTTGTCAGGGTACTGGTACTAGTCAGGGTCAAGTTCTGGGTTGTTTTGGGTATTGGGTAGAGAGTTCAGCTCTATTCTTGGTCTGATGGTAAAAACATAGAGACCAACATCGGTCTGATAGGACCGATGTTAGTTTAAGTGAACCGGTGATGGTTGTGGGTAACCGGCGTCGGTGTGGTTGGGGTACAGAAACTCAATAAAAGTTTGAGGTGAGGGTAGATCCAAGGCTAAATGGAAATGGAGAGGGCTATGACAAGGTTTGTGTAGGTCTTAGGTATACTCAGGGGTGATTAAAATCCAAGTATGGGCAGTTCAAGGGTGTGGGTGAAGGAATGGTCAAGTTTTCATGGAGGTAAATGGTGGGTAAATGGAAATGGGAGCAGAAACTAATAACAGAAGTAAAAGAATCTACTAAAAATGGTAATGGACAAGTGTTGGTTAATAAAACACTTACTATTGCATGAGCTTGATGTCTAGTTGGTAATGGTGGGTGATCAAATGAAAGGAACTTGGTGTGGTGTAGGTGCTTCCCTGATGCTCCCGTGAAGGCAAATGGCTCTGTGGTTGCTTTAGGTGTTGGCTGTGGATGCTCTAATGCATGTACGAATGTTGGTTCTACTTGCATGTAGCTCTGGTTTCGTCTCTCACTCTCAGAAGATGTGCCAACCTCTCAAAAAATCCCAACCTCAAAATAAGGTTGTTTTAGGGATTAAATGGTAACCGACGGTGGTTCCAAGTTGACCAGTGGTGGTTTAGGGTAACCAACATTGGTTAGGGTGGGATTTCCTAGGTTTACTAAACTAGGTAGATCCCCTTGATTTTTGGGATCTCGTTCATTTTTCTCTGGATTAGAATGGAAGCTTCCTTTCTAACATGTGGGAATGTGGTTAGAGGGAATATAGGCTTTGATTTTAGGGTTTGGGTAGGTTTTTAGTTAGTTATGGCAACATACTAAGAATAGGTCTTAGGGTGAGGTGGCTAGATGAGGTGTATAGGTGAGGTGGATATGTGGGCATTATCCAATTAGGATATTTAAATAATAAATATTGTGAGGATAATGAATTAATTTAATTAAATTAATATTAGAGTGGGATGAAAGGGGCCATGGTTAGGTGAATGTGTTCAAGGTGTTTATTTGACAAGGGACCAAGGGGAGTGTGACCCAATTTTGGTGTCTACATTTTTCCCCTTTTTGTTGCGTAGCTTGTATTGGTAAGCGATGCTAAAAAAATAAGATGTGGTTGCCCCATGTGTGGGTGAAGGTGATCCCCCTCAAACCAGGAATTGATGAGGCAGAAGGTAGAATTGGTGAGTGGTTTGATAAAAGGTGAATGTGAGGAGGAAGAAGGTGGGCGAGGGGGTAAAAAGGGAAAAAGGTCCACTCGGTAATCCAGGTAATGGGTCAGGGTCAAAGGTAGTAACAGTCAAACACATGCACACATATAAATTATAACATGGTACCAGGTTAAGAGCAAGAAAACTCTACATTGTCTAAGGTCGATAGGTTTATCCAAACAAGGTTGAGTGATTCTGTATCCAAGGTATAGGATATGGTCAAGAAACATGACGTAGGTCAAAGTGTGTAGGAACGTTTAGGTATGTTCCCAGACACCAAAGGTTAGGGTCAAGATAAATGGTCATGGTAAGAAGAGGCAAGGTAGGGTTAGTATGTCCATCAACACAGGTAACAGTGCCACAAGGTATAGTGAACACATGAGGTCACAGGTCACTAGCGATGTTCTAGGTCCAAGTATCTAGGTCACGACACGGGTAGGGCCGAGGTATGGGTAAAATAATGAGTCCCCGAATGAGGACAGGTGAGGGGGTAAATGATAAGGTCACAAAGATAAAGTGAAGTGTCCAAGTGAGGTGTGGGTGAGGTAAAAAGGATTCAGGTCAAAAATTGGGGGTAGGGGGTAGGAAAAAGACTAATCAAGGAAACCGATGATGGTTTTAAGGAACCAATGATGCCAATGTCAAGATGGACCGACCTCGGTAAGTAAGCTAGGCACATGACCGATGATGTCATCAAGGTAAAACCATCACCGGTCAAGTCGGGTAGGTTATAAAAAGAAAATTTGCCATATTTTTCAAATCATTTATCTTTTACCGAATTGGGAAAATGACAAAAGAGAGAGAAAAGGTGGAAAGTGACAAAGTGAGATGGAGGACTGAGTTGGTGAGCCACATGGCTAGGTGATAGTTGGTCGATAGGTGGATCCACGAGCTAGAGTGGATCGATTTGATTGGTTGGAGAGCGAGAGGTCATTCGGTGATGGTAGAGGTAGGAGAGGGATCAAGTGGACCACCGGTGCAGCGGCCCAATGTGCCACCATGGTGGTGGCAGTAGCGTGATGAGGTAAGAATCAATCCCTTTTCTTTTTTTTGTTGATTAAATTTATTTAGATATCGTGGGAAAAAATGGGTTTGGGGGGAAAATGCAGTTTGAATTGTGATTGGGTAAAATCGAGTTAAATAGGAATGGGAAGAGGGGTGATTGGGTGAAGGAAGGATGGGGAGGGGTGGGGGGATTTGGGTGGGATTGGGTGGGTAGAAGGGAGAGAAAGGGAGATTTTAGGAAGAAGGGGGATTTGGATGTCACGGTGTTTGTGGTGACAGTGACTGGCATCGGTTGAAGGTTAGCCACATCGTCGGTAGAGAAACCGGTATCCGGCCACAAAATAGATGACCGATGCTGGTGTAAGGGGGACCGGGTCGATTAGGGGTAATCGTCTTGGTCATAATTGTTTGGGGAAAAAGGGGCCAAAAGTGCCCTAGGTTGGGTGGGGGAGGTAGGTAGTGGGAAGTAGGAGGTGTTTTGGGGAAAAGCATGACATAGGTAAGGGGTAAAAATAGGTAAGGGTGAATGATAGTGAATGAGGGGTAGGATGGGTAGATAGAAGATGTGATACAAAGGCAGTGAGGTCTAGGGAAAGAGAGGTAAGGTGGTTGGTGTAGGTGAGGTGTTGAGTGGGATTACGGTTATGAGTAAGGTGAAATTAATGTGATGTTTGGTTGGATGCAGAGAGAGAGAGAGTGAGGATGAGAGATAGGGTGCCACCCCTACTCTTGAGAGTTTGAGGTGTGGTGATGATGGTCGAGGAGTGGAGGCATGTCATAGATGTGGGCCTGATTGGGGTCTAACACTACCAACATGTGGTCCAATAGCTGAGCTTGATGGTCACTCTCATCGATAGATGGGATTCCATGACCAACACGTTCCACCTACCGACGGGGAGATGACCATCACCCTGGAGGACGTGTATAGGATCCTGTGATTACCTATATTGGGGACATAGGTATATTTGATCTCCTTAGAGGCATCTAGAGGAGTTGATGCTAATGGTATTTGGTGAGGGACTAGTGGAGATGACATTCCACAAACCATCCTGAGTTATGGAGAGATGTACCTAGCCCATCCAGAGGAGACGAGGCTAGTAGTATTATTGATGGAGGATAGTGTTGTTTTGCACTGCCGGATGCAGAGGGTGGGAGATTCCCATGATCATTGATGGGGTCCTACATGATATGATGATGAACATGACCTATTTTGCATGGGTGCACCAACATTCCTAGTGTAGTTGTATAGAGAGCTATGGGCGTATGGGCGGCTCCACAGGTTCAACCTATGTTGTACATTTATTCTTCACACTATTGGGCCTATGAGCACATTGTTTGTGTTCATCTGATGGGTATGCCCTGAAAAGATGCATTTGAGCCTGTTTTATGTGGGTGGGGTATAGGCAATGGGTGCCTATGATGGGAGAGTGGTGAGTAGGTAGGGTTACACATGATGTAGCCTATTACAGGTGGCTACTGGAGGGATTATCTAGTGCGACATTGTTTGAGACCATATGTGGCTGGGCTATCCCTCATACAAATAGATGGATGAATGAGCTAGATGGCCTTTAGCTACTCAGATGGATAGAGGGGTACCATGTAGGGGAGCACGAGATGATCCTAGTTGATAGGGTCAGATGGCAGTTTGGGCTGCCACAGATATACCTCCACCCTTCCCACAGTATAGGAGAGATGATGTGGAGAGGCCATTACCTCTACCATAACCGAAAGTTCCTACCGGTAGGAGGAGTAGGTGATAGACCGGTGGATTGATGATGCCAGAGTGACAGATAGATATAGAATAGTGGTGGGTATACCATTTATGAGTAGTACCACCTAGGCTAGGGGCAACCAGATTTAGCCACCATCACTATGTAGAGAGATGCCCTATAAGGGCAGGTGGTGACCCTGATTACCTAGTTGGGGATGGTACAGGGGTAGTTAGTAGGTTTAGAGGTGGAGGTGGCCGAGCTACATGCACAGGTAGATGGCTAGTCTATAGGCCCAAATGGCCCAGGGTGGAGATGGAGAGGGTGATGATGAGTAGGTGGCCACCCTACAGCACAGGTTATAGGTTTCAGGGGCTAGGCCATTGGCACTACACATGCACAGATTTAGGCACTATAGGCTCAAGATATAGGCACATGGGTGGGCCGATGGCACCTCCACCATAGCACCGGACAGGGTCCCAGTTCAAGAAGGGGGATAGGGTCCCACAGATAGGTACAGGGGCAGAGGCCGATGGGGCCACCACAGATGGTACCCATATCTAGGTTATGGGATGCCTTAGGTGAGGCCAGATATTACTAGGACCAGTTGATGGTGGCCGGATAGATTTTCTATCTTATGGAGAGTACAGGGCACAACAGGCCTCAGAGTGAGAGGACTAGATCCCATACCCACAACATGGAGAGCACAGGGGGCCATCGAGCTCCGAGATAGGATCGGGTGAGGCCACCAGTTCATGGAGGCCAGCTCTAGGTGATGTACCAGTAGGGACCCGGCCACATGGCCTATGGTGGGCGGTGAGATGTTATCAGCCGCTAGATAGGAGCGGAGGAGGAGACAGAGAGAGAGACGATATGGAGGATGTCCGATAGATGATGCCTGATGCACATCCCTCCATTTTGATGTATTTGATTCATTTTTGATATATACCGGCCTGCGTGCCAAAGAGAGTGAGGATGTATGAGAGTTTTGTATATTTTTGATCATATACCGGCTGCGCCAAAGATGGTGAGGTTGTATATGAGAGTTTTGAGAGATTTGGTTATATATATCAGCCTGCGTGCCAAAGATATTTGAGAGTTATGTATATGGAGACACATGTTTGGATATTTTTATTTATAGAGATGATGATGATTATGGTCATTATGTGTATACATGGTTGTGGTTATCTTGTTATTTTGATGTGTATATGTGATGGAAATCAAGTAGTGTAGGCATGATAGAGTCAAGTCATAGGCATGGATCGAGTTAGGTTGTGGCATGGATGAGTTAGGTCAGGCATGGATCTGGTTGTGGTCTAGGCATGGATGAGTTAGTTATGGCATGGCATGGATGGTTGTGGGATCAGTTAGGTTATAGGCATGGAGTTAGGTTGTGGTCTAGGCATGGATGGAGTCAGGTCATAGGCATGGATGAGTAGGTTTGGCATGGATGGAGTTAGGTTTTAGGTTTTGGTTAGGAGTTAGTTGAGTTTGTAATTCATTAATTTGTGTAATTTAATGATGATATGGGTCATGGTTGAGATGTTTATAGTAACATGCATGATAATGGTAAAAAAAATGGTAGACATAATGAATGTATGTTTGATGATGATAAAGGTGGAAAGCAATTTGTTGTTTGTTTGGTTTAATTTCCAATTAGTGATATAAAAAGAAATCTAACAAGGGTAGATTGTGATTTAGGACAATGAAAGGTGCATTGGTTAGGGTAGAGAGTGGCCAAGCTAACCTCCAAGGGCCCCATGCCCTCGAGTGCTGCCTACATAGTCCCGAAAAAAGGGACCTCAGGCCGATGTAGTTCTCCCATAAGCTAGGGAAGAATACAAGAGGTATGAGTATGGGTTGGTAGGTTATAGGCATGATTGGGTTTAGGTCTTTTTTAGGTATGGGTGAATTGTGGGTACATTGGTATGGGTGATGTTGAGTTGATTGTGGTGAAAGAGGAGAAAATTACCCAAAGATAAGCGTCGAGGATCTAGTCCTGTATAAGGTAATCAATATGTAATAAAGAAGGTTAAAAGATAAGAGGAGGCAAGAAAGCCATCTGATTGGTAAGGATCACAATGAGTGGGTCATACCTTAGAGAGGTGGATGGACGTAAGACCCAAAAAACACTGCATGAATGACTATTCTAAAGGGGAAAAGTAGTCACATGATCACCAAATGTCACGGTTCCACGAGGTCCCTTGAGGTGGTAGGAAATGAAAGTGTGAATGGTGAGAGGGTGAAAAGTGGTTAGTTTTTATATGGTACTAGGTAGCATGCCTTTTGGCAAGAGATCCAAGGTCACAATGGGCAAGTCCATGATGAAAAGGTTTTTTTTTTTTGACTTGAATATTTGAGATAGACTGATCGATGCGGGAAGTCTATGTGGGATGAAGAAATTAACTCCTTGAGGTCTTCATGAAGCTGATCATGTGGGAAGCTTCAGATTCTTTCTCTCTCTCTTTTTTTTTTTTAAAGAGCTTTACATAGCTATCCTTTGAGGGAGTAGTCTATTTATAGTAGTGAGGTAGAGAGAAAGATGTCCTTTTGAGGGAGTCATCTTTTTGTTGGAAGTTTGACTCAAGGAGTTGGATCCCACATGAGGACTTTGAAGTCATGGACAAGACTAAGGTGATGAATTGGATTCTTGTTCAGAAGGCAAGGTGAAATGACCATGGGATCTCATCTAAAAGTAGATGAAAAGTATCCATGAGAATCATGCCATGTGTAGTGCCATGGTACACATATTTAAGAGAGGATAAAAGAGTGACGGGTACACACATGATTCTTGTTTAACCATTGGTGATGGCATAGGAAGTGGATAGCGCTCAAGGAATGAGTATGGAAAGAGGCAGAAAGGTGAGGTAGGACTAAAAGTCAACAATAGAATGGTCAAGATGCAAGGCATTAAGGGGCTCAGGTTCAGGTTTACCATCGAGTGAAGATAAACGATAAGCACCTGATCCATAAGTATGAGTCATGATGTATGGTCCAAGCCAATTAGGAGAAAATTTTCCCCATTTACTTTTTTCTACTTTGGTTACATGTTGATTTTCTTTTAGACAAGGTCACCGACTTGGAAGGTTCATTCATGGACACATTTTTCATAGGCACGTTTGATACGTTTTTGGTAAACTTGAGATGGTCAAGAGCATTAAGATGACATTCATCTAATAACTCAAGTTGTGCTAAATGGTCCTGAAAAATTCATCATCATTAAGCATGTCATGGAGAGAAATGTGAGTGAGGGAATCTTGGACTTCGAGAGGTAGAACAACCTCTATACCATAGACCAGAGAAAAAGGTGTGGCAACAGTGGAAGTGTGAATACTAGTGCGGTATGCCCACAGGGTGAAAGGAATGTGTATGCCAATCCTTCCCAATATCATTAACCACTTTCATGAGAATTTTGTTTAAGGTTTTATTGGTGGATTTGGCTTGGCCATTGGTTTGTGGGTAATAAGGTGATGAGAAACTTAGCTGAATGCCAAAGGCATCACAAAGTTTTCGCAAGGTTTTATTTTTGAATTGTTTTCCATTATCAGTGATGAGGTGATGTGGGACACCAAAGTGACAGATGATGTGATGATTGATGAACTCACATATTTTCTCGACTTTCATGGAGATGAGAGGTATGGCTTCAACCCATTTTGTGTAGTATTTGGTAGTGGTGATGATCCATTGATGTCATTGGGAAGAATGGGGATTGATTTCTCCAACAAGATCCAAACCCCATTGAGAGAAGGGCCAAAGGTCACGGGTGACCTGTAAGGCATGACTGGGTGTATGATGAAGGTTGGCATGTTGTTGGAATTTTACACAATGCTTAACATAGTCACAACAATCATGGTTAAGGGTCAGCTAATAATAGCCTAGGCAAAGAATACACTTAGCAACAACAAGGCCACTAAAGTGACCTCCACATATACCATCATGAACTTCCTTAATGGTATAAGGAATTTCTGAACTCGTAAGGCATCGTAAGAGAATACCATCAAATCCACACTTATAGAGGAGGCCACCCATGATGACATAATGAGAGACCCTTTTAAGAAAAGCACGTTGTCCATTACAAGTGAGGTCGGGAGGCAAGATGGAGAGGGAAAGGTAGTCTGAGTATTGTTTATACCAAAGGTCACTTGGGTCGGGGGCTAGTGGTTCCGATAGAGTAAATTTCATGAGGTAAATAAGAGGGTGATTGGAGTCTTTGTATGGTGACAAATATTTTAGAATCGGTAGGTGAAGTGGTATTTGAGAGGCCAAGCAGGCCATGGTATCTACAAATTTTTTGGTAGAGCGGGGATGGTTTGAAGGTCATAATGGTCAAAAGTGGTCAAAAGTATGTCCACATGATGTTTATACTTTTGAAGTGTCTCATTACGACATTGGTATATACCATTGACTTGGTTTATGACCAATTAGGAATCACCAAAGATGTTGATGGATTTGACATCCAAGGCATAGGCAGCTTGGAGACCTAATACGAGCGCTTCATATTTGGAAATATTGTTTGTACAATCAAAATCAAGTTTGAAAGACAAAGGCATGGGTTCACCATCAAGAAAAATGAGGATAACACCTACCCCACCCCCACACTGACACTTGAACCATCAAGAAGAGTGTCATTTGGTATGTGGGCTCATCCAAGGAAAGGGAAGCAATTGACTCATCTGGAAAGTCAAAATTAGAAGGTTGATCCCTGAAAATAGGTGCGTCGGCCAATTGGTCGGCGATGGCTTGGCCCTTGATGGAATTTTGATGGATGAATTTGAGGTCAAGGTCAGCCAAAAGCATAAGCTAGCATGTGGCATGTTGATTTTGGTAAGGTTTGGCATACATGAAGTGTAGGGGGTCGTGTTGGTCACAACATAGGTTTTGTGGTTGAGTAGGTAATGGCGAGTTTCATGGCAATGAAAACTAAGGCTAAGAAAAGTTTTTTTGGCATGGGTATAGTGGGTTTCATAGTCCAAAAGAGTATGGCTTATGTAATAAACCACCTGTTCCCTGTGTTGTTCATCACGATGAGTGAGCATGGCCCCTAAGGAGTGATCGGTAGCAGAGATGTATAGGTAGAAGGGTTGATCATCTTTAGGTGGAATGAGTACAGGTGGTTGGAGAAGGTATTGTTTTAAGGCCTCAAAAGCTTTGTGGTAGTCATCATCCCATTTAAAGGAGACATCCTTCTTGAGAAGATGATGAAATGGTTGACACCGATCAAACAATTGTGAAATGAAACTGGTGAATAGACTACAACTTACCTTGTAAGCTACAGTTGCCTAAGATTAGTAGGTGGAGGAATTTCAAGAATGGCCTTAACTTTAGCAGGGTCAACTTCTATACCATGTAAGGAGATGATAAATCCCAGGAGTTTTCCCAGAGTACAATGAAGACACACTTCTTGGGCTGAAGGTGAACACAATATTTAATGAGGTGGTCAAAGATGGTTTTGAGGATGGTGAGATGCTCGAGAGAGATGTTTGGATTTAGCAAGGAGGTCATCCATGTAATCTTCCAATATATGATGCATGATGTCATGGAAGATGTAAGTCATAGCCCACTGATATGTGGCACCAACATTTTTAAGGCCAAAAGGCATGACTCGATAGCAGAAGGTCCCCCAAGGGGTGATGAATGTGGTTTTGTGCTGATCCTCTAGGGCAAGCAAGATTTGGTTATAACCCGAGAAACCATCCATGAGTGATAACATCTCATGACCAGTGGTAAGGTCAACCAGTTGGTCAATACCGGGTAGGGAAAGTCATCTTTTGGGAAAGCTAGGTTGAGGTCACAGAAATCCATGCAAATGTGAAGTCCCCCTATCACCTTAGTGATAGGGAAAATGTTATAAATCCATTGAGGATAATCAATGGGTAAGATGAAGGAAACGAAAAGAGGCATTGAAGTTCTTCTTTGACTAGAAGAGCAATGCGAGGATGCATTTTCCTTAGATTTTGTTTTATGGGTTTGGCATCGGAATGGTTATGATATTGTGGACCACTATGGTGGGGTCAATACTGGCATGTCTTGCATAAGACCAAGTGAAAGCATGGTTATGGTTTTTGAGAAAAGAAGTGATGGCTTCCTGTTCAACAATATCTAAAGATTGTCCGATCTTTAGAATGTGTGGGTCATCCTGAGTATGGATGTTGATTTTGATAGTCGATTCATTCAACATTGTTTGTGTCTCAGATGGTAATGAATGATGAATATATGAGTCTTCAACACCAAGGTAGGTGAGTATAGACTCATCATCCTAACATTGAATGACATTAATCAAGGTGTATCATCATCGATCATTTCAGGATACAAGAAGGGAAGAGAGGAGGGAGCCTCACCCTCACGTTGATAAGTCAAAGGCCCCAAGGAAATGGTGTTTATGAAAAAAAAGTTAGGAGGAATGGATTCTGATCCATCAACTCTATCAGAAAGGTGGTGAAGAAGGTGGAGCGGGTGAAGAAGGTGGAGAAGGGATGAATGTCCTCAATGAGTTCAATGTGGGCCTTCTTGGTAGGTGGTTCAACAAAGCCGATACCACTACGGTCGTTATGTTTGTGGTAGTACATGGAATAATAGTATGGAAGGCCTTGCTCATAAAATCCAAAACCAAAACCCTTCCACACACATCGGTGTAGGAAGGTGTGGGTGAAACGATGTGATTGGTGAGTGACTGGAAGTCAGTGGAAAATGGGCGGGTTTGTGATGGTGGTTTAGGTGTGTAAGTGGTAGTATCAAGTCCCCCATAGGTGAGACTAGTACGAAGGTGGGGAGGACCATAAAGGAGGTGCTCTCCTATACGGTGATCATAATGGAGGGTGTTGGTGAAGACTTTTGTACTCTTGTGGAGTAAGGAATGTGTTGACACTATATAGGCGATACTCCCCCAGAGTGAGGCATTGAAAAATGCCCTCCAAGGGATCGGTGGTTGGTATGTGGGTAGCTAGAATAGATGATGTGTCGAGGTTAGATCAGAGATGGGGTTAACAGATTGGGAGGCCGATGGTTTTTGGCCGTGGAGGTCAGGTAGTAGTAGGAATGGAGGAGGTGTGTGTCGTTGAGGTAGCGGTTACACTGGTGAGTGGAGGTGTAGGTGAAGAAGCAATGATTGTGGAGGTAGATGCTTTAATGGGTATAAGCACATCATTGGGTCGGTAAAGCATGTTGCAAGTTTTGAAAGGTGATGGGTCAGCCGAATGGTATAGGTGTGTCCTCATGCTCAAACTTTACACAATGATGCAAAGTGGAAGGAACACAACCCATAACATGAATCCAGGGTCTACCAAGCAACAAGTTGTATTGAAATTCCCCTTCCAAGATGTAAAATAGCTCTGAAATAGTGTGGGGGCCCACGCGAATATGGAGGATGATGGTGCCAAGTGTAGAGGTGATAGCGTCATTGAATGAACACAACATGATGAGGATGTTTATGCATGTAATTGTCAGGTATGCACATTTGAGTGAATGCATGGGAGGAAATGATATTAATGCTAGTACCCCATCAATCATAACACATCATACACATATATCATCGATGTGGACAGAGATGAAGAGAGTTGGATCTGGTCATCGGTTTGGTGCGGTGTGATCTCTTCCTCTGAGAAGCTAAGGGAGGCTACTTGGTGAGTAGGTGGAGGTGTAGGAGAAGATGGTAATTTGGTAAGGGAGGCTACATGATGAGGTGTAATAATGGAGGCCATGGGTGTAGGGTCATTGGGTAAGACCTCAATAGACTGAAGAACCTCCATGAGAGCTTGACGATGGGATTCTCGAGGTTTGGATGAGGTCATATAGGGACATTTTGAGGGGGATTGGTGTAGTTGTTTGAGCATGGCATGATGTGTAACCCCATTAGACATAGGATATGTGGGGCCATGGATAGTGATTTTAGGTGTGGGTGTAGATGGTATGTTGGGTATAGGATTGGTCGGTGGGTCGGTTGCCTTTTCCTTTCCTTTATCCTTCTAGCATGGGTAAGCAATGTGGATCATGTTGATTTGAGGTGGGGAGGTGGGTGAGGTAGGTGAGCCATGAAAGGTATAGCGATAAGAAGGGAAAAAGCCAAGGGGTGGGAAGGAACCTTGTGAGATGAGTTGGGCACACTAACATTTGGGTGGAGGTTTGGTGAGTTCTTTGATGTGAACCATGTTAATTTTGAATCTTGGGGTGGCTCTAGGAGTTGTGGGGGTGGAGGTCTTGGTTGTTGAGTAGGAAATGAGGGAAGAACTATGAGAATGGGTGTGCGGTGAAATGGGGTCCTCATCGAGAAGGTCATCATCATCAAAGTTTTCTTCAGGAGGACACAACTAGATAAGAATGGTCTTTAAAGCCTTATAGTTCTCCACATCGTGCCTTGGAACACATGATGGTAGGCACAATTTTGGT
This sequence comes from Taxus wallichiana var. yunnanensis, assembly GCA_018340775.1. NCBI lineage: Eukaryota > Viridiplantae > Streptophyta > Pinopsida > Cupressales > Taxaceae > Taxus > Taxus wallichiana. The sequence continues at coordinate 279,447,534 of CM031244.1, forward strand.
GTCATCAAACCCCTTTGGTTTGGGTTTGAGAGGGTCATAAGGTCTGAGTGGTGGTAATGTGATGACAAAAGTTTCAAGGAGGTTGGTTAAAATTTTGGCATAGGATCCCACTAGTGGATCACAATGGGAAATGAAAGTGGGTTTGGGTGTAGGTGCGGCTGATTGTAGAGGCTAGGGTCTTTTCTTGAGGGGGAGTAGGTCAGCTATGGTTTTAGGTGTTGTGTGGTCTTAGGTGTTGGTCATGTTCACTTGGGTAGGGGTATGGTAGATGAACTGAAAGAGAGTGTGTGGTTGGTTTGACTACCTTAGTGGGGGTAGTGGATTTTTTTCTTTAGGTGGCACCTTCTTGGGTAAAGGTGATATGGGTGCACATGAGATCTAGAGGGAAAGGTAGATGGTGGAAGAGGGTGAGTTACCCACGGGGATAACTAAGGTGTCTGTGAAGGTAGATGGTGTGGGTCATGCAGGAGGTGTGAGGGAAAGGGACTGAAGCGTCGTGGGTAGTGAAGAAGTGATCGATGGTATTGGAGGTATGGGTGGTAAAGATGTTGCAGGTGTAGTCAAAAGTTGTGTCAAGCACTTGGGTATGTTAGGGGTCTAAGGGAGGAATGGGCTGACTGTGTTTTTGGTTTATCGGTGGGTGGAGGTGTCTTAACCATGCTGGAAGGGCAAGGTCCTAAGATGGATGGAAAGGGTGAAGGTGATGAAGGTGTGATCAATGAGGTTGGAGTATGAGATCTATGGGATTGGTTCTTCTATTTGGGTGCCGAGTAGGTTTGGTGTTGGCTTTGGAGGATGTAGCTAAATCTAATTTGATGGGTGGATGAGTAAGGCTGGTGGTTGGGATGACCCCTAAGGTAGTAATAGGTTTAGGTGAGGAAGATGATGTAGGTGTAGGTTTGGATTTTGATGCATGTTGGGTTATGGGTAGGGGTGTGAGTTGAGCCATGAGTGGTATCGTGGTGGAATTTGTGATAGTTGTGGTTGTGTTTGTTCAATCGGCCAAAATATTTTTGGATATATAGTGGAAGTATCAGCAAGTGACATCTGCATTTGTGTGGAGACAAGAAGCAGAAGATGCCCCCAAAGTAAGGCTCTATCCACATAATCTAGGTGATCGGCTAAACATGAGAAAGGCACTATTGTAGGTGAGGCTGATGAGGATCCAATGGTAAATTCCCATAAAATGTGTCTTAGAAATGGGGAATTTTCTAGCTTCAGCTTATGGGTAAGAGAGCCGAAAGTAAGTCCACAGGATCTTGGGTAATTAATGGAGAATGGGCACCTAGAGGTAAAGGCATTTCTACTAGATTTTCGATAGGTGGAGGAGAGGATGGGTGCTCCTTTGTGGGTGGAGGAGATGATGGGTGCTCCTCTGTGGGTGGAGGAGATAAACAAGCCTCTTCCATGGGTTAGAGAGGTATAGGTGATAGATCTCTAGGTGGAGAAGCCAAAGGTGAAATGGTTTCGATGTTAATAGAGTCTCCTTCATGGGTGAGGGAGGAGATGAAGGGTGTTCCTCTGTGGGTGGAGAAATAGGTGAAGTGGGTTCAAGTGTAGGTGGAGGGCTTCGGGCTAGAATTTCCTCTATGGAAGGAATATGAGGTAATTGGGAAGCAATGGGTGCATCACTAAAAATAGCATGGACCTCATGGGTATGGCTATCATGAGTTGAGGTCTCTCCGGTTTGATCAAGAAGAAGGGGCATGATTAGGAAAGGGTTTCTTGAAGATGTGTAGGTTTTGATTGGCAGGTGCATTAGGATTATCCAAGGTTAATTCACCTTTCTCAAGCATTTCTTGACTATGTTTTTGAAAGTGATGCAATTTCATCACTATGACCCTTTACTTGATGATAGTTGCAGAAGTTGTGCTCTTTGTACCACATGGGTGTGGGGTGAGCAGGATCAAAACTAGTGTGTGGTTTTATAGGAGGAAGGGTGATGGCCCTAGCTTTAATGATCTTTTCTAAGATAGAAGAATAAGGTTCCCTAATTGGGGTGTATTTCCATTGTTCCCATATGAATTGAAAAGGTTTGAATGGTGAGAGATTAGATGAGGGGTTAGCCTAATTTGAGGGATGAGTTGGGCTGGCCTTGAGTACCACTACGTTAGTGGTTCCCTTGGATTTTGAATAATTTTTCTATGGTTTCAAAGAAGAAGAGGTATCATTTGACTTGAATGCCAAGTTCTTATTTTGTAGTTGGATTTTATTTTCTTCGATGGCCCGAATCTCTAGCTTTCATGCCATGGTGAATGCCTCATAAAGGTTTGAAAAGTATGCACCTATAGGGTTGGCGAGATATGTCTAGCACAAGCCCACATGAAGAGATCTATGAGTTTGGTTTGTGGTAATTGGAATGTGAGTTGATTGATTAGGCTACACCAACGAGTGACAAAAATATGCAATAGATTCGTCATCATATTGACACATAGAGTAGAGGTTAGTCATGGTAACATTCTTAACAACATTGATGGAGAAGTGATCCAAGAAGGCTTGGGCTACCTGATTAAATGAGAAGATAGAATGTCTAGGCAACCCACTATACCAATCTAATGCGGGCCCGGTCAGATACATGGGAAAATTCCTTAGGAAGCATCATCATGGGCAATAAGATAACACCCATGTTTGAAAGACCACAAATGTTGTTGCGGGTCCTCCTTACTTGTTGAAGCGGTTAAATTTAGGCATTTCCCAATGTATGGGATATGGATGAATAGGAATGGATGGGTGGATGGGCTCATTACAAATCTCATCATAGGTAAGAGAATTACGTGTGCCAGAAACCGATGCCTCTAGTGTCTAGCATCTTGTCCATCATTAACTTGATTAGGTCGTTGGTAGGTTGTGATTGTTGGGTACCTCCTATAGCATAAGGAGGTTGGTGTTGGACATATGATGGAGGTGGCATTCTTGTATATGGTGATGCTGTATAGGTAGATTGAGAAGGAGGAAGTGAAATAGGGGGTACGTACCCAAAATGAATGATAGATGTAACGGGAGGCTACTGATAGTACGTATATGGAGGTGGAAGGGTCATGGTGACCCTAGTAGTAATGGGGGCTAAGGATTATGGAATAGAAAGAACAACATTTTGAAAAGGGGTAGGGGTCACCGACACCGGGGTGGTTGTGTAGCTACGGGTATATGTGAGACAATAGGCACGGATGAGGTTATGTTTTAGGTGGTTGGCGAAGGTATATTGGATGTGGCGGGTGTAATAGATGTGGCAAATGCGGTGGTCATAAAGCAGTATATAGGGCCTAGCATTGAAACGAAAAGGGCAAGGCAGATGTGGGTAGCACGGAGCTAGCGGAGGCTGGAGTAAAAGTAGGAGCGAGTGTCGGGGGATAAATACATGCATGCCGTATATCAACTGACTCAAGGCATCTCAAGTGGATGAGTGGGAAAGATAAAATAGAAGGTGGTAGGGTTCTGGTCAAGGATTCGTATGAACTCCTCGTCCCCTATGGTGATAGTGATAAGTTGGGTAGGATCCATGGGTGATAAAATAAAAGGTGGCGAAAGGGATAGGTGGGAGTGGTTGATAGTTGGCATGGAATATGAGGGCATTTTCTTGGCTATGTGTCAGCACCATGTGAACAAGTACTGACATGGTAGGACTGCTTTCATAAATGCCCTAGAAATATAGTAGAGATAGGAGAAATAGGTGGTGGTAGGTGGATTAGGGTTAAAATGTTAGCTAGAGAATTACATAGGCTAACTAATTCCGGTTAGGGTAAACCGACGTTGGTCACAGTTAACCATGGTCGTCACTATGGAAAATGGTCAGTTTGTCAAAACAAGGTAAAAGGCCAATAATTTGCCAAGTATGCAAGATGCTGATGGAATTTACTTGGAAAGTGAATATGATGAGAGTGATAGAGGCTCGAAAAAAAAAGAAGGTGAAGCAGGTGTCCTTTTGGGTAGGTTAACCAAAAGCATAGTTAACCGATGCCGGTTGAGTAAAATTGATGATAGTCGAGGGGTAACCAATGACAGTTCTTTGAGCAGACACCGCCATTCTTGTGAAATTGAAATAGAGATGAAGAAAAAGTGGTTGTGAGTTAAAATCAAATATGGAATCAAACCTAGGATTCTGAGAATGATGAGAATAGGGTCTAGGCACACTCAGATGAAGTTGGAATACACCAAATATGATGAGGAGTGTGTAAGGGAAATAAGAAAATGAAGAACATGTCCTCTCACCTCAAAAAGCAAGCCAAGTAGAAACACTAAGAAAAATTCAATCCTAAGAGTTCTTTTTCTATTATGTTTGTTTAGCTTATGATATTTAAGGACTGACTCATGAACTTTAGAATAGAATTTTTGGTGAGGATGGCTTCCTACGAAGAAGGAGATCTACAAGGAGAGGTTTCAGTTATGTTATGGTGGGGGTGGGCTGTCCTATGATGGGGTACTAGTATAGAGATAACTAGCGGGGTGCCCACTATGCTATGATCATGTGATCACCTACAACTTCTTCTAGGTGAGATGTTGTTTAAGAATGTGTGTATTTTTTTCAATTTTGTGATGTTTGGTAAGACTCGAGAGAGAGAGAAAGAGAAAGAAAGTTATTTTCTACGATTTTTTGTCAACCATTAGCTGGCATGACTTCCAGTGTATAGGTTGCCCTTAATTAATGTGAGCTAATGTAGAAAAGTAGAATGAAATGAAATGATTTTAAAACCCAAATTGAAATGTTGAATTCGATGACACAAAAAAGATGATCAGAGAAGGGATGATCTTTCACTAATGTCATACTAATGAAAGGAAGAAATTTTATTTTTAAAGCACCAAAACACGAGTGATTTTAGAAAATATAAGAAGAGAAGGTTCCAAGGAGAAATTTTAATGTAAGAACATTTTAGAAAGGAAAAAAAATGCAAATTTTCACCTAGAAATGAAAGAATGCAAAGAACCCCAAATGGGTCCCACCGGGCATGCCAAAATGTTTCACCTGATTCTAGATTGTTTCTTTGAATGTTGACGAAACAGATAAGGGTAAAGGGCTAGGAGGAATACCTATCAAAATGCTGGTTGTAGGTTGTTGTGCGCGTATGAATTCTTGATCCACAACCCGATCGTGGGAGCTTCCTTTTTGCTGGAGGAACTATTGTTGCATGATCTTGATGTCTAGTTGGTAATGGTGGGTGATCAAATTAAAGGAACTTGGTGTAGTGCAAGCACTTCCACGAATGTTCCTGTGAAGGAAAATGGCTTTGTGGTTGCTTCAGGTGCTGGTTGTGGATGTTCGATGCATGTACAAATGCTAGTTTTTCTTGCATGCAGCTCTGGTTTCATATCTCACTCTCAAAAGATGTGCAAACATATCAAAAAATGTCCCAACCCCAAAATAAGGTTGTTTTAGGGATTAAATTTTAACTGATGGTAGTTTCGGGTTGACCGGATGTGGTTTAGGGTAATCGGCGTTGGTTAGGGGATTTCCTAGGTTTACTAGACTAGGTAGATCTCCTTTATTTTCTCGGGATCTCGTTCATTTCGCTCCATGGATTAGAATAAAATCTTCCTTTCTAACGTGTGGGAATGTGGTTAGAGGGAATATAGGCTTTGAATTTTAGGGTTTGGGTAGGTTATTAGTTAGTTATGGAAATACACTAAGAATAGGTCTTAAGGTGAGGTGGCTAGATGAGGTGTATAGGTGAGGTGGATATGTGGGCATTATCCAATTAGGATATTTAAATAATAAATATTGTGAGGATAATTAATTAATTTAATTAACTTAATTAAATTAATATTAGAGTGGGATGAAAGGGGCCATGGTTAGGTGAATGTGTTCAAGGTTATTATTTGATAAGGGACCAAGGGAGTGTGACCCAATTTTGGTGTCTACAACAATAAGTGTGATACTTCCTAGAAAGGCCATCAATCCAATATTTAAAAACAACTTAATGTAAAGAAATAAAAGTAAAATAAAGGTCCTATTATAACAATAAGATTTAGGTATCTCATATGCTAACAATTGACTATATTTAAGCTAAATATTGAATATACAACTAAATATAGAGAAGGAAGGGTGTTGTCATGGCTAGTAAGTGTGGAAGAGGTGTTTAGGAAGGTCTGGGTGAGATTGGGTGAGGTTTGGGAAGGTTTGTGTAAGTTAGGAGCTCTCTGGTTTGAGATAAATTACCAATCATAGAGATCGAGATCGGTTGGGTGACTGATGTCGCTACTTGGTAATAAGCCGACGCCAGCTTGGGTGACTGATGCCTATAGGGGCAATTGGGTGCAAAGATTAAAATGAGGTGGTTTTGAGCTCTCTTTGATTGCATAGAGAGTTGGGGAGGCTTAGGTAAGGTGGTAGGATTTTATTAAAGACTCGGTGATAAAGATATAGGTATTTGGGATGGGTATAAAGGTCAAATGGGAAAGTGGTTGGGTGGAGGTGAGATGAAAGAGATCCGGGAAGGGTAGAAGGTGAAAGAAAGTAGATAAATGATTAACAATTGAAATACTAAAAGAAATGAAAAGGTAGAAATGACTTACTTGTAGATTGGAAGTCTGGTTGTAGAAAGAATAGTTGTGGTTAGAGGAGAGACAAGTCTCGATCCCACGCAATAGCAAAAAAAGGATCTAGACTTCCTGTGAGTGATCCAATGCTCTGGAATACATTGTTAATGCTTGGTGGAAGTTTTGAATGCTTGGAATGATATCTAGTTCATCGTGATGTCACTTAGATGTAAGAGCTAAGAATGTTAGAACTCAAAATCCAAGATGGAGGAACCTAGGCAAAGGGTTGGAATTCCTTATTTAAAGAAACTGATGATGGTTAGGTGACCGGCACCAACCGAGGATTAACTAACGTCGACTATGGAGAAAAGTTCCTATTTTGCTAAAAATAGTCTTTTCTCTCCATTTTTGGCGTTGGTCAATATTTTTTATGGACTAGGAGTCTAGGTTGGCACTAAATGAAGCGGGAAATTGGTAGGAGGGATAATAGGTAATGAATGTTAGGGTTAGAATGAGTCTTAGTTAGTTAAGGGGAGTGGTGACTTAGTCTAGGTTAATAAATAGGCTTGGAATGGGTCCATGGTGAGGTGGAGGGGTGAGGGAATTATTAACTTAATATGGGTAGTTAAATTAATAATAATGTGTGGAGGGTCATGGTAAGGGGTATGTTAGTCGAAGGGGGCCTAGAGGGTTACGACCCAATTTTGGGTGTCTACAGACCTTTCATTTTGATGTATAGAAACCTTAGTAATAGAGAATATTTATAGTTAGATCCCACAAGAATCATTCATATTCTCGATACTAAATAATATATATATATATATATATATATAATTATTCCAGAATGTAAACAAAAGAATGCCATGATCATCAATTTCAAATATGTGGGAAAGAAGCTGTGATCATCGATTCTACTTACCCTTTTAAACACGAAATAAGTTTTACGGGGTGTGACAACTACGAGGGTCTTGTATAAATGAACCTCATTTCACTCATTCTTACATCCATACTTGGGGGGCACACTTCCCCTATCACATTCACACTGTATACCATTCTATTCATGATCACATGTTGCATATCTTGGTTGCACATAGTTCTTATTTGCTTATAATCACGTGTATAATTTTCTTATCATACTAGTTAGATATCTTGTATGTGAGTATTGTTCTACATACACATGCACATTCACTTGCTTTCTAGTTGTGATTTTAGACCCTAAACAAATTGATACATGCGGTATGAATTCTTGGTATAGTACCTTATTCCAAATCCCACTATGGCTCTTGCGGGCATCCACTTTCGTACATAATACATGTGCTATTGTTTCATTTCATACTAGCAAAGTACTCTATCGGATTATACACAATTTGACATACTTTCTATCTCTAACGATTTAACAGTGTGCTTCATATGCAACATTTTTCTTGCGAACCTATTTGCCATCATGGTTATCGATGTTTGCTTTATCTTGTTTGTAATTGTTTGTCATTTTTGTGGGATTTTTAGTATGATTTATCTTGTGTGCACACTATATACTTTTAGCCACCGTGGACTTGATTTTATTTTTACATTATGAGTGAAGTCCCATGTTTACAACCTAATTTTCACGATCTACATTGTAGTCTTGCTTATTAGCTTAAGTTGTTTTCTATATGCATGTTTGTTTACACTAACACTTGTTTCCTAGCCATTGTTTGCATGTGACTTGGTTTCTACCAAGCACATTCCCTCCTATATACCGATCAATTCAACATGGGGTCCTCTTTTGGGCCGCATCCTCCTAGCAATGTCACATGCACCCAAAATGAGGGGGACATCTATTGGGTGAATCATTCACCCCATTCGAAAGAGTCCATAGACATAGTTCATTACAAAGAAAACATAGTCTACAGTCTCAAATAGGGCTCAAAATAAAACTTGGGTCCTTACTTCAGCATATACACTACCACCTAGAATCGACTTGGGAACACAGGCACTTCCTCCCCTTCCTAGGCACCGAGAGACTAGGGAAGATACACAACATTTTTTCTAGTTTAGCACATTTTTCAGCATTTTCATAGAGGCTTTTTATAGGAAAACAATCCTTCAACACTTGGCATTCGCATTAGATCGGATTCATACACACCATCTCGTAGTGGTGTTTTTACTTCACTTGCGGTCAAAAGTTGGATAATAACACTAGACCTTTCTCTTTACACTAATTTTTTTGTGACATAAGATCACCTAAAAAACTCACATTCAACACAATTAGCATGAGATCGCCAAAAAACTCGTTCTTCATCAACATATTCAGGATCCTTTCTATCTCTTTCACTCATCACGAATTAGATCACCTAAGATGAGGAAAATATGAACCCTCATTTTGCATCTTTCTTTTTAGGATTTGATGTTCTTTTGAGGGTTTATAGGTGGTATTATTTATTATAGGTTAGCAACAACATCAACAATCATTGTGTGACACTATAATGACAGAAAACGAGGGTTTTAGATAAGTTTGTGACTTTGTAAAATTTAGTTTCTAAGCATCTGGGAAGACCCTGACACCCAGAGAGGGATCCTAGCACCCATGTGCCATAGTAATAGTCCAGGTTCCTTGGTCCATACTTCTCCTATGCTCCTACATTTTTCTCGTGATTTGACCATGACATCCCGAACTTCTATTTTTCTAGTCTTTCACCTTCACACACTACGGGATTATTACAAAATCAGCTAAGTGTTTTAACTCTTCATTGCACTTAGGGTTTTACTTACTTTTCTTATTGCTTAAGTTATATATATACTTAATTTGTATATTATTGTTATATCTACTATTGTAGCATACCTAGGAATTCAACAAAGAAGACTCAAATAGTTTGTTTTTGTTAAATCATGTAGATGAATGCAACTAGTTGACAACTTGAATTTCTTTGAACATGCTTGAGATGGTTGTGCTCTTGCTAAAACATTGAGTAAAGATTTTTGAGTGCTTGGAAATGAGGGAATTTGAACTCCTTGACCTAGTTGAGTGCTTCATAACTATAATAGTGGCTTCCTAGTGGAGGTGTGTAATATTTGAGAAGATTTAGGGAGCCTTAGGTGCCTTTTGTATGTATTTTCAATGAGTGTGCCAAGTGATCGCTATGTTCTTACCAAGTGTGTCAGGTGAGTAAATCAGGTGATGTTAACTTGTTTATATAGGGTTCCAAAGGTGAATCATTATGATAAGGTTGAACCAGAAGTTGAAAAGACCTAAAAATGTTAATGCATCGAAAGTAAATTTGGAAGATGTGTTAGTCCAAGACCATATAGGTCGGCCAAGACCATATTTCACATCCCAACCTTCATGTAATTTTTTGAATAGAGAGATGGTGGATAAAATATGCAAGATGCATCATGATGATTATAGGTTAAGCATTGAATTTATCGATTTATATTAATAAATTGTCAACACATCAATGTGTAAGAATAAGCAAGCTATGAGAGAGATAACAAGATGTATTGAGTGGGCATAAGATGTATGTTTTTGACTGATCCAAGAAGCACATTCATAAGCAATAATGTCAAAATGATAAAATTTGAGTATTTACATTCCCCCTTTAAGTATGAAATAAAAATTACATTCTTATAGGAAAAGATTCCCAAGTGTGTAGACACACTTTGTATACTCTTGGATTTTTGTTGTCAAGATTGTGGTTATGTTGACATGTTATATGATGAAACCTATAACACAAAGTGTAGTCAAGTATATAGTAAAAATTAAATTATAACTCAAATATATATATAAATTTTGCATAAAGTGAAATCAAAATATGTAAAATAAGGAAAGAATACACTTGTTCATTTTGCGGAGGGAAGAGCATCCATTTTCCTTACTTGTAGTTGAAGATTTGGATTTGTATTGCTGAATTTTCCAAAATATTAGGAGTGATTAGTCCCCAATTTGTGCCGAAGGAGAATCCAAAGTATTGGGTGCATGTAACCCAACAACGAATATGAGGTAGAGAGAAGAAGAGAGAGGTACCGATACACCCCGTGAAGGAAAAATATTGTGTATCAATTTTTTAGTAACCTTGATATCTGCCCCTTTAAAATGAGGAGAGGAAAGACTATCTATGAAGATATTATATGATTAAATAATTTTTATAACCCCACATACCATACTGCTCTGAGATGAATCTAGGCACAATTTTGTATATATAGACACAAGGTATAAAAGAGAATGAGTGCCCCCATTCCCTTCCCATGTGTAGTAATTATGAGTAGAAGTGTGTATTGATGTTTAAATGATGATTAAGAAGGGGGCTGGTGATCCCAAAAACATGTAACTTACAACCAAAAATGAGTACTCAAGTGGAGAAGGAGAAAAATATTCATGCCCCGTAAACTTCTCTCGAACTATATTAAGTGAGTATGAGATTATCCCAAAAATTATATCTATAAGCAAAAATACAAAATTTTAGAAAAATCTAGTGTAACTTCCCATACGGAAGAAATGTAAGGTCGGGTCAAGAACGTCCATACGGTCCTAAATTTTCTATACAATTTTAAACTTGTATAAATTCTTCCAAATTTTGATATTTGGAGATGTTTCTAAGAAGTTGTTCCCTATAAAAAATGTGCCTGAACCAAGAATTTTTCTTGTAGATGTATAATATATCTTGATGACTATACCCTCTTTTGAGGCACATGTGATAAATCATTTAAACATGTAACTTAAAAAAGAGATGCATAACCATGCAATGATTATTTGAGAAGTTATAGAAGAGTGTGGAGTGTTGAAGTGGTGGCCAAATAAAGAAATATGTACATGTACAAGGGGTGCACATGGTGGATACCCTATCATGCAAATGAAAAAAAACAATAGAAACAAGGGAAACAATAGTCATGATAAAAAAATAAAAAATAAAAATAATAACACATATGTAGTAGAATTAACATAAAGACAAAATAACAATCAAGTGAGCAAACAAAAGACATAACATGTAGAAAAGAGTCACATAGAGGCATAATTCACAAGCATGGGATACCCATAGTGTCATAATACAATCAAGGCATGTAGGCCACAAATAAGAGAAGCAATTCCATGTAGAAAAGGAATAAATCTCACCCCATAAGAAAACAATGCACACATGACACACACAATGAAATAGATAAGTAGTAACACAAGCCAAGAATAACCATATATAACAAACATTTATTTTAAAATGCAATAAAAGAAATATAAGTATTAGGAAAGCACATGAAGAAGATATATCAATGCTACATAAGACACATTTGTAAGTCCTATTAGCTCAAAAGATAGCATGAACACAATTTATGTAATCAAGTGTGATAAAGAAGTAGAAATGAACTATAATGAAACAAGACACAAGATCAATACATGCTAACAATACATGCAAGATACAAATATCAATAAAATGTAAGAACCTAGCTATCTCCTGTTAGCATGTATTGATCTTTGTGTCTTGCATCAAGCTTAATATACCTCATGAATGCATGTGTGTAAAGAGTAGTAAATATATGCTATCAATTAAACCATAGTGAAAAACAACATATGTAATTTAAAGTGATAAGAAGTCAAGCTATGTGTATAGGTCTTGGTTTTGTATTTTTATAACTATTTAAATGTTTTTATATTTTTAAATGTAGCGATGTATAATATAGAAACTTATTAACTAAAATATGGTTATTTTATGAGTTAATCTAAATAAAAACAAAATTAAATATTAAAATGTTAAATCTAAATATTTTCTTTTACTATTTGGATGTATTAGAATAATAAAAATAAGAGGGATATGGTACTACCCCGAATTTGACTTACCTTACTATGTGCTGAAATAAAGCTAATTGATGTGTAGACCAAGAAAGATGTGAATGGAAAAATTTGGGAATGACAGAAGTTGAATATTTGAATGGACTGGGGTGCCTTGGGGCACCTTGGTCTATGATCCATGAGCTGAAGTCTATAGAAAAGCTCAGGATTTGAATCTGGTAGTGTCACAAGGTCTTCATAATACCTATATCTTTGTTGCATAGTTGTCATGATACCTTCTCTTATGTAATCTGTAAATGTGATGTGAAGATCCACTTGCAAAACCCTATTCAAAGCATCAAATTATAAAAACTAAAAATGCATATGAATAGGTCAAACTGACCTTAGCTGCCATAATGGTGGACTTATGACTAAGTGCTGCACTACATTCCAGACCCCATGTAGCTTTGTGTGCATGTGTGTGCAATTTTGTACCTAATATGCCCTAACATATATGACACAGTAGTAGGGGGCAATAACTAAATGTAAAAATGCAAATAGTGGATGGAATGGAAAGAATATAACCCTTTCCCCTTTGCTTTTGTGATGTAGATGTAGAAGATGCCCATATGTAGTCCCTTTCCTTAGTAGATAACCGGCATTGATAGTAAGATGTCTCGCCCATAGTGTAGTAATTATGAAATGTTTATATAGGGATCTCTTGTTTAAATTTTGACATTAATGACCTGAAACATTGACCAATACCTAGAGGAATGCACGAGATAACAAAAAGACTGAATTTGAAAAAACAAATTAGAACAACAAATAATGGGAATCAGGGCACCTAAAATCATGGGTAGGGCACCTCGGGGTACCACTGTAGTGCCCACTTCCATTTGAGACCATTGATGCTGATTTTGATCTGTGATTTCATTATAGACATTATTTTGTTTTGATTTAGTATGTTGTTAGACATTGGATCATGAATAATTGTTGATCTTGATTTGGTTATGATGCACGATGATTTCTAGAGACACTCATATGTGGATGATGATATATTATTTGACATGGATGTTTTATGGATATTGTTTGGACTTAGAAAATGGATATTATATGATGATGATATAGTTGCTGATATAAATTATATGTGATAATGTTAAACTACTTTGATTTTGTTGTGATTCACATATTTAGATGATTTTGAGATTATATTTATATCATGCTAGAGGTTACGATATGGCCACGAGGCCAAAGGAGGTATTTTTCTTTTGCGGGTTAAAAATCACAACAAACATCGGGGATTGGAGACCAACCACAATCAAATTATAGGTGAATTCGACAAGGTCACCATGACAACTTGTTTTATTCTTTGTGGGTCACTTGATCATTTTCGACCTAGACACGTGGCATAACCCCATTGGGTGTGGGTTTTCCCCTTAATATTTTACTGCGGGATTTTCTTAAGTTTTGGCACCACCTGGACACGTGGCGAGATTCCATTGGCTCGCAATAAGGGGGCGGGCTTTCCTCTTTGAATTTTCCTTTGTTTTCTCCTTTGGGAAAATTTCCCAAATTCTCCCCTCCCTCTGCTGGTCCGAGACACGTGGCGGTATTTCATTCGTTGTGGGCCATCCACAACATTTTTTACTTCTACGCCAATGCTTTGGGAAAAAATCTCAAATTCCTCCCATGCTCCGCGGCTCCGACACCCGAGGACACATGGTGAAACATGATTAGTGGGCGGGGGCAGTGGGCCCAAAACTCCTTTGAAATTTGGTGAAGCATTTTGCCAAAACCCAACTTCTCCTCCACCCTTCAAAACTCCCACGCCATAGGACATGTGGCATGTTTTTATTGGCCGCGGGCTTTCCTTCCTAAATTTCCATGCGCCAACACTTAGCCAATTTTTGCAAATTTCTCCCCTGGACACGTGGCGTCATCTGGTTCATCGACGGGCCTGGGGGAAAAAATCTTCCTTTTGAAATTTCACCAAAACACTTGGTAAAAACACAAGTCTTCCTCCTACCCCTGCCACTTCCTTGGACACGTGGCGGCATCTCATTGGCTGCGGGCCTTTGGGGAAAATTTCCCACAAAAACTCCACTCGAGCCATAACTTTAAAAATACATGGAGTTAGGAGGAAAAATTTACCTTTATAGAAAGCTAAGAGAGAGCTCTATCCAATGGTGTCATTTCCAAAAAGTTTTGAGTGCTTGAAAAACAAAAAATTATGACTGAGGCACAAGAGAGGGAAGAATGAAAGGAGTTAGCCACAAAATGAGCAGGGGCACATTTTGGATAACAGCTTCATTAACTACTTCTTTTCACGTCCAAAAAAGTGATCCCAATGCTCTTTCAAATGACTACTTTTGCCTCATAACAAAATAGAATAACTTACATTTTTTCCTAAGAAGACACAATTAATTATAGAAAAGAGATCCTCTACTTCTATGGACGCAAGGATTATTAGATCATCTCAACCCTTTGTAACAAGCATAACCTTAACCAGGGAAGTCTCTATTAAGTTTTTAGTGCCACTATCCCCATGATAAGTTATAAGATGATACATAGTGGTGTGAAACTCTGACTGTGTCAACTAATTATGGAGTAAAATATTTTAGATGTAAGGATACCGTACTTATCTCATGGTTCCTATCAATTTAAATGAGTTTTCTCAACACGAAAACATTACTACCCTTGACTTATCAATCCTCTATTAAGATTATACAATTTTAATGCAAGTGTTACACTTCTACAACTTGTTATCCATTCCATAAATGATCATCAATGATACACACTATTGTTAGGTTCAAAAAAGTATACAAGCCATGCTACAACAAGGATTTTCCTTAATTCTTATATGCAAATATATATATATAGGCTTATATTGATAATCATCTCAAAATAGAGATGAAAATTTTCCTTTCGGATAAAGGCGAGAATGA
The DNA here is from genome assembly GCA_018340775.1 of Taxus wallichiana var. yunnanensis. Taxonomy (NCBI): domain Eukaryota; kingdom Viridiplantae; phylum Streptophyta; class Pinopsida; order Cupressales; family Taxaceae; genus Taxus; species Taxus wallichiana. The sequence continues at coordinate 279,462,681 of CM031244.1, forward strand.
TAGCATCTTGGATGAATTAAGGTATATATAAGAAATTTTTATGATACAAAATACCTTAATCTTTACAACCTATACTATACTATTTTCTTACCATAAGAAAAAGTAATTGTTCATACCACTGAACTTATTTGACTACATAGTGAGTTACTATATCTTCACACAATTGATCTTATTATCAAAAATATGAGTTCATAAAGTCATAGGATTGGTTCCTAGATCTTATCAATAAAATATGTGCCATAAGGCTCACATAAAATAGATCACGATATATCTTCCATTCTAATTTGGAACTCCAAGTAAGCATATATATATATATATATATATATATATATATATATCATATTCAGCCATAATCTTCTCACATAACATGCAATATATAATTAATATCACATACTTTATTTTATTGGGTAATCGAAGCACTTATCCCAAAACTCAGAAAGATTTACATCCCAACTTTAAAAAATTTGCACTCAACGATATCCCTTTTAAAGCGGTATTTTATCCAAATGCATCCATTTTTTTACCTTTTGGATATCTTCCTCATAAATTCATTGTCAATGATTACTTAATTAATCCAAATTGTTCCTCTCTTTTCCTTTTAGGCTTGTTATTTATCATACCTCCAGTCTTGGTTATCTTCCATATCAACAAAAACATTGATTTATGTCATATCAATCAAAGTTAATCGTTATGTCTTAAGTCCTTTAAGATCTCATTAAATCAAAATTTCATGTTGAGGCTTAGTCAACGTCAATGTCGGTGTTCTATTGATAGTCATAGATTTACAACTTTTCTTCATATGCTAAGGATAATTTAGAATTCTAAGTTTATTTAAGCTAAGCAATAGATACCAAGAACTTATTTGTACTAGTATCAAATTAAAACAACAAAAGGAAGTTATACTCAACAAACCTTGTTCCTTCATCTTAGCTTGTTAGTCACCATAGCATTGTTATGCTACTTGTTGGAAATTGCAAGAAGTCTTTCTTGTTGAACTCATTCTGGTAGTATACATTTGATGCCAAATTGTCTCCACTATGTTTACAAAAGTTGTAGGTGGAGAAGAGCTAACACTCTTGTATACGTTTTATTTTTTCAAGTCGAATTTATTACGAGATCTCATTCTAGCCTAATTTTCCTTTCAAATAATTGTGACTACAATAGATATTCCTCTCCTATCTACTTCATCTCCCCTTTGCAAGTTTTTGTTTCACATTGGATTCGAGTTCCAAAATCTACCATCATGATAGTTCAACAATCGATAAACCCTCTCCTGATTGTTATCAATCAGTTCAAGTTATTTACCTTGACTGATCATGTCCATGCTTTTACCAGATTGCTCCCAACATCCTTCTAGTCTTGTGTGTCATTAAGGATGGTTTGAGTGTTATCTAACTTATTTACCACTGAAACTGAAGCATAATTTGGTCTAGTTCATTATCCATGGTACATCCTTCTCACATTTATTTTATCTTGTTAATAAAATCATAATTCATTAAGCGTAAGGACCCAATAAGTCCAAGAGCTGCAACCTTAAGCTCTGATACCAAAATGTAACATCCACTTTTAACACTTAAATTCTAGGGATTTTTTGTTTAACTTCATGCTTCATTGATTTAAATACCCATATATTTAAATCCAACATAAATATTAAGTTCATATCTCATGTTTCCTTATTCTAAATTCTCATAATTTAGAACTAACATCATCTTAGTCAATCCATCCTATAACAATCATAAACCATGTGCAATTGCATGAGTCGGTTAGTAACCATCCCCTCATAGATTACTCTTTATGAGCGTGTATATAAAGTATACTAATGGTTTCTTTCATCTATCAAGGATAGTCAAATATTGCATTCTAAGTGTCTACATAGGTATCCATCATTGAATCCCATATGACATCCTACAAGTTAGATCTTGGTGAAATCATGACAATGTAATAAACAACTTACACTACTCGACTATATTTTTAGAGACATGTATGCCATGCTCGGTTATGTGATGACACACTCATCATTAGGAATTGGTATTTCACCTTATTACTTAATTTTTGTTATCTAGATTAGGATAAATTAGTGGATTTATAACCATTTACAAGTTGTGTACAAGGTACTAATTTAGATAATCCTATATGGGTAAGTGCCACTATGTCGTCTTAGGATGACTAAGGGAGAGTAAGCATCTCTGTAATGATTTGCATCATTACAAGTCACTCCCTTTTCTATAGTCATCATAATATGACATTGGGTACTTAACCATGCAGTACAATCCACATTCATACCTAGGACGTTACTTACATCTTAGTGCATCACGACCTTCACATTTAGAGGATCTTGATGGGTTAACTCGACATAATAGATGCTTTGTTGTATCCAAATAATGGCCCTAGTTATTAAATGGATACTACGTAGTAACAACCATATTGACTTGGCTCTCCACAATACGCTAAATGGAAACATCATATCTTATGAATTTAAGGCTATTTAATTAAGTTACGACATGTCAACTCCTGGTTTTCAATGATACTCCCAAGCGATAGGTTTCATACCCTAAGGTTTAAATGAGGGATTCCTAAATATATTTTACATGTTTAGAGTCAATCCAACATTATCATTATCTTTTCTAGCTGGAGATGTAAATTTTCGTATCTTGATTCAATTTCATATATCATAACTTAATCCATTTATTCAAGTAAAGTGTTAAGTATAGTATAATACTTAATATGGTTAATTCTTAATGTTAACATGAATCCATAATTCAAATAAGTTAACTTATCTATATTCAATTACCCACATATAACTTAGTATTTAAGTACTATATACATTTACATAGCACAATAGTATATTCAAAAACAAATAAACCCATTAATAATGCAACATGCATGCATTACTATTTTAATACTTCATATTATTTCATACATTAATATATATTACATTAATCCATATAAGTTTCCATATGTGTAATCAATTGAGATAAAGGAACCTTATATATTTATGATGAGATCAAGATTTAAATAATAAAAGAATACATCTCATTCAATTTCTCTTTGAATCATTTATAAAAAAATAGTCTAACTTAGCCTCTCAAAGATTTACGCGATACAATGTTATTTCACCTAATTACAAAATCATAATTTGATAAAAAGAATCTTTTATCAATCAAATTAAACAAGAAAATTCTTTCAAATTCATTTACATTTCAGATTAAGTACTCCATCTGCAAAATATTAGCCAAAATTAGTTCATAAGAACTAGCATGATAAGTCCCTTTTCCATCTTAACTATTTGTATGATTTAATATTTAAGTAATCAAATTACTACAAGATTTAAAATAATTTAAATCATTTCAGTAATAATAAAACTTGCTACATCAAAAATAAAACTTAATTCTACATCCTTAAGAGCTATTTAATGTACTTAACTCGTAAATAAATTCAATTATTCTACACCAATCGACACACCTATCAATCAGAAATCAACATCTTTTCATTATTTTCATGACTTTTTATTGGTTAGTCTTTGCATCGATATCTCCTAAGTTAATCATAACTTTCATATATATATATATAATGTATGCCATAAATTAAATCCTATCGATACCACCCCGAAGTGTCCATGCTTACCAAAAGACATAAATACAATAATAACTAATGGTTATCCTTCATAACAAAATCCCTTAAACCATATCACAACAAAACCCATTAAGCGGAATCAAATAATCACTATAGGTATTCATAATGCCAAGCCATTCAAAAAGTATAGTTCGGTTGTACGTAGACTACAATATAAGTAGTATATTATTTATAAGTGGATTACTTCTATAAATAAGAAGTAAACGTTTGAATCCCTTAAGGTGTGAATAGACTTACCTTAATCTCTTTGAATCCCAAGAAAGACCATCAAATACACCGTCGGAGATCACCTTTCAAACACATTACAATAGGCAACCAACCCAAAGTAAGAGCGTAATAGTTAAGCACGAGCTCTAAGAGCTCACAAAAACTATGCGAGAGAGTCGAATAAGGTAAACCTAGAGAGATATTCCCAAATTAAAACTCGTAACCCTAAACCCAAGCACCATCATTACAAAGTTTGAAATAATGCTAACATGAGATTCAATATCGTGGTTTCCATTAATAATACATAAATCGATCACAAAAAACATATGACTATTCATAGAGATTCATAACCAAACCCTCACAAAGCCATGACTTCTCTATGAACCGTTAATAGCTAGTGAGTATAAACAGAAAGGAAATAACATCATGGTAGGGACAAGGATCTCGTAAGCCACATCTAGGGTGAGTTCTTCATTTCAACAACTAGTATTTGAATATGTTAGGTATATGATAATACCAAAAATTACATATTCATTTATACTTTACACTTTGATAAAACAAATCAACCCAAGGAATCCAAAAATGAACACCCAATATGTATATTCATCAAAGGCTTAAGGAACATCCGAGTTTACCCGAGGGCTCTCATTATATAACAATAAAATCCCATAGATTCTAGGTATTTCTAATAATACAAACCCATAAGTTACAAATATCTATATATGCTAATATAAATATAAATGATCATACTATAACATTTAAGACCTTAAAGCAAAATTTTAAGCTCAAATCCATACTCATAATCTAAGAACAAACATAGGTTATAAAACATAGATATTATCATGAACACCTAGAACAACAATTTCACTCAAATAACTCATTGTAGGAATATCCATTAAGAAAATAGTAAATGGGACAAGTTTTTAAGAAGGAATAAGAATATATCATGCCTTTGAGTTTCTTGAGATTCTATCTAAAGTCCAACAACCACCCTTAACAAATTCCTCATGAAATTCTTCATCGCAATCAAGGATTCCAGCTTTTCTTTAGCCAAAAAGTCAAAAATAGATCACTTTGCCAAAAAAATTCCAATATCTCTCGAGAGATTCATCTTAAAAATCCCTCATTTCCACTATAATCACAACAAAAATTACGGCCTAGATTTTATTCCACCTAAAATATAGTTACAGATAAAAATAGACAACTCAAAACCCTACATGTAGAAGTCAAAATAAAATTAAAACCACATCATAATGCCTTGCATACTTCTAGATAGCTTCTCGAAGAGTCTTAGAGGTGTTTGAGGAAATTAATGACAAAGGTGCCACGTAGGTGGCCTAGAAATCCACACCAACTCCATTCCCCACTAGCCAAACCTAGCCGAGGTTAACAAAAATCTCCAAAATAATCATTTACACATCTCGACTTACATGGTCAATCCTTATTAGGATAGATAATAATAGTACTAACATTGACCATATAATCAATTACTACTTATTTTGAAAAGAGCATGCAATAGATAATATTACCCATTATATCTTAGTTGATCAACTTCTAACAAATACATGGTCGATTGACTAGGGGTATTATAATTATCAACTAATGATCAATCCTCAAACCCTTACCCATGGATGAGTCACCTAGACCCTTAGATATCACATGTTGTTTGCATGATTAGTAAATAAAATGGTCAACATTACTTCACCTTGATTCCAGAGTCAACATATATGATGATTCATAATAGTTCTTGTTGTTGCAAATCACCAAAGACCACGGATGTTGATCGGACTTCAAGTTGATATCTTGAACATCCAGGTGATTGCACAACATTGAATCCTTTCCCCAAGTGTGGGACTTGTAAAATGGGAAAGGAATCTCCAGATTAGAGGCTAGTTCCTCAACTCCTCTGACCAGATGTATTACTTGCAAGTTATACAGAGGTTTCAAACTCAAAATCCTACTCTAAATTCCAAAGTGGACAGAGATGGAGAATGTAAAAAAAAAAAAAATGAAACTAATGCTAATAAGGTGATACACCAAAGGAGTGGTGAGCATTTTTTACTTCGCAAATTGACACAGTTCATAAAAATGTAACAAAACTTCATGCACAAACTAATAACTGTAATGGAGGGTTAGAAATGAATCAAACAACACAGACAAAGGATTAAAACTCATTCACAGAGCCTGTATTGTCATTTTTACATCAAAAACCACTTGCATTACAACACCTGAGAGGAAAAATAGGTTGTAGTCTTGGAAAAGGTCTAGTTTTCCACAAAATATCTTTTTTAAGTGATAGAGGGAGCCTACAATACATGAAAAAATGTTCCACCTTTGAAAAATGAGCCAAATCTGGCTTTTACAGTGCAAGCCACGACCCCAGGAGAGAGAAACACAGGAAAACGTGGGAAGATTCAACCATTGACAAAAATGCAATCAAAACAACATGGGCATCCTTACATGCCCATCCCCTGACATTTTTTGCCATGCTGGGAGAGAATGCGAGCCATTCTTCATTAAAAATGGTGGTTGAAACATCATTTTTGTCCATGACCACGTGCCAGAGGATTTTTTTCAATTTTCCCCCTCCAAAATAAATCAAAATACAAAAATAAACCTATAATCTTGTAGATAATTTCACCAGCTTTCCATTGATATAAAGAATGTGAAAAATTGAGCTCTGGATCGAAAGATATGGCCGTTTGAAGTTTTAGGGCAAAACAGGGCCAAATCGGATTGGCGGGCGAAAATTTGAATTTTTTCACCTTTTTTGCATTTGGGAAAATTTCCCAAAAATCCCCGCGATCCACCATTCCGGGTGCCATGTGGCATGCTTTGATTGGATGTGGGCCCTCTGTGCTTCATTTCCCTTTTTTTTTGCCATTGGAAAAAATTCCCAAAAAACTCCGCCGGCCGATGAGTTGAGGACACGTGGCTCGTGCTAATTGGTCGCGGACCTTCCTTCCTAAATTTTCCGTGGGCCTGACTGATATTTTGAAACCACTAGGACACGTGGCGAGACCCTATTGGATGCGGGCTTGCCCTTCAAATTTTCCATGCGGGCTTGGTGATGCTTTGGCCGCCACCGGACACGTGGCAAGATTCCATTGGCTCGCATTTTGGGGGCGGCCTTTTTTCCTTTTAAATTTCCTTTGTTTTCCCTTGGGAAATTTTTCTCAATTTCTCCCCGCCTCCCACTAGTCTGAGACATGTGGCAACATCTCATTGGTTGCGGACCCTTTGCAAACATTTTTCCTTTGAGCGCAATCCTTTGGGAAAACATCCCAATCTCCCCGCCTCCACTGGTCTAGGCACGTGGTATCATCTCATTGGTTGCGGACCCTCTGCAAACATTTTTCCTTTGAGCGCAATCCTTTGGGAAAAAATCCGAATCTCCCCCCACCTCCTGCCAGTCTGAGGATTGAGGACACGTGGCCTTCACTGTTTGGTCGACGGGGCAGCGGACCAAAAATTTCCTTTCTGAAATTTGGCAAACCACTTCGCCAAAATTCTAACTTCTCCCACGCCCTCCTCCGGTCCAGTGACTGAGGACACGTGGCATAATATTGTTGGATGCGGGCCTTCCCTCCAAAATTTTCCATGCACCAACACTTATCCAAATTTTGTAAATTTCTCCCCTGGACATGTGGCATCACATGATTGGTTGCGGTGCAGTGGGAAAAATATTCCTTTTGAAAACTTTTACAAAACACCTAGTGAAAATTCCAAGTTTTCCTCCGACCCCCACCACTTCCTTGGACACGTGGCGGCGTCTCATTGGCGCGGGCCTTCCAGGAAAAATTTCCCACAAAATCTCCACCACGCCATAACTTCAAAATTACATGAGGTTAGGAGGAAAACTTTACCTTTTTGGAAAGCTGAGAAAGAGCTCTATCCAATGGTGCCATTTCCGAGAAAGTTTTGAGTGCACGAAAAGCAAGAAATTATGACCGAGGCACAAGAGAGGGAAGAATGGAAGGAGTTAGCCACAAAATGAGCAAGGGGCACATTTTGCATAAAAATTTTGGCGACTCGGAGGGTCATCTCGCTGTCGCTGGATGAAGTTACCACCGCTGAAGTAATCCATTGGGCATGGAGTCATCAAATTCTTTTTTTGGTACCCAACCGACTAGAACAACTCGCAGGGAGGAAGATGGAATATCATCTGATGGAGCAAGGCTTGCAAACGCAATCCCAGGAACAACAAGCTTGTGCCAAAGCACTTAGGGAAAGCAAGACTAATCTATAGCAAAACAATGTGCACAAGCACTTGGAGGAATGAAAACCTAAGCTAATATGTACAAGGTGGAGAGTTCCCTTCAATAGCAATGCTTTAGATGGATTCCATTGACTGGAATCTGCAGTTCTTCGCCATCCAATGAAGACAATTGGAAAGCATTGTTGTCCTTGCACCTTGTGACCATGTATGGGCCAATCCAAATGGCATCAAATTTTGAATACCTTCCCGGTTTACTCTATCTGCATCCCATTTTAACACTAGATCTCCAACTTGGAAGGATCTATTCTTTGATTTTCTATCAAAGGTCTTCTTTAAAAAGCTTGATCCTTCTCTATTGCTCGGGATGCTTGATTTCTGATTTCTTAGAGCTCCATCAATTCTGCATATCTAACTTCCATGGGCTCAAACTCCAACAAATCCAACTATTTCATGAGTTCCAATGTTGGCAACTCAAGTGACATGGGCAAAATTGCCTCTCTCCCATAAACAAGCTTAAATGGAGAGTTACCTGTAGACCTTTTGGGAGTTATCCTATCAGCCCATAAGGCTGATTTCAACTTAGTATGCCAAGATATCTGATTTTCATCAAGAGTCCTCCTAATGATCCTCAACAAGTTCTTGTTTGTAGACTCAGCCTAGCCATTAACCTGAGGGTAATAGTTTGATGAAGTTCTTAGGTAGATCCCATTCTTGACAGCCCATTTAGTCACCTTGGACCCAATGAATGCCAATGCATTATCTCGATATAATTGTAGTAGGTACGTTAAATCTGGTTGCTATTCCCTCATAGAAGTCTAGGATGCTAGATTCGTTTGCTTCCTTGGGTGCTACTTTGCTTCATCCACTTGGTTAAATAGTCTTCTTGCTGTTAGAATCCATTTGTGTCGTTGGCTTAATTGGGATTAATGACTCCAATGAAGTCTAAACCCCATTGCATGAATGGCTGGTCAACTGAAATTGGATGCAATGGAAGGGCAACTAGCCTCTCTTTACTGTGAAGAATGCACAATTATTACACCTCTTGATCCATGCATAACAATCACTTTGAAAATCTTGTGCCAATAATAGCTAGGCCTCATGATCTTTAGAGATGTCACTCTTGGTGCAAAATGACCACCAGCTGGTCCACCATGGAACTCTTCTAACACCCTATGAATCTGATTTGTACCAATGCATCTCAAAAGTACTCCATTCACATCCCTTTTGAACAAAACACCATCAACAAGGGCATATGGGACAACCTGCAATCTGAAGTGTCTTCTTTTGGTCTTGTTCATCTCTGGAGGGCATAGACCTATGCTTAGGAAGTGCATTATGTCTTGGGTCCAGCAGGGAATGGGAACACCATTATTTTCCTCTTGAGTGCTTCCTTGCTCATGGCTGTCTTACAACACCAAAACAACCTCCTTCTCATTGCATGCTTCCTTTTGTTTGCTCAAAATCAGCTGCTCACACAATCCTTTTCCTCTGACCAACTTGGTGACTTTGATCTCTATGTCATACTCCATGACATGAGTAATCCAACCTGCCCTTTTTTCATTCAAGTCTTTGTTGAGGAGGAAGTCTTTAACTCCCACATGAGAAACCAACAACTGAACCTTATTGTTTGAAACTAGATGCTTGAATTTCTTCAAGCTCCTGATTACTGCAAGAACATGCTTCTCAATGAAGGAATAATTCACCTCATAGTCCTCCAGGCTTTGGCTAAAGAAAGTAATTAGCTACTCCTCATTGTCTTTGTTCTGTTGTACCAAAATTGTAGAGATATTATTATCACTCCCAAATGCATAGAGGATGAAATCCTTGGAGAAATACGGATTAATAAGAGTTGGGGCTTAAGAGATGGCTTCTTTGATTGCTTCAAAACTTTCCTTGCCTTCTCATTGTCCATTTGAAAACCATGCTTTTATTTAAAATCTTGGTGATAGGCCTGATAAGGGCTGCAAAATTTGGGACAAACCTCCGAACAAAATTTATTCTCCCGAAGAAAATTTGAAGGGCCTTCTTGTGGCTTGCAATGGTAGTGCTCTTATGGCTTCAACTCTTTCTCGGATCAATTGCTAATCCTTCTTCGAGAGAAATGTGGTGAAGGATTTTTCCTTCATGGGCTAGAAAAATACACTTTTTAGGATTCAAGGATACTCCAAATCTTTTACACCTTTAGAACACTTGTCTCAAATGGAAGAGGTGATCTGCTGCGTTTTTTGAAAAAATAGTGATATCATCAAGATATATCAGCACTATGTTGTTAATCAAATCCTTGAATGCCATGTCCATTGCTCTTTGGAAAGTAGCTCTAGCATTGGACAACGCAAACGACATTGTCTTGTATGCATAAGTTCCCCATTTGGTTGTAAAGGCTGTCTTGAACTCATCTTCTTCCTTCACCATAATATGATTATACCCTGAATAGCCATCAATTATGAAAACCTCTCAAGGCTAGCAACAACTTGTAAAATTTGCTCCATAAAAGGAAGTGGATAATGATCCTTGAGAGATGCTCTATTCAAATCTCTGAAGTCAACAAACAATCTAATTTCCCCACTCTTCTTCCTAACTGGAACCAAGTTGGCCACCCAACTAGAATGCTTGATAGGGAATATGATTCTTGATTCTATCAACTTATTCAATTCCTTTCTCATGAGGGGCTCCAGGTGGGGATTGACTGGCCTTTGTTTTTTCCTGATGGGTTTAGTACTTGGATCCAATTCAATGGTATGTTGAGCTAACTTGGGATTGAAACCTTTAAAATCTTCATAGCTCCAAGCAAACACATCAGGGAATTCTTGACAAAGTCAGTATGAACTAATACCTTTCTCTCTCGTTTCATCTTACCAATTTGGAGTGATTTGCCTTCTTCCAACAAGATGAACACTTGAATCTTCTCCCTTGACTTGGATGTTTTCTTTCTCCTTCCTAAACTGATCATTAGGGTTGGTTCTCACTGTACCACTTGGTCACCATACTTGCTGCTCCAACTTTATCGATTTTTAGTTGAGAACTCAGCCTCTTCTTACAAGAAATGAATGATTTTCTGATCATTTTCAAACACTTGCCAACTTACGTTGTTGTCTTGTACTGAAGGCCTCATAATCACATGGATGTTTGGTTGTACCTTGTCTTTTTGAATGCTTTCAACAATGTCAAAGGCTTCCCCAACTGCTGCAAGCCTGTTAGCAGCTTGGTTCTCTTTTCTAGGAATGGATCTTATGCCAAAGCCCTCAAAATCTTCAATGAGGTCCCACACCCTATTCTTGTAGCACTTGAGTAGATCATTCTTGATAGCATGCTGCCCCTTAACTTGGTTGAAAATCAACTCACTTTGTCATCAAATACTTGCAAGTTCTTTATTCCTCTCTTGTTTGACCAATGCAATCCTTGTATCAAAGCTTCAGATTCAGCAAGGTGTTATTAGAGCATGCAAACTAAAATATAAAAGCTGAATAATACTTAAATCCTTGAGGGAAACTAGCATAGCTTCCCCTCCTACACCTTGTCTACTCCTTGATCCATTAAAAACAACCGCCATACCTCATTTTCATCCTTGTGGTCCGGCTTTGTGATACTAGGAATATTCTGATTTTCTTCATGCATGCAATAGACTCCTAGCTCATTCTAATATTTCTTAATAAGGATCAAAATCATGCACCTTATTTTCCCATTCATGAAGAGTTAGGTCTGGGATGCTTCCTAATTTGGTGTCGGTTTCATCGGTGCTTGGATAATCCTCTTGATCAAATCTTTGAACAATTGGTATTGATCGACTTGGAGTGTGAGGTTCAATGTGAAAGTTTGTAATAGGTTCGGATCTGATTGTGGCCTTGGTTCCATATCTCATTCTAAACAACATGTGTGACCAATCAGTAGATAAGTAACCTCCAATCTTGGATGTGAAATCCTTGACGAGATATAGGGAAAAGAGTGGTGGAAGGTCTATTACGAGACATCTTGCAAAAAACAACGTTGGGGTAGGCATGCAAGGTAAGACTCAAGTTTTTTATCACTCCAACTGTTGTTACTTCGTCCCATCCAATTTCACTACCCGTTTAGATATGACTTCATCTTGAATTCCCAACCGATCAGCTATTTTTTTGGGCATTCTTGAACTACTTGCCCGGAATCAATCATGCGGTTGTGTACTAATTGGTTTCCAATGATCAATGAAACATAGAATGGAGGGGGCTTCAATATTTTACCTTGTTGTCCTCCATGATTCCCCTTAGGCTCGCGCAGACATTTGTGAGCACCTTTTCTTGCATTTGGGCCTGCTGGTTTGAAGTTGATCAGTCCTTCATGGAAACTTGTAGCAAATCTCTTTGGCCTGGGATAGATAGTGATTCCCACATTGATATGTTTACATTTGTCTTCTTCATCTGATCAATGATGTTGAATGGAGATGAAGCATCCATTTGCTTGTCCCTTAGCCTCGTACATTCATTCCTTGCACATGGGTAGCAGTAACTAGAATTTGAGTTGGCCTAGGAACTATTTTGGGCAGTTCTTACGTGTTTGGCACTGCACTTTATTTGCCAATAGTTTGTGGAGTGATAGAAGATTGAGGAATGCTTGGGGCTAATGGCTGTTCTTCACCCAAATTTCTCCTTTTTGACCTTGTGTTAGCTGCAACACTTTGGGAAGCTATTTGATTCATGCCACAAAATCTTCTTCCCGCCAGGTTTACAAGTGTGGTATCATTTGGAGTTGATTGCTTCTTGGAATGTTTCTTGTTGCTGGTCATTTCTTTGACTACCTTCACCCTCCACACAAGTAGTTGTCACCATTAATGCTTGATTCAAGGCACCATTGAAGCACATAGGCTGGTTGTGAGGTTCATTGCATGGGAAACACCAATCATACTCTTGAGCTATGTTGTTTTGCACTTGGCACCGAGGTAGATGTAATATTGGGATTATAGGGCTGAAATGGTCATTGTAAGCGGAGTTCTTCCTTGGTTTAAATTTGCAATTGAATTGGGTGGTCTTTGAGGTTGGTATGGCTTCCTATTAGGCTGAGCTTGAGGATGGAAGGGAGGTCTAAAGATTTAGGCTTATTGCCTTTTGAGTGTAACCAACTCATTACCTAAATTTTACAATTGCTTCATGACTTCTTGAAGTTCATTTGAGGCACTAGAAGATTAAGTAGAAGCTTCAATTGAATTCTGATTTCTTGGAGTGGGAATAGGAGCTAAAATAGGAACTTGGCTAGCACTTGGGCTCTCTAAACTTGGAAATAATGGCATTGGAGGCCTAGGAGCTAGCTTGCCAGCTTGAATCAAACAATTTTCAGCTCTAATAGCAATTCTATAAGAAATGGGGATAGTTGTGCCTCCCTTGGATTAAATTAACATAGAAATATCAAAATTTAAAACTTTAAGGTAATAAAGGAAAGCACCTTTCTTGCTGTTGGCCTAACTACCACCGGAATTCTTTCCCAAGTCCTTTGAAATCTCAAGTTGAAGTCACTCCTATTCATTGGGAGCTCTCTTGATGGTTGTCACTGTTCTAAAATGGACAAGTTGTATCCCTTTTTCCAAACTACTCATGGAGAGCTATACATAATGGTTCCTATTTTGAATAAAACCCGAGGAAAGACTCTGAACCATTGCAAAGCTTTCCATTTGAATGAAGATGCCAAAGCATTTGACAACAACTTGCATCTCATTGATTTCATGGATTGCACAAATGTTAGCAATATCCTTAACATGATCACCGTGGGAGTAGTCCGATTCTCTCCAAGTAAAGTATGGGATGTTCTTCAATGTTGTAACTAGGATTGGATTCTCGCACATTGAGAGCAAGTGGGCTACTGCCAATGAAATTGACATAGGGGTTGTTTTGTGCCATTCTGATTGGCCTTAGAACCCTTGTTGATTGAATGAAAGGCCTACGAGGTGGAGGAGTTGAGAGAGTTCTATTTGGTTGAGATAGAGACCTTTGAATTCTCCTCCCTCTTTTCCTTCTTCTTGGAGATAACTGCAGATACTCAAACAACACTTCTTCTTCTCCAACTCTTGACCTTGTAGTGATTCTTCTCATCAGTTTTCAGGTCTACACTGCTAAAACCAGCTGATTCTTTCTCCCTTGGATTCTCCAGATGTGCAATTTAGGGCTCTTTAGACTAGAATCTTGTAATAAATGCACATCAATTTTGTTGCAATGAAGATGAAGACATCTATGGTCCCACCGGCATGCCAAAACTATTGTTGCAAATCAGCAGCACCCCTGGATGTTGATCAGACTTCAAGTTGATATCTTGAACATCCAGTGTGATTGCATAACATTGAATCATTTCCCCAAGTGTGGGACTTGTAAAATGGGAAAGGAATCTCCAGATTAGAGGTTGGTTCCTCAACTCCTCTGACTAGATGTATTACTTGCAAGTTATACAGAGGTTTCAAACTCAAAATCCTACTCTAAATTCCAAAGTGGACAGAGATGGAGAATGCAAAAAAACTGAAACTAGTGCTAATAAGGTGATACACCAAAGGAGTGGTGAGCATTTTTTACTTCTGCAAATTGACACAGTTCATAAAAATGCAACAAAAACTTCATGCACAAACTGATAACTATAATGGAGGGTTAGAAATGAATCAAACAACATAGACAAAGGATTAAAACTCATTCACAGAGCCTATATTGTCATTTTTACATCAAAACCACTTGCATTACAACACCTGAGAGGAAAAATAGGTTACAGTCTTGGAAAAGGTCTGGTTTTCCAAAAAATTGATTTTTTTAAGTGATAGAGGGAGTTACGCAATACATGAAAAAATGTTCCACCTTTGAAAAATGAGCCAAATCGCTTTTACAAAGTGCAAAGCACAACTCCAAGAGAGAGAAACATAGGAAAACATGGGGAAGATTCAACCATTGACAAAAATGCAATAAAACAACATGGGCATCCTTACAGGCCCATCCCCTAACATTTTTAGCCATGTTGGGAGAGAATGTGAGCCATTCTTCATTAAAAACGGTGGTTGAAACGTCATTTCTATCCATGACCACGTGCCAGAGGTGTTTTTTCTATTTCCCCCTCCAAACTCCATCAAAATTAAAAAATTACCCCAAAATATTGTAGATAATTTCACTATATTTCCATTGATATAAAGAACGTGAAAAACCGAGCTCTGGATCGAAAGATATGGCCGTTTGAAGTTTTAGGGCAAAACAGGGCCAAATCGGATTAGCGGGCGAAAATTTGAATTTTTTCACCTTTTTTACATTTGGGAAAATTTCCCAAAAAATCCCCATGATCCACCATTATAGGTGCCACGTGGCATGCTTTTATTATATGTGGGCCCTCTGCACTTCATTCCCCTTTGTTTTTTCCATTGGAAAAAATTCCCAAAAAACTCCGCCGAGATGATGAGTTGAGGACACGTGGCGAGTGCTAATTGGTCGCAGACATTCCTTCCTGAATTTTCCACGGGCTTGACTAATGTTTTGAAACCACTGGACATGTGGTGAGACCCTATTAGCTGCGGGCTTGCCCCTTCAAATTTTCCATGCGGGCTTGGTGATGCTTTGGCCGCCACCGGACACGTGGCAAGATTCCATTGGCTCGCATTTTGGGGCGGCCTTTTTCTTTTTTAAATTTCCTTTGTTTTCCCTTGGGAAATTTTTCTCAATTTCTCCCCACCTCCCACTGGTCTGAGGCATGTGGCATCATCTCATTGGTTGCGGACCCTTTGCAAACATTTTTCCTTTGAGCGCAATCCTTTGGGAAAAAATCCCAATCTCCCCCTGCCTCCCGCCGGACCGAGGCACGTGGTATCATCTCATTGGTTGCGGACCCTCTGCAAACATTTTTCCTTTGAGTGCAATCCTTTGGGAAAAATACAAATCTCCCCCACCTCCCGCTAGTCCGAGGACCGAGGACACATGGCCTTCGCTTGTTTGGTCGACGGCACGGGGACCAAAAATTTCCTTTCTGAAATTTGGCAAACCACTTCGCCAAAATTCTAACTTCTCCCACGCCCTCCTCGGTGCGGTGGATCGAGGACATGTGGCACAATATTGTTGGATGTGGGCCTTCCCTCCAAAATTTTCCATACACCAACACTTATCCAAATTTTGCAAATTTCTCCCCAGACACGTGGCATCACATGATTGGTTGGCGGGGTAGTAGGAAAAATATTCCTTTTGAAAATTTTTACAAAACACCTAGTGAAAATTCCAAGTTTTCCTCCAACCCCCGCCACTTCCTTGGACACGTGGCGGTGTCTCATTGGCTGCGGGCCTTCCAGGGGAAAATTTCCCACAAAAACTCGCCACGCCATAACTTCAAAATTACATGAGGTTAGGAGGAAAACTTTACCTTTCTAGAAAGTCGACAAAGAGCTCTATCCAATGGTGCCATTTCCAGAAAGTTTTGAGTGCCTGAAAAGCAAGAAATTATGACTGAGGCACAAGAGAGGGAAGAATGGAAGGAGTTAGCCACAAAATGAGCAAGGGGCACATTTTGGATAACAATTTTGGCGACTCGTAGGGTCATCTTCTGCCACTTTGGATGAAATTACAACAATGCTGAAGTAATCCATTGGGCATGGAGTCATCAAATTCTTTGTTTGGTACCCAACCGACTGAACAACTGCAGGGAGGAAGATGGAATATCATTTGATGGAGCAAGGCTTGTAAACACAATCCTAGGAACAACAAGCTTGTGCCAACGCACTTAGGGAAAGCAAGACTAATCTACAGAAAACAATGTGCACAAGCACTTGGAGGAATGAAAACCTAAGCTAATAGGTACAAGGTGGAGAGTTCCCTTCAATAACAATGCTTTAGATGGATTCCATTGACTGGAATCTGTAGTTCTTCACCATCCAATGAAGACAATTGGAAAGCATTGCTGTCCTTGCACCTTGTGACCATGTATGGGCCACTCCAAATGGCATCAAATTTTGAATTCCTTCCCGATTTTGCTCTGTCTACATCCCATTTTAACACTAGATCTCCAACTTGGAAGGATCTATTCTTTGCTTTTCTATCAAAGGTCTTCTTTATCAAAGCTTGATCCTTCTCCATTGCTTGGGATGCTTGATTTCTGATTTCTTGGAGCTCCATAAATTTTGCATATCTAACTTCCATGGGTTCAAACTCCAACAAATCCAACTATTTCATGAGTTCCAATGTTGGCAACTCAAATGACATGGGAAAAATTGCCTCTCTCCCATAAACAAGCTTAAATGGAGAGTTAC
The DNA here is from genome assembly GCA_018340775.1 of Taxus wallichiana var. yunnanensis. NCBI lineage: Eukaryota > Viridiplantae > Streptophyta > Pinopsida > Cupressales > Taxaceae > Taxus > Taxus wallichiana. Next base: position 279,479,960 of record CM031244.1, read on the forward strand.
CTGTAGACCTTTTGGGAGCTATCCTATTAGCCCATAAGGCTGATTTCAACTTAGTATGCCAAGATATCTGATTTTCATCAAGAGTCCTCCTAATGATCCTCAACAAGTTCTTGTTTGTAGACTCAGCCTAGCCATTACCCTGAGGGTAATAGTTTGATGAAGTACTTAGGTAGATCCCATTCTTGACAGCCCATTTAGTCACCTTGGACCCAATGAATTCCAATGCATTATCTGATATTATTGTAGTAGGTACGCCAAATCTAGTTGCTATTCCCTCATAGAAGTTTAGGATGCTAGATTCGTTTGCTTCCTTGAGTTCTACTCGCTTCGACCACTTGGTTAAATAGTCACTTCTTTTAGAATCCATTTGTGTCCTTGGCTTGAATTGGGATTAATGACTCTAATGAAGTCTAAACCCCTTTGCATGAATGGCTGGTCAACTGAAATTGGATGCAATGGAAGGGCAACTAGCCTCTCTTTACCTGTGAAGAATGCACAATTATTACACCTCTTGATCCATGTATAACAATCACTGAAAATCTTGGGCCAATAATAGCCAGCCTCATGATCTTTAGAGCTATCACTCTTGGTGCAAAATGACCACCAGCTGGTCCACCATGGAACTCTTCTAACACCCTATGAATCTGATTTGTACCAATGCATCTCAGAAGTACTCCATTCATATCCCTTTTGAACAAAACACCATCAACAAGGGCATATGGGACAACCTGCAATCTGAAGTGTCTTCTTTTGGCCTTGTTAATCTCTAGAGGGCATAGACCTGTGCTTAGGAAGTGCATTATGTCTTGGGTCAAGCAGGGAATGGGAACACCATTATTTTCCTCTTGAGTTCTTCCTTGCTCACTACTGTCTTACAATGCCAAAACAACCTCCTTCTCATTACATGCTTGCTTTTGTTTGCTCAAAATCAGCTGCTCACACAATCCTTTTCGTCTAACCAACTTGGTGACTTTGATCTCTATGTCATACTCCATGACATCGCAGTAATCCAACCTGCCCATTTTTCATTCAAGTCTTTGTTGAGGAGGAAGTCTTTAACTCCCACATGAGAAACCAACAATCGAACCTTTATTGTTTGAAACTAGATGCTTGAATTTATTCAAGCTCCCGATTACTGCAAGAACATGCTTCTCAATGAAGGAATAATTCACCTCATAGTCCTCCGGCTTTGGCTAAAGAAAGTAATTAGCTACTCCTCATTGTCTTTGTTCTGTTGTACCAAAATTGTAGAGATATTATTATCACTCCCAAATGCATAGAGGATGAAATCCTTGGAGAAATACGGATTAATAAGAGTTGGGGCTTAAGAGATGGCTTCTTTGATTGCTTCAAAACTTTCCTTGCCTTCATTGTCCATTTGAAAACCATGCTTTTATTTAAAATCTTGGTGATAGGCCTGATAAGGGCTGCAAAATTTGGGACAAACCTCCGAACAAAATTTATTCTCCCCAAATGAGACTTTAAAGGGCCTTCTTGTGGCTTGGCAATGGTAGTGCTCTTATGGCTTCAACTCTTTCTCGGATCAATTGCTAATTCTTCTTGGGAGACAATGTGGCGAAGGAGTTTTCCTTCATGGGCTAGAAAATACACTTTGTAGGATTCAAGGATACTCCAAATCTTTTACACCTTTGGAACACTTGTCTCAAATGGAAGAGGTGATTTGCTGCGTTTTTGAAAAATAGTGATATCATCAAGATATATCAGCACTATGTTGTTAATCAAATCCTTGAATGCCATGTCCATTGCTCTTTGGAAAGTAGCTCTAGCATTGGACAACCCAAATGACATTTTCCTGTATGCATAAGTTCCCCATTTGGTTGTAAAGGCTGTCTTGAACTGATCTTCTTCCTTCACCATAATCTGATTGTACCCTGAATAGCCATCAAGTAATGAAAACCTCTCAAAGCCAGCAACAACTTGTAAAATTTTCTCCATAGAAGGAAGTGGATAATGATCCTTGAGAGATGCTCTATTTAAATATCTAAAGTCAACACACAATCTGATTTCCCCACTCTTCTTCCTAACTGGAACCAAGTTGGCCACCCAACTAGAATGCTTGATAGGGAATATGATTCTTGATTCTATCAACTTATTCAATTCCTTTCTCATGAGGGGCTCTAGGTGGGGATTGACTGGCCTTTGTTTTTTCCTGATGGGTTTAGTACTTGGATCCAATTCAATGGTATGTTGAGCTAACTCGGGATTGAAACCTTTAAAATCTTCATAGCTCCAAGAAAACACATCGTGGAATTCTTGACAAAGTCAGTATGAACTCATACCTTTCTTGCTCAAGTTGACATCTTACCAATTTGGAGTGATTTGCCTTCTTCCAACAAGATGGACACTGAATCTTCTCCCTTGACATGGATGTTTGCTTTCTCCTTCCTAAACTAATCATTAGGATTGAAAATGGACTCCAAACTAATAAGTCCCTTTGGTAGTTTGTTGGTTCTCAGCTATACCACTTGGTCACCATACTACTGCTCCAACTTTTCCTGATTTTTTGCTGAGAACTCAGCCTCTTCTTGCAAGAAATGAATGATTTGCTGATCATTTTCAAACACTTGCCAACTTACATTGTTGTCTGGTACTGAAGGCCTCACAATCACGTGGATGTTTGGTTGTACCTTGTCTTTTTGAATGCTTTCAACAATGTCAAAGGCTGCCCCAACTGCTGCAAGCCTATCAGCAGCTTGGTTCTCTTTTCTAGGAATGGATCTTATGCCAAAGCCCTCAAAATCTTCAATGAGGTCCCACACCTGTTCTTGTAGCACTTGAGTAGATCATTCTTGACAGCATGCTACCCCTTAACTTGGTTGACAATCAACTCACTGTCACCAAATACTTGCAAGTTCTTTATTCCTCTCTTGATTGACCAATGCAATCCTTGTATCAAAGCTTCGTATTCAGCAGTGTTATTAGAGCATGCAAACTAAAATATAAAAGCTGAATAATACTTAACTCCTTGAGGGGAAACTAGCATAGCTCCCCTCCTGCACCTTTTCTACTCCTTGATCAATCAAAAACAACGCCATACCTCATTGTCATCCTTGTGGTCGGCTTGGTGATGCTAGGAATATGCTGATTTTCTTCATGCATGCAATAGACTCCTAGCTCGTATTCTTCTATTTCTTGATAAGGATCAAAAGCATGCACCTTATTTGCCCATTCATGAAGAGTTAGGTCCGGGATGCTTCCTACCTTGGTGTCGCTTATCGGTGCTTGGATAATCCTCAAACGATGAACAATTGGTATTGATCGACTTGGAGTGTGAGGTTCAATGTGAAAGTTTGTAATAGGTTCGATCTGATTGTGGCCTTGGTTCCATATCTCATTCTAAACAACATGTGTGACCAATCAGTAGATAAGTAACCTCCAATCTTGGCTGTGAAATCCCTTGACAGACATAGGGCAAAGAGTGGTGGAAGGTCTATTACTGAGACATCTTGCAAAACAACAACGTTGGGGTAGGCATGCAAGGTAAGACTCAAGTTTTTTATCACTCCGATCATGTTATCGCTGTCCCATCCAATTGTACTACCCCTTTGGATATGACTTCATACTGAATTCCCAACTGATCAGCTATTTTCTTGGGCATTACTAAACTACTTGCTCCGGAATCAATCATGCAATTGTGTACTAATTGGTTTCCAATGATCAATGAAACATAGAATGGAGGGGGCTTCAATATTTTACCTTGCTATCCTCCATGATTCCCCTTAGGATAGGCAGCATTTGTGAGCACCTTTTCTTGCATTTGGGCCTGCTGGTTTGAAGTTGACCAGTCCTTCATGGCAGCTTGTAGAAAATCTCTTTGGCCTAGGATAGATAGTGATTCCCACATTGATATGTTTACATTTGTCTTCTTCATCTAATCAATTATGTTGAATGGAGATGAAACATCCCTTTGTTGTCCCTTGGCTTGCACATTCATTCCTTGCACATGGGCAGTAGCAAATGGCATTTGAGTTGGCCTAGAACCGTTTTCATAGTCCTTGCGTGTTTGGGACTGCACTTTGTTTACCAATAGTTTGTGGAGTGATAGAAGATTGAGGAATGCTTGGGGCTAATGGCTGTTCTTCACCCAAATTTCTCATTTTTGACCTTGTGTTTGCTACAAAACTTTGGGAAGCTCTTTGATTCATGTTATCCAAAATTCACCCCCAAGGTAATTTTGATAACATGCATCAAATTATTCAGTCCCGAGCAAGTAGATTGATTCGAGGCCCAAAATCATGTTTTTCGGGGTCTCCTCGGCCTTTTTCTAACTCCCCATCCAAGAAGAAATCCCAACGAGTTAGAAAAAATGGAAAAAATGCAAAAATAAGGTTGTAGGGCTGTTTTAAGCATTTCGGTCCAAGGGTTTGGGTCGACTGAGGTTCGTCGTACCAAGCTTGGGGCCAAAAAAAGGCAAGAAAATTGGCTAAGTCAGACATTTTTGTCCCAGGCGGTTCGCGGGATAGTTGGGAAGTCGGGACATGAGGGACACAAAAAGTCAAAATGGCCAAAAGTGGAAAAAATCACCTAAGTCTTTGTTTCACGCGGTTTGGGACATCCGGGACAAAAGTACGCGTGGGATGCGAATCGGCCGGTTTGCCGAAAGACAGTCCATTTCGGGCGGTTTGGAGATATTTGTCCCAGGTAGTCCGTGGGATAGTTGGGAAAAAGTACGTGAGGGACACGAAAAGGTGAAAAAGCCACAAATAGGAACAAGGAAGCCCGAATCGGCCGAAGCAGGAGATTTTCATCCGGGACACTGGGACAAAAGTACGCGAGGGACGCGTGGGACGCGAAAAGGTGAAAAGGCCACAAAGAGACAAGGAGGCCCGTAGATGAATCAGAACGTGCCACGTGTCAGAAGGGGAAGAAAGTTGAAAAAATTGCTAAGTGTTTGGCGCAAGGTAAAATTTTGAAAGGAGGCCCGTGGACGAATCAAATCTCACCACGTGTCTTCACCATCGACCCAGCGGAGCGGGGAAAAAAATTAGAATTTTTGGCAAAATGTTTTGCCGAAAGTCCAAAGGGTGAGTTTTGGCCCACTGCCCCCACCACCAAATGGAATCTTGCCACGTGTCATCCAAGTGGCGAGTGTGGAAAAATTCAAATTTTTTTCCAAAGACCAAACGGGTAAAAATTTAAACTTTTTGCCCGCCGATCCGTTTTTGGCCTATTTTTGCCCTAAATCTTCAAATGGCCATAACTTTCGATCCAGAGCTTGGATTTTCATGTTCTTTATATCAATGGAAAGATGGTGAAATTCTCTACATGATTCTAGGGTCAATCTTACATTTTGGTTTAGTTTGGAGAGAGAAAATCAAGAAATGTCTCTGGCATGTGGTAATGGCCAGAAGTGACGTTTCAACAACCAGTTTTAATGCAAAATGGGTCGCATTCTTCTCTAGCATGGCCAAAATGTCAGGGCATGGGTCTGTAAGGATGCCCATGCTGTTTTAATGCATCTTCATTCAATGAGGAATGGCTCCCACGTTTTTACATGTTTTCTCTCTCCTGGGCTCGACCCATGCATTGTAAAAAGCCAGATTTGGCTCATTTTTCAAAAAGGTTGTGAATCTTTTCTACTCTACTCTCCTTTCTTTTCTTCCCCAGGGTTGAAAATGGAGTTTGAACCTCCTCCCCTACTCTGTAATGGCATTTTTGCCTTTTACCATTAAAATGATGTTCTGTGCAAACTTCTGGAGCAACAAAAATGTGTTTTGTGATGCATCTGTCCATCCTTGCTCGTTTTTGCTTGTTTTCTTCTTGCCTCTCTTCATTGCAGGTATTTGTGCACATTTAAATGTTCATTGCAAGGTTGGAGCTGTGTTCATAGTAGTTTTGATAGATGTTCAAGCATTTTCCTTCTCTAGTGTATCACCGTTTTAGTGTAGGCTTTTTTTTTTTCTCTTTTCTCTCTCTCCCTCTGTCTCCTTGGAGGTTAGATTAGGATTAGATTAGCTTGCCTACACTAGAACAGCTTGTGGCAGGTAGTTTAGGAAGAGGAACCAGCCTTCTCTAGAGATTCCTTTCTCATTTTTGCAAGTCCCACACTTGGAGAAAGGATTCAATGTTGTGCAATCACACTGGATGCTAGTATGATCAACCTAGAAATCTGATCAACATCCGGGGGTGCTGTGAATTCACACTAATAGTTTTGGCACACCCGGTGGGACCTTAGAGGTCTTCCACTTCATATTTTATAGGTTGGTGTGTTCCTGTGAAGATTTCAGCCTTTGGAGGCACTTGCAAACACATCCGCGACTCCATCCGATCAATGACCCATTTCGAAGTTGCAGACTGCTTTTTCATCCATTCCCATCCATCCTTCTTTCCATCCATTTCATTCTTTTCCATTCCATGAAGTTGTGCAATTATGACTTCATTTCCATCATGGAACTCACATTTACAACAGCAATGTTTCCCACCTCCAAATGTTTCCCACCTCCAACATGTTTTTTAAATCCTCCAAATCAGCATACATACCCATATGAGCAGCAATGCCAAAATCAGTTTGGCTATGGAGCTTTCCAAGAGCAAGAGTATGCATATAATGAAGACCATCAGATGCAAGATGCTGGTCTGTTGGAGAAAATCCAAAAGATGGAGGTAAACATGGTGCAGTCCAGGGCTCAAGCACAAATGAAAGCATTTGGAATCGGTTGTGGAGCACCCTGTCCATGGGTGGGACCTTTTCCAAGGCATTACAACCCTCAAGAGAAGCTTGACTTCATGATTGCAATGCTACCATTGCTTGCAAAGTGGATTGAAGGAATAGAGGTGTATGAGAGGAGTATTCAACAACCTTGTCAACGGGTAAGCATGCCATCTCATGCCTTTCTTTTTCCTCTTTCCCAATCTATTTTATCTCAGCAGTGTCAAGTTTTAAACTCTCCATCTGCTGTCCCAAGTGTTGAATCCATTTCTCCACCCCCTAGTCTTCCACCTCATCTCAATTATTTTGTCCCTTTTCCTTCTAAACAGTCATCCCCTCCACAAGAGCTAACGAAATACCCCTCCTCCAAAGAAACAAGAGTTTCTACCTCCTCCACCACCACAAAAATTTCCAAGCCATTTGAGTTACAATCCACTTCTCCTCTTGCATTCCCAAATCCATGTTGGGAGGATAAAAATCAGAATTCTAGTCAAGGAAAACAACAACAAAAAGAAAATCCAAACAAGGATGAAGAAATTCAAAGTCTGAAGAGTTGGGCTCTTAAATTTGGGATGAAAAAGATCCCCTTGATGGTTAAGCCTTTAGAAGAGGTTGGAGTTGGAGAACAGGTGGTGGTTAAGACTAATTTTGTGGCAGCAGAAGAAGAGCAAAAAGAAGAAGTAGATCAGCAGTCAGTTTGCTCAGAAAGTAGTGTCCATGTTGGCACTCTATTTGAAGGGAATGCTGATTCAATTCAAGTTGCACAATCAGCCATAGAGGAAGAAAGCTCAGAAGAAGATCTTGCAGTCCCAACTTGTCCTCTAGAGCAGCAGATTGAAGAGTTTGACTTGACAAACTTCATGCTAGAGGAAGAGTTCTATCAAGAGCAGGATTGTCTTCAAGTAGTAGAGGAGGAAGAAGCTGCTCCAAATCCAAAAGAAGAGGAGCACATTCTAGTTGTGGAGGAGAAAAGTGCAGATCCAAAGGCTTTGAGCACAAAGCAGGTTATAGAAGAACCTTCAGTTCTTCTTTCTACTTCATCTCTCTCAAGTTCTAGTACTGAAGAAGAGTTTGATCTCTCAAACTCAATGTTGGAGGATGAAAGAAACCATGGTGATCAAGTTGCAGATCAAGAAGACACCAAGGAGGAAGTTGAGCATTTGTAGTAGGACAACAATGAGGCAGTTTACTGTCTGCTTTTGGAGGACTGCTTTGATGAAGAAGAACCGGTTGAGTTTCCACCATTCTCTCTTTCATCATCCACGCCCAAACACAAGAGCCTCTTGTCATGGAGGAGAGCATTCATTTGTAGCAACCTGCATCTTATAATAGCTCTTTGGAATCAAGATTGGAAGATTTAAATCTTCCATGTTCTTCATTGGAGGAAGAGAAAGGGCAGAAGGGTTCTACCATTGCTTCCACACCATCCATTCAAGAGGGTCTACAAGAGAACTCCATTCTTGGAGTTGAAAATCAGAATTATGGGCATATCAAATGGATCAGACCTTGCCCAATTAGGTATTTGGCTTCATTGGAGCCAAAGGAGAAGCCACAACCAGTCATGCTTGCCTCTAAGCATGAGGATGAGATGCAAAGAACCAAGGATCAGCTGTCATACCTCTCCAATCCAAATGTAGAACAACTAAAAGAGGTATTGAATTTGCCTTCACCTGATACCTTGATGATTTGGGTGGAAGACCAGCTTCTTGTTGATTTTCCATTCATCCAATCAGCCATGTTCAATGCCAAATCAGTTGCATGGTTGCCAATTTTGAAGAAAGGAAGCTATTTTGCACAACCAGTTGCAGGGTTTGTTTAGCTCACCTTTGCTTCCAGTTAGAGTAGAGTAGGTAGGTTTTCTTTCAACAAAAGAAGTGCTTGTGCACACTCAAAGCATGTTCCATTTTGGAACATGTATGACTTTTTAGTTTTGTACATAGTTTTTGTGCTGCTGGTTTTTCCCTTGCACAGTTTGTTTTAGGTGGCATTTTGGTGAGAACAACTCCATGTTCGGTGGGCTTTAGGTGGCTTAGAGGAGGTTCTCAAAGTTCGGATAAGTTTTTAGGCTTGCTTATGACTCCATGCCCAATGGATGCTTCAGAAACCGGTAAATTCATCTAGCAGGTAGATGACCCCTATGAGTCACCAAAATTGTTATCCAAAATTCACCCCCAAGGTAATTTTGATAACATGCATCAAATTATTCATTCCCAAGCAAGTAGATTGATTCGAGGTCCAAAATCATGTTTTTCTGGGTCCCTCGGCCTTTTCTAACTCCCCCATCCAAGAAGAAATCCCAATGAGTTAGAAAAAATGGAAAAAATGCAAAAATAAGGTTGCAGGGCTGTTTTAAGCATTTTGGGTTTGAAGGGTTCGGGTCGTACTGAGGTTCGTCATACCAAAGTTGGGGCTGAAAAAAAGTAAGAAAATCGGCTAAGTCAGACATTTTTGTCCCAGGCGGTCTGCGGGATAGTTGGGACGTTGGGATGCGAGGGACATGAAAATCTGAAATGCCGAAAGTGGAAAAAATCACCTAAGTCTTTGTTTCATGCGGTTTGGGACAGCCGGGACAAAAGTACGCGTGGGACACGAATCGGCCGGTTTGCCGAAAGACAGTCCATTTCGGGCGGTTCGGAGATATTTGTCCCAGGAAGTCCACAGGATAGTTGGGACAAAAGTACGCGAGGGATGTGTGGGATGTGAAAAGGTGAAAAAGCCACAAACAGGAGCAAGGAAGCTTGAATCAGGCTGAAGGAGGAGATTTTTGTCCGGGACAGTTGGGACAAAAGTACGCGAGGGACACGTGGGACGTGAAAAGGTGAAAAGGCTGCAAAGAGACAAGGAGGCTTGCAGACGAATTAGAATGTGCCATGTGTCAGAAGGGGAAGAAAGTTGAAAAATTTACTAACCTGTTTGGTGCAAGGTAAAATTTTGAAAAGAGGCCCACTGACGAATCAAATCTCACCACGTGTCTTCACCATCGACCCGTGAATGAAGCGGGCAAAAATTAGAATTTTTGGCAAGATGTTTTGCCGAAAGTCCAAAGGGTGAGTTTTGGCCCACTGTCCCCACCACTAAATGGAATCTCACCATGTTTCATCCAAGTGGCGGAGCATAGAAAAAATTCAAAAAAAATTCCAAAGACCAAACGGGTAAAAAATTCAAACCTTTTGCCCGCCGATCCATTTTTGGCCTGTTTTTGCCCTAAATCTTTGAATGGCCATAACTTTCGATCTAGAGCTTAGATTTTCATGTTCTTTATATCAATGGAAAGCTGGTGAAATTCTCTACATGATTATGGGGTCAATATTGCATTTTAGTTCAGTTTGGAGAGAGAAAATAAAGAAATGTCTCTGGCACGTGGTAATGGCTAGAAGTGACGTTTCAACAACCAGTTTTAATGCAAAATGGGTCACATTCTTCTCCAGCATGGCCAAAATGTCAAGGCATGGGTCTATAAGGATACCCATTCTATTTTAATGCATCTTCATTTAATGAGGAATGGTTCCCACGTTTTTATGTGTTTTCTCTCTCCTGGGCTCGACCCATGCATTGTAAGAAACCAGATTTGGCTCATTTTTCAAAAAGGTTGTTCATTTTTTCTCTCTGCTCTCCTTTCTTTTCTTCCCTAGGGTTTAAAAATGGAGTTTGAACCTCCTCCCCTACTCTGTAATGGCATTTTTTTCCTTTTACCATTAAAATGATGTTATGTGCAAACTTCTGGAGAAACAAAAAACGTGTTTTGTGATGCATCTATCCATCCTTGCTCATTTTTTACTTGTTTTCTTCTTGCCTCTCTTCATTACAGGTATTTGTGCACATTTAAATGTTCATTGCAAGGTTGGAGCTGTGTTCATAGCAGTTTTGATAGATGTTCAGCATTTTCCTTCTCTAGTGTATCACGGTTTTAGTGTAGGATTTTTTTTTTTTTCTCTTTTCTCTCTCTCACTGTCTCCTTGGAGGTTAGATTATGATTATATTAGCTTGCCTGCACTAGAACAACTTGTGGCAGGTAGTTTAGGAAGAGAAACCAGCCTTCTCTGGAGATTCCTTTCTCATTCTTGCAAGTCCCACAATTGGAGAAAGGATTCAATGTTGTGTAATCACACTGGATGCTAGTACGATCAACCTAGAAATCTGATCAACATCCAGGGGGTGCTGTGAATTCACACTAACAATTCATTCCACAAAAATCTTCTTCTGCCGCCAGCTTTACAAGTGTGGTATCATTTGGAGCTGATTGCTATTGGAATGTTTCTTGTTGCTGGTCATTTCTTTGACTACCTTCACCCTCCACACCAGTAGTTGTCACCATTAATGCTTGATTTAAGGCACCGTTGAAGCACATAGACTGGTTGTGAGGTTCATTGCATGGGAAACACCAATCATACTCTTGAGCTATGTTGTTTTGCACTGGTACTAATGCTTTAGAGGTAGATGTAGCATTGGGATTATAGGGCTGAAATGGTCTGTTGGCAGGAGGTCTTGCTTGGTTTAAATTTGCAACTGGATTGGGTGGTCTTTGAGGTTGGTATGGCTGCCTATTAGGCTGAGCTTGAGGCTAGAAGGGAGATCTAAAGCTTTGGGCTTTCTGCCTTTTGAGTGTAATCAACTCATTACCTAAATTTTGCAATTGCTTCATGACTTCTTGAAGTTCATTTGAGGCACTAGAAGATGAAGTAGAAGCTTCACTTGAATTTTGATTTCTTGGAGTGGGAATAGGAGCTAAAATAGGCACTTGGCTAGCACTTGGGCTCTCTAAACTTGGAAATAATGGCATTGGAGGCCTAGGAGCTAGCTTTCTAGCTTGAATCAAACAATTTTCAGCTCTAATAGCAATGCTATAAGCAATGGGGATAGTTGTGCCTCCCATGGATTGAATTAACATAGAAATATCAGAATTTAAAGCTTTAAGGTAATAAAGGAAAGCACCTTCTGTTGTTGGCCTGAATGCCACTGGAATTCTCTCCCAAGTCCTTTGAAATCTGAAGTTGAAGTCGATCACTATTCATTGGGAGCTCTCTTGATGGTTGTCGGCTATTCTAAAAGGGACAAGTTGTATCCCTTTTTCCAAACTACTCATGGAGAGCTATACATAACTCGGTTCCTATTTTGAATAAAACCTAAGGAAAGACTCTGAACCATTGCAAAGCTTTCCCTTTGAACGAAGATGCCAGCAGTTTGACAAAGAATTGCATCTCATTGATTTCATGGATTGCACAAATGTTAGCAGTATCCTTAACATGATCACCAGGAGTAGTCTGATTCTCTCCAATAAAGTATGGGATGTTCTTCAATGCTACAACTGGGATTGGGTTCTATGCATTGAGAGCAAGTGGGTTTTGCCAATGAAATTGACATAAGGGTTGTTTTGTGCCATTCGATTGGCCTTAGAACCCTTGTTGATTGAATGAAAGGCCTACCGAGGCGGAGGAGTTGAGAGAGTTCTATATGGTGGAGATGGAGACCTTTGAATTCTCCTCCCTATTTTCCTTCTTCTTAAAGATAACTCGTAGATACTCAAACAACACTTCTTCTTCTCCAACTCTTGCCTTGTGGCGATTCTTCTCATGAGTTTTCAGGTCTGCACTGCAAAAACCAATTGATTCTTTCTCCCTTGGAGTTGCCAGATGTACAATTTAGGGATCTTTAGACTAGAATCTTGCAACAAATGCACATCAATTTTGTTGCAATGAAGATGAAGACCTCTAAGGTCCCACCGGACGTGTCAAAACTGTTGTTGCAAATCAGCAGCACCCCTAGATGTCGATCAGACTTCAAGTTGATATCTTGAACATCCAGTGTGATTGTACAACATTGAATCCTTTCCCCAAGTGTGGGACTTGTAAAATGGGAAAGGAATCTCCAGATTAGAGGCTGGTTCCTCAACTCCTCTGACCAGATGTATTACTTGCAAGTTATACAGAGGTTTCAAACTCAAAATCCTACTCTAAATTCCAAAGTGGACAGAGATAGAGAATGTAAAAAAAACTGAAACTAATGCTAATAAGGTGATACACCAAAGGAGTGGTGAGCATTTTTTACTTCTACAAATTGACACAGTTCATAAAAATGCAACAAAAATTCATGCACAAACTGATAACTGTAATGGAGGGTTAGAAATGAATCAAACAACATAGACAAAGGATTAAAACTCATTCACAGAGCATGTATTGTCATTTTACATCAAAAACCACTTGCATTACAACATCTGAGAGGCAAAACAGGTTGCGCCTTGGAAAAGGTCTAGCTTTCCACAAAATTGCTTTTTTAAGTGATATAGGGAGCCTCATAATACATGAAAAAATGTTCCACCTTTGAAAAATGAGTCAAATCTGGCTTTTACAGTACAAGCCATGACCCCAGGAGAGAGAAACACGGGAAAACATGGGGAAGATTCAACCATTGACCAAAACACAATCAAAATAGTATGGGCATCCTTACAGGCCCATCCCCGACATTTTTAGCCATCTTTGGGAGAGAATACGAGCCATTCTTCATTAAAAACGGTGGTTGAAACATCATTTCTATCCATGACCACGTGCGAGGGCATTTTGTCAAATTTCCCCTCTAAACTCCATCAAAATGCAAAAATGACTATAGAATCTTGTACATAATTTCACCAGCTTTCCATTGATATAAATAACATGAAAAATTGAGCTCGGATCGAAAGATATGGCCGTTTGAAGTTTTAGGGCAAAACAGGGGCCAAATCGTATTAATGGGTAAAATTTGAATTTTTCACCTTTTTGCATTTGAAAAAATTTCCCAAAAAATCCTGTGATCTACCATTCTGGGTGCCATGTGGCATGCTTTTATTGGATGCGGGCCCTTTGCGCTTCATTCTCCTTTGTTTTTGCCATTGGAAAAAATTCCCAAAAACTCCTCTGGGATGATGAATTGAGGACACGTGGCGAGTGCTAATTGGTCGTAGACCTTCCTTCCTGAATTTTCCACGGGCCTGACTGATATTTTGAAACCACTGGACATGTGGTGAGACCCTATTGGATGTGGGCTTTCCCCTTCAAATTTTCCATGCGGGCTTGGTGATGCTTTGGCCGCTACCGGACACGTGGCAAGATTCCATTGGCTCGCATTTTGGGGGGCGGGCCTTTTTTATTTTTTAAGTTTCCTTTGTTTTCCCTTTGGAAATTTTTCTCAATTTCTCCCCACCTCCCACCAGTCTGAGGCACATGGCATCATCTCATTGGTTGCGGACCCTCTGTAAACATTTTTCCTTTGAGCGCAATCCTTTGGGAAAAAATCCCGATCTCCCCCTGCCTCCCGCTGGTACGAGGCACATGGCATCATCTCATTGGTTGCAGAACCTCTGCAAACATTTTTCCTTTGAGCACAATCCTTTGGGAAAAAATCCCAATCTCCCCCCGCCTCCCGTCAGTCCGAGGACTGAGGACATGTGGCCTTCGCTGTTTGGTCGACGGGGCAGCGGACCAAAAAATTCCTTTCTGAAATTTGGCAAAACACTTCGCCAAAATTCTAACTTCTCCCACGTCCTCCACCAAATCCGATGAATGAGAGGAAACATGGCGCAATATTGTTGGACACGGGCCTTCCCTCCAAAATTTTCCATGTGCCAACACTTAGCCAAATTTTGTAAATTTCTCCCCTGGACACGTGGCATCACATGATTGGTTAGCGGGGGCAGCGGGAAAATATTCCTTTTGAAAACTTTTTCCAAACACTTGGTGAAAATTCCAAGTTTTCCTTTGACCCCCACCACTTCCTTGGACACGTGGTGGCATCTCATTGGCGCGCGTCCTTCCAGGGAAAATTTCCCACAAAAACTCCGCCGCGCCATAACTTCAAAATTACATGGAGTTAGGAGGAAAACTTTACCTTTCTGGAAAGCTGAGAAAGAGCTCTATCCAATGGTGCCATTTCCAGAAAGTTTTGAGTGCCTGAAAAGCAAAAAATTATGACTGAGGCACAAGAGAGGGAAGAATGGAAGGAGTTAGCCACAAAATGAGCAAGGGGCACATTTTGGATAACGATTACCAATTTCCCATAAAAATTTCCAGGGTAAGGTCTATGAACCTTAATGAACAATGAAACATATTTCATCATAACTATTACCTTAGCAAATAACCAACACAATTATTGGATGCATCAAAACTTAATTTTTCCTTAGACATTCCTTTAGTAGTCATGCCCCTCCATGATTTATAAACATTAAGCCCTGCATTTTAGTTTTATAACATAACTTAATTTATATGATCAACCTTAGTTTTACATACAAGGAAACATCAAAACCCTCATACTTATACCTAAGCCCAAAGTGAGCTTCCAACAGAGCACAACCCATGTACTAATTTACGTGATCATATTACATTATCAACCTTTCTTTGTTTTTTCCTAGGTTGAGTCATCCATTGGTAAGAATAAACCAAAGTATAGCCTAAGATCATTGTTATGATCTCTTAAATTTAAAATATGTTATGCTTAAACATTTTTCATTTAAATGCCAAGGTACACCAACAAGATGAAGCACCTCATGATGAAATTATCACATCTCCTTCCTTGATTCAACATACAATTCACGTTGTCTATTCAACATGCTATAACAACATATTGTGACACTTGCAGTGAAAGTTAGGTTCATACGAGGGTAAGCTCAACATAACCATGATATTCATGTATGCTTCTCAATCATTTAACAAGTCCAATAATTTCCAATATCCTTTAATATAATTAATTACGATCACAAATATTAGTAGAGGTCATGATAAAAACCATGCACATGTAAATCATCACAATGGGTCAAAGATCAAATTTAGTACAAAAAAATTGTACAAGCTAAAGGAATCTCACAGAACATCAAGCACTTAAATTACCATTTTACAACTTACCTTATTGGAATCACAAACTGAATTTGAGGGGTATAACAGATGGGATCATAAATAAATTACATTCTTATGAATGCTAGACAATACCTAAATGTGAATTTGATTCTAAACTAGATGATTTATTCATCAAGTACCCTATTGATTTTATTACACAATATTAGGATACACCTATCGATATATTGCTTTGGCTTAAACACATGGCACTTGTACATATATAATTACACTGACATATTCTTACACTATCTTGCCACCAACGTCAATATATATGAGAAGAATTATCTATCATTTATAATCTTTTCCCTTTGTCCATGATTAGGCACAAGCCAATGATTCAACACATTTCATGGATTCAATGTGATTATTGAGGAATCAACTATCACCCATGACCACACCTTATCTATTATATTATATATGTCTTATGCTCTAAGGATATTAATAAAAATTTAAGCAGATAGTTTTATATCATTCTCTTATGGAAAAATAAAAATATAATATAATATGGAAAAATATAAAACCAAGACCTGCATTTGACTTTCTCATTCAATGCATATACTCAAGCATTGTGTTTATTTGAATTTAGCATGAATTTATCATTTGATGCATAATTTTAAGCATTGTGATTATTTATATTTAGTACTCCACATACCATGTATCCTTGTGTACTCTCTCCTCATAGTAAAAATAAGACAACCGCATATACCTTATTCTATGGACATTATACATACAATTTGGGGGCATCTTACATACTAAGCCTAAATTATATTATGTCATTCACACTTTATGGATTTGTATAGCCCTATACCCTAGGGATACTCACCACATTAGGGGAATACCTACACCGGGGAATCCTACTAGTTGAATTTATATATATCATATCCTTACACACTAGTCCATTGGTGATGTAGAACCATTGTTTCCTATCTTACACCACCTTATATCTTACGACATGTGTTATCTTGCATTTCATCTAATGATCATATTTTTTACCTCTAGATATTGATTTGACATGTTACCTTCCTACTTGTTGATTAATTAATTTATTACTTTCTTACCACACATTTATATACTTGTTTGATTATTATTGGATGTAGGCTCCTATTTGTGACTATTTATCATTCCTTCATAAACCATTGAATTTAAACACATGCCTTTGTTACTACATGTATGCTCTATGTTATGTCTTATCTCTTTACATGTATGCTTTATGATTTATTGTCTTTTTCACTAGTATAATCTGCTTTGATTTTTTCTCTATGTCATTATATTCTCTATGAACTACATACTTTATGCTAATATATGATATGGTTTCTCTGTACTTTTATGTTACATGCTTTGTTTGGTCTATTTACTTGTACACTCTATGTTATGTTTCCTCTATTCTATATAATTATATATTTTCAACTTGTTATATGTCATTAAATGCTTTATGCTCTATTATCTATATGTCATTACACTCTCTATGTTTTGTTTGATCTATGCAATTTTACGCTCTATGCACCTATATGATTTATGTCACTGTATGATTTATGATTTGTTTTATTTATGCAATTGTATTATCTATGCTATGTTTTGTTTGAGTGTAGTCATATTTTATACCCTTAGACTAATAGTCTAATCCCATGCGCGCTAACCTATCACCCAAGGGTGCTTTGGGTGCTCACCCAAGGCACACATGGGCACTGAGTCTCTCATTTATATGAGTCTTGTGAGAATGCATCATATGGTAATAGATATTCCAATGGAAATGAGTAGAAAAGAACCATGCAACATTCTAAGAACCTAGAACAAGTTGTTATCTCATTGCATCTAGAAAAGAGAAATAATAAGAAACATAAGGAAATGGTTCATACAGAAAGGAAATACATAAGTATTACACTCTTGAACACATATATGATTTATAAAAGATCCTTATATTCATATTAACAGGTTTAATAACCACATTACAATCCCTTGAGGTCATAACATATCCTCATATAACCATGCAGAGCCAAGTCATGCATCGAACTACACTATGTTCATCACAATAAAAATGAATGCTGACCCATCCCTCTAAATGTGCCATTACTTACATCTCTCCTAATCCATAACCCTTAAAATCCTTCATTATATTTCTATAGGGCTTCACCTCTCTTTCCCCTTGTTAAACTTTTGACTCCCTCCTTACTCTCCACACTTTATATATTTCTTCTATCGAAGCGCTTGTATTTATAACCTCAAAGAACCATTTCCATACCTTTATGTAGTCAAAAATCAGTTGCCAAGTGTTGAAGTAGTCCTCCATGGAAGCATGCCTTTTAAAATTTGAGATATCCACTCTTTGTAATGATGTCTTCTGGAACCTTCCATTGCATGCCTAGAATATTCCCTTTTTGATCCCACAACCAGGATGGCACCTTATCCACAAGGGTCATGCTTTTCTTGTGTGCTACCTGGGATGCCAAATATGGCTAAGTACAAAACTTGTTTTGCTTACGTGCACGCTGTTTGTTCTATAAACCCCTACTAGAACCATTCCCAATGCACCATCAACCTGTGTGCCCTTCTTCAAATACGTCTCATGCACCCATGCGCCTTCTTGTACTTAGCCGATATTCTGGGCCCAACATCACCCCAAACTATGCCTATTCTCTCGTCCTCGAAACATTCTTCAACAAAGAAATAAACAATGATGGATCCTTGCAAATGGTTAGAATGGAAGAATAAATGAATGAAGAAATGGTGAAAAGAATGAAAGAATGGGGAACTTGTTTATTTCTAGAGGAGGAGAGGGAAATCCTTCCCTAATTCTTCTTCTAACTTTCCCCAAGTGTTGACCTCATTTTGAGCTTACTAATAGAGGTCACCCACTAAGGCACTCACTTATTCAAAAATTAGCTCCTCTCCCTTAGCACTCATCATCTCCACAATATCCTCTAATTGTTTTCCCAAATCCTCGAGCACATCCATCCTATAAGTGATTTGGGGGTAACACGCTTTCAACTAGTTTTTGATTGAGCCGCACAAAGTCTCAATGGCCTCTGATTTCTTTTCCACTTTAACTAGGATTTTGTCTCACTTAACCTTATTCCCTTGTTATTTTCTTGGAAATCCTTGAGTTCCGCTTCATGGGTGGAAACCAAGATACTTTTCACTCTATCCCTATCCATGTAATTATCATAGGCAACCTCAACAACTTACATGATGAATTTTACATTGGTGAGGATCTTGTTGTACTAAGCAACAATTTCCACAACCTTCATCTTATTTTATTTTTCATGGCACGCCAAAACCTCTTCTGCAGATTCTAAGGCAAGTGGTCGCCTCTCCATAATGAGTATGTGGGTCAAGTCCTCTAGGCATTGTAAGCCTGGTCCATATTTTTATGCGGGCAAGTTAAGTCTGGATACTTCAATACAATGAAACCTGTAATCATATCTATTTTCTTATATGTCTCATGCACTCTTTCCTTCTTGTATTTTAACTCATGCCTTAATTGAGCACTGATTAGTTCCTCCTACTTCAGGTCTTTGTTTTTCTTAAGGAGATCTTCCTTCTTTTTCTCTAACTCTACCTATAGGAACTTTACCCTGTCATTTCTTCTCGAATAGTCGACTTCAATATCAATCAAACTTTGTTGAGCGCGCGCAGATTTGCTCATCTGATAATTGTTGGAGGTTTATAAAGTGGTTTATTCCTTTTGTTTTAGACACTTTCATCAATTCTCCTTGGCTTATTTCAAATTCATGCTCATCAATGTGGGACTCAAATTCCCATGACAACATTTTCCTTGTCCGAGGGTATGCACCTTCCTCATTAAATGAATCCATGGCTAAGAGCTGTTCCATTGGCATGGTGCTTTGGAAGTGCACGCCCAACAAATTTTTTTGGTCATCTATGTAGCTCATTCCTTTACCTTGTGTTGGTTTTTTCTCTTTCCCTGTGTGTGTGGCCCTTGGAAAGCTTATAGCCAAACTAAGATCTCCCCCATGCTTTGTAGGATTCTTCTTCTACGCTTTTCTCCTCAACTTCCCTCGCACCTCATCTACATTGCATTCAACCTATTGTTCCACTAGGTCATTGATGATTTTCACCACCTCTCTCCTGCACCTCTTTTGTTTGTTCCTTTATGAGGCTTAGGGTATTTTTATCCTTTGCATTTTCTTTCGTGCTTACTCCTTTGCCTTGGGCCTTAGTTTCTTCTTCGTCCTCCTTCTCATCATCCCCTTTTATACTCCTCATCTCCTTCTTCCTTAGAATCATGTATCTCATAGACTGGATGGTATTCACCTCCTTCTAGCTCATCATCATCATCCATGTCACTGATGTAGGCATCTAGAATTTTTGTTTCTTCTGAATCTACCTCATCAGTCACCTTCTGCTTCTTCCTTACTGGGATTCTAGTATAGGAGATTATTCCTTTTCCTTCTCTTTGATAGGTGATGTATTCCTTGGTGATTCCTCATGGGTGAGGGGATCTTCATGCTCTAACACCTCTTCTTCTGGGGTATTATCCTTGAAAGGAGACTTATTTCTTCGCGCATAAGTACTAAGCTTAGCGTTTTCTTTCTGCGCACTCACCGTCTATGTGGTTTGAACACTTGGTGCCTTCTGCACCTCTTCTCTTTCTCTCTTCCTGTGTGTAAAATTATTCCTTCATGTAGGATCTTCGTGGATGGAGACATCATTATCCAAATAACTTCCCTTTTCAAATTTTGGTCTTATGCACAGATACACCCTTGCTACGGTCCTCCTGCGAATCGAAATGTTAAAGGCTTCATCATCTATATCTCATGGGAGAAATATCTCTCCACGTATGTGTGCTTCTTTTGGTATACGAGCTTTTTGTGCACACAACTTGCGGTGGTCTATATCTACCTCACTAAATACGAACCTTAGTCTCTTGGCCTCCTTGAACCGATTAAATCTAGCTTAGAAGTATTGCCCAATGAAGGAGAAGGGTCGTTTGCACCATGGACTCATATTCCCATCTATCGGTGTAAATATATCGATACGAAGTGTTAGTATACTACAAAC
This sequence comes from Taxus wallichiana var. yunnanensis, assembly GCA_018340775.1. Taxonomy (NCBI): domain Eukaryota; kingdom Viridiplantae; phylum Streptophyta; class Pinopsida; order Cupressales; family Taxaceae; genus Taxus; species Taxus wallichiana. Next base: position 279,500,507 of record CM031244.1, read on the forward strand.
TATGCCTCTCCAATCATGAGCATAGGAAACTACTCTAGGATCCTCCACTCATCCCCGAATGCATCACGCATTCTCTTATACCACTTCTCTAGGTGTGCTTTGTGAGTGGTCGTCATGGTTTCACAAGTTTACTTTGTAAACCTTTTTTCGGAAACAGATCTCTTATAGAGATTCCCAAGCAAACATTTATGGACCATCGGGCACTCCGATCTTTGAAAATACAATGGTGAGGAGGAAGTTACCGAAGAGTATCTTCTCTCCCTCCTGTGCGCTACTTATAATCTCATCCGCGATGAAAGCAGACAAGTTGTAGATGGTTCCTTTTGATATATTTTGGCATACATTTAGCCATGCCTTATACACTTGTGTCTACCATTCCTAATCATTAAGCTTGGTCACCAAGTGTGTGTTGGAACATAATGATTAAGTGGTCTAAGTTAACCCTTAATGTATATGGGTCTATCACTAATATATAGGTTAATATTTAATAATATGAAATATTTATATTTCTATTATTAAATATGTTAACCTAGGTACATACTTTAGGTTAAATATTTAATATCATGAAATAATTATATTTCTAATATTAAATATTATAAACCTAGGTGTATGTGTCAACCATTTTAGGTTGAAAAGGTGGGTCTAAAAAGACTTTAGGTCCTCATTTGATATATTCAAGAAATATATCAAAGGTGTGAAAATCAAGTAATTTGGTTTTACCCTTGGTAAATAGGGTTTCAAAGGAGGAGGTGATCTTACTAGATGTAAAATAAGTTATCTGAAGTAAAATGTTATTTTCAAAGTGGTTTTTACCCTATTGGAGTTTTCTACTATAAATACTGTGTCACATGTGTTATTTATTTCTTGTAAGTATTTCTTTATTTACTTATATTATGATGTAATCTTTATTTAAATATTTATTGTAACATTATGTAATATGTAAGTTGATTAAATCCGTATTTATTAGAATCCTCAAATTCTAACATGGTAACAAAGTGAGGTAAATTAAATAAATTAAGATAAAATGTTTTGTATTTTATTTATTTAATTTGTACGGATTTTTTCAACCAACCCGAAAAGGGTATTTAAAAGTATCTGGTCCCTTTCTTTTTCCCCAATTTATTTTGGCATTACATTTGTGTAATTAAACTCTCAATAAATTTTTTAGGGTTTTTCAATTTTAAATCCCTATTTTTTTGGGGGAAGATGTAATATGATATGATTCTTAATTTCATTTACATTTTGTAAATTATATGGAATTAATGTTTGTTTGGAGATTAATGCGTGCACAGGTGAAAGGGGCTTCAAATATTTACCTGTGTGAAAGTCACATACAAAAAGAAAGGATTTATACTATATAAAATAATTTTTATATTTTCTATAATTTCAAATGTTTGCAAGTTAAATATTTCGAAAGGTAAATTCATACTCGTGTTCTTTGGTCCCCTCTAAAAGGATTTGATTTGAAAAACTATAGTTTATAGTTAATCTATAACTATATCCTATATAATTTGAAAACTATATTATTATTTTTAAATAAAAATATATATAATATAGAATAAGGTTTATATAATAATTTATATAAACATCATATTAAAATTTATATAGTTTTGAAAAAAACTATATATTAAAAGTCTTAAACCATATTAAAATTACATGGGATTGAGGGAAGAGTCAACAAACCATATTCTAAGCCTAAGTTTAAATTATAAATCTAGGTATATATAGTTAAAAATAAAGAAGAAAAAAACCTAAGTTTGAATCATATTATATATATTTAGTTATTTTAACCCGCTTAAAATATAAATTTTATTAGATTTGGTTTATATATGTTTAAAAAAACTAAAGTGCTTATTTTTTTTAGTAAGGGGCCCGTGTTTATTTCTTGGCCATGAAGGGATTACTTTTTAAATTTTAATAATTATTAAATAAAACCTAACATGTGTCCCTAATCATTTATATTATCCATGTAAGGGGGCGGTACCATTCATTTAGATCTTATAATTTATAAAAACTATATAAATAAACCTATTTAAAGGTTTTCTTTTATATAAGAGTGGGAGTGGAGAATAAAATGAGATAATATCTCAGGTATAAATGTGAAATTCTCAAGTATAAATGGAGAATTAAAAAAAAAAAACTAGTTTATTGGTGGCCCACGTGAAGTGTGGTAAATATTTATTAAAATATTGGTAGTTATAGCCACATAAAAGTTTTAAAGTTTTTAGCTTGCAAAAATTATATAAAATATTTTACAATATTTCCATACTTTTAAATATGTGCGGGGTAAAATTAAGAGTAAATGAAGGGAAGACACAACGTTCATGAAAATAAGAGATTTCCATTTATTTCATTGGTCGGGTGAAATTACTTGTCTCTCTGTAAAATATGCAGGTTAATCTATACTCTCATAAATCTACTTACACTTGGTAAAATTCTTTTAACTTGGTCTATGTCCTTTAAACCCCTTTAATAAGGGTTATGTGTTTTTTAATATAAAAACAATATACTATAGTTTATAATTTTTATGAACTATATGTTGTTTTTATTTTCATTTTATATAAATTATATACATTTTTTTAATAAAAAGTGTATATATTTTTACATTATAAATTATAATAGGTTATTATAATGTGTTAAAATATAACCTCCCTAATATTATACAGAAGAAGAAATTCTAGAATTTCACATTCTAGAAATACACAACAAGTTTTGGCTTCATTAAATTTGATTGATCAAATGACCGTCATGGTAGACCAAACATAAGACAATATGACGGTCATTTAGACGTCAAATTTAAGATCATAAGTTCCAGGAAACTTTAACTATGTTAAAATTGATGGTCAAATGACCGTCATGATAGACAAAAAAAAAAGCCATTATGACGGTCATTTAGACGTCAAATTTAAGTTGGCCGAATTTTTATCTACATTAATTTTTTTCAGAAATTTGAAGTTGTTATGCATTATTAGGGGTCTCTTCTTCACTTGTATATGGTCAAAAAAATTTATATAAATATGAGGTATAATGTAGAGCCCTTTATAATGCGGGTTATTATTTTGATCATGGGAGGTTAATTAGTATGCATTGTAATGAAAAAATTAGTTATGATCAAATAGTTTCTTTAGATCTGTAAAATTTAGATATGATTATATTAAAAGTGTTATTTTTATTGATAAATATGTATCTAACTCTATGGTACATTGTATATTATAATGAGGTGTGTTTTACAGGTTTAGGAAAATAATGACGTCTAACTATTTCTGTCTTGACAAAACCTAGATCCTGAATGAAACCAACTACAACATTTGGGTCAAAATAGAATTTATGGTGAGGAAACTCTAGACGATTGTTTCTAGATCTGAGGTTGCTCCCACCGGTCGTCAAGCAACTATAGATAACATGAATACATTCTTGCAATGAATGTAAGATGCTCTTTCTATGCAATGTGAACGATGAGTACCTTCTACACATTGGTAATATCAAACATCCGAAAGAGGTATGGACACAACTAGAATCCATGCATGAAGGATACTTGGTATATCAAGGATAGTAATGAGAGTATAATAACTGAAGGAATTCAAAGAAATGATCTATATATTTTTGATGATTTTTCTTTTGCATCTTGTTTTATATCTCAGAGTTTGAATAATTCAAAACTATGGCATGAAATGTTAGGACATGTTAATTATTGAAACTTATATGAAATATATAGATATAGTCTAGTGAAAGGTTTACATGTGTTGTCTTCTTCTCTTGAAGTTACTTCATTAAATGCTTCTAAATGATGGTTTTGATTCTGATTTAGTAAATGGTCATGATGATGTTTTGATGCTATAGATGTTTCTAAAAATCTTATCTTCCTAGATAAGAAATTAAATTGGGCTCAATCTATGTTAGAAAACTCAAATCCTATTAACCTTAGGAAAATGACCAAAAGCCATCATATGTACCATACATTAATTACCTTGTATGAACCTGAGCCGTGAAGTATTATAGGGTCTAGGTGGATATACAAAGTAAAATATAATGGTGATGGTAGTATTAACAAACATAAATCTAGACTTATTGCTAGAGGTTTCACTCAAAAACTTGGTATTGATTATGTTGAGACATTTCCTATAGCTAAAATGAGTACTGTTAGGGCCTTATTTGCAATTGCCGCTCAATTTGGGTGGGAAATCCACCAAATGGATAAGAAAAATACTTTTTTGAATTACGATTTAAAAGAAGAACTTTACATGTTTCAACCTAAAGGATTTGAAGAAACTGGTAAAGAAAACTATGTTTGTAAGTTGAGAAATCCTTGTATGGTTTAAAACAAGCTCTTAGAGCTTGGTATGTGAAAATTATTTCCTTCTTTAAACTGTTAGGTTTTGTTAATTGTTCTTCTAACAATGATATATTCACTAAGCAATAAGGCTCACATATTATCATTATATGTATATATGTTGATGATTTTCTTATGTCTAGTGATAATTCTAATTTAATTCATAGGATTAAAGAAAAATTGAAGTAGTACTTTGAAATGAATGAGTTAGGTCTCTCACATCATGTTATTTGTATGACTATATTTCATTCTATTGTTATTTTTCAAAACACAATATGCAACCATTGTATTGAAAAAGTTTCTTATGATTGATCATAAACCATTTTCTACTTCAATGGAAGTTAAAATAAATATTGATCATAAATCTACATATGAAAAAGGTTGATTCTATTTTATATATGTTGTTAATTGATAGTTTGATTTATCTAACTATAACTAGATTAGATATTTCCTATACAAAAGGAATTACTTCAAGGTTTATGCAGGAACCTTTTTAGAGATCATTGGAATCTTGCAAAATTTTCAATTATGGGTTACATTATAATAAGAATGAAAATGCTATCTTATATGGATTTTTGATTCTAACCATACTGATGTTGTGTTATAAAATATACTTGGATATGTGTTCAAGTTTTTTGGTGTAGGAACCATTACTTGGAATAACAAATATAATCAATAATCTCTATTTTTTCTACTTGAGGAAAATAAGTAAAATGGAAGAAGTAAAGAAGCCATGTGGGTGCAACGATCATTGTTGGTAGAGATACACATGAAAGCTAAAGGAAGTATTTATCTTCTATGTGGTGGTTAGAGTTGTATTACTCTTGATTAAGAATCCAGTTCAACATCAGATGAAAATGAACATTAAGATACATATATGCTTCACTTATGAGGTGTAAAGTGATGAGATAAATCTCAAGTTCATGTTGATTGGAGAGCATGCTGCTGACATCTTCACAAAGTTCCTGAGTGCTTTGAAAGTTTTGTCACTTCCGTGAAAATATTTGATTGTCAGAGTTTCCATTGACGGGGAGTGTACATGACAATTTCACCTCCTAATGGAACTTGGTTTTTGTAAAAATACCTTCGGGCATTTGTAAAAGACCTTCAGAAAGTGTAAAAGACCTTCGCGCATGTTTACCTCCTTGACTTCTTTTTTAGAAATAAGTGTAGAAAGATCTTAAAGGTGGTCTCCAAGAAACTCTTTAGTACTATTGAGTTTCTTGGTAAACATCCAAGATAAACATATTGTTAAGGAGGTCCTTGGTTGTAAAAGGATCCTGTTATTGCAGCTCACAAAGACCCTCGGATGCAGATCGGGCTTCTAGGTTGATCACTCTAGCATCTAGTGTGATTGCACAACATGGAAACCTCTCTTCAAGTGTGGGGACTTGTGAAACTGAGAGAGGAATCTCCAGATTAGAGGCTGGTTCCTCAAACTCCTCTGATTTAGATCTATATTTTGCAAAAATACGGAGGTTTAGATCCTAATCCTACTCTAACTTGTAAGGAGACAAGGGTAGAAATGCAAAAATTGAAAGTAACTAAAGATGGTGATGCAACAAAAGGAGTGGTGAAACATTTCTATTAAGAAAATAGACACAGACTCAAAGATTGCAGCATAAAACATACATACAAAGTGATAAGATATAATTTAAGATCTCGAAATGAAGCAAACAATACAAACAAAGGACCTCAAACTCATTCACAAAGTTTGTATTATCATTTCCAGTATCAAACTCACTGCATTACAACCTCAGAGATGTAAAACTGTTACAGTCTTTGGAGAGGTCTGATCCTTGCTTCACTCACTTGCTGGAGCTGAAAGAAGAAGTTGCTATGTCAAAAATTGTTCCCCCTTTTGGAAATGAGCCAAATCTGGCTTTTACATTACATGGGTCGAGCCAGGGGACATAAAACGTACGAAATGGGAACCCATCCCTCCTTGATCGCAGATGCATTAAAAGGCATGAGGGACCTTATGCACCCATACCCCGTCACTTTGACCGAATTATAGGAGAATGCGACCCATTCGCATTAAATCTGTTCTTCAAAATGTCACTTCGGCCATAGACATGCGTCGAGATGTTTCTCAATTTTCTCTCTCTAGACTACACCAAAACTCAAGATTAACCCTAGAATCATGTAGAGAATTTCATAAGCTTTCTGTTGATATAAAGAACGTGCAAATCCGAGCTCTGATCGAAAGATCTCCGATCCAAGATTTAGGCACAAAACAGTGAAAATACGTTTTAAAATTTCATCCCGCGCTCTGCCACCTAGATGACACGTGGCATGCATTGATTGGTCCCGTGATTATCTCTCCTTCTCTGCTTCATTGGACACATGTCCTCCTTTTATTGGCTTAGGTCAGTGCTTGAAACCTCACCCTTTGACTTTTGGACTTTCCTCCTTGTGACACGTGTCATGATTTGGTTGGTCCGCGGTCTCGCTGCCACTCTTCGTGCCCTTCGCGTCCCATTTGTCCCGAATGTCCTAGATGTCCCAACTACTTAGTACGAAAGTTCTCCATTTTTTCCGATCTGGGTGGTTCGCGTCCTCAAGGCCCAAATGTCCCGAGCAGTTAGTCGATTTTCTTCTCCTTCGGCCGAACTCAAGCTTTCGCGTCCCTCTCATCCCGACGGCCCGATTGTCCTCGTGCTAAAATTTTCCTTTTCGGCCGAACCGGCCGGTTCACGCCTTTCACGTACATTTTTCCACTTGTCCCGAGTGCTTCGCGGGGCCACCTAGAGGTGTTTCGGCCAACCATGCCTTGGTGTCCCGAATGTCCCAACTATCCCTAGGGACAAGGACTTAGCCGATTTTCACAATTTTTCCCGCCCAAGCTTATTTTCTCTGCAACTTTTTCACATTTTCTCAGAGCTTGCTCTTTTCAACCTGGATAGGAGCGTTAGAAAAATTTCTGAGGGGACCCTAGAAACATGATTTTTGCCCCGAATCCATCCATTTTCCCGGACTCGAGAATTCTCGATGTATGTTATCAAATCAACCCTGGGGTGGATTTGGATAAAAATTTAGTGACTCAATGGGGATACTCGCTGCTAGGTAGAAGATACCAGTTTCTTGAAGCAGTCCATTGGGCATAGAGTCGTCAAATATTTTGTTTAGAACCTCAACTGACTCAGAATGTGCAAGGAGGAAGAAGGAATGTCTCCTGATAGAGCAAGGACTCGCAAAACATCTCCATGGACAGCAAGTCATGCCAAAGCACTTAGGGAAAACAAAACTAACCTACAAAGAAAACAATGTGCACAAGCACTTGGAGGAAAGAAAATCTAATATAATATTTACAGAGGTAGTGAACTTCCCTCTAGAAGCAACGCTTGAGATATATTCCATTGACTGGAATCGTAGTTCTTCTCCCTCCAAAGGTGAGGCTAATTGGAAAGCATTGTTGTTCTTGCACTTTGTGACCATGTATGGGCCACTCCAAATGGGATCAAATTTTGAATGCCTTCTCGATTTTACTCTGTCCATGTCCCATTTCAATACTAGATCTCTAATTTGGAAAGATCTATCCTTGGCCTTTACGTCAAAGGTCTTCTTGATCAAAGCTTGATCCTTCTCCATTGCTTGGGATGCCTGATTTCTAATCTCTTGCAGCTCCATCAACTCTGCATACCTCACCTCCATGGGCTCAAATTCAAGCAACTCCAGCTGCTTCATGAGTTCCAATGTTGGCAACTCAAGTGACATGGGCAAGATTGCTTCCTTTCCATAGACAAGCCTGAATGGAGAATTACCTGTGGATCTTTTGGGAGTGATCCTATCAGCCCATAAGGCTGATTTCAGCTTGGTATGCCAAGACCTCTGATTCTCGTCAAGAGTCCTCCTAATGATCCTCAACAAGTTCTTGTTTGTAGACTTGGCTTGGCCATTACCTTGAGGGTAATAGTTTGATGAAGTGCTTAGGTAAATACCGTTCTTGACAGCCCACTCAGTCACCTTAGATCCAATGAATGCCAATGCATTATCAGAGATTATTGTAGCAGGTACACCAAATCTGGTTGTTATTTCCTCATAAAAGTCTAAGATGCTAGACTCATTTGCCTCTTTGAGTGCTAACGCTTCCTGTCCATTTGGTGAAGTAGTCGTGGTCACAAAATCCATTTGTGCCCTTGGCTTGAATTGGGATTAATGACTCCAATGAAGTCCAAACCCCATTGCATGAATGGCTGGTCAACTGAGATTGGATGTAATGGAAGGGCAGCAAGTCTCTCTTTTCTTGTGAAGAATGCACAATTCTTACACCTCTTGATCCATGCATAGCAATCACTGATGATTTTAGGCCAATAATAACCAGCCTTCATGATTTTTAGAGTCACTCTTGGTGCAAAATGGCCGCTAGTTGGTCTATCATGGAACTCTTCTAATAATACCCTTTGAATCTGATTTGTGCTAATGCATCTCAAGCAGCACTCCATTCACATCTCTCTTGAAAAAACTCCATCAACAATGGCATACGGAATAGCTTTCTGCAACTGAAGTGTCTCCTTTGGGTCTTGTTCATCTCTGGAGGGCATAGGCTCTGTGCTTAGAAGTGCATAATACCTTGGGTCCAGCAAGGAGTGGGAGAAACATTATCTTCTTCTTGTTTGCCACTTGGCTCATGGCTATCCTGGACTATCAAAACAGCCTCTTCTTCATTGCATACTTCCTTTTGCTTCCCCAAAACTAGCTACTCACACAGTCCTTTCCCTCTTACCAGCTTGGTGATCTTGATCTCAATGTCATATTCCATGACACGGGTGATCCAACCTGCCCTTTTCTCATTCAAATCCTTGTTGAGGAGGAAGTCCTTAACTCCAGCATGTGAGACCAGCAACTGGACCTTGTTGTTTGAGACTAAATGCTTGAATTTCTTCAAGCTTCTGATTACTGCAAGTACATGCTTTTCAATAAAAGAGTACCTCACCTCGCAGTCATCTAGGCTCTGGCTGAAAAAGGCAATTGGCTGCTCATCATTATCTTTGTTCTACTGTACTAGAATGGCAGAAATAGTGTCATCACCTCCAAATGCATAGAGGATGAAATCCTTGGAGAAGTCTGGGTTGATGAGAGTTGGTGCTTGAGAGATAGCTTCTTTGATTGCTTCAAAGCTCTCCTTGCCTTCTGCTATCCACTTAAAAGCCATGCTCTTCTTTAACATTTTGGTGATGGGCTTGACAAGGGCTGCAAAATCTGGGACAAACCTCCGAACAAAGTTTATCCTTCCCAAGAAACTTTGAAGGGATTTCTTGTGACTTGGCAATGGTAGTGCTCTTATGGCTTCAACCCTCTCTGGATCAATTGCCAGTCCCTCTTTTGAGACAATATGGCCAAGGAGCTTTCCTTCGTGTGCAAGAAAGATGCACTTCTTGGGATTCAAAGACACTCAGAACTTTCTACACCTCTGAAACACTTGCCTGAGGTGAAAGAGATGGTCTGCTGCATTCTTTGAGAAGACAGTGATATCATCAAGATATATCAAAACTATTTTATTGATTAACCCCTTGAATGCCATGTCCATTGCCCTTTGAAAGGTAGCACCAGCGTTGGACAGCCCAAATGGCATCTTCTTGTAAGCATATGTGCCCCATTTAGTTGTGAAGGCTGTCTTGAATTGGTCTTCTCCCTTCACCATAATCTGATTATAGCCTGAGTAGCCATCAAGTAGTGAAAACCTTTCTGAACCAGCTACCACCTACAATATTTGCTCCATGGAAGGGAGTGGATAATGATCCTTGAGAGAGGCTCTATTCAAATCTCTGAAGTCGACACACAACTTGATCTCTCCATTCTTCTTCCCGATCGGAATTAAGTTTGCAACCCAACTTGAGTGTTTGATCGGAATATAATGCTTGCCTCTATTAGCTTATTTAGCTCTTTCTTTATTAGAGGTTCAATATGGGGATTCACCGCCTTTTCTTTTACCCGATAGGCTTGGATTCCGATCTAGCTCAATAGTATGTTGTGCCAACTTTGGGTTGAAACCTCTCAGATCTTTGTAATTCTAAGCAAAAACATCTGGGAATTCTTGACAAAGCTGAACAAAATCAGATTTCTCTTGTGAGGTACTTACTTTGCCAATCTGCAATGTTTTGCTTTCTCCCACTAAAATAGGCTCTGAATCTTCACCCTTTACTTGAATGTTCACTTTCTCCTTCCGGAACTGATCATTCGGGTTGAAGATTGACTCCAAGGTTATGAGGCCTTTTGGTAACTTGTTGGTTCTCAGCTGCACCACTTGGTCACCATACTGCTGATGCAGCTTGTCTTGATTCCTGGCAGAGAACTCAGCTTCTTCTTGTAGGAAATTGACAATTTGCTGATCATTCTCAAAGACTTGCCAACTTGTGTTATTATCTCGGAATCAGTGGTTTCACAACCAATTTGATATGAGGCTGAGATTTCTCACTTTTGATACTTTCCACAACATCAAATGCAGCCCCAATTGCTGCCAGTCTGTCAGCGGCTTCATTCTTCTTCCTGGGTATGGACACGATGTTGAAAGATTCGAAACCCTCAATGAGGTCCCATACCCTATTCTTGTAGTACTTAAGCAGATCATTTTGGCAGCATGTTGTCCCCGACTTGATTGACGATCAGCTCACTATCCCCAAACACCCGCAAGTTATTTATACTCTTTTTCCCACCCAATGAAGTCCATGAATCAAGGCCTCATATTCAAATTTGTGTTGTTTGAACAAGAAAACTGGAAACAAAAAGCTGAATAATATTTGATGCCTTGAGGTGAAATGAGCATAGCTCCTCCTCCTGCACCTTGTCTACTCCTTGATCCATCAAAGAACAACTGCCATACTTCATTTTTGTCCTTATGATCTGGCTTGGTGATGCTGGGGAGAGGTTGGTCCTCTTCATGTAAACAATAAACCCTTAGCTCAGATTCTTCTATTTCTTGATAAGGATCAAAGGCATGCACTTTGCTTGCCCATTCATCAAGAGTCAAATTTGGGATACTTCCAACCTTAGTGTCAGCTTCATCAGTGTTTGGATAATCTTCTTGATCAAATGCTGAACAGTTGGCATTGATTTGGCTTGGAGTATGAGGCTCAATATGAAAGTTTGCAATTGGTTCGGATCTGATTGTGACCTTAGTACCATATCTTGTTCTGAACAACATGTGTGACCAATCAGCAGATAAGTAGCCTCTAATTTTGGCTGTGAAATCCCTTGATAAACATAGGGCAAAGAGTGGTGGCAAATCTATCACTGACACGTCTTGTAAAACGGTAACGTTGGGGCATGTATGCAAGGTAAGATTCAAACCTTTAATTACTCCCACGGTTTCTCTACTCTTGTCCCATCCAATTGCACTACACCCTTGGAGATGACTTCATATTGAAGCCCCTAGTGATCACTATTTGCTTGGGCATCACTAAGCTACTTGCCCCAGAATCAATCATGCAATTGTGTACTAGTTTATCCCCAATGATCAATGAAACATAAAATGGAGGGGGCTTCGACATTTTACCTTGCTATCTTCCATGATTTCCTTCAGGCTGGGCAGCATTTGTGAGTACCTTGTCTTGCATCTGAACCCGCTGATTTGAAATTGGCCAGTCCTTCATGGCAGCTTGCAGCAGATCTCTTTGTCCTGGGATGGATAGGGATTCCCACATTGATATATTGACGTTAGTCTTCTTCATCTGTTCAATGATACTGAATGGGGATGAAGTATCCTTTTGTTGTCCCTTGGTTTGCACATTTACTCCTTGCACGTGGGCAGCAACAGCTGGCATTTGAGTTGGCCTAGGGGCTGTTCTTGGCTGCCCTTGTGTATTTGAAACTGGACTTTGCTTGCCAATCATTTTTGGAGCCACAGAAGGTTGTGGATTGGCTGGGGCTAATGGCTGTTCTTCACCCAAATTTCTCCTCTTTGACCTTGTGTTGTTCTGCAACACCTTGGGAAACTGCACGATTCATGCCACGAAATCTTCGCTTGCAGGTTCCACCAATGTGGTGTCATTTGGGGCTAATGGCTATTGGAATGTTTCGTTGTTGGGTGGGCTTTTCCTTGACTACCCTCACCCTCCACACCGAGAGTTGTCACCATCAATGCTTGATTGAGAGCACCATTGAAACACATGGATTGGTTATGAGGCTCGTTGCATGGAAAGCACCAATCATATTCCCGAGCAATGTTGTTCGTGTTTGGCACTAATGCCTTAGAGGCAGATATGGCATTTAGATTATAGGGTTGGAATGGTCTATTGGCGGGAGGCCTTACTGGCTTTGATTTTGATTCATATTTGTAGCTGGATTGGGTGGTCTTTGTGGTTGGTATGGCTACCTATTAGGCTGAGCTTGGGGTTGATAAGAAGGTCAAACCTTGGGCTTGCTTGCCTCTCGAGAGTAACCACTCATTGCCTAGGTTTTGCAGAATCGTTTCATGACCTCTTAGAGTTCATTTGAAGTACTAGAGGATGAAGTAGAAGTTTCACTTGAACTTTGATTTCTAGGGGTGGGAACAGGAGCCAAAGTGGGTGCTTGACTAGTGCTTGGATTTTCTAAGTTTGGATACAAGGGCATGGGAGGCCTAGGAGCCGCTTTACTAGCTTGAATAAGACAGCTTTCGCTCTAATGGCAATGCTATAAGTAGCAGGTAAGGTTGTGCCTCCCATAGATTGAATTAACATAGAAATATCGAATTCAAAGCTTTAAGGTAATATAGAAAAGCACCTTCTGCTTTGTTGGCTCCGATTGCCACTGGAATCCTATCCCAAGACCTTTGAAATCTGAAGTTGAAGTCAGTCAGCTGCTCGTTGGGGGCTCTCTTGATAGTTGTCAGTTGCTCCAAAAGAGACAAGTTGTCTCCCTTATCTCCAAATTGCTCGTGAAGTGTAATACACAAATGATTCCAGGTTTGTGATAGAACCCAGCCTCAAGGATCCTAAACCATTACAATGCTTTCCCCTTGAATGAAGATGCCAATAACTTGACAACCACTTGCATTTCATTGATTTCATGAATTGCACAAAGGCTAGCAATATTTTTAACATGATCACCTGGAGTAGTCTGATTTTCTGCAGTGAAGTAGGGAATGTTCTTCAAGGCTGCAATAGGAACTGGATGTTGTGCATTGAGAGCGAGTGGGCTGCTGCCTGTGAAGTTGACGTAGGGGTTGTTCTGAGCCATTCTGATTGGTCTTAAAACCCTTGTTAACTGAATGAAAGGTCTACCAGGTGGAGGAGTTGAGAGAGTTCTATTTGTTGGAGATGGAGACCTTTGAATCCTTCCTCTTTGCCTTCTTCTTGGAGATAATTGCAGGTATTCAAACAACACTTCTTCTTCTCCAACTCTTGACCTTGTGATTCTTCTCATAAGTTTTTAGGCCTGCACTGCTGAAACTAGTTGATTCTTCCCCTTGGAGTCACCAGATATGCAAATAATAGCTCTTTTTAAGCAAGAAAAATGTAGCGAGGTGCACATCAACCATGCTACAATAAAGATGAGACCTCTAGTCCCACCGAGCATGCCAAAACCGTTGTTACTAGGGTTAGAGCACCCTGGATGCGAGATCGGGCTTCTAGGTTGATCACTCTAGCATCCAAAGGTGTGATTGCATAACATTGAAACCTCTCTCAAGTGTGGGGACTTGTGGCGAGAGAGGAATCTCTAGATTAGAGGCTGGTTCCTCAAACTCCTCTGATTTAGATCTATATTTTGCAAAACTACAGAGGTTTAGATCCTAATCCTACTCTAACTTGTAAGGAGACAAGGGTAGAAATGCAAAAATTGAAACTAACTAAAGATGGTGATGCACCAAAAGGAGTGGTGAAACATTTACATTAAGCAAATAGACACAGACTCAAAGATTGCAGCATAAAACATACACAGTTGATAAGATATAATTTAGGATCTGAAATGAATCAAACAATACAAAGGATCGAAACTCATTCACAAAGTTTGTATTATCATTTCGATATCAAACTCATCTGCATTACAACCTCGTAGAGGTAAAACTATTATAGTCTTTGGAGAGGTCGATCCTTGCTTCACCACTTGCTGGAGCTGAAAGAAGAAGTTCTATGTCAAAAATTGTTCCCCCTTTTTGAAATGAGCCAAATCGGCTTTTACATTGCATGGGTCGAGCCTGGGGACGAAACGTCTGAAACATGGGAACCCATCCCTCCTTGACTATAGATGCATTAAAACAGATGGGGGACCTTATAGACCCATACCTATCACTTTGACCGAATTATAGGAGAATGCGACCCATTCTGCATTAAATCTGGTCGCTGAAATGTCACTTCTGGCCATGGACATGCGTCAGAGCCGTTTCTCAATTTTCTCTCTCTAGATTGCACCAAAACTCAAGATTAACCCCAGAATCATGTAGAGAATTTCATAAGCTTTCCGTTAATATAAAGAACGTGCAAATCCAAGCTCTGGATCGAAAGATCTGTCGATCTGAAGATTTAGGGCACAAAACAGGTGAAAATGCGTTTTAAAATTTCTTCCCGCGCTTTGCCACCTGGATGACACGTGGCATGCATTGATTGGTCACGTGATTCTCTCTCCTTCTCTGCTTCGTTGGACACATGTCCTCATTTTATTGGCTCGGGTCAGTGCTTGAAACCTCGCCCTTTGACTTTTGGACTTTCCTCCTTATGACACGTGTCATGATTTGGTTGGTCCGCGGGTCTGCCGGCTCTTCACGCCCTTCACGTCCATTTGTCCCGAATGTCCCAACTGCTTAGTATGAAAGTTCTCCATTTCAGCCAATCCGGGTGGTTCACGTCCTCAAGGCCCAAATGTCCCGAGTAGTTAGTCAATTTTCTTCTCCTTCGGCCGAACCGGCTTTCTGCATCCCTCGCATCCCGACGGCCCGATTGTCCCTGTGCTAAAATTTTCCTTTTCGGCCGAACCGGCTAGTTCGCGCCTTTCGCGTACATTTTTTCCACTTGTCCCAGTGCTTCGCGGGCCGCCTGGAGGCATTTTGGCCGAACCACGCCTTGGTGTCCCGAATGTCCCAACTGTCCCTAGGACAAGGACTTAGCCGATTTTCACAATTTTTCCTGGCCCAAGCTTATTTTCTGCAACTTTTTCGCATTTTCTCAGAGCTTGCTCTTTTCAACCTGGACAGGAGAGTTAGAAAAATTTCTGAGGGGACCCTAGAAACATGATTTTTGCCTTGAATCCATCCATTTTCCTGGGACTCGAGAATTCTGATGTATGTTATCAAATCAACCCTGGGGGTGGATTTGGATAACAGATCCTATATACTTGGGTTCAATAACCTTTTATGAGAACCTGTGAGAACATGTAAAACTCACAAATCATACTTATCCACTGATCATGGGATGATCTTTGGGATTCCAAATCTTTTTGTACCAAAAGATAAATTGAGTATGATGAAGGTGTTATAATTCCTTCAATGATGTGTTAGCATAAAAATTTTATGGTTTAAGGATTGTAAATCCTATAGTGTACCACAAGCAGGTAATCTATTGGCATATGTTATGTTATCCCACTTAACATTAAGGGGAGTGTTAGAACATAATGATTAAGTGGTCTAGCCAACCCTTAATATATATGGGTCCATCATTAATATATAGGTTAATATTTAATAATATGAAATATTTATATTTCTATTATTAAATATGTTAACCTAGGTATATAATTTAGGTTAAATATTTAATATCATGAAATGATTATATTTATAATATTAAATATTATAAACCTAGGTGTATGTGTTGACCATTTTAGGTTGAAAAGGTGGGTCGGAGACATGCCCGATCACCTATATAAAAAGACTTTAGGTCCTCATTTGATATATTCAGAAATATTTCAAAGGTGTGCAAATCAAGTGATTTAGTTTTACCATTGGTAAATAGGGTTTCAAAGGAGGAGGTGATTTTACTAGATGTAAAATTATTTCTTTGAAGTAAAATGTTATTTTCAAAATAGGTTTTACCCTATTGGGGTTTTCTACTATAAATACTTGTGTCACCTTTATTATTTATTTCTTGTAAGTATTTCTTTATTTACTTATGTTATGCTGTAATATTTATTTAAATATTTATTGTAACATTATGTAATATATAAGTTGATTAAATCCGTATTTATTAGAATCCTTAAATTCTAATAGTGCGTGGCCATCCTCATAATTGGGTATGGTTTCTCAAAGAATGTCAAAGTATCGTGACCCCTTCTTGTAGTCATACATGACTACAGTCTCCTTAATATCCTCCTTGTCACTCAGATCATCATCAATGCTATCTCCTTCACAATTGAGGCCTGTGAACTTGGATATCAGTTGTGGTGTGATGCATATCTTGTGCCCTGTAAAATAAAAGTGATCCTCATGCACGCATGACATCAACCATTGATAAAGGCACTCAAGCTTGCCAAAGTATGGAAACTCATATAGTTGTAATAATCCATCCTTCTCTAATTTGACCTTCACCTCATCGCTATAAATGGGAATCCCATCTGGTGTCCTCTTGTTAGTTGGTTGGACCAACTCTAACGCCATTTCCTTCTCGGTTGTGCTCGTGCGATGGTTATAATCACTCACGGCCATATTTTGTAAGTGTGACTCCCACTCTTTTCCTAGCAATACCCCATATGGGTACTACATTTCCACATACCATTCTTCATGGTGCTTGCGACGACAATGATTTTCTTTCCCTTGCCCTTACCCTTTGTTTTCTTCAATGAAATGGTTGGTTTCCTAGGTGTCATATTTTCTAGTCAGACTGAACTTAAATACTCCTTCCTCTTGCTCTGCTCTGCTACTCTACTCAATCCCAAAGCTCAAAGCTTCAACTCTTGCAATGAATCCTTATTTCTCCATGCCCTAGCTACCAAACCCTAACATGGAAATCATTCTACAAGAAGACACTCTTCACATAACATTCCTCACACCCATGTACTCCTTCCTTCTGGTTTGCAGATCTACTCTAGATGCACACTCAAATTTCTTAGATTCTCCTTTCTTCACACAAATTTCTCTCTAGATGCTCTAGTTCACAAGAGCTTCTTTCACTTTGTAATCACAAGGTAACAAATGACTTGCCCAACCTTGTATTTATAGTTTTTGCTTCTTTCCAACATTAAATGCTATACCACCTACCAACGTACTTTAACATTAAATGTGAATTTTTCCACTAAGCCAACTTTAAGTGCCCTTACCCACACACCACATCCTATGCAAAAACCATTTACAACCTTCTGGCACACAAAAATCCAACCTGACTGAAGACTCTTATGCGTGCGTCCACAATTCTGAAGGCACTTTTTTTGTAATTTACCCTATTTTTTCCTCACCTAACTCATGTTGTTCCTACTCTCTTCACCCTTTCTATACATGGTTTCTTCAAAGATAACCATTATTGCCCACCTCTCTTCTACGCACTTCTTAACCTTACACACTTTTTATCTTTGAACCGTGCCATTCACCGCAACTTCTACTGCTAACTCAAACTTGTATTATAGGCCTATACTTTGTATCACTCCACCCCACACTAAATAGATACGCAGTCATCTACGCATACACAACCTTGGAAAAATAATGTGAGGTACTTGCACACATGACACAAAAATGAAATAAAAAGAAAGGAACAAGCAATGAGAAAGGGAAACACAAGAAAGAAAAAGCATAAAGGGAAATTCTAAGTTAATTGGAAATACTGCCTTATTAAAAACACCAAGAAGAATTATTTATAGTAGGGCTTCAGCCTACTCCCATTGAAATGACTTGGTAACCTCATCCCATCTAGCGCTTGTAACTAGAAAGCGCTTGAATCAAGAATGTATGAGATGATGTAAGGTCCCAACCAATGGAATTTCAACTTCCTAGGATGGCACAAATACTTGGAATCATAAAAAAACACCATCTTCCCAACCTCAAACCTCTTATTATTGATATGAAGATCATGTCATGCCATTTATCTTTCTTTTTCTATCTTCTGACTCCATCAAACAAGTGATCAACTTTCATTTAAGCGCATCAACTTATCAATTCTTTCTTTCGGGGCTTATTCATCGGCTAACCCTCCTACACGCACTATACATAACAATGGTAAGATGAATTCAACTAGAAAAACATCCTCCATGCCAAACACCAATTGAAATGGTGTGGCCTTGTTCAAAATTTTGTAGGTTGTCCTATATGCCCATAGAACAAATGATACTTTTTCATCCTAATCCTATCTTCCAACATCATAGATCTTAGTTAACGTGTGACTTAGTATCTTGTTAAATGCATCAGTAGTCCCATTTTCTTGAGGGTGATAAGGGGTAGTCTTGTGATGGTCCTCCATAAATTCTATTAATAGAATCCTGACTGTTTCATTGAGAAAGTGTGTACCTCTATCACTTGTTAAACTTAAAGGACAACCATACATGCTGATTAAGTTCTCCCATAAAAACCTAGTAGCTATCACTATGGTGCAATCCTTTATAGGTGATGCCTCTACCCACCGTGTCAAGTAATCAGTGAAATTGATGATATATTTGGAACCATTCCTTCATGTGGCTAGCGCAATTAGCCCTACAAAGTCAATTGCCCATTTTTCAAATGGTTCAACATTGGATATTGGTCACAAGGGAATTTCATCTCTCTTTCCAGGTTTTTCAAGGCACTGGCAGTGGTCACAAGCCTTGTAAAACTCAATACAATCCTTGTAGATGGTTTCCCACCAAAGCCCTACTAGTAAAATCTTCTGTGTGGTAGCATTTCCTGCATAGTTTTCTCCTATAAGCCCACCATGTACTTCTTCCATAATTACCATGTGATCATATTCCAATACGCATTGGCACAGAACCTCATCACGACCTAACTTATATATGTATCCACTAATCAACATGTAAGGTGTGACACATATTGCTAACTACTTCCTCTCCAGAGCCTTCATCCCTTCGGTGTCACACCTATTTTTAAGAACATTGTGATATCTTCCAAGTCTAAGGGCATGCACCACAACCTAAATAGTTGTGCATCTGACATGGTATCCTTAATGCTTTGTGCATCCTCCCTTAAGTTAATCCTTGATAAGTGGTCAAGTCTTGAATTTCTCTTCCCTAGTTTTATGACCACTATGAACTCAAATTCTTGAAATAATAGGACCCAATGACATATGTGCCCTTACAACATGAGCTTGTTGACTAAGTACTTCAATGCCATGTGGTTTGTGTAGAATATAAATGGTGTTGCTAACAAATACTATCTAAAATTATGCAACGCATAGATCATAGATAATGTTTCACGCTTAGTAGTTGTGTAATTATGTTCTATTGGTGTCAACTTTATACTTGCAAAGCATAAGGGATGATCAAAAATTCCCTCACCAGGTTGTGCTAGTACTACTCCCATAGTTGTTCCTGAGGCATCAACATGCACATGGAAAGGCTTATCCCAAGAAGGAAAATGTAATATGGGTGTTGTGACAAGCCTATCTTTTAAAGTTTCAAATGCCTTCTGCCGCGCCTTTCCCCAATAAAATGCACTCTTGTGTTTTAATAATTCCTCCATGGGTGTGACGATCTTGGCATATGCCTTGATGAATTTCCTGTAGTACCCCATATGCCCAAGGAGTCCATGCACTACGCTTTGAATAGTAGGTTCCCCTAATCCCAAAATAACTACAACTTTGGTGGGATTTACTAGTAAGCCTTCTTTACATATAATATGTCCTAACAGGGTTCCAAATGGAGTAGAAAAGACACATTTCTTAATGTTGAGGGATATCCTTAATTGCCAACATCTCTCAAACATCAGCCTCAAATTGTCACAATGGTATTTCACCAATCCATACACAATCTAGTCATCTAAGTAAACTTGAAGAAATTTATGGATGAAGTCTTGAAATGCTTGTACCACGATGCACGAGAACACAATAGGTGCATTATTCAATCCAAAAGGCATCACCGTGTAGGAAAAAATTCCCCACTCAGTGGCAAAACTTTTCTTTCTATGCTCTTCCTTTGCAATCCTAACTTAGTGGTACCCTTAGAACACATCCGTGAAAGAGTAGACTTCATGCCTAGTTACTCCTCCAAAATTTCTTTAGTAAAGGGGCTTAGAAACTAATCGATGACACATACTACATTCGATCCCTATAGTCAACACAAATTTTTAACCTACCATCCTTCTTGATACTTGATAACCATTGGGCTTATCCATTATAATTCTTCCACTACCTCAATGATACCAAATTCTATCATTTTGTCTATTTCTTCCTTTAACCGTACACAAAAATTTGGATTAATTTGATAAGGTCTCTTTTGAATCGTGCACGAACCTTCCTTCAACTTGATCTTCATTTCCCTAAGGAATGGTGAATTCCTTTGAGTTCATGGTACCCTCAGGAACAAATCCTTGAACTTGTGCAATAGATCAATGATATTTGAAACTTATTTTTCTAACCAATAGTCCCCGATGATAAATTCTTTCGCTTATGATTCTTTCCCAATGTCAACCTTCTTTGTTTTCAAGGTCTCATGATAGGTGCATTGTCGCTCATCATCTCTATCTATGACCTCGCACATACCTTCGAATTGTTAATATCAAAAGTTTCCATTTTTCTCCATTTACTACATAGACCATTTTTCCTTTTTCTTTCTCCATGCATGCACTCTCAAGCTATATTTCCTCTTATTCTTCTTCATTGAGGCACGTCTCTAAGTAAGGCTCACCTAGTAACTCCAACAGCCTATCCTCTTCCATAGCACTATCTTCGACGTAAGGCACTTGATTACCTACAATGCCTTATCTACTGATGTCTCGGTACTCCTATACTCAAAATATTGAATGAGATCAGCCACCAACTCTTGCCAATTACCTGTTTAATGACGCCTCTCTGAATGAACATACCAAGTGTGCGCACAACCTTGTAAGGTGGAATACAACTTATGCACCCATAACAAAGGCGGTAATGCTTCTACACTTCCCATCTAGGCCTTCTCACATGCTTGGATATGAAATGAAGTGGTTTCTTTACCATGGTAGTCTTGTATGACCATGGGCACATTGCTCCTTAAGAACCTTACCGAGAATGTGATTCTTACCTCGCAACGACTCTAGGAGGTTCTCCTAATGTGTAGCCCACTAATGCGCTGTAGTTATGAGTAGGTTATAATTGAGCATTCCCCTCCTCTCATCCTCATTTTTCCACTGAGCTTCCATTTCTCGTAGGAAAATTTCAAGATATGCTCCTCTAGAATAACTTGGAAACTTCTTTCCTCCTAAGCACTTGACTGAGTGCACATTTTTTTATCCTTGTTACAAATCCTCTCAAATGTCACCCAATTAACTCATAAGTCTCATGTGCCCAATTTTCACATGCCACACTAGTGGTATCACTCAAGGATTGAGCATCCTCAAATTGGATAACTCCCTCCGTGGGGTGAATTATCTCAGGATCTCTGATGGAGCACACATAGATTCTATCAAGGACTTATTCTCCTAAGGGCTCATTATAGGGCATTGACTTCCCATCTGTCAAAGGAATGATCAACATTTCTTCCTTGTTTTCAAATCTGATATACCCTTTTTTAAACCGTAGGTTGGCATTGTTCTTGTAACACCATGGGTGCCCAAGCAATGCTGGAAAGTTATCTACCTCAGTGAGCACCAAGAATTCGAAGTCTCCAATGAACTTGGCCCCTTGAATGGTGATAACTGCATCCTTCAAGACTCTAATGGGAATTACCTTAGTATTGTTCTCCATATATAACACATTTAAAGATGGATGCATCGTGGGCCTTCCCATATGATTCCGGTATCTAAGGTAAGAACATTGACCTTTGCCCTTGTGTCGATGAGAATATTGCTCGAAGCCATCCATTAACAAATGTATTCAAACTAATCTCCTTGTCATATTCAAGGCATGTGAGGAGAAAGGTTTACATGAGAGACCTATCTTTCGTGCTCTTCTCGGCACATGGTACCTTCCTCTCAACCATTTTCCTAGCAAGGGAATAATATTATCTTTCTTTAACATTTTACATACTTCCTTGACCTCATCCAGTCATTCTTTAGAACCTTGGAATCCTTCATTTGCTTTAATTGCCTCGATTGCTCCTTTAGACATTGGATCTCCCCTTGTAAACTCTGAATCACGTCCATAGTATCTTGATACACCTCCTTCTGATGAGTAGGATCTAGATACTTTCCATGTACCACTTCCTCTCTTGAAACTAGTGTCCTTTTTCTTAGCATCTCCTGGCGCACACAACCTCTACTCACGTCGTCACTAGTACATGCTCTAGTCCTCATTCACATGCCACTCTTGGAATCTAATGTGAATTGGCCTTATTGATGCTCACTTTCCTAGCACATTTTTCCTTACGATGTTGCTGGTTCATATTCTCATAGATCTCTGGACATTATTTGTACCTATGTTTCTTTCTGCACCATGAGCATTGTAATAGATCAAGACACTCACATTTGTAATGCTCTGTAGATCCACAATTATAACAGGTTCCTCATGGGAACTCACTTTGTCCTTCAACGTGGTTACTATGAATATGAAATCCTCCACAAAAATCTCTTTCATGCGCTCCTCCATCTTTGCGCCTTCATAACGATGGTCATCATCCTTTGAACTTCTTGCAAGGCTAGTCTGCACACACCCAAATCAATAACATCATGGATTTGATCAATCAGTCTACAATCCTTGGTATCATGGGTCGTAGAGGTACAAATCTTGCAATAGTAAGAAAAATTCTTGTGGATTTTGTGCTAGAGTAGAGGGAATCTACTTACATCATGATCCCCATGGAAAATCTCATAATCTACCGACATAGCACGCACTGACTTCCGAGGAAACTATCCTTTGCATGCCCCTCCACTTCATATTTTGTACACCAAATCCCACTACAAACCTCATGCACTAAGTTTACAGATAGCTTCTCCAACTGCTTGGCCATTGCATAAATTTGAGCCTCCGTAAAGGACTAACACTAGTATCAATGCTCTGAATAGCTTCAACACATAGGGTAGGTTCCAATGCCTCGCACGGGTTTGTGTGACAGAGCCCTTCTAAATGGTGTTATCAATCCTCTGATAAACTATTGAGCATGTTGAGAAGGATGAATGTCATAGGATGGTTTAGAAAAGAGAGTCTTGAAATATGCATCATACTTTCACACGCTCTCTCTACAATTCCCTGTTAGATCTCCTTTAGATTGCTTATGCTCTTCTACTCAAACCGAGGGATATATAAATTTTCTAAGAAGGTGTTTTTCAATGCGGTGTAGTCTACCACCATCTGATAGGGGTTACACTTCCTATACCAGCTATACGCATGCCCTTGCAATGTTGTTGCAAAATGACTCGTCTTTCGCTCCTGGGTAGTGATTCCTTTTGCGTGCTACAAGAACTCACACTTGTGTACATGCTCTACAACATCTTTGATACCCCTATTTTCTTGTATGCATAAAGACATCTCAAAAAAACTTGGGGAGGTGGATGGGGTCCTTTTCCTCTCAATTCAGAGCCTTGGTTCCCTTCGGTGTTTCCTCCTCCACCGATCCACCGGTCATATTCCTCCCGACCCACTAGATCCAACTCATGTTGTTGGAAAAGGACCGAAGTGGTCGTCAGCCTAGTGTTCCCAATGTCCCACTAAAATGGGCACTGATGGTTTGTGATATTGTTCCACTTCCTGTTGTATGTCCTGAGCCACTCCCAGATGTGATACCCAAACCTTGCATACTTGCACCTTATCTAAAGATTCCTCCATATACATGAATGGCTTGCATAGCCATGAATGTTCCAAATGGGAAATTATATTTCCTGGGCACAGATCGGTTACTCCCATCGATACAAACTGGCTTAGTAAAACATCTCCCTCGATCTAGAAAGCCAAGCACCATGGGTTGGTTGCTAGGTTTGTTTAGATATGTGTAGATGGATATTCTTTATCCATGTGACAAACTATTATCATAAGTTTAAGGGGATTCTCTCCCGCACTTTCCAAGCTGGGGTAATGTAGACTGCTCAGGTTCCACGTCCTCTACATGAACCTATACTCCTTTCTATAATGTTTTCCTCCATAGATCCATCACACTTACACCCTTGCGTTGTATATTCATCTCCATTTTAGAAGATTTTCCATACTTGAGTCATCTCTCCTCCCTTTTCTTTTCAGCCACAATGTCTGCCATCTTCATCTACCCTAGCTTCCTCTCCCAGGTGCTCGAGAGAAACTTAGGTGGCCATGGGAAATACTTCTAAAATCAAAGTAATGACCAATATCTTCATAGCCAAAGGAATCTCATGCGAAAATGATCCTCTAGGATCCCTCATAAACTTGAACTTAGAAAATTTTGGGAATGAATACGTAGAAATGAAGTATTCAAGAGTATAACTGGTCAACACTCCATTCCATCGGTGATCAACAACATGCATCCAAGTCGATCTACATCCTGTAGCCTCCTCGATAGTCATCTTGGGTCCACACGTGTGGTCTATAGTACCAGTTTGATCTAGATGCATATGTTGAAATCCATTTATATAGTTCTAATGGGAAGAAACAAAATAATGTCTCATACATCTCATGGTACAGTTCTCTTCTACCCATCTATGCACATCGAACTCAGGTCCAGTGTTGAATATTTGAGAAAACTCATCCTCTATGCTCTTGAACTATGTTTCAACACTTTCTAAGGTCGATGCTCTATCATCACACATTATAGGGAAAAATATGCATGCCATTTCTCACAACAACTTTGAAAAGAGGTCTTGGAAATGGAACCAAGATGTAGTCATATTTTATACCCTTAGACCAATAGTCTAATCCCATGCACATCGGCCTATCACCCATTAGGCATTGGGCACTCACCCAAGGCATGCAGTGCTTTGAGTCTCTCCTTTATATGAGTCTTGTGAGAATGCATCATCTTATAACATATATTCCAATGGAAATGAGCAGAAAAGAACCATGCAACATTCTAAGAACCTAGAACGAGTTGTCATCTCATTGCATCCAAAAAGATAAATAACAAGCAACATAAGGAAATGGTTCATACATAAAGGAAAAACATAATTATTATACTCCTAAACACATATATGATTTATAAAAGAGCCTTATATTCATATTAATAGGTTCAATAACCACATTATAATCCCTTGAGGTCATAACATATCCTCATATAACCATGCAGAGCCAAGTCATGCATTAGAACTACACTATGTTCATCACAATAAAAATGAATGCAAACCCATCCCTTTAAATGTGCCATTACTTACAGGATCTCTCATAATCCCCAACCCTTAAAATACTACTTTATGTTTATGTAGGGATTCACCTCTCTTTCCCCTTGTTAACCTTTTGACTCCTCCTTAATCTCCATACTCTATATCTTTCTTCTATCGCGCTTGTACTTATAACCTCAACAACATGTGCCATACCTTTCTATAGTCATATATCGGTTGCTAAGTGTCGAAGCGGTCTTCCATGGATGCATGCCTTATCATATCAAAGATATCCACTCTTTACAATGATATCTTTTGGAACCTTCCATCACATGCCTGGAATATTCCCTTTTTAATACCACAGTCGCTAGGCTGGCACCTTATCCATAAGGGTCATGATTTTCTCATGTGCTACCCGGGATGCTTGAATGCGATTAAGTACAAAACTTATTTTTACTTGTGCACGTGCCATGTGTTCTATAAAACCATGCTAGAACCCTTCCATGCACGCCTTCAACTCACATTCCCTTCTTCAAATAGGCCCTGTGCACCCACACACCTTCTTGTACTTAGCTAATATTCTAGGGCCCAAGATTGAGAGCTTGCATACTTTATGTCTTGCTCATTCTATGTAATTATTTTCTCTATGCTTTGTTTTATCACATGTTGTCTTTTTCTTTATATAATGATTGATCACTACTTGTTTTCTTTATGTTCAATTCATGTGGTGCTTGCCACCCATATTGTTTCTAGGATACATTAGTCGATACACCTATATATTAGAAAGCCTACTATGAAATATTATTTTATACGAGATCTTTCTTTATCAATTTTTTTAGACACACATTACTTGTGCTACACATTTTTTTATGTGCATATTGATGTGACACACATTGATTAGGCATGCCCTAGACATACATTGTGTATGTCACTTATTATTTATAACACATTTTTATAGAGATATATTTCTCATAGCACATTCAAAGACACATATATTTATCTATATCTTTGTCATTACACATTTTTAGTTACATATTGTTGTCATTCAAAATTTCTCCCATGAAAACCTAAGCCAACTCAATCATTGTGTTTCCATCATAATTTCTAGGAAGAATGTAATAATGTGATTTTCAAGTGTTTTTCATGTGAAGGGGATTTAATTGAAGCTGATTAATGAAGGTATCTCGCATCTAAGAGAAGACAAACACTTCTAGAGGCCCAAAAGGGCCTATTTTCAGATTTCCACCTTGTGAGCTCCTCAAGAACATACAGGGAAAATTTGAATCATTCATGAAGTGTTTTACAAATATATGTAATAATACAAGGAAGTTTAGGAAATTTCTATAAGAAAAATCCGGTTTAGGAACAAGTTGTGTAACATTTGCCTAGTTGTAGCATGGTAGATGGAAACAAAAGTAGTAAAAATCTAGTTAACTTGTTTCGGGTGTATCGGGAGCCTCATGATGATTTAGAAATAAATAATATATTAATTGGAAATATAAGAATGCCTAATTTATAGTGTAAAAGGTTTTAATAAATTCTAAGTAGCAGATTTTCATATTTTGGCCCAATGAGTGCGGTGAAGATCTCTCGATACTTATGAAGACTCAATTAAATATTTTGGGAGTTACAAGGAGATTTGGAACCTGATTAAAATTAAAAATCAGATGAAATTCAACCTTATACGTGATCCATATGGTAACTTATACAAAACTACATATTTCTCTCCGGTGGTAGTTCAAACTTTTAGGAACCGCTCATGACTAGATTTGAAAAGGGGTCTAAATTTAAAAATGGAGATAGAATAAAGGTCTTAAATTGGTTGAAATGGATTCCTTTGGTGTTTAAACTCAAAATCATATAATTTTTTCCCATGAAACACTAAGGGAAGCTCTCGAGGCAAGAAGACACTCTAGCGAGGCTATTTTTAACAGTGCAATGGTGAAGGAAAGCTTCCAAAAGTATAATTTTTGCACTTGAAGATTCATGATGTCCATTTTTACCTTTGAAAAAATTCAAAGGGTGAATGGTCGATACTATAATGTGCCACCATGGTGAGATATGCATGATTTGAAGTCACACCACTTACAACATCACTCAAGGTGTTAGAAATGAATTATCCACTCACACTCAAATTTGGCCCCTTCCTCATGATGGGAAGACAATGAGTGAAGTTATGAGGATTTATGTTAATTTTTCCCATTTTTCCATTACTAAATGTGGTAAGGGACATGAGGGGGTCTAAGACCCATTTAGTAAGTTTAGCCACCACATGGAGGAGAAATTTTTCGTCACTTGAAGTCATAACTTGCTTGCTAGGTTGGTATTTTCAACTCTCCAACTTGAATTTTTTTACCCCCTCTTCATGATTCCTCTTCCCATGGTGAAATTTTACACCCCTTATGTCCCATTATCCCTTCATAAACTTCGTAAGGAACATGGGAACATTTAAAACCCATTTTGTAACTTTTAATCCATGTTCTCATGCCAGTTAACTCGGGTTAAGTAGGGTAAGTTAAGATACAAGTTATCTTAGAGGAGGTGAGTATAAAGAAATAAATTAGTAAATTTTAATATTTTTTAATGTTTTCCTTTCCTCCATTTCTGTTACGTCTATTAACTAGACATCCACCATGACTAAAATGTGAATTTGCTCATTTCTCCCAAACCCCTGCTCTAATCACCCCGAAACATGGACTATAGCTTTCCTATGTGAACGCATTTGGAATAATTTTTCACATGAAATTATTGATGAAATCATTCATTTTTATAGTATTATGAAAATTTCAGCCATGAAAAATTTCTCCTTAGATCTATAGAGTTAACGATCCAAATTGCCTCAAAATCGAGATGATGATCTATAGAAAATCAGCTTCCCAATGAACACTTTGTTGCCCCATGAAAATGAGTATGCTTGGAGTTATATAACCTATTGTTTTTACATTATTCCATTTCAAGTTTACATACCTGAAATTTCACTTTCCATTTCGGAAAAATTCAAATGAGAAAACCCCGAAAACTAGAGCAAAACATTCCGATATGAAGTAGAATTTTGTAAACCATTTTCACTCCAATCGAACACTCAGTGGCCAATGTATATTTTTAATAAGTCACTATTAAATAAAATTAATAATAATTTTAAGTTAAAATTATGAATGGATTCAAGTCACTCGGTTCATTCCCCAAGAGGAAAAGTGCTCAAAAGTGACAATTCGACAAAATTACCAAAACTAGTCACCTAGGAAGAACTTACTAAAAATATTAAGTGTCTAGAAAAGGCTCAAAATGGTCATGGTTTCTAATCCTCCACATCAATCACTAATACCAACCATCATGGAAGAAAAATAATGCTTTCAAAGGGGTAGACAATGGCATTTTGTCTCAAGTAGAAGAGGAGCTCTCTCGGTCCTCAATTTTGGCCACAATAGTGTATTTGGGTCTTAACGTGCTTCTCACTTCATCGATCGGTTGATAATTTTTTTAAGAATATTCCATATAATATCTTACCTTATTTAATCTCATGATCATATTTTTCTTTTCACCTCATCTCATTGGTTGCTCCATTTCCTAGGGTCGAGATCACCATGTTAAATTGTGTAGGAAATGGTCTCGGTTTTACATGAGGAAATGGATAATTTGGAAGCATTTTTTGTTTCAAAGATTTTAATACTTTTTTCAGCGAGGGAAATAATCCTTAATTTTATTCATTGGTCAAATTATTGTCATATTTACTTTCAATGAGTCCAAATATGTTTCATTTTAGGGAGGTCTCAAAGGGGAAACATTTCTAAAGGATCAATCTTCATTGAAAAAGCATCAAAATGTTACATAGGGTCATCAAAGAGCAGGATTCCATCTTCATCATCATAATTTATGATCTTCATCGAGGTTAAAGGAACCTTAATTTGTGCTTTGGAGCATCCTTTCTCTCTTTTCTTTCTCCTCTTCAACCCTCCCTTCTAATTCTTTATTCTATGTAAGCATGGTAATTTTGTCTTGTTTACTTAAGTGACAAAAAAATATTTGCAAAAT
The DNA here is from genome assembly GCA_018340775.1 of Taxus wallichiana var. yunnanensis. Taxonomy (NCBI): domain Eukaryota; kingdom Viridiplantae; phylum Streptophyta; class Pinopsida; order Cupressales; family Taxaceae; genus Taxus; species Taxus wallichiana. The sequence goes on from CM031244.1 coordinate 279,530,038, forward strand.
GTAAAGGTACTCTCTTAAATTTTAAGATAGGTACTTAATTCGTCTTTTATGATATTAATTGGAAAGTCACAAGTGGAATAGGAATATGAAGATCCATGTGGGGTAGATGAAGAGTTGCATTTCAAGGCTATAAATCTAGAGAGCCTCCTCATTTATAAGGATGGGTATTCTTGTTTACGGATCCCATAATATCTCTAGGAGAAAGCGATAAAATTTCCTCTATTTCCTTTGCTTATTTTTCCTCTCCATATCAAATATACTCTATGAAAATTTACTTGTTGAATATTGTGCATTAAGACTTTATGTTTTGTGTGTTTTGTTCCTTATTGATTCCCATGGTGTCTTCTCCTTAAATTTAGGGATATATTATGGTTTTGAAATAATAAACTATGATGTAATATTTATTGTGTAACCCCTTTGTTTTTCTCTCCACACCTCTCTCTCTCTCTTTCTCAATATTTCTCCTCCTTTATAGTTTCTACAAGAAATTTTCCACATGTGTAGGGAAGTACTCTGTGTGATCTATGATTGAAATAACACCCATGTTGATAGAGTCGCATCAATATTACCTATTTTCAATAAATGGAGATGCCCCATTAAAGTAGAGGTGCTTACTCCCGCATAGTGTTGGTAAGATTTCACTCATTTTCCCACCTAAAAATTATTTTGCCACCACATAACTTGATCTTAGCACATTTGTTTACACATATCTTAATCTATATCATGTTCATGCCATATTTATTGTTACATATCTTTCTCATACTATGTTGGTTGACATATACCTTGATCTATATCTTTTCCATGACACATTAATTGTTAAATATATTTCTCATAACACATTATGTTGGTCAATCAAAATATGGAACTTAGTAAAAAACATATAGAAGGTTCATGCGGAAGAGTAGAGCACATTCAAAAGTGCGGGAGGATTGGGAAGGAATCATGCATTGAGGACAGAGACAAATTTGGGACGTAGCCATTTTCATGATGATGAGCTATTTTTGGAGATAGTGTGCCAAACATACAAAATGCTTGGAAACTTGCACGACACGCATTGGCTATTTTTGGAGGATCAGCTACGAAGCACTTTGTATGAGTACATGCTGAGAATAGATTTACTATTGACAGTTAACTACAAGAATTCTATTATTAGTGCACTTGTATGTGTGGATATTATTGTAACGACGTGTGGCTAATAATAACATGTCACCTATTTTGGGAATAGATAAGCGGTCAAGGGTAAGTCCCCACCCTTATAAATATGTAATGAACTACATAGTAAAGGTGTGTGTGAGAATAATATGTAAGAATTGAGTTATTGTGAGGTTATGTTGCCAAATCTGATATGCACATAAACTATGGTAGATTCTATTGTAATAAGATTTTGTGTATTTATTATGTTTAAATGCAATAGAGTGCATTGGATGAAATAGAGAATTGAATCTTGAGTATAATTGGTTCTTGCATGCTTGATTTCATCATGGTTATTATTTAAGTCTATTATTCTCTAGATCTAGATCTGAACATGCACTATAGAATGATATATTAATCATGGATTTGAATTCTTTAAGTCTTCATCATGCTAACATCCTGCAATAACAACCCTAAAGAGGGGCCTAGTACCTTTGCACACTTTGGGTGAGTGCTCAGTCTAGGATGAGTGATGTGCCGCGCGCCTAGGCTTTTACTTAGTGAATTCTAGGCTGTATCATTGGTTCCATTTCAGGGGACCTCTTTTTCAGTTTTTTCAGGATGGTTCACAATGAAGACATACCGGTTGACCCTAAAAAGTGTTGAGGAGTGGATACATGATCTAGAAGAAGAATACACACGAGGTTAAGCACTTGGATATGAGTTCGATGCATGTGGGTGGAGTAGAATCTGTATGATTTCTTTATACGAGAGATTCTTTTCTATCTTTCCGGTAAAATTATATGAGTGGCTAGTTACTTATGCGTCTAAACGGCATTGGAGGTATTGCACACTTGTCTTTACATAGGAATAATTTCAGGCCCTTTATGATGCTGATCTGATTTGGACTTGCATTGTGGATATGTGGTTCCATGGTGTTTTGAACAACTATATCTTGGAGTACTCAATTTCCACTTATTCATGCCCAAGAGGTAGCTGAATTCAAATATTTATGATATCCTAGGGAAATTACCTACAAAGCATTCCATTGGCAATCAAAATTCTGATGGTAACCACAAAATTGGAGAAGAAACGATGGCGAACTAAACCCCACCACGCACAGGGGAAAGAGCGGAGTTTGGTGAAAGATGGAAGATATAGTGATAGAAAGGAAAAGAGAGGAAATGAAACTTAAGTATAATGAGGCACATGAGAGGGAGATAGAGAAGTAACAAGATGTTGCAGAGTGAATGGCATCGCAGGAGAGAGATAGTTCAGGAAGGGTTGGAAGTTCACGCAGAAGACATGGAACCGAGCATAAGGAACTCCCCCATTTGGGAAAGCATGACAGGGAGCCCTCCTCGGCCTCACATATAAGTGCTCCAATAGAGATGACCTGGGATGCAAGCACACATCATCGAATCCACATGGAAATCATTCCCTTGTGCTTGGTTTTCCAGTATCTAGTACAACAAACAATCAACAAGCTAATTTAGGTAGTGGGAGAGTAGGAGTGAGTCATATAAAAATCACAACGATGGCAATGTAAATGACTTCATTGTTATATGGGAGTACCTTTTTGGTGTATCATCCACATAGAGTTCAGGTGCACATGCTTTTGGAATCTCTTCTAGGAGTAGTAACACTTCACAGACTATCGGGGTATAGTTCAATACTCTTTGTTGGGATATAGGGAATTACATCTTCTAGTCTAACCCAGCTACGGGTTCGGGATCGGGAGGTATATGTGGCTCTAGCTCTCGGTGGATCTAGAGGTTCTAGAGGAGGAAACACAGAGGTTACTGGATCGGTGGGCAAGATTCACACCAACCCCAGAATATTTACATGGAGATGTATCTTCATCTCCTAGAGTATAGGGGCATAGAAGATGCTACTGAACACATACACATGTGTGAAATAATGTGGTGTGTAAAAGGAATGACATATTCTGAGCGTAGGGAAAGTCAATTTTCTACTACGTTACAAGGGCGTGCACATAGTTGGTACAAAAATTTTGACCCTGATCATACTTGCGTAGACTATGCAGCTTTAAAAGATGGTTTCCTTAAAGAGTTTCACATCCCTCGAGTTCAATTAGAAGAGTATAAGTGCACTCAAGGATATTAAGAAAGGTACAACTGAGAGTGTTAGAGAGTATGATGCCCATTTCAAAATTTTTATCTAAGTTGTCCTATGATATTCATGTAAGCCGACATGCACAATGGTTTATTGGAGGTCTAATTACACCCTTTAGGAGGGAAATGTCACATAAAACATACACTCGATCCATGCAAAGAACTTGAAGAAGCCTTACGCGCTAAGGTAGTTGGAAGTATAAACATTGGAATGAGCCTATTTTTAGAAGCACGAGATCGCAGCTATGGAAAAATAGTTAGAGAAACTATCAGAAAATTTAGCACATGAGACACAGATAGGGATTTGGTGTATAGATTGTGAAGTGGAAGGTCACACAAAGGATAGTTGTCCTTGCAGATCGGTGCACTCATTACTTTGAAGCGTGAGATATGCCATATAAATCATGATGCTAGTCGTTTCCCATTACTATAATGCGTGATAAGGAATAATGTTTCATGATCTTGAAAAATCTATAGGTCTACGAATCATGACATGGAATACTACCAGCTGATTGGTCAGATCCATGATGCTATAGATATTGTTGTACGGTAGACAAGAGTTTCAAATAACTCTAAAGGAAAGAATGAGCATCAGGATCGGGATTGCAATCAAGTGTGCTATGATCGAAATGAAGAGTATTTTAAAGGAGGTCAAGACAGAGGTCAAGGGTTTCAGGAGGATATGGAGGCCAAGGTCGTGGTGGTGGAAGAAGTGAGTTCCCTCATGGAACATGTTATACATGTGGATCTCCTGACCACTACATTTGTGAATGTCCTCAGAATATTACATGTTCTTTATGTGGAAATAATCATAGCTATGAGGAGTCCCCAGACTTATATGATAATCTTAGAAAACAACATAAATAGGAAAAAAAGGTGCAAGGATGGTTAGGATATAAAACACTATGAAAATTAGTGGATGCCCAAGTTGGAAGTAGAATCTGAGGCATTACAGGTAAAGATCATGACCCACATTAAAGTAGCTCGTGCGAAAGAAGCATTGCAACAAAGGCCTATAATCACTAAGGAGGAGGTTCTACATGCATGGTACCTAGATCCTACCCATCAAGAAGGAGGTTTACCAGAAACCATGGTGGTACTCAGGAATCTTTAGGGTGAAATATAATATTTAAAGGATCAATAACGGAAGATGGAGAAAAGAAAGCATCAAAGATGGTCCAAAATGATATGATGACTTGAGAGAAGTGTGCAAATCATTGCACCAAGAGAATATCATTCCACTATTGGGGAATTGGTTAAAAGGAAACACTCCATGCACAAGTACTGAGATTGGACAACAGATCTTGCATGTAAATCTTCCCCCTCATATCCTAGATTATGATAAGGAAATAACTCTAAATGTTGTTGTGGATGGGTGGCTATTGAGTAATATACTTGATTGATACAAGCGTGAAAGTCAATGTTCTTACCTTAGATGCATGGGTACAAATGGGAGACCTCCATTGTAGTCATCCTCTAATGTATTATTCATGGCTAATCGGACTAAGGCCACTCCCATCGGAGTTTTAAAAGATGCATCCATTACCATACAAGGAGCCAAGTTCACTAGATATTTTGAGGTTTTAGCACTTGGTAGAGTCAGATAGCTTCCCAGCTCTATTGGGGCATCCTTGGTGCTATGAAAATAATGTTGATCTTTGGTTCAACAAGGGTTATATCATCTTTAAAAACAAGGAGGAAAGAGTTATTATCCCTTTAATAGATGGAAAATATGTGCCCTATGTTGAGCCCTTGAGTGAAGAAGACCTGAATAGGATTTATGTATCCATCTGGGATCCAGAGGTGTTTGATCCATGTAAAGAAGGAATCCTTTAGTGGGAGGATGCATAATCTATTAGTGATACTAGAAGTGTTGTTTATGATAATTGGGCTCATATCACTTATGAGTTGGTAGGGCGCGCAATAAAGAGCATATTTCCTAAAGGCAGAAAACTATGTTATATCAAGAGAATAGGTAAAAAATTGATACCTTGTTACACCGGAGAAGGAAATCCTATGGTATTCCTACGTGCCATGGAAGAATAGTGGATAGAACTATTGGAAAGACAAAATATGCTAGCATATACACTACATGGGATAATAGCGCACTAGTGGGTGGTCCATAAGGATAATCTTGTAGGATGGAATGAAATTAGGATTTCTCTTGCCACTAGGTTCTTTAAGAGTAATGCACCTACTCAAATCTATATTTATCATGGTAATCAACTTGTTTAGCACCACGTTCAGAAGTGTGAGAGACTCTAGACAGAGGGGCAGGAAGCTTTACCACCTTCGCTCTAGGTGCACAAGTTTTATTCCACTTTACATGGTTGCACACGTGCTTAGTATGTATATGCAGAAATCCATAGAGAGACTGGAAATTGGTAGGATTTAATTACAGGAATGAATTAGGTGTTTGACTTCTTATCTACCAAGCCTCTGGTGGAAGAAGCATTAAAAGTCATAAAGCACTTAACTATGGGAGATAATGCCAAGGTGAGAACTCCTTCATGAGTTATTGGATGAAGGAAACTCAAGAGCATGTCTTGTTGAATAATTAGAGGTTGATGCCACACTACTTCATCATGCTTTCCTTGAGAAAGAAAAAGGAAAAATAGTCTACTTAGTGGATGACAAAGAAGTAGAAAATCTAGATATAAACCATTCAAGTGGTAGGCGTGAGGTGTTGGATAGTGTAGATAGACCACCACATTTATCATGAACCTATGAAGATAAAGAAAGTGAATATTGGATCAGATGCTGAGCCTAAGGAGGCCATAATTGGGGACTATTGGTTAGAATCTGAAGTGGAAAAAATCATAGAGTTACTATGGGATTATCAGGATTTATTTCCTTGGGGGTACCATGAGCTTAAAGGCATGCATAAATCATTAGGGGAGATGAGGATAAAGCTTAAAGAGGGTGCACACCCAGTTAGAAAGAGACCCTATAGGATGAACCCCAACTTGCGTGAAAAGGTTAAAGAAGAGATTGACAAAATGTTGAAGTCTGGAATCATCAAGCCCCTGGACGAGTTAGAATGGGTTAGTCCAATGGTGATCAATATCAAGAAGGATGGTCGATTAGGATCTATGTGGACTATAGGGAGCTAAATGCTACATGTGTGTCGATCCCTTTCCTACACCATTCACTGAGGAAATACTAGAAGGTGTTGCAGGAGTGAAATCTATTCATTTACATATGGGTTCTCTGGGTATCATTAGGTTAGGATTTCCTAGGAGGATTAGGAAAAGACTACTTTTACTACTGAATGGGGTAGCTTTGCCTATACTATGATGCCTTTTGGTTTGAAAAATGTGTTTGTGTATTTTCATGCATAGTTGTTCAAGAATTTAAAGAATTTATTCACAACTTATTACTACTTTATTTAGATGATTAAAAGGTGTATGGACTGAGTCAAGGACCATTGTGATAATCTACACTTAATGTTTGAAAGATGTAGACAGTTGAGTATCTCTTTGAACATCAAGAAGTGTATATTTTCTACACCATTTGGAATATTGTTAGGACACATAATCTGTAAGGAAGGTTTGTTGGTTGATCCAACTAAGGTTGCAGTCATTATAGGCCTAAAATATCCTACCAGTCAGTGAGGTGCATGAATTTTGGGTCATATAGGATATTACAGGAAGTTTATTAAAGGATATGCCAAGATTTTCACACCTTTGGAGGAGTTACTAAAAGGAAAAGGTATATTCTATTGGGGAGAACCGCAACAACGTGCATTTGAGACATTAAAGAGAAACTTACTACCATGCCTATTCTGCATTTTCCTTCATGGGACCAACCATTTCATGTACATGTGGATGCCTCTGGCATGGCCATTGGTGTGGTATTGGCTCAGCCTAGAGAAGGTATTATAGATCATCCTATCTATTTTTCTAGTAGAAAGATGACTCTGTAAAATAGAATTACACAACTACAGAGCGAAGCTTTGTCAATGATCTATGCGCTACATAAATTTCAAAAATACTTGCTAGCTACACCATTTTTATTTTATACAGATCACATGGCATTGAAGTATTTGGTAAACAAGCCCATTTTATAGGGGCACATATGTAGATGGGTACTCTTATTTCAAGAATTTGATTTCACAGTTGTGGTAAAACTAGGGAAAAGTAATTCTGGACCAGACCATTTATCCAGAATATAGTTAGGAGAAGAAGCATAGGCCATTAAAGATACCATGCCCGATGCATAGTTATATAGGTTACAATGAGCACCATTGGAATTAGAGGACATTGTTGTCTTTCTATGAATAGGTATGACACTAGAAGGAATGAAATCCTTGGAGAAGAAACAACTTTCTATACGCGCAACACCCTATATGTTGATTAGCGGTGACCTATACAAATTAGGCGGGATGAAGTATTACACCGCTATATACTTTGAGTATGAGTGTATAAATCTTATGGAAGAAGCTCATGGTGGTATTGCAGGTGGCCACTATGTAGGTGATGCCACTGCGTGTAAGATATTACTTGTTGGATTATGGTGGGAGACCCTATATAAAGATTATAAGGAATTTTTAAGGCATGTGATCATTGTCAATGTCTTGGAAAACCATGTCAATGAGATGAAATGCCTCTAAGACCTATTAATAGTACAAAACCATTTGAGAAATGGGATATAGATTTTGTGGGTCTTATTTCACCATCTACGTGCAAGAATGGATCATGATTTATCATAACTTGCATAGACTATCTGATAAGGTGGGTAGAAGCAACGCCTACAAAGGATTGTACAATGGTTACATCAGCCAGGTTTCATTGGGAAAATATTATTACATACTATGGATGTCCTTTAATTTTGACCAGTGATAGGGGCACACATTTTCTGAATGAGATAATCAAAATTTTATTGGTTGAATTCATGATTGCACACCATAAGACTACACCATATCATCCTCGGGCCAATGGGACTGCTTGAGGCTTTCAAAAAATTTTAAGCCAAACATTGATAAAAATCATGTGATGTTAGAAGAAAGGATTGGGATGATAAAATATCTCTGAATAATTTGGGCATATTGAACAACATATAAAATGTTGAACAAAGCCACACCATTTTAGTTAGTGTTTGGAGCACAAATATTTCTTCCTATGGAATTCATGTTACCATCTTTGCGTATTGTGTGTGCTTTGGAGTCTAGGCTGATGAGAAAGCATTAGAAGAATAGATTGAAAAGCTAATTAAGTTGGATGAGAGATGAACAATAACATGTTGGAGTAAAAAAAGAAAATTCCAGGAAGAAAGCATGGCATGACAGGTACATCAAGGATAAAAAGTTCACAATTGGACAGATGGTGCTCCTTTATGATTCTAAGTTCTTACGCCATCTAGGAAAACTCAAAGTACATTGATTTGGGCCGTATATTATCACTCACATACTTAAAACAAGTGCTTGCCAATTAGAGGAACTCGATGGCACATTACTTACCCTAATACTTCAACGGGAGTAGGTGAAGCCCTACGATAAAAAATCTTCTTGGTGTTTGTAATAAGGTAGTGTTGCCATTTAGATTAGGTTTTAATTTTTTTTTCCTTCATGTATTTCCTTCTTCATCATATTATATTCTTTGTCAATTTAGTTGGTGTTTTTGTGTAATAAGCACGTGTTGTGTGCCGAAAGCTAATTACTATTTGAATAATTTATATGTGCAAAGGACTACACATACCCTTAGTGTGGGGTGGTTATTGATATCTAGGTACAAGACTGATGAAAATAAGTACACATGAAAGGAAATAACTACTATGGGTGCTATTCAAGTTGGAGAATTGAAAAAAAAGAGTGCTTAAATGAGGACCATAGGCGGAGGTGAATGAAGAAAGAAGTATAATGCAAGGTAATTTGAGGCCATGGAACTACTAAGGGAAGGTGCGGTGGCGAGGTACTGGGCACATGGAGGCACATCAAGAGAAGTCTATGACTAGAAGGTAGGAAGGCGTGCTAGAAGGTTATAGCTTGGGCACGAAGATGTACTACGTGGAAGGAATGAAAATGGTCGATTAATGAGAGGATTGTTAGTAGGTGGAGGAGCAATAAATGCACTAAATTTTTGAAAATCTATATAAGGATGGGATGCGAGTTCATTTTTACCATTGCAATTAAGATAATTTGAAAAGAGCTAAGTGCAAATGAGTCAAGAAATTGTGTTGAGGTGCGAAGAGTGTGAAACTAGATGTGGAGAGAAGGTTTGTGCACAAGAGAAGCTTGCGTTCCCATAGGTGAAGGGTTTGAGTGAAGCAAGATGTACGTTATAAACAAGCTAGGGAACATGATTTCCACTAGGGCATGGAGATTTGAACTAGGGTTTCAACTTGCTTGATTACAGAGGGTAGAAAAGAGATATTTTTTAAATGGCACCGAAGAAAGCACCCATAATAGGAGTAAAAGGGAAGAAAAAGGTCAAAGTGGAAGAATAAATTGCTCTCGAGAGTAATTTCTTAGAAATGTAGTATCCAGAGGGCATGATCATGGGACAAGAATGGGATTCCCACATCCGTCAATGTAAAATCAGTGATTACAACCATCGTACATTAGATAATAAGAAGGAGATCTTGATGCGTTGTTGAGCACAAAAATGAACAAGCACACAACAAAAGATATGCCAGTGTATGATGACGCTGGTGAGAAGTTACTAAAATAGATTGGAGTATACCAGTTGTATGATCTACCATACTTTGGAAAGTATGAACCATTGTATCGATGGTTGATGAGCAGAGTCCATGAGGACTTCTTCTACTTCATTGGATGGAGGGTTAGAATCAGATCCGTGTTGATCTCAATAGTAACAAAGTTTAAAGGCACAAGGGTAGATCTAAATGGTGATTTAAATAATAAGGCTGCAATCCTGGAGACAAGGAAGGAATTAGGGTATACCAAGGGTCAGCGTGGCATGGACATCAAAAAATTAAAGAAGTACCTGGTAGTGCAGGTAGTTTCACATCTTGTAACAAAGCTGAATGACCAAGGAAGGTGGTCGCAAGTAAAAGCAACGTGGCTACACATTGCGAAGAAGATATCATAGGGAGTGATTTACAACATCTCCAGTTACATCATAGAAACTATCATTGAAAAGCGCACACATGAGAGAAAATCAGTTTTGGGTTTTCTATTATCTCTAGTGTTTATGGAAATTGGGGTGCCCGATGGGCCAAAGGAGAAAATTTGGGAATACCCTATGGAGAAAAGTCACTTGCGGAAATATTTGGCAAGTACTTGTGTGAGGATCAATGAGTGGACCATTCAAGTAGAGGGTAGAGAAATGGTATGATAGGCTCCATACAACATTTGAAGAAGAATGGCACATACCCAAGGAGTTACCTTCGGTAGTAGGGAAGGTAGTGCAATTTGCAGTATACCAACACTTTTACATCGCACGTTTTTCCATGAAAGATGGGGCTTGGAGCCCATGGTGAAAATTACCATATGTCTTTACAACACAATATTTCTAGGCATTAGTTCACCAGTTTTTAGATGCACGCATGCTAAGCTTCAATGCAGACAAGGTAGATTGCGACTACCATACACTGAGAAAGACATATGTATATCCAGGATGGACTACCTACATTGAGAGGCTGATCTCAGATATTATAAGCATGAAGCCTGTAAGCTTGGCTATTGGAGATGTTGGAGCAAGCACTTGTGTACCTACAACTCAAGCCAAAACTAGAGAATGATAAGTATTTGGAGAATGAGTTTGCTTTCCCAGGGCCGTTAAAAGGTAAGAATATAATGGAAAATGTTCCAACACATAAGCCCATAAAGATAATTAAAGTAGATGATGAAGAGGAGGAGCATGAAGATAATGGTGGTTTGGAGCATAGAGGAAGAAGACAACCTACATATAGGGTAGAAGTTGAGTACGCGAATACTCCACCCTAGCCACAAGAGGGAGATGATGAGGACTTGGATGCAATCCAAGGAGAGCATCATTTCAAAAGGGTGTTTAGGAGAACCATGACCTAAGGTTTTACTCCATAATTAGTGCATAGATCACCTCGAATCTCTCCATAGAAGAGATAGCTGAGAAGAGAAGGAGAAAGTTGAAGCTAGAATGTGAGGTGGAAGAGTCTGAGGAGAGTGTGCCTGAATATCCTACACCTCTAGAGAACGTGGAAGAACCAAAGGATGAAGAAATGAAGGATGGAGAAGAAGGAGAAAAGGAGGCAAATGAGAATGACCAAGAGACTGCTCAGGGTACGACAAAACAAGATCCAAATATTGAAGCCCAAGTTCCTAAGGGGCCAAGATCAAAGAGAACAAGTGGAGAATATGTTGCATCGGTCATGGGCTATGCTAAGGACACATGTAAAATTGTCCGCACTTGTTTTCAAAGCATAATGACACCAAAGGAGTTGTATGGGTGGGAGATGATGGATGAAGATATGGAAACCATGCGCACAAGGAAGAAACTGTCATGGTCTATGCACACACACATGGATGAAACAAAATTTTATGTATGTGAAGAGTCATGTGTATCAAGGAGGTTGAAGAAGACACCTCAGGATAGACACATAATAGTAAAGCCTACTGTTATGTCAGATGAATAAGTGAGCAATGCTTTGGTGAAAGTCTTAATAGAGGTGGCACAAAGAAATGTGGATAAGGCTGCAAAAATTAGGGCGCTGAGGGAAGAGATCAAGGCAAAGGATGTAGAAATAGCATGCCTAAAGCAAGAAAATACTTGGCACAAAAGAAGAACACTATTTTCATCAGCATGGCAGAGGAAGTTGGGGACAATATCATGAAATAAAATCCACACTTAGAGCCTAAGGTACCCAAAACATTTCCTTCGAAATGCATTATGTACAAACCTTGGTGGACTTGGTGCTTGAAGATGAACCTCTATGCATGCTAGAACCAAAGAATCTTGAGCAAGAAGCAGAGCAAGAAAAGGCTTCAGTGATGAGAAATATTGCATCATATGAGGGGTTGCTTCAGATCTTGTAGGAGGAACTAAAGAAATTAGATAGAGCGCTGAATATTTATACAACCCCAGAAGCCATTATAAGAACCAGGACCATTATAGAGGATAATGAAGTCCTAAAAGCCATGAAAGATGAGACCTTGGGTCATACATAATGATTAGCACTTGTCAAGAAGAAGCGTGAGGCCCTTACAACAACACAAAAACCACACAAGGAAAAACTAGATGAGTTTGGGAAACTCATCACATAAAATATGGAATTATTAGAAGGAAGAATGAGTGCCATGTCCAACATTGTTTTGGTCTTACAGAATGAGAAAGGAGAAATTGCAAAAGATGAGCTAGAGTCAATTGCAGTGGATATCCTAGAAAAAACAAAGGCCACGCTTAATGATTGGAAAAATTTAGAGGTGGAAATAAAAGAAGAATATCCAGAATTGATTCTTTTGGTTGAAGAAGAAGATGTTGTAGGGTAAATTCATTCTTTTATTTTATAAAAATTCTTTCTATTCTTCTATTCATATTCTTTGATTAATTTTAGAGACAACCATTTCCGGGTGACAATACAATTAGTTTGGGGTAATGTTGGTCAGTCAAAATATGGAACTTAGTGAAAAAAATACAAAAGGTTCACACGGAAGAGCTAGATCACGTTTAAAATCATGGAAGGATTGAGAAAGGAATCACGCATGCCGAGGATAGAGACAAATTCGGGACTTAGCCATTTTCACGGTGATGAGCTATTTTTGGAGATAACATGCTAAACACACAAACTAGTTGGAAACTTGTACAACACGCATTGGATATTTTTGAGGATCGGATATGAAGCAATTTGCATGAGTATAGTTTGAGAATAGATTTACTACTGATAGTTAACTAGAAGAAGTCTATTGTTAGTGCACTTACATGTGTGGCTATTATTGTAACGACATGTGGCTAATAATAGCATGTGACCTATTTTGGGAATAGATAAGCGGTGAAGGGAAAGTCCCCACCCTTATAAATATGTAATGAACTACGTAGTATAGGTGTGTGTGAGAATAGTATGTAAGAACTAAGTTATTGTGAGGTTATGCTACCAAATCTGATGCATGCATAAACTATGGTAGTATCTATTATAATAAGCTTATGTGTATTTATCATGTTTAAATGCAATAGAGTGTATTGGCTGAAACAAAGTATCAAATCCTGAGTATAATTGGTTCTTGCATGTTTGATTTCATCATGGTTATTATTTAAGTTTGTTATTCTCTAGATCTAGATCTAAACATGCACTGTAGAATGATATATTAGTCATGGATTTGAATGATTTAAGTCTTCATCATGCTAACATCCTACAACAACAAGCTTCGGGTAGCACTTTGTCTAGGTTGAGTGATGTGCCAAATGCAGGCTTTTACCGGTGAATTCTAGGCTGCATCACAATAGTTGAAATATATCTTAGTATATATATTGCTCATAACACATTGATTATTCTTTATTAGATTACACATTTACCATGGTAAGTTAATTGATACATACTTGCTTCATACACACAATTACTACTAATATTAGTTAAGGAATTGTGCCTTATTAGTCATTGTTTATTTATCAAAATAATGCCATTTCATGTGGTATTAGGTCCCAATAGATCCATTAGGTGTGTATTCGTGTGTTTACTAGCACACAACTCTATCATTCATTTCTATGCTCTTAGCTATTGATTTCTCTAGATCGTCATATAATCTTAGGATATAGCTAACCATAAGATAAAATCTACTACTTATTCTTAAATTATCATATCTTATGTACATTTCTTATAACACTATGTTTATTTTACATGATATATAGGGTTCATATCCTAGATTATTTGGTTATACGATTTTTATTTATAACACTTTCTCTTTTGAGCTAATTTATCCTTTGTAACATCCCTCATCTCAAAATGTGGCATATGTTGGGCTCTTATAGTATTTCACACACATCACAACCATAGTTCTTCAAGATACACAATGTTATGGTATTCACACAATTATTCAAGAGATATTGTAAGTTTATATAATTAAACCATTACACACATACAAATCCTACAAAATTCAAATAATCATTAGGATAAATTAATTATACATTATATGATTAATTATTTAATTAATGATATTAATTAAATAATGTTGTTATATGGTTTTATCAACCATATTTGTTTTATTTCTTCATGGGTATAATATTATAGTTATGCTTTCGGATGTAATATTGGAATCTTATGTAATATGGAATATGGTTTCACCTATGTAACTTAGTTTCTTGTTTGTATTTGGTGTGCAATATCTATAAATATTGCAGTCCATTCTTTATATTTTTGGTTGATTGAGTTTAATACAATTATCAGGCTTCCGCCCTTGTTACTTAATCTACATTTGGTGTCAGAGTAGGTTGAAGGATATTAGAGAATTGCAATAGAGTTTGCGAGTATTGAGAAGCTTGTGTAAGAAAAGGAGAGCCAGAGTTTCCTCTGCAACTTCCTAGCCCCATCCCATGTAATATCATCATAAAATTCCTCAAAGCCACCATCAAATTCCTAAAAACCACCTTTATTCATTGCAATTAAGGTTGAGGAGGATAGAATTCACCAAGGAAGAAATTACAAGCTCAAAGGAAGGAAGAAAAATGATCTAAGGCACCATACACACTCAAAACTGTCTTCATTCTCACCAAAAATTCCTGTCATTTTTTCTCTTTACTATAATTTTTTCTCAAAACTCGCCTTTCCAAAACCATGGTTTTTTGAAGAGGTATGGTTTTACAGTTTGGAAGTGTTTAATTACATTTTGCTCTTTACATATAATTGTTTAGCATAGCCGCCCAAGTGGCTAGCATAACTTTTATAAGACACTTCCCATCAAGAGAGGTCAAGGGGTCAAATCCCCCTCCCTCACCCACTACCAAATTTGGTGGAAAATTTAGTGGAACCACTAACTTTAGCAAAAATTCAAATTTAGTTATAACTAACTAAATTTAGCGGGAAATCCCTAATTTAGGGTAATTTTTTTCCTCCATTCAACTTGTTTTTTCATTCTAAACATTTTTTTCTAAAGGAGGCCTATCCAGAAATTGCATTTTTTGCAATTTTTTTGCAATTTTTTGGCGTAGTAGATCATTTTGGGCTCCGAAGACCACTAAGGCCTCGCAAAACAAATTTTTTTGCTGCCATTCAATTTTTTCCAAATTTTTGAATGTAATTACATATTGCAATATATTGTACTAATTTTTAGGTTGCCATAATTCAACTACAAACTTTGTAACTGATCAAAAACTTGTAAAATTGTAATAAAAATAGCAAAAAAAAATTGGTTCTGTAACACTCATGAGATCCTAGATCTCATTCATACCGTTCGGTATATATGGTGCTTATGGGAAGTGCTTACAGGTAAATCCATCGCAACTACTACTACACTTAATGCCTAATATAGATGTAACAACGTTGTCTAGGCATCGACCCTTTAAATCGACGGGAGTAATAAGGTCACAATGGCACACACTATGAGCCATCCCATCCGTCTGTGAATGATTACACGACATAAATCTAGACTGAGAAATTATCCAAGTATATAGCAAAGTTACGCACATGTATGAGGATATTTCTTTGAGCTGGTGTCAATAATCACACAAACCCCTTTCAATATTGTCTTGGTACCACGTATTGAATTATTTCACGTATGTTAACACCTCTTTCACATACCATCGGTATATAGAAAGGGCGAGCTTCTTCCATGTACCGCGGGTATATCGGACGGTGCTTATATAGAAAGGTTTGGTATATTAGACTGACGGTATATAGATTGGGAGACCTTATACCTAGAGTGATAAGAGCCAAACCCTATCAGTGATTTCTACAAAATGGGCACCAATGCCCCCAAATTTTTTCTTCCGATTCACTATTACTCAGAGGAAACAAATATACTACATGGAAGACAAAAATTAAGACATAGCTTGAGTTTGAAGAGATCTAGCCTACATGAATGGTACTCAGAAAAGATTAACTACGATACAACACAACAACAATAGTTTGATAAAGCAAATCAAAAGGCCAAACTCATCATCTTGTTTGGAGTTTTTGATGATGTGTAACCCCACATTTGAGATGCTAAACTAGCCAAAGAAGTATGGGATTAGTTGAGCACAATATACAAGGCCAAGAACAAGAATGTTATATTGAATTTGTAGAGTCAGTTACACACATTGAAGTTTAAGCAGAATGAGAGAATCAAATCTTTCTTAAGAAGAGTTATAGATTTGAGGGCTTCACTTCTAGCCCTGAGAGAAGAAGTCTCAAATGATGCTCTCATTCCCATTGTTTTGAGAGAACTCCCCTCTTCTTACCGCATTTTTGTTATAACACTAAATGTGTCAGATACGACCGTTAGTTTTGAAAAATTGGTAAACTTACTACAACAAGAGGAAGCCATACATAATAAGGATGATTAAGAGGAGTAGAAAATTTCTTCACATCAAAAATGGAAAGGAAATGGTAAAGGAAAACCTAATTCCTATCAAAAATCCCAAAATCAAAATCAGTATTAAGGGGACAAACAACAGAAGAAGCAATGTTCAATCTACAAAAGAGGACATGACCTACAAGATTGTTGGTATAATACTTACAAGAAAGGTTCATCAAGCAACTTTGGACCTCCACAAAAATATCACAAGGGACATTCTAACTACAATCAAGGGAAAAAAGGGGAACTGGAAAAGAAGACCCCATCAACAAAGAAATATTGTTGAGCAACAAGAACAATAAGAAAATGAAGACTACTTATTCACTGCTCGATCAAGTGAACCATCCACGTCATCTAGTGATGTTTGGTATGTTGATTCGGGGGCCACTCAACACATGACCGGCCATAGAGACTAGTTTATTTCAATGAGGGACACACCATCAAAAAATCATGTTTCATTGGGAGATGATTCTTCATATATAGTTTAGGGGATTGGGAACATTTCTCTACCCCTTGGTTCATGCAACTGTAGACTATCAAATGTCTTATATGTCCCTGGGTTGACAAAGAATCTACTTTTAGTTAGTCAACTCCTTGATCACAATCTAAAAATTGACTTTGATAGTCATTCCTAAAGAAAACGTGTTTGATTCGAGATAAATCATGAGGCTCGAAAATAGTTGCAAAAGCCTCTAATGTGGGATGCATGTTCCAGCTTGATTTTGTCCACAGAGATGATCAGGAACTTGTGGCTAAGAACTCTACCTCAGCACAGTTGTGGCATCAGAGACTTGGTCATGTAAGTTTCAAGTATCTCAAGACACTTCGTCGGCACAATATGGTACATGGGATACCATCTCTTCAGAAGGATACAGACAAGTGTCCTCACTGCCTAGCAGGAAAACAACATAGAGCATCATTCTAGAAGAGTACATATCAATCTCATGGTTAGATTGATTTGGTTCATACCGATATTTGTGGTACAATGCAACCAAGTCATTCTAGATTTCAGTACTTCATGCTATGTGTTAACGACTATTCAAGGAAAATGTGGATTTTTTGTCTTCACAAGAAAAGTGAAGCTTTTGAAACTTTCAAGAAGTTCAAAGTAGCAGTTGAAAATGAAACTGGTCATCACATTAGAACTCTCTGCTTAGATCGAGGGGGGAATTCACCAGTAATGAGTTTAAATACTACCTACAAATTCATGGGATTTGTCGAAAAATTCCTCCTCCACACACACCGCAGCAGAATGGTGTTGTTGAGAGAAGAAATCATACTATCATGGAAATGGTGCAATGCATGATCGATGATTCGGACTTGCAAAGACATTCTGGTAGAAGCAACAAAAACAACAATGTATTTGTTAAATAGAGTGCCCACAGTTTCTCTTGAAGAAGTAACACCACAAGAAGCATGGTCAAAACAAAAACCATCTATTGCACACCTTAGAGTATTCGGGTGCAAAGCAAGCATGCACATACCCAAGCAGAATAGAAAGAAATTGGACATGATGATGAGTGCATTGTTTGGCTCATTAATATCATTTCTTCAGCTGAAAATACTCTTTTTGATATGACTTATTAGTATATGGGGATGTTTTGTGTAGTTATATCTTAGTAGGTTTGATGCATTTTCCTTGCTATAGTTTATGAAAACTAATTATCACATGAACCTCCTACTAACTATCTTTATGAGATCAAACATGATGATGTGTGCAGGGAATGATGGAAGTTGTTGGTGGATAAGAATCTTGAGTTTGAAGCATGCGGCTGAAGACTGTTTCCATCGAATTGACCTATTAGCATGGGCTTGATTCTAATGGCCTGTAGGAATCTATGTGTTTTAATTGATATTTGATGGACAATGTTTAATGTTGCCTGATATGGCGGATCTTGTAACCAACATTATCTATATGAAGACTTCGTCTTCAGAACTTGGTAGTACCACTTTTTGATTATTGAAGGAGATTATCTGCATACAGTTATTGATTATTTTACTATCTATGTTATGAACTTATTTCTAAGTTAATGAAAGCCATGACATTTTGAGAATCAGAATTTGTTAATCCCTCTATCCCAAGGAAGAGCAAGGGCCCACTCAACCGAGGAGATATGAGGTTACTTTGAGTTCATGCATACAGTTCTTTGATTAGATTTACTGCAATTGTCATTTGATAAATCTTACATGCATGCTTTGATTAACTGTATCGATTTTTCCATTACTACTTTCACTTAGAATAGATGCTTTTGTTATGCAAATATAGTTAACGAATAGTCTTTCTTTCTGCTAAAGTTCCATTTATTTAGTTGTGATTTCATTTGTTAAGAATAAGTGTGTGTGTATTTCATTTTACAATAGAAGATTAGTTGTTAAAATTCCTTTCATTGCAAATAGTTGAATTCCATAGAACTGTATTTAATTTCCTGTAGATTTGAACTACATTTCCATAGAATAGTCACTAAACTAAGCAACCCCCCAACAGACCCAACGTATAACTGGTTCTCCTAGACTCCATTGCATATTGCCTAGGACACAACCCTGGTTTAGAATGACACTGACAAAGATTATGTCAGTTAAATGATTGGAAGAATACAATGACCCATCACATGAAATCATAGAAACTTGTCTTCATTGGGTACAGTGAAGATACTCTTGGCTACAAATTAATGGATCCTAAGACAAAAAAATTCTACACTAGCAGAGATGTTGAGTTTTTTGAGAAGAAGGAAGCAAAGACTCCTCTAGACTCACCAGATGTAAATTTTTCACTAGTTGTAAAAATCAAAGATGATGTTACCTCAGAAGATGAAATTGACGATGGGGATGATGGTGTTGATCAGATAGAACCACGACCCATGAGAACAATTCAACGTATGCCCAAGTAGTGTACTAGCACATTACGAGATGCAAGAATGGATGCTCCACCGATACATCCACCCCTAGACCACGAAATCACAATAAAGCAAGAGAAGAAGTTAAATTTGATTTGATGAGTAGAGTTATTGAATCTGATGAGCCCTCTATAGTCCAGGAATCCCTACAGTCAAAATCTTGGAAAGATGCCATGGATTCTGAATATCAATTAGTGATGAAGAATAACACTTGGCAACTTGTTGATCTTCCACTAGGAAAGAAACCCATTGGATGTAGATGGATATTTAAAACAAAGTACAAAGAAGATGGGATAGTGGACAAGTATAAAGTGAGACTAGTAGCAAAGGGGTATGCACAAAAATAAGGCATAAACTATGAGGAGACATTTTCTCCCACAACTAAGATCAAAACAATCAGAATGATCTTTTCTCTAGCTACACAGTTTGGTTGGAAATTCCATCAAATGGATGTAAAAAGTGTCTTCCTAAATGAATATTTACAAGAATAAGTCTACATGACTCAACTGAGGTATATATAGTATCTGGTCAAGAAGTAAAGGTATGCGAGACTTAGAAAATCTTTGTATGCACCTTAGGCATGGTACATCAAGATTGATGAGCATATCATACAACATGGATTTGTTAGATATCCATACGACCCCAATCTCTACCTAAAAAAGAAAGGGGGGGAGATTATGATTTTTGTTGTCTATGTCAATGATCTAGTTATCATTGGTAGTTCAATGAAGATGATCGATGCAATGAAGAAAGATCTTAATCAATCATTCGACATGATAGATCTCCTGCCAATGCATTATTGTCTTGGATTGAAAGTATTGTAGAAAGATAATCACATCTTTGTTTCTCGGATGAAATATAACAAGACAATGCTTGAGAAGTTCATGATGATGGATTTCACACTAATTGCTACACCTATTGAGAACATATTACAATTATCTCATTCAGATCCATCTTCTGAGGTAAGTTCTACTCTCTATCGGCAGTTGATTGGGATTCTCATTTACCTGACCTACACTAGACCAGATATCAACTTTACAATAAGCTATCTATCCAAGTTCATGCAGGAACCCAAAGTGTTTCATTAGAAAGTAGTAAGGTGTATCTTGAGATATCTCAAAGGATCAGTGGATCTTGGTTTAGAATACAAGAAGAATGATAACTTCTTCTTGTCTAGATATTCGGATTCAGATTATGTAAGAAATATTGATGACAGAAAATCCACTTCAGGATTTGCGTTCTTTATGGGATCTGGACAAATATCATGGGGAAGCAAGAAATAACACTTCATTTCTTGTTCTTCCATATAATCTGATTATCATTCTATAGGAGAAGTTTTCTGTGAAGCAATATGGCTACGTCACATACTAGAAGGACTTGGAATACCATAGGAAAAATTGATCACCATGTATGTTGACAATGAAGGTGTTCTCAAAATTGTTTGAAATCTAGTTTTCATGAGAGAACAAAGCACATTGAGGTACAAGTTCATTTCATACATGAACATGTGTTGAAGCACAACATCCAACTTCAATTTTGTCCAACAGCTGAACAACGAGCAAATATCTTCACAAAGTCACTTGCACATGAAAAATTTGAGTTGTTCAGAGAATTCCTCTCCTCATCCCTTGAGACAATGCATAATTAAGGGGGGGAATGTTAGGATAAATTAATTATGTATTATATGATTAATTATTTAATTAATGTTATTAATTAAATAATGTTGTTATATGGTTTTATCAACCATATTTGTTTTATTTGTTTGTGGGTATAATATTATTGTTATGCTTCCCGGATGCAATATTGGAAGCTTATGTAATATGGAATATGGTTTCACCTATGAAAATTAGTTTCTTGTTTGTATTTGGCTGTGCAATATCTATAAATATTGCAGCCCATTCTTTGTATTTTTGGTTGATTGAGTTTAATACAATTATAAGGATTCCTCCCATGTTGCTCAATCTACATAATCATGTTGAAATTATAAGATGAAAATGGGCGGGACTAAATACTAAGTTGGGAACAAGTAATCCCAAATACTAATATGGGAACTAATAGGCCCAAATGATAAGACAATTACTCAACAAACCCAAATTCAAATTTTTTTACATCTATTATTTATACATTCCCCATGTTAGTACACCGAGGGAAATAAAGTTTAGTTTTTTCATGATTTTTAATTTCAATTTTCATTTACTAATTTTATACATCTCTATAAAGCATTAATACACATCTTTACCATGTGATTTATAGATTTTTAAAGTGGTGGCACACTTTAAAATTTTCTACACATCACATCCCCTAAAATTCATAGGTTTTTGTTTTCTCATCCTTTATAATTTTAATACAAAAATTTCATTATTATATTAAAATGGGGAAAAATTTTAGTAAGTGAAATTTGTTCCTAAGGAACTTGATAGTAATCATTTGATTTTTTTTTAATGTCATCCCATTTATGCATTTACTTAGTAAATATAAAGGAATCCTAATCTATCCCCATACTCTAAGTATACTAGGCCATGAATTTCCCTTCATATGAGAACCTTTGGAACTAATGCACCTTCTATAGAACACATATTTAGACTCTTATCAATCCACGTCATGTCTTTAACCAAATTCCATTCTAAACCTAGAAGATTTTTTTTGAAGGAGAGGTTTGCATAAAAAATATATTTGAGGTTGATGAACCTTCTCTTTATACTTGCAATGGTCATGTTTTCAATTACATGATTTACCTTAGTCAACTTAGGGTCAGAGTTGATAGGGAAACCACTCTCACAAGTCACTTTTATAGACACATGCACCCTCACCTATTATGACATATAGGGATCCCATGTTCAAGAAAACTCAAAGGAATATTATCCCAATAATTAAATCATATTCCCTTTGAGCTAATTACAATAAACTATGCAAATATAAATACATTATCCATTTTTTCTATATCATTACTCATGCACCAAGAATGAATTCAATTTTCATTTCCATGTGTTGAAGGCCATATTATGGATGTATCCTATATATACTTTTCACCTGTTCTCACATAACTACTAGGAGGGAAAGCTACATAGACCTAATACCTCTTTGAATAAGTGCCATATAGTTACCACTCAACATCACATGGATTTTGATGAATATTGACTCAATTATGAGATAACCCATTCTTAGGTCATAATAGATGAGTGAGTATTTCATTCCAAAATAATGTATTTGTAGGTGTAAAAGTGTAATTTCATGAATTCATACATATATCTTGATTTTAGAGACAAAATCACACTAGATTCCATAATTAAGTGGCAATAGTATAGGATAATTTTGTAGCCCTAGGAATTTATATTGTGAATCCATCCCAATTAGAAAAAAATCGTCCAATTCATTTAAATCTCTTAAATTTTGTATACATCCATGTGATGCTCTAAAAACATCTTACCCACTTTCATATCACTATCACATAACTAGATCCCATCTTGGGTGAATAGGTTCTAAAAACTTAACTTTAATTTGTACTAACACTCTCTGGTAATAAGTTGTGTTAAGTGTAAAATTCTCCTTACATAATTCTAAGAATTTCATATTTACTCTATTTATTTATTTATTATTCTAGGATTATCATATACACATTTATTTCAATATCTTAATTACATTAACCTAGTTTTGATATTACAATTTCAATACCTTTTCCTAGCATATAGGGTTCACACTCAAATCCATATTTGTATCTCCTTCAATGATATGATGAACTTGTTATAATAGGGAAAAATAAGGTATTTCATTTTAATATTTGACATTTCAACATTAATTATTTTCTTTCTCTTACATGTGATTGTGCAAAAAAACAAGTGGGAGTTTACATGCTTCAAGGCACATCATATTCGATTATATATATTTAGATGTGTATTTATATCATTTAACATATATTAATTTTTCTACTTTGAAATATATGGTCACACACACATCTTGAAATGGAAAAAACGTGGACACCTATAAGTGACCTCTTGACATCTATTAAGTGTTATTTCATATAAATTTAATATGCTTGTCTATTTTTCAATTGTTTTCGTTTAATTTAAAAATTATTGGTACATTTTTTTGAATTCTAATGGTACTTACCTTCTTATCTCCCCTAAAATTATTCTTCCATCTCATGTGCTTCTTGGTACTTGTGTTAGGAGTGTCACTAATGCTATTGATACATATCAGAGTACCCTTGGTGTTCTGACACTTTTTAGTCATTTCTAAGTTAAAGAACACTCATCCCATTCTATGTGAATTGTCCATTTCTAGCCATTAAAGGAAAACTAGGTCCTAATTTGAATTTAACTATTTAAAAATATGCAATTGTTGCGAGTTCATTTAAAAATAACATGAGGATATTGACACATAATTAAATCATAAATAGAATGAAAAAGGAATCATAAAAACAATTAACAAGGAATCATTAGAGAACTTATAATTATTTGAGATATCATTCTATTATGGAGCACTACTTCAACATGGACTAAATTCATTTATAGTTATAACATTTCCATTTATTTGCATATTTGGCATATTTGGGATTTTATGAGTATACAATAATTTAGTTCACACTAATTACTAACCAAAACACAAACCATAAATACTTTCCATATCTATGTTGAAACACTGCAAGTTATAACAGGGACATAGATCAAGAGAGGAAACAAAATAGCATAAACATGTGAATATAGTCCCTAACTCAATTTTTATTTTTTGGTATCTACCAAGTGCACTCCAAGTGGTGGTAAAAACTATTAAGGGTTTCAAGTGGTCCTCATATTATGTTAAATTTGATCCATATTTATGGATGAGGCATCGATACATCTAAAAATTCATTTGTAGTTTCAAATAAAGATGATAGATATTTGACAAGGACATATTCAATATACACCTTATAACATTAAAGAATATATCTTCCTAGTACATTTGGATAATGAATCATATATTATTGTTGAATTTATACATATATTGTGATACTTATATGTAATTAGTTTAGATAAAAAATAATGGAGCATTGAATTTATATAAATTACTTTCAATATATAGTCATAAAATTAAATTGATCTCTCCCAACATTAGTAAGTTCAGGTAAAGAAATAGATATCATGAAGATGAATAAGTGGCCTAATGAAGTTTTAGTACCAATAATTTTATCCTTTGGAACTTGGAAATAATAATTTGACATTTATCCCAACATTATCCCATTTACACATTTATTAACTAAACTTAAAAAGATATCTAATCAATCTTACACTTTGAATCCACTAGGTCATGACTTTATCTCCAAGTTATCACCTCATGAATCATTGTGCCTTATCCAAAACACATCTCTATATTATCATAAATCCATATCATGTCTAAAATTAGATTCCACTAAATATTGGATGGGCTTGTGGGCCCAAGATAGGTTCAAACGATGAATTTGTCTCAAATCCAAAAAGCATGTTTGTTATACTTAAATGGTACTATATTTAAACACACAAGTTATCTTAGCCAACTGAGCATTAATTAACTCGCTGAAAAACACACACACACACACAAACACACAAGGGTTAAGTTTTTAGTTTCTACTCAAATGTATATACCCAAAGATCATCCCATGAACATAACTTTGATACATGTTGGTACATTACACGCAATTTAATCCAAACACTCACCCCAAGAACCTCATCGCTCTCTTATTGAGTAGGGTTCAATGTATCGAGGAGTATAAAAAGGCGTTTCTCATTGTTTCCACCATAAAATATATTATGGAATGTAAATGTGATGTGAAAAGATAATATACAAGATGGAAGGCTTTGTTATAGGAGATTATTATCACCTAGTTAATTCATAATAAACCATATATGATTAGAACAAAACATTACTACTTTTAATGATGATAAATGATAGAATGATAACTTAAGTACATAATATAAGATGAAGTATTAGCTATAAAAATTGGAAAAACTAGATATGGGTGTGTAAATAAGTGGAAAAAGATGAAAAAATATTATATATACTACATTCTTGATCTTTGGAATTGGAAAATGACCTAGTACAAGATCATATAACTATTATATAGTATTTCATCAACCTATATGGTCATAATCGGAGATGTACGGTGTTGGACCCATATGTAGTTAGATTTTGTAACTTTCTGTGCTTTTCTTTCCTATAAATATGTTTCATTGTATGTCACTCTTTTTGCATAACCTTGATACAACAACCTATAATGAATTGCAACAAAGTGTAAACCCTAGATGCTTACAATACCATTCATCAAAGCATTAGATAACAAAAAGATAAATTAGTGTATGGTGAGGGTGTACTACCCTTGGTAGTCAACCATAGTCAAAGTAATCCTAGTACTATAATACATGACCTCAAGCAATATTAGGACTCATGTAGTTATCCTAGGTGCATATGCAAGTGTGAGTGTGATCTAATCCAACCCCTTATGAGTGCCCTTGTGTCTCTTGACACAAATATAGGTGGTTAATTATAGAGTATAGAATGTACCTAACATGATAGTAACATGATGTAGTGTGATTTACTACAATAATAAACTTTTTTGTACCTTGAAACCCTTTAACAATGCTTGTCATGAATCTTCTCTTGCTAATACAGTCCTCTATGAAATTTGCATGCTTGAAAATGGAGAAACTCTCTTTAACCGATTTGAGTGCATAAAACTTTTTTAGTGACTGCTCTAAATGATGTAACTAATTTAGGAATATTTAGGAGAGCGTTGATTATTTTTGGGATAATATTTGAAATAGGATATTCTAATAGTGCTATGAGAGTTATAATATGATATTAAATTGCTTATATATCTTTCCATAGGTGAAATATTATGACAAAGCTAATCCTACAAATATGAAATGACAATTAAGATATTTAAATGTAAATAAAAGTTAGAAAATACAAAGAGGAAGGACCGTACAAAGTTTTATAGGTTCATACAACTTATATTAACAAAACTATATAGTTTTAGACATGGAACTTATGATGTAAAACCAAATATTTTGGAATAATGCATAAAGATGTTTTACTACTTTTCTCAATTAATAAATTTTAAGTTAATGATAGAGAAAAGTGTGGAGATGATAAATTCAAGAAAGAGATAGAGGTATGTACTAATTGGACTTAGAATGTGACCATTTTTCTAGACAAGGGAACATAACCAAAATGTCATTCCTAAGGATAAGTTACTAAATTTGAGTGTCTATGTTCCCCTTTAAGTGTGTAATTAAAAATTGTATTCTTAAATAAAAACATATTATAGTGTGTACAAACACTTTGTCTTTACTTGATAATTATCTTTCAATGTGGTTGTGTTGACATGCTCTATGGTGAAATGTAGTTAATGTTGGTGATAGAAACCAAAATATAACTAAAAGTATAAATAATGGTTGTAAATTTTGTAATGTTTTAATTTACACAAATTAAAGTAAAGAAGATGCAAAATGTGGAAGGAATACACTTGTTCATTATGTGGAGGGAGGATATCTTATTCTTGTTGTACTTTTGATATTTGGAGTTATCACAAAATTGCTAAAGGTTTGGGCTGATCATTCTCTAACTGTGTCTTTGAAGGAGAAACTTGAGTGTTGATAACATACAACATAACATTGGAGAGAGAGAGAGAGAGAGAGAGAGAGAGAGAGAGAGAGAGAGAGAGACACATTTAAGAGATAATATAATGTATCGAATATTTATTAACCATGATATCTTCCCATTTGAATTTTTAAGAGGAGAAGAAGGATTGAATATGAAGAAATTAGTTTATTTAATTCCTTTTATAACCCCATAGATCATACTTGATGCAAATGGATGTAGTCATTTTTACACCCACTAAAGAACAAGGGAATCCCATACGCACCAACCTATCACCCAAAGGTGTTGGGTGCTCACCGGGCATGCACGGGCGTCGTGTCTCTCTTTATTGTGAGTTAAGTGGGAAACCATTATCTATGTCAGAATTTAATGAATAAAGGTGGAAATGAGACATACAATCATCATAGGGCTCAGAATGGACTCTAGATAAATGTATTCATTCCAAACAAAGATTACTTATAGATGATAGATAGAGCTACAATAGAAAGGAAAATACATAAGGATTTACATCTATTCCATAACATCCATGAAAAATGAACAGATATAGATATGAACCAATCAATTACATTAATACTCATTCATGTTTGTAACCTCATTACATTCAATGGATCCATTAGAATACCATAGCTTGATTAGATTGAATTCATGCATCATAGCAAGGATCATGTCCTTCATCCGTACAAAGAAAAATTTATATCCCAGCCCCTTAATACATTACTCCCTTATATAGCCTTTACCCAATCCCACAGAGTTCTCAAGTATTTCTACAGCTCCGCTCTCTATATTTTCCTCTTTTCTATCTCGATCTCTATCTTTCTCTTGTGGGCACTCACATATATAGGCATCCCAAAGTGCTAACTCATCCTTTTGCGGCCTTAGATCTGGTGCCAAGTGTTGAATGTGGTCCTCCATGGGATCATTCTTCTCTAGGCTTGAGCTCTCCACTTTTTTCCATGATGTCTTCTATAACCTTCTATCGTAGGGAATATTCCTTTCATGGGCATCACGTTGCCAAACTGGCACCTTATCCACTCCCCATGCATAGTTGGGTCACGTTTTTCTCATGTCCAACCCAAAATTCCCAATATGGCTAAGTCCTGAAACCTTGGCTCTGTCTGCACGCATGCCATGGGTTTTCTTAAACCCTTCCTTAAACCCTGTCTTGTGCGCCTTCTCCTTACGCACCCTTCTTCAACTAGGCCTTGCACACCTACGCGCCTTTTTGTACTTAGCCAATATTTTGGGGTCCCAACATCACCCCACACTACGTGTGTTCTCCATCCATGAGAACACTTCTCAATGGATAAGGAATTATAGTAGACTTACGTCTTGGAAAAAGAATAAGGGGATGAAGAATTTGGGAAAGAAGAAAGAATGGGGAAGTGATGGCATTATTGCAACAAGCTAGGAAAATATTTTTGTAAGTCGGCCTCCAACTTGTTCCAGGCATCGACTTCATTTTGTACTCTCTGAAAGAGGTCACTGAATAGGGCACTTACCTCCCCAAAACTTAGTCCATCTCCTTGAGCATTCATAGTGTCAACAATTTTCTCCAACTCCTTTCTCATGTCTTCAAGTGCATCCATCCTTCTAGTAATTTGTGGGTATAGTTCCTTCAACTGGTTTTTTATTGAACCCCTTAAGGTTTTAATGGCCTTGGATTTATTTTTGACCTCGAAAAGGATTTTGTCCTTTCTACCCTATTTCCCTTATTCTTCTCTTGAAACTCCTTCATCTCTGCTTCGTGAGTGGCGACCAAGATGCTCGCCACTCTATCCCTATCTATGTAATTATCATACGTGGCCTCAATAGATTGGGTAGAAATATTGACATCCGTAAGTACCTTGCTATACTTAGCAATGATTGCTACCACTTTCAATTTTTTCCCTTCACCAAGCATGCTACCACTTCTCCTGTGGACTCTAGGGCCAACGGTTGTCTCTCCATGGTGAGGATGCATGTCACATCTTCTAAGCATTCAAGAGTGGATCCATACTTCTACGTGGGTGGTGTTAGGTCTTGATGCTTCAACATAATGGCACTTGTGATAGAATCCATATTTTTATACTTCATGCACCTTCACCTTCTCATCCCTTAGTTCATGCTTCAAAGAACGCACACGATCAAATCTTCTTGTTTCAAGCCCTTAGTCTTCTTAGCTAGCTCCTCTTCCTTCTTTTCTAGCTTTCTCTCTAGAAATATTACTTTGTCATTTCTTCCAAAGATCCTAGCCTCAGTCTCGACCATGACCTTGTTGATTGCATTACATAACTACTCATCTTAGAGTTACTAGGCATTTACCAAGGGGTTGGCTCCCTTAGAATCCGACACTGGCATGATTTCCCCATGGTATACTTTGAACTATGGCTTGTAAATATGGGACTCAAAACCCCAAGATAACATCTTCCTTGTCCTGGGGGCACACACCCTCCTATTCAAATGACTCCATAGCTATAATTTATTCCATGGGTATAGTGCTCTGGAAACACACACGTAACACCTTCCTTTTCTCATCAACATAGCCCATGACCTGTCCTCATTTTGTATCAAGGCTCTTCCTTCTCGAGCATGTGGCTTTGGGGAAACTCACCATTAGATTGGGACCTCCTCCCACACTAACTTGTTCTTTCTCAATAATTTTATCCTTACCCTCTTCCATCACTATGTATTGTGGTCCAATTCTTGTTCTACCAAGGCCTCGATTATTTTCGTTGCTTCTCTTTCTACCACCTCGTTTACTTGCTCCTATGTAAGGCTTGGAGCTTTCTACTATATGCACCAACCTCCTCACTTCTTCTCATGTCCTGGTTCCTTCCTCCTCCTAGATACCCTTGCACCACACAAAAAGGAACCCATGTTCTTATTCTCCACCTTCTTCTTCTGAATTGTGCATGTTAAAGATAGGTGGATCTTGATCTCTTTCAGGATCATCTTTTTCAGGATCATCTTCTTCATTGTCATCATCCTTTTCACCTATGTATCTCTCCAAGCTCTCTATCTCCTCCAAGTTAGATTCCTCTTCTATCCTCTACTTCTTTCTGAGAGGTGA
This sequence comes from Taxus wallichiana var. yunnanensis, assembly GCA_018340775.1. NCBI lineage: Eukaryota > Viridiplantae > Streptophyta > Pinopsida > Cupressales > Taxaceae > Taxus > Taxus wallichiana. Next base: position 279,560,281 of record CM031244.1, read on the forward strand.
CTCTTCCATAGGGATCTAGCCTTCTCTATTTCCTCTGGAAACTTCTCCTTGGCGAGGGGTTTCTCTAGCACCTCTTCTTCCGGGGTCTTCTCCTTTACTGGGGATTTCTTCCTACACGTATAGGTGTTAGGTTTGGCTCTTGTCACTAGCATGCTTACTAGCTTGGTAGTCTGCACACTTGGTGCTTTTTTTCTTCTCTCTCCCTTTTCTTGAGCACATGATTTCTTCTACCCATAGGATCTTCAGGTATGGAGACATCATTCTCTAGGTATGTGCCTTTCTCAAATTTTGGCCTAATGCAGAGATATACACGTGCCATAGAATTTCCTACAATAGTTAAAGTCATGGGTTTCATCATTCTGATTTCATGTACTACGTAATTTTCCATGTATGTGCACTTCTTGGGGTAGAATAACATCTTGCACATCTCCCGTGGTCCCGATCAACTTCACTAAGATCAAACATTAGTCTATTTTATTCTTTGAACCAATTAACTCCACTTGGAAGTACTAGGTAGTGAAGGAGAATGGGAGTTTACACCATGGGCTCATGGTTTCATCCACCAACTTGAATTTTCCTATGCAGAAGTGCTGGTACATAAGCAAACTCAACTTCTCCTTTGTAAAGCACTTAGTAGCTCTCTCTCAGGATTCTCCACTTTTCCCCAAACGCATCCCTTAAGTGCTTATACCACTTGTCCAGGTGTGCCTTGTGGGAGGCTATCATTGTTTCACATGTATACTTTGTAAATATTTTCATGGGAGGGGATCTTCACCGATACTCCCAAACAAACTTGTCTTCATGCGTCAGACACTCCTATTTCCAAAATACAATTGTCAAGAGGCTATTTCAAAAGAGTATCTTGTCTCCTTCCTTTGTGTTGCTGATTATCTCATCTGCAATGAAGGCCGATAAATTATATATTGTTCCCTCTGATATTTTCCTACATACATTCAACCAGGCCTTATTCACCTACGTCCACCTTTCTTGATCATTTAACTTTATGACTAGGCATGCGGCCATTCTCATGATGGGATCTGGATTTCCAAATATCAAAATACCTTGACCCCTTCTTGTAATCATATGTAGTGATAATTGCTTTGATGGAATCCTTGTTTCTCAGGTCATCATCTATGATGTCTCCCATGCAAATGAGGCCTGTAAACTTTGAAATCAGCTAAGGGGTTATGTGCATCTTGCGCCCCGCGAAGTAAAAGTGGTCCTCATGCACACACGACATCAACCACTGATAGAGGCACTCAGGATTTCCAAAGTAGGGAAACTCATAGAGTTGCAATAACCCTCCTTCTCCAACTTCACTTTTACCTCATCACTATAGATGGGAAAACCCTCTGGTGTCCTTTTTCATCAGTGCACTAACTCCAAAGACCATTTCCTTCTCTCGTTGTGCTTGTGCATGGTTATAATCACTCACCACCATCTTTCTCAAATGGGATTCCCACTCCTTCCCAAACAAAACTCCATCTAGGTACTGCATTTCTGCATACCACTCCTCATTCATGCTTGTGGTGGTTGCTGCTGGTCTCTACCCTTGCCCATTCCCTTTCCCTTTGGCTTCTTGGGTGACATGATTAGTTTCTTGGGTGCCATTTCCTCTAGGTCCTCTTATCACTTCAATCTCTTCTTGTTACTCTTCTTCCACTTCTTCCAACCTTAGATTCAAACTTGTGAAGAAAACCTCTTAAACCCGTGCCCTAGTTTTTCAAAACCCTAACTGGGATAATACCTTCACAAGATGGCACCTTCTCACAACTTCTCTTACACCCATGAAATCCCTTCCTTCTTCAGTTTGAAAATCCAAACTAGTTACTCACGCTCAAACTCTTCAAATTTTTTCTTCACACGGATCAATTTTGGAAGCCCTAGTTTGTAATGATGTAAAAGTGCTTCTTTCTTCATATATGAAAAGTAAATAATGAAATGCCTCAACCTTCTATTTATAGTTTTTCCCACTTTGTAACATTAAATGCTTCCTTACCTACCACCATATTTTAACACTTAATGTGGATTTTTCAAACAAACCCGACTTTAGCGCTTTAACTCACATGCCCAACCTTGTGTGGATAATTCTCCAACCTTTTGGTGCACAACCAATCCATCTTGATAGAGACTCTTGTGCATGTGTAACCAACACTAAAGGAACTTCTTTTTGTCATGATTTTTGCTCTCACCTACCTCATGTTGCTTTTATGCTTCTTCCTCTCTTGTACGTGGATCCCCAATGTAGCCTTATCCTAACACCAACCATCCTTTTTCACCTTTCCTTGCATGTACTTTCTTCACAGGGCCATTCAACCAAGATTTCCAATGCAATCCTTCCACTTCACACTTCAATTTCTTCCACCTTACTCCACCCCACACTAAAATGATGCACGGTCCTCTACACAGTTACAACTTTCAAAAAGTAATGAGATTACCGATGCCCAAGGCACAACACAAAACAACAACGAGAAAGGGAAACACAAGAAAGGAAAATGCATTAAAGAAAATCCTAAACTAACTGGCAATACTACCTTATTTACAAACACCAAGAAGACTTATTTATAGTAGGGCTTCAACCTACTCCCATTGAAGTGTCCTAGAAATCTTGTCCCATCCAGTACTTGTAACGATACACACCCAAATCAAGGATGTACGAGATGGTGTAGGGACCCAACCAATGCACTTTTAACTTCCTAGGATGGTGCAGAAACTTAGAATCATACAACAACACCATCTGGCCAACCTCAAACTTCTTGTTCCTAATGTGGTGATCATGCCATGCTTTTTACTTTTCTTTTTCTACTGTTTGGATTCACTTGATGAGTGATCATATTTCATCCAGCTTCATTAATTTATCAATCTTTCTTCCAATTTTCTCATTAGCCAACCCTCCTACGCGTGCTATTCGTAGAGAAGGTAACATGAACTCAACCGGTAGGACAACTTCCACGCCAAACACCAATTGAAATGGTGTGGCTTTGTTCACCTTTTATAAGTTGTCCTATAAGCCCATAATATGGTGATACCTTGTCATCCCAATCTTGTCTTCTAACATCACAAATATTTGTCAGGGTATGACTCAGTATCTTGTTAAATTCTTCCATTGTTCCATTTTCTTGTGGGTGATAAGGTGTAGTTTTGTGATGAGCCACCATGAACTTTGCTAACAGAATCCTCATGGTCTCATTCAAGAAATGTGTACCCCTATCATTGGTTAAACTTAAAGGGCATCCATACCTCATGATAATGTTCTCCCACAAAAATATTACTATTGTAGCTATTGTATAATCTTTAGTTGGGCTGCCTCTTCCCACCTTGTCAAATAGTCCATGCAAGTGATTACATAACATGATCCAGTCCTACTGCGCTGCTGGTGCAATAGGGCCTACAAAGTCTATTTCCCATTTCTCAAAAGGTTCAACGCTAGGGATAGGGTGCAAAGGCATTTCATCTCTCCTTCCTAGCTTGCCAACGTGCTGAAAATGGTCACATGCTTTACAATATTCCTTGCAATCCTTATATAGAGTTTCCCACCACAATCCTTGCCATTAATATTTTACGTGTGGTGGTGTCACCTGCATAATGTCCACCTACACTTCCTCTATGTGCTTCCTCTATGATGGTGAAGGAACTCATGCTCTAGTACACACCTATGTAAAACTTCATCATGCCCTAGTTTGTATAAGTCCCCACTGATCAACATGTAGGGCATGACGCGTATGGCTAGTTGCTTTTTCTCTAATGTCTTCATCCCTTCCAATGCCATACCCATTTTAAGGAACACAACAATATCCTCCAAGTCTGAGGGTGCATGCCATAACCTAAAAAACTATGCATCTAGCATGGTATCTTCAATGCTTTGCACGTGTCCTCCCCCGAATCAATCCTAGATAAATGGTCAGGTCTGAATTACTTTTTCCTGGTTTGAAAACCACCGTGAACTTGAACTCTTGGAATAATAACACCCACCGACATATGTGCCCTTGTAGGATGGGCTTGTTCACCAAATATTTTAATGCCATGTGGTCAATGTAGAAGATAAAGGGAGTTTCTAGTAGATACTACCTAAACTTATGAAGCACGTAGATCATAGACAATGCCTTGCGCTCGATTGTAGTATAATTCTGCTCTACTGGTGTCAACTTCCTACTTGCAAAGCATAGGGGGTGATCAACAATTCCTCACCAGCTATGTGAAAACACTCCCTAATGGCTGTTCTGGAGGCATCTACATGAACATGGAAGGGCTTATCCCAAGAGGGGAAACATAATATAGGTGCAAGTGACAAGCCTATCCTTCAATGTGTCAAACACCTTCTACTACGCCTCTCCCCAATGAAAGGCACTTTTATGTCTGAGAAACTCTTCTAAAGGTGTGGAAATATTGGCATACCCCTTGATGAACTTCCGATAGTAGCCCATGTGTCCAAGAAACCCATGCAATGTGCTTTGACTAGTTGGCTCCCCAATCCCACAATCACTACAATTTTGGTAGGATCCACTAACAAGCCTTCTTTGCATATGATGTGTCCCAACAAGGTCCCAAACGGGTAGCAAATACACACTTCTTGATGTTGAGGGATATCCTCAACTACCGAAACCTTTCAAACATCAATCTCAGATTGTCACAATGGTCCTTGACCAGTCCATACATGGTCCAATCATCAAGGTACACCTGGTGAAACTTGTGATGAAGTCTTGGAAGGCCTACACTATAATGCGTGAGAATACAATGTGCACATTCTTCAACCCAAAAGGCATGACCGTATAGGAAAAAATTCCCCACTTGGTGGCAAAGGTTATCTTTCTCTGGTCTTCCTTTGCAATCCTCACCTAGTGATAGCCTAAAAACCCATCCGTGAAAGAGTAGACTTCATGCCTACCACTCCTTCTAGGATATCTTCAATAAATGGGGTTGGGAAAGGATCAATGATACATACTACATTCAAATCCCTATAATCAACACATATCCTTATCCTTTCATCCTTTTTGATACTAATCACCATTGACTTATCCATTTTGATTCCTCCACAACTTCTATGATTCCTTACACTGCTATCATCTTTCTATTTCCTCTTTGACCTTCATGCACATATTAGGAGTCATTCGATATGGTGGTCTCTTCCGACTGGTGCACACCTTCCTTCAACTTAATTCTCATTTCCCCAAGGAATGGTGAACACCTTTGAGTTCATGATACCCACGGGAATAAATCCTCAAACTCACGTAAAAGATCAATGATCTTAGAGACTTCTTTCTCCGACCAATAGTCTCCGATGATAGCCTCTTTAGGCTCTTCTTCTGAGTTGATGTTAACCTTATTTTTCTTTAAAGGCTCATGATAGGCACAGCCCATTCATCAACACTATCTACCACCTCATGCATCCCTATAGAATGGTCAACATCCAAGTTTTCCACTTCTTCACCATCAATAACATACACCATCTTCCCTTTTTCTTTTTCCAAACATGCACACTCAAGTTGTATCTCTTCTATTTCTTCTTCCTCAAAGCGCGCCTCCAAGCTAGGTTCACCTAGCAACTCTAGTAGCCTATCTTCTACCATGGCACTATCCCCAATGGTAAGGTACTTGACAACCTATAATGCCTTATCCACCAAGGGTTTTGTACTTCGATACTCAAATGTTTGAATGAGATCAGCCACTAACTCTTGCCAATTCCCTATCTAGCGGCATGTCTCAGAATGAATGTACCATGCACGCACATAACCTTGCAAGGTGAAATATAACTTGTGAACCCATAATGAGGGTGGAAATGCTTCTGTACTTCCCATCTAGGCTATCTCACATGATTGGATATAAAGGAAGTGATCTCTTTACCATGGTAATCTTTTTTATAGGTGTGGGTGCATTTTTCTAAAAAACTATAGAGAAGGAATTCTCACCTCGTGCCATTCCAAGAGATTATCCCAATGCATTTCCCACCAACGCATAAATAGTTCCTGAGTAGGACATAACTTAACATCCCTCTTCATTCATTTTCCTCCTTCCACTGAGCTTCCATCTTCTACAAAAAGACCTCAGGGAGGCTCCTCCTAAGTACTTAGGTAGCTCCTTTCCTCCTAGGTGTTGGACCATACGTGCCTTTTGTCACCTTTGTCACCGATCCTCTCAAATGTCATCCGATTAACTCATAGGTTCCATGCACCCAATTATCACATGCTAGACTAGTGGTGTCACTTACCAAATAAGCATCCTCAAACTAGATAACTCTTTCGATGGGGATGGATTATCTCTGGATCTCTAATTGAGCACACATATATTCTATCCAGACCTCTTCTCCCAAAGGTTTAGTATAGGGTGTTGATTTCCCATCAGCTAGGGGTATGATGACCCATTCCTCCTCATTTTCAAATCTTATGTACCCCTTATTGAACCAAGATCCACATTGTTCTTATAACACCATGGGTGCCCAAGTAGTGCTTGGGAAATTGTCTACCTCAAGAGTGCCAAGACTTTGAAGTCCCTAGTAAACTTAGCTCCCTAAATGGTGATAGTTGCATCCTTTAAGACACCGATGGGCATTACCTTCATTTTGTTTTCCATATACAACACATTCAAAGATGGCTATAATGCAGGCCTTCCCATCTGATGCCATGCATCCAAGGTGAGAACATTGACCTCCGCACTGTGTCAATGAGGATATTACTAAGGAGCCATCCATCCATGACCGCATTTAACATGATCTCCCTATCATAGTCAAGGCTGTGAGGGGGAAGGTTTACATGCAAGACCTCCTCTCGCTCTTCTTTCTGGCGCATGGTACCTTCTCTCTCAACCATGCTCCTAGCAAGGGAATAATATTCTCTTGCCTTAGCATTTTACATACTTCCTAACCTCATCCAGGTCATCTTTTGGCACCTCGACCTTCCTTCTTTCCTCCTCTCTCCTAGACTACTCCTTTAGACATTGGATTTCTCCTTGTAAACTCTGAATGACATCCATGGTATCTTGATATACCTCCTTTTGATGCGTAGGGTCTGGTACTTCCCATGTACCACTTCTTCCTTGAAACCAGGTTCTTTTCCTTGGTATTTCCTTTGTGTGTGACCTCTGCTCTTATTGTTACCATAACAGGTTCTAAGCCTACATCACGTGTTACCCATGGCATCCATTATGTGTCTATCTTCTTAATGCTTACCATTATAGTGCCCTTGTCTTTTCGGTGTTGTTGATTCATGTGCTCAAACAACTCAGGGCACTCCTCATACTTGTGCTTCTTCCCACACCATGAGCACTACAATAGGTCTGGGCACTCTCGTTTGTAATGCTCTATAGACCCACAATTAAAATAGTTCCACATGGGAACTCACTTCTTCCTCCTCCATGGTTACCATGACCACAAAATCCTCTACAAAATCCCTTTCACATGTGCCTCCATCTTGCATGCTCCTCATAATGGTGATCATCACCTTTAAAACTACTAAAATGCTTGGTCTTGACACCCCATGATCAATGGCCTCATGGATCTGGTCAATAAGCCTACAATCCTTAGTATCATGGGTCATAGAGGTGTAAATATTATAGTAACAAGACACATTCTTCTGAATTATGTGCTATAACAAGGGGCCTCTACTTGCATCATGGTTCCCATGACAAATTTCACACATTCTACATTGTTACGATGTGTCATACTCCCTCTGGGAAACTATCCTTGACATGCCCTCTACTTCACAATTTGTACACCATATACCACAACAAGTCTCATGGGCTGAGTTTGCAGACAACTTCTCCAGCTTCTTAGCCATAAAATGATTTGAGCTTCTAGAAATGGGCTAACACCAATATCAACACTTCCAATAGCAACTTCAAGGCGCAGAGAAGCTTCTAACACCTCACGTGGATCTATGAAAGTTTTATGAGATAAAGCTCTTCTAAATGGTGTTATCAACCCCCAACAAACCATTGAGCATGTTGTGAAGGGTGAATGTCATATGAAAATTTTGACAAGAGGGTTTTGAACCATGCATCATACTCCCACACACTCTCCACCATTCCCTATTGAATCTCTTTCAAGGTGTTCATGCTCTTCTGTTCAAACTCAGGGATGTGGAATTATTCCAAGAAGGCATTCTTTAAAGTAGTATAATCCACCACCATTTGATGAGGGTCATATTTCCTATACCACAACTATGTGTGTGCCCCTCTTACAATTTCATTGTAAACTACCTAGCCTTCCACTCCGGGGTTATGATCCCCTTTGCATGCCATAAAGAGTCACACTTGTGAACATGTTCTATAACATCTTCAATACCATGTAATCTGGAAAATGTAAAGACATCTCAAAGAAGACTTAAGGGGGTGGTTGGGGTCCTTGTCCTCTTGAGCTAGAGCCTTGGTTTCCTCCGGTGTTTCCTCCACCACCGATCCACCAGATCCACTAGGTCTTATGCCTCCTAAGCCACTAGATCCACCAGATCCACCAGGTCCTATTCCTCCTCCCACTAGATCCACCAGATCTACCAGTCCTATTCCTCTTGACCCACCAGATCCACTAGATCCACCAGGTCCTGTAGTGGTCATGCCAAGGGTCCCCAAAGTTCCACTGAACTACGTGCATCGATGATCTCTATGATAATGCCCCACTACCACTAGTGTACCCCGCGCCACTCCCAAACGTGAGACCAAAGGCTTGTGTACTTTCTCCTTTTCCAAAATTCCTCTGAATACTAGAATAGTATGTGTAGCCATAGAAGTGGGAAATGAAAAATTATATCTCCTAGGCGCAGATCTGTCACTTCCACTGATACCAACTGGGTCAACGATACTCCTTCCTTGATCTAGGAAAACCAAGCACCAAGGTTTGGTCACTAGGTGGGTTCAGATACGTGCCAATGACTCTTCTCTCTCCACATGATGAAATCTCATTAGAAGTTGAAGGGGTCTCTCTTATGTGCTTGCCAAGATGGGGTAGCACAGACTACTCAAGTTCCACATCCTCCACGTGAACCTCAACTCCTTCCCACAATGTCTTCCTCTATAGATCCATCACACTTGCAACCTCACATTGTCTAGAAATATCCCTTTCACGCACTTCACTATACTTGAGTCATCTCTCCTCCCTTTCTTTCTCCATCATAATATCTTCCATCTTCCTCCACCCTAGCTTCCTCACCCAACGCTCAAAATGGTTTAGCTAGCCATCGAAATGCCTCTAAACTCAAGGTAACAATCAAGATCTTCATTTCCAAAAGGATAACATGTAGAAATGATCCTTTGGGATCTCACAAAAAAACTCAAACTCAATAAATTCCGGACAAGAATATGTAGAAATAGTGTACTCCAGAGTGTAGCTAACCAACACACCTTTCCACCAATGATCCACAACACAAGTCCATATCATATCTACATCTTGTAGCCTCTCATATTCTTCTCTTAGGTCCACACGCATGATCTATAATACCAACTTGATCTAGATGCATATGCCGAGAGCCATTCATACAGTTCTACTGGGAAGCAACAAAAAAAATTCATACAAATCATGGTAGAGGTTCTCTTCTACCCATCTATGTGCATCAAACTCAGATCCAATGTTGAATCTCTAAGAAAATTCATCCTTCATGATTTTAAACCATGATTCAACACTTTCTAAGGTTAAAAACTCTTTGTCATCACTTATTACATAGATCATGATGTATGCCATTTCCCACTACAACTTTGAAAAGAGGTCTCGAAAACGAAACCAAGATGTAGTCATTTTTACACCCACCAAAGAACAAGGGAATCCCATGCACGCCAGCCTATCACCCAAAGGCACTGGGCACTCACCCGAGGCACGCACGGGCACCGAGTCTCTATTTTATGTGAGTTAAGTGGGAAACCATCATCTATGTCAGAACTTAATGAATAAAGGTGGAAATGAGACATACAATCATCATAGGGCTCAGAACGGCCTCTAGACAAATGTATTCATTCCAAATAAAGAATACTTACAAATAACATATAGAACTACAACAAAAAGGAAAATACATAAGGATTTACATCTATTCCATAACATCCATGAACAAAAATGAAAAGATATAGATATGAACCGAATCAATTACATTCATACTCATTCATGTTTATAACCTCATTACATTCAATGGATCCATTAGACTACCACATCTTGATCAGACAAGTCATACATCACAAATAGGGATCATGTCCTTCATCCATACAAAGAAAAATTTATATCCCAGCCCCTTAATACATTACTCCCTTATATAGCCTCTACCCAATCCCACAAAGTTCTCACAGTATTTCTATAGAGCTCCACTCTCTATATTCTCCTCTCTTTTCTATTTGATCTATATCTTTTTCTACAGAACTCACATATATAGGCATCCTAAAGTGTAACTCATCCTTCTGTGGCCTCAGATCCGGTGCCAAGTGTCTGAATGTGGTCCTCCATGGGAGCATGCTTCTCTAGGCCTGAGCTCTCCACTTTTTTCCATGATGTCTTCTAGAACCTTCTATCGTAGGGCATATTCCTTTCGTGGGCATCATGTTGCTAGGTTGGCACCTTATCCACTCTGCATGTGTAGTTGGGTCTCACTTTTCTTGTGTCCTGCCCAAAATTCCCAATATGGCTAAGTCCTAAAGCCTTAGCTCTATCCTGCACATGTGCCACGAGTTTTCTTAAACCTTTCCTTAAACCCTGTCTTGCACGCCTTCTCCTTGCGTTCCCTTCTTCAACTAGGCCTTACATGCCTATGTTCCTTTTTGTACTTGGCCAATATTTTGGGGGCAATGCACCCAAAACCTATATCTCACAATGTGTCTAAGTAGTGTAAATTAGAATAAATAAAGTACTCATACTATTATAATTTAATGAGAATCTACTCCATCTGAGAACATCCACTAGGGTTAAGATTGTGTCACGACATTGAATGAAGTGTATGGTCTTAATCGTAATTGATTTATGCTACCTTTTAGTATTTTTGAATATGTTTGAGGATTTTACCTTGCAAAAACATATCCATGTGTCCTATAGTATTTATGTGTTACCTATAGATGTAGATTATATCCCAATAAATGGCCCCTTTTTTGAGTAACATGTGATAATAATTTGAGCATGTGGCTAAAAGTAAAATATGTGTACCCATGTTTGATAAGTATGATAATATATGTAGGATCACATATAAGTCCCGATAGTGGCCACTATTGGGAACTGGACATGCGAAAGAAAAATACAACATGCAATAAGAAAGAGTAGCAATAGTACACATCTATATAAGTAGAAATAATAATGTAGAGACTATATATCAAGTTTATTTGAGAAATACCATAGAAAATAGTCAATGTGCAACATTCAACAAACAAAAATTACAATAGTACATGTGTATAAAAGTATAAATAACTCAAAATGAGTAGGTAATAAAGATAAAATATATATTATATAAAAACATAATCACATAAAGGCATAAAGACACAAACATGGGACACCCAAAATGTCACAAAATAATCAAGGCACTAAGGCCGTATAGAATAACCAATCATGTGATAAATAAATCATGTAGTCAAGCATATACGAAGTTAAATAATGAAGTAATTAAGAAAACAAGTAATCTGTATGATGGAAAAGTGAAATGTGAGTATGGGAATCTACAAGTACCTCTTCCTTGTACCCGACCTCCCGAGGTCATGCCGAGATAGCTGGTGAATTTTGAATATGAATAGATACAGACAAGCTAATTGGGTAATCTTATATCCTCAATACGCAATAATGGAATTTGTGAATCTAAGGTGAAGAAGGCCCTCCTAACTTGAATTGGTGTAATGGTTTGTTTAGATATAATGGTTGTTCGGAGGCTCCAATCAATGTCGAGCTCTGCCGAGATCCTGTTTCTTGGTTGTTGGATACATGGGAAGTGGCCTGTGGGAGCTTCGTATATATCTCCAAACAAGGTCATGAAAATGGTGATAGGAGGCTTAGTGGATTTGTAGTGAACTATGGGTGATTTTCTGGTCTAGCCCAGAAAATATTAGATTGATTGGCTTCTATATTTAATATGGAGAACTATGTTATAATATCTCGGTGGGAGTGGTGAGGATCTAAATACTAGCATTCGTAAGCCGGTGTCAATACTTAATTGATTTGTAGGCCCGTTGGGTTGTGGGACTTGGGGATCATAACCGTGAGTTCACAGTTGTTGTCGACCTATTATGGTCATGTGAAGAATCAGTCCCTTCTTCTGACTATCCAGTAGTCATACGCCTTTTCAGAATCTATGTTTAGAACTAGAAGTGTAATTTTCTCAGAATACCTTACAAGTGTTCTGGAAACTTGAATGCGTAAGCTAGTATCTATGTCAATGAGGAAGTCTCTGTGTAAGGTTCTGAAATAAAGGATCACAACCAAATACTTGTTCTCTTTCAAATCCTTGTATAGTCATTTGGATATTTTATCAAGGTAGTCTATAGTTAGGATGATTTGACCAAAATGTGTATGCCTTATTGTCTTCGATATTTAAACCTCTTAGTTGTTCACTAATTGCTTGTAGGTTTGTTGTTGCTTGAAAGACCTGTATCCTAAGGTCTTGATCTATATCAGCTAATGTTGTGGGTAGATTTGGTTGAGGCACTATGGGTTCAAATATATATTCTCTAGGCTCTCTAGGTCCTGTGATTGTCATACAAAATGATTCAACTTTTAACTAAAATTAATAAACTGATTACAAAAGAAGTATTTACACTATGCAAGCATTCTTCTATTTTTGTATTTTTGATGATGTATTTTAATGAAATTAAAGAGCAGCTATTCTAGTATATTTAGAAAAATGAACAACTAATCTAGCAACAGAATTTAAAACAAACAAAGTAGCCTGGTGTGGCTATTTGCCTATGTAGTTGTGATTTTATCCTAAATATCTAAGCAACTAATTATATTAAATTGAAAGGATCTCGATCCTATCTCAGAAGTGAGGAATGAATCATAGTTTCTATGAAACTATGAATCCCCACAACTTCCCCGGTGATATCGAGAGTGAAATTTTAACTAAAATAAAATAATTCACTACTCTATTTGATACATTGTAACTAGAACTTTGATAGCTCAAACCTGGCATTTATAGAATAGTGGTAAATCCAGTTGTGTGTGATTTCATCCCCTCAGTGTGATCTCCTCATTCCTTCATGTTCTCATGAATCCGAAAAGCGTGTATATGATAGTATCAATAGAAGATGGTATTCGAACAATGATAGCTTTGGATATAGACCGAATACAATGCGAGTAGGAGAGGGATAGCGCAAGTGAACAAAGCTTGACTATCTAATTCCTAGTGGGATTTATTACAGGAATAGAACACAAATCTGTTGAGAGTTTTAGAATCTATCCTTATGACAAAACAAAACCTGTAACTTTAATGGATTCTAATCTACAAATGAAACCATTCTATGCTAAACTGATTGTATGGAACAACTATGGAGTAAGATGAAACAAGAAGATTGAATGACTTCTAAACAACAAAGGAAAGCTGATAATTGATGCAAAACATGAAGCTAGTGGAATTCTAAGCAAGAAATCAAAGACTAAATGATAAAATAGAGAAGGTGAGGGGCCATTTGTTTGAAAACAAGTTGGCTATTTATAGCAAATGCAATTACCAGAGGGTAACTCCCAATTGAACTCTTTTACTATAAACAAAGGGAAAACACTATTACCAGGGAACCAAAAACATTAATGCAAGCCAAAGTGGTTGAAGAAAGCGGGTGAAATTGAAGATTTACGTTTGATGCAATCATCGAAGAATCTAAAAATGCGTAAAGGACCGCCGCCCTGCAAGTGTGGTGGTGGTTATGGGACCGCCCCTCTTGGGTGGCAGTCACGGGACTTCCGCCAGGCAGGGCGGTGGTTATGGGACCGCCCGTCTTGGGTGGCGGTCACGAGACTCGCGCCTAGGTAGGGCAGCGGTTTTGTCACTGAAGACAAAAATGCAAGAAAGGGGGACAAAGGGAAAACAAAGCATGTGAAGGCCGAGCGGGGCATGTGGGATACAAACATATACTTGGTGAGCTTTTCTAGATTCTGAACACCTTGCAAGGAGACCTATATCATCATTGGGGTATGTGTAACATCATTCGTAGTGCAATACCCTACAATTTCGGTACATATAATAACCCACATAAGGAAGTAATGTGAGTAATGCAACAAATAAGTGTATCAAATAATGATAGTAAAATCATAGATAACAAGATAGGTTAACACTTCACAAGACACGTGTTAGTTTTGTTAGCTCAAAAGATAAAATATACATAATATATGTAATCAAGCATAATAAGGAAGTGTAAAGTAAATGAAATGAAAAATAAGATATAACAATATCGATTTGTTCTAGCTATGATATATTATAGGCACCCCAAAGATTAGTTTCAAAGTGGGAAAGGACTAAGTTGGCACCTATCATTGTGTATCAATATATGTGTATCATGTATCAAGCTATATATATTACATGCATGTATTTGTGTAGAGAATATATTTAAACTATATGTTTCTACATCAAACCAATATGATAAACAACATGTATAGAGTAACAAGACAACCAATCAAGCCATGACCAAGTCCTAATTTTGTAAATAATTGAATATTTTTATATTATGTGATTATTTGAATGCGTATTAGATAGTGGGGTCAAGTATAAAATTTCCATAAGTGCATGATGCTCATGGGATTTTTATAGGTTTTCCCTCAAGTGTGGCTAAATGGTAAATGTCGAGCCTATTATTTTAGTAGCAACACATAAGCCGAGCTAGTTAGGTTTAAAATTTACTTTGAGTGAAGTCTTGGAATTTGTATGTTTCTAATTCTCCTTGAGGACCAAACCACCAATGTGGAATTATTTAGTTCACACCAAATTGTTTTAGGCATGTTTTATCAAGTATTTTGAGTTTGTGTAACCATTTTTCATGATAATCATTTTTTTAACAATATATTTTAGTGATACCCTTAGATAGGGAATTTAGAGTTCAAGTGGGATAATAGATTCCAACTCATAAACTAATAAAAAATGGGTAACATTTTTAGGTGTGTGAATAGTGGTGCAATAAGCTGAGAGGGCATATATAATTTGATTAAACTATTTATTTCCATGTTTAGCAATAGATTTATGAAGGATTTTAATGAGGTTATTATTAGTAGCCTCTACCAATCCATTTCCTTATGGGTAGTAGGAAGTAAAAAAATTGTGTTTGATCTTGAAATTGGCAAAAAAATTTAACTATCTAATTCTTAAAGGAAGGTATGTTTTCAATAAAAATTTTGAATGTACCCCAAAGCATGTGATAATGTTTATAAGTAAGAAATTGTGAATTTATTCACCCTTTACTGAATAAAATGGGGCCATCATAACCCATTTAGTAAAATATTATGTAATCGTAATAAAGAATTTATATACTCGTGTAGATTAGGGATTAATTTTATGAACAAGGTCAAAGCCCCGTAATGAAATTGGCCATGACGAAATAATAGGTTATAAATTATGAGATGGGACATAATTTAGATTACTATGTTTTTGGAATTGGTCACACTATTTGGAGTGATCATTCCATTCCTACTCCATTGTGGACTAATAATAACCCTTATAAAGGAGCTTTTGAGATATAACTTTTCTTCTAAAATGACCACCAAATTTGATGTCATGCATTTGGGAAAGGGAAAGTTGTGCATCATCAACCCCTAAACAATATAGTAATTATCCATCAAATTTTTGATTAAATAAGTAAAAACAAGAGTATAGAGAATGGATTCATATCATAAATTGTGTCCCTCTTGGCATGACAAAGTTTCAGAGTAGTACTTTTTGATATATAAAAATATAAATGTTGGTATACCATTTAGGATTGTTGACATTACATGTAACAATGAGAACATGTAAATTATTAACAATATTAGGGAAATAAAGGTATTGTATAATTTTTGAATCATGAATGTGGTAAAATCATCTATTATATCGAGACGTATAAGTTAAAAGTTGTACTAGTCATGACAACCATATAATGATTTCCCTTATGAGGAATATTAGAAATGGTGTAGGAGTTAAAGGTAGATAGAAAATGTTGGACTAAATTATTTTATGGAATTAACCTATCCTTATTCTGGTAAACATCTTATACTTGATGGAAAATTAACTCGGGAATCATCAAATATGCATATGTAGTGAACTTAGTGTATCAGTGTGGTGTGACGCCTAGTATTAAGGCATCACACTCGGTAAAGATGTTTGTAAGTGAAAATCCAATTCAATAAGAAAAGGGTATAGTCACACCATGGAGTGTAATAAATACAATTCTAACTCTAGCCTCGGTAGTACATTTGGATCCATCAAATTACATAGTTAAAATCTCTATGTAAATGTTATATGTAATTAACTCATCCCAAAATTTATCATGGATAAGTGAAGGGTCAAATATCGAGTGCTTCTACAAGTTGCTCAATAATTAATTATCCTTTAATTATCTTTTGAGTGATAAAATTGAGGTTAAATTTAGTTAAAAGAATTAATTATTGAGCTCTTTGACCGTAAAGGTGGGTGGGAGAGTAAATATTGTAACGTGTTTACTTTAGTGATAAAATGGACTTTGTATTTAGCATATAATGTCACAATTTATTTGTAATGAAAACCAAGGATAAATATAGTTTTTAATAGCACTTGTAGTTATATTCATAGGGTGTTAGAGTGAAACTATTATAATAAAACACATGTTCTCGACTATTATCATCATATTGTGCTAGAAAATCCCCAAGTGTATGGTCTTTAGCACATCTATATAGGGCAAGAGGTATATTGGGTATGGGTAGGACAAATTCATGGGGATTAAGAAATTATTGTTTAATATTATCAAATGATTTTTAAAAGTCAATTCCCATTCAAAAGAAGTACATTAATTGAGTTACCATGTAAAGGGTTGTGTTTTTATCTCACAACTAAGGAAAAAAACTTCAAATAGCTCCACCTTATCATACAGGGGACCATAATTGTTTCAAATTTAATAGGGTGGCATGTCAAAAATAATCTAAATATTTTTGGGGTCAACATCTATTACATATTTATAAATAATCAAATCAAGAAAATTTCCAAACAGCTTACCCTAAAGACACACTTTTTAGGGTTTAATTTTACATTATAGTGTTATAATCGCTCAAATATCCATCATAGATCATATGCATGGGTTTTTATGCTTTGGTGGATTTTTCTAATAAATTATCAACATAGTATTCAATTATTTAATGGATATAATTATGAAATATATGTTTCATAATTAATACTTTAGAAACAAGGATTTTTTTTTTTTGCATGATTAATGTTCTCTTCTAAATACATAATTTAGAACACATCTCATAACAATCATTCTTATAATAGATAACCATATGCAACTGTAATGACTCGGTGTACCACCGATCTATTCATTCCATGACTCGGTGAACTACCGATCTATTCATGTGTAACATTGAGCTTGGAGTTTTCTACTGAATACTTCATATTCATGGTTCTCTTACCCTTCTAGGTTCTGAGTGATCTACCCAAGGAACCTATCTAATAATTGTTACCAATATTCATCGGCATCACGATCCTTAGACTAGGTGACATAGGACAACGCAATCAATAACTTGCGATACTTTGGCCAAAGATTTATAACATACTATTTTCATATTACTTATTCCTTGATGGCATACTCATCAATCTGAATACATCCTTCACCCCACTCTATTGTTATATAGAATGTCTTATACTGACTTCTGTCAGTCCCCTTGTCCCAAGGTTTCACTCTAGTTCGGATTAACATCATAGTCCATGATATGAAGAGGCTCTTAAAGACTAAGGGTAAATTGGCATACTGGGTCAACCAAAGTTAACCCCATGTGTGCCAAGGTACCCTGAGTCTCAAAGGGCTTCCTCATAACCTGATTATGGTCCTAACCAGTCCCGAGAGAAATCTTGATCAAGTTCCAGGTGTGTAAATCTTAACGATCAATGCAGAAGGGTGTTGCCACATGTCATCTACATTGTTGTATCCTCGAGAAGATCCTAATCTTCTCAAAGGTACAACCTTGCAGTTGACGTGTGTCAACATCCTATGGAACAACCTCAAAAATATGTACATACCTCCAAGAATTTACTTACGTTAAGTTATATTTGGGTTACAGAACTACATATTTTGGCAGCCTTCCCTAACCCCGAGTCCAACACTCTTTAAGTTACCTTTTTGTAATTAGGGTTCAACTTTACAAAAGGGTCTTAATTAACTTAAGGTTGCTTCCTGGTTGTCGGTTGGGACCTAACAACCTTTTATCCAAAAAAAAGGACAACAACAATTTAAGTTTCATTATTTTTAAATATAACTTATCCAACGAAGGAAATGTATCAACCTAATAGGCTGAGACATATCAGACTTAATACTTGTTAAGTCTTAGTGATTTATAACCATATATTCCTTTTATAATTAGTGCATTACAAGAGAGGAAAGTCCTCTTCTTCTTATAGTTACATTTTAGGGCATAACCCACTCTCAATGTTCCTTATAAATGCAGTGATCTTATTTACAATTTTTAATCACAATCATAAGTTATAAAGAATCACTAATCAAGAATGTAGTATTCAGCCACATAATTAGCTATGGCTTACTTAAGAAATTCATCTATATTCCATTGTATAAAAACAATAAGAATGCACACTCATTCATATAGATAATAAGAAGATCATCCCAACAAGATAAGTTACACATTCCACATAGGTAATTTCTCACTATTTCATTCATTTCCAAACCCATACAATTACAACTTATGCACTTTGGGCATACTTTAAGACAATAGCCTTCAAACAAAAGAGGTAACTTTTCTTTTCACAATACAGTTTAGAAATCAAATCAAAATTCTTCATAAGAACCAATTTAGAACAATCAATGCATCATATCAGATTTTGTCTTCCTTTACCACTTACGAAGACCATCTACAAAAATTGCTAGCACGGGTCAGTTCAATGAACTGAGCATGATAAGCACTAATCCTTAAAACAATTGCATTCCACTAATTGTTTCAATTAAACAACCCTATTATAATGACATCAATTACTTCATACTTTCTAACTTAAAGTGAAGTCAATATAAAGAGTCCTAGTACATTGTTAAAACAAAATGGATAGAAAGAATATTCTATTTTACTTGTCCTAAATTTAAAGTATAATTGATTCCAACAATTACCTTCACAATCCAAAATCATAATACACTCTGAGTTTTCTTCCTACCAATTATAATACAACTTCATATCATAACTTAAGTTACAGACGTAATTTCAACTTAATCTATTTTGGATGATTCATCTCATTTCTTGCAAGAAAGTAAGAAGGAACATCTTGTTTATTATGCACCTAATCATCCAAAAAAGCTGAAACAATGTATATCATGATTTGATCACCTTTATTTAACACTAAACCACTTGAAGTATTCATCCCAACAGGTTCATACAAAAGTAATTTAAACAAAGGAATGGATTACTACCACCTGCAAGTTCTCCTACCAATCTGTCCTTCATCTTATTATACTTGATTTTCAATCAATGACAAGTATGCAAGGCAATAAATACTGAATTACTTTGCAAATAAAATAACAAACAGTAAGTTTAAAACAAGATCTTAACACTTGTTGTAAAATGAAAGGAGTCTTCCAGATTAGGATCCCTAATCCTAATGTTTCTTTCATCTTAATATAATAATCTGCCATCCCATAACTTTACTGATTGAGTTCCTTAAATAATTCTAAGAAAGAGTATATTAACATTCAAGAAGAGATCAATATAACTTTCTTTCTTTTAAAGCCCCTTCCCAACCTTCCTTTTCAACTCAGAGATAAAAAAAGATGACCAAAACACTGTTGTAACCAAGTTTTAGAACTAAATCCAATTTCCAAGAAATAATAACCATTTAATAAATCTAATCAAGGAAGAAGAATCTGTTTCTAGCACTTAAGTACATTCAACAGTTTGGTTCAGGTAGAGCCACCATATAGAATTACCCTTAGATCCCTACAGGATCTACCACTATACATCCAATGAAACCAATATCAACATTTAACATAAAACATTACAACCTATCGAACTCAATATAAACCCGATCCAAAGGAAACAGCTACTTTCCTTCATATGCTCGAACCATTCGAGATTAAAATCAAGTTAGGTTAACTTAACATTTTCCCTTGATTACATAGTAATCCAATACTAATCTAGCTGGACCAATTCATCATCCGGTGCCATTTCATTATAATACACTAAACAAGATTGAATATTCAGTATTTATAAACGTATTCAAATCCTATTTTCAAAAACACCCAAGGTCAAAATGTTCAAACCATTATAATAAATATATAATAATAGTCAAATTAAAAATAGGTCTTCCATATGCTTCAACCCATTTCAACTCTAATGTCAATTTCTAAGTATGTTTAAAAACCTAGAATTGATAAACACAATTTCTTATTACAACTTTTCCAAGATCAACCAAGAATTCACAAGAAGAACATGAAATCCATTCAACGACTAATCTTTCAGTATAAACATATTGCTAACATTCATGGTTACCTTAAAAATAAACAACTAAACCATAAACTGTATTACTCGTAGTACCTGCGAATTTAAAAAGCAATCAAACCCCTTCACAAGAGGAGATACGGATTTAAATCATTCAATAATTCCAAAACACACAACTTGTAATAGTCAAGTTTTACAGAGTATACCAACAACCCATCCACGAAATCATTTACCAATTTCCTTGAACATGAACTTGTTACAGTCAGAGTTTCTCATGGCGAAGCAAACAATCTATTACTCCATTCATAGCCAAGCAAAAAAGAGATTACCATAGTATTAAAAACACGTAGTCTTTTAAAATGTTTCCTTCCATGGAACAAGTTTTTAATCTAATAAATCAGTCAGATAAGAGCTTACAACAGTCGCTAGTTGTTTTTACCCAAATGGGTATGAAAACACAACTGTTCACAAAAACCCAGATCGATGAATACAACCAGATCGTTAACAACAATAAGGATCTTAAGAAATCAAACACATTCACCAATTTCATCACCAAGAAAACCCTACAGAGTCTGGTACTAGTTTCACTTAGTTACAAATACACAACGAAGAAAGGTAATGCAATAGTTCCAACCGGATAAAGAACTCCAAGTTTAATCCACAACAAAGGAACAAAAGAACAATGAAAACAAGTTTCATTCAGAACCCAAAATTTCCACGTTCAACCCAGAACCCAAGTTTACACAAAACCCACAAATCATTGTTACCAGTCAAGAAAAAAATGCACATATATCATCATAACAGAGTTCTTTTAATGAAAACATTTAAAGGAAAGCAAGATTTTAATAGTTAGGGCCTATCATGCCTGATAGTGTCGCTTAAAAGTCGAAGAAGACCTCTGGATGAGCTCACCCTTTCTCTTCTTTTCCACGAAAGATTAAACAACAAAATATTTCTTCCTCCATGCCTTATATATTCCCCATGACACAGAAGTAGGTTTGAAACTTTCAAAATTGCCATGCAACGAAGAGTAAACTGCTGGTTCGAAAAACCAGTGCTCATGCAGAGAAAAAATGGAAAGCATAAAAAAGAAACAACCAAACAAAATTCCCTTTGCATGTCTCTCAAAGTGGTCCGGCTCGAGGACCCATGCAATTTAATTGCATTAAATTCATTTCTCCCACCTATTTTCCATTGCCACCACCCGCCAAAGTTGGCAAGCTCCATGTTAATATAAACAAGAGTTTCCATTTTTAGAGATGCTGCCACGTAAGCCCCCACTTACCAAATTAACCTCCACTAACCTTGGCAGTACTCCCTATCCTCTCAACCTTATCCCTACCTTAAATTCCATAGAAACCACCACCCAAAACTTGTGACCCCTTAGGTTCCTTTTCATAGCACTAGTTTAGGATAGGTTAGTGACTTAGGTTAGATCATAGGTAAATTTAATTTTAACACCTTAGGATATAACATTAGTCACTCACCTTAGTATTAGGTTTAGATAACCCTTAGGTAATATCAAGTACATAGTTTAGGACTAGGTTAGATTAACTAACCTTTGCAACAATAGGTTATAGTTTAGATTTAAAAACTAATAACCTTTCAGATTCTAGCTTAGGTCCACTTAGATAGGCTAAAATCATCATTCAGAATTCAAACAGAATACAACGTTCCCAGATCAGATTCTAGATTTGCATCAAATAAAATAGCTTTAGATGGGAAACTCACATATCTTACCTAGCTTAAGGTCCAGGTTCTTTCCGATGCCAAAATGACTAAAACCAAATTCCGATTGCAATGACCTACCAGGATTAATTTCTAATCCAACAAAACTTTCCACTACGGAAATATTTTCATATGAAGGAGGTTTAAAAGAACTTATATATTCTAAGTTCAGTCAGACTTAATAATTCATGAAATGTCAATACATAATTGTTCATCCCGAATATAATTAAAACATTCCTTGGATCAATGCAATTGATCCAAGGATGAGTCATAGAGATAGATAAGTCTACAATCTCCCAGAAATCAGATTGCACTCATATGCGAGGAATGAAAGAAAATGAATCCAAGCATATTCCAGTTCAATCAAAGATCTTAAGAGCAGAAAAGACATAACCAAATCAAGCATGACTTCCCAAACCAAAAGAACATATCCTCATATGGGAAAATCACATATCAACACTTGAATGCAAAGGAGAAAGTAACAACAGTTCAGGGTGTTACATGCTTCCCTCCTAAAAGAATCATCATCCCGATGATTACAACTTTTATTTACCTTATGGTCAGTCAATTCTTTCACTTACTTATCAAATCAACTATTTCAAACTTTATATAGTTCCAAAAATTAGTATTATGTTACTATTTATTCAACCTGAATAAATGTTTCCCAAAACTGGCTTACTTAATGTCATGTAAAAGATAAAATCACAATTTTTATCAGTCAACAGATTCAGTTCTATTCAAAAAGAAAGGGAAAAGTAGTTCTCATATCTTCCATATTTTCCCAAGTTGCACTTTCTTCATTAAACTGGTCCCACTGGACCTTACATTGTCATATTTCATGATTTCTCAAATGCAATCGGTGAGTTTCCAACACTCGAGTGGGTTTAACCATGATTATTCCTGGTCTTGGACCTACAAGGAATTCCAATTTAACACATGTGACAAATCTAAAACGTATTTCTTAAGCAAAGAAATATGGAAAACATCATGCATTCATGACAAAGCAGGTGGTAATGCTAATCGATAAGCTACGGGATTGATTACTTCAACAATTTCAAAAGGTCCCACAAAATGAGGTGATAACTTGGCAGCCTTGCCAAAAGTTATAGAACTCTTTCTTGGTTTAACACGAAGAAAAACCTTTTCACCAAGTTCAAATTTCCGGTCAACCCACTTTAAATCAACATAACTCTTCTACCTATCTACTGCTTCTTTCAAGCATTCACGAATCATTTTAACTTGTTGTTCCATTTCCATAAGGATTTCAGGCCCAATTACCTCTCTATCCTCAATGTTGTCCCAACTAACAGGGGTTCTACATTTTCTTCCATAAAGTGCCTCGAAAGGTGCCATCTTAAGAGAAGCGTGATATGTATTGTTGTATGCAAATTCAACTAATGGGAGATACTCTTCCCATTTATACTATTGATCCATGCAATACATCCGTAACATATCTTCTAACACTTGATTTACTCTTTCAGTCTATCCATCCATTTCTGCGATGATACGCAGAACTGAAGTTTAGTTTAGTTCCAAGAGCTGCATTAAGCGTTTGCCAAAATCTTGACGTCATTCTAGGATCCCTATCTGATATAATCAATTCAGGTACTCCATGTAATCTGAAAATTTCATGTACAAATATTTTAGCTAAAATAGGAGAATCATCCTTTAGATTTCCAGCAATAAAATGAGCTACTTTTGTTAGTTTATCAACAACTACTAAAATAACATCATGTTTATTTCTTGACATAGGCAGCCCTTGTACAAAATCCATACTTATTACTTGCCATTTGTACTATGGGTATGCTATGGGGATATAATAAACCAGCCGGGTGCATATGTTCCACTTTCACCCACTGACATTCAAGACAATGAGTCACAAAATTAACAACATCCTTTTTCATTCCTTTCCAGAAATATTGTTGTTTTATATCAGCAAGCATTTTAGTAATACCGGGTGTCCAGAAAAGGGTGAATTATGAAATTCAGCTAACAATTTCTTTCTCAAATCATTAAGCAAAGGTATGTATACTCTATTTCCATAACGTAAGATTCCTTCATTGTCAAAATGAAAACCTTTATACCTTTCATCTTTTGGATCTGCAGCAAGCATTGTTTTCACTTGCTGAAAGTATAAATCAGATTCCAATGCACTTTTTACTTCATCTTTAAACTGAGTTCTTAATGTTATAAGAGCATAAATGTGCTTCCTATGACTTAGAGCATCTACTACTCTATTCTCTTTTCCTTTGATGTAACTTATATCAAAATCATATTGAGACAAAAACTCTAACCACCTTCACTATCTTGCATTCAGATTAGGCTGAGTGAAAATGTATTTCAGCCCAAGATGATCAGTTTTCAACTCAAAAGGTTTACCAAGTAAATAATGCCTCCAAACTTGAAGTGCATGTACTATGGCAGCAAGCTCTAAATCATGTGGAGCATAATTCAACTCATGTAACTTAAGTTTTCTACTTTCATACGCTATGACATGATCATTTTGTAACAAAATACCTCCAAGGCCTTCCCTGATGCATCCGTTACAATAGTAAAGTCTCCATTAGGATCAGGTACAACCAAAATAGGTGTTGAAGTCAACTGACTTTTCAGATTTATAAAAGTAGATTCACATTTATCATTCCAAACAAATTTCTTATCCTTTTTCTGTAATGAAGTTATCGGTGTAGCCACTTTAGAAAAATCTTTAACAAATTTTCTATAATAACCAACAAGGCCCATGAAGCTTCTTACTTCATGTACATTCTTTGGTGCAGGCCACTCGGTTATAGCCACTATTTTAGAAGGATCTACAACAATTCCTTCTTTACTTATAACATGACCCAAATAATGAACTTCGGTATCAAAGAAAGAACATTTGGATAACTTACCATATAACCTTCTCTTTCTCAGAATTTCCAAGACTACTTTCAAATGCTCATTATGCTCCTCGACACTTTTAGAATATATGAGAATGTCATCCAAGAATACAAGCACAAACTTGTCCAAGTATTCTTGAAAGATATTATTCATTAAGTTCATAAAAGTTGTAGGTGCATTAGTTAATCCAAAGGGTAAAACCGTGAATTCATAATGTCCATACCTTGTCCGGAAAGTTGTTTTATGAATATCTTCATCTTTAATTCTTAATTGATGATATCCGGATCAAAGATCTATCTTGGAATATACCGATGCTCCACGCATCTGATCAAATAAATCATCAATTCTAGGAAGTGGATATCTATTTTTGATTGTTGCTTTGTTTAACATCCGATAATCGATACACAATCTAAGTGTTCCATCTTTCTTTTTCACAAATATCACTGGTGCTCCCCAAGGTGAAACACTTGGTCTAATCAAACCTTTAGACAAAAGTTCTTACAACTGAGCCTTAAGCTCAACTAACTCTATGGTAGTCATTCGATAAGGTGCTTTAGAAATAGGTTCCAGTACTGGTTTGATTTCAATGGTGAAGTCAAATTCCCTTTTGGGTGGTAAACCTGGTAATTCTTCCGAAATACGTCACTAAAATTCTGCAACAACGGGTAACGTTCCATGCAAACATTGTTTTCTTCTGCAGATTCAGATATTTTTACCACATACAAGGTACAACCTTTATTTTTGGCCTTTTTAAGTTGCATAGCCGACAATTTTCTAACTGAAATTTCTCATTTTACACCTTGAATCTCTATTGTTTTCTACAGATCATCCAAACAACTAATATTTTTTCAAAACAATCCACTTTCACTTTATGCTCAGCTAACCAATTAACATCGATGACAATGTCATAAGATCCCAAAGGTGCAACATAGAGATCAACTTCAGTGGAAAAGTTAGGTAAGTCAAGGACTACCCCAAAAAGACACATACTAACTATATGAACAAAATTATTACCATAATGTATAGTCCATGATTTATCCATTTTTCCAGCTTTTCTTTTAAGTTTCGAAGTGAGTTTACTAGAAATAAAACATTCAGTAGCTCCCGTATCAAAAAGAATAGTTACAGGTATGCCAAATAACTTACTAGGAACTTCAATAGGTGTAACTTGCTTTTCAGCTTGCTTGTCTACTACTGCAACATGTATCTTATGCTACTGATTATGATCATCCTTTTTCAAAGGACATTGATTTGTGTAATGATCTTTGCCACAATTATAGTAGCCTCCTACAGGTCCCTTTTTATGCTCAAAATTATTTCCAACCTTAAAATTATCATGTTGACCTCCATAGGACTTCTTCCCATTATTATTATTCTTGGAAAAATTATTCCTTGCATTTCCAGCAGCTTGTTCACTGTATTTTTTCTTATTATTATCAGCTGAAAACTTATTTTTGTTACCAAAATTTTTCCATGGCCCCTTCTTGGGTGCAAGAGAAACTGAAGAAGAGTTTGGAATTTTCTTCCGCACTTCCTCTTTATGAGCAAAAATAGCTTTTAATTTATGTTCCTACCTTATGGATTTTTCAACAACCCCTTCCATAGTGGTTGGGCTGTGAACATCAACCTCTCCTCCAATCATGGGATTCAGTCCCATGATGAATTTTCATATTCTAAACTTCTCATCAGTTTGATACTATGGTACATACTTGAGAAGTTTCGTAAACCGCTCCCAATACTCAGTTACAGTTAGCTTTCCTTGAGCTAAGTTCTGAAATTCTGTCATTTTCTGATCATAATAAAGTTGTGGCAGCCAACGTTGCCTAAAATAACCTTTAAATTGATCCCAAGTGATGTTAGTTTCATCAATATTTAGCTCAGCCTTACGGCTATCCCACCATGAAGATGCTTCATGGGAAAGCTGATATGCTCCCCAAATAGCTTTGGTTTCCTCCGAGAAGTTTCTTATTGCAAAGTACTTCTCCATTTCACTTGAGCCAATTCTCAGCTCCATCTCCTAATGTGGTGCCATCAAATTTAGGTGGACTTATCCTTTTTATATCATTAGTGAGTTCCACTGCCAACCTAGCCTTTTTGTTTTCTAGTTGGGTAGGTACATTTCCATTGTTATTACCAACACCCATATCGGGGTTGTCCTCAGGAGGTGGCTGATTGTTATTACCAACTTCTTCTTCCTCCTCATTTCCCATCACTTGTTGTTCAAGTACAACCAAATGATCTCTTGTGTCCAATAGGGTCAGCAAGGATCTCATCAAGTTTTTGGGTTGTTGCTGCTCCTTCCTCAGGTGGAGCATTATTCACAATGTTTCCCCTTGTTCTAACCATTTTCTGTTACAAGAAAATTTAGGTTTTTATCAGATTATGGACACAATAGGTCCAAGAGCTACAACCTTCAACTCTGATACCAAGATGTAACATTCCCATTTTAATACTTTAGAAACAAGGAATTTTTTTTTGCATGATTAATGTTCTCTGTTCTAAATACATAATTTAGAACACACATCTCATAACAATCATTCTTATAACAGATAACCATATGCAATCTAAATGACTCGGTGTACCACCGATCTATTCATTCCATGACTCGGTGAACTACCGATCTATTCATGTGTAACATTGAGCTTGGAGTTTTCTACTAAATACTTCATATTCATGGTTCTCTTACCCTATTCTAGGTTCTGAGTGATCTACCCAAGGAACCTATCTGAATAATTGTTACCAATATTCATCGGCATCACGATCCTTAGACTAGGTGACATAGGACAACGCAATCAACAGCTTGCGATACTTTGGCCAAAGATTTATAACATACTATTCATATTACTTATTCCTTGATGGCATACTCATCAATCCGGAATACATCCTTCACCCCACTCTATTGTTATATAGAACATCTTATACTTGACTTCATCAGTCCCCTTGTCCCAAGGTTTCACTCTAGTTCGATTAACATCATAGTCCATGATATGAAGAGGCTCTTAAAGACTAAGGGTAAATTGGCATACTGGGTCAACCAAAGTTAACCCCATGTGCCAAGGTACCCTGAGTCTCAAAGGGCTTCCTCATAACCTGATTATGGTCCTAACTAGTCCCGAGAGAAATCTTGATCAAGTTCCAGGTGTGTAAATCTTAACGATCAATGCAGAAGGGTGTTGCCACATGTCATTTGTTGTATCCTCGAGAAGATCCTAATCTTCTCAAAGGTACAACCTTGCAGTTGACATGTGTCAACATCCTACGGAACAACCTCAAAATATGTACATACCTCCAAGAATTTACTTACGTTAAGTTATATTTGGGTTACAGAACTACATATTTTGGCAGCCTTCCCTAACCCCGAGTCCAACACTCTTTAAGTTACCTTTTTGTAATTAGGGTTCAGCTTTACAAAAGGGTCTTAATTAACTTAAGGTTGCTTCCTGGTTGTCGGTTGGGACCTAACAACCTTTTATCCAAAAAAATAGGACAACAACAATTTAAGTTTCGTTATTTAAAAATAACTTATCCAACAAGGAAATGTATCAACCTAATAGGCTGAGACATATCAGACTTAATACTTGTTAAGTCTTAGTGATTTATAACCATATATTCCTTTTATAATTAGTGCATTACAAGAGAGGAAAGTCCTCTTCTTCTTATAGTTACATTTTAGGGCATAACCCACTCTCAATGTTCCTTTAAATGCAGTGATCTTATTTACAATTTTTAATCACAATCATAAGTTATAAAGAATCACTAATCAAGAATGTAGTATTCAGCCACATAATTAGCTATGGCTTACTTAAGAAATTCATCTATATTCCATTGTATAAAACAATAAGAATGCACACTCATTCATATAGATAATAAGAAGATCATCCCAACAAGATAAGTTACACATTCTACATAGGTAATTTCTCACTATTTCATT
Organism: Taxus wallichiana var. yunnanensis; assembly: GCA_018340775.1. Classification (NCBI taxonomy): domain Eukaryota; kingdom Viridiplantae; phylum Streptophyta; class Pinopsida; order Cupressales; family Taxaceae; genus Taxus; species Taxus wallichiana. Next base: position 279,589,335 of record CM031244.1, read on the forward strand.
CATTTCCAAACCCATACAATTACAACTTATGCACTTCGGGCATACTTTAAGACAATAGCCTTCAAACAAAAGAGGTAACTTTTCTTTTCACAATACAGTTTAGAAATCAAATCAGAATTCTTCATAAGAACCAATTTAGAATCAATGCATCATATCAGATTTTGTCTTCCTTTACCACTTACGAAGACCATCTGCAAAAATTGCTAGCATGGGTCAGTTCAATGAACTGAGCATGATAAGCACTAATCCTTAAAACAATTGCATTCCACTAATTGTTTCAATTAAACAACCCTGTTATAATGACATCAATTACTTCATACTTTCTAACTTAAAGTGAAGTCAATATAAAGAGTCCTAGTACACTGTTAAAACAAAATGGATAAAAAGAATATTCTATTTTACTTGTCCTAAATTTAAAGTATAATTGATTCCAACAATTACCTTCACAATCCAAAATCATAATACACTCTGAGTTTTCTTCCTACCAATTATAATACAACTTCATATCATAACTTAAGTTACAGATGTAATTTCAACTTAATCTATTTCGGATGATTCATCTCATTTCTTGCAAGAAAGTAAGAAGGAACATCTTGTTTATTATGCACCTAATCATCCAAAAAAGCTGAAACAATGTATATCATGATTTGATCACCTTTATTTAACACTAAACCACTTGAAGTATTCATCCCAACAGGTTCATACAAAAGTAATTTAAATAGAAGGAATGGATTACTGCCACTTGCAAGTTCACCTACCAATCTGTCCTTCATCTTATTATACTTGATTTTCAATCCATGACAAGTATGCAAGGCAATAAATACTGAATTACTTTGCAAATAAAATAACAAACAGTAAGTTTAAAACAAGATCTTAACACTTTGTAAAATGAAAGGAGTCTTCCAGATTAGGATCCCTAATCCTAATGTTTCTTTCATCTTAATGTAATAATCTGCCATCCCATAACTTTACTGATTGAGTTCCTTAAATAATTCTAAGAAAGAGTATATTAACATTCAAGAAGAGATCAATATAAATTTCTTTCTTTTAAATCCCCTTCCCAACCTTCCTTTTCAACTCAAAGATAAAACAGAGATGACCAAAACACTGTTGTAACCAAGTTTTAGAACTAAATCCAATTTCCAAGAAATAATAACCATTTAATAAATCTAATCAAGGAAGAAGAATTTGTTCTAGCACTTAAGTACATTCAACAATTTGGTTCAGGTAGAGCCACCATATAGAATTACCCTTAGATCCCTACAGGATCTACCACTATACATCCAATGAAACCAATATCAACATTTAACATAAAACATTACAACCTATCAACTCAATATAAACCCGATCCAAAGGAAACAAGCTACTTTCCTTCATATGCTCGAACCATTCGAGATTAAAATCAAGTTAGGTTAACTTAACATTTTCCCTTGATTACATAGTAATCCAATACTAATCTAGCTAGACCGATTCATCATCCGGTGCCATTTCATTATAATACACTAAACAAGATTGAATATTCAGTATTTATAAATGTATTCAAATCCTATTTTCAAAAACACCCAAGGTCGAAATGTTCAAACCATTATAATAAATATATAATAACAGTCAATTAAAAATAGGTCTTCCATATGCTTCAACCCATTTCAACTCTAATGTCAATTTCTAAGTATGTTTAAAAACCCAGAATTGATAAACACAATTTCTTATTACAACTTTTCCAAGATCAACCAAGAATTCACAAGAAGAACACAAAATCCATTCAACATGACTAATCTTTCAGTATAAACCCATATTGCTAACATTCATGGTTACCTTAAAAATAAACAACTAAACCATAAACTATATTACTCGCAGTACCTGTGAATTTAAAAAGCAATCAAACCCCTTCACAAGAGGAGATACGGATTTAAATCATTCAATAATTCCAAAACACACAACTTGTAATAGTCAAGTTTTACAGTATACCAACAACCCATCCACGAAATCATTTACCAATTTCCTTGAACATGAACTTGTTATAGTCAGAGTTTCTCATGGCGAAGCAAACAATCTATTACTCCATTCATAGCCAAAGCAATAAGAGATTACCATAGTATTAAAAACACGTAGTCTTTTAAAACGTTTCCTTCCATGGAACAAGTTTTTAATCTAATAAATCAGTCAGATAAGAGCTTACAATAGTCACTAGTGGTTTACCCAAATGGGTATGAAAACACAACTATTCACAAAAACCCAGATCGATGAATACAACCAGATCATTAACAACAATAAGGATCTTAAGAAATCAACACATTCACCAATTTCATCACCAAGAAAACCCTACGAGTCTGGTACAGTTTACTTAGTTACAAATACACAAAAAGAAAGGTAATGTGACAGTTCCAACTGGATAAAGAACTCCAAGTTTAATCCACAACAAAGGAACAAAAGAACAATGAAAACAAGTTTCCTTCAAACCCAAAATTTCCACGTTCAACCAAAACCCAAGTTTACACAAAACCCAAATCATTTTTACCAAATCAAGCAAAAAATGCACATATATCATCATAATAGAGTTCTTTTAATGAAAACATTTAAAGGAAAGCAATATTTTAATAGTTAGGGCCTATCATGCCTGATAGTGTCACTTAAAAGTCAAAGAAGACCTCTGATGAGCTCACCCTTTCTCTTCTTTTCCATGAAAGATTAAACAACAAAATATTGCTTCCTCCATGCCTTATATATTCCCCATGACATAGAAGTAGGTTTGAAACTTTCAAAATTGCCATGCAATGAAGAGTAAACTGCTGGTTCAAAAAACCAGTGCTCATGCAGAGCGAAAAAATGGAAAGCATAAAAAAAGAAACAACCAAACAAAATTCCCTTTGCATGTCTCTCAAAGTGGTCCGGGCTCGAGGACCCATGCAATTTAATTGCATTAAATTCATTTCTCCCACCTATTTTCCATTGCCACCACTCCAAAGTTGGCAAGCTCCATGTTAATATAAACAAGAGTTTCCATTTTTAGAGATGCTGCCACGTAAGCCCCCACTTACCAAATTAACCTCCGCTAACCTTGGCAGTACTCCCTGTCCTCTCAACCTTATCCCTTCCTTAAATTCCATAGAAACCACCACCCAAAACTTGTGACCCCTTAGGTTCCCTTCATAGCACTAGTTTAGGATAGGTTAGTGACTTAGGTTAGATCATAGGTAAATTTAATTTTAACACCTTAGGATATAACATTAGTCACTCACCTTAGTATTAGGTTTAGATAACCCTTAGGTAATATCAAGTACATAGTTTAGGACTAGGTTAGATTAACTAACCTTTGCAACAATAATAGGTTATAGTTTAGATTTAAAAACTAATAATAACCTTTCGATTCTAGCTTAGGTCCACTTAGATAGGCTAAAATCATCATTCAGAATTCAAACAGAATACAATGTTCCCAGATCAGATTCTGGATTTGCATCAAATAAAATAGCTTTAGATGGGAAACTCACATATCTTACCTAGCTTAAGGTCCAGGTTCTTTCCGATGCCAAAATGACTGAAACCAAATTCCGATTGCAATGACCTACCAGATTAATTTCCGGAATCCAACAAAACTTTCCACTACGGAAATATTTTCATATGAAGGAGGTTTAAAAGAACTTATATATTCTAAGTTCAGTCAGACTTAATAATTCATGAAATGTCAATACATAATTGTTCATCCCGAATATAATTAAAACATTCCTTGGATCAATGCAATTGATCCAAGGATGAGTCATAGAGATAGATAAGTCTACAATCTCCCAGAAATCAGATTGCACTCATATGCGAGGAATGAAAGAAAATGAATCCAAGCATATTTCTAGTTCAATCAAAGATCTTAAGAGCAGTAGAAAAGACATAACCAAATCAAGCATGACTTCCTAAACCAAAAGAACATATCCTCATATGGGAAAATCACATATCAACAAAATCCTGTATCATCATTTATCTTTCTTTTCCCTTTTTCTTGTTTAGCTTCTCTATCTCTTTCTTTATATTTTCAACCTTAGTTTCTAGTTTTTCTATTCTAAGGAGAATATTGTCCCTCTTCTACTGGGAAGCTTCATTCTTCCCTGCATTACTAATATGCAAGATATTTTGAGCCATTTACATATCCTTGTTGCTTCGGAGGACATGACTAGAGGTAGGTGGGGTCTCTCTATGGGGTGTAGGGTTCTTATCCTTAACATTCCTGATAATGGGAGAGTTGGTCAGGTTGGGGGTGGGTGTGTTGTGTGAGGGAGTGGGTTGGACGTTGGGGAAAATAGGAATGGTGGGGAAATTGATGAGTTGGTGCTTAAGAAGCGAAAGATGAGCCCCCGGTGTAGGGGGATGGCCTTAGAATGTTTTTGAAAATTAAGAATGGATCATTCAATAGAATTCAACAGGTATTGCAGGAAACAAACAAGAAGATTTATCCTGAAGTGATTAAGGAAAACCAGGTGTTTGGTGGGAATAGTAATGTAACGGCCTTCAAGGGATATAAACAACACCATCATTTTAGTGATTTCATTGAAAGGTTCCGGAATGGAGCTTACCTAAATTCCGGTCGTAACAAAGATGATCTCCTCCCCGTGTCAAAAAAATTCTTAGCTTCAACATTTTTGTCAATCCTTTTGCTGAAGAACTGGATGCCATCCAAGGCTAGCCCTGTGACCTCTGCAATTAGCTCCTCATTCATCAACACCCTTTTCCCTCCATATTCAACCTTCCTATCCTTCCAATCATGTGGAAAAACATACTGAAATGTGTTGATCATGGCCTTGGATTTTCTCAATAAAGTTGGAGACACCCCCAATTTGAAGCAAATTCCATAGCTCCACGTTATCCTTCCATGCAAGATCGCAGCTGGGTTCTAATTGGCATGGAGCTCCTCCCATATTTTTTCCTCTACTATTTCTGCTAATGCTCTACTACAAACCACCCATGAAAAGGTAGTTTTTGTCTTGCTTATACCAATTTTTGAGAATCCAGCTGGAAATCTGATAAGCATGTGAGATTTTATGTTGGTAATTGGAGTAACCCCTCTCGCATGTGCCATATTTCATATCCATCCACTCCCACACATTCTCATGAGAGATTCTATCTAAGATTTGAATGCTCATAATTATCCTTGGTAATACCATTCTATACTTCCATGGGGGTGTTTTTTCATTATCCCAAGTGGTGAAATTATTATTAGTTCCATAGTTGGCTAAGGTATCATGTTAGTTGGTATATGCTCAAGATTATGATTTAGATATATGCATTATTATCATGCTCAAGATATTATTTTCATGAACTGGAAACTTAGCTTAGATGGAAAGTATATATTGCATATGGATGTATGGACTCATATTTTGTATATAGATAGATTTGATTTCTTTTTCATGTCGCTTTAATCATGTGTGATGATTTTTTTGAGTATGAAGATGGATTACATATGCATGAGATTGTACAAAAACAACATACCAAAAGAGGATGAAAAGGTGAGGAGCTAACTCACAGAGATCTCATTGACCAATATGGGTCACCTAAACTTGAAAATTAGGCCTTAGAAAATTTATTAAGTGATCATGTTATATTTTTTTGTCATTCCATGTTTCTTAGAGTTTCCCCATTCACATGGTATCCTCGCTTAATTTTTCCTTATTTTATTTAATCTTGTTTGAGTAAATTTGAGGTTGAAACTTTCTCGCTTTAGTAATCTTGATTTTTACATTAAGGATAACTTTTTGGGGGTGTGTGGGACAAATAAAAAAATTCACACACTCCCAAAATTTTCTATACACCTATCCATGGGTAGGTGCACTTTTTTAGATCTTTTGGCCATTTGGGGCTCAAAAAGACCCTCATAATTTCCTTGGGAATGTGTCAACCATTTTAAAAATTATTTTTGTGTAAGGTTAGAGGTTACTTGTATTCATGTAAGAATGAATGGAAACCTTATTGATGTAAGTCTTATTTAATTCCTATAGTTTTGCAAACTTGAATTTTTCTATTTTATTATTTATTGAATTGATTTTTGTGTCAAAATCATGTAAGTAAATTTATGATTAGTAGTTAGGTTGTAGGGTGTGTTGCTATTAGTATATGTGGACTTGTAAGAGCATTGATTTCATATTTTGTGAGTGTGTTATTTTGGGGTTTGAAGCATGCCACATGGCATCATCCTATTTCATTCTCAAACTTGATGTTTTTATTTAAAAATTCTTTGTATAAGGTTAGGGGATCATGAATTTTGGAGCTTGAGAGTTAATTTTATAAGATGGAGGAGTTTTTATAGGGATTACTAGGGTTTTATATTGAAAGAATTTTGGGAGAAAACATGAAATGTTTTTATTCCTCTCACTTTATTTCTAATCATGAAATTGTAGATAAAAATCATGCACTTGGGTACATTTCTAGGTCCTAAAGAATGATAGATTTTACATGATTCTTAAGCAATAAAACTAGTGTTTGACAACTATATTTAGCCTATTTTCTTTGTCTTTTGTTTTATATTTTGTCTTACACACCCTATAACATATTTAGAACTTTACTTATTTATATTTCAAGGTTTTAGACAATAGTGCCTCAAATCATGAAAGCAGCCTGTGCACTCCTATCCCTCGTAGGTTCCCCTGAACCTTTCTTCCATTACTCACTATGTTTGGGTCTCTTTTATATTTTGTGCATATTTTTCATGTATGGGTCAGCCTTCCAATTGTCAATTATGAAATTCAAACAAATGAATCATATAAATACATAGTTATGTTTTCAAAATAAGGGGCCAAAACTAAACATTACTATCATCACCTAAGCTTGCATTCCAAAGGCAATAAAGCACTCAAAAGGCATCCATATAACATCCATTCAAGGGAAAAGGGTTGCATACTTCTGCATACACTACATAGGAAGGGGAAGTTTATTCTATTCCATCCACACATACTATACATTGCTACATTCTAGCTACACAGCCCGCTATCAAGTGAAACTTACATAAGAGCATCCTAGGGAATAATTCTTATGAAAAAACACAAGAAATACATGGATTATGAGATGTATTATAACACTTGGTCATAAGTTAACTCTCGGGGTGACTACCAAGGCCAATCGACTCCCCATTCTGCATTTTTCTTTTTTAGGTTTAATGTGATTTTGGATATCTCGTAGGTGAACTTATCTTTTGAAGGTCATAGGTACCTTTGGAGATCAAGGAGAGAGAATGAGGTGATCAATAGGAATCAACGATGAAGATCTTGTGACACAAAAGAAAGTAGATCTTGAGCCTCTATCTTACACTTGGCACCCTTATCAAGATATTTTCCTAAATTACATAATTTATAGTGAGTAGTTACGACATTGTTTAGTCTTTTTAGTACTTTCACCTACCCATATCACTTTATGTGCACTCAAAAATCAGCCAAGTCTTATTATCTCTCATTCTTTTTTAGGGTTTCATACTTTATATGCTAGTTTTCTTATGTCATTACTTTATTTTAGCATTTTTACATTATAATAAGTTACTTTTTAATACAAATTTAATTCCAATTAAATTAAATCATTTGTGAACCCATTTCTAACCCAACCTTGATTGTAGGCATTTTTTCATCTTTCTACCATGGCTAAAACCTATGAACCGATGAAGACCTTCATGATCTCCAAGATCATATTGGTAACCATCAAAAATAATTATATATTATTTTATTCGTTATTCGTGATGAAGCCACCAACCTAGATGATATCAACCCTCTTGCCTCTAATACTACTTCCATTCATATCACAACAAAACCTCCTAATTTTACCCTTCTCGCTAACTTTATTGTTTCCATTTCCATCCCTAATCCTACAAACCATTTGAATGTACCTCTTATTTCTCACAAACAACAAGTTTTCTCTTCCAAAGCACTCAAGACCTAGCTTCCTTATACCATGACCTATAAGTTTAAATCACTCGATTCCATAATAAGCTACTTCACACTCCTCTCCGTCTCCTAATGCCTCATTACTCTTTTATACCCCTTTCACACACATCATTTATGCTTATCCACTTCCTCTTAACTTCATCACCCCTAAGTTTTCCACCTTCAATGGCCACGGTGACCCTTAAGAGCATCTTTGATATTTTCATGTGGCATGCCTTGACTATGCAGATGATAATACATTGCTAGCTAAGTTATTTCCTAGAAGTCTACAAGATTACACCATGCATTACTTTTATGATCTACCTATTTTTTTAGATAGGTAATAAGATTTAGTTTTTAAGGGAATAAAAAACCCTTTACATAGAACGAGTCCAAAGAAAAAAAGCCAATAAGAGGATAAAACAACACCCACCAAACCATCTTGACAAGTAGTGAAAAAAAAACAAATAGACCATAAAGAGTCTAAGTATTAACCATACAAAGAGATTTTTACAAAAATACTTAGATCAATTATAAACACCAAACCCTAAGGAAGGAGGAAACATAAAAATCTTAGCTAGAGGGTTGTCATCAGTCCATCTTGATCTTTGCATTTTTTCTTCGGGTTCTAGTGCTCGACTCCTTCCTTGTTCCCTTTGCACTTAATGATGACTCGAATGAATTTTACCATTTTTCTTCTCCTCAAGATCCCCGTTGTTTTCCTCATTGGGTACCGATTAATTCCATATGCATATTAAACTCATCCTTTTCTACTTATAATTTGGCAATACGATCTCGTAGGATTGATATCTTCTTCTCTTGCATGATGTAGTCAAAATTTAGGCCACCAATACACTTGTTTTGGATATCAATATGTCTGTGGCAATCTTTAACTTCACGAACCAAATTTTTACTAACCACCAAAATAGTGTCCACTACCACCTCCACTTTGAGAATGTGAGATGCCCAATAAATATTATCTCTGGCTTTTTCCCTATTCCCCATACATTCCTCCTTAGGTAGATCCCCCTTTTTCAAATCACAGAGGATGTCGAAAAAATAGCAAGCCCTCTTTCTGACACCCCCTTTTCCTTTTTTTCATCTGGGATGTATAGGTCTCATTGTTAGAATCATAATTTTTTTCCTAAGGTTTGGGAGGGATAAGGATTCTCCCTTTCTTGAACATCAACAAGATAAGGCCATGGTCAAGGGGGATTTCTAGCTTGTCATTCTAGTAGTTGGTGATAGATGTGGTTAAGGACCGAAGGAGGAAAAAAGGAAATCTCATCTCCTGGTTTCTATGAACATAGTTAAAAATTTATAGGTGGTAAGATAAAAGCTTCCTAAATTTTTCCCTTGAGAGTGAGGTATTTCATCACCATGAGACACACATCCACCCACCTATTGGGAAAGAAATTTCTAGCGATACCATCATTATACCGAATAATGTTTTCCTAGGACCGAAGAAGGTAAAAATATCATGTTTTTTCATAGTTTTATATTTAAATATTTTAAGACCATCGATGGACATACTTGTGGCTTCAGTGATGGTGTTCTCATTGACCTCAATTTAAGTGCCTCTCATCTTAACATGACCATCCTCCCACGCTTTCCTCGAATTCATTGGTGAGTTGTGGATCATCACCCTACAACTTCTCAATATAGATGAACATAACACCCCTGCAAAGAAGGCACCACATGGTACCATCCCTTTTAAGATGCATATAAGCAGTGGGTTTGGTCCTCATCCTATCTCCACCCATGATAATCTTACCACAATAACTAGACGCAGAATGAAACCTAGTAAGAATAAGGAACAAATACAAAGATAAAACACAAGTGTGGATGTTATAAACCCTATCAATATTTCTATTAATTATTGAGAATGGAGGTTAGTTGCTTCACAAGAAACTTTATTTTACATGTTATTGGTTTTGAAAGTAATTGGCATTAGTCAAGGTGTAACCGGTGTCGGTCAGGTAGTAACCGGTGATCGGTTAGGCAAGAATCGCGACGATTACACGTATGACGCAGCTTTTTGTTTTTTGACAAAAATTAGAATAAATATATTATTTTAAAGATGATTTATTGATTGTAAAAGCAAAGTTAAGTTACCCAATATATATATATATATATATATATATATATATATATATATATGCATGTATGCATTGTATGAGGGTAAGTAAGAAGGAGAGAATATATATAGCAATTGTTTTACATGTAAGTTTTCTTGGTGAGAAAGAAAGAGTAGCTGAGTGAGGGAAAAGAATTGAACATCCTATGAGGTGTTGGAAGATAGTAGATATTCATTGTATTTTCTCGAGAAAGCAATGAGAAAATAAGATTGGTCATTTCTTGGTGGATGTAGCCCATACTTGGGTGAACCACGTTAAATCTGGTGTAATCTTTCTCTTGTTTATTTTATCTTTTGGTTATTTCTACATTTATTGCTTGTATGTTTTATCTGATTATAGATATTTGCAACATTGTTATATGGTTTAACCCCAAAAATGGTATCAGAGCGAGGTTTGAGGGTTTTGTTTGCTGAAAAATTTACTCACATGATGGTTTTCTAATTGAGTGAGAGCTATAAAGCAATGACAAAAGAAAACAAATACAAGGTAGAGAAATTTGATGGTCGTAATTATCAATTATGGAAGATACAGATTGAGGATTACTTGTATCAAAGAGATTTATATTTACTGTTGGATGAGAAGTTTAGACCTACAAAGATGACTGATAAAGAATGGAAGATTCTTGATAGAAAGGCTTTGGGATCTATAATATTAAGCTTGGCAGCATCTGTGGCTTCCAATATTATAGAAGTGGATTATATAGTAGAGTTGATGAAATATCTTGCTAATTTATATGAAAAACCTAGTGCTTTAAATAAAGTTTATTTGATGAAGAAACTATTTCGTTCTAAGATGCATGAAGGTGGATCTACATCTAGTCATTTGAATGATTTCTGATCTATTGTAAATAAGTTAAAATTGGTTGCTATACCATTTGATGATGAAGTAAAAGAACTTTTATTCTTATGTTATTTGCTTGATAGTTGAGATAACTTGGTAATGGTTGTTAGTAATACATCATCTGTTACTAATATTTTAAAGTTTGATGATGTGGTTAATATAATCTTGAATGAAGAAATTCACAGGAAGAGTATAGAGGAATCATCATCTGGAAATTATTTGAATGTAGAAAGCATGGGTAGGCAGAAGGAGAGATCCAAGAGTAAGAGTAATGGGAAATCAAAGTCAAGGGATAGCAGATCTAAATCTAGAAGTAAGGGAATTACTTGTTGGAAATGTGGAAAGAAAGAACATGCAAAGAAATATTGTTGGTCAAAGGATAAAGAGAACCAACAACTAGACAAAGGTAAAGAAGAAAATCTTTTTGCATCAGAGGTAATGCAAGATGATCTTATTCTTTATTTAGATAATAGAATTGAATCATGGGTTTTAGATTCAGGAGCTTCTTTCCATGCAACCCCTAATAAGGGTTATTTTAGAAATTATGTCCAAGGAAATTTTGGGCATGTTTATTTGGGTGATGATGAACCTTGCAGTATTACTAGTAAAGGGGAAGTTCATCTAAAATTGTAGAATGGAAATACATGGGTATTGAAAGATGTGAGGCATGTGCCAAGCCTCAGGAGGAATCTTATTTCTACAGGGAAACTAGGTGAATCTGGTTGCATGGTTACTTTTACAAGAGACTCTTGGAAAGTCACCAAGGGTTCTTTTGTTGTGGCAAGAGGTAAGAAGGTAGGAACATTATATTTATCTACTTGTATTACTAATTCATTTTCTGCATTATCTACTTCAGATTCAGATGCATGCATGTGGCATAATCAGTTGGGTCATATGAGTCAAAAAAGAATGTAGATCTTAAAGGCTAAGGGTAAGTTATCAAATTTAAAAGATTTAGATCTTGATTTCTGTGAGCATTGTATATTTGGAAAGCAAAAGAGAGTGATATTTCTCAAAGTTAGGGAAACTAATAAGGAGTAAAAATTGGAGCTTGTACACTCAGATGTGTGGGGACCAACTCAAGTAGCTTCTCATGGAGGATCCCAATATTATGTTACTTTCATTGATGATGCTACAAGAAAGGTATGGGTTTATTGTATTAAATGTAAATTTGATGTTTTTGAGACTTTTAAAAGATGGAAATCTCTTGTTGAGAATGAATCAAATTCTAAGTTAAAGTGCCTTAGATATGAAAATGGTGGTGAATATTGTAACAAGGCTTTCAATGATTATTGTTCAATGAATGGGATACATAGAGAAAGAATGGTTCCAAGAACACCATAGGAGAATGGTGTTGTAGAAAGAATGAATAGGACAATCATAGAATGCACTAGAAGTATGAGAATACATTCGGACTGACCTTAAAGTTTTTGGCGAAGCATTGATACATTAGTCTATTTGATTAACTATGGGCCTTCAAGTTCATTAGATGGAGGAATACTAGAGGAAGATCTAACCAGAAAAGAGGTAAATATTTAATTTCTTAAAGTTTTTGGTTTAGAAGCTTTTGTGCATGTTGATAAGGAAAATAGGAAAAATTTGGATGCAAAATCCAAGAGATGCACTTTCATTGGTTATGGATCTTGTAGTCATTTTTACTCCCATCACAAAAGGAAGGAACCACATGCACACTAGCCTATCACCCAAGAAGATGAGCACTCACCCGAGGCACGCATGGGTACCGAGTCTCTCTTTTATGCGAGTTTAGTGGGAATCATCATTTATGCTTAGTGTAAGTGTTTTTATGAGGGAGGTTGAAACATACAAGGACAATAGTGCTCAGAACGACCTCTAGATCCTTGCAGTCACCTTAGACTGAGTACTTTAATAGAATCCAAAACATGCATTATGATAGAAAGAATTATACAAGCATTCATACATAGCATGAAAGGAAAGAGAACTCATATGAGAGAAATATGCATTAAAACCATTGATATCCATGTCTATTTATAATAGGTAACCTCATTATATTCATTGATTCATTACAGAGTGTCATAGAGAGTAGACCGTAGTCATGCATATCATTGGACGTATGTAACTAAGCTAACAGAAAAAGAAAAATTACAACTCCATGCTTAGTACATTCTTTCCTGAATACAAATATCCACTCGTAGTAATTTTGTAGAGCTCCGCTCACTCTCTAACCCGCTATACCTCATACTTGTATATATTTTACTCTGCAGAACTTGTATTTATAATTCTCCTACATTGCCAACTCACCTTCTAGTGTCCTTAGATCTGGTGCCAAGTGTCAAATGTGGTCCATGTGAGCATGTTTCTATAGGCCTAGGATTTCCACTTTACCTCATGATGTTCTTCTATAAGATTCCATCTCGAGGCATGCTCTTTCCTGGGCCAGCATATCACTAGGCTGGCACCTTATCCACGTGCAACCGATCATGCTTTTCTCATGTTCTTCCTTGGGTGCTCAAATTGACTAAGTCCCGAGCCTCCTTTTGCACGTTGCATGTGCTATGTGCTTCCCTAAACCTTTCTCTCGCGCTTTTTCCTTGCGCGCCTTTTCATAATTGGGACCTTGTGTGCACCTATGCACCTTCATACTTGGCCAATATTCCAAGGGTCCAACATCACCCCACACTATGCCTGTTCTCCATCCTTAGAAACATTTTACTTGACCAAGATGCTTGTTGTCTAGGGAACCAATGAATAGTCTTACACTTTACAAAAAGAATAAGGAATGAAAGAATCGGGAAAGAATGAAGAATGTGGGGGACATCAATTTAACAAGCTAGGAAAATATTTTTGAAGGTATACCTCTAGCTTATTCCATACTTTGACCTTGCCCTGTGCCTTCTGATAGAGATCACCCACCAGGGTACTCACTTCATCAAAACTCAGCCAACTCCCTGGGTGCCCAAAATGTCCACAATCTGCTCCATCTCTTTACCTAGGTCCTCAAGTTTATCCATACTTCTAGTGATCTGGGGGTATAGTTCCTTTAGCTGGGCCTTAATTGAGCTCCTTAAAGTCTCAATTACCTCTGATTTATTTTCTACTTTGGAAAGAACCTTGTCCCTCTCCACCTTGTTCCCCTTGTTCTTTTTTTAGAATTCTTTTAGTTTTGCTTCAAGTGTGGGGACCAAGGAGCTCGCCACCTTATCTCTATCCATGCATGTATCATATGTGGCCTCTGTAGATTGGGCAATGATCTTAACCTCCATGAGTACTTGGCTGTACTCGGAAACGAGTGCTACCACCTTCAACTTGTCCTCCTCTTTCAAGTGCGCGGCCACTTCTTCTATAGATTCTAGGGCCAAGGGTCATCTCTCCATAGTGAGGACGCGTGTTAGATCTTCTATACACTCTAGGAGGGATGAGTACTTTTGTGTGGGTGGCACTAAGTCTGGTGCTTCAGGAGGATGGCACCCTTGATAGACTCCATTTTCTTGTACACTTCCTACACCTTTACCTTCTCTTCCTTCAACTCGCACCTTAACTATGTGTTGATCAGTTCTTCCTGTTTTAAGCTCTTGGCCTTCTCTCGCCGGTTCTTCTTCCTTCTCTCCTAACTTCACCTCCAACACCCTAATCCTATCATTGCATGTGAATAATCTAGCCTCGGTCTTGACCGTGACCTTGTTAAGAGCATTGTAGACTTTCTCATCCGAGAGCTCTTGAGCATTCACTAAGGGATTGAACCCCTTAGATTCTGGCAATGTGATGAGTGCTCCTTGGTAGACTTCAAAGTCTGGCTCATCAACGTGGGACTCGAACACCCAAGAGAGCATCTTCTTGGTTCTAGGGTATGCGTTGTCCTTCTCAAAAGACCCCATGGCTATGAGCCTCTCCATGGGTACGGTGCTGCTCGAATTGCACACATAACACCTTGTGTCATCAACATAGCCCATTACCTATCTCTGTTCTACATCCAGAGTTCTTCTACCCGAGCACGTGCCTTTGGGGAAGCTTACTGTCAGAGTGGGGCCTCCCAGGCTATCATGCTCTTTTTGATGTTCTCCTCCTTCCCCTCCTTCAGCACTATGTCCATGTTGCGTTTGAAATCTTTATCTACTAAGATGTCAAGCATTCTCGTGCTTCTCTCTCTACCACCTCCATGATCTGCTCCTTTGTAAAACTTATAGCTCCCTGCTTCTCCCTGGCATCCTCCTCATTTTCCTTTGTGTCTTCGAGTGTCTTCCTCATCCTGTGTTCCCTTACGCCGTGTGAATATGAACTCCTACTTCTCACATCCACTCTCCTCTTCCGAGTCATAGACGCTAAACACATGTGGCTCTTGGTATTTCTCTACCTCTTCTTCCTTGCCACCATCTTCTTCACTTTCATCCCCTCTTCCACCCATGTATTTCTCCAAGTTGTCGGTTGCCTCCGAGTCAAATTCTTCATCAACCCTCTACTTTTTCCTGAGAGGTGGCTTCTGATCGGGGATTCAGCCTTATCTTCTTCCTTAGGTGATTCTTCCTTGGAGATGGGTTGCCTAGGTGCCTCTACCTCTGGCGTCTTCTCCTTCACCGAGACTTATTTCTCCACATGTAAGTGCTTGGCTTAGCACTCATGGATGACATGCTCACTATCTGAGCAATCTACACAATTAGTGCTTCTTCTTCTCCTCTCCCTCTTTTCTTGGACATTGGATTCTTCTTCTCTAAGGGGTCTTTAGGTATGGTGACTTCATTCTCCAGATACATACCCTTCTCAAACTTTGGCCTTATGCGCAAGTACATGCGCATCATTGATCCTCCAACGAATGGGTAGCATCATCACCTTGTCATTTGAATCTCATGCGATATGTACTTCTCCATGTATGCACACTTACCGCCAGGGTAATTCAACTTCTTTCTCATCTCCCTATGTTCTCGGTCCAGCCTACCTAGTTCCAAATTTTTAGCTTTTTTGAATATTTAAACCTTCTCACTACCGCTTGAAGTACTGAGTAGTGAACGTGAAGGGAAGCTTGCACCAAGGGCTCCATGCTTTGTCTATCAACTTGAATCTACCTAGGCAATAGTGTTGATAGACCATGAATTTAGTTTCTCCCAAATTGGCTGTTGGGAGTTGTTCGGGGATTCTCTAATCTACCCTCAATGTATTCCTCAGGTGCGTGTACCATTTTTCTAGTCGGACCTTGTGGGGTGCTGTCATTGTATCATAGGAATATTTTTCAAACCTCTTCATGGGTGAAGGATCCTTGGCGGGTACTCCCATACAAATTTGTCTGGTGTGTCAGGTACCCCAATCTCCGTGAATACAATGGTGAGTAAGATGTTTCAAGAGGATCCTGTCCCCTTCCTTCGCGTAACTAAAAATTTCCTCTGTAATGTATGTAGATAGGTTGTATATAGTTCCCTCTACAATCTTCCTGCAGACATGTAGCCAAGGTTTGTTGACCTGCATCCACCTCTCCTGGCCATTCAACTTAGTCACCAAATGCATGGCCATTTTCATTATGGGGTCCTTGATGTCTGAAATGTCATAGTACCATGACCCCTTCTTGTAGGCATACTTAGTGATGGTCTCTTGAATAGATTCCTTATCACCAAGGTCATCTTCTAGGCTATCTCCCTCACATATGAGGCCTGTAAATTATGAAATCAGTTGGGGAGTTATACGCATCTATCACCCTACAAAGTGGAAGTAGTCTTTGTGCACGTGTTACATCAACCATTGGTATAGAGCTCTATCTTTCCAAAATAAGGGAACTCATAGAGTTGCAGACATCCCGCCTTCTCCATTTTAACCTTAACATCATCATCGTATATAGAAAAACCCTCAAGTGTTCATTTTTTGGTGGGGCATACTAATTCCAATGCCATTTCTTTTTCTATTGTGTTTGTGCAAAGGTGATTATAAACACTAACAGTACATTTCTCAAGTGGGATTCCCATTCCTTCCCCATGATCACCCCATCCGGGTATTGCATATGTGCATACCATTCTTCATTTGTGTCTACCACAGGTTTGGGTTGTTTATCCCTGGCGTTGCCCTTTCCTTTCTTAGGTGCCATGGTCGAGGTATTTTTATCACTCCTATTCTCTCCTTGTTACTCTATCTTACTTCTTCCAATCCTCTGATCTTAAATCATGATACAATCCTTCTGAACTCGTGCCCTAGTTTGTCGAACCCTAACTGGGATGAAAATCTTCACAAGACAAATGCGTCTCTTCAACTCTTTCCATGCCCGTAACCCCTTCTAGTTCACAAAATCAAACTGGATGCTTCAATCTCACAGATCTTCCTTCACTTGATAGAATTTGAAAGCCCTAGTTTATGGAACTCACTTATATCTCAAACTCTTCTATTTCGCAAAGTAAAAATGAGAGTGCCCCGACCCTTTACTTATAGTTTTTCTCTTTTCTAAACATTAAATGCTACTTCACCTACCACCATACTTTTTTCATTTAATGCATATTTTTCAAACAAAGTCCATCTTTAGTGCCTTCCCTTACACACCCAACCTGTGTAAAAATCCTCCAACCTTCTGGTGTGTAACCAATCCAACCTGACAGGAGACTCTTGTGCACACGTAACCCATGCCGAAGGCACTTCTTCTGTCTTGATCCTTTCTCTCACCTACCTCATGTTGCTTTCAAATGCACTTTCTCCTCCTTAGTATGTGGGATCTACAAGTAGCTTTACCCTAGCACCAACCATTCTTCCATCTTCCTCTTTATATACCTCTTTCAACCTAGCTACTCAACAAGGCTTTTCAACACAACTTCCTTGGCACTTTGATCATGCACTTCTTCACTTTTCTCCACCCCACACTTAAAGCGATGCGTGGTCCTCTGCACACTCAAAAATTCTCCAAAAATAGCTATAAGGTTACTTTGGCGCCCAAGGCCTAAAAAAAACAACAATGCGAAAGGGAACAAAAGAAGGGTAAAATGCATAAAGGAAACTTCCAAACTAACTGAAAAAACTACCTTATTTATAAACACCAAGAAGACTTGTTTATAGTAGGGCTTCAACCTACTACCATTAAAGTGTCTAGGAAACTTCATCCCATCCAACACTTGTAACTGGCACACGCATGAATCAAGGATTTATGAGATTGTGTAAGGACCCAACCAATGGACTTTCAACTTCCCATGATGGCGTAGAAACTTAGAATCATATAATAACACCATCTTCCCAACCTCAAACTTCTTGTTTCTAATATGGAAATCATGCCAAGCATTTTGCTTTTCCTTTTCCATTGTTTGGCTCCATTGGGCAAGTGATCATCTCTCATCTAGTTTCATTAGCTCATCAATTCTTTCTTCCAATGCTTGTTCATCAGCTAACCCTCCTACACATGCTATTTGTAGAGAAGGCAACATAAATTCAACTAGAAAAATAGCTTCCACACCAAACACCAATTGAAAAGGTGTGGCTTTATTTAGTCTTTTATACGTTGTCCTGTAAGCCCATAATATTGCCGATACTTTTTCATCCCAATCAAGTCTTCTGACATCACAAATTTTGGTCAAGGTATGACTCAATATCTTGTTGAATGCTTCCATGGTTCCATTTGCTTGTGGGTGATAGGGCGTAGTCTTGTGATGAGCCACCATGAATTTAGATAATAAGATCCTCATGGTTTCATTCAAGAAATGTGTACTCCTATCACTGGTCAGACTCAAATGACATCCATACCTTTTGATAACATTTTCCCACAAGAACCTTGATGTTGTTGCTATCATGTGAAATCTTTAGTTGAGGCCGACTCTACCCACCTTGTGAGATAATCTATGCAAGTGATGACATAACGTGACTCAGTCCTATGCGTTCCCGGTGCAATAGGTCATACAAAGTCTATCGCCCCCTTTTCAAAAGGCTTCGCACTAGGAATAGGGCGCAAACACATCTCATCTCTCCTTCTTGGTTTTCCAATGCACTGACAATGGTCACATGCGTTATAATAGTCACTACAATCTCTATATAAGGTTTCCCACCACAAACCTACCATTAATATCTTGCGTGCAGTGGAATCACCTACATAATGCCCACCTACACTTCCTCTGTGTGATTCCTCCATGATAGCCAGGTGCTCATGCTCTAGGACACACCTACGAAAAACTTCATCATGTCCCAATTTGTATAAGTTTCCACTAATTAACATGTAGGGCATGGTGCATATGGCCAACTGCTTCTTTTCCAATGTCTTCATTCCATCTAGTGCCACACCTTCCT
The DNA here is from genome assembly GCA_018340775.1 of Taxus wallichiana var. yunnanensis. Classification (NCBI taxonomy): domain Eukaryota; kingdom Viridiplantae; phylum Streptophyta; class Pinopsida; order Cupressales; family Taxaceae; genus Taxus; species Taxus wallichiana. The sequence goes on from CM031244.1 coordinate 279,608,410, forward strand.
TTAAAAATATTGCAATCTCTTCCAAATATGAGGGCACACACTGTAACCTAAATAGTTGCATGTCTGGCATTTCTTCCTCAATACTCTGTGTGTCCTCCCTTGAATTAATTCTTGATAGATGGTCAGGCCCATAGTTGCTTTTTCCAGGTTTTACTATAATGGTGAATTCAAACTCTTGAAATAACAACACCCATTGACATATGCATCCTTATATAATAGGCTTGTTTATTAAATACTTCAATGCCATGTGGTCGATGTAGAACACAAAGGGTGTTGCCAAAAAATAATACCTAAAATTGAAGAGCGCGTAGATCATTGACAATGCCTCGCACTCGGTTGTGGTATAATTCTGCTCTATTGGTGTCAGCTTCCCTTGCAAAATAGAGAGGATGATCAATAATCCCTTCACCTGGCTATGTAAGCACTACTCCAATGGCAGTCCCTGAGGCATCTACATGAACATGAAAGGGCTTTTCCTAAGAGGGAAACCGTAAAATAGGCATGGTAATAAGCCTATCTTTTAATGTATCAAACACCCTCTATTGTGCCTCTCCCCAATGGAAGGCACTTTTATGTCTAAGCAACTCCTCTAAAGGCATGGCGATCTTGGCATATCCCTTAATGAATTTTCTATAATACCCCGTATGCCCAAGGAATCCACGCACTATGCTCTGGCTAGTAGGCTCCCTTAACCCCACAATAACTGCAACCTTAGTGGGATCTACCAAAAACCCTCCTTACATATGATATGCCCCAATAAAGTCCCAAAGGGTGTAGCAAACACACATTTCTTAATGTTGAGGGATATCCTCAAATTTTCACAATGGTCTTTAACTAGACCATATACATCCATTCATCAAATAGACTCAAGAAATTTATGGATGAAGTCCTGGAATGCTTGCACCACTATGCGTGAAAAGATAGTTGGCACATTCTTCAACCCAAAGGGCATGACCGTATATGAAAAAATTCCCCACTTGGTGGTGAAAGTTGTCTTCTCTTGGTCTTCCTTTGTAATTCGGACTTGGTGGTACCCTAAAAATCCATCTGTAAAGGAATAGATTTCGCACCCAATGACTCCTAAAATTTCTTCAATGAAGGGGGTCGAAAATGGATCAATGACACAAACTACATTCAATTCCCTATAATCCACACAAATTCTAATCCACCCATCCTTCTTGATGTTGATTACCATTGGACTTATCCACTCTGATTCTTCCACTACCTCAATGATCCCAAAAGCTATCATTTTGTCTATCTCCTCCTTGACCTTTATGCACAAGTTGGGATTCATTTGGTAGGGCCTTTTCCTAACCGAGTGTGCACCATCCTTCAGTTTTATCTTCATCTCCCCCAAGGAATGGTGAACACCTTTGAGCTCATGATACCCGCATGGGAATAAATCCTCAAATTTGTGCGAAGATCAATGATATTTGATACTTCCTTCTCTGTCTAGTAATCCCCAATAATAGCTTCCTTAGGTTCTTCTTCTAGACCGATGTTAACTTTCTTCGTCTTTAAAGTCTTATGGTAGGCATGCGTGTGAGCATCTACACTATCCACTACCTCACGCAACCCTATAGAATGGATAACATCTAAGCTTTCTGATTCCTCTCTATCAATCACACATACCAACTTCCCCTTCTCTTTTTCCAAACATGCACGCTCAAGATGTAACTCTTCTACTTCTTCTTCTTTAAAATTCACCTCCAATCTTGGTTCACCTAGTAATTCCAATACCTATCTTTCATCTTGGAACCATCCCCCATGGTAAGGTGCTTGATACCTGCAAGGCCTTAGAAATCCGATGGCTTGGTACTTCGATATTCAAAGGTTTGGATAAGGTTAGCCACGAGTTCTTCCTAGCCTCCTTGTCTAGCGGCGTGTCTTTGAATGAATGTACCATGCGCATGTGTAACCCTATAGTGTAGAATATAACTTGTACACCCAGAGGGATGGTGGTAAAGCTTCCACGCCTTCTCTCTAGACCCATCCACACTCCTAGATATGGAAAGAGGCGAGGCTCCTTCCCATGGTACTCCTTGATGATGGTGGGTACATTACTCCTGGAGAATCTGACAGAGAGAAATTATTACCTTGCACCATTCTAAAAGGCTCTCTTGATGTGTGGCCCACCACTAAGCTACTGTGTTGAGCAAGACATAACTTAACATCTCCCTCCATTCCTTCTCATCCTTCCACTAAGCTTCTACCTCACGTAGAAAGATCTCAGGGAAGGCTCCTCCTGAATACTTGGGTAGTTCTTTTCCTCCAAGGTGCCTAACTATGTGCGCCTTTATTACCTTGGTCACCGACCCTCTCAACTACCATCCCATTAATTCATAAGTTCCATGCACCCAATTGTCACATGTCAAACTAGTGGTATCACTCACTGACTGAGCATCTTCAAACTGGATAACCCTCGTTAGTAGGGTGTATCATCTCAAGGTCTCTAATTGAGCGCACATAAATCTTGTCTAGAACTTCTTGTCCCAATGGTTCAAATATAGGGTGTCAACTTCCCATCAACCAAGGATATAATGACTAGTTACTCCTTGTTATCGAAGCCGATGTACCCTTTTTTAACCAAAGGTCTCAGTATTATTTTTGTAACACCAAGGATGCCCAAGTAGTCTGGGAAATTGTCCACCTTGGAAAGCACCAAGACTTCAAAGTCCCTAGTAAACTTGGCTCCTGGATAGTAAAGCCACATCCTTCAAGACACCGATGGGCATTGCCTTAGTCTTTTTTTCCATATACAAAACATTCAAAGATGGCTGTAATGCAGGTCTTCCCATTTGATGCCATGCATCCAAATTCATAACATTAACCTTCGCACTTGTGTCAATAAGGATATTGCTAAGGAGCCATCCATCTACAACTGTATTCAATGTAATCTCCTTGTCATAGTCAAGGCTGTGAGGGGGAAGGTTCACATGCAAGATCTATCTCTCGCACTCTTCTTTGGCACGTGGTACCTTCTCTCTCAACCAGGATCCTAGTAAGGGAATGGTATCCTCCTTCCTTAACATTTTTCACACCTCCTTAACCTCATCTAGGTCATTCTTTTGTGCCATGACTCTCCTTCCTTGTTCCTCCCTCATAGATTGCTCCTTTAGACACTAAATATTCCCTTGTAAGCTTCAAATAACATCCATGGTGTTCTGATATATCTCCTTTTGATGCGCGGGGTCTGGATACTTTCCATGAATGGCCTCCTCTCTTGAAACAAAGGTTTTCTATCTTGGTACCTCTCTTGTACATGTGGCTTATGCCCTTGTTGTTACCAAGTCAAGTTCTAAACCTTCATCCCGTGTTACAGGGGTATCCACTTTGTATGTATGCCTTCTTAATACGACCATTATAACACCCTTGTCCTTCTCAGTGCTTCGATTCATGTGCTTAAATAATTTCAGAACTCCTCATACTTATACTTCTTTCTGCACCATAAGCACTACAATAGGTCCAGGCACTCACGCTAGTAATGTTCTAGACCCATAGTTGAAACATGTTCCATGTGGGAACTCACTCCTTCCTCCTCCGCAGTTACCTCAACCATGGAATCCTCCTCGAAAACCTCTTCCACACGTGCCTCCTTCTATGTGCTCCCCATAACAACGATCATTATCCTTGGAACCACTGGCAACACTGGTTTGGCACACCCCATGATCAATGGCCTCATGGATCTGATCAATGAGCCTAAAGTCCTTAGTCTCATGGGTTGTAGAGGTGTAAATTTTCTAGTAACAAGATACATTCTTCTTGATCATGCATTTGTAGCAAGGACATCTACTTGCATCATGGTCCCCATGAAAAATTTCATAATCCACTGTCAAAGCACGTATCATCCTCTGGGGAAAATTATCCTTAATGTGTCCCTCTATTTCATAATCCGTGCACCACAAACCACTGCAATTCTCATGGGATGTGTTCGCAGATAATTTTTCCAACTATTTTTCCATAGCAGTAATTTGAGCCTCCAAGAATGGGCTAACACCAGTATCAATACTACTAATAGCCTCGGCATGTAAGGTAGCTTCCAATGCTTTGCATGGGTCTGTAAAAGTTTTATGAGACAAGGACCTTCTCAAAGGGTTAATCAATCCTCCAACAAACCACTGTGCATGCTTAGAAGGATGGATATCATATGATAATTTAGACAAGAGAGTTTTAAAGTGTGCATCATACTCCCACACACTCTCTGCCATTCCTTGTTGAATCTCCTTCAAAGTACTTGATGCTCTTATGCTCAAACTTAGGGATGTGGAACTCTACCAAGAATGCATTCTTTAAGGTAGTATAGTCCACCACCATTTGATGAGGGTCATACTTCCCATACAAGCTATGCATGCACCCTTATAACATGGTTAAAAACTGACTAGCCTTACATTGCAGGGTTGTGATACCCTTCGCATGCCATAGCAGTTCACACTCATGAACATGTTTCGTAGCATCCTTAATGACCCTATAATTTGAAAATGTAGAGACATTTTAAAGAATACTTGAGGTGGTGGCTGAGGTCCCTGTCCTCCCGATCCTGAGCCTTGGTTCCCTTTGGTATTTCCTCCACTATCTGATCCACCAAGTCTTTTCCCTCTAGAGCCACCAAAACCACTAGGTCCACTAGGGCCTACAGGAGATGTGCCAAGTGCCCCCATGATCCCACTAAATTGTGCACCGATGGTCTGTGATAGCACTCCACTACCACTACTTTTTCCCACACCACTCCCTGATGTGAGACCAAAATCTTGTACACTTGCTCCTTGTCTAAAGACTCCTCCAAATACTGGAATATGTGCAGCCATAGAAGAAGGGACTGTAAAATTGTATCTCCTAGGTGTGGATCTGTCTCTTCCACCGATATCAACTAGGTCAATAACACTTCTTCCTGGTTCGGAAAACCAAGTGCCAGGGCTCGGTCACTGGGTGGGTTTAAATATGTGCCAATGAATCTCCTTTCTTTGTGCAATGAACTCTCAAAAGAAGCTAAAGGGGTCTCCCTCACATGCTTTCCAAGATGGGGTAGTACAAAATACTCAAGTTCCATGTCATCCGCATGAACCTTAACTCCTTCCCACAACATCTATCTCCATAGATCCATCACACTAGTAGCTTCACATTGTCTAGCAATCTCCCTTTCATGTGCTTCACTATACTTGAGCCATCTCTCTTCCCTCTCCTTTTTGTCGTGATATCTGCCATCTTCCTCCACCCAAGCTTCCTTACCGGTTACTCGAGATGGTTTAGCCGGCCATTGGGAAAGCCTCTAAACTCATGGTAACCATTAATATCTTCATAGCTAGAGGAATAACACATAGAAACGTTCCTCTAGGTTCTCACAGAAATTCAAACTCAGTAACCTCTAGACAAGAATACATGGAAATGGCATACTCTAGAGTGTAACTAGTTAGTACTCCTCTCCACCAATGATCTACAACACGGGTCCATGTCAGATCTGCATCTTACAACCTTTGGTAGTCTTCTTCGGTCCATACATGCGATCCATAATGCCAACTTGATCTAGACACATAGGCTGAAAGCCATTCATATAGTTCTACTGGGAAGCAGTAGAAGAAGGTCTCATATAGATCATGGTAGAGGTTCTCTTCTACCCATCTATGTGCATTAAAATCAGGTCCAGTGCTATATCTCTGAGAAAATTCATCCTCTGTGCTCTTGAACCATGATTCAACAATTTCCAATTTCAACCGCTTTGTCATTAATCACTACACAGATCATGATGTATGCTATATCCGACTACAACTTTGAAAAGGGGTCCCAGTAATGGAACCAAGATGTAGTCATTTTTAATCCCATCACAAAAGGAAGGAACCCCATGCGCACCATCCTATCACCCAGCAGGTTTGAGCATTCACCTAAGGCACGTGTGGGTACCAAGTTTCTCTTTTATGTTAGTTTAGTGGGAAGCATAATTTATGATTGGTGTAAGATTTTTTATGAGGGAGGTTGAAACATACAAGGACCATAGGGCTCATAATGGCCTCTAGATCCTTGTAGTCACCTTAGACTGAGTACTTTAACAGAATCTAGAACATGCATTATGAAAAAAGAATTATACAAGCATTCATACATAGCATGAAAGGAAAGAGAACTCATATGAGAGAAATATGCATTAAAACCATTGATATCCATGTCTATTTATAATAGGTAACCTCATTATATTCATTGATTCATTACAGAGTGTCACAAAGAGTAGACCGTAGTCATGCATATCACTAGATGTATGTAACTAAGCTAACAGAAAAATAAAAATTACAACTCCATGCTCAATACATTATTTCCTAAATACAAGTATCCACTCACAGTAATTCTACAGAGCTCCGCTCACTCTCTAACCCGCTATACCTCATACTTGTATATATTTTACTCTGCAAGCACTTGTATTTATAATTCTCCTACACTACCAACTCACCTTCCAACATCCTCAGATCTGGTGCCAAGTGTTAAATGTGGTCCATGCGAGCATGCTTCTTTGGGCTTGGGCTTTCCACTTTACCTCATGATGTTCTTCTATAATATTCCATTTGAGGCATGCTCTTTCCTGGGCCACCTATTGCTAGGATGGAACCTTATCCATGCGTAATCGATCACACTTTTCTCATGTTTTTCCTTGGGCACTTAAATTGACTAAGTTCCAAGCCTCCTTTCGCACTTTTTGTTTGCTATGTGCTTCCCTAAACCTTTCTGTCACGCACTTTTTCCTTGTGTGCATTTTCATAATTGGGACCTTGCACACCTATGCGCCTTCATACTTGGCCAATATTCTAGGGGCCCAATAGATCTAGTGATTTCAGTTTCCATTTTTGGGATTTAGAGAATTCTAAAATTATCAGAAGTCGTGATGTTGAATAGAATGAAAAGAGAATGTACAGGGATCAAATTTTGGTACCCAAGGATGAACCAGTTGAGAAGTTTGTGAATGAAAATGAACTCTCGATTTAAAAGTATTACCTATAGGGTTACACAGTAACCGAGTGTCGGTTACCTCTCGATGACATCGATCAAATGAACTGGTATCATTTATAGAGGATCCAAACCGACATCAATTAGCAGAACTGACGTCAATTATAGGTGACTAGTGTTGGTCATTGTCAGATTTGGATAGGAATGTCCAGGAGGTCCAGATTGAGCCTCTGGTACCCCAAACACCTGTGAGAAGGTCACAAAGGGTAATTAAAACTCTAGAAATATTTACACCTCTATTTTATTTATTATTGACTGATAATGGTGAACCAAAGAGCTTTGAAGAATCAATGTAGGATAAGACCCACGTCTTGTGGGAGCATGGTATGGATGAGGAGATGGAATCCTTGGAACAGAACCAGACTTGGGATTTGGTTAAGTTGCCAGCAGGTAAGAGGACAATGTAGAACAAGTGGGTTTATAGGATCAAGGAAGAAGAGGGTGGATAGAAAAGATACAAGGCAAGGCTTGTAGTAAACGGATTTGAAAAAAAATAGGTATTGCCTTTGGTGAAATATTTTCTCCGTTGTTAAGATGACTTCTATTCATACTTTGTATTCAGCTTAGTATAGTATAATATTTGCATTTAGAGCAAATACATGTGAATATGGATTTCCTTCATGGTGATTTGGATGAAGAGATTTATATGCAGCAATCATTTAGTTATGAAGTCAAGGGTAAGGAGAAACTTGTGTGCAAATTGAAAAAGATCTTATATGGGCTCAAGCAAGCTCCAAGGCAATGTTATTTGAGATTTGACAATTCTATGCATAAGCATGGTTATACGAGCTGTGAATATGACCATTGTATTTATTTTAAGAATATTTGAAATGGGATCTATGTTATTTTGTTCTTGTATGTGGAGGATATGTTGATTAGGGATCTAGTATGTAGGACATTGGTAAACTTAAAGAAAGGTTAGCTCACACATTTGCAATGAAGGATTTGGGAGCTGCAAAGAAAATCCTTGGCATGAAAATTCACCAAGATAGGAAAAAAATAAGTTGTATTTGTCTCAGGAGGCTTATATCAATAAGGTGTTGGAAAGGTTTAATATGCAAAGATCAAAACCTTTTGGTACACCTATGGCTGGACACTTCAAATTGAGAAAAGATCAGTGTCCTTCATCACACGAGGAGGTTGAGTACATGGCACATGTTCCCTATGCTTCAATAGTAGGAAGTCTTATGTATGTCATGGTTTTTACTAGACCAGACATTGCACAAGCAATGGGAGTTGTGAGTAGGTTTATGGCTAATCCAGGTAAAGAACATTATAAAGTAGTCCAATGGATTATCAGGTATTTGAGAGGGACATACGACATGGATTTAAGCTATGGAGGGTTAGATACTTCTTTACGTGGCTATGTTGATTCATATATGGTTGGAGATTTGGATGGCAGGAGGAGCACCATTGGATATATTTTTATAGTAGGTGGAATGGAAGTTAATTGGATTTCGAGATTGAAAAGGTTGTGGCTTTGTCTACTACGAGGTAGATTATGTTGTAGCTAAGGAAGCTAACAAGGAGATGATATGGTTGAGAAGGTTCATGGAAGAGTTGGAGTACGGAGAAAGAGGATTGTAGATTATACGGTGATAGTCGAGTGTGATTCATCTGGAAAATAACTCAACATTTCATTTAAGAATGAATCACATTCAGTTGAGGTATCACTTCATACGACAAGTGTTGGAGGATGAAAACATAAAGTTAGAGAAAATCCATACGGATGAGAACCCTGTGGATATGCTAACAAAGCCATTGGTAAGGGAGAAGTTGGAGCTTCACTCCACTTCTATTGGTCTTTGAGTTTAAGACTTGAAGAGGAAGAAATGGGCCAAGGAAAAGGAACCAAGGATGGTGATGCATAATATAGTGCAACAATTGATCTCCAAGTGGGAGATTGTTGAGAATGGAGATTAATTTATTCACAAGAAACTTGATTTTACATGTTACTGGTTCTGATAGTAACCAAAGTGTCGGTCAGTGTAACCGCATCGGTTAGGTAGTAACCGACGATGGTCGAGCAAGAACTTATGACAAAGATTACTGTGTGTGACGCAATTTTTGTTTTTGGATGAACATTAGAATAAATCTATTATTTTAAATATGATTTATTGATTGTAAAAGCAAAGTTAAGATACCTAAAATAGATATATATATATATATATATATGCATGTATGCATTGTATGATGGTAAGTAAGAAGGAGAGAATATATATAGCAATTGTTTTGCATTTAAGTTTTCTTGGCGAGAAAGAAAGGGTAGCTGAGTGAGTGAGGAAAATCATTAAACATCATGTGAGGTTTTGGAAGGTATTAAATCTTCATTTTATTTCCTCTGTAAAGCACTTTGAGTAAATAAGATTGGTCATTTCTTGGTGGACGTATCCCATACTTGGGTGAACCCTATTAAATCTGGTGTAATATTTCTCTTGTTTATTTTATCTTCTAGTTATTTCTGCATTTATTGTTTGTATGCTTTATCTAATTATATATATGTGCAACATCTTTATATGGTTTAACCCCAACATTAACATCCACATGAGTTCCATCCTCGTATATCCGTGTAATTATAAAGGTTTATCTCAACAAATATTTTCCTCATCAACCAAAATTTTGATATGATTCCAAGGTAACTCCTCATACTACGAGGTCATCTATCCCTATAGGTCATTCCCATTATTTTCCAATCCATCTATAGTCTTATTGCCACTCCTGTAAATTTATCGTATCTCAACCCTTTCAAAATGTCCCATCATTTTCTTGGCCTCCTTAATTATGTTTTTAAGCTTCCATCCCATGTTATCATTATGCTTAAGGGCGTTAATAACACACATGGAATCTCCTTCAATAATAAGGTTTTGAATATTCATGGTTTCACAGAGCTTTAATCCCCACATCATAGATATGGCTTCGGCATGATTATTTGAGTGAAGCCTAACCTAACTAGCTTTAATCTCCTTATGATCCCGGACTATCCCCCTCCATCACTTCCTTTCTTCACTTTTTTCGAGCCATCGAATTTTAATTTGCACCATCTAGAGGGTGGGAATTTCCACCTGAACTTCTTAATTTTCTCCTCCCTATCTTGTCAGTAATCTCATAAGGAACCTTGAGATTAACATTATTCAAGATATCCAAATCATAACCCAAGGGAGGTTTAGTAGTATTGCATTTAAAAATTTGAAACTTATGTTTGAGATTTTGGATGATAAGCGTCACCACCTTCTTGGGATAAGATCCCCAGTTTTTGAAAAACATGTTATTCCTTTTGATCCAGATCCCCCATAGGGTATGCTGGAGGGAAAATTTCCATAATTCCTTAACACTGTCATGGTGGAAAATTGAAGTCAATTATTCAGGAAGGTTTGAGATATCCCTAAGAAGGATTAGCTGAATTTTGAAGAATTTGAGCCTTGCCAAGAAAACTTGAAAAGTAAAGAGACATTCTAAAAATATGGTTAGAAGTTTCTTCTTGGCATTTGCATAGGATACACCTATTGATGATTATCATTCCTTTTTTTCTAATATTTTACACAGTAAGAATTTTCTTCTTAACATCTTCCAAAATTAAAAGGTTAATTTTTGGGATAAGTTTTTGTTCCAGATTCTTCTTAAATAATCATTAGTAGGAATTTGTTCAAATTTAAACAAGTAGTTGGATTTAACTTCATAATTTCTAGAATCTGCATTCCTCCATATTAGTTCATCTCGACTCTATCTTGGAGGAATGTGACACAAATTAAGTTCATTATTGAGGGTTTCAAAGGGTAGGATAGGTCCACTGTAAGAAGGTAGAGGGATAATCTGTTTCCATTTCCTACCTTCTTTCCAGTAGTCACACACCCTTTCACCAAATGTCACTTTATAGAACAAGAAGTAATCCTTCTAAAGTGTCTTCTCTTAAATAGATATATTTATAATCCATGGGTATTCCAATAAAATAATACTATTTCCACTCCCCAAATTCCACTTAACACCTTTATTCATCAGGTTCCTTGATTTCCCTAAATCATTCCAGAAAATTGAGCCTTTAGGAAGATCTTTATCCTTAAAAATACCTAGAGTACCACCAACATTCTGCAAGTATTTCACTTTCAAAATGTCCACCCATATGCCTTCCTCTTTATGTAACCTCCATCAAAAATTTTCAATGAGGGATTGGTTCATCATTTGCATGTTTTTAGTATGAGGCCACCTTTGTCTTTAGGATTTGTCACCTTTTCCCAAGATATCAAAGGTATCCTTGTTTGACTTCATTCCTAGACCACAAAAATATTTTTTATATTCCTTCAATAACCTTTCTAATTTTGTGGGGCATAATAAAATAGACACTATGTAATTTAGCACACCTTACATAAATATTTGAAGCAATTAGACTTTTCTAGCTCGAGTCGGTGACATTCATTTCCAAGAGTCAAGTTTCTTATGAAATTTATAAATGATTTTATTCCATCTAGTATCATCCATTTTTCTGCCATAGAAGGGCATACCGAGATATCTATCTAGGAGATTCTTTATATTTTATTTAAGGATGGTGGCTATATGTTGTTGTTTATGTCCCCCACATTGATGAAATAGAACGATCTCTTCTTGAAATTAACTTTTTGACCCTAGACATCCTCATAGTTCTTAGTGATGATTTTGAGAGACCTATCTTTCGAACAAAAGCTTGACCTAAAAACACCATGTCATTAACAAATTGTTAAAGACATTGATTCTTGACACAATCAGTAACTTTAATTCCCTCAATTCTCCCCTCATTTTTAGCTTTTGAGTAGAGCCTACTCAAGGCTTTAGCCGCACTGATATATAGAAAGGGTGACATATGGTCACCCTGCCTAAGACCCCTCTCAGCTTTGAAAATACATGTAGGTTGACCATTAAAACTAACTGAAAAAACTTGAGGTGGTGATATAAGATTGAATCAGATTGATAAAGTGACTATTAAATCCTAGTTTATGAAGAAACTTAAGAAGAAATTTCCATGAGATCTTGTCATACACCTTCTACATATCTAATTTAATAATCATCACTTCTCTTTTAGATTTTTCAACTGAGTGGATGGTTTCATGTATGGAAATGAAGCTGTCAATATTTTTTCTTCCTGGCACGAAGGCACCCCGATTAGGTGAAATGAAATTGCTGAGCAAATCCCTCAAACGGAAGGCCAAAATTTTTGAAATTATTTTATATAGCATGTTGCAGAGACTGTTTGTTCTAAAATCTCCAAGATCTTTGGCACCCGATTTTTGGTATCAAGTAAATAAAGGTATAATTGAATTGTTTGAGCATATATCCATATACAAAGAAATCCTGAACTACCGCTAAAACCTCCTTTTTGGTAATGTCCTAGTATAATTGGAAGAAAAAAACTAGAAATTTTCTAGGTCTAAGAGTTTTATCTCTCTCCATCATTGACACAATGGCTTTAATCTCTTCTTTTGAAGGAATAAAAATAATATCCTTATTAATTTCTTCATCAATGACCAATCCAAAAGCCCCAACATGTTATTAGTAGCATTAATATCTGGTTGGTTTTCCTCAGAAAAAAGCTATTTGAAAAAGGAGGTGATAGTGTCATCTATACATTTCTCCTCATTAACCACCCTCCCATCAGGTCCCATGATTTCCTATATCCTTCCTTTTTTTTCTTTTATGATGGCCAAGATGTGGAAACATTTGGTGTTTTGGTCACCATAGTTTAACCACTGAATCGTAGACTTCTGTTTCAAGTATATTTATTCCTTGCACAATATAGAATGATGCTCATAGATAAGGACTCTCTCTTTTACTTTATCCTCATCATTACAAACTCCTTCTATAATTTTCTCCATTTCTTTAATTCCTCTAAAACTTTACTTTTTGCAAGAAAATGTTGCCAAAGGTCTCTTTATTCCACTTTTTAATATTTTTTTGACATTCCTGAGTTTGGCAGCCACTTGGTACATATAATTTCCTCATGTTTCTAGGCTCCACCATTCCTCAATCCTCTCCTCTAGCTCAGGATGGGTAGTCCATTTTTTTCAAACCGAAAGGGCCTACCTCTAGAGATTTCAAAATCACTAGTTTTCAGGATGATCAGATTATGATTAGAACCAATACAGAGAAGGGAGTAGAGAGAATAATTTTGATCTTGCACCCATTGTATGCTAACCATAAATCTATCTAATCTTATCTAAATAAGGAAATCTCCACTCCTGTTAGTCCAAGTATACCCATACCCACTTAGCTCACTGGATCAATCAGATCATTCTAATGAATAAAGTTATCTAAGTCTTCCATACTTTCTGAATAGGAAGTTATTCCTCCCTTTTTATCTCCAGGAGTAAGAGGGGTGTTGAAGTCTCCTCCAATAATCCAATTGATCTCTTTTGATAGAATCCTAAAACTAGTTAACTCATCCCAAATAATTTTTCTGCCAGAGAAAGAGTTAGGAGTATACACATTAAATATAATAAGATTTCTTCCAAAAGTTAAATGAGTGAAAAAAACATCGAATTGGTGTTTACTATTGTTGAAAGGATCCCCACTGACCACTTTTTGATCCCATAGGCATATGATCCCTCTAGAAGAACCTCAAGATGGTTGGCCATGAAACCCCTCTTCCTTCCAAAAACCTTCTAGAAAATCCATCATCCTTTCATTCTTCATTTTATTTTCCTATAAAATGAGAATTTCTGGATTCCTATCCTTCCTAATATCTTTCAAAATCCTATGTTTACTATACAGATGAAAATCAACACATGACCTTCACCTCACTCAAATTCCTAAGGTCATGCTAGGATAGTGATGTAGAATGTTTGGATGACTATTGGTAGTGAAATGTGATATATGAATGAAAATTTGTGGAAATGGGATGAACAATTTATCAAGGAAAAATAATGTCCTCGACATGCAATATCAAGATCTTCTTGTCAAGGGAAATGAAGGCCCTTTTAACTCCGAATGGGTATAATGGATGGGTCGGAAGTAATAGCTACATGAAGAATGCAATAAATGTCGAGCTTTGCGGAAATCCTTTATAATGGTTGTGGGATGTGTGGAAACCTAATGGGAACCTATTAATGATGTCTAGATAAGGTTATGGAATAAATGAGAGAGGCGTGGTTCTACTATATCTATGGACGGTTAGTTGGTTCAGTCTAAAATGTGAAATCTCTATAAATTTCTCTATTCAGACATTTAGATATTTGACAATATCCTGAGGATGTGATAATGTTCTAAATACTAGTGAGTGTAATTCAGTGTCTAAGTCTATTTGGTCTTTGGGCCCATTTGGTTGGGTAACCCCAGGATAAAAACCATAAAATATTTTTGGTTGTGGTATTTAAATGGTCATGTGTGTTTTTGTGAAATTTAATATAGAAATAAAATAACAATATAATATAAATAAGAAAAATATACACAATGTTTTTATATTTTGTAATATAAAGGAAATGAAACAATACAAAGAAACTAATCTAATTAAAATAAATATTTTTGTGCTTTTCTGGAACTTTCTAAATTAAATGAAGAAATGAAAGATTCTAATCTAATTAATAAATCCTAAAACAAAAAAACAACCAGATGTAGTTGTTTATCTATGTAGAAGAAATATAATCTATTCTAAATAATTAAATCTTCTCTAAACTATGGATATGAGTTAAAACCTCTACTCTGTCTTAGAGGCACGGGAAGAAATTAAAGCTTCCTAGAATCTTTTCTTCCCCTGTAACTTCCCCGAAAAAAGTAAAGAAGGTTTTTATAGAGGATCTTCTAAAGAAATGATACTTGGTTGATTTCTAAATTAACACAACATCTTTCTTCCGAATCACCCTTTGTAGAATCTACGAGAGATAGGAAAAGGAACCTATCTATCTTAAGAAATATTTTTTAAAGGAAATGATCTACTTTATAAATATTCAATGATTGTAATAGTAAAAAATGGAAATGCCTTTTCTACTGTACTAAATAATGTGCATACATAGTTCATAAACAAAGAATTGAAGAAATGCTAAAACCCGATATACAACCCCAACTTGGTAATTGTAGTGTTGTGGCAATCCGGTTGTGGTGTGATTTTGTGTCCCCCAATATTCTTTTCCACCCTTTGGTGTCCACATGAGTCTAGGGAGTTGATATTGTAGAAGAATCTAAAATAAGGTATTGGAGCAAGTAATGGTTTATTGGGAAATCTAGAGGCAATGCAAGAAGAGAAGGAAAAATACAAGTGAACAGAGCTTGATTGTATAATATCTAGCAGGATTGTAACAACATAACATAGGTATACATGGTAAAATTCTCCCTCCATTTGATTTAGAAGAAGTGATGGTTTTATAGGATGTTGGTTAGGTAGTGCACTATCACACTTGATAGCAATGGGGTGCCACATAAACACATGAAGGGGTAGTTAAATAGTCAATTAGAAATCACAAGTGAAAGAGGATATTGCCACAAGTTAATTAAGCTTAAAATTAGATAAAATGATTGAGAAACATGTTCTAAAATTGAACTTAAGTGAAAAACATGTGTCTAATTCATGCACAAAGAGTTCTAGAGAATTCACACATGACTGTCAAGCCTGTGTAGGGCAGCGCATTCTGAAACCACTTCCCATGTTGGGTAGAAGTTATAGAACCACCACCTAGGAAGGGTGGAAATCATAGGACTGCCACCTAGGAAGGGTGGTGGTTACATGACCACCACCTAGGTAGGGTGGTGGTTATAGGATCTCCACCCAAGAAGGGTGGTAGTTACAGACCGCCGCCTAGGCAAGGTGGAAGTTTTGTAACTTAAGGTAAAAAAAAAAAAGGAAAAATTGATGTGGGAAGCTACAAAAAGTTGGAAATGGATAAGTAAGGTAAACTAGGCTACAAATATAAGCTACAAAGAGGTTAAGGAGATCGAACACCTTTGGAAAAGACATGAATCATCATTGGGGACTTTGAACCATTTCCCAACAATGTAGCACTTAAAAATTTGGGTGTATACATATTACCCCCTCAGAGAAGCATTTTAGCCATGGAGAGGAATAAAATGTAGAGTTTGAGTATGGAATTCCAATAATGGGGAGTTATAAGTTATACTTGACATGCCCATGTGTTGAAGTAATGCCATCCAAGCTCTCACTACTTGTAAAATGTAAACAAGACTCAAGTGCAGATAGATATGATATCAAAAAATAAATGCTAAAACAAAACAACATGAGGACTTACCATTCATGTGGGGATAGAAACATACCTACGCCAGCTCTCTAGCCTGTAAAGCACACACACTCAAAACAGAGTTAAGACAAGCCATATATATCTAAAACCATCATTTTCAAATTCATTTGTACTTTCCCTCATAGAGAATTTGGAGCTCTGGACTACTGTGAACCGTTTTGAGTGAGAAGTATGGTTGAATTGGAAAGGATTTGGAAATGATGGTGTCGGACCCAATAGAAGTGGAAGGGGCTCAGAAAAGGGGTTAGATATGAGAGACTTGGTCTTTTGCATTAGGCCTTGGATTTTGACTTTTGAGTGTACTTGGAAAGAACTTATGGGAAATTCGTAACTGAAGTGGTTGAAAAGGGGCCTCAAAGAGGCAGATATGTAGAATATATTTATTGCTTAGTCTCATTTTTGTGCATTTATTGATTTTTTTTGTATTTTTGGCTCATGGTGAGAATTTTGACCATACTTACTCTATGGTTTTACGAATTAGATACAAGACAATGTGACATTAAATAGACCTCCCCATTTTTTGTTTGACATTCCTTGTAAGAGTTGACTTCATTTATGGTTTTCTTCACATGTGTACTCTTAGATGTTTAGAATCTCCAATTTTATATGCTTTTAGAATGCATACAATGGATGATGCTAATGCAAACACAATGTAATTTGAAACTTTGGTTTTCAAACAATATTTGATACTTCTTGTTTTGTTGGCAAAATGTGATGAATGATTTGATAATAAAATGAACTCACTCCACTTCTAACCCCACACAACTAGTAAGATGTGAGGGCTCATCACCGAGATCCATAAGGGACATGAGTTGTATGATTTTGATAGCTAGAAATGGTGAGAGAAAGACAATATTTTGACAAAAATCCAATTAGAAACCTACAACCTAACTCTACACATAGTTTACTACACAGTATAGAATGTGATTTGCTTGCAATTTTATCTAGAATTAGACCCATAGATGGCCTCCTGATTGAAAAAATCTGGTTTTAAGGTTTTAACTCTTGTGGAACATACACATCTAATTCACTTTCTTGGATTTATGATTTTAAAGAACTTTTTATTGAATGAATTATTTATAATTTACTAATTTATTTGTAGAGACCACCTACACCTTGCCCCATGCTACTAGTAGGAAGCATGGGGTCATCACCAAATACAAGGCATACACGAGTAAGGGAACTTACCTCCTTTCCCAACCTCACACCACTAGTAAGAGGCACGGGCTCAAAACCGAAGGTTGTTGAGGCAAGGAAGTGTGTAAATGAAAATTTTGTATTGATTTTTGACTTGACATATATACCTTTTTTATTATTAACTTTAAGTTTTGATTTTGGGAGGGATAAATTGCCCTTAGTCTCAACCCCAAGTAGCCAATAAGATGTAAGGGATCAACAAGGATGAGATAGGTGAACAAACGATCTAGATAAAATGTTTAAAATGATTTTGCTACCAAAGAGATTTCTCTAGGAGAGATGTGACACCAAGAAGATTCTAGAATAGACTATGGGAAAATACACCTAAGTTGGAAGAAAACTACGAGTAGAACCAAGTATGTAGGCCTTGGTAGGATTAATGTGAAAATTTGTTTTAACTTGTTGAACTGATGAATTTATTTAGAAATGTTGATGATAATATTGTGGAAATGTGATTGAATGTTTTTACAATGGTTTTAGAAGTTTTTGAAAGTTTCTTGAAAGATAAGTTTTTTGATTACAAATTAACAAAATTAACTAGAAGATGAAATGTAGTAAGGATGCCATAATGTACATGTGGAAATATAGAAGAACTACATGCTGAAATATCTAAGGTAAAGATAGTTGAAGGATGTCAAACTCCTCACCCCCAAGAGTACATAGTGAAGAAACACGGTCTTTGAAATTTATATTCTCTTGACAAGGACTTGCTATATGGGGCTTAAAATTAAAACCCCTACCCATGAATGTGTATGTATGATTATCCATCTTGTCTATTTGAAGGAGGTATTCAAGAACCTTTCAGTCACATTCTTGACATATCATGTTTAGGTGAGCTTGATCACGTTGCTAAAATTTTACTTTTACGTGAAGCATAATGATTTCATGTGACCTTTATTGTGTTATGGGATCACATCTCGTGGAGATGACATACTTTATTTATGACACGTTTATATCTAAACCAAGGTTCGGAATAGAACAAGCCCTAGGGATGGATTTTATGGGAACCACATTGATTTCATCACTCTCTTCTTCCTTTGTTAATTCTATCATGTTTACACCTAGGCCAAGACCATCAATAGGAAGAGAGGCCATACCAATAAGGCTATCCATTCCTTGTGGTTAAAACGAGAGAAAGATTGGCTCATCACTCTCTAAGAGTTTCATGATCTCCACTGTGGTTTTAGTGGATACTATTTACATGGATATCTATTTACCCTTATCTATTTTTTCCACCTCAATTTTTTTACTTCAACAAATTCAAACTTCGGGATGCTTGGGGAGGTCATGACTAATTGGATTGATAGAGGTAGTGTTTTTATCTGGTTTGCAAGTAGCTCATACTTCGAATGAATCCATGTTTTCTTTTTGAGATTCACTAAGTGAATATAGAAAGGTTTAGGATCACCATGAGAAACAAAGACCTTCCCCAAATGGTGAAATCTAACGTCTTGAAACAAATTTTAAGGGATGGCCTTCATCCAATGAATCCATGGTCTACCAAGGATCATGTTGTAACTCGTTTCCTATTAATGATGTAGAACTTTGTTAAGATCATTTTTGGCCTAAGGGGGGTGACAGGAAGAGCTATGGTTCCAATTGAATCTACCTTTCAACGATCATACCGTCATAATGTTTTTCTTGTAGAGAAGAAATTAGTCTCCCCATACGCCAAATTTTGTAATAAAGAGAAAGGAACCACATTCACTATAGCCATGTAACCAATCATGTCTCTCTTAATGCAATTATTATATACCTAGACTTGTAGATATAAAGCAAGATCTCCCCTTTGGGCTATTTTAGCATCGTAGGCATCTTTCTTAAGTCAAATACAAACCCGGTATCCCTACTAATTTATCCTAGAAGATGAACATTGAAATCAATATGATTTAATTTAGATCTAGTAGGAGGTATGACATGAACTAGATGAACAAGTCCTAGTGCATCCAATAATGCAACACGATGTGAAGGATAATTCTTCAGTAAATCTAAAAATGATATGTGCAAGAAGGTATTGTTCAAATATGAAATCAAATCATAAGCTCCTACAGGTTTTGAAACTATAGGAGTGTCATCCTGTGAAAGAGAATGAGAGAGAGGAGGTTTTGGAACATATTCCCTTATTCAGGTTGTCACGTTAACTTCTGGTTCAACCTCCAACTCAACTAACCCCATAATATTTGTATTGTCATTAGAGCCAAGGTTGGGGGTAACTCGAGAGTTGTCGGAAGTTGAGGCTTCATGATCATTGTTTATAATAGGAATGCCATTTTTGATGTTCTAAGGATTTCTCTTGACATTTTTAGAATGCATAGGGGATGGATCTCAAAAGATGCTCGGTTTGTGTTATGAGGTGCTACAGGTCTGTGTAATTTGGTTGCGAATTTGTTTCAGGGATTTACTAAAAACATATCCATAAAGAGCTTCCTTGAGTTCTCAGGGATTCTTTGTAAGAACTTGTTATAATCTCTACAAGTCCTAGCATCATGACTAACGACATGATGAAAACTATAATACAGGTTAGGATCGTAATTTCTTGGTCTATGATGAGCTTCTTGTTGTTATTGATTATAACCTTGATCGTAGTTTTGAAATTGATTTTTATAACCATGATTTGTTTCCCCTTGGCCAAAGTTTTGGTATTGGTTTGGGCCTTGGGTTAGATTTTTCTAAGGAGTGGGATGGTTCACATCAATCGTAATGATTGAGGGAATGATGTTAGGGTATCTTTGATTTCTTGTGTTATTCTTGTTGTTGTTATGGTTGTTAGTGTTACCTTTTTTCATAAAACTAGCATTATTTTTTTAGTCAAAAACACCATTAGTGGTAAGCACCATGATTATGACTTAAAACCTTAGTTCCTTAGTTGTTGGCTCCATTTTTTTGATGTTTTGTGTTGTTTTGGTTAAATAATACAATTTACCATTGAGATCATAAGTCTTACGCCCATTATCAATGGTGGATTGGTTAATTCAAGTGCACCTTCGAATACTTCCTTATAACTATAGAAAGGAAACTTTTGGACTTCTTCATTGGTCTCTTGATTGAGTGAGTAAAGGAAAATATCATAAAGTTCCATCTGGTCCATTTTGGGTGTACTTGAAGAGGAGTAAAGCACTTGATGCCATCTCTGGATGAAAGGGGAATTAGATTAATTTTGATCCTTCCTAATATGTAGAAACTCCCTTATTCTTGTTCGAAGTAACTTGTTCATGTCAAAAGCTCGATGAATTCCAAAAAAATTGTTCAAAAGGAATGCATAGAATCTTTTGGAATCTGATAATATTAGTCTAATGCAATTCCCTCAAGATTCTTCAAGAATATTTTAGCTACTACAACATCCCAAGGAAGAAACTCCCTAATAGCCATAACATAGGCCTTGATGTGAACATTTAGATCTCCCTCCCCTTAAATTTGGGAAGATTAAGAAATGGGCATGGAAGCATGACACCACGTATGGTAAAATCAAGGGGTTCTTTCAAATAATCGACATAAGTGCCCATTGTAAAAGATTCCAACATTGAAGATCCTTGATGAGGAGATAGAGGAGGAGTCGGATAAGCTTAATTTTAGGAATTAACAAGGAGGTATGAAGTTCATTGATATGACGTATAAGGAGTAGGGAAAGTATATGGGTCCATATGGGGAGACTTTAAATACATATGCAAGTAAGGTGGGATGATTCTAGGATATGGACTAGTGGGTGCATAACAAGGGAATTTTGAATCGCATAAAGGAGAGGACTTTGAGAATGCACTTCGCCAACCCTTGCATAAGATCAACTTGATAAGGATGAGGACCCATCCCTAGTGTGTCAAATCCTGTGAGAATATCACCTGGACTTATTTGAACTAGATAACCTTGTTGTATGAGATGTTGCATTGGTTATTCATTAGTGGGGATGTATCCCTTGTTATCAACTAGATATACCATATTGCGCCCTACTACAAGAGTTGGTTATGATGGTTCAACACTCTCTAGTTCTCTAATCCTTCCCACTAAGGTAGAAAAGACATCATAGGAGAATATGAGTTCAATGTGTAATAATCATGTTATTTGCATTAGGATGAATTTATCACATGTTCAAAGGTTGATCAACCTCCTCTATTATCTCATAACTGATGGGGTTTGTGGCATAACTAGGGGAGGTTTTCATGTTGGTGTAGTTGTCAGCCCATCTAGAAAGGGAAGGGGATTGTTGTTGAATATTGGTGTAATATCTATCATAGCCAAATGGCCCACCAAACTCTTTTTCACACATATTTTAGGAAGTATAAAATACTTACCAAAATATGCGAAGAAATGGAAATCTGGCGTAATAGCAATGAAAGAAAAGGAGATAAAAAGGAAATAGTCCTTCATGTTGTGTTCACCAATTTGTACATATGAAAATCATCACATTACCTTCAACCACACTCGACTTCCTGAGTT
The DNA here is from genome assembly GCA_018340775.1 of Taxus wallichiana var. yunnanensis. Lineage (NCBI taxonomy): Eukaryota > Viridiplantae > Streptophyta > Pinopsida > Cupressales > Taxaceae > Taxus > Taxus wallichiana. The sequence goes on from CM031244.1 coordinate 279,630,231, forward strand.
TGTGCCAGGATAGTCGATGTAGAATGTGTGGATGATTACTGGTAGTGAAATGTGATATGTGAACAAAAATGTGTGAAAATAGGATAAACAATTTATCAAGAAAGAATTATGATCTCGACACACAATATCAATATCTTCTCATCAAGGGAAAGGAGGCCCTTCTAAGTTGAATGGATTTAATGGATGGGTTAGAAAGAATAACCATACAAAGACTCCAATCAATGTCAAGCTCTGTAGAAAATCCTTTCTAATGGTTACATGATGCATGTAAAACAAACGGGTGCCTCGTAATGATGTCTAGAAAAGGTCATGGAATAAATGAGAGAGGTGCGATTCCGCTAGATCTATGGATGGTTAGTTGGTTTAGTACAAAATGTGAAATCTCTATAAGCATATCTATTTAGGACATTTATTTTTCTAACAATATCTGGTGGATGTGGGGATGTTCTAAAGACTAATGAGTGTAATCCAGTGTCTAAGTCTATTTGGTCTTCGGGTCCATTTGGTTGGGGAACCTTAGGATCAAAACCGTAAACTCTTTCCGGTTGTGGTCTAGAAATGGTCATGTGTGCATTTGTGTAATTTAATCTAGAAAGTAAATAATAATCTAATCTAAATAAGCAAAGACTACACTATATTTTTGTATTTTGTAATATAAAGGAAATGAAACAATACAAAGAAACTAATCTAATTAAAATAAATCTTTTTGTGCTTTTATATAACTTTCTAAATTAAATGAAGAAATGAAAGCTTCTAATCTAATTAATAAATCCTAAAAAAATACAAACAACCGGATGTAGTTGTTTATATGTGTAGAAGAAATATAATCTATTCTAAATAATTAAAGCTTCTCTAAACTATGGATATGAATTAAATCCTCTACTCTACCTTAGAGGCATGGGAAGAAATCGAGCTTCCTAGAAGCTTTTCTTCCCTTCCTGCAACTTCCCTGAAAAAAGTAAAGAAGGTTTTTATAGAGGATATTCTAAAGAAATGATGCTTTAGTTGATTTATAAATTAACACAGAAGCTTTCTTCAATAATCACCCCTTTAAAACTCTACAAAGATAGGAAAATGAAGGTATCTATCTTAAGAAAGAATATTTGAAGGAAATGATCTACTGTAACTATTCAATGATTGTAATAATGAAAATGGAAATGCCTTTTCTATTGTAGTAAATAATGTGTATACATATTTCAAAAACAAAGAATTAAAGAAATGATGAAACCCAATTATAACTCCACTGTAATTGAAATGTCATGGAAATCCAATTGTGGTGTGGTTTTGTTTCCCCTCAATATTCTTTTCCAACCTTTGGTATCCACGTGAGTCCAGAGAGATGGGAATGCGAGAAGAAGCTAGAAGAAGGTGTTGGAGCAAGTAATGGCTTATTGGGCAATCTGGTGGAAATGCAAGCAGAGGAAGAACAATGAAAGTGAACAAAGTTTTATTATGTAATATCTAGTAGGATTGTAACAACATAACATAACAATACATGAAAAAATTCTCTAGAGATTTTCTTCAAAAGAAGCAATGGTTTTATAGAAGGTTGGCTAGGATGTGCACTATCACACTTGGCAACAATGGGGTACCAATTAGAAATCACAAGTGAAAGAGGAGATTCCCACAAGTCAATCAAGTTTAAAATCATATAAAATGATTGAGAAACATGTTCTAAAAGTGAACTGAAGTGAAGAAACATGCATCTAATTCACGCACGAATAGTTCTAGATAATTCACATAGGACCACCACCATGTGTAGGATGGCGCTTAAAAATCACTTCCCGTGGCGGGGTAGCGGTTATAGGACCACTACCCGGGAAGGGTGGAAATTACAGGACCACCACCCGGGTAAGGTGGTGGTTATAGGACTACCATCCAAAAAGGGTGGTAGTTATAGGACTGCCACCTAGGAAGGGTGGCACTTATTGGACCACCACCAAGGTAGGGTGGCGGTTTTGTAACTAAAGGCCAAAAATATAAAAAATTTGATGTGGGAAGCTGTAGAAAAGTAGGAAATGGATAATTAAGGTAAAATAGGCTACAAATATAAGCTATGAAGATGTTAAGGATCTTGAACACCTTTGAAAAATACATGAATCATCATTGGGGACTTTGAATCTGTTTCTCAACAATCTATCATGTGTAAATTTAGGTGCATACATTTACTCGGTTTGTTTAGACCCCTACTATTCCATGAAAGAATTATCATTTGATTTTTTTAATTTTTTACCTCCCACCAAGGATATTTTCTTTCCCTCCATGACTTCCTTTTTATATATTCGTTCTCTCTTTTCTTTCTCAGAAGGTCTGCCAGGGGAGGATTTTGTCTCTCCAACATCAATTTTATTAGTGTTCCATCTTGTTCGGTGTAGCCTTTATTTTTGGCTCCACCATATTCATAAAAAGGATTCCAATTCTTTGAAAACTTCATTTCCTTATTATTTAGAGTTTGCTTTGGAAGATTCTTAATAGGTTTCTCGAGATAGAGACTCTTATGGGTTTGTTTTTGAACCATTATTTATTTATGAATTTCTCTTTATATATTTTTCCACTATGGGAATACATCCTAAGTTGATATCCAATGCACTATACGTGTTATTGGTTATTAAAAAATCTTCCACGGTTCTTTGAGAAAAAAAAAAACTAGCATCCAATGTATCCTACACTAAATAACCCATGATGCGTCTTCCTGTAGTTCTTAAACTATCACTATCTCCTCCACATTTTATATTTCTAACTCAACTACCTTGTCACCGGTATTTTCCCGCCCTTCAACCTCAACTATTTCCTCTCCAAAATGGTTATGAATCATCATATCCTTGATATTTACCCATTGAGGGTTTATTGACTTGCTTCCACGTGGGATTTATCTTCGAGGGTCCACTAGCATTAGGTTGCATAATTCATTTTCCTTTCAAATCCTCCTTAATGGTTCCTTTGTTTTTGAGCCGAGCCTTGAAAATCCTCTTCCTTGGATTTTGGATATATTTTAATATTATGCCCCACCTTAAAGCATGAGAAGCACATGAAAGGTGCAAAATCATAGTCAATTTTCTAAGTGTGGACACCCCAAGGAGCCTTGAGATCAATGCTTCTAGGAAGGGCTGTCTCGGACACCACATTAACATAAAACCTAATAAAAAGGAGTCAAGATTTGGCACATGTAACATGATCAATGATAACCAGAGCCCCAATGGATTTTGCTATCCCCTGTAAAATATCCATATCCTAATATTCTAAGGGCAACCCCAAGAGTTTGACCCAAATAGGATATTCCTTGATAACTATCTCCAGTGGATTAAAGTCAGGTTGCCACTTTTGCACCAAAAAAATGCTCTACCCATAAACCATGGACCACTAGAAATAATCTTTGAACAAACCTCCTCCATTGACATGGATACTACAAAAAAGGTGTTTGCATATGAAAAAATCTCCATTGAACCTTTGGGCATCCACTTCCTGGTTTCCCATTTCCTAAACTCTTCAATATTTTGTCAACTTCTCGAATTTTAACCAAAGATTTTGTTACTCATCGAAACCCAAACACATTTGGAAACCCATTCTCCGGATGTCCAAAGAAACTCCATTATCATTACAGAATGAGCTTAAGTTAAAGAGAGATACTTGTTTAGGTTTGTTCCTAGCCACCCTCCTTGCCCACATGATTGTGGGTACCTTCTCCAACTCCACTTTTTCCCTTTCTACTATGAAATGCACATATTTCCCACCATCTAGAGGATTCTCCTCCTAAATATATGCATCCTAGTCACCTCCATGATCTGCTTATTCATTTGGTAACTTCATTTACACATTTAGATGATGGTTTCCTTTCTCAAATTTTAATCAATATTGGCACCAAGATATCCTATGCACAAATTTCTCAAATAAAACAAGGATATAATAAGTGTTTAGTTGACTATGTGCTGCGTTACAATAAGGATCTATCTAATATGACCAATATACTCATGATTCTAAATTGAGAGATTTTTTTTTCAAATCCTCTTACCACCAATTTAAGAGAGTGTTATATTTGATACCTCTCCATCCTTTGATAAACTATGTCATACGCTCAAAATGAGTGAAGTATAAATCTTATCCATGGGTAAATTAAAATATCATGATACTCCTTCATCCTCTTCTAATAGGTTTCAAGATAAATATACATTCAAGACATCTCCTAATCCCACTTTGAAGCTAAAGTTATTGTCAATTTTCTCTCTCCATCCCCCACACCGTAAATGCAAAATCCACATCATACTTTTACCAAATTACCTTATGCACCTCAATTTTTATTACTATAGATCATCGAAATAAATATTATCATTCCTTCACCACCACTAAATATCAACCCTTCTCAAACTCATGGCCACAATTATGATGAAAACACATGATGTGATTATCACCAATGTGTTGGGCATTCTACTGATCATTTTTTCAAAGGTAAACATATCATTCAATATCTCATTGACAATAATGTACTAGATCTCCCTGAGCCATCCATTTATAAGCCACCAATGATAATAAAAAGCTAAAAATATTCTATGACCCTTTTCTCAATCATGACACACAAGCTCCAGATTATTTTACTAATCATACATATCGATCTCGTGCCTCCTCCTCCATCATCCCCCTTGACTTCATTATTACTTCTATTAATGCATCACCACCAGTCATTACATTCTCGATTCTCGATTATCATGTTAAATTTACTTCTAATTCCTTGCACATCAATGATCCTATTGGTTTATATACTATCAATAAAATTATGATCTATCCATCATCTCCTGCCAACATGTGATCTATTGCACTCCTAGCTATCAACTATCCACTATCTAATTTTACCGGAGAGTTTTTGCTTTCCAATTTTAACTTAATAAAAAGAAATTAAAAAAACTGACCTCAAAATATGTTGAGGTTTACCAATACCCATGATGAATGATGTTGATTCTTTATGGAGGAATTATGTCAAACAAGTGCCCCTTCTTTCACAGAGATGAAGAAACACGTAGTCAAATATAACTAACTAAAATATATTAGATAAGATGGGTAGATGAGCTACTTAATAAAGGCTAATTCAAGGAATCTAAAGGGACTTCCTTGGAGGATTCCAACTCATTTTTAAACAATTAAATGAATTGACAATATGATAAAAATGACAGATAATGACCAAGATAGACAAGTGATAAATGGGAAGCTAGAGCATGATATTGAAGGGTAAGTCCCGCTTAACTTCAAATGTAGCCCAAGATAATGTGGAGACTATCTGGATAGCCTCGAAGTAGTTATACAAATATTATTTTGTTTCTTTTCAGATCTCATGGAGGAACTCTAACTATAACATCCTCATTTAAAGAATTCATTACAAGGGAAATTTTTTATATCATAATGTTTCACTATTCTAAATTCACATAATTTAGAACCAACATTAATTTAGCCAATCCATCCTACAACAGTAAACCATATGCAATTATTATGAGTTGGTATTAAACCAATCCCTCATATTTCATTTCATCAATGTGTATACTAAGTATACTTGTGGTTCCCTTATTCATTTAGGGTCATTCAAGTGTTAATATCTAAAGTGCATATCTGGGTATCTGTTATGGATAACCCATCTGATATCATACATCTTTAGTCTAGGTGAAATCAAGACAACGTAATTAGTAGCTTACGATACTTTGGCCAAATTTTTAAGACATGTATGCCATGCTTTAATTCCTAGATGGCATACTCGTTGAAAGGAATATGTCTTTCACCACACTCAAAACTATTATCTAGATTTGGACTTACTTGATTTGCATCAATCACTTCCAAGGTTTGTGTTAGATACTAATTAGGGATAGTTTGCATGGGCTAGTGCTGATAAGTTAGCTTAGGGTGACTAAGGGAAATTAAGCGTATCCGAATTGACTTCCGTCACTTTGGATCCACTTCCTTCTTCATAGTCATTAGAGGATGAAATTGGCACTAAGCCATATTCCTATCACAAATTGGTGTCTAACATTTACCTAGATCCATAGCTTTATGAATTTTACATTTAGGGGATCTAGGTGAATTATCATGCCATAGTAGCTTCTTGCTTCTCCACAGTAACCAATTAATGACTAACATCATTAAATGGGTGTTGTGCAGTAATGATTATGCTACAAAAACCCGTCAAGTTATACTAAACGGAACATCATATCTTAAAATTTTCATTAGTTTAATAATCTCACAAATTGTTAATATTACCCTAAGTTATTTTAGTTGATAGGTGTCATACCTAAGGATTAATTAGGGTTGAAACAACTTTCCTTTAAGTAAGGATAGTAAACATTTAATCAATTAAGTACATGTTGTAGATTTAGATCTACATTATGATTAGTCATGAAAGCATACCTTTTTCATTAATTAGGTATAATCGATAAGTGTCATGTTCTTATTTTAGTTGTATTTAATGTAGGACAACAATCATACATTATCATTTAAACACGCTTATTCCTTAGGAACCATCTTATCTATTCATAACTATTATGTTTAGGTATGTTTTCATACTTTAAGGAGTAAACATATCTAATCAAGCATTTAGCACATATCACATTCAATCATAAGAATAACATTCTTATATCATTAGCAATTGACCTTTCATTATAATGTAGTTATATCCAATAAGCATCATTTTATACATATCTACATTATAATCCCTAAGTCTATCATTTTTGTTTTATTTATATAGAAGGTCATTTAGATAATGAAAACAACCTTAATAAGTCCCCTTATACTATCTAGGAACAACTTATTATCACTTAAGTTACTTAGTTAATAAGCCATTATTAACTCAAATATAGTTGATATTCATTTACATAAGGCATCATTACTTTCAATAGTTTAGACCTTATGTTTTTATATTTTTGCAAAGTAGCTAATGTAAATTGCCCTTTTTATTTTCAAATGAAATGATGAAAAAGTTCAACAATTTGCAATCAATCACTTATAGAAGTTTATAAGACAATGTAACAAAATGAACCATCTTTATTTAATACCAAAATCCAATATCAAAGTCATACTTCAAACAATTTAATCAACAATTCCTTTTCAGAATAGTTATAATAAATGGCCATTAGCCTTTCTTATTTCTAGAATAGAAGTACATCTAGCAATGACTAATACTATCATTTATTCAAATCATCTTTCATCAATCAATAGAAAATGTAAACTTCAAACTTCATCCTTCTTTCTCTTTTACGAAGTTCATATGCAAGATTGTTAATATCTCATCGGTGATGCAGCCTAGAATTTACCAGATAACACCCTAGTCACACTGGCACATCACTCATCCTTGACTGAGTGCTCACCTGAAGTGTGCAAAGGTACCAAGTCCCTCTTTAGGGTTGTTGTAGTAGGATGTTAGCATGATGAAGGAAGAAACATATAGATTCATAACTAATCCATCATTCTACAATGCATGCTACCCTCATATCTATGAAAGAACAAGTTTAAACAGTAATCATGATTGAATTAATAACATGCACTACTCAACTACACATAGAATGATACTTAGATTCAACCAATATCTTCCATCTATTAATAAATATAGAATCTCCTTACAATATTTTCAATCTATACTAATGTGTGTATGGATATGATACAATAATTTAGTTATATGCGTATACACACATACATACACACACTCTATATATTCTCTATTACACATACATCCTCACACATTCATACATACTTCTACTATGTACCTAACATCATATATATAGGGTGGGGAATTTTCCTTCACCGCTTATCTATTCTAGAAATAGGCCACATGCTATTGATAGCCACACACCGTTTACAAGAATAGCCACACATGCAAGTGTGTTATCTATAGTCCTCTTGTATAGTTAATTGAAGTGTCAATTCTATTCTCATCTCGTCTCCATGGAAAAATTATTTGATCCAGCTTCTCCAAAGATAGATAATGCATGGCATGCATGTCCCACTGCATCATTGGTGTGTTCCACACGCCATCTTCTAAAAATAGGTCTTCATGCTCAAAATTGGCTAAGTCCTAAAAGCTTAACTTTCCTTCTCGTGCACAGTCCTTCCTATCCTTCCACACCCTTGGGGTTCTAGGCCTTCTTTCCCATGCGAGACTCCTTGTGTGATCTTTGTGGTATTCTTCGATCAACATTACCCCACACTAATCTCATTTTCATCTTGACAATGGGTATCTCCAAAATTTGAAGTAAATAATAGAAAAATGGAAAGAATAAGAATGAAAGAATGTAGATAAATAAAGAATTTATATGAGGTTATGAGGAAGCCTCTTCTGTCGGTTCACCCATAGTATCAACTTTGGATACTCCTCCTTTATTTCGGCCTCTAAAACCTGCCATTTAGTGAGTGCTTGCTCTGCTTTTTCTGGGATGTCCACAAAGAATGGATTCCAACTCATCCCTTGTAATCTCTCCTTTCTCATTTTTCAGAACCAACACAACACTAGACATTGATGTCATTCTTCCTTCTAAAAGGTCCATCTTTTGCGCAATTAACTTCCCAAGCTCTTCCAGGCCGAGTCTTTTACTTTGCCAAGGCCTCATGCTTCGTTTAACCATTAAAAATATTTCTACGCAGCCTAATGTCTCATGTTTCATCAATTTCTGGACCTCATTGTTCTCTTATAGGGTCTTGATGTTGATAAGAACCTCTGAGCTGTGCATATGTTTAAATCCTAGTATGCTTTCTTCAATACTTCCTGTAATGCTTACAACAACCCTTCGTAAGATGTAATTTTTCACATCACTGATGCTTTCTCTCGTTTGGAATCTTGTTCTAAGATTTTTGGTGCTTGCATATGTAGAGGTTCATATTCAAGTACCAAGTCCACCAACTTTCCTACATAGTGTATCACTAAAGGAAATGTTTGTGGTACCTTGGCCTCCAAGTGTGGCCTTACTCTAATGACATTGTCCCCAATCTCCTCTAGTGATGCTGATAAACACCTCATTCTTCTTCTACACAAAGTCCCTCTCCTACGTTATGTGTGTTATCTATGCATCCTTTATCTTCGATCCTCGTGCAATGCTCTGATTGTGGAAGCTTTGTCCATGTTTCTTCTAGCCACCTTAGCAGAAACTTTCACCAATGCATTACTAACCTACTCATCTGACATGATAGTAGGATTTATTGTCATGTGTCTAGCTTGGGGTGCCTTCTTCATCATCTCGAAATGCATGAATCTTCACACACATCAAATTCAGCTCATCCATGTGGGTGTGCATTGACCATGATAGTTTCTTTCGAGTGCACACAGTCACCATATCCTCATCCATTAACTCCTAGCCAAATAAATCCTTCATTCTATCGTTCTCTGGAAGTGGGTACAAATATTTTTTCCTGCATCCTCTGCATACCCCATGGTTGGTGGAATGTGCTCTCCACTTTTTCTTCTAGACCATTTCTTCTTAGGAACTTTAGCTTCCAAATTTGGAACTTGTGTCTCCATGTCCTGAACATTCTCTGCATTATCTCCTTAGGTATTTTTTCATCCTCTTCTTTTTCCTTTGATTCCTCACCCTGTTCTTTTGTGTTATCTGGAAGTGTAGGAGAATTAGGCATGCTCTCCTCTGAATCTTCTACCTCCTCATTTAACTTTAGTTTCCTCCTTCTCTGCATGGTCACCTCCTTTTGTGGAGAGAGTCTGGGTGATTTGCACACATAGTGGTTGGAGTAGCACCTTGGGTCCTTGTTCTCCTAAATACCCTCTTAAACTTGTGATCCCCTTAGACTACATTCAAGTCCTCATCATCCCCTCTTATGGCTGAGGTGGTGTAACAACGTGCTTAACTTCACCCTTATTTGTAGGATGTATCCTACCCCTATGCTCCAAACCACCACTATCTTCATGCTCCTCCTCCTCATCCTCCACTTCAATTGGCTCTATGGGCTTAGGCGCTGGGATGTTCTCCATTGTATGCTTTCCCTTTGGTGGTGCTAGAAGTGTGAACTCACCTTCCACATATTTTTATTCTCCATCTTTGGCTTCAACTGGAGATACACCAATGTTTCCCCCACATCTGCTACAACTAGACTTATTGGCTTGATATTCAGCACCTCTGAAATGATCCTCTCTGTATAAGCACTTCTGCCAGGATACACATACTTCTTTCTCAACATATGGTAGTCACAGTCTACCTTATCTGCATTGAAGACCAGTTAGTGTGTGTTTGTAAATCTATGAACAGATGCTTGGAAATACCTTGCAATGAATGCGTAAGGAAATTTACACCAAGGGCTCTAGACTCCATCTTTCATTGGGAAGCGCATGATGCAGAAATGTTGATATATAGAAAACTGAACTTATTTCCCTACCACTACTGGTAGGTCCTTTGGGATGTGCCACTCTTCTTCAAATGTTGCATGGAGCATGTCATGTTGTTTCTCTTCCCTATGATTTACATCATCTATCATGCCCCCTTGCATAGGTACTTGCTGAATCTTTCAGCTAGGAATTTTTCTCCATGGGGTATTCCCATACTTTTTCCTTTGGTCCGTTTGGTACTCTAATCTCCATGAATACTAGTGATAGTAGAACATCCCCAAAGCTGATCTTCCCTCATGTGTGTGCTTCTTCGACTATTTTCTTTGCAATATAGCCTGCAATGTTGTAGATTGTCCCTTCTAACATCTTATGCACCACATGTAACCACATAGTATTTACCTATGACCACCACTCTTGATCATTCAACTTTGTAACAAGGTGTGCTGCAGCTTGCACAACTGGACAATTCTTTAATTTGTCTATGTCCATTCCGTACGGACCCTTCAGGTACCCCAACTCCTATCTGGTCTTTAAAATAGTGGTTTTATCTGCAAGGTAACCTTTTATATCCTCTCCTGTGGCCTTCAAACCTGTAACTGATGAGATAAGTGTAGATAAAATTATAACTCTGTATCGTGTAAAGTAGAAGAAGTCATCGTGCACCCTGACCATGAGCCATTGATACAAGGGCTCATACTTCCCAAAATATGGAAGCTCATATAACTGGTATACCCTAATTGTATTCAAAATATTTTCACCCACATCTTCATAAAATAGCATGTCATTCATCATGCACTTGTTCATTCTAGCAGTGAGCAAGGAATCGAGCTCCTTCTTATTCTCCAAAGTCATATGGTTGTATTCACGTACTTTTCTCTTTCTGATGGGTGAATCCCATACCTTGTTGATGATGACTCCTTCTGGATATTTCATTTATGAAAAATGGCTTTCAGGTGCCATCTCTTCCTCCTTGATGACCACCTTCTTCTTTCCTTTTACTACTACTGCAAATGTCTTCTTCGGTGCCATTTTTACCTTACAAATGTCTCCTCTTCAACTCTGCAACTTTACGAATCAAACCCTAGCTTGATTCAATCATTCCCTAGGTGGAAACTTTATAACCTAACTCTAAACGGTCTCCCTACTTTGCTCAAACCCTTCACCACTGGGGACGTAAGCTTCTTGTTGTACAAATCTAGTTGTCACACTTAGTTTCACACCCTTCGCACCTTAACTCGATCACTCAACTCTTTGCACTTGGCTCTTTCCTTAAATAATCTTAGTTACAATGGTAAAAATGAATCCGCATTCCATCCTTATATAATTTTTTCAAATTTTGATGCATTTATTGCTCCTTCACCTACCAAATATCCCCTCATTCATTGACCAAATCTGTTCATTCCACGTGGTACATCTTCGCACCCTAGCTATAACCTTTTAACGTGCCTTCCTACCCTCTGGTCACAGACTTCTCTTGATGCACGCTCCTACACTGTGTACCTCGTCACTGTACCTTCTCCTAGTAGCTATCATGGCCTCTGATTACCTCACATTATACTTTTCTTTCATTCATCTCCATCCTTGTTCACTTTTGAGAAGCACTCTTCTTTTGATTTAAAGCACACCCATAGCGGCTTATTCCTTTCAGCTTTCAATTCCCACAGTCTTTTCTAGGATAACTACAACCACCCCACACTAAAATTATGTGCAGTCCTCTACACATATAAATTCTTCATATAGTAATTAGCTTCATGCGTGTAAGTGCACTTATTACACACAAAAAACTAAATTGACAAAGCATAGAGATAATGAAGGAAATACGTTAAGGAAATTCAAAATTGAAAACCTAAGCTAAATGATAATATTGCCTTATTACAAACACCAAGAAGACTTATTTATAGTAGGGCTTTAGTCTACTCCCGTTAAAGTAACCAGGTAGTCGTGTTCCATCAAGTGCTTCTAACTGGAAAGCACCTGATTCAAGTATAGAAGTGATGACATACAACCCCAACCAATGTACTTTGAGCTTTCGTAGATGGCACAAGAACTTTGAGTCATAAATAACTACCATTTGTCCAATCTCAAACTTCTTATCTGTTATTTTATGTCATGCCATGCCTTCTGCTTGGCCTTTTCCTACTTCTGACTCAATCGTGCTATGGCTTGGCACTCATCCAGTTGAATCATCTTTTCGATACACCCTTCTAAATGTTATTCATCAGCTAGACCTCCAGTGTGTGTAATGCATAAAGAAGGTAACATAAATTCTATAGGGAGAAAAATTTCGTGTAAAACACCAACTGAAATGGTGTGGCTTTGTTCAATCTCTTGTAAGTTTTTCTATATGCCCAAAGCATAGCTGAGACTTTGTCATCCCAATCCTTTCTTCCAACATCACAATTTTTTTCAAATACTGGCTCAAAATCTTATTAAAGGCCTCAACAGTTCTGTTTTCCTAAGGATGGTAAGGTGTAGTTTTATGGTGTGTAACCATAAAATCATATAATAGGATCCTAATTGTCTCATTCAAAAAGTGTGTACCTTTATCAATTTTCCAGCTTAAGGGACATCCATATTTTGTAAGAACATTCTCCCATAGAAACCTAGTTGTTGTAGCTTCCATACAGTCATTGGTAGGTGTTGATTCTGCCCACCATGTGAGATAATGTATGCAAGTAATGATATAGCATGATCCAGTCCTATTCGTGACTGGCGAAATAGGTTCTATAAAGTCAATGACCCATTTCTCAAATATTTTGGCACTAGTAATCGGTCTCAAAGGAATCTCATCTCTTTGCCTTGGTTTTCCTAGGCACTTACAATGATCACACACCTTACAATATTCTTTACAATCCTTATACAATGTCTCCCACCATAATCCAACAAGTAGGATCTTCAGGTAGTCACATCACTTGTATAATGGCCTCTTGCAATACCACCATGAGCTTCTTCCATGATATCCTTATGCTCATGCTCTAATACACAATGGCGTAATACTTCATCTCTTCCTAGCTTGTAGAGGTCACCACTGATTAACATAAACGGTGCCGCGCATATAACAAGCTGCTTCTTTTCTAATGCTTTCATTCCTTTTGGTGCCATACCTATTCGTAGAAAGAAAACAATGTCTTCTAATTCCATGGGCACACGTTGTAACCTATATAACTATGCATCGACATTGTTTCTTTAATTATTTGTGCATCCTCTCCTGAATTGATTCTAGATAAATGGTCTAGTCCAGAATTTCTTTTCCCTGGCTTCACCACAACTATGAAGTCAAACTCTTGAAATAGGATCACCCATATGCATATGTGCCCTTGTAAGATGGGCTTGTTTACCAAATAATTCAATGTCATGTGATCTGTATAAAACACAAATGATGTTGCTAATAAGTACTGTTGAAACTTGTGTAATGCATAGATCATTGACAAAGCTTCGCACTCTGTAGTTGTATAATTCTGTTCAGCAGGAGTCATCTTCCTACTAGAAAAATAGATTGGATCATCTATAATACCTTCACCAGGTTGAGCTAACACAACACCAATGGCCATACCATAAGTGTCCACATACACATGAAATGGTTTATCCCATGAGGGAAAGCGCAAAATGGGTGCGGTAGTAAGTTTCTCTTTTAATATCTCAAATGTGCACTATTGTGGTTCTCCCCAATAAAATGTACCTTTCCCCTTTAGTAATTCTTCCAAGGGTGTAGCAATTTTGGCATACCCTTTGATGAATTTTCTATAATAACCTATACGACATAAAAATCCACACACCTCACTTTGACCGGTAGGTGCTTCCGGGCTTAAAATGATGACAACCTTGGTTGGATCAACCATAAACTTTCCTTACAAATTATATGTCCTAATAGTATCCCAAATGGCATAGAAAATATGTAATTCTTGATGTTCAAAGAGATACTCAATTGTCTGCATCGTTCAAACATTAAGTGTAGATTCTCACAATGATCTTTCACAAGCCCATATACTTGTCCAATCATCTAGGTAGACATGTAAGAAGTTGTGAGTAAAATTTTTGAATGCCTGAACAACTATGCGCGAGAATACAATAGGCATGTATTTTAATCCAAAGGGCATCACAGTATAGGAAAAAATGCCCCATTTAATAGTAAATGTTATCTTTTCTTGATCCTCCTGAGCAATTCTAACTCGATGATACCCGAAAAATCCATCTGTGAAAGAATATATTTTATGCCCTATGCAACTCCTTCTAGTATTTCCTCGATAATGGCATAGGAATGGATATGTGATGCATACAACATTCAAATATTTGTAGTCCACACATATTCTAATTTGTCCATCCTTCTTGATACGATCACCATAGGGATAACCCATTCGACTCATCAAGGGCTTGATAATTCTATATTTAAACATTTTATCAATTTCTTCTTTTACCTTTTCACGCAAATTAGGATTCATTCTGTAAGGTCTCTTTCTAATTAGTTGTGCACCATCCTTAAGTTTGATCTTCATTTCCCCAAGTGATTCATACATGCCTTTAAGTTCATGATACCCTCGAGGGAATAAGTCTTGATAATCCCTGAGTAACTCAATGATCTTTGTTACCTCCGAGTCTGAGCAGTAGTCTCTAATTATGGCCTCCTTAGGCTCATCCTCCGAACCTATATTCACCTTCTTTGTCTTCATAGGTTTGTGGTAGGTGCACGTATCCTTGTCTACACTATCCAAGACCTCACACACCCCTTGTGAATGTTCAATATCCAGGTTCTAAACTTCCTCATCATCCACAATGTAAACCATCTTTCCTTTCTCTTTCTCAAGGCAAGCACGTTCAAGTAGTATGGATTCCATTTCTTCTTCCTTTTCAAAACATACTCTGAAATCTACCTCACCGAATAATTCTTGAATATGCTCTTCTAATTTTGCACTATCTCCCATAGTTAAGCGCTTGACAAATTTTAATGCCTCTTCTATAGGAGGTTTAGTCAAGAAGTAGTCAAAGGTCTGGATCATTCCTGTAATCAAATATTGCTAGTTTCTAGTCTCTCTATGTAGTTATGCATATACATACCAAGCACGTGTGCATCCTTGTAGTGTAGAATACAGTCGATGCACCCAGAGTGAAGGTGGTAATGCTTCTTTTCTTCTATCCAGAGTCTCTCACACTGTTGAATGTGATGTTGAATAGGTTGATCACCATGATAAGTGCATATTTGCATAGGTGCATTATTCCTTATAAACCTAGTAGACAAAGTGACTTCAATTTCTTACTAGTTTATAAGATTATCTCTATGGACTACCCACCAAAGACGTTGTTTTCCCTCACGGTGTATATAATAACATATATATTCTCTTAATTTGATCTATCCATTGTGTTTCCATGGCCTTCAAAAATGTAGGAATATCTTTTTCCTTGTATACCAAGGTATTGTGCTACCTATCTGTCAAATCGAACAAAGTCCATTCTTACATGCAACCATGATTTTCACCTCACGTCCTACTAATTCATATGTACCATGAGCCCAATTATCACAAGAAATACTCATAGTATCACTAATATAATGATAATCCTCCCACTATAGGATTCCTTATTTTGATGGCTCATTGACCTCTAGGTCCTGAATAACACGTACATAAACTCTGTTTAAGTCCTCCTCACTTAGAGGCTCAACATATGGTGTAGAATTTCCATCTTTCAAAGGTATCACAACCCTTTCCTCCTTGTTTTCAAAGCTGATATACCCCTTATTGAATCTCAAGTCAACATTATTCACATAACACCAAGGGCATCTAAGAAGGGCTAGAAAATTGTCTACTTTTGTAAGTGTTAATACCTCAAAATCCCCAGTGAACTTGGCCCCTTGTATAGTTATAGATGCATCTTTCAAAACTCGTATGGGAGTGACCTTAGTCTAGTTTTCCATAAATAATACATTAGATGATGACTGCAATAGAGGCCTCCCCATTTGTACCCATGTATCTAATGTAAGCACATTTACTTCCACACTTGTATCGATCAATATGTTGCTCAAAAATCACCCATCCATAACAACATTCGAGTAATTTCTTTATCATATTTAATGCTATCAAGGGGAATATTTGTATGCAGAATCTTCCGTTTGGTCTCAAGACTTGTGCACAGAGTGTTCCCTCTTAACTAATTTCCTAATAGTGGAATAATGTTCTCCTGGTGTAACATCTTGCACACCTTTCGTAGATCATTGATATCAGTTTGGATTGTCTCTGATGCTTTCTTCTACTCCTTTAGGTACTGTATCTAACCCTAAAGGTTCCTTAGCACTTCTATGGTATCCTGGTAAACTTCCTTCTGATGAGCAGGATCTGGGTACCTTACATGCAAAACCTCCTCCTTGGTGATCATAGGCTTCTGGTGCAATGCCTCTCTTACACACACCACTTTAGCATGTGTAGTAATCTTCACTTTCAATGCCTCAAGTCATTATAATATCTTAGGCATCCACTGATCCTCTACCACGCACTAGATTCTAACCATCTTGGCACCTTTGTTTTCTTGCTTATGCTACTTACTCAGATGCTCATATAAGTCTGAGCACTCTTCATAGCTATGGTTCTTTCCATAGAAATAACATGCAATATTCTGAGGACATTTGTGCCTATAGTGGTCAAGAGATCCACATGTATAACATGTTCCATGAGGGAACTCACCTCTTCCTCCACCATGGCCTCATCCTCCATATCCACCATGATATCCACGTCCCCTTCCATGACCTCCTTTAAAATGCCCCTCATTCTCGTGATTGCATTTGATTATGATCCCGATCCTGGTGCTCATTCTTACCCTTAGAATTATTTGTTATACTTTTCTATCATACCCTAAGGTCTATAACATCCCGAATCTGACCAATCAACTGACAATCCTTAGTATCATGGGTTGTGGACCTACAAATTTTACAAAAGCAAGATACATTATTCCTTATCACGTGTTGTAACAAAGGATAGTGACTAGCATCATGATTCAAATGACAGATCTCACAGTCCAATAGTAATGAGTGTACAGATCTATGAGGGAAACTATCCTTGGTGTGACCTTCCACTTCACAATCATACACCAAATTCCTGAGCGTGTTTCATGGGCTGAATTTTTTGATAGCTTCTCTAACTACTTTTCCATAGCTGCAATCTGTGCCTGTAGGAATGGACTAATGCTAGTGTCAATGCTCCCAACTACCTTATCATGTAAATCTACTTCCAATGCTTCACATGGATTAGTGTATGTCTTATGTGACAATGACCCTTCTAAAAGGTGTAATCAATCCTCCAATGAACCACTGTTCATGTTGGCTAGTGTCAATATCATAAGATAGCTTAGATAGAAGTGTCTTAAAATGAGAATCATACTCATGTACATTCTTATTAGTTCCTTTCTTGATATCCTTGAGTGCATTTATACTCTTATGCTTAAACTTAGGGATATGGAACTCTTTCAAGAAAGCATCTCTCAATGCTGCATAATCCATGCAAGTTTTATCAGGGTCAAACTTCCTATACCAGATGTGTGTGTGCCCCTATAATTTAGTGTCAAATTTACTTCACTTTCACTCGAAAACCATGATTCCTTTAGCGTGCCACAAGATTTCACACATATGCACAAGTTCATAAGCATCCTCTATGCCTCTATACTCTAGGAGATGAAGAGACATCTCCATATAGATATTTTGTGGTTGTTGCAGACCTTGACCACCGAATCTGGAACCTCCTGTGTTCCCTCTACCTCCAGAACCACCAAATCCACTGGAACTAGAACCACCTATACCTCTTGATCTACCACCTATAGTTAGAATAAGACCTGTAGACGTACTCCCCTATGCTATGATAGTAGTACTATACTGAACCCCTATAGTCTGTGAAGTAGTTCCACTTCCAAAGGTGAATCCAAAATTCTACACACTCACATTCTATGTGGATGATGCACCTAAGAATGTTCCTCCAAATGACATTAAAGCCATATGTCCTTCCATTGATGTACTTGATCACTGACTTACTCCTGCTCTCTTACTTCCCAAGTTAGTTTGTTGGTTACTTGTCATAATAGATACTGAAAAAGAAAGCGCAAGGGCTAGGTCACCAGGTGGATTAAGATGCATGCCTGTGGTCCAGGTAGTCTCTGCTAGTGCACTTCTATGTGAGGCCGAGGGGGATCTCTATCATGCTTTTCAAGATGGGGAGTTTCTAATGCTCTAGCTCCACGTCTTCTACGTGAGCTGTAAATCCTTCACGATCCATCTCTCCCCTTTAGTGTCATACTTTCTACAGCGAACGTTGCTTCTCTATCTCCCTCTTGTGTGCCTCATTATATTTAACCCACCTTTCCTCTCTCTGCTTCTCTTCTACTAGGTATTCCATCTTAAACCAAACCTATTCTTGCCCTTGTGCATGGTGAAGTTTAGTTAGCCATCGATTACTCTCCAAGTTCAAAGTTACCATCAAGATCTTAATTGCCAGTGGAATACCTTGCAAATATGTTCTTCTTGATACTAAAAAAATTGGAATTCAGCTACATCTAGGCAAGAGTATGTCAAAATTGAATATTCTAGAATATAAGTGTTTAGAACACCACAAAACCACATATCTACCACGTGATTCTAGATCGATCAACATCATAAAGGGCCTAAAATTCTTCCCCGTGTCTAGACAAGTACACAATACCTCCAATTCCACTAAGATGCATAAGCAATAATCCACTCGTATAGTTCTACTGGAAAGATAACAAAAAAGATCTCATATAAGTTATAATACATATTTTGTTCTACCCAAGTGTGTGTGTTAAACTCAGATCCACTGTTGAACCGTCGTGCATATTCTTCCTCTAAATTATTTATCCATTCCTCAATACTTACTAGAGTTAACCAAGGTATGTATTCATTGCAAACCATCCTAAAAACAAATAAAAAGAGGTCTTGGTAATGTGAGCCAATGATGCAGCCTAGAATTTACCAGATAACACCCTAGTTGCCTTTGGCACATCACTCATCCTTGACTGAGCGCTCACCCGAAGCACACAAAGGTACTAGGTCCCTCTTTAGGGTTGTTATAGCAGGATGTTAGCATGATGAAGGAAGAAACATATAGATTCATAACTAATCCATCATTCTACAATGCATGCTACCCTCATATCTATGAAAGAACAAGTTTAAATAGTAATCATGATTGAATTAATAACATGCACTACTCAACTACACACAGAATGACACTTAGATTCAGCCAATATCTTCCATTTATTAATAAATACAGAAGCTCCTTACAGTATTGTCAATCTATACCAATGCATGTATGGATCTGATACAATAATTCATTCATATGCGTATACACACATACATACACACACTCTGTATATTCTCTGTTACACATAAATCCTCACACATTCATACATACTTCTACTATGTACCTAACATCATATATATAGGGTGGGTAATTTCCCTTCACCGCTTATCTATTCTAGAAATAGGTCACATGCCATTGATAGCCACATGTCGTTTACAAGCATAGCCACACATGCAAGTGTGTTATCTATAGTCCTCTTACGCTAATCAAGTGTCAATTCTATTCTCTTCTTGTCTCCATGCAAAAACACTTTGATCTCGCTTCTCCAAAGATAAACAATACATGGCATGCATGTCCCTGCATTGTTGGTGTGTTATGCACTCCATATTCTAAAAATAGGTCCTCATGCTCAAAATCGGCTAATTCTGAAAGATAAACTTTCTTTCCACACATGGTTCCTTCCTTTCCTTCCGCGCCATTGGTTCCGTGCCTTCTTTCCCGTGCGTAATCCTTGAGTGATCTTTGAAAAGTATTCTTAAATCAACATTTAGTTCATATGAACTGAGCATGACAAGAACTAAAAATTCAAAACAACATGTCCTATATAATAATTTCATAAAAGGAATGTTACTTTTAACTGAAATTATTATAATGTTCAAAAATAACACACAACTCTTTTGAACATTCAGCAAAGGCATCTTAAAAACATCATCTAAAGAAGTTAAGATAAACTAAGCACCTCAATCAAGAAAATTCCAAACAAGTATTAACTTAAGTCTCATTTAAGTAACCCAATAATTACAACTGATCACAGTCAATCAAATTAATGCAAGTACTAGTAAAATAATATTACGGTCATATAAGCCCATACAAATATAACTGAAATTTTATAACTAGTCAATTAAAATCTGCATTATCATAACTTATTAAGAAATTATTTATACTTCATCTTAACAATACCTTTTCAGGTTTTAGTAAGAACTTAATCATAATATCTTAACTCCTATATCATATAAGTTATTCAACCAATAACTTATTCTTATATCAGTTAAGTATACTTCTCATTATAACAATTTAAGTATAGACTACATACAATCATAATGTAATGATCTCACCTCTTAATATATTATAAACACAATATTAGATCAACATTCAAGTAATGGTTTAACTCCCATACTTGTTCCTATTTGATTAAATTATACTTCAGTCAAGCATACTTAAATACTAAAAACCCGATCATCAATCTATGATCAAACAACCATACTTAATACAAGTAATGGATCCATCATCATACCTAAAAAGACAATAGTATATATATAATTTGACTATCCACAATGTAGTGCCTTAAGGATTTACCAATCCAAAATTAACTCCATTGTATTCATGTGACTATCAAATAACAATACTCATTTGTGGGTGGGTGAGGCTCAAAATACCTTTAAATGTTATTTACAGATATGAATAATCATTTATTGATGATAAAAAATCAATATTAGGTAAAGGTTCTAATTGAGCTCCATATCAAGGTTATAAAATATAAACATACACTTAAAGACATTTCAAGGTTAAGATCAATATCTCAACTGAAGCAACAAAACTAGAAGTGGAAGAAGAGGTCAGTCATTCAGTCTCAACTGAGTGAAGAAAATTTATATCAAAATCTAATAATTTCATAACCCATTTTGATTCATTAAGATTGAATACCAAAGAATGAATAACTCAAAACCCAATAAGGGATCGATTCAACAAAGTGGTTCCATTAATACTTAAGCCTGAGAAATTGAATATACAGTTGATACAAGTCAAATCGACTTGATAATAAAATTTGAACAACATATAGGTTATTTGCAGAGATAAACACAAACACCCAACACCCTATCAAGTCGAGATAATGAAGGAGAAGAAACAAACAACCTAACCCAAGTCGCATTCATAGCTATAACAAGCTTCTAGGTTAAACCTAGTTTACACAACTCATTAACTATTCTCTATGAAGGATAAGTTTCCACAATGCAAAATATAGTCCCTAAAAGTAGAATGCAAACATCTATCCATATATTTTTTAAAAACACAACCCAATACTTCCATAAACTTAAGCCATCTCTTCACAGTTGAAACTTACACTCAAAAGTAATAATAAATGAACACAAGTGATAATCAGGAGTATGTATGAATGAAACACATGAATTCTCTAGTTTTGAAACAAATATACAAAAACTAGAACTATTAAACCATTTTTCAAATAAGAGAAGAGTTCCTTTCATGAAGCCATTCAAATAGAGCATATTATTTTAAAGAGTTAGAGCCTATCATGCCTAGTAGAGCTCTTGCAACTTTCTCTCCAAGCTCCAAGATTTTTTTCTCAAATCTTGCACACAAAACTCCATAGAATGATCAAAATAGATTCCACATAAAACCTTCATTTTTATTTCTTCCATTTTAATAGCCATTTTCATTAATTTTCCCATTATTTCCTCCACCATGCAACTGAGGATTCAATGCTAACCCAAAAATAGATAATGCATTCAAAACCAAAAAATCGACATGTAGAGCCCAAGAGCTCGAGTGACCAAACAAAAAATGAAAACCAAATCCCTTATTCTCCTTGAAAACCATTGTTGTTTTCCCTAGATGGTTTTTGGTTCATTCGATTCCATTAATGCCATCAAAAGGACTTCCATTTACCTCCTTAATTCCCATCAACCGACCACATTCCAAATTTTTTTAAAGGTTGAACTATCAGTTAACAATCTTAACTAAACTCTTTAGCCACATATTTAGCATGCATCGCCAATTTTGACCAGGTCTATTGCCAAAGGGTTGTGATGGCCCAATTTTAAAAACAATTAAAATTCCAAGTATGAGTATGGGGTGGCACCCAACTCATTTAACCATGCCTTTAACCCCTTGCAAATGCTAACCTTAGTTAGGTCTTAGGATTCCATAGATAGGTTAAGATCTATTTAAATCAACATGCATATATCAACCTTAGGTTAGGTTGTCTACATTTAATCCAATGTACATAGAGTCACTTTAGGCCCTTAGAAATTTAAACATTACCATTTTCATAGGTTATCTTAGGTTAGGATATCTTAATCACAAGAATATATCCATGACCTTAACGTATATCACATCCGCTTAAGCCCCTTAAGTAATTTATAAAATGAACCAGACTTATTTAAACATAAGTCATCATTATTGTAGTGCAACCAATAATTTGATTAGATTATTGTCAACATGATCTGAGCATGAAATTGTAATCCAAAATCAATAAGAAGCCAAGTAAGCCTTGCAACTTATAGTCATAATCACATATTGATTTAGGAGAATACCTTGGATCACTGAAATTGATCCAAGGTGTTATCCTGAATCTTATTATCAATAAAAAGTATCAAAATTATTATTCAGTTAAAACATTGAAAAGCTTACCCCTTATTACTCAACTGCTCTAGAACTTGGTTTGCACTAACCAAAAGCTGAAACCACTATGTCCACTTCAAAATAAGATAAGTAAGTACTTTATGATCTTAATGAATGGAGGATTCTATGGGTTGGGAATAGGAGCATATAGGGATGATGGCACATTTAGGGGAATGGGTCTGCATTTTTCTCTATAATGTGATGAACATGGTATAGTTCTGATGCATGACTTGGCTCTGCATTATTATATGGGGGTCTGTTATGAACCCAAGGGATTGTAATGTGGTTATTGAATCTCTTAATATGAATACAATGCTTTGTTATAAATCATCTATGTGTTTGGAAGTATACTAATGTATTTCCTTTCTATATGAGCTATTTCCTTATGTTTCTTGTTATTTCCCTTTTCTGGATGCAATAAGATAACTCATTCTAGGATATGGCATGGTTCTTTCTACTCATTTCCATTTAAATATATGTTATAAGATGATGCATTCTCATAAGACTCACATAAAGGAGAGACTCGGTGCCCACATGCCTCGGTGAGCACCAACCCCCCAGGGTGGTGGGCCGATGCATGGGATTAGACTATTGGTCTAAGGGTATAAAATATGACTACATCTTGGTTTCATTTCGGGACCTCTTTTTGAAGTTGTTGTGAGAAATGGCATGCATCTTTGTCCCTGTGATGCGTGATGATAGAGCACCTGACCTTAGAAAGTGTTGAAACATGGTTCAAGAGCACGGAGGATGAGTTTTCTCAAAGATTCAACTTGACCCTGAGTTCGATGCACGTAGATGGGTAGAAGAGAACCTATACCATGAGTTGTATGAGACATTATTTTGTTGCTTCCCAGTAGAACTATATGAATGGCTTTCAACATATGCATCCAGATCAAGTTGGTACTATAGATCACACATGTGGGACCCAAGATGACTATCAGAGGCTGTAGGATGCAGATCTACTTGGACGCGTGTGTTATTGATCACTAGTGGAAGAGAGGTGTTGGCCAGTTATACTTTAGAATATGCCATTTTGATGTATTCTTTCCCAGAAGTTGTTGAGTTTGAGTTTCTGAGGGAGCCTAGAGGATCATTTTTGCATGTTATTCCTTTGGCTATGAAGATCTTGGTCATTACTTTGAGTTTAGAAGCATTCCCCATGGCCGGATAAAGCTTCTCTAGCATGTTGGGAGAGGAAGCTAGGGTGGAGGAAGATGGCGGACATTGTGGATGAAAAGGAAAGGGAGGAGAGATGACTCAAGTATAAAAAGCTCGTGAAAGGGAGATGACTAGACAATGTGAGGTTGCACAAGTGTGATGGATCTATAGAGGTAGACGTTGTGGGAAGGAGTTGAGGTTCACATGCAGAGGACATGGAGCCTAAGCAGTCTATGCTACCCCATCTTGGAAAGCATGGGAGAGAGGCCCCTTTAGCTTCTGATGAGAGTTCATTACATGGAGAGAAGAAGATCCATTGCATGCACATCTGAACCCACATGGTGACCAACCCCTGGTGCTTGGTTTTCCAGATCAAGGGAGAAGTATTGTTAACCTAGTTGGTATCGGTGGGAGTGACCGATGATCTGCACCCAGAGATATAATTTCTCATTTGGAACATCCATGGTTGTGCAAGCCATTCCTATATTTGGGGAATCTTTGGACAAGGTGCAAGTATGCAAGGATTGGGTATCACATCTGGGAGTGGCGTGGGACATACAACTGGTAGTGGGACAATATCACAAACCATCGGCATGTAGTTCAGTGGGATGCTGGGAACACTAGGCGTGACCACTTCTAGGTCCTTTTTGACTATAGGAGGTGGATCTAGTGGGTCAGGAGGAATAAGACCTAGTGGATCCAATGGATCTGGTGGAGGAGGAAACACCGAGAGGGAACCAAGGCTCTGGATCGGGAGGACAAGGACCCCACCACCTCCCCAAGTTTTTTGAGATGTCTTTGCACTTACCAGACTATAGGGGTATTGAAGATGCTACAGAGCATGTGCACAAGTGTGAGTTACTATGGCATGTGAAGGGGATCACTACCCCAGAGTGAGAAAGGCAAGTTAGTTTTGCAAACAACATTGCAAGGGCATGCACATAGTTGGTATAGGAAGTATGACCCCCATCAGATGGTGGTAGACTACACCACATTGAAGAACACCTTCTTAGCAGAGTTCCATATCCTAGAGTTTGAGCAAAAAGCATCAACACTCTTTGAAGGAGATCCAACAGGAATGGAAGAGAGTGTGTGGGAGTATGATGCACATTTCAAGACTCTCTTGTCAAAACTATCCTATGACATTCATCCTTCTCAACATGCTCAATGGTTTTTGGAGGATTGATAACACCATTTAGAAGGGCTCTATCACACAAGACTTTCACCAACCCGTGTGAGGCATTGGAAGCTTCCCTACATGCGCAAAGCTGTTGGGAGTGTTGACACTGGTGTTAGCCCTTTTCTGGAGGCTCAAATTGTTGCAATGGCCAAGCAGTTGGAGAAGCTATCTCAAAAACTCAACACATGAGGTTCGTAGTGGGCTTTGGTGTACAGAATGTGAAGTGGAGGGGCATGCAAAGGATAGTTTCCCTCGGAAAGTCGGTGCATATGGTGGTAGATTGTGAGATTTTCCATGGGGATCATGATGCAAGTAGATGCCCTCTACTCCAGCACACAATCCACAAGAATGTTTCTTGCTATTACAATATTTGTACCTCTATGACCCATGATACCAAGGATTGTAGACTGATTGATCAAATCCATGATGTTATTGATCTAGGTGTGTGCACAGACTAGCCTTGCAAGTAGTTCAAAGGATGATGACCATCGTTATGAAGGGCACGTAGATGGAGGAACATGTGGAAGAGGGTTTTCATGGAGGATTTCATGGTCACAATAACCATGGTGGAGGATGAAGTGAGTTCCCATGAGGAACCTATTATAATTGTGGATCTACAGAGCATTACAAACGTGAGTGTCTGATTTATTACAATGCTCATGGTGTGGAAAGAAACATAAGTATGAAGAGTGTCCAGAACTTTATGAGCATATGAACCAACAGCACATAAGGACAAGGTGTTGGGATGGTGAGCATCAAGAAGGCTGATTCATAGTGGATGCCAAGAGTGGCACGTGAGTCGGGGTTAGAACTGTGTTTGGTGACAATGTGAGGTAGAGGCCATGCATGCCAAGGAGATGCCAAGACCAAGGACTCTAGTTTCAAGAGAGGAAGTGGTACATGGAAAGTATCTAGACCCTTCTCATCAAAAAGAAGTATATCAAGAGACTATGGATGTCATTCGGAGTTTACAAGGAGAGATCCAATGTCTAAAGGAGAAATCAAGGTAGGAGCAAAGAAAGAATGTTGAGGCTCCACAGAAGGACCTAGATGAAGTCAAAGAAGTGTGAAAAATGTTAAGGCAAGAGAATATTATTCCCTTGTTAGGAGAATGGTTAGAGAGAAGGTACCATGCATGCGAAGTAGAGCAGTGAGAGAGTAGGTGTTGTTGCAAACCTTCCTCCCCACAACCTCGAATATGATAAGGAGATCACATTGAATGTAGTTATGGATGGTTGGCTATTGAGTAACATATTCTCATTGACACAGGAGTAGAGGTCAATGTTCTCACATTAGATGCATGACATCAAATGGGAAGGCCCGCATTACAGCCATCTTCAAATGTGTTGTATATGGAAAAAAGACTAAGGAAATGCCCATTGGAGTCTTGAAGGATGCAGTTATCACCATTCAAGGGGCCAAGTTCACTAGAGACTTTGAAGTCTTGGTGCTCTTTCAGAAGTAGAAAATTTTCTAGCATTACTTGGGCACCCATGGTGTTATAAGAACAATGTCAACCTGTGGTTTAACAAGGGGTATATCAGATTTGAGAACAAGGAAGAAAGGGTGGTCATCCCTTTGATAGATGGGAAGTCAACACCCTATACTGAGCCCTTAGGAGAGGAAGTCCTTGATAGAATCTATGTGCACTCCATCATAGGATCCTAAGATAATTCACCCCAGAAGGGAGTTATCCAATTTGAAGATGCTCAATCCATGAGTGATACCACTAGTGTGGCATGTGACAATTGGGTGCATGGGACTTATGAGTTAATTGGGTGACAACTAAGAGGATCTATAATAAGAGTGATAAAGGCGCACTCAATTAAGCACCTAGGAGGGAAGAAGTTTCCCAAATACTCTGGAGGGCCTACCTAAGATGTTCTTACAGGAGATAGAAGGCTCAGTGGAGGAATGAGAGTGAAAGACAGGGGATGCTTGAACTATATCTTTCTCGGAACTACAACACATTGGTGGGCTACACACCGAGAATCTCTTGGAATGGTGAGAGTGAGGATCACATTTTCATAAGGTTTTCTAGAAATGCAAATGCCCACCCATGCATACAAGACTACCATGGCAAAACCCCCTTCATTTCATATCCAAGCTTGTGAGAAGGCCTGGATTGGAGGCAAAAGCCTTACCACCATCATTATGGGTACATAAACTATATTCCACATTACAAGGTTGTGTGCACACATGGTATATCCACTCGAAACATGCATCATCAGATGGTAATTGGCAAGATTGGTGGCTGATCTCATTCAAGCTTTGAGTATAGGAGTACCAAACCATCGGTGGATAAGGCATTGCAAGTAATCAAGCACCTTACAATGGGAGATAGTGCTATGGAAGAAGATAGGCTATTAGAGCTACTAGGTGAGCCTTATTTGGAGATGCCTCAATGAAGAGAATCAAGAGGAAGTACAACTTGAGCACATGTGCATGGAAAAAGAAAAAGGAAAAATGGTTTATGTAATAGATGGAGAAGAGATGGAGACTTTGGATGTTAACCATTCGGAGGGTACACACAAAGTCATAGATAGCGCTGATGAGCAAGCATGCTACCTACCATGAGCCCTTGAAAACAAAGAAGGTTAACATTGGGATGGAGGTAGAACCTAAGGAAGCTATCATCGGAGATTATTGGTCGGAAAAAGGAAGTTTCAAAGATCATTGATCTATTGCGTGAGTTCCAAGATTTGTTCCCATCACGGGGTACCATGAACTCAAAGGCATTCACCATTCCTTGGGAGAGATGAAGATCAAGTTGAAGGAAGGTGCATGCCTAATTCGGAAGAGGCCTTATCGGATGAATCCAAATTTGTGCATATGGGTTAAGGAAGAAATAGACAAAATGATAGCATCTGGTATCATTGAGGCAGTGGAAGAATCAGAATGGATAAGCCCAATGGTTATCAGTATTAAGAAGGATGGTAGGATAAGAATTTGTGTTGACTACAGGATCTGAATGTAGTATGTGTCATCGATCCTTTCCCAACCCCTTTACTTGAAGAAATTTTGGAGGGAGTAGCCGGGCACAAAGTCTACTCTTTCACGGATGGGTTCTCGGGTACCACCAAGTCAGGATTGCAAAGGAAGACCAGAGAAAGAAACTTTTTCACCACTAAATGGGGAAGTTTTCCTACATGGTTATGCCTTTTGGATTAAAGAATGCACCTGTTGTGTTCTCATGCATTGTGGTACAAGCATTTTAGGACTTCATCCATAAGTTTCTTCAAGTTTACCTGGATGACTGGACTATGTATGGATTGGTGAAAATACCATTGTGACAACTTAAGGCTGATGTTTGAGAGATGTCGGAAATTGAGGATATCCCTCAACATTAAGAAATGTGTCTTTTCTACTCCCTTTGGGACCCTATTAGGACACATTATATGCAAAGAAGGCTTTGCTAGTAGATCCCACTAAAGTTGTAGTTATTGTAGGATTAGGGGAGCCTACTAGTCAAAGCATAGTGTGTGATTCCTTGGGCATACGGGGTATTACAGGAAGTTCATCAAGGGATATGCCAAGATCACCACACCCCTTAGAGGAATTATTAAAACACAAAAGTGCCTTTCATTGGGGAGAGGCACAATAAAGGCATTTGACACTTTGAAGGATAGGCTTGTCACGGTGCCCATATTACATTTTCCTTCTTGGGATAAGCCTTTCCATGTGCATGTTGATGCCTCGGGACAACTATGGGAGTAGTGCTAGCACAACCTAGTGAGGGAATTGTTGATCATCCCTTGTGCTTTGCAAGTAGAAAGTTGACACCAAGTAGAGAAAAAATTACACAACTACTAAGCGTGAAGCATTTCTATGATCTATGCATGCATAAGTTTAGGTAGTATCTGTTGGCAACACCATTTATATTCTACACGGACCATATGGCATTGAAATACTTAGTCAACAAACCCATTCTACAAGGGCACATATGTCATTGGGTCCTTCTATTTCAAGAGTTTGAGTTCACAGTGGTGGTGAAGCTAAGAAAAAGCAATTTAGGACCTACCATTTATCAAGGATTAATTCAGGAGAGGATGCACAAAAGCATTGAGGATACCATGTCAGATGTGTAACTATTTAGGTTACAGTGTGTGCCCTCATAACTTGGAAGATATCATAGTGTTTTTAAAAATAGGTGTGGCATGTCGGAAGGGATGAAGGCTCTGAAAAAAATAATTAGCAATATGTGCCACACCTTACATGTTGATTAGTGGAGACCTATATAAGTTAGGTCATGATGAGGTTCTGCACGATGCATATTGGAGCATGAGCATGTGGAAATTATGGAGGAAGCACATGGTGGGATTGTAGGAGGACACTATGCAGGAAATGCTACCGCATGAAAAATTTTATTAGCTAGGGTTGTGGTGGGAAACCATCTACAAAGATTGTATTGAGTTTTGCAAGGCTTGTGACCATTTCCAAGCACCTTGGAAAACCTAGAAAGAGAGATGAAATTCCCTTGCGACCAATAGCTAGATGCTGAACCATTTGAAAAATGGGCAATTGACTTTGTAGGGCCAATTGCACCAGCCACGCGAAGGATTGGTTCATGGTATATCATCACTTTCACTTGATTACTTGACATGGTGGGTGGGGGGTGCCTACTAAAGGATTACACCACATAAAATAGCTACTACTATATTTTTGGGAAAACATAATCAGCATATATGGTTTCCTTTAAGTTTAACAAGTGATAGGGGTACACTTTCTCAATGAAATAGTCAGGATTCTATTAGCAAATTTATGGTGGCCCATCATAAGACTACCCCATATCACCCTCAAGAAAATGGAACTACTGAGGCATTTAACAAATACTAAGTCACACGTTAACTAAGATTTGTGACGTTGGAAGATAGGATTGGGATGATAAGGTATCATCCATTCTATGGGCATACATAGACAACCTATAAAAGGTTGAACAAGGCCACACCATTTCAATTGGTGTTTGGCATGGAGGTTGTTTTACCAGTGGAATTCATGTTACCATCATTGCATATAGCACACATAGGAGGGTTAGCTGATGAACAAGCACTTGGAAGAAATAATTGATAAGTTGATGCAGTTAGATGAAAGGTGATCACTTGCTAGATGGAGTCAAAAGATAGAAAAAAAAGACAAAAGGCATGGCATGATCATCATATCAAGAACAAGAAGTTTGAGGTTGGGAAGTTGGTGTTGTTGTATGATTCCAAGTATCATGCCCATCCTGGGAAGTTGAAATCCATTGGTTGGGACCTTACATCATCTCATACATTCTTGATTCGGGTGCTTTCCAGTTACAAGCATTGGATGGGATGAGGTTACTAGGTCACTTCAATGGGAGTAGGTTGAAGCCCTACTATAAATAAGTCTTCTTGGTGTTTGTAATAAGGCAATGTTGCCAATTAGTCTTAGAATTTCCCTTTATGCATTTTTTTTCTTGTGTTTCCCTTTCTCATTGCTTGTTCCTCTCTTTTTTTTTTTTTTTACACCTTGTGCACTAACCACATTATTTTTCCCAAAGTTGTGTATGTGCAGAGGACCACACATCTATTTTAGTGTGGGGTGGAGTGATGTGAAGTATAGGCCTATAATACAAGTTTGAACTGGCAGTAGAAGTTGTGGTAAATGGCCCGGTTGAAGGATAAAAAAGTGTAAAGGTTAAGAAGTGCATAGAAGAAAAGGTGGATAGAAATGGTTGGTGTCAAAAAGGCTTTGTGGAAACCACATACAAAAAGGATGAAGAGCGTAGGAACAACATGAGGTAGGAAAAGGAAAAAATCAGGTAAAGGATAGAAGAAGTGCCTTTGGCATTGTGGGACGTGCGTAAGAGTCTTCATCAGGGTTGGATTTTTTTGCGCAAGAAGGTTGTAAAGGGTTTTTCACAGGATGTGGCACATGTGGGTAAAGGTGCTTAAAGTCAGATGGCTTAGTGGAAAAATTACTGCATTTTAATGTTAAAGTATGGTGGTAGGTGGTATAACATTTAATGTTGGAAAGAAGAAACTATAAATAAAGGTCGGGCAATCATTTTTTTTACCTTGCATTACAAAGTAGAAGAAGCTCTTGCAAACTAGGGCATCCAGAGAGAAATTTGTGAAGAAAGAAGAATCCAAAATTTGAGTGTGCATCTAGAGTAGATCTACAACCAGAAGGAGGGAGTACATGGGCATGAGAAAGGTTGTGTGAAGAAGCACCATCTTGTGGAAGGATTTCTTGTTAGGGTTTGGCAGCTAGGGCATGGAGAAAGAAGGATTCATTTCAGAGTTGAAGCTTTGAGTGAGCTTTGGGATTGAGAAGAGTAGTAGAGAAAAAGAAGAGGAAGGATTGTTTAAGATCATCCCAACCAAAAGAATGGCACCAAGGAAACCAACCATTTCACCAAAGAAAACAAAGGGCAAGGGAAAGGGAAAAAAAATCATTTCATCACGAGCACCAATGAAAAAATGGTACTGTATGGAAATGCAGTACCCAGATGGGGTATTGCTAGGAAAATAATGGGAGTCACACTTACGAAAGATGGCCATAAGTGATTATAATCATCACATGAGCACAATGGAGAAGGAAATGGCATTGAGTTTGGTCCGACCAACTAACAATAGGATGCCAGATGGAATGCCCATTTACAATGATGAGGTGAAGGTCAAATTAGAGAAGGTTGGACTATTGCAATTATATGAGTTGCCATACTTTGGAAAGCCTGAGCACCTTTATCAATGGTTGATGTCACATGTGCATGAGGATCATTTTTATTTCATGGGGTGCACAAGATGCACATCACACCACAACTAATATCCAAGTTCACATGCCTCAATTGTGAAGGAGATAACATTGATGATGATCTAAGTGACAAGGAGGCTATCAAGGAGACTGTAGCCATGTATGACTACAAGAAGGGGTCATGATACTTTGACATCACCGAGATACTAGACCCAGTGATGAGGATGGCCACATGCTTAGTCACCAAGCTCAATGACCAGGAATGATGGACACAAGTGAACAAGGCATGGTTGAATGTATGCCGAAGATATCAAAGGAACCATCTATAACTTGTCCACTTTCATCACGGATGAAATTATAAGCAAGCACGGAGGGAGAGAAGATACTCTTTGGTAATGTCCTCCTCACTATTGTGTTCTCAGAGATTGGAGTGCCCAATGGGCCAAAAAAAATTGTTTGGGAGTATCCAGAAGAGGATCCCTCACCCAAAAAGGTTTGTGAAATATACTTGTGAAACCATGACGACCACTCACAAGGCACACTTGGAGAAGTGGTATAAGTGAATGTGTGATGCATTCGGGGCTGAGTGGAGGATCCCAGAGCAGTTTCCCATGCTCATGAGTGGAGAGGAGAATTTTTAGTGTACCAACACTTCGCATTGGTAGATTTATGTTGATAGATGAGAATATGAGTCCATGGTGCAAGCTACCCTTCTCCTTCACCACACTATACTTCCAAGCCGAGTTAATCAGTTCAAGGAGGCCAAGAGACTAAGGTTTGACCTTAGTGAGGTAGATATAGACCACCACGAGTTGCACGAAGCTAGGTCTACCCAAAGAAGCACACGTACATGGAGAGATATGTCTCCCATGAGATACAAATGATGAAGCCTTTAACACTTTGCGATTGCAGGAAGGACCACAACAAGGGTGTATCTACACATAAGGCCAAAATTTGAAAAAGGTGCTTACTTGGAGAATGATGTCTCCATTCTGAAGACCCTACAGGAAGGAAGAAGGCCACACCTAGAAAGAGAGAAAGAGAAGAGGTGCAGAAGGCACCAAGTGTTCAAACCACACAGATGGTAAGCACACAGAGACAAGCGTAAGCCTAGTACTTACACGTGAGGAAGAAGTCTCTAGTCAAAGAAAAGACTCCAAAGAAGAAGGTGCACAAGCATGAAGATCCCCTCACCCAGGAGGAATCACCAATGAAGACATCACCTATCAAAGAAAAAGAAAGAGAAGAATCCCTGTACTGGAATCCCTAGTAAGGAAGAAGTAGAAGGTGACGGATGAGGCCGATTCAGAAGAGACAGAAGACCTAGATGCCTACATCAGCGATGATAGAGATGATGATGATGATGAAAGGAGGTGAAGACCATCCTATCTATGAGATACATGATTCTGAAGAAGAAGGAGATGAGTATAATGAAGGAGATGAGGAGAAGAGGATGAAGAAGAAGCTGAGACCCAAGGCAAGGGGGTAGGTGGGGAAGAAGTTACAAAATATCAAAGGACCCCAAGCCTCACGAAGGAATAGATAGATGAGGCCATAGAAAAATAAGTGGAAAAAATCATCAAGGACTTGGTAGAACAAGAGGTTGAATGCAACATGGATGTGGTGCTAAAGGAAGTTGAGGAGGAAAGCATAGAAAAATAATATGGCAACATGGGAGGAGATCCTAGTTTGGTGTAAGCTTTCCAAAAGCCACACACATAGGGAGAAAGAGCATAAAGCATCACAAGTTCAAGGAATGGGACATTGATGATCTAAACAAGGTGTTGCACATGCTTTCTAGAGCACCATGCCAATGGAACAAATTTTAGCCATGGCTTCATTTGATGAGGAAGGTGCATACCCTCGAACAAGGAAAATGTTGTCATGGGCATTTGAGTCCCACATTGATGAGCCTGAGTTTGAGGTAAGCCAAGGGGCATTGATGAAAGTGGAAAAAAAAAAGGGATAAACCCCTTGGTGAATGCTCAGTGGCTATCAGATGAGAAAATCTGCAACGCGCTCAACAAAGTTTTAGTTGAGGTTGAAGCCAGGATCTTTGGGAGAAATGACAGGGTGAAGTTCCTAGAGGTAGAGTTGGAGAAAAGGGAGGAGGAGCTCTTGAGAAAATAAGGACCTAAAGTAGGAGGAACTAATCAGTGCTCAGTTAAGGTGTGAGCTAAAGGATGAAAAGGCAAGAGTGCATGGCATACAAAAAGATAGAGATGATCATGGATGTCATTGTCTTAAAGCATCCAGACTTAACACCACCCACACAAAAGTATGGATCATCCTTGCATTCCTAGAGGACTTGACCCACATACTCACTATGGAGAGGTGACCACTTTCCCTAGAATCAATAGAGGAGGGCATTGGCATGCCAAGAGAAAGAAAATAAGATGAAGGTTGTGGAAATTGTTTCTCAGTACAACAAAATCCTCACCGATGTAAAAGCCACCACGCAAGTTGTTGAGGCCACCTATGATAATTGATAGGGATAGAGTGGAAAGTATCTTAGTTTCCACCCATGAAGTGGAACTCAAGGAGTTCTAAGAAAAGAACAAAGGGAATAGGGTGAGCGAGACAAGATCCTAGCTGAGGTAGAAAAGAAATCAGAGGCCATTGAGACCTTGTGGGGCTCAATCAAGAACCAGGCTAAAGGAATTATACCCTCAAATCACTCGGAGGATGGATGCACTCAAGGATTTGGGAAAAAACTAGAGGATATTGTGGAGACAATGAGCACTAAGGGAGAGGAGCTTAGTTTTGAAGAAGTGAGCACCTGGTGGGTGACCTCTGTCAGCAAGCTCAGAATGAGGTCGACACTTGGGGAAAGTTAGAAGAATAATTAGGGAAGGATTTCCCTCTCCTCCTCTAGAAATAAATAAAGTTCCCCATTCTTTCATTCTTTTCCCCATTTCTTCATTCCTTCATTCTTCCATTCCAACCATTTGTAAGGATCCACCATTCTTTAATTCTTTATTGAAGAGTGTTTCCGAGGATGGAGAATAGGCATGTAGTGTGGGGTGATGTTGGGCCCCAAAATATCAGCTAAGTACAAGAAGGGTGTGGGCGTGTGGGACCTAGTTGAAGAAGGGCACGCGGGTTGAAGGCACATAGGAAGGAAGGGTTATGGTAGGGTTTTTAGAACACATGGCATGCATGTGCATGAGGAAAAAAAATAGGTTTTGTACTTAGCCACATTTAGCATCCCAGGAAGCACACAAGAAAAGCATGACCCTTGTGGATAAGGTGCCATCTTGGTTATGGATCAAAAAGGGAATATTCTAGGCATGTGATAGAAGGTTCTAGAAGACATCATTGCAAGAAGTGGAGAGCTCGGATCTGGGAAGGCATGCTCCCATGGAGGACCACTTCGACACTTGGCGACCGATCTGTAACTTTTGAAAGGCATGGCGGTGGGTGCTAAGGTTATAAATACAAGCACCCAGTAGAAGAAAGAGATATAGAGTTAGAAGAAGAGAAAAGCTCTACAAAAATGAATGGAGGATTCTATGGGTTGGGAATAGGAGCATATAGGGATGATGGCACATTT
Organism: Taxus wallichiana var. yunnanensis; assembly: GCA_018340775.1. Lineage (NCBI taxonomy): Eukaryota > Viridiplantae > Streptophyta > Pinopsida > Cupressales > Taxaceae > Taxus > Taxus wallichiana. The sequence goes on from CM031244.1 coordinate 279,665,840, forward strand.
AGGGGAATGGGTCTACATTTTTCTCTGTAATGTGATGAACATGGTATAGTTTTGATGCATGACTTGGCTCTGCATTATTATATGGGGGTTTGTTATGAACCCAAGGATTGTAATGTGGTTATTGAATCTCTTAATATGAATACAATGCTCTGTTATAAATCATCTATGTGTTTGGAAGTATACTAATGTATTTCCTTTCTATATGAGCTATTTCCTTATGTTGCTTGTTATTTCCCTTTTTGGATGCTTAAGTTATTTCCTTTTCTATAAGATAACTCATTCTAGGATATGGCATGGTTTCTTTCTCTTTTCCATTTAAATATTTGTTATAAGATGATGCAACTTGTATTTAAGATCTTTGGAGTGACATGGATTCATTTCTTGAAAGAAAAAAGAGTGCAAGAATGTGTGAAATAATTATGAAGATCCCTCAAATAAGAGTGAAAATTTCTATTTATAATCACTACTGATTTGTTAGGATCATTGGCAATCCAAAAATTAAGGGGAAAATGTTTAGAAGTGGTTGAAACCACTTCCTAAATGGGATTTTTGGGTAAATTAGTGAGGGAAAATTGTTGGGAAGAGGTTATACGAGTTGGGGAGGTTAGGAGGTTGGGGTAAAATGGGTTAGGGATAATTTAGAAATGGTTAGGTGGTTTAGGGATGTAAATGTAATTTAGGAGTGGTAAAAAGTGATTTTACGGGTGAGGGAGATGACTTAGGATAGTGATATATTAATAGATTTAATAGTTTAATGTGTTTATGTGAGAGGTATGGGGAAGAAAGTAGGTGATGAAAACATGGTGTCTACATTTGCCCTTTTTGTTGAGTAGTTTGTGGTGATCAAACTACTAAAAAAATGGTTTGAGAAACTTATACTTTTAGATGGGTGACCCCCTCAAAATAGGGGTAATTACAAAAAGTACAAGAATAACTAGTTTAATTGAGTTGATTAGATAGTTTTGATGCACACGTTTCATTTTAAGTTACCCCAGATGAGGTCTTGAAACAAGATGGAATCAAGTGATAGAGGAACCAAAGGATTCGTGTCATATAGGAATTTTATTTATAGGGAGTAAATATAAACCGCAAATACTAGGGAGCAAAGTGATAGGGAATTAAATGGTTCATGTCCTATAGAAATATGACTTATTGATGCTAAGGTCATGAAATAAATCCACACAGGATTTATTCATTGGAAGGATTTTGGGTCCTCAAAATGAGGAACATTCTAGATAATGTGCTATGAAAGTGTGATAATGTTGTTAATGTTGAAAAATATGCATTTTTATAGTTAAGGGAATTGCGGGTGATTATCAAAAATTACAAGCAATATAACCCAATCATTTTTATTAGGAGGAGGAATCACTGAAATTGGGGCTTTTAGTGAAAATTTGATAAATTTTTGATTGAAACTTGTTCTAATCAACATTTTTATGTTTTGTGGATGCAGGAGAGGGATAAATTGACTATCAGAGACATGATTCCAGTGATTCTAGAGGATGTGAGGGATTAGTTATTGAGATGAGGATTATTTTTATTTGGAGGATGTGGGTTTAGGGTTACACATCATTATAGACATATCCATAGGAAATAGGGGTTATTATTCACATTATTAGAGAGGTGGGATCCCACTACTTGTACCTTTTGGCTACCGATGGGTGAGATGACGATCACCCTAGAGGATGTACATAGGATTATGAGATTACATTTACATGGAGAGGGTGTATATTTGATTGATGATACAAAGAGGGTCGGGGTGATGAGGAGATTGTATGGGGATGATGTAGATGGTGTGGAGTTTATAGTGGGTGGATTCTATTATGGGGCCTTGTATGATCTTGAGATAGAGGTTCATTCTTTAATGACCACGATGATGATACGAGATCACATGTTATTCTTTTCCCAAATCCGGTGGGGTTCATTTCCTTGGATTATGATGGGTGTAGTAGGTGACATGATGGAGAAGAAGGTTTTGTTTGCATGGGACCTTACATTACTAGCCCATACCTATAGAGATATTTGGTCATAGATTATAAAGAAGAGGTTTGGGATTGATGTTGGTTTTTTGCTATAGTGCTAAGTGATTATGCTAAAATGTAATATTATAGCCTAATCTAATGCAAGTTTGTAGTAAATAAATGAAACAATGAAATATAGAAATTAAACCAAGAAACTAAGCAATAAAATATGAAACCCTAATTACAAAGAGGGTTAGAAGAGCCTTAACTGATTCAAAGAGATCGCTAGAGTATTTCACAATGGAGACTAGATAAAAAAGGTGGAGAAATGTCACATAAAAGCCTAGAAAAATATAGATCTGATAGATTTGAATGGATTGGGGTGCCTAGAGAGGGATAGGGGTGTCTGTGGGCACCCTAGCCTAATTTTTGGCATCTTGGTCTATGTAGGTTCATAGAAACCTAAATTCTCAGGGTCACAAGATGTTCACAATTACTTTTCATTGGTTTCCTATATGTCACTACAAGATCATTGAGTTTGTGTAGATATGGATTGAATTAATCACTTGTAAAACCCAAAACAAAGAATCAAACCCTAAAAAAGAAAGATGCAAATGAAGGGGTTAGAATGTCCTCAACTACCAAAATGACGGTCTTATAATGAGAGTTGCACTACATCTCAGACCCAATGTAGTTCTATGTGTGTGTGTGTGTGGAATTGTGCCCTAGGTTTATTTTTTGGGTGACACACTTTGTGAGTAGTGGGAAAGTAACTAGATGTAGAATGTAAACAATTTGTGCTTAGAAACAATAAACTCCCCTCCTATGAAGTGTGATACAGATGAACCAACATTTTTATTTTGTGATGGAGTTAGATGGATGTAAATGGAGCTATAGATTCCTTTAATGGATGCAACATTAGGTGGAGATACTATATGTTTAGTGCTTATTCCCTTATTATGATCACATACCTTTATATTTATATGATTCCCTTCCTTGAATTTTGTAATTAACTCACGAAAAGGTCAAGTGCTTTGAAAAGATAAGATGCTCAAACTATTACAAAGGAAATAAAAAGTGTGACCAAAGTAAATAGAGGACAAGGGCGCTCGGAGGGGCCAGTGCCCCGATGGCTTTGGCATCTTGGCTCGGCATTGGTGTCTAGAATGAAAAGTGTAGAAAGGTTAAAAGATGGACTACACAAGTAAGAGTGCAAGACCGAAAGAAAAATCATAAAGCAAAGAAATGTGGCCAAAGACATGGGTTAATTAGTACTTTTCTTACTTAGGAACCATATGAATAGTAGTTGTTATCCAAAATGTACCCCTTGCTCATTTTGTGGCTAACTCCTTTTATTCTTCCCATTCTTTTGCATCAGTCATAATTTTTTTCTTTTCGGGACTCAAAACTTTCTGTAAATGGCACCATTGGATAGATCTCTTTCTCAACTTTCCGAAAGGTAAAGTTTTCCTCCTAACTCCATGTATTTTTGAAGTTAGGGATCGGTGGAGTTTTGTGGGAAATTTTCCCAGAAGGCCCACACCAATGAGATGCCGCAATGTGTCCAAGGAAGTGGCGGGGTCGAGAAGAAAACTTGGTTTTTACCAAGTGTTTTGGCGAAATTTCGAAAGGAAGATTTTCCCCGCAGGCCCGCCGGTGAATCGGATGATGCCACGTGTCCGGGGAAAAATTTGAAAAAATGACAAAGTGTTAGCATAGGGAGAATTTTAATGAAGAAGGCCTACCAACCAATCATAATTTTCCACGTGTCCTATGGCACCGGACCGACGAGCGCGAGAGGAAATGTTAAAATTTTGGCGAAGTGTTTTCCAATTTTCAAAAGGACGTTTTAGCTTTCTTGCCCCGACCAATCATGTTATGCCACGAACCAATCATGTTATGCCACATGTCCCAGGGGTCGAGCTGCGAAGCATGGGAGGAGATTGGGATTTTTTCCCAAAAGCTAAAATGAAAAGGAAGAATGTTTGTAGAGGGTCCACGGCAAATGAAATTGCGCCATGTTTCCCAAACTGGCGGAAGGCGGGAAGAATTTGGGAAATTTTCCCAAAGGGAAAATAAGAAAGTTTCGAAGGAAAAATCACCCCCCCTAAGCAAGAACCAATGGAATTTTTCCACGTGTCCAATGGCTTCAAAACCCCAATCAGGCCCACGGGAGATTCAGGAAGGAAAGGTCCGTGCCCAATCACGTGATGCCACCTGCGTCCTCGAGTCATTGGCTTGGTGGGGATTTTTGGAAAATTTTCCAATGGAAAAAAACAAAGGAAATGAAGCGCAGAGGGCTGCGTCCAATAAAAACATGCCACATGGCTCCCAAAGTAGCAGAGTGTGGGGATTTTGGGAAATTTTTCTAAATGACCAAAAAGTGAAAAAAATTTAAAATTTTTACCTGCCAATCCAATTTGGCCCTGTTTTTCCCTAAAATTTCAAACAGCCATATCTTTCGATCCAGAGCTCATTTTTTCACGTTCTTTATATCAATGGAAAGATGGTGAAATTATCTACAAGATTCCAGGTAATTTTTTCATTTTGATTGATTTTAGAGAGATAAATTGAAAAATACCTCAGGCACGTGGTCATGGACGAGAAATGACATTTCAACCACCATTTTTAATGAAGAATGGCTCGCATTCTCTCCTAGCATGGCGGAAAATGTCAGGGGATGGGCATGTAAGGATGCCCATGCTATTTTAATGCATTTTGGGTCAATGGTTGAAGCTCTTCCACATTTTCCTACATTTCTCTCTCCTGGGGTCATGGTTTGCATTGTAAAAGCCAGATTTGGCTCATTTTTAAAGGGGGACATTGTTTTTATGTATTGCAGGCTCCCTCTTTCACTTTGAAGGTGATTTTTTCTAGAAAACCAAACCTTTTCCAAGACTCTGCAACTTTTTTCCTCTCGGTTGTTGTAATGCAAGTGTTTTTATGTAAAATGACAATACGAGCTTTGTGAATGAGTTTTAATCCTTTGTTTGTATTGTTTGATTCATTTCTAACCCTCCATTCTGATTATCAATTTGTGCATGAAGTTTTGTTACATTTTTATGAAGCTGTTTCAATTTGCGAAGTAAGAAATGTTCATCACTCCTTTGGTGTATCACCTTATTAGCATTAGTTTCAGTTTTTTTGCATTCTCTATCTCTATCTACTTTGGGTTTAGAGTAGGATTTTGAGTTTTAAACCTCTCGTAGCTTACAAATGATATATCCAGATCGGAGGAGTTGAGGAACCAGCCCTCTAATCTAGAGATTCCTCTCCCATTTTTACAAGTCCCACACTTGGGAGAGGATTCAATGTTGTGCAATCACACTTTGGATGTCCAAAATGTCGGACTAGAAATCTAGAAATCTGATCAACATCCAGGGGTGCTGCTAATTTGCAACAATAGTTTTGGCATGCCTGGTGGGACCTTAGAGGTCTTCACTTTCTTTACAACAAAATTGATGTGCATTTGTTGCAAGTTTGTTTCTTAAAATATCCCTAAATTGCACATCCCAGCGACTCCAAGGAAGAAGAATCAGCTGGTTTTAGTAGTACAGGCCTAAAAACTCATGAGAAGAATCACCACAAGGTCAAGAGTTAGAGAAGAAGAGGTGTTGTTTGAGTATCTACAGTTATCTCCAAGAAGAAGGCAAAGAGGGAGGAGAATTCAAATGTCTCCATCTCCACCAAATAGAACTCTCTCAACTCCTCCACATGGTAGGCCATTCATTCAAGCAACAAGGGTTCTAGGGCCAATTAGAATGGCACAAAACAACCCCTATGTCAATTTCACTGGTAGCAGCCCACTTGCTCTCAATGCACAAAACCCAATCCTAGTTGCAGCATTGAAGAACATCCCATACTTTACTAGAGAGAATCCTGGTGATCATGTTAAAGATATTGCTAACATTTGTGCAATCCATGAGATCAATGAGATGCAAGTTGCTGTCAAACTACTAGCATCTTCATTCAAAGGGAAAGCTTTGCAATGGTTCAAGAGTCTTGCCTTAGGTTCTATTCAAAATTGGAACCAGTTATGTATAGCCCTCCATGAGCAGTTTGGAGAAAAGGGAGACAACTTGTCCCTTTTGGAGCAGCTGACAACCATCAAGAGAGCTCCCAATGAGCAGCTGACTGACTTTAACTTCAGATTTCAAAGGACTTGGGAGAGAATTCTAGTGGCAGTAAGGCCAGCAATAGAAGGTGCTTTCCTTTATTACCTTAAAGCTTTAAATTCTGATATTTCTATGTTAATTCAATCCATGGGAGGCACAACTATCCCCATTGCTTATAGCATTGACAATAGAGCTGAAAACTGTTTGGTTCAAGTGGCAAGCTAGCTCCAAGACCTCCAATGCCATTATTTCCAAGTTTAGAGAGCCCAAATACTATTCAAGCACCTATTTTAGCTCCTATTCCCACTCCTAGAAATCAGAATTCAAATGAATCTTCTACTTCATCTTCTAGTGCCTCAAATGAACTTCAAGAAGTCATGAAGCAATTACAAAATTTAGGTAATGAGCTGGTTACACTCAAAAGGTAGCAAGCCCAAAGCTTTAGACCTTCCTTCCAACCCCAAGCTTAGCCTAACAGCAGCCATATCAACCCCTAAGACCACCCAACCCAGCTGTAAATTTAAACCAAGCAAGACCTCCTGCCAACAGACCATTTCAGCCCTATAATCCCAATGCCATATCTGCCTCTAAGGCATTAGTGCCAGTACAAAACAACATAGCTCAAGAGTATGATTGGTGTTTCCCATGCAATGAACCTCACAACCAGTCTATGTGTTTCAACGGTGCCTTAAATCAAGCATTAATGGTGACAACAACTGGTGTGGAGGGTGAAGGTAGTCAGAGAAATAACCAGCAACAAGAAACATTCCAGCAGCAATCAGCTCCAAATGATACCACACTTGTAAACTGGCAGGCAAAAGATTTTTGTGGCATGAATCAAATGGTTTCCCAAAGTGTTGCAGCCAACACAAGGTCAAAGAGGAGAAATTTGGGTGAAGAAAATCCATTAGCCCCAAGAAATCTACAATCTTCTATCACTCCACAAACTATTGGATAACAAAATTCAATCCCAAACATGCAACGACTGCCCAAAATAGTTCCTAGGCCAACTCAAATGCCAGTTGCTACTACCCATGTGCAAGGAATGAATGTGTAGGCCAAGGGACAGCAAAGAGATACTTCATCTCCATTCAATATCATTGATCAGATGAAGAATACAAATGTAAACATATCAATGTGGGAATCATTATCTATCCCAGGCCAAAGAGATTTGCTACAAGCTTCCATGAAGGACTGGTCAACTTCAAACCAGCAGGCCCAAATGCAAGAGAAGGTGCTCACAAATGCTTCCCAACCTGAGGGAAATCATGGAGGATAGCAAGGTAAAATGTTGAAGCCCCCTCCATTCTATGTTTCATTGATCATTGGAAACCAATTAGTACACAATTGCATGATTGATTCCGGGGCAAGTAGTTCAGTAATGCCCAAGCAAATAGCTGATCAGTTGGGAATTTAGTATGAAGCCATATCCAAAGGGGTAGTGTAATTGGATGGGACAACAGTAACAACAGTTGGAGTGATAAAAAACCTAAGCCTTACCTTGCACACATGCCCCAACGTGGTTGTTTTGCAAGATGTATCAGTAATATACCTTCCACCACTCTTTTCCCTATGTCTGTCAAGGGATTTCACAGCCAAGATTGGAGGTTACTTATCTACTGATTGGTCACACATGCTATTCAGAACAAGATATGGAACCAAAGCCACAATCAGATCTGAGCCTATTGCAAACTTTCACATTGAGCCTCACACTCCAAGTCAGATCAATACCAATTGTTCAACATTTGATCAGGAGGATTATCCAAGCACTGATGAAACTGACACCAAGGTAGGAAGCATCCTAGATCTAACTCTTGATGAATGGGAAAATAAGGTGCATGCTTTTGACCCTTATCAAGAAATAGAAGAATATGAGCTAGGAGTCTATTGCATGCATGAAGAAAATCAACCTATTCCTAGCATCACCAAGCCAAACCAAAAGGATGAAAATGAGGTATGGCAATTGTTTTTGATGGATCAAGGAGTAGACAAGGTGTAGGAGGGGGAGCTATGCTTGTTTCACCTTAGAGAGTTAAGTATTATTCAACTTTTAGATTTCAGTTTGCATGCTCTAATAACACTACTGAATATGAAGCTTTGATACAAGGATTGTATTGGTCAATCAAGAGAGCAATAAATAACTTGCAAGTCTTTGGTGAAAGTGAGTTGGTTGTTAACCAAGTTAAAGGGAAGCATGCTTTCAAGAATGATCTACTCAAGTGATACAAAAATAGGGTGTGGGACCTCATTGAAGATATTGAGGGCTTTGGCATAAGATCCATTCCTAGAAAGAGAACCAAGGCTGTGTGCGAGCAAAGCTTGCGGTAGTTAGGGCTGCCTTTGACATTGTTGAAAGCATCCAAAAAGACAAGGTACAGCCAAACATCCATGTGATTGTGAGGCCTTCAGTGCCAGACAACAATGTAAGTTGGCAAGTGTTTGAAAATGATCAGCAAATCATCCACTTTTTGCAAGAAGAGGTTGAGTTCTCACTAGTATGGTGACCAAGTGGTACAACCGAGAACCAAAAAAATACCAAAGGGAATTATTAATCTGGAGTCCATTTTCAATCCTAATGACCAGTTTAGGAAGGAGAAAGAAAACATTCAAGTCAAGGGAGAGGATTCAGTGTCCATCTTGGTGGAAGAAGGCAAATCACTCCGGGTTGGTAAGGTGACAACTGAACAAGAAAGGTATGAGTTCATACAACTTTGTCAAGAATTCCCGATGTATTTTCTTGGAGCTATGAAGATTTAAAGGGTTTCAATCCCAAGTTAGCTCAACACACCATTGAATTGAATACAAGTACTAAACCCATCAGACAAAAACAAAGGCTAGTCAATCCACACATGGAGCCTCTCATGAGAAAGGAATTAAATAAGTTGATAGAATCAAGAATCATATACCCTATCAAGCATTCTAGTTGGGTGGCCAACTTGGTCCCAATTAGAAAGAAGAGTGGGGAAATCAGATTGTGTGTTGACTTTAGAGATTTGAATAGAGCATCTCTCAAGGATCATTATCCACTTCCTTCTATGGAGAAAATTTTACAAGTTGTTGCTGGCTCCGAGAGGTTTTCATTACTTGATGGCTATTCGGGGTACAATCAGATTATGGTGAAGGAAGAAGATCAGTTCAAGACAGCCTTTACAACCAAATGGGGAACTTATGCATATAGGAAAATGGCATTTGGGCTGTCCAATTCTGGAGCTACTTTCCAAAGAGCAATGGACATGGCATTCAAGGATTTGATTAACAACATAGTGCTGATATATCTTGATGATATCACTATTTTTTCAAAAAATGCAGCAGACCACCTCTTTCATTTGAGACAAGTGTTCCAAAGGTGCAGAAGATTTGGAGTATCCTTGAATCCTAAAAAGTGTATTTTTCTAGCCCATGAAGGAAAACTCCTTGGCCACATTGTCTCCAAAGAAGGATTAGCAATTGATCTAGAAAGAGTTGAAGCCATAAGAGAACTACCACTGCCAAGCCACAAGAAGGCCCTTCAGAGTTTCTTGGGGAGAATAAATTTTGTTCGGAGGTTTGTCCCAAATTTTGTAGCCCTTGTCAGGCCTATCACCAATATGTTAAAGAAAATCATGGCTTTCAAATGGACAACAGAAGGCAAGGAAAGTTTTGAAGCAATCAAAGAAGCCATCTCTCAAGCCCCAACTCTCATCAACCCAGATTTCTCCAAGGATTTCATCCTCTATGCATTTGGGGGTGATGATACTATTTCTGCAATTTTTGTATAGCAGAATAAAGACAATGATGAGTAGCCAATTTCTTTCTTTAGCCAAATCCTAGAGGACTATGAGGTGAGATATTCTTTCATTGAGAAGCATGTTCTTGCAAAGAATCGAAGCTTGAAGAAATTCAAGCATTTAGTCTCAATCAAAAAGGTTCGGTTGTTGGTTTCTCATGTGGGAGTTAAAGAATTACTCCTCAACAAATACTTGAATGAAAAAATGGAAGGTTGGATTACTCATGTCATGGAGTATGACATAGAGATCAAAGTCACCAAGTTGGTCAGAGGAAAAGGATTGTGTGAGCAGCTGATTTTGAGCAAACAAAAGGAAGCATGTAATGGGAAGGAGGTTGTTTTGGCATTGCAAGACAGCCATGAGAAAGGAAGCACTCAAGAGGAAAATAATGGTATCCTCACTCCTTGCTGGACCCAAGACATAATGCACTTCCTAAGCACAAGTCTATGCCCTCCGAGAGATGAACAAGACCCAAAGAAGACACTTCAGATTGTAGGTTGTCCTATATGCCCTTGTTGATGATGTTTTGTTAAAAAAGGACGTGAATGGAGTGCTTCTAAGATGCATTGGTACAAATCAGATTCATAGGGTGTTGGAAGAATTCCATGGTGGACTAGATGGTGGTCATTTTGCACCAAGAGTGACAGCCTAAAGATCATGAGGGCTGGATATTATTGGCCCAAGATTTTCGATGATTGTTATGCATGGATCAATAGGTGCAAGAATTGTGCGTTCTTCATAGGTAAAGAGAGGCTATCTGCCCTTCCATTGCATCCAATTTCAGTTGACCAGCCATTCATGCAATGGGGTTTAGACTTCATTGGAGTCATTAATCCCAATTCAAGCCAAGGGCACAAATGGATTCTAACAGCAACAGACTATTTCACCAAGTGGACTAAAGCAGTAGCACTCAAGGAAGCAAATGAATCTAGCATCCTAGACTTCTATGAGGGAATAGCAACTAGATTCGGCATACCTACTACAATAATATCAGATAATGCATTGGCATTCATTGGGTCCAAGGTGACTGAGTGGGCTATCAAGAATGGGATCTACCTAAGCACTTCATCAAATTATTACCCTCAGGGTAATGGCCAGGCTGAATCTACAAACAAGAACTTTTTGAGGATCATTAGAAGTATTCTTGATGAAAATCAGAGGTCTTCGCATACTAAATTGAAATAAGCCTTATGGGCTAATAGGATAACTCCTAAAAGATCTATAGGTAACTCTCCATTTAAGCTTGTTTATGGGAGAGAGGTAATTTTTCCCATGTCACTTGAGTTGCCAACATTGGAACTCATGAAATAGTTGGAGTTGTTGGAGTTTGAGCCCATGGAGGTTAGATATGCAGAATTGATGGAGCTCCAAGAAATTAGAAATCAAGCATCCCAAGTAATGGAGAAGGATCAAGCTTTGATCAAGAAGACCTTTGATAAAAAAGCCAAGGATAGATCCTTCCAAGTTGGAGATATAGTGTTAAAATGGGATGCAGACAGAGAAAAATCGGGAAGGCATTCAAAATTTGATGCCATTTGGAGTGGCCCATACATGGTCACAAAGTGTAAGGACAACAATGCCTTCCAATTGTCTTCATTAGATGGTGAAGAACTACAGATTCCAGTTAATGGAATCCATCTAAAGAATTTCTACTAAAGGTAATTCTCCACCTTGTACATATTAGCTTAGGTTTTCATTCCTCCAAGTGCTTGTGCACATTATTTTGCTATAGTTTAGTTTGCTTTCCCTAAGTGCTTTGGCACATGCTTGATGTTCTTGAAATGTGTGTTATAGGCCTTGCTTTAATCAGATGATGTTCCACCCTCCATCTTCCTCCTTGCAGTGTTCTAGTCAGTTGGGGTACCAAACAAAGAATTTGATGACTCCATGCCCAATGGATTGCTTCAGGAAACTAGTAACTTCATCCAGCAGGTAGATGACCCCTCTAAGTCGCCAAAATTGTTATCCAAAATGTACCCCCTTGCTCATTTTGTGGCTAACTCATTTTATTCTTCCCTCTCCTGTGCCTTAGTCATAATTTTTTTCTTTTCAAGGACTCATAACTTTCTAGAAATGGCACCATTGGATAGATCTCTTTCTCAGCTTTCCAGAAAGGTAAATTTTTCCTCCTAACTCCATGTATTTTTGAAGTTATGGCTCGGTGGAGTTTTTATGGGAAATTTTCCCTGCGAGCCGACGACCAATGAGATGCCACCACGTGTCCAAGGAAGTGGCGGGGTCGGAAGAAAACTTGGTTTTTTACCAAGTGTTTTGGTGAAATTTCAAAAGGGAAGATTTTCCCCGCAGGCCCGCCGGCGAATCGGATGATGCCACGTGTCCAGGGGAAAATTTTGAAAAATGACTAAGTGTTGGTGCAGGGAGAATTTTAATGAAGAAGGCCCACCAACCAATCATATTTTGCCACGTGTCCTATGGCACCAGACCGGTGGAGCGTGGAGGAAAGGTTAAAATTTTGGTGAAGTGTTTTGCCAATTTTCAAAAGGAAGTTTTGGCCCGCTGCCCCCGCCAACCAATCATGTTATGCCACGTGTCCCCAAGGGTCAGAGCTGTGGAGCACGGGAGGAGACTGGGATTTTTTCCCAAAAGCTAAAATGAAAAGGAAGAATGTTTGTAGAGGGTCCACGGTGAATGAAATTGTGCCACGTGTCCCGGACTGGTAGAAGGCGGGAAGAATTTGGGAAATTTTCCCAAAGGGAAAAGAAGAAAGTTTCGAAGGAAAAATCGCGCCCCCCCTGAGTGCAAACCAATGGAATTTTTCCATGTGTCCAATGGCTTCAAAACCCATTCATGCCCATGGGAGATTCAGGAAGGAAAGGTTTGCGCCCAATCACGTGATGCCACGTGTCCTCAGGTCATCGGCCCGGTGGGGAATTTTGGAAAATTTTCCAATGGCAAAAACAAAGGGAAATGAAGCGCAGAGGGCCCACATCCAATCAGAACATGCCACATGGCTCCTAAAGTGGTGGAGCATGGGGATTTTTGGGAAAATTTTCCAAATGACCAAAAAGTGAAAAAATTTAAAATTTTTGCCCGCCAATCCGATTTGGCCCTGTTTTTCCCTAAAATTTCAAACGGCCATATCTTTCGATCCAGAGCTCAATTTTTCATGTTCTTTATATCAATGGAAAGCTGGTGAAATTATCTACAATATTCCAAGTTCAGTTTTTCATTTTGATTGATTTTAGAGAGATAAATTGAAAAATACCTCTGCACGTGGTCATGGACGAAATGACGTTTCAACCACCATTTTTAATGAAGAATGGCTTGCATTCTCTCCTAAGCAAGGTGGAAAATATCGGGGATGGGCACGTAAGGATGCCCATATAGTTTTAATGAATTTTGGGTTGGTGGTTGAAGCTCTCTGATGTTTTCCCACGTTTCTCTCTCCAGGGTAGTGGTTTGCAGACCGTAAAAGCCATATTTGGCTCATTTTTTGAAGGGGGAACATTTTTTTATGTATTACAGGCTCCCTCTGTCACTTTGACGGTGATTTTTTCTGAAAACTAGACCTTTTCCAAGACTACAACTTGTTTTCCTATCGGGTGTTGTAATGCAAGTGTTTTTTTATGTAAAATGACAATACAGGCTCTGTGAATGAGTTTTAATCCTCTGTTTGTATTATTTGATTCATTTCTGACCCTCCATTGTAGTTATCAGTTTGTGCATGAATTTTTGTTGCATTTTTATGAACTGTTTCAATTTGTAGAAGTAAGAAATGTTCATCACTCCTTTGGTGTATCACCTTATTAGCATTAGTTTCTTTTTTTTTTTGCATTATCTATCTCTTGTCTACTTTGGGTTTAGAGTAGGATTTTGAGTTTTAAACCTCTGCGACTTAAGTGATATATCCATTAGAGGGGTTAAGGAACTAGCCCTCTAATCTGGAGATTCCTCTCCCATTTTTACAAGTCCCACACTTGGGGAGAGGATTCAATGTTGTGCAATCACACCGATGTCCAAAATGTCGACTAGAAATATAGAAATCTGATCAACATCCGGTGCTGCTGATTTGCAACAATAGTAGTATATAATCGAGACTAGATAATTACGAAGTGTGTGCTTTTGTGTCTACATTTTCCCCCACTTTATGTTGGTGAGCATAATTCTTGGTAACATAAAGTATATAGAGATGTGTACTTGATATCCATGTATATTGATGTAGAAATCGTGTCAAGGAACTAAAAAAGCATGGAGTGATAAAAAGATGGAGCGTGGAGACTAAAGATGAAAAAGTGATGAGAATAAACCTAGGGTAGAAATGTGTGTGTAAATGTTGATGTTCTACACCATTCTTTGGTGTTGATGTGTGTGATTTGGTTGTTGATGGTGTATATTTTCCTCCCATATGGACGAACCTGCAAAAGAGAATATGATCAAGTAGTCAAATATGCATGTATATGTATAAAAATCATGTAAGGAAGTATGTAAAAGAAAATTTTAAAAAATGTGAAAAAAGAACATGTGCACCTGATCCGTGAAGAGGAAAGAGTGTAGAAAGGATCCTATAGATGATGTGTATGTGCACAATTTTTTCATGTGATCTCATGCCAATGTAATGGAAGAAGTGTAGGAGAAACTATTTGGTGTCATCCTCCAACCTTTAACTATTTCTCGCTGTATAAAACACCACTACAGATGGTTTTTACAAGTGTTAAGGACTATCTACCCTATAAAAGTAGTTGTGTAAATGCCTAGTGCTAAAGGAATATTTTCCCTGTCAAAATCCTTTGTGACATGTAAAATAAATATATAATTTCCCCTTGATTAATGACACTCTAGGAAAGACCACCGTATCGCCCCTAGTAATCGACACTTAGGAAGACTGCTGTACTAAGAACCCAAGTCTAATTCTCGAGCCCCGTATAAAACTAAAATTGTGTTGTATTGGTACGTGTGTAACTCTATATGGGGTGATTTATTCACCCAAACGATGCCCCTCACTTCAATGGTCCATGCACTATTGTTGAAGGAGAATGCGGCCCAAAAGAGGACCAACCACTAAAATTGTGCCATGTAGGGGAAAGGGAATGTGTTTGGTATAAATCAAGGCACACAAAAACAAGTGGCTAGGAAAAAATGTTAGTACAAGAAAATAAAAAAACTCATGTAAAAGACAACATGTAAGCTAAGAAGACAATGCATATGATAATATGCAAGTAAACACGCAAAGAAGATAATGTAGACCACAAAAAGTAGGTTGCAAACATGGGAAATCACTCATCATATCAGAAGACAATCAAGCCCAAAAAGATAAAGACATATAAGTTTTCATACAAGACAAAGGAAAATCTAAGTAAACAATGGCATATAATGGCAAGCAAGTACAAACAATATAACATATAACCATGATGGAAAATAGTCTTGTAAAAAAAAATGCTACAAATCAAACACCCATTATCATGTTAGAGAGTTGAAAAGCATGTCAAATCCTATATAATATGATAAAGTAGTGTGTTATGAAACAAAATGAAACAATAACACCTGTAGTATACGAAGTGGATGCCATCGAGATATGTTATGGGACTGGTACTAGGTACTATGCCAAGCATCCATGCTATATGTAATGGATATGTAGAATTTGTGATCATAACTAGAAAGCAAGTGAACACACATGTGTTTATGATAAATATAATTACATACAAGATATCTATCTAGAATGTGTAATAAAGTGAACATATACAAGTAAATGTAAGCAAGAGTAAATGCAACCAAGATATTTAGTATGTTTTAGATGGTATGGAATGGAATGAAGTGTGAATGTTAGGAGCAGCGTGCCCCCCTAGAGAAAAAAATTATATGTATTGAGGTTCATTTTTTTATGTCCCCTTAGTAGTCAAGAATGAACCATAAATGAGAGTGCGTCATCGGGAAATGGTTCAAACAATGTGTTATGTGTGGCGTGATGTGATGAATGTGTAGTGATGATATGTGACATAGAGATGAGGTGTGAGAATGTGTGATGATTTATCCTAAAGTATATATCACAAGATGAGTAGAATAAGTGATGATTTATCCTAAAGCGTATATCACTAATGGATGCTATAAGAAGTGATGATGTAGCCTATAACATATATCACTAATCTAGGAATGTTGCATGAGAAAAAATATTGAATGGTTGAATGTGTGAGTGTGATGTGGTCCATTTGTGATGTATACCCTCAACAGTCTAGTATGGACCATGAGACTAGAGTGCATCATAGGGTAGTGAGTGTGGTGTGTAAAATTAGATGTGTAAAAATGTGTAATATGTGTAGTAGATGTGGTGATGATAAATTTTCATGTGATGTGTAATGTGTAATGTAGGATGTAGGATATATATGTAACATGTGTTAATATGTGTTACATGTAGTGTTGATTGTGCAGTGTGTGAGGTTCATATATAGGATGCCCTCAATAGTCAAGTGTGAATCATAACACAAGAGTGCATCATCTGGTAATGTCGATGAAAATGTATGGGGATGTATATGATGAATGTAAAATACTAGATGTGATGTGTTTTAGATGGAAGATAACTGATGGTGCTATAAGACGGGGGGAGTAAGTACGATTCCCCTACAAGTGTGTGGTGATGAGTGTGTTAGATGATGAATGTAATTGGTGATGAGTGATGAGATATTGTATTATTTGTGTGAATAACTATAGATGGTGATAAATGTATGTATATATAGATGAGTATGGATGAGAATGCAATGTACTAATGAAATGGGTCTCTTATTTCTAAGATATCACTCAATAGTCCTGTAAGAGCTTTAAGAACACGAGTGTGTCATCAAGAAGTAAGGTGAAAAAAGTCACCTACTAAAGACCAAGTTTGCATGAAGTGGTGGAAGAACGTATTGCAAAAGAAGTAGCAAGGCCATGTGATGGTGGTGGAATTTGAAATGTGTCCTGAGCATCAGATGAAGGAGTAGTTTCTTTGAAAAAATTGATTGGAAACGATAGTGGTATAGGATGGGGAGGAATCTTGAATGGTGGTAGATTTGGTGGTATTTATGACACTGTAGAAGACTTGATAGGAGAAGGTGGACTAATTTTGAGAGGTTTTTGCTTAGTTTGAGTGGATTTAATGGGTAATGCTTGACTGATTAGAGAAGGAACATTAGAAGTGATGACTTGATTATCATTAGAAATAAATGAATCATATTTAGGAAGCCATTGGGATATAACATGTGTAGATGGGTATGCGAAAAAAATGTGGCATAGTAAGTGAGATAAATCCTTTATGCTTAAGATTCTTGATTCTTCATCATAAAGAATAGAAACCATAGTCATTATGTCCTTTGATTCAATGATAATTATAATATGGACAGCCCTAATATTTTGAAAGATGATAAGGAGTATAGCCATGAGTAGATGGTAAAGTGATCAATTGATGACTAAGGAGCTTAAATTAAATGTCAATTTTCTTAGCATTGTGATCAAAGGTGAGAGGATCTGGTAATGGTATGACTTGAGGCTCACCAATATAAGCACATGTAGAAGACATAACATGAAGATGAGATGGATAAGGAGAATAAACATGAGCCTGACAAGCATCCTTAAGATGTGTGATTTCAGATTTGAGAGATGTGATCGTGGATTTCATAGCCTAAAATTTATATTGAAATAAATAACGTAGAGCTTGAATTGATTCCAATATGGATTAATTAGAGAGACGATCAAGAAGACTAGGGTCATTAGATAATCTATCTAAAATAACACTCACTTGATGCAACATTGTATTGTTAAAGAGATACATGGTGTTTAGGGATTTTTTTAAAAATACTTGGCAATTAGGATGCATTTGAATTAAATCATACAAATAAATTTGAGAAATTTTAGGAGCCATGATAGAAAATATGATGTGCCAATGAAGGATCCAAAATACCGATCATGAGTAGGTTTCACCAAAATTATTATGCTAAAATGTAATATTATTACCTAATCTAATGTAAGTTTGCAGTAAATAAATAGAACAATGAAATACAAAAATTAACCCAAGTAAATAAGCAATAAAAATATGAAACCCTAATTACAAAGAGGGCTAGAAGAGCCTTAGATGATTCAAAGAGGTCATTGGACTATGTCGCAAAGGGAGACCGGCTAAAAGAGGTGGAGGACCGTCACACAAAAGCTTATAAAATTGTAGATCTGACATATTTAACTAGACTAGGGCACCTAAAGAGGGATAGGGGCACACATGGGTGCCTTGGTATGATTTCTGGTTCCCGATCTGTGTAGGTGCATAAAAACCTAAATTTTTAGGGTTACAAGATGCTCACAATTACTTATCTTTGGTCAATCATGTATGTCAAAGCAAGATTGCTAAGTTCGTTGTAGATATAGAATGAATGAATCACTTACAAAACCCAAAAAAACATCAAACCATAAAAAAAGATGCAAATGAAGGGGTCAGACTATCCTCAGCTACAAAAATGATGGACTTATAACTAAACATTGCACTACATCTTAGAACCAATGTAGTTATATGTATGCATGCATAATTGTGCCCTAAGTTTCTCTTGTGCATGTTGTACTTTGTGAGTAGTAAGTAAGTAACTAGATGTAGAATGTAAATAATGTGTGCATGGAAATAATAGACTCCCCTCCTATGAAGTGTGATGCATATGAACCAACCTTTGTCCCTTGTGATGGAGCTAGATGGATGCAAATGGAGCTATAAATTCCTTTGATGGATGTAACTTTAGGTGGAGATAATAGATGCTTACTTTGCTTAGTACCTTACTATTATCACATAAATTTATATTTATATAATTCTCTTTCTTTAATTTTGTAATTAACCCTAAAAAGGAAGGCTACCAAAAAGATAAGATGATCAAATGACTAGAAAGAACCCAAAAGTGTGACCAAAGTACAAAGAGGATAAGGGCACCTAGAGGGGATGGGGGCACTTAGCGCTGGTGTACTAGCTAGGCGCTAGTGTTCATAATGAAAAATGCTGAAAGGTGAAAGGATAGACGAGAAAGTAAGAGTGCAAGACTAAAAATAGAATCATAAAGCAAATAAAGGTGTCCAAAGACACGGGTTAATCGATACTTTTCTTACTTAGGAACCATATGAATAGTTGTATGTGATTGAGACTATATAATTACCCAAAGCGTGTGATTTTTTTTTCTACATTGGGCATATGATCACATTTCAAAGGCCTCGATCGAGGTTCACCATGGGGAGAGCTTGATTTTTAGAGAGATTAGTTGGATGTTTCTAGTTGGATAGGGGAGATGCAAGGCTAGTACAGAGTGAGGATTACTATAGAAAAACTAAGAGACCCTTAGAAGGGTTCTCGGGATTACAGTACATAAGTGTTAGGGGATAAGCTTCGGGAAGCTAGATCCTAGGTTAGTGGATAGATGGGTCCACCCTGGCGGTGTTAGCATAGATAAATTTTAGTTATTGTGTAAGGATCTTGGTTATTATGAGGAGATTTTTCGGGAGGCTACGTGAGGAGCCTCATTTTACTATGTATCGAGGCTCGAGACAAGCAATACCTAGTGTTAGTGCTATAAGTGTGGGTCAAAACCTCGGGGTCCAAATGGAGGTTGTCCCAAAAGGGGTCTTGAAGGGGAGATGCTATTAGAGGACCTAATGGAGGTGATGGTGGCTCTCGGGGAGTATATTTTGAGGATCGCCTTATTTTTAGGTGTCTAGTTTATCCATTAGATAGGTTATTTTTGATGTATGCGAGATCTTTGCAAAGCCTATTTTGATGTATATTTTTGATATACTGAGATTTTGAGACTCTTGATGATGTATAGAGACATATGATTATATATGATGATGATGACTTTGATCCATGTTTTATTGCGTTAATTTACTTTGATGTGATGGGATGCACTTATGATTGATTTTTAATGTTGTATAGATGTTTGATAATATTGATGTTATATGAATGTTTTGATAGATGTTGATGTTGATAAATATTTGATAGATGATGGTCTTATATTGGTGTGATGTGTTATCAATATTTTTACTTTATTGTGATCAAAATGTGTTTTAAATCTTGAATAAGAATAAATGTGAAATGATTGCTTCATACTAGATTTTATACATATGTGATGAGAATAAATATAGTGAAGGATTGTTACACTTTTTGGCCTTACAATAGATGATAACATATGATTAACAATGATTAGTCACACGTAGGATATTTGGATAAATATGAAAGTCAAATGCATACCCTCTTAGGAAATGAGAAGGGTTAACATATGTAGGTTTTGTGGGAGACTAGGTCATCCTTTCAATGGTTTCATAGAGAGATGCCCCATTTGTATGTTTTATTTTAGATGTAAATTGATTGATGTAGAAAGTTTTCTTTTGATGGGAAATCTGATCAATGTGGGAAGCTTTCCTGAGATGATTTTGATATTGTTTTGAAGGATGATCAAAGCGAGGAATCCTTTTTACATAGGTATCCATCCTTTGAGGGAGTGGTCTACAATTTTTTTACTTTTCTTTTAAATAGCCTTCCTTCGAGGGATCCGTCCATGATTTTGATAGGTAGCTATCCTTCAAGGGATAAGTATACTTTATTTTTTGATAATATGATTTTGGTATTTACATAGATATCCTTCAAAATATCAGTCTAGTTATTTTTGATAAGATCCATCCATAGATATTTTTGGCTTTATTTGAGTTGAGGGAAGTCCTAATAGACCATTTGGGAGAGATGTGTGTGCACATAACACACATGTGTGGCCCATGACATGTCTTTGGTTGGTAGATAACGTGGATGGATGTAATGATTGTGGGGTTAATGCTAAGGAAGAACTTGTCCATGTGAAAGATGCGATGAAAATAGTTGCATGTGCTTATCTTTTAGGTTTCAAGGATAGTGATGAAAAGAACCACATATTTTTAAATCATTATGATGATAAGGTGAATAGTTGATGGTGAAATAAGATCTTTGATGTGAATACAATCATTATGATCAATGTGTTAACTATAGAAATGCCACAAGAGCAAGGAATTCAAAGGTTTCTTTTTAGGTGTACCATCAAAGGAAGCTAGATGATAAGATCCCGACCCATACTTGTGATTGATAACATATGGACTGATCTCGTTAGGGAAAAATTTCCACATTTACTCCTTTCCAAAGTAGTGACATTTTTATTTTCCTTGAGAACGAGATCACCTATGTTAAATTCAAGTTGTTTTACATGTTTAGTATACATGCAATTGATGTGCTCTTGATATACATGATGATGTTTAAGAGATGTTGATTGTTTTCATCTACCAATTCTAATTGTGCTAGGTGGTATTTTTGATAGTCCTCATAAGGGATAAAATCTCTGAGGGATACATGAAGTGATGAAATTTTAAATTCAAGGGTAAGACCATCTTAGATCCATAGACTAGAGAGAAGGGGTAACACGTATAGGATTACAAATGCTAGAACGATATGCCTAGAGAGAAAACACAATTTGGAGATCCCAATTCCTACCTTTTTGTCGATATTTTTCATGATGATTTTATTAATTATTTTATTATAAGCCTAAATTTGTCTATTTTCTTGTGGATAATATGGTGATTAGAATCTTAGTTTGATGTTTAAAGTGTCACATATTTTCTTAACGTATTTGTTTTTAAAGGATTTTCCATTATCGATTCTTAGTTTATGAGGGATACCAAAGTAACATATGATAAGATGATAGATAAAGTCGATGATTTTGTTAGCTTTATTAGAATTTAATAGAATGGATTCTACCCATTTAGTAAATTACTCAATGGTTATGATTTTAAAGTGATGTTATTGAGATGAACAAGGGTTGATAGTGCCAATGAGGTCTTACCTCCATTATGAGAAAGTACATAGGTCTTGAGTGGGTTGTAAGGGTTGACTAGGGATGTGGGTGATATTTGAATGTTATTGACATTTGAAGCACTTATTAACACAAGAGTAATAATATTGGTTGATAGTGGGATAATAATATCCCATTAGAAGGACATGTTTAGTGGAAGCTATCTTTGTTGAAATGTCCACCACATATACCATTGTGGACTTCCTAAATGGATTTAGTAGACTCATGAGATTTAAGGCATCTTAATAAGAGGCCATAAAATCCACATTTATAGAAAACACCACCTATGATGACATATTAGGTAGTGCATTGAAGAAAATATCTTTTAGTGTTTCTAGATATATCATGAGGGATTTTGGATTCTGAAAGATAGTCAAATGTCCGAGTATATCACAAAGTTAGTCGATTATTTTTAATGGTGTTGATGGAAAGGATTTCATTATTATGGGATGGTTGATCAATTATATGAAAAATAACTAATAGATTAGAATCAACAGTTGATAAGGGATGAGGGAGGCTAGGCAAGTGATAGTGTCTCGCAAATTTGTTAAAAGATTACAATTTTTTTTGGATGGTATAACAATCGAATGCTTCTGGGAGGAATTCAAAAATGGATTTGTATTTATATATAATTTCATTTTTACATTGATAATTTCCTTTTATTTGGTTGATGACAAGTTGTGAGTCTCCATAGGTGTCTAAGATTTCAACACTAAGAATGATGAAGGTTTCGAGACCCATGATTAAAGCTTCGTATTCATGATCGATGATAGTATTGATGGATTCATTGGGAATTTTTTTGTGAGGTGGTTGATTGTCTAGGAGAGGGCCTCGGCGAGATGATTAGTAATAGCTTGTCCTTTGATATATTTTGTAGGATAAATTCAAGATAAAAATTGATCATAAGAATAATCCATTGAGTGATGTGGTCATTGTGATATGGTTTGGATTGCATGGTTTTAAGGGGATTGATTATGGTTAAGTAGATGATGATGAATCTTGGATGTTAAGAAGTACAAGGTATAACATAAATTTTGGATTCAGTATATCGAGTTTTGTATTCATGGAGGGTGTGTCTTATATAATAAATGACTTGTTCATGTTCATGTTCATCCCTATGAGTGAGCTTAACACCTAAGGAATGATTAGTAGCAGATATATAAAGGTATAAATTTTCCCTCTCGCATGGAGGTATGAGAACATGTGGTGATAGGAGATATTTTTGAGGTCGTTAAAGTCCTTTTGACAATTTTGGTCCTATCTAAAATTTACGTCCTTTCAAAGAAGGAGATGAAAAGGATGAC
This sequence comes from Taxus wallichiana var. yunnanensis, assembly GCA_018340775.1. NCBI lineage: Eukaryota > Viridiplantae > Streptophyta > Pinopsida > Cupressales > Taxaceae > Taxus > Taxus wallichiana. Next base: position 279,688,806 of record CM031244.1, read on the forward strand.
AATGATTTAAAAGTTATGATATAAAATAGAGAATTGAATAAAGTTTACCTCGGAGGCTACAAAGCTATTTTAGGTTAAATAGAGGAGGCATGTTAATGATAGATTTGATCTTGGTGAAGTCTACTTCAATGCCCTAGATGGACATAATGAACCCTTAATATTTTTGGGGAGAACACCAAACACACACTTAACGAGGTTGAGGTGAAGAAAGTATTAGATAAGATGGACAAATATTGTGTCAAGAAAAGTGAGATGATCCTTGTGTTGCTTATATTTCCATAAGAGATCATCAATGTAGTCTTATATGGTTTTGTGGATAATATCATGAAAGATGTAAGTCAAATCATGTTGATCATAGATGGTAATGATAATTTGGTTATAGCTAGAAAAACCATCCATAAGGGATAAAATTTCATGGCTAGTGGTTAGGTCGATGAACCGGTCAATTTTCGGAAGAGGGAAGTCATCTTTAAGGCAAGAGAGATTGAGATCTTGGAAGTCGGTGCATATACGTAACTTTCCCAAGGATTTGGTTACGGGTAAGATATTAGAGACCTATTGTGGATAGTCACTAGGTATAATAAAATTACTGGAAAGTAAATATTGTAAATCTTATTTGATGAGGAGAGCTATACGAGGTTGCATCCTACGTAGCTTTTGTTTTACCAGATTTTTGTTAGGATAAGTAACGATATTATGGATGAAAATGTTTGGGTAATTACCTATCATATCACTATATGATCAAGAGAAGGATTGACTATATTTGGATAGGAAAGTGGTAAAGTATTTTAACTCCTATGAATATATATTGAAAAACTTTAACTATATGAGGTTCCTATGGAGTCCCTATATTAACGTTGATAGTGGATTCATTGAGAACTATTGAGGTGTTAGGTGGTAATGTATTCTAAAGGAAATGATCCTCTACCCCCATGTGAGAGAGGATGGCTTGATTGTCTTAGCATTGGAGAATGTTAATGGTGGGTGAATATTCTTCTATCATTTTAGGACATATGAGAGGAAGGGTCTTAGTACCGTGATTAGTTTGATAAGTTAGTGGTCCTAATGTAATAGTATTGACTAAATGTTTTTAGGTGGGATGGAAATTGTATCATTAGTATCCATGGGATATTCATGTGTAGATGAGGAGGATAGTTCAGGTTCTATGATGTATTTAGATGTGGTACGTGTGGAGGATTTAGGAACTAGTTTCTTAGAGCCTAGACTATATTTTTCATGTGATTTCAGGGAATTTTTGATGATAAAATCGTGGACACCCTATTCATAACATCCAAATCCAAATCCTTTTCAGGTGTTGTGATGGAGGTACATCTATGCAAATAATTGGTTGCATAAGAATTTGAAGTTTGATATGAATTGTTTGGCATGACATTGATAGATACGCTATGTAGAGGGGTGGTCGATCCCTCCATAGACAATATTTGTTTTGAGGTGTGGTGGACCATAGGAGATGACATATCTAATGTTAGGTTCATACATGGGTTTTTTTAGGCCTTTTGAATGTCTTTGGCGTATGAAGTGAATTGAGCGTGAGGAGACGATACTCACCTAGTGAATGGTGTCACATAACGTCATCAAAGGAAATGTCATTTGGTAATTTTGATGATGGAATGGATGAATTGGTTGAGGATTAGTCAGAGGATCCTAATATTGATTTGGGAATGAGCACATCATTTGGATGGTATGTCATGTGACAAGATTTGAAAGGATTTGGGTCTACAGAGACTGTAATGGTCTTACCTTCATGCTCATATTTGATACATCGATGGAGTGTGGATGGGATACAACTCATAACATGTATCCGGGGTCCATCTAATAACATGTAATACTAGAAATATCCTTCTACTAGATAGAAAATTTTATGGAGAGTTTTAAATATTACTTTGATTAGTAAGATTACTGTACCCAATATGGGGGCAATGGTTTCATTGAAATCTCATAAGCTTGTTGGTGTTTGGGTACCAATGATGTTAGGTAATTGAATTTTATTAAAGGCATGTGATGAGATGATGTTAATATGAACGTCGTTATCAATCATAAACCATTTTTGAGGGTATCATTGATTTAGGAAATGATAAAGAGTGATAGGTTATGGTCTTATGGTTGTAATGAAAGTATTTCAGAAGCTGTCAAAAGGAGATAAAAGTGGAATTTATGAGAGTTCCTACTAGATTTGTAAAAGGTTGTGGATCACCTAAGGGAACTGACATGGATTGGAGTTCTTTGAGCATGGCTTGTCAATGTGAGGGTGAGATTTGTACCAACTTGTAAAGGAACATCTTTACTAGATCTTGATGAAGTTGTTTGATGATAGTATTTTGTACTACGTTAGTGGATTGTGTATGAGGAGAAGAAAGGATGGAAACCTTAGCCTTAGTAGTAGGTGTCAAAGCAGATGAATTAAGGGAAAGTGGACTAAAAACTTTGGACTCATTTTTATTAGTAGTGTTTGGGTCTTGGGTATGTGCTCTAGTGGTGATACTTAATATGACAATTTGATGAGGATGAGGTTTCTTAGGAGAATTCCTGATTTTAGTGTTCGTGAGGGTAGATGATGGTTTAGATGTAGTGGCCATAGATATTTTGTGAGGTGTTTTTGATGTTGCAAGGTATGGAGGGAGAAGGACTTTATATGCAAGGATTTTGATAGTGGCATGGAGGGATTTTCAATCTTCTATAGAATGTCCTAGTGTGTACCGATAATAAAAAAAAGTCTTCAAAGTTATACAAGGTAGGTTTCCACCCTCAATATCCGTAAGGATTAAGAGGGGGTAACATTATGATGGATTGTAGGATGATATTTTCAAGGATTAGTGCATAATTTCATTTTAAGGTAGAAGTGAAGGAAGTGATAATTTTTTTGCATATATATGTTTAAGGTGTCACTATTTGTGTGGTATCTTTGGATGTTTGATGAGGGATGGTTTTTGATTATGTAATAGTAAATGATAATTTGGATGAGGGACGTGGCCCTAAAATGGAAGGAAAGGGTTTTTTTTTGCATTGAAGAGGTGATATGGTGATGTGTTATGATTATTTCCGACTCATATGAAGGGGCGTGTGGTCGTGTAATAGGTTTTTAATGACACGTAGATAATGTTGGGAAACATGATCATCATATGATATTTTCACAATTTTTAAGATGGGTTTCTTTTGTGGGGTTTGTGAAGAGATTGTAGATGAATTTGAAGAGGATGGAGTAGATATGGATGGGAGTACTATTTTTTTATGGCAAGTATATGGAAATGTGGCTGATTCAATTTTTGTCATTTCTATGGTAAGGCTATTGATGGATGGTTCAAATGTGGATTCTATGATGGGGGTCTCAGATGTTATTAGTGACTGATCCTTAACTATATTGATAGTTTGGTGTGAATGAATAAAATTATACTATAGATTACTGATGGATGGGGAGTGATTTGGGAAGATCTATTTAAAAACATCCAAATTTTGATTTGGAGGTGTATTCAAAGTTATCTAGTTGTAATTCACCTTTATCAATGAGATCTTGAAGGAGGTTATAGAATGAATAACACATTTCAATATCGTGGCCTTTGACCTTATGATATTTACAATAATCAGTATCACTATTCCAAGAGGGATTTGAGATGGATGTATTGATGGGATGGATTAGAGGAAGAGTGGTCATATTGGTATCCAAGAGTTTTTAAATACTACATCGTAAGATTCACCAATAGGAGTGTAGTTGTGTTGAGGAAGAGAGATATCAAATGTCAAATTTTCTTTGGTAGTAGTCTTAATGATGACCACATTAGCTGATGTTTTGTACTTTTTGTGATTAGAGGATGGTTTGGATGAAAAATCTAGTTTTGGTTTCTTTAATCTAATCTTGACCCTATTGTCTTTGAGAGCATGAAGCTCAAGTTTGTCACCATAGTGAAGGATTCATCAAATGTCTAGAAATATTGGATTTGTAATGTAGAGGAAATGTGTTTGGCACATGATCGAGAGAATAATTTGATTATCTCAGTCTGAGGGAGGGGAAAGATAGCTGATAAATGATACCCCTCTAATGGGAAGAAATTTGCAATATATTCTTTTTCAAATTGTTTGATGACATATAAGTCCATGATGGTGATTTTACATGTAATTTTGATCAATAAGTGTTCTTGGAGAAGTCATGTGAGATGTGCAAATGAGAAAAGTGATTATTGTAGAATGTTTTTATACCAATCTAAGGAAGGGCCAACTAAGGATATGGGGAATGTCCTAAACATGAGGTCTTAGTCGTGTTCTATTAGGTAAAAAACATGTATGTCATAAGGCCTAGATGTGTTGTTGAGGGTATTCCTTGCTATAGAAATTAAGGAAATTAGGAAGTTCCTAGTGTGGAGGATAGGCCTTGTATGGTATTGATGGATAAATGGGTTCATTGTAGATTTGTTTATAAGATAGTGCATTCTTAAGACCCATAGAAGAAGATTCAAGATTATATATTTTGTTCATTAATTCTTGTAAAGGGTTGGTTTGTGATGGTTGTTGAATGTTGGATGATGAAGGACCAGATTGATTATAAAAAAATGTATTTGGCTTCTAATATTATTGAGATGGTAGAGGGATGTTATGTTGGAGAGGGTACTCAAGGGAATTCTATAGATGTGTTATGAAACTAAGGGTTGGAAAGGTTTGCTGTAATGGTATTAAATGGGCATGGATGTGTTAATAAGAGGTTTTTATTTTGGTGGTATGTGTTGAAAAGGGATCAATACATGAATGGATGGTTGAGATGGTTGCAGGTATGTGTTGGAAATGAGTAGAGGAGTGGATGAGTGGTTGAGATTGCTGAGGTATGTTATGAATGAGAGGTTGGGATGGTTGAGGTATGTGTTGGAAAGGAATGGAGGTATGAGTTAGGGTTTGAGATTTTTTGAGGTATGGATTGAGAGGAAGTAGGGATGGTGGATGATTTTTATGAGGAGGGGTGAATGGTAGAAATCAAACTTGTGTTAATGGGAGGTATTGATGTCGAGATAGACATAAAGACATTTTGGATGTTTGATGTAGGTTGTTGAGAGGAGATAGGTTGAGATATGTTTGATGGGATGAATTTTGAACTTACATGAGGAGTTTGGATGGCGTAAGAGATTAATGATTTCACATAGACAGGGATATGTTGGGTTTGTTTTGGGAAGAAGTGGAATTGGATGAAGGGTCCAATGAAGATGATGATTTTTTATTAGTAGGGTCTTGGGAAGAGACCACATTGAGGTCAAAATAGATGATAGGAGGTGAAGACATGATATTGGAAATTTATGAATCACTAGCAGTGGGATAAGGATGCACTTATTTGTTGATCGACTCATGGTTAGGATCAACAAGCTAGGAGAAGTCATATGAGGTGTTTCATATAGGGGTTGTGTTTTAGGTGTGATTTATTGAAGATGAATAGCTCAAGTAGCAAGATATGCATTGAGGGAAATGAGGTTTGAATCTAATATTTCAAAAAGACTAGATCCCCACTATTAAAGAAATTAGGACTAGGTGGATCAAGTTTTTCAAATGTGGAGGATTGATTATTAGGGAATGTGGAGGTTCTTGATCATGTGGTTAGGGTGATAGGGATGCTCCGTGTTGTTCGATTAAAAATGTATAATTTTCAATGCGGACTTGGATGTTTTCTATAGAATTTTGGAAATTTTGTATCATGTTTTCAGATTTTGGAGATGGGATTCTTATCTAGTATGAACCATGAAAGAAAATAATCACCTAAAATAAAAATAAAATGAATCTAGATGGCGGATTACACGCAATAGAAAAAACACAAAAGAAAATTTTAATTATATTTATTAATTAAAAGAAAGATGAAATGTGAAAAATGGTTTATGGGGTCCTAGGAAATGGAAATCTATGGATGGTTTTAGGTGACATTAAAAATGAGTCCTCAATATAGCTGAAGGTACGTGAGTCTTGAATCTATATTAGTGTTAGTACGTACGAGGCTTGGTATTAGGGCCTACCCCTCACTTCATGGTCCCACATTGATAAGGGTGTTGGGTGCTTAGCTAATATACCACCCACAAATTATTTATACTTAGCCAGAACACCGAGACAAATTATTCTCTTGGTGATGAAATCCAAGTAGGTCCACCGGTAGAAGTGTTTTGATGCAAGTTTGTATTTGATGTGGTTTGGTTATGTGTAAGGAAATTTGAGTGAATGAAATTTATTAACTTCTTAATTAAACTATGTGATCAAGAAAAAATGTAAGAGGTTCCTTTTAAACCCAAAATAAATGTTGATTTCAATGAGGAAAACAAACAAATACAATGCTTTGAAAGAAAAAGAAAAGAAGAAGATGTACTTGTAAATGTTTCCTTTTAATTTTTATATTTTTGATTTTTTTAGTGCAAAAAACAATAGATCCTAAGACAAAAACCTGCAAGGGTTAGATGAAGATAGAAAATAGAGAGAAGATAGATGTTAAAGGTTGAATTAATGAGTAATCAATAATAATATACAAATATCATCGGTGATTTGAAGGAATCATAGGTGACTCACAAAAATTGCTAGTGATTTGACCGGATCACTAACGATTACAAAGAAAAAGAACTAAAGATGGATATGAGTTAATTTAAAAATGAAAGAAAGGGAATAAAGATATCCTGTTGGGCATGCCAAAATGTAGCAGAGAGTTTTTTTCTTTTCAATTTTAACTTGATAAAAAAGAAATAATAAAAAATACTCGAACTCGAAAGATGATAGGGTTTACAGATACCCGCAATGACCGATGTTGATTCTTGATGGATGAATGATGTTGAAAAAGTGCTACTTATTAGTTCTCCAATGAAGAAACCTACAATCAGAGATAACTAAACAAAATATATTTGATAAGATGGGTAGACAAGTTGCTTGAAAAATGTCGATTCCAAGAATCTAAAGGGACTTCCTTAGAGGATGTCACTCATTTTTAAACAATTAAGTGAATTGACAATATGATAAAAATGATAGATAATGAAAATGATAGATAAGTGATAGACGGGAAGATAGAACATGATATTGAATCATAATTCCTTCTCATCTTCGAATGTGGCCCAGGTTAATGTGGATGTTATCTGAATGAATTTGAACTAGTTATACCAATAGTCTTCTATTTCTTGTCGGATATCGTGGATGAACTCGAACTGATCCTCAATGTTGGTCATGAATCAAATTGCACACAATGTAAGTTCATTCAAGATGTCAAATTATTATGAAAAGAAGGGATGTTGGAAAATTTGATGGTCGTAGATGCTCGTACTAGGATGTGATTGACATGGAACTGTCATCTAAAATAGAGCCATGCTTGTAGAAGACAAGTTAAATCCAAAATATTAATAAAATTTGATAAAAGGCTATGATTAATTGAAAATATGTTAAAAAATAGGGATCATAGGTGATTCAAAGGAATCGTAGGAGATTTGGAAGAATCATGGGTGATTTAAAAGAACACGCTGATGATTACTATGAAAATATTGATTTTCCTAAAAATGATAATTTGATAAAAACAAAGAGCTAAGCTGATTGTTTTGATGTATTATAGAAGAAGAACAATAAAATGATGATAGAGGAATACCTTGTGATGTTGAGATAGGCTAAATAATATTTTTGGATGTTGAATGAAGCTGGTGATGTAGATTATTGACCTCAAGCTACAAAAATTGAAATGTGAGAGATTCTTGAAGATATTTTTGGTGTTGTGAATGCTACTAGTTTTCTTGAAGACCTTTGTATTGACAAGGCTTCGCTACTTGAAAGAAATAAGAGTGCAAAAATGTGTGAAATAATTGTGAATATCCCTCAAACAAGAGTGAAAGCTACTATTTATAATCGTTGGTGATTTTTAAGATCGTAAAAATCCATAAATTAAGGAGAAATGTTTAAAAGTAGTTAAACCACTTCCTAAATGGGATTTTCAATCTAATTGGTGAGGAAAAATTGTTGGGAAGAGGTTATACATGTTTGGGGAGTTATGAGGTTAGGTTACAATGGGTTAGGGATATTTTGGATGTGGTTAGGTGGTTTAAGGATGTAAATGTAATATAGAAGTGGTAAAAATGATTTTATGGGTGAGGGAGATGACTTAGGATAGTGATATAATGACAGATTTTATACTTTAATGTGTGTATGCAAGAGGTATGAGGAATGTAGGCGAGTAACAAAACCCGGTTTCTACACTAATGTCACTTTTCTAGTCCCTAAGTCTTTTTGCTATGTCAGGATTCCCATCACAGTTGGGCCTCTTACCATGCTTGTACCATTCGCCATTGCATCTTCAATCAAAGGATGTTACATGCTCTTGGGTCTCTCTTGCCTCGTAACCATACATGACATCCCTTCCATGAATAATTTGTGCCTCAAGTTCCTTCACAATAACTAAGTTGTTACTCTTAAAGGTGTTCCACCATGTACACCATTTCCTTGACCTACTCTTGATCAAATCCATACACCTTTCATAACATCTAGACGTCTTATGCCTATCAATTCTAAAGCACACTTTACACCTAAATATCCAATTTTTACATGACCTACTTCATGACCTTTTCATTCTCATCACCACTAGTCCACCTCTTCAAAGATAATTCCCCTACTTAGGCAGCCCCTTCATATTGGTGTTCACCACTTCCTTTGTCACAAAGGTCTTCTTTACATTCCCACAATTATCCACCCATACCACCGATCTTAGAGCATTGGTGCATGACTTTTTATCCTTGGTTTTTGGGTGGAGGGGTATTTTGCTTCACTATCGTCAAATAAATTTCTCTCACTTACACAATTGAGGGAAAAACAATTTCTTCCTCCATCCCATCACAATAAATTTTCTCTAATATTGAATATGAAACTTTACACTTCGTTCATCATAACTTTCACATACTCTCATTCCCTTTAATACACACATTATATCATCATTACCCTATGACACACTCTAGTTCCACAGTTTATACTTGACTACTAAGGATATAATTATGAAATGAAATCCCATCCACTACACATTTCATGCTCAGTGCTTCATGATACATCTTTCTAACATCTATTCTCACACAACCCATTACCTAATGACACACTCTTGTTCTATGGTTCATTCTTGATTGTTGAGGGTTCATATAAATTAACCTTATCTCATACACATTTTCCTGGGGACACTACTCTTATCATATTCACACTTTGCATACCATTCCATCACACTCATACATTACATTTTCATATCTTGGTTGCATTTTGTTTACTATGTTATCTGGATACTCAATATATCATTATCTTTATCATATACATATACATGTTATTTTGGTCTCTAATTGTGAATGAAGATATCTTACAGGTTCTTACATGATGAAATGATGATTGAGTTGTACCTTTTACTAGTCCCACCGAGGCTCCTAGGGGCATCTACTTTTACTACTATCACATACTACATAGGTTCTATTGTTACATCTCATTACAATTACTTTACCTTTCACTGATTTATACATGCTCATGACATACTATTTATCTTTCTAACATGCTAACAGGTGCTTCATGTGTAGCATTTTCCTTACAGGACTATATACAACCATGGTTATCTGTCACTACTTACTTTCCATTGATTCTAATGTATGTTATTATTTGTGGGCAATGACCTATGTTTTGATTGATAATTTTATGATTTTTATGCTTTGGCCTTGATTTTATAGTGACATTGTGAGTGATGTCCCATGTTTGAAACCCACTTTTTGCAATCTATCTTGTCTACAAACTTGTTTGTTACTTTTTCTTCTATTTCATTCTTGCTACTTTTTCTACTAACACATATTTCTATCCCACTTTGTTTGCATCTTCCTTAGTTTCTACCATGCACATTCCCTACCCCTTGTAGGTTCTCACTTCATATTAGCATCAGGTCCTCTCATTTGGGCCATATTCTCCTACTATCATTGCATGTACCCCAAATGAGGGAGGACATATATTGGGTGAAAAAATCACCCCTATAGCAGCTTAGAGTTACAATACAACACAAAAATATATAAACAACACAAGAACACAATCACATAATGATCGAGTATCCGACTTGGGTCCAAAATACAATACATGACACACTAGTACCTGTAGCATATACTAGCGCCTAGGTGCTCTTGTCCTCCCTTGAGTGCCAATGTCTTAGGGGAAGACACAATCATATTCTTAGTAGAAAACAATCTACAGTAGTTTACAAAGAAGTTTTACGAATAGGCACTGATCTTCAGTCACATAATGCATTCTATCTCCATCAATCAAAACAAACAATACAATCAAAACAATTTGGAAATAATACAAAATAGATCGGACAGCTAGAACAAATCGAGGTGTACCATATGTAGTGGTGCTTATTGGGTAGATTCCTAGAAGGAGAGAAAAACTAGACCTTTCTCCCCAACACTTGTTCTTTGGTGTGAGATCGCCCAAAAAAATTGGCGTGATATCACCCAAAAACTCGTACTTGGCATGAGATTACCTAAAAAACTCACTCTTGGTGTGAGATTTCCCAAAAACCACACCTTCAACATTCAAATAAGCAACATGAAACTTCTCTTTTTTTTCTCTCTAACATATCAGGTGCACACTTTCCTTTTTACACATTTTTACACACTTTTACATACTTTATTTAGATTTTTCATTTACAAAAACTTTGACTACTCTATTTATTTTCTTTTCATGTTGGTCCTTATAAGAAGCAGCAAGCACAACCTACAACAACACAACTATAATTCATACGATTCACCCCTAGGGTCCACCTCTCTTTCCTAGCCTCCACACTTCACTTTGTAATCATTTCATGCTTCACTTTTCCACTCAACACACTATTCACCACACTCTCTGCAGGATCATAAGGTACACATATCTATCTACTTTATGTTATCAAGTATTCACTCAACAACATGAAGTGGGGGAAAATATAGGCATAAAATCACGCACTTGGGTACATTTCTAAGTCTTCAAAGTATGTTAGCATTTACATGATTCCTAAGCAAGAAAACTAATGGTTGAAAAATATATTTGGCCTTTTGTCTTTTCCCTTGTTTTCTATTTGGTCTTACACACCATACATCCCATTCGAACTTTACTTATTTATCTTTCATGGATTCGGACACCGGTGCCCAACCTGAAATAGTAACACCCATGTACTCCTATCCCTTCTCGAGCACCCCCGACCATTCTTATCTTACTCACTCTTTTTGGGTCTCTTTTATATTTTGGGCATATTTTTCACTTATGGGTCGGCCTTCCAATTGTCAATTACAAAATTCAAACAAAGGAATCATATAAATATATAGTTATGTTTTCAAAATAAGATACCAAGTACTAAGCATTACTATCATCACCTAATATTGCATTCCAAAGGCACTAAAGCACTCAAAAGACACCCATCTAGCATTCATTCAAGGGAAAAGGGTTGCATATTTCTACATACACTATATAGGAAGGGGAAGTCTATTCTATTACATCCACACATACTATACTTTACTACATTATAACTACAACTTGCTATTCAAAGGTGTAGCTTGCACAAGGTCATCCTAGGACATCATTTTTACACACACACACACACACACACACACACACACACACACACACACAAGAACTACATGGAGTATGAGATGCAGGTACAATTCTTGGTCATAAGTTAACTCTCATGGTGACCGCTCGGGTTAGTCCGACTCCCATTCTACATTTTCCTTTTTAGGTTTGATGTGGTTTATGGGTATGTGTAGGTAAACTTATATTTTTCATGTCATAGGTAGCTTCGGTGATCAAGGAGAGAATATCAGGTGATCAAAACGAATAAAAATTAAGATTTTGTGACACATAAGAAAGCATATCCCGAGCCTCTACACACGTCACCAAAGCCTATGTTCAAATCACCAAGACCTAGGTGCCTCTCGTCCTACACTAGTTACCCTATCTAGCTCTATTCCTAAATTCTAGAATTTACAATAAGAAATTATGAAACTATTTATAGTATGTTCAACACTTTCACCTGCCGATATCACTTCCTATTCACTTGGAAATCAACTAAGTCTTCTTATCTCTCCTTCTTTCTTAGGGTTTCATACTTTATATGCTAGTTTTCTTGTGTCATTACTATATTTTAGCATTTGTACATTATAATAAATTACTCTGCAATATAGATTTAATTCTAATTAAATTAAATTATAAATATTATTCCCTCTTACTCTAATTTATTAGATTTTATGTTTTTTCTAATCACTTGAGCATGTGTATAACTAGAAATAACATCATGGAACTTCCATTAAAACCATTGTGTGGCATGCAAAATTATTTTATATAGGAAAAAATATGTATCATTTGGAGGAAAAATAATTGTTAAATGGAGGGATATGTTTACTTTATTTTTCCTATTTTGAGGAACCAAGGGAAGGAAGGGCTAGTCTTAGAAGAAGTATAAGGGTACACTTATAGGAGGAAAAAGGTTTAGATCCTTATTTTATTCTTATGGTGGAAAAATTCTATCCATGCTTCAACAATGGATGTATAAATGGTATTCATGGTATCCCTTTCCCCTCTTCAAGCCATTATTTGGCTTAGTTTTGTGTTTTTGATTGTTGGCATTACCATATAATTTTTCCTCATACAAACTTGATTGATGTGTGGTGTGCAATTTTTGTGCATGTGTGTATGATTAATTGTTATCCCACCTTTATTGCTTGGATTTTATTCAGTTAGCCTTATGTGTGTTGGGGAAATTTTTTCACTCAGTGACAAGGAATTCATTCCCTCATTGAATGACTAGGAGGTAAATGTCACATTCACCTTTGTTTTGGATATTTTGTAAGATTTATGAAGTTTAGGGAAAGGAAAATCCTTGAAAATAAGATGTTTATTCAAGTTTTGAGATTCACAAGTTGAATTTTTTTCACTTTGTAAAGAATTGTTGTATATTCCTTAATTAGGAGAAATTTGATGTTTTTATAAGTCTTGAAAAAGATTTTGTGGAAGTTATTATTGTATAAAAATATTGTGCTCCTTTCATTATATGTTTGAAAACAAAATGTTGTATTTATATCTTGATGTAATATTTAAATGGTTATGGAAGTAAGTAGTTGTAAATGAAAGTGGAGTTGTAGAAGTTTTGAACTTGTAAGTGGACTTATTGTATTTCATTCTTCCTCTTCGAATGAGAGAAAATATTATTTCAATATTTTTTCCATTTTGTAAGTGATTTTTGTAATGATAAAGTTTGAAAAAGAGTTATGTTGTAATTGAAAATTTAATTCAAATTACATCTCTCCCCTCTCTTTTTCATCCTTAAATTACTTGTGTAACAATATAATTTACCTAAAAAAATTGAGATAAGATGAGGATTGTATGCTCTTGAAATCATATTGAGAGTTAATCAAATATAGTGTTTTGTAAATATTGACAAAATGGTGTGTTATCTCTTGTATGTTAAAATATTGTAGTGGAATTAAGTGTTACAAGGGGTTTGGAAATTATTAAGGAGTATGATTGTTAAAAATAAAATGAAACACTCTCTCTCCCAAAACTCTAAAATGTGGAAATTGTGTAAATGAATTAATGTTTGCAATTGACTTAGTTGGTTCATTTTGGTTAAGTTTGGATGATGTATTTCAGGATTTAATTCATTGGCAGAGACACCTCACCCATAGGCCCACATTGCCTAATCATGAAACCCGAACAACTTGTTGGAGTGCAAGATGGACTACACTCTACATTGGTGTGTTGAAGTTAAATTTTAATAACATTTTTTTACTAAGTTCCCATTAAATATTTCAAAAAAATGTTATAATTTTACACTTAGCATCTCAAATCTATTGGTTAATATTTAGGTATCATAATTTCCTTTTTATCCATTAAAGTAATGTGAGGGTTCATTTTACAAAAAAGTACATGTTTAGAATTATCGTGTAATACAATGTTATACATAATAACATGAGGGTTAATTTCATGAATATTATTATAAGTACAAGAGAAGATATCATGAAAATAATGCAACGCCTATTGTATAACTTCCTCATGATTATTAAGGGAGTCCATGAGAATAACAAGTTAAGGGAAGCCACGAGGATAATAATTTAAATAAGTAGTTTCTTCATTGAGTAATGTGGACCAATTTTCAATGTGAATATGCATATGGATAGTGTTTGAAGTGTCATTAAACATATTAGAAGTGTCACCTTCATCAAAATATGTGTGAGAATGAATGATGTTGTAGACACCTAGAATTCGATCAAACAACTTTTAATACTTATATTACACTGACTATCCTCTTTCCCTTCATTTGGATAATTTATGAGACATCGTCAAATAAAAACCTCTTCTCTTCTCATTGGGTCAAAGAATGACACTTTGATAATTAACCATGATCTTCACTCTCTTTTGGTCAATTGGTGACACTTCATTAATAAACCACCATTTTCCATCTATTCCCATTAATTAATTACATTTCACTAATTAATTAGCCTTCCTATCACTCAGGATTTCGATTAATGACCTTTTGTTAATTAATGTCCGCTTATACTTGGGTTAATTAATTATGCTCACTACTCTAAATATATAAATAATTAGTTTATTGGATAAAATTCCTCTCATACATCCCCCAAATCATATTAATTTTCCTCTCGATTATCTTCTATAAGCTTACATCTACCTAATAATTAATCATACCCGATTAATTAAAACATCCTTTAACTCCCATGAGTTACTAATGACAAATCAAAATCCTCTAAATCAAACTTACCTTTTCCAAAGCATGCTTATCCATTGTTGGAAATAGCTTCTCCATATTGCATCCATTCTCTCAAATTGAGGAGCATGGGAAGATCCAAAGATGGCCTTGTATCCATTTCTTTATGATATCTCATCTTTCTTGAGGCAAACAACACCAACTTGATTATTAGGTGATCTAATTAGGTTCATTATTTAGGTAGCAATCACAAAGAGTAGGAATGGCTTAACATTTAATGGTTTTATCATGTTTATGCATTGAAGAAGTTATTTTACCTAAGCTCTTATCTTGATGGTTCTATAGTAGATTTGGATTTGCTTTGAAACTACTAGGTGTTAGTTTATTTCCATTAGCATTGCAAGTTTATTATGTTCACATTTGGCATGCCCAGTGGGACTTACTCCATTGTCCTAAGCATTTGATTTCAAGCTTTGTTAGTTTTGTCTCAATTTTGGCTAACCCTTATTATGCACATGTTAAATAACTTGAATTCCTTGATGTATTTTGTTAACTTTACATGTGTTGAGTCTCTCTTGTAGGTTTAAAGGAGATGGGTTGTTGTTAATTTTGCATTAAGAAAGTAAAGTTTTGACATTTTGAATTTTTCTTGATCTGAATTATGTATTCATGACATCATTCCAGGCCACACACTATTGTTAGGCTGCCTTGTACTACTATCATAAGTCACACATTACTATTGAAAGAGCTACACTACCATCATGCTTTGAACGCAAAAATATGATGCTTATGTCCATCAATTTCTTCTCTATCTCATCCCCACACTAGTGTGACCCCACCCTCCACCCACACTATTGCTTATCCGGCCATGTTATCTCTTGTAACACTATTTTCCGGCCCTCTCGTATTCTATTTCCGGGGCCACGTTAGTGTCGCTTAGGCTGCGCTGGATGTGCTAGTGTCGGTCTATTTGTTGTCGGTATGTGTTGTGTATGAGACCTATGTTACTTTGTTCTGTCATGTTTCTATCACTAGATCCATGCTCTTGTTATTCGGATACGCTATTGTTGAGAGGCCCGTGCGGTGTGTTCTATGAAAATTTGGGCTCTATTTTTAGTTTTTCAGAGTTGGTATTTGATATTTCTAGCATTTTGCAAGTTTTTAATAAAAACTTCTATTTGTAGGGTGTTTTGAATCATTTGATTCTAACTTGTTTGATGGTTTTTAATGATTTTCATTCTTTCATATCTTAAGATAGAGTTGTGTATTGTAATGCCCTCTAAAACAATCCACTTGAGACCTAAGAAATAACCTAGGGTTAGTTAGGGAAAATTATGGAATATTTTTTTTTGTTTAAAGGAGTCTATAACCAAGTTACAAGACAACAATTATCATTAACAGGTTCCGGATCAAATCTAGTGTACTAGAACATAATTTTCTTCTATTAACAATTATTAGAGGTCATAAGGTCCAAAATATAGCGTAGAAGGTTCAAAAGGTTGAGAGGGTAATTTCTCGCCAACCCACTCTCTAACAGATTAAAAGGTTCAACCTAATTTTTATTAAAGTTAATGCATTCAAAAATTTCCTAAATCATTCCCATTAGATAGGATATTTTCTCACCTTTCCAATGATATAAAGAAGTCCTCCTAACTCCTCATAAAACTCAAGTTATGGGCCAGTGGACCTTGGGAGGAAAATTTTCCCAAGGGTGAGCCTGCGGGCCTAGGGAAGAAAATTTTCCCATGCGCGGACCGGTGGAGTGGGGAGAATTTTAGCACTTTTTC
This sequence comes from Taxus wallichiana var. yunnanensis, assembly GCA_018340775.1. NCBI lineage: Eukaryota > Viridiplantae > Streptophyta > Pinopsida > Cupressales > Taxaceae > Taxus > Taxus wallichiana. Next base: position 279,705,291 of record CM031244.1, read on the forward strand.
CCTCTTTGGGGAAAAATCATGATTTTCCTTCACATGCCCATGAGCCTGAAGAGGACACGTGTCAAGCTCTGATTGGCACGGGGAAAATGGACTTGTGGGGACACATTCAAATTTAAGACTTTCAGGTTTAAAAACATAAGGGGTTAAAATCCACACATGCCTCCGCTACTCCCAGGTTCTACCACGTGCCATGATTTTATTTGCTACAGTCATCAAAGTCAGCGAAGAGATTTAGGAAATTATGCCAAAAAGGTTTAAAAGCTTAAGTTTTCAAGCACACCCGCTTCTCTGTCAACACCTCGTGATGCCAGTGGCAAAGACTCCGATTTCACAATTTTTTTCTAAAACGCCAAGGTCAAAATGGATTCTGCACCTCTGCCATTTCCCCTCAATCCCACGTGGTAGCTTCTGATTGGTTACAGGATGATGGAGATGCGGGAAAAGTTGGAAAATTTTCCTAATTTTAAAAAAAAGTTAAGTTCAAATTTTCAGCCCACAAAAGGTGGCAAAGGGAAAAAGCAGGGCAGCGGGTCAGTGAGGGAAATTTTTCCAAAATTTCTTTTTTGACAGTAAGATTATTTTTTAAAGCAAAAATGAAGTAAAAATTTAAAAGGCCATAACTTTTAATAGAAATCTTGGTTTTGGGAAAATGTGGACTTTCTAGAAATCATCGATGCCCTCTTTGCACAAGAATCAATAATTTTAGAATTTGAAAAGGTTTAGGAGGGCAATTTAATGAAATAGATCTGCAGGCTTTTACATTGCAAGCTGGTAAATTTTAACTTGTTAGATCTATTCAATTTGATCTTCCTCCTCTCTCAACATGTCAAATAGACATGGAGGATTGTTCCTAAATGGATTTAAGGGAGGATTCAAGGTTCAATTTGTCTAAATGATTTGCAATTTGAACATTTCCGTTTCTTGACAGAAAATGACTGCAAAATGGTTTGAGCCTGATTTTGCAATGTTTGAAGGATTTTTCCTTAAGTGTTTTAGTCCAATTGAGTACATTGATAACATAACATGCTAGATTTTAATGTTTCAATGTTGATTATTGTTTGTAGGTTCGAACTGTGCATTTTAGAGAAGTATTTTCCAGTTTTAAAATTTAAAACAGAGATCAGATTTAAAAGGGCTATTTATCATTTTTCATCTTCCAAATATGGAGATTCATTTCCATTCCATCCTAAGACATTTATTTGATACAAACAAACCATTTAATAGATAAAATGCAAGGTTTGATTTCCAATTTTAACATATTTCAAAAGAACAGAGTTCCATATATTTCCTTCATACGTATTCCTCTTTCAATTTTCCAAACAGAGGTTTCAAATCACAAATTGATGATCAATTTCAATGCAACAATGAAAATTGAAGAAAAGTATTGCAATCCTTTATTGATTTCAAAAAAACAATACAACTTTACATCTTTCAATTCCTTGAATGCAAATAATAGATTTCCAATTTCTTTCTTTCAAATGAATAGAGCATAGTATATATATCTTTCACATTTTGAATTTATAACTCCCATAGCTCAATAAAAAGTATATTTCCATTACAAATAATATACAGATCATCCACTTCAAAGTGGGAAAGGTTACAATAAGATTTCATTTCACATGGAGTCACAAATTGTCTCTCTCCTCTACTCCGTAACAAAATGAATTTATCCTTTTGGATCACAACAAAGGTAGGGGAAAGGCAACACTCTCCACCCAACCAAGACATCCAATGAAGAGGAGAAGCCATCCTTCTTCATTGGCCCCCGAGCCCTAACCACAATGCAATAGAAGGTGTGATTCAACTCATGGAAACAACAAGCTTCCACACACACACATGCAGATTTCACAATAAAAATATAGTTCAAAACAGAATGTAGTTTACAACTACATTTAAAACATACAAACAAGACTAAGGCTTCATCAAGCAAGCCAAAGGAGCAAGGAACTATGGGGAAGCTGTTTATGCCTCCCAATGGGAATTGGGTATCCACCTGTAACAAACCACCAATATAAAACATCTCCCATATATCCTTATGCCCCCCACAATCCCTCCTTATGCCCCCACAAATTTCCTTATGCCCCCACAAAGTAAGAAATGCAATGCCATTTCTTTTCCAAGGTAGAAACCCAATCCCAACTCCCTCCACAAGAATTCTGATGCCACTAGCATTCCCTTATGCCCCCACATGGATTCCCCATAGCCTTCTCCTACACCATTCCTAGGCAGTCTACCCAAACAGCCCACAAACATGCTAAAACATTCACACAATAACATGTAAATTCATAAAGAAAAAGAGTATTTCAAGAGCCAAGCTCTTACCTCTCCATGAAGGAGTTGTTTAATTTCCAAAATAGCAAGCTTTCTAATGCAAAAATACAGTCCAAAGTCAACAACAAAAAAGCATGCAAGAGTCTCCAATCTACTTCCAAAATCAAGAGCTCCACACAAAGTAAAAATTCACCCAAAAGGAAGTATGTAAAATGTTCAACAACCCAAAACAAAGCAAGGAGTTATAATTTTATAGAAGAGGGAAGAGAAGAGGATGAGGTGGATCCATATATGATGCCACATCACACATCCTCAACTCCAACACAAAAGTCAAATTCATTCTCCAATGCACAATAAAGAGGTGGGTGAATAATATGAAAAAAAAACTTACACACTCCAAAAAGCCCACACCCCAAAGGACTGAATTTAATAAAATGTAAGAAGAGTGCAATTAAAACTTACAATTAGTCATATCAAAATGCATAAAGAAGGTCTAAATTCAACCCTCCAACCATAGGTATGGTTGGTAAATAAAATTAAGAGGTATGGGACAAGTTTTACTTGTCCCACAAGCCTCCAAAATCATCCTCCAAGGACAAATTCGAATTTCCAAGAAGGTGGAGTGTTTCATACTCCAAAATCTGACTTACACAACTCTTACACATACTTACACATTACTTACACATCACTTACCACATTTAATACAAGAGCCAACAACTTCTATAATTACTTTCTTATATCCCAAATTTGATTAATTAATTTATTTTAACAATATGATTACTCACATTAATTCTCCACAATTAAAAGAATAATGAAAGGGGTAAATGCATCACAAAATAAACACATGCAAACAATAATAAAAGGAAACCACATTAATAAAATACACATAACCCCTTGGTCACATTCAAAGGTAATCCCCCATGGGAATCCCTAACAAAATACAACACACACAACAAATACAGTTGTCATGGTGACCTTGTTGAATTCATCTAGAATTCCAATGTGGTTGGTCTCCAATCCCCGATGTTTGTTGTGATAGTTTAACCTACAAAACACAAATACCTCCTTTGGCCTCGTGGCCATATCAAAACATCCAACATGATATAAATATAATCACAAAATCATCTATACATATGAATCACAACAACATCAAGGCAATCAACAATATCACTTACAATTTATATCAACAACTATATCATCATCATATAATGTCCATTTTCTAGGTCTACTCACAATATCCAAAAATCATATGTCTAAACAACATTCATAATATATCCATGTCAAATAGTATATCATCATCCACATATGAAGTGTCTCTAATAATCATCATGCATCATGACTAAATCAAGATAAAAAATAATCCATGGTCCAGCATCTAACATCATGCTAAATCAAAACCATAATAATTTCCATAATGTAATTAATGTATCAAGATCGGTATCAAAAGGTGTCAAATGGAAGTGGACACTACACGTATTCTATTCCCTCACACCTTTTAGGTGACCTTAGGAATTAGAAAAAAATCTAAGCCTTCTTGCATTTATAAACACTTCATTAAATTCATGGTCAAGGGAATGAAAAAAATTTGGTTAAAATGATTTGCCTAATCATTTAATTTGCAAGATTTTCCATTTTTCAATATCATTTGGTTACTTATTTTGTATTCTCTTCTCTTGTGTCTTAGGATGATCTTGAGAATCAAAAACAAAATTTATTCCTCTTTCATGATGTTTTGATCTTATGGAAAACTATTAACCTTTGCGTGTAGGACCTTATTTCACTTATCAAATAATCAATATCTAAACAAATACTAATACATTTTGTTGTAGGTTTCCAACTGTGTGAAAAACCAAACTAAGACAAAAGATTAAAAAATACCACTATTCAAAACACTATATTTGTAGGTTCATATAAGAGTTATGGCTCATCTACTTTAATCGGGAAGTATCTTGGCATAATCCATAAAAATCATTGTGAGGATTACCTCAAGAACCTCAAATTAGTCCACACCTTGAGGGAACTGGTGGAAAAAATGGGAAATGCCCTACTTACCTACTTGACTAGTGAAAATCCCTTGTGAGATAAGCTTAAAGCTACATGTATGAGGCCTCATTCATTAAATTGATTGTGGGGTTATGTTCCACCTCTCTGAAGCAATTCTAGATGTGCGTACCTCTCTTAGGTAGGGATTGGAGAGTGTTTTGGATAAAATCCTAGGAACCATTTTGCACAGGGGCCAACCTTACCTTTATCCAACGTGTTTCAAAGACCTCTCACAAATAAATAACTTTCTCGAGTCACAACCTTATTATTCAAACAACAAGAGATTCCATTGAATTTTGAGCCTAGTGTTATTCATCATGAAATTTTTGAAGTGTTACTTTGTCCTAGTTTTTCACTTGTCCTAAGACAAGGTGAAACTCTACCAAAGTTACGCCAAGTATTTTTCATCACCACTTGGTCTACTCCTTTGTTTTCTTGTTTCCCTTTTGGGACAAAATAAATCATACATACGAAGTGTTACTCAAGATTGTTTCCACCACTTTTGCACCCGCTTACATCCTTCCTTATTGCAACTGCGATAATAAGAATTGAAAGTGTGTTGGTATGTCCTCAAATCTTGAGTAGCCTTGTCTTGATACCCATGTCAAGATGTTTCATCATAGTTAGGATTGATTCATCATCTATCTTCTCTTGAGGTGTTACACTTATCGCATTGCATTAATACAATTTTGATACTTACATCTTGTTTCTTGTAAACTTGATTTAAGTGTCTAGATTGTACCATTACGTTGCTCGCACCTTAACAACTCCTTAGTATACTTTGACCTTGTCTCCTTCCAAACATTGCCTCAACCTTGAAAAGTGTTGTTGTTACATTGTTCGCATCGTATCAATATTATTTTGATACTAATATCTTATTTTTCCACAAAGCTTGATTAATGTATCTAAGTGGTATTGTTGCATTGCTCGCATTTGTAACTTCCACTTTTTGGGATTTAGGCCTTGTTTGTATCTAGATTGGTTATAGTATACTTTACATTGGAAGTCACTTCAACCCTTTGTTAATACTTACACCTTGTTTATCTTAAACTTGACTTAAGTGTTGACATTGTGTTGATCATCTTACGTCAAACTACCATTGAGATACATTTTACATAGGGAGTAGTTTCTTGTAGATTGGATTGGTTTTCCAAACTTGCATGATTGTTCCTTGTGATCATTTATCTTGTAGAATTTTTTTCCTAGGAAAATCCTTTGGTTACTTATTCTTTAACATTGGAAATTCTTTCACCATTTTTTAGACACTATTTTTTATCGTTTACGGTCATCACGTTATAGGTTTTACCTAGGTTTGTTGTGTCCTTGATCACATTTGATAAAACCTTTGTAAACACTCCCTGTTATGCCCCCTCTCACAATGATGGAATCCAAGAAATTAGGGTCTAATCCTTTCATTGGTCACAATTTAGGACTTCTTTTTCTCCACAACAAAAGAAACATAAGACCTAGATGATCATAGTGGTGATGAAGTAGACTCACCTCCATTTAGAATTCAATTCCACTAATTTTGATGATTTCATTTACCTCAATAGGGATAAAGCACTCACATGAGTTATAGAAATAGGTTCCAAGATACCACAAGAAAATTACTTTATTTCACCTACCCATAACATCTCAAGGAATAAGTACAATGTCCTTCTCTTATTAATATGGATGCCATTATAAACCTAGGACATGCTTCTACTTTGGGTTCCCAAAATAGAAATAGTGAAAAATAGATACCCAAACACATGAAATGTTATCAATTACCACATCTTAAAATTCCTTGCAAATTTAGGGTAGAACTTGAGCACAAAGAACAATCTTTTCCACATGAAAACCATGAAGCACCCCAAAAAGATGAAGTCACCATGCAACAAAAACTATAAGTCCTTAATTGAAAATTAGCTATATTGGCTTCCCATGTGCATAGGGACATGGACAAAGAAACACATCAAGAAAAACCTAATGCCAAACATAGTGAAATTCATACTAAAAACCAAGAGGGTGAAACATCAAATTATAATTGGGTATACATGTCAAGTCCCCTACCAAAATTTGATAAGTATAAAGGTAAAGGTGATCTACATGATCATGTTAAAGACTTCTACATAGCATGTCAAGAAGTAACCTACAATTAAAAATACCCTATACACCTATTCCCACATAGTCTAGGGTGTCAAGCTTTGGAATGGTTTCTTCACATATCTAAGGGGTCCATGTTTACATGGCCAAAATTAGTAGAAAGGTTTATACACCATTTCTCATTCAACATAGAAAGTAACCTCACCATGTTGGACTTATGTAACCTAAAAAATCACCTAATGAGACCTTTTCTAGCTTATTGCAATGCTAGCGAGGATTGGATAGCTGCTTTCCTTATTCAGTCCTAGAGAAATAGTTGGTTAGCCTCTTTGTACCTAATCTAAATTCAGACATTGCTTTCCATTTACAAAAGAATTGTGTTAAAAACTTTGATGAAGTTATAGAAAAAGGTAGCCATATTGAAAAGGATATGATAGCTAAAGGGACATTAAAACCCATTTCAAAAGACCACAATGCATCTAAGCCTATAAACAAACTAGAGTACTTCAAAAAAAAAAACGTCTTAGGATATGGTATCACTAATTTTAAACATATCCAATTGGTTCAAATTGGACATCCTTTCAAACTTATCAAGGGACATATTCAACCCACAATCAAATGTCGAGTGTTCACTCCTCTCATAGAATCTTTGTCCAAAATCCTAAAATAGTTAGATGCAGTGAACATGTTTCAATATCCTAACACAATACCCTATGGCGATGATGCACCTAAACCATCATGGTATAAAGAAAATGAATATTGTGAGTATCATTGCTTCAAAGGTAAAAAATCATACAAGTTTATAAAGTTGAAACACTTTATCCATTATCTTATTGATAGTGAATAAATTGAGGTTGATTCACCTGAACATAACCAAACACCGATCAAAAGTTATGAATATATAAATAACCTTTCCCTAAACATGAAAAACATAGAGAGAAGAATCCAGATCGGGCCGATATTCCAAGAGCTACAAAACTACCAACTACGTTTACGCCCAAACCAATAATCCATTTGATTCACTTGTTGGTTGTGTTCTTTCCTCTAATGAGTGTGTAAAAACTATAAGAATCAAGAACCAAGATTATTTCATGGAAATATGATGCACTTGTCTTGTGATTCCAGAACCTCCTTTACCTACCCCTTAGGATGGTCGATATGATATATTAGAACAACTTGAGAATACCACTGCTAAGATTTCAATCTTAGATCGATATCAAATGTTCATAAATACATCCTCCATAAAACACTTCAGGGGTCAGAAGTGTCAACAGATATTGATCCTTCACACCTACAAGTGGTGGTTGCACATCTTACTCCTAGTGAACACCTTACTTTTAGCTAAAATGAGGTTTCATGTGATGATCATACACATAAATTACCCCTATACATTGAGGTATTTGTTACTCACAAAAAGACAAAGAAGGGCACTTATGGACAACGGGTCTGGTTTAAATATTTGTACTTTTAAGATAGTTAGGGAACTAGGACACACAAAGGCATACCTAGAGTCTCATATCATTTCTATCATAGCCTATGATAATAAAGAGCATGATTCAATTGGTACTATAATATTACCTATGGATGCGGGACCTACATATCATGATATTAAGTTCCATGTCCTATATTTGGAACTTCCCTATAGTATTCTCCTTGGCCACCCATGGATCCATGCCATGTAGGCCATACCATCAACCTTCCATCAATGTATCAAGTTATACCATGAAGGACAAATAATTATTATTCAAGGAGATCCAAATCCATTTGCAAATTGTAGAGCCTTGCATAGATTCTCTCATACAACATATGAATTTCCTTCTTAATATTGTTGTGTTATTTTAGTCTAAAGCTCTCACTTCTCAAGTCAATCTAGAAAAAATACATTCATGTGATAAATATTCTTCCAAATCCATTTCTCCCTTTACTTTATGGGAGATGAAGGTCATTGAAAATGGTTGTGGACTGTAAGACCTTCAACAAGCCCTCTATGTTTCTAATCTCTCCTTATCACCCAAGACACGAGGTAGGCCAAGTTACCAATATAAGCGGAGTCCAGAAAATTGTACTGTTGAGAAATTTCTTCTTGGTGGCCTCCTAGTAGATGAGAAAATGTTGGATTCTCTCACAACCTGGTTCCCTGAAGACACAAAGTATCCTTGCTACCAAGCTCCACAATATGTCATACCTAATAAAATGATGTATGCAATGGGCTATAAAGGATACATGTGTGGAATAAATTAACAAGGCATAAGACAACCTATTCCAACCCCACACTTCAAAAAAAAAAAATATGGGATCGACATTAAACCTTATGGGGCTCAGCCCTTGAATGTTGATGCTACTTATTCTAAGTGTGAGGATGGATCTTCTAATTTAGATAGTGACACAAATTCCTTTTATAGCCAATATGAGGACCTTGCCTCTACAAACCTATTCCTTGATACATCTGTCTTATCTTATCAAACAAATTTCCCCAAGTAAACCTTTTCCATCCTAGTCTTGTTGAATAGGAAAAAAAACTTCACGTACCAATTGACCTCTTTGAAAATGATGAGGAAATTGATGAATTCTTAGGTATTTGTGATAGCATTCCAATCGGTGATCAAAAGAAAGGCTTCTCCATCAACTTATACACATGCACATATTTCAGGGAAGATGGTGATTTCTTTAGTCAACATAATTTAAAAGAAAGTGAGGGGAAAATTTCTTCTAAAAATCCTCGAAAAGTGAAATTCAAAGATGAATAGTGAAAACATCTTTGAGGCACTAGTAGATGAACAAGTAAAAAAATCAACGGACATACAAAGTGACCACAACCAGGGTGAAAATATCATTGAGATGCCCTTGGAAGAATATCTCAATCCCCCGATCCTATGTGCATGGAGGATACATCCAAGATGCTTATGGAGGAGACCATTGATGTCAATATAGGAATAAAAGACAACCCTAAAATGGTCAAGTTGGGAGCTTCACTCTCAACAAAAGAACATAATACCTTTGTAATGCTTCTATGAGAATTTTCAAACATATTTTCTTTGTCCTACATAGATATGTTGGGCTTGGATCCATCCTTGGTAGTGCATAATCTTGTTGTGCACACAGATGTAAAGCCCATCAAACAAAACATTAGAAAGATGTATCCATGTGTAGCCCTCATGGTTAAAGAAGAACTAGAGAAATTGTTGGCATGTATGTTTTATCGGACTTATCAATTACTCGAGTGGATCTCCAACATAATACTTATGCAAAAAAATCCAATTAGTATAACAATATGTATAGATTTTAAAGAAATAAAAATTCATGCACAAAAGATGATTTTCCTCTTCCTAATATCGACATGATTATTGATTCGACTGCAAGCTATGAAATGTTATCCCTCATGGATGGATTTTCTGGCTACAACCAGATCAAAATCACAAAAGAAGATCAACACAAGACTACATTTACAACCCCTTGGGGGACATTGTGTTACCAAGGTATGCCCTCCAAAGATCAAAAACACTAGAGAAACTTATTAAACGGATATGACCGTAATCTTCCATGATATGTTGAATGACATTATGGAGGACTATGTTGATGACATTCTAGGTAAGTACAGAACAAGATAAGAACACCCTGAAATATGACAACACATCTTTTAACACCTCTAAGATTACAAAGTTAGGCTAAATCAAAAGAAATGTGTCTTCAGTGTATTATCAAGAAAAAATTTAGGTTTCATTGTATCAAGAAGAGGATCTAAAGTTGATCCAGCCAAAGTTATAGCTATCACTGAAATTCCTCCACCAAAGAACCTCAAGCTACTACATAGCTTACAAGGAAAAATTCAAGTAATATTCCATTTCATCTCCCAACTTATATATAAGTGTTACCCATTTACTAATTTTCTTACAAAAGATGTTAACTTTCATTGGGGTCCCAAATTCCTGCAAGCGTTTGAACTACTCAAGAAATATCCGCTCAACCCCTATCCTTATGCCACCTACTACAGGAGAACCCTTGTTATTGTATATCTCAACCAATAAATTTGTTATTGATGCACTCCTAACTCAATACGACCTAAGCCAAAAAGAGTAAAGTGGTCTATTATCCGTTAGTGATTAGTGACCAAATATGCGGAAACAATTCCTCAAATCACAACAGTGGGAAATGTAACAACATAACAACATAAATTTAGCAGAATTATACTTGCAAAAATATAACAACATAAATAAATAATGCAAAAGAGAAGAAAAGAAAATATTTAACATGGTTCACTCAATGTGGGCTACATCCACCAAGAACTTGCTCATATTTTATTATCAACAAGAGTAAAACAACTCTCAAATTCTTCTCTCAGTTATGAACTCACAACAGAATTCTAAAGATGTTAAACCACATCTAAACCATAATCGATACCCAATTTCTCAACCTTCACTCTTGATCACTAAGACTCAAGACCTCTTGAACACTCAAGATACATTCAATATAAATTAGGAATCACCTAACACCTCTATTTATAGGATTGTAATCCTTATAAGAAGTTATAAAGCTAACCCTAAAGTTTGAAAGTCATAGCCTTTCAACTTCCCACAACCGGAAAAATTGTCATGGCATTGATGACTAGTTAACAATTTGGCAAACCTCATAACATGAAAAATAGTAGATGATTGCAGAATGCTCTTGAAGTCTCAAAAATGAACCATTCAAAATCTAACACTTCAATATTGATTCCAAAAGACCAAAAATAGGCTCTACACCCCAAAAATTCCCACTTGGAGACTACTTCCACTTAGCAAAGTTCTCAACCCTTCATTATCAACCATGAAGGCCAATAAAAGTTTAAAATGACTTCAACTTCTCCCTTATGCCCACCTTGGTCATCATATCGAAGGATTCTGATTGGAATAAATATTTTCCATCTTCAAGTTATCTTCTTCCAAAGCTTCCCGATGAAATGATATCTCAACTAAATGTGCTTCATCCTAGAGTGAAAATTGGAGTTCTTTGCCAAATGAATGGCACTCGACTATCATTATGTAGTCTCCCAACTTCTTTCTTATGACCCAACTGTTGGGGTGTGGAGTCTAATTTTTGGTATTCTCAAATCAATATTGAAGTGTGGAGTTTGAATTGGGAAGATGAAAGGTCATGACCATTTCTTTTCTATCCATGGGAAGATGAAAGGTCATGAAAATTTCTTTCCACCATGGGAAGATGAAAGGTCATGACTTTCAAACTTCTAGGGTCAGATTTTGGAATTCTTAAAGGATTTTAATCTTATAAATATAGGTGTTAGGGTATCTTGAATATATATTGTGTGTTCAAGAGGTATTGAGTCTTAGTGATCAAGAGGTGATCAAGAGTGATCAAGGTCAAGAAATTGGGTGTCAATTGTGGTTTAGATATGGTTTAGCATCTTTGGAATTCTGTTGTGAATTCATAATTGAGAGAAGACTGTGAGAGTTTTTTTACTCTTGTTGATAATAAAATATGAGAAATTTCTTGGTGGACGTAGCCCACATTGGGTGGACCATATTAAATATTGTCTTATTTTGTGCATTATTTATTTATGTTGTTATATTTCTGCATGTATAATTCTACTATATACTTTCTTATTGTTGTGGTTTGAGGAATTGTTTTCGCATATTTGTTCTCTAATTCCTAATAACGGGTATTAGAGCTTTGGTTGGTTTTTTGCTGAAGTGGTAAATCACAAGGAAAGTTTAGGTGGAGTGGGAGCTATGGTGGATGAGGGCATATCAAGGGTTGAGAAGTTCAATGGGCATAAATTTTGTTTGTGGAAGAAGCAGTGGAGGATTACTTATATCAAAAGGAACTCCATGTTCCTTTGGATAGAAAAGAAAAGAAACCTACAACCATGTCGGATGAGGATTGGGATTTTCTAGATAAAAAGGCACTCGGGAAATTTTGTTATGCCTCAGCATCTTCAATTGCTTTCAACATATCGCAAGAGAAGACCATAGAAGGTATCATGAGTGTTTTGGGAAGTTATATGAAAACCCCTCTACCTATAATAAAATATTTTTGATAAAAAAATTATTTAATATGAAGATGTCTGAGAATGGTTCTAATTCTATTCATTTGAATGAATTTAATATGGTTGTATGTTAAACTCGGTTAAAATTGACTTTGGTGATGAGGTCGGTCTTTGTTGATTTTGTGATCCTTACTTAGATAGCTAGGAAAACTTGGTTATGGCTATAAGTAATTAAATCTCTAATAATTCAAAGCTGAAGTTTGAGGATGTAATAGGTGTGATCCTAAGCGAGGAAATGTGAAGGAAGAGCACTGTAGATTCTTCTACTTCTGGAAATGATTTGACAGTGGAGAGTAGAGGGAGAGAAAAGAACATAGGGAAAGGTAATTGTGGGAAGTAAAATGATCATGGAAGGTCAAATTCCAAGAGTAAGTTAGAATTTGGCACCGTGGGGAAGGTTGGTCATGCTAAGAAATATTGCTGGGCTCTTCGTGATAAGAAGAACAAGAAGGAAGAAACTAAAGAGGCAAATGTGACAAAGGTGATGTTTGTCGGGATGCCTTAATTCTTTCTTTAGATAATATTACCGAGTCTTGGGTGTTAGATTTAGGGGATTCTTTCCATTCCACCCCACATAGACATGGTCTCCTTGCAAGGTTTTTAGGATCCGTAAAAGCTATCCAAGTATGTGTTAACATCCCACATGCCCCACTTAGCCCCTTGTGCTTTGTTTTCTCTTCTCCCCTCCTTTTCTTTTGTTTTGTGTTTTGGTCTCAATGATGAAAAGCTGACCCGCCACAGCGGGGTCTTGTGGTCTCGCTACCACCACCCGGTGGTAGCGGTCCTTCACATGTTTTCCGAAATGTTCTTTTAATGCACAACTCATGTAAATTTCAACGTTTACCAGCTTTTTTCACCACCTTTTCTTGTGCTTGTATTTATGATTCTAGTTCCCTGAATAGTGTTTTTACATTGTTTATGGTTAAAGAGTTCAATTTGGTTTTCACCTTTGGGTAAATGGGAATTCTATAAATAGCTAGCTTGTGCTCAAGCAAATGGCCCCTCAAATTTTCCTCTCAATTTCTCATTTCAATAGCTTAGTCTTTCAATTTTGCTTAGGATTCATAGTTTTATTTGTTGCATGCATGGTTAGTGTTGTTTAGCTATTAGGAAGCCACATAATCTTCTTGTGCTAGTGTTGTTACTATTTCATGCAATTCATTGGAATAGGATAGTTTGATTTTCAGTAGGAAGCCATTAAAGTTATAGGTTTGTTCATCAAAAGATAGTTTCAAGTTCTAAACATTTTATGTTGTATGACTCGTAATAAATCCCACTAGGAATTACATAAGCCAAGCTCTGTTCTCTTGCGCTATCCCTCTCCTACTTGCATTGTATTCAGTCTGCATCCTAAACTACCACTATCCCAATACCTACTTCTGTTGATGCTAACATCACATGCTTTTCTAGATTCACGTGAGCACAAAGGAACGAAGAGATCACACTGAGGGGACAAAGCCACACACAACCGGATTCGCCACTATTCTACAAAATCCAGGTTCAAGCTTTCAAAGTTCTAGTTAAAACATATCAAATAGAGTAGTCAATCATTTCATTTTAGTTAATCTCACTTTCGATATTGCCTAGGGAAGCTATGGGGATTGATAGTTTCTGAGAAACTATGATTCACTCCTCACTTCTGAGGTAGGATCGAGAGTCTTTCAAATAGATTAGATCAGTTATCTGGTTATTTAGAATAGATTTACAACTACACAAGCAAGTAGCTATACTCGGTTGTTTTGTTTTTTTAATTTCATTATTAGTTTAGTTGTCAATTTCTAGATATCTTAAATAGTTTCTCTTTCAAGATTTTGTTCAAATAGTTCATCGTAAAAAACAAAAAATAAAGAATTATATATGTTGTATATATACTTTACATAGTTAATTTATTTTGTCATTAGTTAGATTTATATCATTTCCTTTTGCATGACAATCACGGGACCTAGGGAGCCCAGAGAATACGTATTCGAGCCAATCATGCCTCAACCCAATCTTGTTATGAAATAGATGATATAGATCAGAATCTTAGAATCCAAGTCTTCCAAACAACAACAGACTTACAACAGATCAGCTCACAGTTAAGAGGGTTAAACATAGAAGACGACCAAGCACACACGTTTTGGTCAAACCAGCCAAACTACAGATTACCCTAGATAAATATCCACATGACTGTAGAAGGGCTTGAAAGAGAGAAAACATTCGTTGTGACCCTTTGGTCCCACAACCAGACATAGGAGACATTCTCACTGACATAGACACTAGCTTAAGAATTCAGTTGCTAGAACACTATAAGGTACTCTGAGAAGATTACACAACTTGCAGTTCTAAATATAGAGGCCGAAAAGGCATATGACTATTAGATATTAGGGATTAGGGATTGATTCCACATATGACCATTGAAGGTCCACAACAACCACGAATCTACGGTTGTGATCCACAAATCCCACAACCCAATGACCCACAGTCAATCACATTAATGTTGGTTTACGCACATTACATTAGTATTTAGATCCACTCCACTTCCACCATCATTATCACACAGTTATCCTTGTTAGACATAGCAGCTAACAAAGCTAAAGATTTCTGGACTAGACCAGAGAATCGACCATAGAATCCACTATATATCCATCATCCATCTTATGACCCTATCTGGAGATATACACGAAACAATCCCAGGTCATTTTCCCCGTATCCCACAACCTATAGATCGGATCACGCCAGAGCTCGATATTGATTGGAGCCTTCGAGTAGTCATCCTCACCGACCGATCTATCACGCCAGTTCAGGTTAGGAGGGCCTTCTTTGCCTTAGATTCACAGATTCCATTAGTGCGTGTCGAAGACATAAGATTTCCTAACTAGTTTTCCTATACCCCACGTATATTCCATCCCCACCAGCTATCTCAACATGACCTCGGGAGGTCAAATGCGAGGAAGAGTTACTTGTAGATTCCCATGCTCACTTGTCACTTTTCCATCATACAAAATTGGTGAACCCGACGTGAACGGAACAGTTCTTCCCTTTTACCTTTCCCCGTTTAGTGTTTCATATTTCTTCCATCCACCTTCACTCTTTCCCATTATTCTGCGGGTATTCATATACCCCCGAATATGTCGGGATTCGATGCATATGGCAGACCTCTCCTAGGTCTTGAAGCATATTACGATCAACTGAATAGATAACCATCACCCTCGCTCTCAGCATGGGGTGACAACTATTCAACTAACCAATTGTCAACACAAACTCCACCCCAAGGACTAGATATAGTTCTTCTTTCCAAATAGAGGAGTTGGATCAGCTCACTCAAACGCAACACCCAGAGCCTTCAGGCTCGAACAACCATGACGTTTACAAGAGAATCTGGTTCATCTCCTCAAGTATTGCTTAGACCACAAATTAGTAGACAATCAGATCCATATCCATTTTTAGATGATGAACATTCAGTGTATTATGCCAGAATGAACAACGCTCTCGGAGTATGTACCCACCTATAGGAAGTTTACAAACACAACCCGAGGTCTCGTTTCAAGAAAACACCTCCATGCCACTACCTATAGGAAATACCCTCGGTGAAACTTGGCAGGCAACGATCAATTCATAGCAGGGGTACCACATGCCTATACAACCTCAGGATATACAACAAATGCCACTAAGGAAAAATACTGTGACTTCACCAAATGAAGTCATCTCAACTTTAGTAGAAAAAGTTAGAGGGTTAGAACTTGCTCAAGCAAGTCAAAATTCTCAATTCATGCAGGTAGGAAATTCCAATCCTCCACATCATCCTAGCCAAGTAGACCTCCTCACAGAATAGGCACGTTGGGCATGCCTCCTCAGTATTCACAACAAACCCCAACTAGAACCACATTTTTCTAACACCATTCCAGTGGAAAATATGACACCTCCCGGTCTAGTACAAAATAATCCATTCCTGGGCAATACTCCTCCATACTTGAACATATATTCCAAATCACCACAAGGAGATATGTTCTCTTCTCCCAGCATGTTCACTCAACCACAGGGATTTCCTTATGCCCCTGCAAATGCATATGCCATGCCATACCAACAAACCATCCCACCTCCACCCCCTCAGCAGGCACCATCGATGGTCGAAACCTATGCGATAGGGACTTATTCAAAATATTTGAAAGAACCCTTAGACTTCACTATACGAAGCATCATGCTTCCAAGACCTCTTCCCGATTTTCCCAAATACAAAGGGGAAGGAGACCCGAATGCACATATCAAGGCCTACGCCACAACCTATTCGAGAACTACTCCCTTGGGATGGGGTTGTTGCTAAAATATTTCCCAAAACATTAGAGGGCATTGCCCTCGATTGGTATTATAGAATACCTGAAGCTTCCATACATTCATTTAAACAACTCATTTTAGAGTTCATCAAGGTGTTTGACATGAAAAAACTATTGAGAACAGAATCAGGGAGTTCTTGCACATTAAACAAGAACACAATGAATCTGTTGCTCACTTCATCCAAAGATGGCGTACAGTCCTTTATTCTTCGGAAGTGCTCCAAATATGGACCAAATGGAACTATGTGATTTATTCCTTCATTCTCTCAACAGAGAGGTAAAGGAAGAAGTCCAGAAGTTCCCACTAAGGACTTACGATGAAGTACTTGAGAGCGCTCTCCGAATAGATCAAGCGGTAATAGATAGCGGTCGCAAGACGTATGGAACAAATGGGAGGCTAATCACCCCCAACTATAATACTACGACTTATCCTACTACCACAAACGTCAATCAAGGACCTAAAATCCTTAACAAAAATCACGGCGTAACCACAGATGGAGTAACCACCAAAAAAAAAAAAATGTTGTAAATGCTCCACCACTAATTAACAATCAACGAAACAACAACTTTACCCCAACAATCAATACAGTGGATTTTAATCATCCACAACAACAACAACAACAACAAAGGCAGACCAAACATACATGGTCCAAGTCAAAATTCAACTAGATATCAAAACCAAAACCAAAACCAAAGACAACAAACGCAAAATCCTAATGGTCAATGGTTTAATCAGAGTTTTGGACCACAATATGCGCCAAACCAACAACCTAGGAATTACAATCCTAACTCATATTGTGGTTTCCACAAAATTCAAGGCCATGACACTAGAACTTGTCGTGATTACAATAAATTCATGCAACGTTTGCCAAAAGAACAAAGACAACTTTTCATAGATATGTTCTTGCAGATCCTGCATCACCAATGCCAAATACTTTTACAGGGGCAGTTTCCCTCAAAATGCACCCCTCAAGATCTTCAACGATCCACTCCCAAATCACAATAACAACAAATTAAATCCAAATGGGATGAACAAGAGCGTAATGACAGGAAACAATGATCATGAAGCCTCGACTTCACTAAATCCACCTGTCGCACCACAATTAGGAAATCAGCTACGACCCAAGATAGTCAGTTTGGTGGAGTTAGACACTGAGCTACCCATGGAAGCTGTAACAAGGACACGAGAGTATTCCTCTCAGCCAAGTCCAAGTTACCCGCTAGAGACAGATAACATTCAACAGCCATTAGTAAAACCCGTAGGTGCCTATGATTTAATTAATGACCTAACAAAGACCTTCTCTCATATCTCCTTTTTGGATTTATTGAAGAACTCTCCTACCCACAGGGCTGCTCTTTTAGAAGCATTAGGTTTAGGTCATTTAATTAACATCACTCCACCTCCCAAACACAGGTAAACCATATAGACTTTGATATCCACCCTCCGGGCAGCCGGATAGGGATACCGAGTTTATATTCGAAATAAACAAAATGCCAACAGATGCTGAGATTGCACACGAGAGGTGATCCAACCTTACATTTGCAAGTGTGGGTTTATAACAATTACGTTAAACGCACAATGGTTGACGATGGGGCAGCAGTTAACATAGTCCCCTTCTCTTTCCTTCAAAAGCTAGGGTATGGAGAAACAAATTGTTCCACGACTCGGAATACGCTAAGAGGCTATGATAGCCTTAAGGCCACTTCATTGGGACTATAATACTACCAGTCACCTTAGGACCCAAAACAATCCTCACTGAGTTTTATATTATAGATCGGAAACCAACTATAATATGATCCTCACCGACCATGGATACACCGTATGAAGGCAATCCCTTCTACATTATTCCAAGAAGTAAGATTCTTGCACTTAGGAAAGGTATTCATAGCAAAAGGTGATCCAAACCATTCGATATACACCTAGCAGACCTAAGAAAAGGCCAGTGCATTCACTCTGAGTTTGAACTCCCAACAAACCAACTTAATAAACCAACCGACTCAAAACCGGAAGAAAGTTGGTACCTACAACGGAGTTAGAAGTTACGAACCTAATCAAGAATATCCCAGCCCTCAAGGAAGAGGCTAACACTTGTAGAAACAGTATCATTAGGAACTACGGAAAAATTGTCAAATTGCTAGAACAGATCTACCAATTTTCCTACCATTTGATTCTGTAGGCATGGGATATACCCTAGGAGTTGGTTCTCTTCCAGCAAGAACTCTGCATGGTAGAAGTAACTAAAGCAAGAAGAAATAGACAAAAAATGTCCCAACATCCATCTTCCCAATTAAATATTGGACTCTTCATTTCGATGGAGCTAGATGTCATTATGGGGCTGGGGCAGGTGTGATCTTTACTTCACCCGAAGGAAAAATCCTACCATTCACCTTTAAACTAAATTTTGAATGTACAAACAATGGCACTGAGTACGAAGCCCTCCTCCTTGGCCTCATCCTAGCTAAAAGGCTCGGTGTTAATGACATCAGGGTGTTAGGAGACTCTCAATTAATAGTAAAACCAAGTCTCTGAGGTGTATGAGACCAGAGCTAAACACTTACAACTCTACAAAACAACAATATTAGATTTGAGCAAAGAGTTTGACTTCATATCAATTGAAGCAATCCCATGAGAACAAAATCTTCTCACATTCGATAGCAACCTCAACTTCACGTTTCACTCCAAGCAGTGAGTTGGAGGACACCCGTTTCATGGTATCCCTTCACACTGAACCATTAGTGAAGAAAATGTCAAACCCTCTTTTAACGAACATAGCTGAGAACAAATCTACTAGCTTAGATCACGTTGATAGTGATAGAGCTACTCTTGATTACTTAAATGCCTATGCAACATTACATCTCACCCATCACGTGGTAGATTTGTCTTTAATCCCACATTCATCTTCTTACTTCAAAAATCCCATGATAGAGCTTCCCCACAAAAGGAACTCACATATACATGGTAGAGAATGGAGAAGATCTGGAACTACCTCCAGCCCCACCTGAGTTTGAAGAAGGTAACACTTCTTTAATCAAAGAAACGATTGATATTAACATCGGAATGGAAGAAGAACCAAAGATCTTGAAACTAGGATCTTCTGTTAACTCTAAAAGAAATAGAAATACACACTCGAATCCTCAAAGAACATCAAAAGGATTTTGCATTTAATTATAAAGAAATGACAGGGGTTGCACCACACATCACATGGTACATAACCTCATCACCAAATCAGATGCAAAGCCAATTAAACAAAAATCAAGACCAATGAAACCCAAGGTAGCTCTCATGGTGAAAGAAGAAGTAATGAAACTCCTCCAAGTAGGATTCATCAAACCAGTTGATTACTCTCAGTGGGTATCTAATATCGTTCCCGTTCTCAAAAAAATGGGAAGATACGCATTTGCATAGATTTCGAGACATTAACAAGGCGTGCCCCAAGGATGACTTCCCATTACCATCCATAGACATCATCGTTGATGCAACAACTGGATTTGAGCTTTTGTCTCTCATGGATGGATTCTCAGGATACAATCAAATCAGAATATCCGAACAAGACCAAGCCAAAACCACATTTATAACTCCTTGGGGAACCTATTGCTACTTGTTATGCCATTCGGTCTCAAGAACGCTAGCGCTACATACCAACGGGCAATGACATATATATTTCATGATCTTATTCACAAAATCATGGAATCCTATGTAGATGACTTGTTAGCTAAAGCCAGGAAGCATTGTGATCACCCGAAGTGCTCCGCATATCATTCTTTCACGTTTGATAGAATACGAGTCACACTAAACCTAGAAAAATGTATTTGGTGTGACAGGAGGGAAGCTCCTAGGTTACATTATATCATCATGAGGGATCGATGTAGACCCAGCCAAAATCCGGGTTGTTCTTGAAATGATCCCACCTTCGGATGAATCTGGAATCAGTCGATTTCTTGGAAACTCGGTGCAATCCAAGATTCATCCCAGATTTAAGCTTTTCCATTCATCCAATCAACAATCTACTCAAGAAAGAGTACAGTATCGATTGGACCAAAGACTGCAATGAGGCTTTCAAAGCAGTTAAGCATTTCTTGTTGTCACCACCTACGCTAATGCCTCCTAAGCCAGACCACCCTTTAATCTTATATTCACGAGCTACCAATGTCTCGCTAGCCTACATGCTAGCCCAAGAAGATGATGACAAATGAGAACGTGTGATCTATTTTATTAGCCAAACATTACTCGATTATGAAACACGTTATACGCAAGTAGAGCAGAATGCCTCACCATAGTCTTCGCAACCAAATGCTTAAGACATTACATGCTAAATCAAGAAACAAGGGTCATTGTAAAAACAAACCATTTACGAACTTTCCTCACGCAAGGATCCTTGTCTAAAAAGGTTGGATGCTTTATAACCTTAATGGGTGAATTCAAATTAACTTTTGTAAACCAAAAGTCCGTTAAGGGACAAATCATTGCAGATTGGTTAGCTGATAACCCATTAGATGGAGGTGATCTAGTAGATCTAGATTTTCCCGATGAATGCATATATTACATCAAAACTAGACCTCCCATCTCTCGAATGTCCTTGGTATACTGATATTATTAATTATATCATGGGCCATGCATATCCAGAAGGTGCTACACCACAACAAAGAAGGTGGTTACGCATTATCGTAGCTAAATACGTTATTATAGAACAAGTGCTCTATCGTAAGGCTTTCGATGGAATGCTTCTAAGGTGTGTTGACACAGAAGAATCCAAGAAGATTCTCCATGAATCTCACAATGGGAATATGTGGAGGCCACTTTGGTGGTCATGCCACCACTCACAAAATACATCGATGGGCTATTTCTGGCCCACTCTAGAGCACGACGCAGTAGAGTTTGTACGCAAGTGTCATAAATGCCAAGAATTTTCCCACGAGATTCACATGCCGGCACAAGCTCTACAACCAATCGCAACTCCATGGCCCTTTTCTACATGGGGCCTAGATTTGATAGGGAAATTCTCTCCCTCATCTACAGATGGCCATAACTTCATAATCACGGCCACCGAGTATTTTACTAAATGGGTAGAGGCTATGCCTCTTACCACTGTACTAGGTGTCCGTGATCGCCAAGTTCATTTTGAACCAGATCATTTAGTAGGTACGGTGTCCCACAAATCATTATCTCAGATAATGGCACTTCTTTTAAGAATGACAAAGTCCATGAGCTATGCAGTAAATTTAAAATAAACCATCATACAACCTCCCTGTATTACCCTCAAGCCAATGGACAGGCTGAAGCAACAAACAAAACATTAAAAGCTATTCTCCTTAAAACGGTAAAAGAAAATAAACGAGATTGGCATTTAAAGTTATACCCAGCCTTGTGGGCCCACCAACCTCAATAAGAACACCCACAGGAGCAACTCCTTTCTCATTGGTATTCGAGTAGAAGCAGTTCTCCCACTTGAGGTTGAAATACCCAGTCTCCGCATCTCATTACAAGGGATTCTGGATGAAGACGCTTATAGAGAAGCACGTCTCTCCCAACTAGAAAGCCTAGATGAGGCCAGGTTAGATGCTGAACAATGGCATAGAGTTTATGCTGACCGGATGTGCCGGCAGTATAACAAAAAGGTCTATGAATGAGATATATATGAAGGAGATCTAGTTCTAAGACTAGACAACCGGATTGACAAAAAGACCGGTGAAGGAAGGAAATTCCAGCCCAAATGGTTGGGCCCATACCGAGTCACGAAAGACTATGGAAATGGTGCATATCTCTTATGTACACTGGAAGGTGAGGAATTCAATGAAACAGTCAATTCCTTGCATCTTAAATGATTCTATGCATAAGCAACCCACACTATTTGTATAATTATATCTACATTGCATCTTCATGTAGTTAGGTTCATTTTGTCCACTTGTTTCATACAATTTTGTGATCAAGGAACTTATTCTCAAAGCAATTCATTACAAACTTCTGATGGTATTGGCATAATCATTCAAATCATACTTCTTCACTTTCATAATCATCATCACCTATTTCAAATCATCTCATCAAATAAAGCTAGATATGACAAAGTCTTAACGGTAACCATACCAAGGTCTGCATGCTTGTTCTCACTTTTGGTTTCTTCCTAGGATAGGTGTCTTGCCTATGGTCTGTTCTAGAAGCTTCATCATGTCACATCTATCCCGTATGCATATCTCTTTGGAAATAAGAACATACTGACATTTTTCTCAAATATATAAATCAAATGTAGATCAAACAAAAAATTTTATTTTTACACATTTCCTTGCCCTACCAACCTTCGGTGATGAGCTTGCATGTCTCTTACTAGTGACGTAGGGTTGGGAAAGGATGGGAATGCCCTTACTCACCTATACCTTGTCCATGGTGATAAGCCCACGCTTCTTACTAGTAGCATGGGGCAAGGTGTAGGGGGTCCTCTTGACAAATAAACGTTGAAGGTCATAAGCAAACAATTCAAATGAACCTTTGAAATCTTGAGTCAAAAACAAATGAATCAGATGTCCAAAATTCCAAGAGAGCTCAAAACCCCGAAAACCAGATTTTGTCTACCATGTGGCCATCTACGGATCTAAGTCTAGATAAACCACAAAGCAAGTAGCATTCTAAACTATGGAGTCACTCGAGTAGAGTAGGTTTGTAGCATCCTAATTTGGTTCCACCAAATCTTTGTCTATCTCTCATCACTACCATTCAACAAATTTCATAGCTTGTGCCCTTTCTAGCTCTCGGTGATGAGCCCTCGCATCTTACTAGTTACGTGGAGTTAGGAGTGGGGCAAGTTCATCTACTCATCATACCAGTTTATCATCTCATTTTGTCAAAAAAATATGAAGTACCGAAAAATTGCTTATAGAAACTAAAGTTCAAGATCACATTGTGTCTACATTATCATATATCAGCATCACAAATACAAAAAGAAAGAAAGCACTTGTATCATTTGTTCTCCATTGCATACATTCTGAAAAGCATATAAAAACAACATTATAGTTTACATGTGGAAATGAATCACAAAATCATAGATACCAAGAGTCTGATCCAAAAGAATATATATATATATATATATATATATATATATTTCCTCTGTATAATGCCATCATGCGCTAAGCATGGTCAAAATGCTCAAAGAGCCCGGAAATACAAAATACATCATACAAACAATCTAAGAGAGCCAAGTGGCCTCTCAACCCCTATGAGATCCCTCTGAAGGTGCACGCCCACATCTAGGACTCCGCTACGCCGAGCGCTCTGAGTGCATGGAGGGCTCACGGTCCCGAGGAGCAGCTGCGGCCTCGCCATGAGAGTGACTCCTCATCAGACGCTCTGTTGTCCTGTATCCTGCCAACTCGGTGTGGAGGGTAGTCACCATCCTAGCCACATGCCAGATAGGGGAAAAAAATGTCGGTATGCCTACCAGCTGCTGAGGGCTCCCCTGCATCCACGGATAACTCCACACGGGTCTTCTCCATGGGGATCATCAGGGTATCGGTGCATACCCAGTGAATCAGGTCTCGCCACTCATCAACAGTCTCTACAAGCAAAGGAGAAAACAAATTAGAAATACTCAAAAGATAAAAACAAAAGTAAACAAAAGGAGAGATAACAACTAAGACAATCATAGCTAAAAACAAACATTAAAGAGAAGGATGATAACTCACTCGGATCTCCGGCCTCCAAGATGGATCCTAGGGTCAACACCTGCCACAGATGCCGCCACTGACTGATGCACTCCTCCTGCCCTGGGCCACATAACATCCTACTACGGACTCATCCTCTCCACCCAAACCCTGAGAAAGTGGCTCCTCTGAAGCTAGGGTCACCCTCTCCACACTCTGCTCCGCCTCTCTCCACTGTAAGATATCCTGAGTGTCATGCCACTCAGGATCGCTGTCCTCCTCTCCACCCGACTCACTGACCTCAGCCTCGGTCTCCTCCTCCATCTCTCCCCCTGTGAACTCCTCGGACTCAGAGTCTATATCAATGGGGTCATCACTACTATGGGCGGACCGCGGCAATCTGAAGTAAGGGTGCTCGAGGAGCACCGGCTCTCCCTCGAGCACGTACCACTCACCTAGCTGCAATAGGGACACCAGAGTAACAACTGGTCCAACCCTGGCCTCTAGGACCTCCTCTAGCCTCCCGACTGATCTAAACACTGGCACCACTAGGGGAAGCATATCGATGTAAGGAAGGCCAAACTACTGAGGCACTCGAGCAAAAGGATGTGTCTCCACCTTCCCCGTCCTGTCCACAAGCTGCCCTGTGGTAGAGAAAGAGATCAAAGTAAGGGCCTCCTCACCCCATAACCCTACCATGGCCTGATAGGGTGTGGCCTCCATATCATCAGTAGTCAAGGAGGTGACTGGCTGGTGGGGTGCTCTGAGCACCGACATATCTATCCATCTGGCTGCCCTCACGGCTCTGGGATCCACCACCTCTACACCTCTCCCATAAGGGATGAAACGCTCAGACCCAACTCATAACCAGGGTCGATGGCTCAATGACTACCCCTGTAAACAAACCACCCAATACAAATCATGATAGGTGGTCCCAAGTATGTCAGCTCCCCAGGCATAAATCCGGCCATGTCCCTCAATCTGTGCAATGATGGGGGACCAACAATAAAGTAAAGTGTCTCCTCCTTGTCCCCCGATCAATCTCGAGGCAAGGATCCCCATAATGGCCTAGTGAATCAAGGGGATAGGCAGGCTAGGAATAGATCGACCCTCACCCCCTTCTTCGAACCAGTGGAGATAACTGCATCTCCCATATATGAAGCCCACTGTGCTATCTGAGCCCGTGACCCTACTGTCTCAAGTGTGAGCCATCTCCCGATGATCGGGACCCCCAAGATGTGGTAAACATCCTCCAAAGTAATGGTCCACTCACCCCTGACTCCTGGAAATCGAAAAGTGTTCCGATCAACATCCCAATATGAAAACAAGTCACAAAGTATGTGACTAGAAGGTGCAACATGCGGGACCCGTGATATACGCAATATACCGGCCCTCTGAAGAGTGTCCTACTCATCCTGAGAAAGTGCATCCAATACTGCTGGAAGCCAATCACACTCTCTCTCTCTCGACTCCATCTGATATACTCCTCCTTCGCCTGCATACACCCAAAAACATACAAAAAGGAGTAAGTTAGTATTCAAAATGACATTAGAAAAATCATTAAGACATATAAGAATGCTAGAAACACAAAAACAATTTCAAACAAGTATTCTTTTAGCATTCTGTGAAGAACCACCACCTGAGCAGGGCGGCGGTTCCGTAATCACCACCTTAAAGGTGGCGGTCTTGTAACCGCCACTGATTTGAGGGCGGCGGTCGTGTAACCACCACCCTGCTTAGGGCGGCGGTCATGTCCCGAATTTCCACGCGGGTCACATGCCCTAAATGACACCTAAAAACACAAAAAATGACTATTTTGACCAAAACAAAGCCTACCCATTAGGCCCCCCTAAGTGACCCTATTAAAACTAACATTTTCAAAAATAATCCCCCCATGACAAAGATTTCACCATTTTAACATTTTGGGGATAAAAACGGTAAATCGAGAAAAACTAACCTGTGATCTCGCGGGTCGGTGTTCCACTCACGGAGGCATGATCACAATCTCATCTACGAACGTTTTGACTATACTCTCATCAAAAACCATCACCGTGGGTCCCAGAGCTCAAAATCAATCAAATCGACACGCGCAAATGAATAGGAAAATGGGCCCACTTTTATATATATATAAGATCCTGACTTGTTTTGAATGCCCTTTTCACAGGTTTGGAGCGCCGACGGAGGTAAGTTCTTATCCCCGCACAAATGGTACGTCCTCATTTCATATTATTTTAGTATTTATTTTTTGATCTATTTTATCTATCTGCACTTGAGTCCTCTTTTCATTTTGTAGGTAGTGGGAATCTTGAGGGCATCATTTCGACACACATGTATCTTAGTATAAATTTTAACTTCCCATTTCGGGACCGCCATACTGACCCACCGTTTTACGCCTCTTCATGGCTAAAATGCTTCTCCGAGGGGGCAATATGTACGTACCCAAAATTATAGGGTACTGCACCACCGAAACACATGTTACACGTGCCCCAATGATGATACAGGTCTCCTCGCAAGGTGTTCGGGATCCGAAAAATCTCTCCAAGTATGCGTTAACATCCCACATGCCCCGCTTAGCCCCTGCGTGCTTTGTTTTTTCTTCTCCTCCTTTTCTTTTGTTTTGGTCTTCAATGATGATGAAACCACCGCCGCCTGGTCTCGTGACCGCCACCCCTGGGGTGGGTCCCCGTGAACCACCACCCTACTGGGGCGGCGGTCCTTCACGCATTTTCCAGAATGTTCTTTTTAACGTGACTCACATAAATTTCAACATTTACCAGCTTTTTTCACCGCCTTTTCTTGTATTTATGATTCTGGTTCCCTGAATAGTGTTTTTGCATTGTTTATGGTTAAAGAGTTCAATTTGGTTTTCACCTTTGGGTAAATGGGAATTCTATAAATAGTTGGCTTGTGCTCAAGAAAATGGCCCCTCAAATTTGCCTCTCAATTTCTCATTTCAATAGCTTAGTCTTTCAATTTTGCTTAGGATTCATAGTTTTATTTGTTGCATGCATGGTTAGTGTTGTTTAGTTGTTATAGAAGCCACATAATCTTCTTGTGCTAGTGTTGTTACTATTTCATGCAATTCATTGGAATAGGATAGTTTGATTTTCAGTAGGAAGCCATTAAAGTTGTAGGTCTTGTTCATCAAACAAGATAGTTTCAGGTTCTGACATTTTATGTTGTATGACTCACAATAAATCCCACTAGGAATTACATAAGCCAAGCTCTGTTCTCTTGCGCTATCCCTCTCCTACTTGCATTGTATTCAGTATGCATCCTAAGCTGCCATTATTTCCCAATACCTACTTCTGTTGATGCTAACATCACACACTTTTCTAGATTCACGTGAGCACAAAGGAACGAGGAGATCACACTGAGGGGACAAAGCCACACACAACCGGATTCACCACTGTTCTACAAAATCCAGGTTCAAGCTTTCAAAGTTCTAGTTAAAACATATCAAATAGAGTAGTCAATCATTTCATTTCAGTTAATCTCACTTTCGATATTGTCGTGGGGAAGTTATGGGGATTGATAGTTTCTGAGAAACTATGATTCACTCCTCACTTCTGAGGTAGGATCGAGAGTCTTTCAAATAGATTAGATCAGTTATCTGGTTATTTAGAATAGATTTACAACTACACAGGCAAGTAGCTATACTCGCTTTTGTTTGTTTTAATTTCATTATTAGTTTAGTTGTCAATTTCTAGATATCTTAAATAGTTGCTCTTTCAAGATTGTTCAAATAGTTCATCAAAAAAACAAAAATAGAGAAATCATATATGTTGTAGATATACTTTACATAGTTAATTTTACTTTGTTGCAGTTAGATTTATATCATTTCCTTTTGCATGACAATCACGGGACCTAGAGAGCCCAGAGAATACGTATTCGAGCCAATCATGCCTCAACCCAATCTTGTTATAGCAATAATAATGATATAGATCAGAATCTTAGAATCCAAGTCTTCCGAACAACAACAAACTTACAACAGATCAGCTCACAGTTAAGAGGGTTAAACATAGAAGATGACCAAGCACACACGTTTTGGTCAAACCAGCCAAACTATAGATTACCCTAGATAAATATCCACATGACTGTAGAAGGGCTTGAAAGAGAGCAAACATTTGGTTGTGACCCTTTGGTCCCATAACCAGACGCAGGAGACATTCTCACTGACATAGACACTAGCTTAAGAATTCAGGTTGCCAAAACACCTGTAAGGTACTCTAAGAAGATTACACAACTTGTAGTTCTAAATATAGAGGCCGAAAAGGCATACGACTATTGGATATTAGGGATTAGGATTGATTCTACATATGACCATTGAGGTCCACAACAACCACGAATCTACGGTTGTGATCCACAAATCCCACAACCCAACGACCCACAGGTCAATCAGACATTGATGTTGGTTTACGCACATTAGTATTTAGATCCACTCCACTTCCACCAACCATTATCACACAATTATCCTTGTTAGACATATATAGCCTAACAAAGCTAAAGATTTCTGACTAGACCAGAGAATCGACCATAGAATCCACTATATCCATCATCCATCTTATGACCCTATCTGGAGATATACACGAAACAATCCCAGGTCATTTTCCCGTATCCCACAACCTATAGATCGGATCACGCTAGAGCTCGATATTGATTGGAGCCTTCGAGCAGTCATCCTCACCGACCGATCTATCACACCAGTTCAGGTTAGGAGGGCCTTCTTTGCCTTAGATTCAGATTCCATTAGTGCGTGTCGAAGACATAAGATTGCCTAACTAGTTTGCCTATACCCCACGTATATTCCATCCCCATTGGCTATCTCGGCATGACCTCGGGAGGTCGGGTGCAAGGAAGACCTTGGTTGAGAATGAAACAATTTTCAAGTTGAAATGTCTCGGGTTAGATAATGGAGGGAGTATTGCAATAATGAATTTCTTGACTCTTGTTTGGTAAATGGGATCAGGAAAATAATGGTTCCAAATACCCTATAGGAAAATGGAGTTTCAAAATCAAAATGAGCAAGACAATCATGGAGCATGTTAGGTGCATGAGGTTACATACATGGGCTGCCACTCATGTTTTGGGTGGAAGTGCTGCACAAAACTATTTATCCGATTAACAAAGGACCCTATATGGCTTTGGATAGAGGTACACTTGAGGAGCCTTAGTATGGTAAGAAAATTTATTACTCATTTCTTAGATTATTTGGTTGTGAGGTATTTGTTCACATTGATAAAGATGATAGAACCAATTTAGAGGCTAATTCTAAGAAATGCACCTTTTTGGATATGGTGAGGATGACTTTGGTTTCCATGTTTGGAGTCTTAAGGACAAGAAAATATTTCGAGTCTAGAGAGATATATCGTCTTTAATGAAAAATTCATGTATAAAGATCAGTTGGAGGAATAGAAAGAGGAATCAAAGAAAGACTACACAGTGTTAGAGGACATTGTAAACAAGGTGTCCAAGGGGCCGATTCAGGTGTAACATGTTCTAGCACAACCAATTCAGGAACCTACTCATGAGGAACCCAAAAATCCTAAGGTGAAAAGGTCTTCTAGGGTAAGAAGGGAACCTGAACGATTTAATCAATCTTTGAATTATTTATTGCTCAATAACAGTGGAGAGCCAGAGTGATTTGAGGAAGAAGTGTAGGTGGATGCTAGGAAGAAGTGGGAGTAGGCCATGGATGAAAAGCATAGATCTCTTATGGAAAACCAGACTTAGGATCTCGTGGAGCTTCCCACAAGGGAAAGAGAGCATTGCAAAACAAGTGGGTGTATAGAATCTAAGAGGAAGATGGATTCGGGAAAAGATATAAGGCCTTATTGGTTGTCAAGGGATATTTATAGAAGAAAGGTATATAATTTGATGAATTTTTTTCTCTTGTTGTTAAAATGACCTCTTTTAGAACTATTCTTGGTTTAGTAGCAGTAGAAGACCTACACTTAGAGCAATTGGATGTGAGGACTACATTCTTTCATGGTGAGTTGGAGGAATTGTATATGTAGCAGCCATAGTGTTATGAGGTCAAAGGGAAGGAGAGGTTAGTGTGAAAATTTAAGAAGAGCTTGTATGGCTTGAAACAAGCTCCATGGCAATGGTACAAGAAGTTTGATAGTTTTATACAGGAGCATGGTTACTCTAGGTGTCACTCAGACCATTGCGTGTACATCAAGAAGTTTCTTGATGGTAGTTGTATTATTTTGTGCACTGTATGTGGATGATATGCTTGTTGCGGGGGAAGAACATGCGGGAAATAAAGTTACTCAAGAAATAACTAGGTGAATCCTTTCTTATGAAGGATTTGGGGGCGCGAAAAAAAATCCTTGGTATGAGAATAACTTGGAATAGGAAAGAGAGGAAGGTGGTGTTATCTCAAGAAGAGTACATAAAGAATGTCTTGGAGAGGTTTAGTATGTAGGATGCTAAACCGGTTAGTACCCCTTTGTTAGGTCACTTTAAATTATCAAAGGAACAAAGTCCCAAGAATGAGGAGGATAAAATATAGATGTCCAGTGGCACTACTCATTAGTGGTTGGTAGCTTGATGTATGCTATGGTATGCACTAGGCTTTCCTACATTGCCCATGCAAAGGGAGAAGTGAGCGGGTTTATGAGTGATGCAGGTGAGACCACTTTGGTAGGAAGTGATGTGGATCCTTTGGTGTTTGAGAGGGACCATGGGAGTAACATTGTGTTTCATTTATTGGACACTACATTGCATGGCTATGTAGATTCGGACATGGCAAGAGATTTGGATAGCATGAGGAGCATGAAAAGTTATGTATTTATAGTTAGTGATATAGTGGTGAGTTAGATTTCACAAGCTTCTGGTTATGGCTTTTTCAACCACATAGGCGAGTATGTTGTTGTCATAGAGGTAAGCAAGGAGATGATTTGGCTACAACAATTGATTGATGAGTTGGTCATAACAAGGAATTTTGGAGACTACACAATAGTTAGAGTGTTATTCATTTAGCGAAGAACTCAACTTTTCACTTTAGGATGAAGCGCATGTGGCTGAGATATCATTTCATCAGGGAAGCTTTGGAAGAAGATAAGTTGAAGATGGAAAAGATTCATACTAGTCATAATCCTGTAGATATGATGACCGAGGCAGTCATAAGGGAGAAGTTGAAGTTGTGTTCAACTTTGATTGGTCTTTATGGTTGATAATGAAGGGTTGAGAAATTTTCTCGCTTATAAGAATAGTCTCTAAGTGGGATATTTTTGGGGTGTGGAGCCTATTTTTGGTCTTCTCAAATTAGTATTGAAGTGTGGAGTTTGAATTGGGAAGATGAAAGGTCATGACCATTTCTTTTCCATCCATGGGAAGATGAAAGGTCATGACAATTTATTTTCCAGCCATGGGAAGATGAAAGGTCATGACTTTCAAACTTGTAGAGTTGGATTTTGGACTTCTTCAAGGATTGCAATATTATAAATAAAGGTGTTAGGGTATCTTGAATATATCTTTTGTGTTCAAGAGGTCTTGAGTCTTAGTGATCAAGAGGTGATCAAGAGTGATCAAGGTTAAGAAATTGGGTGTTAATTGTTGTTTAGCATCTTTGGAATTATGTTGTGAGTTCATAACTGAGAGAAGATTATGAGAGTTGTTTTACTTTTGTTGATAATAAAATATGAGCAAATTTTTGGTGGACATAGCCCACATTGGGTGAGCCATTTTAAATCTTGTCTTGTCTTCTTTTGTGCATTAAATATTTATGTTGTTATATTTCTACATGTATAATTCTGCTATATAATTTCCTACTACTGTGGTTTGAGGAATTATTTCCACATATTTGGTCTCTAATTCTTAAAACCAACTCATCAAGAAACTATTGTATCCAAATCATTTCCTTGTTTTCCTCTGTGGTAGCAACATACTCAACCTTGTGGTTGAGAAAGCCATAGGCTTTTGTAATTGTGAAATCTAGATCATTGCGGTATCACCAACTGTAAATACATAACCTGTTGTGCTCCTCCTTCGTCTAAATATCCTTCCATGTCCAAATCTACAAATCCATGCAATGTAGTTTTTGATCCATCGAAACACAATGCTACTCCTATGGTCCCTCTCAAATACTGAAGGATCCACTTCACTTCCTTCCAATTTTCTCTACCTAGATCACTCATACACCTCCTCACTACTCCCAACACATGGGAAATATTAGGCCTAGTACATACCATAGCATACATCAAGCTACCAACCACCGATGATTATGGTACCACTGGAAATCTAGATTTTATCCTCCTCGATCTTGGGACTCTACGGTCCTTTGATAATTTAAAGTGACTGGCAAAGGAGTACCAACCGGTTTAGCATCTTGCATACTAAAAATATCCAAGACCTTATTTATGTAATCTTCTTGAGATAATACAAGCTTCCTCTCCTTCCTATTCCGAGTTATTCTTATACCAAGGATTTGTTTTGTTTCCTCCAAATCCTTCATAGTAAAGGAGTCACCTAGATACTTCTTGAGTACCTTTATTTCCTACATGTTCTTCCCTACAACAAGCATATCATCCAGATACATGCACAAAATAATATAACTACCATCAAGAAACTTCTTGATGTACACACAATGGTCTGAGTGACACCTAGAGTAACCCTGTTCCTACATAAAACTGTCAAACTTATTATACCACTGTCACGGAGCTTATCTCAAACCATACAAGCTCTTCTTAATTTTGCACACTAACCTCTCCTTTCTTTTGACATCATAACCTTACAGGCTGATGTATATATAATTCCTCCTCCAACTCACCATCAAGGAATTTAGTCTTCACATCAAACTTCTCTAAGTGCAGGTATTTTATTGCTACTAAACCAAGAATAGTCCTAATAGAAGTTATTTTAACAACATGAGAAAATTTTCATCAAAGTCTATACCTTTCATCTATGCAAATCCCTTGACCACCAATTGGGCCTTATATATTTTCCCCTCCATATTCCTCTTTGATTCTCGTACACCCACTTGTTCTACAATTCTCTCTTGCCCTCGAGTAGCTCCATGAGATCCCAAGTCTATTTTCCATAAGAGATCTATTCTCTTCATCCATTACCTTCTCCCACTTCTTCCTTTCATCCACCTACACTGCTTGCTTCCTCAAAGCACTCTAGTTCTCTACTATCGGTGAGCAATAAATAATTCAAATATGGAGTAAATCACTTAGGTTCTCTTCTTCTTACCCTGTAGAATAACTTCTCACCTCGGGAGTTTGGGGTTCTTGATGAGTAGGTTCCTGAACTGGTTGTGCCAGAACATATTACACCTAAACCGGCCCCTTGGAAACCTTACCATCTACAATGTCCTCTAACACTATGTATTCTTTCTTTGATTCCTCTTTATGTTCCTGTAAATGATCTTTATACATGAATTATTCATTAAAGATAATATCTCTATACCGAAATATTTTCTTGTCCTTAAGAATCCAAACATGGAAACCAAGTCATCCTCACCATATCCAACAAAGGTGAATTTCTCATAATAAGCCTCTAACTTGGTCCTATCATCTATATCAATGTGAAAAAATACCTCACGTCTAAATACTCTAAGAAATGAGTAATCAATTTTATTATCAGACAAGGCCTCCTTAGGTATACCTCCATCCAAGGCCATATAGGGTCCTCTATTAATCAGATAAACAATTGGAATTACTTTTTTCCCAAAACATGAGTGGCATCCCCGCATGTTAC
The DNA here is from genome assembly GCA_018340775.1 of Taxus wallichiana var. yunnanensis. Classification (NCBI taxonomy): domain Eukaryota; kingdom Viridiplantae; phylum Streptophyta; class Pinopsida; order Cupressales; family Taxaceae; genus Taxus; species Taxus wallichiana. The sequence goes on from CM031244.1 coordinate 279,739,380, forward strand.
CTCATTCACCTAACATGCTTCATTATTTTCCTATTCATTATTTCTGACACTCCATTTTCTTGTGGATTCTTTGGAACCATCCTTTTCTATGGATCTCGTTTACGAATAGTAATCAAGAAATTCATTTTTACAATACTCCCTCCATTATCCAACTTTGAGATATTTCAACTTGATACCTTTTCATTCTTAACCAAGGCTTTCTATCTTTTGAAAGTTTCAAACAAATCATATTTCTTTCTAATTCAATATACCCAAAAAAATTAGTTGGGTCATTAATGAAAGTGATATAATAACATGAACCATGAATAGATTTTACCTTAGCTAGACCCCATATATATGTGTGTACTAAATCCAACTTATCCTCCTTCCCGGTAGGTCCAACCTTGAGGAATATTACCCCTTATGTTTCCCATAAATACGGTCCTCATAGAAGTCAAAATCTAACTCCTTTAATCTAGGAAACCTGTCCTTTATAATCTACATGCCCTTTTGACTCATATGACTGAGTCTCTGGTGCCACATTGTTGCATATCCATTTACAACAAATAAATTACAATAATCAGCACCACTGGTTAAATACAAAATACCAATTTTCTTACCTCTTACAACCATAAGAGCTTCCTTGGTAACCTTCCAAGAATTCGTTGTAAAACTGATCGTATAACCATCACTATCAAACTAACCCACTAATATCAATTTCTGCTTGAAATTAGGCACATGTTTGACATTGTTAAGTAGTCATGTGTTCCCATTCTACATTTTCACCTGAATAAAATATTTCCCTACTATTTTTCATGGTTCATCATCACCAAGATATACATGTCCAAAATCTCCTTGAACAAAATCACTAAAGTAATGTCTATGTGGGGTGGGATGGAAAGAAGCCCCTGAATCTAACACCCAAGACTACACAATATTATCTAAAGAAATAATTAAGGCATCCTAACAAACATCACCTACTCCCACATTTACCTCCTTAGTTTCCTCCTTATTCTTCTTATCTCAGAGATCCTAGTAATCTTTCTTAGCATGACCAACCTTCCCATAGTGCCAACATTCTAACTTGCTCTTGGACTTTTACCTTCCATGGTTATTGAACTTCCCATGGTTACCTTTCCCTTTGTTATTTTGTCTCCCTTTGCTCTTCACCATCAAACGTTTCCAAAAGCGAAGAATATCATGTGCTCTTCATTTACATTTCCTCGCTTAGGATCACACCTATTACATCGTCAAACTTCAGATTTGAATTATTAGAGACTGAATTACTTACATCCATAACCTATTTGTCCCAGGTTATCTAGCAAGGAGCATAAAATAAAAAAATCCTTGACCTCATCATCAAAGTCAATTTTTAATGAATTTAACATACAACCATATCAAATTCATTCAAATGATCAAAATATAACCATTCTCATACATCTTCATATTAAATAATTTTTTCAACAAAAATATTTTATTAGAGGCAAAGGGTTTTTCATATAACTTCCCAATGCACTCATGATACCTTCCATGGTCTTCTCTTGCGATATGGTGAAATCAAATAAATATGCAAGGGATAGGAAAATTACCTTGAGTTCCTTTCTATTCAGCAACTCCCAATCCTCATCGACATGGTTTTAGGTTTCCTTCCTTGTCCAGTCAAAGGAACATGGAGGTCCTTCAGAAACAAGTAATCCTCCATTTACATATTCCAGAAACCAAAGTTCTACCCTTTGAACTTCTCAACCCTCAATCTTCCCTCATTCACCATAGATCCCACTCAAGCTAAAAATTCCCTATGACTTACCACTTCAGCAAAAAAACCAACAAATATATGAAACCAATTGTTAGGAATTAGTGAAAAATATGCGGAAACAATTCCTTAAATCACATCGGTAGGGAAACTATTTAGCAAAATCATACTTGTAGAAAGATAACAACATAAATAAATAATGGACAAGAGAATAAAAGACAAGATTTAACGTGGTTCACCCAATGTGGGCTACGTCCACAAATAAATTGCTAATATTTTTTTATCAACAAGAGTAATACAACTCTCATAGTATTCTCTTAGTTATGAACTCACAACATAATTCCAAAGATGTTAAATGACATTTAAACCAAAATTGATACCCAATTTCTCAACCTTGATCACTCTTGATCACCTCTTAATCACCTCTTGATCACCTCTTGATCAATAAGACTCAAGAACTCTTGAACACTCAATCTACATTCAAGATACATTAGGAAGCCCTTAAAACCTCTATTTATAGGATTACAAGCCTTTTAATAAGTTCTAAATCCAACCCTAAAATTTTGAAAGTCATATCCTTTCAAATTCCCATGGTGTAAAAATTGTCATGCCGTTGACAACCGATTAATAACAACGTCACAACATCAAAAACAATGACGACTACAAAATGCTCCCGAGTCTCCAAAATTAACCATTCAAACTCCAACACTTCAATACTGACTGCAAAGACCAAAAATAGGCTTCACACCCCAACATTATCTTAGTCACACTTTGATATCCTATGAGCATAATTATCCACATATCAAAAAATCTTATCTAGTTGTTGTCTTTTCCTTCTAAAATCTTCGCCATTACCTACTAAATAACAAGACCAAGCTTATATCCAAAGTTTACCCACTGAAGTGCCTCTTGTCTAAAAAAGGACTTACTAGAAGGATGGATAATTGGATCATCCTATTAAGTTAGTTTGATATCAAATATGTCAGTCAAAAATCAATAAAGGGACATGTGCTTATAGACTAGCTAGCTAAAGCCCCTCTACCTAGAATATAACCATTGAGCCAAGATATATCGACACTTCTATAATGTACAATGAAGAATCTATCACTTGGTTGGTACATTTTTATGGATCATCCACCTTTCATGGTTTAAGAGCCAATGTGGTGCTCATCACCCCTTTAAGGGACTTCATTCCTCAAGATTTCCGTTTAGGTTTTCCGTGTATAAATAACATAGTAGAGTATGAGGCACTCATTATAGGGATGAAGCTCACTATCAAGTGGAATATTAGATTACTTAAAGTCATTAGATATTCACAATTAATCATAAAGCAATTTAATGAATAATAAAAGGTCAAGAATGAAAAACTCATCCCATATAAGAAAATGGTGGAAACTCTCAAAAAAATTCTTTTTGCGCATTACGTTTGATCAAATAACAAGAGCACAAAATCAGTCTATAGATGTTATGGCTATAGTAGGATCATTGTTTTGTATTCAACCAGGGAAAAAAGATATGCCTTTCTTTGTTGAAAATCTATAGATGCCTGCATATGACATGCCGAAGTCATGTCTAGTTTGTGAAGTTGTTGGTCCTTTTCCCATGGTATGAACCCATTTTCAATTACCTCCAAAATGGTACCTTCCCTCCTAATATTTCCCATACTAATAAATGGAACCTAATTTGAAGAATTTCTTGTTACACCCTCCTTGGAGGAACCCTCTATTGTTGTGGGTGTGATGGAAACTTGTTGCACTATATTAATTCATTTGAGTCTATCCAAATAATCAAAGAAGTGCATGAAGGTGTCTACATATATCATACAAGTGGAATGGTGTTAACAAAGAAGTTGTTAAGATTAGGTTACTATTGGCCTACTATGGAGTCGATTCACGCAAATATGTTAATAATTTTTCACTATGTAAGAAATATGGAAATCTCATCCATGTACCAAGAAAATCCTTATAGCTGATCACAACACCATGGTCATTCTCCAAGTGAGGATTAGATCTCATAGGAAATATCACTCTAACTTCCTCAGATGGCCACACCCATATCATTACCGCAATCGAGTACTTTACCAAATGGGTAGAGGTTGTGCCTCTTACATATGTTACCGGTGCCCAAATCTCCAAGTTCATCATGAATCATCTCATCTACCATTATGGCATCCCTTCCGCCATTGTAGTTGACAATGGTAAGTCATTCAAGAAAAATAAAGTGAAATCATAGTGCCAACACTTTCAAATAACATAAATTGGTCTACTCCCTATTACCCCTAAGGTAATGTAAAATAAGATGCCTCCAATAAAATGCTTGTTCACATCATGGAGAAAATGGTAAGAAAAACTAGTCATAATTGGCATCTACAAATCCATCCCACCCTCTAGGCTTACATGACCTCCATTTGCACCCCTACTAGTGCTACACCCTATTCCCTAGTATTTTACACTGAGGCCATCATCCTATTGGAAATTGAGATTCCTTCCTTAAGAATATCTCTCAAATATTATCTAGAAAAAGATGAAGACTACCGTGTGGCCGATGTGAGCGCAGAGCTAGAGTTGTTAGATGAAAGACACCTTCATGCACTCAACCACCTAAAATTGTATCGAATCAAGTGTCTCGAGGCTACAAAAAATGTATCATACCTCACCAATTTGAGGTAGGGGATCTCATCCTTAAATAAAACTAGTTCAATATCATCAAATAAAGAGAAAATAAAGGTAAGTTCAAACCAAACTGGTTGGGACCTTATGTTGTGGTAGAAAAGTACTAATGAGGAGCTTAAAAATTTCCTATTCTTATGGAGATAAGTTGTGTGAACCTATGAATGTCATGCATCTCAAGTGGTTCTACATTTATGCATGGGGAAAAGATTAAAAAAATTTAAAAAATCAAGAAAAAGTAAAGAGAAATCAATTCATCCAAGTGTGAAAACCACGCAATTGTGGCACTTTGGACAAGTCCTTTGGTGAAAACCAGGTTTCGATGCCTTGGGAGGATTTGTTGTTCACAAGCATCTCACATATAGGGGGTACATTTTATTTATCAAAATCTTATTTTCTCATATAACTGAAATTCGTTTGAGCTTATCCTTCGTAAGCCTTGATCCAACTGATCCTCCTCTTGTATATATGTGAAGATTTTTCCTTTATACATTCCCATCTAATGTTGGGGGCATCTTCACATCTTCACTATCCTGCACATACGTGTGGCATTTTTCCTTGTACATTCCCATCTAATGTTGGGGGCATCCACATTTCTTTATTTTCCTGTACATAGCTTTGGAAGACTTTTTAGAAAATGCTAAAAAAATTCAAATATGTTTAGAAAATCCCAAAACATTAGAAAACCATTTCGTATAAAACTCAAAAATGATAGAACATGGTCTTATAAACTCCCAACAACAATGCAAAATATATTGAAAATGTCCCAAAAAAACATAGTAGTACTTTTCTTACTTGTTTTTTTGTTTATTTCTTGTTTTCTTTTTTGTACATACTATATAGTGTGTTTAAACATACGTCTTAGATTGGTCTACTTTTTCCTTGATTAGTTTCATTCTTTCTTGTTTACATTTGAAAATAGTTGTGTTGTCAGGTTATTTAGTGTGTGCATTTGTTAGATATGTTAACTTTTTCTTGTGCTTGTTTTTATTTGTACATTATTTGTTATCACATCACCATTTATATCATCACATCTAACATCACATATATCATATATCATCAATAACTAAGCTACATCATCATGAAAATAAACATCCAACATGTATGCTAAGATACTATCATCCTACCATATTTTTAACAAGGAAATAGGGATCACCTTATATCCCCCTCACCAATATCAAAAATTAAAAACATGGAAAATCATAAGTATTGCATAAAAAATAATGTGATATCATCAAATTCTATCTCATAAATCAAACACATGTGATACAATCATAAATCATAATAAATTCCATCATCATCATGTAAATATGTCAAATATATCAATGTCCATATACAATGTGTCTCAGTACATAATCATTAGATAAAAAGTATACCATCATGGGCATGGGTCAAAAATGTGCCTTCATATCGAGGCATAGTAAAAAATAGTACATATACAACATGTAAATTTTTTTCCTTCATATCAAGGCATACATCAAAAATAAGTACATTTATACATATTTCATCATAAAGAGAGTTAGCCATGACTCTCGCCTACCCCTATGACCGTGGGCCTAGGTCCGGTGGTGGCATCTACTATGAGATCTGTGGCAGTGGCCCCTACTATGATGAAGGCATCTAGACTGATCTCACTGATTGATATGGTTTGTGTGACCTCGATCTAAACTTTATATTGGCTAGCTAACTATAATCCATGGCCCTCTGACCCACTAGAAAGGCCCCATGATATAACATCCTATAATAAGTGGCCTTGCTGCTGACTAGAGAGAAAAATCAAAAACTAAATCTAGGCTCCTTCTATTCCCCCTTCCTCCCGGAGTGCATCGCGCTCTTCTCTCACGCTCACCAACTCATCCTACAACTACATCAACATGGTAGCCCATTATACTCTCTCCCCTACAAGCTAATCTCACCAAGCACTAGCATGATCTCTCTTTGATATGGCCTACTCTAATTGTATATGTAAGGAATGTACCATGATACATGCTATGCCAATGGCCCTCTATATCTGTAATGGGGCAAAGGATGGCCTACCTGTTCCTAGAGTGACACTAAACCCAAGAACATGTATCTGTAAGGCTCTCTAAGGTGACCTCTATGGTAACCTAGGTGCTTCTCTCCATCCCCCACCACCGGATAATGTGGTGGGGACCCCATCTATCCCATTCATCTCCCCATCTACCCCATCCCATCTATCTCCTCCATTACCAAATTCTCCCCTTTGTGGATTCACTACATGAGGTAGTGATGGTGGTGGCTATATAACCATTTGTTGTACTACCTTCTAAACCAAAAGAATCTAAATCAGTATATGTGGTTGTACTTTACCTGTTGTGGCTCGATGGAACCTATAAAGGCTACTATGGAAAAGGACCCTATAGTGATACCTGTAAATGTGGAAAACCCTGTTGTGGCACATGTATATGTGCACCTAGTGCACCATGGCCCTACACTGAGGATCTTCCCGGCCTCCTACTATCTTGCTCTGGCCCTGGCTCTAAGATCTCAACCCCATAATCCCTTCACTACAGTAGTAACACCTACATCTACGGCTACTTGCAGTATAGTGAGTCATTGTGGTAACACTATAACATACCATGCTCCATAATCTAGGGTAGTCCTAGGATGGACTACCGATGACTATGTAACCCAAGGCTGTGGGACCACCTATCGAAAGCTATCGTGAGCTTTTCATGGTCTAATATATAGGCCAATATCAAAATTATCTCGGGCCCAACGTTCATACTACATCTCGTCTCCGGAATCCCTTGGACATGGCCTAATTGTCTCTGTACTCTATCAAATTTGTACCACTCAATAATATAACTCCTACTACTGATAATGAAATGATTTACCTTTGTAGTAATTAACTCTAGGACATCCTATGGTCACTGATATAATCTATAAGGATGTCATGTAATCATGTGGAGATGTATATCATCAAATGCTCGCCATAGTATGTTGTATCTCCAATATATGAGTGAATGTCCTTACTAACGATGCCCAACCCATAATAGATGGCTTATAGGGATCCCTAACTCACAACACTCCTAGTGGGTTCCATGTCGCGATGTGGTACCATGCTTTTATTTGTAAAAAGTAGTTGGGCCCACGATCTTCAGACCAAGGTACACTATCAAATGAAGGTCTAAGTACAAGTGGGCTAGTAAGAATTATCCCTAGAAGTAGACCTCTCCACTCATGCTACCATGCATTAGTCTCGTGAGACTAAGTGGGAAGCATGCACTAGTCTTATCGGAAACATAATGCCATAGATAAGATCCATCGGGTATACTGGTATCTATGAGAGCTAAAAATAATGGAAACATCTATTTAAGTAAACCGTAATACTCTAACAAGGTATGTCACGTAAACCAAACATATCAACAATGCACTACAAAATATGGCCGTGGTCACCATCATATGTAATCAATCGATCTTAGATATGCACTCTCAGTATGCATCAAACATCCTCCAATGTGACACTCATCTCACTTTGGTCACAAATTTAAAGGTATGAATCTCACTCCACGATCTCTCTCGCTAAGGCCATGAGAAGGCTATGGTCTAGTGTAATTAGTGGCATGTGAGCCATGCACAAAAACCCATGACATCTAGAGTCATCTCTAAGTAGATATGCTCACGATGTGTAAAATTATCCTCATAGGCTCATAGCTAGCCGTTTCAATTGCGTGTCTTCAATCTGGGTAATTTAATCTACAACGATCATGCAAACAAACTTCATTAACATCATTTCTTCTAGAAAACATCATCTAATTTCCTCTACTCATCACTAAATTCTTCTACAAATCTCCTAAATTCTTCTAAATTTATCCAAAACTAACCATCTACGCTAGCGCCTATGTTTTTACACTAGTGTGCCCATGTTAACATTAGCGTTATTATATGTTAGTGCCTATGTTTTTTTCCACTAGTGCACCCCTATTAACACTAGCACCATCCCATGTTAAGGCCATCATTTTTACACCAACGTTTACCTTTTCATGCTAGTGCACCCCATTAACCCCTATTTCTAGTTTAATAGTGACACACCTAGTTTTACACTAGTGCCCCCTTCACGCTTGTGTGCCCCAAGGGCCACGCTAGTGTCATCCCACGTATTGAACCTAGCCCTAAAAAGTAATAAATGCACTCAAAAAATAAAATTTTTGTCTTGTGTACTTATGGACCATCCTCGGAAGCCTTGTGGAGTCTCGAACTATGTCTCATTGTGTTTACGGTCCTTAAACTCATGTCATTTCTCTTAAATCAAGCAAATTCCTCTCGAAACTCAATACGGATAAATAGTAAATGAAATAGCCATGATAGATTTTTACATTCCTACCTTGTTATTTATAATTGTTTTTCCCTAATTCTTTGTGTCTCTCACCCCGACATACTATAAGACCACCATGATTATTATATTTTCTTCCAACACTCACCGCAATGATTATTTTTATTAAATAGTCATTTTTCACCCATTTTCACTACACTGGGGCATGTTTTTGCTTCCCAACGACCCTTTCTGCTACATGGGGCATATTTTTGTTTCCCAAGTGTTTGTTGGCAATTGTACACACCTAAAATATACTTATGTAACCTTTAATGCTAAAATTGCACTAATTATCCTCTTTCTTGTTATTTCCATAATAATTAGCATTTTCTCGCTAATTAGCTAACATTCCTCTTCATATTCATAAATTAACAACCTTTTGTTAATTAATTAGCCTTCCTATTATTAAGGATGTAAATTAATGGCCTTTCGTTAATTAATATCCTCTTCTACTTGGTTAATTAATTATTATTAATTAATTATACTCATGAACTCTAAGTCAATAAATTACCATTTATTAGATCAAATTCCTCTCTTACATCTCACAAATCATTCTAATTTTCCTCTAATTAGCTTTTATAATCTTACCTCTACCTATTAATTAATCACCTTTGATTAATTAAAACATCCCCCAACTCGCATGACTAACTAATGACAAATAAAAATCTTCTAAATCAATTTTACCTTTTATAAAGCAACCTTATCCATTCCTAATCTTGTTTTACCTTTATCCCACATTCATCAATTTACTAGGCTTTCCTCTTCATGCAAGCTATATAAAGAACCCTCCTTCTTACCTTTCTTCTTGCACCATGCTTTGAATAGTGAGATAGTATAAACATTTTGATCTTGAGCCATTCTCCATTGTTGGAAATAGCTTCTCCATCTTGCATCCTTTCACTCAAAATTGAATAATATGGGAAGATCCAAAATGGCCTTGTAGCCATTCTTGGTGAGATTCCATTCTCAATATTTAAGATCAAGTAACAATCCACTTTGATTTCTTATGTTCTTAATAGGTTCATAATTTAATTTAGCAATCATAGAGAGTAGGAAATAGCTTAGCATGTAGTTTAATTTATGCATTGAAGAAACATTTCCTTTAAGCTCTTCTCTTGATGGTTCATTGTTTAATTAGCATTTGATTTTGAAGCTATGTAGATATCAGTTTCAATTTATAGCTTAGTTAACAAAACATGAGAACATTTGGCACACCCGGTGGGACTTACTTCATTGTCCTTTGCACTTAATTTCAAGTTTTTGTAGTTAAGTTTCATTTTTGGTTACTAACCCTCTTTTACACATGTTTATCTAACTTGTTTTTCTTAACTTATTTTGTTGAGTTTGCATGTGTTAAGTATTCCTTGTAGGTATAAATGAGGTGAAGTGCTCTCAAAATTAGAATTGAGGGGAAAATTTCAAGATTTCTCCATGTTTTCATTTAGATCTTGCTTTTTCAACATTGTACATGCTAGTTTTGTCAATTTCTTGAAAATCTTAAATTCTTGAGCATGTAAGTTAGTGTTTGATAGTGTTGACTCTTATATTTACATATTAATGTGGTGGGTTTCTGTCAAAATTAAATATTGGTGAGAAAATTTCAATATTTCATCATGTTTTCATTTTTAGAGCTTATTTTTTCATAATTCTACATGCTAGTTTTGCCAATTTCTTGAAAATCTTAAATTCTTGAGCATTTATGTTAATGTTTGATAGCGTTGAGTCTTATATTCATATATTAATGTGATGATTTGTTGTCAAAATTTAATCTTGGTTGGAAAAATTTGACCATTTTACAGATTATGGGATGTTTTTTTTGACATTTTTGAGTGCATGTCAAGTGCATACCCATGAGCATAAGAGCATATGTGTAACCCATATTCTCAAGGCCATAAATTTTTCCCCCAACTCGAAATGACTCCATTTTTTTCATTGGAAAGGTATTGAAGGTAACTATGCAATGAAAACATAAATTTAGGATTTATACTTACATAAATTGTAGGTTTTTCTGTTAGTTTAAAACTGGTCATTTTCTAACATGTCTAATGTTTTGATGAATGTTGTATTTCCATGCTTTACTTTATTTATACCAAAGCATGTGTATTCTCTTCTCTTGCACCTTTTGGTGATCTTGAGAATCAGAAACAAATTTTATCTCTATCTTTTTAACATTGGGATTAAACTTGGAAATTTGATTATTCGTTTTGCTTAAGGAATGAACCTTTTACAAATCATTTTTCAATGGTCCTTTCATTTGAAATTTTCCATTTCTATATAGTTGGGATAAATTTTGTGTATGCTCTTCTCTTGCACCTTAGGGTGATCTTGAGAATCAAAATCAACTTTAGTCTTCATTTTATAACATTTGGTAAATTGGAAACTTCATCTTTCACTTTTGGTTTAAGGGAATGAACATTTATCAAGCTTTTTGTATGGTTCATTGATTGAAAAGTTTTTATTTACTTTTTAGTTGGATTATTTTTGTGTATGCTCTTCTCTTGCATCCTTGGATGATCTTGAGAATCAAAAGCAACTCTTAATCCTCTTTTAAATAATGTGATTTTCTTGGAGAACTACTAACACTTGAGTGCAGGACCTAAAAATGCTTGTCAAAGAAAGGAGTTCGAAACAAAATTAAACTACTAATACAATTTTTGTGTAGGTTGCCAAAATGTGTTCAAGCAAACCACACCAAATTTAAAAAGATAAAAAAACACACCACAATCAACACACTATATTTGCAGGTTCGGATAAGGGTATGTCCCATCCACTTAAAACTAGGACATAACCCCTTTGGCATAAGCCTTAAGCTACAACAATGGGGGTGGTCCTAGGAACCCCAAAGTAGTCCACACAAGAGGGAACCTTATGGATGAAACAGGAAGTGCTCCACACAATCTACTTTACTAGTTGTTCCTTGTGAGTTAGTGTTACCAGTTTTCCGTATGGCGACCCTAGTGATAGTACATGTGGACGCACTAGTTTCCCACTGTGCTTGAAGGGGAAAATTAAAGTAGAGATACTCCCAAATTAGTCATTGTGACTTTTTGGGTAAATCAAGCTCGCTTAAGACAACTTTGTAACACCTAGTTGAGAGAACCACCTAGGAAGATATCTTTGACCAGGAGTCCACTTGGACCACATCAAAGAAAATTTTGAGTTAAGAGCTATTGTTCATCATGAAACATGTAAAGAGTTAATTTTTCTTATTTTTCACTTTCCCTAAGGTGAGGTGAAACTCTACCGAAGTGAGGCCAACATTTTTCAACCCCAATTGAACTACTTCCTTCACCTTATTTTGACACTTTGTTGATCAAAAGAAGAGTGACTACCTTTGTGTTATTAATTGATTGTTTTCACCACTTTTGTGTCCATTTATGCCCATCCATGTTTGTGGCTAGGTTGTTAAATGTCTAAAGTGTGTGGAGACATTTTGTATATCATTGGTAGCATTTTTTATCTTGATACCCAAATCAAGGTAGAATTGGTTCATCACTTTGATTCTCTTTTGAAAGATTATCTTGTTTATATCATGTCACTACAAATTTGGTATTTACATCTTGTTTCTTGTAAACTTGACCTAAATACCTATATTGTAAGGTTACACTATATAAACTTTAATAATTCCTAGGTATACTATAGATTTAGTTTGATTTCAATTATTACCTCGATTTTGAAAAGTGTTGAGTGTTACCACTTGTGTGTGTTATATCAATATCATCTTGATATCAATACCTTACTTTCTCGCAAAGTTTGGTTAACATATCTTGGTGAAATTTTTGTGTCACTCACAATCATAACTGACACCTTTTGGAATATAGGTCTTAATTGAATTTGAGCTTTCTTCTAGTATACTTTGTTTGGAGATCACGTTAACTTCTTGTTATTACTTACGCCTTGTTCATTTCTTTGAACTTGACATAAGTAGGGAAATTTTGTTAATCATCATACAACACCAACTATCATTTGGAAACAGAATTGAGAAGTAATTTGATGATTGATTGGTTTAAAACAAACAACTTTGTGTGGTTGTGTCTCATTCGTCATATTGACTTACCCATTTAGGACAATCACTTTGATCCATTGATTCTTTATCATTCATTATTCTTTGGTCATTAATTTGGATTTGTGTTTTGAACTTGTGTGATTGTTCCTTGTGTTTATCCATCTTATAAACTTGTTTTAGGACAATCCTTTGGGTCTTTGATCCTCTTGATCTTCTTGTTTTTGCCTAAGTCTATGGTCATTTTTGAACATATCTTTCAAACCTTAGCAAAAACATTTCCTATCAAGAAACTTTTGCACCAATCAAACATTGGAAATCTTCCCTTTGTATCCTTTATGTTGCTAAAATTTTGATCAATCCTTTGACATTTATGTCTTCATCCCTTGTTGGATTATCAGTCTTGATTCATCACGATGTATGTTTTCCTTAGCTTCCCTTTTGGAAAATCATACAAGCATCCCCATATTTATGAAATGTCTAGTTGGTTGTCATTATGCTGCCCAAATCAACATGAAACCTTCTTCACTTTGAAAAAGTTTGATCATACAATCTAGGTTTAGACCTTTGAACCCAACACGCGCCAATAATGACTGATTATTGTAAGGTCCCTTATACATATGATAATAAGGAATCAAATTTTTAGTGTTCACATCAAAATACGCCCATCATGACCAAACCTCGATTGGTTATTTGTGCTAGAGAACCCATTTAGGGAACTCGTTCCCCACCTTCATCTCATAATCGATGGTATGATTTGGATGCTTCTAATCCTAATTATTATTCGATATCCCCCCACTCTTCTTCTAATTCTAATCCAAACATTTCCTCCTCTTCTGAGGATTCCAATCCAAATATTTCCTCTGACTCTTTTAATGATTCAGATCCAAACTACTATTTGGATTCATCTAATTCAACTCCTAAGTCATCTAATGCGAATCCTATGTCATTGTCCTCCCTATCTTCATAGGAACCTCTTCAACATACATTTAATATGAATCCTACGTTGTGGTCCTCCCTTTCTTCATAGGACCCCTTTTATCAATTGCCTCAACGATGTCTTATTCCTTTAAATATATGTGTGACTCCAAATCCCTCCAATTAAACATCTAATACAATTATTGAATCGCATTCCTCTCTTTCTTTACAGGACCCTTGTTATTATTCATCCAATATGATTCTTAAATCACGGTCCTCCCCTTCTTCATAGGGCATTCTTCATCAATTATCCCTAATAAGTCTTCCTTCTTTGAAGATTCGTGTGACTCAAAGTCCTTCGATTCAAACATCTCAATCGAATCATGAGTCACAATCTATAAAATTTGGACTTAATTTTCTTTCTTCCAATCACCCCCTGGTGGTTGATTAACAACTCATATTGATTGATCTCTTTCAGAATGAAGAAAAAATTATGGCATTTATAGGGACATATGAAGATATTCCTTTAGCAGATTACGAGAAGGATTCTCTTTAGAATTTGACGCATTTGCGTATTGTGAGGAAAAGGTTGATTCCTTTTCTCAAGAAACAAAGGAAGAGCCTCAGATCATGCAACTTGATCCTCCTCTTATTCTTCCATCTTCACATTCTTCATTATGTGAGGAAACTCCTAGGTCTTACATTGATCCATGGCCTATCTTCTCATCACCCAATCACTCTTTGTCTATCATAATTCCTCAATCACAATCTCTTATGGGGTCAACACCAAGTATCCCTTCATATTCATCTAGGTGTGGGTAACCTTCTAGTAGCCCTCCCTCTGCTATTTGTGGGACATTTTCAAGTAGTCCACTATCTTCTATTCTTGGGACATGTCCCACTAGCCCCTTGTCTTCTATGTATGGATCACCCCCGGGTAGTCCATCATCTTTTATTCTTAGGACACATCCTAGTAGCCCATCATCTTACATCTATGGGTCACATCCTAGTAGCCCTTCTTCTTCTATTCTTAGGCCACATCCTAGTATCCCTTCTTCTTATATTCTTGGGCCACATCCTAATAGCCCTTCATCTTTTGTCTATGGCTCACCTCTCGGTATCCCATATTCTTCAATCCTTGGACCATATCCATTTCATTCATCACATTATTCTTCTACCAAAGATTGTGGTAAGCCCACCACCTTTCCTCTTATCAATTCTCAACATCCACGTTCTTCTATCAATTCTTGGGATCGACAAGTCGAGCATTAGCTTATAAGAAATCTAGACATGTTATTTATAAAGCTAAGATCAAAAATCCAAAGAGCTATAAAGCTCCCAACAAATCAAACGTGATTCTAGAATTCACAAGAATGTACCCATCAAGTATGGCTCAAAGTGCAAAAACCTATGGATAGGGAACTCAAACTCCCACATATGAAACCCATGTTTCAAGATAAATCACAGTCATTTGTTGAGTGTGAACTCACCATGATCATCGAGATTGGGGATAATATCACTCTTGATAAACAAACGCACTTAGTCTCCCTTATCAAGGAAGTCACACACATCATTGTTGGATCCTATCATGTAGATTGACATTGTTGGTCCCAACTTTCAAAAAAATCAAAAAATAGTTCAAAAATACAAAAATGAGAAAACATTAAAACATTACAAAAACAAAATCAAAGGTACAAAGATCAAACATTGCAATCGGTATTGCGTACACATGGATGTTCTTTCTTCCTTTCTTTCATATTCATCTACAAGTCATCCACCATTTTCATCCCTTCAATTTAATTGTGGTTAGCCTATTCGCATATATTTTATGACATTTATCTCTATGGTATCCATTTGCATTGGTCTTTCATAACCTTGGTAAATTAAAGAACGACCGACCTCTTAAAGATCTTATCACTATCTACATATAATAAAATTGTTGGGAAGAATTTTTGGGCATATTTGTTGACACTAGCCAATGTCATCATCACAATCACTTTCACATCCTTCCATTAAGCCATTAGTGGTTCTTAACCCCTTGTTAAATAAGAGAGCTGAAATAAGTTTTCAGAAAGCAAAAGAATCAAAGTCATTCAATCAAAAGAAAAAGCTAAAAGCAAAAGAAAATTGATATATAACTCTTTCTTGGGGTATTTCCAATAATCTCTACCGGGGCTATGGACACTTAACTGGCAGTAGAGAAATGTTGTGATTATAATCAAATGCATCTCCATCAGGGCTATGGATGCCTGACTGGCAATGGAGCAATGTATGGATCTCCTTCCACAATCCATTCACACATCACCTTTCAAACTAAATCATTCCTACACATTGGCTAGTGTCTTCACTTATTGTCTATCAACTCTTTCCTTCAAGAGGTAATTCATTTCCATGTGCACACATAGGATCTCAATGAGTAAACAAGATTAGTATGTTACCAAGTGTTACTTTTTGGACCTTTTTCAAACTCTTACTTTAGCGCATGTCTTGTCTCATGATTTGTGCCTTGGGCTAATCACTTTTTCATCAACCATCATCTAAATATTTTCATAGCATCCTTTTTTCTTTGAAAATCATTTAGAACATCCATGTGTATCAGATGTCCTTTTTGCCATGTTTGCAGGCACTTTTGTCCCCTTTTAATAAGAAAATTTTTTACTTCCTTTCTCTCATGTGTTTCTTCGCCAGCTTATGCTGGGGGCATCCTTGTTCCCTCATGATTGAACCTATTTTATATTGTCCTTGATCCCCCTTCAGTGTGTGAATATTTTTCCTTTGCATACTCCCACCTAATCATTGGGGCATATCACATCTTCACTTTCTCGTATGCATGGTATTCTACCCTTGTACATACCACCTATAACTGGGGGCATCCATGCTTCTTTTTCTTCCTATACATAGTTTCGAATTAAAAAATTCAAATATGTTTCTAAAAAATTAAAAATAATAAAAATCATTCTGCAAAATCTCTCTCTTTGGTTCTCGCTTATTCTTATGTGCAACTTCTGGATCATCTTGATCGACCTCCATTCACAAATCTGATTTTCTTACTATGTTTTTACTCTAGGGAACAATGAGTTTCCCGGTATTTCATAGTGCACTATTTTTCATAGGAACCAAGTCCTCCGTTATTCCCCTTACATGTATCCTTGCTTGGGGCACCATATTTTAACCCTTGTTGTTAATTTGCATAGGTCATAATCAAATCTTGATAACAGAAAATTGCATTATGTTTCTCTGTCGAGGTTGTCTTGTGTACTTTCTTGTATTGTATTGCATTATGTATGTTGCAAGGAGTTAGACATCATGTTTACTTTATCGTATTGCATTGCATTTTTCTTGTTGCATGGAATTGGTGTTTTTAGCTATGGAAATTTGTTTGTATATGGATTTTCATGTCATACTACACTTCTGTTCATTCTTTTTAATAAGGACCAATGACGTCGATCATAAGCAAAATGATGAAATAAAGTCTGGTTTTTACATCGGCAAGTTGATACCTATATCCATCTCTTTTCATCTTCGCTTTTCTTCCATATCACTCCCCTTCTATCAACACTTTTTTCAAAAGCAACTTGGGGCAATATGGATCAATTCTTCTACTTCTTCTATTATGTTCTATCATCTTTTTATCGTCAATCGCCTCTTTCTTCACCCCATCAACACTCAAGGGGGCATCCTTCATTCTATTAATTTTTTCTTCTATCTCTTCAAAAAAATTATTTGTTTGTATTTGTCTACTATCTTTGAAGTGGAGTCACTTATGCCACCCCAAAGAAGGGCAAATGTAGACACCTAAAATCCTCCTATGCAACCTTTAATGGTAAGATTGCACAAATTATCCTCTTTCTCATCATTTCCGTAATAATTAGCATTTTTCTGCTAATTAGCTAATATTCATCTTCATATTCGTTAATTACCAACCTTTCGTTAATTAATTAGCCTTCCTATCATTAAGTATGTCAATTAACAACCTTTCATTAATTAATATTTGCTTCTACTTAGGTTAATTAATTGTTATTAATTAATTACACTCGCAACTCTTAATCAATAAATTACCATTTATTGTATCAAATTCCTCTCTTACATCTCACAAATCATTCTAATTTTCCTCTAATTATCTTTTATAAGCTTACCTCTACCTATTAATTAATCACCTTTGATTAATTAAAACACCCCTAACTCCCATGACTTACTAATGACAAATTAAACACTTTTAAATCAAGATTACATTTTTAAAAGCAACCTTATCCATTCCTAATATTGTTTTACCTTTATCCCACATTCATCAATTTGCTATACTTTCCTCTTCATACAAGCTATATAAAATACCCTCCTTACCTTTCTTCTTACACCATGCTTTGAATAGTGAAATACTATAAGCATTTTGATCTTGAGCCATTCTCCATTATTGGAAATAGCTTCTCCATCTTGCATCCTTTCACTCAAAATTGAATAATATGGGAAGATCCAAAATGGCCTTGTAGCCATTCTTGGTGAGATTCCATTCTCAATATTTGAGATCAAGTAACAATCCACTTTGATTGCTTATGTTATTCATAGGTTCATAGTTTAATTTAGCAATCATAGAGAGTAGGAAATAACTTAGCATGTAGTTTAATTTATGCATTGAAGAAGCATTTCCTT
Organism: Taxus wallichiana var. yunnanensis; assembly: GCA_018340775.1. Classification (NCBI taxonomy): domain Eukaryota; kingdom Viridiplantae; phylum Streptophyta; class Pinopsida; order Cupressales; family Taxaceae; genus Taxus; species Taxus wallichiana. The sequence continues at coordinate 279,757,685 of CM031244.1, forward strand.
TAAGCTCTTATCTTGATGGTTCATTGTTTAATTAGAATTTTCTTTTGAAGCTATGTAGATATTAGTTTCAATTTATAGCTTAGTTAATAAAACATGAGCACAACAATAACCACGTATATTTTCATTATTCTAACTAATTCTCTTCTTAAAAATCTAAAAAATCCTAAAAATGGTTAAAATTTCATAAAACAAAAAAAATGGTAAAAATTAAAAAAATCAAAATTTGTTTAAAAATCCAAAAATAGTAATTTTTTTTTTCAAAAAAATGGTAACAAGCATGCACGTAGCTGAATCCTGTATTGGATGATTTGTACTCAAACATAGAAAATTTTCCTTCAAAACATATTTCTTTTGTCCTTACTTATTCTTGTCATAATGACTCATGGATCATTTTGATCTACCTCCATTAACAAAGATGATTTACTTAATATGTTTGTACTCTTTGGCACAATGAGTTGTTGGGTACTGTTTCATAGTGCACGATTACTTTTTAATGGGATTGTTGTGTCCTCCATTTATTCCCCTCAAATGTCACCTTTCTTGGGGTAACATTTTTAACCCTTTTCGTTAACTCAAACATTTGATAACTAACACTTGATAACAAAAATATTGGTGCAATGATCTTGAATGTTGTTTGTTTAAGTATGTGTGTTTATACTTGTTTCCCTATCAGGTTAGCTTGTTTAATTTCTCGTATTGCATTATGTTATGTGTGTTGCATTGAGTTAGTGTTTTAGTAATGAAAAAAATCGTATTATGGATTTTCATGTCATTTTACACTTTTTTGTATACTTAAATTATAATAAAGGACCGATGACGTAGATCATTAAGAAAATTGATGAAATAAATTTGTTTTTACATCAACTGAATGAAAGTTATTTCCATTCTCTTCCTCTTCATTTTTATTCATTATTATTTTCTTCTATCACACCTTTTCTTTAAAAACACAAGTTATATGGATTATTTATATCCCCCTCCCCTCACTTCTTTTATCCATCTCCTTCATCTTTTTAATTATCAATAAACCTATTCTATCACCCCATCAAAACTCAAGTGGGAATCCTTCATTTTACTATTTTTTCTTCCATCCCTTCAAAATTTACTTGTTTTTACTTAGCTACTATATTTGAAATGGCATTGCTTATGCCACCCCAAAGAGGAGAAAATGTATACACCTAGAATTTGATCAAGTACTTTTAATATTTAAATTTCACTATCTTCTTTCTCATCATCTGACAATTGGCAATACATCATCAAATAAATACCTCTTCTCATCCCATTGGGTCAATTAACGACACTTGGCTAATTAACCATGATCTTCACTCTCTTTTGGTTAATTGGCGATACTTTGTCAATAAACCACCATTTTCCCTCTATTTTTGTTAATTAATTACATTTCACTAATTAATTATCCTTCCTATCACTCAGGATGCTGATTAATGACCTTTTGTTAATTAATGTATGTTTCTACTTGGGTTAATTAATTAATATTAATTAATTACGCTTGTGTTGTCTCCTGAAAAACCACTTTTCATTTTCCAAGTTAAATTCAAAATTTTGAGCTCTTGCCCTCCTAAAGTATTTAAGCCAAGTTGAAAGTTCGAAGAGATAGAAAAATCCATGCCCTAGAGTTGTTTCAAATCCCCTGCTTGTTTTGACAAATTTTCCATTTTCCTATCTCGGACGCATGAAAATTTTACTTGTTGTCCTTATTTGAATGAAATTTTCAATCTTTTTATGACCATGGATCATCAAACCTTGTATTGTTTTCAATTCCTTAGTTCACGAAAGAAAAATTTGAGGATCGGGCGCGAAATGGTGGAGTTTTCTTCTTCTCTGCATTTTTCCACAGTCGGGAATGACAGGCAAGATCTTCCATGTTAAATTTTGCCTCAGCATCCATAGGTAGTACATGGGCATCTCTGATTGGATGCAATTTAGTCATATTTCAAGGTTCAACAGAAGATTCCACATGTCCAAATGACGTAACTTTGGGGGCTGGGTGCTAGGGACAATCCTCAAATGAGCGTAGGCTTTCCACGTGTCCAGGGTCCAAAATGAAGACAAAACAAGCCAAAATTGGCTAAGTATGGAAGGCTCAATGGATGGCTCCACGTGCCTCATTGACATAGTTTCAAGATTCAAATATGGGGGTAGTTCTCAAACTTATGCCAATCCTCCATGTGTCTTAGGTCCAAAAAGGGATAAAATCGATTGTTGGAATTGACCAGGTATGAGTGGTTAAATGGAAGCCTCCAAATGTCTCAATGACACATATTAGAAATGAAACCAAAAGGGACCATCTTCAAATGAGTGATGTCTCACCACATTAGGATCGACGGAGGATGCCATGCATTAGTAGGGTGCCATTTCAAAAGTAAAACCCAAGGGTTAGTCTCCAAGTAGCACCAACTTGCCACATGGTCAGAGTCATTAGAGAGACATAGTTGGTCATTGAAAAGTCTAAACCCCAGTGGAAGGAGACACGTGTTAGCGTGGCACAATTTCAGAAGGTACTTCCAAAGCAGAAACTCAAATCAATGCCATCTCTCCACATGTCTAGGGGTCAACATGATTCAAACAGGAACATAGCCCAAATCAGATAAGTATGAAGGAACCTGAGAGCTCTCCATGTGTCAGCCTAATGCAACTTCAAAGACAAAATCTAGAGGTAGGTTCCAAATGAGTGCCAGCCTACCACGCGTCTAGGGTTGGATATACGGCCCCACTAAACAAAAGGTAGATAGTTAAAGCATCTGTAGGCCCATTCCAATCAATTCCTTCCATGTGGGTGGCCCAGATTTAAATTTTTAAAAGCAAATCGAACAGCCCATGTTGTAATTGGAAAAATAATGTAACGACCAAATATTTTAAAACTAATTCTTTCTGCCATAAGCATTTTTCTATGAATCAATAATTTGAAGGGGCGTGAGCAGATAGAAAGGTTTTAATCTGTTTCTTATGGGATATATTATGGAATCTCAAAGTCATTTTACGGGGTGGGAAATTGATCTTATAAAATCATGAGTGCATTGTATATAGATAAAGCAAAGGAGACAACCTTTTTCTTCTAATTCCCACCATTCTCAAATTTCTTCCATCCCCACATTATGTACAACTTCTATTTAAGCATCAATACAAGAAGAAGGATTTTGTAGCCTCTTTGATGAGGAGAGTTTAGAAACTTTGAGTTTGCAATCTTATCTCGTCTTGTTGCCATTTGTAGGGTTTTTTCTTCTCACAAATGCATGTGTTGAAGTTTTTGACTAATGTGTGTAGGAATATGATTTCCTACCTATAACATTAGTTTTTGCATATCTCATTTCTCACTCTCTTTCCCACCTTCATAGAAATTCCCCCCCTTATAGATAACTACAAGAATTTTCCACGAGGGGCGGTGGAGTTCCCCTGTTGGATCCTCAGTCAAAAGTCCACTGCAATAATCCACGTTTTCTCGCGCATGCATATACGATAGCTATACCAGTTAAGTAGAGGGGCATAGATTCATAGAGCGTTGGTAAGGAATTCACAAATTTGTCCACCTAAAAATTTACTCGCTTGAATAGTTTTTAGCACCCATCATGGGAAAATTTAGCAAAATCTACACCTGAATGTGACCGTAATGTCAGAAAATTTAAAAAAAAAGAGAGAAAAATTTTTAGAATTCGGATGGCTATATGAGCCACATGGATTCAAGCCATGGTTATTCTAGGAAACCCTCCTATTGAAAAACTTGAGTTACTCTTCCACATCCAAGAAGATGTTGCTTCATATTTGAGGGAAGCTATCTAGCATAATAGACAAAGTGTTAATCACTACTTCATTACCATGAGAATTTTGGACCTTGAAGAGGAATGCGTTGATGAATTGGAGAGGCAAAGATGAATTCTAGCACTATGAATAAGATCATATATTTTCAAGCTAGCGGATAAAAGATACACCTGGAAATAAAGACAAGGACAAACTAATCCCATTTTTGAGGAACTTCAAAGGAGACAAGAGCTACTTGGAATCTAGAGGATTCCTTCTCAGAAAACCGGTCACATTGAGAACCTGAGTGTTTCCAATCCTTTGAATGGTAAATTTCCATACATCAACGAGAACCTTGAAGATTTCACCAACGTAGAGACTGAAGAAGAAGCTAGAGAAAGAGAAGCAAGAGCGAAGAGGAAATAAGAGCTCAACTCGAAGAAATTGAGAGACTCCAAGCTGAGGCAGATGAAAGAGTAACAACCAAAGCCGCAGCCTTAGCAAGGCTGGAAGATAGAAACAAACATAGAATGGGAGATCATGATCATGAGTGTGAACATGATCGTGACTCCTGTAGGCCTAATGTACCATGGGGAGGAAACACCGGTCCACTGGCTCTTGCTCAACCACTCCATGAGCTACCGAGAGGCTCAAGAAAAAACTTCCCAAAATTCAAAGGGGATGGTTCTCAACTCCTTGAAGAGCATGTAGCAAAATTTATCACTACTTTCGGTGTGTTGGGTGTTGAGGACGAAGATGTGTCTGTCTAAATATTTTTGGAGTTAATTACGAGAAAATGTTGTCGAATGTTTCTACATGCTACCCTCGAGGTTTGTCACTGTTGAGAAGATATAAGAAGTGCATTTGAACACAGGTTCAAGACCATAGAATATTATTAGGATCTTTTGGTCCGATTGGTACAAATAAATAAAGAAACCTCTAAGTCAATGAGGGAATTTATAGCTAGATATGATAGAGTGATAAGAAGGATACCTAAATATGTGGTGCCTCCTGAAAATAATTTGAAGAGGTTTTTCATCAGTGATCTACCATCAGAAGTAGGTTTCTTCCTCAGAAGATCCCAACCAAGAACATTGAGGCAAGCTCGGGACATTGCAATAGAAAATGATGATGATCTAATCCTTTTTGGAAACTTGAAAGGCCCCAATGGGAAACAAAAGGGTCAAAATTCAATCTCTGTCACCACAGATATGATGTTCCAAAAAATGGAAAATGACTTGGTTTCCTTGAAGAAAAAGCTATCTCATATCACAATGAGGAATGATTCAAGGAGACCAAACCCTCCAGACAGAGGCCAAGGATTGCTCCACCTCCTTGTTGGCTTGCTCTTGAAGCACCACTAGTCAATGTCATTTGTGACACCAAAGTCGGAGGAGGAAGAAAAAGTTGATAAAACTAAAGAAGAAAATATGGAAGACTATGAAAACTATCTTGAAGTCAAGGAAGTTGATATGCACAATGGGCTAATTGAGTATGTTGATGATGAAGATGAGGATGATGAAGAAGCTCCGAGTTTCTCATGTGCTTTGTCTTCACTCATGCACAATCCAAGAAAGGGATTTCAGCCCCAACAATTGCAGCAAAGGATAAGAAGAAGAATAAAGAATATTGTCCTCCAAAGGTTACACAAAATAAAATCATCAGTAGAGGATCACCATTACCACCTTCTTTGGAGTTAGCCAAAGAAAAACTAGACTCATTGGTTACCAAATAGCATGCTACTATACCAAGTAATTCATTAGATCTTTCTTCCAACTCAAAAGTTTCTAAGAATAATTCTCTTCTAAATGTTGGTCCTGCAAAACATCTAAATTTCAGTCAAAGGCTACACCCTCACCCCCTTCCAAGACAATTGTTACATTTGAAAAAGAGAAACCAACACAAAAATTAGTAAAGTATGTACCATATAGATCTTCCTCCATTTTAGGAGCCTCTTCCTCACTCACCATTCCCCATTTGGCTTTGTAGAACATGCAAGAAAAACCAAATTCCAGCTCTCCGAAATAGGATACCTACAAACACATCCTACCCAATTTGACAGATTCATCAATACAGTTCGTGGTGGTAAACCTATCTCTTCAAGTCCAAATTCTAAAGGCTTACTCTCCACACCATCCACACTACCTTCCCAAAACATGCTATCCCTCAGTGCCTCCAACATCAACAGAGTTGAACCTTTCTACCTGTCACTCCTCATTAAAGGCTTCCAGCTAAATAATTGTATCATAGATTCGGAGCCTCGAGACAATGTGATGCCGGTTAAAGTTGAAAATTCTCTAGGCCTCACCTTGACCCGGGTAAATGGCACCTACTACTCAACATAATCCAAACAAGTACCATTGGTAGGAAGAATCAAAGATGCACGAGTTGCACTAGCTGATTTTCCAGGACAAGAAGGTGCTCCTAACCATACTAGTAGCAGACATCCCAACATCCTTTAGTATGCTGTTGAGTAGGAGTTTTTGTAGAGACCTAGGTGGAGAGATAAAAATAGATTGGTCATCTATAACTATCCCACTAAAAGATGAGATGAAGAAGTTGCTACTGGTAAGAAAGATGAAGTTCATAGTATGAAAGTTTGATGATCTGAAATTAAACATTCTCTTCCAAGATTTTGGGCTAGGAAACTAATTCCCCATATTAGAAAAAGAGGAGAACTTACACTTCTCTTGGAGGAAGAGGAAGATCAAATTTGGACAATGGAATTTGATGGTAGTCATTCCAGTACATTCGGGAGTTGGGGTAGTGTTGTACTCTCCTTCCAATGAGTTGTACCCATTTGCCTACAAGCTGCAATTTGATAATACAAACAACACTACAGAGTATGACATACTAATATTAGGCATGAGTGTAATAGAGGACATGGGAATCAAGAAACTAAGATGCTTTGAGGTGATGCGAGAGGTTTTAGTAAAGTAGTTATGCCAACAATATCGGTGAAGAATCCAAGTCTCGACATTACGAAATAGAGTGTGGGACTCGCATTGAATATTTTGATGCATTTTTCATTAAAGCTATTCCAAGGAGCAAAATGAAAAGGTTTATTCTCTTACGAGTTTCAGATTCCCTAGTGACACCTCAACCTTATTTTGGTATAGACAAAGTGACCATTGAAATGGTGTGTAGCAATAGTGTACCGGATAATACAAACCATTGGCAAGTCTTCAATGATGATAACCAAATTCTAGCCTTTTTAGAGCAAAGGGATATTTTCAATAGTCTCTTCTTTGAAGGAGGTGAAAATACACACCGAGAAGCATCCCCTAAAGAAAATAAATAAGGAATTGAAGGGATTGATGATGAGGGAGTAATCAAATTGAAAGGGAACAAAATTCCCAAAGACCTAGTCTCTTTAGAATACCTCTTTGAAAAACATGATAGATTCATTCAAGAGAAAGAAAAACAATTTTCTCGATGCCCAGCTGATTTTGATAAAGAAAATGTTGGTACTTGTATGATGGAAAAGTGACATGCAAGCATGGGAATCTACAAGTACCTCTTCCTCGTACAAGTACCTCTTCCTCGTACCTGACCTCCTGAGGTCATGTTGAGATAGCCAGTGAATGTTAAATGTGAATGGATACAGACAAGCTAATTGAGCAATCTTATATCCTCAATACGAAATAATGGAATTTGTGAATCTAAGGTGAAGAAGGCCCTCCTAACCTAAATAAGTGTAATGGTTTGTTTGGATACGATGGCTGTTTGGAAGCTCCAATAAATGTCGAGCTCTACCAAGATCCTATTTCTTGATTATTGGATACGTGGGAAGTGACCTGTGGGAGTTTCATATATATCTCCAGACAAGGTCATGAAAATGGTGATAGGAGGTTTAGTGGATTTGCAGTGAACTATGGATGGTTTTCTAGTCTAGCCCAGAAAATATTAGATTGATTGGCTTCTATATTTAATACGGAGAATTACGTGATGATATCTGGTGGGAGTGGTGAGGATCTAAATACCAACATTCGTAAGCTGGTGTCAATACTTAATTGATTTGCAGGCCCATTGGGTTGTGGGACTTGGGGATCACAACCGTGAGTTCATGGTTGTTGTGGACCTGTTATGGTCATGTGAAGAATCAATCTCTTCTTCCAACTATCCAATAATCGTATGCCTTTTCAGCCTCTATGTTTAGAACTAGAAGTTGTATGATTTTCTTGGAATACCTTACAGGTGTTCTGGAAACTTGAATGCGTAAGCTAGTATCTATGTCAACAAGGAGGTCTCCTACGTCAGGTTATGGAACTAAAGGATTACAACCAAATACTTGCTCTCTTTCAAATCCTTACACGGTCATTCGGATATTTTATCAGGGTAGTCTATAGTTAGGATGATTTGACCAAAATGTGTAAGCTTTGTCATCTTCGATATTTAATCCTCTTAGTTGTTCACTAATTACTTGTAGGTTTGTCATTGCTTAAAAGACTTGTATCCTGAGGTCTTGATCTATATTAGCTAATGTTGTGGGTAGAATTGGTTGGGGCATTATGGGTTCAAATATATATTCTCTAGGCTCTATAGGTCCTATGATTGTCATACAAAATGATTCAACTTTTAACTAACATTATTAAAATGATCACGAAAGACACTATGCAAGCATTCTTCTATTTTTGTATTTTCAATGACGTATTTCAACGAAATTAAAGAGAAACTACTCTAGTATATTTATAAAATGGACAAATAATCTAGTAATAGAATAAAAACAAGCAAAGTAGTCTGCAGTATGGCTATTTACCTATGCGATTGTGATTTTATCCTAAATATCTAAGAAACTAATTATTTTGAATTGAAAGACTCTCGATCCCACCTCGAAGTGAGGAATGAATCATAGTTTCTCTTCCTTGGTGAAACTATCAATCCTATTGTTTGTCATTTCATCCCCTCAGTGTGATCTCCTCGTTCCTTTGTGTCCTCGTGAATCTAGAAAGTGTGTATATGATAGTATCAACAGAAGATGGTATTTGAATAATGGCAGCTTTGGATATAGACCGAATACAATGCGAGTAGGAGAGGGATAGCACAAGTGAACAGAGCTTGACTATGCAATTCCTAGTGGGATTTATTGTGGGAATACAACACAAGTGTACCGAGAGTTTTAGAATCTATCCTTGTGACAAAACAAAACCTGCAACTTTAATGGATTCTAGTCTAGAAATGAAGCTATTCTATGCTAAACTGATTGTATGGAGTAGCAATGGAATAAGAATGAAACAAGAAGATTGAAATGACCTCTAAAAGACCAAAAATGGAGGCAAAACCTGAAATTGATAGAATTCTAAGCAAGAAATTTAGAGACTGAATAAGAGAATTGAGAAGGTGAGGGGCCATTTGTTTGAAAACAAGTTGGCTATTTATAACCAATGCATTTACCAAAGGGTAACTCCCAATTGAACTCTTTTACTATAAACAAAGGAAAAACACTATTCACAGGGAACAAAAAACATCAATACAAGCCAAAGTGGTTGAAGAAAGTGTGTAAATTTGAAGATTTATGTTTGACGTGATCATCAAAAGAATCTGGAAAATGTGTAAAGGACCGCCACCTAGACAGGGCGGCCATTTCGTCACTGAAGATAAAAATGCAGGAAAATAGGGGGAAAGGGCAAAAAAAAGCATGCGGAGACCGAGCGGGGCATGCGGGATACAAATGTATACTTGGCGAGCTTTTCTGGATTCCGAACACCTTGCAAGGAGACCTGTATCATCATTAGGGCATGTGTAACATCATTCCGTGGTGGTGTAGTACCCTACAATTTTGGGTACGTACATATTTCCCCCTCGGAGAAGTGTTTTAGCCATGAAGAGGCGTAAAATGGTGGATCCGAGTATGGCGGTCCCGAAATGGGGAGTTAGGAGTTATACCTAACATGCCCATGTGTTGGAAAGTCACCATCCAAGATCCCGCTACCTGTAAAATGAAAAAGGGGACTCAAGTGTAGATAGATAAAATAAATTGAGAAATAAAACAAAATTGATATGAAATGAGGACTTACCATCTACGTGGGGTTTAGAACTTACCTCCGTTGGTGCTCCGACCCTGTGAAAGACATTCAAAATCAATTTAAAAGGGTTATATATATAAAATGAACTCATTTTACTATTCATTTACGTGGATTGATTTGATAGTTTTTGAGCTCTGGGACCCACGGTGACGGTTTTCGATGAGAGTATAGTCAAAATGTTCATGGTGAGATAGTGATCATGCCTCCGAGAGTAGAACATCGACCCACAAAGTCTTAGGTTAGTTCTTCTCGATTTATTGTTTTTAACCTAAAATGTGGAAATGATGAAATCTTTGTCCTTGGGGGGTATTTTTGAAAATATTAGTTTTAAACGTGTCTCTAGGGGGGGCCCCATAGGGTAGGCTTCTTTTTAGTTAAAATGGTGTATTTGCTTGTTTTTAGGCATTTTTAGGGTATACGACCCGTTTGTATTTGTGGGATAGGACCACCGCCTTGTGCAAGGCGGCAGTTATGGGACAACCACCTTAGAAGGAGGCGGTTCCCCACTACCGCTCTACAGGGTGGCGGTTTGTGCAAAAAGCTAACATGATGCTTTCTTTTATTTATTTTTATATGTTTAGCATTTTTAGATGTTTTTAATAGTCTTTCCAATTGGATTTTAGTACTAACTTACTCCTTTTTGTGTTTTTGGGTGTATGCGAGAGAAGAATGAGTATCTCGAGATAGAGCCGGAGAGGGAGATGATAGTGATCTTGAGTGGCATGAAACTTAGGAGATCCTATGGGCCGAGAGGGGAGGCGGAGTGTAGAGAGGGTGACTCTGGTCTCAAAGGAGTTTCTCTCTTAGGACTTAGGTGGAGATGGTGAGTCCACAGGCCATCACATTGCCCTAGATGTGGGAGAGGGACACTAGTCAGTGGCAGGTGCGGATCTAGAGATCCTTCTTGGAGGCCCGGAGATCCGAGTGAGTTATCACTCTTCTCTTGACATTTGTTTTAGTTAGAATTGTCTTAGTTGTTATTTCTTTTTGTTTTGTTTACTCTTGGTTTTATCTTTTGATCATTTTCTAACTTGTTTTCTCCTTTGTTTGCAGTGACTACTGATGAGTGGCGAGACTTGATTCACCGAGTATGCACCATACCCTGTTGCTCCCCTCGGAGAAGACTCGTGTTGAGCTATCTGTAGATGTGGGGAGCCTTCAGCAGCTGGTAGGCATACTGATGTTTTTGCCTCTGTCTGGCATGCGGTAAAGATCATGACTTCTCTCCATGCTGAGGTAGCTAGATATAGGATGTCGAGCGCTTGATGAGGAGTCATTCTCATAGCAGATGGTAGCTATTGGCCGTGACCACAAGCCCTCAGTGCATTCGGAGTGCCGGCGTAGCCAGAGTCCTAGACATGGTTGTGCACCTTCTAAGGGATCCCATAGGGATTGAGAGGCCACTTTTGTAGTATTTTTCAGATATCTGTATGAGTGCTTTTGTACTTTTCGGGCTCATTGAGCATTTTGACCATGCCTAGTGCATGATGGCATTGTATATGAAACTTGATATATATATATATATATATATATATATATATATATATTTTTGGATCCAGACTCTTGGTGCCTAGAATTTTGTGACTCGTTTCCACATGTGTACTTAGATGTTTTTAGAATATTTGTTTTTCATGCTTTTCAGAATGTATGCGATGGATAACAAATGATAGTAAACAAAATGTTTTACTTTGTATGTTTTTTGTAATGCTGATATGAGATGATACTAACATATGGTAGTACTAAACTTTTGAACTCTTTGGGAAATGTTTGTAATTTCTTCTTATATTGGCAAAATGTGATGAATGTATAGTGATAAAGAGATGAACTTGCCCCATTCCCAACTCCACGCAACCAGTAAGATGTGAGGGCTCTACACCAAGAGTTGAGAAGGGCACAAATTGTATGAGTTTGACTGAATGGAATGATGAGAGACAGACAAACCAGTAACAGAAACCAAACTTAGACCTACACACCTACCCTACTCAGAACTACTACCAAGCTTAGAAGGTCACTTACTTTCTAGTTTATTTAGACTTAGATTCATAAATGGCAACCTGGTTGACAAAATCTAGTTTTGAGGATTTGATCTCTTTGGAATTTGGATATTTGGATATTTGTTTTCTCTTAATAGAATTTGATTTGTGCTTTTAGCATACCAAGATTTGTTAATTTGTGTGACTGGACCCCCCACACCCTGCCTCATGCCACTAGTAAGAAGCATGGGTTTGTCACCAAAGGAAAGATATAGGCAAGTAAGGGCACTCCTTTCCTTTCCCAACCTCACACCACCAGTAAGAGATGTGGGCTTATCACCGAAGGTTGATGGGGAAAAGAAGTGTGTAAAATAAAATATTCTATTTGCTTGGTGCTTTTGATTTCATTTGATTTTGACATTTCTGATCTATGACTTTGGGATATCCTTTCATTCAAAGATATTTAAGAGGGATAGATGTGACACCAAGAAGCTTCTAGAATAGACCATAGGCAAGGACAACTTCACTTAGTAGAAAGAAAGAGAAAAACCAAGTATGTAGGCCTCGGTATGATTTTTGTCAATACTTGTCTTTCAAACTTGATGAGAAGATTTGAAAATACTTGATGATGTTTGAAGAGATGTGATTTGAATGCTTTTGCCAATACTTTCAAAAAAATTTAATAGATTGCTTAAGAGTAAGCTCCTGGACTACAATTTTTATGAAATGAGTGGACAGAATGAAACAACTAAATGACTAATGCAATGTAGGTAGCTATAATGTACAAGTAATGATTTTGATGTTTTATGCGTAAAACCATTTAAGATGCAAGGAATTGATAGTTTCACCGAATTCCTCACCTTCTAGTGTGCACAAAAGATACACACCATTTCCATAGTCTTTCATGACTCGGTATGGGCCCAACCACTTGGGCCGAACTTCCTTCCTTCACCGGTTTTCTTATCGATCTGGTTGTCTAGTCTTAGAACTAGATCTCCCTCATATATTTCTCACTCATAGACTTTTTTGTTGTATTGCCGGCACATCCGGTTGGCATAGGCTCTAATCCTTTGTTTGGCATTTAGCATGACCTCATCAAGTTTTAGTTGAGAGATTTTTACCTCCCTATAAGCTTCTTCATCCAGAATCCCTTATAATGAGATGCACAGATTGGGTATTTCAACCTCAAGCGGGAGAACTGCTTCTACCCTAAACACTAGTGAGAAATGGGTTTCTCCTATTGGTGTTCTTATTGAGGTTTGATGGGCCCACAAGGCCGGATATAGTTTTAAATGCCAATCTCACTTGTTCTCTTTGACCATGTTTTGAGAAGAATAGCCTTTAATGTTTTATTTGTTGCTTGAGATGCCCATTGGCTTGAGGTAGTACGAGAGAGGCCGTGTGATGGTTTATCTTGAATTTTCTGCATAACTCATGGACTTTGTCATTTTTAAAGGACGTGCCATTATCTAAAATAATGATTTGTGGGACACCATACCTATAAATGATTTGATTTAGAATGAATTTGGCAATTACTAAACCTGGTACGGTGGTGAGAGGCATGGCCTCCACCCATTTGGTAAAATATTCCGTGGCTGTAATTATAAAATTATGGCCATTGGTTGATGAGGGAGAGAACTTCCCTATCAAGTCTAGACCCCATGTGGAGAAGGGCCACGAGGTCACTATTGGCTGCAGGGATTGTGTTGGCATGTGAATCTCGTGAGAGAATTCTTGGCATTTGTGGCACTTATGTACAAATTCCACTGCATCATGCTCGAGAGTGGGCCAAAAATAGCCCATCCGATGTATTTTGTGAGTAGTGGCGTGACCACTAAAGTGGCCTCCACATATCCCACTGTGGGATTCATGAAGAATCTTCTTGGATTCTTCTATGTCGACACATCTTAGAAGCATGCCGTCAAAGGCTTTACGATAGAGTACCTATTCTAAAACAACATATTTAGTGGTAATAATGCATAACCGCCTTCTTTGTTGTGATGTGGCACCTTTCGGGTATGTGTGGTCTATGATAAAATTGATGATATCAGTGTACTAGGGACATGTAGAGATGGGGGGCCTAGTTTTGACGAAGTATACACACTCATCAGGAAAGTCAGTTTACAGATTACCTCCATCTAGTGGATTTTCAGCTAACTAGTCTACAATGATTTGTCCCTTAATAGATTTTTGGTTTACGAATGTTAACTCAAATTCTCCCATTAAGGTTATGAAACACCTAGCCTTTTTAGACAAAGATCCTTGTGTGAGAAATGTTCATAAATGGTCTTGTCTTTACAATGACCCTTGTTTCCTAGTTTAACATGTAATGTCTTAAACATTTTGTTGCAAAAACTATGGCCAGACATTCTCTCTCTACCTGTGTGTAGTGTGTTTCATAATCGAGAAACATTCAGCTGATGAAATAGACCACACGTTCTCATTTATCATTGTCTTCTTGAGCCAGCATGTAGGCTAGCGAGACATGAGTGGCTCATGAGTATAAGATCAAAGGGCGGTCTAGTTTGGGAGGCATTAGCATGGGTGGAGACAACAAGAAGTGTTTAACTGCTTCAAAGGCTTTGTTGCATTCTTCAGTCCAATCAATGTTATAATATTTCTTTAATAGATTGTTGATTGGATGAATGGAAAAACTTAAATCCGGGATGAACCTTCGGATTGCACCGAGTTTCCCAAGAAATGACCTGATTCCAGACTTGTCTGATGGTGGGATCATTTCGAGAAAACTTGTATTTTGGCTTTGGATCAACATCAATCCCTCATGAAGATATAATGTAGCCCAAAAGTTTTCCTCCTGTCACACCAAACACGCACTTCTCTAGGTTTAATGTGACGCCATATTCAATTAGTCGTGAGAGGATGATATGGAGCACTTCTAGATGATCACAACATTTCTTGGCCTTGGCCAATAATTCATCCACATAGGATTCCACAATTTTATGGATAAGATTGTGGAATATATATGTCATTTCCCACTGATACGTAGCATCGATGTTCTTAAGACCAAATGGCATGACAATGCATAGCAATAAGTTCCCCAGGGAGTTATGAATGTAGTTTTGGCTTGATCCTGTTCAAATATTTTAATCTGATTATACCCTAAGAACCCATCCATGAGGGACAACAGTTCAAATCCAGTTGTTGCATCAATGATAACGTCAATGGATGGTAATGGGAAGTCATCCTTGGGACAAGCTTTGTTAATATCCCAAAAATCTATGCAAATGCATATCTTCCCATTCTTTTTTAGAACAGGGATGATATTAGATACCCATTGTGAATAGTCAATGGGCTTGATGAATCCCACTTGGAGAAGTTTTATTACTTCCTCTTTTACCATGAGAGCCACTTTTGGCTTCATTGGTCTTGACTTCTATTTAATTGGTTTCACATCTGGTTTAGTGACAAGATTATGCACCACGACATGTGGTGCAATGCCCGTCATTTCTTTATAGTTAAATGCGAAAGCCTTTTGATGTTATTTGAGGATTTGGGTGTGTATTTCTATCTCCTCCAGAGTTAATGAGGATCCCAACTTCAAAATATTTGGTTCTTCCTCCATCCCAATGTTTATGTCAATGGTTTCTTCTATTAAAGAAGCGTTACCTTCTTCAAATTTAGGTGGGGCTGGAGGTAGTTCCAAGCTTTCTCTGTTTTCTATCTCATAGATATCGAGATCCTTCTGTGGAGGAGACTCTACCATGGGATTTCCAAAGTAGGAAGAGGAATGTGGTATTAGGGAAAGATCAACTATATGGTGAGCAAGGTGTAGCTCCACATAGGCGTTTAGATATTCGAGAGTGACTCTATCATCATCAAAGTGATCCATGATAGAAAAATCATCCTCAGCTTCTCCATGAGTCAGGAGTGAGTTTGTTGATATTTTATGCACTAATGGTTTGGTACGAAGTGATACTATGAAATTTGTATCTTCCAACTCGTTGTTTGGAGTGAAACGGGAAGTTGAGGTTGCTATCGAGTCTGCGAGAAGGTTTTGCTCTCGTGGGATTGCTTCAATTGATATGAAGTTAAATCCCTTACTTAGATCTAATACTACTATTTTATATAGTTGTAAATGTTCATCCCTAGTTTCATATACCTTAGAGACTTGGTTTGTAACTAGTTGCGAGTCTCCTAGCACTCTAATGTTATCGATACGCATTCTTTTGGCTAGGATGAGGCCAAGGAGGTGAGCTTCATATTCAGCCCCATTGTTTGTACATTCAAAGTTTAATCTAAAGGTGAAAGGTAGGATATTTCCCTCAAGTGAAGTAAAAATCACTCCTGCCTCGGCTCCAAAGCGACATCTAGCTCCATCGAAGTGGAGTGTCTAATAATTACTTGGAAAAATAGACGTTGGGGTATCTGTCGTATCTATTTCCTTTGCTTGATTACTTCGACATAAAAATTTCATCTAATGGAAGAGAAGCAATTCCCAGGGTGTGTCCCATACCCATAGAATCAAATGGTAGGAGAATAGGTAAGTATTTCTCTAGCAACTCGACAATTTTTGCGGTAGTCCCTAGTGACACTATTTTTATAACATTGGTCTCATTTTTGAGTCTTGGAATGTCCTCGGCTGGATTTGTAACTTCTAACTCTGTGGTGGGTATCAACTCTTCTTTTGGTTTTGAATTAATTGGTTTGATGAGTTGATTTGTTGGGAGTTCAAACTTGGAGTGAATGCCTGGTCTTTTCTTCAAATCAGCTAGGTGTATATCGAAGGGTTTTGGGTCACCTTATGCCACGAATATTTTCCCTAAGTGTAGAAATCTTATTTCTTGGAATAACGTGGAAGGGATTTCCTTCATGCGGTGTATCCATGGCTGACCAAGGATCATATTATAGTTGGTTTCCCGATCTATAATATAAAACTCGGTGAGGACCGTCTTGGGTCCTAAAGTGACTGGTAAAACTATGGTTCCAATCGAAGTGGCCTTGAGGCTATCATATCCTCTTAGCGTATTTCGTGTTGTGGAACAGTTTGTCTCTCCATATCCTAACTTTTGAAGAAAAGCAAAGGGGACTATATTAACTACTACCCCATCATCAACCATTACACATTTAACATAATTATTATAAACCCATACTTGTAAATGTAAAGTTGGGTCGCCTCTTCATGTAATTTCAGCATCTGTTGGCATTTTGCTTATATCGAATATAAATTCAGTATCCCTATCTAGCTGCCCTGGAGGATAAATGTCAAAGTCTACATGGTTTACTTATGTTTCTAGGAGGAGTGATGTTGATTAAATGACCAAGGCCTAACGCTTCTAAGAGGGCAGCTCTGTGGGTGGGAGAGTTCTTTAACAAATCCAAAAAGGAGATGTGAGAGAAGGTTTTAGTTAAATTGTTAATTAAATCATAGGCACCTATGGGTTTTACCAATGTTTGTTGACTGTTGTCTAGTTCTAATGGATAACTTGGAGTAGGTTGAGAAGAATAATCCCGTGTTCTTGTTATGGTTTCTATGGGTAGCTCGGTGTCTAACTCTACCAAACCAACTATCTTGGTTTGGGGTCGAGTTCCTAGTTGGGGTGCAACTGGTGGATTTAATGAAGTTGAAGCTTCATGATCATTGTTTCCTATTATGACACCCTTGTTTGTTCCATTAGGATCTAGCCTATTATTATTAGAATGGTTTGGGAGCGGATCATTAAAGATCTTGAGGGGTGCATTTTGAGGGGAAATCTGCATAAGTGTTTGGCATGGGCACTACAAAATTTGCTAAAAACATATCTATAAAGAGTTGTTTTTGATCTTCTGGTAAAACATTGCATGAATTTATTGTATTCACGACAAGTCCTAGTATCATGGCCTTGAATCTTGTGGAAGCCACAATATAAATTGGGATTATAATTTTGAGGTTGTTGATTTATAATCTGTTGTGGCCCAAAATTCTGATAAGGTTGCTAGTTGTTAGAGTTAAAATTTTGAGGTTGTTGCCTTTGGTTTTGACTCTGATATCCAATTGGGTTTCGATTTGGACTTTGTGTTTGGATTTGTCATTGTTGTTGTTGTTGTTGTTGCCATGGTGGATGATTAAAATCCACTGCGTTGATTGTTGGAGTAAAATTGTTATTTCGCTGATTATTAATAGGTGGCAAAATGTTTACAACATTTTCCCTTTTAACTTGGTCAGTTACTCCATCTGTTGTAACTCTGTGGTTCTTGTTAAGGATATTAGGTCCTTGATTAGCATTCCCGGCATTAGGATAGGCCATGGTGTTTTGATTGGGAGTGGTTAATTTCCCATTTGTCCCATATGTCTTACAACCACTATCTATCATTGCTCTTGGTTGATTCGAGAGAGCACTCTCAAGTACTTCATCGTAAGTTCTTAGTGGGAACTTCTGGACTTCTTCCTTTATCTCTCTATTGAGAGAATTAAGGAATAAATCACATAGTTCCATTTGATCCATGTTTGGAGCACTTGCTGATGAGTAGAGGACCATACGCCACCTTTGAATAAAATGAGCAGTGGATTCATTATGTTCTTGTTTAATATGTAAGAACTCCTTGATTCCCATTCTTAACAATTTGTTCATGTCAAAAGCTTTGATGAATTCTGACACGAGTTGTTTAAATGAGTGTATCGAGGCTTCAGGTATTCTGTAATACCAATCAAGGGAAATACCCTCTAAGGTCTTAGGGAATATTTTAGCAACAACCCCGTCCCAAGGGAGTAACTCCCGTATGGCTGTGGCATAGGCCTTAATGTGTGTGTTTGGATCCCCTTCCCCTTTATATTTGGGTAAATCGGGAAGAGGTCTTGGAAGCATAACACTTCATATGGTGAAGTCTAGGGGCTCTTTTAAATATTCTGAATAAGTCCCTACCACATAGGCCTCGACCATCGATGGCGCTTGTTGAGGGGGTGGAGGTGGAATGGGTTGTTGATATGGCATAGCATATGCATTTGTAGGGACATAAGGGAATCCATGTGGTTGAACAAACATCCTAGGAGAAGAGAACATGTCTCCTTGTGGTGACTTTGAATAAATGTTTAAGTAAGGAGGAGCATTGTTCTGGTATGGGTTGTTTGGTGCCAAGCCGGGAGGTGTCATGTTTTCAACTGGAGTGGCATTTGAAAATGTGGTCCTAGTTGGTGTTTGTTGTGGGTAACTATAAGGATTTTGAGGAGGCATGCCTAACGTGCCTGTTCCTGTAAGGAGGTCAACTTGACTAGGGTGATGCGGAGGGTTGGGGATTCCTATTTGCCCAAAATATGAATTTTGGTTTGCTTGAGCAAGTTCCAGCCCTCTAACCTTTTCAACTAAGGCTGAAATGACCTCTATTGGTGAAGAGACAGTGCTTTTCCTTAAGGGTGTTTTTGTATACCTTGAGGTTGTAAAGGGGTGTGATACCCTGCTATGAATTGGTCATTACCCTATCTAAGCTTCACCGAGGGTATTTCCCATAGGTGGAGGAATGGGGTGTTTTCTCATAATAGGGTATCATATTGTATTTATAAACTCCCTATAGGTGGATACATATTTTGGAAGCATTGTTCACTTTTAGCAAAGTGTGCTAAGTACTCTTCATCCAAAAAGGGGAGTGGGTCTGACTGTCTACTAATCTATGGTTTGAACAAGACATAAGGAGATGAAGTGGATTCTCCAGTAAACATCATATTATTAGAGCCTGAAGGCTCTTGTGTTTGTCCAAGCTGATCAAACTCCTCAATTCGGAATGAAGAATTTGAGCTAGTTCTTTGAGGGGGAGTTTAAGACGACAAGTAATTACTTGAATAGTTATAAGCCCATGTAGAAAGCGAGGGATGGTTGTCTATTTATTTGAATATAGTTGACTTTGAGACCTGAGAGAGGTCTACCATATGCATCGTATCCCAACATATTCGGGGGTATATGAATACCCGTAGAATAATGGGAAAGAGTGAAGGTGGATGAAAGAAATGAAAAATAAAAGAGGAAGAACTGTTTGTTTCACGTCGGGTTCACCAATTTTGTATGATGGAAAAGTGACATGCGAGCATGGGAATCTACAAGTACCTCTTCCTCGTACCTGACCTCCCGAGGTCATGTTGAGATAGTCGGTGAATGTTGAATGTGAATGGATACAGACAAGCTAATCGGGTAATCTTATATCCTCAATACGTAATAATGGAATCTATGAATCTAAGGTGAAGAAGGCCCTCCTAACCTGAATTGGTGTAATGGTTTGTTCGGATATAATGGCTGTTCGGAGGCTCCAATCAATGTCGAGCTCTGCCAGATCCTATTTCTTGGTTGTTGGATACATGGGAAGTGACCTGTGGGAGTTTGTATATATCTCCAGACAAGGTCATGAAAATGGTGATAGGAGGTTTAGTGGATTTGTAGTGAACTATGGATGGTTTTCTGGTCTAGCCCAGAAAATATTAGATTGATTGGCTTCTATATTTAATACGGAGAATTACATGATGATATTTGGTGGGAGTGGTGAGGATCTAAATACCAGTGTTCGTAAGCTAGTGTCAATACTTAATTGATTTGCAGGCCCGTTGGGTTGTGGGACTTGGGGATCACAACCATGAGTTCATGGTTGTTGTGGACCTATTATGGTCATGTGAAGAATCAATCCCTTCTTCCAACTATCTAGTAATCGTATGCCTTTTCAACCTCTATGTTTAGAACTAGAAGTTGTATGATTTTCTTGGAATACCTTACAGGTGTTCTGGCAACTTGAATGCGTAAGCTAGTATCTATGTCAACGAGGAGGTATCCTACATCAGGCTATGGAACTAAAGGATCAAAACCAAATACTTGTTCTCTTTTGAATCCTTGCATGGTCATTCGGATATTTTATCAAGGCAGTCTATAGTTAGGATGATTTGACTAAAATGTGTAAGCTTTGTCATCTTCGATATTTAATCCTCTTAGTTGTTCACTAATTGCTTGTAGGTTTGTTGTTGCTCGAAAGACTTGTATCCTAAGGTCTTGATCTATATCAGCTAATGTTGTGGGTAGATTTGGTTGAGGCACTATGGGTTCAAATATATATTCTCTAGGCTCTCTAGGTCCTGTGATTGTCATACAAAATGATTCAACTTTTAACTAACATTAATAAACTGATCACGAAAGAAGTATTTACACTATGCAAGAATTCTTCTATTTTTGTATTTTCAATGACATATTTCAATGAAATTAAAGAGCAGCTACTCTAGTATATTTATAAAATGGACAACTAATCTAGTAACAGAATAAAAACAAGCAAAGTAGCCTGGTATGGCTATTTTCCTATGTAGTTGTGATTTTATCCTAAATATCTAAGCAACTATTTATTTTGAATTGAAAGACTCTCGATCCTACCTCAGAAGTGAGGAATGAATCACAGTTTCTCATAAACTATCAATCCCCATAGCTTCCCGGTGATATCGAGAGAAATTTTTGACTGAAATAAAATAATTCACTACTCTATTTGATATGTTGTAACTAGAACTTTGATAGCTCAAACTTGGTGTTTACAGAATAATGGTAAATCTAGTTGTGTGTGATTTTGTCCCCTCAGTGTGATCTCCTCATTCCTTCGTGTCCTCATGAATCCAAAAAGCGTGTATATGATAGTATCAATAGAAGATGGTATTCGAACAATGGCAACTTTGGATATAGACCAAATACAATGTGAGTAGGAGAGGGATAACGCAAGTGAACAAAGCTTGACTATGTAATTCCTAGCGGGATTTATTGTGGGAATACAACACAAGTGTACCAAGAGTTTTAGAATCTATCCTTGTGACAAAACAAAACCTACAACTTTAATGGATTCTAGTCTAGAAATGAAGCTATTCTATGCTAAACTAATTGTATGGAGCAGCAATGGAATAAGACTGAAACAAGAAGATTGAAATGACCTCTAAAAGACCAACAATGGAGGAAAAACCTGAAATTGATAGAATTCTAAGCAAGAAATTCAAAGACTGAATAAGAGAATTGAGAAGGTGAGGGGCCATTTGTTTGAAAACAAGTTGGCTATTTATAACCAATGCATTTACCAGAGGGTAACTCCCAATTGAACTCTTTTACTATAAACAAAGGAAAAACACTATTCACAGGGAACAAAAACATCAATGCAAGCCAAAGTGGTTGAAGAAAGCATGTAAATTTGAATATTTATGTTTGACGCGATTGTTGGAAGAATCTGGAAAATGTGTATAGGACCACTTTGCCCTATGTAGGGAGGTGGTTACGGGACTGCCACCTGTCTTGGGCGGTGGTCATGGGACCACCACCCAAACAGGGTGGTGGTTTCGTCACTAAAGACAAAAATGTAGGAAAATAGGGGGAAAGGGAAAAACAAAGCATGCAGAGGCCGAGCGGGGCATGCGGGATAGAAACATATACTTGGTGAGATTTTCTGGATTCCAAACACCTTGCAAGGAGACCTGTATCATCATTGGGGTATGTGTAACATCATTCTGGCAGTGTAGTACCCTACAATTTTAGGTATGTACAGCACCCAGAGGAGCTAAGGATGGTCAATATTGGAAAATTTTGCTCGCTTGAAGAAAAAGAAGATTTGTTTCTTTACTCAAGAAATACTTAGATGTCTTAGCCTACTCCTATGATGAACTCAAATCCTTCCAGCCAAAGTAAATGCACCACTCAATTCCTTTGAAGTAGGTTGCTAAGCCCTTCGAGTAGAAACAAAGACTGTATAACCCAAAGATTGCTGATATCATCAAGGAGGAAGTAATGAAGATGCTTAATGCAAGGATCATATTTCCCATCCACCATTCAATGTGGGTAGATAACATAGTGCCGAGTGTGGAAGAAGAATGGTGAAATAAGGATATGTGTAGATTTTTTGACTGAATCGGGCATCACTAAAGGAAAATTATCCTCTTCCTATCATGGATCATATTCTAAGCAATCACATGATCTGAAAATGCTTTCATTATTGGATGGATTCTCAGGATATAATCAAATCAAAGTGGTAGAGGAGGACCACACCAAGAAAACCTTTACAACACCTTGGGAACTTTTGCATACAACGAATGTCTTTCATCCTAATCAATGCAGGAGCTACATTCCAAAGGGCGATGGATTTGGCCTTAAAATATCTCAAGAATTGTATTGTCATATATCTAGATGATCTCACAGGTATTTTCAAAGAAGATGGGAGATCATATCTTTCACTTAGAACAATTACTTACAAGGTGTAGGAAACATGACATATCAATAAATCTTAAAAAGTGCATTTTATGAGTCACGAAGGCAAGTTATTGGGGAACATTGTGAACAAACATGGAGCACATATTTATCCCGAGAGGGTTAGATCCATTCAAGCATTAGCCCTACCCATAAGTAATAAATGAATTCATTCATTCTTCAAAAAGGTGAACTTTCTTTGTCGTTTTATGCCTAAGTTTGCTTTGAGTTGACAAAGCACATCACTTTAATGATGAAACCACAAACAAACTTCAAATGGAACAATTAAGTGAAGGAAACATTTGAAGAGATCAATAAATCCATTACCAAGGATCGACTCTTGTATCTACTGATTTTAACAAAGAATTCATCATGTATTGTTATGCATCGAACATACACTCTCTGCCGTTCTCGTCCAAAAAATGATGAAGGCGTGGAGGCACCTATTTCTTTCATGAGTTGTCTTTTTAAAAATCATGAGCTAAAATACAACCAATTGGAAAATCATGCCTATGTAGTGGTCAAGGTTGTAAAAAAATTCAGGTTTTACATCCTTAATTCCCATATGGTGGTGATGGCCCCTGGTAGTGTAATAACGTCCATCTTGACATAGCAAGATCCTAGAGCTAAAAGAGTAAATTGGATTGTAAAGATTCAATAATATGACTTGGAGATTCGACCCTCCAATCTGGTAAGGGAAATGGCTCCTGCAAGTTGATTGCTGAAGATGAAACTCTCAAAGTTCAACATGAAAAAGAAACATGTACTTGCTCAACTTGTTTAGAAGACAACCCACTGTTCTCTTTGTCACCACTACCGATGAGTGGTACGTTGATATTGCCTACTACTTGACTTATGGAATTCCCTCCTCATATTGATTACAAACAAAGAAGAACACTCAAGCTGAAGGCAACCAAGTTTGTGATTTGGAATCATGCACTTTACAAAAGAGGCTTGGATGGTTGTTTCCTCATGTGCGTAGATAAAGAGCAACAAGAAAAGTTTCTTGAAGCATACCATAATCAAGCATGTGGTGGGAATTTTTCAACAATGGTCACTACACACAAGATCCTCTCGAGGAAGGTATTATTGGCCCACCATCTTTGCGGACACTCAAGATTGGGTTTCTAAATGCAAAGCATGCCAATAGTTCGTTGGAAGACCATGACTCACTGCATTACCACTCAGGCCTGTGGTTATTGAAGAACCATTTAAAAAGTGGGGGATGGACTTCATTGGTGTTTTGAACCCTCACTCAAGCATGGGGCACACCTATGTACTCATAGCAACAGAATACTTCACCAAATGGGTGGAAGCCATTCTGGCCAAACAAGCCAATAATGAAACAATATGCAACTTCATTAAGGAGAATATTATAGTCCATTTTGGAGTGCCATAGAATATTGTAGTAGATAATGCTACCTATTTCTCTTTAAGAGAGCTGACCAAGTTTTGCTATAGCTATAGAATCTCCCTATCTCATTCTTTTAACTACTATCCACAAGGAAATGGACATGCCGAATCAAGTAACAAGAACATTGTGACCATTTTCCACAAGCTTGTAAATGAGAATCAAATGAATTGGCACAAAAGGTTATACGATGCATTGTGGGTGGATAGGATCACTCCCAAGAAGGAAATAGGTATATCACCATTCAAACTACTGTATGGAGTTGAAGCAGAAATTCCTCTCATGATCAAGATTCCAGCTCTCAAGTTGCTACGGAAATAAAAGATAGTCAATACAAAGGTTCCATTGAAAAAGGATCCTCTTTTGAAAGAAGCTAGAAGAAAATAGAATCTAGGTGGTGGATCAAATCAAAGAACACCAATTCAAAGTGAAGAAGATATTTGACAGGAGGGCCAAGGCAAGCGAACTCAAGGTTGGAGACCTTTTCCTACTATGGGACAAGAGAAAAGAACCAAAGGGCAGCCATGGAAAGCTTGATTCATTGTCTCAAATCATTCCAAATTCATAGAGCTTGTGGCGAGAATGTTTTCTCCTCTCATACTTGGATGGAATTCCATTAGAATTACCTCAAAGTGGTAAATACTTGAAACTATATTATCAATGAAAGCGGGTTGTCCCCGCCTTGTACCATAGGTGTCTTCTTGGTGTGTTTCCCTTTTTGTTGTGTGGTTTTGTTTCCCTTTACATTGTGTGCTTGTGTGTTTCCTTCTTCTGATCTTTCTTTCATGAAGTTGTATATGAATTTGCAAGGCCCAATGGATAAGGCCTTCGGTCAACATTATCCGGTCTAAAAATTGAGAATGCACTGGATCCTCATACACAGTCTTTTCCATGCTCGATTCATGCCATGTCCACAAGCTAGTGCCGATTGTTGTCTCTGAAAAAAAAAAATCATTTTCCAAGTTAAATTTGAAATTTTGAGCTCTCACCCTCCTAAAGTATTTAAGCCAAGTTGAAATTTTGAAGAGATAGAAAAATCCATGCCCTAGAGTTATTTCAAATCCCTAGTCTGCTTGTTTTGACAAATTTTCCATTTTCCTATCTAGACGCGTGAAAATTTTAATTGTTTCCCTCATTTGAATGAAATTTTCAATATTTTTACGACCATAGATCATCGTACCTTGTATTTTTTTAATTCCTTTGTTCACGAAAGAAAAATTTGAGGTTCGGGCATGAAATGGTGGAGTTTTCTTCTTCTCTGCATTTTTCCACAGTCGAGAATGATAGGCATATCTGATTGGATGACATATATAATTGGATGTGGTTTGGTCATATTTCAAGGTTTGACAGAAGCTTCCATGTGTCTAAACAATGCAACTCAAAGGCGGGGTCCCAGGGATAGTCCTCAAATGGGCGCAGACTTTCCACATGTCTAGGGTCCAAAATGAAGACAAAACAAGCCAAAATTGGCTAAGTATGGAAGGCTCATGGGATGGATCCACATGCCTCATCGATGCAATTTCAAGATTCAAAGATGGGGGCAGTTATCAAACTTGTGCCAATCCTCCACGTGTCCTAGGTCCAAAAAGGGACAGAGCCGATCGTTGAAATTGACCAGGTATGAGTGGTTCAGCGGAAGCCTCCACATGCCTCAACGATACATTTCATAAATCAAACCAAAAGGGCCCATCTTCAAATGAGCGATGGATCACCACGTTAGGATTGGCGGAGGCTACCATGCATCAGCATGGAGCCATTTCAAAATTAAAACCCAAGGGTCATTCCCCAAGTAGCGTCATCTCGCCACATGGTTAGAGTTATTGGAGAGATAGAGTTGGCCATTGAAAAGTCTAAACCCGGTGGAAGGAGACACATGTCATCCTGGTGTAATTTCAGAAGATGCTTCCAAAGTAGAAACTCAAATCAGCACCATCTCTCCAAGTGTCTAGGGATCAACATTAGTCAAATAGGAATGGAGCTCGAATTGGCTAAGTATGAAGGAACTGGTAGAGCTCTCCACGTGTCAGCCTGACACAACTTCAAAGACAAAATCTAGAGGTAGGTTCCAAATGAGCACCGGCCTACCACACGTTTAGGGTCATATATACGGCCCCGCCAAACAAAAAGTAGACAGTTAAAGCATCTACATTCCCATTCCAATAAATTCCTTCCACGTGGGCAGCCCATATTTAAAGTTGTAAAAGAAAATTGAACGACCCATGTTGTAATTGGAAAAATAATGTAACGACCAAATATTTTAAAATTGTTTCTTTTCGCCATAAGTGTTTCTCTGTGAATCAAGAATTTGAAGGGGCAAAAATAGATATAAAGGGTTGTAATCGCTTCTTGCTCGCGAGGAGGAGGTTGTAACTGTTTCTTACGGGCTATATCATGGACTCTAAAATTCATTGTACAGGGTTGGAAATTGATCTTGTAAACTCACAAGTGCATTGTACTTAGAGAAAGAAAAGGAGACAACCTTTTTCTTCTAATTCCCTCCATTCTCAAATTTCTTCCATCCCCACATTATGTACAACTTTTGTTTAAGCATCAATACAAGAAGAAGGATTTTGTAGCCTCTTTGATGAGGATATTTTAGAAACTTTGAGTTCACAATCTTATCTCGTCTTATTTCCATTTGCAGGGTTGTTTCTTCTCACAAATGCATGTGTTAAAGTTTTTGACTAATGTGTGTAGGAATCTGATTTCCTACCTACAACATTAGTTTCCCTATCTCATTTCTCACTCCCTTTCCCACCTTCATAGAAAATTTCCCCCTTGTAGATAACTGCAAGAATTTTCCACAGGGTCAGTGGAGTGCCCCTATTGGATCCTCGGTTGAAAGGCCACCACAGTAATCCACATTCTCTCATGCATGCATATACAACAGCTGCATCGGTTAAGTAGAGAGACATGGATTCCCAAAGCATTGGCAAGGAATTCATAAATTTTTCCACCTAAAATTTTTCTCACCAATAGCTCGCTACCCTAACTCTATGAATCACTATTTATTGGATAAAATTCCTCTCTTACATCCCCCAAATCATACTAATTTTCCTTTGATTAGATTCTATAAGCTTACATCTACCTATTAATTAATCACACCTGATTAATTAAAACATCCCTCAACTCCCATGAGTTACTAATGATAAATTAAAATCTTCTAAATCAAACTTACCTTTTCCAAAGCATGCTTATCCATTTCTAATCTTGTTTTACCCTTATCCCACATGCACAAAGATGTAAATCTCTCTCAAACATGAAGGTTATATAAATAACCCTCCTCCTTCCCTTTCTTCTTACACCTCATTTGCATTAGTGAAAACTATAGGCATTTTGATTTGAGTCATTCTCCATTGTTGGAAATAGCTTATCAATCTTACACTCATTCTCTCAAATTGAGAAGCATGGTAAGATCCAAATATGGTCCTGTAGCCATTTCTTGGTGAGATCTCATCTTCAATTCTTGAGGAAAAGAAAACAAATTTGATTGTTAGGTGAACTCATTAGGTTCATTCTTTAGGTACAAATCACAAAGAGTAGGAATGGCTTAACATTTAATGGTTTTATCATGTTTATGCATTAAATAATTTTTTTACCTTAAGCTCTTATCTTGATGGTTTTATAGTAGATTTGGATTTCCTTTGAAACCACTAGGTGTTAGTTTCTTTCAATTAGCATTGCAAGTTTATTATGTTCACATATGTGAGGAAACCTATTCTTCGGAAAGAAGGAAAAGATGACCTCATATGATCCCATTTATTATAGAATGAAATATTCATTAGAAAATTTATCCAAAGTTAGGATATCAAGAGATGTGCTAATGAAAATAAGATCTAGATGGAAAACTATGCGGGGTGTCATAGGGTGTATCATGTAAACCTTTTATGAATATAGTTGTGAAGTGGGAAGAAATATTGGATCTAATTACAATTTACACAACAATTGAGTAGTATAGCCAAGAACCTTCAAAGAGGGTTGTGCATGAGGAAATATAGGATCAGATATCCCCTTTCGATAATGGTCAAACCCTTTTATAATAATATTTTTCATAAGTATTGACATCCCTTCCCATAGTGATAATAAGTAGAATAGGGTGGTTTAGTGGATTTTTTCAATTGTGGAGCAGGGTAGATCAGTATGCAAAGAGTAGATAGTTCATGAAGATTATCATTAGTCTATAATTTAAAATGGGTTGGGTCAATGGTTTGATATAAAGGGTTTCTTGAAGATAATATTAAAGAAAATCATGAAGAGGAAAAGGAATAACATTCATAGTATGTATCTAAGGGAAACCTAAGAGTATATTATAACTAAATATTTAGGCTTGAATTAACAAATTGTAACAATTTTTGACACCTATGATAATTTATAATGTAATTTTCCCAATCACCTAACATGGTATATTATCAAAGACATAGATAATTATAGGAGAAAGGGTAATATTTTCACCAAATAGACCTAACTAAAGTAAAAAAAAATCTTGCATATATTTATTCATGACCCATTATATATAATAACATACTTAACCAATCAATTATGAATTGTGACTTGAACATATAAATGAGTTACATTGTCAATTATGCCTTGTGATGGAAGTTTAATGGATCTAAGGGATATACCTTAATCAATAAAATAGAAATTTTCTTTAAGAACTGATGTTACATATGCAATGGATATATCATTATCTATTTGCACACTATTATCATTATCCTTGAGTATGTCTAGATATGTGGGTTTAATATTATTATAATCATGAAAAGATATAAGATACCACTTAACACAAGTCATGATATAACATGTAGAAAACCAAAAATAGTAAGCCTAAAATGGGGAGCATGAGTGAGAAACCCTAAGGCCACTAGGGTTTGAGTGATAAAGTCAAATAAAAATTTAGGATCACTAAATTTTTACACCCTAAAATATATAATGGAATGTAAATTTGATGTGCAAAACTAATATATAAGATGCAAGGGTTTGTTATGGGATATTTTTATGAACTAATTAATACACAATTAACCATGAATAATGAGAACAATGCATTTTTAGTTGTAATGATGATAAATTATAGAAAAATAACTTAAATACACATGAGAAGATGAATAGTTATATGTTCATATGTGAAAATAAGATATAGAGTTGTGTAGATAGGTGGAAAAGGTTGATTAAAGACTGTAGATGCTTCATTTCTGAGACTAGAGATGGAAAATGACCTAGTGTAAGACCTTAAAACTAATGTAGACTATTTCCTTAAATGTGCATGGTCTTGAATGGTGATGTGTTTTCCTATAAAAATTTGTAGTCAAATTTTATAAATTTTTGTGTGTTTCCTTGGTACACCTGTAATGAACTATAATAAAGAATAAATCCTATATGCATTTCTATAGATCCATTTTGGTCTTCATATCATGTATAACCATATAGGCTATATAGATCAATAATCCATATTGGTCTTATAGACTAATCACTTGATCTTATGTATCACAGACTTATATTATGCCACAAGAAAACCCTATTCTCAGACATGCACACTACACTCTTCAATTTGTTTATCTACCTCCGCCAAAGCTTCCCACACCTTATTTATGCTCATCACTTTGCAACATAACTCCATGAACATGACTTGTGTGATCAAGTCATCATAGACATACTTTGTAACACATGTCTGCAATCATCATTATTGTCCTTCTCACAACTACCTCAAGTCTTCATGTTTCTTCTTTGAGTGATGAATGCCTCTATGAAGCCTAATAGATACACCCCTTTCACAAGGCACTATAAGAATAAAAATTTAAGAGATTCCCATATTTCCACTCCTTTAAAATCATGAGGTTGATACTATTTTTAGGATCCTCTTGGTCTTGATTGGATTGATGTCAATTTCATCCTTCTTTTCTTCTATTTGAGCTGATATCATACACTCTTGGAAATCTTCAACATATGGTCCATGTTATTCCATAGAAAATATTCCACCTTGGTTTTGGACTGATCAAGACTAATCTTGACCACTATTTTTTCCTCTTTCACCTTATCTATAGGCTATGAATTTATGATGTTATTGAATGTATTTTTTTCCTCCTTTTTCTCATTTACAAGGTTTGACTTTATGGTGTACACCTCTTTGCCTTGACTGAACTTTCTCAGCTTTCTCGTCTTGTAATATGTTGCAATATGAATATTATTTTGAAAATTATAGAAAACGTTACCATACATACCTCTTGACTGATTTGGACTATGAATCCTTCCATAGTCCCATGAGTATTCATTCTTTGAGGGAATTCTACATTTTCTTGCTCTATGACCAAACAAATTACATGCAAAACATTAATCATTGAATTAATTTTCATACCTTATAGCATTAGGTTGTCTGATAGGATTATTCCTCATGTTAATCTTGAATTTGGACTTCTTGTTCACATTATCTTCCTCTTTATTCTCATTTTGATATTCATTGAAATTAGGAACTTCTTTTTCATCTTCATTTCTCTTCTTGTTGTCTCCATTGAAACCAAGACCCCTTATCATTGGAAGAATTTTGACTACTGAAAATGCTATTTAGATCCCTAGTGCTCTTCTCAAATGTCTTCAACTTGTTATTTTCCTAATCTAAATATGCCTTCAAGGACTCCATTTCTATCTTGAACTTGGTGCAATCTTCTTCCTTAGGCTTTAGACTAGCTATCACAAGCTCAACTTGAGATTATAATTATTTAATGATCTCATCATGTTCATTACTCATGATATTAATTTATTCTACCTAATATTTGATAAAATACTTCAATTTTTTATTCTTATTTCTTTGGATCTTTAGCTCATCTAGATCACTCACCAACTCCACTTCTAGGTTCACTTTTTCCTCTTCATCTTCTGAGTCTTCATTAAGACATTCAAATGCCGAACTATCTGATTATTTTTCCATGAATAGGAATTTTTTTTTCATTATTGATATGTTCATCATCACTATTAAATGAACTACTATCACTTACATCAAAGGGGATATTGTTGTCTTCTTTGGCGAGAAATTCTTCTTTCTCTTGATTGATCCTTTCTTTCCATCATGCTTCTTGAAACTTCTCTTGTCATGCTTATTATACTTCTTTTCTGCATCATGATTTTCATGATTTTATTCATTTTCATCATGCTCATATTTATTATTGTTAGGAAATTTAGATGCAAAATGAATAATCTTATCACCATTACAACACTTAAAGGGATCTAAATTACAATTATCCTTGACCTTATTACCTTGTGCCTTACTTTAAAATTTGAATGTAGTATCATTCTTGGGAGGTCTTCCATCATCTATTCTCATCGCATAGGTACTCAAGATGCTATGAAGCTCAACCATCTATAATGTGCTTAAATATTTTACTTCTTCTACAACTGAGACCTTTTAATCAAACTTCAATGTCAAGGACCTCAATACCTTCTCGGAAAACTATTGATTCTTCCATCTTTTATTCTAAACCTTTGATGACATTGGCTACTTCATAAACTCCCAAAAAATAATAAACAATGCTCTCATTTTCCATTATTATCAAGATTTTAAATTGTCTTTGGTGGGTCTATAATTTTTCCAAATTGACCTTAGTGTCTCATTCATAGATGGACATCAATTTCTCCCAAATTCCTTTGGCTATATCACAATGCATGAACTTTACAAACTCATCCTCTGAAATACCACATAAGATAGAATTCATTTCTTTAGAATTTATTTCACAAGCCTTCTTGCATACTTCATCAGTTGGGGGTGTAGTAGGTATAGTGTAGCCAAAACCACTAATTTCCATATGTCATAATGTAATGACAGTAGATAATTCTTCATTATGATGCTCCAAAATGCATAATTTTTCCCATTGAAGAGAAGATATTTATTGGTTGAGAAACATCCTTGAACTTGACTAGCCATACTTGTGCTTCTAGTATATCCTTCAAGATGTTAAACCTTTTCTAAAAGACCAAGTTATGATACCAAATGTTGGAATCACAATCATTGGGGTGAATCGGTTTCCTTATAAAATTTTAATTTTACTTGAATCATTCATTTTTACATTATCATATATGTGTAATATTAATAATCTTAGTAAACCATCAAAGTAACATAACAACCATTCACATGAACATGAAACACAAGAGAGAACACACATATATATATGTGGGAATCCCTTAAAGGGAAGAAAACTGACTGATATGTGTATTATTAAAAAAATCAATATTTAGTGAAGCACCAACTCCACAAGGAGCACAAACCTCTAATTTATAAGAACCCACATGACAAGGTTTTAGAAAACACCAAATTGTAAGGAAACCCCAAATCCTTACATTTTAGTAAGCATCAAATTTTAAGGAAGCACCAAATCCCTAAGTGAATCAACACCAACTCAGCCACCTCTAAATTTTTTTCACCTTCCCTTTATTTCTGATCAACTAATGATGATACTCTCTTATCTCTTCTTCTCTTTATTACACTTCAAATTACCATGGTATGCTTCTTTACTCTTCACTCTTCTTCACCTTGACATGAGCATGCAAAAATTATCTTCTACAAGCTGACCACTTTCATATATTCAACATAGGATCATTATTTATGGTCTATAAGACCTTCTTCAGCTCACTCAAGCCTTATATCTCTCTCATACTCCTATACCACCACTAGGCATAAAACTAACTTTATATATATATATACACCCATTATGCCTAAGGAGGTTGCTTCTATGGGGAATGAGTCAAAGGATGAAATAACCCCTGGCCGAGTGTTTAGACAAGATGAAAATGGGAAAGGAACCCAAAAATGGGGTGAGGAGGAGGATATCCCACTTACTAGGGTTTTGCAAGACAGTGGAAATCCAGTCCCTCTAAGGGGAAAGGAAATGTTCGAGAGGAAGGGGAGCATAATTATGAGAAACTTAATAGTAGAATTCAACAAATGTAAATAGTTTTGGAAACAATGGAAGAAGCTAGCTCAAATATGAGGAATGGTGTGATTGAATACATCAGTACATCCAAAATATTTGTATTTCTCATAAAATGATGAGAGGAGAAGTTACAAAGTTAGAGAATTTGGTCAAGGAAATGCAAAAGAGTGGGATGAAAAATCGAAGGATTTGACTCAAGATCATCAGGAGGAGGATTTCACTAGTACCCTAAACACCCCCACAAAGTGTCAAAAGAAGACTTAGTTTTGTTTTTTGTTGGTTAGGTATTTTTGTTGATCGCATGTAAATTGTGTGTGCCTAATCAGAGACTCGTTTGTTTTAATTTCTCTAGTTATTCGTTTTGTGGACATGTTTCCTTTCAAGGTAAGCCTATTTAACTTTATTTTGGTCTTGTCTCACTTTTTGTTTCTATCTAGGTGCTTTTACGATGTATATTTTCTTGTAATGCCGCTTGGATCTCGATCCATGTTTATTCCTTATCTAATAATATATATATACACACACACACACACACACATACATGAATCTTAAACTTAACCAACTAGGGAGGTCATACATAAATTAGGTCAGTCATGCCAAGGCCTTAAAACATCTAAAAAAATGGAATAATTACATCATAACCTTCATTTGGTCTATAATGACTCAATGTAGCTCATACACCTTCATTAGTTCTCAAGAAGGCCTAATTCATTAGATTTTTCCCTAACACTACACTTTGAAATTTATTAATCAACCATGACATTATTTAAAGCACAAAAATTTCAATATTTTTTTAAAAACCTCTTCATACCTACTCAATGTTTGAATAGCTCTGCACCAACCATATGTTCCATGAAAACACCTTGAGAACAAAATTCCCTATAGATTTGCATACCAAAAATCATGTCTTCAAGAATGAGGCTTGTACCACCTTGAAACACTCAACCATGAAAAATGAAACATGTATACAAATACTTCATGACCTCAACAACATCACCATATGCATTATATACTTCAAATTAGGGCATAAGGGCTCAAGAACATCTCTGCTCCAAGAACACTCAAAATTGTCTCAACAAATCAAAAATAGTCATGAGAAACTAACCTCATGAGACCACTTAATAGATAAATTTTTCCAAAAACAATAATATACATGAAGCATGAGTCTCTAACACCCTCAAACATCCATTTTTCAATATGTTCAATGTAAAACTTGAATGCTACAATAACATCTTCATAAATAAGCCTTTTTCTATGGGGTACACTCACTCATTTGACAAATCAATACCACCTAGAGTTAGTTGGGAGAGTCTGCTACATTCTCCAATCATAAAATTTTTAAAAATAATATATTATGATCTTTTCGATAAATATATTTCATATCGACTTCTTACTAGGGTTTTAGGAGGGTTTATGACTTGTTTTGGTGTTAATGAATGTTCATAAAGATCTGGACCTCAATTCTAAAACTAATGTCAAGAAATATTTACTAAGACCCTTCCTTATATTTCCCTAATAGATCAATTTCCCATGCATATGATTAATGTGTCAATGAGTAACTGAAAGTGCACCTCGAGCTAGGATTCTCCATTTTTATGCGCTCGATAGGACCAAAAACATAATATTGTAAAATCCTTGAAACTATGACTTGAAACTTCACCAACATACCTAAATCAACATTTCTATTCTCTTTCCATGCTCACATTTACATATTCACCCTAAAAATTATCATCATGCCTCATTAGGATGTGTTTTCTTCATCTTGTCATCTACTACTTAGTCTTCATGCCTCACTATGCCTTGAAAATTACTTGAATACCTCTGATCATGCATTATAAACCATGTTCCCAATCTAAAAATATGTCATACATCCTCTCATACCTATATTCACTCTAGTCACCAAGTTACCATGCTCATATCTTCTCATAGGGTCTCTTTATGCCATGACTAGGCCATTAATAGGATTTTCAAGCACTTGACACTTGACATAATGACCTGAACTCAACCATGTTGACCTTTAAAACCTTGATCACAATACAACTCAACACTTTCAAACCTAATTTTCATCATACCTTCCTAGGATCATCTTCTCATTGACCTTTGTCTTTTGTCTTCTCATTGTATTCAAATTCTCTCTTTCTCACTCATTACCAATCAAACTTCACACATGATTAACTTCTATTTTGACATTAATGAATCACTTAACAATATCCCCAAGACATAAATTACCTATTAATTCAATAATGCATACCATCAATCTTTGACATTAATGAAAACATTCAACAACATGGTAATAATGTAATGTAGTGTGTTTTAGCTGCTAGACTAAACCCTTTTGTCTATCAAAACCATTTGAGAATGTTTGGAGTCACTTTACTCTTGTTAAGACATTAATTTATGATCTTATCATGGTTTTAAATGGAATAATATAGTCTTTGAATTGATTAAGTGATTTAAAACTATAGTAATGATTTCTCAAAATGACGTGCAAAAATTTAGGAATATCTATGAGACCCTTGAGTGCTTTTGGATTAATATTTACAATATTATCTTATGAAAGTGCTAGGTGAATTATAAAGTGATATTGGATTTCTTATATATCCTTTAGTGGGTGAAACATTATGGGAATTCCAAACCTAGGAAGATGAAATCATTGAATAATATAGTGGGAAAAATTCCCTTTACAAGATGTGATGGCATTCCAATCACATTTATCAATTGATTATAATAATCCTTTCTAAATTCATATCAAATAACATATGACATAAATCAATCATAAACAATCCAAACAGTCACTTCAAGAGTGTCATCCTTTCTTACAAACTATAGGAGAGAGAAAATATATGGGTTGTTCAAATAACTAGCATGAGTTCACAAACTCATATTCCATGTTGTATTCATAATGAAATAACTGAATAAGTTATGGTTAACTTTATTTGTAATCAGTACGATATAATTATAAACTTCCTAGTTTATAATAAGTATTCTATCACACACAATATAAAAATGATAATTCATATTAATATAAAAAGTATGTTCACTTTCACCTAATGAAACCAACCTGTTAAACTTAACATTTAGATGATAATAAGACATACTAAAGATGTCATTTATTTCAATAATCCAAGATTAGAAACAAAATTTCACTAGATATAATTCAATCGATTGTTATTTAAAACTTCATTCCTTTCAAGGTTATAATAACCATAAGTCAAACTTATACTTCTATAACTTAACAAACAGAGTGATGACAACAACTTCAATAGAATTCATATTTGTATCTTTCAATTCCTTCTTTATTTTGTTTATAAACAATTTATATACTAAAAAGAATAATAACAACTATATATCATAAATAACCCGTCAATCAAATATATATTTCATACTTTAAAGTAGAAGATCATTAAAACTAACTCAAACAATAATGCTTAAGGGAGAACCACAATTCTATCTCACTCTTTAGTTTCTCAATCATAAAACTAAGTTTCAACAAGATTCAAGAAGGTATGAACACATTTCTAATGAATGAGTTGCATCTATCTAATTACTAACTTATTTTATTTGAAATTTACTAAAACCAAAATGGATTAATTACCACTACTATCAAATGAATCTAACTAGTGAGTACCTTTCCAATTCCATCTTAATATTTCAAATCATGTAATGCATGCAAAGGGAGAATAATAACTTCATTGTTTTATAAGAAAAACCACACCATTCCCAATATTTACCTAGATTTAATTCCAAAAACAAAAAATTAATCATGATCATTGACAGTCAAAATAGTCATGCTATTTAAGAGTGAAAATAATGTTAACAATCAAGTTTTAAATGAGCTAAATCTCACAAAATAGCAAAACATTTCCAGATTTACAAATAAACCAAAATGTATCTAGTTCATAATGAATATCTCAACCAACATGTGCTCAAGAGAGAGAGAGAGAGAGAGAGAGAGAGAGATCAATAAATTCAAGTTTTAAAGTACTTAATAAAAAATCATAATGAGCTAGAATAAAATAATACAACAAGTCTCGGGATGGAGAGTGAGATTTTGAGTGGGAGAGTGATTTTTGACTCTGCAACGGAATGCAAGGAAGGGGACAGGGGATGGAGAAGGAGGTGGATTGGGAGCTGAATATAGGAATGGAAATTAAAAGAACAATGAATGTTCCAAGGCCACGTGGGTGGGTGTGGTATCCAAAATTTCAAACATAGAAAAATAATCATTGTAGAGGAATGAAATCAAGCATCATATCTTAGGTAAAGAGCATCACTTTAATATACCATATGTGATTATTTAGAAAGATTTGTAGAGAAATAAGTTATCTTTAATAGGAAAGTTTCATGGGCCACGAACAAATGTTAACATCATAAGAAGATGGGCCTTCAGAAAATGGAACCCTCTTGGGAACATGGACATTTCATTAATGACTAAAGGATTTTTCCTCATTCATTTTAAACTATTGGAGGATTGTAATCATGCAATGGTGAATGGACCATGTTTATTGGGGAACATGGGTATTTTTCTAAAGAGATGGACTCTTGTATTTGATCCTGAGAAGGAAAACATAAATGTCATGCCTCTGTGGATAAAAAAAAAGTTCCTCTCGAGTTCTAGGAGGAAGAAGTCTTACAAAGTATAGAAAATTATCTAGGCTCATTAATAGCTTTTGATGGAGCTACCAAGGCCAAAACTAGATTAGATTTTACTAGGATTTATGTGAATGTAGATCTATAAAGATAATTACCTAATGATATCACTATACACTCTAAGTTGGGTAGCTGGAAGCAGATGATTGAATATGAAACATCTATTTCTAGGTGTAAAATATGCAATAAATTGGTATACAATGTTAAATATTTCCCAAAAATAAATAATGTTGGATACACAAGGGATCCCAAAAGAAGAATAAAATGGCATGAGAAACTCGACTGAGGAAAAGGACCAAATAGAAGATTCTAGAGAAGGAAATAGTCATGAACTCAAAAAGAAACTTGAAACAAATCAGCACGTGGACAAGGAAAACCCTTTTACATGTCTGGAATCCCAAGAGAAAAAATCCATAGAGGAAGGGGACTTTCTTGAGCATTGTCATCTTGAGAAGCTTCTTTTACCATACATAGAAATAGAAGAAAAGGAGATCAAGATTGATAAAAATCAAGATGAAACTAAAGATAAACATGAACAAAAAAAGGAAGAGACTCAAGAAGATAGATTTGAGTCAAAGGAATTGATACATGAAGATAAAAATACTCTTCCAAAATAGACTCGGAAAGAAGAGACAAAATCAAACATAGATGAAACTATTGAGCAGGAAGTAGAGGCATGCCAAGGACTAAGCATGTAGGAGTTTCCTAATATTGAGCAGATTTAAATTCATAGAGACTCTCATTCAAGGGAAAATTAAGAATCAAGAATCCTAACCCTTTAGGACTCCTAAGAACTCCGGATCGAGATGTAGCAGGTTATACCAATAGAGGAAAGAAATCAAACAAAGAGGAGTAAAAAATAATCACTGAAAAAAATAATAGCGGGGGGAGACAATCAACATTGGACCACAAAGGGCCAAAAAAACCTCATAATATTAACATAAGAGGCCTCAATGGAAAATGTAGAAAGTAAGTGCAATCTTTTCCTTGTTATTGCACTTTTATGGTTTTGTGTTGAATCTGGACTATTTTTGAACTATATTTGGACCAATTGTTGGTTGGTTTCATGTTTTATGCTCTATTTGTGTTTGTTATGTGGTTTAGTTTTGAATCATAAAATTTATATGGTCATATATGGATTGTAGATCCCTATTATAACAAGGTAGGTCCCCTACCAAAACCTCCTTTTACCAATTATATAAAAATTCAAACCCATTAAGAGCTGAGTAGAAAATGGTGCTCATAAGACCAAAGGAAAATTGAAACCAACAATAATCCACATCATAAAAGACTCTCAACTTCATCACTTCAAGTTCTCTAAACCAAAAAATAGTGAAACATATAAGTAAAGAGAAGATAACAACATGCTCGAAATGAGCTAAAAACTCCACAAATATAGTAGAAATCACTAAGTGCGAGAGTCCTAATGGTGTTCACAAGACCACAAAGAGTATTGAAATCAAACAATAATAACAACATAAATCCATAATATCTTACAAAATATGAGTTGAAACCATCTAAAATGGCGAGCTTGATATGAGATAAAGCAATTATCCAACATAAAATAGACTAAATACTCTAACTTGAATCCATATGTTAAATATCAACCAAAAACCATATGAAATCAATTATTGATTTCATAATAATCAAGCACCCATTTCATATTCAACCTTTCTTTTGTAGATAGAAAATCATGCACTTTAGGCATTATTTAGCATGTCTTATACTACTATTTAGAAGGTTCTCAAGTGAATAAATTACTAATTAATACCACATTTTCACCACTTTTATTTTATACTTTATTTCGTCATCCCACACATTTCCTCCCACATATCCAACTATTTCACAATTGTCTTAGAATTTTAGCCTAAACTCGTGCACCCACGCTTGTCTTGAGGCACCTTGGGTGCCCCGGTCCCACTCCGGGGTGCACGATCTATGTTCCACTATCTCACTTATTTTTGGGGTCTTTCTATCCATTTTTCATCCTTATATTTTTCCTAGTTGGCCATGTCAGGATTAATTAAAAATTAGAGCTTGATAACCCTATAAATATAAAGTTATAAGACCATAATGAGGGTCCTAGCATCACATACTACTATCAATCCATCTAGAGTTGCATCCATTACATCACTTACATTCACATAGTTTCATGCATCAAGGCTAGGAGATCTGCATCAACACACACAACATAGGGGGAGGGATTTTATTCTATTCCATGCACACATATTATTACATTTTATATAGTTATTATTACTCACTACTTCACAAAGTGTGACTGGCACAAGAGCACCTAGGGTATAACATGCACGCACACACACACACACACACACACACACACACACACACCGAACTACATCTGGGTCTAAAATGTAGTGTAACACTCATTGATAATACCACTAGTTTGGCGGCTGAGGTCAATCCGACCCATTCATTCTGCATATTTTATTTTTCTTATGGTTTGATACTTCCTTTCCTCTTACATGTCATCATTAAATTATTCAACACACCTAAGCAGAACTTAGTGACTCCAATGCGATAGAAAAACAACATTTAGAAATACCTTGTAACCCTACAAAATTTATATTACTGATATTTACAGATATTAGGGTGCCTAATCTATAGACTAGGACTCCCGTGGTGCCCCAAGACCTTCCCGGGTATCCCAACCAGCTTAATATCTTCTAGATACATGACCTTTGCAGGGACTTCCGAGTGGTCGTCTATACTTCTAGATTTTATTTTTAGACCTTCGACAATCTCTTCTAATCAGCTAAGTTATTTCTCTTCCTTTACTTCCATATTTAGGGCTTCATTTCACTTAGTATATTTATAAAAAATAATTACATACTATTTTAGTTCATTTATACATCATTTTATTCCTCCTTTTTAATTAACTAGTGGCTATACTTTCATTAGTTTAGTTTCTATTTTAGTTAATCATTTTGGTGAACCCACATTTCTTCATAGCACCTTCTAGGGTTTTGCATTTGCATCTTGCCATTATGAATTTTTATATCTCTTTCTCTCATTTTTATTCCTATACACCACTTACCAATGCCCATTTACATTTTCTTTCTTTCCATAGTTATTGCTACAATCAATTCACCATGAACATATCTATTCATGTATATCTGTAAAAATACCTAGATTGCCTCATTTTCCTTTAGGAATACTTAGCTACCAATTACATTTCTCCACACACATCACCAACATATGTCTACCATAAGTTTATTTCGGCTTTATCCCTTAATGAAGATCAAATCACTTTTACATCTAATGATCTACCACCTCCAATGTTCATAGCACATGACCCTCCCTTATATATCCAAGTAGGTGTTAAGTGTGCCTTAGTAGAAAATGGATCTGGCCTCAACATTTGTAACATCAATTTTCTTCAACATATCAACATGAATCCAACATCCCTTTCTCCCTCATCCATTTCTATTCATGGTTTTGATAACATCCCAAAGAATGTCTTAGGTACTATTCATTTACCCATTACCATTGGCCCATGTATGATTACCATCCCATGCCATGTCATGCCCAATGAACTTAACTATAAAATTCTCCTTAGTAGGCCCTTAATCCATGCTATGCATGTGGTACCTTGTATGCTCCATGTGTGACTCAAGTTTTGTTACCATGGCACCATTTTTGATGTGCCCGTTGACCCCTCACCTTTTGAGTATTGTAATTTTGTTCAACAACATTTGGATTTACCTATTTCCCCTAACATTAGTTTGGATATCTCCAAATATGGGTTAGGATATGACTATCTTCATCACTTTTTCTTCTCTCACTACTAAGACCACAAAGTCACATAGAACTTTGGGACATCCCCACACGTACACATAATTTTAGACTAGGATACTAACCTCCTTCTACAACTACTTTAGATACATATACCAGATTTTATGTTATTTATCTTTACTTACTACACCCCGAGCTTATTAGTAACGACACCCCTTTCTTTTGGGACACTATTGATACCTTTCCTACTGATGATGC
The DNA here is from genome assembly GCA_018340775.1 of Taxus wallichiana var. yunnanensis. Lineage (NCBI taxonomy): Eukaryota > Viridiplantae > Streptophyta > Pinopsida > Cupressales > Taxaceae > Taxus > Taxus wallichiana. Next base: position 279,799,592 of record CM031244.1, read on the forward strand.
ATTACTTGACCATATGGGTGCTTATGATGATCTCCCTCTTTCCACCATAAATGACATCGTTCTCTCCCATATATTGATATGGTTTTCTTGGGAGAACTTGATAACCTCACTGATAATACTGATCCACTTGACACTATTCCAACTGAGCCATACATTGAGGATCGTTCCACACTTATCAATGAAGAAACCATACAATATAATTCATGAACATCCGACAATCCCCCTTAGTCTTGTTGGTCACCTCTCTTACCCATGTTGAGAAAAAGGGTCTTAAGCAAGTCCTTCATGAATTCTCTTGATATTTTTTCTTGGGACTATAGTTACATGTCGGTATTGACACCTTTGTCGCAATGCATAATATTATCCTTAACCACGTGCCAAACCCGTCCAACATAAAATTGTAAGATATATCCTAAAGTAAAGCAATGCTAGTCAAGGAATAAATTACAAAACGGTTAGATGTCAGTTTTATCTCAGGCTTGATTATCCTAAATGGGTGTCTAATATTGTCCCCGTAATGAATTTGGATGGTCGTGTGCATTGTTATACTGATTTCCATGATTTAAATATTTTCCTCTCCCACACATTGATGCCATTGCAGACTCTACACCAATTTATGACATATTCTCCTTTATGGATGGTTTTGCGGGTTATAATCAAATCAAGATTACTCCCGATGACAAAGAAAAACCTCTTTCACCATGTCATGGGGTAGATTCTGCTATATAGTTTTGCCTTTTGGCCTTAAGAACATAGGGAATACCTATCAATGCACAATGACCCATATCTTTCATGACTACATTCACAAGATCATTGAGGACTATGTAGATGATATTATAGAAAAATATAGGTGGTTTTTTTCTCATGCAATGGATATTTGCATACTTTTCAAATGATTATGCCAATATTGTGTATGCCTAAACCCAAAAAAATGTGTTTTTGGGGTAACCACAGGCAAGCTACTTGGATACATTATTTCACAACATGGCATAAAAATTGACCCCAAAAAAATTAAAGCCATAGTCGACATGCTTCCACTAAAAACCTTCACCAACTCCGCTTCCTACAAGGTAAAATTCAGGCTATCCAATGTTTTATTACACAACTAGCTGATAAAACACAACCGTTCACACGACTAATGAAGAAAGATACTAAGTTTGTTTGGGATGAACAATGTCAACAAGCATTTGATCATATTAAATCTTATTTGTTAAACCCACCCATTCTAGTACTTCCCGCCACCGACCGATCTTTTTTGTTGTATATTTCTGCTACATTTCATACCTTAGATGAACTATTGGCACAACATGATGATGCTCAATGTGAACAAGTCATTTATTATGTTAGTCTTGTTGGTGCTTAATTTGATCTCACCCCATTTTCTCTCGAAATTATTCAATCTCCAGGCTTTGTCTTATTTTCCATTTACCCAAATGGATGCGTGAAATTTTTTCCTCATTTATATGTTGTTGAAGATCCTTCTCCATGGTCATGGATCACATTTGGGCCTTATATCATTTCCAAATTCTTTGTCCTTAAAGAAAGATTCAATTTTGGGCACAAATGGTGAAGTTCCCCTGCATCTTACTATTTGACGAAAGTTTTCCCCATCAAATTATATCTCAGCATCTTCAGCTACATGGTCTCTTTTGATTGGATGAGGCACGTCGGGTCTATTTTATAACTTGTAACTTTTTGCTATGTTTGTAAAAAGATCAATTTGGCCCCATGGCCCCATTGAGTTTTGATTGGCACCAAATTTATAAAGGTGGAGTAAATTTCTCTTTTTTCCCCGAAGGTGTATACATGTTCATTTTTAATTGGTTGTGGCTCGATGGGTCTTTTTGGTGAAATTTTCCACTTTGGTCACATTTGTAAAAATACCAAATTGGCCTCAAGCGGCCCGATAGTCTTTGATTGGCTATTCAACAAATATGAAGCGGTAGGGAAAAGTCTTACTTTGACCCCGAAGAAGGACACGTGGCATATTTAAAAAGTTAGAAGTGGAGAGGCGGGTCACCGGGGTGTTTTGAAGTTTTTTTCCTTTTGTAAAAAAGGAGAAAAGTTATAAATTGACCTGCAACTCCACTGGGGCCCACATCAAAAGATAAAATCGAGAAGGCGGGTCGGTGGAGGAAAATTAGAAATTTTTCCTTTTTGTTAAAAAGGGTAAAATTGCATAAATGAGCTGCGAATCCATCAAAGGCCTAGATTAAGCCACGTGTCAAGCCCAATTTTCAAAGGTGGAGGGTGGGGTAAAATGTGAAAATTGCACATTTTCTCTAAAAGTCACAAAATACAAAAGGAAACCCCAAGCCCATTTTGAATAATGTTTTTCCATGTGGACGGCTCTAATATAAAGTTGAGAAAGGGCATAATCAACGGTTGCTATGCATTGCATCTAATTTTAACACAATTTTTGCTCCAAGACTCCTGGAGATGCAAATATGCATTTTTTTTCATCATTTTTTATGAAATTCCTTGACATTTTTATCTGCAAAGTGTAATTGAATGGATTTAGAGCTTAATTTATGAGTCTAAGGTTTGTAAAGTTTGATATTTTGAAATTGGAATTGCTCAGGCACTTGCAAAAATTTGAATCACCATAGAAGTTGGATGCAAAGCAAAGTTGCAAAGGAAAGAATGGGAAAAGGATGAAATGATGGAGGTTACAGGTGTAAAGGATGAAAAATGTGTTGCCAGAGGAGATGACTGGATCTCCCAGTTAAAACAATGATGGAGATATTTGCAATGATTCACCTTTTGAACAACTAGCAAATTTTTGTTGGAAAATTGTTAGATTTCATTGTCTAGAAATCATGATAAAACATGTAACAAACAAAGGTTCCTTGAATATTATTTTCTTGGGGGGAAATCTTGGATGTAAATTGAGTGTTATAAAAACATTCTTTAGTCATGCAAATGGTCGGGGTTGAATTCTTACGAGAAAATTTGAGAAATCCCATCTTCCTGAGAGACCATCTGAGAAACCTGTTAATCTCTTATGTTTTATATTTGATCATGTCAAGTTAGTTGAAAGTGTACAACCATTGACAAGCTCTGAGATTGTTCAAGAAACCTTCCCCTGCTGGTGAATCTAATCAACTTCAAATTAATCTATGTTAATCTTAGGAAAATTTGTGTCTGATTTATTTTAGAATGTCTACAAATAGTATTTCTTGTTCCTATTGCAATATTGTGTTAAAATACCTTTGAATCACATAGGATATCATCCATGTGATAGTTTAGTGGCATTTACAATTTCATTATGAGAAGAGCCTTCATCTTGTAATGAGATAAATAATTTAAAATCACTTTACTATCATTTTTTTGATAAAGATTATCTGTAAGCCTTTGAGTGTATCTTAGGCATGAGGAACTAGGGGTATTTAATGTTTAATTGAGTCTTTAGCTTGAGCCTTCATGTTAAATTATTAGAGATTGTGTGAAACGTGCAAATCTGGGCCTCCATTGATGTACACCTTATGGTTGAAGGAATATTTTAGCTATTTTGAAGCATTCTATCATTTAGTTTTCCAATTGTTGTGAAGGTTCTCAAAGATCTGGAAAATCAAGTTTATCTTGCTTAATATCCCACCAAAAATTATTCAAAAACAATGAATCCTACTTGAACTACCCCTGTTTTCCCTATATGTCCACAAATGAATAAATTCTACTGCTGAAATATGCAGAAGCAATCAAGATTCCATAATGTCCTAAGTAACCTTAACCTTGTTTAGAAAATATCACCATTTTTTAGAAGTCACAACTCGTGAGAGTTAAATTGTCATGCATTGATCATATTTTCTCAAGGTTTCCTTTCAAATTTGTGCAAAGAAGGATATATTCATTCTCCTTCACCAACAGAGGTTACAAAATGGGTCCTCTCACCTTGTTTGAAAGGCACAACCTAAAGTAGTGAGGATAGATCAAATCCTTTTGAGGGTGCTATCCATTTCTCCAACATCTAAGTGATAAAGAGCCAGCTGAATCACCTCCCCAGCTATAAAATGACATACATGATTATTTATTAGTCTCTAGGATTTTTGTTAAATCTGTGATGTTGCACATCTTGCAAAGGAGAATCAATTTGGATACCAATAAGTCATACACTCCTCTTATGAATGTAATTACAACTACATTGAAAAGTTGTGCCTTTTCCTTGTCTTCTTTGTGTATAAATTACGCCATTATCTCCTTAACCATGAGGTTCACATTATCACCAAAGTAGATCCTATACAATATATTTTATCCCACACACACCTTTAGGTTGTTTGGCTCATTGGGTCATGCTCCTCATAGAATTTGACTTTAGTTTTATCCCTCAAAAATCAATTAAGGGGAAGGTCATTTCTGATTAATTAGCCACCGCACCTCTCTTGGATGCATCCCATATTTCTAATTCCTTCTGTGATGATTTCACTTCCTATATCATTGAATCACATATATGGACAATGTACTTTGATGGTACTGTTGCCACTCTAGAGTCGATGGCTTGATGTGGTCTTTATCACCCCACACATTGACCCACTCCCTTTCACATACCTATTAGGTTTTCTTGCCCAAATAATATTGCCAAGTATGAGGCCCTTATTTTAGGTTTGATTACCAGTAAAAAAATCCTCATTCATAACTTGTGCATTCAGGGTGACTCTCCATTGGTCATTAAACAAGTCAATTATATATATCATACCAAGGAGGAACCTCTTATCCCATATAATTATTTTATAAAAGACCTTTTAGCCACCTTTGAGTCTTATTCCATCACCACCATTCCTAAAAAATATAATTTCCATGTCGATGCCATGGCCAAGTGCACCTCACTTATCCCATAAGATATCACCAAGACTAGTCCACTTTCATCATTACACACTTACGACATCCTTCTATCTCTACCATACCTATTGCAGCTTGTATTATCACATGTAGTTATGACACCACTTAATGGTTCACCCCTATTTATAATTACCTATATAAATAAACTATTCCTGATACCCTACAACCTCATGAAGATTTCCGGTTACATCCATGAATCCACTCGTTACGTTATTGTTAGGATTGAATTGTTCAAACATGTCATTGATGAACATCTACTCCATTGCCTTCTCCTCGCAGATATCCCTACAAAAATTTCAAACATTCATACTAGCATATGTGGTGGTCATTTCTCGGGTAAAGCCATGACACAAAAACTCTTATATCAAGGGTATTATTGGCCAACAATGGAACAAGATTGAATTTGCTATGAAAAATTCCAGAAACATGGTAATCTCCATCATGCATCCACTTACAATCTTCAACCCATTACGCAAACTTGGCCTTTTTCCCTTTGGGGATTTGACTTTGACTTAATTAGTCTCATCAACCCCGAATCACCCGACGGACACAAATTCATTATCACAACCACACAATACTTCACCAAGTGGGTTGAAGCAGATCCCTTATGAACAACCACTGTACCGACATTTGTAAATTTCTCACCATGCATATTATCACACGCTTTGGCGTGCCATCTACTATCATCACCGATAATGGATTCTCATTCAAAAATAAAGATGTTAACAAATTCTAAGTAAAATTTAAAATCAAAAATCATTTTCTACACCTTACTATCAACAAGTCAATGGCCAAGCTGAGGCCACCAACAAAACTATCATTAAAATCCTACATAGGATTGTTGAATCTAGTGACACTAATTAGCATAATCAACTTTTCTACACATTATGGGCTTATCACACTATTTTTCGACTACCTACTAATGCTACCCCCTTTTCCTTAGTTTATGGTGCCGAGGTTGTTATTCTATTAGAACTCAAAATGACAACCCTATGAACCTCTTAAAGGCATCCTTGGAGATAATGAATATCATGAAAATCACTTACATGAACTAGAAATGTTGGACTCACATCGTGTCTAAAAATTGAAAACCTTTGCACATACCAATCTCGCATCACACAAGCTTACAACTAAAAGAATCACTCTAGAGATTTAAATATCGGTGACATCGTCTTAAAAGAAAACCAAAAATATGAAAGCCAAAGCATCCCTCAAAGGAAAATTTAAGCCCAATTGACTTCACCATTACATTGTCACAGATAAGCTTGGTGGTGGTGTTTACCACCTTGCCACCCTTCTAGGAAAACCACTCAAAAAACCACTAAACGTCATGCATCTCAAGAAATATTACACTTAGATCAGCTCACCACCGCCACTACCCAATGACACACTCTTGTGCTTTGGTTCACACTGACTGCTGAGGGATTACCATTACATTGGACCCCACACACTACACCATAGGTTCCACACATGCATATTCTATCACATACATCACATATTTTACATAATCCATTCTACACTTAGTCTACATCCTATAGTATACTTGTACACCCTCATACACATATTAGGCAATTATACATTGCCTATATTATAAATATTAGACTAGTTATCATTACATATGATTCTAGTTTTATATTTCATCCATACATTCTACACTTACACTAGGTTGCATTATATATGGGCCCAACTCTACATTTTATCACCACATGTTCTATTTTCTATCTACCCCTATCACCGAATCTTAGATATTACATATTATACACACTCTACATTTCCCACATTGCATAATTTACATGGTGCATTCATACATCATACACATTCTACATACTACACTAGATTTCATTACCTATGAGTCTAGTTTTACTTATCATCATTTCCACATCCCATTTCTATATACACCTATTATTTCACTTCACACACTACATATTCTATCCACACATCACACATCCTACATTGCATTTCCCACACCGTGCATTTACATTCCCTATTCATCACTTAGTTGTTTATACTACGTAGTCTTCTATGTGTTGCACTCACCACCCTATGAAGAACTTTAGTTCCTCAGTCCATCCTCAACTACGGATGGTTTACCAATCAAATGGACCTTACATTCATCATGCAATATTTTCCTCGGATGACATTTCAAGTGTTAATGACATACACCTTAGGTAGGTTAAAATGTCACCTCTTCTACCATCTTGTCGTGGTATACGCTTTAGGCTAAATCACCACCCCCATTATCATCTTGTAGTGGTCTACACCCTTAGGTTACATCACCAGTCCCTATTTTCATCCTTGTAGTGATATACGATTTAGGATAAATCATCATCCATCCACATCCTTTCATCATATAGTGATATACATTTAGGGATAAATCATCACTCCTCCATTCAACAAGTTGTGATATATGCTTTGGCTATAGGGTTCATGCACATCTCTTCACATGTCGCATTTCATCACCATTACATATACACACTCATCACAACATGCTAGAAACAACAAATTATACTGGACCATTTCCCGATGATGCACTCTCATTTATGGTTCATTCTTGACTACTAAGGGGGAAAACAAAATAAACCTCACTATATACACTTCCATCCACTCGGGGCACGTTGCTCTTATCATTCCATCTTGCATTCCATTTCATCCATCCACAACATACTGCATTGTTTTGGGGGCATTTACTCTTATTTTCTAGTGTTTTGCATGCTCACTTTATTACACATGTTAGATTGCTTTCTTATATGTCATTATCATACACACATGCGTGTTCACACCCTTATTTAGTGTAAAATACAGGAATCTACATGTGGCATGGATGTTTTCCTTATACCATTCCTATATTGGTCGTTGGGGGCTTCCACATTCATCTTATCCAAGTGTTATTGTTTCATTTTGTACTTAACATCTTATACTATTGGTTCATACGTGCTTTGACATATTGGTTATCACTCTAACATGCTAACGGGTGTTCCATGTACAACACTTGTTTTGCAGGATTACATGTTTCCATGACTACTTGTTTATTTCTACTTGTCTACATTGTTTTCCATTGTATGCGGGATTTTCCCTTTGCTTGTGTGCACACTTGTCTATTGTTAGCGGCCATGATGGCCTTGTCCCATGTTTCAACCCACTTTTTGCAATCTACTTGTTTTCTTGTGTATTTACATTAATTTTCTGGGTAGTTTTCTACATTATCTATGTGTTTTACATTTTTCTTCTTACATGCATGTGTTTTCTGAATAACACTTGTTTTGGCTAGCCATCCCCTTTTGTGCACACCTTGGTATCTACCAAGTGTTTTCCCTTTCCCCTGCAGGGAAGATTTCTATAGGTTAGAGTGTGGTTGGTCCTATTTTAGGGCCACATTATCCTTTCAACGATGTCGGATGTGCCCCCAAAGAGGAGGGCATCATTGAGGGTTTCTACTAACACAACATATTTACACTGGTTCACATACAACGAGTGAGTTTAGACCAGTCTACGAAATCCATACACAATGGCCTCTATAGGACATGGTGTCCTTCAAAAATTATGTGGAGAAATTACGGTGTGGGGGTTACGGTGGGTGTGCTTATCTACACTATTTCATTTAGTGTTGTTGGATCACCCAAAAAACCAAAACAGTACAAATATCTCTTCACACATTTTAGCATAAGCGATTAAATGTTGGAGGACATAGAGCATTCCTCTCCTATACTTATTCAAATAAGGTGGCATGATATTTCCCAAAAAACTTGTGAAAGTACAAGATATCCTTGTACATTATTTTTCTCAACATGGATCAGGTGCACATGTTCCATTTACACTTTTATTTCAACATATTTTACATTTGTGTACTTTACACATGCATATTTTACACAATGTTTTTACATACATACATATTTAATACTTGATCATTTTCTCCTTACAGTCCGACCATATGAGAAATAAGTAGTCAAATTGGGGTAAAAACAAACAACAACAAAAATGATGACAATGACAACACACCACTATAAGAACTTGCCTTTACTAACCATACAGGTACACTACACACAACAACAAATACACACGTTTTCCACCCTAGGTTCACTCTCATCACTTTTTATGTGCATTTTTCATCTTTATAATCCACATTCCTCCACATTTTTTTTTTTCCATCCCACACTTGAGTCTAGCCCATCTGCGCGTCTTCTTCTACACTCTACATGGATATCAGGTACGCATCTCTATCTACTTTATGTTACCGAGCGTTCCGACTCACCAAAATAAAGTGGGGAAAAAATGTAGACACAAAATCATGCACTTTAGGCATTATTTAGCATGGTATTATACTACTATTTAGAAGGTTCTCAAGTGAATAAAGTACTAATTAATCCCACCTTTTGGCCATCTTTAATTTTTATTTTATTTCATCATTCCTACACATTTCCTCCCACATATCCACCTATTTTGTAATTGTCCCAGCATTTCAGCCTAAAACTGGGTGCCTGTGCCTATACTTGTTATACCATGAGGTTCCCTGGTCCCACCCGAGGCACCCTAATCTATGTTCCACTTTCCCTCTTCTTTTTGAGGTATTTCTAGCCATTTTTCCTCCTTATTTTTTTCCTAGTTGACCATGTTAGGGTTAACTACGAAATTAGAACTTGAGAACCCTAAAAATATAAATTTATAAAACCATAATGAGGGTCCTAGTGTCACATACTACTATCACTCCATCTAGAGTTACATCCATTACATCACTTGCATCCACATAGTGTCATGCATCAAGGCTGGGAGATTTGCATCAACACACACAACATAGGGGGAGGGATTCTATTTTATTCCATGAACACATGCTATTACATTTTCTATAGTTATTATTGCTTGCTACTTCACAAGGTGAAACTAGAACAAGAGCACCTAGGGCATGAAATGTGCACACTCACCATAGCTACATCTATTTCTGAAATGTAGTATAGTGCTCAAAGTGATAATACCACTAGTTTGGCAAATTGAGGTCATCTAACTATTCAATTTTCATCTTTTATTTTTCTTAGTGTTTGATACTTCCTTTCCTCTTACACATCATCAATTGATTATTCAACACACTCGACACAACTCGGTGAATCTAGTGCAATAGACAAATAATGTTTGGTGATACATTGCGACCTACTGCAAAATTCAAATTTTGAGTATTTACACAGATCATGGTGCCTAATCAGAGACCAGGGTGCTCAGACCTTCCCAAGTTCCCCAGCTAGTTCGAGATCTTCCAAATTCAGCCTTTACAGGCCTTCTAAGTGGTTTTCTACACTTCCATATTTTATTATCAGACCTGCATGACAGTCTCTTCTAATCATCTAAGCCATTTCTCTTCCTTTACTTGCATATTTAGGGTTTCATTTCACTTAGTATATTTATTTGCAATTATTCCATATTGTTTTAGTTCATTTATATAGCATTTTAGTCCTCCTATTTATATTAACTAGTGGTTATACTTTCATTAGTTTAGTTCCATTTTTGGTTAATCACTTTTATAATATTTATATTTTTCCAATGAATGTAAATAAATGAAAACAATTTTCAAACAAAAAATCTCAAAATCCAACACATGCAATTTAGATGTTTTTGCTTTTCCATATTTCTTAAAACCAATTGCATGCATCTACCGATTTCAAACAAAAACTAGAAATCAAAAGCCATTCATTAATCCATATTTCAAACAAATATAGACTCATTTATTTTCCAATTTCCCATTTTCCATATTTTACAAATAACCCAAAAATATTTGTAAATATTCAGAAATTCTCATTCTTAAAAACCATATTTTAAGTAAAATTAGGAAACCAAAATATTATTGTTTATTTCATCATAAAAACAAAAATTAATGTGAGAAAAAAACCATACTTGATTTTATTTTCCTTCAAAATTCTTTAAAACTTCTCAAATCGAATGCCTCTAAAAATGTCATCAAACATTCCAACAAAATATTTAAATACCAAATATGCCATCAAAATGATGATAATAACTTCCATAAATTTCATGCACAGTCTAAAAATATTCCTCCATGAAAATATCCATGCAAATATTCCAACAAAAAAACAAAAAACTAAATGCAATGTAAACAATGCGAATGGGGAGGTAAATGTAGGTTTGGATTCTCGAGAAGCTACTGGTTCCTAAGGAACATGACCGAGTTAAATCAGATTAAATTTCAATGCAACATCATGGCCTTCATAACTAAAACCATAAACCTTTCATGCGACAAACTCTACTTAACCTAATTTTATGTTACGTGATCGATGAAAATTGCAATCCAAAACATTAATCAAACAAACCAAAATTTGTTATCCACGGTGGTCCCAAGGCCCATTCAAGTGCAAAATTAAACTCATCAAACAATACATCCAAACGTTTATCTTATGACATGTTTAAACAATCATAGTTATCACTAAATATTGATAATATTTTCTTTGTATATGTGTATACATATATAATTATATTTATATATTAATAATTATTGTTAGTTATTTAGATCTTCTACATGGATATACATACATATATGTACTTAATTATATATGTATATATTTTATTTGTGTACTCTTGGTTAATTAAACCATTAATAAACAAATGTTTTCTTGTTCATATATGCCACTAACTTAATACATCATCATGAACACTTTGATATACAATAATTCATACTAAAAACAAAGATAGTCACTAACTTAGAGAAAACATGATGATATTAACTATTTAGCAAAATATTAAGTCAAGAGGTTACATATTCTACAAATCAAACCTTCTAAGATCCCTCTCATCATAATCTAACTTCTCAAAATACCATTCAAATCAATGTTCATCAACCATTCTAAAAAAACAATGTCGATGTCAATTGCCTTTTTCTTGCCCTCCTTGATGCCATCATCCATATTGAACTAATAGGGCCAATGTCATCAACATTTTCTCTTCACATATAATACATCATCTACCATCCTAAACAAATATGTCTAATGTTGTATAATTTTTCTTCACATTCTTGACACATCCACCACCATGTATCTATATAGTTGATTTAATCTATCACCTCTCCTCACATCCCTGATGCCAATGGACACCATAAATATGTAGGGACAATGTCATCTACTCTCTATTTTTCATCTTTGATGCCATCAACCACCCTAAATATGTAGGATAAATTCAATTTTATTTCTATTCTACCACCCCTAATGGCATCAACTATTGTGCACCTAACATTATTAATAAGGTACAATTAGTGAAAAAGAATTAAAAAAATTATTCAAAATGAATCCTTGGTCCCTTTAGATCGTATTGTGACTAACACTCCTTGGGTCCAAGCTAGTCATCAACCAGCTTTGAAGATTAAGATCCAATCAATAAACTCTCAAACCTCCCAAGTTGGATTACCTTTTACAAACTAATAAAAAATTCTCCTAAACATCACAATTAACTCACAATGTCCCTCTTTTAAAGGAATATAACCTCACCAATATATTTTGCACATGACTCCCTCTTATATCGTTTAGATGAAAGAATACTTTAGTAATGCAAATATATTACAATCTAAAATTATCAAACCACATATCAATCCTTATCTATACACTTTCCTATTAACTTTATGATACTATTCTGAGTAGAAGATCCTCCATATTTAATTTCGGTGAAGATCAATAATGTAAAAAATTAAATGAGATTTTATTGATTAATCCTTGGGTACATTTGTCACTATGTTTAATGAAAAATTGCAAAAGCTATGGAAATGGGGTAATAATCTCTAAAGAAACCCCAAAATATTTGAAAGAAATAGTCAATGGACCATAAGATAAGAAATAAACAAGGATTCATCACTTTTCATGCATTAAACTTGAAAGAAACAAGCAACCTAACATATTTAGTAATCCTCTATTCTTGAAAGCTTTAACAAATGAACCTAATAAGGATTCTAAGCAATCAATTAGTGATTATGAGAATGGGAGCTCACCATTAATGGCTTCAAGGCCAATGGTTCTTCCCATTTACTCAATTTTTGGTGTGTGTAGTACAATGGAAAAGAAATATCTCAATAAAATAAATGAAATAAGCTCTAAACCCTAAGAAAAATGCTATAGTTTATGTTAGGAAGAAGGAGAGTTCTTAGAAATGAGAGGGGGTCTAGTCCTATTTATAGTTTTCCAATTTCAGAAATGGGAGAATTTTGGTGCATGTGGGACTAAAAGGAATCAAAAAGTTGATTAGTGAGTCAAAGTAAGATTTGACTAGGCTTAGAAGAGGTTAATAATGGTTTATGATTAGTTAAACTAGGTTAGGCTAGTTAATCTTGTTTAGAGAGGAATTAGGGTTTTGAGAGAGTTTTGAGAGGTCTAATCAATCCAATGAAATGGATTGATAGTCTAGGAAGTTAGTAAAAGTGGTATAGAAGAGGATGAGAAGATGGTTTGGATAATAAGAGACTATATTAACCCCATTACTTGGTTTATAAGAGAAACATGACCAAAATAATGTCGTAAACAATGATTTAGAGGAGTCAAGTTGATGAGGAATCATCAAGTTGTAATAAGGATATTAGTTAGTGTAATATTAGGAATAATAGTGCTTTGACCAAACTACAGTGTCTACAAATCACTTCTTTAGAAATCATCAAAACTCTTTTTTATTCCACAGACAATCTTAAATACACCCATAACACATGTTAATGATATCAACAAAGTAAAATGTCACCCATGGGTTGAATTTGGTTACATATTTATATTCCTCCTAAAATTGTTAGAGTGAAGGATATGATCTTCAAGTTTTATATTTCATTCAATATTCTTCTTGGATAACCATGGACACATCGGATGCATATAATTGCATCATCTACTTGTCAATGAGTCAAGTTCCCTAGTTATGCTCCATGTTCAAGCTTAAAGGTGACACCAATTCATGGAACTTTAAATCATTTCCAAAAATAAGAATTCATTAAATTATCACTCTTGAGGAGCTTCCTTGTGTACCATTTTGAGAGAATCAATACTTTAAATACCCCATGTATACTCTTCAAGGGTTATGGGACACCCTAAACCTGTTAATAATATACCACCTAACCTCCTCATATTAGATGATGAGTAACCCATTAAAATAAAAATTACATATCTTCCTAATTTTATCATTTCTTAGTTACCCCCTTCTTTGTGACATCATTCTCATAGGAAGGTAAATGGAATGATTCCAATTAATTTTTCATCTTATTTTCCTCATCCTAAGAATTTCCCGCTTCACCACCTATTGAAATGGTTTTAATCTCTTTTTATTGATATATCTACCCCTAAGAATGATGAAAACTACTTGTTTGATGACCCATTCTGTTTAGCGATGTGCAAACTAAAAATGCAAAAATCCTTCGATATAAGAAATCACAATGCTCTTCTCTTGATACTAGTTATTCAATTTATTCTCTAGAATCTTTACAATCATCATTCAATTGTAGTGTTAATACCATTCATATCTCTTATGTATAATTTAAAGGCTATGATCCTACGGAATATTATTAGATGAAAACCCATCACCTTTAGTAACATATCCAACTAGTTCACCTACTTGTGATCTAGAGCCTAAGCCACAAAACACCATGGACCCTCCATCTATCCATATTATTCTTGATTATTTATCACCTTCCTCTACACTCATACATGTACATCATGTCAATATAGCTTCAAATTAGCTGAAAAATCTTGAACCATATTGCATGTGGCATGAGGCATTAGGGCATGATGTAAAGGATTTCCAATCTTATCATCGAAACATGAAGAAGTTGGAAGCTAAAGTATGAGAGGAATAATAAGATATACCATATCACACTACTCCCTCTCCTAAACATTTCTTCTCTCATTATGGTGATGGTCCTCATTCCTCTGTTGATTCTTAAGCATTTCAAAACTAATATAAATAACAAAATTCTCATTGGTTACCCTCCCATCCACCTCAAGTTGATATTTTATTTCCCTTGTTCCTCCTATATTACCTCCTATGGACTATTCTTCTACACATGCATCTTACATACTAGTTTAGGTACTACATTTTTATCCTCTCGTAGGTTGAATGGCCTCCTCATTTCATCCCCACACTGATTAAGATAAATATGGAAATATATGCCTAATATGATTTCTATTGCAATAATAAATGAATAAATAATTAAGTACAAAAATTAACCCAAGAAAACTAAGCCAAAATATATGAAACCCTAAGTGCAAAGAAGAGGTAAGATGACTTAGTTATTTCATAATTATTCCTAGGTTGTTTTGAAGTGCTAACTAGATCAACATAGAGGAGAAACATCACAAAAATCCTTAGAAAAGTGTGTAAGATGATGATCTTCATGGACTGGGGCACTGGAGAGGGATAGAGGCACCTGCAGGAACCCTAAACTTGTTTCTAGGTACCTATGTTTGTGGGTTCGAGAAAAACTCCTCCGATTGGTCATGAGGTATTCATTATTATTCACCTTTGGTCACTATGATGTTGCACAATGATCTTAGAATTCACTGGAAATGTAGTGCCCACTTCCCTTTAACACTTTTGATATTGATCATGATATCTGCTGACTATATTATGGATGTTATTATAGTTTTGATTTAGTATGGTGTTAGATGTCAGATCATGGATTATTGTTGAATCTGATTCATATATGATGCATGATGATTGTTAGAGACATTTTATATAGATGTTTACATGTTGTTGGACATGGTTATATATATATTTATGGATGTTGTTAGGACATGTGATATTTGGATATATTGAGTAGACTGAGAAAATTGAATTTAAAATTGATGATTATATAGTTGTTGATGAAATTGTAAGTGATATTGTTGATTGTCTGGATGTTGTTGTGATTCATATATATATTGATGATTTTTAAATTATATTATATTCATTTGGATGTTCTGATATGGCCATGAGGACGAAGGGGTATTTGTATTTTATAGGTTAAAAATATCACAACAAACATCGGGGGATTAGAGACCAACCACATTGGAATTCTAGATGAATTCAACAAGGTCACCATGGTAACTAGTTTTATTTGTGTGTGTGTTTGTTAGTGTTAGGGATTCCCATGGAGGAACCACCTTTAAATGTGATCAAGGTATTTTATGTTTTTCTTTTATTTTTATTTTTTGGTCCCTTTTGTTTAATTTTTGCATGTGTTTATTTTGTGGTGCACTTACCCCTTTCATTATTTATTTAATGGTGTGTAAATATTGTGAGTAATCATATTGTTTAGTTAATTAATTAAAATATGTCATAAGAATGTAATTAATAGAGTTTTTGGCCTTGAATTAAAGTGTTGTAAGAGATGTGTAAGTTAACTTTTGAGTGTGAAACACTCCACCTTCTTGGAAATTCGAATTTTCCTTGGAGGCTGATTTTGGAGGCTTTTGGGACAAGTTAAACTTGTCCCATACCTCTTAAATTTACATACCAACCTTTCCTATGGTTGGAGGGTTAAATTTAGACTTTTATAATGCATTTTGGGAAGACAAATTGTAGGTTTTAATTGCACTTTTCTTACATGATTTAATTTTAGTCCTTTGTGGTGTGGGTTGGACTTGAGTGTATAAGTAAACTATCAAATTATTCACCCACCTATTTATTATGCATTGGAGAATAAAGTTGAATTTTTGGGTTGGGGTTGAGGATGTGTGATGTGGCATCCTACATGGATCCACATCATCCTCTTTTCTTCCCTCTTCTATAAAATTCGAATTGTTTGCCTTGTTTTGGGTTGCTTCACTTTTGGGAGACTTCTTTTGGGAAAAATTTCTTGTTGTTTTGGGAGCTCTTACTTGGAGAAGTTTTTGAAGATTGTTGCATGCTGGTATTGGGTTGATTTTTGGATTGCTTGAATTGGAAGGAGATTTTTGTTTTGAATTTGGAACAAACTCCATCATGGAGAGGTAAGAGCTTAGATCTTGGAAATACTCTTCTTTTCCCTTTTATGAATATGTAAATGCTGGTATGTTTGTTATTGTTGTGGGTTGTGGGTAGATGGCCTAGGAATGGTGTAGGAGAAGACTATGGGGTTTATTATGTGGGAGGCACAAGTGTGTTTTAGGGAGGTATAAGGGTGGAGGGAGTTGGGATTTGGGTTCCACCTTACAAAGAAATAGCTTGCATTTATTTACTCATTATTGGGTGCCATAAGAGGTTGGGGAGACATAAGGAAATGTGAGGAATAAGGGGTACTTGGGGAGGCATAAGGAATGTCAGGGCTTTGATATACTATCTTTTTGGTGGTTTGTAACTCAGGTGGTGATACCCATTTCCCGTTTGGGAGGCATAAGAAGCATCCCCCATAGTTCTTTCTCCTTTGGCTTGCATGGTGAAGCCTGAGTTTTGTGTGATGTCTTTCATGTGGTTGCAAAAACAGCTATTTTGTTTTGGACTATGTTTTTAATTTGAAATGTGCTTGTTGAAAGATTGCTTTGTGATGTGGAAGCATGTTGTTTCCATGAGTTGAAATACATTTCTTATTGCATTGTGGTTAGGGCTTGGGGGCCAATGAAGAAGGATGGCTTCTCCTTTCATTGGATGTATTGGTTGGGTGGAGAGCATTGCCTTTCCCCTACCTTTGTTGTGATCAAAATTGGAAGAAAGAGAAGAATGCATGTTGTTGTTCTAGAGCTGAGAAAAGACAGTTTGATAGTCCCTTGTGAAATGAAATATCATTGTAACCTTTCCCACTTGAAGTGGATGAACTTGTAAATGTTTGTAATGGAAAGATGTTGTACTGATTTGCAAGTGAAATTTGAAATGTAAAAGAGTTATACTTTGTATTTTGTTTTGGAAAGAATGTGAAAGAATGATACTATTTTGTATACTGTATTTTGAAATTAAATGGAAAGGAGGTTGTATGAGTTTCAATGGAATTATTGGAAGTGTTTATCTTGTTCATATGATATTCTTCAATTGGAAATTTGTGTTTATCATGCACTAGAAGTCCTGTTTTGAAAATGGAAATGTGCAACACGTAAAAAGAAAATGTATTATTCTTCCCAATGTCGATAAATGATTTTGGAAGGAATAAAAGAAAGAAGTTGTAAAATTTCCTTTGGAAATCAATAAATGAATGAAATTCTTTTCCCAAATTGCATTGTTAAATTGAATCTGATCATATCAATGTATTGAAATCTCTGTTTGAAAGGAAGAAATGCGTGTGAGAAAAATATAGTATTTTGTCTCTTTGAAATGTGAAAAATTGGAAATCAGTATTACATTTTGGTCTTGAATGGTTTGTTTTGAATCAACTAAAATGTATTATATTGGAATTGGAATGTATTCTAAATACTTGGAAGAAGAAATGGCAAATAGATCCATCAAAATTTGATCCCTGTTATTTGTAATTTCAAACTGCAATTATCTAAATAAAAATGCACGCGATTCGAACTCAAAATAAAATGAAAAATTAAATGATTGAATTGAATTAGTAGGCCCTAAACGAGTTCAAATTGACTAAAACACTTAAGGAAATATTTCAAAACTTAGCAAAATCAGGCTCAAACCGTTTTGCAGTCATTTTTTGTCAATAAACATAAATGCTCAAATTGAAATCAATCAAACAAATTAACCCTTGTAATCTATCCTAAATTCATCTAAAAACAATCCCCATGTCTATTTGACATGTTGATAGAGGAATAAGATCTAATTGAATAAAATTCACAAGTTAAAATTTACCAATTCATACTTTATAAGCTTGCAGGATGTTTTCTTAAAGACCCCTTAAAATTTATCAAAACCAAAAATTAATGATTTCTGTGTAAATAGGACGTCGAGAGATTTCTAGAGAGTCCTTGTTTTCCCTAAACTGAGATCTCTATCAAAAGTTATGGCCTTCTGAAGTTTTCTTCCTTAGAGTTGAAATTTTTGGAAATATTTCCTTGGCAGGCCCATGTCCCGAATTTTTCCTTTGGGACTTAGGAAAAAAAAATTGGGAAAATTTTCAAAATTTTCTCTACCACCCCACAGCCAATCATATGTTTCCATGTGGCACCATGAGGTGCCAACAGTGGGATGAATCCCCTTTTAACTTAGCACTTTCAGAAAATTTTGGGAAACTTTTCCAAGTTTTCCCCGCCGCCCACAACCAATCAAGTGATGCCACATGGCATCATGAGGCATCAGCAGAGGAATGGTTTCCTTTTTTCCTTCATGTCTCTAAAAATTTTGGAAAATTTTCCAAGTTTTCTCCACTGGTCCACCAGCCTACAGCCAATCAAGGGCTGCCACATGGCATTGCGAGGTGTCGGCGGAGGCGCGGGTATCTGTACCCCCTTAGCCCTTTGGGGTGTTAAGTCATTTTTTCCCCTCCACCCCACTTTCCCCATGTTGGCTTTGGAGATGCCACATTTCCTTTGTGGTCTCGTGGGAGTGCGAGTGAAAAGAAGACTTTTCACCTCGCGCAGAAAATTTACAAATGTCTCCCGCTACCCCGCCTTTCCTCATTTTTCCCCGCGCTGTATTAAGGTGCCATGTGTCCTTTATGGACTGCGAGTCAGGAGTGCGGGAAAAAATGTGATTTTTCCCCTGTGTGGTAAAAATTTTCCCAAGGTCTCCCCGCGGCCCGCCAACCCACCCTTTGGGAAAATTTTCTCCCCTAGGCCCGCAGGCCCGCTCTTGGGGAAAATTTTCACCCCAAGGCCCGCCGGCCCATAACTTGAAAAATATGAGGAGTTAGGAGGAATTATTTATATCAATGGAAAGGTGAGGAAATTTCCTATCCAATGGAAGTGATTTAGGAAAATTTTTAATGCAATAAGTATGAGAAAAGTTTAGTTGAAAATTTAAGCTTGTTGGAGAATGAGTATGGTGAGAAATTTTTCCTCTCGAACCTAATTGAAACTTCTAACCCTAAATTTTGGACCTTATGACCTCTAATAATTATTAATAAAAGGAAAATATACTCTAGTAGATTTTAATTGTTCTAGAACCTGTTAGGGGCAACTGTTGCCTTGTAACATGGTTGTAGATTCTTTTAATAAAAAAATTATTCTATAATTTTCCTAACTAATCCTAGGTTGTTCTTCGGTCTCAAGTGGGTTTTTTTAACGGGTGTTACAGAAACCTGCAATGAAGTAATGACATGAAAAACCCTCAAAGAGACATCAAATCCTAAAAAATAAAGATGTAGAATGAGGGTTGGACTGTCCTCAACTATCACAATGGTGATCTTATGATTGAGCATTGCACTACATCTTAGACCCAATGTAGCTTTATGTGTGTGTGTAGAATTGTGCCCTAGGTAGCTCTTGTGCATTTTACACTTAGTAGTAAGAAAGTAGCTAAATGTGTGCATGGAATAGAATGAAATTCCATCCGATTAATCAGATGAATGATAACCATCCCTTGTGTCCCTTGGATGGTGATGTATGTATGCAATGGAGCTCTTAGATTCTTGATGGATGCAACCTTAGGTGGTGATATCTAATTCTTAGTGATTGGTTATTTATTATGATCACATAAATTTATATTTATATGATTAGCTTGCTTGGATTTCATAATTAACCATGAAAATTCTTAGTACCAAAAAGATAAGATGCTCATATGGCTAGAAAGCATCTGAAAAGTGTGAATAAAGTATATTGAGGTTAGGGGCTTCCAAAGGGGTGAGGGCACCTAGTGCTAGCATCCTGGCTGGGCACTAGTGTCAGGATGATAAATGTCAAGGTATAAAAAGGTAGACTGAGCAAGTAAGGGTGCAAGGAAACAGAAAGTAAAGAAAGGTGGCCAAGGGCATGGGTTAATTAGTAATTTCATTACTTAGGAATTATATGAATAGTAGTATGCAATCAAGACTAAATATATACCAAAAGTGTGTGATTTTGTGTCTACACACACTTTCACCTACTAAGATGGACATGCACCAAGAGATACTATCTCAAATTTCCATATGGGTGAAAGTATCTATAGTGGTTGCAAGTGATGAGATATATAAAACTTTCTCTCATGTTCTTGAAGACATGAAAAACACCATGATTCATACACATTATGATATTTAGTGATATGTTCATGAAGTCGTCAATGATGTTTACAACTATCTTGCATGCCCCTTTTGACTTCATTCACTTTTTCTCATGCTACATTTTTAATTTCCTACATATTAATTTCTTATTTATTATTTTTACACCACTTAAAAAATTATATCAAATAGGATGGTTTGTTTTATCTTTTGGGTACACATTATATACATAGTTTAGAAAACATGGTTAGTTTTATATTTAAGCTAGACCTTACATCCATATTTTACATGGGACAATTAGTGTGACAACCTCATTTATCCCTTATAACCATATATTACTTGTTTATTACATATGATGGTTAGTATAACAACATCATTTATCCCTACATCCTATATTATCTAATTATTCCATAGAGCAATTAGTTCACATATGTTGACTACCCTTTTACATCATAGTTAAAATTTATATCCTCCCCGCAATATTTTTGTATTGACTATTACTATTTGTTTCTTACTTGATCTTTTATAATTGTTTATCCATTTATAATATTTATATTCACACTTTATTAAATCCTTTATTTACATCCTTTGGGTTTATTTTTACCGTTTACTTCTTACATGACCTTTCACTAGGTTGTTTATCCAAGTATAGCCTTACACTATCTTTGATACTATCACTTTTAATACTTATGTTAGACTTATTATAGGTTTACACTCCCTTATTTTTGACATATCAAGGATATAAAATCATTTAATACCTACTTAATTCCACTTTTATCCTTTATCTCCGATATGAAGCCCCATTTATACTTATCATTATGATCATCTATCAGTTCCATCCATCATTGTATCATTCTTTTATAACCTTGCAGCTTTCATTTATCCTTCTTTCCTCACTTGAGGCACACTTAGGTTTGAAATGATATCACACTCTTTCCTTAGGGTAGGTTTATAGGTACCTAAGCATCATGGTTTCTAGGTTATCATTTTTAGTGATTATGTTTAATCTTTATTGTGTTGGTCATCATTCATACCCACTAGACCAACTTTTCAAATCTGTATAGAGGAGGAAAAGTAAAATCCCAAAGAAAAGAAAAGTTAAAAGACATATTATTAAGGAAAAATCAATAAAAAGGTAGTTATTACAAGAAAACAAATCCATCACAAATAAAAAGATGTGATATTATCATATTTGACACATCTCCTATTCTCAAGTTGAATGCTCAAAATCCATAGTTGGCCATATTACATAGCTTAAGAATTTTGGGTGTGGTAGGTTTGTCAACTAGGATAGGAGGTATCATATATATCATTCGGTGCCCCTCCTTCTCACGCCAATACCTAATCTTCACAGAGGGCCTATAACTCATTAAGTTAGGTCTTGATGAATAGGGAAAACATAATGAAGATGTAGAATATGTATTTACTATAATTTACTATCAAAGATAAATTTGGGATATGCCTTTATACTTCACTAGTTGGCCCAAGCCAAACTCAATATTTGGAGTTCCTTCTCTTTGAGATAATGAAAATATTTATCTTACACTTTTGATTGAAGTGTCTCATCTGCACTAAGGATCTTGTATTACCCTCATGGAACCTTATTTCTTATCTCTCTGCACATTCACTCACTTTACTCCCCTAATGAATATTAATGATAATTTACCATGTGTTTATATCCTACAAAATCACCTATTTTATGAACCTAATAACAATACCATAGATTTGGTGTGACTATAATATCTTTAGGCGTTCCTCATAAATATTCGGTATAATTGTGACATTAGATGGTAGTGTAAACCTATGATAGGTATAACATAATCATAAAATTAAAAACCTACCCACCATCATCACCTCATCTACCAACACTTGTTTCATTGAAATTTGGCCATCATCTCTCAATTTTTCTAAAGCGGATCAACAAGATGTCTACAATACTTAAAATTTAAAACACACAAAATGTCAATGTTGGAGATGTGATATGTTCACCCATGATAAGATGTATAAATTTTTAAGAACTTGGTTATCAACATAAACATTGGAATTTCCCAAGGTGTGGGACCTTGGCTACTTGAGAAAAACCTCAAAAGAAGGCCGATTTTATTTCTTAATTAATAAAATACTAAAATTAATATAATCCTAACTAAAAATTGGGTGGGGAAAAGGGGAATAAGGAATCTTAAAATTAGCATGATTGATGATTCACTAGAGAAATAAGTGATCACTCACCCCGAGCAAAGAATAAGATGAAAAATACATTGACAAAAGGGTAGATATAATCCATAATCAAACCTGCAATAAATTAGACTCTCACTCCATGTATTAGTGACACAATGAAATAAAATTATACAAATTCAGTCCACACACATCATGCAATGACATAACATAAAGGTAAGAATGTAATAACACACGAAAAATGGAAGATATGAGCCATAATCAATAATATTATTGCTTGGAAATATACACAATCTATTATAGTCATTGGGAAGGCATTAAACACATTACACATATTCAATTTAAAGGTATGAAAAATTAGAATATGTGGGATCTCAATTTGAATAGAGTAACTTTGTATTCTAGAGAGGATTCTTTTACAATATATCTAATCAACATTTATAGAAGGAAGAGAGAGTAAGAGGATAAAAAGATGTTGAAGTATATCTCTTTTCAAGCTTATCCTCTTTAATATGATAAGAAGGCTATAGAATATGTTTAGTTGAAGATGATCCAACCAAAACCACCTTGATCATGGTTTCAATTAGATATTTGTTTAAGGATTGATCTAAGAATACACAAATTCAATCCCATGAGATTCGTAGGACAAGTGAAGTTTGATCTTATATTTGGTCAATCATATCATTATTATAACTTTGGAACCACTATGAAAGATTGTCTTTTGATTAATAAATTTTAAAAATATTTTTCTACATTTTGTTGTAACCATGAGGTATATTCATCTCAAGAGCATATTTTAAAAGAGGATGGAACTCTCTATCATTACCAAGTGATTTGGGTGCTATTATATTAAAATAATGAGAAGAAAAATTATAAACATTACATCATTAAAATATCAAAGATAACTTCACCATTCTATATGAAATTAAGGTCAACATGTAGCTCTATGAAATACCTATCTAATGGTACCAACTATAGGCCATTTGGAGTTCCTAGTAAAAAGTTATGAGTTAACAACAAAACCTTTGATCAGCCTCGGTGACATCCCCAAGCTCTATTTTTCATCAAGCTAGGCTATGAAATTTTATCTCATGGAAGATACATTGCAACAAATGTAATACTCAACTAATTTCAACCACATATCATCCTACCACATTATTTTCATAGGTGGCTTGACATCATTTGGGTCTAGGGATCGAGGACAGACTTTGCGAGAGGATGTAAAGTAGTAATTATCACTAGATATATAGTATCTCCATGTGTCCATCTTTGATGGCTTCTAAGATTCAAGATATGAGCTTAAACATTTTAAAGGATCTCATGAACTAATGTTTAACATGTATCTCTAAATCCACTTTTTAGTCATCGGGGCCTTTTAAAGTGTAAATGTTGAGCCAAAGCTTTAGAAAAGTCTCACTTGTCGATATTTTCAATGTGTCCCTTATGACACTTTTTCTTAATTGGGAAGTTACAATGTTTGGAGGCCGAGAAAAACTCGAGGCTTGCAGGGAGTCCCAAAAAATATTGGGAAACAATTTTCATTCATCCATATAAGGTTCTAAAATTGAGAAATTCAAATGTTTGGAGATATTGTTGGCTACTATGTGTCCCTATGTTTCTCAATAAAACTTGACAAGTTATATTTAATAGAAAACCAAAGGATTGGATGGTACACGAACGTTTGAGGGAAAAACACATTAAAAACTAAAAGTTCTTCCCGATTCAACAGTATGAAATTTGATCAAAGATGGAAATAAAATTTGAATAATTTCAACCCTAGTGGGGCTCCAAAACACATTTTCAACACCATTAAAAGTATTTAAGTTCTGCAATAGTGATCTTTTTCCTAAAAATGAAGCATAGTACTCATTTTGGAAACAATAAAATGAATCAAGAGAATTTATATTTATAGATTTCAATTATAAATTTAAAACCTCTTGTTATGATATCTTAATATCTTCCAACTTCTATATCTTTCCAACCATAACTCTAATCTCAATTCCATAAGAAGTGTCATGGTCGTATTCTTGAAATAAATCTAATGATATATTGCAATATTTTTTTTGAAAAAATTCAAAAATCATATATTTTCTAGGCCCGAAAGCCTTACTATCTAATTTGACATTACACCTTATTTTACCTTTATAACATAGTTATGAGCTCTTCATTATTCTACCATCCTCCCATGATTTTTTCCTTAGATTATTATTTATTTATTATTTATCTAAATTACCCTCTAGTGTTTCTTTTTCAGTTGTACTTGGGTTCATATAACAAACTATTTCTACACTATGGTGATTCACTATACATTCACACTCATGCGAAAGTAACATTGTAGGTAGAAATTCTTTATTTGAGTTCATGATTTCATCACTTTATATTGTACACATATATTTTAGTAGTTTTATTTTAGTGTTATATTATTTTCTGAAGACCATTTCATGTACATTTTTTGTGACATGCGATGATATTTGGTTGGGGCATATGTGTACACCTAAATTTAACTTTCCTAACCTTTTTTCTTTTGCAAGAATCATTGGTGCATTAAATTTTCCATAATATTATCCTTAGGCATATTATCTAGAATGAGGATGAACCATAATTAATTACCCACACCTTCAAATATTACATTGATTAGTTAAGAGTGGTACTTACGAGAGATATTTGATGTGTAAGATGATTATGTCACACCTTACACATTTTCATACCCTATACACTCATATTTTATATCCTTTTATGACATCACTCCATCATTATCTTATAATCTCCCTCGGGTCTACTTTTAACGCAAACATATTTTTATTATATCACCCATGTTAGAACCTCTGATTCCCATCCATTCATTTTGAAATTCTTGTTTGATACCCCCATGAGTACATTTTCATATCTAAATGCATTAACCATGGTATATTGTATCAAGTGATTTTATTTCCCAACTAATAGTATCGACCATGGTTGATAATTTCGAGTAGATAATTTTTCACAACCAACAACATCTACCATAGTTAATACCATTAGCTAGCATAAAATGTTAATTTTATTACTTGGATATTTATAGTTGTTGTATTAGTGCTTATTCCAAATTCACATTCATCACTCATTCATTCTCATGGTACTTTTTAATCTACCCTTAAATTATTATAGGTCTTGAATTTGGTCATATTTTTTTCTTTGGAGTTCAAACTTGGAACATTGGGTACTTAGGATCTTCAAGAATAAGAGATGCAATTATCATGGTCTACCCTCCTTTTATGTCATTGGATTCTTCACTTATAAGTTTTCCTACACTTTCTTCTATTCATTTCTAGTCCCCTATTTCAACTCTCTCATAAGGTTTTTTGAGCCTAGGGAAAGTTAATGCACTAATTATTTCTTCAATAATGTAAGTATATCTACCCTCTCTTTCCATTTATTTCATTTTATATTTGAATGCTTGTTTGACATGGTCATGCATATATTAGGATAAGATAACATATTATTATCTATAAAATCTTTTATTATAATCCCAATTTTGGCATTTTGGGACTTACAACCTTATACAACCCTTAAACCTTGAACTCTTTCTTTATAACCTATTGTATCCCTAACTTTTTTACAACCTGATTTATGACCTTACTATTTGGATCTAGTTAGATAGCACTACCCTATTCTAGATACAAGATTTGGAACTATATATCTCATATGGAGTGTGTAGTATTGTATTCATAGCTCTATGTATCCATTAACTTACAACCTCAAGGTGTGCATCTTTAGCATGGCCCCCTTTATTATCCTAGTATAGATTACCCCTTATAGAGATAAAAAGATATTTTATTGGGCCATTATTTATTTGCATGTACCTCCTACTACTCCAACCCAACATGAGGTTTATCATATCCATGCATTACCTTTGCATCCCCTTCATAGTTTAAACCATGTTCCTAGATAAATTATATAACATATTGTTAGCGAGGAAATTTTTGAGTGGACAAATTTGTGAATTCCTTACCAATGCTCTGGGAATATAAGTCCCTCTACTTAACCGATGCAGTTGTCGTGTATGCATGCACGAGAAAGCATGGATTTATTTGGTGGCCTTTTGGCTGGGGATCCAACAGGGGCACTCCACTAACCTTGTGAAAAATTCTTGTACTTATCTGCAAGGGGGGAATTTTCTATGAAGATGGGAAAGGGAGTGAGAAATGAGATAGGGAAACTAATGTTGTAGGTAGGAAATCAAATTCCTACACACATTAGTTAGAAACTTTAACACATGCATTTATGAGAACAAACAACACTACAAATGGCAACAAGATGAGAAAAGATTGTGAACTAAAAGTTTCTAAAATTTCCTCATCAAAGATGCTAAAAATCCTTCTTCTTGTATTGATGCTTAAACAGAAGTTGTACATAATGTGGAAATGGAAAAAATTTGAGAATGGAGAAAAGTAGAAGAAAATGGCTATTTCCTTTGCTTTCTCTAAGTACAATGCACTCATGAGTTTACAAGGTCAATTTCCAGCCTTGTACATTGGCGTGAAGAAGCCATTGAATATCTTGTAAGAAACACTTACAACTTCTTCTTTGTTAGAAAGAAATAGTTTATAATCTTTTCAATCATTCACGTCTGTTCAAATTCTTAATTCGTGAAGAAACGCCAATTACAGGAAAAACTAGACTTTTCATAATGCAGTCGTTACACTCGTTTTATAAATTTGAATTTGAACCATTCATCTTTCCTTTGAAAATTTAAACCAGAGTCGTCCACGTGGGAGAAATTTACTTGGAGTGGGCGTGGAGGATGCCTTTTGCATTTTGTGACTTAATAGAGATTTAGCATTTTTTACATTTTTGGTCTACCCTTCAATTTTGATATAAGCTTGACATGTGGCTTGACTTTAGTAGGAGACAAAGTCACAGGTCACTTTTATAATTTTACCTTTTTTCAATGTGGGCTCAAAAACACAAATTACTTTTCCAGCCCGCCTCCCCACTTTGACCTTTGATGTGGGCTTAATATTTGAATTTTTCCCTAGTGTGGGCGGGGCTGTGGGTCACTTTTTAACTTTAAGCCCCTTTAATGAAAACAAGGCTCAAATTCTCAAACCTTCCCTACTTCCCTACCTTGACTTTCTCCCTTTTGTTTGATCAGGGATGTGGGTCATTGTATGACTTTTAGCCCTATTTACAAAAGGGATCAAAACCTCAAAGTTATCCACTAACCTACTTCCTTGCTTTGACTCTTTTGATGTGGGCTCAACATTTGAATTTTTCCCTCTTGGAAACAAGGCTTAAAATCTCAAAAGGATCCGATGATCTGCCTCCCCACTTTGACTCTTTTGATGTGAGCTCAACATTTGAATTTTTCCTCATAACATGATCGGGCCGTAGGTCACTTTATGACTTTTAGTCCTTTTTACAAAAAGGCTCAAAAATTCAAAGTTCTCCACCGAACCGATTCCAATTAGATGTTTCCATGTACCCATGGATAATGGGGAAAAAAATTGACAGGGAAGAAACCACCCGTCATTCATGACTATGGAAAAATGAAGAGAAGAAGAAAACTCCACCATTTCATGCCTGATTTTCAAATTTCTTTTGTGAACCAAGGAATTGAGAACAATACAAGATTCGACATCCATGACCATATAAAATATGGGAAATTTCATTCAAATGGAATATGTAATATAATTTTCACACGTCTAGACAAGGAAATAGAAAATTTATCAAACCATGCAGACTAGAGAGTTTAAATAACTTCAAAGCATGAATTTCTCTATCTTTTAGAATTCCAACTTTACTTGAACACCTCTGGAGGGCATGAGCTCAAATTTTTTTAATTTGACTTAAAAATGAGGGGGATTTTGAGGGAAAAATTAGCTAGCTCTAGCTTGGGGACATGACATGGACTGAGCATAGTGAAGACATGACATGGGAATCCAGAATCTCAATCTTAGACCATATAATTCATTGACCAGTGCCTTATCCATTGGGCCTTGCAGAGTCATGTACAACCTATAACAAGGGAGAAAGAAGAAGGAAACACACATGCACATGAAAAGGATGAAAATGAAACACACGACACACAACAAGAAGGGAAACACACCTAGCAATCACCTATGGTACAAGATGGGGAGAACCCACTTTCACTAAAGCACTTTCCATTTCTCAAAAGTTACCCATGAGTGGGAAACACTTGAGTGATGATGTTCTACAAAGTCATTGACGGGTTCCAGAAAGTACCCTCCCCTCCTCAATTATTTATAGAAGCCAGGGAACTTCCATGATTGTACTTTTACTTTGTAGGAGTGAGTCCATGTGAGCTTCTTGATGCTCAGGTCCTTGCTTGGAAATTCCACTACCTTCATGCCCTTTAAAATTAGTTTCATCATGCTAGTTTCCTTCCATGTTCATCCATATAGTTGATTCTCCATCAAACATCTTGTTTCTGCCCCAGGGCTTCTTTTCATTCAAATTCCTTGTATATTCTGAGTTACTTTTGTTTCCGGGTCTATGCTCATTGACATCTTCTCCATGAGAAACATTTGATTCATCCTTTATCTCTACTTCACTGTGAGGCATTTGAGTACTGATGAGAGGATCAAGGGAAAATAATATTTGTCTTGTATGTCCATGGCACTAGTGAAGAGATCAAGAATCAGCTCAGGATCTTCCACAACTTCTACTTTTGCATCCAATATTTTTTACGGAGTTATGCTTTGTTGTTTCCTATAGCTCCTCTTTGTACGCCTTTAAAGGATCTTTATTTTGCAGCTCAAGGAAAATATCTAGAGGGATTACCTCATCATCTTGGGAACCACTACATTTTATCACTCCTTTTCTAGAGGAGCTTCAAATTCAAAGGCCTCAAAACTTCTTTCTTTAGTTTGTTCATCATGGAAACATTCTTCCTCTTCAAATGGGAAAGAAAATACCTCCATTTCGTTATTGCATCCATCAATCATTAGCTCAAAAGTGGCATCATACTTTTCAATATGGCTAACCTTCACATTGGTTAAGGCTTCCAAATCAGCTTCACACTTGTCTTACAAATTTGTGGCTTGCATCAGGAGATCAAGACTGATCTCAGGGTCTTCTATTTCTTCCGTGGCTCTTAGCAGTCCTTGTATGGAGATTTATTTCAAGCCTTTCAAAGGCTCATCACAAGCTGATTTTGTCTCTCCATAGATGGCTGATGAGAGATCATCTTCATCCCCAAATGGGAATGAGAATAACTCCTCATCTTGGAAAATCATATAGGCTGATTTTTCTTCTTGAAAATCATCGATAACCATCTCCTCTTCCTCGTGGTCTACATCATCTGGAAATTTTGGGCTTCCCTCTTGTAACTTGAATCTCCTCAATGCTTCTTCAAAATCCAAATCTCTCCGAGAAGGCATATCTAGCCCTATCAAGATGGGAACATCTTCTTCCTCCTCGGTTGTCACCAAGTGATTCATCTACCTACTATCTTGATACAAGATGTTAGCTTTTGGGCTTCCATAATTTCATACCATGTACCTCATCTTCTTCTCGGGAAGCAATTTCTCCATGTCTCCCTTCATTGGTATGGTTGTAAAAGACCAATTCATCTGAATTTTCCCTCCCAACTCTTGGTGAAATTTCTACTCAGACAACATTTCAAATGAGGCTGGGACGTCTACTACCAAAATCATCACTGAAACTTTCTTGTTTGGAAATCTAGCGAGATCCACTGTGCATCTTTGACCTTCCCTACAAGTGGGACCTCTTTTGACTCCAAAGAGTAATAAGATCCACCGGGTGGAGTCATGGCAAGTTTGAGAGATTTGGAAACATTCAAAGGCATCACATTGTCTAAGGCACCAGAATCTATTATGCAATTTTTCAGTACATATTCTCCAACAAGAAGGGAGACGTAGAAAGGTTCAACTTTATCAGTCTTTGATGCACTCAGAGAAAGCATGTTCTGTGAGGGAGGTGTAGGTGAGTTTGGTAGCATGCCTTTGGAACTAGATGTTACAACATTGGGTGTTAGACTACCACTCTTGATATATCGGATGAACCTCTCAAATTTTTCAGGATGAGTCCGTAAATATTTGGTTTTGTAATCTACACTTTGGCTTTGTTTGCATATTCTATGAAGTCAAAGGGAGTAGATGCGAACAAGGGGGTGAAGGGATTGATTTTTGAGTCTGGATAGGCTTGGGAGAAGGATTTGATTTTTGAGGAATGGATGATATTTTGAATGGTACACTAGGAGCTTTCAAGGTATTAGATTTTACAAGAGAAGATTTAGATTTAGACTTGGAAGAGACATCGAGAAGACTTACTTGGGATTGTGGGCATCTTCTTACTTACTATAGGGTTAGGCTCCAACAATGCAGAACTTCATGGAAGATGGAAGTGGGGATCCTCGACTGATTATTTTATTTTGCGGAGTCACCATAGGAGGATCATCAGTCTTATTTTTCTTTAAAGTAATGGAAGGAGATGCTCTTTTCTTGGACTGAGAATGAGTGAATACCACACATGAGAACCTAGGCACATCCTCTTCATCTTCTTCATCACATCTAGAATACTCACAAAATATGATTTGTGTATCATTCTCAAACTCATCATTTTCTAGGAAATCATCACCTTCACTTTCTTGTTCAAGCTCTTCTTCACTTTCTTGAAATCTGCCATTTATGTTCATGGGTAGGGCCTCCAAGGTGAGCCTTTGGGGTGCTCCTGTAATCTAATTTCTATTGCTTCTTTGGGAAGAAACACATTCAAATATTTCCCTCTTCAAATATGCTATCTCATTTGCCAAATTTTGTAGCAATGGATTGGTTCTCTCATCTTCAGGATGTTGGGTCTTTCCCTTTGATGGATTCTTGATCTTTCTAGAGAGGATGAGATCATCATCTAGTTCAATGGCCCTCCTTTGTGCTTCTATAATGTTCCTTGGTTGAACTCTTCATAGGAGAAAGCCTACCTCTGGTGATTGAGCATTTATGAAGAATATTTTGATATTGTTCTGAGAGGGTGAATATTCTTCCGGTATCCTATAAAGCAACCATTCAAAATGAGCCACGAAGTCTCTCATCATTTCACTTTCTCCTTTCCTCATTTGAGCCAACTGCACCAAGAGGTCTTGACAAGTCTTTAGTTGATTTAAATATTTCCTCGAAGGCATCCTTGATGTCATCCCAACCAATGATGGATTGAGAAGGTAGGAGGTAAAACCATTCTGCTACTTTTTCTTGGAGGGACTCCATGAACAATCTCACAGCAATGTCTTCATGTTGGACACCAAGAATTCCACATGATGTCATGAAAGCAACGATGTGTTCTTCTGGATGTTGTGTTTTTCCCATTGAACTTTGGAAAGTTCTTGCGGGAACTTGTTGGTAGATCATGGAGAGGTGGTTCAAGAGCAAGCGGGCTCCGTATTCCTTCCCCATGGAACAATGGGTTGAGGTATTTCTTCTTTGTCTACCATTTTCGTTTTTGCTTCTACTCTTGCTTCTAAAATTCTTCTTTAAATTCTTCTTCTTCTAGGAGCTCAATGCTCAATGGTGGTTGAAAAATGGGAGAATTTGAAGGGGGAGTATCCATAAGAGTTTTGATAGGATTGCTCGGTGAACTTCGTGAAGAGCCAGATGGAGAGGAGGCTTGAGAGAAGAAGTATGGATTATCTCTAATTCGTTCTTTTTGATTTTGTGAAGCCTCAAAATTGAAATCATCAACACCTCTTGACCTGCTCAACTTGGTGTGTCTTCCTTCAGCCAGCTTTTTGAAATTCTTGAAGTGGGAATATGAAAAGACATGTGCAGAAATCAACAGTGTATCTTTCAGCAATGGCTTTTCATGAACTCTTTCTTTTTATTTTTCAATATTTGATTTTTTTTTTAAATTTTCAGACCTTGCGGTTGTATATTGGGTGCAGATGCTGCTAAATCTACCCCACGGTGGGCACCAAAAACTATTGGCAAGGAAATTTTTGGGTGGAAAAATTGTGAATTACTTACCAACACTCAGGGAATCTAATTCCCTCTACTTAATTGGTGTGGTTGTCATGTATGTATGCATGCATGAAAAATCATGGATTTCTGTGGGCGGCCTTTCGGTGGGGATCCAATAGGGGCACTCCACTAACCCTGTGGAAAATTCTTGTAGTTATCTGCAAGGGGAGGGAATTTTCTAGGAAGGTGGGAAAGGGAGTGAGAAATGAGATAGGGAAACTAATGTTCCAAGTAGGAAATCAGATTCCTGTACACATTAGTTAGAAACTTTAACACATGCATTTATGAGAAGAAACAACCCTACAAATGGCAACAAGATGAGATAAGATTGTGAACTCAAAGTTTCTAAAATATCCTCATCAAAGAGGCTACAAAATCCTTATTCTTGTATTGATGCTTAAACAAAAATTGTACATAATGTGGGAATGGAAGAAATTTGAGAATGGAGGAAAGTAGAAGAAAATGGCTATTTTCTTTTCTCTCTCTAAGCACAATTCACTCGTGTGTTTACAAGGTCAATTGTCAACCCTGTATATAATGGTGTGAAGAAGCCATTAAATATCTTGCAAGAAATGGTTACAACTTCTTCTTTGTTAGAAAGAAATGGTTTACAATCTTTTCAATCATTCGTGTCCATTTAGATTCTTGATTCGCAAAGAAACGCCAATGGCAAAAAAAAACAGACTTTTCATAATGCAACCATTACACTTGTTTTGTAACTTTGAATTTGAACCATTCATCTTGCCTTTGAAACTTTAAACTAGAGCCATCCATGTGGGAGAAATTTACTGGAGCGGGCGTGGAGGATGCCTTTTGCATTTTGTGACTTTATAGAGATTTGACATTTTTTACATTTTTGGTCTGCCCTTCCGCTTTTGATATAATCCTGACACATGGCTTCACTTGAGTGGAGATATATTCATGGGTCACTTTTATAATATTTGAATTTTTCCTTGGCATGGGCGGGTTCAAAACACTTTTTAAATTTAAGCCCTTTTAATGAAAAAAGGCTCAAATTCTCAAATCTCCCTAACAGACCGCTTCCCCGCCTTGACTTTCTATTCAGGATTAATATTTTACTTTCTCCCTTTTGTTTGTTTGGGGTTACGGGTCACTTTACAACTTTTATCCCTTTTTACAAAAGGATCAAAACCTCAAAGTTCTCTGCTGACCCGTTCCCCTGCTTTGAATCTTTTGATGTAGGCTCAACATTTGAATTTTTCCCTCTTGGAAGCAAGGCTCAAAATATCAAAAGGCTTCGTTGATCTGCCTCCCCACTTTGAAACTTTTATGCGGTCTCAAAATTTACTTTTTCTCATAGCATGATCATGGTGCAGTCACTTTATGACTTATAGCCCTTTTTACAAAAAGGCTCAAAACCTCAAAGTTCTTTACCGAACCGATTCCAATTAGATATGTCCATGTAACCATGGATAATGGGGAAAAATTTTGACAGGGGAAGAAAATGCCCGTCATTCACGACTGTGGAAAAATGCATAGAAGAAAAAAACTCCACCATTTCACGCCGTATTTTCAAATTTCTTTTGTGAAACAAGGAATTGAGAATAATACAATATTCGACAATCCATGACCATAGAAAAGATGGGAAATTTCATTCGAATGGAGGATGCAATAAATTTTTCACATGTCTAGATGGGGAAATGAAAAATTTATCAAACCACGTAGACTGGAGAGTTTAAACAACTTCAAAGCATGAATTTCACTATATTTTCAGACTTCCAACTTTACTTGAACACCCCTAGAGGGCGTGAGCTCAAAATTTTTGAATTTGAATTTAAAATGAGGGGGCTATTTTAAGAGTGAAAACACATACTTTGATATAGACTCATGAAGAATATTTGACATCCTCTCCTTCTCGGGTTATACATTTTTATTACCTATATGTGTGTGAAACTCAATAGTTATGTAGAAACCTTATGAGTGTGACCCATATGGGACACCAATACAGATCTCCCTATACACATCAAGAGCATAAGGTTACTATCACTACTTGTGACCCTTGAATTATAGATACACAGAGATATCAATGTCATTGGTTAAGGATAATGTGTTGTACATGGATATAATTTAGATTCAAATCATTGCTACAATATCATAAGCATTTCTCCTTTACATCGTACACACACCCAACCCATTGATTCATGACATATATATGATCATCCCATTGAGGAGATAATAATAGGAAAAACTCTTATGATTTCCTTACTCATGATTTAAGAATGACCAATTGTACATTAATTATTGCATGGGCATATCCTTCTATTATGTGTCCAAAATTGAATTTTCTCTTAGCATGATTATTAGTCCTATGAAACCTAATATTTATTCATTGACTAGAGCATAACACAATGATGTACTACATTTAAAGGGTTTTATTTAATTATTGAGGGAACAATTATTGCTCAAGAACCCATGTCACTTCTTCTATTGTTACACCTATAGCTAGGGACATTAGTAAAATCCGAGTTGGCCATTTTATTCATATTATCATCTTATGAAAAAACACAAAACATAATATGGGAAAAAAAAACTGATTTTTACATGTAATTTGTACAATCATTTCATATACTTAAACATTATGGTTATTTGGGTTTAGCATTATACACATCCTACATCCTTAGAAACTAACTTCTCATATTTTAAATAAGACACTATGGTATCCCATCACATTAGTAGCATACTACATGGGGCATCTTACACATTGTGGCTAATTAGATCAACTATTTCACGAGTTTTCAACTTCCTACAATCTTATACCCTATATAATACCTACCAAATGGGAGACATACCTACACCAAGGTCATTTCACATTTTAAACTTATATAGATCATATATTTATACATTAGTACATTGGTGATATAAATCTTATCTTTCTTATATTGCACCACCTTATATCTTATGGCACATGTTATATTTTTATTCATCGGATGATTGAATTGTTTCACTCTATGTATTGATTTGATGCGGTCTATGCCTAGTTATTAATAATAATTTATTTTTCTACTTACTTACTACACACCGCTATGCTTATTTGACTAATATTAGCCATGTGATCATATTTTTTATCTTTAACATTGCTTCATACATTATTATATACACAAATTTATTTGCTACACATTATTTGATCCATGATTACTTTTGTGCACTTGATTTCTTTACAAACTTGTTTTTATATTTATTATATGTTATGATTTGCTTACTCTATTTCATTATACTATCTATTCATTATTTACTTCTATGTTAGTATATGATCTACGCACATTTATAATCTCGATTTTTGCTCTAGGTCATTGTATGCTCTATTATTTGTTTGATTTATGCCATTATGTGATCCATGCTTTGTTTTCTCTATGCACATGTTTGCTCTATGCCATTATATGGTGTGTTTCATATGTCATAGTATAATATGTTATTTTTTCTCTAATCCATTGTATATTTTATAATTTATTCATTTTATTCAATTATATGTTTTATGTTATGTTTTCTCTCCTGCCATTGTTTCCTTTATGCTTTCATTTCTCACTATTTGTCTTTTTATACTCACTTGATTACACATGGTGTGTGTTACCCATATTACTCTTAGATACATTAATTGATAACATTTATTAAGGCACACCATGTTTGAGCCACTTTTTTTTATACGCACGTTGTGTTTTCCACATATTGCTTATGACACATTTTTAATAACACAAATTTGGTATTACACATATTGTTTGTAACACAAGGTTTATGTACACATTGATCATAACATATTGGTTAAAACATATATTTATCTATATGTAGTTTCTCATGGAAAACTGGTTGACACACATCTTGATCTATATACACTTTCCAATGGCATATTGGTTGACACATATATTGATCTAGGAACAATTTCTCATAGCACACTGATTGGTACATATTTTGTCTTACACACATTTCTCATGGAACATTGATTGACACATACTTGATTCACACTCAAATAACTACTACTAAAACTTGTCAAGGCCTTAGGTATTGTTAGCTATCTTTAATTTATGGAGATCCCATCATGTCAAGTCATAGTTCCTAATAAAATCCATTAGGCATCAAGTCATATTTTTTCTTTCTTGTTACTCTAGCAGCATTCATAGTTACACTCTTAATTATAAATTTCTCTAGATTATTGGATATGTTTACTATATACCTATCCATGAGATGACATCTACTACTTGTTCTCTAATGATCATATCTAATGCACATTTATTATATCACCAGGTTTAGTTTACATGATATATATGGTTCAAATCTTATGTGATTTGGCTATCTAAATTATATAACTAACGCTTTCTTTTTCAAGGTAAGTGACACATTGTAACATCCCTTATCTGAATAGGGGACATATTGTGGTATATTTTAGTAGTACACATATATTAATTCCATAATACTATGAGATAGAGAGTGTGATGGTATTCATACAAGTTATACAAAACTATTTAGAATAGATTATAGGTTTCATATCAAATTTACAGAGGCTTCTTATTGTTCATCATTATACTTTACATTTTTATATAATATTTGTATGGATTCATGATATTCCATCACTAAAAATTATAGGTGTACACATTAAATTTATCATATTTACATGGACTTAAGGGAAATTTCATAGAAAAATTATATATATTTATGGAACATAATTAGATAATATGGTATCTATATGGATTTGGCACAAATTCATCTTACATATTCACTTACAATTATGGTATTTACTCAGTTATATTATCATGGATAAATTTCATGAATGATACAATGGTGATATAGCTATGGAACACTCGATGAGGACATAATCTACCTAATTCTATATGGTGACACAAATACCAAATGCTTGATGGGGACATAAGCTATCTAATTCTAGATGATGACACAAGTACTTGACACTTGATGGTGACATAAGATCCCTAATGTTAGATGGTGACATACCAAACCAATGTTAGTTTTTACACAATATTTTCACACATTACATATACAAGTACATCAAAGGCAATCAAGTTTTTTTCATATTTTTATGGAATTTACACATTTCAATTTCCACATAATAATTTTATAAATAT
This sequence comes from Taxus wallichiana var. yunnanensis, assembly GCA_018340775.1. Taxonomy (NCBI): domain Eukaryota; kingdom Viridiplantae; phylum Streptophyta; class Pinopsida; order Cupressales; family Taxaceae; genus Taxus; species Taxus wallichiana. The sequence continues at coordinate 279,837,637 of CM031244.1, forward strand.
CTTTTGAGGATTAATACACATATTTGACATGTGTGATTTTTATGTTTCAGATTTATAATTTGGGGTACAATATTTAGCTTACACACATCATACTCCCATGGTTGGTAAGTGAGTTGTGTTGGTGCCTAATTTGATCCTATCAAAAATCATTGCATGTTTCATATTTCTCCATGTGAATGTTGATCTAACATGGCCATTTTGTTTATCTAATTAGTCTCTCAAGTCATTATGTGCCATCCCAAGATCCAACTATTGAAATCATATTGTGTTCATATCAAACTATGTGTTTTTGCTAACACAATAATGTTTACTTTATTTCTCATTATTTTAATAATTTACATAATTAATGGTGTAGATGACATTGTTGAAACTCTAATTACATATATGATCCTTCAAAGATAAGGAACCTTGCCTTTGGAACTTATAATTTTGCAATTATGCAATTTTACATTTCTACAAGTTTGTAAACTCTATTTCTATCCCCGAGACCAAAAAAGGAATATTCAAAGCATCTCGGGGTATGTGGGTATTGGAAGAAATTTTATAATTTTTACAAAGTTACTGAACTATAATTACAATTTTGAGCCCTGTAAAAGGAATATTTTAGAAATATTCCTTTGTTTACCAAATTTTATACAAATTCAAAGTTAATTTGGAGGTACAACTTGCAAGTTCTCCCCAGGGACCTGAAAAAGGAATATTCACATATTCTCAATGCTATAATGCAAAAGGACAAATTTACGGTTTTGCATATTCCAAATTTGTAGTTGTTTCAAGACTGCAAGTTACACATTTTCCCCTAAATCATGATGACAAGAAGAACATGTGGCATGATCTGATAGCAATTGGTAAGGGGAGTATTTTTGCAGTCTTATAGTTGGAAATTTCAGTATTTTTACAATACTGATGACTATGCTTCCATCTCTGAGGCATGACAAGAGGGAAACATGGCACCATATGGAGTTTCACAGTTTTTGCAATATTGATAACTTTTCTCTTAACCCCACTAGTTTGAATGCAAGGACACTTCTTAATACCCCATAGACCATAAAAAAGTAAAGTGTCACATCATGTATAAAGGTCTTGAGGATTAGGTCAATGAAAAAATAATATGTCATTTAAATAAGTTTGATGTGGCCAATCTGTCATCAATGTGAAACGACCATATTCAACTACAACTTATAAAATCAATGGTTGTAGATATGAGAAATCTATTGAGATATGACCACCATTAATGGGAGTGTGCGAAGAGCTATGTGGTTTAAATCCTCAACTAGTCATGCACTTTGCATTAAAATTTACAATTCTTTGAGAGTTTTAGAGCCCTAGAATGAGAAGAAGCTCTAATTTATGATATTTAGTCATGTAAGGATTACTTTCAAATATCTAATGGTGTTTGGGTGCTCTTGTTGGTTCACAACAACAATACAACTACTTTCTATGTGGTTAAGTTCTTATATGAGTTCTCCATGTGTTTTTTGGTGTTGAGAGGTTTCTATTAGAGCTCAAAATTACAACTGTACTTGAATCAAGAAGATCTAGGTATTTGAGACAACATGGGACTATCTCCAAGTTGTGGGACGTGTGCTTGAGATAGGCCTCTAGAGAAGGTCGGCTTCCTCTACATATTCCTACTACTAGAAATAATCCTAAGAAAGGAAATGCAACTATCTAGCTCTACTCTATCAATCCAAGAGATGAGGGAGAGAGGGAAATACATGAAACCACAATCCTAAACTAAGGAGAGGTGATAACACTAGAAAGAAGGGGAATGACAGTCTCAAATGAGTGAAAATGAGGGGAAATGAGAAAAGAAAGGGTGGACATGCATGCCACAATATTTAACAACGTTTGAACTCTCATTTCTATGGAACACAATAGAAAATAAACCATACATGAGATAAAATATATGCACAACATACCAATATTAAACAAGAAAGGAAAGAAGATACAATAAACATTGGCTAGGGTAGAGAATAGCCACAAAACATAACTTTTATTGCTTCAAATTAATGCACAATCGATTACAATGAAGGAAGGAGGCAAGAACCAATACACAATGGCCCGGATCTAAGGATTGCGAACTCAAAATGCAAAAATAAACTACTCTGAATAATGCCCTTACATTCCAAGAGGGTCTAACCTTTACAAATGGGCATTATTTCACATTATATAGAAGAATGGGAGAGAAGAGGAGGGAAAAGAGAGGGAAACCCATATTTCAAGTCACAACCACCAACAAGATACATTGAATGCCTTTAAATCCACATGTAACTCTATTAAATCTACCTACCCACATTAGATTTCTTCTCGAATAATGAGAGTGGCCATATCCCACAAATTTTGTGTGGTTGAGTTGATAATAACTATGCATTAATGACTTGAATCACTTTTTCCCATCTTTACTTACCAAATCCTACCAAAACATGATTTTGAAGATCCTAGAGTGCAACCCACATTAGTATATTTCAACAAGACCAAGCGTGGATGATTTTGAGATTTTGGAATAATTTATGGGGATTTGAAGTTGTGCGGTGCAAGAAAAACGTGCCGGACACATGAAATCACCTGATTGGTCACAATAATTCACTGGTTGATTGTAAGCTTGACCTTTACCCCATGTCACACTTAAATTTTCTACAAGAATTGGATCGCATCTGGCACCCCTACCATTCACCCTTTTGAAAATAATTTTATCTGTTAATTCCCCATATTAAAACATGTGGCATGCTAGGATTGGTTGGGAGGTTATAACCTTGGGTACATGCACAAGAGTGGGAGGTAGAGGAGCAAGTTTGTAGAAGAAGTCTGCAAGGTGCACATGAAAATTTTACGAGGGAGAAAGAATGTATAAAAGGAATGCGTGGAACTCATGGAGGAAATTTCATGCACATAAATGTAATAAAAACCCATGGGAGTATGTGAAAGGATGAGCAACACTCAAGATAGAATAATTGAATGTGTAAGGAGCAAGGGAGAAGAGGAAAGGAAAAATATTTTTAGATATCTCGAGGAAGAGAACGAATGTGTGAAACATTCTCAAAAGAACGTGAGGGAAAGGTAAAGAGCAAATGAGACCATCCAGGAGGGTGCAAGAGGAACTACAACCATAAAAACTACACCAAGGACAAAACCAAGTACATGTGCGCAACCTAAAAACATGATGCCGAGCCAAAATGGAACTTCAAGTAGTTAAAATAATCGGGGTTATTTTGGGAAATAGTTATGTAAATTTCAGGGATATTTTCCCTAAATATGAATATCGGTGGCCTTATAACATCTATTAGGTGTGGAGTTAGCCTAAAGATATGAAAATCTAATTTGTAATTTGAAGAACCCTCCTTGAATCCGAATAAAGTACCGCTTCGAATTTGCATTAACTTTGATTGTTCCCATTACAAGATATTATGATTTAAAATTTATTAGGAGTAGAATATTTTCTTTCAAAAACTTTCCACTACCATCTAGGGACCACGTGGAAGATTTGTTAGATATTGTAAGAAAACTATCTCGAAACATAACCTTCACTGAAACCTTTATGACTTGTGAGCACAAGAACTGTCATCCCAGAAGCAACAAAAAAGCGTGCAAGAGAAAGGAAACATACTCTTCTAACAAAAAAATATGAATGAGGTGCACTTGGAGGAATTCAACTTACTCTAATATGTACATGATGTAAAGGAACTCAATGGAAGTGCTTGAGATAAGTCCCATTGACTCGGATTTGTAATGCATCCCCATTAAGATGAGATAACTCATAAGATTTGGCCTCCTTACATGAATTGAGGATATATGACCCACTCCAAAGTGAATCAAAAATTGAATGGTGCATTTTTTTATCTCTTTCATCCCATTTAAAGACTAGATCACTAAATTTTAACTCTTGAGCTCTAGCCTTCTGTTAAGCCACTATTTGGTTGACTCCTTATGTTTATCCACACCGATTATGAAAAAATTTCTTAATTATTCAAGTTCATCCAATTTTTTAATTTTGATTTCTCTTTTATTTGTGCCCTTAAATTCCAACCTGTTATAGCCAACTCTAGTGAAGGTAATTCAACTGATAAAGAAATCCTAGCTTCTTTACCATATACAATTTTGTAAGGATAAGTGACAATCAACTTCTTTACTACAATTCTATCGGTGCGAGTGCAAATGATACCTTTGTACGACACTACCTCTAGTTTATGTCTATATTTCTTTTCACAATTCTGATCAAGTTCTTATTAGCGGAATTAGTCATGTCATTACCCTAAGGGTAGAAATTAGAAGAAGTATTCAAATAAATTCTAAGGCCAAGAGACCAATCAAAAATTTTAGTTACTGAAGGAAGTATTTTGCACTATCACAGATGATGGTTTGAGGAATCCTATACCTAATCACAATACATGTAAGGAATTGAAGGATAATTGATTCAATTGTGTCCTTGAGTATGAAAACTTTTTTCCATCTAGTGAAGTAATCTATTGTAAAAAACCATGTGTGACCAACACTTGAAGGAGGTTTGATCATGCCAATGAAGTCAAGAACCCATTGCATAAAAAGGCTGATTTTATTGGATTGGTTGGAAGGGAAGAGTGGTCAAATAATTTTTTCTTGCAAATAATACACATCCTTTATATTTTATAACCCACTTGTGTGCATCTAAAAAAGAGTAGGATAGAAGTATCTTGCCTTAATGATTTTCATTATTATTACTCTAGTAGAGAATTTTTCACCGAGAATCCATCATGAATTTATTTTAACATGTTATTAACTTGTGCGTCATCAAGACATCGCGATATCACATCATCATCAATGTTTCTCTTGACGATAAATCCATCAATTAGCACATAGGGAATAGATTGCATCCTCAAATATAATTTTCTTTGTTTAAACCAGGTGGGTATGTACTAGAAAATAGGAATGCTACCATATCATTAATCTAGCTATGTGCACTAGGTAAATCTTCATCTTGTTGAGGTTTATTTCATGGAAGTTTCTCATCCACAAGGAAGAAGGTTTCTTGATCATTCTATCCATCTAAAGCAAGTTTCTAACAGAGTTCTCTTCCTCTTACCAAATTTTTGGCTTTGATAGTTACATCATATTCCATGATTTTGGTCACCCATCTAGCTCTTTTCTCACTGATTTCTACTCCCATGATGAATTCTCTCACATTAAAGTGTGAAACTATCACTTTGACATCATTAGTGGTGAGAATAATTTTGAATTTATTCATTGCGTGCATGATGAAAAAGACATGTTTTTCTATGTGACTATTTTACAATTCATAATCCTTCAGTTTCTGACTAAAGAAAGCCACTGGCTACTCCAGTCCTTGGTCATTTTTGTTTAAAAACAACAACACTAGTATCAAATCCATATGCATAAAGGATAAAATCCTAGGAATAATCAGGAATGATACGTGTTGGGGTTTGAAAATTTCTTTCTTGATCTTAGTAAATATTTCTTTTCCTTATGTTGTCAACTTATAGACGAGTCCATGTTGAGCATGAGAGTGATAGGCCTAACCAAACCAGCAAAGTTAGGAATGAATCTCCTAACAAATTTGATCTTTCCAAGGAATGAATGCAAGGAATTCTTGTGATTTTGAAAAGAGAGAGAGATAGGATGGATTATATTCTTTCCTAATCAATGGAAATGTCATCCTTTGAAATAACATGTCCTAAAATCTTACCTTGAGGAACAAAAAAGTTACACTTCTTGGGATTAAAATACCCCAAATTATTTACATCTTTCAAATAATTTCTCAAGATGGTTGATATGATCTTTGATTTAATTTGATAAAACAATAATATAATCCAAGGAGACGATGATGAATTCATTGATATACCCTTTGAAAGTAATGTCTATTAATATTTGAAATGTGGCACCTAAATTGGATAAAATGAAAGACATTTTCTGATGTTCCACATTTGGTTATAAATGCAATTTTAAATTGATCCTCATCCTTGACCATGATTTTATTGAAACTTTAATACCCATCAAGCATGGAAACCCTCTTAGTGCCAACCATGGTTTTTAGAATCTACTCCATAGAAGGTAAAGGATGATGATCCTTTAATGAAGCTTTGTTCAAATATATGAAATCAACACAAAGTCTGATTTCACCATTCTTATTTCTCACTGGAACAAGATTTACCACCCAAGTAGATTACTTGATAGGAAAATTTATTTTTACCTCCATCATCTTGGATAAATCCTTCCTCATGAGGGGATCTATCTTATTATTGATATGCCTTTTCTTTTGTCGATCGACTTTGATATAATAATAGAGATTAATAGAGTGTTGAACAACACTTGGATCAAATTCCCAGAGGTCCTCATAATCCCATGAAATAATATCACTATACTTTTTACATAATGAGGACTATTTTTCATCTTCTCAGTGCATACCTTCCCAAACAACAATTGTTTGTCACATGCACGATAGTGACTTATTGGAAATCTTCCTGCTTTTCTGTTATATTCTTTTCTTTTCTTTTGAACTCATCATCATGACTGAAAATATGCTCTAAGGTGACCAATCCTTTTGGAATTTTTATCTCTTTAACTAAATAACTTGATCACCATAGTTTTCATGAAAATTAGATTGCAAATTTGAAGAAAATTCAATGTTATTATAGACAAATTACATAATTTGTGCATCACTATCAAATACATTCCAATTGGTTTCATTATCAAGAATTGATGGCCTAGTCACTAACTTGATGTGCTTTTGGTTTCCTTAAATGAATTCCTCATCTGGTGATAATTGTGATCCATTGGATTCCATTTGATCTTCTTCTTTTTTAATTTCCTTGGCATGACCTCAGATTGAGAGCATCAAATCTCGTAAAGAAATCCCAAACTCTGTTGTAAGCTTTCAAAATCTTATTATTTTCATGCAATTGTTTCTCAATTTGGTGAATGACAAATTCAATGTCACCAAATATTTGTAATGCCTTAATATATCTCTTTTCGAAATAAAGAATACCATGCACCAATGTCTCATGCAAGCCGCAACCTATGTGCAAATAGTAACTTCTCATTCTTAGGATAAATGAGAACACCTACACCAACTCCATTTCTACTTACAGTAACCACCAAAGAAAATCTTCCATAGTTCGGAAGAATTATCCCTTTTTTCTTGAGTGGTGTAGTAAAATTGGACTCCTCATCAAGAATGCGGTGCGTCCCAAGTCCAAATTCCATAGTTGTATCATAGGGATCAAATTCATAGTGTTCCTTGGCCCATTAATCTAATAAAAGATTAGAGATTGGATAAGGGATAGGATACTCAATTGAAACTGACTCTTGTTCTTGGTCTTCTTGTATGAGAAAATTTGATGGAAGAGGATAGGGATCATAAGAATCAACATGATAGGAAAATATAGGCTCAAATTTTATGGTAAATTGTCAGGACGAGAGGATAAAAAACATTTATCAACATTAATTAATAAATAAAAACATAAATTTGCACTAATTAATAAATAAATAAATACACATAACACATAACCCGAGATTTAACATGGAAAACCCTAATGGGGTAAAAAACATAGAAATAATTATTTCCACTATATGAGAAACTTTTACATCCAGGTCCAATAAAAACACCCTCCTCACTTCTACTCCATATATTTTCTAAGATCACTGATTTATTCGATATAATTTGAATATGACCTATGGTCATATTTAAATAACCCAAGTATTATGACCTTCTCAAGTGATGGGGAACACCTCTCCGATTAATGTTAATTAAATAACTAACCACTAAATGTAAATTTTATATTTAAATAATAAGAATATAAGTTATTATATACTATTTAAATATAAACTAAATATTATGATTCACTTAATATTATAGTTCTAACACTCCCCTTAATATTAATTGGGGATCCATATGTCAACATTATTTATTTGTACAACAAGATTTACAAATCCATAAACCATAAAGGTTTAGGCTAGCATATGTATTTTTGAAGGAATTATAACACCTTCATCATGCTCAACTTACCTTTTGTACAAAAGGATTTAGAATCCATAAATCAGAAGTATGATTTAGGCTAAGCATGATTTTTGAGACTAAATCCCACCATTTATCATGAAAAATTCATATACCGAATCTCTAGGAGAATTTTATAACACAACGAACTCCTTTACAAATAGATGCATACATTGGATTGCACTTTCCATAAACTCTATTAGTTTACATAGATTAAACAAGATCTTTTTACAATGTTTTATACTAGAGTATAAGTATAGAGGAGAAGGAATCAATAATCAGCGGACCATTAGGAGGTGTCATTTCCATGTACACTCCCCCTCAATCGAAACTCTGAAAGGCCAAACATTATATGGAACTTGCAGAAATTTGCAACACACAATGGATTCATAAATATGTCTGCAACTTGATCTTCAGTAGGGAATACTGGAGATCTATATCACCACAAAGAACCTTCTCTCAAATAAAGTGTATATGTATCTCGATATTCTTTTTGTTTGATTTTGAACTAGATTTTTAGCGAGATAAATGAAACTCTGGTTATCACACAGAAGAGGAGTACTTCCTTTAGCTTCCATGTGCATCTCTTCCAATAGCCTCTTCAACCACATGGCTTCTTTTGTTGCTTCCATTGCACTTCTATATTCTTCCTCAATAGAATAAATGGAAACTGTTGGCTTATTTTTACTACTCCAAGTAATGGAACTTGTACCAAACTTGAATACATATCTAGTTGTATACTTGCAATCTATCACATCACCAACATGGTTAGAATCACAATATCCATATAAATATGCATTGTTAGAAGAAGTATAATGTAAACCAAAATTAATTGTTCCCTTAATATAATGAAAAATTCTTTTTGCTAACTTCTAGTGATCCTGATAAGGCTCCTACATAAATCTTGAAGAAATCTCTATTGCATAAGCAATGTCAGGTCTAGTAATAGTTAGATAAATTAAACTACCTACAAGTTTCCTATATAAGGTAGGTTTAGCTTTTACACATGTAGGTTTAAGATCAAGTTTATAACCAACTTCTATAGGAATAACAACATATTTATAATCAAGCATATTAAACCTTTTAAGTAAATTAGTTTCATATTGTGATTGATAAACTACAATAGAATTTTTATCGAAAATATAGCCATGCCCAAAAAATGATGCAATAATCCTAAGTCTATCATCTCAAAATATTGCATTAACTTTGCTTTAATTTGCATAATTAAACTATTAGAATTACCAGGTGATAAGTAATTCATCAACATACAATACAATGAATGATAGCATTTTTTTTCATTTTTAACAAATAAATCATTATCAAATGAATAACCAAAAAAACCAACTTCATTGAAAAAAGCTGTTAATTTTAGAATACCAAGTTTTGGGAGCTTGTTTTAAACCATATAAATATTTTTTCAATTTACAAACATACATTTCTTACCCGGTTCTTCAAATCCTTTAGATTGGGTCATATAGATTTATTATTTTAAATAACTATTCAAAAGGATTTTTAACATCCATCGGATGGATTTTCCAACCATCTTGAGCAACTAAGGCAAAGCATCAAAATCCTTCCTATGCTCATTTTTAAAATAGGTGCAAATTTTTCCACGTACTTGAAACCTAGTTCTTGAGTAAACCCTTTAGCTACTAATCTGGATTTGAATTTATCTACATGGCCATCTCTTTATATTTAATCTTGTATAACCATCTAGATATGACTATACTTAATTTTTCAAGAGGGAATTACTCCCAAGTTTGATTTTTAATTAAGGCAATATATTCATATTTTATCACATTTATCCATATGTTGTTAGAAGAAGCTTCTTCAAAATATTTGGGGTTTAGGTTCATATAATGTCATTAAGGCATAATATGTATGATGACTTCTAGTCATTTTCTGAAGGTTTCTAAGATTAGAGTCTTAAATAATAGACTCGACCCATCTAGGTATTTAAGTTAGAGAGGAAGTAGGAATAATCTCATTTTCAATTATAGGTTCAATACCGCTTTCTTCATCACATACATAATTTTCACAATTTTCAATTTCAAAATCATTTTCATTTTCATTAGAATCATCATAAATAATAAAAACTAAATAAGAAGAAGAAGAACAAAAAGGGTTTTCCAAAATTTTAACATTCTTATTTTCTATAACTTCTCTATTTAATGGATCAAATATCCTAATACCTTTAGTTTTGATATTGTATCCTACAAATATACAATGAAAAGAGGGTTGATCAAGCTTCTTCTATTTTGATTTCGAATGAAGAGGAAGAAAAGCCATAAAGATTATCAAATGAGACACACTTGGTTTTTATTTGACCACTTTTCTAGAGGAGTGGAATTTACTAAGGATTTAGTGGGAACTCTATTCAGGATATGAACAAAAATGTTCATTGCTTAAGCCCAGAGGAATTTAAGAATTTGAGCTGAATGCATCATGTTTCTAGCCATTTCCAGATGTGTTTATTCCTTTCCGCAATCCCATTTTGTTGAGGGAAATAGGGAGTAGTCAGTTCCCTTTGAATGCCACATTCGACACAAAATGATTCAAATGTATGATTGACATATTCTCCCCCATTATCAGTCCTAATCCTCTTAATTTTATAAGTAGAATATTTTTCAACTAAAGTTTTAAATTCCTTAAATTTTGACAAAAAATCATATTTCTTTTTAATGAAATAAACCCAAATCATATGAGTGAAATCATTAATGAACATGACAACATATAGATAACCATTAAGATGTGGAACTTGTAAGGGTCCTCTAACATCACTATGGACAAGTTCTAAAGGTTCGAAGAATTATCATCATGATGACTATTAAAGGGGTTAGTGATTGCTTACCACATGCATCCTTCACACATTTCATGGTTTTTGGGAAATAGGTGGAAGACTAGTAACTAGGTTTAGTTGAGACATGTCATACATGCTCCTAAATTTGACATGGCCTAGTCTCTCATGTTACAATTACATGTCACTTATTTGAATTGTTAAACAAGAAGCAAAATGAAATCCATTAAACACATAAAAACCATCTCTTTGAATGCCTTTAACTATAGTAACATTATGTTCATTTTTAAAAACCATTTTATCTTTTAAAAATGTTACACTATAGTTATTTGAGTCAACGAAGAACAATAAATAAAATTAATTTTAAGTTTAGGAACTAACAAAACATTGTTAATAAAACCATTTGAAACTTTTTCTTTACCCTGACCTAAACTTTGAGAATGGAATGATCACCCAAGTAGATTTGATCATTAGAATCACTAAGTTCATATAGGATATCATATCTAAAAGTCATGTGCCTAGAGGCACCACCGTCCAATATCCACTCATTTTTTTGTAGTGATAAGGAGGCATACAAAGTAATTACATTTGATTTTTGATTATTTTTATGATTCTTATTTTGGTTGTGGTAAGATTTATTGCCCTTTTGATTTTTAAAGTTTTTGTTATTTTTAAATTTACAATCCTCTTTCTTGTGGCCAAATTTACTGCAATAACAACAATTACCATCAAATATAACTCTTAGATTTCTAGGTTTGTTATCTTTTCTAGGAGGTTTAAAAGTTGGATTTTGTCTTTTGTTGAATCTAGAGGTTTTACCTTTTGATTTCTAAGCGAGAAGTGACTATGTGGCATTCTCCTTAGAATCAAAATTTTACATTACTTGTTCTTCTTGAATGAGGAGAGCACTAAGGGTTTGCAAATCTAGAATGTCTTGTTCTATTTGATATTTTGAATTCAAAATTAAAATGAAATTTCTAAATTTCTCATGAATATTCAATTGAATAATGAAATAAAGCAATTTATCCTAAATTAAATTATTGCCACATCCATCTAAATGTGACTTAATATTTTTTATTTTGGTAAATAGTTTATCACTTTTTCATCTCCCTTCATGGGAGTTATCATAAGCTCTAAAATCAATTTGATGATTTTTGATATATACGTACTTTCGTGTATTGATTCCAATTGATCCAAAGACCTAATCTAACTTTCTTGATTCTCTATATGAAGCATAAAATAATCACGTCCACAAAATAATGGACATCACCTCTTGTACTTTATGTTGATACACAACAACATTGGCTGTAGTTTGCTTGTCTTCTCGTTTGGAGCTCTCTCAATTCCATTTAAAACTACCCATAATTTGTGAGCCATGAATTCTAATTTCAATCTAATCTTCCAAATGTTGTAATTTTTCCCATTCAACATCTAAGATTTATCAATTGAAAACCGATTAGACCATTTTTCGTAAATGGAAATAAATAATAAAAAAGGATTAAAATAAGAATTTAATAGAAGTTCCTCTGTCATATTTTAATCCCCAATCGAACATCAATCACCTTACGCCAAAAATGAAGTCCTGTTAATTGGATATTCTATACATGAATATGTTAGTATGATATAAAAAATAAATTGAAATACAAGTGAATTTTTTTAATTTTCTAACAAAATGTCGATGACAATTTTGTCATCGTGTCATAAAATATATCATTTTTAAACAAAAATGATTATATTGTTTTACTATTTCCCACAAAAAATAAATAACTTTTATGATTAGCTTATATTTTTGAAAAACAAAAGAAACAATAATTTATATATATTTTTTCAAAAAAAAGGTTTAAGAAAAAATTGGGAGCTCTTTCTCCTTATTGGGTATAAATATCTATCAACTCGACCGAGTTGGGCTAGCCAACTTGGTGAGTTTATCACCAAGTTATATATTAATGCCAATGATATACCATATTCCATATATTATTTGTAACCGAATATAAATGCCAAACCATATTTATAACCAACTTGCCAATATATGCAAATTAACCAAATATTATCCAAGCCTTATCTACCAACCAACCGAGCCACGCATGCATCCACATCCGAGCCACAAAGAGACCACATAACACAACACAAAGGGTGAGCCGCTCAGGTGAGCCATGCCCATAAGGGATTTAAAAAATTATGGTGGTTTGACCATAGCCACACCACCATACACCGAAGCACATGCTTTTAAAGCCTTTAACAAACCCATGTTTACCCCATGTGGAAGAAAAAATTGCAAAGGAGTAGGCATGGGGACCGCACGCAGAAGGTGGTTAGTAGTGTGGGAACCACGAGGACACACAACAATTGCTGGTGGAAATGGGTGAAGGCCATGCAGAGAGCGCCAAGTGGCACTAAGGTGGATGGGGGGTTGGAGGGGGCCGCCCCCTATATAAATTTTGTTTATTATTATTATTATTATTATAATTAGTATTTGCATAGTCTTGGGTTTTAATAATATATTTTGGTTTTATATAAACTATAAAATATAGTTTATATTAACTAGGTTTATATATATATATATATATATATATATATATATATATAATTTTATAAACATAGTTTATAACACAGGGAATAAAACTATAGAATATAAAAAATATAGTTTATATTGACTATAAACTATAGGTGCAAATTTTTACGAGGGTCCATAAAGGACAAGAGATAATATCTTAAAATTCAAAGTGAAAGTAAATATTTTACATTACCAGGGATAAGATGATCTAACCGACCAATAAAAAAAATTAAATACCCTATTTTATGGATTCTTGTCTCCTATGTGAACTAGGTTTCACTTGAATTTTTTTACCCTCTCTTTTTAATATCTTGAATTAACCTACACACTTTTACAAACTATAGGAAAATATTTCACAAAAATTATTCAAACCTTACCTTTATTTCAATACAGTAATTCTCGAGTTCCAATTTTTCACGAAATGTTGAAATCTCTAATTAAATTTCCACATGTGCATACCATATTCATTCCAACCATACGAGAGAGGGAAGGAGGGGGTAAAATAGGAAAATAACCAACTAACCACCTAAATTCCCAACCATTGCAACATTAGAATTAAATTAATTTATTTAATCTGTTACTAGTACCATGTCGAACGAGGGGATAAAAACATTAATTAATAAATAAAAACATTAATGTGCAATAAGTAATAAACAAAGAAATACACATAACACGATATTTAATGTGGAAAAACCCAATGGGGTAAAAAACCAAGGAAAGAAATATTTCTACTATATGAGAAAATTTTACATCTAATCCAGTAAAAACTCCCTCCTCACTTCTACTCCATATATTTTCCAAAATCACCTGATTTATTCAATATATTTTGAATATGACCTATGGTCATATTTAAATAACTGAAGGGTTATGAACTTCTTAAGTGACGGGGCACACCTCCCTAATTAATGTTAGTTAATTAAATAACTAACCACCTAATATAAATTTTATATTTAAATAATAAGAATATAATTTATTCTATATTATTTAAATATAAACTAAATATTATGATTCACTTAATATTATAGTTCTATAATAAATTTGGTACCATATCTAGTTCTTAGGAGAATATGAGATCAATATGAAGATAAATAGCCATCGATTTGGAAATGAAATCTATTGATAGGAAAATTGAAAATAAAAGAGGTAATTCATGACTCGATACATCTCAAATGATGGTTAAACTTGGAAAAACATGAAGGGCCAACTCAAGATCCTTGATGAATCTTAGGATGCTAATAGTTGAGCCATCAATTTGTAAGACTCCTTTAGAGTTAGGGTTGTACTTAAGACCTATGATATCAACAATTTTCTTATCATAATAGAAGTACTATCCCCTAAATCAACCATTCAATTATGAACAAGATGTTTTCCCACTATCGAAGGAATATAAAAGGGTGGGGTTTTACAACTTTTCTTACTTGCTTCTACTCTTCCCGATACAAATTGACAACATTTTGAGTTCTTTAAATAACTATATCATCTTGAGGGAGTTGTGTAAGAGCTTCATGTAATAGGTCGCACTATTTGAGATGGAATAGCCAAGGCATCCCACATTATTATCATGTTATCACCGTATCACAGCACCCCTGTGTTTATATAAGTGCATATACTTGAACTCACGGTGTGATTGGATAACATGGGTACTATCTCCAAGTTGTGGGACTTGCTACTTGAGATAGACCTCCGAGAAAAATTTGTTCTTGCTCTAAACTACCCCCACAATCTACTCTAATGTAGGGGAAACTAACTATTCTAATCTAAATTCCAAGGGACCAGGAGAGAGAATGTATAAAATGAAAGCCTACACTAAAGCGGTGATACACCGAGAAAAGGAGGGTGTGAGTAGTTCTCCAAATGTGTGAAATACGACAAAGTGCACACTAGAAGAGGTGATGACAGTTCTCCATAATCTAGCAAAATGCATTCAAAATGATATTCTAAGCATACACAATGATAATGGATCCCTACAAGAACATAAAAATAGACACAATATTCTTGTAGAAAGATTAAAGGGGCAAGAAGAATGCAAGAAAACACAGCAGGGGAAGATACATCCACAAACTGATATTTTATTGCTTCATGATATGCACAGTTCAATCTATTACAAGATAAGGGCCTAGATCACCATGCAAGGAGTCCACTACAAGGGCTTGCAGCACATTGGATTCATAAAGCAATTTTGTCAGAGCTTTGCTATCTAAAAACTCTCCCCTTATAATGAGCCCAACACTCCAATTTATAGAAAAAATGAGAAGAGAGAGAGAAGGGAAAATGGAAATCCCGAAATCTATCCTTCAACCACTTGTAAGAGGCATTAAATGGAGTAAAATGATTATATATTACTTACAAAAGGCTCCCCATACTGTCCCATGTGCTGTAGCAGAGAAAGAATGATGACCATGCCTCTTAATTGCACTCCCAACCACCAAATAAAACACTGTTATGAACCCGGCCACGTTTTATGAAAATCTCCATCAATCTCTCACTAAATCTAGAATTTCTTGATTTCTGTTTATTGGACTCGAGCCACGATTCCAATGGTACCAATTTTGTGTGATTTCGTTGAGAAATGCAAAAGTTATGGCCTTCTGAGTGCGCAGCTATTTTGGGTCTGGCAGGCGTTTTCTGTCATTTGACGGGAATGAGCATTAACTGACTAGAGCCGAATATGTTTCTTTTATTTAAATATATCTACCCTTGTTAAAAATAAGAAATCCATTTTTTTGGCGTAGAGGATGTCGTGCTCGTTCCAGAAAGTCCAATTTTATGAAAATCAAAGCTCGGAGTCAAAAGTTATGGCCGTTTGAAGTTCACGGGTCAAATGTTGACTTTTCTTCTTTGTTGTCGGCCGTTTCGGCTTTTCACGTCCCTCACGTCCCGCGCATACCTTTGTCCCGGATGTCCCAAATGAAAATCTCCTGCTTCGGCCGATTCGGGCTTCCTTGTTCCTGTTTGAGGTGAAGACACGTGGCGAGATTCCATTCGTTGGCGGCTCTTTCGGCTTTCCGCGTCCCACGCGTACTTTTGGCCCAACTGTCCTAGATGAAAGTCTCCTGTTTCAGCCGAATCGGCCGGTTCGCATCCTCCGCGTACTTTTGGCTGGATGTCCCAAACTATCTGGGACAATTATCTCCGAACCGCCCGAAATGGGTGACTTGCGACCCAGGCTAAACCGTGCCGATTCGCGTCCTGCGCGTACTTTTGGCCCGGATGTCCTAACCGTCTCAAACAAAGAATTAGGTAATTTTCTTCATTTTTTCGGCCGTTTGGATTTTCATGCCCAGCGCATCCCAATGTCCCAACTGTCATCCATGACCCTAACGGCTTTTAGCTGGCGGTTCGCACTTCCCGACGTCCCCAATGTCCCATTTCTGCCGGACTAGGACTTAGCCGATTTTCTCCATTTTTCGGCCCCAAGCTTGGTTTTTTGTAATTTTTTCACCTTTTCTAACTCGTTGGGTTTTCTTCTTGGATGGGAGCATTAGAAGGAAGGCAGGGGGCCCCAAAACATGATTTCAATCCTTAAATCAATCTATTTGCTTGGGACTAAAGAATTTGATGCATGTTATCAAAATTACCTTGAGGGGTGAATTTTGAATAACAATTACATTTACATTTTTCTTCTTCATTTGGTCAAAAATGTTGAATGGGAGGCCCATGTAATTGTGCATTTGAGTACGACATTCTCTTTTCTTCATTTCTCCAATCTTGAGAAAGTGATTTGAGCTCATCTGAAACAACATTATTTTCCAAAGAAGGTTCATGGATAACCACACATACATTATTTTGTAAAACCTCACGTGTGTTAACAGAAATCCAGAAGTTTTAGATGGATTTACACCATCTTTTTCTTGTGAAGTGGATTAGTCTATTTTGCAAAACATGAAGGGTACTTGTAATATTTCCATTTTAAGACTTTAGAAACAAGGGAATTTTTTTTTTTGAATCATGATGTTCTCTGTTCTAAATAAAAACATCATTTAGAACACACATTCCATGCCAATCAATCTCATAACAGATAACCATATGCAGTTGTAATGACTCGGTATGCTACCGATCTCTCATGTTGACTTAAAGTATAGAATACTTTATGTATACTATGTATACTTGGTTCTCCTACCCTATTTCAGTACTGAGTGATATGTTTAAAGAACCTATCTGAATATTTGTTACCAATATTCATCTGACATCACATTGCTTTAAAGTAGGTGACATAGGACAACGCAACCAACAACTTGTGATAATTTGGCCAAATATTTTCAACATATTGTTCATGTTACTATTCCTAGATGGCATATTCATCATTTCAGAATACGTCCTTCACCTCACTCTATTATTATCCATAATGGTCTTTACTGATTACCATTAGTCCACTTGCCCAAGGTTTGACCCTAGCTCAGGTTAGCAACATAATTTGTTATAGGAAGACACTCACGATGACTTAGGGTATGTGGGCATACTCGACCGACCTAAGTCAAATGAATGTGCCAAGGTACCTTGAGTCATAGAAAGCTACTCCCTATTCTAAACATGCTACTAACTTGTCCTAGAGATAAAACTAAGTTCAAGTCCAGATGTGTGTAGATGTAGATGACCAATACGGAAGGGTGTTGCCACATGCCAATCAGCAACACTATATCCTCATGAATTCCTTGGACTTCTAGAAGGTACAATCCTACAGTTGGTGTGTGCCTAAATTCTTTAGGACTGATTCATCACGATGTACATAGCCCTTAGTGGTCATTAGATTAATAATTAAATTGGATTAAGATTCATGATTAAGTAATCATGCCTAACCCTAATTCCAACATTCATTAAGTTCTATATACATATTTAACCTGATTTGATATTGAGAACTTCATTAACTCATGTTTGCATTAATGTTTACTAACGTGGAATAACAAGCAGTCATCCCAAAAAACAAGACAACAAACATCAAGCATTTAATTCTTTACGCAACCTAGCTGTCCAAATCAAGTGTGTCATCCACCTAGATTCAGCTAGTGTTTACTTCTTATAAATGAAGTACAAAGATTAAAGATCATAACCTCTATTCCTTTTTATCTTTCATTATTTTGAGAGAGGAAGAGTCTTCCTCTACATGATTAGATGTTAAGGTTAACTTAACCTTTTTACCAATCTTTACTCATATAGTTTAATTGTATGTCCAAAGCATATTTCATATTAAACTTTAGTTGTGTAGATAAAGAATGACATCTTTTGTAGTTTAACAAGTTCATTATAATAAGGGGGATCATATTATCCCCTTAATACAACTTATTACATGATAACAAAAATAATATACAAAACAGATATAAAGAATACCACCAAGATATCACTACTATTTCCGTCATACAAGTACAAAAGAATTCACACCACAAATTAAATTCCAACTCAAAACCTTTCATTTCAAGGTGATAAATATACATTTACAAGACTATGCATTTCAACCATACTACATGTCAATCATCATTAAGTTCATAACAGAACATCGTTTCTCTTTTCCAATACAACTCAAGAATGAATCAAAATTCTTTACATAAGATCCAAAACTAAATAAGCCAATGCATCATAAAAAAATTTCCTTCTTTTATCACTTACGATGTCCATCTACAAAAATTGCTAGCATAGCATTCGGTTCGATAAATGAGCATGATAACCACTAAGCATTAAAATGAAGTGCATTCCACTAATTGTTCCATTAAAACAACTTTGCTTTAATGAAACAATATATATATATATATATATATATATATATATATCATATAAATAAGCATAAATAATATCAACTTGAAAAAGAAGTGTAGTAATGAATCTCAATTCACTTTTAAGAAAAGAGTATAATATAATCCCCAACATCAGCATTATAAAATATGATTTAATTTATCCTATCAATTACTTCTATACAAACAACAAATCTTGTCACTCAATTGTTTCATAATTATATCGAATAGAAATACAACATTTATCTTTACTATGTAGAAAAAGAATTTATTCATAGCCTAGCTCATATTAGGATGTTTCATCCTACCATTTAAGAAACAAGAATCAATACATATTTCCCTTACACTAATCATTTAAAAGTCGAAGCATGTTCAAAAAACAAAAGCTGATTCGATCAAAGATAATAATATGGATTCTTTATATTAAGAGACAACATTTAAACAAGAATCCCATTCAATCCATGAATGAATAGAGAATCAACACAATCTAATTGCAAGTATTACTAACTTCCACATGTTAGAAGATATCATTCAAAGATCTGAAATTGGGAATTCCATAATCAAAGCTAGACTCACATAGGGTTAATTTCTTCTCGTGTCCATCCAAAAAGGGTTCATAATAAGACAAAGTGCAAAAAGAGGAAACCTTCCAATATCAAATCCAAATGAAGTATGACTCAGTCAAAAAAAGCAATCGGTCTAAGTATGTTATTATTTTCTTTTCAACATATCGACTCAGCTATTCTCTTTCCACATCATTACAACAAATGATTAGTACAAGTAGACTAACAATCCACGAAGAAATTCCCATCTCAGAAGAGAATCGAAATTCAGAGAAGTTCCATCAAGTGAACTCATCTTTACAAAAGTAAAAGGATCTCAAATAGAAAAGGGTCCAAATCTATAATTCATTTCATTTATACTATCAAATGAATTCCCACTTCTATTTCAAACTTAGAAGTTCATTAGCTAGTTCCCAATAGGGAACACAAAACCAAACCAATAGTTTAAAGAAATCACACTTCTAGTTTTCCCTTACTAATCAATACAACCTGGTTTATATATTCCAATTCATTAAACACAAGTTTGAATTCATTTCCCGAAAAGAATACCCAAGTCCCAAAAATAGTATATTGTCCACAAGAGAACATATTCCTTTCTCTTTAAAATACCCAGAGATTCATTCAATGAACCCAATAAGGAATAGAAAACCCAAAACAATATAAGATAAACAAGATTCAATAAAACTCACAAACTTAGTAAAAATTTTAATCCCATTTACAAAGCTTCAATAGTTCAATACAAAAGAGCAAGTAGTTCGTGATAAAATAAAAACAATTATACAAAACAATCTAAACCAGAGATAATGTATCCTTCCATACAAAATTCATTACACTAGGGTATTCAAATCTTCTTTCTAAGAAAACCCAAAATATATTTAATTCAAGTAATGTCCCAATCTTACCTCCAATGTGGTGAAAAGAATCACAACAAACAATCTAAAGTTCCACCATAAAAATATTGTGACAAGGAAGGTATTTGTTTTAAACATTGATCATAAGAAGGAGAATGCATAATACATTTCCATAAACCTCAAAACTGTTAACGACTGTTCCCAACGAACTCTATATCAAACCAAACCCACAACAAGATACAGTTCCACTCTATTAACACTTCAACAAAATAGTCAAACCTTCCACAAGAGCGGGTTTGCTTAGAGCAAAGGAGAGAAGATTATCCTCCATATTCACACGCCTTTACAAGTTCAAAGAAGGCGGTACAATCTCCAACAACATAAGTACCACAACCAATCCAACAAGAAGCTACAAGGAGAAGATCTCAAAAGAGATTACCAAATCAACTTCAAACCAAAATTAATCTCTCAAGCCTTTTCGAGCAGACAGTCCATAAATGAGTTCAAAGCATTTCAAATCCTTGAATATGAGTAAAACTCAAGCTCAGAACACAAGTACAAAACCAAACACCTCGACTCAAATACTAGTTCAGGACATGCAAGTATTGAATACGAGTACAGTGTCGAACATGAAGCTTGAACAAAAGTTCAAAACAACACAAAGTTCCAATACAAGCTCATAACAAAACACGAAGCTCCAATACAAGTTCAAACTAAACACAAGGCTCCAAATAAAAGTTTAGAATGAAACACAAGGAAACGAATGCTAGTTCAGAACAACACCAGCCTCAAACACATGTTCAGAATAAAATACAGAGCTTCAAATACAAGTTTAACATGCATGTCAACACTGATCTTGTATAGAGAGAAATTTCCCAAAGTCTAACATTATTTAACAATGGATTTATATCTAAAAACCACATAGATTCATAAAATCATGAAACTAAATATCCAAACAAGTCATGCAAACATTTATCTCATGAGATTAGAGTTGTTTTAATGAATCATTTAGAATAAAGTAAGAAATCTTAATGGGTAGATCCTATCATGCCTGATAGTGCCTCTCTTAATTCAAAGGAGACTCCCAGTGAGCTTCCCACTCTTTTTCTTCTCCATGAAAGATAAACAAGCTGTTAGTGAAAATTCACAAAGCCTCCAAAATGACCTATGTATCTACTTTTCTAAGGCAATGTCATTTGGTGTGAATGCACAACATTGAGCTTTCCCAAAGTGTGGGACCTTTGCAAATGGGGAAATATCTCCATAGAAGGTTGGTTCCTATTCCTAAACTACACCTTGCCACAAGCTATTCTAGTGCGAGTAAGCTAATCTAATCCTAATCTAAATTCTAAGGAGACAGGGAGAGAAAGAAAACTAAAAAAATAGAGTCTACACAAAATGGTGATACACCGAGAAGGAACATGTTGAACATCTATCAAAACTACCATGGAACAAGAAGAGGTGAGAAATGGAAAGGATGGACAAGTGCATCACAAAACCAAGGATGGATTTCACACAAGAAATTTTCTAAAAATCCATGAACATAGCTCCAAAACCTGTAATGGACATCCAAACATGCACAAATATCTCAATGATGAAGAGAGGCAAGAAGAAAACAATAAAAAATGAGCAAGGATGGACAAATGCATCACAAAACACATTTTTATTGCTCCAGAAGTTTGCACAAAATCATCATTTCATGGGTAAGAGGAAAAAATTCCATTATAGAGCAGGGGAGGAGGTTCAAACTCCATTTTCAACCCTGGGGAAGAAAATAATGGAGGGTAGAGTAGAAATAATGAAAAACCTTTACAAAATGAGCCAAAATTGGCTTTTATCGCTCAAACAAAATGAAGAAAGGTTAAAAACACGGGAAAATTTGATTTAAAACTCCAACCACCAACAAGATCCATTTAATTAGCCTAAAAATGATGGGTTCCCATGAAAAAATCCCATACTTTGAAGTACATTGCTTCGCATAGCAAGAAAGAGGCCCATACTTCATTAATTTTGGTGGTTGGGGTCATTTTCTGTGTTTTTACATGTCAGAGATGTTTTTCCATTTTTCTCCCACAAATCTCCATCAAAAATAAAAATTGAACCATCCATCGTGTGGATAATTTCAACAGATTTCCAATGACACCAAAATCATGAAAAACTAAGCTCTGGTTCGAAAGATACGGCCTTAAACTGAAGATTTAGGGCAAAAAAGGAAAAATTAGAGCAAAAATCGGGTTCACGGGCTGAAATTTGAACTTTTTCCATATTTTTCCAAATTGGGAAAATTTCCCAAAAAATTCTCCACCAACCTGACCTCCTCTACCACATGGCATCCTTTGGTTGATCCATAGCCTCACCTTTCCTTTTTTCTCCTTTTGCGAAGCTGGAAAATTTTCCAAAATACTCCGTGACCCCGTTGCTCCAATGTTGATGTGGACACATGGCGCATTCTGATATGATGCGGATGTGTGGTTCAAATTTTCTTTTGAGCCATTAACCACTTTGGAAAATTTCTCCAAATCCACCCAATTCCCTAACTCTCACTGCTGACTGGACATGTGGCATCATTTTATTGCTCAAAAAGGATTGTACTCTATTTTTGCCTTTGACACATTTTGACCAAATGCCAAAAAACTTGAAGTCCTTCCACCCCCGCCACTCGACTAGAGATGTGGTGTCATTTCATTTCCTTATGGGCTTTCGGGCCAAAATTTTCCCTTTGATTTTTTTAGCCAAAAGGCTAAGTGCCAAAAATTTCCGCATAGGTCCGCCTTGGCAAATTTTCTCTCCAAACTCCGACCATAACTCAAAAATACAAGGAATTAAGAGGACTTCTTCACCTTTTTGGAAAGGGAAAATAATTCTCTATCTGATAAAGCATTACCCATAAAATTTTGAGTGCACGAAATGTGTAAAAATTTGATTAAGGCACTTTTGCAATGAAGGCAAGTTATCCAAAATAAGTAAGGGGCTCATTTTGGATAACAACCAAACAAATTTTCTTCCAATGCCTCATATAAATTCCCTTGATCAAAAATAGACCAAAGAAACCAAAAATAGCCACAAAGTAGAAGTTGAACTACTAGTTCGAAGAACCAGATAGCTCCATGCAGAGAAAAATTCGCGAGACATGCAAGACCAAACAACCTCCCACAAATCCACCTCCCTTGTTTCCAAGACGGTTTACACGCAAAAACTAAGGTGCATAAATGCAATTACTACCAAATTTCTCACTTATCTCTCCTCGCCACCACCTCCCAAAACTAGCGAATGCCATTTCTAATTTAACATGCATTTCCATCTTTAGTGAAGCCTCCATGTATGCCTCCACTAAATTTTACTAGCCTTTGCCAAAACTGGTTGTACCTCCCTTCAATTAACCCAATCAAATCAATTAAATTCCATTGGAACCGTCACCATAGTGCCATGTGACCCCTTAGGTTCCCTTTTAATAGTTTAGGATAGATTTCCCAAAACTTAGGTTAGTCTAACAATAATTACCTTAGGTCTTAAAACATTGCCATAGGTAATTTCCACCTTAGGTTAGGTCAAATTCCCAACCATATAGTATTAGGTCTTAGATCAAATAGCCTAGCATTACTTTAGTAATTTTCTCCCTTATTCATTTAGCACAAGAGCTTAGGTTAGGACGTCATCCAAACACAATATAAATAAGAAGATTAGGTTAGATTATAATCCAATTAAGTAGACATAGCTAGGAAGTAGGTGCTTTTTACCTAGTCTAGGACACCGTTAGGATAATCCTTTAGTTTTAGGATTCTAATTCCCTTCGTAGTCATGAAGTAGACTATATTTCGTTTAAGCTGATAATGTCCTAAAGAGATCAATCCAAAAGATCCAAGCACAATCATACAACCGAATGAAGGCATGCCATACAAGACCAAAGAATTTGTAACATACAAAGTTCAGTCCATTATGTCTCTCAAACTAATGAATGTCAATTTATCATTCAGTCCAGTAAGGAGATTTAAAACATTCCTTGGATCATTGGAATTGATCCAAGGAGGAGTCAATAAAAGAGATAAGTTTGCAACTCCCAAAACTAGATTGCAACTCACCTACAAGAAGTGAAGAATGGATTCTTGCAAGCCATATCATTTTAGTCTAATGAATCCAAGAGCAGAAATGATTTATCCATAACAAGCATGATTTTCAACAATCAAGGAAACACACCTCATTCAAGAAAATCACATGCCTATGCTTGTAATGCAAAAGAGAAATATAACTGATTGTCAAAGGTGTTACATACTTCCCTCCTAAAAAGAATCATCATCCCGATGATTATCTCATTTTGATCATTGCATTAAGGATAATCAATTTATCTACTTACTTAACATATGTTTTGCAACAATATCAGAATTTAAAGTTCCTAAAATCAGCATTCACATAGTTGTTTATTTAAAAAATAAATAGTTGTCTACCCAAAACTGATAGACTTATTGACATATAAAGATAAAATCACAAATTTTTATCTATCATCATAGTCAATTCTGATCAAATAAATATGGAAAAGCAGTTTTCATATCTTCTAGATTTTCCCAAGTTACACTTTCTTTGTTAAATTGGTCCAACTGGACCTTACATTGACTTATTTCATGATTTTGTAAATGCAATCAAGAGTTTCCAACACTCGTATGGGTTTAACCATGATTATTCTGGGTCTTGAACTCTGCAAGGAATTCTAATTTAACACATGTGGTAAATCTGAAATGTATTTCTTAAGCAAAGAAATATGGAAAACATCATGTATTCATGACAAAGTAGGAGGTAATGCTAAATGTTAAGCTACAAGGTTGATTACTTCAACTATCTCAAAGGGTCCCACATAACGAGGTGATAACTTGGTAGCCTTGCCAAAATTTATTGAAATATTTTTTGGTCTAACCCAAAGAAAGACTTTCTCACCAAAATCAAATTTCTGTCAATCCACTTTAAATCAGCATAACTCTTTTACCTATCTAATACTTCTTTCAAGTGTTCACTAATCATTTTAAATTGTTCCATTTCCATAAGGATTTTAGGTCCAATTACCTCTCTATCCTCAATGCTATCCCAACTAATGGCGGTTCTGCATTTTCTTCCGTATAATTCTTCAAAATGTGCCATCTTAAGAGAGGCATGGTATGTGGTATTATAAGAAAACTCAACTAGTGGAAGGTACTCTTCCCATTTATATTGCTGATCCATACAATACATTCGTAACATATCCTCTAAAACTTGATTAACTCTTTCAGTGTGTCCATCTGTTTCCAAATGATACGAGAACTAAAATTTATCTTAGTTCCTAGAGCTGCATTAATTGTTTTCCAAAACCTTGATGTCATTCTAGGATCTCTATCAGATATGATTAATTCAGGTACTCCATGTAATCTAAAAATTTCATGTACAAATATTTTAGCCAATACAGGAGAATCATCCTTTAGATTACCAGCAATGAAATGTGCTACCTTCATTAGTTTATCAACAACTACTAAAATAACATCATGTTTATTTCTTAACATAGGCAACCCTTGTACAAAATCCATGCTTATTACTTGTCATTTGTATTGCGGTATGCTATGAGGATACAATAAACCGGATGGGTACATATGTTCAGCTTTAACACCTTGACATTCTAAGCAATGTGACACAAAATCAATAATGTACTTTTTCATCCTTTTCCAAAAATATTGTTGTTTTATATCAGCAAGCATCTTTGTAATACTAAGGTGTCTAGAAAAAGGTGAATTGTGAAATTTTGCTAACAATTTCTTTCTTAAACCATTTAGCAAAGGTATGTATACTTTGTTTTTAAATCTTAAGATTCTTTTGTTATCAAAGTGAAAACCTTTATACCTCACATCATTTGGATCTATAGCAAGCGTTGTCTTTACTTGCTGAAAGTAAGAATCAGATTCCATAACACTTTTTACTTCATCCTTAAACTAAGTTCTCAATGTTATAAGAGCATAAATGTGCTTCCTACAACTTAGAGTGTCAGCCACTCTATTTTCCTTACCTTTAATGTAATTGATGTCAAAATCGTATTGAGACAAAAAATCTAACCATCTTCGTTGTTTTGCATTAAGATTTGGCTGATTGAAAATATACTTCAGCCCAAGATGATCTATATTTAATTCAAAAGGTTTACCAAGCAGGTAATCCCTCCAAATTTGTAGTGCATGAACAATGGCAGCAAGCTCTAAATCATGCAGAGCATAATTCAACTCATGTAACTTTAGTTTTCTACTTTTGTAAGCTATGACATGATCATTTTGTAGCAAAATACCTCCTAGACCTTCCCCAGATGCATCCGTTACTACCATAAAGTCTCCATTACGATCTGGTATAGCTAGAATAGGTGCTGAAGTTAATTGTTCCTTCAAAGTTCTAAATTCAGATTCACATTTCTCATTCCAAACAACTTCTTATCTTTTTTCTGTAATGAAGTTATTGGTGTAGCCAACTTAGAAAAATCTTTTACAAATTTTCTAAGGTAACCGAAAATCCTGTGAATCTTCTAACTTCATGTACATTCTTTAGTACATGCCACTCCGTTATAGCTACAATTTTAGAAGCATCTAAAACAATTACATTCTTACTTATTACATGCCCCAAATAGTGCAATTCTGTGTCATAGAAAGAACATTTTGATAGCTTACCATATAACCTTCTTTTTCTCTAAATTTCCAAAACTATCTTCAAATGCTCATGGTGTTCCTCTATGCTTTTAGAATATATGAGAATGTCATCCAAGAATACGAGCACAAATTTTTCCAAGTATTCTTGAAAGATATTATTCATTAAATTCATAAATGTTGCAGGTGCATTTGTTAATCAAAAGGGTAAGACCGTGAACTCATAATGTTCATACCTTGTTCTGAAAGTTGTTTTATGAATGTCCTCATCCTTAACCCTCCGTAATTGACTATATCTAGATCGAAGATCTATCTTTGAATACATCGATGCTCCACGCATCTAATCAAATAGATCATCAATTCTAGGGAGTGGGTATCTATTCTTAAGTATTGCTTTGTTTAACATTCTGTAGTCAATGCACAATCTAAGTGTTCCATCTTTCTTTTTCAAAAAAATTACTCGTGCTCCCCAAGGTAAAACACTTCATCTAATCAAACCTTTAGAAAAAAATTCTTGCAATTGAGCCTTAAGCTCCACTAATTCTATAATAGTCATTTGATATGGTGCTCTAGAAATAGGCCCAGTTCTAGGCTTGATCTCAATTGTGAAATCAAATTCCCTTTCGGGTGGAAGACACAGTAACTCTTCCGAAACACGTCACTAAAGTTTTGTAACAGCGGATATCATTCCATGACATCACTTTTCTCTTTATTTGTTTCTAAAATCTTTACAACATATAAGGTATAACCTTTGTTTTTGGCCTTTTTAAGTTGCATAGCTGCAGGTTTCCTTACAAAAATGTCACGTTCCACACCCTAAATCTCTGTTATTTTCTACGGATCATCTAAACAACTAATATTTTTTCAAAATAATCCACATTTTCCTTATGTTTAACTAACCAATTAACATCTATGATTACATCATAAAACCCCAAATGTGCAACATAAAGATCAACTTCTATGGAAAAACTAGGTAAGTCAAGGACTGCTCCAAAAAGACACATACTAACAGTATGAAAAGAATTGTTTCCATAATGTACAGTCCATTTTTTATCCATGTTTCCATATTTTATTTTTATTTTAGATGCTAATTTACTAGAAATAAAACATTCAATAGCTCCGGTATCAAAAAGAATAGTTATAGGTATGCCAAATAACTTACCCGGAACCTCTATGGGCGTGGCCTATTTTTTAGCCTACTTGTCAGCTACTACAACATGTATCTTGTGCTACTGATTACAATCATCCTTTTTCAAAGGGA
The DNA here is from genome assembly GCA_018340775.1 of Taxus wallichiana var. yunnanensis. Lineage (NCBI taxonomy): Eukaryota > Viridiplantae > Streptophyta > Pinopsida > Cupressales > Taxaceae > Taxus > Taxus wallichiana. The sequence continues at coordinate 279,866,011 of CM031244.1, forward strand.
ATTTATTCATGTAATGATCTTTTCCACAGTTATAAAATCCTCCTACAAGTCCCTTTCTAGGCTAAGATTTTTTCAGGTCCTAGAATTATCATTTTGACCTCTATAGGACTTCTGTCTGTTATTATTGTTCTTAACAAATTTTTCCATGCATTACTAGTAGTCTTATTCATTGTTGCTTTCTTATTATTATTAGTTAAAAACTTACTTTTCATTCCAAATTTATTCCATGGTCCTTCTTTAGGTGCAAGATATGATGAAGAGGAGTTGGGAACTTTCTTCCTTACTTAGGTTCAAGAGATGATGAAGAGGAGTTGAGAAATTTTTGTTCCTACCTTATGGATTTTTCAACAACCCCTTCCATCATGGTTGGACTGTGAACATCCACCTCTCCTCCTATGATGGGATTTAATCCCATGATGAATTTTCATATCCTTAACTTCTCATTAGTTTGATACTGAGGTACATACTTAAGGATTTTAGTAAACCGCTCCCAATACTCAATTATAATTAGCTTTCCTTGAGCTAAGTTTTGGAATTCAGTCATTTTCTAATCATAGTAAAGTTGTGGCAACCAACGTTTCCTAAAGTAACCTTTAAATTTATCCCATGTGATATTGGTTTCATCAATGTTTAACTTAGCCTTACGGTTATCCCACCATGAAGATGCCTCATGGGAAAGCTGATATGCTCCCCATATCACCTTTGTTTCTTCTGAGAAATTCCTTATTACAAAGTATTTCTCCATTTAGTTCCGAGCCAATTCTTAGCTCCATCTCTTAAGTGGTTCCATCAAACTTTGGTGGATTTATCCTTTTAAATCATTAGTGAGCTCGGTTGCTAGCCAAGCCTTTTTATTCTCGGGATGATAAGGTATGTTCACATTGCCAACACCTAAATTTGCGTTGTCCTCTGGAGGTGGCTGATTATTATTACCAGCATCTTCTTCCTCCTCATTTCCCATTACTTGTTTAAGTACAACCAAACGATGTCTTGTGTCCAATAGGGAAGCAAGGATCTCATCGAGTTTTTGGGTAGTTACTGCTCCTTCCTCAGGTGGAGGATTATTTGCAACATTTACTCTTGTTCTAACCATGTTTTGTTAACAAAAAAATTTAATTTTCATCAGATTATGGACACAATAGGTCCAAGAGCTACAACCTTTAGCTCTGATACCAAGATGTAACATTCCCATTTTAAAAATTTAGAAACATGGGGAAAAAAAAATTAAATCATAATGTTCTCGCTTCTAAATAAAAATCATTTAGAACACACATTCCATGCCAATCAATCTCATAACATATAACCATATGCAAATTGTAATGACTTGTTATGCTACCAATCTCTCATTCCATGACTCGGTTACCAACCGATCTCTCATGTTGACTTAAAGTATAGAATACTTTATGTATACTACATATACTTGGTTCTCCTACCCTATTCCGGGTACTGAGTGATCTATTTAAAGAACCTATCTGAATATTTGTTACCAATATTCATCGACATCACGTTGCTTTAAACTAGGTGACATAGGACAATGCAACCAGCAGTTTGCGATACTTTGGTCAAATATTTTCAACATACTTGTTCATGTTACTATTCCTAGATGACATATTCGTCATTTCAGAATATGTCCTTCACCTCACTCTACTGTTATCTAGAATGGTCTTTACTAACTACCATCAGTCCACTTTCCTAAGGTTTGACCCTAGCTCAAGTTAGTAACATAATTTGTTATAGGAAGACGCTCATGATGACTTAGGGTATATGGGCATACTCGACTAACCTAAGTCGACCAAATGTGCCAAGGTACCCTAAGTCATAGAAAGCTACTCCCTATTCCAAACATGCTACTAACTTGACCTAGAGAGAAAACTAAGTTCAAGTCTAGATGTGTGTAGATCTAGATGAACAATACGAAGGGTGTTGCCACATGTCAACAACATTGTATCCTCGAGAAGTCCTTGGACTTCTTGAAGGTACAGTCCTATAGTTGGCATGTGCCAACATCCTTTAGGACTGATTCATCATGACGTACATATCCCTTAGTGGTCATTAGATTAATAATTAAATTGGATTAAGATTCAGATTGCAACAATCATGCCTAACCCTAATTCCAACATTCATTAAGTTCTATATACATATTTAACCTGATTTGATATTGAGAACTTCATTAACTCATGTTTACATTAATGTTTACTAACGTGGAATAACAAGTAGTCATCCCGAAAAATAGGACAACAAACATCAAGCGTTTAATTCTTTACGCAACCTAGTTGTCCAAATCAAGTGTGTCATCCACCTAGATTCAGCTAGTGTTTACTTCTTATAAATGAAGTACAAAGATTAAAGATCATAACCACTATTCCTTTTTATCTTTCATTCTTTTGAGAGAGGAAGAGTCTTCCTCTACATGATTAGATGTTAAGGTTAACTTAACCTTTTTACCAATCTTTACTCATATAGTTTAATTGTATGTCCAAAGCATATTTCATATTAAACTTTAGTTGTGTAGATAAATAATGACATCTTTTGTAGTTTAACAAGTTCATTATAATAAGGGGGATCGAGACTATCCCCTTAATACAACTTATTACATGATAACAACAATAATATACAAAACAGATATAAAGAATACCGCCAAGATATCACTACTATTTCCATCATACAAGTACAAAATAATTCACACCACAAATTAAATTCCAACTCAAAACCTTTCATTTCAAGGTGATAAATATACATTTGTAAGACTACACATTTTAACCATACTACATGCCAACCATCATTAAGTTTATAACAGAACATTGTTTCTCTTTTCCAATATAACTCAATAATGACTCGAAATTATTTACATAGGATCTAGAACTAAATAAGTCAATGCATCATAAAAGTTTTTCCTTCTTTTATCACTTACGATGTCCATCTGCAAAAATTGCTAGCACGGGTCAGTTCAATGAACTGAACATGATAAGCACTAAGCATTAAAATGAAGTGCATTCCACTAATTGTTCCATTAAAACAACTCTACTTTAATGAAACAATTAATATATATATCATACAAATAAGCATAAGTAATATCAACCTAGAAAAGAAGTGCAATAATGAATCTGAATTCACTTTTAAGAAAAGAGCATAATATAATCCACAACATCTGCATTATAACATATGGTTTAATTTATCCTATCAATTACTTCTAGACAAACAACAAATCTTGTCACCCAATTGTTTCATAATTCTATCAGAATAGAAATACAACATTTATCTTTACTATGTAGCAAAAGAAGTTATTCACATGCCTAGCTCATATTAGGATGTTTCATCCTACCACTTAAGAAAAGAAGAATCAATACATACAGTTTCCCTTACACTAATCATCTAAAAGTCAGAAGTAGGTTCAGAACACACAAAACTGCTTCAGATCAAAGATAACAATATGGATTCTGTATTAAAGAGACAACATTTAAACAAGAATCCCAGTTCAATCCATGAAGGAATAGAGAATCAACACAATCTAACTGCAAGTCTTACTAACTTCCACATGTTAGAAGATATCATTCAAAGATCTGAAACCGGGCATTCCACAGTCAAAGCTAGACTCACACAGGGTTAATTTCTTCTCATGTCCATCCAAAAAGGGTTCATAATAAGACAAAGTGCAAAAAGAGAAAACCTTCCAATATCAAATCCAAATGAAGTATGACTCAGTCAAACAAAGAAATCGGTCTAAGTATGTTATTATTTTCTTTTCAATAGATCGACTCAATTATTCTCTTTCCACATCATTACAACAAACGATTAGTACAAGTAGACTAACAATCCATGAAGAAATTCCCATCTCGAAGAGAATCAAAATTCAGAGAAGTTCCATCAAGTGAACTCATCTTTACAAAAGTAAAATGATCTCAAATAGAAAAGGGTCCAAATCTATAATTCATTTCATTTATACTATCAAATGAATTCCCACTTCTATTTCAAACTTAAAATTTCATTATCTAGTTCCCAATAGGGAACACAGAACCAAACCAATATTTTAAATAAAGCACACTTCTAGTTTTCCCTTACTAATCAATACAACCTGGTTTATATATTCCAATTCATTAAACACAAGTTCAAATTCATTTCCCAGAAAGGAATACCTAGTACAGTCCCAAAAACAGTATATTATCCATAAGAGAACATATTCCTTTCTCTTTAAAAGACCCAAAGATTCATTCAATGAACCCAACAAGGAATAGAAAACCCAAAACAATATAAGATAAACAAGATTCAATAAAACTCACAAACTTAGTAAAAACTGTAATCCCATTTACAAAGCTTCAACAACTCAATACAAAAGAGAAAGTAGTTCATGATCCAATAAGAACAGTTATACAAAACAATCTGAACCAGAGATAATGTATCCTTCCATACAAAATTTAGTACACTAGGGTATTCAACTCTTCTTTCTAATAAAACCCAGAAATCAATTAAATGGATCTAAAGAGAGTAAGAAAACCCAAAATACATTTAAGTCAAGTAATGTCCCAATCTTACCTCCAATGTGACTGAAACAGAATCACAACAAAGACTCTCAAGTTCCACCAAAAAGATTCTGACAAGGAAGGTATTTGTTTCAAACATTGATCACAAGAAGGAGAATGCATACTTTGCATTTCCATAAACCTCAAAACTATTAACGACTGTTCCCAATGAACTCTATATCAAACCAAACCCACAACAAGATACAGTTCTAGTCTATTAACACTTCAACAAAACAATCAAGCCTTCCACAAGACACGGGTTTTCTCAGAGAAAAGGAGAGAATATTATCCTCCATATTTGCATGCCTTTACAAGTTCAAAGAAGGTGGTATAGTCTCCAAAAATAGAAGTACCACAACCAATCCAACAAGAAGCTATAAGGAGAAGATCTCAAAAGAGATTACCAAATCAACTTCAAACAAAAATTAATCTCTCAAGCCTTTTCAAGTAGACAGTCCATAAATGAGTTCAAAGCATTTCAAATCCTTGAATACGAGTAAAACTCAAGCTCAGAACACAAGTATAGAACCAAACACCTCGACTTGAATACTAGTTCAAGACATGCAAGTATTGAATACGAGTATAGTGTCGAACACGAAGCTTTGAACAAAATTTCAGAACAACACAAAGTTCCAATACAAGCTCAGAACAAAACACGAAGCTCCAATACAAGTTCAAACTAAACACAAGGCTCCAAATAAAAGTTCAGAATGAAACACAAGGCAACGAATTCCAGTTCAGAACAACACCAGCCTCGAACACATGTTTAGAACAAAATACAGAGCTTCAAATACAAGTTTAACATGCATGTCAACACTGATCTTGCACAAAGAGAAAGTTCCCAAAGGCTAACATTATTTAGCAATGGATTTATATCTAAAAACCACATAGATTCATAAAATCATGAAAGTAATTAACCAGACAAGTCATGCAAACATTTATCTCATGAGAGTAGAGTTGTTTTAATGAATCATTTAGAAGAAAGCAAGAAATCTTAATGGGTAGAGCCTATCATGCCTGATAGTGCCTCTGCCAATTCGAAGGAGACTTCCAGCCAAGCTTCCCACTCTTTTTCTTCTCCACGAAAGATCAACAACCAAATTTTTTTATTCTAATGCCTCATATACATTCCCTTGATCAAAAATAGACCAGAGAAACTGAAAATAGCCACAAAGTAGAAGTCAAACTGCTGGTTCAAAGAACTAGATAGCTCCATGCAGAGAAAAATTTGCGAGACATGCAAGACCAAACAACCTCCCACAAATCTACCTCCCTTGTTTCCAAGACAGTTTGCACACAAAAACTAAGGTCCATAAATGCAATTACTACCAAATCTCCACTTATCTCTCCTTTCCACCACCTCCCAAAACTGGCGAATGCCATTTCTAATTTAACATGCATTTCCATCTTTAGTGAAGCCTCCACGTATGCCTCCACTAAATTTTACTAGCCTTTTCCAAAACTGGTTGTACCTCCCTTCAATTAACCCAATCAAATCAATTAAATGCCATTGGAACCATCACCATAGTGCCATGTGACCCCTTAGGTTCCCTTTTAATAGTTTAGGATAGATTTCCCAAAACTTAGGTTAGTCTAACAATAATTACCTTAGGTCTTAAAACATTGCCATAGGTAATTTCCACCTTAGGTTAGGTCAAATTCCCAACCATATAGTATTAGGTCTTAGATCAAATAGCCTAGCATTACTTTAGTAATTTTCTCCCTTATTCATTTAGCACAAGAGCTTAGGTTAGGACGTCATCCAAACATAATAGAAATAAGAATCTTAGGTTAGATTATAATCCAATTAAGTAGACATAGCTAGGAAGTAGGTGCTTTTTACCTAGTCTAGGACACTGTTAGGATAATCCTTTAGTTTTAGGATTCTGATTCCCTTCGTAGTCATGAAGCAAACTATATTTTGTTTAAGCCAATAATTTCCTAAAGATATCAATCCAAAAGATCCAAGCACAATCATACAATTAAATGAAGGCATGCCATACAAGACCAAAGAATTTATAACATACAAAGTTCAGTTCACTATGTCTCTCAAACTAATGAATGTCAATTTATCATTCAGTCCGGTAAGGAGATTTAAAACATTCCTTGGATCACTGGAATTTATCCAAGGAGTCGAGTGAAAGAGATAAGTTTACAACTCCCAAAACAATATTGCAACTCAACTAGAAGAAGTGAAGAATGGATTTTTGCAAGCCATATCATTTCAGTCTATTGAATCCAAGAATAGAAATGATTTATCCATAACAAGCATGATTTTCAACAATCAAGGAAACACACCTCATTCAATAAAATCACATGCCTATGCTTGGAATGCAAAAGAGAAATATAACTGATTGTCAAAGGTGTTACATTACTCAAGAGTTTCCAACATTCTCTTCTTAGACTGTGTGTTATCAACAACTTGAGCATGTGTTTGGTTGGAATTGTTCACAACTTGATTCATTGCACGAGAATTCATTAACCCCAAAGAATATTAGATTATTCTCAATGTTGACCTCTTGAGCTTCTTCATGGGTAGGTGCGAGATACTTCTAGGAAGGTTCATGCTGATTGTAAGAAATCCAAATCATGAAGGAGTTTACATGAAAATCATTTGCGTAAATGTATTGATTATGTGGTTGATTGCATGGAAATAACCATTGTACCTCTTAAATCCCATTTTTAACACAAAGTGACCAATGCTTTAATTGAGCTAGGATTAGGAAGTAGTTGCGTAGGATAAATTTTACTCAAGAGGAATGTGTGAATTATGACCCTTCCACCTATCATTTTGTTGATTTTTATAATACTTTGATTTTTATACTTGATCTCTAAATAGATGACAACCTTGATTGAATCCTTGATTAGAATTATTTCTAAAGGATTATGGGTGTTTTTTTTCTAAGGATATAACTTTGTTTAACAAAATTCTAATCAAGACTTTCATTTCTTCATCTTCTCTCTACTTTTGGCGAGAGTAGGATGTGGAGGTAATGGGTTGGTAACTTTACTCAAGAATGGGAGCAATAAAAGGCTGAGGTGTTTGATAAAACTTAGGAAACAAGGGTATAGACAACCTCGGGGCTATCTTTATATCTTGTCTTACAAAATTCTCAACCCTAATGCCTATTAGATAGGCATCGGTTAATTTTATAACACCTATGGATTGTATCATGACAACAATATCATAATTTCATACTCTTAAGAAATAGAGAAAATCACTTTATGGAGTAGGTCTTAATAGGAGTGGCATTATGTCCCATGTCTTCTAAAATATGAATTTGAAGTCAGTAATGATCTCATTATGAGTTATTTTGATTGTGGTGAGTTTTTCTAATAATGATATATTATTTTCTTTCTTCTCAAATTGATTACAAAGTATAGTGCCTAGCTCATCCCAGTTGTGAATAAAAGTAGGTCTTAAACTTCTCTACCATTGAAGTGTTATGCCTTTGGGTGGAGGAGCTAAAATCCTAATTGCAACATCATCCTCTGTGACCATATAAAATGAGCATAAATTTGCAACATCTTGAATGTGATAAATGTAATTTGTTTGATTTTCACCAATGAAAAGGGAATGCTTTTGAGTACAGCCACTGGTATCTCATGTTGCACATTGAAAGCCAAGGGAATACCACCATTGAAGCTGATAAAGGGCATATTTATCTTATGCGTCATGATTAGTATAGGTATTAAGAATCTACCATAGTGCACAAAGGGTATACTAGGAGGAGGTGTTGAAAGAGCTATGTACTTTGAGTCCTTGTACCCAATTAGATAAAACTGTTGTCCTAAAATTTTGTATAGTAAATTTTAGAAAAATTTTAAAACTTTTCACATTTAATATTACTCCGTTCATCCTTCTAAACCATTTCGATATGTTGTAACATTTCACCGTTCCTTTTCCACCTTTTCCCATGTCTTGGCGTGCTTACACACTCCTCTAACTTCATAAAATGGTTTGTAATGCTTCATTAGTGATAATAATTTAATTATTTAAATTTAATTAATTAGTAATGTTGATTTAATTCAAGTTACTAATTCATTAACATTAAGTGATTAAATTAATATCATTAATTTAGTTAAAATTTATTTAATTAGCATTTTATTCATTTTATAATAAATTGATATCATTAATTCTCAAGTAAAATACTCATTGAAAATATAGGTGCCCAATTGTTTACATTTCCACATGGAGGATTAAAGAAAATACGGCTTACATTTTAACAGAATAAATCATTTGTTTTATGTGGAGGAGATTATGGTAATATTTGGCAACATCTGAGGGAAGGAATTATCTTGGCACTCAAAGAAGACATCCAAACCAAAGGCTATTTTTTTTTATAAAAATAAAAATAAAACCAAAACCAATGCATTAATGGGATATTATTGCATATTTGCATGAAAAAAGGCTTCTTATTCACGTTTGGATACTAATTAGTGTAAAGGGAAATGGTTTGTGAATATGTTGTCATGTGTTTTTTCGATGCCAAAATTCACTTGAAAAAGGACAACTATACTCTAGCATCAATTTTTTCATTTATTGTAAACCTTCCCCTACACCCCTCAAAATCATCCCATCCCCTATGCCAAGATTATCCCCATATGTGTAATGTCTATGTCTATGGTATCACTATCACCCATGTCTTTCAAGACAATGCATTTCAAGGTGGATCTTTTGGCAGGCTTAGGAATGGCTATTTTTAGCCTTTCTAAGGTTGGCACATATTCTTTGCAGCAAATTGGAAGCCTTAAATTCATCAAGGATGTGTATTCATGAGCTAGGATCATTTTTCAAGTGATTAAGGAATATTTTTAAAAGATCTCGCGGTTTAGGAACAAGTTTACCAAAAGTGGATTTTTGAGGCCAAAGGAGCTTGAATCTGCAAAAAGACACACGAGCTTCGGGAGATGATTTTGGGAGCTCTGGAATGAGTTGGAGGTCAAATAAAATATCATTTAAAATATTATTCAATTCCCTACATGGTGGTAATATTATATTTTTCACAACACCCATGCATTCTTTGCAAAACTCATTCTTCACAGAACAACTAGCGGTCCCATTCAAAAAGCTATTTTTAAGGATTTTACAATATAAATCATACCTTTAGGCCCATCCCATCCTTATAAAAATGTTTTTTCTATTCAAAATCATATAAAAAGTGCCTAAAACTTCATCCGGGAGCTCCAATAATGTCATTTTCAATCTCCTCTCCAAGGTATAATCTTCGTCCTTAGAAAAAAATTCTCTAACATGTGTCACCATGAGGTTTGGGAACAATTTTTGTGTACCTCTGTCCCTTTCCAAGGGGACAAGGGGGGGAAAATTTTCCTTCCCACCTTAAGCCTCATGGACCCCCGACATGGCCATGGAGAGCTCCAATAAGCACCTTCCACCAAATTTCTAGCCTCTGCTCCAACTTCTTCATGCTTGACACTTGTCCTCACCAAGATGAGGCACACTTTTGGTTTCCCTATATATAGTTATAAGGGGAAAATGGGGGCATTAAACCTTCCCCCCCACCTTAGGCCTCATGGACTCATTATATGACCCCGGAGACCTCTGTCGAGCACTTTTGGCTAGTTTTTTAGCCCCCTCTCCTCACATTGCATGCTTCCCAAGTTTCACCACTAGGATAAGGAACATTTATCATGTCACTCTATCCCATTCCAAGTGGAAAATGGGACCAGAAAAATTCACCCTAACCACACTCCCACTAGGTTCTTCATGTGACTAGACGCTAGCTTCTAGGTGCTTAAACTAAGCTCTTTCCGAAAAATCCTCAACATGTGCATATGTGCCAAGTGTCACTCTAAGGATAAGGAACAATTTTGGTTTCCCCTATCTCATTTAAAAGGGTACAAGGGGGGAATAAAAATTCTCCCCCTTTTATCTCCCTCTCATGCGTATATAACTCAAAGTTAACCATTTTTCCTCACTTGCCCCACATTGCTCCGTTTCTACCCGAGAACTATGGAAATTTTTTTCTAGAATTATTCAATACTCATTTTCCATTTACTCATGTTCCCAAGATCATATCAAGATAAATATCATAAAAAAACACAAATGTTAAAGGCTTCAGGAATATTTTTCACTAGATTAACTCCATAACGAACTGAAAATCTTCATAACTTGAAAACCAATGCACGGATTGACGTGGGATTTTTTTCATTATTCCAAATTTATAGGCTCCTTGAAGACCAAAGTGAAAGAAATTGTATACACAACATATATATTTTATGGTGAGAAAACCTTGATTTCATGCCCCCAAATTTTAAAATTTTATTTCTTGTTGTTCTAGAAATTAGTATGAGCTATAAATTTGTGTGTGAGAAAAAGAGGAAAAAACCATATAAAAAAAAAAATGATTTCTTCAAAATCCAATGTCATGAAAAAGAATTTCCAAAAATAGTAAGTCTCTACACAAGAACTTACTATAAATAGCAAATTCTCATAGAGGGAAAACATTTCAAGGGCGGTGTGTATGAGGAACTTTTATAGGAATGAGAAAGGTGATCGGGGTGATCGAGGTTCAAAAAGTGAAAAGATCAATTTCCTAAAAATGGTAAACTCTCATTCTAGATACAGAGAAGTGTCAATGTTAACCATGAAGTTTAAATTTGTAGGCTTCTAATAAATATCAACTCTCTCTTCTGAGTACTCAGTTATGGGGGATAGTAAAGTCACCCACATGGACCTTGAATATCTCAAAGATTGAATGTTTGGAGAACTGAGAGAGCTAGTGGAGGAAAAAAATTTCACAAGTGGACCGCATGTGACAGTGGACATCTAGCCTCGGTGACAGAGAGTGGAATTTGTTTTGTCTTGTTCGTACCACTATGAACCCAAGACCAAAACCATTCAAATAGATGATGGCTTATCCCTAGAATTACTTTCTCCCAAATCCATCTCCTATTCAATGAAAATCCCAATTCAATAATATGGCCATCATTTCAAAAGAGGTTGCGGTGAAATATTAGTCCAAAATGGACTCATACATTTAGGGCCTCGCTATTGGTTCATGATTAAAGCAAGTGATAAAACCTTCACAAGTTCCCAAGTCTTTCCTACAAGGTGAATTCCATGAAGGCTATTTAGATGCAATAATCCTTCTCATTTAGGTTATGGGAGAAAAAACCTTAAAGAAATTCCAAGATTGGATGGATCTTTTCATATTCATAATCTTGGAGAAAAAAGCAGAGAATTTATTGGGGAAATATCATCAATGACAACCTACACCACCAGTTGCTTGGTACTGGGTCTCAAAGAAGTTTGCAATGACTTCATATCTAGTGTACACTCTCGTGATCTTGAGATCTTTCAAAGGGTTGGGAATTTCTCGAACATATCTCTCAAGGCACCAAAATTTGAGATATATCCTCAATTTCTTTTGAAGGAGAGAAATTGGCACTTTATGAAGGTAAATGATGCCTTCACCATGTTCTTCACCGGAACACTAGAGGGTAACCTTCACTCAAGGTTTTCGCGACAAATGGCTTCTTTAATCAAGAAGTACGGGTCATAATTCATGTAACTTTCCATTTTCTCATACATCTAAGCTTCCAGTTATGGTATCTCTCTGCTCATACTACCTTAGTATCTCAGTGAAAAGATCATGTAGTTCTAGCTTAAAAGATAATTAGTACATGTTCATAGTAACCTCAAGAACTAGAAAAGGAATAATGTCTTCTTCCCATCTCACTTGAAATCTTCACCTATAAGAGTTTCAATGATGCATCACACCTAGAAGCCTCCTTTTCACCCCTGAGCTTGTATTCATATACACCAAGGGTAGCCTTTGATATCTAAAGTGATTCGGACACTTTTCATCTCCCGAGTCATATCATGTACCATAGATCAAATATTATTGGGTGAATTACATAGATGAATTTGATGTTAGGGAAAGAGACCATATGTGGATGACATTCTAAAAATGAGGAGATTCAAGTTTGAATGGTATGAAGAGGTAATTCAAGAGGATTGCACATAATTGTATAATTCATAATATAAATAATTGAGGAATTCACTTCTACCATAGGTAACATGCAACATCCATGAGTTAAGAGACATAAGCGAGTGGACCGAAGTTGTAATCAGAATATCAAAAGAATGGTTCAAGAATAATAAGGATACCTCCATCACATCAAGAAGTTTCCCCACCCTTCAAAGATAGGAATTGCACCAATCTTCATCAAAGGTCATGGAGAATACTTTGGGCTCAATCCATTATAGAGATATTTTAAAGCATAAATCAGTGGAGTAAGAGGCCCCTACTACAGGATATTTCATAAAAAAGTTAGAACAACAAAGGATCTTGAAGTAAAAGTAGAACTTGAAGAGAATGAGACATTTCACCTCTCAACTTCTTAGCAGCCCCATATTTTCCCACCTTCCACTGTCATCCCTACTCCTCCCGTGTAAGATGTACCATCTCACCCCGAGCAAGAGACAATAGTCATGTCAATTTCTGAGCCTGAGAAAGATGAGATGTTTCCCTGGATGAAGGAAATTATCATGAAATAATCTTGTATAGTCTATCAAGTGATGGACCCTGATTTTCAATGATATCAACACTTGCTAAGGGGAATAAAAAAATTTTCTCAAGAGGATTCATACTTTTTCAGTGGTGTCATGGGAAATCAATATGTAGAAGTAGTTAGACTAGACGTAATCAAGCCTATTGAAGAGATGACATTGGCTAACTACAAAATAAGCACCATTCCCCTAGTCCCAGCCACTCATGAAGGAGATGCACACATGTTCCAGGAGTCTTTCACTTGCCTCCTCATGAGGAACTAGGAGTATAACATGAAAATTGATTACTTAGAAGAACAAGTGCAAACTCTCTCCTTGTATTTGTAACACTTCATGGACCTGAATGCTTCATTGTCGCTCCTAATTGAATAATTTATCCTAATTAGTAGCTTCAACTTGGATTCCATTAAGAAGACATGGGCCTTTACCATACAGAGGACCTGGAAAACAAAAAATGGATGAGCATGATAATGGAGAAAGGAAAGGTATTGATTCTAGAGTTGATCTCACTGTACAAGTACATGTACACCACTATAGACAAGGTCCAAATGACAAGGAGAGGATTAGAAAAGGATAAATAACATTGTGACCAAGTTCATCCATTGGTAATAGAGATGGGAGATTACCACTCATAGGTGTTGGTGATTAGAAAAGTATTCAATTCTCCATCTCGAGGACTTATCATGTGTATGGGTGAGAACCATTACCTTTCAATATAATATGTTGAATCAAGCCATTGGTGAGTTGGACTCAAATGAGGAATGTTCCTTCAAGATACAATACAACATCAACATCAGAGTACAAAAATTTTAGTGCTCACCCTTGATGATAATACTACTGCAAATGATTTTTTGAGGCCATTTGAGGAGTATGTTCGAGAAAAAAGCGGGGAACCCTTTTCCTTCGATTAAAATACATTAGAGTCTAAATCTAAGATAAGAGATGAATTTTGAACATTGTAGAGAAATATTCATCATGATTTGCAAAGAGAAAAACATCAATGATATCATAGATGGATAGCTCGAGTCCCTGAGATGTGTTTGCATTCCTCAAGTGGAGAAGGTAGCACTTGTAGCAGCCCAATACAATAAAAAGTTCAAGGAAGTGGAAATATTTCTAGTGGATCTTGGCGATCAGTCAAGCGATGATGCATAAATGACAGAAGTGTCATCTTCATCACATAGTTCTCTCTCCTTCTCTCTATTTATTTCTCTTCATTTCCCCTCTCCCCCTTCTCCTTCATGTAAATTTCATTTGTTAGGGGTTGCACTTTTCATTTTTTCCTATTCCTATTTTTTCTTATTCATTTAAATGTGACTTTAGTTTGTAATGTAATAAGTTACCCTTAATTAATAAAAGGGGACTTAATTCTACTCCTAGGAATATGAAAAGTCACATGTTGTAAGGGGACAAATGAAAAGTCATGTGGGGGGTAGGTGAAGAGTCATTCTCAAGTCTATAAATTGTGATGGAACCCTCATTCTTAAGGGTTGTCAATTTTGTATGCTCAAGGAGAGATTACTACTTGAAGTGAAGTAAAAGAGATAGAAAAAATTTCCTCTATTCTCCTCCTCTATGTTATTTTTTGTTCTTATTATGTACAATTTTATAAAACCTCAATGATTAAGAGAAAATTCTTTTCCTTTTTTGATGAGAGAGTTATTGAAACTTTGTGTTCCTAATTCTACCTTGTCTTGATGCAAGTAACAAAATTATTTTCTTTCTATATATGTGTTTGTTGAAGTACTCTAATTAATGTTTGTAGGAATCTAATTTTCTACCTGAGATATTAATCCCCCTTTCCTTTTTCCCACTCCCTTTCCTACCTCCTTAGAAAATTCCTCCTTGTAAGCAATTGTTACAAATTTTAATTTCATGCACGCGTAATAAATGGAGCCATACCATTAAAATAAAGGGACCTAGAGTCTCAGAGCATTGGAGGATATCCACCAATTTTTCCACCTGATAAATTTTCTCACCAATAGAATATAAAGCGGGTTTAAGCACATTGTCGGGGTTTGTAATTCAAGCTTGCTAAGAGAAAGAAATTAAAAAATTTGCAACAATTTAAAATGTAATTTTTCTTATTTTTCTTATTTAAAAAATGAGATGAGATTTGTAAAATATATAAATTAAATAAAATCTTGTTTTCTTTTCTTTTACCAGAAATTCGGAAACAACAACCTGACACCACAAAATTATGTTTTATTTTCTTTTCTCTTACTTCTTAATGATTTTAACATCAAACAAATAAACACTAAATTATAAATTTCAATGTGTTATTCCCTTATCTCCACTAATTTATTATTAGAATCATATAATTGATACCAATTTGGATTATGTTAATATGAGTCATTTTTGTAACATAATAAAATCATAATGTCATACATTGTTCTCACAATGCCTATACTTCAGTGGCTTGCCCCAAGCGGTAGTGTCTCCAATCTTCATTCAATGTCCAAAAATTGTCATCACTTGCGCTGAGAGCACTATGATCCTGAGAAGAGGGGTTTTTTCAACCGTAATAATGAGCCCATCTTATTGGTTATACCTGAGCACATTGAAGAACTTCTTAGGATTCGGAATATGAAGAGAATGTTGAAATTACTAAAGAGTCTACACAACAATATTGGGATGAAGACCCAATAAAATGTTCTAAAGTGATGAATAAGAACTAGTTAGTCAATAGGCGATCACATGCTACCCGAATTCCAAAGGAATTTCCCCACATTGAGTTTCAGGACGAGATTGGAGACATGATCACTTTGTTAGAGTAGGTATTTACCTTAGCTCATGTTCACCTAGGTAATTTATTTACCTTTATTGTATTTATCCTCACCCACTTATGTGTGTGGATATTTCTTTTATCTTATTTAGATAATAGGAGATATTATCTAGTTGCTAGGTATAGTTCTTTCCTTGATCTATGGTATTGACTAGTTCTTTCCTTGATCTATGGTATTGAATAGATCCTTGATGTCTAGTTCTCTCCTAAATCTATGGTCTTGACTAGTTCTTTGATGACTAGTTATTTCCTAGATTTATGGCTTGATATATGACCGTGATCGGTTCTTAGATTGTTATTCCTTACCTATTTAAGCAAGGCCCATTCTCAATGTATTGCATTGAGTTCCATTATAATATATGATATTGCTTCTCATTTATTTGCAAAGTTTTTATGTAAATTTATTCTCGCGAATTGCTTTCATCTTATTGATCATGGTGTTTGATTAGCATCTGTGTTCTTGGCTTGGTATGATCCGGTTATCGCTCCTTTCAATAAATTTATTGAGTAGAATATTTGGTATCTCCTACGTACACTACTTTCAACCATGGATGTATAAGTTCATCGGTGGAATTCTTTATCAAAGGATTCATATAAATTGGGCTACAATCATCAGGTGATACTTTGCACAATCAATCGGGCTTGAAGTAAAGATGACTGGTCATTTTTACATGACCTCTTACCTAGTCTATGTCATAGCACGAAGAAGGATTTCATTGGTTTTGAAACTAGATGCACCTTTGCACTTGGGAAAATAATGTTTTTCACTATTATCCACAACTGGAGTTCAAATAAATTTCACACCATTTCCATCATGTTAATGACACTTTTCTCTTTTATGATATCGAATGCTCACGTAGATAAAACATTGGAGAGATTCTCACTACAGGCTAAGGAAATGATTTCACGATAGGGCTTGTGGTTCATTCAATTTCCCACTTGTTCATACATACAATTTGGAAGATTTAATGCAGTAACTTATAAGTTACCTAAATACATGAGTGAAAAATGGGATCTCATGGAGATTTCATGAAAAATAGATTTTGTGAACCACTTAGTGTGAGATAAACATTGTCCTGATGTCATTTTCCTAATTTTAATTGGTGTGTACAAGTTTCCCTCATTTCACACAAACTAAATCAATGGATAAAGAAATTACCACTATGAATTTTCATCCATTTGTAAGAATATGGTAGTTCGATATCTCTTGATTTATAGAAATATTTATAGGAACTAAATACGAGACATCATCCAAAAGTATATTTGGGCCAGTTGTGAAAATGAATTTGAATTATGGTGTCATGACTACTCTAGAATGACGTTAGATCAAATTGCCACATTTTGATTAAAGGAAGTTCCTCAAGGATTCACTGATAACATGCCTAGATATGATTGTTCCTGAATATGATTCTCTCATTGTAACATATCCTCTTCCTAAGTTCATTTGGTTCATTTAGGTTGACACATCACTTGATGAGACAATCTAACAAGTGCTCGAGAGAAGACTTGTTTAGTATGACGAAACTTTATCTCGATTCATTATCAAAAAGAAAAATGCACAAGAGGACCAAAGGAAAGTTAGTAATAGTGAGAATAGAATTGTGTAGTCTATTCATTCATCCTCTCACCTAGGAACACATTCCTCATCATTAACCCAAGCTAATAAGAAACAATAGAGGTATAAGTTATCTCTGGACTATCCTTCAAGAATAAATAAACTTGAGAAACTAAAATAAATTAAAGAAGGAAAATAACGTGTTTCTGGAATACTAGAGACAAGTTATCATTCATCGAATCACAATGATTTTCAAGGATTGATTAAGAATACCACCTTACAATTTTGGGTATTGGATTAGGTGTAAGTTTCAGTAATCTAGATCTAAAATTCACCTAAACCTCCTCTTCATAAAGGCACTGTATAAATCTTCTCCAATTCATCATAAAAAAATTGCAACACCTCCTCCTCATCAATGTGAATATTTTATGAGGGACACTCTTGAATTTGAACCCTTTACCCTAATGCTCAAACAAATCCTATCAAATATGAGGATCCTTGTTAGAGAACTACTTGAAGAATTCCCCTCTTGGCTCCATGTAGAAATTAAAAAGATGAAAATGATATTCAAACTAATTACAATTGATCTTAAGGCCATTGCATCATAGACTAATTCCAACACTCCCAAAAAACTCAAAGTCATCACCAAGGTTTCTTGTAATGACTTGTGATGCATGGATATAACAAAACTGATTTTCGATAAAGACAAAAGAGAAATGATTTTTGAAGACTATGAAATCTCTAGGGTGATGCTTGGAAAATCAACCATGGAAAATGATGTAGCTCATGCTCATGAATTTATTCATATGGTTTTATGGTGGATGGATAAATACAAGCTTCAGACAATTAAACTTAAAGAAAATAATTGATAGTTAGTTCCATATATCCAACATCTTATCAATCCAATCTATTCCATTGTTCAAATCCCTTCCATAGTGGTCATGTTGGTTCAAGATGCCATTATACTATCAAAAGAGATAAATAGTAAGGGTCAAGCAACTAAAGTATGGATTGAAAATGTATTGTAAAGGTTTTTAGATAATTGATGAAGCAATTAAAATATATGATAAGATTCATGCCTATATGGATTCTATCCTATATCACACAAATGTGTTTTTCATCCCTTCTTAATGAGAGAATTCTACAATTAAATCAACGTGGTCTTCATATTGAATGGCTTAAATTTTCTAAATATAGGAAGATGGTGTTGATTGATGTTCAAGATCAATTTAAAGATATAAAATACAAAGGAGAAACAATCATGTGTGTCATTCAAGAATTCATTGAGGAGATCCCTTTTAGTTTTTTCAATGAACACAATCAAAGGATCTCAATGCAACTTCTAAAAGAGGAATTTTTGAATTTGATCAAAAATCACTATGTTTCTTCAATAAGTTTTGGCCCTGATTCACTTGATAAACTCATCAAACTCCAGAACTTATTTTTCAATATGGAAGAAAGAATGGTGCAATTCCATGAAGTTCCTGATAAAATTATAGAAATACAATTCATTTTTGAAACTTGTCTCACACCTCACAACTTTCCTGAAGAGCCAAAGCTATTGGAATCACTTGAAAAGTATAGAAAGTTCAAAATGGATAGATGTTTGAATCCAAGTTTCTCAAAATAATATTTTCAATTTTTTTGGTTTCCCTTAGAAACCAATGAGTTCATTTCTCCTATGAGTGAGATAGGTGAACTCTTGGCCCAATGGGTAAGGCACTAATCCTAAGTGTCATAGTGAATCCATGTGTCAATATCTTATTTTTCCATGTCATTGTCCAAGTGGGGTCCACATGTACCCACTTTATTATTGTAATAAATAGTTTTAATTAGGTCACTTATGTGATAAAATTGTGTTATTTTAATAAATTCACTTTACTTTATTAAAATAAAGATATAAATTATAATGTGACCTAATTGTGCCCTAAAGTGATGTCATGTAAACCCTAACTACCTTATAACCAACTTTTGGGTTATAAAAGCTAGTTAGAGATCATTTGTAAAGGGACTTTTGGAAGAACAAGGAGAAATAATGTTTTGTAGAGAGATAGTAAGAAACTTTGTGTTCTTGTTTGAAGAGGAATAAATGAGCATTTATGAAGAGCTTTGTATCTTATATGTGTTTCCTTTTCTTAAGAATTTATTATTCTTATGTCTAATGAATGTGAAAACTCTCACTCTCTAAGGATATGATGTTTTCTTTCAATTATCATTCACTATGTTTATTTGTGTGGTGTATATGAGTTTATGATCTACATTTTCTTAATCTTACATGCACTGTTCTTCACTCTCATTCATCCTTTCCTACATTCTATTCAACACATTTTCTTTCTTTCTTCATATCAATTTATTTTCTTCCATAAAACTCAAACCCCCAAAAAACACTATTTTGAATGTATAGTTGTAAATAAAATTTTGGTTTTCAATAAGGGAAACCTCACCCATAATTAAGGAGGGAATTTTTCCTTTTACACTTTATTGACACATTTTACATGCGTGGTAAAATTATATGCCAACAGTTTTTGGTGACTCTCTTGGGGATTACAAAATGCATATTAGTGCTTAGTTTTCTATAATAAAATGATTCTAATTGAAATTATCTTATCTTGACTTATGACTATCCCATCAGCTCTAAAGAGAATTTATCTAATAAAATAATAAACAATAAGCTATGCTTTGAGTGGAATATTTAAGATAATCAAAGAAAAAAAAGACAAAACTCAAGATTTAATCGGGAAACCCTTTCAGAAAAAAACCCATCACAGTAAATTCTCTCTCTTATTTCATTAAATTAATTATTTACAATACAATAATGTACTTCCAATTTCTACTTTACCCTATTACATCTCTAGCTATTTGTAAGAAATACAAGTATGAAACTATCCAAGTGGTTTTACAATACAATGGGTACCAAACCCATTGGCTAATAAACACCCATAATGGTTCCCCATACTTCATGGATTATGACACCACCCATATATACATATAGATAAAAATAACATCTTTATACCCCCTTAAAAATAGGGATTTACAAAAAAATTCTTAAGGGCTAGCCCCCAAACCCCAAATGGGGCTAACCCTAGACCCCTACTAACGCTCATGGAAGAGGTGTACAAAGACTTTGGGTATAAAGTATGCAAAATATACAACACATTATAACAAGCTCAAGTTCCATTTTATCAACAAAATCTTTCTTGTAAAGAAACAACTCAAGAATATATTACATCCAACCTTATATTCATCACATGGGAGAATTAAACAAGTTTTGGGAAGTATTTAGTAGTTGAAATAATAAGTGATACTAAAATATATCGTGTACACATTTCAAGGAGATTCGTTGAACTTGTAGCCATGTGAAGACGTGCACAAATAATTGTACGAGTTTTTGAGGCATTACTCTACAATCTCCTCAACCTTAAATTTTACCACTTATCTCAAACTTGTTGAGAAAAGATTCACAAGAGGGGATAAAGAAAAAGCAATTAGTAACCCCATATTTTATTTCAAGCTCACTCCCACCAAGAAGAAAGGTTTGATATAATTAGTAAGTCTTACTTCATGACCGGAAAAAATCCTAAAATAGGTTCCTTGAATATTCGATCTCTTCTTCTCCCCGATATAGTTCTCCCCATAAAAACTATCTTTCCTGGGATGAGTGTTGTACCACAGGGACCTAATATTAGTCCATTGGTGCTCAAACAACTTCATGACCTTCCTAAAGGCTCCCGAATAACTTCTTGAAATTCAACAGTGATGGTAAAACATCCCCTGATGACCATATTACAACAGTTTTTTTGTGTTCAGACTCCTTGGAATTGATCATGAATTTGTTTTTGTTTATTTTTTCATTGAGACTTTATAAGAAGGAAATTTTGATTGGTTCTATCATTTAGTAGCACGCTTGATTAATAATTGGGATGCTATGAAATGAAAATTTGAAGAAATATTTAAGCCCATAGAGGATGAACATGCACTCTTGGCACAAATATCCCAAATGATGAAAGAACCATATGAACCCATGCAGAATTTGTTTATAAATTTAACAAAATTCTTCATAAAATACATCAATAAGCTCAACCTATGACAGAGAATTAAAAGTGCATCTTCATCAACACCCAACTACCAAAGGTTGGTTTTATCTTAAGGAGGGCCAGAGTTACAAACTTAGACCTTGCAAAAACTCAAGCATTGAAATAGAAGATGATCTTATCATGGTGGGGAAATTTAAAAATAGTTCAAGTAAAAGTAAAAGTTAATATTCTGGTCAAAAAACTTCTAAAGCTCTCATTCAAAAATTGGAAAATGATGTAGTAGCATTAAAGAAATAGTTTGCACAAAAAAATGTTACTCCCATACAAATATATGCCAAGGATAAATTTTTTTCCAAATCAAAACTATCTTCCATCCCCTCAGCAAATATTGGTAATAAAACCAACACCGTAACCAAATCTAAATGTGATACTTTGTAGAAGAAAGTGATGACAAAAAGGTTGAAGCAATTGAAGCTGATGAGGAAGAAAATTTGGCTATTTCAAAAAGTGAAGATGAAGAAGCTCAAGGTGATAATACCATAGGTTTCTTTGAATATGTATCTGATGATGACTATGATGAAACAATTGAAGACATGAATAGCCATTCCTATGCAGTCTTCACAAGATCACAAAACAAAGAGAAAATTCAAAGTAAGGTAGAAGTTAGGACTTCCATAAAAGTAGAAGGGAAGGTAAAAAGTAAAAAACTTCAAAAGAGGTTAAGAACATATAAGCTATGAAAGTTCTTGTTGTAAAATAAATTTGGAATAAAGAGAATCTCGCATCCAACCCTTCCCAAGAAAAGTGATTATAAAAATACTTGCACAACATTTGCATTCTCTCCTTCCATTACCATTACAAATGTTACTACAACTGCTAAAAGTAACCCTACCTAGATTCAAAAACAAACTACTGAAGTTCAAACTTCAACCACTATACCTAAGTTTGATATTATTGATCATATCAACAAAATTAAGATTCGAGATGTCGCATGTTGAATACCTCAAATATGATACCGATCAACTCAACAGGTTAATCAATTTTTTCAAGGGCTCTAAAAGCACTTCAAAAGGAATATCTTATAAAGGAATTTTACAAATTCCTACCAATTTGAAGGATCATAATCGCATGACTACTAATACTTAAAAATCAAATAAGGTTGAACCTTTTTATGTCTCTCTATTTATCAATTTGTGGAAACTAAGAAATTGTATTATTAATTATGGAGCATCTGATAATTTTATGACATATAAGGTTGTGCATTCCCTCATACTTACTTGCACAAGGTCATTTGGAACCTTTTATCCAATGGAGACAAAACAAGTTCCTTTAATTAGTCAAATTAAAGATGCTCAAGTTGTTTTAGCTTCCTACCCATAGAAAAGGGTTAAACTGACTATTTATGTGGTTTGAAATACTAGCATCATATAGAATGTTGCTAAGTAGGAAATTTTGTAGATATCTTGGAGGTGATATTAAGATGGATTGGTCACATTCAATGATCCCATTCATGGGAGAAATGAAAAATTAGAGCCTGAATCAAAACAAATATATACTTGTTAAATCAGATGATCCTCATGCTGAAATTTTATATGAATATGTAGGTATGGGTGATATTTTCATGTCATATTCATGTGAAGAAAAGGCTTCCAAAGTAATAAAAGAAGATGCTAATGAAATATGGACTCTATAATTTTATGGTAGTTGTTTCTCTCCCGGATATAAATAAGGAGTGGTTCTTATCTCACCAAGTGGAGAAAATATTCCATTCTCGTACAAACTTCATTTCTCAAACACAAAAAAAAATACAAAATATAAATTTTTGTTACTTGGCCTTAAAGATGCTAAAGAGAAAGAAATCAAAAACTCTAAAGCATAAGGTCATGCGGATTTAGTCGTCAAACAAGTCTGAAATTAGTTTCAAGTGAAAATGATCATCTCAAGCATTATAGAAATAAAGTTTGGGACTCCACAGAATATTTTTATTCCTTTTCAATTGAGCCTATCCCATGAGAATGATAAAGTAGATTCCTCAAGTAGCATTTTCTTCCTTAATGATTTCTCATCCCGACTTTGACAAAGAAAGATTCATTATTGAAATGATTTTTCAGCCAAGTGTACTTGATAACTCATAGAACTAACAAGTGATAAATGATGATCAATAGATTGTATCCTTTTTAGAGAAGGAATTTTTTTAGCAATCTATTATTCAAAGGGAGTGATTCAGATTACAAAGAATCCACTTCCTCATCCAAGATTTCTAAAGGAATCGAATGTGAAGATCAAGAGGATGGGATTATTCAATTAAAAGGGAATAAGATTCCCAAAGGTCTTGTCTTACTTAAGGAAATTTTTGATAAACATGATAGATTTATCAAAAATAAAGCAAAAGAAGGAGCTTCAAATTTGGCAAATTATGAAAAATCCAACATTTGAACTCATGAATAACCCCACATGGTAAATATTGGAAAATGTTGCTCACTTGAAGAACAAAGAAGGTATGTTGCACTCTTAAATCAATATATAGATATACTTGCCTACTCATATGAATATTTCAAGCCAAAAGAGATGTAGCATTCCACCCAACTCAAATATAATGTTTTTCCTTTTAGATAGAAACAAATACAAAGGTAAACCGAAATTAGCGGACTATTTTTGAGGAAATCCAAAAAATGATTAAAGAAAGAATCATTTTTCCTATTCATCATTCAACATGGATAACGTATATTGTTCTAGTTCAAAAAAGTAATGGAGAAATAAGAATTTGTGTTGATTTTCACAATTTAAATCAAGAATCGCTTAAGGATAATTACCCTCTACCATTCATGGATCAAGTGGTACAAATTTGTCACAAGATCTGAAATGATGTCTATGCTTGATGGATTCTTTGGATATAACCAAATTGAAGTTACACAAGAAGATCAATACAAAATTGCATTCACCACTCCATGGGGTACATTTTCATACAAAAGGATGTCGTTTGGTCTCATCAATGTAGGGGAAACGTTTCAAATGGAAATGGATATGGCATTTTCTAATTTTAAGAAAAAATTCATAGTAGTCTATCTTGATGATCTAATTTTTCTCTAAGAAACATGATGATCATCTAAAACATCTTGAGCAAGTATTCGAGCGATGTCACCTTCATGGAATTTCTTTGAATCAAAAGAAGTATGTGTTTGTATTTATGGAAGGTAGTTTGTTAAGACACATCATGTCAAAAAAGGAACAAAAATTGATCCCGAA
Source organism: Taxus wallichiana var. yunnanensis (assembly GCA_018340775.1). Classification (NCBI taxonomy): domain Eukaryota; kingdom Viridiplantae; phylum Streptophyta; class Pinopsida; order Cupressales; family Taxaceae; genus Taxus; species Taxus wallichiana. The sequence goes on from CM031244.1 coordinate 279,890,684, forward strand.
TAAGTTCAAGCTATCAAGAATCTATCCCTCCCTACTAGCAAGACTAGTGTTCACTCTTTCTTTGGAAAAGTAAATTTCTTAATAAGATTTGTTCCTGATTTCGCCGAACTCACCAAACACATCACCAATATGATGAAAGGAAATAAGACATTAAAATGGAACAAATATGGTAAATAATCCTTTGAAGAAATTAAAATTCCATTGCAAAATCACTAACCCTTGTATGTCTTGATTTCAAAAAAGATTTTGTTGTTTATTGTTATTCTTCATAATATACCTTATCACTTATTTTCATGCAAAATAATAATGAAGGTGTTGAATATCCCATTTATTTTATGAGCTTTGGATTAAATGTTGGAAGCACAAGGGACTGAGAGGGGGTGAATTAGTTCATTAAAACTTTATTCCATTTCCATTCATCATTCATTATCATTCATATAACCATTCAATCAAACATTAACCATATGTGTGTTTACTTAAGCATTGAATCAACCATACATAAGAGCAAGAGCAAGAGAGTACACAAGAACACCAAATTTAAGTGGGAAACCCTCAAGGGGAAGAAAACCCACTGAAAATCTACTTATATTACTCAAAAAAAGAAATTTAGTGAAGCACCAACTTCACAAGGAGCACCAACCCCTAGTTTAGTAGAACACCAACCCTACAAGGAGCACTAACCCCTAGTTTAGTGAGGCACCAACCCCACAAGGAGGCTAAAACTTGCTAAGTTATTCAAACAATGACTCAACCACATATAATTGGGTGATTACTAATGAAATACTTCTCACACAATGGATGATAATCCAAGGTCATCTCACACAACCTTCAAACACATTAAACCCTCATCAAAACAAGCTCTCCTCTAACTCACTCAAATCTATCCTCTCATGGGATGAATATATAAATTTTCCTTACACATATAGTCTTCATTATTATTTAATTCTTCATGGATCTTCTTATCTCTATTATTAACCCCTTAACACTCTCCTTCACTCCTCTATAGGTCACACTTTTCCCCCATGCACAAAACTAATAAAAATTACTCATATCGCATGCTTATATATCAATCTCAACTCTTTAAAACACATGGGTAGTCCATGATGAACTAGATCAGTCATCCCAACTCAAAATAGAATAATAGCATCATATAAATCATCTCAAATGATCCAAGTAGGTCAGAAGAGGTTAAGACATCTCCAACAAGAACCAATATGCTTACACAAGCTCAAAATGCACTCTCCAAGCACTAGCAAATGGATCATGATCTCTAACAGCATCAAACAACTTTATCAAGGCTCCATCATCTCTATAAAAGTGATACAAAATTCCTCTACATCAAAACAATCTCAAGAAGCATCAAAACATCTAACTCCACCATGAAACTCATCAAGAAGTAAGCAAACCCTACTGGGTATTAAAATAAAAAAACATAACCACATCAAACCAAGAGCTCAAAAACATCATATTAGGATTCACCAAGCCATCCACGACACAAAACATTAGCTACATCATGTAAAATGATCAAACTCAACTCAAGCTACAAGACTAGAAATTTAGCCCTTATGGCCAAAATCGATAGTGTATCTTTGAGCACATATAACTCAAAAATTCTCCATTGTACCTACTTGAAACTTTTCATTTCTATGTATAAAATATCCCAAGATTTCTTGAACAATTCACTTCTCATTTTGAAACCTTCATCTCAGCCCTAAAATTGCAAAACCCATAAAACTAAGATTTTTATCTCTCTTTCCAAAATAGATGGAACACCAAACCACAACAAAAATGATCCTGGACGAATCCTCTTCAGCCCTGATGTATCAATTTTTAAAGCCAACACATTATAAATACCATACAATGAAAATATTTCATGTCACCCTACTGCTAGGGTTTTAGGAGGGTTTTGAACCAACTTATCTTATTAACATGCCTTCATAAAAGTGTGACGATGAAACTTCCTCATTAATTTTTCTAAACCTTATTAGTTCCATGTGGAATAATCCCCCAAAATATATGGGTCCTAGGAAGAGTGTGTGAGAGTAGGTGAGCATCCGATGTTTCCAATTCAAGCTCATTTTTTCTTCTCCAAAATCTGGTTTTACCAAAAAAGATGTATCTTACAATTAATTCAGCATTTTGAACTAAAACTTGTCATGAATCATCACAAAAACATCATCTAACTGAAAAAACTCACCAAATATCTCAAATATGCTATATAATCTCCATCCACAAAGTGACTTACTTATGTCTACCTAGCTTGTCTTCACCTTCTTTCTTCCCAAGGACCATGAAACACCACCAAACATCTAAGAATTGACCTAAAAATTATTGTACGTGTTATATACACTTTCATTATGCTCTTAACATGCTTCACCATGTCTTCCTTGCTCCATTTCTCAAGCTACCATACCATACCATACCACATTCGCTAAGTCTATGAATAGGCCTAAAATGACCTCTTCACACCATGAATCTTCATAAAATGACCATGATGACTCACTAAAAACTCCTTAACACCTATAATACACCTATAAGACCTTTCTTGACCTCATAAAAACCTTTATTTCATGACCATACATGCTTGCATCATGCCTGAAACCATGCATAGACACTATAGGAACCTAAACAATTCAAGACACTACCAATCAACCTCCATACTTAACATTTATTGTCACCTTATGGATACTCACATGACACAAACACACCCTTTTACATCAATGTTTTTACTTCAATCAAAACACCTAGACATAATGGCCAACAATCTCCCCCTTTGTCATTGATGGCAACCACCTTCAAAACATTGATAGAAACCATATGACAAAACACACCTATAAGACCTTTTTTTATGTTTATGATGCTTATCTCCACCTTTGACATATATGACAAATTATTTAATGAAAATTTAACATAAAAATGACAATACAAGACAAAACACAATGGAAACAATGAATTACTTACTTCACTAGCTCCTATTGACCGTACTTTCTTTTTTCTTTTCTTCTTCAAATAAAGAGATCCATGGAATTGATATATGCATGTAAAACATCTCCCCTAAGCTAATACATCATATTTTTTCTTCAAAAATTTCATACTCCTTGGTCTATATCATGCAAGAAACTACTAGTTCTACCTCCATCTCTATCATATCACTATTTATGACAAGAGTACTAAAACACATTTTCAATCCAAAATTTATCATTTTTAAATTTCCATAGAAGCTCACATTCAACATGAAATAACTCCTTGTTTCTCCCCCTGAAATCATACCATCATATACTAGTAATATATGCAAACATAAGTTCTCATACCTCATTCAAATGTCATGGAAAGGATCTCATCCAATCAACACAATCCTGAATTTTGATTTCAGTGCTCTCATCCATGTTTCATCCTAACTCATCTAATTGAGCTTATGACAAGATCCCCTTACAAATATACTTATTTATAATCAATAACTCTAGTAATCGGACCTCTCTAGACACCTTATTCACTTGATGGAAGATCAAAATCATCTTTCCTTACTTCCTATGATTGTATCTAACCTTTGTAGAGTACATAAAATTTTTGATACTTGAGTCAATCATGAGATTGAAACCATACCTTATACATGGATATGTCAATAGCATTCAAAAAAAGTATTTTCAACTCTTTTTGGGAGAACTAGGCATATATATGATCTTAGAATCATGCTTTAACTTCACTTTTTAACATTAACCCTTCTTTTATAAATTCCTCTTGACACCAATTAGGAATGATAGTATATTGACAAGCATACCTATAACCCGCTTTAAAAGGAAGCATAACCACAACAAAATCACAACCTCATAGTAAAAGCATAGAAAAACTGCAATAGAAGAGTAAGAGCACCCTACATATCTCTTCATAAAGTTTCTTCCATGATAAGAGCAAGAGAAATAGAAAATATCATACCTTCATTCAATTGATACTCCTCAAAAACCTGATTTACACCTTCAATCACAACTCAAGTCATAAATCACGTTCACAACAAGCTAACATAAACTTATAACTCTTAAGAAGCATTGGAATATATTGAGAAGAGTCACAAGAATCTTCACATAGTTATCACTTCATCCGATATCAAGAATTCTCATCCAACATACGAACCTTATAAATTTAGTCATGTCAACTTAAATACCTTCAAACATATTTGATTCTCTACCTTGCACAATACCACTTCTTAGAACCATGATCTTCATTATATTTCTTCATACTACTATGCACCCTTTATGATTTTGATGGATCAACAATAGATCGTAAATGTTTATGAATTCATCCTTCAACATTATCCTCCAATACAAAGCATCAAAAAAGCTTCATATCCAAACTGAAACCATGCATACCAAATTCTAGATGTAACTCAACAACTTTTGATATCTTCAAATAATAACCCTACTCTCCTTAAGATAAGACGTCTTTTACTTCACAAATTCTTAATACAACTTATAAAATGATTTGATAACATCATACATTCATCATAAGCATTACACAACTTACACACCATAGATTCTTCTTTATATGTTCGAGAAGTTATAGGATTCAAGAACTTCATTGTAGATTAACATGAATAATTAAAATCACATATACTTATTTACAAGTACTATTTTAAAATATCACTCCCCTTGGATAAATGCCACTTCATAGAAATTTGTGACCACTGATTCATCATAAGAAACAATCCTTTGACCTTTAAACAATAATTCAATACATAGATATACGTGGGACTTAATTGTTAACAATTACAAATATTAGACCAAGAACATGAACTTAAAAACCATGGTGACACAAATTCATCCTTTGTAGATAATATTACACACATAACCCTCTTGATGAAACTTTTAGGGACCTCAAACTCTTATGACCAAGACATGATAGACTTGATAAAGCACTTAATGAATAAACAAAAATCACACTCTCTTTAGAATGATTTAAATTGAGATCTTGACCCGAGATCTTGAGACTTATGAAGAATCACCTCTTGATACTTCAACCTTTTTAGCAACCTAAAATTCCTTCAACCTATATTTGACAGAACTAGGATCATCATGACAACGCAAAATTCTATACATGACTTTAACTCAAACTCAACACATTCTTCTCGATAGTGTCAGAAATCTTGATGAAAGAATACAATTTTTTTCATGATAATAACATACTTTCAACACCATTTTATCAACCATAATACTTAATCAAAAATAGATCTTCAACTTGATACATATCTTGACAGTCACTCATGATAAGATACCACAGATTTTTAACTAAGACTAAGTAATTTTCAAGACAAGACTATGATGAATAAGACAAATACATAACTTAATAGGAATAAAAACTTTTTAGGACTCACAACCATGCTTCCTCCATCTCGATGAATGTATTTTAGAATCCTTGAGAATACATATATAGCTCATTAGGTCAATAAATCAGTATATCATTATCAAACAAGCCCAATGACTCTATCATCTCTATTTCCTTCTTGATCATTCCCTTTGAAGTCTTGTCATTTTTATATAAAATGATATCATCTCCAAAATATTCATCTTCTGAATGGGAACCTAATAATAACATATGGATATATTCATTTGTAATTAGATCTAGCAACCCTCTATGACTAGTATTGGGCATGACAACTATGTTTTCTACCTTCTTGGCCTTGTCAACTTTTGCAAACACTTCACCTTGTTTTTAATCCACTTTCTTATCATGCATATGCTCTCCGTATCTCATACCCCTATATATCGACTTAGAACTTTCTTGATAAACATCCTTAACAACCCTAGTTGTACCTAATTCTTCTATAGGATTAGTCTTCTTGACCTCCATGACAAGATTTGGTTATTTATTTGTGGATCCTACCTTTAGATTGATCTTTGCAACATTAGCTTCAACTTTTGGTGAAGCGAGGCCTCCATAGTTTCTTATATTCATGCTTATGGATGACCTTCTTGAGTTGTGGAGCTCAATTACTTCAGTTTAGCATGTAATGTAAACTTGCTGGAAAATACAATAACCAAAGATCGATTAAGGAGGAATCGGCAAAGCGGTCACCCAGGGACTGGATCGGTAAAGCAAGGAAGGAACTAGTAGTGGTTAGGGCTAATTGGCATCGGTTACCTATGCGAGGATGTTTTAATTAACTCTCGGGAATTAGATCTATTTTTAGCATTAAATTATTTCTATTCCTTGTAATTACATGGATAAGTTCCCTAATTCTATAAACGACTATATAAGCATAAAATCTAGGGTTTAGAAGTAAGAAAGAAGATGATTAACAAGAATTAGAAAGAACTTGCAAAATTTGGTGAGAGAGAGAATTCTTGGTGATGAAGCAAAAAGCTTGAGGGAAAGAAAGTATTATACATATCTGAGAGGTGTGGAAGATTGTAAATCTTCATTATATATCTTCTCAAAGCTTTGGATAATATATTGGCTTGTTTCTTGGTGGACATAGCCCACACTAGGTGAACCACATTAAATCTAGTGTTTATTTATGTCTCTTGTTTTGTATATTTCTTCTGGTAGAATATCTACTTTTATTTACATGTATGCTTAGATCTGATATATTATCTGTACAACCGGTGTGCTAACCCCAACAACTAGTATCAAATATTTTTTTGAGGGTTTTTGTGTTGACAAATTTACTCACAGAGGGTTTTCTGATTGAGTGGGAGCTACAACAATGGCAAGAAGAAAACAAATACAAGGTAGAGAAATTTGACGGATGAAATTATCAATTATGGAAGATGCAGATTGAGGATTATCTGTATCAAAGAGATTTGTATTTACCGTTGGATGAGAAGTCTAGACCTACAAAGATGATTGATGAAGAATGGAAGATTCTTGACAAAAAGGCTTTGGGATCTATAAGATTGAGCTTGACAGCATCCATGGCTTCCAATATTATAGAAGTGGCTTCTACAGTAGACTTAATGAAATCTCTTGCTAATTTATATGAAAAACCTAGTGCTTCAAATAAATTTTATTTGATGAAGAAACTATTTAGTTCTAAGATGCATGAAGGTGGATCTACATCTAGTCATTTGAATGATTTTTGATCTATTGTAAATCAGTTAAAATCGGTTGCTATACCATTTGATGATGAAGTAAAAGCACTTTTATTCTTATGTTCTTTGCCTGATAGTTGGGATAACTTGGTAATGGTTGTTAGTAATACAACATCTGCTAATAATATTTTGAAGTTTGATGATGTGGTTAGTATAATCTTGAATGAAGAAATTTGTAGGAAGAGTACAGAGGAATCATCATCTGGAAATGCTTTGAATGTAGAAAGCAAGGGCAGGAAGAAGGAGAGATCCAAGAGTAAGAGTAATGGGAAATCAAAGTCAAGGGATAACAGATCTAAATCCAAAAGTAAGGGAATTACTTGTTGGAAATGTGGAAAGAAAGGACATGCAAAGAAATATTGTTGGTCAAAGGATAAAGAGAACCAACAACCAGACAAAGGTAAAGAAGCAAATCTTGTTGCATCATAGGTAATGCAAGATGCTCTTATTCTTTCTTTAGATAGTAGAATTGAATCATGGGTTTTAGATTCAGAGCTTCTTTCCATGCAACCCCTAATAAGGGTTATTTTAGAAATTATGTCCAGGGATAATTTTGGGCATGTTTATTTGGGTGATGATGAACCTTGCAATATTATTGTAAAGGGGAAGTTCATCTAAAATTACATAATGGAAATACATGGGTATTGAAAGATGTGAGGCATGTGCCAAGCCTCCTAGAGAGGAATCTTATTTCTATAGGGTAACTAGGTGAATTTGGTTACATGGTTACTTTTACAGGAGACTCTTGGAAAGTCACCAAGGGTGCTTTTGTTGTGGAAAGAGGTAAGAAGGTAGGAACGTTATATTTATCTACCTGTATTACTGATTCCTTTTCTACATTATCTACTTTAGATTCAGATGCATGCATGTGGCATAACCAATTGGTCATATGAGTCAAAAAGGAATGCAGATCTTAAAGGCTAAGGGTAAGTTATCATATTTGAAAGATTTAGATCTTGATTTCTGTGAGCATTGTATCTTTGGAAAGTAAAAGAGAGTGAGATTTCTCAAAGTTGGGGCAACTAAGAAGGAGAAAAATTGGAGCTTGTACACTCAGATGTGTGGGGACCAGCTCATGTAGCTTCTCATGGAGGATCCCAATATTATGTTACTTTCATTGATGATGCTACAAGAAAGGTATGGGTTTATTGTATTAAACGTAAATATGATGTTTTTGAGACTTTTAAAAGATGGAAAGCCCTTGTTGAGAATGAATCAAATTCTAAGTTAAAGTGCCTTAGATCTGACAATGGTGGTGAATATCAGTAGCAAGGATTTCAATGATTATTGTTCAATGAATGGGATACGTAGAGAAAGAATGGTTCCAAGAACACCACAGAGAATGGTGTTACAGAAAGAATGAACAAGACAATCATGGAACGTGCTAGAAGTATGAGGATACATTCTAGATTGCCCTTGTAATTTTGGGTAGAAGCAGTTGATACAATGGTTTATTTGATTAACATGGGCCTTCAAGTTCACTAGATGGAGGAATACCAGAGGAAGATTGGACCAAAAAGAGGTAGATCTTTCTTTTCTTAAAGTTTTTAGTTCAAAAGCTTTTGTGCATGTTGATAAGGAAAATAGAAAAAGTTGGATGCAAAATCCAAGAGATGCACTTTCATTGGTTATGGATCTAGTGATTTCAATTTCCATTTTTGGGATTTAGAGAATTCTAAAATTATTAGGAGTCATGATGTTGAATGGAATGAAAAGAGAATGTACAAGGATCAAATTTTGGTACCCAAGGATGAACCAATTGAGAAGTTTGTGAATGAAAATGAACTCTCATATTTAAAAGAATTACCGACAGGTTACATAATAACCAATGTCAGTTGACCCCTGACCGAACCGGTCAGACAAACTTGTATCGGTTACAAAGGATCCAAACTAGCATCGGTTAGCAGAACCAACGTCGGTTAGAGGTGACCGGCGTCGGTCACTATCATATTGGATAGGAATGTCCAGAGGTCCAGATTGAGCCTCTCGGTACCCCAAACTCCTGTGAGAAGGTCACAAAGGGTAAGTAAACTTCTAAAAATATTTACACCTTCTCTATTTTATTTATTATTGACTGATAATGGTGAACCAGAGAGCTTTGAAGAAGCAATGCAGATAAGACTCACATTCAAAGGGGAGCATGGCATGGATGAGGAGATGGACTCCTTGGAATAAAACCAAACTTGGATTTGGTTAAGTTTCCAACAGTAAGAGAACATTACAGAACAAGTGGGTTTACAGGATTAAGGAAGAAGAGGGTGGACATAAAAGGTATAAGGCAAGGCTTGTAGTAAAGGGATTTACACAGAAAGTAGGTATTGACTTTGGTGAAATATTTTCTCCGTTGTTAAGATGACTTCTATTCATACTTGTATTGAGTTTAGTTGTAGTAGAAGATTTGTATTTAGAGCAACTAGATGTGAAGATGATTTCCTTCATGGTGATTTGGATGAAGAGATTTATATGCAACAACCACTTGGGTATGAAGTCAAGGGTAAGGAGAAATTAGTGTGCAGGTTGAAAAGAGCCTATATGGGCTCAAGCAAGCTCCAAGGCAATGGTACATGAGGTTTGATAGTTTTATGCATGAGCATGGTTACTTGAGATGTGAATCTGACCATTGTGTTTATTTCAAGAAGCTTGAAAATGGGAGCTATATTATTTTGTTACTATATGTGGATGATATGCTTATTAGGATCTAGTATGCAGACATTGGTGAGCTTAAGAGAAAGCTAGCTCACACATTTTCTATGAAGGATTTAGGAGCTGAAAAATAATCCTTGGCATGCAAATACATAGAGATAGGAAAAATAAGAAATTGTATTTGTCTCATAGAGGATTATATCTACAAGGTGTTAGAAAGGTTCAACATGCAAAATGCAAAACTTGTTAGTACACCTATGGCTGGACACTTCAAATTGAGTAAAGATCAATGTCCTTCATCACATGAGGAGGTCAAATACATGACACGAGTGCCATATGCTTCAATGAGTTGGAAGTCTCATGTATGTTATGGTTTGTACAAGACCATACATTGCACAAGTAATGGGAGTTATGAGTAGATATATGGCTAATCTAGGTAAAGAGCATTAGAAAGTAGTCCAATGGATACTCAGGTATTTAAAAGGGACATCTAGCATGTAATTATGCTATGGAGGTTCGGATATTTCATTATGTGGCTATGTTGATTCGGATATGGCTGGAGATCTAGATGGTAGGAGGAGCACTACTGGATATATTTTCACAGTAGGTGGGAATAATAGTTAGTTGGATTTCAAGATTGCATAAGGTTGTGGCTTTGTCTACTACAGAGGCAGAGTATGTTGCAGCTACAGAGGCTAGCAAGGAGATGATATGGATGAGTAGGTTCATGGAAGAGTTGGGAAAAGAGTAAGGTGATTGTAAATTGTTCAGTGATAATCAGAGTGTAATTCATTTAGAAAAGAACTCAGCATTTCATTCAAGAATGAAACACATTCAATTGAGGTATCACTTCATACGGTAGGTATTGGAGGATGGAAAGTTGAATCTGAAAAGATTCATATGAGCAAGAACCCTGCAGATATGCTAACGAAGCCATTAACAAAGGAGAAGTTGGAGCTACACTCCACTTTTGTTGGTCTTCAAGTTTGAGACTTGAAGAGGAAGAAACAAAGCTAAGGAAGGATCCAAGAATGATGTTGTATAGGTATGGTGCAATAATTAATCTCCAAGTGGGAGATTGTTGAGTTGTGGAGCTCAATTACTTCAATTTAGCATGCAATGGAAAATTGCTTGAAAATATAAGTAACGACATCGCTTAAGGAGGAACCGAGCATCGATCACCCAGAACGATCGGTTAGGTATGACCAACATCAGTCAAGCAAGGAAGGAACCGAAGCGGTTAGGGCTAACCGGCGTCGGTTACTTGTGTGAGGATGTTTTAATTAACTCTCGAGAATTAGATCTATTTTTAGCATTAAAGTATTTCTATTGATTGTAATTGCATGGCTAAGTGCCCTAAGTCTATAAACAACTATATAAGCATAAAATCTAGGGTTTAGAAGTAAGAAAGAAGATGATTAACAAGAATTAGAAAGAACTTGCAAAAGTTGGTGAGAGAGAGAATTCTTGGTGATGAAGCAAAAATATTGAGGGAAAGAAAGTACTGTACATCTGAGAGGTGTGGAAGATTGTAAATCTAATAGATTAGCTTGTTTCTTGGTGGACGTAGCCCACACTGGGTGAACCATGTTAAATATGGTGTTGATTTATGTCTCTTGTTTTGTATATTTCTTCTGGTAGAATATCCTCTTTTATTTACATGTATGCTTAGATATGATATATTGTCTGTATAACCGGTGTGCTAACTCCAACACATTCTTATTGATTGTATCCTTTTCTTTCCTTTTCAAACCTTGAGACCTGTTGTTATTCCTTGAAAACTTTCTTTGATAACATATCCTAGAGATATCACCTTGTTTATGGAAATTGAAGCACACATCTTTTCTATCTCTTGACTGGTATACATTAAGATTCCATCCAAAATCGACATCTTTTTTACCATATATAAAACATGAGAAACATTGAGCTTTGAAAGAGATTTCACCATTCCATGAGAACTCACTATTTGAGAACTTCCTTTTATAATTCCTAGCTTTATGAAAAAATTCATTGAATGAATAATAATATTCATTGAAAGAATTACCATACCTCATTATATTAGGTTGTCTAAAAGGGTTATAGTTCTTTGAATCATACTTCTTGGTCACCTTCTTATTTGTTTGAGTGCTTGGACCTACTTTTCATCATTCTCCACATTTTCTCATTTGAAACCTAGGCCTATTTTATCATTGAAAAATTTAACTCTCTAAGATCTCATTAAGAGCTTCAAAAATCTTTTCCAACTTCTCATACATCTTTAATATATTGGATGCACTTTCAAAATCAGATTCTAAATATTTCAACCTTTCTTCATACCTGGAACAAGTATCTTCTTTATCCTTTAGGGCTTTAGACACACTCTCAACTTGAGATTCTAGCCTTTTGATGGCTTGTATATGTTCATCCTCCATAAAACTGATCTTCTCCTTTAATTTATAAATTAAATACTCCTCTATATCATACTTCTTTCTCAAGTCAGCTTCAATGTATGAATATTTACCCATTTCTTATGCTTCATAGGATATCCTTCAAGTTGTCAAACTTGCTTCACAAGGACTAGCTTTGATACCAAATTCGGAATCGGAAGGGACCGAGGGGGTCAATTAGTTCCTTAAAAATTTATTCAATTTCTATTCATCATTCATATAACCATTCAATCAAGAATTAACGATATGTATGTTTACTTTTAAGTATTGAATCAACCATAAACAAGAGAAAGAGCAATATATTACACAAGGATACCAAATTTAATTCGGAAACTATCAAGGGGAATAAAACCCACTAAAAATTTGATTATATTACTCAAATAAAATAAATTTAATCAAGCGCTAACTTCACAAGGAATTCCAACCCCTAGTTTAGTATAGCACCAACCTTACAAGGAGCACCAACTCCCGATTTAGTGAGGCACCAACCCCGTAGAAAGAGGCTACAACCCCTAAGGTGATCAAGTGTCGACTCAACTACCTAGAAATGGATGATAACTGAAGAAATTTTTCTCACACAAGTGATAGTGATTCAAATTCAGCTCACACAACCTTCAAACAAATCAATCCCTCATCAAAACAATCTGTCCTCTAACTTGCTTAGATTTTTCCTCTCATGGGCTGGATATATAAAATTTTACTGTCACATCTAGTATCTAATATTCTTCAAGTATTTATGGCTCTTCTTAGCTCTGTTATTAACCTCTTAACACTCTCATTCACTCCTCTATAGTTCATACTTTTACCCTATACACAACACTAGTCACAAATGGATCATATAACATTCTTATATACTAATCTCAACTCTATATGCACTAAGGTCATCCACAAACAAGTAGGTCAGTCACCCCAAATAAAAATATAATAATAACATCATATAAATCATCTTAAATGACCCAAGTAGTTTTGCAAGGGTAAAGACATCTCCAACAAGAACCAAGATGCTCACACAAGCTCAAAATACACTCTCCAAGCACTAGTGAATAGATCATGATATCTAACAAAATCAAACAACCTTTTAAAGGCTCCATTAGCTCTACACAAGTCATACACATATCCTCAGCATCATCAACAATCTCAGGGTTGTATCGTAACATCCAACTCTACCATGAAATTCACCAAGAAGCAAGAAAACCCTACTAGGTATTGAATTGAAAAAAACCTAACCACATAAAACTAAGAGCTCAAACACATCATATCATGTTTCACCAATCCATCCATGACTAAAAAAATTAGCTACATCATGCAAAATGATCAAACTCAACTCAAACCACAAGACTAGCATTTTAGCCCTTAAGGCCAAAATCGGTAGTGTAACATTGAGCACATGTAGCTCACAAATTCTCCATTGTACCTACATGAAAATTTTCATGAATGTTTATCACATCTCCTAGGTATTATGGAACAATTCACTTCTAATTCGAAAACCTTCATCTCATCCCTAAAACTATAAAAACCCAAAAAACTAGTGTTTTTTCTCTCTTCCTAAAATAGTTGGAACACCAAACGACCAAAAAAATGATCCTGGAGGAATCCTCTTCAAAATTTATGCCTCAAATTTTTAATCCAAGACATTATAGATACCATAAAATTCAAATATTTTAAGTCACTATGTTGTTAGGGTTTTAGGAGGGTTTTAAAAACCTTATCTTCTTAACATTAATTCATAAAATTATGGAGATGAAACTTATTCATTATTTTTTGTAAACCTTATTAGTTCCTTGTAAAATAATCCTCTATAACCTTTTGGTCCCATGGAAATTTTGTGACAGTAGGTGAGCATCTGAAGTTCTTTAATTTGAGCTAGTTTTTGCTTCTCTAAAACCTGGTTTTACCAAAAATGATGTATCTTGTAATTTCTTTATCATTTTTACCTAAAACTTGCCATGAAGCATCATCAAAATATACTATAGCTAAAAATACTCACCATATAGCTAAAATATTCCTAAAAATTTCCAACCATGGTGATTTACCTATGTCTACCTAGCTTATCTTCACCTTCTTGCTTCCCAAGGACCATGAAACACCACCAAACCTCTAATAACTAGCCTTAAACTCATCATACACCTCATGTACACTATCACCATGCTCCTACAATACTTCACCATGAATTCCTTACTCCATTTCTCAAGCTACCATACCATACCACATGCTCTAGGTCTAGGAATAGGCCTATAATGACCTCTTCACAACATGACTCTTCATGAAGTGTCCACGATGAATCATTAACACATGTAACACACCTATATGACCTTAATTAACCTCATGAAAAAAATTTAAACTCATTAAATGAACATATATGCTTGGATCATGCTTGAAACCATACCTAAACACCATAGGAAGTTGACCAAATTAAGACACTATCAATCAACCTTCATACTTGACCTTGATTGAAACCTTATGCAGACTCACATAACATAAACACACCCTTTACCATCAATTTATTTGACATAAATGAAAACACATTAAAAAAATTAAACATTAAAGATCATGAGCTAAGTATTCTCCATTTGAAAAGCATGTTTATACAAAAGAGTTAAAGTTGTCAATGCAATTCAAATGTTATATATTGAACTCACATACCATTGTTATGGTTCTTGATACTGTCATCAAATCAATATTAACACAACAAAAATTAGGATCCAAAAGGGTAACATGGATCATGAAAGTTCAAGAATATGATTTAGACATCAAGCCAACCAAACTGATGCAAGGAAGAGGTTTGTGTACACGCATTCTTGAAGAAACAGGAGATAAAATTGTTAAAGATTGAAATACAAATGATATATCATTAGTGGTGTTTTTCAATTCATTTTATGAATGGTTCTAAAATATCACATATTTTATTACTTATTGAGAATGTATCTAGCAATTAAATTCCAAACAAAAGAGATCTATTAAATTAAGGGTCGCAAAGTATGTCATTTGGGACAATACCTTGTTTAATAAAAGCATTGATGGATTTTCTTAAGATGTGTTGATAAGGAGAAACAGAAAATGATCTTTAAATCTTTTCATGATCAAGCATATAAAGGCAATTTATCAGCACCAGTCACTTCCCACAAAATTTTAAGAGCACATTATTACTAGCCAACTTTTTTCAGAGATGCACAAAAATGGGTTTCAAAATGTGATGTTTGTCAACAGTTTGTTGGAAGACCCAAGCTTGCATCTCTCCCATTAAAACCAGTTGTTATTGAGGAACCATTTCAACAATGGGGTCTTGATTTCATTGGAACTTTGAATCTTAATTCTATTGTTGGGCTTACTCATGTACTAACAAAGAAAAATTAATTCACCAATTGTTTCGAGGAAATTCTTGTCAAGGAAACTACTTCAGAGGTATTCGTAATTTCATAAAATAATATATCTTGGTTAAATGTGGTGTTCCACAAAATATTTTTACAAATAATTCATCCAATTTTTATTCAAAAAATATTATTGGTTTTTTTATGGTTATGGAATTTCATTGGAACATTCTTCAAATTACTACCCAAGGGGAAACAGACATGATGAATCAAGTAATAAAAATATTATTACTATTATCCAGAAATTGGTTGATGAAAATCAGAAAAATTGGCACAAGAAACTTTATGATGCATTATGGGCCAACCACATCACCCCAGAAAGATCTATCGAGATGTCTCCATTCCGATTGTTATATGGAATATATGATCAAATTCCCATATCCTTGGAATTATTTTCATTACGATTGAAAAACACAATTGAAGATCAAAGTTTTAATAATGTTGTTGATAAGAGAATTATAGGCTTGAAGAAGAGAGAATTGTTGTTGTTGGTCAAATAGCGAACATAAAGATAGATTTAATAAGTTGTTTGAAAAAAGGAAAGAGAAATACATTTCCAAAGCAATGATCTTGTCCTATTATGGGATAAATGAAGAGAACCTAAAGGGAGTCATGGAAAATTTGATTCATTATGGATTGGTCCCTTCAAAATAAGGAATTTTTGTGGAGATAAAACATATTATCTCACATATCCTAATGGTTCACACATGTCATTTCACTATAGGGGAAATATCTTAAAATTATAATCAGTAACATGGACCTCAAACTTGTACATAGGTTTAATAATGTTTTTATTTTATTCTTTCTTGTTTTCTTGAGTTTTTATTTATGTCTATCCTCATTATTCCTTTTCCCTCTTTTCAACATTATTTTTGGCTCTTTTGTACCTATGTTCATTGCTTCACCCTTTGATTCTGTGATGCCCGTTAAAACAACCCACTTGAGACCCAAGAAACAACCTAGGGTTAGTTAGAAAATTATGGAATAATTTTTTTTTATTAGAAGTGTCCACAACCAAGTTGCAAGACAACAGTTGACCCTATTAGGTTCCAAAATGAATCTAAATTACTAGAACATATTTTTCCTTCATTAACAAATATCAAGTTCACATGGTTCATTTTATGGGGTTAGAAGTCTCAGTTAGGTTTAGGGAGTAATTTACCCCCATACCCACTCTCTAACAGATCAGAGTTTCAACTTAATTTTTCTCATACTTAATTCTTACAAAAATTCCCTAAATCATTTTCATTGGACAGGAAATTTTCTCACCTTTTCGGTGATATAAAGAAGTCCTCCTAACTCCTTCAGGAACTTAGTTTATGGACTGGCGGAGCTTAGGGGACAAATTTTCCTCCAAGGGGACATGTGTCAAGAGGAGAGGAAAACCCCTTTTGTGGGTTGGCGGGTCATGGGGTGGCTTTAGAAATTCCCACCCCCCCATGTAGGCACAAATTCAAATATTCTCCCGCACATCTGTGGGTCCCCGGTGGACACGTGTTGCCCAACAGGCCAAAGCGTGGAAGGAGAGAAGGAAGGGCAAAGCGACGGAAGAATTTGGGGCATTTCGCCCAAAGGGAAGAAAATACGAACATCACCCTCACACTCATGGGTCAGCCAAGGACATGTGGCACTCCACAAATTTCCATGGGGAGAAGAGAGAGGGAGAGGCAGGTGGTGGATAATATCGGCAAATTTTTCCAAAGGGGAAATTGGGGTGAAAGGCACGCGCGGGTCCGCACGCCCGTGGAAGAGAAAATCCCAAGGCAAGGGCAGGGGATGTGGGGCCATGGGGAAATTTTTCAAAAATTTCCAAAGAAAAATTTCAAAATAGCAAAGGGTCCACCCTCCTCTAGCACCCAAAGCTACCACATGGCAGCCTATGATTAGCCGCGGACCAGCGGGGATAAATGGAAATTTTTTCTAAAATTTTGAAAAGTTCAAAGGAAGAAAAATTCTCACGCCTCTACCACTACCCTCCGAGGGCACATGGTAGCCTCTAATTGGCTATGGGCCAATGGAGGAAAAGATAAAAATTTTCCTGAGTAAAAATTTTCAAAATATTTTCTAAGGGCAATTTTGATGGGAAATTTTTGGGTTGCAGGCCCACCAGGGAAAATTTTCCCAAATTTTCCTGCCAAGGGCCAAAAACTACAAAGTGCCATGACTAGAGCTAGAAAGATTAGTTTTTGGAAAATGAAATTTTTTGGAAATCTCTTGATGCCCTTTTTGCACAAGAATCATAAATTTTACTTTTTGTTAAATTTTAAGGGGTCAATTTTGAAAAAGGATATGCAGGCTTTTAAAAAGCCAATTGGTAATTTCTAACTTTCAATTTTGATTAAATTGGGTCTCCTTCTTCACTCAACATGCCAAATAGACATGGAGGATTAATCTAGGAAGGATTTTGAAAGGTTTAGGAAGTTAAATTTGTTCAATTGATTTAAATTTGAATTTTTCCAACAAATGATAGAAAACGGCTGAGGAAGGGATTGTGTTCAAATTTGCAATGGTTAAATCATTTCCTTAAGTTTTCTTTGTCAATCTAAGTTCCATGCTAATGTATCATGTTAAATTTAAAGGTTTACAAATTGATTTAAATGTGCAGGTCCGAACTGTGCATTTTTACTAAGTTTGATTGTCAATTTTGAATATTTACAAGAGATCAATTTATTTTAAATTTGTATAGAAAATCTTATCATTCAGGTTTGGAATTTCATTTCTAAACTAATCAAATGCATTCAGATGTTTACAAAAAACCATTCTGGATCAAAATTAAGTACTAACTTTCATTTTTACACAACTCCAAAAATACAAAATACAACATTATTTCCACGTGCATTTCTTCCTTCCAAACATAGATCTAACTATCTCTTTTGCCATACAATGAAACATTGCATTTAATTCAACAATGCATATAAGAGGTCTTTTAATTATTTATTAATTCCAATCATATACTTTACATATTTCAACGTTGGAAAACAATAACAACATTCAATTTATCTCTTTCCAATGTACAGAGCAGAATGCAAATGTCTTTCTCAATTCAAATATACATTCTTATAATCAATTACAACATCATTTCTCCATAACATAACTATTACAATTTCATCCACATCATGTGGGAAAGTATTACAAATGAATTTGTTTTCACAAGGGATTGTCAAACTGTGTTTTTCCTTGCTCCAAGACAGCAACATGCACATTTTCTCTTCTCCAAGTTGATCACAACAAAAGAGGGGGAAAGGCAATGCTCTCCACCCAACCAAGACATCCAATGAAAGGATAATCCTTCCTTCATCATTAGCCCCGAGCCCCAACCAAAATACAATAAGAGGTGTAATTCAACCCATGGCAACAACTAGCTTCCACAACACACAACATTCTTTCACATACACATTTCTTTTTTAAAACACAATTCAACACAAAACAATAGTTCACAACTGCATTTAAAAACATTTCAAAACAAAACTCAAGCTTGATCATGCAAGCCAAAGGAGCAAGGTCTATGGGGGAAGCTACTTATGCCTCCCAATTAGGAATTGGGCATCCACCAATAACAAACCACCAAAATAATTCATCACACACATATCCTTATGCCCCCACAAATCCCTCCTTATGCCCCCACAGATTTCCTTATGCCCCCACAAAGTAAGAAATGCAAGCTATTTCTTTTCCATGGTGGATCCCAAACCCAAACTCCCTCCACAAAATTATGATGCCAATGGCATTCCTTATGCCCCCCACATGGATTCCCCATAGCCTTCTCCTACACCATCCCTATGGCAATCTACCCAACCAGCCAACAAATAAAACAAAGCATGCACTATCCACACAACACAACAAGAAAATGACAGCATATAAAAGAGAGTTAAATTCCTACCTCTCCATGGTTACTTTTGTCTCCAAACAGCAAGCTTCAAATGCCAAAACACAATCCAAAACAACAAACTCCAAGCATGCAAAGCTTTCTCCAACTTCCTCCAAAACAAGAGCTCCACACAAGAAAAATGCGCCCCCAAGGAAGTTGCAAAATGATTCAACAACCCAAAAACAAGGCAAGAGTTTGAATTAAATAGAAGAGGGAGAGAAGAGGATGATGTGGATCCATGTAGGATGCCACATCACACATCCTCCAATTTAAACACAAAATACAAACTCCGTCCTCCCAAACACAATAAAGAGGTGGGTGAAAAATATGACAAGTTACTTGCACACTCTAAAAATCCGACACCTCAAGGGACAGAAAATTAATTAAAATGTAAGAAAGTGCAACCCAAAACAAGCAACAAGACTTATAAAACTCATTATACAAGTCACAAATCACATCTCCATCCATAAGTATGGTTGGTGGATTAAATTTAGAGGCATGGGACAAGTTTTACTTGTCCCACAAGCCTCCAAAAACAACCCCCAAGGACAAATTCGAATTTTTCATGGAGGTGGAGTATTTCTTACTCCAAAATCTTACTTACACAAGCTCTTACACAACTTACACATCCCTTACATATTAAATGCAAACAGCCAACAAATCTTATAATTACTTTCCCATATCCCAATTTAATTTATTTAAATTTTAATCATATGATTCTCACATTAATTCTATCACAATTTAATTAATTAAAAGAAGGAACACATTACTAATAAAATACATACAACAATAATAAAAATTAACCACATCAATAAAATACATGATACCCATGGTCACATGTAAAGGTAATCCCCCCATGGGAATCCCTAACAAAATACAACACACAACACAATAAAACGAGTTGCCATGGTGACCTTGTCGAATTCACCTAGAATTCCATTTTGGTTGGTCTCCGATCCCCGATGTTTTGTTGTGATATTTTTAACCTGTAAAATACAAATACCTCCTTCGGCCTCATGGCCATATCAGAACATCCAATATGATACAATTAAAATCACTAAACCAACTATATAAATGAATCACAACAACATCAAGTAACAACTACATCATTTGCATTTTTAATTAATAACTATATCATCATAAAATAGTATCCATTTTCTAGATCAATTCCCAATATCCAAATCACATGTTTGAAAAACATCCATGTCAAATAATATATCATCATCCATATATAAGGTGTCTCTAATACCCATCATGCATCATGATCAAATCAAGATCAACAATAATCCATGATCAATGTATGACACATACTAAATCAAAACATAGTAATGTCTATAATGTAATCATAGTATAAAAATAGGTATCCAAAAGGTGTCAAAGGGAAGTGGGCACTATAGATTCCTTGTCCCCAATTAGATTCAGCTATTGTCCTAAAAAAATTCACACTAAATTTTGGGAAATTTTTGAAACTTTTCACGTTTAATATCTCAGTAGTTCATCCTTCCACACCATTTTGAGATGTCGTAACATTGCACTATTGTTTTTCTACCTTTTCCCATGTCCCGAGTGCTTAAACACTCCTCCAACTTCGTAAAATGGTTCATAACATTTCATTAGTGATAATAATTTAATTATTTAAATTCAATTAATTAGTAGTTTAGATTTAATTCAAGTTACTAATTCATTATTATTAAGTAATTAAATTAATATCATTAATTTAGTTAAAATTGAATTAATTTGCATTGTATTCATTTTATAATAAATTGATATTATTCATTTTATTATCAAACTAATAATATCATTTTTTTAATTATAGGTGAAACATGGTTGAGGGGCCCTACCCCATACAAATCAAAGCTCCAAAAAGAGCAAATAAGACATTACATAGCAATAAAAAAGAGACAAATATAACGACTATTACATCCAAGCTCCTCCATGAGCATATAGACTATATTAAAACACAACAAAAAAGAGTAATAATAGTAACAATAAAACCACATACTAACTAGCAAAAATATTAAAAGTAAGACAATATAATAAGATCCACCCCAAAAAACTTCACTTTTTGGCCTTTTCCAGACCATCTACCACTTTCACCCATCCCTTTGACAAAGACTTGATGTTGACCCCCAACGATGCCAGGTCACATCCAGAAACATCCCCTTTTATTTTCTTTGAATTTCTCTTCTCATCCACGAACCTGTAAATAGTGGCCAATTGACCATTACAAATACATTCATTAATTATTTAACTAGATTTGAATTAATTGTAAAGTGTAGTTTAATTCCCACTTCTCCATTTAGAAAAACTCCGACAATCTGGTAAAAATTAAATCACTTCTGAAAAAATTCCTTTGATATTTTTCTCTGGGAAGTCTGCAGGGAAGTTTACCAAATGTGTAATTTTTCATTTGGCTAAATTTCTCCACTTTCCCACTTTTATCTGCACCTCTATCCTACACTAACAAATCCTTAATTTCCTCCACTTCTTCATTTCTCCATTCCCACACTTAATTCCCACTTCCCAAAATCCTAGAGGTAGTTATATAGGGAAATTAATTGATCATTTATTTCTATTTTGTTCCAACCTCTTTCTTTCTCTCGTGTACATGATATAATACTTCTCGGAGCATACAACTCAAACTTCTCATGAAAGCAACACATTAAAGAATCTTCTTGTATTTTAAACATGTTCTAGAGAAGAAATGAAAGTTGGAAGCAAATAAAATTTGTGGTGAATCACAAAATTTGGGATATTTGGCATCAATTTTCTAGTCAAATATCTTTTTCATGCAAAGAGGAAGGAAAATTAGTCTTTCAAACATTGTTGTTTTTGTATTAATACAACCCACATGCTCTAAGTCTCCACATTGGAGAAGGGACAAATAATATTATGCATTTTTGATAGAGGAATTCACCTGAAGATAGAATTATTGGTGCCTAGAGGGAAGATAACATTATTGGAGTCCACGTTGGAATTGGAAGACAAAAACATGCTCAAACATCAATATTTCAAGATAATGTAACATATAGGTGTCTATCAAACCTACGAGGTTTGCATATGTGAAAAAGATTACCTTTTTATTTTCATTATTATTATCTTTACTAGGTCTAAAAATAAATTCATTCTTGGCACTTGGTGAAAGATCGAAAAATAGAAGCGCAAGTTGAAATTAGAGAAGAAAAATATGCGCCATTAGTAGGAAAACCCGGTTCGTAGGAAAAGAAGAAATGTGACACGAAAACCAATAAAAATAGATTTTACTCATTCACAGGAAAAATACTCAATCAAAATATAGGTGCCTACTAGTTTACATTTCAACATGGAGGATTACAGTAAAATATGGCTTGCATTTTAACAAAATAAATCATTTGTTTTATGTGTAGGAGATTGTGATAAGATTTGGAAATGTCCGAGGGAAGGAATTATCCTTTCACTCAAACAAGACATCAAGATTGGTAGTAAGTTTGTTTTAAAAAATAAAAAATAAAACTGAAACTAGTGCATTGATAGGAGATTGTTCCAAATTGGAGTGAAAACCAAAGGTTTCTTATATTGGAAATATGGTGAATCAGTGTCTGTACAATTTTTAACTCATAAGTTCATTTACTTAATTTGCATCATCAAAATCAAACTAACATCCACAAGCGCTTAAAAGGATAAATAACACACAGAAACAGAGTTAATTTGGGAAACCCAAACTGGAAAAAACTCACTGAAACCAAGAACTATGTTTAGGAAAAAATTGCCCTATATCTATTACATTTATTTTGTGGTTGAGCTTCAACTCAACTTGGAGATCCAACTCTAAAAGTTAAACCAAGATGCAAGCCAGTCTTTGACAGGATTCAACCTATCTGGAAGCTTCAACTCCCAATTTTGGTTCAGCAACAACTAACCTTTAGTGAAATTCAACTCACAGGGAAGCTATAATTTTCCACCTTCTAAGCTACAACTTAGACTTAACCAAAGAATTTGATCACACCTGACTTGTTGTCTCAAAAAACTAATGGTGACCTCTAGATTAGTTTACTCATCTTCTCAATTTTCCCTTTTTCTCAATCGTAATAGACCTCTATCCTACAATCCCATTACAAACACTCATTCTTGTCAATATTTCTTATTTCAATCTTCTACAATTGATGATATAAAACCTCTTTCAAAAATCACTCTTGACACTAAGTTATTCTTTATTTTCTTTCTAAAAATACTCCTTATTTTAAGAATTCTCTCTCCTTTATAATCCTGCTCTTTTGTAATGGCTTCAACCTTTTACTAATCTTAGACTTGCCCACTTTGCATCAACACTTCTGATATCATCTTAAGAACTCTCCTTTATAAGATATTTAGGAACATATCTTTGCATTCTTCTCATCATCCTGCACACTTCTCTCTTTATTTTCAATACATCCATCCTGCTTTCAAGCTCTCATTAAGGTAGTTTGCATTTACACACTTACTCAATTAACCCGATGACCTTACTTGCTACCTTCTCCAAGGTATTCAACAAGCATTATTTTCCCTCACATTCTCACTTTAGGCCCATCACTCTCATATTATTCTTACATATGTTTATATTTCAATCATTCTCTGAATACCTTACCAAATTATATCAACTTCATTCTATCCATCTCTTCATTGCACACCCTTACATTTTTCATTTCACTTTGTCATGTATCCTTATCCACCTCAATTCAAAGATGATCAATACTTTTTCATTTTTGTACTCTTCATGAATCTTCCACTTCCCTTCAACACTTTTCTTGAGCCCATCAGCAAAAACATCATCACTTTGACTTCCATAATCTCTTGATTTTCATGGCATTTGGACTTACTACATTTCTTGACCAAAGGAGTGTTTTTCACCTTCTAGTTTGATCTAGATAAGGAGAATTAGATTTTGTAACTGAAAAATAAAATTTTTGTTTTGTCTTCACTACAAGCAACAATCAATAATTTAAAATTTATGCCTTTTAAGTTCATGCCTTCTTCAAAGAAACAGACAGTTAGGAAGGTCAATCACTCCAACACTATTTTGAGATCACACTATATCATTGAAACCTATATTGCATGGTATATTATTGATGTAAATATTCCTTTGATATGTGTATTGTACTATTGAAACAATTTCAAGGAGGAAAATTCACTTATATAGTCAACTTGGATAGTCACACAACATATTGGTGATAAAATTCACCAATGTCATGCATAAATCCATCTTTCAACCCAATTCAAATCCATACCTTGTTTAATTAAGCCACTTCTTAACTGTTGGAAGAGATGCATGAAGATCTAGGGTTTAATCAATCAAGGAAATTGCCTTAATTATGTTTGTCATCACTGTAGCAAGATTGAAACCCTAGAAATCAAAATTGTCACAAAAATCTCCTTTACTTTGAGGTGAAATGAACTCATTTATTTTTCAACAATCCAACGAAACCTTCACAACCATTTCTTTTCAATTTGATGGTTTTTGAATGGTTAAATCCTGAGATTGATGGTTTTATTTCCTACAAACCCTACTTATAATATATAAGGGACATTACACACCCAAGAAATCATTTTTAAGGATTTTTTTATTTTTGTTGCAATTAATAACGTTTTTATAAGGTTGGAAGAGATTGCTCAAGCCCATTGAAGACTCTCCAAATGATCAAAACCTTTGAAAGACTACCTACAACTTTTTAAGCTTAAAATTCTTCAATAAGAAACCTTACTTTGTCTATATCTTTATTGTGTTACTTACATATGACTCTAACTCTTCATTCCTTCACAAGGGCGAAGTATGATCAATATAAAGAATGGATATAATATTATTCAACAAGAAATTTGAACAGGGCCCTCTCCTCACAAAAGAGCTTTACATCCTTTGTATCAAGAAGATCATCCTACACAGTGAAATTTTAGATTTCGCTTCAAAAATAATTTCCTTAGAGCCTAACTAAAAATTGCATATATTAGAACAATGATTTAGGTCCCAAAATCCTTTTTTCAACACACAACATTCTTCCAAGGATAAGTGGATCAAATTTGATTAAGTAATTGTTCGACATAGAGAGTCGCAACTCAAACTATGACCATGTATCTACATGATGTATCTACATGACCCAACATCTTGAAGACATGTATCTTGATATGAATACCATCTAGACACTTTCAACATATTGAAAACATGCATTTAAGACAAATACCATCCATTGTAATTTAGAAAACACACAACATGAATTGGCTCATGAAGCAGCTTTAAGGAATCAAAAAAATTGGCTTCACCGTGATTTGCTTAAAAGGAATTGAGGGCATCATATGACTTGGAGGAACCATTAAACATCCTTGAGAAGCTTGAAACAACTCAAACTAGTGATTTTAAGACAGCCATAACCATTTTACTTCCATCAAACCAAGAAGGAGGCTTGGAGTGAGAAAGCAATGTCAGAGAGATGAACACAACTTATTTGTTTCTTGTCCAACTTCCCCAAAATTTTTGCAAAATTTCAGGATTTGAGTTCTCTTCAAAAATTTCTTCTTTTATTTATCCAAAGAAGGCTCAAAAATCTTTTTAGATGCTAAGAAGCTAGGGTGCTCAATTTTCCTTCCTTAATAAACCAGTTTTAGAAAAGCTTGCATAACTTTCACATACCTCTTCAAAAGTTGATGAAATTTTCCATGAAACACTAAATGATACCCTTATACACACTACATAGGTTGGTTATTCATGTCTCTCTTCACCAACCCTCTCTATAGTTATGGGGAGGCCCTATATCTATATATCTTAAGAAGGGACAACCCTCCTCATCTTATGTTGTCTTATCTTGGGGTTAAACCCCATAAATTTTGATGGGTTGCAACCTTTCTCATCTATCCTTTAAATATATATCCAAGATTGTATAGCTTAGACCTATCTCATTTTCCTCAGGATACCCTTCCAGTCCTAAAGACCAATTTTGGTGAACTTTTGAATTTTTCCTCCATAAGCTAAAATGAGCCTTTTTGTTGCTCATACATGCCCTGAGAACATTCCTAGGCTCTTCTCATTCTTTCATGGTCTTTTCATGACATGTATTAAACTTTCAATTCACATTAGGATTTAGAACTATGCCTAAATGAGCCAGTTTCAACTATAACTCCCAACATTTGACCTGTTACTCACTCCATAATCTCTTTCTTATGCTAAACCCATCATGAATGACCTTTAGAACACTTGTACCAAGTTTACCAATCATGTCCATACCTCCAGTGCACCCCTACCTTACTAACCAAGCCTAAAGAATTGAAACCATCCTGAGAGCAACATGAATGCTCAATACACCACTGATGAGACACTACCAATCAACCTTCATGTCCCTTATAGAGCCTCACTTCACCACTCACTCCTTTTCCATAAATTCCACTTGACATCAATGATAACACCAATGACCAAGGTTCAACATTTTATTCGCACTTCGAACACTAATCATTATAAAGGGAAATAGTTTGTGAATACAAATAAGGTTCAAGCACATTGTCGAGGTTTATAATTCAAGCTCACCAAGAGTAAGAAAATAAAAAAATTGTGGGAATTTAAATTGTAATCTTTTTTAATTTTACTTGTTTAGAAAAAAATGAGATGAGATTTGTAAAAGATATAAATTAAATAAAGTCTTGTTTTCTTGTCTTTTGAGGGAAATTCGGAGACAAAACCCAACACCGCAAAATTTTGTTTTATTTTATTTTCTCTTGCTTCAATTTAATGATGTCAACATCAAATAAATAAATATAGAAAATATGAATTTCAAGGTGTTATTCCCTTATCTACACTAATTTTTTATTACAACCATATAACTAACACCAATTTGGTTCATGTTAATATGAATCATTTTTATTACGAACAATATCTAAAGGGCATCCATTACTCTCACAAAACCCGTACCATAGTGGCTTATCACAAGAAACAGTGTTTTTAATCTCCATTTATTTTCCAAAATGCATCATCACTTGCGTTGAGCACTACAATCTCAAGAAGAGGGGATTTTTCAACCGTAATAATGATCCCATATTATTGGTTACACCTGAGCACATTGAAGAACTAATTAGGATTTTTAATATGAAGAGAATGCTAAAATTAATAAAGAATTTACGCAACAGTATTGGGATGAAAATCCAATAAAATTTTCTAAAGTGATGAATAAGAATTGGTTAGTCAACATGCAATCACATGCTACCTAATTTCCAAGGAATTTCCCCACATTGAGTTTTAGGATGATATTGGAGACATAATAACTTTATTAAGTAAAGTATTTGGCATTACATCCACAAGCTACTTTCAACCATGGATGTATAGGTTCATATGTGTAACTTTGGATCAAAGGATTCATATAGACTGGGCTAATATCATCGGTGATAGTTTTACATTTAGTTGAAGTAAATATGATTTTTCATTTTTACATGACCTCTTACCTAGTCTACGTTATAGCATAAAGAAGGATTTTTATTGGTCTTGAAACTAGAGGCACCATGACACCTAGGAAAAATAGTGTTTTTCACTATTATCCACAACTAGAGGACAAAGCAATTTCACACCATTTTCATCGTGTTGATGACACTTTTATCTTTTATGTTATTAGAATTCTCGATAGATAAACCACATGATAGATTCTCATAGTAGGATAAGGAAATTATTTCATGATGGGGCTCATGGTTCATTCAATTTCCCACTTTTCATACATTTGAGTCAGCGGATTTAATGGAGTACCTTATAAGTTTCCTAAATACATGAGTGAAAAATGGGATCTCATGGAACTTTCATGATAATTGGCATCAGTGAACCACTTCTTGGGAGAGAAACATTGTCCCAGTGCCTATTTCCCAATTTCAATTGGTGTGTACAAGTGTCCATCATTTTGCACAGCTGAATCAATGGATAAGGAAATGACCACTATGACTTTGCATCCATTTGTAAGAAGATGGGAGTTCAATATCTATGGATTTACATAAAGAGTTATAGGACCTAAATACAAACATCATCTAGAAGTAGAGGATTTTGGACCAATTGTGCAGATGAATTTGAAGTCCAACGTCATGACTAATGGGACGACTTTAGATATAAAAAAATTGCATTCCGATTAAAAGAAATTCCTCAAGGATTCACTAATAATGGTCTAAATATGATTGATCATGAATATGATTTTTTTACAACATCTCCTCTTCTTAATTTCAATTTGTCTAGATGGAATGACACATCACATGATGAGAGAATCCAACAAGTGCTGAAGAGAATTCTTTCCTTGAGTGAAGAATATTTAGCTCGATTCATTATAGAAAAGAAAATTCACACGAGGACCAAAGGCCAATTAGTCATAGTGAGAAGAGAATTGTGCAATCTACTCATTCATCCTCTCACCTCACAACACATGCCTCATCATTCACCCAAGCTAGTAAGAAATAATGGAGGTCTAAGTTATCTCAGGATTAACCTTTATTAATAAAGAAACTTCAGAAACTAAAATAAATTGAAGAGGGAAATGAACATGTTTCTGGAATATCATATTCAAGTTATCATTCATCGACTCATAATTATTTTCAAGGATTGATTGAAAATACCACCTTACAATTTGTGGTATCAAATCATGTGCAAGTTCTAGTAATCCAAATCTCAAATTCACCTAAACCTCCTCTTCATAAAGGTACTTTGCAATCTTCTCCAATTCACCATGAATACATTGTAACATCTCCTCCTCATCAGTGTGAAGATGTTATGAGGGAACCTCCTAAATCTGAACCCTTTCCCCTAATGCTCAAACAAATCCCATCAAATATGAGGATCCTTTGTGGAGAACTACTTGAAGAAGTCCCCTCTTGGATCCATGGAGAAATTAAAAAGAGGAAAAGGATAGTCAAACCAATTACAATTGATCTTGAGGTCATTCTATCATTGAATAATTCCAACACTCCAAAAAAACCCAAAGTCATTGCAAGTTTGTGTCAATGACTTTAGAGTTTGATACACAAATATAGAAACATTTATTATTGATAAAGACAAAAGAGAAATTATTTATAAATACTATGAAGTCTCTAGAGTGATGTTTGGCAAATCAACCATGGAAAATGATGTAGCTCATGCTCGTGAATCGGTTGATATGGTTTTACAAAGGATGGAGAAATATAAGCTTCAAACTATTCAACTTAAAGAAGAAAATTGATAGTTAGTTGCATATATCCAACATCTAATCAATCCAATCTCTTCCATTGTTCAAATCCCTTCCATAGTGGTTGTTTCAGATCAAGATATCCTTGCACTATCAAAAGAGATAAATAATATGGGCGAGCAACTAAAGTGTGGATTGAAAATGTATTGATACAAGATTTTTGGGTAGTTGATGAAGCAATCAAAATATATGATAAGATCCATGCCTATATGGATTCTATCCTATATTTTGAGGAGTCTCTAAGAGATAACACTAGAACTCTCAACAAAATTGCTCCAAAGATTCAGGAACTCACATGTGCAAAGGGTTTCCCATCCCTTATCAATGAGGGAATTCTATGATTAAATCAATGTGTTCTTCATATTGAATGGCTTAACTTTTCTAAATACAGGAAGATGGTGTTGATTTATGTTCAGGCTCAATTTTAAAGATCTAAAATACAAATGAGAAAAAATCATGTGTTTCATTCAAGAATTTATTGAGGAAATGCCTTGCAGTTTTGAATGAGTATAATCAAAGGATCTCGGTGCATCTTCTAAAAGAGGAATTTTCAAATTTGATCAAAAACCAATATGTTTCTTTAATAATTTTTGTCCCCGATTCACTTGATAAACTCATCAAATTCTAAAATTTATTTGTGAATATGGAGGAAAGAATGGTGCAATTCCATAAATTTATTGATAAAAGTTTTGAAATATAAGTCATGTGTGAAACTTTTCTTACACCTCATATCTTTCATGAAGATCCAAAGCTATTGGAATCACTTGAAATGTATAGAAAGTTCAAAATGGATATATGTTTCAATCCAGTTTCTCAAAATGATATTTTCAATGTTTTTTTGTTTCCTTGAAACTAATGAGTCCCTATGAGTTAGATAGGTGGACTCTTGGCCCAATGGGTAAGACACTAATACTAGGTGGCATATTGAGTCCATGTGTTGATATCTTATTTTCCCATGTCATTGTCAAGTTGGGTCCATATGTAACCAATTTATTATTGTAATAAATAGTTTTAATTAGGTCACTTAGGTGATAAAATAGTATTATTTTAATAAATTCACTTTACTTAACCAAAATAAAGATATAAATTATAATGTGACCTAATTGTTCCCTAAATTGATGTCATGTAAACCCTAACTACCTTATAACCAACTTTTGGGTTATAAAAGCTAGTTAGAGATCATTTATAGAGGGAAATTTGGAAGAGCAAGGAGAAATAATGTTTTATAAAGAGATAATAAGAAACTATTTGTTCTTGGTTGAAGAGGAATAAAGGAGCATTTATGAATAGTTTTATATCTTATATATTTGTTTCCTTTTCTTAAGCATTTGTTATTCTTATGTATAATGAATGTGAAAACTCTCACCGTATAAGGATATGATGTTTTCTTTCAATATTCATTCACTATGTTTATTAGTGTGGTGTATATGAGTTTATGGTCTACATTGTCTTAATCTTACATACATTATTACTCACTCTTATTCATCATTTCCTACATTATTACTCACTCTTATTCATCATTTCCTACATTGTTGAAACATTTCACATGCATGAAAAATAATATGCCAACAAGATATAATAAGTAAATGTGAGGGAAACAAATATTAAATACTTATAAATATGTGAGGGAAGATTAAAAGTGCATAAAACATGTGCAAAATAACATAAGGGAAAGGGAAAGAGGATAGGAGAGCATGTGGGAGGGTGGGAGAGGAACTATAAACAAGAAAAATATACCAAGGAGAAAACCATCTACACGTGTAACTTTGAAAAACATGATGGTAGAGCCAAAATGGAACTACAAATAACCAAAATAGCTACGTGTTATTTTGGGAAACACTTTCACTAAGTATTAGAGGAAGATTTTTACGTCCTTAAGGTGTTATCAGTTTGTTCCCTAAAAAGAAATTTATCTACCCTATGGCCATAAAAATGAATATCCAAATGACTAATATCCCGAACTTGTCCCACCTCACTTTTGACATGGACAAAATAAAAATACAAATTTAGGAAATAAAAAATTAGATAATTTCCTCTAAATATTTTTTGCAACTGATAGGAATGAGATCATAGAGAAAATATATAGTAGTTTCATTTCCTTAAAATTTTATTTCCCCAGTTATTTCCTTATCTGGAATTGGGGTGGACCCACACACAAAATTATTACCCTAAGATGATATAAGTTAGAGATGGGAGTGGTTTTGTGGTTTTTTATTTAACCCTAAACACTTTTGATGAAATGTTAGGGCTCCTAGATGTTGACCAAGTGGAAACATTTCAGTTTAAAAGTATACAAACTTTAGAATATTAATAGTGTAACAATGAATCAAGAAGCTAAGGATCTCTATAGTAGAATCCCCATAAGTTGAGAAGGGATGACTTCACTAAAGAAATTAGCGAGCTCACCACCTTAGTTAATAGGATTATATGGAATTATTTTGTTTATCATTACCATGATTAGATGTTTAGGTACATCCAAATCATTACAGAGTGGAAAGACACCAAATATATTGGGGAGAGCTTATAAGTTCCATCCATCGGTAACTCATCAAGATGGAAATGTAAATTGAAGGAGATTCCAAAACTAAATATGAATTATACATGACCTCATAGCTAGGTATAACATTGCATGCCACAGATCATTCCTAGTATTGCTAAAGGCTAAGGAGTTTTCTCAATTTAGGGTAGATGATGTATACTCACAAAAAACTTAGAAAACAAAATGTGTAATTTTAGGTTAGTTTATGATTCATTACTTACCCATATTATTTATGTGTTCAAGATTGAATGGGAACAATATAGAACATAAAGTAGGGAAAGAGAAGTGATCACTTTGAATATTGATGTTATTTCATCTAATTCAGATTCATCACTTACATTAGAGTAAGTGGCTTTCATGGTGCACAATACATGTTTCCTATGTACCTAGATGATAAATTAGAACTATTGGATTTGCTAAGATAGCTTGTGGAGGTCCACAAGCTCATTGCAGGGAAGCATAAAACTAATGTCAAGTTCCTAATTACTATTGGGAGATACACATGCCTTAATTTAGTGTAAGGCCGGACTCTTGGATGCTAAGATGAATAGGGTTTTCATGCATAAATTTAAGTCTATACACAATTATGTCATCAAGTGGATAGTGTAGGGATCCCTAGGTAATACATATGAGCAAGAACCTCATTATGAGGACTACTAGATGGACTGCATTGATGAGGAAGAGGCAAGACTTTTCTAGAATGACCCTCACCCAAATCATTAACTACAAAATCATAGTTGTTCTGAGGGTTTGGAGCAAGTATTACACTAATAACAACATTTCATCACATATCAATTACCACCTCTTGATTGGACTACATAGGAAACCACATCCTTGTGTGAAAGGAAAACTCACATTATTAAGAAGACCCTATTTTGGTTGATAAGAAAAGGATTTGATATTTCCTAAAAATACTACGAGTTTTGAGGGAATACAAGGAAAGCTGGTGGAATGAAGGATATACTTATAAATTTTAAGAAAGGGTCCAAAGTTTTATATCCTTTAAATTTAAAATCTCCATAGATTTCTATCACAGGGCCTACTATATAGATAGTGGAAGAAAGAAGTGCAACTACCAACCAGACAAAGACCTTTGTGTTTGAGTTGACACATATAGATAAGGAAATATTGAATAATATAATGACAGAGACTTTATTGTTTTTGAGGATACTCTTATCTAAAATTTCCCTCATCTCACTCCTATGCCTAAAGTGATTATTGCTCAAGACAAAACTCAAATATGTGCATCATCTTCTAATCCAGGAAGGATTGCCTAAGAGAGGAAATAGGATGATGAGAATAATTTCAGCAAGGTAACCCAGAATGAGCCTAATATTAGATCCCATCCCTAAGGAAGTGGAGGAGGATCCAATCACTAAGCATTTTTAAGAGTCAAGAGGAAAAGGTGGCAACACGCAGTGAAGTAGCTACCATTAAACCAATACAAGGAACCACTCCAAGTTTTGATATACTTGTAAGTATTAGAGACCCCCAATTTAGTTGATACTACCCCACCTCATGTGTCACAATAAATTCTTATCTCAATCCAAATTCTAGAAATAAATGTGTTGTGTACCCATGAAGTTGTGGAGCAAGAAGTGCAAGACACATATCATGAACATGTCTTCACTAAATTGTTTCATGGCTTGAGTCAAGATGTTAGAGATGACCTTTACATAAAAAATTTCCAAGTTGCATCCGCTCAAGTTATACCAATGAATTAAAGGAAGGAAGCTCATCGTCTTAATAACAATCCACTATAACAAATACCATAATGATAGAGACAATGGAATGAAATGTTGAGTAATTTCTATTGAAAAATAGTGAACAACCTTGAAGCCATGGACCCTCTTTAATCAACTTTGGACATGGTGGAGAGATTAATTACAACTCATGAATTTGTAGAGAAAATTGTAGAAACAAAGGCTTAAGATCAAATGCAAATGAAAACTTAGCAAACTAGATAACCTTATTCATCTAGGAAATAAGGGGTTAAGGTCAAAGCTACTATACCTACAAATGTAAGTTCTTGACGCCCTCAAATTAATATGAAAGAAGAATAAAAGTAAAAAGCGGTAGAAAAGGATGAAACCTAGGTATAATCAATTGAAAATATGGAAACACCAGAGGTATAGGTTGATGATCCCAACCTCACACTTTCTAAGTCACAATAAATTGTGATTATACCAAGTACCTCCCAACAACAAGCACAAGGGGAAGGAAACACTCTAAATGAATGATGGTTGAGAGTAGTACTCTCGAAGAAAGAAAAAAGTAAGAGTGTAGATGGATGAAGTTGACCTTGAGAGAATCATATCCTTAAATAAATCCAAAACACCAAATAAAGCCATTATTTTATCAAGGACAATGGTGGGACCTCAAGTGTGGAGATTCCCACTCCACAAAATGATGTCTTGAGGGATGAAGCTACCCCATCGATTACCATATCACTAATACCCCATTGGAGAAACTAACCATAGAGGGTCTCAAACATGAAGTTACTATTATAATGGGAGGTCACTTCCAAAAAATGGATAAGGATAATGAGACAAAAATCAACTTAAAGAAAAAGTTGACATCTTGTAAACTTATGTGAAAAAGAGGATACAAAATCCCTTGAAATCCAATAATTTTCTACATATATTACCCCAAAATCATTGAATAATGTTGATGATTTGAAATGTAGAGGATAAGTTTCCAACAAGTGGGAGAAATATTTAATGAGTAGGGGAAACAAATTCATTAAGGAAATAATTGAATGCTACAATTAATTTGCATAACAAATTGAATCAATTAAATCACTAATTGACAAGTTTTAAACAGAATTTGAATATTGGGACGATTTCTTCCCAAGCTAGAAACCATCAAAGATTTAGATGATGAAGTGGTAGAGAGGGAATAAATAATTCCCTCATATTTCCAAGGAAAACAATATGAGTATTAAGGGGCTATTGATTGAGAATGGAAACTCTAGGGCATTTTATAAGAAAGATCTAGAACATGAGGGAAGAAGAAAGAGAAAATGTGGATGATATTGATTCAATAATTTAGAGGATACTTCCTAGAAGGATACTTACACTTTGGGATCTATATAAACCAAAAATATGATTCAAATTATTCAATAACATATTGAAGGGATTTGGAGTCTCCAAAGGACTTCAATTATTCTTTCATCCAAAAATTCATTCATTTGGAAAGGTACATTAATAAATTGGCCAAGGGAGTCAAGAAAAAGAAATATATTTCCACTTAATTTGTGAGTTTTTATTTAAGCAAGAATTAGTCTTTCTTTACCATATGGTTCCATATCAGGACCCCATTTTGGGGATGTTCAAATGCTTTGAAATGTATCAGAATAAACTGGGAGAGGAAGAGAATACTGAAAAAATTGATCTTGATCCTCCTTAGGCATATTATTTATTATTTTTGCCCTCCCCATTATTTATTCCTTTCCATTCGTTATGTTTCAAAAAAAGGAATAATCAAATCATATAACTTCAATTATTAAAAACCCTTCTGGAGGCACACGCATGATGGATACATAGAAGAAAAGGAAAAAAAAATAAAAAGGAATATTCTCCACTCCTCCACAAACTTCAATCATGGTTCAAGACCGTTCCAACTAGGCATAACAAAATGGGATATTTTCAGTTAGAAAAAATCATCCATCCACTTGATGGATCAAGGATCAAAAGCCATGTGGTTTTCTTGTTCTCAATGCACGTGGGGCGTATATAGGCATATTCCATTAGGGGAAATTTTTGTATAAGAATGAAGTTTTTTCTTCATTATAGGGGTTATAATTTTTAGGTTTTTGATAAGGAGATTAAATTGTATAGTCATTAGCAGGAATTAATATCATTTTCATGTCTCCCTTATCGATTGAAGTACATAGAACCATTTTCCGTGATTCATTCAAGAATTATAGACTATACATGAGATCATAATTGAGGAATATATATTTGAATGTAATCTCATATTTATTGAATCAATGAAATACAAATGAGTTATTTTTTATTTTGCATGAGATTGGTCACTAAGTAAATATTGTGTTGTAGTGTTACTTTACAATATTTTGTTGGTTTTAAAATCCTTTCTAGAATATTAATTTTTAGGTGACTACTTACATCCCTTGAGTGTATTTTGGGTGTTATAGAATTGATGCAATAAATTTTTGTTGATTTTTATACACAAGTGTTTGTATTATGGTTTCGAGATTATGTGGTAATATCTATATGAATTCAATATCAATGAATACAAATGCCCCTTTGAAGTCTATGGTTTCTTTATATTTTCCTCTTACATTTTGGAAGCAACATGAGACTCAAATGGTGAGCACTTGTACTTTTCCCCATTAGATCCATCTCCCCCTCATTTAACCAAGTACCATCATATCCTACCCTTGCAAACCACATTACCTTTTCCTATTTTACATGTGATTTCCTTAAAATAACACATATCACACATATTTCAAGTGTATTTTCCATGATTTTTGAAGTTTGGCATCCCAACATCATCATATCCCAATTTATTAAAATTTTCTTCAGAGATGGTGTTTGTGATCACATTTTATTTATCTTCAATGGTTTGTGTCTGATGTATCAAATGTTTGCAATGTTTGGGTGACCATTCCTTTGAATAATCATTGCATTTTTGGTTGTATTTTATATGATATTGAGGTTCCAACAAGTCTGATGGTTTGTAATATAACATGTCCTTGTCTCTTTCAAGCCACCCCTTAGGTCTTCTCACCTTGCTTCAGGTAGAGCCATCAAGTAGTAGGAATAAATCCACATCCTTAGTCACATGCCTCCATGTCATTCCCATAAGACATGGTCAAGAGATATTGATAGATCTTTCCTTGGCTATAAAACAAAATACCAAGAGGCCTAACTTTTCTTCTTGCCCCTTTTACATAATGGTCTTATTTGGGGTGTTAGGCGAAAACCAACAAGTTGTTTGCATGTTATTATCCTTTTAATTTTAATCCAACAATTTCATTACTAGATAAAAATGGGGAAAATATGTTACCCTATATTTGGTCATGTAGCACTTGACAATAATCATATTTCATTTATCCCAATGTTATCTTGTTTGCACATTCATTAACTAAACTTAGAGATATCTTACTCAATCCTACACTTTAATTCTATTAGGCCATGATTTTTTCTTCAACTTATCACCTCATGAATCAATTCATCTTATAAAAATCATATTTTCATACTCTCTACAATATGTATCATGTCTCAAATTAGATTTTATCCTAAACGTGAATGATTTATGGGGGCCAAGATGGGTTCGATAGTGAATTTGTACAAAAGTCAACAAACATGTCCATTTTACTTGCAATGGTCATATTTTCAAATGAAAATTTTACCTTAGTCAACTTAATGTCAGTTATAGACACCTAATTTTGATAATTATGTGCTTGAAAATAATGATTTTACTTATATTCCTTTATTACAAATCATGTGTACAAACATACCTTAAAGACATCATATTACTCTCTCATAAGGATTGTAAATAATTCCTATTCTCTTAATCCATTATAGAGATACCTACAAGACGGATATCAATGCTTATAAATAACCTACATATCATGTCAAATTTATCTAGATCTTGAATTGCTACATCCTTCTTCCTTGGATGTTATCATATAGATTTGGATAGAATCATCAAATATTTGTGTCCATTTTTTAAGGTTATATCATTTAAGGGACAATAATCATATTTTTTTATGTGTATCTTATTTTCCCTCCAATTCGACATCAATCAAAAATCATATCCCACAAAAGAAATATAAAATAAAGTTAGATACACACATGCATTCACATGGTATTCTCAAGAGATTCTCTAGAAAATACTTATCAATTCTTGTGAAAAAATGACATAATCTTCCCTAAATAAATAACTTACATTAGAAGTGCTCTTTATACAAGTATGAAGCATTCCAAACTAGGTTAAGAGTAGACCATGCTAATTGAAGAACATATCAAAGTAAAATCAAGAAGCTACACACCTAAGGGTACTTGAAGGGTTTTAATCTATCGAATTATATCTACAAGTTATCTATTATAGAACTTTACTTAAGCACTTCATTGAACACTCACAAATGTTATATTTTGAATATACCTAGTTACTCCTAGTATTAGTTTTGAGGTAAAAGGGAAAATATATGGGAGGCACTCTAGATTTTCATTCACACTTACGTAAGCCTAGGAGAACTGCGTGTAATTTTATCCCCTCATTTGGGAAACGTGTGCAACACTTGATCATAATCATCAAGGGTTGGCCACTAAGGTTAGTCCAACTCTACCACACACTTCTTTTTTAATCTAATGTATATTTGAGTGCTAAAATAAGAAATTAGGGTTTTTATCATTATTAGGTTCATGCATGGGGATTTTTTGAAGAATTAAAAGTGTGAGAATCAATTAAAGACAAAGACAAAGAGACAGAAAAAATAGAATTGTAGTGTATAGTTAGATATTAGCATCAAAGAGGATAAAAGTACCACATAGTAGTGTCTAGAAATGATGCAAATTTCCAACAATTTTTCAAGGGTTCATTTAAGATAATTAGTAAATTTTGCACTATCACAACCTATTTTCCATAATTCTAGATCCAAAACAATATGTAAAACATCAAAAAATATAAATTATATGGTTAGTTCCCTGTGTTGTGATATAAGATGATTCTTATTAAGATGAACAATCCACTTGTGAATAATGAGCTTGAATATCTATTCACATAAAGTTTAATTTCTCCCTTAAAAGAATCTATTATGTTTTAACACTTTCAATCCTTTGATGAAATTTTTCATTTCCTCAAGTATCAAAAATTAAAGCTTTTATATATGAAAAATATTAAATATGATCCCAATGCACAATTTTTTTCCTCATACTAACTTTCCAAGAAAATAAGTTTTTAAATATAAATATAACAAGGAAAAAACTTTAGCAAAATTAATCATCAATGTAATATCTCAAACAACTAAGCTTCAACTAAAATCTCCTCCTATGTGGAAATTCACACAAATACTTGTGTCATTACATATTGTACTTAAATTACTTTAGAGTAACCTCTTATTTTTCCCTCTTCCTATAGAGGTTTATATGAGCAAGCCTCAATCTAGATTATTTGATGTTAATGTGTATTTTAATATCACTAGTGTATTGGAATTCTAAAAATTGATGTTATAAGATCAAACATGTCATTCAAGACCTCATCAACAATCACAATATTGAATTAAAAATCAGTCAAGGGGAATCTACACCACTAGTAAATGAGAATGCAAAGCCTAAAATATTCAATGACTCATTACCTCAACATATAATTTTTTTAGGGTAATCTTGAGTTTCATCATACTTATAATGTGCACCCTCACCCTTCTTCGTATAATCATCTGTTAGATGGACTTATTGCACTATCACTACTAGTACACCACCATGACCTACTATCATGTTTGATGAGCATAAAATTGTGGATGATGCTTCAAAGAGTGATGCACTATATATTGAAGATTATAGTAATAAACAACCCATCCATAGTGTTTAGATTGATAATGGTTGTGATAGTCTATGTACTATGATCTTACTTCAATCTCTAGGATAGAATGAAAAATATTTACAAACTATTTCTCATGTTATTAAATACTTATTGGACAAATTACATTACCCCTTCAAGAGGGAATAGCTATCCTATTATTGGTGAAATAATGTTTTGCATGGTAAATTATTGGTTTTCACCAATAGTCACAGGGGCTGAGCCCCTCCTTATTTAGTATGGAGATGATCTTATTTATTTAATTTAGACTAATTAGAAATTTATGTGGTCATTACGCTAGGGATCACATGGGAATACTCCACTAAACCTGGAGTGATTGTATAATGTACAAGGAAGGAATTTAATTTGAATAGAGATAAAGAGGAGATGGGAAAATAGAGAGGGGGTAATGTTGTGAATAGACTTATATATTTCACACATATTAACTAGAGTAGGTTCACATTCAATAGCAAGAAATCAACCATGTAAGTAATAACAAGACTAATAAATCATAGACACAAAGTTATATAGATCTATTAATCAAAGACATAAAGTTCCTTCTTGGTTGTATAAGATTACAATGCTTGTAAAGTTAGAAAGTGAGAGAGGATGGAAGAACATATACAAGGAGATATAATAATGTAGATTTATTTCTTGAAGTAGTAGTGAAATAAAACAACTTACAACAATAAACAATTTCTAACCCCTTGGAATGGAGAAGCCATTCCAATTTATAACTTACAAAAATTTCCTTTCATCTCCCCCACATGAATTTTCACATTTCCCATCACTTGTGACCTTTCATATTCTTAGGGAATAAAAGTGAGCCTTTTTCTTATTAATGAAAAATATCTCTTGCAATGTGAAATTAAAAGGTCACACAAGTGAATAAGATAAAATAGTGAAAAAGTACATTCTTAATGAAGAATTAGAATAGAGAGAGAGAGAGAGAAGAAATATGAGAGAGTGGAAGAGGGTGATCAATATGAATATTAAAAATATTATGTTGATGAAGAACTAACAATCTGTGAACTTTGAGGAAATACTCTTGGAATGATCTCATCTCCTTTGAGCTCTTTATTGACATGGGCTACCGCAGATGTAACTTTTTCTTCCTCTATAACATAAACACATCTCAACACTTTGATCCATGTCTTGGGAACATCACTAATAATATCACATTGATTAAACCAAACCTTACGATTTCCTGCAATGTTATATATTAGGCTTTTTATGTCTATAAAGGACTTCAAAGTATCCTTGTTGAAGGATAAAGGATCACCTACATCTTTCTTGACCAACTCTTGGATGGAACTAATGATTCCTCCCAAAGATGAATGTTTAGAGAGTGGATATGATCCAATATTCTAAACAAATTTGTTGACATAATTTAAAATATCAAATACATGTTTCCAACAAGATTAAAGTTTAGAGATAACATCGTTTATCATGTCACATCTAGCATTCATTGTGTGGGTCCAAACTAGAGACAAGTTCTCAACAACAGATGTGAACACATTCCTACTCACAAGAGTGTGGGAATCAAGGCAACTCATTTTAGACACAAGTGGGAACACACTATCCCAATGATTCTTCTCCCTCTCAATCTCTTCCCTTGTCATATTTACTTTTGAAATAGTGGCAAGAACATACTTGAACAAAGAGAGAACCTCTGGTAGTAGTACCTTTCCTTTCTCAAGAATACTTTCAACCCACTTATCATTAGCTTTCCCTTGCATGGTGTAACCTTGGGCTCTCTTATCAACTAAGGATAAAAAAATTTGATGTGAGGGATGAATTTTGCAAGATGAATGGGTGCCGCATTGGGCTTTAGGAAGGCTTTTACATAGGTAGTGATATTTCTCACATGCTCCTCCAAATACTCCATAGTTTGTTTGTAATCTTCATTCCTATTAAGTAAGCGAGCCACAAACTCATTGAATATGTGGTCATATCCTTCATGTATAGATTTCCCCAAGGAGATTTGAGTCAACTCATAGTCATCTTGAGTCATCTCTTCCATAGGTTTTGTAACCTTTGGTCAGGAAACCTCTGCATAAAGAGATTGAGAGGCCTCAATGAAGAAATGAGAAATTATTTGTGCTTTAATTCCTTGGTTGGTTTTGATGGATTTTGAGATGGCCTCAAAATTAGGTGTTGTGGCTTAATGTACCATTATTGACTCACTACCAAGTAGATCCTACACCCATGGGAACGTTTCAGCTAGAGTAGACATAAAATCAAGAATAGGAGCAATTTTGGGTTCTTAATTAGGGGTCACATCCTTCTCATGATGAGATGAATCTATCATTAAGGAGGACACACTTGGATGTCGATGAATAGGATACTTGTGATGGATCAATCTCTCCTAACTCAATAGGCTCAATAGGATACTCAATGATATTTTCCCTCTTATGAATCTGTTAGGGCAAATCAGCAGCACCCTCTAGATGTTTTCTCATATTTCTAGTTTGATAATGGGCATCCAGTGTGATTGCACAACATTGAATCCTTTCCCCAAGTGTGGGACTTGAAAAACTAGGAAAAGACCCTCCAGATTAAAGGTTGGTTCCTTCACTCCTCTGATCAGGTGTATACATGAACTTTGCAGAGG
The DNA here is from genome assembly GCA_018340775.1 of Taxus wallichiana var. yunnanensis. NCBI lineage: Eukaryota > Viridiplantae > Streptophyta > Pinopsida > Cupressales > Taxaceae > Taxus > Taxus wallichiana. The sequence continues at coordinate 279,932,950 of CM031244.1, forward strand.
TTCAATACTAGACCCTACTCTAAATTCCAAGGGACAGAGATAAAGGATGCAGAATAAATAAAACTAATTGAAAGTGGTGATACACCAAGGGAGTGGTGAACATATACTTTACAAGATTTACACAGATCATAAGAAATACAACACAAAATATGCATAGATTGCTAGAATGTAATGAGAGATCAAAAGAAAATGATAAACACATGAAAGGATTGGAAAAATCAATCACAGAACATACATTATCATTCCCAAGTTCAATACAATGCATTACAATGGCCAGGAGGAAAAACACATGTTGTAGTCTGTATGAGAGGTATGAAACTCTACAAATCCACCTGCTGAGGAAGAAAAGAGAGCTTGCAGAGCAAAAACATGTCCAACCCTTTACAAATGAGCCAAATCTAGCTTTTAATGGTTGAGCAGAAGGAGAGAAAACAAAAAACATGGGAAAAATGGATTTATGAATTCAACCACCAACCAGATTCCTCAAATTTTTCCTATAGAGTGATGGGCTTCATGGACAAACCCATACTTAGAAGTACATTGTTCTGCAGATAAAAAAATGACCATACTTCATTAAATTTGGTGGTTGAATGTCAATTCTATGTTTTTTCCGTGCTAGGGATGTTTCTTTAATTTTCTCCCAAAATTATCCTTCAAAATACAAAATTGAACCCTTCATCATGTAGATAATTTCACCAGCTTTCTAATGACACTAAGAACATGAAAATCTGAGCTCTGGATCAAAAGTTATGCCCTTCTGAAGATTTAGGGCAAAAAGGGCCAAAAATGGGTTGGCGGGACGAAAGTTTAAAATTTTCCCCTTTTTGAAATTTGGGAAAATTTTCCCAAAATCTCTACCCCCACCACTCTCGATGCCATGTGGCACATCTTGATTGGTCTATGGGTCTACCAAGTCCCTTTACGCCCTTTTTGGATTTTTGGAAAATTTTCCATTGGTGCCCCACACTCCGCTGCTCCTCTGCCATGTGTCATCTTTTTATTTGTTGGCGGGGGCAGGCTTCCAATTTTTTCCTGATGCCAACCACTACCCCAAATAGGACACATGGCACCTTTCTATTGGCATGCGCCTGAACTCCAAGCATTCCTTTGATGCCGCACCCTTTTGAATTTTGTCGGCCACTTGGACACGTGGCATATTCTGATTGGCGCGGGCCTTTGGAGGCAGAGTTTTATTGCACCATTTGGAACATTTTGGTGAAATGGTTAAATTTTCCCTACACCTCCACCTCCCACTAGTTTTTGGACACGTGGCGACTCCTCATTGGCTGCGGGCCTTTGGGCCGAAATTCTTCCTTTGCGCCAATTTTGGAAATTTCTCTAACTTCTCTCCATCGGTCTAACCTCCGCCCCCATGGACACGTGGCCACTTCCTATTAGCTAGCGGGCCTTCGAGCCGAAAATTTCTTTTGCGTGCCCCAACCAATCCTTGGTGAAAATTTCAAATTTACCTCCGCTCCCGCCATTCCACCACCACGTGGTGCTCTCGATTGGGGCGCGACCTTCCTAGGGAAAATTTCCCTCCAAAACTTTGTCAAGCCATAACTTGCAAAATATAAGGAGTTAGAAGGAAAAATTTACCTTTCTGGAAAGCTGAGAAGATTCTCTATCCAATGAAACCATTTCTAGAAAATTTTGAGTGCCTGAAAAGTAAAATTTTTTGACTGAGGCACAAGGAAGGAAGAAATGAAAGAGAGTTAGCCAAAAAATAAGCAAGGGGCTTATTTTGGATAACAATTTTGGCAACTCGAGGGTTCATCTACCTCTGGATGAAGTTACCATTGTCTTAAAGCAATCCATTAGGCATGGAGTCATCAAATTAACTACTTGGTACCCCTAACTCATTAGAAAAATCCAAGAAGAAAGATTGTGAGAGTAGAACATCACTTGATCTGGAACATGGCCTGCAAAAATGCATCCTTGGGATAGCAAGCTTGTGCCAAAGCACTTAGGGAAATGGAAAACTAAGCTACAACAAAAAAATGTGCACAAGCACTTGGAGGAATGAAAATCTAAGCTAATATGTATAAGGTGGAGATTTTTCCTTCTAGTAGCAATGCTTTAGATGGATTCCATTAACTGGAATCTACAGTTCTTCACCATCCAATGTAGACAATTGGAAGGCATTGTTGTTCTTACATTTTGTGACCATATAAGGGCCACTCCAAATGGCATCAAACTTTGATTTCCTTCCTGGCTTTGCTCAGTCTGCATCCCATTTCAACACTAAATCTCTAACTTGGAAGGTTCTAGCCTTGGCTTTCCTATCAAAGGTCCTCTTGACCAAGGCTTGGTCCTTCTCCATTGTTTGGGCTGCATGCTCTCTGATTTCTTGGAGCTCCATCAATTCTACATATCTAACCTCCATGGGTTCAAACTCCAACAACTCCAATTGTTTCATGAGTTCCAATGTTGGCAACTCAAGTGACATGGGCAAGATTTCCTCTCTTGGGAGTTATCCTATTAGCCCACAAGGATGATTTCAATTTGGTGTGCCAAGTCCTCTGATTTTCATCAAGAGTCCTCTTGATGATCTTTAACAAGTTCTTATTGGTAGACTCAGCTTGGCCATTACCTTGAGGGTAATAATTTGATGAAGTGCTTAGATAAATCCCATTTTTAACAGCCCATTCAGTTACCTTTGATCCTATGAATGCCAAAGCATTATCTGATATTATAGTGGCAGGTATACCAAATCTGGTTACTATCCCCTCATAGAAGTCTAGAATGCTAGATTCATTTGCTTCTTTAAGTGCCACTACCTCAGTCCATTTGGTGAAGTAGTCTGTTGTTGTTAGAATCCACTTGTGTCCTTGGCTTGAGTTTGGGTTAATGAATCCAATGAATTCCAAACCCCATTACATGAATGGTTGGTCAACTGAAATTGGGTGCAATGGAAGGGCAGCTAATCTCTCCTTGCCTATGAAGAATGCACAATTTTTTCACCTCTTGATCCATGCATAACAATCACCAAAAACCTTGGGCCAATAATATCCAACCTTCATAATATTGAGGGCTGTCACTCTTGGAGAAAAGTGGCCCCAGCTGATCCACCATGGAACTCTTCTAATGTTCTATTAATTTGGTTTGTCCCAATGCATCTCAAAGAACACTCCATTTACATCCTTCTTGAACAAAACACCATCAACAAGTGCATATGGGACATCCTACAATATGAAGTGCCTTCTCTTGGATTTGTTCATCTCTAGAGGGCATAGGCCTATTTGTAGGAATTTCATCATGTCTTGGGTCTAGGAAGGAGTGAGTACACTATCATTCTCTTCTTGAACACCTCTTCATTCTTGGTTGTCTTACAATGCAAAAACAACATCCTTCTCAGTGATTGCTTCCATTGATTTGATCAAGACCAATTGTTCACATAATCCATTTCCTCGGACGAGCTTGGTGACTTTGATTTCAATGTCATACTCCATGACATGAGTAATCCACCCTACACATTTTTCATTTAAGTCTTTGTTGAGGAGGAAGTCTTTAACTCCCACATGAGAAACCAGCAGTTGAACCTTGTTATTTGAAACTAGATGCTTAAATTTCTTCAAGATCCTAATCACTGCAAGAACATGCTTCTCAATGAAAGAATATCTCATCTCATAGTCCTCCAAGATGTGGCTAACTTGCCTTACCTACAGCTGTCCATTTGAAAGCCATGATTTTCTTCAACATCATGGTTATTGGCTTGACAAGGGCTGTAAAATCTGGAACAAACCTCCAAACAAAATTGATTCTTCCCAAGAAAATTTGAAGGGCCTTCTTATGACTTGGTAATGGTAGTGCTTTTATTTCTTCAACCATCTCTAGATCAATTATTAATCCTTCTTTGGAAATAATGTGGCCTAAGAGATTTCCCTCATGAGCAAGGAAAATACATTTCTTGGGGTTCAAGGATACCCCAAATCTTCTACATCTTTGGAACACTTGTCTCAAATGAAAGAGATGATCTGCTACACTTTTAGAAAATATAGTAATATCGTCTAGATATATCAAGCACCATTTTTGATCAATCCCTTGAATGCCATATCCATTTCCCTTTGGAAGGTAGCTCCAGCGTTGGACAACCCAAATGGCATTTTTCTATATGCATAAGTCCCCCATTTGGTGGTGAAGGTTATTTTGAACTGATCATCCTCCTTTATTATGATCGGATTATACCCTAAATAACCATCTAACAATGAAAATCTCTCAGATCCAGCAACAACTTGCAAAATATACTCCATAGAGGGAAGTGGGTAATGATCCTTGAGGGATGCTCTATTCAAATCTCTAAAGTCTACACACAATCTGATTTCTCCACTCTTCTTTCTAACTGGAACCAAGTTTGCTACCCAGCTAGAATGCTTGATGGGAAATATGATACTTTCCTCTATTAACTTATTCAATCCCCTCTTCATGAGAGGCTCCATGTGTGGATTGACTGGCCTTTGTTTTTCCTAATGGGCTTAGTACTTGGATCCAATTCAATTGTATGTTGAGCTAGCTTGGGATATAAACCTCTCAAGTCTTCATAGCTCCAAGAAAATATGTCTGATAACTCTTGGAAAAGTTGCATGAACTCATACCTTTCTTTCTCAGTTGCCACTTTACCAATTTGAAGTGATTTTCCTTCTCCCACTGAAAATTGAATTTGAATAGGCCTCTTGGAACTCACTCCGCGATAGGTTTTGGGGATACGAGAGAGATTTCTTTCTTACTTGAGCCATGAATTGAGTGTTAGGCCCTGAAAATATGATTCAATAATTTCCCACTCTTGCAAAGCATACTCCATGGTTATTATGGCCATGTTTATACTGGTGGGAATCTATAAGCATTGATAAATTCCCTTTGGAGTGAATACTGCAACGATCGAGTTGTCATCAACCATGATTGTTCTAGTGTTATGATCATAATAATGTGCACATATCGACAAGTTTGGTGCTCTGAGTAGATAATGGATGGCATCCTTACATAAATAATTTAATTATTAATATATTTTCCTCCACTACTCCTCATGGCTCATTCAACATTCTAGATTTCAGGTCTTCAAAATCCATGTGGGTGATATCATTGTCCCCCACATTTGGGCATTCAATGATCATTGTGGATATTATCTCCAAACTTGAATACTTGACATTAATGATGGAATAAATCAATGAGGTAGGTGGAATGTGATTTTATGTAAGTGACTTGATCCCAATTGCAATAATTTCTATTTTTGGCAGGTCCTAACTAGGATGGCTATTTTTAACAAGTTTTCACAATTTTCACTTTTTGGTTATTTTTATCATTTGGAGTAACAAGGATGTTGGGAATTTAATATTTTGGAAAATTAATATATTTATACATATTAGACTTTGAAAAAATTACTATTTTTGAAAATTTTATTTTGGATGTCGAATTGAAGAAACTGGTCTCAAAAGATTAGGTTTTGTCTTAGGACCTTCTGCTCCAACTTTTGAGGTTTTTTTTTGCGAACTCAGATCTGAAAAGGTAAATCCAAGGGATGAAAAAATATTTTTGGTGCTATAAATTGTACATATCATCAATGGAAGTGTTCTTAAATTCAACTTTAAGATGTTTTTGGAGGAGTTCACTAGTAAAATTTGGTGGAAATTGGGTGCTCGGGTTGTGAGTTATGAGTAATTTTCAGTTTTGGAGTATGAGGGTTCTAAAAGAATTCAAACATAACTGGTAAAAAATGGAGGTTTTGGGGGGGAAATCACAACACCTTTAAGTTCAAAAAATTATTAATTGATTATGAGTTGGGAGTGAGTCATATTCACTTTGTAACTTTTAACTTGGATCAAACCCAAGAAGTTAAACCATGGTTGTAGGAGGTTTGGCATGGAGTTACACCCTAAAATAGGGGAAAATAGGTGAAAGGGGGACACAAGGGGAAAATAAGTGTTATTTTCATAATATCATGCCAAGTGTCATATTCTAGTGCACTTTGTGAGGGAGATGCGAGAGGGCTAGAAATGGCTTTCATGAGCTAAAAACTAGTTTTGATGTGACCTGGGGTTGAGTGGAAGGATGAGGAGTGCACTGTCATGTCCCCAATGTCCATTTTTATGTTTTTGAAATCCAAGGGATACCATCAACTCAAAAAATCTCCATGAGGATCTTGTTCATGAGGATGGGACAAGGGTTTAATATATTTTGCAAGTTGACATGTTCCTAGGCGTAAAAGAGATGTGGTACAAGTTATGAAAAATGAAATCTCATGGGGAAGCACACTTTTTGGTCCCCAATTTCCATTTTCACCTTTGGGACAAGCTAAAGGGGACACTCAACCTCCCAAAATGTTCCATGGGTCTTTGGAACATGAGAAAGGGGACTGGGTTGAGTGAGTGTAACTTAGAGGATTCCTCGGTGCGAAAGATGCAAGTTATAAGTTGCAAAGAGGGAGCCAACATGGGGGAAAACACTTGTGTCACCAAATTCCCCCTTGAAACTTGGGGACCATCAAATTGGACATTACATGATTATAAATGTGTCAAGGGGTCTTCTCCTCATGGGAAGGGGACATGGGCACTTAAACTCTGCATATGCACCGCTTAACACCCCAAGTTGTGTTTTAAATGGTGAAACATCATGAAAATATGGGGGATTAAATTTATCCTCCTCATGTCCATTTTCACCTTTTGTAAAATCCAAGGTGACATGACATGCTCCAAATTGTGCTCATGCCTTTTTGGTATGATGATGTCATCTACCAACTCCATTTTAGGACACTAAGAGTGCTTTTTCTACCCTAGGAGTATGGAATGATGTTTGGGGTCAAAAATTATATGATTTTGACTCCAAACCACATATTGATAAAATCCCAACTATTATGAGGAGCCAATTATTCCTTAAAATTTATTTTCAAGGTCTTTTATACTTTTGACTGGAAAGGGAAGCTACGGTGTCATGAATTATCATAGAAGATTTTGAAGTCTTGAAACAAAATTTATGTGTCCATAATATGGAGGGTTCCAAGATATTTACATTGAATTTTTTTCCTCCAAAATTCTCCCATAACTCCAAGAATTATCTAAACAAGTCAGATTTCTTTGTTGGAGTATGACATTCCTTTTACCTAAAATAACTCATTTTGCTAGTTTGATTCCATGTACCACTCATATTAATAAAATTTTTGTTGGATAGGAAACCTTGTTCTCATGCAGTTGAATGCATTGATACTAAAAGCCACCAGTAACCTCGAATTATGGAGGGATTAAGGTGCCTCAGATGTGGATGTAGATCTGCATGGGTGCCAAAAATGGATCTGTGATGATGTTTGCAAAACTGAAACAAATATGATTAGATAAATATATGTGGGGGCTTCCCAGACAATGTTGGTTCCAAGAGGCTATTAACTCCCTTGGAGGATGTCAACCCCATGTTCAAAAAGATAAAAATAAATGACGAGTGATAGATAACATGCAGAAGTAGAGAAATGCAATATGCCAAGTAAATGGAATGACGAGGGCACTTAGTTGGTGCTCTGATATGGAGATGAAATGGGCATCAAGATGGAAAGATGATGAACAATGTCAAAGCTTCCCCAACAATGTCAAATCTTTCTCCAACACTCCTCACCTCTAACTTCTAACAATGGAAAAGGTTTTCCTTGACCTCAAACTTGCTTATTCCTAAAACTTCAAACTAAAAATATTCCACTTGCTTATCTTTCTTCCCCCTCTTAAAAGAGGGGGAAAGGCCTATATTTATATCCTAGAGATAGGTTAGATCAAGGGTTATCGGGTAACCGGGGTTTGATAAAGTAACCTTGGTTAGGTGAGTGGGGGGACATGATTTGACTGATTAGGTGAGATAATAGATTTGATTTGATTGAGTGGGGCTCATGATTTGGATGGTGAGGGACATGATTTGAGTGCTTAGGTGAGATAATTGATTTTTATTTTGAAATTTTAGGAATAAGAAAGTTTGAGGTCAAGGAAAACCTTTTACATTGTTAGAAGTTAGAGGTGAGGAGTGTTAGTGAAAGTTTTGACATTGTTCATCATCTTGCCATCTTGATGCCCATTTTATCACCGTATCGAGCACCAACCGAGTGCCCTCTTCATTCCATTTATGTGGCATATTGCACTTCTCTACTTCTACATGTTATCAATCACTCGTCATTTTTTTATATTTTTTAACACGAGAGGTTGACATCCTCCAATGGATTTAATAGTCTCTTAGAACCGACATTGTTTGGGAAGTCCCCACATATGGTTATATAATTAAATCTTGTGTAGTATTTAATATCACATCTATCTTCTTGGCACCCATAGATTTACATCCACATTTGAGGCTCCTTAAGATGGTTGATAAACTTTTGGGCGAATGTTTGTAGAATCGTTTGATAAGACGGTTGATTAATTTTTGGTTGGGGTGTTTTTGGAATCATTTGATAAGGATTAGCATATGTCATTAGTTGAGATGGGATATGTTACTTCATAGGTTGATGTTGAGAAATAGGGACATGATGTGATTGGGGAGATTGGGTAGGTTGTTGTGGTAAATGATAAGTGGGGATATGAGTGTTAAGGGATTGAGATGGTTGGAGAATACGATGGGTAGGAATGTAAGTGTGAAGAGGTTGAGATGGTTGAGACAGGCATACTAGTAGTGGATGGAATAGATTTGACATGAACTAATGTGGGGAAATATAATTCACCAAATGAGTAGACTAGTAGGATTGAGAAATTGTGGGATATTTATGAAGTATGAAGTCATAAATGGGGTTAGAAGGTGGTCCAAGAGTTTCTAAAGGAGTGGGAGATGGTGGTGTGATTGTTTTAGGAAGATTGGATTGGTGAGAGACATGAGGATTGGTTTCAAGATAGGAATGATTGTGGATGACACGGTCCTTATGAAGCGAGGCCATGGAGATAGAGGGTTGGGTGACTGAAGGTGTGGCCTCAAGTGTAGAATCTTGTTGGGAGAGATCATTAGGGGAAGTGACATCATTTGATGTAGTGGATTGTTGTTTTGTTTTCATCTTGAGTAAGAGTGACCATAGGTGATGAGACCAAAATATGTCTCATTATATCACCAAATAACACTCTTATTCTCTCTCTTAAAATAAAGCTTTCAAGTGAATTTAGATGTAGTTTTAATAATGAGATATCATATTTAAGGTAGAATATAGGATTTATCTTATCATCTCTTTAGAAATCTATTTGCAATCTAATTATTTTTATTTCTTGATATTTCTTCTAAAGTTGAAATGTAATAGTGTGTAGAAAATAGGTCATAAGCAACTGTACTCCAAGTTCATAAATTGCAGCTACCGAAAGTCTTCACACATCTACAAAAATTCTTCACGCAGCTATGGAAACACCCAGCTAGTGAAATTATTTTGGTTTGTTCCAAAATAATGTAAAGGAGCACTGAACTATTCAACTTACTCTTTTCTTCCACATCATCAACCAAGAATATAGATCTAAACATGTGGCAATCCAAAGTCATGCATGCATGTGACATTCCAAGAAGAATTCAAAGTCATGGACTTAGCACTCCTCCATTTTCTCTCCATGTTTCAAGGATGAGAAAATAGTGGAATAGTATTAGGAATGTTGAATAAGTACTCTCCCACTTTGTGTTCCTAGATTAAAGGGATTAGTTGTAGAAATATTCTCCACGATAAGTGGGTTGTTGTAGTCAAGTTTGTTTAGTATTTATTTCTTTGAATAAATACACCCAAGAATAGGTAGTTATTTCTTGGTGTGTGGACCAAGTAAACTAGGAGTGATGCCTATAAATACCTCTTCCATATACTTGGAAAAGGGGGCATATTTTGTAAATCAGTTTTGAATCAATACAAGTGCGCTTTTAAAAGTTAATTGTAGTTGCTTCAAATCCAAAGGAAAGAGAATCACCAAAAGCCTCTCTTCCCCAAGGAGGAGGATTTTTATGTTATTTCTTAGCATAGTTTATTTACTATAGATTTATTTTAGTAATTTAGTTGTTGTGTGTTTCTTTTTCATGCATGTTTAATTTCGTATGTTTTCTTAGGAAGAAGTATTGTTGAATAATATTTTCCTTTCTTCTTTTGCATATAGCTTTAGACACTGCCTTAGTTATAATGACACCAACTTGTCTATGAGTTGGTTAAATGAATGGTAATATAATGACCCGTCATTTTTGGCGCCGTTTCAGGGATCATGGTGTTATTAGGAGACTCAAATTTTTCTAAAAGAGTATTCTAGTGACAATAGAATACCTCTTAACAAGATTTGTGATAGGAGATTCTTATTCAATAACTTCTTTATAATTTATTTTCATGTAACTAGATTAGAATTTGCTTTCAAGTTTTTTATTTTCTACAATTTCTTTACCTATAATTTCATTTCCAGCAATTTCTTTTCCTACAATTTTTTTCCTACATTTTTTTGTTTTCAAATAGATTAAATTTTTTTGCAATTAGATTTAGAAACTTGATGGAGATTTCCAAAAGAAACCCCTCCTCAATAACATGGAAAAACCATTTTATATTAGTCCATCAGACATGTGTTTATACAATTATTTATTCTGTTAAGAAATATTTCTATTATATTCATATTGAGAATTTCAATATGATATTATAGATTGTTGATAAGACTGACTACCTTAATCAGCATATGGATGAAAAATTCATAATAGAAATATGTATTATCATCAAATAAAACATGTACCTAGTTCTATTTCCTATATACAGCAATTACAACGGCTAGTTACCCATGTATTTTGGTGTGATGGAATGGATACAATAGGAATTTGATGATAAGTTTTCTTAATCTTTATAAAAATTGTAACATAATATATTTCTGTAGGGTCTAAATTGATTTGAGTTTCCTATTCTAAAATATTTCTTGTTTGCATGTATTAGATTCAATACCAGTTCATGCATGCAAGAAATGCAAAAAAAAAAAAAAAAAACTAACTTTGTGCAGGTTAGCCAAGACAAAGATTTATGTGGAATATTTGTGTAAACAAATTGAGAGTTGAAGGAAAAATTGAGTTGCTTCTATCACGGAAGAAGGAAACATCATGTTGAAGGAAAAAAACATCCATCTCTGCAACTCAAATTCCTGTAATAAAAATGAATCTACAACAATAATGAAAGTTATTAGAACATGGTAGACAAATGCAAAAAGGTATGCATTATTCTCTCATATAACAACTTGTTTGGTTGAAAAGTTCAAGCATGCAACAAGAGAATTCTATTTTTAACTCTTACATTTAATGAAGTGAGACATTCCTTTTTGCATGCAATGACTCATGCGATTGTTAGAAAAATTCAAATAACATGCATTCCTATTTTATCTCTTTTATTTAATGAATTAGTCAAATTTTGTTAAGATATTCCTTGCATGTCGACTTAATTGATTTAGAAAAAAATTTACATATAAAGAGGAAATAAATTTGCATGCAATGAATGCTACAAATTATATATCTTTTAATCAATTAAGTCTCATGCAAAGAGTGCTCCTAAATTGACTCTATTTATTTAATGAGAGAGACTTGTTCTAAATTATTTTCAATAATTATTGGAGATTTGAATTTGAAGGAGCTAATTGTTGCAAGCATATATTTTTTAGATGACATAATTACTATAGGAAATTACAAAATCAACATACATGGTGCATTAAAGAGGAGGTCAAAGGAAAAAGAATCATCTGATACGGAAATCACGCATGAAAAATAGCTACATTTTCTGATGCAAACTACTCACGGATCATAAATAAATAGATCAAACAATTTCTGGGTTTTGTTCTACATGAAATGATCTTTCTATATCATTTTGAATCACTCATTTTTGTTTAGAAATGACCAAGATATCATAGTTTGAATGCACACTTTGCTAAAAAAATAACATGTTGCAGACTATTTTGATAACAGTGTTTTCTGATCCAAACTACTCATAGCTCGTAAAGAAATCACTTAAACAATTTTTGGGTCTTGTTCTACATGATCTAAGATTTCTAGATCATTTTTAATTTCTCATTTTCGTTGAGAAATGACCAAGATATCGCATTTTGAATGCATCTTTACTAAAAAAACATGTTGAAGATTGTTTTTTTTAAATATATATATATATATATATCTTATGATGCATGCAAGTATTCTGCTAGTACTCCTCATTTTCAGTACTTAATTCATTCCATGCTACCCTCTTTGTCTCGATTTTGTTAAAAATTCATTTTCCCAACTTCTGAAAACACCAAAAATTCCTCCAATATGCAGTAGTCAATGTTAATCTTCTCAAAAAAATGGGGAAAGTTGAAAACCAACAAATGGCTACTTTTCCCAAACCAAAAAAAAAAAAAAAACAAAAATTACACTTCAAAGTCTTTCTTGGATTCATATGACTGCTTCTCTTATGCCAACTTGGTTGATGAAATCATTTTCTACTGAAAATTTCTATGTTGCAGTGGCTTTGACTTCATACCTATTTATTTTTTTAGCTGCAGGATGGAAATCATGGTTATACAACATGATGAAAGCAAGGATAACTATTGAGTATGGTATGGTAACTTCTATTTTTCTATTCTTGAATATTTTTATTTGTTTTTTTAATTACAAATAGATTCACTTCTCGAAAGCATAAAAAAGAGAGAAATTTTTCAAGATCTCCATGTGTTGATCAAGTCAAGTAATAAAGAAAATGATGCAGATGAAGTCTTTTCAGTTTACAACAATTGAGATCTATAAGCTGTTGAATTAAAAAAATAGTTTACATGAGGGCATGCACAAAGCTAAGTGTGGGGAAACTCACTCTCTTCCAAATATTTTGAAGAATGCATGAGGAAACAAAGAGTTAAGTGTGGGAAAAATATCTCTACATTATCTATGAAAAACCTCATGAGAGCATGAATAAAAAAGAAGTAAAAAATTTACTTCTAAAATATCAGTTTGCTACTATCATGAAAAAGGAGAAGAAAATTTGAAAGATGTAGAAGTATTGACAAAATCAGATTCTATAAGAAGATCAGTAGCTTGCATGAGGGCATGCAAGAAGTTAAGTGTGGGGGAAATGATGAGACCAAAATATGTCTCATTATATCACCAAATAACATTCTTATTCTCTCTCTCAAAATAAATCTTTCAAGTGAATTTAGATGTAGTTTTAATAAAAAATATCATATTTAAGGTAGAATATAGGGTTTATCTTATCATCTCTTTAGAAATATACTTGTAATCTAATTATTTTTATTTCTTGATGTTTCTTTTAAAGTTGGATTAATAGTGTGTAGAAAATAGGTCATAAGCAACTGTACTCCAAGTTTGTAGATTGTAGCTACCGAAAGTCTTCACACAGCTATGGAAATTCCTAGCTACGAAATTCTTCACGCAGCTATGGAAATGCCCAGCTAGTGAAAGTATTTTGGTTTGTTCCAAAATAATGTAAAGGAGCACCGAACTATTCATCCTACTCTTTGCTTCCACATCATTAACCAAGAATATAGATCCAAACATGTGGCAATCCAAAGTCATGAATGCATGTGGCATTCCAAGAAGAATTCAAAGTCATGGACTTAGCACTCCTTCTTTTTCTCTCCATGTTTCAAGGATGAGCAAATGGTGGAATAGTATTAGGAATGTTGAATAAGTACTCTCCCATTTTGTGTTCCTAGATTAAAGGGATGAGTTGTAGAAATATTCTCCACAATAAGTGGGTTGTTGTAGTCAAGTTTGTTTAGTATTTATTACTTTGAATAAATCCACCTAAGAATAGGTATTTAGTTCTTGGAGTGTGGACCAAGTAAACTAGGAGTAATGTCTATAAATATCTCTTCCATATATTTGGAAAAGGGGGCATATTTTGTAAATTAGTTTTGAATCAATACAAGTGCAGTTTTAAAAGTTAATTGTAGTTGCTTCAAATCCAAAGGGAAGAGAATGGCCAAAATCTGCTCTTCCCCAAGGAGGAGGATTTTTCTATTATTTCTTAGCATAGTTTATTTATTGCGGTTTATTTCAGTAGTTTAGTTGTTGTGTGTTTCTTTTTCATGCATGTTTAATTTTTGTATGTTTTCTTAGGAAGAAGTATTGTTGAATAAGATTTTCCTTTCTCCTTTTGCATACAGCTTTAGACACCACCTTGGTTATAATGACACCAACTTGTCTATGAGTTGGTTAAATGACTGGTAATACAACAACCCATCAATAGGAATGAAATAGAGAAACATTTGTTTATGAATCTTGTTAACAAACAAATCAAGCAACAAGTTTTTATCATCATGATTAATTATAAGATGTGAAAAGAAAATAAAAGTGGATAATGAAGGCACCTAAGGAATGATAGTCTAAGGCTGGTTTCTAGTAGTTTTGGCTAGGGAGAGTCTCAAGTGGCTTCCTGTTGGGTGATGAAATCCCAAACAGTGAACCAGGTAAGGAGATGTTTTGATGTGTTGATTTAGGTGCATGAGTTTTAGGTTGTGTGTGATAATGTGAGATGCAGAAGGTTAAACCCCTATTTAAGCTATGTGAGCAAGTAGGATGCATGGGGTTCTTTTTAGATCAAATCTTAAATGTGAATTTTGATGCAGGAAATCACCCAAGATAGGGAAATCACAATGCAGAAAGGAGGAAATAGGAAAAGCAAGAAATACCCATATAGTGCTTGTTCTTTTTTATCCGGTTCCATGGTGTTTGAAGGTGCTAATTAGTGACCCAGAATGTCTAGTGACCCTAAATTTTCACCTTTCACTATTGCAGAAGGGGTTTGGTGAAATATATTTATGACATGTTTATGTTTCAACAAGTGATCTTTGAAGACATAATTTCATGGTTGGAATGTTGTAGATGTTACCCTGCAAAAATAAAATAAATGTAATTAGCTAATGTGGTTAAGAAAAATGATATTATTGTAAATATTTTGTTTACAAAAAGTGTCGTCATAAAAAAATAAAAATAAATAATAATTAATCTAATTAATTAACAAAATCGTAGTAATTAAGATATGAAAACTAATAGGCTATAAACTAGAAATAAACTAGGAAACGATAACTTCATGAAATAAATGATCAAAGAAATCACAAAATACTTGAAGTGATTGGAAATGAAAAATGATACAATAAACGATGGAATGATAAATTGATATGAAATTAAAAACTATGAACAATGAAACAAGATAAACTATAAACAATGAAAGTCAAACAAGTTGTTAAATGGGTCGGTGGGTCATACTGCACATGGCCATGTATTTTCACATGTATGATGACATAGTGAGGATCACATAAATTATAAACGATAAATACATAATTGGCTATGGTGCTACAAACATTGTTAATAAACGTGTTGTAAAGAATTGTAAGCCAATTTCTATAAAGAGACTTTGCGATCACTACCCACAAAACTTGTATGAATTTGAAACTAAATTGGAAACAGATTAGAAGCATCAAGCATCTTAATATTGTGATTCTGCATGTATATTAAATTTCTCCACATGGAAATTTATGGTGGTCATATTAGGTTAGTAGAGGTGGTCCGCCAACGTAAGAGACAGGGACGATGGATAAAGTTAGAGATGGTCGGGGTGATCTATGGATTTTATGAAACCATATAAAGAAAGATTAACTATGTTTATACGAAGAGATAGTCGAAAATATTGTTGTAAATATGTTGAATGTGGAGGATTATTGATGGTGGTGTTACCTGGGATATTTCAAAGAAATAAGGATTGCAACGGTGCATGAGTTGAGGATGTAGGATAAATCTAGGATTTAGCACACAAGAATATTTGTAGAAATGCTTCAAATTATCAACATCTTCCTAAACTTACAATCATGGCCGCTTCCCTTCCCCGAATAAACTAGCTAATAACAAAACACTATGAAAAAAAATTGATGAGGATTGGATGAATAAGTGGATGTGGGTGTCAAAATTCAGATGGATTTATATACCCATATCCATACATTGATTGGAGCATGATAATATGTTCCTAATTTAAATTGATTTATATACCCTAAATTTTTAACAGAAGCCTCGTTCTCATGTAGGTGAATGTACTGATACTGAAAGCCACTAGTAACCTTGAAGCATGGAGGGTTTAAGGTGCCTCGGTGTGGATGTAGATCTGCATGCACCAAATAAATGGATCTATGATGATGTCTGCAAAACTAAAAGAGATATGATTTGATAAATATATGTGGGGGATGCCCAAACAATGTCATCTTCAAGATGCTATTAAATCCTTTACACCATGTCAAACCCCATGTTCAAATATATTAAAATAAATGACGGGTGATAGATAACATCCGAAGTAGAGAAATGCAATATGCCAAGTAAATGGAACGATGAGGGAACTTATATGGTGCTCGATATGTAGATGAAATGGGCATCAAGATAGCAAGATGATGAACAATGTCAGATCTTCCCGAACAAACTCAAATATTTGTCCAACACTCCTCACCTCTAAATTCTAACAATGGAAAAGGTTTACCTTGACCTCAAAATTTCTTATTCCTAAAAATTCAAAATAAAAATCTTCCACTTTCTTATCTTTCTTTCCCCTCTTGAAATAGGGGAAGGCCTATATTTATATCCTAGAGATAGGGTTAGATCAAGGGTTATCAGGTAACTAGGGTTTGATAAAGTAACCTTGGTCAGGTGAGTGGGGGGGACATGATTTGACTGATTAGGTGAGATAGTAGATTTGATTTGATTGAGTGGGTTTCATGATTTATATGGTGGGGAAATGATTTGAGTGATTAGGTGAGATAATTGATTTGATTTCATTTGATTTGATTGAGTGGGGCTCATGTGGGGTTCATGATTTGGATGATTGTATTTGATTTGATTGAGTGGGGTGATTTGACTTAATTGGAATATCAAGATATTATTAGAACATAATACATATTAATCAATTATGATTGATTAAATATGTAGTGTTGATGGGAAATAGGACTCAAATGGATAAGCCTACTGAAGGAGAGAAAATGTAGAGGAATGATACCAAAATTGGTGTCTATATTTTCCCCTTTTTGATGAGTGGTTTGTGTTGGGAAAGATGCGAGATAAAAAATGATGAAAATATTATTGATTGAGTGGTCCCCCTCAAACTTGGGATGGATGAGCTAAGGGATGTCGATCATGAGTTTGAAAGAGATAAATGGTAAAGATTGGGTGGGTGATGAAAATATGGATGAAACACATAACCAAGGCAAGATGCCCCAGGAAAAAAGGATTATAAGAACAATTAAAAAATGGTGGTGACTCCAATATCACATCGGTAGAGGACAATTGCGTCTCAATAGAGAAGGATGGCAACATTCTCTGAGCACTGGTGAGTGGGTAAAGATCACTTCAATATGGATGAAAATAGTGATGACCAATGAGTCATAGGAAAACATAAAAATATGCACAACTAAATGTGAAAAGGTATGTGAAATCCTTCGTATGTGAGGAATTGAGTGAAAATCATGTGTCCGCAAAAGGTACAAGGATGAAAATAATGATGCCCCAGCACAGGGCATGAAAGGGAAAAATTGGAAGATGAATGTGTAAATAAAATGCCCCATAGGGGAAACAAGTAGGGTCACAAATGTGGACATGAAGATAAAATTGGATAGGAGTGTGAGATAAACCCTAAGAGTGAGGGGAAATATGATTTTGAATACATGCTTTATAAGGAAGGTGCTTCATTGACAAGAAAAGACTGGAAGAAGAAAGTAAAACAAATTTTGATTCATGGA
Source organism: Taxus wallichiana var. yunnanensis (assembly GCA_018340775.1). Classification (NCBI taxonomy): domain Eukaryota; kingdom Viridiplantae; phylum Streptophyta; class Pinopsida; order Cupressales; family Taxaceae; genus Taxus; species Taxus wallichiana. The sequence goes on from CM031244.1 coordinate 279,950,634, forward strand.
AATGGGGGAAGATTACGATCGATGTTTGCCAAGAAAAAGTAAAGAAGACAACTTTGTTATCCAAAATTCACCCCCCAGGGTAATTTTGATAACATACATCAGAATATTCAAGTCCTAGGTAAATTGATTGATTCAGAGCAAACATCATGTTTCTGAGGTTCTCTCAGATATTTTTCTAACTCCCCTGGCCGAAGAAGGAGGGAGCAAGCTTTGAGAAAATGTGAAAAAGTTGCAGAAAGGCAAGTAGGTTGATCCAGAAAAAATCGTGAAAATTGGCTAAGTCTTGCTCAAGGTCGCATTTGGGACAATCGGGCGAGAAGTATGCGGCGGGCGTGAGAAGCCGATCTAGCCGAAAGAGGAAGAAAAATGACTAAGTGTTGCTCGGGACGTTTGGGACAAAGACCGAACCGCCGAATCGGCCAAATGGGAACAAGCAGATCAAAAGCAAATGGGACATTTGGGCCGTGAGTACGCGAACCGGCCGAACCGGGCGAAAAAGGTCAAGACAGTCCGAAACAAAGTGGGACAAGTGGGACAAAGGTACGTAAACCAGCCAGTTCGGCTGAAATCAGCACAAGGAGCACTGTGCCAAATGGGACAAAGGGACGTGCGGGACGCGGATCACCGAAGGAGCCAAAAGCCAATCAAGCAGCGCCATGTGTCATCGGTCGAATCGGGACAAGGAAGCCCATTTCGGCAGATTGGAGGTTTATGTCCCAAACGGTGCAGGACATCCAGGACAAAAAGATGTGAAGGGCGCGAAAGAGCCGGCAGGGCCGAGGACCAATCAACGCATGACACGTGTCACAAGGGGAAAGGTCCAGAAAAGTCAAAGGGGCGAGTTTTCGAGCACTGATCCGAACCAATGAAATAGCGCCACGTGTCCCAGCAGGGGCCCACAAGGAAATTTCCCACCGAAAGGTAGAGGAGAGAGAATCATGCGACCAATCAATGCGTGCCACGTGTCATCCAGGTGGCGAAGCGCGGGAAATATTTCAAAATCCGTTTTGGTCTGTTCCGTGCCCTAAATCTTCAGATCGCCATATCTTTTGATCCAGAGCTCGATTTGCACGTTCTTTATATCAACGGAAAGCTTGTGAGATGCTCTACATGATTCTGAGATCAATCTCGAGTTTTGGTGCAGTCTGGAGAGAGAAAATCGAGAAATGGCTCTGACACGTGATAATGGCCAGAGGCGACGTTTCAACAACCTATTTTAATGCTAATGGGTCGCAGTCTTCTTCAGCACGGCCAGAAGTGACATTTCAGCGGCCAAATTAATGCACATGGGTCACATTCTCCTCCAAAATCGGTCAAAGTGACAGGGTATGGGTTGGTAAGATCCTCCATGCTGATTTAATGCATTGGCATTCAATGAGGAATGGGCTTGCATGTTTTCCTACATTTCTGTCCCCAGGCTCGACCCATGCAATGTAAAAAAGCCAGATTTGGCTAAAAATAGAAGTTGTTCATCTTTTCTGCTCTGCCCTCCCTTCTTTTCTTCTCTAGGGTTGAAAATGGAGTTTGAGCCTCCTCCCTTGCTCTGTAATGGCGTTTTTGCCTCTTATTAATGGAATGATGTTCTGTGCAAACTTCTGGAGCAACAAAACATGTTTTGTGATGCATCTATCCATCCTTCCTCATTTTTGCTTGTTCTCTTCTTGCCTCTCTTCATTGCAGGTATTTGTGCATGTTTGAATGTTCATTGCAGGCCTAGAGCTGTGTTCATGGAGTTTTGGGACATTTTCTGTGTGAAATCTATCCTTGGGCCTGTGATGCATCTGTCCATCCTTCCCATTGCTCACCTCTCCTTGTCCCATGGCAGTTTTGATAGATGTCCAACATTCTCCTTCTCTGGTGTATCACCGTTTTAGTGTAGGCTTTTGTTTTTCCCTTCTCTCTCTCTCTGTCTCCTTGGCATGGTTAGATTAGGATTAGATTAGCTTGCCTGCACTGGAATAGCTTGTGGCAGGTAGTTTAGGAGTAGGAACCAGCCTTCTCTGGAGATTCCTCTCTCGGTTTCACAAGTCCCACGCTTGGAGAGAGGTTTCCATGTTGTGCAATCACACTGGATGCCTGAACATCAACCTAGAAGCCTGATGTGCGTCCAGGGGTGCTGTGATTTTGCACCAACAGACACTTGTAAGGAAAAAGGTGATAGGTGATGGTTGTTATGGTATCCTTGAAGACAAAAAAATACCATGGCAAGAAATGAAGGGGAATATAGGGATAATATTGAAGATCCCAGTTTACCGTGATGAAAACCAAGGTCAAGAATATGGAACAGACCGAATGGAAATGCATGTGGATGGGGAGAGGATAAAAAATATGGGATAACCCTAAAGACCTAGGTTATAAATGATGAATTAAAAATGAAATGCAAAGTAAAAGGGGTTAAAGATGATACAGAGGAAATTAAATAAGAGGAGGAGAAAAAGGAGGAGAGGAAAATGGAGAAAATGATGCGAAGAAGGGAACCCAAAATGGAGATATTTAGTGAAGAGTGAGCAGTATTAGGAATGTAAAGAGAAGCTAGAGGGGAGGAATGACATAGATTGGAAAAGATGTGGAGATGCATGAGATGAGGATATAAGGATTACAAGACAATAGAAAAAGGATGTATGATGAAGACAATAAATAAATTGGCAAGGAAGAATGGAAGATGGAGAGGTGGCGAAGAAAAAGAGAGGGAAGAATAGAAGAGGAAATGTTAGTGAAGGGATGTTAGGAGAAGTCCACCGATAATGATCGGTAGGGAAGGATGGGAGGAAAAGTGAGAAGAGGGAAAAATTAAATGAGGAATGGAAGAGGAAACGCCAATGAAGGGACATTAGGAGAAGTGCACTGATAATGATCAGTGTACACAGTGCAAGGAAGGAATGGAGAAGAAAAGGAGAAGTTCAAAGAGAGGGAACAAAGTTGTGTAGAATGGGGATGAGTTATTTTTAGGAGAATTCCACCGATAATTATTAGCACAGAAATGGAATATGATGATGAAATAATGTTAGGGGAATACCAAAAACAATGGCGGGTAAGCATGGGGGTAGATATGTGGGAGAATTTGAGAAGATGAAGTGGAAAGAGTAAAGAAAGGAGGGATAACAATTTGTGCAAAGATGAAGGAAAGGAGAGGATGCAGTGGATGAGAATGAATGAGAGAAAGATGAAGAAACAAGACATGAAAATAATGGAAAGAAATGGTATGAAGGATGATGGATCAAAAAGGTGAAAATGGGGAAAGGAACATGTTGATAAGCAAAATATAGGAGATCCACTCTATGATATTATAGGTTGAGAAAGGGATATGGTAGGGAGAAAATGTGGTCATTAGGGGAAGCCATGAGGAAGAAACGATCAACATACAAAATAAATAATGAGGTGAGGGATAAGTCCATAATGATGATTTCAACTTAAGGGGGACCCTTAAGTGAGACTATCTTATGACGGAAGTGGTTAAGTAAGATTTCCAAGAAAGGGATGACAGAGATGATGACTGAGCAAGTCAGAGATAGTGTGTGCAAGGAAGAAATTAAATGTGAGAAGATATGATGATGGGGAATGACTAGAATATGTAGATGATGAGGATGTGGAGTGATGGGGAAAGGAAAGATGACATATCATTATTAAGAGGGACTCTTAAGTAAGATTGCCATGCTGTAGAAGTAGTTAAGTAAGATTGTCAAACCGATACTGATGATATTAAAGGAGAAAGAAAAGAGTGTAATGGGTATAGGGGTAGAATGGTTGGTTGGATTAGATGATGACATTGGGGGTGGGAGAAATAGGATGGAGTAAATATGATGAGATGGGGGAAGGGTGGATGACAAATCAACCTTAAGAGGTACTATTAATTAAGATTGCCATGCGACATGAATGGTTAAGTAGGATCACCAAGCCAAAGAAGAAGAAGAATGATGAGAAGAAATAAGTGATTGATAGATATGAAAAGGGCATGACAAGATGGAATGAAATTTGATATGGAAGAATGTGATCTTGATAAATGGTGATCTTGATGAGAAAAAGACACATAATCGTAGTAAGGAGGATATGGGTAAACCATGCCTCAAACCGGATTGGAGGTAAACAAGATAGAGGACCACTCAAGGCATTACACTTGCAGCCAATAATAGGTGTTAACACATAACCAATGATAGTTAGTTATACCAAAATACCATGAGGAAAATATGGATTAAATATTCTCATAAAGCTAATGTTGACACAACAAAGTAATTATAGATGTAACTTGTACATGGGAAGAGGGATCTCCATAGGTGGTTGTTCCTAGAACCATGCCCCAGCTCTAGGAAAGGGGAAGATGTAAACTGATCAATGTGGGAAGTCTGCAATGTATATGATAAATTTGATCGACGTGGGAAAAAATCTTAGAATGTTATGATAATAAAATTTTGATCAATGTGGGAAGACTTTTCTTCCATGATAAGAGAGTAGCCATCCTTCAAGGGTATGGTCTACTTTTTGCTTTCAAGATATTTGAATTTTTTTATTTATATGACAAGATAATATCTACATGATTGTTGTCCTTCGGGGGAGCATTCTATACTTATTATATACTTTTAACGAACATATGTCCTTCAGGACCAGTCTATTTTTGGATAAGATAACAGGAGATAGGAGCATCCATAATTTGAAGTTTCTTTTCTTTTTTGATGGGGAAGAGCTAGGTAGACCACTTAGGAGGGGATAAATATGTACAAGATACATCCTTGAACCCTTTGCATGGCTCCAATAGGAGAATGAGAGGGTGATGGATGTAATGATCACAAATTTATTACCAAAAATGGAGAACCTATCCATAAGAATGATATTATGGACAGAGTCATGGTGCCCATATTTAAGTTCATGTCTACGAACGTGATGGCAAACCACATCATTCCAAATCTTTACAGTGATAGATAGAATAGGTTCATGATGGAGGAAGGACGTAAAGATATGACTATCTACTCATGGATATATATGCTAACAATAGAATAGTCGTAAGTGCAATGTATTAAGAGGTTCAATCTCTGGTTTACCAATAAGGGAAGTTGAATTATAGACCCTAGACCCATACTAGAGTGTGATCGAAAGACAGGATAAATTATTATGGGAGGAATATAGGATACAATGATATATATGAGCGAAGATAAAAAAATATGTGCTATCCTTGAGAAATCAAAATAAATATGTGCCCCTTAATGAGGAAAATAAATGGCCACAAAGGTGGACTTTGAGAAAATAGCATGGCCACAAGTGTGGACTTTGGAATAAATATGGTGCCCCAAAGGAAGGGACACGTATGGCCACAATGGTGGACTTTGACAAAGGTGGAAATATGGTCCCTCAATGGAAGGACAAACATGGCCATAATGGTGTACTTTGGATTAAAAATATGGAGATATGGTGCCTCAAAGGAGGCATGAGTATGGCCACAAAGGTGGAATTTAACGAAGATGGAAATATGGTCCCTTAATGGAAGGACAAACATGGCCACAATGGTGGACTTTGGATAAAAAAAAATGGAGATATGGTTCCTCAAAGGAGGCACGAGTACGGCCACAAAGGTGGAATTTGACGAAGATGAAAATATGGTCCCTTAATGGAATGAAAAACATGGCAACAATGGTGTACTTGTTGATAAAAACATATAGAGATATGGTGCCTCAAAGGAGGTACAAGTATGGCCACAAAGGTGGACTTTGACAAAGATGGAAATATGGTCCCTCAATGGAAGGAAAAACATGGCCACAACAGTGGACTTAAGATGAAAATAAATGGTCCCTTAAGGGAGAGACAAATAGGATCACAAAAGGGGTCTTAAAATGAGATGAATATTTGGACAAGATTAATTTAGATTTAAGATCGGATGAGATGAAATAAGATGATGTCAAAATTGAAGTCCCCCAATATCAAGGAATTTGTATGAATGGATAAGAGATGAATGGATGTTGAAGGGATGCTAAGGAAAAGGAGAGGATGTGCCCTTAGGATGGTATATTATATTATATGTGGATGAGGTAGTGGATGTCGAAGGAGTTTAGATAGGATGGTTTTGGATTTCGATTGGATAACCGGTCAGAGACCACGAGGGTGATTGGTAAGATAAACAGTATCGATGAACAATGAAGGACTTTCCTTGTGAGGAATGTCATGTGTAGGAGAGATATTAAGGGATGATGTGGATGGAGGAGTCATGGGAAACCCAATGGATGGGATACAAATTGAATTATATGTAGATGGAGAAGGATGTTCCCCCTAAATGAGGAAATTTTATTTCTCAATAAGGTTATGGATGATTGAATGAAATACCTTATAATGTTCAATTTTATGGCCCAGGGTATGATGATAAGCACAACTACATTTGAGATTGAACCAAGATGGCTCTATACTATAGTGATTAAAATATTTAATGGAAGGAAGCGTGATGGAAGATATGTGAATTAAATTTCAAAAACATTTGCGGAGGACCCAATCGAAGTTCCATGGGGAAGGAAAATCTTATGGGTTTTGATAGAACATTTTGGTTTGGAGTGAGGGGAAGAAGTGGTCGTAGATTGGATGGGTGAGCTAGATGTCTTAAAATATGAATCAATTTTAAGAGGATGGTTAGATTGTTTGGATTTAGATTTATTGTTATGATATGTATTAGATGAAGGGACTGACTCTAAAATAGATGTTGTAACATTGGATTTCTTAAAAGAGGGAAGATCTGACTTCTTACGAGGATATGCAAGAGACTTTTGGGGATGTTTACCATGAGCTTTAGATTTTGATCTAGAATATTTACCCTTGGTAGGGTGATAATAATTTCAACTAGAGGATCTGAATATTGTGGTGTAGGTGTGGATATTAATAGAGGAAGAGGTGTTTGTATGATGCGATTAATAAGGTCTATGTGAGATTTGGATTGTGTAGGTTTTGGTTTGGTCAATGTGGAGGTAGTTGATTTTGTAGAGGAGAAAAATCCCCCTTGTATTGATCTCATGTGTGATAGAAGGATTAAGTAAATAATATTGGGATAAAATGGGTGATGTGGTCATGGAAAAAGATGTTAAGATAGGGGTAAGTGGATTTGTTGATATGACAGATATAGGAATAGTTGGGATTGATATGGAGGTGGGCGTAATTGGGATATTTGGATATGTAAGTGATGTGGTGATGGGTATGTTTGATGTATATGTGGTCAAGGTGTTGAATATGACAGGTTGGGGTATGATAGATGTGGATGAAGTTGTATGTATAGTCAAAGTTGATGTGGATGTGGTAAAGGTAGTTGGTGTGGTTGGTATGGAAGAAAGTGTGGAAGGAGGAACTGGGATTGACTCTAAGGATGGTATGATGCGTAAAGGTGGAATGGATGTAGGTAAAGTAGTCAAACCTAATGAAGGGGATGTGGTGACCAATGGAGTAGATATGATAGGTAATGAAGTAGGTGTAGGAGTAATATCAGGTGTAGAAGTAAGTGGGAATGGTTGTTTCATAAATGTTTCAAGGGGCAAGAATGATATGTTTGTGAATGGGGTTGATGTTGTAGGTGTGGATGTATGGATAAGTTTGGTTCATGTAGATGTGGGTGAAAGAAAAAATGGGAGAGATGTAGGGATAGGTGTGTGTACCAATGGGACTGAAATGGATGAAGTAGATGGTATAGTCAAAGTTGATGTGGATGTGATAAGGGTAGGAGCAGGTATAGGTATAAGACAAGTAGTAAAATTTGATACAGGTGTGATAGTTGTGGATATGCTAGGTTCTGAATAAGGAGTGGGAATAATGTCTAAGGTAGGAACATGTGGAGTTGGTGATGATATGTGATCTTGATTGATGGTGTTAATGGTGTAAGCATTTGATGGTTGAGATGTAAAAGGGGAAACTTGATTTATTGGTGGTTGATTAGGAAAAGTTTGTGTAATTTTGTTGAGGGGTTTGCTAGGTGAAGTGGTGGAGTTGTCTAGTTGGATATCCCCTGATTTATAAGTTATTGGATGTGATATTTGAAGGAACAACATTTCTCAATTTTGTGACCTTTGACTTGATGATATTTACAATAGTGGCATCCATGATACCAAATAGGCTTGGGTTGCAAGTTTTCCACGGGTCGTATGGGAGGAAGTTGGATGGAGTTAGCTTCCATCAACTTGTCAAATATGGAACCATAGGATTACCCCAAGGGGGTAGCGTTGGTTTTTGGTTGAAGGGCTCGTTGTTGAGGCCATGTGTTGGATGTAGATGAGGATGAGGGCTTGCACAACCACGGTGTTGGTTTCACCGTTAAATGTATTGCTATAAGTGGATGGTTTAGTAGATTCAATTTTAGGTTTGGTCAATATTAGTTTAAGATGACCTTCCCCAATGGCATGGGTTTCATGTCTATGATCCATGGTGAATTCTTTGTCAAAGGTTTAGAATGATTGGATTTTCAAGGTAGATGATATATGCTTCCCACATGAACGAAATAAGAGCTTGATGAGTTAGGTTTCCAAAAGAGTAAATGATAGTTGTTTTATAATGCCATGCCATCGTGTGACAAATTCTATGATGGATTTGTCGTCAAACTCTTGGATGGTGTATAGGTTAGTGAGAGTGATTTTACGTGCAATGTTAATTGAAAATTGTTCCAAAAATAGTTGTGCAAGTTGGGAAAAGGATAATATAGAATATTGTGGGATACTATTGTACTAGTCCAATGTGGGACCAGACAAAGACATGGGGAAAGTGTGAAGCAGTAGGTCATGATCATGTGCAATAAGACAACATGCATGTTTAAATACACGGAGATGTTGTTGGGGATCTTCCTTGTTGTTGAACTTAAACTCGAGAAGTTTCCAATTAGGGGGTAAGGTTTGATAGTAAGCGATGGATGAATCAATCTGTTACATATTTTTCATAGGATAAGGTATCCTTGGGTGCCAAGGTAGTGGCTTCTAGACTAGCCAACCTATTCATAAAAGTGTGAATAAGATCATTTGACGTGATGTTAGGTTGGGATTGGATTGGTTGTGTTTTCTAAAAAGTAGTTTGATAAGTATTAAGTCATGGATAATTTTGTGGAAGTGTAGGTGTTTGGGGAATCATTTGATAAGGTGGTTGATAAAATTGTGGTTGGGATTTTTGTGGAATCATTTGATAAGATGGTTGATTATTTTGTGGATGTGTGGGTGTGTGGGGAACTATTTGATAAGGATTAACATGTGTCATGGGTTGAGATTGGATATGTTGTTACAATGATTGTTGTTGAGAAATAGGGACGTGATGTGATCATTGAAGTTGGGTAGGTTGTTGTGGTAAATGATAAGTGGGGATATGCATGTTATGGGATTGAGATGGCTAGAGCATATGGTGGGTAGGAATGTAAGTGTGAAGAGGTTGAGATGTTTGGATAGGCATACTAGTAGTGAATAGAGTAAAGTTGACAAAAAGGGACGTGGGTGGAATATGATCCACCAAATGAGTAGACTAATTAGATTGAGAAATTTTGGGAGATTTACAAAGTAAGAAATCATATATAGGGTTAGGAGGAGGTCCAAGAGTTTCTAAAGGGGCGGAAGATGTAGTTGGTGTGGTTGGTTTAGGAAGATTAGATTGGTGAGAGATACAAGAATTGGTTTCAAGATAGGAATGCTTGTGGATGACATGGACCTCATGAAGCGAGGCCATGGAGATAGAAGGTTTGTTAACTAAAGGTGTGGATTCAAGTGTACAATCTTATTGGGAGAGATCGTTAGGGGAAGTGATGTCATTTGATGTAGCAGATTTTTGTTTTGTTTCATCTTGAGTAAGAGTGACCACAAGCATGAAATAGAGAAACATTTGTTTATGAAACATGTTAACAAACAAGTTAAGAAAAAAAAATTATCATCATGATTAATTATAATATGTGAAAAGAAAAGAAAAGTGGATAATGAAGGTGCCTAGAGAATGACATTCTAAGGCTGGTTTCAAGTAGTTTTGGCTAGGGAAATGTCTGAAATGGTTTCTTGTTGGGTGTTCAAATCCCAATCAGTGAACCAAGTGAGAGGAATGTTTTGGTGTGTTGATTATTTTGTGAGGTTTCAAGAAGTGTGTGGTAATGTGAGATGCAAAAAGTTAAACCTCTATTTAAGCTATGTGATCAGGCAGGATGCAGAAAAGAAAGGTTCTTTTAAAGCCAAAATGAAGTGTGAACTTTTGATGAGGACACATGTAGGAAAGGGAAATTATAATGTAGAAAGGATAAAATAGGGAAAAACAAGGAATAATTGTATATCACTTTCCCTCGTTACTTGATTATATGTGATAATGACATATGTGAAGGCGATGGTCAAGTGGTAGGAATGTTTGGGTACCCTAGAATTGTAGCATTCACAATCACGGATGGGGTCGGTGAAAGGAGATTTGTAGTGTGTTTATGGTTTAACAATTGGTCTTTGACAGCATAATGTTACACTTGGAATGTTGTGGAGGTCACATTACCTAAAATAAAACAAGACAATTAGTCACTTAGTCAGAAAAGATCTTAAAATTAGTGATTGATTTTCAAAGTAAACTAATAAGAAAAATAAGTAATCTAAAAATGATCATGTATCCAACAATAAGGCCTAATAAGTTGTGAATGAAGTTTGGTGGTAGCACGTTATCAAATTTGATATCAATGTAAGCACAAAATCTATTACCAACTTGATAACATGGGACATATTACAAATTATATAAGGACACCGAGCTATTTACGGATTAGAGAGAAAAGTAATAATGAAAAAATGGCCTAAATAACAATAACAATGATTGTTGATTTAATATAATCTATTAAAGAGGAGTGGATAACGCTTGGATAATTGATTTAATGTATTGAGTTGAATTTGGAGCAATTAAAAATAAAATGCTTTTAATAGGAAAGGATTTTCCCGAGTGGAGTTTGATCGACAACTTATTTGTGACAAAGATCGAGAACCAACATTGCATGGTTTCCACCTCATAGCTTGGTGGTGATAAAGACAACTCAACATAGGTGGCACGTCTTGACAAAAAGGGAATATGTGGCCCAAGCCACAAGTCAATAGGTCGGTTATGCCTTTTAAAAAATTTTCTCAACTACGACCGCCCATGCATGTGGGACAAACTAATAACACCCCTACCAAATCTAAGAAGAGGCTACCTGAGATTTGGACAATGCTACAAACAAAGAAATTGAGCCCCTTCACTTGGATCGGATGGATTTCCACAAAGACCCCGAGAAGTAAACGAAAGGAACACAAGCCCGAGATGAACTCGCAGGGAGCGATGGGTAAACATGGTGAAGGAAGTTGTGTGGTGGGGGTTGTCACGGTGAGTGGTTGGGGTTATTATTACTACACATGGACATGGCTCTTCATAAGTATGATTTAATAATGAGAATCATAGAAAATATAAATGAGAAATATATAATTGGCTATGGCACTACAAGCATTTTTATAGATATGTTATAAATAATTATAAGCCAATTGTTATAAAGAGACTTTACAGTCACTACCCACAAAGCTTTGCGTGAATTTGAAACTGATCTAGAAATAGTTGGAAGCATCAAGAATCGTAATCGTGTGAGTCTACATGGATATTCACTTTATCCACATGGAAATTCATGATAGTCATACCTACGTGGTCAATAGAAGTGGTCTTCCAATGTAAGAGATAAGGGCTTGAGCGGGGTCGTTGGAAATGGCCTAATCTTCGGCGAACCTGCAAAGCATTTCACGTAAAAAGCAACATATTTGATGTTTGTGCAAAATTATGGTCGATAGTGGATGATAAATATTTATGATGGTGTCTTAGATGACTGTGTATTAAACAATGAAACAAAGAGAAGAGTATTACAGGGAAGAGTAAAATAAAACATAGGGAGCTTCAAAAAAATTTATACAAAAGGGTGTTTATTTGTGCATCGAAGATAAAATATCCACATGCAAATGTGATTGGTACCCTTCCTTACCATTGTTGCATATGCATTGGTAGTGAGGGTTAGGACTGTGTGTGAAGTAGAATAAGAGGATAGGTGGCTCGAGTAAGGATGTTGAGCTGTGAAGTGGCTGATTGGGAGATGGTGTTGAGTGGTGTTCGGGAAGGTAGGAGCTTCTAGGGGCTGAGGGAGAACTTCAAGATGTGTGGGAAAGGGATCAAGTTAGTTGGGAATTAGTCAAGTGGATGGTGAGTTTGACTCGTATGGGGATTGGGTTGGGCCGATCGGTTTTGGTAAATGTAAGAGGTGAAGATACATTGGTCACAGGGAGAGGATCGGATGTGGGTAGGTAATATGGTAAATCAGGTCGAGTGGTGAGGGGATAGCTTACAGGAGAGAGGAGCTAAAGATGGGTAGGTAGCTCGATGGTGAGGGAAGTAATGGGGAGTAGCCGGGTCATGGTGATAGGGAGTGGCAAGTTGGATAGTGGGTAGATCTTAGGATGTTAGGGAATAGGTGGAGTCGGGTAAGTAGAGTTTTCAATCGGGGAAGAGATATAGCTCGGGGAGGTGAGGATGGCTCGGTGGGTAGGTAGGTAAGGAAGTGAGGTGGAAGGGATGTGGGTAGTGAGTTGGATGATGGTCGAGCTGGCCCGGGGAAGTTGGTAGTTGCAGGGTCAGCAATAAATAAGGAGAAGTAGCTTGGGGACAAGTTGGGAAATGCAGAGAAGTGAGGATGAATTGTTGGATTGGGAGAGAATAGGGGTGAGTTAAGTGGCTTAGTTGAAAGGGAAGAGAGATGGTGAGGTGAGTGAGGATGAAAGGTGGGAGCTGGTGGAGAGGTAGATAAGAGCTTGGGTAAGGAAAATGTTAGATGGGGAGATGGGTAGTTTAGGGGTAACAACATTTTTTATTTATTTATTATTATTATTATTTTAATAGTAACAACAATACAACTATTTATCAATTATAAAAACCGATAAAAATCCCTTTCAAAACAACAAAACCACTTACCTCGAGGTAGAGAAAGACTACCAAATGTAAGTAACACACCTAATTGATGGAGATAATACTAAAACATACAAACAATTGATCCAAAAAATGAAATATTTGCAAAAGATATGTAAATTGATGACAACTAGAAACAAAATAATCATCATACTTATGACACCTCCTCAAGATAAGTAAAGTAATAATAAAATGACAAGAACTGTGAGTTCAGTCCCACTAGGCATACCGAAATATTGGATATAAAACCTCATTCTCGTGTAGGCGAATGCACCGATACTAAAATCCATCATCGTCCTTGAAGTATGGAGGGATTAAGGTGCCTCGAGATGTGGATGTAGATCTGCGGGCACCAAATAAATGGATCTCGTGATTATGTTTATAAAACTAAAACATTTATGATTAGATAAATATATGTGGGGGCTACTCAAACAATGCTAGTTCCAATAGATTATTAATTCCCTTGGAGGATGTCAACCCCCGTGTACAAAAAGATAAAAATAAATTACGAGCGATAGATAAGATGCATAAGTAGAGAAATTCAATATGCCAAGTAAATGGAATGACGAGGACACTTAGTTGGTGCTCTGATATGGAGATGAAATGGGCATCAAGATGGCAAGATGATGAACAATGTCAAATCTTCCCGAACAAAGTCAAATATTTTTCCAACACTCCTCACCTCTAACTTCTAACAATGGAAAAGGTTTTCCTTGACCTCAAACTAAAATTTTTCCACTTGCTTATCTTTCTTACCCTCTTGAAAGAGGGGGGAAGGAATGTATTTATAGCTTGTAGATAGGGTTATACCAAGGGTTATCAGGTAGCCGGGGTTTGATAAAGTAACCTTGGTTAGGTGAGTGGGGGCATGATTTGACTGATTAGGTGAGATAATAGATTTGATTTGATTGAGTGGGGTTCATGATTTGGATGGTGGGGGACATGATTTGAGTGATTAGGTGAGATAATTGATTGGATTTGATTTGATTGAGTGGGGTTAATGTGGGGTTCATGATTTGGATGATTGGATTTGATTTGATTGAGTGGGGTGATTTGACTTAATTGGAATATCAAGATATTATTAGCACATAATACGGATTAATCAATTAAGATTGATTAAATATGTAGTGTTGATGGGAAATGGGATTCAAATGGATAAGCTTGCTGGAGGAGAGCAAGCGTGGAGGAATGATACCAAAAATTGGTGTTTATAATTCCACCAAACTTCCTTAAATGCATTCAAAATTCCTCTACAACACTTCTAGATGGATTCTTCCCTGGTAATCACCTTCGGAGGGTATTCACCAATCGTAAAATGGCCAAAATGTCCCTTTTAGGCTTCTAAGAATAGTTTTACGCTTTGGATCTCAATAAATTACTCAATAACCTTAAGCATACATCATTGTACATTAAACACACTTGTAGTTTTATCATGTTCCTCCTAGAAATAATGAGGATGACATTATGGGAAGGTTTGCTAGAGGAAGGGTTTACAATGATCGAGAGAGAAATTTTCAAGTGAGAGCTGGTTTTCATGGCCAATTAGTTTTGCATGCTGGACATTTAGCATAACAACACTTATCTGCATTTTTTTGGTTCTCTAGACCCTTGCTACATGTGACATGTTACTAGGATTACCTTGGTTTCATAAACTTCATCTTATCATTTATACTATGCATAATTATGTCAAATACATCTATTATAATGAACTTGTTGAAATTCAAGGATGTCATACGATATTCCTATGCCACTTTATATACTACTCTAACTCTACTTTTTTCTGAAATTATAAAGAAACCTATACTCACCCCATCTATTCAAACAATTCCTAATGAAGTGATACACGGTCATGTCCCATCAACATTTCAACATAAGCCTATATCAAGATCACACAAATCTAATTCAAATGATCTCCTTAAGCATTATGATCAAATTAAGCTATGTTACATCCCAAGATTAATGTGACAATATCCTATTTTACACATCATACCCTATCAAATCATTTGTTTCCTCTAGTATCCCATTCTATATTTTTTCCTATATCAAGAAATGTAGATGTTACGACACATGATCACATTTAATATTATCATGTGCATTCAAACACATTATCTTATCCTCCCCATTTGTATTACTTGTTCATCTGATAGAAAATTTTCAAACATTCTAAATACTACAAAATATATAATAAAAATCAAAATGCATAAATACTCAAATATTCAAAATATACAAAATCATGAGCTGAGAAAAGCTTCAATTCTTAATTTTTACTTTACGTATTTGGTTTATCACATGATTTTATAGATAAAATATTCTATTTTATATACACATGTGTTTTTCACAAGGTATATGAGCATGATGGTTGATGCACATGAATCTACATGATTACATAAGTTGGACATGCCCTTTTCCTAGTGGTTTTGTTCATTAGGGGCATCTTCTACACTAGTCGGTGCTTTTTTCTATTAATCAAACAAAAATTTCTATTTCTAATTCATATATCCTAGTTATGTTCATAGTATACAATGTGATATATGTAATTATCAAGATATGTGGGACTACCACAAGTGGAATGCACATGACTAGTATATCTTGTTTTATGCACCTATTAGCTATTGTATATATCTTCTTTGTATATTGGATTTCTAATTTATCGTCTTATGTCTGAAACCCTTGGCCTATTATATGTTTTTGTGACACTTTTTTGTCCCTTGTTTGTAGCCTCAATATTAATGTCTTACATGAACATTATCTTACTATATGTGTGCAACAATTTTTTCCCTTGTATGTGGCCATATGGCCTTTCTATGTGACATTATGTGTGACTTTGTATGTGATATTTTATGCTTGTATGATTGTTGTGCTTGTTACTCTCTATTTGGTATTATTTATATAATACACTCTTTATCTGGACCTTCTAAAATTTATCCATATACAACCATCTTCTATATGTTCCAACGATGATTATCTCATTATATTTGACATGTATGCACTTCAACTCTTTTGAGTTGAGTGATCTATTATTTATCTCATTCACTTCAAAATAAGTGGAACTCATTGGGGTTATCATAGAAATAAATGAAAAATAGGCACATACATATTATTACAATATACAATAACAATTTACAAGAAGATAATTTTAAGGTTATAAACAGAACATGCATAGTTTCTATACAAGAACAATACTTTGAAATAGACATAATTATGGTACGATAAGGTCCTAATCTTTTATGATTATGTCTAGATAAATTTTAGCAATGAAAAATACTAATTATCTACAAAATTTGTATTTTATAGTGGTTCGAGAAGGGAATAAATTATGGGAATACAAATTACACCTCAAATTCACTACATTTCATGGTAAATATAGGGGTATAATTACTTCTAATACAAATTCACTTCATTTTTGGAAAAATGTGTGTGCAAGAATTAGTTAGCTATGAAAATATAATTAGAACTAACACCTAGTATTCCTAAAACAAATCTAAAATAAAATCTATGCACCATCGTGCTTAAAAGACTAATCTACCAACATCTTTGCATTAGAGCATGAATAAACATCCAAACTAGTATGTTAAGAAATTAATCTCTATCTCTATTGAATGTTAATCAATGAAATGAACCTATTTATATCCTTAGCAATCAAAAGGTTTGATTATATGTTTGAATCCCAAGGTTTCAAGAATGGATTCTTGTCAATCTATGGCTATAAGACCACTTGATATATCTCCATATGACTTCAAACTTGGATGGATGAATGCAAGAAATGAAGGTGGATAGCTCCTCTGATGGAAGAATTCTCTAAGATGATAAAATGGCTATTGTATAAGCTCTATACTCATTTAGGTGTAAGTAGAAAGGTAGGAAGGAGGCTCCTTATATTGCCTAATCGATAAAAGAATCTTTGCATCCCTTTACATGTGGGATAATAGCAATGTTGAGTTAGTTGGGGATGATCATGGTTGAAAGAGGGTTGAGTCAACCTTAGGAGAGTTTATTTTTCCTTTAATGACTCATTGGGTTTGAGGGGATTTATTAATTATCCAAAGTGATTAACTTATAGGTGAGTAAGCTTATATAAGCTTTTCAGAAGAATAATTAGTATGATTTAGAGGATAAGAAAGATTTAATAAAAAATGATGATTTATTGATCTAATAGAAGAGGAAACTTAATTAATTAAGAATAATTAATTAATTCAGGTAAAAAGGGGTTTAATTAATATAAGTTCATTAATTATCATCCTTGCTAGATAGAAGGGTCAATTAACTAGCATAATGTAGTTAATTAACGATGATAAAAGAGAAAATGTGTGATATTAACAATATGTCGTCAATTTACGGGAAAGGGTATAATTAGCACAATTTATGTATTTAAATTGATGGAGGTAAATTATGTGTGTCTACATTTTCCCCTCTTTGGGGTGGCATAAGCAACGCCACTTCAAAGATGGTAGACAGGTAAAATTTTGAATGGGTAAAAGAAAAATTAGTAGAAGTGAGAGATGCCCCTTGAGTTTAGATGGGGTGATGAAAGAAGGTGATCAACGATCGAAAAAGGTGAGAAAAATGGATAGAAGAATGGGTAGGGGTAGGATGCCCCAGGAGAATTAGAAGAATAGTGTTGATAGGGGAACGATCGAGAAGAAAGAGAGGAAGAAGGCCAGGGAAGAACTAGTCTTGCATCCAGTGTAGAACAACTTTCGTATCATCATATTGCCAAGGATCTATGTCATCGGTCCTTATTAAAAATGTAAGCATACGAAAAAGTAGAATGGCATGAAAATTCATACTATGAAAAATTTTCCATTGCTAAAAACACCAACTCAATGCAACATACTGAAAGCAATGCAATACGAGAAGGAAACAAGCTCATTTAACAAGGAAATAAGTACAAACACACATACTCAAACCAACAACGGTCAAGATTGTTGCACAAATGTTTTGTTATCAAGATGAAGATCCCCAAATATTTGTGATTAACAAGGGTTAAAAATGATGCCCTTGGAAAGGATACATGTGAGGGAAAGGGATGAAAGACATATGGTCCGATGATAAAGCTTTGTGCGCAACGAAACATCATCGAAACTTGATGTGCCCCAAAATAATGACAAAGAAAGCAAAGCTAGCTTTAAAAATAGTTGTAAATCTGATGATTTATGAGCCATTGAATTTGTGAATATGAGAAAATACCGAGTAAGATATGGAAGAAATACCATGCGCAAGATATAATTTTTGACCTCTATGGGCCTCATGTCACTAATTTTTGAAATTTTTTTGAAAATTTTTATTTTTGTAATTTTTATGGATTTTTATTTTTAGTAGAAGAAATAAGAAGTTAGAAGATCGTCAGAAGAAATAAAATTTCCCCAAGGAGAATAAACGAGTTCTAGGTAATAAAAATTGCACCGTAGTGGGGAAAACCCTCCCAAGGGGGGTAAATCATCGCAATCAATTGAATTATTACCAAGCTCTACCGAATTTTTATTGTGAGATACCATGAGCGATTAGTGAGATGGCGAGTTCGAGCCATCACGAGGCATTTGAGCCAACATCATCCGAGAGTATGTCGATACGATGACGATGGACCATACGTGAGTGACCTAAGCTTTCCTTTCCTTTTAGCATTAATTTTTTTTTGTTTTTACATTTATTACGCTTATCAAGGAAGGGTGAGGTGTGTATGTGTTCCCTAGGGCATGTAGGTGGCCAAGGGGCATGTACACATGTCAAAAATGTGTACGTGTGGGCGTATATGTCAAATTCTCATGTACGTGTGTGCATATGTATCAAAAGGGGGCGTATACACTAGTTAGTAGGAAATAGGTATGTCAAGGCATACATGAGTAGAAGGGCACGCATTTGGAAAAAGGGCCACATATGTACCAGGTTAGGTGTTAGACATGAGTACACACACACACAAAGAAAGGGACGTGTATGCACCATTAAATGTGTGTATACAAGGACACATAGTTGCACTTTAGTTGCAGCTACACAGAGAGTCATAGTTTTCTAGCTATAGGTTACAAGCGAGAGAGGAACCTAGCTAGGGCCTAGGTACGGAGACATTAACAGCTAAGTGGGATGAGGCCAAGGCACAGTGCTATTCAGGGAGGATATGGTGCCGTATGGTTCTAGCAGATACAACAGATGGTGGCCCGGATGTCTCGGGTCATGAGTGTACAATAGCGAGAACATGCCCAGTCCTCACTATTACTACAAACAAGGATAGAAAAGTTGATTTATTAACACAAGCACAAGCTAATATATCTCGGGTTATGGGAGAGTGGGATGGTGCTATAGAGGTAGCCACAATAGTTGGACAAATAGACATGTTTTCCAATATCATGAGAGCCAGTGGGGAAGCTACCTATTAGAAGGCAGCTTACCTCAAGGCGATTCAGAGGGTCAGAATATTTTGCCTTTTAAGAAACGTCCTTGATCCCATAAGACATCTAGATCCATTTTCTCATTACAAAAGCCAAATTTTCAGCAAAGTATAGTGGCAAGGACATCTCATCATCAGCAGCAGATGTCACCTCATCACCCCAAGTCAAGTAGTCCAGGTGAGAGAGAGAGAGAGAGAGTCATGGATGATTCTTCCTCTTTAACTTATGTATCTTTGTAGATTTACCTGATGTATGCCTTTTATAAAGGCTTGGTTTTTGATCGATTGACAATGTATTATTGTCACACCACGTGATGAAGGCTTATTTTGATCTAGACCCATGATGGTTCATTTTGTATCTAGATGATGTACATTTTGAGACATACATGTATATGGACATTTTCCCTTTGATATTTATGATGATGATGATGATGATGATGATGATGATGATGATGATGATGATGATGGCGGTGGTGGTGGCAAGTGGCGGCGGTGGTGGTGGTGGTGGTGGTGGTGGTGGAGGTGATGTTGATGATGATGATGATGATGATGATGATGATGTTGATGATGATGATGATGTTGATGATGTTGATGTTGATGATGATGGTGGTGGTGGTGGTGGTGGTGGTGGTGTGATGTTGATGTTGATGTTGATGTTGATGTTGATGTTGATGTTGATGTTGATGATGATGATGGACTCTATGTTATTGATGATGTATCACATGTTTATTGATTCATGATATATTTGTAGATGTTATCATTTGTTATTGTATATGTGATTTTGTTTTGATTTATTGCACATGATGATATGATGATATTGGTGTGGGGGGATATATTTTGATATTTTTGATCCCTCTTTCCCCATTGATGATATGATATGTGATGATTAGCTTAGTGTACATGTATGATGTAAACTTAACATTTTATTTATATATGATGTATAGATGATGTTAGATGTGATGATATAGATGGAGATATGATTATGTGATAAAAAACTATGTACAAGTAAAAAATAAGCACAATTAAATGTTAACAAATCTACCAAATGTACACATGAAAACAACTCTAAGCAAAGCAACTATGTACAACTATTTACAAACATGCAAAAACATACTCCATAGGCACATATACAAATAAATCTATTCTAAGTAAGAAAAGATCAATCTCAAGTGGTATGTTTAAGAAACACAATACAAATGTACAAGTAAGTAAAAACTATACAAACAATGTACATGCAACCAAACAAGCAAAGCAAGAAACCAAACAAAGAAACAAAGCAAGTAAACTAAAACTATGTTTTTGTGATATTGTTTTCAATGCATTTTGCATTGTTTTTGGGAGTTTTGTGAAACAATTTTCTATTGTTTTTTTGTATTTTCCATTTTTCTATTATTTTTGGTTTTTCAAGTATTATGTGAATGTTTTTGGAGATTTTGAACATTTTTAATGTTTTATGATTTTTAAAAGGTTTTCCAAAGCTATGTACAGGAAACCGAGAAACGTGGATGCCCCCAGCGTTAGATGGGAATATACAAGGGCAGGTGCCATGTGTTATATACAGGAAAGTGAAAGTGTGAAGGTACCCCTAGTGTTAGATGGGGAAGATACAAAGGCAATCCCTTCACCAATTTACAAGAGGAGAATCAGCCGAGATCAAGGCTTGACAAGATAGGTTCACAAATAATCTCGGATGTAGGTGCGAACTAGCCCTAGGCTAAGTAAAAGTACCCCCTAGATATAGGATGCTTGTGAACAACGAATCCTCCTAAGGCACCGGAAACTGGTTTTCACCAAGGGACCTATCCAAAGTGCCACAATTGCATGGTTTTCACATTTGGATGACCTGTTTTCTCTTTTTCTTTTTCTCCTTTGTTTTTTTGTTTTTTTATGTGTTTTTATGATTTTTCACTTTTTTGGGTATTTTCTTATTTTAGCGCCATGCTCAAGCATAGAACGGCTTGAGATGCATGGAATTCATGGGTTCATGGATCTGATCTCCATTTAGATGGGAAATATTTTATCATCCTAGCCCATATTTGGCCACAATGACATAAGGTCCTAACCAATGAGGTTCAAACTTTCCTTTCTTCTCCCTTTCTACCCTTGTGTTGAACTGGTTCTCTTTCATTACCAAATCTCCAACCTCAAACTAATGAGGTATGATATTTTTTAGTTCTAAGATACTATGTTTTGATACACCTTGAGATGGTTGAGATTTTGATGCATATTTCATCTAGGAGCTCTAATTCTGCAAGCCTAGCCACTCTGTAATCCTCATCCTTATCTAGGTAATCCCTAAGAGATATTCTTAGAGAAGGGAGCTTGATTTATAATGGGATGATAGATTCAGTTCCAAATACTAGGGAGTAGGGTTTCACACTAGTAGGAGTGTGAATGGAAGTCCTATAAGCCCAGAGGGTTGGGTGAATTTACAAATGCCAGTTGCGACTGTCTTACTCACAATCTTCTCCATAATTCAAACCAAGTGTTTTGTTAGTGGCTTCTTCTTGCCCATTATCTTCTTGTTAATATGTCCTAGACCACTTTAATCCTATCTAAAAGTGGTGATACAGATCCTTAACCATATTTTTCTTGAATGACTTGTCATTATCAATAACAATGGCAGCTAGAATGCCATACCAGAAAATGAGGTGATTCATGATGAACTTTGATATCTGAGCACCTATAACATATGTCAACAAAACAGCCTCCACCCACTTAGTGAAGTATTCTATGGTCGTGATGATGTGGGTATGACCATCAGATGAGGTAGGGGTGAGCTTCCCTATTAAGTATAATCCCCATTTAGAAAATGGCCATGGTGTTGTTATTGGTTGTAAAGGTTGTGACAGTGCATGAATGAAATTTCCATACTTTTGACATAGAACACACTTTCTTACATGGTTGCAGCAATCTATCTCCATAGTAGGCCAGTAATAGCCTACCCTTAACAACTTCTTTGCTAATACCATTCCATTTGTATGGGCACCACATACTCCTTCATGTACCTCCTTGACCACTTGGACTAACTCTGCTACATCTAGACAATGCAATAGATTCCCATCATAGTGTAATGGGCTATTTGGCGGATAAGGCTTTGTTTTTCAGAATAGGTAATATCATGAGGAAAGGTACCACTTTAGAGGTAGTTAAAAATATGGGCATACCATGGGAGTGGGGACCAACAACTTCACATGTCAGGAAATAATATGGCATGTCATATACAAGCTGACATAGATTTTCAACAAAAAAATGTCCTATCATTGGCTTTTGTGGAATCCCCATAGATAGAACCCATTGTTGTCATTGCATCTGAAGATTGGTTTTTTCCCTTAGAATTTTTTCAAAGGTGATGCACACAAAATATTCTTTCAGATTTTCCACCAAATTTTTATATGGGATGATTTTTTCATCCTTGACCTTGTACTCATCGTTGACTTGCTTGATAATTAATTGTGAGTTTCCAACAACCTTAAGGTGGTGGATATTCCATTTTTAGCTAGATTCATTCCAGTGATGAGTGCCTCATACTCTGCAATGTTATTTTTGTAAGGAAAGCCAAGATGGAAATCTTGCGGTATGGGGTCTCCTGAAGGAGTGATTAGCACTACACCTACCCCCAAACCATGGAAAGTAAATGATCCATCAAAATGTACTTTCCACATAACAAATTATTCAATATACATTAGCAATGCATCAGGTAGATCTAGACTCATAGGCTCTGTTCCAGGTAAAGGTGCTTCTACTAATTGGTCAACCAACACTTGTCCTTTAATTAACTTTTGGTGTATGTATCAATGTCAAATTCACTGAGTAGAATGATCTAATTATCCATTCTACCCATAAGGGTGGGTTTTGACAACAGGTACTTGAGTGGGTCAACTTTAGATATAAGCTTGGTTTTAGTATTCAATAGGTAATGGAGAAGTTTTTGAAAGGTAAAAATGATATCTAGACAAGATTTTTCAATTTGAGGATAGTTGAGCTCATAGGAGATTAAAGTACGGCTAAGATAGTACATAGATTTCTCTTTTGGCTAAGATAGCAATGCACCAATAGAAAATTAGGTAGCAAATATGTCTAGAAAAATTTACTCACCTCAAGTTGGAGGCATGAGGATAGGCGGATTGGCCAAGTATTGTTTAAGAAAGGAAAAGGCATGTTATTTCTCTGGTCCCCAAATGAATTCAACATCTTTCTTAAGTAGATGGGTGAATGAATGACATTTGTCAGCAAGCTATGAAATGAAGTGGCGAATGGCTTGTATCTTCCCTTATAGGTTGTGTAGCTATTTGATATTCTTAGGAAGAGGCATTTCAGTAATGGCATTGACTTTGGTTGGGTCCACCTCAATCCCTCTCCTTGATACAATAAATCCTAGTAGCTTTCCTTATAACACCCCAAACACATATTTTTTGGATTCAATATGACCTTATACTCCCACAGTTGTTCAAAGATACACCTCAACACTTTAGGATGGTCTTCCCTTGTCTTTGAATTTTCTATAATATCATCTACATATTCCTCCATGATGTCATGAAGCATATCATGAAATATCACTGTCATTTCCCTTTGATAAATTACACCGAATTTTTATTCCAAAGGGCATTAATCGATAACAAAATGTCCCCTAAGGGGTTGTAAATGCCTTATTATACTGATCTTATTTTTCTATCTTGATTTGGTTATATCCTAAAAAACCATCCATAAGAGATAGAATTTCATAGCCCACAGTTGAATCGATAATCATGTTAATATTAGGCAAAGGAAAATCATCTTTTGGACATTCCTTGTTGATGTCTCGAAAGTCTGTGAAAATTCTAATTCCAACGCATTTATTTTGTACTAGAGCTACATTATATATCCTCTTAGAGTAGTTAATGGGTCTAATGAACCCTTCACTAACAGTCTCTCTAAATCCTCTTTAACTAGAAGGGCCACTTGTGGATGCATTTTCCTTAGCTTCTATTTAATATTCTTTGTGTCTGGATGCACTACTAAGTTGTGCACCACCAAAGTTGGATCTAAGCCTGGCATATCTTTGTAAGACCATGAAAATATATCAAAAAATTCTCTAAGAAGCAAGGTGAATGTCTTATATTCTTATGTTGAAAGCAAAGCTCCCATCTTGACTATTTTTGGGTCATCTTTTGATTCAATCTTCACATCAACAATTTCCTCTACGAGAATTTTTGACATATCCTCCATACATGTAGGATCGGGAGGAAGGTTGAGATCTTCTTCTAAGGTCGTCTCTAGTATATTTTCACCCTCAACATGGTCACTTATTTTGTCCATTTACTTTGTTACTTGTTGGTCAAACAGTTCCTTTAAGAGGTTTTTATTGTGTGACTTGGACCTACATTTTTTTTGAAGCTTTTCTTTGTAACTTTTGCCCTTGCTTTTTCTTAAATTTTGCTGACCACAAAGCTCAACTTCCTCACCAAAATACGCACAAGTATCTAATTCAATGAAGAAACCTTTCTTATGATCTCTAATAGGAATGGTATCATGTATGCCCATAAATTCTACAATAGCCTCATCATTTTCAAAGAGGTCCAATGACACATGACATTGTTGGTCCCAATTGACAAGGGTAGGGTATACAAGGTCAAATTTAGGATTGGTGGGGGTTATGGTAAGGATAATGGTATCCATGAAAAGGTTTATGGAGGAAAGATTCTTGTATTGGCTACAGTGGGAATCTGTGTCACTATCTCGAATAAGAAGAGTTATCCTCACATTTAGAGAAGGTAGCATCTTGATCCATGGGATGTGACCCATATGGCTGAATACCAATACCATAGTGTTCTATTTTGAAATGTGGAAGTGGGATTGGTTCTCTTGCTCCTTGTTCAAATTTTCCACATCTGAGTCCTTTGTAGCCCATGGAATACATCATTCTACTAGATTTGGCATATTCTAGGGTTTTGTAGCAGGTAGGCTTAGTGTCCTCGGGACCCAAGTTGTAGGTGGGTCCAACAATTTCTCTTTTGCAAGTAGTCCACTAGGTAAGAATGTCCCAATAGTACGTTCATCCTTAGGTTGTTTAAAGTAATAGTTGGGTCTACCTCTTGTTTTTGGTGACAAAGATAGATCTGAAACCAGGAGATCTGTTGCACATTGTATTCTCCACAACCATACTCAAGGATTTTCATCTCCCATGAATCAAAGGGATAAGTAGATGTAGAAGCCTCATGAGAAAAAGAACTTAAGGAGTCTGAATCTACCCGTGATTCAAGAGATTTTGACTAAAGGGGACTAGTAATATCAGTAGAAGGACATGTATATGTACCCATACACACAAATATATTGATATCTTTACAATGAACGAAGGGTTCTGGATCACCTTGAATGGTAATAGTGTGTCCCTCATGTTTCAATTTAATACACTGATGAAATGTTGATGGTATGACCTGCATGGCATGGATCCATGGGCAGCCAAGAATCATGTTGTATGGAAGTTCAAAATCTAAGACATGAAACTTCATGTTATGGCAAGTAGGCCCTACTTCCATTAGTAGTGTTATTGTTCTAGCTGACTCCCACTCCACGTTGTCATATGTGGTTATGGTGATAATGTGGGACTCTAGATCTTCTTCCGTGTATCCCAATTGTTTGATTAGTTTCAATGTGCATATGTTCAATCCCAACTTGTTGTCCACAAGCACCTGTTTTATTTTTGGTGGGTAACAAATACCTCTATATACAAGGGAAGATTATGTGTGTGATCTTCATTAGGGATTTCCTTATGGTTAAATGAGATGTGTTCAATCGATGTAATATTTGCCACTGCGGCTTGTAAATTTGAAGGGTCTACTTCCATGAGAACTCATGACCACTTTGGAGGGTTTTATAAATGATTTATTTATGTATGTTTAATATCTTGAGAAGATCTAAGATTGAAATCTTAGCAGATGTCTTCTCAAGTTGCTCTAGAATATTATACTGACCATCCTGAGGGGTAGACAAAGGAGGTTATGAGATCGTGAGACGAGCGTGCCTTGTTACCGCAACATAATATTTTCCCTTGATCCTAATGGTATTCACATGCTCATAAAAATTGTGAACATATCCAATGATTGAGTCATAATTATTTTTATCACTTTTGGTGTGTGTGTGTATATATATATATATAGTTTGTGGCTTTGTAGATTTGGGATGACTCTCCCTGATCTGAATTTTTCTCACTTGGTTTATCATGTTTAGGGAATGGTTCTTTGAATATCCCCATATTTTCATTTGGCATCTGATTTTTCTCTAGTGCATCAACTTCTATCTCTCCATTATCGATAAGATCTTATATGTAGTGGTGAATTATGAGGTACTTTTCTGTCTTGTGTCCCTTTACACAATGAAAATCACAATATTCATGCTCTTTGTACCATGAAGGTTTAGGATCATTTTCATCAAAGGGTTTTGTTGTAGGATAAGTCACCATGTGGACTGCATCTAATTGTTTCAAGATTATGGAAAAAGACTCGTTAAGAGGAGTGAACATTATATGCTTGGCTAGTGGTTGGATCAGCCCTTTGGTCAGTTTAAAAGGTTGACCAACTTGGACTGCTTGTATATGTTTGGAATCATGATTCCATCTCCTACCACATTTTTGTTTTTGTTAAAGATCTTTGGCTTGTTTATTGGTTTGGTAGATTGATTATCCTTAGAAGATGATTTGATTGTTCCTTTTGCAATGAGGGACTTTTCTATTTGTATGCCCTTCTCGATGACCTCTTCAAAGCTCCAAACATAATGCATTTGTAAATGAAAAGTGATGTCTAAGTTTAATTTTGATACAAATATGCTAAGAATTTGCTTTTCGGGGATTGAGCAAGGGAATCAACTAGCTAGCCCTCACCATATTTGTAGGAAACTTGTGAATGTTTCATTTGGACATTATTTAGTATTACATAATTCATACATGGTTATGTCACTTTCCATATTGTATGAGAAATGTCGAATGAATATTTGTGCTAGTTTAGGCCATGTGAAGATAGACCCATGAGGTAAGTGAGTAAACCATTCTAAGGCTTGTCCTCCTAGACTTTTTGGAAAGAGTCGTATGAGGTAATTGTCATTGTAGGCCACTTCTTGGCATGCCATGTAAAAATATTTCACATGATCACATGGATCACCTTTCCCTCTATACTTGTCAAATTTTGGCATGTCAAATTTCTTAGGAAATGGTTGAAGCAACATAGCCTTATCAAATGGATGGGGGTATAACTCTTCGTATTGATACCTTTTGCTATTTCCTTGTTACTTTCTTGAAGTCTTGTGAGAATTGCTTTTATAGATTGTAGTTCTTTTGAAATAAGTTTCTCTTTAGTGGGGGAAGCTAGCATATACACGTGACTATATTTCAACACTTTTTCCTCTTTGTTTTTTATGTGAATTTCACTATTTTTGACCTTAGGTTTCTCCCGATGTACATTTTTCGTTGTTTATTTTTACACATGAGATGTCAAGTAAAGCTAATTGTCGACTAAAGTTCTAGATTTTTGTGGTATAATGACTTCCTCTTCATGATTTTCTTCTTCATCTTCATTGAATGGGGGTTGTTCCATGTTTTTATGTTCTATTCTTACTCTATGTGGTACCTTGATGAATGGTAATTTATAACTCACCATGTTGTTGTTTTCTATGTTTGATGTGGAAGTATGTCCATGTGCTAAGATGTCATCAATTTTAATGAGAAGTGGTTCTTCATCATTAACCTCATTTTTGAGTGGAATAGTTTCATGTTATGTTCATCTTCTAGAACCTAATTTCACCACTCTTGCAAGTATCATTTCTTTGTTTATGAAAAGGAATTCATCTAATAGGGTGGAGTCAAATTCAAACTCCACACGTGGTGATCTTTCATCATCACCACTATGATCTACCATCTCTTCCACTTCTTTCTTTGTGGAGAAAAGAGGCCCTAAATCATGACCAATAAAGTGATTTGACCCTTATTTTTTGATGTTTCCCATTCTTGTTTTCAATTACTTTTCTTTTAACTCCCAGTCTTGTTTTGGGGGTCATGATGTATGAGAACTTCACTAAGGTGTTTTTAATTTGTTCAAAATTTATTCATCAAACCTAAGTGGAATTTTACAAATTTCAAATAGTTTCAATAGTTCAAAGAGTGATGAATGTCAAATGATCAATGCGTCAAAGTGATTTTCTTTAAGAGAATAAATCAAAAGTGACAAAAAGATACAATCACACAATGTTTGTTTAAGACCAATTAATTAACATGTTGTACTTCCTATGTTTTTTCTCAAATGGTAGTTGGTGTTTTAAGATGATAAAAAAATTCACCACTTATGTCAAGATCAAAGAAATGAACAAGGCGTAAGTAATAACAAAATTTAATATGATCCCCAAACAAAGTATACTAAAAGCGAGCTTGAATCCAATCAAGACCTGTATCTCAAAAAGTGGTAGTTACAATTGTGAGCGATACAACAATACCACTAAGATATGTTAACCAAACTTTTCAAAAAACTAAGGTATTAATATCAAAATGATATTGACATAACACGTAAAAATGGTAACATTCAACACATTTCAAAATTAAAGGTAGTGATTGAAAGAAAACTAAGGCTAGAGTATACCAAAGAATTGTTAGGGTGTGTATAACGTAACATCACAATATAGATACTTAGGCCAGACTTACAAGAAACAATATGTAAGTATCAAAAATTGTAGCGACGTGATATAAACAAGATAAAAATTCAAAGGAGAATTAAGATGATTAATCAAGAATAACTATGATTGATGATCTTGACTTGGGTATCAAGATTAAAAAGGGCTACCAATGATATAAAAATGCCTTCACATAATTTAGATGTTTAACAACTCACCGTAAACATAGATGAGCATAAATGGATACAAAAGTGATGAATATGATCAATTAGAAACACAAAGGTAATCACTCTTCAATTGCTCAACAAAGTGTCAAAATAAAGTAAAGGAAGTAGATCAATTGGGGTTGAAGAGAGTTTGGTGTCACTTCGGCAGAGTTTTACCTCACCTTAGAATGAGTGAAAAACTAAGAAAAAGCAATGCTTCAAAATATTCATGATGAATGATGTACCATTTAAACTTTAATGGAATCTCCTCTTGTTCAAAAACAAGATTTCAGTTCCAATAAATTTATCCCTTTACGATGGCTCTAACCTCAAATTGGTTTTGATATGGTCAAAGTTGGCTCTTGGAAAAGATAGCTTCCTAGGTTGTTCACTCAACTAGGTGTCACAAGTTATTTAGATGTGAGATCGGTTTGTCAAGGTTTCCCAAGGAGTATCCTAGCTTTACTTTACCCTCTTCAAGAACACTTTGGGCAATAAATGTGTCCATCATTTACTCTCACGAGGTCATGATACAAATAGCTTTGACGTGAACTCTCAAGTGTATCACTAGTTAAGAAGGTGTGAAGAGCACTTCCTCTTTTGTCCATAAGGTTCCTCTTGCGTGGAATACCTTGGGGTTCTTAGGACCACCCCATTTATTGTAGCTTAAGGCTTATGCCAAAGGGGTTATTTTCTAAGTAAGGGAATGGGTCGTACCCTTATCCAAACCTACAAATATAGTCTTTTGATTGTGGTGTATTTTTTCTCTTTTATACTTAATGTGGTTTTCTTGAACACTTTGTTTGGCAACCTGCACAGAAATTGTATTAGTAGTTTTGTTTTATCTCGATTTGTTGTTCTTTGACAAGAATTTGGATCATGCACAATGAATTTAGTATTTTTCCATATACATAAAGAGGATGAATGCCATTTCTGATTCTCAAGATCATCCTAGGATGCAAGAGAAGAGCATACATGATGTAAAATCCAACTATGAAATCAACAATGGAAAATACTTGATTCAAACACAAAATTTGTTCATTTTAACCAAATTTGACATTCTTTTTGTTAGCAACAAATGTTTTTCAAAGTGATAAATGATATAGAAGTCATTTGTAATTCCCAAGATCACCTAAAAGGTGTGAGGGAAGAGCATACATGACTCTAATCTCATGATTAAGCATGCAATGTTCATTTAACCCTTTAAACAAATCAAATCAAGTTAGCAAAAACATGTAAATAAACCCTGGAAAACATAAGTTAATCTTCAATTTAAACCTGTAAGGAGTCAATAAATCTAGAAAACATGATTTTAAAAATTTTAAGGTGAATCTAAAATATGAATTGTGATGTGTACGCTCAACTCTTGGTGTGGACACCTGCTTTAGGACGTGTACACGTCTCTGTAAAAGCGACAGTGAGCTAATGGGTATGTAGACAAAGTGAGTTGTGTGCGCTATTTTTGGATATATATGCTCATAAACAAAATGGTAACATCAATAGCACTAGTATATTGGGTAGGCTTTGGTATAGGTGTGTATGCCAAGGTATAAATGCATACACGAGCGTAGACAGAAAGGCCACACAACATAGAAGACAAAAAGTCAAGTATGCCGGTAGTAAGATGTATATGCTAGACTTTTGACATGTATGCTCAAAGAGTTAAAAAGGGTCAAACAAAAGTAGAACCAGATGGGTATACTAAAGTATGAACATGTACACTTGGGTTTAGGCATATGTGCCAGTATATAGAAAGCCAGAAAAACATAGAGGATAGAATATCATGTACGCTAGAAAAATGACGTATATGCTAGACCTTGGACATGTACGCTATCCTTTTGGTACCTATGCTCAGGTTTGGACATGTACGCCTACATCGAACGTGTACGTGCCTTTATCAATTTTATGTACACGTGTACCTAGAAGTGACGTCAAAACATGGGAAATGATGTAATCAACCTTTAAAAGCTAAATTTTTGGCAAGTTGGCTCAAAATTGACAAGAAACCATCTAAATTGACAAGAACCCATCTAAATTAGATCTCTAAGAAAGACTCAACACATGCAAAGTTAGAAAAATCATAAGAAATTCAATATTATTTCACACATGTGCATATCAAGGGTGAGTAATGTTATCCCACTTTTGAGTTTACGCAAAAATTAGATAACCCTAAGAAATTTTTGAGCTGGTTTTCTAAAAATTACCTTTCAGAGAGATAATCGGGTTTTCAGGTTTCACAAGCAAGACAACATGTGTTTTGGGTGCTTCATGTCGTGTGTTCCCAAAACCCAAAACCCGCATCAAGTAAGGTGAGTCGGGTTTGCGGACCTTCCAAGCATCGGAACATGCCTTCGTCAAAACATGCTTCATGTCGCATGTCTTCCGATCCCCGAAGCCCAATTTACTCCTTTGTTTCGGGTTTCTCGGGTCATCAAACATGATGCTTCATGTCGATTGTTTCCCGCAACCCGAAACCCAAATTACTCTAAAATCCTTTGTGTTGGGTTTCCGGATATCCCAAGCATGCTGACATGGCATTAATGCCGAGTTATCGGTAGTTGGCACGTGTCAACTGAAGTGTATTAAATGTGAATTTTCTTATATGTATTAAGATTTCCACGTCATTTTTACCAGATGTACTTTTTACCTCATGGATTTTCACGCATGCATCTTCGACCCTGAAACCTGAAACTCACCTCTGTGCCCAATTGCATTGCTCATTTTTTATCATTCCTTGTCCTGGTTGAAGGTATTTTTCTTCATTCTTTGTTTGTGGTTTTTGTGAATTAATTGTGTAACGAATTCTTCCAAGTTTCTTATCAGGGTTGTTTTGGGGTTTTTATCTTTTCCATTTTGGGGGTTGTTTTCAAATTAGGTTTATGTTTTAGGGTTTTCCCCCTTTGGAATTAGCACTTTGTTTTATTCCCGAATGTTGTTATTAAAAATATGTTTGGGATATAAATGGTGAAGGAAACCCGCATGTTTCAACTCAAAAATTACCCTATTCCCTCTTCTCGGGTTTCAGAGGGTGCCTTCCATTGTTCAAAACCGCAGATATATTAGATAATCTCGGTGTCGGGTTTTCCAAAGTCTCTGGCATCTCTAGTGTGTCGGGTTTTCCAAACTCCCAACATCCTCCTCAGTGTGTCGGGTTTTTCCACCTTTCCGGCATCTCCAGTGGGTCGGGGTTTTCGCAGTGTTCAACATCTCCTGATCTCCGACACTCTCCTCCTTCGAAATCCCTCATGTCGGACCCTGGTCCATCACAAGAAAAGACTGAAAAGTTAGGGAGGATGAAATACAAATTCAGGAAGGTGGAGTCTCCATCCTATATTGACTGTAATTTTGACATCCGAGATACAGAGCTCGAAACGTGGATATGGAGGATTTCTGGAATAGGGTCAAGAGCTCTTCTCAAACTCCATGGATGAAATCAATAGTCGGAAGTGGCCTACCTCTTGTGGTAGGCTTCCCTATGTCTGCTCAGTGCCCCGAGTTCATCTTGGCCTGTGCTTCAAATTATGACTCTGCTTCTCATTCTGTGAAAAACCAGGGGAGAAGTCATAATAAAATTGGATGGAGGTTACTTCGATGACCTTCTCAAGCTGCCTAATTTTGAAGAATATGGAGATATGGATCTCAAGTCAGCCCAAAGAGCTTGGGATAATGATCAGGAGGATTGCATCAAACATGTAAATAAGAAGTTTCTAATCAAAGCCAAAACAGTTGTTTCCAGCTTCCCAAGACTTGTTCCCAGAAGTGATTTCATTCAGGAAATCAATGATATCATTACTCTGTTGAGTCGGGTTTTGGTTTCCCGAATCAAATGTTTTCCAAGGATGGATGTACCAGTTCATGATCACTATTAAGAAGAATCAATAGGGAATTGATTGGGGTACTCTTATCAGTAACGAGATAGATTCTCAAATGACAACAATCCTGTCTACAGGAAAATTTTACATGTCCTCGTATGTCACCTATGCAGCGGCCGGTATGAGGAACTATCCCGGGTTGGACACCAAGGGGAACAAGACAGTGGAACATGTTTATTAGTATTTCCCTCAGCTGACAAGAAAAGGGTCTCAAGACCAATTCAGAAGGGTAAACGATGCCTTCTTTTATGAGAACATCTGCAGGTTAAGTCCCGAACTGAGGAAAACGAGAGTATCTGATGAAGCATGGGATGAAGTTTCAAAATGGGGTTGTGTCTTCTTGCAATTTAAGAAGTTCACATATCTTCGAGTAGTCATGTACCCAGGGGATCCTTTCTATTTGCCCAGATATCCAAGGGACAAATTAATCTTGATGGAGTTGGTCAGGCAATTGTTGGATTTTCACAAGTTCCAACAGAGTAAACACAAGGCCATTGTATCTTTCCCAATTTCTATTAGAAGGTATACTTGTTCAACAGTGGTGAAATCCAAGAATGTTGTCCATGAGCTTCAAGATAAGTTGAAGAAGCACATGAAGCCCCGAGATGGGTTTGATTTTCGAGGAGTCCTCAAGGCATATGGAACTCTGCACCTACACATACCAAGCATAGAGGACATCTGGATTGATCTACGTGATGAGGTTGCTGTCTGAAGAAAAGATCATAGCAGATTGACACTTGCTGAGATTCAAACACTTGAGCTCGCTAACTTACCAGAAGGTACTAGCGATAATGAAAGTGTTCTGGACCCTTCCTATGATGGACTGAATGAAGATCAATATGTTTTCCCACCTATTGATTGGTCTATCAGTGAAAAAGCCTCCATTACAGATAGGTCAGCCCTGATTCTTGCACGCACCAAAGCATGGCTCGCCTCTTGGGGAATGAGTTTTAAAGATGATAATTTTTCAAAGTTGGTTGCTTCAGAGGCGGGGCCCTCCAAAAAGGGAAAAGACAAAAGATCTTCTAAGGGGCCTATAAAGGTCAAGTTTGTCAAGAAGAGAAGAGAACGAGAAATCTCTTCAATGTTTCTCCAGTTGAAACGGTGAATGTGCCAGAATCACCAACACCACCAGAAATAGGAGAAATTTCTTTGGAAGGAGAAGGAAGCCAGCCTCTGGTTTCACCATTTGTTGACTGCCCAACTGAAGAGACCTTATCTCTTGCATCCCAGGCCTTGGAGTCTGGATCTGCGCTTCCTCCCTCACAACCACTTCTACCTCCTCATTCCCCATCAACTTCTTCAATCATGGCCAGCATTTTCTCTGGACTCTCACCCCTCTCTGCTGGTACCAAAGTAATCACCAACACGCCCCCTCCTGTGCCTCTTTTTATTGAATCTGCTGCCACACTGGTAACTGTCCCCACTTCGCCATTAGATCCCTCTCCTCCTGAAAGTATGATACCAACTTCTACAATAGTGGCAACTCCCTCTAACATGCCTCAATGGCTACTCGAGCAAACTCCAAGGAAGAGGAAGGTGATTGTACCCATACCAGCCTTTGATTTTAGCTCACTCAAGGCTTCTACTGCTAAATCAGCCAAGAAACCCAAAATAGTTTCAAGGGTTTTGGTGGACGCTTCAGGGCATAAGTTTGTAGAGATCACCACTCTTGCGACTGACAAAACCAAAGAGGACATAACAGCCTCTGACTATCAGATAACCAGGGTGGCTCTAGGAGAGGTGATAACGGAAGGAGCACAACAAGATGCATGGGATGCCACAAACATGTTGTGCTAGAAGTTGAAAGAAACAAAAGACAAGCAGAGATGAGCTTAAAGGAAAGGTGGAGCAGTTGACTGAGGTTTTTCTTAAGCTCTCAAAACCCCTTGAATCCATACCATCTTCCTCTATCCCTGTCGGATTCGATTTCTCATCAGTGCCTATTATTGAGAAGATTAATAAAAAAGGAAGGGTGGTCGATGAATGGATCCAAAGACTGCTCCAACAGGGGAAGGAAGTGATTCAAGATGTCGTGGAAGTCTATCAATCTTTGGGGAACATTCAGAGTGATGGAGAAAAGATGGACGAT
Organism: Taxus wallichiana var. yunnanensis; assembly: GCA_018340775.1. Taxonomy (NCBI): domain Eukaryota; kingdom Viridiplantae; phylum Streptophyta; class Pinopsida; order Cupressales; family Taxaceae; genus Taxus; species Taxus wallichiana. The sequence goes on from CM031244.1 coordinate 279,985,728, forward strand.
GATTTCTCCCAAGAAATTGGACATCTTGATTTGAATTTTGAAGCTCTCCAGGCATTAAAGAAAATACCATCATGCCTCTGGTAGAAGAAGGCATCATCCCACATGCGAGATAAGCATTTCCAGCTGACCAAAGCCATCAGATTCAGGGTAAAGATTCTCAATGAAGCCTATGGTAAATTGAGAGAATCAAGAGGATCAATTGATCGATGGCAAAAGTGACCTGGAAGAAGAATTGCTAAAAATTTGTGCAAAAGTGTCAGTTGGAAATTCGGGCATCCTATCAGCTGACGATCTTTTCAAACAAGTCCAAGAGTCTATTCAGCATGAACCAACTCACGGATTTGGTATTGAAATCATCGACAGGTTTGTAAAGATTGAACATTCTTTGGAGGCCTTGAGAAGACTCAGCAAAAGATTGAGGAAACTTCCCGGTAGTGCCAGTGACACTCATGAAACCTGCAAAGTTTTGAGTGATCATTCCACTGTGCCTGATGAAAATGAAATGCAAGGCATAATTTGAAAGTTCCAAGAATTTCGAACAAACAGGCTCAGTTGGAGGAAGGGAAAGATGAGGAAGAAAAAGATGACGATTCAGACTAAGTTTTGATGTTTCATGTCATTTCAATCTTGAAATTGACATGTCTTTTTCATTTTTGTTTCGTCACATAGGAAGCAAATTTTGACTTGGTCTCCTGCGTGAGAGTCAGGAAAAATAGGACTCTCGTTAAAAGACTATTTTCTAGGGTTAATCCTATTTTCTCTCTACTCTTTTCTATTATAAATTAGGGATGTGTGTACACTCTAAAGGGTCGAGATTTTTGAAATATTGGGAGCTATTGGGAAGAAGAAAAACTTTGTGTTTTCTTTTAATCATTTTGAAGAATAGGAGTTGATATTATTTTGCAAACTTTGTGTTGTGAGATATATCTTTCTTAAGACATTGTTCTTACATTCATAATCTTAAGCTATTCTTTGTTTAGCATCTTGGTGTTTCTAATCATTTCAGACATTATATTTATGATCTAAAGCTTGTATGATTATTTCATGCTTTGTGTTTACTTGAAAGAAAATACGTTGCTCTCATTTCCTTTCCATTGTGCTTCTTTCATTGTAATAATTTCCTACCCAGTCCATTTACAAAAATAACATCTTCGCATCGTGTGGATGTGGATTTTAGGATTCTATCCCAACCCCAATGGTTAGATTAGTGTGAATACTGTATATATTGTTTCTATTGTGTTTTAGATTAGTAATAAACAGGCAGCCTCACCTGTCTTTGAGGAGGGATTTAATCCCATGTACTATGGTTGAACCTCATATTTTGGATTGAAAAAATATCCAACCAACAGTTTTTGGTGACTCCACTGGGGAATACAGATTAATAGTATAAATCTTATCCTCTTGGTGTCTGGCGACTCCGTATTTGCCTTATTTTCAACAAGATCTCTTTCTGGTTCAAACTGGCCGGAAAGATCTTTACTCGGTCACACCGAGCCCGGGGTGAATTTGATCCACTCTTTGAATTGCTACAACGACACCATTTCAGTCTTTCCCCCAATAGCTTTATTTCTAACCGAACCAGAAGTTCTTCGCCTGTTCGGAGAAACCGGGTCCCTGTAGAATGAGACGTATCTGCAACTTGTCGTGTGTTGTTCTTGTTCGACACTCGATCCCCATACACACTCTTGTCAGAAGGATGGCAGTACAACCTGTGCCCTGGGGCACAGCTATTGGTCCTCTTTCTTTAACTCCACCATTACACGAGTTACCACATGGATCACGTAAAAAAATTCCCAAGTTCAATGGGGATGGGAAGCAACATCCTGATGAACACATTGCATCTTTCTTCATAGCATGCGGTGTCCTCGGAGTAGCTCACAAAGATGTCTCTGTTTGACTCTTCGTTGAAACGTTGCACGGTGCAGCAGCTGAATGGTTTTATCACCTTCCAAATGCATGCATCACAAACTGGGCTACCATGCGGACCAAATTCAAAGCACGTTTCAAACCAGTGAAGATTCTCATGCTTTGTTAGCTCAACTTACCCATATGAAGAAGGAATCGCATGAACCCATGTGGGACTTCGTGGCGAAGTTTAACAAGCTGATCCAGAAGATTCCAGAAATAGCTGTACCTACTCCGAGAAAACTAGAAATGCTTCTTCATTAATGCTCAGCCTCCTGATGTAAGCTTTTTATTAAGAAGGTCAGCTATCCCAAATTTGGCTATCACTCAGTCAACAGCTATTGAAATAGAGGATGATCTCATTTTGGCCGGAAGGATCAGAAAAGATGTACCCAAACCTAAAAATCTAGGTTCTTCCCAAGGTAATACTGATCCTATGATTCAAAAAATGGCTAATGATTTGATTGCTTTAAAAAATCAAATGTCTCAGCAGGTGAGCAATGTTCCGTATCGGGATATCCCTAGACGGAATTTCAATAACAACAATGGTGCACTGCCAGAGATAGGCCACGGTTAACTCCTGCTCAACCGAGGCTAGCAATCGAAGCTCCTCCTATTAACGTGGTAGTAGAAATAGTTGAAGAAGAGGATGAACCAGAAGAACAAGATTCCCCCGAGGCTTTTGAAGCTTCAGGATATGCTGATGAGTCTTATGACGATTTGGTGACTCCAGCATTGGGTATTTGGAATACGAAGAAGATGAATGTGCACCGGATGGTCAGTAATTTTCTCTGTCTTCACTCGATCCCAATCTCAGAATCCAAGAAAACCTCTTGAAAACCCCAAGGAGAAGAATAAGGAACCTCCCATAGCCATAGTTAAGAGAGGTACTCCTATTTCAGCACAAACTGAAAGAGAAGTCACCAAAAAGGCAACTTCTCCTCATTCTCTTTCTCCTAAGGTCAGTGCCCCAGCTCAAGCTCATGTGATTAGAACTGAGCCTACCATCACCCCTTCTTATACTGCTTTTGACATTATCGATCATGCAAAGAGAACCAAAATCCAAATGTCGGAAGCAGAATACCTTCAGTCAAATCCTGAACAGTTTGAAAAACTTGCCAAATTCATTAGAAGTAAAGCCGTTGTTCCCCCATCTTCAAAAGGTCTCCTTCCAAATCCTACTCAACCCCCACCTCAGAACAATCTGACCTTTTCTTCTTCTTCAGGAAAGATTGAACTATTTTATTTGTCTTTTCTTATAAATGGGTTTAAACTCAGCAATTACATCATCGACTCAGGGGCCTCCGACAATGTTATGCCCGCAAAAGTAGCTCATGCCCTTGGGCTTACTCTGACTAAGTCATATGGATGGTGTTACTCCATGGAAACCAAACAAGTTCCCTTGATTGGTCAAATCAAAGATGCACAATTTGCATTCGTTGCCTTTCCAGAGAAGAGAGTGAAAATGACCATTCTAGTTGCTGACATCCCTGCAGCTTACGGTATCCTCTTGGGTAGAGGTTTTTGTAAAGACGTCGGGGAGAGATTAATATGGATTGGACTAAGGCCAGGATTCCAGTCAATGGGGTTTATCATGTTCTCCACCCCGAACCTCAGGTGAGGTATTTGGTAACTAAATCAGATGATCCTAAAGCTCAAATTCTTTTCGAAGATGCTAGCTTCGAAATTATTTCATGACTTTAGAGATACCAGGTTGTGGATGTCAAGGAAGAAGATCCTAATGCTATTTGGACCCTCGAATTCGATGGTAGTTGCTCAACCACCAGATCGGGCGCTGGTGTAGTTCTTATATCTCCTAATTCCGAGATTTTCCCATCAGCTTACAAATTGCAATTTGATAATACTAATAACACGGCTGAATATGAAGCTCTGTTATTAGGATTAGAAATGGCCAGACAGAAGGGAATTCAAAATCTCAAGGTTCGGGGGATGCGGAGCTGATTGTCAACCAGGTCAAGGGAATCTATCAGGTAAAAAATGATCACTTGAGACATTACAGGAACAAAGTTTGGGATAATATAGAATGCTTTGATGCATTCTCCATTAAGGTAGTTTTGAGAGATTATAACGACAAGGCTGATTCTTTGGCCGTGTCTGCATCCCTCCTTCTCCCTCATCCCCAGTTCAAACAAGATACGTACACCATTGAGATTGTGTACCGTCCCAGTATCCCAGATAATGCGACTCACTGGCAAGTGTTCAATGACGATCAACAGGTGTTGGATTTTCTAGAAAAGGCTGACAATTTCAGTGAGCTATACTTTGAAGGTTCGAATCAGCTTTCCGTGAATCTATCTCAGATCCATATCAAGAGGTTGATGGTGAGTTTATTCAGCTTAAAGGAAACAAGATACCCAAAGGTCTGGTTTCTCTGGAGGGTTTGTTCGACGAGCATGATCGTTTTATTCAAAACAAGAGACAAGTTGAAGGAGCTTCTTCTTCAGAAGTAGATCAATTCAATCTAGGTTCGTCTGATCAACCTCGGATGGTGAATATTGGGAAATGTTGTTCCCCTGAGGAGAAAGCAAAATTCACTTCACTCCTAAAGAGATACATGGATGTGTTAGCCTGGTCTTATGCAGATTTAAAATCCTTCAAGCCCAAAGACGTATAGCACAGTATCCCTTTGAAGCCTGATGTGAAACCATACAGGTAGAAGCAAAGACATTACAATCCCAAGATCTCAGGGACTATCCTTGCGGAAATTCAGAAAATGTTAGATGCTAGAATTATTTTTCCAATCCATCACTCCACCTGGATTGCTAACATCATCCCTGTCAGGAAGAAGAATGGAAAAATCTGAATTTGTGTTGACTTCCGAGAACTGAATCAGTCTTCGTTGAAGGACAACTATCCCTTTCCTATCATGGATCAGGTGTTACAAACCATTATTGGATCGAAATGCTATCCATGCTTGACGGATTTTCAGGATATAATCAAGTTGAGGTAACTACGGAGGATCAACACAAGATGACCTTCACAACCCCATGGGGTACCTTTGCTTACAGGAGGATGCCTTTCGGCTTGATCAACGCCGGAGCCACTTTTCAGAGAGCTATGGACTTGGCATTCAGAGACCTGATGGGCAAAGTCATAGTAGTATATTTGGATGACTTGACCGTTTTCTCCAAAAACGGAGTGATCATTATGATCATTTAGAGCAAGTACTTTTGAGATGCAGGCGTCACGGGATTTCATTAAATCCCAAGAAGTCCATGTTTGGAGTGACCGAAGGAAAGTTGCTGGGTCATATCATGACTAGAGAAGGAACCAAAATCGACCCAGAAAGGGTAAAGGCCATTCAGAGCCTTACCCTACCCACAAGTAAAACTGGAGTTCATTCCTTCTTCGAGAAAGGTCAATTTCCTAAGAAGGTTCGTACCTGATTTTGCTGATAAAACCAAGGATATCCTTGGGATGATGAAAGGAAAAATTCCATTTCGATGGAGTACTGAAGGGAAGCTTGCATTCGATGAAATAAAAGGGCAGTTGCTTTGCTTGCTCCTATCCTAGTATGTCCAGACTTCAAAAAATATTTCATCATGTACAGCTACGCCTCTGCTCACACAGTGTCAGCCATCCTGATGCAGGAGAACGGGGAGGGCATTGAAGCTCCCATCTTGTTTATGAGCTGCCCATTGAAGGAACATGAATTAAAGATGTCACAAATTGAAAAGCATGCTTATGCAGTGGTACGAGTGGTGAAACATTTTAGGTACTATGTGCTGAACTCCCATACCCTTGTTCTCGTACCCGACACTGCTGTTAAATCCATTTTGACTCAACAAGAGCTGGGTAGTCAACGAGGTACTTGGATAGCTAAAGTTTAGGAGTATGACTTGGACATCAGACCTACCAAGTTGGTACGAGGAAGGGGCCTGTGCCAATTGATCATAGAAAACCATGCTGAAGCAGAATGTGAAAAGACCGAAGATACTTCTTCAGAGTTGCCCATGGTACTTTTCGTGAGTACAACTGATGAATGGTACACGGATATTGCTTTCTTTCTAACTTATGGTGAATGCCCCCCACATTTAAGCCAAAAGGAGAAGAGGACGGTCAAGTTAAGATCTACGAGATACCTCCTGTGGGATAATGGGATACATAAGAAAGGTATTGATGGTGTATTCCTGCGCTGTGTTGATAAATCACAACAGTTAAAGTTGTTAGAATCCTTCCATGGCCTAGCATGCGGAGGAAATTTCTCATCCTCGGTAATAGCTTATAAGATCCTGTGGGCTAGGTACTATTGGCCTACTCTTTTCAGGATTCATCAGTGGGTGTCCAAGTGTGAAGCTTGTCAACATTTCGTTGGTCGTCCCAAGCTAGCAGCTCTCCCCTTGAAGCCCATAGTGATTGAAGAACCTTTTCGCCAGTGGGGAATTGACTTCATTGGAACGTTGAATCCTACCTCTAGTGCTAGACATAATTACGTGCTAACTGCTATAGACTATTTTACCAAGTGGGTGGAAGCCGCACCAATCAAGCAAGCAACCTCAGAAGCTATGTGCAAGTTCCTTAAAGAAAATATAATTGTCAGATTCGGTGTGCCTCACAAGATTATGGCTGACAATGCCTCCAATTTCTCATTGAATGATTTCACAAAATTTTTCTATGGATTCGGCATCACTCTGTCTCACTCATTTGATTATTATCCCCAAGGTAATGGGCAAGCTGAGTCCAGCAACAAGAACCTGGCTACCATAATTAGAAATCTAGTACATGAAAACTAGAGGACATGGCACAAAGCATTGTGGGCTGATCGGATTACCCCCAAAGCGAGCTATAGGACTATCTCCTTTCCAAGTGCTGTATGAGATTGATGCTGAGATTCCTATCTCAGTAGAATTATTAGCCTTACAGTTGGCCAAAGTAGTCGAAGATGTGACTTTTCAAAATTCTATCGAGAAAAGGGTTATGTACCTAGCTAGGCTAGAGGAGGAATGGAGCAAGGTGGTTGATCACATTACAGACCATCAAAGAAAAGTAAAGAAAATTTTTGACAAGAAATCAAGGCAACGTCATTTCCAAATTGGAGACCTGGTGTTGCTTTGGGATAAGAGGAGAGAGCAGAAAGGAATGCATAGAAAGTTTGACTCCTTGTGGAAAGGACCTTTTAAGATTCATCAGCTGAGTGGTGAAAATAGTTTCCATCTATCATACCTTGATGGAGGGTTACTCCCTTTTCCTTTCAGCGGTCAACATCTGAAGTTGTTCCATCATTAATGCAAGACACTCTTTTGCATTGTACATACTTTATTTTCTGTCGTGTGTTTGCTTTTAGTCTTCTTTCTTTTCTTATTTTGTTTTTCGGTTTTCTTCTTTTCTGACTCCGTAGCCCAATGGATATAGCCAGAGATTTTGAGTTCTCTTCCTTTGATATCATAAAGGAAGTCCCCAACTAGAGCCAGTTGTTATCCCATTTTTGAGTTTACGCCAAAAATGAGATAACCCTAAGAAATTTTTGAGCTGGTTTTCTAAAAATTACCTTTCAGAGAGATAATCGGGTTTTCAGGTTTCACAAGCAAGACAACATGTGTTTTGGGTGCTTCATGTCGTGTGTTCCCCGAAACCCAAAACCCACATCAAGTAAGGTCGATCGGTTTGCGGACCTTCCAAGCATCGGAACATGCCTTCGTCAAAACATGCTCCATGTCGCATGTCTTCCGATCCCCGAAGCCCGATTTACTCCTTTTTTTCAGGTTTCCGGTCATCAAACATGATGCTTCATGTCGATTGTTTCCCGCAACCCGAAACCCGAATTACTCTAAAATCCTTTGTGTCGGGTTTCCGGATATCCCAAGCATGCTGACATGGCATTAATGCCGAGTTGTCGGGTAGTTGGCACGTGTCAACTGAAGTGTATTAAATGCGAATTTTCTTATATATATTCGGATTTCCACGTCATTTTTACCAGACGTAATTTTTACCTCATGGATTTTCGCGCATGCATCTTCGACCCCGAAACCTGAAACTCGCCTCTGTGCCCGATTACATTGCTCATTTTTTATCATTCCTTGTCCTGGTTGAAGGTATTTTTCTTCATTCTTTGTTTGTGGTTTTTGTGGATTAATTGTGTAAGGAATTCTTCCAAGTTTCTTATCAGGGTTGTTTTGGGGTTTTTATCTTTTCCATTTTGGGGGTTGTTTTCAAATCAGGTTTATGTTTTAGGGTTTTCCCCCTTTGGAATTAGCACTTTGTTTTATTCCCCAGAATGTTGTTATTAAAAATATGTTCGGGATATAAATGGTGAAGGAACCCGCATGTTTCAACTCAGTAATTACCCTATTCCCTCTTCTTGGGTTTCGCAAGGTGCTTTGCATTGTTCAAAGCAGTATATCGGATAATCTCAGTGTCAGGTTTTCCAAAGTCTCCGGCATCTCTAGTGTGTCAGGTTTTCCAAACTCGCTGAAATCCTCCTCAGTGTGTCAGGTTTTTCCACCTTTCCGGCATCTCCAGTGGATCGGGGTTTTCACAGTGTTCAACATCTCTTGATCTCCGACACTCTCCTCCTTCGAAATCCCTCATGTCGGACCCTGGCCAATCACAAGAAAAGACTGAAAAGTTAGGGAGGATGAAATACAAATTCAGGAAGGTGGAGTCTCCATCCTATATTGACTGTAATTTTGACATCCGAGATATAGAGCTTAGAAATGTGGATATGGAGGATTTCTGGAACAGGGTCAAGAGCTCTTCTCAAACTCCATGGATGAAATCAATAGTCGGCAGTGGCCTACCTCTTGCGGTAGGCTTCCCTATGTCTACTCAGTGCCCCAAGTTCATCTTGGCATGTGCTTCAAATTATGACTCTGCTTCTCGTTCTGTGAAAAACTAGGCGGGAGAAGTTGTAATCAAATTGGATGGAGGTTACTTTGATGACCTTCTCAAGCTGCCTAATTTTGAAGAATATGGAGATATGGATCTCAAGTCAGCCCAAAGAGCTTGGGATAATGATCAGGAGGATTGCATTAAACACGTAAATAAGAAGTTTCTAATCAAAGCCAAACCGGCTGTTTCTAGGTTCCCAAGACTTGTTCCCAGAAGTGATTTCATTCAGGAAATCAACGATATCATTACTCTGTTGAGTCGGGTTTTTGGTTTCCCTGAATCAAATGTTTTCCAAGGATGGATGTACCAGTTCATGATCACTATTAAGAAGAATCAACAGGGAATTGATTGGGGTACTCTTATTAGTAACGAGATAGATTCTCAAATGACAACAATCCTGTCTATGGAAAATTTTTACATGTCCTCGTATGTCACCTATGCAGTGGCCGGTATGAGGAACTATCTCGGGTTGGACACTAAGGGGAACAAGACAGTGGAACATGTTTATCAGTATTTCCCTCAACTGAAAAAAAAGGGTCTCAAGACCAATTCAGAAGGGTAAACGATGCCTTCTTTTATGAGAACATCTGTAGGTTAAGTCCCGAACTGAGGAAAACAAGAGTATCTGATGAAGCATGGGCTGAAGTTTCAAAATGGGGTTGTGTCTTCTTGCAATTTAAGAAGTTCACATATCTTCGAGTAGTCATGTACCCAGGGGATCCTTTCCGTTTGCCCAGATATCTAGGGGACAAATTAATCTTGATGGAGTTGGTCAGGCAATTGTTGGATTTTCACAAGTTCAACGAGTAAACACAAGGCCATTGTATCTTTCCCAATTTCTATTGGAAGGTATACTTGTTCGACAGTGGTGAAAGCCAAGAATGTTGTCCATGAGCTTCAAGATAAGTTGAAGAAGCACATGAAGCCCCGAGACGGGTTTGATTTTCAAGGAGTCCTCAAGGCATATGGAACTCTGCACCTACACATACCAAGCATAGAGGACATCTGGATTGATCTACGTGATGAGGTTGCTTTGTCTGAAGAAAAGATCATAGCAGATTGACACTTGCTGAGATTCAAACACTTGAGCTCACTAACTTACCAGAAGGTACTAGCGATAATGAAAGTGTTCTAGACCCTTCCTATGATGGACTGAATGAAGATCAATATGTTTTCCCACCTATTGATTGGTCTATCAGTGAAAAAGCCTCCATTACAGATAGGTCAGCCCTGATTCTTGCACGCACCAAAGCATGGCTCGCCTCTTGGGAATGAGTTTTAAAGATGATAATTTTTCAAAGTTGGTTGCTTCAGAGGCGGGGCCCTCCAAAAAGGGAAAAGACAAAATATCTTCTAAGGGGCCTATAAAGGTCAAGTTTGTCAAGAAGAGAAGAGAATGAGAAATCTCTTCAATTGTTTCTCCAGTTGAAACGGTGAATGTGCCAGAATCACCAACACCACCAGAAATAGGAGAAATTTCTTTGGAAGGAGAAGGAAGCCAGCCTCTGGTTTCACCATTTGTTGACTGCCCAACTGAAGAGACCTTATCTCTTGCATCCCAGGCCTTGGAGTTTGGATCTACACCTCCTCCCTCACAACCACTTCTACCTCCTCATTCTCCATCAACTTCTTCAATCATGGCCAGCATTTTCTATAGACTCTCACCCCTCTCTGCTGGTACCAAAGTAATCACCAACACGCCCCCTCCTATGCCTCTTTTTATTGAATCTACTGCCACACTGGTAACTATCCCCACTTCACCATTAGATCCCTCTCCTCCTGAAAGTATGATACCAACTTCTACAATAGTGGCAACTCCCTCTGACACGCCTCAATGGCTACTCGAGCAAAACTCCAAGGACCAGCCTTTGATTTTAGCTCACTCAAGGCCTCTACTGCTAAATCAGCCAAGAAACCCAAAATAGTTTCAAGGGTTTTGGTGGACGCTTCAGGGCATAAGTTTGCAGAGATCGCCACTCCTGTGACTGACAAAACCAAAGAGGACATAACAGCCTCTGACTATCAGATAACCAGGGTGGCTCTAGGAGAGGTGACAACGGAAGGAGCACAACAAGATGCACGGGATGCCACAAACGTGTTGTGCCAGAAGTTGAAAGAAACAAAAGACAGCAGAGATGAGCTTAAAGGAAAGGTGGAGCAGTTGACTGAGGTTTTGCTTAAGCTCTCAAAACCCCTTGAATCCATACCATCTTCCTCTATCCCTGTCGGATTTGATTTCTCATCAGTGCCTATGATTGAGAAGATTAATAAAAAAGGAAGTGGTCAATGAATGGATCCAAAGACTGCTCCAACAGGGAAGGAAGTGATTCAAGACGTCGTGGAAGTCTATCAATCTTTGGGGAACATTCAGAGTGATGGAGAAAAGATGGACGATGATTTCTCCCAAGAAATTGGACATCTTGATTTGAATTTTGAAGCTCTCCAGGCATTAAAGAAAATACCATCATGCCTCTGGTAGAAGAAGGCATCATCCCACATGCGGATAAGCATTTCTAGCTGACCAAAGCCATCAGGTTCAGGGTAAAGATTCTCAACAAAGCCTGTGGTAAATTGAGAGAATCAAGGGATCAATTGATCGATGGCAAAAGTGACCTGGAAGAAGAATTGCTGAAAATCTATGCAAAAGTGTCAGTTGGAAATTCAGGCATCCTATCAGCTGATGATCTTTTCAAACAAGTCCAAGAGTCTGTTCAGCATGAACCAACTCATGGATTTGGTATTGAAATCATCGATAGGTTTGTAAAGATTGAACATTCTTTGGAGGCCTTGAGAAGACTCAGCAAAAGATTGAGGAAACTTCCCGGTAGTGCCAGTGACACTCATGAAACCTACGAAGTTTTGAGTGATCATTCCACTGCACCTGATGAAAATGAAATGCAAGGCATAATCCGAAAGTTCCAAGAATTTTGGAACAAACAGGCTCAGTTGGAGGAAGGGAAAGATGAGGAAGAAAAAGATGACGATTCAGACTAAGTTTTGATGTTTCATGTCATTTCAATCTTGAAATTGACATGTCTTTTTCATTTCTGTTTCATCACATAGGAAGCAAATTTTGACTTGGTCTCCTGCGTGAGAGTCAAGCAAAATAGGACTCTCGTTAAAAGACTATTTTCTAGGATTTATCCTATTTTCTCTCTACTCTTTTCTATTATAAATTAGGGATGTGTGTACACTCTAAAGGGTCGAGATTTTTGAAATATTGGGAGCTATTGGGAAGAAGAAAAACTTTGTGTTTTCTTTTAATCATTTTGAAGAATAGGAGTTGATATTATTTTGCAAACTTTGTGTTGTGAGATATATCTTTCTTAAGACATTGTTCTTACGTTCATAATCTTAAGCTATTCTTTGTTTAGCATCTTGGTGTTTCTAATCATTTCAGACATTATATTTATGATCTAAAGCTCGTATGATTATTTCGTGCTCTGTGTTTACTCGAAAGAAAATACGTTGCTCTCATTTCCTTTCCATTGTGCTTCTTTCATTGTAATAATTTCCTACCCACTCCATTTACAAAAATAACATCTTCACATCATGTGGATGTGGATTTCGGATTCTATCCCAACCCCAATGGTCGATTAGTGTGAATCTTGTATATATTGTTTCTGCTATGTTTTAGATTAGTAATAAACAGGCAGCCTCACCTGTCTTTGAGGAGGGATTTAATCCCATGTACTGTGGTTGAACCTCATATTTTGGATTGAAAAAATATCCAACCAACAACCCAAAAATTTAGATAACAACAAAATGTGAACCACAATTCTAAGGGACTAAAGATCCATCTCACGGGCATGCCAAATGTTTACAAGAATTAGTTAGCTAGGCAAATAGAATTAGAAATAACACCTAGTAGTCCTAAAACAAATCTAAACTAAAATCTATGCACCATCATGCTTAGATATTAAACAAGACTAATCTACCTACATCTTTGCATTAGAAAATTTTTAAAAATCCAAACTAATATGCTAAGAAATTAATATCTATCTCTATTGAATGCTAATCAATGAAATGAACCTACTTAGATCCTTAGTAATCAAAAGGGTTGATTGTATGTTTGAATCCCAAGGTTTCAAGAATGGATTCTTGTCAATCCATGGCTATAAGACCACTTGACATATCTCCATATGACTTCAAACTTGGATGGATGAATGTAAGAAATGAATATAGCTAGCTCCTCTAATGGAAGAATTATCTAAGATGATAAAATGGCTATATAGGATCTATGCTCATTTAGGTGTAAATAGAAATGTAGGAGGAAGGATCCTTATATAGCCCAATGGATAAAATAAGCTTTGCATCCCTTTATATGTGGGATAATAGCAAGGTTGAGTTAGTTGGGGATGATCATAGTTGAAATAGGGTTGAGTCAACCTTAGGAGAGTTTAGTTTGTCCTTTAGTGACTCATGGGGCTTGAGGGGATTTATTAATTAGCCAAAGTGATTAATTAATAAGTGAGCAATCTTATAGAAGATTTTTAGAAGAATAATTAGTATGATTTAGAGGATAAGAAGGATTTAATCAAATAAATGACGATTTATTGATCTAATAGAAGAGGAAACTTAATTAATTAAGAATAATTAATTAATTTAGGTAAAGGGGGTTTAATTAACGGAAGGTTGTTAATTTTCATTCTTGTTAGATAGAAGGGTCAATTAACTAGCGTAATGTAGTTAATTAATGACGATAGAAGAGAAAATGTGTGATATTGATGATATGTCGTCAATTTGCAAGAAAGGGTATAATTAGCGCAATTTAAGTATTTAAATTGTTGGAGCTAAATTATGGGTGTCTACAAAATGAAAAGGAAATATCACTACATGGAAATTATAGGTTATAGACTTATTAGTTTACATATTTTTCTTTTTTTTTCAATTATTTATATTTTAAGAGGTTCAAGAATTATAAACTTAGATTAATCTTCAATGGTAATGTTTTGAAAAGGTATGTTATGGTCTAAAGACACATGGGGTCCTTGACATTACATTTTGTGGGACCAAGTGGTTCCAATTTTTTCCATAAGTTTTGGACTTACTATGCCCCAAGAAATTTGGTTTAATTTTTATTACTCTTTTGATTATATGGGTTTGTTTTTGTGTCCCCTGACACTCTATTGGATTTTACAATTGGGAAAATTTTACCCTCAACCTTCTTGTAATTAGAGATTTGATTTCCCTTGAATTTTCAATACTTCTATTACAATCTCCTCTCCGTATTCCATGGTAAAAGGGAATGGTATTCTACATCTACATGGTAGAGTTGGTTCTACACGTACATGTGCACTTATTCCTTGATCCTCTCTATTTTACATATTTCAATTTCAATTTCAATATTATTTAGAGTTAAAGTTTAAATTTTTGCTATGTGGATGTTGACTACACTCTTATGTTGTAGGTTGTGCTCTTGGGGGCATCTTATGGCTATTCAAACATTCAAACAATTGATTAAATACAAAGTGTGATTATATACTCAAGGACATTTATCCTATAAGCTATAAAATTTCATTTATTAGATTTGGAGGAAACGTAAACACCTAAATTTAGTAATTAAATGCTTGATAATAATGATTTGGATTATATCCCTTTATTACATATTTCTTATATGAATAGAACTTGAACCCATTATTTTACTCCTTGTAATTCTTGTAAATACTTCTTATTCTCTCACTTTATTTCTCATACACTTACAAGACTATCTTTGTACTTATAAACATCCCTTATTTCTTATCAGAATTATCCATATCTTTATTTGCTACATGCTTCTTCCATGGACACTACCATCTAGATTTGGACAAAACTAACATATGGTTATGTCACTTTATGATGGTTTTGTCCTTCAGGGGAAATAGTCAAATTTTATTATGTTAATCTTAGTTTTCCATCCTAATGAAGCCTTTCTTTTAATTCATATCCCATAAAATGGTATAAAAGAAGTTATACATGATCATTTACTCATTTGGAATTCTCAAGAGATCCCCTAGAAAATACTTATCAAGTCTTAACTAAATTTTCCTAATCTTCCTTAAAACAAGTGAGAACATTAGGATCAACCTTTATACAAGTATGAAACAATCTAAACTAGGTTAAAAGTATACCATGCTAAGTCAAGAGCATCAAATATTTAATTCAAGAATTATCAAGTACCTACACACCAAACAATACTTCTAGGGGTTTAAATATAGAAAATATATATCTATAAGAACTTTATTTTGGTGTTTTTCTTCAACATTCTATTCAAAACTCATGAAGGGTAAATTATGAAGTATACCTAGTTACACCAACTATTAGTGTTGAGGCACAATGTCAAACATAGTGGGGGCACTCTATATTTGTATTCCCACTTACAAAAACACTAAGAGAACTACATATAATTTGAGCCCCTCATTTGGGAAATGTAGTACAAAAATTGGTTAAAATAAATGAGGGGGTTGGCCACCAAGGGAATTCCAACTCCACCATACACCGCGTTTTCTATCTAATATATATTTGAGTTCTAGTGAAGGAAACTAGGGTTTTAATCATTACAAGTACATGTGGGAGGATTCTAGAAGAAGTGACAGTGAAGGAAGCAATTTAGGATGAAGATGAAGTGACCTAGAATAAAATAGAAGTGTAGTGTAGATTCATACACTAGCACCAAACAAGATAGAAACACCATATGCTAATGTCCAAATGCGACGTTAGTTTCTAGTGATTTTTAAAGGCTCAATTTCATATATGAAGCAAATTTTTCCTTGCCATAGCCAATTTTCCTTAATTCTACATCTAGAACATGTTGCAAAACATCAAGAAAGATAAGAAAATTCATCCTATTATAGTTTATTGAATTTATATCATGAATTAAATGAGTGCAACTTATTTATAACATTCTACATGTTAAATAATATTTTAATGTTAGAGAATTTACATATTAGTTTGATTGTATATTTATATATTCAATATTCAGTCATGTTAGAATAATATTTAATTCTAATTTGGAGTGAAAAATTGACTAAGAGGAAATCACTCACACAACTCATCTATATACACATGTGCATCCGAGCCTTTTAGGGAATATAGGGATGTCATATCCAAACACAATCTAAGAATACATTTGAGTAAACCATTGAAGCATATTTCCCTTAGAGCGATATATAACAAGTTATGCAAATTTGAATACACCCACCCTTTGTTTCCCTATATCACATCATGTACTACGAGTCAAACAAAACATAATTTCTAATTTTGATATCTAAATTAGGGATCCATCTTTATTTTCACTTTTCTAACCTTCAATCTACTATAAACTTTGAGAACTATGAGTGGCTTGATCTTGCTTTGGCATATTAGTACATACTATATAATGTTCCTTGTGTCAATATGGGGATATGGAGGCTATTCAAATACATATGACGAATACCAATTTTTCATACCATTAGGTATAGAAGAAAAATACAAAATAGTTATACGTACAAAATTTTTATTGTGAAGATCTAAACAAAGTTCCCATATCTAGTGACACAATCAAAGTAGGTTCCAAAGGCATATTGTAAATCAAATTAATAGATGTCACATTTGATGGCCTTAGGATACCTTCGTCATGTGAATATGTTCCACATGGTTGAACCTATCCTCCACTCAATTCTAGGATTCATATTTTATACGCATATTTAGGACACCCCGCACAACATCCTCATTTGGTTTCTTATCAATGTCACACATCTTGAGCTCGTCCTAGGTGAATATGTATCAAACATGAACCCTATGTTTCATATTCTTATTTCTAGAAGTTTGTTTGATCCAATATATCATCTATTCATAATTTAAGACTATTGTATTTATTGTTCTTGATAATCTTACTACACATTCATTGCAATATCTCAATTAGATTAACGTTAGTTTTGATATTACAAAATTAATAAAAGAATAGTTGTGAAAATGGAAGAAACAATTGAATGAATTGGTGGGGAATTAACTTTTAGTAACACCCAAACATTAACCAATAAATAAAACACTATATAAGGTATTTTTTCAAACTAAGCATGTGGACAAAGAAAATTTGAGAGGGGAAAACAATACTACATGATTGAAATTAAAACCAACATGCATGCATGATTAAAAATTGGGTAGGGGAGATAAAATAAAATGGAAAAATAAGATCATCATATCCCAATTTAAAATTGGATCACACCAAATTATATTTGGGATTAGTATCTGGAAAATACCAAAAAAAAGTTGGGAATAGATGATGTTTTTTCTAAGGATCGAGTAAAATGGAGATAAAATAACACTATATCATGAAATTCTCTACATATAACAATATGTAAACCAATTTATTATCTTGTATATAAGGGGTGTCTATGTATACCATTTTTGAATTAAAAAAGTTCAAAAAATTAAGGATCTTATTATTAGAATTGACAACATGAGGACGAGTCTTCATAAGAAATAGTACAAAGATTCAAAATAGGGCTCAAATTCCCAAATATTCTCTTTCTTCTCAATAATTTCTCACTCTTTCAATTATTATTTCTGATATATGGGTCCTATACACTATCTTGGTTCCCAAAGCATTATTAAAAACACAAATTAAATCCTAACTATTCAAATACTCTTTTTTCAATAACTTCACACCCTTGATAAAAAAATTACCTTGGAACCCTTAGACCATTTTGATCCCATGGACGTCATTGTATTCAAGGTTTTCTTTCTTTAAACTTTATGTTTGATAGATTATGTGTGAACCAAAATTTTATGTCAAAACTATTATTCTTTTCTCTATAGATCCGTTAAAATAATGACATATGTCGACTCTTTATATATTTTAATAATATAAAAATTACTAATATGAGATGTTAAATTTTATATCTATCAAACTGTAATTTGTAATATTTTTTCTTTATGAGAGGAAAGGGATGAAAAATCATAATATCTTGGCCATATGGTGGAATTTGGAGCCATATTTACCCCTAAAATATTATTTTTGAGCTTGACAAAGAAATGCAACTAGATTGAGGCCATACATCACAAATGAGTAGGAAAGTTGCAAAGAATGTAATTGATTTATTAATCAATGTGGCATGTGAAAAATCTAAGATATGAACTTTGAGCTTAATATCTCTCAACTTTTTTAACGAAACATATTTAATATATTTTTCATGTTTTCAAGTTAGGGGATTTCAAGTTCTTTGAGGCCTCAATTTTTGGATTTATATTTTCAAGTTTTGGGTTTTAAGGACACTTTGTGTATTAATCATCATTTCATGTTTTTAAGGTTTTTATGTTTTTATTTCGATTTTCTTCATTTTTGGAGTTAGGTCTCAAGGTTTATCAAGTTTCCTAGTTCAAGGATTTTGAGTTTAAGTAAATCATGGTTATCTATTTTTATGTTTTTAGGTTTGGGGATTTCATTTTTTGGGTTTTGTTTTTGATTTTTAGGTTTTAGGGGTGATTTATATCAATATTTCTATCATGTTTATAAGGGTTTCCTTTTAACGGGGATTTTGTTTTCCAATCTATTGGTTTTCTGTATATGTATTTTCATGGTTTTAGGTTGGGATCTTTCAACATCTAGGTTGTGCGTTTTTAATATTTAAATGTCTTCAGTTTTTAGGTTTCTTATTCTAGGTTTTTTATTTAGATTTTCAGTTTTTATGTTTGGGATTTTGCAAGTGCTTTATATCAATCAAATTTTTCTCTTTTTGCATTTTTAGGTTTGTGATTTTTAAGCTCTAGGTTTTTGTATTTCAGTGTCTTAGGATTCAAGTTTATGGATTTTATGGTTTTACGTCTTTTCAAGTTCTAAATTTTAGAACTTAGATTTTGGGAGCATTTTATATCAATTTAATTTCATATTTTTAGGAATTCCTTGTTTGGGGTTTCATGTTTTAGGTTTTTAGATAATAGGTTTTGGAATTAATTTTTAGGTTTGGATCTTTACGAATTTGAGGTTTGTGGGTTCTAACTATTGATTTTCTAGTTTTAGTTTTGAAATTTGAAGTTTTTAGTTTTAGGTATTATCATTTTTAGATTTTAAGTTTTAGATTTTGAATTTCAAATAAGATAGCCATATTTTAAATCAATTTATTTTTCCTATTTTAAGGATTTTTAGGTTCAATTTTTTTGTTTTCGGATTTGGGGCCTACGAATTTTAGATTTTAGGGTTTACAGGTTTTCAAGTTTGTGTCTTTCTAGTTTTAATTTTTTTACATTTTTCGTGTTTTCAAGTTGGGTCCTTTCACATTTCATGTTTTTGATATTTTAAGGTTTTGCATATTGGTTTTCGTGTTTTAGATTTTGGGTTTCAAGGATATTTATATCAATATGATTTTCCTATTTTGTGGGATTTTAAGGTTTGGAAATTTTAAGGATTTAGGTTTCAATTTTTAGGGACATTTTATAACAATATAGTTTTCTTGATTTTTAGGTTTTCTTGCTTTCGGATGTTCAAGTTATGGGTTTACACTTTCAAATTTTTCGATGTTTTTCATGTTCAAATATTTTAGGATTTAGGTTGTAGGGTTTTTGGGTTTATAGTTTCCATTTTTATGTCTTGGGTTCACGAGGTTTCTGGTTTGGGGTTTTTATTTTCTTGTTTTAAGGTATTTGGATTTGATGTTTTGGTGTTTCACATTTTGGTGTTTTAAGTTTTAGTTTTAAGGTTTCAAATAAGATAATTACATTGTACATCAATCTACTTTTTATGTTTTTGGGGTTTTTAGGTTTGGGGATTACGATATTAGAACTAACAATGTGTAAAATTTTACTTTCGTTTATGGATCTAATGTATGTGTTTAATATGTCAACTTTATGAATTATAAGGTGTCATATGAATTAAAAAGTATCCAACAATTTTTGGGGGTTTTTCAGGTATAATTTTTTTAGGTTTTATATTTTAAACATGATATAAAATTCTTTTCATGTACTTGACATTTTTAGATTCAAGGTTTTGAACTTTCAAGTTAAGATAGATACGTTTTATAGTAATTGAGTTTTCTATTTCCTAGGTTTCTATGTTTAAGATATTTTAGACAATTCAAGTTTTAAATTTCAAATTTTTATGTATTGAGACTTTCAAATTTTATTATTTTTTTGTTTTTGTTTTCTTGCAATATATTATAATTACAACACAATTATATATTTTGAACTTTTCAAGTTCTTTGTATCCTTACATCTTGGAGTGTTATAACTAGTTGAAATGCCTATCCAATGTAAATTACTAAACCATATCAACAAAATGTTATTCTTGTCTATTTCAAAGATATCACCTCATAATTCAAAAAAGTGAGAAATATACCAACTTATAAAAACTGTGTTGGGCAATGACAAAATGAATCTTCATATTTTTAGTTATTTTTAAAGGAAATGTACTATGGAAACCAATTTAGTGTAATCAAGCTTAGTTGGTTATTATTACTTTATATTGTCAACCAATCATAAACTAATATGAATTTTTATGTCTTAAATCTTGGACTTGCATATTTTTTATCCAAATACACCGACAAATACATTTATCTTTTTCTTTATTGGTTAGTGAGTGGAAGATTCCTTTAGACATTATCACATTATATTCCTTTCAATTAAATATAATAATCATTTACCATTTTCAATGTTAGTTTTATTTATTATTTAATTCACCTATTAATAATATTAAAATATGCTTTAACATATATTGATAATTATGATGTGACATTTAACATAGAATTTCCAAACAAGCTATTACAACATGACATATCATGCCAAATATATTGTGGTTGCAATTAAATATATTTAATTGTATTCAATGGATACTATATTAACAATTACCGTAAAATGTGAAGTACACAACATAAAATACATTTTATAAAAATGTAAAGTGTTTTTATATAAGAAGGATTGTTTTGAATATAAAATATTATTATATTCAATTGTATTCAATACATGCAATACTATTAAACTCCCTAATGGTGCAAAGTATGCATCGAGAGGATGTTATTTTTGAAAAATATGAAGTATTTTTATATTTCATTTTTATATAAAATATTATTATATAACCGAAAAAAGTAGCATTATGCTTTTTAGTGATTTGGAATGGGATACAAAATATTTGGAAGCATCTTTAAAAAATAAATATGGTCAAATATTTTGTTTAGCCCATAAAAACAACTTAATATTGGTACCAAACTAGTTAATTATTCTAGTATTAGTGTATGTATTGACTATTCGTATGAAATTAACTATATTTCATGATATTATAATGTCGTATTTATTAGTTATTGGTTCTTATACTATTAGTTTATTTGAATATTTATATTAAAAAGTTTTGACATTATAAATGAAATATTTGTTATGGTTATCACATATATAATAAAGATAAATATGTTGGTTGATATGATGGATTTAACATATAATAATAATAAATATAAAATGGGTCTTTTTATAAAGATATGGACTCCTACATTTGATCCTGACAAGGAAAACATAAATGTCATGCCTATGTGGATAAAACTTCTTGGTTTTCCTCTCAATTTTTAGTAGGCAGAAGTATTAACAAGTGTAGAAAAGTCTCTATGCTCCCTAATAGATTTTGATGGAGCTACCAAGGCTAGAAATACATTAGATTTTGCTAGAATGTGTGAATGTAGATATGGAAAAAGATTTACCTAATGATATCACTATACACTCTAAGTTGGGTAGCTAGAAGCAGATGCTTAAATATGAAACATCTATTTCTAGGTGAAAAATTACAACTAATTGGGACACAATGTTAAAGCTTTCCTAAAAACATTAATTTTGGTTACACAAGAGGAGTCAAAAAGAAGAATGGAATGGCATGAGAACCCAAATAAGGTAAAGGACCAAGTAGAAGATGCTAGAGAATGTAGCGGTCATGAAATTAAAAAAAAAAAAAAACTAAAACAAACCAGCATGTGGACAAGGAAAACCTTTTTACATGTTTGGAATCCCAGGAGAAAGAATCCATGGAGGAAATGGACTTTCTCAAGCATACTTAGCTTGAGGAGCTTCTTTTACCATACATATAAATAGAAGAAAAGGAGATCAATATTGAGACAACTCAAGAGGAACCTAAATATCAACATGAACAGAAAAAGGAAGAGACTCAAGAGGATAGAGATGAGTCAAAGGAATTGATACATGAAGATACAAAGACTTTTCTAGTGAAGACTCATAAAGAAGAGACAAAAGTAGACAAAGAGGAAATCTTGAACAAGAAGTAGAGGCATTTCAGGAGAAGCATGGAGGAGTTTCCTAATATTGAGTAGTTCAAAGTCATAGAGACTCCCATTAAAGGGAAAATTAATAATCAAGAAGCCTCATCCTTCAAGACTCCTAAAAACTCTAGAGCAGATGTAGGAGGTTGCACCACTAGAGGAAAAAAATCAAACAAAGAGGAGTAAAAAATAATCACTGAAAAAGAAATAGCAACAGGGAGACAATTAACATTGGACCACAAAGGACCAAAAAAACCTCATAAGATTAACATAAGAGGCCTCAATAGAAAATTTAGAAATTAATTGTAATATTTCCCTTTTATTGCACTTTGTATGGTTTTTGTTGGTTCTAGACTGTTTTTGAACTATATTTGGACCATTTTTGGGTTGGTTTTATGTTGTATGCTCTAGTTTTGTTTGTTGTGTGGTTTAGTTTTGACTCATGAAATGTATATGGTCATATCTGGATTGTAGATCCTTATTGTAACAGGGTAGGGCCCTTGCCAAAACCCTCCTTTTACCAATTATAAAAAAATAATAAAAATAAAACTTTGTTTGATGTGATAAATCCAACATATAATAATAATAAGGATTAAGATGTTAGTACAAACAAGTTAATCACTATGGTATTATTCTATTTGTGTGTTTGTTTTATAAATTTTTGACATGATCAATGCAATTTTATGGAATAAGACTCTTTAAGAATATTTCATTTTATTTTAATGTCAAACTTTAGAATAACTAATGCATAAAAATACTAATATATGATTGTTTAAAATGTTAAAAAATAGTGTTGAATTAGTGATATAAATATTGTCTTTGGTGGTAATAATAATTATGTCTTGAATTTATAAGAACTTCAATATGACATTTTGACATATCAACCTATATTTTTAAAAATTAAGAAAACACCAAATCACATCTTAATTTATAGTACTATTTGTGATGTTATTGAATAATTTAGTACTACTATTAAGACATGTTCTCGATTTTTTTATATTTTTTTAGTCATTTAACACATTTTGGATGAGATTGTCTCTAATAACATATATTGTACTCTTGATACAGCCACACAATATTTTTCACCTATAAACAATAATAACCTATTGTATATTTTAACATACAATAGATTGGCTAGTATATATAGCCATTCTGATAGGAAAACAACTTCCTACTAAATAGGAAGATATAACAACAACTAACTCGTTAATAGATTTAGAGGTATAACCAATTAACCTAGGTGAATTAACAAACTAGTAAGAAATATTTACCACATAGTAAATATGAATAGCTTGAATAATGTGACCATTAACTTATTTTTACTAGCTGTAGACACAAAATCACGCACTTAGGTACTGTTAGTGCAAATCTACAACACCCCCTAAATGACCTTCAGATATGCAGTCCAGAATTGGGTCATTTAGTGTGATTGCACAACATTGAGTTTTCTCCAGGGGACCTTGCAAGGTGAGAAAACTCTCCAGAGAAAGTTGGTTCTTACCCCTCTATTTAGGTGTATGCATGAATTTTTTTGAGGTTCTGATTCAAAAATCCTACTCTAAAACTACCAAGGAGACAAGGTTGAGAGAAGCATGGAAAAGGGAAAAAAACTAAGCTAAAACAGTGATACACCAAAGGAGTGATGAACTTTTGTCTTGAAAATAAACATAGATAATAAAGATGTAACACCAAAGCATGCATAGATTGCCAAAATATAATGAAAGATCAGAAGACAATGATAAACACATGAGAGGATTGGAGGATCATTCACAAAACATGCATTACCATTCCCAAATTTAATACAATGCATTACAATGGCAGAGAGGAAAAAAAAACGTGTCACAATCTCCATGGAAGGTCTGAAACTCCTCAAATTCATGTGCCAGGGGAAGAGGGGAGTCTGCAAGAACAAAATGTCCAACCCTTTACAAATGAGCCAAAACTGGCTTTTAATGGTGAAGTAGAACGAAGGAAAGGCAAAAACATGGGAAAATTGATTTGAGATCTCCAACCACCGACAAGATCCATTAAAACAGCAAGGGAACCCTTAAAAATCCATTTTTGATGCATTTGGCCATGCTGGAGAAGAAACGAGTGCCATACCTCATCAATTTTGGTGGTTGGGGGTCGGTTCTACATTTTTTCCGTGCTAGGACATTTCTTTAATTTTCTCCCACAAATATCCACCAAAAATCAAAATTTAATAGTCCATCATGTGGATAATTTCAACAGATTTCCAATGATATAAAAATGCAAAAATCGAGCTCTGGATCAAAAGATATGGCCCTCTGAAGATTTAGGGCAAAACAAGTGAAATTAGGGCAAAATTAGGGTTCGCGGGCCAAAATTTGAACTTTTCCCCTCCTTTTTTGAATTGGGAAAAATTCCCAAAAATATCCACCGACCCGACTGTCTTTGCCACATGGCACCCTCTGGTTGATCTACGAGGTTCAAACAATCATTCTACCCCTTTTGTGAAATTGAAATTTTTCCAAAAATACTCCGCCACTCCGGGACATGTGGCACCATCTGGTTGCTTGGTGGGGATGCATGCTCCATTTTTACCTTTGTACCATTAACCACTTTGGAAAAAATTCCAAAGTCCTTCCACCACCCCAACTCCTACCGCTGACAGGACACGTGGCATCTTCTCATTGCTCGGCGGGGATGCGCTTGTATTTTTCCCTTTGACACACTTTGACCAAAATTGAAAAACTTGAATTCCTTCCGCCCCCACTCTCGACTGACTGACACATGGCACCATCTCATTTCCTTGCGGGATTTTGGGCCAAAATTTTCCCTTTTCCCCTTTGACCCCAAAAGGCTAAGTGCCAAATTTTTTCCCACGGGCCCGCCTTGGGAAAATTTCCCCTCCAAACTCCACCGAGCCATAACTTGCAAAATACAAGGAGTTAGGAGGACTTCTTTACCTTTCTAGAAAGGGGAGAAAATTATCTATCTGATGAAGCAATACCCAAAAAAATTGAGTGCCTAAAATGTGTAAAAATTTTACTGAGGCACAAGGAAGGAAAGAATGAAGACAAGTTAGCCAAAATAAGCGGGGGCTTATTTTGGATAACAATTTTGAGCGACAGAGGGTCATCTACTTATTTGAAGTGGATGAAGTGCGACTAATCCATTAGGAAATGGATTCATCAACTTAACTACTTGCTACTCTTAATTCTTTAGAAAACTCTAAGATGAAGATTGTGAGTAAAAATTACTTTGGCTGGAACATGACACCTTAAAGATGCATCCTTGGGGCAACAAAAATTGTGCCAAAGAACTTAGGGAAATGTAAATCTAAGCTACAAAAAAACAATGTGCATAAGAACTTAGAAAAAATAAGAGTCTAAGATAATATGTATGAGGTGAGAAGTTTCCCTTGAGCAATGCTTTAGATGGATTCCATTAAGCTGGAATCTGCAGTTCCTCACCATCCAATGTAGACAATTGGAAGGCATTCTTGTTTTTACATTTTGTGACCATGTAGGGGCCACTCCAAATGGCATAAAATTTTGAATGCCTTCTTGGCTTTGCTCGGTTTGCATCCCATTTCAACACTAAATCTCCAACTTGGAAAGTTCTAGCCTTAGCTTTCCTATCAAAACTTCTCTTGATCAAAGCTTGGTCCTTCTCCATTGTTTGAGCTACATGCTCTCTGATTTATTGGAGTTCAATAAATTTTGCATACCTAACCTCCATGGGCTCATACTCTAATAATTCAAATTGCTTCATGAGTTCCATGTTGGCAACTCAAGTGACATAAAAGACCGCTGCCTCTTTACCATAAACAAGTCTGAATGGAGAGTTACATGTGGATCTCTTGGGAGTTATCCTATGAGCCCATAGAGCTGATTTGAGCTTAGTGTGCCAAGTCCTCTAATTTTCCTTGAGGCAATAATTCAAATAGATCCCATTTCATCTTATGATCCTTAATAGATTCTTGTTTGTGGACTCATCTTGGCCATTACCTTGAGGGTAATAATTTGATGAAGTGATCAAATAGATCCCATTTCTAACAGCCCATTCAGTTACCTTTGATCCTATGAATTCCAACGCATTATCTGATATTATAGTGGTAGGTATACCAAATCTGGTTGCTATCCCCTCATAGAAGTCTAGAATGCTAGATTCATTTACCTCTTTGAGTTTCACCGCCTCGGTCCATTTAGTGAAGTAGTCGGTTCTTTGTTAGAATCCATTTGTGCCCTTGGCTTGAGTTTGGATTAATGACTCCAATGAAGTCCAAACCCCATTACATGAATGGCTGGTCAACTAAGATTGGGTGCAATGGAAGTGCTGCTAACCTCTCTTTTCCTATGAAGAATGCACAATTCTTGTACCTCTTGATCCATGCATATGATCACTAAATATTTTGGGCCAATAATAACCAGCCTTCATGATCTTGAGATATGTCACTCTTGGAAAAAAATGACCCCCATCTGATCCACCATGGAACTCTTCTAATATTTTCTCAATCTAATTTGTCCCAATGCATCTCAGCAACACTCCATTGATATCCCTTTTAAACAAGACACCATCGACAAGTGCATACGGAATAGCTGCTTGCAATATGAAGTGTCTTCTTTTATCTTTGTTCATATCTTGAGGGCATAGGCCTTTTTGTAAGAAGTGCATTATGTCTTAGGTCCAGCAAGGAGTGAGCATACCACCATTTTCTTCTTGAATATCTCTTTGTTCTTAGCTGTCTTGTAGCACCAAAACAACATCCTTCTTTTTGTGTGCTTTAATTGGTTGACTTTCAAGGCCAATTTCTCACATAATCCCTTTCCTCATACCAGATTGGTAAGTTTGATCTCATGTCATATCCATGACACAAGTAATCCACCCTACAAGTTTTCATTTAGATCTTTTTGAGGAGGAAGTCTTTAACTCCCACATGAGAAACCAGCAGTTGAACCTTGTTGTTTGAAACTAGATGCTTAAATTTCTTCAAGCTCTGTCAATCTGAAGAACGTTCTTCTCGATGAAGGAATACCTTACTTCATAGTCCTCCAAGCTTTGGCTAAAGAAGGCAATTGGCTGCTCTGCATTTTCTTCATTCTATTGTACTAAAATTGTAGAAATTGTATCATCACCACCAAATGCATAAAGGATGAAGTATTTGGATAAATCTGGGTTAATGATAGTTGGAGCCTATGAGATATCTTCTTTGATTACCTCGAAACTTTCCTTACCTTCAGCTGTCCATTTGAATGCCACACTTTTCTTCAACATCATAGTTATTGGCTTGACAAGGGCTGCAAAGTTTGGAACAAACCTTCAAACAAAATTGATTCTTCCCAAGAAACTTTGAAGAGCCTTCTTATGCCTTGGCAATGGTAGTACTCTTATTTCTTGACCCTCTCTGTATCGATTGCTAACCCTTCTTTAGAAACAATGTGGCCTAGGAGCTTGCCTTCATAAGCTATAAAAATACATTTTCTAGGATTTAAGGATACCCCAAATCTTCTACATCTTTGGAACACTTGTCTTAAATGAAAGAGATGATCTGCTACACTTTTAGAAAATATAGTAATATCATCTAGGTATATCAACACTATTTTGTTGATCAATCCCTTGAACACCATATCCATTCCTCTTTGGAAATTAGCTCCACGTTAGACAAACCAAATGGCATTTTTCTATATGTATAGGTTCCCCATTTGGTGGTGAAGGCTGTTTTGGACTGATCATCTTCCTTGACCATGATCTTATCATACCCCAAATAACCATCTAGCAATGATTTTCTATAATAGGTTCCTCTTGGTGGTGAAGGCATCTTCCTTTACCATGATCTTATCATACCCCCAAATAACCATCTGCACAAAAACCTCTCGGAGCCTGACTTACAAAATCTGCACCATAGAAGGAAGTGGGTAGTGATCCTTGAGGATGCTCTATTCAAATCTCTAAAGTCTACACACAACCTGATTTATCTACTCTTCTTTCTAACTGGAACCAAGTTTACAACCCAAATTGAATGTTTGATGGGGAACATGATACTTGCCTCTATTAATTTATTGATTCCTTCTTCATGAGAGGCTCGATGTGTGGATTGACCGAGTCTCATTTTTGCCTAATGGGCTTAGCACTTGGATCTAGTTCAATTGTGTGTTGAGCTAGCTTGGATTGAAACCTCTCAAGTCTTCATAGCTCCAAGAAAATACATACGGGAACTCCTGGAAAAGTTGCATGAATTCATACCTTTCTTTCTCGATTGCCACTTTACCAATTTTAAGTGACTTGCCTTCTCCAACTGAGATGGGATTTGAATCCTCTCCCTTGACTTGGTTGTTTGCTTTCTCCTTCTTAAATTAATCATTAGGATTTAAAATAGACTCTAAAGTCACAAGTCCTTTTACACTTTTGGCACTTTGTTAGTTCTCAGGTACCACTTGATCACCATCTTTATTGTTCTAACTTTTCCTAATTTTTGGTGAGAACTCGAAATGCCTCTTATCTGAAATTGATGATTTGTTGGTCACTCTCAAACACTTGCCAACTTGTATTATTATCTAGCAACTGATAGTCTCAAAATCACATGGATGTTTGGCTACATTTTATCTCTTTTGACACTCTTCGCTAACATCAAAGGTTTCTCCAGGCTCACTGAGCCTATCATTGAGGTTCTCTTTCTAAAAATTTGATGCCCACACTCTATTCTTATAACTCTTGAGCAAGTCATTCTGATCTCAATGAGTGTAACCAACTCATTGCCCAAATTTTATAATTGTTTCAGCAAGTCAGTTTGCAAGCTCATTTGTGGCACAATCAGCTCTGAAACAATGAAACTTGAAGTTTTTGATGCCTCTCTTCCTCAATCCATGTATCAAATCCTCATATTCAGCGAGTGTTGTTAGAACATGCAAATTTAAATCTAAAATTTGAATAATACTTAATGCCTTGAAGTGAAACAAGAATAGCCCTCCTCCTACACCCTATCTATTCTTGATCCATCAAAGAACAAGCGACAGTCTTGATGGTCTAGCTTAGTGATCTTTAGGAAGAGGATGATTTTCTTCATGCATGTAATAGACTCTAGTTCAGATTTCTCTATTTCCTTGCCTAGGGATCAAAAGCATGTACCTTTCTTGCCCATTCATCAAGATTCAAATTTGGAATGCTTCCAACATTGGTGTCGGGTTTATGTGTGCTTGGATAATGTCGTCTTGGTAGAAATGTTACACCTCCCATTGATCGATTGGATCAACATATGTGAAATTTTAATAGCTTCAGAATTGTAAAGCCTAAATAGCATGTGTGACCAATAAATAGAAAGTATAAGAAAGTACCTATGGCAAAAGTGGTGGTAAATCTATCAGCATCTTATGAAAATAGTGACATTGGGGCATGATGGCTCATATATTTAATTACAATATTGTCAATGAGATTCTAACCCATGTTCTTTTGCTTGGGCATCACGGAAATCTAAAATTAAAGTTTGTCAACCCAATGCTCATTAGGAGCTCTCTTGATAGTTTTTCGATTGAGCAGCATTGTTGACAATTCTTCATGCTTGTAATATTTGTCCTAGAGACAAGTTGGTCATCTAGTACCACCAGGAACTACTTGCCCCGAGAATCGATCAAGAACTCTGATTATGTACTAGTTTATCCCTAATGATCAATGGACATAGAATGGAGGGAGGCTTCCTTTCTCTCCAAATTTCATGGTTATGGAGGGCTACACAATTGGTTTTCTTCATTTGTTCATGGTTCCACTTTGGATAGAGCCTACATCAAGGCTCCTAAACCATTTCAAGGATTTCCTTTAGAATGATGATGCCAACACCTTGTGGAGCGAATTGTGAATAACTTGGGTCTAATATCCATCTCAATAATCCTCTTCTTTGATTTGTGAAGGTGTTTTATTCAACATTAAATCTTCAACCTACAGTCTCATTAGTCTTTGCTTTGAGATGTCCCTTGTTGTTGGTTTGTCTCTTGACTCACCTCCTCTCTACATTAGTTGTTATCACCATAAAATCTTGGTTTAAAGAACCATTGAAGCACATGGATTGGATTGTGAGGTTCATTGCATGGAAACACCAATTCTCTATATTATTTTACTAAGGCTAAAGTATGGGATGTTCTTCAAGGCTTGAATTTTATTTGCAGCTGGGTTGGGTGGCCTAGGTTTTATGCATTAGGCTAAGAGATAAGAAGGCCTAAAATTGGAACCAACTCATTGCCCAAATTTTACAATTGCATTTGTGGCACAAGAGGATGAAGTAGTTAACATAAGGAGCTTGGGTTGTGTCATGTTGATATGGCCCGAGAACCCTTGTTGATTGGATGAAAAGTTCTACTAGGTGGAGGATTTGATAGAGTTTTGTTTGGTGGAGATGGAGACCTTTGAATCCTTCCTCCTCTTTATCCTCTTTTACACCTCTAGGGATAATTGTAGATAGTCAAAAAATCCCTCCTCTCTAGTTCTTGATCTTGTTTGGATCCTTCTCATGAATCTTCAAGCTTGGATTCTTGCATAGAGACTTGTCCCCTTTCTCTCCAAACTAGTTGATTCTATTTTTTTGGAGTCCCTTTGAATGATGATGCCAGATGTATCCATCTCAATAATCTCATGGATTGCACAAAATCAAGGCTCTTTGCTTTATAATTGGAACTAGGTTTTAAGAAAAGAAACTTATAAAATTACACATAAACTTTGTTTTAATGAAGATGAAGACCTCTAAGGTCCCACCGAGTGTGCCTAGTTGATTCCGGAGTCGCCAGAGTGCAAATCCATAAGAAAGAAAAACACTTACACCTAAATGTCATTCGAAATGTCATTCGATCTGCCCAGAAATCTGTGCTTATCATCCAATGGGTCTGCATGGGTCATTTAGTGTGATTACACAACATTGAGTTTTCTCCAAGGTGTTGGACCTTGCAAGGTGATAAAAATCTCTAGAGAAAGTTGGTTCTTACCCCTCTATTTAGTTGTATGCATGAATTTTTTCAGAGGTTCTGATTTAAAAATCCCACTCTAAAACTACCAAGGAGCCAGGGTTGAGAGAAGCATGGAAAAGGGAAACAAAACTAAGCTAAAATGGTGATACACCAAAGGAGTGATGAACTTTTGTCTTGAAAATAAAAACAAATCATAGATATGTAACACCAAAGCATGCACATATTTCCAAAATATAATGAAAGATCAGAAGACAATGATAAACGCATGAGAGGATTGAAGGATCATTCACAAAACATGCATTACCAATCCCAAGTTTAATACAATTCATTACAATGGTAAAGAGGTAAAAAAACATGCCACAATCCCCATGCAAGTTTTGAAACTCGTTAAATTCACGTGCCAAGGGGAAGAGGGGAGTTTGCAAGAACAAAAACATCTAACCCTCTACAAATGAGCCAAAACTAGATTTTAATGGCAAAGCCGAACAAAGGAAAGGCAAAAACAAGGGAAAATTGATTTGAAATCTCAAACCACCAACAAGATCCATTAAAACAGCAAGGGAACCCTCAAAATCCATTTTTTCATGCATTTGGCCATACCTCATCAATTTTGGTGGTTGGGGATCGATTACGCATTATTTCTTGTGCCAAGGACATTTCTTCAATTTTCTCCATAAATATCCACCAAAAATAAAATTTGAATATTCCATCATGTGGATAATTTTGTGACTTTCCAATGATATAAAAAAATGCAAAAATCTAAGCTTTGGATCAAAAGATATGGCCCTCTCGAAGATTTAGGGATAAATAGGAAAAACTAGGGCAAAATTAGGGTTCGCGAGGCCGAACAGGTTTCTAAGTTGATGTTTCGGGCATCCAGGTGTGATTGCACAACATTGAATCCTTTCTCCAAGTGTGGGACTTGCAAAAACAAGAAAGGAATCTCCGAGAGAAGGCTGGCTCCTCTTCCTAAACTACCTTACAAGTTGTTCCAGTGCGGGTAAGCTAATCTAATCCTAATCTAACATCCAGGAGATAGGGAGAGAGAGAGAAGAGAAAAAAACAAAAGCCTACACTAAAACGGTGATACACCGAGAAGGAAAATCCTGAACATCTATCAAAACTGCTATGAACACAGCTCCAACCTTGCAATGAACATTTAAATGTGCACAAATACGTGCAATGAAGAGAGGCAAGAAGAAAACAAGCAAAAAAAGAGCAAGGATGGACAGATGCATCACAAAACACGTTTTTGTTGCTCAGGAAGTTTACACTGAACATCATTTTAATGGTAAAGGAAAAAAATTCCATTATAGAGTAGGGGAGGAGGTTCAAACTCCATTTTCAACCCAGGGAAAAAAAAAGGGAGAGCAAAGTAGAAAAGATGAACAACCCTTTGAAAAATGAGCCAAATCTGGCTTTTACAATGCATGGGTCAAGCCCAGGAGAGAGAAAACATGTAAAAACATGGGAGCCATTCCTCATTGAATGAAGATGCATTAAAATAGCATGGGAATCCTTACAGACCCATGCCACGACATTTTTGGCCATCTTTGCTGGAGAAGAATGTGACCTATTTTGCATTAAAACTGGTTGTTGAAACGTCATTTCTGGCCATTACCACGTGCCAGAGGTGTTTTTGATTTTCTCTCTCCAAAATGAACCAAAATGAAAGAATGACCATGAAATCATGTAGATAATTTCACCAGATTTCCATTGATATAAAGAACATGAAAATCTGAGCTCTGGATCGAAAGTTATGGCCATTTGAAGATTTAGGGCAAAAATAGGCCCAAAACGGATCGGCGGGAAAAAAGTTTGAATTTTTTACCCGTTTGGTCTTTGGAAAAAATTTCAAATTTTCCCCACGCTCTCCCCACTTGGATGACACATGTCAGGCCCTGATTGGCCACGAGCTCATCCTTTGAAATTTTTCTTTCGGGCCCTTAAAATTTTTTGCCACTTGGACACGTGGCACTATTTTATTGGCTCGGGCCTGAGGGTGCAATTTTACCTTGCGTCAAACACTTAGCAATTTTTCAACTTTCTTCCCCTTCTGACACATGGCACATTTTGATTCATCTGCAAGCCTCCTTATCTCTCTTTGTGGCCTTTTTTCCTTTTCACGTCCCACGCTTCCCTCGTGTACCTTTGTCCCATTCTGTCCCCGGACGAAAATCTCCTGCTTCGGCCGATTCGGGCTTCCTTGTTCCTGTTTGCGGATTTTTCACCTTTTTGCATCCCACGTGTCCCTCACGTACCTTTTTCCCAACTATCCCATGGACTTCCTGGGACAAATATCTCCAAACCTCCCGAAATGGACTATCTTTCGGCGAATCGGCCAATTCGCGTCCGTGTACGTACTTTTGGCCCGGATATCCCAAACCGCGCGAAAACAAAACTTTGACGATTTTTTCCACTTTCGACCATTTCGGCCTTTCACGTCCCATGCGTCTCGATGTCCCAACTATCCCACAGTCCACCTGGGACAAAAATGTCGACTTAGCTGATTTTCTTGCTTTTTTGGCCCCAAGCTTGGTACGACGAACCTCATTACGACCCAACCCTTCGGACCGAAATGCTTTAAAACAGTCCTGCTGACCTTATTTTTGCATTTTTCCATTTTTCTAACTCGTTGGGATTTCTTCTTGGATGGGAGAGTTAGAAAAAGCCGAGGGACCCCAAAAACATGATTTTGGGCCTTGAATCAATCTACTTGCTCGGAATGAAGAAATTTGATGTATGTTATCAAAATTACCTTGAGGGTGAATTTTGGATAACAATTTTGGCAACTCGGAGGGGTCATCTACTGCTTGGATGAAGATCGGTGGCCTTTTAGCAATCCATTGGGCATGGAGTCATAAGTTGTCCTAAAACCGATATGAACTTTGAAAACTTCCCTCTGAGCCACTTGAAACCCACTGAACTTAGAGTTGTTCTCACCAAAATGCCACTTAAAATGAACTGTGCAAGGGCAAAACCAGCAGCACCAAAAGTATGTACAAACTAAAAATCATACATGCTCCAAATGGAACATGCAGAGTGTGCACAAGCACTTCTTTTGCTGAAAGCAAACCTACCTACTCTATTCTAACTGGAAGCAAAGGTGAGCTAAACAAACCCTGCAACTGGTTGTGCAAAATAGCTTCCTTTCTTCAAAATTGGCAACCATGCAAATGATTTGGAGCTGAGTGTGGCTGCTAGGATGGGTGGAAAATCAACAAGAAGCTGGTCTTCTACCCAAATCATCAAGGTGTCAGTTGAAGGCAAATTCAATACCTCTTTTAGTTGCTCTGCATTTGAATTGAAGAGGTATGACAGCTGATCCTTGGTTCTTTGCATATCATCCTCATGCTTAGAGGCAAGCATGACTGGTTGTGGCTTCTCCTTTGGCTCCAATGAAGCCAAATACCTGATTGGGCAAGGTCTGATCCATTTGATATGCCCATAATTCTAATTTTCAACTCCAAGAATGGAGTTCTCTTGTAGACCCTCTTGAATGGATGGTGTGGAAGCAATGGTAGAACCCTTCTGCCCTTTCTCTTCCTCCAATGAAGAACATGGAAGATTTAAATCTTCTAATCTTGATTCCAAAGAGTTGCTATAAGATGCAGGCTGCTGCAAATGAATGCTCTCCTCCATGACAAAGAGGCTCTTGTGTTTGGAACGTGGATGATGAAAGAGAGAATGGTGGAAACTCAACCGGTTCTTCTTCATCAAAATAGTCCTCCAAATCAGACAGGTAAACTACCTCATTGCTGTCCTGCTGCAAATGTTCAACCTCTCCCATGGTGTTCTCTTGATCTGCAACTTGATCACCATGGTTTCTTTCATCCTCCAACATTGAGTTTGAGAGATCAAACTCTTCTTCAGTACTAGAACTTGAGAGAGATGAAGTAGAAAGAAGAACTGAAGGTTCTTCTATAACCTACTTTGTGCTCAAAGCCTTTGGATCTGCACTTTTCTCCCCCAACTGGAATGTGCTCCTCTTCTTTTGGATTTGGAGTAGCTTCTCCTTCCTCCAATGTTTGAAGACAATCTTGCTCTTGATAGAACTCTTCCTCTAGCACGAAGTTCGTTAAGTCAAACTCTTCGATCTGCTGCTCTAGAGGACAAGTTGGGACTGTAGGATCTTCTTCAGAGCTTTCTTCCTCCATGGCTGATTTTGCAACTTGAATTGAATCAGCATTCTCTTCAAATAGAATGCTAACATGGACACTACTTTATGAGCAAACTGATTGTTGATCTTCTTCTTCTTTTTTCTCTTCTCCTCCTACAGCAAATTCAATCCTAACCACCACTTGTTTTCCAACTCCAACCTCTTCTAAAGGCTTAACCATCAAGGAGATCTTTGTCATCCCAAATTTAAGAGCCCAACTCTTTAGACTTTGAATTTCTTCATCCTTGTTTGGCTTTTCT
Source organism: Taxus wallichiana var. yunnanensis (assembly GCA_018340775.1). Lineage (NCBI taxonomy): Eukaryota > Viridiplantae > Streptophyta > Pinopsida > Cupressales > Taxaceae > Taxus > Taxus wallichiana. The sequence goes on from CM031244.1 coordinate 280,021,021, forward strand.
TTTTGCTGTTGTTTTCCTTGACTAGAATTCTAATTTTTATCCTCCCAACATGGATTTGGGAATGCAAGAGGAGAAGTGGATTGTAACTCAAATGGCTTGGCAATTTTTCATGGTGGTGGAGGAGGTAAACTCTTGTTTCTTTGGAGGAGGGGGTTTTTGTTAGCTCTTGTGGAGGGGATGACTGTTTGGAAGGAAAAGGGACAAAAGAATTGAGATGAGGTGGAAGACTAGGGGGTGGAGAAATGGATTCAACACTTGGGACAGCAGATGGAGAGTTTAAAACTTGACACTGCTGAGATAAAATAGATTGGGAAAGAGGAAAAAGAAAGGCATGAGATGGCATGCTTACCCATTGACAAGGTTGTTGAATACTCCTCTCATACACCTCTATTCCTTCAATCCACTTTACAAGCAATGGCAGCGTTGTAATCATGAAGTCAAGCTTCTCTTGAGGGTTGTAATGCCTTGGAAAAGGTCCCACCCATGGATAGGGTGCTCCACAACCGATTCCAAATGCTTTCATTTGTGCTTGAGCCCTGGACTGCACCATGTTTACCTCCATCTTTTGGATTTTCTCCAACAGACCAACATCTTGCATCTGATGGTCTTCATTATATGCATACTCTTGCTCTTGGAAAGATCCATAGCCAAACTAATTTTGGCATTGCTGCTCATATGGGTATGTATGCTGATTTTGAATTTGTTCAAAATGTTGATTTGGAGGATTTAAAAAACATGTTGGAGGTGGGAAACATTGTTGTTGTTGTAAATGTGAGTTCCATGATGGAAATGAAGTCATAATTGCACAACTTCATGGAATGGAAAAGAATGAAAGGGATGGAAAGAAGGATGGATGGGAATGGATGAAAAATAGTCTGTGAACTTCGAGAAATGGGTTGCTGATCAGATGGAGTCGCCAGATGTGTTTGCAAGTGCCTCCAAAGGCTGAAATCTTCACAGGAACACACCAACCTACAAAAGATGAAGTGGAAGACCTCTAAGGTCCCACCGAGCATGCCAAAACTGTTAGTGTGAATTCACAGCACCCCCGGATGTTGATCAGGTTTCTAAGTTGATGTTTCAGGCATCCAGTGTGATTGCACAACATTGAATCCTTTCTCCAAGTGTGGGACTTGCAAAAATGAGAAAGGAATCTCTAGAGAAGGCTGGTTCCTCTTCCTAAACTACCTACCACAAGTTGTTCCAGTGCAGGCAAGCTAATCTAATCCTAATCTAACCTCCAAGGAGACAGGGAGAGAGAGAAAAGAGAAAAAAAACAAAAGCCTACACTAAAACGGTGATACACCAGAGAAGGAAAATGCTTGAACATCTATCAAAACTACTATGAACACAGCTCCAACCTTGCAATGAACATTTAAACGTGCACAAATACCTACAATGAAGAGAGGCAAGAAGAAAACAAGCAAAAAAACGAGCAAGGATGGACAGATGCATCACAAAACACGTTTTTGTTGCTCCAGAAGTTTGCACAAAACATCATTTTAATGGTAAAAGGAAAAAATGCCATTAAAAAGTAGGGGAGGAGGTTCAAACTCCATTTTCAACCACAGGAAGAAAAGAAAGGAGAGCAAAGCGAGAAAAGATGAACAACCCTTTGAAAAATGAGCCAAATCTGGCTTTTACAATGCATAGGTCGAGCCCAGGAGAGAGAAAACATGTAAAAACATGGGAGCCATTCCTCATTGAATGAAGATGCATTAAAATAGCATGGGCATCCTTACAGATCCATGCCCTAACATTTTTGCCATGCTGAAGAAGAATACGACCCATTTTGCATTAAAACTGGTTGTTGAAATGTCATTTCGCCATTACCACGTGCCGAGAGATGTTTTTTATTTTCTCTCTCAAAATGAACCAAAATGCAAGAATTACCATGTAGTCATGTAGATAATTTCACCAGCTTTCCATTGATATAAATAACGTGAAAATCTGAGCTCTGGATCAAAAGTTATGGCCATTTGAAGATTTAGGGCAAAAACAGGCCCAGAATGGATCGGCGGGAAAAAAGTTTGAATTTTTTACCCGTTTGGTCTTTGGAAAAATTTCAAATTTTCCCCACGCTCTGCCACTTGGATGACACATGTCAGGCCCTGATTGGCCATGAGCTCATCCTTTGAAATTTTTCTTTCGGGCCCTTCCTTAAAAATTTTTGCCACTTGGACACGTGGCACTATTTTATTGGCTCGGGCCTGAGGGGCGCAATTTTACCTTGCGTCAAACACTTAGCAATTTTTCAAATTTCTTCCCCTTCTGACACGTGGCACATTCTGATTCATCCACGGGCCTCCTTGTCTCTCTTTTTCGGCCTTTTCACCTTTTCGCGTCCCACGTGTCCCTCGCGTACCTTTGTCCCGGCTGTCTTGGATGAAAATCTCCTGCTTCGGCCGATTCGGGCTTCCTTGTTCCTGTTTGCAGCTTTTTCACCTTTTTGCATCCCACGCATCCCTCATGCGTACCTTTTTCCCAACTGTCCCATGGATTTCCTAGGACAAATATCTCTGAACCACCCAAAATGGACTGTCTTTCGTCGAATCGGCCGATTCGCGTCCCGCGCGTACTTTTGGCCCGAATGTCCCAAACCGCGCGAAAACAAAACTTTGATGATTTTTTCCACTTTCCGCCATTTTGCCTTTCACATCCCGACGTCCCAACTATCCCGTGGACCGCCTGGGACAAAAATGTCCAACTTAGCCAATTTTCTTACTTTTTCGGCCCTAAGCTTGGTACGACGAACCTCGGTACAACCCAAACCCTTCAGACCCGAAATGCTTTAAAACAGTCCTGCAACCTTATTTTTGCATTTTTCCATTTTTTCCAACTCATTGGGATTTCTTCTTGGATGGGAGAGTTAGAAAAAAGCTTAGGGGACCCCGAAAAACATGATTCTAGGCCTTGAATCAATCTACTTGCTTTCGGATGAAGAAATTGATGTATGTTATCAAAATTACCTTGAGGTGAATTTTTTGATAACGGTGCCCTTTGGTTGATCCATGGGTTCAAACAATCATTCTACCCCTTTTGCGAAATTGGAAAATTTTCCAAAAATACTCTGCACCTCCACCACTCTGGGACACGTGGCACCATCTGGTTGCTTGGCGGGGATGCACTCCATTTTTACCTTTGTGTCATTAACCAATTTGGAAAAAATTCCAAATTCCTTCCACCACCACTCGACTCCACCTTGCCACCGACAGACACACGTGGAATTTCTCATTACTCGGCGGGGATGCACTTGTATTTTTCCCTTTGATGCACTTTGACCAAACACCGAAAAACTTGAAGTCCTTCCACTCCCACCACTCCAACCTAACATGTGGCACCATCTCACTTCCTTGTGGGCTTTCAGGCAAAAATTTTCCCTTTGCCCCTTTGACCCCAAAAGTCTAAGTGCCAAATTTCTTCCCATAGGCCTGCCTTGAGAAAATTTCCCCTCCAAACTCCGTCGAGCCATAACTTGCAAATATAAGGAATTATGAGGACTTATTTACCTTTATGGAAAGGGAGAAAATTCTCTATCTAATGAAGCAATACCCAAAAAAAATTATTTCCTAAAATATGTAAAAATTTGACGAGGCACAAGGAAGGAAAGAATGAAGATTTGCAGTTAGCCAAAATAAGCGGGGGCTTATTTTGGATAACAGTACATTTCTAAAGTGGAAGAACTAGATTTACATAGGAATATAATAATATTATATATTCGTGGATACACATCATAGCACATTATAGAGGCTATTATATAGCCATACAACAACAAAATAGCCTCTTAATAAATAGGAAGACAATATAACAAATTTCCGTTTAACACATTTACGGAGTAACAAAATAACCAACCAAAAATACAACATACTAATTAATAAATTACCATATGGTAATGGAGCACTAAATCATATTTCTAACATTCCCCTCTAGTGTGAACATGGGGAAACCTCCACGCTACACTGCACCTGATTTCATGATCATGTGATTTTCCTTTGGATTATCACAAACCACAAGTTGGTTTTCCATCGGTTAACCAAAAACCAAGAGTAAGGTGGTTTTCCAGTGGTTGACCACAAACCACAAAGGGGTGAAGGTTTTCAAATGGTTTACCTACAACCATATCATGATGTGTCAATGCATTCTTCATCCCTCATCATATCTTCACCTTCAGGAGATTACTTTGGAATCCATGATAGTGCAAAACATATCATCCAACTCATAAAAACTAAAACATTGTGTCATTTCCCCCACAATGTGAAGTTTCCATAACACATTATTCTAAAAACATCACACTAAAATAAACACACACTCACACATGTCACCATAGCAAAAGTGGCCCCATTTTTGGTGACTGACAAGAGGACATTGATTTTCCTCCATCCTCCAATGATCTAATGTAGAAGTGGATTGTGATGAAACAAATTGATCTCAGGAACATGCCAAAACATTGCTAGAATTGAATATCCAAGGATATCTGAGCAAGACGAGAATCATAGCCAATCAGTTTCGCAATGAAGAAAACAATTTCAATCAGTCTCTTCAATTTATACAACCTCTCACTCTCAATGAAAACTAGCAACTTGAAGTCTAAACGTGGTAGTTTGGATTCTTCTACATGTGTGTCGATGAAGGTGGATAGAGATTTGAGTTGAAATACTTGAATGATCACATGAAATCATATGGCAGAAAACGATGCATGACAGAAGAAAATGGCAGCGCAAGATTTATTCCTTTGTGTAGATTTTGATTGAGAGAAAACTTGAACAAAATAGTCCTCAATCCACAATGAATGTCACTGCATGCAATATAGAATTGGAGAATTTGTATTTGAACACTATAGTATGAATATCCTTCGAATCTTTTTCATTGCACCTTATGAAAATATTTGTCGTATTTTCCAAAGACATATCCAATCTCGTTGAAAGTTTGAGAAAAATATGATGGCAGAAAATAATAATATCATGGACTCCAAGATATTTGACATCTTCCTTTACTTTCAAGCAGAGGATTCCACACACACCTATCCATCCTATAACTAGAAGAATTACTTCTCACATAATCTCATGACTCAAGGCAAGCAATGGATTTGCAGAATTTCCCCTTCACAAATTTAATAGAGCATTGGCTCGCTCTGATACCAAATAAAGTGGAAGAACCAGATTTGCATAGGAATATATTAATATTATTTATTCAGGATACAAATCGAAACACATTACTGAGAGGTTATTATATAACCATACAACAACAAAATAGATTCTTAATAAATAGGAAGATAATATAACAAATTTCTTATTTAACACATTTACAAGTGTAACAAAATAACCAACCAAACAATACAACATACTAACCAATAAATTAGTATGATAATGGATCACTAACTCGTATTTCCTAACAATATCTAAGTCCTAAAAGTATACTAGTATTTACATGATTCCTAAGTGATAAAACTAATAATTGACAACTATCTTTGGCCTCTTTTTTGTCTTTCTTATTTTCTATTTGTTCTTACATGCCCTACAACCAATTCAGTACTTTACTTTCTTATCTTTTATGACTTCGAACATTGGTGCCCAGCCAAGATACCGCGCCCTCATCCCCTCTAGGTTCCCCTAGCCTCTTTCCATCTTACTCACTCATTTTGGGCCTCTTTTATCTTTTAGGCATCTTATTTTCTTATGGTTCAATGTTACTGTTGTCAATTATGATATTCAACCAAGGGAATCATATAAATACATAGATATGTGTTCAAAATAAAGGACCAATCTCTAACCATACTTATTATCACCTAATATTGCATTTGAATACATTCAAATCACTTGAAGGCATCCATCTAGCATCCATTTGAAGGAAAAGGGACTATCTAGCCCTATCTAGATATGGCAGGGGGGGGGCCCATATCTATATATAGGCCAGATAGAGAGAGAGGGCGACAGAAGAGTTGATACACCGACCCATATCTATAGATAGGCCTTGATACACCTCCATTTTCTACATACACTACATAGGAAGGGGAATTATATTCTATTTCATCCACAAATTTGCATCTTTTTGCAAATATATCTCATTATCTAGTGCATCTTGCACAAGAGAATCCTAGGGAACGATTCTTTCACACACTCATGAGAACTACATGGAGTCGATATGTAGTGTAGCACTCGATCATAAGTTCACTTTGTCGGTGACCACCGAGGTCGGTCGACTCCCCATATTACATTTTTATTTTTTGGATTTGATGCGGTTTTTTTGGTTTTGTAGGTGAACTTCTATTTTACAGGTTACATGTACACTCGATGATCAAGGTGCGAGATACAGGTGATCAACAAAAACTATTTGTGACACTTGTGTGATACTATAAAAATCAATTTCTGGCCATTTTTGCGAGTCACGGGTGCTTAATAGAAGACTCGATAGATAGGCACCCCCTGACCTATCCAAGCACCCATGTCCAACTTGGTTTGGGCATTTCAAAATTTACCCTAAGCATTTATGACACAATCTACTTCATATTCATTAGTTTTCCTTATCTGCACTTTTGAGTCTCGGATCAAGCACAAATCAGCTAAGTCCTTACCTCCCTCTCTTGAACTTAGGGTTTCATATTTTATCTAGCTTATTGCTTGTATCAAACTATATCTAACATTTGATTATTATAGTTTACATCGATTACTATGTAATTAGGGTTTTTACAAAAATTAATTTTTGTTAAATCATTTGGTGAACCCGCATTCGAATAAACTTAGATCCTTCTTTTTCTTCTCCCATGGATCCTAAAAATACTCTTATCTCATTCCATTACTTACTTCAAATGCACCCACCTTGTAAATATATTCTTCCAAAAATCCTTAGACACTATGTATCTACCTTGCAATTCGTCGCACACTCAAGTAAGTTCCATTTTTAATCATCTATCTGATGACTCTATAGGCCCAAATCCTCCATTTTATCAACCCATCCTAGAGTCCATTTAATATTTACACTCTTTGTTTCAAGATAAAAGTTAGGCTATGGAATCCATTATTGCATCTCTTAAAGCTGAAATACATGATCTCAATGATGTTTCTTAAGCTCATCTTAGTTCTCCTTTTACATCTCATTCTCCTCATCCTAATTCTATGTATTTTACATGTGCTCATATCAATGAACCACATGTCTTACTAATCCAAGCACCTCTCAAGTTTTATTTCAATACTAAGCAACATGATATTCTTTCTTATCTCCTTACTCATCAATTGATCAACTTTTCATCTACTCATTACTATCCTCCTTATTGTCTTGTAAAATATCAAGGTCATCCATATTGCAATTATCATCAAATTAATGGACATAATGAAAATGATTGATATGCTCTAAAATGACAAATTGGCCACCTTGAGTGTTATTATATCATTTAATTTTCTACACAAAATGATACTACACGTTCATATCCAATTGCTACATTCCACTAGGTTCTTAAATATTATTCATCTATGACTAATGAGCATCATTCCATCACTTCTAATGTTCCTTCTTAATCACTCAAGTGTCACCTATACAACCCACTCCAACTAAGCAATCACCTCTCAATTTTTTTCCTCCATCACCTCCTCCTAATTCTTCTACTTTGCATCACCAACTCCTAAGAAAACTCCTCTAAAAATTGGTTACCAATCCCAACTAATTAACCACTCACTAAGCAAGACTGGAAACTCTAGAGGGCCTTTTTCAACTTCCTCCTTTCAGCACAAAATCTAATTTTTATCCTACTATTGCTCCTACCTACCATTGTGATAACAGTATTCTTTCTTACGATACATTTCAAACTCCATCACCATCGCAACATCTTTCTTACATCGTCACGTAGCTCTCCATCATTGACACATTTAGGGGGAACCATTCTTACCTTCCCCCCTTCCTAGCATCATCAATTGTCTACCATTTCTATGCATATGCTCTATGATTCATACTTCCTATCTCTAGGTGATATTACACAACTTGATACACTTTGTATTATCATAAACCTATGACGTACTCTAGTTCCATGGTTCATACTGATCATTGTTGAGGGTCTGAATCTGAAATAAACCTCACATCATCCACTCTTCATTCTCTATATTTCATGTTCTATTCTATCTATCATACATTTTCCAACCATTTCCCTATGATGCTCTATTTTGATAAGGTTCACACTTGATTATTGAGGTCATACTACATCCATGAACCTCACACACTACACATTTCACGCTCCGTAATTCACGATACATCTTTCTAGCATTCCATTCTCACACAACATACTACCCTATGATGCACTCTAGTTCTATGGTTCATACTTGACTACTAAGGGTATAAATCTGAAATTAACCTCACATCATCCACTCTTCACACTCTATACTTCATTTTCTATTTTATCCAACACACATTTTCCAACAATTTCCGAATAATGCACTCATGTTTTATGGCTCATTCTTGGTTGTTGAGGGATACTTTATAAATGAACCTCATCTCATACTCATACACATTTTTAGGTGGTATGTTGCCCTATCACATTCACATTGCATACCATTCCATCATGCTCATTCACAACATACTGCATATCTTGGTTGCATTTATTCTTTCTTTCTTATACTTACATGTACACTTTGTTTTCCATGCTAGACAGATACTTAGTATTTGAATATCTTTTCTATATACACATGCATGTTCACTGGGTCTATAGTTTTGAATGCATACTTCTAAAATATCTTTACATGCAACAATAATGCTTGGAACTGTACCTCTTACCAGTCCCATCGAGGCTTCTGGGGGCATCTACATTTTCTACTCTTACATTTCACATGTTATTATTTCATTATTCACTACTTCTACTTTCTAGCACATTACTTTCCATTGATACCTACATGCCTTGACATACTTTTTATCTTTCTAACATATTAATGGGTGCTTCATGTGTAGCATTTGTTTTGCAGGACTATTTACCACCATGGTTATCTGAAATTTTTCTTAACACTAGTTTCCATTGTTTTCCATTGTATGCTATTGTTTTTAGGTTATTCCCTTTGTCTTGTAAGCACATTGTATGCTTTTGGTCGCTTTAGCCTTGATTGTCTTGTGACATTATGAGTAATGTTCCATGTTTAAAACCCACTTTTCACAGTTTATCTTGTCTTTTTGCTTGTTTGATTGTATATTCTCTTATACTTTCATGTTATCTTTGATTTCACTATCACATGTTGTACTATCCATTTTTTTGCATGTGCCTTTGTTTCTACCATGCACATTTCCTCCCCTATAGGGTATCCACTTCACATTAGTTTTAGGTCCTCTCTTTTGGACCACAAGCTCCTACCGACATCACATGAATACCAAATGGGAGGCATACATCGTGAATCATTCACCCCATATACATAGCATCTCAAAGCTACATTTCATACATGCACAATACAAAATAAGCACAAGCTACATTACATAAATGACCTTGAATCGAACTTGGGTCCTTAGTTTAGCACAAACACTAGTACCCAAATTCGGACACTAGCACACATGGGTACTCCTAACCTCGCCTAGGTGCTTATGTCCTAGGGGAAGATACACTTATTTTCTGAGATCATCATAGTTCACATCAGTTCATAGAGTAGTTTTTACACTACGGAAAAGTCCTCCAAAGATGGCAGAATACATTCTATCTCCTTCAATCGAACAAATTATTTAATTCATAACTAACTCGGTAAAGCTCGGAACAAAACAAGGACACACCATCTACATTGGTGTTTATTCAAGAAGAATTTATGGAAGGAGAGTAACACTAGACCTCTCTCCCCAACACTCTTTTGTCGTGGCATGAAATTGCCCAAAAACTCACACTTGGTGTGAGATTTCCCAAAAACTCACACTTGGTGTGAGATCACCCAAAAAACTCACACTTAGTGTGAGATAACCCAAAAAACTCACACTTTGCATGAGATCACCAAAAAAACTCACTCTACATAGCATTTTTATGACATTTTCTATCCTTTACACTTCTATAAATCAGGTGCACACTTTCCTTTTTACATATTTTTACACACTTTTACAAAGTTTTCATAATACATGACTTTGACTACTCTTTCGCTCTTCTTTTACAGTCCATCTTTAACATGCAACAAGAAGCAACCCTATATAAAGCTTAATATCAAGCATAACAATAGGTGTGACATGGTACATTGCAATATGCTTTACCCCTAGGGTCACTTTATCTTTCTTATCTTTCATGCTTCATTTTTATCTCTTCACACTTTCACTTGTCTCTTTGGCATGGTATCGTCATTGTTCTCTATAGGAACAAAAGGTACACATCTTCTAACTACTTTATTTTTTTGAGTATTCACTCAACAACATAAATTGGGGGAAAATTTAGACATAAAATCACACACTTGGGTACATTTCTATGTCCTAAAATCATACTAGTATTCACATGATTCCTAAGGGAAAAAACTAGTAATTGATATCTATATTTGGCCTCTTTTCTATCTTTCTTATTTTCTATTTGGTATTACACACCCTAAATCCCAGCCGATACTTTAATGTCTGGTCTTTTATGACTTCATACACCAGCACCCATCCGAGATGTCAACACACAGTACCCTTGTCCCCTTTGGGTGCACTTCACCTCTTTCCATCTTAGTCACTCTTTGTGGGCCTCTTTTATCTTTTGGGCATCTTATTTTCTTATGGATTAGTATACCAATTTTCAATTACGAAATTCAACCAAGTGAATCATATAAATACATAAATATGTGATAAAAATAGAGGACCAAGCTCTAAGCATACTTACTATCACTTGAGCTTTCATCCAAAGGCATAAAAATCACTTCAAGGCATCCATCTAGCATCCATTTAAGGGAAAAGGGACTGTATTTTCTACATACACTACATAGGAAGGAGAATTATATTCTATTTCATCCACACATTTGAATCATTTATAAAATTTATCTCGTTATCTAGTGCATCTTGCACAAGGGCATCCTAGGGCATGATTCTTTCACACACTCACAAGAACTACATGTATTATGAGATGTAGTGCAATTCTCAATCGTAAGTTATTTTTGTTGGGTACTTATCAAGGTCAGGTCTAAATCCCCATATTACATCTTTATTTTTGTATTTGATGTGGTTTTTTGGGTTTTAGAAGTGAACTTCTATTTTAAAAGTTATAGGTACACTTGGAAATCAAGGTGTAATATACAAGTGATCAACAACGACTATTTGTGACACTTGTGTGACACTGTAAAAATCAAGTTCTGACCATTTTCATTGTCATGGGTGCCCAATAGCATAATTTAGCACCCAAGCACCCCTGACCCAGTCCAGGCATCCATGTCCATCTTGGTTCATGCATTTCAAAATTTACCCTAAGCATTTACAACACAATCTACTTCTTCTTGAGCGGGTTTCCCAATCTGCACCAACCTGGATCAAGCGCAAATCAACTAATTCCTTACCTCCCTCTCTTACACTTAGGGTTTCATATTTTTATCTAGTTTATTGCTTGTGTCAAATTGTATGTAGCAAATACATATCATAGTTTACATAAGTTACTATGTAATTAGGGTTTTTATATAAAATATTATTTTTGTTAAATCACTAACATTCCCCATTAGTGCAAACATGGGGAAAACTTCAATCTCATACATGCACCTATTTTCATGATTTGGTGATTTTTATGGGATAATCACAAATCCTAGTGATGGTTTTACACATAGCTCCTTTCTCGCTTGCTATCTATACAAAATGTGTGCATGGTATAGAATGAACTTCCTCCTATGAAGTGTGATGCAAAAAACCATCCCTTCTACCCATTTTGATGGAGTTATATGTATGAAATTAATCTCTTATATGCCTTGATGGATAAAACCTTAGGTGGTGATAGATAATGCTTAGTGCTTAGTGCTTAGTCCTTTATTATGATTTTGTAACTTTATATTTATATGATTCCTTCACCAGAATTTCATAATTAACCTCAAAAATACCAAATACCAAAAAGATAAGAGTCTCAAATGGCTAGGAAGGACCCAAAAAGTGTGAGTAAAATACAAAGAGGACATGGGCTCCCGGAGGAGACGGTGGCACCTAGCTACCGGTAGCTTTGGATGTGCGCTGGTGTCTAAGATGACAAATATTGAAGATTTAAAAGGTATACTTGAGAAAGTATAGGTGTAATAATTAAAGTAACAATAGAAAATAAAAGGTGGCCAAAGACATAGTTACTGTAATTATATAATCATAGTAACAATAGAAAATAAAAGACATAGTGACAATAGAAAATAAAAGACATAGTAACAATAGAAAATAAAAGGTGGCCAATGATCACATACTACTATTCATATGATTATCTAGTAATGATCACATACTACTTAGGAATCTTATGAATAGTAGTATGTGATCATTACTAGATAATCACCCAAAGTGCATGATTATGTGTCTACATTTTCCCCCACTTTATGTTGGTGAGTGGAAATCTTGGCAACATAAAGTAGATAGAGATGCATACCTAATAACCATGTAGATAGATGACAAAAGGCATGTTGAGGGACTAGATAAAGCATAGAATGATAAAAATGTGAAGTGTGGATGCTAAGGAGGAGAAATTGTAAAAGTGATGATGAAAATAAACCTAGGGTAGAAGCACATGTGTAGATGTCATGATGTACCTATTGTTGATGTCGATGTGTGTGATGTTGTTGATGATTTTGATGTTGACTACCACTTCTAGATCGGCCATAGATCGGGATGGGGATTTTGTTGTTCAAGTTTGGCCACATCCCTAGTTGACCCACTTATCAAACTGAATTTAGAATTATAAATAATAGGGCAAGGTGGGACAAGTTTGGGGCTGGGCTCGAGTCATCATCCCAAAGAAAGCATAAACAACCTAGAAACAAGATGTAAGGACCTATAAAAGAGAAGCTAACAAGTAGTCAAATACACATGTATATGATCAAAATATGTAAAAAAAAGTGTGTAAGGAAAGTATGTAAAAATGTTGAAAGTGTGAAAAAGGAACATGTGCACCTGATCTATGATGAGGAAATAGTGTAGAAAGGATCTTGTAGATGATGTCAATGTACACGTTTTTCTCGACCATTTCATGCCATTGAAATGGAAGAAGTTTAAAGAGAATTGTCCAGCTTTCATCCTCCAACCTTTAAGTACTTCCCACTGTATAACACCACTACATATGGTGTGTATAAATGGATGTACTAAGCACTATTTGCCCTGTAAAATATGATGTGTATGGATTTCTATAGATTGTGTTGAACTACCAATCATTTTGTAATTTCCCCTGGTTTCAGGTATCCAAGAAAGGTCATTGTACTTCCCCCTGGTTTCATGCATCTAGGAAAATTTCGTTGTGCTAAGGACCCAAGTCTTATTTTGAGCCCCGTCCATAACTAAAAATTGTGTTGTACTAACATTAAGTCATGTATAATCTTGTATAGTGTGACTGATTCACCCAAATCATGCCCCCCCTCATTTGGGGTGCATGCGACGTCATTGAAGGATTAGGAAACCCAAAAGAGGACCGACTAATGTGTTGAAACAAAGGTGCCCTATAGGGGAAGGGGATGTGCTTGGTATAAATCAAGGCACACATAAATAAATGGCCAGGAAAAATAATTATTATTACATACAAAGACAAACACTCATTTATAATACGAAATGTAATCTACGCAGACAATGTATAAGTTAAAATGCAATCGAAGATAATGTAGACCGCAAAAATCAGGTCATAAACATGGTACATCACTCATGATGTCACAATACAATCAATGCCATAGTGGCCACAAGAAATCATAGAATAAGTAAGACATAGAGAAAATCCTACAAACAATGACAAGCAAAAGCAAACCGTGTAGAAAATAATCCTCGTAAAAAATGTTGTGCATGAAGCACCCGTTATCATGTTAGAAAGATAAAAGTTATGTCAAATCATGTATAACATAATAAATTAGGGTGCTATGAAATAAAATTAAACAATATCACATGTATTGTACGAATGTGGATTCCCCTAGGAGCCATTATGGGACAGGTAATAGGCACTGTACTAAGCATATGTGTTGTATGTGATGGATCTATAAAATATGTGATCACAACTAGAAAGGTAAGTGAACACGCATGTGTGTATGATAAAGATAATGACATAAAAGATATCTATGTAGCATGTGTAATAAGATGAAAATGTAATAAATAAATACAAGCAAGAGTAAATGCAACCAAGATATGCAGTATGTTGTGGATGAGGTGGAATGGAATGTAGTGTGAATGATATGGGCAGTGTGCCCCTCAAGTGGATATGTATGTATGTAATGAGGTTCATTTATTTATGCCCCCTCAAAAGTCAAGAATGAACCGTAAATGAGAGTGTGTTATCGAGGTAATGGTTTGAGTGATGTGTTGTATGTAGAAATGGGTTGATGAATAGAGTGATGATTGTGGAATGGTAATGTGTTGATGATATTATATGCAAAATAGGGAATGATTATTGTATGATGATTCAGCCTAAAGCGTATATCACTACATGGGTGAGTAAGATTCTAGTACGTGTGATGATGTAGCACAAAGAGTATATCACAAAATATATGGATAAGATGATATAAAGGGGTGATGATTTAGCCTAAGAGTATATATCACGATATGTGTTAAGAAGGTGGTGGCTAAAAATGTCACATAGTGTGATAAAAAAGGTTGATTGATTGATTGTGAAGATTAAAGTGTAGAATGATATAAATGTGATGAGGTGAGGTTCAATTTTGATTTAGACCCTCAATAGTTGAGTATGAACCATTGGACTAGAGTGCATCATCGGGTAGTGAGTGCAGTGCATAGAAGAAGATGAGTAAAATGTGTAATATGTGTAGTAGATGTGGTCATGAGAATATGTCGTAAGTATGTGACATGTAAAGCATGTAATGTGTGATAGAGAATGTGTAATGTGTAATGTAAGATGTGTAGATCATAAAAATGTATAATAATGTAGTGTGTAGAATGTGTGTAATGTATGGGTGTACAAAGCACAAGGTGAGGATGATGCATAGTGGATGGAAGATGAGGATAATGTATATGTACAAAATTGCATGATGTGTGAAGATGTGTAATGTGTAGTGTCTATTGTGTAGTGTGTGAGGTTCATGTGTATAAGATGCCCTCAACATTCAAGTGTGAATAATAGCACAAGAGTATGTCATCGAAATGTCGATAGGAGGGTGTGTGAAGATGTGTATGCTAAAATCAAGGTGTGAAATGATGTGACTATGAGACATGTATCAATGCTAGGGGGATAAATAAGTGTAATACCCCCAAGTGTGAGTTTATTAATGAGCTATCTGATAAAATTAAATGATGAAGGTCTATTACACAATGGTTGCAGTGATGAAGGCATGTGACCATGCTTTAAGATGGGTGGTATGTGAGATAAAAGTTGTGCAAGTGAATGAAGTCTACATACATGCAACCGATGAGCATATGGTAGGCACCTATGTGTAACAAAATGTTTAGGTGATGGAGACCTATGTGAAGCGAACTCGGTGGTGATGGAAATCTACATGGAATAAAATGGCATGGAAAATTGCATCTCAATGTAAGATATGTCCTAGGGATGGACTTAGATTGATGTATTGGACTAGCAGAGCAATGAGACCACATAGGTTATGTGTGAGCAGGTGAGCTAGGAGTAGATTGTGATTTAGGTTCTAAAGTTCATGGTGTACTAGATGGACTAGGTGATGCATTAGCAATCATGAGAGGAGATTACGACTACAAAGGAGATGGAGGCACACCATTGATAGAAATGACTTGATTATTTTGAATGAATTTTAGACACAAATTATTCATGGAGATGATAGACTTAGACTTACAAATCCAATTGAGGCCTAAGATCATGTCACACCCTTCGACATTTTTTACCCCACAAGGAAGGGCACTAACATGGTAAGAGGACCAATTGTAATGTGAAAATTGACAACAAAATATGAATGGTTCATTGGATATGAAATTTGTAAAATCGGATATCCAATAGCAGTAAGAAGTGGAATAGAACACGCGCTAATGGGCCATGATGGATCAACCTTGGTGTTATTGATAGGGATAGATCTGATAGAGGCACTAATGTGTAAGTGATTAGAATAGAATACCATATGATAATCGTGGTCAGAGAAAGAAATGATTGGAGGAGACATTTTTGTATTAGAAACTAAGAAATCAAGAGCCCCGATGCAAGGGGAGGAAATGTGAATGTATGATTAACTAAGAAATCATATGTTTTCTTGTCATGTTTTGTAAGTGGATTGTTGAAGGTTGACAGATGTAGAATTCATAGGCTCTAGAAGTTTAATTTTATTATTTTCAATTAGATCTTGAATGAAATTGCGAAGTTTGAAACAACAATTTCTAGAATGCCCTACACATTGATGATATTTGCAATGGAATTTTTTTCATAATTACGACCTTTTGGGTGAGATGGGTCTAATTGGATTGGAGGAGGAAGTGTGATGAGATTTCTTTAGAAAATTTTGGAAAATGCTTATTTCACTAAATTGGGACATATTCAAGTAAATCTAGATTCTATTATTTCAAGTATTGGAAGAAATCCATCTCCGTTTTTGCATATATTGGATTCCATTTTTGTCTATATTGGATTTCATTATTACTATTATTGGAATCCATTAGTAGCAATATTGGATTCCAATATTGTCATTATTGGAATTATTCTAGTTCCAATTTCACTATTATTGGATTCCAATATCGCTATTATTGGATTCCAATATCGCTATTATTGGATTCTAATTTCACCATTTTTTAGATTTTCAATGTTGAGAGTATGTAAGGCTAGAAATTACTAACTATTATAAGTCATGATCCAGTTCAAAGTCATGATCAAATGCTAACTATTATTTGTTGAGCCTGTTGTATTAAGGTGAGTGATCGCTAACTATTTTAAGTCATGAGCCTTGATGTAAGGTGAGCGATCGATAACTCTTATAAGTCATGATCCTTTATCTAAGGTGAGTGACCACTAACTCATATAAGTCATGACCCTATTGTATTAAATGAAAATTTAAAAATCCTCGATGTAAGTTTAGCTTCCAAATTACTATTATAAGTCATGATCTTGTTTTATTTAAGTGCGATCCCGTACTCTAAAAGTACAAACCTCGCACTCAAACTATGGGGTTTACACTTTTAAAGTTCGAGATCCTTGCAGGTTTCAAAGTGTAATCCCCACACTCTTTAAATTCTAAGAGCCTGCCGCACTTTCAAAGTGCGAGCCCCGCACTATTAAAAGTTTGAGCCTAACGGTTTTGAAGTGATATCCTGCACTCTGAAGAATCTAAGCCTCACACTCTAAAAATGTGAGCCTCACACTCTAAAAGTGTGATCCCCACACTTTCATTCGCACCTTGAAAGTGTGAAGTCTCACACTCGCACTTTCAGAGCATGAATCTCAAACTTTTAAAGTGTGAGGCACGCACTTTCAATGTTTAGTATGCACATATCCTTAAATTTTACACTATCCTTAAATGCTAGTGGTGTTATTTTGACTTCTGGTGGAACTCACAATAAAATTACGTTCTCACCCTGAAATATACCTTGTAAAAACTCAAGTATTGTTTTTTTAGATTTTACAAGTTCACTAGTGTTTATTATTATAAACTATATCTCTAAGTAATCATTAAAAGCAAACAAAAAATTTGGGATTTTATGTATATCACAAATTCTATTACTATGAAAGATAGTAGAATTTATGCTTATAAATTGTTCCATTCTCCGTATAAACAATGAGTCACTTCTGTGTGCAAGAAAATGGAATACTCATTGACACAATGTAAGAAAAGTTTTTGTAAGAAATGTCATCTTATGCCCTTGGAGATACATTGAACCATTATTTTATATTTTACATCAATCAAAAGACTCATTGTGCCACAATTGTATTTTTCATAGTCAAGAAATAACAAAATTGATATGTCATCATCTTTACATTGAAAGGTTCTATCTGTACATTTCAAATTTGTTACAAATTCATACATATATAGTTGTAGATCTTATATGAGGAGTCGTCACCTTTTATGGAAAATTTTATTTGCACAAAACATGAATACATTTGTTGCCTCTAGAACGGGACTGTCGGTTTGGATACAAGTAGTGTTGAGTAAAGTAGCAATGGAGGTGTTATCAAAGTAGAGACTAGTATTTACGAGTAGGAAGTAGTAGAAGAGTGTACTACTACCAGTATTAGAAGTGGATTGATTTAGCTATGATGAAAACAATCCTATTCGGCAAGTGGAAAAGGAAAAAAATTGCCCAAAACCCAATATTGCCCCTTCTAAAAGAAATTCGGGCACACTTTTATCTTTTTAAGGGTTCAGAGTGGTTTGAATTATTATGGAAAAAAATTGGGACTATAACAGGTAAAATTGGTCATTGTTTACTTGAAAATCAGCTCACCATTGAGAAAAGCAAACCCCAGGGAAAGTGAGGACTCTAGGGGATGCTTTTTTTCCCCTCACAACACCATCCAAGTCTCGTTTCAATCAAAAGTGTTTTTGAAATCACCTCACTAAATCTCACAAAAATTCCTTTGAAGCATAGCTTGTGCTCCCTATAACATTGTTGTGCTTACCATCTACATATCCATCTAAATACCTCCTGTAATTATTACTAGAGGTCAATTGGTTTTTTCAGATCCTAGGAAATTACGTAGGAGCAAGAACTAGAGTCTTCGACTTTAGAACTCTGGTAACTTCACGCATGGTGGGTCGAACAGATGGTTGTTTCTTGGTACAAAGCAAGGCCAACTGGAAGTTTTTTCTTATAATCTCAAGATCCCTGCAGGTTTTTACAACTTCTATATCAACAGTTTCGATGAGTGTGTTGTAATCTACTTTTGATAGAATTTGGGTTCACTTGTTAATGTTAAAGACAATTCCATCCACATTTGATTTCTCCTAACAATAAACCTTAAAAATACTTAAACAACGTATAGTGTAAGCTCCAAATGAAAATTAACAAACATAAATCTTACCAAATTTGGAAGATTTGAGTTATTGGCCATAGCTTCCTTCCCATCAGCAATGCGAGAAGAGCAATCCCATGAATCGTACATCAAATTTCTTATTCATTCTTGATGTTCTTGAATATTATGGGTCAATGTAACAAATGGTACCCATAACATAGGTAGAGGTGTGGTGTTTGGATGAGGAAATGCAATTGGCAATGCCAAAGTCGACAAATTTGCATCAAAATTATAATCCAAAAGAATGTTAGAAGTCTTCACATCCCTATAAATAATGTGTGGGTTATAATCATAATGAAGATATGGCTATCCTTCTTCACCATGAGAAATCTTTAGCCGATTGTTCCAGTCTAGCTTAATCTTCTTTGATGATCCTATACGAAAATAAAAATTAATAAAACACTTGTTAGATTTTCCAAATATCCATTTTACTATGAAGGTTAGAGGTTGATTGGACACTTCTATTTCAAAAATTGAATCTACAATGTATAGATTCATTTTTCTTCATAACATAATAATTTTACTCACCATGTAGGATGTCTCACAGACTTTTTTTACCATGTAATCATAAAACATCAGGTTTCCAAGTGGAAAAAGTGAACATCCATGAAAACTCTTAAGATTCTGATGCTTGATACTTCCAACTATTTCCACATCAGTTTTAAATGCAAGCAAGCTTAGTGGGTAGCAATGTACATTCTCTTTATAGCAATTGGCTTAGAATTCTTTAGATCACATTTATAAAGATTGCTTGTAGAACCATAGCCAATTACATATTTGTCTTTAAGATTTTTTGTGATTTTCATTATGTCATCGTACATGTAAAGATCCATGTTCATGTGCAATATGACCAACCTTGGAGAACCTAAATGTAACAAATAGATGTGTCAATAAATAAATTTTAATATGATATTACTTTCTGATTTGTCATCTAATAATCTATGCAATATGAAATCATGTCTTACCATGTTAGTTTTAACACCTTGATTTATGTTGTTTGCAAAGCCTTTTGTAAATACCTTTGGATGATTTGAAGTGTACATAGCTATAATTATGCACAATAGTAGCATTGAACCCGAATAGATGCAAACAATTTCTTGTTTTGAGATGGACGTTGTTCATTGCATTGGGCCAAAATTGTGTTAGACAACATCACACACATCCAAGTTTGCCAAAAAAATTATAACAATAGAAGAAAGTCTCTAGAGCCTAAGCTATTTAAAAGACATCTCTGTTTCTTACATCGATTAATTGGTGATATCCAAAAACCATAAGAAACAAAACTAAATTCATACACTGAGAAAAATTATGTTTATATCTACAACTGTATGGAGGAAAACATGAAAAAAAAATGACAGGAATTTCCCTAGATAGATTGTTGTAAGAGAGGTTTCTGTAAAATAAATAGAACCATTTATAGTATCTTCTATTATTAGGGAAAGAGGATTAAATGTATTCCTTTTAAGACCTCCAGGTTTCCACAGTGATGTAGTGTAACTCAAAAAAATTAAAGTGATGAGAAGATAGCCATCAACCCACTATTAGCTCCTCTATCTTAAAGCTATACAAATTGTTTTTTACATTGACGGAAATATATTCTATAATATATTAATGCTAGTAGTCTCTAGTCTTCACTTCTAGCAACAAATTGACATCTTCAAGCAAACCAAATTTAATAGCAATTAATTGTTTAAATTGCATAGTGCAACGCATAACAAAAACTTTTATTAAGGATTTCTTGATTTTTATAAGCTGTACGAGGTTGAAGGGTCCCTTTCCTTTACACGTAAATACTTTGGTGAAAAATTCTTAAGGGCCTATGCCAAAAACACAAGTGGTTGGGAATACAAAAAAACATAGACCAATAAGATAGATAGGATGATTTGGTAACAATGCAACTGGTAAGGCTATATAAAAACCAAAACAAAGTTACAACCTGACATATTTTAGAAGTACTTATTTATTTGAATCAAATGACACCTTCATAACCTCCACTTTAATAAGGATGAAAACAGTTTCCATAGGAAGTTTCAGAAAAATATGCTCTTTTCCAGCAGAAGTCCAACTCTTTAGCCAATCATATGCCTCACGACCTTCTGGTGAATAATATCCCAATGTTTCGGTTCCTATTACAGTAGATAAAACATATCATCTAGGTCAGGTAAGGGGATAGAACTATCTCCCACCCTTGGTGTCTCACCCCATTTGGACACACCAGACACGAATCACATTAGGACGTCAAACCATTTTTACAACTCTAAAAAATGTCTACGTCCAAAAACCTTCATATTTATAATGAGCCTCAAATAGCAAGGGCCACAAACCACTCGTATTTTTTTCATTTCCACTTCCATGCCAACCCTATACGTTGGCTTGATCTAGTGATGGCCCATCTCCAAAGCCCAATCCTTCGTTAGGTGTATGATAAGAAGATGACAAACAAACATCGAAGAAACTTCTGAATTTACCCTCAAATGTCCCTCTAGAGAAATATAATCATCTCCAAGAACTCCCTCAATAGCAACTAGGTCTTTCTTTGTTTCAATTCAAAAATGGATTTCAAATGGTGACATGAAATTTTAGTATAAAATGTCATTTCACGCACCAACGTGGAAAATTACATGAAAGGAAACATTGGAAAGGCCATGACAGACAAAATGAAATCCAATGAAATAAACATGAAAGGTGTGAAAATAAGGAAGAGTGGATCGGTAAATATATGGAGTGACTATGTCATCACATGCTTGTAATTAAT
This sequence comes from Taxus wallichiana var. yunnanensis, assembly GCA_018340775.1. NCBI lineage: Eukaryota > Viridiplantae > Streptophyta > Pinopsida > Cupressales > Taxaceae > Taxus > Taxus wallichiana. The sequence goes on from CM031244.1 coordinate 280,042,797, forward strand.
ACAAGCTTGCTAGGGGATTTAATATCGACCTTTATTGGAAAAGGTGATGAGTCTGAGTGATCAACATATTTATTTCCAATCTTATCACGTGATTTTCTATAAAATCCACCTTTTTAGTACCCTCCCAATATATAAGATTTAAGGTCCAATCTGTAATTAATGAAAGCGTAAAAAAGGAATTTTATTCACACAAGTTTTTTGATGGCGGCGTTAGCAATAATATGAGAGTCACCTCCAATAATTAATTCATTACTATTCAAGTCAATAGCAATGGACCAACAATTTTCCAAAGACTTTAATTTATTGATTCATACATTTATTAATTTACATTGGGTGGGAACAGTCATAATCTACAGTCAGGGACAACCTCGATAATCAATATCATGATACTACACAATTTAATCTTCAAACTATTAATAATCATTAAAAATAAAAATTCTATATTTTTTCCTTAGAGTAATCACAAAAATTTTACACATACTTTTAATTTACTAATTTGGGATTGATGGTGTGTTTTATTTATGAATAACATCTTATATTATATTAACAATTAAAATGTTATAAGAATATTCACCAAAAAATTGGGCGGTATGGAAGCACACCCCAAAGCCACAAGTTCAAACTAGGCAGACAAAATCTTAGGAGTACATCTCGATTACAAAACATCACAAGACGAAAAGAAAAAAATTTAAGCCTCAACTATGAAAAACTAGCGAGAGGGAATAGATCTTGATCATTCCATCAAGATATAGATAAGTCTCGAGGATAGACAATTTCCTTCTGTTACTTTCCTTTGAAATAAGAAATATCGGTGTTGTCTTGAACAAAAACAATCATTACTTAAAATTTATTGAAAATAGTCTAAAACTTCCATACTGCGCATCTTGTTTCATGATACAAATCATATAGTTGGGCAATACAAACCACTATATTGGGAAAAAATTGATCGATACATAGGGTTGGTTATAGACAATTCCTTCTACACAAATTATGCATAACATGCTTTCTACTAACATTCTTTTCTCAATACCCTATTCAACATTCTTTGTAATAACACCTTCGTATTTGTGAAACAACTTCTCAAAATTTACTACATATCTACACAACCACACTTCTCTTACATCAATTGACATTATCAACTTCAATCAAGCCAACAAACACATTACAAAAAAATTCTAGTTCTAGTCATGTTATTAGCTATGTGATTAGCATCGGAAGATGGTCACCATTTTTTTCACGGATATCTTTCCAAAATAGCTTCGAGGATTAGAGAGAGTCTAACACGCACATATAGCACTTAGACCACTGCTTTTTTATTTTCCTAGGCCTGCAAAAAAATATTTTATCAAATACACCATTGGGCATACTATATTAGAAAGATTTTATCAATGCAATAGAAGTATGTCATTTAATACTATGGGTTAGAATCTTTTTCACCTTCACCCTGCATATGTGGTTGATCCTTTAGGTATATTTTCTTTAAAGGATGATTTTAAGAAAATATGCAAGGCCAAGATGGACATAACATGTCTTTAGGTTTAAATGATGTACATTTGTTATGATGATCTAACATTTCCATACTATGTGGCTATGTTAATTACAAGAAATTGTTGATCATAGCAATAGAAAAGCCTTCCCTTTCACTAACTAACGATGTTTATCGGTTGTAAAAATTCTAGTCATTAGTCATCCTTCTCAAAGGTTTGTATTTAAGGACTTGGCTCTACTAAGGATAGTCCATCGAATATAATATAATTACAAATAATGACTTCAAACCTATTGAGATTGTTTTTTTGCATGGTTAAAATAGATTCATCAAAAATATATAGGATAGTGGCCGATAGCCTTCTCATCAATGAATAATTGATAAACATAAAACATGCATTGCTCTTCATGAGACTCGGATCATTCATTCTTGAGCAAGACCCATGTTCATCTTTTCCCTCCATTTTTAGTAAAACATTTAGGACTATTTTGTTTAAGGGTTTATTTCTAGAACTATGTAGGGAAAAGATGAGCAGGATATGTCTTCATGTTTAAAATATGTACTTCTATTATTATGCTCTAACTCTTATCTTTGTCACAAAGACAAACAATGAATTTTATTAGCTCGCCTAGTGAGCACCAAGCCACTCCTTTCAGTAAGTAATGTAGCTTAGTGGTCGCTATGCATTTTCTTTTATACAAATTGGCATGAAAAATGCCTTGCGACACCATTTCATCCATTCATATGATCATTATTCGAGTGATATGTTTTGTAAGTATTGTAGCTTAGTGGTCACTAAGCATTTTTGTAATACAAACTTTTTTTATTTCTATTTTCTTAATTAAGAAACAGATTTACCTAGAGGTCGTTAATTTATTCCTTTCTCATTTAACAATAAACAATAAGCATAGAGCTATGTTCTATAAGTATTCAAGCTTAGCGGTCACTAGGCATTTCTTTTATATGAACTATTTTTTATCTCTATTTTTAAATTAATAAACAGTTTATCCTTGAGGCCGCTAATCTATTACTTTTTCAAAATACCTCCATAGCTTTTGACAGTAAACAATTTTTATATCTCGCATATTTTACATGTAAAAATTTCACAAAAAATGCCTAGCACCCAATAATATATATTACTATGATATGTTATCAAAGAGTTGTATTCGAAATAAGATATTGTTTAGCCTAACTACCGAAAAATCATTCCTTCCTAAAAGTAATTGAGCTTAGCGGTCGTTAAGAATTTTCTTTAATACAAACTATTTTTTGATCTCTATATTCAAAATAAAAAATTAGTTGAGCCTAGTGGCTGCTAATCTACTCCTCCTGACAAGTAGCGAGTCTAGCGGTCACTAATTATTTTCATTGATGCACACCGATGTGTAAAAAAAAAAGATGCAAAGGTGTGTGCCTAGCAGTCCCTATGGTGTTATATGAGCACCCTAAAAACATTTTTAGTAATCATCTTTCTTCCCAACTATGCAAAGACCTCCATAGCTTTTGACATTAAAATTTTCCATATCTCACTTATCTTCCATCAAAATATATTATGGAAAATTCCTAGCGACCACTAATATCTATTAGTATGATTTGTTCATAAAGCATTTATGTTATCAAGAAATTTTTTAGCCTATTTTCTGCATAATCATTCCTTTTGGTAAGTATTGAAGCTTAGTGGTTGCTAAGCATTTTTTTCACACCCACTGTTTGATTGATCTTGTTCAAGTAATGGATATTAGTGTTTGATAAGTATTTTACTTGATATGAACCGATATAAATTATGTGTTAGACACAAAAGAACTTATGAGTAATATAGAAGTTGAGAAATCCTTCAATGGTATGTAGTGCCACACTTGGTTGTGGAAGGAATGTATAGTCAATAAGATAAGATTATAGTTAATGAAAATACTAGTGATCAAAAACTGTAAAGATATTTATTTACATTGCTGGAAATGAAACCTAGGAGTTGTAGAGGATAGTGACCGTTAGGCTTCTACTCAAAAATATATGGACAACATATGACATGCAGAGTTGTTCATTAACACATGCTGAAGAGAATACCTTGATCCCTTATAAAATGTAAGTATTTATTATTTTTGATTCGAGTGTTGCAAAAATATCATTCTAATGGAGCTTAACAATCACTATTTTCTTTCATATCTATAAGGTACTCTCAAATTTTGGTGAAGCATAAAATTATGTTTTAGTTTTTCTAGAGTAAAGCATAAATAACTCCAAAATATTGATGATCATGAGATATATTAGAAATTTCATGCCACGTGGCAACATTTTAATGGATTACAATTACAACTTAATAATGCAGATTTTTATAGGTAAAAATATTTTTAATTCTATCACTAATTAAAATTTTCTTAATAAATGTGTCAATTATATATACGTGTAATTAACTAGTTCAAACTTACAAGATTCCAAATTTTGTTGGATTTTTTTTAATTAACGTGGACAATAGCTAAAAAATATCAAATTCACACTCGATAAAAATTAACAATAAACGAGGCGTATATTGCTCTCTTAAAAAAAAATTAAAAAAATCGTAGCATTCACTTCTATTTTTTAAATGGTTTTTATTATGCTTAAATTAATATTTTTCATTTTCCCATGAGTTCACAAAGAAAATTTTGACATTTTCCCAACAGTTTCTAAAGTAGGTAGTATTAATAAATTTGATTTCCCCGTATCTGCTATTCTTTGAATTAACATGAATTATATTTATAAAATACTGAATTCACACTAGATTAAAATTAATAATTAACGAGGTGTATATCACTCTCTTAAAATTTAAATTTTTGTTTCCTAATGTTCACTTTTGTTTTCTAAATGGTTTTTTATTATGCTGAAATTAACAATTGTCATTTTGTTGTGAGTCCACAAAGAAACTTTTTTCGATGTCCCACTTGTTTCTAAAGTAGGTAGTATTAATAAATTTGATTTCCCTGAATCCCACACTATCCCCCAAATTAACATGCATTATATTTAAAAATATCGAAAGTCGCACTCGATAAAAATTAATAATTAACGAGGCGTATATCACTCTATTAAAATTTAAATTTTTGTTTCCTAATGTTCACTTCTATTTTCTAAATGGTTTTTTATTATGCTTAAATTAATATTTGTGGTTTTCCCGAGTGTTCACAAAGAAACTTTTTCGTTGTCCCACTTGTTTCTAAAGTAGGTAAAATTAATCAATTTGATTTCCCATATCCCACCATATGCCCCGAATTAAATGTAAATATTAATGACAAGTTAATTCAAAGTATGATATGAAAAATCCGCATTAAATGCTAATATTTAAAATATCAAAATCCTGCACTTTCACTTTAAGAAGGGGAAATTAAAAATTTTAAATTTCCTATTCCCACTTTTTTTTCATTTTTCAGAATTTCTTTCATTGAATGCATTTGGAAAAAACTAAATAAACCAAAGAAATATATATTAGGGTTTATTTTTTATTTTGTAATCATATAAAAGGCACTCTTCAAATTAGAATACGACATGCATATGTACTAATTTACTATTCAGAGTGCTCGATTCCTGAAGGTTTTTTTGAATGCTAAGTTGAGGCAGTGATCGTAATCGTGTTTGGGGGCACACAAACAGACAAAAAATAGTGATAGTGCACAGATCATGGGTGAGAGTGCGATCAGGAGACCCACAAAGGAGGAAATCAAAATATACAAGCAAAACAAAGTTACGATAGTAATCTCGTTGATATTGTGTTTTAGAGAGAATACAAAGCTTTAACAGACATTATCAATTACATTAAAATATCATATACAACTAAAACATGTATTTATCAAAAGCATCTATGTTATTGTATGTGTACCATAGTTAATGGTGGGCACTTGCAACCGCTTTGTATTCACCTAGTTCTTGTGTTTTGCACCGTAATCCATCCCTGCCTTTCCCTTTAGCACCTTCATAGTGCATTCCATTTCCATCTTCTTGTCAAAATGTGTTGCTCTATTTAAAACCACATTTTTTTCCACCCATGACCAAAGATTTTGTAATCCCTTTTAAAATATTTATTCCTTTTGAAAACCCATTTTTTATGTTCATTCATAGCTCAAGTATTCATGTCTATTAAACGGGTTCCCTTTTCAACCCTTTTATCTATCTCTCTATTTTTTTTTTGTTGATTTTTCATTCTTCTTCGTCCATTTATTTTTTCTCGTAAGCACTGGCATCTATCTCTAGTAGCAAAACACGAGTCGCATATTTTTTTATAAATCGTAATGGTTTGCTTTTGTATAGTTTAGGTAATCATTTTGACTTCCTTTAATGATTTTTTTAATATGAAAGAAATAGTTGTGACTCATTTTTTATTTTGTTTTTCCATGTAGAAATAATTAAATGCATTTTCTTTACAATTTTTTATGTTTAGTAAAAGGTAAGCACATTATATGTTCTCATAAATATTATTAAATATAAATGTTAATCATTCTATTTACAAACATATATTTCATTTACAGTTAGTAACGACTTACTTGATAAATGAGCAAATATAAAGTAACAATTTTTAAATTTTTAAATAACATATTCCAAGACTAGAGGCCACTAAGCTCGATGTTTACGACATTGTCCTGCTATTACAAGACAACACAAGGCAACAAATATTCCAAGACAAGAAAAATATTAAAGAGTTTCCTGAATACATTTTTCAAACAAGAACGGAGACTAGCGGCCGCTAAGATTCTGGTTGACTCACATATAATATAACTAGGATGGCTCGCCTTAAAAACCGAGCTAAGCACCATTATTATATTTAGATTTTTGTATTAATTTATCATAATCCTACCATGATATTTGAATCCTAGTAGCCACTAATGTCAAATATTAGTAAATAGCATTAGTGCAACATAACAAAGACTTGAGATTAGCGACCAGCTAGGATATTTTTTTCCTTGCATACGGACAATTAGTAACGACCCGACTAAAAAATTAACTAGCTCCTTTATTATATTTAGATGTTACATTACTACTTTCTAAGACTAGCGACTACTAGGGTGGATGTTTACTTTCTTTCTTTGATGTTCAAAGAAAACAAATATTCAAAAACAAGATTAATTTAAACATTTTTCCAAAATACACATATTCCTAAATGAAATTTTCTGCATTATGGCCTGTTGATTTCAATATGTTATTCAAAGTCTATCACATGATATTCAAAGCCTAGTGATCGCTAATGTCGTAGATTATTCCACTGCATTTGTGTAACATAATAAAGACTTAAGATTAGCGGTTCTTTAAGATAATTCTTGTCTTTGCATTCAAGATATCGATTAACAACCTGGACTAAAAACTCAAAACTGAACTAAACTCCAACACCAATTATTTAGCCAAGTGGCCTTTGAGTACAACATGATATTCAAATTTTATTACATGATATTCCTAGTGGCCGCTAGGATATTTGTTATCTTACATTCAAGACAATTTATAATGACTCAATTGAAAATCTAACTATGTTCCCGCAATTATATTTAAATTTTAAAAGACTATTTTCAGCGACTGGCTAGGGTGGTTGCTCACTACATTTATTTCATGAATACTTGTGAGTCAAAATGAAAATTTAATCTTGGCAGCCACTAAGCTCAATATTATATTTTAATTCTATCGCATGAGTTCCAAATGCAAATTTAAGCCTAATGGCCACTTTGGGTTCGATATGTTATTTGAATTAGCATTTTCGTAACATCACAGAGGTTTGAGGTTAGCAGTCGTTAGGATAGTTGTTGTCTTGCATACAAGAAAAATAGTAATGACTCGACGATATTCAAATACATGACTAAACAAAAATATTTGAAGATAGGATGAACTCAAGTTCTTAGGCTATTGGTGAGTTACAAGTAGTTTGTAATCATTAACCTAAGTTCCATTCTCATTGAGTTCATTGGATGCTTTCAATAAGTGGCCATGGGGACACCTTGAGGTAGGGATCGAACTTCTCCATATGGACCAAGAGGAACATAGCGGGGTGATTTGAATGTGGATCACTTGGTGGACATTAAGGACCCAAGCCCACCTCCATGTCTCGCTTAGAGAAAGTGCTCCTCCACCACTCTAGTTCATAGATCTGGTATAATAAAAGCATTTACCATCCAAAATTTACAAGTAGTTTGTAATCATCAACCCAAGTTCCATTCCCATTGATTTCATTAGATGTTTTCAATAAGTGGTCATGGGGACACCTTGAGGTAGGGGTCAAACTTCTCCATATGGACCAAGTGGAACATAGCGGGGTGCTTTGAATGCTCCCCACAATTATATTTCAATTTTAAAAGACTATTTTTAATGACTGACAACCACTAGGGTGGTTTCTCACTACATTTATTTCCTGAATACTCGTGATTCCAAATGAAAATTTAAGCCTAGCGATCATTGAGCTCAATAGTATATTTGAATTCTATCACATGAATTCCAAATGAAAATTTAAGCCTAGTGGTCGTTGTGTTCAATTTTAAGCCTAGTGGTCATTGGGTTCAATATGTTATTTGAATTAGCATTGTTGCAACATCACAAAGGCTTGAGGTTAGCGGCTACTAGGATAGTTGTTGTCTTGCATACAAGATAATTAGTAATGACTTGACAGATATTCAAATACATGACTAGACAACAAATATTTGAAGATATGATGAACTCAATTTCTTGGGCTATTGGTGAGTTACAATTAGTTTATAATCATCAACCCAATTTCCATTCCCATTGAGTTATTTAGATTTTTTCAATAAGTGGTCATGGGGACACCTTGAGGTAGGGGTCAAACTTCTCCATATGGACTAAGCGGAACATAATGAGGCACTTTGAATGCGGATCACTTGGTAGACATTAAGGACCTAAGGCCACCTTCATGTCCCGCTTAAATAAAGTGCTCCTCCACCACTCCAGTTCATAGATCTTGTATAATTAAAGTGTTTACCATCAAAAATTTACAATTAGTTTGTAATCATCAACCCAATTTCCATTCCCATTGAGTTCATTGTGTAACACCCTTCACAATTTTTATTTTCCTCATTTCCATTTCAAGTGTTAACATGTGATTTTCCTTATAAAGGTATGTTCTTTTGATTGATGGAGATCATGCTTGATATGTATAAATCTTTTATGTTCTTAAGATCCTTTGATGAATTAGAATGGCTTCCCCAATCCATTTTTTCACTTCTTGTAGGTGATTTGAAATCTAGTTTAAGAGTTGTAAACTTGTCTATTAATCTGACTCATCCTTGGATCAATTTTAGTGATCCAAGGAATGTTTTAAATCTACTATGTTAAACAAATGGTAAATTGACATTCCATGAATTAAGATACATATTGACTGAACTTTGTTGTTACAAGTTCTTTGATTTTTGTGTGAACATATTTCCATTTAGTTGTATGTTGTGCTTGGGTCCTTGGAGATCGATCATGGCAGGACATTGCTAACAAACATGAAAATACAGCCTATTCACAGCATAGGAAGGATTTAGGATCCTAAAAAGGACTATCCTACGAGAATCCTAAGCTAGGTAAGAATATTTGCTACCTAAGCTATGTCACTTAATAGAATTATTATTCTAACCTAAAGCTTCCTATTCTACTTTGTTGGTTGATTGGAATCCTAACCTAAGCTCTGTGCTAAAGGATATGGAAAGGTTACTAGGCTATTAAAATTAACCTAGAACCTAATACTATAAGGTTTTATGATGATCTAACCTAATTCCTAAAACTATTATGTTGTGAATTAATCTAACCTATGTGGAAACTACCTAAGGCTATGTGTTAAGACCTATGGTGGAAATTTGTTGTTAGGGTTATATCCTAAGGTATATATTATAAACTACCTAAGGTCTAACCTAAGAAATTTGATCTATCCTAAACTAATGGGTATGAAAGGGGAATTAGGTGGTCACATGCATTAAGGGTGATGGTTCCTATGGCATTTATGTTATTGATAAGGTTTTGAATGCATAGGGTACTACCAGTTTTGGCAGGGGCTAGTGACTTGGCGGAGGCTTATGTGGAAGTATCACTAAAATATAATTTCATGTTAATTTTGATTTGGCAATCACGAGACTTGGAAGGTGATGGAAAGGAAGGATAGGTGGGAAAATTGGAATTAATGAAACTTATTGTTTTCAGGTTTTCGTGCACAAACCATCTTGGAAGGCATGCAAGTGGGTTTGTCTAGGGTTGTTTCACTTTGCATGTTCCATGATTTTTACTCTGCATGCTCTCTAGTTTTTTGAACCAGTAGATTGAATTGCACTTAATGGCTATTTTTGAAGTCTTAGACCTATTTTTGGTTCGTGGGATGTATAAGAGGCATTGTGGAAAAATAATATGGTTGTTTGATCTTTCGTGGAGAAGAGGAGAAGTTGTGAGCTCGGCTGGAGGTCTCCTTCGATTTGGTAGAAGTACTATCAGGAATGATAGGCTCTAATCTTTAAGATCTCTTGCTTTCTTCTAAATGTTTCATTAAAATGATTCTGCTCTTTTGAGATTCTTGGCTTGCATGTTTTATCTGGTTACTTGTTTTCTGGGTTTTATAATCTCTATTATCTTGGATATGAATCCATGGAAAAATAATGTTGGTTTTGAAACTTTCTTTGTGATAGTTTAATAGTGAAACATGCATGCAAAGCTTGTATTAGTAGCTCTGCTTTCCATTTCTGAAATTTGTATTCGAGGTTGTTGTGTTGGAACTGACCTTCATTGCAATATGTGGATTCTGAACTATATGGGAACCTTGAGTTCCGTTTGAGCTTGTATTTGGGCTTCATGTTTTGATATGAACTTGTGTTGGAGCTTCTTGTTGTTCTGAACCAGTGTTTGGAATCCTAGGTAGCTCGGACTATTGTTCAAAGTTTGTATATGGCTCTGTACTTATATTTTATTGCTTGTGTTTCTCTAAACTGTTATTGGAGGTTTGTGTTTTACACCACACTCATATTTTGTTACTTGTATAGTTCTGAACTCTTGTTTGAAGCTCGTGTTTCATTTTGAGCTGGTATTAGGGCTTCTTGTTTAAAATATAAACTGGAATGGGAACTTTGTGTTGCCCTAAACCTGTGATTAGAGACTCGTGTAGCTCTAAACTGTTATTGGAAGATCGTATTTTATACTTCCCTCATATTCAAATACTTGTGTAGTTTTGAAATTTTGTTGATACTTCATGTTCGACTCTATTCTCGCATTTTGATTTTGGGTGGGATTATTTTGTCTCTATTCAGATTGTTTTTATATTATAGTACTTATTGAATCGAGAACTAATTACTCTTTTGTAATGCAATATTGAAACTTGACAATGGGATTTCAGTCTTTGAGTTCGTTGATACTTCTGAACATGTTTAGCTTACTGATCGGTTTGTTTTTCTATCTCTTGTTGGATATAGTAAATAAACCTTGTGTCTTTGTAAAAGAAAGGAATGTGATTCCTTTGGAACAGAAAAAAAAATTAGGACTGTTATGCGTATTTCATTCTGAGATTGGAATTGAAACTCATGTTTATTGAAGGTAAAGAATTGTAAGGAAAATGGTAGTGTGCTTTCTTCTTACTGTGAGTCGATTTTGTTCTCTCTCCTGGGAACTAGCTTATGAATTTCTATGTTTGAATTAAAAGTGGAAATTCATTTGTTAGTACAATAAAATGAATTATTGATTGGAACATTTTCTAATTAAGATCCCTTTCTTTCTATTGTTGGGATAAGTTCATTGGTTAAACTTTTTGTTTTGATTCTCTTATGAAATGGATATTTCTTTATGATTTGTTTGGTCTTCCTTATTCAAATCATTTGTTGAAATGATGTAGGAAGAGATTAGATGATTTGGTTTTGTTGAACAAAAAATGTAAGCTTGTTTGGCAGACTAGTTTTTGACAAGGCTTTGCTTTGTTTGGTTTGAGATGAGTAAGTTTTGTCTCTTGCACTCTATCTTTTTATGGATCCTCCTTGGATGGACTCAAGTAGAGATTAACTCCTATATGAGTCTACTTTGATTTGTGAACGTTGGTTTCAGATCTTTAAATGTTAACTTCTAACATGTGGAAGTAGATTTAGACTTGCAGGTAGACTATTTGATTCTCTATTCCTTCTTGGATTGAAATGGGATTCTATTCTGATGAATATCTTAAATGTTGAATTTTAAGGTAGTTGTCCTTTAAATGAAACCGTTAATTCATGTTATGAATCTGTTTCAGTTTTTTGGATGTCTTGTGTTTGGGCATAGTTTGTAATGGTTCTTCTTTTTCTTTTGCTTAGGAGTTAGATGAATCATCCTAATGAGAACCATGCTTTAAACCCTTCTTTTGGTTAAAGCAAAGATAAATGTTGTATTCTATTATGATAGAATTGGGAACAATGAGATGATATGATTTGTTGTTTGCTTAAGGATAATTGATAGGATCAATTAAACTTTAATTTTGTAAGGTAGATATAGTGGATTTTATTCTGTTCTTCTCTTGGAAATGAATTCAATTGGTTAAATGTACTACTTTTCCGTTTGCTATTACTTATATTGATATTTATGATGTAATAATTGTCTCATTAAAGCAGAGTTGTTTTAATGGAACAATTATTGGAATGCACCTCATTTTAAGGCTTAGTGCTTATCATGCTCAGTTCATTAAATTGACTCATGCTAGTAATTTTTACAGATGGACTTCGTAAGTGATAAAAGAAGGCAAAACTTATATGATGCATTGGCTGAATTAAATCTGATTCCTTGTGAAGAATTCTGATTTGTTCTTGAGATTGTAACGAAAAAGAAAAGTAGTATTCTTTTATAATGAAGATGGTTGTTATGCAGTATACCTAAATGCATAAGTATTGTAAATGTATAAGTTATAAAGATAAATTGAAAGTTGAGAGTTTACCTATATTGGTTGTGTAAATTATTTTGTACTTGTATGGAAGGGATGGATTCTATCTTATTGATATTCTTCATATTATTTATATGTTAATTGGTTATCTTTTAATAAGTTGGATAGAGGGATTTAGTTCAATCTCCCTACTTGTGATGTAGCTTGTTAAGTTGCAGAATATGATATTCATTATCTAAACTATATAACATAGTAATGTAACGTGTGATGAACATACATTAAGAAATTTGGACATTGGGTAGGATAAACCCTAACACTTAACATGTAGAGAAAGACTCTTTCTCTTTCTTAATTGCTCATAAACCAAAAAGGTTTGGAAATATGACTACAATTTATTAGACTTCAAATTGTATGAAGTCTACTTTAAATTGGATATATATTCGAATGTTGAATCTTTCCAAAAGATATTGTACTTTTTAAATAAGACATATTATAATGTTGTACAGTTACAATTAATTGGTAGTTTAACTATGTGTTCAAATATTAAAAGCGACCATGAAAATAACGAAGTTCTTAATGGGCTAATTGAGGCAAATTTAGGAAAGAAATTATTGAGTGTTGGATTAGGGTTTGGCAGGGTTGTTGTAATCAGGTTTTAATCCAAACTAACAATGTATTAACAAACTCCTTGGGGGTATGTACATCTCGATGAGGCATTTTTGTAGGATGTTGGCACACGCCAACTACAAGGCTATACTTTCGAGAAGGCTTGGGTCTTCTCGAGAATACAACGTTGTAGTTGACATGTGGCATCACCCTTCGCATTGATCATCTAGATCTACACACATCTGGAACTCGGACTTGAACCTAGTTTCTCTCTAGGTCTGGATAGGAGCATATTTAGGATAGGAATTAGCTTCCAAAGGCTCAGGGTACGTTTGCACATTCGGATGACTTAGGTCAAATGAGTATGCCCATCTACCCTAAGCCTTTGTGAGCATCTTCCTATAATAGGTTATGTTTCTATCTAGGGCTAGGGTAAAACCTGGAACAAGTGGACTAATGGTAGTCAGTAAAGACCAATCATGATAATAGAAGAGTGAGGTGAAGGACGTATTCCAAAATGACGAGTATGTTTCTAGGAATAGTGACATACACAGTATGTTATAAATCTTTGGCCAAAGTATCACAAACTACTGGTTGCATTGTCCTATGTCACCAAGTTTAAAACAATGTGATATCAGATGAATATTGGTAACAGATATTCAGATATGTTCTTTAAACAGATCACTCAATACCCAGTGTAGGGTAGGATGACAAAGTATACAATATGTATTCAATACATAAGATAACATAAATAGATCGGTAGCTTACTGAGTTATGGAATGAATAGATCGATGAATCACCGAGTCATTACAGTTGTATATGTTTATCCATTGAATTTGATTGTCATGGAATGTTTGTTCTAAATATTGATTTATTTATAACAGTGAACATTATTTAAAAAAATTATCTTGATTCTAAAGTCTTAAAATGAGAATGTTACACATTAGATGCTTTCAATAAGTGGTCATAGGGACACCTTGAGGTAGGGGTCAAACATCTCCATATGGACCAAGCAGAACATAGCGGGGTGCTTCGAATGTGGATCACTCGATGGACATTAAGGACCCAAGACCACCTCCATGTCCCGCTTAGAGAAAGTGCTCCTCCATCACTCTAGTTCATAGATCTGATATAATAAAGTATTTACCATCTAAAATTTATAAGTATTTTTTAATCATCAACCCAAGTTCCATTCCCATTGAGTTCATTGGATGCTTTCAATAAGTGGCCATGGGGACACCTTAAGGTAGGGGTCGAACTTCTCCATATGGACCAAACAGAACATAATGTGGCACTTCAAATGTGGATCACTCGGTGAACATTAAGGACCCAAGCCCACCTCCATGTCCTACTTAGATAAAGTGCTTCTCCACCACTCCAATTCATAGCTATGGTATAATAAAAGTGTTTACCATCAAAAATTTATAAGTAATTTGTAATCATCAACCCAAGTTCCATTCCCATTGATTTCATTGGATTCTTTCAATAAGTGGCCATGGGGACACCTTGAGGTAGGGGTCAAACTTCTCCATATAGACCAAGCAAAACATAATGGGGCATTTTGAATGCTCCTTGTAATTATATTTAAATTTTAAAAGACTATTTTCAATGATGGGTGACCGCTAGGATGGTTTCTCACTACATTTATTTCCTAAATACTCGTGATTCCAAAAAAAAATTATCCTAGTGGTCATTGAGCTCAATAGGATATTCAAAGTCTATCGCATGAATTCTAAACAAAAATTTAATCCTAGTTTTGGTTGTTGTGTTCAATATGTTATTCAAATCAACATTGTTACAACATCACAGAGGATTGAGGTTAGCGAGCACTAGGATAGTTGGTGTATTTCATACGGACAATTATTAATGACTTGATGGATATTCAAATACACAACTAGACAACAAATATTTGAAGATAGGATGAACTCAAGTTCTTGGGCTATTGGTAAGTTACAAGTAGTTTGTAATCATCAACCCAAGTTCCATTCCCATTGAGTTCATTGGATGCTTTCAATAAGTGGCCATGGGGACACCCGAGATAGGGTCTAACTTCTCCATGTGGACCAAGTGAAACATAGCAGGTGCTTTGAATATGGATTACTCAGTGGAAATTAAGGACCCAAGCCCACCTCCATGTACCGATTAGATAAATTTCTCCTAGACCATTTTAATTCATAACTTTGGTATAATAAAAGTATTTCCCATCCAAAATTTCCATGTAGTTTGTAATCATCAACCCAAGTTCTATTCCCATTGATTTCATTGGATGTTTTCAATAAGTGACCATGGGGACACCTTGAGGTAGGGGTCAAACTTCTCCATATGGACCAAGAGAAACATAACGAGGTGCTTCGAATGCGGATCGCTTGGTAGACATTAAGGACCCAAGCCTACCTCCATGTCCTGCTTAGAGAAAGTTCTCCTCCACCACTCTAGTTCATAACTCTAGTATAATAAAAGTGTTTACCATCCAAAATTTACAAGTAGTTTTTAATTATCAACCCAAGTTCCATTCCCATTGAGTTCATTAGATGCTTTCAATAAGTGGCCATGGGGACACCTTGAGGTAGGGGTCAAACTTCTCCATATGGACCAAGTGGAACATAGTGGGGTGCTTCAAATGCGGATCGCTCGGTGGAAATTAAGGACCCAAGCCCACCCCCATGTCCCACTTAGAGAAATTTCTCCTCCACCACTCTAGTTCATAGCTTTAGTATAATAAAAGTGTTTACCATCCAAAATTTTCCACCCCCTCCCACTTTTTGAGAACTTAACTTTGTCGAGCCTCAAAAGGAAACTTGGGCCTATCAAGAGTAGGGTGTTTAATTAGAGATGTGGATGGAAGTTTAGTAATATTTGGGTCATTTCCTTTAAAGGATGACATGTGTAATGAGGCAGAGGCTCAATCTTTCCTGGAAGGTCTCAAACTGGCAATTAGCATTGGCTGTGAAGCTTTGGAAATTGAAGGAGATTCCCAAGTGGTAATAAATGATGTTCAAAAGGGAAAATATTTTTCCTAGAAGTTGGATTATTATATCACCAACATTTTTCATTGGTTGAGAAAAATCCCTAAGTGGGTTTTAAACCATAATTATAGAGAAGAAAATTATGCCACTAATTTCTTAGCTAACCAAGGCATCATTAAGAGAGATAGCCTAATGAAATCATGGCAAGCTAAAATGTGGGAGGATTTCCCAAATATCATATCTTGGGAAGGGGAGCGAAGTGTTATTATTTTTAGTGTCATGGATTCCTTTCCATTCTTCTATTTGTTTTTGGTGGTTGGCGGTGGTGTGGAGTTCTGATAAACGAGTATGGAGTGCCCTCCACTTCCTTTCCTTTTCCTGTAAGGTGCAAAGCATGAGATGGCATTTTTGGAGCGTTTCTCAGGCTCGTATTAAGATTATCTTAAGAGTGGTGTTGGGTTTTGTCTACAAGGAAATTATGAGGATTATGGGGGAGGAATATTTGGGTAAGCTATCCATATTTCAAGTTAATTCGGAAGTAGCCTCTTGGTTCATGTCTCGACTTCTTCTAGTTAGGCGTTATATTGTCTCCACTTCATTAAGCCCCAACACCAGGTCAACTTGGTTATTCGTGAGGAGGGTGATAGCCAAGCTCTCCTCCGGAGCACGTTTTTATGCGGTTTTCTTTGGTTGTTCGTGTTGTTTTTCTTAGGGGCTTGGTGAAGTTAGTCGGGTAGAGAAGTTATATTTGCCTAGGATTTTGGCTCCTATTTTCTAGGACTCTACTAGTGTGGCTGGTTTGTGATGGAAATTGGTATTTACATTAAACTTATTATTGTGCACTTCTTATGTCGGTGTCTCAGTGGGTGGGAGGATGTCTCCACGGCCCAACCAACTCAGCCTCTCATGTGTAATTTCTTATTCTTGTCCCTATTTTTTTAGTGGTTGGGGTTTTGTTTGTTGTCGATGTTGGGTTTTCTCACTTGAAGTCAAGTTATTTTTTTCATGGGTTTATTTTTCTAGATCATGTGGTTTATTGATTATATTTCATGTTTGTAAGTGGGTGTGATCCTTGAATCCCGGTTCTAAGCTCATGTCAAAAGCGTTAAATCATCTAAAAAATATTTGAAGATAGGACAGATATTAACAATTTTCCAGATTACATGTAGCCCCTAAGATCGAAGCTTATTATACTCCCTTCCTATAACATAATAAATTTTAACAAATTTCATGATTACACATATTCCAAAAAGAAATTTTCAGCCTAGCAACCGCTGAGTTCAATAAGTTATTTGTAGTCTTTGTTTACCCCTAACTTCTCTTCAAACACTAATCACTTCAACATATCACCCAACATTGACCGAGCTTGTACTCATTTTTACCCTAATTACAAAAGAAAGGAACCCCATGCATGCTGGCCTATCACCCAACAGCACTAGGCACTCACCCAAGGCATGCGTAGGAGCCGAGTCTCTCTTTTATGTTATTTTAGTGGGAAACATCATCTATGATCCATGTTCAAGGGTTTTGAAAGGAGTAAAACATACAAGCATCATAGATCTCAGAAGGGCTTCTAGATCATTACAGTCATTCCAGATAGAAAATACTTAACAGATTGAATAACTTATACTAAAACAAAAGAAGTTGTATAAGTACTCATACTTAATTATAAACATAAATGCAAAAGAATTCTGAGAAATATGTATGCATTAGAATCATCAATGTTCATATTCATTGTAAATTGGTAACCTCATTACATTCATGGAGTCATTACAAAATGTTACAGAGAAGCAGACCGCAGTCATGCATTATATCTGGACTCATATGACTAGGCTCACAAAATAAATTTATAACCCCATACCCTTGATACATCCTTCCCTAAACACCACTACCCAACTAGTAGAGTTCTTACAGTATTTTGTAGAGCTCCACCCACTATCTAGTTATTATTTTTCCTTCTACAGGCACTTGTATATATAGGATTTCTAGACTACCAACTCATCCTCCAATGACCTCAAATCTGATGCTAAGTGTCTGAATGTGGTCCTCCATGCGGGAATGCTCCTCCAGGCCTAAGCTTTCCACCTTTTACCATGATGAGCTTTTAGAAGCTTCTACCATTTGCATGCATGCTCCTTCCTGGGCCACCCTGTCACTAGGCTGGCACCTTATCCACTCTACATGCACATTCGGGTCATGATTTTCATGTGTTCTACCAAAACACCCAAAATGGCTAAGTCCTAAACCCTTGGTTCTATCCGCACGTGCACCACGGGCTTCCTTAAAGCCTTCTCTAAACCCTACCCTGTGCACTTTATCTTTACACACGTTCCTTCAACTAGGCCTTGCGTGCTTATGCACCTTTTTGTACTTTAGCCAATATCTTAGGGGCCTAATAGAGCTCACCCAAGGCACACATAGGATTTTATCCCTCCTTTATGTCATCTTCATGAGAATGTTCTCCATTAATGAAAAGGTGTTTGTATAGATAAGAACTAGTTACATTCATTCTTACAATTCATATCAAGAACTAGATCTAGGTTTGGGCGTACCACATATGGAAGTAAGCATGATCACATTATAGTAATATCATAGATAAACCCTAAATAGTATCAAAAACAAAAAGATTTGAATTCATAGACAATAAAGAAAACACATACATCAAGACCCATAACACAAATGTTCAGAACCACTCCATTATATTAATTCATCAACATACAATAGCCAAATGCATTAAAGATTCCATGAATAGAGATAATGCAGCAACAGATTCTTAGCATGTTCTCTATAGTAACTTCATTACGGGCATTTTAATTTCCTCCTACACTCTCCATGCATCCTTCTTTTTGAATCCATCCTCTATCTCGAATAGTATGCAAAACCTTACAAAAAGGAATAATAGGAATGAATCTCCTCTAATGCTCATCATTACAAGAAAAGGCCTTAAGGAATCTTTCATGATCACCCAACCACTACCCAAGAACATGTCAAATTTCATCATACATTTATCTGATCAAGTATCCTTGGCATGCAAGTGTCAACTATCTCAGTAACTAACTCCACCTTTTCCACCCCAGATCCTTCCATGTTAATTGATTTTATACCCAAGAATATTCACTCCTTGAGCTACAAGGCTTCATAGCTTAACCTTATCTAAACCGAATCTAGTCACCTTTCCACATGCTCACTAACATGACTTTGATCAAGGCTTAGAAGTGTCTAAGTCTGAACCTTTCCTTCCCTGGCGCATTCCTTCGCGCATCCCCAAAGGTTACCTCCACGCATGCCCTCGTGCCTTATTCCTGCGCACCACCACCCGTCACACCTTGGGTACTTGATCATTTTAGGGGCTCAACATCACCCCACACTAATTCAATTTCCACCCATGGAAATCCTTTGTGCTTCCCGAACAAAAATTTAACGACCCAAAATCTACTAAGGAAAAAATATTGCATGGTTCAACCATTAAGTGACTAACTGGAGGAGTTCAGGGAACTCTGCATCTATTTCATCCTTTAGCTTCCCCCATGCCTTCAATTTTTCTAAATCCTTTCTTGGCACCTCTCCTATAATGTTGGGAACTTGGTCTAGAGTGACTTCCTCCACTTTCCCCTTGAGCTCATTTATGGCTACCAACAACTCCACGCAGATACCTTCAAACTCATCCATTCGCTCAGTGATGGAGTCCCATTTTACCAATCCTAAAATCCACTTTCTCACACTTTTTTTATTTTATCCTTCTTCACATAGTATCAACATGATAAGAACCTTGCATATAATAAATCAATAAATTACAGAATATAATAAAAAACAAGAGATATGGGGGGCCAAGATGCCCTAATATCAATATATGTAGAATAATACCCTTAAGGTATGGTAACACCATACAATGCTCCTTAAGGAAGGAGTAACTCCACAATCTCCCAAGATGGGAATCCACTTCGAGGGGGACACCTCCAATATACCTCTACCAAGTAGAAGAATCAACTCATACATACATTACCCCCTCATAATGATACTCACATCCTTTAAATAGGATGGGTAACACCTAATCCCAATGTAGGCCAACCCATTACCCAATATAATTAATTCCTATGTGAGCCCATATAACTAACTAAGGGGATGTGTGCCACATGTTGGCATCTCCATCAACCCATATACATTATATTATCATATCCCATGTGAACCCATACATATAACTAAGGGGATGTGTGCCACATGTTGGCATCTCCATCAACCCATATATATTATATTATCATATCCCAAGGTACATAGCATTTCCTCCCTCTTTGACATGTTTTGTCCTGAAACATAAGAAGAAGCCATATAATGAGTGCACTTTAAATTATTGCACACTTGTCACCATGCTTGATCATCCAACCACCCATATGAAATCCTAGTGGGTGATGCTACTCCAAACCTGATTCCATATTCCATTGTGCTCATCTGGTTCCATATTGGTCCATATGTGTTCCTTCTCGGCATCCATGCATATCCATAATTATTATTCCTGTGATTCCATGTCATATAATTATTTTTCCATTGATTCCATGTATAGCCAAAAGTATTCCTGTGATTCCCTATATATCCATATGGATTTCTATCCTCATGTGTCCTAACATGTCTCCATGATTTTTTCCTCTCATGATGATGTGGGTGTTGATATGGTGCCACCTTTGTATACTCAACCTTATCAGCCTTTTCCTCAAATTTCTTGTCCTCTTCCACCTTATTTGTTACTTATTTTTTATCTTGAGTAGAGAAATTATTTTTGACTTTATGTTCTTCATCCTCTCCTTCTGATTCATCCTTATTCCCTTCTTCACCATCTTCAAATTCATCTTCATGATCCAATTTTACATTACTTTTTTCTTTGCTAAGTGTGATATCTTGCAATGTAATTTTCTTTCTCTTGTACCATAATTTCATGAATTTATTTTGCACATTAAGATTAATTGTTCCCAAGCTCTCTAACCAAGGATATCCAAGAACAATATCCATACCATCCATATCTAAAGCATAAAAATCTGAATGTAAAACATATTTATCCATAGAGAGCTTTAAATCTTCAAAAACTTGAATATGCTTACCATCCACTTGAGCTTCCTTAATATGTTTTTCTTGTACATGTAGATTTTGAGCTACATCCATATTGATGAAGTTATATTTGCTGCTAGGGTTTATGGAAACAATTACCTTTTTCCTTTGAATACACCCTTCAAACTGAAATATTGAAGCTTCCTTCTTTGGAGATGCACTATCATGTGTAACAACTTCATCATCAACATTTTATTCTTATTCTTCTTCTTCTTCTTCTTCTTCTTCTAATATTTCCTCTTCCTCACTATTATCATTAAATTCTTCTTTTGTTTCCCATCTGTCCATGAAAACTTGTTCCAGTTCCTCCAAGGACCAATTAGACTTTTCCTTTTCTAACTCAGAAAACCAAATCTGTGCAGAGCCACTAATCCACAATTTGAAGAACCAAATATCTGATGGTTTAGAGAATTTATGCCTAAATTTGTTCCACCATTCTCTAGCATCAATCCTGTCATCTCCAAAAAAAGTTACCATCCCCATGATCCACAAAACTAGGGTTTTAGGAATAGACCCTTTTGATCAAAACTTGTTCTAACCCTTTTGGCTAAAATTCAGCCAAAAATCAGAAATCACAGAACACAAACCCCAATTTAATTTTTGAGAGGTTTCTGAAAATGTAATAAATTCAAGAAAATTCCTCAAATTGCGGCATGTGGAGAAAAATAGTGAAAAAAATAAAACTGCAATAAATTTGACAAAATAGATCCAAATATTCTAAAATTTTTACCATATCTTCCTGATATAGATTATAAACACTGGTAAAAATTTTAAAAATTAATTCTAAACAATGCGGCCTATGAAGCAAATTTAGGTGAAACCCTAAAAATGCAATAACTTCAACACAAAAGCTTGAAAATTTATGAAATTTAGACTGTAGCTTTATGAAACCCTTCCGCAACTTTGGTAAAAAAATTGAGAAAATATTCACATCCATTTCCAAAATATAGCCGAATCAATAAAATTAGGGTTTAGACCCAATTTTTTTTTGCCAAAATCGATGCTCTGATACCACTTGATAAGAAGCTTACATATAATAAATCAATAAATTGCATAATATAATAAAAAACAAGAGATATGGGGGGAAAAGATTCCCTAATATCAATATATGTAGAATAATACCCTTAAGGTAGCACAACACCATAGAATGCTCCTTAAGGAAGGAGTAACTCCACAATCTCCCAAGATGGGAATCCACTTCGAGGGGGACACCTCCAATATACCTCTACTAAGTAGAAGAATCAACTCATACATACATTACCCCCTCATAATGATACTCACATCCTTTAAATAGGATGGGTAACACCTAATCCCAATGTAGGCCGACCCATTACCCAATATAATTAATTCCTATCTGAGCCCATATAACTACCTAAGGGGATGTGTGCCACATGTCAACATCTCCATCAACCCATATACATTATATTATCATATCCCATGTGAACCCATACATATAACTAAGGGGATGTGTGCCACATGTCGGCATCTCCATCAACCCATATATATTATATTATCATATCCCAAGGTACATAAGACAACAATTAATCGTGTGTGCTTTCAAACTTGTTGGTAGGGATTTTATCCCATAACATCTTGAGAGTAGCCTCTTCCTCAACTACCCACGCATTAATTATGGGCTCACACTTCCTACAACTCTCAAAACCCTTGTTTACCAAGATGTATACTTCCTTAAGTTTGGGTAAGTAAATTTTCCAACTCAATGATCTAGGCTTCAACAGTGACTTTGTTCTCTTATCTTTCCTTGGTGAGCTCTACAGCTGTCGGCCCCGCATCATCCTTGATATTTGCAAGTAACATCCCTACAAGGTCCTCGAGATACTCCATCTCATCCCCATAATCTATCTCATCTTGGCTCACTAGTGCTAGACATTGTCCCAAAATGCCTTTAATGAGGGTGTCAGCTCAATCATAGGCCTCAGTGGTCCACGTCGGGTCTCCCTTCGATCCTTAGTACAATCATTATATCTCCTTTTCTTTTTCCTTCTTTGTCATGACTAAGGTTCAAATAGTGGCCCTTGCATCAAGCTGCGTCACACACCTCCGAGGAAATATTATGTAGAGTGTTATAAGATTTCTCATTTGTGAGGTTCTTAGGATCCACCACTTAATATGTGTCTCCTCCCTTCTTCTTCAAGTGAATGGTCTCGATCACATGATCTCAAACCTTAAATTCTAGCTCTTCTTCATGGTAGTGCAAGTTCCAACTTATTATCTTAATTTTTAAGGCATGCCCCTTCTTCATCCAAGATATCCCATTCATGTAGTTTCTCTGAAGAAATGGTGAACTAAAACCTTGCATGCAATACCTTTGTGTGGTCATCCACAAATTTCATATGGGGACACATGGTTTTCCACTTTTTTCTTGTTTCCTTATGCTTTGAACACTACTTCTTCGATCCAGGAGTGAACCCCTTATCCTCCTTTATGAAAAAGGAGTCTCCCTTACTTTCTTCCTCTAGATTGGTGGGCCGTGTAGGAGAAGACTCTCATGCTTTAGGCTCTTCTTAGTTTCTTCCACATAATGAGCCTTCTCCTTAGCATGTGCATCAACTTACACCTTGGTGTCTGCTTCATCTCTTCTCTTCTCCTCTTCTACTTCAAGCTCAGCCTCGAGTTCCTCCTTGAAGGTCACATTATCTTCCTTTGAGTTTTTTTTTCTAAACTAGAAACCTCATATGCCTTGTGCTTTTTCCATTCTCGGCTCCTCTCCTTTAGGTAACTCTCCTCCCTTATGCCCCACTTCAACCTCCTCGGCATTGCCTGTTATGAAGAACTTACACCCCACTTTGTTACCTCAGCGCGTATAGTATTTCCACTTCTAAGAGGTGTCCAAATTCTCCTCACTTTCTTCTTCTCCCACTACTACCTCCTCATCTGCCTGAACCACTTTCATAGGTGGGATCGGTGCTTCTTGTGGCTTGGGGAAGGGGGTGTCTCTAACGTCCATCTCAACTCCTCCCTGCATCTTGGGGGCAATTGAACAAACACCCTGTGGATGTATCCCTTGATGGTAACATTGATCTGCGGGTGCATCTTCCTCATCCATGGGTATGTAGCCTCCTTGTCAAAAGATGACATGGCTATGAGCTCTTCTACGCCATAATCGTGCTTTGGAACCGCACGTGAAACACTTTGTTGGGGTCATCAATGTAACCCATCCCTAGCCTCTCCTCCCTTACGCACCTTCCTCCCATGCATGTGCCCTTAGGAATACTTACAGTTAAAATGGGACCTCCAGCCCTGTTGTGGTCCCTTTCTACATTCTCCTCCTTTTCTTCATCCAACACCAGCTCAACGTTGTGTTCCAACTTCTCCTCCTCCAAGGTCTCAATGGCCTTTGTTTCTTCTCTCTCTAGCCACCTTGGGTATCTATTCCACCATAAGGCTTGGAGATTTCTATGTCTGCGCACCATCTTCCTCACTTCTCATGTCTTGGGTGCCTCTCCCTTCCTGGCTATCCTTGTGTCGCATGAAGAGGAACCCCTACTCCTCTTCTCGACTTCTTCATCCGAATCATGTATGTTGAAAACAGGTGGCCCTTGTTCCTTTTCTGGCTCATCTTCCCCACTAACCTCTTCTTCACTATCTTCTTCTTCACCTATGCACTTGTCCAAACTTCCAGTATCTTCCGAGGTGGTCTCCTCTTCTAGCCTCTACTTCTTCCTAACCGGGATTCCGGTGTAGGTGACTTTGTTTCTTCTTCTCCCAAGGACTCCTTATCTGATGGATTTTCTAGCTCTAGAGTCTTTTCCTTGACTAAGGGCCTCTTCTTGTGTGAATACATGCTTGTCCTAGCGCTTGTCCTAGGGGAGCCTATTACCTATGTTTCCCCAACACTTGGTATTTTCCTCTCGACTCTTTTTCCACTCTTGCTGGTGTAGGTTTCTTCCTACCAATTGGATCCTTAGGCATAGATACCTCATTTTCCAAATATGTGCCCTTCTCTAATTTGGGCCTTATGCGGAGAGGTACACTCGCGCTGTGGATCCTCTTGTAATGGGCAGAGTCATGGACCTTGTCATCTGCACCCCATTTGATACATACCTTTCCATGTACGCATGTTTTCTGGGTAGACCAACCCTTTACACATTTCCCTGTGCTCCTAGTCTAGATTACCAAGGTCCAGTTTTAGATTCTTGGACTCTTTAAACCTATTTACTCCCACTTGGAAGTATTGAGCTATGAAGGTGAAGGGGAGCTTACACCATGGGCTCCATGTCTCATCCATTAGTTTGAATATGCCTAGCGAAATCTTTGCCGTACACAAAGCAAATTTAGCTTCTCCTTTGGTGGCCACTGGTATTTGTTTGGGAATTCTCCATTTTGCCCCGAACGCATTCCTCAACAGCGTATACCATTTCTCTAGGTGTGCCTTGTGTAAATTTTTCATGGAGTCACATGCATATTTTTCAAATCTTTTAGCGGTGAAGGGTCCTCAATCAGTACTCCCATACAAATTTGTTTAATGCATCAAGTACTCCAATCTCTAAAAACATGATTGTCAGTAGGACATTACCAAACAGGATCTTATCACCTTCTTTACGCAGCTTACAATCTCATCCGCGATGAATGTAGACAAGTTGTAGATGGTGCCCTCTAATATTTTCTTGCAAACATGTAACCATGGTTTATTGACCTGGGTCCATCTCTCCTAGCCATTTAACTTGGTCACCAAATGCGCGGCCATTTTCATTACTGGGTCCTTGATGTCTGTGATATCATAATATCTTGACCCCTTTTTATATGCATAGGTAGCAATAGTCTCCTTAATTGCCTCTTTATCACCTAGGTCATCTTCCAAACCATCTCCTTCACAGATGAGGCCTGTGAAATGTGAGATGAGTTGAGGGGTAATGCACATCTTGTGCCCCACGAAATGGAAGTAGTCCTCATGCATGCATGACATCAGCCATTGATAGAGGCGCTCAGGCTTCCCAAAGTAAGGCAACTCAAAGAGTTGCAATAACCCTACCTTTTCCAACTTGACCTTCACGTCATCGTTATAGATGGGCAAGCCCTCTAGTGTCCTTCTATTTGTTGGGCGCACTAGCTCTAGTGCCATCTCCTTCTCGATCATGCTCGTATGATGATTATAGTCATTTACAGACATGTTCCTTAGATGGGACTCCCACTCCTTCCCTAGCATTACTCCATCTAGGTACTACATTTCTACATACCACTCTTCATTTGTATGTGTGTCGGTTTCTTGTTGTTTTCCCTTGCCCTTGCCCTTGCCCTTTCCCTTGCCCTTCTTGGGTGTGCTAACTAGTTTCTTGGGTGTCATTGTCTAGGTTTACTTCTTACTTTAATCACTTTGTGTAACTCTGTTCTTCCACTCTTTCCCACCTTAGATCTCAAATTTGTAAAGAAAATTCCTTAAACTCATGCCCTAGTTCTTCAAACCCTAGGGATAATCCCTTCACAAGACGGCACCTTCTCACAACTCTTTTATGCCCGTGAAATCCCTCTTTTTGGTTCGCAGATCCAAACTAGTCACCCATGCTCAATCTCTTTAAATTTTTTTCTTCACATGGATCATTTTTTGGAAGCCCTAGTTTGTGAAAATGCAAAAAGTGCTTCTTTCTCCTTGTACGCAAAGTGAATAATGAAGTTCCTCGACCCTCTATTTATAGTTTTCCCTTTTAAGCATTAAATGCTACTTCACCTACCACCATACTTTTTACATTTAATGTGGATTTTTCAAACAAAGTCTGACTTTAGTGCTTTAACTCACATGTCGACCCTACACGGATAATCTTCTAAGCTTCTGGTGTGCAACCAATCCATCTAGACATGAGACTCTTGCACACACATCACTTGCACCGAAGGCACTTCTTCTGTCCTAATTTTTTTTCTCACCTACCTTATGTTCCTTATGTGCATTTTCCTCCTTTGTACGTGGGATCTAAGACTAGCCTTATCTTGACACCAATCATCCTTTTCCATCTTTTCTTTCCATGCACCTCTTTCAATAGGGTCATTCAACTCGGGATTTTCAACACAACTTCCTTGGAACTTTACCCATGCTCTCCTTCACATTACTCCACCCCACACTAAAATGATGTGTGGTCCTCTGCACACTCAAAAATCCTCAAAGAGTAATAAGGGTTACGGTGCCCAAGGTGCAAAACAAACAACAACACGAAAGGGAAACACAAGAAAAGAAAAGCATAAAGGAAATTCTAAACTAGTTGGTAAAACTGCCTTATTTAAAAACACCAAGAAGACTTATTTATAGTAGGGCTTCAACCTACTCCCATTGAAGTGTCCAAGAAATTTCATTCCATCCAACGACTTGTAACTGGCATGCGCCCGAGTCAAGGATGTACGAGATTTTATAGGGACCTAACCAATGGACCTTCAACTTCTAGGATGGCGCGAAACTTAAAATCATATAGTAAGACCATCTGCCCAACCTCAAACTTCTTGTTTCTGATGTGGTAATCATGCCATGCTTTTTGCTTTTCTTTTTCTATTGTTTGGCTCCACCTGGCGAGTGATCATCTCTCATCTAACTTCATTAGTTCATCAATTATTTCTTCCAACACTTTCTCATCAGCCAGCCCTCCTCCACGCGTTATTCGCAGAGAAGTTTTCATGAATTCAATTGGGAAAACAGCTTCCACACTAAACACCAATTGAAGCGGTGTGGCTTTATTCATCCTTTTTTCGCTTGTCCTATAAGCCCATAATATGGTTGATACCTTGTCATCCCAATCTTGTCTTCCGACATCATGAATTTTGGTCATGGTATGACTCATTATTTTGTTAAATGCTTCCATGGTTCCATTTACTTGTGGGTGATAAGGGGTAGTCTTGTGATGAGCTACCATGAATTCTACTAATAGGATCCTCACAGTCTCATTTAAGAAATGTGTACCCCTATCATTGGTTAAACTTAAAGGGCATCCATACCTTGTGATAATGTTCTCCCACAAAAATCTTGCCATTGTGGCTATTGTGCAATCTTTAGTTAGAGCTACCTCTGCCCACCTTGTCAAATAATCTATGCAAGTGATTACATAGTGTGATCTGGTCCTATGCGTTATTGGTGTAATAGGGCCTACAAAGTCTATTGCCCATTTCTCAAAAGGTTCAGTCTTAGGGATAAGGTGTAAAGGCATTTCATCTCTCTTTCCTGGCTTGCCAATGCATTGAAAATGGTCACACACTTTACAATAGTCTTTGTAATCCTTATACAAAGTTTCCCACCATAATCCTACCATTAAAATCTTACACGTGGTGACATCACCTATATAATGTCCACCCGCACTTCTCTCGTGTGCTTCCTCTATGATGGCGAGGCACTCGTGCTCTAGTACACATCTACAAAAACTTCATCATGCCCTAACTTGTATAAGTCCCCACTGATCAACATGTAGGGTGTGATGTGTATAGCTAGTTTCTTTCTTTCTAATGCCTTCATCCCTTCCAGTACCACACCTTCTTTTAGGAATACCACAATCTCCTCCAATTTTGATGGCGTGCACAGCAACTTAAATATTTATGCGTCTAGCATAGCCTCTTCAATACTCTGTGTGTCCTCCCCTGAATCAATCCTTGACAAATGATCAAGTCCATAATTACTTTTTCCAGGCTTCACAACTACCATAAACTCAAACTCTTGAAATAATAGCACCCACCGACATATGTGCCCTTGTAGAATGGGCTTGTTCACTAAGTACTTTAACGCCATGTGGTCGGTGTAGAATACAAAGGGTGTTTCCAATAGATATTGTCTAAACTTGAAAAGTGTGTAGATCATTGACAATGCCTTACGCTCAGTCATGGTGTAATTCTACTCTACTGGGGTCAACTTATTACTTGCAAAACATAGAGGATGATCAACAACTCCTTCACCCAGTTGTGCAAAGCACGCTTCTAATGGTGGTTATTGAGGCATCTACATAAATATGGAAAGGCTTATCCCAAGAGGGAAAACGTAATATAGGCGCGGTGACAAGCCTATCCTTTAATGTGTCAAACACCTTCTACTGCGCCTCTCCCCAATGGAAGGCACTTTTGTGTCTGAGCAGTTCTTCTAGAGGCGTGGCTATCTTGGCATACCCCTTGATGAATTTTCTGTAATAACCCGTATGCCCAAGAAATCCGCACACTGCGCTTTGGCTAGTAGGTTCCCCCAATCCCACAATAACTACAACCTTGGCAGGATCTACTAGCAAGCCCTCCTTGCATATGATGTGCCCCAATAAAGTCCCAAAGGGTGTAGCAAAGACACACTTTTTAATGTTGAGAGATATCCTTAACTACCAACATCTCTCAAACATCAGCCTCAAATTATCACAGTGGTCTTTCACTAGCCCATACACTATCCAATCATCCAGATAAACCTGAAGGAATTTGTGGATGAAGTCCTGGAACGCCTGAACCACTATGCATGAAAAAACAGCAGGTGCATTCTTCAACCCAAAGGGCATGACCATGTATGCAAAACTTCCCCATTCAGTGGCGAAATTGTCTTCTCCTGGTCTTCCTTTGCAATCTGGACTTGGTGGTACCCCGAAAATCCATCCATAAAGGAATAGATTTTGCACCCAACGACTCCCTCTAAAATTTCTTCAGTGAAGGGGGTTAGAAAAGGATCGATGACACAAACCACGTTCAACTCCCTATAATCCATGCATATCCTAATCTTCCCATCCTTCTTGATGCTTATCACCATCGACTTATCCATTCTAATTCTTCCACAACTTTAATGATTCTAGAAGCTATCATTTTGTCTATCTCTTCCTTTACCTTTATGCGTAAATTGGGATTCATCCGGTAGGGTCTCTTCCTGACCGGGCATGCACTTCGTCCTTCAACTTTATCCTCATCTCCCCCAAGGAATGGTGGACACCTTTGAGCTCATGGTACCCACGTGGGAATAAATCCTCAAATTCACGCAAAATATCTATGATCTTAGAGACTTCCTTCTCTGACCAGTAATCTCCAATGATAGCTTCCTTAGGTTCTTCTTTTGAGCCAATGTTAACCTTCTTTATCTTTAAAGGCTCATGGTAGGTGCACACGTGGGCATCAAGCACTATCCACTACTTCACGTGTCCCTACAGAATGGTTAACATCCAAGCTCTCTGCTTCCTCCCCATCAATAACATATACTAATTTCCCTTTCTCCTTTTCCAAGCATGCGTGCTCAAGCTGGATCTCTTCTGCTTCTTCTACTTCTTCTTCAAAGCACACCTCCAAACCTAGTCCACCTAGCAATTCCAATAGCCTATCTTCTTCGTCATGGCACTATCCCCCATGGTAAGGTGCTTAAAAATTGTAATGCCTTATCAACTAATGGCTTGGTACTTCGGTACTCAAACATTTGAATGAGGTCATCTGCTAGCTCTTTCCAATTTCCTATTTGGTGGCATGTCTTAGAATGTATGTACCATGCGTGTGTAACCCTGTAGTGTAGAATACAAATTATGCACCTAAAGGGATGGTGGAAAATCTTCGATGCCTTCTCTCTAAACCTTCTCACAAGCTTGGATGTGGAAAGAGGTGGGTTCCTTACCATGGTAGTCCTTGATGGCAGTGGGCATGTTGCTTCTAGAAAACCTAACAGAGAGAGCTCACGCCATTCCAAAAGGTTATCTTTATGTGTAGCCCACCATTGTGCTACTGTGTTGAGTAGGACATAACTTAACATCCCCCTCTATTCCTTCTCCTCCTTCCATTGAGATTCCATCTCCTGTAAAAGATCTCAGGGAAGGCCCCTCCTGAATACTTAGGTAATTTTTTTCCTCCTAGGCACTAGGACCGTACGTGCCTTTGTTACTTTTTTTACCGATCCTCTCAATTATCGTCTGATCAATTCATAAGTCCCATGTGCCCAATTATCACATGTTAGGCTGGTGGTGTCACTTACTAACTGAGCATCCTCAAACTGGATAACTTCATTGGTAGGATGGATTATCTCTAGATCCCTGATTGAGCGCACATATATCTTGTCCAGGACTTCTTCCCCCAAAGGTTTAGTATAGGGTGTTGACTTCCCATCAGCCAAGGGTATAATAACCCACTCCTCCTTATTTTCAAAACTAATGTACCCCTTGTTGAACCGAAGGTCAGCATTATTCTTGTAACACCATGGGCACCCAAGTAGTGCTGGGAAATTGTTTGCCTTGGTGAGTGCAAAAAATTCAAAGTCCCCAGTAAACTTAGCTCCCTAGATAGTGATAGTTGCATCCCTTAAGACACCAATGGGCATCACCTTCATTTTGTTTTCCATATATAACACATTCGAAGATGGTTGTAATGCAGGCCTTCCCATCTGATGCCAAGCATCCAATGTGAGAACATTGACCTCCGCACCTATGTCAATGAGGATATTACTAAGGAGCCATCCATCTACGACTGCATCCAATGTGATCTCTTTTTCATAGTCAAGGTTGTGAGGGGGAAGGTTTACATGCAGGATCTATCTCTCGCACTCTTCTCTGGCACGTGGTACCTTCTCCCTCAACCATGCTCCTAGCAAGGGAATAACATTCTCTTGCCTTAGCATTTTACATACTTCCTTGACCTCATCCAAGTCATCTTTTGGTACCTTGACCTTCCTCCTTTGTTCCTCCCTCCTGGACTACTCCTTTAGGAACTATATTTC
This sequence comes from Taxus wallichiana var. yunnanensis, assembly GCA_018340775.1. Taxonomy (NCBI): domain Eukaryota; kingdom Viridiplantae; phylum Streptophyta; class Pinopsida; order Cupressales; family Taxaceae; genus Taxus; species Taxus wallichiana. The sequence continues at coordinate 280,074,404 of CM031244.1, forward strand.
TCCTTGTAAACTCTAAATGACATCCATGGTATCTTGATATGCTTCCTTTTCATATGCAGGGTCTGGTACTTCCCATGAACTAATTCCTCTCTTGAAACCAGGTCCTCTACCTTGGTATTTCCTTTGCGCATGCAACCTCTGCTCTTTTTGTTACTAAAATAGGTTCTAATCCTGCATCACGTGTCACCCATGGCATCCATTGTGTGTCTGTCTTCTTGATGCTTACCATTGCAGCATGCCCTTGTCTTTACATTGCTTTGTTGATTCATGTGCTCAAACAACTCCAGGCATTCCTCATACTTGTGCTTCTTTCCGCACCATGAGCACTACAATAGGTCTGGGCACTCCCATTTATAATGTTCTATAGACCCAAAATTAAAATAGGTTCCATGCAAGAACTCACTCCTTCCTCCTTTACTGGTTACCACAACCACGGAGTCCTTCGCAAAATCCCCTTCTACGCATGCCAACATCTGTGCACTCCTCATAGTGGTGATCATCATGCTTAGAACTATTAGAAATGTTAGTTTGGTGTAGCCCATGATCAATGGCCTCATGGATCTGATCAATGATCCTACAGTCCTTAGTATCATGGGTTTTAGAAGTGCAAATTTTATAGTAGTAAGACACATTCTTCTTGGATTACGTGTTGTAACAAAGGGAAACTACTTGTATCATGGTCCCCATGAAAATTTCACGATCTCACACACGGCATGTACTACCCTCCAGGGATAACTACCCTTTACATGCCCCTCTACTTCACAATCTATGCACCATAAACCACTCCGAGTCTCATGGGCTAAGTTTGCAGACAATTTCTCCATCTGCTTAACCATAGCAGCAATTTGAGCCTCCAGGAATGGGCTAACTCCAGTATCAACACTACTAACAGCATCAACGTATAGAGTAACTTCTAACACTTTCATGTGGGTCTTTGAATGTTTTATAAGATAAGGCCCTTCTAAAAGGAGTGATCAATCCCCTAACAAACCACTGAGCATGTTGTGAATTACGAATATCATATGATAACTTAGACAAGAGAGTTTTAAAACGTGCATCATACTCCCGCACACTCTCTCTCTGTCATTCCCTATTGAATTTTTTTCAGGGAACTAATGCTCTTCATTTCAAACTCATGGATGTGGAATTCTGCCAAGAAGGCATTCTTTAAATTAGTGTAATCCACCACAGTTTGATGGGGGTCATATTTCCTATACTAGATATGTGCTCGCCCTCGCAACCTTGTTGCAAATTGACTATCCTTCTACTCGAGGTTGTGATCCCCTTTGTGCGTCATAGAAGCTCACATTTTTGAACATGCTCCGTAAGATCCTCAATACCTCTGTAATCTAGCAAGTGCAATAAAATCTCAAAGAAGACCTGAGGGGGTGGATGGGGCCCTTGTCCTCCTAAGCCAGAGTCTTGGTTCCCTCTAGTGTTTCCTCTGCCCGCCGCCGGTCCCACCGAGTCCACCAAGTCTTATGCCTCCTGAGCCACCAGATCCTCCAGAACCACTAGGTCTACCATGTCCTATAGTATTTGTTCCTAGTGTCCCCAAGGTTCAACTAAGCTAAACTATGCACCAACAAAGATGTGATAATGCCTCACTACCACTATTATACCACTTGCCACTCCCGGACACAAGACCAAAGGCTTGTATACTTACTCCTTGTCCAAAGACTCCTCCAAATACTGGGATATGTGTATCCATAGAAGTGGGGACTAAAAATTATACCTCCTAGGCACAAATCTATCACTTCCACTGATTCCAACTAGGTCAATGATACTCCTTCCTTGTTCTAGAAAACCAAGCGCCAGGGTTTGGTCATTGGGTGGGTTCAGATACATGCCAATGACTCTTCTTTCTCCACATGATGGACTCTCATCAGAAGCCAAAGGTGTCTCTCTTACACCCTTTCCAAGATGGGGTACCACAAACTACTCATGTTCCACATCCTCCATGTGAACCTTAACTCTTTCCCGCAACATATGTATCCATAGATCCATCACACTTGCAGCCTTGCATCATCTAGCAATCTCCCTTTCAATTGCTTCACTATACTTTAGCCATCTCTCCTCCCTTTCCTTCTCCATCATAATATCTTCCATCTTCCTCCACCGTAGCTCCCTTGCTTAGCACTTAGAATGGTTTAGCCAGCCATTGGAAATTCCTCTAAACTCAAAGTAGCAACTAGGATCTTCATTTCCAAAGGGATAACACGTAGAAATGATCCTCTGGGCTCCCACAAAAATTCAAACTAAGCAACTTCCAAGCAAGAATATGTGGAAATAGCATACTCCGGAGTGTAACTAGCTAACACACCTCCTCCCAATTGATCCACAAAGCATGAGTCCATGTCATATCTACATCCTGCACCTCTAGTGCTCTTTTGGGTCCATGTGTGTGATCTAGATTACCAGATTGATCTAGACACATACGTTGAGAGCCATTCATACAGCTTCTCTTTGGGAAGCGAAAGAAAAAAATTTCATATGACTCATGGTAGATGTTCTCTTCTACCCATTTACGTGCATCAAACTCGAGATCCAAGTCTTGAATCTCTCGAGAAAATTCATCCTCTGTGCTCTTGAACCATGATTCAACACTTTCCAAAGTTAAACATTTTTCATTACTCATTACCCAGATCATGATGTATGTCATTTCCCACTACAACTTCAAAAAGAGGTCCCAGCAACATAACCAAGATGTAGTCATTTTTATGCTTATTACAAAAAAAAGGAACCCCATGCGCACCGGCCTATCACCCATCGGCGTTGGGCACTCACCCGAGGCATGCGTGGGATCCGAGTCTCTCTTTTATGTGAGTTTAGTGGGAAACATCATCTATGATCCATGTTCAAGGGTTTTGAAAGGAGTAAAACATACAAGCATCATAGAGCTTAGAACGGCTTCTAGATCCTTGCAGTCATTCTAGACAGAAAATGCTTAATAGATTGAATAACTTATACCAAAACAGAAAGAAGTTGTACAAGCACTCATACTTAATTATAAACATAAATGCAAAAGAATTTTGAGAAATATGTATGCATTAGAATCATCAATGTTCATATTCATTGTAAACTGGTAACCTCATTACATTCATGGAGCCATTACAAAATGTTACAGAGAAGCAGACCGTAGTCATGCATTATATCTGGACTCATATGAATAGGCTCACAAAAGAAATTTATAACCCCATACCCTTGATACATCCTTCCCTAAACACCACTACCCAACTAGCAAAGTTCTTACAGTATTTCTGTAGAGCTTTGCTCACTATCTAGTTATTAATTTTCCTTATGCAAGCACTTGTATTTATAGGCTTTCTGGATTGCCAACTCATCCTCTAGTGGCCTTAGATCCAATGCCAAGTGTCTGAATGTGGTCCTCCATGCGGGCATGCTCCTCCAGGCCTGAGATTTCCACCTTTTACCATAATGAGCTTCTAGAAGCTTCTACCGTAGGCATGCTCCTTCCTAGGCCACCTGTCGCTAGGCTGACACCTTATCCACTATGTATGCACATTCGGGTCATGCTTTTCATGTGTTTCACCAAAACACCCAAAATGGCTAAGTCCCGAACCATTGGTTCTGTCCACGCACGCACCATGGGCTTCTTTAAAGCCTTCTTTAAACCCCACCCTGCACACTTTATCCTTGTGCGCATTCCTTCAACTAGGCCTTGTATGCTTATGCACCTTTTTGTACTTTAGCCAATATCTTAGGGGCCCAACAGAGCTCACCTGAGGCATGCATAGGATTCGATCCCCTAGTTTATGTCATCGTCATGATAATGTTATCTATTAATGAAAAGGTGTTTGCATAGATAAGAACTAGTTACATTCATTCTTAAAATTCATATCAAGAACTAGATCTAGTTTTGGGCATACCACATATGGAAGTAAGCATGATCACATTATAGCAATATCATAGATAAACCCTAAACAATATAAAGAACACAAATATTTGAATTCATAGACAATAAAGAAAACACATACATCAAGACCCATAACACAAATGTTTAGAACCACTCCATTGTATTAATTCATCAACATATAGTAGCCAAATACATTAAGGATTCCATGAATAGAGATAATGCAGCAATGATTCTTAGTGTGTTCTCTATAGTAACTTCATTACAGGGATTTCAATCACCTCCTACACTCTCAACTCATCCAGAATCTCTTCCCTCCTACAGAATCTCTTCCCTCAATGCCTTAATAAATGTAGATTTTTCTATGTTCCTCCGCACCACCTCTGTAGATACCTTCACCAAGGCATTGCTTACCTACTCATCAAACATAATAGTGGGCTTCATAATTATATGTCTAGCTCTGAGGTTCCTTCTTCAACCTCCTTGACACACGGATTCTTCACATACATCAAATTCTGGCTCATCCATGTGTGTGTGCATAGACCAAGATAGTTGCTTTCTTGTGCACATGGTGGCCATGTCCTCATCCATCGCTCCCATCCATATAACTCCTTAGGGATCACTGTGCTCTAAAAATGGGTGTGGACAATTTTTCTTGTGTCCTCAGCACATTCCAAAGATGGAACAATAAACTCTCCACTTTTCCTTTTACTTCTCGGCCCCTTAGGAACTGGCGTGCCAAGATTTGGAGCTGGATCTTCAATGTTTTGAGCAGTATCTTTCTCTGTCTCTCCTTCCTTGACTCCTTCTCCTTCATTATTCACATCTCCATCTTTCATTTCTTCATCCTTTGGCTCTTCCATGTCCTCTAGTGGTGTAGGATATTTGGGCGCACTCTCCTCAAACTCTTTTGCCTCCTCATCCAGCTTCAACTTTATCCTTATTTCTCAGTTGTCTCCTTTTGTGGAGAGAGTCATGGTGATTTTTTTATTGATTGGAGAGTAGCACCTTGATTCCTTGTTCTCATGAACACTCTCTTATAGCGGTGTTCCTCGAGGTCTACTCGACATCCAATTCTTCATCCCCTTCTTCTTGTCTGCGGGGTGGAATACTTATGCATTTAGATTCTACCTTGTCTGAGGGTTACCTTTGTCCCCTATGCACCAAGCCACCACTATCTTCACACTCTTCCTCCTCATCATCTACTTCTATAGTTTCAGTGGGCTTTGGGGCTGGTACATTCTCCATTGTGTGCTTTCCCTTAGAGGCCCTGGGAGCGCAAACTCGTTCTCCACATATTTTTTCCCTCCAACTTGGGCTTGAGCTGAAGGTAGATAAGTGCGGCCCCACTATCTCCAATTTCCAAACTCACGGGCTTCATGCTTATCATGTCTGAAATCAGCCTCTCTATGTAGGTGGTCTACCCTGGATAGACATAGGTCTTGTGCACATGTAGTAGTTGCAGTCTACCTTGTTTGCAACAAAGTTCAGGCATCGTGCATTGTTAAACCGATGGACCACTACCTAGAAGTAATGTGTTGTGAAGGCATATGACATCTTACACCAAGGGCTCTAAGTACCATCCTTCATCACAAACCACATGATGTAAAAGTGTTGATACACTATGAATTGGACTACCTTGCCCACCACCGAAGGTAAATCCTTAGGGATGTGCCACTTTTCTTCAAAATCCACACCGAGCTTGTCATACCACATCTTCGCCTTTTTTTGAATGGCTCACTCATTGACCCTTCACACAAGTACTTTTCAAACCTTTCTACTAGAGATTTGTTCTGTATGGGGTATTCCTAGATTTTTTTCTTTGGCCCATCAGGCACCCCGATCTCCAAAAATACTAAGGATAACAGGACACTAGTGCCAAAACTGATTCTCTCACTTGTGCACACCTCCTCAAAGATTGCATCTGCAATGTAGCCTATTATGTTGTAGATTGTTCCCTGTAAATTTTCCTTGCAATGTGTAGCCACATTGTGTTCACCTGGGACCACCTCTCTTGATCATTTAACTTAGTGACCAAATGTGCAACTACCTGTACGATGGGATACTTATTCAATTTATCTATATCCATTCTCGAACCTTTGGTGTATCCTAACTCCTTCTGCATCTCCAAGATGGATTCTTTATCTGTCAGGTCACCGTTCAAGTCTACTCCTAGTGCCCCTTAATCCTATCATAGTGGAAATCAAAGCGGCTGTAATCCTTACCCTATGCCTAGAAAGTAGAAGAAATCCTCATGCACCCTGCTCATCAGCCACTAGTACAAAGGTTCATACTTGCCAAAATAGGGAAGCTTGTATAATTGGTAAACTCTAATCTACTTTAGTAGCTTCTCTCCCACATCATCATACACCGACATATCCTCGGTTGTGCACTTGTTTGTCTTTATATTCAATAACGTGTCTAATTCCTTTTTATTCTCTAATGTGTGGTGGTTGTAGTCACTGATCTTGCATTTACTGGATGTGAGAGTCCCATTCTTGTCCCACTATTACGCCTTCTGGTATTGCATTTCTGAAAATTTTCTCTCGGAGCAATTTCAACCTCTGCTTCCACCTTCTTCTTCCCTTTTGCTCCCATGGTAGGTGCTTTCTTTGGTGCCATCTATAAATCGCAACGTTCTTTCCTCAAATTCTCATTTTCTATCTTCTGCACATTGGCAACCTCAAACCCTAGCTTGAATCCATGTGCCTAGTTGAAAAACATGTGCCCCGGTTCTTTCAAATGCTCTACTTCACTCAAACCCTTCACCAACAGGGACGTAAGCTTCTCCTATGCACAAATTTACTTCTCATGTCTGGGTTTCACACTCTTTTCTCACTTTCGGTTGTACTTAGCTCTTTCAATTTTTGTGATTTACAAGGTGATAAGAATGAACTCGTATCACTCCCTTATATAGATTTTTAAAAATTTGGTGTATTTATTGCTCCTTCGATTTACCAACATTCCTCATTAATTGACCCTTTTGAAAAAATTTAAACTTTTAGCACACCTTCCTACCTTCTAGATACAAGCTTCTCTTCGGGAGCGCTTCTATGCACCTAAGTACCTCATCACTGTGCCTTCTCCTAGTAGTCTCCATGGCCGCCACTTACCTCATGTTATATTGTTCCTTCATTTATCTCCATCCATGGTCCTCATTTGGAAGCAATCTTCTTTTCACCAACTCTTCAAACTTTGAATAGCACCTATAGTAGTTTTGTTCCTTTATGTGTACCCATTTCTCAACAACCACCCCACACAAATAGTATGTGTAGTCCTCTGCACATAAAAATACTGTGAATAGTAATTAGCTTCTAGCACGCAAACGCACTTATTTCACAAAACAACAACTAAATTGACAAATCATAGTGATGAAGAAGGAAATACATTAAGGGAATACATAATTGAAAACCTAATCTAAATGGCAATACTACCTTATTACAAACACCAAGAAGACTTATTTATAGTAGGGCTTCAGCCTACTCCCATTGAAGTAACTAGGTAACCGTATTCCATCAAGCATTTCTAACTGACAAGCTCATGTTTCAAGTATGTGAGTGATAACATATGGTCCTAACCAATGTACTTTGAGTTTTCCTAGATGGCGTAGAAACTTAGAATCATAGAGAAGCACCATTTGTCCTATCTCAAGCTTTTTGTCCCTAATGTGCCTATCATGTCATGCTTTCTACCTTGATTTCTCTTGCTTCTAACTCTAGCATGTGATTGCTCATCGCTCATCCAACTTAATCAACTTTTCAATCCATTCTTCTAACGCTTTCTCATTAGTTAGACCTCCAGGCACGTAATACACAAAGAAGGTAACATGAATTCCATAGGAAGAACTGCTTCTACGCCAAACACTAATTGAAAAGGTGTGGCCTTATTTAGCCACTTGTATGTTGTTTTATATGCCCAAAGTACTACAAACACTTTATCATCCCAATCCTTCCTTCCAACATCACAAAACTTTGTCAATGTCTAGCTCAAAATCTTGTTGAAATCCTCAACAATCCCATTTTCCTGAGGATGATATGGTGTAGTCTTATGGTGTACAATCATGAATTCATCCAATAAAATTATGATCATCTCATTCAGAAAATGTGTGCCCCTATCACTGGTCAAACTCAAAGGACATCCATACCTTGTAATAATATTTTCCCACATAAACCTACTTGTTGTAGCCATTATACAATCCTTTGTAAGCATTAATTTTTACCACCTTGTCAGATAGTTTGTGCAAGTGATGATATAGTGTGATCTAGTCCTACAATGGATGGTGAAATAGGACCCACAAAATCAATAGCCCATTTCTGCACTAGTAATAGGTCTTAAAGGCATTTCATCTCATTGACCTAGTTTCCCAAGGCACTGACAGTGATCACAAGCCTTACAATATGCCTTACAATATTTATATAGGTCTCCCACCATAATCCAACGAGTAGAATATTACACACAGTGGTGTCACCTACATAGTGGCCACCTGCAATACCACCATGAGCTTCATCCATGATATATGTGTGCTCATGTTCTAGTATATGGTGGCACAATATGTCATCCCTTCCTAACTTGTGTAGGTCACCGTTAATCAACATATAGGGTGTCGGTATAGAAATTTGTTTCTTCTCTAAGGATTTCATTCCTTCTGGTGTCATACATGTTCGTAGAAAGACAACAATGTCCTCTAATTCTGATGGTGCTCATTGTAACCTATATAATTGTGCATTGGGCATGGTATCTTCAATTTCCTATGCTTCTTCTCCTAATTGTATTCTGGATAAATGGTCTGGTCCAATTACTTTTCCCTAGTTTTACCACAATTGTGAAATCAAATTCTTGAAATAAGAGTACCCATCTGCATATACACCCCTATAAAATGGGCTTATTCACCAAATACTTCAATGTCATGTGATCTGTATAAAATACAAATGGTGTAGCTAGCAATTACTACCTAAATTTATGTAGCGCATAGATCATTAACAAAGCTTTGTGCTCTGTAGTTATGTAATTATGCTCTGCAGAGTCAACTTTCTACTAGCAAAGAAGATAGGATGATCTAAAATACCTTCTTCAGTGAGCCAACACCATTCCAATGGTTGTGCGGAGGGCATCCACATGTACATGAAGTGGTTGGTCCCACAAAGGAAAGTGTAGAATATGCACGGTAGTAAGTTTCTCCTTCAATGTCTCAAATGCACGTTGCTACGGTTCTCCCTAGTAGAACGTACCTTTTCCTTTCAGTAACTCCTCCAAAGGTGTGGCAACTTTGGCATACCCCTTTATGAATTTCCTATAATACCCCATGTGACCCAAGAATCCATGCACCTCACTTTGACTGGTAGGCTCTTTTAGGCTGATAATGACTGCAACCTTAGCTGGATCAACCAACAAACCTTCCTTACAGATTATGTGTCCTAACAATATTCCAAATGGTGTAGCAAATATGCACTTCTTGATGTTCAAAGAGATACTCAACTATCTACATATTTCAAACATTAAGTGCAGATTGTCACAATGATCCTTAACAAGTCCATACACCGTCCAATCATCTAAATAAACTTGCAAGAAGTTGTGAATAAAATCTTTAAACACCTGAACAACTATGTGCGAAAAGGTAGTAGGTTCTTTTTTTTTAGTCCAAAAGGCATCATAGTAAAGGCAAAGTTTCCCATTCAATAGCAAAAGTAGTCTTTTCATGATCCTCCTAGGTAATCCTAACCTGATGATACCCAAAGAAACCATTTGTAAACAAATAGATTTCATGCTCTGCAACGCCTTATATTATTTCCTCGATGAATGGCATAGGAAAGGGATCGAGTCACTCATGTAGCATTCAACTCCATGTATTCCACACGAGATCCTAATCGACCATCTTTCTTGATACTCGATCACCATTGGACTAACCCATTCGACTCTTCTAGGGTTTTGATGATTCCATACTTCAACATTTTTTCAATCTCTTCTTTGACCTTTTTACACAAGTTGGGGTTCATCCTGTAGGGTCTCTTTCTAACTAGGTGTGCACCCTCTTTAAACTTTATCTTCATCTCCCCTAATGATTCATGCACACCTTTAATTTCATGGTACCCCAAGGGAATAAGTCTCGATAATCCCGTAGTAACTCAATGATATTTTCCACTTCAAATTCTGACCAATAGTCTCCAATTATGGCCTCCTTAAGATCATCATCTGATCCAATATTCACTTTCTTTGTCTTTATCAGTTCATGATAGGCATTGTGGTCTTATCTGCACTGTCCAACACCTCATGCCTCCCTGTTGAATGGTCTACATCCCAATTTTCTACTTCTTCATCATTCACTAAGTAAACCATTTTTCTTATTTCTTTCTTAAGGAAAGCATGTTGAAGTAGTGTGGCATCGACCTCTGTTGCTTCCACAAAACATGCTCCTAAGTCTCCTTCATCAAATAACTCTGAATGAGTTATTTTTCCCTTACACTATCCCCCATAGTTAAGTGCTTTATAACCTTTAATGTTTCTTCTACCAGAGGTTTAGTAGAGAAGAAGTCAAACGTTTGGGTCATTCCTATAATTAAATCCTACCAATTTCCAGTCTCTCTATGGAGTTCTGCATATACATACCAAGCACGCACGCAGCCTTGTAAAGTGGAATAAAACTTGTGCACCTAAAGAAAAGGTGGTAAATCTTCCTAAACTTCATCCCGAGTCTCTCACACTTTCTTGAATGTCATACTAAATAGGTGGATTACCATGATAAGTATAGATTTGAGTAGGTGCATTACTCCTGAAGAACCTAGTGGCAAGATCAATCCTAATTTCATTCCATCCTACAAGATTATCCTTATGGACCACCCACCAATGTGCATTGTTATCCCACGTAGGGTATATGCTAGCATATTCCTTCTCTCCAACTAGTCTATCCATTGTTCCTCCATGGCATGTAGGAACACCATAGGGTCTCCTTCTCCGGTGTAATGAGGTACCGAGTTGTTACCTATTCTCCTGATATAACGCGGTCTGTTATCCCTAGAAAATATACTCTTTACTTCATGCCCTACCAACTCATAAGTGTTATGAGCCCAATTATCACAAGCAACACTTGTAGTATCACTAATAGATTGTGCATCCTCCCACCGTAGTATCTAGCAATGAGGTTTGTTTTGCAAGCCTTAAAAGATGAAATGAAGAAGGTAGATACAATATTGGCCATGTGTACAATTCCACATAACTTAATACAGGAAAGGACAAAGGTAGAGGAGAATGAATTTCTATAGGCAACAAAGGATGAAACACTCGAGTGCATAGAATGAGTTACCTTGGTAGAGATAAAATGTCACATGTTGGATCTGCGAGGAAACATTGTATGGATCGGTTTGATGCAGCCTATAATTTACTAGTAAAATCCCAGGCGTGTTGGCACATCACTCAACCTAGACTGAGCACTCACCCAAAGCACACAAAGGTACCAGGCCCCTCTTTAGGGTTGTTGTTGTAGGATGTTAGCATGATGAAGACTTAATGCATTCAAATCCATAATTAATACATCATTCTACAGTGCATGTTCAGATCTATATCTAAAGAATAACAGACTTAAATGATAACCATGATGAAATCAAAACATGCAAGAACCAATTATACTCAGGATTAATACTCTGATTCAGCCAATACACTCCATTATATTAAACATGATAAATACACAGAATCTCATTACAATAGATAATACCATAGCTTATGTGCGCATTAGATTTGGCAGCATAACTTCACAGTACTTCAGTTCTCACACACCTCTACTATACTACGTAGTTCATTACATATTTATAAGGGTGGGGACTTTCCCTTCACCACTTGCATAACTCTAAAAATAGGTCACATGCTAGAAATAACCATGTGCCTTTACAATTACAGCCACACATGCAAGTGCACTAACAATAGATCTCTCCTAGTTAACTATCAGTAGTAATTCTATCTTTAGCTTGCATCCATGTAAATCACTCCATAGCCACTCTTCCAAAAATAGTCGATACAAGTTGCGCAATTCTTTTCCTAGTTTATGTGCTTTGCACGCTATCTCCAAAAATTTTGAAAACGGCTAAGTCCCAAATCATCCCTTATATTTTGCATGCATGTTCTCCCCTATCCTTTCACACCTTTGACTACACCCTATTCTCTCATGTGAACCTCTTGTGTGCCTTCTGCTAAGTATTCCACTTTTTCTTCTTAACACGGATCAAGGGCATTGGGAAGCTCATTTCCACGAAGGTGGATGTCATGGAAGGGATGGTCTCAAGTATGGCCAACATCCTTAGAATTTTGAAAAGTGAGGGCAGAAACATGACTTTGGATGAGTTAGATGGTATCGTTGTGGACATCCCTAACAAGGAAAATGTAGTGCTTAAGGAATAGTATGAATTTGAGGGAGAAATTCAAAGTGAATATCTAGAATTCATTCTGCCAAAAGAAGAAAAGGGTACACAATAAGATGACTCACCATATTCTTTATTCTTTGTTCTTTCATTCATTTATCCTATATTCTTTGGAGAAAAGGGTGATTACCCATTATTGGGGTGGCAATCCATTTTAGTGTGGGGTAATGTTGGATGGAAAAAAATGGCCTAAGTGTTGGGCACACGAATGTAGGGCATCTGGAAGAGTGTGCAACGCTACAATATATCTGAAGCACCCAAGATCAAGACTTATTCATTTCTATTTTAAAGGCTATTTTTGGAGTTAGTGTGTTGAGCACACAAATACATGAAGACTTGTAGTCCATGCAATGGTATTTTGGGAACAAGAAATATGTGAGTGCCATGCATAGTTTAGGCTAATAATAGGATTTATACTCGGAGATAACTATAGGAAGTTTATCCTTAAGAGCACTTGCATGGTAAATCTTGATATATTCATTGTTTAGTTCATCTTACATATAGTCTAAGATCTATATATGGTTTATGCATTGTATGTTGTTTACTATTGGTAATGAATCAATACATATATGTACCATCATTCTAACAATCTATACAAGAAACTCTAAAGAGGGGCCTAGTGCCTTGGTATTGTAGGTGGAAACTATGTAGGTGATGCCACCACGTGCAAGATTCTCGCTAGTTGGTTTATAGTCGGAGACCTTGTACAAGGATTGCAAGGAGTATTATAAGGTGTGTGATCACTGTCAACACCTTGGAAAACCTGGGTAAAGAGACGAAATGCCTTTGAGGCCTATTGCTAGCGCACAACCTTTTGAGAAATGGGCAATAGACTTTATGGGTCCTATTTCCCCAGTCGCGTGTAGAACTAGATTGTGTTATATCATCACTTGTACATATTATCTTACAAGGTGGGTGGAAGCGAAACCTTCAAACAATTGTACAGAAGCAACAATAATAAGGTTCTTATGAGAAAATATTCTCACTAGGTATGGATGTCTTTTAAGTTTGACAAGTGATAGAGGAACACATTTCCTTAATGAGACCATCAAGATATTATTGGATGAATTTATGGTTTGCACACACATAAGACAATGCCTTATCACCCTTAGGTAAATGGGATTGCTAAGGCTTTCAACAATATATTGAGCCATAATTTGACAAAAAATTGTGATGTTGGAAGGAAAGACTGGGATGATAAAGTTTTTTCTTTGTTTTTGGCATATAAAACACCCTATAAACAATTGAATAAGGCAACACCTTTTCATTTGGTGTTTGGCGCAGAGGTAGTTATGCCCATAGAATTCATTTTACTTTCTTTGTGTATTGCCCACGTATGAGGTCTAGCTGATAAGAAAGCATTGGAAGAGATAATTGACCAGTTGATATAGTTGGATGATAGGCACGCTTTAGCATGATGGAGTCATAAGAAAGAAAATTCTAGGAAAAAGGCATGGCACAATAGGCACATCAGGGACAAAAAGCTTGAGGTTAGGTAGAAAGTACTTCTTTATGATTTTAAGTTTCTACACCACCCAGGAAAGCATAAGGTCCATTAGTTGGGACCATATGTTATCACTCATATACTTGACTCAAGTGCTTTCCAACTAGAGGCGCTTGATGGAACACGGTTTCCTGGTTACTTCAATGGGAGTAGGTTGAATCCCTACTATACATAAGTCTTCTTGGTGTTTGTAATAAGGTAGTATTACCATTCAGATTAGATTTCCCTGATTGTATGTCCTTTAGATGTGTTTCCTTCATCGTTGCTATGCTTTGTCAATTTAGTTCAGTGTTATGTGTAATAAGCGCACTTGTGCCTTGGAATCGATTATAATCTTAAGTATTTTTACGCACGTAGAGAACTCCACATGCCCTTATTTTGGGGTGGATAAAGAAGGTTAGTCTGGTATAAGAAAAGAAATAAACTCATGGGTGACCATAAAGGGAACAAGTTTTGAAAAGTGATGAAAACTTCAAGAGGATTGCTCAAAGTTAAAGACCATGTGTAAGGTAGTGAGCGCTTAATATAACTCAAGGAGGTTGTAGCATTTGAGACTACATATGTTTGGGTCACATTGGATAAATACTTTGGGGTAAAGAATCCTGAGTATAGGATGTATGTGACAAATAAGTAGTGGCACGCTAGAAAGTTATGACTGAGGTGTAAAATTTTGAGGTGCGAGAGATTGGGGCGTGGGACAAAGAGGCAAAAAAATATTTAAAGGGAAGTAATGTCATGTATGGTGGTAGGTGGAAAAATTAATGAAGGGAATTTTTGAAACTTATTTTAAATCTAGAATTTACAATGGCACCATTTACCTTGCGAGTTCGAAAAAAATTTAGAAGTGCGAAGAAGAGCTAGAGACGATGAGCACTCTGTACATGTTAAGTAAACTCCGTCATGTTTCAAGCACATTGTTGAGCATCCAGGTATGGAAGAAGGATTCAAGTGGTGGTGTGTGTGTATGATGGGAGGGTGACTTAGGTTTTGTTTACATGACAACTAGGGTTTTTATTTGCACTCACAGGATCGAAAGGAACAATGGCACCACGGAGGGCTCCAATTGTGGAGAAGGAGGTTGATGACCCAGCAGAGGAGTGGTTTGTTGAGATGTTATATCTGGAAGAATTTATTGAGGGGTGGCCATGGACAAAAATATTACACAATGTAGGGTTTCATAAATCAACCACCACACTAAGAAATGCCTTAAGGACGTCACAAAGAAAAGTTTACAGGGAAGACAAATTAGCAATTGGCGACGGCGGCCTTGGGGTTTTGGATGCCTCTATGAGAGGTTACTTGAAAGCATGGGGGTCATGAAAATTCTGTAATTGCCTTATTTTAGGAAGTTTGAGTAGTTGTATCAGTGGCTCATGTCGCACATCCATGAATATTTTTTCTACTTCACGGGTAGGAGAATGAGGATCATCACCAAGTTGATTGGGAAGGTGACACAGTTACACGACTTGGCCTCGTGAGATCACTAAATATTTATCATATGATGAGGGAATTGATGCCACAACCAACTTACATAAGTATAAGAAGGAGGGTCGAGCCTTCAAAGTAACCAACATTGTAGATAAGGGCACCATGGTTGTAGCACGCTTGACAAGAGGCAATTTGGGTGTTATTGAATGGTGGAATGAGGTGCATATGCATTGGTTACTTATAGCACATAAAATGTTCAATAACCCATATTACAAAATTTTCAGGTGCATCATAGAAAGTTTGGTGAATTCACTAATTTTTCATCTATATAACTTCGAGCTCCACTTCCCTACCTTAATAACCCCTAGGGGATACTACATTTCTGAATAGACTTCCATGAGTTCTTCCTTTTCCACCACTAGTCTCTTTGTATGACGAGATTTCTTGGGTGCCATCTCCTTTTTTTGTCATTCTTCCATGCCCTAGGTGCTTCTAAATTTTCCTTTATCTACCCTAACTTGATGACCTCCACACTTCTCTCTCACACAACCCCCTCCTACTTTATTGTCTTCTTCCTGTTTGTTATACTACAAGATCATGCCACATTTCACACAATCTTGGTCTCATGACAAGTACCTTGCTCTTCTTCATAAAACCCTCATCACACTTCAAGTCGGGAGCACAAAAATTTGCTAAGGAAAAGTAGTCAAAATGACTACCTTTACCCTCTATTTATACTTTTTCAACACCTTAAAGTTCCTCTAACCACGTGTCTTAACGTCTCTTTTTAATAAAGCACTTTATTTCACTTAAATCAAATTTTATGACTCCCCTTCGCACATCACAGTTATAACCTTTTGGCACTCCAATACTACTTCACTACCATAGATCTCCTTCACACGCATCATCATGTCAAAGTACATAACCTCTACATTGTTCACCAAGTAGTTCCCCATGGTGTCACCTTCCTCTTGTTATATTGTGTGATCATTGTTTCTCTTTTGCATGGTCTTTAAACTTTTCTCAACACACCTTTATAACTACACAAATTCAAACACCTTATACATTGTACCACTCGTTCTTCTACCTTTACACTAACAGTCCATCTTCTCAAAGAATTTTTCAACCATATCCAAACATATCTGCTAATCTTAACCCCATACTAAATTTATGTGTGGTCATCTATGCATGGAATCACTTACAATGTAATTATCTACTAGCACACCAACGTGTAACACAACACCGAATAGAGAAGACAAAGAAAATGAGGACAAAAGGAAACACAAAAATGGAAATGTGTTAAGGGAAACCTAATCTAACTAGCAATATTGCCTTATTTACAAACACATAGAAGCCTTATTTATAGTATGGCTTTAGCCTACTCCCATTGAAATAACTTGGCAACTGTGTCCCATCCAGTGCTTGTAACTCACATGTTCCTAAATCTAGTATGAAGGATATAATATATGGCCCCAACCAATGGACTTTGAGCTTCCCATGATGGTGCGTAGAAACTTAGAATCATAAAGTAAAACCATCTTGCCCAACCTCAAATTACTTATTCTTAATGTGATGATCATGTCATGCCTTCTCATTCCTCTAAATCCATCTAGTAAGGGATCATCTTTCATCCAACTACATTAACTTATCAATCCACTCTTGTAACTCCTATTCATCGGTTAATCCTCTTGCACACACAATACACAAAGAGGGTAGCATGAACTCTACCGCAAAAATAGTTTTTGTGCTAAATACCAATTGAAACAGTGTGGCTTTGTTCAATATTTTATAATTTATTCTATACACCCATAACACGGCCTATACTTTTTCATCCCAGTCATGTCTCCTAACATCACAAATCTTGGTCAACGTGTGACTTAATATATTGTTAAATGCCTTAGTAATCCCATTAGCCTGAGGGTGATAAGGAGTAGTCTTGTGATGACCTACCATGAACTCTGCTAACAAAATCCTGATGGTCTCATTCAAAAAATGAGTACCTCGGTCACTAGTCAAACTCAGAGGGCACCCATACCTATTGATTATATTTTCCCATAGGAATCTTGTTGTTATGGCCATCGTACAATCCCTTATAGGTGTTTCCTCTACCCACCGTGTTAGATAATCAGTGTAAGTAATGATGTACCGTAAACTTGTCCTTCACGTAGTAGGTGAAATAAGGCCTATAAATTCAATTGCCCATTTCTCGAATGGTTCAGCACTAGCTATTGGTCTCAATGGAATTTCATCCCTTTTTCTTGGTTTACCAAGGTATTGGAAATGATCATAGGCCTTGCAATACTCAATATAATCCTGGTAAAGGGTTTCCCACCAAAGACCTACCAATAAAATCTTCTATGCGGTGGCATTTCCTGCAGTTCCACCATGTTCTTCCTCCATGATTATAGTGCGCTCATGTTCTAGTACACACTAGCATAAGACCTCATCCCGACCTAACTTGTGCAAGTCTTAACTAATTAACATGTAGGGTGCAAAGCACATGTAGCTAATTGTTTCCTCTCCAAGGCCTTCATCCCCTTGATGCCACACCTATTCTCAGAAACATAAAAATATCTTCCAAGTCATATTATATGCATTGCAATTTGAATAGTTGTGCATCTGGCATTGTATCCTTAATGTTCTACACATCCTCCTTAGAGTTAATCCTTGATAAATGGTTAGGCCCTAAATTACTCTTACCCGGTTTTACAACAACCGTAAACTCAAACTCCTGAAACAATAGGATCCACCTGCATATGCACCCTTGTAAGATGGGCTTGTTCACCAAGTACTTTAATGTCATGTGGTCTATATAAAAGATAAAATTCATCACCACAAAATACCGCTCTGAATTTGTGAAGTGCATAGATCATTGACATTCCTCGTGCTCTGTGGTAGTATAATTATGTTTTGTTGGGGTTAGCTTCCTACTAGCAAAAAGCATAAGGGATGGTCAACAATTCCCTCTCTAGGTTGTGCTAAGACTACTCCAATTTTCATCCTGGATACATCAACATGCATGTGAAAATGTTTATCCCAAGAGGGAAAGCATAATATGGGCGTAGTAATGAGTCTATTCTTCAGTGTGTCAAAATCCATCTATTGTGCCTCTCCCCAATGGAACATACTCTTGTGTTTTAGCAACTCCTCCAATGGCACAGCAATCTTGGCATAGCCCTTGATGAACTTCCTATAATACCCTATATGTCCAAGGAATCCATGCACCGCACTCTGGCTGGTAGGTTCCCCCAATCCCACAATAATAGCAACTTTGGCAGGATCCACTAGCAAGCCTTATTTACATATGATATGTCCCAACAGGGTGCCAAATGGAGTAGTAAAGACACATTTCTTAATGTTGAGGGATATATCTAGTTATCTACATCTCTCAAACATCAACCTCATATTTTCACAATGGTCCTTCACTAATCCATACACCATCCAATCATCCGGTATGCTTGCGAGAACTTGTGGATGAAGTCCTGAAAGACTCCGAACCACCATGCACGAAAACACAATACGAACATTATTTAGTCTAAAGGGCATAACATTGTAGGTAAAACTTCCCCACTATGTCACGAAATTAGTTTTCTCCTGATCCTCCTTAGCAATTCTAACCTGATGATATCCTCGAGAACCCATCCATGAAGGAATAGATCTCTCGTCCTGCAACACCTTCCAAAATTTCTTCCATGAATGGGGTCGGAAGGGATCAATGACACACACCACATTCAAATCCATGTAGTCAACGCAAATCCTTATCCTCCCATCCTTCTTAATGATGATGACCATCGAGACTTATCCACTTTGATTCTTCAATAGCCTCAATGATGCCTGATGTGATCATCTTACCAATCTCATCCTTGACTTTGACACATAGATTTGGATTCATTTGATAAGGTTTCTTCCAAATTAGGTGCATGCCCTCTTTTAGTTTTATCCACATTTATCCTAAAGAGTGGTGAACTCCCTTGATTTTGTGCTACCCACGTGGGAATAAATCCTAGAATTCACAAAGTAGATCAATAATATTTAAGACCTCCCTTTCTGACCAATAATCTCTAATAGTAGCTTCCTTAGGTTCCATCTCTGAGCCAATGTTAACCTTATTAGTTTTTAGGCATTCACGTAAGCACGTGCTTACTCATTAGCACTATGCATAACCTCATGTGTACCCATTTTATGGTTAACATCCAAGTAATCTACCTCTTCACCATCTATCACGTAAACCAACCTTCCTTTCTCCTTTTCCATGCATGTGCGCTTAAGTTGTACCTCCTTTGACTCTTCCTCATCAAAATGCACCTCCAAACTAGGTTCACCCAAAAAATCCAATACTTTTCCTCCGTCATGGAACTATCTCCCATAGTTAGGCACTTAACAACTTGTAACACCTCATTCATTGATGAATTAGTACTCGATACTCAAAATTTTGAATAGTATCAACCATCAATTCCTATCGCCATGTCTAACGACATAGCTCAAATTAATGTATCATAAGCATGCATAGCCTTATAAGGTGGAGTAAAGCTTATGCACCCATAAAGATGGAGGCAAGGCTTTTGTGCCTTCCATCCAAGCCTTCTCACATGCCTGGACGTGAAATGAGGTGGGTTCCTTCCCATGATAGTCTTGTATAGCAGTAGGTGCATTACTTGAGAAACCTAATAGAGAACGTGATTCTCACCTTGTGCCATTCTATAAGGTTATCTCGATGGGTTTCCTACCAACGTGTTGCGGTCCCATGAAAATTATAGTTAAGTATACTTCTCCTTTCGATCTCACATCTCCACTTTGGGTCTCCATTGCTCATAGGAAAATATCAAGGTTGCCTCCCCCAGTGTAACTCAGCAACTTTTTTCCTCCCATGCACCTAACTAAGCACACCTTTGTTACTCTCATCATAGAGCCTCTTAACTACCTTCCGACTAACTCATATGTCATGTGTGCCTAATTTTCACATGCCATACTAGTTGTATCACTTATAGATTGAGCATCTTCCCACTAAATAACATCTTCTTTTGTTGGTTGTATAACTTCGGGGTCCCTTATAGTGCACACATAGATTTTTCTAGGCCTTCTTCTTCCAAGGGCTCGAAGTAAAGGCGTTGACTTCCCATCTATTAGAGGAATGATGACACATTCCTCCTTTTTCTCAAAACTTATATACCCCTTATTGAAACATAAGTTAGTATTGTTATTATAACACCAGGGGGACACAAGTAATTCCATAAATTTGTCCACCTCAAAGATGCACCAATACTTTGAAAACTCCAGGTGAATTTTTCCCCTTAGATAGTTATAGCAGCATCCTTTAAAACACTAATGGGCATTTCCTTTGTCTTGTTAGCCATATACAACACATTTGAAGATGGTTGTAATGGAGGTCTTCCCATTTGATTCCATACATCCAAGGTGAGCACATTAACTTCCGCACTTATGTCAATTAGAATATTACTCAAGATCCATCCATTAACAACTACATTCAAGGTAATCTCCTTATCATAGTCAAGACTATGAGGAGGCAGATTAGCATGCAAAACCTACCTCTTGCACTCTCCTCCGACACTTGGTAATTTTCCTCTCAACCACTCTCCTAACAGAGGGATGATATTCTCTTGTCTCAGCATCTTGCATACCTCCCTAACTTCATCTATATCCTTTTGTGGAGCCTCAGCACTCTTCTTCTGCTCTAACTACCGTGACTGCTCCTTCAAGCGTTAGATCTCTCCTTGTAGGCTTTGAATAACATCCATAATTTCCTGATAAACTTCCTTCTGATGTGTAGGTTCTGGATACTTTCCATGTAACACTTCTTCTCTTGTAACCAATGGTATCTATTTTGGTATCTCCCTGGCACACACAACCTCAGCTTACATCTTCACCAATACCGCTCTAACTTAGCTTCATGCGCCACCCACAGCATCTATTATGGATCAATATGTTTTACGCTCACCATCTCCACACCCCTGTCCTTCTTTTGGTTATAGCTCATGTGTTGATATAACTCTGGGCATTCTTCATACTTTTTCTTCTTTCCACAATATGAGCATTACAACAAATCGGACACTTGCATTTGTAATGTTCTCGTATATCCACAGCTTATAATAGGTTCCATGAGGAAATTCACTTCTTCTACCCCCGTGATTTCCACGGCCTCTAAATCCTCCTCAAAATCATATACCTTGACCTCCTCTATCCATACGCCATTCATAATGATGGCCCTCATCCTTAGAACCACTGGAAATTTTGGCATGGCACACCCCAAGTATCAATAGCATTATGTATCCGGTCAATCAATCTACAATCTTTTTATTGTGAGTAGAAGAGGTGTAAATATTGCAATAGCAAGATACATTCTTCTAGATTAAGCATCTAGTAATGCGAGACACTTACTTGCATCATTATCTCTATGGAAAATCTCACAGTCCATTGATATGGTGCAAACCGACCTTTACGAGAAATTTTCCTTTGTATGACCTCTACTTCTTAATAATTTGTACACCATAACCCGTTGTCATGAGTCTCATGAGCCAAGTTCGCAGAAAATTTCTCCATACTTTTCCATTGCAACAATTTGGGCTTTTAGGAATGGAATAACTACTATATTAACACTTCCTACTTCCTTATGCAAGGCATCCTCTAAGGCCTCACGTGGATCTTTGAAATTCTTCTAGAAATCACCCTTCGAATGGTGTAATTAGTTCTCTAATGAACCACTAAGCATGTTGTGAAGGGTGAATGCCATAAAAAAACTTGGATAGGAGATTCTTGAAACATGTGTTATACTCATGCACACTCTCCACCATTCCTTGTTAAATCTCCTTTAATGTACTTGATGCTTTTTGTTCAAACTTAGGTATGTAGAACTCTGCTAAAAAGACACTACGCAGTGTAGTATAATCCACCATTGTCTGGTGTGAATCATATTTCCAAAGATACAAGTTATGCATTCTCCTTTGTAACATGATTACAAAATGGATTGATTTTTTCTCTAGGGTAGTGATTCCCTTCACACGCCATAGCAATTCACACTTTTGTACATGTTCTACGTAATCCTCAACTCCCTTGTAATCAAGTAAGTGGAGCGACATCTCATAAAACACCTGTTGATGGTGTTGTGGACCTTGTCTACCAAATCCAGGACCTTGATTCCCTCTAGTGTTTCCTCCACCACCAGATCCACTAGATCCACTAGCTCCTATCCCTCATAATCCACCTGATCCTCCTCATGTAGCTGGAAAGGGGCCTAAAATATTTGTGTCCTGCAGACCCACCATCACACTAAACTTTACGCCATGGACTTTGTGATACCGAACCACTCCTAGATGTGTTTCCCGTGTGACTTCTAGACACGATACTAAAAACTTGTTAACCCAAACCTTGCCAAAATGGTGTACCAGATAGGATACCTACAAATAAAGGAAATGACTATGCAACCATAGATGTACGAAATGAAAAATTATACCTCCTAGGTGTCACTCGACTACTAATACCGATACCAACTGGATTATCAAAACTTATCTCAGGAATTGGAAAACTAAGCGTAATGGTTTGGTCACCATGTGGGATAAGATGCGAACCTACGTCTCTCCTCCTTTCTTCATATGATGAGATCTCTCAAAGAAGCTAAGGGGATTTATCTTCCATGCTGCCGCCAAGATGGGGTAGCTCAAACTACTCAAGTTCCACATCCTTCACGCGAACCTCAAATTCTTCCCACAACATCTTCCTCCATAAATCCATCACTCCTACATTTTCATATTGTCTTGTCAACTCCCTCTCTCAAGCTTTATTATACTTCCATCGCCTTTCCTCTCTCTCCATTTCCGCCACGAGGTCCACCATTCTCTACCACGCCAACTTCCGTGCACCACACCTAGCGGGAGTTTTAGCCAACCATAAGGAAGGCTTCCAAACTCAAATTAATGATCGGGATCTTGATGGCTAATGGTAAAGCATGCAAGAAATATCCTTTGGGTTCTCATAAGAACTTAAACTCAAAGAACCTTCAAACAAGATTAAGTTGAGATTACGTACTCCAACGTGTAGCTAGTCAACACACCTCTCCACCAGTGATCAACAAAGATGAGTCTATCAAATCAGCAACTTGCAAACACTAATATTCCTCTTGGGTCCAAACATGAGGTCTATAGTATCAGCTTGTACTTGATGCATATGCTAAGAGCTATTCATACAACTCTATTGGGAAACAATAGAATAATGTCTCATAGAGTTTGTGATACATGAGTTCTCCTCCGCCCATTTTCATGCATCAAACTCGGATCCAAGATCTTGAACCTCTAAGAAAATTCATCCTTTGTGCTTTGAAGCGGGTCTTGACACTCACATCCAAGGTCGGATGCTCTCTGTCATCACATCACTCCCACAACATCTTCAAAAGAGGTCCCAACAACAAAACTAAAATGTAGTCTTTGTTTACCCCTAACTTCTCTTCAAACCCTAAGCACATTGGCATATCACCCAACCTGACTGGGAGCTCACCCGAGGCATGCACATGTTCTAAGCCCCTCCTTTATATGAGATTCATGAGAATTTTCTCCATTAATGAAAAATTTTTACACGAGATAAGAACTAGTTACATTCATTCTTACAATTCAGATCAAGAACTAGATCTAGGTTTGGGTGCACCACATATGGAAGTAAACATGATCACATTACAAAAATATCATAGATAAACCCTAAACAATATCAAGAACACAAAGGTTTGAATTCATAGACAATAAATAAAACACATATATCAAGACCCATAACACATATGTTTAGAACCACTCCATTGTATTAATTCATCAACATACAGTAGCCAAATACATTAAGGATTCCATGAATAGAGATAATGCAACAACATGATTCTTAGCATGCTCTCTATAGTAACTTCATTACATGGCTTACAATCACCTCCTACACTCTCCACTCATCCTTCTTCCTTTCGAACCCATCCTCTATCTGAATATTATGCAAAACCATACAAAAGGGAAGAATAGGAATGAATCTCCTCTAACCGCTCATCATTACAAGAAAATGCCTGAAGGAATCTTTCATGATCACCTAACCACTACCCAAGAACATGCAAAATTTCATCATGTATTTCCCTAATCGAGTATCCTTAGCATACAAGTGCCAACTATCTATAACTAACTCCACCTTTTCATCCCCTGATCCTTTCATGATAATCATAATGATACCCAGGAATATTCATTCCTTGAGTTGTAAGGCTTCATAGCTTAACCCTATCCAAACCGAATCTGGTCGCCTTTCCATGTGCTCTCTAATGTGACTTTGATCAAGGATCAAAAGTGACTAAGTCTCAAACCTTTCCCGCCTAAGTGTGAGCCTTTGTGCACCCACAAAGGTTACCTCTGCACATGCACTCATGCCTTTTTCCCGTGTGCCACAACCTTGTGTGCCCCGAGTACTTGGTCATTTTAAGGGCTCAACATTATTTGAATTCCACCACATGATTTTTGAAGGATAGCAGGCACTAAGGTTGTAGATTATTTCATGTCATTGGTGTAACATAACACAATCTTGAGATTAGTGGTTAGGATAATTCTTGTCTTGTATTAAGGTCCTTCTATCCTAAAGCTATAAAGATTATTTTTTACATTGTGAAAGATATCATAGAATATATAGATGCTAAAGACCACTTTTCTTTACTTCTACAAAAAAATTGACAACTTAAAACAAACCAAATTTAATAACCAATAATTGTTTAAATTTCTTAGTGCAACGCATAACATAAACTTATAATAATGATTCAATATATTTTATAATTAATGGAGGGTTAAAGGGTCCCTTTCCCTTTACATTACGAATCTGATACAATGAGAGGATCGGTCTAAAAACTTGAATGATATAGCAATACTTTGGTGACAAAATGCAAGGGCCAATGCCAAGAAAACAAGTGGTTGGGAATACAAAAACTCCAAACCAAGAATCCGCATAATATGATTCAATAAAAATGGAAATGGAAATGATAAAAAATAACCAAAAAAGATACAACCTGACATATTTTAGAAGCACTAATTTATCCAAAACATATGACCATTCCTAACCTCTACCTGAACGGGCCTAAAAATGGTTTCTGCTGGTGGTTCCGAAAAAGATGCTCTTTTCTAGTAGTAACCTAACTCTTTAACCAATCATATGCCTCATGACCTTTCTCGGTGAAGAAGATCCCAATGTGTCGGTTCCTATTATAGCAGAGAATACATAACATCTAGGTCAAGCAAGTGGAGTGACCTACCACCTATTGCTGGTGTCTTGCCCCATTTGTCCACTTCAAACAAGAAACAATTTAGGACATTAAATTGTTTGAACAACTCTCTATAAATTTCTACGTGCACTAAAACTTCCTATTTATAGCAATCATCACAAAGTAAGGACCACAACATACTCAAGGTATTGTCCATTTCCACTTCCATGTCAACCCTATACATTGGCTTGATCCGATGACGACCCATCTCCAAAGCACAATCCTTCACCGGGTGTATGATAAAATGATGAAAAATGAACGTCAAAGAAAATTATGCATTTATCATTGGACATCCCTCTAAAGAAAGATAATCATCTCCAAAAACTCCCTCAATTACAACTAGGTCTTGATCTTATTCAATCAAAACAATGGATTTCAAACAATGACACAAAATTTTGGAATAAAATCCCATTTCACTCATAGCCATGGAAAATTGCATGAAAGAAACATTATATCCAAATCATGTATCCATTCCTCAATACTTGCTAGAGTTAACCAAACATCTTCATCACGAAACATCCCGAAAACAACTAAAAAGAGGTCCCAAAGAATGGAACCAATGATGCAACCTACAATTTACTGGATAACACCTAGTCACACTTTGGCACATGACTCGGCCTTGACCGAGCGCTCACCCAAGCGCACAAAGGTACTAGGTCCCTCTTTAGGGTTCTTATAGTAGAATGTTAGCCCGATGAAGGAAGAAACATATACATTCATAACTAATCCATTATTCTACAATACATGCTCCCCTCGGATCTATGAAAGAACAAGCTTAAACAGTAATCATGATTGAATTAATAACATGCACTACTCAACTACACACAGAATGACATTTAGATTCAGTCAATATCTTCCATATATTAATAAATATAGAAGCTTCTTATAGTATTGTCAATCTATACCAATGTGTGTATGGAAGTGATATAGTAATTCAGTCATATGCATATACACACATACATACACACACTTCACACTCACCCACACACTTCTACTATGTACCTAACATCATATATATATATATATATATATATATAGGGTGGGGACTTGCCCTTCACCGCTTATCTATTCCAAAAATAGGCCATATGCTATTGATATCCACACATCATTTACAAGCATAGCCACACATGCAAGTGTGCTATCTATAGTCCTCTTGTAGTTAACTAAAGTGTCAATTCTATTCTCACTGTCTCCATGTAAAAATTCTTTGATCCACTTCTCCAAAGATAGACAATGCATAGCACACATGTCTCTGCATCGTTGATGTGTTCTGCACACCATCTTCTAAAATTAGGTCTTAATGCTCAAAATTGGATAAGTCCTAAAAGTGGAACTTTTCTTCCACATGCGGGTCCTTCTTGTCCTTCTACGCCCTTAGTTTCGGGCCTTCTATCCCGCATGGACTCCTTATGTGATCTTTGACAAGTATTCTTTGATCAACATTACCCCACACTAATCTCATTGTTATCCCGACAATGGGTATCTCCAAAAATTGAAGTAAAGAATAGAATAATGGAAAGAATAAGAATGAAATAATGTAGATAAATAAATAATTTCTATGAGGTTATGAGGCAGCCTCCTCTGTATCAGTTTGTAGTATCAACTCTAGATACTCCTCCTTTATTTCAGCCTCCAAAACCTGCCATTCAGTGAGTGCTTGCTCTACTTTTTTTGGGATGTCCACAACAATGGATTCCAACTCATCCCTCGCAATCTCTCCTTTCTCATTTTTTAGAACCAACACAACACTGGACATTGATGTCATTCTTCCTTCTAAAAGGTCCATCTTCTACGTAATTAGCTTCCCAAGCTCTTCCAGCCGAGTCTTATGTTGTTGCCAAGGCCTCGCACTTCATTTAACCATTGACAATATTTTTGTGTGGCCTAATGTCTCATCTTTCATCACTTTCTGGACCTTGTTGTTCTCTTCTAGGGTCTTGATGTTGATAAGTGCCTCTGGAGTTGTGCATACATTTAAATCCTGGTCTGCTTTCTTCAATACTTCTTGTAATGCTTACAATGACCTTCATAAGATGTAATTTTTCTCATCACTGATGCTTTCTCTCATTCAACATCTTGTTCTAATCTTTCTGGTGATTGCATACGTAGAGGTTCATCTTCAAGTACGAAGTCCACCAACTTTCCCACGTAGTGTATTGCTGAAGGAAATGTTTGGGGTACCTTGGCCTCTAAGTGTGGCCTTGCTCTGATGACATTGTCCCTAATCTCCTCTGTAATGTTGATAAACACCTCATTCTTCTTCTCGCGTGAATTCTGTATCCTGTTTTATGTGCATTATCTTTGCATCCTTTGTCTTTAGCTCCTCGCGGAGTGCTCTAATCATGGTAGCTTTATCCATGTTTCTTGTAGCCACCTCAGTAGAAACTTTCACCAATGCATTGTTGACCTGCTCATCTGACACGATAGTAGGCTTTACTTTCACACGTCTAGCTTGGGATTCCTTCTTCATCATCTCAAAACGTATGACTCTTCTCACACATCAAAGTCAAGCTCATCCATGTGGGTTTGCATTGACCATGATAATTGCTTTCGAGTGCATACAATCACCATATCCTCATCCATTAACTCCCAGCCAAATAAATCCTTCGTGTTATCGTGCTTTGGAAGCGGGCATGGACAATTTTTCCTGTGTCCTCTACATACCCCATGGTTGGTGGAATGTGCTCTCCACTTGTTCTTCTAGACCTTTTCTGCTTAGGAACTTTAGCTTCCAAATTTGGGACTTGTGTCTCCATGTCCTAAACATTCTCTATAGCTATCTCCTCTGGTATTTTCTCATCCTCTTCTTTTTCCTTTGATTCCTCACCCTATTCTTCTATGTTCTCTGGAAGTGTAGGAGAATTAGGCACACTTTCCTCTAACTCTTCCACCTCCTCATTTAACTTCAATTTCCTCCTTCTTTACATGATTACCTCCTTCTATGGAGAGATTCTGGGTGATTTGTGCATAGTGGTTGGAGTAGCACCTTGGGTCCTTGTTCTCCTAAATACCCTCTTAAACCTATGCTCCCCTTGGATTGCATTCAATTCCTCATCATCCCCCTCTTGTGGCTAAGGTGGTGTAATGGCACGCTTAGCTTCACCCTTATTTGTAGGATGTCTCCTACCCCTATGATCCAAACCACCACTATCTTTGTGCTCATCCTCCACGTCAATTGGCTTTGTGGGCTTAGGTGCTGGTATGTTCTCTATTGTATGCTTTCCCTTTTGTGGTGCTGGAAGTGCAAACTCACCTTCCACATACTTTTTATTCTCCATCTTTGGCTTCAGCTAGAGATACACCAAGGCTTCCCCCACATCTACTATAGCTAGACTTATTGTCTTAATGATCAGCACCTCTGAAATGATCCTCTTTGTATAAGCATTTCTACCAAGATACACATACTTCTTCCTCAACGTATGGTAGTTGCAGTCTACCTTATCTGCATTGAAGACCAGTTGGTGTGTGTCTATAAATCTATGAACATATGCTTGGAAATACCTTACAGTGAATGTGTAAGGAAATTTACACCAAGGTCTCCATACTCCATCTTTCATTGGGAAGCGTGTGATGCAGAAATGTTGATATACAACAAACTAAAATTGTTTCCCTACCACTGTTGGTAGGTCCTTTGGGATGCATCACTCTTCCCCAAATGCCGCACGGAGCCTATCATACCACTTCTCTGCCCTTTGCTTTACGTCATCTTTCATTTCCCCTTTATATAGGTACTTGTTGAATCTTTCAGCTGGAGACTTGTTTTCCATGGGGTATTCCCATACTTTTTCCTTCAATTTGTCTGGTACTGCAATCTCCATGAATACCATTGATAGTAGAACATCCCCAAATCTCATCTTCCCCCATGTGTGCACTTCTTCAACTATTTTCTCTATAATATAGCCTGGAATGTTGTAAATTGTCCCTTCTAAAATCTTACGTGCCACATGTAACCTCATAGTATTTACCTGTGACCACCGCTCCTGATCATTTAACTTTGTAACAAGGTGTGTTGTAGCTTGCACAACTGGATAGTTCTTCAATTTGTCTTTGTCCATTCCATGCAAATCCTTTAGGTACCCCAACTCCTATCTGGTCTTTAAAATCATGGCTTTATCTGCAAGGTCACCTTTTATATCCTCTCCTATGGCCTTCAGATCTTTAATTGATGAGATAAGCATAGATGAGATTCTCAGTTTACATCCTGCAAAGTAGAAGAAGTCTTCGTGCACCCTGCTCATGAGCCATTGATACAAGGGCTCATACTTCCCGAAATATGGAAGCTCATATAATTGGTAGACCCCAATTCTCTTTAGAATATTTTCACCCACATCGTCATAAACTGGCATGTCATCCATTGTGCGCTTGTTTGTTCTAGCAGTGAGCAAGGAATTAAGCTCCTTCTTGTTCTCTAAAGTCCTGTGATTGTATTCACTTACTTTTCTCTTTCTGATGGGTGAATCCCATTCTTGGCCGATGATGACTCCTTCTGGATATTACATTTCTAAAAATGGATTTTGGGTGCCATCTCTTCCTCCTCGATGACCACCTTCTTCTTTCCTTTTACTATTGTTGCAGATGCCTTCTTTGGTGTAATTTTTACCTTGTAAATGTCTCCTCTTCAACTCTACAACTTTGTGAATCAAACCCTATCTCAATTCAATCATGCCCTAGGTGGAAACTTCATAACCTAACTCTTTTTTATCTCCCTACTTTTCTCAAACCCTTCACCACTGGGGACATAAGATTCTTGTCACATAGATCTAGTTGTCACGTTTGGTTTCACACCCTTCGCACCTTAACTCAATCACTCGGATCTTCGTACTTAGCTATTTCCTCAAATACTCTTAGTTCAATGGTAAAAATGAATCCGCATTCCATCCTTACATTATTTTTTAAAATTTTGATGCATTTATTGCTCCTTTACCTACCAAA
This sequence comes from Taxus wallichiana var. yunnanensis, assembly GCA_018340775.1. Lineage (NCBI taxonomy): Eukaryota > Viridiplantae > Streptophyta > Pinopsida > Cupressales > Taxaceae > Taxus > Taxus wallichiana. The sequence continues at coordinate 280,104,823 of CM031244.1, forward strand.
TATCCCCTCATTCACTGACCAAATTTGTTTGTTCTGTGTGGTACATCTTCGCGCCCCAACTTTAACCTTCTAGTGCACCTTCCTACCCTATAGTCATAGACTTCTCTTCAGCGTGTGCTCCTATGCCCGAGTACCTCATCACTGTACCTTCTTCTGGTAGTTATCATGGCCTCTACTTACCTCGCGTTATACTGTTCTTTCATTCATCTCCATCCTTGGTCACTTTTGAGAAGCAATCTTCTTTTGACTTAAAGCACACCCATAGCAGCTTATTCCTTTCACCTTTCAATTCCCACAGTCTTTTTCTTGGATAACTACAACCACCCAACACTAAAAGTATGTGCATTCCTTTGCGCATAAATATTCTTCATATAGTAGTTAGCTTCATGCGCAAGTGCACTTATTACACAAAAACAACTAAATTAACAAATCATAACGACAATGAAGGAAATACATTAAGGAAATTCAGAATTGAAAACATAAGCTAAATGGTAATATTTCCTTATTACAAACACCAAGAAGACTTATTTATAGTAGGGCTTCAACCTAATCCCGTTAAAGTAACTAGGTAGTTGTGTTCCATCAAGTGCTTCTAACTGGCAAGCACCTAATTCAAGTATAGAAGTGATAACATACGGCCCCAACCAATGTACTTTGAGCTTGCCTAGATGGCGCAAGAAATTTGAGTCATAAAGAAGTACCATTTGTCCAATCTCAAACTTCTTATCCCTTATGTTTTTATCATGCCATGCCTTCTACCTGGCCTTTTCCTACTTATGACTCCATCGTGTTATGGCTCAGGCGCTCATCCAGTTGAATCATCTTTTCGATATGCTCTTCTAAATCTTATTCATCAGCTAGACCTCTAGCGCGCGCAATGTGCAAAGAAGGTAACATAAATTCTATAGGGAGAATAGCTTCCATGCCAAACACCAACTGAAATGGTGTGGATTTTTTCAATCTCTTGTAATTTGTTTTATATGCCCAAAGAATAGCTGACACTTTGTCATCCCAATCCTTTCTTCCAACATCACAAATTTTTGTCAAAGTCTAGCTCAAAATCTTGTTGAAAGCCTCAGCAGTTCCATTTTCCTAAGGATGGTAAGGTGTAGTTTTATGGTGTACAACCATAAACTCATCTAATAGGATCTTGATTGTCTCATTCAAAAAGTGTGTACCTCTATCACTTGTCAAGCTTAAGGGACATCCATATCTTGTAAGAAAATTTTCCCATAGAAACCTAGTTGTTGTAGCTACATATAGTCCTTGGTAGGTGTTTCTTATGCCCACCGTGTGAGATAATCTATGCAAGTAATGATATAGCATGATCCAGTCCTGCGCACATGGCTAGCAAAATAGGTCCTACAAAGTCAATGGCCCATTTCTCAAATGGTTTGGCACTAGTAATTGGTCTCAAAGGCATCTCATCTCTTTTCCTGGTTTTCCTAGGCACTAACAATGATCACATGCCTTACAATATTCTTTACAGTCCTTATACAATGTCTCCCACCATAATCCAACAAGTAGGATCTTACAGGCGGTTGTACCACCCGCATAATGCCCTCTGTAATACCACCATGAGCTTCTTCCATGATATCCTTACGCTCATGCTCTAATACACAATGGTGTAATACTTCATCTTTGCCTAGCTTGTAGAGGTCACCACTGATTAACATAAATGGTGTCGCACGTATAGCAAGCTGCTTCTTTTCTAATGCTTTCATTCCTTCTAGTGTCATACCTATTCATAGAAAGATAGCAATGTCTTCTAATTCTATGGGCATGCATTGTAACCTATATAACTATACATCCAAATTATTTCTTCAATTTTCTATGCATCCTCTCATGAATTGATTCTAGATAAATGGTCTGGTCCAGAATTGATTTTCCCTAGCTTCACCACAACTTTGAAGTCAAACTCTTGAAATAGGATCACCCATCTGTATATGTGCCCTTGTAAGATGGGTTTGTTTACCAATTACTTCTATGCCATGTGATCTGTATAAAACATAAATGGTGTTGCTAATAAGTACTATCAAAAATTGTGCAATGCATAGATCATTGATAAGCTTTGTGCTCTATAGTTGTATAACTTCATTCAATAGAGTCAGCTTCGTACTATCAAAATAGATTGGATGATCTATAATACCTTCACCAAGTTGAGCTAACATAGCGCCAATGGTCATGCCAAAAGCATCCACATGCATACGAAATGGTTTATCCCATGAGGAAAGTCCGAATGGGCACGATAGTAAGTTTCTCTTTTAATATCTCAAATGCACATTGTTGTGGTTCTCCCTGATAAAATATACCTTTCCCCTTCAGTAATTCTTCCAAGGGTGCAGAAATTTTGGCATACCCTTTTATGAATTTTCTATAATATCATCTATGACCTAAAAATCCGCACACCCCACTTTGACTGGTAAGCACTTCTAGGCATAAAATGTCTACAACCTTGGCTGGATCAACTAGCAAACCTTCCTTATAGATTATATGTCCTAACAAAGTATCCCAAATGGTGTAGTAAATATGCACTTCTTGATGTTTAAAGAAATACTCAACCTGTCTTCACCATTCAAACATTAAGTGTAAATTGTCACAATGATCTTTCACAAGTCCATATACTATCCAATCATCTAGGTAGACCTATAAGAAGTTGTGAATAAAATCTTTGAATGCCTGAACAACTATGCGCAAAAATACAACAGTACATTTTTCAATCCAAAAGGCATCACATTATAGGCAAAAATTCCCCATTCAGTAGTAAATGTTGTCTTTTCTTGATCCTCTTGAGCAATCCTAACTTGATGATACCTGAAAACCCATCGGTGAAGGAATATATTTCACCCCTTGCAACTCGTTCTAGTATTTGCTTAGTGAATGGCATAAGGAATGGATCTGTGATGCATACAGCATTTATCTCCCTGTAGTCCACACATTCTAATTCATCTTTCCTTCTTGATACTAATCACCATTGGGCTAACCCATTTTGACTCATCAAGGGGCTTGATAATTCCAGATTTCAACATTTTATCAATTTCTTCTTTTACCTTTTCATGCAAATTAGGATTCATTATGTAAGGTCTCTTTCTAACTGGCTATGCACCATCCTTAAGTTTGATCTTCATTTCCCCAAGTGATTCATGCATGCCTTTAAGTTCATGATACCCTCAAGGGAATAAGTCCTGATAATCCCTGAGTAACTCAATGATATTTTCTACCTCTGAGTCTGACTAGTAGTCTCCAATTATGGCCTCCTTAGGCTCAGCCTCTGAACCTATATTCACCTTCTTTGTCTTCATGGGTTCGTGGTAGGCGCATGTATCCTTGTCTACACTATCCAAGACCTTGTGCACCCCATGTGAATGTTCAATATCCAAGTTCTCAACTTCCTCATCATTTATGACATAAACCATCTTTCCTTTCTCTTTCTCAAGGAAAGCACGTTCAAGTAGTATGGAATCCATTTCTTCTTCCTTTTCAAAACATGCTCTGAACTCTACCTCTCTCGAAAAAATCCTGAATATGCTCTTCTTCTTTTGCACTATCTCCCATAGTTAAGTGCTTGAAAAATTTTAATGCCTCTTCTATAGGAGGTTTAGTCGAGAAGTATTCAAAAGTCTAGATCATTCCTACAGTAAAATACTGCCAATTTCTAGTTCCTCGATTGATTTCTACATATACATACCAGCCACGTGTGCATCCTTGTAGCATAGAATACAGTCGATGCACCCAGAGTGAAAGTGGTAATGCTTCATATCTTTTTGTCCAGAGTCTCTCACACTATTGAATGTGATGTTGAATAGGTTGATCACCATGATAATTGCATATTTGCGTAGGTGCATTATTTCTTATAAACCTAGCAAACAAAGTGACTCTAATTTCTTCACATTTTATAATATTATCTCTGTGGACTACCCACCAGTGCGTTGTTGTCCCACGTAGTGTATACACTAACATATATCTTCTCTTAATTTGATTTGTCCACTTTGTGTTTACATGGCCTTCAAAAATGCAGGAAGATCTTCTACCCCTGTATACCAAGGTACTGTGCTACCTATCCGTCGAATTGAACAAAGTCCATTTTTACATGCAAGTACACTTTTCACCTCACGTCCTACTAATTCACATATACCATGAGCCCAATTTTTGCAAGCAATACTTGTAGTATCACTAATAGAATGAGAATCCTCCCACTGTAGGATGCCTTCTTTTGATGGCTCATTGACCTCTAGGTCCTGAATAGCACGTACATAAACTTTTTTTAAGTCCTCCTCACTTAGAGGCTCAACATATGGTGTAGACTTCCCATCTTTCAAAGGTATCACAACCCTTTCCTCCTTGTTTTCAAAGCTGATCTACCCCTTATTAAATCTCAAGTCAGCATTATTCACATAACACCAAGGGCGTCCAAGTAGGGCTAGAAAATTGTCTGCTTCTACAAGTGCTAATACCTCAAAATCCCATGAACTTGACCCCTTGTATAGTTATAGATACTCTTTCAAAACTCCTATGGGAGTGGCCTTAGTCCAATTTTCCATAAATAACACATTAGATGATGGTTGCAATGGAGACCTCCCCATTTGTACACGTTAGAGTAGGTATTTACCTTAGCTCATATTCACCTAGGTACTTTATTTACCTTTATTGTATTTATCCTCACCCACTTATGTGTGTGGATATTTCTTTTATCTTATTTAGATATTAGGAGATATTATCTAATTGTTAGGTATAGTTATTTCCTTGATCTATGGTATTGACTAGTTCTTTCCTTGATCTATGGTATTGACTAGATCCTTGATGTCTAGTTCTCTCCTAAATCTATGGTCTTGACTAGTTCTTTGATGACTAGTTATTTTCTTGATTTATGGCTTGATCTATGACCTTGACTGGTTCTTAGATTGTTATTCCTTGCCTATTTAAGCAAGGCCCATTCTCATTGTATTGCATTGAGTTCCATAATAATATATGATATTACTGCTCATTTGTTTGCAAAGGTTTTATGTAAAGTTATTCTAGCAAATTGCTTTCATCTTATTGATCATGGTGTTTGATTAGCATCTATGTTCTTGGCTTGGTACGATCTGGTTATCATTCCTTTCATGGTATCAGAGTAGGAGATTGTTGGTGACATCCGTCTATAAGTTTTTTTTGCAAATAAAATCTTTATATATTCATATATTTGGGATTTGGTCATATGTGTGCATTTTTATGGAAAATAGAGGCTTCCATTGGATCCAGAAGGCATGAAAACCCTAAGATTAACTGTAAACTCAGTCATTTTACAGACAGTCATTTTTTTGTTGTTGTAGAGAAGCACATTGGTTTGCCTCAGTTTGTCCTCATCGAAAAAAAGAAATCAAGGGATTATTTATTGGGTCTGTTGGATTTTTCAAGATCTGCACAGAGCAACTTTTTTGTTGTGGCGTATTTGTCTTGGTTTTACGCACGGAAGGTTTTCATATCACACTCATTAAAATCATTAGCCCTTAGTCATATGACATGGTCATATGAGGGCTTAAACATTGTGATTCCTATTAGTAGGTGATTCACTTCAGCCCCCTTTAATTTTATTTGTGCGGTGAAGGAAACAACAATTTATTTTGTTTTAGTGGCAACTAAAATAAATAGTAGAGCAAAATATTAAAAACCTTGTAACTTTTAATCGGTAACTCGGTTTTGAGTGCCGTTTTTTGTAAAGGTGATTGTTTTTTCATGATCTTTCCATTGGAAATATTTATTTTGAGACTTTCACGATAATTATAAAGTGCCAAATATGGAGGAGTGTTGTAATCAATTGTGGATGCAATTTCAGCTGAGCCTGATGTCCTAAACTTCTGGAAGTTGCATTTTGTATCTATCATGGATTCTGAGAATGATATGCTTTTCTCTAAAGTATGTGGACTTCAAGAGGATATTGTAAAATTTGTGGAAGAAAATAGATTTCTCAAGAAGTGAAATTATCTTCTACAATCACTCATTCATGATAAGGATACAATAATACACTTCCTGTAGAACAAACTTGCTAGCCTACAGCATCACCATCATATTGTGGACAACCATATCCATGTTGTTAGTCCACTTGCGGATTATTACTCCTGAACCCACCGACATTGATACATGCCGGTCTTTGAGTCTATTCTTGCTCTTGATGCTCATTCACCTATGAAGCTTGTTATTGCATGCTCTTTCACATATGTACCTATTACAGTACCACATGTTGTGTATCCTACTTCTGCGTAGTTACATGGTCTTTTTAGAATCATACCACCGCATTCGGATCTTGCATGCTCCATTCTATGGTTCTCACTAGCGAGTCATTGGTAGACATTCACGGGGTATTGTTTCCTCTATTCTACATGTTAAGTGGAATTATCATCATGACATTGGTTTTCGAGAAAATATTTCATTGGGATCACACATTGTGAGCTCCTTTTTGTTCACTTGACTCTTTCGAGGATCATGAGCAACACATGAGTTATGCACCTTCGCTCAGGCTTGAGAAACTTGAGATTTCAGCTATTAGACATGATCAACCTGACACACATACTGATGTTCTTTTACATGCACCCATTGTGTATTTTTCACCAAGTCATATGTAAGAATCTTCTTCATCCATCTGTGTTGATTTGGGGTGGATATCTGATCACTCATGGAGGCAACATAGGCATTCGTTGAGAGGACTCTACAGGTGTGGATCCTCCACCATTCGGCCTCTTGCTCCACTTTCTATACCTTATGCATTGTGATGCTTCTTGTTTTGAGATTTTTTTAGCAGGTGTAGTGTATCTCTCTTATTTGTTGAGAGATTTTGTATCTGTATTTTCGACACTTTTGGCATGTTGATAGTATCTCTTATGGGGATCTATTTTGGTGCATTCTAGTGTTATTTTGTCAGTGTTTGAGTAGTTGTTTTGGGCAACTCATACAGATTTGTAGTATCACTTCACCCATTCAGCAGTATGGGAGGGTGTGGTGTTGATCTTGCTTCTTCGGGTTTCGTGTCCTTGCCTTGTTACCTTGGCTTTTCTTGGATCATGACACTCTAGATTTTGTGTCCTTGCCTTATTGCTTTGGTTTTGTTCTTGGATTGTGGCACACCTATTTGCTAGATTGATCGAATTATGTTTGGTATTTTTTTTGCACTTTCGACATCACTCTGTTGATAGTCTCCTTGTATGGAGCTATTCTGGTGAAACCCAGTGTCAGTTGTTTTTGAGTTTTGTGATCGAGCAATGGATTTAGACCATAGTGCACACCAAAATTCTTCAGCATTGTACAATTTTTTTGATCCGAGCTTCTTGGGATGCCTTGGAGCGGGGTTTTACTCTCTTTACTTTTTATTATTGGTTTTGGGTACCTTGCGGTGTCCCTTTTTCCTAGTTATTGTACATGAGTACCTCATCAGGCCTAGTTTTTGGGACTCATACTGTGGACATGCCACTTTTATTTTGACCCCTAGCTTCACTTGAGGGGGGTGTTAGAGTAGGTATTTACCTTAGCTCATGTTCACCTAGGTACTTTATTTACCTTTATTGTATTTATCCTCACCCACTTATGTGTGTGAATATTTCTTTTATCTTATTTAGATATTAAGAGATATTATCTAGTTGTTAGGTATAGTTCTTTCCTTGATCTATGGTATTGACTAGATCCTTCATGTCTAGTTCTCTCCTAAATCTATGGTCTTGACTAGTTCTTTGATGACTAGTTATTTCCTTGATTTATGGCTTGATCTACGACCTTGGGTTCTCGATTGTAAGTTCTTGCCTATTTAAGCAAGGCACATTCTCATTGTATTGAATTGAGTTCCATAATAATATATGATATTACTTTGCTCATTTGTTTACAAAGGTTTTATGTAAATTTATTCTAGCGAATTGCTTTCATCTTATTGATTATGGTGTTTAATTAGCATCTATGTTCTTGGCTTGGTATGATCTGGTTATCGTTCCTTTCAATACCCATGCATCTAATGAAAGAACATTTACTTCCTTTGTATCGATCAATATGTTGCTCAATAGCCACCCATCCACAACAGCATTCGAGTAATTTCTTTGTCATATTCAATGCTATCGGGGAAGATTTACACGCGAGAATTTGTCGTCCAGGTCTCAAGACTTGCGCATGCAATGTTTCCTCTTAACCAATTTCCTAATAGTGGAATAATTTTCTCTGGCGTAACATCTTGCACACCTCTCACAGAACATTATTATCAATTTGGACTATCTCTAATGCTTTCTTCTTCTCCTTTAGGTATTGTACCTCACCACTGAAGGTTCCTTAGCACTTCCATGGTATCCTAGTAAAATTCCTTTTGATGAGTAGGATCTGGGTACCTTGCATGCAAAACCTCCTCCTTGGTGATCATAGGCTTCAGTGCAATGCCTCTCTTTCACGTGCCACTTTAGTGCATGTAGTAATCTTCACTATCAATGCCTCAAGTCCTTCTACTATCTTGGGCATCCATTAATATTCTACTGTGCGTTGGATTCTAACCATCCTGGCACCTTTATTTTCTTATTTATGTTTCTTACTCAGATGTTCATATAAGTCTGGCACTCTTCATAACTATTGTTCTTTCCGTAGAAAGAACATGCAATATTTTGAGGACATTCGCACCTATAGTGGTTAGGAGATCCACATGTATAACATATTCCATGAGGGAACTCACCTCTTCCTCCACCACAACCTCATCCTCCATATCCACGTCCCCTTCCATGACCTCCTTCAAAATGCCCCTCATTCCTGTCATAGCACATTTGATTATGATCCCGATCCTGGTGCTCATTCTTACCCTTAGAATTATCTGTTATACTTGTCTATCGTACCCCAAGGTCTATAGCATCCTGGATCTAACTAATCGCCAACAATCCTCAGTATCATGGGTCGTGGACCTGTACAAATTTTATAAAAGCAAGATACATTCTTCTTTATCACGCACATAACAAAGGATAGTGACTAGCATCATGATTCAAATGACAAATCTCACAGTCCAATAGTAATGAGCGTACAGATCTGCAAGGGCAACTATCCTTGGTGTGACCTTCCACTTCATAATCTGTACACCAAATTCCTAAGCATGTTTCATGGGCTGAATTTTCTGATAGCTTCTCTAACTGCTTTAGCATAGCTGCAATCTATGCCTCTATAAATGGACTAATGCTTGCGTCGATGTTCTCACTGCCTCAACATGTAAAGCTACTTCCAATGCTTCACGTGGATCAATGTATGTCTTATGTGACAACACCCTTCTAAAAGGTGTAATCAATCCTCCAACGAACCACTTTGTGCATGTTGGCTAGCATGAATATCATAAGATAGCTTAGATAGAAGTGTTTTAAAATGAGCATCATACTCATGCACACTCTCAGTAGTGCCTTGCCTGATATCCTTGAGCACACTTATACTCTTCTGCTCAAACTTAGGGATATGGAACTCTTTCAAGAAAGCATCCCTCAATGTTGCATAATCCACGCAAGCCTGATTAGGGTCAAACTTCCTATACCAGTTGTGTGCACGCCCCTGTAATGTAGTGGTGAATTGACTTGCCTTTCACTCAGCATTCATGATCCCTTTAGCACACCACAATATTTCACACATATGTACATGTTCGGTAGCATCCTTTATACCTCTATATTTCGGGAGGTGAAGAGACATCTCCATATAGATATTTTGTGGTTATTACGGACCTTGACCACCTGATCCGAACCTCGCGTGTTCCTTCTACCTCTAGAACCACTAGATCCACTGAACTAGAACCACCTATACCTCCTAATCCACCACCTATAGTTGGAATAGGACATGTAGATGTACTCCCATATGCTTCGACATTAGTACTATACTGAACCCCTATAGTCTGTGAGGTAGTTCCACTTCCGGAAGTGAATCCAACATTATGTGTGCTCACATTTTGTGTGGATGATGCGCCTAAGAATGTTCCTCCAAATGACATTGAAGTCATCTATCCTGCCATTTATGTACTTCATCCCTGACTTACTCCTTCTCTCCCACTACCAAGTTAGTTTGTTGGTTATTTTTCATACTAGATACTCAAAAAAAAAGCATAAGGGCTAGGTCACCAAGTGAATTAAGATGTGCACCCACGGTCCAAGTAGTCTCTGCTAGTGCACTACGTGTGAGGCCGAGGGGGATCTCTATCATGCTTTCAAATATGGGGAAGTTCTGATGCTCGGCTCCATGTCTTCTACATGACACTCGTAAACCCTTCACGAGCCATCTCTCTCCTCCACACCATACTTTTTGTAATGGAACACTACTTCTCTATCTCCCTCTCGCACACCTCATTATACTCAAGCCACCTTTCCTCTCTCTCTCTCTCTCTGCCGCTAGGTTTGCCATCTTAAACTAAACTTGTTTCTTCCCTTGCGCATGGCGAAGTTTAGTTAGCCATTGGTTTACTCTCCGGGTTCAAAGTTACCATCAAGATCTTAATTGCCAACGAATACCTCGTAAATATGTTCCTCTTGGATACCGTAAAAACTTGATTTTCAGCTACCTCCAAGCAAGAGTACATCAAAATTGAATATTTCGAATATAATTGTTTAGAACACCATAAAACCACATATCAAAAGTGCAATTCCAGATCGATCAACATCATAAAGGGTCTAAAATTATTCATGTGTCCAGAAAAGTGCGCAATACCTCTAATTCCGCTAAGATGCATAAGCGAGTAAGCCACTCGTATAGTTCTATTGGATATATAGTGAAAAAGCTCTCATATAAGTTTTCATACAGATTTTGTTCTACCCAGTGTGTGTGTTAAACTCAAATCCATTGTTGAACCATCGTGCATATTCTTCCTCTAGATCGTGTATCCATTCCTCAATACTTGTTATATTTAACCGATTGTGTCTTCATCACGAACCATCCTGAAAATAACTAAAAAATAGGTCCCGATAATGGAACCAATGATGTAACCTAGAATTTACCAGATAACACCCTAGTCACACTTTGGTACATCACTCAGCCTTGACTGAGTGCTCACCCGAAGCACACAAAGGTACCAGGTCCCTCTTTAGGGTTGCTTTAGCAAGATGTTAGCATGATGAAGGAAGAAACATATAGATTCATAACTAATCCATTATTCTACAATGCATGCTTCCCACAAATCTATGAAATAAAAAGCTTGAACAGTAATCATGATTGAATTAATAACATGCACTACTCAACTACACACAGAATGACACTTAGATTCAGCCAATATCTTCCATCTATTAATAAATACAGAAGCTCCTTACAGTATTGTCAATCTATACCAATGCATGTATGGAACTGATACAATAATTCAGTCATATGCGTATACACACATACATACACACACTTCACACTCACCCACACACTTCTACTATGTACCTAACATCATATATATAGGGTGGGGACTTTCCCTTCACCGCTTATCTATTCCAGAAATAGGCCGCATGCTATTGATAGCCACACATCGTTTACAAGTATAGCCACACATGTAAGTGTGCTATCTATAGTCCTCTTATAGTTAATTGAAGTGTCAATTCTATTCTTAGCTCATCTCCATGCAAAAAAATCGTTGATTTGCTTCTCCAAAGATAGACAATGCATGTCATGCATGTCTATACATCGTTAGTGTGTTACACATGCCATCTTATAAAAATAGGCCTTCATGCTCAAAATCAGCTAAGTCCTAAAATTAGAACTTGTCTTCTGCATGCGGGTCCTTCCTATCCTTTTGTGCCCTTGGTTCCGGGCCTTCTATCCCATGTGAACTCCTTATTTGATCTTTGATCAACAAGGTGATTTTATCCTCAAGTAATGGGTTGCCTTAAATTCCTTTTTACTCAAAAGTGCTTATTTTAAATCCCTTAAAAATATGTTCTCCACATAATTTAAATGTGTAAAAGAAAATCTACATTTTTAAAAATCATGATCTATTAAAGGGTATTTTTTAAAAATAATTATGATTGTTAAGTGGCTCTAGTAACCTCTTACATTAGGATTCATGATAAGCGGCTCATTTCCAAAGATATGATCTAAAATTGCCTAACTATGTTTCTATCTTTATTACCATCCTTAAGCGTGACGGCGCTTACCTTTTATTAACTAACGGCACTTATTGGTTGCAAGCATTTTTGTTGATATGAAAATATATGGATTATGCTTTATGTAAAAATTATTAAATGAGAACTACATAAGGCGCCACCTTTCTCGAAGGTATATATTCAAGGACTTGGCTCTTCAAGGATAGTCCATCTAATATAAAATAATTACAAACAATGACAAAAAAAATTGTTGAGATTGTTTTTGCATCATTAAAATGGATTCCCCAATATTGTAGAGGCCGAAGATCACTAGCCTTCTCATTAATGAATAATTGGTAAACATAAAACAAGCATTGCTCTTCATGGCCTCTGATCCTTTATTCCTGAGCAAGGTTCATGTACATCTTTTCCCTTGATGTTTAGTAAATTATTATGAACTATTATGTTTAACGGTAATTTCTGAAAATATACAGGGCTAAGATGAACAAGTTACGTCTTCATGTTTAAAATGTGTACTTCTATTATTATGCTCCAACACTTATATTTTTCGATAATGTAGACAGGAATTTTTCATTGATTAAATACTTAGCAGTCACTAAAAATTTCATTTATACCTTAGCGGTGCCAAGAATTTTCATTTCTTTGATGTTCCAAGATAAGATAAGACAACTAATATTCAAAGACAAGAAATATATTTACCACTTTCTGAATACACGTAATTAAAAATATTTACCACTTTTTTGAATACACGTAATTAACACAAGAATATTTGAATTCTATTACATGTTATTCCTAGCCTAACATACTATCTTGATGTTGGTGGCCGCTAGGATATTTGTTGTATTTTATATGGGAAAAGTAGTAACAACTTCACTGAAAAATTAACTATGCTCCATTATTGTATTTAAATTTTACAAGACTAGCGAATTCTAGGAGGATGTTTATTACATTTCTTTGATGTTCCAAGACAAGAGAAGACAACAAATACTTCAAGACAAGAAAAAATTTATGACTTTTACGAATATACGTGATTCAAAACATAGATTCAAGAGAATACAATACACATAGTCAAACACATAATCTTAAGCCTAGCGCCCATTAGGTAGATTAGCCGTCATAAGGATCTAGGAGACATCGGAGTTTTCCATGATTTGTTTGTTATTCAAACACTAATTTTAAAATAAGAAGATATTAAGGATTGATACCGAAACCATAACTTTCGATTATTAATTCAACCTTATGGCATCTAGACATTTTCCATTATACTATTCGATTTAAATAATGTGATATACACGATATATCATATGAGAACTATAAAGGAACCTAATTACAACACCCAAACACATCACAACATGTAAGATTTGTTATTATTAAATAATCAATTCTCAACCCTTATCACCCATGTTGGATTCCATGTTTTCACAATGATGTAGTGTAACTCAAATATGTTTTTACAATGATGGGAATATATAGATGCTAGCGGCCACTAGTCTTCACTTCTAGCAAAAAAATCACTACTTGAAACAAACCAAATTTAATAGCAACTAATTGTTTAAATTGCTTAGTGCAACGCATAACAAAAAAATTATTAATGTTTTCTTGTTTTTTATAACTAAAGGAGGGTTGAAGTATGCTGGTGACCGCTATGCTATAAATATTTATTCCTATTGACTTTTACTCTATGAAAATAATGACATTAAGATACGGCATCTCGTTGTTATTGCCTTTGTTGAGAAACAAAGATGTTGTCCTTTCGATTACTTACAAAATATTAATTTGTTTAATTCTTTTTTTAGGTAATGTCTTCCATTAACCGCACTTTTCTCCGTTCATGAAAATTCCTTTGATTGAAGGATCAGAGGATTGGAAAAGGAGATATGATGATTGGTTTATAGAAATGCATTCCCTAGAAAATTACCACGTTGTGATATGTGGTTATTTTTTGTTAATGAGGACGTTGTCAGTGAAGTCGGTATGGTACTAAATTCAAAAGTTATTGATGAGAAAACATTACGTATTTAGGTTGAACACATTGATGTCGTAATGAATAAGTTCCTTATTCTTGACATGGAGTTGGAAGTTTCATTATTCAAGAAACTAGAAATGAAGGCTTCTAGAAAATAAGGTGTGCTCTTATCTTAAATATGGTTGGAATTTGGGAATTTCATGCAGTCAGATAAAACAGGTTGTGAAAATTCCCTTGAATTTCATAATAACATGAATTTGGTATTCAAAAATTGTATAAAACCAAGGATACCTCATTATTTCAATAGAAAAATTTGTTTTCTCCACCAAAACATGCAAATCTATTTACACATGTTAAGGAGATCTTATTTGTCTAAATTAGAGATAGATCCATCTAATTCAAAGTTGCAAGGGCTTAAAAGAATAAAAAATCAGCTTTGTTGTTGAAGAAAGTGACCAGTATATTTGAGCAAACAGAAACTTCAAATGTTGAATAATTAAAATTGTTTTTGTTCAATGGTGATGTTTTTCCAATTGAAGTTTCTAGGTGTCGTTTGGCACCTCCGAATATCAATTATGTGTTGTGCATGATGAGAATTTTTACCTTCTTGTCTATTCAATGTTGATTAATGTTATTCCTACACTGAGGGATGCACTTCTTCTTCCCTTTTTACCTTCTATAAAGGAACTTGTGCATCTCGAGGATCCAGATGACTTGAAAAGGGATGAAGTGTAGTTCTACATTCTTAACGGCCAATGAGACAATTTTTCCCCAAAAAAATTTAGCTGAAAGCAAATACAAGTCATTACATACTAAGATGCAATTTAGAAAGGCTCGCATTATGTCTTCACATGCTCCTTGTGAAGTTATTGTTAAAATTTTCTTGTAGCAAAATGATGTAAACAAAAAGTGGATTAATACCAATTTATTGATGTACTATGCAAGGCTCGAATGATTTTAAGATTCCTAGGATGTCCTCGGAGGCTCGGAGTAGGAAACTCAAAGTCAGATGATTTGAAGGTAACAAAACTTAATTTTAGCGCATTTGTTCTTAAAATTTAATTTTATAATATGCAAAAAATAAATATACTATTTCATCTTTCAATGCAGTGTTTCAAGATGCAATGTCTTACTATTTTCAAATTGTTTAAGACAGAGACCCTTCATGAAAAAATGACATTTCTATATTTACCTAAGGACATATGGACAAAATTGACAACAACCATTGAGTTATTTAAATCTGGTGGGTTGGCTTGTTCTCCTTTTAAGGATAACTAGCCTAAATTTCAACCAAATTCATTGACAAGGCTCATGACGAATTACTTAATTCCTGAAGCGGAATGACCGATGAGGAGATATCAATTCTACTAGATAAAGTGCAAGAAGGAAATTATGGCTAACTCACTCTATTGAAGCAAGCATCATAGTGGATACTTTAGATACTTACTACCAAAGAGTAAAATATGACAAAAGGATGAGAGAAAAATTTCTAAAATATATGAAAATTAAATATCCATGTAATCATGTATTGGTAGAATGCACTAAAAAAATATTGTTGAAAAATATGGTGTGCATGAATCTCACTACCACCAATTGTGTGTACTCTTGGGAGAAGAAACTAAAGGAAAAGAAAATTTGATTATGGAGGAAGTGAAAAATTAGAAAAATAAAAATTGATGTTGAAGTGGAAGAGGTTCTCCCAATGTCACTCAAGCAATTATAGATAAATACGTGATTACAATGGAAGAAAATATTCTAGCAAGGATGGAAGACACTAAAGACTTTACCTGTCAATGTGCATATCCCTTCCAGCTCCAGTCAACAATATCTTCTATTTCATCAACTAATCCATTCAATGTAGAATGTGTGATCATAGATTTCTATAATTTTTCTAGTGTACTCACTTCCAATGCAATAATGGACCTACTTACAGTTGTCGAGATCTAGTCTGCTAAATTGTGTAATTATTGTGCTCTTACATGTTGCTTCTTCAAAATGTTAAGAGAAACATTAAAAAAATACATGAAAAAGTCAAAGAAAAGGGGGAATCAATTGTGGAAGGTTGTTACAAATTTTATGACAGCAGTGGAAAATTTAAGAGCTTATGTCTTATGTACACAATTGTGATGTTGATGATGGGGATATAGCTGAAATCACCATGGATTGGATGGATCAACTTCCACAACAAATGTATTTGCCGCAAGCAAAATTTTCTTGTGAGGAAATACATGTCCTTTTCTTTACGAGAGATCTTTTTTTTTTGGTCTCATATGTTCACTCGACTCACTTCTGATAATTCTTTGGTTATAGTGTTGTATGATGGTAGTGTTACAGTGCATGTTTTGGTTAACTCGGGTCTATCTACGGTTTTTATTGGTTAATCACATGATCAAGAAATGTTTTTACAACATTACTATTGTCATTTGAAAAAAATTACATTGATTAAGATCACTTTAAACAATTCTATTAGTTTAATGCATTTGGTGATACATATAATATTTATGCGAATGACCAAACAATAGAGGAAGACATCATCTCTTCCTCTCCACATACAAACAGAGAGAGACGATGTTGATCTTAGTATGTCACAACCAATTCAACTTGTTTCCCATATGTCATTGACCATCCATCCAATGAATCTATAAAAGGTGAGTGGGAAATACTCGTTTTATAAATTTATCGCTACAAGATGTTTTCGATTTTCATTGTTTACATATTTTTAATAATAACTTCAATTTTTTTCAGATTTGATGCCAAATGGGGAGGTTTTTGGCATGTCACACACGAACTCACAGATAGAAAATGGTATGATAGTCATATATAATTATAAAGAAAACCATTTATAAGACCCTCATAATTGAAGGAACCTATAGCGAAGTAGTTTATTTGTAATATGTATTACCCTAGTGGTCGCTAACATGCATCTTTTAATTAGATTTATTTTGAATTGAGTAAATTTTTGGTTTATTGGTTATATTTATTTGTGGACAATTAAAAAAACTTATTACGTATAGTTGGCTATTAGCGATCGCTAAGCCCATCATAGAATGTCAACCCAAACATAGTCCAGGCATTAATGGCTTACACCTATTGGTCGCTAATATACAACTACATCTATGTAATATTGTATAAAAGTGAGTTGTTTCACATATTTTTACATGGACTTAAAATTTATTTTCAATTGATTACTATTTTTAAATAGAACGAACATCACAAGAACCTACAGAGGGGGAGTGTGAGGGAATCCAAGATGGAGTTTTAATCAGTAAGTGTTAACATACTGAAATTTTGATTATTTGAATTGGTTAATATCAAATTGTGTACAATTGAGAAAAAATTACTTACATGTAGTTAGCCAAAATGATTATTTAATTATTTTGGATTTTCGAGTTTTCTCTATGATAAAAATCAATCCTAAAAAGATTTAACAATCAAGTTCGGTAAGGAGAATCTCAACTTGCAGGTGGCTCAAGGAATTTTTAAAGATACGGCGTGAAAATGTGAAGTGGAATTTTGGTCTAGTTATCTCTCTTGCGCCAAAGTTGAAAATTTGGATTAAGGCTTTGAAAAAAATAGTGTTTGAATTCAAACCATTTATTAGTTTTGGTAAAGAACATTGTTGTGTAGAAGATGAAATTATAGAAAAATATCTCCAAAATATTTGGAGTAGAGATGGTATTATTTTCGGCCTTAGAAACACATTGTGTATTACAATGGGCCTAAAGGGAAACCCTCTAGAAAATTTTATGGTGGGAAATAAATCCAATGAAGAAAATTTTTTCAAAGATAAGTGGTTGATGACCAATTTGTACATAAACATAACACAGATACTATGTCAGTTTGAGTGTTGCAGAGGGCATCCAAAAATTATAGCAAATAGAAAATATATAACTATTAATTATTTCAAAATGTTTTTACAATGATATTCATTTGTACAGTCATATGGTCACTCTTTATTTTATATGTTGAGATTAAAAATTTAAAATTAGGCATTATTTATATCTTCACTGTGATTGAGATGATATTATAGTTTTATAAGTTGTTTTATAAGTTATTTTTGAGTTGTGATTAAATACTTTGATGCCTTGTTTTTAATCACTTTTGGAAGCTTACATTGATTCTGATTTGTTTTTATAGATCTTATTGGGAAGCCTTGGAAATTACTAGTTTTGGGAGTTGAAGGTTTGCTTTATTTGGAATTTCTCTATTGGCAACAAAATACCTCGTAATATGGTTCTATATTTTAGATCCAGGGAATACTAAATACTTTGAATGAGAGTTTAGTGCTGACTTGATAAGTACTACATAAAAATATTTTAACACTGCCTTATGGTCTTCATTTATGGATTCAACAATGGTTGAATACATGTTCATCAAAAAAATTAGTTACTGAGAAACCCACTTCGGTTCATTTGGGAATGCCAAGATTGTAAGTTCAAAAAAACACAAGCCAAAGAAATAGTAAACATTTATGGTAATGTCTATGGTGAAAACAATATACTTTTGATTGATGATGTGAGATGATTTTCACATGAATTCAAAGAATAAATTACTCTCAAAACCCCAACATACTAGAGATTTGATGGAAACTATAAGACTGATTCAAAAATCTATACTAAATTATGTGCATGGTTAAAACATTCGGAGAGCACAAAAACATGTGTAGATCATTGAAAACGTTCAAATGCATAATTGGCATTTGAATTATATACTTTTCTTCCAAATCCAATAATGTATTGTGAATTTTTATGGAATAAAGTAACTACCTTAAGGTTCTTAAAGATTCGCGGTGCGTAATCATTTAATGTAGCCAAATTCTAACCAAACTTGATTTCTATGCCAAATAATATGAACTCCAAAGAAAATAGATCTCCTTCTTTGTTATTGAATAATGAATTAAATTTTTTTCCTAAATAGGAAAACAATTCCCAACTTGAGTTCCCAAGTAAACTCTAACTAACTCGACTAAATCTACTCTAGGTGGCGGAAATTACTATTTTTAGCAGTTTACTTAAACCTGCTATTCTTAGTAAGTTTACATGCTTATTCGTATAGGCACAAAAATTTCCATGCATATTCTACATCCCTAAATTAGAGGAATTGCAAAATTTCTAACTCATAATGCAACTAATAGACTAAAATTAACTAATGCCCAAAAATAGGAAAAAACTGAACTATAACTTAAATCCTAATTTTCGGCCTCAAGATGGCAGATTTAGGGCCCAAAATGTGCCAAAACTTTCCCCAATTAGTAGGGTGGGTTTCGCTGCATTCGTCTCATCAAAACATGTGGTTTCAAAAAAAAAGGACTCAAATGGACACCCGAAGCTCAAGTTATGACCTTGTCAAGTTCCTGCTAATTTTGGCACATCATTCTCCCCTGCTTGAAAAAACATAGCTCCTGCAAGTTGTCTTCTTCAAACTCCTTCCATTTATCTAGCATCCAACTTCTTAATCTCCCACTATGACCCAAGTATTTTCCTCTTGCTCCAATCCTTTCCAATGGACCAAATATTTGTTGTATTTCCCATGTCGCGTATCCATTGTTTTCTTATCTAGAATCTAATCCACTTCTTCTTTCTTCTTTACTAGAACCTATTGCCTCCAATCTACTACTTCATCAATAATATCCCCTTCTACACCATCCCCATGAAAATAATACAAATCCAAAACATTAAACACTAGAGAAATATCAAAATTCCCCACAGCAATTCTACCTTATAAGCATTATCATTTATTTTTTTATGATTTTGCAAGGACCAATCTTCTTGCACTTCATCTTGTTATAGGTGCCTTTTGGAAACCTTTCCTTCCACAGATATACCATAACTAACTCACCAACTATAAATACCTTTCTCCATCTCATGCACATTTTATTTCCTTATACTTATCATTACTATTTTTGCGACTTCTTCCTGCAATTGTTGTATATGTTTGGAAAATGCTTCTCATCATCACTTGACTCTACCATCACCGGTAGTTGTACCAAATCTAACACCCCATTTGGATTACTACCATACATAATTGAAAATGGATACTTTCTTGTGGATCTATTTATGGAACTATTATATGCAAACTCAACTTGTGGTAATGTTAAGTCCCATTGTTTAAAAAAAATGATGGACGCGGGACCTCAAACATCTTCCTGTGGTTCCCCCTCCCCCACCCTCCTGGAAGGATAGAACAGGAAAGATCTATAGGGCTGGACAATTAGAGCATGCATGCAGAATTAGAGCATGCCAGAGATTTAGATAGTACTCTTCCGCTCGAGATTCCATACTGCGAGGTGGAAATAGGAGAGGAGGACAGATTTTTGGCCCAACTATGGTTGTTCCAGAATAGAGCCTTAGTGGGTAAATTTGTCCATCGAAAGTTGTCATCAGAGGACATTGTTAAATGGTGCGATCGGCAATGGGGCAGGGATTTACAGATCCGTTTTATTGCTAAAGGCTTCTTCACTGTTGTTTTCAGAAGTGCAGCCCAAATGGAAGAAACCCTTTAGAGGAAAGAAAGACTTTTGATGGAAAATGGTCTGCATGTCAATAAATGGACTCCAAACTTTGATCCAAGTAAGGTAAAGATCGAGGAAATGAATGTCTAGGTTAGGATGTATGCTCTGCCTCTTGAGTATTGGAATACCCAGATCCTTTCAAAAATAGGAAGCAAGTTGGGGAGA
This sequence comes from Taxus wallichiana var. yunnanensis, assembly GCA_018340775.1. Taxonomy (NCBI): domain Eukaryota; kingdom Viridiplantae; phylum Streptophyta; class Pinopsida; order Cupressales; family Taxaceae; genus Taxus; species Taxus wallichiana. The sequence continues at coordinate 280,125,500 of CM031244.1, forward strand.
GTCCTTAGAATAGATGCAAGAACCTTAGAAGGATGATTTGCAACCTATGCTAGGATCTGCATAGCAATAGATATTTTGCATCCACTTCTAGAATTTATAAACATCAGAACCCCTGAAGGCATTTGGAAACAACCCTTGGAGTTCGAGAGAATCTTGTTTAAGTGTTTCAAATGCCAAGAAGTGGGACATTTGTGAAGAGACTGCAAAGCCAAGATGGGAGCGAAGATATGGAAAATATGAAGTATTGTGTCTCCAAATACAGTTATCAAAGAAGTTTCAGATACTGATATCGATTCTCCGGAGAAGGGGTGGGAGAAATCGTTATAGGATCAAAAAGTAGTGCTTTCTCCACAATCATTGTTAAATGAATCCACGCAAGTAAGGGATGTGTCTACTCAGCTTTGTAAGTTGTTAAAAACAAGTATGGACCTGGGTCATGGTTCTTCCCTTGAAAAACTTAATGATTGGTTGGAGGATGTGGAAAAAGGGGAGAAGATAATTTGGATCGGGAGGAGGAGGAAGAGTTTGTATCAGATTTTCCGGTGTTAAAAGAAGGGGTTGGTTTAGCCTCTTTGCCACTTTGAGGAGAGTTGATGTTGGTCAGAAAAGTAGGTTAGACTGACCACCAAAAGCAGACGAGACTCTATTAGAAGTGGTTACTGGTAAACAGTCTCAACTTTCTTCTTTTTTCCATCTTTAAGTAGGGAGGGCTCATCCCCAGAAAGAGCAATGAAAATCCTGTCTTGGAATGTTAGGGGCATGAATGCCCCTAGCAAGCAGCATCTGGTAAGACGCTGCATTTTAGAGAAAGAAGTGGATATTTTCCTTCTTCAAGAAATTAAAATGAGTGTTGTTGAAGCGAGAAACCAGTTGGTTCAGAAAGTGGAAAGGTTGGAAAGGTCTCTTCAGTGACTCTTCGGGTGCTTCGGGTGGCTTAGGAATACTCGGAAAGAGAATAAAGTTTCGAGCCTATTGATTCAGAAGACTAGGAATAGTCTTTGGTGCAAATGTTTTATAAAATCCTCTGATAAAAGCTTCTTTCTCTACAATGTCTACACTCGGTGAATCTGCTCTTGAAAAGAGCGTTATGGGATTCGATCTCTGTGAAAATCAAAGAACTGAAGGAGGATTTAGTGATTCTCGGTGGAGACTTCAATGCAACTCTTTCGGATGATGATTTTAGTGGGGAGTCCGGTCGAATCCACAATCTCAGAGGGATTTTAAGACCTTTGTGGGTGCTTCTGATTTGGTCGAGCTGGCTTCTTCCTCTAGGTGGTTCACGTGGTCGAATAAACGTATTGGGCAGGAAGTATCTTCAGCAGACTAGACAGATTCTTGGCGAATAAGGAATGGCTTCAAACCAATGTTTGGTTAGATAGCTCTGTTCTTCCTTGCTCGGGTTCGGACCATTTTCCGATCCTCCTTTCTTTGAATATTGACTCTGCACCCAAGCATTCTCCCTTTAGATTTGAATTGATGTGGTTAAGGGATCCCAATCTGAAATATCTGTGAAAGGTTGGTGGAAAGGTTTCATGATTAAAGGAACTAAGATGTTTATCATAGCCAAAAATTGTCACTTCTAAGAGGTAAACTTCTCGATTGGAATAAAAAAATTTTCAAAAACATCTTTTTAGAGAAGATTAGAGTGGAAAAAGAGCTTTCTGAGTTGAATTCAATATTTCTCTCACAGGGTTTGTCCCAAGAAGATCACTTTCTCAAAAAAACTCTGTTGTTAGAGTTGGAAGATCTGCTTCTTAAAGAAGAGATTTTTTGGAAACAGAAGTCTAGAGAGAGCTGGTTAAAAGAGGGAGATAAAAATACAAAGTTTTTTCATGCATCTGTTAAAATGAGACGAAATTCTAATTTCATTTCTAAACTGAGAAGGACAGAGGGAGATTGGGTCCTCACCCAAGAAGAAATAAAAACTGAAGTTGTTGATCACTTCAAATCCTGTTAGGTGGGGAAATTTTTTTCTGCCCTTAGTCCTCAAGATGTCTTGCTGAATCAAATCCTGACGGTGATTGATGAAGAAGAGAATAAACATCTGATGGATCCCTTTTCGAAGGAGGATATCCGAAAGATTGTCTTTGCCATGAAGAGGGAGAAAGCCCCTAGGCAGACGGGTTCCCAACTGCTTTTTTTAGGATTTTTGGGAGATTGTCGGAGAAGATGTTTTTTTGGCGGTGGAAGATTCTAGAATTTCCAATAAAATGCTGGGATCCCTTAATTTTACCTACCTAAGTCTCTTTCCCAAGAAAACAACGCAGCAGATTACATGGAGGATTTTAGGCCGGTTTCTTTATGTAACACAGTGTATAAGATCATTTCTAAAGTGATCGCCACCAGAATGAAACCCCTTCTCGATAAACTCATCTCTCCGAGCAGAGTGGTTTCATCCTGGGAAGACTTATCTCGGAAGGAATTATTGTGTCTCATGAAATCATGCATTCTCTATCTAAAAGCAAGTCACCGAGTATGATGGTTAAGCTCGATTTCAGCAAAGCCTACGATCGGGTGAATTGGAGATTTCTCATTAAATCTCTACAGAAGATGGGCTTTTCTATGAGTTTCTGCTCTTGGGTCTTCAACTGTGTTGCTGTGCCAGCTTCTCGGTCTTGGTTAACGATGGGGCAGAAGGTTTTTCATTAGCAACCGAGGGCTAAGACAAGGGGATCCTTTGTCTTCCTTCCTCTTTCTCTTAGTCGTGGAAGCGTTGAGTCGTGCCTTGAAGGTCACTCTTCTGCTGGAAAGCTACATGGTCTGACCATTTCTAATGGTTTGGCCCCTTTCTCTCATTTGTAGTTCGCTGACGACACCTTTCTTTTTGGGAGATCCTCCTCGGTCGAAGCCAGAAATCTGAAGATTGTTTTGGATCTTTTCTCTCAGTAACGGGAATGTTGATCAATCTAAAAATTCAAGTGGTTTTTTCTTCAACTCTCCTCCTAGGATTCAGGCTAGGATCCTTACCTTGTTGGGTTTTGAAAGGGGTTCTCTCCCAATAAGTATCTAGGAATTCCACTCTTCATTGGGGCAGGTAGTAAATTGTTGTGGGATGGCATGGTTACCAGCATTGAGAATTGTATTCAATCATGGAAGGGAAAATGGTTGTCTTTTTTGGGTGTTTGATTATGATTTAGTCCGTCTTTGAGCGCAATTCCTGTTTATATGCTCTCTGTTCTAAAATTTCCAGTAGGTGTTCTTAAAAATGTGAATGGTTTATTAAGAACCTTCCTTTGGCAGGGTAATTCTGAAGATAGGAAACGTCCCCTGGTTAAATGGGATAAAGTCTCCTTGCCTAAATCTCTTGGTGGAGCTGGTCTACCTAATCTGCAATGGAGAAATATTGCCCTCGGCATAAAATGTATTTGGATTTCAGTTTTGAACTCTAATACCTTAGTGAGTTCCCTGTTTAAAAGTAAATATTTAAACAATGATAGACTGGAATCCTTTCTGTCCAGCGTGGAGCTCCCCAAAGGCTCCCACATATGGAATTTCTTGGTTTCATGCAGGGAAATCATTAAGGAATTCATCTCTTGGAAGATTGAAAAGGGGTCGGAAGCCTCGTTCTGGGAGGACTCTTGGAATGGTGGTAAGATCCTAAGTGAAGTTCCAGAATTAAGGGAAGTCAAAGAAGTGGCCTCTCTTGTTTGGGGCCTTAAAGTTGAAGACTACAATTGCAGATTGGATGATGGATCTGGAGGGTGGGGATGGAGGAATCCGGATGACCTCGACCTTAGGAGCAGAAGTGAAGATGGAACTTGAGAAATTTTCTCTTCCAGATCGGTTTGCTTCACTAATCAGAGAGATGCCCTTTTATGGACTGGTTCATCCTCTAGGTGAATACTCCGTTAGTGAGGGTTACAACTATCTGAGCAATCTGACCAATAGAGTGGAACAACAGTGGAATTTTGGCTGGGATCAGAGGGTCCTTCCCAAAGTGGGGGCTTTTTATTGGTTGGTTTTTTTGGGTAGAATCACTACGCAAGAAAGAAGAAAGAAGTGGGGTATATGTGGTCCTTCGATGTGTGTGTTGTGCAGAGCGGAAGAGGAGGATTTGGACCATCTGTTCTTGCATTGCCCCTATAATTTAGCCTGTTGGTATTGGCTCTGTGATAGACTAGGCTTGGCTTGGGTTCCAAATGAAAAATTGAAAGAAACCTTATTAGCCTGGCCTTGTCTTAAGAGGCAAGGCTCCCTCAGCTCGATCTGGTGTATAGCCCCAGCTCTGTTATTATGGCATTTGTGGTGGGAGAGAAACAAAAGGATCTTCCGAGAGGAGTTCTCAAAAATTTCACCTTTCCTTCTCAGACTAGAAACCACTATTTCAGAAAACATTAGTGCCAAATGCTCATATATGTCTAATTTCTCTAGTAGAGACGTAGAAATTAGGCGTAAGTGGATGTTGATATCACTTCTAGCTCCAGGGGCTATTGCGATGAAGGTAGTCTTGAGAGTCGAGAAACTTCTACTAAGAAATTCTGTGAAATGGTGTCCCCCGCCTACGGCTTCTATAAACTGAATTTTGATGGGGCCTCCGTGGTAATCTGATCAATCGGGATGCATAGTGAGAGATGAGTATGGTAAGATTGTGGTGGCTGGTTCCTTTCCATTAACAGAGGTTCTTACAATGAGGTAGAAGCCCAAGCTTTACTGGAAGGTGTTAAGATGGCTTTTAATTATGACCTCGTTCATTTAGAAATAGAAGGTGACTCCCAAATCATAGTAGAAGCGGTCAAGAATCAGAAAACTACCTCATGGAAATTAAATGGTTGGTTAAAAATCATTGAATCTTGGCTGTCAAAACTCTCTTCTTAGAGTATTAAGCATATTTACAGAGAAATAAATGGCAAGGCATATTTTTTGGCCAATTATGGCATTGAGAATAGGACTGTCATCATTTTGAAAGGTGGTTTATATTGGCAAAATTTATTGCAGATGGATGAAAGAGGGATAGTGTTAATAAGGGGCCTTGGGGACGGTTCTTTTGTGGGGGTAAAAGGTTAATTTGGAGTCTGGAGTTTTGTGGTTTCCCATCCTGTATCTCATTCTTGTGGAGACTCGGTGTCGAGGAGTGAAGGTTCTCATTGGTGACAGTTCCTTCTCGGCTTTGGTCTTTGGCCTCACTCCTTTTTAGTGTTTCTAAGTTAGGCAATGCATCTCTATTTATGTGGAAAGGAAGTGACCAAGATCGATGCTTCATGTTAGGATGAAGAGAGTTTTTCCAAAATTTGTAGTTTCCTTAGTAATTAGTATCTTGTTTGGTTAACTTTTATCTGTATGAACAGATGGTCTCTTCTAGTTGATGCTATTTTTTCCTCCTAGTCGGTTGGGGAGCTCGGAGGATCGGTAGTGCTATGGATTTATTTGGAGCAACCTCTTGTTTGGTTAATAATTTTTGTTTCTTATTTTTGATATTGATAGTTGTCGATAGTGTTCTTCTTGAGTTTCCTTCGCTTCTTCCTAGCTAGCAATTTGCACTATCGAACAGTTTCCTTTGTCTCTGAATCTTGGCTTCCTGAGTCAACTCTTGGTGAGTCTCTTCCATGAATGACATATTTTATTTTTACAGTTTCTTCCATAGCTCATATGCAGATTCGGGAGTTCGAGAGTTCTTTTCCTTCACGGTTAGGCTACGGTGGTTGAAGTTGACAACTTTGGTGTGGTGTTTGGTTTGTCCCTTTTGCTTTGCCCGGTTCTCGGTCTCCTTTTGATTTTGGGCTTTCCTCTATTATTAGCCTTTCTCGCTGAATCAGGTTCCTTTTAACAAGATTTTGGTGTGTTCCCTTTTTTTTTCTTGCTAGTGGGCTTCTCTCTTCCTACCAAATAGTATTGGATTGTCTTCCTAGAGTTTTCCCATTCCAGTCTTGGGTCAATCTCAATCTTGGGGTGGCTTCCTAGGTAGTTGGGTTTCCGGATAACTGGTACTGTGTTGTTCTTGTTTCTATGGTTGGGGTCCCTCCAACCCCCTGGTTCATAGCTCCATTTAAAATCACTACTTATATCAAAAAAAAAAATTTAGTCCCATTGTTTTGGCTTTTCCCCAATGATGCACCTTAACAGGTTTCCCACACTCGATTTACAACCTCTGTTTACCCATTAGTCGAGGATGATAGGCACTCTGAACTGTAATTAATTTCTTAATTTCTTCCATAAAGTCCACCAGAAGTGACTTAAGAACCTTGTGTCCCTATCTAAAGTAATGGTTTTTGGAACACCATGCAAATGAACAACTTCTCTGAAAAATAAATCTGCTACGCCTGTCGCATCACATGTTTTCTTGCATGCAATAAAATGAACCATCTTAGAAAATCTATCAACAACCACAAAAATTGAGTCATTACCCCGTTGTGTTTTTGGTAATCCCAAAACAAAATCCATACTCAAATCTATCCACGACCCTTTAGGAATAGGCAACGACATATACAGCCCTATATTCTATGCATGTCCTTTCAAGACTTGAAAATTTCGACACCTCTCCGCATATCTTACCACATCTCTTTTCAGCTTTGGCCAATAGTAGTTATCTGCTACCAAGGCTATCATCTTATCTTTACCAAAATGCCCAATCAATCATCCGCTATGCAACTCTTTCACTATGTTATCTCTCATAGACCCAACTGGAATACATAGTTGGCGTCCCTTGAATAGATAGCCATCCTGTAAAATGTACTCATCTAGGACATCTCCTACATTTTGTGACAATGGATGATTTAACCTTTTAACATTATCCTTGAAATTAATATCAGAAGAATACAAACCCTTTATTGCTTCAAAACCCACCACCTCATTTTCCATAGTGGTAAACAAAGTCACACACCTACTCAATACATCTACAACTTGATTTTGTTTTCCTGATTTATGTTTTAGAGAGAAAGTATAACCCTACAAAAATGATAACCACTTTGCATGCCTACTATTCAACTTCTTTTGTGTATTCACATACTTCAGGGCTATGTGGTCTGTAAATAACACAAACTCCTTAGGCACTAAGTAATGCCTCTAATGCCTTAATGATTATACAATTGCATAAAATTCCACATCATAAGTAGAGTATTTCTTTCTTACCTCATTCAGTTTCTCACTAAAGAAAGCTATTGGATTTCCACCTTGACTTAGAACAACACCAATACCCACACGCAAGGCATCACAATCAACCTCAAACACTTTATCAAAATCAGTGGTAGTGCCAAAATGGGTGCCTCTTTCACCTTCTTCTTCAAGAAGTAAAACTATCCTCAATATCCTTTGTCCACAAAAACTCCCTTAATTTTGTTCAATCTATTATAGGTGCTACAATACTCGCTGAAATTTTTAATAAACTTTCGTAAAATGTTGCTAGACCATGAAATCTTCTTACCTCTGTTATACTCCATGGAGCAGTCTATTCAATAATTGCCTTTATCTTTTTGAGTCCATCTGCACCTATCTATTGAAATAATAAAGCCCAAGAATACCAAACTCTCTTGCATAAATGTGCACTTCTTCATATTTGCATATAGTTTATCTTTCCTTAACACTTCGAATATCACCCTTAGATGCCTCAAATGTTCTTCCTTATTTTTACTAAAGATCAAGATATCATCAAAATAAACCACAACAAACTTACCATTATACTCCCGCAAAGACAGTGTTCATCAGTCTCATAAAAGTACTAGGTGCATTGGATAACCCGAATGGCATCACCAACCACTCATATAATCCATTTCCTATCTTGAATTTTGTTTTCCACTCATCTCCTTCTCTAATCTGAATTTGATGGTAACCACTTCGAAGATTAATCTTGGTGAAATACCTAGATCCAACAAGCACATCCATCATATCATCAAGGTGAGGTATTGGGAACCTATACTTGATTGTAATTTTATTGATTTCTCTGTTTTCAGTGCACATTCTCCATGGTTCATCCTTCTTTAGTGTTAATAAAGCTGGGGTTGCATATGGACTCATGCTCTCCCTTATGACGCCCTTTCTCACAAGCTCTGCCACTTTCCTATTTAACTCAACATGCAATGTCGGGCTCATCCTATAAGATACTTGATTTGGGAGTGAGTGAAGACCCGGAATCAAATCCATATAGTGTTGAATATCTCTTTTGGGTGGTAATCCATCTCGGTAGCTCATCAGGAATAACATCAAAAAATTATTTTATTAATTTTGTTGTTTCTACCGGTATTTTTACACTTACTGATTCATCCTTGTTGGTGACTAGTGCATAACAAAAACCAGCTTGCATTTTCCTCCTTCACAAATTCCTTTGCGAAAGCATATTTTCAACCTTCCCTCTTCCTTGAGAGGTAGTAAAACTATTTTTGTGCCATCCTTCGAGAATTATAAGTATTCTTTCCCCTGTCATGAATAAATTTCCTATCAAATTGCCATGGTCTTCCTAGCAACATATGACATGCATCCATAGGAATAACATCACACCAAATCTCATCCTTATAAATTTTCCCAATAGAAAAACTTATTAAACATCTCTTATCAATAGTAACTTCATTACCCTTTTTAAACCATGCAATACGGTAAGGGTTAGGATTCTTCTCACAATGCAAACCCAATTTCTCGACCATCTCATTTGAAACCATGTTCTCACAACTACCACCATCAATAATAACATTACATACCTTTCCTCCGGAAGTGCATCTTGTTCTGAAAATATTTGTACACAGCCATGCATCCTCCTTGATATCCTTTCTTGGAGAAATCATCGTCCTCTTGATCATCATATTTTCTCCAACATCTGGTGGAATTTCTAGGTCTTGTTCATCTTCTACTTTTTCAGCTTCAAAAATATTTACTCTTGGTGCATCTACTTACCTCTTATCATGTGTATAAGAATGTGAGCATTCAAAATCCTCATGCCCCTCTTCACCACATCTCGTAACAAAAAAATGGTCTTCGTGGATCCTCCCATCCTCTATCGCCAATGTATCCTCTGCCCCCTAGAAAATCATGTCTCTTTGTTTATTCTAGAAATATTGTCTCGTATATTCTTGCTTTTCCAATCTGCGAGATGATTCTCCCTACCTGGTTGAAACCAACTCACCCCTGAAAGGAATATGAGGCCCCTTATTCATTATAGGTGATCTCCTAAAACTTTGACGATTTTTTTTTCCTCGGCCTTTAAGGCTGATTGATAGGCATCCTCCATGCTCTTAATCCTATGCATATTTATCTCATCTTGAATAGAAAATTTTAACCCATTTACATACCTTGCAACCATTTGTTCCTCATTTTCTTCATGTTGTACATGAATGGACAACTTGTAGAACTCATCTGTGTATTCTTGCACTATTTGTAGGTTTTGTCTGAGATTTTAAAACCTCCTGTAAAGGATTTGTGTATAATCCACAAGGATAAATTTATCTTTTAGCTTCTTCTCCATCTTACTCCACGTCCTAATTCTTTCTTTCCCCTTTCTTGACCTCTCTTTCGTAGGTGATCCCACCATAACATATCATGACCTTTCAATTTCATGCATGCAAATTTTACCTTCTTTTCTTCTGACATAGCCTTCCACTCAAAAAAATTTCCCCATGTTAGTCAACCAGTCTATCAGCTCCTCTAGTTTTAGACTACCACCATACTCTGAAACATCAACTCGTATCCCGTAATTCTTTCATTCTAATGCGTGAAGCATCCTTTCTTCAAAATCTAATGGTGGCGCTTGTGTTTCCTCCTCTTCACAAACTTCTTCTTCATCTATGTCATCTCCACCTTGATTTCCTCTCTGGGTTATCATTGTAGCAAGGGCAGCAACTTTACTCTACATATCTTGCATATTTCTATTCATCTAGGCTATACCATCTCCTCTTCCTCTTCCTACCATTTTTTAAAGACTCGAACCAGCTCTGATACCAAATAATGTAGCCAAATTCTAACCAAACTTGATTTACTGTAAAAATAATATGAACTCCAAAGAAAATAGATCTCCTTCTTCATTATTGAATAATGAATTACAATGTTTCCTAAATAGGAAAACAATTCCCAACTCGAGTTGCCAAGTAAACTCTAACTAACTCTGACTAAATCTACTCTAGGTGGCGGAAATTACTATTTTTAGCAGTTTACTAGAACCTGCTATTCTTAGTAAGTTTGCATGCTTATTCATACGGGCACAGAAATTGCCACGCATCTTCTACATCCCTAAATTATAGGAATTTCCAACTTTCTAACTCATAATGCAACTAATAGACTAAAATTAACTAATGCCCAAAAATAGGAAAAAACTGAACTATAACTTAAATCCTAATTTTTGGCCTCAAGATGGTGGATTTAGGGCCCAAAAACATGTCGAAAACTTGCCCCAATCACTAGGGAAGGTTGTTGTTGTATTCGTCTCATCAAAACATGTGATTTCAAAAAAATGGACTCAAACGGACACTCGGAGCTCAAGTTATGACCTTGTCAAGTTCCTGCAAACTTTGGCGCATCATCATTTTTACCGATTCTTTTTGGGCAAGAAAAAAATTCTCTAACTTGGGTGAAGAGACAATCATGGATCATGGACCAATAAAAGAATGATTTTTCCCAGATCTACATAGTTTAAAATTTTATTTCACACATCAATGTTTGCTTCTCTGAAATAAAAATAAAAATATTTCCCAATTATGCATGGTTTAATCTTAAGGACATTTTGAAATTGATAGGAACCTTATTCGCAAGTAAGAAATAATCCTAATGCGTACGCTTGAGACCATATAAAAAATAAATATGTTGTGCTTCTTGATTTATAGATCCATGGAGGCTTCCCTAAAATCATAAAATGATTTTTTACCAAATCTTCATATGTTAATCTTAATGATAGTTTGAAAATGATAAAACCTTGTTCCAAAGAAAAATATATCCTAGTGGCCACTAGCACATATAGAACTGAAATAGTTTCTGTTTATTGTTTTTCATATCGTTACTTAAAATATTTTCTGTTTATCGTTGTATGGAAGATAGCATCATGATCATACAAGAAGATTGCATCATGACCAAATGAACCGTTTATCGATGATCTAGGAATGAAAACAAATTTCTTGAAAATCTTAGCAAGGTTTAGAATGACATTTTAAAATGTTAAAAAAGTTATTCCAAAGCAACAAATAAAGCCTAGTGGGCGCTAGCTAGTATAAAACATAAACAATGATGGCGTCTAGCAGAGTGTGATGGGGGAGCTTAAAGAGGAGGATAGAAAAGACCTATATTTTCATCATCCACTTCGAATATCATTGGGCCAGATGAAAAACAGTATGAAGAAGGTTGTGGAATACAAGTTCAATGAGCATGGCTAGAAGGTGATTCACTCCACTATGATGTGCATCCACAAATTGGCCAAAGTAAGCCTTAACAAGCTCGGTTTCTAGCGTTGCAAGTGGCACAAGTTGGGCGTTGTTTCCAACCAAGAACCCTTAACAAACTTTATAGGCATCTCCTTAGAATAAATCCTATTATAGCACCCCCACATGCTGGGATCCAAGGCCAATGATTCAAAATTTGATGGAGATGCACTCTCCATCCTGGATGGATCCAAGGGTAGTGCGGTGTTCATGGTTTTCCGTATCTATTGTAAGAAGGGAGATCACTAGACATAAAAATGGACTTACAAGGATCTCATCCCCACCGGTGCCACAAACACCTTAACAATAAATAAGGCCACCGAGGGCCTCACCGGAGGATGAAGCAAAATTAGCAGTACTGCCACTTCTTCTATTGTTGGATGATCAACCTACATCTCTCCCAGTCTCAAGGGTTTTGTGGGCCACTCTAGTGACACCATGCACCGCAAAAATGATGAAATTTCTATTCGAGTTACCAATCTATTCGAGGACATGATGGATGTTGATCTGCACAAGCTTTTCAAGCCATTTGGACATATCACATGTGTCTACATGGCCATGGATCAAAAGATGGGGGTTAGCATGGGGTTTGGTTTTGTTAATTTCTTCAACAGGAGGATGTATAGAGAGCTATCAATAAGCTCAATGGTTATGGTTATGATAATCTTATTCTTATATTCGAATGGGCCACTCATGTGGTATTTTTCTAGATGATTTGTATTCTTCTTTTTTTATCCCTTAAGACAATGCAAGATATTGAAGGCTTGTATTGTTTGATGTCTTCCACTGAATTTAATGTAAATTATGATACAAAGGATTTGAGTTGGTTTATTTGTTCTTCTAAGAAACATGTTCTCCTAAGAGAGTGTCTTGTGCTATCAAGTGTTATTCTATGTTGTTCGGTACTTGATGATTTGGCGATCTGGGATTAAACCAAATTTAAAAACATTTATTTTTTATTGAAAAAAATTAAGCTTAAATTTGGTGGAGATGCATTGTCCGCCCTTGACAAAAAGTTTACACGAGCATAAGTATTCTTATTTTTATTTGTAGGGTTTTACTGTGATAACCACTATTTGAGTGTCTGCAAACTAGTGATAAATTTTCTCCAGATGCATGAGGATTTCACTACTTTTCCCTTTTCTTGAGCTAGGGATAAAAATTATTCCATCTGACAGAGTGAGATGCAAGGAGCTTGAATAGAAGGATAATGAAACATACACATGCCCCACAAACATGCTATATTATGATTAAAGAGAATGAGAAAAGTGTTACATATTCCACTCTTTATATGAATAGGGTTATAAATTTTAAAACATAATGTTAATGACATTTTAAAACTATTAAAAATGTTATTCTAAAGAAACAAATAAATCCTAGCAGTAGTACTAGTATAAAACAGAAAGCAGATGATGACGTCCTGTAGAGTGTGATGGGGGGAGCTTAAAGAGGAGGATAAAAAGACCTATATTTTCATCAACCACCACCAAATACCATTGGTCCAGATAAAAATGACATGAATAAGATCGTGGAATACAATTTCAATGAGCATGGATAGAAGGTGGTTCACACCACTACGACGCACATCCATAAAGTGGCTAAAGTGTACCTTAACAAGTGTGATCTCTAGCATTGTGATTGGCACAAGTTTGGTGTTATTTCCAATCAAGAACCCTCAATAAAATTTACAATCATATCCTTAGAATAAATCCTGCTTCAACACCCCGCCACCGGATCCAAGGTCGATGATTCAAAATCTAGTGGAAACGTGTTGTTCTTCCTAGCTGACTCCAAGGGTGGTACAGTGCTCATGTTTTTCCATATTTGTGGTAAGAAGGGTGATCACTAGACATTAAAATGTACTTACAAGGATCTCACCCCACTAGTTCCATAGACACCTTAATAATGGATAAGGCCGCCAAGGGCCTCACCAGAGTGGGAAGCAAAGTGTTGGTAGAACTGCCACTTTTTCCACTAATGGGTGATCAATCTATGTCCCTCCTAGTCTTAGGGGTGTCATGGACCACTCCTGTGATACCATGCACCACAAAAATGATGAAAAAAATTTCAGGTTACCAATCTATTTGAGGACATGATGGATGTTGATCTACACGATATTTTCAAGCTGTTTAGACACATCATGTGTGTCTATGTGGTTATGGATCAAAAGACAAGGGTTCATAGGGGGTTTGGTTTTGTTAATTTCATCAACAGGGAGGACACACAAAGAACTATTAAAAATCTCAATGGTTATGGTTATGATAATCTTATTCTCGAGATGAATGAGCCACTCCTGTGGTATTTTGCTTTAGATGATTTGTATTCTACCTTTTTTACCCCTTAAGGCAATGCAAGATGTTGAAGTTATTTACTATTTGAACATGCACATAGAGATCGAATGCCCCTAAAATGTCATACACTATTTCTCTCAAATAATATTATCCTCTGTTGATTACATTCAACAGATATCCACTTTAACGAACACGTTTGTTTAATTTTATTTGTAATAGTAATTTACTAGTTAAATTCACTTAAATCTAAATAAAATATGAAGATTTGATGAGACCATAACCCTAAATTGTTCAAGATTTTGGTAGAGATAATACGGAGCCCTAAGACCCCTCAAACCCTAAAAAAATATTAACTCGAAAACCTTGACAAGAAGTTTAAATAAGCATAAGTATTCTTATTTTAATTTGCAAGGTTTTACTACAATAACCAACAATTTTAGTTACTAAGGAGAATGAGACAAGCATTACATATTGCACTCTTTACATGAAATGGGTTATAAATTTTAAAACATAATGTTAATGACATTTTAAAACTGTTATAAACGTTATTCCAAGGCAACAAATAGAGCTTTCAATGGCATTAGCCAATATAAAATAGAAACATTGATGTTTTTTGGAAAAGTGTGATGGGGGAGTTTAAAGAGGAGGATAACAAAGACCTAGATTTTCATCAACCACCACAGAATATCATTGGACTAGATGAAAATGGAATGAATAATATCATGGAATACAAGTTCAATGAGCATGGCCAAAAGGTGGTTGACACCACTACGACATGCATCCACAAAGTGGCCAAAGTGTGCCTTAACAAGCACGATATCTAGCGCCGTGAGTGGCACAAGCTCAGAATTTCTACCAACCAAGAACCCTCAGTGAACAATACAAGCATCTCCTTATAATAAATCTTGTTGTGGTGTCCCTTCCCACCGAGATCCGGGGCTGATGATTTAAAATCTAGTGGAGATGTGTTGTCCATCTTGGATGGCTCCAAGGGTGGTGCAGTAGATTTAATTGATAACACATTTTTGTATAATGTGTGTGACTGTCTCTAGTAATGTGATTTTGTATAATGTGTGTTTATCAATCAGGAGTAGCCTTTATTCATAATCTAGCCTTTGTTTTTGGTGTTCCTCAAACCCCCTTATAGTTGTTGCTTTGTTGTTTTGCTAGGCTTGGCCTAGTGTGCTTGTGGCTTTGGGGCTTGCTCTCATACCACCTACTTATTTTGTTGAGAGAATATTGTATCATGTTGCATTTAATATAATATAAGATCCTTTTCATCAAATAATCTAGCCAATGCATGGGAAAATTTTGATGATGCCATCTATTTTTTATTTCATCGACCTTCCTCACACGAGTCGAGGGACTATTTAATTGGGTTATGATTTCACCTGTCCTCACTCATTTTCTTGTGTTTCGTTTGTTTTTTTCCTTCCCTCTCATGGCATCTACCTATGTTCCTTTCATCCTCTTATCGAGTAACAAGTGGGAAATGGATTTCATCTCTATTGTGTCCGATTGCGGTCATCTTTGCAATGTCTTCTCGTAGAGACTCCACAGATGTTATGACTCGATTGTGAACATCCTAGGTGTGGATTGTCTCCAGAGCACCGAGAGAGCTTTTCTAAACTTTGAGATTATATACATCTTCATGTTCAATTACTTGGTGTTGTGTGTAGATAAAGTAGTGGTCATGGCAAGCACATCCCATTTCATTTACCCAGAATATCGTGTGGGTTTGGTCAAAGCTCTGGCTAAATTATGCCTTCCTTGTCTCTTTGTAAAGTTGTATCCTTTTCCATCACCTTTTTGGGTTTATAGCAGGATTTTTGATGACCTAGAATTTAAAATTCAAGTCCTACTTCAATTTTTGAATCTTTTCAAAGCATCTCATCAACTGATGGGGCTTCTATCTCCAGTGTGCCATCCCTGGACCTAGTTGCACTCGTAAAACCTACCCCAAACCTTCCTGATCACATGGTGTACTTGAATTCTATTATTAGCACGTACTTTTCCATTCTCAAGATTATTGTAACACTTGGTTGGGTGGAACCCTAAGGTTTCTATATCATTCTTGCTTTTTTGTATTCATGGCTCTATGTTTTTTGCAGACCTAATTATTCATGTTACATGTTGGCCTCATTATCTTTCGTACTCGTTTTTAGTTTTTGTATGTATCCTTTCATCGATAAAAATGTGGGATACTTGTAGGGTGGGGACCCATCAACCCTCCGGTTCATAGCTCCGGTCAAAAGTGTTTAACTATCTAAAAAAGAAAATTATGTAATTTGTCCCTAAATTTATTTGACAACAAGTTTCTGTATAATGTGCCTGACTATCTTAATAATGTTTATATGTATAATATGTGTGATTATATTTAGGAAATTTATAATACATTAAAGAATTTAAATGATAATAGATATCTTAATATATATAAAAGAGTGTACATAACATTTTTATTTCTGGTGAATTCTTATTTGATTAATGTTAATTTACCTCGATAAGCTACACTGGCATTACCTAGCGAGTGTTAAGTATTAACTCTCTTACTTTGATTTTTTAAGGTCATATTATCCTCTCAACTTCAAATTGTCCACTGAAAAAAATGTTCACATCGGTTTAAGGTATATAAAGAATTTAAAAATTTCAAGCACTTCAACAATCAGTGTGTTCATAGATATCGTGAAAACATTTTTAATTTGCAATGAATTATTCTGTGAGTTTGGGATTCCAACGTGATGAATAGTATTACAACAAAATTCAAATTCTTCTTAAAATGATTTACCATAATTCTACCTTTATAAAAGGAGTTTTAATTTATTTCATATGTATATTTAATTACAAAAAGATATCCTCCTGACAAGGGGAGTAGGATAATTTTAATTGTCATTTAAAGTGTCAAGTGTGTGAGGAAAATGTCTGCAGTGATTTCATGTCCCTTCTTTTGAGGTACGCAAGGATGAAGGAAGGTGACGCGAGGGGTTAATGATGAATGATGTCACACATTTATAACTATTAAGGGGATGTTAATGTTCTTGTAATCTGGGTTTATTCCTCTATTGGAATCTGGGTTTAGGGATGTTAATGTTCTTGTAATGTGAGTGTCACTTGGGTTTTATAACTATTAAGGGAGTTTAATGTTCTTGTAATGCGAGCACCACCGGGGTTTATAACTATTAAGGGGATGTTAATGTTCTTGTAATGCAAGCTTCATCGGGGTTTATAACTATTAAGGGGGTGTTAATGTTCTTGTAATACTTGGTGTATTGGTATTGCAGTTGTGTGGTCGGATCTGTGTAGCATTGAACAATGATTTTTTCTTCATGATATTCTAGTTGTTAATAGGAATATGGGGAAGATTTGGTTCACACTAAGCCTTGGGATCTCAATGATGTTAAATTTGAGGCTATAGAGGTGTTCGAACGAATGGGATTGTCCCCTTTCTTAAAGATTTTTTAGGGGTACAACGAGAAGCTCAATAAGGATTTCGGATCAGCATGGTAGCCGACCAAGAAATGGATGGGGGCAATATGGTGTTGTGGGAAGTAAATCTTGTATAAAAATGATAAAAGATGTCTAAACGGGCATCAAATTTAACACCACGTTGGGGATTTTTGTAACCATTGAAGGAAAAGAGAATATGTTCCTTATCCTCGTATAAATCATAAACATGTTCTGTACATAACATGTCATAAATAATGCCTAGCGTCAGCTATACAATATAACATATCATAAATAACACAGGATAAATAATGGTTGGCATTCACTAGCCCTTATAACATAGCATAAATAATGGTGGGTGGGTGTTAGCCCTTATAACATAGCATTAATAATGGTGGCGGCAAATGCTAGCCCTTATAAAATGAAACATGTTTTGTACATAACAAATCATAAATAATGTCTAGCGGATGTTAGCCCGTATAATGGATTCCAATATTTGATTTTCTAGATTCCAATATATGGGACTTTGGAGTACATATAATTTCAATATATGTGATTTTGGATTCCAATATATGTGATTCTGGATTCCAATATATGCGATATTGGAATCCAATATGTGCGATTTTGGAATCCAATATGTGTGATTTTAGAGTGTAGATAATTCCAATATTTGACATTTTAGAATCTAAAAATAGTAATATTAGATTCCAATATTGGCTATATTTTTTAGCTGACTGGGACTGGAATAAGTCCGAATTTAATGAAATAAGTGTTGAAAGTAGAATATGTGGAAGAACAGTTAACTTCGTGTATGTACACCAAGGTGGTTATGATTGAAGCTCTTTGGTGGTTGATCACTTGTGTTGACAAGTGACTCTTGTGTCAATTGGTTTGGTTACAGATGGTTTGAATGTTGACTTACTTTGAAAACATGTAGAAGATGATGCTTGCTCTTGATATTTAAGTTTTCTTATAGATAAGATTTTAGTTTCATGAAGCTTGAGAGTATGACATAGTTGATTGAATGAAAGATATGTCTTAAATAGAACACTCTCTTGGAGAGGTGGTAATATACTTTGAATGAATAAGTCTTGAAGCTCAGAGTCTGCATGAGCACATTTGACATCTTAGCTAAGTTATTTTTGTATCACAAAATGTAATCTACTAAGTGTTCATTAGATCCTTGTTTAAGTTGTGTGAGTTGAGCATAGGAGATCTTAGAGCCGATGTTGATAGAGAAGTGAGTGAGAAAAGCATCAGCCAGATGCATGAAAGATGTTACCGAGTGGACAGGTAGGTCATAAAACCAACACATCGCATAATCATGGAGACTATGGGGGAATATTTTAGCCAAGAGGATATGATCATCCACAAAATCTAGACAAGCCACATGGAAGGCTCGAAGATGCTCTTGTGGGTCACCATGCCCATTAAAGATGGGAAGCTTGGGGTGACAAAATTAGGAGGAAGTGAGTAAGCGAAGATGGCAAGTGTGAATGGAGTGTGTAATAATAAAGTAGAATCCAAATATGGATACGCACAAGAAGTAGCATGTTGTAATTGATGAATTTGTGTTTGGAGGTCTTGATAAAGGGAGGCTAAATCTTGAGTTCCAGTGGAAGAGACTTTTCACGTGTGAGAAATAAGAGGTGAAGTGAAGTGGTTTGTGGGAGTAGGAATAAAAATGGGGATGGTAGGAATGAGAAGTAGAGTAGAAGCATGTGGTTGAGTCACAATGGAAGTGGCGATGGCAGCAAAATCAGAAAGCTCTACCAGATTGGTGACCTCCTCACGAGCAACATGTAAGATCAAGTCTAGATCTTGGGGATGCTTAGCGATATGATCATTCCAGGATTTATTATGGTCTTCAGTAAATTCCTCATAAGATTGATCCATAGTGATCATTTGGTCTCAAAATATTGGCTAATTACCAAAGGACGCGTGAGCACACGGGTAGAAGTGCACAGAAAAAGGTTTAAGAAGGGTTTGGGAGAAACTAGGGCATGCACGCAAGGCAATACACAGGGTCTAAATACTTATCCATATTCAGCATTCTGAAGGCACTTGAGGAAAAACGTGACCTGACTAGGCATGCCAAGTGGATAAGGTGTCAGCCTGGAGACTTGGTGGTCAAGGAAAGAATATTCCACACATGGAATATTCCTAGGAAGACATCATTGTAGAAAGTGGAGAGCTTGGAATAGAATAAGCATGCACCATTAAAGGACCACATGGACACTTGGCATCCGATCTACTCCTGAGAAAAGGCATGGTGGTGGGTGTTGGTGCTATAAAGAGAGATGCTCGGGTAGAAGAACAAACACTAAGAGATACACACAGAGGAAGACATAGATGGAGGACATATAGTATGAAGAGAGAAAATCTCTACAGAAAATACTAGGAGGCCCTAGGAGTTGGGGTTCTCATTAGAGGATTGTAGGAATGTTATCATGTCTAAGGGATGGGTCTATAAAAATTTTGTAATAAAGAAAGCATAGCTAGGACCTCTGATATATGGGTTGGATCCATGTCTTGATACATTTTGTCTATTACGACCCTTCTAAATGTAATGTGGTTGCTAAGACTATGATCAATATGAATGTATGGCTCTATTCTCGAATATTTGGTTCAAGGGTGGGTATAAGGATATGATAGCTCATGTTGTGCTTTTTCATGAATATTCACTTCTCTACAACTAATCCTCTAACAATGACAAGATCTTCTCACAATGCTCACATAAAGGAGGGGCTCGGCACCCGCATGTGCCTCGGGTGAGCACCTAGTGCCCACTAGGTGATAGGTCGGTGCGCATGGGGTTAGAAGTTAGTAGATGGGTAAAATGACTAAAGTGATGAGAGTATGAGGGTGCTAAATGGAAGGGGGATTCAAAGTTTAAGTTCACCAAAATGATTAAGCTAAATATGTAAATAAGAGCCTAATTTGAATGTTATACTAGCAGTAAATGAATAACAACTAAGGACGATACTGAATACTCAAGCAACTAAGCAATAAATAATAAAACGCATAATTGTAAATAGAGGGTAGAAATCCTTAGTTGGTTTGCAGAGTTCATGAGAATGCATAGAGTTGGAAAACTGGAAAATGTGGAGCACAGACTGTTACACTGGAGCACAGAAAAATGCATATCCAAGGAGATAGGCTAGACTCGGGTGCCTGGAGAGGGACAGGGGGCACTCATGGGTGCCCTAGACCTATTTCTGGGCACCTGGGTCTGCAAAAATGCTCAAAAAAACTCCTTTGAGATGTTGTAAGGTTTTCTCCTTTGGTCACTCCTAGGTTACACCAAGAGCGTTGAGGTCATTGGAACGCCGCAATGAAATATGTACCTATAAAACCCTCAAATAGACATCAAATCCTAAAAAATAAACATGTAAAATGAGTGGTTAAAACTTCTTCAGCTATCACAATGATGAACTTACAACTGAGTGTTACACTACATCTCAGACCTAATGTAGTTTTGTGTGTGTGTATAATTGTGCCCTAGGTTGTTCTTGTGTCAGTCGCACTTGGATAGCGAGCAAGTAGCTATATGTAGAATGTAATAAATGTGTGCATGGAATACAATAAACTCACCTCCTATGAAGTGTGATGTAGAAAACTAGCCCTTGTGTCCCTTGTGATGGAGCTAGATGGATGCAATGGAGATCTTAGATGCCTTGATGGATGCAACCTTAGGTGGTGATAGATAGTGCTTAGTGTTTGGTCCTTTATTATGATCACATAACTTTATATTTATATGATTCCTTCGCTTGAATTTCATAATCAACCCCGAAAGGATGACTACCAAAAAGATAAGATGCTAAAATGGCTAGAAAGGACCCAAAAATTGTGAGTAAAGTACAAAGAGGACATGGGCACCCAGAGGGGATTGAGGCGCCTAATGCCGGCATCCCGGCCGTGGCAATTGGTGTCTAAGATGAAAAATGTCAAAGATTTAAAAGGTAGACTAATCAAGTAAGGGTGTAAAACTAAAAGTAGCAATAGAAAATAAAAGGTGGTCAAAGACATCGGTTAATTAGTAGTTTTCTTACTTAGGAATCATATGAATAGTAGTATGCGATCGGGACTAGATAATTACCCTTGAAGTGTGTGATTGTGTCTACACCTAAACACAAATGAAAATTTTTCACAATGGAAATTGAACATTGGTATTATGTTCCCCCCTAAATATGAATTTTTTGTTTATTTAGCAAACCAAACAAAACAACAGGAACACTAAAATCTAAAGCATGTCACACGTAATCGAAAGCAAACACTCTCTCAAAAATGCCACCAAACATTCATATGGCCCCGTCGTTGGTGACCTAACAAGAGGTTTTTTATCAACCTTCAACCTCCACTTACCTCCATCCTCCAGTTTGAAGCTTCTAACTCAGCTAGATTTGATTGTGGAGATCAATTTTAAATGTCCCCCTCAATTTTGACTCGGATGTCGGATTCCACCGAAAATGCATTCGTAAGGCAAGTTTTACTTTAATTATTAGAGTTTTACAATGACTCAATTGAGACTAAAAACACAACTTATAAACATTTTTTACAGAATAATGACAACATTGATTGAATATGATAATGACAATGACACCTAACTTTACCGTTAAATAACACCAACTACTTGACATCAATAAATGACATGAAGACTCATATGCCCACAATGACTAAAAGACTCTAATAATACAATTTGACTAACTATAATGATACTTACTCTTGGCTAGAGGTAAACAAAACCTTTAAAAAGTAATAATTTTTATTACTTTTCAAATAACACTAGACTTATGGACTAGACCAATATAACACATAAGGGCAACTAAGACATGCACATACATGACTTAAATCGACTATAAAAGAGGATACATATCAAATACAAAAACTATTATAATTTTCCTTCACAAAATACTACTACATGGTTGTATTTCCTTTTGAGATTTAAACCATGTAGAAGGAAAACCATGAATTATATTACAAAGTAGTTTGAAGGGGAAAACCGTGAGCTTGAGATCCAAGTGGTTTTCAATGACTAAAGGGAAACTAAATCTTGCATGTTTGTTTGACCATCCCATACCACACTCTTAACAAAACACATAGTTGCACGTATAATTTTAATTTCATTATATCACAAACAAAATAAATAAACTAATAAAGGTGACAAAATGTTTTGTTGGGTTAGGCACTCGTAACAAAATCATACGAGAAATGAAACATGATATATCAAAATAAAGAAAAAAAATAGAACCAAATGTTAACAAATAAAATAAGAGTAAACCAAAAAGAAACATAAGACAAGGTCATTTATTAATTCAAACCCCCTTACATTTTTTACAAATGTTTCCATTTGTGATCTTCAACAAGCTTGAAAAGATGAGAACCAACTTCACTTGCTTCTCAAGAAGAGCACTAATTTAGTATATGAATACATAGTTTGAAGCTATTTTTTTGTGCTTGAATAAGATAAATTCTTTCTTGGGCATATGGATATGAGGCACTTGGAAACGTGTTGTCATGAAAATGTATAGCATGGAAAATTCAAAATTTCTATCATGACAACATGTAGTCTTATTTTATCCACAACAACCCAAGGTGCGTTGGCACATCACTCAACCAGAACTGAGCACTCACCCGAAGCGCGCAAGGGTACCAAGTCCCTCTTTATGGAAGCTTGCTCAAGAAGTTAGCATGATTATAAAAATATTCTAGATCCATAACAGATAATCAGGTATATTACATGACATTGACTAGATCTAGATCTTAACCATATGTAATATTAACTCATACCGGAATCAAGATTAACTTTACCATACATGAACTAGTAATAGATGTGTCAACAACCACTATCCACCCACAAAGATCTATTATATTAATTGCTATAAAACACAGAAGCTTCATACATTCATAATATTGTCACCATAGGTTACGCGCTCCAAGAAATAGTAGCATAACCTTACAAAATAGTCACGGATGTCTAAGTCATGCAAATCAATACATATATATATAGGTAGTGGGGACTTGTCCTTCACCCCCTAAGCACCCTAAAAAAAGACTACATGCTAAGAATAGCCATGCACCCTTACATGATAAATAAAAAAGCATGCAAGCTCGCTAATAATAGATTATCTAATAATACAATTGTAGTCTAATCCTATTAATAGCTCCAAAACTATACATGGCGCTTGATCTCCCACTTGTCTGAAATAGCCTTTACGTGCTCTTCAAGTCTTCTAAAAATCACCCTCTACACTCCATATCTATTCTTAACCCTATACTAGAAAACGCCTAAGTCCCGACTAAGCATGCCTTATTTCCCTATAATTTCATGCACACCTATGTGCCCTATATCCATGTGCCCAATCCTTATGCACCTTCAATACTTAGGCTATATTTCATCAACCCAACATTACCCCACACTAATTTCATTTCTGCCCCCAGAAATGGGTAATCATAACTTATCTCTCCATGAACAAAGAATAAGGAATTAAAGAATAATTGTACATGGGTGCCCTACCCTTCAGAGACAATCAACTCAAGATATTCTACCTTGGTCTCACTTCTAGCTCGTTCTAATCACTCGGTGTTTGATTAGTTTTATCTAGGATGTCCACAAACACCCCATCCATCTCATCTAAAGTCATGTTTTGTCCTTCATTTTTAGTACCCAGAGAACATTTGCCATGCTCGAGATCATCCCTTCCATGACATCCATCCGTTGTGTGATCAATTTCCCAATCTCCTTGATCCTTTCCTTGTGAGGATCTTAGGCTATTATAAGTGTGTCGCGCTTCTCTTCTGCCAAGGTAAGCCTCTCCTCACGCCCAAGTGCCTAATTCTTTACCACCTTGAGGACCTCATTCTCTTCTTCAATGGTCCTTGTCTTTATTATTATGTCAGGGTCCACACATATGTTTAATGTCATATCTGCTTTCTTTAGTTCATCTTTTAAGGTCTGCAGTATGGATTCATAACTTGTAATTTTGAGTGCAATAGTTTCCCTAGCCTTCTTTGCTTGTGTTGCAAAGATCCTTTGGTCATGGCATGTGCATGGGTCCCTCATCTAATACCAGGTGAACTAATGTGCACAAATAATGTAGTGCATAGGGAATTCCTCGGCCACCTTTTCCTCATATTGTGGTCTCACTTTTAAAATCTCATCCCCAACTGTTTCACTATTTTAATGACTTTATGCACCTTCACCTTAGTTTTTTTCTTTCTCCTCTATCAAGCGCTTGATTTTAGTATCCTTATCCTTTCTATCTTCTAATAAGGCTCGAATAGTTGTCACTTTATCAATATTTTAGTGCACAACTTCTGCAGACACCTTAGTTAATGCATTACTGACCTATTCATCCAAGAATTGAGTTGGCTTGATGGTGATATGGCGAGAATGTGGCACCCTCTTCATTCTTCGTGACACACATGATTCCTCACAAACATCAAATTCAGGCTCATCCATGTGAGTCTACATACTCCACGATAATTTTTTGCAAGTGCGTGTATTTGTTATGTCCGAATCCATCAATTCCTAGCCATATAATTGTTCCATAGGCATAGTACCCTGGAACCTAGCACAAATTATCTTGGTGGTGTCATCAACATATTCAAGGTTTCATGTTCTTACCACCTCATCTTCCTTAGGTTTACTAGTGCACTCTCCCACATTCTTCTCGTGCTTTGGAATGACGTTCTACTAGACTTCTTCTTCCCCATCAGTCTCCTTTTCCTAACGCACAACATGTTATACCAACTTTGTATCACCACCAAGTGCATCTTTCTTCCTTTGGTCATTATGCACCTATACTAGGTACATCCTCCTCATACATAGGCTACTTGCCACCTATCTCTTTGTCTTCTTGCACTTCCAAGCTTGGGGTACCAACATCATTTTGTGCACTCTTGTGTGAAGACTTCTCATCATCACTATCCTTAATAGGAACATACCTTTGGTACTTCTTTCTTTCTTCCTTGACATTCTTCACCAGTGTCACACGTGGTGATATTCTAACTAGCTATGATGGCCTAACACCAGCATTTGCACTCGTACACCTCCCGCATGTTGAGTTGTGGAGCTAAATTGCTTCACAAATAGCATGATTTACAAACTTGTAGGTTTACACAAAGAACCAACATAGATTGGGTAACCAAAGACCGGTCACCCGGAAGCAACCAAAGATCGGTTGGGTAACTAACATCACTCACCTAGAAGCAATCGGCATTGGTTACTTGTGTGTTTATGTTTTTATTTTAGACATGGGATTAGATCCAACCTTTGATTTAAAGGTGATCTAAAGGTTGTAAATGCATAGCTAAGATGCCCTAAGTTTGTATATGCTTATATAAGCTAGAAAACTAGGGTTAGAAGTAGAATTGAGTAAGAATATTAATTCTCCTTGGTTGAGATGATGAAGAAGAAGAAAAAGAAAAAAGGGTTGCATGAAGATAGAGCTTCCATGGAGAGAAGTTGGACAGAAGGAAATGGCGGGTGTACTTTTTATTGTTCTGTCTCAATGTAGTGGCTTACATAGTATGCAAAGCACATAGAGTTTCTTCTTGTAGATCCACATGTTGTTGTGAGATCTTGTATTGTAGATCCATGAGATCATGTTGTATTGTTGGTCCATAGAGATCTAGTATTGTATCTCATTGGATAGCTTGTGGGTACATGATAGTATCCAAATATTGTAGAGGAGGTTGTCTTCTTGTTTGCACATGTTGATGTAGTGATGGAGGAGAGACTTACTTCTTGGTGCATAGTTATGGTTGCACATTGGTAGACCCATTTGAGAGGTCTTGTTTGTAGATTCATAGGAGAGCTTGGTTGCACAGTTTAGAGATGTAGTAGTTCCTAGTTATGTGAGATCTGGTGGTGGTTTGGAGGCACAGTTGTAGTGCACTCATGTAGATCCATTTAGAGATCTAGAGGAGGAGATACTCTTGGAGAGATACATTATACTCTTGTATGGAAGATTTGGTTTGTACTCTTGTTCATTATATATATATTGAGATCTCTATCTTTGGTGGACATAGCCCACATTGGGTGAACCATGGTACATGTTGTGTTATGTGTGTGTACTTTGTTTTGATTTAGATTTTCTAGTATATGCTTCCACTGCTATAGATTTTGGGGAATTTTCTACTTCTGTATTTGCATGATTTGGTTTGTTATTGAATCATAGCACTATTCTCAGTAGTTTTGTTCCCAACAACTGGTATCAAAGCGATGGCTTCAGTTTTCAGGGCAAGCGTTTGCTTCAATGTTTTGTTAGTGGTATTACTGACAGTTGTATGAGAGCAAGGTTTTTGCTTGATGTGTAAATTACAGGAGAGATTTAATATCAAGTGGGAGATGGAAATGTAAGGTTACTGGAAAATGACAGTGACCGACATCGGTATGCTATACCGATGTCGGCATTGTTCCTTAGCCAATGTCGGATGGTGACTACAAATGGTTAGTTAGTTATAAGAACTTTGCATACAATAAATCTATAAATTGTATAATATAACACAACACCAGATATATGGGGGACAAAGATGCCCAAATATGTAGAATAATACCCTTAAGGTAGGGCGACACCATACAATGCTCCTTAAGGAAGGAATGACTCCACAATCTCCCAAGATGGGAATCCACTTTGAGGGGGACACCTCCAATATACCTCTACCAAGTAGAAGAATCAACTCATACATACCTTACATAATGATACTCACATCCTTTAAATAGGATGGGTAACACCTAATCCCAATGTAGGCCGACTCATTACCCAATATAATTAATTCCTATGTGAGCCCATATAACTAACTAAGGGGATGTGTGCCACATGTCAACATCTCCATCAACCCATATACATTATATTATCATATCCCATGTGAACCCACACATATAACTAAGGGGATGTGTGCCACATGTTGGCATCTCCATCAACCCATATATTATATTATCATATCCCAAGGTACATAGCATTGCCTCCCTCTTTGACATGTTTCATCCCCGAAACATAAGAAGAAGCCATATAATGAGTGTGCTTTAAATTATTGCACACTTGTCGCCATGCTCGATCATCTAACCACCCATATGAAATCCTAGTGGGTGATGTTACTCCAAACATGATTCCATATTCCATTGTGCTCATATGATTCCATCCTGGTCCATATGTGTTCCTCCTCGGCATCCATGCATATCCATAATTATTATTCATGTGATTCCATGACATATAATTATTGTTCCATTGATTCCATGTATAGCCAAAATTATTACTCCTCCAATTCCCTGTATATCCATATAGATTTCTGCCCTGTGTGTCCTATCATGTCTCCATGATTTTTTCCTCTCATCATGATGTGGGTGTCTATATGGTGCAACCTTAGTATGCTCAACCTTATCAATCTTTTCCTCCACTTTCTTTTTCTCTTCCAACTTGTTTGCTATTTCTTTTTTTTCTTGAGTAGAGAAACTATTTTTTACTTTTTCATCATGTTCTTCATCCTCTCCTTATGATTCCTCCTTATTCCCTTCTTCACTATCTTCAAA
Organism: Taxus wallichiana var. yunnanensis; assembly: GCA_018340775.1. Classification (NCBI taxonomy): domain Eukaryota; kingdom Viridiplantae; phylum Streptophyta; class Pinopsida; order Cupressales; family Taxaceae; genus Taxus; species Taxus wallichiana. The sequence continues at coordinate 280,153,090 of CM031244.1, forward strand.
CCCATCTTCATGATCCATATTTATATTACTTTTTTCCTTGTTAAGTGTGATATCTTGCAATGTAATTTTCTTTCTCTTGTACCATAATTTCATGAATTTCTTTTGCACATTAATATTAATTGTTCCCAATGTCTCTAACCAAGGATATCTAAGAACAATATCCATACCATCCATATCTAAAGCATAAAAATCTGAATGTAAAACATATTTATCCATAGAAAGCTTTAAATCTTCAAAAACTTGAATATGCTTACCATCCATTTGAGATTCCTTGATATGCTTTGTTTGCACATGTAGATTTTGAGCTACATCCATATTGATGAAGTTATATTTGCTGCTAGGGTTTATGGAAACAATTACCTTTTTCTTTGAATGCACCCTTCAAACTGAAATATTGAAGCTTCCTTCCTTGGAGATGCACTATCCTGTGTAGCAGCTTCATCATCAACATTTTCTTCTTTTGCACCATCAACATTTTCTTCTTCTTCTTTTCTTCTTCTTCTTCTTAATTCTTATTTGTTGCTTCTTCTTCTTCTTCTTCTTCTTCTTTTTTACAAAATTGTGTTTCTTTTTTGTTTCCCATCTAGCTAAGAAAATATCCTCCATTTCCTCCCAATCCCAATCCAATAGATCTATATCCAAATAAGAATACCAATGTCGTGCTTTCCCACCAAGATGAAGATAAAAACTAACCCATACTAAACATTCTTCAAAATACATTTGTTTAAATTGTATCCACCATTTTTTTGCATCAATTTCCCCATTACCATAGAAAATTGGTATATCCATGATGCATAAAAATTAGGGTTTCACAAACTTACTCCTTTGACCAATATTTTACCTGATGATTTCGTCAATCATTCAGCCTCAAATCTGAAACCACAAAGAAGTAACCCTACTAAAATTTTGAGAGATTTCAAAATGTAAGAAATTCAAGAAAATTCCTCAAATTGTGGCCTGTGGAGCAAAATAGTGAAAAACAATAAAACTGAAATAACTCTATCAAAATAGATCCACCAATTCTGAAATTTCAGTGGTATCACCATTTAATATATTACCAACAACCCAAAAAAAAAAATTTAATTAGTCATTATTCAGAAGATATAGATGAAACCTTAGAATTAGGGTTTCAACCCTAAAATGGACACAACTTTTGCAAAACAGCTCCAAAAAATCTGAAATTTGGAGGGAAGATCACTTGAACTATGTATCCACTCCCCACAAAAAAATCTAAAAATTCCAAGTCTATCTCAATATATAGACGAATCACCAACATTAGGGTTTCATCCCACAAATTGCCCGGATCACTACTCTGATACCACTTGATAAGAACCTTGCATATAATAAATCAATAAATTACAGAAGATAATAAAACACAAGAGATATGGGGGCCAAGATGCCCTAATATCAATATATGTAGAATAATACCCTTAAGGTAGGGAAACACCATATAATGCTCCTTAAGGAAGGAGTAACTCCACAATCTCCCAAGATGGGAATCCACTTCGAGGGGGACACCTCCAATATACCTCTACCAAGTAGAAGACTCAACTCATACATACATTACCTCCTCATAATGATACTCACATCCTTTAAATAGGATGGGTAACACCTAATCCCAATGTAGGCGGACGCATTACCCAATATGATTAATTCCTATGTGAGCCCATATAACTAACTAAGGGGATGTGTGCCACATATCAAATCTCCATCAACCCATATACATTATAATATTATATCCCATGTGAACCCATACATATAACTAAGGGGATGTGTGCCACATGTCAAAGCATCTCCATCAACCCACATATATTATATTATCATATCCCAAGGTACATAAGCGATTAGTTGGACACCTGTGTCGGTGACTGTTAGCGAAAATCATATATCCAAGTAATTTGAGAATATGCAGTGAATGTGTCTTTATTGCTGAGGTGTCCCTAGTTCATGGAGGCACATGAATGTTGGTCAAATTACAGATTTGAATAATAGAGGTATGGTTTTTTTCTTTGTGTAAGAGATTTCAAAGGGAAAGTTAGGACATACAAGAACCATAGGGCTCAGAATGGCCTCTAGATCCTTGCAGTCATTTCAGACCAAGAACTACTTAATAGAATCCATAATGTGTATTATGATAGAAAGAAACATACAAGCATCCTTACTTAGCATGAAAGGAAAGAGAACTCATGAGAGAGAAGTATGCATCAGAATCATTGATATTCATGTATATATATAATAGGTAACCTCATTACATCCATTGAGCCATTACAGAGTGTCACAGAGAAGCAGACCACAGTCATGCATTGCACTGGACTTATGTAACTAAGCTACCAAAAAAAAATTACAATCCCTAAGCCTAATGCATTCTCTCCCAAATACAACTATCCACTAACAGAGTCCTCACAGTATTTCTGCAGAGCTCCACCCATACTCTTCTCTCTCCTTTTTTCTCAGGTGCTTGTATTTATAGCTTTCTGGACTACCAACTCACCCTCCAACGCCCTCAAATCCGGTGCCAAGTGTCCAATGTGGTCCTCCATGTGAGCATGCTTCTCCAGGCCTTGAGCTTTCCACTTTATCCCATGATGTGCTTCTAGAAGCTTCTAGCATGCTCCTTCCTGGGCCAACCTATCACCAGGCTGGCACCTTATCCACGCATACTGGCCGGGTCATGCTTTTCACGTGTTCTACTCCAGATGTCCAAATTGACTAAGTCCCAAACCCTTGGCTCTATCCTCATGCGTGTCACGCATGCTATGGGCTTCCTTAAACCCTTCTCTTAAACCCTCCTTTGCGCACTTTTTCCTTGCCATTCCATAACTGGGACCTTGCACACCTACGCGCCTTCATACTTGGTCAATATTCTAGGGGTCCAACATCACCCCACACTATGCCTATTCTCCATCCATGAAAAACACTCCACTTAACCAAGATGTATGTTGCCTTAAGGAACCAAGGTGTAGTCTTACATTTTGCAAAAGAATAAAGGAATGAAAGAATTGGGGAGAAGGAAGAATGGGGGGGTCATTAACTCAACAAGCTAGGAAAATCCTTCCATAAGTCTACCTCCAACTTGTTCCATATGTCGACCTCACTCTGCCTTCTGACAGAGGTCACCGATCAGGGTGCTCACCTCATCAAAACTTAGGCCAATTCCCTGGGTGCCCAAAGTGTCAATGATCTTCTCCATCTCCTTGCCCAGGTCTTCGAGCGTGTCCATCCTCCTGGTAATCTGAGGGTATAGTTCTTTCAGCCGGGCCTTGATTGAACCCCTTAATGTTTCAATTGCCTCATATTTTCTTTCTACTTTGGCAAGAACCTTGTCCCTCTCTCTCCCTATTTCCTTTATTCTTCTCTTGGAACTCCTTTAGCTCCACTTTGTGTGTGGTGACCAAGGTGCTTGCTACCTTATCCCTATCTGTACACAAGTATCATATGTGGCCTCAATAGATTGGGTAGTGACTTTAACCTCTGTGAGCACCTTGTTATACTCAGCAATGAGCACTACCACCCTCAACTTGTCCTCTTTCTTTAAGCACGTGGCCACTTCCTCTGTAGACTCCAGGGCCAAAGGTCATCTCTCCATGGTGAGGATGTGTTAGATCTTCTAAGCATTCCAGAGTGGATGTGTACTTCTACATGGGTGGCACTAGGTCTGGGTGCTTTAAAATGATGGCACTCTTGATAGACTCCACCTTCTTGTATACTTCCTACACCTTTGTCTTCTCATCCTTTAGCTCACACTCAGCTGTGCATTGATCAGTTCTTCTTGCTTCAAGCTCTTGGCCTTCTCAACCAGCTCCTCTTCTTTCTTCCCTAGCTTTCCCTCTAGCACTCTTATTCTATCATTGTTGCAAAAAGAGCCTAGCCTCTGTCTCGACCATGACCTTGTTGAGCGCATTACAGACCTGCTCATCCGAGAGTTCCTAGGCATTTACCAAGGGATTGGCTCCCTTAGACTCTGGTACTATTATGATTTGCTCCTTGGTAGACTTCAAAGTCTTGGCTCATCAATGTGGGATTCAAACACCCAAGAGAGCATCTTCTTCATCCTGGGGTACATGCGCCCTCCTTTTCAAATGACCCCATGGCTAAAATCCTTTATGTGGGTACAATGCTCTGGAACCACGCACGTAGCACCTTCTTTGAGTCATCAACGTAGCCCATCACTTGTCTTTTCTCTATATCAAGGGTCCTCCTACCCGAGCACGCACCTTTGGGAAAACTCACCATTAGAGTGGGACCTCCTCCCACACTATCATGCTCCTTTTCAATGTTTTCCTCTTTTCCTTCCTCCAGCACTATGTCAGCATTGTGCTCCAACTCTTGGTCTACTAAGGCCTCGAGCATTTTCTTTGCCTCTCTCTCTACTACCTCAGTTATCTACTCCTTTGTGAAGCTTATGGGCTCTCTTCTCACGCGTCCAATCTCCTCATTCCTTCCCATGTCCCGGGCATTCCCCATCCTGTGTGCCCTGCATATGTGTGAACACGAACTCTTGTTTCTCTTCTCCACTCTCTTCTTCTGAATCATACACATTGAAGACATGTGGCTCCTAGTCTCTTTCAGGCTCATCCTCCTCATTGTCATCTTCTTCACTCTCATCCTCTCTTCCACCCATGTACTTCTCCAAGCTTTCGGTCTCCTCCGAGTCAGCTTCCTCTTCCATCCTCTACTTTTTCCTAAGAGGTGATTCTTTGATAGGGGACTCAACCTTCTCTTCTTTCTCTGGTGACTTCTCCTTGGTGAGGGGTTGTTCTGGCACCTCTTCCTCTGTGTCTTTTCCTTTACCGGTGATTTCTTTCTATGCGCACACGTAGGTGCTATGCTTGGCACTCATTGATGGCATGCTTACCATTTGAGCAGTCTGCACACTTGGTGCTTCTTCTCCTCTTCCCCTCTTCTTGGGCACGGGCCTCTTCCTACCCATGGGATCTTTAGGTATGGAGACATCATTCTCTAGGTATGTGCCTTTCTCAAACTTTGGTCTTATGCGGAGGTATACACGCATGTGATCCTCCTGTAATGGGAAATGTTATTGGTCTAGTCATCTATACTTCATGCGATACGTATCTTTCTACATACGTGCTTGCCACCGGGGTAGTTCAACTTTTTACAACTCTCTGTGGTCCCGATCTAGGCTTCCAAGTTCCAGCTTTAGCTTCTTGGATTCCTTGAATCTATTTACTCCCACTTGGAAGTATTGAGCTATGAAAGTGAAGGGAAGCTTGCACCATGGGCTCCATGATTCATCTATTAGCCTAAACCTACCCAGTAGAAATGTTGGTATACTACAAATTCAGCTTCTCCTTCAGTGACTATTGGTAGTTGTTTGAGAATCCTCCACTCTACCCCAGAATGCATTCCTCAGGCACGTATACCACTTCTCCAGTCACACCTTGTGGGGTGTTTTCATTGTGTCACATGCATACTTCTCGAATCTCTTCATGGGTGAAGGATCCTCGGTAGGGTACTCCCATACAAATTTTTCGATGCGTCAAGCACTCCAATCTCTAAAAACATGATGGTTAGTAGGATGTTTTGCCAAGAGGATTCTGTCACCTTCCTTCACACAACTAACAATCTCCTCCATGATGTATGTAGACAAGTTGTATATGGTGCCCTCTGTAATCTTTTTGCAAACATGTAACCATGGTTTATTGACCTAGGTCCATCTCTCCTGGCCATTCAACTTTGTTACCAGATGTGTGGCCATCTTCATCACTTGGGTCCTTGATGTCTGAGATGTCATAGTACCTCGACCCCTTCTTGCAGGCATATTCGGTGATGGTTTCCTGAATTGCCTCCTTGTCACCTAGGTCATCCTCCAAGTTGTCTCCTTCACATATGAGGCCTGTGAACTGTGAGATGAGTTGAGGAGTAATGCACATCTTGCACCCTACAAAATGGAAGTAATCTTCATGTACTCATGACATTAGCCATTGGTATAGGCACTCTAGTTTTCCAAAATAGGGCAAACTCATAGAGTTGCAACAACCTTGCCTTCTCCATCTTGACCTTAACATCATCATTGTAGATGGGCAAGCCCTCTGGTGTCCATTTACTCATGGGGTGCACTAACTCTAGTGTCATTTCCTTCTCGATCATGTTCATTCGATGGTTATAGTCACTCACAGGCACGTTCCTCAGGTGGGACTCCCACTCCTTACCCATCATTACCCCATCTGGGTACTACATCTCCGCATACCACTCTTCATTCATATTCACGTCAGGTTCTTGCTGCTTGGCCTTGCCCTTGCCCTTTCCTCTCTTGGGTGCCATTGTCGAGGTCCTCCTATCACTTCACTCCCTCCTTGTTACTCTCTCTTCCACTTCTTCCAGCCTCAGATCTCAAACCTGTGATGAAAAACCTCTTGAACCCATGCCCTAGTTTTCAAACCCTAACTGGGATAAAACTTCCACAAGACGGTGCCTCCTCACAACTTTTCTCATGCCCGTGAAACCCCTTCCTTCTAGTTTGCAAATCCAAACTAGCTGCTCATGCTTCAACCTCTCAGATCTTTCTTCACACGATCAAATCTGGAAACCCTAGTTTGTAATAGATGCAAAAATCACTTCTCTCTCTATTCACAAAGTGAAAATGAAAGTGCCTCGACCCTTTACTTATAGCTTTTCCTTTTTGAGCATTAAATGCTACTTCACCTACCACCATACTTTTTTTCATTTAATGTGGCTTTTTCAAACAAATCCCATCTTCAGTGCTTTCACTCACATGCCCCCAACATGCATGAAAACTCCTCCAACCTTCTAGCGCATAACCAATCCAACCCGACAGAGACTCTTATGCACACAAAACCCACGAAAGGCACTTCTTCTATCCTAATTTTTTCTCACCTACCTCATGTTGCTTAATGCACTTTCTCCTCCTTAGTACATGGGATCTAAAAGTAGCTTTATCCTGGCACCAACCATCCTTCTTCCATCTTTTCTCTCCATACACCTCTTTCAACCGGGCCATTCAACAGGGATTTTTAACATACACTTCCTTGGCACTCTAACCATGTGCTCCTTCACATTACTCCACCCCACACTTAAAATGATGCGTGGTCCTCTGCGCACTCACAAATTCTCCAAAGTAGCAATAAGGTTACCGGTGCCCAAGGCACAAAACAAAACAACAACGTGAAAGGGAAACACAAGAAAGGGAATGCATAAAGGAAATTTCTAAACTAACTAGAAAAACTACCTTATTTACAAACACCAAGAAGACTTATTTATAGTAGGGCTTCAGCCTACTCCCATTGAAGTGTCCAGAAACTTCATCCCATCCAATGCACTTATAACTGGCATGCACCCAATCAAGGATGTACGAGATTGTGTAAGGACCCAACCAATGGACTTTTAACTTCCCAGGGTGGCGTAGAAACTTGGAATCATATAGTAAAACCATCTTCCCAACCTCAAACTTCTTGTTTCTAATGTGGCGATCATGCCAAGCCTTCTACTTTTCTTTTTCTATTGTTTGGCTCCACCTGGTGAGTGATCATCTCTCATCCAGCTTCATTAACTCATCAATCCTTTCTTCCAGTGCTTGTTCATCGGCTAACCCTCCTGCGCGTGCACTATTCATAGAAGGCAACATAAATTCAACTGAAAAATAGCTTCCACACCAAACACCAATTGAAATGGTGTGGCTTTGTTCAGCCTTTTATACGTTGTCCTGTAAGCCCACAATACTACCGATACTTTTCATCCCAATCTTGTCTTCCGACATCACAAATTTTGGTCAGGGTATGACTCAATATTTTGTTGAATGCTTCCATGGTTCCATTTTCTGTGGGTGATAGGGCGTAGTCTTGTGATGAGCCACCATGAACTCTGATAACAGGATCCTCATGGTCTCATTCAAGAAATGTGTACCCCTATCGCTGGTCAAACTCAACGGGCATCCATACCTTGTGATAATGTTCTCCCACAAGAACCTTGCCATTGTGGTTGCTTGTGTAATCTTTAGTCGGGGCTGCCTCTGCCCACCTTGTCAAATAATCCATGTGCAAGTGATGACATAACGTGACCCAGTCCTACGTGCACACTTGGTGCAATAGGGCCTACAAAGTCTATTGCCCACTTTTCAAAAGGCTCCATGCTAGGGATAGGGTGCAAAGGCATTTCATCTCTCCTTCCTAGTTTTCCAATGCACTGACAATGGTCACACACTTTACAATAGTCTTTATAATCCTTGTATAGGGTTTCCCACCACAAACCTACCATTAATATTTTACGCACGGTGGCATCACCTGCATAATGCCCACCCACACTTCCTCCATGTGCTTCCTCCATGATGGCCAGGTGCTCATGCTCTAATACACACCTACACAAAACTTCATCACGTCCCAACTTGTATAAGTCTCCACTGATTAACATGTAGGGCATGTGCGCATATGGCCAACTAATTTTTCTCTAATGTCTTCATTCCTTCCGGTGCCACACCTTCCTTTAAAAATACTACAATCTCTTCCAAATCTGAGGGCACGTGCCACAACCTAAATAGTTATGCATGTCTGGCATTGTTTCCTCAATACTCTACATCCTCCCCTGAATCAATTCTTGATAGATGATCAGGCCCACAATTTCTTTTCCCAGCTTCACTACAATGGTGAATTCAAATTCTTGAAACAACAACACCCACCGACATATGCACCCTTGTAGAATAGGCTTGTTCACCAAATACTTTAATGCCATGTGGTCGTGTAAAACACAAAGGGTGTTGCCAACAGATATTGTACTAAACTTGAAAAGCACGTAGATCATCGACAATGCCTCGCGCTCAGTTGTGGTATAGTTCTTCTCTACTAGTGTCACTTCCTACTTGCAAAAAACACAGAGATGATCAACAATCCCTTCACTGGCTAGTGTGCAAGCACTGCTCCAATAGTGGTCCCTGAGGCATCTACATGGACATGAAAGGGCTTGTCCCAAGAGGGAAAATGTAATATAGGTGTGGTGACAAGCCTATCTTTTAATGTATCAAATGCCCTCTGTTGCGCCTCTCCCCAATGGAAGGCACTTTTATGTCTAAGCAGCTCCTCTAAAGGCATGTGATCTTGGCATATCCTTTAATGAATTTCCTGTAATAGCCCATATGCCCAAGGAATCCACACACTGCGCTCTAGCTAGTAGGCTCCCCTAACCCCACAATAACTACAACTTTAGTGGGATCTACCAACAAGCCCTCCTTACATATGATATGCCCTAATAAAGTCCCAAAGGGTGTAGCAAACACACACTTCTTAATGTTGAGGGATATCCTCAACTACCTACACCTCTCAAACATTAACCTTAAATTGTCACAATGGTCCTTAACTAGACCATACACTATCCAATCATCCAAATAGACTGAAGAAACTTATGTATGAAATCCTGAATGCTTGCACCACTATGCATGAGAAAAAAAGTAGGCATTTCTTCAACCCAAAGGGCATGACCATGTATGCAAAAACTTCCCCACTCAATGGTGAAAGTTCTTCTTCTCCTGTCCTCCTTTGCAATCCGGACTTGGTGGTACCCTAAAAATCCATCCATAAAGGAATAGATTTCACGCCCAAGCTGACTCCTTCCAAAATTTCTTCAGTGAAGGGGGTCGAAAAAGGGATCAATGACACAAACTACATTCAATTCCCTATAATCCACATGCAGATCCTAATCCACCCATCCTTCTTGATGTTGATTACCATCGACTTATCCATTTCGATTCTTCCACTACCTCAATGATCCCAAAAGCTATCATTTTGTCTATCTCCTCCTTAACCTTCACGTAAAATTGGGATTCATCCGGTAGGGCCTTTTCCTAACCGGGTGCACACCATCCTTTAGTTTTATCTTCATCTCCCCCAAGGAATGGTGAATGCCTTTGAGCTCATGGTACCCACGTGGGAATAAATCCTCAAATTCACAAATAGATCAATGATCTTAGAAACTTCCTTCTCTGACCAGTAGTCTCCAATAATAGCTTCCTTAGGTTCTTCTCCTAAACCGATGTTAACCTTCTTTGTCTTTAAGGGTTCATGGTAGGTGCGCACGTGAGTATCTGCACTATCCACTACCTCACGTGTCCCTACAGAATGGTTAACATCCAAGCTTTCGATTCCTCTCCATCAATCACATACACCAACTTTCCTTTTTCTTTTTCCAAACACGCATGCTCAAGTTGTAACTCTTATGTTTCCTCTACTTCTTCTTCAAAGCACCCCCCAATCCCGGTTCACCTAGTAATTCCAATAATAGCCTATCCTCCATCATGGCACTATCCCCCATGGTAAGGTGCTTGATACCCTACAAGGCCTTATCAAGTGATGGTTTGGTACTCTGATACTCAAAGGTTTGAATAAGGTCACCATGAGCTCTTGCCAATTCCTTTCTTAGCGGCGTGTCTCTGAATGAATATACCATGCACGTGCGCAACCCTACGTAGTGTAGAATACAACTTGTGCACCCAGAGGGATGGTGGAAAAGCTTCCACCTTCTCTCTAGACCCGATTCACACTCCTGATATGGAAAGAGGTGGGCTCCTTCCCATGGTAGTCCTTGATGATGGTGGGCACATTGCTCCTAGAAAATCTGACAGAGAGAGAATTCTTACCTCGCACCACTCTAAAAGGCTCTCTTGATGTGTAGCCCACCACCGAGCCATTATGCCGAGCAAGAAAGACATAACTTAACATCCCTCTCTATTCCTTCTCATCCCTCCACTGAGCTTCCACCTCCTGCAAAAAGATCTCAGGGAAGGCTCCTCCTGAATACTTGGGCAGTTCTTTTCCTCCAAGGCACCGAACCATGCGTGCCTTTGTTACCTTGGTCACCGACCCTCTCAACTACCATCCCATCAATTCATAAGTCCCATGCACCCAATTGTCACATGCTAGACTAGGTGGTATCACTCACTGACTTGAGCATCTTCAAACTGGATAACCCCGTTAGTAGGGTGTATCATCTCTGGGTCTCTGATTGAGCACATATATCCTATCTAGAACTTCTTCCCCCAATGGTTCAATATAGGGTGTCGAACTTCCCATCAGCCAGGGGTATAATGACCATTCCTCCTTGTTCTTGAAAGCTGATGTACCCTTTGTTGAACCAAAGGTCCGCATTGTTCTTATAACACCAAGGGCACCCAAGTAGTGTTGGGAAATTGTCCACCTCGGCAGAGTGCCAAGACTTCAAGTCCCCAGTAAACTTAGCTCCCTAGATAGTAATAGTTGCATCCTTTAAGACATGCGATGGGCATTGCCTTAGTCTTGTTTTTTTTTCATATATAACACATTTGAAGATGGTTGTAATGCAGGTCTTCCCATCTGATGCCATGCATCCAAAGTTAGAACATTAACCTCCACCACTTGTGTCAATGAGGATATTACTTGAGGAGCCATCCATCTACAACTACATTCAACATGATCTCCTTGTCATAGTCAAGGTTGTGAGGGGGAAGGTTTGCATGTGCAAGACCTACCTCTCGCACTCTCCTCGGCGTGTGGTACCTTCTCTCTCAACCATGATCCTAGCAAGGGAATGATATTCTCTTGCCTTAGCATTTTACACACCTCCTTGACCTCATCCAGGTCATCCTTTGGCACCTCGACTCTCCTTCCTTGTTCCTCCCTCTTGGATTGCTCCTTTAGACACTAGATTTCCCCTTGTAAGCTCTGAATGACATCCATGGTGTCCTGATATACCTCCTTTTGATGCGTGGGGTCTGGATACTTTCCATGAATGACCTCCTCCCTTGAAACCAGGTTCTTCTATCTTGGTATCTCTCTTGCGTGCGCATGTGGCTTCTGCCCTTGTTGTTACCAAGACAGGCTCCAAACCTACATCCCATGTTACCCGAGGCATCCACTATATGTCTTCCTTCTTAATACTAACCATTGCAGTGCCCTTGTCCTTCCGGTGCTTTGTTGATTCATATGCTCAAACAATTCTGGCACTCCTCATACTTATGCTTCTTTCCACACCATGAGCACTTGCAACAAGTCTGGGCATTCACATTTGTAATGCTCTATAGATCCACAATTGAAATAGGTTCCACATGGGAACTCACTCCTTCCTCCTCCATGGTTTCCACAACCATGAAACCTCCTCAAAACCTCTTCCACGCATGCCTCCATCTGCGCTCCTCATAATGGTGATCATCACCCTCAACTAACTACTGAAATGCTTTTTGGCACCCCATGATCAATGGCCTCATGGATCTGATCAATGAGCCTACAGTCCTTAGTATCATGGGTTGTAGAGGTGAAAATTTTGTAATAACAAGATACATTCTTCCGGATTGTGCACTTGTAGCAAGGGGCACCTACTTGCATCATGGTCCCCATGAAAAATTTCACAATCTACTACCACGGCATGTATATCCCTCCAGGGGAAATTATCCTTAACGTGCCCCTCTACTTCACAATCTATGCACCACAAACCACTACTGAGTCTCATGGGCTGAGTTCGCAGACAATTTTTCCAACTGCTTGGCCATAGCAATAATCTGAGCCTCCAAGAATGGGCTAATGCTAGTATCAACACTACTAATAGCTTTGGTGCGCAGGGCAGCTTCCAATGCCTCACACGGGTCTATAAAAGTTTTATGAGATAAGGCCCTTCTAAAAGGAGTGATCAACCCCCAACAAACCACTGAGCATGTTGTGAAGGGTGAATATCATATGATAATTTAGACAAGAGAGTTTTAAAGCACACATCATACTCCCACACTCTCTCTCATTCCTTGTTGAATCTCCTTCAAAGCGTTGATGCTCTTCTGCTCAAACTCAGAATGTGGAATTCTACCAAGAATGCATTCTTTAAAGTAGTATAGTCCACCACTTGTTTGATGAGGGTCATACTTCCTATACCAGCTATGTGTGTGCCCTTGCAACGTGGTTGTAAACTGACTAGCCTTCCATTCTAGGGTTGTGATACCCTTCACATGCCATAGCAGTTCACACTTGTGAACATGTTCCATAGCATCCTCAATACCTCTATAATCGAAAATGTAGAGACATTTCAAAGAAAACTTGTGGGGGTGGTTGGGGCCCAAATCCTCTTGAGCCAGAGCCTTGGTTTCCACCTGTGTTTCCTCCACCACCTGATCCACCAGGTCCACCAGGTCCTAAACCACCAGATCCACCAGCCCACCAGGTCCTAAACCACCAGATCCACCAGACCCACCATAGCTCCTACTCCTCCTGAACCACCAGATCCACCAGGCCCACTAGGTCCTAAAGTGGTCATGCCAAGGGTCCCCATAGTTCCACTAAGCTACGCACCTACGGTTTGCATGACAATGCCCCACTACCAATAGTATACCCCACGCCACTCCCAGATGTGAGACAAATGCTTGTGTGCCTATACCTTTCCCAAAAATTCCTAACACTGGCTGGTGTTTGCAGCCATAGAAGTCCCAAATGAGAAATTATACCTCCTGGGCATAGACCGATCACCTCCAATGTAACCAACTAGACTAGCAATATTATCCCCCTAATCTAGAAAACCAAGCGCTAGGGTCCGGTCACTAGGTGGGCTCAGATGCATGCCAATGGTTCTTCTTTCTCTCCACGATGAACTCTCATCAGAAGCCAAAGGGGTTTCTCTCACGTGCTTGCCAAGATGGGGTCACACAGATTAGGTTCCACGTCCTCTGTGCGTGAACCTCAAATCCTTCCCATAACATCTACCACCATACATCCATCACACCTATAACCTCACATTGTCTAGCAATCTCCCTTTCACATGCTTCACCATACTTGAGTCATCTTTCCTCCCTATCCTTCTCTCATCGTGACATCTGCCATCTTCCTCCACCCTAGCTTCCTCACCCAACGCTCAGAATGGTTTAGCCGGCCATTGGGAATGCCTCTAAACTCATGGTAATCATCAAGATCTTCAGCCAGAGGGACAACACATAGAAATGATCCTCTGGCTCCCATGTAGAAACTCAAACTCAGCAACCTCCGGACAGGAATATGTGGAAATGGCATACTCCAGAGTGTAGCTAGCCAATACTCCTTTCCACCAATGATCCACAACACGGGTCCACGTCAAATCTACATCCTTGTAGCCTTTGGTATTCTTCTTGGGTCCACACATGTGATCCATAATGCCAACTGATCTAGATGCATAGGTTGAGAGCCATTCATACAGCTCCACAGGGAAGCAACAGAAAAAAAAGTTTCATACAGATCATGGTAGAGATTCTCTTCTACCCATCTACATGTGCATTAAACTCAGGTCCAAGTGTTGAATCTCTAAGAAAATTCATCCTCTGTGCTCTTGAACCATGATTCAACACTTTCCAACATTAACCACTCTGTCATTACTCATTACATAGATCATGATGTATGCTAAATCCCACTACAACTTTGAAAAGAGGTCCCGAAATGGAACCAAGATGTAGTCATTTTTACCCTTAACATAAAGAAAGGAATCCCATGCACGCGGCCTATCACCCAGTGAAAGTTGGGCACTCACCCGAGGCACGCATGGTGCCGAGTCTCTCTTTTATGTGAGTTTAGTGGGAAACATCATCTATGATTTGTGTAAGAGATTTCAAAGGGAAGTTAGGACATACAAGAACCATAGGGCTCAAAATGGCCTCTAGATCCTTGCAGTCATTTCAGATAGAGTACTTAACAGAATCCATAATGTGTATTATGATCAAAAAGAAACATACAAGCATCCTTACTTAGCATGAAAGGAAAGAGAACTCATGAGAGAGAAGTATGCATCAGAATCATTGATATTCATGTATATATATAACAAGTAACCTCATTACATCCATTGAGCCATTACAGAGTGTCACAGAGAAGCACCAGACCCGCATGTCATCATGCATGCACTTGGACTTATGTAACTAAGCTACCAAAAATAAAATTACAATCCCTAAGCCTAATGCATTCTCTCCCAAATACAACTATCCACTAACAGAGTCCTCACAGTATTTCTACAGAGCTCCACCCATACTCTTCATCTCTCTCTTTTACTCTGCTGCACTTGTATTTATAGCTTTCCTGGACTACCAACTCACCCTCCAATGCCCTCAGATCCAGTGCCAAGTGTTCGAATGTGGTCCTCCATGCGAGCATGCTTCTCTCAGGCCTAAGAGCTTTCCACTTTATCCCATGATGTGCTTCTAGAAGCTTCTAGCATGCTCCTTCTTGGCCAACCTATCACCAGGATGGCACCTTATCCACGCGTGCAACCGGGTCATGCTTTTCACGTGTTCTACTCTAGACGTCCAAATTGACTAAGTCCCAACCTAATTAATTATTCTTAATTAATTAGCTTCCTCTTCCATTAGATCAATAAATCATCATTTATGTGACTACATCCCTCTCATAGTCTAAATCATGCTAATTATTCCTCTAAAAAGCTTCTATAAGCTTGCACACCTATTAATTAATCACTTTGGTTAATCAATAAATCCCTCAACTCCCATGAGTCACTAAAGGACAAATTAAACTCTCCTAAAGTAAACTCAACCACTTCTAAACCATGCTTATCCATTACTAACCTAGCTTTTCTATTATCCCACATGTAATAGGATGCAAATCTTCTTCAAACCATTGGGTTATAAAAGAAACCCTCCTCCAACCTTTCTACTTACACCTTTACATGCTTATAACCTAAACTATAGGCATTTCATCTTGAGCATTCTTCCATTAGAGGAGCTAGGTATCTTCATATTGCATTCATCCATCCAAGTTCTTGAGTCATATGGAGAAGATCAAGAAGGTCTTGTAGCCAAGTCTTGATTGAGATCCATTCTCAAACCCTTGGGATCAAACAAACTATCACATTTTGATAGCTAAGGATCTACATAGGTCCATCTCTTGTTTAGCTTTCAAAGAGTAGAGGATAAATGTTTAGCATGTTAGTTTGAGTTTCATTCAAAGTTCTAATGCATAATGTTGATATTTACTCTTGTTTAGCTCTTAGCATGATGATCTTTGTGTAGTTAGTTCATGTTTTGAAACTATTAAGGTGTTAGTTTCAATTCCCTTTGCATAGCTAACTAATACATTGATACATTTGGCATGCCCGATGGGATGATTCATAGTTCCTTTGATTTTAATGAAGTTTTGCTAGTTTTCTCAAGTTTTTGCTAACCCAAATCATGCACATGTGAAATAGGTTAAGATTATTATGTTGTTTTACTAACTTTATGTGCATTGAGTCTCTTATATGTGATTTATTGTGATGGGTTACTCTTTGATTTGAGCTAAATTAGGAAAAATTTGAGCTTTTGAAGTTGCATATGTCAGGATCCCATGTTTTGATGTCATCTCTAGGTACATGTATATACGTACATTAAATTGGTAAGTGCACGTACACGTTATTTTGGGCGTGTACACGTCATTTTGTGTTTTTTTACATAGGAGTGTGTACACACTCAAAAGGGCATGTACATGTCATTCTGGGTGCGTACATTACATTTTCTATTTTTTTTAGGGGCATACACACTTAAAAGGGTATACATCATTATGCTAGCATACATATTCATCATCTATTTTTTACACATGGACATGTCACATAGGGCATACATAAACCCATCGTAGGTGTAACATACTTGAGTGTACACATCTGCATTGTACACATTGAACTGTGTTCATTACCTATCTTCCGGAGGCCATAAATTTTTCTCCCAAACTCTAAACGACTCCATTTTTTTGCATTGGAAAGGTATCAAGAGAACTACGCAATGGAAACATAAAATTAGGATTTTTAATTACTGGAAAAATTTATGGTTTACTTCATTAGGAAACTAGTCATTTTCTAACATGTTTAAATTCTTTGCAAAGACTTGATTTCTTTGAATTGCTAACATCTTGCAAGGTTTCTTGAAACTAATCATTATTTGTAGGATATATTGAGTCATGATTTGTGCTAACTTGTTTTGTTAAGTTGATGAATGTTGCATTGTCATTTATAAAGGTTTTGAAATGTATGCTCTTCCTCTCACCTTTTAGGTGATCTTGGGAATCAAAAATGTTTCAATACCTTCTTTATGCTTTCACAAATGCTTCAAATAAGTTTTCTAAGGAAATAACTTCAAAGTTGGCTAAAATGAATCTTACTTCTTTCAATTTGATTAAGTGTTTTCCATTTCTACAAGTTTAGTGAGGTTTCATGTTGTGTATGCTCTTTCCTTGCATCTTAGGATGATCTTGGGAAATCAGAAACAACATGTTATCTCCCTTATATATGATGTTTTGATCATTTGGAAAACTACTAAACTTTGCATGCAGGACCTAAATACATTTGTCAAAGAAAGGAGGTTTGAAACATAAAACTAATACAATTTTCATGTGTAGGTTTCCAAAAGGTGTACAAGTAAACCACATTAAGAATAAAAGATAAAAAAACACACCACAATCAAAACATTATATTTGTAGGTTTGGATAAGGGTACACCCCATCCACTTAACTAGGACATAACCCCTTTGGCATAAGCCTTAAGCTACAACAATGGGGGTGGTCCTAGGAACCCTAAAGTAGTCCACGCAAGAGGGAACCTTGTGGATGAAATAGGAAGTTCTCCGCACACCTACTTGATTAGTTTCACCTTTGTGAGTTAGAGTCAAAGTTGTCATATCATGACCCCAATGAGAACACATGATGAATGCATTTATTTCTCACTATGTTTGAAGGGGGTAAAGTAAAGTTGAGATAACCCAAGACTAGTCAATGTGACTTTCTTGGTAAATCGAGCTCACATTAGACAAACTTGTGACACCTAGTTGAGTGAACCACCTAGGAAGCTATCTTGACTTGGAGCCAACTTATTTGTACCATCATTTTGAGAGCCATCACAAAGGGAGAACTTTCTTGGAGTTGAAACTTTGTTTATCGAACAAAGGGAGAGTCCATTAAAGTTCAAACTACGCATTATTCACCACGAAATTTGTGTGACATTACTTTTTCTTAGTTTTTCACTCATCGTAAGGCGAGGTGAAACTCTGCCAAAGTGAGGCCAAACATTTTTCAACCCCATTTGATCTACTTCCTTTGCTTTCTTTTGACACTTTGTTGATCAAAAAAGAGAAATCATACGTGTGTTGTCAATTGATTGTGTTCACCACTTTTATGTCCATTTACACTCATCCATGTTTGCGGTGAGTTGTTAAACATCTAAAGTGTGTGAGTACATGTCTTTACATCATTGATAGCCATTTGATCTTGATACCCAAGTCAAGATCATCATTTGTAGTTAGGCTTGATTCTTCACTAGACTCTCCTTTGAAGTGTTACGTTGCTTGTATTGTATCGCCACAATTTTGATACTTACGTCTTGTTTCTTGTAAACTTGGCCTAAGTGTCTAGATTGTAATGTTACGATACGCACACCTTAACAATTCCTTGGTATACCTTAAGCTTTAGTTTGATTTCAAACATTACCTCGATTTTGAAAGGTGTTGTTGTTACCTTTGTGCACATCATATCAATATTATTTTGATATTAATACCTCACTTTTTCATAAAGTTTGGTTAACATATCTTAGTGGTATTGTTGTGTTGTTCATCTTCATAACTCCCACTTTTTGAGATATAGGTCTTGGTTGGATTCAAACTCACTTTACGTATACTTTTTTGGGGATCATATCAACCTCTTGTTATTACTTACGCCTTGTTCATTTCTTTGAACTTGACATAAGTGGTGACACTTCGTTGATCATCTTAAATGTCAACTACCATTTGGAAACAACTTAGGAAGTAAGTTCATTGATTGATTGGTTCAAAAAAAACCTTGTGTGATTGTGTCTTGTGATTATTCATCATTTTGACTTATCCATTTAGGACAATCACTTTGATCCATTGATTCTTTATCATTCATTATTCTTTGGTCATTAATTTGGCTTTGTGTTTTGAACTTGCATGATTGTTCCTTGTGTTTATCCATCTTATAAACTCATTTCTAGGACAATCCTTTGGTCTTTGATCCTCTTGATCTTCTTTTTTTCTCCTAAGTTCATGGTCATTTTTGAACATATCTTTCAAACCTTGGCAAAAAATTTCCTATCAAGCAAATTTTGCATCAATCAACATTGGAAATATTTCCTTTGTATCCTTTATGTTGCTAAAATTTTGATCAATCCTTTGACATTTACGCCTCCAAACTTGTTGTCCAAACCTTGTTGGATTATCAATCTTGAGTCATCATGATGTATGTTTTCCTTAGCTTCCCTTTTGGAAAATCACACAAGCATCCCCATCTTTACAAATGTCTAGTTGGTTGTCATTATGCTGCCCAAATCAACATGAAACCTTCTTCACTTTGAAGAAGTTTGATCATACAATCTAGGTCTAGACCTTTGAACCCAACACACACCAAAAATGATTGATTATCGCAAGGTCCCTTATACATACGACAATAAGGAATCAAAGTTTTTGGCATTCACATCAAAAGATGCCCATCATGACTAAACCTCATTTGGTTCTTCATATGCTAGAGAACCCATTCGGGTAACCCATTCCCCACCTTCATCTCATAGTCGGTGGTATGGTTTGGACACTTATGATCCAAATTATTATTTAGGTTCCCCCACTCTTCTTCTAATTCTAATCCAAAATTTCCTCTTCTTCTGAGGATTCCAATCCAAATATTTCCTCCGATTATTCTGATGATTCGGATCCAAACTACTATTTAGATTCATCTAATTTGACTCCTAAGTCATGGTTCTCCCCTTCTTCACAGGACCTCCTTCATCATACTTCTACTGTAATTTTTGAGTCCCCCTTTCTTTGTGGGACATCCTTTATCATTCATCCAATTCGACTCCTAAGTCATGGTCCTCCCCTCCTTCACAGGACCTTCTTTATCATTCATCTAATGTGATTCTTAAATTCATTCCTCCCTTATTTACAAGACCTTCTTAATAATTCATCTAATGTGATTCTTGAATCACGGTCCTCCCCTCTTCACAGACCTTCTTTATCATCATCTAATGTGATTCTTGAATCGTGGTCCTCCCCTCCTTTCTTCGTAGGACCTTCTTTATCATTCATCTAATGAGATTATTGAGTCGTGGTCCTCCCCTTCTTCACAGGACCTTCTTTATAAAGCATCTAATGCAATTCTTCAATCATGGTCCTCCCCTTCTTCGCAAGACATCTTTTATCAGTCACCTCAATGAACTCTTCCTCCTTTGAAGATTCATGTGACTCAAAGTCCTTCTATTCAATCATCTAATTTACTCCTACATCTAAATCTACAAAATTTTTTTGGATATTGATATCAAATCCTCCTATTCTTCCTCCATGACATCATCTTTGGACTTATAGGGAAACCTATACCAACCAATTCCAAATCTTCTTCTACTCACAAGACATCTAGCCCTAATTCTACTTCATCTCTTGAGTCATCTTCTTCTATCAATCATCATCAAACATCTTCTAAGTCTTCCACACCAATTGAACCTCTTTCTTCCAATCAACCCCTAGTGGTCGATCAAAACTCATATTGATTGATCTCTTTTCAAAATGAAGAAAAATCATGGCATTTATAGGGGCACATGAAGATATTCCTCTAGCATATTATGAGAAAGGATTCTCTTTAGACTTTGATGCGTCCACGTATTGTGAGGAAAATTTTGATTCCTTTTATCAAGAAATGAAGGAAGAGCCTCAGATCATGCAACTTGATCCTCCTCTTATTCTTCCATCTTCACATTCTTCATTATGTGATGAAACTCCTGGGTCTTGCATTGATCCATGGCCTATCTTCTCATCACCCAATCAATCTTTTTCTATCACAATTCCTCAATCACAATCTCTTATGGGGTCAATGCCAAGTAGCCCTTCATCTTCATCTAGGTGTGGGTCACCTTCTAGTAGCCCTCCCTCTGCTATTTGTGGGACATTTTCAGTAGTCCATTATCTTCTATTCTTGGGGCATGTCATCTAACTAGCCCCTTGTCTTCTATGTATGGGTCACCCTTGGGTAGTCCATCATCTTCTATTCTTGGGCCACATCCTAGTAGCCCATCATCTTACATCTATGGGTCATCCTATCAACCTTCTTCTTTCTATTCTTGGGCCACATCCTAGTAGCCCTTCATCTTCTATTCATGGCTCACCTTCTAGTAGCCCCTCTTCTTCAATTCTCGGACCATGTCCTTTTCATCCATCACATTATTCTTCTATCAATGATTGTGGCAAGCCCACCATCATTCCTCACATTCCTCCATCAATTCTAAATGTCCACATTCTTCTCCCACTTCTTGGGATCAGAAAAGTCACGCATTAGCTTATAAAAACCTAGATAGGTTCTTTATCAAGCCAAGATCAAAACATTGAAGAGCTCCAAATCTCCAACAACTCAAATGATCATAAAATCCAAAATCAAACATGATTCCAGAATGCACACCAACGCACCCATCAAGTATGGTGTAAAGTGTAAAACCTATGGATAGGGAACTCAAGCTCCCACATACAAAACCCATGTTTCAAAACAAATCACAATCATTTGTTGAGTGTGAGCTCACCATGATCATCAAGATCGGGATAATATTACACTTGATAAGCAAACACTTAGTCTCTCTTATCAAATAAATCGTGAACATCGTTGTTGGATCTTATCACACAGAGTGACATGTTGGTCCTAACTTTCGAAAAATCTAAAAAATCATAAAAATCATAAAAATGAAAAATTTAAAATACAAAAATAGAAAACATTAAAACATTACAAAAAAAAAATCAAAGGTACAAAGATCAAACATTGCAATTAGGTATTGCATACACATGGATGTTCTTTCTTCCCTTTCTTTCATATTCCTTTGCAAGTCATCCACCATTTTCATCCCTTCATGATGTTATTGTGGTTAGCCTATTTTGAATACATTTTTGTGACATTTATCTCTATGGTATCCGTTTGACCTTGGTCTTTCATCACCTTGGTAAATTAAAGAATGAATGACCTCTTAGAGATCCTATCACAATTCTCATCTAATAAACTTGTTGTGAAGAAATTTTGGATATATTTGTTGACACTAGCCAATGTCATCATCACAATCACTTCCATATCCTTCCATCAAGCCATCAATGGTTCTTAACCCCTTGTCAAACAAGAGAGCTGAAATAAGTTTTTCAGAAGCAAAAGAAATCAAAATCAATCAATCAAAAAAAAAAGCTAAAAAAAAAAAAATTGATATATAACTCTCTCTTGGGGTATTTCCAATAATATCTACCAGGGATATGGATGCCTGATTGGTAGTAGAGAAATGTTGTGATTAGAATCAAATGCATCTCCATCGGGGCTATGGATGCCTGGTTTAGCAACAGCGAGCAATGTACGACTCTCCTTCCACCCTCCATTCACAAATCACCTTTCAAAATAAATCATTCCTACACATTGGCTAGTGTCTTCACTTGTTGTCTATCAACTCTTTCCTTCAAGAGGTAATTCATTTCCACGTGCACACACTAGATCTCTATGAGTAAACATGATTAGTATGTTACCAAGTTTTGTTTTAGACCTTGTTCAAACTCTTGCTTTAGTGCATGTCTTGTCTCATGATTTGTGCCTTTGGCTAATCAATTTTTCATCAACCACCTTCTAAATATTTTCATAACAATTCCTTTTCTTCTTTAATCATTCAAAACATCCATGTGTATAAGATTTCCTTTTTTCTATGTTTGTAGAAACTTTTTCCCTTCATTCAATAAACAATTTTCTACTTCCTTCTATCTCATGTGTTTTTTGCCCAACTTACGTTGGGGGCATCCTTTTTCCCCATGATTGAACCTATTTTATATTGGCCTTGATCCCCCTTCATAACACGTGAAGAGTTTTCCTTTGAATACTCCCACCTAATCTGGGGCATTTTTGCATCTTCACTTTCTTACGCATACGCATGGCATTCTTCCCTTGTACATCCCATCTATCATTAGGGGCATCCATGCTTCTTTGTCTTCCTGTACATAGTTTTGGAAAAATTTCAAAATAAAAAACATTCACATATGTTTCTAAAAATAAAAAATAATAAAATCATCCTACAAAACATCAAAAATTTTGGTTCTCACCTGTTCTTGTGCGTGAACTCGTGGATCATCTTGATCTACCTCCATTAACAAAGTTGTTTTCTTACTATGTCTATACTTTACTTTGGGGCACAATGAGTTGTTTGGTACTATTTCATAGTGCATAATTACTTTTCATAGGACCCAAGTGTCCCTCTATTATTCCCCTTGCATGTATCCTTGCTTGGGGCACCATCTTTTAACCCTTGTCATTAATTCACACAAGTCGGAATCAAATCTTGATAACAAAAATATTGCATTATGTTTCTCTGTTAGGTTAGCTTGTTTACTTTCTCATATTGCATTGCATTATGTATGTTACAGGAGTTAGGCATCTTTTACTTTCTCATATTGCATTGCATTTTTGTATGTTGCATTGAGTTGGTATTTTCAGCAATGGACAATTGTTCATAGTATGGATTTTCATGTCATTCTACTTTTTCATATATGCTTATATTTTTAATAAGGACCGATGATGTAGATCCTTGGCAATATGATGACACAAAAGTTATTTTTAATACAATGGATGAAATCTCATTCCTTTCTCGCCATCTTCATTTTTCCTCTATATCATTCTCCTATCAACTTTATTCTTCTAATTCACTCGGGGCATCGCATGCCCCTACCCATTCTTCTATCCATTTCTCTCACCTTTTTTTGATCATCGATCACCTTCTTTCATCACCCCATCGACACTCGAGGGGCATCTCTCACTTCTACTAATTTTTCTTCTACCCCTTCAAAATTTTACTGTCTACTATCTTTGAAGTGGTGTCACTTACGCCACCCCAAAGAGGGGAAAATGTAGACACCTATAATTTATCTTGAGCAATTTAAATACTTAAATTGCACTAATTATATCCTTTCCCACAAATTGATGACATATCGTCAATAAATGCTCATTTTCTCTTCTATCATCATTAATTAGTTACATTACATTAATTAATTAACTCTTCTATCCAACAAATACACCAATTAATGACCTTTCATTAATTAATCCCCCTTTCTATCTAGACTAATTAATTATTCTTAATTAATTAGCTTCCTCTTCCATTAGATCAATAAATCATCATTTATGTGACTACATCCCTCTCATAGTCTAAATCATGCTAATTATTCCTCTAAAAATCTTCTATAAGCTTGCACACCTATTAATTAATCACTTTGGTTAATCAATAAATCCCCTCAACTCCCATGAGTCACTAAAGGACAAATTAAACTCTCCTAAAGTAAACTCAACCACTTCTAAACCATGTTTATCCATAACTAACCTAGCTTTGCTATTATCCCACATGTAATAGGATGTAAATATTCTTCAAACCATTGGGTTATAAAAGAAACCCTCCTCCACCTTTCTACTTACACCTTTACATGCTTATAACCTAAACTATAGGCATTTCATCTTGAAGAATTCTTCCATTAGAGGAGCTAGGTATCTTCATATTGCATTCATCCATCTAAGTTCTTGAGTCATATGGAGAAGATCAAGAAGGTCTTGTAGCCAAGTCTTGATTGAGATCCATTCTCAAACCCTTGGGATCAAACAAACTATCACATTTTGATAGCTAAGGATCTACATAGGTCCATATCTTGTTTAGCTTTCAAAATAGTAGAGGATAAATGTTTAGCATGTTAGTTTGAGTTCATTCAAATTTATAAATGCATAATGTTGATATTTAATCTTGTTTAGCTCTCAAAGCATGATGATATTTCGAGTAAGAGATAGAGGAGCAGTTATGCATCCTTGGTGCAATTAGATGCATGGGCTTCGTTAGAGAGGTAGAATATAATAGCACAGAATGAAGATGGGGCTTCCATCAGAGAGGCAAGTACTTCAGTTGAAGATGTGAGTGAGTGTCTTGGTGTAGTTTTATTGCATGCATTATTGTTGTAAAGTTTTTGTGCAAGATTTGGGTGCTTCTTGAAATGATTGGCTCAACACAACTATCGGCTTTGGTTGGAGTAGGCACCTAGTTTGGTGTACTATGCCAATTTTTGGTGTTGTGTTCATTCCAAAAGCACCGACATCAGTCAATGAACCAACATTGGTCACATAAAGAACCAGTACTGGTCGAAAGATCAAGGTCAGTCTCTATGACAACAAGTCTATATTGGGTTTTTGCTACAGTAAGAGGGCATGAAAGGTTTAGTGTCCAATTTGGAGGATCTAGTTTCTTACACAAAGTGTATAGGAATAAATGGAGTAGATCACTTCAATGTTTGAATCGAAAAGAGGATAGAGTTGGCTCGGTGAGTCCAGTGAGACTTGGGTCAAATTTAGGTATCTCTATATGGTTCATGTTTTATTTCTTTCGTTTGAAGAAATTGGTATTATGTTTGGACCGTATGCACCATGGATATTTGGTGAGTTTGAATTTTATTTCTGAGATGTGTTGGAATCTTGAGGACAAGGGTATCTAGTCTAAGGATGATATCCTCAATGAAAATCATGTTTAGACACAATTATAGGTAATGGGAGATGTTGAGTACACATGGATGAAAAGAATGTGGTTTAGCATACTTCACAAGAAGCCAAAACTTTTGTGATGTAGAAATATTCTTTGATAATAAGGGAATCAATTTTATATTTTCTTTCATCTATTTTATTTCTCACTGATATATTAGAGCTTTTGAGCTTGGTGATTAGAGGTAGTGCAGAGAGTTCATGTTGAGTGGGAGCAAGCCATGGTTGATTAGTATTGCAGGTTGGACACATATGCATGTGTGGAATAAGAGGAGAATAATACTATTCAAAGTGGCATGAGGCATAAGTTTTTTTAGAGGATAGTCATGGTTTTGTGGGTATTTTGTGTTTAGTGCATGGTGATATCACTTATAGTTCTATTTTGTAGTGTCTAGATATACTTACGGGGTGGCAGTTGATGGTTGTTCAGATGGGTTAAGAAGAAAGAGAAATGTTTTAGAGTTTGAAGGGTGGAAGAAGGAAATTTTGTTTGTTACAATCACCGGTGTTGGTAGGAAATTGACCGGTGTCAACAGGATCTATCGTGGTCGGTCAAGTTACAAGTGTGACAATAGTGTATATTTACAATTTATTGATGTTGCCCTTGTTTGCTTTCATCTTGGATGGTTGTGCAGTATGTTGATGACATTTTTTCTAGTATTTTCACTAGTTATTAGTAGCATGGTTGTTGTTGACATTGATTAGCATAGGATTCATGTGTGGCCTTGGAGTTAGTCGGTGAAAGACTTGGAGCTTCTGGAGATCCTGGTGATATGGATGGATGTACATGGTGATTTTATACATGTGGATATATTTTGTTTTGTGAGTCTATGATGATGTAGATATTTGTTTTGCACATGGATGCCTATGAGCATGGTTTAGATTCCCTTGAGCATGAGTAGGGGATGTTTGTATTTCCTCTTATTACTATGTTACTCCATGATAGATATGTTTTCTACATATGGTTGTCTTGGACATGCAATTTTTTATGCAGGGTTGGATTTACATAATGCAGTGTTTGGATTCTTTGAGTTATGCAGGTGTTGTGGATTGATCACCCACTAGTTGCATGTAGAACTCATTTGGGTTGTCTTTACCCAGGATCTTGTTTTGCTTATGCATATTCCAGTTTGACTTGTCTTTGGTCAGTTGCATTGGTGGTTGCATGGAGACATGGATAGATGGTTGGAGAACATGGTTGGTTTTATAGGTATGGCTATGGTTGCGATTGAAGCTCAGTATTTTAGTTTGAGTGGGAGCTCTTGCAGGTGTGTTAGTCATGGTGGCTTGGTTACATGAGAGGCTTGGTGTTACAATTCAGTGGGATCTTGATGTATGGATAGCTCATGTATCACGGATCAATAGTAGCTTCATGTAGGTATATGGTAAGTCATGGTTTGTTATCTTCTTAGTTTTAGAATATGGTTTAATCTTCCTGATTTTTTAGAGAATTGTTGAAGTAAAGAATAGTTGGTCTTCACGGTATATAGAGGATGTTAATGTACAAGTACATGTTCAGCAATTTATCTCCAAGTGGGAAATTGTTGAGTTGTGGAGCTAAATTACTTTGCAAATAGCATGGTTTACAAACTTGTAGGAGTACACAATAACCAAGCTTCGGTTGGGTAACCGGCATTGGTCACTGGGAGCAACCGACATCGGCTAAGTAACCAGACATCGATTACTTGTGCATTTATGTTTTTATTTTAGACGCGAGATTAGATCCAACCTTTGATTTAAAGGTGATCTAAAGGTTGTAAATGCATAGCTAAGATGCCTTAAGTTTGTATATTCTTATATAAGCTATAAAACTAGGGTTAGAAGTAGAATTGAGTAAGAATATTGATTCTCCTTGGTTGAGATGATGAAGAAAAAGAAAAATAAAAAGGGGGTTGCATGAAGACAGAGCTTCCATGGAGAGAATATGAGACGAAGAAAATGGCGGGTACATCTAAATGATGAGAAGAGGTTAATGTCTTCTACTGTATTTCTTATGTATTATTTTTCTCAATGTCATGGCTTGCATAGTATGTAAATCACATAGGGTTTCTTTTTGTATATCCACGTGTTGTTGTGAGATCTTGTATTATAGATCCATGAGATCATGTTGTATTGTTGGTCCATAGAGATCTAGTATTATAGCTCATTGGATAGCTTGTGGGTACATGATAGTATCAAGATATTATATAGGAGGTTATCTTCTTGTCTGCACAAGTTGATGCAGTAATGGAGGAGAGACTTACTTCTTGGTGCACACTTATGGTTACACATTGGTAAACTCATTTGAGAGGTCTTGTTTACGGATTCACAAGATATCTTGGTGGCATAGTTTATAGATATAGTAGTTCTTGGTTATGTGAGATCTAGTGGTGGTTTGGAGGCATGGTTGTAGTGCACTCATGTAGATCCATTTAGAGATCTGGAGGAGGAGATAATCTTAGAGAGATGCATTGTACTCTTGTATGGAAGATTTGGTTTGTACTCTTGTTCATTTTATATATATTGATATCTCTATCTTTGGTGGACGTAGCCCACATTGGGTGAAGCACTACGGTGTGCCAGTGTGTATGTGTGTGTAATTTGTTTTGATTTGGATTTTTAGTATATGCTTCCACTGCTGTAGATTTTGGGGAATTTTCTACTTCTACATTTGTATGATTTGGTTTGTTATTGAATCATAGCATTATTCCGTAGTTTTGTTCCCAACACCTGCGCAAGAATCTTCTAGTATGATCCAATTTAGCGTTGTCATCTTGTTCTCCTTCTTGCTATTCTAGGGCATTCAGTAAGCCATCGTGCACCGGATCATTCTTTTTGGGGGTGTATGTTCAACTGGCTTCCTTGTGCCCATTGTTTGTTTCCCCTTTGGAGGACCTAGAAAAGCTAAGTCCTCTCTTGCAAGTACCTTCCCATCCTTGAACCGCAGCCTTAGATATACATATACACGTGCAGGCTCAATTTTCCCCATGGCTAGAGTTTCTAAAGTTATATCAATGTTTCTTGTTTCCATTGTTTCTTTATATGCTTCCTTGTTTTTCCATACATATGTCTTACACAAGATATGTATATCCACATCTACTTTATCAACATCAAATTGGAGCTTTCGTACATTATGTAATTTGTTCACTAAATCTTTAAAATAGCGCACGGTGAAAGCGAAGGGTAACTTACACCAAGGGATTTTTTTCTCCTTCATAAAGAACCTCCCTAGGCTGAAGTGTCGGTACACCAAAAACTCAACTTGTCTATCCAACACTGTAGGAAGCTCGCATGGTATGCGACACTCCCCTTCAAATGTCTAGCGTATCTATCTAAACCATTTCTCTTGGCACTCCTTATAGGTGTTCGAGATGGAACCATGACATGTATACTTCAAAAACAATTGTGTTGGTGATTTATTTTCCATGGGATACTCCCAAACTTTCTCCCTTGGCTCGTCAAGCACACTGATTTCACTTAATACAATCAAAAGAAAAATAGCACCCCAAGTTATTTTATCACCTTTTTCATCTTGTATGCACGCCTCCACTACTAGGCTCTTCAATATATAACCGGAATGTTGTATTGGTTCTTTCTCGCCATCTTATGCGCTATGTGTAGCCAGCACTAATTTACCTTTGTCCACCTATTTGAGGCACCTAACTTACAACCTACGAGCTGCACTGCAACCCTTGTGGCCATATCCTCTATGTTTGTGACTTTGAATGCTTAGCCTCCCTTCTTATACTTGAACACAGTGGTCATCGCATCAACTCCCTCATCATCTATTAGATCACCAATAATCTCGAATCAGAATCACATAGCCATGTGACCTTGTTAACCAGTTTGGCAGTAATTTACATCCTCCTTCCCGTAAAATAGAAAAAATATTCATCTACCCACGACATCAGCCACTAGTACAACTGGTCGGGCTTTCCAAAGTATGGAAATTCAAGGAGCTGCATGACCCCAACACTTTCCAACAATCTTTTCATTGAATCATCTAAAACCCTTGTTCCATCTACCATCCTCCTATTTTTCTTCCGTACGGTCTCTACAATGATATCCTTAATAGTCTTATCGGTCATGTGATTGAAATTAGAATTTTTCACCTTGTTATCTTTTTTGCCCATGGTCTCCCTTTGATCACCCCCTCTAGATACAACATCTCTACCAACCATTCCTCTGCCACTTCATCAACCTCCGTTTAAATGACTAGGGCTCACCTCGGTGCCATCTTTCCTTTTTCACTTACAGGAATGTTCTGTAACTTTAACTTTGTCACCTTCTTACCTTGCATGCCTCGAATTCAAACCAGACTCTTCAATCATGTGAAACCCTAACTAGGAATATGCCTTCCTTAAACCCTAGCCACACAAACCCACCTTTGAGCACATGCACAACCACCTCAATAACACTTATGCATGGAATGCTACCAAAAATGTGCCTCAACCTCACCTGGTTCATCACTCTATAAATTACTCGTCACACTAAGCTCTTCTTCGCACTTTGCAATTTGATAACTCAAACAATGCAAGGTAACAATAACATTACACTCACCAAATTTATATCCCAATTCAAAAATATTCACATTAATTACTCCCCAACCACCACCATATGTGACATTAACTCTACCTCCATGCTTTTCTACACATTGTGCCTTGTCTTTCATGCCTATCTTTTATGTGCCTCAATCATAACCTTTTGGTGCACCTACTACTTCTTAGTCATATATTTCCTTTATATGCGCTTCCATGTATGCAAGTACCTATCCAAATGTGACTCTTCCTAAGTATTCCCCAATGTTGTAGCCTACCTCGCATTATAAAAAGCATCCATCCTCCTACACGTGGTCTTCAATCCAAGCGTTTTCTTGAAACCAACATTATCTCTTCTTTGAGTACTGAAGTTTGTTTATTCCATGCACTATGACTTCATCCACCCCACACTTGAAAGTATGTACATTCCTCTTCACATGAACTCAAAAAGGAATAGTTAGCTTCTTAAGCAAGCGCACAAGCACGCTTATTACACAAAACACTAAACTAAATTGACAAAGCATAGCAACATGGAAAGGAAACACATATAAAGGAAATGCATTAAAGAAATACAATCTAATGGCAATACATCTTTATTACAAACATTAAGAAGACTTATTTATAGTACAGCTTTAGCCTACTCCCATCAAAATAACTGGGATATCGTATCCCATCTAACGCCTATAATTGGCAAGCGCCTGAATCAAGTATGTAAGTCACAATATATGACATTGTTCAATCTTTTATAAGTTTTATTGTACGCCCAAAGTACCATAGAGACTTTACCATCCTATTCCTTCCTTCCAACATCACAAATCTTAGTCAATGTGTGGTTCAATATCTTATTAAAAGCCTCAGCAGACTCCATTTACCTATGGGTGATAGGGTGTTGTTTTATGGTGTGCCACCATAAATTCTTCCAATAGTATCCTAATGGTCTCATTAAAGAAATGAGTGCCCCTATCACTTGTTAAACTCAATGGGCATCCATACCTTCTGATTATGTTTTCCCATAGAAACCTTGATGTCGTAGTTGCCATATAATCCTCTACAAGCACTACTTTTGCCCACCTTGTAAGATAATTTGTATAAATTATGATGTAGCACGATCCAGTCCTATGTGCAAGTGGGGAAATAGGACCCACAAAGTCAATTGCCCACTTTTCAAAAGGTTTTGCACTAGCCATAGGCCTCAAAGGCATTTCATCTCTATGCCTAGGCTTTCCAAGGTGTTGACAATGATCACAAGCCTTACAATATTCTTTACAATCCTTATACAATGTTTCCCACCACAAACCAGCTAATAAAATCTTGCACATAGTAGCATCTCCTGTATAATGTCCACCTACAATACCACCATGAGACCTCCTCCATAATAGCTTCATGCTCATTTTCAATCACACACCAGTGTAGAACTTCATCCCGGCCTAGTTTGTATATGTCTCCACTAATAAACATGTAAGGCATGGAGCGGATGGCAAGTTATTTCTTCTCTATAATCTTCATCCCTTCAGGCGCCACACCAGTACGTAAAAATACAACAATATTTTCTAAGTCGGAAGATATGCATATATATGCATCTCGGAATGGTGTCATCAATGCTCTGCACATCCTTACCAAAATTAATCCTTGATAAATGATCTGGTCTAGAATTGCTCTTTCCTGACTTAACCACTACTATAAAGTCAAATTCCTGAAACAATAGAATCCACCGGCATATGTGCCCCTACAAATGTACTTTTTCACCAAGTACTTTGGTGTCATGTGATTTGTATAAAATATAAAGAGTGTAGCCAGGTGAAGTACTATCAAAACTTATACAGCAAGCGTAGATCATGGACAAAACCTCATGCTCTGTAGTTGTATAATTCTATTTAGCTAGTGTCAACTTCCTACTTACAAAACAAATAGGATGATCAACAATACCTTCTCTAGGTTGGGCTAATACCATGCTAATGGCCATGCCAGAAGCATCTACATGCACATGAAATGGCTTGGTCTAGGAAGGAAAGTGCATAATAGGTGCAAAATTAAGCCTTTCCTTTAATATCTCAAATGTGCACTATTGTGCTTCACCCCAATGTAACTTTCCTTTGCTCTTTAATAACTCTTCCAAGGGTGTGGAGATCTCTAGGTTGGGCTAATACTGTGCCAATGGCCATGCCGTATGTCTATATGTACATGAAATGGCTTGGTCTAGGAAGGAAAATGCAGAATAGGCACAGTAGTAAGCATTTCCTTTAATGTCTCAAATGCACACTATTGTGCTTCACCCCAATGGAACTTGCCTTTACTCTTTAACAAATATTCCAAGGGTGCAGCGATCTCGAGCATATCCTTTGATAAACTTCCTATAATATCTTGTGTGCCCCAAGAATCCATGCACTTCACTTTGGTTAGTAGGTTCCTCTAAGCCCAAAATAACAACAACCTTAGCAGGATCCACTAACAAGCCTTCTTTATAAATAATATACCCCAAGAAAAGTCCCAAAAGGTGTAGAAAAAACACACTTCTTAATGTTTAGGAGATGCTCAATTTTCGGCACCTCTAAAACATAAGCCTTAAATTGTCACAATGATCTTTCACCAACCCATACATTATCCAATCATCCAAGTAAACCTGCAAGAACTTATGAATAAAGTCCTGGAATGCTTGCACAACAATGCATGAAAATACTGTAGGCGTATTCTTTAATCCAAAAGGCATAACTTTGTATGCAAAACTTCCCCACTCAGTGGTGAAATTTTTCTTTCTTGATCCTCTTTAGCTATCCTCACCTGATGATATCTAGAAAATCCATCAGTGAAGGAGTAGATCTTGTGCCCTGCAATACCTTCCAAAATCTCCTTTGTAAATGGTGTGGGAAAGGGATCTATTACACATGCAGCATTCAACTCCCTATAATCAACACAAATTCTTATTATGTCATCTTTCTTGATACTTATCACCATAAGGCTAACCCACTTTGACTCCTCAATGGGCTCAATGATTCCAGAATTCAGCATCTTGTAAATTTCTTCCTTTACCTTTACGCATAGATTAGGATTCATCCTATAAATCCTCTTCCTAATTGGGTGTGCACCTTCTTAGTTTGATTTTAATTTCTCCCAAAGAGTGATATGCCCCTTTCACTCATGATATCCTCTAGGAAATAAATCTTGGAATTCATGCAATAACTAAATTATCTTAGCAACCTCAAACTCAAACCAATAGTCTCCAAGGATGGCCTCCTTAGGTTCAACATATGTCCTAATATTGAACTTCTTCATTTTCATTAGCCCATGATATGTGCACGCCTTCTCATCTGCACTTTCTAAGACCTCGCGCGTACCCTTAGTGTGCTCAACATCTAGATTCTCTACTTCTTCATCATTAATTACATAGACCATCTTACCCTTTTCTTTTTCTAAGTAGGCACGCCCAAGTTGTTCTGCATCTGTCTCTTCTTCTTCAAAACGCACCTTCGATCCGACTCACCTAGTAGTTTCGAATAAGTACCTCACCTTTGCACTATCTCCCAACGTCAAGCGCTTCATAACCTATAATGCCCCATTAACAGGAGGTTTAGAGGAAAAATAATCAATGGTCCGAATCATACCTACAGCTCGCTTATTGCCAATTCCCCATTTCTCTAGTCAAGTTTTCATAAACATACCATCTATGCACGTCGCCTCGCAAGGTGTAGTAGAACTTGTGCACCCACAATGAAGGTGGTAAAGCCTCCTGCCCCTCTATCTAGAGTCTCTCACACTATTGAACATGGTGTTGAGCATCCTTCCCATGAAATTCACATGTCTTGGTAGGTGCATTGCTTTGAAGAAATCTAGCAGAGAAGGTGATTCTCACTTCTCACCACTCTAACAGATTATCTCTATGAACCATCCACCAGCAAGTTGTTGTCCCATGCAAGATATACACCAGCATATTCCTTATTTCATTTTCATCTATCCACTTTGAACTTCCATAGCATGTAAAACTTCTTCAAGATTACCTTCACCAATGTACCTTGGTACCTGGTTACTACCCAAATGCCTAACACAAAGGCAACCAACTCACACGCATAACTACATGGGTCATATCACGTTCAACCATTTCATAAATCTCGTGTGCCTAGTTATCACATGCAACACTTGTAGTATCATTCATAGACTGTGAATCATCCCACTGAATAATGCCTTCCTTTGATGGCTCAAGTACTTTAGGTTCTCTAATGGTGTGCACATAAATTCTATTCAAATCTTCTTCTCTCAAAGGTTCTACATAAGGTGCAGTTTTCCATCTATCAAAGGAATGATGATGCGCTCCTCTTTGTTCTCAAAGCTGATATAACCTTTATTGATGTGTAGGTCAAAAAAATTTCATAACACCAAGAGTGCCCAAGCAATGCTAGAAAATTTTCTGCAAGCGCCAAGACCTCAAAGTCCCTAGTAAACTTGGCCCCTTGTATAGTAATAGTAGCATCTTTCAAGACTCCAATGGGCGTGACCTTAGTCATGTTTTCCATAAACAACACATTTGAATATGGTTGTAAGGGTAGCTTCCCCATTTAGTTCCATGCATCCAAAGTGGTCACATTCACTTCTACACATGTATCAATCAAAATGATACTTAATGACCACTCATCAACAAATGTATTTGGAGTGATCTCCTTATCATAATCTAGACTGAGGGGTAAGTTAGCATGTAAAATATGTCTCTCGTGCTCAACTCCAATGCATGAAATATTCATCCTTAACCATTCCCCGATAAAGTAATGATGTTATATTTTCATAGCATCTTACAGACCTCCTTAAAATCATCAACATCTTTTTGAGGAATCTCAACCGATTTGGCCTCGCTCCAACTTCCACGACTACTCTTTTCAACATTGTATCTCACCCTACAAGTTCCTAATCACCTCCATGGTTTCCTGATAAACTTCTTTATGATGAGTAGGCTCTGAAAATTTGCATACAATACCTCCTCCTTTATAATAATAGGCTTCGCATTGGAACTTCCTCGTGCACGCAGCCTCAACACATGTAGTAACAAACACAAGTACCAACTTAGGATCAAGTGCTAACTTCGGCATCCATTGATCTTCCACAACATGTTGTACTCTAACCATTCCCATGCACTTATCATGATTTTACTTCTTGTTCGATGTTCATACAAGTCTAGGAATTCTTCATAGTTGTGGTTCTTTCCGCAAAAAGAACAAATAATATTCTGAGGGCATTCGCATCTATAATGATTAGGGGATCCACATGTATAACATGTTCCTTATGGAAATTCACTTCTTCCACCACCACGACCTTGGCCTCTAAATCCTCCATGGTATCCTCTACCTCTACCTCGACCTCCATCAGAGCACCCTTCATTGTGATTATGATCATGATGCTCACCTTGTTCCTTAGAATTATTTACAACACTGGTCTGACGTACACCAATATCAATAGAATCATGAATCTGATCAATCAACATGCAATTATCATTATCATGAGTGGTAGACCTACAAATATTATAGTAATAGGACATGTTATTTCTTATCACATGTTGTAGTAGTGGGCACCTACTTGAATCATGAACTAGGTGACAAATCTCACAAATTTCCTAACAATATGGTGCACACCGATTTACAAGGATAGCTATTCTTAGTATGTCCTTCTATTTCACAGTCTGTGCACCAAATTCCATTGCGCATCTCATAAGTTGAATTTTCTAACAAATTCTCCAATTGCTTAGCCATAGATGCAATCTAAGCTTTGAAATATGGGCTAACTCTAGTTTCTATGCTCCCAACTACCTCAAGGCATAGAGAAGCTTCTAAGGCTTCACGTGGGTCTATAGGTGTCTTATATGAGAGTGCCCTCCTGAAAG
The DNA here is from genome assembly GCA_018340775.1 of Taxus wallichiana var. yunnanensis. Taxonomy (NCBI): domain Eukaryota; kingdom Viridiplantae; phylum Streptophyta; class Pinopsida; order Cupressales; family Taxaceae; genus Taxus; species Taxus wallichiana. The sequence continues at coordinate 280,188,948 of CM031244.1, forward strand.
GTGTGATCAAACCTCCAACAAACCATTGAGCATATTAACTCAGGTGAATATCATAAGACAAATTTGATAATAAAGTTTTAAAGTCAGCATCATACTCCCTTACACTCTCAGTTATGCCCTAGTTGATGTCCTTCAGTGCATTGATGCTCTTATGCTCAAACTCAAGTATGTTCAAATCTACCAAGAAATCATCATGCAGCGTGGTATAATCTACATAATTTTGGTTTGGGTCATATTTAATGTATCAACTATGTGTACACCTCTCAAAACTAATTGCAAATTGTCTTTCCTTAAGCTCTCCTGAGTTGTAATCCCCTTATCGTGCTATAGTATTTCACACATATGCAAATGCTCAGCTGCATCTTCAATTCCTCTATATTCTGGGAGACAAATAGACATCTCTAAATAGACTTGATGGGGTTGGTGTGACCATGCCCACCAGATCCAAAACCTGTATTAACTCATGTGTTTCCTCCACCTCCAAAACCACCAGATCAACTAGATCTAAAACCACCTGATCCTCCCCCTGTAGTAGGAAACAAACCAAAGGATGCACTGCCTTGTGTTCTAACATTTGTGCTAAATTGAACTCCCACATTCTACAAAGTTGTACTACTCCCAGATGTGATCCTAATTTTCTACATGCCCACGTTACTGTTGATGGCATGCCAAAAAAATATACCTCCAACCAAACCTCCAAATAATATAGACAATGATTGTGCCACCATAGATTAATACGCTACATGATTAACTCCTAAACCTAATGGTAAATTAAATCTATATGTCACTACTCTACTTCCCACACTAGCTTGCTTACTGATGATTGTCATAGAAACTAGAAAACCAAGCACAAGGGCTAGGTCGTTAGGAGGGATCAAATGTGCACCAAAGTGGTCCTTGCAATTTCTACAAACGTGCTCTCACCGAGGTTGAAGATGATTCTCTACCATGCTTACCCAAATGGGGAGTTCCAGATTATTTGGCTCCAAGTTTTTTGCGTGAGCTCCAAATCCTTCACGATTCATCTCTCTCCACAACACCTTTCGTTTCATAACTTCATGTTGCTTCTCTAAATCCCTCTCGTGCGCCTCATTAAACTTAAGCCACCTTTCTTCTCTCTACCTTTTTACCACCAGGTCTCACAGTCTTTCACCACACTTGCTCCTACCCTCGCGCGCATGGTGGGGTTTAGCCAACCACAAGACGTTGTTCCAAATCCAGGGTCACAATCAAGATCTTAATCGCTAAAGGGATGTCACACAAATATGATCCTTTGGGTTCACATAAGAACTGGAACTTAGAAACCTCTAGACAAGAATAAGTAGAAACTGTGTACTCTAAAATATAGTTATTCAGAACACCACTCCACCAATGATCTACAACATGTGTCCAAGTTAGATCAGCATCATGCAAATCCTGGAATTCTTCATGTGTCCAAACAAGTGTTCAAAACCTCCAATTTCTCTTCAATGCATAAGCTACCAGCCACTCGTATAATTCTATGGGAAAACATGAGAAAAATGTCTCATACATCTCATGATATAGATTTTGTTCAACCCACATGTGTGCATCAAAATCAGGTCCAAGTGTTAAATTTGTGAGCATACTCTTCCTCTAGATTGTCTAACCACTCTTCAATACTAGCCAAAGTCAACTAGTATGTCTTCATCATGCAACATCCTAGAAAACAACTGAAAAAGAGGTCCTAGTAATGGAACCAAAATGTAGTCTTATTTTATCCACAACAACCCAAGGCGTGCTGAACATCACTCACCATAATCGAGTGCTAGCCAAAAGTGTGCAAGGGTACCAAGTCCCTCTTTATGGCAGCTTGCTCAAGAATTTAGCATGATTATACAAATATTCCAAATCTATAACAGATAATCAATTATATTGCATAACATAAACTAGATCTAGATCTTAACCATATGTAAGATTAACTCATACCAGAATCAAGATTAACTTTACCATGCATGAACTAGTAATAGATGTGTCAACAATCAATATCCAGCCATAAAGATCCATTATATTAATTGTTGTAAAACACATAAGCTTTATACATTCATAATATTGTCACCATAGGTTACACGCGCTCAAGAACTAGCAACATAACCTTATAAAATAGTCACCGATGTCTAAGTTATGCAAATCAATATATATATGTAGTGGGGACTTGCCCTCCATTGCCTAAGCACCCTCAAAATAGATTGCATGTTAAGAATAGCCATGCGCCCTTACATGATAAATACAAAAGCATGCAAGCTTGCTAATAATAGATTATTTAATAATACAACTACAGTCTAATCCTATTAATAGCTCCAAAACTATGCATAGCACTTGATCTTCCACTTTTCTGAAATAGCCTTTGTGTGCTCTTCAAGTCTTCTACAAAACATGCTCCACACTCCATTCTATTATTAGCCCTATACTAGAAAATGACTAAGTCTTAATCGTGCACTTTCCTAGGTTTTCTTTATTTCCCTACAATTTCACACGCACCTATCCACCATGTATCCACGCACCCAATCCTTATGTGCCTTCAGTAGTTAGGCTATATTTCCTCACCCAACACAACATAGACCTCATTTGAAAATCCCTCTCTTAGTCAATGTAAACCTATCCTCCACCCAACTCGGTCCTCTCTATTATCCTTATAATGGCCATGAGGAATGTGCTCATGTGATTTTTAAGTGTGTTTCATGTATAGGGAGGTGATTTGTGGATTCATTCATAACCATTCAGAAGGAATTTCTCCTTGAGGCCTAAAAGGCCTATTTTTCAGGCTTATTACACCTTGTGAACACCCTCGAGAACATACAAGGAAAATTTGAAGTATGTAAGAAGTGTGTGGAAGAGTTATACAATCATTTGAGGTAGTTTAGGAAAGTTCTAGAAGAAAAATCAGGTTTAGGAACAAGTTATGCCATACTTGGTTATTTATAGCACGGTGTAAGGAAATGAAAGCAGTGAAAAAGTTGGTTTGCTTGTTCTAAATGTTTCAGAGACTCGTGGATTGAAATAAATAGGATACTCATATGAAAGCTAATAATTCCTATTCCATTTTTCAAAAGGTTTCAAGATATTTTTAGGAGTATATTTGTCGATATTAGCTTGACAATACAAGTAAAGATCTCTGATCCTTGTTAAGATTCAATTGCAGATTATGGGAGTTACAAGGAGAGTTAGAATCTTATTCAAATGCCATTGTGACATATGTGATTCCCCCTTCACATATAATTTTTCAGTTCTTCTTTTTATCATCATGAACTTTGGTAGTAGTTTCTTTCACCAACGGAGGCTTGGGAAGAATTGAAAAGTGGGTTGAATTTAAAAATTTTAGGAATAATTGTCTCCTAAAAACGGTGGTAATGTTCATAATACCTTTTTAAGTCAAAATCATATAATTTTTTCCCTTGAAGTTCTACTCCTAGCTCTAGTGGTGAGAAAATGTGTTCAAGTAGCTATTTCGGGTAGTGTTCGGTGAAGGAAATCATCTATTTTTGGATAATGCACACTTGGAGACCCCTGATGTCCCTTTTTCCCTTTTACCAAAGTCAAATGGGACATAGTGGACATAAAATTTTCCCCACATGAGAATATGATTTTATGTCACTTAAAAGACAACTTGGTGGTTAGAAAATGTTATACACTCACCTAACCCCACCTACCCCCTTCCTCATGATGAGCAGGACTCCTTAGAAAATTTGAAGTCTGATTTGTATTTTTACCTTTGATAAAGGGACATGGTGGACAAAAATTCCATCACCACATGGAGAGGATAAATTTTGTCACTTAAAGTCACAACATGAGGTGTTAGACAAGTGTTTTCAACTCACCCTCATGACATGTTTTGCCCCTTCTTCATGATGCTTCCACCCTTGGCACATTTTCACACCCCTAATGTCCCTTTTTCCCTTACTAAATTTGGTAAGGGACATGGGGACATCTGAGACCCATTTAGAAAGTTTTTACTCCACCCATGAGTCTCCATCTAACCCAGGTTAACCAAGGTGAGTCAAAAGATGAGTTAACTAGGTTTATGAAAGGGGAAGGTATAAAATTCATACTTAGTCATTCCTCATTCATTTTTCATATTTTTAAATCCTCATTTTCGTGATCCCTTGCTGTTATGCTACCAAAATTTCCCCAAAAACCCTCATGCTCTAAAACACAAATTTGTTCATTGCTCCCAAACCCCTACTCCGATTGCCATGAAATTTGGACTGTAGAATCCTTGCAAAAACGCCTTTAAGGGGAGTATTTACATGCCTCCATTAATTAACCCTTCAATTTTCTACAACCATGTGAAAATTTCAGCCAAAATATTCATTTTTTGGATCTATGCAAACCTAGCAATTGAAATCCTCCAAAAATGGAGTAAAGGCCTAAAATGCAAAATAGAAACTTCTGCAAGTGGTTTTGTTTGAATCCGACACCGGGAAGACCACTTTCTATTTGTTATCTAGCCTTCATTATATAACTTACTAATAATATTAAGTATGATAAAAATTTACATTCATATACCTCATTGCATTCCCCCATGTTCGAGACACTCAAAATTGGCAAAATTGGCAAAAAAAAATGACTAAAATGGGACAATCATGATGAACATGCTAAAAATAGTAAATGGATGAAATGAGCTCAAAATTATCACATATCATTCCTTCATACATTCTTTGATGATCCTGACACTCATAAGAGTCTTCCTCTCAGTTTTCAAGCAAATTCTTGTATTCCCTGATGTGGTGAGCATAAAGTGTCTAAATGGGAAAATACCAGTTTTGTCACAAGAACTATTTCACTTCATATCACATGGAGTGCATGATAGAAATGTGGATGGAATTGATTTTGGTTCCTTTATTATTCCTTTAGTCCATTATCATAAGGATTTTGTTTCACTCTTCATTCATCATTAGTGCTCTCGCAGTGACAGAATCAAGATCATGGTTGTGTGAGCAAAGTACACCAAATTCTCCCCATGTGAATGATTGTTCATAAATATGTGGTAGTGTCTCAAGAAGTAGAAGGATTTTCTCAATTAGGGAATTCATTTCTCAATATTCTTGGTGGTCTACTTATCAAGTGTTCATCACTCCCCTTCTCGGTGTGTCCAGATAGGTGTTGCAAAGGTTCATCATTTCAAGAGTCTTCAAAAGGGGGAAAGTGTTCAAAAGATATTAATTGGAGCTCTTCATTGGTGCATCATTGTGGAGGATCATCATGGATCAAAATTTCATCTTCAACATCATTCGGATCTGATCTACATCAAGGTCGAAGGCATCTTCATCCATGTTTTGGAGCATCTTTTCTATCCTCTCTTCATTATTTCTCCTCTTCTCTCCCCCTTTCTAATTCTTCATTGTAAGCAATCATTATATTTTGTCTTATTCACTTAAGTGACTCTCTAATGTTGCATTGTAAAATTCCCTTTTGATTTATAAAAAGGGACTTATTTACTCACTTCCTAGGAAGATGAAAAGTCACAAGTGGAATAAGAACATGAAGAGTCATGTGGGGGGTAGATGAAGAGTTGCATTGTAAATCTATAAATTGGGAGAGCCTCCTCATTTCAAAGGATGGTTATTCTTGTTTACTAGCTCCCATACTCTCTCTAGGAACAAGTGATCAAATTCCTCTATCTCTTTTTCCTATGTTTCCTCTCCATCTCAACTACACTCCATGAGCATGTACTTGTTGAATATTATGCATTGAGACTTTGTGCTTCTTGTGTTTTGTTCCTTGTTATATGTGAATGGTGTCTTCTCATTGAAATCATGGATATATTCTGGTTTTAATAAATAAACTCTTATGTAATATTTATTGTGAAAAAACCCTCCTTATTATTCTCTTTGTATCTCCCTCTCAATATTTTTCCTCCCTTGTAGTTTCTACAAGAACTTTACCACAAGTGTAGGGAAGTACCCTATGTGATCCCCATTCAAAAGACCATCCCCAAAGAATTAGAATAATGTAATTATTTCCATATTTTCAATAAATGGAGCTACCACATTCAAGCAAAGGGACATAGTTCCACACACTAATGGTGAGATACCCCAAATTTTCCCACCCGAAAACTATTTCGCCAAAAAAATGTTGTGAGCATCCAATGAACAATTTATTTTTCTTGAATAAATTATTGTTATAAGAACAATCACTAAGGAGGGGGGTGAATTAGTGAGCCATTAAAAATTTCATTCTCTTAAACATTCACATCCATCAACCATTCAACAACATATAGATTAAGCAATGATTAATCAAACACATAAGCATGCACCATGAGAACATAATGACACAAGTACACCAATTTTCAATGAGAAGCCCTCAAGGGAAAGAAAACACACTGAAAAAAAAACTTTATATAGCCATTGTTTCAAATTTAGTTGAGAACCAACTCAACAAGGAGCACCAACCCCTAGGTTTAGTGAGGCACCAACCCCACAAGGAACACCAACCCCTAATTTAGTAGAGCATAAACCATACAAGGAGGAACCAACCCCCAAGATGACTCAGCACTAACCAAAGCCACCTGATATGCTTGCCATATCTGAAATGTTTCTTCAACAACAAATGATGATGTAATAAAGCTCACTCTTCTCCTTTATCTCTCTAAAAATGCTCTACATTCTTCCTTGCTCACATGCTTCTTCGTCAAACTGATTTTAACATCTGATCTAGCTCACCATAATCATCACACCCTCTAGAAAATCATAGTATACTACCAGCCCTCTCTTTTAGGTCACAAAGACCTCTTACACATTCACATGTTGCCCTCTAGATCACACTTTTTCACACTCACTCAACTAACTCAAATGAGATTTCTAATTTTCCTTTATACTCTTCTCATGATTATAATACATGTAGGTTGACATCATATATATAAATAAACATCATTATAACATCCTATAAAAATCATCCATAAGACCATATAGGTCATCACCATCATCTATAACCACATAGACCACCATTAGGACTCAAGAAGCCCTAAGCACCAAAAGAACCAACTCCTCAAGAAGAGAATCTTATAGAGAAAAACCAACTTCAAAAAAACATGGAACACACATATACATGTTTTATAAGCCCTAAAAACCTTCAACAACCATGAAACACTTTGCAACAACATCTCATGCCATGAAACCCTCTTGAGACCATGCACAACCAAGCACCCTCAAAACTAGTCTTCAGAAAACAAGCCATAACTTCATCAAATCTCATCAAAACACAAGTGTGATATACCAATGGAAATATCATGACCTCAATGTCATCATCAAACTCAAACCATGCCACAAATCTGATTGTAGCACCTCCAAAACACCTCTATAACCAAACTACCTCAAACTGCCAAAAACTACCAAAAACACGCCTAAAACCAGGTCATGCAAGATAGGGCACAACAGACCTCCCAAAGGCTCAACCATGATCTAAAACCATCATGGACATGAATAATATATCCTATAATTATTTAAATGCCAATTTAGTCACTAGATCCAATGGATAACATTTGCACAAATTGAACTTTTCCAAAACTTTCCTTTTTGTGTGGGGCCCACATACTTTCACAACCTCTAAATACCACATAGATGAATTTGGAGGATTCCTCTATAACCTCCAATCATCACATTTTCACAATAAATCAATTATAGGCCACTACAAAATATTTGTCCAATCACTATATACCTAGGGTTTTAAGAGGGTTTAAAACCAGTTTTCCTTCTTAATGATTGTTCATAAAAATGTGACGATCAAAATATTGCATTCCACTTGTAAAATATTCATAATAGACATCTTTAACTATCCCCAAGATCTTCGATCCCCATGAAAATCATACACATGCTAACAGCATCATAAACACTAAATTTGACCTAGGTTTCTCATTCCCAAAACTTGGTCAATGAAAAAATGGCATAACTTTCAAAATAGTCAACAAAAAGACCTAAAACTTAGACCACGCATTCATATCAATCTTCCACACATTCTCAAATACACTAAAAATGCTGACTCCACCACACCATGGCATGTTTTCTCAAGGGTTAGGTCTAGGAACAGACCTAAAACCAATGTCTAACACTCTGAACCAACACTATAAGACACTTGTGAGTGTCTCAACACCTCATACTCATGTTCCCATGCTCTCACCAAGCTCACATAGCAGATACATGCTTCACTTCAACATGACATACCTCATTCTTCTCACTAGGCCTCCAAAACAAGCACCTTGAACATGTTTGTTTCACTAAATATGACCTCATCATCACTTTTCCAACCTTGAACACATGTTAGGACCTTCAACACACTACATGACATCATCACAACATCCTCCATGCCTTTTCACATCACTAACATAAGCTTAATAGCACATGCAACACCATGCAATCTCAACAAGACACTCACCTTGACTTGACACTACCAATCAACCTTGATATGTATCTTCCTTTTGACATTCATGACACTTAATGACAACACTAAAGAAATCATACTTTGACATCAATGACAACACAATGCCAAAATCTCCCCTTTTTCATTGATGACAAACCCATTGATGGAAAAACACACAAGACTCAATTTCCCCTTAAGGATGCACATGACATCAGTTCATTCTCCCCATTTTGAAATCAATGAAAAAGAAAAAAATACCTACAATCATCTTCTCTCATAACATTAGACTCACATTTTGGTTGGAAACATCAAATAAAAAAATTAAGGTTCATTTCACCTTCTGCAATCTCCTGATTTGACTCCTTGGAGCAATACAACTCCCCTTATGTTCATCCATACCTTCCAAATTTGTCTCAAACCTTTATGATGTTATTCTTATCATACCATTGATTCCAAACATCTCAATACAATGCTCAAATGTTACTTAAACAAGAAACAATCATGCTTACCTTTCAACACTTCTCAATAATTGATCATGTTTACCTGATGCCAACAATGCCTCCCAAATCATGCTTAGATGTCATTGGCATACCAAAGCACTCTCCTAGATCTATCACGACTTCCCCTTTCCAAAATTTTCTTTACTTCATAACTGCTTCTTGATTCCTCATACTACTTTAGAGCTCAAAACAAACCTATATAGCTCTCATTTCCTTCTTTCAACTATGCCAACCGAGACAGTACCATCTTGTTCATATCTTTAAGCAACACAAACTCGAATTCCCTTCAAAAATTAGATCTCTATATAAATGATGCCTACTTCCTTTCATATGTCAACCTTACTGCAAGCTCCCCCGAGTTCAACTCACCTTATGACAGATACCAAATGTGAAACTCGGAAAGACCATACTCACATAGATTTTACAGGCCTTCTTGAGGAAAAACATGGCTCCTTCATCTTTTGATCGTATTAAACAAGCTCATCCAATGTATAAACTTAGATCTTATTGTGCCCTACCTTCTAAAAATCACACACCTAACAACTTACTTGCATTGTCAACATTCTTGGTAATTAGGTATTTTTATATCAATGCCTAGATTTCTTCTAAAGACCCACTAGGTCGCCACTTCATGTTTCACCTTGTCTTCCTTCATGATGAGCTAAGAACAAAACTAAGACTTCTTCCAACTTGAGTGTGCAAATACAAAGCTATATAAAGTGAATATACAAACAATCTTCAACCATTACATACCTTGATTCAACATAGGCTTAGCAAGCTCCCCTCAAATCAAATTCTCCTCTGAGCCATAAGATACCATGTGAATATGCATATACGTGACCAACACTACTTTCTAGAACCAAAAAATACTCGTCGACTCCTAGATACTCTACTAATAGCATACAATAACCTTTCTTGACTTGATTGCTTCTTGATCCCATACATGACTTACTAGATATCAATGCTTTTAACAATGCACATTAAAATTTCTCATACTACTACCAAAACATGCTTACCTTGAGCGAGCCACTCGGTTCCCCAGATTGAACTCTCCTTTATTTGCACTTTTTGACTATAACATATCTCCAAACATACTCTAACATCACTTGTTCTCCTATGGAACATAACTCTATCTTTCATAGTAGTCTATCATCTTATAGAATCTTCAAGTCACCTTTTTATGCTTCAAATGAAGAAATATTCAAATAGTAACCTAAATCAAACCTAAAAGCATCGCCAATTTGTCTTCCTATATTACTAGGCTTCCAAAATACATTTTTGAGGCATATCACTAGCTTAATCCTATTATTTCATCTTAAGGACATATAACACAATTCCAGGCTCAACCATACACGTTATCATATATCAAGGTAGTCTAACAACACTGCAGGACCTTCATACACCATCTAGAAGCTCTCAAAATGACACTATAAACGAATAGGATATAAACACACCTTTGAACACATCTCTCGAACATATGACCAAGCTACAAGACCTTCAAACTTCTTCTAGGAGGACATGATACACTTTTGAATTTTGAATCACAGACTTGGGTATGCATACCTTGTTTTTCAAAACTATCAAACTCTCCTTACCTTCAAAAGACTATACAAACCTTTAGAAGCCACTTATCAACATTAACATATAACTCTTGGAGTAACTTTGAATCAGACTCCAACTTTGTATCTCACTTCTTGAAACATGATATTGAGTGGCACATCACAACTTGTTCATGCTCGACTTATTCACATTTTGCTCTTCAAGATGCTTTTACATAGTAGTACAGACTATGTAAGATCTTCATATCTCATCATGGTACAAACCTCACTATTCCCTTTGGCCTTTCGACAGATAGAAACCTAATAAGGTCACACAATACCATTTTAAGCTCAAAAATTTCCAAACTCTTCTTACAATCCTTAATATTCCCTTGATGTATTTATCAAGGCACTTTAGTAAAAGTGACAAGTTAGAATAGACCATACAAATGCTTTACAACAGCCACATAACTTGCAAACTTGCTAAAAAGAAGTAACAGAGAACTCCCCTATCACATGTATATCACATTATTCAAACTCTTAATAGTTCAATCATGCTCTGCCTCCTTCATATCACTAAAATGCAGAGCTTAAACCTTTGAATCATGCATAGTAAAATTATAAAAAAAAACCCCTAAGATCATGTAAGGACTAACAGCACTATTTAGCCTTATATGCCTCCAATGATGTCAAAAGTACACCTTTCTTGCATAACACTACATACTCTTATTTCTCTTCCTACAAATCATGCTTATTTAACTTCTTCAACCTATATACAAGATCTTCATAGACCTTCAAATCCTTTCTTTTCTCCCCTATCTTTTTGACATCGCAAAACCACTTATCTAGTATTGATATCATTAGATCAACCAAACCTTACCAACAACATTTTCAAAACTATCTCACATGATAATGACCTCAAGAGCACTTTTCATATAAATGAAAGACTCAATACCTCAAGAAGAAATTACAGAAATCTTAAATCTTCATGATACTCAAACATCACAAGGTCATATTGATCTTATTAGACTAATCTCAAACTTCTTTTCATAGTCAATCATACACCAACATCAAACAGATCCTTATAGATATCATAGACTTTCATAAAGTATCCAGGTCACATATTTGAGAATAACATACTCAATAATAATTCCTTATCATGTGAACAACAAAACCACCGAGCTCCTTCATAGACAAAACATACTTTTACACTATCTTTATAGCTATTAGAATAGGCTTGAAAGCATGTCTTGAGTCATTCACTCTCCCGTTGGATCTCCAAACATCTATTTAAGGCACATAATGTCACCAAACAGTCTACCTTGAACCACAACATAGTCAATAGACTTCCTCCCAAACTTTGCAAAGAGAGACCACTTAAATCCTCTTTGATCACATAAGCCACTTCCTTTACTAACTATCAACCCTCACTTCATGGATCTATTAAGGTCCTCATATCATAATTATCCATATAAGCTCAAATATCCTAAAACAAACCAATAACTGCTCTTAAGTGTATTATGGACCTATATTAGGTCATAAGCACTACCTCCGAGCTCAAGAATTTTCTCAACAAGGCTTAAAACAATCTAAATCAACACCAAACCTTCCTTAGTGTAACACACTTAACAACATACCTTCATGATGCTCTCTTCTTGCAGCATGAATTCAGGATTTAAATATATTAAATCAACACGAGACATACCTCACTTGGTCTTCACACATTTATTGTACCTTTACTAGCCTATACACAATAGCTACATATCTACAACACGATATCTCTTCTCAAATCTTCATGATTCAACTTAGCATCATTATCCCACATTTCATAACAAGATTCTTTGATAACCATACTTACCTCTTGATCTTCCATGCATTAGGAATACCTTATTAATGCTCATTTCACAACTCGAGACATCCCGACCAAATCTTCACTATGACCAACATACCTAAATGTTGCTTCACTTGGAAGATGAATGCCTTCAAGAAGCATAATGAAGACACCCCACATCACTTAGGTCCTAAAACACCATAAACTTAGGATATTCCTAAATCTCCATCTTATTTTCATCAAACTTTCAGTCAGTTCTTAAGATCCTTTTTCTCTTCATTAGCATATTAGGCTTGAAATCCACCTTGTCTATCTTCTCCTCTTCTGATTGTATACCTTTCAAGCACACATGGTCCATTAGATTATTCTTAGTTATATCAAACATACCTTGATCGATTAGATTTATGCATGACTATCTTAGGCTTCTTGTCCTTTACTTCAACTATAGAAACTGCATGATCTAACTTCTTGACATTTTTCAAAGTCTTGGGATATTCTTTGACTAAATTTGATTCCTCTTTTACCTTATCCATAGGACCAAACTCTTTGTTATCCTTCACTTTCTTAGATTCATCCTCATTTTCATGATCAACCATCTTGTTTCTCTTAACTATCTCCACCACAGATCCTTTTTCTACCTTGGCACCCAATTTACCTTGACTCTTGGATTCAATAAGATCAACCCTAACTGATTTAGGTCTCCATACCTTTACTTTGACATTTAACTTCCTTATAGCTAAAACCAATGCATTTAATACAAGTATCCATGAAACATCCTTCTTGCATGCACCACCTTCTTCCTTTGACTTGAGAACCTCCTAGCTCTGTTAGGACAAAATCTTGTAATGTTTCTTTTATCATGACACCTATAGCACTCTCTTGATTGATGCATGCTATAATTATTTCCATCACTTACCTTTTAATCCTTTGCAATATAACCTCATTTCCTTCAATTGTAGCACAATACATTGCTCCTACCTATCATATTTCTCCATGAGGAATGATGACATCAGTCCACAACTTTATGACCAAACTCATTACATGAGAAACAATATCCATTGAATGAACTTACACACCTTGCACAATTTTACATCTCGTTGTCATCAAAGACCTATTTATCAATATCCATCTTTAAGAAACCTATCTATTCCTTCAAGACTTTGACCACAAAACTCCATAGCTTGACAATATTTTTGCTTCAGAGGATCACCTCAAGCTTGTTAATCTTACTTTAGAGGACCCGCTCGATACTAATTTTTTGAAGCACAATCACTAAGAGGGGGTGAATTAGTGAGCCATTAAATTTTTCATTCTCTTAAACATTCACATCCATCAACCATTCAAAGCATTCATCAACCATTCAACAACATATAGATTAAGCAATGATTAATCAAACACATAAACATGCACCATGAGAACACAATGACACCACATACACAAATTTTAGGTGGGAAACCCTGAAGGGAAGAAAAACAACTAAAATAAAACTTTATATAATAATTATTTCAAATTCGGTTAAGCAGCAACTCAACAAGGAGCACCAACCAAAGGTTGGGTTTAGTGATGTACCAACCCCATAAGGAACACCAACCCTTGATTTAGTAGAAAAATAACCCTATAAAGAGGAACCAACCCCTAATATGACTTGGCACCAACCAAATCCACCTGATATGGTTTCTATCTCTGAAATTTTTCTTCAACAACTAATGATGACATAATGAAGCTCACTCTTCTCCTCTATCTCTCTCAAAACTACTCTTAGCCTTCTTTGCTCACATGTTTCTTCTTTAAGATGATTCGAACATTTAATCTAGCATTCCATCATTAGAAAACACTTTAAAATATCATAGAATACTCTCAACCCTCTCTTGCAAGTCACAAATACCTCTTACACCTTCACAAGTTACCCTCTAGGTCACACTTTTTAACACTCACTCAACTAGCTCAAATGAGATTTCTAATTTGCCTTTATACCCTTATCATGATTATAATACATGTAGGTCTTCAATCATATAGAAAAAAAACTAAAAACATCATTATTAAATCCTTAAAAATCATCCATAAGACCATATAGGTTTCCACCATCATCGAGAACCACCTAGACCACCATTAGGACTCGAGAAGCCCTAAAAGACCAAAAGAACCAACTATCCAAGAATAGAATGTTATGGAGAAAAACCAATTTCAAAAAAACATGGAACACACTTATACATGTCTTTTAATCCCTCAACAACCTTCATCAACCATGAAACACTCTGCAACAACATCTCATGCCATGAAACCCTCTTGAGACCATGCACAACCAAGCACCCTCAAAACTAATCTTTAGAAAACAATACATAACTTCATCAAATCTCATCAAAAACGCAAGTTTTATATAACAATGAAAATATCATGACCTTGGGGTCATAAAAAAACTCAAACCATGCCATAAATATGACTAGAAGCACCTCCAAAACAACTCTCCAACCAAACTGCCTCAAACTGCCAATTCACGCCTAAAACCAGTCATACAAGCTAGGGCACTACAAACCTCCCAAAGGATCAACCATGATTAAAACCATTGTGTAAATGAATAATATCTCTCATACTTTGTTAAATGCCAATTTAGTCACCAGGTCCAATGGACAACTTGAGCACAAACTGAACTCTTCCATAAACATTCCTTTTGAGTGGGGCCCACATATTGTCAAAACCTCTAAATACCACATGGATAAATATGGAGGATTCCTCTACAGCATCTAATCATCACATTTTCACAATAAATCAATTTTGGTCAACTACAACAAATATCTCTCTAGACGTTATATACCTAGGGTTTTAAGAGGGTTTAAAACCAATTTACCTTCTTAATGATTATTCATAAAAACCTAATGATAAAAAGACCTCATTCCACTTGTAAAATATTTATAATATAAAACTTCAACTATACCCAGGATATTTGGTCCCCATGTAAAGCATACATGTGTCAAAGTGAGCATTGAAAAATCCAAATTCGACCTAGGTTTCTCAATCCCAAAACTTGGTAAGGGAAAAAATGTCATAACTTTCAAAATATTCAACAAAAATACCTAAAACTTGGACCAAACCTTTAAATCAACCTTCCACACACTCTCCAATGATCACATTTTCATAAAAACAATCAAAAATTCCTATTCCACCACACCATGACATGTTTTCTCAAGGGTTAAGTCTAGAGCAGGACCTAAAACCAATATCTAACACCCAAAACAGAATTATAAGACACTTGTGAATGTACCAACACTTTATAATCATGCTCTTCATTCTCTCACCAAGATCACATAGCACATAAATTATTTACTTCAACATTCCATACCTCATTTTACTCACTATGCCTCCAAAACAAGCACCTTAAACATGTTTATTTCACTAAATATGACCACCTCTTCACTTTTCCAACCTTGAACACCTACTAGGACCTTCAACACACTGCATGAAATCATCACAACATCCTCCATGCATTTTCAAGTCACTACCATAAATGTAGGAACCCATGCGAACATCATCCAATCTCAATAAGACAATCACCTTGACTTGATACTACCTATCAACCTTCATGTTTCTCTTTCCTTTTGACATAAATGACATTCAATGAAAACACTAAAAACATCATACTTTGACATAATGATAACATAATGCCAACTATTACCATATAGTGAAAAGAGATGTAGAGAAAGTAAAAGAGGAGGTACCTTGAGTAGACTATCTAAATGAATTATTTCTTCGAGTCTCAAAGGCGCAGCGTTGAAGTTTCTTTCATTTCTTAGGTTAAGTGATTTTATTGACTAGAAGAGGAGGCACCAAGATAATTTTATCTAGAAGTGTGTATGTTTTGAGTAGGATCTAAGCATGCGTTTCTTAGAAACATGGCTATCAAAAGTGGTGTGGAAGTGTTTTAGTGAACAAAAAGAATGTTTACCTCTATTGGGTGCCATTAGATAAAAGCGCAACCTACTTTCTAGTGCAATCATTACGAATCAATGTTATTAGTAGAAAGGAGTTGTTGAATTTATGTTGAATCTAATTTGAGTATATAACTTGAATAATGAATGCTAAAAATAATTAAACATAAAAGGGACACTTCAAATGAAGTAATGAATACTTGAACCACTCATGTCATGTTATCTTAAGAAGTGAATATGAGAATTAATATTTCCCGAAGCTTCAATTATCATTAACACGTGATAACAAAACTTATCTTGTAAAACCATAAGATGAAAGGAATTTGGTAGTGGAAGAAGAAAACAATTCGATGATTTAACAAAAATAGATTTATTAAACCCTATTGAGAGTAACGATGTAAACTATGACATACGAAGTCTAAGTATAATATGACACAAGAAAATAAGTAAATGATTTAAAACCCTAAGAAAGGAAGAAGGATAGAGGACTTAGTTGATTTACTCGCAACCTAGAAATGATCTGAGCATGGAAGAGTGATGAACATATTGGGTAGAGTGTCACAAATGTTGTCTATAAATTCTAGACTGCAAGAATAAGGTTAGACATGGCTGCCCACTGAAAGACAGGGGCACTTGGGCATTGAAGACCGCTTCTGGGCACCTGTGACTGTGAATATGGTAAGAACCTAATCTATACTATGTCCCACAAGTGTCACAAACATTCCCTATTAATTATATTTATGTCACACTCTGGGCGCAGAGAGTACCTATAACCTACAAAATAGAATTTCACCTACAAAAACCCACAAACCACATCAAACCTAAAAAAATAAGCAATTTGGGGAGTCGATGACCACTCGGTAGTCACCTTGAGAGTGAACTTACGACTAAGCACTACATGACATCTCGGACTCCATGTAGTTCTTGTTAGTGTGTGCAAGAGATTGTGCCTAAGATGTCGTTGAGCAAGTGCACTTGATAAGCGACTTTATAGCTAAATGTAGCAATGCAATAGAATGTGTAGATGAAATAATGAACTTCACTTTCCTATGTTGTGCATGTAGGGTTGTTTCATCCCTTGTCCCTTGAATGTATGTTAGATGGATGTTTTGAAATGATTTAGTTGCCTTTTGGATGCAAGCTTAGGTGATGATAGTAATGCTTATTGTTTGGTCCTTTATTTTGAAACATTACTATGTATTTATATGATTCCCTTGTTTGAATTTCATAATTGACAACTGGAAGACTAACCCATAAGTGAAAAATATGCCCAAAAGATAATAGAGATCCAAAATAAGTGAGTAAGGTAAGAAACAGTCAAGGGTGCTTGGGCACTCCTATCCTAGCTAGGCGCTAGTGTCTGAAGCCATAAAAAATCAATCGGTAAAGTTATGACTGGGTTGTAGGGTGTGTAAGACCAAATAGAAGACAAGAAGTGAAGGAAATAGGCTAAAGATAGTCATCAATTACTAGTTTTATTGCTTAGGAATCATATAAATGCTAGTATGTGTTTAGGACCTAGAAATGTACCCAAGTGCGTGATTTTGTGTTTACATTTGCCCCCACTTTATTTTTTTGAGTGAATACTTGATAACATAAATTAAATAAGAGATGTGTACCTTATGATCCTATAGAGCGTGCGATGAAATGTGTGTTGAGTGGACAAGTGAAGCATGAAATGAGTGTAAAGATGAAGCGTGGAAACTAGGAAAGGAAAGTGACCCTAGGGGTGAAGCATATGCATTGTACCATGTTGTACATGTTGTTGTTCTTGTTTTTGGCTACTTCTTGTAAGGAAAGACCTGTAAAAAGAAGATCAAGAATGTATTCAAAGTCTTGTATATGATAAATCAAAGAAAAGTGTGCATAAGTATGTAAAAATGTAAAAGGAAAGTGTGCACTTGATGTAAAAGAGTGTAAAAGGATATAAAAGTGTCCTAAAATGATGTGTAGAGCGATTTTTTTGGGAAATCTCACTCAAGATCAAGTTTTCAGGGAGATCTCACACCAAGTGCAAGTTTTTGGGTGATCTCATGCCAAATGTGAATGTTTTTTGGGTGATCTCACGCCAAAGAGAAAGTGTTGGGAGAGAGGTATAGTGTTACTCTCCTTCCATGACTCTACTGATAAGTACCACTATAGGTGGTGCGTCCCTTTTTGTTCCTATTGTCTTGAATTAGTTCTGAATGTAATATTTGTTTTGATTGAAATGGAGATAAAATGCATTATGTTCTTTGGAGGAATATGCCTGACATCTTGGAAAATTGCTCTGAAGGCTTCTGTGAATTATGTTGATATGATAAGTTGACTATGTGTACCCCAGAACATTAGTTCCTAGGGAGGACACAAGCACCCAGGTTCTTTTTCCTGAGTCTAGGCATTGGTGTTTGTGTTATGATTTTGACCCAAGTCTGATTATGAGCCAGTGTTGTAATTGTGACTTGTGTTGATTTTGTATTGTATTGTGTTGTGATGTAGCTCTGATTTTTTGTGTGGGGTGATTTGTTCACCCAATGTATTCCCCCTCGTTTGGGGTGCATATGATGGTGTTAGGAGTGTGCGGCCCAAAAAGAGGACATGATGTGGATATAAAGTTGATACTTGTAGGGGTTAGGGGATGTGGATGGTAGAATCCATGGCATGTGCAAACAAAGTGGCTAGATACATGTGTTAGTAGCAAAAGTAGAAATCATGTCATAGAAAAAACAATGTAATAAGTAAATGTGTGCATATAAGATAGACTACAACAAACAAGTTTCAAACATGGGATATCGCTCACAATGTCACAAGATAATTAGGTCCAAAGAGGAAAAAAAAATAGTGATCAAACAAGATATAGGGCATATCCCGCAAATAATAGCATATAATCAAAAAACAATGGAAAGCAAAAGTGTAATAGAACAGACAACCATGGTGGCATATAGTCCTATAAGTCAAATGTTGACCTATTAGCATGTTAGAAAGATAAAAAGTATGTCAAAGCATGTATGTATCAATGGAAAGTAATGTGCTAGATAGTAAATAATGAAATAATAACACTGTGATGTGTGATATTAAAAAAGGTAGATGCCCCCAGGAGCCTTAGTGGGACTGGAAAAGGGTATGGTGCCGAGCATCATTGTAGTGTGTGAGAATCAGTAATAAATCTACATTAACTCCAAAATACCAAGTGAACATGCATGTGCATATCAAAAATATATTGACATATTAAGTATTTGTCTAGCATAGGAAACAAAAGTTTAAATGTAATTATAAGCAAGCAAGAGTAAGTGAAACCAAAATATGCAAATGTTGTGAGTGTGATGGAATGGTATGCAGTGTGTGAAGATGGTAGGATCAATGTGCCCCCAATGGATATGTGTGAAATGAGGTTCATTTATAAATACCCCCTCAACAGTCAAGAATGAACCATAGAACAAGAGTGTGTCATTAGGAAATGGTTTTAAATAGTGTGCTAGATAGAATAGAACATGAAGCATAGAGCATGAAGAGTGAATGTGGTGAGGTTCATTTCAGATTTAGACCCTCAAATGAATCGAGTATGAACCGTGGAACTAGAGTGCATCATAGGGTAATGACGATACAATGTATGTATCAAGTTGTGTAAGAGTGTTTAGAAATAGGAAGTAGGAAGCATAGAGCATAGTAGTAGAGAAAGTGATAGGTAAGATGATATTAGGAGGGAGATTAAGCGTGATGCCCCCAAGTGTGTGATGAAAAGTAAGCTATCCAATGAGAGTGAAGGGCAAGGATCCTCCACCCGATGTCTAAGGAGATAAAGGCATGTGAAAATGCTCTAAGATTGGTGGTGTATGAGAAGGACGATGTACATGTGAAGGAAGCCTATGTGGTGAAAGAGGTGGTGAACACCTATGTGAAGTATACCTATGAGGTGAAGAAGGTGATGAGAACCTATGTGAAGAAGACCTATGAGGTGAAGGAGGTGGTGAATACCTATGTGAAGGGGATACCCAAGTAGGGGACTTAGATTGATGAGGTGGACTAGTGGACTGATGAGGATGACAAGGTCATGAATTAGGATGTGCATGAGTAGGAGAACTAGGTGTTGAATGTGCCTTAGATTTGAGAGGCCTAGGAGACCTAGATGTTGAAGCTAGTGGAAGAATGTCATCAAGAGGAGGTAGAGGAAATGGTGTGCATGGTGGAATGCCTTTAATAGTGATAAATTGTTTATTTTGTATGAACTTGAGACATAAATGATTCATGGAGGGAATAACTTGAGTGACGCAGAGCCAAGGAATACCTAAGAGCATGTCACAACCTTTGATTGAAGATGCCACAACAAATGACACAAGCATGGTAAGAGGCCCAACTATAATGCGCAGCTTTGATGTAGCCAATATAATTAGGAATTGGATATGTAATAAAGGATATTAGAAATTTGATAGCCATAAGAAGTGCAATAGAGCATACACTGATAGGAGTTGTTGGATAGATCATAGTGTTATTGATAGTATATGAACCGATATAAGCATTGATGTGTAATGAATTAAAAGTAAATGTAGCATGATAATCATGATCTAAAAATATAATGGCTAGTGGCGATGCATCAGTAGAAGGCGACAAAAAATTCAAGGGGCCTTGATGAAGGAGGATGCACAGTGTGATATGTATGATTAACAAAAGAATCAGGAGCTTACGTGTCGTGTTTATACTAAGGGTCATTAAATATTTTTAGCTTTTGTTATCGTTGACCGGTTTATAAGAAGATGGGTCATGAAGCTCAAGTGAATTATTGTCAATAAGATCTTATATGAGATGCTTAATTTTGAAGCAATGATCAATGAAATGCCTAATGCATTAATGATAGTCACATTTAGAATTTTCTTCATAATTGCATACGGGGGCGAGATGGATCAAGATTGAGCAACAATGGAAGAATAATGAGATTGCTTTCTAGAGTTGAGGTAATAGAAACTAAGGTGCATATGGTAATTTGGTGAAAGTACACTTTAGAGGTTGTCATTGAAGATTTTTAGGAGGAGAGATGGCATTGACAATTGCCTTTGCTTCAGTGGGCTTAGGAGATGGCTTGAATGTTGATTTAACTTGAAACCTATTAGAAGATGATGAAAGAGTATCATGATATTTGAGTTTTCCCATAGAGATTAGTTTGAATTCACACATTTTGAGCATATGACATAATTGATTAAATGAAGGAGAGGTCTCAAAGATAACACTCTCCTATAGTGGTGGTAAGAGGCTTTGAACAAAAATATCTTGTAGTTTCAAATCAACAAGCACATTGGTCATCTTAACTAGATTGTTCTTGTAATACAAAACATAGTTAGCTAGATGTTCATTAGATCATTGTTATTTTGAGCTAGTTATGCATAAGATATCTTAGTGCCAATATTGATTGAAAAGTGAGCAAGAAAAAAATCATTGGCTAGATGTGTGAAAGAAGTTATTGAATGAATAGGTAGATCATAAAACCAATGCATGGCGTAATCTTGAAGACTCCTAGGAAATAGCTTAGCTAGTAATGTATGATCATCCGCATAATCTATACATGCCACATGAAAATATCATAGATGCTCTTGAGGGTCACCATGGCCATTGAAAGTGGGTTGCTTAGGGGTGAATTTTTATGAGGAAGTGGATATGCATAAATGTTGGGTGCGAAAGGAGTGTGAATGAGTAAAGAGGAGTCAAGATATGGAGAGGTATACAAAGTAGCTAACTGAAGTTGACGGATTTGAACTTGTATATCTTGATATAAAGAAGCCAAATCATGGGTGCCAGAAGAGGAACCAAGTTGTGCATTAGAAGCATTGGTGTGGAGGAGGGGAGCGGTAGAAATAGGAATGGAAGTAGGAATGTTAAGGGGTGGGTGGAGGCCATGGCAGCCAAAGAGGAACCTAAAGAGGTATAGAAGTAACATCTCGAGAGTGTTTGACAACAAGTAAAGCATTGAGAACATGTGGAAGATGTGAAGGATTGGCACACAAAGCTTGACGAAAATTAGTGAGCTTGTCTAATTGTTCTTGATCAACATTAGTGTCCTCATCATATGATTGCTCACTATCGAGGTTTTAATGTCTTTTAGAGGAACATTTTGTGAGTTAGCAAAGGGGTTATCATATTCAGCCATTGACCTAGAAGAGTTACGAATAGATGGAGGAAGCTCAATGTACTCAAAGGAACCAAAATGACCACTACGAGTGATAGGCATAAAAAGAAAACCCTAGAGAGAAGGTGGGATTCGAGCGATGGGTTCAAAATGATTTTTTTAATTAAATAAATAATTTAGAGTCACTACTAAACCAAATAATGTATGAACACTGAAATGAGGAAATGACACAAGCAAATAAGCAAGTAAGTATGAAACCCTAAGCAAGAGATATAAAAATAATGACTTAGTTTATTTACGCTTGATCTAGAAGTGCTTTGGACTAGGAAAATTGTTGAATAAGAAGTGAACAATGTCGTAAAAGCTCAGGATAAATTCTAGAATCCATGGACAGAGCCGAACATGTGTGCCCATGAGATGGACAAGGTTTCTAAGCGGTGATATCTGCTATTGGGCACCCATGATAGTAAAAATATTCAAAATATTATTTTTTGTGTCACACAAGTGTCACAAATATTCTTGTTGATCACCTGTGTGTCACTCTCTAGTTGCCGAGGATTCCTGTAACTTTAAAATAGAATTTCACCTGTAAAAAACCCACAAACCACATCAAATATAAAAAATAAATATGCAATATGGGGAGTTAGACTAACCCCAACGGTCACCCCAAGAGTGAACTTACGACCGAGTGTTGCATTACATCTTAGACTCCATATAGTTCTTGTGAGTGTGTGTAGAGATTATGACCTGGGATGCCCTTGTGTAAGTGCACTTGATAGCGGGTTGTAACTAAGTATAGTAATGTAATAGAATAAGTGGATGGAAAAATGAACTTCCCTTTCCTATGTTGTGTATGCAGAGTTATACAACCCTTTTCCCTTGAATGGATGTTAGATGGATGCTTTGAAGTGCTTTAGGTGCCTTTTGATGCAATATTAGGTGGTGATAGTAATGCTTAGTGTTTGGTCCTTTATTTTGAACACATAACTATGTATTTATATGATTCCCTTGTTTAAATTTCATAATTAACAACTAGAAGGCCAACCCATAAGTGAAAAATATGCCCAAAAGATAAAAGAGACCCAAAAGAAGCGAGTAAGGTAAGAAAGGGTCAGGGGTGCCTGGTACTCTGTCTTGGCTCTCATCGTTCCTAGTGACAGTGGTGTCTAAAGCCATAAGAGATAAATCAATAAAGTTCTAATTAGGTTGTAGGGTGTGGAAGACCAAATAGAAAACAAGAAGCAAAGGAAAGAGGTCAAAGATAGTCATCAATTACTAGTTTTCTTGGTTAGGAATCATATGAATGCTAGTATGTGTTTAGAACCTATAAATGTACCCAAGTGCATGATTTTTGTCTACATTCGACACAAAAGATGAAAAATTGAAGATGAAATTAATCTTATGGTTAATACAAAGCCAAAAATAGGATTCTTAGTTGAGAGATAATTATTGTTATGAGGCATAGAGCTTTGTAACTTCATATTTGTTCTTTGTAATGAATGAAAAGTAATCAAATAAATGCATCGATGTGAATGGATAGTCTTTAGGCACTTATTTGTTATGAATTAATGGAATTTATATATTGCATCAACATGAATAAACAACCTTTACACATTGGCTAATATAAATGAATGACATTTAGACACTAAATCGACATAAATAAATTGTTTTTAAGCACTAGACCAATAGAATGAACACACTCCAAGCACTCTTGATACAAATGAAATGATTTTAGAGATTATATTAACATGAATGGTGCACAGTTATGTCTCAAATAAACTAATCTAATAAGCTCTTGTTTCTGCACAATATGTTTATGTGAATCAAATCTAAACCCATAATACCACTAACAAAACAATCTAAACTAGAAATAAAAAAACCTACGTACCTAAAAGTCCTTAAGGTTTCCACTATTGTAGCATGTATAATTGGTCCATACATATTAGGAAGACACCTTTGTTTGTTGAAATCCACGTGTGCTTCATGCAAAATCTATCTCTTATAGATTTGCAAAGACACTTGAATGTATGTTATTTATGCACTTTTAATTTATTTCCTCCCAAATACATGTTTACATGAAGTGAAATAAAAATAATGTAATTCGAGCATTCATAAACCATATAAATGAGTATAAGAACAAAACTTGTATATTTTACTTTTTGGTAAATGAATAATTTTCCCAATAAAAAAATTAGTTATCTCTTGGGTCATATGTCGACAAAATGTTGGCAAACGGAAATTTATTGTTAAATAATAATGTATTACTAAATTATTACACCAAGAAGCATTCCTAAAATAATAACCAAGGTTGTAACAGGGTGAGTTTACTTTTATTCTTGACATTAAATTTGATGTCCTTTTGACCATAACAATTCATCAATAAATTTGACTTCATTTGGACTATCACTTTTAAAAAATTCCCTTTTTCTTGGAGAATTGAATCAAAAAATTATTATTGTCCATATAGTAATGTTTTAGCCCCTTTTTTCTCGAATATATTTTTTAGATAACGACATGATAATGCAATTAAATTAGATCCATTTTCCAAAAATCAATGAGAAATCGATAGAAAATTTAATGTGTTGAAAGCACAATTCACTAAGAGGGGGTAAATCAATGACCTTACAAAACTTTCTTTTAATTATGTTTTACCATTCAATACATATTAACCATAGTGATCTTATAATACATAAAAACCATTCATAAGAACATGAAACAAGAGAGAACACACATATATGAGTGGGAAACCCTCAAGGGGAAGAAAACCCACTAAGAACTCTACAAATGGACTATTGTCCTATAAATGATTGCAAAATATCAAATTCAATTGAGCACCCACTCAACTTGGAGCACCAACCCCAAATAAGTTAAGTACTTACTTAACTAGGTTTTAGCAAGCACCAACTTGCAAGGAAGCACCAACTCCCTAAGTGACTCAACACCAACTCAACCACCTATGTATTTTTGTCACCTTCTTAACCCTTTATTGCTTGATCAATAAATGATGACCATATTTCTTCCCTTCTACTCTTGATCACTCTTCAAATTACATGTTATGCTTCTTTGCTCATCAATCTTCTTCACCTTGATATAGGCATGTACAAATTGACTTTCATAAGCTGACCACCTTCATGATATTCAACATAAACCCTCTACCCATGGTCTAAAATACCTCATACTTCTCAAATATGCACTATATTTTTCTCATTCATACTCACACCTCTAATAGGCCTAAAATTGCCTTGCATATATATACATGATTCATGAACATATACCACTTGGTCGGTCATACACACCTAAAACCACTTAGGTTGACCATACAATAGGCCTTAGAACATCTTATAAACATGAATTAATCACAACTTAAACCTCTTTTGGTCTGCCATAACTCAATTAGGCCTTTTTCACCTTTAGGTCTCATGAAGCCACATCCCAAATCCACCCCCAGGGTTGATTTGATAACATACATCAGAATTCTCGAGTCCCAGGCAAATGGATGGATTTAGGGCACAAATCATGTTTCTAGGGTCCCCTCAGAAATTTTTGTAACTCTCCTGTCTAGGTTGAAGAGAGCAAGCTTTGAGAAAATGCGGAAAAGTTGCAGAAAATAAGCTTGGGCCAGAAAAAATTGTGAAAATCGGCTAAGTCCTTGTCATAGGAACAGTTGGGACATTCGGGACACCAAGGCGCGGTTCGGCCGAAACGCCTCCAGGTGGTTCAAGCACTGGGACAAGTGGAACAAATGTACGCGAAAGAGCAGGAACTTGAAACCTGTAGGTCGGTGAAAAGGAAAATTTTAGCACTGACAATTGGGACGCGAGGGACGCGGAAAGCCGGTTCGGCCGAAGGAGAAGAAAATCAACTAACTGCTCGGGACATTTGGGCCTTGAGGACGCGAACCGCCCGGATCGGCCGAAATGGAGAACTTTCGTACTAAGCAGTTGGGACATCTGGGCCGAGGACGCGAAGGACGCGAAAAGGTGAAGTGGCCGAGAGCAAAGGAAGCCATTTCGGGCGGTTCGAAAGATTTTGTCCCAGACAGCACTGGGACATTTGGGACAAATGGATGTGGAGGATGCGAACCGGCTGGTTTGGCCAAAGCGGGAAACTCAAAGACAAGGACAAGTGGGACAAAGGGACGCGCAGGGCGCTGATAGCCAGAAGGAGCCGAAAGTCAATCGAGATCACGCCACGTGTCACCGCGAGAAAGGGGCGTGGAAGCCCATTTCGGGCGGATCGGGTTTTTTGTCCCCGCGCAAAGACTGGACATTCGGGACAAATGGACGTGAGGGCGCGAAGAGCCGGCGACTGCGGACCAACCGCTGATCATGACACGTGTCACAAGGAGAAACGTCCAAAAACATTCAAAGGGGCAAGGTTTGAAGCGGCTGCCCAGCCAATGTCTACAGACACATGTCCAATGGAGCAGGGAAGTGCGGAGCTTGGGGAGGAGTTAGAAAATTTGGCCAAGTTCGGCCAAAAGGCTAAAGGAGAGGTCTTCCCGCGCCCCGATGACCAATCAATGCATGCCACGTGTCATCCAAGTGGCGGGGGTGCGGAGGAAGAGTGGAAAATGTTCCAAAATCATAAAAAGTCAAATTCTCAAGGAAAACTCTGCGGGTGAGCAGAGGAGAGAGAATTATGCACCCAATCAGCTCTTGACACGTGTCATCCAGGTGGCAGAGCGAGGGAAAAATTTCAAAACGCATTTTCACCTGTTTTGTGCCCTAAATCTTCAGATCGACATATCTTTCGATCCAGAGCTCGGATTTACACGTTCTTTATATCAACGGAAAGCTTGTGAAATTCTCTACATGATTTTGGGGTTAATCTTGAATTTTGGTGCAGTCTGGAGAGAGAAAATTGAGAAATGGCTCTGACGCGTGTTCATGGCCAGAAGTGACATTTCAGCGACCAGATTTAATGCAGAATGGGTCGCATTCTCCTGTAATCCGGTCAAAATGACAGGGTATGGGTTTGTAAGGTCCCCATGCCATTTTAATGCATCTGCAGATCAAGGAGGATGGGTTCCCATGTTTCTATCGTTTTCTATCCCCTGGGCTCGACCCATGCAATGTAAAAGCCAGATTTGGCTCATTTCTAAGGGGGAACATTTCTTTGGATAGCAAGCTTCTTCTTTCACCTTGTAACAAGTGATTTTTGCAAGTATCAAACCTCTTCTAAAATTGTAATAGGTTTTCTACCTTTTTGATGTTGTAATACAAGGATTTTGACAGTGGAAATGACAATACAGGCCCTGTGATCAGTTTTCAGTCCTCTGTTTGTGTTGTTTGTTTCATTTCAGACCTCTGATTACATCTTATCAGCTTGTGCATGATGTTTTATGTTGCATTTTTATGATCTATGTCTATCTGCAGAACAAGAAGTGTTCACCACTCCTCCTTTGGTGTATCACCTGTTAGTTTAGTTTCATTTTTTGCACTTTCTATCTCTGTCTCCTTGGATTTTAGAGTAGGATTAGGTTTCAAACCTCTGTAGTTTTGCAAAATATAGATCTAAATCAGAGGAGTTTGAGGAACCACCTTAATCTGGAGATTCCTCTCTCGGTTCCCAAGTCCCCACACTTGGAGAGAGGTTTCCATGTTGTGCAATCACACCGGATGCTAGAGTGATCAACCTAAAACCTTGATCTCGCATCCGGGGTGTTGTGAGTCTGCAACAACAGTTTTGGCACGCTTGGTGGGACTAGAGGTCTCATTTTTATTACAGCAAAGTTGATATGCATCTGCTACATTTTTCTTGCTTATAAGAGCTATTATTTGCATATCTAAGCGACTCCCAAGGAAAGAATCAACTGGTTTCAAAGAAAGGTGTAGGCCTCGAAAACTCATGAGAAGAATCACCACAAGGTCAAGAGTTGGAGAAGAAGAAGTGTTGTTTGAATACCCTGCGCACTATCTCCGAGAAGAAGGCAAAGAGGAAGAAGGATTCAAAGGTCTCCATCTCCACCAAACAGAACTCTCTCAACTCCTCCACCTCAGTAGACCTTTCATTCATCAACAAGGGTTTTAAGACCAATCGAATGGCTCGTAACAATCCCTACGTCAACTTCACAGGCAAAGCAGCCCACTCGCTCTCAATGCCCAACATCCAGCCTCCTATTGCGGCCTTGAAGAACATTCCATACTACACTGGAGAAAATCATACTACTCCAGGTGATCATGTTAAAGATATTGCTAACCTTTGTGCGATTCATGAAATCAATGAAATGCAAGTGGCTGTCAAGTTACTGGCATCTTCATTCAAGGGTAAAGCATTGCAATGGTTTAGGAGCCTTGGAGCTGGTTCTATCACAAACTGGAATCAGCTGTGTATTGCACTTCATGAGCAATTTGGAGAGAAGGGAGACAACTTGTCTCTTTTGGAGCAGCTGACAACTATCAAGAGAACCCCCAACGAGCAGCTGACTGACTTCAACTTCAGATTTCAAAGGTCTTGGGATAGGATTCCAGTGGCAGTCAAGCCAACAGCAGAAGGTGCTTTTCTATATTACCTTAAAGCTTTGAATTCTGATATTTCTATGTTAATTCAATCTATGGGAGGCACAACCTTACCTACTGCTTATAGCATTGCCATTAGAGCCGAAAACTGTCTTATTCAAGTTGGTAAACTGGCTCCTAGGCCTCCCATGCCCTTGTATCCAAACTTAGAAAATCCAAGCACTAGTCAAGCACCCACTTTGGCTCCTGTTCCCACCCCTAGAAACCAAAGTTCAAGTGAAACTTCTACTTCATCCTCTAGTGCTTCAAATGAACTCCAAGAGGTCATGAAACAGTTGCAAAACCTAGGCAATGAGTTGGTTACTATCAAAAGACAGCAAGCTCAAAGTGCTAGACCGTATCAGCCTCAAGCGCAATACCAGGCTAGGCCCTCGTACCAACAAAATAGGTCACCAAATCAGGCTGCAAATCAAAATCAAAACCAAGTAAGGCCTCCTGCCAATAGACCATTCCAACCCTATAATCCAAATGCCATATCTGCCTCTAAGGCATTAGTGCCAACACAAAACAACATTGCTCAGGAATATGATTGGTGCTTTCCATGCAACGAGCCTCATAACCAATCCATGTGTTTCAATGGTGCTCTCAATCAAGCATTGATGGTGACAACTACTGGTGTGGAGGGTGAGGGAAGTTAAGGAAATGAAACAAACAACCAAACATTCCAACAAAGAATCAGCCCCAAATGACACCACATTGGTGAACCGGCAAGCAAAAGATTTCGTGGCATGAATCGGGTAGTTTCTCGAGGTGTTGTAGAGCCAACACAAGGTCAAAGAGGAGGAATCGGGGTGAAGAATGACCATTAGCCCCAAATGCAATCCACAACCTTACATAGCTCCACAAATGATTGGGCAAGCAAAGTCTAGTTTCAAATGCACAAGGGCAAGCCAAGAACAGCCCTAGGCCAACTCAAATGCCAATCACTGTTATTCGCGACCACGTGCGAAGGTGAATGTGAAAACCAAGGGACAACAAAGGATACTTCATCCCCATTCAGTATCATTAAACAAATGAAGAAGACTAACGTCAATATATCAATGTGGGAATCCCTATCCATCCCAGGACAAAGAGATTTGCTACAAGTTGCCATGAAGGACTGGTCAACTTCGAACCAACAGGTCCAAATGCAAGAGAAGGTACTCACAAATGCTACCCAGCCTGAAGGAAATCATGGAGGACAACAAGGTAAAATGTTGAAGCCCCCCCTTTCTATGTTTCGTTAATCATTGGGGATAAACTAGTACACAATTGCATGATTGATTCTAGGGCAAGTAGCTCGGTGATGCCCAAGCAAATAGCCGATCATTGGGTCTCCAATATGAAGTAATATCTAAAGGGGTAGTGCAATTGAATGGGACCGCATGAGAAAGCAGTTGGAGTGATTAAAAACTTGAATCTTACCTTGCATACATGCCCCAACGTTACCGTTTTACAAGATGTGTCGGTGATAGATTTGCCACCACTCTTTGCCATGTGTTTATCAAGGATTTCATAGCCAAAATTGGAGGCTACTTATCTGTTGATTGGTCACGATATGTTGTTGAGAACAAGATATGGTACTAAGGTCACAATCGATCCGAACCAATTGCAAACTTTCATATTGAGCCTTACACTCCAAGTCAAATTAATGCCAATTGCTCAGCATTTGATCATGAAGATCACCCTAGCACTGATGAAGCTGACACTAAAGTTGGAAGCATTCCAGATTTGACTCTTGATGAATGGGCAAGCAAGGTACATGCTTTTGATCCCTACCAAGAAGTAGAAGAATCCGAACTAGGAGTCTATTGCATACATGAAGAAAATCAGCCTATTCCTAGCATCACCAGACCAAACCATAAGGATGACAATGAGGTATGGAAATTATTTTTCGACGGATCAAGGAGTAGGCAAGGTGCGGGAGGAGGAGCTATGCTTGTTTCACCTCAAGGCATCAAATATTATACTGACTTTTCATTTTTAGTTTTCTTGTTCAAACAACACAGGTGAATATGAGGCCTTGATTCATGGACTTCATTGGGCTAGGAAAAAGGCATAAATAACTTGCACGGTATTTGGTGATAGTGAGCTGGTCATAAACCAAGTCAAAGGAAAAATGCTACCAAAAATGATCTCGCTTAAGAACTACAAGAATAGGGTATGGGACCTCATTGAGGATTTCAAGCTTTCAACATCGTGTCCATACCTGTGAAGAAGAATAAAGTCTGCTACAGTTTGCAAAGAATTGGGGCTGCATTTGATGCTATGGAAAGTATCAAAAGTGAGAAATCTTAGCCTCATATCAAATTGGTTGTGAGACCAGCTGTTTGGGACAACAATACAAGTTGGCAAGTCTTCGAGAATGATCAGCAAATTGTCAATTTCCTACAAGAAGAAGTTGAGTTCTCTGCCAGAATCAAGACAAGTCTGCATCGCCAGATATGGTGACCAAGTGGTGCACCGAGAACCAACAAGTTACCAAAAGGCCTCATAACCTTGGAGTCAATCTTCAACCCGAATGATCGATTCCCGGAAGGAGAAAGCAAACATTCAAGTGAAGGGTGAAGATTCAGAGCCTATTTTAGTGGAAGAAGGAAAAACATTGCAGATTGGAAAAGTAAGTACCTCACAAGAGAAATCTGATTTTGTTCAGCTTTGTCAAGAGTTCCCAAATATCTTTGCTTGGACTTACAAAGATCTAAGAGGTTTCAACCCAAAGCTAGCACAACATACTATTGAGTTGGATCCAGAATCCAAGCCTGTTAGGCAAAAGCAAAGGCCAGTGAATCCCCATATTGAACCTCTCATGAGAAAAGAGTTAAGCAAGCTTATTGAGGCCAGTATCATCTTCCCCATCAAACACTCAAGTTGGGTTGCAAACTTAGTCCTAGTCAGGAAGAAGAATGGAGAGATCAGGTTGTGTGTCGACTTCAGAGATTTGAATAGAGCCTCTCTCAAGGATCATTATCCACTCCCTTCCATGGAGCAAATATTGCGGTGGTAGCTGGGTTCGAAAGGTTTTCACTACTGATGGCTACTCAAAGCTATAATCATATTATGGTGAAGGGAGAAGATCAATTCAAGCCGGCCTTCACTACAAAAATGGGGCACATATGCTTCAAGAAGATGCCATTTGGGTTGTCCAACGCTGGTGCTACCTTTCAAAGGGCAATGGACATGGCATTCAAGGGGTTGATCAACAAAATAGTTTTGATATATCTTGATGACATCACTGTATTCTCCAAAAATGCAGTGGATCACCTTTTTCATCTGAGGCAGGTATTTCAGAGGTGTAGAAAATTTGGGGTATCATTGAATCCCAAAAAATGCATATTCTGGCTCACGAGGGGAAACTTCTAGGCCATATTGTCTCAAAAGAGGGACTGACAATTGATCCAGAGAGAGTTGAAGCCATAAGAGCACTACCATTGCCAAGTCACAAGAAGGCTCTTCAAAGCTTCTTGGGAAGGATAAACTTTGTTCGGAGGTTTGTCCCAGATTTTGCAGCCCTTGTCAAGCCCATCACCAAAATGCTGAAGAAGAGCATGGCTTTCAAATGGACAGCAGAAGGCAAGGAGAGTTTTGAGGCAATCAAAGAAGCTATCTCTCAAGCACCAACTCTCATCAACCCAGACTTCTCCAAGGATTTCATCCTCTATGCATTTGGAGGTGATGACACTATTTCTGCCATTCTAGTACAATGCAATGCAAAACAAAGATAATGATGAGCGTAGGTTGCCTTCTTCAAATGAGCCTAGATGACTACGAAGTGAGGTACTCTTTTATTGAAAAGCATGTACTTGCAGAATCGAAGCTTGAATAAATTCAAGCATTTAGTCTCAAACAACAAAGTCCAGTTCTTTGGTCTCACATGCTTTGGAGTTAAGGACTTCCTCCTCAACAAGGATTTGAATGAGAGAAGGGTAGGTTAGATCACCCGTGTCATGGAGTATGACATTGAGATCAAGATCACCAAGCTGGTAAGAGGGAAAGGATTGTGTGAGCAAAATTTGGTTTTGGGAAGCAAAAAGAAGTATGCAATGAAGAAGAGGTCATTTGTGATCCAGACAGCCATGAGCCAAGTGGCAATCAAGAAGAAGACAATGCTTCCTCCACTCCTTCTTGCTGACCCAAGATATTATGCACTTCCTGGCACGAGGCCTATGCCCTCCGAGAGATGAACAAGACCCAAAGGAGACACTTGATTGCAGCAGTTGTCCCGTATGCCATTGTTGATGGAATTTTGTTCAAGAAAGATGTGAATGGAGTCTTTGTTGAGATGCATTAGCACAAATCAGATTCAAAGGGTGTTGGAAGAGTTTCATGGTGGACCAGTGGCGGCCATTTTGCACTAAGGGTGACTCTAAAATCATGAAGGTTGATTATTATTGGCCTAAAATCTTCATGTGGCAACTATGCATGGATCAAGAGGTGTAAGAATTGTGAATTCTTCACGGGAAAAGAGAGACTTGCTTTGCCCTTCCATTACATCCAATCTCGGTTGACCAGCCATTCATGCAATGGGGTTTGGACTTCATCCTGAGTCATTAATCCCAATTGAAGCCAAGGGCACAAATGGATTTTGACAGCCACAGACTACTTCACCAAATGGACAGAAGCAGTAGCACTCAAAGAGGCGAATGAGTCTAACATCTTAGACTTTTATGAGGGGATAACAACTAGATTTGGTGTACCTGCTACAATAATCTCTGATAATGCATTGGCATTCATTGGATCTAGGGTGACTGAGTGGGTTGTCAAGAATGGTATTTACCTAAGCACTTCATCGAACTATTACCCTCGGGTAATGGCCAGGCGAGTCTACAAACAAGAATTTGTTGAGGATCATTAGGAGGACTCTTGATGAGAATCGAGCTCTTGGCATACCAAGTGAAATCAACCTTATGGGCTGATAGGATCACTCCCAAAAGATCCACAGTAACTCTCCATTCGGGCTTGTCTATGGAAGAGAGACAATCTTGCCCATGTCACTTGAGTTGCCAACGTTGGAACTCATGAAGCAAAATGGAGTTGCTTTGGAGTTTGAGCCCATGGAGGTGAGGTATGCAGAGTTGATGGAGCTGCAAGAGATCGAAATTAGGCATCCCAAGCATGGAAAAGGATCAAGCCGTGATCAAGAAGACCTTTGATAGAAAGGCCAAAGATAGATCTTTTCAAGTTGGAGATCTAGTGTTGAAATGGGATGTGGATAGAGCAAACCGGAAGGCATTCAAAATTTGATGCCATTTGGAGTGGTCCACATGTGGTCACAAAGTGCAAGAACGATGCGCTTTCCAATTAGCCTCACTTTGGAGGGTGAAGAACTACAGATTCCATCCAATGGAATCTATCTCAAGTGTTACTTCTAGAGGGAAGTTCACTACCTCTATAAATATTAGATTAGATTTTCTTTCCTCCAAGTGCTTGTGCACATTGTTTTGCTATAGGTTAGTTTTGTTTTCCCTAAGTGCTTTGGCATAGCTTCTTTGCTTCATGGAGATGTTTTGTAGTCCTTGCTTTTATCGGAGAAATTCCATCTTCCTCCATGCACATTCCGAGTCGGTTGAGGTTCTAAATGAATATTTGATGATTCCATGCCCAATGGACCGCTTGAGCAACCGGTATCTTCTACCTAGCAGCGAGTATCCCCGCTTGAGTCGCCAATTGTTATCCAAATCCACCCCTAGGGTTGATTTGATAACATACATCGAAATTCTCGAGTCCTGGCAAATGGATGGATTCAGGGCAAAAATCATGTTTCTAAGGTCCCTCGTAAATTTTTCTAACTCTCCCGTCCAGTTGAAGAGAGCAAGCTCGAGAAAATGTGGAAAAGTTACGAAAATAAGCTTAGGCCGTAAAAATTGTGAAAATCGGGTAAGTCCTTGTCCTAGAACAGTTGGGACATTCGGGACACCAAGGCGCGGTTCGGCCGAAACGCCTCCAGGCGGTCATGCGAAGCTACTTGGGACAAGTGGAACAAATGTATGCGAAGGGCACGAACCTACCGTTCGAAAAAGGAAAATTTTAGCACAGGACAATCGGGACGCGAGGACACGGAAGCCGGTTCAACTCAGAAGGAGAAGAAAATTGACTAATCGCTTTCGGGACATTTGGGCCTTGAGGACGCGAACCGCCGGATCAGCCGAAATGGAGAACTTTTGTACTAAGGTTAGGACATCCGGGTTGCGAGACGCGAAGGACGTGAAAAGGCGAAGCGGCCGAGAGAAAAGGAAGCCATTTCAGGCGGTTCGGAAGAATTTGTCCCCGAGCATAAAGACACTAGGACATTTAGGACAAATGGACGTGGAGGATGCGAACCGGCCGGTTTGGCCAAACGGAAACTCCAAGACAAGGACAAGTGGGACAAAGGGATGCGACGGGCGCGGATAGCCGAAGGAGCGGAAAGCCAATCAGATCACGCCACGTGTCACCGGCAGAAAAGGGACATGGAAGCCCATTTCGGGCGGATCGGAAGTTTTTGTCCCGCGCAGCACTGGGACATTCGGGACAAATGGACGCGAAGGGCGTGAAGAGCCGGCAGACCCGTGGACCAACCAAATCATGACACGTGTCACAAGGACAAATGTCCAAAAAACATTCAAAGGGGCAGGTTTGAAGCATTGGCCCGAGCCAATTAGTATAGGACACGTGTCCAATGGAGTAGGGAAGTGTGGAGCTCGAGGAGGAGTTAGAAAATTTGGCCAAGTTCGGCCAAAAGGCTAAAAGTAGAGGTCTTCCCCGCGCCCCTGATGACCAATCAATGCATACCACGTGTCATCTAAGTGGCGGGGCGCGAGGAAGAGTGGAAAATGTTCCAAAATCACAAAAAGTCAAATTCTCAAGGAAAACTGCGCAGTGAGCGGAGGAGAGAGAATTACGCACCCAATCAGCTCTTGACACGTGTCATCCAGGTGGCAGAGCGCGGGAAAAATTTCAAAACGCATTTTCACCTGTTTTGTGCCCTAAATCTTCAGATCGACATATCTTTCGATCCAGAGCTTGGATTTGCACGTTCTTTATATCAACGAAAAGCTTGTGAAATTCTCTACATGATTTCGGGGTTAATATTGAATTTTGGTGCATTCTAGAGAGAGAAAATTGAGAAACGGCTCTGACACATGTTCATGGCCAGAAGTGACATTTCAGCTGACCAGATTTAATGCAGAATGGGTTGCATTCTCCTGTAATCCAGTCAAAATGATAGGGTATGGGTTTGTAAGGTCCCCCATGCTGTTTTAATGCATCTGCAGTCAAGGAGGGATGGGTTCCCATGTTTCTGTATGTTTTCTGTCCCCTGGGCTCGACCCATGCAATGTAAAAGCCAGATTTGGCTCATTTCTAAGGGGGAACATTTCTTTGGATAGCAAGCTTCTTCTTTCACTTGTAACAAGTGATTTTTGCAAGTATCAGACCTCTTCTAAAATTGTAACAGGTTTTCTACCTTTTTGATGTTGTAATACAAGGATTTTGACAGTGGAAATGACAATACAGGCCCTGTGATCAGTTTTCAATCCTCTGTTTGTGTTGTTTGTTCCATTTCAGACCTCTGATTACATCTTATCACTTGTGCGTGATGTTTTATGTTACATTTTTATGATCTCGTGTCTATCTGCAGAAAAGAAGTGTTCACCACTCCTCCTTTGGTGTATCACCTATTAGTTTAGTTTCATTTTTTTGCACTTTCTATCTCTGTCTCCTTGGATTTTAGAGTAGGATTAGGTGTCAAACCTCTCGTAGTTTTGCAAAATATAGATCTAAATCGAGGAGTTTTGAGGAACCACCTCTAATCTGAGATTCCTCTCTCAATTTCCCAAGTCCCCACACTTTGAGAGAGGTTTCCATGTTGTGCAATCACACTGCTTTGGATGCTAAAGTGATCAACCTAGAACCTTGATCTCGCATCCGGGGTGCTTTGTGAGTCTCAACAACAAGACCTAATTGCATTAAGTATGCCTACATAAGCGACACAACATGATCTTCTTGGGCTCACATAGCCTTCTCCAAAACTCAAAACCCTTTCAAATACTTTTTCTTTGAACTCTATTGACCTCCTCCATTCTTGATTAGCTTTGCACCTTGCATTCATGCCATGAAAGCTCCTTAAGAACAAAATTGTCAAATCACCTCAAAAATTAGTCATGAGAAATTGACCTCATAGGATCACTTAGATCACTGGAACTTTTCCGAAACCTCAATATACATGAAGAATGGGTCTCTAACATCTTATGTTATCCATTTTTTCATCTTGGCCAATGCAACTTTTGAGAGCTACAACAACTTCTTGACAAAATAGGCTTGTACCTACACATTTTCTCTCTCATCTGACTAACCACCACCACTTGGAGGTACCGGGAAATTTGACTACATACCCCAATAGTTTATTTGGAAGTTTGAATTCATTTTGAGTTGTTTTGAACAAAATATTTCCTATCAATTCCTTTTATGGTTTTAGGGAGGTTTTGACCAATTTTGGTGTTAGCGATTGTTCATAAAGGATCGACTTAGAATCCAAAACTAATCGATATAATTCTTATATAGGACCCTTCCACATATCTCCTAACTAGCTCGGTTCTCACGTAGAGGTTTTACATGCCTATGAACACCTGAAAGTTCTTCTCGGGTTTGAAACTCTCATTCTGTGAGTTCAAGAAGGCCTAAAATGCACTTTTTTGGCAAAAAAATTCAAACCACAACTTTAAACTACATCAACATACTTGAAACAACTTATCTTACCTCTATCCAAGATCACATATGAATTCTTTCTCTAAAATTTATCATGGTGATGCATTAGGTAAGGTAGGGTTTAGGAGGGTCTAGGTGCAGACCTAGAATGGAGGTTTTACCCCTATAGGTGGACTATGAGTGACTTAACACCTCACTACCATGATCAAACAAAGTGCTCAAACATCCTTCACATTCTTGTGACCATCCATGCCTCTTCCATATCTCTTCATGCCTCATGACTAGGCTTCCTATGCACTTGACCTTGACAATACTTCTTCAACAATGACCTGTATTTTGTAAGCTGACCTTGACAACCTTCAAGTTGTCTTAAAATTCTCTCTAAATTGTCTTCAAAATCTCCCTTTCCTTAAGATGAAATCATCAACCTTTGAAATCAATGACTCATCAACATTTAACATCAACAAGGCACATCATCAACCTTTGACATCAATGACAATACTCAACAATCTCCCCTTTTTCATTGATGGAAACCACTCTTAAAACACTATGGAAACCACTCTATTTCTCCCCCATTCTGAACATTAGACACCATTCTCCCCTTTGACATTAATGACAAAGAGATACCTGCGCTTCTTGATCACACCTAGAACTTACCATATTGGAAGCATCAACCAAACATGTTCCCCTATCTCCATGCATACCTTCTCAACACTACATTTTTCTCTTGGAGCTAAAGAACCACTTGATTATCTCCCCTAAGTTATTGACTTCCTTAATGACTACTAGGAATAAGAATTACACCCAACTCTTATCTTAAATGTTCAAATGTTTCCATTAGAAGTGGCTTGGTTAGAATGTCTACAATCTGATCCTTAGTAGATACATACTCAAGCTTAACATTTTGTTCACTAACCTGCTCTCTTAGGAAATGATATCTGATGGGAATGTGCTTAGTCCTTGAGTGCATGACTAGATTCTTTGAAACACTTATGACACTTGTATTATCACAATAGATGGGAATATGACTGTCATACTCCACCTTGTAGTCCTTTAAGGTATGTCTCATCCATAGAACTTGAGTACAACATGAAGCTACTGCAATGTACTTAGCCTCACAAGTAGATAAAGCCATTGATGCTTGCTTTCGCTTATCCATGAAACTAGGAATTATCTTAAGAAGAAATCCCTCCACTAATGTTTTTCCCATCATCTGACTCCTTCCCAATCAACATTTGTATAGGTTGTCAAGTTGAACTCCTTGCTCCTTGGTACCACAACCCAAACTCCATAGTCCCCTTGAGATACCTAAGTATCCTCTTGACTACTTGCAAATGGTTTTCCTTTGGATCTGCTTGAAATCTTCCCACAAGACCTATTGCTTGCATGATATCAGTCTAGAGGCAGTAATATACAACAAAATCCCAATCATTAACCTGTATGATGTCTGATCCACCTTTGGAGACTCATCCTCCTTGCTTAACTTACACCCTGTGATCATATGTGTGTTAACTACCTTGCAATATTCCATCCCAATCTTTTTCACATCTCTCTTATGTATTTGGCTTTTGAAATGAATATACCTCTTTTAGATTGAGTGATTTGTAATCCAAGGAAGAATGATAGCTCTCCTAGCATAGACATTTCAAATTCCTTCTTCATCACATATACAAAGCCCTTGGTCATGCTCTCATTATTTCCACCAAAGATGATGTCATCCACATAGACAACCACTATCAACTAATGATCACCTTTTGTCTTTATGTACAAGTTGTTATCTGCAACTCCTCTCCTAAATCCTTGGTCTAATAGGTACTTGTCCAATCTGGCATACCAAGATCTAAGAGCTTTCTTTAGACCATAAAGATCCTTTTTCAATTTGCAAACATAGTCCTTATCATCTGATAATGAGAAACCTTCATGTTGCTCTATGTATACCTCTTCTTCCAAGTTCCCATTTAGGAAGGTTGACTTGACATCCATTTGATATACCTTGAACCCTTTGAAACTTGCATAAGCTAGAAACAGTCTGATAGCCTCCAATATTTCTATAGGAGCAAAGGTCTCCTCAAAGTCAACTCCTACTTGTGCATATCCCTTGCATACCAATATGGCCTTGTTCCTAGTGACTTCTCCATCTTCATTTAATTTGTTCCTAAACACCCATTTTTGCTAATGACATTCTTGTCTTTAGGCCTAGGAACTAGTTCCCAAGTCTCATTCTTTTCTATTTGGTCTAACTCCTCATTCATAGCACTTATCCAAAACTTGTCTTTACTTACTTCTAAAATTTTATTAGGTTTAATCTTAGACAATAGAGCAACATTTTCTTAGTTAAGGTTACTTACTAGCTTCCTCCTTGTTCTGCACACCTACATCCTTATTAGCAATGATTTGTGTTTTAGGATGGTCTTTACGAATCTTCCTTAGAGGGAATTTTGAATCTTTTCTTTCCTTAACTTCTTCTTCTTCATTTGTCTCTATAGCTTCTTCTTCATTCTTGGAGTCCAAATTCTAAAAATGTGACTTCTTAGAACAGGTCTCATCAACCTTCACATTGGTGCTTTCCACTATCTTTTGCAATCTCTTATTGAAGCATTTATAGGTTGAGATAACTGATGAATATCCTAAGAATATTCCTTCATCATACCTTGAATCAAACTTACCTAGGTCTTCCTCATCTCTTTTGATGAAGCATTTTCTTCCAAACACTCTAAAGTGCTCCACATTAGCAGGTCTACCTTTCCATAACTCATAGGGGTTTTATTGCCATTAATCCTTATTTGTCCTCTATTCAAAATGTAAATTGCAATGCTTACTACCTCTCTCCAGTAGCCATCAAATAACCTTGACTCATTTAACATTTTCCTTGTCATTTCTTGAATTATCCTATTCTTTCTTTCAACCCCATTCTGCTAAGGTGTCCTAGCTGCTAAAAATTGTCTCCTTATTCCATGAGCCTCACAAAAATCATCAAATTCATTTGACCAAAACTCTCCTCCTCTGTCAAACCTTAGACACTTGATTTTTACATTCTTGTCATTTTCAACTAGAGCCTTAAATTCCTTGAACTTATCAAGAGCTTTTGACTTTTCTTTCAAGAATGCTACCCAAGTCATTCTTGTGTAGTCATCTATGAGTAACATGAAGTAGTTGTCTCCTTGAATGATTTGAATCCTTGTAGGTCCACACAAATCAGTGTGAATTAGCTCTAAAGGTCCTGAAGTAGAGTATTCCTTAGACTTGAATCTCCTTCTAGTTTGCTTACCATGTTGACATGCCTTGCAAAGTGTGTTTACAAGTTTGGTGATTTTAGGCATATTCTTCACACACTTATTAGAGCTGATCTTGACCAGTTATCAAATTTTAGGTGGCCCAACCTTCTATGCCATAGCCAACATTCATCCATCTTGCTCATGAAGCATATCTCCTTCTTTATCTCACTCAAGACATACATATTGTTCTCAGTTTTCTTAGCCTTGGAAATTAGTCTTCATGAATTGGATCTTCTTATATCACACCCTTTGTCATGAAATATCAGTGTGTGTCCTTGACTACACATTTGACTTACACTCGCAAGTTTTGTTTCAAGCCTTCTACATACAACACATTTTTGTCTTGGTCTTCCCATTTTCCAAACTCAAGGTACCCTTTCCAAAAATATTGGCGATGTGTTATCTCCAAATCTCATTATACTTGAAGCATTATCCTTTAATGAAATGAACTTGTTCTTGTTCCTTGTCATGTGGCCTGAGCAACCACTATCTATATACCATATCATATATTCATTTTGGATGTGAAAGGCAGTTTGAGCTATCAAAGATTCTTCTCCTTTAGTATTTTTCTCCTCCTTCACCTTATCCACAAGGTCTAACTTCATGATGTACATCTTTTTTCCTTGACTGATCTTCCTCATTTTTCTTAGCTTGTAATATCTTACAATGATTCCTCTCTGATGACAGTTGTAGAACCAAATTCTACAATCCACAACTCTATGTCCATATTGATTGCATGAAAAATAATAGCCTTTGAAATAATTTACATACCTTGTCTTTTTTATAGGAATTGTCTTTACTCTATCGCCATCACTCCTTGATGATCCAATATCCTTTGAGTGTGACCAAGGAACGTCACAAAGTTTCCCATATCACTATGAACAAAATCCATTCTCTTTATAAGGTGTTGTTTCAAAACAAATGTGCCACCGGAATAAAATATTCTAGAGTATAAGGTACTTATTTAAGGTTAACCCACGAACATTGGTTATGAAGAAGATCACTTATCTATCTACTCAAATGCCTATGGACCTTCTTTACATGAAAAAATCTAAGCTTGGCCCAAATATATCTTCACACATAACTCTAAGCCCTCTAATGGCACAATAAGGAGATCAAATCTCAAGTATTAACATATGAACATGATTTCATTTTCTTGTTTGGGTATGACTACACCATCCTCAAGATAATTATAGGAATCTTACCACATAATCCACTAATATGGATGACTAAATCCTTTCTTAAGATCATGGAAGTACTTTCCCTTATGTCCTATAAAGGCATTACCTTTAAGGAGAAGTTGCAACATTATAAGACTAACATTGAATGGTCCTTTCCTACCAATGGTGATGAATAGGTCTTGAAAGAACTTACCTTAGTTACCGTGCACTATACACACAATTATCAATTCCTTCCAAATCCTACACTCGGGTTAAACTTGGATCCAAAATAATGACCTTTTTATTCAACATGGCGAAAGGGTTCCACCCTACTTCCACTTGCTTCTAAGACCAATCCACGATAGTGCCATTATAGCAAGTTACTAACATATTTCATCATGAAATTTTTTAAATTCCATCCCTTTAACTATACCTAAATTTTTATTAAATGAGACCATTACCCCATAGTTATCTCGTTAATTGAACTTAAAATCCCAAAAACACATATTATGGTAACTAACGACTGAGAGAGAGAGAGAGAGAGAGTTTTATAAGATTATCATGGCATGAGATTGGTTCCTTTAATCCATATATGCATTGTTTATTGATATGTTTACTTAAGAATGTTTTGGTTATCAAAATTTTAATAGGTTATACTTCACAAGGAAGTTCCATCGACACATCCTTTATAGAACATCCTCCTGCGTGGGTACAATTATTTACCACTATAGTGATTCCCAACTCAGTTCGTAATGCCATATGACACAATGTTTATGAATGTTACTAGAGTTTTTTCTCATTTTGAGCAAAGAATCATCTACACAATACATTACCTACCATATTTTAAGACATACATTAATACGTGACTTAATAATGGTCAAAACAAGGCTTAATTTCTCGCTTACAACTCTTACTTTTATTTCTTATTATATTTAAAGGTATACCATCGTTTTAGTAAATGATAAATCATATAATATTATCCTTTCACAACATTACATTGTCCTCTTTATTTCCATTATTCATAATTAACACATTATTCTCTTATGATCATGCTGACACCTCTTTTTACAACTGTCATGTATAATCTACCATCCTTGAGTTGACAAATCATCTCATTTTTAAGACTTCCCATAAGTTATTAAATGTTTGACATCTAAGAGAGACACGAAAAGATGAGACCACTAAAGATAACCTATAGGATGAGATTCCCATCAGCTCTACTCTATACTTGAGACAACATAGTTTACCCCGTGAAGTGAAGATTTGTCCAAGGTTATTATAACAAGGAAAACTATTTAAAGGCAATATAAGGCAACCATTATTAGCTATAAATTGAGTGGCATAAAGCAACACCTATCAATTAAGTATTTAGCTTCCCCTTTGTAAATTAATATTATGAATGATATGCAAGAAGATAAGTGGACTAACAACAATATCCAAAAACCACATGATTTATTTAACAAGCCAATAAAGGTGTAAAAAGGTTTTCAGGGATTGACACAAGTCATGCTATCAACAACATCCTTTATCTTTAC
Organism: Taxus wallichiana var. yunnanensis; assembly: GCA_018340775.1. Classification (NCBI taxonomy): domain Eukaryota; kingdom Viridiplantae; phylum Streptophyta; class Pinopsida; order Cupressales; family Taxaceae; genus Taxus; species Taxus wallichiana. The sequence continues at coordinate 280,232,362 of CM031244.1, forward strand.
AGGACTTATGACACTAATACTTTTCAAATTTTAGCTCACTTCCATATAAATATACAAAATTACAAGAATTTACCACAATTGACTAATTACACTATTCTACAATGCAGTTGAATTGTAAGGTTACAAAATGAAATTTCACCATTTCTTTATTTAATACACATGAACAATGAAAGGAGTTATGCTTTCTTTAATAATACAATAGGTACTATTGTTAAAATAAGATACATTTCTATTCCCATCCCAATTACACATTTTCAGTAATGAACATTAAACTTAGATTTCCATCATCCATTCTAATCTTTCTTACGCTACCTACAACTTGTCAAGTTAGTGTAAATATGGTCAACGAAATAAATGCTGGCATGGCATCTACCAAAAATCAAACATAATTCATGTTATCATAGTTTTCCCATTCACATGATTATAATACTTAGCACGCAACAAGAGAGAGTTAGAGATACATTCATTTCATTTCCTAACTAGAGGAGTGAGAGGGGGCAGAGAAGAGAGGGAGAGAGAACGCCATTTTCCCAATAATCAAATTTCTCAAAACAAGCCACAAAAGAGAGTTCCATATAGTCATTTATAAGTGTCTACAAGTTTTTCGTCAGTTATTTGACTTGGAGAGGGTCCCATGGCATTCTTTCACATTTTTTTACAAGTTTGCGAAAGCATCCATTTTTAACCCAGTGGCTAAGAAACGCATTCAAAAGTTGAACTCGATGGTTAAACACACCACAAGCCAAATCATATACACTCTCCTATATATAGGGAACTCACTGGAGTTGATGGAACTTAGAACTGATGAATAGGGTACGAGCGGAGACTACTTTTCCAAAACCACAGGTTGTAGTTGGACTGTTTAACCTAGTCAAACAATGAACCAAAGGCCAACAAACCCCCCTTGTAAAACTAATTGGCGAGGCATTTTTCTCATAAATAAGGGTTTCATGTAATTTGCATGGATAAATACTAGAGGTATACACATGGTGATATATATTTGTTCACTTAAGGACAAAATGGCAAGCTAAAACCAAACCCAATTATTGAGTTTCAACAACTTCCCAAAACTATAAAAAGGGTTAACGTGGCTCCTAAAGGGGTAAAGAAAAATACACAAATCGTCATTCCAGGGCATTCTAAGGTTTGATGTGACACCTCACATGATAGGGAACAAAACCAAACGTGAATTTCCCATACCGAGGTTCAAAGAGGTATTTTACGAGTCACCAAAAATCACGTTTTTAAAACTTTGCAAGGTGTAAACAAGAAGGGTAGTTTAGTTAATGATTTATTTCAATCTTGTCAAATCAAGTGGGTAGGACATCTAGTTTTGATACCTTGGTTTTACAACGTATGAGGTTATGGTTGTGACTATGGTTGATGGTCAAATGATCAATCAAGTTGCGTAGGAAAGAATCCCTTTTTGTCATTTGAAACTATGATTTATTTAATTTAACCGTGCACTTTTCCTTAATTTTATTAGAAATACGATATCATAGAAAAAGGGAAAACTAAAAATACAAAAACTATGTAAGTTCAAGGTGAGAAAACCATGCCTATAGATACTCAAACCCAGGTGCACTAGCTCCAAGCGGTCTACATTCACGATCCGCGAGACCATGCAATCAAGAGGATTTTCACCAAACGGTTCACATACCTTGACTATGACTTCACATTTTGTATACATGCCAAACCCCACCACAATAATTTCAAATTTTGACACACTCCTCCTTCCTACAAATTTGGTGGACAATCCCCACCTTGTTTCAAAACTCACCATTTGGCACAGGTTGGGAGGAAGTTAATAAATATTGTCGACTCATGGCTTTGAACCTACCAATGGAAATTACTTAGAGGCTCTCAAACACCTATCTCATCTGTTTGGCAACACATATCAAATACCAAGTTCATGGCCACTCAACTTCCACAAATTTATCAATGTCAAGTCGCATTTTATAATTTAATTATCATCCAACACATTCCTCCAAAGCGCCCAACCAATGTTGAGTCATAGCATAAAGGGAAGTCCATTGACCTAGCGTCATGAAGCAAACAACTCTATCAACTCACCATTCCATAAGACCACATTTCTTCGCATTCTCGATAAACAATTCACACACCTCCACGTTTTGCATATAGATCCAATGTGGAATAAAAATGCAACCTCGACAAGGTTTCCTATCCTTTATGCTATGATGAAGGTCTCGATCTGCATTCCAAAGTTCCCATTTTTGCATAGGGGAGGAGGATGTTGGTCAAAGGTAAACTGATCATGGAGACACTTTGCTAGTAACATTTGGTGAAACAATGGCAATACTTCATGAGGATGACATTACCTTCTATTTGATTCCACATACCAACTCAAAACATAGCTCACACCAAATAAAATTTAGAAAAAAAAAACAATGCCCCTATCATCCACTTCCAAGCTCAATCTTCAACACTAAGCGACAAATGGAAGGAGGAGGCTTTAGTCAAAGGTTGAGGCACTGGATTGCACATGCAAATCATATTTGTTGAGAGGTTTATGCGTCTTTTTCAAATAGTCCACGTGCCTTAAGCCCGTGTCCCCTTTAATGTTGCAACAAAAAATCATATAATGTTAATGCCATCTAAAACCAATCTTAATCTCACAACACTATGAAATGTGGCCTTGGAGGAGTGTTGTAAAGTTTATGTAGTCGACTTTACACCTATCAATTGTATTTACTTGCAAGTTTCCAAAGTCTTTTTAGCAAATTCATTGCCTATTACCTGGAATATTTGACAAATCTTTTGCATGAAATGAAGGATGTACATACCTTGTTTGGACTCCTACCCTCACGTCTCTTCCTTCCACCTACTTCCAACCACCAACATCACCTCACCCATTTCTTTTATTTCATTTTTTTATTAAAATATATTATTCAAACTCGTTAACGTTTTAAATTGAAAATTTAATATTTGGTTTATTTTGTTGTCTTCGTCTCGATATTTTATTTTATCTTATTTCATATTTTAATTATTTATTATTATTATTATTAGTTTAGACATTAAGTTTTGATTATATTATTATTATTATTTTAAAATTTTCTTTTTCGTTTTATTATTTAATTTTGTCTTTATTATTATAAAATATTATTTTATAAAATATGACTCCTTCATAACCGTAAATAAAACTCAAATGTTGGTCATGATTATAATCATTATTAAAATAAGCTCCATAATTATCGCTTGATGTCCATTACACATTCGTCATGAAAAGGAAACTTGACAAGATAAGAATTTGTCATCATACACCTACACGTGTAAGTTGCCATGAGATGAGGCTTCCAAGACAAACTCCTAAAGACACACCAAACCGTGAGCAGAGCACTACACATGTGGAGAAGATAAAGCACCGTGACTATCAATTGATCAATTTGCACGAATGAGTATACAATGAGCTTATTTATAACCTAATGGCCTTAGAACAGCCCGTTGATCATGCACAAAAATCGTGGTACTACATTTCCCTTCCTTATAATAGCATCATCCTTGATGCGACCTAACACCAAGGCTACAAGGATAATTAAGCTAGGAAGTCGACAACTATAGATCCCATCCAAGGAAGAGAACTTTGTTGCTAGAATGTAAACACAAGGTAGAAGGCAAGTTTTGACAATTTATTAATGTTTTGTGAAGATTGGCAGTTCTCAATTACTTCTCCAATTTCATAACTATTCCAAAAACAACTCATTATCATGTTTTCAATCTATCAGTTCCGAAATAAAACATTATTCAATCATTCGCATCACAAAAGTTCATAAGTTATGTATCTTTCATATCAATGAAGTCAACGCCAATGGTGTTTCACCACCACAAAAGTTACATTTCATTATTTTCATGTCATTTCACCATGGCTATGCTCTAGTTCAACATGATACCTACATGCTATGTAACTCACCTTTTCAAATTCTCTTAGTTAAGAAATTTTGTCTTTTATAGCTTTTACACACTTTATGATATCACAATGTTCCCACAATGTAATAGACAACCACATACATATGAGCACATGAATACCATCATCACATCATAACAATCATAATGACATATGCACACCGTATTACAACATTACACAATAGGTATCCAACTCAAAAAAACATTATCTCCCAAGTATCAAGCATAGACCACCACTTCCACCAAAACAACATAAAGGCTAACTTTTCCTTTTCTCTCCACCCAAAGAGGCTAGACACATAATAGACAACATAACATACACATGAGCACATGAATTCCAACATCACAACATAACAATCACAATGACATATGCACACCACATTACAACATAACACAATAGGTATCCAACTCCAAATAATAGTATCTCCCAAGTATCAAGCATCGGCTACCACCTCCACCAAAACAAAATGAAAACAAATTTTCCTTTTCTCTCCACCAAAGAGGCCGGTCACCCTATGGCCCTAGGCACATAGATTTCAGGCACCTCTAACCCAAGTGACGTAATAACCTAGTAGTTCGATAACCACACCAGTTATATGTAACTTCTTGGGGCGTCCCCCATATAACGAAGTGGGCCCATAGGTACCACTAGTCCATGGTGAACTCATGTCCCTATTACAACACATAACAACATTAAAACCAACATGTAAATCAACTAGAAAAATTTCCAAGTGGCATCAAATTCAATCACCTTGGGCCAAGCGAGAAGATAAATTTGAAACTCAAGGAATAAAATTTCAACTCAAATTCAACTTTCAATCAAAGAAAAGTAAATGGCTAATTAGCCACGTTAGTGTGAAAATCATTATGTTAGTGCAACAATCAAATTAAATGCCCAAAAGTTGTAAGTAGTAACTCAACCAAAATTTAAATAGAAGAATTTGTTGGTTCCAAAAAAGGAAGAGAAAAGAAAATTCAAATTTACAAATAAAATACGTATAAATAAATATCACATCACGATCACTATGTGGCCTTATATGGCCACCAAAGGGGTACTCATCGAGTTCTAGCACTTAGATATCAAGTGTCACCACAAAATATATAATAACATATGCAACATCACAAGTACATCGGATCTCTTCCGGCATCGAGTATACATCTCAACATCCTAATAAGGGCATCGGACCTTGTTTGACATAGAGTGTGACACAAAAACAGAATTACGATAAACAACACTATACAAGATTTACACAATAACACATAAAGTGACCCAATGGTGTGACTTCACATTATGTTCACAATAAATGGTTACACCTTTCTCACATAAACACTGAAACTACACAATATGACACATGCACAATGGAACATGAAATTTTTCACTCGCTACAAGTCTTCCCACATAATGATATGCTTATGAATTTAATAGATATCCCATGATTTCTCCAATCTCAAACAGATAATGTCACATAGCTCTCATCACAGTTCATGTTCCATTATTAAGTTTTAGGTTATCTCTAGAGGTTTGAGAGTTAAAACTTCACTCTGATACCTATTGTAATGCCCACTATTTTACCACCCAAAATGTAACAAAAAATTTGACAATTTTTTTGTTGTGAAATCAAATGACGCAACACTGAAGAATATTGCACTAAACAATAAGCACTTAACACCAACACTTACCTTACAATAAACCAACATACCAAAAATTACAATTGTCACATGTGCAAGCATTGCATTTTATTACTTCAAAAGTGTTACCTTTACGGAAGCACAATTTAAGTCATTAGGCCTCATAATCTGTCACAAAGTAAGTTAGTTTCATTTCATTCTAAGGTCCATTCTAGAGTTAGAATTCTATATTTTGATTGTCTTACCTATATCAGAACTTACATATCATCTTCCATTCTTAAACACAAAAATGTTAGGTCCAAGAGTGCACAAATTTGGTAAGAATCAAATCGAACTCTAGCCATCACTCAGAAGTGAGGTATGCATGAATAAGTTGCTTAACCCATAAAAATATATTCTTAACCATCATTATTCTACCAATTATAGCTCATATGCATTTCAAAAAATGCAAAGGAGACAAGTTTAACTCGAATGCCTTTCACGAGATCAATGTACTTCTCATCGAGGTGTTTCGTAAGTACAAAAAGTAGGGTCAACACAATTTGACCTTATCTTAATTTGGTATAATGGAGATGCTCGACTAACACATGAGTGTGACTAAGGAACATCACAAATTTTCTAATATCACTATGACCAAAATCCGTTCTCTTTGTACGGTGATGTTTCAAAATAAAATTACCACCAGGAACAAAATATTCCAGAGTATAAGGTAATTATTTAAGGTTAACCCACAAACATGGGTTATGAAGAAGATCACTTACCAAGCTACTCAAATGCCTATGTAGCTTCCTACCACGAAAAAGTTATGCTTATCCCAAATATCTCTTCACACATAACTCTAAGTCCTTTAATGGCACGATAAGGATACCAAATCTCAAGTATTAACATATGAACATGATTTCATTTGCTTGATGGGTATGACTACACCATCCTCAAGATAATTATAGGAGGCTCACCAGATAATCCACTGACAAGGATGACTAACTCTTTTCTTAAGATCACATAAGTACTTTCCATTATGTCCTATAAAGGCATTACCTTTAAGGAGAAGTTACAACATTATAATACTAACATTGAATGATCATTTCCTATAAGTGGTGATGAATAGGTCTTGAAAGAACTTACCTCGGTTACCATGCACTATACACACAATTATCAATTCCTTCCAAATCCTACACTCGGTTAAACTTAGATCCAAAAGAATGGCCTTTTTATTCAACACGACAAAAGGGTTCCACCCTACTTCCACTTGCTTCTAAGACCAATCCAAGATAATGCCATTATAGTAAGTTAATAATATATTTCATCATGATGAATTTTAAATTCCATCCCTTTAACTATACCTAAATTATTATTAAATGAGACCATTACCCCATAGCTATCTTGTTAGTTGAACTTAAAATCCCACAAACACATATTATGGTAACTAACGACTAAGAGAGAGAGATAAAGGTTTATAAGATTATCATGACATGAGATTGGTTCTTTTAATCCAAATATGCATTGTTCATTGATATGTTTACTTGGGTATGTATTGGTTATTAGTCTTCTCCTAGGTTCTACTTCACAAGGAAGTTCCATCAACACATCCTTTATAAGCAACATCCTCCCTACATGGGTACAAGTTATTTACCACTACGGTGGTTCTCAACTCAAATCCATAAGGCCATATGACATAATGTTCATGAAGGTTACTAGATTTGTTTTCTCAATTGAGAAAAGAATCATCTACACACATTACATTACCTACCATCTTTGAAGACATACATTAATACGTGACTTAACAATGGTCAAGACAAGGCTTAATTGCTAGCTTACAACTTTTTTTTTTATTTCTTATTATCTTTAAAGGTATACGATCGTTGTACTAATGTTAAATAATATAACATTATTATTTCACCATTACATTATCCTCTTTCTTTCCATTATTTAGAATTAACACATAATTCTCTTATGATCATGTCAACATCTCTTTTTACAACTATCATGTACAATCTATTGTCCTCGAGTTGGATGGTTATCTCGTTTTTAAGACTTCTCGTAAGTTATTAAATGTTTGACATCCAAGAGCAACACGAAAAAATGAGATCACTAAAGATAACATATAAGATGAGATTCTCACCGACTCTACTATATACTTGAGACAACATAGTTTACCATGTGAAGTGAAGATTTGTCCAAGGCTATTATAACAAGGAAAACTATTTAAGGGAAATATAATGCGACCATGATCAACTATAAATTGAGTGGCATAATGAAACCTATCAATTAAGTATTCACCTTCCCATTTACAAATTAATATTATGAATGATAAGCAAGAAGATAAGTGGACAAACAATAATATACTAGAATCACATGATTTCTGTAACAAGGCGGTAAAAGTGTAAAAAGGTTGTCGTGGATTGACGCAAGTCACGTTATCAATAACATCATTTATCCTTACAGGCTTACGACACTACTAATTTTCAAGTTTTAGCTCACTTCCATAAAATATACAAAATTACAAGAATTTACCACAATTGACTAATTGCACTATTTTACAATGTAGTTAAATTGTACAGTTACAAAATGAAATTTCACCATTTATTTATTTAACTCACATTTACAATGAAAGGAGCTATGCTTTCTTTAATAATACAACATATACTATTGTTAAAATAAGATACATTTCTATTCCCATCCTGATTACACATTTTCAATAATGAACATTAAACTTAGATTTCCATCATCCATTCTAATCTTTCTTATGCTACTTGTAACTTGTCAAGTTAGTGTAAACATGGTCAGACGAAATAAACGCTAACATGACATCTACCCAAAATTAAGCAGAATTCATGATATCATAGTTTTCCCATTCACACGATTATAATACTTAACACGTAATGTGTGTGTGTGTGTGTGTGTGTGTGTGAGAGAGAGAGAGAGAGAGAGAGAGAGAGAGAGAGAGAGAGAGAGAGAGAGAGAGAGAGAGAGAGAGAGAAACATTCATTTCATTTCCCAACTAGAGAGGGAGAGAGAGAGAGAGAGAGGAGAGAGAAACACCATTTTCCCTACAATTAAGTTTCTCAAAAAAGCCACAAAAGAGAGTTCCATAAAGTCATTTATAAGTGTCTATAAGTTTCTTGTCAATTATTTGACTTGGAGAGGGTCCCACGACATTCTTTCACATTTTCCAACAAGTTTACAAAAGCATCCAGCTTTTAACCCGAGGCTAAGAAACCACATTCAAAATCTAATCTTTGATGCTCAAACACCCACGAGACAGATCTTATACACTATCCTATATACAGGGAACTCAAAGAGAGTTGATGGAACTTAGAACTAGCGAACAAGGTACGAGCAATGACTATTTTTACAGAGCCATCGGTCATAATTAGACCAGTTTGACTCGGTCAACCAACATGCAGATGCCTATAAAACCCCCTTGTAAAAATAACTAGTGAGGTGTTTTTCTTAGAACTAAGGGTTGCACCAATTGCCATGGATAAATAATTGAGGTATACGGTGGTTGATATCCATTTCTTTGCTCAGGGACAAAACGAAAATCCAAAACCAAACTCAACTTTTGAGTTTCAACAACTTCCCAAAATTGCAAAAGGGTTAACATGGCTCCTAAAGGGGTGATGAAAAGTGCACAAATGGTCATTCAAGGGCATTCTAAGGTTTGATACAACACCCCATATGACATATAACACAACCAAAATTGAATTTCCCATTCTGGGGTTTAGAGAAGTGTTTTGTGAGTCACCAAAAATCGTGTTTTATTAACTTTGCAAGGTGTAAACAAGAAGGGTAGTTTAGTTGATGATTCATCTCAATATCTCCAATTCAAGCGGGCATGGACATCTATTTTCGATACCTTAGTTTTACAATGTATTAGGTTATGGTTTGACTACGGTTGATGGTCAAATGATCATCGGGTTGCGTAGGAAAGAGCCCCTTTTATCGTTTGAAACTACAATTTATTTAATTTAAACATGTACTTGTCCTTAATTTTATTAGAAATATATTATCATATCAGAAAAAGGGAAAACTACCATTACAAAACTATGCAAGTTTAAGGCGGGAAAACCATGACTACATATACCGAATGCGGGTGCACCGGCTCCATACGGTCCACATTCATGATCCACGAGACCATGCAATCAAGAGGATTTTCGCTAAACGGTTCACGTTTCTTGACTATGATTTCACATTTTGTATACATGTCAAACCCCACCGTAATAATTTCAATTTTTGACACACTCCTTGTTATGGATTTGACAAAAATCCCCACCTGTTTCAAAATTCCCCATTTGGCGTAGATTTTGAGGAAGCTAGTAAAGATTGTGGACTCTTGGCTTTAAACCTCGTTAACGTCAATTACTTAGAGGCTCTCAAATGTGTATCTCATCTCTTTGGCAACACATGTATAATGTCATGTTCATGGCCACTCAACTTCCAAGAATTTATCAATGCCAAGTCACATTTTCCAATTTAATTACCATCCAACACATTCCTCCAAAGTGCCCAACCAAGGTTGAGTCATAACATAAGGGTGATCCATTGACCTAACACCTACAACAAACAAATTTGTCCACTCACCATTCCATAAGACCACATTTCTTCAAGAATTCTAACAAATAGTTCACACGCTCCGTGTTTTGCATATAGATCCAACATGAAATAAAAACTGCAACTTCGACAAGGTTTCCTATCATTTATGCTATGATGTAGGTCTTTGATTTGTTCCAAAGTTCCCATTTTTACATAGGGGAGGAAGATGTTGGTCAAAGGTGAACCGATCATAGAGACTCTTTGGTAATATTTGGTGAAACAACATCAATACGTCATGATGATGTCATTGCCTTTTATTTGATTCCACGTACTCAACTCAAAACACAACTCACACTAAATAAAATTAAAAAACTAAACAATTCCCATCTCATCCACTTCCAAGTTCAATCTTCAACACTAAGCGGCGGTTGGAAGGAGGAGGCGTTGGTCAAAGGTTGAGACATTTGGATTGCACATGCCCATTATATTTGATGCGAGTTTTAAACACCTTTATCAAACAGCTTCACTTGCCTTGAGCTCACGTCCCTTTTATGCTGCAAAAAAAATTCATATAATGTCAATGCCATCCAAAACCAATCTCAATCTCATAACATTATGAAATGTGGCCTTGGAGGAGTGTTGTAAAATTTATGGAGTCGACTTTACACCTCACAATCGATTGCATTTTCTTACATGTTTCCAAAGTCTTTTCAATGCATCCTTTGTGTATTACTTACAACATTTGACAAATCTTCTCGCATGAAATGAAGGATGTCCACACCTTGTTTGCACTCCTACCCTCACGTCTTCTCCTTCCACCTACTTCCAACCACCAACATCACTCCACCCATTTCTTTTATTTCATTTTTTAATTAAAATATATGATTCAAACTCGTTAACGTTTTAAATTGAAATTTCAATATTTTCTTTATTTTGTTATCTTCGCTCAATATTTTATTTTATCTTATTTTGTATTTTAGTTATTTATTATTATTTGTAGATAGTTTAATGCTTTTGACTCGGAGCTTAGAACCATGGGATTAGAGGGACCCACCCGCATATAATAGCCAAACCAAACACAAAAAAATGAAACCTAACGAATAGAGGTGAAAAAACCCCTAGGTTATTACCAATTCTTTCAACTTTTCTCCTAAATCTCTAATGACATTTACTACTTGATCTACTTTTCTCCTAAAACTGCCTTTAGTGGATTTGCACTTGGCCAACTTTACTTTGGTGTCTCCTTCATAGATGGTCTACAAATTTTCCCAAATCCCTTTGGTTGTGTTATAATGCATGACCTTGACAAATTATGCCTCTAAAAGACCACATAGGATGACATTCATTGCTTTAGAGTTGTTTTCACTAGCCCTTTTTCCTATTGCATCAGTTGGGGGTGTAGGAGGTGAAGTGTAGCCATCAACCACTGATTTCCATATGTCAAAACCTAATGACATTAGATAGGTCTTCATTTTGATGCTCCAAAATGCATAGTTAGTCCCATTGAAGAGAGGAGCCTTATTGGTTGAGAAGCCTCCTTGAACTTGACTAGACATGCTTGTGCTTCTAGGATCTCCTTTAAGTTGTTAGGCCTACTCCAAAGGACCAAGCTATGATACCAATTATTGGAAGCAAAATTCATTGAGAGGGGGTGAATCAATGACCTTACAAAACTTTCTTTCAATTATGTTTTACCATTCAATACATATTAACCATAGTGATCTTATAATGCATAAAACCATTCACAAGAACATGAAATAAGAGAGAACACACATATATGAGTGGGAAACCCTCAAGGGGAAGAAAACCCACTAAAAATATGCAAATGGACTATTGTCCTATAAATGATTGTAAAAGATCAAATTTAGTTGAGCACCCACTCAACTTGGAGCACCAACCCCAAATAAGTTAAGCACCTACTTAACTAGGTTTTAACAAGCACCAACTTGCAAGGAAGCACCAACTCCCTAAGTGACTCAACACCAACTCAACCACCTCTATATTTTTGTCACCTTCTTAACCCTTTGTTGCTTGATCAACAAATGATGACCATCTTTTGCTCTTCTGCTCTTGATCACTCTTCAAACTGCATGTTATGCTTCTTCATTCATCAATCTTCTTCACCTTGATATAGGCATGTACAAATTGAATTTCATAGGCTGACCACCTTCATGATATTCAACATAAACCCTCTTCCCATGGTCTACAAGACCTCCTACTACTCAAACATGCACTATATTTCTCTCATTCACACTCACACCTCTAATAGGCCTAAAACTGCCTTGCATATATATACATGATTCATGAACATATACCACTTAGTGGTCATACACACCTAAAACCACTTAGGTCGGCCATATAATAGGCCTTATAACATATTATAAACATGAATTAATCACAACTTAAACCTCTTTTGGTCTAGCCACAACTCAATTAGGCCTTTTTCACCTTTAGGTCTCATGAAGACCTAATTGCATTAGGTCGACTCAGTAAACGACACAACATGATCTTCTTGGGCTCACATAGCCTTATCCAAAACTTAAAACCCTTTCAAAAACTTTGTCTTTGAACTCTACTTTGACCTCCTCCATGCTTGATTAGCTTTACACCTTGCATTCATGCCATGAAAGCTTCTTAAGAACAAAATGTCAAATCACCTCAAAACTAGTCATGAGAAATTGACCTCATAGGATCACTTAGAGACTGGAACCTATCTAGAAACCACCATATACATGAAGAATGGGTCTCTAACATCTTCTATCATCCATTTATTCATCTTGGCCAATGCAACTTTTGAGAGCTACAACAACTTCTTGATAAAATAGGCATGTACCGCACATTTTCTCTCTCATCTAACTAACCACCACCACTTAGAGGTACCTGGGAGAGTTGACTACATGCTCCAATAGTTTATTTGGAATTTTGAATCCATTCTAAGCTATTTTGAACAAAATCTTTCCTATCGAGTCCTTATTAGGGTTTTAGGAGGTTTTGACCAAGTTTGGTGTTAGCGATTGTTCATAAAGGATAGGACTTAGAATCCAAAACTAATGCATGAAATTCTTAGCTAGGACCCTTCCCCATCTCTCCTTAACAAATCATCTATGTAGAGGTTTTACATGCCTATGAACACCTAAAAGTGCTTCTCGGGTTTGAAACCCTCATTCTGTGAGCTCGAGAAGGCCTAAAATGCACTTTCTTGCAAAATCCTTCAAACCATGACTTCAAACTGCATCAACATACCTGAAACAACTTATCTTACCTTTGTCCAAGCTCACATATGCATTCTTGCTCTGAAAATTGATCATCATGACTCATTAGGTCAAGCAGGGTTTAGGAGGGGTCTAGGTGCAGACCTAGAATGGAGGTTTTACCCCTATAGGTGGAATCTGAGTGACTTGCCACCTCACTACCATGCTCAAATAGTGCTCAAACATCCTTCACATGCCTATGACCATCCATACCTCTTCCATCTCTCTTCATGCCTCATGACTAGGCTTCTTATGCACTTGACCTTGACAACACTTCTTCAACAATGACCTGCATTTTGCAAGTGACCTTGACAACCTTCAAGTTGTCTTCAAATTCTCTCTTTCTCCTCAAGATGACATCATCAAACTTTGACATCAATGACAATACTCAACATAATAATGTGATTGATTAATGTAGGATGTGAAAAATCACAACTAACAACTTTAAAATTGATTTGTTTTGATGTATTACATATAAATACATACACTATAATATATTTATTATATTATATTTTTATTTTTTTAATTAAAAAATAGATATAATTATACCATAATAATGTGATATCTTATTTTGGATAAATATATTTAGAATATCTATATTAGTTCATATAAACATTATGATTCTCACTTTTATACACATCTTCACTCGGTAGGTGATGACAATAGTACTATTGGTATGAAAATCCTACATGAAGAAAGATGAAAATATTTTGGCTTGGAGGATCGTTCTCCGAGGGAAGTCCTCACATTACTACTTTTGGTCCTCCCCACATGGACGTTATTAAGATCAATCTTTGCTTTCATTCATTATTGTTGACATAGACTATGTATACATACAAAGCCATTAACAAATCTCTACTTCATATGCACAATTAAGAGGTTTAACAACTTTTTGCAACTACTACAATTCAATTTCAGTGCCCCTTTTTCTTACGACGTAATTTTTTTGGTATAAATTCCAACAAAAATTGTAATCTTTATTAATAACTTAACAAATACGCATTACAATCTAAACTCGGGGTTTGATGGAGATTAGCAATTCTTCAATGAATATTTGAGTATTCCAACAATGCCTTCCAAGGAATTCTTTAGTTTATCATCTTCAACCACACTTTAGCTCACGGATAATATTTCATAACAAAAAGTAAAAATGGTTTTAGTACCTACAAAAGGATATCTTTGTTTGATTTTTTTTTTTTTCGGGCGGGCCTTTAGGAACTAATTAATATGGTGCTTATGGAGATAAAGGGTTTATTTCCTAATTGACGTGGTGGAATCTTCTTCTTCGCGGAGGGGATCGTGTGAAAAATCAACGTACCAAGTGTTTGGGAATTCTGAAATGATATTCCTTGCTGGATGCAAATGCTGGTATGCAATTTGTGTAGATCGTTTAAGTTTAAAATTATTTAAAATTATTCTTGCAGTATAATTTAAAAAGGATTAGCAGATTTTCAGATTTTGAAGCGCCACCTGCACTTATTAGCAGGGGTTTAGTGGAAAGATCATGTAATTTACACATTTAGGTTTTACCAGTGTAATTCATGACGGAAATCTTAGCTTCCACTTGCATTTTGCAACGTTTACACCCGAAGTATCAGAAGAGGCATCCATGCCTGTGTGCGCGTTCCTGTATAATGTATTGATGTGGAAATGTAGGTATACGAAACCCAAAAACGATCAAACCAGTAGCTGCAAATGAGATAAACCAAAGCAGTTTATGCAAAACTGATATTATCTAAAACCAAATCGTTACAGTCCTAAGTCTCAAAAACCTACTAGCCAAACAGTCTTTCGTTCCACATCCTTAGCTTCCTGCATGTCGGTCTTATTAATCACTTAACAATCTCGAGCACCCTTAGCACTGTCTTCAATTGCAGCCCAAGTTACAACTGTTTTTTACCATGTGTAAAACAACAGTACAATGTACAAAGAGCTAGCAATCTCTTCAACATCAGAAATTAGAGTTACTCTAGGATCGCAAGAAACAAGTTGAATATCATTATTCTCAACAATGTCTGGCGCATTATCACAAAATGGTGGAGGATATCATTTCAATAATAGGAGAGACGTCTTCTTGGATTGAGTTGCCTATCACCCAAGAGACACTCAAGGAGAAGCTTGTAAAGTCCATCCATTTGCATCATATTGCACAGAAGCACCCAGTGTCCAATTGCCTATGATTTCGAGTCCCATGACCCCCATTAGCAAATCTGTTGTCTTCTATAACCTGCTGTTAGCCTTCCTCCTTTGCGTCTTTGAGCATGCAAAATATTACCGTGTAATGATGAACCTCATACTATTGCCTTCATCAACTTACAACTTGAAAGATACCTAGGCCACAACCACATAAAAATGTATTCAAAATCAGAGTCAATGAGCCACTTTACATTAAAAAGTGCCTTGGCCCATCTCTACCTTTAAGACCATAGAACCTCAATAGAGAAAGCAACCAATTTTTTTCATAGATGTGGATATGTGAACAACAAACTGAAAAGCATCCAATTTTTTTCATAGATTTAGATATCTGAACACCAACTGCTTCCTAGACCATATATCTCACAAAAATATCCTTTTCAATAACTTATCCTATTCAGATTAAACAAGTAGAAGGTGGTGTGAGAAATGGGTAGCGTTTTTGGAATGAACTTACTATATATAATAGGTGTGCAAGTGCAAAATTCACAGATATAATAGCAGATTCAACCACTATCAATGGTAGGATAAAGCAGATTCAATAGAAACATAACAGATCTGTACAAATCAACAACAGATCACAGCAGAAATGACATAACACATCTTCATATAGCAGTGGATAAATGAAGCGTCCAGATCTCAGATCTGAAATAGATATGAAATTTACAAACGCTGAAGTACTGAAATGAAAGAAGAGCCACTTTGAGGGGGTGTCCTCCTGAATGGATTGGACTAAAAGCAAATCACATACCTTGATGCCTAACAGATGAATACCTAGCTCTTATATATAGCTGACATTAGGTTGGGGCAATCCCAAAGCCCCAACGAGACCGACTACCTAGAAATTAACATATGACTTGGTTAATGGTTATGTGCATCATATGTCGGCTGCTTCATAAATCAACCTAGTAATATGTGAAGGGCTAGGGTCAGAATATGCAGATTTACTTGTAGAAAGCACTTGTCCTAACATGTGGCTTCCTCCAACAACAAATTCTTCCTATTGATGAGATACTTTATGATTGCATTGTCGCAGAGCTGCTTCACCCACTGTTCCAAAACTTCTTTGGCTCCAAGATTACCTCTCCTTCCTCCTCCAACTTTGGAAGCTTTGTCTGCACCAAAAGCTTGTCATCAACAAAAATCAAGAAACATGGAAGACAAGGTGTACCCTTGAAGAGGGAGGTATCCACACTACCAATCTTGTGGAGCACCTTATAGGGCCCATAGAATTTTGGTGGCAACTTATTTGCTTTTTGTTGCTTGAGAGATAGTAGCTTGTAGGGCTGTAGTTGTAGGGAGACCCAATATCCCACTTCAAAATGTCTCAATCTTGTGCTGGTCCGTGTGTTGTTCCATATGGTTTGTGCCATGACCAAATTATCCTTAAAAGGCCACAATGGGTCTATTGATGGTGGACATGGCCTTACATCATTTTCACCTTGGAACATCCTTGAAGGTTTAATTTGACTGATGGTGGTGGATGCTTATAGATTGTTTCAAATGTAGTCATCTTGGTATAAATGTGAAAGGTAGTATTAAACTACCATTCAGCTAAGGGCAACCACTTGACTAGTAAGCTTGCTTGTACAAAGTAAACCAATGATGATATCCTTCTAAGCATTTGTTGACGACTTCTATCTGCCCGTCTGATTAAGGATGATAGGAGGAACAATATTCGAGTTGAGTTCCCAATGACACAAAAAGCTATGTCTGAAAGTTATCGGTGAATATGGAGTCCTTGCCAAAGTGACAATATTTTTGGATTCCTATAGATTCTCCATAAATGCTTTTATTAATGTACTAGCTTAAAATGGATGAATCAACCTGCAAAGGTGTGCTTATTTGGTAAGCTGATCAACAACCATCATGATGGCATTCAAATTTTTTTGACTTTGGCAACTCTATGATGAAATCCATAGACATCTCCTCCCACCTTTGATGAATTACAGGCAAAGGCTGTAGTTGTCTTAGGGTCTTGAGCATAGAATTCCATAGAGGAGGTGCTTGATCATAAACACCTTGGGTGGCACTATAGGCTTACTTGAAGGGAGGAGGTAGTGGGATCAACCCCATCCCTCATATTCACTTTATTTTCTCATCAAGAAGGCTGGCGTGTGGCCAAGGAGGCCTTAAGTCCTAGAAAGGCAATCTTGATTTTCCTTCGAGTTTGGAATTAATTTTCCTAGTGTGAGTAGGAGTTGTGCACCTTTATTCTTCATGTGGAATAGGAAATGCTTCATTGAATTACCCATCACATGAAAAATTCCAAATGAAATGTTTTTAAGATTATAAACCATATTTCCTTGACAACCTTTGTTACCTCTTCTTTGAATTTCTTAAACATTCACATTGCATCCTTGTGCAATGCTTCAAAGATGCAGGCTTGTCTTTGTCTCTGTCCACATTTGAGTGCAGTTTCTACAATGTCAAATGCGATCTTCTTTCTCATCCCCATAGAATTTATGTAGCTTTAGCTTATTAGAAAGAGGTGGGCTTGCCATTTGGTTTTTTTTTTTTGTTCTTCTACATAAACTTGTAGTCCCCCTGCCCTCTCTATCTTCAACACTTCTCCATCTGCAAGATTCTCCTTGTTTGGTAGAACAAAACCCCACAATCCGCGAAAGTTCCCTCCCCGAGCACCCCGCACTCGCAGAGGGAGTCTTAACGGCAAACACTACTTCCTCTTAGTCTTCATCTTTGTCATTGATCAACAATTCTTCCAATTGTTTAATATTCTCTTTGTAAACATTTTGTTCCTCATGTGAGAAGTAGCAGGTGACATACTTCTTTACCGAGGACTTTCCTATACTCTTCCTTTGTCTCAAAGGTTTTGGTTCTTGGCTGCCTCGCAACCATTCTTTTTGGTCTTTATTTTATCGACAGACCGACCTTGCTACTTCCTCTACTCCTTGAAATTGTTGTTGTCACTTGACATGTATGTTCATGTTCGACTTAGTCATAATGACATTACGTGAACCCAATATGATTGGCCAACTATATTATTGTGTTTATCCAAATATATAAAAGCAATTACTTGTAGATGACACAATATTCATTCTATTCTATGACAATGCCGTTACTTTATTGATCACATAATGCCAAAACATACCAAATATGAAGCATCCTACAAGTGTCTTTTGATGTGGTATGATGATGGCGTTTCCTTACAATGGACCTTTAGGGTTTCCTTCCAAATGTTACAAATATTTTATTGAATGTATTTCTATTGTCTTTTTGGGTAGTATCTACAACGGGATAACATTTCTCACCTAAAGGTATTGACATTTTATGTTTGGGAGTTAGGCCTCATCTACATGATTGGTTTGAAAGGCTAGATTCTTCATAATTTATGTTGTTTCTTTAGTTACCTTTATTATAAATGTACGGTGTTTGTCTTAAGGAGCCATTAATTGCTTTGACAACCGGGGTGATCTGATTAAGGGGTAGGAAGTAGGGGATAGAACCATTTGGTATTGAGTAATTGTCAATAGGTCTTGTGGCTCTAAGGAAAGTCATCATATGCCTTAAGTGAGGAAGTGGATAGTGGAGTGTAATGTCCCCTTTTCCCACTTAAAAATCAGAATTTAGACTTCTTGCCATTCTTTCTCCATGGCAAAGAAGTGGAGTTGAGAAGAACATTGAGCTTTCATTTGCTTTCGTTTTTCTAATTTTTATGTTTTCTTTTTAGTGTTTTCCCTCTTAATGCAGGTCGGCTGGGTTAAAGACAAATAAAAGAAGCTTAATGAAGAATTAGAACATCTCCTATGGGTCGGCCTAGTCTTTTCTAGCCTTGGCGCCAAAGGAGGGATATAAAGTGATGTTAAGACCTCATTTGCAAGCATCTAGTTTTGGCGCATTTTCCTAATCTTGAGCATTGAGAGCTTGTTGCTCCTTGTTCTTCCACTTGAGGACGAAAACCCTCTTGTGTGGCTTCCTAGAAGGACGAAAACCCTTCTAGTGGTTTGGGTGAAGGACGAAAACCCTTCATCATTGCTTGGTTTTGAAGTAAAGGGCAGATTTGTGGAGAAAACATTCACTTTCAGATTTTTATTTGCTTCCTACATGTGGAGCGACCTACCTTGGTGTAGGGTTTGAGGGTTTGGTGAACATAAATTTGCATTTTCAGTTCATAATCTGATTTGGCATATTTATTAAGGCCGGAATCTACATTCTCTTGATTTTTGGGGGTTTCTAGACCCATAATTCATAATTTTGTTGTGGCTGCTCTTCGCTGGTTATTTATTAATTTCCAGCAGTGTGTTGATTCAGATTTCTCATTGTTTATGGTTCTATTGGATGCCTAAAATATATATTTAATTTGTGGCAAGGTTATTTGAAGTGAAATTGGTGTTTTGCATATATTTTATACTGCTGCTTGGAGAAATCAGTTTGCTGGTTTTTATTTCAGTCTGCTGGTTATAGAAATCAGATTTGGTTATTTGGTGATTTGTCTAATTTCCTTGGTTGCTGGTCTAATCCCTTGAAAGGGACATTTCATGGAGGCATTAATTGGGCCATTTTATTTTGGAAATGTCAGTGATCATCAAATGTTGAGGATCATTGTTGGATCTAGTGAGTAAAGATTCCTTCTAAAGCTTTAACAATAGAAGGCATACCATAACCTCTCATGATTCCATATTGGCATGGGTTAAGGGCCATTTTTCTAGTGGTGTTGGCTATTGCATTCCCCCACGCTTTGAGTAGGAGTGCATCCATATTGAGAGTTGCTTACATTATTCCGCATGTTAATTTCTTTTAAGTGAAGGAGGCCAACCTTTTATAGGGGTATGCTAGTTGTTTTTATGACATCAAAAGATTCTTCATCCTCAAAACGAATATAAAATCTTGATTGATTCAAGAGGGAGATCTTTTGAAACATTGAAGTAGTTCTTTCACTAGAGTAGCACCTTTGAAATCTTGGCATGTAGGAGGTCTAGTATAGTAAATAAAAACAAGTATGCATGACTGAATTAGAAAAGTATACACAAGGTCAACACAAAGTAGAATAATAACTTGGCACTCTATTCATACAAAAACCAATATGACGAGTGCGAATAACCAAGAGGGCTCATTTAATATTTGTCTCGTTGCAGAATATACAGTTGTTTGCCAAGGGGTTATCTTGGTCGACAAACATTTGACAACTTATCATACTTAACACTAGTACTGACCATGGCTAATAACGAAGAACTTGTGCTCTTAAAGAGAGGTCACAAGTTCGAATCTTGTAGGGGATAGGGTAAGTACGTCTCATATTTGAAACATGCCTTTTGTATACTGGGAGTATGAGGTAGTCCTTAGCCGCTTGCAGATCCAAAATAGGCTGTTTGACATTGTGGATTATAAAACCAATTATTATTATTATTAATCTAAAAATTAAATAACACCCATGCATTAACATATACTTGGTCAAAAGCACACCATGCTAAAATACTCTACTAGCTCAATATGCCATGACAATACATAGCAAAACTATGATGTTTTTTTCATTCTACTAAAACCAATGGCTATGGGAGGGTCGCTGGAATGTACATGAACCTAGGAAACTTGCGATTCAATTGGTGTTTATGACATTTTCTTGTACGATTGATTGAAATTTACGAGATGTTCCATGTAATGCATGCAACATGCAATTCACCTTGGTCTTGGAGAACTTTTTTATGTGTATCATATAGGTTCATACGTTATAGGTGGTTACATTTCAAGATGTTTAGCTTGGTGTTTTGACGGTGCTATCCTATTGTGTTTCTTTTCCCTTCAACTGTTGACTCCTCTTCAAGGGTGTTGTCTATTTTCTAAGAACTCATGATCTGTAAACTTCTAATTTGGAACTCTACGAATCACATAATTATGCTGTTTTACTTTCAACTTTGGAAAATGACAGATTTGCTTGAAGATTAGAGCTTAGTGACTGAATTTCTTAGTGTTTAGAACAAAATTGCAGAGCATGCTAACTAAATTCAACACACAACACAAGGATTTTTATCCTGGAAACCTCCAATGGAGGAAAACTAGTCGAAGGGCAATTGCTCTTTCTTCCCACTTGTATTGGCCAATTATATAAAAATTACAGATTACAATAAGTATAGAGAGAAGCAACAATGTAAACCTTCCCTCTAGTTACTTGCTTGCTCTGTTCTTTGCACCTTTCTCCTACAAATCCACTCCAACACTGAAGTTCTTTGCTCACTTGCTCTCATACAATCTAAATCTTGTTCTCTTGATCTCTTTGGATCTTTGAATCCTTCAAATGCCTATTCTCTTGCGCCTTCTTGTATTTATAGCCTCCACCATGTCCTCCCAGTGCACTGGAGAATGGGAAAGGTCGAGAAGGGAAGAGACACAACTCAGACTCTTCGTATCCATGGTTGTTCGTGCTTCATTTTTATTTTTCCGCTGTGTGATGGATCGCCGCCTGCAGTGCATCGGCGGTTATAGGACTATCGCCCGGTCAAGCGGCGGTTACAGGACCGTCGCTCGGGTTGGCGGCGGTTTTGCAACTCCGCTTTTGCGCAGAGCGGCGGTTCTGTTAAAATGCTGACAAAACTTCATTTTCCTCATTTTTCTTCACTTTTCCTTCTTGGTGCTGATGTATCTGATGGAATGGTGTGTTTTTCTGGATCCCTATGGATCACCTTATAGATCGTTGAATTGAATACAAACATTCTTTTGGTAGCCAACATTATTATGCTATTCTTTTGTTGGCATTAAGATAGTGTATTAATGAGTCTTTTGTTATAAAGCATTAAAGCCGACGGTTGTGGTTTGGCTAACAATCGTTGGGTCTTTTGTCTTATAAATAGCAAGAGGAATGTCAGGGTAAGGGTGTTGATGTGACATATTCTCCTGTACTAAGCAATTATGTTGTACATTGCCTTATACAATAAAGTTGTTATTCTCTCATTTTCTTCTATTCTATGTTTGTGGTATGTGCTTATAATTCTGCAATAGTGTTCTTTTGGTAGTGTAGCTTTTATAACAAACATTTCGGTGTCGTTGCCTTTCATGGGTTGGGTAGAAGCGAAATTTGGTCAACAATAACCATTGATAACGAGGCAATACATTATCTTACAATATCTCTATGTCAATTGTAATGTGAAGCACAATGACCGAAGATTCTACAATGGAATGAAGAGAGGTGTTGTCAAGAAGAAGAAGAAAGATATGAAGACGGACACCATATGAGAATTTTTTTTTGCCATTGAGGCTGAACAAAGGCATAAAAGAAGACAACATGGTTAGGGAGTGGACTAAGAAATGATAGCTACTTGGTTGGTGGAACAACAAGAAAGAAGACCGATTTTGAGAGGCAGCAAATTCTAGAAATCCATCAAGAGAAGTACAGAGTAGAAGTAGAAGCTGACATGAAAGCCAAGGCCAAAGTGTAATTAGAAGTCATAGCCAGACCCATGGTTGAAACTAAGAAAGGATTAAGCTAGAATTGAGGACCCTCCTCCACTCACGAGTAAAGAGTGGCTAGAGATTACAATTGCCCTTTCGGAGGAAATAAGCGCGGACCTTTCTCGACTAGGCTGAGTTGGAGGGTACTGCGAAAGAATCAAGTGAAGATTCCACAAAACCCTCATTCTCAGCGAAGTCTTTATCTTGACACGTATTTTGATCACTTCTTGAGAGAAGAGAGGGGCCTACGAAACAAATATTCGCTACATTGAGGATTTATTGATTGACAAGGTTGAGCCAAGAACATTATGAGAGAAAATAGAACAAATTGGAGTGATAAATGAAAAAGAGGCACTTGCTGACAGGAAAATCAATGGACGGATCACCCAAGTCAAGGAAGGGTCAAGGATCATGATGTGTTTGATAGTAATGAGGAATGTGATAAACATTCCCGAGGAGGAAGCTTGTATTAGAAGAGCCTTATTAAACCCATAATCAAAGTCGAAGAGGTCAACAAATCATAGTCATGAGCACTCCTCTAAGTCTAAATTTAGAGAGGTAGAAGTTACCAAAATTTATCGGTAGAGGATTTGAAGAACTTGTGCAACATTGTAGAACATGCATTGCCTTTTGGACTGCTAATGGGCAAAAAGATGAGTTACATTGGTTGCATGCATTCCTAGCCACATTGAGAGGGGTGGTTATTGATAAGTTTATGACGCACCAATAAGTGATAACATTTCTTGGGACAAATTGAGGAAGGCATTTGAAAAAGAATTCAATCTCCTTTGATACGACAATGAATTTGGCGCAAGATCTACAACATCTTGCAAGGGAAACATGAGAATCTATGAGCTTACCACAAAATACTCAAGGAATTGCTAGGAAAACTTGATAAGGAATCAACCTATGGTTTGAAGAAGATGAAGGTCTTCCACCTTTATTTTATGAAGATGCATATAATAGAGCGATGTCGGATGGACAATGAAAGTGAAAACTAGATATCCACATGCTCGAGGAAGAGAAGTGAAGATAATGATTTAGAGTCTAGTGATGATAATGAACCCACCTCGGTGCAAGCCTTGAGAAGAGACATGTTTTGAGTAATGAAAGAGCTAAAGGGAGATTCTAAGAACAAAGGCAAAGGATCTTTGGTGCACTAACTACAAGGTAGAAAAGGTCACGCCTAGATGAATTTTAAAAAGAAATTGTTTTGTGAGATTTGTCAAGCTATAGGGTATTCAAATCAAGGATTGCTGTCTGTACATTTATGGAACAAGAGCGCCCGAGTACTCTTCACACGTGGCGAGCATTTGACACCACCCACCACGTTGTCAAAGCCGAATAATAACCGACGTCCAAATAATAATGGTGGTGGTAGTGATTCAATATGAATCCCTAGGGCAGCTGGTCGTGCAATGTCAAGAGTGTAATAAGGATGGAAATTTTGCAAGATATTGCCCCACAAATCATTAACAATATTGGAATTATTTGTATATGGTGTGGGCGAGGGGATCACAATGATGCCAAGTGTTTGAAACAAGTGAACATCAACATGATTGATGTAGTCGAGGACAAATAGCAATCACTAAAGCATGAGCAATGAAAGCCATATACCTCAACCAAAGAATGGAGAAGGAATGACTTGCTGAGGCTAGAGCAGAAGTTGAGAAGGTCATGTGGTTGAACAAAGACAATCCCACGAACAAACATGTACGACAATCACCAATTGACTTGAGTTAGACAAAGCAATTGCAAGACAAGTCTTGCAAACAATCATACCTGTAAAGGTAGCTGATTTATTACAACTTATTTCTGAACTCAAATGCAATAACCACCATCATACTCGATAATGGCCCCAATATGTCCAACATGCATTGACACGCCTAATATCAGAGGTATGCTAGACAATGGGGAGGACAAAAAACAAAAACATGAATCCATAGTCGAGCCCCCATCGATAGGTGATCAAGCGATTGACCCCATGCTCTTGACAATGAATCTAGCCCGACAACCGACAATAGTGCATATGGAGATACTTGGGAGAAACTTGATGAACACCATTGTGGATGGTGGTTCGAGTGTTAATTTCATTTAGAGGACACATGGAAAAGTCTAGTGAGGCCAATTATCTGGCCTTCAACATTCCAATTGGTAACTGGAGCAATTAGGCTCGATAACTTGGATGGAACACTTGTCAAGGACATAGTAAACAACTTGAAGCCAATGTTTTCTTACCATGGATGGAGAATGTGAACATGGGTAATGTGGAATTCTTTAGTAGTGTAAATGACATGATTAAAACATCCACAAAGGGGGACATTTGTCTAAAAGAGAGGTATGGTGATCATTAATTAAGTGTTATATTGGAAAAGTAAAATATAACAAGCTTGACAATGAAATAGAAAATTATTAAAGCAAATTTGAGCATTCAATTTGAAAGATAGATATTTGTTGCCCAAAGAGATATTTTGAAGGGCTTTCGGATTGCTTTGATGAATTCTAGAATAGACGGGCCGATAAAAATGTTTAGATTAAAGCATGACCATACACCTAGTGTTATTAATCATACACCCAAGAGGACCCACCATACCCCTTGAAAGACTTAACCATATGCCCAAGTTTGCAAGTGTGAGTCTCCATCATAAAGTTATCCTCCATATGTTGCATGTGCTTTGCCATCATTGTATGACCACACTCTCCATTTGAATGTGTATGGTCAGCAACTGCATGCCCTTGAGGTGACAGTGATGTACAAATTGGACCCCACCATACACTCCACTTCGCTGCTTGCTACTGTGACATTGAAATGCAGTGATGTTAGCAACACTAAAACGAAGCCACCATATCTTTTTCATTATCTTCACAAATATCTTAGAAACAAAAAAATGTGCTAGAATCTAACATGACCTATGGATGCATTTAAAAATATCCTTAAATTGTATATGATATGGTGGTGTATTAATCATAAAACAGGAAAACATATTTATTTTCTAAAGATATCAGCTGGACTGACATTACATTTCCGGTAGGTCCAAATTATATACTCTTTTGGCTGTTGGCTTCTTGTCAATTTTTTTTTGCAGGTCTAAGATCTATATTTAATATTTATCTATCTACACACACACACACATATACGAGAAAAATTATGCATGGTAGGGTACTTTTTTTTTTCTAAGGGCAAAGGGTAGTTTTCTTTTTTTGCTAAGGGTAGGCTCCTAGACCTGCAAAAAAAAATTGGCAAGCCAAAAGATATTTACATCATCATTTTGGGTGAAAAGTGTTAGATAAGAAAAATAAGCTCAAGGAGGACATAGGCACTTCACCATACCAAGGTAGAAGGCCATCCAACCACAAAAGAGTGACACATCACCAACAAAACATAGAAGTAACCAGCAGACCACATAAGTCCAACTGTTATATTTCCTAAAAAAGTGCATCAACGCAGCTCCTCATGGCTAATTGTTTATTTCATCCTGCTTATTCTATATGAGCATTCAAACTGCAGAAGAAAAGTGAAAAAAAGCAAACAGGAACTTGAAGCATCAAAAGGGAAAGTCTTCAATCGTTATTATTTCTTTAACAGAAGATCAAATGCAGTATCAATCTCAAACAGCTCTTCTCTCTCTTGTTATGAAAATTAAACAGCACCCTCAGCTCTTTCTCACATCCTCATCAATCTCTCATTCCCAAACAGAAAATCTTAAAACATCCATTCCAGTCTAGAGTCAAATGATAAAAAGCATAGAAGGGATGAGGGCTCATTGACCCCAAAGCAGAACAGATTCTCACACAATTTTCTCATTTGAGTAAATGACAAACAAAAGAGGAGAGGGGAAGAGGCATTATGAACCAATGCACCCATAATAGATGAACACAACTTTCCTTTGCTATCTCATCGAGTTTCTCAGTCAGCCCCGGAAATCCAGCAGAAGAGAGAAGAAAAAGAAAGAAGCACAGATACTCTCCATTCACATTCACATAAGCCCTCCAAAATGCCCAATACATTCACATAAGCCCTCATAAACCTATTCGAATCACTTGCTTACACCACCACTTAGAAGGCATCACCTAATTTGAAGGCGTAAAGGAAAATCTGTTACATCACCATTCTTAAAAGCCAACACACAGAAGGAAAGAAGATACCAACCTCACCTTCTCTCACCCAAGGAGCCATTAGATAGCCCCAACACCTGAAACATTTATGACGTAGAGAGTGAGACAGAAAGGTTATCGTTGGTGCCCTCCATAACAACAGATCAAAGAAGTAATTCTATGCAATATAAAAAAGGCAGTGAAATAAGGGATGGAGGGGTCAAAAGAATTATTGGCCATGTACACCCTCTCAACAAAATGATTTTAGTGGATAATTAAAGCAGGGGGAATAAAAAAGGCCCCCAAGGCACACAAGAGCAGGGAATGGGATAGTTAAGAGGTGAAAGGAGGAATGAGTTGGGGAGAGGAGGCCTCTTTAACTAAGAGAGAGTGAAAATCAAAAGGATATTGAGAGATCTAGAACTTGTCTGGGCCCTAGTCAAGCCTAGTAGACTAACACCTTTGTTTGCTGCAAGGTTTGCAATCCTATTACCATCACAAGTGTGTTGGAAGATGATAAATTTTAAATTTCTTGGCCTTCAATGATTTCTTCTGATTTCCAAGCAAATGCTTTTCCCTAGTTGATAGCATTGATGACGATTAGTGAGTCACCTTACACTCTTAATTTCTTTGAACCTCAGATAACTGCCAGCTAAGGGCCTTTCAAAATTGCTATTGGGTTAACATGATTATTAGTCTCCTTGCCTACGTCTAGAGCAAAACTTAGGATTGGCTGGCTATTCAAATCTCTAAAAATTCCACCACCTCCAGCAGGGCTAGTGTTAGGTTTTGCGGTTCCATCAAAGTTTAGCTTTATCAATCTGGGGTGGGGGGACCTTAAACCTTAAGGATTTTCAGGCCCATTTGAAACCTATCATCAGGGGAGGCCCTATGAGGCCAAGAGATGCATCTTGAGTAGGTACACTATCTCCGCTCTTTATTAGAATCCTTTTCCTAATTCTTGAGCCAAGCATTCATTGCTTATCTTATGGTTACTTTTGCTTTTGACCAGATCTGTTTTGGATGACAAGATATACTTTGAAAAGTCCTGCTATTTCTTTCTAACTAGAAATTCCACATGATGACACAGTAATTTTCTACAATAATATCAGGAGTTCAGTCTTAGGAGGAAAGAACCATGCTCTTACAAATTCTTTTACTTTATCACGAAGGATCCAAGATAGCCCAAATTGAAATTTTTCAAGAACATACACGCATACCTTTTGGTAAAGGGACAATGCAGGAGAATATGTTTGCAGGATTCTTAATTGTGGGAACAAAGTACACAGATAGGACTGCGGAACCCTCATCACATCAGTCAGTCATAGTTTAGATTCTTCCTTTCATATCTAACCAAATGAAGGAATTGGCGTTAGGTAGGCCGTCACTAATCCATATCTTACCGTTTGGGAAGCTGGGTAGATGATCACATGTATCTAGAAGAATCTTCTTATAGGCTGATTTGACCATGACCTGCCCCAAGGGGTTGCCTTCCAAAACCAACTTGTCAACTTGACCTTTGGAAATTAAGGGATATCAAGCCAACATTGTTTTCAGACATCTTACCATCTGCTGATGAAAATTATCAAGCCATCTTTGGTCTTTTCAATTTATGAAACCATCCTTCTCTAAGATATGGTTACTAACCTTGGGGCCCCACTGATTGATACCAAAGCGAACCAAGGCTCTGATCTCTTTTTGCTGGATTAGAGGTTCTGATCTCTTTTGCTGGATTAGAGGATCTGTATCCATCCATACACCTTTCTAGAGTTCTACTTTATTCCATTTCTTGATCTGCCATCTCAAGTTAGAAAGTAAAAGGGGCCTGCACGATCTTATGAAAGTTCCATATTGCTGATCCTAATGGCAGATAATCTTGAGTGAAGATTCTTAGAAACTGTCTGGTCTGGATGTTTTACCTGGATGATCTTGCTCCATAGGCTGTTATGACCATGGTGTATTTTCTATGGAAGTTTCATGCCAAGGGCTTTATTCATAAGGGATGACAGTCTAAATTCAAGGTTCCCTAGATCCTTGCATAGACAAGCTTTCTTCTAGGCAACGAGGCATTTTTTTTTTTTTTTTGTTTGTACCATTCCAAAGGAAGTTCTCCTATAGGGTGGAAATTTATCACTATTTTCCCTGGAACCTTGAAGAGAGACATTGTGTATTTTGCTTGTATCAGTTGTACTCTGCATGCAAAAGAGAGCCATTTACCTTTCCACGAGAATAGCTTTGCCTGCATTCTATCAAGAACTGGTTTCCAAATTTCCCTAGTTAGCCTTCCATTTTGCACTGGCATGCCTAGATATGAGTTAGGTAATTTTCCCATCTAACATTGTAGCAGGGCTAAAATTTGTGTCTGCACGTTTTTAGGACCTTGAGAAATTATATCTTGAATTTGGAAGATTTAGTCTTTTTGGCTGGTTACAGTTGCATATTTGTGAAGAATTGCTTTGCGGGAGGTTTCCTTTTGAACACTTGGTTTTGAATTGGATGTGATCTGTACCCCTTTGATTCCTCCATTATTCACAGCTGCTTTCATGGCCCTTCCCAAGGCTTCTTCTAGGATGTTGAAAAGATAAGGAGAGATGGGATCCCCTTGGCTTGAGATCTCTCGAGGCTTGGAAATATCCTATAGGAACTTCATTTACCAAACCTGAGAAAGAAGGCGTCAATATGCAGCTGTAGGCACATCTTTGCCAATCACTAGAAAAACACAGCTTTTCCAAGACTTTATCTGGGAAAGTCCAATTGACTTTGTCACAGGCATTATCCATATCCAATTTGATGAGCATACCAAGCTTCTTGTGGCGATGCAAGGGATGGATAGTTTCGTGGCAAACTATTTCATCAAGAATTTGATGACTTGCAACAAAACCTCTTTGTTCCTTATTATCTTTCCAACTCATAACTTGAGTCTGTTGACGATGACTTTAGTGACTGTTTTATACACTGTATAACATGATGCCACGGACCTCTAAGAATAAAAGGATTTTGCAACCTCCTTTTGCAGAGTAAGGGTCAAGAAAGTGGAGCTACATTCCTTCAAAATGTACTTTCTTCCTGCATTCCTCCACTGCAGCGACTATATCACCTCTACCATATGCCAAAAGTTCTCAAATGAACTAGCTTGAAAGACATCTTGGGTTTTATTAGCCCCATGCTGAAGACTGCAGGATGTACTCCCGGTTCCAAAATTGGTTGCATGAGACTTTCTTTGTTTCAGGCAGTATTAGGTTGTGCATCGTTTGCAGCATGGACTTGCTCTTCCACTCTTTTGTCTTTTTCTCTAAATGAACTGCAATTTTTTGTAGGCACCCTTCCTTGTTTATCCCTTCCAAGTCATCTTCTTGAGAATCTCTAGCCACTTCTGAGATTTCCTCTAACCTGATATCCTCTTCGCCCAATGCATCTTCCCAAACAATTTACTTGTTCCCCAATTGTAGGATCAGTTGTCTGATTTTTCCTTCCTTGAGCATGGCATGAATTGAATTGTCCTTTACTGCAGGGGAGGGCTGATCCTCTTCCACTCATTTGTCTTCTTTAAACGGAGTGCAGTTGTTTCCAAGAACCTTTCCTTGTTTACCCCTTCCAAGGTATCTTCTTGATAACATCTAGGTGCTTTTGTGATTTCCTCTAACCTGAAATTCTCTTTACCCAATGAATTTTTCCAAACAATCTACTTTCCCCCAAATATAGGATCACTTGCTTTATTTTTTCCTTCCTTGACTAGGACGTGAATTGAATTATCCTCTATTGTGGGGCAGGGCTGATCTTTTTCCATTTTAGCCTGGATGGCATGATTGACTAGATTTTCTACCAGTTCATTGAGATACCATTGTATCAATCTTTCCCAATATGCTTGATCAACATCTTGAGCAGTCCCTGTTGGAAATATTGTCATTGATGTCAAAGGAACGATGATGTAAAAGAAAATTGTCAAAGGAATGATGATGTAAAAGAAAGTTGTCAAAGGAATGATGATGTCAAAGAAATTAGATTACATGTCTCATATTTTGGAAATAATTGTCACTAATGTCTAAGAAATGAATCAATTAAGAAGAAGTTAATATAGTTTGCATTTTGCATGCCATGCAACAAAGAAAAACATTATGTAGTTTTTCATGGGTTTTTGTAGTGTATTGCGGAGCTACGCAACAAAGGAATTCACTTTGTAGTGCTACATGGGTTTCCAAAGCCACACGACAAAGGGGACAATTTTTAGTGTCCCGCGGATTTTTGAGGTGAATATGCCGCGGAACAAAGGAAGTGTTTCATAGTGGTTTCATGGGTGGTAACAAGTTTAAAAATGCCGCATAACAAAGGACTTTGTCATAAATAGACCGCGGAGGTCAAAGAAGGGCCGCAGAGGTCCGAGAATGCCGCAGAACAAAGCGGAAGACAAAAATAGACCGCAGAGGTCAAGGGAAGCCATGAAACAAAGAAAAGGACAAAGCAAGTCCGCGGAGGTCAAGGGAAGCCGCAAAACAAGGTGAAAACAAAGAGAGTTTGCGGAAGTCAAGGAAAACTCATAAATTCAAATATCAGTCTGGAAAGGCCGACTCAAGCTAAATATCCAAAAGAATATTATTTTGGCCGACCCTTAGAAGGTATTACACCATTTTTTAGAGATGAACATGATTTAAAAAGAGAGTAAGAATTGGAAAGGATTGAAGTTGGGGATTGAAGAATGACAAATTTCTAAAGTGCAATTAAGAAGAAGGCGATCTTTGCAAGAGAAGAAATGCAAAATTATCGAAGGCAGATTTCTAAGCATTTGTGGAATGAAATTGAAGATTATTCAAGGCATCAAGGAATGAATCGTATAGAAGATCTTTCAAGCAAAGTATGTGAAGGAAAGCTAATTAATTCAAGGGCAGATTTGTGAGATGAATTAAAAGAGAGATTTCGAGTTTGATGATCAAGAAGAGGGAAGATTTCTGTGGAGAATTTTATGTTTTTTCATTTGTTGTATGAGTTGATTTGGAGGTTGGTGCTTCCTAAGGAAAGAGATCGGTGTCTCTTACTAAGTTGGTGCTTAGTTGTGGGGATTGGTGCCTTTAAATTGTGGGGATTGTTGCCTATAAATTGTGGGGATTGGTGTCTCCAATAGGTTGGTGCCTATAAATTGAGGGGATTAGTGTCTCTTGTAGGTTGGTGCCTACAAACTTATTGTATTTGATTTGTGACTGGATTTGGACAGTAGATCCAAGCAGCTTTTCTCTGTTGTTTTTCTCCCGAAAGGGTTTCCACATATATCTTGTGTTATATGGTTGTGCAAGTTGTTGATTTTGTTATTAAGTTTGAAAAGAATTAAATAATTGTTCCATATTGATGCACCCCCCCTCTCAGTATAAGTGTGTGTTCTTCGGTCCTCGCCTTTTCAAAGAAGCAATCATGATACGTCCATATGTTCCGCTTGTTGCTTTATTGAGGAAGTTTTTCGGAACCCATTTTTGAACTATTGATTTAGTTCCAATAAGAGGTAGGGTCAGGACCTTCAATATTGGTTTGGTTTTGATGTTTCTCTTTGATGATGTAATATCCCCTTCTTGAACATAACAGGTCGAAGACTATTAGCCTATTCTTGGTTTCCCGACGGCTAAGGAAATGGAAAAATAAGGGAAACTTATCCTAATAAAGTAATTTTAGTGCATAATGAATTTTTATAAGCACTTTAATTATTTATTAGTGATAAAATAATAAAAGAAAAAAGTCACTTTATTTTCATTTTCCCTTAGTGAGAAAATGCAGGGAGGGGATAAAAATATTAAATAAAGTAAAGCAAGGAGAAAATATTAAATAAAGCAAGGGGAAAATATTAAATACAACAAGGGGAAAATATTAAATACAGTGAAGAGAGCTGATTGGGCCTTTGTGTGGGCAAATATGCCAAGAAAAATTATAAAAGAAAGTCGCCACACTTGGAGAAGGATCTTTTTTATATCTCTTGATATCCGAATTTTGGTTTAAGCTGATTGCTTTCCAATTTCACATTGAAGGCCGAAAACCCTTCGGTGTTTTTGCATTAGAGGACGAAAACCCTCTATTGCCAAGGTTGAAGAACGAAAACTCTTCATCCTTTGTGTGAGGAAGTTCTATTCAAGGGCTTCTATTGAGCTTCAAGGAGTATTTCCGAATTTTAGTAGTGATCGAAGACCTAAGATTGCAGATTTGAGCATTTCTAGCTAGGGTATGAAGACACAAGTGTTGGGGCAGAATTCTACCTTCAAATTCAGCCAGATTTAGGGTTATCTACATCCCTGTGGGTGGAGTTTGACACATTCTAGTGCACTGCTATCCCGGATCTCATCACCAACATTTTTGTCATAATTTTGGAGGCCATATTCAACTTTGTTTCAGTGGATTTGGGCTCGAGAACACTTCCGCTATTTTTGTAAGCTGAAATTATGCAGTCTTTTAATAAATTTCCAGCACTTCTTTTGGGTTTAAAAATTATATATTTTGGTATTCATACATGCATAATTAATTCTGATTATTTTGACCAAGATCTGGTTAAGTTTAGATAAGATTTGGAGGTTCATCTCTAGATCAAGTCGCCATTTTTAGGAAAATGCAGATCTGCATAAAATATTTTTATTTTATTCAACTAGCTAGCTGCCTGTCATAAATCAGATTTTTCAGTGTTCCTTTTGGGGTTATAAATTATTCCAATGGGGACATTACAAAGGTATCGAAATGTGATCCTTGCCTGTCTATGGGAGAAATATATAAAAAAATCAGATCTTGATGCACAAGGAAAAATCGACTCAGGTTTATCAAAGAAGAAATCAAACTCCAAGGAAAGGAACCATGGATGATCTAGATCAGAGAGTTCCTCCTATAGATAAGATGAGTTTTATGCAAGAAGTAATTACAAGGAGCCAAAGGGAGTTGCAACAGGTCTTGAGGGAATCTCACAGGGAGATGCGTGATGCATTGACATGATCTATTATGGACTTGGCTAAGGCTCTACATGGACACAATATCAACAAATCAACGAACCAAGGAGCAACAAATAATGGTGAAGGAAGCTCATCCGGTCAAGCAAGGACCTCCATTAAACCTCCTCAAATATTTAGGGCCAAATTCCTTCGAAAGAGGCACTCCATTAAATCCACCAGTGACACAAAAGAACTAGAGGCATGGGGTGAAGAATATGCAACCCTCAACTACAAGGTGCGAGAAATGTTGTCCGTAAGCGATTTCTGCGAGTTGAAGAATAGTAAGGGCACCAGAAAGAATAGAAGATCTCAACAGGAGCAACCCATGGGAGCCCTAGAAGCCCCCATCACCATTGCCAAAGTAGATCCCTTGACTGATTTTCCAAACAACACCATAAAGACACAAGGGTTTGGAGAAATCATGGGGCACATGTCAAGGAATGAGAAGGAAATTAAGGAGCATGCAACCCAAGGTAACACTCTTTTATTGTTTGATGATGGATTAGACTTCGGTAAGAGCCATGAAGACATTCAAAACATATATGAACAAGGTATGGAGTTGAAATTCAAGATGCAAGACAAGGAAGTTGTTCTACAAGGTATGAGAAATGGTACTCCTCAAGTTGTGACAACCAAGAGTATGGAAAGATCTTTCAAAAGAGGGCAGATTGCATGGGCTGCAGATTGTGTGGTAAGAGATACATCCTCTTTTTATTACAACAGTTCTATCATGATGATATTCAGCCTATTTTGGACAAGAATGCTAAGGATTTGGTACAACAAAGCCAAGATATCATGAAGACAAAAGGGAATGAAGATCTTGATGACACTCCAAGGTATGAAAGGAATGGTAACATATCATATTTATTGCTGCATATTAAACCATTTCAAATTTGTTTTCCTCATGAGAAGCATGATAAAATAAAGGATAAAGTTTGCAATATGGAGCATGTGGAACCCTTGATCCAAATTCATGTTTATGAGCATCATGAGAACTACATATTTTGGCAAGAGCTCTCTCATTTGACAGACATGGGATCTAGACTCTTGGAGCACTACAACATGTTTTACCTTTTGGACATGGCACTTGGGCATATGAGTTACAATTGCTTGAGGGAAAGCAATTTGGGGAAGGGAGGATTGTAATATCCCCTTCTCGAACATAACAAGTTGAAGACCCTTAGCCTATTCTTGGTTTCGAACGGCTAAGGAAATGGAAAATATGGGAAACTTATCCTAATAAAATAATTTTAGTGCATAATGAATTTTTATAAGCACTTTAATTATTTATTAGTGATAAAATAATAAAAGAAAAAAGTCACTTTATTTTTATTTCCCCTAGTGAGAAAATGTGACCCATATAGAGGGGATAAAAATATTAAATAAAGTAAAGCAAGGGAAAATATTAAATAAAACAAGGGGAAAATATTAAATAAAGTGAAGAGAGCTGATTGGGCCTTTGTGTGGGCAAATATGCCAAGAGAAATTATAAAAGGAAGTCACCACACTTGGAGAAGGATCCTTTTACATCTTTTGATATCTGAATTTTGGTTTAAGCTGATTTCTTTCCAATTTCACATTGAAGGATGAAAACCCTTTGATGTTTTTGCATTAGAGGATGAAAACCCTCTATTGTCAAGGTTGAAGGACGAAAACTCTTCATCTTTTGTGCGAGGAAGCTCTATTTAAGGCTTTCTATTGAGCTTCAAATAGTATTTTAAAATTTCAGTAGTGATTGAAGACCCAAGATTGGAGATTTGAGACATTTCTAGCTAGGGTATGAAGACACAAGTGTTGGGGCATAATTCTACATTAAGCTTCAAAAGGATCTAGAGTTATCTACACCCTTGTGGGTGGAGTTTGACCTAGGATACCGATACGGCATCCCTAGGCCCCCTAGAGTAGGTACGAAGCGTTTCGGATATAAACGGCGACGGTACGGCTACACCATACCCGACCGTATCCGCAGTACACGATGTACCCTACCCACTCCCCAATTGTATCCACCCCCTTACACGCCTTTTTTTTGTTTTTAGCCTGCATTTTATTGGATTCGGGTTGTGTTTTCAACTTGTTCTTTGCTTCGGCCTTCTTGTCATTGGACTTGCGTTTTGGGTTGGTCGTTTGGGCCATTCTTTGCATTGGGAGTGCGTGGTTGTGTTGCCCATTACACGAGACCTATTCCCTCACCGCTGCTTTGACTGCTCTCCCGCAATGTGAATGTCTTTTTAAAATAAAACTAAAGGTTGGCATAGTGTTTTAATATAAGATTTTGTATTAAAAAGTACCAGAGCTTTTAAAAATATACATGGTTGCTTTAACACGTGGTGGGCTTTTTATTATAAGGGTAAGTTTTATAAAGTAAGCTTTTTAAACTTATACGGGGGCTTTAAATAAAGTGTGGGTGCTTTTTATATTTATATGCCCTTGTGTTATTTTATTAAAGTATGCTTTTAATATTAAGTCAGATTCCTATTTCATTTATTAGGATCTAATTTCTTTTTTAAAAGGTTAATTAATTTTTTAATTAATCTTTTTAAAAGGTTATTAATTAATTTTAATTACTTAAAAAGTTATTTTTAATTAGACATCTAATTAAATTAAGCTTTTTTCGATTCCAATTAGTAGTTTAAAATAATTAAACATCTAATTAAATTAAGCTTTTTTCGATTCCGATTAGTAGTTATTTTTAATTAGACATCTAATTAAATTAAGGCTAAGCTTTTTAAGAAAATCCCCCCCTAGCCGTATCACATTGTGTTCGATTTAAGTATTTTAATTTAACTTTTAAGCTTTTAAGTTTCTAAGTTTTATCGGTATCCTAGCTTGTTTGTTGTGGTTATTCACTTATTTAGCTTATAACTTGTCTTTTATCTTGTCTTTCATATGCATAATATGTGGTTAATAACTTAATTCCTATTTAGAAGGCTGAAATTTATATATTTTTTAATTTTTATATATTTTTTGTATCTTTGCCGTATCCGGGCCCAATTTTTTTGTGCCGTTTCCACATATCGGATTCTCCGTACATTCTGCTCCTGTATCCAAAACGTATTGGCTACTTAGAGTTTGACACATTCTAGGGCACAATTGTTCAATCTCATCACCAACATCTTTGTCATAATTTTGGAGGCCATATTCAGCTTTGTTTTAGTGGATTTGGGCTTGGGATCACTTCCTTCCAGCCATTTTTGTAAGCTGAAATTCTGCAGACTTTTAATAAATTTCCAACACTTATTTTGGGTCCAAAAATTATATATTTTGGTATTCATACATGCATAATTAATTCTGATTATTTTGGCCAAGATTTGGTTAAGTTTAGATCAAATTTGAAGGTTGTTCATCTCTAGATCAAGTTGCCATTTTTAGGAAAATTCAGATCTGCATAAAATATTTTTATTTTATTCAACCAATTGGCTGTTATAAATCAGATTTTACAGGTGTTCCTTTTGGGGTTATAAATTATCCCATTGGGGACATACAGACGGACAATCCTTTGAGATGGGACCAATTTTTCTACATTTGAAGCACTTGAAGGCAAGAACACAATCAATTTCCTGTCTCCATACCCTTGAGAAAGAAGAAAATCTTGATAGCTTTTGGAATAGGTTTGGAGAGATTAACTCTTACATGAAGTCTTGCATATTTGGTTGTCTCTAAGATGCAAACAAAGTGGCCGATCTACCCTTGCCAAAGTCTCTAGGATATCATCTCTCAATATTTAGGGGGAAGTTTGTAAAATCTTTCCTAGAGGGGTACTTCCAACAACAACTCCTCCCTTGAGTTAAAGAGAGTGGACCATGGTCTAAGATATAATCCCGAGTCTTGGAAGAAGCAAGCCCCCTAGAAAAATTGTCTCTATCTCTCACACCCTCAAGGTAACCAAAAACCTTCCACCAAAAATCTTTTTTTTTTTTTTTGGTATAGGGAAGACCTCCATTTTTTTAGTTCATCCACTTTGACCAAGGCATTGATAAATTTACTGAATAGAGTTTCGGGTGGCTTGATCCAATACCCTATCCAAATATGAATGATTAGAACATCCTAAGAACCTTGAACAAGAATGGTTGACATGAATACTGTACTTTTTCCTTGAACTCAGTTGGAAAATAATCGCTCTAGTTCCTCTTCCTCATTTTCTTTAGTGTGGAAAGTATCCTCTTTGGCTTGTCTCCTTGCTCCTTTGCCTCTACTCTTGTCTCCTTTTGACCCTCGAGTTCCTCGACTTCTACCTCCTATATGTGTATTATCGCTTCCTTTTGCACCGATATTGTGGTCTCCATTTCTTGGTTATAGGTTGCTGTATCTTTCCTGCCGGGAAATCTGATGATATTCTCACATATATGATACATCTAATATATATTGGAAATATAATATATTTGTAATGTTTCTTTGTCATGTTCCCTTTTTGAAATATTTTAATAAGGTAAATAAATTAATAATTTAACTTAAGTGGCCAAAAAGTAACTTTATGTTATATCATAAAAAGGCAACTTATGTTTTATTTTAAAATAAAGGTAAATTTTGATAAAACAACTCAAATTTAAAATAAAAGTAGGTGAAGTTGCTTTATGGGCATCTTTCCTTGAAAAAGGAGAAAGGGAACTTTTAAAAAGGGGTATTGAGTGTTAGGAAATTAGTACTTACATTGTGTTAGTGGGTGAATAATTATAAAAGCATGTGAATAAAATTCTTGTAGATATCTCTTGTAAGAGAGTCTCAAGGAGAAGTTAAGAGATTCTAGGGAGAGGTTGAGAAAAATGTGGGATGTGGATCAATGTTAACTCCTTGTATAAAGGAGACTACTCTACTATATATTGTAATCTCGGATGATGAATAATCATTCCGTTTTACATCCCGAATATATTATTGAATAGTAGATTATTGTTTGCTTAATGTAAAGTGTGTTCGGTGCTTTTGTGTAAATCTGAACCAGATCTATTATTTGGTATCAGAGCAGGGATGAGTCCATAATGGTATGATTAATTAGTTTGTGCAAACCTGTAGCTGCTCACGTTTTGAAAATTCTGCCCCGTTTTGAAGTCCTTGTTGATACGTGAAGCAGTCTGAAGGAATAATATGGCATATATACCTGCTTTCTTCTTGGAGAATGGCGACCTGATCTGTATGTCAGATCCATCACGTTTTCCTATGCCAAACTCTCTCCCCATATTCTCTTGTGCGTGAATCAGATTTTTCTTCATTGACAAATTTTCTAAATTGTTATTTTCGGCTGTGGTAAGCTCTTTCCAATCGATTTGGTGGAAAATTCGGTCAGTCTTTATTTGTTTTTGTCCGTAAATCATTATTTATTGAGTTGTGGATTTTATTTATTAGTTGGTCTTTGTTTGTTTTTGTCTTTTAGCTATGTATTTGTTCCGGTCTTTATTGTACACTCTATGTCAATATAAAAAAGTTTAATTTCCGATTATAGATTTTTCTATATTAGAAATTAATATTTTTTTTTGTGTTAGTAATTATATTAAAAAAGGATTCAAGTCCTACACATGTATGTTATAAGGAAGTTATTTAGTGTTTTTGTTGACTTGCTATGAGTCAATAAAATTATTGTTTGTTTAAAGAGTCATTATATGTTGTCTATTGTTGTCAAAACGTTTGTCTAGTCATAATCGTCTCGTCAAAGTCAAAGATTCAAGAAATAAAAAAAATTATTTTTGCCTCAATCGTAATTAGATGCACTATCATGCAGACGCAATGCCCAAATTGTGGGGGGGATTTTAATGGATAAATTTAATATGTTGAAAAATTTGAAGGCAAAGATTTCCATACATGACAAGTTCGAACCCAATTATTATTAATTAATAAGGATTTGTGGGACATAGTCGATGGAAAAATAACAAAGCCAACAAATGTAGATGAAGCCACCAAATGGGAAAGCAAGGATCGAAAAGTGACAACAATAATTGGCCTAGGGGTATTCGATGCTTATTTGCATCATATAGACCTATCAAAAAGTTGAAATGCCATTTAGACTACATTGAATAAGCTATTTGGATTTCAAATAGGAAGTGCGAGAGTAACTCAAACCGAAGTTGTTTGGACTCAAGATGGAGGAAGGTGATAACACGGTACAACACATAAGTTTCTCTCCATTTTATACCAATTAGCAAGAATAATGGTAGATGTGCTTGATGATGATGCAAAAGTTGTATTACTGAATAGCATGCCAATTAGTTATTTAAACATGGTTTTTACACAAGGCAAAATAAATCCTAGCCTAGAAGATCTAATTTCCTCATTAATAGATGAAGAAAATAAGAATATCAAAGCAGAAGAATGTGGGTAGTATGGAAAAAATAATGTTGATAAACCATATGTTAAAGGAAGATCTAAATCTTCTTTCAAGCAAGGATCAAATTCCAAGAATTCAAAGAAACGATTTACTTGCTACTATTGTAAACAACCTGGTCATATGGTTATAAACTGCAAAAAGAGAGCCCAAGACTTGCTTGATGGGAAAATAGAAGAGAATGCCATGGTTGCTGATGAAGAACCAATGAATGATGGTATTGATTACAATTAAGAAGACTATCTATACTAAGTAAGTAACATCCTTCAGGAGGAAGGAGGCAACGAAGGTTGGAGGCGTTTTAGTGTCCTCTCACTAGCCACTAATGATGGGGCCGCTTCTGCTATAGTGGCATGTGTTTCTTTTTAAGTTCTTGTTTGTGTGAAAATAAGTGGTACAATTCCTATTTTTCCCAAATGTTGTACTTCATGAAAACAAAAGTATTTTGGAGATACAGAGTGAAGGTTGAGCATGATGGTTCATGCTTGTAGTTCTCACACCGCTTCGGTTGGTGATAATTTCTGACGGTGAATGGTTGATAAGATGGTTCCCGTCGTAGTTCCCACATTGCTTTGGTTGGTGATAAGTTCTTGATAGTGAATGGTTGACGAGAGGTTAATGAGTTCATTCTCTACCTTCATCAAGTCTAGTAAAACACAAAATTACCATGTAAATACTACGGGGAATGTTAGGAAATTAGTACTTACATTGTGTTAGTGGAATAATAAAAGTGTGTGAATAAAATTCTCTTAGATATCTCTTGTAAAAGAGTCTTAAGGTGAAGTTAAGAGATTCTAAGGAGAGGTTGAGAAAAATGTGGGATGTGG
Organism: Taxus wallichiana var. yunnanensis; assembly: GCA_018340775.1. NCBI lineage: Eukaryota > Viridiplantae > Streptophyta > Pinopsida > Cupressales > Taxaceae > Taxus > Taxus wallichiana. Next base: position 280,273,475 of record CM031244.1, read on the forward strand.
ATCAATGTTAACTCCTTGTATAAAGGAGACTACTCTCATATATATTGTAATCTTGGATGATGAATAATCATTCTATTTTGCATCCTGAATATATTATTGAATAGTAGATTATTGTTTGCTTAATGTAAAGTGTATTTAGTGCTTTTGTGTAAATCTGAATCAGATCTATTATTGGGCTCATTTGGAAAAACATCTTTTATCAATCATTTTCTACTCATCTAGATTTGCAAGTTTGAGCTCTGTTCAACCATTGAGGATGAAAACCCTCCGTTGGAACATCAAATTTGGAAAAACATCTTTTATCAATCATTTTTTACTCATCTAGATCTGCAAGCTCCGGTGGGCAAGAGCTTGGGGACAAAATCTCTCCGGTTGCTTGTGGTGATTTCATCCAAGAATCACATTTGGGCTTCAAATGTGATTTTTATCACATTTCAGCTAGGGCAGTGTTGGGCTTCAGATCTACATCAACATCAACTTTTAGAGTGACAAAATAATTAGGGCATCATTCAAAATTTAGATCTTCATCAAAATCAGTTAAGGAAATATCAAATTTTCATCCATATTTTTTAAGGCATCCATCCAGGGGTAGCATTTGGGCATCGATCAATGATTTACAATTTTAGATCAGTCTTAGCAGCTAGGACATCATTTATAACAGCTAGGGCATCACTTCCAAGGCTGACATCACCATTGGGGAAAATTTCTAGGGTTGATGTCATTTGCAATAGGCCGACGACATCATTTCCAGTTTTGGGGCCAACAATTGGTCTATTTCATTCGTTTGGAGTGTCATTTGCCAAGAATTTTGGGTGTATACGGTCAGCTGTAATTTCTTGGTTTTCTGAATTAAAAATAATAAATAAAAATCTAGACTTCAGGGTTTAAATTCAGTTTTCTGTATTTATTTTATGACTGTTAGTATATTCAACAACGTTGTATTTTTCCAAGGGTTTAGAAATTATTTCCCATCATTTTCTAGCAATTTTAATTTTTGTTGTTAGGGTTTGCAATAAAAATCAGTTTTATTAATTCTGCCCTAGGGGTTTCTGGTAAATCCGGAATTATTTAAAAATTCCTGCTTAGGGTCATTATAGTGGCTTCGAGTTGTGATCTTGCTAGCCTGTGAGTCATGAGGACAATGCAAGAATCCATGTTAGAAATGTTGCAAGCTTTGCAAGAATATCAGAAGGATCTAAAGGCATGGATGGAGATAGAAATAAAGAAGAAGGGTCAAAATCTAAGCCTCAAGAATCTGCCAAAGAGCCAAAACCAAAAGAGTTTCTCTTGAAGGAAGAAAAAGAACCAGAGAATGTGGTTGAAAAGAAACTAACCACATTGCAGACAAGCGCAAAGGATGTAATGGGGACCCAGAAAAGGTGTGATGAATGGATAAGAAGAGCTAAGGAAGCTAAGTTGATAGCCACTCAAGAAAAACACCTACAAAAATTAAGGGAAAAAAATTCTCCAATTGTAATGGTGGAGCATGAAGAAATCAGAAGCAAGAAAATTCAGATCTGAAAGAAGTTAGTGAGCAGCCCATAAAGGAATCCACCATGCAAGTGGAAAGTGAAGGATCTTCAATAGAAAAAGGTATGACTTTTGATAAACAAAATGTTTGTATTAACAATGTAAAGGAAGAAGCATTACATGTTGAATGCCAAGTATCCAAAATTAAGGTTGTTTCAGCCCTAGAAGCACCTATCAATCTTCCAAGCATTGCAAAGTTTGAGTCATTACCATATGAGATTGATTTTCAGAGTAACTATAGTGATGAGCATGCAAGTAAGGAGAGTGTTTCAGTTGATGCCACTAATTCTAAAATTCTAAATTACAAGAATGGTTGTGTCAAGGAAAATCTCTCAAAAGCTCCTACTTCTAAATCAGAAAAAGGAGGTAAGCATTTTGATTACAGCCAAGGTATGAAAAGGAAAGTCATATTTCAGATTTGTTGTTTCATACTATGCCATTTCAGATTTGTTGTCATCATGGTAAGCACTCTAAGAATGGAGAAAGGGTGAAGGACACAACTTGCAGTATAGGGCATGTGGACTCTTTGATTCAAGTTCAAGATTGTTTTTGCATATGGGATCTGGGTGATCTTTTGAGGGTCAAAGTGGATAGAGGCATTAATATCACTATTGAGTTCTCCATCTCTTGCAATTGGATAGAAAGGAAGTCCATGAGGAATCATATAGGGTATGTGGTGTATTCTAACAAAGTTGTGAAGGATCAGCTCGTAGGACACTCCTTGGAGCCAAGTTCTACTCTTGAAGAACTCACTATGGAGCTGAAATTCAAGGATGAAGAGAAAGAAACAATACTTTGAGGTATATTGAAATATCCCTTTTCTGGATTTATTTTATATTCAAGATTTCCAACCAAATTTTCACAAATAACAATCTGATTTTTATGACAGCAGTATATAGAAAAATATGACAGCAAAGTACAGTTATGGCAGCAAGGTATAAAATCAGAAAATAACCAATATCTTCACTTTTATTGCAATTAAACCAACATGCAACAACATGCAAGTAACATGCATCAACATGCAATGACATGCAATAACAAGAAGTTCCACTGATAAAATAAATGATCTCTCTTACTGAATATGGTTGTCTTCTCTTTCTGGACTTGAAACTGGATCAACAAGCCTCTGAAACTGACAACCCGATCTGAATAAACTCCACAATAACAAACTAGGGCTGGATCTTTCACCACCGAAGAGTGCTCTACTAGCTAGGGATAGATCTTTCACTACCGAAGCTAGGGTTCCTGCGGAATTTCACCTCCACAAGCAAGGAAAGCAAGCTGAAAGCTCCAACATAAGATGGCAAAATGAACCAAGATCCTTTTTCCTCCCCAAACACCACCTTTTATAACTTTTTTCCATCATAAAAGTGCCCATAAAACCCTAATTCGACCCCCCTTGGAGATATGTCATGTTTTAATCGTCACTTAAAGTGACTTTATTTCTCCTAGGCCAAAAAGTCCACTTAAGTGCCCCCAATGAAGAAATAGAACATTACCCCACCTTTTTCACTTAAGTCATCATAAAGTACATGCATAACGCCAAAACATAACATATAAGTGAAATGTAGGTGAAAACCATACCCAACAACTATCTACGCCGCTAGCCCCTTGGGTATGACCAAGGTTAAGACGGAAAACCAGCCAAGGTTAAGACGGAAAACCAGGGAGCTAGACCGTGGAGGTAGGAATGGGGACATTACATATATTGAATGGAGTCTCAAGCATGGCTACAACAAAAGGGAGGTATATTTTTAGAGAAACCAAGTAGCTCGAAGCACTCAATGCATAGAGACAACCGAGGGTCTATCCTTAGGTAAGATACTTCATTATGATAATGTTTGGTTTGTCTTGGACATACTCAATATTACTCCCCTAAGGTGGTCACCAAATGAGATACTTGCAAAATGGAGCCTTCTTGTTGGAAGTCACCAACTATACATGGTAGGGATAAGTGTTGGCTGCAAGAAACATGAACCAAGGGCCACTATGAAAATGGTTTCCAACCTTAGATCTGCTGTTCTCAATATTTCCAGCCTCTTCCACACTTTCTTTGCAGTCATAGAAGGGTTTTCAATCACATGGTGGAGGAGTTTTCAGCCCATTACCATTGTTGAAGTGTTCTCAGCTAGTACGGGGCAGTTTCCAGCTTTTACATTTTTGATTTGGAGTAAGGGAACTCAGTTTGGAAGCCATGGTACTATATTCCTATCTATCATTTTGATAAATTCATGTTTTGGAATAATGTTATCAGTCACGAACAGCTGCAAGTTGGCACAATTCAGGGGAATATCCTTAATGGAAGAAGTTAGAGAAAGGTTTCAGCTGAAGAGAATCATCATTGCAGCCACTAGGGTACCTAGTTGGGTAAAATTTCAGGTGAATTGTGACTGTTCTAACTTATTTCCAGCCCTTACACAATGTGATTTGAACTCTACTTTGGAAGGTATACACTGCAATCTCTTTGAAGAGGCCATAGGAACTTACAAGTTGGATCATGAAGCTCAAATAAGTGTTCCAGATTCTCCATCACATGGGAAGAACCAAGAGGTGCAACAAAAACACGGTGGTGAGTACATGTGGCAGCTTTTGGTCTTGTGGGAACTTGTGGATATTTTCATACATTGTCAAATAGAAAAAGAGCATCTTGAGAATGAACTGCATCCTTTGTCTAATACTTTTTGGGATTGGAAGGAGACTCTTAGAGGACTCATATCGATACACTCTTGATTGCTGAATTGTTTCCTAAGTTGCAAGGGTTGCCTTCATTGCTTGATCCAAGTCGAAGGTGGAAAGGTATAATCATGCACCACCTCACGAATCTCCCTAAGGTTTACATTTATGAGGTTGGGAGTCATGAGGTCAAGTTGTTTTTCAAAGAGGTGATAAAATTACATGGGCATTTCAGCTTGATTCATGACATGGGCATGGTGACACTTGAGTATCCGAGTTTACATAGTATTCTTTGGTAGGAAATGCGTCATTTGACAGTACATGATCCAGACTCTATGGACATTACAACATGATTCATCATCTGGGTTTGCAATTGCTTGAGGACAAACAATTTTGGGAAGGGCGGATTGTCATGTTCCCTTTTCAAAATATTTTAATAAGGGAAATAAATTAATATTTAACTTAAGTGGCCAAAAAGTAACTTTATGTTATATCATAAAAAGACAACTTATGTTTTATTATTAAAATAAAGGTAAATTTTGATAAAGCAACTCAAAATTAAAATAAAAGTAGGTGAAGTTGCTTTATGGGTGTCTTTCCTCGAAAAGGTGAAAGGGAAATTATAAAAAGGGGCATTGGGCTCATTTGGAAAAAGATCTTTTATCAATCATTTTTTACTCATCCAGATTTGCAAGTTTGAGCATTCGCTTCAACTTTCAACCATTGAGGATGAAAACCCTCCATTGGAGCATCAAAGGACGAAAACCCTCTCGGTGGACAAGAGCTTGGGGATGAAAACCCTCCGGTTCTTTGTGGTGATTCCATCCAAGAATCACATTTGGGCTTCAAATCTGATTTTTATCACATTTCAGCTAGGGCAGTGTTGGGCTTCAAATCTACATCAACATCAGCTTTCAGAGTGACAAAATAATTAGGGCATCATTTAAAAATTCAGATCCTCATCAAAATTAGTCAAGGAAATATCAAATTTTCATCCATATTTGCTAGGGCATCCATCCAGGGTAGCATTTGGGCATCAGATCAGCGATTTGCAAGTTCAGATCAGTTTTAGCAGCTAGGGCATCACTTCCAAGGTTGACATCACCATTGGGGGCAGATTTCTAGGGCTGACATCATCTGTAGCAGGCTGACACCATCATTTCCAGTTTTTGGGGCCAACAATTGGTCTATTTCATCCATTTGGAGTGTCATTTGCCAAGAATTTTGGTGTATATGGTCAGCTATAATTTTCCTGGTTTTTTGAGTTAAAAATAATAAATAAAAATCCAGATTTCAGGGTTTAAATTCAGTTTTTAGTATTTATTTTATGGCTGTTATTATATTCAACAAATCTGTATTTTTCCAAGGGTTTAGAAATTATTTCCCATCATTTTCCAGCAATTTTAATTTCTGTTGTTAGGGTTTGCAATAAAAATCAGTTTTTATTAATTCTGCCCTAAGGGTTTCCGATAAATCTGGAATTATTTAAAAATGTCCACTTAGGGACATTACATTCTTGAGCATGTCCTCTATACATGCTTAATGTTTTATAAGTTAGTTTACATTTCTTACATCTAATTAATAACTCATTCATATTTGGTTTATGTATTCTTCTACTATTTGAAGTCGAGTATCGTTGGCCATATTTCATAGAGTGTTGGACAGTTTCTCGTGGTCGTTCTAACTTTTTGAAGAGTACCATAGGGGTCAAGCAAGGATGCCTCTTTCTCCAACGCTCTTCAGCATTTACATCAATGAGTTACATGACTTTCTTTGACACCATACCCATGCAGATGATGGTTGCATTTTACTTTGTGTGTGGATAGGCATACTCCTTTTTTTTGATGACATTGTTCCTCTCTTACTTTGCCAATGGTTTACGAAACAACTTGATGCCCTTGCTTGATTCTACAGGATTCGTTAGTTGGTGGTCAACCTTAGTAAAACTAAGGTCATGATATTCAACACCTCTAAATGTTCTCTTTCTCAATTCCAGTTCTTTTACAAAGGGGAACCTTTGGAGATCACATTAGCCTACACTTACTTGGGGTCCGGTTTTTGGACCATATTTTAGTATGAAGCCCACCTCTTGGTCACACCCTTGTAAGGGATATGCTGCCCTTTCTATCTTGCAGCGCAAATGCTTTTAGATCCACTTCTAGGACATCCCTTTGAAGACATGCCTCTTTGACATAGTCAAGCCTACAATTTTATATGGGTCTAAGGTTTGGGGACCTAGTTTGGGTTTTGTTGATTGGGCTTGTATTGAGAAGGTCTAGACTCTCATGATTCAACATATGATCCATCAGTGGATTGTTCCTTGGTTGCATCGTCTAAGCTAAGTTTTTGTGTAGCCTCTCGCACCTTGAAAGTTGAGACTATATTTAGAATTACTTTCTACATTCACAAACTCAAAACCATGGGGGATTTAGCTTCTAGTCGTGTAAGGTATTCATACTTAACCCTTTGTTGTTCGTAGAGGATTGCATATTCGGCCCCCAATAAACACCAACATTGCTTATTATGAGACTAGTTTGCTCCTCTAGTCTATTGACATTTCTATTGATAGGTTGCCTCTTTTAGGTACTCTTTGGATGCCCCTCCTCGACTTCTTCTCTTAAAGGATGTCATCATTAGAGCTATCGAGTGGATATCTATAGCAATGCATCTTGGTCACTGACCTCTCCTTCTCAGCTGCTCAACCCTAAGCTTGCCTTTTACACTAAGCATTTCTTGTGGGTAGAGGATGGTGTCATTCATTGCCTCAACTATCTCCCACATCATTGGTGTCACGGCTTACGATTTACTCTTGGCTAGTTGAGGGTATGCTCACACCAATTGTGGGTTGAGACTGATCATCATATTCCACGTGGGGGCCTTTATAGAGACTTGGGCAACTCTATCCACTTTCTTTCACTACCCGGATCAATGATGTCCGACCTTTTTCTTAGAGAGGTTGCCCCCTGCAATGCGAGCCCGTGTAGGGAACCGATGGAGCCCCTAGGTTGATCACCTCATTCTTTCAGCCCTTCATAGGGCTGGTGGCATTAAGCACCCTGTGGATATTGATATGTCACACAATGAGGGGGATAGATCGGTGAGATGCTGCTCATCTTTGCACAACACTACTATAGTACCCCAAAACACTAGCTCTCGGTGACGAGGATTTGCTTTTGCATAGCGTCATGGATTTTCTCGTCTATGTCGTGGATTTGCTCCTTGCCGTCGGATCTACTTCTTTGGACAAATTGCTAGGCTACGTAGGTAAGTGCACATTACATGTTTCTTTGTTATCACAGGAGATCCTTTGATCTTCAATATATAGGAGGGATTCTTGGGTGATTTCTTTGCTTCCTCCTAGGATTACCCAACCTGCCCCCTCAACCCTAAAACTTCCCCTAGGAGCATTATCGTGTCCCGTATTGGTCCTTTCACAGTGATAGATGATGACACGGATGACTCGTCTACCCCGAGCACGATGGAGATGATTGATGAGATTACCATCCGATATTTTTGACTTTCATCAGCCCATGCTCTTTGGGGTTTGCACTCCCCACATGGCTCAATGTGGGTTGGAGGATTTTGTGCATTGGGTTTAACCCGCATTTACTTTCGGTGCTTTTGTTCTTCTTTTTATAATTATTCGTTTTTCTTAGGGTCCTTTTTCCCTAACACTTTCTATTGTATTTGGGTGTATTCTCGAGTCCCATTGACCTACTTTTGGTCATTCATGGGTATTAATATAATAGATACAAACACACATATACATAGAATGAAGGACGGATGTAATGTCCCCTTTTTCGAATTGAGGCCTAAATATGGACTTCTTGCCATTCCCTTTTTGTGGCAAAGAAGAATTATTGAACAAGGAAAGGAATTGCATTTCATTTCAGTTTTCTTTATTAGATTTAATGTTTCCCTTTATAAGGCAGGTCGGCTGTGATTGGAGAGTCATAAAGGCAAATTAAAAGATAAAAAGAAGCCCAAGGAGGTCGGTCCACTTCTATTTGGCCTTTGGTGCCAAGCAAGTGCTATAAAAGGAGATTTGTGACTTCATTTGCATCCTATCTTTGGCGCATTTTTATATATACTTGGTTTTTTGGGCAAAGTGCTCATTAACTATCCACTTGAGGACAAAAACCCTCGTGTGGCATTTCAAAGAAAGCAAAACCTTCCTTGTGGCTTGTTGGTGGAGGGCGGAAACCCTCCATTTTGGGTGATTTGAAGACCTCTCTTGAAGAATACTTGTAGATTTGGATCTAGGGCATCAAGGAGAAAATCTACAAAGGCTTTGCATGCATTTTGGAGCTCTCCCTAAGGGGAGTGACTAGGGTTTGGTGTTAGTTGGGTGCCTTCTAGGGCACACACTTCAATTATAAGGCCAAAATCTATGTTTTGGTGATTTTTCATTTTCAGCCTTGGTTTGTGGCTGTCCTGCTGTTCCAAATTTAATTACAGCAGTGTGTTATCTTTGGTTTTCTCCATTTGTTTATTGTAAATTGAATGGATAAGTGTTGCCGTACATGAAATAATTATTTAGAAGTGTTTTCAGCTATTGTGCATGGTTTTATGGTGCATTTAAGTCCCTTTACAGTTCACTGCTAGGGTTTATATTATTGTTGGAACTGCTGTCATAAAATCAGATTATTTTCATTTTTGGTGTTGGTGTATTTTCAGATATGATTCTCGGGGTTTGTGGCCAAACCCTTATTTTTGGTTTTTGCCCTAGAAAGGGACATTACAACGGAGTGTTAGGTTTATGAGGATTTCACAAATAGGGAGCCCTTTCATGTAATTAGGGATGTCTTTGTAGTTCTAATTTTTCTAGATACCACTTCCTATTTAGTTAAAAATATGGATTCTAGGTTTTATTGCAAATTCTATCTTTTGTATCTCTTAGCACTTATATTTTTAAATTAGAAGGCATTCCTGACAATTATATTTTTATTTCAGGACTTTCTGGAAGTCTGCCCTGATCTTTTCCAGTAAAATGGACATGCTGCAGAGTTTTCCTTTCAAAATTGGACAAAATGCAGAATCAAAGTCCCATACAGATGGTTATCGGGAGCTTGGTTTCGTTGCAAGGTATCATGATCACAATAATCATTCTGATCAATTCCAAGAAGTTTGGTTTGCAGAAATTGTCTTTTTAGTGCGATTTTCTGTTTTCTGATTATTTCATATGATTGAAAAACAGATTTCTATTCATGATTGAAACTTCTGTTTGTTCTATAAAATAGTTATTTCATAGTGTCTTGACTCATTCCACGGATACCCTGAATGCCTATGCTGTAATGTGTGGAGTACTATTTTATCATTTGTGGATTTTTTTCTTAATGGCTTTTTATATACACATAAAGAATGATGCCGTTCATGGTTTCATATAATGGTTAGTTCTCATATGTCTGAATGGATAAAGCAATTCCACTCACAATAGCATCACACAGCTAACTGGGTCATAATCTTCTAATTTCATTGGCTTCTTCAAGAATGCTGCAATGAAGTGTTTCACAATATGTGGTGTCAATCGTGTTATCCTCCCAGATACACTAGTTAGATTAACTGATTCAAGGCTTTTGAAAGGGTGGTTAAGGGGACAAAATGCCTCAGTTCTGGCCTAGTTTTGCCGTATTTTCAAGACTTGGCGTTGGGGCAGTCACCCATATAAACATATCCTGACATAATAATTAAGATATAAATAAGAAAGAAAAGCTACCCTGTGGGAGATTTGAAGTTTAACATATGTAACAAGCTGAACAAGATATAATGTAAACTGCCATAGAATCAACTCTTCACCACTTTCAGATCCCACTTACTTAAACTATATACATTTTTATAGTGTCCCGTGCTTATGACCCGTGTATTCATCTGATTGGGCAGGAGTCTTTTACTATGGCGAAGGTATAAAGTGGCGGAAGAAATGAGATTTGATGGGTGCAGTCGTTGTCAGATAGGTAGACTAGCTATGAGAAGCTAAACAAAGTGAATTGAAGAAATGTTTGCTGAGACAGTCAGGCTAAATCTGAGAAAATGATAAATGACAAGCATGTAAACGGTCAAGACTCTGCCAAGGAAATTCTACCAAGCCTGTTCTTATCAAATAAATGCCAGCAAAAAATAGAAAGATATTTCTCTATTGAAAAGCATATGAGGTCTAACCAAGTCATGGCTTAAGCAGATTACAGTGCAGCAGAAATATCAGCCCATATTAGAATAATATGGCTAATGAGAAGTGTACAAGGATCTAATAACTGGACATTCTGCCTATAGTTATAGTTTATCTCTGCCTTAGACAATAATCTTCTTGCAAAGTACACGAGGTGATCAAGCTTGTGATCTCCCTCCTGCAGCATTATACACCCAATTTCAAATTTTGGGTCCATGTGGATATGAAATTCGTTGCTTCATTGCAGGTATGCCTAGATAGGTGCACTTTTTAGTCATAGCTTTAATTGTTAGAAAACATTTTGTCACCCATCCCTCCATATGAATGGAATTCCCTTTCTAATAAAAACATTAGTTGTTAGGAGACTTGCACAAAGTTCTTAATAATGCTCAAATAATACGTGACGTGTTCTAACAACTATCAGATTAATCCCACGTCCGGTGAGCTTACATCCACTCCACCACACTAATTATATCCGGTTTTGCTTGCAACTTGTGTTGACATAGAATAGTTCTAGTAACTTCCCAAATGGGACAATGAAAATGTCTGTGTCTTCAACACAAGTTTGGCTGCATTACTTAATGAATTCTTCTAAGGTTCAGAGGTGTGTTTTGTCCACCTTGTAAATTGACCAGTCATTGACGAACACCTTAAAATTCCTGTCGTATTCTTGAAGATGTGGAGTATGATCCTCTGGAATGTTGCTGGAGTATTACATGACTTGAATAGCATCCAGTTTTACATGTAGATACCATTCTCTACCACAAAGGTCACCTTCAATTTATCTTCCTAGCAATAATTATCTGATTATATGCACTAAATCTGTTGACGAATGGGCAGATCTCATGACCCACTACTTCCTCAAAGATTGAGTCGGTAAATAGGATAGGTAAGGGTTACTTCAAAATCACACAAAATCAAAACTTTCCTTCATCAAAGCTAATGACTATGGGTGATACCCCATCACTGGTATTTAGCTCAAATATAATTCCTTCATGCATCATCTTGCCTATCTCCGGCTGCACCTTTTCTGCGTGCTTAGGATTCATATGACATGGTCTTCTCCGAACAAGTTGAGTTCCTAGTGCTAGGGGTATCTCATGTTCACACAATTCTCGCGAACACCCTTCAAATCTCTATATGTCCATATGCATGCATCATTGTAGTAGAGGAAAAATCGAAAAGCAACAACCGACAATATTGTCTCTGTCAACTTCCGCATTGTTGGCTAGATTTTCTGCATAGCATAAAACCTAGGCAATCATGAGATAAATCTCCCTCATTTAACCGGTGAGGCTCCCGTGTCAGATTTGTCAATAAAAATGTGTTATTATCTATCAGGGGTTTTACTTTAACCACTTAGTTCATGAACCATAACTAAGAAGTTCTGCAGCAAGTAAGCAGTTGTTTAAGAAAGGAAAGTTATAGAAGAAGGAAGTAAAGGAAATACAAAGAAGAAATGGGAAGATGTGCATCTCAATTAGTAGATAAGCAGAGCTAATTGTATGCACATAGAAGAAACTTAATAGATATGAACACACAGAATTATAAAACAAAGGCAGCTCTAGATCCAGATCTATAATAACACAAAGTTTACTTAAAAGATCTAAAGATTTAAAAGCAAGAAACATAGTACACCGTGACACAAAGTTCTCTGGAAACCTGCTCCTTTGTATTCCTTTGCTCCAAGTTGCTCTCAGGGGTTCAGCACAAAGTCTAGAACTCAGGATTACTGCTTACAAATTCTGATCGCTCCTTAACCCGAAGGTTCTTCCTCTACTTATAGAATGTAGAGGGGCAATTACAAGTTGGAAGCTTTAGTTGAACTGGCACATGTGGAAGTTGGAAAGAAACAACTGACAATCTTCCTCTTGGAATTCCTCTTTGCATGACATGTATGATTTGCAACTGAAAATAGAAGCTTCTATTTTGCACGTCCGCCACCTATCTCCAAATAGTTGACTTCTTCAAGTAATGGCTTTTAAACCAATCACTTAAGTTGTATAATTGAATTATTGCTCAATTACTTTGTCGAAAGAAAGAAGAAGGAAGAGGAAAGCTGACTTTGTCCTTTTTCATGTCTACATGCAACTGATTCAAACTGGATCTAGAAGCAGCTGGATCTAGAAACAAGCTGGAATTGCAAGTAGTTGGAATTGGAAGCAAGCTGGAATTTTGCCTTCGCATTGTCTTCTCTTTTATCCTTGAAGGTTTTGCAGTTCTTCTTTTGTACATGCATCAATGCAAGGTTGGCCGTAGATAACTCATCATCCTTATTTTTAATTGCATATGAGCAATTAAAAATTCTGGAAAGCACTCAGGGTGAATGAAAATTCAATGAAAGCTTCAACTGGAAGATGAGAGCACATGCACAAGATCTTGGAAGGAATTTTCCACGCACTGTCTTCTTCACGGGCTGCATTCGAAACAAGAGGATGAAGCCTTTGTGCCAGAAGCTTTTGCAACTATGAGATCTGGATCTGGATCTGCATATGGATTTGCATCTGCATCTGCATCTGCATCTAGATATGGATCTGCACCTGCATAACAAACTTTGGCAACCGGGCTATGGATGAAAAAGCTGCAACTCGAATAATTCCACTGCTTTTAATCTGCATGCATGAGTGAAGTTTCTCCCGCACTCCGTGTTTCGAGCCTAGATCTGTCTCCCAGATGTCTCTAAATTTAGAAGTGATGCATGACTCCGTTGTGCTTTCTTTTTCATCTTTCTTCGCCATAGCTTTGTCTATCTTCGTCTGAATAATTCTTTTTCTTCTTACTTGGCCGGATTTCTTCAATACTGATTGCGATCTGGACAATTCTTCAGATTCAGAGGATATATGCAATGTATTGGACATTGATAAAAGCTCCTTTTCCTTTGTAAAGCACCTGTAATGAATTCCTACAATTTATTCAGACAAAAATGGCCACCGGAGCATGAATAGTGAATTTTAATTGTAAAAATCTGCACTTTTCAAGCCTGCTGCCCCAAAAAATGGTGTTTAATTTGCACATAAAGAGAGCATGAATCCTTTCAACAACACCTGAGCACCTGTAACACCTATGCAAACAATTATGCAGACAAAGATCAACCTCCTTCAAAGCATGCGCCAAATCTAGAAGCTTTTAGCCTTGTTGCCACCTTGTCTGAGCAAAATCCTTCTTCAAATGGGGGCGCACTTTTCCTCTTGGCTGCAATTCTTTACCTGTGAATTAAATAATTCACCCATATGGCTGCCCATGCTTATATAACCCTCACAATTCTATAATTAATAATTGCCCTAACAATTAAAGGCAATTAATTAATTAAAAATCATGCTCTTCTCTTTTAAATATAATATGTTTAAGGATAGCCATCCAATAAATTAAATGAATTCAATTTAATCATCCACACTTCACTTCACTTAAGCTTCACAGTGTGCTTTGACCAAAGCCACTGAAAATAGAAATTAATATAATCATTTAATACTTTAAAAAGAATTAATTCCTTCTCAAAAGGGGCTGCATTAAATAAATTAAATTTATTTAATTTTGGAATTCTATTTTTAAATTCCTTATGTCCACTTCCCTTTGCTTTTGTTGACTTTTCCACAAGCCCGGGTGCCAAATTGGGTGAATAAATATTAACAAATATTTATTTAATGCATTATTATTCACCCAAGGTGGGTCACACTTTTTGCATAATAGAATTCTATTTTTAAGAATTTCTGACAATGGGATTTTTTACCTTGCAAGGCAGCCCCGGAAATCCCATGATCCACTTAAGCGATTTGACTTTGACAATGGGATTATTACTCTGCAAGACAGTAATAAAATCCCGTGATTTCACTTAAATCACTTTTCTTTTATTTCACCATGGGAATTTTTACCTCGCAAGGCGCATAATAAATTCTCGCCTTTGCTGCACCTCTAACTTTCCCACTACGACTTAAGTGAATTTTATATCACGGAAAAAGTACCTTCTTTAGCGGTACAAAATTCCCACCGCCCGCTTTCTATTTTTCCCACTCCGCAGCCTTAAGTGAATTTTCTATCACGGAAAAAGTACCCTGCAAGGCAGGCAATAAAATCCCACCTGCCTGTTGCTTCTATTTTTCCCACTGCAGCTTAAGTGAATTTTATAACATGGGAAAAAGTACCCTGCTAGGCAGGTATAAAATTCCCATCATGCCTGCGGCTTCTATTTTTCCCATCGCAGCTTAAATCCTTTGTTTTCCAAAAATGCGCCCATCCCCGCAGGGGCTTTTCCATGCACGACTTCGTTTTTCCCCAGTGATCCAGACCTTTGATGGTGACTTTTTCCGGGCATAATGTGCGTATATGTTTTCCAGCTGCTCCAGGCCAAAATTGGGCTTACCTGACAAAGGAATTGTTCTAGAGAAATTTCACAGAAAACGAAACGGGACAACACAAAAACACAAAAATTGCCAAAAGTCACAAATAAAGCTCAAAACTTATTCCAAGTTAAAACCCTTCTGGCACATAGGAATAATGACATATTCGCTCATAATAGAGTTAAAACGGAGCGCAAATAGCCTCAAACGGGGCTCAAAATAATTAAATACAAATTTCCCATGCAGACAAATCCCGATGACAGAATATAACAATTTTGGGCATCTGGGTATTTGGTGAAAAAGGCTAATATGGCTCTTTGGGAATATCTTGACACAATACAAGAACTTTCAGGCAATAAAAACACAAAACGACCCATTATTTTAAAAGTACAAAAAAATTTCGAATAGGGTAGTCGCAGATTTCAGGGTGAAATCTGAGTGACACCACGCATGAATGACCCAAGGGGTATTATCCATCCCAAGGTTCACTTCTACCGTCTTAGATCGACATCTTAAATCTTTTCCTTTGTAGGAAAGGAATGTCTTTGGGACATTGTTTATTTTATACTCCTTGAAATCAAACTTTGTGAAGTATGGTGGGAACTCCTAGCTTCAATCTGGAGCTTTCATCACAACTTTTCTCGTCTTCCCATTGTCCTCTCTTCGGCTTCTTTCCTATGGATGCGTATGGTTCTCCCTCCATCTAAGTGTCTACGTTTATACATAAACAAGACAGAGAAAATTTCAGTCTCCCATAGTCCTCTGCAACAATCCAATATCGAAGTGCTCTTCATCTTTGAAACATTGCTCCAAGTGTAGAACTCCATCATCCGCATGGTCTATAACTTTTTCATCGGACCGAGCATCTCTCGTTTGAGTTGGATGATGCAACCTCTTGGCTTACCGTACGAGTCTTTATTTTTGTATTGAATTTCTTCCCTTTTTGTTCTATCAACATTACTTTCGTCTTTCATGTTTAGCCCCAAGTTCCAACTTAGCTTTATCCTTCCACAATTGGCCTAACATTGCATAATAGGTTGGTTTGAGTATAAATATCACCAAGAAGTCAATCATGAGCTGGCATCCTCTTATATGCACTTTTTGTTCTATTGAAACTTCTAGGGTTTTGATGCTGAATGGATTTAGTTTCCCACTTGAGTGTAGATACCACAATGTTGGTTTATTCAATTTTCTCTAGGCGCTCTCAGGGAGCATTTGAGTCCCTTGGTTAGAATTGACAATCACTTTCGTGAGTGTCCATCCTAAGGTATCCATGTGCATGACAATAGGATGAATAGATTTCATCATTAATGTCATGGGATTCGAGGCTATGTATTTCTCCAATGGCATCTCCACTTTCGTCCTCACATGTTATGCTCCTAGTACAATTTATCGATGAGATGATTTATAGTAGTTCTCCCATCTTTATTAAAGTTTGTTGTATTCTCCTAATCACCAAACAACCAAAAGACAAACACCCACATACTTGCATTCATAATAAATTAATGAAAGCTTAAAGCAAAGACATAACATAGATTTATCATGGGTAGCATGACTACCACAATTTTATTAAGAAGCTCTGGCTTGAATTCACTATAATAAGAATTACACTCTTTCCACACACACTAGCTCTAATCCTTTTATAAAG
This sequence comes from Taxus wallichiana var. yunnanensis, assembly GCA_018340775.1. Taxonomy (NCBI): domain Eukaryota; kingdom Viridiplantae; phylum Streptophyta; class Pinopsida; order Cupressales; family Taxaceae; genus Taxus; species Taxus wallichiana. The sequence goes on from CM031244.1 coordinate 280,289,826, forward strand.
AAAAGATAAGAGGCTAGGTTTAGGGTTTGGAGAGTAGTTGCTTGCAAAGCAAGTCTTAGAAAAGACTATTAATAGTGGAAGTCAAACAAGTCAATAACTTGGTCGATACCCTTCCCTAGATGTGGATAAGTGTGCACCAATGGGTGAATTATCCACATATTAAATTACAAATAATATTACAAGTTCATCTTAAAATCATACAATAGTTTGTGAAAATGAAATACGCTAACGCCCCCCCTTAAGATGTGCTTCGATGAAGGGAAGGATGGAGGAATTACATAACTCCCCCTTGATGACACCTTCCTTCACTCCCGAAAGTTGCCTGAGCTTAACAAATTGGGCCTCAAGCAAGGGCCCTATGAAGATGTCTGCAACCTGATTTTCTGTTTGACAAAACTTGGGATCAACAACCTTGTCCATATTTATGCTTATTTTTCCCAACCTGATTTTCATTGATTTTCTTTTCTTAAGTCACGGACCTGTTCCAAGATGATAGATATATCCAGTGAGTGACTTGTGATCGTTAGGATCTCTTGCCCAATCACTATCCGAATAGCCAACAACTGTCGCTTCAGAAGAGCACGATTCTTTGCTACTTCCCTCGAAGTGTAACTAGAAATTGAGGCTGTGCCAAATGAGTTGTACTCAATCCCATAATTAGTAGTACCACAAAGATGCCGAAGAATGTTTTCTAGCTTGCCAATAGCTTTCATGGGGGTCTTGACAATAACATGATAAAAGATTCACCAAAAAGAAATATCAGGACGTGTATGAGTCTAGTAGAGCAGACTTCCAACCAATTCTTTGTAGAGTGTCTTATCAACTGAAGGAGTAGAGTATTTGGCAGAAAGCTTGACTCGATTGAAAAGGAGTCGACGGGGACTTGCAGTTTTCTATTTTGAAGCAGCGGAAAATGTCTGGAGTATATTGGGACAAATGGATGAATATACCTTTGGCAGACTTAAATCTGAAACACAAGAAAAAGTGTAGAAAATTCAAATCAGTCATCTCAAAAGACTTCTTCAAACATGCTTTCAAATCATGAATTCGTCTTGTGGAAGCTCCTGTGATGATTAAGTTGTCAACATTGAGGACCATAATGAGGAGCTTTTCGTCTACTTTCTTAGTGTAGACTGTAGGGTCAGAGGAACATCGTGTAAAACCATAATTGATAAGAAACATGTCAATCTTTTCATACCAAGCTCAAGGAGCCTGTTTCAAGTTGTATAAGGACTTTTTCAATTTGCACACATAATTGGAGTTCTCACTATCAACGGACCCTGGAGGTTGGGACATGTAGATTTCTTCCTGCAAATCACCATGTAAGAAGGCACTTTTGACATCCATTTGGTGGACTTCCCATCCTTGTGTTGCAGCCAAGGAGAGTACTAGCTGAACATAATTCATTTTGGCGATAGGAGCAAAGGTTTCCCGATATTCAACACCTTGAACTTGTGAAAAACCTTTTGCTACAAATCGGGCTGTGTACTGTCAATGGACCAATCTACCACATATTTAGTTCGGTATACCCACTTGTATCTCCCTATTTTTTCCTTTTGGAAGTGGAACCAAATCCCAAGATTTAGTTCTTTTTCAAGGAAAGAAGTTCTTTTTCCATAACTGCTCGCCATCCAAGATGCTTAAAAGCTTGATTATAGGTCTTGGGATCCTGAGTTACTACCAACTGTGTCAAATGTGCGACACCATAATGATGTTGGGATCTTTTCTGCTTGCATCTCCTGTAAAGACAACAACCTCATTGTATACTATGCAAAACCATTTTGGTTGAAGCTATGCGGAGTTAAGCAGTGCATTCGAAATTTCCTTTGGCTGCACCGTGTGTTGAGGTATTGGCTGTCCTCCTTGTGGCTCATCGTCCAATCGTAGGAATTCACTAATGGAAAATTGTCATGTTCATCATAAGAAGGTTCAAAAGTGATGTTTAACTTGACATAATTCAAATGGAGGAGGTGTAGGTGATGGCCCATAAGCTTGTGACTGTTCATTAAATACTACATCCCATCGGTAAACAATTTAAGTGGTTCCTAGAATTAAAAGATGATATACCTTCACATCTTCATAATGACCAAAAAAGATACAAGGGCGACCCTTCCTTTTCATTGCTTTTCACTTGTCATCTGGGATATGTGCCCATGCATTACATCCAAAACCCTAAAGTCAGAAGCATCGAGCTTAACACCAAACCAAATTTCTTCGTGTCATCAAACTTTGTTAAGTGGGGAGTGCGATTTGAATGTAGTTTGCACTATAGTATGCATACTCGGCTTTTACTTGCCTTTTTTTCTCTCGGTCGAGTATTTGCTAGAAAAACTCACCAAAACCTACAAAGCCAAGTTTTTGGCAAATATTCACGAGTTCGGAAAATACTTGCACGTTTTGAGAGAGACTTTAAAAAACCAAAATTGCATATTTTTTTCTAGAAATATGCGTATTTTTTAAGTTAAGTATTGTCGAATATTCATCGAGTCTTGCCTTGTTTTTACCTAGTCAATTTTTTTGGAGTCCATGTCGAGTATTTGCCGAACACGAGTATGTGAACTATGGTTTGCACACTTAATAATGTTTGCCCAACACTAAGGAGGCAAATCTTTGGAATGTAGCATACAATTAGCCATTTCCTTGAGTGTGCGATTTTGCGCTTAGCTACACCATTTTTTTGGGGGTTGTAGGGGCACTGTGTGTTGCAGTTGAATGCTTGCTTGCTTCGCAAAAGATAATTATTTGGCTATTAACAATCTCCTCTCCATTATCGAGTTCTCAACAAGGGCCTTGAAAATTTTGAAGTACTCAAAAACTTCATTTTTGTTTTCCTTTTGTTGACCCAAGTTCTGAGAGAAATCATCAATGAAGCTAAGCACATATTTATGCTTATGAAAAGAAACATGGGGAAATAACATGAGATCACTATGAACCAATCGCAATCATCACTTTGGCTCTCCAAGCTTTTTCTTTTGGAAATGGATCCCGTGTTGTTTGCTAAGTGCACAATTGTAAGGAAATTACCTAGATAGATAAGAAGAATAACAACAATAGAACACCCAAGAGCACAAAAATAGAGAGAAGATGAGAATATGCAAGTATAAAAGACTTAGCCACTTTGAGGGGTAACCTCCACACCTTACGATAAGACTCAAATGCTAAATATGATGATCAAGTACTAGTTATTACCTCCATTATATACCTTATCTTTGCTTTATGTAATCCACCTAAACCGACCTACTAAGCATATGAAAGCATAGATGAATATGATATGACATTTTAAGAGATTATGTTAACCGTAGGTCGGTTATACATATCCCGATATATGACCTAGGATTAAGGGTGTAGCATGCCCCTCCCCTTCAAAGCAACATTGTCCCCAATGTTGACAATTTTCTGGATGCCGCTTCAAATAAGTGTAGTCCTCAACCTTGATGATCTCCTCGGAAGCCGGCATAGGAAATCTTCCTCCTCCGATGTTGCAACTTCACCGTCTTGATTCTTCCACTTGATTAGATACTCATTAATTACCTTCTTCGTAGTGTCGCCCTTTTGAAATTAATCTAGAGGAAACCCTTAGCCTATTTTATTTCCCATAGGTGAAAAGGGAGTCGCAAGGGAAATAAATCACTAGTTTAATTTAAGTTGTCAAAAAGGTAACTTCATGTTATATTCATTTAAAAAGGCAACTTATGTTTTATTGTTGGAAAAGTGACTTTTTGATAAAGTAAAACATAATATCAAAATAGAAGTGGGTTGACCCATTTGGGGACCTTTCCTCGTAATGTGTGCCATGAAAAAGCATAAAAGGGGTCGATGGGGTCATTTGGGGGCACTTTTTGCATACTCTATTTTGTCATTGAGGTTTTGAGCTGTTGCTCCAACTTCCTTCTGTAGTTGGGGACGAAAACCCTCCATTGCAACAAGATTAGAGGACGAAAACCCTCCATTGCAACAAGATTAGAGGACGAAAACCCTCCAATCTTCAGAGGCGACTCCATCCAAGAGTTACATTTGTGCTTTCAATCAAGGAGTTTTAGTTCAGTTTTGATTCGTCAGCTAGGGCATCAACTAAGGCATGTTTCATATTAGATCTCAAGATTTTTACGGCTAGGGCATCATCTATTCAATTGGTGGACTGTTATTCCATTTTGGAGCTATTTTAGAGGCTGACGTCACCCTCTTATGGCTGGACAACTTCATTGGAGGTTGCTACATTGTGTGGTATGGCTGGGACTGGTGCCAGGGGCTTGCAAATACCCAACTACAGCCATAAAATGTCATCTTCAGTCAGCTGGGCCAACATTTTGGCATTATTTCCCTATTTACAGTTAGCTGCAATTTTCCGTTATTTCTTAGTCTGGAAAATAAATAAAAATTCAGTTTTTTGTGCAAAAATTCAGATTTTAATATTTTATCCATGGCTGTCCTTTATTATGCAAAACCCTGTATTTTCTTATGATTTACCAGTAATTTCGAGACTTTGGTATTTTCTTTTTTGAGGGTTTGCATAAAATAATCAAATTAGTGTATTTTTCCATAAGGGTTTGCTAGAAATCCATATTTTTTAAATTTTTCCCTAAGGGGATATTGCAGTGGTATCAGAGCGGTTTTCTTGCCAACTTGTTGGGAAATTAATATTCATGCAGGGTAGTGATAGAGAATTCAGATATTACTAGAGAGAAAAAGAAGGGTTTAGAAGAACCAAAGGAAGGGCTTGAACAAACTGATCCAGGATTTGGGAAAGGAAAAGAGAAGGTAAATATGGCTGACAGGAATGCAAAAGATGCAAGGATTGATAGGCTTGTCCAAGGGCAAGAGCGATTGGCTGATATGATGGCTCAGTTGGTTCATACCATGCAAAACATGCATGTGCCTAGACATCAAAATGGTGAAGGAAGTTCTTCAGGGGTAAACAACAACCATCAACCTCAAAGAACCGTTATTGGTTCTCCTGCTAGGCCTTTCCAACCTAATTTCATTCCGAGGGAAGAAGCTATTCTAGAGGTGGAAATTCAACCCTCTATGGTAGATGACATTGCTGCCAGCTATGCGGAATATAGAGCTCTTCCAGCTGAGATATGTGATGAAATATCTCTTGCAAATTTCATGGGTTTGAAGAAAAACAAAGGTGGACCACGACTGAGAACCTAGACCACAAGCAAATCAGAGGGATCTTTAGCATGCTTTGGGCAAGTTAACACTTTCCACCTTTGATGGTTCCAACAAGTGTACAACTCGTGCATGGATACAAAAGTTGGATACCTACCTATCCCTTAGGCCAATGTTAGAAGATGAAGCTATCAAGTTTGCAACTCTTCATCTTGAGGGAATAACACATGAATGGTGGTACCATGGGCTGATCACACAAGGACATAATCTCATCAATTCCTATGATGAGTTTAGTAGGAGATTGATTGAGAGATTTGATAGAACTGATCCGGAAGTTCACTTTAGGGAATTGGCACAACTGAAACAACACAACACAATGGATGACTATGTAGCTGAATTTCAGAAGCTATCCGTGATGGTACCGATGTTATTGAAAGGAGACTTGTGGTATTGTTTGTTGAGGGTTTGGCTGAACCACTCAAGGGATTGGTAAGAGCTTTTAACCCTCTTTCTCTTCAAGAAGCAATTAAGAAGGCATTGGATCTGGAAACATCAACTCCAAAGGGTAAATATCCGCTGTAGTACAGCCAAGGACAACACCTTTTGAGTAGCCAAGAACAACACCTTTGGGGCAGCTAAAAACAACACCTTCTAGGCAGCCAAGGACAAAAGAAGAAGAGACCAAAAATGAATTAAGGAGAAAGAACTTGTGCTTCTCATGTAAGGATCCATGGACACCCGGTCACCATTGTCTTGGCAAAGGACAAGTTCACTACATAGAGGTGATATCAGATGGAGAGTCCAATTCAGAAGAAGAGCTAGAAATTAAGGGCAACACTCTTGCTACACTTGCAGGCACACCATAGTATCAACCCTTTAAAGTTCGTGGAGTTCTTCTCAAGCAAGACATTATAGTATTGATTGATAGTGGGGCAACCCACAATTTCATAGATGAAGGATTGGTAAATAGAAGAGGGTTGGAGACAAAGGATGTAAAAGGTTTCAACATCATTGCAACAAATGGCTTTTCCATGCCTTGCAAGAAGAAGGTTGAACAACTCAGCATCACCTTGGGTGAACATCAGATGAGTGATGAATTTTATGTGGTTTATCTGAACGAGATCGACATACCATATTAAGAGTACAATGGCTGCATTCTTTGGGAGAATTCACCCAAAACTATCAGACTATGGAGCTGAAGTTTAAATCAGATGGGGAAGTAGTACTCCAAGGGATCACTAACACAGTTTCAACATCAGTCTCAACAAACAGATTGAAGGACAGATGGCAATACTCTTTCTAGATCCTAGTTGATTCATGATTCACCCATTTTGGATGCACTTGTTGAGGATGTTGAAGGAGCTTCATCCGGTACAAAAGTTCCTAATCATATCAGAAGGGTGCAACAGAAGTCAATTGTTTCACAAAGCGGAGCATGGATTGGGAATTGCCAATTTCCAAGATTGATTTGGGACCTTTGTATTACAGGAGGGTTTAGTCTAAAAGAGAGTAAGAGTTGAACTATGCATTGCTTGAGGGCAAGCAATTTTGGGAGGGGAGGACTGTAATGTCCCCCTTTCGAAATTAATCGAGAGGAAACCCTTAGCCTATTTAATTTCCCGTAGGTGAAAAGGGATTCACAAGAGAAACAAATCATCATTTTATTTTAAGTTGTCAAAAAGGTAACTTCATGTTATATTCATTTAAAAAGGCAACTTATGTTTTATTGTTGGAAAAGTGACTTTTTGATAAAGTAAAACATAATAACACAATAGAAGTGGGTCGACCCATTTGGGATTCTTTCCTCGTAATGTGTGTCGTGAAAGTGCATAAAAGGGGTCGATGGGGTCATTTGGGGACTTTTTTGCATGCACTCTATTTTGTCATTGAGGTTTTGAGCTGCTGCTCCAACTTCCTTTCTATAGTTTGGGACAAAAACCGTCCCAATGATTAGAGGATGAAAACCCTCCAATTAGAGGATGAAAACCCTCCATCTTTGAGGTTACTCCATCCAGGAGTTACATTTGTGCTTTCAGTTAAGGATTTTCAATTCAGATCTGATTCGTCAGCTAGAGCACGTTTCAAATCAGATCTCAGGATTTTTAACTGCTAGGGCATCATCTATTTAGTTGGGACAGTGAATTGGTGGATTGTTATTCCATTTTGGAGCCCTTTTAGAGGCTGATATCACCCTCCTAGGGCTGGACAACTTCATTGGAGGTTGTTACAGTGTGTGATATGGTTGGGACTGGTGCCTAGGGCTTGCAAATAGCCAACTTCAGCCATAAAACATCATCTTCAGTCAGCTGGGCCAACATTTTGGCACTATTTCCCTCATACAATTAGCTGCAATTTTCCATTATTTCTCAGTCTGTAAAATAAATAAAAATTCAATTTTTAGTGCAAAAATTCAGATTTCAATATTTTATCCATGATTGTCCTTTATTTTGCGATTATCTATATTTCCTTACGATTTACTAGTAATTTCCAGGACTTGGGTATTTTCTATTTTGAGGGTTGTATAAAATAGTCAAATTACTGTATTTTTCCATTAGGGTTTGTTAGAAATTCATTTTTCTTTTATTTTTTCCATTAGGGTTTGTTAGAAATCCATATTTCTTCTATATTTTCCCTAAGGGGATATTACATCTTTGTCAACCTCTTAGTGCGCATTTGAAGAATTTTCTCAGGTCCAAATTGATATGGCCTTCTTTTTCAAGCTCCAATAACTCTTTCTGGGCCGAAACATTTTGTGCAATGACCTTTTTCAAGCTAAAACCGTGACTATTATGCGACAATGGAAAAGTTTCTTTGAGACAAGAGAGTATCGCCCGATAGTGTTCACCGTGTTCTTTGACTCGACCCTTTGTGTGGATCTTCAAGGTTGAGATGGTGGATGGTGGTTGGAAATTAGGAGAGATTTTTGAAAAAGTGTTTCTCATAGGTGGCTTGGGTAATGGCATATCCTGAACAATAACTAAATTCTTTCCCAACCTTTCTTGAAAATTTGGTGTTATGTGAGCAAAAGCTTGTTTTTCTTCCATTGACGATAAATGTGTCATGGGACCCTTGATTAATCGCATTTGATGAGAGCCCATCATTTGAGGTAATTTTACGCGCAACCCTTTCAATTCAAACATCGTGCCTTTTGAATGAAAATGCATGAATAATTCTTGGAAGTTCATTTCAATTGTGCCCAAGGTTGTGAGCCATTGGACTCTCGAAACAATATCTGCTCCACCCATGGGAATAACAAACATATGGGAATCTAGCTTGTAGTTGTAATGTCACTTTTTCCCAATTAAGGACCTGAATTTGGACTTCTTGCCATCCCCTTTTCCATGTCAATGAAGTAGAAGAGTTGGGAAAAGGAACTGAGCTTCCTTTGCATTTGTTTTTCTAATTTTTAATGTTTCTTTTTAGTGTGTTTTTGCTTTAAGCAGGTTGGATGGGTTTGGGGCTTTAATGAAGCCAAATAAAGATTAAAAAGAACATTGTGTGGGTCGGCCTTGTCCTTTTGGGGCTTTGGCACCAAAGAGAGGATATAAAGGAAGGTTGGAGAGCTCATTTGCATCATCATACATTGGTGCATTTTCTCAATTTGGACTTGTGGGCTGGTAGCTCATTGTTCTTCCACTCTTGGGCGGCAATCCAAGTGTGTGGCATCTTCCTAGAAGGACAAAAAACCTTCTAGTGGTTGGTTGGGGGACGGAAACCCTCCTTCCATTGGCTTGAAGACATATTTTAGTGGAGAGAAGACATAATCAAATTTTTAGAGGCATTGTTGAGTCTCTCCCTTGTGGAGCGACTTGCATTGGTGAAGGGTTTGGTGCCATCTAGGGCACGACAATCACATTTGAGTTCATATTTGTCTTCTTCGTATATTCTATAGTCGAAATCTACTTTTGCTATTAAGTTTGGGGTTTCTAAACCCTCTTTTCATAATTATTTTGGAGCTGTACTTCTGCTGGTTTTATTTAATTTTTCAGCTGAGCATTAACATATTTTTGGGGTTGAAAACAGTTCTAAAATATCTCAAAAAGGTTTATAAAAAGTGTGGATGCATTGTTGAATGATATTTTGGTGAATTTGTGAGCTTTTCATACTGCTGTTCCAAAAATCTGTTCGCTGTCCTAAATCTGAGTTTATTTCCAGTCTGCTGATTTTAGAAATCAGATTTGAATTAATTGGGATTGGTGCTAATTTCCTTATTTTCAGTTTCAGCCCTTAAAAGGGATATTTCAGTGGTATCAGAGCACAAATTCTTAAAGGCCTAGGGTTTAGAAGGAGAAATCAACCAAGGGGAGAAGATAAGATAATAAGATAATAAGAATATGACTAATCAAGATCCGCAAGAAGCCAAATTTGATAAATTGATTGTAGGTCAAGAGAGGTTAGCGGACACAATGAACTTCCTTTCCCTATCTCTTCAAAAGATGAATGAACCTAGGGTTCATAATAGAGGTGGTAGCTCATCCGGAGCTAATATTGCACGGTGACCTTTGGGATCAGCCCACGGATCAGCCATGAGGCCTACTTTCCTTCCAAGGGAAGAAGCTATTCCGGATGTTGAAACAAGGCCCTCTACCGGACGGAACATTGCCACAAGTTATGAAGAGTATATGGCTCTTCCAAGAGAGATTCGTGAAGCTATTTCACTCGCCGAATTCATTGGTGTGAGCAAGGGAAAGTCAAGGCCCAAGCCTAGGCCACAAGCTACACAAGAGGAAGAAGTAGGGCTGCGAGTAATGAAAGAATCCATCATGCATGTTGAAGAGGCTATGGAGCTGGTTGAGAGGAAGTAGCCCTTGGGAGGGTTAGAAACCCCCAACTCTCTTGCCAAGGTTGATCTCTTGGCTGGTTTTCCTAACAACACCTTAGTGACACGAGGGTTTGATGAAATGGTGGAGCACGAGCCAAGGAAAGAGAAGGAGATCAACGAGCATGTTAAGTCATATGATATTTTATTTGATCATGTCAAAAGACTATTTCATCATTATGTATCATGGCCATGCTTGGGTGATCATAGCTGTGCTAATAAGGGGAAGGGTTGGGAGAAGGCTCTTTGCCAAGGGCTCACTATACATCTTCCAAGCAATAAAGTGGTTTTTATGACAGCCCAAGGTACACACACATTTCAGATCTTTTGTTTCCTTCTTTATCATCTTGTTGGGCTGATCATCAAAACTCTTTGTCACAAGTTTGGACTTCAAGATAGGTATTGCCTTTGAAATATCCCTTATAGCATATCACTCTAAAACTCAGAAATTAATTAAAAATCTGCAGACTGTAATTCTGATTTTTCCAGGACAGCAAGGTACAAAATTCTAAAAAAATTTATATCTTCAAAAATATTCACTTTCAACAATACCCAAAAGCTTCAAAAGATGTAGAAAAATATGGAGAACATTAAACAACTGAGAAACAATTTTTAGTGTCCAGATCTGAATTTTTAATGATGAAAATATAGCTGAAACTTACAAAATTAATAACTCTGGAAATACTTGGGATCTGATTACAAATGATAGCTCAAAAGATAGATAAATCCAATATCTATCCAATGCATATTTAAGCACAATTATCTAATGGGTGGAAGGCACCCGAAACTGCTTCTCAAATCTGGAATTGAGTAGACAAACCCCCCCTAAAATAGTTCCAAATCTAAACCGAAAATCTGAATGTAGAGGGTTGGGAATATGAAATATCCCCAAATATGGACATCAAGCTAGGGATATGGATTTGAAACCCTCACCGAAGATTGCTCTACCAACTAGGAATGGATCTCTCACCACCGAAGCTAGGGATCCTGCAGAATCTGACATCCACAAGCAAGATAACTCCCGAACATGCAACTCTAGAGTTTGCACAAGAAAAATTTGAAAATAGAAGTAGATGCTTTACAAAGTCAAGTTGACTTGCTTTTATAAGCAATCTTGGCTTAATAACCACCCCCAACCACCAATCACCTACTTTTGCTTGCATTTAATTTTTTCTTTGGCCCTTTTTCCCTCTTCACATGGGTCGCCATTTTCCTTAGGGAAAATAATAAAATAAAGTGACTTTATCATTTTATTTCTTTTTATTTTATCACTTTATCTTTTCTTTTCTTTTTTTTTTTATTTTAACTTTATCATTAATAAATTAATATAAAGTGCTTATAATAATATTTTAAGATGCACTTTATGATTAATTTATTATGACAATTTTCCCTTGTATTCCTCCCTTAGCCGTTGGGAAAACATGAATGGGCTAAGGGTCTTTGATCAAGAAGGGGATATTACAATCCTCCCTTCCCCAAATTGCTTTCCTCAAGCAATTATAATTCATATATCCAATAGCCATGTGTAAGAAACAAAACATGCGATAGTGCTCCAAGGTTCGAGATCCTGTACCCGCTAAGTGAGAGAGCTTTTGCCACAATACACAGCTCTCATGATGATCATACACACAAATTTGCACCAAGGGTATTTCATATTTTATATTACAGATTTGATCCTTTAACTCATCATCCTTCTCATGAGGAAAATAAATCTGAATATGCAACAATAAATATGACATATCATCATTCTTTTCATACCTTACAATGTCATCAAGGTCTTCAGTTTTCTTTGCCTTCATGATATCTTGGCTTTGTTGTACCAAATCCTTAGCATCCTTGTTCAACATGGGTTGAATATCTTCATGATACCACCGCCACAATAAAAAAGAATATGTATCTCTTACATAATCCGTATCCCATGTGATTTACTCTCTTTTGAAGGAACCTTCCATACTCTTGGATGACACAACTTGAGGAGTACCATTCCTCATACCTTGCAAAAACTTCCTTTAGATCAACATGCTCTTCTTCTTTTTCTTCTTCATTTGGAACTACCTCAATATAATGGGTTGCCCCTTGCTACCCAAAATTTGGTGCTTTTTGTTCACTATTTGAAGTAGTTTTTGGCTGTCCCAAACGCCTTTGTAATTCAGTACCGACATATGATGATCTCTCTTGGGCTTGCTACCAATCTTCATCTTGCAATAATATGAAAATGGCATAAATGACTAGGTGACACCGTCATATCCCTCTTAATGAAATTTTCAATATTATGATTTTTTTGTAATTTTTTTGAGTATCAATGCTGATATAAACCCTAAATAATAATAAATCACTGAAATATGCAAAATTGAAAATACCCAACTGCAATATTTATTCAAATATGTTGAATATGAATTTATTACATCAAACCCTAACTTGAAAACGCATAGAAAGCATGAAAACTGAATTTTCTCTGAAACCCTAGCTGAAAGAGGAATTTTGGAAGTACAACACCCTACTGGAAGGTACTACAAACCCCTAACAACAATAATAAATCCCTATGAGTGTGATGTCAGCAGAATTTTCCTTGAAAAGAATGACACCAAGGTTGGAAGTGTATTGTAGGTGGTACAATAAACTATAATTGCAGGTACAACAGTGAATAGTGATGTTTGTGAATAGTGACATCAAGTTGAAATGTCACTTCTGGAGAATATTTTATTAATTTTCTGAACTATTGCAGCCCCATACACACCATAAATCAGCTTGTCTGTACCTATGTGATGGATTTCCTCTAAATCTGAAAGCTCTGGTGTAATCCCTGGATGGAATTACCAAATGGGTGTGAGGGTTTTCTTCCCAAGCCCTAACACATGAGGGTTTTCGTCCTCTGTGTTAAAAATGGAAGTTGCTGCCCCAAACTTGCAAAACAAGCATTTGTGAAATTGTTTGAATGATTCAATTTTTCCAATCAATTCTTTTAATAAGCTCTTTTTCATCCAAAACCCTAAAAGTAATTAAAATTACTTTTAATTAGATATTCACCTTTTTATCCTCATAATTATTAATTACTTTTGGCCTTTAATAATAATACATTGTCCTTTTCCAAGTTATAACTTAAAGTACCTTTTTGGACAACTTAATGAATTATTATTATATTATTTCCCTTTTTAATCCCCTAGCCTATGAGGAATAAAAATAGGCTTGGGTCCTCCGATTTAATTAATTCAAGAAAGGGGACATTACGGACAATCGAGAACCTTCTTCTTTTGAGTGCACAACCAACGATACCAATGTGAATTGTTCCATCTCTAGATATAAAAATGCCATAGTAACCTTCTACTCACTTGGGATTTGATGTAGATCAAAGAAATTCTCCATTTGGTTGATCCAATTGAGTGGGTCCTTGCCATCAAACTTATGCATGTCCACCTTTTGGAATAGTTATCGCAGCCTAGAGTTAATCATCGCCCCGGAGGAATGCGATGCAGTATGTGAATCATAATTTGGATGTTCATTAGATCCACCTTGAGTTAGTTGAGAGGATAACTACAACTCAATGTTTTTAGACACCTTCGCCATATCTCCTTTCAACGCCTCCACCTCTCCTTGCATGTTATGACACATCAAGTCGACTTCTCCTTTCATGGTTTGAAAACTCTCCACCATGGGTCGTATTTTGTCATCCACCATCGAAGACATTGCATTTGAAGTTCCACCCCATTCACACTCCGATTCAACCTCCTCTTTGTTAGGAGTTTTCCCTGGAGTGGTCGATCCTTTCCTTGGCCTCTAGTAGATCTCCATGCCATAGAGATCAAACTTTAGCTTTTGGCTAATTTTGGCATGTTGGACAAAAACACTAAGAACGAAGCCCCTTAAAATTTAGAGAGCTTTCCAAAAATGTAAATAATTTAGAGAAATTCCACAATTTGCGGTCTAGTGGAGTGAATTTGTGAAAAACACTAAAATCAATATATCTTCCACAAAACAGATCCAAATTAGTTGAAGTTTTGAGGGTAATTTCCTCTACTTATGTCACAACTTTGATGGATCATTTGCTAAAAAATCGCATAGGCTCATGCGAGATATAGGTGAGACCCCAAAATCAGATTTTCGACTTGATTGTGGCCCAAATCGAAGCTTTGATACCACTTGTAAGGTAATTACTTAGATATATTAGAAGAATGCCAACAACAAAACACTCGAGAGCACAAAAATAGAGATAAGATGAGAATATGCAAGTATCAATGACTTAGCCACTTCGAGGAGGCAAACTCCACAACTTACAATAAGACTCAAATGCTCAATATGATGATCAAGTACTAGTTACTACCACCTATATGTACCCTACCTTTGCTATGTAATCCACCTAAGTTGCCTCACTAAGCATATGAAAGCATAAATAAATGTGATATGACATGTTAAGAGACTATGTTAGCTACAGGTTGGGTATACATATCCCGATATGTGTCCTAGGATTAAGGGTGTAGAAACAACCTAAACAAACTCCATCTATGAAGGACACCTTTGGCAACCCAAGAACCATATTGTGTTTATTTAGAGTTTGCAATGAGCGATAGTTGAGATCATAGTTCGCATACTTGTACTCGGCAAAAACTCGGCAATACTCGGGAATACTCGACGACTTAAAAAATACGCAAATTTCTTTAAAAAACATAAATTTTAAGCAACATATGAACTCGCCAAAAACTCACCAAAAACTCGCTGAAAACTTGGCAAAATTCGCAATGGCGAGTATTTCTGGAGATTACTCGTTTGGTGGAATTTTTGTTGAGTACTTGCCAACTCGGCGAGTTTTCTAACTATGCTTGAGATGACCAAAACGCTCATGCCGAAGTTTACCTAAGTCATTTTCATGGACAAACCTGATTTGTGAAGGTTGATTAAACACAAAGCTGCCGAACTTATATAATCTGACTTGATGATCAACCTTTCCAATAGCTATAATAGCAGATTGGTCTTTAGCTTGTTTGATAACAACATTGTTGGCAGTAAATTCAATAGTTTTTCCTTCACTAGAATGAGTGATTTGATAAATATATAACAAGTTTGTAGACAAGACTGAACATGGAGAAATTTATTGAACATGCCATTCGCCATCTCAATGGATCCTTCACCTTCAACATTTAGAGGAGTTTTGTTTCCCACATAAATTTCTGTTGTGCTATTGTCCAAGAGAGTTTGAAACAAAGTACCCTGATTTGCCATGTGGTTTGAGGCCCCTGAATCCAAAATCCATTCATTAATTGTTGATCTGCTAGTTGTTGCAAAAAGAGCAACATCTATCTTAGAGGAGGAAGCTTATTTTTTTGATTTCTGCTTCCAAGTATGTCATTTTCTTGAAACATTGATGTTCGACATGACTTGGTTTACCACAATAGTTACAACATTCTTTGTCAGCTTTATCTTTTTGTTTCTCTTTGCCTTTGTCTTGACTTTGGGTGAAGTTTTGCTTTGTTAATTGATTTCCCTTAGGCTTAGGACATGCTTTACCTTTTCCTTGGCAAGGCCCTTGCCTTTGCCAGTGTTAGGTTGTGGATTCACATTAGAGTCGTCGACTACTAATGCCTGCTGCGTAGTACCTTCGGGTCAGAAATCACCAATAAAAATCAGTTTTTCTTGTTCTCTCTGAAGTTACTCACAGAACTTATCAAAATATGGTGCCAAAATAAAAGATATCATTGACATGCCAAAACCAATGACAATTCTTCAGATAAGAATTTTTCTAGGAAAATTGGGTGGCAAATATGAGATTTATCCATGAATTCGCTCTACCGCATACATGTCATCAACCTTATTTTAAATAAGGGAGGAAAAATTGAATTGAACGATGTTTGCTAACATGCTTTCAAATCAGTTAAGAAATATTTACTCAAACCACCAACACTATGATCATCATTGAATGGCCTTTGATTTTATATACATCATCTACCCATATATCCATTGGGGCAATGCTAGCACAAAAGACAAAATTGAAAAAGAATATGCCATCTATTATATTAGCGGTGCACTAATAAACTATATGAAACAAGATATAAAAAGTCAAAGTGGATTTTTAGGCATATACTTTGCTGCCGATAAGCTCTAGCATTACATACTACCCCAAACAATACATGTCATTATGAGGACGACTCATTATGCCATTTATTTTCAAAGGCATTTTGGCCTAGTGATAGGATTGAGAAGTGGATGCCCGTTCTTACGAAGTTTGACCTAAAAAATTGTCACTGAAAAATCCATCAAAGGACAAGTCACTTCCAACCAATTAGCGGCTGTACCCATCCCCGCTAATGGAAAAATCCAAGACACCTAACATGATGAAAATGTCCTCTTCATTGAAGGTGTTGAACAAACAATCTCACTAAGAGATCTCTTCCACAACTACATAGCTGATTTTGAGGCCCAAATGACCGTAGAGGTTAAAATATAAATTAGCCAACCAAAATTAAAAAAACTCCCCTAAGAAAGAAGAATCACTAGAAGTTGCCATAGTATCACGTGAAGATACTTAGACTTTACATTTTGATGGAGTTAAATGTCCAAGAGGGGTCAGGCAAGGTGTGTCCTCACGTATATCTTCAAAAAAATACCCCTAGCATTTCACCTTAGCTTTGATGTCACTAAAAATCTTGTTGAATATGGAGCCCCCTTGGCATGAAGGCTGCACTAGATATGGTATGATTGTTTAGACGTCCATGCGATTCACAACTAGCTTGTCGACAAGTAAATGGAAAATACCGATGCAAAAACAACAACCTCAAATCCTAAATGACGCACGAGCAACTATCTTAACCTAATAATTTGTATCTTTTACTATCAAAGAAATACCAAGAAAACAAAATAGAATGACCAATTCCCTTTCCCTATTGGCCTCACTATTTTACCATCGAATTACACGATAGAGAGTTTCTTATCAAAATACGATTTACAAAACCCCTTGTACTACATCATCCAAAGAGGACTCCCTCATATGCCACATCAAGTAATCGCCATAAGACAAAGCCCTTGGTATAAGGACATCACCCAGCCATCGAAAAATAAATTTATCCACCCAAAGTCGAGTATATAGAAAAAGATACAAATTCAAAACAAGCTTAAAAATATGTCTCGAAATCAATATCCTTTATTATCACAACTTCAAGTTTCCCTTGTCCAAGATTTCACCAAGTAGAGGTCTCTCCTCTTATTGAGAAAGCACATGTGGGCGTTTGCAACGAATACTATGGCAAACATGCTACTTGCAGCTCTTAGGAATGGGTTACTATTAGCCTACCTTAGAGAATGACTCCATATCATTTGTCAAAAGATACAAACCTTCGCTTCATGATGATGTTACTCACTTAGATCCTACCAAGCTTCGCTCGAAGCTCTATTGTCCTTCATGCGGGGTGTCAACCTCATTGGTATATTACCCGAACACAAGATGGACATACATTCATCATAACAACCATTGATTGCTTCACCAAATGGGTCTAAGTCATGCCTCTCACCAAGATAATTGAGTTAACATTTCCAAATTTTGTGCTCAACCAAATGATTTTTAGATTCGACATCCCTCACATCATCATCTCTGACAATGGTGGAAACTTTAAAAAACAAAGGCATGAAAGACTTACACATCAAATTAACTGTCACACATTCCTTATCACCCATAATGCAACGGGCAACCTAAAGCCACAAATAAAATCCTTAACAAAATTCTAGAGAAAACTATTCAAGAATTCCATCTTGATTGACACCTCAAACTTTACCCTACATTATGGGCATATTGCACTATTATTAAGAATGCCACCGCGACAACCCCCTTCTTTCTAGTCTACGGCTCCAAAGTCGTCTTGTCACTAGAAGTAGAAGTCGAGTTGCCCTCTCATGCTTTTTCTTACGTGGCATCATACTCGATGAAGAAATTCTTGAAACTCACCTTCACACATTAGACTTAACGAATAATGCATGAATGCCTTACAACATAATCTAAACTTAAAAAATGAATTACTAACCAACATATAATAAAAACATTAAGCACATGAATTTTGAAGTTGAGATTTACTTTACTCAAATTGGGTTACACCCATGAAAAAGAGGGAAAATATGATATTCTTTGACCATGAAAATGATCCGGAGGTCAACGTTGGGCATTAGAAGTTCCCAAGATCTTCCAGAACTTGTTCCTTTTGGAAGAGTAGGTTAAGAGGTTTCCGGTGGTATATTGAACGCTGGAAACGAACATCGTATTCTCCAGATGCAGTCCGCGCAAGAAAGGGAGTTTGTAAGACAAAGCTAGGGCACAAGTGACGCAGTAATTGGGCACATTGCAAAA
The DNA here is from genome assembly GCA_018340775.1 of Taxus wallichiana var. yunnanensis. Lineage (NCBI taxonomy): Eukaryota > Viridiplantae > Streptophyta > Pinopsida > Cupressales > Taxaceae > Taxus > Taxus wallichiana. The sequence continues at coordinate 280,308,080 of CM031244.1, forward strand.
TGGCAAACAAGTCGTCATGACGTCGACAAGTGGCACAAAGCAAAAATAATGGTCGTGTTTTTTACTGCTGGTCTTCAATGGTTGATTAAAGGTTTTTAACAAAGTGGGGTCCACTCTTGTTTCGGAAGGGGACCCGGCTGCCCTAGAATTCCAAATAGCTCATCAAGCTAAAGAACGATTTGAGTTCATGATCGAGCTAGAAATCGAGTTGATGGGCGAGTGATTGATTTCATGGCGAGTGAGCTAGCGGCGAGATGAGAACCGAGCTACATGGGGTGAGTTCAAACCGAGCTCAACAACCTTTCAACTAACCAACGACCATCTCGCCACATAACTCGATGAGCCGCCCAACAAAATGGTGGAATAGATGTGGCCAAAGCCATGAGAACCATGGACAGTTCGGCCTATTTTAAGCCCTATACATACCTACCACACACCGCATGCGTGACTATTGTCCCATGACCAACAAATCTCACACCAAAGGGAGGCAACTCGACGACTCGGGCGACGTGGCAATAACGTAGTGGACGGCCGAGTCATATACGTGGCGACAATGACAATGGACAACTCCAAACAGGTAGCGGGGACAATGCAACAAACAAGGCGGACGTGTCAACGGGAGGAGCGACCAAGTCAAGACCGGGATGTGGCTAAACAATGAGCTAGCTTGCCCCACCGGTGTAGGGATTGAACCACTGGACTGCCGCCATGCGAACCAGCCGCCTAACCAACTCGGCCAACCGATTTGGTTGATTACAACTCACCGATAAGGCTTATATGCAACAAACTCGGGCCGATGCATGTGTATAAAAGGGGGTCGAGGCCCATATGCGTTACACTCAAGCTTAGTTTTAAAGCTTAGTGCTTCGAGGCCATTTCAAAGCACTACTCAAGCTTGAGTCAAAAGCTTAGTCAGAAAGAAGGAGAGCCTTAGAAGATTATTAAGGCATTGTGAAGATTATAAGACCTATTTTTTTAGGCATTTTTATTGAGTTAATTATTTTAACTCAATATTATTTTGTAAAGGCTATTTTAAGCCTTAGTTTCTTGTCGGAGCTTGGAGCTCGATTGTGGAGCCGAAGGGGCTTTGTTAAGCATTGGAGAAACGTTAGGAGAGCTTTGATTTTCTATTTCACGGGGCATTATTAAGCCAAGTTTGTATTGCTTGAGGCCGCAGAGGAGAATCTTGTTCTTGAGCTCGACGACATTAGATCCGACTTAGCTCACAGCAGCAGAGACTAGAGGTCGTGCGGCAGGGGGAAGTCTACGAGGAGGGTGATTTCGTCAACTGACACTATCCGACTTAGCTTTGTGTAGAGACTAGAGGTCGTGCAATAGAGGGGAAGTCTATAGGAGGGTGAATTCGTCAACCAGACACTATCTCGACTTAGCTATGTGTAGAGGTTGGAGGCCGTGGAGCATAAGGGAAGTCTACAGGAAGTGTAAAGCCAGAAAGCAATGCTTTGGAACATTGAGTAGCTTTCAAGACCAGTTTGGGTTCTCGCAGATCGATTGGGCACTAGAGTTCGGGGTGGACTGGAACATTCATTAGAGTATTGCAAGTTTTTTTGTACTTGTAGTCAAAATTATAGTGAATCGCTTTAGCGTTTAGTGAACCTTGGAGACGTAGGCATATTGCAAACTCCGTTAATAATCGGTGTGTAGTGATATTCTTTCATGCATTGCATTTACTTTGAGTTTATTATTTTGTAATTTTAAAAAATCGGCATTAAAATTTAGTAGCCTATAAGGATCCGTTGGTTGAGTAAAAATCACTATCGCTTTATGGATTAGAAAAAGAGGAAAAATATGACATTTTTCGACCAAGCACTTATCATTTCTGAATAAATATGAAGGACATCAATTAATGCACAATTTTTGAAAAACTATTGTGTAAGGTACATTCTTCATGTCATTTAATGTGTTTAGCTAGGCATGCACATTGACTTGCATCTCATGTTAGAACTATTTGCATGATCTATTCTTACACAATTTTCCCAAACCTAAAATTTCTACTTCATCTTGTATGTCATCATTTTAAATTAATCATTGGCTTCATTGCATTTAACATCATGTTAATAGCATTCAAAGCATACTAATTAATACAACTCTCTTACCATCTTACTTAATTGTAGCCTCTTGGCTGCCTATCCACCTTTAACGTAATACGTTAGTCACCTGGCTCGTCCCTACTTATTCTTTTGCAAACCTCTTCGCTCTCCTACTTTACTCTGCAACCTAACTTACTCTTTAAGTATAACTAGCTCTTGCTTCTAACCATAGCTAAGTGCCTCTTAGATAGATTTGACAATGGTTGAGTGTCCTTTCGTAACCCAAAGTTAGTCGTATTCCTTTTAGCAAAACTATTTCATCCTTTTCTACACGTCTCTCATTTACAAGTGCCATCTATTGAAAATGCTCCAAGTCTGTCCCTCATTGATCATCCCTTTATACATTTTGACTAGGGCAACATAGTCACCATCACATCTCCCTATTATATCATTCTTATTTTAGGCACACGAAGGTTGGATTCATGATCACGCCCTTTGGTAGGGTGCAAGTTAGAGTATCAAAGCGTCTAGATCTTAGGTACCCTGTCCAGGCGTAAGCTTTCTTAGTGTTGTCGTTTTACAAACCCATTAGTGGACTTCCAAATCTATATGGAGGACAATAGAAAAATAAAAAATATAGAAAGAAGTAAATTTAAAAAGCCATTAATCTCAAAAGTGAAAAGGCTAAATCTCATAAGCTAAATTACACCCATATACGACGCAATCATATCTATCTCATTAGCATGCCCCCTACTCAAGTCAAAACCTCAAACTCCATAGTTGGCCTTGTTAAGAGCCGGAGGTCCATTGGAGTGCAAGAGTAGGCCAATAGAATGGGGTGGGAGGCCATATTTCTCGGCATTTGTGCCCCTGCCTCTTCCTCTTCACACAAGCACCTAATCCTCATGGTAGCCATTGGTTCCTATGGGTTCTTGTGGAAACATTTGGTGAGGCTGGAACCTTTAGTTCTACTACTTCTATATGCATCTTTACAACCTTCATGGGAGTCTCAGACATAACTACTACTTCACTAGCTAGCCCAAATTTAGCCTTAAGAAGGTTTCTTAAACCTAGATGTCGACAAAATCTAGTGTTGAAGAAGTGATAAGAATTTTAATTTTGGCAAAGAACATATCTTCTCCATGGTGATGCCTTCTTTTCCCTTCCTTCCATCTTTCTTCTTGAGGGACAACCTTTTCTCTAAGTCTCTCCCATCTTCTTTGCATCATTCATTTCTCTTTCAGACATGATAGAATTATGACAACTTTAGGACTCTTGCGTATAAAATTGTAAGACTTGGGGAATCAACTGGGGCTTTTCCTTTGAGCCGAAACTACTTGAATATAGCTACATCTTTGGGTTTCAAGAGGCTCCTTTGACCATTGCTTTATCTTTTTAGCATTCCTTTTGGTTATGTCTGGGATCCATAGCTTTTTGTCTATTCTCATTTTATCTTGGGCCTTGCAGAGCTAATCTAGCCTTTACCTCGTGGCTATTCACACCGGTCATATCATCTAACTTATTCTTTAATTGGCCTTCCTGATCTAATCCAGCTTTTAACTTGTGTCCATTCAGACCCATCTTAGCATCTTCCTTATTTTTGGCATTTCAAACCTAATTTAGCTTTTACCTTGTGGCTGTTCGGACCTGTTTTAGCAACTTGCTTAGTTTTGACCTTCCGTGCCTAATTTAGCCTTTATCTTGTGGCTTTCTGGACCTGTCCTAACTCCTTACTTATTTTTGGGCCTTCTATACATAATTTAGCTTTTATTTTGTTCTAGTACTATCATCTTTGAGAGCTTTAATATTGCACATACTTTCACTTAGACTCATCTACACGTGCTAGTATTGCATTAGTCCATGCGGTCTTGCATCATTAGAGTTACTATTTGTAGTTTATGATGACGAAATGAACACCAATGGCGCCCATTGATCAGACTAAGACACACACATGCATCTATTCAGCAGATAGGTAAGTCGAGGTATGTATATTTCATTTTCAACATTTCAAATATTTCAATTTAGTCACTTCATTTACTTTTGGCATATGATTTCCATGAAGAAATATCCCTTGATGCACTAACATGATGAGTGCTGAATTTTGCGAGGGCATAGGTATACACATTAAATTCTCTTTACTGATATCTATTTTGTCACGGACTTGTTTGGACAATAATCCCATATTTGGGATTAGGTTGGGCCGTTTTCGAGCCAACTTTGTGAGAGATATGTTGTGGGTGCTTGTCTACCACCTTCATATCACCCAATCCTTTGCCTTCCTTAGTCCTTCCTTGGACCCTCTCCCAAATTGTCAACTCATGCTCGATTACATTGGCCCAACCGATGTAATTATTCTTTATATTGATTTGACTAATTACATCTCTTTGAGTGATGTATTGATTTCCCTCTTGGTCTAGTACATTGGCGTGAGCAATGTAGGTTGCAAAATATAGAACTTTATCTTGGAAATCCATATATCTTTATTTATATCATTCATTTGGCCATTTCTAGATGAACAGCTACTTTTGTTTTCCTTATGCTTGCAAATCCCTTTAGGGAAGATAAAGAAGAATAGGGTAAAGGACTGAAGGGAAGGAAAACAAGTTGTGATGAAGGCCTTGGAGATTCAATAATAGGATCTACGCCAGTGAGGTACACCAAGTCTTTGAAGTCCCCAACTGTGGTCTACTTAGGGTTTCGTTTATCTACAACCATATTTCACAAAGTGCTCAAAGCTGAGGGGGAGATTAATGCGTCAAAAAGTTAACTTGAGGTATGTGTCCCTATCCCTACCAACTTTATTTTGTGCACGGTCAGATTATGAAAGTTGTATGTTCCATTTTATTATGTTATATTACATGCATGTTATCATTTACATTACATCCCTTTCCTTTACCATGGTCCTTGACCAAAATACCATAGCTCCTGCTTATCACCTAGTCATGTGCTGTATCTAGTAAGGTCTTCAACCTTTCTTTTTAAAATAGAAGTTGCATGCGTATGTTGCTATCACTAGGCCTGTTACGATCTGTAGTTGAAAGTTGTATTATTTATTGCAATATGAAATTGTGGATTTTTGCCTACAGCCTGTGAACCATGTTGCAGATCGTCATGTTAATATGATGGATTATGAATGTCCTACCTTTTACCTATTTAGAAACTTGTATATGTCGAGATCCATTTCTAGGCTCAATACAAGCGCGACTCACTTTTGTTCACTGTTTCTCTCTTTTCAATAGGCTTGTTAGGCATTTTAGCTATGGATTTTGATGATTCAGTGTTAGTGGAAAGCTAAAAATCTTTATAGACCTATAAAACATAAATCTATCTACAATCGTAGGTGTTCATGCATTGATGCCTGAGACTTCTTGCATTTGTGATGATTTCATCTTCATGGCAATTTGAATGCCAGCTCATAAACAATATTTTGATTGGGGTTAAATATGTATGTTTCAACCTTCAAAGAATCTGTAAGAGTACGAAAGTTCATCTGCATAGATTCATTTTTTAAAGCTAGATAGAGTACGAAACCTATTTTTTAATGTGCTTTTTTCTGGCCTATTAAGAAGTTGAATCTAGTTTCTGATGTTAATGCTTTTTTGTTATCAGGTGAAAAATATAAGCATGCGGGGATGTGAGTTGTGGTGTGCTTTGGAATATTTTGACTTTCCTGGTGAAAGTATGTGTCCAAGTATATGTCTCCTTTTGTGGTTTGTAATGTTTGACTTCTTTTTGCAAACATATTATAAAGAATTGCTTTTTCTTTTTTGCTACATAACATACAAATTGATTTGCACTATGCACTCTTTAATACTTCCTCTCCAGAAAGCCTTTTATCAAATACTTATCATGCAAGATTTCAATTGGACATTCCATAAACAATTTCAGTTCAAACCATCTAAATTAGCATGCAGTCTTTTTAATAGGCTTTTGCGTCGAGCACTTTGCATATACAACTTCTTAGTCGGACTATTGTGTGTTATGTTAGGATTCTTCCTTCTTATGACACGCTTCCTTCTTCCTTGGACAAACAAAATCTCTTCTTTGATGAAAATTGATTTTCCAGTGATAGGCTAATGGGGATTATCCATTGGTACCCCATTGTCTAAAAAAATAAGGATAAGCATGAAAAACATTTGGCTAAGAATGGATTTTACATATATTAACGAGTACCTAAGCCATCATAGGCACCTTGTGCAATGATTGTGATACTTTTCTATGCTATCTAATGTCTTTCTGTGTAGTTGCCGGTTTCTGTCTTCAATAGTTTGGATTCTTTTAATTGTTTTATGTTTGGCCTTCTTGATTAAAGCTGCCGCCTGATTAAACTCTGCTTATTAGAGGCCTTCATACCCCTGACATTACATGAAAGACACTTCATTTCTATTCTAGAGTGAATCTCACTTTCCGCTGTTCCATGTATGCTGTTAGGGTATGTAGCTTTTTTGTTCCAATGGATTTTTGAGTTTTTTCCTTCTCATCAATTCTTAGTTTCTAAGTTCTTATTACTATCTATGGAGAGAAAAAGCATTCTTCCTCATCAAAGTCTTGGTCCTTTGAATACCATGATTGGACTCCAAGTCCTCTTTGGTTTTTTCTATCCTTAAAGGAGTTGTGTTCCAAGTTTGTATTGGGTTTGATCCGCAAAAGGAGGTGTTTTTGTATGCACTTTGTTTGATCATGGAGTTCATCTTTTATTCATACATTCTGATTTCACGAGGCATGATCTTGGTTTCGACCTTCGAGTGTTAAGAGGGTGTGATTTTTCCTTAACATGATCCTCGATTTCTTTGGATCTTATAAACGTAGCTTCAATTATAGGATCCTTGTATGATTTTTCCATATCAAAACATCTCTCCTTTGGATATTACTTATCTAAGACAAATCATGTTAACTTCTTTCAACAATTGCTAATTGTGATGACTAGGTATGTTGGGGCAGTTCCTTCCCAAATAGCCAATCATGAAATTTGTAGCAAAGATATATTAAGGCTTTGAAAATTAAGGTTTTGCATCCAATTTCCTGGTTTTGATCCCAATGTAATGGCCTTTGGTAAGGGCCTCTGTAGACCAATAAAGGTGTACAATCGTGCACATGTAGAAAATAATCTTTTCTTAGTTAGTGCATCTACAAAAAAATCATTGATTAGGTTTTTGACATTGTGAAGGATCTTAGGGTTCTAATATATCAAGGTAGAGTATAGATTCTTATCCAAATTGGGATTGATTCTAAATCCTCTTTGGGCAAGTCAAACTTTGGGACCTATTTTCTTGAGTAGAGTCCAACATTCTCAGAAACCATGGACTACCAAACACAATCTTGTTATTTTGTTTCTTGAAAATGGTCATGAAAAATCCTTCAACAAAAAAAGGATCTCCATTTCCGCTCCTTTTTCTTTCACCCACTCAAAAATGTTGTTCCCTGTGGGCAAGTGTGCAATTTTTCTGGATTAGGCCTTTCTTTTCAAATTTCGTTGCATTCGCATGATCAAGGCATCTTGAATTTCCATCTCTAGGTATTCCTTCGCAATCAATAGGGTTTGATTGCTAGTTTGTTCTCACTATAGCTTCTTTCTTTATGAGGCCAGCCACGTTTCTTCATGTAGTGGCCGTGTTGTGCATATAGAGTCCATCACGCTAGGGTTTTGAATTAACGAGCATAATCGTTCTTGTCCGACCTATCGGTCAAGCTTGCGCTTGTTCGTTTCACTTGAAGCATAGAATGATCGACGCGATGACCTCGATGTTGTAGAATAACATGGGGGACATAATCGTGTAAATGGCTACACAAAACGGATTACGGACCACATAACATATAACTAAACATTATCCCCAAACATTCATACATTCACATGAAAATCTACATAGAACACTCAATTCTCCTTATATTCCACCTTAGATGAACATTTATAAAATCACACATAGAATTCATGTGCAATCCCTCTACAATATCTCATCAATGCTATTACATCCGAGACCTAACTTCTACGCAACTATTCCATAAATCTTCTCAAGCTGAATCTTCCTCGAAACTTGTTCCTCGATCCTTTGTTGTCATGTTGTACTCGTATCGATGTTGTCTCTACGTCTCTCTAGTTTCCTGGTGTGTCAATGTGCGTGTCTCAAAAGTCAGATCCATCTCCCTATTTATAAGTCTTGTAAATACCAGAATATCCCATAGAAATGCTTACGCGATCCTAGATATTCCCTTGCTCTACTGGCTCTCACCTGACATGCATTGCCATGCTTGGATGGATTTTAGCCGGCACACACCATTAGCTTCTTGTTATACCCGATCATTTGCTGATCCCCTTCTCTGTGCTGCCTTGTGTCCACGGACTTGTCCTCAATGGTTCTGTGGAATGAAGGTGCTTTGCAGTGTGTTTGTTGCCTTCAAATGTCTCACCCATGCAACAATTTCAAGGTTATTTTAAAAATTCCCCTATCAACATCTCCCCATACAAAAATACTTGTTTGTCTTTGAACAAGGCCTTGTGCTCATAGTCTTTGCCAAATAACAAAGGTTGTAGGTTACTTTGTAAAAACAAACAAAAGAAGAAAGAACCATTCTTCGGCTACCTCTTGTACACTCATTTCCCCAGGTCTTATCCTTCCCATTCCACTTTCGGCTCTCTAGCTCTGACTCGCTTAATTCCGGCCCATTTCTCTGTAGATTTGTGAAAAGCCCATGCCACCGTACTCAAAGCTTCTTGTAACTCCCGCAAAAATTTAATCCACTAGGCTATCTCCTTGATATCCGTCTTGTGCCTCTACCTTCTTCGCAAGCGCGTTTCACTCCTTGTGAACCTCCTTCACAAATTTCTCGATGTACTCACACCCTTCTCGTCTCTATTTCACAAAAATTCATGGATTGTTTCAAACTCTTTGATTTGTTGATTCAACTTCATTCCCTTCTTGAGTGTTGCCTCCCACAAGACTTTGTGTTTCTCCGCATCTTCTTCCTTAATTAACTACTCTTGAAGTTGTTGTAACTCTAGCTTCCCCACCGCATGACCTTTTCTCTACATATTCCCCATGAAAGTTGAATTGACTTACCACGATTTTTGCCTATTTTATGCAAATTTCTATGCTCGAGACTCCATCCAAGGCCTTGTGAAGTCCGGTTTGTAGCTTGACGGCTCACTCTTCTTCAATTTCTGTCTCATCGCCAACTACGTCCAAAATTTTGTTGAGCACGAAAGACTATCGCTCTGTAGGATCGGTTATCCACAAAAGTGTTGAACATAGCCGCTTTATTAGCTATGATCTTAGTGCAACATTCCTCCACCTTTTCATTAAGCTGCCGACGTAGGTTTTGTTACTTTGTGAGGCTCTTGTTCCTTCAGAACCTCATCGAAGTTGTCACATAATGTAAAATATTGTAATTTTTTTAAAATATGAGAGTCACATTGTTCCTTATTCAAATTATACCTTTTGGGTTGCGTTTTTTGAATTTTTGGGGTCTATCAAAGAAAATCGGCTTTTAATGGAACGAGAGGAACAATTCCTTTGTTCCTCAAGTTCCCCAATTGGCGGATTCACCGATTTAAGTATTCAAATTGGGCATTATCCGGTCGGGTCGGTTCCATATGGAACCACAGGAATAGTTCCCGTGTTCCTTTCGCTCCCGCATCCCCGCATATGCCGATTGGTGTTCGATTGGGCATTTAATCGGTGAAGTCGTCTCCTTATGGCACTGTCCCACAGTTCCAACCATTCACCACTTAGCCGATTCAAGTGGAAAATGTTACCTCCGTTGGTGAAGTCGGCCCTGAATGGAACTGTGGGAATAGTGCCATAGCTCCCTCCATTCGCTGATTCGCCGATGGGCAGGGATTTAACCTCAATTAAATGTTTCCATGGGATCACCCAATTGTCGAGTAGCTTAGGCTATATAAATGTGAACTCGTCCAATTCCATTTATTTTAAAAACTCACTCACTAGGTTTTTCTTTGCCCCTGCGTTTTTCCCATGTCGCCTAGCTGTTATTTTGCCCCATGTGCAGTCATTTTCAGACCAAATTCAAAATTTCAAATGTCAATTGGGTCACCTTGTATTTTCGTTTTCATCCAACCAAGAAGTGTTTCCCTTACCATTTACTTGGTTTTGGTCGTTCCTCTCATTTAAGCTTCCATTTTCCTTTGAGTTGTTAAATTCTTTTCAATAAACCCATTCTCTCTTTCGCTCATACCTTATAGATTAGAATTGCCAGAATGAAGTTCCAGTATGCAGGATATGAGTCCATTTCCTCCCTTGAGACCACTATTCCTCAAATTGGAGATAGTGATGTAAAGCATATGGATTCAATTGAGTTATGGAGCAAATTGGATGACGGGAAGAGGACTGCTTTGGCTGATTGGATTTTCAATTGTGGTTTAGTGCATGTGGGTGGATTTCCTACTTCTGTTCAGTTTGCTGACATGGTGTTGGCCTGTGCTTCATGTTTTGACCCCAAACAAGGAGTTGAAAGATCCTCAATGCCAAGTTATTACTCAATTGGATGCCTATCATATTAACCAAGCCCTTGGAATCAATCCCGTTGCAGGTGCCAAGGTACTATGTCATGAAATGATGTAACAAGAGTTTGATTTAACACCCAATAAGTACCAAACCATGATTGCCAAATCTTGGTTAAAAGTTAAGAAGAAAAGGCCTTCCAACTTGGCCAAAACCCTTTTCAGGAATGACTTCATTGTAGAATTGTTGGATATTTTTACTCTTCTGGCCAGAGTAATGGATCTTCCATCCACGAGAGAATTTCACGATTGGATGTGTATTTTCATCAACTTAATATGTGAAGGCAAACAAGCTTTGACCTGGGGGAAATAATTTGTGAAAATTTAACCAAGCAACTCACTCAATTACATAACACGAAGTCATTTTATATGACTTCCTATCTGATGTATGCCATTGCAGGATACAGAATTTGGGTTGGCATTTCAAATCAAGGAAGACAAAACCTCTCTTGACCCATCTACGAGTGTTACACCCAGCCAACTCTTGACAGCAGCAAGAGTCATTTCAGAAGGGTAAATGATGCATTTACCATGTTCATAGTCAGGTTATTGGAAGGATGCACCACCAACAAAATCTCTTAGGAAGCAAAGCAATTGGTAACCAAGTTTGGCAATTTTTTCATCCAATTTTAGAGGTTCTTCTATATCATAGTTGTGGGATTTGAAAGAATCCCATATAAACTTCCAATTTACTGCAGTGATAAGCTCATCTTGATTGAACTATGTAGACAGTTGGACATCCTTCATAGGAATTGCAGGGATAAGAAAGTTTCAGGCATCCAATTTCCCTTGTCTCTCAGGAACTACATTTGTAGATCAGGTATTGATGCTCAAAATGTTGAGAGAACAATTGCTCCATTCAATATGCATCCTTTCCACAAGAGAACATCATTTGATAGCAAAAACTTCATCAACAACAATCTTTGGTTGCCAGCCTCATATTCTCATGTTCCAACTATTGAAGATTACTGGGAAGATTGTGATGATGAATTTGAATTTAGAAAATATTATTTGGGATAATGACTCTCCAACAAATTCAGAGTTTTCAGTTGTATAAAGTACCTGAAGGTATGGTAGATGATGGATCCGATATGTATGAATCCAAGTTTATAAATTCCATTCAACATGCTCCTCTTCCTATCATTGATTGGTCCCAAAAGGAAAATTATTGATGATCTCACTGCACCTGTTCTCCTGAGAACCAAGAAGTGGTTCATGAAGAAGTTGGCAGAATTCAATGCTTCTGAGAAAGCTATTGTTTCCCAAGATGTACCTTCTTCCTCAACCCAACAACAACCAAGTACGAAAGTCTATGTGTGGACTCCGAGGACTGATCCCGAAATTGAAGAGGTTGAAGGTGTAGTAGAAGAGGAAGAGGAGGAATAAGGGGAGACAGAAGGAAAATTTACTAAAATTCCTGCAAAAATCATAACTGAAGAGAGTGGTTGAAGACAAAAATTGACTATAAGAAGACCCTGGCTTGCTCACAAGTATCTACTAAGAAATCTCCCTTTGTAGAAATCATTCCTGCACCAGTACCTTCTCCTCCACCCCTCACTCTCAGTGTACCTGTTGCAAGTTCATCGGTAGAGGATGTCATTGGTACCTCTTTCTCATGGGTTCAACCAATGGTTGAGAAAAAGAGAAAAGCTCAATCTAAAATAATTGTTTCTGATTATGATGTTGTAGCTGCTGTCCTTGTTACCCTTGCTCCCAAGAAAGCTAGAACAACTTCTCGCATTGTGACTGATACCTTGGGACAACAGTTTGTTGAGATTGCAAAGCCAACAATTGATAAAAGTGAACATGAAATCACTGCAGCAAATTATGAACTTACAAGGATATCACTTGGAGAATCCACTCCCGAAGGAGATGTGCATAACTTGAGAGAGACAATTTCTAAGGTTATTGAGAGGGTAGAGAAAGGGAAGCAGACACAAGAACAATTAGAAGAACAAGTTCAAACCCTCTCAGCCTATATCAAAGCATTTCTCTCTCTAGATCCCACTCCTCTTGCATCTCTCCCATCTTCCACCTCTGTGAGTGATGTTGATATCAAGGCCATTTCAGAGGTCCATAAGCACACTCTATGAGGTAAAGTTATTGAAGCTTGGGTCGAGAAATTGTTGGTAAATGGATTGAAATTCATTGACGAGGGATGCAAAGTATATGAGAATTTGGTAGCTTCTCGAAACAAATAGGTTTTGGTATCGAAGACGTTGAAAAAGAGGCCAAACTTTGGGTTGATGTGATTCAGGATTTGAGGATCATGGCAGTAATTGATGAAAAAATCCTCATAAGTGAAAAGATTTTCAATAATTCAAAGGATAACGTTTCTCAAACTTGGTCCCGTAGTGTGGAATGGAGGCTCAAAATTCTAGAAGAAGCTTCAACTGATCTGCAAATTTCATTCAAAAGGGTGTCTTTAAAGGCCGGAATTTTTGCTGATTTCAAAGCCCTTCGTTGTGATATCTTTCAAGATGATTCCTCTCAAAGGAATACAATGGATGAAATCAAAGAGTAGTTCAACAAACTGGTTAAAGAAGAATTATTCAAAGCAGATGACTTCAATCAAGACAAAATGGACGAGCTCTCCGAATTAAACAATGTGGTGGTAGAAGCCTCCAAGAATTTGGCTCAATTTAGTGGGACAAATTCTGAAATGGAGAATGCTTTCAGAAGCTGGATGAACAACCTAGCAAACATCTTGATCCCAAGAGAATTAAATATTGCTGCTGTAGTAACAAAGTTCAGGATGCACGTGCTTAAGCTCAAAGTTCCAACTTCCTCACTTCCTTCTTGAAGTCCTAGCAAAAGCTAATTGTTATATTTTTGCGTTGCACTTTTGTTTTTTCATTTTGAGTTGTTAGAAGTGTAAAAGTCACTTAAGTGACTTAATTAAGAAAAAGTGTAATTGTTAAATAAAAATTAGTTATTTTGAGGTAGTTACTACCCATTTTGCCTATAAAAGGTATTTCCTCCTTTATAAAAAACAGGTTTGGTTGATCTTTGTAAAGAAACAAGAAAAACTGAATACAGAAAAGAGTGAGTTCCTTTCTTGCCTATATCTCTTCCCATTTTTATGTGTTGCAATTACGTAAAATAGAATCTGAAACTTTGTGTTCATTCTTGTCTTTTATGAATCACTGAACTTTGTGTCAGTATTTAATTTCTGGGCAAGAATTTTCTGTTATATAATATTGCACATTCTTTAAGTTACTGACATGCATGAGTAAATTAAGATCTGTTTCTTTTGCTTTCTTGAAAATACTGTCACCCCTTCTTCCTCTTCCCAAACTTTGATTTCTAAATCAATATACGTCTCCTCTTTTCTGAATTTCATCTGACACATCTATACGAGACAAACAACCCCCAAATCAAGATAGCATTAGTGTGGATATTTTAAATATCTTTGGTTTTAAATAAGGAAACCTCCCCATCAAAGAGGGACTTCTTGTCCCTTGAACCGTCGACAGTTTGCCCTAGTGCAAATTTTCCCGCCAACAAAAGTACGCATCAACTTCTACATTTCTGTGCTCATAGTTCTCATCCAACTCAATTTTGGCCCTCATAACCAGGGTTTGCATTTGTTTGATTGACAATCTTGATGGATCACAAATCTTTGTCTCAGGCCCAACGATAGATTACGCTTCACCCATTAATTATGTTAGGCCTATCCCGTAAGATCAAAAGATGGGTCGATGATGCGGTGCCTTGTCAATAATGTCTGAAACTCCTTCACCAAAGCCTTTATCCTCATTAATCTTTGTGCTTTCGTCCACAATGATTTCCTACGTCGGGTTTTCCTCCCTATTCGTCCTCTCCTCCCAAGGTCCTTGTCCTTCCGAATCTTCAACATCAATGCTCGGAGTTTTGCGAGGTGGTTCTTCTCCAACATCCCCACCTTTGGAACTTTGCGGGGTCATAATTTTTTTGCTGTAGAACCACTGATTGACACCTTTGGTTCTTGCAGGTCTCTTCTTGTGTTTATCTCGTGGTTTGTGTTTGAGTTGGCGGCCTTTGCATCGCTTGCACCACTGCTACAAAAATCCCAATTCCCGATGACTGCCTGATCCTTGTAGGCTGCTCCACAGGTGCTTTTCCTTTCTCTTGTGTTGCAGATGCTTGTCTGGACTGGCGGGCCCTCTCCTCTTGCATCCTTTGAGCAGCTCCATCATTGATTGGTCCCCCACATAGTGCTACAGACACTGTTGCAATCCCACCCACTGGTCATGCACTATTCTTATGGGGTTTTAATGCATAGGGCACTTCTGCGAGGGTCCCACGTACTTGAATCTTCAGCGGCTACTTGGGCTTTACTTCGTCATCATTTGGCTCAAAGTCCAAGAATTTCACCTCTTCCGCTCTGTTGGTGTGCATAATTGAAGGCGAGATTCTGTCTGTCCACCACCCGAACATCTATCTTTGCTCTCTTGACCCCCTCAAACCAGTCCAACGCCCTTTCTCAATAATATTCTCTGAAAACATAAGGAAGCAGTAACCTAGGCATGGGCTTTCCACTCGTCGGCACTACATTGCCCAAACAAAAGTGGTTCATCACTCGGAATTCTGCAATCCCAAAGTAACTCTCTGGTAACCCCCTTGGTATTCTTTTCTTACTCTCCTCCAGGGCTCTAACTTTGACGAATCAATTCTCTTGCTTTTTTGCTTGCACAATCAGAGATATTCTCCCTTCCAAGTTGTAGGCCTTATACTTGTCCGCAAGATTCATTTCCCAAATACTTTCTTCTTCTCAAACTTTGAGGCCGATGTTAGGAGACCAATCACATCAAACAATAACATCACCAAATAATTGCCCCATTGGAACTCCGTTTCATGTTCGTTTGCAAAATCTATCGCCTCATTCATCTTAAAGGCCACATGGGTTGTAAGATTATACTTTTCCTTCTTTAATCCCATCTTCACCATCAAGTACAATGTTCTGCGTGAGATGGAATGCATATCTTCCTCCCACAAAATCTCGGCTGATAATAGTTTAGCGGTCACCTATATCGCAGGGTTCGTGATGGAGCTTGTCCTCGATTGCTCAACCTCAATAGTTCCGTCATCTTTGTGCGCGTCTTCTTATTCATTAGTGCGTCTACAAGATTGGATCCTTCATTTGGCAACCGGGATACTTGTGCTAGTCTCTACTGCGAAGGGAATTGTTTTTCTTGCGATGAACATCTTCCCTTGATGCACTCTTATCAAACACAACAAAATCAACTTAACAGATTTTTGAAATATGGCAAGTTCATCAAGCCGAGCGTCCTTGTCTCTGTGAGGAGTTCTTGCATTGTCCTCTGCACACTTGCTCTCACCTCCAACTCCTCCGCAAGTTTGCTCTAACCCGACCTTTTCTTTTCGTGATTAAAGCCAATTATCGCTCTCCCACTCGTTTCTTAATGCTATCTACCGCCTTCACGGTGTCAAAGAATTCCATTAACAAAAGTCTATTCTCTCCGCATCCTGTAATTCTACCTCTCTATCTCCGCTTCTTATTCTTCCTCCATCTTCCTTCATTTCTCCTCTCTTTTCTTATCTTTCTCGAGCAACTACTTCATCCCTTTCTTTGCTTCACAATGAGTTCTTTTGTTGTCTCCATACTAGGGTCCTCTTGTACAATGAAGGTCACTTCCTCTATTACACCATCATTCGAACTCTCCATTGTGCTCAATGTATCTCCAATTCCACCCACACTATACTAGTTATATCAAGGAATTCCGAGTCTCGTTGGCATTCTACTTTCTTTTACTCAATTCTTGTTCTAGTTGGTCGTTTTCTCCTCTGGTTTTCCTAGATTTTGAATTGGTTTCTCGGCCCAAGTTCTCTCTCGATATGTTGTGAATGATTCCCTAAAAATAGCCACACTTCTAATTATATCCTGTAATCTTATCACAATTTGTTAATTAAGTCGCTTGCTTTGAGCAATAAATGCTTTTACGATTGCCACCAACTTCGTGCAAGTGGCTTTTTCTATTCTTTTTGCTCTTTTTTTTTGAGATGCTCACCTTTGTCTAAGAACCAAAATGTTTCTTTCTTCGTGCCTATACAAAATCACCAATCCGCAAAATAACCAAATCCTCTCTTCATATTCCAATCTTGTGCTATGTCCCTATGTGTAAAGATTCAACCAGCCGATAACTTTGGTTTTGTTCGCAAAACTCGGTATATATGTTTTGTAAAACACTCTTTTTGTCATTCATCTCTTATGTCTTCCACAAAAGTTTATACTCAACCATGGTTCTACAATTTTTATCTAACCTACTTATTTACATCTACCTATAGCATTGGTCTCCTTATTAACTACATTGGCATTACTTGGTTGCCAACTTTAGTTATGGTGTTTTAAATGACTAGTACCCATAATCCGCATGCATCCGATCCAACGTTCGGATATCGGTGAGGGGACCCAACTCACGTGGAATCCATTTTTGCATCATCATTGCGGTGCGCACGCCTTGTGCGATGCATGATCAAGTCTATCCACGATAAACCTATGTTGTGAAAGTTGCGGCCTTGAGGTAGATATCGTCTCTACACTTCCTTCTGCAGATCTCTTCTTTTATAGTTTTCTCCTGCGATTGCTCTTTATAGATCTCTTTTTCCTTCAACGTCCGGGAGCTCTATTTTCACCGGCTGTGATGTCCCCGTTTTGGGCAAGTGAGAGTTTTAATAAACTTCCACACCAATCAAATCAAGAAGGATTAGATCCTTTTGATTGAACCTCAAATAACCCAATGTCGGCTAATTACAACCCAAAATAGGGTTGGAAGTAGTTGTAATTTCCCCATTTTTGAAGACCCTTGGCCTATCATTTCCCGTGGGCTTTAGGGATGTTCTGGGAAAATTATATTAAATAATTTTATAATATTGCACATAGAGAGTGATTTTAATCATTTGACATTATAAAGCAATATTTATTTAATTATTTAATATTTATGGAGCAAGTAATTATTTAATTAAATTCCCAAAATGCAAATTAAAAAGGGGAATTAATTAAATAATATTTAGGTGGCTTTTAAATATTAAAATCACCCTTTTTAAAAGGGGACGCCACACCTAGGGATAATAAACTGCTTTTATTTAATAATTTCCCTCTCCTAGGGATTTCGAATTTTGTGCCTCCTTGCTTATAAAAGGAGTGCTAGGATCATTGTTAGACTCATGTTATGATGATATTTATTTTATGCTCCATGCTTGGAGTTGGGATGCATGCCCATTAAAGCTTTCTCTCTCTCTTGCGTGGGAAGTTAGTAAGCTGGTTTGATCAATTGAAGTATTCTCTCTTGTTCCATTTGTTGAGTTATCTTGTGTTGAAGTATGTTCTTTGTATGATTTATGCTTGCAAGCATTGACAACTTGTTTGGATAAGTGGCGCATTTATTTGAGGAGGATATTTGGATGTTATTGATGATTGTTGGGTCTTTTATGATCTGATTTTTAATACAATAAACTTATTCTAACCCTAGCGACTGGGTTGAGGATTTTGGGGCTGTTTTGGAGGGTTTTCGGCTGTCACAAAATTCAGATCTTTAGTTCTTTAGAAAGATCTTAATTTATAGAACAATCTGCATTTTATTTGGTGAAGAAATATTGAGTTTTGAGTGAGATATTAATTTTAAAATATTTAAGCCGTTTGCAGGCTTTTTTTGGGTACGGTAAATTAATATTTATTTCAGATCTGCAGTTTGGGGTTGATTTAATATTGCATTTGATTATATAAATTAGGAGGAATAAGGATAAATTGATTTCATAATTTTTGGAGGAGTTTTTGTGCCCTAAAAGTGTTGGGCGACCTACTTTTTAGGTCAAAATTAGGGTTTCGGGTTGGCTGTGCAAAATCTGATTTTTGCATATTGTTCTTCATATTTTTGTGACCCAAAATCCAAAGTTTGAAGATTTTTGCATGAACGGTTAAGCGGGAATTAATTTTTGAAGTTTGCAGCAGTTGGGGTTTGGAAATTAATTATTTACAGCTGTGTGTGATCAAATTTGTGTTAATTCCTAACTTGTCCTAAAAGGGGATATTACAGTGGTATCAGAGCAACCTTCTTCCATCCTTGTGGGTTTGTTTGCAGAGTACATCATGGAGCTTGCTAGTGATGGAGGTTTGAGGGCCAAGCTATATAAGTTTGGGAAAAGGCTCAAAAGGCCTTCATTTTTGAAGAGTGTATTGCTCAACACTCTTGAAGAGATAGTGAGTTGTTTATGCTTGATAGAGCAATCAGATTATGGTTCTATGTCCCAATTTTAGACTCCTTGGTGATGCAGTTGGCTAGGCACGAATTGTTGGATCATGAAGATGGGGAAATAAGAATTATGGTCATCACTTGCATTAGTGAAGTTATGCGGATTGCAGCCCCAAACTTGCCGTATAGTGATGCCATCATGGAAGACATCTTCGAGGTCATGGTGGGAAGTTTCCAAGGCCTTTGGGACCTTGCAAGCCCTTGCTTTGGTAAGAGGGTTAGTATTTTAAACACTATGGCAAAGGTGAGATCTTGTGTGATAATGATGGACCTAGAATGTAATGATCTTGTTTCTCACATGTTTGAAGTGTTCCTTGATGTTGTACATGATGATCACACTCAAGAGGTATTGGTTCCCATGCAAACCATTATGTCTTTGGTGTTAAATGAATATGAGAACCCCCACCACAGTTGCTATCACTACTTGGGGAAGGATTGAGTCAAGAGGCATCACGTGTTGCTCATACACTTGCCAAGGGTGTTCTAGAGCAATGTTCAAGCAAAGTAAAAACTATGATTCTCCAAGGTATGAGCTCTCTTGTTTTTAATGATACATTATTGGCATCTAATGATTACATGGGTTTGAATATGTGCCAGAAGAAATCAGATTTAACTCAAGAGGAAGTGAAGGAAGAAGAGCCATTAGATTGGGGTAAAAATTCATTGTTGATGAGAGAGGTTTCTTTCATTTGATCACATGCATGTTGATAAAATGGTTATGGGAGAGGAGTCCAAGGAAAGAAAGAAATCTGATTTGCAAGCTTGCATGGACAAGCAAAATGAAGGTAGCCAAGAGGTAATCCACGGTCATTCTTTTGTTGTTACTAATGCTACTTGGATTGACAATGAATGCAAGGATGAGGGGATGAATGATAGGAAAGAAGAAGAGACATTTCTGAGCGCTTTAGACCATTCTCAGCTTGCTGGTCTGTATGGTACTGCTGTACATATGCAGCGAAAAATAGTGAAGGAGGAGCAGCCAAGGTCACTATTGAGTGATCAAACACAAGCTTCAAAGGGGCAGCCAAGGGTAGACCTCAATATGGCCCTAAAGGGGTCTATTTCACCATATCTCCCTCCACATAAAAGACAACCACTTAACTACATTCAGGTAATAAATTATTCCAAGTTTGATTTGGCTAGTACTAATGATGAAGTTGTTGATGAGCATGTGCATGATAAAAAGGAAAAATCAGATTTGAAGGATAGCATTCACCTTCATCATGAGCCATTTGAAGGACAAGAAGGGAGTATGAGTCTCATGGTTACT
The DNA here is from genome assembly GCA_018340775.1 of Taxus wallichiana var. yunnanensis. NCBI lineage: Eukaryota > Viridiplantae > Streptophyta > Pinopsida > Cupressales > Taxaceae > Taxus > Taxus wallichiana. Next base: position 280,328,168 of record CM031244.1, read on the forward strand.
CCAAGTCATTTCCTACATGACATGAGCATTGGTGAAGGAGAAAAAGGGGTTTAGATGGAGAAAATGATGAGGGAAAGAGCACTGTCCTAAACTCAGAAATTTTGAGTTTTGTAGATGTTGGGGGCAGCCCAAGGTATGATTATTCATGTCTATTTCCTCCTTATATGTTGAGCTTTGATGAATATGGGTATGAGCATGTTAGATGGATGGATAAGAGGTATTTTGGTTATACTATTGTTGATGTTTTTGCTCCTAACACTTGGGTGCATAAGTGTCAACATGGCAAAAGGAAAGGGATGCCTAAGACTCCTACAAATGAAAATCATGACAGTAAGCTTGCTGGCCTGTGTATAACAGCAGTCATTAGGGAGCAAATAAGCGTGTTTTCTCTTCTAGAATCAAGTTCCAAGGAAGCTCCATGCACATGTCAAGTAAAGGTACATAATTACAAGGTGAGAAGTGATGTTTTATGGTGCGAAAATGTAATGAGCAGCCCCAAGCATGATATTTTAGATTTATTTTCTTTATCCATAAAGAAGGTACATGGGCACAATCAAAGGTTTGAAGTTCCTTGGGTTTACGGTGATATGGTTTATGGATGCATGAATTATGGTTTCTCTTTTTATATGCATGGTGCAACAAAAATAGTGAGATGTCATCCCTCTACATGGCATGGAGAAGTAAATAACAAGTTGTTTGTATTTACTAGTGCTCATAAGATGATTAAGATGGACATTCTATTGTTCTCATACCTTGATAAAATTCAGTTTTTGATTGTTGAGGTCATAAGAGGAAGGTACGAGCATCATCTATTCATGTTTGAGTTTGCATCCAAGAGGAATATGTGCATACTTAACATTCACACTGCTGTAATGTACATTTTTGGTTTGTTTGAGGACATGTTAACATGCTTACAAAAGGATTTAGTCACATGGTATGCTGATTTTCAGTTTGGAGCATCATTGGTACATGTTACAGGTTCTTCTTTTGACCATTTAGCACTTATTTTACATTGGGAGCAGCGAAGAGGAAGGTTTGGTGTTGAGTTGTCATGTTATGTTTTGAGAAAAAAGGGTAAGCATGTTGTATTTTCAGCCATGATAGTGAGAAGTACCACATTTGTCATGAGATTCACTTTGAATCAGCTCTATATCATGCATATGATTGAGTTTCAGCATTTGTTTTCTTGGGAACAATGTATTGAGGGTTGTGATGATGAAGAATGGATCACATGGGCTTCACATGGCATGGTAAGAGTCTCATTTTCAGCTGTGCATATGGATGATTTTCAGATTTTTATTATAGGGAGTGAAATTTCAGTTGCATGGGGGCCTATTGCTTTTACTAGATGGTTGCTCATTGATGTGGGAAAAATAATTTGGAAACATGATAGCTGCTGTCCTCTAATTTCTATGGATGATATCACCTCCATAATTCAGATTTTTCACATGTATTCGATGACATGGGTGATGGTACTTGATGTTGACTCATGGGTGATTATTTCGGGTGGAAACCAACCACTCCAATTTTGATTTTTGGAGATTACAACAACACTTGGGGCCACATAACAGAGTTTGGGGTAGCCCATACATGGAGTTGTACATGCCATGGAGACACATTGGAAAAATGTTCTTCAACACTTATTTTTCTAATTTGTTTGCTTCATGCGCAGGTTTGAAGAGGAAATTACAACAAACTACACTCCTAACTTTTAGGAGAATGAAGCAGTCCAAGATATTGCAAAGGCTACTTCACTTGAGTGGCATGGGAGCACGGCTTTTGGAGTACCACACTTTTGGACACGGACACATGAGCTTGCTTATTGCTTGAGGGCAAGCAATCTTGGGAAGGGAGGACTGTAATGTCCCTATTTTTGAAGACCCTTAGCCTATCATTCCCCGTGGGCTTTAGGGATGTTGCAAGGGGAAAATTATATTAAATAATTTTATAATATTGCCTGGAGAGTGATTTTAATCATTTGACATTATAAAACAATATTTATTTAATTATTTAATATTTATGGAGCAATTAATTATTTAATTAAATTCCCAAAATGCAATTTAAAAAGGGGAATTAAATAATATTCAGGTGGCTTTTAAATATTAAAATCACCCTTTTTAAAAGGGGACGCCACACCTAGGGATAATAAACTACTTTTATTTAATAATTTCCCTCTCCTAGGGATTTCGAATTTTGTGCCTCCTTGCTTATAAAAGGAGTGCTAGGATCATTGTTAGACTCATGTTATGATGATATTTATTTTATGCTCCATGCTTGGAGTTGGGATGTATGCCCATTAAAGCTTTCTCTCTCTCTCTTGCATGGGAAGTTAGTAAGCTAGTTTGATCAATTGAAGTATTCTCTCTTGTTCCATTTGTTGAGTTATCTTGTGTTGAAGTATGTTCTTTGTATGATTTATGCTTGCAAGCATTGGCGACTTGTTTGGATAAGTGGTGCATTTATTTGAGGAGGATATTTGGATGTTATTGATGATTGTTGGGTGTTTTATGATCTGATTTTTAATGCAGTAAACTTATTCTAACCCTAGTGACTGGGTTGAGGATTTTGGGGGCTGTTTTGGAGGGTTTTCGGCTGTCACAAAATTCAGATCTTTAGTTCTTTGGAAAGATCTTAATTTATAGAACAATCTGCATTTTATTTGGTGAAGAAATATTGAGTTTTGAGTGAGATATCAATTTTAGAATATTTCAGCTGTCTGCAGGCTTTTCTAGGTACGGTAAATTAATATTTATTTCAAATCTGTAGTTTGGGGTTGATTTAATATTGCATTTGATTATATAAATTAGGAGGAATAAGGATAAATTGATTTCATAATTTTTGGAGGAGTTTTTGTGCCCTAAAAGTGTTGGGCGACCTACTTTTTAGGTCAAAATTAGGGTTTCGGGTTGGTTGTGCGAAATCTGATTTTTGCATATTGTTCTTCATATTTTTGTGACCCAAAATCCAAAGTTTGAAGATTTTTGCATGAACGGTTAAGCGGGAATTAATTTTTGAAGTTTGCAGCAGTTGGGGTTTGGAAATTAATTATTTACAGCATGTGTGATCAGATTTGTGTTAATTCCTAACTTGTCCTAAAAGGGGATATTACAATAGCCAAGGTGGTGGGCTAGATGGGCGGATCAATTGGAATTTAAATCCTCTTAATTCTGATTTTTTATAACAGCAGTAATTAAATAAATATGACTTTCGATACAGCTGAAAACTTCTAAAATTCATAACTCTCTTGATACTCAGTCTTTTTGCATGAAACAAAGTGCACAATAAACTTGGGATTTTTCCCTTTCCAATGAACTAGAGAACAAATTTTTCTGAGCACTAAAACCCCTTCAAAATAACACTTAAAATTCCAGATCTGGGCGCTAGGGTTAGCAAAAATTATTAAATTAATAACCAGCACTTCCCTCAACTGTTTTCACCCTCCAAAAGCTTGTTTTGATGCACAAAAATGCCAAGAACAGATCTGAACTGAAATCACAATTTTTAAGCATCAAAATGTGTCTCAAACAATTAATAAACCAACCCCAGACTGCTGCAACTTCTAAAATTATTTCCCGCTTAACCAACCAAAAACAAAAGCCTTCAAACTTTGGATTTTGGGCCACAAAAATATGATGAAGTATATTCAAAAACTAGTTTTCGCACAACAAACACGAAACCCTAATTTTGTCCTAAAAATTAGGTCGCCCAACACGTTTAGGTCATCAAATCATCTCAAAAAATTATAAAATTAATTGCAAAACACAACAGATTTGAAATTCACTTGTTTAACCATCAAAACATGCAAACAAACTCAAATTTTCTTCAACAATCAATTCGCTAGGGTTAAGAACACTTTCCCAATCAATTCGCCACACAATAGATGCAACATACACACAAATGGATCCTTAGCAAAATCAGATTTACTTCAATTCCAAATCGAATGAGAGAGAGAGAGCACAATGAAGAGCTAGGGCATACATCCCATTTCTCCAAGCATGGAGTGATATCAAATGATCAAATCAACATGAGGTGAAATGACCCCCTCACATCCCTTAAATAGACTTCCAAAGGGATTGACCCACTTGGAGGGAAAATATAAAACTTAATTAAAATACCTAAAAGACTCAATGTGCACTTTATTATTTTCTAATTAAATAATAAAGAGTAACTAACCTATGTGCACATTTTTGAACTAGAGACTCCCACTTGTAGTCTTAGGCATGCCAAGGGGTTCTGATGGAAATAAAAGAGATGAACAAATATAATAGTAATGCCTCGGAAGAAGGGACATTACACGGCCTTTCTTGTCGTTTTTGTGCATCTAACCTTAATAGTTTCTCTCCCAGGTTCTTTATTTCTTTAGACATCTTGCACAAATCCATCGTGTCACTCTTCTCCTCAGTTGGCGCTCGACTCTCGTCACCCGTACTCACTTGCAGCAGTAGCCGAAAGTGCCCAACTGTACCCAGTGAACATGAGTTTGTCTCACAGTTGCCGCACATCCTTTTCTACCTAGAACAAAACCGTCTTATGGGTGGCTTCACCTGAGGCCAACCTTGTAGTAGGTGGTGTCCACTTTTGGTGCCCTTTCTTTTCTGATTAACCTGAGATCGAACTCACCACTCCCACAAACAGAGCAAACTATGAAGCTCATAGAGATTTCCAGCCTGCCCTCACGAACCTAGTTCGATGGACTCGTATCGTAACATCGACAAACTCGTGCATCTTTGTGTAGCGATGTCATATGACTCCTGAGCCACTTTGCGCACGCGCAAGCTTGAAGACTCTTCCTTCTTCAAATCCCAATCACTCTCCTCATGTGATGTTAACTTGCAGAGGGCCGCATCATCGTAAGTTTCCGTGACATTCTCTCGTATCCGAGGGTCCTAAGATGGCATCTAGTGGGATTGTGACTCTCTTTTCTTCGTTTTCAAAACACATGACCCTCTCCTCAAACGCATCTCTGCAAGACTGTCATAACACCATGGTCGCCCAAGGATGGCATGATATCGATCTTTTGGGGACATTTCCATTATTTTGAAGTCATTATAAAAGGGGAATCCTATGATGTCAACTTCGACGTTGCACAAAATACGTATCGGTCTCACGGTTGTTTTGTTTGCCATGGATAAAGTACTCTCTGTAGAGTACAATGCAGGTTTTCCCATTAATACCCAAACATCCTTGGATAAAAGATTGACCTCTAACCCAATATCAATCGGGACCATGAGGAACTGATATCCGTTTAACTTTGCATTCACGAAAAGCTCCTGGTCGAAGGGTGTGCTCAAATCCACTCGGTTCCCAATCGTCATCGGTGGCATCTCAGGTCCCACAAATCCTTGACTTTATGTTCCAGGGTCCCCATACTACATTTGAACCATGTCTTCAAGGTGTTCACGACTCCTATTTTCAGTAAAGCCAAGAGTTATGTCAGCTCCCTTATCTCTGCAAATCCCATCCCCACAGCTCCCCTCGATCCCGAGATTCTTGCAGCTTCTTTCGCGGTCTTTAATTCCTTTTGTAACTCTTGTAGCACTTGTTTTGCCTCGGTAACTGGATCCCTCTAAGTCGAAGCCTTTGGATATGTGGTGGTCTTCCTCGCATAAGCCGCTTGAGCATTTGCCTTACCCTTCTGCTCATGATTCGGCTTTGTGCAACCGTGGCTTAGTCTGCGTGACCATGGATCGGCCTTGCATAGCTATAACTCAATCCTGCTCAAAGGTTCTCCCTTGTACCCAATATCCACACATTTCTCAACCATGACCTCTCGTGACCTCCCGCCACCTAGGTCCATTTGTCTTGCTCCCGATCCATCATCACCATTCTAGTTGTTTTTGTGAAGGATCTCCTTGTAAGACCTTCCTCATTTCTGCACAATCTTATTCCGATGCTCTCCTTATAGCTTGCACAAATGGGAATTTCAAACATTCCCTTTGGTAATGTGTAATGTCCCCTTTTCAAATTCTTTTAAAAATAAAAAGAAAATAATAATAATTAATTAATAATTTGATTAAGTGCAAAAATAGTTATTTTACGCACTTAGGATTATTATTAATTTTATTTTATGCAAAAATAGTGGCTTTGAGGAAGTGAAAAGATAAAAAAGTGCAAACGATGACTTAAAATAAAGAAGTTAACGGAGTTAAAGATGAAACATAACATCCCAAAAAAGAGGTCGGTTTCCTTGGGTTCCTTTTTGGTGTTTAGCACCACCTTCAAGTATTTAAAGGGGTCGGCTTGGGTGGAGGTGAGAGTTTTGGATATGATTTGGTTTTCTTTGAAGAGTGGGAACACGCTTTACTTTCTCTTTGTAATGTCCCTTTCTAGGGCTGAACTAAAAAGCAATGAAATAACACAAACCCAAACTGAAAATATTCTAATTTTTATATCAGCCAACTGGAAAATAGAACAATAGTGAACAACAGTCTGATTTTTAGAAAAACAAGGAAAAAACAATAATTCATCAAAATATCACCATTCACAATATTTGAAGTATGTAGAGGCACTTTAGGAATATTTTAGAAAATTATCAACCAAGAAATCAGCCTCTAAACACAGCTGGAAATTAAATAAATGACAACAGAGTATGCCCTTACAAAATGGCTGGAAATGAATGATTCCAAGCCCTACAAATGAAGTACAAAGTAGATTCCGACTGCCAAAAATATGGAGAATGCAATGATGGCTGAGTTGAGCGATGCGAAGCCTAGAAACCACCAATCTCTTCCCCAAGGTGGGTCGCTCCCCTAGGAGAGGGGCTGAATTTCACCTTAGAACCAAACCCTTGCTGAAAATAGGCCTTATCCACCTCTTTGAAGCACTTGGAACAATTAATTGAAGAGTTTTCGTTCTCCAATTATCAAGGAAGGGTTTCGTCTTCCTTGTGAAGCCACACCAAAGGATTTTCACCCTTTAGTGGAAGGAAATTGAGCAAACAACCCAAAACCAAGTAAAGTATAAATTATATGCCAAAGATGATGCCCAAATGAGGCCAAGCGACCTCCTTTTATATCCCTTTGGTGGTGCCAAACCCAATGAGGAGTTTCCCCATGACCGACTTCATAATGATGTTACTTTTCTTTTTGTCTTTGGATTTTTACTCCTTCAACCCAGCCGACCTAGCTTAAGTGAGAAACCATGAAAGAAAATGCAAATGCTTATGAAAAAGACTGAAAAACATGACAAACAATTCCACACAAGTTCGATTGGCATGGTTTTGAGTGTGGGACAGCCACACAAGTTCGTGTTTGAGCTTGCAAGGGTTTCAGACCAGTTTGACCAATTTCAGATCCTCTCCTATAGTAGCGACCCCTCCTTGGGAGGAGTTCATTGGTTTCTAGGGTACGCAGCAACTCACTTTCCTCCCGTGTTTGGATTCTTCCTATTTTTGTAGGTTGTTTGTTCTTCCAAAACTGTATTTAGGCGTTGGAGTCATTATTTCCGGCCATTTTTATAAGTGGGTTTGTTGAATTAATTATTATACTTCGGCTAGGGTTCTAAAAGTTCGGTTCTTGCCCTAAAATAATAATAATTATTTCCTTCATGCTTTGATGGTGTAAACATGTTATTGGTGGTGAATAATTGCAATTTCCCTTTTGGTGTCATAATATTTCAGTCTGTTGTAGCTTTGCTGTTATTAATTTCAGTTTGCTTTGGTTTGGGTTGGTGCTTATTTCTCTTTTCTTTCAGCTCAGCCCGGAAAGGGCCATTACAATGGTATGAGAGCATTGATCTTCCCAGCTTGCAGGGTCGAAAGCTAACATTTGAGGCAAATCTACAATGGACACATGAGTGAAAGGGAACTTAGGAGAGAGAACATGGATTGGCGACCTAAGTTCTTACCAAAGAAATAAGAAGTCATTTTGGAGGTTGAAACACGACATTCAGTGGGTCACAACATTGCGGCCGCTATGAGGAGTATAGGGCTCTTCTAAAAGAGATTTGTGATGCCATTTCACTTGCGAAATTCATAGGAGTAAGCAAGGGTATATCAAAGCCCAAACCTAGATCTCAAGCGCCACAAAAGGATCTTCAACATGCCTTGGGGAAAGTGACACTCTCCACATTTGATGGTTCTAACAAGGGGACAACCAGTGCATGGATGAAGATGCTAGGGTTAAACCCTAGACCAAAAGAATATGCCAAGGAGTCAAACCCAAAGGAGTTTCCCTTGAAAGAAGAAAAAGAACTAGCAAAGGTAACAAATACATCAATACCTCAAGAGGTCAAGGAAGAAATCATGGGGCATGAACCGGAGAAAGAAAAATTCTCTTTGCAAGAGGTTTATGAGGCTGAGTTTCAGGATGACCTTGTTGAGAGGCATGCCCTTAAAAAGGGGGCCTCACCGATACTCATGTTGGTTTTCAGTTTGCTGGAATTTACATATCAGCAACAAATGGTAAGCAATTTGATTTATTGCATCACCCTCACACTATGTCCTTACAATGTTTTGATCGTCATGAGAATTATTCTAACAATGATGAGAAGATGAAGGGTACCAAATGGAAAGAGGATCTTTTCCAAGAAGCCCCTATCCATCTTCCAAGCATTCCTAAGATTGAGCCATTACCATATGAGATGGATTTTCAGGACAACAAAGAACTATTCCAGTTTTGCCATCATTCTGAGAATGGTAAAAGGATGAAGGTAGAACCTTGGGTTCTAAATTGTCCTAAGAAGCCACAATGGGTTGTACAAGGAATCAAAGCAAGCAGCAATGGAACAATTCAAAAATCAGGTAAACCAACTCATACAATCTTTGCTAGCTTCAGATTTAATATTCAAAATGGGATTGCATGGGCCAATACATATGTTATGAGAAGTGGAGATAAATGGATAAATGGCTGCCTTCTAGACAAAGTCCATGGTATGCTAGATAGTGCAGCAACATTCTCCTTTCATATTGTTTTTGACTCAGCTGATAAGCATGCATTTGAGGAGAAAATTGTGGGTCACAAGGAGGGAGGTGTTGAGGGTATCTCAACAATTCCTATTTTGGCAAAAAGAATGGAGGAAACTTCTCATAGGAGGCAGGTCCCATGGGCAACACATGATGAGGTAAATCCTACAATCTCATTTTCAGAACAACAGTCATGTCATAAAGATTTTCAGCTCCTAATTGATAAGCATGCTCTTGGAAGGAGTCTTTCATTGAAGATAGGTAGTGAGTTCATAAATTCAGCCACTAAGGCTAAGCAAAACAAATATTACCTTGTTGTTCAAGATGTTATAAACCAACATGGCATGGCGGGTATGAATATGGGTAATAAGAACTATAGCCCATGGTTCTTGAAGGGTGCTGCCACAAATTTTTGGACGGCTGTTTATCACATTCCCAACCTTGCCCCTATACCTTTTGCAGCTGTAAAAGAAGGTTTGTCACCGGAAAGATGCACACTCCATACACAGATATTGGTGAGGCTTTGGCTGCCGGTACAAGATGGTTTCCAGCCACCACAATCCCAAGATTGAATGAGAAAATACAATGCTACAACCATGGTATGATGTTCTTTCTAAGTTCATGTTTTGGAATAATAGTACTCTCCTTGGACAGTTGTAGATTGGCAAGTATAATGAAGTTTTTGATGCGTGAAAAAGCCACTTGTTGAGAACATCATGGGCAAAAGTTCCAACACCCTTAAGGCGGTTTTGGGAGAAAGTAAGAGCAAGGAGTGATGATCTACTACCTCCCAAGGAAAAGGAGAACATAATGGGGACAGCCATGCCCCAAACTTTCAGCTTGAAGGCTAAAATCATCACTACTTCCAGCTGCTACATTGCATCATTTGCAACCATACAAGTGCTTTCGATCATAAAATTGAATGATTTTCCATTTGTTGCTGCTAATGAAGCATTTCTTGTCATTGTATGGTTATTTCCAGCCCCTATGTTGCTAACATTACTGATTTTTGCAAAGTATTCTCAGTATGGCAGCTGCTGTACCATTTATTTATCCACTGCCAACAACAGTTCCAGCCCCTTCACACATTTATGACAGTCATAAAAGAGTTTCCGGTCACATGGTGGAAGGATCTCCAGCCTACCACCAATGTTGAAACATTTGCAGCTGTCATAAGGTGGATCCCAGCCATTATCATTCTGATTTTGAGGAAGGAAATGCAAGGCTACAACTGTGCTTGGGGCAGCATGAATGGACCTTTGAGAGTCCATCATATGAAGGGGAATTTTGAGGAAAATGCAAGCAAGGGAAGGGAGCTAGTTCACATATCTATGAGGCATGAAGAAGTAATGTTGAGAGATCTTGTTTCCTTTAATGTGTTTGCTCTATGTGCAGGTCCAGGAATGGAGAAGAAAGAGAAGAAAAAACATAAGTGTGATTCAGACCAGCATGTTCACATATATGAGAAGCAAGGCAACAAGGTGAAACAAGATGATAGCATAACAACAAAGGTAATACAAAGGGGTTTACAAGTGCCTTCAGTCAGGGGAAGGAGTTCTTTTCAGTTTGTGACTGCTAATATGATATTTCCAGTCCTTACATGGCTGTTCTCAGCCACTACATTGCCCGCATTGTTGATTTTTGCAAAAAGGTTTCAATTTGGTACTTGCTGTACCTTTTTCATGTTGCTGGTCATAAAAATAATGGGTAAAGGACTGCTGTTATCAGCTAAGGACAACTGCAAGCTTGCACAAAATAAGGGACAGTCTTTGATGGAAGAATTTGACAATCACTCCTACTGTGCAGAGTGCTATTTTACAGTTCAGTTTCAGATTCTCTGAGGTAATAGTAAGAATTTATTCAGAATATGGGATTGCAAATTCCCAAGATTGTTTTGGGATCCTGGTATCTGCAGAAGGGACTTGCAATTGCTTGAGGGCAAACAATTTTGGGAAGGGAGGACTGTAATGTCCCCTTTTTCAAGTTTTTCTTTTAAAATAAAAAGAAAATAATAATAACAAATTAATAATTTGATTAAGTGCAAAAATAGTTAATTCACGCACTTAGGATTATTTAAAATTTTAAGTGGCTTTCAGCTGAGATCACTGAAACGCCTAAGGCCCCTTGTACCCGGCTGGAAAGCGTACTTGGAACTGGTATGGGGTAAGGTACGCTGTGGGTACGCTGAAACATACCCACGAGGGGATAGGGTGCGGTTTGCCGTGCACTGGTACTCTGTCCCTGTGGGTACGTTTCCAAGCGTACCCTTTTTTTCACGTCTTTTTTAAAGCGATTTTCATCAAAACTTAAAAAAAAAAACATTTTTTTAATTTTAAAACTTTCTAAATCTAACCTAACCCTAAAGTACCCCCCAAACACTTATATAAACACCCAATCCCTCTACTTTTTTCTCACACTCAATATTTGATATTTTGCTTGAGCTTGAAGGAGAGAGAAAGAGAGGTTGAAGGAGAAAGGAAGAGCTTGGAGGAGAGAAAAGAGCTTGGAGGAGAGAGTGATTGAGCTTGAAGGAGGAAGAGAGAAGGAGAAGCAAGTCTACAAACATCAAGGAGGATTTTTCCAGGTATTTTACATGCATTCAGGCATTTTTTTTTTAATCTTTTGAGCAATGTTTTGTATATGAATATGATCAATATCATGAATGATGTGTTTCAAACACATCATTCATGATTATTGATCATGATCTAAATTTATTTTTAATATTTAATAATTTATTTATTTTACGGTTATTAAAATATAATATATTATTAATTTTTCCGTATTTTAAGTTTAATAGTGAAGTTTTATTTAATTAAACGTCTACCCTCTGTGTATGCTCTCACCTCACACCATTTATGGCGAACTTGGTGATCAGAATCAGAGATTGACGTGTAGGACTAACTGTTTAATTTTTTTAGTTAGTTATGTGTTCGTTTTTTTATTTTAAAGTTTAAAATTGAATTTGTTAAAAATTTAAATGTCTACCCTCTGTGTATGCTCTCACCTCGCACCATTTATGGCGAACTTGGTGATCAGAATCAGAGAATGACGTGTATGGGTCAACAAATTATTTTAATATTTAGCAATGTTTTAAAAAATATCTCTTATTGTAGGTTATTGAATTAATCCTACAATCATGGCATCCAGTTCAACTTCAGTGGGGCAAGAGGGGGAAAATGTTTCGGGTGGTATAGCAGTGAAAATGGATCCGAATTATCCTTTATGGAGACATGTGGAAGTGACAGAGTTTGTTGCCGGTGGTGGTGTCCGTGTTTGGACGTGTCCCCATTGTGCCGCCTCATTTAAATCCTCATATACCCGTTTGAGAGCTCATTTGACTGGGGTATCGGGGACGGGTATTAGACCATGTAGGAAGGTGGAAAAGAAAACCATAGCCACATACCTAAAAGAGCAAGAGGATGCAAACATTGAAGCAACAAGAGCTCGCTCTAGAACTGTTTCTTTACAGCAGAGGTCCATGGGAAAACCACCAACATCAACACCATCATTTCATCCTTTCATTGAGACTCGTGCTAAAACTATTCCATTGATGACCCTTTTGATGCAGATACCTCAGGGCCATCAAACAAGAGAACAAAAGGCCCATTAGAAAAAACATTTAACATCGAGAAGAGGGATATTGCAGATGAATTGGTGTCTCGGTGTATATTTGCATGTGGACTGCCATTCAATATCTTGAGATCACCTTATTGGCAGCAGATGGTGAGAGGCATTAATGAGGCACCACAAGGGTATACAAGCCCTAGCTATAATAAGGTTCACACTTCTCTTTTGACAAAAGAAGTGCAACACATTCAGACATCTCTACAACCAATTAGAGATTCTTGGACTGATTCAGGAGTCTCTATTATATCAGATGGATGGAAAGACGCCAGAAATAGACCTCTCATCAACATTATTGCAGTATGCCCTAAAGGGCCAATGTTTCTGAAGGTTGTTGATTGTGAGGGGAAGTAAAAGATGCCCAATTCATTGCAAATATTCTCATTGAGGCTATTGAGTCAGTGGGTCCGCAGAGGGTTGTCCAAGTCATCACGACAACGCCAAAAATTGCAAGGCAGCGGGATTGATAGTTGAGGGTAGGTATGAGCACATATTTTGGACACCATGTGCAATACACTCCCTGAATCTAATGATGCAAAAGATTGGGAAAATTGCATGGATTGAGCAAATATACACGGAGGCAAACGAGATTCAAATGTTTGTCACCAACCATCACATGTCTCAAGCCATATTCAGAAGATTTTCAAAGTTGGAGCTGTTGAAGGTAAATGAACAATTCATTTTAAATTTAATATTTGATTTTAAATTTTTAAATCAATTTCAAATTGTGTTGTTATTGAATTGTTTCCATTCTTTTTTAATAGGTTGTTGAGACTAGGTTTGCCTCTCACACACTCGTCTTGAGACGACTTGTGAAGGTGAGATGTGCTTTGAGCATGATGGTGATTGATAATGTTTGGACCGTCTGGAGGCAATCTAACACAGAAAGAGCTCAAAAAATAAAATCATGGATCCTTGATGAGCATTGGTGGGGAAGAGTTGAATATTTGTTGAGTTTCACAGAGCCTATTTTGAGTATGATACGATTTGTTGACAAAGATAATGCTTGCATTGGAGATATATATGATGGCATTGACTCCATGCTTGAAAAAATCCATGATGTCATACAGGCCAAAGAGCAGGACCCTGAGGAAATTTTTTATAATGAAGTTAAAAATGTGATCGTGAAAAGGTGGAACAAAATGACCACCCCATTGCATCTCCTTGCTTATGCTTTAAATCCCAAATATTACAGCAGTGAAATAGTTGGGAGAGCTGGTAGACAACGACCATATGATGACCACGAGGTTGCAAATGGGACGAGGGCAACATTCAGGAGGTTGTTTCCAGATCCAGCTACATCACTTGCAGTCCGCCAGGAGATGTCAATGTTTGTAAATGGACAAGGTAGCATGGGAGAGATAGAGGCTATTTGTGACAAACCCACCATGGATCCAATCACGTGGTGGACTTGTCATGGCCATGATGCCAAGTTCTTACGACCAATTGCGATCAAATTGCTCTCACAGGTATAAAGTTTGTAACTTGTTATTTGATATTTTAATTACCAATTACGAATTAAAATTCAAAATGATATCATTCTTTTTTTAATTAATAATTTATAATATTAATACTTTGTTTTTTGTGATAGGTGGCTAGTAATTCTTCTGCAGAGCGCAACTGGAGTACTTATGGCTTCATCCACTCAGCCAAACGCACCATGTTGGCATCAAAGAAGGCTGAAGATCTAGTATACGTTCATTCCAACTTGCGCCTCTTAACCCACAAGACGCAAGAGTATACTAGTGGTCCTAACAAGCTTTGGGACCTCCAACCTGAAAACACAGACTTTGAAGCTTCAGCTGCTTGTTTAGCCAATGTTTCACTTCTTGGCATTGATGAGGAACTTCCAGGGAGCCCTTCACAAGTGTTCGAAAGTGGAGTGCAAGTGGCATCCATGAAGATGATTTTGACGATCATCTAGATGATATGCTCTAGAAGTTGAGAACTTGAATGTACTATCATGTTTTGATTCTTTGAACATTATGTCATTCTGAATCAATTATCAATACAAACTCAAGTCTCAATTCTCAAAGTATTGGAAATTTCAATTTTGTTTTCATGTTCTATGAATGATTTTAAGTTGTATAACTCTATGAGTATTAAATTTCAATAAGTATGCAATGTATGAGAATTAAATTTCAATAAGTATGCAAATGCTTCTTTAAATTTATAATTTATATGCATATTTATATATTTATATACATGTATATATATATATATATATATATATATAAATATATATTAAACGTACTCCAAAAGCGTCATCTGTACCCAAGATTTTTAAAATTTGCCATATCGGCGTACCATACCCGTACCTATATTTAGGCTGTCTAGGCTTTCGGAAGTGAAAAGACAAAGGTCAAAAAGTGCAAATGCCGAGTTACAATAAAGAAGGTGGTGTCCCCGATTTCACCTCAAATCCGAGACTACCCCATGTCAAATTTTTTTCGTACTTTTAAAATAATGGGTCGTTATGTGTTTTTATTGCCGTAAAAATGTCTCAGATCGTGTCGTGTCAAGGTATTCCCGAAGAGAGTTATGTAAGCTAATTTCGACAAATACCTAGATGCCCAAACTCGTTATATTCTGTCGTTGGGGTTTGCCTGCGGAAAATTTTTATTTAATTATTTTAAGCCCTGTTTGAGGTAAATTGTGTTCCGGTTTAACATTGTTGAGGTTTTACATGTCAATATTCCCATATACCAGTAGGGTTTCCACCAGGAATGAATCCTGGGCTTTGTCTGTGACTTCTGGCAACATTTTTCGTTTTTGTGTTTTTCTCGTATTTTTCTCTTATTTTTCTCTGTGAAATTCCCCTAGGTCAATTCCTTTGCCAGTTCAGTCTGTTTTCTTGCCTGGAGTATCTGAAATCATCTACGGACGTCATGCCAAAAGGAATTTGCCACAGAAGTCTGGTTCTCTCTAAAAAGACGAAGTCATGCACAAAAAAAGCCTCTTCTGGGCAAGTCGCATTTTTGGGAAAGGAAGGTTTTAAGCTGCAATGGGATTTTTGGTAGCAACAGGCAGGTGGGAATTTTGTACCTGTGAGGTACTTTTTCCCATGGAAGCAAAGTCACTTAAGTCATGATGGGAAAATTAGAGGCAGTAGGCAGGCGGGAATTTCTTACTTGCCTTGTAGGGTGAAAATTCCCATTATAAAATAAAAGAAAATCACTTAAGGCATTGATGGGAATTTCTTACCTGCCTTGCAGGGTAAAAAATCCCATTATGAAAGTCAAACAACTTAAGTGGACCATGGGATTTTTGGAGCTGCAGTGCAGGGTGATTATTCCCATCAAAAAGTGACTTTTAAAAATAGAAATCAGCCATGGCAAAAAGTGCGACCCACCTAGAGGAAGAATAATACTTTTTAAAGTATTAATTAATTGTTTCTATTCCTAAAATTGGTGCCCAAGCATGAGGAAAAGTCAACGCATGATGAAAGGATAAAGAAGATTGGAAATAGAATGCTAAAATTAAATAAATTTAATTTATTTAATGCAGCCCTATATCATGCAAAAAAGTCGACCCACCTAGAGGAGAAATAATACTTTTTAAAGTATTTATTGATGGAATTAATTCCTATTTTTGGCGCATGAGGTCAAAGCATAGTGTGAAGTCAAAGTAGATTGGAAGTAGAATGCTAAAAATAAATTAAATTAATTTATTTAATGGCAGCCATGAGCATGCACAAAATAGGCACCCAAATTGAAGAGAAAAACATGTTTATTAATTAATTAATTGCCAGGAATAGGAGAGGCAATTATTAATTATAGAATGATGAAGGTTATATAAGCATGGGCTGCCATAATGATGAATTAATTAATTCTTCTAGCAAAGGAGTGCAGCCCGGACAGTTTTGGCGCCTAAAGGAGGAGGATTTTTGCTCAAAGAAGTGTTTTTCACTGCCGGAAAGCTTCAAAGTTTGGCGCCTAGGTTTGAAGGAGCTTGATTTAAGTCTGATTAATTGTCTGCATATTATTACAGGTGCCCAGGTGAAGTTGAAAATATTCATGCTTGCTTTGCATGCAAACAAAGCCTCAAATTTTAGAGCAACGACTTTATATATGCAGATTTTTATGGTAAAAATCATGTGTTCATGTTCGGTTGTTGTCTTTATCTGAATTAATTGCAAGTATTCATTACAAGTGCTTATGTAATTGAAAGAGAACTTAAATCAATGTCGATACATTGAATATATCCTCCGAATCCGAAGAAATTCCCAGATCTGCACACTGATTGTAAAGAATTCCTAATAAAGAGAAAAATAGTTGCTTAGACAAAGATAGATTTTGCCATGACAAAGCGAGATGAAAGAGAAAGCTGAGCGAAACATGCATTACTTCGGGTTTCTTCGACATCGAGATACGGATCTAGGTCCAGAACCTCTTTCCGAATTGATTGACAGATCCAGAGCTGGAAAGACTTCTCTCATGCGTGCAATCAAAAGCAGTGGAATCATTTGAGCTTCAGCATTCCCATTCATAGCTCAGTTGCCAGAATTCGTCATGGAGTGTGCAAGGTCTTACCACCCACTATCTAGATCAGTCCGAGATGCTGCGGGAAGACAATAATCCGGTTGGACGCACAATTCATCAATTATTGTCTGAAGATTCCAGCACGATAGGTGGTGACTACTATCAACTTTTTAGACGCCAACAATATATGGGAGAAGCATAAAGTCATCTCGTGTGAGCATAATGAAGCGGTATATGAAGAAGCCCAGATCTCCATCCAAGTTTCCGAGGACTCTTCCACGATCCAATTTGGTGCAGGAGGTGGATGACATTACCAAATTGCTATGCAAGATAAATGGCGAAGCTAACGCTCACAACTTCCGCTCATAGATGTATGTCTTCATCACAACCATTGAAATCAACAAAGCAGATTCTATAATCAATTGGTTGGAAATCATCGAAGACAACATCGGTGAGCAGCTCCGAAATGTGAGGCGGACTTACAGCTTCAAGATGACTTCGTATTTGGTATATGCAGCAGCTTCACAGGGTATCTTCTCCAAGCTGGATAGACGTGGTGTGCTCTCCAAGGATCTTATTTTTGAGTGCTATCCACAACTTACTGTGCCCGCATGCAATAAAGATTATAAGGTGGTCAACGATGGATTCTTC
This sequence comes from Taxus wallichiana var. yunnanensis, assembly GCA_018340775.1. NCBI lineage: Eukaryota > Viridiplantae > Streptophyta > Pinopsida > Cupressales > Taxaceae > Taxus > Taxus wallichiana. The sequence goes on from CM031244.1 coordinate 280,345,826, forward strand.
TACGGATTCATTTGCAGGCTAAACGGTGATCTAAAGGCCAACAAGGTAAGCAAGGAAGCTTGGGAAGTTGTGTCCCGATCGCAATATCTTCATCCAGCCATGGACTTTACATACCTCAGGGTCACCGACTTTTCGAGAGAACCAATCAAGTTGCCCAGATATCCAAGCGACAGATTGGTCATCATGGAGTTGAGAAGACAACTCATGGAGATGCATGACCTACAGTCAAAACGGCACAAGTCTACAAGCTTCTTCCCGATCACAGTTGGTTATTACATCTACCAAGCATTCATAAAGCCGAGAGGAATCAAGCGGAGATGTTCTCTCGAGTATGAGCAGGAGTTCTTCCTAAGTAGGCTGAACTTTGATCCATATGGGGTGGTAAGGAAGACAATCTCCTAGGAGTACGCGCATGTGCCTTCGTTAGAAGATTTCTGGATGAAGTGCAGAAGCGAGTATGAAGTTAGGAAGAAAGACTTCAACAGGTTATCAGCGCGGCAAGTGTTTGACTTTGGATTAGCACGGATACCTGCGGATCTTAAAGATGATGGGCCTGTGTTACTTGACGCATACCATTAGATGGGAGGAGATAGAGTTGTACTTGAGCGAACATAGGTGGCTCGCCACACGATCGAGGAAAGGTCTGCCGCTTAAGCTCGTCAATACTTCAAACCGGTTGCCGCTTGTGAAAGGGATATTGCCTTGATGAAGCTTTGATGAATCGATCACGAGCAACCTCGGCTCGGAGATTCCCTCAAAAGGAAGCACGAGGGAGAAAGCAAAGAGAAGGCTTAAAAGATTAAAGTGCACAAAAAGCCTCATTCAAGGAAAAGATCACTTTTACGGCTATGGTGTTAGTTCCGACTTCTCCAACATTAAGTACTTCACCAATCGTCAGACCTCAAGCAAGATATCGCTGCCTTCCTCCGTTGAAACCAACAACATTTGTCTTCTCTCCTCACCACTCCGATCAAGACCTCTTCCCCGAAGAAACACTTGAAGTCAGTAGATGGCAGAATTTGAAAGAGCTATCTTTGGACAATACAGAGGACCGTAGCCACAACACTATAGCAGCTTTCGGATGGAGAGGAACTAGAGCACGAGATGCTTTGGTACATTTCAGCAACTTCTCATTCTCGGGAAGTAATTTCTCAGAGTGGTTGGCTTCACAGTTGGTCCTAGAGGCTAGAGAGGAGATCAACTTGGAGGAACATGACTTCAAGATGCTCTCGAGTTTGGGCGGAAAAGACAGAAAACCTAAAGTTGCTAAGGTGACTTCAAGGTTGATTATTGAGGAGTCGGGCGAGTTCGTTGAGGTATCGGGCTCAAATGCGGAAGGAAAGAAGAAGGATGAGCTCACGACAACGGATATAACAGTGACCAAAGTACCCATAGGTCAAGCCACTACAGAAGGATTGAAGCAAGACACGCAGACATTGATAAATTCTTTATTCCTTAGGCTTGACAAAGAAAAGGCGGAGAAAGTTGAACTTTAGAAGCAGGTGTCTCAGTTGTGCGAGATTATTGCCAAAGTTGCCAAATCTTCCACTCAGCCAATTTCAACACATAAGCAAGTGAGTGATCATCTGATGCAGGAAGTGGAAGATGCAGTAACCAGGTTAAAGCTATCGACGAATGGAAGAGTCTAATCATTCGCCAAGCTTCTGTACAACTCAAGGAGGTGCCGGCCCATCTAAAGGTTATGAAAGATGCATCGGTTCAGCTGAAACAACTGGTGATGAGCACGATAGACATGAACACAGTAGTTGAAAGTAACCTGAGTACTTTGGTCGAAATAAATAAGTGCCTTGAGGGAGGTGTTGATTGCGGAACGAATTGTGCCCGATGGATCAATTGAGAAGGGGAAGCAACTTGAGTTTGCAGTATCTTTCCGCTTGGAAATCTTCAGAGTCATGCTGAAAAGGATGCGGGCACTTGAAAGTATGGCATCATCACTACCAGACAATGTCATTGCTTTCACCAATGAGGAAGTGGTCGAACGTTTCTTCATACACAAGGACCATTCCTAGCAAAGTGTCTGATTCCTTGGAGGGATCTCTTCTGATAGTGCAAGAGAGGATCAATGGAGTCATTAGGCCTTTCACGATGGATTCCATCGATAAGTTGTGCAAACGCTGCATCGAGATATTGAGAAGTTCAGCCTCGCTTGAAGGACGTGGAAGCGTGCATTAGGTTTTGAACAAGGACTTGCTGCAATTAAGGACGGAAAAAGAAGCCATGGCTAAAACAGATGGGAAGTTGCTGAATTACATGTTCGACAAGTATATTCAGTATCAAAACAAAAAGAAGATGTAGATGTCACAGCTGAATCTTTCTTCTTCTATTTTCCACGTTCCCGGATGTAATTGTAAAACTTTAAAGTTGTTTTTAAAACCATTACTTTAAGTTATGTGGAACGATTCTATAAGTTAAGTGACATGATGTGTATAATTTTGACTATAGATCCAGATGCATGTCATTTGGAGAGGAATTAAAGGAAGATGATTGCCAGATGTTATCTTTACTTCTTGTTTATGTTCTAGTTCAGTTAAGTTTCTCATTTGTAATTTCCCTTCTACATTCTATAAGTAGAGGAAGAACCTTCGGGTTAATGATCAAAATTTGTAAGCAACATTCTTGTGTTCCAGACTTTGTGCTAAAACCCTTGATAGCTATTTGAAGCAAAGGAATAGAAAGGAGCAGATTTCGGAGAACTTTGTCACGATGCATTTTGTTTCTAACTTTTTATCTTAGATCTACTTATAAACTTTGTGTTATTCTAGATCTAGATCTGAAAGCTGTCTTTTCTTATAATTTTGTGTGTTAATATCTATTGGTTCTGTCTATGTGCATGCAATCAACTCTGTAATCTATTGATTGGGTTGCACATCTTCCCTCTTTCTTTCTTGTGTTTATATTATTTCCTTCTTCATCAGATTTTTCCTTTCTTTAAACATAATTGCTTACTTGCTGCAAAACTATACAACTATGGTTCATGAGTCAGTATGGTTAAAGTAATACCCCAAATAGATACTAGCATATTTAATTGACAAATTTTGCACGCAGCCTCACCGTAAATGAGGGAGCTTTATCTCACGATCGCTTAGGTTTTCAGCTATGCTGAAAATCTAGCTAATGTAAGGTAATGAAGTTAAAGACGAATCATAACATCCCAAAAAGGAGGTTGGTCTCCTTGGGTTCCTTTTTGGTGTTTGGCACCTCCCTCAAGTATTTAAAGGGATTACTTGGGGTGGGGGTGGGGGTGGGGGTGGGAGTTTTTGGATATGATTTGGTTTTATTTTAAGAGTGGGCACACACTTTGCTTTGCTTTCGATCTCATCCATTGAGGATGAAAACCCTCCATGGAGGTCTATTGAGGACGAAATCCCTCAATAGCACTTAGATCTGAGGGTGGAAACCCTAGCATATTCATTGGTGATCTCATACAAAGGTCGCACTTGTGCTACAATCATATTTATAAAGGTTCAAGGAAGATTTATCAGTGCTAGGGCATCATTCACAGCTAGGGCAGATCAGGTTTGCATGGTTTTCAGTGTGGGACAACCACACAAGTCTGTGTTTGAGCTTGCAAGGGTTTCAAACCAATTGTTTGGCCAATTTTAGACCCTTTCCTAGGGTAGTGACCCTTCCTTGGGAGGAGTTCATTGGTTTCTAGGGCACGACAACTCATTTTCCTCATGTATTTGGATTCTTCATATTTTTGGAGGCTGATTGTACTTTCCGGAATTGTATTTGGCTTTGGAATCATTATTTCCAACCATTTTTGGAAGTGGGTTCACTGAATTAATTATTATACTTCAGCTAGGGTTCTAAAAATTTAGTTCTTGGTTGGTACTTGCTCTAAAATAATTATTATTTCCTACATGCTTTGGATGGTGTAAACGTGGTATTGGTGGTGAATAATTGCAATTTCCCTCTTGCTGTCATAAGATTTCAGACTGTTGTAGCTTGCTGTTATAAATTTCAGTTTGCTTTGATTTGGGTTGGTGTTATTTCTCTTTTTCTTTCTGCTCAGCTCGGAAAGAGGCATTACATAATGGTTTGTGGCCCTGCACTTATGTTGGTAATATTGTCATTGATGTCAAAGAAGTCATTGATGTTGAAGGAGAATGCACAACAATTACAGTGATCGGATTTAATATACAATGATCAAATTTAGTATAACAGTGATCAGATTTAATGTAGTGACACTGAATGTAATAAACAACATTCATACAATATATAATGATCAGATTTAGTATAACAGTGATCAGATTTAATGTAATGACAGTGAATGTAATAAACAACATTCATACTGTATACAACATTCAAAGGAACAACAAATAGCAGTATCTGATTGAAAGATGAAAGGCCAAGAAATTACTTGATTTGATACACGTAACAATGATCTGTTAATGGGAAAGTAACAGCGATCTGTTAATGGGATGACATCGATTTGATTTAATGAAATAAATAAGCATTAAAAGACAGTCGACTCTCTTATTTTTTTAATCACGCCGACCCTCATTAATGGGATACTTGTGTTTAATGAGGAATAAAATAATAATTAAATGAATAGACTTCTCTTTTGGTTTATGGGCGTCTTTTGGAAAGGTTGTTTCCTTTTGGAAAAGGTATCGAGGGGCTATAAAAGATAGATGAGAGGATGGGGAAAGCAAGCAAGTGAAATGAATTCGATACATCATTGAAGAATAAGAAGCATGAGTGAAGAGCAGTTTGAGGGAAAGATTTTGAGCTAATATCATTCAGAAGAAGAGCAGGATTTAATAAGTGTGAAATAAGAGTTATATCTTGAAAAGGCAAGAAAATTTGTGAAGAGGGAATAAAAGTCTCCATCATTCGTTGAAACAACACTACGAAGGTGGTATTGTCATCGGTTTGGAGGTTGGTGCCTCGTATGACAAAGAGATTGGTTTCTTTTGCTGAGTTGGTGCTCAACGAAAAGATTGGTGTTTGAATTGCTAAGTTGGTGTTTGGCATTAGGGATCGGTGTCCGTAATAGGTTGGTGCCTACACGAATTGTAAAAGATATAATATATATAAAAGAAAATATTTTTCTCGTGGTTCTTTTCTTGAAAGGGTTTCCACGTAAATATTGTGTTCCTCTTGTGTCGTGCATAACTTTTAGATCTTGTGAGATTGCTACTGCTCTAACTATTAAAGTTTTTATTATTAAAACTCTTATCTTATATTGATTCACCCCCTTTCAAAGATAAGCATGTGTTTAACAATTGGTATCGTGAGCCGGTTCCTTCGAAACAATCTAATCGACAAAAGGTAGATCTCGACAACAAATTGACAGAAGGTAGATCTCGACAACACACTTGGCCAGTAATCAAGTACCAAAGGGTTTCTCCACAAACAAGGCTCCGTTATTCGACGGAACAAATTATGCTTTTGGAGCATATGAATGAAAACCTATCTAATGGCTCTAGGGTTTGATATTTGGCAATCGGTAGTAATGGGATATATAACTCCTCAAACTCCACCGACGGATCAAGCCGGAAAGAGGGCCAGTGAAAACAATGCCAAAGCCTTGAACGCAATATTATGTGGCTTGTTTGAATCTGAGTTTGTCAAAGTTATGCATTGTGACATGACAAAGGAGACATGGGACAAATTGCAAAATATCTATGAGGGAGACACCAAAGTAAAGCAGGCTAAGCTCCAAACCCATAAGGCAGTTTGAGAGTCTAAAAATGAAAGAAGAAGAGAATGTTACAGCCTATCTTCTTCGTGTGGAAGAAATTGTGAATACCATCAGAGGGCTCGGTGAAAAGATAAAAGAACCAATAATAGTACAAAAGGTGCTAAGGTCTCTCCCCTTAAGATTTGATCCTAAGGTTTCCGCAATTGAGGAAATAAAAGATCTAAACACGCTAAAGATGGATGAGTTGCATGGAATCCTCACAACATATGAAATGAGGACAAAAACAAAAAAGTTGTCAAAGCGAGAAGTTGCCTTCAAAGCTTCAAAAAGGGTCAAAAATGCAAAACCTGAGTCAAGTGATGAATCAGAAGAAGAAGCTCTTTTTGTGAGAAATCTGAAAAGGGATCTGACAAGTATAAAGGTAAGCTTCCTTTCAAATGTTTCAATTGTGGTGAGATAGGGCATTTTGTTGCTAAGTGTCCTCATGCAAAAGATGATAGTAGTGATGAAGAAGAACATGCTAAGGTAGGAAAGAGCAAACATCCATACAAAAAGAACTATAAGCCGGGCAAATATGAAAAGAAGAAAAGCTTTGACAGGCATAAGAAAAGCCTCTACACCAAGAAGGAGAGTAGCTCAGAAGAAGAGAGTGATAGAGAAGAAACTCTTTTCATGGCAATAGAAACAAATAACGATGAAGACCAAATGTTTCTGGAAGAGGAAGAAAATTTTGAGGATGAAGGAGAAGTGGATCTAGAAGAACTTGTCTGTGCCTTGGGTGAAATAAAGAGGCTTAAGAACTCATATCTTGAGGATCCATTCTCATATCCTTTTCTGAAGACTTGGTTGCCATATATGTCTTCATCTTGATTTGATTCATGACACCTTTGGCCAAGGTGTGAGAAATGCATGATGCCTCCTGTCTCAATTCTTCCTGAAGCACATTCAACAATTGTTGAGGAACATCATCATATTCATTTATCACTGTAGACATGATACTTTGTATTACAACCATTACATTTTCTGAACGGTTATCTTGTATGACCCCAAAGAATACCTTGAACATATGAAGGATAAGATCATTACAACCAAGATCTAACATCAATACACAAGACTTTACCTTTGCCATAGTTTCCAGGATTTTTACCCTCTTGCTGTAATAAGGGCTTGTGACGTTCCAAAGGCCTTGAAAACTTCCGACCATGTGTTCGAATATGTCTCTCATGATATCATCACTGTAGGGCAGATTAGGGGCTGTGACCCTTGTGACTTCAGCAATGCAAGTAACAACCATAATTTTCACTCTCACATCTTCATGCCAAAAGATCCTAGGCTTAATCAACTGAAACATCAATGAATGAATCATGTACTTATCTGATTGTTCGACCATGGCCAAACAATTTGTTGTTTCCTCCAAGTCCTTAAGCAAGGCATCCTCGGAATGATGCGGATGCTTAAGCTTCTTCCCAACCCTGATGATCCTTTCTTTCAAACCACCTTCACTCATTAACTCCATGGTTCCACTCAGCCTCTTATCTCTGCATACAAATATGAAAATACAAATCCTGCATTCACAAATGACCCACACGAATAGAGAAAGGAAGCTCTGATACCACTGTAATATCCCACTTCTGGGATCAATGGAAAAATTGGGAGAACAACCAACTCTTCAATGCATCAATCAACTGAACACAACAAACTACTTATACCGGTTGAGTAAATGACTCAATAAACCCGAGGGTAAGGGTTTAATGGCCTTAACTCATCCACTAAAATTCCACAATCTCATGAATATATACTACTGTAATAGAAATCTGATCACAGTATTCTCCTAAATGCAAACAAGACAAACCACTCTTTATCATGCAAAAACCTCAACCGAAATGTATTAGATAAGCCACAAACGGATCACTGCTGGAAGGCTTCACTTCATCCCAGTCTGATCAACCAATTTGCTAGTCTTAGCATATAAAAGAATGCATCAAACATTTAGTATCCTCTCCCAAATGGAGTCGCTGTTTCAGGGAGGAAGATAGATCTAATAATTAATAACTATGGACCTCTAGACGAACTCGCTGGTCAAGGAGAGAACAGCAAACTCTATTGATAGAAGTCAGATTATTAAGCATGTAAACCCACTACCAACTTGTCCACATATATGGCTGTAATAAAGGAGATAAAAAACAATGCATTAACTCAGTCGACCCACTCCAATAATTTTCCAAATCAGTCGATATGCATAATAGTAGAAGTCTCCATAAATAAGACAGTGAATATCAATCGGATTTCTTCTAAAAATACTCCCAAACAGTTACCAAACATGCCCAGGCTGGTTGCTGGCAATTAGCACACTCAGCAGTCATAAAAATATTCAAATAACTATCCCAAGCATACGCAGCAGCTAAGGAATAAGATCCCACAACCCATTAATTGGCCATTGTATTCAAATCGATCCCCAAACACATCATTAAGCAAGTTGCTTCAATAAAGTTGCTACAACAAGGGCCTAATAAAGTGCAAAAAGGTTGATTGATCCACACTACTAAATGCATGCAAACAGTCCACAATAAAACCAATGGAAATCGCTAGGGTTTGGAGGAATTATTCACCAAAAATCAATTTGCAAAACACTCACAAAACCAGCTGCTACAGTGACGACGCTACAGTGATTCGCTACAGTACAAATGCAGATTTTCACTTGCAAGTTTGACCAGATATTTGCCAAAGCCAAAAACATGGATCTCTCATATAACTCCTTCAATTTAATCTTCAATAACCAGTCACAATAGATCTCCAAAGCAATTTGTATCAAAAATGGGCATGCATCCCAACTCCAAGCATGGAGCATAAAATAAATATCATCATAACATAATAATAATAATGATCCTAGCACTCCTTTTATAAGCAAGGAGGCACAAAATTTGAAATCCCTAGGAGAGGGAAATTATTAAATAAAAGTAGTTTGTTTTCCCTAGGTGTGGCGTCCCCTTTTCAAAGGGTGATTTTATCAATAAAAGCCACCTAAATGTTTATTTAATTAATTCCCCATTTAATTTTTATATTTTGAGAATTAAATTAAATAATCTTCATAATTAAATAATTAAATAATTATTGCTCCAGGCAATAATATTTAATTTTTTAATAAAGATATTCCTCAGAACATCTCGAAGCCCATAGGGAAGTATAAGCTAAGGGTCTTTAGAAATGGGGACATTACAATCAAAGATGGAAAACAAACTAGAGGCGGATTCAAATCAAATGAATATTCAATAATTAAGCCCTTTGAAATTGATTCATACAGACTTGTGTGGGCCCACAAGAACTCAAAGTTTAAAAGGTGAGAGTTACTTTATGTTGTTAATTGATGACTATTCTAGAATGACATGGGTTGCTCTTCTAAAGGATAAATTTGAGGCATTTGAGAACTTTAAAATTTTTAAAGCATTAGTAGAAAATGAAACTAGGTTGAAAATTAAGTGCTTGAGATCAGATAGAGGAGAATTTCTTTCAGACCAATTTGGAGAATTTTTTGAGGAACATGGAATAGGAAGACAACTCACAACTGCACGAACTCCGCAACAAAATGGAGTTACTGAAAGAAAGAACCAAACAATTTAGGAGATGGCAAGGACTATGTTGAATGAGTCCAAATTGTCAGATAGGTATTGGGGAGAAGTAGTTAAGACGGTGGTTTACATCCTTAATAGAGGACAAATCAGAGTAAACAATACCAAAACACCTTATGAACTATGAAAAGGTAGACCAACTATCGTTAAATACTATAGGGTGTTTGGAAGCAAATGTTATATTAAAAGAAATGATGAAGATTTGGGAAAGTTTGACTCTAGATCTGATGAAGGTATTTTTCTTGGATACTCCTCAAGGAGTAAAGCTTACGATGCTATAATAAAAGACTTCAAAAGATTGTGGAAAGTGCCGATGTAAGAGTGGATGAGTTCAGAAAACATAAGGTGACCACACAAGTAAGTGATCACTCAGAAGAATCAGACCAAAATGAAGTCGAAGAAGAAATTGAAGAAGAGGAACGGGAAGATACTAAGGCACCATCGAGATTTGTTTAGAAGAATCATGGAGAAAATTTGATTCTTGTGATAAAGATGTTGGGGTGCAAACTTGACGGAGGATAGTAAGTACATTTGAGCAAGTCAATTTCTCTTTGTTATAAAAATAGAGCCTAAAAATGTTGTAGAAGCTAGTAAAGATGAACATTGGGTCAACGCCATGGAGGAAGAATTGAATCAAATAGAAAATAATGAAACTTGGGAACTTGTTCCAAGACCAAAGGACAAAAATGTGATTGGCACCAAATGGGTCTTTAGAAATAAGTTGAATGAAGATGGGGAAGTAACTAGAAACAAGGCAAGGTTAGTATGCAAAGGGTATGCTCAAGTAGAAGGTATTGATTTTGAAGAAACCTTTGCTCTTGTTGCTCGATTAGAAGCCATTAGAATGTTTTTGGCATATGCTAGTTGTAAGAATTTTAAGGTTTTTCAAATGGATGTCAAATCTGCGTTTCTAAATGGAAATTTAGAGGAAGAAGTTTATATTGAGCTTTCGGAAGGTTTTCTATTGTCAGAAAGCAATGATTTTGTGTGCAAATTGAAGAAGGCACTATATGAGCTAAAACAAGCCCTCGAGCATGGTACTCAAGACTTGACACATATCTTCTTCAACAAGGGTTCAAAAGAGGAGTAGGTAATCTCTACATTAAAACAGAAGGTAATCATCAATTGATTGTTGTGTATGTAGATGATATTATTTTTGGAGGAGATGATAGAAAAATGTACCAAGAGTTTGCTAAAGATATGCAAAATGAGTTTGAGATGTCAATGCTAGGAGAATTGTCATTTTTCCTTGGTTTACAAATTTCTCAATCTGAAAAGGGAATATTTATCTCTCAAACTAAGTATGTAAAGGAGATGTTAAAGAAGTTTGAAATGGAAGATTGCAAACTGATCAACACACCTATGGTTACAGGATGCAAGTTGAGTAAGGATGATGAGTCTCCTGAAGCAAATCAGATTCTATATAGGTCAATGATTGGCAGCTTATTGTACACAACAACCTCTAGGCCAAATATCATGCAAGCAATGGTTTAGTTGCACGTTTCCAAGCAGCGCCAAAAGAAACACATGTGCAAGCGGTTAAGAGAATATTCAAATATCTAAAAGGCACTTTAGATTATGGTTTGTGGTACCAAAGAGGTGCAGATTTCACCTTAACAACATATACATATGCAGATTGGGAAGGTGACATGGATGATAGGAAAAACACAAGTGAAGAGCATTTTTCCTTGGTGGAAATTTAGTGTCTTGGTTGAGCAAAAACAACCTTTTGTTTCCTTGTCCACAACGGAGGCAGAATACATAGCAGCAGTATCGTGTTGCACACAAGTTCTATGGATGAAGCGAGACTCTACAAGATATTAAGGTAGAAAATGATGATCCCATTTCTATATTTTGTGATAATACTAGTGCAATTAACATTTTGAAGAATCCGGTTATGCACTCCAAAACTAAGCATATTCCGATCAAATATCATTACTTGAGAGAGCAAGTAGCTGAAAAGAATGTTAAGTTGGAATATGTTGCCACAGAGGAGTAGATAGCGGACATTTTCACAAAGCCCCTCTCAAAAGGGACTTTTGAGTACCTTAGACACAAGTTGGGTGTGATACCCTTCTCATCGAGTCACTAAAGTCTCAAGGAGTAGCATCGGTTCGGGGGCACATGGACAACCCTTTGCCATTGATGTCAAAGGGGAGAGTAAAAGAAAGGGGGAGTAGTACAGCAAGAGGAAGAAGTACAGAAAGGGAGAGTATTCTGTTTTGAAGATGATTATTTCTTTGTAGGGTTGCCATCAATGACAAAGGGGGAGATTGTTGGAAATATTGTCATTGATGTCAAAGGAGTCATTGATGTCGACAAAGAATGCATATCAATTACAATGATCAGATTTAATATACAGTGATCAAATTTAGTATAACAGTGATCAGATTTAATGTAATGACAGTGAATGTAATAAACAACATTCATACTGTATACAGTGATTGCATTTAGTATAACAGTGATCAGTTTTAAATTTTAATGTCATGACAGTGAATGTAATAAACAACATTCGTACTGTATACAACATTCAAAGGAACAACAAATAACAGTGATCTGATTGAAAGATGAAAGGCCAAGTAGTTACTTGATTTGATACAAGTAACAACGATCTGTTGATGGGATGACATCGATTTGATTTAATAGTATGCTTGTGTTTAATGAGGAATAAAATAATAATTAAATGAATGGGTGTCTTTTGGAAAGGTTGTCTCCTTTGGGGGGAAAAGGTATCAAGGGGCTATTAAAGATAGATGAGAGGATGGAGGAAAACAAGCAAGTGAAATGAATTTGATACATCATTGAAGAATAAGAAGTGAGTGAAGAGCAGATTTTTATGAAGGAAAATTTTTGAGCGAATATCATTTGGAAGAAGAGCAGAATTTTATAAGTGTGAAATAAGAGTTACATCTTTAGAAGACATGAAAATTTGTGAAGAGAAAATAAAAGTCTCCATCATTCATTGAAACAACAACACTACGAAGGTGGTATCGTCATCGGTTTGGAAAGTAGACAAGGCAATTTTGGATTTAAACCACACATTAGTGAGATTTGTTCTTAGGAAAGTGTGTTTGACTACTCCTAAGAAGTCGCCACCCTAGGAGCAAAGTGTTGACAACGTGTGTGGAGGGTTCCAAAGTGATTTTTTCAGTTATCTACAATCTGTCCTAGTTCTGATTTCAGTCCCTCACAACCAGCTTTTGGTCATTTCCCAAGTCCTTCTAAAAAGGGACATTATAGTGGTATTAGAGCATCATCCTCCCATCCTGTGAAGCATGGAAAAATTAGATGATGATGAATACCTAAGAAGGAATAATGGATGCATTGGATAGGCTTTCCCTAGCCATCCAAAACATGCAGGGTAGTGGTTCGGCCAAGGGGGAAGAGGTTTCTGTATGGCGGGCAAAAATGTGTCTAGACACCATGCACTCTTATCATCCATTCAACTAGGGTATCGAGGCAATGAGTAAGGGACACACCAAGACCGACACACAACAAATAGAATTCAAAGGGGGTACAGGGACCGCTAAGATCACATACCCAAAGGGAAGTAACCCTTACACTAAGACAACCTAAGGTTTCCAAGGCCCTAGGTCGAAGAAGAGGAAGGAACCCTATTGAGGTATCGACACTATGGGGGTAATAAAAGACAAGATAAACATGCAAAGTCTATGCTAACCAAAGTAAAACATGTAACATGAAGTAAAGAACTGAAATATAATATGCTAACCTAACATGTGCATAAAATAGTAAGCTAACATAAAGTGAAAAGAAAAGATAGAGACTAGTCTATACAAAATGACTAGTCAGGTTAGAGCACTTACCTGTTGGGGACGGTCGCTGATGCATCCATCTCCCAAAAGACCATACACCAAGAGAGAACAACTTTCGAGTGGAGAAGGGGAAACAATCCAGTCCTAACTCACTATAGGTAACCCAAAAGTGCAAGCAAACCAATCCAATCAAGAAGAATCTCCAAGCCAAGAGTCAAGATGTAAGAAATCCAAGAGTTGAGCGAGCAAATGCAAGTTGGTGCAAAACAGTAGAGATAATTGCGAGTTCCTTTGTGTATTTTTGATGATGTCTCTATTGTGCAAATGTAAGTTGGGGTATTATACTGACGCCATCGCCCATGGGCGAAGGCGTCGACCAGGGATTTGAAATAGCGCCCGACCAATTGATCGCATGCGGCGATGGTGTCGGCTAGGAGGGAAATGCAAAAAGGTGTGGTGCAATGTGTCATGAGAAACAAAGATAATGCAAGACAAAAAAATGAGGTCATGAGCAAGGAAGGTGTCAAGAATGTGAAGGAAAGCAAGAAGATAAGAGCAAAAGAAAGACATAAATAGGACCAAAAGCTATTCTCTCTCCATGTATCATCCCTAACCCAATGGTTATGTGAATAACCATACCCCTATCTCGGAATGAGCCCCTTGAGGCACCCGTTCCCAAAAATAGATGAGTTAGCGACCTCTAACTTGAAAAGAGAATTGTTGTCACAAGTATGAAAATAGAAAGCGTAAAAAATTAGGTGTATATAGTTTCCTACAACCCTTGTGAATCTAAGAAGGAGAAAATTTCTTTTGCAAGGCCCTACAAACCAGCTTCGTGACCAAAGAGGCGGTCGTTCCTCCACATGAGATCCCTCGACAATCCCATGATTACACCATATGGCTTGAAGAGTACCAAACAATGCTTTGGATGAGTTTCGGAGGCAATGTCTCTCACATATTTCATCAAATTAAGGACAAAAGAAAGACATTATTGGCAAAGAACCCTAGCGCCAAAGGAAGAAGTACAACATGCCAAGAAGAAGAATGTTTCAACCCTAGGGAGAAGACATCCTTCCATCGGAATGAAGGAAATTGAGGAGCATGCCACCAAAGGTAAAAATTCTTTTGTGCTTAAAACTAACAGCTTATCAACATCGAAGGGTTGCGAAACTAACAAATTGTCAATGAAGAGCCCTTGATAGAAAAGGGTATACTGTTGAAGGAACCAAATGTTGAAACTAGACAGAGAAGGAATTCATATATGCAAGCGCATAGGATGTAATGGAAACTCAAAGAAACCGTGAGGAGTGGCGATGGAATGTCCCCTTTTTCGGACATTAATTAAATAAAATATTGGAGACCTTTAATCCACCCTTCCCATGGATTAAAGGATAAAAAATTGGGAAAATGTCATAACTCATTTATTTTTAAATTTAATATTAATTCTCCTCTTATGTTTTTATTTAAAATAATAAAAGGGGAAATTAATGTTTTAATTGGAGTGTGACTTTCTAAGAAAGAAGACCATTTTAAAAAGTAACTCTCCTACATGAAGATTTGCGCCAAAAAGAGGGAAACTTGAAGATTTGAAAAACAAAGCTATAAAAGAAGATGGTGGTGACCCCTTGAGGGCATGTTGATGTTTTTATTAAAATTATCTTCATGCTTGAAGAGGGATGTATGCCCATGAGTGCTCATAACAAAGGTGTTTATTCAACACCACCATATTTTGGAGAGTGTGAAACCTTCTAGTGCTATTGTTGAGTGAATGTATGCATGATATATTCATCCTAAGCTTGGTGACTTGGTTTAGAGATTGACGCATTTATTTGTGGGATAAATCTGCATGTTATTGTTCATTTTTGAAGTGATCTTGGAAGGGTTTGAGGTACTTTTACTACTGCTGTTCACTGCTGCATTATTCTAGCTATGGCGACTTGAATATGAGATTGTTTTGGATGCTTTGTGGGTGAATAATCTAGATCCGGAATCTGGTTGGCGTTAACAATTATTTCGAGAAAGGGGAGTTGATTTGGAGTGTTTGGAAGCTTGGAAAAGGGGTGAAATATTTTATTTTTCTCTACCCTAGTGACTTGATCTGGGATTTCTGGGTCTGTTTTGGGTGGGTTTGCATGCTCAGAAAAATCTGATTGTTAGTGCATTAGAAAGCTCTCAAAATCTAGTTTACTATGCACTTTATTTCATGCAAAAAGATGGAGTATTGAGTGAGTTATGAATTTTTGAAGTTTCAGTTGTCTGGGAGTCATTTTTATTTAATAACTGCTGCTATAAAAATCTGAACTGGATAAGATTGGAATTCCAATTGATTCTCCCATCTAACCCACCACTTTGGCTACTTCCAACCCCATTTTGGGTTGTAATTACGCTGACATTGGGTTATTTGAGGTTGAATTAAGAGGATCTAATCCTTCTTGGTTCGATTTGTGTTGAAGTTGATTGAAATCCCCATTTGTATAAAAAGGGGACATCACAGTGAAGAAGAGCTAGGGTTGCTAGATTGATAGCCACTCAAGGGAAACAACACTTCCAAGAGTATAGGGCAAATAACTCTTCATCATTGACAAGGAAAAATGAAGTAACCATGAAACATGAGGCAATGGAAAAGGAAGGGTTTGCTGAGGGAATAAATCGAGAGTTGAATTCAAATTTCAAGGTGAAATTAATAAAATTCAGCTTGCTGGTTTGTCCCAAACAGCCGCCACCAAGGAGCCAATCAATGAATATATCAACAAAGAACAATCCCCATTTTGTCATCATACAAACAAAGGTAAAAGGTCTTTGTTGTTCTATGATAATTTATTGGATTCTAATGGTTACACAGACAGTCACATGATGGAGTCAAATCAGTTTTACTAAGGGCCTATAAGGATGACATTAGACATGAGATAAGGGCACCATTAGTTTAATTTTTGAGTGCTGTTTTTAACTCAGAAATTCTGGGTCAAAAGAGTGTCAAAGGCTACCCATGGTATGAGGAAATCTCAGTTTTGTTGCTCGCTGATATGACATTGTTGGTATGTTTCCCTCACACACAGTTGGTTAGGGAAAGTGATCAGATTTCATGCTTGTTATATCCTCTTATATCACCACCGATTGACATTATTATGCACTTCATACTCCATGAAATAATGAGGTAAGAAGTGTTTTTGTTGTGTCGATTCTTGGACTCAAATTCAAAATTGTTTCCGCATGAGGAATATAGGTGCTATGTTGAGCTCTACAAAAAGAAGAATATCTGATTTCAAAATCAATATGGAGGGAAATTTTATCATGACGTGTTTGGGGCATCAAAGGCATGATGATGGTTCTGATTTTTCGTTTCATATGTGGTTAACCCATGGTTCCATGAATATGGAAGAGCTAGAAAGAATATGGTGGAAGGAAACACCCTTACTTTATGTAATGTACCCCTTTTGAACAAGTTAGGATATGGAGAAAATACTTGTCAAAATCAATGTTTTAAAAATCGGAACCGGACTCGGAACCGGTCGAGGGTTGGACCGGACCGGAACCGGAACCGGACCGGAACCGGACCGGTTCAAACTCTATGAACCGGTTTACTAAAAAACACATAAAAATTACATTTTTAAAGAAAACAATATATTTGAAAAACTAGAAACCATGATTCCAACAATTACACACAAAATATGCAAAGTTTGCTCATGTATATAGTGATAGTTGGAATGCTCGCACTCGGCAAATACTCGGCAGACCCCAAAAAAAAAAACTCGGCAATATTTGGCCAGAATACTCGCCGAGTTTTGGAAAGCTATCCAGTATTTTTAAATACTAAATTGTGTACAGGCAATCAAAGCTCATGATTCTTTCAAAGATCATTCGAAGCTACTTGGTCCAAAAAGGTGCAAAAATGGATTTTATGAAAATAAGAAAAATATTGCCATCAATGTGTAGAGCTCGAGAAAATATGCACTTTTAGAGAAAACGACACCTGAAACGGAGCCACAAAATGAAAGTTATGGCACATGCAAGTTTTTGCTGCTACATCTTCCCGGACCCTTTCCAAAAATGGCAAATTTTATTTTGTACTTGTGTTTTTTTCACCAAAAATCCAAAAAGGAATCTTTACATAACTTGGCCGATTCAGATGAAATCGACCGTTTGACGGTTTTAGCCCAAATCGGCCGGTTCGCATTTAAACCGGCCGGTTTGGGCTAAACCGGTCCACCGATCCGTTTACTAAACGGTTCGTGCTTAAAATGTTAAACCGGTCAAACCGACCGTTCTTCCGGTTTGACCGGTTTTAAAACACTGGTCAAAATCAAGCAAAGAATGGATAAACCCTTTTGTATCAACTTAAAATATCCCAATGTCAGCTATTTTGAACCCAAATGGGGTTGGAACTAGCCAAGGTGGTGGGATAGATTGAAAGAAAACAATCGGAATTCAAACACATTCAAAACCAAATTTTACACATCTGAAAATTAATTAATATTCAAACCCCTGAATCTTTGCCGTTTTCAAAAATTCATATCTTTGGCTAGAGAAGTCCAAATGAGTTGAAACTTTGGATCTTGGGCCACAAAATATGAAGAATAATATTCCAAAATCAGATTTATGACAATAACACAAAACCCTAATTTTTCCCTAAAAGTAGGTCACCCAACACATTTAGGGCATCAAATCAACTCCAAAAATTATGAAATTACTTTCTCCTTATTCCTCCTAATTTCTACAACCAAATCCAATATTAAACTGGACCCCAAATTGCAGATCTGAAATAAATATTAATTAATAACAACCAGATAGCTTGCAGACAATTGAAATCTTCTAAAATTCATAACTCATTCAATACTCCATATTTTTTCATGAAATAAAGTGCATAATAAACTAGAAATTAAGAGCTTTCTAATGCACTATAGATCTGAATTTTTGAACATTAAAACCCCCTCAAAACAACCCCCAAAATCTGAAACCAAGTCGCTAGGGTTAGAATAAATTATATAAATTAATTCCAACTCACTTCTAGCCTTCCAACACACCCAAAATATCAGCCCTTGCTCAGAAATAATTAATCACCCACAACAAATTATAGATCTAGCACATATGACATTAAATCATGATAAAATAAACCCCAATCCAAGTCGCTATGGCTAAATAAATTGCAGCAGCAACAACAGTCACAAAAAGAGTCCAAACCCTTCAAGGATTACTTCAAAATGAGCAACAAACATGCAGATTTCTCCCACAAATAATATGCCACACTCTATATCAAGTCGCCAAGCTTAGGAGGGTTTAATCATGCACAAATATATTCAAAACCAGCAACAATGAATTTGCAAATAAGATCTTCAACAATGGAAGAGAGAGCAATTAGCAACATAGGGCATACATCCCTTTTCTCCAAGCATGGAGTAAATTCAAAAGTTCAATCAACATAACCCACTAAAGGAAATGCGACCTCCTTTTATAGAGTTAAGGGGTGCAACATTCAAAAAGACCGACCTTTCCCTTTTGGAGGGAAAACATAAACTCTTATTATAATAAAGTCTCTAATAAACTAAGACTATGTGCACTTTATTATTTTTAATTAAATAATAAAAGCAACTATCCTATGTGCACATTTAAACTAACTTAAAGAGCCCTCCTTGTAGCGCAAGGCATGCTAAGGGGTGACAAAATAGACAATAGACATCCTAGGGCCATTTTCACGCTCAATCCTCAAACCCATGAGAAGAGAGAATGGCTTGAGGGTCTTTAGGTCTTCAATTTCAACAATGTCCCAAGAAGGGGACATTACACTCTAATGTGTGGCACACCTACTTCTCATCCATTCAGGGTGAAGGATTTTCTTCATAACCAAGGGGTCACTAGGCTTGTGGAGAGTGGTACCACCATATCTTGCACAAAGAGAATGGGACAGCTATCACTTCTCCTAGGAAAATATGAGGTATGTGATGAATTTTTTTGTGGTTAAGTTAGGTAATGATGAAGTAGTTCTTGGAGTTCAATGGCTGCAATCTTTGGAGGAATTCACCCTCAATTATCATGATAGATATTAGAGAACTGAAATTCTATGAAAAATACAAAGAAATCAGAATTCAAGGTATAAAGGATAAAGGAGTACAATGACAAATGCTTGGAAATCACATTGTGGTTTGCTTTCTCACATAACATGATTGATTGAAAAAATATTATCACAGCTGAGTATGTCAAAAATCAACTTGCTTGTAACATAATGGAAGGAGTTTGCATGAAGAAACAACACATGATAGTTGTTTTGGGGCAACAAGTATGGCACTTGCAATCACAAAATCCTTCAGGATTTTCAATGAAGGTTACCCACACTTGGTAAGAATGTTTATTACTATAAAGTGAATTCTGAAGAGCTTTGGGTTGCAAGTAATCCTTCTAACATGAATAAGATGAGATGTGAAAATGTGGGTCATGAACCCGAAATCATTATGGGAGTTATTTTAGATCTTGTGGCTATTATTTCCAGCTGGTTCCACATTCTATTTGCAGTCACCAAGTGGATTTTGATCACAAGAAAGTGGTGTTTTTCTTCTAGTGACATTGACAAGGTAAGGGTAACTCTCACAAGATGTTTTTTGGCCACTACACTTCTGAACTTGCAATGCTACAACCGAGATGAGATGTTTTTCCCAATCTCATTTGTTGGGTTGTGGATATCTTCTTGGGGAAGCAATAGAGGGGCATATTTGAAGACATTCTTTTTATGCGAAATGGTGGGTAAGAGGGTTCACTCATTGAGAACAATTAAGGCCAATGTTCCAACATATTTGGTATTGTTTGGGACGAAATTTTGGGCATGGTATGGCTGTTATACTTACATACCAACACTCATGAGTATGATCCGAGCCAAATTTTGAAAAGATTAGTTTGGGGCAGCTTGGAAGCATCTTTTGGAGGCCAAGGTAATCATTATGACAGCTGTTACATTTTTGTTTTATATGTTGTCCGCAATAATTTCAGCTCTCTATCCATTCTTTTGACAATGAGAGAGGAGTATCCAGCCATGAGGATGAAGGGTTTGCAATCTACTATCATTGTTGATGTGTTTTCAGCTGTTATAAGAAGGATCCCAGCCACTATCCTTTTGATTTTAGGGAACAAAATACATGGTTACAACTGTGTTTGGGACAGCAGAGGGAATTGGGAACAACCAATGTTTGGACAATATTTATGAGGCCTTGGCAAGCAAAGTAGAAGAATCAGACATCATATCCACAAAGCAAGAGTGGATGAAGAAGGGGACATATTTTCTCTTTGACGAGTTTGCTTCATGTGCAGGTATATTAAAGGAGGAGCAATTAAACTTAATTGGGATCCGGGTACTTGTAATTGCTTGGGGACAAGCAATCTTGGGAAGGGGGACTGTCATGTCCCTTTTTGAAGGCTGATTTTCGAAGACCTTAACCCATTCTCTCCCCGTGGGTCTAAGGAGGAAAGCAAGGGGAAGATATGAATTATATCTTTATTGTTGTTTAGGTAGTTTTATTTATTATCATGTATCCTATTGGGAAGCCTAGCGTTCCAATAGAGGGACTTAAGTAGTTAGGAAATAAATGTATTATGAGCATGCAGGCTCTAAATACCATTTGAATATTTAAAAACACTTATCTTAAGGGGCTGGACATCA
This sequence comes from Taxus wallichiana var. yunnanensis, assembly GCA_018340775.1. Lineage (NCBI taxonomy): Eukaryota > Viridiplantae > Streptophyta > Pinopsida > Cupressales > Taxaceae > Taxus > Taxus wallichiana. The sequence goes on from CM031244.1 coordinate 280,366,538, forward strand.
TTTTATAGTGTTAAAAACACTCCTTGTGGCTATATAGGAGGTCACTTGGTCATTAAGATAGGCTTTTTGGTGAATTTCATATCTTGGTGAAGGATTGCTAGTGAAGTACCATTTCTACGAAAACCCTTGATTGAGACCCTCCCAAGGACAAAAACCCTTGTGGAGAAGTTGGTGTGGACGAAACCCCACACTTCATTTGGTTCTCTACTCTTCATTGTTGGTTGTAACTGATTCATGCCCTAAGCGACTTGCTTGGGAGAGGGTTTTGGGTGATGTTGCTGATTTTTATGTGATCAATTGATATGATTGGATTCCCCATAATTTATAAAGGTGAAGTCTTCCATTGTTGAGTGTATTTGAGTGGTATTTTCAGTTCTGGAAATTATTATTTAAATTTGCAGTGCATGGTTGCATGACAAAAATAAAAAATAGCACTTGTGGGTTCCTAAAAATCAGTTTTCTTGCATTTATTGATTGATGGTCATTTATTATAAATTTTGAACATCTTTCCTTAAAGTTTGAATGAGATTTGTGCCTAGGAAAGTGTGTTTGACTTCTCCTAAGAGGTCACCACCCTCGGAGCAAATTGCTGGCAGTGGGCAGAGGGTTCCAAAATGATTTTTTCAGCTATTTACAATCTGCCCTAGTTCTGATTTCAGTCCCTCACAAGCAGCTTTTGGCCATTTCCCGAGTCCCCAAAAAAAAAGGGACATTACAAATAGTGAACAAGAGAAAATGAAGGGAAAAACAGTGGTAAACGTGGCCCACAATATATGAAAACATAGGAAAAAGATATATGCAGAAATAGGAAAAAAAGATAATGAGAAAGTTTAAAAACCTAGAGTCGTAAATTTTTTTGTATTCTACATATTTACATTCTTTTAAAGTTAAATAGAAAGAATGAGCATGATTGAATGAAAAATAAGAAGACAAATAAAAGAGGAAGAAAGAGAGAAGTGTTGAAGTTTTGATTTATTTACCTCTTGTAGATGCTTGAAAAATGATAAAAAGGCAATCCCTCCCATTAGCTCCGCCATGCATGCACACAATCATCTCTAATCACTTCCTATCCACTCCTAGCATGTGAATAATCAACTCTTTTCGATGGAAAACCAAAAAATCAGAATTAGTTCGTGAATGTGAGGAAAGTGAAATTTTGGATTGGGCTTATTATGAATATAAAATTTGAATGAATGAATGAGTGTTTTAGTGTGTTAGGCTGACTTTTAGGTTTAGGTTAGCGTGCTTTTGTAAAAAATGGTAGACCTCAAAGAGTTTGCATGCGGGACTCGCTAGTGGACTCAGTAGACTCGCCGAGTCTGCTGACTTTTCTTCAAAAAATTGCCGAGCTGGACTTGGACCCAGATCTGCAAGTCCTCACAGATACTTGTCGAGTCTTGATTCACTGGTTGGAACATCTAACTCTATGAGAGGCATATCAATTCACTCTTCCTTTGTTTCATGAGGAGGAAGAATTGGCCACCCCTCTTTTATAGGAGGGAGGAACTGAAAATTGCAGGTTTTAGGTATGTTTCTGTCGATATTGAATGAGGAAGAGTGGAATACTACCATCAATATTGGATACTTTGCATTAGGATGAACAAGCAAAGTGGGAAACATCACCTTGGAATGAACAAGGGAGGTGTGAGGAAGATATTTTGTAAGAAAAGTGCATGGGAATCACAACAAAGGCTCAAGCAAATGAGCAGGTTAGGGTCAAGGCGAAGCACCAACAACTTCATACAAGCTCCAAGAGGCAAAGGAAGAGATCCTTCTATATCTCATAAATAAGCTTTTGTAGGATCAAAAACCACCCAAAAGAGGGAAGTATGATCCGTAAGGATCCATTAAAATCATCAATAACTCCAATAGATTCCAAGGACATTTGAGGATCAACAAAACAAGGAAAACATTGTGGCAAGGTTGCGCATTGCTGCTTATGACAAAGACACTGTCTACTTCATCAAGGTGAAACATATATTTCCTTCATCAAAATTCAAATGTGAATAAAGATTTGGATTCCTCTTGAAAAGTTACACACTTAAAAAAGAGGACTTGATTTTGAGTTTGTATAGAAAAGTTACAGGCTCTAGAATTTAAGTGACTTTTTGCTGTGATTAAACCACCGAGGTAGTTTCACAATGCTTAAGCGGGGTTTCACAACCACTGGGGTGGCGTTGTAACCGGCCAGTCTGCAATAAGCAGCAGTTTTGCAACTGCTTGTTTGCAAAAGTGGTGATTTCACAATTGCCTATTTGCAAAAAGTGGTTGTTTTGCTCACATTAGTTGAACAGTTAAATGAAGGACATGAATTGATTGATCTTCTCGCCTTGGGCGTTTCAGAAGGTTGGTTCTTCGAAGGGACATATGTAGGAATGCATAAGAAGGGCTGTGGATAAAAGAATTGGAACCGGTAATCATGGATCAATGATCTATGGGAGTGTAAAAATTAATTGGTGAACAACGGAGAGAGTAACAAAGAGTAGTCAATTCTCATGTTTGAACCATTTTATGTTGCTTGAAACTCTTCCATCATAGCATAGGGAAGGTAGAAGATGGCATAGAGTATGAGCTGTATGCTCTTTGAGCTCTTTGTGGCTCATTTCGGTTAAGGGAAGAAGAGGAAAATGCAGAGTTTCCACTTCCAGCTGGCTTTAACCAGTGTTTTAAAGATCCGAACCGGACTCGGAACCAATCGAGGGTTGGACCGGACTGGAACCGGAACCAGACCAGTTCAAAATCTACTTAACCGGGTTACTTAAAAACACATAACAATTAAATTTTTAATGAAAACAATATATTTGAAAGATTAGAAACCATGATTCCAACAATTACACACAAAATATGCAAAGTTTGCTCATGTATATACTATATAACATGTAAGAAAGGTGTTTATAGCAAAATGACACGAACTCCAAGTAAGAAAGGTGTTAAAAGCAGAAATTTTAATTAAAAAATTGAATTTTTATACTCAGTGTTGTATGCATGCATCTTTACATGACTCGGCCGGTTCAAGTCGAAACCGGACTGGTTTGACCGTTTGGCATCAACCGGCCGGTTCCTTACAAAACCGGCGATTCAAGACCAAACCGGTCGAACGGTCCTATTTTTTAACCGGTTCATGTCTAAATATGTTGAACTGGTCGAACCGGCCAGCCCGGTTCTCGTTCGACCGTTTTAAAACACCGGTTTTAACCACACTTTGGGGTTTCTATGGTAAATCCTTTGTGTCTAGTGCATTTGTTTTCATTTCTTTCTTATTGTTCACAGCTTTTAAGTGCTATACTCACACGAATGCAAATTTTACCACGTTTTACATACCTTAAGAACATTGCCATCCGAGGAATGCAAGTAGTTGCAGCATATATAGATGTAAGTTTGTACATAATTTCCATTAAGGCAAGTATTTTGGGGAAATTACAGATCAGATATATAGACATTAAGCAAACCACTCTAATTCCATTAATTTGGATTAATTGATAATCTAGTGGACAACCCACTAAATTGCATAAAGTGTTATGAAAGAAACAAACTGAAGAAAAGGAAAATCAACCAAATGAAATTGTGAAGCTACAACATTCAGATGACAATTCCTTTATAACTATTTTTGACAGGAAATGAAATGTTGAAAATTGCAAATTTAAATGATTCACTTGAGAATCTTAAAGTCACGCGACATTTGTCCTTGCAGGAAGCGAAGAGAATTGTCCGTGAAATGGAAGTATTAAAACACAATGTTTTGGTTTCTGAAAATTTTATGATTTTGATACATTTTTCTATTTGGAGTGTTTTTTCAGACAATCCGATGTCCAATGTGAAGGGGATGACTTGGAGAAAACTCTAAGCTTTCAGACACATATTACGGTTTCAAGCATTAGTAAAGAAATATTGACCTTACAAGGTGGCTGTCTTAAGGGGAGTGGCTGTCATAAGGTGTTTCAATGTTGAATTGCCACTGGATCAGTTAGCACAAACCTTGTGTATACGAAAAGCTCAAACCATAACATTTTGAACTTCTTGGGCTTGATTTGGCTTGTTCCACTTTTTTTTGGTCAAAAGGGTAAACATACATTAAACAATAAGGAGGATTACACCGAAAGGAGCATCAAAGAGAGGTGCTGAAGAGCCAAAATTAGTTACAAAGAGACACAGTACTGACTGCGAGAAATAGAGAATATACATGGAAAAAACTATGAATGTTATGAACAACTAGAGTAGTATGTTGAACACCAAGTAACTCCCAAGACATAGTAAAAGGAAACTATCCTCCATGTTAGGGCGAGTGGCCCAAGCTTGAGTAGAAGAGCAGGCTTGGACAGTAAAATAAGCCGAGGCATTGGAATTACTTGTTTTGAAACTAATCCAGCAAGTGTACTGGCATTGAAGAGGGGGCCTGAGAGATTATGATCCTGCATTGTGGCCTCCAAACCTTTTGCAATCTCAGACAACATTATGACTTTAACATGTAATGAAATTACTTAGATTGATTCAATAACATATCACATAATCGAACACAAATAGAATAGTAGCAGTAATTCACAATTATAATAGTAGAATAGAACATGTGCTTGATATTTGATAGATAGAAGAATGGAATATATGACTTGGCCGCTTTGAGGGGGCAACCTCCACAACCTTACAACAAGAATAGAATACGCAATGATGATCCAAGTACTAACTCCTACCTCTTATATATAGCCCACTTAGGCTACGATTAATCCAGAAGACGACCCTACTAACGATATGAAAGCATAGAGAGATGTGACAAGACAAGTTAAGAGATTATGTTAGCCACAAGTCGGCTATACATATCCCAATACATGTAAAAGGATAAGGGCATAGCATGCCATGTCACTTGAAACCGACATTGTCTTTAGCGTTGACTAATTGTAGGTGCTTATATGTTAAGTCCAACTTTTATGCTACACGCCCAAATTTATGCAAGACTTGATAAGGACCATAATACTTAGGAGCAAGTTTGTTATCCTTCTTTTGCTGCTTCATGGACATTTGCTTGTATGTTTTAGCTCCACAAAGACCCAGTCACCTGCGTCAAATTTCCTCCCACTTTAGTGCTGATCAGCTTGTTCCTTCATTCGGTTTTGTGCCCATGCCAAATTCTCCTTCAGGCTAGCCAACACTTCCTGTTGGTGTTGAATGTGATCTTCCAGTGCTTGGACCTTTGGGTGTATCCTTAAGGAAGACGTGATGGATGGTGGTTGGTACCCATATAAAGCCACAAATGGAGACATTTTGGAAGAAGTATGGAAGTGTTATACCACCACTCTGCTAGGGGTAGCTACTGAACCCATCTTTCCTATTTATCTGAAATGAAGCAACACGAATATCCTTCTAGGCATTTGTTGACCACTTTTGTTTGCCCATCAGATTGAGGATGATAGGATGAGCTATGTGCCAATTGAGCACCCAAAACAGAAAAAATATCAGTCCAAAATTTTTGGTAAAGATAGGATCAAGGTCACTTACTATGATGTTGGAGTACCATGTAACTTCTGAATTGTGTCCATAAAAGCAGATGCCATTGTGCTAGTGGAAAATGGGTAGGATAAGGCACAAAAGTGGGCATATTTGGTGAGTCTGTCCACCACCACCATGATGACATTTTCCCTTCGGACCTGGGGAAGCCTGTAATGAAATTCATTGAAAAATTTTCCCATGTTGGCTAGGAATAGATAAGGGTTGCAGAAGATCAGATGTCGTAATTGTCTCACCCTTATTCTGCTGACACACCATACACTCTACCACAAACTTCTGGACATCCTCCTTGAGTCCTTCCCCTTCTTGAAAGAATTTTTTCTTGATCTTGTGATATGTCTTTAGGAATCTTGAATGCCCACTATTGGAGATGAGTATAGTTATGCAAAAACATTTTGTTTCAGTGTTGACTTATACACAAGTACAAGCTATCCTTGTACCAAGGATGGGCCGCATTCCATATAAATTTGTTTGACACACTTGAATCCTATTTGAGATTATGAATTAGAACCTAGGTATCCTGATCATTGTCCTATTCACTTTTGGCTTCATCCACCGAATCGACTTATAACATGAACATGGCACATAATAGTGCTTCTATGGGCTCATCCTCCCTGAAGAGTGAATTGGCCACAACATTTTCCTTCCCTTTCTTGTAGACGATTTCAAAATCATAACCTAACATTTTAGTGACCCATTTTTTTGTTCCTCCAATGACAACCTTTGTTCCAAGAAACACTTTAGACTATCATGACCAATCTTCACCTTGAAGTGTCTCATCCATCGAGCCACGACCTCCATTGTTAGACAATAGGAAGGATAGCCATCATTTCTTTCTCATATATGGTTTTTAAAAATTCTTCCCTTTGAGCTGACGACTCTTAAAGGTGACATGGCGTCCTTCCTACATGAGTACCGCTCCCATTCCATACCTTGATGCATCACATTCTACAATGATTTGTTTTTGGTAGGGTTCAAGGCTAACATCCAACATAATGTTCGCATGTTTAACTCGAGTTTGGTATCGAGTCCATTGTCTTTGCCCATAGGGCAGAAGAAAGAGATCTAGTCCAAAGGTGTCCATTCTCCGTGGGGAGATAGCACAATACACCATGATTTTACTTATTGTTTAATATAAATTTACCCTTTTATTGAAAAAAAGTGGAACAAGCCAAACTAAGCCCAATAAGTTAAAAATGTTATGGTTTGAGCTTTTCGTATACACAAGGTTTGGGCTAACTGATCCGAGTGGCAATTCAACATTGAAACACCTTATGACAGTCACTCCCCTTAAGACAACCACCTTGTAAGGTCAATGTTTCATTACTAGTGCTTGAAACCGTAATACGTGTTTGAAAGCTTAGAGTTTTCTCTATGTCATCCCCCTTCACATTGAATGTCCGAATTTCTGAAAAAAACACTCCAAAGGAAGCCTAAGACGCAGACTAGAAAAATGTATCAAAATCACAAAAAAATTAGAAACTGAAACAACATGCTTTAATTAGTTCCACTTTGCGGACGAACCTCTTCATTTCTTGCGAGGACACGTGTCATGTGGCTTTAAGATTCTCAAGTGAATCATTTCAATTTGTCGACATTTCATTTCTTGTCAAAAATAACTATAAAGGAATTGCCATCTGAATGTTGTAGCTTCACATATTAGTGGAATACATGGTTGTGATCATATTTTTGAGACGAATCCAGTGATCACTACCACAAAGGGGTGAAAATTCTGAAGAAATAGGGTTATGGGAGAATGGTACCAGTTTGATCATCTCGCCTAGACAAATCCAATGAATGCTATTTTGTGCAGGGGTTCAAAAACTTCTAGACTTTTTTTCATTTCATTTTAAGGGAAAAAAACCCCAACAATGCTACAATGACAGAAAAATTGAAATTCTTTCCAAATTGCAAGCTAGTTTTTTGACTCTTGGAACTCGCAAATGCTTGGGCCGAAAAAATTGCGCCGTAGAAAAGCTTTCCCATATTGAAGCTTCAATACCACTTGTAATGAAATCACTTGGATGGATTCAACAACAACTCGTATAACCAAACACAAAATAGAATAGTAGGAGGAATTCACAATTATAGTAGTAGAATATAATAGGTACTCAATATTTGATAGAAACCATAACGTAATATATGACTTGGCCACTTGAAGTGGCAACCTTCATAACCTTACAATAAGAATAGAGTACACAATGATGATCCAAGTACTAACCCCCTATCTCCTGTATATACCCTACTTAGGCTACGATTAATCTAGAAGCTGACCCTACTAACAATATTAAAACATAGAGAGAAATGACAAGTTAAGAGATTATGTTAGCCACAATTCGGCTATACAGATCCCATTGCATGAAATAAGTTACGGGCATAGCATAGGAATATCCAACAATTTATCTTGCTTGGTGACTATGTTTGTAGATTTGAGCACCAAGAGTTTCCATCCGTGATAACTTTCTTCTTTGTTCTCTCTTCTCTAATCTTACATACCTTTGGAGAGAAATTGTCTTTGGAGGGCTCTTTCTCAAAATAGGGATAAGGTAATTCCTATATGCTTTGAGCTCGAAATTCATATATCCCCTCAAAGGTGTCATTTGTTCTCTCTCTTATTCTTTCTCTCATTTCATCGGCCATCATCCTTCTTGAAACTGCACTCTCAACCTCTTGCTATTATCATTCCGTGGGTTCTTTTCAACTCAAGAGAGCGGCAAGCCATGAGGGTTGGAAAGTTGACAAACATACAATTGACATGTTTGTTTCAACTCAGGTTGTCTACTAATTCTATGAGGTGAGTTTAAGTGTGTGCAGACTCCTGATGGGCAAATTTGACAGCGTCTGTGTCCCAGATTACGCTTCCTTCTCTTACATTTTATTGGCTTCTCTCATGTTGGCCTCTCATCCCACAATTTGTTTTTAAATTTTGGCCATTTTAAAAAAATTTCTTTGTCAATGGGATCTACACAAACAGATTATATGGACAAAGGATAACTGTTGGTTTGATGAATAATGGTGGTTCACACTTCATACTAATAATGGGTGGATTTGATCATGACAACAATGCCAAAAATGTAGGATGGAAATTTCATGCACATAAATTATCCTATAGGAATAACATGCACAAACTGCTGTATAGAATATCATATCACACCGTAGAAAACATAACATGGAGAAATAAATAGTCCTTTCCATTATCAAAATATTATGCACAATGCCTGAACTATGATGGTTACAGAGGGAAATCCTCTCCAATTCATACTTGTACTAGGCTATGTGAACAACCAATTGCATGTGATGACAGCATTGAAAAGATTTACAAGAAATTAAGAGCCGATTATGACCGATTGCGGTGCAGCACTTCATCCTCAATTGAGCTTCATGCAGACCATCGGATTATGCCACAGCTCAATGAAATTCTGCCTTCGTACTTCCATCTTAGCTTTACCACTCTTCTTCTTAGACTTCCACTAATTAGAGTAGTGAAGGATGATGACAATTCTAGAGGGGGAATAGAGGTAGAGCTATATACTGTAATAAGATAAGTGAGTTAATCTGGAATTTCATAACTTTCCTAAGATATGAAGTACCTATATATGGTTTACTTAATCTTTGTGTTATGAAATATGAGGGTCATAGATGTCTTGTACATATGGTCAACCATCACACCTACCCCTTCCTTATCCTATATGTACGAGTTGTTCAGATCTCCACCCTTGTGATTATTGTTAGATCATATGTGAGTCAGGTCTGCACTTGAGACCATGTACATCATGTTCAGATATATTATTCTGACATTTGTTTCTACATTTTAGTGTTAGATTATGATGCAACAATAATTATGTTGAGATTTTTTTCTTCTAGTATGTATCACTGTCTATTTTAGTATGTCTGCATTGCATGACTACACCTACTGTCAGTTCCTTGTTTGCAGTTTTTCCTGGTTAGATATTTGCAGTTTGTTCTGGTAAGATATTCATATTTTTCTAGCATAAAATGTCTACGACTCTTTTCATTATATTCTGTATTTTTTTTTGATATTTGCAGAGGTTAGGTGGACAAAAGTCTATCAGAAAGACCCCGCAAATAGGAAGAAACTAGAGCTTATGATGCGACCAGGTTTTCCCCATTTCTGCCGTGAATGTGACATAAAAGGCTGTCAAAATAATTGTGAAATAGAAGCCATTATCAACAATGAATGGCAAGTTGGAAATCTGGTAGATTTGTGGTATGATTGTTGCTTTTGGTCTGGCAAAATAGCTACAATTCTTGACAACAATAAAATTCAGGTAACAACAATAGGTTACTTTGCATTATTTCGGAAGGCACAAGTACACTTTTTTCTTACAACTTTATTATCTTGACTACTATATTTTCTGAGTCTTACAAATATAAAGCTCGCAAGAGTGACAATGGATTGTGTCCGACTATTGCTAAAAACGTAACTGTATTCTGTAAGGGAAAATACACAATTTTGGAAAAAATAGTTTGATAATATTTTTATAGTTTACAGTTCCTTAATCAGATACTAGTCCAGTTCATTTGATATGTTTGGAGTATATGGCATATCACAGGAATTTCACTTTGGCACCATTTTGCCAAATTTTCCTCCAATTGATATGTTTCATAAAGTATACCAGATCCTTTTACCTTTAAGATTTGATTATGGCGTTAGTGTTTTAATGTTTTGATCTGCACCTGTTTTGAGAAGTATGGTGCTACTACTTTAGTTTGGCTGTTTGACCACTGACATATGTAGTCATAATATTCTTCTTTGAATGGTAGGTAGGAACTATAGCGTATAATATTACCCCATTGTTGATTTTTTGTTCAACTTGGCAGCCCATTCTTGTGATTTTTTTGTTTTCTTAATAGTATTATCATTGGCCTTCTAAAAGCTCTTCCATTCCTCCCGTATATCTATGTTACACGCTGCTTCAACTGTGGTATAAATATATGCTTACATCCAGCCGGCTTCCAGGTCCAATAAAAATCAGTCCCAAGTGATCTAACAACTTGTGGCTATGACAGCCACACTGGCTCAAAGTCACTCTTTAAATTGTTTACCCATCCTCTGGTAGGTGTCACAACACTTAATTTACTCTTGCACATCCCTGAATAACATTAGCCACTAGAGTCCGGCTAGCAATTTTTTTCTGGCCATAGTATCTGAATTCTGCAAATGGGCCCATTTGTCCTTCACATTCCTCCCCCAGCATAACTGAAATCTCCTCACATAGCACATCTATGCAGAACTTCATCTGGTCCCATCTTGTAGAGTAGCACTCTGATAAGCTAAAAGTTACTTGCTTTCAGTACAATTCTCTGTCATACCTTTGGTTGCATGTGCTTTAAAAGGACTCTGTCAAAAATAGTTTCCCTAAGTTGTACCATGTGGTAGTACAACAATGTGGAACAGGCACACATCTGGAAAGTTATTGTTCGCTCTGTTTAGTGCTTCACCTGACTTGATTAGATTCGATTATGGAAAATTGGTCTGCAATGACATGGATTTTCCAGGTCCCACAACTATCTTCAAAATGAAGTTTGGCTTTACTGTGAGCTACTGACAGAGCCTTCCCTGAATCAGTGCCTTGTTGAGCATGTAAAGCACCAGGGGATTGGCCAGAAGGTAATGCTTGAAATTATGAATTGCATAGATTGTCTTCAATGCCTCTCTTTCCTTCGAGCTGTAGTTCTTTTAGACCTTAGACATTAGCAGACTTGCAAAGTAGATTGGAAAGACAAATGACAAACAAAAAACATTTTCCCTATCCAAAATATTATGGCAAGGCCAGCAACAAACTGCATATTTGGATGTTTGAGAACTATTATTAACAACCCTTTACTTTTGATAGTGTGCAAATTGTGATTGCTTTCCAAGGAACCCTCAAAGATCAGGCACTGGAGTGGTTCACCTAGGTAAAATTGGTCCCAACGAGCTATAAAAGTGAAGGTTGTCTCAAATTTTTGTTTTGTGCTAAATATGAATGAAAGGAGACGTCTGGCTGTGCATTTGAGATACTCCAAAAGATGAAGTCGGCCACTGGTGAAACCCGACAACAGTTCGATCAGCGCTTTACAAGGTGGTTCACAAGGTCCGCATAGTAAATAATATTTAACATAATCTTCATATATATTATTGAAGAGCTCTTGGAATACACATTTCAATGTTATGTAACTCATTCGATGGTATACAGTTATTAGAATATAAGGCTTAACTTTTACATACTTAAGCTACTATTACTTCTGTATTAAACTATTAACTAAAGATTGGTTGTAACCTCCTCAGCCATTTTATAACTATCTCTTGCAAAATAAATGGCAGACACACAATCTATAATATGTGCATTCCGGTATTCTCTTCATTGCTTCTCTGTTGACATCTTCTAACTTTGGTATGAGAGCCATTGGTGCTTGAAGGCACCAAAGTTCAAGGAAAATCTTGGCATAGAGTATAGACAATGAGGATGAAGATTGTGCAGGTCGAAGAGAAGACTGTAAATCGAGAAGAGAAAAGGTGAAGACTGTAAATCATGAGCTGCATCATTTGCAAAACATTTTCGCAGGCGCGGGACAGAAAAATACATCATTTCCAGTCGCAGTTTTGTTTCTGGGTTTCGAGCAAGGGTGCATGATTCATGTCTCTGTTTCTAGGGCTCGCCCAAGGGCTCACGAGGATAAATTGCGAACAGAAGTCATGCCTCACAATCACGAACATAACTCTATCACAATCTCCATTTTTCAGTCATTGTAAAACACAAATAGAAGAAAATCTCCTTGCAAGGCACTTTCGAGGTCATGAGGGCACGTGAAAGAGAATAAAATCCAGTCGCTAGGGCACAATCCAGCAAAGAAGACACAAATTTCTGGTATTTTTCTAATATTTTCATTTACATCAACAGAACAGTTATTTACATTGATTTTCGAGTCAGAATTGTACATTTAACTGCTGCATAGATCGCTGTGTTTTTCCAAATACCAATCAGATGGCAGAACTTTCTATTGCATTTATTTCCGTGTCAAACAGTCAGACATTCAGAATATAAACTATAAACTTTCTTTGCTGTATTAATTTGTGGGTCATCCTATTTTTCAGGAAAGGATTATTTTCTGAGGTATTTTTCTAAGAATGGAAATTCCATTAGACAAATATTTTGGCCTCAACTTTCACACCTAGAAAGTAAAAGATACAAATGCAACTGATGAACAAAAATTTGTGGGGAATAGTAAATGGGACTAAGAAACTACCTACAAATGCTAGTTAATTCCTGGATTGTCAGAGCAAAGACAATAAAGTCAAATCCATTATTGGTTTTACTCTCACTGGTTTAGAGTTACATTATGTAGACCTAGAAAAATCATCCAAGGAAATCGGGATAATCTGAATAAATTATTTGGAGCAAAAGCAGTTAATGCAAAGTTTTCTCTAAAGCTTTAGCTATTCAGATTCAAGATGGATGATGGAGTCACTATGTCTAGCCACATAAGCAATCTAAGGTCTCTCATCAGACAACTAGCCGAAGTCAAAGCTATGGTAGATGATGAGGTGCACAAAATTATTTTGTTAAGCCTTCAAAATACAACAATGTCATTTTTACTCTCAATCAGATACATTCTCAATCTCTAGAAGATATGATTTCAGCTCTCTTAGCTGAAGAAAAGAGAACCACTGCAGGTTACTCAGAAGGTGATCCTCAACATGAGAGTGCATTATACTCAAGAAACTATCATAGAAGATCAAATAAAGAAAAAGGGGAGATTGAATGTTATTATTGCAAGAAAAGAGGTCACACAACATGGAACTGTAGCATTCAAGCCAATGATGTTCTCAAGGGAAAGCTCAAAGGCATACCAAATGAAGTTAATATAGCCATTGTTGAAGATCCACTAGATGCTAAAAGTGGTGAAGAATTTGCTGATGAAGAATACGTATTTTAAAGCATCCCACACTTTGAAGACAGAAGGGATCTAGTGTAGATGAAGCTCAACATGAATGACTCGCCCAGTTAGTTCGGGAGTTTGTGGATCTTGGGAATTATATCCTTACGAGGGTCATGAGACAACTTGATGAAGCACTTGTGAATTTAGCTCAACATGAATGGTTGTCTAATAATTTGGGAGTTTGGGGAGGTGGAATATGAGAACTTGGGAATTCAGCTTGGGAACTACACCTTTACAAAGGTTACAAGGAAGCTTAATGGAGTTCTACCTAGTCAAAGAACTATTTTCAAAAGAAAGTTTCTAAAGAATGCATGGTTGTGTTTGGTTTTTTCATTTCAATTTTATGTCAATGTGTTTGTTTTTGCTTTCTCGTATTGTGAGCCTTGAGAGGGGGTTTTAGTTTATAAGGCTTACCTTTAATATAATTAAGTTATTATTGCTTATGTATTAACTAAAGATCGCTTGTAACCTCAACCATCTTGTAACTAAATCTTGGATAATAAAGCGATAGACACAATTACAATGTGTGCATTCCGGTTTCTCTTCATTTTGTCTTTGTTCACATATTTTCACATATAGCCCATTAGCAATACGATTAGGTTAACCCACTTTAGTTATAGTTACATGTTTAGTTTATAGTTACTTTTTCAGCTCCAAGGGTTTTGTTACCGCAATACTTTTTCTTGTAACTAGATGTGCTTTGAGTCCTAATGACCTAATTATGCAACTTGTGGACATTGAGATAATTTCTTTCTTTACCGTGTGATTGCCCTAATATGTAGTCCTGCTTTTTGTGTCTTTGGAAGCTATATATGTTTTGATACTGCAATGTTTTATTGTGAATGCATTTTTGGAAAAAAACATCAATTCAATTTTATGATGTTATATTTGCCTTTAGAGAAGCGGGCAAATTCCCTTTATATCCCATCAATTGTATGGTTAGCTTTATCCACTCTGGATACAATTACATTGTTTTAGTGCGTGTCAATCATTCAACTTCAAGGGTTCTTTCAACCCAATACTCTATTCTTGTAACTCGGATGTACTTTTGAGTCTCATTGAGCTAATTTGGTAACTTGTGGGAATAAATATAATTTCTATCTGTCTTTACAATCAGGTTGCCCTAATTTATAGTTCTCCTTGTGTCTTTGGAAGCTATATATGTCTCAATCTTGCTATTTTTGTTTGTGATTGTATATTGGAAAAAAAAATCATTTCACTTTGTGACGTTATATTGGCCTTTAGAGAAGTGAGAAAATTCCCTTTACATGAGTTACTTGAAAAGAAATAGGTTATAATGCAAAGTTAAGAAGTTTCAATCTACTCAACTATGAGAAAGAAATTTATGTCCACATGGCAGAAATGCAGTCCACGGAGTCGCAAATAGAACGTGTAAAACATTTCGATGGTGTGCATTAGGCCTCCTAGGCAAAAAATGGCGTAGCTAGCAACTTACTTAGACGTTTTCTCAATTACTACCATGACAATGTGTCGTAAATTGTCTTTTCTTATTTTATATGTTCTCTTGAACTGCTGTATCATTTTTCAGCACCTTTGCTTAATCTATATTTTTGTTAAATATGTAGTGATGAATCTTTAATTTGGGTCTTATCATCAAAGCCTTCAAATTTATTTATGAAATTCTTTCATAAGTTTTTGTGCAATGAATGATATGATCGTTGTTGTGTACTTTGTTTCTGTTGTATGGTTTGGATGTAGGGCGAAATCAGGTTATTATCAAATTTTAACATGTTCTCTTGTTCATGCCATGACATGGAGTTTGCACTATATGTGTTAGGTATTTTTAATGGAAATAAAATGGAAATATCTGAAGAATGATAGATGGTGCATTTGGCTCATGTGTTTTAGGTTGATTTGCTAAAACCTCCTAATGGAGAAGGTGGCTCCTACGAAGCTGATTCCAAGGATTTGCGGCCAACGTTGTTATGGTCTATCAAATCTGGCTGGATTGTTCCTTTGCAGAAGGTATCTATGGTTTACCTCAGTTTATAATAATGTTTACATAAATATTGCAAAGAGATTGATTTGTATATATATGGTGAAATTCAAGTTCATAGTATTGCAGTGACTTAGTATCAAGCTGAACATAATTTGCGATTACTATTTTATGTTTTGAATGATGTTTGAAAATGGAAAACTAGGTTTTAAAACAAAAAGAATTATGATATTATTTTCTTTTTTTGTTGAGTTTAGATAAAGTTATTTAATTTTACCTGTGTCAACTATATGGTTTTTTGGAGATTTAATTTCACACAAATGTTACCCTATTTTAGTACTCTTTTTCAATATTTGCACACTAATATCTATTACAACAAATGCCAATGTTTTTCTAAAGTTTCTATCTTCAATGGTCTATTTTCCATGTATCATTTTGTTTCATGATGATCTCATGATATGGTTCTTGTTTTCACCGTCAATGTTGGAGGTATTTTTGTGATCCATTCGTGGTAGTTGGAACAAAATAAATGTCTCCCATTCCATCTTTGTGGAGGGAGGAAATTGGAGTTGAGGATCCTAATGTTTAGGAAGCCAAAAGGGAGAAATGGGAAAAACAAATCTTTGTATTTTAGTTTTAAGTTTAGTTTCTTCTTAGTACAAAATGAATAATATTCTTTTGGATTCATTTGTGTAAAATTGCCGTCAATATTTTAGATCACACCACTTGATCCATCTTTAGGGAATAAGGAATAAAGTCAATGTTTGTCCGATGTTTTGGATCCCATTACTAGATGCATCTTCAAGGAATATGTAACGTCCCTTTCCGGGCTGAAACTGAAAAAGAAGGGAAATGGCACAAACCCAACTCAAAGCAAACTGAAATTTATAACAGTCAACTGAATTTTGGGCAGCAGTCTGCAATCTTATGACAGCAAGAGGAAAATTGCAATAATTCACTACCAAAATTATGATTACATTATCCAAAGCATGTAGTAAACTTTATAAATATTTTATAACAAGTACAAGCCAAGAAATGAGCTTTAAAACCCTCAGCTAGAGTATATTTAATTAAATTTGCAACAATAGCGAATCCACTTACAAAAATGGCCAGAAGTTGAGATTCCAAGGCCCAAATTTCAATCCGATAAATGCAACCAACATTAGAAATTATGAACAATCCAAATATCAACAACAAATGAAGTTCCGTGCATTAGATATCACCAAACTCCACCACTATGCAAGTCGCTTCCCTAGGAGAGGGTTTACAATAGGCTGAAAATGATGTGTTTCCCTAGAAAATCTGAGTGTAGCTCAAGTATGACCTCTGTATGAGATCACCAAATGAAGAAATGAGGGGTTTTGTCCTCAAATCAAGTGCAAAGAGGGTTTTCGTCCTCAATTGCAAGAGAAAGCAATTTTGTGCTCCAACTCCAAGAAAATGAATTCCAAAAGCAATTATATGTTTTTCCAAGCGAAGCAACCCATTTATATTGCTAAAGGTGGCGTCGAGAATCCAAAAGGATGATCCCCAAGAAGACCGACCTCCTTGTATTAGTTTCTTTTTATTTTTAAGTTGGTATTTGCACTTTTTTGAACCAACTTAACTTTTCTTAGTCATAATTAGAAAGTTTCGTTAAAATAAATATAGAGCTATAAAAGCAACTTACAATCATGATGTCAGATACTTTCCTTGCTTTTTCCCTTTAATCCCATGGGAAGTGGAATGGGCCCAATGTCTTCAAAATGAACTAGCCCGTAGAAGAGGACATTACAGTCCTCCCCTCCCAAAATTGCTTGTCCTCAAGCAATTGCAAGCTTCACTGCTCCATATCTGTAATACCTAGATCCCAATTCAACCTTGGGAGCTTGCAATCCCATGTTGTAGCTGCCCTTGAAGTCTTCTTCATACATCCATCAATAGTCATAAAATGAAACTCCTGTGTGGCTGCAAATGATGTACTGCAATAGCGGGGAATGATGATGACAACAATCCCAATGATTCTTACCATGACACCCAATGCTGTACCTGCAGATCTATGACTGCCTATGACCAATGTCATGTAATGTCCCCTTTCCGGCTCTAACTGAAAACAAAGGAAAATAGCGCAAATCCCAATAGATAGTAAATTGAATTTTATAACAACCAACTGAAAATTATGACAGCAGTGACAATAGTCTGATTTTTTATAACAGCAGTAAGGAGAATGCAATAATTCTTCAAAAATGCAACAGTCACACCATCCAAAACATGTAGGGACATTTAGAATTATTTTAGACCCAATATTAACCAAGAAATTAGCCTTCAAACCCCAGCTGGAAATTATTTAATTAAATAAAATAACAGCAGAGAACACCCTTACAAAAGTGGCTGGAAATGAATGATTCCAAGCCCAAAAATGAAGTCCAAATATAGATTCCGGATGCTAAAAATATAAGGAATGCAATGATGGCTGAGTTGGATGTCGCCGTGCCCTAGAAACCCCCTAAATCCTCCACAAGGTGGGTCACTCCACTAGGAGAGGGGCTGAGAATCACTCTGATTAATTACAAGTTTTGAGAATTATTTTATCACAATCACAATATTCTGTGATTGTTAAAATCTTATGACTTCAGACATTATAATTTTGACGAACCTTCGTGTTTTTGGTAGAACTAAATTTTGAATATTGGCCATTATTTTTGATTGCCCACAAACAATATCATGCAATTACGTGGAAATTATGAATCATGGTTTGCAAATCATGTCAGAAAAATTGTATTTTTCTGCACTTCCATAAATCTTTCTACTTTTAGTCTGCGGTTTTTGAAAAAGTCTGAAAATTTATTCCTTTCGTCTTTTATTTGCAAAATCTAGTTTGCAAATTCGTGCCCTAGTTCTATGCTAGATTCTTGCACTGCACACACAAGTCAGGGCCTTAGAAATTTGTCATTCTCTTTGTCTATAATGATCTGTATTGCCTTGCCTCATGCTCTGTGTAACTCAATATTCACCTTCACGAAAAATATCTACAAATTGACATAGTGGTAATTGCAGTGCTCAAGTTTGTCTATTTCAGCAGATCTTCAATTGTTATCCCATGCCCTAGACTGCACATATCTGCCTCTTAATTTTTCGTAACCTTCTATGGTTTCCTAGAACAAGTCTGAACTCTGTCTCTTCTGCAGGTCGTACCCTTTTCCAGGGCTTCCCTGAATTCTGCTACTTGCTGTTTGTACCCTTCTCCTGTGGCTTCCTTGAACTGTGGTTCTGGTACCAATGTTAGTAAATATGAGAGAGAATGAAGAGAAATGAAAGGCGTACAACACATGGCATGCTAACATCTCGTGTGTCTGTCTTTTATTAAGCATAAATGAAATTACATTTCAGGTGAGGTAGTTATACTCGTATAACTAAGTACATTAACTCATATTTAAGTAGTTAATGTTTACATAATAGCTTAATAACTTTAATACTGCAAACTTGGTAATTACGTAGAATGTTAGGGGCCTAAATGCCGCTAACAAGCAACACCTGGTTTGACATCAAATTGTATCACAACAGGCAAACATTTTCATGATTGAAGAAACAAAAATGATAAGTGATGCAGCAATATGATTATTGAAGAAAAGTTGGACAAGGTGGGCTGGGCATAATCTGAAACGCAGATTGGGTCACCATCTCTATTCTAAAGCATGACACAAATTAGCAGATCTGTAAAGCTCAATTCCCTTCAGTTAATTTGAATTTTCGAATCCTTAATGTTTATGGACCTAACAGTCCCATCCTCAAAAAAGGAATTTGGGAAGAAATATCTATGGAGCTGGACAATCAGGATCACAATGAGATTGTTCTTTGTGGGGATTCAAACCTTGTTATCTGCCCACGACAATTGTGTGGGGGTGAGCTTCACCAATCAATCTCACTTTGACTTTAAAGAATTTATCTGGATCAATGAATTAATTGATATCAAACCCAAGTAGGGCTTGTTTACATGGACTAATAGGAGGTTAGGTATCAATAACATAACCGAAAGATTGGATCAGTTTTTGGTTAGTTTGGAATGGATGGATCTGGACTAGATCACAAAGTGTAAGGTTCTTCCTATTTTTGGCTCGATTCACTAACTAGTAGCCTAGTCAATCATGGAAGATTCGGCTCCTGCTAAGTGTCCTTTTAAGTTTGACATAATGTGGCTTAGGGATCCTTAACTCGCAAAAGCATTGGAATGCTGGTGGAATGCCTCAAGGATTTGAGGCTCAATATTGTTCATTCTAGCCAAAAACTTTTCCATACAAAAAGTCGCCTCAAAGAGTGGAACAAAACTCACTTCAACTATTCATTTGTGGAAAAGAGAGAGAGGAGGCTGAATTAGGATTGTAGATAAGGAAGTCTTCCAGCAGGGTATGGTTCAAACTTCAAACAACATACTCGAAAAAAAGATTTGATGGATGAACTCAAGGAACTTCTCTTGAAGTACGAGATCTATTGGAAATAAAAGTCTAGAGAGGGTTGGCTCAAAGAGGGTGATTGAAACACCAGTTTCTTCCATAATTGAGTATATGCTGGAAGAAATTCAAACAAAATCAGTTCAATCAAATCTGTGTATGGGAGAACGGTCACCTCTTCCCTAGAGATTCAGGCTGATGCAATTGACTTTTTGAAAATCTTTTGGCAGGCAGGGAGGCCTCTAACTGAATTGCACAGGAATCTCTCCTACATCACATTCCAAGGCTGATTCATATTGAGGAAAATGAGTTTCTCATGGGTCCTTTCTCTTTAGAAAAAGTCCACAAAGCACTCTTTTTGACATCTTGAGATATGGCTTCGGGTTCGGATGGTTTCCCTGTGGCATTATTCCAAGAGTTCTGGAATATTATTGCCAGGATGTGGTAAATGTAGAAGAAGAATCAAGGAATTCCAAGAGGATATTGCAGGATTTAAACTGCAATTTCATATCCCTCATCCCCAAGAAGGATCAACAGGTCTCATTTGGAGACTTTTGTCCGATTTCTCTATGTAGTACAATATATAAAATCATATTGAAGGCCATTGCCTTCAACCTCAAAGCTCTGTTCCAAGGGCTAATTTCACAAGATCAAAGTGAGTTTGTGCCTTGCAAGATGATCTCTAATGGAATCATTATCACACGCAAGGTCATGCATTGTTTGAGTAACAACCGTCAAATAGGAATGCTAATGAAACTCGATATAAGCAACGCATATGATTGAGTGAATTGACGTTTTCTACTGCTTGTTAGAGAAGTTTGGCTTCTCCCAGAAATGGTGCGAGTGAATCTCTAGCTGTATTTCAAGTCCGGGATTTTCGATATTAATCAATGGGAGCTTGGTTGGATTATTTGAACCTAAGGGTGGATTGAGGAAAACAAATCCACTTTCCCCAGATCCCTTCATTCTTCTGGATGAATTATCAGGGGTGTTATCTCTCACTCATGTGGAACTCAAGTAATTAAAGGCATCAAATCCATGAAGCAGATGGAGGTTTCTCTCACCAGCAATTTACAGATGACACAATACTATTTGGAACGACACACAAGGAGGCTAGAGCTTTCAAACAAATATTGGAATTTTATGCCTAGGCTTCCGGTCAAGTGAATAATTTGAAGAAATCAGACATCTTCTTCAATACCCTGGTTTGGGTGCAGAACCAAATTGCTGAAATTCTGGATTTAAAAGTTGGATTGTTACCTCATAAATACCTGGGAACCCTATCTTCACTGGATTGGGGAAAACATCCCATTGGAAATTGCCGATTCAATTGTTTGAGGCTTGCCTCAGTGCTTGGAAGGGAAGTTGGCTAACTCTTGTTGGTTGCCTAACTCATAAAATCTGCTGCGAGTGCTCTACATATCTACATGATGTCTGTGATAGAGTCCTGGCTGGAATTCATACAAAATTGACCAAAATTCTGCGCAACATGCAATGATAGGGCTTGGAGGATCAAAGAAATATCCCACTAGTAAGTAGGGATATGGTCAGCCTACCCAAAAGCCATAGCGGTGTAGACATGATGAATTTGGACTCTAAAAGAGAGCTTCAGGGGAAAAATTGATATGGAACTGGCATAACAATCCTTAGGAAAAATGGAATAGGTTACAATTAAAATATGTTTGCCAATTTGAACCAGAGAGCCTCCTATTGATGACACATCCTCCCAAGGGATCTCGTCTTTAGAACTTCATGTTGACGTGCTGACCAATTGTTACTACTTTTATTTCTTTGGATGTTAGGGCAGGGAACATAACAGATTTTTGGAAAGACAACTAGAATAGTCATCCTCCATTGGACACCTTTTCAGACCTAGTGGTAGCAAAGGATTTTCTCATGAACTTATGGAGATCATCTGTGGGAGACTATTTTGAAGTGAGGGTGTAGAACATGATACAATAGGGGATCATTGCAAGTGCTTTCGCAACACACCCATCCCTTTGGATTAGAGACTCAAGATTTAAGAGCTGTTGTCATGTTGGAAAGAAGTTAAGAGTCTATGCAATCAAGACCGGATACATGGTCATTGCCCATTCTAATGTTCAGCCAGATGAACAATGGGGCGGATGATGGGTGAAGGATTGCCTCCCAATGGTTTAGGATTTTGCTTATTTGGCTAATCAAGGGAAGATCCTCACCTAGGACCACTACTAGATAATGAGCCATGACAGCCCAGCTTGTTGCTTCTTCTGCATGGAGATTGAGGAATCGATTGACTATCTTCTGCTGCATTGCCCCTTCGCCAGTCAATGTTGGGACTGATTTTGTTCGAAGCTTGAATTGTCTTGGGCTCCCTTGAGCTCTCTCTGTTTAGCCTTCCAATCTTGACTTGCCATTCACCTATCGGCTTACTTTACTTCCATTTGGAAGTGTAACCCCTCAATTCTAATTTGTAACTTTTAGTGGGAAGGGATAAAACAAGTTTGATTGATTGTAATGTCCCCTTTTCCAAGCTAGTTCGATTTGGAGACTTTGAGCCCATTCCACTTCCTGTGGGCAAGAAGGAAATGAACAAGGGAAGTAATTGTCATGTTTTTCAGTTATTTTCATGAGCATTGCATTCTTCTTTAATAGTTTTCTACATAAAGTCAGGTCGGCTGGGTTAAGAAGGTGAAAAGCCAAAGGAAAAATAAAAGAAAAATATCCATTATGAGGTCGGTCCTATTTGGAAGCTTTCTAATTGGTTTTGGCACCACAACAAGGTATAAAAGGGGTCGCTTGGCTCATTTGTGATCATCATCTTGTCTAAAAAAATAAATTTGCATGGTTTTTGGGCTGATTGCTCAACTACTTCCACTTAAGGAGAAAATCCTTTGGTGTGGCCAACAAGGAGGACGAAAACCTTCCTTGTTTGATTGAAGAATGAAAACTCTTCAATTCATTGAGGATTCTCCATCCCGGGGTTTCCAAAGAGCTTCAAGAAGATTGATTTTGCAGATTTTCAGCTAGGGTTTGATTCTACAGTGATTTTCAGCCCCTCTCTAGGGGAGCGACCCACCTTGTAGAGTAGTTGGGGGTTTCCAAGGCATGGTGACATCCAATTTAACTATCATTGCATTCCTCATATTTTTAGCAGCCGGAATCTATATTTGGACTTCATTTTTGGGCTTGGAATCCTTCATTTCCAGCCACTTTTGTAAGGGTGTTCACTGCTGTCATTTTATTTAATTAAATAAATTCCAGCTGTGGTTTGAAGGCATATTTCTTGGTCAATAATTGTTCTAAAATATTTCTAACCTGCCCTACATGCTTTGGATGCTGTTAATGATACATTTTTGAAGAGAGATTGCATTTTTCTTGCTTCTGTTATAAAAACTCAGATTGCTGTACCTTGTGTTGGCATATAATTTTGCATGTATGCAAAATATGTCAACAATGTAAAGGGGACAAAGTCCCTCCTCAATGATGGGTGAGGTTGCCCTTATTGAAAACCAAAATTTTATTTACAACTATACATTCAAAATGGTATTTTGGAGGTTTTTGAGTTTTTTTGAAAGAAAAGAAGTAGATAGGAAGAAGGAAGAAAAAGAGTTGAATAGAATGTAGGAGAGAATGAATGAAAGTGAGAAACGGTGCATGCAAGATTAAGCAAATGCAGATCATAAACTCATATACACCTTAGAAACAAACATAGTGAATGACAGTTGAATAGAAGATATCATATCTATAGAGAGTAAGAGCTTTCATTCATTAGACATAAGAATAACAAATGCTTAAGAAAAGAAACAAATACAAGACACAAAGTTCTCTATAAATGCTCCTTTATTCCTCTTCAAACAAGAACACAAAGTTTCTTACTATCTCTCTACAAACAATATTTTTCCTTGCTCCAAAAGTCCCCTTTAACTTGCTTTTATAACCCAAAAGTTGGTTACAAAGTAGTTAGGGTTTCTTATGACATTACATTAGGATTAAATTAAGTCATATTAATAAATTAACTTAATTTTAATAAAGTTGAGTCACTTTATTAAAATAAGTTTATAATTCGGATGACTTAATTAAATTATTTCAAGTATCTCAAAAGAGTGGGTACATGTGGACCCCACTTAGACAATGACATGACAAAACAAGATATTGACACATGGATCCACATGACACTTAGGATTAGTGCCTTACCCATTGGGCCAAGAGTCCGCCTATCTCACTTGTAGGAGAAATGAACTCATTGGTCACCAAGGGCAACCACAACAAAACATTGAAAATATTATTTTGAGAATCCTGGGTCCAAGCATCTCGCCATCTTGAAATTTCTGAACTTTTCAAGTGATTCCAACAACTTTGGCTCTTTAGGGAAGCAGTGAGGTGCAAGGCAAGTTTCACAAATGACTTGCACTTCCAAAATTTTATCAGGAACTACATGAAATTGCACCATTCTCTCTTCCATATTGGCGAATAAGTTTTGGAGTTTGATGAGTTTGTCAAGCGAATCAGGACCGAAACTTGCCGAGGAAGCATACTGATTTTTGACCAGATCAGAAAGTTTCTCCTTCAGAAACTGCATTGAGCTCCTTTGATTGTGTTCATTGAAAAAGTTGCAAGGATCTCTTCGATGAATTCTTAAATGGTGCACATGATTGTTTCTCCCTTGTCTTTTACATCATCAAATTGAGCTCGAACATCATCAAGCACCATCTTTTTGTATTTGGAAAAGTTCAGCCACTCGATATGAAGACCACGCTGATTGAATTCCAAATTCCCTCGTTGACAAGGGATGAGAAACCCATTTGTGCGAGTTCTTGAATATCTGGAGAAATTTTGTCGAGAGTGCTTGTTTTTCTTTGAGAGACTCCTCGAATATAGGATAGAATCTAGATAAGCATGGATCTTATCATAGATTTTCATTGCTTCATCAATCACTCGAAAACCTTGTATCAATACATTATCAATCCACACCTTAGTTGCACGACCCATATTATTTATTTCTTTTGATAGTACAAGAGTCTCTTGGTCTGGCACCGCCACTACAGTAGGGATTTGAATAGTAGAAGAGATTGGATTGATTAGGTGTTGGACATATGCAATTAGCTGTTGATTCTCCTCTTTGAGTTGAATAGTTTGAAACTTATATTTCTCCATTCGCCGTAGAACAATATCAACCGATTCATGAGCATGGGCCGTATCATTTTCCATGGTTGATTTGCCGAGCATCACTCTAGAAACTTCATAGTCATCAACAATCATTTCTCTTTTGTCTTTATCAACCATTGGCGTCACTATATCGGCATATCGAACTCCATAATCATTGACCGCAACCTTGGCGATGACTTTGGACCTTTTGGGAGTGGAAGAATTAGTCATCGATGTAATGGCCTCAAGGTCGATTGTGATTGGTTTGACTATCCTCTTTCTCTTTTTGATTTCCCCATGAAGCCAAGAGGGAACTTCTTCAAGCAATTCGCCACCTAGGATCCTTACATTTGATGGGAGTTGTTCAAGCATTGGTGGCAAGGGTTCAAGTTCGGGAGGTTCCTGAATAAAATCTTCATGTTGATGATGAGATGTCACAATGTCTTCATGGTGAATTGGAGAAGGTTGCAAGTATCCTTGAGATGAGAAGGCTCGGTGAGTTGGAGATTTGAATTATTGGAACTCGTGCATGATCTCATACCACAAATTGAAGGGTGTATTTTGAATCAACCCTTGAGAATTGGAAATATTGTGAGTTGATGAATGATAGGCTGATTGTGATATCCCGAAACACACTCTTTTCCTTCTTCTACCTCCTTTTGTTCATGTTTTCTTATTGTTGAAGGCTGATTTTGAGCTCCATTGTTTCTTACTTGTTTGTGTGTGTGATGAACCTTGTGTTGCAGGTGAGAGGATGAATGAGTAGCTTGTACAATTCTCTTCTCGCTTTGACTGATTGGCCTCTGGTCTTCATGTGTATTTTTCTTATTTGCAATGCATTGAGCCAACACTTCCTCATACCAAGCAAGACTTCTCTTAATCACTTGTTGAATTCTATCATCAAGCGACATGTCATCTCGTCTAGACCAATTGACTTTGGGAAGAGATGATGATGCAATGGAATCATATTCAGGATCAACCATATCAAGGCCATTATCAGTGACTCCTTGAGGGACATCCTTCAATTTGAATGTGGCTATTTGATCCAAGGTCATTCTGGAGTAGTCACGACGCCGAACTTCGAATTCATCTACAACCGGTCCAATAGTCTTCTAGTTCGGGATGTGTCTCGTATTTAAGGTCAAGAATCTTTTCAGTAAACCGAAATATCAAATTCCCATCTCCTTACAAATGGATGCAATGTCATGACATTCATTTCCTTATCCATTGTCTCAAATTTGTGTAGAAGGATGAACATTTGTACAGACCAATTGAGATAGGGAAACGAACACCAAGACGTGTTTTTCTCCCAAGAAGCGGTTCACTGATGCCAATTGTCGTGAAAGCTCCATGAGGGCCCATTTATCACTTACGTACTTTGGCAGTTTATAAGGCACTCCATTAAATTCGCCTGACTCGAATGTATGAAAAAGTGGAAAATTGAATGAACCATGAGCCCCATCATGAGATCACCTCTTTAGCCTGTTGTGAGAGTCTCTCTTGTGGCTTGTCTAGTGAGCATCTTGATGACATAGAAGAGAAAGGCATCGTTGACATGGTGAAAGTGATGCATACTGGCTTTAAACTCCAGTTGTGGATAATAGTGAAAAACACTATTTTTCCTAGGTGCCATCGTGCCTCTAGTCTCGAGACCAGCAAAAATCCTTCTTCGTGCCACTGCATAGACTAGGTAGGAGGTCATATAAAAATGACTAGTCATGTTTACTTCAACCAACTGTTTGTGCAAAGTTCTGTTTCAAAAATCGCGATTTATCGGCGATAAATCGCGATAAATCGTTTGCAACCATGAAAACGATATATCTTCTGAAAAATCGCGATTTTTGATATGGCGATAAATCGCGATTTTTGGTGATAAAATACAGTCGAAAATCGTGGTAAATCGTGGATAAAATCATGGAAAATCGTGGAAAATTGCAGGTGAAATCGTGGCCCCAAATCTGAGTCGTTTTTTCACTTGCGCGGCTCGGGTACACTCGAAAATCATGGAAAATCGCGGGTGAAATCGTGGCCCCAAATCTGAGTCGTTTTTTCACTTGCGCGGTTCGGGTTTCCTCCATTCTCCTCTTTTCCGTTTTTGGAATTTCTTTCCTTTTTTGGCATATTTTTCCTTTTTGGCGAAAAAATCACAAGGATAGAAAAAATTTGCCATTTTTGGAAAGGGTCCGGGAAGATGTAGCAACAAAAACTTGCATGTGCTATAACTTTCATTATGTGGCTCCGTTTCAGGTGTTGTTTTCTCTAAAAGTGCATATTTTCTCGAGCTCTATGCATTGATGGCAATATTTTTCTTATTTTCATAAAACAATATTTTTTATTTTTTTGTTTGCAAACTTTGTACTCTCTTTTTTGGTCAAAACTTAATTGAAAATATGCATATGGGCCTATGGCATTCTATAGAGTCACTTCTCGCATCATTTAACATTGTTTTTACATTTAATTTAAGTATATTTTATGAATTTAAATGTTTTTAAAAGTAGCGATAAAGTTGCCGATTAATGCCGATTTTTTGCCGATTTCCGATTTCCGATTCAAAATTTGGCCTGCCGATTAATCCCGATTTACGATTTTTTGAACTATGGTGCAAAGTATCGCAAATGATTGTGGCCCAATCTATGTGAAGTATTTGATAGGTGCTTCGGCCTATGATCTCATGAGCTCTTATTGTAATGATGCAATGAGAGTGTGTGGGTTATCAACGACAAGTGAATGGACTATGTGGAGGTGGCACCACCGCGACAAGGATTTTTTTTTTTTTTTGATAAACGCTTTTAACCGGAGCTATGAACCGGTGGGGAAAGGGACCCCAACCCTACAACAAGAAGAGGAAGAGAGAAGAAAGAAGACGGGAGAAGTGATTGAAGTAGAAGAAAAAAGGAGGCGAAGGGAGGAAAGGGAGGCCGAGACAAGAGCAACAGACGAGCCAAGAGAAAGGCGAAGGCACCATCCGATTAACCAGAAGATGAGCCAGCCCGCGAAGAAGCCGCATGCAACAGGAAATGAAAGGCAGACAAAGCACGATCTTTGAGTTCATTCAGTTGATCCACCGCGGAATGAACAGGGAAGAGGGCCGCTTCTATGTCGACCACCGGAAGGAAGCGCTGATCCAAGGTTGGGTGAAAGTTTTGGGCAAATGTCACCAGGTCTCTGTATTGCCCACAGAGCCAGCGAATGTCTCGACCCGAACCAATGGCCTTTTCGTCAACTTCCTCCACCCACAGTAATGGATCCGGTGTAGAGAAATCGGCGAGTTGTGTTGTGCTTGCAGTTCGACGCAGATGAACTTGCATATATTTGATCTAAGGCGACCCGTTCTACGTCCGCATGATATTAGAGTGTAACAAGAGGCGAGAATGAGACCTGCGACAAGGAAATTACATTAACATGTTCTAGCCATTTTTGCTCCATGCCTTTACTTATTTGAAGTTTTGTTCTCATATTTGGTCTTGGCTCTCTCAAAATGTGGCCCTTTCTCTTACCTCAATCTTTCTTGCTTGGGGAAAAACGAGTAATCTCTTTTTGTTCCACATTGATGGACAAGTGATTCAAGATCATTTTTGTGGTTCAGTCTTGGGAGGTGTTGAATGTGGCTAAGGAGGTTCTTAGTACTAATTATTTGGAGTTAGAATACATAGTTAGATGAGTTTGGAGGTGGCTTTGATGTTCGTCTTAGATTTGCTCCACCCAATTTTAGACAAACATGTTGTGATGGCCATTCTGTGACTTTTGTTTGAGCTGAGCATAGGGTAGGTTTGGACACAATTATGGAGGGTATGAACCTCACATTTTCTTGTGATTCGCCTATCTTGGGAGCGAACGCTCGTGGTCTAGCACCAATGGCTTCTTTCCATGAGTTGGAGATTTGTTTCTGCTTTTGGTCTATGCTTTATGGAGAAATTCAGACTTTTTGAATTAGGGTCAAGCAATCGCAGGGGTCTCCCTCCACATGTAGACCTTTCTACTGGCAATGACTTGTGCTGCAAACTCATTTCTTGATGGAGAAGAAAGTTGTAGTGTTGGCAAGCAAAGGAGCGAAGACTTTGTTGTATCCGACAGGGGGTGACGGGTTTCAACATAAGCTTGGCGGTCATGTGGACTATCATGGTGGCATGTCTTCTTCTCGTTTGTTGGTGTTGGATATTATTTATTCCATTTATTTATTTATGTGGATTATTCCTACACTTTAGGAGTTAGCTTGCTTAGGTGTACTAGTCATAGGAGTTACACTTGGAGTTAGTCACAAGAGTTACACTTGGCCATCTTTGTTAGCTAAGTGGGAGTTACTCTTAGTTTGACTATGTCAAGTGTGTGAGTTACTGATTTTATTTTGAGTTTTTGTCCACTAATCATGGAGGAGTTACACATTCACTCTCCTATATGTACATCTTCATTTGTGAGCAATTCTAAGCAATGTATTTGGAGAAATCTTGGCTTTGTTGCATATTGAGTTAGTTTTTGCACTTTCATGCTTTTGTTAGTTATTTCGTTTTCGCAACTACGTGTGCACTTGTTTTTCTATCAGTGATCCCGACAAATGCTCCGATACTATTGGGGCTGGTCCATTTGGTGTTGCTTGATCTTTGCCATGGAAATATAGTGCTCTTCTTACTTTTTAGTCATAGATATAATGTATGGCTGATTTAGGTGTTTTGATAGTATTGTTGGTATTTTATGTCAAATCTATGTATAGAAGCTCGTCATAGTAAGCTTTAGCTATTAGTTAAAACTGGTACACATATGCTGCCATACAATGTTTTTAGATATATTGCAGGTATTTAAAATTATGGGAATTAAACTTTAGCT
This sequence comes from Taxus wallichiana var. yunnanensis, assembly GCA_018340775.1. NCBI lineage: Eukaryota > Viridiplantae > Streptophyta > Pinopsida > Cupressales > Taxaceae > Taxus > Taxus wallichiana. The sequence continues at coordinate 280,396,310 of CM031244.1, forward strand.
CATGTATTAAGTTTTTATGATGAATATATCGAGAATGGGAACCCTACAACCCTTGTTAATGAATCAATAAAAAAACTTAATATTGCAAAAACCATGAGGACAAAAATAACTAAGATATCCCATTGGACTTATATAGTCCTCATCTCAAGAAGTATAAAGATTAACTTGAATGTTCCGCCAAATCCTCTTTTGGTGGGGAGGAGGAAACATAGGGTTGCAAAAGGGGTGACTAGAAATTCCTTTAAAATCCTTGGAAATAAGGGATGATAAAGGGATGATTGTGCCAAAATATTTAAAATGTGAAATTATAAGAACTAAGAAATACAAATGCTAGAAATCAACTCTCAATTATAGCACTCAAATTCTAGAGCTGGGATTCAATTTGTTGAGAATCAAATGTTTAAAGCTTAGTGATCATGACCAAATAATTCAATTCGTAGTTGGAATCATCCCATGTGAAGCTGAGAAATCAAAATTGTCAAATTTGAGATTAAATCATTCAGGACACTCGATTGTGTCAAGGAAGATAAACTTCAAAAATTGTTTGAGAAATGAACTTATTGATGGATTTCGTTTGAGGGGAGACAAAGTTAAAAAAATAGAACACAAACACATGCAACTAAAAATGGGGTTTGTTTGTTCTCACACAAGCAAACATCTACACAAAAACAATTGAAATGTAGTCATGTTGTGCAAATGAAAAACTGAAATGGTTTAAGGATAAGTACCACAAGGTTAAGTTTGTATCATTTTTAAGTGTTTTAAATTATTTTCTTAATGGGGCCCTCATGGGGGACAAGTTACCAATGGGAATGGGAGGGAAAAAGTGTTCCTTGCAAATGGGATAGCTTGGGGACGTCCCCACTATCCGCCCTAGTCCTCGACCCGTGACAAATTTCTTAGGGAGTTGCACCCGGGGATGAGTTCCCACATAACACATGTTTATTTACTTCGATCTAGTCATATTCATAAGGGTATCTTCACGAAAGCTCCCGGAAAAGATTAAGTTTTGAATACCAAAGACTGTTATGGTGTTGGTAAAGGAAGGAAATGTTAGGTGTAACTGTGTTCCTTCCTTATTTTGGATCAAAGGGTGGTGTGTTAGAATATCTTTTCATGTGATGCAAAATGTACTTTAGGATTGAAATAATCCTAAGGTCTGAATTTAGTCGATAAATAATGTAATAAAGGCTTAAAGCCTTATGTTAGTTTGTGATTATGTGTGGGTGGTTGAGACTTGTATTTGGGGACTCCCACCATTGTTATTGTGGTTCTTATTTAAAGGTAACATCCTACCACATGGTGTTGCACCCCATCTATTGTAAATTCCTATTTCAACTAATAAAATGAGGCCCACCGTGCCATTTCTATCCACATGAATTTAACAGATAATTTATTTAATGTAGTCATATTCATAATGACTTGATCTTAATGTCTTCATTTGTTTAGCAAAAGTTAAGATAAGTATATTAAATGTCCAACAAATGACCACAAAGTAGGTCAATGGGACTGTACCATACAATGCAATGAAGAAGCAACAAGGGAACCCAAAAAAAACAAGAAAAAGAGAAGAAGCCCGGGCCCAAAGGGACGGGAGAATGCAGAAGAAGAGAGAGTGTACAAAGAAGAGAGGGGGTGGAGGGAGGATCCTCAACACCAACCCTCTCAACTGTCATCTGAAGTTGGCTGGAAAAATTTGGTGATATGTTGATGTCTGGTGTCAGGAGTTGGAAGAAGCCTGGTACACATACGCCTGCAGGAAAGTCTAGCTCTCTGATTAGGCCTGGTGAATTGCCGCCTATGGGGGGCTCTTGGCCGAGTCTGAGTCCGGATGCCTCTGGTCTGGGAAGTAGCCCCCTGGTCCTGACAGATCTGGTCTGGGGTTCTCTATTGGGAACCCCGCTTGATGCCCCTCTCACCGGGGAGCACAACAAAGTAGGAGGTGATCTGCCGAATAGTAGTCTCCTGGAAGGGGATGGAGGATCCCGTCGCAAAGCTTAAAAGCTTCCTGTAAATAGAGGGCGAGACACCTCTGATCATAATACTGAAGAACCTCGTGAACGTTGGGCGTTCACGGAAAAGACAGTGAAACCTCCCTCTGATCTCATAGTAGATAGGGCACCTGAAAATGAAGTGTTCCTCTGTCTCAATCTCCTGGAGGGAGCAAAGTTGGCAGATCCTTTCTCGGACCGGTCCAACTGGTGATCGCTCTCAACTCGAAGCCTGTGGGAGCCAACTCTGAACTGACCCAGAGATATGCGAAGAGCATGCATCCAATGGCAGATATAGGTGGGACGAGTGATCAGTCCATTGTTGATCTCAAGAAAGTGATTGGCGTAGAAGGCCATTTTCGGACGTAGCTCACCCCGGGGTTGGTCCAAGTGATCTGGATAAACTGTCTGTAGATGTCATCCCTGATGATTCTGTGCAGGTCTTGCTTACTCGACAGAAGGTGTGTGGGAGCATCCATGGAGTAGCTAAATGGGGGGAGATGGTCCATGTTGATCCCGAGGGATCCCAAGAGATGGGAAACCCCGACATACCAACACCGAGCACATTGCTATGGTCAGATAGAGCAATGGCCTCCGAGGAACGGTAGGCAAGATAGATGTACTTGTCTCTGCCTGTGGAAGAATCTGACAGTCTTTGAATGTGATGCAAGAGTGAGACGAGACCAAAGATGACCTCCAGTCTGAAAGGGTGAGCCCCAAACTCGGCAAGGATGATATTGTGGGGAATAGTTTCCTTACACCTGATGATCCGTCTAAGCATAAGGATCTGAACTCGCTCAATAAAGCAGCCCAATCCAACTCGAGAAGGGAGGGACCCCAAACCTCAGAACCATAGAGAACCGTGGGCCTCACAAGAGAATCAGAGAGGGACATCTTGGACAATGTGTCCTGGAAGTGATGGCGAAGCACTGTCTCTCAAGGATCGCAAGGGAGCCATACCCCTTGTTGATGCGGGGTTGAATAGCCGGACGTAAACTGAAACGAGGTCCAGAGAAGAGAACTCCCAGATAAGTGTAGGAGCTGGTGATCTCCAGCTCCTCCCCCTATAGAAGAAATGGAAGTCCGAGGTCTTCAGGCCATTGAAAATCATAACTTTGGTTTTACCAAGGTTAACTGTCAGCTGTCTATGATCACAAAAAGGGCTAAGGCATCCAGTTGTCTCTGTAACCCCTCCGCAGAAGAAGCCAAAAGAACCACATCGTCTGCGAATAGAAGGATGTAGATCAAAACCTGGTGAAGAAGACAACCGTCCCCGTCTGAATATGGTCCTCTGAGAAACTCCTCCAGCTCATCAATGTAAATACCGAACAAAGTAGGAGAGAGGGGGCAGCCTGCTTGACCCCAATGGTGCTCTTGATGAAGTCAGAAAGCCCAACAACAGTATGTAGGCGGCCCAAGACCTCCTCATATAACCGAGTGATGGCGGCAAGAAGGGTTTCGGAAATGCCAATGTCTCTAAGTCTCATGGAAAAGAGCTTCCCGCAGAACAGAGTCAAAGGCTTTCCGAAAGTCCACAAAGCAACAAAAGACTCTAGATGAACGATGACGTGCTTCCTCAATGATAACACGAAGGGTGAGAATGTGATCAATAGTCTGGTGAGCTGTCCGAACCTTGCTGTCCTTTGGCCCTACACTGGTGCTGCTCTAGAAACTCGGAAAGCTGCATGTGGAGAACTGTGGCATACAACTTCGAGAAGGTGTGACCCACCATAATCGTCCTGTAGTTATTCGGATCAGAAGTAGGACCAAATTTATGAATAGGGTGGATAATATGGTGGGACCAAGACTGCGGAAAACCAGTACACACCACCTGATTGAGAAGGTCTACCAGATAGCTGACGATAGTGCTGATCCCATGCTTGAAAAACTCTGCCTGGAAGCCCTCCTCATCCGCCGCTTTGCTGCAATTCAGAACTGAGATGGCCTTCTTAACATTTGTGTAGGTGAAGATGTGGCAGGTAGAGGGTGGCGACACAACTTGAATATGGGGCTGACCTGGGATATCATAGAGGATGGAAGTATGGGTAAACATAGTGTGGGGATCAAGATCCAGAGGTAGAGGGGAGCGCCGAGGAATGATGGTACGCCAAAAGCATTTGGGGGAGTGCATAAGTGAGGTGCGAGCTCCCTCCTCCTTTGGCAATGAAGGTACATTTTTGTGACGAAGGAGATGACGATAGGCATTTTTGAGGGAAGGGAAAGATGGGAGGCCTTGGGAAAAGGCGAGGCGGAGCTGGCGGTGAAGGTTTTTGCAGTCATCATCATACCATTGGTTCATGGGGCAGGTCCTCGTGCTACGGGGTTTGGAGGTGGAGTGGGGGTATGAGAGTAAGGCTGCCTCATGTATGGCAGAGGCAAGAAGGTCGTACATCCTGTTAGTAGGGAGCAGGTAAAATGGGGCAAGGGGGGAAGAAACTGACGGAGATGAAAGGAGAAGGCAATGGGATCACCGTCGTCGAATCTCAGGGTGGTACGTGAAGGGCAATGGGGGAGGCTAGGGGTCTGGGGGGTAGTTTCCAAGGAAAAGGAGAGGGCCGCATGGTCAACAAGGGGGATGGGGGAGACGGAAAAGTGGTGAACAAAGGAAGAAGGTTGGGGGTAGTCATGACGTAATCAACCACACTCGCGCCACCACCATGAGGTCTGCATGTAAAGAACTCGGGAATCCGGGAAGCAAGATATGCCATTAAGGATCAACAAGTCGTGGGATTCCCCCATCTGTAAAAGGTGTCGTCCATAAGCCGTCAAGGGCCCTGTCACATCGTTTGATTCTCTCTGAAGACCGACTGAACCCGGGTCCACCTCTGAGGTACAAAGAGCATCATCTGTCTTGTCATGCAAGGGAACCTAGGAGGTTTTGGTTCGTGCATTGAAGTCACCTAACAGATGACCTCTCCAACTGCAGAGAACCGAGAGATGCCCGTAGAAAGGTCAGAAAAGGGGTCCCCGTCCGGTCCATTCTCAATAGCAAAAGAAGAAGCAAGAGGGAAGTAACAAACTGCAATATAAATGTCCCGGAGGAGGTGTGGGGTCCGTTTGACCTTGATCCAAAGGAAACGGGAAACTCATCCTCAACAACAACATAAAATTCTGCTCCGAAGAGTGTCCCTGACTAAGCAAGCGACCCGCCAGAGCCTCTAACCCCCACAGAGCTCCTAGTATCCGTCCTGCAAACCGAGAGCAATAGTACCCTCTAATATCCAGGAGAGGACGAACATGACTCGCATGAGTTTCTGTGACAAATAAGAGGTCCGAATGACCCAGTGCATCATGAAGAAGGCTAGGTGAAGACCAGTATGAACCATTTCCATTCCAACAAGAAATGGAAATACCCTTGTTATGTTGCCTCTCCCAGCGAGACCGTCATTTGGACCTGTGAACCCAACTGAGAGGGAAGGTGTCACGAACCACTGGCTTGAGATTCCGAATCACCGCCCATTTGCCTGCCTTCCTTGCTGTCATGACTATCTCACGGGATTGTTTGAGTTCTGCCACCTGAGCTCTAGTGAGATCTTCATCAAGGAAGATCTTATTCGGGAGTGAGAATAGTTTCCGTTTAGCCCTAAGGGCCCGGAGCCTGTCTTCTGCTGATTTGAAGCGAAGGAAGAGGGTTGAATCCAGACCATGCCATGCTCTATCAATTTGCACCTCCGACAGCCCCAACTTGTCTGTGATGAAATCTGTTGCGATGGCTAAAGGATCAAAAGAGGGAGGAGGTGTGGGCAGCCCTCTCACCTTGAGATTTAACTCTCTTTCCTGTCTGTTTCTTTCTTCCACAAGTTTTGCCTGTACAACTTCCTCCACTACTGTAATAGGAGATGTGTTATGGTCCTTTCCTTTCACTATTTTTGCCCATGAATCCGATTGTTTCTTGAGATTTTCCTGTTGAGTTTGGATCTCTTCCTGTTTGTGCTTCAAATAAGAGATTTCAGCATGTAATTGATCATTAGTACCTGTAGGGGTGGCCTGAACCGTGATCTCTGCCAGTTGTCTCCGTAGCGAGATATTGTCTGCCTCAGCTTTTTCCATCCGGGATGTCAGTTCAAATACCTCCGTTCGTAGGGTTCTGTTGGATGATTCCACACTCTCCAGCCTGTGTAGTAATTCTGCTATGATGTTAGGTAAGCTGCCATCTTGTTGCCTCTGTTCATTATTTCCAGCGGAAGGGGTTACCAGAGCCGCGGAGGTGGAAAGAGACATTGTTGAGGGATGTATTGCTTGTAGGGGTGTCAAGACGAGAGGTGAGCAGGGGGGATCCCCCAAGATGTTATTTTTCCTGGACAAGGAATTGTGCATAACCACGTTTTTTTCCCTGTGCCCTCGAATCCCCACCCAGGCTCAAACTTGCACAACAAAACCTTGCAGGAAGAGGAAACAACGTCACCCCTAAGACCCTGTACAGATACGAGCATAGGGTAAGCCTCGATTGTAGAAACGAGTCTCGACAGAACAACCACGATTTTATTTGCAAGAGCCACAAATTTCCTCACGAGTCACGACCTGGCAGGAAGAAGACGAGCCACGATTTTGGAAATATTCGATTTGTATGAGCCACGGTTTATAGGGTTCGAGCCAGCCACAAGAAACCAACAGTCGAGGAAATGGGAGTTCGTGGGCACAAAGACAGGGTTGTGAGGTAATTACGAGGGTCTCGGGAGCTCGGGAGCCAAAACCAGAAGCTCGGGAGAGGTCGCGACCGAGAGTTCATGACAGAGAGGGCAAACGAGTTTGTTTCTAGACCAAAGAGACAAACGCGAGCCGGTTTCTAGGGCACCAATACAGTCGCGGGCACCATTGCCATTACAGTCGAGCACCATTACAGTGTGCAGATGATAGGTGAGAGGAAATGGGATCATGAAAAACCATTGGTAGGCAGCTTCTTAGGCTGTTCTCATACCCTATAGATAAAAATAATAAATTTTAAAATGACATTTCTTGATAAGATTCCAATTTTACTTTCTTGATTTAAGAAGACCAAAGCTGACAAGCAAAACAAAATTACCCATCAACACCAATACCACTGGAAATCCACAACTTAGCTTCAAAGGAAAAACTAAGGTGTTACATCAAATGGTATAAGAGATGCACATACAACCAAGCAAGTGCTAAAGAAATATTGAAAGAGACGAGGCCAGAGAAAAAACTATAGCAAGATCTACATAGGACACCTCAAATATTTGAAGCATGCGACCTTATCAAGATATAGTTATTCCATTCCCTTTTATGTGGATGGCGAAGTAGAAAAATAATCTCATGACGTAATCAACATATTGGAAATTGAGAGATGTAAAAATCAAGGACTGTTTCATTGAATCAATAACTAATCAAATAAACTTTCAAAAGTATTTTGAAAGGGGAGGGTGTTGCTATGATCCCGAGTAGGGCTCTACTGTAGGAGACCATCAGAAGTATGTTTGACTTTGAACTATTAGAGTAAAACCTGAGATCTTAGAAAAGTTTCAAGTAAAATCTATTTTTGTAAATATTCTTGTCATCTTATATTTATAGGACTGAATCAGTTGAGCATCGATTTTCGAGATCTTATATTTATATGGCTGAATCAGTCGAGCATTGATTTTTCTAGATCTTATATTTATATGACTGAATCAGTCAAGCATTGATTTTTCTAGATCTTATATTTATATGATTGAATCAGTTAAGCATTGATTTTTCTAAGTCCTCAACCTATTTAAACATAGTCATATCATAGTAACAAGACTCGGACTCGAAAAACTCGGCAAGCCAGTTTTGACTTGGACTTGAACTAGGCAACAAAACTCAGCCGACTCAGCAAATTTAAAAACCATTACATAATAAAGAATTTTAGGGGAAAAAAACTGCAAGGCATTTTTTATTAAAGCAATTTAAAATACACTTGATACTAATCAATTACAACTAACATACACATGTATACAAAAAAATATAATGCGATATTGAATGTTTGAAGTTGAACAATTGTACTTGAAACTTGAAACTTGAGAGCTGGTATTAAATAAGAGTTGCTTTAATATTCATAAAATTGTTTACTTGTACACAAAAAAATATATTTAGAAATCCATGATGATAGCATCAAGAAAAAAATTATGTATAAGTTCAACTAAGGTCGAGAAGAGCTTGCATTGCTTGACCCAATATGAGATGCACCATGTTGGAGCCTGCAACGTTTTCTGTAAGTCATGGAAGCATCTTTGAGCCATTCTAACTTTCCTCGAGGTATAAAAACATTCAGTCCCTCCTAGCAGCTCCACCGATGCACACAATCATCCTGAATCACTTCTTATCTAGTCCTTGCATGCAAACAATCAACTCTTTCAAGGGTAAACCAGAAAATCAGAACTAGTTTGTGAGTGTAAGGAAAGTGAAATTTTGGAATGGGCTCTTGAAAATAGACCTGCAATGAGTGAATAAGTGGTTTAGAGTATTAGGGCAACATTTAGGTTTAGGTGACTGTGGATTTTAAAACTTTATTGTGTCTTTTTTTAGTTTTAAATAAACGGAAAAACTGAAGGCCTCAGCAAGTCCAAACGTAGGACTCACGAGTCTAGATAGACTCGTGAGTCTAATAAAACTCACCAACCTTGCCTATAGACTAATTGAGTTTATTGAATTTCTGACAAAACCTCGCCTAGGTGGACTCAGACCTGGATCTGTGAGAACTCGCATAGTTTTGCCATGTCTCATGACACTGTTTGATATGTCATATCCCTAAGTCTTGACTACAATTTTCTGCAGGTATAGGCATATGTAGAAGTTATTATCTGTCTTATAAGAACACTTTTCTTAAACTAATACTAGCTTTAGCATCCCCTAATTTATGAAACTCCTCTAAGAGTGTATTAACTGTATATTTAGTATTTAACAATATACCCAAAACATTTTTCCTTTGATTGTTGTGTGAGCTCATTTGTTGCACTTATGAGAAATCACAGTATATAAAATGAATAGTTCTTACAAAAAGTCTCTCAGCATTGTTCATTTAATGTGGGCCATTTCAACATAGTTGCTTAGTTGACAGAATATTTATATCTAAAAGTGTGTCTATAGTGCATGCAACTGCTTTCTTGCATCAAAAAATTATTCCCTCTCAAGAAGGACCCCATTTTGTTGTGTGGCTTCCAATTCTTATAGAAGCTGAAGCTTATGTGAGAGTTTAGAATTCAATATTTATATTGTTGACGGCGATAGTTGATTTAACCCTAAAAATTAGGTAAAGGGGAGAAAATCGTTAATTCTCTAATAAATAGGATTGAAATATAGAAATGATGCACAATCAGATTATTCAATTAACATCTAACATAATACATATTTGAATATGCCGTAAATGATTGATAAATTGGATTAATCAGGCACATGCTAAATATAAAAAATGACAAGAAGATAGTGCACTTAGCTTTTCTGAATGTTTCTGGGTTGATCTGGATGCGAAATGGAGTGAAAAAGGTTTAAAATCCTCTACATATGCTTCATCTCTGAAACATGAGCTGAATCTGCCCGTTGAACAAAATGGACCAGTAGGACATAATCGACTTACACAACTTGTCTGGAGTTGCATGAACTTGTCTCGCTCAGAAAAATGGATCTGTGACTGAATGGATATTTGAGACTGTTGAATATGCTTCTCTGTGTTCGATATGGAATCCAAAATATGCACACAAGTTTCCAAAAGCAATCTTCTCTTGAAATCCTATCTTTCTTAAAAATTCTGTGAAAAGGGGTCATCAATGTGTGTGATCTGGAATTCAAAATATGCACACAAGTTTCCGAAATCAGTCTTCTCTTGAAGTCCTAGCTTCCTTAAAAGTTCTGTAAAAAACGGTCATCGAGTTGCGTTGAGGCACCCCTCTACCACCTACGCCACACTTCTTCGCAATATAGCACTACTCCAAAGAAGCTTCAAACCCATTTAGCTCTCCGCCTATTGTAAGTGCAATTGTGATGAGGCAACTACATGTATGCAACTAGAATTTAGCCCTTAAATACTTGATTGTGCTTGCTTGGAATGCTTTTGACTTGGCTTGGAATGGTCTTGGCTTGATTGAGATTGCTTTAGACTTGTATACAGGCTGCACCTAATGTAAGATCCCGCAATAGGGAAGAATAGGTAAGCTTTGCTTGCTTCTTTTGAGAGAGAGATCAAGTGTAACTTCGTAAAATGCCAAGTAGTGACCAGGTGAGTAAACGAGTGGGGTTTGAGTTGTATTTATCGTACTCCAAAGGCAATATTTCACAATAAGACCGACCGGGAGGGTGGCATGGCGGGGAGGGGCAATGACTAACTCATAAGAAGATGACCATTTAAGATTTTGAACGTTAGAGGGCCCTTGACAAGATTGACCAGTCGATCTCGTCCCTACTGCACGGTTCTGTCGAGTGGGGTAGAAAGCTTAGTTGAAGGTCTGTAATAGCTTGCATAGGAGATATAAGTGGTTTTTGACTGACAAGGGTGTTCCTCTAGTTGTCTGAGCAACGGAATGAGGGATTGCAAGCCTTAGGATAGCTTAGGATAGTGTGTTTGAGCTTTGTTTGTGCACACAAGTCATGTGTAAGGGATGCAAGCCAAAACTAACATCATCAAGTGCCAAATGCCAAATTTGGGTGTCTACAAAAGTATGTTTACTATTCAAATATATACTAAATGCATGGAGTATCACATACTTTTTTGCCTTATTAAAACATTTTACACTTCCTCAAATGCAAAAGTATGGCAACAAGTTGTTTTCTTCTCAGTAATCACACAAGAAGGGGTATTTAATGGGGTGGGCAGTCTTTCCATGTAAATGCAGGATTCCTAGTTTTAAATTGTTTACGAGTTTGCTTTATCTGACTAACTTTGCACCTTATTTCTGTTTATTTTAATAGAGGTTACATTCAAGAATATTGGTTTATACATCTGTCTGCTCAATTTAGACTCATTAAGACACAATTTGAGCTGTGACTTGGATCATGAATGTCTCTCTTGACACATATTTCATCTTATCTGTTAAACTTATTGATGTATACATGTGGACTGTTGTTTTTTCATTTAATAATTTGCTTTTCACATGGCTTAACAGAGTAGAAAAGATTTTAAGCCATGTGTACGCGTTCCGGGTGATTGTAAGCCAACCTTGTGTATGAGTGCTCCAGGTAAATCTTAAACTTATTAAAAATGTCATGCATGCTTTCTCACTTTGTCATTGGCATGTAGAATTCATGTTGCATGGCCATTGAGATGTTTGGATTTTTTCAATAATTTTTGTGTGGATTTAAGATTCATAGACTATAACATATTTGCTTGATTCTGGGATGAGGCTGCCGTCATGGGCCATTGACCTCTGTTTTGAATTAGAAGTGAAGCGTCTTTCAGAGATACCAGTTTCTGATTAGTGGACAAAACCCCTATAAAAATAAGATAAAATGTACTTTTCTTAAAAGAAGCACAATGGGCTTTAACATGTACAATCTTATTCCTCCATGGGGTACTTTATATATATTTCTCATTTTATAATGAAGCTAATGACCAAAATTGAGGAGAAATCTCTTTACTTTGTGAAGAATATGCATCTAATATATTTGGGCTTCTTTTAGCTAAACTTGGGTTCACGGGAAAGGTATTCATCTTATTTCTTGTTTACACTAAAGCAATAGTCACAATCTATAAAGTTGTAACTGGAATCTTTTGCAATGTTATCTACCTTTTTCTGAATTGGTTTATTCATAATGTCTATTTCATATATTTTCTCCATGGATGTTAAAAACCATCTTCTTGCACATGAAATCAATAAAAATGAGAAACTGAGATGATAGGGCTTGCATTCAATGTAAATCTGCTCAATTAACCAAGGGATTGTGATGATTAATGGCATTTATCGCCTTAGGCCTAACTCAGGCTTGAAGGGGATGTTATACGTGTAAAAAGATTTTTGTTTTATCAATTATTATTGGACCAAGTTCATCTTCCATAATTGAGTTTCATACACAATTGTCACTAGCATGGATATGAATTATAAACTCCTGCTTCTTTAAAATTCTCAGAAACACTCTTGGATGGGTCTTGGTAAACTAGCTCCTTCAGCATCCAACAATCCTGCCAAAAAAACTCAACCTTTTCTCCTTATTTGTTCCCATGGCGTCTTGTGCTTTTTTCATTTTTGGCAGCATGTCTAACCACTGTTATAAGCTTTCTTTAGCACCTGCTGTAGTGAAATTCTGAGTTGAAAGTGACAAAATACATCAATTCTTTAGATTTAAAATGAATTAGACTACTTTTCATTTTGGCTATAGTAGTTTCTCGTGTGCGACGTGTCATTATTTATGAATATCACCTCCATTGAGATATAAGTTTTAATGCAAGTAGGTGAAGATTTCAAAGATGTTTCCATGGTTACGATTTCAAAGATGTTTCCATGGTTGGCAGTGAACAATATTGTCTGCCGATCGAAGATTAGGTATAATATTTTCCAATCAGCAGTTATTGTTTTGGGGTTGCCCACAATTGGATCCGTCAACTCCACACCACTTCGTTTTCCTTAAAAGATGTTTTGAGTCATGCTTGCTGTCAAGTGCTGGCTATTTATACTGTACTGTGAAAGTGTGTTTCCATCGCCATTTTGCTTGTTGACATTGGTTTGTAGTAATAGTCGACTGTTGTCCGTTGATGGTGATTTCTACTATTCGCTAATCGCCAATGAAAAGCTTTGTTCTCTTAGTTTATATGGTCTTCTTGTATGATCATCTATCGACAGTGCTAACCTTTGTACACCAACAGATAAGGTACATGACCACTTTGGGTGGCGTAAACAACCTATTTGGCATTAATGACACACTTGGATTGTTGTTGGTCGTTGAAGATACCCTTTGGCTGTTGATTGAATAGATCTTTTGGCTGTTGGTCGTTGATGGATCCCTATTACTATGTAATGTCCCTTTTTGGGGGGGCTCAGGAAATGGCAAAAAGCTCCCAAAGCTGATTTATGGAACTGCTGTTATAATCCTGAAAATCTGGAAATTAAACCCTTCATAGGGCAGTGACCTGATTTGGGGTTTCAAACCCACTTTTGTGCCTTCAAAACCCTTCAAATTAGCTCCACTTAATTCTCTAAAATTATTATATATCACCAACAATCATCTCATGTAAGAAAACTGATTTTTAATGCCCTAGATATGGAGATATGAATTTCATGAAACCCTTGTCTGCAGCGTTATTTTTAAAAATTCATAACTCAACTTAGGAAGCACCAAAAATCATGAAACTCAAGATATTGGCCTTATAAATTATGAAGAATAAGCTGGTAATTTCAGATTTATCAAATTAGTATCACACATACCAAAATTCCACACCAAAGTGGGTCGCTCCACTATGAATAAATATAATATTGCACCAAGAAGACCACAAATGCAAGAGAAAGATCCTTTATTGCTTTTCCAACCAGCTTGCACAATCAAAACCTCATGAAGGGTTTTCGTCCTTCACAAGTTTCCCAACCAAGGGTTTTCGTCCTTGGAAGAGATCCTCAACCCAAGGGGTTTCGTCCTTGAGAGAGAGAGAGTAAAAGGGCTACACTAGCCAACTTTCACCAAAATAAGAATAATCTCCAAAACATGTCCTAAACTAATGCCAACAACCTCTATTTATAATAAGAGGGTGGTGCCAAGTCTTGGGGCTCTCAAATGAGGCCGACCACAATTAGACTTGCTTTATTATTTTCTTTTTACTTTTTGGAGCCTACATGCTCACCAATATTTTTTATTTCTAATTTATTGTTGGGCGCTAGGCTCACCAACAAATACAATGCCAATTAAAGAAATAAACATGAAATTAAGCACATGATGACATTGTTGGCTTCTTCTAGCTTGTTCGCTTGGACCCATGAGGAAGAAAAATGGGCCAAGGTCTTCAAACAAAATTATCTCGAAAAAGGGGACATGACAGTCCTCCCCTCTTGAAATTGCTTGTCCCCAAGCGATCACAAGTACCTGGATCCCAAATAAATCTCAGCTACTCCTTTGTACCTGCACATGAAACAAACTTATTCAAGAGAAAATGATCTTTTGTCCATCCTCTCTCATGCCTTGTAGGCATGATGATCAACTTCCTCTCATGCCTTTCAGACCCCTTGTCCTCTCTGTTTGGTTGATATGCAACCATACTATCACTGCCACAATTGTAATTCACCAATTCCCCTTTAGGAAGGGAATATATGATGACTGAAATAAAATATAGGAGAGCTGGTAAAGAAAAATCAGTCATGCATCTCTTGACTTTCTCTTCATACGTTCCCACGATGTTGCTTGCCAAACTTGAGTTCGCGAACTCAGCCATGAACTTCCTTTCCTAGACTGCTGATAAGGGGTAGAGTTCAATTCCCCTTCACTTAATCGTGTCAACTTTCAACATCATCATCAGCAACTTAAATTCTCCTTTTATAAATTTATTTGGATGCTGAATTTGTGCATTCCTAGCTGTAATTATGTTCTTCTATGAGCTGATATATGAAAAGGAGAACAATAATGAAACTCCCCTTGCTTTGCTATCATGAATTCCCCCAAAAACTGAATCCAATGCATCCCAGAAACAAATGTAACTTCAGCTGGCTTCATTTCAAGGAAAACATCACATACCTTGCACCTTCCTATGAGATTGGACAGCTGTACTATATCCTTAACTGTACGTTCTCCACTGATGAATCTATTAACTACGAGCATTGTTACTCCATGGTCAAATAAGAAACCAATTATCTGGAAAAGTTGGTATGTATGAGTGTTAAACCAAGATGCAAAGGTGTGGGTCACTCCCGAACACTCAAGGTTGAGATTACCAATCATATGGATCATACAATCAGACCTTTCCCTTTTGAAGCCCACAATGGTACCAATTCCACATATGCTAAAACAACTTTGACATTGTACCCAAGCATCCATGCACCTTTTGCTATACCATTCACTACTTATCTTCTCTACACTTGGCGCAAACTGATCATGAGGATAAGAATACAACAGTATCATGAAATGGAGCAATACAACATTGACATCATACCTAACCGATTGTGCATGGTGAAAACTGAACTGTACGGGCATGCTAGTAGGCAATGAAATAGAAGACTTTTTGGACCATGAGCTGTTCCTAACCTTTTTACAACTCAGAATTTCTGAGTTAGAATCAGCCCTCCAAAAATATATCAAATGCACCTTACCTCCATGGATTCCTTGCAAACCTGATTTATCTTGCGGATTGTGGAGGTGAAAACATGGTAGGGTCATAGGAAAGAGTACGTAGTTATCATTCCTTCCCAGCTGATCATGATATCCATAAATTTGACATGGTACAATGATAGGCAATAAATCTGAGTTATCTCTAGGTTCCAGGCTGCTTACCTTCACTGTATCGTTTAGCTTCTTCAAGGTGGTGATGGCACTCATGCACGGGACTTTGTTAGGACTGAATATGTTGGTAATTCCCCCATGTTTGGTTGCTGTTGATAACAGTCCAACAACCTTATCAGTTGGTCCTTCATGGAGAACTTCTTTCAATCTTCTTGCCCTCATAAGACTTGTTGAGATGTCATCAACACAAGAATCATTGCGACCCCAATCTCTTCCCTCAAACATATGTATATCAAATGGATCACCAACCAAGTGGAAAGAGGGAGTAATTTCCTTTGCATGCATCCCGTGGGACTTGGAGAGAGGGTCACCTCTTAACAATCCAATTTCAGTCCTTGTGCATAAAGTGACCGTTGTCTTGATGTGTAATGTCCCTTTTCCCAAATTCGAAGGCATAATTGGATCTTCCGGATATCCCTCCTCCTTGGTCGAATTGAAGAAGATAAAGAGGAAGCAAATAATGTCTTTTATTATTTTATGAATATTTTAAAGTGTATTAGTGAAGACTATATGGGTCGGCCTTGTTTATTAAGGCATAATGAATGGTCATAAGGGAGCGGCCATGTCTTTTCTATTTTGGCGCCAAGAAGGAAAAGTATAAATAGGGGACTAAGGGCAGCCATTTGGATATCGACTTTTATTTGTAAAATCTGATTTTTGAGAGAGATCTCTCATTGTCTTCCACTTGGGACGAAAACCCCATGTGAGGTCCATTGTGAAGGACGAAAACCCTTCACTTTTGACTTTAAACTATTCATATTCGCAGATTATTATTAAATTGAAGATCAATTTGTGTATATTCTGATTTTATCAATTTATTCCTACCAATTCGACTTGCATATGCATGAAATCTGAATTATTTAGTAAAAATAACATTAACACAACTTGCCTAATCAAGTCGCCATATTCTAAAGGATCTAAAATTGCATTTGCACGAATTTCGAGGCACATTTGAAGGTGAAATCGAACCATTTCAGCTACTGCGATTTCTGGGAATTATTTATAATTTTCAGCAGTATATATTTGCATAAATCAATTTGATTTGGCCTATAAATTTGTCAAATCAACTAATAATCATTTGATAATTGTTTGGGGATGACTATTGGAGATTTTTGGCTCTTATTTCGAGGAATACAACTCGCTGTAATTAAATTACTCTACGTTGCCAGGATACGGATACGAGTATCCGTTTGGATACGGATACGATATGCGGATACGTCAATTTTAAAAAACCCTTGGATACGATACGTCTTGGATACGTCCGTACATTATATATATATTATATATTTTATTTTTTTATGTACATCTACTCATTTTACTCATTTTTTAGTCCATAAATATTAAAAAACTGAAATAGTAATACAAAACTTGAATCAATGTTCAAAACATTCAATATACTTAAGACTTTGCATTTTTATTGATCATGTGGCTGCCATACATATGATATACGAATATCATGTTAACATGAATACGAACAAAACTTGAAATTTTAAAAATATACTAGTAACTAGATCCATGTTCAAATTTTCAAAACAAACAATATACTTAAGATTTTACATTTATGATTTCATTGTTCATGTGGCTGCCATACATATGATATAGGAATACAAACAAATCTAGAATATATCATCTAGATTTTCCTCAAAATCAAGTTCATGTGTGCCACTTGCGCTAGCTCCACTCTCATTAATGTCAAACATTTAAAAAAAAATGAAATAGAACTTAAAAAAAACGTTTTTGAAGGCGGATACGGCCCGGATCCGCGCAGGATACTCCAGGATACGTGGCGGATACGTCCGTACGTATCCGCCACGTATCCTGGAGTATCCTGCGCGGATCCAGGCCGTATCCGTATCGTATCCTTCGCGTATCCGTATCCGAGACGTCTCAGGCAGGATTCGGTAGGGGTTTTGAGGTATCCGTGCAACGTAGAAATTATGTGTCTGCTGCAAATAATTTCCCAGTTCGGAAGTTTCATTAAAACCCTCAAAAAGTGTTATTACATGATGCATGCATAACTTGGGGCTTCTAAAAGGTGTTAGTACCCCTCACTACTTAATGTGCTCCTCATTTTACCCACATTTTGATGAAACCGATTATGATGATTAACCCCAAGTGATGGCGAACTAGGAGCAATAAATCGAGATGTATTTGTTCCTTGGACTTTCAACAAAGCTTTCATCTCCTTTTGCCTTTGCTTCTACGGTAATTGGTGCTTTCCTGTTGCCAACCTCCATACCTTGTTCGCATGTGCTTGGGATGTCTTTGTGGCTTCTACCTTGGTGTCCTCAAGATTTTGCCCTAAAATCAGGACTACCTCTTTAAATTTTTTTTTTTCGTTCTTTTCAAAGTAACGGGTCGTTTTGTGTTTGTTTTGCCTGCAGTTGTTTGCATTGCTCTAAGGTAACCCCAGAGAGTCATAAAAGCCAAATTCGACAAATACCCACATGCCAAAACTCACTCAAATCCTTTGCCAGACCTTGTCTGCAAGCGTTTTATTTATTTATTAAATAAATAAAGTTCTTTTAAAAATAGATTGAGCTAAAATTGGAGGATTTAGGTTATATAAAGCACTTCACCCATCATTATTACCACAAAACATTCACCCGAGGGGAAGAATTTTTACAGATCAGCTAAATGGAGAATTTTTTTAGCAATTGCCCGTAATTGTTTTTGTTTTGTTTTATTTCTTTTTGTCTATGTTTTGG
This sequence comes from Taxus wallichiana var. yunnanensis, assembly GCA_018340775.1. Taxonomy (NCBI): domain Eukaryota; kingdom Viridiplantae; phylum Streptophyta; class Pinopsida; order Cupressales; family Taxaceae; genus Taxus; species Taxus wallichiana. Next base: position 280,414,392 of record CM031244.1, read on the forward strand.
TTTGTTTTCTTTGGCAATTCCGTAGCCTATTCATTCTTCTTGCTAGATCTTTCCCGGGCCTAGGGTTTTGAAAAGCTATCCAATATTTTTAATTACTAATCTATCTAAAGGCGATCAAAGCTCAGGATTCTTTGAAGATTGCAAGAAGTCGCTTGGTCCAAAAAGGTGCAAAATGGATTTTATGAAAATAAGAAAAATATTTCCATCAATGCGTAGAGCTCGAGAAAATATGCACTTTTGGAGAAAACGACGCCTAAAATAGAGCCACAGAATGGAAGTTATGGCACATGCAAGTTTTTACTTTGCTACATCTTCCCGGGCCCTTTCCAAAAATGGCAAATTTTATTATGTACTTGTGTTTCAAAAATCCAAAAAAAGAAAGAAATGTAGTCTTCATGCCAGTCGCAATTTTCAAGGCTGCCTTCCGCGTCCAATTTCACGCTTGCCTTAAGTGACGAATTTTCATGCAATTTTAAAGGTAGAAGTCATAATGCAAGTCACACTTTTGGAAAAGAGCTATCTTTCATGCAAGCTGCTTTTTTTGGAAGGAATCACTTAAGCTGCCAATGGGAATTTTGGTAGTGGCGAGTGCAAGCGAATTTCTTGCATCCTTGAAGGTTACTTTTTCTCATCAAGTCAAATCACTTAAGCTGCCAATGAGAATTTTGGTAATGACAGTGACAAAGGGAATTTTTGCCTCACTGCAAGAGTAGGTTATTTTTTCCCATCAAGTCAAATCATTTAAGCTCTTAGTGGGAATTTTGGCGGCAAGAGTAGGCGGGAATTTCTTGTCTGCCTAGCAGGGTGAAAATTCCCATTATGAAAGTCAAGTCACTTAAGTGAAAGATGGGATTTTTGGAGCTGCCTTGCAGGGTGAAAATTCCCATTGCTTTGACTTCCTATTTTTAGCAATTCCTCTTGCCAAAAAGTGCGACCCACCTTGGCATTAATACATGCATTAATTGATATTCATTAATATTATTTCTAGTCAATTTTGGCGCCATAAATAGAAGGAAAGTCAAGGCAAGTGGATGAGCTAAAGAGAAGTCAAGGATGCATGCTAAAAATAAATAAAATAAATTCATAAAAAAGCAAGTAGAAGCATGTAGACTTGGGCACCCAAATTGAGTGAAGGAGCATGACTTTTAATTAATTAATTGCCAAAAATAGGGAAAGACAATTATTAAAAATAACATGCACATAGCTATATAAGCATGGGACGCCATAAGGGAGAAACAATTAATTCTTTTTGATGGAGCTTGCAGCTTGGAAGGATTTTGGCGCCAAAGGAAGGAGGATTTTGCATTAAAAATATTTTCCACTGCCGGGAAGCATCCAATTTTGGCACCTAGGGTTGGAAAGGATTTCTTTTTATTATTCAGAGCATCTGCATGTTGATGAATACTTCATTTATGCCCATATTGGTGAAGAAAGCAGAAGTCAATGTCTGATACATTGAATATATCTTCAAAATTAGAGGAAGAAATAGATCCAACTCTCATAATTGCAAAGGCTTCCGCAAAAAATTCATTATCTTATTTTTAGCGCAGCCCATGCGGAAGTCAATGCATGGAAAATTCTTTTCAGGAGTTTGTGCATGTGCTCCCAATCTTCCAGTTAAAGCCTTCATTGAATTTACATGTATTTTCCTTCACTCGGAGTGTTGTCCAATTTTTTAAGTTGCTCATATGCAATTAAAAATAAAAGATGATGATTTTTGTCTGAATTGTTTATGGTAAGCATTTTACTTGGTGCACGTACGAAAAGAATTGCAAAAGCTTCAAGGATAAGAGGGAAAACAAGTCAGAGGAAACACCCGCAAGCAAAATCATAGTCAATTGCTTCTAGATCCAGTTTGGTGAGAATCAAAGGAAATGATTCAACAACATATGGGAGAAAAAAGCATCTCAGATTCAAGGCAGAGATATCATTTAGATCATTCATTGCTAAAGTGAATGAAGCAGAAGTGCAATACAGGTTGGATCAACATGCAGAGTATGGAAGAAGAACAAGACTGAGAGTGTTGCAACTTTCTTCTAATTTCTTCTCCTCTTTCTTCTTCTTTCTCTTATTTTCTCCGACAAAGTAATTGAGTAATCAATTAAATTGTAAAACTTAAGTGATTGGTTTAAAAGTCGTTACTTCAAGTTACTGGAAGAAGTCAATTACTTGGAAATAGGTGGTAGACATGCAAAATAGAAGGGTTCTATTTTCGCTTATAAATCATGCATGTCATGCGAAAGAGGATTCCAGGAGGAAGATTGCAGCATTGTTTCTTTTTTCATAGCTTCGCATGCAGAATTCATTAAAAACTTTCTTTTGGCTAGATTTTTTGCATAGCTGAAAACCTAGGTAGTCATGAGATAAATCTCCCTCATTTACCGGTGAGGCTCCCGTGTAAGATTCGTCAATTAAATATGCTAGTATCTATATGGGGGTATTACTTTAACCATGCAACTCATGAACCATAGCTGTATAGTTTTGCAGCAAGTAAGTAGCTATTAAAGAAAGGAAATATCTAATGAAGAAGGAAATAATATAAACACAGGAAGGAAAGAGGGAAGATGTGCAACCCAATCAATAGATTACAGAGTTGATTGCTTGCCATAGACGGAACCAATAGATATTAACATACAAAATTATAAGCAAAGGCAACTTTTAGATCTAGATCTAAAATAACACAAAGTTTATAAGTAGATTTGAGACAAAATGTTAGAAACAAAATGCACCGTGACACAAAGTTCTCCGGAAATCCGCTCCTTTCTAGTCCTTTGCTTCAAATAGCTATCAGGGGTTTCAACACAAAGTCTTAAACACAAGAATGTTGCTTACCAATTCTGATTTTTTTTACCCGAAGGCTCTTCCTCTACTTATAGAATGTAGAGGGGCGATTACAAGTCGGAAGCTTTTAGTGAACTGACACATGTGGAAGTTGTAAAGGAAACAACTGACAATCTCCCTCCTGGAATTCCTCTTTGTATGACATGCATGATTTGCAACTGAAAATAGAACCTTCTATTTTGCATGTCTGCCACTTATTTCCAAGTAGTTGACTTCTTCAAGTAATGGCTTTTAAACCAATTACTTAAGTTTTATAATTTAATTGATCATTCAATTACTTTGTCGGAGGAATGAAAAAGAAAGAGGAAAATGAATTAGAAGAAAGCTGCAACACTTTTGTTCTTTTTCCATATTCTGCATTCAGTTGATTTTTTTGCCCTTGATTCTCACCAAACTGGATCTGGAAGCAGCTGGATCTGGAAGCAAGTGACTGTGATTTGCTTGCGGGTATTGCTTTTGACTTGTCTTCCTTCTTATCCTTGAAGCTTTTGCAGTTCTTCTCCAGTACATGCATCAGTGCAATGTTTTCCATAAATAACTCATCATTTTTATTTTTAATTGTATATGAGCAATTAAAAATTCTGGAAAGCACTCCGGGTGAATGCAAATTCAATGAAGGCTTGAACTTGAAGATTGGGAGAACATGCACAAGGTCCTAGAAGGAATTCTCCATGCACTGACTTCTTCACGAGCTGCATTCGAAACAAGAGGATAAAGCCTTTACAATTATGGATTTGGATTTGGATCTGAATCTGGATTTGGATCTAGATCTGGAAGCTATGCATGATTTTGTTGATCCTTTTCTTTCATCATGCTTCGCCATGGCCAGAGCAATCTTTGTCTGAGCAACTCTTTTTCTTTTTATTCGGCTGGAATTCTTTATAATTGGTGCAGATCTGGGAATTTCTTCAAATTCGGAAGATATATTCAATGTATTGGACATTGATTTAAGCTTCCTTTCTCTTATATAAACATATGTAATGGATATCTCCGCAATTAATTAAGACAAAAACGTATTCTAGAGCATGAACACTTGATTTTTATCATAAAAATTTGCATATAAAGTCTGCTGCCCTAAAATTTGAGGTTTTGCAAACAATTAATCAGACTTAAATCAAGCTCCTTCAAACCTAGGTGCCAAACTTTGAAGCTTTCCGACAGTGTAAACACCTTTCTCTGAGCAAAATTCCTCCTTTGGGCGCCAAAATTGCCTGGGCTACACTCCTTTGCTAGAACAATTAATTAATTCATCTTTATGGCAGCCCTTGCTTACATAACCTTCATCATTCTATGATTAATAATTGCCCTTCCTATTCCCGGCGCTTAATTAATTAAAAATCATGCTTCTCTCTTAAACTTAGGCGCCAAAATTTGGGGTTGCATTAAATAAATTAAATTAATTTAATTTTAGCCTTCTATTTCCAATCTTCTTTGTCTTCACATCATGCGTTGACTTTTCCTCATGCTTGGGCGCCAAAATTAGGAATAGAAACAATTAATAAATGCAATTAAAGTTATTCTTCTATTCCAAAAGGGGTCGCACTTTTTTGACATGGCTGATTTATATTCTTAGAAGTCAATTTCTAATAGGATTATTCACCCTGCACCGCAGCTCCAAAAATCCCATGATCCACTTAAGTTGTTTGACTTCTATAATGAGATTTTTTACCCTGCAAGGCAGGTAAGAAATTCCCATCAATGCCTTAAATGATTTTCTTTTATTTTTATAATGGGAATTTTCACCCTGCAAGGCAGTAAGAAATTCCCGCTTGCTCGCCGCTTTTAATTTTTCCATCATGACTTAAGTGAATTTTCTTTCATAGGAAAAAGTACCTGTGCAAGTACAAAATTTCCACTTGCTGTTCTACCAAAAATCCCATTACACTTAAAACCTTCCTTTCCCAAAAATGCGACTTGCCCGTAAGAGACATTTTTGTGCATGGCTTCGTCTTTTTTTTAGAGAGAACCAGACTTCCTGTGGCAAATTCCTTCTGACATGATGTCCGTAGATGATTTTCAGATACTCCAGTGCAAGAAAACAAACCGAATCGCAAAGGAATTGACCTAGGGGAATTTCACAAAGAAAAACACGCAAAAAACACAAAAAACAAAAACGTTGCCAGAAGTCACAGACAAAGCCCAAGATTCATTCTTGGTGGAAACCCTACTGGTATATGTGAATATTGACATGCAAAATTTCAATAAGGTTAAACCGGAGCGCAATTTACTTCAAACGGGGCTTTAAATAATTAAATATAATTTTCCGCAGACAAAACTTGGCGAAAGGATAAAACGAGTTTCGACATCTGGGTATTTGTCGAAATTGGCTCATATGATTCACTGGGAATATCTTAACGCAATACAGGCATCTTCTGGCAATAAAAACACAAAAAGACCCGTTATTTTAAAAGAACGAAAATTTTAAACATGGGGTAGTCTCAGATTTCAGGGTAAAATCTGGAGACACCAGTTGGTTTCGTCTGTGGACATCTTTACCTCTTTCAAAATGAAAGGAGTGAAGATGAGATCCCAACATCTCTGGTTTCGTGTCTTGTCCGTTGGGCTCGGGTCGGGAAATAAAAACAACACAAAACAAAAAGAAAAGAAAAGAAAACAACAAAGTTTTATTTATATACATACAGGTTTTACCTGTTTTTTATGTCCGGAAAAGCTTCAGATGTTGCCCATTGAAAGGCAGTGATAACTCAATTCCATCCTGGTAGGCAAGGAAGAAAGTGTCCATTTTGACATCTCTTTTGATCATGAAAGGCCTTTTCCAGAATGAATCAGATTTGCCGTGCATGCCCTTCGGTTCATGTCTCATGTCCCACCAGAGTACCTTGTCCTCGATCTCGAACTTCCTTTCTTTGGCCTTCTTGTCAAATATCTTGGGCAAGTCCTTATCAACTTCATCTGGTGGTGGCTCATCCTTTCTTCTCTCTGTGGTGGATAAGTCTGCATCAACTTGCTCCGTTCCCAGATTTATTTGCTTTGCATTTATGAGGATTCACCATCACCATGTTCTTTGTTCTTATTTAGGTACCGATCATGCTTGTCGAAAGTCTTCACTAAGGAAACTAAACCCTTGGGGATTTTGTTACCTTTTGGTTGGACTATTCCACTACTATCATCATAACTGGATCATCTTTTGCCTGTGACTGTTCGTCGTGGTGGTGATTTATTCCTTTCAACATGCAAACATGCAGATGTTTGTTTGTCCTCATTGAAAGTCTGCCACTGTTCAACATTATCAGGGACTTTGGGGTGGTAGACCATCTCCACTTTATAGTTTCCTTGTCTGAATATGGACGGTGGTCTATCCGGATTCAATAGTGCAGCTGTGACCGCCAAAGAATCTGCCTTGGAGTTTTGATTGGTTGGAATGAAGTTGATAGAGAAGGCTGAAAAATCCAGTGTGGCAGAAAACACTTTATCTCTGTAATGCTTCATCTTATCTCCTTTGACTTGATTTTGCCCTCGAACTTGCTTTACTAGAAGTTCAACGATCTCCTTGGGCTTTGAGGATTTTACTCCTTTCTTTTTAGCTTGCTCCATTCCTAACAACAAGGCTTCATACTCCACCGTATGATTGGTGTTCTCGAACATCAGCTTGTGGGAGTATGGGAATATCTCATGATCTGGAGATATTAGTAGAACGCCGACTCTTGATCCAAAAGAACAACAGTGCCTTTAAACTCTAGAGTCCAAAATTTTTCAGCTCCTTCTGTTCGGCTGAAGTTCTGGTTCTGAAACGTCTTTATCCATTTCCAAGAAATAGACCCCACGGTCAGATTCCTGAAAAAGAATTTGAGATCTAGGATCCTCAGATTTTGTCACCGTGTACTTAGACTTCTTTTCCGGCTCTAGCTTCTGATTAATCCCCTTGATAGGAATATGAGCACAGGACCAATCCATCTTTACTTCTCCTCCCAGCTCTTTGCAGAAGTTTCTGCTCAACAACATCCGTAGAGACAAGAATATCTACAACTAAGATTGTCATCTTTAATCTTTTGTCAGGAAAAGCTGCCAGAATAGCTTGTGCATCTTTGATTTGTCCGATTAAAGGGACTTGTCTCTCCATGGAGTAACAACCTTTTATGGTCTTTGTCAAGGTAAGCCCAAGAGCATCTGCAACTTTAGCTGGCATGACATTATCAGAAGCACCTGAATCTAAAATGCAGTTGCTTAACTTGAAACCATTAAGCAATAGGGAAACATAGAACGGTTCCACTCTTTCAGAAGATAATGAGGGTTTAACTGCGGTGTTGTTCTGGGGAGGAGTATCCTTGGGCTTAGGAAAAGGCCTTTTGATGTATTGGATTGTCCTAGTGATTGCACATATTTTACTAGCCTATTTAACTGCTCAGAAAATCTCTCAGGTATTCGGCTTCTGACATTTGAACTCTAGTTTTCTTGGCATGATCAATAATGTCAAAAGAAGGTATAGATTCGATACCTGAGCTGCTTTTTGTGGTTGAGATGAAGAACTCGCATTCTTATTTCTGGGAGCTAAGGAAGAAGGTAAAGGGCTGCCCCTTCTTTGTTCATCGGCTAATGCCTCAGCTTGACGAGTTTGTGATTGTGTAAATACTGCATATGCACGACCATGATCGTCTTCAAGAAGCTCCTCATAGTCATGTTCAAATTTGTAGTTAAGGTAATTAATGTTGGAGTCACCAGCAGGACATACAAAATCATCATTCTCGAGCTGATCAGCCAACTTCCGGGTCTTCTTCATTCATCTCCACGTTGTTTTTGGGAGCAACTTCAATTGCTAATCTTTGGGTACCAACAATGCGGTTCCGGTTTGTTGAAATTTCGAGTAGGGGCAGTGTTGTTGCCTTGAGCCATTGAGCCGTTTGTTTCTTCATCTGCAACATCTCATTTGCCAATCTTTGCAATAGTGAATCGGATGTAGTAGCAGAAGATGAACTTTCAGCTCTAGAAGTGTTGCTCTTTATTTTTCCAGCCATGATGAAGTCATCTTCGATTTCAACTCCCATATTTTGGGCTGCTAACAAGTCAGCAGGACGTGCTCTTCGGAGTTGATAGCTTACTTCAGGAAGTAAAGCGTTGATGAAGAATACCTTTTTATTCTCATCATTCAGAGAAGCAAAAGCCGGAATTTTGTACAAGTAATCTTTGGAATTTTGCAATAAAATCCCGCATGTGCTCATGTGGCTCCTTTTTCAACTGAGTCGAGTTGAGTTATCAAGGTACTGGAATCTTCAGCTGGTTTGAATCTTTTTAGGAATGCATCTCGCATAGTAGCCCAGTTGGTTATGGTGCCAGGAGCTAGCCGGTAGAACCATTCTCCAGCCAAGTCATGGAGAGTCTCTATGAAGAGTCTAACAAATACATCTTCATGTTCGACTGCAAGCACTCTACAGGATATGAAAAACGCAGCCAAGTGGTCATTAGGATTCTGCTTTCCGTCTCCAAAGAATTTCGGAAATTCTTTCTTGTCCCTTTAGGTAGATCATGCATAGGTGGAGTCAAGTTCAGTGGCCCAAAAGCTGCTCCCCATGGAACAGGTACTATCTGGTTTTGATTCTGATTTTGCATGATGAATGGGGCACGTCTTCTACGAGAGTAGACTTGATGGATAATTCCAGCTGTCGGATTATGTTGAAGATGATCCGGATCTAGATGAATGTGTACTCTTCTTCCTGGTGAGAGACTAGATCTGCGGCTTCTAACTTGAGGAGGATGATTGAAATTGAATTGCTCCTGCAATCTGTAGAAATGATCAATTTTTCCTTGTGCCTTCACAGATCGGGTGAAAGGACGTTCAACAAGTTAAGAGTTGAATGGGAAAACACTCTGATTTGTAAGATATAAGCTTTGATTTGCAAAGATAGTTGTTCCCCAGCGGAGTCGCCAAAAACTATTGGTTAGATTTTTTGCATAGCTGAAAACCTAGGTAGTCATGAGATAAATCTCTATCATTTACCGGTGAGGCTCCCATGTAAGATTTGTCAATTAAATATGCTAGTATCTATTTAGGGGTAATTAGTTTAACCATGCAGCTCATGAACCATAGTTGTATAGTTTTGCAGCAAGTAAGCAACTGTTAAAGAAAGGAAATATCTAATGAAGAATGAAATAATATAAACACAGAAAGAAAGAGGGAAGATGTGCAACCCAATCAATAGATTACAGAGTTGATTGCATGCACATAGATGGAACCAATAGATATTAACACACAAAATTATAAGCAAAGACAACTTTTAGATCTAGATCTAAAATAACACAAAGTTTATAAGTAGATCTAAGACAAAAAGTTAGAAACAAAATGCACTGTGACACAAAGTTCTTCGAAAATCTGCTCCTTTCTATTCCTTTGTTTCAAATAGCTATCAGGGGTTTCAACACAAAGTCTGGAACACAAGAATGTTGCTTACAAATTCCGATTTTTTTTTACCCGAAGGTTCTTCTCTACTTATAGAATGTAGAGGGACAATTACAAGTCGGAAGCTTTTAGTGAATTGACACATGTGAAAGTTGTAAAGGAAACAACTGGCAATCTCCCTCTTAGAATTCCTCTTTGCATGACATGCATGATTTGCAACTGAAAATAGAACCTTCTATTTTGCATGTCTGCCACCTATTTCCAAGTAGTTGACTTCTTCAAGTAATGGCTTTTAAACCAATCACTTAAGTTTTATAATTTAATTGATCACTCTTCAATTACTTTGTCGAGAAAAGAAAAAAAGAGAAAAATGAATTAGAAGAAAGTTGCAACACTTTTGTTCTTTTTCCATATTCTGCATGCAGTTGATTCTTTTGCCCTTGATTCTCACCAAACTGGATCTGGAAGCGGATCTGATCTCGAAAGCAAGTGACTCGATTTGCTTCATGGTATTGCCTTTGACATGTCTTCCTTCTTATCCTTGAAATTTTGCAGTTCTTCTCCAGTACATGCATCAGTGCAATGTTTGCCGTAAATAACTCATCATTTTTATTTTTAATTGCATATGAGCAATTAAAATTTTTGAAAGCACTCTGGGTGAATGCAAATTCAATGAAGGCTTCAACTGGAAGATTGGGAGAACATGCACAAGGTCCTGGAAGGAATTCTCCATGCACTGACTTCTTCACGGGCTGCATTCGAAACAAGAGGATGAAGCCTTTGCAATTATGGATCTGGATTTGGATTTGGATCTAAATCTGGATTTGATCTGAAGCTATGCATGATTCTGCTGATCCTTTTCTTTCATCATGATTCTTCATCCTTTCTTCATCCCGCTTTGGCCAGAGCAATCTTTGTCTGAGCAACTCTTTTTCTTTTTATTCGCCGAATTCTTTACAATCGGTGCAGATCTGGGAATTTCTTCAGATTCGAAGATATATTCAATGTATTGGACATTGATTTAAGCTCCCTTTCTCTTATATAAGCATCTGTAATGGATACCTGCAATTAATTCGCATAAAGACGTATTCCAGAGCATGAACACTTGATTTTTATCATAAAAATTTGCATATAAAGCCCGCTGCCCTAAAATTTGAGGCTTTGCTTGCATGCAAAGCAAGCATAAATATTTGTAACTTCACTTGGGCACTGTAATAATATGCAGACAATTAATCAGACTTAAATCAAGCTCCTTCAAACCTAGGTGCCAAACTTTGAAGCTTTCCGACAATGAAAAACACCTTTTTCTAAGCAAAATTCCTCCTTTGGGCGCCAAAATTGCCTGGGCTGCACTCCTTTGCTAGAAGAATTAATTAATTCATCATTATGGCAGCCCTTGCTTACATAACCTTCATCATTCTATAATTAATAATTGCCCTTCCTATTCCTGGCAATTAATTAATTAAAAATCATGCTTTTCTCTTAAACTTGGGCGCCAAAATTTGCATGCTTTGGGGCTGCATTAAATAAATTAAATTAATTTATTTTTAGCCTCCTTCCTTCAGTTCTCCTTGACTTCACACCATGCTTTGACCTCATGCGCCAAAATTAGGAATTAAATCCATTAATTAATACTTCAAAAAGTATTATTTCTCCTCTAGATGGGTCGCACTTTTTTGCATGTTATAGGGCTGCATTAAATAAATTAAATTTATTTAATTTTAGCCTTCTATTTCCAATCTTCTTTGTCCTCTCATCATGCATTGACTTTTCCTCATGCTTGGGCGCCAAAATTAGGAATAGAAACAATTAATAAATGCAATTAAAGTTATTCTTCTATTCCAAAAGGGGTCGCACTTTTTTGACATGGCTGATTTCTATTCTTAGAAGTCAATTTCTAATGGGATTATTCACCCTGCACCGCAGCTCCAAAAATCCCATGATCCACTTAAGTTGTTTGACTTCCATAATGAGATTTTTTACCCTGCAAGGCAGGTAAGAAATTCCCATCAATGCCTTAAGTGATTTTCTTTTATTTTATAATGGGAATTTTCACCCTGCAAGGCAGGTAAGAAATTCCCGCCTGCCTGCTGCCTTTAATTTTCCCATCATGACTTAAGTGAATTTTCTTTCATGGGAAAAAGTACCCTTCCAAGTAGGTACAAAATTCCCACTTGCCTGCTACTACCAAAAATCCCATTGCAGCTTAAAAGCTTCCTTTCCCAAAAATGCGACTTGCCCAGAAGAGGCCTTTTTTGTGCATGACTTCGTCTTTTTAGATAGAACCAGATTTTATCTGGCAAATTCCTTCTGGCATGACATCCGTAGATGATTTCTAGATACTTGAGGAAAGAAAACAGACTGAGTTGGCAAAGGAATTGACCTAGGGGAATTTCACAAAGAAAAACACGCAAAAAACACAAAAACAAAAAATATTGCCAGAAGTCACAGACAAAGCCCGAGATTCATTCCTGGTGGAAACCCTACTGGTATATGTGAATATTGACATGCAAAACTTCAACAGGGTTAAATCGGAGCACAATTTACTTCAAACGGGGCTTTAAATAATTAAATATAATTTTCCCATGAGACAAAACTTGGTGAAAGGATAAAAGAGTTTCGACATTTGGGTATTTGTTGAAATTGGCTCATATGATTCACTGGGAATATCTTAACGCAATACAGGCATCTTCTGGCAATAAAAAAACAAAAAAACCCGTTATTTTAAAAGAACAAAAATTTTAAACATGGGGTAGTCTCAGATTTCAGGGTAAAATCTAGAGACACCACTTCCTATTTGTAATTGCCCTCTATACATTATAAATAGAGGAAGAAGCTACGGATTAAAAACATCGAAATTTGTAATCAACATTCTTGTGTTCCGGACTTTGAGTTGAAACCCTTGATATCTTTATAAAAGCCAAGGAATTGAAAGGAGGCAGATTTCCGGAGAACTTTGTGTCAACGGTGCATTTGTTTCTTACTTCTGTGTAGATCTTTGCATAAACTTTGTGTTATCTCAGATCTAGATTTGAAACTTTCCTTTTCTTTAAATTCTGTATTGTGAGATCTGTTTGTTTCATCTGCATGAGACCAACTCTGCGAACTATTGGTTGGATTGCACATCTTCTTTGCTTTATTTCCGGATTCAATTATTTCCGCCTTTTGCAAATATTTCTTTACAGATTGCTTACTTGCTGTAGAATTGCCTAGCTATGGCTCATGAGCTTTGCAATTAAAGTAAAACCCACAAACAGTTACTCAGATCCATAATTGATCAAAATCATACACGGGAGACTCACCAGTAAATGAGGGAGATTTATCTCGTGGATCGCTAGGTTTTTCATGCAAAAATCTAGCCAACATACCCAAGTCTAATTCTCCATCATTTAGCTCTTTTTTGATCAACTTTGTTATAAATAGATCAACAAGTTGACTGTCATTTAGGAAGTGGGTTCCATCCATCCCTTTCGATTCCCCTTTTTGTTCATCACCCTTTCTTTCAGCCCTGAATTCATCACATGCTAAAATATCATCAACATTAACCAAACAATGATCTTTAATTACCTCATGATGTTGACTCTCTAGGACAACAATGGGTGTTAATGTCATTGCCTTAGATCTCTTGACCACCGAATCTTCTTCCTCAATGACTTCCATCTTCTATTGTCATATGAAACTTGCTTGAGTTATTTGCTTCATACTCTTTTTCCTCAAGCTTCCCTTCATCCTTTCGCTCATGCTCCCGAGTTCCCTTATTATTTTTCCACATGTAACCATTAGAATTCAAGGGAAAATTATTGACAATTAAAAATTCTTTACCTTCCCTTCCTCTTGGTTCTTGCTTGGCCATTTCTTCCTCTTCTTGTGCTTCCTTAGGGCTGTAAGAAAAAACAATCAAGGGTTCACCTTTGGCCATGGCGGTGGGTGCTTCTAGGGTTCCCAAAGGTTGATTCTTCCTCTCTTGTCACCTTGGAAGGGTGACTATAAAAGGAAGGTGCCTCTTGTTTTCCTCATGATTTCTCCATCTTGTAGCGGATCCGCTACATGCTTATCGACTCGCTTCGCTTCACACTGGAGGGTTTTCTTCCTAAATGGATGAGACCTTTTGCCAGGGTCCTTTGATGGGGTTTGGGAATTATGCTTTGTGCCAATTCCCACTCTATGATTTTCTCTTTCCATAAAATCCTCAAAGGAAAAGGCATCACGTACCATCTCCGAAGATCTCTATATGTTGCTGCCAACTTGTCGCTCCTTGAAACCCTTTCTTCCTTGAGTGAACCATCTCTTTGCATATTTTGGATGGCTAAGACAAGCCTATCCAACGTATCCACTATTCCTTCTTGGTTCTTCATGATCATCTCCAATTTTTCCATGCTTCATAGGCTAGGAGGATGATGCTCTGATACCACTGTAGTGTCCCTTTTTGGGGGAACTCAAGAAATGGCAAAAAACTCTCAAATCAGATTTAAGACACTACTGTTATAACCCTGCAAAAACTGATCTCAAACCCTTCCTAGGGCAGCAACCTTCCTAGGGCAAAAAAACCCTTTGAAATGGAGTTAGACCTTGCAAAAATACTTCCAAACTTGTGCAAAAATTAATAGTAAACCCTTATCACTCAATTGCAGCTGTTAGAAATTAGATTTGCATGAGAAATTAATTAATTACGGAACCCTAACTAGCGAACATTCCCAAGCTTGCTAAAAATAGTATAACATCACCAAAAATCACCAAACTCGAGATATTGGCTTAATAAAATATAGAGAATAAGATGATGATTTCAGATTTTTTAAAATGTCACCGTACATACCAAAACACCACCTCACTATAGGTCGCTCCACTTGAAATAAAATATAATTTGCACCAAAGAGACAACACATGCAAGAGAAAGATACTTTATTTCCTTTCAAACCAGCTTGCACACCAAAAACCTCATGAAGGGTTTTCGTCCTTCACAAGTTCCCCAACCAAGGGTTTTTGTCCTTGGAAGAGATCCTCAACTCAAGGGGTTTCGTCCTTGAGAGAGAGAGTAAAAGGGCTACACTATGATTGTTACAAGGTGCCTTCAAGCTTGTATGTTGTATTTGTAAGCTGATTTAAGTTAACACACAATAGAATGAGGTTCTTGGTTTAATACAAAAACTAATTAGTATATGAACTAATGATAAAAACATAGAATCTAACTTGTCTCCTAATAGCGGTCATCGAAATTGTCTCCCAAATGTGATCTAATATACGATCCTTGTATGAAAATTGAATCCCTTCGTTTGTTTTCTCCCCTTTTGACCTTATGATTGGTATTCGGTTAGGAGGACCTCTGCATCCTGCTCGGTGAACTCAATGGGCAGCTCATCGCTTTCTTTGCCCATATATCCCCCATAATCTCATATCCCACCAAAGTGTCTAAAGGTATGCATGTGCCACTTGGGATAAACGATGGAGATTTGAATGAACAATTCCCAAATCCATCGGGGTTTTGCTACATAGTCTGCTATGATTCATCAATTGGATGAAATCTTAATCTCTCTTGATAGCATGGAATTGGGAAATGGAATGGAAACATTATAATGAATGATTGTCCAGTTTTCCGGCATGATAGACACAAATAACTCGGAGCTTGTGTTATCAATTTGTTTTTGATATTGTATGCCAGAAGTGGTTAATAACAACTTAGTTGATCTTTGATTCCCGCGTCTTCTTTTGGGATTCTAAACTGCTTGAGTTTTCATTTTGATAGAACATTTGACTATTAAACCTCACTTAAGGGCTTCAAGCTATTTAATTTTCTCTTGATATTGTTTGGAGCTAATCTTAGTTTTGTAAACCATTTATAGGTTGCTGAACTGTTTGTTGGTAACTTGTGGAGTAAAATAAATATTTGTTTCATTTATTCCGTAGACTAAATTTTTCAAAGTTTACTTGAACCGTGTTAGCCACACGAAGTTGAACATGCATGCCAAGGATTCAAGCGAATAATTGACTCAGGCAATATGCCATGTTATTTTAATAAATCTTAAACAAGCTAGTTTTCAAGTTGTTATCTGGTTTAAGGTTGCGAATTTACATCCTAATGATGGTTCTGTATTATAAACTTACCTAAACTCTCGTTGACATATATCTTTCTATGCATTTATATTTTGTCAAATCCATTGAGTGTTTGTTTGATACTTTAGAGTATTTATGTTTATGGGTACTCTTGTATGGTTACTATTTCTTTCATTGCTGTTCAAGCTATAATTTTGTAATTTTAATTCACCTAATAACACTCTCATGGAAACTGTAAGTTGCTTCTTGTCAAAAGCCTTCGAATGATATGAATGTTCTTGAGAAATATGTTATCTGGAAAATGATTGGGTGGACTATGTATTTCTTGCATCTAGGGTAAGTGGTGTTCGGGAAGGGGGTTCCTAGTATGACAAACTAATAGATAATATCAAGGAAAGGCTATTGTCATTGGTAGCGAACGGCCAGTTTTATTCATGTGTATATAGTGTAATTTTATGCATGTTTGATTTTTGACATTTTTTTTCTTCTTTTTTGAGCTGACTTTCTATGTTTTGTGCATATGGAAGCAATACATTAATCGTGATTTCGTTCGTATAATGTATAATTTAATTTATGTGACTGCACATATCTACGGTTCAATTTAGCTGTCTTCTTGCATTACCTGGAAAAAAACAATTTTGGAATTTCTATATTTAGGTGCCTGTTAACAACTCTTGTCTGCTCTCCTCCTTTTACAGCCCAGGTTAAAAATTATCCATGTAAGAGCTTGGTGCTACAAGACTCGGGTTCTGTTGCAAATATGGTTCTGGGATTAAAGAGTGACAAAAAAACAGATCATAAGATATTCCACAGTCATTCAGATCATGAAAAGCAGGTTATGAATACTTTTATAGCAAAAGATATATCCTGTGGAGTTGATCATCCTCCAGGTACTTGCAGTAATCTCACTGAATGGGTTCAACTTCTTACTGAAATAGACATTGGTAAGCATTTTAAGAATGATGGACAGCCAAACCTAAAAGTCGGTAGAACTGAATGTGGTTCTGCAGTCCCAACAAACAGTGATGGCTTTCCAAAGAATGCTTTATGCCAAAGTTGGCAGCTAAGAGAGAATGAGTTCCAAGAAGTTGGCACTTCTTATATACATGATGGTCGATCTGTTCCCAAACAGGATTGGCATATGACCAGAGCATTGTTGGGCAGGGATGGCATCAGACACGGTAGAAATTCCATTAGTGTTGAGAACTCTAGTCCCGGTATGGCCAGAACTGACTGCAATCAGTCTACGATGAATGATTCACTTTCTGGAAAAGGAAGAAATCCATTTGCTATGTCAACATATAAGAAAGAACAAGCTAGAGTCATTGTTGACAGAGCAAAGTCATTTTGTCATGGAAGAGGTCGGTTGAAGCATAAGAACCCAGCTGGAGAAAACATTTCCTTATTCTCTGCCAGGAATCAGTTTGATATGCCTTCTAACAAAAGAAATAAAATTTCAAAAGAGAGTTCATGTAGGGATGTTGATGAAATAGAATCATCAGTTACAGTGTTGGAAGAACTTGCTAATAAAGTTAAATGGCTGAAAGGTGTCATGCAATTTGGATTCAAGCAAGGGTCAGTTATGACAAGGTTGGCATGGCAATTTGCAGAAAACCAAAGGCCAGATAAGGAAGTTAGTGACAATTAGTACAGCTATTTCTCATCATATTTGTTCATTTAATGAAGTATGAAAGATTCTTGTAAAATAATGTATTTTACATTTCCAGCTATTATCAAAAAAATATTGCCGAATTTGATTTGATATAGTACAGCTTCACTCCAGTTGTCTGTTTACATGACGTATCTGAAATTCACAATTCTCAGATCTGTATTAGCAGAAGAAAAAATATCTTATGAAAGAAAGGGCTGTATTAGGCTTCATATTGGATTAAATTGGAAATTTAGAAAATGAATCTTTACCATTTTAGGAAAACACTAGTCATGATTTATTTTTCATCCATCTGTGCCTGAATTGGGAAACAATTTTCTTATCGCAAGTTTCTGTTTGTTGTGTAACTGATCTTACAGTGGCAAAATGTTTGCTTTCATATCGGCACTGCACTAGGACTAAGCTCATGGTTGTTAGTTCAACCTTTATTGCTGGATACTTTGTAATTGTTTCCTGGTCTCATATAACAATAAACATCCATACATAAAGCCATACCAGTTTGTTGTATAAGATGTGTATGGCTGATTAAGTCCAGTCTGGAACTTGGTGTGCGTCTAGTCTTTATTGATCTTGTAGTGAATGATGATTTTGAAGGGCATTGTAAGAGCTACCCTGCAGCTTGATTTACTTGGTGAGCATTACTTTACATTTCTCTGCATTTTCCATCTGATCCATTTTGGGAAAAAGGAAATGCATGCTTCTTTGGGATTTGAACTGAAGATAGAAATCTTCAGCACTCATTTTTTGACATGAAATACTTTTGCAGGAGAAAGTACCAAGTGTCTTTATAAGTTGAAGAATATGTGTTTGTGAAATCTTTTACATTCTTCAGAACAAGTGTTTCTTGATCAAAACTCCTGATTTTGAATATGTCACCTTCATGTTTCTATGTGATCATTGAAGAAGTTAGATTGCTTAAGAATCTCCAAGATAAATCCATCCACTAATTTACAGTATTTGTTTATATTCCAGACGAAGTTGCCAGTTCTGGAATGTGGACTAAATGTGATGATTTGCCAATTTTTTTTTCCTTTGGGTGCGGTATAACTTTTTACGAAAATATGAAAAATTCTAGCCTAATAAAAAACTAAATATAACATGCATAACACAAACAAAATTAATCACAAAGCACTACTGATAATTGATGCTTCGATGCCGGATGTCAAATGATAAATCAAAATGGTTTATACCATATAGTATCTCTTCAAATTCAAAGCCATGTTCCTTATTTTGAATTCCCCACTGTAAATTTTGTATGTTGATCATAAAAATGTCGGATTAAATTCAGATGTATTTATAATGTAAAAATTAATAATTTTACTATAACAGAATAATATTTTAATAAACGTCAAAATAAAAATGCAACTGTAAAAAATAAATTGTAAATATTAATGTAATATAAAACAAATCATGTTTTGAGAACTAAGATTCAAAATAATAAACATTTCTATTTTCTAATCAACAATAAACTTTATTTTAATTGAACATATACTATTTGATAAAATTTCTAATTCAAATGGCTTATATCATTACATAAACTCTAACTTAAAATACGTCAAATTAAATTTAGATTACATAGTGATAAAAGTTCAAGTCAAAGACAGTTTTAAAAATATCACCATTCATGTATTATCTTCATTGGCACACTAGAGGAGGGTGTTAATAGGATCACAAAGGCAATCAAATAAGATGGCATCGACAAGTCATTCCAGGATCGGCACCTGCAATCACTCTGAACAAGTAATGTATATTGTTTAGAAAAGATTTGGGAGAGAGGTCACTGAAAATCTATTAGTGTGGTTGGAATTTTAGATGAATACAGCTCTAACAAGCATGGAGGTGGCTGTATGAAAACCTGAAGACCATTGATATGCAGAGATTGAAAATCCAGCAAATGTCTTTATATTGTTTTTCTCCATGAAAACCTCTATTTGCCTAAACTATAAGAGCATGATTTGCAGGTTAACCTGATGGAATCTGTCTCTAAATCCTCTTACAAAATATCTTTCTTTTTTTTTTTTCAGAGAAGAAGGCTTTAAAAAGCGTGAGATACTGTGGGGTCATCCCAGTTACAACCCTCCCTATCGAGTGTACCCCGGGTTTGTCCGGAGGAACCCAACACATACCTGGGCAGGCAGGGCCGTACCTGAGGCTAAACTGAACCTGGAGTGGTACCCAGTTTAAATTGGACCAGGACCAGGGAGGGGCCCTTCATCAGAAACCAACAACTTAGATTCCGGAAACCAATTTATGTTACAACACCTGTAAATTCCTATGCTTTATAGGTTCTACTGGTTTATGTTATAAATGAACATATTTGGCAGTAGATAAACTTACAGCATAGCACAGGCAAAAACATAATCACAAAAAAACAGATTTCTTCTACATGATTAACTTTGGAGTATATGACTGTTTTGACTTAATCACAAAATTAAAAAAATATTTAAAATGCTTCTTAACTTTATTTGGTAGGAGCGTGCAGAAACTCTTTGTTCTTCTGGATTTCTTTTTGAGACTATAGGGCATCTATATCTGACCATATAAACACATGTAATTAATTTGTTGTTTTGGTCAGATGCATTAACTTTTCCACACTGTTTTTCAGAATTACAAGCATTCTGACGGACACTTCTCTTCTGAAGAGTAACTTATGCCATTGGCATTCTGGCTGTCATTGTGCTCGTCCACTCTGCCGTTGCCCTTTTCAAAAATATGCGTTGTGTTTGTAATATCTGCATGCTCTTTTTCTCAATATGGATGTCATTGCAATTCTTTATTGCAAAGCTTAATTTTGTTTGTATGGTTGTTGAGGCCATTATTAGTTAGTTTTTTTAGAATATTTATTGTTCAAGTTGTGACTTTTACTATATTACTAGGAACTCAATGACATAGTGGCCAGTATTAAAATGTGAGGCTTATTAAATAAAGACTTCATTAGTTATTTAAATTATGAGATGGTTGTAACCGGTTGTAACTATATCAACTGCTTTGTAACTACATTCATAATAAATAGAAAAACACACAATTTTAAATGTGTGCAATCCATTCTCTTTATTTCTTTCTTGTGCACATCTTTCAACATTGGTATCAGAGTCAGACAAGCAAGGAAAGAGAGAAGGGCAGAAGATCAGTCCCATTAGGGCACGAAGTCTGAATAAAAAGTTTTTTTTTTTTTTTTTTTTTTTTTTTAAAAGATTTGCGAGGGCACAGTTGTACGAAATGAGGGTCGAAGTGAATTCAGGGCACTATTATACAGTTGCAGTCACGAAAAATACAGTCATGCCATTAATATACAGTTGGGTTTCACAGTTCTGAAGTATTATTAGGGCATATACAGGCACGTAACAACACAGTCATTTCCGCCCTTTTCCGTCGAAGTTTCACAGGCATTTCCGCCATTGAAACAAAGCCAAAGTCGTGGGAAGACGAAGACACGAACCCAGGCAGAATACAGTTGCGATTTTTAGCATAAAATAGCCACAAAATAGACACGTAGGGCAGAATATACACAAAAATGTGACTCACGAATTCGAAAAGGCAAAAATACAGTCACATTCGTGAATCAAATCGAGGGCACAACAAAGTTTCAGATTGTTTGTGCTATCTGCTAGGGCACGGAACTGTGCACATCACAATTGCAGCAAAGAACTGGTATTTTATTCTCTGTTTACTCATCTCGGTAAATATGCAGTAGTATTTATTTTATTTTATGGAAATTCCAATAGAAAAATATTCTGGTCTAAATTTTCATACATGGAAAGTGAAAATACAAATGCAACTTATGAATAAAAATTTGTGGGGCATAGTAAACGGGAAAGAGAAAACACCCACCGATGCATCTAAATTGTTAGATTGGTAGAGTAGAGATGATAGAGCGAAAGCTATTATTGGCCTTTCTCTTTCGACTTTGAACTTCATCATGTAGACCTAAACAAATAATCCAAGGAAATTTGGGATGCTCTAAATAAAATATTTGGAGCAAAAGCAGTTCCTGCCAAAGTTTCCCTAAAACTTCAGCTATATAGATTCAAAATGGATGGAGTCTCTATGTCAAGCCACATCAATAATCTGAGGTCCCTGATTAGACAACTAGCAGAAGTCAAAGCTGCGATTGAGGATGAGGATGCCAAAGCTATCCTATTAAATAGTTTGTCTTCAAAATACAACAATGTAGTTTTTACCCTCAGTCAAATTCAATCTCAATCTCTAGATGATATGATTGCAGCTCTTCTAGCTAAAGAAAAACGAACAACTGCAGAAGATGCAGAAGGTCATTCTCAACAAGAAAGTGCATTTTATTCCAGAACCAGAAACTCTTGTAGAAGATCAGATAAAGATAACCAGGAGATTGAATGTCATTATTGTAAGAAAAGAGGTCACACAACATGGGATTGTCGTGTTTGAGCCAATGATGTGCTCAAGGGTAAAGGCATATCAAATACAACCAATTAAGCCATGGTTAAAAACCCGCCAAATGAAGAAGGTGGTGAGCACTCGAGGATAGTGACGCATACGTAATATAAAGATGCTCTAAAATTTGAAGGCAAGAAAGGATACAAGGTAGATGAAGCTCGGTATGGATGGTTGCTTAGATAGTTCGGAGACTATGGATCTTGGGAATTATACCCTCACGAGGGTCATGAGACAATTTGATGGAGCTTGTGGATGGCTCAATATGGATGGTTGTCCAATAATTATGGAGATTTGTGATTAGGGAGTTCGGGAAGTGGAATCCGGGAACTTGGAAATTCAACTTGGGAGCTACACCTTTACGAAGGTCACGAAGCAACTTGATGGAGCCCTACCTAGTCATAGCATTGCTTTCAAAGTGAAAGCCTCTGAAGATTACATAGTTTTGTTAGAATGTTTTTTTTTGCTTTATATAGGATAAGCCTTAAGAGGGGGTATTAGAATGTAAGGCTTATTAAATAAGGACTTCATTAGTTATTTAACTAATGAGATGGTTGTAACCGGTTGTAACTATATCAACCGCTTTGTAACTACATCATTCATAATAAATAGATGGACACACAATCTCAAATGTGTGCAATCGCCTTCTCTTTATTTCTTCCTTGTGCACATCTTCCAACAACCATGGGCATTTTCATATTTGCTGTCTTGAATTATGCTGCAATTATCTCTTCTTATGGATTTTGAAGAATTCTAAATATCTTGCAAAAACATTTCCTCAAAGCCTAGAATATACTTTCTCATGGAAATTTTCATTTGTTCAAAGAAAGGAGTTTAGGTGTTTGTAATTTGTTTTCTTCTAGTTTGAGGTTTGGAAGCATGGAATCACTCCTTGCCCGTACACCTCTAGGTACATCCCAACTCCCGAGTATGGGTACAGGTACGAAAATGTGTTTGAAGTGGTTTTGAAACATCTCGCACAAAGAAGGTATGGCTCGGAAATGGCACGGTGCAAATCTACCGTACCTAGGGTGTTTCCCGATCGTACTGCGATAATATGACATTTAAAAAGCAAAAACAAACACACTCGATTTTGCATTTATTGTTTCTAACCCTAATCTACCCACCCAACCTTCCTAAAGACACTTCCTAAAAGCTATATAAGGACATATTTGGCAATATGAGGCCAATGACTTTGATGCTTCTGCTTGCACTCTTGCCCAAATTTCACCGCTTGGTATTGATGAGGACAATCTAGGAAGTTCTACACAAGGGATGGATACTGGAGCGATTTGGAGTGGAGTTGCTAGTGGCATTCATGGAGATGATTATGAGGAAAATCTAGATGATATATTCTAGAATCTAGATTATAATCATGTATATATGAAATTGTAACCATGTTGAATCTTTTGAACTTCAATGAATACAAAATATTTTGAGTGCTTTATCTCTTATGGACTAAAATTTTGAAAATGAGTACCATGCATACATACACACATACAATTATTTTTAATAATATATTGTATGGATGTTTCCGTAACATTTTGTACCCAAGGTTCTTTGAAAATTGGCATTTCTACATTTTGGATCTATACCCATTTCTTGGCAACTTAGGTTTGAGGACGCAGCTTTCTAAATGTATGGCTTATCTACTTTGGGTTGGGGTATTGGGTTCCCCCTAGTGCCGCCTTATAATATTTGCATGCTCTTTTTATCAATATGGAGGTCGTTGGAATTATTTGTTGTAAGCAATTTTTAGTGTATGGTTGTTTAGGCCCTTATTAGTTGTTTTATCGAAAATATTTATTGTTCAAGTTTTGAACTTTACTATATGTAATTACCAACTCAATGGCACTAGCGACCATGAGCATTTTCATATTTTGCTGTCTTGTATTGGATTATGAAACTCTCTTCTTTAGGATTTTGAAGAAATTCTCTGCTTTGCAAAAACATTTCTACAAAGCCTAAAACATCTTTTCCATTTATGAGAAATGCTTGGTGCTTGGGCTTTTATGTTCAAAGAATGGAGTTTAGGTGTTTGTTAGTTCTTTTCTTCTACTTTGAGGGTATGGTCTCCAAACATTTGGCTTATCTACTTTGGGTTCCCCCTCCCTCCACAACACCCCCAACCCCACCCTCCCCAAAGACTTATTTTTGGTACTTCAATTAATTAGTTTTTAATCCTAGGGCCCTTCTACCCTAGTAGTTCTATTGTAATCGGATTTATTCGTGAGTCACATTGACTTACTTTTGGTAATACCCGGACATTAATATAATTCTTTCTTTCTTTCTCCTTGACGTATTAACATATGCCAATCTCTATTATGGGTGTCTCCATGAGCCTTTCTTGAATCCTCCTTTTGGTTGTGAGCTGCGAATTCGGTAAACATCTCTAGTATTGAGATGGAACACTAGACATGGAAGAATCCCATCATGCTTCCCCTACATTCTTAGTTGTAGCCATCTGATAGGAAACTCTAGCAAACATTCTAGAAATAGTCGAAGAAACACTGGCAAACACCCATTACCAATTGCAACGGAAGATCTACAACGCCATTGATGAGGTATGTGCCACTATTCTGAAATAGTTGTGAGCTATGATATGACTTTTCCCTTCTCTTACTTTAGGATACCCTTTGCATCCCTATTCTTTATGTAGCTAGCCTATCCTATTTCCACTTCTTTTACTTGTTCGCATGGATTCTTTCTTTGCCTTGCTTCAAATCTACCCATCGCAAATTGTGTTCTACTTTTTCTTATCTTTCACCTATTTGCCTAATTATATCCCTATTTACCTTTCTTGTGCTTTACCCATCATGGATTGTCTTTTAGAGTTGAAGAGGGTACAATTCACAAGATGATTATTTATTTGAAGATATTTTAAGCTTTTCAGATTTTTGATGATCAACATAATTGTGACCTACATAAATAATGTATTGTTTTTCTGTTCCTTAAATGGGGTTTGATCTTGCAAACTCGCTTAAGTTGATAATGCCATTTTTTCAATCCTTTGAGCTAATTTTATGCAAAAACTATTTTAAAAGGAAAATATCTTCATATGTCCCTACTTTAAAAGGAATAGCACTACTGTTTTTGTTGTTACAATGTTAAGGGTTACTAGGAACATCACCGGGCCGAGACTGGCTACTGCTGGAACAAGATACAAACTCGGTGTGTTATTACATGTGAATATGTCCTCCAAGTTATGGGTTGCCTTATTGTAGTGTGGTGATTTGAAGTTGGGTCATTACTCTTATGAATGCACTATTTTTCTGATTACAACACAACTCCTTGGATAGAGGGATAACACAATTAATTGTATGATTTCACCATATACAATTTCCTTCTTCAGTGCTTAAGGATTATCTACATTTCTGTCTAATTAATCAATGTTTCAAGTCTCGTTTCATGATCCATTGTCAGACTTGACGAATTGCTAGTATCAAATAACTCTTTATAAATACATGTTCATTGATCGAGATGGAATTCGTAGCGAGTCATGAACATTTTTATAACTGATCATTATCCTTTTTATGAGCTCCTAATTTTGAGAATTGGATAATGGGTTTCCAAGTATCATTTATCCTCGACAAGATATCTCTATATAATTTGTTTGGGTGTTTTTCGATTTCAAAGATTCTTGTATGTCTTTTGGAACAATGTTCTCTTTTGACAATATTTTTGTCCAGTGTTAGTCTTGCATGAGTGTTTTTAATGTGGACTTCTCCATGCAATTGTGAAGGATATTAACAATATGTTCCTCAATGTTGAATTGTATATATTGACCTGTTTCACCTGCACTGATTGCTGATTGGCGGTCACCTAGGCCGAACATTGATTGATGGTTGCCCACACAACTTGGGTCAATGGTTGTTGGGCTACACATTTGAGTTAATGGAATTAAATGTTTATTTCCGGTCAATCATAAGAAATTGAGAATTGGTAATGTCCCTTTCGGAAAAAATAACAAAGATTTAGATTTCTAGCAAACCCTTTTATACCGAAACTCGAATTATCTAAAATCTGAGAGATAAACTATGAAATCTGAATTCAATATCAAACTCTTAGGGCAAAATTGAAAATACTGAAATGTCCACAAACCCTTGGGAAAGATAAATAAAATTCAGATTCTGATTTATTTAAAGAGACCCTTGAAAATAATTATAGAATTCTGAAAATAATTATTTTCTTCAAACCCTAAGGTTTGAAAATAATTCTGAATTTTCTTTGAATGACTGAAAATTGCTAATTTTATTGGCTGGAAATGTAGGGAAAAATTACAAAAGACAGTTGCAAATTATAATTTATTTTTTTGAATACAAAACTGACCGCAAAAGCTAACCCAAACCCTCAAAGGGTGACATCAGCCCTAGGATAGGCCTGAAATGACCTCCCAAAGTGTGGCGCCTCAGCTGGAATGATGGGAAATGATGCCCTAGCTGATCCTTCAATGTAGATCTGACTGCCCTTGACTGAAATTCTACCTTTTCTGAATTTTTGAATGATGCCCTAGCTGGAATTTCTACAAATTCTGATTTGAAATGTGCCCTAGTTCTGTAAATCTGATCTGAATCTTTGAAAATCTGATTTGAAGCTCAAGTGTGACCTCCATATGAGACCACCAAGGAGAAATTGAGGGTTTTCATCCCCAAGATCTGAATGCTAATGAGGGTTTTTGTCCTCAACAGCTTGCCAATGAGGGATTTTGTCCTCAATAGTTGAATATGGAAGCAAACTGCTCACACATAGGAAATTAGATGATAAAAGATGATTCCAAATGAACCCCACTACCTTCCTTTATACTTTTTCCCGTCCCAATCTCCCAAGTTGGGCGCCCAAGTGGGAAAAAACTTTTTCTTATAAAGTGGCCTTTTTAATTTCTAATTAAGCGTTGACTTAACTCAAAATTAGAAAAAACCCCTTTATTTTAATATTAACACTTAAGTTGCCCAAATGAAGTTGCTTTTTGACTTAGTCTCTTTTGCACCTCGTTTCCCTTTTCTTCATCCCCTTAGCCTTTGGGAAACCAGAAAATTAGGCTAAGGTTCTTCTCTTCCTCTAGTTTCGAGAAGGGGACATTACAGTCCTCCCCTTTAGAAATTGCTTGTCCCTAAGCAATTCTAGCTCATCTCTTGCTCCTCCAATCTGAACCTTTCTGTCAATATCAGGATCCCAATTCGTCTTTGGACATTTGCAATTCTCTAATTGGACTTCCCATAAGGCCAAAGGCTGCCATGATTCCAAAGTGGTTGCCATGATGATTTGCTTCAGCTGCACCCTTTCCCCAACTTCCATCTGAAAAGCTCCCGTAAAGTGTGCCAACTTACAACTGTAGATGACTGATAACAACTGTTCTAGCACTTTGAAAATGTCATCACAGCAGCAAAATTGATCTCCTTTTTCCCCAATCAAGGGTGTGAACCATGTAGGAGCTGAAAATGCTATTAGGAGTGAGTGCATCAATGAAATAGAAGTACCGTAGAAGATGAAAATGCTATTGGGAGCGAGTGCATCAATGAAATAGAAGTACCGTAGGAGCTGATAATGCTTATGACAGCAGCATTGAAATTGGGAATTTGATGCATGGCTGTCCCAATTGTGTTCCTTCCGCTTTTGGGTTAGAGGATATCATCATCCCTTGTTCTCCTCATATGCATGCCAATCATTAGGCTCACTTCTTCCCTTTGCTTCTCATACATATGAGCATGTTGGACTAAACCACACTTATGTCTCTTCTTTTCTATCATCTCCATTTTTGGACCTGCACATAGAACAAACATATTAATGAAATCAAGAGCTTCCACCAACATCCCGACAACTGCTCCATCATGCCTCATAGACATGTCGTTCAACTCTCTTCCAATGCTTGCATCTTCTTCATAATTTCCTTTCATGTGATGGACTTCCAATGGTCCATTCTTGCTGTCCCACACATGGCTGTAGCTGTAGCATTGCATTTTCTCACTCACAAACAACATTGTAGTGGCTGGAAACTCTTTTATAACAGCAGAAAAACAATCCCTCATTGATGGTAGGTGGAAAATCCTTCCACCTTGTGACTGAAAACACTTTTGTGACTGTCATAAAAAGTGTTAAGGGGCTGGTTCTGTTGCAAACAACAAAAAGAATAGGACAACTGTCATATTGTATGGTTGCATACAAATTGTTGAGCTGGCTGGAAATGAGGATGACAACAACTCTCCAACCTGGAATAGTGAAGCCTTTTTGAAGAAACATATCCTCCTTGAGTTCCCCTTCACACCATGTGACTGAAATTTCCTCAAAAATAGCCTCAAACTGAAAATTACTCACTTCAATGACTGAAACTACTTGCATGGCAGCAAGTACATAAAGATCATATGGCTTACCCACTTTCCCTATCAAGCATCTTGCTGCCCCAACAATGGTGACTATCCTCATAGCCTTGCCCTTCTTGTATCTCCAAAGATCACCCAGATCCCAAACTTTCATGTACAAGCAATTTGGAACTTGTATGAAAGTATCTATGTGCCCTTTGCCCCTCAAAGGGTTCTTCACTCTATCACCATTTTCACTATGCTGTCCATGATGACCACAAATTTGTCGTGATATACCATGAAGCATCAAACTTGACATAAGATCATTCTTTTCAACATGTTGCCCATGATGACAACACATCTGAAATGACATAGTAGGAAGCAACAAATCCACAACACTTTCATACCTTTGGTTGTCCACAACTTGTTCACCTTCCTTTGCTAGATGAAGAATGATTGAGATATCTTCAACACCTCCATCCTTGTGACTCAAAATTTCTGAGTTAGGATCAGCATTCTCCTTCCTCTTAGACTCTTCACATTCAACAAGTGAAGCCCTTTCCACCTTGACTTCATCCATATTTTGTTGACACATGCATGGAGCATCTTCATAGTTCTTGCCAAAGTCATGAACACCATCAACTTGCTTCTTATTGATTGTTGTTCTGAAAATCCCAACAAGCTGAACATCAACATTATCATCCAGCCATTGGGCTTTAACCACAAAATTCTCTCCACAATCTTGCAAATTTGACTTTCCTTCTTTCTTTGGCTCATGCTCCATGATTTCTCCCTCTTCCCTCATCGTCAAGGGAGAATTCTTTGCCCTAATTTCCCATAGTTGTTTTGTTCTAGCGACTATCAACTTAGCTTCCCTAGCTCTTCTTAGCCATTCATCCTCCACACTTGAAAATCTGAATTCCTTTTTCTCTTTAACCCCAACATTTTGTTCATTCGAATCCATACCTTTTCCTTTGGAGGACTCTTCCTCTTCAACTTGCATGGTGGATTCCTCTATGGGCTGCTCCCAACCTTCTTGCATCTCTGATTGTTCTTCCTCCTTCCTCCTTTTTAGCTTTTCTAATCGTATCACCATAGTTTGAATGGGATCTATCCTTTCTTCCCTTTGTAAGAACTTTGTTCGAAAAAACAGTGGTTGATTAGCTGTTGTCCTCATGATTAACAGGTTGGGAAGATCACTGCTCTAATACCACTGTAATGTCCCTTTCAGACAAAAATAACAAAGATCTGGATTTCTAGCAAACCCTTTTATACTGAAACTTGAATGATCTGAAATTTGAGAGATAAACTATGAAATCTGAATTTAATATCAAACTCTTAGGTAAAATCTTGAAAATACTGAAATGTCCACAAACCCTTGTGAAATATAAAGAAAATTCAGATTCTGATTTATCTAAAGAGACCCTTGAAAATAATTACAGAATTCTGAAAATAATTATTTTCTTCAAACCCTAAGGTCTGAAAATAATAATTCTGAATTTTCTTTGAATGACTGAAAAATTGCTAATTTTATTGGCTGGAAATGTAGGGAAAAATTACAAAAGACAACTGCAAATTATAATTTATGTCTGAATACAAAACTGATTGCAAAAACTAACCCAAATGTACTATCCCTTTCTAGGCGAAACTGACAAGGAGGAAAATGGCATCAACCGAAATCAAAGTAAACTGAAATTTATAACGACCTACAACAATCTGATTTCTTATGACATCAAACAAGATATTGTAATTATTCGCTTCCAACACCACTCTTACACCATCCAAAACATGTAGGGAACCATAATAATTAATTAGAGCAAGTACAAACCAAAAATGAAATTTTAGAGCCTTGGTTGAAGCATGATAATTATTTTAATGACAACAATGAACCCACTTACAAAAATGGCTGGAAATGATGATTCCAAGGCCCAAAATTCAATCCGGGAAATGAAATCAGCCTTATAAATTAGGAACAATCCAAATATCCACAAAGAAAGAAGTTTTGTGCCCTAGATACCACCAAACCCTTCACCTATGCAAGTCACCACCCTAGGAGAGGGTTTACAATGGGCTGGAAATGGCATGTTCCAAGGAAAATCTGAATGTAGTCACCAAGTGTGACCTTCGTGTGAGACCACCAATGAAGGAATGAGGGTTTTTCGTCCTCAAACCAAGTGCAAAGAGGGTTTCCGTCCTCAATTGCAAGAGAGAGAAAGTGGTTTCGTGCTCCAACTCCAAGAGAATAAATTCCAAAGCAAGCATATCCTTTTTCCATCCAAGCGACCCCTTTAAATAGCTAGAGGTGGCACCAAAACCCAAATAGAATCCTCCCAAAGAGGACTGACCTCCTTGGAGACATAAGAGTTCTTTATTTTTCAAATGGCTTTTCAATCTTTTCCCAGCCGACCTGACTTCTCTAAACTATAATTAGAAAATTACTTAAAAATAATGCAAAGATTACAAAAACAACTAAAAACCATGACATTAACTCCACATGTTCCTTCCCTTTTAGCCCACGAGAAGTGTAATGGGCGTAAGGTCTTCAAACAAACTATCCTAGAGAAGGGGACATTACATTCCTCCCCTCAAAAATTGCT
Source organism: Taxus wallichiana var. yunnanensis (assembly GCA_018340775.1). NCBI lineage: Eukaryota > Viridiplantae > Streptophyta > Pinopsida > Cupressales > Taxaceae > Taxus > Taxus wallichiana. The sequence goes on from CM031244.1 coordinate 280,444,605, forward strand.
TGCCCTTGTAACGCCCCAAAATTTCACAACCCCAAAGGCAACAAGAAAACTCGGTGAAATTTTTGTGTTATATGACACAACACTTACTACAACTGCACTGATCAAAAGACTAATAACATTGGGCCCACATAACACTAACACCCATAGGTGCATTAATCTAATGAACACATGGTTTACAATTTTAATTTTGTATGCATTGCATTTTATTATTTTATAATGACCTATTTTTCGAATTAATCCATTTAGAAGGCTTCTAGCTCATTCCACTTCCCTGGGGCTAGAAGAAGGTGAACAAGGAAGTATTTGTTGATGTTCTTTAGTCCTTTTTGTGAGAATTTACATTTTCTTTTAGTGTTTTCTTAAGGGTTTGTAATGGTGATGGCAGCTCATTCGAAGCTAATACTTCACGACAGCCCCAAGGATCAACTTATGGATCAACCACTAGGCCTACTTTCCTTCCAAGGGAAGAAGCCATTCGGAGGTGGGAACAAGGCATTCAATAGGGCAGAGCATTGCGGCCAACTATGAAGAGTATAGGGCCCTTCCAAATGAGATCCGAGAAGCTATTTCACTTGCCGAATTCATAGGGGTAAGCAAAGGAAGGTCAAGGCCGGAGCCTAGACCTAATGCGCCACAAAAGGATGTTCAAAATACCTTGGGTAAGATGTCATTCTCTACATTTGATGGTTCCAATAAGGGGACAACTCGGGCTTGGATTCAAAAGTTGGATACTTATCTATCATTGAGGCCTATGACAGAGGATGATGCAATTAAATTTGCAACCCTTCATTTGGAGGGAATTGCACATGAGTGGTGGTTTCATGGATTGGTCACACAAGGGCACAATCTCATCCACTCATATGATGAGTTTTGTAGAAGACTCATTGGGAGATTTGATAGAGTTGATCCGGAAGTTCACTTTTGAGAGCTAGCACAATTGAAACAACAAGGCACGGTGGAAGAGTATTTGGTTGAGTATGATATGCCAAGGAATTTGGTAGCAATACTGCACACCCAATAGTCAAATTGTGTTAACAGTCGGAAGGTGAAGAGCCATAAATGGAAGCCCAAGTGGTTCAACTTCCATAATGGTTCTTTATACTTTCACGGTTTCGTAATATATGTATCATAAATAAAAAAATCGTGATTTATCGGGCGATAATCGCGATAAATCATTTTCCCCAAGCAAAACGATTTATCTTTCCATAAATCATGATTTATGTAATGGCGATAAATCACGATTTTTGGCGCTGAAAAACCTGCACAAATCGTGGAAACTCGGCAAATAAATCGTGGAAAATCGCGAACTTAGGTATTAATGAAAAAAAAACCCAAATCTGACTCGTTTTTTCACTTGCGTGGCTCGGTTTTCCTCCTCCTTTCTCTTGCGTGGGTCGTTTCTCCATTTGCGACTCGATTCGTGCTATTTCGTGACGGGATTTCTGCATTTCGTGACAGAATCGTGGATTTCGTGGTGGTTTTCTTCATTTCGTGGCAGTGACAAAGCATTTCGTGGCGGTAATAGAGGTTTTGGTGGCAGTTTTTGTGCATTTCGTAGAGGTTTCTGTGCATTTCGTGGTGGTTCGTGGCCCTAACCCTGCAGGTAAGACTGTATTTTTTTTTTTTTAATATCTTAAATATTAACAATATAGAATTAAAAACGAATTTACATATTAATTCATAATATGTAAATGAGTTTACATTTAAATGAATAATATAGTTTACATTTAAATGCGTTTAATATAGTTTACAATTTACATTTAAATGAGTTTAATATATATACTTATAGTTTACATTTAAAACATTTCTAGCTCATTCTAGTTTACATTTTATTTCTCTAAGGCTTGTAAATCTAAGACAATTGTTTTTTTTTGTTTTGTAGAATGGCATCGGGATCCGGTTCAGCTGCCCGTAATAAGCCTAACTCAAATGACCCAGGGTGGAAGCATTGTGAACGAGCAGAAGACAATTCTGTTATATGCAATTATTGTGGCATGAAGATGAGTGGCGGTGTTTACCGCCTTAAGTTCCACATTGCCCGATACCAGGGAATGAAGTGACAGTGTGCAATCAAGCACCACCTGAGGCTCAATGAGAATTGTTTGCTTTCCTTGCGGCTTATGCAGAGAAAAAAAAAGAAAAGAAGAGGAAAGTCTGATGCACTTGCAGCCCTTGCAAATAGGAGGGCAGCGAGGGAAGATTTTGACATTGGGGCATCTTCTATTGCCCAAACTCCACGAGGTCAGACATTGGGACGAGGCTCATCCACTGATAGTAGTTCAACGATGTTTTTTGTTCCTCGAAGTAGTCCTGGTTCACAACCTTCACTCGAAGGTACCGCTTGGAATAAAGAAATGCACAACGAAGCAAGAATAGTTGTGGAAAATTTTTGGTACTACAACAACATTCCTTTCAATGTGGCAAAAAGTCCATATTGGGAGAATTTGGTCACTGCGCATTGATTTGTTGGGAAGGGTTCAAAACTCCTACTCCCCATGATTTGAGTGGCCCATTGTTGGAGGATTCCGTCACGCATACCAAAGCTCTTGTAGAAGAGCAAAAAAGAGGATGCACCATTTTGTCTGATGGGTGGACAGATGGGAAAAACCGCACATTGATTAACTTCCTAGTGGCATCAAGTGGGCAGTTGGTCTTCTTGAAATCAATTGATGCCTCCCACCAAGTGAAAACTGCAAACACTTTGTGTGATATGTTAGATGAGGTGGTGAAGGAGGTGGGCATGGAGAATGTCGTCCAAGTTGTGACAGACAATGCGGCGGCATATGTAGCAGCAGGGAGACTTCTTGAGGAGAGGCACCCTACACTGTTTTGGACCCCTTGTGCAGCCCATTGTTTGGATCTCTTATTGGAGGACATAGGAAAACTCTCATGGGTGAAAAATGTGGTTGAAGATGCAAGAAATATTACAAAGTTCATCTACAATCACACTTGGGTGCTAAACTTGATGAGAGAGCACACTAATGGAAATGAACTTGTGCGATCAGGGGTCACACGATTTGCCACAAACTTCATTACATTGCAAAGCATTGCAGCCTCATTAACATCCCTTAAGCAGATGTTTGTGAGCACGCGATGGATGGAGTCTCCCTATGCCAAGAAGACCGAAGGGGAAAGGGTCGTGAAGACCATTTTTGATGATGTGTTTGCAAAGCAAATGGAAGAAATCATGAAGGTAAACTAAACTTGAATATTTGTTTATTTATCATTTGTTTGTTATATATTTTTTTATTAATTTTGATTTTAAATTTATATGCTATTTTGTTTTAGGTGTCAGAGCCTTTGGTTCGAGTTACGTGGATGGTGGATGGGGAGAAAAACCCAATGGGTTATTTGTATGAGGCTATGGATGTGGCCAAGGAGGCCATAGCTAAATATTATGGGCACAATCAACGAAAATATGAACCCATTTGGCGCATAATCGATCGGAGATGGAACAAGACACTCCATTGACATATACATGCAATGACATACTACCTAAACCCAAAGTTTTTCTTTTCCCCATCATTTAAGGCTAATGAGGAGGTTATGGATGGCATTAATACATGCATAGAGAGGATGGTACCTAATGAAGATATTAGAGATGCAATTGTTGACGAGCTGCAGATTTACAAGACTGCTGAGGGGAGGCTCTTTTCTTCGGCTCTATGTGTGAAAAGAAGAAACACTTCTCAGCCAGGTAAAAACAAATTGAGTCATCTGTATTTAGTCTCTTTACACATAGAACTAGATACTAGAAGTTTAGAATTCTTTTATTTATTCAAGCCTAGTTAACTTACAATTTTATAAATGTTTTATTTACATATTTGTGGTGGGAAGATTATGGTGCAAAAACACCAAATCTTCAAAAACTAGCCATCCGCATTTTGTGTCAGCCATGCAGCTTCTAGATGCGAATGTAATTGGAGCATGTTTGAAGCTGTTCACACAAAGAAGCGCAACAAGTTGACAACACAACGCCTCAATGACCTTGTCTTCGTGCAATACAATCTTCTTCGTGTGAGACAAGTGGAGGGGGCACAGAGTTATGATGCAATTGACTTGGCTGACATTGATCCATATGATGACTGGATTGTTGACCCTGATGATGCGGAGCCTATGTTTACTACAGAGGAGATAGCTGCTTTGGAGAGGGAGACTGAAGAAGCAATACCATCAGGGACATTAGAAGTTGGTGATGATCCAGATGATATGTTTGTAGAAGACAATGTTGGTGTTACAGAGGAGGAATGTTTACCTTCCACTTCCACAAGGCAGCCGCAAGTGCAACAGACTTATTTTAGGCGTGCTTGATGAAATAGAATATTATTGATATTTGATAGTGATACTTCAAAAGTCACATGTGACATGACTCTATGAGCATTTTTGTTTGCATACTTTGTAGTTTGTACTCTCTTTTTTGGTCAAAACTTAATAAAAAATATGCATATGGGCCTATGGCATTCTATAGAGTCACTTCTCGCATCATTTAACATTGTTTTTACATTTAATTTAAGTTTATTTTATGAATTTAAATGTTTTTTTAAAGTAGCGATAAAGTTGCCGATTAATGCCGATAAATTGCCGATTCTCCAATTTTTTGAACTATGATATGTATACACATTTATATGCAAATGCAAACAAATCTAAAAATAAAATCATGGAAACCTATCTTAATTTTTTTGCAACAAAAGAAATATATTTCAGATTTGCAATATTATGAGAGAGAAAAATAGGGGCAGATTTATGTTTTTAACATACCTTTCAATGAGATGAACTATGAAGATCAATGGGCACAAGAATCCGGTCAAGAAATCCTCCAAGATTGTAGATGGGTTGTAGCCTCCTAATGTAGATGCCAAATCCACCACAAATAGCCCACAAGGAATGCCAACCAAGCTCCAAGCTCACTCCAAATCACAACTCTTCAATGCAGCTCCACAAACTCCAAATGCTCAATGAGAGAGGTGTGAGACAAATAGAGGGGAGGTGTCTATATAACATCATTTTAGGGTTAGGGTTGAAAACAAGTAATTTAAAAGTACCTGAAAAGCAAAATTAAAAAAAAAAAAAACTTTTGGTGGCTTTAACCACCACCCAACCGATTCTGTACAGAACCAGTCACTGGCTCGGTTTTCTACTGAGTTGCAAATTTTTTTAGTGAACTGGTGGAACTGGCCAGTTCCAGTCCTGGTTCGACTGGTTTTTAAAACACTGGTGCATATTATTGCTTGCTGTTATATCTGTTAATGTAGTATCCATTTAAGTTTTAAAGAACACTTCAGTCTCAATGCATTTTCACAAACCAAAAAATAAAAACATAATAGGATATGCTCTTTCTCATGTATACTTCATTTTAGTGGTGTGAAGAAACCTTGGGAATGAAATTAAAGAAAAACAAGAAAACTATAAATGCTATCAGGACATTATTGCATTCTTGAATTAAAACAATACAGTAAAAATTTACACATCAGAAGGTTTCAGCTTTTTTCAGAATAAAGCAATATTAGTCCCACACAATGATTTTATTAAATACAAAAATTCTTTACAATTTCCATGACTAGGAAGTCATATGGAAAGACAAAAATGTATAAGGCTGCAAAACAATAATGTCTATTGGAAAAACATGAAGGAGAAAAAAGTACATAGACATTGTCAAGAATGCGAGGTCAAAACCTTCCAATTGGAAATCTTATGCACCTTATGAATCTAAAGAACAAATGAGAAAGCATCTCCATTCACTTTGTTAAAAATGTACCTTAAACGATTGTTGATGGTCTGTTATGTCTGATTGGTTGCACCCACATTACAGTTATAACATGGGATGCCTACATAGTGTTGGACGGCTCGTTGTTTATCTCCAGAGAGAGCTAGTTTTGATTTATTCTAATGCTGAAAGTAAACTATTCTAAGCTTGTTTTGGGTGTAAAGGAAGAGAGAAAATGGTAATAAGAGATAGAAAGCGGTGATGCACCAAGATAAGTTTGTGCAGTGCTGTAATTATCTATTTTAAAAACACAGAGCTAATCAATATGCAAGCAAACACTTAAATAAGCACAATCAATGTAATGAAAATTCAAATTCAAGCTCTATTCTGAATGTGAGGATGAGATTAGAGAAGCAAGATGAAAATGTAAGGGCTCTAAGCCACATATACTTCTATCATTAGCACTGTAAATGCTCAGATTGTATTCATTAATCAAAGGTGTGAATATTTGCATACATATAACATAACAGTGGTTTGAGAGACTTCTTGAGAGCAGAAAGATTCTAGCAAAATGCTATGACTACAGGAAATTACAATAGCAGCAACAACATTTTTCAATGAAAGCTTCAACTCTTGTAGAATTGGAGCAGAAGAGGAGAGGAAGAAGAAGAAATAAATTCCCAGCTGCCCAATTCAGAAGTAGGAGAAAATTGAATGCAAAGCTGTGGTGGTACTTTCTGATTTGTCCATCTCCTGCAGATTTTGGTGCTTGTTTGTCTCTTTTTAAATCTTGTGCATGTTGCTTGTACCTTGCCTTTAAAGCTTTATTTTAAATCATAGTTATAGCTTCTCCTCTAACTCATATTTACATTAAAACTTTTAGCTATCTTTTACCTACTCGTGGATTTGTTTAAATGAAAAGTTCAAATTAAAAAAAAAGGAGCTCTGAGTAGCACACCATACAAGACAAAAGCTGTGAAAATATGGGCACCCATAGCTTTTTCTGTAAGCTTATTTAATACATAAGCTTTTCAAATAGGCCTTTAGCTAACTACCCTTTCCCTTACATAGCTATGGTTATTATACAATCATAACACACTAACCCATCAGAATGAGGCATTTTGAATTTATGTATGTTTAAACCAACACAACTCGATATCCGGTACGGGTATGGGGACGGGAACCCGGTATGCCAGTATGGCAACTTTTTGGGGGGCTTGGGTACGAACGTACAAAAAATATATAAAATATTAAAAATGTAAAAAAACAAATTAACCATATAATATGCATAGAGTAAACAAAATAAATGAAATAACCACAAAACATAATGATAATTCAATGCCAAATGTCATGATATTTATTGGTCGAACTTAGAATAAGTACTTAGAACTCAGAAAAAGAAAAAGAATTTTGTTTTTATGGCAGGTACTGTACTAGTACCGGGACATTTCCCAGTGTTAGGGCATGTACCCATACTGGGTACGTACCGCACCTGTGCGTACTCAGATCTTGCAGGGCTGTACCTGGCTTCCTAGACTCATAGCAATCATCACGGACTAAATAAAAACATAGAAATATCAATCAAATTCTCAAGAGAATGAAATAATTATAAGAATGCAAACATTATGTGGAAGGTGCTTAAACAAAGAAAAATTATATCAAGATCAACATCATATACCATGATTCTTCAAAGATGGAAATATATTTTTAAAGTGTATTCAAATCAAACGGTTCCTGATCAACAAAAATATGTAGAAACACTTCCCATGATAATGGCAAATGAATTGGCTTCTAAAATACAACCGTCACATGCCAAAATTTGTCAATTTTCCACATCAATTTCTTAAAGATAGCACTATCAGAATTTGAGACTATTCTTTCAAGTTATGCAAAGATTGAACAAATGGATTAAGAAACACACAAGCCTTAAAGAATATTGAAGAGAACAACAAAGTTGAGAAACAGGCACACCCAAACCTAGAGTACCAATCAAAACCATAAAAACATCATCATTGGAGAAGTATCGAAGGTCATGGATCTACGCATGAAATATGTCATTAATGAACAAATAAAAATAAGGCAAATGACAGTATGCTTCGATACCATAACCAGTTTTTATGTAAGATTGACAAGTTTCATTTTTGAGTTATGACCGGTGGTTGCAGAAAAGTCTGGGAAGTTGTTATCCACTGAAGTGCCCATCATGGTTCAATTATATTTTCAAATTCTATTGATCATTGAGGAGCTCTTATGTTTCTCTTGTATTATTTTGCCATGCATTCTGGAGGCACGTACATCATGAATGTTCTCAATGAGAATAACACTATTTCCATATATCTTCTCTTATCTGACTTTGCATAATTGATCTTAATGCTGTTATAGCATACTTTGTGCATTTTTTAATATCGGGTCCATGGGAATGATCACTAGAACCAGCAGATGACCTCCTATATTAACAAGTGATACATACAAGATATATGAGATGGTTACAAAAGTTGGAAGCTCTCAGCCATCATATAAAAGTCTTTGAAATTCTATTAGGGCCCAATATTGTGAAACATTATGGGCACTATCTCACATTGAGCATTTTTAATATATGTTCTTTTGTAGTTCACAATTTGACAGGCCTCTACTTGAATTATGAATATGTCACTCTTTTTATCCGAACTTTTTCCCTTTCGAACTATCCGAACTTTTCGAACATGGTAACTATGCTTCTCACTCATGTTTTTAGCATTCTTATCTATTTGAAGTCCTCTTATCGTGACATATTCGTGATGTATTTTTAACCTATTACTTGTTGATTTGTCTCGAGAAATGTTAGGAAAACATATCTTTAGTGCTCACATTGATATGTTATATATGTTGGTGAATGTAAATGTAATATTACATTATGTTTATAATTGTAAAAGGTAGTGGTAATATATTGTTATATTAACAATAATATATATATATATATATATATATATATATATTTGTGTGTTTTGGAGTTGTTATAAACAACTCATGTAATTAGAGTTGAGTATTGTTACGTAAGTAACAAACCCAACCAAATAGAATTTGGTGGAGATAATCTCTCCTTGAATATAGGAGCAGACTCTCCTATATATTAGATGTAATCTCGGATGTATGTAATGAGAAAATAATAGAGAACTAGAATAGTGGTTGTATGCTGCAATAATAATAATATTTTTAGTATGGAGTGTCAGTTTGTTTAATCTCTGTAATTCCTGTGAATGAATTTTGAGTTTGTAGATCCATCAATGGTGTTTTGATCTCACAAGATAGATCTTTGATTTCATTTGGTATCAGAGTAGTAATGGAATCCTGAATATTTGTGAGGGATAGTAGTATTGTGCTTTGTCCTTGTGTATGGTGGAAGAATATGCATATCAAAAGGAGCGTCCATCTTTTATAAGCCTATAGAATCGAAGTCGTGGCAATACAATTTGGATGTTGTAATTTACCACAGTCTGCAATAATCTCTTCTATAAATCTCGGTTTGTAATCAAGCAAAGTGTTTTCCACGATTTGTCTTTATTGTTTGTGCAATTTTTGGCATATCCCCGGTTATTCTCCTAGAAATCTCAAATCATTCAGACTACATTCAGTTGTCGTGGACGCTTCCTCAAATTTTTCGCAATCTGCAGTTAACCAACTTCAAACACATGTAAAAACGTGGATCTGGAAAGATCTATTTTAATTTTTACGGTGATCGCCAATGATTTTGGACCTATAACGTAATCGCCAAATGATTGGGAAAATTGCCAACGATTTTGCTGAATCACCAACGATTCTAGAGAAATCGCCAATGATTCTCTACACCATTGGAAAGATCTTGAAACCAACTTTCCGACGCATTTTACGGTTTGTAAAATGGAGCTACGGTTCTCAAGTTATCATCAAAATAGTGAGTACCTGTTTTTTTGTCAGATTCGAGCTTCATCATCAATATTTGCATCATGAGCCTCAAAGATAAATCAGGATGATTTAACAACATGAAATTGGAGGCTGGAGGCAATGGAGGATGGAGGAAAAATAATGTCCTCTCGTCAGTCCCCAACGATTGGGCCGCATGAAGGTTTGGTGACATGTGTGTTTACAGTTTGTGTTGTGTGCTTTCCACTGTGTTTTTCAAAGTGCCGCTTTGTAATCTTCCTTTTTCCCACCTAAAAGCTGAACATTGGTCTTCTTGCCATTCCTTCTCCATGGCAAAGAAGAAGAAATGAAGGAGAAGACCCTTGAGCATTTCTCTAATATATTTTATCTAATATTATTATGTTTTCTTTAGTGTTTTATTGCTTTATACAAGCCGGCCTTGTCTAAATGAGTTTTGGCGCCAAAGGAAAGATATAAAAGGAGAAGAGGGACTTCATTTGCACCTAGTCTTGGCGCATTTTATTATATCCCGACAAAGAGAGCTAGTTGCTCCTTGGTCATCCACTTGAGGACGAAAACCCTCTTGTGAGGCCTCATTGAAGGACGAAAACCCTTCATGTGGCTTAGGTGAAGGACAAAAACCCTTCATCATCCTTTGGCATTGAAGAGAAGAGCTTATTGGAGGATTCACTTGACATTTCCAGCTGTTATTGTATTTATTTTGGGTGCGACCTACCTAGGGTAGGGTTTGAGATCATTGAAGGAGAATTTGATAATTATGAGTTTGTAATCTGATTTGCACTATTTTTAAAGGTTGGAATCTTGAGTTGCATGAATTTAGAGGGTCTCTAGACCCATATTTCATAATTAATTTGTGGCTGCAATTTCTAGTTCATATTTAATTTCCAGCAGTGATTTCTGAAGTGTTTCTTTGTTATTTTGGCTTCTAAAAATCCATAAAATATATATAAAATAGTGGCGAATTGATTGGTGGAGTTTTATGGTGATTTTGGCAATTTTTGGTGCAAGTACAAGTCGTTGATTTTATTTTTTAGTTTGTTGCAATTTTATTTTCAGATTTGCATTTAGAATATTTGATTAAAACCCTCAAAAGGGTTATTACACAGTTTCCGTGTTCCTGTTTTTTCAATAAGTGGAAATTTTACATTGAGGGGGGAACATGATCCAATGTTCCATTTCCATTATGTTAGCTTTTTTAGTTTATGTATGAGCAACAAAATTTAGTAGATTTTCCTATGTTATTCCCTGAAGTGAGATAGTGATGAGAGCTGATGATACTACTGCAACATCATGATATTGTGGTTGTTGGATCCACTGGAAAACCATCTATAGTTGTGGTTGTTAGTAATCCACTGGAAAAACTATCTATAGTTGTGGTTGTTAGTAATCCACTGGGAAAACTATCTTTGGTGTGGTTGTTGGTTAACCACTTGGAAAACCATCTAGAGGTTGTTGGTATTGTCCTAGAAACCATCCAGATCATGAGCAAGCTACGAAGCGGCATGTTGTAGTACAATGCAGGTTTTCCTATGTTCGCACTAAGGGAGGGAATGTTAGGAAAACATATCTCTAGTGCTCACATTGATATGTTATATATGTTGGTGAATGTAAATGTAATATTGTAATATTACATTATGCTTATAAATGTAAAAAGTAGTGGTAATATATTATTGTTATATTAACAATTACATATATATATATATATATATATATATATATATATGGTTTGGAGTTGTTATAAACAACTCATGTAATTAGAGTTGAGTATTGTTACGTAAGTAACAAACCCAACCAAATAGAATTTGGTGGAGATAATCTCTCCTTGAATATAGGAGCAGACTCTCCTATATATTAGATGTAATCTCGGATGTATGTAATGAGAAAATAATAGAGAACTAGAATAGTGGTTGTATTATAGGGTTATTGATACCACTATAACTCATGTGTCGAAGCTTGTTCTTATAGGGTTTTGGTTCATATTATGTTTTCATATAGCAATTCCATGGTTCTTTTCGTGCCTCACTCAACGCGAGGTCCAAAATTGATAAAAAGACAACTAAGAATCCATAATCCAGCTTAATAAGGCAATTATAATGGTAAGATTTTTTTAAAAAGGTATTATTTCCAAAGGCGAGTTAGGTTACCAAGTCGTAAGAACGGCGAAGTGACACCAAATTGCATTCGCAAAACAGTTAGGTGGAACTTAAAGCTAACATGTTGTGGTGATCGCATCGTCGTAATCTCGTCTACGCGGAGAGTTGGCATAACATCACTTTCATGGTTTTATGATTAATACTTTTAATAATGTCGATTTATAGTTATATCATGATGGCAATAAGGTTACACAATCCGTTAGCGATAAAACTATTGTGCTCGGGATGATATGGCAAGAATAATTGAAATACCACCAATTAACTAATAGACACGGAAACAATTTTAACATTTGTGGATGACCAAGAAAATATTATAGTCGTGGCTCAAAAATGAAACATTAAATAAGACATCCAAATTATCATATAATTTAATTAATGATTAATACCCTAACAATAAAGTGCAACCATTTCTTAAGTCATTTCCCAACTAAAACACATAATAAATCCATTTTAAAATGCACCTTATTAATATAAGTCAAAATCTAATTGATTTAGGGCCCTAGATCTAAACTATCCTCCACCATAGGATAAGCTGACCCTAAAATCAAAGTATAAGGATAAAGTTTAAACCTAAATTCTGTTTCTTCATTATTTCCTTTCTCCTCCATTTGGGTGCTCAAAAATTTGTTTTAAGATTTATTTGCAGGAAGAAGGAAGGCAACCATGGCAAGAGATCCAAGGAGGGTTTCAACTCTTTCTTCTCCATTGCATACAAATCTAGGTCCATTTTGGTTGTTCGCAATTTGTATATATATTTTTATTTGTTCACAAAGACTAGTTCAAAAAATCATTATGGGCAATTAATCGGTAGGACAAATTTTGATTTGGAAATCGAATCGACAATTTATCGGCAACTTTATCGCCACTTTTAAAAACATTTAAATTCATAAAAAAATTAAAAAAATGTAAAAACATTGTTAAATGATGCGAAAAGTGACCCTATAGAATGCCATAGGCCTATATGTATATTTTCGATTAAGTTTTGACCAAAAAGAGTACCATGGGCCCATACGCATATTTCTCTCAATTTTTTGATAGCTTGGTCTATGGATAGACCTTTTTTTAATCAAGTCATCTGATTACTTTGTTGGATCAGTCTACCAATGAAAGGGACACTTTGGTGTATGTTTTTATAAAGTTGATGAATATTTTGAATTTTTGAACAATTAATTGCTTGTATATTGAGTGTTTCTGGATTTATCTCGCATGAGGATGTTTATAATGAGTCTTTTTGTTGAGCTCCTTCATCCATTATCAGAGAATAATCCAAAATGCTCAATATAAAATGATTACCTGCTGAAACCCGGGATCTTTATTTTCACTAGTTATTGATCATGATTCACATTCAATCACTTTTCTTAAGGTTTAACTCAGGTCGTTGTAATTAACACGCCAAATCAACTCATGTCGTTGTTAATGCTTTAATACTTTCACGCTTCACTAGTTAACTTTGCTTGCCACAAAATGAAACAAGAAAGCAGCCACGAAATGGTTACAGGAGACTCAAAATACTAACCCTGGTCGTAGGAGACTCAAAATACGATACGGGCACGTTTTTTTCGCTTTGGTTGTTTTTTTGCTTTTATACCTAACCCATGCGATATTCCACGGTTTTTTAGGGTTTTCTCGTGGAAATCGCCAATTTATCGACAATTGAAAATCATGATTTTCTTAAAGATAAATCATTTTCTAAACCCTAAATGATAAGCTACGATTTCTCGGCGATATATCGCAAGTTTTTATATAGAGGTTCATAGGGGTTTCAAATGCATAGTTTTCTATTTTCCCAAATGATCCAAATGGATCTGCAGGATCAAAGTTATCATTGTTTTATTTAAGTACACATATTTTGAGCAAATCTAGAAAAAAATAGTCATTAGGTAAATATATATATATATATATATATATATATATATATATATATATATATATATATTCGGTATTCAATATCTAGCTAGCTGCATTGTTAAAAGGCCCAAATGGGCGGCGGTTTACCCTAGCGGCCACAGTGTCCGAGAGTGGTGGCGGGGAGGTTTGAAGGGGGCGGCCCATGGTCGATTGGAGGGTGGTGCGGGCAGGCCACGACCGGGCCGTGGCCAATATGGAGTAAGGGTTTGTGGGGGACGGGTGTGACACTTTGCCGATCCTCCCCACATTATTTATTTAAAAAAAATTCAAACCCTTTATCAAAAGCAAGGGCTTAGGCCAATTCAATGTAAAACAAACTTAGTTTATATAATTTTTTGACTCTTATTCCTTTATATATATATATATATATTGAGGTGAACTTACAACAACCATTCATTTTAATTTCAGGAATTTTATTACTATTTAATAATTCATATTTTTATATATATACAGACACAAATTTCTATATATGTATACACACACATATTATATATATATATATTAAAAATTTATTAGAGAATATATATATACATACGCGCGCGTGTGCACATACATATATCCAACAAGAAGCTATGTTAAAACAAAAGAGTATTTTATTTCATACAAATGCAAGAATACATTCTGCTGTTTTTGATTTGAGATAAAATGGAAATTTCAGATTTTCAATCCTGAAAATAATGAAATACTTAAACAACTTTCACCATCAGGTTGAAAAGAGGAAATGTTACAATTTTTACAATTACAACAGCAGTTCTTTTCACTCAACAAACAAAAATTAAACTTGTATTGCTACCATTTCCCTACTCAAATGCGCAAAGTAAACAACAAATAAATATGGAGCTTTTAAAACCAGCAAACCCATTAAATCAGAATTCCCATTAAGGAAGAGATAAGGTGCAAAGTTTTCAGATTTCACAAGGAAGAAGAACAGTTTTCTGTTCAAAATTTGTTTCATAACCTTACAATTTTCCTTCCTTAAATAGATTGAACTCTTTTATTTTGTAGAAGCCTCTTCGAGAGGAAAACAAAGATTTAAAATCTGCATTTCAAAACTATGAAGCAAGGGAGCAAGTTTCCAAAATTCATAACAGCTAATTGTATTTTTTTTCTCAACCATAAGAAGTCCTTTAATGACATTTTCAATAACATTACAATTCTAAAACAAATCATATTATGGAAGCAATTTAGCATTTTTAAACTTAGATTACAAGAAGGAATAATAAATAATAATGCAAGTATAAAATCCCTCCACTTGAAGTGGAGACAACATGTCCATTTTTTACCAAAATAAGAATTTTTTTACAAGAATCTAAACAACTTGCAACTTCAAATCAGCTCCATCTAGCTCCAAATAGCAAGAGTAAAATCCTCCAAAAGCACAAAATAATGAGTTTGGTTAACCACCCAACAATTTGGCATCATTACATGCCACAAAGGGGTCTAAGGTGGCATGCTATCCTCCCCCCAAACCCATGGGAAAGATGCAACACAACCAACTAGCACAAGGAAAGAAATAGATTCAAAAGACACATTCCATTACATGGTTTTAACACATTCAACCAAAGTAATTTAGTTAAGAAGCACCATGCTTCTAATTTGGGAAGAGGGGATGAAAATCCCATTTTGAGTAGTCAAAAACTCCATGTAAATCAGCAATTTTCCACCTTATCTCTCCATAAAACAAACACCCCTTATCTCTCCAAAATTTTCTCCCCTTGTCCCTCCCCCATGAAGGCTTTTCAAACACCATGTTTCCTTCAATGGGGGTAGGGATGGATTCCCAAACCAAATGGAAACCCATCCCTACCTACAAGCCAAATGTAGGTGGGTTAAAACAAAAGAAAAAGATTTCAAGCTTATCAATAAGCATAGAAAGTGACAAGGAGGAATTCCTCCCTCTTCCCATCCATCTCCAAAACCCACACCCTCAAGGGTGGGTGGAGTAACCAAAAGAAAACAAGAAAAACATTCAAATTCTTTCATTTGCAAAATTCAAACCATATACACAATTTCAAAAACACAATTCAATTAAGAACAAGGTGTGCAAGATCTTACCTTGCAACTCAAGCACAAGTCCAATCCAAAATGCTCACCAAGAATTCCAAAGGCTTTTCCAAGCTTTCCAACACCAAGCTCTCCCAAAATTTCCCAAGCAAAGAACCCCTCACCATAAACATGAGGGATTAAGAAGAGAAGAATGCCACTCAAGCCAACCAATGGGAGGGTGACAAGTGTCACCCTCCACCAAAACTCCATCCCATAGATGGAATACTGCGCCGAGTACTCGCCGAGTTGGTGAGTACTCGCCACTCGTCCCTGCAAATGAATAATCGCCAAAATAACTCGCCGAGTCAGGATGGCGAGTACTCGCCACAACTTGGCGAGTTCGACGCGAAACATGACTTTTACTATTAAAAACGCTGAAATAACACGGTTTTCTCTCTTTAAGGCCGCCCACTCCTCATTTTCACTCACACAACCATTTGAGTTTGCATTGCTTGTGTTGAGTGGATTTTGGAGTGAATTCGAAGAGATAATTTGGAGAATTGCATTTGGAGGTAGGTTTTTTTTTTAAATTCTTTCTAGTTTTTTTGAAATTTTGTGTATATTATTTGTGTTTTATACATTTATATTGTAATTCTAAATACATGTAATGTAAAATTGAATGCTTGTAATTGTTTTATACTCATTTGTAGCCAGAGATATGTATTTTTTGGTTTTTTTACGCAAATTCATTCTAAACTAGTTAAATTTTATGTATGTGTATTGTAATTGATTCATTTTGTAATTCTAAATACATGTAATGTAAAATCGAATGCTTGTAATTTTTTTATAATCATTTGTAGCCAGAAGTATGTATTTTTTTTTTTTTGAATGCAAATTTGTTATTCAGGCACGTTTTTAAAAAAATTAAATTAAGCTTAGGTTTTTCTAATTTTTTAAATGTGCATTGTGTTGCAGATTAGAGCTTAACAATGGCATCAAGCTCGGCATCAGGTTTGGCATCTGGGTCAACATTACTAGCAGGGACTGTTCCTACGAATGCCCGTTCCAAAACATGAAAGTATAGTGTACGTGGAGCTACGGAAAATGAAGTTATTTGCAATTTCTGTGGAAGAAAAATATCTAGAGGCATCAATCATTTGAAATATCACCTTTCATGTATTGTTTTCCGAGATGTTACGGTTTTTCCCAAAGTGTCAAAAGAGGCAAAGCGAGAGATGAGAGTAGAGCTGGTAGAGCTAGAGGAGAAGAAACTAGAGAAGGCAAGGGTGCAAGCAGCCATAACACAAGCTATTAGACCTGGGGCTGCAATGACAGAGGATTTAGAGGATGATGCGGCAACAATTGTGGGCTCTACTCGTGGTCCACGCATACGAAGTGGAAGAGCCGGAAGAGGCACATCTTCATCGAGTTCGAGCAAAGGCATACAAAGCTTTTTTGTGGCAAGGAACACACTTAGAGCACAACCTTCATTGGAAGGTACAACTGGAACAAAGATATGCACGAGGAAGTGGATAAAGCTTGTGCAAATTTCTGGTACTACAACCTACCATTCAATGTCAGTGCGAAGAGCCGATATCGAGTACTTCGTACAACATTGATCGATCGCAGGGAAAGGGCAAAGACACCCTCTCCAAAATATTTGAGTGGGAAATTGCTTGAGAGTGCAATTCAGAAATGCCACTACCATTCTAGAAGAGCAAAAGAAACAATGGCAAAAATTCGGATGCACCATTCTTTCGGATGGGTGGATGGATGGAAGTAATTGCACCCTCGTTAATTTTTAGCGGCTTCAAACAAGTGAGATGGTGTTTTTGAAGTCTATTGATGCCTCTAACATGGTAAAAACTGCAAAAAAATTGAGTGTTATGTTAGAGACGGTCAGTATTAGAGGTTGGTGTACAAAATGTTGTGCAAATTGTCACGCAAATGCAATAGCGTATGTGGCGGCCGAGAGACTACTGCAGGAGAGACATCCATCATTCTTTTGGACTCCACAGTCAACTCATTGCGCTTGACCTTCTTTTGGAGGACATAGGCAAAATTGATTAGGTGAGGCCGGTTGTAGAAGATGCAAGTTGTAGAAGATGCAAAACCATAACAAAGTACATATACAATCACCCTTGGGTTACGAGTTTGATGAGAGAACACACAAAGGGGAAAGAGCTTGTTTGAGCCGATGTCACAAGGTTTCTGAACTAACTTCTTGACGCGTTGCAAAGTATTTTTAGTTTGTTAACACCTTTGAAACAAATGTTTGTGAGTCAAGCATGGCTAGACTCACAATATTCAAAGAAAGCTGACGGAGAGAGGGTTGCAAAGATAGTTTTTGATGATATCTTTGCAAAGAGAGCTATAGAGATCATCAAGGTAATTTCAAACTTTGATTTATATTTCATTCCTTTATTTTAATTTGTTAAATTATAAATATATTGTTTTACTTTTCACTTTTTTACTTTATTTGTATTGTAAGTTTGCAACCTTACATTTTAATTTGTGTGTAGGTGTCAGAGTGTTGGTGAGGGTTTTGTGTTTGGTTGATGGGGAGCAAAACCCCATGGGGTTTATATATGAGGCCATGGATAGGGCCAAAGAGTCTATCCAAAACTATTACAGGGGGATATCGTCAGATATGGTCCCTTTTGGGAGATTATTGATTGGAGGTGGAACAATCAACTCCACCAACCTATTCATGTAGTGGGTACTACCTCAACCCCAAGTATTTCTACTCCGACAACTTTATAGATGTGAACGGAGAGGTTATGGAGGGCCTTTCAACATGTATTGAGAGGATGATACCAGATGTTGAGACGAGGGACCTCATCATTTTAGAGTTGCAGAAATTTACAAACATGCTACGGGGAGGCTCTTTTCTTCGGTGCTAGCTATTCGAAAGAGAGCCATGCAGTCACTAGGTAATAAGAATTAGAATGTTTACCAAGTTATTTATTAGTTATAGATTTGATTTTATTAATTACTTATAAATTTTTAATTATCTTGTTTGTAGGTTCTTGGTGGGAGGATTGGAGAGGGAATACATGTTAAAAAGCTAGCCCTCAAAATTCTATCTCAACCTTGTAGCACTTTTGGATGTGAACGCAACTGGAGTTTGTTTAAGGCCATTCACACGAAGAAGCGCAACAGGTTGAGTAAAAAATGACTCAACGACTTGGTTTTTGTGTAATACAATCTTCGGCTTCGCACAAGAAAAGTGGAGGCCACATCAAAGGAGCTCATTGATTTGGATGAGATAGATCCATACAATGAGTGGACTGGGCAAGAAGAGGAAAACCTTGCGTTCACAGAGGATGAGATTGCTTCTTTTGAGAGGGAAGTTATGGAGGGAGAAGCACTAGCAGGACTCCGAGGAGATATTGGATTGGATGACATCTTTGGAGGTGATCTCCAACATGCAGCAAAGGAGCCACTAGCACCACCATCTAGTTCTAGGATTGAGCCAGAGTCGCAGCCTTCTAGGAGGAGCAAGGAGACGCAACCGAGTGTGGGGACTAGTAGAGGCACTAGACCCTCTCCCCAATATTTCTCTAGATTGGGGAAGAGGAAAATGTAATTTATTGTATATTGTAACTTGCATAGATATGCAATTTAGGATGATATTTTTCAATGTCAATCATCATAAATTCATATTACTTATCAGCCGACTATTGTATTCGCATGATGATGCGATTTTGTATTGTATTTGTATTCAAATCTAATAGAAAACACTTCTCCAACATTTTATGGGCTCATTTGATACATTTTGTAGCTATGTGTTGCTTAAAATTTGTGTTTTTAAAGAAATTTGAGTACTTTTAAGTTCTGAGTATTGGTCGAATATTGCTGAGTTTTTTTTTTTGGGGTCTGCCGAGTATTTTCTCGAGTACGAGTATGCGAACTATGCTCCATCCAATAAACATGTTCTAAAAGTGCACCAAAATTAAAAGAAAGGAAAAAGGTAGACTCAAGCAATCATGAAAATTTTCCAATTCCCATAACATTCCCAAGAATCAAAACTCCATCAATTTGAAGTGTGTGGGAAGGGGTAAAATGAGCCAATGGGCCTCATTTTCATTGAAAAGAGCCCACCCCATAGGGATGGGGGCTAGGGCCTCTTTTCAATGCAAATGAAGTCATTTACTTGCCATTTACCCTTCCTAAATGCCGCATTTTCCCAAACCCAATTCCCATAACATTCCCAAGAATCAAAACTCCATCAATTTGAAGTGTGTGGGAAGGGGTAAAATGAGCCAATGGGCCTCATTTTCATTGAAAAGAGCCCACCCCCATAGGGATGGGGGCTAGGGCCTCTTTTCAATGCAAATGAAGTCATTTGCTTGCCATTTACCCTTCCTAAATGACACATTTTTCCCAAATCCGAGTTTGGAAAAAATGTGGCATTTAGAGGGGCAATTAGGCTCACCTAATCCATGATTAGGTGGCCTAATCCCTCCTAACCCTTACACAACATCCCAAGCCACAAGAGATGCTAAGAGACCACAAAAAGGTAACATGAAACACTAGATAACATTAACCAAGAGGGATTATAAATTTAAACAAAGAACTATACAACATAAGCATACATCACAATGATAGAAGGAATAGACTAATAGTCACAAGCCCAAGGAATCCAACATACGACATGGTACAAACATGAAGAAATGAGATGTCGTAATCGATAGAGAGGAAAGGTTTGGCCTTTAGGGCCTTTTTGTGCTAGTTGGACTATGTTCCTTGAATCCCACGTTCTCCCATGACCAATTACCTACCACCTGACACACTCAAGGCAAACCTCATATCTGCCCAATACGATAATCAAAATATGATAATACCATATGCATCACAATCAATCATCCATAACTAGTCATGCTAACTAAACAATATATCATAAAATGAATCACAACATAATGAGACGATTTGCAACCATGCATCAAGTTTGGATCCAATACCAATAGTAGATCATGCCCACATCAAATCATGATATCATCATAACACAATAATTGATCAATGAAAAGTGGCACCGTGTGCCTCATAGGCAACCCGTCAAACCTAAGGAATTCAACATACGATATGGTACAAACATAAAGAAATGAGATGTCGTAATTGATAGAGAGTAATGGTTTGGCCTTTTGTGCCTTTTTTATGCTAGCTGGACTATGTTCCCCCAATCCCACATTCTTCCATGACCAATTACCTACCACCAGTAAACTCAAGGCAAACCTCATATCTGCTCAATACGATAATCAAAATATGATAATACAATATGTATCACAATCAATCATCCATAACTAGTCATGCTAACTAAGCAATATATCATAAAATGAATCATCAACATAATGAGACGATTTACGACCATGCATCAAGTTCGGATCCAATACAATACAAGATCATGCCCAAATCAAATCATGATATCATCATAACACAATAACTGATCAATGAAAAGTGGCACCGTGTGCCCCATAGACAACCTATCAACAAGAGTTAGCATCCTAGTGCTAGCAAATAACGATATCAAGTAGTGTCACATCAAAACAAAAGAATATAATAGTAATGTCCCTGTCAAAATAGATAGTCCGATACAATGAGTCCAAATAGCTCAAAATGAGAATACAAAAATAGGTGGGCACTACAGTTCTTTATCAGTCTAATAAGCAAAATGAAGCTTTAGTGAAAGAAATATCAATTCTTTTACTAACTTTGTCAATGCTTTTACTAACTTTGTCAAGTTCAAACTCATCTCAAAAGTCATGATCCAACTCAGATTGGATCAATGCTTTTATTATTTTTGTCAACATGTCTAATGAGAGCACTATCAAATATTATTGTCATAATCTTGACAATAAGAGACTTGGCTGAACTAGGAAGTTTAAAACCAACTATATTGGTTTCAACTTTCTATCAGAGGTCCTTGGTCATGTTTCCATGTTCTTGTGCTTAAGTGACACCACTTACCATTACATCAACTAAAATATTTTCATATCTTTTCAAAAACGGATGAATTGGTGTCATTGGGATGGAGCATGCACTCGCTTTATTAGTTCTTGATCTTTATGCGAAGATTCCCCCTTATCCGAACAAGCTTTTCTAATAAGTTTGCACAATTTCCAATGACCAAACTTTCAAACTATTAATCACATCATTTAGTTAAAGCACTTCTCATTTGTCTCAAAGTTCTTGTTAAAAGTTATCTTTGTAGTTTGTTGCCATGTAGAGATTTTGAACATTAGTTCTCCGTACAAATACCTTCAATAGACTAGGGTGTGAAATTATTTGATATATAGGAGAAACAAAGCTAAACAAGATTAATATCTTTTGATGGGGAACCACGTGCTATTGGGTATCAAATAAGTTCATGAAAGTATGCATGCACTTCAACTCTCACCATTCACTATGGCATTTTTCATATAATTGTTTAGTAAGTTCTAATTTGTTGCAGTGAGTCTCGCTTGTTTTTTAATTGACACCGACATTGCATTGTAGGTGCGTGTCATACTCTTGAGCTAGTCTATACATTAACATACATTTTTGCTTAATAGTTTCAACTCAATAGTAAATGCTAAAAACTGTAATGACATTGTCAATGTTAATCATGCATTATGTTTAGTACATATTGAGAAGCTTGAGAAGTTTTAGAAGTAGCTCTATCACATCTCGCAATTTCATCCTGTTTCGTTGAAAAGATAAGTTGTAAAATGAAGAGTGGTTTACGAAGGCAAGGGATAAGTACCTTGTTACATAGCTAAGTATGCAACTATATGTGCGTATGTATATCCTGAAAAATATATACACACTTACGCGTAGTTGCATGCCCAACCGCGTAACAACGCTTGTTAAGAATTCATAGAGTACTTGATATTTACAACTTATTCTTGTTGTGCTTAATGGTATGAATTTACTTTACCTTGCTTTGTGTGTGATGATTTCGATGCATTGATGTACTATTTGATTGTCGTACATATTAATGACATTCTGGTTCATCTCACTTGCTGGAATTAATGGTTTGCTAACTATGGTAAATTTATACAGCAGTAATGTATTACTCGGTTGTTAGAAATAATGATAATTGATTAAAAGATACTAACTCTTTTGATATTACGACGGTCGTAGACCGTAGAGCATCATGATGGATTTCAACAATGGACAGGCAAATGTCGGAATCATCAAGGTAAACATCAATGAGTTGACTTAATAATCTGTTTAAAAAGTAATACAAGAAGGTTGCTTATAAAATCTGGATTTGGCAAATATCGCAAGGTAAAGAGAATGTTAAATCTATTGATCTTTGATTATTCACTTGACTGTTTTAATAAGCTTGATCATAGCACATATAATGTTCTATTTGTAGATTGATTGAATTCACTATGCTGTGGATCGAAACTTGTTTTGTTTAAATCTTGTCTTTGACCGATCATGCTACATGTCGAGTGATATTGATTTTAATGATCGAGTTAAGCCTTGGACCATTTTATTGGGCATTTCAATTGATTAACTAACTTGGTATACTTCAATTACATTGATAATAGAGATGGACAAAGGTTATATGACTGGCATGTTATGATTTAGGATGATTGTTATACTCCATTCCAATTGCAAGTAAGGTGGTTGAAGGTAAAATTGTTGGCTTTTATTAAAAGTGCGTATTATGGTCTTCGACCATATACCATCAACTCTTACTTGCCTTTTTATAAACCATATGGTCTTTGACCATATTCGTGGCTTTTGATCATTGATATTAAGTTGGTCGTTGACCATACTTCTTGGCTTTCGATTGGTTGATTAGTGAAATGGTCTTCGATCATATTCGAATTACCATGATTGTTTAATAATTCAGTTTGGTCGATTAACCGACCTTTGCATAGTGATTAAGTTGTTTAAATTTTAATTTGGGACTGTTCGTTTAAATCTCCACTAGGCTATTTTGGGGAAGTGGAGATGGCGGTGGGGAGTTTAGTCCGGCCACTACGTGGCACGACTAAGAGTAAATGCATTTAATTTTTGGATATTCGTGAAACTTCCTTGAGAAGCTACGAATCATGCAAGTAAAAATTCATTATGTTGTTTTGGTTTTGTTGGAGCTCTGCTATGCGAGCCATGCATGGATAATTTGGATGATGTTTTTAAATTGGTTAAACATGGATCTTCTAAGCTAAAAATAACAAGGTAGCCATAGTTTTAATGGCGTCGAACCCATATATAATGAGAGATGCCTTTTTGAGTTGAGGGCAGTTCGAATATTTGGAAAACTGGTCCGCTTTGCTTGAAATCGGGATCCCTGTTTTCTTGACCTGCTAAGGACTTTGCATAGAAATAAGTGAAAAGATTATAGAAGTTTCTCTGGCTACAAGCATGGAATCTCTTACTTCTATTTATTACATTATAAGCTAAATGGGTTTTTCTCTGTGTGCTTGAACTCTGTGATTTAATGGAGTTAATTTCATGATAGTTTGGGCTGGAGTCGTTTTTGGGTCTGAGTTAGATTAGTGAACGGGGCTTTGGTTTTGATTGCGTGTGAGTATACTATTTAGAATGGCGTGTCAATATTTTTCAGTAAGGGTTGATTTTTTTTTCTTGTGATGGGTTTGTTTTCTTTGTGCCTTGAATTGGGTTAAATGAATTTTAAATGTCTTCAAGCCATACTTGGCCGAATGTGACTTTGGTCACACCATAGTGTTTTAGTCGGAGAGCCCTTGGGCTCGGTGGTGGCTTTGGGAGCCTTCTTGGCTCGGGACGTAGCTCGTATTGGGGTGCTCGGTTAGTTGTAGGGCTCGCCATTTCAGGTTGGCATTTGGTCCTCAGGTTGGTTGACCTCACCGATTGTTGAGCGGTTGCTTTGTTCGTGAGCTCGAACATCGTGACTTGTTGAGATTGACATGTTGGTTGCATTGAACTCAGTTTGAGTTTGTCTTTGGCAATGTAATGAGCTCGGATCCAACTCGGTAGCTAACTCGATGGGTTGGAAAATGAACTCGTCCATGGAAAAATGAGCTCGAATGAGTTAAATAAGAAGTTATTTTATGAATGACTTAATCTTTCTATTTAGGCACTTTTTCTTTAATTAAGTTTGTGGAAGGAATTCTGGTTATTAGACTTGTTGTTAAGATAAGAGGGGAATCATAGGTTAAATTATGATGCTAGAGTTATCATTACACCATTAAGGTTAATGATAGAATGTATTGTTGTCGTCTATGGAAATATGTAAGGGGTTGACTATGGTTGTGACACCATTTATCAAGTTGATTGCCGGTCATTGCATACCTTGTGAAAAGAACATTGTTTCTTCTTAAAATTATTTATGAGGAAAAGAAAGAAAAGTATAGTAAAAAGAGTTACTATTCAGTCACTAGTAACTATAACCTAAGATAGTTCTGATTATTGTTGAGGATTATAAACTAAATGAAGTTTAATTAAACCAGTACGAAAATACGTTTGATGATCTGAAGTTATGATTGTTGGAAACTTAGTGTATTTTTATTTGGAATACTTCATTGTTGATGGTTAAACTGGTTAAGTTCATTTAGTTTGTAATATAATAATCCGAATTTAAGTTGTGATTCCATGCTAGTTTTATTGAGTTAACCATGTATATATTATTATTTTTAGCTTGCAAGTTTGAAAGTATTATGAAATGGTTAAAGAACTGGATTATGACATACTATGATTGTTATTAAATTGATTCATATAGATGTAATAAATGTACTTGTACTTGATTTTAATGCGAAAATATTACTCACAATTGTGTAAGGCAAATGTGTGGAATGTATGAAAAGATTATCTTTGATAATCTCTTTGTGAAAATGTATTGATGTTATCAATTATGATTATGAAAATAAAGATGTTTGTTCTGATCATTATGTATGTGTCTTAAGACATTTTGTATTGTTGTTATCAACAAAGTATTCAATGTGAAATGATATTTAATGTGATAACATAACTGTTATAAGATGTCGTTATGATCAATTGAATGTATAATGAAAACAATAAGATAAGCAAGGAAATACAAAAGTGTAGTTAAAAGAGATAAGTATATAGGATGTATTTGTTGCTCATCAGAATGCCCCTTTTTCCCACCCAAGAGTTGGAAATTGGTTTTCTTGTCATTCCTTCTCCATGGCAAAGAAACAAAAAGGAAGGAGAAGACCCTTGAGAAACTTTATAATATATTTTATCTAATATTATTATATTTTCTTTAGTGTTTTCTTGCATTATACAGGTCGGCCTTGTCTAATTGAGCATTGGCGCCAAAAAGGAGGATATAAAAGGAGATTAGAGACTTCATTTGCATCTAGTCTTGGTGCATTTTATTCTACTTGGGCATAGAGAGCTAGTTGCTCCTTGTTCATCCACTTGAGGACGAAAACCCTCTTGTGAGGCCTCATTGAAGGACGAAAACCCTTCATGTGGCTTAGGTGAAGGACGAAAACCCTTCATCATTGTTGAGTCTTGAAGAGAAGAGCTGATTTGAAGATCTATTTGTAATTTCCAGCTGATATTTGAATTATTTAGGGTGGAGCGACCTACCTAGGGTAGGGTTTGGAGACATTGGTGAAGAATTTGAGAAATCTGGTTTCACCATCTGATTTGTAATATTTTTAAAGGCCGGAATCTGAAGTTATATGAATTTAGAGGGTTTCTAGACCCATATTTCATATTTATCTTGTGGCTGCAATTTCCAGTGCATATTTAATTTTCAACAGAGTATTCTTCAATGTTTCTTTGTTATTTTGGCTTCTAAAATTCCATAAAATATATAAAAAAATAGTGGCGAATTGATTGGTGGTGTTTTATGGTGATTTTGGCATTTTTGGTGCAAGTACAAGTCGCTGATTTTATTCTTCAGTTTGCTGCAATTTTATTTTCAAATCTGCAATTAGAATATTTGATTAAAACCCTCAAAAGGGTTATTATACTTGTAGATAAACAAGATGATAAATGTCAGTTTATAGATGCAAAGTAATGAGAAACATATTGTTGTCTTTTAACAGCAGCATTATACACTTTTAAGTTAAGTTATTATCGTTGTAACATACCTGAACCTGCTGTATTTCAGTGTGAAAATAGTTACAATGATATGGAACAAAATTAGGAAGGTACATTGTGATCATAAGTTAAAGTACATATGTATTGAATTGACTCGACAAACTGAATGTCCAGTGTCTAATAATTGATCACAATTGATAGTTAATTAATGTTACGAACTGGCTAGTTCTATACTTGACTAAACCTAATCAATGATCATAGATTGATATAGTTGATGATCATGCGAAAGAAGGTACATACATTATTCAAAGGACTCGTTGAGATCATTGCATACCTCTATCGTGAGTAGGATAACATTATGAAACTCTATTAACCTATTAATAGAACGAAAGTATAACGGATTGTAAATAAAGGCATGCATCATGAGACGACCTTCATATCGTATGAGTCATGTCCGTACTAACTTGGAATAGCTTCAGGGAAAGGAATGAACCCGCAATGACTTAAGTCATTACGTGAACGTATCTTTTCCTGTAGGGATCCCAAGGTGGTGCTTGGCATGAACCACATGACCCGAATGCTTTGAGTTCTGATATCTGCAACTTCAAAATTTGATCTTATTACTTATTGAACATGAATACTTAAAATGATTAACTTAATACTTAATCAACGGAAAAGAATCCTGATAACTATGTTGAGACGAATGTGCGGTGATTGCCTAGACAGGTGTTTCGAGTGGCTTATGTGCAATCACGAAACTAGGCTTGCTAGTGCAATGCCAAAAATTATGGCCATAATAGTGCAAAGGACTGATTGCATTGTCTGTTCACCATTTCTTCTTTCAATTGTGTTTTGAGTTGGAGTGAAGTACTTGTATGCTTTACTAGCTGACACTAAGAAGATGCACAGGATCTCTGAACCTTTAAAAGGTCTAACCAAAGGTATACAATGTATATCGGCTTGTACAGAGTGATGAAGGGGATCGAGAAGGATATGTAATTCCTTTGTAGTTGCACATGATTATCGTATGTTGTCAAGATGGATTCTATAATATTAATAATGTTGGATTACTTAGTTTTGGTCTAAGTAATAATGTTAATCATTACAACATGAAAGGAATTAAGGGATTTTGTAAACTTAATTAGTATGCTGGATTTATCTACTGCGTGCTGAAAATCACTGAAGGCATGAATGGTATTTTAATGTTTAAAAAAAAATTCCCTTAGTTTGTTGAAGCATGGGTGTTACACTCTCTTGTAAAATTTTCCTGAATACATTGATCAATTGAGTTTTGGGGTATTTTTCTTCCAATCATGCATCTGTCTAATATATTTATACCACAAATGCTAGAACAACTTATTTTTTCATTTTTAGTTGTAGCAAGAAGGCATATTGTCTAAAGACACGAGGCTCTTATTCGTATGTAGATGTAATTTTGTTTTGGTTGAATGAAACATTGGAAGTGAAAATATTTCAACCATATGATTATTTCAAGCTCATATCCACTGGGAAAATATAGCTAAATAATATAAGATGGTAATGAAATTTGATCTTGCAGGGTGGTTGTTAGATATCCATCAAATTATCTCTGCACCAGCATGCAGGTGGACTGATAAATCCACATTATGTGCCTTTATTCGAAGACAATACAGGGAGGCATTATGGTAGTGTAATCAATTGGAAGGTAGCTAATCAAAGCCCATGCAGTTGATTTTTTTCTTTCAAATAATGTTTTTTGGTTTGGCTAAACAATTATGTTAAAGCATAGTTTATATTTATCAGCACATTCAAATAAGTATAACTACTACAGATGGTAAAACATATGGGCAGAAAGAATTTTAAGTTTTACCATTTAATTGCCATTGCAAACGGTCCTTGCATCTGCCCATTTTCCACTTATCTTCTAATGGATTTGATTTGAGGAAATGTAATTATGATGTAGTGTCTGTGCTTGTTATTAGTAGTTTTGATTTGTAGATTCTTTGACATAGCCATTGAGCACTTGCACATAATAGAAACACGCATGGATCCTTACATGCTGGGAAGAAACTAAATTACTAAAAGCTTTGGCCTTGTAGAACCCATGCTTAAGACAATAATAGCACTATGGATGCTCTGAGTCAGTGTTTGCCTTGTGTTCTATTACTATATCAGGAAAACCAAATATACACAAAAAATTAAGCAAGATCACAAGAGAGAGCTTGAAAGAGAGAAAATACTCTGCGGATAATTTGTTGAAAGAGCAACCATCACTTTATAGGAAAGCAACAATACAAACCCTAACCACAAAATGACTTAACTGAACATTAAGTCATGTTTTCATTATTTGCTAAACTTAACTAAAGTCATTAAGTGACTTTATCACTAAACCTATCACTAAGACTAGTATGACCATTATAACTTCATGTTACAAACTCTTAACATTCTCCCTGCTTTGGTCTTAGACGAAGTCTATCTCTAAATTTTACAAATTTATTTGGGCCAAAAGACTTGGTGAGAATGTCTACAGTCTGGTCTTGGGTTGGACAATATTGCAGCTCAACTTCTCCATCTTCTACGAGCTGTCAAATGAAGTGACAATGTATGTCAACATGTTTTGTTCGCTCATGAAAGATGGGATTCTTCGCCAGCACGAGAGCTCCTGGTTATGACAAAACTGTATTGTAGGCTTAGTTTGATCAAATTGAAAGTCTGAAAGTTATCTTCTAAGCCAAACTGCTTCACATGCCCCTTTTACTGCTGCTCTATATTCTGCTTCTGTAGAGGAAAGTGAAACCACATGTTTCTTGCTGATCCAAGAAACTGCCCTTGTTCCCAGATTTAAACACGTAGCCTGTTTTAGACTTCCTGTCATCCATAAATCCTGCCCAATCTGAGTTTGAGTAGCCATACAACTAAAGTGCCTTGCTCTTACCATATATAATAACAAAGTCTAATGTTCCCTTCACATATCGTATCAACCTCTTATCCGCTATCTAGTGTTATGTTTTTGGAGCTGTCATAAATCGGGAGATATAGCTGACTATATATTAGAAGTCAGGCCTAGTGGTTGTAAGATAGATCAAGCTGCCAACTAGTTGCTTGTAGACTAATTCATTTACTTCTTTTGAATCAGTCTTGGTTGAAAGTCTCAGCCATCTCCATAGATGTAGATGAAATTTTATAATGAGTCATGCTAAAGTTGTCTAACAAATTTGTTGCATATTTTGTTTGAGAAACAAAAATATGTTTGTCAAATTATCAAACTTCTATACCGGAATACTAATGTAGGAGGCCTAGATCTGTCATGTCAAAAGCAAAACATAAATTTTATTTCACAATTTCAATAACTCCAACCTCACTTTCAGCAATTGTGATGTCATCAACATATACCACTAGAATCACCACATCACCATTCTCGCTTTTGATGTAGAGATTGGGGTCAAAAGGACTTCTTTTGAATCCCTGTTCTCCCAAATACCTATCAATTTTAATGTGCTATGCCTTGGGAGCCTACTTTAGCCCATAAAGAGCTTTCTTCAGTCTACACACCATATGTTCCTTCCTGGAACCTGAAATCCTTGTTGTTGGTGCATGTATACTTCTTCCTCTAGATCTCCATTGAGGAAGGCACTCTTCACGTCCATCTAATGTACTTTTGAGCCCAGCCAAATTGTGCTGCCATGGCTAGAACCAAGTACGTTTTTTTTGGCAATAGGAGCAAATGTCTCCTCATAATCAATCCCTTTTGTGCAAAGCCCTTTGTGACTAGCCTTGCTTTATGTTTTGTCAAGTGTGCCATTTGCTTTATACTTGACCTTATATACCCATTTGCAGCCAATGGGTTTCTTCCCAATAGGTAGCTCTTCTAGAACCCATGTTCGGTTCTTCATCAAAGTTTCATGTTTGGCTTGCATAGCCTTCTCCTTCTGGTTTTCTGTTGGCCTCTTCATATACTTCAGGTTCAAAAGAATGTTGAAGGTTAGCCACCAAAGCATAATTCCCTGTATCAAATGTCTCAGCTCTTGTTGGTCTTCCTTCTTCTCTCATATACGAGCTCATCTTCCCGAATATCGCCATAGGTGTTGTACCGCCATTTTGGTCTCTTCTTCAGTTCCTTGCCCTTCAAATCAGCAGTGATGTCTTGCTGATTTGAGAAACTTGCAGCTGCGTCTTGGCTGAAATTTTTGCAGGATTCATATTTAAGGGATTCTTCTCCTCATGCTCACTATCCCCATCCATCTGGCACGGAAACTCAACCATATCACCTGTATTTTATTTAACTTTTTGATCAGGTTTTAGTAAAGTCTTTATATGGAATGGCCATGAATTTTCATCTCTAACGTCTTGACTAAAGCATCCTTTGTTAGTTCCAAATCAACTAACCTATATGCTTTATGATGGTTATTGTACCTGTGAGCATCAACTTTTTGTATTTGCTATCTAGTTTGGTTTTTTTTTCATCCAGACCCCATGCATATACAGCTGAACCATAAAATTTGAGATGACTTACTTTAGATTTAATCAACATGATGCTTCTTCTACAGTTTTCTTGTGTACTGCCTTTGTTGGAGATAGATTGAGGAGATACACTGATTTGTGTACTACTTCCAGCAATATTTATCAGTAACATTCTTGTTCTCTAACATGCACTTTTCCATCTCCATAATGGTATGATTCTGTCTCTGTACCACTCTGTTTTCCTACGGAGTGTAAGGTGTGTGTATTGCCTCTTAATGCCTTCTTGAGTACAAAAATTGAGGAATTTTCTAGAAGAATTTTCACTTCTATTATTTGATTTAAGGATTTATATACGCTTTCATGATTATTTCCCTTCCACGACCTTGAACTTTTGGAACTCATCAAATGCATCTGATTTTTCCTTGAAAAAACACTCATTTTTCTTGAAAATTCATTTACAAATAGTAGAATACACCTGGCACCGGAGATTGATATTGTCTTCATATGCTCACAAATGTCTACATGGATCAACTGAGGACCTCATTAGGTTTCCATGCTTTTCCTTCATCAAACAGATGCCCATGTTGCTTCCCAGCCTGGCATGCACCACAAACTCCTTGCTGAGTCTGATTCTTTGGAAGGTTATCATTCAAAGTTTGTTTTAGCCAAATAAGAAAGATGTATCAAATTTAAATGCCTATACCTTTGATGCCAAAATGTGCTTCAGTATTGACCACTCTTGGCCATCAAAGCATGCTCTTTTACCTCTCTTGTATCAATCTAAATACCGTATGTTCCTGAATATTGAAACTGTCTTCTTTCTGACCTTATCAACAATATAATAATTATTATTGCTGAAATCCACATTCAAATTACAATTGTGGTTCATAATCTCACTGACTAAAAGCAGATTCTTTTCCAAACCAAGCACATGGAAGACATTCAGGAAGAGGTGCTTTTTACATCTCACCGTTATCTGCACATTTCCTTTGCCTTCAACCTTATATTCCTCTCCTCCACCAAAAATCACAGAGTTAGAAGTAGATGTATCTGCCACCAAGTCATGACACCAATCTCTCTTTCGTGAAATTCTTGGTGGCACAAGAATCTATATACCAAGCAGTCTTGTTCTAAAAGTTTATGTTATCTCTAGCCATAAAAACATTAAAATCTCCATATTTTTTATGACCTGCATCTTAGACGCTTGGTTAATTTTCTCATCCCATAAGGGCTTTCTACATAATTTGCTCTTATGACCTAGTTTTCCACAATAGAAGCAATTGAAGGTCTTGGTTTTCTGATTACCATAATCCTTTGTCTTGCTTCTTCCTTTTGTTTCTGCCATCTTTTTGCTCAGAAAACTTTCCCTTCTCTTTGAACTTTGTTGCCAAAGCCATATCTGAATCCTCAGTCCTCCTGTCACTACCAAACTACTTTTTCCTTCTGTCTTGCTTTAAGAGTTTAGTGCTCAACTCTTCAAACTTAAGGTCAACATCAGTAGCAGTAATATTTAGGGTTTAAATACAATTCTCAAATGAAGTTGGTAAACTCTTTAGAGTGATTACCATCATATATTCTTATTTCTTCTTCTCAATGGCATTCAATTGTTCCCTAATATTGTCCATCTTTACCAAATGATATTGTAAATACTCACTTTCATCTATTTTAATATAAAAAAGTATATTTATAAGGAAGAAGGATCTACCTTTATCAGAGATTTTATGCAACTCTTTCAGGTGCTTTCAAATGCTTGTCACGTCATTTCCAATATGCACTTTTGGTAGCATTTCATCATGCATAGCTTTATTAGCATCATTTCTTATCTATTCTTCTCATTGAACTTGTCTTGATATTTTCCTGTTGTTGCATTCAGATGTCCTTCCCCAAAGCAATTTTATCTAAGCACCTGTAATAAACATGGCTAACATTCTTTATTTGCAGGCATTATAGTTCTTCCTGGAAAACGTTTGGCTACTCTCCAACATCATATTTCAAAAACTAGCCATTTTTACCAAAAATATTTAACCTATTTGCTATGCAGAAAAAGAGATTTACAGTCAAGAATTTGCGTGTTACATCTTTTCTTAAAACTGATGACTCTGTTGGAAAAAATTGTTTTAAAAACTGCAGAAAATTGCCAAAAATATGAAAATGGATTGTTGATTTGATTTGATCTCCTTGATCCGGTTTCCAGAAGGTCTGGAAGACAACACCATAAACAAGGGTTTAGATGGGTTGTATGTGTATGCAAAAGTAATATTGAATAAGCTGGAGACTAAAGAAAGTGGTAGAATTGAAACAAAAAGTTATATTAATCTGTGTATTGTACATGGCATACTCTTGAGATATATGTATGGTTGTCAACTTTACTACTATATGCCTGCTTTCTAAGGCTACAAATGTGTATACATATATTACAAAGCTGCAGAGGAATAAAAGAACTATTGTGGAAGTCGAACTGCTTGGGCTTCCATGTATGAATCTTCACCTTCTGACTGCTACACAGCTTAATTGCCAGGTCCATGATATTCTGGCTAATCCCTTCCATAATGTTGTGTGGTATGGATCCTCGCACTGTATGCGATGCACATGATGGTGCTAGCTACACAAAGGATGTGTGGCATGTTTCATGGCATTGCACACGATATGCATGATGCAAGGAGTTGCATGGAGTGTTGCAAGTGACTAAGGAACTCCAGGTAAGAGCACAAGTTGGTGTGGTTGCATACGGATCACTCATATTCAAGATGCCAATGAGGATTTTGATGTTCGTGTTTGTGGCTAACCCTTGTGAGATGTCCATGCTCATGACAAAGACAACATTCGAAGGGGGCATTTTTGTAGTCCAAGGGCTGTTCCCATCAAAACCCCCATTTTTAGGATGATTCTTATAGGCAGAAGCTTGTCCAGATCAAGATTGATGCAAATCTGGGCATGGTTGAGAACACCAAAATTTCTTGTGAACTCTGAGGCTGTTATTTACCTTCGACAGCAAATTTTATCTTCATTAAGGAACATTTTGAGAACATTTGTGCCAATACTCACAAGGTAGTAAGGGAAAATTGGCACAAACTGATACCGTGCTAAGCAGATCTTTTATGGGGTTGAAGGTTGGGGACTGGTGTTTCACGAAAAGCCCTGATGTTTTCATGAACCAAGGTCTACCTTGGAAGGCTTTGTCCCTTTCTTGCTTGGTGCTTAATATTGCCATGAAGCACCCTTTTGGCATCATTAGAATGTCCACAGTTGTCCACAGTTTTAGAGGTTCTCTAGTTATCTTGCAACCATATTTTGAAGGTGTTTGGTTCCGGGTAGACTCCCATGAGCCAGCATGTGAGGATTTTTCATTTAAATTCATAAGCCTATTTTCCATTTCATTGATAATGAAGGATACCTTTGGGGGTGCGTCCATCTTGCGATAGTTTTAGTTGTTATTTTTGGGTGGGAAATTGGGTCAAGATATTGTATGATGTGCATGGAATTGCAGAAACTGCTGCAGTTATTTGTTGTGGATGGGAGGTTCATTTGATTCTGTTGAAGTTTTGAATAGCGTATGTGGTTGGGGAAGGGCTGTCAGAGGAGGCCATAGCCTCCTTAGGAAGGAAGAAGAATGGTCCTAAGCAATTTAGATCTGGAGAGGGATGGCAGTTCTGGATTGGTAGAGAAAAATTGCAGGTAAAAAGGGGTGAAAATGGGGGAGCCACTCAAATTGCATCCTAAACAAACTGAAAAGATGACATAATAGAAAGGGATAATAAGCAGACAACAAATCAAACCCAGAAAAAATAGCCACATCAGCACCAGATGCAATCACAGATCCAAACGAAAGGAGGTTTTAGAAGGGTTGAACCACAACTGTCTCAATCCAAACGTTGATTCCAATAAACTCATCACAAGACTAATGTGCAGATCCAAAGAGTAAATTGTCTCTGTTACAAAGTCCATGAACATTTATCCAAATTGCTGAAATTCAATGATAAAGTGCATATATTTGGCATTAAGTAGTATCTTCTCTTCATTGAATAATATTTCCTCTAATTTTCAATAGGGTATCCACACTGGTAATCAGAATCCTAAATCTGTGCAACTTGAAGGATCAATAGATTTCATTTCAATGTATTGCTTTTGTGATGAATACTGTTAGCTGCTGGGCTTGGACGATGTTGAAGCATATACATGGCATGCAAATTGTATCACAAATGCCTCAACGAGATGCAGTCACATGGAATGCAATCATTGCTAGGTATGCACAAAATGTGGTATTTTTAATCAACACTTTTGACAAGAGTAAATCTAAATTCACCTTCCTTAGCCGGCACCCTTTAGCATGTCCAAAATGGGAGGAGCCTTGAAACTAGGGTAGGAGATCCATAAAAATAACGGAAAACAGTTTTTCGTGAGATATAATTATGGCATTCAGAAGGCATACTAATTGTCTGTCAATACCTATCCTTTGTGTAGAGTAAAGATTCGAGTGTGTATCTAGTTTGTAACAGTAATTATTTTTTAAACTTTGAAGTGGTAAAAACATAAAGATGTTACAATATAAAGATTTCAACCAAAATGATTGCTTAATGCTTGGCCTGTCAGAGATTTTCACACACCTTTTATAAATCATTTTTAATATTTTAGGAGCAAGATTTTCCTATTGAAGAGCTTCATAGATAAGTATGTTAAATGTATAGAACTCCAACACCTTTTTGTACTACTTCTGGTTCATTTTTTTTCTATTCTTTGACTGAAATTCTGGAGGCTTTTCAAAAAAATTATCATAACTAGTATTCATAAAAGAACAAAAGAAATAGCAGTATTACCCTGCAAAGGTTGACATACAAGTTGAACTTGCAGAAGAAGCATTGGTATCTGATACAAATTTCTTAGTTCGAAGCTTGTGAACTTCGTCTGCCTCTATAATATTATTAAGAATGCTTCAAAGTTATTATGGTGATGTTCAAGCATGATGTTTTGGTCATAGTTGGTATGGTTTCAGTGATATAAATGGTAGGCATGTAATGGGAGGAGGGTTGAGTGTTCTCCTGGGACCTTGTGATGGCCCTTCATAGGAGAAACCTTGGATTTCATATCCTGTAATTATTATTCAAGACTTGTGGGGTTCGTCGAAAAAAAGGGTACAATAAGTTATTGTTTATTATCTCTATATTGTCTTCTTTGTTTACTATTGTGGTGCGGATCAACATAATTCAAAATATGCTCGTCTCAAAGCTTAATTGACCCACTACTGCTTGAGTGATAACTGGATGTGCCTCAACCATTCAATTCTGTGGCCTCATTTTCTTGTAACATAGAACTTAGATTTTCTATAATTGGATTGAGATGCGAAACACAGTTTTCTAATTTGCATAGCCGCTAACAATATATTATATTATCTGTGTAGGGTCTAGACTGCTGCTTATAAATTAATCAGGGACATTGTAGATTTTGATAAAGCTATCGTTTCTTCTACATATAGCTCTAGATTGTATAGTATTATCTCATGTGGCCAAATTTGAGTTGGAAGTTTGTTCACGAAAAGGTTGGAGTTGGATACCTGCCTTTGGAATTATTTTTATGTTGCTCCATTTTAGCACATTTGAAATTTAGAGTTGGAGAGTGAACTGATGAACTGACATTTTTTTGAATAACTCGGATCTTTGTATTCTATTGTAGTAGATAGAAAACCTATTGCTATAGATAATGCCATCTTACCCTTTTCTTTTAGTTCTATTTGAATCTGTTTTTCATGCCAAAAATTTCCTACAACTTTGTAAAAAGAATTTCCTTAACAGCTGATGAGGAGGAACAATAGTGCAATACAAAATTTATGTGTGTATGTGAGAGGCATAATGCTTTAGATTGCACAGAAAAGCAACAATAACTGGTTCTGCTGAAATTGAAACTTTAGATATGCATAAATAAAATCATTTTTTGAGGTTTTTTAGTGTTCCCTTGACTCTCAATGCCAAGACAAACAGAAACATATACCAATGATTTATAAGATGTTTTTTTGCAAAATTTACTAGAAGTTTCCTTAAGCTGATAATATATAATGCATAGTTACTAATTTGCTTAAATTTCTTAACCTAATACTCTTTACTATTTATGTGGTTGACTTGGGTTATCGATATCAATGGTCGAATTTAAGTGTTAAAATAAAGAACCCTAATTCAACTGATATTGAATTTGAATCAAACAAAATTATGTTTTACAGTTTCCTATCAATCAAATTGATTTTATTGGATTTTTGATACCTCAGTTTTTACAGTTTCTGTCTATTTACATATTGGTTTTAGTTGAATCTTTGAATTTATGCTTTTGCATAATTAGCAATAAAATTTCCTGCAAATTTAGCTCTTGACCTTGCAATGTTTTCAAGTGCCTTTGTTGACAACATGAACCATGTGATTATTTTTATTTCCATCAATGTGCTGAAAATTTTGTAGTGAGTTAAAGTTCTCCAGCTTTCTTATTCCCCTTCATCTTTATTACCTATCAAATTATGGTGCATTTTAAACTTGAAGGAAGATGTATCAGGAGAGAGAGCAGCACATCATCTGCGGATTATGGCCCATCAAAGAACAAATAACAATTGCAGAGAATCTTGTTGCCACTGTAAGAAGAATTTCAAGTTCAAATGGATTCAACTGGGCAGGCTGTCAGCACAAGGTTCTGACAACTAATATATGGTGTATTGGCTTCAAAGTAAAAAAATGCACCAAAAGTGAAAATTACAAAGAGGGAAAAGTCATGCCCATTCCACATGAATTGCTTTCAAAATTCAATTAGTCTGTTAGGAGCAAAGATAGTCTTGGAGAGTCCATAAAGGTGTTAAATACAAATAAAATAGCTTTCACACGAGGAAAGAAATGTGCTGATCAGCAAAGAAAGTGGTTATCCCATAAATTTATGTTGTCTTATTAGGTGGAAAGTGGAAACCATTTTCCATTTCATTTTGCTGAGGTCAAGGGATTGGTCATAGGTTGCTCCTGCAACAACTATTCCCATGCTGGAAATCCAATTCCTGCACAACTATTCCAAAGCTCTCATGTTGGCCCATGCTGGGAGATGCTGCCAATAGTTAAAGAATCTGACTTTACACTTGCAATTTTTATTTTGTAAATATCCAACAATCCATATAAGACCACATATCATCAATGCATATTTAAAATCAATTCACATGCCTTTTATATGCTTCCACATTTGGTATGTATGTGCATAAGGTATTTTGGAATTACTACATCTACCATATAATGTCCCGTTTTGGGGGCCTTCTGGGAAATAGCTAGGACTGAATGAGAGATGACTGAAATTAATTGTTAGATGGTTGTAATCAGACTTAAGTGGGCTGGGTATGACTGAAATGCACACTGAGACCTGCAATATTTCCCTTCCTAGGGCAGCGGCCTGTTTTAGTGTTTCAAACCGACTTTTGGATGCTTAAACTCTCTGAAAATGTGCCCAATCAAGCTCAAAAATTCTGATTAATTAACGGCAATTAAAATATGTAGGAAAACTGATTTTAGTGCCCCATAAATGAAGATACAAATTTCTATAAACCCTTGTCTACAAAGTTACTTTAAAAATTCATAACTTTATCTAGAAAGCTCCAAAATGTATGATATGAAGAATGCAAATATCAACTCAACTTGCCCAAACATCCACTCAAACATGCCAAATCTAACCTACAAGCAATTCACCCCTCTTGGAAATAATGAATTAGTGGCTCAAACATGCAAGGAAATGATTGCTTTCACCTTTAATAATTAGTATAAGTCCATCCATGCAAGAAATCATACCATACATCCATCAAAACATATCCAACATGCTCATGATACAATTCGCCTAGGGTAAGATAAAAGATATTAGCTCCAAATTATTTGAGATATTCAATAGTTTCAAATATCCTTGCTTAAAGGTTTTCGTCCCTAAGACAAATTCCACTATCAAGGGTTTTCGTCATTGAAGTGGTCTCAAACAAGGGTTTTCATCCTTGATGATAAATGGCCCAAAGAAATAATAAGATTCAACATATCCATCAAATGGCCAAGCATCCTCCTTTTATAACATAAGGGGTGCTACATCATAACTTATGGCCGACCTTATAATAAGTACCTTTTAATTATCTAATTTGTATTTGGAGCCTACATGCTCAAAATACTTTATATTCTAATTAAATGAGTTCTTCTATTGGAGCACTTGACTTCCCAATAGGAATACATGATAATAATGAAAATATCTATTTAGAAAATGTCATCCAAGTCTTCCCCTTGTTTCCTTTCTTAAACCCACGGGGAGGGAAAATGGGTTAAGGTCTTCAAATCTGCTAGTCTCCAAAAAAGTGGCATGGTAGTCCCCCTTCCCAAGATTGTTTGTCCCCAAGCAATTACAAGTACCCGGATCCCAAATAAATCTCAGCTTTGCTTCTCCTTTGATATACCTACACATGAAGCAAACTCGTTAAAAAAATGTGTATCCTTCTTCATCCACTCTTGCTTTGTGAATATGATGATCAATTCTTCTTCTTTGCTTGCCAAGGCCTCATAAATACTATCCAAACATTAGTTGTTCCCAATTTCCCTCATGTTGTCCCAAACATAGTTGTAACCATGTATTGTGTTCCCTAAAATAAGAAGGATAATGACAGGGGATTTTTCTTATAATAGCTGGAAACACACCAACAATGGTATTAGATTGCAAACCCTTCAACCTCATGGTTGGATACTCCTCTCTAGTTGTCAAAAGAATGGATAAGGAGCAGAAAATTTTGTAGAAAACGAATAAAACAAATATACAACAATTTCCATAATGATTACCTTGGCCTCCAAAACATGCTCCCAAGTGCCACACACTAATCTCTTCAAAATTTGGCTCGAGATCAAAACTTACGAGTGCTGGTATATAAGTATAACAACCATACCTTGCCCATAATTTCGTCTCAAACAATACCAAATATGTTGGAACATTGGCCTTAATTGTTCTCAATGAGTGAACCCTCTTACACACCATTTCAAATAAAAAGAATGTCTTCAAACATGCCCCTCTATTGCTATCCCAAGAAAATATGCACAACCCAACAAATGAAATTGGAAAAAACACCTCATTTCCGTTGTAGCATTGCATTTCTTTACTTAGGTTAAGAATTGTAGTGGCCAACAAACATCTTGTGAGAGTTACCCTTACCTTGTCAATGCCACTAGAAGAAGAACACCACTTCCATGCGATCGAAATCCTCTTGATGGCTACAAATAGAATGTGGAACCAATTGGAAATAATAGCCACAAGATCTAAAAGAGCCCCGTAATGATTTGGGGTTCATGACCCACATTTTCCAAACTCATCTTATTCATGTTAGAAAGATGACTTACACCCCAAAGCTCCCATGTGGCTGAATCCATATTTTCAATGGATGAATTATCCATCATCTTCACATACATCCAAAAGTGGCAATCTTGAAAGTAACTTGAGTCCCACAAAAACATAGCAAGATGTTTCATACAATCTTGAAAATAACATCTAGTTTGCTTACCATCTTTACACCTTAGGTATTCAACTGGAATTATCTTCATTGGTCCATTCCCTACGATCATGTCTCCATTTGTGTTACTTAGCCCCCAAGAGTGTTTTCGTAACCAAAAACATTAATTGTTCACCATGTGGTTAGAATGCACAACAAACCCTCTATGATTGCTCATAAGTTTCCTTTCAATCCAAAGGCAAGAAATGATAGTTACCATGATCTTACGAAGACTACACATGCCAAGGTAATGTTGGCCTTAAATAGAAGAAACAATGTGCCCATAGTTGTCTCCAACATGCTTCTTAGTGTATTTCCCATGATGACAAAAATATGGCAGTGATATGGGAGGAAACAATATGCATGAAACTAGTTGAAACAACATACTTGGCAAACAAGAAAACTGAAGTATTTTTATGCCATGAGCTGCTTATAACCCTCTTTTGACTTAGAATTTCTGAGTTAGGAATAACACTCAGAAAAGAATCTAATGGTGCCCTTATCTCATGCATAATATTATCCTCATAGGCCCTCGTAAATCTAATTTGACTCCATTATGTGATTGTCCCGTACAACCATTAGAATCTAATAAATTATCATAGAACATCAAAGGAGTTTTTCCTTTGTTTGGATGATGGCAAAATTTGGATTGTTCTATGTTGATATCCCCATTGATTGGCTCCTTGATGACTGTTGTTTGGGATAGTCCAAAAAGTTGAATATTATTAATTTCACTTCCCCATTTTTGTAAACCAAGTTCTTTTTCTTCCCACTTGGTACCCTTCATCTTCACAAAGTGGTTAGGGTATTCTTTATGATGACCAAAACATTACAAAGACATATAATGTAGCTTCCCACTTGGTACCCTTTCTCTTCACAAAGTGGTTAGGGTATTCTTTATGATGACCAAAACATTGTAAATACATATAATGTAGCAAATCCTTGCTAAGAAGATGATGAAATGGCTTACCATAGGTCGCTACCTAAAATTTCCAGTGAGTTGAAGATTAACATGAGCATCAAAAGAGGCCCTCATTACATGGGCATGTCTCCCAACAAGGTCACCCAGAATGCTAGCTTCATTAACCCCATGCGATCCTAATTTTCCTTCATTCTTAGCACCATGAGGATTGCCCCTTTGCCATGATTTACTATGGAGCATCAAACTTTCCCCAAGGTCATCTTTTCCAACAAATTGCCCATGAGCGTAAATCTGAAATGACATGATAGAAAGCAACAAATCTGAATTATCCTCATACCTTTGGTGGTCTTCATGAGAAATTGTTGTAGTCTTCTCCTTACCCTTTGGCAATTGAGCTTCTTCAACACCTTGCAAATCTGATTTTTCTTCAAACCCTTGTGTCTTCGTGGTGTTGCTCGGAGAATCCGTCAAGAATTTCACTTGGGCAAGACAAGGGTTTATAGAAAATTGATATCTTCATTTCTAGGGCACTAAAATCAGTTTTCCTTCATATTTAATTGTTGTTAATTAATAAAAAAATTGACCTTAATTGGGCGCATTTTCAACGAGTTTAGGGCATCCACACGTGGGTTTAAAACCCCAAAAGAGGTCATAGGTAAAAAATACAAAGTTACAATGTGCATTTTCAGTCATACCCAACCCACAAAAGTCTGATCACAACCATCTAAAAATTAATTTCAGTCATCTTTCATTCATTCCTAGTTATTTTTCAAAAGTTCCCCAAAAAGGGGCATTACATTGGTATCAGACCATCATCCTCCCATCATATGAAGCATGGAGAACAAGTTAGAAAGCATCGTGAGAACAAAAGGAAGGATAGCAAATGAATTGGATAGACTTACCGTAGCCATCCAAAATATGGAGATTGGTGGTTCGCTCAAGGAAAAAAATTGTTTCAAGGGTTGACATTGACAAGAGTATCAAGCCCTTCCTAAAAAGATGTGTGATGCCCTTTCCTTTGAGGAATTTGTGGAATTAGAGAACAAGAGAGTGGGCATTGGCACAAGGCATAAGAACCGAACCACACCAAGGAGCCACTCAACCCTAGAAGGGAAAAACCCTTCCCTCATGAAGAAACAAGTAAAAGAGCATGTGGTGGATCAACTACATGATGGAGAGGATGGCCATCCTTCTAAGGCAAAGAAGGAAGAAGATATATCACAACGGTTGGTTACCAAGATGGAGCAGCCCTTGGGAGTCCTAGAAAACCCCAACGATCTTGCCCAAGTGAAATTCTTGATTGATTCTCTGAGCAACACCGCGAAGACACAAGGGTTTGAAGAAAAATCAGATTTGCAAGGTGTTGAAGAAGCAAAACCTTGTCTGCATCAAACCTCATATTTTTGACACACCCTTCCCAGATATTGTCAAAGAATCAAGATTGTTGAGTTTGGAAATTAGACAAAATACACCTTCAATTTGCATTTGTTAAAAAATTCTAATGTTTTTTTCAACAAATCCATATTGTAGATATCTAGTAACGATTGCATACAATTCCATTCAACCAAATTTTGTTGAGGCATTTAATGGAAAAGCCTTTTTCACTCCTTTTCTTTGTATTGACATGCATTGAGTTAGAGTCACTTTTGAAGCTTATATATTAACATTTTTTTATTTTTCGTGTTGACTAGGCATGCAAACAAATACACATGTAAAAAATTGTAAAATTACCTCTTCTTTATTGATATTATGTAGCTTTCATAGATGAACAAACATTAGAATCAATACTAGGTGTTTAATCTAAAAGTAAAGTGCACTATGTAACCAAAAATAAACTTGGCATATTCAAAGAAAAATGTAGGCAAACCGGGAAAGGAGAAGATTTTTAGCCATTGTCAAAGCTAAAACTTTTGTTGTTTGAGCATTATAAAAACACCGGTGTTGATTGTTATTATCTAATAACTCGTACATTATTGTATGGTTTAAAATGCACTCTTATTATTTAATTGTAGATGTAGATAGGCACATGTGCCAATTTATCCATATCTTATTAATACAAAATAGAATAAACTAATTAATTAACTTAATTGACTTCATCTATCAATAGGAAACACTTTAAAATCTTATCATAAAGAATAATTGCTTTACAAATAATCTACTCTCCAAAACTAATTAAAACCTCCTTAACTATATAAAAGAACATAGGGTTAGTGAAGATAATCATGGAAGAACGGTTAATTGGAAAAGTTCTTTGTAATACTCCTCTACCCTCCAATTGACTCAATTTATTAATAGGAAACACTTTAAAGTATTATCTTAAATAATGTTTGCTTTACAAGTGATCTAGTCTCTAAACCTAATTTAAACCTCCTTATCTATTTAAAAGAATAGAGGGTTAGTGATAAGATAATTGTGGAAGAGAGGTTAATTATAAAAGTTCATTGTAATACTCCTCTTCCCTCACTCACGTGTTTTAATATTATGGTAGTAATTTTGCCTTGACATATTTGTGTTTATATTCTCATTAATGTTTCATACGAATGCACATTCATGTGGATGTTTGTCTTAGGTTTTTATCAACTGATCTCGGAACCTATCCAAAATCCCTAGTATTAGAGCTATCGAGCTTCATCTCATGCAAATTTTAGACATAAAGACCAACACACTTAATATTTCGGTTTTAAGCGGCTTTGGGCCACTTTGAGGTTTTTTTTAAAAAAAAAGTGCTCCATTTGAGTTGAAATTTTACTTGGAAGATGGTCCCAACTTGTACAACAAACTATCATTTTGCATCAAGTACTTGAATCAACCTTTATATATCAATTTTGAGCCTCGTTGGGAATCACACAAAAATCATAGTGTTATGCTTGATATGAAAATTTTCTAGAAGATAGATCTTGGTCTATACAAATTTTTTTCTTCTATATCATGTTTTGAACAAGCGTTTGTATAGTACTTTTGGCAACATCAAAATTTGTGCCATAAAAAAATTCTTGGATTGCGCTAATTTGTTTGCAGGTAGGTAGGTTAATAGGTTTTAAGAACTGTTCTCTTTTATTGACATATTTGATTGGCTACGATTTTTAGTATATTCTAAGTTCTTTG
This sequence comes from Taxus wallichiana var. yunnanensis, assembly GCA_018340775.1. Taxonomy (NCBI): domain Eukaryota; kingdom Viridiplantae; phylum Streptophyta; class Pinopsida; order Cupressales; family Taxaceae; genus Taxus; species Taxus wallichiana. Next base: position 280,489,226 of record CM031244.1, read on the forward strand.
GACATGTATGTTTCAAAATTAATTGAGAGACTTTTACATATTTTTGACATGAGACAATTTAACCCATTGGCAATGTTAGCATGTCATTATTCAATGATAAACTAGTGGATCCACAAGCTCCATTCATATAAAAAAATTTTTTCCATATTTTTGACTCGAAATAGTCTAACCGACTAGTAGCCTCAACGTCTGTCATTATCACATTGAATAGTGGATTTGTTTCACTTATACATAGTTTTTTATACTCCACCCATTCAACATTATGGAGGTATTTTCTATAGTTTATGGTAGTTGAACACTTTTGTATTTTTGACATGAGATAGTGTAATCGACTAATATCCCCAACATTTGTCATTTCTAGTAATCAAGAAGTAGATCTATAGGCTTCATTTATACAATTTTAAGTTCTATTTTTTCAAGGACATACTTACATTTAGTGGTGGGATAGTTTCCAACCCATTTTTGCACCTCTTTAACATTCATATGTACTACCCATGTGTTATACCACTTCTTGGGATACACTACAACATATCTCAAGTACCTCTAGATAATTTTGATGATCTTATGATTTTTAAGAAACCTTGTAGTGACTTATTTTTATAGTTATAATTCATTGTACATGAGTACCTAACATGGCCTACTTGTCGAGACCCATATAAGAGGTTTAGTCTCACTTACTCACTTCCTCAATTTTTCTCTTAAGGGGGTGGGGTGTTGATGTGCACACGATTTTGTGCACATATTTTTGAAGATTATATAGGTTAGTGTAACATCTCTTCATTGTCTCTTTTTACATAGTACATCTAAAGTGGGATGTTAGCGCATCTAATAACTTGTGTACACTATTACATAGTTTAAGATGCACTCTTAATATTTAATTGTAAATATAGATAGGCACACGTGTGTGCAAATTTATTTATATTTTTATAAAAAGAAAAAAATATCGACTAAGTAATTAACTTAATTGATCGTATCTATTAATAGGAAAACACATAAAAGCATTATCCTGAAGAAGATGCTCTACGGTGATTTTCTCTCCATATAGTCTCTTATATATATATATATATATATATATATATATATATATATATATATATATATATATATATATATATATGAGAGAGAGAGAGAGAGAGGGATAGATAAGATAATTGTGGAAGAGGTCGACTGAGAAAACTCATTATAATACTCACATGAGGAGGGCCATTGGCCCTAGTTTTCATACATGCTTTAATATATTTGGTAGTAATTCTTCCTTGACATATGCTTGTTTATATTCTTTTTATATTTCACGGTATGTCAATGCAATTGTAGGTGATGGTCTTAAGGCCGCTTATTCAAAGATAGTCACAAGGTTGTATGTGGGTGTTTGTCTTCACTTTTATCAACTAATCTTGAAACTTGTCCAAATTTTTACTCTAATGTGGGTATGAGATACGTTCAGTAAACATACCTCAAACATTTTGGTTTCATTTTCTTTTATTAACTTCATCTTTGATGTTGTTAACAACAACAATTTTTACAAATTGATGTTTTGTATTTATTGTCAACATTTCAAATGTTGTTTCTAAATAATATTTGCAGAGTGTAGTATTTATTACTTAATGCTTTGGTATTCAAGACACAAATCTTTGTTTATTTATCCTTCAAAATATGCTTGCAACATAAAGGTACATAAACAACAAACCATCTTCTACTCAAATCACACAATCTCTTAAGCAAATTTGTGCCAAAACTTACGGCTTGAGATGCTCTTTTAGATGATAAATTAAATCTTTTGTATAGAAACAACATACTATCTTCCTTGAAATCATACAAGTTTTAAGCAATTTGTATGTCAAAATATAAATCTAATCAACAATATTTGGAGATGATAATTTAAATTGTGTGTTCTTTATTGTGGCAAGAATGGATAATGTTGGAGTTGTGTGTTCATATTAGGCCTGTGTATCTAGATATTTTGTATCCGGCCATGGATTGTGAGTGTTGATATAACTCTTGATTTAAGTTTAATTTGAGAGTTTGTTTTATATTGTTGGGATAAACGTTGTTTCGTGCACACACAATTTGGAGTGCACAAATATAGTTAAATTTCCTATTTTGTGGGGTTCACAACAATCCATCGATTGTTGTGTAACGCCTTTGAGACCTATTTAATAAGCACTTCCACATATATTTTATACACAGGGGTGTACATTTGTGTAATGCCCCCTCCTGGGACATCGAAGAACACATCAATCGTGACTAGAAAATTTAGGGTAATTTTTTTTTTTTTGAAGTGTTTGGTTAAATACTAATACATCTTTTGTATCTTTTCCTGGTAACTACTAATTATATACCATTTAATTTTTCCAATCTAAAATATTCACTAACCCTAACTCGAAAATTATTTACTTAATTATATTTTAAATTTTACTAAGGTCCTAAACGAATAATTCTAAACCCTTGATTTCAAATGTGCCCTAAAGTTTACCCTAACTCCCTTACTTTTTATTTATTTATTTATCATTTGAATTTTCATTCTTGTTTTCTCAAGCAAGTTAAGGGTAAGCTATAGATATGTATATATGGATATGTATATACCTATTTATAAACCCTAGTTTGTAAATTAGGATATGTATATACCTATTTATTTCTTTATGTAACTGTTATTCTTATTAGTATCATATATATATATATATATATATATATATATATATATATATATATATATATATATATATATATATATATATATATATATATATATATATATATATATATATATATATATATATATATATATATATATATATATATTTATTTATTTGTTATTGCTTTTGTTTAACACTTACAATTTCATTTTGCTTAGCAATGAAGACAGACAGGGGGCCGGCTGGACTGGTTTGGGCGCGGCAGGGGCCGGGGCAGGCGACAGGGGAGGCGCGGCAGAGGGTTACGGCACAAAGCGGCGGCGATTTTGTGCAGCGGCGGCGATTTTGTGCAGCGGCGGCGGAGCCGTAGATGGGGCAGCGGACGGGGTGTCCGTGGGGCAGCGCCCCCACGGCGTGTACAGTGGTGCGGGAGGGGGGGTTCGGCCCCCCGCCATTACTTTTTTGTTTTTTTATTCTCTTTGTGCAGGGTGGGGGCCGAACCCCCACCATTTGGATTTTTTTTTTGTTTAACAAAAGTATGATAGTCGGCTGAGGGGAGGGCCGACCCTCCCCATTACTATTAATTTATTTATTTTTATATAGAATTCGTTTTAAATGTATTTTGTATAAAACATGAGGTATATACTATGTAGATGAACTTTGAATATATATATTCTGTAGTGATTCTCTCTCTCTCTCTCTTTTTTTTTATATGTGACTATAAATGAAACAGCATATATATATTTTTAAAATGATTAAATAATATTTATATGTATTGGGTATGTCACCAAATAAAATAAGCAAGAATTTTCCAATATAAATAAGAATTTATTTTTAAAATGAACTCTTCAAAGTAGGCAACTTAAAAACTAAGTATGAATATTTTACAACACCAAACATTAAACTTCTCAAGGAAATGAAATGTAAATTTTCAACTTTCCTTTCATGTATTATTTTTATTAATATTTTTAAGAGAGGAGCATATTGCAAGAAGGGGAGTATTTCTCATTTAATAGTAGCCACATGCTTCCTTAACTAAATATAAACAATTAGTCTTCTAAATAACATGCTTTCTTAAGTTTTCACATAAGCAAGAAAGTGCAAGGAAGCAAAAGAAATACAATTTTCTTTTCTTGACATATTGCTATCAATGTTTGCAAGGTAACAAAGGTGTAAGGAACCCAAAACCTTCAACAAACTATTTTTCTTTTATAAATATAAATGCAAGAGTTATAACAAGATTCAAGTAGATAGATTATTTACTTCATTACTTCACAAGCTTGGGTTACATGGATGTTAACTCCCAAGTAGCATCAATCAAACTTTTCTAAAACAAGTTTACAAGTGATACAAAATGTACAAAATGGAGGATTTACAAGGAGATGTAAACTTTCACGTACTATATTCGAAGAGGGTTACATTACAAGAAAGTAACACAAGAATAAGAATAATGAGAGCCCAACATGCCACCAATTCCAACTGAGAGCCAACTTCCATGTCTTCCAAAACCATGCAAGGAGAAAAGAGCTTGTTTATCCACCCAACCTTTAGGCATCATCACATGCCTATCCCAAGGTTGGGATGCATGCTAGCCTCCCCCAAGCCCATGGGAAAGAGGATAGCTAACCAACACTTGCACAAGGTGAAGGGTAAAACAACAATGAAACAAGCACACAAACATAAAATTCACAACAACACAAGACTCCAACTTACAAGGAGGAGAACCCATGTTCATCCTCCAAAAATGGGGAAGAGAGGAGAAAGTTCTCCAAAAATAAGCATCAATATTATTTGCACATTGAACACAACTTCTTAACCTCCTTATTGCTCCTTATTCACAACAAGACCCTCCTTATTCCTCCCCCTTTCTCCAAGTCCTCCTTGGAAGGATTTTCAAACCCCAAAGGGGTTTCCTTACCAAGGATGGGGAAGGAGATTCAAGCCAAATGAATCAACTTCCCCACCTCAACCATTTGAGGGAAAAACAATAAGGTCCTACAAGGCTTGGCCATCAAGCCTTGAGGATTGAGAGGGAAAATTCCCTCTCTCTTCCCCCACACTCCAAAACTCCATCATGCCATATGATGGAGGGAGTAAAAACACACAAACAACACTACAAGCTACATTCAACAATAACAATTTTCAAGCAATCAATCTATCAACTAAAATAAAGCAACACAACAATAAGATCTAAGAGCCTACCTCAAGGAAAGCTCTCCAAAAAGCTTCCTAACTTCAAGTTTTCCACTCTTAGCTCCAAGCAAATCCCAAGCTCCAAATCACCCAAGCATCCAAGCAAGAAAATCCAAAGAAAAAAGTCCCTCTCATTTCCCATGAATGAGAATTTGAAGAGGAGCAAGCAAGCATCCTCACAAATGAGGGGGTGACATGTGTCACCCCTCTCCCTCCTCATGGTCAAAGATGCCAAAACAAAAGAGAGAAAGGGTAAAATTATCTTTTTGCCCTCTTCTCCCAAATTTCCTTAAATGTTAGCAAGACAAAACTAGTGGCACTTTTGATAAACACACAAATCCACATCCCTTACATGGATGTGACAAAACAAGGGTAGAAAGGGAGGGAAAACTCCCTCTAGCCTTGAAAACAAGCCCCCCTACCCATTAGGTAGGGTCCAAGGGCTCATTTTAGTGATAGGGGGACTCCCAAGCTACAAAGGGGTCCCCAAAAATGCCCAAAATACCCTAATTTCGGGTTTTGCATTTTGGCACAAGGGTAGAGGGTGTGGGGACCACCCAAGGGTCTCACATGTGACCCTAAACCCTTGTGATTAAGAGACTTATTAACAAAAATCAACAATTTAAAAGAAAGTGGGATTATTAACTCCCAAAGCAAGTTTACAACTTTACTAACAACCCTAAACAAAATTAATAATTCAAAGCAAAATACTTTACATACATTGGGGTCACTCATAGTGCCCAAAATTAATAATCATCTATCCTAGGGCTTCACACAGTGAACATGGCTAGGACTCAGCCCGTGGGCTGCTTGTGCAAGTTTTGAGTAGCTGGCCTGAATCCCACGTTCTCCTGTAAACCTGTCACCTGCACACTCATTGCACACATTAACCGCACCTGTCCGATACAATATAATTAAATGACATAGTAAGATATCAATGCATGCTAAACTAACCTAACATCCTACTGAAATCAAGATGCAACAACGTGCACAATTATATTCCATATTCCAAAAGTTAGACAAGATGATAAAGTGACATATAATCCCACCATGCAACAACTATCCATCAATATAATTAGGCTCCAAGCACATCATATTTCATTAGTTTCCATGTCATAACAAGAAAATGCGACAATAAAGAGATTAGGCTAAATTGGCGCTATACGCCTGAATGTCACACATGTCTAATATAATCAAATATCTAAAAATAATGTCCAAGATATCACCAATCACTGTCAAAACATGTCTATGAGCAAATAAACAACAAGCTACTGAGCTATAAAAGTGTGGGCACTACAATTTGAGATCAATCAATACAAATATTTGATCCTATTTTGTTGTGCATAAGTTTTCATGGTTGTGGTTTTGGTGATGTCTTAGAGAGATCATGGCAAGAGAGTGTTGGATACTCGACATTTTATTAGAGCCATGGAGTTTTTCATGCATTTGTGTTCCATTTTAAACATTTTATGTGCTTCGATTACATGGCTTTTCCATTGTCACTAGGGCCATCTTCTTGAGAGGCATACTTCATCAAGATATTGACACTTTTTGACTTGTTGGCGATCTTTTTTGTAGTGGAGTTAGTTTGGTAAAGCCTAATGTTATCTTGTTAGTGTTCACATACTTGGTTTTGTCCACTAATATAGATTTATAACGTCACTCCACCCATTCAACAATTGGGGAGGGTGTGTTGTAGTTCTTGCTTTTAAGTCTCATGTCCTTGCGTTGGCGCTTGTTTTTCATTTATGGCACACTTTGTATTTTTGATAGTAGATCAAATTAATCTTTTTGATTATTTATTTGCACTATCGACACCACTTCTAGTAGTCTCCTTTAGTTACTATTTAATCTTGCCCTCCTTCAAGTGTATTTATTATGTTGTATTACAATGTCAATTGTTAAATTTTAGTGATGAAGTAGTGGATCCAAACCATAGTGCAAACCAAACATCTTGTTCAATAGAGTGTATGAGTTTTGAGTTGTGCTTCTTGGGATGCCTTGCAATAGGATGTTGTTCTCTCCACTTTTCGGTCTTTTACTAGTTTTTGAGTACCTTGCGATGACACTTTTTCATCCTTGGTAGTTTGTTTTTTCACTTGTTTGTAAATGGGTACTTGATTAGGCCTAGTTGTCGGGACTCATATTTGGATCTATCTCTTACTTTTTTCTCATGTCTCACTCTCAATTTTGGACTTAAAGGAGGGTGTTGGAGTTGTGTGTTCACACTAAGCCCGTGTATCTAGATATTTTGTATCCGGCCTAGGATTGTGAGTGTTCACACTAACTTCTAATTCAAGCTTAATTTGGGAGTTTGAGATAAACACTATTTTGTGCACGTACAATTTGGAGTGCACAACTATATTGAAATTCCCTATTTTGAGGGGTTCACAAAAATCCATTAGTTGTTGTATAACCACCTCTCAGACCTATTTAATAGGCACTCCCACTTGTATTTTATAATTTTGAATATTGTACATTTGAGAGCATTCAATGCAAATATTTGATCCTATTTGTTGTGCAATATTTTCTTTTCTTGTGCATAATTTTTCATGATTGTGGTTTTGATTATGTTGCTAGAGTGATCTTGGTGAGAGAGTGTTGGCCACTCTGACAGATGAAACATAAATTATATTTCATATGGACTATATTAGATGATTTTAAAGTTTTGAGCTATTACACTTTTGGTTTTCATATTTGGACTCCAATGACAACTTAAAGCAAGACCAAAATTTTTCTACTCAAAGTTTCAAGATAATTTCTACACGAGGGAAAACAAAGCCACAAGTTTGGAAGCAAAGTTTATGCTCAATACCTTTAATGTCACGAAATATTTAGAATAAGCACCTTGACAGAGTAGTGTGTAATAGCTGACCCATTTCAAATGAGCATTAAACATAAAACCAAATGAAAGAGAACTTTTATAGTTAAGAAATTGATTAGTATACCATATGTGTGTGCACATGCACATATATGTGTGTGTAAGAAAGTGTAAATGTGCTATACTAAATTTTGGAATCATAGTATCTTGGTTGGCATTAAAATATATCGTATCTAAGGTTTATTTCTCCTTTAACATTGCAAGTTGTTAGTAATGTTTTTGTCATATACAAATTGTATTATAAATATCCATTGAATTATTGGTTTATTGAATCAAAAGTTGCATACGGCATCTTCTCTCATTTTATTGTGTCATTACACTATATATGAGAAAAAAATTCAAGTTTGTTAAAATAGTTTAGTTTTAGTTCAAACATTTATACAAGTTTTTTTATATTAATGTACGTTTGGCAAGATTGTCCATCCCAAGCATGCAACAAGTTATCCAATCTCATCTAAGGTGCATTCCTCCAATATCCTTTCATATTACCTAATATGGTACAATATTTATAATATTTTACAATTTTATTTCTCTTTGGCTTGCATGCCAATATATTCAACATGAATAGATTTGGAGTACATTTTCCACCCTCTTATGAGCATAGTAACACAATATTTAATTGAACCCCTTAGATAATGTTGAAATTATGAAATTTATTAAAGAACAATACAAATTTCACATGATTACATAAATGTTAGAAATGCAAATGTATTTTTACTTAATGGCACATTATGATAAAATTGTTTTGTTGGCCTCCCGATTACCAATTTCATGTGTTCCTTAAGATGCCTAGTGTTTGTTTTATCAATATGGGACTCTAATATGTGGTATTCCTTGGTTTCTTGTATAGTAGGTATAGTTAACCTAACTAGGTGCGAGTTTGTGGTAACTTGGAAAGGATGTTTAGATTAAACCCACCTTTGTATCGGTATACTCTCTCTTAATGTTTTTAAGTATAATTAGTGGCTATCATAAGAGATACAAATGTAAAGAAACTTAACATCTAAATATGTGGATGCAAGTTGTATCTCATTTATCATTCATTATCCAAGTATTAAAGTGATATTTGGTACACCGAGTGTACTATTACCTCCTCATTCCTCCCTTAACTCTCCATCATTCCACCCCTATCTATGTCTTTGAATAGTAAAGTGTATGTTTGTTAAGTGATTTCTTGCTAAAAGCTTAATGATGTCAAGTGTTAATCACATCTTAACTCAAACTTGGGTAAAAGTAGATCTTTCAAATAAGGAAATATATTTTTGCATGATAGAAAATTCTTGAGTTTAAGCTTCCTAGAATTTATAGATCATTGAAAATCTATTGGGGTTGAAAGTTAAGACTACTTCCTATAGACACCTTAAAACTACCACTCACAAATCACTTCTAAACCAAAAAAATCCTATTATCCCCTTCATCAATTAATTAAACATCCCCATCTCATCAAACATTCCACAACATTCCATGATTGATCACTCATAATTAATCAATTTTAACTATCCACTAATCCTACATTCCTATTATCCTACATTTTTCAAGATCAACCAACCTCCCCTAGCTAAAACCTATATAAGAGACATTAAGATACAATGTACACCATATATTAGGAAAAAAATTCCATTTTTGAATCCTTAATATATTGAGAAATACCGAGTAAGAGCCTTGCCAAATTTGAAAATCCTTCCAATTTGGGAAAGTTTCTTACCTCATCCTCCTCACAAACATGATGCCCAATGTTGTGCAAATCGGCTTGAACATATACATCCATTGAAGCAAGTCCATACAACATGGGAGGTTTGCATTATTTGTGTTTATCCACTTATTTTTATTTTCTTTGCTTTATCTTGAAATGTTTTGTTAAAGTTTTAGGCTAGGATTTGCTTTGTGTTGATTCGTATTTCAAGTCTTTAACTTCACATGCATACATTTGGCATGCACGGTGGAACACCACTTTGTTTTTTTTTTTTTTTTTCCTTGAGGTTTTGCAAGATTTATGGTTGTTGCATTCTACTTGTAGTTACATGAGTATTATTATGTTGCCAATTCCATCTTGACCCTTAATCTTGCAATTTTTCATCAGATTTTTCACTTGTCTGCAAATTAGCATGGTTATCTCACGTATCAACGTATTTGTCTTCGCAAGTAACATATACACTAAGTTTTTAGCGTATCTAATCTATTTGAGTGTGCATGTTAGCTCCTAGAGTCCCTGATGCATGCATTTGTTGTATACCATATATATTTTTATCGTAGTGTATATGTTTGTTTATGTAGTGTATGCAATTTTAACAATTTGTTGCAGGTTACTGACGTATTTAACCTTTTTCGGGGCGTATGTGAATTTATGCTAGCATATATGTGCATTTCTATAGAATATACATTTTTGACCTCTGTCTGCATGTTCCAACGTATTTGATTATTTTTATGGCGTATATTTTCTTATAGTGGCATATCTAAGCATTTGAGCAACATATTTATATTCTGACTTGTTTGTAGGGTTTGGAATATATGATTGTTTGGGTGGTGTATTTGTGTTTATAGTAGTGTATGTGATTAAATCAGTAACATATTTGTGTGCCGACTAAGTTTTGTATGTTTTTGCATCTACGTCCTTTTCTATAGCGTATATGTCATATGTAGTAGCATATTTGATTATTGTAGTTTGATTTAGTAATTCATTTTTCACGTTTTATCATTTCTAACCATTTGATCACTAACTTACAGGTTTTTGTTTGTTGTTTTTGCATCTTTCTAAGTTGTTTACAGATTTGAATTTTACATCAAAGTCTTAAATCAATCAAACTTCTAACATTTGTGTGCAATAATTTTAATCTAATAATTTATTGTATTTGATTATTGTTCACTTACTTTCATTTTCTTTTGTGTTTTTCAACCCTTTTCTTGATCCGTGCTTTGTATGCCTACTTTTAGATCATCCTGTAAAATGTGTTAATTGATATAATATAAAATTTCACATAAAGGCTTACTTTGCCACCATTGAAAATGTGAGGTACTATCATAGGTCCTTTTACTTGAATAAAGTGGTTCTAAACTTCATTATCGAATCTAAATTTGACAACCACTAAAAAAAATTATCTTTTTGTGTGGTTAAGGTATATGTCTTGGTAGGATTCCTAACCCTTTTAAGGAGATACAACACATTTTATCACAGCAAAATGACAAAATAATGACTAAAAAAAATGATGTACATGACTCAATTGCAAACTAGTCGCGGTTGTGATTCACTGAAAATCACAAAAATGTTGTAAGCCAACCACAATTGGCTCTTACATTGGAATTTCTCCAAAACAATAGTCTCATGGATCGTACTAAAAAAATTTATCCATCTTCGTCTCTCCAATAACTTGTAATACCAAAATATGTGAGCAAAGAAGAAAAACTATGATTTAAACTCAAGTCCATAAAGAGTTAAGATGTTAGAATAAGGTGGTGAGTGTTGTTTTTTAGGTTTTAAGTGCATAAAAGAATGTGACACATATGAATGCAATGCACATAGAGGAGTGAGATGATAAGGGTTCATAGTGCATTGAGTAAACAAATGGGTAGCGTGAGTAGATAAAATTAAATATGTGTGGGTGAAGATTATTAAATTAGTGATGAGGTAGGTGTCTTTTATCACCTTTTTGTGGGATTTTATATTTTTACTTGCTTTTGTGGGATAATTTAGGATTATTATTGTTTTATAATATTATTGTATTTTTATTCTAGAAGACCTTATGTCCAAGGTGAGTTTCTAGTGTCTAGATTTTACCCATTTTTGAGATGCGTGTTGCGGTAGGCAAGATGTGGTACAAAAATGAAGATGAGATGGGGGTCGAAGAACCATATGAAAAAGGTTGTTGTAAACACAAACTTAGATGGTTAATTGGATAGATAGGGACCGCAAATATGATTGATCGATCACTCTAGTCAAAGTTTGTGAAGGGATCAATAGATTGAATTCACAAGGAAAAGACTATTTAGTCAATTGAATAAGATAAGTGATGATTGGATGTCATAAGATTTGAAGAGAATGGTTTTGATGTGATACCCCCTCAAGTGACATTTTTGAGCCACCAATCGCCATAACATAATGTGAGACGAAAAGTGGCGGTGATAAATGATAGAAAATGAACCTTGGTAAAATCATGATGATTAGAAGAAAGGCCAATGTTGTCCGAACCACATGATGGTGACAAGATATGAGTGATATATATAAGATTGGATGTAATCTAGAGTGTGAGAGCATTGTTGCCCCAACCCAAGAGTAGTGATCAATGATGATCGCAAGGGAAATGAATTGAGAAGTGGTGGCTATATAAAATTATGTAGAAGGAAGTGAGTGCCCATGGATGTGAAATGTAGAGAGTAACATTATAGGGCCAACTAAGATATCAAGAGTAATGGTTCCTATTATAGATCATTTGATGTTATCAAAACCCCCACGGTGGTAATAGTTGTGTCAATTGTGTGTATAGAAATTCCCATGTTTTAAAGCAAAGAACTAGGACAAAAATTGAGACTAAAGCTATTATCGAGTAAGAAAAGCTTAATAAGGAAACCTTGAATTTGTGTTGTAATAAGAAGAGGTGTGTAGGGGTCTTCACTAAGTGGAGGTGGGAAATCACAGACTAAATGTGATTTCCTTGTCCATAGCTTTGAATGTTTCCATAATAGATGTAAAAACCACATGTTGTATAGTGGAAGATAAGGTAATTGATTGTAAAGTCTCATATAATATATCCTTATAAATAGGCCCCTTTTTCAATGATTTAAGAAGAGATATCTTAGTGGGTGTATTATTAAATTGTTCTAATATATCAAATTCTTTAGAAGCAATAAGTTTAGTAGAGGGAGCCATAGGTGGTGGAGATAAGGGTGGATTTTTTATGAGGCCATTATATGCCTCATCAGTTACATAAAAAGGAACACTTTTTCTTCTCTTTTGGATAAGTTTTAGATGGATTTAGTGTAATTAAGAGGTATTTTACCTGTTTTAGGACAAAGAGAAGGTATATATTGATTTGTTCTTTGAATGACATTATTATCCATTTAAAACTAATGTTTCCTATTAAAAAGGTGTATTACTTGTCAAAATAGCAGGTTGAAGCATTAGTTGGGGTGTTCTAGAGCATTTCAACAATTTTGAGATGTGTCAAGTTGCACTCCGATACTGATTTAACTATTGGAGGAATAATGATGATCTGGAGGGAATCCTTGAGCATCAAAACGTTGCACTCAACCGTAAAATGATGTAGCTTCAACATCGAAGCAAGAAATTACTCATGAGAGAAATGTGCATGCATTAAGGGAAAAATGGATCAAATCCCATACATCATTCCATTTTATTTCTCAAGATGAAAATGTGTACATATAGTGGTGGGGTGTGTAACTCCCCACAAATGTAGCCACCAAGAGGTGGGAGTTACATTCCCAGAATAGCCGGTCAAATGTAACTCCTATGACACTCTATGACGCATGTAAGGCCATAATGACACCCTAGGACACCTAAGCATGGTGAATCACCTATGTGGAGGAATCCCATGTACTTAAAATATATGCATGGTAAATATCCTACACCAACATTAACCCGATGATGTAGCATGCAACAAGAATTATGGATATTCCTACCTCTCATTTTTTATGCATAAAACTATGGACTATTTCAACGTGAAGTTTTGATGAAGATCTTGCTCTAGAACTCGACCGATGGTTCTAACCATCACACAACTAGGAGCTGAACGAGGAGTCAGCGACATTCGGCTAAATTGCTACATCTTTTTGCACTTTGACTCTATAGGGACAAGAATTATTCAAGGCCGGAAATCCAGTCTTCCACTATAACTAATTTTTCCTATATCTTCTCTCTCATATGTTTTCTCTAGTCAATTATCATTAAGAGGAGAGAAATGTAATAGGTTGTTATAAATAAACACTCTCCCTTGTTTTTGGGACGAGTTATAGTAGGAATAGGAGGTGTTGTTTAATACACCACGTTCTCTTTATGTTTTACTTTATGTTAATAAAACCGCCCAAGAATCTAATTAGTTAGTTCCATTTTCTTAGGGCGACTCATCAGTTGGATAGAGAATTATAAATGTAACATCATACATCCAGTAAGGAATATATACTCTATAATAGAAATTTTTCAATCAATAGAATCTTAGAATATTTGTGGAGCAACTTGTGTTTGAAGTGTTAATTCCAATTCCAAGGGAAGAACAAGGACCCACTCCTACTCAAGGAGGAAGACAATCAATATTGTCTTAGAATAGGTTTTTTTCAAACTCGTACTTAGATTATTGTTGAGATTAATACTTTAGATTTATGCATATTTTCAGTATTAAATATCTTATGTTTGGATTTTTGTTTGATTTTAGTTGCTTAGTTGTCTTTTGTAATCCATAAATTTAGATGATATTAGTTATTATATTTCTCTTCAAGTTATTTCCATTATTAGTTGAGTGTTGTTAAATTGATATTTCCAGCCATCCTAGTACATACATCCTTGCACACTACCCAGATTTCAATAAATTATAAGATTAAAGTGAGGTATTAATGATAAACATCACTTTTTGGTGTTGTTGCTGGGCACTCGTAGGTGTCATTAGGTTAAGTCATTAAGCCAAGCTAGTGAAAAATTCCAAAATGTCCATTCAGAAACACCCTTCCTTACTCTTTCGATTAAAAAAGTACTTATTGTTAGGGATAAACATAAATATATGCGGATCAATCCCATAAAATCATAACAACAAGAACTATGAACAAAAATACGAAAAAAATACACAACAAGAAGACATGATTTAATGTGGTTCACCCAATGTGGGCTACATCCACCAAGAAACACTTGCCCAAATTTTATTACGAGCCAACAAGAGTATAATCCACTCTCAGATCAGTCTTCTCACAATTACAATGCACAAATCTTGTTTGGAGCTATGCTCAACAAACTCTCTCAAATTCACACTTGAATTCACACACCCATATATCTCCCTATTGTATGTCTAGCTATTTATAAGCACATCAATAGGTAATTGTCTAAGTAATTTTACAATACCATGGGCCAAGAAAATGACCCATAAACCTATGGGTTAAATACCACCCATATAATTAATACATGAAAAGACCACATTTTTTGTTACTCCCCCAAAAAAATATTCTAGGGGATTATTTCCCGAACCTCGCTCGGGGCCGGCCACCTCGTACCTCAGCGAGAATACACGAAGAGTGTATAATAATTTTAGTGTACGATTTACAACACATCTCACATGAAAATAAGGATCCATAACCTAACACTTATGGTGAAAACATGTAACTTTCGAGCCTATGGAGTAAGTGGAACATGAGCCCCTTTGCAACCCTTGGTTTAAGGAAACATCACTTTAATAAGACTTTAGGAGTAGCATTATAGTTAAAATTTTAGTTCATGAGTAGACCTAGAGATTCAAAAGGAATATTCATTCGCCAAACCCCCTAAAACTAGGACCTACCCTAAAAAAACTAGGACTTATTTTTTGAGGAAGAACACAAGGAAAATATGGGAGATCTAGAAAATAATAGAAATGAAGCAAGGAGAACTTTCACTTATCCTATAGTCCTGAACCTTGATGAATAATCCCCTATGAAAAATATATCCCCATCCATATTGCCAACTTTTAGAGGGATGTCCTCGGAAGACCCAGTTAGTTTATTTTTGAGTTCAACTTCCTTTTCCAAATGTATGATTACACAACCGATACCCGAAACTAAAATTATTTCCTTCCACTCTCAGAGATTCAACGATGTGTTGGTTCATGGGTCTCCCGTCCAACTCTATCAACTCTTGGGAAGGAATGTAAAATAGATTCCTAGAGAAATACAAATTCTATTGTAGGGTTCAAGGCCACGAGATAAGAGGTTTTTAAACTAAAACAAAAAGAAGATAAAAACCTTGAAGATTTACTCAATGATTCCTTTTCCTTCATCAAAGATATGGTGCTGAGATGAACCCTGAGTTGGTCAATACAATATTTACAAAACATCTTGATGACAAAGTGGTTGATGCTGTCAATCTTATGGGAAAGGGGGATGTGAACAAATAGGCATCCGAGGTATCATGGATATCTATGCAAATTATTCACAAACAAGACCTGTTATTTAAAAGAACAAAAGGATGGGGAAATGACACAATTCAACTAATCAAAGAGTTTTCCAAATTAAAGACAAATATATTGGTACATCTAAACACCTCATCGGGAGGGACTCAAATGAAGGATAGAACTACTGAGCCATTGGCCATTTACTTCCTACGATGTAGGGATAAACATGCATTTCACAATTTCCCTCTAGGAAAAACTGACGTGTGTTCCCTTTGAGATCTAAATCATTCTACGTACCAATGTCATTTGATCCCAAAAATCAAAGACCGCCTTCAAAGAAACATCCAATAGAAGGAAAAAATGAACCTCATGGGCAAAACCAGAGTGGAAATTTCTTTCCCAATTAATACGTCAACCAATTTTCCCGAGATCTCAATGGTTCCCTCCATCCCAATGAGGGCCATATGTCCCTCAAGAATGGAACAATCAACAATGGCCTAACCAATTATAGCCATAATGGGGTCCTCCAAAAAAGTATAACCAATATTTCCAACCATAATAGAGCTCTCCACAAATTATAATTGGAAATTCCAAAGCCTAAGACATGCAAAGCCAACAGAATATTTTCTACTTGGTCCTCCCAACAAAAATCCTCAGAAACCTTAGATGGAGTAGGTAAATCAACCACAATTATCTCTGTTTATCCTGTTTCAACCCTAGGAATGATTGTCATGGAACTCTAACCTATAATACATAAATAGGAAACCATGCTACCCTTGTTTCAATCATCTATAATAATGTACACTTTCGGTTGGGGAAAAATCTATTATCTCCTCATTCTCAAACTATTGTTGAGTTACCAGAAGAGAATGGAGAGAAACAAGATTGGCCCAACAAACAACCACCACCAAAGACCACACAGGTCAAATTACAGACAAGGAGAAACCTATCCTTTTCCTTGAAAGATTGAAGGAAACAACCATGGTTGAATAGGAGCTTGTTCAATAATTGAAATGCCTTACTATTTGGATTCCACTTTTGCAAGTGCTTAAGGATGTACATGAGTCGAAAAAATCTATTAAGGAACTATGTATTAAAACACCAGGAAGGAGAAGGCAATATCCAAAGACTATTCAAGTTGATGGAAAAATTGTTGATCTTCTAGTAGGGAAACTCATTCCTCCCAAGTATGGGGACCTAGGTAGCCTATGATAACAATGTCAAATTGGGAAATTCAAATTCCAAATGTGTTAATAGAATTTGGGGATTCCATTAATGTAATGACCATTGATATGTTGAGTGAGTTATCATTGAGAAACATACAACCAACTTCTATAGTCTTACAAATAGTTGATCAATTTGTTGCTAAGCCAAAAGGGCTCATACAAGACATTTTATTTGTTGTAGAAACTTGAAATACCCTGTAGATGTCATGATACTCAATCCGAAAACAAAAAGATGGGGTACCCTCTCATTTTGGAAATACCTTGGCTCGCCATAACAATCGCGCTTACTCACTTGTAAGTTAGGAGACATGAAAATATCTAATGGGATAAATGTTAAAAGAATATCCTTGTACCCACATGCATGGCCTCTTTCTAATTATCTTCATCATTTATGGGTGGATGAACCTCATGAATCTGACACGGAATAAAGTATTTCTTCCTTGGCAGTTATTACAGTCCAAAGACACATAAACGAGTTAGAAGAATATTATGAGGAAGAAAATGAACAACATATAACCAATGGTCATGATGACAATTGGATCCCAGATAACCAACAAAAATCCCTATCATATTCCTATTGTCCTTTTTCATACAATTTTTCTCCGGTGAAGCATATTTTCAAACCATGATAGTAGTGCACAAACAAAAACATCACATATGTCCTCTGTATTTCCTCATGCATGAGTTCTCGATGGTCAACTCAGGTCTATCTGGGAACCAAACAACTCATGACCCTATCAAGAAAAATGTTAAACATTAATAGTGGTCTGAACGATGAGCAAGAAACCATGTTGTTCTTAGTACTTATCACATATTTTAAATCATTTTCCTAGGAATACAATGATATGAAGGGAATCCATCCTTCTATTTGCACACATCACATTTACACATAAAATGTTAGACCTATAAGACAACCACAATGAAGGATTAATCCTGCACTAAGAGACATTGTGAAGACTGAAATTGAAAAGTTGTTATAGGTAGGTTTCATATACCCTATATCAGATAGTCAATGGGTCTCTCCTCTAGTCATTGTACCTAAGAAAAATGGGAAGTGGAGGTTCTGTATAGACTATAGAGAACTAAACATAACAACATGTAGAGATTATTTTCCCTTGCGATGTATAGAAAAATTATTGAACAACCTACAGGAAGAATTATTTTTCCTTTCTAGATGGTTTTAGTGGTTATAATCAAATTCAAGTAGCTCCTGAAGACCAAGACAAAACCACATTTACATGTCTATGGGAAAATATTTCCTAGAGAGTCCTTTCATTTGGATTATACAACAATCCCACTTTCCAACGTGCAATGTTGGATATCTTTGTTGATCTAACAAATGAATGTGTGGAAATATATATGGATGATTTTACTATCCATGGAGGAACATTTGATGAAGCATTAGAGAATTTAAACAAAGTGCTCACTAGGTGTGAAGAACACTAACTATCTCTTAATTATGAAAAGTGTTTAATAATGGTCAAATAGGGAATTATCTTAGGACATCACATATCCTCCAAAGGAATTAAGGTATACCCTCAAAAGATTGAGGTGATTTCACAACTTCCTCCACCTAAGACTTAAACAGATGTGAGGATCTTTCTAGGTCATGCAAGTTATTACAGATGATTCATTACAAACTTTAGCAAAATAACATCACCAATGTTTTCCTTACTTACAAAATATTGTGAATTCCTATGGACATTAGAGTGCCAACAAGCATTTGAAAAAATAAAAGAAAAAATTATTTCAGCCCCAATGTTACAAGGGCTAGAGTGGAACTTACCATTTCATATTCAAATGGATGTATCCAATCAAGCAATTGAAGTTGTGCTAGGTTATAAAAATGACGAGGGGAAAATGCATGTAATTTAGTACATTAGTAATAATTTGACTCCAACTGAAAAAAACTACACCACTATTGAGAGAGAATTCCTTTTGTAGTGTACACCATCAATGAGATTTATCATTATGTCACATGTTATGAGGTAATCATTCATACACACCATTCAATAATTAAGCATCTAATGAATAAACCCGTATTTAGTGGCATATTTGTTAGATTTTTGCTACTATTAAAAGAATATAAAATCACAATAGTTGATAACCTTGACAAGGATAATGTATTTGCTGATTTTTTTGTCAAGGTGACTAATTCAAGAGAGAATGAACCGGTTGAAGATGAATTTCTAGACTATTGGAAATATTTTATGTCGATTTGGTTTACTCAGCCTCATCACGTCTTCTCCTGCATTATTTGACATAAAAATTGCAACATTGGAGAGATCACCTATCAACAAAGTGATCTAACCTCTGTGTTTGAGAGGGTAGCTCCCTCGTATGATGGGTTTGTGGGGTTTTGGATACTTTTAACCCATAAAGCACCCAAAAGGAGAAATGAAGGAAATAAAGTGAGATAGAAGTGGGGAAAAGATAGAGGAAAATAATGGAGAGAGGGAGCATGCAAGAATAAGCAAACATAAATATCATTCATACATGCTAGAAAATACACCATAAAAGTAAAGAGATTAAACATTAGTACTTTGCATGAAAATGAAAGAAATTAAAGATTACATTTGACATAAGAACAAACATAACCAATAATAATCTCAAGACACAAAGTTCTATAAGCATTAATGCATTTCTTATTTAAAAGGAACACAAATTCTCCTTGCTATCTCTTCAACAAAGTCTTCATAATGATCAATCTCCATGGAAAGTATCTAAACAAAAGTTCTACTTACTTCCTTGCCTTGAGACCACAAGACACAAAGTTCCTCCAACCTCCAAGACCCTTTACAAATGAGCTCTAACTTCCTTTTATAACCCAAAATTTGGTTATAAGGTAGTTAAGGTTTACATGACATCACTTTAGGGCATAATTAGGTCACATTATAATTTAATAACTTTATTTTAATAAAGTAAAGTGAATTTATTAAAATAACACAATTTTATCACATAAGTGACCTAATTAAAATTATTTATTACAATAATAAAGTGGGTACATGTGGACCTCACTAGAATGACATGGACATACACCTAGACACCAAAATGACACCTATATCAACAACATGACACCTTTGATCAGTGTCATATCCATTGGAACAAGAGTGCACTTATCTCGATTGTATGAGAAATGAACTCATTGTCCATGTTGAATTTGTGATGTGTTTCATGATCTCTTACTCCATGGAGGACCTAGATCTGCAACTTGGTTACTTTCTTCACCGCACAATAGACACTCATTTAGTTTGCGATCACACGAGATCAATCAAGTATGTAGTTTACATATCTTCAATCCTTATTTTTAGTTCTCACTACATGTGTTAGATACTTTATCCACATCCATTTTGCATTTTCCTTGGTGAATTCATGATTTTCCATATTGTCATATTTTGTTGCACCATGTTGGCTTGTCAATGAGTAATATCCTCTTCAAGGCTTTTTGACCTTCCTGTTCATTTGTTCTTGATTAAGTGAATTATTCTTAGTGTAACCGATCTGCACCCATGATATGCTACTGATATTTTGGGATTTTCTCTAGTTATAATATCGTTGGGATGTGTACAAGTCACCATGGAGTGGAAGAAATTGATGATTTGAACATTAAATGACCAAACTTGTATTCTCAGTAAGAAGGATATAAGATATTATGTCGACAAGGATCAAACATATTGCCATCTTCATTCTCAAAGAAAGTCAAAAAGATACACCTTTCAGTGGTAATATGAAAAATTTCCTTAATTATTCATTATTAAGAGGATAAAAAACAACTATCTCATCAAGTCTTACTCAATAGCTCGAGGTGCTTTCTCACTTCTTGCATTATTCTCTCACACATTTAGCATACATGTTGATCAAATAATTTTGAACAACAATATCTTATTGATGATTGTGCTTGATCATATAACCATGAATCTCCTTACCATGTTATAATGTTGATAGGTTAGTGCATGCCTCGAGACAACACTCAAAATGGTGGTTCGTTCAAATATTACATTTTGTTATTGCATCTATAGAGTTAGGATCCCTTTTCTTATCCACTATAGAAAATAGCATTGCTAAAGGAAATGTCATTTTACTCCACAACACCCAATATCCATTCCAAATTATAAAAAGAGACAAATTAGGAGACTAATACCCTTGATAGGTTCTTAGCCATTTTCCTTAGATGATGTTTTATTTGAATAGGTGAGGCATCGATGGAAAATGTTCAATAAGGATTATAAACTTATTACTTGTAGATGCTTTAATTTTTTTGATGCAAGGGCATCTTCAAAGAACATAAAAATTGTTAATTTCTCAATCTAATCATGTTTATGAGGTCAAGACAAGTATGTTAGGGTGTGATGAGGTCCTAGGAGAGAGAGTTAGGTGTTTAAGAGTTGGAAATTTAAAAATACATGTTTTCCCTCCAAAAGTGTAATTCAAATTCCTAAGGTTGTAAAAGAGAAATGTAAGCTTGTCTAAGAATGGAAAAGTGTCTTGATGGGTTGTCATGAGTCCTAGGATGTGGAAATGAGTCTAGGAGTGAGTGAGAGGTTATGAAATGTTTAAAAGGATGTAAATGTCCCATTATGTTGGTTGGGCATGAGGAAACCTAGGAGTTAGTTAGGTTTACAAGAGAAGAGTTCCATTAAAATAAGAGAAAATTAAATGGATGAGGGAGTTAGAGGAAGAAAATATCCTAGTGAGGGTGGGAGAGGAGAGAAGGAGGATTCCTCGTGTCGATAAAGTATAGGAAATGAATTTTGTAAGAATTATATGGTTTAGTATAAGAGATCTTTTTTTATGCATGGTGAGATATTGTTTCTTTCTTAGTCATTAAAAGTTTAGTGTCTTGGTTATATGAACTCTTTGTCCTTTCTTATAAGCACCTGAGAAGTTGCTTGATTTATTATTTTTCAAGAAGTTGGTTTGGGTTGGAGAAAGCCTTGTCACACTTTTGATTTTGGTGGATACTCGGAGTTGGAAATTTGTCCATGTATACTTACCTTTTCCAAAGAATTTTTGTGTTTATAAAAAAATGAATCTTATAACATACTAAACCCTCTTATCGAACACCGTGTGTTAGATCCCTAAGGAGATGTTTATGTAGGAAGAATGATCAAACATTGAGTGTATGTTCTTTGTTTTCCAATAAGTAAGCTATCAGTATGGATCGTGTATACAAGTGAACTGCATTTTGCAAATATTTAGTGAAACACATTTGATCTATTGATAAAAATCTTTGAATAATGAACATGTAATATATGTGAAATGGGATGTGATAGAATTGTGTATATATTTTGGTAAGAATGTACAAGAAGTTAAATCAACATAGACATGTAAGAAATACCAAAACTTGGGCTACCCTATTCGACATGTGAAGTATTGGCTAGTTATTCATATTAGGTGATGAAAAGGATCCCACTACTAGAGGAAAAAAGTGCATGATGATATAATAGTCCTTGGAAAAAATGTAGGGTTTTAAATCAAAGTTTGGAGAAATTTATAGCTCAACTTAGCCTCTTGGGCTTGCACGACAGGTATAACTAGGGTTTATAGAGGAAAATTTGAGTATCTTGCAAATGCACTTGTAGACATGATTGAAATTTTGTAGAAAGATCTACCCTAGGGTTATTTAACCTGTTAGCGAGGTTTGGGTTTAAAATAAGCAACCCCATGGAAGTTATTGATGATGGTCTAAGAGCATGGATAATGAACACAATTGGAGACCTAAATGAGAAGGTAAGGTTATAAAAGAAGTAGGGTTTAAAGGTGGAATATGAGCTTGCAACTTTGTGGACATGAATAACTTGGAAAAGGGTGTTATAGAATAACCTTATATTTGTTAGAAACCTCATATCAAAGAACAAATGCATGAAAATGACTCAAGGCAGGGCTAGAAAGACCTAATAGAGATTTGAAAATGAGTTTGAGGTTTGAGAGGGAAGATGAATGAGATAGGTTATGAAATTTGGCATGCACCATGATGATGATAAAGGGTACTTTAACTAGTTTTTTTCTTATTCTGGTATGCTTGGAATGCTCTAACCATGAAGCTTACATGATACTTCGTCTTAAGAGCACCTAGATGACAATTTTAGTGAATATAAGAGAATGATGATAAATTTCTTGTTGTTCATCATTATAATGATGGTTCTCATGTTAGTTGTGAAGTGTGAAACAAAGTATAAGGTTTTGAAGAATTAGTGGGGGATATTTAGCCAAAATGAGCTATTTGAGCATAAGAGCTAGTGAAGAACAAATGGAAGAAAGGTAAGTGTGAATGGGATTTCATGAAATGTGGTCATTGTACAAGTTGGATTGACATTTCTTGAAGCATATGAAGAAGGTTATAGAGCTTGTTAAAGCTTCTTAAGGTGAAATAGGTCAAATAATGCATAGTTAAGCCATTTTAGGCTTCTTGAAGGATCCTCTTGGTAGAGCTTGGTAAAGGTTGTTTTTTGAATCCTCATAACTTTGTTTAATGGATGCAAATGTTGTATTTCTCTGCATCATTTGGTATCATAGTGTGAAGAACCTCTTTGAAATCATATTTTGTACTAATATTGAAATGATTAAGTTGCAGGTTGAAGAAATCATGTTTGTAGAGGAAAATGGTGAAAAGGAAATTGTTGAAAGTTGGGTGTAAAGTTCTTAAGAAAATGATACTTGTGTCAAGGATATAATTCTAGGTGACCAAGCCTTGATGAATAATATTGTTTCTTGTGAGACTTTAAGATTGTATCTTTATTGAATTTTCATTGAAGAATGTTAAGCTTTGAAGAATGCATCCTTCTTGATCTTTGCATGCAAAAGTACTACTGAACCTAGATGTTTGAATCTTCTTGATAATTTGGGAGCTTTGATTCTTGAATATTTCTAGTTATTATTGAATGAATCAGTTTTGATGAGCCTTGATGCATGTGTGTACCTAAAAAGTGGTGAAGTGATGAATGGTTAACAAGTTGAGAATATGAATGAACAAGTTGTCCAAAAAGAGACAAGATGAGGTGTTGGTGATCTTAGTGAGGCACCTAAGGAGAGATAAAATACTATAAAAGAGAATCCCTATAACATTGAATCTATTAGACAAGACCAAGAGACTAGGGTGTAAAATACCTAGGTGAGGACTTAAAAAGATCAATAGACCAAGGTGGAAGAGAATTGGGTGAAGATCTTATGGAGAGATTGAGAAAATACATGGGTAGAAAATTCAAGGGCTTAGAAGAAGGAAAATGCCATAGCAAGGTGAAGGAAAGCACAAGAAGGAAAGAGTTACTCTCTAAAGAAGAGATAAAGGAGGCAAGAGAAAGGATTAAGAAGTTGGAATCCATGATAGAGACCATGATGAAAGAGGAGATCCAAGAATTTGGATGGAAGTTGAAAAAGAAGGTAAAGTGGCCAATCAAGCTACTTATGGAGAAGAAGAGGAGGAAAATCTTATTACTTTGGAAAAGAAATGGAGAAAGATACTCATAAAAGGGTGAAGAGAAATGAGTTACCATGTGAAGAAGAGTTTGAGAAGATATTTCTCATTGAAGAGAGTAATAATGAAAATGTAATGAACCATTACACCAAAATCTCAAGGCGTTAGTGAAATCTACACATGATGATCATAACATCCCACCACGCTCGTATCCTGCACCCGGGGCTAGATTTGTGCCCATATAATGAGACCACACCCTGCCCTATATGATCCCTATGTGAACACTGCAATGTTAGCGTAGCCACCCGTGCTTTGGGAATCAAACCAGGGGTGGTTTCTCCGATACCAAATGTAACAAACTGTTACACCAAAACCTTGATGCATTAGTAAAATCTGCACACGAGGATCATAACATTAATAAGGTGGAAAGAGAAGAGAAGAAGGAAGTGTCTATGAAAAAGACTCTCATGGGGGCCTTATGGTCTCTTGTTTTGTTATCTAACTCCATGTTTGAGTGTGTTCTTGTAGGTATAAAGACAATTGTGATGAAGGTAAAAGATAAGACCTCAAGGTGGATGAAAAAGGTTAAATGAAGCACCCTTGAATGAAGATGAAGCTAAAAGAGAACAAGTACAATTGGTACAAGAAAACAAAGATAAAGTAGAAGACTTTGAACTTGATCAAGAGGAATATGAAGATCAAATGTCATTCTATGAGGCATGGAAAGTTTATTGGAAGAAGGCAAAGAACTAGTGAGCAAAGAGAGACTCCTAACAATGGAACATTGAAGATGAACCAAATTATACAGGTTGGAAATGAAGAGGATAAGGGTTTGAAAATTACAAGGGAATGTAATAAGAACAAGCACCAAGTTTCTCATTAAAAAACATCATGAACCATGGCTATATTTTGCATAAGTGGATGAAGAATACCGTTGTGGAAGAGAAGAGTACAAGAAAAAAGGAAGTAGAATTTGAAGGAGCCAAAGAAGCTCCATGTTTTGTTTCTAATAACTTGTGTGAATGTGTGTATACATGTATAGAGAAAGAAGACATACAAAGGATGTATGAGCAGAAGGTGATTTCAGGTTTAGAGAACAAGAAAAAGGAGAAATTCAAGCCAATGGATATCAAGGAAAAGAAAGAAGAAGCTGAGGAACAAAGGAAAATTTCTGAATCAAACAAACAAGACCAAAGAAGGTCTACAACTCGGCCCAAGCCAATGTAAAGAAGAGTGTGGATAGTGAAAGGAAAATAAAAGATGAATGAAGATGACAAGAGGAAAGAAAGAGAAAAATAATCCATGAATGAGATACTCAAGAGCAAGAATATGATGGAGTAGCCAAGGAGCATAAAACATTGTGATGAAGAAAAAGAAAAAGATAAGCAAGATATTTAGTTAAGTAGTGATTTAAGTAATGAGGATTTTGAGATAATGAATGAAACTAAGGAGAATGAAAGTAATGTACAAGAGGAAGGACAATATGGTCTAAAATTTGATGAAGGAATAGATGAAGAGGATATTCTTATATTGAACAAAGAATTGCAAAAATTGAAGAGTTATTTGACTCTATGCAAGGACAATATGAAGGCAAGGAGCAACAAAGGGAACTCGTGGATGAGTTCAAAGAAGAAGAGAAAGTAAAGGTAATGATGAATGCTTTGAATAGAGAAAATTTTGGGCCTACACAAGGGCTCATTGAAGGTGTATATTCACAGAATGATAACAAGAAAACAAGAGAAGTTCTTGGCAAGAATGGGGAAGAAGAACATGGTGATTTGAGAACAAACAAGGGAAGAGGTAGTGTGACATTGTTGATGAATGAAGATGAACATGAAGCTTGTGAGAACACAAAAGAAAGGATTGAGATTGCACAAAACAAATTTGAGAAAGAAAGTATGGATATTCTTCTACAAAGGGTGCTAGAGATCAAGAATCAAGAGGAAAAGAAGCAAGGTATAGTTGAGAGGATAGAGTTGTGTATGGAAAAGACTGAGTTGATGTGGACTGATATGAAGCATGGTTACATGATGATGAACACAAGAAGACAACATCAAGAAGCTCAACAAAAGATAGATGGATCAAAATAGTTAGCAAACTAACAAAACAATTGACAAATAGTGAAGACATCAAGGAAAAGTATGGCTCAAAGGTGGAGAAGCAAATGAAACATGAAGAAGATATTATATTTTTGTTATACTTTTTTTTGTAGGTATCAAGATCTGAAAATGCTAGAGATAGAGATGGAAGAAAAGAAAATAAGATTTGTTCTAGAAGAAAATGGAAGAAACAAGAGCATGATATAGGACCCGGGGAGGAGATAGAGCAAAAGAGTCAAAGGGAATGTGAGGTTGATTTGAAAGCACTCCAAAGGATGAAGAATTGCATGAAGGTATAATAGTATAAGAAAAAGTATAGCGGTTCTTTCTTTTCCCCTTGGGAGTATGATGCGGGGAATCTTCAAATAACATCAAAAGTGTTAATTTCTCAATCTAATCATGTTTATGAGGTCAAGACAAGTATGTCAGGGTACGATGAGGTTCTAGGAGAGAGAGTTAGGTGTTTAAGAGTTGGAAATTTCAAAAGACATGTTTTCCTCCAAAAGTGTAATTCAACTTCCTAAGGTTGTAAGAGAAAAATGCAAGCTTGTCTAAGAATGGAAAAGTGTCATGATGGGTTGTGACGAGTCTTAGGATGTGGAAATGAGTTTAGGAGTGAGTGAGAGGTTATGAAATGTTTAAAAGGATGTAAATGTCCCATTATGTTAGTTGGGCATGAGGAAACCTAGGAGTTAGTTAAGTTTACAAGAGACGAGTTACATTAAAAGAAGAGAAAATTGAATGGATGAGGGAGTTAGAGGAAGAAAACCTCCTAGAGAAGGTGAGAGAGGAGAGAAGTAGGATTCCTCAAGTTAGAGAAAGTACATGAAAGGAATTTTGTAAGAATTATATGGTTTAATACAAGAGCTTTGTTTTAATGCATGGTGAGATATTGTTTCTTTCTTAGTAATTCAAAGTTTAATGTTTTGGTTCTATGAACTATTTGTCCTTTCCGATAAGCACCTTAGAATTCGCTTGCTTTTTTTATTTTTCAAGAAGTTGGTTTGGGTTGGAAAAAGCCTTGTCACGATCTTGATTTTAGCGGATACTAATAGTTGCAAAGTTGTGCATGAATCCTTACCTTTTCCATTTTTTTTGTGTTTATACAAAAATGAATCTTCTAACATACGAAACCCTCTTGTGGAACACTTTGTAAGAGCCCTAAGGATATTTTTATGCAGGAAGAATGATAAAATATTGAGTGGAATTTCTTTGTTTTCTAGTAAGTAAGCTATTGTATGGATCATGTATATAGTGAATCGTGTTTCAAAAGATTTAGTGAAACACATTTGATCTATTGATAAAGATCGTTGAATGATGAACATGCAATAGGTGTGAAATGGTATGTGATAGAGTTTAGTATAGTTTTTGGTAAGAATGCACAATAAGGTAAATCAACACGGACATGCAAGAAAGACCAAAACTCGGGCTACCCTGCTCGACATGTGAAGTATTGGCTAGTTAAGTAGATTAGGTGATGAAAAGGAGCCCACTTTCTAGAGGAAACATGTGCATGGTGATGGAATATTCCTTTGGAAAAAATTTAGGGTTTTGATTTGGAGAAACTTATAGCTCAACTTAGCCTCTCGGGCTTGCACAAGGTATAACTAGGGTTTGTAGAGGAAAATTTGAGTATCTTACAAATGCACTTTGTAGAAATGATTGAAATTTTGTAGAAAGGTATGCCCTAGGGTTATCTAATGATTGGTGAAGGTTTGGGTTCAAAACAAAGAACCCCATATAAGTTATTGATGACAAATCTAAGAGCATGGACAATGAACATAGTTGGAGACCTAAATGAGAAGGTAAGGTTACAAAGGAAGTAGGGTTTAAAGGTGGAATATGAGCTTGTAGCTTTGTGGATAGGAAAAACTTGGAAAAGGGTTTCCTACAATGACCTTAGATTTGTTATAAACCTCATAAAAAAGAAGATATGCATGAAAATGACTCGGGGTAGGGCTAGAAAGACCTAATAGAGGTAGGAAAGCAAGTTTGAGGTTTGAGAGGGAAGATGAATGAGATAGGTTATGAAATTTGGCATGCACCATGATGATGATAAATGGTACTTGAAATAGTTTTTGTCTTATTCAGGTATGCTTGGAATTTTGTAATAAGAGCACCTAAATGATAGTTTGAGTGATAATAAGAGAAGGATGATAAATTTCTTGTTGTTAATCATTCTAATGATGGTTCTCATGTTGGTTGTGAAGTGTGAAACAAGGTATAAGGTTATGCATAGTTAGTAGGGTATATTTAGCCAAAAGTAGCTATTACAACATAAGATACAGTGAAGAATAGATGGAAGAAAGGTAAGTGTGAATGGATGAAATGTGGTCATTGTACACATTGGATTGACATTTCTTGAAGCACATGAAGCAGGGTGTAGAGCTTGGTAAAGCTTCTTAAGGTGAAATTGGTAAAATAATGCATAGTTAATACATTTTAGGCTACTTGAAGGATCCTCTTGGCAGAGCTTGGTAAAGGTTGTTGTTTGAATCCTCATAACTTTATTGAATGCATGCAAATTTTGTATTTACCTGCATCACTTCTTCCAAAAGTAAGTTACTAAAACTTAAAACAGAAAGTTCGGTGATCATTGGATACCTATTTAGCCATTCTTGCAAAATTAACCGTTCGGCGACCCATCGTGTAGGACAACATCCAATATATTGCATCCACTCTCCTTCATTAATTTTCTGATAGAATCCTTACGTTTGGATGTAGTAATATCTTCCTGTAAAGAGAAGGCCCTTCTCAAAAGTTGGTTGAGGTAAGCCTTTTATTTATCCTTTAGTGCAGGTTTTAAATTTTCACCCATTATTTATTTAACGCCTTCTTGAGTACCTGTTTCTTATCCACGTGGGACTGTGCATGGATTTTGGAATTTTCTATGCCCGAGTCTTCTTATTTTCTACTTTTCTTATCTTCTTGCAAGTATGGGCTCCTCTACGCAGGCCTGTTCTTGCTTCTTTATTTATTCTGACGCAGGTATACCATCTTGCTTTTAGCGCAGGAGTTCTCTCTAATGTGACATCTAATTGCATGTTATTTGGGTATCCTTTTCTTGGTTTATGTTTCTCCACGCAGGCTTTGAAGTGGTTGTATCCAAGACTTTGGAAATTCTCCACGCATTTCACGAAGATCTACCGCTGCACTTGTGTTATCAACTTCTCCGCTATCCGAAATTGATTGGATCAATGTAAATAAATCCTTCCCCTTCTTTGTTTTACTGAACACGTGCTTCTTGGACATACGAGAGAAATGAAAGAAACAATGGGAGAACAAACCAATTACTTATTTCCTCTTAAAATATTTACCTTCATGGGAGGAAGAGTGAGGGGAAAGTAGGGAAACCGTTTTTGTTTGAATAAATTGTAAATTATATATTTGATAAACTTCTCTCCAAATGGAGAAGTGGGAGTAAAACTCCACTTTACCATCCATTCATGTTTCAATTTGATAAATTAATTAACTTATTTACAAAATTGATATCATTAATTTAATAATTAAATTTGGAATTTAATTAATAACATCAATAACACCAATTTATTAGAAAAATTAAAAATTAAAAATGTTAATTAAATTGATTACATTAATTTAATTAATAACTTGAATTAAATCAATATTACTAATTAATTAAATTTAAATAATTAAATTAAAATCATTAATCAAGTGTTATGAAGCATTTTGCGAAGTAAGACGGGTGTGCGAAGCAGTGAGACATCAACAAAGGTGGAATTATAACAATGTAGTGTTGCAATAATAAAAAACTAGGTTATGAAGACCATGACAAACATATGACATGTGGAAAGATGAACTGGCGAGACATTTTAACGCAAGAAATTCTGAAATTCTGATGTGCAAAACATTCGGGAAAATAACTAGCTCTAATTGGGGACAAGGACTCTTGAGGACACAACAATAAACCTAAAACACATTTGTTACTGAGGTGGTTCCTTATCCATGGGTCAGGACTTTATTGAAGAAAAACACCAACACCGAGGAAAAAATAGAAAACAAAACAAAAATAGGAAAGGGGAAGGCTGTAACACTCTGATTTTGTAAGTTATCTTGGTGAATGTTTTTCATACTGTTATAACTTCTGAAATGAAGGCAAACATGTTAAGATATGTTCTGATCTTAAAGAGACATGTTGCAAACTTGGATTCTTGCATATTATAATTTATTGCATAGGACTGCAGTTATTGTACTTGCGTGTTTGCTGATGTGACGACAAATTGTCGTATACTTGCTAAACTCTCGTTGCTGATTGACAACACACCTTGAATCAATTTCATTGATCCAAAGTATGCTGAGGTCTTCTTGTGATTTCTGTGTCGATTTACTCTTGAACCGAACCAGAGGTTGATATGAACGTCAAGCAGCGCTTTGATTGCAGTATGGCGGTGCACGTAAATGCCAACGATAGGGTTCGATTCTTGAACCCTGTACTGTCGAACTTGGAACCTCGTGAGGCAAGAAATGCCTGGACACGGGTGGCCTTGGCATGTGATCCAAAGGACGGAACGTCCTGCACGGCATTAACGTGAATGTCAGTTGGAAGACTGGATGGAGGTTGTTTGGTGTTAGTGGTTAGTAGGAATTAAAATCCTAAGCTAATCCTAAGTCCTAACATGCATCCTAAACTACTATCCTAAGTGGATTTTTAAATTACAAAAAAAAAAGGGAAATAAACCTAAGTCCTAATAACCTAAGGCTAAACTATGACCTAGGTTGAACACTAATATGCAACCTAAACTAATCCTAATCTAAAGGGGCGCAGACCCTTGGAGGGAGAGGATAAGGATGAAGGGGGTATTCATTAGCATTTAATGGAAAGTCCATACGTGGACAGTGCCGATTTTGGCGGGCGAGTAAGAAATGGAGGTATCTATTTGGAGATAGAGAGCCAAATTCGGTTTTGCATGGGAATTTGAAAATTTGAGTTCGCCAACTCAAGTTGGCAGTGGCGTGGGAAGTTGGGAAAAGGCAGAGCCTTTAATGCATTAAGTGTTCTTGGTCCTCGCGACCAGCTCGCCTTGGAAAGTGTATGAGGGAATTTTGATTTTCATTTTGTTGATTCGGGCTTTTGCAAAGTTGCTCTGCATTTGGTTTTTCTGGTCTGGTTCAGTCGAACCAGCTCTTGAGATTTGTCACTGTTCTTGGAAATTTTGAGGCTGTTGCTGAGCCTGAAGAGGAAAGGTGTGTTGAGGAGTTCTTGCTGTTGCCGTGGAAGGAAATAACTTCGCAAATGCAGCTTTCTTCAAGTTTTGGAGAAGAAATCACAGGCATGTTGAGCCCTTCTCTTTAAAAATTCTTGCTTTGTTTAAGTGTCTCATTAAAACAACCCTGCTCTTGGGTTTTGGATTATGTGATTGTTGTCAAGTCGATATGATTTGGATTTCGTTGATTCTTACTTTCTTTTCTTGGAAACGTTAAGTAGAATCGCTTCTGGTTGCTAGGCTTTGATTTGTCTTTGCATGAATCGAGTTGGAATATGAGTTGTTGTATTGGTTGTTGACAGTTTGGAGGATTTGAAATAGGTGTTTCTTTCTCTGTTCATGTTGTATGAAATCGGAACAGACCGTATGAGTTGTTCTCCTTACTGTGTAACCGTTTTCTTGCTGTTGTGTTTGGAACTGTCTTTGCATGCTTAAAGGAATTGTAATACAGTCGTATTGTGTTGGTTTGTTGACAGTATTGAGGATGTTCCTTACTGAAACTATAAGAAATTATGGTTTTGAATACTCAGCTGAGAGTAAATTAATTTTGAGATGGTTGTTAACAATACTTCAAACTGGATAATTCTTTTTAAATGATCTTATGGAATGAAATCTCCACGGACTGTGCGAGTTGTTTGAAGTCGTATTCTTTACTAAAATTTTTAAAGGAAATAGGATTCTTTTTCCTTCTGCTGTTTTGGATTTTGATGAAAATGGCATTTGGGTTTTGTATGAGCATACGAATTTGCTTTGGAGAAAGAAATGATAACACGTTTTGTTGTTTCTTCCTTTTTCTTGCTTAAAAGAAATAAAACTTTTCTCTTCCTTCTGCTGTTTCGGGATTAGAAGGAAATAGCATTTTGTATTTTAAAGGAATTGGCATTAGAGTTTTATCTGAGTATTGTGAACTCGATTAGACGGATATGCTAGTAATACAATTATTGTTGTGTTTCTTCTTTTATGTGAATTGACGAATACGAATGAGTATTCGTGGGAGTTGGAAAAGAAATAGTTTTCCTTCTGAATTTATAATGAATATACGGTGTTCTTGCTAAGAAGGTATGATGATTAGTTGTGTTTATTGATGCTGATCGGTCTTTTAAGATCGGACTATTTTTGTGATTACGACTTAGCCTTGGATTGTTGAACAAAAGAAATAAATGCATGGAAATTTTGTCTTCTTTATGTGGGTCTTCTTGATATCGAGATCCATGTATTTAACACCCTGTACGGTTTACTTTGATAAAGGTAATGACATCTGATTTTTGCATTCTAGAGTTCTGCATACTATCATGAACTTGGAAAATGGATTGGGTAGAATCATTTATTGGAAGGGAATTCTTCTTCTGTCTGTTGTTTTGACTTGGTGAAATCCGTAGTCAGGTGATTATTGGACTTGCTGTAGGTAACAACAATGAATAAAATGTTATTTTGAACGGGATACGTTCATAGGATTAGGAAATCATGTGATTAATTGACTGCATGATTGTATAACTGTTTATCTGTTTAACATACAGTGAAAGAAATATGGTTTCTTTTAGTACGGTAAATATATGGTATGCATCCTTATACTGTTTGATCTAGGATGAACACAATGTTGTACTAACCTGTTTCGGATTTTCATATGAGCCTGATTCAAATGAAATATGGATATGGATGATGAATTCTTCCCTGTTTTCATTTAAAGAGGATTATAAATGAAATTATTCTTGCTGCCGGAAAGTGAATTCCGAATGGATTTTGTAAGTTTCACTCTGAACTGTTATCTTGATTTGTCTCTCGTTTGGATTCCATTGTTAGGATAGTCATGTGGAAAGAAATAGGGATATGGATGAATGACTTGGAAAAATGATCTTTTCTTCTTTCATTCAGTTGGAAATCTGTAATTCGTTAATAATGAATTTTGTAGTGCTTAGATAGGAGCAACTATCTGCATTGTTGTTCGCTTTCTTGTCTGTGCTTGATTGCTTGGAATCTAATATGATGCATGAACTGAAAGGAAGGTAATGGGTTTACATTTCAGTTAGTTTCATCCTTTGCATTTATTATTAATGAAAGGCGTGGAAAGGATAACAGTATGTTATATCAGCAGTAAGCTACTTGTATTCCTAACTTTACAAATATTGTAAATTGAGACTTGTAACGGTTATGTGGAATTGGGACAGCAGTTCTTTGGCTGATTGTGATGATATTTTGATAGTTCAGTTGTTATGTTGATCTTTCTTTTGTGCCTATTTCATGATTGATGTCTTACTGTCGTTTCATAAAAGCAGGGTTCTTTTATTGAGACAGTTAGTTGAAGCACCTCATTTTAATGATAAGTGCTTAATATGCTCAGTTCATTGAACTGACCCGTGCAAATCATTTTGCAGATGGAATTTGATTAGAATGAAGACATGGCTGTTTTCTGATGCTTCTTGATTAGTTGAAGATGAATTGTAATTATTGCCTTTATTCCTCTTCGAGGAATTGTGAAAAGAAGAAAGTATATTCTTCTATCTATGAGTTGTATTGATGTTTTATGTAAACCATGCCCATTCAGTTGGATTGGCAAATGTATGGATTATGACATGAAATGATGAATACAATTACAAGTGTGATATTTTAATAATTATATCAATTTGATATTGTTGACTAAATTGGAAATATAATGTTATTTCTTGATTTGGATTTGTTTAATTGTCCTTGGATGGATGCTTAAATGGGAACTGATATCTATTCTTACCTAAATGCAACTTTTAAGTTGAAATATGCAATTAGTTCATACTTGGATAAAGATGAATTTTTAATTGACATTAAAAAGATTAGGAAGAATATGATTCCATAACCGACAGGTATTCAGGATTAGCTTAGGAGCTAAGGAATATCAATTAACTTCGGAGTAATCGAATTTCGCTTTCGAACTCCATTAATGATCTCGTATGCTAAATTCAGAATAAAGGATATAGGACAAGTATATCCATAACTAATGGACCTTAACTATGTAACGTTAAGGAGAACAAATGAATACATTTCTTGGGAATTAGACCTCGTTTAAATGACGTCTAATAAGTTAGAATTCTGAATTTAGTTACAGTTGGGAAAATCTTGGCTAAGTTTAATAGGTTAAACTTATCACGTCCGTCGGTAACGGACTGCTTAATCTAATGATTAAGAAGAGAACCAAGTAGAGAAATGCAGCCCTTCGACACGAAGGAGAAGATGCATAGCAAGCTAATGGATGGATTTAGTCCCTCTTAGCTATATACAACTGTAACGGAAACGAGGATCAAGGGATCAACATGGATGCTGAAAGTTGATTCTTAATTATCAAATCATATCCAAATCACTTGAGCAGGATGTGTATTCTCGATGGGAGGATTCCGTAGGACATTGGCATACGCCAGCTACAGCAAGGTGTCTCCATGAAGACGGGGTCTTCATGACGACACAATGTTGCAGCTGACATATTGCAATGCCCTCCCGAATTAAAACATCAAGAATACATAGGCTGAATGTGTAACTCTTGGCAGGGGATAGGAGTATGATCTGGTATACGGAGTGACTCCGGAATACTAAAGATAACTAGACACACGGGTCGTGGGGAAACGACACCGTATGTCTGCGTATCTTTAGTTACCAGGAGTGCCTTCCTATATTCGTTCATATTACTAGTTGGAAATTGGAAGTTTAAATCTGACCTTAAACGAAGAGGACTGGTAGGAACCAGGAAAGACCATTCTAGATAACAGGTGAAGTGAAGTGAAGGACGTATTCCGTTGATGTGTATCACATCCAGGAATATGATCATGCAAAGCATGTGAAAATCTTTGGCCAAAGTATCGCAAGTGCTGGTTGCGTTGTCCTTATCACTTAATTTAAGATGCAGGATGTCAGATGAATATCAGTAACAGATATTCAGATAGGCTTCTTAAATGGATCACTTCGATAACCGGAAATGGTTATGAGAACAGGTATATATAATATACTATGCATAAACGAACATGAAGGATCGGTTGTTGCCGAGTCATGAAATGAAGGATCGATGAAACTCCGAGCCATGAAAATGGAAGATCGGCAGTTCCTCGAGTCATTTACAGCAGCATATAGAATCTGTTATAAGATTGAATGGCATTGAATGTGTGTTCCATATTGTAAATATGCGAACAGGGAACATTAGTTTTAAAAAGAAATTGTGTGATCCAAACTGTGTTGTTTGGGCAGAGAACAATTACTTAAAACTTGAGCGTGTGTTTGAATTTTATAATTCATAACGAGAGAACGTTATCAAAAAAAAAAAAAATTTCCCTTGTTCTATTATCTTAAAATGGGGATGTTACATCTTGTATCGGAGTGAAGGTTGCAGCTCTTGGACCTAATGAGTCCACGATATTAATAAGGTTTACATTTTCTTATTGAGCGAAAAATGGTCAAGACAAGAGGGAATCTTTGCGAATAACCCGTTACGGGTGGAGAAGCGATGGCCCCAAAATCTGGATGAAATCCTTGCTTTGCCTACTTGATCTGAGGATCGTTTGACTGTTTTGGAACAACAGTCAATGGGCGAAATGAAGAGGAGGAGAATGAAGCTGAAATAAATGATCAGCTGCCTCCTGTGGACAACATCAACGGAGGGAATCCGGGTGTTGATGATAATAATGTAATTGCTCCTAATCCCCCTGAAAATAAAAGGGCAAGATTAGCAGCTGAACTTACAAATGATATAAAGAGAATAAGTCCTCCAAAGTTTGATGGAACAACTCTTGGGGACGGAGCTGAGAACTAGCTCAGTGAAATGGAGAAATACTTTGCAATAAGAAACTTCTCCAAAGAGACTAAAGCGATATGGGGAGCATATTAGCTTTCTCATGAAGCATCATCATGGTGGGACAACCGTAAGGTTGAGCTGAATATTGTCGAATCAGACATAACTTGGGATCAATTTAAGGGTTATTTTAGGCAACGATGGCTGCCTCAACTCTATTTTGATAGGAAAATGATTGAATTTCAGAATTGTCGCAAGGAAGGGTTGTCGGTGACGGAATACTGGGAAGGGTTTACTAAACTCCTTAAGTATGTGCCACAGTACCAAGCTGATGAGAAGTTCAGAATACAGAAATTCATAATGGGACTGAATCCCATCATTGGTGGCGAAGTGGATGTCCACGGCCCAACCACCATGGATGGAGTTGTCGAAAAGGCAATCAGACAGGAACAGAAATTGAGGGCAATATCTGCTCACAGGGAAGAGATAAGGAAGAAGATTCCCAATCCTTCTTCATCTCTTGCACCAAAAAGGGGACCTTGGAAAAGGTTTGGTGTGAAAAACAAAATTGTTGTAGATAACAACAAGAAACCTGTGATGAACAGACCTGTAAATAGCGTGCGAAACAACTTCACAAAAGTTAATGGCATTGGACAAAAGTCCTATGGAAGCCAGAATGATAACTTCAAGGCTGGTAACAAATTTGAGCCTAGAAAAGGGCCAGTTGGAGGATGCTTCAACTGTGGAAAGGACCACTATGCGAATCACTGTCCTCTGAAGAAGGATGATCACGGACAGCAGCATAGGATACACGCTGCAGTGGCTAACAGACAAGCTGAAAAGCAAGTGACGCCCATAGAAGTTACGGGTAAGTTATTCGGTACACCTGTAGTTATACTTTTTGATACTGGAGCTACAGAATGTTTTATTTCTGCTAAACTTGCTATGAAATTAAAAAGAAAGGCTGCAAGAATGGATAAAACATGGACAGTGCATTATGGGAATAATGTTGTCCATACA
The DNA here is from genome assembly GCA_018340775.1 of Taxus wallichiana var. yunnanensis. Taxonomy (NCBI): domain Eukaryota; kingdom Viridiplantae; phylum Streptophyta; class Pinopsida; order Cupressales; family Taxaceae; genus Taxus; species Taxus wallichiana. The sequence goes on from CM031244.1 coordinate 280,526,736, forward strand.
GTCGAAATGTGCCTTTTTGGGGCAATTCTTGATCTGCCTAGTTTCTCCACCGAAGTTGACTTGTATGTCACTCCTCTAGGATCATATGACATCATTATTGGAATTAACTGGTTGGCTGAACATAAGGCAAAGGTCGACTGTTATGAAAAACAAATCTGTTGCTTTGATGACCTGCAGAAAGCAGCAGTCATTCAAGGTGTAAAATGCGGGAAGTTACAATCGAGAAACCGGCTATGCAACTAAAAAGGGCTAAAAATAGAGGCTGCACTTTGTATGCAGTAAAAGTGACAGAAAATGCGGAAGAAGATAATGATTTCATGGAAAGATATCCATTGTTGAGGGATTTCCGTGATGTGTTTCCGAGGAATTGCAGTCTTCCACCCTAAATGTGAGTTTGACTTCGATAGAAATCAAACCAGAACCGAACCCATATCTAAGGCACCTTATAGAATGACTACCATTGAGTTGGTAGAGCTGAAGGCTCAGTTACAAGAACTTCTAACTAAGGGGCTGATAAGACCGAGCGTCTCACCTTGGGGCGCCGGTAATTTTCAGTAAAGAAAAAGGATGGCACATTGAGGCTGCATTGATTACGAGAATCTTTGAACAAAGCAACTATTAAAAATCGATACCCACTTCCTAGGATTGATGATCTATTCGATCAGATGCGAGGAGCATCAGTTTATTCAAAAATAGATCTTCGATCAGGGTATCATCAGCTGAGAATAAAGGAAGAAGATATTCATAAAACAACTTTTAGAATGAGGTACGGACATTATGAGTTCACGGTGTTACCTTTTGGGTTGACTAATGCACCTGCCGCCTTCATGAATCTAATGAACAATATTTTTCAAGAATACTTAGACAAGTTTGTGCTTGTATTCTTAGACGACATTCTTATATACTCTAAAAATGTCGAAGAGCACCAAGAACATCTCAGGATAGTGCTGGAAATCTTAAGAAAGAGGAAGTTGTATGGAAAACTGTCCAAATGTTCCTTTTATGATGCAGAGGTGCATTATTTGGGACACGTTATAAGCAAAAATGGGATAGCTGTTGACCCTTCAAAGATCACAGCTATAACTGAGTGGCCTGCGCCTAAGAACATGCATGAAGTGAGGAGCTTCATGGGCTTGGCAGGATATTACCGAAAGTTTGTTAAGGACTTTTCAAAAATTGCTGCCCCAATCACTTCACTGCAAAAGAAAGAAAAGAAATTTGTCTGGACAGAAAATGTGAATCTGCCTTTAAGAATTTAAAGGAACAGTTAACTACAGCACCTATTTTGACTGTACCTGATCCAAATGGAGATTTTATGGTTGTAACGGACGCCTCAGGAGAAGGCCTTGGAGGTATTCTATTACAGAATAACCATGTCATCGCTTATGAAAGCAGAAAACTTAAGTTACATGAACAGAACTATGCTCCACACGATCTTGAGCTCGCTGCCATTGTTCATGCACTTCAAATGTGGAGGCATTATCTTTTAGGCAAGCCCTTCGAGTTAAAAATAGACCATCTAGGGCTGAAGTATATTTTACTCAGCCAAATCTGAATGCAAGGTAGCGAAGATGGTTAGAATTTCTGTCTCAGTATGATTTCGATATAAGCTACATTAAGGGCAAGGAAAATAGAGTAGCAGATGCTCTGAGTCGAAGGAAGCATATCTCTGCTCTTATAACGTTAAGAACTCAGTTTAAGGATGAGGTGAAAGATGCCTTGGAATCAGATCCTTATTTCCAGCAAGTCAAATCAGCACTTGCTGCAGACCCGAGGGATGTCAGGTATAAGGGATTCCGTTTTGATAATGAAGGAATTATGAGGTTCGAAAACAGGGTATATATACCCTTGGCAAATGACTTAAGAGGGAAATTGTTAACTGAATTCCATAATTCACCTTTTTCTGGACACCCTGGCATTACAAAAATGCTCGCTGATCTTAAGCAGCAATATTTCTGGAAGGGAATGAAAAAGGATGTGGCAGAGTTTGTAACACACTGCTTGGAATGTCAGCGTGTTAAGGTGGAACATATGCACCCCGCTGGATTATTGTATCCCCACAGTATTCCATAGTATAAATGGCAAGTGATAACGATGGATTTCGTTCAAGGATTGCCTATGTCAAGAAATAAGCATGACATTATCCTGGTTGTAGTCGACAAATTGACCAAAGTGGCACACTTCATTGCTGGTAATTTGAAGGACGATGCACCAGTGTTAGCAAGAAGATTTGTACATGAAATCTTCAGATTGCATGGAATACCGGAATTAATCATATCGGACAGAGATCCGAGGATGACATCAAGGTTTTGGCAAATGCTTAATGTGGCCTTGGGGACTAAATTGAACTTCAGTTCTGCATATCATCCGGAAACGGATGGACAGACTGAGAGAGTTAATCAGGTTTTAGAGGACATGTTAAGGATGTATTGCATGGACCAACAGTATAAATGGGAGGAATACCTTCCACTGGTAGAATTTGCTTACAATAACACCTATCATGCCTCTTTAAAAATGGCGCCCTTTGAAGCATTGTATGGAAGAAAATGCGAGAACCCTGTCACCGGGACAATGTTGAGAGACGAGAGAGGTAATTGGGCCGAGAAATCCTTATGGAAATGGAACAACAAATTAAAATGATTCGGAACATCTAAAGGAGGCTGCTAATAGGCAAAAGAGCTATGCAGACTTAAAGCGGGTTGACAGCATTATAAACTGGGAGAGAAGGTCTTTCTTCGGTGAAGCCGAAAAAGAGCTCAATAAATTTTGGCAAGGCTGCCAAGTTGTCGCCACGTTACGTGGGACCTTTTGAAATTGTTGAAATAATCAACCCTGTAGCTTATCGTCTAGCATTACCTCCTACTTTGTCTCAAATGCATGATGTTTTTCATATTTCTTTGCTTAAGAAATACGTGACAGATTTATCACATGTGCTAAATTAGAATTCCTTGCAGGTCCAAGACCCAGGAATAATCGTGGTTAAGCCCATTCTAGTCTTTGAGGAACTCACCAACATTGTACTTGAGAAATCGCGAAGTGAACCAATGTAAGGTCCAGTGGGACCAGTTCAGCGAAGAAAGTGCAACTTGGGAAAATCTCGAAGAAATGAGATCTACTTTTCCACACCTGTTTAATCAAATTTGAAATTCAAGGAACTGATAATTCTACCAAATTTAGACAATTATTAGTCTATTATGCACGATTGTCTTAAAACGATGTTTTTAAGAGTGAATCTATTTTTGGTATGAACTTATGAATGAAAGGACAATAACTGAACTTTGTCCTAGGAACTCCTTGATTTGTTTAATCTGATCATCGGGACGATGATTCTTTAAGGAGGGAAGAATGTAACACTCTGATTTTGTAAGTTATCTTGGTGAATATTTTTCATCTTTGTTATAACTTCGAAATGAAGGCAAACATGTTAAGATATGTTCGATCTTAAAGAGACATGTTTGCAAACTTGGATTCTTGCATATTATAATTTATTGCATAGACATTTGCGCTTATTGTACTTGCGTGTTTGCTTGATGTGACGACAAATTGTCGTATACTTGCTAAACTCTCGTTGCTTGATTGACAAGACACACTTGAATCAATTTCATTGATCCAAAGTATCTTGAGGTCTTCTTGTGATTTCTGTGTCGATTTACTCTTGAACCGAACCAGAGGTTGATATGAACGTGCAGCGCCTGATTGCAGGTATGAGCAGCTGGCACGTAAATGCCAACGACAGGGGTTCGATTCTTGAACCCTGTACTGTCGAACTTGGGACCTCGTGAGGCAAGAAATGCCTGGACACGGGTGGCCTTGGCATGTGATCCAAAGGACGGAACGTCCTGCACAACGCATTAACGTGAATGTCAGTTGGAAGACTGGATGGAGGTTGTTTGGTGTTAGTGGTTAGTAGGAATTAAAATCCTAAGCTAATCCTAAGTCCTAACATGCATCCTAAACTACTATCCTAAGTGGATTTTTAAATTACAAAAAAAAAAAAGGGAAATAAACCTAAGTCCTAATAACCTAAGGCTAAACTATGACCTAGGTTGAACACTAATGTGCAACCTAAACTAATCCTAATCTAAAGGGGCGCGTAGACCCTTGGAGGGAGAGGATAAGGATGGAGGGGAGTATTCATTAGCATTTAATGGAAAGTCCATACGTGGACAGCGCCAGTTTTGGCGGGGCAGGTAAGAAACGGAGGTATCTATTTGGAGATGGAGCTAAATTTGGTTTTTGCTTGTGAAATTTGAAAATTTGAGTTCGCCAACTCAAGTTGGCAGTGGCGTGGGAAGTTGGGAAAAGGCAGAGCCTTTAATGCATTAATTATTCTTGGTCCTCGCGACCAGCTCACCTTGGAAAGTGTATGAGGGAATTTTGATTTTCATTTTGTTGATTCGGGCTTTTGCAAAGTTGCTCTGCATTTGGTTTTTCTGGTCTGGTTCAGTCGAACCAGCTCTTGGGATTTGTCACTGTTCTTGGAGATTTTGAGGCTGTTGCTGAGCCTGAAGAGGAAAGGAGTGTTGAGGAGTTCTTGCTGTCGCCGTGGAAGGAAATAACTTCGGCAAACGCAGCTTTCTTCAAGTTTTGGAAAAGAAATCACAGGCATGTTAAGCCCTTCTCTTTAAAAATTCTTGCTTTGTTTAAGTGTCTCATTAAAACAACCCTGCTCTTGGGTTTTGGATTATGTGATTGTTGTCAAGTCGATATGATTTGGATTTCGTTGATTCTTGCTTTCTTTTCTTGGAAACGTTAAGTAGAATCGCTTCTGGTTGCTAGGCTTTGATTTGTCTTTGCACGAATCGAGTTGGAATATGAATTGTTGTATTGGTTGTTGACATTTGGAGGATTTGAAATAGGTATTTTCTTTCTCTGTTCATGTTGTATGAAATCGGAACAGGCCGTGTGAGTTGTTCTCCTTACTGTGTAATCGTTTCCTTGCTGTTGTGTTTGGAACTGTCTTTGCATGCTTAAAGGAATTGTATATCTGATCGTGTTGTGTTGGTTTGTTTGACAGTATTGAGGATGTTCTTTACTGAAACTATAAGAAATTATGGTTTTGAATACTCAGCTGAGAGTAAATCAATTTTGAGATGGTTGTTAACAATAATTCGAACTGGATAATTCTTTTTAAATGATCTTATGGAATGAAATCTCCACAGGCTGTGCGAGTTGTTTGAAGTCGTATTCTTTACTAAATTTTTTTAAGGAAATAGGATTCTTTTTCCTTCTTGTTTTTGGATTTTATGAAAATGGCATTTGGGTTTTGTATGAGCATACGAATTTGGTTTGGAGGAAGAAATGGTAACACGTTTTTGCTGTTTCTTTCTTTTTCTTGCTTAAAAGAAATAAAACTTTTCTCTTCCTTCTTAACTTTTTCGATTAGAAGGAAATAGCATTTTGTATTTTAAAGGAATTAGCATTAGAGTTTTATCTGAGTATTGTGAACTCGATTAGACGGATATGCTAGTAATACAATTATTGTTGTGTTTCTTCTTTTATGTGAATTGACGAATACGAATGAGTATTCGTGGGAGTTGGAAAAGAAATAGTTTTCCTTCTGAATTTATAATGAATATACGGTGTTCTTGCTAAGAAGGTATGATGATTAGTTGTGTTTATTGATGCTGATCGGTCTTTTAAGATCGGACTGTTTTGGTGATTACGACTTAGCCTTGGATTGCTGAACAAAAGAATAAATGCATGGAAATTTTGTCTTGTTGTGTGGGTTGTCTTGACTGTATCAGATCCATGTATTTAACACCCTGTACGGTTTACTTTGATAAAGGTAATGACATCTGATTTTTGCATTCTGGAGATTCTGCATACTATCATGAACTTGGAAAATGGATTCGGGTAGAATCATTTATTGGAAGGGAATTCTTCTTCTGTCTGCTGTTCTGACTTGGTGAAATCCGTAGTCAGGTGATTATTGGACTTGCTGTAGGTAACAACAATGAATAAAATGTTATTTTGAACGGAATGCGTTCATAGGATTAGGAAATCATGTGAATAATTGATTGCATGATTGTATAACTGTTTATCTGTTTAACATACAGTGAAAGAAATATGGTTTCTTCTAGTACGGTAAATATATGGTATGCATCCTTATACTATTTGATCTATGATAAACACAATGTTGTACTAACCTGTTTCGGATTTTCATATGAGCCTGATTCAAATGAAGTATGGATATGGATGATGAATTCTTCCCTGTTTTCATTTAAAGCTGATTATAAATGAAATTACTCTTACTTCCGGAAAGTGAATTCTGAATGGATTTTGTAAGTTTCACTCTGAACTGTTATCTTGATTTGTGTCTCGTTTGGATTCCATTTTAGGACAGTCATGTGGAAAGAAATAGGGATATGGATGAATGACTTGGAAAAATGATCTTTTCTTCTTTCATTCAGTTGGAAATCTATAATTCGTTAATAATGAATTTTGTAGTGCTTAGATATGAGCAACTATCTGCATTGCTGTTCGCTTTCTTGTCTGTGCTTGATTGCTTGGAATCTAATATGATGCATGAACTGAAAGGAAGGTAATGGGTTTACATTTCAGTTGGTTTCATCCTTTGCATTTATTATTAATGAAAGGCGTGGAAAGGATAACAGTATGTTATATCAGCAGTAAGCTACTTGTATTCTTAACCTTACAAAGATTGTAAATTGAGACTTGTAACGATTATGTGGAATTGGGACAGCAGTTCTTTGGCTGATTGTGATGATATTTTGATAGTTCAGTTGTTATGCTGATCTTTCTTTTGTGCCTATTTCGTGATTGATGTCTTACTGTCGTTTCATAAAAGCAGGGTTCTTTTATTGAGACAGTTAGTTGAAGCACCTCATTTTAATGATAAGTGCTTAATATGCTCAGTTCATTGAACTGACCCGTGCAAATCATTTTGCAGATGGAATTTGATTAGAATGAAGACATGGCTGTTTTCTGATGCTTCTTGATTAGTTGAAGATGAATTGTAATTATTGCCTTTATTCCTCTTCGAGGAATTGTGAAAAGAAGAAAGTATATTCTTCTATCTATGAGTTGTATTGATGTTTTATGTAAACCATGCCCATTCAGTTGGATTGGCAAATGTATGGATTATGACATGAAATGATGAATACAATTACAAGTGTGATATTTTAATAATTATATCAGTTTGATATTGTTGACTAAATTGGAAATATAATGTTATTTCTTGATTTGGATTTGTTTAATTGTCCTTGGATGGATGCTAAATGGGAACTGATATCTATTCTTACCTAAATGCAACTTTTAAGTTGAAATATGCAATTAGTTCATACTTGGATAAAGATGAATTTTTAATTGACATTAAAAAGGATTAGGAAGAATATGATTCCATAACCGACAGGTATTCAGGATTAGCTTAGGAGCTAAGGAATATCAATTAACTTCGAGTAATCAAATTTCGCTTTCGAACTCCATTAATGATCTCGTATGCTAAATTCAGAATAAAGGATATAGGACAAGTATATCCATAACTAATGGACCTTAACTATGTAACGTTAAGGAGAACAAATGAATACATTTCTTGGGAATTAGACCTCGTTTAAATGACGTCTAATAAGTTAGAATTCTGAATTTAGTTACAGTTGGGAAAATCTTGGCTAAGTTTAATAGGTTAAACTTATCACGTCCGTCGGTACGGACTGCTTAATCCAATGATTAAGAAGAGAACCAAGTAGGGAAATGCAGCCCTTCGACACGAAGGAGAAGATGCATAGCAAGCTAATGGACGGATTTAGTCCCTCTTAGCTATATACAATTGTAACGGAAACGAGGATCAAGGGATCAACATGGATGCTGAAAGTTGATTCTTAATTATCAAATCGTATCCAAATCACTTGAGCAGGATGTGTATTCTCGATGGGAGGATTCTGTAGGACATTGGCATATGCCAGCTACAACAAGGTGTCTCCATGAAGACGGGGTCTTCATGACGACACAATGTTGCAGCTGACATATTGCAATGCCCTCCCAAATTAAAACATCAAGAATACATAGGCTGAATGTGTAACTCTTGGCAGGGGATAGGAGTATGATCTGGTATACGGAGTGACTCCGGAATACTAAAGATAACTAGACACACGGGGTCGTGGGGAAACAACACCGTATGTCTGCGTATCTTTAGTTACCAGGAGTGCCTTCCTATATTCGTTCATATTACTAGTTGGAAATTGGAAGTTTAAATCTGACCTTAAACGAAGAGGACTGGTATGAACCAGGAAAGACCATTCTAGATAACAGGTGAAGTGAAGTGAAGGACGTATTCCGTTGATGTGTATCACATCCAGGAATATGATCATGCAAAGCATGTGAAAATCTTTGGCCAAAGTATCGTAAGTGCTGGTTGCGTTGTCCTTATCACTTAATTTAAGATGCAGGATGTCAGATGAATATCAGTAACAGATATTCAGATAGGCTTCTTAAATGGATCACTTCGATAACCGGAAACGGTTATGAGAACAGTATATATAATATACTATGCATAAACAAACATGAAGGATCGGTTGTTTCCGAGTCATGAAATGAAGGATCGATGAAACTCCGAGCCATGAAAATGGAAGATCGGCAGTTCCTCGAGTCATTTACAACAGCATATAGAATCATTATAAGATTGAATGGCATTGAATGTGTGTTCCATATTGTAAATATGCGAACAGGGAACATTAGTTTTAAAAAGAAATTGTGTGATCCAAACTTCGTTGTTTGGGCAGAGAACAATTATTAAAACTTGAACGTGTGTTTGAATTTTATAATTCATAACAGAGAACGTTATCAATTTTTTTTTTTTTTCCCTTGTTCTAGTATCTTAAAATGGGGATGTTACAAAGGGAAAACTTATGTACAAGGAATGATACAAAGGAAAACAAGGCCTATGTGAATCCATTGACATTTTCAGAGAAAAACAAGCACTTGTGGAAAAACGATCCAAATTCAACAAGTTTTCCGTAAGGGGAAAAGAGTGAACTTGAACCATTGACCATCGATTCTTCTTCAATAAATATGGATCTTGAGTGAATCCTTCACACTTTACCTAGCTCACTTCTGATGTAAAATTGTACACAATTTTGTCATCTTGATGGTGTCTACCTCGTTTCTCTTCAAAATAAAAATGCGTTTGGACTCGCTTGAGTGATTTCCTTCACGAGAAGAGATGTCTTTGGAAAATGATGATCGATGACTCTTGTTTCACATTTTCTATCTTGCAATAGTGTTTATTTTCCAAATCAACATTTGAGATGATATCTTCAACGGTTTTTTCTTCATTATGGCTTGAGATGAGACCTTGGGATGTATCCATGTCTCCTTGTTCCATTTGCATACCTGTTTCATCATAAGAAAATTCACATACCTTTGTTAAAGGAAGAATCTCTTTTCTTGAATCTTCACCATGGTGAAGGCCTTCATCAAGAGTCTCCGAAGCTTGATTTGAAAATTTATCTTCATGATCAAGAATCCCTCTTAGTGAGTGAATATCATCTTGCATTCCCTTGATTGTTTTTGGTTCTTCATACTTGGTGAGTTGAAAAACTTCATGATTGAGAGCATGGCTTGATTTCATATGAAGTAGTTCTTGAAGCTTTGACAGTATTCCAACTTGAGCTCTTTTATTTCATCATCACCACATTCCAACACTCTTCGAGGGGAAGACAAATGAAGGGAAATTTGTTAAGATTTTCAATGATCCATTGGTTAGATGCAACTTAATTTTCTCTCATAATACTTGTATGCTGAAACACGAAGTATTTCTTGACCATTTTCAAAAATTTCATATTTCAATGAATATGCTCCTTGAAATTTTGGGAAGAAACCTTGAAAAAGGTTTATATCACTTTTCTTAACCTACATATCGGTTTCAATACAAGAAATTCCTATGACAACACTATCATTTACCTCTATAGAAGGAACAATCTATTCACATGAGTCTTTATCACCATGATACACATGTGTTTCCAAAGAGAGCACTCCATTATCTTCATAGTTTTCATTCTTCAATGAGTATGATATTTGAACTTGAAAATCATCATTTGATTTCTCTCCATGATGGTGATCATTAAATTCTATGATGGGAACTTCTGCTTTTGAGAAGGGGTGCAAATGAGGGGATTGAGGATCTTGAAATTATTGAACATGATTTTTTTAAAATTTATCTCTAAGGTGCATGTATATTTTCGATGAGAGATCTTCTTGATCATCTTCATTCCTTACATCTACCAAGGATTTATGTTCTTGAATTTGGAATCCATAATTTGAATCATCTTCATTGATGTTGATGGAAGGAATTTCCATATTTGGGATCTCTAAATTCCTTTCTAGTAAAACTTAACATCTCGAGAGGAGAAATACATACAGGATCATCTTCAAATTTTTCTTCATCTCCATGATTGTTGATATCACAAGAAATAGGAGAATCCTCCTCATCACATATTGATATGTCAGATTCATCATCGCTATCTTCACCCTGCAAATGATACACTTTAAAAAAATTCTTACCGTATGGCTTGATAACTCGAATCTTTTAGAAAAAATTCTTCCCAAAAATGGTGAGATTCAAACATCCAAGAGAAGGCTGATTCAACTTTATTTCTTCTTTCTTGGAAACTTTTGATGCATCCTCAGGATTAGTTCCTTGAATCTTCATTTGTAGAGCATGTTGAATATTCATATGGAGCTTTTGTTTCTTCACACGGGGTTGCAAATCAGAGTACTTGAAACAGGTTCAACAATATTATTTTTCATCTTTCCGAGAAAATGTCAAGCTATCTTTAACTTTAATGGCTTATTTTTGAGCTACATGCAAGTATTGAATATTCTCTCTACATAGTATGAACTGAATTTCTGGATGAAGAGAAACAATGAAGGAGAAAAGTTGATTATTCTCACTAGGTTTCTTGTTCCATTGAATATCTCTTAATAATCCATTGAATCTCAATACGAAATTCCTCATTCCTTTACCTTATTTTGTCTAGATTTGAAATAGCTTAGAAATAAGTGCACACATGTCTATAATAGGTATAAATATTTGTATTAACTTGTTGTTTATACCCTCCCAACATGTGAGGAAACCAATCTCCAAATGTTGATACCACTTAGTAGCAGGACCAATGAGGGTTTTGATAAAAACCTCACCAAAACATCTTCTTCTTGCACACCAAGAATGCTAAAAATGACAATAAAAACATAAATATGATTACCTGCATTTTGTGAGTCATCTCCAGAAAAAATTGGGAAGTTATTCCTTGAACCATGTAGTAGGGGAGAATATTGTGGAAATTCCGAAGGACCAAAATGGTTTACCCATGGGATGGGTGAAACCAACACCATCACGTGAGTAGGAAAATGATAGACACTTATTTCTTCATATGAACAGATTCATTAGCCTCCATTCTAGGGGAGGTTCCTTGATATGGAGACCGAATGGTAGACACTTTTATTCCAATACTTTGATACTTCAATCCTTAGGGGAGTTGCAAAAGTGTTGGCAATATTTTATGTCACTTTGGTTTATTTGGTCTCCTCACAACTTCACATGCATCATTTAACATGAAACTTGGAACATTGGAGAGTTCACACCGGTAAGTGTAGCAAGTTGGGGGGCCAAAAAGGGGTCATAAGTGGACGTCATATTGTAAATAACAATGAAATATCAACTTGTAGGGATTATTAGCAATGTATGCACTCAAAATTAGAAAAAATTATATAAATATGAATCGTAGCATCTAGAATCTAGTTTCTAAACTACTAAATTTTTAAAAAATAGACAAGTTTAGCTATATTAAACACTCAAAATTCAATGACTTGATATTTTTTAAAAATCCTATAAGATTGTAGTCTGTTTGCTGCGATTTGGATGACCAAAACTTGATATTTTTTTCCTTTGGTGAAAAGTTAGATGCCACTGTCTATCTTGGGATAGATTTTATTTTGTATTTTTTTAGCAATATTTTTTTTAATGATTTTTTCCATGAAAGTGGTTTGAAAACATAAAGAAAATAGAGCACTTTCCATTTTCCCACCATAACTTCATAAAAATATCGAAATCAAATACATTTTAAAAATGTGTATAGAATTTTGCCACGGTTGGGATGATATATGTTTTATCACATTCTAAAAAGTGAAACAAAAGTTGTAGTCTTAAACATAGACATAAATATTCACGAAAAAAAGTGTCTTAAATACCTACTATTAGTAAAAAATTATAAAATGATATTTATCATATTCTATTCACTTTAAAATCAATATTTCTACGAAGCTAACAATCTCCCCTACGTGATGGTACCATTTTTGTGACATGTTTTCAATTTTTGGCATGGTTCAAGTCTGTGGAAGAGAAAATTTTATGTTTTTGGCCTTTCACACACCATAATGACCTCCCAAAGCTCAGGTTTGGGAAAAACAAAGATTTCTCGAGCCTTGAGGGTCGATTTGATGATCTGATCAGGACCATGATCATGGTTTATAAATCATGATCGTGGTTCTTAGAATCATATTTACATGAATCCCAACATCCAATTCACCATGTGCTTTTATTCTTTGACTTGATTGTATGAATTTATGTGAAATTCTACCACCTTCTACACTTTTTTCTTGTCATTGGAAGCTATTTTTTACTATTTTTAAGGTGCCCTGCATCATTTGGAGTTGTCCTACATCGATTGAAACATCATGGGAGACATGAAATGAAGTTCAAAAAGGAAATCAATAAGTAAAAAAACACTGGAGGAATTAGAGGAAAAAGATTGCAAAATTTGGAGCGAATGTGGAAACTTCATGAATCAAGAAGAGGTTCATCTTCAACCCCTACTATTGTAAGCAATGAGGAACCAGGTAATGTTTTTATTGTCAATGTTGAATATGAATTAAATAATCGTGATGAAGATGAATTAAATACTTGTGATGTAGTTGATGTTGAAATTGAAGGAGACAATGAAAATGTGAATCAGGAAATTCATTTTGAAACCGTAGACAACAAAATTTTGCAAAAACACTTCCTGGGATTTTACGAAAGAGACCTAATTATTTTATTTTATTGATGAGAAAATTTTGAAACCAATGTTTGATAAAATTTCTGAACAACAAATCAGAAGAAAAGTCACTGAAATATGGGATAATCATTTTGAAATTTTAAATGATTCCCAAATATGTCAGTTGTTGGTTAGTTTGATGAAATTGAATAAAATGAGACCTACATTAAACACCGTAGGATTAACAACATCTAATATACGTTGTCAAACCTCTGCAATTGTTAAAAACCTACATGATGCATATCACATTGTTGGTTTCAAGAGATGCACAAGGGATAGTAATGTCATGCGTTGTGTACTTGCTAATAGTGTTGTAAGTGAATAAAAAACAATGTTTGATCAGGAAAACAAGATGAATGTTGAAAGTTAATCGAAAAAATATAATGAAATCAATTGAAAGGTGTAATATCCTTCAATCACCCAATAACACTGATTTTTGGGCATTTTCTACTAGAGCACCGCGTAAAGAAAAAAAAATATGTGATGTTATAAGAGAAGTCATTCAATTTTGGCATGGTAACATTAGAGATTCTCCTAATACAAGAGATTTTGTAAAATGGAGAGTTGGTTCTACTAAATGTGAACCATCTAAAGAATTTCTTAGATATGACTCCAACTCAATTTTTCATAAGTTTGAATAGGAACATCCTAAAATTAAAATTAGTCAACATTTTTTTGAAATGTTGAAACCATTCTATGTGAGAATAAACCACGCTCATACCACTTGTTTTCATAGGCAACATGTTGAATTTGAGATGCATTATGATAATTATCGATGTATTCGTTCTTATTTGCATTCTAAAACTATGTTATCGAATGTGGTGTTCAAGTTCCACCAATATCTTCTAGGGATTTCATTCCTATGATATTTTGTGAAAGAGAAGTTGGATTTTTGTATAGTCGGGTTGTTTAGATGGAAGTTGTGGTACGTGTGGTGGATTACTTAAACTGGAAAGTTGTATCCATGTGTTTCACCATTTTATTTACTTTATTGAGACAAAACAGATAAAGGTAAGGGCCAAGAAGGAATACCTGTTTATGCTTTGGTTGGTTGATGGTTGTTGTGCACATTCTAACTTCTCGATCCAATGCTAATTGTGAGAGCTTCCTTTTGGCTGGGAGGAACTACCTGAGATAGAAAACAAGACCAAAAAAGAGGAGTTAAATAATATATGACAGTGGACTACCTAGCATGTGCTAGATCCGGGAAGTGTGATACTCCCTAGATGGCTGTCAATCCACTGTTTAAAACAACTTAATGTGAGAAATAAAAAATTCCTACTGTAGTTGATATGATTTAGGTATCTCATTTAAACACAATAAGTAAATCTAATATAACAAGCTAGGCTATAGTCAGATCTGAAGGGTGGGTAGGTGTCAGGTTGTTGGAACTTGTCGGGTCGAGATCCTAGGTTGTTTGGGTCACTTGGTAAAGGTATGGCTCATTATTAACAGAGGTGTAAAACACAGACCGACATCGAGTCTAGTATGACCAAAAATAGTTTAGGAGAGACCGATGATAGTCATGGGTAACCGGCGTCGGTACATTTAGGTGATAGTAGTTCAATAAAAACTTTATTACAGAGTCTAGGTGAGGTTAGATAGAGCTAAAGGAGGGGATGACGAGGTCTGTGGGAATGTTGAGAACACTCAGAGAGGTGGAAGGGCTAGGATAGGTGATCTGGTAAAAGGGTGGGTGAGGTTTGAGTTTTTCAAAAAGTAGACTATGAAGGAATGGGAATATTAATGGAAGAATGATAACAAAAATGATAACAACCCTATGGCTAGGATAAGAAGGGAAGTGATCAGTGATAAAAGCACTTACCAATGTTGTAGGTCCAATGGTTGGTTGGTGGTGATGATCGGTTGGTGAGATGGAGCTTGGTGCAATAGTGATGCTTCTCGGAATGTCACCATGAGTGCAATACTTATGGATCTATTCTAGTGCTTTGGTTGTGGATGTCCTGGTGTGTGAAAAGACTCGGTTCCACTTGTATGTAACTCTCTTCGCATCTCCTTATTCTTAGAATGTGCCAACCCAAAAGTAAGATTGCTAAGGAGAATAAATGGTAACTTACGGTGGTTCCCGGTTGATCAAAGATCGCATCGGTGTAGGGATGCCCGACGCTCGGTTAAGGTAGGATTCCCTAGGTTTAGTAAAATGGCGAGAGCTTTCGATTTTTTGGCTAGGTTGGTTTATTCTCACGATTATAATGGAAGCTTCCCTTCTAATGATCGAGAATGTGGTTAGATAAATCTTAGGCATGTGCTTTTAGGGTTAGACCAAATCTTATCTCATTAAGGCAAGTAAGATTAGGTCTTAGTTAGTTATGGAAACATGCCAAGAATAGGTCTAGGGTGAGGTGGCTAGGTGAGGTGGAGGGGTGAGGTGGAAATTTAGCTTAATTAAAATAATTAAGTAATGAATGTTGTGAGGATGGGTATTAATTTAATTAAGTTAATTAAATTAATATTAATGTGGGGTGGAAGGGGCCATGGTTAGGTAAATATGTTTGAGTTGGTTATTCGATGGGGGCCAAGGGGAGTGTGACCCAATTTTGGTGTCTACATTTTTCCTCTTCTTGTTGCATGATTTGTAGTGTTAAGCGAAACTGACAAAAATAAGATGTGGTTGCCCCATGTGTGGGTGAAGGTAACCCCCCTCAAACTAGGAATCGATGAGGTGAGAGAAGGAAGTGGTGAGTGGTTTGATAAAAGGAGGAGGTGGGTGGTTTGAGAAAATAGGGTTAGGTGTGAAGAAGGTGATGGTCGAGGGTATGGTGATTGTAAGAGGTAGGGTGGGTGATTAGGTAGAGCATTCAGACGTATGCACACGTTGGGAAATGCCATGAGATAACAGGGTTTCTCAACATAACAAATTTACGTTAGCTAGGGTCATAAAGGTCATCCAAACAAGGGTTGTTGAAGTCTGGTATCTAGGGTAAAGGATACGGTTTGAGCACTCAATGGGGTAAGATGCAGGAATGCGTAGGTGTGGTTCCGATACATCCAAAAGGTCAAAAGGTTAAGGTTTGTTTGGATAAGGGTCACAACCATAGGAAAGGTAAGGCTATTAGGTTGAGAAAACATGTACCATCATCATAAGACACGAGTGAGGACATGGGGATATTCACCTAATCAACATGTTAGGTAGGTAGGTGTGGGTAGGGTAGGTGGAGGTAAAAATGGGTAATGGGGTAAAGGGAAAATTAGGAAAATAAGGAAATGGGCCAGGGTCAAAGGTAGATCCAGTTCGAACGTATGCACACGTATAAATTGCGGCACGGTACCAGAGTGAAAAGATTTCAAATGCTACATTGGCTAAGGTTAATAGGTCTATCCAAACAAGGTTGAAGTGATTTTGGTATCCAAGGTATAGGATATGGTGTGGAAACACAACGTAGGTCAAGTGCAGGAACGTTTAGGTATGTTCCAGTACACCAAAGGTTGGGTCAGGATAAACAACATGACAATAGGAAAGGTAAAGTCAGTAGGAAAAACAACACGGGTAATAGCTCCACAAGGTATAATGAGCACATGGGTTCAAAGGTCATGAACAATGTTTCAGTCAAGGCATATAAGTCACGGTATGGGTACAACCGAGGTATGGGTAAAAACAATAGGTCCCTAAACATAATTTAGGATGGGTGTAGGTAAGATGGGTGAGGAGGTAGGTGGCAATAAGGGTGGGTAAGGTCAAGAAGGTGGTGGGAAGGGTAAATTTTGGTCGAAATGGGTAAAAGGTATTGACAGAGTATGATAGGTAATTGATGCCGGTTATGTAATGACCAACATCGGTTAGGTAGGGCACAAATCAACCAATGCCACCATGTTGATTTGGGTATAAAAATAAAAAGCCATATAATACAGAAATCATT
Organism: Taxus wallichiana var. yunnanensis; assembly: GCA_018340775.1. Lineage (NCBI taxonomy): Eukaryota > Viridiplantae > Streptophyta > Pinopsida > Cupressales > Taxaceae > Taxus > Taxus wallichiana. The sequence continues at coordinate 280,543,666 of CM031244.1, forward strand.
TGTACATTTTGACTTGTGGGAAAAATGACAGAGTATTAAACGAGTTATGATTTGTCGAGAAAAAGTATGAGGGATGAGACCCTGGTGAGGTGGATAGATCTGGTTAGTTAGAGGAGCTAGGTAGATGGGTCCACGAGATCGGGTGGAGTGAGGTGATTGGTGGAGATATTGGAGGCATGACAAAGGCGGGGAGAGGGTTTGGTCGAACCACCGGCACAATGGCTAGACTTTCCACCACGCCGATGACACCTTTGGGATGAGGTAGGTTCTCAACCTTTCTTCGTATGGAAATAGAAAAGGGTGATATGGGTATGGGTTTTTGGGTAGGGAAATATAATTAAATTTGTGGGTAAAATTGGTGAAATGAGGGAGGGGGGAGGTCTCCGAGGTTGGGTAAATAGGGGTGGGGAGGGGTTTAGGTTAGCTTTGGGTAGGGTAGGATTGGTGATTAGGCTAGTTTGTAAAAGTTTTGGAAAAATTGGGGGGGGGTTTGAATGGATTTGGCTCCACGAAAGTGACCGATGCTTTGGTCAAGGGTTGGATGGCATCGGTTGGAAACTTCCGGCATCGGTTATGTATCAGGTGACCGATGTCAGTCACAAGGGACCGATGCCAGTCATAAGGAACCGATGTTGGTTGGGTTTAGAGGAGAATAGATCAATAGGTAGAAAAGGCTGGGAAAAGAAGGGTAAGGGATGGGAGATAGAAGTAAGGGGAGTGATAATGGTAAGGGTAATATGTTTACAAAGGGTAATGAGTAGGGAATAGGTATAAGGTGCATGAAAAGATTGGTTTAGCAAGGGAAAATTGGTAGAGTGGGTACAATAAGTAATAAGGGTTGGGGACAAGGTTTATTGGGTACAATATGTGTTTGGTATGGGAAGGTTTTGACAATAGTGTGTTTTGTTGGGTGCAGGTGAGGGACCAGCTATGGATGTGGGATAGGGTACCTCCCTTATTACTAGATGTTTAGGGAGACATGACCAATGAGGAGTGGAGGCACGTGACCGAGGTGGGTCTGATTGGGATTCGGCATTATAGGCGTATAGCTCGTGATCCGATTCGATGGTCACTCTCATCGATAGATGGGATTCTGTAACCAACACATTCTATTTACCAACATATGAGATGACCGTCACCTTAGAGGACATTTACAAGATTTTATGGCTACCGATATTAGGGGCATAGGTGTATTATATTTCTTCGGAGGCATCAAAGGAATTGATGGTTATAGTATTCAGAGAGTGGATGGCGGAAATGAGGTTTCATATTGCCATCCTAAGCTATGGAGAGATGTACACGGCTCATCTCGAGGAGATGAGGCTAGTGGTTTTGATTATGGAGGGAGTGTGTTGTTTTGCACTGCCAGATGCAAAGGGTGGGATGTTCTCATGATCACCGATGGGAGTCCTTCATGATATGATGGAGGAGAGTACCTACTTTTCCTGGGCACCTGCCTACTTGGTATAGTTATATAGGGAGTTGTGGGCCTACAGGGAGACTACGGAGGTTCAACTTATGCTACACCTTTCTTCTTCATTTTTAGGCGTATGATCACATTGTGTGTGTTTGTTTGATTTGGTTGCCTCGACTAGATGCATTTGAGCCAGGTATGGTCCGGGTTGGTTACAGTGATGGGTGCCAGTTGGTGGGGTGTCAGGCCGGGGCTAGGGCTACACATGATGTAGCCCACTACAGGTAGATACTAGAGGGGTTGTCTGGGGTAGACATCATTTGGAGGTCATATGTGGGCTTCCCATCATACAAGTAGATGGCCGAGGAGTTAGACGAGCTACAGTTGCTTCGATGGATAGAGGGGCACCGTGCAGGAGAGCATGAGATGATACATGTTGACAGGGTCAGATGATAGTTTGGGTTGCTACAGGATGTACCTCCACCATTCCCACAATACAGGAGGGATGACATGGAGAGGCCTATGCCTCTACCACAACCGATAGTGCCTACAAGGTAGGAGGAGCAGGTGGTCAACCGATTAATTGATGATGCCAGAGTTACAGACAGTGGCAGTGAGTGGTGGACAACACATCTATGAGCCGTACCACCAAGGCCAGTAGTTTTGACTTGTTCACCATCACAGTGCGCAAGAGAGATGGGCGGGTGGCGACCCTAGTTACATAGTTGGGGATAGTGCAAGGGTAGTTGACAAGTTCGAGGTAGTTGTTGCCACTTTACGAGCACATGTGGCCACTCTACGAGCCTAGGTAGTGCAAGACAAGAATCCGCATAGGGTGGAGATGGGTATGGGGTATAGGTATCTACCCTACATGTATAGATTATAGGTTTATAGGTTTAGTTGCCACCGCACAGTGTAGGTTGTGGCCCTTCAAGCCTAGTTATAGGTAGGGGCGGGACAGGGTCCCTTAGTACAGAGCACCGCAGCACAGGACCGGGTCTCGAGATACGGTATAGGGGTTGAGACCGATGGCAGCACCACCTACGACAGTACCTATAGGTAGGTTGAGGGATGCCTTAGGCAAGGTGAGGTATTATCAGGATCATTTTATGGCCATAGGGATAGATTTCCTATCATATGGAGAGTATAGAGAACAACAGGCCTCGAGTGAGAGGACTAGGTCGCGCACCCACAATGTGGAGAGCACAGGGGCCATCGAGCCCCGAGACAGGGTCAGGGTGAGGCCACCAGTTCATAGAGGCTAGCCCTAGGTGAGGTACCAACAAAAATCTAGCTAGGACCGATGGTGGGTGGTGAGATGTTAGCTGGATACCGTATGGGGGCAGAGGAGAAGGAGGAGACAAGTGAGACGGATATGGAGGATATCCAGGGGGATACCTGATAGCCGTACATACCTCCATTTTGGTGTAGTTGTGTATTTTGATATTTACCGGCATGCGTTGCAAAGAGAGTGAGGATGTATACGAGAGTTTTGTATTTTTGATCATATACCATGCCTACGTGCCGAAGAGAGGTGAGGTTGTATATGAGAGGTTGTTTGAGATACTGGTATTTATTTATATCCATGTACACATGTATGTATACACAAAATTTTTGATTTATAGTTGATGGTATTTATAACATGGATGGGGTTATTGATTTTAATTTTTGTTATTATGTGTGTATGTGATGGAAACTAGGTGGATTAGGCATGATGGAGTCAGGTTGGTTTAGGCATGATTGAGTCAGGTTGGTTTAGGTATGGTGGAGTTAGGTTAGTTTAGGCATGATTGAGTTAGGTTGGTTTAAATATGATTGATTTAGGTTGATGTAGGCATGGTGGAGTTAGGTTGGTTTAGGTATGATTGAGTTAGGTTGATTTAGGCATGGTGGAGTCAGGTTGGTTTAGGTATGATTGAGTCAGGTTGATTTAGGCATGGTGGAGTCAGGTTGGTTAGGCATGGTTGAGTCAGGTTTTATTTAGGCATGGTGGAGTTAGGTTTTATGGTTGATTGAATTTCTAATTCATTAATTTGTGTAATTAATGATGGTATGGATCATGTTAAGATGATTTGTAGGAAAATGTATGATTATGGTAAAGAAATGGTAAGCACGATGAAATGAATGTATGAGTTATGATGGTAAAGATGTTTAGAAATTGTTGCGTGTTTGGTTTAATTTCCAGTTATTGATATAGAAAGGAAACTAACTAGGGTATAATAGGAAAGTGAAAGGGGAATTGGTTAGGGTAAAGAGTGTTCGAGCTAACCTCCAAGGGTCCCATGCCCTTGAAGTGCTTTGCCTACATAGTCCCAAAAAAAAGGGACCTCATGCCGATGTAGTTCTCCCATAAGCTAGGGAAGATTATGATAAAGTAGAGGAATGGGTTGGTAGGTGTGAGGCATGGTTGAATGTAGGTCATAGGCATGATTGAATGTAGGTCATAGGCATGGTTGAGTTTAGGTCATAGGAATGGTTGAGTGATTTGTTAAATATAGGTGTCGATGATCTAGTCCTGTATAGGATAATCAATAAGTAATGATGGAGGTGAATGGTAAGAGGTAGTAAAAGAGCCACTTAATTGATAAGAACCCTAATGAGTCGACCATACCTAAGAGGGGCTCATGAACATAAGACCCTAAAGGCGTTACATAATAGACCATTCTAAGGGTGAAGAAAGTCACATAATCACAAAAATGTTGCAGTTGTGGCAAGTCCCTTGAGGAAAGAGGAAATTGGGTGAAAAAGGAAAGGAGGTGAGAATGGGTGGTTTAGCTTAACTTAGTGTATGAAAATGTGTTTTTCGAACAAGAAACCCAGGATCAAAAATAGGCAAGTCCATGACAAAAATTTCATCTTTTTCTTCATTGGTTTGTTTTTAATAGACTGATCGATGCGGGAAGTCTATATGGGATGAGTATATTATCTCCTTGAGGTCTTTGTGATGTTGATCAATGCGAGAAGCTTTTGGATATTTATTATATTTTGTAATGACTTTATATAATTGTCCTTCAAGGGAGCAGTCTATTTATGATGATAACATATAAAGAAGAGATGTCCCTTTTGAGGGAGTCATATTTTGTTGGAAGTTTGACTCAAGGAGTTACATCCCTTTTTTTTTGGAAATTTAAGTCATGGACAAGACTATAGAGGAAGAGTAGGTTCTTATTCGGATGACAAGACCATAGTACCCAGGAGTTAACTATGGAAGGGGGTTTTGAGTGATGAATGAACATGAGATTCCATCTAGAGAGACAAAAAAAGTATCCATGAGATTCATGCTATGATTAGAGCCATGGTACTCATATTGAAGATAAGGCTGAAAGGTGACGGGTAATCACATGATTTTTGTTTAGTCATGGATCTTCAAAAACGGGTAATATGGAAGGTGGAAAACACTCAAGGGATGAGCGATCAACTGATAGAAAGTGGTATAAAACTTGATGTCAACAATAAAATGGTTGAAGATGCAAGGCATTAAGGGGCTTAGGTTTGGGTTTACCTTCGAGTGAAGACAAACGATAAGAACCTAACCCATAGGCATGGGTAACAATATAGGGTTTGAGCCAATTAGGATAAATTTTTCCCCATTTACTTTTCTCCTCTTTGGTTACATGTTGATTTTCCTTCAGGACGAGGTCACCAACTTGAAAGTTTCGTTCGTGAACACATTTGTCATAGGCACGTTTGATACATTTTTGGTAGATTTGGAGATGGTCAAGAGCATTGAGATGACGTTCATCTAATAACTCAAGTTGTGCCAAACGATCTTGGTAAAATTCATCATCATTGAGCATGTCTTGTAGTGAGATGTGGAGAGATGGAATCTGGACTTTAAGAGGTAAGAATCTTGCGTCACTGTAGACCAGAGAAAAGGGTGTGACAATAGTCAAAGTGCAAATACTAGTGTGATAAGCCCACAAGGTGAAAGGAATGTGCATATGCCAATCCTTCCCAGTATCGTTGACTACCTTCATAAGAATTTTGTTCAAGGTTTTATTGGTCGATTCGGCTTGACCATTGGTTTGTGGGTAATAAGGTGATGAGAAAATAAGTTGGATGCCAAAAGCATCACATAGTTTGCATAGGGTTTTGTTTTTGAATTACTTTTCATTATCAGTGATGAGGTGGTGAGGAACACCAAAGCGACAAATGATGTGATGGTTGATGAATTCACATATTTTCTTGGATTTTGTAGAAATGAGGGGAATGGCCTCTACCCATTTAGTGTAATATTCAATAGCGGTTATGATCCATTGGTGGTGGTGTAAATAATGGGGGTTGATCTCACCGACAAGATCCAAACCCCATTGAGAGAAAGGCCAAAGGTCTTGTACGACCTGTAAGGCATGGCTAGGTGTGTGAAGGAGATTAACATGTTTTTGGAATTTCACACAATGTTTGACATAATCACAACAGTCACGATTTAAGGTTGGTCAATAATAGCGTAGGAAAGAATTCATTTTGTGACAGCTAAACCACTAAAGTGACCTCCAAAAATTCCATCATGGACTTATTTTGTGGTGTAGGGAGTTTCAAAACTTGTAAGGCATCATAAGAAAATTCCATTAAAGCCGCGATTGTAAAGAAGACCACCCATGATGACATAATGGAGACACTTTTAAGAAAGGCACGTTGTCCATTATGAGTAAGATCGGTGGGTAGAATGGAAAGGGAAATATAGTCTACATATTTATACCAAAGGTCATGTGGGTAAGGGGAAACGGCTCCAAAAAAATAAACTTCACAAGGTAAATAAGAGGTGATTGTAGTCGTTTGTATTGTGACAAAGATTTTAGAGTCGATGGGAAGCAAGTATCTGAGAAGCCAAGTAGGCCATGGAATCCACAAATTTATTGGTAGAGCATGGGGTGGTTTGAAGTGCATAACGGTTAATGGTGGTCAAAAGTATGTCTACATGTTGTTTATACTTTTGAAGTATCTCATTACAACACTGGTATATACCATTGACTTCATTTATGACCAATTGAGAATCATCAAAGATATTGAGTGACTTAACATCTATGGCATATGCATCCCAGAGACCTAATACAAGTGCTTCGTATTCAGCAATATTGTTTGTACAATCAAAATCAAGTTTGAAAGACAAAGGCATAGGTTCACCATCAAGAGGAATGAGGATAACACCAGCCCCACCCCCACACTGACACTTGGAGCCATCAAAGAAGAGTGTCATTTAGTAAGCGGGTTCATCCAGGGAAAGGGTAGTTATGGACTCATCTGGGAAGTCAAAGTTAGATGGTTGATTCCTAGAAATAGGTTCGTTGGCCAGTTGGTTAGTGATAGTCCTGGCCTTTGATGGAATTTTGATGAATGAATTCAAGGTCAAGGTCGGAAAGAAGCATAAGCCAACATGCGACACGTTGATGTTAATAGGGTTTGGCATACATATAATGTAATGGGTCAGTATTAATAATAACGAAGGTTTTGTGATTGAGTAGGTAATGACAGAGTTTAGTGGCGATGAAAACTAAGGCTAAGAAGAGTTTTTCAGCGTGGGTATATCTATTTTTGTAGTCCAAAAGGGTATGAATTATGTAATAAACCACTTTCTCTCTGTGCTACTCATCACAATGAGCGAGCATGACACCTAAAGAATGGTTAGTGGCGGAAATATATAAGTAAAAGGGCTGGTCATATTTAGGAGGAATGAGTACTGGTGGTTGAAGAAGGTATTGTTTTAAGGCCTCAAAGGATTTATGGCATTCATCATCCCATTTTAATGAAACATCTTTCTTGAGAAGATGATGAAATGGTTGAAAACAGTTGGAAAGTTGTGAGATAAAATGACGAATGGATTACAACTTACCTTGTAGGATTTGAAGTTGATGGAGATTAGTGGGTGGAGGCATTTCCATAATAGCCTTGACTTTAGCAGGATCAACTTCTATGCCATGCAAAGAAATGATGAAACCCATGAGTTTTCTGGAAAGTACCACAAAGACGCACTTCTTTGGTTGAAGATGCACACAATACTTGATGAGACGGTCAAAGATGACTTTAAGGATAGGAAGGTGTTTGGTTCGATGTTTAGATTTGGCAAGTAGATCATCTACGTAATCTTCCAATATGCAATGCATGATGTTGTGGAAGATGTAAGTCATGGCTTGCTAATATGTAGCACTAATGTTTTTGAGGCCAAAAGGCATGAATCGATAGTAGAAAGTCCCCCAAGGGGTGATGAAGGTAGTCTTGTGTTGATCTTTTGGAGCTAGTAATATTTGATTATAGCCTGAGAAACCATCCATGAGTGATAGCATTTCATGGCCAATGGTGAGATCAACTAGTTGGTCGATGCCCGGTAGGGGGAAATCATCTTTGGGAAAAGCTAGGTTGAGGTCATAGAAGTCCATGCAAATGTGGAGTCCCCTATTACCTTTGTGATAGGAACAATGCTAGAAATCCATTGGGGATAGTCAATGGGTAAGATGAATGAAATTAAGAGGAGTTGAAGCTCTTATTTGAATAAAAGAGCAATGCGAGGATGCATTTTCCACATCTTTTGTTTGATGGGTTTGGCATCAAGAATGGTTACGATATTGTGGACCATGATTTTTGGGTCAATACCAAGCATATCGATATAGGACCAAGAAAACGCATTGCTATGGTCCCAAAGGAAAGAGGTGAAGGCTTCCTATTCAGTAGCATCTCAGGATTGGCCAATATTTAGAATGTGTGGGTCATCCTAATCGTTAATGTTGATTTCATGGTTGATTCATTCAACATGGTTTGTGTCTCAGAAGGTAATGACCGATGAATATAAGAATCTTCCACACCAAGGTAAGTGAGAATGGATTCATCGTCCTAACATTGAACGATGTTAATAAAAGTTGTATCATCATTGATCATGTCAGGATACAGGAATGGGAGAGAGAGAGGAGCTTAGTCATTGCGTTGATAGGTCAGAGGTCTCGGGAAATTATGTTTACAAATTTTCTTAGGAGGAATAGATTTAGGATCTATGGACTCTGTGGGTGAAGATGGTAATATGGGCGAATGAGGCGGGGAAGGTTTTCCATCTTGGATTAGGTCGACGCGAACCTTCTTGGAAGGTGGTGTATCAAAACCAATTCCACTATGGTCATTGTGTTTATGAGAGGTACAAGAAATGATAGTATGATGGCCCTGTTTAGAAAATCCGAAGCAAAATCCTTTCCACACGCACCGGTGGAGGAAAGTGTAAGCGGAGCAATGGTCAGTGAGGGAGTGTAGCTCATATGAAAAAGGTTGGGTTTTGGATGGAGGCTCAGGTTTATAGGTGGAAATATTGAGTCCCCCATATGTTAGATTAGTGCGAAGGTGGGGAGGGCCATAAGGAAAAATGTCACCGATGTGGATGTCATAACTAGGGTGTTGACGTAGGTTCCCATACTCTTGTGGGGTGAGGAAAGTGTCGATATTGTATAGGAGTATTCCCCTAGAGTGAGGCATTGAAAAACACCTTCTAAGGGATCAGTAGTTGATATGTGGGTAGTAGGGATAGATGACTCGTTAGAAGATGGGGAAACAAGTGAGTTAGTGGTAGAGGCTGCAGTGGCAGTAGGGATAGCAAGGTTAGATGTAGAAGAGGTAGTGGCAATCTTGGTGGATAGGCTTGTAGGTGAAGGTGAAGTAGGGATAGTGATAGATGCCTTGACTGGTATAAGCACATCATTGGGTTGGTATAGCATGTTACAAGTCTTGAAAGGTGATGGGTGGTGTGTAATTATGTCCCTCATGTTCAAATTTGAGACAACGGTGTAAAGTCGAAGGGATACAACCCATGACACGGATCCAAGGTCGGATGAGAAACAAGTTATACTAGAACTCTCCTTCTAGGATGTAGAATAGTTTTGGGACAATGCGGGGACCTACACGGACATGGAGAATGATGGTACCCAAGGTAGAGGTCATGACATCATTAAAGGAGCAGCATAACTAGGTTAACATGCATGTAATTAGTAGGTATTCACATTTGGTCATATGCATGGGAGGAGATGATGTTAATACTAGAACCACCATCGATCATAACGTGTTGTATGTGTATATTATCTATAAATACAGAGATGAAAAGAGAAGGTTCAGGGGTCATCGGACTACTAGAAGGGGGTGATCTCTTCATCTGAAAAGCTAAGGGTGGCTACTTGGTGGGTAAGTGGAGGCATAGAGGAAGGTGATAACCTAGTGAGAGAGGCTACATGGTGAGGGGTAATGATGGAGGCTATGGGTGTGGGGTCATTTGGTAAAACCTCAATAGATTGAAGGACCTCCATGAGGGCTTAATGATGTGACTTAGACATTTGGACGAGGTAATATAAGGACATTTTGAGGGGGATTGGTGCATTTTTTAGCATTGTGTGATGTGTGACCCCATCGGAAATAGGATATGTAGGACCTCGAATGGTGACTTTGGGTATGGGTGTAGATGGTATGTTGGGTACAGGGTTGGTTGATGGGCCAATTGCATTTTCCTTGCCTAGTCTTTTTTTGGGAGGTGCGAAGAGGGTGGTGGCAATATTGATCATGTTGATCTCGAATCTTGGGGGTGGATCAAAGAGTTGTGGGGGTGGAGATATTGGTCACTGAGTAGGTAATGGAAGAATATCTGGGGAAATTGGTGGAGGTGAAATGGGGTCCTCATCAAGAAGATCGTCATCGTCAAAATTTTCTTCGGGAGGACATAATTGGACAAGGGTAGTTTTTAAAGCCTTATAGTTCTCTACATCATGTCCTAGCACATGATGGTAGGCACAAATTTTAGTTTCATCAAACCCTTTTGGTTTGGGTTTGAGCGGGTCATAAGGTCTAAGAGGTGGTAATGTGATGACAAAAGTTTCAGGAGATTGGTTAAGATTTTGGCGTAGGACCCTGCTAGTGGATCACAATGGGAGGTGAGTGTAGGTTTGGGTATAGATACAACTGATTGTGGAGGAAGAGGATTTACAAGAGGGGGAATGGGTTGGTCCACTAGTTTGGTGTGTGGAGTGGTCTTAGGTCTTGTGGGCATCTATTTAGGTATGGGCATGGTAGAAGAGCTAGCGATGGAAGGTTTGGTTGGTTTAACTACCTTATTGGAGGGTAGCATATTTTTAGCTTTAGGTTGCACCTTTTTGGGAAAAGGTGACATGGGTGTATGATATGTAGAGGGAAAAGAATATGGTGGAAGAGGACGATTACCCATGGGGGTAACCGAGTTCTTGGGAGGTGGTTGGTAGAGGTTGGGTAGAAGGTGTGAGTGGAAGAGAAGAAAGTGTCATGGGTAGTGAAGAAGTTATGAATGGTAGTGGTGGTATGGGTGGTAAGAAGGTTACGGGTGATGGTGGAGGTTGTGTGGATTACTTGGGTATATTAGAGGTTCATGATGAGGAGGTGGGATACTACATTCTTGGTTTACCGGTGGAAGGAGATTACTTGGATAGGGTCGAGGGGTGAGGTCCTAGGATGGATGGAAGAGGTGAAGGTGATAATGGTGTGGTGGGTGAGGTTGGTGTATGAGGCCTAGCAGGTTGGGTCTTCCTTTTAGGCGTGGGAATGAGTTTAGTATTGGTTTGGGAAGATGTGGCTAAATCTAATTTAATGGGTGGGTGAGTAAGGCTAGTCAGTTGGTATGACCCCTAAGGTAGTGATAGGTTTAGGTAAGGGAGATGATATAGGTGTGGGTAGGTGTTTAGGTATAGGTGTGCATTGGGTTGTAGGTAGAGGTGTGTGTTGGGCTATGGTTGATGACATGGAAGGTGTTGTAATAGTCATGGTTGTGTTTTTTTGGTCACTTGAAACATTTTTGGGTAGATAGTGGAGGTGTCGGTGAGTGACAACTACATTTGGGTTGAAGCAGGAAGTAGAAGATGTCCCCAAAGTAAGGCTCTATCAACATAGTCTAGGTGATCGACAAGTGTGAAAATGGTACTACTATAGGTGGGGCTAATGTGGATCAAGTAGAAATCCCCATAAAATGTGTTTGAGAAACAAGGAAATGGCTAGCTTTTGACTCTGTGGGTAAGAGAGCCGAAAGCAGATTGGCAGGATCTTGGAGGTCCGATGGAGGTGGTTATCTAAAGGCAGTGGTGTGTTTACAGGATCCTCTATGGGTAGAGGAGAGGATGGGTCAGATGAGGTGGAATCTCCTTGTGATGGTGTGGGTTGTGGACATGTATCTCCTATGAGTAGGAGAGGTGCCACTGATGACTACTCGGTAATTTGAGGGGCCAAAGGTGGTGTGCTAATTATAGGCTCTTCCACGGGTGAAGGAGAAAATGAAGGGGGTTCCTCTGTGGGTGGAGGAGTAGATGAAATAGGTTCTTGTGTAGGTAGGGGAGCTCGGGCTAAGATTTTGTCTATAGAAGGAACATGAGGCAATTGGGAAGCAACAGGTATGTCATCAAAAATAGCGTGAACCTCATGAATATTGCTATCATTGTTTGAAGTGTCACCAGTCTTGGTTGGAAGATGGGGCATGATTAGGGAATGGCTTCTTGAAGATATGTAGGTTTTGGTTAGTGGGTGCATTTGGGTTATCCAAGACTAGATCTCCGTTGTCTAACATTTCTTGGATGATATTCTTGAAGGTGATGCAATTATTGTCGCTATGACCTTTGACATGATGATAGTTACAAAATTCATGTTCTTTATACCATATGGGCATGGGAGATCAATTAGTCAAAACCAAGTGTGTGGTTTTATAGGTGGAAGGGTAATGACACCAACCTTAATAAGATTTTCCAAAATAGAAGAATAAGGTTCTCCTATTGAAGTGTACTTTTGTTGTTCTCGTTTGAACTGGAAATCTTGGACAAGAGAGAGATTAGAAGAAGGCTTGGCTTGGTTTGATGGGTGAGAGGGTCCAACCTTGAGAACTATGACATTGGTAGATCCTTTGGGTTTTGAATAGTTGTTTTGGGGTTTCAATATGAAGAAGCATCATTTGATTTCAACGCGATGTTCTTGTTACGAAGCTGAATTTTATTCTCTTTGATAACACGAATTTCCAATTTCCACGCCATGGTGAATGCCTCATCAAAAGTGCAAAAGGTCTACACTGCAGGGTTGGTGAGATGTGTTTAGTGCAATCTTGATTAAAAACTCTATGAGTTCAGTTTGAGGTAATTGAAATGTGAGTGGTTAATTAGGTTGTGCCAACAAGTGACAAAGTCAACGATAGACTCATCATCATACTTGTCGTGTGGAATAAAGATCAGTCATGGTGACTTTCTTAACAATGTTGATTGAGAAGTGATCTAAGAAGGCTTGGGCTACTTGATTAAATGAGTAGATGGAGTGTCTTGGTATCCCACTATACCAGTCCAATGTAGGTCCTGTCAGGGACATCGGGAAGGTCCGTAGGAGTAAAGCGTCATCATGGGTGATCAAGTAACACCCATGTTTGAAAGACCGCAAATGTTGTTGTGGGTATTCTTTACTATTGAAATGGTTGAATTTTGGCATTTCCCAATGTATAGGGTATGGGTGAATAGGGATGGATAGATGAATGGGCTCATTACATAATTTCATCATAGGTGAGAGAATTGTGTGATCCGAAAACCGATGCTTCTAGCGTCTGCATCTTTTCCATCATTAATTTGATGAGGTCATTGGTAGGTTGTGATGGAAGGGCTCCTCTTGTGGCATAGGAGGGCTGGTACTGAACATGTGATGTGGGTGGCATTCCAGTGTATGGTGATTCCGAATAGGAAGGTTGAGAATAGGGGACCAACATAGAGGGCATATATCCAGAATGGGTGATGAGATGAGATAGGGGTTGTTGATAGTATGTATATGTAGGTGGGATGGTCACGAGTGACTCTAGTAGTGATTGGGGGTAGAGATTGTGGGATGGAGAGGACAAGATTCTAGAATGGAGTAGGGGTCACCGACACCATGGGCGGTTGTGTTGTAATTGGTATATGTGAGATAATGGGTGTGGATGGGGTTATGGTTTGGGTGGTCAATGAAGGGAAAACAGATACTATATGTGCGATGATACTGTAGATGCAACGGTCATAGTGGGTATGGGCCTAGCTATGAAACCACTGGGGGTAAAGCAGGTGATGGTAACACCACATTAGTAGGGGCTGACACAAAAGTGGGAATAAGGGTAGGAGAGATGGATACATGCATGCCATATATCAACTAACCTAAGGAGTCCGGGTGGAAGAGTGGGAAAGGTAGAACTGTAAGGCCGTGAGATTCTAGTCAAGAAGTCATGAAAATTCCTCATCACCTATGGCAATGGTGGTGGTAGGTAGGGTTGGATCCATGGGTGACAGGACAGAGGGTGGTGAAGGACTAAGTAGGAGTGGTTAACGACTAGCATGGAATATAAGAGCGTTAGCTTGGTTGCGAGTCAACACCATGTGAATGAATGTATATCAGGTGATGTTGTATCCTTCAGATGAATAGAGAGTAGTGAGAATGAAGAAAAAAAGTGTCTATAGGTGGATTTGGGAAATGTATTAGCTGAGATTTAGCACAGGGTAACTGACAATAGTTAAGGATGACCGATACCGGTTCAAGGGTAACCGACGTCGGTTACTGTGAGATAGGAACAATTTTACCAAATGAGGTAAAAGACTGTGACGGTTAGATGAACAAGTTGTATGATGACTATTTATCAAAGCATAGAGAGTACAGAGACTCACATGAACTCTGACAACAAAGAAAATGAAATAAGTGTTCTTTGGGAAATTTAACCAAAAATAACATAAAACGATGCGGGTTTAGAAAAACTGATTCCGGTCGAGGAGGGACCGATGTTGGTGGATAATTGATGCCGGTTATTGTGAAAATTGGAAAAATGTAGAAAAATGGATTGTTGTGAATTTGAGTTAGATAAATAATCAACCTAGAGGTCTAGAGATGATGCAATGAAGTCCTGACACACTCAAAAGAAGTTAGAATACTCCAACTATGATTGTGGAGTGTGCAAGGAAAAAGAATGGAAAAATGGAGAAACGTATCCTCACACCTCAAAACACACATCAATCAAATGCTAAAAACATGTACCTAACAAGTGATTTTTAATGTGTTGAGCTTATGCTATTTAGAAGACTGACTCATGAATTTAGAGTAGAGTTTTGGTGAGGAAGGCTTCCTACAAAGAAGGATATCTAAAAGGAGAGGTTTCAGGTTATGTTATGGTGGGGGTGGGCCATCCTTTGAGGTAATGACTCAATAAGAAGTAATTGAGTGGGAGTTCCCTGCTATCCTCTAATCGTGTCATCACTGAAAGGCATTCCTAGGTAAGATGTTATTGAAGAAAGATGTTTATATTTCAATTTTGTGTAATTTGGTAAGACACGAGAGAGAGAGAATGTGCTTTCTATGATTCTTTGTGTCAAGCATCAGCTGGGCATGACTTCCAGCATATAGGTTACCCTCATTTTAATGTGAGCTAAATGTAGAAAATCAAAATGTAATGCAACCAATTTTAAGCCCAAATTAAAAATTATGTTTGATGAAGCAAATGATGAATAGGAGAGGGTATGCTCTTTCACTAGATGTAGAAAGCAAGAAAGAAGAATGATTCCTTTTAAATGCACCAAGATAAATGTTTCTTTTAGAGAAATTAGAAAGAGGAGAGGATTACCAGAAGAGAAGATTAATGTGTAAGCCTTTTAAAGAGCAAAACAAACACACAAATTTTTCCTAGGAATGAAGAAAATGCAATAGAACCCCTAATGGGTCGCATCGGCGTGCCAAAATGTTTCACCATTTTCTTTACTTTATTGAGACAAAACAAATAAAGGTAAGGGCCAAGGAGGAATACCTATTTATGCTAGTCGGTTGATGATTGTCGGCGAGCGTGTTCTGACTTCTCAATCCAATGCTAATTGTGAGAGCTTCCTTTTGGCTGGGAGGAACTACCTGAGATAGAAAACAAGACCACAAAAGAGGAGTTAAATAATATATGATAGTGGACTACCTTGCGTGTGCTATATCCGGGAAGTGTGATACTCCCTAGATGGCTATCAATCCACTATTTAAAATAAATTAATGTGAGAAATAAACAAAGTCCTACTGTAGTTGATATGATTTAGGTATCTCATTCAAACACAATAAGTAAATCTAATATAATAGGCTAGGCTATAGTCAAATCTGAAGGGTGGGTAGGTGTTAGATTTTGGAACTCGTTAGGTTTAGGTTCTAGGTTGTTTTTTTCACTTGGTAAAAGGTAGGTTGGCTCTGTTATTGACAGAGGTGTAAAACACAGAGACCGACGTTGGTCTAGTATGATCCCATGATTTTAGGAGAGACCAACGACGGTCATGAGTGTAATCGGTGTTGAGTATAAAGTCGTGTGATAGTTCAATATAAACTTTATTACAGAGTTTCGGTGAGGTTAGATAGAGATAAAGGAGGGGATGATGAGGTCTGTGGGAGTGTTGAGAACACTCAAAGAGGTGGAAGGGCCAGGATAGGTGATCTGGTAAAAGGGTGGGTGAGGTTTGAGTTTGTCAAAAAGTAGACTATGAAGGAATGGGAATATTAATGGAAGAATGATAAAAAAATGCTAACAACCCTATGGCTAAGATAATAAGGGAAGTGATACATGATAAAAGAACTTACCAATGTTGCAGGTCCAATGGTTGGTTGGTGGTGATGATTGGTTGGTGAGGTGGAGCTTGGTGCAATAGTGATGCTTCTTAGAATGTCACCGTGAGTGCAATACTTCTGGATCTATCCTAGTGCTAGCTATGGATGTCAGGTGTGTGAAAATACTCCGGTTCCACTTGCATGTAACTCTCTTCGTGTCTCCTTGATCTCAGAATGTGCCAACCCAAAAATAAGATTGCTAAGGTGAATAAATGGTAACCGACGACACTTCATGGTTGACCGACATCGATGTAGGGATGCCCGATGTCGGTTAAGGTGGGATTCCCTAGGTTTACTAAAAATGGCAGAGCTTTCTGATTTCTTAGGCTAGGTTGGTTTATTCTCGTGGATTAGAATGGAAGCTTCCCTTCTAATGAGCGGGAATGTGGTTAGAGAAATCTTAGGCATGTGCTTTTAGGGTTAGACCAAATCTTAGCTCATTAAGGAAAGTAAGATTAGGTCTTAGTTAGTTATGGAAACATGCCAAGAATAGGTCTAGGGTGAGGTGGCTAGGTGAGGTGTCTAGGTGAGGTGGAGGGGTGAGGTGGAAATTTAGCTTAATTAAAATAATTAAGTAATGAATGTTGTGAGGATGGGTATTAATTTAATTAAGTTAATTAAATTAATATTAATATGGGGTGGAAGGGGCCATGGTTAGGTAAATATGTCTGAGTTGGTTATTCAACAAAATAAGGGGGAGTGTGACCCAATTTTGATGTCTACACCATGAGAAAATTGGAGGTGTAATAGGACATAATTTAGTTGGGTTTAATAAATATAAATTATTACCATACCAATTAAAAGATGGAAAGGAGTCTACACTATATACCTATTTTTTAATTTATGATAAATTTGTTTATGAGTATGCTATGTATACACACAGAGCTAGATGGTTAGATGAACAATTCAAGATATACAAGAACACATTTCTTATTGGTACTATAATTTCAAAGTGGTCAATTTTGTAGATAATTACACGTTACATGTACCAAAAATGGAGTTTCAATTACAATATTACAACTCTATACAAGTTGCTATTTTTATGCATAAACCATTTATGCATTCTCATGATAGTAAAAAGAATGATCATTTTTTAAGAGAGTACCACTTTTATATCGGTGGTGATCGACTCATTTTACTTGAATTTGTTCAAGGGTGTTTCTAGTTATTTTATGAAAACTTATTTGATAGGGACATCCACTTTAATCAACATTATATATGGTCGAGATAATTGCACATCTCATTTTAAGAATGCACAAATGTTTTATTGGATGAGAATGATGCATATCAAGATAAGTGTGAAACATATTTGAAGTTTCACCGAGGCTAGACATGGAAAATGAAAACATGACAAAGTGTAGGGGCATGTGTGAAAAGAGCTCTTGCAAGAGAAGAGTTGAAGTACAAAGATGGTGCTAAAATGAAATATACAAAGAGCATAGTGGAATGGTCTAATGACAACATGGCCCTTGGTTCTCAAGAAAATTCTATAGTTTGTAGATATTTTTGGTTGATAGGGAATAATAAATTGTTAACTATGAGGATTTTATGACACTCATAGGGTCCAGTGATCTACACTTATTTTGTAGATCAAACGTTACTTTGTGGGAAACATGGACAAGAAAGTTGGTGTGTTTTTATACATCTTGTATTGAATTTTCCACTGCTAAGTGTGATTTACAAGAATGGGTGGATGGATGGATTTTAGGCCTCTAACTCCACTTCCCAGTTATCAAATTCCATAGGCATCACGACTTGTTTCTCTAGATGAAGTTGCAACATCCAAGGAATTTGATGACATTTCGATTTTGGTGTGACAAGGTAAATGGTTATTTATAATTTTTGTATTGAGTTATGTCCATTGAAATTAATATGTAATTTAAATTTGAGTTGAAACCTCTTTTTTTGTAGGACATGTGTTTGCAATTATTGCGACAGAAGACAATGAAGAAGGAACAAACTATTTCTTATGTCATTGCATCGAGGAAAGAAATAATTTTCCTTCTCTTGTTATAGATGGAAAAGATATTGAGTACCCTATAGGGTCAGTGGTAGTTATTAGAACTTGGCTTTGACGGTATCCATTAAAAAATTCCTCTGTTTGGGTGTTTGAAGACTTTGAGACACATTAGAAAATACTTTTATATTCACATCTAGTTCTAGCGACAAATATTCAACTATATAGATATTGAAGAAGGCCTAATAATAGATTATTTCAAAGGTTCAAGAGTTAGATCATGAAGCAATCATGTCCACTATTTAGAGTAGATCCGATCTTGATGGTTCATTGGAATGAATTTACATGCTTGTTTGGTATATATTTCTTTGAAGTTTTTAAATTTTTCTACTAGATTCAAGTTCATATATTTTATTAAATTTGTGTATTTTGTATATATCTAGTATGGTTTTGATTCAACTTAAATTACTTTGACTAACACTTTTATGTAGGTTAGTGGTGCCATAAAAGCTTCTACCTTCACGTGGTTGGCACTGTTAGTAGATCCAATCCTGATGGTTCATTGGAATGAATTTACATGCTCATCTGGTATATATTTCTTTGAAGTTTTTAAATTTGTATACTAGATTCAAGTTCATATATTTTATTAAATTTGTGTATTTTGTATATATCTAGTATGGTTTTGATTCAACTTAAATTACTTTGACTAACACTTTTATGCAGGTTAGTGGTGCCATAAAAGATTATACCTTCACATGGTTGGCACTATTAGTAGAGAATTTTATATTCTCGAAGGTAAGAGAATATTTCATTGTTTTCCAAGTAAAGAGAAGAAACTAACAACGGTTTACATACCTGTGAAGGGGGTTCTCGACTCCGGATCGGGTGGTCCAAATCCAAACTAGGCCTACCTAGAGCCCACCATAGCACCCAAAGGTGTATATCCCCCAAACCAGATGTGTTGGTGGTGACAATTCACTCCCACAAAGTCTCGGGCATGAATTCTCACTACTCGGCTCCGTTCATTGCTAAGGACTACCTAGAAAAGGTAGTTTTCAAGAAAATATGCCACAAAGGCTCAAGGAATGGCACCAACCTAAATTCTTAGGTGTTATTAGAGGCATCCTTTGCTCATGTTTTGATCGAGATGATTCTCGCTTTGATGACGGAGTACCAAGTTGTGACTACCAGTTTTTGTGTTGAAAACATGAATTGGGATCAATAGGGAAGGGGTTCTTAGCTTCGGATCGGGTGGTCCGACTCAACCGGCCTACCTACGGAGCTTGACATAGCACCCGATGACATATTAACCCCCTAATTAGACACATTGGTGGTGACATTTCAATCCCATGATGTCCCGAGGCATGACTTATCACTACTTGGCTCCGTACATTGCCTAAGACTACCTAGAAAAGGTAATTCAAAAACAATTATGCCACGAAGGCTTAAGGAGTGCCATGACCCTAGATTCTTGGGTACTATTAGAGTCCTCTGTCATGCAAGTCTTGGATAAGATGGTTCTTAGTTTGGATGACTGAGCGCCAAGTTGTGACTGCCATAATTTTGTGCTGAAAACATGAATTGGGATCAATAGGGAAGGGTTCTTTGCTCCATATTGGGTGGTATGACTATGAAATGGGCCTACACTGAGCCCACCATAACACCTAAAGGTGTATACCCCCAATTAGACACATTGGTAGTGGCATTTTTCTCCCATGACATCCCGGGCATGACTTCTCACTACTCGACTCCATTCATTGCCTAGGATTACCTAAAAAGGTAGTTTACAAACAATTATGCCATGAAGGATCAAGGAATGACATGAAAATAAATTATTGGGAGTGATTAGAGGCCTCCTTTGACTAATTTTTGGCTTAGATAGTTCTTGGTTTGGATGATTGAGCACCAAGTTGTGATCGTCAAAAGTTTGTGTTGAAAACGTGAATTGGGATCAATAGGGAATGGGTTCTTGGCTCGATCGGGTGGTCGACTTTGAACTAGGCCTCCCGGAGCCCGCCATAGTAGCTGAAGGCATATGCCCCCATCCAGATGCTCTTCTAGTATAAGTTCACTCCCATGACATCCCGAGGCATGATTTCTCATTACTCGACTCCATTCATTGTTTAGGAATTCCTAGAAAAGGAAGTTTGCAAAAATTATTCCATGAAGGATCAAGGAATGCCACGACCCTAAATTATTGGGTACGATTAGAGGCCTCCTTCACTCAAGTTTTGGCTCAAATGGTTCTTAGTTTGGATGACCGAGTGACAAATTATGACCATCAAAAGTTTGTGCTGAAAATGTGAATTGGGATCAATAGGGAATGGGTTCTTGGCTCCGGATCAAGTGGTCTGACTCCAAACTGGGCATCCTTGGATCGCTCCATAGCACCCAAAGGCATATACCCCCCAACCAGATATGCTGGCGGTGACATTTTTCTCCCACGACGTCCCGAGGCATGACTTCTCACTATTGGCTCTGCTCATTGCCTAGACTACCTAGAAAAGGAAGTTTGCAAATAATTATGTCATGAAGGTGTTTCACTAGATTCTTAGCAAATTAATGAAATAGATATGGGTAATAGGCCAAGGAGAAATACCTATTTGTGATGTCAATTGAAGGTTGTGTGCCCATTCTGATTTTTTGATCCAAGTCGATCGCGAGGGATCCCTTTTGGCTAGGAGGAACTACCTATAAATGTGAAACAATACCACCAAATAGAGTTAAAAAAATCAATGAGTGGTCTACCTAGTGGAAGTCTGGATTAGGGAAATGTGATACTTATTGAATAGGCTATCAATCTACTTTTATATAATAGTATTAATGCTATTCAAAATATATATGAAATAATGATCTTATTGGAATTGAAACGATTTAGGTATCTTGTACAAAATAATAAGAAAGGTCGGGTAAAAGTGATTGAGGTTAAAATGGGTTAGGTGATTTGTTGATGTTAGGTTGCAGGTCTAGTATAGGCTTTGGGTAAGGTCCGGTAAAGATTAAAAATGATTCGAAATGTTAGGAAATGGGTACGAGTTCACCTGTCCGAGGTATATTAGTAAAAATGCACTTAGAACTAGATTTTCAGTCTCTATGTGATTGCGATAGATTGGAAATGGTGAGGGTGAGGTCATAAAATGGCCTTGCAGGCTTATAGATGACTAGAAGAGGGTGAAGTCAAGTGAAAGAGCCAAGTATGGTAAGGTGATAGGTTGGTAGGAGGAGGGGAGTGTACGGATGTGGAGAAAGATAAATTACTAATATGAATAATAAATCTTACTAGAATAAAACAAAAATAAATGAAGAGATGTTAGGTACTTACTGAAGAGTAGGTTTGGAGAATACAGGTGATGAGGAGGATGATGGCAGAGATCTGGAGAGAAGAGACATTGTGTTTGTGCCATGGTAGATCAAACCTCTAGTGCTTTTCTATGTGAATTCATGATCGTTAAGAAGATGATGAATGTCAATGGTTGTTGGTAGTGCTCCCGTATATTTTCTTTTACCCGAATGATTCAAAAATTTTGAGTGCTCCAATTCTTTGTTCATATGAGATCCTCAATCGAATGACCAACCTTGGCAAAGGATTTTGGAAATTTATTTAACCTAACTAGTGATAGTTAGGTGACCGACATTGGTACGATATAACCAACGTCAATCAAGGAGGGAATATATAGGTTGGCCAAAAATAGCCCGATTGTTGTTATTTTTGGTGTGGTTTCCAATCTTCGTCCAAGTCTTGAGTGATAGATCACAGAAGGATAAGTAAGAGTCCTTTTAGGTTTGTTAATAGGAGTTAAGTATATGTTTAGACTAAGTTCCAGTTAGTTAGGATAGGTTTAGACTTGGTCTTAGGTCATTAATGAGGTTTGAGTGGGTCATTTGAGTGAGGTGGTTAAGTGAGGATATTAATTAATTTAATTAAGATAATTAATTTAATTAACATGTGCACTAGGGGATATGAATGGGTAGGATATGGTTAATTTAATTAACGGGGTTTTAATGGAAGTATGACCCAATTTTGGTATCTACATTTGCCCCTTTTTGTTGCGTAGCTTGTATTGATAAGCGACGCTAACAAAAATAGGAAGTGGTTGTCCCAAATATAAGTGGGAGTGAGGTTGCCCCAAGTATGGGTGGAGGTGATCCCCCTCAAACCAAGAACTGATGAGGTGTGAGACAAAGTTGGTGAGTGGTTTGATAAATGTGTAAGTGATGAAGGTTAAGGTAGGTGAGTTGTAGCTAAGGGTACGAGTAGTTTGGGTAATGGGAAAGGGTCATGTCAGGTAATGATAATCAAATGAACACACACGTATAAATTGTAACTGTACCAGGTTGAAGAGCTTGTAAAATCTACATCATCTAAGGACAATAGGTTTATCCAAACAAGGTTGAAGTGATTCAAGTATCCAAGGTATAGGATATGGTCCAGAAACATGACGTAGGTTAGGTGTAGGAACGTTTAGGTATGATCCGGTACACCAAAGGTTTGTTCGGGATAAATGACACAAAAATAGGAAAGGTAAGGTCATTAGGATAAAAAAACATAGGTAACAACATCACAAGGTATAGCGAGTACACAAGTTCAAAGGTCACAAAAAGTGGTTCAAGTCAAGATATATAGGTCATGACACGTAAGGTCGAGGTATAGGTAAAATAACAAGTCCTTAAATGCAATTAAGGAAATGTATGGGTAACAAGTGTTAGTAAGGCCAAAAGGTATGTGGCAGTAATGAGTATAGGTCAAAATGGGAAAAATGTAAATGAAATGGTACTCGTAGGTGACCGATGTTGGCTATAAGGTAATCGACATTGGTTTTGGGTGACTGATGCTGGCCATGTCGTGTTAGGGTTATAAGGTTAAAACTCCATATTTTATGGAATCATTATTGTCTTTTGACTTTGAGAAAATGAAATAGTTGAGTGTCTTATGCATTTTCTTGGAGAAAAAGACAAGGCATTATACCTGGCTGAGGTGGAGGTTACTAAGTGGTGAGAGGAGCTAGGTAGACGGGTCCACAAGAGTGGTTGGAGACGTGTGATTGGTGGAGAGATTCAAGGTAGATTTTAGCATGAAAAAGGTGGGAGAGGGTTCAGTGGACTACCGACACAATGGATAGACATGTCACCACATAGATGCTATTGAGATGAGGTAGGAGGTGATCCAAACCTGTTATTTGATTGAAAATGGTATCGGTGAAATTATTTCGTTAAAAATTTGGGTGGTTGTTTAATTTTGAATTTGTGGGTAAAAATGAAGGGAATGAGGAGTGGGAAGGTCACACATAGGTTAAATAGGTTTGGGAATTAAGTTAGGATAGGGTGGGATGGGTAGATTAGGGTTTTAGGTAAGTTTTTGTCAATTTTTGAAAATGGGGGATAGGTTTTCGGTTTGTGACATTACTGACAGAGACCGACGTCGGTCAAGGTTTGGCCGACATTGTTTGGCACTTGCTGACATTGGTCAAGGATTAGGTGACCGACACTAGTAAAGAAGGACCGATGATGATCAAGTAGACCGTCGTCAATCAACTTGAGGAGAAGATAGGTAAAAAGGGATATGTAGGGGGAAAAAAGCACGAAGGTGTAAATAAAGGTTGAAGTAGAGGAAGTAGGGTAACATGTTATGTTAGAAATGTGGGGTGGGGAAGTAGGTGAACTGAACTAGAATAGGTGAGGATGGTAAGGAGAAATGGGTGTAAAATTGGGTTGGGTAAAAGGGGTAGTTGGTAGGGTTGTTGTGTGGGTATGGTGTAATAGGTAATAGGTGTGTTGGGTAATAGGTATGGTGTATAATAGGTAAGTCGGGTAATGGGTGTGTTGATATGGGAAAGTCTTGAAAATGTCTTGTTTGGATGATGCGGTGAGAGACCAACTTTGGATGCATGACAGAGTACCACCTCTATTGGTAGTGATGTGGTTAAGTGTGACTGTGGAGGAGTGGGAGCATATGACGGATGTTAGATTGAT
The DNA here is from genome assembly GCA_018340775.1 of Taxus wallichiana var. yunnanensis. Classification (NCBI taxonomy): domain Eukaryota; kingdom Viridiplantae; phylum Streptophyta; class Pinopsida; order Cupressales; family Taxaceae; genus Taxus; species Taxus wallichiana. The sequence goes on from CM031244.1 coordinate 280,567,596, forward strand.
TAGGATCCGACACTATAGGCGTATAGCTTGAGATCCTAGCTTAATGGTCACACTCATCGACAAATGGGATTCAATGACCAAAACATTTCATTTACTAATGGGTGAGATGAATATCACCCTAGAGGACATGTACAAGATCTTACGGCTATCAATTGTTGGGGATCTAGTGTATTCTATTTCTTCAGAGGCATCAGTGGATCTGATATTGGTTGTATTTTTGGAGGTGATGGGTGAGTTGAGGTACCATAACATGAGCCTTAGCTATGGAGACATGTATGTGGCCCATCCTTAGGAGACGAGGTTAGTTATTTTGATGATGGAGGTGGTATGCTATTTCACCTTACAAGATTCTGAGGGTGGGAGATTCCCATGAGCACTAATGGGAGTGCTCCAGGATATGATGGAGGAGTAGATTAGTTTTCCTAGGCACCGACATTCCTAGTGTAGCTATACAGGAGTTGTGGGCTTATGGGAGATTGCGGAGATTTAGCTTGTGCTACACCTTTCTACTACATTGCTAGGCATAAAAGCACATTGTATGTGTATGTACAATTGGTTTTCCCTGACATGGTTGGTTCGGTGGTGGCCGGGTTAGAGTCGATACGAGATGGTGAGTACTATTTGGTGGGAAAAACAAATTTTCTAGGGCCACAAGTGATTTTTATATTACAGATGGTTATTGGAGGGGATTTCAGGGGTTGATATTATGTGGAGACCCTATATTGTCTATCCATCCTATAGAGGCATAGTAGAGGAGCTAGAGGAGCTACTGTTGGAGAGGTGGATACAAGGGAGGAGTGTCGATGAACACAAGTTGATACCTATGGATAGAGTCAAATGTTAGTTTGGGCTACCGCAAGACGTGCGTCTACCTTTCCCATAGTACAGGAGATATAACATGGAGAGACCTATGTCTCCACCACGACCGAGTGTGCCTACAAGGCATGAGGAGAAGGTGGTGGATAGGTGGATCATTGATTCTAGGGTCACCAATAGATATAGGCAGTGGTGGGTGGCACAACTATGGGAGGAACCATCGAGGCTAGGGCATCCAGACTTATCAACCATCATAGTATAGAGGGATACCTTATAGGGCAGTCACTTCCCATCAAGCCCAGATTAAAGATTAATAGGAAACTTACCGGTCGAGAGACATAGGTTTCCATTTTATAGGATTAGGTGGCATCCTTACATGCACAAGTGGCATAGGGATTGGTGCCTGCACAGGGTGGATATGGAGATGGGGGATAGGTAACCACCTTACAGGAATAGGTATTAGGTTTACAGGGCTAGTTGGCCACTGCACATGATTAGGTTGTGGCATTATAGGCCTAGGTTGAAGTGAAACACCTCCATAGACTCAAAGATAGGGTTGCACACTACAGGTAGCTATAGCGGGACATGGTCCCATGGTACAGGGAGGAGGACATGGATCACGGTATAGGGTCCGAGGCCGCAGTTAGCAGGTCATAGATCATAGGTTGTGAGACCTATGACACCACGTCAGATGGTTCCGATGGTGAGGTTCAGGGATGCCTTGAATGAGGCATTGTATTACCGTAATCATCTTTCAACCATTGGGATAGATGTACCCTCCTATGCTAAGTACATGGCACAACAGACAGTGAGTGAGAGGACATGATCCTGTAATCATAGTTTGGAGAGCACATGGGGCCGAGGAGCCCAGAGACATGGTTAGGGTGAGGCTACAAGTTCATAGATGCTATACCCAAATTGCGAGCTAAGCGAGAGATTAGATCGAGACCCATGTTAGGTGGAGAGATGCTAACAAGTTGTCTGCTAGAGGAGAGGAGGAGGAGATAGATGAGACATGTATAGATATCGTGGGGGTAACGATTAGTTAGTGTATTGATTTTTTGTATATACCAACCTATGTGCTGATGATAGTAAGGATGTATATGAGAGTTTTTAGATATTGAGTTTTATACCGGCTGCGTCTGCAAAAGCTAGTGAGTATGTATCTAAGAAATTTGAGATACTGGTATGTATTTGAATCGGTGTAAATTTGTATTGATACACAAAATTTCATTGTTATAGATGATGGTATTCATGGTATGGATGATGTAATTGCATTTTAATTATCATTGTTATTGTGTATGTGATGGAAACTAGGTGAATTAGGCATGATTGAGTCGAGGTCATGTATGCATGATGGAGTCAAGTATAGGCGTGTTTGAGTTAGGTCAGTTAGGCATGGTGGAGTCAGGTATAGGCATGATTGATTCGAGGTTAGTAAGGAATGGTTAAGTTTGGTCAGTTAGGCCTGGTGGAGTTAGGTTAGTTAGGCATGGTTGAGTTTAGGTGATTTAGGCATGATTGAGTCATTTTTGTGGGTTTTATTTAATTTCCAAATTATTGCTAACATGGGAAATAGATAACGATGTATATATATTTTATGGTGTAAATTTCCTAACATTCGATATTATGGAAATGTGATGATGTATGAAAATAGGTAGGTATATGTGTTTATATACTTGTATGTTTTTTTAATTTCCAAGTGGTGTATAAGATGGAAACTAACTAAGGTAAAATGTGAATAAAAATAAAGGGGGAAAACTGGTTAGGGTACAAAATGGTTGAGCTAATCTCTCGGGGCCCCATGCCCTCGTAGTGTTACCTACATAGCCTCGATGAAAAGGAATCTCCCATAAGATAGGGAAGAATATGATGAGGTAAAGGGATGGGTTGGTAGGTTTTAGGCATAATGGAGTCTAGGTCAGTTAGGTATGGTTGAGTTTAGGTCAATTAGGCATGGTTGAGTTTAGGTCAGTTAGGCATGGTTGAGTTTAGGTCATTTAGGTATGGTTAAATTGAGGTGTCGAAGGCTTGGTCCTATATAGGATAATCAATGAGTAATGAAGAAGGTGAAGGGTAAGAGGTGACCAAAAGAGCCACCTAATTGGTAAGAACCAAAACAATTTTTCATACCTAAGATGGGATTATGAACGTAAGACCCTAAAGGCGTTTACATGATTGACTATTCTAAGGGTGAAGAAAGTCATATGATTATGAAATGTTGCATTTGTGGCACATCCCTTGAGTGGGTAGGAAATTAGGGTGAAAAAGGTGATGAGGTGAAAGCAGGTTGGTTTTAGCGTAACCTAGTGTGAGACAACATGCCGACTTGGCAAGAGACCCAAGATCACAATAGGCAAGTCCATGATGAAAAATTTAATCTTTTTCTTTTCTCTTTTCTTTTATTTTTGTTTTTATAGACTAATCGATGTGGGAAGTCTATGTGGGATGAGTATATTTTCTCCTTGAGGTATTCATGAAGTTGATCAATGCGGGAAGCTTCAGAATATTTGTATTTTATTGTTTACAAGAATAGTCTTCTTATTATGATAGACTATGTATGATATGGATGGCTTGGTATAAGCGTCATTCGAGGGAGCAAGATAATTATAACAACGAGATAGAAAATATAGATGTCCTTTTGAGGAGTTATATTTTTGCTTTGGAAGTTTGACTAACGAGAGTTGAATCCTATTTTAATTTTGAAATTGTTTTTCTTTTGGAATTTTAAGTCGTGGACAAGACAATAAATAAAAATAATCTCTTGTTTCGAAAACAAAACTATAGCACACAAAGGTTAACTATGACAGAGAGGGTTTAAGTGATGAACAACCATGGGATTCCATCTTGAAAAAGAATAAAAGTATCCATGAGAATCATGCCATGAGTAGAGCGATGATACTCATATTAAAGACAAGGTTAAAATGTAACGGGTAATCATATGATCTTGGTTTAGTCGTTGATCCTTAAAATAGGTAAAATGGAAGGTGAACGGTGCTCAAGGGATGAGTGATGAATAGACAAGAGGTGATATAGGAATTAATTAAAAAATAGAATGGTCGAAGATGCAAGGCATTGAGGGGATCAGGTTTAGGTTTACCTTCGAGTAAAGACAAATGATAAGCACCTGATCCATAGGTATGAGTAACGATATAAGGTCCAAGCCAATTAGGAGAAAATTTTCCCGTTTACTTTTTTCCTCTTTTGTTACATGTAGATTTTCCTTTAGGATGAGGTTGCTGACTTGGAAGGTTCATTCATGGACACGTTTATCATAGGAATGTTTGATATGTTTTTGTAGATTTGGAGGTGGTCAAGAGCATTGACATGATGTTTGTTTACTAACTCGATTTTTGTCAAACGGTCTTGGAAAAAGTCATCATCATTGAGAATCTCTTTAAGTGAGAGACGAAGAGACAAAATCTAGACTTCAAGAAGCAGAAAAACCTCTATACCATAGACCAGAGAGAAAGGTGTGGAAGAAGTTGATGTATGAATACTAGTGTGATAAGCCCATAAGGCAAAAGGAATGTGCGTATGCCAATCCTTTCCAGTATCATCCAAAACTTTCATAAGAATTTTGTTTAAGGTTTTTTTGGTTGATTTAACTTGGCCATTTGTTTAAGGGTAGTAGGGTGAAGAAAAAATGAGTTATATGCCAAAGGCATCACAAATATTCTATAGGGTTTTGTTTTTGAATTGTTTTCTGTTATGAGTGATGAGACAATGAGGAACACCAAAGCAACAAATGATGTGATGATTGATGAATTCACACATTTTCTTAGCTTTTGTAGAAATAAGAGCTATGGATTCTACCCATTTAGTGTAGTATTTATTAGCGGTAATAATCCATTGATGACGCTATGAAGAATGGGGATTGATTTCTCCAACAAGATCCAAACCCCATTGAGAGAAAGGCCAAAGGTCTCATGTGACCTGTAAGGCATGACTAGGCATGTGATGAAGATTAGCATGTTGCGGCACTTCACACAACATTTGACATAATCACAAAAATCATGGTTTAAGGTTGGCCAATAATATCCGAGGTGGAGAATGTGTTTATCAACAATAAAACCACCGAAGTGACTCAGTAAAAATTATGTTGTGAACTTCCTTGATGGTATAAGGAACTTGAAAATGGCAAGGCATCGTAAGAGGATACTGTCAAGACTAAGTTTATAAAGAATACCACCCATGATGACATAGCAAGAGAAACTTTTGAGAAAGGCACATTGGCCATTGCGAGTAAGGTCTGGAGGTAGAATTGAAAGGGAAAGGTATTCAACAAACTACTTATACCAAAGGTCATGCAGGTCAGGTTGAATGGTTCCAACGAGGTTGACATCTCGAAATATATAGGAAGGTGATTGCAACCTTTATACCGTGACAAACATTTTTTGAGTCGAAGGGTGAAGCGAGTATCTGAGAATTAAGGCGAGTTATGGTATCCACAATTTTTTTGTAGAACGTGGAGTGTTTTGAAGTTCATAACTTGATCAAAGGTAGTCAAAAGTATGTCTACATAATGCTTGTACTTTTGAAGTATTTCGTTATGACACTGGTTTATATGATTGAATTGATTTACAACTAGTTGAGCGTCGCCAAAGATATTAATTTATTTAACTTATAAGGTGATGATGGTTTGAAGGCATAATCTGAGTGCTTCATATTTGATGATATTGTTGGTACATTCAAAATCTAGTTTGAAAGATAACACCATAGGATCACCATCGAGAGGAATGAGGATAACTCCAGAACCACCCCCATACTAACATTTGGAACCATCAAAGAATAAGGTCATCGGGTAAGTGGTATCATCTAACGAGATGGTAGCAATGGATTCGTTTTGGGAAATAAAAGTTAGAGGGATGATCTCCAGAGAGAGAGGTGTCTCTCGTAAGTTGGTCAATGATGGTTTGTCCTTTGACAAATTTTTGATGGATGAGTTCATGTTCTAGGTCCGTAAGAAGCATGAGCCAATGTGCAACACGTTGATGTTGATAGGGATTAGTGTACATATAATGTAAGGGGGTAAATATTGGTGTGAATGAAGGTTTTTTGGTTATGTAGGTAATGGAAAATTTTAGTTGCAACAAAATATAGGGCTAAGCAGAGTTTTTTGGCATGAGTGTATCTAGTTTCATATTCTAAAAGCATATGAATTATATAACAAACCGATTTCTCCCTATGTTACTTGTCACGATGAGTGAGCATGACACCCAAGGAATGATCCATAGCAAAAATGTAAAGGTAAAATGGTTGGTCATCCTTAGGAGGAATGAGTACATGTGGTTGGAGGAGGTAATGTTTTAAGGCCTCAAAGGCTTTGTGGCATTCATCATCCCATTTGAAGGAGATGTATTTTTTTAGGAGATGATGAAATGGGTGACAATCGAGATAGATACAAAATAAAATGAAAAATAGATTAAAAATTTCCTTGAAAACTATGATATTGGAAAAGGTTAGTAGGAGGAGGGATTTCAAGAATAGCATTGATTTTAGTAGGATCGAATTCTATGCCACACAAATAAATGATAAAACCAATAAGTTTTCCTAAGATAACAACAAAGACACACTTCGTAGGCTGAAGGCAAACACAATAATTGTTGAGACGGTCAAAGATGATCTTAAGGACTGTAAGGTGTTTAGTACGATGTTTTGATTTGGCAAGAAGGTCATCTAAATAATCTTCCAATATGTGATGCATGATGCCATGAAAGATATAAGTCATAGCCCGTTGATATGTAACACCGATGTTTTTAAGGCCAAAGGGTATGACTCGATAACAAAAGGTCCCCCAAGGAGTGATGAAGGTAGTTTGGTGTTGATCCTCTGGGGTGAGTAATATTTGGTTATAACCCGAGAAACTATCAATGAGTGATAAAATCTCATGACCGACGCAGTTAGATCAACTAGTTGGTCAATACTAGGTAGAGGAAATTTGTCTTTAGGGCATGTGAGGTTGAGGGCATGGAAATCTATACAAATGTAGAGTCCCCCTGTCACTTTTGTGACTGGAAGGATATTAGAAATCCATTGAGGATAATCAATGGGTAGGATGAAGGAAATTGAAAGAAGGCATTGGAGTTCTTCTTTGACAAGAAGGGAAATGTGAGGATGCATTTTCCACAAACTTACATTTCATAGGTTTAGCTTCGAGAGATGGTGATGATATTGTGAACCACAATTTTTGGGTTGATCTTGAGAAAATCAGCATGGTACCAAGTAAAAGAATTGCTATGATCTCGGAGGAAAGAAGTAAAATATTCGTGTTCAGTAGTGTCTAAATATTGGCCTATCTTTAGAATGTGGGGGTCATCATGTGTGTTAATATTGATTTCAATGGTCGATTCATTTAATAGGTTTTACATCTTAGAAGGCAACGACCGGTGAATATGAGAATCTTCTGCACTAAGGTAGGTGAGAATAGACTCATTATCCTAACATTGAATGACATTAATAGAAGGTGTATCATCATCAATCATGTTCGGATATAGGAAGGGAAGGGAAGATGGAACATTTCCATCGTGTTGATAAGTCGAGAGGTCTGCAAATGGTGTTTATGAAAAAGAAGTTAGGAGGAATGGATTTTGATCCATAGACTCTATGGGTGAAGGTGGTGAAGTTGGTGGATGGGGTGAAGGAAGGTTGTCATCCTCAATGAGTTTGATGTGGGATTTCTTGGAAGATGGTTCAAAAATCCAATAACACCGAAGTCGTTATGTTTACGTGTGGCACACAGGATCATAGTATGGTGGCCCTATTCATAGAACCCAAATCCAAAGCCTTTCCATGCACAAAAGTGGAGGAAAGTGTGGGTGAAGTGGTGGTTGGTGAGATATTGGAGGACCGAGGAAAATGGTCTCGCCTAGGAAGGTGGCTTGGTTGAGTAGGTGGAAGTATAAAGTCCCCAATACGTTAAGTTGGTGCGAAGGTGGGGAGGACCATAAGGGAATACCTCGCCTATGTGATGGTCATAGCGAAGATGTTGGTGAAGGTTACCATACTCTTGAGGAGTAAGGAATGTGTTGATGTTGTATAGGTGATACTCCCCTAGAGTGAGGCATTGAAAAAAACCTTATAAGGGATAGGTTGTGGATATGTGGGTAGAGGGAATAGATGAAGCACTAGGCAATGGCAAGAAGAAGTATTGTTTGGTTAAGAAGTGGAGGTCAGGATGCAATAGGCATAGAGGAATTAGGTGTGGGAGAGGTAATGACAACATTACGATGGCGCCGCGGGTAAATGAGAAGCAGCTTGCGTGGGTAGATGCCTTAACTCGGTATAAATACAACATTAGGTCGGTATAACATGTTATAGGTTTTGAATGGTGAAGGGTCAGCTAGGATGGTATAGTTATGCCCTTCATGTTTGAATTTTACACAAGGATGTAATATTGAAGGAACATAACCCATGACACGATCTAAGGTCGGCTAAGCAATAGGTTGTACTGAAACTTCCTCTCTAAGACATAGAATAGTCCTAGAATAGTACGGTGGCCCACAAAAACATGGAGAATAATGGTACCAAGGGTAGAAGTGATGGCGTCATTGAACGAACGTAGCATAGCCAGTTAATATACATGCATTTTGAAGGGATGCACATTTGGTTGTATGCATGAGAGGAGATGATATTAATGCTAGCACCTCCATTGATCATAATGCGTCGAACACGTATATTATCAATATAAACAAAGATGAAAAGGGTGGGATCAGGATCATCTGATTAGAGAGGTATAATCTCATCATCAAAGAAATTGAGGGAAGCTGTTTGGTGAGTAGTGGTGGGTACAGAGGAAGGGGATGAATTGGTGAGAGAAGCCACATGGTTAGGGGTGATAATGGAGGCCACAGGTGTTGGGTCATTAGGTAAAACCTCGATGGATTACATAACTTCTAGGAGGCCCTATCAATGGGATTCAAAAGTTTGGATGAGGTTGTACAAAGACATTTTTAGAGGGGATTGGTGCAATTTTTTTATCATTGTACGATGGGAGACCCCATCAAAAATAGGATATGTGGGTCCCCAAATGGTGATTTTTAGTGTGGGTGCAGAGGGTATGTTGGGCACATGATTGGTGGATGGGCTAGTTGCTTTCTCCTTTCCTTTATCTTTCTAGGCGCGAGTGGTAACTTGGATCATGTTAATATGAGGAAGAGAGGTGGATGGAGAAGGTGTGTTAAGAAAATTATAATGACATGATGGACAAAAACCTAGTGCGGGGTAAGAACCTTGCAAAATGAGTAGGGTGCACTGGCATTTTGGTGGGGTTTTGGCTAGCTCTCTTATGTGAACCATGTTGATCTCAAATTTTGGAGGTGGATAAAAGGGTTGTGGAGGTGGTGATGCAGGTCACCGAATAGGTAGTGGGCGAGGATGTGTGGTGATAGGTGGGGGTGGAATGGGGTCCTCGTCTGAAGATCATCATCATCAAAGTTTTGTTCAGGAGGACAAAGTTGGAGAAGAATAGTTTTTAGAGCCTTACAATTTTCTACATCATGTCCTGGCACATGATGGTAGGCATAAATTTTAGTATCATCAAACCCTTTTGGTTTGGGTTTGAGTGGGTCGTAAGGTCTAAGGAGCAATAATGTGATAGCAAAGGTCTCTAAAAGGTTAGTTATAATGTTGGTAAGACCCTACCAATGGATTGCAATGTGAGGTGAGTGTGGGTCTGGATTGAAGTGTAGGTGATTGTGATGTGTGAGGTACTACAAGAGGTGGAATTGGAGATGGGATAGGTTTGACCACTGGTTTGGTAGGTGGTACTATTTTAGGCTTGGGTTGTACCTTCTTGGGTAGAGGCGTAGTAGATGAACTAGTGATAGAAGGTGTTGTAGGCTTAACTACCTCTTTGGAGGGTAGTGGGTTTTTCAATTTAGGTTGCACCTTCCTAGGTAAAGGTGAAGGAGGTGTACGTGATGTAGAGGGGAAAGCAGATGGTGGTAGAGGATGAGTTAGCCAAGGTGATAAAGGAGGTGTGGTGAAGGTTATTGGCGGAGGAAAGGTAGAAGGTATGGGTTGAAGAGAAGGAAATATCATAGGTATTGATGTTGTTACTGTAAGTGGTGGGGGTATAGGTGGTAAGAAATATGTGGGTAATGATAAAGGTGTACATTGTGTTGGTAGGTTGGGTGTAATAAAGGATTGTGATGAAGAGGTGAGCTACGACACTTTTGATTTTCCTTAGATAGGCGGTTACTTGGCCAAGGTCGATGGGTGAGGCCCTAGGATAGATGAAAGGGGTGAAGGTGACAAAGGCGTGGTGGGTGAAATTAGTGTGTGTGGCCTAAAAGGTTAGGTCTTCCTTTTAGGTGGAGGATTGGTTTTTGTGTGGGCTTGGGAAGATGTGGCTAAATCCAACTTGACGGGTAGATGGACTAGGCTTGATGTCGACATGACACCCAAGGTAGTGATGGGTCTAGATGTAGGGAAGGTGTGGATACATGTAGGTTCTTAGGCATAGGAACAAGTTTAGTTGTTGGTAAAGGTTTGGATGTAGGCGAGGGTGATGAAGAAGAGGCCGTTTCAACAGGCATGGTCATGGTTGATTTGGTTCCTTGAAATACCTTCGGATAGATCGTGGAAGTATCTGTAGGAAACATTTGCATTTGGGTTGAGAAGGGTAGCCAAAGGTGTCCCCAAAGCATGGAATTATCAACGTAATCCAAGTGGTTGGCTAGGCATGAAAATGGAACTTTTGTAAAAGGAGATGATGTTGGCTTAGTAGCAATCCCTGTAAAATATGTTTGTGAGACAGGGAATTGGTTGGCTTTAGACTCTATGGGTAAGAGAGTCGAGAGCAGATCAATGGGATCCTAGAATGCTAATGGGGAATTTTCCCCAATAGGAAGTGACACATCTAAAGGATCCCCTATGGTTAGGGGAGATAATAGTTGGGATGAGGTAGTTTCCTTTTTTGACAGAGAGGAAAAGCGAAGATGAATCGCCTTTTGGTAAGAGAGTTAATACCATAGGTTGTTCATTAGGTTACAAGGTAAGTGGTGAAACGACATTGGCGGAAGTTGTGGAATCCTCCATGGGTGAAGGGGGAGATGAAGGGGAATCCTCTATGGGTGAAGGAGTAGAGAAGTAGGATCCTCTATGGGTAGAGGAGCTCATGCTAGAATCTCCTCGATAGATGGGATAGGAGGAAATTACGGAAGGGATGGTATGGTGTCAAACACAATGTGGACCTTGCAGACATTACTATCATTAGTGAAGGTTTTCCAGTTTGGTTTGATGATGGGGTATGGTTAGGGAATGAATTATTGAAGATATGCAAATTCTAATTGACGGTGTGTTTGAGTTGTCCCGGATGAAATCTCCATTAACTAATATTTCCTAGAAAATGTTCTTTAAGGTTATACAATTACCATTGATATGGAATTTTACGTGATGATAGTTACAATAGTCATGTTCCTTGTACCATGTAGGCATAGGAAGAGCACGGTCAAAACCAGTATGTGGTTTTATGGGTTGAAGAACAATGGCCTCGGCTTTAAGAAGTTGTTCTAATATTGAAGAATAAGGCTCCCCGATTGGAGTGTATTTTCATTGCTCTCATCTAAACTAAAAATTTTGAACTGGAGAAAGGTTAGAGGTTGGTTTCGATTGATTAGAGGGGTGAGATGGGCCAACCTTTAAAACTACCATGTTGGCAAATCCTTTGGATTTTGAATAATTGTTTTGGGGTTTTGAAGAGGAAGAAGCATCATTTGATTTAAATGTGGCATTTTTGTTACACAATTGAATTTTCTTATCTTTAATGGCACAAATTTCAAGTTTTGCACCATGGTAAATTCTTTGTCAAAGGTATGATAGGTTTGTACTTACAGAGTTGGTGAGATGTTCTTGGCATAAGATCTAGTGAACAACTCTATAAACTTTGTTCGAGGAAACTAGAATGTTAGCTGGTTGATGAGGCTCCACCAACGAGTGACAAAATCAATGATAGAATCATCGTTGTATTATCGAGTTGAGTACAAGTCGGTCATAGTGACCTTCTTGATGATATTGATTGAAAAATGGTCCAAGAAGGCTTGAGCCACTTGATTAAATGAGTAAATGGAATGTCAAGGCAAACCACTATAACAATCTAATACAGGTCCTGTTAAAGACATGGGGAATTTTCATAGGAGTAAAGCATCGTCATGGGAGATTAGATAACACCCATGTTTGAAAGACTACAAGTGTTGCTACGGGTTCTCTTTACTATTGAACTGTTAAATTTGGGCATTTCCCAATGCACAAGGTATGGGTGAATGGGAATAGACAAATGGATGGGATCATTATAGATTTCATCATAGGTTAAGGAGTTGCGAGAGACAAAAACTGATGCTTCCAATGTTTGCATATTTTCCATCATCATTTTAATAAGGTTGTTGGTGGGTTGTGATGATTGAGCACCCGTGCAGTATAAGGAGGTTAATGATGAATGTATGATGTGGATGAAATTCTAGTAGATGGTGGTGCCAAGTATGAGAACTACGTGGGGGGAATAGATGTAGGTGGAAAATACCCCGAATAGGTGATATACGAGATTGGGGGTTGGCGATAAGTGTAAGTGGGTGGGGTAGATGTAGTGATCCTTGAAGTGATTGGAGGTAAAGATTGTGGGATGGAGAGGATGATGTTTTTCAATGGGGTATGGGTTTCTAAAACCATGGGTGATCGCGATGCAATACATATATATGAGGTGGCATGTGTAGATGGGGTTATGCTTAAGATGGTCGTGAAGGGATGGTTGACACCAAGGGTGCAACTAACATCAAAAGTGTGACTGATGTTGTAGGTGCCATAGGTATTGATGGCATATGGTCAAGTTGGGATACTACGGGTGGTAAGGTGGAAGAAGGTAACACCGAGCTAGTGGTAGTTGACGTAGAAGTGGGGGTGAGGGCAAGAGGAATGAAAATAGGATTGTTGTATACTAACTATCTTGATGAATCACGCCCGGAGGAATAGGTGAGATAATTTTGTAAGGCAACAAGATTATGGTTAATGAGTCTTGCAAACTCCTCGTCATCGGATCGATGATAATGGGTTAGGTAGGATCTATAGGTGACATGATAGAAGGAAATGATAGGCTAGGTAGGAGCAGATGAAGGCTTGCATGGAATATAAGGGCATTGGATTGACTACGAGTCAAAACCATGTGAGTTGGCATAGGCTTGGTAATCTGTTCTTTGTAAATGACACAAAAAAATAGAATAAATGAAGAAAAATAGGTTTTGAGAGGTGAAATCTGGTCACTATTTTAATTAGGAATTAAAACATAGGAACCGATGACAGTTATATTAACCGATGATGATGAGATGGTAACCAATGATGGTCAAGGTGACTGATACCGGTTACTTTAGAAAAAGAAAAGTTTTTGCAAATGAGGTAATAACTGATGAAAATAAAATAAAAACTAGATTTTACAGTGATTTTAAAGTTCCAGAGGTATGATGATGTTTCTGAAGACTTCGAAAGAACAAAAATGTGGTGAATGTTGTTTTTGGTGAAATGACCAAAAAAGCTAGAAATCGACAATGGTTAGATAAACCAATGACAATGATGAAAATCGATGATACCACACTGGACCAATGCCGGTCACCAGAAATTTTAAAATATGGAAGAATTTGATTTTTGTGACTTAGATCAGATAAAATATCAACCCATAAATCTGAGTATGATAGTAATGGACCTTAACACACCCAAAAAAAGTCGGAATACACCAACTATAATTGTGGGGTGTGAAAGGAAGAAAATAAAATGAAGAATGTGACCTCACAACTCAAAACACAACTCAAGAAAAAGCTAAGAAAAACATGAAATCCTATGAGTGAATTTTATGTTTTAGCTTATGCTATTTTAGACTGACTTGTGAATAGAACAAAGTTTTTGGTTGGAAAGAGGGTATCCTATGAAGAGGCAAGATCTAAGGATGGTTTCAGGTTATGTTTTGGCGGGGCGGTCCTTTCTCTGAGTTAATGACTGGACAGAGAAACCAACTGGCACCCACTGTCAATCCTCTAATTGTGTGATCATTGACAACTTCTTCTAGGTAATGTGTTGTTTAAGAAGATGTCTGAGTTTATTTTTGTGAAGTTTGGCAAAGAGATACATCAACTGGGCATGACTTCTAGCATATAGCTTTCCCTCAGTTTTAATGTGAGCTAAAAATACAAGCATAGAAGTATGAAATGCAAGTATTTTAGAACCCAAATCGAAATGTGATATTTTATGTAAACAAAGAGTGAATAGGAAAGAGAATGACTTTTAATAATGAAAATTAAAGAAAATTAAAAGAAGGATTCATTTTAGTTCCAGAAATACAAATTTCACTAAGACAAATAGAAGAAAGAGAAGATTTCTAGGGAGAGAATTTAATGTTAACTTCCTTTTGAAAAAAATAAACAAACATACAATGGTTCCCTAAGAATGAATAAATGCAAGAACCCCGAATGGGTTCCACCGGTGTGCCAAAATGTTTCACTAGATTCTTAACAAATTAATGAAATAGATAAGGGTAGTAGGCTAAGGAGGAATACCTGTTTGTGATGTTGGTTGAAGGTTTTGCACACGTTCTGATTTCTTGATCCAAGTTGATTGCGAGCTCCCTTTTGGCTAGGAGGAACTACCTGTAAATGCAAAACAATACCACCAAATAGGGTTAAAAATAACAATGAGTGGATTTCCTAGCGAAAGATAGATCCAGGAAGCATGATGCTTCCTGAACGGGCTGTCAATCCACTTTTATTTAACAATATTAATGCTATTCATAATATGCATGACATAACGATCTTATTAGAATTGAAATTATTTAGGTATCTCGTAAAAAATAAGAAAGGTCGTAAAAGGTGATTGAGGTTAAATGGGTCGTGATTGGTTGATGTTAAGTTGCAGGGTTTGGTACAGGCTCGGGTAAGGTCCAAAAGATTAAAAATGATTCTGAGTTGTTAGGAAATGGGTATGAGCTCATTGGTATGAGGTATATTTTCTGAAATATTAACCGATTTGGCTATAGGAATGATTCCTGTTAGGTAGAATGATTGACGTCGGTAGGGTAATTAGTCAAAAAATCACTTAAAACTATTTTTTAGACTCTCTGTGATTGCACAAAGGTTGGAAATGGTGAGGGTGAGGTTGTAAAATGGCCTTACAGGCTCAAAGATGATTAGAAGAGGGTGAAGGCAAGTGAAAGGGCCATGTATGGTAAGGTGATAGGTTGGTAGGAGGAGGGGAGTGTACAAATGTGGAGAAAGATAAATTACTAAGATGAATAATAAATCTTACTGAATAAAACAGAAATAAATGAAGAGATGTTAGGTACTTACTAAAGAGTAGGTTTGGAGAATGTAGGTGATGAGGATGGTGATGGCAAATATCCGAAGAGAAGAGACATTGTGTTCGTGGCTTGTGGAAGCTCAAACCTCTGTGCTTGTTAGTGTGAATCATGATTGTGAAGAAGATGATGAATGCTAATGGTTATTAGTAGTGCTCCCATATATTTTCCTTTTCCTAAGTGCTTCAAAAATTTTGAGTGCTCCAAGTCTCTGTTCGTATGAGATCCTGAATCAAATGACCAACCTAGGCAAAGGATTTTGGAAATTTATTTAACCTAACCGACAACGGTTAGGTGACCGACGCTCGCTTGAGATATAACCGCGTCAATCAAGGAGGAAATATCTAGGTTGACCAAAAATAGCCTGATTGTTGTTATTTTTGGCATGGTCTCCAATCTTTGTCCGAGTCTTGAGTGATAGATCATAGAAGGATAAGTAAGAGTCATTTTAGGTTTGTTAATAGGAGTTAAGTATATGTTTAGACTAAGTTCGAGTTAGGATAGGTTTAGACTTGGTCTTAGGTCATTAATGTAGTTTGAGTGGGTCATTTGAGTGAGGTGGCTAGATGAGTTGGTTGGGTGAGGTGGTTGAGTAAGGATATTAATTAATTTAATTAATTTAATTAAGATAATTAATTCAATTAACATGTGCACTAGGGAATATGAATGGTTAGGATATGGTTAATTTAATTGATGAAGTTTTAATGGAAATATGACCCAATTTTGGTGTCTACGAAGGTTCAAGGAATGCCACAACCCGGTGTGATTAGAGGACTCCTTTGCTCAAGTTTTGGATCAGACGGTTCTTGGTTTGGTTGAACGAGCCCCAAGTTGTGACCTCCAGAAGTTTGCGTTGAAAACCTGAATTGGGATAAATAGGGAATGTGTTCTCGATCCGGATCAGGTGGTCTGACTCCAAATTAGGCCTATTGAAGTTCACTCCCATGACGTCCCAAGGCATGAATTCTCACTACTTGGCTCTGTTCTTGGCTTCTTAGCATGTGTCCTAGTATGGTTGTTTCCATTTTCTCATTTCCCTCCAAAAAATAGTTTCAATATTTTCAATCTTACAAGTATGGAAAAATGGATGTAGTCACTAATATTTGTTTTAGAATAAGCCTTCATGCAGTCTAGGACGTAGTTGGAGTCTCCACTAAGTATTAGGTGGAATGAGCATCTCATGTGTAACTACCTTCAATTGAACAAACACCCAAGTAATTTCACTATATTGCAAACCAATAAGTACATGGAGATGGATTTCCATGTGGGGGAGAAATACCAAGTCTTGAAAAAGTCGAGGAGACTCTAGGCTCTATGCTAAATTGCTGACTACAAGAAGGACATAACACCATTCATTGCTAAAGAAATGAAGATGGAAATCAATAATAAATATTCCCTTTCAAGTTGGTGTTGTAATGAATATCCAAATAGGGTGTCATATAGATATGTTTTAATGTAATTACTTGTTAAGTTTGGATTTTATTCCTATTATTGAAGGTGACACATAGTTGTGGTGTTAGAAACTTGAACAAGTATATCATAAAATGTGAATATCTCCCTATTCTGATAAGCTTATGTGAATAATTATTTGTATGGCCTGAAAATAATGCCCTATCATTTGAATTGAATAAGGTCACATCAAGGAGATTGCAACAAGGTAAACACACTACCATGTTGTGTGAATGGTTGAATTTAGAATATCCTATCTTCATCCACCACATGTAAAGAGAAACAAAGACACTGATTACATGAAGCATATATATATATATCTATCTCGTATGTGTGTGTGTGTGTGTGTGACAAAGAAAAAAAAATGATTATGATTACATATCAAGAATGTCCATTGTTATGCAATCTTCCAAAGCACAAGATTTATTATTCACCACACCAATAGTGAACTTCATATATGACAAGCCTTCAAGGAGATTGAATAAGGTCACAACAAAGACATGATTGTGCATGAAGCATATAAAGAGAAACAAAGACATGATTACATGAAGCATATGAAGAGAAAAAAATACATGATTACATGAAGCATATATATGAAATTACAAAGACATTTCATATGTGTGACAAAGAAAAACAAAGATGATTATGATGTCATATCAATAATTTGTCCATTGTTATGCAATCTTCCAAAGCACAAGATGATTATTATGTCATATCAAGAAAAAAAGATGATTATGATGTCATATCACTTGAATAGACACATTTTTATGTGAAAAATTCCTATCTTCATCCACCACAAAGAGAAACAAAGATGATTATGAATCATATGTGTGTGTGTGTGTGTGTGTGTGGTCTGGAAAGAGTGTAACAAATATGTTAGATCATGTCATTACATCATCATAGTACATGTTAGTACATCATCACAATACATGTCATTTAATGAAATCATGTTGTCACACATCATCATACTTCATCAAGTCACACGTATATACAAAAATGTCACACATCATAAAATATGATCATATGTCAAATATTAGTACGGAAAAATATCAACACATGAGATCACAAGAACATCATAAAAATTATATCATAGTGGTCCAGAACAAAATACACACATATATAATATATATATAGTACACATGGAATACATGCACATGCGTTTGAGCTAGTTCCACGTCTTTGAAAATATAAGAATAATGTATCAAACTAAGCGTGCCATATATATAGGACCACATGGTCGCATAAGACTATATACACGTCTCCATGGAATGTCCAACACAAGATCATATATATCAAGCCATATATAGGCATACAAAAATGTATGTATCACATGTCCAGATGACATATATATCTATACATCCTATGAAGAATCATGAAACATCCTCCCTCTCTTGGCCCTGCTAGTAGAAGCATGTCCATGGCTTGTGGATGTAGTGGAGGGAGATGAAACTACAGATTTCATCCATCTGGTCCTAGGCATGTCAAAGCTCACCTGCAACTTATCCTGCACATTCATAAACATCAAGTTTTTAACACCCAAATTTTTAAGAAGTGGATATATTGAAAATACATTCATAATTTAGAAACTTAGAAATTTTAATGCATGTGAAATCTTACCACAATCTCATGATCCCTATCAATTTATCATTGACACTCTCGTAGGGTCAAGGGTAGACTCATGAGGGGGAGTGTTTAGGGGTCATGGTAGTGCACTCTGACTTGTACTAGGATGCATACAAATAAATAGTTCAAATTAAATATTTCATGTACAATTTGATATTGTAGATTTAGTAAGAAAACATTCGTCCAAAATTTAACAAATTTGAAAAATTGTACTTGTGTGAGTGGATCTACAGAGGTTATGATGTCATCAACAACAACCTCCATAGTTTGCATAAAGGGAGGAGTTTGTGCGACATTCATAAGTCTGTACAAACAACATGTAGATCAACATTCATTGATTTTTTTTTAGAGAATTGTATAAGGAACTAAGGCTCATGCATATATATTAAATTCTAGAACATGTATAGATATGTATGTTAATAATATTTAAACAATCTTGAACATTAACTAGTAAAATCTGTGAAACTAACCTGCATAAAAGTAACATGAGGCATGCCAATAGCCTTAGTGCCCACAAAAGATGATGTCCCACCTGGCTTCGCTTAAAAATATAAACATATTAATATGTATGTACACGTGAAACACATACATGAACATTAATGTGTATTTAATAATAAATGTGCAATCAAATGAACTTTGAAATGTAAGTAACTTGAAACTTACATTTGCACACACTGTAACATGGGTTGTAGTAGCTAGGATGTCCACACCGGATGTGTCCTTGACCAAATCTTGCTATTTAAAATCAAAATAATATTAGTTTTTACACAAGTATGACATAATCAAGTATATATATTAAAATCTCAAATGAAATAAACTTTTCTATATATTATTTATGTGACATTTACCTGTGAAAGACCAGGGACATTTGCAACACTTCCAAAAACATCTGCCATCATCTCATCTATAAAAAAGAGATCATGTGACCCAACAAAGGATGTCTCACCAAAGAGTGCATATGGTACCACATGACCCGTAGTGGTGTGGTGTGCTAGAACTGACACCTCCACCAACATTGCTAGATGTAATTGGCTACTATGTTGGGCTAGAGTGTCAGTGAGAGACCTCAATGCATGTAGTGTGTCGATCTCCACAACTATACACACCAAAATTGGGTCACACTCCCTCGCCCCCATTGAAAAACCAACTCAAACATATTCACCTAACCATGACCCTTATACCCCACATTAACATTAATTTAATTATTTATAATTAGATTAATACCCATCCTCACCCTATTATTAAGTTAATTACTTTAATTAAATGAATAAATGCCTCATCGAGACACCTCACATAGACACCTCACCATAGATATATTCATAGCATGTTTCCATAAATGAATAAGACTTGGTCCAAACCTAAAAATCAAGGCCTATTATTCCTCTAACCACCTTCCCGCTCATAAAAAAGGTAACTTCCATTTGAATGCATGGATAAAAGGAACGAACCTGATCCAAAAGAGGTGAGACCTACCATTTTTATAAAACCTAGGGAATCTCACCTTAATCAAAACTGGTCATCCCTAAACTAACGCCACAACCCGTAACCACCGTTGGTTACAATTTATTCACCTTAGAAAACTTGTTTTTGGTTGGGAACATTTTGAGATCAAGGAGACGAGAAGAGAACTCGCATACAAGCAGTAACTGCAGAGCCTTTTTTCATACCTACAAACA
This sequence comes from Taxus wallichiana var. yunnanensis, assembly GCA_018340775.1. Lineage (NCBI taxonomy): Eukaryota > Viridiplantae > Streptophyta > Pinopsida > Cupressales > Taxaceae > Taxus > Taxus wallichiana. The sequence goes on from CM031244.1 coordinate 280,587,492, forward strand.
TCCATAGCCAGCACCAGGATAGATCCAGAGGTATTGCACTCACGAAAGCATTCCAGAAGCACTACCATGACACCAAACACCATTCTTCTGATCAACCACTATCACCATTCAGCCATCAAACCTACATCACAGTAAGTGTACCTTCTACTAGTATAGTCTATTTTAGTATAATAGCCTTTGTTACTTCTATTATCGTTTATACTTTGCATATTCATTTCCCATCTTCTACCCGATCAGAGACTCGACCATTCCTCTACTCACACCATTAAATCACCCATTCTCACCTATTTTACACCTCTGAGTATACCTAAGACCTTCACAGACCTCCCTATCTACCCTTCCATCTTTGTTTATCTTCAGTTCAATTCCCACAATCAGATCTCATTGAGTTCCTTTCACCCCGACCCTACCGACGTTGGTTACCCATGACCATTTCCGGTCCTTTCTAAACCGTCATCGCTTACACTGACCGACCTCGGTCCTCTATGTTTTACACTCGTGACAATAATAGAGCTAACCTACCTTCTACCAAGTGACCCAAACAACCCGAACTTGACCCCCGGTCAGCCCCAACACCCCGACACCTACCTACCCTTCGATTTGACTATAGCCTAGCTTGTTATGATCAGATTTTTTTTCAGACTTGAGTGAGATACCTAAATCATATAAAATACAGTAGGAATTTGTTTATTTCTCACATTAAGTTATTTTAAATAGTGGATTGAAATCCATCTAGGGAGTATCACACTTCTTGGATCTAGCACACGCTAGGTAGTCCACTATCATATATTATTTAATTCTTCTTTTATGGTCTTGTTTTCTATTTCAGGTAGTTCCTCTCATCCAAAAGGAATCTCTCATAGTCAGCATTGGATTGAGAAGTAAGAACGTGTGCAACAACCATCAACCGACTAGAATAAACATGTTTTTCCACTCAACCCATAGCCCTTATCTATTTCATCTCAATAACATAAAGAAAATGGTGAAACATTTTGGCATGCCAGTGGGACCCATCTCGGGGTTCCTTGCATTTTTATTCATTCCTAGGTAAATATGGTGTGTTTGTTTACTTTCTAAACATATTCACACTAAATATCTTTCCCTGGTAACACTCTCTTCTTCTAATTGTCTAAAACAACATCTATTTTCTGGTGCTTAAAATGAACCATTTCTTCTTTTTGCATTCACATAAGTAGTGAAAGAGCACGTTCCTACCTGTTCATCATTTTCTTCATCAAACATAATTTGTCGATTTGGGTTTAAAATCAGTTGCATTTCATCCTTGTATGCTGCATTTATCTCACATTAAAATGAGGGCAACCTATATGTTGGAAGTCATGCCCAATTGATGGTTGACACAAAGAATCGTAGAAAAGCACTCTCTTTCTTCTTCTTCTACCAAACTGCACAAAATTGAAAAAATACACATCTTCTTAAACAACATCTCACCGGAAGAAGTCACAAATGATCACGTGATCGGTGGATTGACAAAGGGGAACCCATCTGGTTACTTCTATCTAGTCATTACCTCAGAGGATGGCCCGCCCCACTATAACATAACCTGAAACCTCACCTTTTAGATATCCTTCTTTGTAGGAAGCCTTCCTCACCAAAAACTCTACTCTAAATTCATAAGTCAGTCTTTTAAATAGCATAAGCTCAACACATTAAAAATCACTTGTTGGACACATGTTTTTAGCATTTGATTGACGTGCATTTTGAGGTGTGAGGATATGTTTCTCCATTTTCCATTCTTTTGCCTTGCACACTCCACAATCATAGTTGGAGTATTCTGACTTCTTCGAGTGTGTCAAGACCTCATTATATCATCTCCAGTTTTGGGTTGATCATTCATCTGATCTTAGTTCACAAAAATATATTTTCCTGCATTCTTCAAATTTTCACAGTAACGGCATCGATTTATCCACTCGGCGTCCGTTTACACCTCACCATCATCGGTTCTACCTAACCACCATCGGTTCCATGTAATTTCGGTTAACTTGCCCAAAGGACACCTATCCTCATCTTCTTCACCGCTTTTGAGTTGTTTTTTTCTGAGTCTCTATAGTCTTTGTATTCTCATAAATGGTCATCATACAACTTACTATCTGACATTCATCATTTTTTGTCCCCTTTGGTCAAACTATTCTTTTCTCACAGTAACCAATTTTGGTTACCCCTAAACCATCATCGGTCATACTTAACCAGTGTCGGTTACCCTATGTTGATTCTCAACTGATAAATTACCCAAATCCACCTATAAACACCTATTTTTTATCATTCCTACTACTCTCTATGTCATCTGTAGGCTACAACATCACCTGACATACATTCATTCACATGGTGTTGACTCACAACCAAGCTAACACTCTTATATTCCATACTAGTCATCAACCACTCCCGCCTATTCCTTCACCACCCTCTGTCCTATCACCCATGGATCCAACGCTACCTACCACCATTGCCGCGGTGACGAGGAATTCACATGACTCCTTGATCGAATCCTGCCGCACCTTACAATTATAAATTTCCCACTTTTTCACTTGGGACTCCTCGTGTCACTTGATATATGACATACTTGTATCCATCTATCCTAACCTTATCCCCACTTCGCATCAACCCCTACTAGTTCAAAGATTACCTTCACTTGCTTTACCCCAAAGTGGTTTCATAGCTAGGCCCCATACAAGCTATGACCGTCAGCATCTACAATATCAACCGCACATATAGTATATATTGTTCCCTCATTGACCACCTAGACCATAACCCCATCTCGCACCCATTGTCTCACGTGATACTAATTGCTCGTGGTGTCGCGACCCCTACACCATTCTAAAATCTTGTCCTCTCCATCCCGTAGTCTCTACCCACAATCACTATTAGAGTCACTGCGACTGTCCCACCTACATATACATACTATCAACAACTCCCTATCTCATCCATCACCCATTATGGATATATTCCCTTTATGTCAATCCCCTATTCTCAACCTTCATATTCGGCACTACCATATACCGTAATGCCACCCACATCACATGTTCGCACCATCCCTACTTCACCACAGAGGAGCCCTTCCATCATAACCTACCAATGACCTCATCAAATTAATGATGGAAAGGATGCAGACACTAGAAGCATCGTTTTTGGCTCACACAATTCTCTCACCTACGATGAAATCAGAATGAGCCCATTCATCTATCCATTCCTATTTTCCCATACCATGTACATTGGGAAATGCCAAAATTCAACCGCTTCAATAGTAAAGAAGACCCACAACAACATTTGCAGTCTTTCAAACATGGGTGTTACCTGATCGCCCATGATGATACTTTACTCCTACGAACCTTCCCAATGTCCCTCATAGGACCTAGCATTGACTGGTACAGTGGGCTACCTAGACATTCCATCTACTCATTTAATCAAGTAGCCCAAGCCTTCTTAGACCACTTCTCAATCAACATTGTCAAGAAATTCACCATGACTGATCTTTACTCCACACGATAGTACGACGACGAGTCTATCACTGACTTTGTCACTCATTGGCGTAGCCTAATTAACCAGCTCACATTTCAATTACCTCAAAATGAACTCATATATTTGTTTACAAATGCTTGCGCTAAACACATTTCACCAAACTTGTGGGTACTGCACCTTCCGCACTTTTTATGAGGCATTCACCATGGCATGGAAATTGAGATTTATGCTATCGAAGAGAAGAGACATCAACTACTTAACAAGAACATCCGTTCAAATCAAATGATGCTTCTTCATCTTAGAAACCCCAAAAAGCTATTCAAAACCCAAATGATCTCGATAACGCTATAGTTCTCAAGGATGGACCCTCTCACCTATCAAACCAAGCCAAGCCTCCTTCTAATCTCTCTCCCATCCAAGATTTTTAGTTCGATGAGAATAAAGAAAGTACACTTCAATACGAGAACCTAATTCTTCTATTTTGGAAAACCTTATTAAAGCGGGTGTCATTATCCTTCCACCTATAAAACCACATACTGGTTTTGACCCTGATCACCCCATTCCCGTGTGTGTATAAAGAACATGAATTTTGTAACTATCATCATGTCAAAGGTCATAATGACAATAAATGCATCACCTTCAAGAATACCAGCCAAGAAATGTTAGACAACGAATATATAGTCTTGGATAACCCAAATGCACCCGCTAACCAAAACCTACATATCTTCAAAAATCCATTCCCTAATCATGCCCCATCTTCCAACAAAATTGGTGACACTTCAACTAATGATAGCAATATTTGTGAGGTCCACGCCATTTTCTAGGACATACTAGTTGCTTCCCAATTACCCCATGTTCCTTCCATAGATGAAATCTTAGCCTAAGCCCCCTACCTACACAAGAACCTCTTTCATCTACTCCTCTACCCATAGAGGAACCCCCTTCATTTTCTCCTTCACCCGTGGAAGAACCTATAATTAGCACTCCGCCTTTGGCCCCTAAAATTATTGAGCAATTATTAGTGACACCTCTCCTATTCATCGGAGATACATGTCTACAACCTACACCATCACAAGGAGAGTCCACCTCATTTGGCCCATCCTCTCCTCTACCCATGGAGGATCCTATCAAAATATCATTTCCTTTAGATGACCATTCTCCATCAGACCTCCAAGATCTTACTGATCTACTTTCGGCTCTCTTACCCACAAAATCTGAAGCTAGCCATTTCCCTATTTCTCAAACACATTTTACGGGGTCAAGTACTTGATCCACATCGGCCCCGCTTATAGCAGTACAATTTTCACATTTGGCCACCCGCTTGGATTATGTTGATAGAGCCTTACTTTGGGGACACCTTCTACTTCCTGTTTCAACCCAAATGCAGTATCACTCACCGAAACCTCCACTATCTATCCAAAAGTGTTTCAAGTGACCAAACCAAACACAACCATGACTATTGCAACACCTTCCATGTCACCACCCATAGCCCAACACACACCTCTACCCACAACCCAACATACATCTACACCCAAACACCTTCCCACGCCTATATCATCTCCCTTACTTAAACCCATCACTACCTTAGGGGTCATGCCGACATCGAACCTTACTCACCCACCCATAAAATTAGATTTAGACACATCTTCCCAAACCAACACTAAACTTATTCCACCCCTAAAAATAAGACCCAACCTCCTAGGCCTCATACACCAACCTCACCTACCACACCATTGTCACCTTCACCCCTTCTGTCCATCATAGGACCTCACCCTAGACCCTATCCAAGCAACCTCCTTCCACCAATAAACCAAGAACGCAGCAGCCCACCTCCTCATCATGAACCTCTAATATACCCAAGAGATCCCCATAACCTCTCGTTGTCACCCCGTAAACTTCTTACCACCCATACCACCACTACCTTCCATAACTTCTTCACTACCCATGACACTCTCCTCTCTTCCACTCACACCTTCCACATGATCTTTGCCAATAACCACTACCGCACCACAATTATCCTAATGGGTAACTCGTCCCCTTACACCATCTTCTTTTCCTTTTACATCCTCGTACCCTCATGTCACATTTTCCCAAGAAGGTGTAACCTAAAGCTAAAAATATGCTACCCTCCAATAAGGTAGTTAAATCAACCAAATCTTCCATCGCCAGCTCTTCTACCATGCCCGTACCCAAGCAGATGCAACCAAGACCTAAGACCACTCCACACACCAAACTAGTGGACTAACCCATTCCCCCTCTTGTAAAGCCTCTTCCTCCACAATTAGCCACACCTATACCCAAACCCACACTCACCTCCCATTGCGATCCATTAGCAGGGTCCTACACCAAAATATTAACTAATCTACTCAAGACCTCTGTCATCACATTGCCACCTCTTAGACCTTACAACCCACTCAAACCCAAACCAAAAGGGTTTGATGAAACTAAAACTTCCACTCTGTAAGGCTTTAAAAACTACCCTTGTCCAATTATGTCCTCCCAAAGAAAATTTTGATGACGACAATCTTCTTGATGAGGACCCCACTCCACCTTTGCCAATCTCCCCAAATCTTTATCCATTCCTCACTCAGTGACCAATATCTCCACCCCCACAACCCTTTTATCCACCCCCAAAATTCAAGATCAACATGGTCTATATAAGAGAGTTGGCCAAACCACCACCCAAATGCCAATGTGCCCTACTCATTTCACAAGGATCGTATCCCCCACTAGGGTTTTTCCCCTCATGTCGTTATACCTTCCATGACACACCCTCTTCATCCACCTCCCCTCAAATTAACATGGTTCACGTTACCACCCGCACTCAGAAAGACAAGGGAAAAGAAAAGGTGGCTAGCCCATCAACCAACCTTGTACCCCACATACCATCTGCACCCACACCCAAAGTCACCATTTGAGGTCCCGCATATCCTATTTCTGATGGGGTCATGCATCATATAATGCTAAAACAATTACACCAACCCCCTTCAAAATTTCTTTCTATGACCTCATCTAAACCTCTAAGTCACATCATCAAGCCCTCGATGGAGGTCCTTCAATCTATTGAAGTTTTACCAAATGACCCCATGCTTGTAGCCTCCATAATAACCCCTCACCATGTAGCCTCTCTCACTATGTTATCTCCCTCCTCTATGCCTCCACCTACTAGACAAGTAACCGTCCTTAGATTTTCAGATGAAGAGATCGCTCCCTTCCAATTTGATGACCCCGACCCCACTCTTTTCATCTCTGTCTTTATCAATAATATACACATACAACACATTATGATCGATGGTGGTGCTAGTATTAACATCATATCCTCCCATGCATATGACCAAATGCGAATACCTACCAATTGCATGCATGGTAACCCAATTATTCTCTACTCCTTTAATGATGCCATGACCTCTACCCTGGGTACCATCATTCTCCATGTCTACGTAGGTCCCTGCACTATCCCGGAACTATTCTATGTCCTAGAAGGAGAGTTCCAGTATAACTTGTTACTCGACCAACCTTGGATCTGTGCCATGGGTTGTGTCCCTTTAAATTTACACCACTGCCTCAAATTTGAACACGAAGGACATAATTACACCATCCTTGCCAACCCATCACCTTTCAAGACCTATAACATGCTATACCAACCCAATGATGTGCTTGTACTAGTCAAGGTATTTTCCACTATCCTTGCTTCACCTTCACCTACAAGCCCATCCACCAAGACTACCACCACCTCTCCCACATCTAATATCGCTATCCCTACTACCGCTATGGCCTCTATCGCTGACTCACTTGTTTCCCCATCTTCTAGTGAGTCGTTTATCTTTTCTACCCACATATCGAATACTGATCCCTTAGAAGGTTTTTTCAATGCCTCACTCTGGGGGAATACCACCTATACAATATCGACACTTTCCTCACCCCACGAGAGTATGAGAACCTACGTCAACACCCTAGTTATGACATCTGCATCGGTGACATATTTCCTTAAGGCCCTCCCCACCTTCGCACTAATATAACATATGGGGGACTTGATATTTCCACCTATAAACCTAAGACTCCATCCCAAACCCAACCATTTTCATCTGACCTACACTCCCTCACTAACGCTACATCACTCACACTTTCCTCCACCGGTGCGTGTGTAAAGGATTTGGCTTCAACTTTTATGAATAGGGATGCCATACTATCATTTCCTGTATCTCTCGTAAACACAATGACTGTAGTGGTATTGGTTTTGATGCACCACCTTCCAAAAAGGCTCATGTCGACCTCATTCAGGAAGGAAAACCTTCCCCACCTCATTCACCCACATTACCATCTTCTGCCACAGAGTCCATAGATCCTGAATCTATTCCTCCTAACTTTTTTTTTCATAAACACCACTTCCCCAGGACCTCTAGCCTATCAATGCAATAACAAGGCTCCCTCTTCTCTCCCATTCCTGTATCTTGACATGATCGATAATGAGACACCTTTGATTAATGTCATTCAATGTTAAGATGATGAATCCATTCTCACTTACCCGGTGCGAAGTTTCTTACATTCATCGGTCGTTACCTTCTGAGATGCAAACCATGTTAAATGAATCGACCATTGAAATCAACATTAACACTTAGACGACCCACACATTCTAACCTATGCCGATTTTTTCTGGTATCGACCCAAAATCATGGTCCACAACATTGTAACCATTCCCGATTCCAAAACCATCAAACAAAAGTCAGTGGAAAATGCATCGTTGCATTGATCTTCTCGTCAAAGAAGATCTTCAATGCCTTCTATTAGTTTCCTTTATCTTACCCATTGACTATCTTCAATGGATTTCTAACATCATTCCTTTCACAAAGATGATGGGGGACTTTGCATTTGCACGTAATTCCATAACCTCAACCTAGCTTGTTCCAAAGATGATTTCCCTCTATCGTGCATTGACCAACTAGTTGATCTCACCGTTGGCCATGAAATGATATTGCTCATGGATGGTTTCTCAAACTACAATAAAATATTACTAGCTCCATAAATCAACACAAGACTTCCTTTATCACCCCTTAGGGACTTTTTGCTATTAAGTCATGCATTTGGCCTTAAAAATATTGGTTCCACATATCAACGAACCATGACTTACATCTTCCATGACATCATGCATCGCGAAGATTATGTAGATGATTTTCTGGCCAAATCTAAACATCAAACCAAACACCCGCCCATCCCTAAGGTCATCTTTGATCATGTCATCATGTATTGTGTGCATCTTCAACCAAAGAAGTGTGTCTTTGTGGTACTTTTTAGAAAAATCCTGGGTTTCATCGTTTATTTGCATGGCATAGAAGTCGATCCTACTAAAGTCAAGGCTATTTTGTAAATTCCTCCACCCACTAACCTCTGTCAACTTAGAAGCCTACGAGGTATGTTACAATCCATTCATTTCTTTATCTCACAACTTTTCTAACCATTGTCAACCATTTCATCATCTTCTCAAGAAAGACATTTCATTCAAATGGGATGATGAATGCCATAAATCCTTTGAGGCCTTAAAACAATACCTTCTTTAACCACCAGTGCTCATTCCTCCTAAGGATGACCAACCATTTTACCTATATATTTCTACCACTGACCATTCTTTAGGTGCCATGTTTTCTCATCATGATGACCAACACCGAGAGCAAGTGGTTTATTACATAATCTATACCCTTCTGGACTACAAAACTAGATATACCCACACTGAAAAACTCGCCTAGCCTTATTTTTTTGTCGTCACCAAAATCTGCCATTACCTACTCAACTAAAAACCTTCATCATTACTAATATTGACCCACTTCACTATATGTATGCTAAACCCTATCAACATTAATGTGCTACACATTGGATTATGCTTCTTACTGACCTCAACTTCGAATTCATTCATCAAAATTCCATCAAGGGCTAGGCTATCATTGACCAACCGGTTGACAACATGTCTTTCTTAAAAGTTTCTCCTGTTATGTCATCATGGGTGGTCTTCTTTACAAGCGCGGCTTCAAAGAAATTCTATTACAATGCATTACCAGTTCTAAATTTCCCTAAACTATTAATGAAGTCCATGATGGAATTTTTGTAGGTCACTTTAGTGGTTTAGCTGTTGTAAAACACATTCTTTTCCTGGGCAATTATTAGACAACCCTAAACCGTGACTGTCATGATTATGTCAAATGTTGCGTGAAATGCCAACAAAATGATAATCTCCATCACACACCTAGTCATGTCTTACAGTGTCGCACGAGACCTTTGGCCTTTCTCTCAATGGGTTTTAGACCTTGTCGGTGAGATCAACCCCATTCTTCACAACGCCACCAATGGATCATAACCGCTATTGAATATTACACTAAATGGGTAGAGGCCATTCCCCTCATTTCTACAAAAGTTGATAAAATATGTGAATTCATCAACCATCACATCATTTTTTGCTTTGGTGTTCCTCACTGCCTCATCATTGATAATGGAAAGCAATTCAAAAATAAAACTCTATGCAAACTATGCGATGCTTTTGGCATCCAACTCAATTTCTCATCACCTTATTACTCGAAAACCAATGGTCAAGACAAATCAACCAATAAAACCTTGAACAAAATTCTTATGAAGGTAGTCAATGATATCATGAAGGATTAGCATATGCACATTCATTTCTCCTTGTGGTCTTATCGCACTAGTATTTTCACTTTGACTACTACCACACCCTTTTATTTGGTCTACGGTGCAGAGGCTTTCTTACCTCTTAAATTTTAGATTCTGTCTCTCTACATCTCATTACAAGACATGCTCAATGACGATGAATTTTGCTAAGATCATTTGGCGCATCCTTATTTATTAGATGAACTTCGTCTCAATTCTCTTGACCATCTCCAAATATAAAAAAAAACGTATTAAATGTGCATATGAAAAACATGTTCACAAATGAAACTTTTAGGTCGGTGACCTCATCTTGAAAGAAAATCAACATTTCACCAAAGAGGAGAAAAGTAAAAGGGGAAAATTTTCTCCTAATTGGCTTGGACCCTATATTGTTACCCATGCCTATAGATCAGGTGCTTATCATTTGTCTTCACTTGAAGGTAAACCTGAACCTAAGCCCACCAATGCCTTGCATCTTTGACCATTTTATTTTTGATATCAAGCCCTATATCACTTTCTTTTAGTTGATCACTCATCACTTAAGTGTTGTTCACCTTCCATATTACCTGTTTTGAGGATCCATGACTAAAAAAGAATCATGTGATTACCCGTCACCTTTCAAATTATCTTCAATATGAGTACCATGACTTTACACATAACATGATTCTCATGGATAATTTTTTTCTTCTCTAAGGTGGAATCCCATGTTCATTCATCAATCGCAACCAAACCTTTCATAATTAACCTCTGTGTGCTATGGACTTTTCTTCTAAACAAGGAACCTACCCTTCCTCTATAGTCTTTTCCATGACCTAAATGTCCAAAACAAAAAGGGATGTAACTCCTTGAGTCAAAATTCTAGCAAAAGATGACTCCCTCAAAAGGGACATCTCTTCACTTTTATTCCACCACTATAAATATACTTCTCCCTCAAAGGAAAACTATATCAAGTCATTTCAAAAATATAATAACAATAGATGGAAGTTTCTGAATCAATCACTTCACAAAGACCTCAAGGAGATAATATAATTATCCCATATAGACTTCCCGCATTAATTGGTCTATTAAAAATACAAAAATATGAAGAAAAGGATGAAATTTTTGTCATGGAATTGCCGATTTTGATCACGGGTTTCTTGCCATGTAAACATGTTGTCGTACACTAGATTACGCGAACCGCCCACTCTCACCTCATTGCCTTTTTTTCCTAATTTTCTCTTTACTCAAGGGAATTTCTACAACCATGAAATTTTGTGATTATGTGACTGTCTTCACCCTTAGAATGGTCCATTATGAAATGCCTTTAGAATCTTACGTTCATGATCCCATCTTAGGTATGGTCGAATCATTAGGTTATCAATTAAGCGGCTCTGTTGCCACTTCTTGCCACTCACCTTCATCATTACTTATTGATTATCTTACACAGGGACTAGAGCATCGACTCCTACATTTAAAAAAACTCATCCATGCCTATAACCTATATTCAACCATGCCTAATAGCTACCAACCCATTCCTCTACTTTATCATAATCTTCCCTAGCTTATGGGAGAACTACATCGACCGAGGTCTCTTTTTGTTGGGACTACATAGGCATCATTTTGATGGCATGGGACCCTTGGAGGTTAGCTCAAACACTCTTTACCCTAACCAATTCCCCTTTCACTTTCCTATTCACATTCTACCCTAGTTAGTTTCCATTTCATATAAATAACTGGAAATTAAACTAAACAAGCATCAATTAATACACATTTTTACCACATCATCTAATCACCAATTTATCATTTCATATTTCCACATATAGAAAAATTTAGGAATTTAAATCCATAACCTATATATACATCACCATTTGTCCCCCATGTTACCTACAACTTGGACCATACCTCATGCCTAAACCAACTTGAATCAATCATACCTAAACCAAATCGACTTCATCATGCCTATAACCTGACTCAACCATGCCTACACATAACCTGACTCAACCATGCCTACCACCTAACTCAACCATGCCTATAACCTGACTCCACCATGCCTAAACATAACCTGACTCCATCATGCCTATGACCTGACTCCACCATGCCTAAACACACCTATTTTCCATCCATCTATACATAACAATCAAATTATGCCAACACAAGTACATCATCAACAAATCATCCATCTCATCATATAAATCTGTGTATCCATACAATATACACCAATACCAAATAATGTGCATCTCTCAAAACCTCTCATATACAACCTCACCATCTTTGGCATGCAAGCCAGTATATGATCAAAAATACAAAAATCTCATATACACCCTCATCAAAATTGGGTCACACTCCCTTGCCCCTAGTCGAATAATCAACTCAAACATATTCACCTAACCATGACCCTTATACCCCACATTAACATTAATTTAATTATTTATAATTAAATTAATACCCATCCTCACCCCATTATTAATTTAATTACTTTAATTAAATGAATAGACACCTCACCGAGACACCTTGTGTAGAAACCTCACCATAGGTCTATTCATAACATGTTTCCATAAATTAATAAGACTTGGTCCAAACCTAAAAATCAAGGCCTATTATTCCTCTAACCACCTTCCCGCTCATAAAAAGGTAATGTCAATTCAGATTTGTGGATAAAAGGAACAAACCTGATCCAAAAGAGGTGAGACCTACCATTTTTAGAAAACCTAGGGAATCCTACCTTAACCGACGCCAATCATTCCTAAACTGATGCCGGTCAACTCGGAACCACCATCGGTTACCATTTATTCACCTTAACAACCTTATTTTTGGTTGGGCACATTCTAAGATCAAGGAGACAAGAAGATAACTACATGCAAGTAGAACCGGAACCTTTTCGTACCTACAGACATCCATAGCCAACACCAGGACAGATCCAGAGGTATTACACTCATGGAAGCATTCCAAGCACTACCATGGTACCAAACACCATTCTTATGATCAACCGCTATAACCATTCAGCCATCAAACCTACATCATAGTAATTGTATCTTCTACTAGCATAGTCTATTTCAGTATAATAGCCTTTATTACTTCATACTGCAGCTTTATAATTTACATATTCATTTCCCATATTCTACCTACTTGTAGACTCAGCCATTCCTCTACTCACACCATCAAATCACCCATTCTTGCCTCGTTGTACACCTCTGAGTATACCTAAGACCTTTACAGACCTCCCTATCCACCCTTCCATCTCTTTTTAGCTTTAGTTCAATCCCCATAATCAGATCTCATTGAGTTCCTTTCACCCCGACCCTACCGACACTTTGTTACTCATGACTCACCGGTAATTTCTTAACCATCATTGGTTACACCCGACTGAAATCGGTCTCTGTGTTTTACACTGCGTGCAATAATAGAGCCAACCTACCTTCTACCAAGTGACCCAAACAACCCAGAACCTGACCTTGACTAGTTCCAACACCTTGACACCTACCTACCCTTTAGATATGACTATAACCTAGCTTGTTATGATTGGATTTTCTTATTGTACTTCAACGAGATACCTAAATCATATCAAATATAATAGGAATTTTTTAATTTCTAGCATTAAGTTGTTTTAAACAATGGATTGACAGCCATCTTAGGAGTATCACACCTCTGGGATCTAGCACACGCTAGGCAGTCCCACCGTCATATATTTTTATTTCTTCTTTTGTGGTCTTGTTTTTTATTTCGTATTCCTCCCACCAAAAGGAATCTTTCACAATCAACATTGGATTGAGAATTTAGAACACACACATAAACCATCAACTGACCAGCATAAACATGTATTCCTCCTTAACCCATAACCCTTATCTATTTCATCTCAATAACATAGAGAAAATGGTGAAACAATAACCTCCTTTAATATTGGAGGGATAGGAAGGTCAGGGGGTTTTTGGGCATGGGGCATCCTAGGTTGACCAACTACAATACATGTACTTGGTCTAGTCTATGCAGAGCCACCTCCTCAACCGTAAAACCTAGAAAAGTCAAAATAATTGGGGACCTCATTAAGCACAAACTCATAATACAATTTCTTCAAAAAATAAAGAGGAACCTTATTGTTGTTGCATGGTGGATAATCAAAAACCATCCACCATCAGTCCCAAAAAATTGTTCTTAATCTGGTCGTCATGACACCAATGGATAGGGAACTGGTTGTAATTAGTCATGAGGGGGAATTGGTTTTGGGGTCCATAAATAGTGCACAAATGCGGTATTTTCCAAAAAAAAATCTTTCACATCCGCATGTGATAATTTTTCTAGCATACCAACACCTACAATCATCTCTAAAATTATTCCATCTATCTATTTGGTTTGTTGTAGAGTCAACTTTGCCAATCAATGTTTGAAGTGTGTTGGCTAAAGTCATGTGACTTGGATTTGTGGAATGATTTTGTCTGATAGTGTCAATAAGGTTCTGAATGACAATTTTATTTTCTAATTTTTTGTAATGATATCACCTTGGGTTCCTTAGTGGTTTTGTGGGGATGGTAGGAGCCACAGGAGGTGGAGGAACATTTAGAGGAGGGTTTTGAGGAGGGTTTTGAGGAGGTGGAGGAATATTTGGAGGGTTTTGAGGAAGTGGAGGAACATTTGGAGGAATTGGAGGATTAGCAGCTTGTTGAGCAACTTTGAAAAAACAAAGAAATTTTATACATAAACAAAATATTGAAAAACCCATGAAAACCACAAAAAACCTAAAATGCAAGAAAATTGATCAAAATGAGGGCTTACCTCTTCATATCGGTGGCATTGTGTAAATTATCATGATCCATAAAAATTGCAATTTGGAAGGGTAATGCAAAGTGCGAGTGTCAACAATGGAAAAAAATGCGTGGTTTGGAGAAAATGGTGGGGAAAAATGAGGGTTATGAATATTTTTTTGTATCAAAGGACTGTGATCATGGTTTATAAACCATGATCATGCTTTAAAATCATGATCGCATTCTTAGGTTTAGGATTTTCCCAAACCTAACAAAACAAACCACAATCACGCTTTTAAACCGTGATCGTGGTTTGTAAAATTCAGATTTTGATGTCCACATTTTGGTCCCTCAAATTGCATTACTTACCCACCTATCGATGGGGTGATCTAACCTCTGCTTTTGAGAGGGGAAACTTCCTCGTATGATGGTTTTTGATACTTTTAACCCATAACTTTTCTTTGATTTTGGTCTCGCATCATTGATGAAAGATACGATATGATAGCAAAATGTCATCTCCAAACTTCACTATAGTGAATAAATGCTTTCAAGATTTTGAATGAATCCTACTAATGTGTTCTCGAAATTCTCATTACCTTCACTCACCGATAATTCATCATCATAAGAAATCATTATTACCTTCTAATATTCGGTCAAGAAAAAATCGGAGAACTTCTCTCCTTTAATGAAGATACCTTAGAGTCCTTGTTCAACATTAGAAACTTAATTTTGGAAATTGTAAAAGGTCATGAAATATGGCTCACCAATGCAAGAAGGTCAATGAGGTTCTTGGAGCATGGACCAAGGTGTTAATATTTGTTTGCATTCCAAAGGTGGACAAGTTTATGTTGGCAAATAAATTGGCTACGTATTGGACATGCGTGAAGGACTACACGTAGGAGGATATGTGCCAAATGTAACAAGGATAACAAAAGTTTGAAGAACTGCATGGAAGTAAGTGTGTAATGTGTCACATCCCTCATTTTCATTCTATTTTTTCATAAGGATAAGTTATAATATGAAAATTGGTTTACGAAGGAAAGGGGAAAGGTATTGTTACTTAGCTAAGTTTATAGATATACATACATATGTATAACCTGAAAAGGATATACATAATTATGTGTAGTTGTAAGCCCAACCACGTAACAATGATTGTCACTAAGCATTCATGGAGTACTTGAAATTTATAACTTATTATTATTATTATTATTATTGGTAAATGATTTTTTGAGGGGACCATACCTCAAAATGGTTTTGAAGGGGAGCATACCCTGATTTATAACTTATTTTTGATTTGATTGGTTGTATGAATTTACATTACCTTGTTGTGTGTGATGATTTCATGACATTGTGTACTATTATGTTGTTGTACCAATTTATGTGGCTCTATCTCATCTTTCTTGTTGAAGTAATGAATTTCTAATATGGTAAATATGTACATGGTTGTATTTGTATTATTTTGGTATTGGGAAATAATTGTCTGTTTAATGATACTAACCTTATTTTTTTATTATGACGGTCATATATCGTAAATCATTAAGATGGTATTCAAAAAGGAATGGGTAAAGTTTGATATCTTCAAGGTAAAATTTAATGAGGTTGACTTAACGATCTCATTATTAGTAATGTAAATATATTGCTTAAAAGACCTAGACTAAGGAAAAGTATTGCAAGATAAAATTATATTAGTTTTATTGGTCATCGATTATATAATTTGCATATTTTTAAACTTTTCTAATGGTTTTTAACCATAACTCATATGATGTTTTATTAGATGGTCAATTGACCACACCATGCATTGAATCAAAATTTGTTTTGTTGATTATTGTCTTCGACCGATCGGTTGCTCCATGCAAAGTGGTTATTATTTGTGTTGGGTGTATTGGTCTAAGACCACAAGGAAAAATTAAAAGATTGTTTAGTTGTTTTAAAAACCCTTGATCATGGCAAATGAAATAAGGGGATTAATTATTAAAATGGTCAAATATTTAGTTGATTGGAAATGATTTGAAGTTGTTCATTGAATGACCTATGCAAAGGTTTATGATTTTAAGTTTTGTCTTTGACCACTTGTTAAAACACCTCCAAGCTAATTTGGGAGGGAAATTGGAGATGGCGGTGGCAAGTGGAGATAATCGACTATGTGGCACTTGTAATAGTTAAGAGAATTTAATTCTTCTTGAAAAACCTGAAGCTTCCAGGAGAATCTACCTTGCATGCATTAGGAAATTCCATTTTATTATTTTGGTTATTAGTTTGAGAAATTTCTTTGGCCATTCAGAGCTCCATTTTTGGAACAAACTATGCACATTGAGGTTTTTAAGCTATTCTTGTTGAGATTTTTAAGGAAGATAATAATAGCAGATCTAGTTGGATATAATGTTGCTTTTTTGGGTTATTGGAGTTGTTATTTTTCAAGTTTGGGTTGAACTATTTGGTGTTTTTTTGTAGAAATGCTAGGGAAATTATTGCTTGGTATTCTCAACCTACTGGAAGTTTTTAGAGGAAAGAATAACAAAGAATAGTTGTAGATATAATATCCATTTTATGCATGGATTTATGACTCTATCTCTTGTTGGTTCTTACGAAAAAGATGAAATATATTTGTGGGTTTGATTTCTTGGGTATTCAATTTTTCATTACATGCTTGTGCTGAAAAATACATTATATTTTGTTAAGAGGTCAAATATTTGATTGGGTTGTTAGGAAATCACCCGTATTTAATGTGTTTTTGTCTCTAGTTTGATTTTTTTAACTGTGCATATTTATTTTTAACCATATTTGTAAAATACATTATTAGGTATAAGTTATTTTGTTTAGTGGTAATTGGTTATGAGTTGATGAATGAGTTAAGACGATTTATCTGAATAATACCTATATAGGAAAAATGCTCATAGTGGGTATGCATTATCCTTGGTTGATTTGACTGGTTTTGTCAATAAGGACTACTTAAAGACCTCATAGTATAGTTACATTTTTATCATTTTTATTAAATAATGTCATCTTGAATGATATATTATCTAGGTGTGACTTGATCTTTGTTGATTTCAAAGTCTATATCTACATTTTCATACTTAAGTAGTTGAATCTTGTCTTGTTCACTATGAACTCATTTTTGTGAGTTTGGTTTAGTAGTTGCAAGTTTTGCATACGTGTACTCATTATGAAGAGTTTTTTTCTCCATTTTAGTCATCATATAATGAGGTCATTGCTTGTTAAGTGGTCTTCACTAAGACTATAAGATATAGGGACCATTTATATTCTTGTTGTAGGAATATTTAGGCTCTTATTTGTTTTACCTAAAACCCAAAATTTGTGTTCTCTTAATAGAAATTTTGTTTAAATTTTTAAGACTTGTAAGTTCTTTATTTTTAAGTATGAGGTCTTGTTTATATATCTTTATTGATTGATGAATACTGGAATAAGTTAAAATTATGGAACAATAGGGTATTTAACCACCTTGTTTCCTTGTCAAAAACCATGATTATCATTATATAATTTTTTATGAAAAAATGAATGATGTGAAATTTGATGATTGTTAAATCTAAGATAGAATATTTGGTATTTATTCTTATGCATAAAACTTTTGAATGTGCATTATATTTGATTCGGAAATGAAAAATAAATGTTTTTTGAAGTTAATCTGTGACAATAAATAATATTTTTCATTATTAAGATAATGATAATCTGTGACATTGTTTCTGAAGAATATGAAAATATGATTGTGTTAATTCTCCATTTAAGTGTTAGTTGGAAATTTTCCATCAATTATCTTGAGATAGAAACTTGTTATCTTCTTCCAAATTCTAAGTTTAAGAAAAACATGATTAAGGATAGAAGAATGTAGTTTGAGTGCAAGTTGAATATTAAGATAGTCTTATGAATATGAAAATTATTTCGGATGTTGACATGTCAATAGTTTAAAATGGAACTAATTTGGTAGATGCATAGTGATCTTCTTAACCAGTTTCTAATTGTTTTGATGGAACCTAGTATACATTATTAGATCACTTCATTACAGCTGATATGTTTATTTAATATGACACTTGTTTTATTTAAGTTATATTTTAAATAAAACCTTGGATGTTCAATTATTTCATAATGAAACAACTTGATTGAGAGTTGTTAATCCATGCCAGTTTGATGAACTGACCATGTATATTATTTTATTTTATCATACAAATTTTAGGATGGAATAATTATTATGAGGCTCTAATCGGATTGATTCCATGCATGTTCGTCATGCGATGATTTTGTTTATCTGATTTCAAATATTGTTTATGTTGAACATCCATATTATGGATTATTATATTTATTGAAAAGCGAAACATGATTTCGCATAATTTCATAAGGCAATTGGCCTAATTGTATTAATATGAAATTATTGTAATATTTTATAAAATAAGGATTTATCCTTAATGAGTTTCAATAAATACATTTATTACTTGAATACCTCTTATGAGATGTAATAATGATTTACGTTGTTTTTAATAACGATATGTACTTTGAAATTGATTATAAAATTGTACTTGAATTATATGATTGTACTTTACGAAAATTGTTACTCTTAATTATTGAATGGAAATTATTACAATAGTACTTACGACATCATCACTAATGGATAAAATTTAATAAGTTAAATAAATAACATTGTTATGTAGAATGACATGAAGTTATGAAATAATGACATTTCCTTTAACTCAGTCATAAAGAGATTAATTAAATAATTAATTCATTATGTAGTACAACTCTAAAAGTACATTGATGAAAGTTGTACCCTTACAACAATACCTTATATAAATGACATAATGATGTCATAAATTCATAAGTGCTATACCTTAAAATATGAATTAAGATGGTAATATGATATGTGAATGATACATTTATGATTATCATTAATCTAAACCTTGTCTTATTACTTAAAAGGATTATATCTCTTTCTTAAAGAGATACTTAACAATAGTTAATAATTTGGTGGAATTACAATACAATCTAAATGGGATTGGATCATTATCAAATTAAAAAGACATGGTTAAACTAAACCTAGTCCTAACAACAAAAGTTGTAAAGCGACACTACGAAATTAAGACACTTCATATGATAGTAACTAGTAAGTTATTATAGATCTTGTCGTTAAACGTATAACTTGACTTAGTCTCTAAACGATGAATTATACCTTGTAATAAGACAACATGTATTATGAAAGCATGGACTCTAAGTCCCTCCTATCTATTTGATCATACTCTATCCATACCATCTTATGATGGATACAGGAAGGGTAATAATTATATAATGATGAAATTAATTAAGTAATCACTATATTTCCCATAGGGGTCTTAATATGGGACTGATAATGTACTCTCGAGTCGAGAGGTGAGACCTAGATTCTATAACTTATTAATACAAAGAACTTAAATTTTTAATTAGCAATACATGATCAATATAACTGTGTAGAGATGACTATGTGTTGATGGGAAAAGTTTTATTTGGCTTATGTGTAGTCACAAAACTAAGCATGCAAAGCATAGTTTGAAAAATTTGTCCTAAGTAGTGTACTAGCTGAATGTAATGTCAGTTCACCGAGTTCCAATCTAACAATGTGAGATGTTAGTTGAAACTTAGTTACTGATTTTACCATAGAAACTTAAGAATCAGTATCCATTCTCATACTTAAATGAAATGGTTAACCAGTTTCATACAAGTTATGCACACACTGCACGAGTGATGATAAAGGGGATCGAGTAGATCGAATTTACCTTTACAGTTGTACATGGCTATGTTATTATCATGTGTATTGTAAACTATATTTCTTGCTGGATTATAATTGCTACTAGTTAAAATCATTGAAGTTATTTAATGGGATTAAGGGGTTTTTATTAAAAGAAAATAATTTTCCCTTAATTTGGAGTTATTATAACATGGGTGTTACATTTTGGTATCATAGCTGAAGGTTTACAAATCTTGAATATAATGGGTCCTTACGCTAACACTAAATTTTATTCTTATCTAACACAAAATGATTAGGACATGAGGTAATTTTTCAAACAACCAACTCTTTGGGTCTAAAGCAACAATAACCCAAAACTAGACAAGATACTTGTTGTCATGCGAGAAAATTGCAATTGAATAGTTGTCCTTGAACAAAAAATATTGGCTAAAGGTAGTAGTTTTGATAGTGGCAGCAATTCCCAATCTCATGGGTAGCCTAATGCTGCAAATTAGAATAGTAATGCAGTAAATCGAATGTTAACAATAAAAATCAAAATGTTAACATAGATGATCCTAACGATGTAAATCCTAACCAACCTGAAAAAAAAAGAACATGTTTGGAAACAGAACTATCAAATGACATTAAACATATCAATGCACCTAAATTTGATAGGACAATTTTATTTGATGGAGCTGAGAATTGGCTCAATGAGATGGAGAATTTTTTCACAATTAAGAACTTTTATGAAGAAACTAAGGTTTTTAGGTGTTATCAACTCTCAAATGAGGCTTCCTCATGATGGGATAGTTGAAGTTAGAATTGGGGATTATTAAAGCCATCATAACCTGTGATCAATTCAAACTCTATTTTAGATAGTGTTGGTTACCACAATTGTATTATAACTAGAAGATGTCCAATTCCAAACCTTGGTATAAGGTAAGATGATGGTAACAAAATATTGGGAAAAATTTACAAAACTATTGAAATATGTTCTTCATGCAGATCGATGATAATTTTTGTATACTAAATTTCATCATAGGACTTAATCCCATCATAGGTGGGGAAGTGGATGTATATGGTCCTTTGAACATGGAAGCAATATTTGAAAAGGCCATCCGTCAAGAGTAGAAGATGCAAACTATATTTTCTTAGAGATTTGAGGAAAAAAATAAGAATTTCAGCTTACCCTCACCACTAGCACTAAGAAAAATATTGGAAAAGGTTGGAAGTAAGGCCAAAAATGGAAAGAAATGTTCTCATTATCCAATTTCACCCCCCAGGGTTGAATTGGTAACATACATCAGAATTCTCAAGTCCCAGGCAAATTGATTAATCCCGAGAAAAAATCATGTTTCTAGGGTCCCTTCAGAAAGTTTTCTAACTCTCCTGTCCAGGTTGAAAAGAGCAAGCTCTGAGAAAATGTGAAAAAGTTGCAGAAAATAAGCTTGGGCCAGAAAAAATTGTGAAAATCGGCTAAGTCCTTGTCCTAGGACAAGTGGGACATTTGGGATGCCAAGGCGCGGATCGGCCGAAAAGCCTACAGGCAGCCCAAACAGCAAAGGGACATATGGGATGAAGGTACGCGAAGGACGCGAACCGGCCGGTTCGGCCGGAAAATCGAAATTGCAGACCGGACAATGGACCGTAAGGACGCGTGGGGCGTGGAAAGCCGTTCAAATTAAAGATAAGAAAATCAACTAACAGATGGGGAAATTTGGGACAAAATGGACGTGAATCGCTGGTTCGGCTGAAACAAGAAACTTCAGCACAAGGAAAAGTGGGACAAAAAGACGCGGTGGACGCGAAAGAGCCGGCAGACCCGCGACCAACCAGGAGATGACACGTGTCACAAGGGAAAAGTCCAAAAGTCAAAAGGTGAGTTTTGAAGGGGCAGCCCGAGCCAATAGGAATTGGACACGTGTCCAATGGAGCAGGGAAGTGTGGAGCTCGGGAGAAGTTAGAGAATTTGGCCGAGTTCACCAAAAAGGGGTAAAAGTGAAGTAAGACCCCGCGCCCTGTCCTCCAACAAGATCATGCCACGTGTCGTCCAAGTGGCGGGAGCGCGGAAAAAAGTGGAAAAAGTCCCAAAATCATCAAAAAGGTCAAAATTCAAGAAAAACCCACGGGTAAGCGAAGGAGAGAGAATCACGCGACCAATCAATGCATGCCACGTGTCATCCAGGTGGCGGGCGCGGGAAGAAATTTAAAAATCTGTTTTCACCTGTTTTGTGCCCTAGATCTTCAGATCTCCATATCTTTTGATCCAGAGCTCGGATTGGCACGTTCTTTATATCAACGGAAATCTTGTGAAATTCTCTACATGATTCTAGGGTTAATCTCAAGTTTTGGTGTAGTCTGGAGAGAGAAAATTGAGAAACAGCTCTGACACGTGTTCATGGCCAGAAGTGACATTTCAGCGACTAGATTTAATGCAGAATGGGTTGCATTCTCCTGTAAACCGATCAAAATGATAGGGTGTGGGCTTGTAAGGTCCCCCCATGTTGTTTTAATGCACCTACAATCAAGGAGGGATGGGCTCCCATGTTTTGTACATTTTCTGTCCCCTGGGCTCGACCCTTGCACTGTAAAAGCCAGTTTTGGCTCATTTTCAAAGGGGGGAACTTTTTGACATAGCAACTTCTTCTTTCAGCTCTAGCAAGTGAAGGAAGCAAGGATCAGACCTCTCCAAAGATTGTAACAGTTTTCTTTTACCTCTCTGAGGGTGTAATGCATGTTTTTGACACTGAAAAGATAATGCAAGCTCTGTGAATGGATTTCAGTCCTCTGTTTGTATTATTTGCTTCATTTCAAATCCTGAATTATATCTTATCAGTCTATGTATGTTTTATGTTGTAAAATTTGGCCTGTGTCTATTTGTTTGACAGAAATGTTTCACCACTCCTCCTTTGGTGTATCACCTGTTAGTTTAGTTTTATTTTTACACTTTCTATCTCTGTCTCCTTGCAGTTTAGAGTAGGATTAGGATCTGAACCTCTGTAGTTTTGTAAAATATAGATCTAAATCAGAGGAGTTTGAGGAACCAGCCTCTAATCTGGAGATTCCTCTCTCAATTTAACAAGTCCCCACACTTGGAGAGAGGTTTCCATGTTGTGCAATCACACTGGATGCTAGAGTGATCAATCTAGAAGCCTGATCTGCATCCAGGGGTGCTGTGAGTCTGCAACAATAGTTTTGGCACACCCGGTGGGAGCTAGAGGTCTCATTTTTATTGCAGCAAAGTTGATATGCATCTACTGTAGTTTTATTTCTTATAAGAGCTATTATTTGCATATCTGGCAACTTCAAGGGGAAGAATCAACTGATTTCAGCAATGCAGGCCTGAAAACTCATGAGAAGAATCACCACAAGGTCAAGAGTTGGAGAAGAAGAAGTGCTATTTGAATACCTACAATTATCTCTAAGAAGAAGGAAAAGAGGAAGAAGGATTCAGAGGTCTCCATCTCCACCAAACAGAACTCTCTCAACTCCTCCACCTCGAGGCCTTTCTTTCAATATACAAGGGTTTTAAGACCAATTAGAATGGCTCAGAACAACCCCTACATCAACTTCACAGGTAGCAGCCCACTTGCTCTCAATGCACAACATCTAGTTCCTATTGCAACCTTGAAGAACATTCCCTACTTCACTGGAGAAAATCAGACTACTCCAGGAGATCATGTTAAAGATATTGCTAACCTTTGTGCAATCCATGAAATCCATGAAATGCAAGTGGCTGTCAAATTACTGGCATCTTCATTCAAGGGTAAAGCATTGCAATGGTTTAGGAGCCTCGGGGCTGGTTCTATTACAAACTGGAATTAGTTGTGCATTGCACTTCACGAGCAATTTGGAGAGAAGGGAGACAACTTGTCTCTTTTGGAGCAGTTGACAACTATCAAGAGAGCCCCCAACGAGCAGCTGACTGACTTCAACTTCAGATTTCAAAGGTCTTGGGATAGAATTCTAGTGGCAGTCAGGCCAACAGCAGAAGGTGCTTTTCTATATTACCTTAAAGCTTTGAATTCTGATATTTCTATGTTAATTCAATCTATGGGAGGCACACCTTACTTACTTTGCTTATAGCATCGATCGCATTAGAGCCAAAAATTGTCTTATTCAAGCTGGTAAACTGGCTCCTAGGCCTCCCATGCCCTTGTATCCAAACTTAGAAAATCCAAGCACTAGTCAAACACCCACTTTGGCTCCTATTCCTACGCCTAGAAATCAAAGTTCAAATGAAACTTCTACTTCATCCTCTAGTGCTTCAAATGAACTCCAAGAGGTCATGAAACAGTTGCAAAACCTAGGCAATGAGCTGGTTACTCTCAAGAGACAGCAAGCCCAAGGTTTCAGACCTTCTTATCAACCCCAAGCTCAGCCTAATAGGCAGCCATACCAACAAAATAGGTCACCAACTCAGGCTGCAAATCAAAATCAAAGCCAAGTAAGGCCTCCCGCTAATAGGCCATTTCAGCCCTATAACCCCAATGTTGTATCTACTTCAAAAGCATTAGTGCTAGTCCAAAATAACATGGCCCAAGAATATGATTGGTGTTTCCCGTGTAGTCAGCCACACAACCAATCAATGTGCTTTAACGGTGCATTAAATCAAGCCCTGATGGTGCAAACCGTCAGTGGGTCGCAAGTCGACCACGAAGGAGATCAGCAGCAGGAAGCATCTCAGCAAGGGACATCTCCGAATGAAACTACTCTTGTCAATTGGCAGGCTGAAGATTTCTGTGGTATGAATCAAATACCCTCTCAGAGTGTTGCAGCCAACACAAGGTCAAAGAGAAGAAATTTGGGTGAAGAACAGCCATTGGCCCCAAGTAGTTCACGACCTTCTCATGTCCTCCACAAGGTGTTGGCAAACAAAATGCAGTTCCAAACATGCAAGGAGCACCCAAACCAGCTCCTAAACCAACTCAGATGCCAGTTGCTTGCTACCCACGTGCAAGGAACGAATGCGCAAGCTAGGGGACAGCAGAGGGATGCTTCATCCCCATTCAACATCATTGACCAGATGAAGAAGACAAATGTAAACATATCAATGTGGGAATCACTATCCATCCCAGGCCAAAGAGATTTGCTACAAGCTGCCATGAAGGACTGGTCAACTTCAAATCAATAGGTCCAAATGCAAGAAAAGGTACTCACAAATGCTACCCAGCCTGAAGGAAATCATGGAGGTCAGCAAGGTAAAATGTTGAAGCCCCCTCCATTTTATGTTTCATTGATCATAGGAGATAAGTTGGTACATAATTGCATGATTGACTCTGGGGCAAGTAGTTCAGTAATGCCCAAGAAAATAGCTGATCAGCTAGGGCTTCAATATGAAGTCATCTCCAAGGGTGTAGTGCAATTAGACGGGACAGCAGTGACAACGGTTGGAGTAATCAGAGGTTTGAGCCTCACACTGCACGCATGTCCCAACGTAATAGTGTTACAAGATGTGTCAGTCATAGACCTGCCACCACTCTTTGCATTGTGTTTGTCAAGGGACTTCACGGCCAAGATTGGAGGGTATTTGTCTGCTGATTGGTCACACATGCTATTCAGAACAAGGTATGGAACCAAGGCCACAATCAGGTCTGAACCTATTGCGAACTTTCACATTGAGCCTTACACTACCAGCCAAATTAATGCCAATTGCTCAGCATTTGATCAAGAAGATCACCCTAGCACTGATGAAACTGACACCAAGGTTGGAAGCATCCCAGATTTGACTCTTGATGAATGGGCAAGCAAGGTGCATGCTTTTGATCCCTATCGAAATAGAAGAATCGAGCTAGGAGTTTATTATTTACATGAAGAGGATCAACCTCTCCCCAAATCACCAAGCCGATCATAAGGACAAGAATGAAGTATGGCAATTGTTATTTGATGGATCAAGGAGTAGATAAGGTGCAGGAGGAGGAGCTATGCTCATTTCACCGCAAGGTATAAGGTATTACTCAGCCTTCCGTTTCCAGTTTTCTTGTTCAAACAACATGGCTGAGTATGAAGCCTTAATTCATGGACTGCACTAGGCAATGAAGAAAGGCATCAAGAATTTAAAAGTATTTGGTGATAGTGAGCTGGTCGTAAACCAAGTCAAAGGAAAAAATGCTACCAAAAATGATCTGCTTAAGTGCTACAAAAATCGGGTATGGGATCTTATTGAAGATTTTGAAGCTTTTAGCATCAATTCCATCCCAAGAAAAAAGAATGAAGCCACTGATAGACTTGCAGCAATTGGGGCTGCGTTTGATGTTGTAGAGAGTATCAAAAGTGAGAAATCTCAGCCTCATATCAAATTGGTTGTGAGACCAGCTGTTCCAGATAATGACACGAGTTGGTAAGTCTTCGAGAATGATCAGCAAATTGTTAATTTCCTACAAGAAGAAGCTGAGTTCTCCGCCAGAAATCAAGACAAGTTGGAGCAGCAATATGGTGATCAGGTAGTACAGCTGAGAACTAACAAATTACCAAAAGGCCTCATAACCTTGGAGTCAATCTTCAACCCGAATGATCAGTTCCGGAAGGAGAAAGTGAACATTCAAGTAAAGGGAGAAGATTCAGAGCCTATTTTAGTGGGAGAAAGCAAAACATTGCAGATTGGCAAAGTAAGTACCTCACAAGAGAAATCTGATTTTGTTCAGCTTTGTCAAGAATTCCCAGATGTTTTTGCTTGGACTTACAAAGATCTGAGAGGTTTCAACCCAGAGTTGGCACAACATACTATTGAGCTGGATCCGGAATCCAAGCCTGTCAGGCAAAAGCAAAGGCCAGTGAATCCCCATATTGAACCTCTAATGAGAAAAGAGTTAAGCAAGCTTATTGAGGCCAGTATCATCTTCCCCATCAAACACTCAAGCTGGGTCGCCAACTTAGTCCCAGTCAGAAAGAAAAATGGAGAGATCAGGTTGTGTGTCGACTTCAGAGATTTGAATAGAGCCTCTCTCAAGGATCATTATCCACTCCCTTCCATGGAGCAAATATTGCAGGTGGTGGCTGGTTCAGAAAGGTTTTCACTACTTGATGGCTACTCAGGCTATAATCAGATTATGGTGAAGGGAGAAGACCAATTCAAGACAGCTTTCACAACTAAATGGGGCACATATGCCTACAAGAAGATGCCATTTGGCCTATCAAATGCCGGAGCAACATTTCAGCGAGCTATGGATATGGCATTCAAAGGCTTAATCAACAATATAGTGTTGGTATACCTAGATGATATCACTTTGTCTTCTCAAAGAATGTAATAGACCATCTCTTTCACCTCAGGAAAGTGTTTCAGAGGTGTAGAAGGTCTCGAGTGTCGTTGAATCCAAAGAAGTGTATATTCTTGGCACACGAGGGCAAATTGTTGGGCCACATTGTCTCTAGGGAAGGGCTAACAATTGATCTGAAAGAGTTGAAGCCATCCGAACGCTCCCATTGCCACACCCACAAGAAATCTCTTCAAAGCTTCTTAGGAAGGATAAACTTTGTCCGCAGATTTGTGCCTAATTTTGCCACTCTTGTGAAGCCTCTAATAATGATGTTGAAGAAGAGTCTGGCATTCAAATGGACAACAAAAGGCAAAGAGAGTTTTGAAAGCATCAAGCATGCAATATCACAGGCTCCAACTCTTATCAACCTAGACTTTTCAAAGGACTTCACGTTGTATGCGTTTGGAGGATCGGACACAATCTCAGCTATCTTAACATAGCTGAATAGAGAAGGTTTAGAATAGCCCATAGCATTCTTCAGCCAAACCTTGGAAGATTACGAAATAAAGTATTCTTTCATCGAAAAGCATGTCCTTGCTGTCATCAGGAGCTTGAAGAAGTTCAGACATTTGGTCTCAAACAATAAGATTCAACTGCTTGTCTCACATGCTGGGGTTAAGGACTTCCTCCTCAACAAGGATTTGAATGAGAAAAGGGCAGGTTGGATCACCCGTGTCATGGAGTATGACATTGATATCAAGATCACCAAGCTGGTAAAGGGAAAGGACTGTGTGAGCAGCTGGTTTTGGGGAAGCAAAAGGAAGTATGCAACGAAGAAGAGGCTGTTTTGACAGTCCAGGACAGCCATGAGCCAAGTGGCAATCAAGAAGAAGACAATGCTTCCCCCACTCCTTGCTGGACCCAAGATATTATGCACTTCCTAAGCACAGGCCTATGCCCTCCGGAGATGAACAAGACCCAAAGGAGACACTTCAGATTGCAGGCTGTCCCATATGCCATTGTTGATGGAGTTTTGTTCAAAAGGGATGTAAATGGAGTGCTGCTGAGATGCATTAGCACAGGTCAGATTCAAAAGGTGTTGGAAGAGTTTCATGGTGGACCAGCTGGTGGCCATTTCGCACCAAGAGTGACAGCTCTAAAAATCATGAAGGCTGGTTATTATTGGCCTAAAATCTTCAGTGATTACTATGCATGGATCAAGAGGTGTAAGAATTGTGCATTCTTCACAGGAAAAGAGAGACTTGCTGCCCTTCCATTGCATCCATATCCAGTTGACCAGCCATTCATGCAATGGGGTTTGGACTTCATCGGAGTCATTAATCCCAATTCAAGCCAAGGGCACAAATGGATTTTGACAGCCACAGACTACTTCACCAAATGGACAGAAGCAGTAGCACTCAAAGAGGTAAATGAGTCTAGCATCTTAGACTTTTATGAGGGGATAACAACTAGATTCGGTGTACCTGCTACAATAATCTCTGATAATGCATTGGCATTCATTGGATCTAGGGTGACTGAGTGGGCAGTCAAGAATGGTATTTACCTAAGCACTTCATCGAACTATTACCCTCAGGGTAATGGCCAGGCCGAGTCTACAAACAAGAATTTGTTGAGGATCATTAGGAGGACTCTTGATGAGAATCAGAGGTCTTGGCATACCAAGCTGAAATCAGCCTTATGGGCTGATAGGATCACTCCCAAAAGATCCACAGGTAACTCTCCCTTCAGGGGTTGTCATGGAAGAGAGGCAATCTTTCCCATGTAACTTGAGTTGCCAACATTGGAACTCATGAAGCAGCTAGAGTTACTTGAATTTGAGCCCATGGAAGTGAGGTATGCGAGTTGATGGAGCTGCAAGAGATCAAAATCAGGTATCCCAAGCAATGGAAAAGATCAAGCTTTGATCAAGAAGACCTTTGATAGGAAGGCCAAAGATAGATCTTTTCAAGTTGGAGATCTAGTGTTGAAATGGGATGTGGATAGAGAAAAACCGGAAAGCATTCAAAATTTTATGCCTTTTGGAGTGGCCCATACATGGTCACAAAGTGCAAGAACAACAATGCTTTCCAATTGGCCTCATTGGATGGTGAAGAACTACAGATTCCAGTCAATGGAATCTATCTCAAGCGTTCCTTCTAGAGAGAAGTTCACTACCTCTGTAAATATTAGATTAGATTTTCTTTCCTCCAAGTGCTTGTGCACATTGTTTTGCTTGTAGGTTAGTTTTGTTTTCCCTAAGTGCTTTGGCACAGCTTGCTTTGTCCATGGAGATGTTTTGCAGTCCTTACTTTCATCAGGTAACATTCCATCTTCCTCCTTGCACATTCTGAGTCAGTTAGGGTCCTAAACAGAATATTCGATGACTCCATGCCCAATGGACTACTTCAGGCAACTGGTCTTTTCATCTAGCAGGCAGATGACCCCGCTGAGTCGCCAAATTGTTATCCAATTTCACCCCTAGGTTGAATTGGTAACATACATCAGAATTCTCAAGTCCCAGGCAAATTGATTAATCCCAGAAAAATCATGTTTCTAGGGTCCCTTTAGAAAGTTTTCTAACTCTCCTGTCTAGGTTGAAAAGAGTAAGCTCTGAGAAAATGCGAAAAAGTTACAGAAAATAAGCTTGGGCTAGAAAAATTGTGAAAATCGGCTAAGTCCTTGTCCTAGGACAAGTGGGACATTTGGGACGCCAAGGCGCGGATCGGCCGAAAAGCCTACAGGTGGCCCAAATAGCAAAGGGACATATGGGACGAAGGTACGCGAAGGACGTGAACCGGCCGGTTCGGCCGGAATGGGGAATTGTAGCACCGGGACAGTCAGACCAGAAGGACGCGTGGGACGCGGAAAGCCGGTTCGGCCGAAAGATAAGAAAATCGACTAACAGTTTGGGACATTTGGGACAAATGGATGCAAACCAGCTGGTTCGGCTGAAATAAGAAACTTCAGCACAAGGAAAAGTGGGACAAAGAGACGCGGTGGACATGAAAGAGCCGGAAGACCCGCGGACCAACCAGGAGATGACATGTGTCACAAGGGAAAAGTCCAAAAGTCAAAAGGCAAGTTTTGAAGGGGCAGCCCGAGCCAATAGGAATTGGACATGTGTCCAATGGAGCAGGGAAGTGTGGAGCTCGGGGAGAAGTTAGAGAATTTGGCCGAGTTCACCAAAAGGGGTAAAAGTGAAGTAAGACCCCGCGCCCTGTCCTCTAACAAGATCATGCCACGTGTCGTCCAAGTGGCGGGAGCACGGAAAAAGTGGAAAAAGTCCCAAAATCATCAAAAAGGTAAAAATTCAAGAAAAACCCATGGGTAAGCGAAGGAGAGAGAATCACGCAACCAATCAATGCATGCCACGTGTCATCCAGGTGGCGGGCGCGGGAAGAAATTTAAAAATCCGTTTTCACCTGTTTTGTGCCCTAGATCTTCAGATTTCCATATCTTTTGATCCAGAGCTTGGATTGGCACGTTCTTTATATCAATGGAAATCTTGTGAAATTCTCTACATGATTCTGGGGTTGATCTTGAGTTTTGGTGTAGTCTAGAGAGAGAAAATTGAGAAACAGCTCTGACGCGTGTTCATGGCCAGAAGTGACATTTCAGCGACCAGATTTAATGCAGAATGGGTCGCATTCTCCTGTAAACCAATCAAAATGACAGGGTGTGGGCTTGTAAGGTCCCCCCATGCCATTTTAATGCACCTACAGTCAAGGAGGGATGGGCTCCCATGTTTTGTACATTTTCTGTCCCCTGGGCTCGACCCTTGCACTGTAAAAGCCAGTTTTGGCTCATTTTCAAAGGGGGAACTTTTTGACATAGCAACTTCTTCTTTCAGCTCCAGCAAGTGAAGGAAGCAAGGATCAGACCTCTCCAAAGATTGTAACAGTTTTCTTTTACCTCTCTGAGGGTGTAATGCGTGTTTTTGACACTGAAAAGATAATGCAAGCTCTGTGAATGGGTTTCAGTCCTCTGTTTGTATTATTTGCTTCATTTCAAATCCTGAATTATATCTTATCAGTCTGTGTATGTTTTATGTTGTAAACTTTGGTCTGTGTCTATTTTCTTGACAGAAATGTTTCACCACTCCTCCTTTGGTGTATCACCTGTTAGTTTAGTTTTATTTTTGCACTTTCTATCTCTGTCTCCTTGCAGTTTAGAGTAGGATTAGGATCTGAACCTCTGTAGTTTTGCAAAATATAGATCTAAATCAGAGGAGTTTGAGGAACCAACCTCTAATATGGAGATTCCTCTCTTAGTTTCACAAGTCCCCACACTTGGAGAGAGGTTTCCATGTTGTGCAATCACACTGGATGCTAGAGTGATCAACCTAGAAGCCTGATCTCGCATCCGGGGTGCTTTGTGAGTTTGTAACAACAGTTCATCAATAAATCCTGCTATAAATTTTAAGAAAACTGGTCAAAATAGTATAGTGGCTAGTGAAAACAAAACTAAAAGAAAAGGAACATTCACTAGGTTCTTTAAGTGTGGTGGTGATCACTACGAAAACAATTACCCTTTGAGTATTAAAGAGAACAACCTATAGAAAATAATTCATGATGCACTAGTAAACCGACAAGTAGAAAAGAAAGTCATACCTATTGAAGTATCAGGTAAGTTATATGGACTACTTATAACTATTATTTTTGATACTGGTACTACTAAATGTTCATTTCAAATAGGTTAGCTAAAAAATTAAAAAGAAAAGCTAGTTATATGAAGAAATAATGGACTGTGTAATATGGGAACAATAGTGTCCACACAAGGTAAAATAATGTTTGTTTGACACAACATTTGATCTCGCCTAATTTTTCCACATAATTAGATATGTACGTAGCTCTTTTAGGTTCATATGATGTTTTAATAGGTGTGAACTTGTTTGAAAAGAAAATCAAATGCTTGGATGACTTGTAGAAAACAATAGTCATTCAAGGCATAAAAATAAATATTAAGGTAAGGAGGATTTCTGCAATGTAGCTCAAAAAGATAAGAATAAAGGCTGCATGATTTACATAATAAAAACATCAGATTTCAGCGAGGAAGGTAATAGTTCCTTGAAAGAATATATGTTTCTAAAAGATTAAATCGATGTCTTTCGGAGGAGTTACCTAGAATTTCTCTCGAGGCATGAATTTGACTTCAAAATTAATATCAAGTCGAGAAAAAAACTATTTCTAAGACTCTTTACCGTATGACTATAACTAAACCAGTGGATCTTAAGGCACAATTGCATGATTTTTATCCAAAGGATTGATAAGACTGAGTGTGTCTCCTTGGGGAGCACCGATCATTATTGTCAAAAATAAAAATGACACATTAAGGTTATGTATTGACTACCACATGCTTAACAAATCCACAATCAAGAATAGACATCCTTTTGCAATGATAGATGGTCACTTTGATCAGATGTGAGATGCATTAGTATATTTCAAGATTGATTTAATATCATGTTACCATAAAATGAGAATAAAATAGGAGGGCATATATAACAATGCTTTTAGGAAAAGATATGGTCACTATGAGTTCACAATATTATCATTTGGAATCATGAATGCACCTATTGCATTCACGAATTTAATCAATAACATTTTTCAATAATACCTAGATAAGTTTTTGTTGGTTTCCTTAGATGATATACTGATCTATTTTAAAAGCATGGAAGAACATAATGAGCACTTGAGAATAGTGTTGGACATACTTAGAAAAAGGAAATTGTATGGAAAAATTTCAAAGTGTTCCTTCTAGAAGAATGATGTGTAATACCTCATCACATAATAAATAAGGAAGGAATATAAGTAGATCCATCTAAAATCAAGGCCATAATAGAATGACCAGCTCCTAATAATTTTCATGAAGTCAGAAGCTTCATGGGGTTGGTTGGTTACTATAGAAAATTTGTAAAAGACTTCTCTAGAGTTGCTGCTCCAATAACTTCACTACAAAAAAAAGATAAGAAATTTGTTTGGTATAATAAATGCAAGAATGCATTTAATTTGTTAAAAGAGAAATGAACTAAAACATCTATTTTAAAGGTTCTGACCCCAAAAAAGCTTCACCATGGTAAATAATGCCTCTAGTGAAGGTTTGGGTGGAATAATTATGCAAAATGATCATGTGATTGCATATGAGAGCAAAAATTGAAGTTACATGAGATAAAATAAGCTCCCCATGATTTAGAGATTGCTACCATATTTCATGCATTATAAGTTTGGAGGAATTACCTGTTAGGAAAGCCTTTTGAACTGAAAATAGGCCACTTAGGGCTTACTTATATCTTCATGTGGCCCAACCTAAATGCAAGACAATGTAGGTGGCTTTAATTTTTATCATGGTATGGTTTTGATATAAGTTACATAAAAGGAAAAGATAATAGAGTGGCATATGCACTAAGTCTTCGAAATCATGTTTCCGTGATTGTGACCCTTAGGACTCAATTCAAGGATGAGGTAAAGAAACAAATGTTAACTAGATTCATACTATCAACATGTTAAGGTTGTGTTAACAAAATATCCTAATGATAAAAGGTATGAAGGATTTAAATTTGACAATGAAGGAATATTGAAATATGAAGGTAGAGTCTATGTACCTTCGGGAAATGACTTAAGGATAAATTCATGAAATAATTCCATGATGCTCCTTACTTAGGACATCTAGGAGTGAAAAAGATGCTTGCTGATATAAAACAACAATACTTCTAGAAGGGAATGAAAAATACATGAAAAACTATGTTGTTCCAATATTACACATTCCATGAGTTCTTCATGTATCCAACTTCTCTTTTTAATTTTTTAGTGAACTTATTATTAGAGTAGGTATTTACCTTAGCTCATGTTCACCTGGTACTTTTTTACGTTTATTGTATTTATCTTCACCCACTTATGTGTGTGGATATTTCTTTTATCTTATTTAGATATTAGGAGATATTATCTAGTTATTAGGTATAGTTTTTCCTTGATCTATGGTATTGACTAGATCCTTGATGTCTAGTTCTCTCCTAAATCTATGGTCTTGATTAGTTCTTTGATGACTAGTTATTTCCTTGATTTATGGATTGATCTACGACCTTGCCTATTTAAGCAAGGTCCATTCTCAATGTATTGCATTGAGTTCCATAATAATATATGATATTGCTACTCATTTTTTTGCAAAGGTTTTATGTAAAATTATTCTGGTAAATTGCTTTCATCTTATTGATTGTGGTGTTTGATTAGCATCTGTGTTCTTGGCTTGGTACGATCTAGTTATCATTTCTTTACTTATTTTAAATAAAACATTCAAGTACCACCAAAGATAAAAAATAATAGTTACGGGTAATGTGTATAACTTACCTAGTACTTCAATAGGCGTGGCTTGATTTTCATCATACCTATTTACTACATAGCATGAATTCTCTAATATTGGTTCTTATATTTATTTCTCAACGGATAATTGTTTACGTAGTGATCAATACCACACTTAAAGCATCCATAAAATGGCCCTTTCCTTTTATTTTTATTTTCATTGACTATTGCATTATTTTGGCCATTTTTATTATGATTTACAAAGAGGATAGCTACGTAAATTTATTCCCATTTTTCTCTTTATTTCCCACCTTCTTCTACCAAGTATTATTTGGTGCAATCCATGATGGTGAGTTAAAATTCTTGTTCCTTTTCTCATCACGGTGAGAAAATATAACCTACACCGCTTTCTCTCGGCGATGGATTTCTCAAAAATTACCTCTGTGGTTGAAGGACCATGTACACCTAATTCATCACCTATGATGGGATTAAGTCCCATGATGAAATTTCTTATGCAGAACTTCTCATCATCCTAGTACTCAGGAAAATATTTCAACAATATAGTAAACTTTCCCTAGTACTTTATTACAGTCAAATTATTATATACTAAGGTCTGAAATTATGACATATTTTTGTCATAGTATAGTTATGGAAACCAGTGTTGTCTAAAATAGAACTTGAACTGGTCCCAGGTGACGTTAGCTACATAAACCCCCATTTCTACCTTCCATCTATCCCTCCACAAGGAAGTATCATTTGAGAGATGACACACACCCCAAGTTCCTTTAGTTTCTTCAGAAAAGTTCTTAATCGTGAAATATTTCTCCATCTCATTGAGCCAATTCTCAACTATACCACCTAGAGTTGTCCCATAAAATTTTGGGGGACTGATAAGCTTAATATCATTTGACAACCCTATTTCCAAATGTGACTTTTATTTTTAGTTTGTTTTAGATCTAGTTAGATAGGATCTACAACATTAACATTGTTATTCGCAACATTTTCATTATGATTTACAGTATTATGATCATGTGTTCACATTATTAGTAGTAGCATTAGGATCCACTAAATTTGGTGGTCTCTGAGGCTGCACACTTTCATCACTTTCATTTTCATCATCCTCAACCAAAATTCTTTGTTCCATAACACCAATGTGATTGCAATATTCTTGCATGAAAACAAGTATCTCATCTAATTTATGTGTTGTTGTTACGTCATCCCCAACAAGTTGGTTGTTCACAACATTACCTCTTGTATAAACCATTATGTTATGTTATACAAGAATTAAAATTAGTGTTAGTGTCAGTACCCATTGTGTCCAAGAGATATAAAACTTCAACTCTGATACTAAAATGTAACACCCATGTTATAATAACTCCAAATTAAGGATTTTTAATTTTAAAAAACACCCCTTAACCCCATTTCATGCCTTTAATGATTTTATATGAAAACAATAATAATCCAACAAGAAATATAGTTTACAATCCATCTAATAACATCATAACCATGTGTAATTGTAAAGGTCAATTAGATATACCGATCCCCTTTATCATCACTCTAATTGAGTGTACATAACTTGTATGTAATTGGTTAACCTATTCATCTAGGTTTGAGAATTGATGCAGATTCAAGTGTCTACCTAAAAATTATTTAACTAAGTTTCATCTAGAATCTCACACCATTGTATTGGAACTCAGTGAATTGACAGTGTATTCAACTAGTACACTACTTAGGCCAAATATTTTAAGCTATGATTTACATGCTTAGTTTCCTAACCACACATAAGCCCAATGAAACTTTTCCCATCACCACATAGTCATCTCTTCACATTTATTTGGATCACATCTCATTAGTTAAACATATTTAAGTTCACATATTAAGAAGTCCTAAATTCTAAGTATCACCTTTCAACTTGAGTGTATGTTAATAGTTCCAAGATTCTGACCCTATGAGAAGGATAATGATCACTTAATTAATCTTATCATGAGTAATTATTACCCTACCCATACTCATCTTAATATGGTATGATTACAGTAAGATCAATCCGAAGTGTGGGACTTAGAGTTCATACTTACTTAATACACAAGACAATTAAGATAGTTTTCATTGTTTAGAGTTAAATTCAAGGTATACGTTATCAAAAATATATTAGTAAGTTGCTAGTTACTATTGTTTTAATTGTCCAAAATTGGAGTGTTTCTTTATGACTCTCATTTTTAGGACTAGGTGTAGTTTAACCAATTTGTTAAGTTTAGACAATCAATCCAATCCTTGATTAGATAATGTCGTAAATCCACCTTAATGATATTTGTTGTTAAGTACCTCTTTTAAAAGATATATATTATTTTAAACATTTGAACAAGTTTTAATATCAACAATAACCGAAATGCATCATTCACATTTCATATTAATAACTTATTAAAGGTATTGTACTTTTATACTTTGACATCATTATGTTGTTAAACAAGTTGTTGTCATAAAGGTACAACTAGTCATCCACAAACTATTTAAGTTGTACTAAATAATAACTTAATTATTTAATTAGTCTCTTTACGTTTGAGTTAAAGAAATGTAATTATTTCACAACTCTTTATCGTTGTCCAAAACAACGTTATTTGTTTAACTCCTTTAATTAAACATTTTAATGATGATGTCACTTGATATAATTGTAATAATTGAAATTAATTACTATCATAAAGTACAATTATTTGATCAAGTACAATTTTCATAAACAATATCAAAGTACAATCCGTTGTTGAAAATAACGTAATCATTATTACAACTCATAAGAGATAGTCAACAATAAAAGTATTTAATGAAATCATTAAGGATAATTCCTTATTCAAAAAGTATTACAATAATTTCATAATGATACAATTGGCCAACTACCATTTACAACTTCGTGAAATCATATTTCTCTTAATAATAATTACATAATCCAAATATGGATGTACCTTAAATCAATGTTTATAATTAGATAAACAACTTATCAAATAACAAGCATGCATGTAATCACTCCAATTAGATCCTCATAAAAACTAATCCATCATGTTATCTATAAGATAGAAATAATAATGTACATGGTCAGTTCATATAACTAACATGGATTACACAACTCTCTTCCTTGTTGTTTCATTACAAAATAATTGAACATCAACTTGCTTGGTTTAATGGTAATAAATCAAGTATCATTTTTAACAAACATGTAAACTAAGATAAAATGATCTAAAGATATTAACCAAGTTCCGTACATCGATAAATTAGATACATTACTAATTCATTATAACTCAAGATAGAAATTGGAGTCTTTTATTTTACCAAACAACCCATCACACGCTGGAGCATCACTTAGCCAAAACAAAGTTCTCACCCAAAGCATGTAAGGGTACTAAGTCCCTCTTTTATGATAGCTTTGTCAAGGAGTTAGCATGATAAACACATATATAGATATATTCCAGATCCATAATAACAATGCAAGGATAAACCATAAACAGATCTAGATCTTAACCATAGTGCATAAAGAATCAGACAAGAACTAATATCAGATTCACCATACAAGATCCATCCATATTAATATCAACAACCATTATCCAACCAAAAATAACCATTTTATTAATTATCAAAACACAGAAGCCAAATACATACATAAGAATATCATCATAGTCATTTGCACTCATAAATCAATAACATAACCTTACAAGTAATCACGGGTCTCTTAAACCATGAAAATCAATACATATTTATAGGAGTGGGGACTTTCCCTTCACCACCTAAGCATCCTCAAAATAGGTTGCATGCTAAGAATAGCCATGCACCACTACAAGATAAATACAAAAGCATGCAAGCTCGCTAATAATAGATTATCTAATAATAACTATAGATCTAATCCTATTATTATCCCAAAACTATGCATGTCGCTTGATCTCCCACTTGTCCAAAATAGACTTTTCTTAGTCTCCAAGTCTTCAAACCTTTGCGTGCTCAACACTCAATCCTATTTTTAGCCCGTGGTAAACAAAACAACTAAGTCCTGAAGTCATATATTTCTAGGCATGCCCTTTTCTACGACACTTCCACACGCTCCCATGTGCCCCATGTCCGCACACCCAATCCTTATGCACCTTCAATACTTAGGTTGTAATTCATCAGCCCAACATTACCCCACACTTGCTTCATTTATGCCCCGAAATGGGTAACCATGAATTATCTCTCCATGAATAAATAATAAGGAACAAAAGAATAATTATACATAAAGAATAAAATAATACATTAGCACACTACCCTTCTAAAGGAAAAATCAACTCTGGATATGTACTTTTAATTTCTGCTTCTAACTCATTCCAATCACTAAGCACCTTATTTGTTTTATCAGGGATGTTTATGAGTACCCCATCCATCTCATCTAGGGTCATGTTCTCACCCTCATTCTGTAATACTCTAAGGACTCTCACCATACCCGAGACCATCCCTTCCAAAGACATCCATATTTCGCGTAAGAGTTTCCCAATTTCCTTGATCTTCTCCTTGTGAGCTTCCTGGGATGTTATAAGTGCGTTGTGATTTTACACTACTAAAGTGAGCCTCTCCTCACACCCAAGTGTCTCGTCTTTCTACAAGTACCTTATTTTTATTATTATCTTAGGTTCTGCAAATGTTTAACGCCAAATCTACCTTTTTCAACTCATCTTTCAATGCCTGCAATAAAGACTCATACCCACTTATCTTGCATGTGATGGTTGCCTTTTCCTTTTCTACCTATGCCATAACATCCTTTGGTTTCAACATCCTTATTGTACTTTCATCCATCACCATATGGACTAGTGTGCACAAGTAATGCATAGAATATGGAAACCTCTCCGCCACTTTCTCTTCTAGATGCGGCCTTGCCTTCAAAATTTCATCGCCTATCTACTGTATTACTAAGTACCACTCGTACCTTCACCTCAGTTGTCTCCTTTTCCTTTTTCAAGCACTTAATTTTTGTTTCTTTATCTTTTCTATCTTCTAACAAAGCACAAATAGTTTCCACTTTATCTATGTTTCTACACACAACTTTTACAGATACCTTTTTCAATGTATTACTCACCTGCTCATCCGACATTTGAGTCGGCTTGACTATTACAAGGTGTGAATGTGGTGATTTTTTCATTCTTCATGACACACATGATTCTTTACATACATCAAATTCAGGCTCATCCATGTGAGTCTGCATACTCCATGAAAATTATTTATGGGTGCACATGGTCGCCATATTAGAATCCATCAATTCCCAACCATAAAGTTCCTTAGGTTCTAAGGTACTTTGGAACCTAGCACGTATGATCTTGGTAGGGTCATTGACATAACCTATTATAGGAGTTTCATATTTTTCTCCATCCTTCTCCTTACCAGAGTGATTACCTTTTGGAATGTGCATGCCCACATCAAGCACTAGTCCTTCACCTGTTTGTGTAGTAGTAGGCACACTAGATGGTTCACCCTTATCTTCACTCTTCTCTGCATTAAAAATGTCATCCCCACTTATTTTTCTTCTAAACCTCCTACATCATGTATCAATTATTATTCCTTAGGTTTCTCAACCTCCTCGGTGTTAAAGGGAGTATTCCGCAGCACTCCTTAGATTTCTCACCCTCACTATCCTTAGTGGGAATGTACTTGTGCCTTATCTTCTTCTCTAATTCTAATTTCATAGGGGATTTTCTCAGCAACCTCCTTGGTGGATGTGATTGCCCCAAACCTTGAGTCTTTGTTCTCCTTAATACTCTCCTATATATCTGGTCCTTAGTGCCCTATTCTATATCTATCCCTATTGCACTGGTTTCCACCACTTCTTCTTCCTCACCTTCTTATTTTCCCGGAGGAGTAGGGTCACACATTATTTTTACTTCTATAATGGGTTTCTTTCTTTTTCCATGCTCCAATCCACCACTATCTTCTTTCAATTCCTCTTCTTCTTATTCTTCATCATTATGGGGAAAAGTAGAATCCTCCTCCTACAATGCGCCCATAGTATGTTTCCCCTTGGGTGAATCAGGGAGATTGAATTAATTTTCAACATATTTTCCATTCTCCAACTTAGGCTTAAGGTATATGTATACCAGATCCA
Organism: Taxus wallichiana var. yunnanensis; assembly: GCA_018340775.1. Classification (NCBI taxonomy): domain Eukaryota; kingdom Viridiplantae; phylum Streptophyta; class Pinopsida; order Cupressales; family Taxaceae; genus Taxus; species Taxus wallichiana. The sequence goes on from CM031244.1 coordinate 280,628,633, forward strand.
CTCCACACTTACCAATTTCCAAACTCATAGCCTTGATATTAATATCATCTGAAATCAACTTCTCAATATAAGAAAACTTACTTGGGTAGACATATGTCTTTCTAGAGTGTATGATAGTCACAATCCACTTTGTATGCATTAAAAATTAGCTTGCACACATTGGAAAACCTGTGTATTGATGCCTAGAAATAGTACACAGTGAAGGCATATGGGAGATTACACCAAGGACCCCACTTTCCATCCTTCATTCCAAAATTCCCTATGCAAAAATGTTGGTAAACAAAAATTAAGCCTAGCTTGTCTAATACTAAAGGTATATCCTTGGGTATCCTCCACTCATATTCAAATGCATCACACAAATTCTCATACTAAAGTTATGTTGTTTTATTATAGGCCCACTCATGGATCCATCACATGTATACTTTGCAAATCTATCTCATTAGGGACTTCTTCTCTTCAGGGTATTGCCACATATTATCTTTTGGACCATCGGGCACCCCAATCTCTACAAACACAATGGACAAGAGGATAGCACCAAAACCTATCTTATCTTCTTCATGTACCTCTGTAATTATAGTCTCAGCAATGAAGTTAGATAAATTGTACATGACACCTTCTAGTCATTTTCTTAGCAACATGCAACCACATCTTGTTCACTTGTGACCAACACTCTTGATTATTCAGCTTGGTGAGGAGGTATACTACCACCTAAATAATAGGGTATTTCTACAACTTACAAATATCCATTCCACACCCTTCCTTAACATAAGATAACACTTTCCTAGGTTCCTTTATTCCTTCCTTGCCAATAAGATCACTTTGTTGACCTTGGCGCCGGAACTTCTCAACCCTGTTAACCTCCCAATCAAGGGTGCGGTAAGTCTCATCTACCACCCGAAAAAATAAAATAAGTCCTCATGGACTTGAATCATCAACCACTAGTAAATTTTTTTGGTTTTCCAAAGTATGGGAGATAATAGAGCTGTAAAACTCTCACTTGTGACAACAGCTTCTAACCCGTATTGTCATAAATAACCATGTCATTTTCTATTCACAACATTGTTTTTACCACCAACAACTTGTCCAATTCATCTTTATTGTCCTTAGTCCTATGATTTTAGTCACTCACTTTATTTTTCCTTATGTGTGACTCCCAATCACATCCCATGTACACAACTTCTAGATACCGTATCTCATAAATTCAACTTTTGGGGGCATCTTCCACCTCTATTTCTACTTCATTCTACTTCTTACCCCTTTTAGTAACTCCAGGTGCTCGCTTAGGTTCCATAATGATGATAAAAGAGTGTTCTTGTAGCTGATTTGAGATCTGTGACTCTAACTTGTGTGCCCTAGATTCAAACTTATGTGCCCTAGCTCTTCTCTAAACCCTAACTCTTAGATTTGTCTCCACACATGCCTTTTCTTCACTCAAACACTATCTTCAATCAAGTGCCAATCAATCCCATGCATAAATATGTCTGGTTCAGTCATTTATCATAGTTATTTCACACTTTCTCATGTAACTCACTCGTTAACTCATTCTTCAACTCACTCAAATGATTTTTCTTCACAATCGCAAGGTAAAAATGACTTCAAAACCCACCTTTTATAGCCTTTACAAAATTTTTTACATTTATTTCTCTCCACCTACCACTGTACTCAACATTGTATGATGTTTTCATTCCTTTTCCACATTGTGTTTTGCGTTCCCCACTCATAATCTTCTAGCGCACCCACTACTAGTCATATTTTTATTACCTAAAGCATATCTTTATACGCCAAAGTGCTCATCCAATGTGCCTCAAACCAAGTAGTTTCCCATGTTGTAGCCTACCTCGCATTACACTATGTGTCCATTCATCCTCACGTGGTCTTTATGCATGAGCAATTTTTCTTTATCCACACCCTTACCTCAAGCACTCCGCACAATATTTCTCTGCATTACCATCTTTTATAGAAAATTAAATCTTGACCCATTTATCCCGTATATAATCCACCCCACACTAAAATTATGTGTAGTCCTCTATGCATGAATTTAATAGATAGTAATTAGCTTATGGTGCGTAAGTGCACTTATTATAACAAAACACTCAACTAAATTGACAAATAATAACAAAGATGGAATGAAACACATATAAAGGAATGCAATAAAATAAATCTAATATAATAGAAATACTACCTTATTATGAAAACTAAGAAGACTTATATATAGTAGGGCTTCGCTACTCCCATTAAAGTAACTAGAAACTATGTCCCATCCAAAGACCTATAACTGGTAATCATCTAAGTCAAGTATGTAAGTCACAACATACAGTCCCAACCAATACACTTGGAACTTTCTAGGGTGGCACAAAAACTTTGAATCATACAGAAGTACCATCTTCCTAACTTCAATCTATTTATTTTTAATATGCCTATCATGCCATGCCTTTTTCCTAGCCTTCTTTGTCTTTTAAATCCATCTAGAAATGGTGTGCCTTTCATCCAATTACAAAAATTTATCAATGCGCTCTTCTAATGATTTTTCATCATCCATACCTCTGCGTCAAGTGCAATACGCAAAGAGGGTAACATGAATTCCACTAGTAAAAAAACCTCCACACTAAAAACACCAACTAAAAGGGTGTGGCATTATTCAACCTCTTGTAGGTTATCCTATATGCCCAAACTACATCAGAGACTTTATCATCCTAGTCCTTCCTTCTAAGGTCACAAATCTTTGTCAATGTATGTCCCAATATCTTGTTAAATGCCTTATCAATGCCATTGGTCTGTGGGTGATAGGGTGTTATTTTAGGGTGGGCTACCATAAATTATACCAATAGTATCTTGATGGTCTCATTAAGAAAATGAGTGCCCCTATCACTTGTCGAATTAGCTAATCCATACATGCTGATTATGTTCTCCCACACAAACCTTGTTGCTATAGCTTTCATGTAATCCTTTATAGGTGCCTCTTCTGCTCACCTTGTAAGATAATTTGTACAAGTTATAATGTAGAGTGAATCAGTCCTACAAGCGGGTGGGGAAATAGTACCCAAAAGTAAATTTTCCACTTTTCCAAAGGTTCTCGCACTAGCAATAAGCCTCAAAGGCATTTCATCTCAAGTGCGCTTAATATAATAAAACACCAAACTAAATTGATAAAGCATAATGACAATGAAATGAAACACATATAAAGGAATGTAATAAAATAAATCTAATCTAATGGAAATACTACCTTATTACGAACACCAAGAAGACTTATTTATAGTAGGGATTCTGCCTACTCCCATTAAAGTAACTAAGAAATCGTGTCCCATCCAAAGGCCTATAAATAGTAAGAATCTGAGTCAAGTATGTAATTCACAACATACGGTCCTAGCTAATGCACTTGGAACTTTCCGGGGTGGCGCAAAAATTTGAATCATACGAAGTAACATCTTCCTAACTTCAATCTGCTTATTTTTAATATTCCTATCATGCCATGCCTTTTTCCCGGCTCGCTATGTCTTTTGACTCCATCTATAAATGGCATTCCTTTCATATAATTGCATTAATTTATCAATGTGCTCTTCTAATGATTTTTCATCATCCATACGTTATGCGTATGCAATACACAAAGAGGGTAACATGAATTCCACTGGTAAAACAACCTCTCGTGCCAAACACCAACTAAAAGGGTGTGGCCTTATTTAACCTCTTGTAGGTTGTCCTGTATGCCTAAAGTACAACAAAGACTTTATCATCCCAATCCTTCCTTCTAACATCACAAATCTTCATCAATGTATGTCCCAATATCTTGTTAAATTCCTTAGCAGTGTTATTGGCCCATGGGTGATAGGGTGTTATTTTATGGTGTGCTACCATAAATTCTACCAATAGTATCCTGATGGTCTCATTAAGAAAATGAGTGCCCTTATCACTTTTCAGACTTAGTAGAAATCCATACATGTTGATTATGTTCTTTCATAGAAACCTTGATGTTATAGCTTCCATGCAATCCTTTGTAGGATCCGATTCCGCCCACCTTGTAAGATAATTTTTACAAGTTATAATGTAGAGTGACCCGATCTGAGATAGGGTGGAGAAATAGGACCCACAAAGTAAATTTCCCACTTTTCCAAAGGTTTTGTACTAGCAATAAGCCTCAAAGTCATTTCATCTCTATGCCTAGGCTTTCCAAGGGGATGACAGTGGTCACATGACTTATAATATTCAATGCAATCCTTATAAATTGTTTCCCACCACAGAGATACCAATAAAATCTTACGCACGGTGGAATTTCTTGCATAATGTCCACCTATAATTCCACCATGATCTTCCTCCATAATGGTAGTACACTCATGCTCCAGTACACACCAGCGCAAAACCTCATCTCATCCTAATTTGTATAAATCCCCACTAATTAACATATAGGATGCGATGTGTTTAGCAAGTTATTTATTTTTAAGCTCTTCATCCCTTCATGCATCACACCAATACATAAAAACACAACAATATCTTCTAAGCTAGAGGGTGCATTGTTTAATCTGAACAAATTTGCACCCGAAATTATCTCCTCAATACTCTACACATCCTCACTAGATTTAATTCTTGACAAATGATCTAGTCCTGAGTTAATCTTTCCTGGCTTTACTACAAATGTAAAATCAAATTGGTGAAACAACAAAATCCAATAACATATGCACCCCTGCAAAATGGTCTTAATCACCAAGTACTTAAGTGCCATATGATATGTATAGAAGATAAAAGGAGTTTCCAGCAAGTATTATCGAAACTTATGCAACGCATAAATCATGGATAACACTTCGAGAGTCTGTAGTTGTATAATTATTCTTAGCTGGTGTCAACTTCCTTCTTGCAAATAAAATAGGATGATCAACAATACCTTCTCTAGATTGGGATAACACTATGTTAATGGCCATGCTAGAGGCATCCACATGTACATGGAATGGTTTGGTCCATGAAGGAAAGCGTAAAATAGGTGCAAAAGTAATCCTTTCCTTCAATGTCTCAAACGTGTGTTGTTGCACCTCACCCCAATGGAACTTTCCCTTACTCTTTAACAATTCTTCCAAGGGTGTGGAAATCCTAGCATAACCTTTGATAAAATTCTTGTAATAACTTGTGTGCCCCAAGAATCCATGTACCTCACTCTGGTTAGTAGGTTCCTCTAAGCAAAAAATAACAACAACCTTAGCAGGGTCTACTAACAAACCTTCTTTATAGATAATATGTCCCAAAAAAGTCCCAAAGGGTGTAGAAAAAACACACTTCTTAATGTTTAAAGAGATGCTCAACTATCGACACCTCTCAAACATAAGTCTTAAATTGTCACAATGAATTTTACTAGCCCATAAACTATCTAATCATCCAAGTAAACCTGCCAAAACTTATGAATGAAGTCCTATAATGCCTATAAAAAATGTGGGAAAAGACTTCAGACGCATTCTTCAATCCAAAAGGCATAACTATGTATGAAAAAATTCCCCATTTAGTGGTGAAAGTCATATTTTCTTTATCTTCTTTAGCTATCCACACTTGATGATATCTAGAAAATCCATTAGTGAAGGAGTAGATTTAGCGCCCTACAACACCTTCTAGAATATCCTCTATAAGTGGTGTGGGAAAGGGATCTATTACACATGCAACATTAAACTCCCTATAATCCACATAGATCCTTATCATGTCATCATTATTTATGCTTATCACCATAGGGCTAACCCATTCTGACTCCTCAATGGGCTCAATGATCCCAGACTTCAACATCTTATCAATTTCTTCCTTTACCTTAACACAAAGATTAGGATTCATCTTATAAGGCCTCTTCCTAACCAAGCATGCACTATCCTTTAAATTAATCCTCATCTTGCCCAAATAATTATGTGCCCCTTTCAATTTATGATAACCTCTATGAAATAAGTCCTGAAAGTCACACAACAACTCAATTATGTTTGCAATCTTTGAGTCAGACCAATAATCACCAATGATGGCCTCCTTAGGCTCAACATCTATTCTAATGTTAACCTTCTTTATTTTCATAGGCTCATGATATGTGTGTGATTTCTCATCTGCACTGTTTAAGACCTCACGCATACCCACAGTATGATCAACATCTATATTTTCCACTTCCTCATCATCAATTATGTAAACCAAATTTCCTTTTTCCTTTTCTAGGTAGGTGTGCCTAATTTTTCTTTGTCTGTCTCTTCTTCTTTAAAACGTGCCTCCAGATCTAACTCACCTAGTAATTCCTAAATAATCTCCTCACCTTTGCACTATCTCCCATAGTCAAGTGCTTCATAACATGTAATGCCTCATTCACTAGAGGTTTAGTAGAAAAATAGTCAAAGGTATGAATCATACCTATAGTTAGTTCTTTCCAATTTCTTGTTTCTCTATTCAACTCTACATAAACATACCATGCACATGTGTAGCCTCGCAAGGTGAAGTAGAAATTTTGCACCCATAGTGAAGGTGGTAAGGCCTCTTGCCCTCTATCCAGAGTCTCTCACACTTCTGAACATGGTGCAAAGCATAATCCTTCCCATGGAATTCACATGTCTTAGTAGGTGCATTACTCCAAAGAAATATAGTAGAGAAGGAGATTCTCACTTCCCACCACTCTAAAAGTCTATCTCTGTGAACCATCCACCAACATTTTTTTGTCACATGCATGGTATACATAATAATATTCCTTCTTTCCACTTTGGGATTTCATAGCGCGTAGAAATACATTAGGATTTCCTTTGCTAGTGTACCTTGGTACTGGTTACTACCTAAGCATCTAACACAACGTGACTCTTTACACATGTAACTTCATTATTCATCTCATGCCAAACCATTTAATAGGTCCCATGTGCCTAGTTGTCATAAGAAACATTGGTTGTATCACTCATAGACTATGTATCATCCCATTGAATAACTCCTTCCTTTGATGGCTCAAGCACTTTAGGATCTCTAATGGTGCACACATAAATTATATTCAAATCCTCTTCACTCAAAGGTTCCACATAAGGCACAACTTTTCCATCTATCAAAGGGATGATTACGTGCTCCTCCTTGTTCTCAAAACTGATATATCCTTTATTAAAGTGTAGATCATCATTATTTTCATAACACCAAGGGCACCCAAGTAAAAATGGAAAATTGTCTTCTTCTGCAAGCACCAAGACCTCAAATTCCCTAGTAAAATTCACCCTTATATGGTAATAGTGGCATCCTTCAACACTCTAATGAGCATGGATTTGGTTCTCATTAGCCATATACAAAAAAATTTGAAGATGGTTATAATAGTGGTCTCCCATCTCGATTCCACACGTCCAAGGTGAGTACATTCACTTCGCACCTATATTACTAAAAATTTTACTCAACATCCATCCATCAACAACTACATTCCATGTGATCTCCTTATCATAATCAAGACTATGAGAGGTTAATTTTTCATGCAATGTTTGTCTCTCACACTCAACTCTAGCATGTGGTATATTTTCCTTAACCACTCTCTCAATAAAGGAATGATGTTCTCTTGGCAAAAAACTTACAAACCTCCTTCAAGTCATCAACATATTTCTGAGGAAGCTCAATCACTTTTTCTTACTCCATCTTCTGTGACTTATCCTTCAAGCATTGTATCTCACCCTGTAAGTTTCTAATGACCTCTATGGTCTCTTGATAAACTTCCTTCTGATGGGAATGATCTGGATACTTTACATTCAATACTTCCTATTTTGTAATGATAGGTTTTTACTTCGGATTCTCTCACGTGCGCACCACCTCTGTGTGTGTATTAAATAACACTAGGATTATCTCGGGGTCGGTGTTAACTTCGGTATCCATTGATCTTCCACAACATGATGTACTCTAACCATTCCCATGCCCTTATCCTACTTGTGCTTCTTTCTCAAGTGCTCATACAAATATAGGAACTCTTCATAATTATGATTCTTCTCGCACTTTTGGAAAATAACATTCTCATGAAATTTGCACTTATAATGATCAGGGGACCCACATGTATAACATATTCCTCATGGGAATTAACCTCTTCCATCTCCACGACCTCGGCCTCTAAATCTTCCATGGTAACCTCTACCTCTACCACCTCCATCAAATCACCCTTCATTGTGATTAAGATCATGTTTCTCACTCTGTTCCTTTGAATTTATTGCAACACTGGTTTGACATACACCAATTTTGATGGAATCATGAATCTTATCTATCAGTCTGCAATTTTTTGTATCATGAGTGTTTGAATTACAAATATTACAATAGAAAGACACATTCTTTCTTATTGGACACTGAAATAAGGGGAACCTACATGAATCATGATCTAAGTGACATATCTCATAATCCAACAACATGGCATGCATTGATTTACGAGGGAAATTGTCCTTAGTATGTCCTTCTACTTCACAATTTATGCACCAAATACCACTGCGTGTCTCATGAGATGAATTAGCTGAAAATTTCTCTAATTATTTTTCCATAGATGTAATTTGAGCTTCCAAAAATGGGATAACTCCAATGTCTATGCTCCCAACTACCTCAACACATAAAGCTACCTCAAAGGCCTCACGCGGATCTATAAAAGTCTTGTGTGAGAGTTCCCTTCGAAAAGTGTGATTAAACCTCCAATGAACCATTGAGCATGCTGACTAGGATGAATATCATAAGAAAACTTTGATAATAAAGTTTTAAAGCATGCATCATACTCCCTTATGCTCTCAACCATGCCCTACTTGATGTCCTTTAGCACACTGATGCTCTTCTGCTCAAACTCAAGTATATGGAACTCGATAAGAAAGCATCACACAACGTGATATAATCTACACAATTCTGGTTTGGATCATACTTCCTGTACCAAATATGTGTTTGACCTTGCAAAGTAGTAGAAAAATGACTTTCTTTACGCTTAGGAGCTATGATCTGCTTAGTGTGCCATAATATCTCACACATATGCACATGTTTAGTTTCATCTTCAATTCATCTCGTACTGGGTAGGTAAAGGGACATCTCAAAATAAATTTTCTGGGGATGGTGGTGACCATGCCCACTTGATCTATAACATGTATTACCTATTGTATTCCCTCCTCCTCCAAAACCACTAGAACCAATAGATCTTTATCCTCCTTATCCCCCTCTTGTGGAAGGAATTAGACCAAAGGATGTGTTGCCTTGTGTTCCAAAATTTTTACTAAATTGAACCACCACAGGACTACAAAGTTGTGTTACTTCTATAGGTAATACCAATGTTTTATGCACCCATGTTCTATGTTGATGACGTGCCAAAAAATATACCTCCAATCGAGACTCCCAAATAGCGCATATGATGTCTACGCTGCCATAGATGAATTTACTATCCGACTACCTTATGAAATTACCGAGAAGTGAAATCTATCTATCACTACTCTACCACCCACACTAGCTTTCTTATCAATAACTGTCACAGAAACTAGAAAACCAAGTGCAAGGGTTAGGTCACCAGGAGGGATCAAATGTACACATGCGGTTCTTGTAGTTTCAACTTGTGCACTGTCATTTAAGGTTGAAGAGGGTTCTCTACCATGCTTACCAAAATGTAGGAGTTCAAGATGCTTCGGCTCCATGTCTTCTACATGAGCTCCAAATACTTCATGGGCTATCTCTCTCCGCAACACCATTCATTCCGTAAAATCACACTACTTCGTCAAATCCCTCCCACGCACCTCATTAAACTTAAGCCATATTTCTTATCTTTATCTCTCTACCACTAGATCTTCTATCTTTCACCACACATGCTCCTTCCCCACACATGGTGGGGTTTATCTAGCCATAGGACACTCTTCTAGATCTAGAGTCATAATCAAGATCTTAATCGCTAAAGGGATAACATGCAAATAAGATCCTCTAGGTTCGTGCAAGAACTAAAAATCAACAACCTCTGGAAAGGAATAAGTAGAAACAATGTACTCCAAGGTGTAACTCTATAAAACACCACTCCACTAATGATCGATCATGTATGTTGAAGTTAGATCAACATCTTGTAAATTCTAGTAATCTTCCTGGGTCCAAAAAAGTTCTCTATATCTCTAATTTCTCTTTGATGTGTATCCTACTAGCTACGCATATAGCTCTATAGGAAAATATTAGAAGAATATATCATAGAGCTCATGATATAGATTTTATTTAACCCACAAAGGCGTGCATCAAATTCAGGTCCAGTCTTAGAGTTTTGAGAATACTCTTCCTCTAAATTCTCTACCCAATTTTCAATATTGGTCAAAGTCAACTGGTACGTCTTCATCATGCAACATCCTTGAAAATATCTTGAAAATAGGTCCTGACAATGGAACCAAAATGTAGTATTTTATTTTACCAAACAACCCAAGACGCTACACACATCACTCAACCAAATGAGAGGGAACTTGAAGCATGCAAGGGTACTGGGTCTCTCTTTTATGGAACCTTTGTCAAGGATTTAACATGATTAACACATATATAGATATATTTCAAATCCATAATAACAATGCAAGGAAAAGCCATAAACAGATCTAGATCTTAACCATAGTTTGTAAAGAATCGAGATAAGAACTAATATAAAATTTTCCATAAAATATCCATCCATATTAACATCAATAACCATTATCCAACCACATAGAACCATTGTATTAATCACTGATTAAAAAAATCCAAATACATACATAAGAGTATCATCATAGTCACGCGCACTCATAAATCAACAACATAACCTTATAAGTAATCACGGGTCTCTCAAACCATACAAATCAATACATATTTTTAGGAGTGGGGACTTACCTTTCACCACCTAAGCATCCTCAAAATAGGATGGATTCTAAGAATAGCCATGCACCGCTACAAGATAAATAAAAATCATGCAATATCACTAATAATAGTTTATCTAATAATAACCACAAATATAATCATATTATTAGCCCAAAAACTATGCATGTCACTTGATCTCTCACTTGTCCAAAATAGACTTTGCTTTGTCTTCAAGTGTTCAAACCTTTGCGTGCTCAACACTCAATCCTATTTTTAGCTTGTGGTAAACAAAACGGTTAAGTCCTCAAGTCATACTTTACCAGTGCACCATTTTCTGCTACACTTCTACGTGCTCCTACGCACCCCATGTCTACACATCCAATCCTTATGCGCCTTCAAGACCTATGTTGTAGTTCATCACCCCAACAAAAATATGTCCTGTGCACAATACACATCTAGTTGAACCCAATTTATTTTTATCCAATAACTAAATAATGTTATGATATGTAATTCACAATAATCAATAACATTCTTGTTTGATAATAACCAAATGTAAAGACGGAGATAGAATTTTCCTTCATAAACCAAGCTTCCAAGTTCAAATTTAAACTAACAAGTAATTTCTACAACATGTTTTTCACAATCAAGAGTTTATTTCCAAGCTAAAAATGTTATAGTTATGGTAAAACACATTTGTACGTATTTCTTCCATTTTATGTAATCACACATTAGAGGGTTTACCATGTAGAGAATCAATAAACAACTTCCCTATTATGCATACAACCTATGCCATCCTTACAGGACTATGATGATTATAAAAATGATGTAGCCATTATGTCATTTGAATGGACAAGTAATAACTTAATCACACACCCTACATGGTATTTTATGCGCAAAATATAGTATTTTATTTTACCAAACAACCCAAGACGCTACCGACACATCACTCAACCAGAAATGAGAGGGCACTTGAAGCATGCAAGGGTACTAGGTCTCTCTTTTATGTAACCTTTGTCAAGGATTTAACATGATTAACACACACACACACACACACACACACACACACACACACACACACACACACACACACACACACACACACATATTCCAAATCCATAATAACAATGCAAGGAAAAACCATAAATAGATCTATATCTTAACCATAGTTTGTAAAGAATCGATAAGAACTAATATCAAATTTGCCATAAAATATTCATCCATATTAACATCAATAACCATTATCCAACCACATAGATCCATTGTATTAATTACTGTAAAAAAAAAATCCAAATACATACATAAGAGTATCATCATAGTCACGCGCACTCATAAATCAGCAACATAACCTTACAAGTAATCACATGTCTCTCAAACCATACGAATCAATGCATATTTATAGGAGTGGGGACTTTCCCTTCACCACCTAAGCATCCTCAAAATAGGATGCATGCTAAGAATAGCCATGCACCGCTACAAGATAAATAAAAAATCATGCAATCTCACTAATAATAGATTATCTAATAATAACTACAGATATAATCCTATTATTAGCCCAAAAACTATGCATGTCACTTGATCTCCCACTTGTCCAAAATAGACTTTGCTTAGTCTTCAAGTCTTCAAACCTTTGCGTGCTCAACACTCAATCCTATTTTTAGCTTGTGATAAACAAAACGGTTAAGTCCTGAAGTCATACTTTACTAGGTGCATCATTTTCTGCTACACTTCTACATGCTCCTGCGCACCCCATGTCTACACATCCAATCCTTATGCACCTTTAGTACCTAGGTTGTAGTTTATCAGCCCAACAAAAATATGTCCTATGCACAATACACATCCAATTGAACCCAATTTATTTTTATCCAATAACTAAATAATGTTATGATATGTAATTCACAATAATCAATAACATTCTTGCTTGATAATAACCAAACATAAAGACAAAGATAGGAGTTTCCTTCATAAACCAAGCTTCCAAGTTCAAATTTAAACTAACAAGTAATTTCTACAACATGTTTTTCACAATCAAGAGTTTATTTCCAAGCTAAAAATTTTTATAGTTATGGTAAAACACATTTGTACATATTTCTTCCATTTTATGTAAGCACACATTAGAGGGTTTACCACGTAGAGAATCAATAAAAACTTCCTATTATGCATACAACCTATGCCATCCTTACAGACTATGATGATAATAAAAATGATGTAACCATTATGTCATTCGAATGGACAAGTAATAACTTAATCACACACCCTACAGGGTATTTTATGCATGTTCTTCAAACTATAACATTACTTAAAATAGTTATATGAGACAATGTTCATTAATCAGTCTCAATGATAAACATGTCTTCCTTCCTCTAGAGAAGTTATTTACTAGTTACACTAAGATAAAGTTTAAAAAAATATTAAATCCTTAAAATGCAACCATAACCTTTTTACAAGTAAAATTTTAGGGAGAATATATCATTATGGAACTGATGAGGTTCAACCAACCAGCCTAGATATTATAGTACAAATTTTACTCGAGACTATTCAAAATTCCAAGGCCGTTACAGGCTTGATAAGATAGATATTAAACTTTCCATATGTATACCTCCTTTCACAACATCAATTAAAAAAGGAAATGTGTGTACATAATAGGAAGAACACATAGGCTCATGAATATCAATCAATGAAATAAATCCATGTTGATATTAAGTCACACATATTTTATTCAAGCAATCAATGTATTCAAATAAATTCTATCCCCGGTCAAATCAACCTAGAATAAATAGTACCCTTCTCTTATTTTGATCAAGGGTATCATAAACACGAATTTAGAGGCCTCATATGAGCTCGAGGGATAATAATGCCTCACTAAAAACTCCAAAATTTAAATATACCAAGTAACCATCAAAGAAGACAACCCAAAGTAAGATATATAAATTTGTGCAACATATAAATGATAAGATCATCAACAAATCATCTAAAAGTTCAAACAAAGTTTTCCACCATTTTGAATTGAAATAACTAGACAAGGAGAATTATAAACATTCATGTGAAAGAAAAAATATGTGCTAAAATCTTCACACTTCCAAACATATTCTTCAACGTTTTTTTCCAATAAAAAACCATACTACGTGATCAAGTTTCCAAGAAATTTCAACCCAATAAACCATGAAAAATAGTCCTTTAATAAAGATAACTCTTCCATTATTATCCTACTCTTATATCCCATAAATATCTCAATAAACCCCCATGCAAATCTCATGCATATGCATAAATGGAGATCGAGAGGAGGGAAAAGAGCTTAGCAGTTGAAATATGAACAATAAAAATAGAATTAAAAACCATGCATAGTAGCTTGTTGAGGAGGCTTTAGGTTTCCCAAGATATTCAATGTAATTTCATTCAGCAGGTGCCATGTAGTGGTTGGAAATTTTATAAATAGAACCATCTCCAATTCCTCCAAAACCACTAGTGGTGGTCAATCGATCGGTCGAAGATTAAATTAAACAAAACCATAGTCACTTTTTTGGGTCGTTAACTAGAAAATTAAACCATTAAACAAATAATTTCCATTTGAATATGGTAAAAATCATATTATTATCCTCTAATCAAAAGCCAATGAGTATGGTTTATGACCATATGGCTTACCAAAACATATGGGAAGTCAATGGTATATGGTATAATACCATAATACTAGCCTTACCAATAACACAAACAAATTACCTTCCAACTCTTAACCATTTCATTTACCCACCAATGGAGTATTATAAAATGAACTTAACCATAATATGATAACTAATTGACCTTTGTCTAACTCAATTAACAATGCAATGGAGTATGCCATAATTGTTTAAACAATTTAAATTTTCATTAAAAAGGTCTAAGGCTAACTTGACCATTCAAAATCGATAATCACTCAATAGGATCACGATCATTCAAAGATAATTTGTTAAACCAACAATTTTATTAAAAATGAATGGTGATGAATCTAATCATCCATTAAACGTTGTATATGTTATGATCAAGCTATAAAAAATTTAAGTAATCACATAACTATATAAACCAAATCAAAATTCTCTTACAATATAAAGGGCTACCTTTTCCTTGCAGATAAAAATACCATTAAGACAAATTTTACTTTTACCTTGATGATACCAAGATTTACCTATTCCAAATTGAATACCATCTTATCATTGTACGATCAATGAATGTCATATTGTCAAAAAAGTTATTATATTTTAAACAATCATTGTTATTTCCAATTTATGAAATAATACATTACATCTATGTATAGATTCATCATATTTTCAAATCATTATTTCCAGCAACACGATGATCCATAATATAAATAACAAGTACAACAACCAAGTAATATTCCAATTCATCAAAATCATCACACATAACAATGTAAAGTAAACTCATAAAATTGAGAAAATAAAAATAAGTTATAAATTTAATGTATGTTATGAGTGCTTGGCAACAAACATCATTATGTGGTTGGGTTTACACTATGCATAAGTACGCATGTCCTTTTCGTGCTATACATACATATATTTAGGTGTAGTCCTAATTGAGTAATGCTTCCTATATTCAAGCCTTTGTAACCCGCTTTACATAACATAACTCAATTATTGTGACAAATCATAACAAAATTGTGGGATGTGGTAGAGATAGACCACTTTATTATTGGTATCCATAGCCACATCATGTATATTTATAGATTGGATAGATTTCAAAGTGACATCTCGGTGTGGTACAAGGTATACTTAGTGAAGACTAGTAGTACACATGTGTAACACATGAGAGATATGATTTTGGGTTGTATATCGAGTGCGGTAGTTAGGAAGAGATTCTCTGGGTCATCCTACAAGCATGGGGTGCTCGGGCACAAATACTAGATCTATGCACTACTCCCGATTATGCTACATGGTATGCGGTGATCATGTTGAGGTGGATTACTATTCCATAAGCAGATCTAGTGGAAGGTATAGTGGGATTGGTGATGTGAATACCATAATGGAGGAGAGAAAGAGGTAGATTGGGACGAGAAGGAAGTAGAGGTAGAGGGTCAGGGCCATGCACATGAACATGTACGGTTCCATATGTTTAGGTAGTACAGGGGCCACTAGTGTAGGTACATTGTGAACACATGTTAGTTGCACATGTTGCATAAGAACTAGTAGCACAGGTTGTACAAGTGACAGAGTACAAGAGAAACATCAAGTTCTAGTGCATTTAAAAAAATATGTATTACAATTAGTTATATAAAAATTCCACTACAAGCACCAAGGAGATAGATGTAAGTACCCAAATGGGGACCTTTATAGATGCCACCATCACCACTTAGACTAGTGAGTCTAGGTGCTGTGAAGTATAGGGATGAGATGGAGGATACATGGGATCAAGGTTATAGGTGTGACGATAAGAATTACCTCCGGGGTTATCAATTGACACATTATAGGTTGAGAGAGATATGGTCGTGCTTTTAGGTGATGCTAATTTTATCATCATGTAGACTCTAAAAATGTAGCTAGACGAGAGAAAAAGGAAGCGAGTATCCCGAGATAGTAGGTGCAACAAAGGAATGTGGAGAGAGATCGGTGGCTACCGAGAGGGACTTGCTTGAGGATACAACCACAATAGGTTACAGAGAGTGAGATGCTTTACACCATATGGAATTAACTAGCAGCATTAGTGATGTGATTACAAAGCTTGTGTGGCATGTGGGGAGGCTAGGCACTACAGAGAATTGTATCATGTCGCAGTATTCAGGAAGTCAATCTATTATGTCATAAAGGTCATCGATATTAGTGATGTCGGTGTAAATGCCCCCACCTAGAGGTCGATAGGCGGTCCTAGCATAGGAGAGATTCAAGGATGAATCCAAATACATGGGATTGTATATTTATTTTTTTATATATGCCTCATGATGAAGACACATAAATAAATTTATGCCCATGATGACATATTGAGATGTATTTGACATTTTTGATATAGAGTGTACATAGATATTTTTTGTTTAAAGTATTGATAGAAATTTTGGACACCAAATTTGATGATGAGATGTTTTTATTTTTGTATGATGTATTTATTTATATGATATGATGTCATGATTGTAGAATATATTATTATTTGATTTTTGATGATGATGATGGGATATGTAGCTTAACTTTCATGTTCGGATCTTATCATTGATTTCGATGATACAAAGATAGATGTTATGAGATACTGTGATGACGATGAGTAAATGATAACAAATAAAGTACACATAATCAACACAAGTACAAAGAAAACTTAACAAATTTAATACGCGTACATGCTAGATAAATAAAACAAATAATGGCTTATATAATAAACCAAGATGGCAACACCAAATTTTAAAGGCAAGCAAGTTAGAAAACACCAATATGTATAGGAATTAGCTACACCAAAGTTATATGTGAACTAAAGTTTTTTGGAAGGAAAATCATTGAGAGGGGGTGAATCGGTGATCCATTAAAACTTTCATTCTCTTAAACATTCACATCCATCAACCATTATAAGCATTTGTCAACCATTCAACAACATATAGATTAAGCAATGATTAATCATACACATAAGCATGCTATATGAGAAAAAATGACACAAGTACACTAACTTGAAGTTGGAAACCCTCGAGGGGAATAAAATATACTAAAAAAACTTTATATATTGATTGTTTCCAATTTAGTTGTGCACCAACTCATAGAGGAACACCAACCCCTAGATTTAGTGAGGCACCAACCCCTAGTTTAGTAGAGAACTAACCCTATAAGGAAGAACCAAACCCCTAAGATGACTCAACAAAAACAAATCCATATGAAAATTTTACCATCTCTAATATTTTTCTTCAACAACTGATGATGACACCATGAAGCTCACTCTCATCTCTATCTTTCTCAAAACACCTCTCGAGCATCCATGCTCAAGAAATTCTTCCTTCAAGTTGATTTGATCATTTTCCATAGCTCACCCAGATCATATAAAACCATATAACATTGTCACATATTCGTTTCCCTCTCATCATGGTCACAAATACCTCATTAACATGCACAAGCAACCCCTTAGCTCGCACTTTTTACTCTCTTGCACAAGTAGCTCAAATGATCTTTCTAACTTACTTTTATACTTGTTTCTCCATTATAAATCACCTAAGTCATCCATAATAGAGTATAATCACTCACCACATTATAATAAAATGATAAAAATATCATTCATAGGACCATATAGGTCGCCACCATCACCTAGAACCATCTAGACCTGCATTAGGACTCAAGAATCCCTAAAACCCCAAAACAAGCAACTCGCCACAAAGGGAATGTTCTAGAGAAAAAAATATTCAAAAAATATGGAACATACTTATAAATGTTTTTTTTAATCCTTCATAAACCTCCGAAACTATGAAAAACTCTACAACAACTTCTCATGCCATGAAACCTACTTCAGACCATGCACAACCAAGCACCCTCAAAACTAGTCTTCAGTAAACAAACCATAACTTCATCAAATTAACTCAAAAACACAAGTGTGATATACCAATGGAAATATAATGGTCTCATGGTAATAAAATACCTCAATTAATGCCACAAATTATAATTTATCACCTCTAGAATGTCTCTGTAACTAGACATCCTCAAACCGCCCAAAGCCGAGTCTTGTAAAATAGGGCACAAAAACCTCCTAGAATACCCACCATGATCTAAAACCATCATATATATGTATAAAAAAATCCCATAATTCCTTAAATTATAATTTATTCATCAGGTCCAATGGAAAACTTTAGAAAAACAATTTTTTTCTAGAAACTTATATTGTTGATTAGGGCCCACACATAGCCAGGGACATCTAACTTATACCTAGAGAAAGTTGTAAGATTACTCTACAACCTCAAATTAACAAATTTTCACAAGTAATCAATTATGGGTATGCTACACTACATTGTCTCAAGTTGTTATATAATTAGGGTTTTAAGAGGGTTTAAGACCAGTTTACCTTCTTAACGATTGTCCATAAAAACCTAACTATCAAATGACCTTATTAAACTTGGAAAATATTATAATGGACCTATTAAAATATCTGTATCATATTGGGTCCCCATGTTAATCACACACTCTCCAACGAGCATTAAAAATTCAATTTTAACTCAAAATCTCACCCTCGGAAACTCTGTTTTAGTAAAAATGCCATATCTCACAAAATCTTCATCACCTAAACCCGAAATTTAGACCACACCATCATATCAACCTGCAAATACATATTAAATTATAACCTTTTCCCAAATATACTTGGAAATTCTGACTTCACCACACCATAACATGTTTTCTTAATGGTTAGGTTTAGGAATAGACCTAAAACCACTATTTAACACCTGAACCAACAATATAAGATAATTGTGAGTGTCTCTACACATCATAATCAAGATCCCATACTCTCACCATGCATATCCTACTACTACATTCTTCACTTCATCATGACTTACCTCATTCTTCTCTCTAGGCCTAAAGAACAAGCTTGTTTCACTGAATCTAACTTCCTCATCACCTTGGCACACTTTCACACCTACAAGTACCTTTAACAAACTACATGAAATCATAAAAATATCATCCATATACTTCATCACCTCTACATACCCTCAAATTGACTCAAGAACCCATGCATCATCATCGATTCTAGGTAATCTCTACAAGACATTCAACACCACCAATCAACCTTCATGTCTCATACTCCTTTTGACATCAATGCAATCAATGCCAATACTTGAAAACATCATGCTTTGACATCATTGAAAACACCATGCCCACAATATCCCCTTTGTCATTGATGAAAAACCCATTGATGGAAAAACACAATAATCATTCTTTTAAGTAAGGAACTCACATGCCATAAGATCATTCTCCCTCTTTTGACATTAATGAAAAAGAAAACATACCTTTAACAACTTCTTATGATTATATTATACTCACCTTTTTGTTGGAAGAATCAACTAAACCTTTCAAGTCCAATTCTTCATCTTCAAATCTGATTTTTTCATGCATAGTTGACTCGCCTTCCAACTCTTACTCAAACCTTGACCATGCACTTCTCACTTCACAACTGATGTAAATATACCAAACTCAACATAAGAAACAATGAACAACCTATTAACTTTCAATGACACCTTGAGATAATCATGCCATTTTATGATAGTCTTATCTCCATTCATGCCTTCACCAAACTTACTTACCTACCTTCATACCTGATTAACTCCCCCTCATGATTTTAAAATTTATGAACTTGCTTCCCTTGTCTTTCTTGGTTCACTTACACCTTCTACTAAGTGTTAGTCCTAATCACGTCTTTCAAAGAAACTTAGTCATCGTCACCTTTTCTAGAACAACCATACATTTTTTGAATGTGTTCACAAGCTCCCCCTGAGTCATATTCTCTTTTAAAACATCTTACATTTTAATGAAAAAAACCTACTTTCTTCAAGATACTCAAATCTTACATTTTTCCTTAAACATCAATGCCATCTTACCACTACACATCTCAAGAAAATTATCATTCTTCTACTTAGGAATTTCAAAATTCCTTTGGAAAATGCATACTTGATATTAGAGATATCTGTATTGAGGAACATGTAACATCATGACCACGTACCCATCATGATTACAAACTTTTCACAGTATACTAACTCATGGGGATTTTACTTTATACATGTTCATCCTCCCTTGAGTCATATGACTCATACAATCCTCTTGATGTTTTTCTTTCCTCTACAATGATCCTAAACCTTCTTGAAGAAATTGTAACACTCCTTGTAACTCATTTCTTGATCCATTCTACCTTGCAAGCATCTTCAAAACTCTTCATACCAGCCTACACTATTTTCAAATCTTTAACCATCTTCATACACTCACTTGTGCTTCCAATAATTCTATCAACTATGCACATACCTCTTTAAGGTTTCAAAAATATTCCAATGCATGCCATAATCTGTAAATATTTCACACACACACACACACACACACACACACACACACACACACACACACACACACACACACACCCATATAGGTATTCATATGAAACATTCACAAACATTACTTGAACTAGATTATAGGAGAAACAATCTCATCTTCATACCTTGAACCATCATAATGAACTTAGAAAACTCCCCTGAGATAATACACATATTTTTTTATCATACTCCTTTATAACATGACTATAAAAAATATGATATAGCACTCCTATGGACCCATGTTTTCCATAATTTCATCCACAAGCATATTACACTCCTTCAACCTATCTTGATTGTATGCAGATTTCTTGACATATTCATACAACATTGCCAAACCTCATCATGTCCTCACATCACTGATTACACCAATATTTCACCATGCTCTACCTAGGTTTGACTAAAAAACCCAGAGAAATTTAAATATTAAATCATCACTCTTATATTCTTATAGTGAATGATCACTTTTACGAGAATTCAAAATGTCCATCTTGCAAATTAGGACATTCTCAAGGTATACAACTTGTTTTTCAATGCTTGTTAAATATGAAATACTTCTTCAATAGATCCATTAGGCCATCATAGTACTAATTTTTTAATATAATTCTTTAACTCGAGGAATTTTTTTCTTAAAATACCACTCTTTACTTCTCAAGAGATAGACCAAAATTAGGTCTTCAAAGATAGTTTTAGGAAATTAAATACTTACCTTACATCTATAACTTGGATATATACCTACTAGGTCTCCATTAAAGCATGGAACCATCTTCTTGACACACACACAACTCTCAACACACCTTCAAGGTCTTCAAAACAAAATTCCAACACTAACCATGACTTAATATAGAAAGGAAAAAAATCCTTCGGGCTCCCTCGATATGGATTTCACCAAGCAACACAACATACCCAGTCCTTGTAAGAATCTTCAAGAGTTTTATACCTTAATAGTCCTTTAGAGAGCTATATTATTATTTAATCTATTAAAAAACCTCTGCAGTACCTGTTGGTCTTCAAACTTTCACCCACATCTTGGATCTAGAAGAGATGCATTGTTTGAGATCACAATGGAACCATCTCTAAGTTGTGGGACCTTGCGCGCTTGAGACAGATCTCTTGAGAAGGACGGTTTGTCTATTTATTTCTATTGCTACTACTACTCCTAGTGCTTAAAATGGAAACTAAATTAAAAAATGCCAAGGGACCAGGGATAGAATGATAACATGAAAATAAAATACACTAAAAGGGATATATCACTAGAAAAAGAGGGATGAATACTATCTATTCTGAGTGGGAATGTGTGAAAGAAGGCTATGCATGGGTAACACATCTAAAAACATGTTTACCAAATCATTCTCATGGAACACAACTAAATAAGGAACTGCAAGGGACGTGAAGTGGCATAATGAAAATGAAATGTAAAAGAAAGGAAAAAAGAAGAAATGCAAACACATTAGGATAGAGAATAGTCACAAAATAATGCTTCTATTACTTCTAGAAATGCATAGAGCTGTTACAATGGTGAAAGAGGTCGATATCCACATGTATGAGCTAGATCTAGAGGTCTGTAACTTAGAATACAGAAAATATGAAGTCCTTAGCAAAATGCATAAGGATCTACAAGATCAATATTAATAATGAGTCCATCTCTTACATTTATAGATGAATCTATAGAAGGAGAAGAGAAGGAAGGAAAACCTGAATTTGAAATACAACCACCGAAGAGAATCAATAAATTCCTACATATCCAGCCTAAGAATCTATCGAATGCACTTCCCTAGGTCCGTTTGGCACGTTGGAGGAGAAAGTAGGGTGGATCATATCAAATCAGGTGGTTGAAGTAATCAAATCTATTCATTAATGACCATAGAGATGTTTTCTGATTTCTCACCTACTAGATCTGCCAAGAATTTGAATTTTAATGTCTAGCATTGTGGCTGATGTCAGTAACTCTCTAACAAGTCTAGGAACATGCTAATAAGATCTCTATAGCAAAATATATGGCTGTCAGGGGATGTGAGAGCCGTCTAAGCACAAAACTCATGCAGCGTGTGCGAATTGGCTAAAAGAATGGCCAACTATGCAAAATGTTTGTCATTTATGCCACGTGTCACTCACTAGTTTGTTGTAATGATTTGGTGCCCTTTTTGCACACTTTAAATGGTTGTGTGTGGCACACTCAAGCATGTGAAAAGATGACTTGGAAAAAAATGGCACAAAGGAGGGCATGTGGAAGAAAACAGAGGAAGATGTAGAGAAATGTGCATGGGAAAATGAGGCAAATTGGTGAACAGAGAACACATGGTCAAGATGCAACCATTACAAGATGATGTGAGGGTGCATGTGAGGGCTAGGGACTTAGCTGATTGAAGTATGTGTAAGGTGCGTGTGCAGGGTGAATGATTTTCAGGAAGAAGGTGAATGCACAGAAGATGCGCACAAGGGGAAGATGGAAAAATAATAGAAGGAAAGGAAGGGAATAAGGGGAAGCACACAAGGGTGCGTGAGGAAAAGAAAGGAATGTGCCAAGGGAACTTGAGCACACGTAACCTTGTAATGAAGAGATCAGAGTTAGAAGATCTATATAATTTATCCAAATCACTAGGAGAGTTATTTGGATAATAGTTCCTTTATTGATCGCTTAAGATTCCAAACCACCTTTAAAATTGATGATACACTAATCAATTTCATACAAACATGCCTTAAACATATAACCCTGCCTTCATAAAACCCTTTACTATGGAACATAACAAGAATAAGGCAACATTCCTTCATGAATGTACCACTCAAGAAACCTTGTTCATTTTTACTACTATTTGGGTCTTCATGAACCATTTTGATGCCAATAACAGAGCTCAAACCATCTTGAAGATCTCAGGGATTTATGATGAAATATAACTCCAACAAACAAGCCCAGATTTGACCATACTCACAATGGCTATAGAAAATACATTTTAATATATGAAAAACATACACTAATCACCTTTAATGATATTATTACCTTCTTTGAAAATTTTTCACCAACTGGAAGACATTCTAAGGCACAAAAACACAAACTTCTCATAACTTTAGACCTTCCAACATAACACCAAGATTGACATAACCACAAAAATGAAATTGAGTAGATCAATTATACATTCTTAGTGGATGATTGAACCTTTTGTAAGATCTACCAACCATTGAATCCAACATTATAACTATCCTTACATAGAAACATTGATTCCAATCATGATTATTAACATTGTCTAGCCTTTCCAAAATAGTATTGAGTCCCAAATGGGTCCAAACATTCTTCAAGCAAGCTTCAAACAATCATAGCCAACACTAAACCTTTTTAGTCTACATACCACCCCGATTCCCACTATTAGTAGCATGAATTTCTAACTTGAACAAAATAGATTAAAACAACAAAAATATACCTTATTTGGTTTTCTAAGACTCTTGATGATTCAAACTCACCAAAACACTCTTCTCAAGGCACAAAAATATTATGATCAAAATTTTTACTACCTTCATGTAACCTCTATTTCACCATCAACCAGAAAAGTTCCCTTGCTTCAAAAGACTTGGATAATGCCTCTATGAAGCATAGAAGATACACTCCACTTTTTATAGGATCTTAGGGCATCATAAGTTCAGGATATTACTAAATATCCAAATTCTCATCTCCACGACTATTTAGATATCAAACGCATATGATTTTCTTCAACCATTGGGTTATTATTTATCATGGAAAGTATACCTTCCTTACATACTACCATGTCTTGCTTCTTGATTATCTCCTTCTCCTTATTATCCTTATCTAGAGAAACTGACTTCTTGATTATATCAACATGATCATATTCTTTACAATGCTTGAATAACTTAGATCCATCTTTCTTGATCTCATTTGAATGATCAAAATTTGGAAACCATGCTTCCTTTATTTTGGGAGAAACAAAATTCTTTCCTTGAATTGGAGCAACATGATGAAAATACCTTGCAATATGACCTTTTGGT
Source organism: Taxus wallichiana var. yunnanensis (assembly GCA_018340775.1). Taxonomy (NCBI): domain Eukaryota; kingdom Viridiplantae; phylum Streptophyta; class Pinopsida; order Cupressales; family Taxaceae; genus Taxus; species Taxus wallichiana. The sequence goes on from CM031244.1 coordinate 280,653,381, forward strand.
GACAATCGTAGAAAAACAAATTATGCATATCTCTTGGTGATGAAGACTTTGATCTCTTTTATTTCTCCACGGATACATAATTTTGAAAGAAATTCTACAATCCCTTGCTTTATGACCAAACATAATACATGAGTAGTAATAACCATGAAAATAACTAGCATACCTTATGGCATTTGGTTGTCTCACTAAGTTTTTCTTCTTGACCTTTCTTGTACTTGCATCCTAGTTAAGATCTCCACTTGAACTAAGACCAACTTCTTGACTTGGTAGATTAGACTTATCATCATATCCATTGAAACCAAGACCTAATTTGTCACTATCTAACATTTGACTCCTCAAGATATCATCGGGGGTATCTTGAGAAACAAAGTGTAGCAGAGGAATGCAGAGAGATCTCAAGTGATTTCCAAGAGGGACCAACCGAGGATACAACCACAACAGGTTACAGAAGAGTGAGATACTTAACACTATGTGGAAGTAGCTAGCAACATTGGATATGTGATTACAGAGCTTGTGGTGGCATTTGAGGAGGTTGGGTACTACAAAGCATTATATCATCTTATAGTACCAGAAGGTTAGAGAGCACCAACGTATAGATAACATTTAGGAATCTAATCTACTAGGTCATAAAGCCCATTGATATCCATGAGGTCGGTATAAATACCCCCACCTAGAGGTATGATAGATAGTCCTAGTGTAGGAGGGAGTCATGGATGACTTTGGCTATATGGAATTGTATATGTATTTTTTGTATATGCCTCAAGATGAAGGAACATTTTGTAGATTGATTCCCATGATTTCATATCGAGATGTATATGACATTTTTGATATAGAGTTTACATGGACATTTTATTGTTTGATGATATATATGATGTACATTTTGGAAACCACATTTGATGATGAGAAACTCTTGTTTTCGTATGATGTAGTGATTTATATGGTATGTTTTCATGATTGTAGAATAGATTATTATTTCATATTTGATGATGATGATGTTATATGTAGCTTATCTTTCGTGTTATTAGCTTAGCATTGATTTTGATGATGTTTGATGATATAGAGATAGGATATACAAGATAAATGCGATGATGATGAGTAAATGATAAAAATAAAGTACACACAATCAACACACGTATAAATAAAATTTAACAAATATAATAATAACACATGTTAAATAAGTAAAATAAATCATGGCTTATATAATAAACCAATGCAAAAACATAAAATTTAAAAGTAAACAAGACATAAAACCCCAATATGAATAGGAATTAGTTACACCAAATTTATATGTGAACTAAAGTGTGTTGAAAGCACAATAACTGAGAGGGGGTGAATCAGAGAGCCATTAAAAATTTCATTCTCTTAAACATTCACATCCATCAAACATTCAAATAATTTATCAACCATTCAACAACATATAGATTAAGAAATGATTAACCAAACACATAAGAATGCACAATGAAAAAAAATATGACACAAGTACACCAAATTTAATTGGTAACCCTCAAAGGGAAGAAGAAGCAATGAAACAAAAATTTATATAGCCATTATTTCAAATTCAGTTGAGCACCAACTCAACAAGGAAAACCAACCCCTAGTTTAGTAGAGCACCAACCCTTCAAGGAGGAACTAACCCCAAATATGACTTAGTACCAACTAAATCCATTTAAAATGTTTTCTATCTTTGATATGTTTATTCAAAAATTGATGATGACACCATGAATCTCACTCTCCTATCTATCTCTCTCAAAACACTTGTTTAACCTCCATGCTCAAGAACTTCCTTCAAGATAATTTGTTCATATACCATAGCTCTAACATATCATATCACACAAAATAAAATTTTCACATATTTATTTTCCTCTCATCATGGTCACAAATACCTCCTTCACCTTCACAAACAAGCCCCTAGCTCACACTTTTTCCTCTCTTGCACAACTAGCTCAAATGAGCTTTTAACTTAATTTTACACCTATTTCTTCATTATAACTCACCTAGGTAGGCCATAATAAAATAAAATAACACCCCATGTTATAATAAATTGATAAAAATATCATTTATAGTACCATATAGGTCGCCACCATCACCTTGAACCATCTAGACCTCCATTAGGACTCAGGAAGCCCTAAAACTCCAAAACAAGCAACATGCTGCAAAGGGAATGTTCTAGAGAAAAACCAACTTCACAAACACATGGAACATTGATGGTGAAAATTAAATTTTAGTAATTAATATTTTTTAACTAATTCATAATCATTTAATCATCAAACCAAGGGACATAAACTTTCAATAATGTAAGTTTTGTATGCATAGTTACAAGGATTTCAAGAGGTATGGAAAGAAATTTCTGTCACAAAAATGCTTGAAATAACAATTCTTGGAAACAAAATAAACTCATAATAGAAGTAAATAGCTTCCAACTACTAAAACTAAAGAAAATAGTACTAATTCAAGATGCAAATAAAGGAATGAATTGCTTGTTATTCTATCCATGCAATAAAACAGAGCAACAAAACTATGGAGGGGTTTAGCAGACCACAAGTGGGCCCTACCTTGGGTGTTAATCCCTCATAAGGCTTGTAACTAAAATTTACTGAATAGAACTTAGATTCTTTATTGAATTGGCATGAAGATTAAAAAAATAACTTCTCTATCTCGTGTATCATCTACTCTCTAATTCTCTATTTAGATCTCTACATCTGATACATTCCCAAAATTAATCCTTCTCTTTTATATTCCTCAATTACAAAAACATGAGAAGAAAATTTCAACTAGGATTTCAAATAGACTAAGTAAAATATCTTCAATGAAACAAGTGGAAGATCTTAAATAGAACAACAAGAGTTTAAACACATGCAATGGAACTAACTAATAGTTGTCTAGATATCAAATACATAACTCAAGTAATTGTCAAGTTCTTGAAATCATGTATTTAACTGATCAATCAGTTCTTCAGTGAGTTGTAATAAGTATTCAGATCTATTATTGAGTTATCTTTAGTTCTCATGTTCCAGTTTGTAACTTCCTCTTCCATGACATGTATAGGCTTGGAGTTTCATCCTTCATGTTCCCAGAGATCTTCATAATCACATATCCTTTGTTGTAGATGATCTTCTTTGGCTATGGATGGGTTGCTGCAAACATGTCATTTGGTTATAGGTGAGTCCCTTTGGATGCAAATGAGTTACTACAAATGGTTCCTTTGTTGCATATAATAATTCACTCGTAAATAAGAGTGGCATCACACAAAGCATCATTCAAAAACCTTATTTCAACCATAATAATAAATGCATACTCAAAATACCACAAAATAAAGATAACTAGCCATAACTATATTAATTAATATTCATGCCAATAAGTTTAGGTTATGATGATAATGGTCAACAATATAAAATCAGGAAATACAAGGACATAGTCTCAAAGGCTTAACAAAAGTAAAGAGGATGAGTTGTTTATAAAGGGAATTTAATCAACTCATCACATCCCTAGGCTTAATTTCTTGAATGTCCTCATTCAAGTTCCTTAGGTTCTTCTTGAATGGTGTTGCATACTCATCTGAAATCCACTAGAGTATACATCCCTTCTGATTTTGTGAAGAAGTAACCTCCATTTATCCTGAGCATATTCATGAATTTGTCATGTATTATTTCATTCAATGGTTGATCACCTGACCAATGTGGTATCGAAAGTTAAATATTGGTGGGTGATAGCCAATTAGGAATTGTTTTTCTACACAACATGTAGAAATTTCAATGTATGCATTCACTCTTCTTAGAGTTGGTATTATGTTAGGGTATGAATGCATTTCCTTTTGTTTTAATTCAAGAGACATTTCATTCTAGCGCATTCTGCAGGCTTGAACTATCTGAATTCCATGATCTTTAATCATATATTTGGCTGGTTCATGAGATTATTTCCTCATATGTCACACCTTTCTTCTAATTTCCTTATTTTTCATATACTTTCCATATTTCTATACAATTTATTTAGTGTTACCAGCTTCATCCTTGACCATTAGTGGTTGCACCTTTTCCAAATTTTGATATTCTTCCATCTTCTATTTTCAATCCAACTCATTTAGAAAATAAGAGCAAAGGGATTTAACCTAGACATCTCCAATGTATAGGATTGGAATCCAATCCCTACCATACTCAAGAGCATAATTATACAGGTATAGTTCATAGAGTAGAAGTTGAATTTCATGAGGGTTGTTCAGGTACAACCTGAAGAAGCTCCTATCTCCACTGATGTCAAATGGCATGTCGATTTGATACATGTAAGTTTGAGCTACAACATCTTTTCTTTTAATAAAATAACATAGACATTGGAAGGAGGCCTATATTTGAATATCTCATGGGCCACCTTAAGTGTCTCTTCTTGCTTTTTCTTTATCCTTTCAATTTCTTTATATTTTTCTTGATTTATTGCTTGTGTTGGAAGATGAGTTATTATTTTTCTCTTTCGTACTTTCCTTTTAACCTATTTACACAAGCTTCAAATTGATTCACCCAGTAATCAATCATAATTGTTTGTGTTTTCATTTCCCTGCAAACTAGTTTGACAGGCTCTCTTATAACTTCCTTGATTACAATTTATGGCTACAATGGGGTGAAATTTACGTGTTGTATGTTAGCATATGGTAAAAATGGGTGTGTAAATTTTTCAATTATATTAGCCACAACTAAAGGGGTATGTTTTGGTACTTTTTCAACTCCCACAGGCATCTATTCTTCCTCAATTTAATGGGCTAAGTGTTTAATGACATCCTCAATAGATTGGGCATGTGTTCAAGTTCAATTGGCTCACTAATTTCTCCTTCTTTGTCTTCCTTAGTACCTTCTGATACATGAAATATTTTTTCATCTTTCTTGCTAATTTATTCTCCCATTTTCTCCTCAGATCCTTCCATTTCAAAAACTATCTCATCATTATGAATTATTATTGCATGCTCCTCCATGCACTCCTCAAGGTACTCTTGTATAATTTATCCTCCAACCTCTTCTTCCTCTTTCTCTACATGACTCTCCTTCACACACACTATCTCCACATTCTGGGCTTGGTCTTCTTATCCCTCCATATTCTCTTCAGGGAATTGTTTTTCATAAAATGTAGCATCGTACCTCCTTGCACTATTTCCATTGGTGTGGACTCAATGTTTTCCTCTGCAGCTTCCACATCACTATCAAGTGATATGGTTTGGGATTTTGTTGGCTTGGAGGTTTTTGGTCTTTTAGTTTTTAGCCTATGAGAGCACCTCTGTGGTGTAGGGGTGGACTTAGAAGATTTTCTTTTACCCTTTGAGGTGGATGATTCAGGAGTAGAAAATTTAAGGAGGGTTTCAACAATAAAGATTCTTTCGGGGATACAAGAACATGATTTTCTTTAGAAGGTGGTAATTTTTAGAGGTAAGGTATTCTTCATGTTATTGTTCAGGTTAGGAGGTTGATGGTACATCCTCTATGATGGGCTCAAAGGTACTCTCAGTACTCTCTCTCTCTTTTTCCCTTTTTCCCAAAAAAATATTTTTCTATATTTTGACCTTGAAAAATCATCCCACCTTAGTTCAGTACGATACCTATGTAGGGTATGCTTTACTATCATGGTTATGGGGAACTAGAGTGGGAGTGCCTCCATACTCATATTTTTTACTATCTCATTCAAGAAGTTGGGCACATTCACTTGTCTATTGTTCTTCAGGTGATTGAGAAATTTAAAGTGAATTGTATTTAGCCTAGAGTATCTTCCCTCACATGTAAAATACTTGATAATATAATTTACAACTTCATACCAAAAAGGTTTGAGATATTTCATATGTTTACCTTGTCTATCATTAACGAATACATCATATTCATCAGTAAATTCCCTTCTGGATGCCTCCAGATTTTCTTTTTTAGGAAATAGTTCACCCTGTGCAAGAATTCCAGTTACCTCTACCAAGATATCATCATTAATTCTTACTGATAAACCCTTTATATTTGCTTCTCCATCTCTGAATGTATTAGCAAACTCTTCAACCATTGATTCGTTAAAACCCTAGAATTGGTTTATGTAGTCTAGCCACCGTTATCTTGAAAATAATGTGAAATTTGAGGGTTGCTAAGAAGATGAGAGTGCTTTATGGGTTCATGGTGAATCAAGTCTCCTCTCATTGTGATCCTAATGCTTTCTATGATCTTAACACAAAATCACATAGGTTTTTTTGAAGAAATAATGAAAAATTGAGTCTGTGGGATTAGTCTGAGTATTTTTAACTTTGAGACAAAAGCAAATGATTACCAGAGAGGTAATTAATTGATGTGACTATAGTAAGTGTGTGAGGTAAATTGATATGACAGTATGGGATGACATGTAATGGCACCTCATAGCGTAAACGGTGGCAGTATTTTAAATTCATTCAATACTCGATGACTTAGCATAACTACGAATTAATAATAATCATTCTAATTGTACTTTATTAAAGTGGTAGTCAAGTGGAATTATCTCAATGTATGTTTAGAATGATGATTGTGCATGTTTTATGGAATTTTCACCATTGATGCATGTAATATTTCTATCATGTTTCGGACATTGCTATGATGTTGCAAACATGTGTTGAATTTATGTTGGCTACTCCTTACTAAAATAAGATAACTCTTAGAGAGGGAACACCGATCTATTAGGGTACCAGTTGTCTTTATTTATATTTCACACATGCAGATATCTTTGATCTTCTTCATGTAATCATGAGCTCTACCATACATTAAATAAAAACAAGGGTTTGCTTTGCATGTTGTTGCATGTTGCTTGCAAGTGGACCTTCAATCATTGCATGCTCTCCTTGTGATGGATATCATGCACTCTTGCAACCATCTAACATCAAAACCCTACAAAATAAAAATTATAAGAAAATAAACGTGTTAGCTGAATAATTGCAACTCTTTTATTTGTTCTTGGAATATTTATCAAGATGAATATACCAAGGCCACTAAAATTTATCAATCCTCTGAAATCTCAAAAGATGAACCAACAGGCTCAACTTCTGATTTTAATTATGATGTCCTTACTTCCATCATGATTTTTATCCTCTCGAATCATTGCATGAGGGTACTTTTATTAGTTGTCTTCTTATACAACCTCAACCTATGGCCATTCACCAATAACTTGAACCTCACAAGATCTATGGTGGTGATTTTTATAGCTCCATTGGGAAATATTTTCTCAATCTCATAGGGGCCTAGCCACCTTGTCCTAAGTTTTCCCATATGGTCCTTGTACTTGGATTCAAACAAGAGTGCCTAATAACCTTCTTGAAATTATCTTGTCTTGATGTACCTATCATGCCATTTGATTCTTTTCTTCTACACTACCTCTGTATTATGCACATCTTGCCTTCTCATTTCACCCAACTCATTGATTTGGAGAATTATTTTCCTTTGAGCTTTAGATAAATCTATACCCAATTCAAGTGGTGTCCTTAATGTTTTGTGCTAAATTCAATTGGAAGAGTTCAAATGGTGTGAATCCAATTGTTGTTTTCCACGTTGTGTTGAATGCCCATACTGCCTTTGGAAGTCTAAATTTTGAATCCTTTTTGTAAAGTAAAATGGTCTTTGTCAAGATAGCCATTATCTCTCTATTTGTCACCTCTACCTGGCCATTAGATTAGGGATGTTATGGTGTAGACTTCCTATTCCTGATTTCATATTCTTTAGGTAGATCATAAATTGTATCGTGAGAAAGTGTGTACCTTGATCAATGACAATATCCCTTTCAACTACATATCTGGTGAAGATGTGATCATAGATAAACTTGGCTACTTTCTCACTTTTCTAACTTGGCAGTGCCTTCACCTTTGTCCACTTAGTTAGATAATCTATGCATACCAAGATGTAATCCTTCTGCTGAGATTTAAGATATATGAGGCAAATTAAGTCCAGACCCCATTTGTCAAAAGGTTGTAAGAGCAACTGAGGTTGCAGTGTAATTTCATCAGATTTGGTATGCTTTCCCATTCTTTGACACTTATCACATATCCTGGTGTAAAGTTATACATCTTTATGAAGTTTTAGCCAATAATAACCACTTTTCAATACATTTTGCACTATTCTTTTTACAGAAAAATGTCCTCCACAAGGTTCATTGTGGCAGGCTTTGAGGACATCATATATTTCCTCATCATCTATACATCTTCTTATGATATGATCTTTTCATGTATGAAATAGAAATATAGCTATCTAAGAAAAATTCACATTCTTTTCAACTATATATTTATTCTCATAGTATAAGTAGTGTGGAGGTGTTTTACCTGAAACTAGATAGTTGGCTATGTCTGCATACCAAGGTGTTTTTTAGAGATAAAAATAAGTTCTCATCAGGGAAAGAGTCATCAACTACATATTCTTCATCATTAGTCTCCATTCTTGAAAGGAAATCTGCTACCACATTGTCCTTGTCAGGATTATCCAATATTGTGACATCAAACTCTTGTAGAAGGAGAAACCATATGATGATTATGCTACTTACTACTGGTTTGTTTATCAAATATTTTATTGCAGCATGGTCAATGTGAATGAACACTAGATAATCTATGACATAGTGCCTAAATTTATTGATAATATACATAACTTCCAAGAACTCCTTCTCTATTACTGTGTAGTTTAGTTCAACATGCTACAAGTTCTTGCTAACATAATAAATTGCATAATTCAAAACTCCATCCTTTTGTCCTAAGACGGTTCTGATTTCATGGTTTGATGAATCAATATGGATGTGGAAATGTAAGTTCCTATTAATTCCTCTTAATACATGGGAAATAGTTAACATTTTCTTCAAATTTTGGAATGCAGTCTCACATTTTCAATCCACTCAAAGGCAGCATCCTTTCCTAATAATACAAACAATGGCGTTGTAATCTTGCTAAAATATTGTATGAATATCTTGTAATAACTAACATGGCCTAGAAATCTCCTAACATCCTTTTGCTTCCTTGGTGTTGGTAGATTTACAATAACAAATATCTTGGTTAGATCAACTTGAATTCCATCAAAAGAAAGATAGTGTCCTAAAACTATACCTTCATACATCATCATGTAGCATTTTTCATTGCTTAAGGATATATTATGCTCTTTGCATCTCTTGAATAATTTATCCAAATTTTTCATGGATTCTTAAAAATTTCTTCCATGTACCATGAAATCATCCATGTAGACCTCCATGTAGTCATTTGTTAGAAATGAAAAGATGCTCAAGATTGCTCTCTGGAATGTAGCAGGTGCATTACATAATCTAAATGGAAGAACTGAATATGAAAATGTTCCCCATGGGAATGTGAAGGTAGTTTTGTCTTGGTCCTCTGGTGCAATCTGAATTTGATTATAACCACTATATCCATCAAGAAAATAGAAATACTTCTTACCAACTAAAGTGTCAAGTACATGATCAATGAAAGGAAGTGGAAAATGATCTTTCTTTGTTTCTGCATTCAACTCTTTATAATCTATGCAGATCCTCCATTTTATATTTTTCTTTAGCACAATGACAAGGGTGAGACCCAATGACTATCTAATATTGGGTATATAAATCCAACATCCAATAATTTCTTCAATTCTCATTTTACAATCTCCCTTATTGTTGGGTTAATTATTCTTTGTGGCTTCCTAATGGGTTTATAATTGTCTTTGATATAAATATTATGTGTGCAGATCCTAGAATGAATTCCATGCATGTCACCATAATCCCATGCAAATGTTTCTTTATGGTTTTTACAGAAGGGAAATCAGAAATTGTTTTTGTTACATGCTTAGCATCTTGTTTACATTAAGTGGCATTCCTAGAGTTATTTCCACTTGCTTAGAGAGATCAATCATTGAATATACATTTCTGCTAACATAATTTAGTATGTAGTCATGGGGAAGGATTTCATGAAGAATATAATTATTACTTGGAATTTCCATGGTGCTTTGTTACGGTAGATCTTGGTTCAAGTGCGGTTTAAACACCTTAATATGGAATCCACTTCTTTATTTCTTCCATAGTTATTCTATAAGACATTGAGAGAACAACCTCTTCTTCTTGTCCTTCAATTGTACAAGACTTATCCAGCATCATGAGTTGTTGTAAAGAGTTCTGATCTGCTTCTAGTTCTTCTACCCAAATGGTTTGATCTTCATCATTCAATGGTTGGGTAGGAGGATAAAGAATCATCTTGTTATTACCACTTCTATAATAAATAATCATTTTATCAGACATGCAACCTATGAATGCATCCATAGTGGCCAACCATGGCCTTTTTATGATGATAGGATATCCTCCTAAACTTGACTTGGGTTGTAGAACAATAAAGTCGTGAGGTAATTCCCAAAAGTATACCAGCACAACTATGTCCTTAAGGACTCCTTCAGGTCTCACTGTTGATCTATCTGCAAGTTTTAAGACTATAGTTGTTGGCCTTATTCCTTCCAATTTCAGATCATCCATAATTTACTTTTTCATGACGTTAATGGTTGCCCCCAAGTCAATCAAAGTATTCTTTATTGTTGTGCCATTAATTGTAATGTTTACCAAAGGACTTCCTAGATCTATATACTTGGGTAAAATTGAATTTCCAAGCATAATATTAGCTAATTGTCCAATAAATTGAATAGTGGATGGATCCTTTCTCTTTCTACCTAGTTTTTAATACATATATCCTTAACCAACTTATTATAGATGGGAACATCCTTGATTTCTTGAATCAGAGGAATTTTGACATAAATATCCCTCAGCTGATTGAAAAAATCAAAATTAGATTCTGATTTGAGGTTAGTATTCTTTTCTTATAATCTCTCTAGAAATGGTGGTTCATCATCTTGCACTTTGTCCTTACTTTGAATTATATACATATTTCTATAGATAAGATTACATTGTGTTTGCACTTTGCCACAAACCATCTGTAACAACTGTGGTTCATCTAAAATCTCTGTAATTATGGTTCCACTTGGTGGAGGAAGTGTTCTTCCTGAGTGGAGATGGATGTTATTAACATCAATGGAATAGGTAGGGTATTGAGTTGGTTTAGTGGAATAGGATGGTTGAGCAGCTTTATTGTTGGGGTTAGGCATTGGTTGAGTTGGTAGTTGAGTTTCTTTTGGTTGAGAGCCAAATTGGGGATTCGACATCGAGCTTATTACTTCAGATAGGGAGGTTACTCATAAGATTGTTTCTAATTAGGAGGTGGGTTATTCCATTGTTTCACTCCTCCCCAAGACTACTTACATGATTGAGGGTGTTGTTTCCATTGTTTTTGGTCTAAAAATTGAGGTTATCATTGTTGTTGGTATTGGCTAGGGTATGGAGCCCAACCTTGTTGTGGATTATCCCAAAGTGGGGGTTGCATATATGGATTACTAGCCCAATTATGAAATGATGACATAGGGTCTTGTGACATACCTCCTTGTCTTGGTGGCCACAGTTTTCCTTTGAGTAACATAGAAAACTTCCATATCCTCTATCTCCAACATCTTAAATTTAGGTGAAGCCTCCCTTTATTATGCAATGTTGGCCAATCCTCTGCATCTGTAGTCAAATTTCTTCCTTCTGCATGCATGGTAGAACTCGTAAGTGTTTCCTCTTGCATCTTCTCTTTTATTCTTGGCATGTAGAGCATCCAATTGAGTGGCCATGTCATTGACAATCTCCTACTTCATGTTCTTGAACATGTTGACAATATCTGACTTAGATATGTCCCCAATTATTTTAGTAGTTGATCCACCCCTTGATCTTAAATTTCTTATTCTCTTCATAGTGGCTCTAGATTAATTCTTATAGGCTTCACAAATCTCATCAAAGGTAGCTTTTGAAATTTCTCCAACTCCTATCATATCCAGAGCATCCATGTCCTCCTCACCGAGTCCCTTAAAAAGATTAATTTGAGAGATTCAAGAGGTAGTCTTGTGTGCCTTATATTCTAAATTTAGAACATGAATCTTTCTAGATAGTCTTCTAGTGGCTCATCCTCCTTCATGTAATCTTGAAGATTTCATCACCTCCTGCTATTTGGTCTGCAGTAGTCATGGTATTTGGTGAGAAATTTATCCTTTGTATGTGCCTAGGTGGTAACAACATCTCTTCTTCATCAAATGAATCATCTCAAGGCCACATCCTTGAGTGTAGTAGGAAAAAAAATTAGTTTATATACATATATCGTATAATCATAGCTCTCCCGCATAGAATGTCAAAATAAAAAAATGTTTCTAGTGTAGACACATAAAATATGCATATGCATTTTTAATGCTAAAGTGGTACCAATTATCCTCTATCTCATCATTTCCATTATAATTAGTGATTTCCACTAATTAACTAACACTTCCCTCTATTTTGATCAATTAACAACACTTCGTTAATTAACTAGCTCTTATCACATTCCAAATGCGAATTAACGACACTTCGTTAGTTATAATCTTATTCAAATCAATTAATTAACTAATATTAGTTAATTAAGACTATTTACCCTTGTATTTAATCAATAAACCCTCTTATCGGCTAAATCCCTCTTTTAAATGCTTCAAATCATATCAAATTCCTCCTAAATCACCTCTAAATAGCCTAAAAGCTTATTATATCCTATTAATTAATCCTAGTTGATTAATTAAATCATCTCCAACTCTCATGGGTTGCTAATCACTAGCTAAATCATCTAATCATGGTTAATTAGTCTAAATCTACTTCATCCCTTATCCCACATTCATTGTGATTCAATCTTTCCCCAAATAGAAAGCTATAAAAAGGACCAAGCTCCTACCTTCACACCTTACACCATACTTTGAATAGTATCTCATATAAAACATATGATCAAGAGCCTTACTCCGTTAATTGAATAGATTACATCATCCTTTTGCATCCATTTCTTCATGCTTGGTTGGTAAGAGAATTTTTTAAACATGGACTTGTTTCCATTTTAGTGAGATATATTCACATATTAAAGTAGCAACATCTAATTTGATTGCTTGTGATCTTATTAGGTCCATTTTTAGATTGCATTCATATACTAAGTAGAAATATTGTACTTAGATGAAAATTTTCATGTCAATTCATTGTAGAAATTTCAATAAGCTATGATATTTATAGTTCATTGATAAATTTGAGCTTATCTCTAGACTACTAGGTGTTATTCTATTTTAGTTAGCTATTGAAAAAGTTTAACATGTTCACATTTGGCATGCTTGTGGGACATACTCCATTTTCCTTTGCATTCATTTTCAATCTTTTTAGATTAATTTCAAAAAAATTATTTTACTAACCATATTTTGCTTTTTTTGATAAATACGAAGTTTTGTAACTAGTTTGGTTAGGATTGTTTTCTTTTTTATCTTTGTAGGATCAAAAGAGGTGAGGTGCTGTTGAATTTGGATCAAACTGATAATTTTTTTGAGATTTTTGACAAATTTTTATCAAAATTCATGTGTTTTAGTGATCTATAGGAATCTCGTACTCTTTGTATAATCTGGTACATGCTACTATCTTTGAAGTACCTTGCACTACCACTCCCAAGGACACAAGATTATGATTTTGGTCACGCTACCATTGTTCTGTCCCACGTAGGTGCAACATTGTGTTTTTCTACTTTGTAATTGGCTCACACTACCATTTGATAGGCTCATGCTACTAATTCTTAGGTCACACTACCGTGAGACTTACTTTGTTTTTTGACACAGGCCCATGCTACTGAGTTAATCCTTTGGGCTACTTCTTTAAGTCATACACTACTACACTTAGGATCATGTTACCACTCTCTGGATCATGATATTAATGCATAGGCTCGGAGTTCTTGTGTTCTCTATTGATTTTTTCACTAATTTCGAGGCTTTAGTTTCTAATTTTTTGTTTTTCTATTGTTTACAGGGATTTAACATTTCTAATCATATTTCTAACATATTTTCTTAAGTTTTGATGAATTCTTTTGTTTCCATGCTTTATAAAAGTTAGGCTAAAAGTTTGTGTATTCTCTTCTCTTGCACCTTAGGGTGATCTTGAGAATCAAAAGCAACTTTTAGTTTTCATTTTCTAACATTTTAGTTAAATTGGAAACTTAATCTTTCAATATTTTGGTTTAAAGCAATGAAAAATTATGCCACCTTGTTTACAGCTTCATTTGGTTTAAATTTTTCCTTTGCATTTATCTAGTTGGATCAAATTATTTTGTATGCTCTTCTCTTGCGTCCTTGGATGATCTTGAGAATCAAAAGTAACTTTGATTCACTTTCTATTTGAAATTACTAAAATTATTTGTGTACCTTAAAATTATTTTAAAATACTTGGGATATAAACAAAATCTAACTACACGTGTTGCAGGTTTCCAATGGTTTACTAAACCTCATTTCTTAATCCGAAAGATAAAAACTACACCATTTTATTCAACACACTATATTTATAGGTTTTGGTTAAGAGCTACAGCTATTCTACTTCAAACTAGGGGAATTATCTTGGAAAAATTCATAAAAATAATTATGATGATTACCCTAGGAACCCTAAAGTAGTTCACACCTTGAAGGAAATGGTGAACAAAATAGGAAGTACTCCACTACCCAATTGACTAGTACACCTTTGTGAGATTAACATCAAAATTATCTTCATGCAACCCCAATGTGATACAACTAAACGTAATTTATTATTCATTATATGAAAGGTGGTAAAGTAAATTTGGGATAATCCTTGATTAGTTAGTGTGAATTTTTGGAAAACCACACTCGCAAAGATAGTTTGTGACACCTAGAGAGTGAACTAATAGGAAGCTTTTGGCTTGGAGCCAACTTGACTTTATCCATCATGTTCCAAAGAGCTCTCACAACATGACAAATTTTTTGAGTCAAAACCTTGTTATTTGAACAAGGGGAGAGTCCATTAAAGTTGAAGTCGTGTGTTATTTCATCATGAAATTTACAAAGTGTTACTTTGTCCTAGTTTTCACTTGTCTTAAGACAAGGAAAAACTCTTCCAAATTCATGCCAAGTATTTATCATCACTACTTTTTCTACTCCTTTGTTTTCTTGTTGCCCATTTTGGGACAAAAGAGAACATACATATGTAGTGCTATCAAAGACTATGTGCATCACTTTTTCACCTACTTACATCCTTCGTATCGTATTGTACACTGCAATAGTAAGTGTTTAAAGTGTGTCGGTATGACTTTATATCTTGGTAGCCATCATCTTAATACCAATATCAAGAATTCATTATAGTTAGGTTGTATTTTCATTGAATTCCTTTTTTTTTACGCTTCTCATATCATATCAATACAATTTTGATACTTACATCTTGTTTCCTTTGTGAAACTTGATCTAAGTCTCTAAGTTGTATTGTTATGCTACTCGCATAAATAAAAACTTCTTGCTATACTTGGACTTAGTTTTGATCCTAACATTTCCTTGAGTTTTGAAAAGTGTCGTCATTATACTTTGCTCATATTGTGGTAACATCACTTTGATACTAAAATCTTACTTTTTCCTAAATATTGATTAACATGTCTAAATAGTTTTGTTGTGATGCTCACATTTATAGCCTCCATTTTCAAGACTTGTGCTTTTTTATCTGAAACTTGTTTTTATTATACCTTGTTGGGAGACCACATCAACACTTTCTTAGTATATAGGTCTTGTAATTTTAAACTTGACGTAAAAATGGTGATATTGTGTAGTCACTATTTTGCACCAAACCTACAATTGAAAAATGTAAGGAGTAACTATTCTTGTGATCAGATAATATTCTTATAATTGATTGTTGTGTCTTAGATACTTGTTATTGCGCATACCTTATCGATGTGTCATTCTTTATTCTTTATTTTCCATAATTCTTTGGGATTATTTACCTTGATTATTGGATATCATAATGTATAGTTGGTTTCCGTTATGTTGTCCAAATCGATATGGAACTTCCTTTCGTTTGAAAGAGTTCAACCACATTATCTAGGCCTAGTCATTTGTACCCCATAAATACCAACAATGACCAATTATCACAATGTTCCTCACATTTACGAAAATAGGGAACCTAGGTTTTGGCATTCCCATCAAAGGATTCCCATCATGACTAAACCTCATTTAGTTCTTCCCATTAAGGAAAATGTTCAATTACCCCTTTCCCCACCTTCATCTCAAAGTTGATGGCATAATTATAATTCTTCTAATTCCCCTCTATATTCTAATGCTTCGATCTGAACCATTATTTAGATTCCTCTAATTTGAATCTTGAGTTGCGGTCCTCCATTTCTCCATAGGACCTCCTTTATTAGTCACGTCAACAAATTATTCCTCCTTTGAAGATTCATGTGAATCAAATTCCTTCTATTCAATCATCTAAGTCAACTCCTACATCGTAATCTACGGACTTAATACTCAATCCCATTTTTACCAAAACTATATCATCTTATAGGTAAATCAATACCATATTCTTCCACACGTGAGACATTTAGATCCAAATATACTCTATCTCTTAAGTCATCATCATCTTCTAAGTCTTCCAAACAAGTTGGACCCCTTTATTCTAATCAATATACTATGGTTGATGAAAAACAACCTATACCGATTGATTTATTTCAAAATGAAGAAGCGATCAAAGAATTCATGGGGTTACATGATGACATTCCTCTAGAGGACCATGAGTAAGGATTCTCTTTATACCTCAATGCATTCATGTATTGTGGGGAAGAGGTTGATTCCTTTTATCAGGAAATAGAGGAAGACCCTAGGATCATCGAAATTGATCCTCTTCTTATTCTTTTGTCTTCACATTCTTCATTACATGATGAAATGTATGGGTCTGGTATTGATCCATGACCTATATTCTCATCACCCAATCATTCTATATCTATCTCGATTCCTCAATCACAATCTCACCTTGGGTCACCACTTGGTAGCCCATCATCTTCTTCTATATGTGGGCCACCTCTAGGTATTCCATTATCATCTATTTGAGGGTCACCTCTTGGTATCCAATTATCTTCTATTATTGAGCCATGTCCTAGTATCCCTCCATCTTCTATTGGTGGGTCTTCTATGAGTATCCCTTTATCCTCTATTCTTGGTCCACGTCCTAGTAGCCCTTCATCCTCTTTTATACTTGGGGCACGTTTTATTAGCCCCTCATCTTCTACACTTAGGGCACGTCCTAGTATCCCATCATCTCTTATATATATAACACCTCCGGGTAGACCATCATCTTCTATATATGGGACATGTCCAAGAAGCCCCTCATCTTCTATACTTGGGCCACATCCTAGTAGCCCTTCATCTTCAATCTATGGAAACCTCCCATTATCATATCCTCTTCAATCCTTAGATTATGTACTCTTCGTTCACTTTCTTCTCCCACTTCTTGGGATCATACAAGTCAAGCATTAGCTTATAGGAAACCCAAATAGTTTCTTTATCAAGCTAAGATAAAAAAATTCCAAGAGCTCCAAAGCTCCCAACAATTTAAATGATCATAAAGTTTAGAATCAAACGCGGTTCAAAAATGCACACCAACACAACCATCAAGTATGGCACAAAGTGCATAAACCTCTAGATAGGGAAATCAAGCTCCCACATACGAAATCCATGTTTCAAGATAAATCGTAATCATTTGTTGAGTATGAGATCACTACGATCATTGAGATTGGTGATAATATGACTCTTGATAATAAAACATGCCTAGTCTACCTTATCAAGGAAATCCCAAAAAAATGTTAGATTTTATCACGCCAAGTGACATTGTTGGTCCTCCTTTCCCAAAATACAAAAAATATGAGAAAACATTAAAAAAAAAAGATACAAATATCAAACATTGCAATTAGGTATTGCATACACATGGATGATCTTTCTTCCATTTCTTGTTATTCCTCTACAAGTAATCCACCACTTTCATACCTTCGATGATATTTTGGTTAGTCTATTCGCATGCATTTTGTGACAATTATCTCTATGGTATCTATTTGACCTTGGTGTTTCATCACCTTGGTAAAATAAAGAACGACTGACCTTATAGATATCCTATCACTATCTACATCTAATAGAATTTTTGTGGAGAACTTTTGGACGTATTTGTTGATACTAGTCAATTTCTTCATCACAATCACTTCGCATCCTTCCATCAAGAAATTAGTGGTTCTTAACCCATTGTTAAAACAAATCAAGAGAGATGAAATATATTTTTAGAAAGAAAACAAAAATCAATCAAAAATCAAAAGGAAAAAGAAAATTGATATCTAACTCTCTTTTGGAGTATTTTCAATATCTCTATCGGGGCTATGGACACACAAGAGAGAAATGTTTTGATTAGAATCAAATACATATTCATTGGGTCTATGGATGCCTGGATAGAAGCGGAGCAATGTATGAATCTCCTTCCACCCTCCATTCATAAATCAACTTTGAAAATAAATCATTCCTACACATTGGCTAGGGTGTCTTCACTTGTCTATCAAATCTTCCCTTCAAGAGGTAATTAATTTTCATGTGCATAGACTGATCTCAATGAGTAAATATAATTATTATGTTACTAAGTGCTATTTGGATCATGTTTAAACTCTTACTTTAGTCGGTATCTTGTCTCGTGATTTGTGCCTTAGGCTAATCACCTTTTCATAGCCAATGTTCTCACTACATTTTCCATATCCTTTGATAACATTCATTGTTCTTCTAATTTTTCACAACATCCATGTGTATAAGATTACCTTTTTTCCATCTTTGATGGAAACATTTTCCCTTATTTCACTAAAATAATATTCTACTTTTTTCTATCATGTGTTTCTTGGCTATCTTACACTGGGGGCATGCTTGCTCCTTCGTAGCACGTCATTGGTTTAAGTTCATCATCATGTTGAACCTATCCATATTGGCCATGATCTAACTTCTCTATGTGAAATTTTATCCTTTTTATATTCCCATCTAATGTTGAAGGAAACTTTACATCTACACCTTCTTGCACATACGTGTGGTATTATGCCCTTGTACATCCCGTCTATCATCATTGGGGCATCCACGTTTCTTCATTTTCATGTACATAGCTTGAAAAACTTTTAAAAATACCCTAAACATTCGTAAAATATCCAAAATCCAAAACATTGGTAAAATAATAAACAAATCCAAAAAATTAGTAAACATTCAAAAAATTCAAAAAATATAAAATTGATTTTTTTCAAAAATTAGTAAAAATCATGCATGCAATTGAAACCTATATCAGTTGCATTGTCCTCAAACATCAAATTTTTTCCTACAAAACATCTTTCTTTGGTCCTCATCTATTCTCACTAACAACTTGTGAATCATCTGGATCTACTTCCATTAAAAAAACTAGTTTTCTTACTATATATGTACTATCTTGGCATAATGAGGTGCCTAGTACTATTTCACAAAGGCACGAATGATTTTTCATAGGACCCCTATGTCCTCCTTTTATTCCCCTCACATATATCCTTATTTGGGGCACCATTTTCAACCCTTGTTGTTAAACAAAACATTTGGGAACTAAAGCTTGATAACAAAAACATTGGTGCAACTATCTTGAATGTTGTTTGTTTGAGTATGTGTGTTTGTACTTGTTTCCCTATCAAGTTAGCTTGTTTAATTTCTCATATTGCATTGCATTATGTATGTTGTATGGAGTTAAGCATTTTTAGCAATGAACAAATGTTAGTATTATAGCTTTTCATGTTATTTTACACTTTTTGTATGCGTACATTTTAATAAGGGTCGATGATGTTGATCATTTAAGAAAAGTGATGAAACAAATTTGTTTATTAAACAAGCTAGGCAAACAAGATATTTCCATTTTCATCTATCAATTCTCATTACTAGCAAGGTTTCTTCCACCTAGATTCTTCTATCTGTTTCCTTCATATTTTCAATCATCGATTGAATTCTTCTATCACCCCATCGACACTCGAGGGGGCATCCTTCATTCTACTAATTTTTCTTAAAAATTTCTTGTTTATACTTGTCTACTATCTTTGAAGTGACATCTCTTACACCACCTCAAAGAGGAGAAAATGTAGACACCTAAAATCCACTTCCGCAGTTTTAATGCTAAAATGGTACCAATTATCCTCTATCTCACCATTTCCATTATAATTAGTGATCTTTGCTAATTAACTAATAGTTCCCTCTATTTTGGTCAAATAACAACATTTCATTAATTAACTAGCTCCTATCATATTCTCAATGCTAATTAATGACACTTCGTTAGTTATAATCCTATTCAAATAATCTAATTAACTATTATTAGTTAATTAAGCCTATTTACCCTTGTATTTAATCAACAAACCCTCTTATTGGTTAAATCCCTCTTTCAAATGCTTCAAATAATATCAAATTCCTCCTAAATCACCTCGTAATAGCCTAAAAACATTATTATAGCCCATTAATTATGTGATGCCCATTTAAAACAACCCACTTGAGACCCAAGAAACAACCTAGGGTTAGTTAGAAAATTATGGAATAATTTTTTTATTAGAAGTGTTTACAATCAAGTTGCAAGACAACAGTTGACCCCATTAGGTTCCTAACAAAACTAAAATTACTAGATCATACTTTACATTTATTAACAATTATCAAGGTCACATGGTTCAACTTATAGGGTTAGAAGTCTCAGTTAGGTTCAGGGAGTAATTTACCCCCATACCCACTCTCTAGTGGGCTCAGAGTTTCAACTTGATTTTTCTCATACTTAATGCTTCCAAAATTTCCCTAAATCATTCCCATTGGATAGGAAATTTTCTCACCTTTTCGGTGATATAAATAAGTCCTCCTAACTCCTTCAGGAACTCAAGATATGAGTGAGCGGAGTTTAGGGGTCAAATTTTCCCCAAGGGGACACGTGTCAAGCAAAGGTGAAAGCAAAATTCGGGTTGGTGGGTCACAAGGTGGCGTTTGGAAATTTTCCTTACGTGGGAGAAATTTCCCATTTTCACCTATGTGTCTGTGGGTCCTCCAAAAACACGTGACGGCCACCGAGACATCGCCAGGAAAAGGGCAAAGGGTAAACGTGGAGTGGCGGAAAATTTGGGGCATTTCATCCAAGGGGAAAAAAACCAAACAACGCTCATGCGCCTACGTGACCGCCTTTGGGACACATGGCACTACATGATTGGCCGTGGCAAGAAGAGATAAGGAGGGCATAGAGTAGTGGGATAGTTTGGTGAATCTCACCAAAAGGGAAAGAAGGGTGGAAGGCACGTGCGGATCCGCGCGTTCGCAGAGGAGAAAATTCTAAGGCAAGGTTGGGGTGCGGGGCTATGGAGAAATTTCTCAAAAATTTCCAAAGGCCAAAAACCAAAGAAAACAAAGGGTTTACCCCCTCTGCAAGCACCCAAAGCTGCCACGTGGCAGCCTGCGATTGGCCGGGGCGACGGGGCTAAAAGGAAAATTTTCTAAAATTTTCAAAAAGTCTAAGGGCAAAGAAAGTATTGCGCCTCCGCCACCGCCCGTGAGGACATATGGTAACCTCTGATTGGCTTGAGTTTGGTGAGGAAAATTCATAATTTTTCCCAAACCAAATTTTTTCAAAAATTTTTCTAAGGCAATTTGACGGGAAATTTTTGGGTTGCGGACTCTTGGAAATTTTTCCTAAATTTTCCGCCAATGCTCAAAAACTTCAAAGTGTCATAACTTGAGCTAGGAAGCTCGGTTTTGGTAAAAGAGGACTTTTTGGAAATCTATCAATGCCCTCTTTGTACAAAAAACATAAAATTTACATTTTAAAGAAGTTTAAAGGGTCAATTTTACAAAAACAATCTGCAGCTTTTAATTAGCAAACTGGCAATTTCCAACTTTTCAATTTGATTAAATTGGATCTCCTCCTTCACTCAACATGTCAAACAAACATGGAGAATTGATCTAGGAAGGATTTAAAGTGGTTTAGGAAGTTAAATTTGTTTAATTGATTCAAAATTGTATTTTTCCAACAATAGACAGAAAAATGACTGAGGAAGGGATTTGATTCGATTTTGCAATGGTTAGATTGTTTTCTTAAGTTTTATTTATCGAATTGAGTTCATTTAAGATACAACATACTAAATTTTAACATCTCCAAGTTGATTAATGTGTGTAGATCCGAACTATACATTTTTATTAAAATTTACCAGTTTTAAAAGTCACAATGCCAGTGATCAAATTTTTAAAGGATCTACTTATCAATTTTATCATTTAAGTGTAGTATATAGTTTCTAAACTAATCTAATGCATTTATTTGTTTACAAAAATTCATTTCCAAAGCTAAATGATAAGGTCTGACTTTCAATTTTATATATTTCCCAAAAGAAACAAGCAACAACCTTCCTTCATACGCATTTTTTTGCAAATAAACAGAGCTTCAAATCACAATTTGATATTCCCATTTCATCACAACAATGCAAATAAGAGATAAACTTGCAATTCTTTATTGAATTACAAAAAAGAAACATCTTTACACTCTTTCATTCCTTGAATGCAATTAATAGAATTTTTCATTTCTTTCCAATAAACAGAATCGAATTTAAATGTCTTTTACAATTTGAAAGACTAACTCCATAATCAAATTATATACATCTTTCCTTCACAAATACATGATACAATTTCATCCACAACAAGTGGGAAAGGATTACAATGAATGTGTTTTCATAAGGGACTGTCAAACTACACTTTTCTTTTGCTCCAGGACAACAACATGCACATTTTCTCTTTCTCTCCAAGTTGATCACAACAAAAGAGGGGGAAAGGCAATGCTCTCCACCAAACCAAGACATCCAATGAAAGGATAATCCTTCATCATTGGCCCTTGAGCCCTAACCAAAATATAGTCAAAGGTGTAATTCAACCATGACAACAACTGGCTTTCACAACACAACATTCTTTCACATACACATTTTTTTAAATATTTTTTTAAAATGCAATTCAACACAAAAACAATAGTTCACAACTGCATTTAAAATCATTTCAAAATAGAACTCAGGCTTGATCATGCAAGCCAAAGGAGCAAGGTCTATGGGGAAGCTACTTATGCCTCCCAATTAGAATTTGGGCATCCACCAATAACAAACTACCAAAATAATTCATCACACACATTTCCTTATGCCCCCACAAATCCCTCCTTATGCCCCCATAAATTTCCTTATGCCCCCACAAAGTAAGAAATGCAAGCTATTTATTTTCCATGGTGGATCCCAAACCCAAACTCCCTCCACAAAATTTTGATGCCAATGGCATTCCCTTATGCCCCCACATGGATTCCCCATAGCCTTCTCCTACACCATCCCTATGGCAGTCTACCCAACCAGCCAACAAATAAAACAAAGCATGCACTATCCACACAACACAACAAGCAAATGACAACATATAAAAAGAGAGTTAAATTCCTACCTCTCCATGGTTACTTTTGTCTCCAAACAACAAGCTTCAAATGCCAAAACATAGTCCAAAATAGAAAACTCCAAGTATGTAAATATTTCTCCAACTTCCTTAAAAACAATAGCTCCACACAAGAAAAATGTGCCCCCAAGGAAGAATGCAACAAGGTTCAAAAACCCAAAAACAAGGCAAGAGTTTTGATTAAATAGAAGAGGGAGATAAGAGGATGATGTGGATCTATGTAGGATGCCACATCACACATCCTCCAATTAAACACAAAAGAAAAACTCTATTCTCCCAAGCACAATAAAGAGGTGGGTGAAAAATATGACAAGTTACTTGCACACTCTAAAAATACCACACCTCAAGGGACAACAAATTAATTAAAATGTAATAAAGTGCAATCCAAAACAAGAAACATGCTTAACAAAATTCAATATAGAAGTCATAAATCACATATCCATCCATAAGTATGGCTGGTAGATTAAATTTAGAGGCATGGGACAAGTTTTACTTGTCCCAAAATCCTCTAAAAATAGTCCCCAAGGACAAATTCGAATTTCCATGGAGGTGGAGTATTTCTTACTCCAAAATCTGACTTACACAAGCTCTTACACAACTTACACATTCCTTACAAATTAAATGAAATCAGCCAACAAATCTTATAATTACTTTCCCACATCCCAATTTAATTTATTAAAATTTTAATCATATGATTCTCACATTAATTCTATCACAATTTAATTAATTAAAAGAAGGGAACACATTACTAATAAAATACATACAACAATAATAAAATAACACATCAATAAAATACATAATACCCATGGTCACATATAAAGGAAATCCCCCATGGGAATCCCTAACAAAACAACACTCAACACAAAACAAGTTGCCATGGTGACCTTGTCGAATTCACCTAGAATTCCATTATGGTTGGTCTCTGATCCCCCAATGTTTTGTTGTGATATTTTAAACCTGAAAAACACAAATACCTCCTTCGGCCTCGTGGCCATATCAGAACATCCAACATGATATAAATGAAATCACAAAACCAACTATATAAATGAATCACAACAACATCAAAGTAATAACTACATCATTTGCATTTTTAATCCACAACTATATCAGCATCATAAAATATTCATTTTCTAGATCTACTCATAATATCCAAAATCACATGTCTAAACAACATCCATAAAACATCCATGTCAATAATATATCATCATCCACATATAAGGTGTCTCTAATAATCATCATGCATCATAATCAAATCAAGATCAACAATAATCCATGATCAATGTCTAACAACATACTAAGTCAAAACATAGTAATGTCTATAATGTAATCAACAGTATCAACATAAGCATCAAAAGGTGTCAAAGGGAAGTGGGCACTACAAATTAATCTTGGTGGATTAATTAAATCATCTCCAACTCCCATGAGTTATTAATCACTAGTTAAATCATCTAATCATGGTTAATTAGTCTAAATCTACTTTATCCTTTATCCCACATTCATTGTGATTCAATATTTCCCCAAATAGAAAGCTATAAAAAGGACCAAGCTCCTACCTTCACACCTTACACCATACTTTGAATAGTATCTCATATAAAACATATGATCAAGAGCCTTACTCCATTAATGGAATAGCTTGCATCATCCTTTTGCATCCATTTCTTCATGCTTGGTTAGTAAGAGAATATCTAAACATGGCCTTGTTTCCATTTTAGTGAGATCTCTTCACCATATTGAAGTAAAAACATCTAATTTGATTTTTTATGATCTTCTTAGGTCTATTTAGAATGCAACCATATACTAAGTAGAAATTTTGTAATTAGATGAAAAATTTCATGTTAATTCATTGTAGGCATTTCAATAAGCTATGATCTTGATGGTTCATTGATAAATTTGAGCTTAGCTCTAGACTACTAGGTGTTAGTCTATTTTAGTTAGCTATTGCAAAATTTCAACATGTTCACATCGGGGTCTTTAGTTATGGATCCATGGAAGTTTGGAAGGGTTGATGGAGAAATATTCTTCATAGTAGCAGGCTCATCATTGTTGGAAATGGGAAAATCAAAGGTAGTTTCCCTATCTTCAACATTTTGGTTTACTTCTTCTTCCATGTCTCACTTGATCGAGGAGGAGCTTCAGAACTTTCACTTGAAAATGTATCTTCTAACAACAAACCTTGTACAGAGGAAAAGTATATCTTCTTCGAATCAGATATAGAAATTTTTGCTACTTGTGGATTGGGTAAAAATATACTGTGGGCATCCCTTGGATAGTGCATGCATCAACTAGCTCAACTCAATCAACAAATTAGTGGGGGTTTGGAGGTGGAATTTTCCTAAACCTAAACTACTTCTAAGAAATGAAAAAACTCTCAAAACCTTTTAAATTGGTAGTATCCCTGAAAACGGTGCCAAAAATGATTGTGTAAATTAACTTACAACAATTAATATGTTGTTCACTAATCCACGGTCATTTGAAAATCAAACTAAGGGACACAAACTTTCAATAATGTCAGTGTTGTATACATAATTACAAGTATTGCAGGAGGTGTGGAAAGAAATTTATGTCACAACAATTCTTGGAAATAAACTAAACTCAGCCTAAAATTAAATATCTTCCAAATACTACAACTAAATAAAAGCTTACAAATTCTGAATACAGATAAATGAATGAATTGCTTTCTAGTCTATCCATACAATAAAATAGAGAAATAAAACTATAGAGGGGATTAATAGACCATAAGTGGGCCTTGCATTGGGTGTTAATCCCTCTTAAGGATTGTAACTAAAATTTATTGAACATTATTGAATTGGCATGAAGATCACAAAAAGAAACTTCTCTGTGTGTATCCTCTACTATCTAATTATCTATCTAGATCTCTACATACGATACATTTCCAACATTAATCATTATCTTTTATATTCCTCAATTACAGTAAAACGTGAGAAAAAGAGTTCAACTAGGAGTTCAAACATACTAAGTAAAATATTTTCAATGAAAACAAGTGGAAGATCTTAAACAAAACAAAAAGATTTTAAACACATGCAATAGAACTAGATACTAGTTGTCCAAATATCAAATACATAACTCAAGTAACCGTTAAGTTCCTAAAATCATGTATTTAACTGATCAATTAGTTCTTCAGTGAGTTGTAATAAGTAGTTAGATCTATTGTTGAGTTATCTTCAATTCTCATGTTTCATTTTGTAACTGCCTCTTCCATGACACGTACAGGCTTGGAGTGTCGTCCTTCATGTTCCCATAGATCTTCATAATCATGGCTCCTTTTCTATAGGTGATATTATTTGGTTGTGGATGAATTGTTGTGGATAGGTCCTTTGGCTGTAGGTGAGTCCATTTGGCTATGAAAGATTTGCTACGGATGGGTCCTTTCTTTGCATACAGGTTGTTGCATATAACAAGTTACTCATGAAAAGAGTGGCATCACACAAAGCATCATTCAAAAAAATTATTACAACCATAATAATAAATGCATACTCAAAATACCACAAAATAAAGATAACTAGCCATAACTATATTAATTAATATTCATGCCAATAAGTTCAGTTATGATGATAATGGTCAACAGTATAACCAGGAAATATAAGGACATAGTCTCAAAGGCTTAACAAAAGTACACATGAAGAGTTGTTTATAAAGGGAATTTAATAAAATCATCAAGAATACTTATAAATTTTTATAATTCTTCATAAACCTCCAAAACCATGAAAAACTATGTAAAAATTCTCTTTCAATGAAACCTACTTGAGACCATGCACAACCAGACACTCTCGAAACTAGTCTTTGGTAAACTCACCATAACTTCATTGAATGGAATCATAAACAAAAGTGTGATATACCAAGGAAATATAATTAAATTAGGGTAAAAAAACTTAACTCATGCAAAAATCAAACTTTAGCATCTCCAAAACTTCTCTGCAACCAAACTACCTCAAATTTCCCAAAATTATACCCAAAAACTAGTCTTGCAAAACAGGGCACAAAAGACCTCCTAGAAGCTCCACCATGATCTGAAACCATAATTAATATGTATAAAAACTCCCATAATTCCGTAAATACCAATTTATTCATTAGTTCTAATGAACAACTTTGGAGAAAACTAAACATTTCCAAAAACTTGCATTTTTGAGTGAGGCCCACACATAGCCAAGACCTCTAAATTACACGTGGATAAATATAGAGGAGTTATCTACAACATAAAATCATCACATTATTGTAATATATCAATTATTTTCACGATACAAAAATTTCTCTCAAGTCATTATACATATAGGGTTTTCAGAGGGTTTAAAATATGTTTACCTTCTTAACTATTGCCCATAAAACCTGAAAATCAAATTACCTCATTATGCTTGTAAAATATTCATAATATACCTATTAAAATATCCCCAATATCTTGGGTACCCATGCAAATCAAAAACTCTCCAATGAGCCTCATAAAATCAAAATTTAGCTCAAAATCTCACATTTGGGAACTTAGTTTCAGTAAAATTGCAACATCTCACAAAATAATCATCACCTAAACTTGAAATTTGGTCCACACCATCATATCAACCTTCTAATACATATCCAATGCTCACATTTTCCAAAATATTCTCAAAAATTCTAACTTCACCACACCAGGGCTTGTTTTCTTAAGGATTAATTCTATGAACATGCCTTAAACCATTATATAACACTTAAACCAACACTATAAGACACTTTTGAGTGTCTCTACACATCATAATCAAGTTCTACATGCTCTCACCATGCATATCTTGCTTCTATATGCTTCACTTCATCATGAATTACCTCATTATGTTATTTAGGCCTTAAGAACAAACACGTTGGACATGCTTATTTCATCGAATCTGAATTCCTCATCACCTTGGAACAATTTCACTCCTTCAACACACTAGATGAGATAATAAAAAAATCATCCATATACTTCATCACTTTAAAATCCCTCAAATTGACTCAAGAACCAATGCATCATCATCGGGACTAAGCAATCTCTACAAGACATTCAACACTACCAATCAACCTTCATATATCATACTCCTTTTGACATCAATGCAATCAAAGATAATAATTGAAAAAATCATGTTTTGACATCAATGAAAACACCATGCTAAAGAAGTTCTTAATAATTTGTCTGTAATTGGTCTATAAACACAACAAAATTCTAGATACAAATAACATGGATTAAACTAGTTATCTGAACAAGAAATAGGGACAAGAATGTGTAAAAAAAATCTTACATGCACATGCAACAAATGAGGTTATTAAAAAACAAACAAACCTACAAAAAGTAATTTTTTCAAATTTAACAAGGAAAGCAACAATATAACACAATTTGTAATAACAACGTCTAAAGACACCCCTAATGTGTTCCACATTGAAGAATATATAAATTTGAATGCCCCCAAGAGATGGATTAGAAACATGAGAGGAATGAATTGATTTGTAGTGGTTGAAGACAATTATTACCCCATGCAAATTTATATTGTGAAGGGTTACATTATTGGTTTTTCCGCAAGCATGGATATACACCATGAGCAAGAAAAGTGAAGATGATCTAGAATGATCAGTAGGGTTTTTGTCAGAAAGGAAAGATTACTGAATCGGTTATTCAATTGTTGAGGTTTTATAGAATGTTTTCTATTTTTTTGTATTTTTAATGTTGTGACTTTTTAAAGTTTTTATCAGTTTTTACATTGTTTTTGTGTTTCGTACACATTTAAATGTTTTTGTTATTTTAAGAAATATTTGAATGTTTTTGGGATTTTTGATTTCATGCACATGCATGGTATAAGTGAAAAAAATTTGAAAAAATTTGTGAAATGTAATGGAAGAGGATGAACAAGAGGGATGAAATAAAGGATTCCCCATATTGACCTAGAAATAACACCCAACACAAGCATACTTGATGAGCCCAAGAAATAGCCCATTTTATACAATATTTGACATTCTTTTTCTCTGCATATATAAAGTGGATCTAAGTGTAATCTCTAAACTTATGGTTTATTTAGGATGAAATAGAGAGTATATATCATGGTTATTTATTTAGAATTCATTGTTATATTTATGTTAGCTATTTCTAATGATTATTGGGAAAAATATGTCAATTTGTGCATATGTAGTCCATACTTTGCTATCATTGTTGAATAAGGAATTTTGAGCATTAAGCACCAGCTACAACCAACCTTAGAATATCTTCAAAATCTCTCATATCATCTCCAGAGATTGTTATTTCATCATTGCATTAGCTCTAGAGGTTCTTTCACTAGCTCCGGAAATGTTCAATAGTTCTATGAGTGGCTCCTTAAGCATATGTTTGGGAAATAGTGAAAATAGTCATCAAGAATATACCCAAACCTAAATCTGATTGCATATTCAGATTCCTCTCAAAAAATTATGCAAGTTCAAAAATAAACCATCTTGATTCAAGTTCGTATGCAAAAGTTATAGCCATTTTCAAAATTCTTCGAGTCTTCCTAGAATGCCCATCTCGCTTCAAGTTCCTCCAAATCACTTAGGAGTCTCTTTGGAATTCTTCAAAGTCTCTTTAGGATCACTTGAGAGTTGATTATTATAGCTTCAAAGTTGGATATTAGAGCTATGAGGATGAATACTAGAGTTACGAGATGAGCATAACTCCAAGGGTGACATTGTTATCTATTTTTGGAATCCATTATAAAAATAGATATTTCTATAATTATTTTAATATTGTAAAATAAAGGAGAATCAATATTCATTTAGATTCTCAAACAATAAATTATTAGAGTTGGATTGTTAGTTGGGATTAGATAAGCTCTCTCCATACTTTTTGGAGATTGATTTTTCGATAGATTGAAATCATAGTTGATAAGATTTGATAGAGATGAATTCCTTAAAATAAGGAGGTGATTGGTATAATGGAATTATAAATGCAACCTTCCAAAACAAAGAATGTAATCACCATTTTTTTAGTCAATTCAAGATTTCATTTTGTCCATTTGTAAATAGTATTGAGTAAAATCCTCTTATAAAGAATGATTTGGCCAGTCATTCTAAGGAAGACGGATATGTATATTTATGGTTATTTTCCCATTCTATAATTATATTTGTTTTTGTATTTTTCTTTATATCTTGTAAATATTTTGGGATGTACTATTTATTGTAAACTCGCAGTGTATTTTATCTCGTATTATTTCTTTCCATTTCATTAATTTTCATTTCTTGTAAGTTTTATTTCCTTTTCATGAAATGTGTGTTTAAATTTCATGCAATGTGTGCTTTTCATTTCATGTAAGCGTGAAATTTAATTTATTGCAAAGTGTGTTTCTAATTCTTGAAAGTGTGCTTTAATTTTATACAAGTGTGACATTTCAATTTTTGCAAAGTGTGTTTCAATTTCATACAAAGTGTCTTTCAATTCCCGCAAAGTGTGTTTACATTTATGTAAATTTGTATTTTTTTCTAGAAGGGGCCATTAACATATATCTCTTTCTCCTTTTGCATACAACCTTCGAAAACTAGCATTGGATTGAAAATATTTAATGAAGAGTATTGATGACCCTCATCACATATGGAATAATGTGAGGTATGAAGCAATTGGTTTACACCGATATGCCCCCAACACAAGGGATATTATTTGTAAGATCGGGAATATAATTTTTTGAGAAGAATAACATTCATATTATCTTTAAGATCTTTTTCATCCTCATCAAACAATATGTATGCTCTAGATCCATACTTAACAGTGATGATGTAGGGCCCTAACTAATTAGGTTCAAGTTTTCTCTACCTCTCATGTGGCTTTGCAGTATTATTTTGATTTTATTTTAATACTAGGTCACCAATCTTGAACTATCAAAATTTGATATTTTTATTGTAGTTGCAATGCATTCAATTTTGATACACTTGTAGATGATCGAGGGAATGAACTCATCTTTCGTCTAGAAGTTAAAGCTCTAAAAGGTGTTCTCGGTGATAATACTCTTCATGCAATAGGTATTGGAGGGATACAAAAAGGAAAGGGAGTTCAACTTTGATATGGAGTATGGATTCAGAGCCATATACCAAGGAAAAATGGGTGGCTCCTGTAGGAGTGTGAAAGGATTTACGGTAGACCCAGAGGGAGGGACATATTTATGTATGCCAGTTGCAATCATGTTTATCAACTATCTTTTCTAGTATGGATTTGATGTCCTTATTAGAAGATTCAGAATGTCTATTGTATTGTATGTAATAAGGAGTTTCCCATTACAGGAGGATATGATTTCTCTTGTCTAAGAATATGAAATTTTTGTTTTTGAATGAAGTACCATTGTTAGTGACAATATCAGTGGGAATACCAAAAATGGAGAATGTTATGGTAGACTATGAATTTGGAAATATTACACCCACTGATATAAGTAAGAGGAATAGCTTCGATCCACTTGGTGAAATATTTAATGGTGGTTATTATAAAGGTATAGACATTAGAGGAGGTGAGATTTATTACTGCGATCAAGTCAAGACCCCATTTAGAAAAATTCCAAGATGAAGTGATAGGATGCGGAACTTGGGAAGGTGTATGAACTAGATTACCATGTCATTGACACACTTGAAATTTTTAATAAAGTTAGACATGTTAGTCTCCATAGTAGGCTAGTAGAGCCAACATGCAAGATATTCTTAGAGAGAACCATTATGTTTGTGTGCATTCCAAAAATTCTTGAATGTACTTCAATGAGTGTATGATTAACTTTGTCTTAGTTGAGACATCTTAAGAGATTCCCATCATAGCCTCTTTGGTATAATGTGTCAACAAGGATAGTATAGTGTGAAACACATTGTTCTAGGGATATTTTTTTGGCTGAATTCATATTAGAAAGATATGTTTTGGTTTAGATGAAGGTATAAATATCATGATACTAAGGATGTTCAGTACCAAAAATCTCTCAAACCATGGTGGAATCTGAAAAATCATATGCGGGAACCAAAATATGTTCTACGAAAAACTCATTTTGAGTTTGGTTTGTGTCAAATACGAGAAGGGATGTGATAGTTTCCATGACATTTATTGCTTTATTTTGTAAATGAAGAACTTGCTCAAATGTGATTATCCATAAATACACATTTAGAATATCAACCATGTGCTTATAGGGAATGATATTATCATCTTTAACTTGATATTCACCATTTACCTATTTTATGATTAGTAGGGAGTCACTGAAGACTATCAACTCTTGTATTCGCCATCAAATATTAAATCCTAAACCTGTTATTAATGCTTCATACTTGAAAATATTATTTGTACATAGAAATTCTATGTTGTATGATTTAGGGATAACATCCCCATCATGTGTATGTAATATGATTCTAGCTCCTGAGCCATGTATGTTATAGGAACCATCAAATAAAAATTCCATGAAGGTATTACATCTGTGTACAACAAATCTTTGTCTGGGAATTCAAAGTGTAGTGGTTGAGAACATAGTAGTGGTGCTGCCGCTAGTTGATCTACTAGTTTTTTCCTTTGACATCCTTCTAATTAATGAATTCACTATACAACTTTATTAGGATCATGATCTAGCAAGACATTCATCCTGTTAGAACTAGTCTTGATAGTAGATACTTAAGAGGATCAACTTTGGCGATAAGATTGGTAGTATGATTTAGCAAATAGTGTCACAAAGTTTGAGAAGAGAATAAAACTACCAAAAAAACTTTCTCAACCTATGATTATTTGATTTCATGCTCAAGGAGATTCTTTCTTAAGTAGCATACAACTTATTATCATCCCTTATCATTATGTTATGCCAGTAATGCCTTGATGGCATGGTCAGTTGTAAAAGTGTACAGTAAAATAGGTTTACCTTGGAGTGGTGACATGAGCATCGGTGGAGTTGAAAGTTACTCTTTCAACTTGGTTAAATAATATTAGAATTCCTAAGTCAACTTGAATTGGACATTATTTTTTATCAATTGATTGAAATTATGGCACTTATCTGCAAGTTGAGAAATGAAGCACCTAATAAATTGACTTTTTCCTTATGAACCCTCGTAATCGATAGATATTATTTGGAGGTGACATGTCCATTATTTTATTAACTTTGTTATGGTCTAATTCAATTCCCCTTCATGAGATAATGAACCCTAGAAATTTTCCTGAAGTGATACCAAAGACACACTTTTTAGGATTAAGGAGAACCTTGTATTCCTTGAACTATTTAAAGATATGGAAAAGAATGGCTAGGTGATTAGCTCTATTTTTGATTCAATGAGTATGTGATCAACATAATCCTCCATGATTTCATGAAAGATAACAATAATTGCACATTGGTATGTAGCACCTTTATTTTTAAGGCTAAAAGGCATGACCTTGTAACAGAAAGTCCCCCATGGGGTTGTGAATGTTGTTTTTGTTGATCTTTCTTGGCGACACGATTCGAATCGATTATAACCTAAACAAAATCCAAAAGAGATAACATATCATGGACTATCATAGACTCAACAATCATGTCGATATTAGGAAGAGGGAAGTCATCTTTAGGACAAGCCTTGTTGATGTCACAAAAATTAGTACAATTTCTAATTCCATGAGTTTTCTTAGCAATAAGTACCATGTTGGATATCCATTCATAATAGTCTATGGACCATATGAAACCATCCTCTAGAAATTTTTGGAGTTCTATCTTGACAAGTAAAACAACCTTAGGATGTATTTTGTGGAGTTTTTTCTTAATAGATTTTACATCCGAGAGAACCACAAGGTGATGGACCATAACGTATGGGTCCAAGCCTGACATATATTTGTAATACCAAGAAAAATATCTTGAAATTCTTTGACAAGTGTTTTGAATACCTTAATTTTTACCTCTGATAGGCTCGCACCAAGCTACAACAATCTAAGTTGATCATTTGTCCCAATGTTGATAGTGACGGTATCCTCTACTAATGACTTAGAAGTGTCATTTTCCTGAAATGATTTCGTAGGTTTACATAGATATTCTTATATTTCTGTATTATATTATCCTCTCTCTAGCTCCTCAGAAATGTTTTCACTAGGAGATGTATCTTTTTTCCTTTCTTTTCAATCTTTTCTTCTTACATAGCACCCCATAAGGGTTTTCACTATGCGAGATTTGATTTTTCTTTTTCTATTTTTGAATTATTTTGTGATTTTGGATTGGAGATCTCAAGTTCCTTGTTGAAGTATGTAGTAATGTCAAGGTTCATATTGAAACCCTTCTTATGATATGAAAAGGGAAAAGGGTCTCTATTCTGGAGGAAATCTTCGATGGCCTCATCATTCTGAAAGAGGTCCATGGAAATATGACATTGTTGATCATGATTAATGTGGGAAGGGTAGATAATATAAAGGGTACAAATGGATAAGTATTCAAGAAAGAGGGTGGTTTCAGCAAGGTTCTCGAAGAGGCTATGAATAGAATCGAGTCTTAACATCGAGTCTAAGTCCTCATCACTAGTGAAGACATAAAATATTATAGGCCTTGTTTTAAAGGTCTCATATCCTAGAAGCTGTATTGGTATAGATTTACTTTTCATAAGACAAGTTTGAGACTACCTTTTTTTGTGGGCCAATTCGTATTCTACCTTTCCAATTCGTATTCTTTATTATTTTGTGTGACTTTGTATAATCTATGGATTCAAAACATTCATCCATCCTATCTTCATATAACCAAGAGTTATTGGAGCCTTGAATATGTTCATCCTCCAAAATCTATAGTGCCTCCAAAGAGTATGTCCAAGATAATAAGTTGTAGGTTCCCGTAAATGGGGGAATCAGGACATCCATAACTATGAGGGGATAATGGGAGTTGGCCAACATGAAAATTATTTTCAAGGGTATAATTTCCAAGACCTGGATGGGAGAATTTAAATTCAGGTTAAGTCTTGTATGTAGATTATTGTGAAGTAGATGTAGAGGCGTGTGAGTGCGGAAGCATTTTAGGTCAATGTGAGTGTCATCAATTGGGATAAAATGATGTTTATTGGATATATTAGTAGATAGACAATAATTAACACTATTATACCTTCCTTATAATTTTTTCAATACTCAAAGGGTATTTTTATTCGAAAAACAAGGTGAAATATTTTCCGTTATGCAATAATTTAATGTATTGATGGAAGGTAGAGGGAACAACTTACATTGCATGTATCCAAGGTCTACCTAAAAGGAGATTGTAATATGTTTCTACATATACCACATTATAGAGGGTTTTAAAAGCTAAGGGCCCACTTTTATGGGAAGGGTAATGGTGTCAAAGGATTATCACTCACTATTGTCATAACCATGAAAGATCATAACATTAACTCCTAATTTTTCCTCTATATGATCAATACAACGTAAAATTTTCATGGAATAAATTTTTAAGGATGCACCATTATGGATGAGAACTATTTTGACTTTGTGGTTAGTTATGTATTCTTTAATGTATAAAGTGTTATTGTTTTGAAGATTTGGGTTCAACAGTCTTGGGGATCAATGATAAGATGGGAATTTCTAGTGAAAGTTTAGCAATCACGGATTGGAATGATTAGAAATTAAGATCCTTAGGAACACATACTTAAAAAAGAGGACGAGTAAGAATCTATTGGAAGTTAGGTGAATATTTTAATAACTCCATAAGAGATATGTGTGTTGGCGATGTCGCTAACTATTTTAATACATCTTATGGACTAGAAGTAGAAGTTTTAGCAATTGATGTTGAAATATTGTTTGATGGAGACATAAGGTTAGACACTTGAGGCTTGTTGGATGATGTGGATGGTTGGTTTGTTATGGGAACCCAAAAAAATTCCATTATGTGGCTACCACATTATTTTGAATTTTACACTTAATGGTAGAAATAATAGGAGGCGTTTCGTCGACAAATGAAATAACCAAGTTAAAATCGACCTTATTTGTATATTGGCCTTATTTAGTAGTTTTGTTATTTGCACCATGTTTAGGGAACAAATTAGAAAAAAATTAAGATTATTTTTGGGTGTTTTGTTTGATGTAGTATCTTTAACCGTTATATGTACATTATGACTAACATCTTGAATGTAATTATGGAGTCAAATACCTCTATCTGTTTGGTGACCATCAATGTGATGAAAATTACAATATGTGTTATCTTTATACCAAGTGGGTTTAGGTTCCCCTTCAACGAAAGTTTTTGTAATAGGGTACATGACCATATTGGAATTGGCTAGTTAGTGCAAGACACTAGAGAGGGATCTCACAAATGTGTGAATCCGCATCATTTTTAGTCGCGTAGTGGGGGAGCCTCTCTACTTGGAACAAAAATAGGTTTTTTTTCTTTGTTTTTCTTAGGTGACTATTCTAGACATTATGCACATTACGGTTTTATATGACACCATCATTAACAACATTGTGGTTTATGTTGATGCTTTTAGATTTGTCATGATGAGGACCACTATTATTGTTACTATGATGCCCACTATATTTTGAATGATGTTTGATTAAAAATTTGGTGATAAGGGCCTTTTTATTTGGGATCCTTTTTCGATGACTTCCTCAAAGCTATTGATGAAATGAATTTGCATATGATAGGATAATTCATTGGTAAGGTTTGGAATGAAGATGCTCACTAGTTAATTTTTAGGATAGAACATGGGAATCAACTAGAAATGCCCCACTTTTGTTGTAGGAATTTTGCAAAGATTTTATTTGAGCATTTCTTGGCATTGTAAAAATCCATCATGGTGATCTCATAGACTAGGCTTAAGGAAAAATGTTTAACGAACTTCTCCAAGAGGTATGTGAAAGTTTTTATTGAACCCTTAGGAAGGTGTAGGAACCAATCAAAGGATTTTCCTCCTAGACTTCGTGGGAAGATACACAATAATAAGATATCATTATATGCCACTTCTTGGCATGTCATGAAAAAATCCTTAATGTGCTCTTGTGGGTCGTTCTTGCCCTTATATTTATCAAATTTGGGTGTCTCAAAATATCATGGAAAGGGTATGTGTAATATGTCCTTATTGAAGGGGTAAGGACACAACTCATCAAATTTGAATTTTTGTGTTGGTGTTGTATACCCAAAATTGTGTCTTTCATCATTTTCCATTCTTTATCAAATGGTGAATTATTTTGTGGGATAAAGGAAGTATTATCATTCTTCAAATTGTTGTTCTCTTTATTTGGCATAGTATAGGTTTTATATGGATTTTCATTTTTCTTTGATGATTCTTTATCATTAGGTTTGGTAGTGACTTTAGAATATATGACAGATATTTTTCTTTCCATCACGTTGATTTGATTAATTAAGGCTTGATTGGAATCGAGGGTTGAAGCACTAGATTTTCCTTTGTCCTCAGTGGTAATTTTTATTGGTTCAGATTCATCATTTTTATTTAGTGTGGATGGTATATCCTTTTTGGGATTATGTTTACCAAGTAAGTTTCTCAAAACATCCTCATCGGATTTGAAAGGTAATTTTTCTCCCATCTCGAGGAGGAGAAGAAAAAATTGTTCTTTGTTTGTGCATAAAATATTTTTGATTTGGGATTTTTCCTCTAGATAAACATTATTTTACTATTCTTCATCTTCTTCATTAGAACTAAGATGAAAGGGATTTCCAAGGCTATATTCTTGACGTCTCATTCCCACTATTTTTAAAATATGGGAGGAATGGAGAGAGGTGTGTTAGACCACTCAACCCTTAGCAAAGTGAATGCTAATATGGAAGAGATTTTAACGATTAAGTTTGAAGGTAGCTCAAACCTTAGAATAGTGAATGCTAAGATGGAAGAGGGTTTTGATTTTTTTGAACATACTCAACCTCTAGAAAAATGAATGATAGAATGGAGGAGGGTGACAAAAATATTTTATTGTACTTGACCTCTAACAAAGTGAATGCTAGAATGGAAGATGGTATGAAAAGATAATACTCAAGTATCAAAAACATGAAAGTTGAGAAAAGAGATGATGGAAATGACAATGCCTAAAATTTAACAAAGGGATTTCTTAATTTATAAATACGAAATGGATGAATTCCTAAAGTTCAACAATGTCAATGTAAAACTAAAATATGTAATAGAACTATGAAAATATGAAATCTTGATGGAAGATAAGATTTGAAAGACTTGATCGTGATAAAATGGATATAAAGATGTCAAGAATTAAGCCATGAATGAAAATACTTGAGTGAGGATCTGGATATCCACAACTCAAAACTTAATATCAAAGGAAAGAGAAAGCTTAAACTTTGGAAAATCGAATCCAAAGATTTAAGACTAAGATTATGTATACCCGATTTTTGTAAGTTATCATGGTGATTACTTTCTTAATGTTGTAACTGCTGAAATGAAGGCAAACATGTTAAGATATATTTTTTTGATCTTAAGGGAATGTGTTGCTAATTTGGATTCTTGCATACTGTAATTTGTTTACATGGGACAGCAGTTATTATTGCTTGCATGTTTGCTGATGTGACGAAAAATTTGTCGTATGCTTGCTGAACTCTATTTGTTGTGGCCTTCTTGTAATCGCTTTGTCGATTTACTCTTAAACCGGACTAAAGGTTGATATAAATGTACAAATACTTTGATTTCGGTATGAATAGCGGCACATAGATTGCAATGACAAAGGTTCGATTCTCGAACCATGCACTGTCGTAACGTGAGACCTCGTAAGGCGGGAAATTCCTGGATACAGGTGGCTCTGACATGTTAACGTGAGACGAAATGTCCTGCACAGTGTTGAAATTTGATGACAGTCAGAAAGACTAGATTGGAGGTTGATTAATTAGTGTAAGGTGTTAAGGGGAAATTAGATTCTAATCTAATTCTAAGTTCTACCTTACATCCTAAACTACTA
The DNA here is from genome assembly GCA_018340775.1 of Taxus wallichiana var. yunnanensis. Classification (NCBI taxonomy): domain Eukaryota; kingdom Viridiplantae; phylum Streptophyta; class Pinopsida; order Cupressales; family Taxaceae; genus Taxus; species Taxus wallichiana. The sequence continues at coordinate 280,692,531 of CM031244.1, forward strand.
TCCTAAGTGGATTTTTAAATCCTAAAAAGGTGAAAATAGACCTAAGTTCTATTAACCTAAAGACTAGACGGTGACCTAGGTATGAACACTATTGCTAATCCTAAACTAATCCTAACCTAGAAGGGGACGCACAGACCCATGGGAAAGGATAAGGATGGAAGGAAATTTAATGGCAATTAATGTGAGTCCTTACGTGGACAACGCCAGTTTGGCGGGAACAGGGAAAAGCTAGAGGTATCTAGTTAGTTATGGAACTAAACTTGGTTTGCATGCAAAATTTGAATTTGGTGGTTCGCCAACCCAAGTAGGTGGTGGCGTGAGGAAATAGAAAAAGGCAGAGCCTTTAATGCATTTAATTTCTCGGTTTTCGTGACCAGCTCACCTTGGAAAGAGTATGGAGGAATTTTTGTTGGTCATTTGTGTTTGTTCGGATTTTTGGAAAGTTGCTCTGCATTTGGTTTTTGCTTGGTTCAGTCGAACCAGTTGTGTTTGGTTTCTATCACTATTTCTTTGGAAATTAAAGGCTAGTTCTGAGCCTGTAGAGGAAGGGATTGCTGGGAAGCTTGTTGTTGTCGCCGTGGAAGGAAATACTTCCTGTAGACGCGGTTTTCTTCGAGCTTCGAGGAAAAATTTGCAGGCATGTTAAGCCCTTCTCTTTAAAACACTTGCTTTACTTAAGCGTCTCATTAAAACAACCCTGCTCTTCTGATGAAGGGGGTTTGGGTTTATTTGATTGTTGTCATGTTTGAGATGATTTGGGTTTAGTCGATTTTTGCTGTCATTTTTGGAAATGATTTGGGTAGAATCATTTTCTTGCTTGTTGCGATTCGAACTGTCTTTGCATATTTAATTGAGTTGGAAACACCGCCATGCTGTGCTGGTTTGTTTGACAGTAATGGGGAATTCGTCATGAGTGTTATGAAACTGTACATGTTGTATGAGTTTGTTTTCATTATTGAAGCAATCGTTCTTTTGCTAATACGAACTTGAATGATGGAATGTATTAGTTGTGCGAGTTGTTTGAAGTTGTTCTTATTGAATTTTTTGAGGAAATGGGTTCCTCTTCCTTCTCTGCTTTATATTTTGAAGGAAATAACATTTTTGGATTTTAAAGGAAATAGCATTTTACGAGCTCGGTAAAAGGAAATGATAGTAATATAATTATTGTTGTGCTTTTTCTTTTGTATAAATGGACGAATACGACTTGGTATTCGTGGGAGTTGGAAAAAGAAATTGTTTTTCTTTCCGAACTTATAAATGAACCGTGCTTTCTCCTTGTTGTGATGGGAAGATGATTTTGTTGTGTTTATTTGATGCGGTTCGATCTTCCAGGTTTGGACTATTTTTGTGAATACGACTTGGCTTGGGATTTCTGTGCAAATAAATGGAAAAACATGGGAATTTGGTTTGTTGTTTGAGTCTGTCCTGACTGTACCAAGCTTATGTATCTAATACCCTATGCGGGTTTGCCTTGATAGAGGTATTGATATATGAATATTGTATTTTGAGTTCTGTACCTCATTAGGAAAAAGGAGAATGCTGTTTTTGGATTTAATGGTTGATCGAGATAGAACTCAAACTGGGCATTCATTGCATATGGTATATTGAATTGAAACTGTACAGGTTATGTGAGTTTGCTATTCATTGTTGAACGATTGTTCAGTTGTCATTATGAGTTGAGCTGTCATGGTAAGATAAACACGATTTGGGTGTTTTATTACATTTTTAAGAAGATGATTGTTTCTTTATTGAAGGTAGAGGGAAACGAGTTCTTCCTTTCTCTGTTGTTTTAGATTTTGATAGAAACAGTAATTGGGTTTATTGAACTTTATAAGTTCAGATTGTTGGAAGTGACAGTGGTATTTAGATTATTTTCCTGAGTGCTGTGTTTTTCTGTACAAATGGAATATTTAAATGTTTCATACGGTTTCGATTTTGCACAGTCATTTAAAAAGAAATGAAATCAACCTGAGTAATTCTTGTTGAGTTTGAAGAAAATGGTTGTTTTCTTATTGAAATAGTTAAAGGAATGAATTCTTCTCTTCTTGCTGTTTGAATTCTGGAAATAGCATTAGAGCTTTACTGTGCATTATGAATTGGTCTTGCTGTAGGTAACAACAATGTGCAAATTGTTATTATGAACTGTATGCGTTCATGGATATAGAAGGTCATGTGAATAAGTGATTACGTGGCTGTATAACTGTTTATTTGGTTAAAAATACAGTGAAAGAAGTATGGAATCTTCTAGTACAGTAAGTACATAGTATGCATCTTTATACTGCTTGTCCTATGATGAATACGATGTTTTACTAACCTGTTATGGTATTCGTATGAGCCTGATTTAAATGAAGTATTGATAAGGACGATAAATTCATCCTTGTTTTCATTTAAAGTTGAATATGAACAGAACTAATTCTTGCTATTGGAAAGTGAATTCCGAATGAATTTTGTAAGTTTCACTCTGAACTGTTATCTTGATTTGTGTCTCATTTGGATTCAATTTTTAGGACAGTCATGAGGAAAGAAATAGGAATGTGGATGGATAACTTGGAATAATGATCATTTCTTCTCTCATACAGTTGGAAATCTGTAATCGTTTAGGAACAAATTTTGTATTGCTTGGGTTTAAGCATCTATATTTATTGTTGTTTGCTCTTCTCATCTGTACTTGATTGCTTGAAATCAAATGAGATGCATGAACTGAAAGGAAAGTAATTGGTTTACATTTCAGTTAGATTTTATCCTTTGCATTTATTACTAATGAAAGGAATGGAAAGGATAACAGTTATGTTATAACAGCAGTATGCTTACTTATATTCCTAGTTCTTACAAATGTTGTAATCTGGAACTGTTGAAGGAAATTGCGTCTTGTATGGTTATGTGGGAAATAGGACAGCAATTCTTTGACTGATTGGGATGGTATTTAGATGGTTCATTCTATCTTTTGTCCATTTTTTTATGCTTAATTCTTGATTGATGTTCATACTTGTCATTTCATAAAAGCAGGGTTCTTTTATTGAGACAGTTAATTAGAAGCACCTCATTTTAATGACAAGTGCTTAATATGCTCAGTTCAATGAACTGACCCATGCAAGTAATTTTGCAGATGGAATTTGAGTAAAACGAAGACATGGCTGTTTTCTGATGCTTCTTTTGATTGTCTGAAGATGAATTGTATTTGTTAGTTATTATTCCTCTACGAGGAATTGTGAAAAGAAGAAAGTACATTCTTCTATCTATGAGTTGTAACATTGTTTAATATAAACAAAGTCCAGTCATTTGGACTGGCAGATGTATGGATTATGAAATGGATTGATGAATAAAAATACAAGTGTGATATTTTAATGACTATATCAGTTTGATATTGTTGATTAAATTGGAAATATAATGTTATTTCTTGATTTGGAATTATTTAATTGTCCTTGGATGGATTTAAAAGGAATTGACATCTATTCTTACCTAAATGCAACTTTTAAGTTGAAATGTGCAATTAGTTCATACTTTGGGTTAAGATGAATTTTTAATTGACATTAAAAGGATTAGGAAGAACACGATTCCATAACTGATAGGTATTCAGGATTAGCTTGGAAGCTAAGGAATATCAATTAACTTAGGAGCAACCGAACTTTGTTTTCGGACTCCGTTAATAACCTCGAATGTTAAATTCAGAAAGTAAGGATATGGGAAAAATATATCCAGGGCTAATAGACCTTAACTATGAAAGGTTAAGGAGAATAAATGAATACATTTATTGAGAATTAGACCTCGTTTAAATGACGTCTAATAAGCTGGAATTCTGAATTGGGTTACAGTTGTGAAAAACTTGGTTAAGTTTAATAGGTTAAACTTATCACATCCGTCGGTAATGGGCTGCTTAATCCAATGATTAAGAAAAGAACCAAGTAGAGAAAATGCAACCCTTCGGTACGAAGGAGAAGATGCATAGTAAGCTAGAAGACGGATTTAGTCTCTCTTAGCTCCGTACAACTGTAACGGGAACGAGGATAAAGGATCAACATGGTTGCTGAAAGTTGATCTTAAATGTTAAGATCACATCCAAATCACTTGAGCAGGATGTGTACTCTCGATGGGAGGATTCCGTAGGACATTGACATACGCCAGCTACAGCACGGTGTCTTCATGAAGGCGGGGTCTTCATGACGACACAATGTTATAGCTGACATATTACAATGCCCTCCCGAATTAAATCATCAAGAATACATAGGCTGAATATTAAGTTCTTGGCTGGGGATAGGAGTATGATCACGTATACGGAGTGACTCCGGAGGACTAAAGATAACTAGACACACGGAGTCGTTGGGAACGACACCGTATGTCTGCGTATCTTTAGTTACCATGAGTGCCTTCCTATATTCGTTCATATTGCTAGTTGGAAATTGGAAGTTAGAATTGACCTTAAATTGAAAGGACTGGTAGGAACCAGGAAAGACCATTCTAGATAACAGGTGAAGTGAGGTGAAGGACGTATTCCATTGGTGTGTATCACATCCAGGAATATGATCATGCAAAGCATGTGAAAATCTTTGGCCAAAGTATCGCAAGTGCTGGTTGCGTTGTCCTAATCACTTAATTTAAGATGCAGGATGTCAGATGAATATCAGTAATAGATATTCGATAGTCTTCTTAAATGGATCACTAATAACCGAAACGGTTAAGAGAACTTGTATATATATTATACTATGCATGAATGAACATGAAGGATCGGTAGTTGCCGAGTCATGAAATGAGAGATCGTTGAAACTCCGAGCCATGAAAATGGGAGATTGGCGCTTCTTCAAGTCATTTACAACAGCATATGGAATCATTATATGATTGAATGGCACTTTGAATGTGTGTTCGATATTACAAATATGTGAACAGGGAACATTAGTTTTAAAAGGAAATTGTGTGTTCCAAATCGCATTGTTTGACAGAGAACAATTATTAAAACTTGAACGTGTGTTTGAATTATATAATTCATAACAGAACGAACGTTTTTTTAAAAAAATTCCCTTGTTCTAGTATCTTAAAATGGGAATGTTACAAAGATAAATTAGGAAAAGGCTTGAGATGAGAAAAGATCTAAAGGTAGAAATTTCATGATTTTGAAAAGAACAAGAGGTGAATGGAATATTCAAAAAGAGAGAATGAAAATTCCAAAGAAAGGATGCAAGATCCAAATAAAAGAGACGAAAGAGAGTTCCAAATAAATGATATTTGGAAAGGGATGAAATAAAATGATGAAAGATCCAAATAAGGGATATATGGATTTCAAATAAAAAAATATGAAAGATAGGACCAAGTAAATATTATTAGGAAACCGCAAATAAAGACAATGAGAGATCCAAATAAGGGATATTTAGAAAGTTTGACAAGGATGAAAAAATGATTCCAAATAAAGGAAATTTGGAAGTGATGGAAAAGAGACAAAATATCCAAAAGAAGATTTGGAAAAGTTTGAAAGAGAGATAGTGAATGATTCCAAATGAAGGAAATGGAAAATTTGAAAAGATATGAAAAATAAGTCCAAATAAGAAGTATTTGGAAGTTTGGAAAGAGACAAAAATGAATCCAAATAAGGAGTATTTGGAAGTTAGGGGAAAAAGAGATCAAAATGATAATGCATGATATGAGTGTGGAATACAAATAACTCATACAAAAACAAGAAAAGAAAAAGAAAAATAAAGTTTGTTTATGGATGCTTATGCCTCTACCTTAGATTTCCTTAGACAAGGTGTGGCTTCCTAAAATAAGTTCTCTCCCTAGGTGTCAACAGTATATCCGAGTGAGTGTGGTACTATTTCTATTTTCCGGGTTTACTTTACCCCCTAATATGATAAGTTAGATTTTACTCCACTCAAAGGATCAATTTGGGGTCTTCACTATGGATATTTGTGATTCTATCCTCTCATATAGGCATACTAGTTAGTTGGGTAGGGGTAACCGTTTCATCAGAAATCTTGAATTTAGACATATTTAACACAATAATGTTCTTCATTGATTTCATATGAAACATATTACATATATATATAGGTCAATTGCTCCTAGAAATAAGGAGTTAGCTTTAACTATTCAACAATATCCTATTCATGTGAGTTCGGTCAACAACCAAACAACTCACACCAAACTAATTTATCTCTCTTATAATTATATCACATAATAAACCACCCATATAATGTGAGTGCTAATGTGATATTCCAAAAATTCCCCCTAGTGTGAACATGGTAGAAAAACATACACACTCTCAACTATAGTATGATCACCCCTGTGAAACATGTCCTAAAATGTGACTCATGATCTTAATAAAAATAAAGTCTCTCTCCTCCCATGGTTTTAAACAGACTTACCAAAAACCTTGACGTGAACAGGTCCCATCAATTGTCCACCTCATGTGGTTTTCTAGATCCTCCCACAAACCATTTGAGGATCCATGAAATGACTTAATTTTGTACTTTTGTTTGCCATTATGCTTATACATCGTGGGAATTATATAGGAATAATAGCTTTATTATTACAAAAATACAAAATAGAACATATACAGAAAGAGATTTCACATTACTTCCTATAAGAATCACAATGTTCTTAATTACAGCCATTATTATTGATCATTGTCACTCGATCTCAAACAACATAGGAAACTACCACTGCCATTGGAATATTGCTTTGAATTTAGTCATTTTGGGTGTAGAATGGAAATGGAAAATTGGTGTCATGTTCCCCCACAATGTGAAATTTCCACACATAAACATTGAGAAGAAAACTATATCAAAGTACATACTACTTGATTGGATCTTGTTAGTTAGATCTTGTTGCACATGGTCACCATTGTAAGTGAATGTATTCACAAATGGACCATATGCTAATGAAATACGGTAGTTAGAGGATCACTGACAGTCATATGCACTCCAACATAACTATTTTTCTAGCATCCAGAACCACACAAAACAGGAACTCTGAAAAGAAACGTAAAAATTGAAATCAAATACTCACACCATAATAATTTCACCACAACAAAATGTGGCCCCATCATTAGTGACTGATGAGAGGTCATTGATCAACCTCCAACCTCTAATGCCTTTAGCCACCAATTAATGATGTTGATAGCTCAACGGAATTTGACCATATCACTAAATGATTTCCATACTTTTGTACTTTATTTTTTCTTTCCTGTAATGTGAGACACTTTATTTTTTTTTGAACGTTAGGTAACACCAAAATACGTTTGTAAGGAATTTTTTTATTTTAAAATTTTTACAGATATTTTAATGTTTGACAAAATTATAATAAAAAAATCTTAAAATCACCTATTTGACTAACTTACAATACAACGACGTTTTTGAGAACTATTAATACTGATATAAAGATTAGACTCAACTAAAAATATAGATGAGATACACGAAAAATACTTTTGACTAGTGAATGAAACTACAACATGGGAGACACTATGATGAACAATATAGAGATTATAAAATGAATTTTCATACTCTTGACAACAATATGACCAAGACATGACAAATCACCTATTAACAATCACTATTTACATAAGTAATACGAGAAGTATGACATTAAAATGTTATTTGACACAAACTTTTAAACAATTGACACCTACACTCAAGGAATACTATATAACTTAAGCATAAAATCCAATTGACTATTGGAAAGAGAGTTGAATAAACAAAGAATTTACCTTTTTTAATGACATAAATTGGTTGATGCCATTCCGTTCACCACGTGCTTCATTAGTTGGGCGCAAAAAATCAAATGAAAGCAATTATCAGACTTGAATACCAAATTCCACGGTGTGAAGAGAATAGCATATAAGAATATATGTTGGGCTGAGATGGGATTTTTAACTGAAGAAATTTAATAATTGCAGATTACAAAAATGAGGATATAAAAAGAACCAATGGCCAAATAATTCCGAAGAACACCTTTTTGAATATGAAGCTATTGTACTCTATAAATAAGTGCGAATCTACACGAGGAATATTAATGACAAGGAGAACAGATGGAAATAGCTTGGCCAAAAATTCAAGAAGAGTTTCATCGAATGATGGAAATAAGGCAATGATTTTCATTTCAATCATGTGCAAAGAAATATCACTGTATTGAATCAAATGCAATATAACAATACCTGATCACGTGTAGCATATGGATTAGAATGGCTGATGTCCACTTCTAAGAATATACACTTGCATGAAGATATCCACCAAGAAGACCGAGCTAAGGCACCAAGAGTGAAGGGATGTGATGAATATTGATATGAATGTGCACAACTATCTATATTTAATACAATACATGAACAAACTAGTTCTAAACTCCTCCAAATCTACCTTCACAAATTACAATATATAAACTTTCATTTTCGAGACAAAATAACAATAAATGCCCCTTATCTAGCTTCAAAACTCCATATTGCACCCACAAATATTCTCTCTAATACCAAATCTTGAATTTGGACAGAGTTAACACAATAATGTTCTTCATTGATTTCATATGAAACATATTACATATTTATAGGTCAAGATGCTCCTAGAAATAAGGAGTTAGCTTTAACTATTCAACAATATCCTATTCACGTGAGTTCAATCAACAACCGAACATCTCACACCAAACTAATTTATCTCTCTTATAATTATATCACATAATAAACCACCCATATAATGTGAGTGCTAATGTGATATTCCTAACACATTTCACCGTTATAAGAATAAACACCGAGAGGGGGTGAATCATTCTAACAAAACTATGATTTCATTTCCATAGCTTACAATGTCATCCAAAACCAACCATTCAACATACATATGAAATTGTGAGCTTATTACATGCGTACATTCATTAAGAAATACATGGAACAAATAAGAGAACACATGAAAACCATATGTAAAGTGGAAAACCCTCAAGGGGAAGGAAACCCACAATTTTTTTGAATATATTACGTAACACAAAATAATTTCATGAATATTACACATCACACAAGATTTGTTTAGTGAAGCACCCACTTCATAAGGAGTAACTGTTGTTGCAGACTCACAGCACCCCTGGATGCAGATCAGGCTTCTAGGTTGATCACTCTAGCATCCAGTGTGATTGCACAACATTGAAACCTCTCTACAAGTGTGGGACTTGTAAAATGAGAGAGGAATCTCCAGAGAAGGCTGGTTCCTACTCCTAAACTACCTGCCACAAGCTATTCCAGTGCAGGCAAGCTAATCTAAACCTAATCTAACCATGCCAAGGAGACAGAGAGAGAGAGAGAAAAGGGAAAAACAAGCAAAAGCCTACACTAAAACGGTGATACACCAGAGAAGGAGAATGTTGAACATCTATCAAAATTGCCATGGAACAAGGAGAGGTGAGCAATGGGAATGATGGATAGATGCATCACAAACCCAAAGATAGATTTCACACAGAATGTCCCAAAACTCCATGAACACAGCTCCAGGACTGTAATGAACATTGAACATGCACAAATACCGCAATGAAGAGAGGCAAGAAGAGAACAAGAAAAAGAACGAGCAAGGATGGATGGATGCATCACAAAACATGTTTTGTTGCTCCGTGTTTACACGTAACATCATTTAATGGTAAAGGGCAAAAACGCCATTACAGAGCAGGGAGGAGGTTTGAACTCCATTTTCAACCCCGGAGAAGAAAAGAAGGGAGGCGAGTTGAAAAGATGAACCACCACTAGAAAGAAGCCCCTCCTTACAATTTATAGGAACAAAAAGAGAGGGAGAAGAGAGGAAATCCAAATCTACCCCAACCACCTCCAGACTGCATTTAAATCATATAATTATGGCGGTAGGTGAGAACCCCAGCGAACCCAAAAGTGGCGAACTGTATTTTTCATTTTTAAGAATTTGTTCTCATCCAATTAAATATATCCAGTTGTAGTTGGACAGAGGACCTCATAAGCTTTCCAAAAAGTCCAACCTTGCATGAATCTGAGCTCCCAGTCAAAAGTTATGGCCATCTGAATATCTGCGCCAGGGTCTGCTTCCTGTCAGCGCTCAAAATGTTGTGCCTCCCGAAGATGCGCCATAGGCGCATCCATGTGTGTGTCGACATCCCTTTATGTGCGCCAAGGGCGCGGCTTTTGCCCTGTCAACACTCTGTGTCGTGTGCCATTTCTGTGCGCCAAGGGCGCATACATTTTAGTGTCAACACTCTGTGTCATGCACCATTTCCGTGTGCCAAGGGTGCATCCTTTACCCTGTCGACACTCATTTCTGTGCGCCACTTTCCTGCGCCTTTTGAATGTCAGGGATTTGAGCTTCTTTGATTTCTATATTCTCCTGTTTGTCTATATCGACCCGGGGAAGATATTTACAACAGGATAACCACCCCTATCTAGTATATCAACCACTATATAAGGAGGCTATCACCCCCTAATATGATCAAGCACACACTCAATCACCTGATGATGAATATCACTTATGAATTTTTTCTCCTATGACAAATTGTGATCACAAAGTTAGCTCCATGCACATCAAACCCTCTCAAACAAGCTCTTCTCCTACTTTGCTCAAATCTACTCCTTCATTTGTTGATTAGGTCATATGACCTTCAACATCTACTTCTCAAATACTTCTCAAATGTTCATGACTCTTCTCATATCTTCCCTTGACCCCTTACACCTCTTCAAATTCCTCCTTTAGCTCGCTTAAATATCCATCATCTCTACTACAACAAATGATAAAATACACTAGCCTTTATATGCATGAATCTAGATTCAAAAACCTTAGGTCAGCTAAAACCATATAAGTCAGTCTTATCAACTTGAAAACACACCTACAACATCATATAAAATCTCTTAAAAGGACCAAGCAGGTTAGTAATAGTCACACCATCAAGAACTAGCTCAAGGCATCTCAAATAGGACTAAAACAAGGTCTTCTTCACCGATGAATACATCATGAATAACAAGGGAATAAAACAACTTCATCAAGGAAAAAAAAACCTAAACACTTCAAGTACATCCTCTTATCATCACCAACAATCTCAGGAACCAATGTAACCTTCATCTTCATCATGAAGCACACCAATTTGCAAGCACCTCCAGTTAGGTCTCAAGTACTCAGAAAAATAGTCCCAAATGTGAACATAATAAACTTGCAGTGCTATTTGAAAGAAACTAACACCTAGTAGTCTTAAAGAAGAGCTAAATCTACTATAGTTCATCAAGATAAGAGCTTAAGGGATTTTTTTTTCAATTCATATACATGATAAAACCATTAAATGTTAAGCCATTCCTACTCTTTGTGATTACTACTTAAAGTATGAACCTAATTAGATCACCTAGCAATCAAATTGGTGTTGTTTTCCTCAAGAATTGAGGATGAGATCTCACCAAAAAATGGCTACAAGGTTATCTTTGGATCTTCCCATGCTCCTCAATTTGATAGAATGGATGCAAGATGGAGAAGCTATTTCCAACAATGAAGAATGACTCAAAATCAAAATGCCTATAGTTTTCACTAGTGCAAATGAGGTGTGTGTTGAGAAGGAAGGAGGAGCGTTTTTTATATAGCTTTCCTGTTTGGGCAAGGCTTACAATTTGGTGGATGTGGGACAAATCCTAAAGAAGAAATGCAAAGGATATGCATGTCTAGAAGAAATAATAAAGGATGTGCATTTTATGGGAATTGAGAGTGTCTAATTAATCAAATGTGATTAATTAATAAGTAGGAATAAGCTTGTAGAAGCTATTTAAAGGGGGTTTAGAGGAAAATTAACATGATTTGGGGGATGTAAGAGGGTAATTTGACCAAGAAAAGTGGTTTATTGATTAATATAGAAGGTGTAATTAACTAATAATATTTAATTAATCACTTATAAGTGGATTATAATTAACAAAAGGTTGTTAATTGACATCCGAATGGGGAATGGATTAATTAATTGAAAAACATTTTTAATTAATGAATAAGAAGGGGAATGTTATTTAATTAGCAGAAAAGCACTAATTATTACAGAAATGGTAGGAAAAAGGATAATTAGTGTAATTTGAGTATTAAACCGTGTGTAAGCAGATTTTAGGTGATTACATTTTCCCCTCTTTGGGGTGGCATGCGACGACACTTCAAAGATAGTAGATAATTACATACAAGTAAAAATTTTGAAGGGATAGAAGAAAAATTAGTAGAATGAAGGATTCCCCCTCGAGTGTCGATGGGGTGAGGAAAGAGGTTGATCGACGCTAAAAATATGAAGGAAATGGATAGAATCAAAAAGGATGGGGAGGGGGATAAATATAATCCCTATTGCCCCAATTGTTGTTGAAAGAAAATGATAATGAAGAAGAATGAAGATGAAGAGAATGGAAATATCTTTCATCCATCTTAGCTCAAGAGAAACTTTGTTTCATCATTTTTCTTTATGATCTACATCATCAACCCTTTATTATAATATAAGCATACAACAAAAGTGTAAAATAACATGAAAATCTATAATACTAACATTTGTTCATTGCCAAAACACTAACTCAATGCAACATACATAACGTAAAGCAATACGAGACAAGAAAAAAATAACTTGATAGGGAAACAAGTACAAACACACATAATAAAACAAACAACGTTCAAGACAACGTTGCACAAATATTTTTGTGATGTACCATCTAGCTCGGTTATCCTTCATGAACATATCATAATCTTGATCCATAAACCACAGACCACAAAGTGCATGTTTCTTGATTATATCTAGCTTCATGCATCTACCTCTACCATCAATGCAAGTTTAGTCTCTGTGATATACAATTTATGATCAGATTCATATATCTTGACATCTCTTCTTATTGAGTTCTTAAATGGATCTTATGACAATATGGTAAGTATATCCTTCATGGGGAGCAACATTACCAATACTAGAATTCTCTTGATCATTAAACAATGCTATGATTTTCTCTCCATGCCCATAGTCCTTCCATCTGTATGTTCTTATGATCATATTGGAAAATATCATATTTAAACCATTACCTTCATGCAATGTAGGTTTATTCCAAATTTCATATATTGTAGATAACCTGATCTCTGCTTATTAGAGGCTCGGGTAGGATATTAAGGGAAATTTTCATCATTGTGGTTCTAGCCTTCACTGTTCCCACTCCTCTTTAAGGAAATTCATATTATTCTAATCTCCTTTAAGGGATTTAAAACATAGATGTCCTCCAATTTAGGTTCCCTATACCAAAACTCGTAATAAATCAAATTTGTAGTCTTCTCAAGAGCCTAAGTTGGGACTGTACTGTAACAGTTGAGTGAAAGGAACTTATTACACCATAATAACCTTCATGAAGATGTTGAAATGATTCCAATATATCCTCATTTCGTGCTTGAGCCTTGGGGCATAATGAATTATCAAAATTTGCATTAAATTCCACTTACCAGTTCACTGTATTACTCCAATGAACCCCAAAATTTTTGTCATTAATTTCTCTTTATCCACGTGCCCATTCTTCCTAAAAATATGAGGGATACTTTTTGATGATATGGAAGATATTAATACAAATTTTTAGATGATTTGGCTGATTATTTTTCACTTTATGGTGATTTTACTTCCTGAAATACGTTTTTCTTTTGAGTTGTCTCAGAACTACAGGTCGGTAATTTAATCATAACTTTCTCCATACATATCCAATCGATCTCATACTAGACTCGTTGGATTTTTATTTACAAGGAACTTCTTCTGTTAAAATTTTAGATTTTTTTGTAGGAAAGTTTTTGAGATATTATCAATTTTCTATTCGTGTACTAATTCGAGCTGCGCATGCTCATAAATTGCTATAAAAACTTAAAATTTCACTTTCAAAATCCAAACTAAATTTTGATGAGCTTTTAAAAGCTTCCCCTTGGTGTTTGAACTTGCAGTGAAGAGGAAGGATCATATTAAAATCCACTGTAACTTCCTTAGTTTCTGCCCAGTCACAGATCAAATGGCAGAATGTAAGAAAACACTCAAAAATGGAAAATATGACATTGTTTTCTTCTCAATCAACACACTCTACTTCATTCCATTCCAAATTGGACATTTTTAGCTGAGAGAAGATTGTGATTTGATTAAATACTTATCAACATAATTCTTTTGATGGTCTCATCTATCTCGTGCATCCCAAAATTACCTCAAGTTTGTCAATTATTGTCATGCACTTCATGTGCTCAACCTAAATGAACCTCATATAAATGCCATGGAAAATATAATTACAGTCTTGTACACCTTATAGATTCTTAGCTTCTCAAAACAGAGTATTAGTTAAGAACCAAGAAAACAGAGTTGCTTGCTTAAGAATCATGCATCCTCATATTGTAAAACATTGAAATACATGCAGGGAAGGAGAAGTTGATGATCTATGAGGCTCAAGGAATTCAAATTAACTTTTATCCATATCCAAACCTGTCATACAACACCATTTCTTCACATTTGTTGCACACATCTTTTCAATATCAACCCTCCATACAATTGTTTACTCTTACTCCTTTCCTCTGATGGAGCTCGACCTCCTAGCATGCATAGATATCTCTTTTCTAATACCAGCTAGCTAATAAGATGATCTTATTTCCAACTCAAGGCTTTGACTCCATCTTCTAGTTGAGATAATTTCTCAACTACATGCTAGAATAGCTAGAGCTATTTTGGGCAGCTTGCTCATTGTTATAACAACTAAACATGATATTTATAATAATACTACAAATCCTCCTCCTATGTAGCTATAACAACTCAAATCCACTCAAGTCACCTAACTACTCACTTTTCACTCTTAACCTATGGTAAAACCATTACAATTCACAAATTCAAACTTGAATTTGGAGGGAAACTAAAACAACACCTAATACATATTTTCATGCATATAGAAGTTTGAATTCTACTTATTCATGTCCTCTATACTCTATGAAGATGCTCCTACATCATTTTGTTATCAAGCTTCAGTTCCCAAATGTTTGTGAGAACAATTGAGGACCAAAGAAAGATGTTTTATAGGACAAATTTCTATGTTTGAGGATGATGCGTTTGATAAATGCTTCAGCTGCATGCATGCTTTTTAACAATTTTTGAATTTTTAATTGTTTTACCAATGTTTTGAGTTTTTGGATTTTTGGATTTTTTACCATTTTTTTGGATTTTTGAAATTTACCAATTTTTTAGATTTTTAAAATTTTCCATTTTTTTGAATTTTTGAAATTTACTAATTTTTTGGATTTTTTTCAATTAACCAATTTTTTTGGATTTTCTAGTATTTTGTGAATTTTTAGGTTGTTTTTTTACCTTTTTTTGTTTTTTTGAAATCTTTACTAATTTTTTAAGTTTTGGAATTATGCCATTTTTTTTGAATTTTTGATGATGTTTTTAGGGTTTTTTTGAAAGTTTTCTGAAGCTATGTACATGAAAAATGAAGATGCAAATATGCCCTAGCGAGATATGGGAATATACAAGGGAAAATATTTGTGCATATATACAAGAAGAAGATATGTTGGATCAAGGCCACGAATGATAACTTCAACATGATGATGAACTAAAACCAATGAAGTGCTAAAAAGGAGTGAGCATGTCTCCAATGCAAGCCGACAAAGAAACGTATGATAGAAAAGAAGTAGAAGATTGTTTTATTAGAAGGGGACAAAGGTTCCTGTAAACATGGTATAAAGACAATCTTATCCACATGGATGTGTTGAACAAAGCATAAGAACAATGTGAATGCTATAGAAAGATATGAAAAATTTAGCTAGAAGCCTTGCAATGAAAAAAGGTGATTAGCCAAAGGCACAAAATGTGAGTCAAAATAAGGACTAAAGTAAGCGTTTTAACAAGGTCTAAACAAAACCTGTAGCATAATAATCCTATTTTCTCATAGAGACCTAGTGTGTGCACATGGAAATTAATTATTTCTTGAAGGGGAGATTTGATAGACAATAAGTGAAGACACACTAGACAATTTGTAGGAATGATTTATTTTTAAAGGTGATTTATAAATGGAGGATTGAAGGAGAGCCTTACATTTCTATGTTTCCACCAGAATCCATAGCTTCGATGGAGATGTATTTGATTTTAGTCACAATATTTCTCTCGCCAACCAAGAATCCATAGCCCGGTGTAGAGATACTTGAAATATCCCAAGAGAGAGTTATCTATTGATTTGATTTTTGATTTTTTAATTGATTTTATTTTTACTTTCTGAAAATTTATTTCAGCTCTCTCGATTTGTTTTGATAAGGGGTTAAGAATCACAGATGGCTTGATGGAAGGATGTGGAAGTGATTGTGATGACAACATTTGCAAGTGTAAAAAAATATAGCCAAAATTTCTTTGCAAAAATTATTAGATCTAGATAGTGATAGGATATCTAATAGGTCAGTCATTCTTTAATTTACCAATGTGATGAAACACCAAGGTAAAATAGATACCATAGAGATAAATATTGTAAAATGAATGCAAATAGAATAACCAAAATATCATCAAAGGATGAACTGTCATCCATTTTTTCACCCATGAAAAATGGAATACTTAATAGGTTGAGTACTTTGAAGTTGATTTGGAAAAAATGCTTTGCAATCTTCGGGGTAGCTCATGTTTTGGCTCGATTGATTTGGTATTAACTTGCAAAGAGTTGTCTTGCCATGGTGAATGGTAAAATTTGTGATCAAAGCTAAACTTAAAATTGGTCGAATTCGAGGAAAATTCATGGGTTGGTCGGTACCGTTGGATGCCCCGGATGGACGACCGAGTGTTGTTCGGTGATTGGATGCCTAGGGGTTGGTCGATCGGGTTGACGCTTGGGATGGATGATCGGGTTAGTCGGCCGGGTAGGTCACCTGATTGTTGTGGTCAGTGTGATGACAGCTCAAGGCTGGATGGGTCGCTGATATATAGATAAGTTGGATGCTGTCCAACCCCGGTGGTTGACAACACATGGTTAGACACATGGTTAGTCGTCACTAGGTTGGTCGGCCCGACAATGGTATGGAAAGGTTAGACAAGTAAATGGATGGCCTACTATCTAGTTATACGGATGTAGATAGATGATCATCCAACCTAGGTTTGATGGGTCATACGAACATAGGTTGGATGACTTGAGGTTCATAGAGAAAGGCATCCCGATATGGTGTTATACGAGAGGTTAGACAATATCCAAACCCCTCGGTTAGACAACATATAGTGAAAGGTCGAAGTCCTCTAGTTGGGTGGTTACTTCAGAGTTATAGGACCCAGTACGGTTGGATGACATCAAACCCAACCTGGTTGGACAACTCATGGTCTCGAGAATCGAGAGCCTCATAGATGGATGGGTTATGGATCAGGAAAAGGAGGATATGAAAAGATAGCTTAGCTATCTCCGTCGAACATTTAATGCTCCCTATCGTGTATTTAAGTGTGACAAGATAGCTCAACAACCAAAGTTGTGAGAAAAGCATTAATGATAGTAGTTTAGGTTAGTCAACTACATGTTAGGCATTTAATGAAGGAAATTAGGGAAAAATTGCTATAGAAAAGACTTAACCCCCTCATTTTTTGAGGATTTTTTCTAAGAGATTATAGAGAAACTCTACAAAAATTTCTTGTGAGTTGTAAGCCTCAAATCAGGGCATTTTATGAAGGATTCTTGCCTCCTACTTGCATTGTAATGGATTTTGCATCATTTTAATAAATAAAATTTATGTTCTGTGGCATTTTTCACCCTTTCTTCAGTAATATTGTATTCTTTTTTATTTTTAAGTATATTTACAGGTATCTTATGCATGTATTGTTCCCTTGTAGGGCCTAGATCTGATTGTGCTCCAAGGAAATAGATATTTAAGTGTGGTTTTGGACTATGGCGTATCTGTTTTCCCACTCTCACCTCATTTCGTCCCTATTTTCACTCACTAGGAAATTTCTCCACCCCTTTTCTTGGTGTTATCACCCTCATTAGCTTAGGATTTACATTTTATGCACTTCTCTCTTCCCTAGTCACTTGGAAGTCTAGGTTAGTTGTAGGATAGTCACATTTTGTCTTTCTAGAGGTAGTGTTAGAATTTAGAGTAGGTAGAAGAACCAACCTTCTCTGGAGGCTTGTCTCGCCATTGCATAGGTCACACACCTCGAGACAGACCATGTTAGTTAAAAGTAGGTTTTTGTAATGCACAAATCCTAGGGTGCTAATTTTCTGCACTAATAATTTTGGCATGCCCGGTGGGACAGAAGTCATTTTTAGGTGTTCCTGTATAACATCTGATCTAAATATTCATTGCAGCAAAAATGGTGTGCTCTTGTTGTGATTTCCAGCCTTTGGAGGTTTTATGAAGCACACCTGACAACTCCCATGAATAAGAACTCAGTGGTGTAGCATCCCAAGTTACTCAAGCATATGAGAAGGATCCAACCTCGATCAAGGATGATAGAGGAAGGTTCCTTTAAGTATTTCCAGCTATCTCTAATCAACTAGGGTCCTTAGGCCAATAAATATGGCACATCAACAACAACCGCTACCAGCAAACCCATTTTTTCATTTCATGGGTAGCATTCCACTCACGCTCAATGCAAAAAACCGTATTATGGTGACAACGTTGAAGAAAATTCCCTACTTCACTGGGAGAATCATACAACTCCTATTGATCATATTTAGGACATTGCAAATGTCTGCGCCATTCACGAGATCAACGAGATGGATGCTATAGTCAGGATCCTTGATTCTTCTCTCAAAGGTAAGGCGTTGTAGTGGTTTAGGAGTTTAACAACATGATCAATTATAGACAAGGATGCATTGTGTTCAACCCTCTATAACCAGTTTGGAGAAAGGGCAGACAACTTGTCACTTTTAGAGCATCTAACTACAATCAAGAGAGACCCTAATGAGTAGATGGCTGATTTAAACTTTAGATTTCAAAGGACATGGGATAGGATTCCAATGGTTGTGAGACCAGTGGTGGAAGTCACATTCCTAATACAACTTCAACATCAAGGGATTTGGTTCCAGTACAAAACACCATGGCACATGAGTACGATTGGTGTTTCCCTTGTAATCAGCCTCACAACCAGCAACATGCTTTAATGGTGCTTTGAATAAAGTCTGATGGTGCAGGTAGTAAGTGTGTCTCAAGAATTAAGTGAAGAGGGAAATCAACAGTAAGTGGGTCCAAGAGAGGCTCCCCAAACTAAGACCACATTGGTGAAATGGTAGACAAAATACTTTTTGGAGTTAATCAGTCTCATTTCTAATGTGTAGTAGCCAATACATGATTGAAGAAGAGGAATATTGAGGAGGGGAATTCATCTAATCCAATCATTACTCAAACTACTCTTGCACAAAAGGGAGTCAACAATGTAAGAGCATCCCCGAATGTGTAAAGACATCCCAAGGCACCAAGTGTAACAACCCACGTGCTAGTTCAGGTGTTGGAGAAAATTATACCAAGCAAGGGGAAGCAGAAGGAGAGTCCACCTCCATTCAACATTATTGATCAAATGAAGAGTATGAATGTGACAGTTTCCATGTGGGAGTCATTGGCTATTCTAGGACAATGAGACCTATTATAAACAGCCATGGTGAATTGGTCACCTCAAACAAGTCATCTAAAAATTAGGAGAAGGTTCTCACTAATACAATACAACAAGAGGGAGGTAAGTCAAAGTTTTTTTGAAGCCTCCACCATTTTATGTGTCTTTAATTGTAGGGGATAGCCTTGTGCACAATTGCATGGTCGATTCAAGAGAAAACAACTCGGTAATGCCGAAGAAGATAACAAATCAATTGGGTTTAAAGTATGAGTTGGTATCTAAAGGAATGATATAGTTTGATGGGAAAATAGTGGGAACAATGGGATTCATCAAAGATTTTAATCTAATGCTACACACATATCCTAACATGACAGTCTTATAGGATGTGTCAGTTATTGACTTGCCACCACTCTTCGGCCTCTGCCTATTAAGAGACTTCACTACTAAAATAGGAGGATATTTGTTGGCATATGGGTCCCACATGATTTTTAGAACAAGATATGGAGTTGAAGCTATAATTAGACCAAAAATAATTGGCGACTTCCAAATTGAGCCTCATGTGTTGAGTCTGATCAATGTCAACTACTTATCTTTTTACCAAGAAGATTGTCCAGGCACTCTATAAATAGGTACTAAGATCATATGAATCCTAGATTTGACATTAGATGAATGGGAAAACATGAGGAATTATTTTTAGCCATGCATGGAAATGGAGGAAGATGAGCTAGGCGTATATTGCTTGTATGAAGAAAATCCACCTCTCCCCAAGCATCAACAAGCTAGAGAACAAGGATGATATTGAAGTGCGGAATCTATTTTTGATGGTTTAAGGAGCAAGAAAGGTGTAGGAGGGGGCGCCATGTCAATATCACCATAAGAAATCAAGTAATACTCAGATTTCCATTTTTAATTTTCTTTCTCAAACAATGTAGTAGAGTATGAAGCATTAATTCATAGTCCATTGGGGCAAGAAGAAGGGGTATAACGAATTTGTAGGTTTTTGGAGATAACAAGTTAATTGTAAATCAATTCGAGAGGACATAGTGCTGCAAAAATGATCTTCTCAGGAGTTATAAGAATAGGGTATGGGATCTGATTGAATATTTCAAAGCATTTAATATTGTTTCCATACCAAGAAAGAAGAATTAGGTTGCAAACTATAATTGCATCAATTGGGGTGACATTTGATGTTGTTGAAAGCATTAAGAGAGACAAAACACAACCCCATATCAAGGTAGTTATGAGACATGCAATCCCGACACAATAACACAATTTGTAGGTGTTTTAGAATGATCAAATGATCATCAATTTTCTACAGAAGAAGATGAGTTCTCTGTCAAGAATCGGGAAAAATTAGAGCAACAAAGAGGGGGATCGGATAATGCAATTGTGGATGAACAAGTTTTCTAAAGGATTAGTGAATTTGGAGTCGATTTTTAACCCAAATGACTAGTTAAGAAAAGAAAAGGAAAACATTCAGGTGAAAAGAGAAGATTTAGAGACTATTTTAGTTGGAGAAGGTAAAGTGCTCCAAATTAGTAGGGTGAATACTTTAATAGGAGAAGTCGATTTCATGCATCTTCGTGCCAGAATTCCTAGATGTCTTTTCTTGGAGCTATGAAGACTTGAGAGGGTTTAATACAAAGGTATAAAAACACACAATTGAGCTAGATCCGGAGGCCAATCTCGTCAGGTAGAAGAAAAGGAAAGCCAACCCTCATATGAAACCTCTCATGAAGAAGGATTTGAACAAGCTCATTGAGGCGAGCATCATATTTCGATCAAGCACTCAAGCTAGGTTACAAATCTGCACTCGGGTTAGGAAAAAGAATGGATAAATCAGGTTGTGTGTGGACTTCTGGGACCTAAATAGGGCATCTCTCAAAGATCACTATCTGCTGCCCTCCATGGAACAGATATTATAGGTGGTAGCCGGTTCAAAGAGATTCTCTCTCTTGGATGGATATTCAGGCTACAATTAGGTCATGGTAAAAGAGGAGGACCAATTCAAAATGGCCTTCACTACAAAATGGGGCACTTATACCTATAGAAAAATGCCATTCGGGTTGTTAAACACCAGAGTAACATTTTAGAGGGCCATGGACGTGGAATTCAAAGGATTGTTGAATAAGATAGTTCTTTTGTACTTAGATGACATCATTATGTTTTCTAAAAATGTAGTAGGCCACCTCTTCCACCTCAAGAAAGTATTCCAAAGATGCAAGAGATATGAAGTGTCCTTGAACCTGAAAAATGCATATTCTTGGATCATGAAGGAAAGTTTCTAGGTCACATTGTGTCTAAGGAGGGGACAACGATTGATTTGGAGAGGGTAGAAGTCATTCACGCATTTTCTCTACCAATTCAAAAGAATGCTCTCCAAAGCTTCTTGGGAAGAATCAACTTTGTTTGTAGATTTGTGCATGATGTTTCCACCCTCGTCAAGATGATAACTATGATGTTGAAGAAGAACCTCAAATTTATGTGAAAAAAGAGGGAAATGTGAGTTTTGAAGCTATCAAGAATTCCATATCTCAAGTCCTGACACTCATAAATCTAGATTTCTCCAAGACTTCATGATCTAAACCTTCGTAGGTTCGAACACTATTTCTACCATTCTAATGTAGTAGAATAAGGAGGGATCTGAGCATCCCATATCTTTCTTCAGCTAGAGTCTAGAATATTATGAGGTAAGATACTCTTTCATTAAAAACATGTTCTTATTATTATAAGGAGTTTGAAGAAGTTCAACCATTTGGTCTCGAATAATAAAATTCAGTTGTTAGTATCTCATGTTGGGGTAAATATTTCCTCTTAAATAAATATCTAAATGAGAAATGGGTAGGATGGATCACCCACGTAATGGAGTATGACATAGAGATAAAGGTCACTAAATTGGTCTGTGGTAAGGGATTGTGTGAACAACTAGCTTCCAGCCAACATGTTGAGTCAAATCATGACAAAAAGTTGTTTTGGTGTTTCAAGATGGCCAAGAATAGGCTGTAGAGCATATACCACCCCTTGTTGGACTTGAAATATGATACAATTTATTCAAATGGGTCTATGTCCTCTGGAGTTGTGCAGGAAAAAGAGGAGATATTTCAGACTCCAAGACATACCATATGTGCTTTTATGACGGTGTTCATTCAAAAAATACATAAATGAAATCTTATTGAGGTACATTAGAACAAACCAGATTGAAAATATGCTACAAGAGTTTCATGATGGAGAGGTTGGAGGTCATTTTAACCCATGGGTAACAAATCTCAAAATAATGAAATAAGGATACTATTAGCCCACAATATTTAGTGACTACTACACTTGGGTCAAGAAGTGTAAAAAGTGTGCATTCTTCACAGGAAAGGAGAAGCTAACAACACTTCCATTGCATCTTGTCTCAGTCAAACAACCTTTCATGTAATGGGGATTGGAATTCATCGGGGTCATCAATCCACATTCAAGCTAAGGTTATAAATGGATTCTAACAGAAATAGATTATTTCACCAAGTGGACCGAGGCGGTAGCACTCAAGGAGGTGAACGAGTCTAGCATACTTGGACTTCTACGAAGGAATAATGACAAGATTCGAGTCCTGACCACTATTATATCAGATAATGCTTTGGAATTTCTGGGCTCAAACATCACAGAATGGGTTATTAGGAATGACATTTATTTGAGCACCTCCTCAAACTATTACCCCCAGGGTAATAGGCAGGCAAAATCTAAAAATAAGAATTTGCTTTGAAGATCATCAAGAGGAATTTGGATGAAAATCAAAGGATGCGGTATATAAATCTCAAATCATCTTATGTGGTAACATGATAACACCGAAGAGGTCAATAAAAACTCACCTTACAAGTTGGTCTATGGGAGAGAAGTAGTGTCACTCATCTCACCGGAGCACAACATTGGAGCTCCTAAAGAAGCTAGAGTTGATCAAATTCTAGCCCATGAAAGATAGGTATGCTAAGCTTGTGGAATTAGAATAGGTAATAAAATATGCAATGCATACCTTGGAAAAGGATCACACCTTAATCAAGAGGTCATTTGACAAGAAAAAAACAAAACCTTCCAAGAGGGAAACCTAGTTCTAGAGTGGGATGTAGAATAGGAAACACCGATAAATTGTTCCAAATTTGATGCCATATGGAGTGCCCCCTACATGATCACGGGATACAAGAGGAAATTATTTTTCCACCTATCTAAGTTGGAAGGTGAAGTACATATTTCAGTCAATGGGATCTACCTCAAGCATTGTTACTAAAGAAAAAAATTCCCACCCTTGTATATATTAGTTTAGAATTTTAATTCCTCCAATTTTTTTGGTGCATTTCTCTTTTATAGCATAGGGTTTCTTTTATAATAAGTGTGTGTGAACTCTTTGCATGTTCCATTTGGGATGTGTATGACTTTGTTGTTTGTACATAGCCACATTTTTGTTGCTCTTGCACTTTCTAGTTTCAGAAAGGTATTATGATGGAACATCCAGTTTCAAACCTAAGTTTTTTTCAAAATGACATGCCCCAATAGTGTTCTAGGAGTTTACAGGTTGAATTCCCAAGTGTCAGAAAATTTCAGCAATTAGTATGAATTCATGCCCAATGGATCCTCTAAGGTCACTAGTCCTTCAGATCTAGTAGGAGATCATCCTGCAAGTCACCAATTGTTATCCATTTTTACACCCATGAAAAATGGAAAACTTAATAGGTTGAGTACTTGGCAAATTGATGGGAAAACAAATGCTTTAAAATCTTCAAGGTAGCTCATGTTTTGTCTCAATTGAGTTGGTCTTAACTTGTGGTGAGCTGGCAAGCCATTATGAATAGTGGAATTGGCAATCAGGATCATCTTAAAATTGGTTGAATTTGATGAAAATTCACGGGTTCATCAATGAATTAGATTCCCGGGATGGATGTCCAGGTTGTTCGGTGGTTGGATGCTTGGGGGTTGGTCGGGCTTAGGTTGGATTCCTAGAATGGATGACCGGTTATTTGGGCAGGTTGGTCGGCTAACTATTGTAGCACCGTGATGACGAGATCAAGTTTGGATGGGTCGCTGGCATATAGATAGGTTAGATGACATCCAAGCCCCTAGGGCTAAACAACAAGGGTTAGATGCACTATGGTTGGTTGGCTCGACAAAGGGTACGATAAGGTTGGATAGGTAATATTGATGGCCCACTATCCAGTTGTATGGAACAAAGATAGACAATTGTCCAACCTAGGTTGGATGGGTCATATGAACACAAGTTGGATGGCCCATGGTTTACATAGAATGGCTTCCCGATGTTGTGTTATACGGAGGTTAGATGACGTCTAACCCCTGAGTTAGACGACCCACGAAAGAAATGTCACAGATCATCTAGTTGGGCGGTTGTTTCAAAGTTATATGGCCTAGTGTGGTTAGACAACATCCAACCTAAGATAGTTGGATGGATCACATTATTGAGAAGCAAGCAACTCATAAGATGGATGGGTTACGGATCAGGAAAAGGTAGACATGAAAAGACAACTCAACTACATGTCAAAACATTTAATGCTACCTATTAGAATATTTAATTCTCTCTGTCAGACATTTAAGCATGACAAGATAACTCAACAACTAAAGCTGCAAGTAGAGCATTAATGGTGGTAGTTGAGGTGGTTCAACTACACTGCCAAGAATTTAATGCAGAAATTAGGGAAAAATTGCTATATAAAGGACTCAACCCCCTCATTTTTCAGGGATATTTTATGAGAATTCACATAAAGAAACTCTACTAATTTTTTTTTTTGTGAGTTGTAAGCCTCAAATTCGGGCATTTTGTGAAGGATTATTTCCTCCTTGCATTGTAATGGATTTTGCATCATTTTAATCAATAAAATTGATGTTTTGTGGCCTTTTTCCCTTTCTTTAGTTATATTGTATTCTTTTTCTTTTCCATTATATTTGCAGGTATCTTGTGCATGTCTTGTTCCCTTGTAGGGCCTAGATCTATTGTGCTCCAAGGAAATGGAGATTTAAGTGTGGTTTTGGACTATGGCGCATCTGTTTTCCCTCTCTCACCTCATTTTGTCCCCATGTTTTCACTCACTAGGAAATTTCTCCACCCCTTTTCTTGGTGTTATTGCCCTCATTAGCTTAGGATTTACATTTTATAAACTTATCTCTTCCTTGATCACTTAGAAGTCTAGGTTAGCTATAGGATAGTTGCATTTTTTCTTTCTAGAGGTAGCGTTAGCATTCAAAGTTAGGTAGAGGAACCAATCTTCTCTCGGAGGAATGTCTCACTGTTGACCGGTCCTAT
Organism: Taxus wallichiana var. yunnanensis; assembly: GCA_018340775.1. Classification (NCBI taxonomy): domain Eukaryota; kingdom Viridiplantae; phylum Streptophyta; class Pinopsida; order Cupressales; family Taxaceae; genus Taxus; species Taxus wallichiana. The sequence goes on from CM031244.1 coordinate 280,718,284, forward strand.
ACCTTGAGATAGGCCCATGTTAGTCAAAATTATGGTTTTTAATGAAAAAATCCTAGGGTGCTACTTTGTTGGTGCTTGAAATTACACCCTTGATGTGATTGCGATGGATCCAAAATTATGAGGCAACAATGGGAAGTATCTCCAAGTTGTGGCACCCTGCGTATAGAGACAGACCTTTGGAGAAGGATGGTTCCTCTGTTTATATCTAACACTATTACTACTCCTAATGTAGAAAGAGAATCCTAAACTAATCAAGCCAAGGGACCAAGGATATGAGGATGTGTAGAAAGGGGAAATCCTAAGCTAAGGAAGGCAATATCACCAAGGAAAGGGGACCGATCACTCTCCACAAATGGCTAAGGAAATAAAGAGGGCACGAGAGAAGAGGGTGAACGACACGCACCACGATAAAGATACAAGCTTGGCCTTGCAGCAGCATGCGCAACACATGAACATGGGGAATACAAGTAGGAAATACACACAACATGCCATGAATGCAAACACAGAGGCAAAAATGCAATGAAAATGAGAAAGGGAAGACAAGAGTTCCATAAAACATGATTTTATTCCTCAAGGGATGCACCATCATTTACATTCATAATAGGATGAAAGAATACATTGCGAGACCAAGTCAAGGTCTCGAAACTCATGGGATGTCAAACATCATTTGACATAGTGTCGTTACAACACAAAGAATCCATTTTACAAAAAATAATTTTGGTATTTATAAGAAGAAGGAGAAAAGAAAAGGATAAATAGAGAGAAACTCATTCAAATATTCAACCACAAACAATAAGTGATAAATTCCTATAAACCACCTACAATGCTATCAAATGTGCCTTCCCAAGTCTATTTGGTGTGTAGAAGAAGGAAGAAAACAAGATTTGAAGCAATATGGGTGGTTGGATCTATTAGACATGTGCATTGATGACCGAATGATGTTTCCTATTTTCCACATACCAAATCCCACCCAAAACGTATTTTAAATAGTCTAACGTGCATCCCACGTCAGCATATTTTAAATGATACTGGGTGTGTGGGAATCTGAGCACTGCAATAGAAGTTATGGTTTTCATAAGTCTATAGGTTGCTCTGACATGCAATGACATGTGACATGCGCCCGATTGATGAGGAAATCAGCCAACTGCTCATTTTTTTATGCCACATGTCACACACCAATTGGCCATCCAAATTTAGTGCCCTATTAGTTCACTTTGATAGGTTGAGTGTGGCACACTCAAGTCTGACAGATAATGATTTCACATAGAATGGTGTAAAGGTGTGTTGCGGAAGCAAAAGGCATGAAAGGGAAGAAGAAGGAAGGAACACGCAAATGAAATGCGTGCAAGAGGAAGTATGCACACCTGCAAGAGACAAGTATGTGAGTGGGGTAAAAGTGTTCAACTGAGGAAGGGTATGCGGTGGAGCTAAGTGTATGCAAGTGCATGGGAGGAAGCTGAGAACTTATCCATTTTGGAAGGAAAGTTTACGGGGTGAGAAGAAGGGGTGTAAGATAAGATAGGAAAGAAAGAGGGTGTGCGAGAGGAAGGTGCAAATGGGAAATGGAAGGAGATAACAAAATGCAGAGAGAAGGGGGACAAAATAAAGAAGGAAGCAAGGCAGAGGGCACACTGTAAAAATGTAGCCAAGAAAATAGTGCTAAGGGAGAAAACTTGAGTGTGCATAACCTTAAATTTGAAACATCAAAGTCAGGATAAAATATAAGTTATCCAAATAACTAGGAGATTTATTTGGATAACAGTTTTGGTGACTTTTAGGGGCCATCTTCCTACTATATGAAGAGACTATTAGCCTTAGAAGCATCCATTGGGCATGAAGTCAAGCCCGAAACTTTGAAGACTTGATCTACAACTTGAGGAACACCCTTAGAGTCACTGAAAACACCATCTGAACTCTAAACTAAATTGTTGCTCTCATGTGAAGATTTTCTGACTTGGATTCATGAGAGTTGAAAGTTGTGCATAGACTATTGTAACTATTATCTCAAAGAGAAACCAAAGGGGCATGTGGGCACAATAGAAAAGGAAAGGTGCCGAGAGGTAGCATAAAAAAACAAAAGCACAACACTATGTTTAAAAGTTAAAAATCATACATGTCCCAAGGGGAATATGTAGAGTGTGCACGAGTACTTGTGTTAGAGAAATAAAACCTAATCTAACCTAAACTAATAAGAGGAAAAGGGAGCTCAAGTGAAACCTGCAACATGCAGGGAGAATTAGGTGCCTTTCCTCACAAATTGCAACCATGTAACTGATTTGGTGCTTGAGCATGGTCGAAACAAGAGTGAAAAACCTACTTGTAGATGGTGTTTCACCCTCCTCAAAGTATCAATGACTATAACATATACCTCCTAAATTTTATCTCTCGATTGGATTCTAAGGCACTATTTTTGACCTTTGGCATGCTGAAGTTTAACCTCATGCTTTGAAATGAGCATGTCTGCTGGTAACTCTATCTTTGGCTCTAGACTAGCCAAGTATTTAATCAGGCATGACTTGATCCTTGTGATTTTCCCATTACTTTATAGCTTAACCCCAGAGATGGGATTTTCTTACATACATTCCTCTTAAATGGGAGTGCTCGCAAGCTATGTTGTGCAAAGTTGGGGCATGTATGGTTCTTACTCTATAAGCGACTCGGTATCCCTCGTAACCGTGCCTTCTAAAACTAATTGATTTTCTTCTAGAATAGCTGCCTCTGATGATCTCATCATCCAAGTCGAGTCACATGAGTCATACCATTATTCAACTATTATGCAGTCATGGATCATGATGACATTGGTTGGGGATGGCACATAGGTTAGGGGTTGTTTGTTTATCATATAGTTAGATAGAGGGGACTCATCCGAAGGTAGGAGGATGGGAACAAAGAAGGAATGGAAGGAGTGTGCACTTTGAAGGAAATGAGGCATGCGTGAAAGGGGAAATGGAAGAGAACTAAAGGTGGGAGGTTGGAGGAGGGGAATTCTCAATGGGGACAATGTTTTGAAAGTGAGAACATGGGCACCAGGCTGAGATTATGTATGTTAATGCGGAGGAGTGGGAGGGATGTAGGATGATAGTATAGAGTTACCCCATAGACAAGGTTGATCAACACTAGGTTTGTGAGCCTCCATTACTTCATCCCATTCTATAATCAAGGGTAGCATCTCGGTGATAAAGTGCATTTTCTATTGGGTGTTAAACTAGCTTAATATAGGGTTGACCCATGGAGAAGGGAACTTGTAACAAACTTTAGATGTATTTATGGAGCACTTCACTTTGAGATGCATCATGTCCATCTCGATTCTTATACTTGCCTCTCAAAATCAGTTTTTATCATGGAGTCTCCACCATCATCTGTATAAACCTGTTATTTATAAACATTTTTATAGAAAAAGAACCATGTGGGTCGATGGAGGTTGGGTTATATGCATATTTATGATGATATAGATTATAAAACTGATTTGGAGGAGGATTCTAAAATTTTTGGGAGGAAGGAAAATAATTACATTGCTGCAAATGATAATTATAGGAAGGGAAAGGGGCCATGATTACATGAATTTGAAATGAGAAGGGGGAACAATGGTAGAAGGAAGATGAATGAAAGGAGGGGAGAAATGTTCTAAATTAGATAATGGGTGTGTTTGAATCAGTGGAGTTGCTAGATGTATTGAAAGATGCCTCCAAAGGCTAGATCTCAACAATAATACACCAAACTTGCTGAGATGAAGATGTATAACTCTACAAATTGGTCCCACTAGGCTTTCCAAAAATTGTTGGTTCTCAAAATTGCACCCTTGATGTGATCGTGATGTATCTAGAATTTCAAGGAAACAATGGGAACCATCTCCGTTGTCAGGGACCCCGTGATTGGATACAAACCTCTCGGAAGGCCAATTCCTCTTTCTACCTCTAACACTACTACTCCTAATGTAGAAAGATAATCCTAAACTAATCAAGCCAAGGGACCAGGGATAGGAGGATGTGCGAAAAGGGGAAATCCTAAGCTAAAGAAGGTGATAACACCAAGGAAAGGGGATCAATCACTCTCCATGAGTGGTTAAGGAAACAAAGAGGTTGTTGGATAAGAGGAAGATGACACATGCCATATATCAACACGTAGGATCATCCTTCTAGTGTGCACAACTCATGAACATAAGGACTGTGGTGAGAAATATGCACAAAACACTAGGTATACAAAAAAAGAGGCAAGAATGTAATGAAAACAAGAAAGGGAAGACAAGAGTTACACAAAACATGATTTTATTACTCAAGGGACACATAGTCATTTACATTCATGGCAGGATTTGAGAATACATTATAGAGACAAGAAAGGTATGAAATTTGTGAGATATCGGCCACCATTTTTACATAGTGCCATTACAACACAGAGGATCCATTTTACAAAGCAGAACTCTGCTATTTATAGAAGAAGAATGATAAAAGAGAAGGAGAAAGAGAGAGAAACTCAAATTCAAATCTTCAACCACAAAGTGATAAATTCCTACAAATTGTTTGTAATGTTGTCGATGCACCTTCCCATGTCCTGCTTGATGTATAGAAGAAGGAAGAAGGCAAGATCTAAAGAAATATGGGTGGTTAGATTGATTAGAAATGGTCATTGATGATGAGAATGGAGTTTCCCTATTTTCTACCTACCAAATCCCACCTAAATCTGATTTTGAATAGTCCAACGTGCAACCCACGCCATCGGCTTTCATACGAGACTAGATGTATGGGAATATAAGCACCGCAATAGAAGTTATGGTTATTAGAAGTCTACAGGTTTCTCTGACACATAATGACACGTGGCACACGTTGATTGACTGAGGAAATTGGCCAACTGTTCATTTGTTTTGTCTTTTCTACCATGTGTCACATATCGGTTGATCGTCCAAATTCGGCACCATGTTAACATGCTTTAATAGGTTGCATGTGGCACACTCAAGTCTAAAAAATAATGACATGGCACAAAATGGTGCAAAGGAAGGTGAAAATGTGTACACGTGGAAGAAGAAGGTGCGAAAAGGAAGAAGAAGGAAGGAACACACAAATGAAACACACACGGGAGGAAGGATGCACAACTACAAGAGACAAGTATGTGAGTGGGGTGCAAGCATTTAACTGAGGAAGGGCACTCGGTGGAGCTAAGTGTATGCAAGTATGCAGGAGGAAGTTAGGGAATTAGCCATTTTGGAAGGAAAGTATGTAAGGGTGCACGCAAGGAGTGCATGATAAGATAGGAAAGAAAGTGGGTGTGCGAGAGGGAAGGAATGAAGGGGAAATGGAAGGAGATAACATAATGTAGATAGAAGGAGGAAAAAATCAAGAAGGAAGCAAGGTGTGCAAGGTGCATGGTAGAACTACAGCCAAGCAAATTGTGCCAAGGGAACAAGGCTTAGTGTGCGTAACTTAAATGTGAAACATTAGAGTCAAGATAAAATTTAAGTTATCCAAATAACTAGGAGAGTTATTTGGATAACAACTACTTTTCCGCACTAACATAAACATGGTGGATGACTAGCAGAGGAATGGAAAGAAAGGGAAGAAAGAACATCCATTTTCATGCAATACCTAATTACAATATTTTATCTTTGTACCTTTTATTTTTTCTGTAATATTTTCTCATTCTTTTGTACTTTTGAATTTTTTTTCATGTTTTTTTAGATTTTGGGAAATTGGGACCAACAAGTCACTTTATGTCATAATATCCAACCACAATGTTTGTGATTTATTTTATAAGGAGACTATGAGTGTTTACTTATCAATAGTCATATTATCTCCAATATCGATGATTGTAGTGATATCATACTCAATAAATGACTTCGGCTTATCTTGAAACATGGATTTTTAATGTGGGAGCTTGAGTTTCCTATACATAAGTTTATGCAATTTGTGCCATACTTGATGATTGTGTTGGTGTGAATTCTTGAATTGTATTTGATTTTTAGATTTGTGGTTGTTTGAATTATTGGGAGCTTTGGAGCTCTTTGAATTTTTTATTTTAGCTTGATGAAGAAACTGTTGGTGTTTCTTATAACCTAATGTATGATTTATCTAATCCGGGAAATGGGAGAAGAAAGTGGATGTTTAGGATTGATGATAGGAATATTAGGAATGATGGTGGGATTTCCATAATTGTTGATAAAAGGATGATATAATGGACATAACGGATATGGTCCAAGGACCAAGAGGATGGGATATCGGGAGGTGAGCTACAAGTAGAAGATGAAGGGATAATAGGATATGGCCCAAGGATAGAAGATAATGGGCTACCAGGAGGCGAACCATAGATAGAAGATGAAGGGATAATATGACATGTACTAAATATAGAATATAATGGGCTATCATAAGTTGTCCCATATATGGAAGATAAAGGACTACTAGGGTGTGGCCCAAATATAGAAGATGAAGGGCTACCAAAAGGTGTACCATAGATAGAAGATGAGGGGCTACTAGGACATGGACCAAGTATAGAAGATAATGGGATACTAGGGTGTGGCCCAAGTATAGAATATGAGGGCTACTAGGATGTGGCCCAAGAATAGAGGATAATGGGCTACCCAGAGGTGAACCACAAATAGAAGATGGAGGGATACTAGGAGGTGGCCCACATATAGAAAAAGATGATGGGATCCTAGAAGGTGACCAATAGAGAGATTGTAATTGAGGAATTGTGATACGTAAAGAATGATGGGGTGATGATAGGATAGAATATGGATCAAGGATAAACCCATCTCTTTCTTCATGCAATAAGGACTAAGAAAATGGAAGAATAAGAGGAGGATTAAGTTTGATGATCTTAGGATCTTCCTCTATTTTTTACAAAAGGAATCAAGTTCTTCTCTATAATACATGAACACATCAAGGTCAAAAGATAATCCTTTCTCATGATCCTCTAGAGAAATTTCATTGTGTATCACCATGAGTTTTTGATTGCTTATTCATTCTGAAATAAATCGATTGGTATGGGTCATTCTGGTTTGGTGATACCATGTTGATTGGATAGAAGAATTCCAACAAGAATTGACGATTTAGAAGATGTTTGATGATGGATATGATGGGAAGGATTGACCTTATTGTGTCCACAAATGAATGGGATAATGCTTCAAAAAGATATCTTAGCACATCATTTATTGTGAATTTTTCTTCATGGACAAAAACATTGATCCTTAGAAGATTGATGAAGACAAAATAGGGAATGATCGAAATGAACCAGGGGCCAAAAAGGGATTGGATTTTGATTGATAGAAGGATATTATTCAAGAGATGAAGTAGATTTGCATTTATATGTCTCACAATTGGAATAAGATATGGATTTGGAATTGGTTGGTAGTTGGTTTCCTTTAAGATGGCATAGTGCAATTAGACAAAGAGGATCACGTAGAACGTCGGTGAGATTGTGAAATAGGGGTTGAATTAGATGATTGATTAGAATAATTTTTAGTCACATGGATCTTCAACAGAGGAATATGTTGTTGAGGCAACTGATAAAGGGGGTCTCTCAAGAAGAAAGGGGGGACCCTAAATCAAGAATTGAATTATATATTTGATTGGAGGAACTAGGAGTCACACAGATATTCAAAGTAGGAAGACGTTGTTGAGGTGGTGATAAAGGGGGTTCTGCGAAGAAATGGAGGAATGAAACTCAAAATTTGAATTATATGTTTGATGGGGAGAATTTTTGATGACACAAACCCTTAGAGGAGGAAATATTGTTTAGAATACTTGTTATTCCTTAGAAAAAAATTCATTAGATGAGGCTCAGGAGACTAAGGGGAATCCAAAAAATAGTTTGGATCAGAATAATTAGGAGAATGGGGGGAATCAGAAGAATATCTTGGATTAGAATCATCAGAAGACTATGGGGAATTAGAAGAATAGTTTGGATTAGAATTATCAGGAGTCTGTGGGAAATTAGAAGAATAGTTTGGATTAGAATCATCAGAATCATACCACCGACTATGAGATGAAGGTGGGGAAAGGGGTAATTGAATGGGTTCTCTAGCACAAAGAACCAAATGAGGTTTAGTCATCATGGGAATATTTTGATGGGAATGTTGAAAGCTAGGTTCCCTACTGTCTTAAGTATGAGGAACCATGTAATGGTTAGTCATGGTTGGCATCGTTGGGTCTAAATGCCTAGACCTAGATAGTATGATTGCAATCCTTTAAATTTAAGGAAGTTCCATGTCGATTTAGGAAACATAAAGGTAACCGAATATACATTTTACAAACAACTAGAGGATGCTTATGTGGTGTTCTAAATGAGATCTATAGAAAACAAACATATTGATGACACAATTTTGAAAATCCAACAAGGTTTGGACAACAAGTTGTAAGTGTAAATGTCAAAATGGTTGATCAAAATTTAGCAACATAATGGATACAAAGGAAAATTTTCCAATGTTTAGATTGTTTCAAAAGTTTCTTGATAGGAAATTTTTTTCTAAGGTTTGAAAAATGTGTACAAGGACTACAATGAACCTAGGAAAAAATCAAGCAACGTGATAGTCTGAAGGTTTCTATGAATGCAAAATAATGGCTAAATAATGTCCAATGGAAAAGAATAAATAACCAAAGGATAAAAAGGATTTTCCTAGGAAAAAATTCTACAAGATGGAAGGTCACAAGGAACAATCACCTAAGTTTAGAACATAAATCCAATCTACAAGAAATTGGTCCCTATGTAAATGTGTCTCAATGATAGGTTGACAAAAATGATCAACACAATGTCAACACTTAAGTAAAGTTTAAAATAAACAAGATGTAAGTATTAACAATGGGTTGAAGTGACTTCCAACTCAAGGTATACTAAAACAAATCTAGATACAAATAAGGCCTAAATCCCAAAAGTGGATGTTACAAATACGAGTAACACAATAATACCACTTGGATGCATTAATCAAGATTTATGTAAAAGCAAGATATTAGTATCAAAATAATATCGATACGATGCAAAAAACATAACAACACTTTTCAAACTCAAGGAAATGCTTTTAATAAAACAAAGTCAAATTATAAAAAGGAGTTGGTATTGTGCGAGAAATGTAATAATACAATCTAGAAACTTATATTAAGTTTATGAAAAACAAAATGTAAGTATCAAAATTGTATCGAGATGATGCAAGAAATGTAAAAATCAAGGGAACTACAAATGAAACGTCTTGACATGGGTATCAAGGAAAGTCTACTCAAGATATGAGGACTTACCAACACAATTTCAATGCTTACTATCAGTAGTCGCAATAAGGAAGGATGTAAGCGGGTGCAAAAGTGGTGAACACAATCTTGAGTAACACTTCGTATGTATGCTTTCTTTTATCCCAAAATGGAAACAAGAAAACAAAGGAGTAAACCAAGTGGTGATGAAACAAACCTAGCTTCACGCATATTTTCACGTTATTTAAAGTACAAAGTAGAAACTAAGAAAAATTAACACATAGTAAGTTTTGTGATGAATAACATACAGTCCAACTTTGATGGACTCTCCTCTTGTTCGAATAACAAGGTTTTGACTCTGAAAAAGTTGTCACTTTGTGAGAGATCTTTGAAACATGATTGGTTAAGGTAAGGTTGGCCCCAATGCCAAATGGTTCCCTATTGTTATTTTTTTGTAACACTCGCCAATTCCTACCTAAGAGAGGTACACACATCTATAATTGCTTCTAGAGAGGTTGACCATTACCCCATAATCAAATTAATTAACGAGGCCTCATATGGGTAGCTTGAAGATTTTAACAAACGGGTTTTACTAGACAAGTGGGTAGTGGGGCACTCCTTGTTTCATCCATAAGTTCCCTCAAGGTGTGGATTACTCGGGTTTCTGTGGTAATCCTCACAATGTGTTTTATGGCTTATGCCAATATACTTCCCCAGCTTAAAGCGGAAGAGTCGTAGCTCTTATCCAAACCTTAAAATATATTGTTTTGAATAAAGTGGTGTGTTTTTATATTTTGTCTTAGTTTGGTTTTGCACACCGTTAGAAACCTATAACAAATTGTATTAGTATTTGTTTAGATCTTGATTCTTTGACAAGAAAAATAAGGTCCTAAAATCAGAAAATAGTAATTTTCCATAAGATCTAAAACATAATGAAAGAGGATTAAATGTTTCTTTTGAGTCTCAAGATCATCCTAAGATGCAAGAGAAGAGAATACACAATAAGTAACCCAACTATTTTACAAAAGTAAAATCTTGTGAATCAAATGACTAGGCAACTCATTTTAACCATTTTTGTTCCATTCCCTTAACCATGAATTTAATAAAGTGTTTGTAAATACAAGAAGGTTTAACATTGTTTTTATTCCCACGAAAACCTAAAAGGTGCAAGGGAAGAGCATACACAACTCTATCCTAAGATATGAAAGCATGACATTCGTTAAAACCATTAAACAAGTTAGAAAAAAATTGATTCAAGATACACCATGTAAATAGAAGTTAGCATTAAAAACATGTAAAATGTTAGAAATATTAAAGACAAAATCCTGTAAACCTTGAAAATAGAGCCCAAATTTGAATAAATCACATTAATGTAGGTTTTTAGATAGTAGCACGGGCTTGGTAACACCATTATGGCCCAAACAACAATAACGTGGGTCTAAGACAAAACATGATTGGCGAAAAACATAGTAACACTAATGCGACAAGAGAGACAAGAATATAGCCTTAGAGACACTAGCGCGGGTCTAAGATAGAACATGGACTGGAGAAAACAAAGTTACACTTACGTGGCTAGAGAGATAGTAAAATAGGGTAGGTTTCACACTAATGTGGGTCCGAGATAGAGAAGAAACGTGATAAAAAAGCATTATAGTAACACAACCAAAATGATGGTAGTGTGACCCTAGTAACACTAGCACAAATAGGATAATGGTAACATGAACCTTTTAATAGTAGCATGGGGCATCTTCACACTGGTGTAAGGCTATGGTATGACATCATGAACACATAATTATGACATGGAAAAACTCAAAAAGGTCAAAAATTGTAACTTTAACCCAAATTTAGTAATAACCCATCTCCTTTGGACCTACAAGAGAGACTCAACACATGTAAAGTTAACAAAATATGTCAAGGAATTCAAGTTATTTAACATGTGTAAAATAAAGGTTAGCCAAAATTAGAACAAAACTAACAAATCTTGAAATCAAATGCATGGGGTAAGTCCCATCGAGCGTGCCAAATGTGAACATAATAAACTTACAATGTTATTTGAAATAAACTAACACCTAGTACTCTCAAAGAAAAGATAAATCTACTATAGAACCATCAAGATAAGAGCTTAAGGGAAAATAACTTCTTTAATGCATAAAAATGATAAAACCATTAAATGTTAATCCATTCCTACTCTTTGTGATTGCTACTTAAAGTATGAACCTGATTAGATCACCTAGCAATCAAATTGGTGTTGTTTTCCCCAATAATTGAGAATGAGATATCACCAAGAAATGGATACAAGACCATCTTTGGATCTTCCCATGCTCCTCAATTTGAGAGAATGGATGTAAGATGGAGAATCTATTTCCAACAATGGAGAATGGCAAAAATCAAAATGCCTATAGTTTTCACTAGTGCAAATGAGGTATGTTTTGAGAAGAAAGGAGGAGGGTTCTTTATATATCTTTCTTGTTTGGGAAAGGCTTGAAATTTGGTGGATGTGGGAAAAATCCCAAAGAAGAAATGCAAAGGATATGCATGTTTAGAAGAATTAATAAAGGATGTGCACTTTATGGGAATTGAGAGGGGTCTAATTAATCAAATGTGATTAATTAATAGGTAGGGATAAGCTTGTAGAAGCTATTTAGAGGGGATTTAGAGGAAAATTAGCATGATTTGGGGGATGTAAGAGGGGAATTTGACCAATAAAAGGGGTTTATTGATTAAAATAGAAGGCGTAATTAACTAATAATGTTTAATTAATCACTTAGAAGTGGATTATAACTAACGAAAGGTCATTAATTGGAATTCAGAATGGGGAAGAGTTAATTAATTAACAAAAGGTCGTTAATTAATGAATAAGAAGCGGAATGTTAACTAATTAGTGAAAAAGTGATAATTATTATAGAAATGATGGGAAAGAGGATAATTAGTGAAATATTAGTATTAAAATTGCGTAAGCGTATTTTAGTTGTCTACACCAGAAAATAAGAAACTTCACATAGAAAATCAATTTTTCCTATCATAAAAATAACATCAATGCAAATATCATGAATTATTGTAATTGAAACAACTCATTTCAGTCACTAAAACAAATCACAAGGACTCCAAACAACTCGATCTATGAAACTGGTCAAAATTATGTTTTAGCCAAAAATAACTAGTCTTGAGTACAACAAGATCCAAAACCTCAAATATAACTTCCAAGAACTAAAACCACTTGGAAAACTTCACTAGAATCCCTTAAAAATTCTCAAGCATTCATAAACCTATCTAACATGGATAAATCTTGGCTTACACACCTATTCCATCACACTGTCTTGTAATCCTAATAGGGCTAATCAAGCCATTAGGGATTAATACAAAATACATATTTATCGATCACTCAAAGGCCTCAAAAACATCATATGACACTCTTACATTCTATCCATGACCATCTAATGCAACTCAACTCAAACCATCATGACTAGTTTTCTACCTTCAAACCCTTTAGCGACAGGGAAAATTTGGAGACTTGTATCTTCAATTTTCTCCACTATACTGAATGAAAATTGTCATGGTAATTTATAAAACCTCCCAAGATTTATGGAACAATTCACTTTTTTTCATGAAACTTCCATCTCAACCCTGAATTTCTTTTTCCATAAAATAAGGATTTTTCTCCACCTTGTCAACTGACCTGGAACATGAAACCACCAACATTAGGATACCTTAAGAATTATCTACAACCTTAAGTCATCATATTTTCTTTCCTAATCCATTTTTAGTCTAAAAAAATCATATTTCCTCCATATCTTTTGAACTAGGGTTTAACTATGGTTTTAGACCACCTTTTCTTCTTAATGATTGTTCATAAAGATGTGACTACCAAATCAATCCATTATTTTTGAAAAACACTCTTATCTCTATGCCAAAACATACATGAAATCCTCATGGTTCCATATAGAGATGACACGTGTGGATGAGTGAATGAACTTCACCTATAGAGCTGGATTTTGCCTTCCTAAGAATGCGATATGACCAAAAATAGATTTTCTTGCAATTTCTTCAATTCCTTGACCTAAAATTTGACCCAGAGCACTATGATCACCTCCTAAATGATTTATAACTCTCATTCATTCTCAACTACATCTAAAAATCTCCATGCACTAAGAATTACTTATGTCTTCATACCTTGTTCTCAAGAGCTTTCTTTCAAAGGACTTTCATCATGCCTCATAAATATGAATAGTGACCTATTACACCATCTACACATGATATTACACCTCTAAACACATGCCTCATGGTTAATAATGAATTTCTCTACCTCATACTGCATGCTATTACATCACCTTCTTAGACTAGGTCTAGGATAAAGCCTACAATAACCTGACTCGACACTTGAATCTCATGATCGAGCTTTTTACCTCTTATAGAATCACTAACACCTCTAACATATCATACCAACCATGCTTGACCTTATAAATACCTCATACAATCTTTGGATTACTCATAATAGCTTTACCATTCCTAAAACCGTGAAGATGCACCAAGACAACATATGGAAAGATAACACAATAGGGCATTATCAATCAACCTTGAACTTAACTCATGGAGATACGTAAACCAACTTGAAACCATTTGACATCAATTTGACACTTGAAATCAATGAAAACAAATATACATAATGCTAAAAATCTCCCCTTTCTTATTGATGGAAACCATCTTCAAAAACATTGATGGAAACTATAAATGTAAATACCTACAAGACCTCTTTTTCATGTTTCTAATTCTACTCCCCCTTTGACATCTATGAAAAAGGATACAATATAACTTGACATGAAAAACAACTTCACAATAAACAATCAATGCAAAGATGAAAATAACTCAAATCACTTGCTAGCTCCTTTGTCTTCAATCACCTTCTTGACTTCAACTACTGTAACATATGATTCATGGACCTATACATCATCAACATACCACATCTTGGCTTCATACTAAATGACCTAGCTCATCTTCATAGACCTCCAATCCATTATTTCTCCTCCTTTACTTGCATTACTGAAACCATCTCAGCTGATATGATACATCCTCCTTTCAAGAACAATGGACCATGCATCTTCATCTTTAGAGAATATTCCCTTGAAAATTTTCTTCCTGATCATAACCATAACCCTAATTTAAATGAAACTCACCTATATATTGTCTATAACCATCTTATTCATGAATACATCTTCTTGAATAAGCTTTTCCAACAAGGATCTCTTTAAACCAAACACTTTAGTTCATGATCCCTGTCTTAATCCATTGCTTCAAAGAAGACTTACTCATCATAGGATTAATGACTACTCATTGACTTAACACACAACTCCCCCTTGAATGGCACATTCTCAGCATTGTTTCAAACCTTGTAGAATATGTATTTTACTTGTTTGGATTCACTCTTTTTGTACACCATCTTCTAAATTTTTGTCATTGAAAATAATATCAAGACTAGGAGATCTTCCTCAAATCATTAGAATAATATATTTTAGGAGTAAGAGCCATGAATCTTTTTTCAAACCAAACATGCCAAATTTCTCATTACAACAAGATCATACCAAAAAAAAGAAACACAATATAAATGTTCCCCTTAGAAACATAAAATCATTCTTTAACTGTTTATGCAAATTTAGAAGTACATACCTTGAGCTAATGCCATGGAGATAGATCAAAACCAACACCATAGTCCTAAAGTAAATTCAGTGTATAATGTATAATTTTCCTATCAACTCAGCTGCAATATTTTATGAAAAGCTCTCCCTTTTAGTATATTTGCAATCAATCAATAAAATCTACCAAACTTACTCTTCTTGATACCTTAAATACCTTAATTTCATGATCATGGAACAAAAATCCAATTTTTGCACACCTATAGATTTGCTCATACAAACTATGAGGTATCATATATGATATGACATATACCTCTGCTAATGATGCAATTTTCAAGAACCATACATTTCTAATTTGTGAATTTCTTCACTGGTATATATCATTATAGGTCTCAAGACTCTAAATCATGATTTATAAATCCATAATGAAATATTGAACTCACAATACATAGTTAACAAATCATTACATTAGATTTGAAATACTTTACATTAAAAATCAACCATATCTTGGATATTTAATATCTTAAGACTATCATTGATACCCTTGAGATTGATACCTTCTTCATCATACAAAATAGAGTAAGAGCACCGCATACATGATCTCTTGATACATCACATAAATGTACTTTAAGACTTCCATTCTTAGCTCTGTGAAAGTACACACACACACATACCTTATTTTGATGAATTAATACTACCTCACTCTTTCATGGTCAAAACACTAAAATACACAATTCGTAGGATCTTTATACTCCATTTACTCACTTGTTGGGTTAACACATTTTTTTAAAGCACTTAAATCACAAAAATTACATACCTAGTCCTTTCAAGACTTCATCTATTTAATGATATGACCAAGTCTTCTTTCCTATAGCCATTCTTTTGGTGTATTGTAGCACTTCACAATACTGAGGAACAAGCCTTGTTATAATATCTAAATCCTTTATTACCCCAATTTTTCTTCACGATGATACTTTATTTTTTTCTATCTTATAGCAAGCCTGTGAATACCTATCATTCTTTTTGGATGAATTTTCGGGCATGATAACTTCATATGTTATCCCTTCATCTTTTGATTGGAGACTAGAAAAACACATATAGATTTCTTCAACCATAGTCCTAACCTTAATTAGAATCCAATAAACCTCTTTTACTTGTATCAGATTTAGGCTTAATATCCTTGATTGCTTCCTTTTAGCCTTGGACAAACTTTTTATGACCACTTCACCTTTACTTGAAATATGGATCTAAACTATGTACCACAGATCTTGTTTATCTTCCTTCTTGATATTTATGACATGATTTGGGTATTATTTATCATCCTTATACTTAGGTTCATCCTTTTTATCCATAGAATAAAAAATTACTATCTTAGATTCACTCTTAGGAATAATCTTCATTTTGAACACCTTCTTCTCTTTCCTTTTGGGTGCTTGAAACCTATTGTTATACTATGTAAACTTATTTTGATAGTAATTTCTTGTAACAAGACCTGATTTATGACAATTGTAGCACACAACACCATTCCTATTTCTAGACTAACATGAAATAATATTCCAAATACATTTTATATCCTTATGACCATATCCAAAACATGATTACCGTTGGTCTTTGAAAGAAACTTCATAATTCCACGAGTACTCACTTCTTGAGGACCTCTTCTTGTAATGTCTAGCTCTATGACCAAATTCATGACAAGTATAGAAATAACCATTGAATTCAAAACCAAACCTTATTGCATTTGGTTATCTAAAAGGTTTAGACTTCTTTGAATTAGTCTTCTTGGTCTCCTTGATGACTTCTTGAGTACTTCAACTAGCCTTGTTGTCTTCACAATCTTCCATGTGTTCTCCTTTAAAGCCTAGACCAGTTTTTACACTAGCTATCCTTTGATTATTCAACATATCATCTAGGGATTCAGAGATATTTTCCAACATTTCATAGTTCTTCAACCTATTATATGCCTGCTCTAACTCTAATTTTAATGATCTCACTACATATTCATACCTACTGCAATCTTATTATTTATCATTTAGGGTTTTATCCCATTATTCACTTAGGATTCTAGTTCTCTGACTACTTGATCATTATCAACCTCCATAAAATTTATTTTCTCTTGCAAACCATGGATCAAGGACTCTACAATTTCATACTTCTTCTTTAAATTCATTAAATTAGTCTCAACACCAGATTATTTTCCCATTATACTTTTGGGATATCCTCTAAGCTATTAAAATTTCTCCACAAGGACCTTATTAGGATACCAATTGTTAGAATAACACAAACTAAGAGGGGGTGAATTCACCTTTAAAAACTTTCATTTCAATTTCCATAGCTTAAAATATCATAGAAAACCAGCCAATCAACATACATATGCAATTATGAGATTATTAGGTGTATACATTCATTCAAAGTACATGGAATAAAGGATATAACACATGAACAAAAGATGTAAAGTGGGAAACCCTAAAGGTGAAGAAAACCCACTGAAACTTTTGAATGTATTACTCAATCCAAAATACTTTCATGAATATTACGCATCATAGAAGATTTTTTTAGTAAAGAACCCACATCACAAGGAACACCCATTATACAAGGAGGATACCACCCCCTTATATGATTAAGCACCCAATAAAGAAATTGATGATGAAATCACTTATGAATTGTTTATCCTACGAAAAATAGTGATAAAAATTCAGCTCCATGCACATCAAACCCTCTTAAACAAGATCTTCTCCTATTTCACTCAAATCTCCTTCTTCATTTGATGATTAGGTAATATGACCTGAAACATCTTCCTCTCAACTCTTCATAGATATCCCTATATTTTCACTTGACTGATTACACTTCTTCAACTACTCCTTTATCTTGCTTAAACATCCATCATCTCTACTACAATAAATGATCAAACACACTAGCCTTTATATACATGACTATAGATTCAAACAACATTAGGTAGGAAAATACCATACAAGTCAGTCTTATAAAATTTAAAAATACCTACAACATCATATAAAATCACTTAAAAGAACCAAGTAGGTCGGTAAAGGTCGCACCATTAAGAAATAGCTTAAGGCATCTCAAATAGGCCTAAAACAAGGTCTTCTTCACCAATGAATGCATCATGAATAACAAGGGAATAACACGACTTCATCATGGAACTAAAATCCCTAAAAAATTCAAGGACATCCTCTCAGCATCACCAAAAATATCAGGAACCACTGTAACCTTCATCTTCATAATGAAGCACACCAATTTGTAAGCACCTCCAATTAGGTCTCAAGCACCCGAAAATGTCCTTAAATACAAGAAAATTCACATAGTAAATCACCTTGTCATGGCACAATTAGTATATCAATGGAAATATCATGTAGTATTCAAATTGAAAAAACTCATTTCATTCACCAAAAAATAGCACAAAGGCCTCCACTAAACTCAATCTCTGAAACTGGTCAAAATTATGTTTTAGTCCTCAAGAACTAGCCTTGAGTACAAAAATATCCAACACATCAAATAAAACTTCCAAGAAATAAAACCACATGGAAAAATTCAATATCATCCCTTCCAACATGCTCAAGCATTCATAAGCCTATGTCACATGGGGAAATCCTTTCTTTCACACCCATTCCATCACACTGTTATGGCAAGCCTATTAGGTATTAAGCCAAAATACATATTTAATGATCACTCCAAGGCCTCAAACACATCATATGAGACTCATAAATTCTAACCATAACCATCTAACTCAGCTACAACATTCAAAACAACTCAACTCAACTCAATCCATCATGACTAGTTTTACACCTTCTAGCCCTTTAACAGTTGTGTAACTTTGGATACATGTATCTTCAATTTTCTCCACTTTGTACCTATCTGAAATTTTCATAATCATTTAGAAAACCTCCTAAGATGTCTAGAACAGTTTACTTTTCTTCATGAAACTTCAATCTCAACACTGAAATAATAAATTTCCATAAAATAAGGATTTATGTCCACTTTACTAACTGACTTGGAATATGAAACAACATCCATCATGAGCCCTGAAGAATTATCTATAACCTTGATTCATCATATTTTTTTCCAATCCATTTAGAGCCCAATGTAACATCCTCATTTATGACTTCAGAAAATAGGGGAATTTTTTAACATAATGTTTACTGTTCTAAATTCACATAATTTAGAACAAACATTCCTTGATAATCCATCACATAACAGAAAACCATATACAATCGTAATGAATCATTGTTATACCAATATCTTATTTCATGAATCGGTAAGATTACACTCGATATCTCATGTTTAACTTGTTCTTGTGTATATGAAGTATACTTTGGTTCCTTTACCCTTTACAGTCATTCAAGTGTTACTTGTCTAAGAATCCTATCTGAGTATCTATTATTGATACTCATATGAAATCTTACGCAACCTTAGACCAGGTGACATAAGACAACACAACCAACAGTTTTCCATACTTCGCCAAATTTTAAGGTCATGTATCCCATGCCTTTATTCCTAGACGACATACTCGTTGAATGGAATATGTCCTTCACCCCACTCAAAACTGTCATCTAGATTAGACTTCCTTGACTTCTGTCAACCAAATTCTGGATCAATGTTTCACACTAAAGAGGGAAAAATCACATAAACTAGTGTGGAAAATCCACTTATGGTGACTAAGGATAAGGAGACATACTCAAATCAACTTATGTCGATTCGGGTGTGTTTACTCACCCTAGGTCAACATAAGTTGATGTCAATGCTAAACTATATGCCTTTCACAGCTTAGAGTGCAACAATGATATAAAATTCCACTTTATGGCAGTTGCGCTTATAAGAGCTAAGTGAAATTTCATGCCATAGTAGATGTTCTACAAGTATCCACCTAATGACCAAGGTCATTAAGTGGGTACTACACAAAAATGACTATGCTGCAACAGTCCACTTAGTTCCTATAAACAAATATGTCATACTTATAAGTTCATTCATTAATTGATCCTTAACTTCTTAATTGATTTAATGCTAAGCATCGTGCATAGGGATTAACTAAGTTCGATACTAATAGTCCTTAAAAAATGGATTAAGGGACACCTTACATAATTGAAGGTATGTAGTTCATGTCTGCTATATATTCCAATGAATTTACTATTCATTAACCATTAGTCCAATAGAATTAATATTGAGTCTGAATTAAGTAATAACATCATCAAGTCTCTTTTGTTTAAGTTCATCAAATGTATACAATTCAGGTTGTATATCTGATAAATTAGATTTAGTGATTTCTTTATCATTCAACCCATCTTACTTAACCCTATTATCTTTCTAATTACCATGTTTCAGTTCCCATTATAATAGAACATACAACCATTCAACATTATTGATATAATTTATCAACATAAGTAAGGATCATAAACTATGTCCTTATTAATTATGACAAGGAAGTTTTCCCTTTTTCCTAATTAAGGACTAATATCTTAATCATAAGTTCATGAAAACATAAGGGGTATAAACTTGATAAGAATGCAACATCATTCTTTACAACATATTATTATACTACTTCCCATTTCCAAATAAGGTTTGACATATTAGGATCATAACTCATAATAGTTTATTGTTATCCCTTAAATTAATTGACTTATACATATAGTTCCTTATCCAAACAACGCTCAATTACTTAGATAACTAGTAAGTCAAGAATGTTTAAGACTTAGGAATATCAATTGAACCTACAATAATCATACTAAATAGATAAGCCAATTATCAAATACCAATCATACAACAATTTAAAAAAATGAGAATTCACTTTATTCCATACATAATAAGTATTTCATAAGTTTTTCAGTCAATAATGACAACATTTCTCAATAATTACAAAATACTAAGGCACTATGTCCTCATAGATTTTCCAAAAAATTCCTTTCAAGATCCTTTCAATACATTTAAGCATCTGAATAAAATTAACTTCATTAATAAAACAAATGCAAATTTTAAAGTATTTCTCCTTTCACTTTTCACAAAATCCATCTGCACAATTTTTTTGCATGTGTCAATTCAAGAGAACTGAGCATGATAAGAACTAAAACATTAAAACAACATGATTCTACCTAACAATTTCTTGAAAGGAAAACTACTAATTACTGAAATTTTTCTAAGTTCCATAAAAAGAACAACTCATAAAAGCATGCCCAAAAGGCCACAATGTCCACATAAGAAAAGAAGACAAAATCAGTCACAACTATGAGTCAATTTAATATAGATAAAAAAATTATCACTACAAAAACATAGTTAAGTACCTTTTACCCTAAAAAGTCAAAACATGAGCAAAAGTGTGTTAGGGTTTGAATAATATAATGTTATAGATTATATGATTGAAACATAAAATTATTTCCTTCCTTTATTATTTACTTATCTAAGTAAATCATTTCAACAAGTATGATACTCAATCAATATGCAAGTAAACGATAAATTAAAGACCATACATAAGCAGGTATAAAATTCAGTAGTTATCCCACCGATAACATTAATAATAAACTCGAGTAAAGACAAGGAATAAAAATATACCAATATCTATGAAACAGTCAAAGATAACTTGATTTAACAGTCAAGTTAATTTCGTTTCTAGGTTTTCTAACCAAATTCCCCTCATAAGGCTATTATAGTTTTACTAATATCCAATTGGATTGGTTCTATATGAACCAAGTGTAATAGAAAGGATTAAAACTAATGTCAACTGAATAACAATCGAGAAGAATTCAATACAAAACCAAAAAGGAAGACTGTTGCACCAAAAACAAATAGAGAGCTTCAACTAAATTATTCAACCATAATTTATTGACCGAGTTAACCATGATAACTCAATAGTTCTATACACTAGAAAGGGTATTATTTGTAGTTGTTGATATTGATCAACTATAAGACCCACCTCCTGAGGAGGATGAAAATAAGGTGAGTATAGTTAAGGTAAAGTCGAATACAACTCAATCATCAAAATTATAAGATCTCAAACTGGTATTCACATGGATTGAAATTCCCACTAACTTGTTCACAAAAATCCATCCTAACTAGTTAAAAAGCAATACAGACCAAGTTGTCAAGTTCAATCATAGGTTATTCATTTGAAAAATGAATTCCAGGAAAGATATCGAACCTATTTCAATACAAGAAAGAGGTTTCATTGATAATAAAGAAAAACTAAAAGAACTAAAACTAGTTTCCTCCTTGAAATGATATAGAATCAATAAATGAATAGATCATAGTCAACAAAAAATACCCATACATGACACCTTTTCAGAGATCAAGTCAAGTAACAGTCGTCAAGATATAGGATACCAACAAAAGATAACAACTCTAAACTTTAAATTCGACTATAGTCCCCAAGTGACAAAAACACACAACCCAGAAATTTAATATTAAAGAAGACAAGGAGCAAATCACTACCCACATTTGATCAAGATTCAAACCAACCCTGAAAGGGTAGTTTTAAAATAAACAAGAACAATTAGTAAAAACTATGGAGGAGACTGATACCACTTACTAGTATCACTTCACCCTTCCCTTAAGGAGAAATTTATAACATAGGAAACTATTAACATCCCAAAATGTGTTTACATTGATTTTCGAGACTTAAAAAGAATCGAACCATGATTCATAGAAAGAAAAGTCATCATATCCAAAACAAAATATTTCAAGAAGATATTATGAAAACAACATTATATTACATTGCATAATGCCTTGCTTTACAAGTTTCCTTTGCTTTCAACCCTTATCTACTTGTGGGTCTCGACCCCGAGAACTAGATACTTTCACTAAAGAAAAAAAAGCGGATTGCATGCATTCATAGATATGTAACCAATAACAATTAATATCACAATATCCATTCACAAAAACACTCAAAGAGTCATTTATATAAATTGAATCATTATATACGACAAACATTAGAAAAATAAAATAATAAGCCAACCATAAGGACCTAAAATCAGAATGCAATTCCGAAAATGAGTAGAGTTATTTTCATGAAACATTTAAACAAAGAAGAATATCATAATGAGTTAAAGCCTATCATACATGGTAGTGTAGACACTAAAATTAGGTCATACCCCCTGGTCCCTCGTCAATAAACACCTTGAATACATTCACCTAACCATGGCCCCTTTCATCCCACTCTAATATTAATTTAATTAATTTAATTAAATTAATTCATTATCCTCACAATATTTATTATTTAAATATCCTAATTGAGATAATGCCCACATATCCACCTCATCTAGCCACCTCACCCTAAGACCTATTCTTAGTAAGTTGCCATAACTAACTAATACCTACCCAAACCCTAAAAATAAATGCCTACATTCCCTCTAACCACATTCCCATCCATTAGAAGGAAGCTTCCATGCTAATCCACGAAATAAATGAAATGAGATCCCAGAAAATCAAGGGGATCTGCCTAGTTTAGTAAACCTAGGAAATCCCACCCTAACCGACATTTGGTTAAGCCAAAACTGCCGTCGGTTACCATTTAACCCCCAAAACAACCTTATTTCAAGGTTGGCACATTTATGAGAGATAATCACATATTTTGAGAATAAGTGATGAAACTAGAGCTACATGCAAGCAGAACCAAATTAGTACACACATCAGAGCATCCATAGCCAGCACCAGAAGTAATCACACAACCATTTTTCTTCACAAGAGCATCGAGGAAGTGCCAACACCACACCAATTTCCTTCCATTTGATCACCCACCATTGCCAACCAGACATCAAGCTCATACAAGCAGTAAGTTTTGTTAACTAGCACTGGTTCATTATCATTTGAGTAGATCTTTTTACTTATGTTGTTAGTTTTTTCTCCCATTCCCATTCCCCACCATTTTACCTCCATGCAAACTTGACCATCCCTTTACCCACACCATTGAACTACCCATATCCGGACTTTCATCATTCCTATGCATACCTAAGACCCACACAAACCTTGCCATTGCCCTATCATTCTCATCTAGCACCAGATCTATCACCTTGCCAATTTTTATTGAGTTTCTTGTACCTCGACCATACCGACGCTGGTTACCTGCAACCATCGTCGGTTAACCTAAACCGACACCGATCATACTAGACCGATGTCGGTCTCTGTGTCTTTGACCAAAATCCGATCGAGCCCTAAAACCTCCCCAAATAACCAAATATCCCGAACCTAACCCTAACCAAGACGCAGTCCCACAAAGGTGACCTTGACCTTCGATTCAATCATAGCCTAGCTTTATTGTGAACGAATTTGCTTATTGTAGATGAATGAGAAACCTAAATAATTTTAACTACAATAGGATTTCCTTTATTATCAGCATTTAGTTGTTTTAAACAGTGGATTGACAAAATGTCTAGGAAGTATCACACTTTCTGGATCTAGCACACGCTAGGCCGTCCACTACATATATTGTTTAAATTTTATTTGGCGGTATTTTTTTCTATTTCAGGCAGTACCTCTAAGCAAAAAGGAAGCCCTCATGATCATCTCGTGGATCCAAAAGTCATACGTGCACAACAACTTACAACCAACATTTTAACAGGTATTCCTCCTAGCCATTTACCCTTATCTGTTTCGTCAACAGTCAAAGAAACACATCTAGAATCAGGTGAAACATTTTGGCATGCCCGGTGGGACCCATTCGGGGTTCTTTGCATTCTTTCATTTCTAGGTGAAAATGTTGTATGTTTGTTTCTTTTCTAAAAGTTCTTACATTAAAAATTTCTCCCTTGGAACCTTCTTCTCTTCTATTGTCTAAAAGCAATCTTATTTTGGTGCTTAAAATGAACATTTCTTCCCTTTCATTAGTATCACATTAGTGAAAGATAATCCCTTCTCCTATTCATCTATTTATGGCATCAAATTCTACATTTCGATTTGGGTTTAAAAATAATTTCATTTCATTCTACTTTTCTGCATTAGCTCACATTAATTGAGGGCAACCTATATGTTGGAAGTCATTCCCAGCTGATGGTTGACAAACAAATCATAGAAAAGAACTTCCTTTCTTTTTCTCTCTCTGAGTCTTACCCAAACATCACAAATTTAAAATATATACACATTCTTAAACAACATCTCACCCAAAAGAAGCTGTAGGTGATCACACGATCATGACATAGTGGGCACCCCACTGGTTATCTCATCCAATTACCCCATCAGAGGACGGCCCGCCCCCACCATAACATACCTAAAACCTCTCCTTGTAGATCTCCTTCTTCATAGGAATCCATCCTCACCAAAAAACTCTATTTTATAGTTCATGAGTCAATCCTTAAATAGCATAAGCTAAACAAACATAATAGAAAAAGCACTCTTAGGATCATATTTTTCTTAGTGTTTCTACTTGGCTTGCGTTTTGAGGTGAGAGGTCACGTTCTTCATTTTTATTATTTCCCCGCACGCTACTCATCACATTTGGTGTATTATATCTTCATCTAAGTGTTCTTGGACCTTATTCTCATCATTACGGGTTTGATTCCACATTTAATTTTAACTCACAACCGCATTTTCTTCATCACTATTTCAATTTCACAATAACCGGTGTCATTCCAATAACCATCGTTGGTTACCCCCGACCTCCATTGGTTTTACCTCACTAGCATTGATTCACCTGTTCTTTTGGTTAACCTACCCAAAAGGACACCTATTCCACTTCTTTAGCTATTTAGAGTCTCTTTCACTCTTATCATATTCATTGACCTGGTAAGTCCCATCAACATTTTACATACTTGGAAAATTTGGCCTTATACCTTGTTTTTGACCAACTGTCCACTTTCCACAGTGACCAGTAGTGGTTACCTGTGACCGGCGTCAGTTTAACCTAACTAGCATCGGTTAGCCTATGTAATTTTCCAGCTGAAATTTTAACCCCAATTCACCTACCACCGCCTATTTATCCTATCTATGTTGTATTTTTGTGTCATTTACAGAAACCAGTCTTACCACATTAGTACCTGTTCACATGGTACGACATGTTGAAAAGAAAGCACCCTTATATTCCATACCAGTTGTCAACCACTCCCACCTAGCTCTTCACCACCTTCCATTTTATCACCAGCCATGGAACTTATCCAACCTATCTCTATTGCCACCAAAGACGAGGATTTCACATGACTTTTTGACCAAGATCCCCATGTCGCCTTACGCTTTATCTTTTCCACTCATCCACTCGAGATGCCTTGGGTTAGTTGATATACGGCATGCCCATATCTATCTTGCCGACTCTCATTCCCACTCCTACGTTAGCCCCATCTAGCTCACTACTTGCATCTACCTTACCCCATCATTTCATAGCTAGGCCCCATACCCACTATGACTTGCATCTACCATTACCATCCACATCCACTATACCTTCACCAACCACCTAGAACACAAGCTCATCCATGCCTATTGTCTCGCATATACCCATAGCTACACTACCACCACTGGTGTCGATGACCCACCCCTTTTCAAAATGTCATCCTTTCATTCCACAATCTTTAGCTCCCATTACCACTAGGGTCACCAACCACCTCCATATATGTACAAGCTCATCCTCCTGCCTATTATTCACTGCATATACCCACTACCTTCTTCACTACCTATATGGTAGCACTATATACTAAATTCCACCCCCGTGCCGAATGAACCCTCTTACACCCCTTTCCATCACTAATAACCTGTCATTAATGATGGACAAGATCAGCCATTAGAGGCATCGGTTTAGATCCTCCCACTCTACCACTAGGATTTGTCACTATCACAACCCTTCCACCTCCATGATTGCTTTCAAATGCCCTCATTGTTGTTATTCTACCCTAAATTGAAGTAAAATCCAAGTTCCCCCATTTGTGCCCTGATTTATTCATTTTCATGGGTCAGTACCATTTTCTCCTTTGCCAAATCATGAAAGAGCTCAAAATTGATCAAATCCTGAATTTGTGCAAGTGTTTCCCCAATCCCAAGGTCGCAAATGATGTCAAGAGATGATTCAGTTGGTTTAAAATGAAGAATTCTACCTTCCCTGTCAAAAAATTTGGTTTCTAGGGCATTCCCTAAATTTTTCACGTTTTTGACGTGCTCTCGGGCCGTCAAATTTATCATTGTAAACTCTATGCTGACATGGCAGGCTCTCATTGGCCAGGTGCGGTCGGAAAAAATGTTATAACTTGTCAAATTTTCAATTTTTGGTGAAGGGAGAATTTTCTCCATGGCCCCGCATTTGCCTAGTGTGCCTACGTGGCATGATTTGATTGGATCAGATGGAGCATCGAGTGGCGGAGGTCACTTAAAAATTTTGCCTTCATTTTTGCAAATTTCTCAAAATCAAATTTTTTCCCGAAGGCCCACGCCCAATGGGAGGGCGACACGTGGCATAGGGAGATCAAACAGACAATGGGAGTTGGGAAAATTTTATTGTTTTTGACTCAAGGATGTCGGAAGAAAATTTTCCCATGGCCCCACAGTGCCACAGGGATGTGCTTACGTGGCCTGATGTGATTGGTCGAGGATTGGCGGGTGGTGGAAGTAACTTAGGAAATTTTTCTTCCATTTTGGAAAAATTTCTCAAAATTAAATTTTTTTCCCGAAGGCCCACAACGAATGGCATGATGACACGTGTCCAGGAGGGCCAGGCGGATGGTCAAGGACTTGGAAAATTTTGGTGTTTTTTTTTTGCTGGTGTCAGGGGAAAATTTTGGCCTAAAGCCCACAAATGGGAAAGGTGACACGTGTCTAGGAGATCGACCGAATAGTGGGAACTTAGGGGGTCACTTAAAAATTTTTTTTTTTTCAAAATGCAAAAGGAAAAAATTTTCCCATTAACTCAAAGTGCCCAAAGTAAATGAAGTGGACACGTGTCCAAAAGGTCATGGATGGGAGGATCAAATGGGCGACTTGTAAAAATTTTTCAAGTCTTTTGGAAAAAGTGTCAAAGTTAAATTTGGACCGAGGGCCCATGCCCAATGGAAGGGTGACACGTGTCCATGGGAGTAAGGAAAAGTGGGGTGATGCGTGTTTTTTTGATTTTTGCCTTTGGAGGCAAAATTTTAAAGTAACATTTTGAGCCGATCTCTCGCCGCATCACAGGGGATGACACGTATGCACAGGGATGAAATGGAGAGGCGGAGGCTTGGAGGAATTTGAAGTTTTTTTAACTTCAAAGGTAAAAAGGAAAATTTTGGTTCAAGGTCCGCCACCAATGAACAATGGACACGTGTCCAACATTTGATGGAAATTCGAGCGGAGGAAAGATGGAAAATTTTCCAAATTTTAGCGAAAAATCTCAAAGTGAAAAATAAACCCGCGGAAAAATTTGGAGGGTCATCTCCACATCCAATAGGACAATGACACGTGGCATTTTTCAAATGTCAAAAGAGAGAGGTCGGGCCCGCATGGAGTTTTGATGCATGGGAGGAAAGGCAAATTTGATGAGTCGGCTCCACCTCCAATGGGAGATCGACACGTGGCAGTAAAAACAACGGGTGTTCGGGCTCATGGGAGAATTTTGAGAAAATTTTCCTTTTCTCAAAAAAGTGGTGCAAATTCATCAAATTGGCCCATGGTTTTGGTGGGGCCACAGAGAGGACACGTGGCGCATCCAGGGGCTCACGGGGAAAATTTTCAAAATTTTCCCAAAATCAAAAAAAAGTTCAAAATGCATTTTTAGGATTGGGGGCCCACCCCAATCATGTTTGGACACGTGTCCCACCTTGTCCAAAGGAAAAAGGTAATTTTGACATTTTTAAAGAGGATTTGGATCTGCCACGTGGAAGGTTGGCATTTAAAGTTGATTTTAATCAACGATAGCTGTGCATTTTCATTTTTTTTTGGGCGCCATTGAGCTCCAAGAAGTGTGGAATCATCATTTTTGCACCAAAACACATGAAATTTTATATGAATCTGCATCCCTTCGGCCTTCTAAACACAATGGCATCATTTATTTGAGCTGATTCAATGCCCTATAGTGTTTTTCATGAGATATTTTTCTCAGCCCGTGAAAAACACGTGAAAGGTAAAAATGAAAAGTTGCAGAGTTAAAAATGATGAGGGAAAAAGGTGAAAAATGATTGCAAATGCATGTTGGCATGGTGGAATGCCAAAAACATGACCCTGGGATGGATAAGGATCCGAGTTCATGCAATATTTTAAAATATTTGTGCATCTCTGGCATTTGGCGAGTTGTTTCACAATTTTATATCATTTTTCATCAAATGGATAGGGTTTTGTAACAAATTTGATCCCTTTGGCATATTCTTTTCTTGGGATGCAAGGATCCAAGTGGCATAGGGTATATCATGTAGTTTGGAAGCATTTTGTAGGTCTGTTGAGAATTTTGGAGAAAGAGAGAAGAATTTTCACAGGAAAACTGGAAGAAGTCCATTTCCTTTTGAGAAACTACCTGAGAGCCATTTTTATTCCAGTTTGCATCAAATGTTCATCATGTTGAGTTGGTTTCAGCTGTAAAGCCATCAACAAGCTTTGAGATTGTCTAAATAACATTCCCTTGCTGATATATTTGATCAAATTCTTGGATTAACTGGTTTTATCTCTTGGCAAAGCTTGCATGCACTTGTATTTCAATATGTTTTCAATTTGTGTTTCATGCTCATGTTGCAATCTTGTGTTTGGGATCTTTATTGGTCATGCATGGTCTCATTTCTTGTAGAGGGTTTGAAGGCATCTACAATCTTCCATTTAGAAGAGCATTCATTTGAGTGGAGATAAACAGATTTAAATTCATCTTACCTTCCTTGTAAATTGAGGGTGTTTGTAAACCTTTGGGTGTACCTTAGGACATGATCTAACAAGGGGTTCTGAATGCTTTATTGATATTTTGCTTCAAGCCTTTGTGGCAGGCTATCAAAGTTTGTATGGAATAGTGCAGATTTGGGCATCCATATGTGCACACATCCTGGTTGAAAGAGCACTTCAAATTCATTGAAATATCTCTGTTGTTTAGGTGTTGTAATTCTTTTGCAAGGTTTCCCAAAGAAGGTGATGACTCCTAACTACTCTTGTCCCAATATCTCTCATCAAAATTTCACTTTAAACTAACTCATCCTACCTACAATACCCCTACATCTACATTGTGTCCACAAAAGAATTCAATCCTTTCACAAAAATGCACAAAGTTGATCAGGGTTTTATCATGTCTTTAGCAGCTCTAGCTTTGTTTTGAGAACATTTCCATCATTTAGTAGTGACAACTCCTTTGAGTTTGGATAATGGATATTTGATCATGTTTTCACAAAGCCTCCTCCACATCATATACAAAACACAAGGATATCTTCATCTCCTTACCATATAGGGGCTGCAATATAGGTTCTCTTACCTTGGTTGATAGGCACAACCTAAAATAGTGAGGGTTAGATCAAAACCCTTATGAAGGTGCTATCCACTCCCTCAATTCTTGAATGCAAACAAGCAGATAGGTGTGATCCCCAACTACAAATGACATACAAAACATCTATCTATCCTTGAGTGTCTTGTGCAGATTCATGATGTTGTTCAAGTTGTGAAGGAGATTAAATCTGATACCAACACCCGAGTGGCACCATTGCCGGGGACTTCTTGCAATTTCTTGGTGGTTTTGAAGTACTTGAAAGGTTTGAGCATTTGTGTGATCAAGTATTTGAGCTGTTATATTCTTGAGATATCATTTCATACTTCAGATCTGGATGTTTTGGGTAAGAAAGACTTCAAACTCAGCCTGCTCTCCTCATCTACCAACAGTTTATATGATTTGGATGCACTGTTTTTGGTTGAATTAAGAAGAAGAAAATCTGATTTGTAAATCCCTGCAAGTTTTCAGTATAGCATGCATTTGACAGAATATTTTTTAGTGCTTTCTTGCACAACTAAGGTGAAAATCCTTGGTGGCGACTCCATGTTGTTGGGATCTTGAAATACCAGTTGTCTAACACATTTTTATCATTTGAAACTTGTTGTTTAAATCAGTCAAACTAGAGGGAAGGAGATCCTCTTTCATCAAGGACTCTTCTAAGAAGTTTCTCACCAATCAAGAAGCTCAGAACTAGAAGGAAGAAGAGTGTGGAAAGTGGTTGGTGATTTGGTTGCAAGGAAAGGAATCCCCATAGTTGAATTTGAAGGAGAACAACCTGTCATTGAAGATTATAATTCCTCTTCAAGTAGATCTGATTCAGGCAATCTTCTTGCTGATTTTCATTCTCCATCAGGTGAGGGACCTTCTTGTGTATTTAAAAAACTTGCTCCTAAATCTGCTCCTGTGGTTTCTAAGTTTGCTAAAGTCTATCAAGAGAGAGAGCCTTTGGGGGGTTATCATTTTAGAGATCATTCATCTATTCCAATCAGACCCATTACTACTCCTCATCAGCTTGTTTCACCTCCAAGATCACCCCCACCAAACAATATGGCTCAACCTAGACCTCCATTTGTTGTAAACACATTTGGTCCTATAAATTTTGGAGGAATGGATGGTTATCCAAATGCTGTCCCACAGGATGTGAGAAATAGGTTACCAAAATTCCAAGGTAACAATGCCATAACTAGAGATCAACACCTCAAACTCTTTGTTAACATGATGGAAGACTTTGAAATAGAATTTGAGGATGTGTATATCAAGTTGTTTATCCATACACTTGAGGAAGATGCAAGAGATTGGTATAAAGCTCTTCTGATAACTCTATTGATTCATGGACTGAGATGAGTAATGCATTCAGATTACAATATGGAGACAAAATAGATCCAAGGTTCCTTCTATCCGAGTTTGAGAACATCAAGAAGAACCCTAATGAGACCATTCATGATTTCAATACAAGGTTTAATAAGACATTGAGAAGGCTGCCTGTAATTTTGAGGCCTTGTGATGAATCTTGCTTGATCAAATATGCAGATGCATTTGATAAAAAGGCAGCCTATTACTTGAGAGACAAAAATCCTACAAACTTGAGGCAAGCTTTCACCATGGCACTTCAAATTGAAAATAATATTAAAGCTGTTGGTAAACCACTTAAGAGGGATGGTGTGAAGCTGATAAACCCTGAGAAGCCTCAAACTAGCAAGGGTGCTGATTTGGAGGATGTTGTCAAGACTTTGGCAGGGGCTGTCAAAGAAATTTCCTACAAATTAGCCCGCTGAGAAAGGAATTGGGAAAAGTTCACAAGGACAACAAAGAACTCAAAACCATGATAGATTTGGCAATCATCCTAGGGGTGATCAAAGACAAGATGATAGAGGTAAAGGGCTTATTGGATCTGCAAATAGACAACCCCAAGCACGTGAAAATAGAGTGGTGCCTGACCCTCTGACTGCAAGAGTTGCTTGTTGTTCAAGAAGTTGCTGATATGGATTGGTGTGATAGATGTTTTCTTCCTCATCCTCCATGTGAAATGGACCAGCAAGATATTGATGATGATAATGAGAATGAAATGGATGATGACATTTGTATGATGGGCAGCTCTTCAGGCTCACAACAAGCAACAACATCAACAAATGTGATAAGTGCAAGGACTACTGCAACCTTTTGGGATTGCATAAAGAGGGTACCATTTCTTTCTCTTCCTCAAACTCATGATGTAGATGTAGTTCAGGCCTTTGAAATTCCTAATAATGACTTTGAATACCTAAGGGCTTTAATGATCAAGAAGTATGATGGTGGTATTCCTTCGAGGAAGATAGACAATTGTTAATGAATGTTGTGGTTGGTCAAGAAAAGGAGTACAATACTAGAAGTAAAGTTGTTAGAGGAGCTGGTCCTCAAGCCAAGCCAAAGACACCCTTTGCTCACAAGCATTCCCAAAGATAATCCTAGAAGAGAAACAATTGCTAAGAACCCTGCTGTCCCATGCAAAAATATCAGTCCTCTTCATGCCCAAGCTGCCAAGAATACTTCTCCATCTGATGAACCTTCTTGTTTCCCTTCCAATGTTGTTTTTCCAAAGAATGTTCCATATGATATAGCCTAGGTATTGAGCCAAATTAAAGTGAGTGTTCCCATTATTGAATTGCTTAGAATTCCTGAACACAAGAAAAGAGCTTTTGAATACTTGGGATTGAAAGAAGAAAAGAGTATACCAAGCAGAAATGTAAATGTTGTTGAGAATCCTCTTCAAAGCATTGCTGGCCCTAAAACACCACCACCAATGGAAGATCTTGGAGAGGCACCTGAAGTGTATTTGGGGACATCCTTGGTTGATTCCCAATTGAATGTTGATCCATTCTTCACAACTTTTCTCATAAAAGGTAGGTTGCTTCACAATTGCATGTTTGATTCCGGTGCATCATGTAATGTTATGCCTCTAGAAGTTATGAATGAGTTGGATATCAAGGTGACAACAGCATATGGGAAGTGTACAACCATGGATTCAAGGGAAGTGCCGGTTGTTGGATGTGTGAAGGGTTTAGTAGTGCAACTTGCAGCCTATCCGGTAAGAATTTAAAACTTGATGTTGTAATTGTTGACTTCCCTGCCAAATGGGGTATGCTTTTGTCAAGAAAGTGGGCTGCAAGTGTTGGTGGTAGTGTTCAAATGGACATGTCCTATGCCACCATTCCCATTGAGGGCAGCCTTGTCAAACTCTATGGTGAAAAGAAGATGTTACACTTGATTGAAGATCCCAACAATGCTTCTTATGAAGTGTTGTTTGCTGATGTAGATGTTGACAATTTCATTGGTTTTGCTGATGGAAAAGAGAATAAGATGGAAAAATCAGAGTGCCTTGGTATGGTAGGTTCTCCATGGACATTACTATTTGATGGAGCTTGCTCCAAAGTTGGAAATGGTGCTGGTATAGTGTTGGTTTCCCCTAGTTTAGAGGAGTTTCCTTTTTCCTTCAAGCTCAATTTTGAATGTACTAACAACATTGCTGAGTATGAGGCATTATTATTGGGATTAAGGATTGCATGGAAGTATGGAGTAAAGGATATTGTTGCTAAAGGAGATTCAGAGCTGGTTGTCAAGCAAGTAAGAAAGTTATATGCCACAAAAAATCAGCGTATGAAACAATATAAGCATGTTGTTTGGGACTTGATTGAAATGTTTGATTCCTTTAACATTGTTTACCATGATAGAAGTCTTAATGCTGCTGCTGATCAGCTGGCTGTTCTTGGTTCTAAATTTGATAATTGCACCATTTCACCTTTTTGTGAATATGATGTTGAAGTGCTAACAAGGCCAACTAGTCCCGATAATGTGAAACATTGGCAGATTTTTGATGATGATGCACAAGTGTTGAGATTCTTACAATGCCAAGGAGAGTTTTCTGGTCAGAATATTGATTGGGAACCAATGGTGTGCATGAATGAAGGTAGAGAAACTTTTTTTGACAAGGATATTATACAATTGAAAACAAATACCATTCCTAAGGTCTTGTTGCACTTGAATCCAATTTTAGCAATGTTGATTGCATCATTAATAGAAAGATGTCTGCTTCAAGGGATGTGGAAGAGCATAACTTGGGAACTAAAGACAAACCAAGGAAGATCTGTTGGGCAGTCATCTCAGCAAAGAAGAAAAATAGTCCTATGCCCAACTTTTAAAGAAATATCAAGACTACCTTGCTTGGTCTTATTCAGAGCTGAAGGCATATAGAGAAGATTTATTTCAGCATGAGATTCCCCTTGAGGCCAAGACTAAGCCATTTAGACAAAAAAAAGGCCTATTAACCCACTACTTTCCATGAAAATGCAAGAAGAGTTGAAGAAATTGAGAGATGGTGGCATCATTCAAATTTACTAGATACTCTTCTTGGGTTACCAACCTTGTGCCAGTTAGAAAGAAGAATGGAGATATCAGACTTTGTGTGGATTTTAGGAATCTAAACAAAGCATCTATGAAGGACAACTATCCTTTTCCAAACATGGAGAATATGTTGCAGCTTGTGACAGGGTCAAAAATGCTTTCTACTTTGGATGGTTTCTCCGATACAATCAAGTAGTTGTTAAAGAATCAGAAAGACTTAAGACAACCTTCACTACTCCTTGGGGGACTTATGTTTTTGTAAGGATGCCTTTTGGATTGATGAATGCTGGTGCTACTTTTCAAAGGGCAATGGATGTTGCCTTTGCTGGTTATATCAATGAGTTTATTGCAGTTTACCAAGATGATGTGACTATTTTTTCAAGACAACGAGACCATTACATTTGCAACACCTAGAGAAGATGCTGATCAGATGTAGGAGTATGGCATTTCACTTAATCCAAAGAAGTGTCATTTTGGTGTGCCAAAAGCCAAGTTGTTGGGGCATATTGTGTCCAAAGAAGGTGTTATGATAGATCCTGAGAGAGTGGAAGCAATCAGCAAGGTGCCTATTCCAAGAACCAAGAAGGGTATTCAATCTTTCTTTGGCCAAATCAATTTCATTAGAAGGTTTGTCTCCAATTTTGCTGAGTTGACTCTTCCAATCACAAGCATGCTAAGAAAGGATCAAGTTATTAAGTGGGAAAAGGCTGCCATCCAAGCTTTTGAAGGAATAAAGGATGCACTCAAGCATGCACCTGTTTTGGCAGCTCCAAACTATAAGATGCCTTTCCAAATCTTCTCTTTTGCATCTGAATTTACTATTGCTTCAGTTTTGCTACAAAAGGATGAAAATGGAGCTGAGAGGCCTATTTTTCTTTAGCAAGGCTTTACAAGCAGCTGAATTGAGGTACACAATTATGGAGAAACAAGCATTTGCATTAGTAAAAGCAACAAAGATTTTCAGCCCTACATTTTGAGTTCAAAGGTTGTTGCTTATGTTCCCCACACCATGGTTAAAGACATCTTATCTGACATGGAGATATCAAGCAAGAGATGTAGATGGGTTAACAAATTACAAGAGTATGATATGGATATCCAAACAACAAAGTCTGGTAAGAGGTTTAGGTCTTGCCAAACTCATGGCTGAGAGTAATTTGCAGAATGTAGAAGTGAATCAACTAGGGGAAGAAAGGGCAGATCTCCTTGACAAATTGATGAATTCTGAGTGGTACAAGGATGTGGTCTATTACCTCAAGCACTTATGTTGTCCCAGTCACTTAAATAAAAATCAGAAAAGAGCCCTCAAGTTGGCTTCTCAGAAATATGTCATAACAGACCTTGGGCTGGCTTGAAGAACCCCCGAAGGTGTCCTCTTGAAATGCATAACTGAAGATGAAGCTCCCAAGTTGATTGCTGATTTCCATGGGGGAGTTTGTGGAGGAAATTTTTCTGGGAGAGTGACAACACATAAGATTTTAAGAGCTGGTTATTGGTG
This sequence comes from Taxus wallichiana var. yunnanensis, assembly GCA_018340775.1. Classification (NCBI taxonomy): domain Eukaryota; kingdom Viridiplantae; phylum Streptophyta; class Pinopsida; order Cupressales; family Taxaceae; genus Taxus; species Taxus wallichiana. Next base: position 280,754,287 of record CM031244.1, read on the forward strand.
GCCAACTCTTTTCAAAGATGCAAACCGGCTTAGTTAGAAGGTGTGATAGTTGCCAACATTTTTCAGGAAGATTGAAAGCTTCAGGCTCCCTTCCTTTGCAGCCTGTATCAGTTGAAGCTCCTTTCAAACAATGGGGAATGGATTTTATTGGTGAGATTTCAGATCCTTCTAGTGCTGGTTACAAATGGATCCTTGTAGCAACTGATTATTTTACAAAATGGGTTGAGGCAATTCCATCTAGAAAGGCAACACACCAAGTGGTAATGGATTTCTTGCTGAATCATATCATATGTAGATTTGGGGTTCCAGTTAAGATTGTGTCTGATAATGCTATGTGTTTTAGAGCCAAGCCTTTGATGGCAATGTGCAATGAATATGGGATAAATCTGACCTATTCTTCAAACTACAACCCACAAGGGAATGGGCAAGCTGAATCAAGTAACAAAAACTTGCTCAAGATCATTAGAAGAACCTTGGAAATCAACAAGAAGAAGTGGGGAGAATAGTTGAAATTTGTAGTTTGGGCTGATAGGATAACTCCAAAAAGAGCAACTAGTAAAAGCCCATTTGAACTGGTGTATGGAACTCAAGCTTTGCTGCCATTACACCTACAATTATCCACTTTTCAGTTTGCCCAACAGTTGGAAGATCAAGAACATGGCCCATATGAATCAAGAATCAATCAGATCATTGAGTTGGATGAAGAAAGGAGAGCTTCTCATCAAAGGCATGTCAGGTTTAGGGAGAAATTGAAGAAGTTGTTTGATAAGAAGGTCACCCCTAGAGCTTTCAGTGTTGGAGATCTAGTTTTGTTGTGGGATAGTAGGCATGAAGACAAGGGCAAGCATGGAAAATTTGATGCTCTATGGATGGGCCCTTATGCCATTGATATCAGGATTGAGAAAATACATTTTTTCTCAAGGATTTGGATGGGGATTTGTTGAGCTACCTGTTAATGGCAGACATTTAAAACACTTTTTGGATTAAATCCCCAAAGGAGGTATGCACAAGTTGTACATTTTGTATAGCCCTTGTTTTTGTTTTTTGTCTTTTCCTTGTTTTTGCTATTGTTGGCTTGTGGTTTTCCCTTTTGTCCTTGGCAACCATTGTTGGTGTGGTTTTCTCGGCCTGTTTTTGGTGGAAATTCTAGTTTTTGGGCTGCTCTGCATGTTTTCTCCTTGCCCAATGGATTTTTGGCACTTGGTCTACATCTTGTTCTTGTGGCACTCACTGGGAGTGCCCATCCCCAGCAAGAGCCAATGTTGGTGCAATTTATGGGTTTGCACACTTTGCTCTGATTTTCCATGCTTCACTTTTTCTCAAAAACATTTTATTGGCTCGAGCTGGTGATTTGCAACTCATTTTTTCAGTTGGATGCTTTCAAATGCCCTCATTGTTGTTATTCTACCCTAAATTGAAGTAAAATCCAAGTTCCCCCCATTTGTGCCCTGATTTATTCATTTTCACGGGCTGTACCATTTTCTCCTTTGCCAAATCATGAAAGAGCTCGAAATTGATCAAATCCTGAATTTGTGCAAGTGTTTCCCCAATCCCAAGGTCACAAATGATGTCAAGAGATGATTCAGTTGGTTTAAAATGAAGAATTCTACCTTCCCTGTCAAAAAATTCAGTTTCTAGGGCATTCCCTGAATTTTTCACATTTTTGACGTGCTCTCGGGCCGTCAAATTTATCATTGTAAACTCTATGCTGACATGGCAGGCTCTCATTGGCCGGGTGCGGTCGGAAAAAATGTTATAACTTGTCAAATTTTCAATTTTTGGCGAAGGGAGAATTTTCTCTGCATGGCCCCGCATTTGCCTAGTGTGCCTACGTGGCATGATTTGATTGGACAGATGGAGCATCGAGTGGCGAGGTCACTTAAAAATTTTGCCTTCATTTTTGCAAATTTCTCAAAATCAAATTTTTCCCGAAGGCCCACGCCCAATGGGAGGGCGACACGTGGCACAGGGAGATCAAACAGACAACGTGGGAGTTGGGAAAATTTTATTGTTTTTTACTCAAGGATGTCGGAAGAAAATTTTTCCCCGCCCCATGCAGTGCCATAGGGATGTGCTTACGTGGCCTGATGTGATTGGTCAAGGATTGGCGGTGGCAGAAGTAACTTAGGAAATTTTTCTTCCATTTTGGAAAAATTTCTCAAAATTAAATTTTTTCCCGAAGGCCCGCAGTGAATGGCATGATGACACGTGTCCAGGAGGGCCAGGTGGATGGTCAAGGACTTGGAAAATTTTGGTGTTTTTTTTCGCTCAAAATGTCAGGGGAAAATTTGGCCCGCGCCCCACAACCAATGGGAAAGGTGACACGTGTCCAGGAGATCAACCGAAATAGGGGAACTTAGAAGAATTTGAAATTTTTGGTTCAAAATTTTTGAAAAATTCTCAAATGAAAAATTTTCCCGGGGTCCGCAACCATGCCCAATGAAAGTGACACGTGTCCAAGAAAATGGTCAAGCATGGATGGGGGATTTAAAAAATTTTTTCTTTTTTTGGAACTTCAAATTTGTCAATGTTAAATTTTGACCCAAGGCCCGCACCCAATGGAAGGGACACGTGTCCATGGGAGCAAAGGAAAAGTGGGGTGATGCATGTTTTTTGGATTTTTTCCTTTGGAGGCAAAATTTTAAAGTAACATTTTGAGCCAGATCTCCGCATGCGAATCACAATGTGACACATATGCACAGGATGAAATGGAAAATGAGGGCAAGAGGTTGAGGTTTGAAGTTTTTTAAACTTCAAAGGGTAAAAGGGAAAATTTCGGTTCAAGGTCCCGCCACCAATGAACAATGGACACGTGTCCAACATTTGATGGAAATTTGGAGCGCGGAGGAAAGATGGAAAATTTTCCAAATTTTAGCGAAAAATCTCAAAGTGAAAAATAAACCCGTGGAAAAATTTGGAGGTTTGTCTCCGCATCCAATAGGACAGTGACACGTGGCATTTTTCAAATGTCAAAAGAGAGAGGTCAGGGCCCACATGGAGTTTTGATGCTTGAGGTTTGAAGGCAAACTTGATGAGTCGGCTCTGCATCCAATGGGAGATCGACACGTGGCAGAGAAACAACGGGTGTTCGGGGTCGTGGGGAATTTTGAGAAAATTTTCCTTTTCTCAAAAAAGTGGCAAAATTCATCAAATTGGCCCATGGTTTTGGTAGGGCCCACAGAGAGGACACGTGGCGCATCCAGGGGCTCATGGGGAAAATTTTCAAAATTTTCCCGAGATCAAAAAGGGTTTAAAATGCATTTTTAAGGATTGGGGGCCCCCCAATCATGTTTGGACACGTGTCCCACCTCCAAAAAGGAAAAAAGGTAATTTTGGCATTTTTAGAGAGGATTTGGATCTGCCACATGGAGGGCTGGCATTTAAAGTTGATTTTAATCAACGGCAGCTTGTATGCATTTTCATTTTTTGGCGCCATTGAAGCTCCAAGAAGTGTGGAATCATCATTTTTGCACCAAAACACATGAAATTTTATATGAATCTACATCCCTTCGCCTTTTGAACACAATGGCATCATTTATTTGAGCTGATTTGGTGCCCTATAGTGTTTTTTGTGAGATATTTTTCTCATCCCGTGAAAAACACGTGAAAGGTAAAAATGAAAAGTTGCAGAGTTAAAAATGGTGAGGGAAAAAGGTGAAAAATGATTGCAAATGCATGCTGGCATGGTGGAATGCCAAAAACGTGACCCTGGATGGATAAGGATCCAAGTTCATGCAATATTTTAAAATATTTGTGCATCTCTGGCATTTGGCGAGTTGTTTCACAGTTTTATATCATTTTTCATCAAATGGATAGGGTTTTGTAACAAATTTGATCCCTTTGGCATATTCTTTGCTTGGGATGCAAGGATCCAAGTGGCATAGGGTATATGATGTAGTTTGGAAGCATTTTGTAGGTCTGTTGAGAATTTTGGAGAAAGAGAGAAGAATTTTCACAGGAAAACTGGAAGAAGTCCATTTCCTTTTGAGAAACTACCTGAGAGCCATTTTTATTCCAGTTTACATCAAATGTTCATCATGTTGAGTTGGTTTCAGCTGTAAAGCCATCAACAAGCTTTGAGATTGTCTAAATAACATTCCCTTGCTGATATATTTGATCAAATTCTTGGATTAACTGGTTTTATCTCTTGGCAAAGCTTGCATGCACTTGTATTTCAATATGTTTTCAATTTGTGTTTCATGCTCATGTTGCAATCTTGTGTTTGGGATCTTTATTGGTCATGCATGGTCTCATTTCTTGTAGAGGGTTTGAAGGCATCTACAATCTTCCATTCAGAAGAGCATTCATTTGAGTGGAGATAAATAGATTTAAATTCATCTTACCTTCCTTGTAAATTGAGGGTGTTTGTAAACCTTTGGGTGTACCTTAGGACATGATCTAACAAGGGGTTCTAAATGCTTTATTGATATTTTTCTTCAAGCCTTTGTGGTAGGCTATCAAAGTTTGTATGGAATAGTGTAGATTTGGGCATCCATATGTGCACACATCCTAGTTGAAAGAGCACTTCAAATTCATTGAAATATCTTTGTTGTTTAGGTGTTGTAATTCTTTTGCAAGGTTTCCCAAAGAAGGTGATGACTCCTAACTACTCTTGTCCCAATATCTCTCATCAAAATTTCACTTTAAACTAACTCATCCTACCTATAATACCCCTGCATCTACATTGTGTGTCCACAAAAGAATTCAATCCTTTCACAAAAATGCACAAAGTTGATCAAGGTTTTATCATGTCTTTAGCAGCTCTAGCTTTGTTTTGAGAACATTTCCATCATTTAGTAGTGACAGCTCCTTTGAGTTTGGATAATGGATATTTGATCATGTTTTCACAAAGCCTCCTCCACATCATATACAAAACACAAGGATATCTTCATCTCCTTACCATATAGTGGGTACCAACATGCCTAAATTCAACCATTTCAATAGCAAATAAGACCCACAACAACATTTGTGGTCTTTCAAACACGGGTGTTATTTGATCACCCATGATGATGCTTTTCTCCTGAGGACCTTTCCCATGTCTCTGACTGGACCCATGTTAGATTGGTATAGTGGGTTACCAAGAAACTCTATATTCTCATTTAATCAAGTAGCCCAAGCCTTCTTGGATCACTTCTCCATTAATATTGTTAAGAAGGTTACCATGACTAACCTCTACTCTACGCATTAGTATGATGATGAATCCATCACAAATTTTGTTGCTCGTTGGTGTAGCCTGATCAATCAACTCACATTCCAACTACCGCAAACCGAACTCATCGAAATATTCATGTGGGATTGTGCTAGGCATATCTCATCGACTCAGCAAGTCCAAAAATTTTGAACCTTCGATGAAGCATTCACCATGGCATGAAAGCTTGAGATTCGGGCCATTGAAGAGAAGAAAATCTAATTACACAATAAGAACTCAACATTCAAGTCAAATGATACCTCTTCTTCTTCAAAACCACAGAACAATTATTCAAAGGCCAAGGGGACCACTAACGCAGTGGTACTCAAAGCCATCCCAGCTCATCCATCAAATCAAGCTAGCCCTCATCTAATCTCTCACCCATTTAGACTTTTCAATTCAGACGGGAACAACGGAAGTATACCCTAATTAGGGAATCTTATTCTTTTGTCTTAGAGAAGCTCATCAAAGCTAGGGCCATCACCCTTCCTCCCGTGAAACCACACACCGGTTTTTACCCTGCTCGCCCCACACCCGCATGGTATAAAGAGCATGATTTCTGTAATTATCATCAAGTAAAGGGTCATAGTGATGGAAATTGCATCACTTTCAAAAACATTTTCCAATAAATTCTTGAGAAAGGCGAGCTAACCTTGGATAATCCTAATGCACCTACTAATCAAAACCTACATATTTTCAAGAAACCTTTTCCTAATCATGCCCCTTCTTGTGATCAAACGAGAGAGACCTCAACTCAAGATAGTCATACCCGCAAGGTGCATGATATTTTCAGCGATATACCCACTATTACCCAATTACCTCATATTCCTTCTATCGAGGAAATTTTCACCTCCTTCCTCACCCATGGAGGAGCCTTCATTAATATCAAAACTATTTCACCTTTGGCTTCTCCACCTAGGGAACCATCACCCATAGTACTTCTTCAGGCCATAAAGGATACTTGTTTATCTCCTCCACCCATAGAGGAGCACCCATCATCTCCCCCACCTACAGAGAAGCACCCATCATCTCCTCCACCTGCAGAGGAGCACCCATTTTCTCCTCCACCTATCAAGGATCTAGTAGAGATACCTTTTCATCTAGGTGATCATTCTCCATCGGCTACCCAAGATCTTGCAGACTTACTTTTGGCTCTCTTACCCATGGAAGCTGAAGCTAGAAAATTCCCATTCTCTAAGACAAATTTTATGAGAATTTCCATTATTTCTGCATCAACCTCGCCTACGGATGTTCTTTCTCATGCTTATCCAATTGCTTAGATTATGTGGATAGAGCCTTACTTTGGGGGCATCTTTTGCTTCCTGCCTCAATGTAAATGCAGATGTCACTTGCTGACACTTCCACTATCTACCCAAAAATATTTTGGCCAATTGAACCAAGCACAACCACCTCTATCACAAATTCTTCCACGATACCCCTCATGGCTCAAACCACACCCCTACCCATAACCCAACACGCATCTACACCCAAGCCTACACTTACATCATCTTCTTCGCCTAAACCCAACACTACCTTAGGGGTCATCCCAACCACCAGCCTTACTCATCCACCCATCAAATTAGATTTAGCTACATCCTCCAAGGCCAATACCAAACCTACTCCAACACCCAAACAAAAGAGCCAACCCCATAAATCTCATACTCCAACCTCACCGATCACACCTTCACCCTCTTCATCTGTCTTAGGACCTTGCCCTTCTAACATGGTTAAGAAACCTCCACCCACCAAGTAAACTAAAAACAAAGCAGCCCATTCCACCATTGCAAACCTCAAACATATCCAAGTGCCTACCACGACTTCCACCCACATCTAGTAACATCTTTACCACCCATACCTCTAATACCATCAATCACTCCTTCACTACCCATGACACTTCAGTCTCTTTCCCTCACACCTCTGGCATGACCTACACCATCTACCTTCACAACACCTCTGTTATCCCTCTAGATTTCATGTGTTTGTATTACCTTTACCCAAGAAGGTGTAATCTAAAGAAAAAAATCTTCTACCCTCCAATAAGGTAGTCAAAACAACCACACACTCTCCTTCTAGTTCGTCTAACATAAACATAACCAAACAAACATGATCAACACCTAAGATCACACCAACACCTAAAACCATAGATCAACCTATTCCCCCTCATGCAAGGACCGTTCCTCTACAATTATCCGTGCCTACACCTAAACGCACTTTAACTTCCCATTGTGATCCAAAGTGCAGGATCCTTCACCAAAATTTTAACCAACCTCCTTGAAACTTTTGTCATCACATTACCACCTCTCAGACCTTATGACCCTCTCAAACCCAAACCACAAGGGTTTGATGACACCAAAATTTGTGCCTACCATCGTGTGCCAGGACACGATGTAGAGAACTGTAAGGCTTTGAAAAACATTCTTATCTAGTTGTGCCCTCCCAAAGAAAACTTTGATGATGATGACCTTCTCGATGAAGACCCCATTTCACCAACACCTATTCCCATAGTTTTTCCCTCATTTCCCACTCAGCGACCGAGACCTCCACAACTCCTAGAGCCACCCCCAAGGTTTGAAATTAACATGGTTTGCATCAACGACCTCACCAAACCTCCACCCAAATGTCGATGTGCCCATCTCATCCCACAAAGTTCCTTCCCACCACTGGGCTTTTGCCCTTCATGTTGTTATACCTTTCATGGCTCACCTACCTTACCTACCTCCCCACCTTAGATCAACATGATCCACGTTGCTACCCATGCTTAGAAGGACAAAGGCAAGGAAAAGGAAACTAACTCACCAACCAATCCTATACCCAACATACCATCTACACCCACACCTAAAATCACTATCTATGGCCCCACATATCCTATTTCTAATGGGGTCACACATCACATGATGCTCAAACAACTACACCAATCCCCCTCAAAATGTCCTTATATGACCTCATCCAAAGCTTGGAATCCCATCGTCAAGCTCTCATGAAGGCCTACAATCTATTGAGGTTTTACCCAATGACCCTACACCTGTAGCCTCCATTCTCACACCCCATCACATAGCCTCTCTCATCAAGTTGGCACCTTTATCCACACCTCAACCTACTCACCGAGTAGCCTCCCTTAGCTTCTCAGAGGAAGAGATCACACCACACCAAACAAATGACCCAAACCTTACTCTCTTCATCTCTGTCCACATTGATCATATACATGTACAATGTGTCATGATCGATGGGGATGCTATCATTAATATAATTTCATCCCATGCATTTGCTCAAATGCGCATACCTGATAATTACATGCATAAACATCCTATCATGTTGTGTTCATTCAATGATGTTATCACCTCTACACTAGGCACTGTCATCCTCCACGTTCACGTGGGCCCCCGCACTGTTCTAGAGTTATTTTACGTCTTGGAGGGGGAATTTCAATATAACATATTGCTTGGCAGACCCTGGATTTGTGTCATGGGTTGTGTCCCTTCCACTTTGCATCATTGTGTGAAGTTCGAGCATGAAGGACACACCTATACCATTCCAGCTAACCCATCACCTTTCAAAACTTGTAACATGCTTTACTAACCCAATGATGTGCTCATACCCATCAAAGCATCTACCTCCACAACCACTACCATGTCACCTACACCTCCCCTCACCAGTCTAGCCACTACCTTAACCACACCTACATCCTCCATTCCTACCGCTGCCACAACCTCCACAGCCAAACCATCAGCCTCCCAATTTGTTAGCTCCACCCCAATCTGACCTCTAACACATCATCTATTCCAGCTACCCACATACCAACCACCGATCCCTTGGAGGGAATTTTTCAACGCCTCACTCTGGGGGAGTATCACCTATATAGTGTCAACACATTCCTTACTCCACAAGAATACGGAAGTCTTCACCAACACCCTCGTTATGATCACCGTATAGGAGAGCACCTCCTTTATGGTCCTCCCCACCTTCATACCAATCTCACCTATGGGGGACTTGATACTACAACTTACACACCTGAACCACCATCACAAACCCACCCATTTTCTGCCAACCTCTAATCACTCACCAATCATTGTTTCACCCACACCTTCCTACACCGATGTGCATGGAAGGGTTTTGGTTTTGGATTTTATGAGCAAGGCTGCCATACTATTATTCCATGTACTACTCGCAAGCATAATGACTATAGTGGTATCGGCTTTGCTAAACCACCTACCAAGAAGGCCCGCATTGAGCTCATTGAAGACATCAACCCTTTTTCACCTTCATCACCCCCATCACCATCTTCACCGATGGAGTCGATGGATCCCGAATCCATCCCTCCTAAATTTTTTTTTCATAAACACCATCTCCTTGGGGCCTCTGACCTATCAATGTGAGGGTGAGGCTCCCTTCTCTCTTCCCTTCTTGTACCCTGAAATGATTGATGACGATACACCTTTGATTAACATCATTTAATGCCAGGATGATGAATCTATACTCACCTACCTTGGTGCAGAAGACTCATATATTCATCGGTTGCTACCATCTAAGATGCAAACCATGTTGAATGAATTGACTATCAAAATCAACATTCATACTCAGGATGACTGCACATCCTAAAGATCGGTCAATCTTTAGATGTTACTGAACAAGAAGCCATCACTTCTTTTCTCAAAGATCATAACCATGTTTTTTCTTGGTCTTACAGACATGCCCGGTATTGACCCCACCATAGTGGTCCACAATATCGTAACCATTCCCGATGCCAAACCCATCAAACAAAACTAAGGAAAATGCATCCTTGCATTTCCCTTCTCGTCAAAGAATAACTTCAGTGTCTTATTTCTATTTCCTTCATCTTACCCATTGATTATCCTCATTAGATTTCTAACATTATCCTTGTCACTAAGGCAACAAGGGGGCTCTACATTTACATAGATTTCCGTGACCTCAATCTAGCTTTCCCAAAATATGACTTTCCTCTACTTGGTATTGACCACTAGTTGACCTCATCATTTGGTCACGAGATGCCACTCATGGATGGTTTCTTGGGTTATAACCAAATATTTCTTGCCCAGTGAGACCAATACAAAACCACATTCATCACCCTTGGGACCCTTCTGCTATCGAGTCATGCCTTTTGGCCTTAAAAATGCTGGTGCCACATATCAGCGGGCTATGACTTATATCTTCCATGACATCATGCATCATATATTGGAAGATTACGTGGATGATCTCCTAGCCAAATCTAAATGCCACTCAAGCACCTCACCGTCCTAAAACCATCTTTGACCACCTTATTAAATATTACGTCTGCCTTCAACCCAAGAAGTGTGTCTTCGCAGTTCTCTCAGGAAAGCTCTTGGGATTTATCATTTCCTTACATGGTATAGAAGTTGACCCTACTAAATTCAAGGCCATTCTTGAAATGCCTCCACCCACCAACCTTAGGCAACTCCGTAGCTTGCAAGGTAAGTTATAGTCTATTCAATGTTTCATTTCACAATTGTCTGATCGGTGTCAACCATTTCATCATCTGATCAAGAAGGACGTCTCCTTTGAATGGGATGATGATTGCCACAAAGATTTTAAGGCCTTAAAACAATACCTTCTTCAACCACCCATGCTCATTCCACCTAAAGATGATCAACCCTTCTACCTATACATCTCAGCTACCGACCAATCCTGAGGGCCATGCTCACTCATCATGATGAACAACACAGAGAGTAGGTGGTTTATTACATAAGCCATACTCTTTTGGATTACAAAAACTGATATACCCATCTGAAAAACTTTTCTTAGCCTTTGTTTTCATTGCCAAAAAACTCCACCATAACCTACTCAACCATAAAACCTATGTTGTGACCAAAAATGACCCTTTACACTTCATGTATGCTAAACCTTACCAAAATCAATGGGTTGCACATTGGCTTATGCTTCTAGATGACCTCAACCTCAAATTCATCCATAAAAAGTCCATCAAGAGCCAAAATATCACTAACCAATTGGCCTCTACACCTATTTCGGGGACCAACCCTCTAACTTTGACTTTCCCGATGAGTCAATCGTTACCCTTTCCCTAAACAAACCCACTTACCAAATGAAACTCTTCTTCGATGGTTCTAAGTGTCGGGGTGGGGATGGAGCTCGTGTTATCCTCATTCCACTTGATGGTGAACCCATGCATTTGTTTTTCAAACTATATTTTGATTATAAAAATAATATTTCCGAATACGAAGTACTCGTATTAGGTCTCCAAGTTGCCTATGCCTTGGATGTCAAATCCATCGACATCTTTGGTGATTCCCAATTGGTCATAAACCAAGTCAATGGTATATACCAATGTCATAATGAGATGCTTCAAAATTACAAACATCATGTAGACATACTTTTGACCACCTTCGACCGCTACGCCCTTCAAATTGTCCCACGTTCAACCAATAAATTTGCCGATACCATGACCTACTTGGCTTTTCAAATACCGCTTCACTCACTGATTCTAAAATCTTTGTCACCGTAAAATGAATCCAATCACCCTCTTATTTACCTTGCAACATTTACTCTATCGGAACTACGCCTCCGACCCGAGTGACCTTTGGTATAAACAATACTCAGACTATCTTTCTCTCTTTGTCTTACCTCCTGACCTCACCCGTAATGGACAACATGTTTTTATTAAAAAGGGCTCTCATTATGTCATCATGGGGGGCCTCCTCTATAAGTGCATATTTGATGGTATTCTCTTACGATGCCTCATGAGTTATGAAATTCCTTATACCATCAACGAAGTTCATGATGGCATACGTGAAGGTCACTTCAGTGGCCTCGTTGTTGCTAAGCGTATTCTTCATCTAGGCTATTACTGGATGACCGTTAACCATGATTGTTGCGACTAAGTCAAGTGTTGTGTGGAATTCCAACAACATGAAAACCTTCATCATACACCCAATCATGCCTTACAGGTCACCCGTGACCTTTGGCCCTTCTCTCAATGGGGTTTGAATCTTTTCGGAGAGATCAATCCCCCTTCTTTCGCAACACCATCAATGGATCATCACCGCTAATGAATGCTACACAAAATGGGTTGAATCCATACCACTCATCTCAACGAAAGCTGAGAAAATATGTGAGTTCATCAATCATCACATCATTTTTTGCTTTGGTGTTCCTCATCGCCTCATCACTGATAACGGAAAACAATTCAAAAATAAAACATTGTAAAAACTTTGCGATGCCTTCGACATTCAGCTAAGTTTCTCATCACCTTATTACCCACAAACCAATGGCCAAGCCAAATCCACCAACAAAACCCTGAACAAAATTCTCATGAAAGTGGTTAACAATACTGGGAAGGACTAGCATACGCGCATTCTTTTCGCACTATGGGCATACCGCACTAGTATCCATACTTCCATAATGCCACACCCTTTTCTCTGGTCTATGGTATAGAGGTTGTTACGCCTTTGAAGTTCATATTCCCTCACTCCACATTTCTCTCCATGAAATGCTTAATGATGATGATTTTCATCGTGATGACAGGTTTAGCACAACTTGAGTTATTAGAAGAATATCATCTTAATGCTCTTGACCACCTTCAAGTTTACCAAAAACGTATCAAACGTGCCTACAAAAAATGTGTCCATGAACAAACCTTATGAGTTGGTGACCTTGTCTTAAAAGAAAATCAACATGTAACTAAAGCAGAAAAAAGTAAATGGGGCAAATTTTCTCCTAATTGGCTTGGACCATACATCATGATCCATACTTATGGATCAAGTGCTTATCGTTTATCTTCACTTGATGGTAAACCCGAACTTGAGCCCCTTAATGCCTTGCATCTCAAATAGTTTTACTATTGACTTTTAGTCCTACCTCACTTTTTTCCTCTTTCCACGATCATCCCTTGAGCGTTGTCCACTTCATACACCATCACCAATGATTAAACAAGAATCATGTGCATACCCGTCACTTGTTATCTTCTCTTGAATATGTGTACCACAATGTTGCACATAGCATGATTCTCATGGATACTTTTTGTCTACCTTTAGATGAGATTCCATGGTCATTTCACCCTGCTTTCTGAATTGAAATCCTATTCTTCACCATGGTCTTGTCCATGAATTCCAAGCCCTCATAGGGGATCCAACTCGTTGAGTAAAACTTCCAATAAAAATATGACTCCCTCAAAAGGACATCTTCCTCTCTACAATCACGGCTATAAATAGACTTCTCCCTCAAAGGATAGCTATGTAAATATCTTTTTTTTTTTTAAAATAGAGAGAATTTGAAACTTCCCGCATTGATCAGCTTCACGAAGACCTCAAGGATTTAATTTCCTCATCCCATATAGACTTCTTGCATCTATCAGTCTATCTCAAATATCAGTCAAAACAAAAATCCTTTTAGTCACGGACTTTCCCATTATGACCTTGGATCTCTTTCCCAAAGAGCATGCTACCTCGTACCCTATAAAGATTTACCACCTTTCATCCCTCTCACCATTCGCACTCCCATTTCCTACTACCTCAAAGGACCTCTTGGAACTATGACATTTGGTGATCATGTGACTATTATTCACCTTTAGGATAATCACTCATGCAAATTCTTTAGGGTCTTATGTTCACTAGCCTACCTATGGTATGGTCCACTAGTTATGATCCTCACTAATCAGGTGGCTTTCTTGCCCCCTCTTATCTTTTAACCTTCTTTATTACATATTGATTACCTTATATAGGACTTGGTCCTCAAACTTACCTTTGGGTAATCTTCTTCTTCTACCACAATCGAAATAACCTATACCAAGTTTCCTACAACTCACCCACACCTAACAAACCTAAACCCAAATCATGCCTAAAACCTACCAACTCATTCTCATACCTCATCATATTCTTCCCTAGCTTATGGGAGAACTACATCGGCCTAAGGTCCCTTTTTGCTAGGACTATGTAGGTAGCACTTTGTGGGCATGGGGCCCTTAGAGGTTAGCTTGGCCACTCTCTACCCTAACCAATTCATCTTTCATTTTCCTAAATCACATTCTACCCTACTTCGTTTCCTTTTTATATCAAAAATTGGAAATTAAACCAAACAAATGAAAAATTGCTTCACATTTTTATCATCATCAAAACATACATTTATTTTGATTACCATTTCTTTACCAACATCATGCATGTATTATAAAACATCTTAAACATGACCCATATCATCATTCATTGCAAAAATTAATGAATTACAACCAAAACCTAACTCAATCCATCCCTTAAACAAGGATCGACTCCATCATGCCTAAAACCACAACCTTGACTCAATCCATGCCTAAACCAAAACCTAACTCAATCCATGCCTAAAACCAAAACCTAACTCAATCCATGCCTAAAACCACGACCTGACTCCATCATGCCTAAATCCATGACCTGACTCAATCCATGCCTAACACACCTACCATAAGTCCATCTATGCATAATAATAAAATGTTATCAACACAAACACATAATTCCCATAATCATCATCATCTATATAAATACAATATCCAAACATGTGTATCCATATACATAATCAAATGTCTTCGGCATGCATGCCAGTGTATATAATCCAGTCTCTCAAAACTCTCATATACAGCCTCACCATCTTTAGCACGTAGGCTGATATATGATCAAAATATACAAAACTCTTGTACATCCTCACCATCTTTGGCACGCAGGATAGTATATATAAATACAATGACTTTAATTAATAAAAATACGGGAATGGGCATCAAGCGTCATCTGCCGGATATCCTCCATGTCGGTCTCTTTGGGTCTCCTCCTCAGCTCCTTTCTCGATGGCACAGTATCATCTCACCTAGAGATGGTCTCCATGAGCTAGTGGCCTCTCTTTGATCCTATCTCAGAGCTCGATGGCCCCCTGTGCTCTCTACACTGTGAGTTCGGGATCTAGTCCTCTCACTTGAGGCCTGCTGTTGCCTTGTACTCTCCATAGGATAGAAAATCTATCCCGGCCACCATCAACTAATCCTGGTAGTATCTAGCCTCACCTAGGGCATCCCATAACCTAGATATGGGAATGGTCTATGGTGTCCCCATAGGCCTCAGCCTCTATACCTATCCTGCCCTTGCCTATGAACTAGGCCCCTATCCTGGTGCTTATGGAGGTGTCATCAGCCTCGCACCCTGTGCCTATACCTACACCTATAATGCCTGAATTTATGCCTGTGTCATGGTAAATGGCCCTGTAGCCCTATAAACTATGCCTATAGGGTGGCCACCTGACCATCATCACCATCCCCATCTCCACCCTAGGCCATCTAGGCCTGAAGACTGGCCACCTGTGCATGCAACTTAGCCACCTCCACCTCTGAACTGGATAACTGCCCCTACACCATCCCTAACTAGGTAATCAAGGTCACCACCTACCCTGTAGGGTGTCTCTCTACACCGTGATAGTGGCTAAATCTAGTTTCCCGGTCTAGGTGGTACTACTCATAAATGAGCCACCCACCACTTGCTATATCTATATGTCACTCTGACATCATCAATATTTCGGTCTACCACTTGCTCCTCCCGCCTGTGGCACTTTCGGCTATGGTAGAGCAATGGCCTCTCCACATCATCTCTCCTGTACTATGGGAAGGGTGGAGGTATGTCATGTAGCATCCCAAACTACCGCTTAACCCTACCAACTGGGATAATCTCATGCTCCCCGGCATTGCACCCCTCTATCCATCTTAGTAGTTGAAGGCCATCTAGCTCATCATGCATCCATCTGTATGAGGGATAACCCACATATGGTCTCCATATGATGTCCACCCCAAACAACCCCTCCAATAGATGCCTATAATACGCTACATCATGTGTAATCTTGTTTGAGCGACACTCTCTAATCACGGGCACCCATCGCTTGTACCCCACCCAAACCAATCTCGGTGGAAATGCATCTGCTCGGGGCATACCCAATGGCCACACACAAACTATGTGCTCATAGGCCCAATAGTGTAGAACAAATGTGTAACATAAGCTGAACCTGTGTAGACGCCCATATGCCCACAACTCTCTGTATAACTACATCAGGAATGCTTGGCACCCAGGAAAAGCAAGTCCGATTCATCACCATGTCATGTAAAACCCCCATCAAGGAGCGGGAAATATCCCACCCTCTAGCATCCGGTAGTGTGAAACAACACACTACCTCCATCAATAAAAAAACTAGCCTCGTCTCCTCTAGATGAGCTAGGTACATCCCCCATAACTCAAGCTGGAACTATGGAACGTCATGTCTTCCAGTCCCTCCCCAAACATTGTCAGCATTAACTCCTCCACGGTCTTGGAGGAGATCGAGTACACCTGCATCCCTAGTATCGATAACCACAAGATCCTAAACACATCCTCCAAGGTGACTGTCATCTCACCCATTAGTAGGTGGAACGTGTTGGTCATTGAATCCCATCTATCGATGAGGGAGACCATCAAACTCGGTTGCCAGACTGCATACTGAAAGTGTCAAATCCCAATCAGGCCCACCTCCTCCACGTGCCGCCACTCCTCAACTGTCGTTGTGCCTTGCACTCTCAAGAGCAGGGGTGGTACCTTATCTCTCATCTGTAGCTAATCTCTCCCCTGCATCTAACACAAACATCAAATTAATCTACCTTCATCATACCCACACTCAACACCTCACCTATACCTACTGCCCCATGCCCATTTCACCCCCGCCTATGCCATATTTTGCACCAAAGCACCTTCTTTTCCCCTACCTCTCTCACCCACTCGACCTGGGTCCCTTTTAGCCCCTTTTTCTCCAAAACCCGACGGTGCCGGTTATCTCTAACCGACCC
Organism: Taxus wallichiana var. yunnanensis; assembly: GCA_018340775.1. Classification (NCBI taxonomy): domain Eukaryota; kingdom Viridiplantae; phylum Streptophyta; class Pinopsida; order Cupressales; family Taxaceae; genus Taxus; species Taxus wallichiana. Next base: position 280,771,281 of record CM031244.1, read on the forward strand.
TGATCACCCCTAAACCGGCATGGGTCACATGTTTTGTGACCGATACTGGTTTGACCCTACTGACGCCGGTCATTGTCGCGGTGAAACCCATGACCCCCAAAACCCTCCCCTCTCAAAAACTCCCTCTCCTAACCCTTCTACCCACCCATTCTCCCCTACACTTCCCCTCAACCCCGTCCCACCCCTCATTCACCCACTTACCTCTCTCCCCATTCCTATTCTACCCAATTTACCCTCCCACATTTCAAATTTCATTTTCCCCCACACACCCAATATTTCAAAACCCGACCTATCACCTAATCTATCTCACAAAACACAGAAAGGGTTTGACGCTTACCTCATCATGCTATCATCGCCATGGTGACAAGTCCGCCATTGCACCAATGGCCCACCCAATCCCTCTCTCGGCCTCTTCCATCACCAATTGTTCACCTCACCTCCAACCACCAAAACCCAACAATCGATCTCATGGAACCACCTCTTAACTTCTAATCACCCGTCATTCATTTTTCCAACTCATCTTTCCATTTTGATGGACACTTTCCAACTTTCTCTCTCTCGTGTTGTTTTCCTCTATTTCACACGGACAAATGATTTCGAAAAACACATAATTTTTCTTTTTTATAACATCCCTGACCTAACCGACACCGGTTTTACCTTCACCAAAGATCGGTCACGTTCCCTACTTTACCATGGTTAGTTACCCTATACTGGTATCGATTATCCTTGACCAGCATCAGTCACCCTCTCTTCCACATTTCCCACAATTTCACCCTATTACCCTGCCCATCACTCTTTTTTCCCTGCTTAACCTTTTACCCTACCCCCTACCCCCAATTTTTTCCCTAAATCCCTTTTTATCCTACACTCACCTCACTTGGCCACACCACTTGACCTTCTTGACCTTACCCTTTATCCCCTCACCTCGTCCTCATTCGGGGACTCATTATTTTTCCCATACCTCAGCCCTACCCATGTCGTGACCTCAATATTTGGACTTGGAACATCTCTAGTGACCTTTGACCCCATGTGTTTGCTATACCTTGTGGCACTGTATTACCTATGTTGATTACCATCCTAACCTTACCTTGCTTCTTACCATGACCGTTTATCCTGATGTAACCTTTGGTGTACTAGAACACACCTAAATGTTCCTGCACCTAACCTGCATCGTGTTTCCTAACCATATCCTATACCTTGGATACGGAATCACTTCAACCTTGTTTGGATAAACCTATCGACCTTAGACAATGTAGAGTTTTCCTACTCTTCAACCTGGTACTGTTACGTTTTATACGTGTGCGTGTGTTTGAATGTCACTACCTTTGACCCTAACCCATTACCTAGATTACCCGAGTGGACCTTTTCCCTTTCTTTACCCCTATTACCCACCTTCTTCTTCATCACATTCACCTTTTATCAAACCACTCACCAATTCTTCCTTCTGCCTCATCAGTTCCTAGTTTGAGGGGGATTACCTTCACCCACACATGGGGCAACCACATCTTATTTTTGTCAGCTGCGTAAACACCAATACAACCTATGTAACAAAAAGGGGAAAAATGTAGACACTAAAATTAGGTCATACTCCCCTTGGTCCCTTGTCAAATAAACACCTTGAACACATTCACCTAACCATGGCCCCTTTCATCCCACTCTAATATTAATTTAATTAATTTAATTCATTATCCTCACAATATTTATTATTTAAATATCCTAATTGGGATAATGCCCACATATCCACCTCATCTAGCCACCTCACCCTAAGACCTATTCTTAGTAAGTTGCCATAACTAACTAAGACCTACCCAAACCCTAAAAATCAATGCCTACATTCCCTCTAACCACATTCCCGTCTCATTAGAAGGAAGCTTCCATGATAATTCACGGAGTAAACAAAACGAGATCATAGAAAATCAAGGGGATTTGCCTAGTTTAGTAAACCTAGGAAATCCCACCCTAACTAACGCCGCCATTACCCTAAACTGCCACCGACTAATCCGAAACTATCATTGGTTACCATTTTAATCCCAAAATAATCTTATATTGAGGTTGGAACATTTTTGAGAGATAATCACATCTTTTGAGAACAAGTGACAAAACCAAAGCTACATGCAAGCAGAACCAGTGTTAGTACACACATCAGAGCATCCATAGCCAACACCGGAAGTAATCACACAACCATCTACCTTCACGGAAGAATCGAGGAAGTACCAACACCACACCAAGTTCCTTCCATTTGATCACCCACCATTTCTAACTAGACATCAAGCTCGTACAAGCAGTAAGTTTTGTTAACCAACACTAGTTCATTATCATTTGAGTAGATCTTTTTACTTCATTGTTAGTTTCTACTCCCATTCCCATTCCCCACCATTTTACCTCCATGCAAACTTGACCATCCCTTTACCCACACCATTGAACTACCCATATCTAGACTTTCATCATTCTTGTGCATACCTAAGACCCACACGAACCTTTCCATTTCCCTGTCATTCTCATCTAGCACCAGATCTATCACCTTGCCAAGTTTTATTGAGTTTCTGTACCTCAACCATACCAATGTCGATTACTTGCAACCATCATCGGTTAACCTAAATTGACACTGATCATACTAGATCGACTTCGGTCTTTGTGTCTTTTGACCAAAACCTAGATCAGAGCCTAAAACCTCCCCCAAATAACCAAAATAGCCCAAAACCTAACCCTGACCGGTACAAGTACCCCAACAAAGTGACCTTGAACTTGATTCAATCATATCCTAGCCTTTTTTGAGCACGAATTTTCTTATTGTAGACGAATGAGATACCTAAATCATTTTAACTACAGTAGGATTTCCTTTATTATTAGCATTAAGTTGTTTTAAATAGTGGATTGATAGCCATCTAGGAAGTATCACACTTCCCATCTAGCACATGCTAGGTAGTCCACTACATATATTGTTTAAATTTTATTTGGTGGTATTGTTTTCCATTTTAGGTAGTTCCTCCAAGAAAAAGGAATCTCTCACGATCAGTTGTGGATCCATAAGTCATACGCGTGCAACAATATACAACCAACATTTCAACAAGTATTCCTCCTATCCCTTTACCCTTATCTATTTTGTCAACATTCAAAGAAACACATCTAGAATCAGGTGAAATAGGTAGTTCTCTCAAACACTTCCTTCAAGATTCCAAAATTTCCTGTAAAGTTTCCCCAACAAGATCTCCACAAAAACTTCAACAAAATTCCCAGAGAACCCATAATCCCCTCTTCTTTCATTTTTATAACATTTGTATTAAATATTTTCCTCTATTTCTGCCATGCAACGACAAGATTGAATATACAACAAAATTGAACTAAAAGTTCGAAAACCATATAATCAACATGTAGAGCCATTGAACTCAAAAAGTCCAAATGCAAAATAAAACCAAACCTATCTCCTTTCCACCAATCCATATGTTGTTTCCCAAGGTAGTTTTTTGCTCATTGATCAATAACATTAAATTCCATGATGGTTTGACAATCCACCAAGAATCCCACCAACCGCCCATTCGAACTAAGTTATAACTATCAGTTCTAATAAACAATGCCAACTTTTTAGTGATACATTTTAGTGTGAATGCCAAAATAGACAATGTCACTTTGCCAAAGATGGCCAGATAGAACATTTATTAACAAATTAACTTTTCCAAGTACTCCTTTGGAATGGCACCATCACCCTTCTTTAACCCATCCCTAACCACCAATGCCAACCTTAGTTGTCCTTAGGTTAGGTTTAAGGAACCCCTTAAATGAACCACCATTTCTTAGGTAACTTTAATGTTGAATCCTTTAGGATAGTTTAGGGATTAGGACACCCTTACAAAAATGCATCCTATTTAGCTTAGGCTAAATGCATCTAACATAGTTAGGTTCTCATACAAATTTAACTATCATCTTAGTGTAGTTTTAGTTAGGTCCATTTAAATATTTAACATGAACATTACTTACGAAACAAACAAATCAAAGTAATTATATCACATGGAATGAGTGAATTCACTGGATGTCACTAGGTGCTCTAGTGAAATCACTTCTTTGAGCTTGAGGAAGTTAATATTTTAGCAATAAAAAAATTCAATCGGACCAAAAATGATCGTAACAACATATCGATTAAAGCTATGCCTTGGATCATTGAAATCTATCCAAGGTATGGCTATTCCTTTTTATAATAATGCAATAGACTAAGGTACAAGTTCAACATTGTAACTTAGGTAACTTACTAGCATAGTCCATAAGACTGCATTTACCTGATATTACCTGGATTCATAGATTGTACTTCAAAACTACATTTAGTGAGTACATTATAACCAATCCATGTTAGCACAATTTTTCCAAAGTATGATTTACATCAGATTCAGAAGGTAAATCATATCATCTACAAAAACATGATCAACAGTTTAGAAGAGTATACCATCTTAGAACATAATCGCATATCAATGTTTACAAACTTCATTCAAATAAGAAGGTTAAGATATCAATCATGGTAGAGGTATTACATACCTCGACCCTAAAAGCATCATTGTCTCGATGATTAACTTATCCCACATACATATTTAAAAATGTAGGCATAAATATAACTTATTCATCTACAAAATTATCAAACAAATAAAATATTTGTAAAAATTCAATTTTTCAAAACTTATTACAAAATCGAATTTGTTGTACACTGTACTTTCCCAAAACTAGCATAAATTAAACATAGTTTTTAATCAAAGTCTTCAAATATCACAAAAATCAAAATTAATTTTGTTCAAACAGATGAGGAAAAGCGGTTTTATGTCCTCAACATTTTCTCATGTTGCACTTTCTTCATTAAACTGGTCCCATTAGACCTTGCATTGACTGATTTCATGATTTTGCAAGTGCAATTGGAGAGTTTCCATCATTCTTATGGTTTTAACCATGATTATTCCCGAGTCCTGGACTGCAAGGAATTCTAATTTAATACATGTGATAAATCAAAACATATTTCTTAAGTAAAGAAACATGGAAAAATTGATGCATTTGTGTCAATGAGGGAGGAAATGCTAAGAAGTAAGCTACATGACTTATCACTTCTACAATTTCAAAAGGACCCATAAAACGAGGTGATAATTTAGCTTCCTTACCAAAAGTAATCGAGCTCTTTTTAGGATTGACACATAAAAGGATTTTTCACCAAGTTTGAATTTTCTATCAACCCTTTTCAAGTCTGCATAGCTTTTATGCCTATTAGCAACTTCCTTTAATCATTCACAGATTAATTTTACTTGTTGTTCCATTTCAGTAAGCATTTCAGGTCTAATTACCTCTCTATCTTCGATGTTATCCTAACTAACTAGAGTTCTGCACTTTCTTCCATATAATGATTCGAAAGGTGCCATTTTTAGAGAGGAATGATAAGTATTATTGTATGCAAATTCAACTAGTGGAAGGTATTATTCCCATTTGTACTGTTGTTCCATACAATACATTCTAAACATATCTTCCATTACCTGATTTAATCTTTCTATTTTCCCATCTATTTCTGGATGATATGTGGAACTAAAAATCAGTTTCGTTCCTAAGGATACATTCAGTGTTTTCCAAAAATGTGATGTCATTCTTGGGTCTCTATCAGATATAATTAACTCAAGTACACCATGCAATCTGAAAATTTTCATGAACAAATATTTTTGCAAGAACAGGTGAATCATCTTTTAGATTTCCAATAATAAAATGTTCTACCTTAGTTAATTTTTCAACCACAACTAAAATAAAATCATGCTTATTTTCATACATAGGAAACCCCGAACAAAACCCATACTTATAAATTTTCATTTTTATTGTGGTATGCTATGAGGGTATAGTAAATGAACTGGATGCATATGTTCAACCTTAACACGCTGACATTCAAGACAATGTGAAACAAAATCAATTATGTCTTTCTTCATCCCCTTCCAAAAATATTGCTATTTTACATCGGAAACATTTTTGTCACTGGGGATGTCCTAAGTAAGGTGAGTTATGAAATTTTGTCATTAACTTCTTCCTTAACTCATTTTATGAGGGTACATACACCCGATTCTCATATCTTAAAATTCCTTTGTTATCAAAGTTGAAACCTTTGTATCTTGCATCATTAGAATCTATAGCAAGTGTTGTTTTTACTTGCTAAAAATACGAATAAGAAAACATTGCATTCTTTACCTCATCTTTAAACTGAGTTCTCAAAGTTACAAGTGCGAGAAATATGTTTCCTATGACTTAGTGTATCATCCACTCTATTTTCCTTACCTTTAATGTAACTTATGTCAAAATCATATTGAGATAGAAACTCTAACCATCTTCATTGTCTTACATTCAAATTTAGCTGTGTGAAAATATATTTCAGCTGTGGTGGTCAGCTTTTAGCTCAAAGGGCCTACCTAAGAGATAATGTATCCATACTTGAAGTGAATGAACTATGACAAAGAGCTCGAGATCGTGGAAGCATAATTTAACTGATGTAATGTAACATTCCCATTTTAAGACTTTAGAAACAAGGGATTTTTTTTTTTGAAACATAATGTTCTCTGTTCTAAATAAAACATCATTTAGAATACACATTCCATGCCAATCAATCGATAACAGAGATAACCATATGCAGTTGTAATGACTCGGTATAACAGTGATCTCTCATTCCATGACTTGGTTACCAACCGATCTCTCATGTTAACTTAAAGTATAGAATAATTTATGTATACTACGTATACTTGGTTCTCCTACCCTATTTCGGTCTTGAGTGATCTATTTAAAGAACCCATATAAATATTTATTACCAATATTGATCTAACATCACGTTGCTTTAAACTAGGTGACATAGGACAACACAACCAAGAGCTTGCGATACTTTCACCAAAGATTTTGAATATACTATTCATGTTACTATTCCTATATGACATACTTTTCATTCCGAATACATCCTTCACCTCACTCCTCTGTTATCTAGAATGGTCTTTACTTGACTACCGTTAGTCCACTTACCCAAGTTTTGACCCTAGCCCCGATTAGCATCACGGTTTTGTTATAGGAAGATGCCCACGATGGCTTAGGGTATATGGGCATACTTGGATAACCTAAGTCATCCAAATGTGCCAAGGTACCCTAAGTCATTGAATGCTACTACCTATCCTAAACATGCTACTAACTGGACCTAGAGAGAAACTAAGTTCAAGTCCGGATGTGCGTAGATATAGATGAGTAATTTCATAAGGGTGTTACCACATGTCAACTCAACAATGTATCCTCAAGAAGTCCCGGGACTTCTCAAGGGTATAGTCCTGTAGTTGGCGTGTGCCAACATCTGTTAGAACTGATTCATTAAGATGTACATACCCCCTTAGTGGTCATTAATCATAATTAAATTGGATTAAGATTCAAATTACAGCAACCTTGCCTAATCCTAATTCCAACATTCCTTAAGTTCTTTATCCAACACTATCCTGATTAGATATGGAGAACTTCATTAATTCATGTTTGCATTATTATTCGTTAACATGGCATAACAAGCAATTATCCCAAAAACAGGACAACAAACATCAAACGTTTAATTCTTAATGTAACCTAGCTATCCAAATCAAGTGTGTCATCCACCTAGATTTAGCTAGTGTTTACCTTATAAACTTAGTATAAAGATTAAAGATCATAACCACTATTCCTTTTATCTTTCATTCCATGAGAGAGGAAGAGTCTTCCTCTACATGGTTAGATGTTAGGTTTAACATAACCTTTTTATCATTCGCTACTTATATAGTTTAATTGTATGTCCCAAGCATATTTCATTATTAAACTATCATTGTGAAGTTAGAGAATGACACCTTTGCAATTTAACAAGTTCATTATAATAGGGGAGATTATACTTATCTCCTTAATCCAACTTATTATCTTATAACAACAATAGTATACAACAGATATAAGGAATACCACAAAGATATCACTATTATTTCCATCATACAAGTACAAAAGTATTCACATCACAAATTGGAGTCCAACACAAAACCTTTCAATTCATGATGATAAATATACATTTACAAGACTATGCATTTTAGACATTTTGCATGTCAATCAGAATTAAGATCTTAAAAGAACATCACTTTCCCATTCCAATACATCTCAAGAATGATTTGAAACTCTTTACATAAGATCCATAATTAAATAAACCAATGCATCATAAAAGTTTTTGTATTCTTTTATCACTTACAATGTCCATTTCAAAAATTACTAGCACGGGTCAGTTTAATGAGCTGAGCATGATAAGCACTAAGCATTAAAGTAAAGTGCATTCCACTAATTGTTCCATTAAAACAACTCTGCTTTAACGAAACAATTAATATATCATACCAATAATCAAAGTAATAGCATCTAGAAATAAGTACTATAAAAGAGTCTGAATTTACATTTAAGAAAAGAACTTAATATAATCCATGCAACATCAGAATTATATCACAAGGTTTAATTTATCATATCAATTACTTTAAAACAATCAATAGGTTTTGTCATCCAATTGTCTCATAGTTCTATAAGAATATAATTACACATTTATCTTTACTAAACAACAAATTAAGTTAATTACAACATAGCTCATATTAGAATGCTTCATCTTTCCATATAACAAAGAAAGAAGAATCAATACATACTATTCCCCATACACTAATCATCTAAAAGACAAAACAGGTTTAGAATGCACAAAACTACCTCAATTCAAAGATATCAATATAAGGATTCAACATTAAGGAAAATCATCTAACAAGAATCCCAAATCAATCCAAGTAGGGGTAGAGAGTCAAAATAGTCCCCTCGCAAGTCAAAACTAACTCCCATATGTTAGAGGATATAATTCAAAGATATGAAACCAAACATTCCACAATAAATTTTCCATCTCAGAAGAAGATCAAAAATAAAAATTTCAATTAAATGAATGCATCCAAACAACAAAAAAGGATCTCAAATAGAAAAGGACCCAATCTATAATTCATTTCATTTATACTATGAAATGAATTCCCATTTCTATTTCAAACTTAGAAATTCTTTATCTAGTTCCCAAAAGAGAACACAAAACCAAACACATAGTTAAAGAAATCACACTTCTAATTTTCCTTTACAAATCTTACAAACTGGTTTACCTATTTCCATTCATCAAGCACAAGTTTGAATTCAAATCTCAGAATGAAGTACACACTACAGTCCCAAAGCAGTATATTGTCCCTAAGAGAACATGTTCCTTTCTCTATAAAACTTGGAGATTCATTCAATGAATCCATCAAGGAGTAGAAATCCACAAATAGTAAAAGATATACAAGTTCAGAAGTAATCACGAACTCAAGAACTGAAATCCCATTACAAGGCTTCAAAACTCAATACAAAGAAGTAAGTAGTTCATGATCCAAATAAGAACAATAATACAAAACTATCTGAACAGAGATAAAATATATCCTTTCATACAAAATTCAGTGCACTAAGGTACTCAATCCATCTTTTAATAAAACCCAGAAATCAATTAAAAAGAACTAAAGAGAGTAAGAGAGTCCAATAACGTTTAAGTCAAGAGATGTCCCATTCTTACCTCCATCGAGACTGAAACAGAATCACAACAAGGACTCTCGAGTTCCATTTAAAAATATTATGACAAGGAAGGAATTTGTTTTAGACATCTATTACAAGAAGGAGAATGAATACTGCATTTCCATAAACACTCTAAAACTATTACGACTGTTCCAAACGAACTAAAATGATCCAAACCCACAACAAGACATAGTTCCAGTCCATTAATCCTATGAAAAAAATAGTCAAGCTTCAACAAGATGCGGGTTCACTCAGGGAAGAGAAGGAAAGATATACTTCGCATTCGCTTGCCCTATCCAGTTCAAAGAAGGTGGTACAGTCTCCAAAATAGAAGTGTCACAATCATTCCAACAAGAAGCTACAAGGAGAAGATCTCAAAGAGATTACCAGGTCTACTTCTAAACAAAACAAATCTCTCAAGACCCTTTTGAACAAACAGTCCTTAAATGAGCTTAAAGCTTTTCAAATCCTTAATACCAACAAAACTCCATCTCAGAATACAAGTATAGAATCAAACACGTTGATTCCAACACAAGTTCAAAACACGCAAGAATGGAATACTAGTATAGTTTCAAACATGAGCTTCGAACAAAAGTTCAGAACTTCATAAGGCTCTAATACTGGCTCAGACAAACATGAAGTTCAAATACGAGCCTATAACAAAACACGAAGCCCTAAATACAAGCTCAGAACAAAACACCAATTCTCTAATATGAGTTCAAGCATTTTCAAATCCTTAAATAAGAATAAAACTTCCATCTCGAGTACATGTACAGAACAAAACTCATCGATTCAACTACAAGTTTGAATCATGCAAGTATTGAAAATGAGTACAGTGTCGATCATAGAGCTTCAACAAAAGTTTAGAACAATACAAGCTCTAGTACCAACTCAAACGAAACACAAGACTACACATAATAGTTCAAAATGAAAAATAAGGCAACGAGTTCCCGTTCAGTCAACACCATCCTTGTAAACAAGTTTTAGAATGAAATACAAAGCTCCTAATACAAGATTCGCATGCATGCCACCATTAAACTAACATAGAGAAATTTTCCCAAAAACTATCATTGCCATAATGGATTTACATTCCAAAAACCACATAGATTCATAAAAACATGCAAGTAGATAACCAAACAAATCATGCAAATATTTATCTCATGAGATCAGAGTTGTTCTAATGAATCACTTAGAAGAAAGCAAGAAATCTTAATGGGTAGGGCCTATCATGCCTGATAGTGCTTCTACAAATTCGAAGGAGACTTCCAACCGAGCTTCCCACTCTTTTTCTTCTCCACGAAAGATCAAAACCAAACAAATTTTCTTCCAATGCCTCTTATACATTCCCTTGATCGAAAATAGACCAAAGAAACCAAAAATAGCCAAGAAGAAGAAGAAGTTAAACTATTGGTTCAAAGAACCAGATAGCTCCATGCAGAGCAAAATTCACAAGGCATGCAAAACCAAACAACCTCCCACAAATCCACCTCCCTTGTTTCCAAGATGGTTTGCACACAAAAACTGAGATCCATTAATGCCATTACTTACAATTCTCCTATTTATCTCTCCTTGTCATTGCCTCCCAAAACTGGTGAATACCATTTCTAAATCAACAAGTGATTCCATATGTAGTGAAGCCTCCATGTAAGCCCCACTAAAGTTAACTAGCCCTTTCCAAAACTAGTAGTACCTCCTTACCTTAATACCCAATCAAATCAATTAAAATCCATTGGAACTATCGCTTTAGTGCCATGTGACCCGTAGGTTCCTTTTAAATATGTTAGGCTAGAGTTCCCAAAACTTAGGTTAGTCTAACAATAATTTCCTTAGGTCTTATAACATTGCCAAAGGTAATGCCTAATTTAGGTTAGATTAAATTTACTTCTATATAGTATTTAGCATTAGGTTAATATAGTCTAGTATTACTATAGTAATCTCCACTTCCCATATTCATTTAGCACAAGAGCTTAGGTTAGGTCACCCCCAACATAATATAATAATAAGCTTAGGTTAGATTACAACCCAATTAAGTAGACGTAGCTAGGAAGTAGGCACTCTTACCTAGTTTAGGATGCCATTAGGTTAATCCTTTAGTTTTAGGATTCAGATCCCCTTCATAGTCATAAAGTAGACTATTTTTTTTACACTAATAATTACCTATAGATATCAATCCCAAAGACCCAAGAACAAACATACAACCGAATGAAGGCACTTTCACACAAGACCATCGAATTTGCAAAATACAAAAGTTTAGTCCGCTATGTCTCTCAACTAATGAATGTCAATTTACCATTCAGTCTATTAAGAATATTTAAAACATTCCTTGGATCACTAAAATTGATCCAAGGATGAGTCAGTAAAGAATATAAGTTTGGAACTCTCAAAACCAGATTACAACTTACTTATAAGAAGTGAAAGTGGATTCTTGCAATCCATATCATTTCATTCTAAAGAATCCAAGAGCAGAAATGATTTATCCATAACAAGCATGATTTACAACAATCAAGGGGACACACCTCATTCAATAAAATCACATGCCAACGCTTGTAATGCAAAGAGAAATATAACAATTTTTCCAAGGAGTTATATGTAACTTGAGTTTTCTTCTTTCAAAAGCTATAACATGATCATTTTGAAGTAATATACCGCCTAATCCTTCTCCGGAAGCATCTTTAACTACTATAAATATTCCATTTAGATCCAGAATAGTCAATATAGGTGTTGTAGTTAGTTGTTCTTTTAATGTTTTAAATATTGCTTCACATTTGTCACTCCAAAAAAAATTGTCTTTCTTTTGTACTAAAGTAATTGGGGTAACAACTTTTGAAAATTCCTTAACAAATTTTCTGTAATATCCTGCAAGCCCCATGAAGCTTCTAACTTCATGAACATTATTAGGTGTTGGCCAATCAATTATGGCTGCAATATTTGATGGATCAACTGATATTCCATCTTTTCTTATAACATGTCCCAAATAATGTACTTCTGTTTCATAAAAGGAACATTTTGACAATTTACCATACAATTTTCTCTTTCTTAAAATATCAAGTACAATCCTTAAATGTTCATTGTGTTCCTCTATGCTCTTAGAATAGATAATAATATTGTCCAAGAATACAAGAAAAAACTTTTCCAAGTATTCTTGAAAGATATTATTCATCAAATTCATGAAAGTTGCAGGTGCATTTGTTAAACCAAAAGGTAAAATAGTGAATTCATAGTGTCCATATCTTATTCTAAAAGTTGTTTTATGAATATCCTCATCTTTAATTCTCAATTAATGATATCCAAATCACATATATATTTGAATAAAATGATGCACCATGCATCTAATCAAATAGATCATCAATCCTAGGAAGATGATATCTGTTTTTTATTGTTACTTTGTTTAACATTTGATAATCAATACAAAGTCTAAGTATTTTGTCTTTCTTTTAACAAAGATTACTAGTGCTCCCCAAGGTGAGACACTCGATCTTATCAAACATTTAGAAAAAATTTCTTGTAATTGTGCCTTAAGTTCCACTAATTTAGTTGTAGTCATGTGGTAAGGTGCCTTGGAAATAGGTTCAGTTCTAGGTTTGATTTCTATTGTGAAGTCAAATTCTCATTTTGGTGGAAGACTAGGTAGTTCTTCTGAAAAACATCATTGTACTCTTGTAACAATGGGTATTTTCCCATAAAAACACTATTTTATTCTGTTGTTTCAGATATTTTTACTGCATATAACATAAGCAACCCTTATTCTTGGCCTTTTTAAGTTGCATAGTTGATAGTTTCCTGACTGGAATTTCTCTTTTTACTCCTTGGATGACTGTTGTTTTCTATAGATCATCAAGGCACCTAATGTGTTTTTCAAAATAGTCTACTTTTTATTTATGATTAGAAAGCCAATTTACAGTAATTGTGACATCATATAATGATAAAGGTCCAACATATGGGTATACTCCTGTAGTAAAACTTGGTAATTCGAGGTTGTGCTAAAAGACATTTATTAACAGTATGGACAACATTATTACCATAATGAACAGTCTATGATTTTTCCATTATTCCATCTTTTATTTTTAATTTTACAGCTAATTTATTAGAAATGAAACATTTTGTAGCATCAGTATCAAAAATTATGGTTACATGTATACCGAATAGTTTACCTAGCACCTCTATTGGCATAGCTTACTTCTCGGCTTGTCTATTAGCTCTTTGCAGCATGTATCTTGTGTTCTTTGGTTCTTTGTCATTTTTCTTTAGAGGGAAATGATTTGTGTAATGATCTTTTCCATAGTTATAACAGCCCCTTTTTGGTTCAAACTTATTTTCAGCCTTGAAATTACTTGTTTTGGCCTTCATAAGTTTTCTGTCCATTGTTATTATTCCTTGCAAAATTATTTCTGTTATTTGCAGCAGGATTATTTACTGTTGTTTTCTTACTATTATCAGCCCCAAACCTGTTTTTAGTGCCAAAATTTTTCCATGCCACCTTTTTGGGTGCAAGTGATGAAGAAGAGTTGGATATTTTCTTTCGATTCTCCTCCTTATGCACAAAAATTGCCTTCAATTTATGTTCTTTCCTTATGGCCTTTTCTACAACTCCTTCCATGGTGGTTGGGATGTGTACATCTACTTCTCCACCAATGAAAAGATTCAACCCCATAATTAACTTGCATATTCTAAACTTCTCATTAGTTTGGTACTGCGGTACATACTTGAAAAATTGGTAAACTTCTCCCAATATTCAGTTACAGTCAGTTTTCCTTGAACTAAATTCTAAAACTCTAACATCTTTTGATTGTAATAGAGTTGTGGCAACCAGCGTTGCCTAAAATAGCCCTTAAATTGATCCCAAGTAATGTTGGCCTCATCAACATTTAGTTCAACCTTATGGTTATCCCACCATGATGATGCTTCATGGGAAATCTGGTAAGCTCCCCATATTGCTTTGGTTTCTTCTGAGAAGTTCCTTATTGCAAAGTACTTCTCCATTTAACTGAGCCAGTTCTTAGCCCCATCTCCTAGTGTAGTGCCATCAAACTTTGGTGGACTTATTATTTTTATGTCATTAGTAAGTTCAACTGCCAATCTTGCCTTCTTATTTTCAAGATGATTAGGTGCATTTGCATTTGCATTTGCGGGGTGAATATTGACATTTGCAGCATTTTTATTCACTGCATTATTATTGTTATCTCCACCGAGATTTCCAGCATTAACATTATTTTTTGAGGTGGTTGATTATTATTATCAGTATCATCCTCCTCCTCTTCATTTCCCACTACTTGTTGTTCAAGTACAACAAGATAATCTCTTGTGTCCAACAAGGAAGTAAGGATCTCATCAAGTTTTTGTGTTGTAACTACCTCACCAACTAGAGGTTGGTTATTTGCAGCATGTCCCCTTGTTCTAACCATTTTTTGTTAACAAGAAATTAAGTTTTTATCAGATATGGACTCAAATAGGTCTAAGAGCTACAACCTTCAACTCTGATACCAAAATGTAACATCCTCATTTATAACTTTAGAAAACAAGGGGATTTTTTTAACATAATGTTCATTATTCTAAATTCACATAATTTAGAACACACATTCCATTGCTAATCCATCACATAACAGAAAACCATATACAACTATAATGACTTAGTGTTATACCGATCTCTCATTTCATGACTTGGTATTATACCGATCTCTCATGTTTAACTTGTTCTTGTGTATACGAAGTATACTTTTGTTTCTTTACCCTTTACATTTCATTCAAGTGTTACTTTCTGAGAAGCCTATATGAGTATTTGTTACTGATACTCATATGAAAGCTCATAACCTTAGACTAGGTTACATAAGAAAACGTAACCAATAGTTTGCGATACTTTGGCCAAAGTTTAAGGTCATGTATCCCATGCCTTTATTCCTAGATGGCATACTCGTAAAACAAAATATTTCATTCACCCCCCTCAAAACTATCATCTAGAGTAGACTTCCTTGACTTTTGTTAACCAAATTCTAGATCAATGTTTCACACTAAAGAGGGACAACTCACATAAACTAGTGTGGAAAATCCACTTATGGTGACTAAGGATAAGGAGACATAATCGAATCAACTTATGTTCATTCGGGTGTGTTTACTCACCCTAGGTCAACATAAGTTGACGTCAATGCTAGGCTATATGCCTATCATAGTTTAGAGTGTGACAATGATCATAAATTCCACTTTATGGAAGATGCATTTATAAGAGCTAATTGAAATGTCGTGCCATAATGTTTGCTCTGTAGTATCCACCTAATGACCAGGGTCATTAAGTTGGTACTAAGAAGTAATGAATATGTTGTGGAATTCCACTTAGTTTCTATAAAAAAATATGTCATACTTACAAGTTCATTAATTAATTGATCCTTAGCTTGTTAATTGATTTTAATTTAACGTTAAGCATCATACCTAGGGATCAACTAAGTTTGATACTAATAATCCTTTAAGAAAAGATTAAGGGACACCTTACATAATTGAAGGTATGCATTTCATGTCTGCTATATATTCCAATGAATTTACTATTCATTAACCATTAGTATGATATCATTAATATCCAATCTGAATTAATTAAGTAAGAACATCATCAAGTCTCTTTTGTTTAAGTTCATCAAATGTATACAATTCAGGTTGTATATCTAATAAATTATATTTAGTGATTTCTTTATCATTCAACCCATCTTACTTAACCATATTTTCTTTCTAATTACCATGTTTTAGTTCCGATTATGATAGAACATACAACCATTCAACATTATTAACATAATTTATCAACATAATTAAGGATCATAAAAGTATGTCCTTATTAATTATGACAAGGAAGTTTTTCCCTTTTCCTAATTAAGGACTAATATCTTAATCATAAGTTCATGATAACATAAGGGGTATAAACTTGATAATAATGCAACATCTTTATTTAAAACATATTATTATACTACTTCCCATTTCTGAATAAGGTTTGACATATTATGATCATAACTCATAATAGTTTACTATTATCCCTTAAATTAATTGCCTTATACATATAATTCCTTATCCAAGCAACACTCAATTACTTAGATAACTAGTAAGTCAAGAATTTTTAAGACTTAGGAATATCAACTGAACCTACAATAATCATACTAAATAGATAAGTCAATTATCAAATACCAATTATACAACAATTAGTAACAAAATAAAAATTCACTTTATTCCATATATAATAAGTATTTCATAAGTTTTTTAGTCAATAATGAAAACATTTATAAACAATTACAAAATTCTAAGGCACTATGTCCTCATACCTTTTCCAACAAATTCTTTTTAATAGTCTTTCACTACATTTAAGAATCGGCATAAAATGAACTTCATTAATAAAACAAATGCAACTTTCTATAAGTCTTTCTCCTTTCACTTTTCATGAAATCCATCTGCACAATTGTTATCATGTCATGAGAACTGAACATGATAAGAACTAAAACATTAAAACAACATGCTTTTACCTAACAATTTTGTGAAAGAAACACTACTAATTACCGAAATTTTCTAAGTTCAATAAATAAAACAACACATAAAATCATGCCCAAGGGGCCACAATGTCCACATAAGAAAAGAAGACAAAATCAGTCAAAATTATTAATCAATTTAATATAGATCAACAAAGTATCACTACTCAAACATTTTTAAGTACCTTTTTACACTAAAAATTCAAAACAGGAGAACAAGTGTGTTAGGGTTTCAATCATATAATATTATAGATTACATGATTGAAACATAAAACTATTTCCTTCCTTTATTATTTACTTATCTAAGTAAATTATTTCAAAAAGCATAATACTCAATCAATATGCAAGTTAAAGATCAATTTAAGACCATACATGGCAGGTATAAAATTCAGTAGTTAGCCTACTGATAACATTAATAAAGCAGAGTCAAGTAAAGACAAGGAATAAAAAATATACCAATATCTAAGAAACAATCAAAGATAACTTGATTTAACAGTCACGTTAATTTCCTTTCTAGGTTTTCTAACTAATTTCCCCTCAAAAGGATATTATAGTTTTACTAATATCTAATTGGTCTAGTTCTATATTGACTAGGTGTAATAGAAAGGATTAAAACTAATTTCAACCGAATAATAATTGAGAAGAATTCATTATAAAACTGAAAATTAAGACTATTGCACCAAAATCAAATGGAGAGCTTCAACTAAATTATTCAACCATAATTTATCGACCGAGTAAACCATGATAACTAAAAAGTTCTATGCACCGGATAGGGTATTATTTCTAGTTGTTGATATCGATAAATCAGTAATACCCACCTCCCTTAGGAGGATGGAAATAAGGTAAGTACAATTAAGGTAAAGTCAAATATAACTCAATCATCAAAAGTATAAAATATTGAACTAGTATTCTCAACGATTGAATTTCCCACTAACTAGTTTGCAAAAATCTCTTCCGACCAGCTAAAAAGCAATACATACCAAATTATCAAGTTTAGTCATAGGTTATTAATAGAAAAATGAATTCCAAGAAGGATATCAAACCTAGTTCGATACAAGAAAGAGGTTTCATGGATAATATAGAAAAACTAAAAGAATTGAAACTAGTTTCCTCCTTGAATTGATATAGAATCAATATACGAATAGATCATAGTCAACAAAAATATCCATATACGAAACTTGTTCGAGAGATCAAGTCAATTAACAAATCATCAAGATACATGATACCAACAAATGAGAACAAATCTAAAATTAAAATTCAAGTATAGTCCTCAAGTGGAAAAAAACACAACCCATAAATTTAATATTAAAGAAGATTAGGAGAAAATCATTACCCAAATTTGATCAAGATTTACACCAACCCTGAAAGGGTAGTTTTAAAATAAACAAGAACAATTAATCAAAACCATGGAGTAGACTAATAACACTTACCAATAACTCTTCACCCTTCCCTTAAGGAAAGATTCATAACATAGGAAACTATTAACATCCCAAAATGGGTTTACATCGATTTTCGAGACTTAAAAGAATCGAACCATGATTCATAGAAATAAAATTCATCAAATTCGAAACAAAATCCTGCAAGAAGATATTATGAAAACAACACAATAATACATTGCATAATGCCTAGCTTTACAATTTTCCTTTGTTTTCAACCCTTATCTACTTGTGGGTTTTGACCCAAAACTAGATACTTTAAAAAAGCAAAAATGGATTAAATGCATTCATAGATATGCAACCTATATAAATTAATCTCACAATATCCATTCTCAAAAACACTCATAGAGTCATTTATATAAACAAAATCATTCTCTATGACAAAAATAAAAAAGCAAAATAGTAAGCCAACCATAAGTACCCAAACTCATAATGTAATTCCAAAAATGAGTAGAGTTCTTTTCATGAAATTGTTAAACAGAGTAGAATATCATAATGAGTTAGATCCTATTGATAGGTACCCCTTAAATGAACCATAATTGCTTAGGTAACTTTAATGTTGAATCCTTTAGGATAGTTTAGGTATTATGACACCCTTACAAAAATGCATCCAACTTAGCTTAGGCTAAATGCATCTAACATAGTTAGGTTCTCATACTAATTTAACTATCACCTTAGTGTAGTTTTAGTTAGGTCCATTTAAATATTTAACATGAACATTACTTACAGAAACTAACAAATCAAAGTAATTAGATCACATGGAAAGAGTGCATTCACTGGATGCCACCAGGTGCTCTAGCGACATTGCTTCTTTGAGCCTGGGAAAGATAATATTTTAGCAATAAAAATGAATTCAATTAGACTAACAAAATGATCGTAACAACATATCGATCAAAGGCATGCCTTGGATCACTGAAATTTATCCAAGGTATGACTATTCCTTTTATAGTAATGCAATAGACTAAGGTACAAGTTTAACATTGCAACTTAGGTAACTTACCAACATAGTCCATAAGACTGCATTTACCTGATATTACCTAGATTCACAGATTGTACTTCAAAATTGCATTTAGTGATTACATTATAACCAATCCATGTTAGCACAATTTTCCAAAGTATGATTTATATAAGATTTAGAAGGTAAATCATATAATCTAAAAAACATGATCAACAGTTGAGAAGATTATAATGTCTCGTAACAAAATCACATATTAACATTTACAAACTTCAATCAAAGAAGAAGGTTTATATATCAATCATGGACGAGGCATTACACCCAAACAATTCAGCTTTCCTCCATCACTTTAGAACTAGGGTTTAACTAGGTTTTTAGACCATCTCTACTTCTTAATGATTATTCATAAAGATGTGATGACCAAATAAATGCATTATTAAAAAAACCCTTTTAGATCCATGCCAAAACATTTCAAAATTTCTTAGTGTCTATATGATCGAAAATCAACACGTGACCTTCATTCACACTCAACCTCTCGAGGTCATGCCTAGAAAACTGATGTAGATTTAGTGAAATATAGAGAATATGTGATATGCAGATGAAAATATGTGGAAATGGGATGAACAAGCTATCAAGGAAAAATTATTTCCTCGATGCACAATATTAGGATCTTCTCGTATAGGGAAAGAAATGACCTTCTAACTTAAATGGGTCTAATGGATGGGTCGAAAGAATATCCACACAAAGATTCCAATCAATGTCGAGCTCCATTAAAATCCTCTCTAATGGTTGTGGGATACATGGAAAACCAGTGGGTGCCTTGTAATGATGTCCAAACAAGGTCATGGAATAAATGAGAGAGGCATGGTTCTACTAGATCTATGTGTGGTTAGTTGATTCAGTCCAAAACATGAGGGATCGATGAGATTCTTCATTTATAATGTTCATATGTCTTACATTATCTAGCAGAAATGGGGATGTTCTCAAGTCTAGTGCACGTAATCCGATGTCCAATTCTAATTGGTTTTGATACCATTTGTTTGGGGTACCACTAGATCACAACCATAAAATCTCTCTAGTTGTGTTTCTTTTATGGTCATATATGTTTAATCTAGACTATATTATCGGGGGAAGTTGAATATTCATAAGCCTTATTCGATTTGATGTTTAAAGTGTTTAGTTGTGCAATGTGACCAAAGTACCATGATGGTGTTTTGAGGACAAGCATACAAAGTCTAGTATCTATGTCCATGAGAATTTTGTGCTTGTTTGGTTGGGGACCCATGGATCACAACCGTATGTTCATTCTTGTTGTGGTCCAAGAATGGTCATGTATGCATTTATACCAATTTAATATAAAAAAGCAAATAACAAGCTAATCTAAGTAAATGAAAGCTACAATATGTTTTTGTATTTTGATATAGAAGAAATAAAGCAATAAACAACAATCTAATCTACTTTAAACTAATCTTTTAATTTTTTTTAGAATAAAAAGGAAAACTAAGAAATGAAGAAATAAATTGCCTCTAATTTAATTAACAAATCCTATTACAAATAAATAGTCAGATGTAACTATTTAGTTGTGCAACAATATACTAAACCTATTCTAATTTAAATGAATATTTTTCTAATTAATAATTGTGGATTATCAAATCCTCTTCCTATCTCAGAGACACGGGAAGATTTGAATATTCTCAGAAGCTTTCCTTCCCTACAATTTCCTAGATAGAATGTGAGAAGATTTAATAGAAACCACAATTTACAACAGATTTGTTATTATCTATGGTGATATAGCAAGCTTCCTCTAGATATTATTCCCTCACAAATCCACAGGGATAGGAAGGGAAGGATCTATCACCAAAAACTTCTATAGAAGATGTGAAAGCTTCTTGGAAATGATCTAACTATTTGCAATAAATAAAATGATTTCTTCTACTCTAGTTGATAAGTGTGCGTACATTCAGAGATAAATGAAGAAATGAAGAAATGAAGAAACTTAATAACAACCCTTAACCCAAAATTATAGTACAAAGGAAATGCTAGTTGTGGTATCACTTTTTCCCCTTAGTTATCTTTACCAATATTTTGTGTCCACGTGAGTCTAGGGAATTGGGAATGCAGAGGAAGCAACAAGAAGAAAGTGTTGGAGAAATGGTAGCTTGATGGCAGTCTGGTTGCAATGCAGGTAGAAGAAAGACAACACAAGAGAATAGAGCTTGGTTGTGTAGTTTCTAGCAAGATTGTGGCAGCTCAACTAAGCAAGATACATAAATAATCTCTAGCCATTTTCTTTAGAAGAAGTGATGGTTTTATAGAACACAAGCTAGGAAATGGTCTAAGCCATTTAGCAGTAATGGGATGCCACATCACAACAAGGAGAGGTAGTTTAACACTCAATCAACAATTAGAAGTGGAAGAGGAGGTTGATACGAATCATTCAAGCTTAAAATCATCCAAATTGATCAAGAAACGTGTGCTAGAGGTGAATTGGAGTGAGAAAACACATGTCTAATTCACATTGGGAAAGTTTCAGGACAATTTTCATGGAACTCGCTTCCTATGCGGAGCAAGCAAAGGTTATGAAACCTCCATCTAGGTAGGGTGGTAGTTGCATAACTACCACCTACATGGTGGTAGTTACACAACCACCACCTAGGCAGGGTGGTAGTTTTGTAACTAAAGTCTAAAACTAAAGGGAAAATACTATAAAGCCACAAAAAAGTAGGAAATGGTTAAGTAAGGTAATCTAAGCTACAAATATACACTGCAAAGAGGTAAAGGGGCTTGAACACCTTTGGAAAATACATGAATCATCATTGGGGACTTTTGAACCATTTCCAACAATGTAACACGTGAAAATTTGGGTGTGTACATATTACCTCCTCAAAAAATCAGTTTAGCCATGAAAAGGCGTAAAATGTAGAGTCCGAGTGTGACGTTCTGAAATGGGGAGTTATAAGTTATACCTGACACGCCCGTGTGCCAAAGTGATGCCATCCAAGATCCCGTGACTGTAAAATGCAAATGAAACTCAAGTGTAAATAGACATGATATCGAAAAATAAACACTAAAACAAAAAAATTAAGGAATTTCCTTTTGCGTGGGGATAGAAGTATACCTATGCCAACAGTGCTCTAGCCCTATAAAGCACACACACTCAACATGAAATTAAAACAAAACATATATATCTAAAACCATTAATTTTCAAATTCATTTGTACTTTCCCTTATAGATATTTTGGAGCTCTAGATTTCCTACAACCATTTTGATCACGATACATTCAAAATTAAGAGTGTGACATCATGATCATGGCCCCATGAGCAAGAGTTCTAATGGCTAGGTGAAAGGTTAGTATTTTGCATTTATTTATTTTAAACCTAAAATGTGAAAAATTGAAAAATATACACCTAGGGAGGGTAATTTTTGCAAATATTCCAGTCAAAATGTTCCCTGGGGGTCATCTAGGTGGGTCTAGCTTTTTTTTTTTTTCCAAAATGGTCAATTTTTACACAAATATTCCAGTCAAAATGTTCCCTAGGGGGTCATCTAGGTGGGTCTTGCTTTTTTTTTTTTCCAAAATGGTCAATTTTTACACTTTTTTACTTTTTGGGTCAAAGAGGATAACTTGTCCATTCTAGATGTGACTGCTATCCTGCGTAGGGTGGAAATTGTGCAACTACCATGGAAATCACTCAACTGTTGCTCTACACAAGTCGTTGGCTTTGTAATTGTCGAGGCAGCGTAACCTTATTTTGAGTAACCTAAGTGATTTTTTTAGATTTTAAGTTATTTTATATTGTTTTTGATGAGCTTATGTATTGAATCATGTTGCTAACTTTATCTTTTTTTTGTTTTGTTGAATACATAAGGAATTTTATGTTTGTTGGAGCCAAGTCAGAGAGAGTGATTGGCTACTGGGCATTATTGATCAGTTTTCCCATGTAGAGAGGGACGTGTTACATAGAGCTAGTATATGGAGGATCTCTCAGATGCCATTGATAGCACTAGCTAGCCACATACTGTGTGATTTATTGAGCTACTGGGATGTTGACCGAAATACTTTCTAGTTTCCTGGGGTTAGAGGAGAGTGGACTATCACTCTCAAGGATGTTTACATGATCTTGGGTGTTCCTGTGATGGAAGATGATTGACACTAGAGAAAGGTTCTCCAACTACATATAGGCAATGGGCATCATACATGGGGGATGATGGGGCATCCAATGTGGGTGCCAAGTAAGGTATGTGGCTATTGTCAGTTTCCTCTACACCTATCCCCACTCTACGCAAGGCCATTATTGGTATTTTGGCTTCATGTTTGGTGGGAGACAAGGGCAGGGAAAAGCTCTTATATTGTTGAGATCTTATCATTATGGCTATTGTGCATCATGGGAGGATATTTGTTTGGGGTGTGGACATTCTTGAGACCACATACCTTGACTTGTACCACATTGTGAGGCTATAGGGGAAATCCTTGAGCCACCCTACCTTATTAATGTGTTGGGTTTATGAGAGGATCACCCCCTATCAAAGGGGAGTTTGCATATTAGATCCGAGGGCTATCAAAGCCTTTAGATGGATAGTTTTGATAGTTCTCGTTGGGGCACACTAGCCTACTACCACACTGTTCACAGATGACTTCATTGCAAGACCATACTAGGATATGGGGTGATGAGGGGACTATTTTACTCATTTTTTGTGGTGCGAGGAAATTAGTGAACATGAAAAATAGGATGGAGATACACCCTACAGATAGAGTCCCTTAGAAATTTGGGCTACCATATGATGATGCACTCCTTTTCATCCCTATTGTTTATCGCAAGATTAGAGAGGCATGATCTGACCCTAAGGGCCAACTTGATTATAAAGTTGTGACTCTCAAGGTCCCTATCGTCTAGAGAAGATCCCAATCCCCAGAGCACTAATAGCCCTCCTCTAGATTGAGGTCGCACCCACTAATAATGGGGAGGAGGTGGAGGATACCCATATGGATTTAGACATAGAGCCTAAGGGCCAGACTGGTGAGGAGATGGGTGAGGAGGAAAGAGGGGAGGAGCATGATAAGGAGGAGGATAATGAAACAGAGTGGCGGGTCACAAAGGATATCTCTATGGAAAGAGAGCGGAGGCAGAGGAAGAGAGGGAGACTCTTGTTTCAGAGGACCCACTTTCTCAAGAGGGAGGTGGTGATGAACATTTTGTGATGGGTCAACACATTAAACTAGGAGAGGATGAGGCTTAGAAGGTTCCTATAGAATCTTCAACACCACCAACTACACCATCCAACCCTTTCTAGATGCTAGGAGATCTACGTTTGTAGATACTATTCTCTCAACTTTGTTAGCTAGAATTTTTAGTAAGCTATGGATTTTTTTATTTTTGGTTTTTAACTATTTTCTAACTCGCCATTATTTCCTTTTTGTCTTACAACCAATGCTAATGGATGACGTGATTTTATTCACAATATCATGGTTGATATACTTCTTATCCCTATGGGGAAGACACGGGATGAGCTTCTCAAAGCTTTGGGGAAGCTGATGTAGGCTGGCCACCACACTAACATTTTTTCTCCACTCTGGTAATATGTGGATATTCTCTCTAGGATGAGGACTGATCTTGTTGCATTCTATTTAGTACGAGGATGAAGAGGCGAGCCACTCCTGTAGTGAGGCCACAACTAGTGGTAGATCACATGGTCACTCTCATCACTCAGTGTATGGAGGCTCCCATTTATATCATAGGAGTCGTAGCAAGATTCCTAGCTACACACCCTCTCAAGGATCCCATAGGGAGGGATAGGCCATGGGCCTTTATTGCTTTGATGTCATTTTGTGAGACATGTATATGATTTTTTTTTTTTTCGGATTTTCATGCTCATTGCAAGCATTTTGACCACACCTAGAGTGTGATGGAATTATATACAGACTTGACTTATTATGGATACACACACACACACACACACACACACACACACACACACACACACACACACTTCTTTTTTCAATCATTCTTGCATAAGAGTTGACTCATTGATGGTTTACTTCACTTGTGTACTCTTAGATGCTCAAAATTTCTGATGTTTTTATATGCTTTTTGGATGCATGCTATGGATGATGATATGTTAACAAAATGATTTATTTTTTTGTTTTGTTTTATATGATGCTAATGCAAGCACAATGTAATGTCGAAACTTTGGTTTTTCAAGCAATATTTGATACTTCTTGTTTTTTTGGAAAACTATGATGAATTTAATATGATGATAATGAATTCTCTCTACCTCTAACTCCACGCAACTAGTGAGATGCAAGGGATCAACACCAAGAGCCAGAAGGGATGTGATTTGTATGATTTTGATGAATGGAAATGATGAGAAAAAGACAAGATTTTGATAGAAACCCAATTAGGAACCTATAACCTAACTTTACACATAGTTTACTACATAGTCTAGAATGTCATTTTCTTACAAGTTCATCTAGACTTAGACCCGTAGATGGCATCCTAATTGAAAAAAATTGGTTTTAGAGTTTTAAATCTTGTGGAACATACACATCTAATTCATTTTTTTCTATTTAAGATTTCAAAGTACTTTTTATTGAATAAATTTCTTATAACCTACTAACTTATTTGAAGAGACCCCTTATACCTTGCCCCATGTTACCAGTAAGAAGCATGTGATCATCACCAAAGACAAGAAATATTTGATTAAGGGAACTTGCCTCCTTTCTAAATCTCAAGTAACCATTAAGAAACATAGGCTCATCACCAAAGACTGGTGGGGCAAGGAAGTGTGGTTTTATTTGTAAATGAAATTTTTTTGCATTTATTTGATTTGACTTATATCATTTTTTATTTTTAACTTTGATTTGTGATTTTGGGAGGGAGAAATTTCCCCTAGCCTTAACCCCATAAAACTAGTAATATGCGAGGGCTCAACATTGAAGTCTGATATAGGAAAAAAATTGATCCAGGTAAAGATGTTTAGAATGATTTTGCTACCAAAGAGGTTTTTCTAGGAGAGATATGACACCAAGAAGCTTCTAGACAAACTATGGGCAAAAACACCTATGCTTTGGAAGAAAACTACGAGTAGAACCAAGTATGTAGGCCTTGGTAGGATTAGTGTCAAAATTCTATCTTAACTTGTTGAATGATGAAATGATTAGAAATGTTGGTGATAATATTGTGGATATTTGAATAAATGTGATTGAATGTTTTGCCAATATTTCCAAAAGTTTTTGAAAGTTTCTTAAAATATAAGTTCCTTGATTACAAATTTACAAAGTGATCTAGTAGATGAAATGCAATGTGGATGCAATAGTATACATGTGGAAATGTAGATGGATCATGTGTAGTAATGTTTCAAGTGAAGTAAATTAATAGATTCGCTTAATTCCTCAAATTATAAAGTACACAGGTGATATGCCCCATTCTTATAGTCCTTCATGACTCGATATGGGCCCAACCACTTGGGCCTGAATTTCCTTCCTTCATCGGTTTTCTTATCTATCTAGATGTCAAGTCTCAATACCATATCTCCAATGAATATTTTGTGTTCATATACCTTCTTATTCTACTACCGAAACATCCAGCTTAGTGTAATATCTGTGGTGCACCTCAGCTCTAAGCCAAGCTTCATCAAGGGTTTCTAGCTCAACGAGTCATGCTTCATGATATCCTTATTCTCCTAAGATTCCTTGTAATGATATTTAGAGACTGGGTATCTCAACTTCAAGCAGTAAAACCACTTCTAAACCGAATACTAAGGAATATGGGGTTTCACTTTTGGTGTTCTTACTTGATGTTCTATAATCCCACAAGGTTGGAAATATCTTTAAATTACAATCTTTCTCATTCTCCTTAATAGTTTTTAGGAGGATGGACTTTAACATCTTATTAGTTGCCTCAGGTTGTCCATTGGCTTTGAGGGTAGTATAGAGAGGTTGTGTGGTGATTTATCTTGAATTTCTCACACACTCATGCACCTCTTCATTTTTAAATGATGTGCCATTATTGGAGATAATGACCTATGGGACCCCATACCTACAAATGATTTGGTTTAAGATGAAATTTGTAATTACAAACCCTAGAACAATCATAAGAGGCATGAGCTCAACCCACTTTGTGAAATATTCTATGGCTGTAATTATAAAATTGTGGTTGTCCATCAATGAGGGAGAGAATTTACCTATAAAATCTAAGCCCCATGTGGAAAAGGGCCAAGGTGTTGTAATCGATTGTAAATCTTGGGAAGGTATATGAATCTTGTGAGAGAATTCCTGACACTTGTGGCACTTGCGTATGTACTCTACTACATCATGTTCTAGGGTGGGATATAAATAACCCATCAAGTGTATCTTTCTAGTGGTTGCATGTCCTCAAAAATTACCTCCACAGACCTCGATGTGGGTTATATAGAGGATATTTTCAGACTCTTCCTCATCGACACACCGTGGCATCATTCCCCAAAATCTATGTGATAGATCACTTGTTCTATAATTACATATTTGGTGGCTATAAAACATATCCGTCTTCTCTGTTGTGAAGTTTCTCCCTCAAATTATCTATGGTACATAATAAAATTGACAATATCTCGTATACAATGGACACACAACAATGCAAGGTCTGATTTCTACATAGTATACACACTCGTTGGGAAACTCAAGTCTACTAACTCTCCATCATCTAATAGGCTATCTGCCAAATAATTAGAAATGATTTGTCCCTTGATGGAATTTTGGTTAGTAAATATGATCCACTCCATGGAAATAGTGAAGAACAAAGAAAAAGATGGGTCTGGTCCAAAAGTGGAGATAGCTGAACCGGATTACAAATTTTGGAAATCAACTATTGCTAGTTTGGTTAAGGAATGGAATGGATGCATGCACATAGTGGGTGAAATGATCAATGAATGATGGTGGTTTCCTTTTTGGAGGATATATGTAATTTTGGTCTTGTTGTTAGTTCCTTGTCTTCTGTTGTTAGTTATTATGTTATAGGCCTTTAGGATTTTATTTTCTGGTGTTGTTTCTTTATGTGGATCTGTGGCACTGAGAGGGTTTCAATGGTCATCCCCTTCACCCTTCTCTTTTAATCTATAAAAATTTGTATGGGGTAGGGCCCCCTCAACCCTCCTTTACCTATTATCAAAAAAAGAAATCACATAATAAAACTTAATAAAAAAACAATTTTTAGAACAATCCAACACTCATAAGGAACAATTATATTTTTAGTAGGTTGGCATTAGAGTCATACTAAAAATAGTAAGTTTTGAAAACCAAAAACAATAATTTTGAAACCTCTATGTAATTCTCTAAAACCATAACTTAGCAAATTACAAAATTTGAAAAAATATCTAAAAATAGAATCTGAGGGTGGTGTGTGACTTACTAAAAATAGTAAGTATCCAGATTAAGTTCAAATTTCACACACATATCCATCTCCCTATTCCATCACTTTCTCTGACCATCATGAAGATCAAGTACACTAGATTTGAGCCAATATACATTCTAGCACCGAGTATCTGCATGTGAGATATGATGATGTGGCACACATGGACCTTGAGGATTTGAAAATAAGGATACTAAAAACCATAATTCATAGGACAAAAAAATGGTACAAAAATAATAATATTTCAAGCATTGAAGGTGGTGAAACACTTGCATTTCCTAGGAAATCTCCTCTCACTTCATCTCACAAGGTCTTAATGAGAATGAAGGTTTATATCAAGAGAAAGAGAATTGAAGTATCGGTACCTCACCAAGAACATATGATTCCTAGTCTCCTTTCCACTCCTTTTGAGCCCTTCTTATGGATAAGTGAATTTCTGGGAGAGGATTCAAGAACATTGCAATAGGTAGTGGCACCCGAATTTGAGGCCATCTTGAAGTACATAAGGACCAAGAAGGGTAAGAAATCACAAAAACTTCTTCCCATTTCTACACCAAGGCTTT
This sequence comes from Taxus wallichiana var. yunnanensis, assembly GCA_018340775.1. Lineage (NCBI taxonomy): Eukaryota > Viridiplantae > Streptophyta > Pinopsida > Cupressales > Taxaceae > Taxus > Taxus wallichiana. The sequence continues at coordinate 280,800,696 of CM031244.1, forward strand.
TAGAGCTCAATATGTGGAGGTGGCACATCAAAAGGTAAATAAGGCTATGAAGTAAATGATACCTAATGATTATGTAATGATGAAGGTATCTTTGGGTCAAAAAAACACACAAGGGTGATGCTCACTAATGCAGCCAAATTATGAACAAACCAGATATACTGCAAATAATATGAACTCCAAAAGAAAATAGATCTCCTTATTTTTTTCTTGAATAATGAATTAAAATGTTTCCTAAATAGGAAAAAAACTCCCAACTCGAGTTGCCAAGTAAACTCTAGCTAACTCTGACTAAATCTACTCTAGGTGGCGGAAACTACTATTTTTAGCAGTTTACTAGAACTCACATTATTCTTAGTAAGTTCTCATGCTTAATCCTACGGGAACAGAAATTGCCATGCATCTTATACATCCCTAAATTAGAGGAACTTCCAAATTTCTAACTCATAATGCAACTAATAGACTATAATTAACTAATGCTCAAAAATAGGAAAAAACCAAACTATAACTTAAATCCTAATTTTTGGCCTCAAGATGGCAGATTTAGGGCCCGAAAATGTGTTAAAAACTTGCCCTAACTAGTAGGGAGGGCTGTTGCTGCATTCGTCTCATCAAAACACATGGTCTAAAAAAAAAACGGACTCAAACGGACACCCGGAGCTCAAGTTATGACCTTGTCAAGTTCTTGCTAATTCTGGTGCATCACTCACTTATTAAAGGAGACTTCAACTCGGATCCTTGCACAAAATGAGAAAGACAAGAAAACCATTGATCAATTGGAGGATCATGTTAGGACCTTGTCTTTGTAAGTAAAATCATTTCTTAACCTAGTATCATCATCCTTTTCTCTAATTGAAGAAAAATCTCCCATTTTTAGCTTTTATTCCCGATAATCAAAATATCTCGGTGTTCACCATGCATGGAAGAGCCAATGATAAATGGGTGGACATGATTTTTGAAAATGGGAAGAAATTTTTTCTAAGTCTGTTTACACTATTTCAATATGTCTTAGCTACTATGTCAAAGATAAAAGATATTAAGAGAAAGATTAAGAAGGAAAATGCCATTTGGGAAAGTCTTCTCCCATTAGTCTCTGAGATGTCCTTTCTTGACTCTTAATTCTTAGTGAATCATAATATGTTTTCATCTATTTCTCAGAACTTATCCCCCATTTGGTCCCACATAATGATTACAAGGTGTGATGTGCTAAATGATGCCATTTCTAAGCTTGAGTCATGTGAAGAAAATGTATTTGAGATCTCATATTGGATTGTCAAAAAGTGTCTAGAAGATGGGAAGATCTTCTCTCAATGAGAATACATCCTCAGAAAGAATCTTGATTTCCTTTCAAGAGTTGGTCCAGATAGTTGTAGGAGAACCCTCTTTATTCAATGAAAATACTCTGGAATATATCATAGGGATTAGAAGTTATATTTATAATAATACAAAATATCTTGAGAATTGGTTCACATAGTGTAGAAGGCTTGGTATAATTCTTGAGACTTGGATCAGTAATTTGGAACATGTGCACATACCACATTCTGAGAAGGTAGCCTTTGCAGTGTCTTGATTCAAGTAAGGAGGTCAAGAGAACATAATTCATCATTGGGCATATTTCCCAGAGAAGACAACTAGAGTTGATTCTTAATCAAAGGAGGCTTCTTCATAAAACAATTTATCAAATCTCTTCTTCTTCTCCCTCTTGCTTCCATCTCCCTTTTAAATCCTTCATTGTGTATAATCATGGTATTTTGTCTTCTTCACTTAAGTTATTCTCTAATGTTGCATTTTAAAAGTCCCTTTAGATTTATAAAAAGGGGACTTATTTACTCACTTCCTAGGAATATGCAAAGTCAAAAGTGGAATAAGAACTTGAAAAATCATGTGGGGGGTAGATGAAGAGAAAAATTGCAATGCTATAAATTGGAATGGCTTCTCCATTCCATGTGAGTTTTAAAGTTATATTTTTTGTAGAAATTGTGGTTTTTTGTATGTTTTTGAGCTTTGTATCACCACTAAACAAGAAATAAGAGATGTATTTATTCTATTTCCTTTGGTTATGCTTTCCTCTACTCTCTATTCTATAAATTTTCAAGCATAGTGATCTTATATAACCAAGAAGGAACTTTGTGTCCTTGATTGATGAATCTAAAGAACTATGTGTTTCTAGTTTGTTAGACTTACTAATTACTTACATTTTTCTTTATTCTAATTGAATGTCGAACTACTCTGGTTATTATGTGTGAACTCTGCTAGTTTGTACTCACAATAATAACCCTCTCTTTCTTAATTTCCTGAAATCTCATTTATCCCTCATCACTACAAATTCCTCCTTTCTAATCCATATAAGCAATTTTCCACAGGCTCGGTGAAGTGTTTCAATGTGATCCATGACATATTTTCCACCCCAAAGAATTAAGATAGTTTACATTTAATAATGACAACCTCCCCATAGCCAAGAAGTAGGTTAGCCTTGTGATCGTTGCTGAAACACATAATTTACAACATGAAAACATTATTTTACTAACAGGGGGTGAACAACAAATATAAGCTCAAGGTCATGGGTAGGATAGTTAATCTCATAATCCTTGAGATTTCATGACTCAAAAGCAATAACACACTACTCTTGTATGATGACTTCCCAAGACAGGTCCAAATAAGCATCAATGCAAACCAAAAACTCTCTCAACATATTAGGTACTACAAGAATAAGTGTTTTAGTCAACCTCTCCTTGAGAAATTGAAAGGCATGTTCGAAATTTTTAGACCATATGAACTTATTCCATTTGCACTAAAGGGAAGTGATATGGTGAGAAATCCTAGATAAATCATGTACAAATATGTGATAATATCCTTCTAGCCCCATGAAGCTCCTAACCTCTATCATTATAGTGTGTCCTACCTAATCTAAGATGACATGAATATTTTAGGGTTATACATAGATACCCTCACTAGAGATGATGTTTCCCTTATAATGTATATCTGTCTTGATGAAGGAACGCTTCTCTAAATTCCCAAAAACTTATTCTACCTCAGAACCTATAGAACCTATCTCAAATGCTTCTCGTTCTCCTCCTCCGATCAAGAATATATCATAATATCATTAAGAAATATTAAAAAAAACCGATCTAAATATGTCTTTAAAACCCCATTCATGAGGATCATGGTGCATTAGTTAAACCAAACGGGACCATGGTGAACTTGTAGTGTCCATAATGAGCATAGAAGGTTGTCTTGTGGATATATTCTTCTCGCAATCCATAACCGATGATACCTCGAATTACGATAAACCTTGAAGAAAATTTTTGATCCCCACATCTGCTAAAATAAATTATATATCCTCAAAAGGGGATAACAATTCTTCACTTTGTTACCTTGTTTAGCTTCTGAAATCGACACAAAAATAAAGGGATCCATCCTTCTTCTTCACAAATTGCATAGGTTCACCCCAAGAAGACACACTAGGGAAAACAAGACCCTTCTCTAGTAACTCTTCTAACTCGAATCTTGAGCTCATGAAGCTCAAGAGTCATCATCTTATATGGTGCTTAAGAAACTAGAGCTACACCTAGTACCACGTCAATTGTGAAATCCACATCTCTATGTCATGGTAAACCATGAATCTCACTAGGAAAAACATCAACAAACTTGCTCAAAATAGGGTGTTTGTCGAGAGGTTAACTAGATGGAACATACTAATACCGATCACTAATCATGATGAAATACACATTACAACCCTTATACATGTTTCACTTGAACTGCATGGTAGAGATCATATATAAGGAGTTAGGCCTCTGAATACTAGAAATCACAACTGAACTACCCAAGTCATCCAAAGTCAATAATATTATTCTAACAATCAATCTTGGCATGATGAGAATTAATCCAACCCATGACCAAAAATATATTGTAGGATCATAAAGGTAAAAATAGAGGTCTAAAGTAGTGGAGAACACACCCAAATAAAGTGTGACACTCTATACATAAGTGTCAATCTGCGATTTTGGCCTTAGTATCCAACTTAACCTATCATCTATCCAAATGCTTAGACATCACTAGCCCACACTGGTCCACTACATATGGTAAAATAAACAAATCGAAGCTCTAGATTCAAATAGAATTGATTGAAAACTACCCTTGATAATACATATGGTATCAATAATCATGGCTTGGTGCTCATTTTAGTATTTATCTACTGCAACATAAACATGGTGAGCACATCCCACATCTACTATACTATGCTCAGATATAGGTTATTTTTGTCTATCAACAAAAGAGGATTTGTGCGGATAGAAAAAATAATGATCATGGGCCCAATAAATGTAACATCTTGGTGACTCTCTATATGTGGGATTCCCACATGTACTCTAGTAAAATGAACTTATAGATCCATCCTTGGTGGAATACTATGTGTGTGGTAGATGAAACTACTAACTAACTTGTGCATTTTTTTGTCAATCAAAATTTCACCCTAGATATGATCATGATAGATCAAAATTTTGGGCTGACATGGGACTATCTCCAAGTGTGGGATTTGCAAATTGAGACATACCTCCGAGAGAAGGCTAGTTCATCTACCTATCCTAATGCTAAAAATACTCCTACATCTGAAAGTGAAACTATCTAAGCCTAATATAAGCATTCACAGGACCAGGAAGAGAGAGATACATGGAAATGAGATCCTAAGCTATGAAAGAAGTGATAGCACCAAGAAAAGGGTGGATTAATATACGTGAGGGATAAATGAGAAGGAAATGAAGGAGAGGGTAGACAAGTGTTCCACAAACCCAAAAAAGAAAATCTACTCAATCCACACATTACAAAACACAAATAAAAGGAAATCTTGTAAATACAACTCATACACAAAATAAAATGAGAAAGCGAGAGGAAAGAGACAAAACCAGATGCAAGCTCTAAAATGAAAGCCTACAATTCAAATTTATTTGGGACACCATTTTTGACATGATGCCTTTGAAAAAATAGAGAAGGATACGTACAATAAAAATGAGTTAAATATATAGAAAAAAAAGGGGAGAGAGTAAATTTGAACTTAAGAATAACACTAACTTCTTCAAACACTAAGGACCAATCAAGATTAAAAGTTTAAGAACCAACATGGGGATCATTAAATTTTATAGAGCCCATACCTGAAAACAACCACGAGTTGTTTTTCAATTCCTTCCCAAAAATATAGTTTTGTGGCCCAAAACATATTCCATCAAATAATACTCTTCAATACCTTTACAATGGTATAAATTTTGTCTCATTTTATGATCTAGATCAAAAATTATGATAATTTGAAGATGGTACATTGATTTACACATGAGGTGGCAAAAATACAAATAGGCAAAATGCAAAACTACGAAGTGTGAATGTGTGAAGTTGTCCCCAAGGCCCAAAAATATAGAAATAAAAACTGTAAAATTGTATAAATGAAATTTTTTAATGTGTGCAGCAGCCCCTATGGCTTGAAATATGCACAATTGCAAAAATCTCCCAAATCCTAAAATATGCATAACTGCGAAAAAATTCCCATGGCCTAATATATGCAAAACTACAAAAAAGTTGCCAACACCCTAACTATGCAAAATATGAAAAAATTGATGGATTTTTTGGGGAAAAGGGAAGATTTCCAATCAATTTAACATTCTTTATGGGATTCTCAACTACATAAAATATGTGAAAAATAAAAAAATTAAGCGCTTAAGGGGAAAACAGTACTAGTTGCCCAAAATGAAGTGTGTGCTCATTTTGGTCAACATTTTAGCAACCTCCAAGCGACATCTTCCTATTAGGTGATGAAGAATAATAGCCTTGAATAATCCATTAGGAATGGAGTCAAGAATAACTTTGAATAAAATTAATCTTAAGCCTTTAATCTATCCCCGAACCCACATAAAATTAGAACTGATTTGAAGCTAATATTTTGGAGATTTAAATAAAGCTTGAAAACTACCACAAAATATTATAATTTTCACCATGAAAATATATCTAAACTAGAATTTGCAAAAAAACAAGGGCCCAAAAACTATGTAAAAACATGAAAAATCATATATACTCCAAATGGAGACATGCAAAGTGTGCACAAGAACGTATTCTACAATAATCACACCTCATCTACTCTACTCTAACCAAATGAAAAGAAAGATTTAAAAATTAGCAATTGGTTGGGAAAAATAGATTCCTTTCCTTACAAAATTGGACCATGTGATTAGTGTGACAATAAACATGGTCTCTAATGAGAGCGGAAAATTGTCCTCAAACTGATTTCCCTTCTCATTGATATATTAAAAGAGAAAAATTACATCTTTCTAATCTTCACTAGGGTTTGAGAGGTTTTTTTAATCTTAAAAACCTTGTATCTCTCCCTCATGCTCTAAAATAAACATGACTGGTTGTAACTCTAACTTTGGATCTAAACTAGCCAAGTGTCCGATTAGGCATGTGGCCTTGTAAATGAATTGAATTATCCTTTTGATTTTCCCATTGTCTTCATTCTTAGCTCTAAGGATGGAGCTAGTAGAGGCACTTTCCCAATTGATAATGTTTGTAAGCTTCTTTGAGATTTTTCTTGCTACTTCTTGTGAAAATATATTTTTCACCTTTGTATTCTTATTCCCTTCATCTTCCTCTTCAAATAAGAAGCTTAATAACTCAAACTAAATATCCATATCCTCACCATGAAGCTTTATCTGATCAATTGGAAACATCTAAAGATGTTCTTTCCATATCATTGTAATCCTCTAAAAGTGAAGTAAGCTCCAAACATGTAAGGCAATCAGATCATTGCACTTAATTAAAACTTCTTGCTCCCTTTGCATAAATTCTTCCTCAAGGCCTTAGACACCATTAGTTTTTAAAAACAATTTGTATTCCCCTCAATTCCAATCTAATTTTCACTTGCAAATGTTTGCTTTATATTTATATTTATCTCATCTCTTTACACATTTTGAACCTACCCATCCTCCCAATCATAATCGAGACCGATCTTCAAACTCATTATGAAATTGTCCTCCTTGGTGAAACTGGTTTGATATGAGATATAAGAAAAGGGTTTTTGATTAGTTTCATTCTTAGGCATATATTATTTGGGATCAAGAGTTATGATTTTATCATTTGTAGAAGCCATATGATCCTCCAAAACATAACCTAGTCTTTTTAGTTCCTCCTCTCGATCAAGAAAGAAAACATCCTATTCTACCAACACTTGTATGGTAACTTCTTTTAGTGAGTGTTAGGTATAGGGCTTAGACAACATGTGAAGTACTAGAGTTCCTCAAAGCTCTATGATAAGACTTTAGAGAGATGTGTAATTCTTAGGGTGGATATGAAAGGGAATTTTGCAAAAACATAGTGTATGTTTTGGGCATGATAAATATGTGAAGCACACAAATTATGAATACGAAGGAAAGGGTCTTCATTTTTTTGGAATGGAACAAGAATTGTTTCTTTATTCACACAAGAGAAAAGGATAATTTTATATTGATACATAGGATCCAAAATGATTCTACTTCATCATCTCAACAAGTAATAAAGAAGGAAAATGAAGAAACAGAGGTTTTGGCTATATGTTAACGAACCACCACTTTCTGAAGAGAGGAAGTTCATGAGAACCACCTCCCAACTAGGGAGGTAGTCCTGTAACCACTACCCAACCAGTGAGGTAGTCTTGTAACCTCCAATCTGCATTGGGCAGCAATCCTGTCACTTTCGGATAGAAAATAAAATTTGAAACAAACAGTCCCAGAATTGGAAAGGTTGTATGTGTCTCTTCTCCTCCATGACCTTTCCCATCCTCCAGTGCATAGGAGGACATGAGAAAGGCTATAAATACATGTAGGAAGGATATTTTTTTATTATCGGAAGCAAGAGACTTCATGGGAGTAAGTGTAAAATTTCTAAAGTGTGGAATTGAGTTTGTAGAAGAAAGATTTTGAGAACAAAGTAGTCAAGTAGTTGGGAGGAAGTGTGAGACATTGTCAATTTCCTTTCTCACTTATTGTAAAGTTTGTATCTCGATATTTTGAATTGGCCAATAAAGTAAAAAGGGAAGAAAGAGTTAGTTTCCCTTCCTAACTGGTTTTCCTCCTCTGGAGGTTTCCAGGATAAAAATCCTTGGTGTATGTATGTGTGTTAATTAATTTCTCTTTGCAAATTTCAGTTCTAAGGCATAAACAATTCAATCACTAGCTCAACTGTCATTTTCTATTTGAAAGTATAAAAATATGACAGAACAAGATCTAAAGGTGAAGAGGCTTTACCTTGCAATCTAGATATTTTTACAAGGAAGTGGAAACAGAGAATTTGGGTACAAATGGAGGAAGAGAACTTGGTCAGAAATTGAGATGTTGGAGACCATGATGGATAGGATGTTTAGAAGATAAGAAGAACTTGCAGATTTACAAAAGACAACTTTTGTTAAACAAGACTCCATGGACTTAGTGGTTTGAGGCTTAGCCAAAAATTTGGCATAGGAGGATCCACAATGAGGAAGAATATGGGGAAGAGTGTGAAGAAGAGACTTCAATGGAAAGAGAGAAGGTAAAATCTGATCATGCTCCTTTTAAAGTTGAAAAAAGTTGAAATTAAAATCTTTGAAGGACAAGTAGATGTAGAATTACTTGATAAATGGTTAAAACAATTAGAAGTCTACTTTAGCATCCATAATGTCACTGAGGCACAAAGGATCACCTTTGCACGTCTCAAAATGGAGGGACGTGCTCTAGTTTGGTGGGAAACCCATCTAGCCACTTGTGAAAAGAAGAAATGTCCTATTGTGAAATCTTGGCAAGAATTTAAAGAATTACTTAGAGATAACTTCTATCCTATTAGCCACAAGACTGACCAAATGATTAAATGACATTATTTTAGATAAGGCAGTGGTCAAAGTGTGTAGGACTATGCTAAAAAGTTTTTGAGGTAGGCCATGTTGCTAAACATGGACTTGGAGGATGAGGATATTTTGACTAAGTACTTGGGAGGACTTCACACTCACCTTCAAAGAAAATTCATCTCCACGAAGCCCAAAGATCTCAATGAGGCATATGTGTAGGCATACTATATAGATGATGAAAAGAAACAAGGAAAAGCAGAGCCAAGGGAAAATAAGTCAACAAATCAGCAAAAGAAAGAACATGGGCAAACAAGTAACAAAGGTAAGTGGAAAGGGAAAGGTAAACAAGCGACCACTACTTTAAATGTTAGAGTAGGTATTTACCTTAGCTCATGTTCACCTAGGTATTTTATTTACCTTTATTGTATTTAGCTCATGGTACTATGAGGGCTTAAAGTTTGTCATTCCTACTAGTAGGTGATTAACTCCAGTCCCCTTTAATTTTATTTTTATGGTGAAGGTAAGAGCATTTTATTGTGTTTTAGTGGCAACTAAAATAAATAGTAGATCATACTATTTAAAATCTTGTATCTTTTGATCGGTACCTCACTTTTGAGTTTCATTTTTAGCAAAAGCGCTTGTTTTTATGCTCTTTCCATTGGAAATATTTATTTTGAGATTTGTACTATAATTATAAAGTGTCATATTGTAACACACACTCATTATAAAGTTCCAAAATCTAGGGGGATCTTGTTGCATTGTTTGGGGTCTTGTTGCATTGTTTGCTTCTTGTATTTATTTTAGTGATTTTTTGAGGATGGTGTCTACTTCGCATTCGATCATGTTAAGCCATTAACCACACATAATTACCATACATAGAAACCAATAATGGAAATAATAATTAAGTTGAAAGGGTTATGGGATTTAACTTCTTCGAACAACCAAAGTTCACTAGAGAATATGAGAAATTTTAGTACCGGTGCAAAAATGTGATGAGTGTATGGGTTTGATAGGAACTTATGAAAGTGACAGATTTTGTTCCATTTGGAAAAATGTGACTCTCCTTTCAAAATATGGGAGAAATTAGAGGATTTATTTAGTAAGGTGGATCATATGATAGCCATGCAACTTGACACTGAGATCACCTCTCTTGATCCTAAATATTTTCCAATAATTATAGACTATATTACCAAGTTCAAGAATTTGTTGACATAGTTGAAGGGGAGTGGAAGAGATAAGAAAGATGAAGAGTGTGTTTACTTGATTCTATCCAAGTTAAGAGGACCATTTAAAAAAATCTTCAACATTTTTCTCGGCATGGATGCCTTAGGTGACAAATTCAAAATTCCCGACTTAGAAACATTTTGTGTAAGACTTACTAGGAAAGAATTCAAATTGTCTCACCTTGAGTCTTTAACCTCTCAAAAGGAATCAGTTATATATAATCCTAAATGAAAGGAAAACCAAAAATTAAAATCAAATACACCCCTTCTCCACCATAAAATTCTCCTAAACCTAAAGAAAAAACTCTAAACACAAGGAGTCTTCTAAATCCAAGAATAAGTCTATCCTTTCATGCTCTTTTTGTGGGGGTAGTGGTCATAAATAAAATATGTGTTATAAGTGAATGCAAGCCTTAGAGGATGCAGTCAAGAAACACAAAAATTCTATCTCTACTCCTACTCCTTCTAATCAGCATGGAAAAGAACTTAATGTTGTTGGGAGATCTCAGTCACCACTTGCAGACAGTTGGGTTATATATTTTAGTGTTTCTCATCACATGACTTCTTCCAAGGAGTCTTTTGTTTCTCTAGGTTTGAGTTCTACTTCCAAAATTGAGGTTAGAGATTCTTCCTTTCTTTCTATTGAGGGAAAAGGTGATATACACCTTGATGGTGGAAGTATCCAAGATGCATTATATGTTCCTAACATCACTACAAATTTTCTTTATGTATATCAAATTTGTCATTCTCGTCAAGGAAAATAGCGACCTTTACACCACATGCGGAAAAAGTAATAATTTTTTTGGATCCTTATTCACTTATTTCTCGGGGTATTGTTGATCATAGTTCTCAACTATATCACTTTGAGGGTTTTGATGGCACTTCTTATATATAGAAAATATTGGTTTCTCATTCGATTCCGAGAGTAAGCTTTGGCATGAAATATTTGGACATCTTAATTACAAATATTTGAAGGAGTTAAGCACTCATGGTATGTTAGATGGTCTTCCTAGAGTTTATTTTCTTTAGGGAGTTTTCTCGGCTCTACGTTAGGAAACAACACCAAGATCCATTTCTAATAATTTGTCTAAGAGAACATCTTCACCACTTGAGCTCTTGCATAGTGACTTGATGGTTTTTCCTACTCCCTATTTCAATGGAGCTAAGTATGCACCTACCTTTATTGATAATTTATCGAGGCATGCTTGGGTTTATTTTCTATGTAAAAAGTGATGTTTTTTCACACTTCAAATTCTTCAAGGCTTTAGTCGAGAAACAATCTTCGAGTTGCATAAGGAACCTTCACACCGATAATGGGGGTTGACGCGAAATGTGTTTTCTAATTTTTGGCAACTCAAGGCATTTTTAACTAGAATTATGTTCCTCATACTCCACAACAAAATGTCTTAGTACAATGGAAGCATAGAACTTTGAAGGAAATGACTAATCGTATGATGCATTCTAGTGGGCGTATGCGATTAATTATGTTAACTACATTCGAAATCACACACTAGAAAGAGCGAAGAGCATTTGACTCCGAGGAAGCTTGGTCCAACACTAAGATAGATGTCTAATTTTTATTTTCTTTAGGAGCTATTCTTGGGCCTTTGTGCCAAATAAGAAAAGGAAAGATTTGGATTAGAAGAGAAAACCCTTGATCTTTGTAGGGTATTATGAGGACATGAGTGCTTATCAACTTTTAGATCCTCGATAATCATGACATTTTTCTTCAAAAACATTATCCGTTTGATGAGTGCTTCACTCCTCATGATTCATCATCTTCTTCCATGCCTCCTTATTCTTCTTCATCTCATCTTGAGGATCCTTTCTTTGAGGAGGTTGATGAGGATGTTATAGATTCCATTGAGGATCGTATTCCTAATGATGCTTTGTAACCATGCCTAAATGGGCTCATACTATAGTTTCTAAGGAAACACATTTGATACATGATCTTCCATCCACTAAGCATCATCACACACATTCTATAGGTTTTGGACTTTTGTTTCAAGCAATTTATGAGGATCCATAATCTTCTTCAAAGGCTCATGTGATACAAGAGTGGGATGATGTGATGGAAGCTGATTATTCATCTTTGATGAAGAATCATACTTGGTATTTGGTCTCTCTTCCTAAAGTAAGAAATATGGTTAGGTGTAAGTGGGTATACCAAATCAAATACGTAGTTGATGGGTGCATTGACAAGTATAAGGTCCATTTTGTTGCAAAATATTTTTCACAAGTTGAGGGTATTGATTACTCTGAGAATTTTACACCCGTTTCCAAGATGGATTATGTACACCTTGTACTTGTTATTGTTGCATCATAGGGGTGGCCCAGTATACCAGATGGACATGAAGAGTGAATTTTTACATGGAGATTTACAAGAGGAAATATACATGGAGTAACCGACTAGATTTGTTAATGATTCTTCTCCTGTTTGTAGGCTTTGAAGGTCTTTCTACAGTCTCAAACAATCCCCTCGAGCTTAGCATGAGAAGATGGATTATTTTCTTCTATCTACTAGTTTTGTTCATTGCCACTCCGATCATACAGTGTATCTCCAACATGTTGGTGAGGATATTGTGATACTTTTCTTGTATGTTGATGATTTGTTACTTACTGGCAGCTCTTCTTCCCACATTTAGACTATTCACCGGTATCTCGTTTTACACATTCTCCTCATAGTAGTCACCTGTAGGCTACTAAAATAATTTTGCGCTATTTGCAGGGAACTTTCCACTTTGGCCTACACTACACTAGGGTTCTACTCAGGTTGGTTGGGTATACTGATTAAGATTGGGTAGGTTCTATTGATGACGGTGTTCCACTTCGGATATATTTTTTGTCTTGGTTATTCTCCATTGCTTGGGCATGTAAAAAGCAACAAGATATTACACTTTCATGTTTAGAGGTAGAGTACATGACAATAGTTATAACGAGTTAGCAGATTCTTTGTCTTCAATAGTTATTGATGAGTTTGAATTCCCATAGATTCACTTTGATTGTACTTTGGTGTGAAAACCAAAGTGCAATTCACATTTCTCATAACCCAGTTGAGCACCAATAAACCAAGCATATTGAGATATACATCCACTTCATTCGTCAGCACATTCAGAATGGAGTTATTTTCTTGAGTACATTTTGACTCAACAAAGAGGTTGCAAAAATCTTTACGAAGCCTTTTACATCACCTCACTACCTTGAGTTCCATGGAATGTTTGGGGTTTTTAAGTTGTTCTTGGGGGTATTCGCTAGAACATATTCCTTCTTCTTCTTCTTTCTCTTTCCTTATAGCAGATTATTTCCTTCTTTTGGTTCTATATTTCTTCATGGATATATTTTACATGAGTACCTCATCAGCCTAGTTGTCAAGACTCAACCTATGGACATGCCACTTCTATTTTGGCCCCTAGCTTCACTTGAGAGGGTGTTAGAGTAGGTATTTACCTTATCTCATGTTCACCTAGGTACTTTATTTACCTTTATTGTATTTATCCTCACCCACTTATGTGTGTGGATATTTATTTTTATTTATTTAGATATTAGGGGGATATTATCTAGTTTTTAGGTATAGTTCTTTCCTTGATCTATGGTATTGACTAGATCCTTGATGTCTAGTTCTCTCCTAAATCTATGGACTTGACTAGTTCTTTCCTTGATTTATGGCTTGATCTATGACCTTGACTAGTTCTTAGATTGTTATTCCTTGCCTATATAAGTAAGGACCATTCTCATTATATTTCATTGAGTTCCATAATAATATATGATATTGCTACTTATTTTTTTGTGAAGGTTTATGTAAATTTATTTTGGCAAATTACTTTCATCTTATTGATCGTGGTGTTTGATTAGCATCTATGTTTTTGGCTTGAGTACGATTTGGTTATCATTCATTTTATTAAATATTTATAAAGATCCCAACAATTTTTTCAAGAACTATGATATCAATGGTCATACGGCACTACATGTTGGAAGTTACATCTGGAGTTACATCGAAGAAATGAACCAAGGACTCAAAGAAGTCCATGACAAGCTGTAAAGATAGAAGGGGAGGTGGAAATCAAATATGACTTTGATGTAGATGAGAGGCTTGGATGCACATGACCACCAACATGGACCATGGACATGAAGAAGAGGAGATGTGTAGACTATTTGAGATCAAGAAAGCTAAGGTAAATGATTTGGTTGATCTGGTTCTCGGTCTCACTTGATTTCTATAATAGTTGTAAAGAAGCTTGATCTTGAGACTTACGAGCATCCACACCCTTACCCTTTGGGTTGGTCAAAGAAGGGTGTTGAAATTCAAGTAAAAAAATATATAAGGTCAAGTTTGGGATAAATTCCCGAGTATATTGATGTATTAGAAGTTGATGTTATTCCATTTAATGTTTTTGATGTCGTTTTCAGAGTCCTTACTTGTACATCCGGGATCCTATATTTATGATAAGGGAAAATTGATATAGATGGGTCAAGGATAAGATCAACTACAACATCTAGGCACTCAGACCCGAGTGTAAGACATAAACTACTTATGGTGAGTGCTAACCGAGGTAAAATGACTTATTTAGGAAAATCATAATTAGTTTTGTTTACTTTTGTTCAAGAATAAATAAGATGGGGTAGGAGTTTTAGAGATTTGTAACCAGGAAAAAAGGATTTGGATAGTATTTTTAGGAATTTTTTCAGGGCTCTAGTGGGTTACCACCAAAATGGGAAATAGAGAATGAGATTCAGTTGTTTCTAGAGTCCCCTCTACCGAACATTGGGTTGTATAGGAAATCCTTGTTGGAGAGTACTAAAGTAAAGAAACAACTCCAAGAACTACTAGACCAGGGTGTGATACATCCAAGCACCTCACCATGTGGTTCTCCTATTGTGATGGTTCTGAAGAAGGATGGTTCTTGGAGAATGTGCATTGACTACCACGCTTTGAACAAGATCACCATAAAGAACAAATATCCACTTCCCCACATAGATGATCTCTTGGACCAGCTTCAGCATGCCAAATTATTCATGAAGTTAGATCTCAAGTCAAGTTATCACCAAGTCATAATGAAGGAGGATGATATATGGAATACTTCCTTCAAGAAAAAATAGGGTTTGTATGAGTGGTTAGTACTTCCATTTGGTTTATGTAATGCACCCACTACATTTATGAGATTGATGAATGATGTATTGCGGGATTTCATAGATTCATGTGTCATTGTTTATCTGGATGATATATTGATTTTTAGTGCCACATGGGAGGAAAATATAACTCATTTGTAGCAAGTCTTGAAAAATCTCAAGGAGAAATAGTTGTTTTGTAATATGAAGAAATGTGAATTTTCCAAATAGTCACTTGTCTATCTACGGCACATGGTTAGAGGAGGAGAGCTACGAGTGGATCCAAAGAAGATAGAAACCATCACCAATTGGCCAACACCAACATGAGCCATAAAGAATAGGAGTTTTGTGGGAGTAGTACAGTACATGCGGAAGTTCATTTCAGGATTCTCCATGATTTCAACACCTCTACACAAAGTGGCTACAAAGAGTAAGGGTTTTGACTAGGGTAAGGAAAAAGACAAATCCTTTGAGTTATTAAAATACAAGATTATTTATGCACCAATGCTTGCTCTTCCTAATTTTCAGTAGCCCTTTGAAGTAGAGACATATGTCATTGATTATGCTATGGGAACAATGTTACTTCAGGGAGGTAAACCCGTATGCTATCATTCTAAAATTTTTACTTCAGCAGTTAAAGGATATTCAATATATGATAAGGAAATGTATGCACTAGTTCGGTAATTAAAAAATGTAGAATTATTTGTTGGGTAAAGAAACTATTGTGCACACTAACCGTAAACCTCTCCCATATTTGCAAGTATAGTCTAAATTGTAGTAGGCAAGGCACTATAAATGGATGGGGTTCCTTCAGTAATTTCATATGGTGATAAAATACAAGAAGGGTAGTATAAATTTAGTGGCATTCATGTTGTCTAGGACACCTACATAGGAGAAGTTCTCTTTCTTGGCCATTATCTCTCGATTGAGCCCTTCATGAAGGAAGCTTATAGAGAGGAATATGCCTGTGGACAAAGAATTTGGGGTGAGATTTCAGCAGTTCTAGTCCCAAGGGGCTGAGAGGATGGGGATTAAATATTTTTATCTCAAGGATGGGATGCTCTATTGATGGGGGAAGCTTTGTGTGCCTAAGGAAGAAAGAATTTTATTTATTAGGGAAGATCATACCTTGAAAGTAGTGGGATATTTTGGTGTTGGTAAGACCTAGCCCAATTACAAAGGTACATGTATTGGCCCAATATGAAAGGAGAAGTATCAAAATTTATACATGGATGTAAAATTTTGTATACCTGTAAGCCTAATACTATGAAGGAGGGTTTGTCTATGCCTTTTCCAGTACCTACTCATCTATGGGAGGACATTTCTATGGACTTTTTAGGAGGATAAACCTATGTCTAAACATGACCGTGACTATATCTATGTTTTTATTGATAGATTCAGTAAGATGTGTATTCTTATGGCATGTAAAAAGACAGTAAAAGCACATGAGGCAGAAGATAATTTCTTTGCTAATATATGGGTGCATTTTTGGCTTGCCAAAGTCTATTATTTTAGACAGGGATTCCATGTTCTTGGGGAAGTTTTGGACTACTTTTTGGGACAAGATGGATACCAAGTTAGAGAGGAGAAATACTTTCCATCCACGAGATAGATGGATAAATAGAGGTGGTGAATAAAACTTTGGTAAAGTTGATTAGAAGGTATAATATCAAATACCTAAGGACTTGGGATGAGTCCTTATCTTGCATTCAACATTCCTATAACTAGGTAGTAAACACATCCACTATAAAGTCACCATTTAAAGAATTTTTGGGATATCTACCTACAAATCCACTTTGGACATAGAAGTTGGCCAGCGAATGAGGAGGAGACACGAGATGCAGAGGTGACTAGAGAAAACAAATTCATTAAGAGGATCTAACAAATCCATCTCAAAGTCAAAGAATAGTTAGAGAAATCTCAAGCCAAGTACAAGGCTAGGCACGATCAAGCACAAGAGAGAGCATAAGCTTCATGTTAGAGATAGAGTTTGGATTTACTTGAGCAAGGAGAGACTACAAGGTCAAGAACATAAGATAAAGTCACTATGTTATTGAGCCTTCACCATATTGGATCAGGTTGGAGAAAATTCCTTTCAACTTGATTTGCTGCCATTTATGAGGATGTACTCAGTAGTAAACTATGAGAACTTGCACCTATATGAGCCATCCATGCTAGATGAAGATGAAGGACTACAGTTGTTACCTTCCATTGAGGATTGCATCTTGGAATCATGAGAAAAATTAGAGGAGGATTTAGTTCTACAGAAAAAGGTTAGAAAGACTAGAAGAGGTCTGACAGGAGTCTTGGCAGGTTGGACTGAAAGGGAAGATAGCAAGGCAAGCCCGGTGGTACTTGAAGGAGAAAGTGAGGGAATTATTTCCTCATCTACTCCCCCACTAAGATTTTGTGGGACCAAAATCCTCCTAAGTAAGGGAGGTATGATCCATAGGGTTCCAAAATGAATCTACTTCATCAAATCAACAAGCAACAAAGAAGAAGAAAAATGAAGAAACAAAGTTTCTATCTATATGTTGATAAAACTGTCGCTCTGTGCAGAGCGGAGGTTACAGAACCACCACCCAACTAGGGAGGTAGTCCAGTAATTGCAGCCCAACCGGGGTGGTGGTCTTGTGATCGTGGGTCTCGCATTAGGTGGAGGTCTTGTCACTTTTGAATAGAAAATAAAATTTGAAATGAATAGTCCCAGAATTGGAAAGGTTGTCTATGTCTCTTCTCCTACATGAACTTTCCCATCCTCTAGTGTATAGGAGGACATTATAAAGGCTATAAATACATTTAGGAAGGAGATATTTGATTATCAGAAGCAAGAGAATTCATGGGTGTAATTGAAAGAGTTCTAAAGTGCTGGAATTGAGTTTCTAGAAGAAAGAGTTTGAGAACAGAGCAGTCAAGTAGTTGGGAGGAAGTGTGAAACATTTTCAATTTCCTTTCTCACTTATTATAAAGTTTGTATCTCTGATAATTTTAATTGGCCAATAAAGTAAAAAGGGAAGAAAGAGTTGGTTCCCCTTCGAACTAGTTTCCTCCTCTAGAGTTTTCTAGGATAAAAATACTTGGCATATGTGTGTGTGTTAATTCATTTCTCTTTGTAAATTCTAGTTATAAATAATTCAACCACTAGCTCAACTATCATTTTCTATTTGAAAGAAAAACAAAAGTATAATTGTGGTTTTGTGAATGAATTCAAAAGTAGATAGTTTACGAGATAAGAGATGGTGAGGGAAGAATGGAAGTAGTGGGGATGTGTTTCCTTTGTCGAGCCCGAATGATAATATTCTCAACTTGAAATGCATTTTTAAAAGCCTGAGGAATATTACTCCTTCCTAAATCTCAAGTCAATACAACTAAATTAACATCCAATGACCTTAAATAATACAATAATTCCATACCTTTTGAGGCTTTAAATTATTGAGGAATTATGAGCTAGTTCCTTGAGAATATGATGTTTAAATATGAGATGAAATATATTGAGGCTCACTTTCTTTTGCTGAGATGTTCCATGAGAGAAATGAAATTTGTTTTCTCCTTGAAATGGTTGTGTAGTTGTTCTCCTAGCTAATATCTTATGAAAATTTATTTTAAAGCCAAAATTTTCTACCAATATCTTGCTTTACATCTAAATAATGGAACAAGAAGTCTAAGAAAAATGTTCTCTTCCATGATATTTTGAACGACACAATGCTTTTTTATATCTTGAATGTGGTTAATAGGAGATTTATCTCCATTTTGATAGAAAAGAGGTAGGTTTCTAAGGTATATTTTAGGGATATTATCCCACTACTACAAAGGAAGGGGGATAAAATTAAAATATGAGAGTGGAAGAGTTCTTTGGAGAGCCATGGTAGAAATGTAAACATGAAAATGTGTGGAAAAGAGAAGGAGGTTGTTTGAAGACTCGGAGAATGGGTTTATTTAAACACTGGATTCACTACATGTGTTGATAACTACCTCTAAAGGCTAAATACCATCAAGAACACATCAATATTTCTAGTATGAAGTTATAAATATCTTCATACTGGTTCCACCAAGTGTGCCGAACTTTTGTTGCTCAAAATTGCACCTTAGGTATGATCATGATAGATAATTTTTTTGGCCAACAGGATTGTCTCTAAGTGTGGGAATTATAAACCAAGATAGACCTCCAGAGAAAGTTGGTTCCTCTTCCTATCCTAATGCTAAAACTACTCTTATAGTTTAAATAAAAACCATTTAAGCCTAATCTAAGCATTCATAGGGACTAGGGAAAACATGCATAGAAATGAAATCCTCAAATATGAAAAAGGTGATAACACCAAGAAAAGGGGGATTAATCTCTGTGAGGGAGAAATGGGAAGGAAATGAAGGAAGTAAAGGGTATAATAGTGTTCCATAGACCTAAAACAAGCAAATCTACTCATTCTACACATTACAAAACACACAAAAAAGAAAGCCTATAAATATAACTCATACACAACATAAAATGAGAGAGCATAGAGGTAAGAGACAACCAAATGAAAGAAAAGGGTAGAGAAGAGCCACAATTTCCATATTTAATTACTCCATAGTATACACATTCCATTACATCCATTCAAGAGGCATTGATGGCATTAAAATTTCCAAAACATGGGTCTGAAACTGCAATTTATTTGGCACACCATTTTTTCATGGTGCATTTGAAAAATGGAGAAGGATACATTACGATAAAAAATGAGTTACATATATAGAAAAAGAAAAGTGAGAGAGATGAAATTGGAAATTAATAAGACCACCAAATTCCTCAACCACCAAGGACCAATGAATATTAAAATTTGTAGACCCAACATGTGTATCATTAAATTTTGCATATCCCACACCTAAAAGCGATCATGAGCTCATTTTTACAATTTTATCCTAAAAAATACATTTTCATGGCCCAAAACTACTTCCATCATGTATTACTCTTGAATAAATTTCCAACAAAGATAAATTTTATCTCATTTGGTGACTTGGATCAAAATTTATGAGCATTTGAAGATGTTTCAACGATCTGCATAGGAGATGGCAAAAATGTAAAGTTATAAAATGAAAATTTATAAAACTATGAAGTGTGAACATGTGAAGAAGCCTCTAAGGCCCAAAATTACAAAACTCTAAAATGTAAAACTGTATATATGAAAACTTCAAATGTGTGAGGCATCCCTAAGGCATGAAATATGTAAAACTGTGAAAAAGGTTCGAAGGCCCAAAATATGTAGAATTGTGAAAAAGTTCCCAAGGACCAAAATATGAAGAACTACAACAACATTCCTAAGGCCGAAATATGCAAAATATGCAAATTTTGAAGGATTATTTCATTTTTTTGGAAAATGGGGAAATTTTCAATCAAGTGAAGATGCTTTTGGGGATTCTCAAGTACTTAAAATATGTGAAAAATCAAAATTTGAAGCACTCAAGGGGAAAATGGTACTAGTTGCCCAAAATGAAGTGTGAGCTCATTTTGGTCAACACCACCAAAAATAAAGCCTCACTAACCTCTTCCTCTCTTCATGTCCTACAAATCTCTATTCCCTACTACTAGTGTGTATGCTTCTATGAATGATGTTGTAGATGAGGTGGAAGTCTTAGATATGTTTATAGAGGTATAAAACATTATTTTGGTGGTGGAGTTGCACCTTGTGATCTATGATCTTAAAACAAATGAATATTCTCATGTAACCTAATATTTTTCTTATCAAAATAATCCTGGCCTTTCCTTGTTCTCCTTTGCTAAATAAACCTTTTCCACCACATTTTCCAAGGTAGAAGGAGATAATATCCTAGCTTCCCTAGCCAAATCTGAATTTAGGCCCCTGATGATCTTGTTCACTTGCAAATTATCATCTTGTAAATAATCCACATACTACAGGAGGTCTATAAAATGAGACTCATAGTGTGCCACGGTGTTTGATCATTGATGGAGGTTATGGAACTAATCAATCCTATTTTGAAAAAAGTTCTCAAATATATAACTAGCTGAAAGAACTCCTCAAACTTCGCCAAGTAAATGTATCACACGTCATATAGATATTCCTCTCCTCATTCATCCACCAAATGCATGTTGTGTCTCATAGGAGGTGAATATCAAGTCAAGCCTTGACGTTTCTCTCATAGGGGTGGATCCAAAAGCAATCACAAGACTCAATATCCATGATTCGGATCCAAATCCATTGATCATCCTTATGTAAGTAGGTACCTATTAATGAAGAATATCCTTGATAACACTACTAGCAATGTCATGACCTGCTTTGAAGAGGCTCAACTATCTCTCCAATAGGTGAATAAGGCTGATCTGATCTGGTGGCCCCATAATGCTATGAGAATGGCCTCGGTTAAGTGTGGAAAACCTTTCAAAGTGTATGGTAGGGATAGGATACCTCTCCCATATTTGTGTATCGTATTGATGTGTCAATGAGTGTGCACCCTTACCTAGTGGAGTAACCTCTTCTAGCTGAATGGCCCTTTCTTCTAGATCTCATTGCATAGGAAGGGGTCCTAAGAAGCTCCCATCATATGATGTAATGCCTATAATATTTTTGGTCCAAATTTACGTCCTGTAGATCTAGAGTAGGTGACCTACTTCCTTTTGTCCTAGTGGATCAACTCCTAGTACCACGTCCATAAATCTTGCAAGTGTTGGGGAATAATAATGTTTAATTTAAAGTGGTATAGCGGAAATGATGATTTAAAGGTCATGATTAACTAATCCAACATAATTAATTTCATTTTCATAATCCATAGAGTGTCTAGTGTTGAAACCGAGCTTTGATACTAAGTTTCATGCTTATATTTTAACTCCAAATTATACCATAGAAAACCCAATAAAATATCGTGATACGAGGTGATAATTTTTTTGTTTATTGTTGTGTACCGAAATAATATTTTAATAATTTTTTAATTAATAACAAGTCATTAAAATTATTATAATAAGAAATTATTACATTTTAATGTGATCATGTATTAATAAACATTACTATTGTGAAAACAAAAGCAAAATATTGGTTTACAATAACCTTTATATTTTAATTCTCACACTGGTAACCCCTAGATCAAAGGGAACAAGTTTTATGTTTTGAGGTATTATAATATCACTAAAACCAATTATTTAAAAAAAACTAGGTCCCTTAAAATAATTAAATGTTTGATATTTTATTCCTATGGTTTATTTAAAGGGGTCTTTAAGACGCATGTACATTAAAATAATTAAGTTAATTTTTTATTTCAACGTAAATGGATACTAACCCAAGGCCAAATTAAAAATTCCAATTGTAAGTGGGAAGTGTTGGGCGTAATGGACTGAGAGGGGGGAGGGGGTGAATCAATCCTACAAATTTCTTACTTCATTTACCATTATTTGTAGCATCCATTAACATCCATTCATTCATATACATTTAATAAGATCTTATTAGGTGTGCACAATACATTCAAATAACCATAACACATGAGAGAGAACACATAGACACAAGATGTAAGTGAAAACCCACATGGGGAATAAAACCCACTAAAAACCATTGCTTATATTACACAAATAAAGGACTCAAGTGAATATTACACATCACAAGATATTTCTTTAGTGAGGCACCAACCCCATAAGGAGCACCAACCCCTAAACCCTTGTTGATATTACTCACAACAAGAGAATCCTATGAATATGACTCATCATAATATATTTTTAAAATTATAATCACTAAAATATGTTGATACCACAACTGATTTTGATCCCAAAATTCAGCTCCAAATTCTTTCAAACCCTCATCAAATGCTCTCTCCTTCAACTTGCTCTATCTTGATCTTTCATGACCTGATTTGACTTAAAATCCTTGCATACATTATCTCTAACATTCTTTATATTTGTTAACACATATTCAGGTCCCTTTTTTATTCCCTTAATCCACTTTTTCTTCCTCACCTAGATCGCATTTTCCTCCTTGCTTAACTAGTTCTAAAATGAACCAAACATGCACTTTTATATGCTTCTCAACTCATAAACACATTATAAGTCAGTCCTAACCAAATATATTTACCAAAAAAATTAAAAAATATAACAACACAATAATTAAAATTCATAAAATGGACCCATATAGGTCGGTCATGCTCATAGACATCCAAACAAGCCAAAAATGGCTCAAAACCACATCACCTAGATCACCAAAGACCTCTAAACTCATCACCATGATTATTCAAGATCCAAAATTCCTCACACATGTAAAATATGACATAAAAAACATCCATGGTCATAAATTAACTTTTACAAATCAAATTCTTCATAAATTTATCAAGAAGGCTCATATCCTTCTCAAAACAGTTGTTTCTAGGAACAAGTCTTCACCTATGGGCCTCAAGACCACACCAAAACACCTCAAATATGGAATTTAACCACTCATTTTAAATAAAATTAAATTTATATCACATACATGCTTTCTATATCTCATGAAACATCTATACATGAAAACTATACTCACTTTCCTCTTCACCAAACTAAGCTTCTCAAAAGTAGTTTTGGAAACTCAACTAGTTTGCACCCTTTCTGCACTTTAAAGACCTAAAATTTCCTTCACTAGGGAAAATTTTTATACCTCTTCACTCTCAAATTGATATAAAACATCAAATAATCCAATTAAATTTACTTCTTCCTCCATCTTCTAGCAAGAGCAATCCTATCCTGAAAAAAAAACCTTTTTCCTTCCTCACAAATTGAGATGGATGACCTATCAAATATCCTCATCATGAGAAAAACCATACACAATCAGAAATTCATATAAATATAATTTCCATAAAACCTTAAATTTCCTTCCAACTCCAAGTGGAAGTCCTTTAATCAAATCCATCACTAGAACTTCTCATTTAAGCTTCTAGGACTCAAAAACTAGTCTTGAGGTCAACTTTCTCTATCACCTTTAAAAAACTTCCAATATTATCCAAAGCATGAAAAATCCTTATAAATGTTGTATAAGAACTCAAAACCTTCAACAAGAATGAATAAATCATAAGAATCACCATACCACATGAAGCTTCTCATGACCATGTTTAACTAAACATCGATCATATTTGACCTTAAAAGAATAGGCCATAACTTTCTCATACCTCATTAATTTTTTTTTGATATATTATTGGAAATATCTCTGAACCAGGATTACAAAAATCTTGAACCAAGTCTTAAATCCACCTATTGATCTTACAAATCCACTTTTACCATAGACTGCTCCAAACTACCCTAAAAACTATTCTTCATAAATAGGGAAGGATTTTCCTTTTAGGACCTCAATCATGATCTCAAACTATCATGAGAATCTAGAAAAACTTCCAGGATAAAAAAAAAATCAATTTATTTCATACCTTCTTTGGGAAACTTTTCTTAAAACTGAACATCTTTAGAAACTTTCATTTTTAAGTGGGGCCCACATATAGTCACAAGAACTACCATACCTTTATGGAAATATGGAGAAGTCGTATCTAACCTCTAATCATCAATTTTGTATAAGGAAAAAAATAGAATTAGTACACTCCTTTTTCTCCAAGTCACTTTTAGCTTGGGTTTAGTCAGGGTTTCAAAGTAACTTATCTTCTTAACGATTGTTCATGAAATCATGATGATAAAACCACCTCATTATTTTTTTGCTAAACCTTCTTAGTTCCATGGAAAAACATCCCAAAAATTCTCTAGGTCCCATGTAAAGCATATAATCCATAGTGAGCATCAAAAGGTCAAATTTTACCTTAATTCTTCACTCTAGAAAACCTGGTTTTTCCAAATCTAATGTATCTTGTAAAATATTCTTCACTTTGACCTAAAACTTGTCATTAAGCATCATACAACATCCTCTAACTATCCATACTCACTATATATCTCAAATATGTCTAAACCTCTCTAGCCATACTGACTAACATATGTAATCATGCCTTGTCTTCACCTTCTTACTTCTCAAGGACCATGAAACACCACCAAACCTCTGAGAACTGATCTGAACTCATCATACATTCCATATATACCATTACCATGATTCTAATATGCTTCAACAAGACTGATCATCTCCAACATTCATACCTACATACTATTTTGTATGTTCTAGGACTAGGAATAAGCCTAAAATGATTGCTTCACACCATGAAAAACCATGAATTGACCTTGATGACCTCTTACAGACTCATTAACACATGTAAATCACATCAAGGACAATGTTTTACCTCATGGAAACCTTAATTCAAGTTTGGAGGACTCATATAATGATCATGCAAGCTAAACCATGCTCTAGGACCTCATAGAACTTCACCAAACTTGGTCAATACCACTCAATCTTCATGATATACATTGAAATACACCTCATGGCGAATGATATGACACCTACACACATTTTCCATTAATGGACTTGACATCAATGACAACACTAAGACACAATGGCAAACAATATCCCCCTTTGTCATTGATGGAAAGCATAAAACAAAACACACCTACAAGACCTCATTTCTATGCTTCTGATGCTTCTTCCCCCTTTGAAATCTATTACATGAATGGATATAATGATGGTAAGACATGGAAAATGACAACAAAAACTGAAATCAATGGAAATAATGCATAAATGACATATTTACATGACTCAATGACTCCCCTTGGAATGTACTTTATCTTTTATTGTTTTCTACCACAAAAAATGATGATCCATGGACCTGTAGTGGGATTTCAAATAACTCCCCCTAAATATATATGATCATATTTGTCTTTATCCATTCACCATCTAGGATTGTCTTGTGCAATAAATCAAAAAGTTTGCCTCTATCTTTATCACCTCTTCAGGACCATTATCCCTAAAAATACCTTTATACCAAATTGATCAAACTTCTCATGCCTCTAAGAGTATTCCAAACACATTACAAGCCACCAAGAATCTCCCCTTTTCACCATTCCATCAAATTATAACTAAAAATGTAAAATTTAGTGCTCATACCTTGATCAAGTGTATTGAAATGGACTAGATGCAATACCACATTTCTAAAGAAATTCTTTAGTATTCTCATCCTCCTTTACATGATATTGATACTTGTTTGATCATATGCTTGCTTCCCTACAATTATACATGTAAATACCCTTCAATTATACCTGACTAGTTCCTCTAAATAAATCACAAGCTGTTGGAGGATAAATGACAAGTCTCTCTACATTAAGAGAACTATACTAACCTATACAACTATAGTTTCCCATATAAACATTCATCTAGTAATAGAATTGAGAAAATCCTTGGTATTTAAACATTTAGACCCATATAGACCTGAAGATGAAATTACATAATATAAAATGACATTCAACCCGTCTTGAAAGAAACTCTTACACCATTAAAATAGTCTTTAGGACACACTTACCTCTGTCACATATGTATGAGTAACAAAAATTCAATTGAGACTATGTTCTTATGTGACCTATAGGACACAATGCCACCAAATTTTGGTTTCAATTCATAGTACTTAACAGATCCACATATGCCTTAGTCCTCTTAGTCTTAGATACCTAATTTAGTGATCATACTATCTCACCAGCTCCTCCTGCTTCTAAAATCATTTTCAGACCCATAGATTTTATTTTTGCACAATTTCACAATACTGATGATTGTTCTCATCTTGTTCGGTAAATTCATAGAAAATGTATAAAACTCTTCATAATATGTTCTTGTTCTTCCATTCTTGGTTATTCTCAATTTTGTACATGTCCCGATACTTGGATGATAATCACATTCACACACAAAATTCAACATCAAACTTTAGAATTCATACCAACTCAAGAGACCTCACACACCATATTCATACTTGAGTGTTAAGAGCACATTTACACCTTATGAAGGTTTTAAAATACTTCTCAGATTTAAGAATGAATGCATAGATCTATAATTTCTTGAGATGATTCATTCATTTAAAGTATTGTTCTAGACTACAAAACTTTAAACTTACATTCTCAAAACTAATTACATTAGAGTCAACTTCATTTCATTTTAGAGACCTTTACAAAAATGTTTACATTTTTTTCCTTTTTTAGACAATCTAGGTCTTTTGACACTTTCAAATACATCACATAGATTCCTTGTCACTTCAAAAACTCAACACATTGATACAATCTTAAGGGTACATAATCATACTTGGATATTTCACAAACATGATTCAAGATCTAAGACACAACATATATGATCACACACACTTGGAATGAAATATTTTACCCTTTGTCTTTCACCTTGATCTTCATACAAGTATGCGAACTTGTCTTCTTTTCCCTTGAGAGATAAAAACTTCCCTGTTTTATTAGACATCTATGATCATGTTTTTATGCTCCAACTTTGTGAACCCTTGTCACCTTGCTATGTTTATTTATCCATGAGACACACTTGACTCATCCATCTAGGATTAACTATTCACCAATGATATTTTATCTTCAAGTCCCTTTCTAAGACCACCTCGTACCTTTCAATCCACCATACATAGGTCTACATCTATGAGTATATAAAATAAACTCATCTTTTTTTCACACTTATGACATTGTTTTTTTCCTCCTTCCTATTGTATTTATGATGCATCATTATTCTCAGTAGACATCTCAAGCATATGCTAAAGG
Source organism: Taxus wallichiana var. yunnanensis (assembly GCA_018340775.1). Taxonomy (NCBI): domain Eukaryota; kingdom Viridiplantae; phylum Streptophyta; class Pinopsida; order Cupressales; family Taxaceae; genus Taxus; species Taxus wallichiana. Next base: position 280,828,465 of record CM031244.1, read on the forward strand.
TTAATGACTCATCATGAGTCATACAAACTAGCTTACATACATGGGAAGAACTTTTAAACCTAATAAACTCAAATCAAGAGAGAGCTCTTTGAATAAATTCAATTCCATAATCAGATCTATACCTTTCTTTCCTTATCACCAACTTCCATGCATTCATGAACTTTACAATCTTAGTTCTTCACCTCAGACCTAGGTAAAACTACATACTAACTATTTAAAGGAAACTCAAACCTTCACATTTTCATGATTTGGCTTTAAATAATTCTCCATCATCATGGGATTTTGCGAGCATAATAAGAATCATGTACCATTATAAACTTATTCAAACCATTTTCATACGTTAGAACTTGATGTATATGCACACTTCTCTATTTATCTCAAGTCCTTCACACACCTTCAAGATGTTGTCATATGGATATTTTAAGGTAATCATGCTAGAGAATTTTCATTTCATCATAATTCATACATGATATTTCTATACCTTTAAATCATGCAATTGATCAAGGGACAATTTTAAGGCAACAAATCAATCTTTCTCTACCTTGGAAACCTTCATAATACTAGGGAAACATATCAAGGTCTTGGCTGAGAAAAATTTCTCATGATGAACATGGACCTATTTCATTCTCAATAATAGTACAATATGGGCTTACACTTATTTACAGAATTTTTAACCTTTTAGACCCAAAAAAATCACTCAAGGACATAACTCTAGACACATTTTCCTAACACGAATCTTTATGACATAGCCTACAATAGAAATATTCAATAAGAAAGAATCACATTAGTTAAGAACACCACACTCATTAAGTTGACCACTATAATGAATTGATCCACAAGCCCTAGGAACAATCCTTAAGAGACATAGACAAACTTAATTTCAAGCCCAATATTGGACATGATAAACCTAAAACATCTGTTAAATAGCCTTGAGTCACTCACATATTTTAATCCTTTCATGCCTCATAGAGTGATACTAAGAAATAACACATTGTACCAAACTTAGAATATTGGAATCTTTGACATGAATTTATGATTGTATACAAACATTTATTTACTCAAAGACATGCCTCATTTGATTAATTTTGATTAGTGAAAAATTAATACATAACTCTAAGACTTTTGACCATGAAAAATGCACCTAAAAGGATTATAATCATGCATACATTTACAAACCAATACACCTACTAAACATAAGGACTTAAGCCACATGAAAGAAATCAAATCCCATACCTTATGTCTCTTGAAGTATCCCAAACTCCTAGCTTCTTCAACTTCTCATGTATAAGAGGCTGAATAGTAGTGAGACACATATAAATTTATTCAGTTATGATCTCTTCAACTAAGGTAAACATACCTCCTTAATCTGATTTGAGATCTTCTTTGTAAAATCTTATTAGTTTAGAATTCATGCTTTGCCTTTCGACTGATGATACGATTCTCTTTACCTCATTATCTTGATCAACATCCTTATTGACCATAGGAATAGTCTTGACCATATCATATTCACTCTTGGTACTGATTTTTCTCTTGAAATCTTTCTTCTCTTGCCCTTTGAATGCTTGAAACCTGCTATTGACTCTTGGAGATTCACCTTGGTGACAAAATATAGCAATGTGTCCTTGTTTGTGACACTTGAAACACACAACATATTTCTAACTTATAGGCTCAAATATACTTAATTTCCAACCACAGTCCTTAGCTCTATGGCTATACTCACAACATGAATGACATTCACCTTTGAAGAGGCTTTGTTTTTTTATAGGAGTCATTTTTCAATATCTATCCCTATAACCAAATTCATTACAAGAATAGAAATATCCATTGAAATAAACACAATAACTCATAGAATTAGGTTAACTAATAGAGTTAGAACTTATTAAACCATCCTTCTTGGTCATATTCATATCACATTGAGAACTTGGTCCAACTCCTTCACCATTCTCATTTTTCTTACCCTTAAAACCTAGTCTTGTATTGTCACTAGCTTCCCTTTGTCTTTCCAAGATCTCATCAAGATAATCAGATATCTTATCTAACCTTTCATACATATTAAATCTATTAGATGATCCCTCTAAATCATATTCCAAAGATCTCAACCTTTCTTCATACCTGTTGTAGACACTAAAATTAGGTCACACTCCCCTTTGGTCCCTCGACAAATAAGCACCCTTCATCACATTCACCTAGCCATGGCCCCCTTCACCCCACTAATATTAATTTAATTAAATTAATTCATTATCCTCACCATATTTATTATTTAAATATATTAATTTAAATAATATCCACACATACACCTCACTTAGACACCTCATCAAGCCAACTCAACCTAAGACCTATTCTTAGTAAGTTGCCATAACTAACTAAGACTTACCTAAACCCTAAAAATCAATGCCTAAATTCCCTCTAACCACATTCCCGCATGCTTACAAGAAGCTCCCAGTCTAATCCATGGGTTAATGGCATGAGATCTGAGGAAATCAAGAGGATCTCCCTAGTTTAGTAAACCTAGGAAATCCTACCTTGACCGACGCCTAGTTACCCCTAATCATCACCGGTTGAAACTGAACCGCCGTCGGTTACCCTTTTAACCTCAAAACAACCTTATTATGAAGGTTGGAAGAAGGTTGGAAAATATTGAAAAAGTTGGTGAACATTAGCACATTCCAGAGAGATATCACATCTTTTGAGAGTGAATTCTAGCGAGAACACACATGCAAGGAAGGAGATCAAGCATCTTTTCCTGCACAGCCATCCCAACAATGATCTGATCTAACCAAGTAAAGAGGAATGTACATGCAGCCCATGTAAAAGCTTTCCTTCAGTTGGTGATCACTGTAGCCTTCAAACCTCTCATTAGCACCTCCAGCCCTCACTCACAGGCATCCAAGACTAGAATCCAAGTAAGTAGACATTATACTTCTCTGGTTCATTCCATTTCATCATTATATTATCATATTTTGTTTACCTAGCCACCCATTGACCTCCCCCAACACTCACCCCTCCAGATACCCATCAAAACCTCACCAAATCTCTCCCAAATCACCCAATACCTTATCCCAACCAACCAAAATCCTTTGTGCAATCACAAAGGAGACCCAAAACCCATTCTGTGGCATTCCTAGTTTTCCACAAGAACCACACCGATTACACCCAACCTCCGCTCATGGTCACCCGTAACCAACACCGGTCTCTATATTTTCCCATACAACCCAAAACAATGACATATCCACCTAATTCTACCTCACCCTCATTCACTGTGATCTACCTTAGACCTCTGTCGGACTGCGAGAGACCCGAACCAGATTATTTGACCTTCGAATCCTATTCTAGCCGAGCATGTTAGATTATATTTATTTCTTATTTTTGTTTTAAGTGAGATACCTAAATCATTTCAAATTACAATAGTATTTACTTTCTTTACCACATTAAATTGTTTAAAATAGTGGACTGATAGCCATCTAGGAAGTATCATACTTCACGAATCTAGCATATGCTTTAGGTAGTTCACTACATATACCGTTTACCTTTTTTCATGGTCTTGCTTTGTATTACAGGTAGTTCCTCCTAGCCAAAAGGAATCTCTCACAATCAGTTTGTGGATTCAAAAGTCATACGCATACAATAACCCATCAACCGACATTAAAGCAGGTATTCCTCCTATGCCCATTACCTATTTATTTAAATCAATACTTCAAAGAAACAATCTAGAATCAGGTGAAACATTTTGGCACACCCGATGGGACCCACCTAGGGTTCCTTGCATTTCATTCATTCCTAGGAAAATTTGTGTGTTTTTTTCCCTTCTAAAAAGCATACACATTAATTTTCTTCCTTGGTAACCCACCTTTTCTTTCTATTTGTTGTAAAGAAAACATTTCTTTTGGTGTAATTAAAAAGAACCATTTCTTTGTGTTTTCTTCATTGTAGTGAAAGATCATCCCTCTTCCTCTTCATCTTATTGTGTCATCCAACTTCACACTTCGATTTGGGCTTAAAAATAAGTGCATTCCATTCTGATTTATCACATTAGCTCACATTAATTGAGGGCAACCTATACGCTAGAGGTCATGACCAGATGATGGTTGACAACGAACCATAGAAAGCACTTTCTTTCTCTTTCTCTCTCTTTGAGTCTTACCAAACCTCACAAAAATTTAAAATACACACATTCTTAAACAACATATTACCTAGAAGAAGCTATAGGTGATCACATGATCATGACATAGTGGGCACCCAGCTCACTGCTCTATCGAGTCATACTTCAAAGCGAGGCTTTCCCCCACCATAACATACCTGAAACCTCACCTTTTAGATCTCCTTCTTTGTAGGAATCCATCCTCACTAAAAAAATCTATTTCACAATTCATGTGTTAGTCCTTAAATAGCATAAGCTAAACAAACATAATAGAAAAGGCACTCCTAGGATCACATTTTTCTTAGTGTTTCTACTTGGCTTACATTTTGAGGTGAGAGATCACATTATTCATTTTTCTTGTTCATCCTTACACACTCCTCATCACAAATTTGGTGTATTCCACTTCACCGAGTGTGACTAGGCCGTATCATCATCATTCCCATAATTTTGGGTCTGATTCTACATAAGATTATAATTCACAACCACTTTTCTTTCATCATTGTTTTAATTTCATAGTAACCATCATCGATTACCCTCGACCATCATTAGTTATACCCAACAGACGCGTCGGTTCCACGTCCTTTTGTTAACCTACCCAAAAGGACATTTTATTCATTTTCTTCCACTTTTCACAGATCCCTGTCACTGCCATCATTCCCATTGACATTGTAAAACACCATCAAATTTGGCATACCTATCAGATTTGACCTTCTACCTAGTTTTTCACTCACCGACTGTTTCTACAATGATCGACAATGGTTACCCACGATGTGTCGATTTTCCTTAACGACATCGGTTATCCTGTTTCACTTTCCAACCAAAATTTGGTACCTAATACACTTTTTACCATTAGATTCACTTGTTCTGCTAGTTTTATGTCATTTACAAGGAAGAAGCCCTACGATCGATGTTTGGTTCACATGGTGCTGACCCAAAGACAAGCAAGCGCACTTGTGTTTCACACCAATTGTCAACCACTCCCACCTAGTCCTTCACCACCTTCCATTTTATCACTAGCCATGGATTCCATCCAACTTATCACTATCACTATCGAGAGATGAGGAGTTTACATGACTCCTTGATCAAAACCCTATTGCACTTGCATTTTTACCTTTCCTACCCATCCACTCGAGATGCCTCAGGTCATATGATATACTGCATGCACATATTTATCCCCCTGACTCTCGCTCCCACTCCTGCATCGGCTCCATCTAGCTCTATACTACCCGGATCTACCTTACCCCCATTCGTTTCATAGCTAGGTCCTATACCTGCTATGACTATCGTGTCTGCCACCTCTCATTACCCTTGCCACATCTATCATACACTCGACCACTACCCAAAACGCAACCTCATCCACCCCTAATGTCTCACACATACCCATAGCTACACTACCACCTCCCGTGTCGGTGACCCCTACCCCTTTTCAAAACATGGTCCTTTCCATTCCATAATCATTAGCCCCATTGCCACTAGGGTTACCATGACCCTTCCACCTCCATATACATACTATCAGCCACCTCTGTTTCATCCATTATTCACTCTAGTGCACGTACCCCATGTTTCACTACCTTCTTCCCAATCAACCTACATGGCAGCACCATACACTAGAGTGCCACCCCTATTATATGCCCAAAACCAACCCTCTCATGCTACAGGAGGCACCCAATCATCGCAACCTACCAATGACCTAATCAAATTGATGTTGGAAAAGATGCAAACATTAGAGGCATCGGTTTCTAGCTCCCGCAACACTCTCACCTACGATGAGATTTGTAACGAGCCCATCCACCCATCCATTCCTATCTGCCCATACCCCATGCATTAGGAAATACCTAAATTTAATCATTTTAATAATAAAGAAGACCCACATAGTATTTGCATTCATTCAAACATGGGTGTTCTCTAATCGCTCACGATGATGCCTTGCTCTTGAGAACCTTTCCCATGTCTCTGGCTAGACCTGCATTAAATTGGTATAGTGGGTTACCTAGACACTCCATATTCTCATTCAATTAGGTAGCCCAAGCCTTCTTGGATCATTTCTCTATCAATATCATCAAGAAGGTTACTATGACCGACCTATACTCCATGTGTCAATATGAGGATGAATCTATCGTAGATTTTGTCACTCGTTAGCATAGCTTGTTCAACCAACTCACCTTTAACCTACCACAAATAGAACTCATTGAGCTCTTCACATGGGCTTGTGCTACACATATCTCACCAACCTTACAGGTACAAACCTTCCAAACATTCGATGAAGCATTAACTATGGCATGAAAGTTAGAGATTCGGGCCATCGAAGAGAAGAAAATCCAATTACGCAATAAGAATTTGGAATTCAAGTCGAATGATACCTCTTCTTCTTCCAAACCACAAACCAATTATTCAAAAGCTAAGGGCACCACTAATGTAGTGGTACTTAAGGCTGGCCCAGCTCATCCATCAAATTAGGATACCCCCTCATCTAATCTCTCACCCATCCAAACTTTTCAATTTAGACGAGCAATGGAAATACACCCCAATTGGGGAACCTTACTCTTCTGTCTTAGAAAAGCTTATCAAAGTCGGGCCATTACCCTTCCACCCATAAAACCACACACTTTGGTTTTGTCCTACCTACCCCATGCTCTTATGGTATAAAGAACATGACTTCTATAACTATCATCGAGTAAAGGGTCATAGTGACGGAAATTGCATCACTTTTAAAAATATTGTCCAAGAAATGCTCGAGAAAGGTGAGTTAACCGTGAGATAATCCTAATGCACCTACCAACCAAAACCTACACATCTTCAAGAAAACATTTCCCAACCATGACCCTTCATCTAATCAAATCGGTGAGACCTCAACTCAAGATACCCATACCCGCAAGGTCCACGCTATCTTTAATGACATACCTATCACCTCCCAATTACCTCACATTCCTTCTATAGAGGAAATCCTAGCCCAAAATCCTCCTTCACATCGTAACTAACCTCCCCTGTTCCTTTACCCATAGAGGAACATCTTTCATCTCCTTCATCACCTAAGGAGGAGTCCCCTACTAACATCGAGACCATCTCACCCCTGGCTTCTCCACGTAGAGAACCTTTACCCACAATACCTCCTCCACCCATAAAGGAGCACCCATTACCTCCTCCACCCACAGAGGAGCACCCATCATCTCCTCCACCTATAGAGGAGCTCCCATCATCTCCTCCGCCTATCATAGACCCAGTTGAGATACCTTTGCCTCTTGGTGAGCATTCTCCATCCGCTACCCAAAATCCCGCATACCTACTTTCAGCTCTCTTACCCATAGAAGCTAAAGCTAGCCAATTTCTGTCTCTAAGACACATTTTACAAGAATTACGATTAGGTCCTCATCAACTCCACCTATAGACATGTCATTCTTGTAGTTTTTAGATCACTTAATTTATGTGGATAGATCCTTACTTTGGGGATGCCTTTTTGCTTCTGTCTCAATGTAGATGTAGAGGTCACTTGCTGATACCCACACTATCTACCCAAAAATATTTTGACCAATTGAACCAAACACAACCACCTCTATCACAACTCCTTCAATGATACCTATCATAGCTCAAACCACATCCTTACCCATAGCCCAATCTATATCTAAACCCAAACCCACACCTATGACATCATCCTCGACTAAACCTATTACCACTTTAGGTGTCACCCCGATTACTAGCCTTACTCATCCACCTATCAAACTGGATTTAGCTACATCCTCCAAAGACAACACCACACCTACTCCAAAACCCAAATAGAAGCACCACACCCATAGAACTCATACCTCGGTTGCACCAATCACACCTGCACCTATCCCATCTGTCATAGGATCCCAGCTTCCCCACATGGTCAAGAAACCTCTACCCACCTATAAACCAAAAACATAACAACCCATTCCTTCCTCATAAGCCTCTAATATCCCCACATGCCCAACATGACTTACACCAGCACTTGCAGACTTCTTTATCACCCATACCTCTAATACCTCACCAAGTTACTTCACTACCCATTACATTGCATCTCTGTCCCTTACACCTCCTACATAACCCGCATCCTCTAGCTTCACGTAACCTCTGTTATCTCCGTGGGTAACTCGTCCTCCTCCCCCATCTACTTTTCCTTCTAGACCTTGTACACCCATACCACCTTTACCCAAGAAGGTGCAATCCAAAAACAAAATTCCACTACCCCATAATAAGGTAGTCAAAACAACCACACACCCTCCTACTCATTCACCTACTATACCCATAGCTAAACCAACATGATGAGACACACAAAATCATGCTAGCACCCAAACCCATAGCTCAACCCACTCCTACTCTTCCAAAGGCTATTCCTCAACAATCAACCACACCTACACCCAAACCCATGCTCACTTCCCATTGCATGATCCACTAACAGAGGTCCTATGCCAAAATTTTAACAAACCTCCTTAAGACTTTTGTCATCACATTACCTCCTCTCATACCTTATGACCCCATCAAACCCAAGCCAAAAGGGTTTTATGACACTAAAATTTGTGCTTACCATCATGTGTTAGGGCACGATGTGGAAAATGCAAGGCCTTGAAAATCGCCCTTAACCAATTGTGTCCCTCGGAAACCAACTTTGACGATGATGACCTTCTCAACGAGGATCCCTTCACCAACACTCATTCCCACACTACCCACTCAACAACCACAAACTCCATCCTCACAGCTCTAGAGCCACCCCCACGATTTGAAATTAATATGGTTTATATAAGAGAACTTGCCATGCTTTGCCCACCCAAATGTCATTGCGCCCAACTCAACTCACGGGGTTTTCTCCTCCTAGGTAGGTTTTTATCGATCGTGTCATTATACCACTCACCCTACACCTTCTCCATTTATGCCAACTCCCCTCATATCAACATGATACATGTCACTACACATACTCGAAAGGATAAGGGTAAAGAAAAGGCAAACCCACCAACCAATCCTATACCCAACATACCATCTCGCACCCATACCTAAAATCACTATCTCTGCGACCCTATGTACCCCATTTCTAACGTTGTCACACATCACACCATGCTCAAACAATTACACTAGTCTCCCATCAAAATTTCCCTATATGACCTCATCCAAACCTCAGAATCCCATCATCATGCTCTCATAGAGGTTCTTCAATCTATTGAGGTATTACCCAATGACCCTACACCTGTAGCCTCCATTATCACACCCCATAATGTAGCCTCTCTCACCAAATTACCACCTTCATCTTCACCCCACCCTATTCACCAAGTGGCCTCCCTTAGCTTCTCATAGGAAGAGATCACGCCACACCAAAATGATGACCTAGACCTAGCCCTCTTCATCTTTGTCCACATCGATGACATACGGGTATGTCGTGTGATGATTGATGGGGGCACTAGTATTAATATCATTTCATGCCATGCATTCTCTCAAACGCACATACCTGACAATTACATGCATAAACATCCAGTCATGTTGCGTTTATTCATTGATGCTTATCACCTCTACAATAGGTACCGTCATCTTCCACATTCACGTGGGCCCCTGCATTGTTCCAGAATTTTTTACATTTTGGAAGGGGAATTCCAATATAACTTGTTGCTTAGCAGACCCTGGATTTGTGTCATGGGTTATGTTCCTTCCACTTTGCATCGTTGTGTAAATTTTGAACACAAAGGACACACCTATACCATTATAGCTGACTCATCACCTTCTAAAACATGTAACATGCTTTACCGACCCAACAATGTGCTCATACCTATTAAACCAACTACCTCCGCAACCGTTACTTCTTCACCTACACTTCCACTTACTAGTGTAGCTGCTGCTTCTACCACACATACCTCCTCCATTCCTACCACTACCATAACCTCCACGGCTACCCCATCAGCTTCCTAATCCATTAACTCTACCTCTGCATTGAACTCTAACACATCATCCATTCCAACTACCTACATACCAACCACTCGATCCCTTGGAAGGTGTTTTTCAATGCCTCACTCTAGGGGAGTACCACCTATATAGTGTCAACACATTCCTTACTCCACAAGAGTATGGAAGTCTTCACCAAAACCCTCATTATGATCACCATATAGGAGAATGTCTCTTGTATGGTCCCCTCACCTTCATACTAGTCTCACCTATGGGGGACTTGATACTACCACTTACACACCCAAACCACCATCACAAACTTGCCCCTTTTCTGTGACTTTGAATCACTTACCAATTCTTTGTTTCACCCACACCTTCCTACACCGATGTGCATGGAAGGGTTTTGGTTTTTGATTTTACGAGCAAGGATGCCATACCATTATTCCATGTACCACCCACAAACATAATGACCGTAGTGGTATCAATTTTCCTAAACCACCTACTAAACAGGCCCACATTGAACTCATTAAGGACACTAACCCTTCTCCACCTTCTTCACCCACTCCGCCTTCATCACCACCCTCACCGATGAAGTTGATGGATCCTAAATCTATCCCTCCTAATTTTATTTTTCATAAACACCATTTCCTTAGGGCCTCTGCCTTATCAACATAAGGGTGAGGCCCCTTCCACTCTTCCCTTCATGTATCATGTGATGATTGATGATGATACACCTTCAATTAAGGTCGTTGATGTCGGGATGATGAATCCTTACTCACCTAACTTGGTGCGAAGACTCATATATTCATCGGTTGTTACCTTCAAGACACAAACCATGTTGAATGAATTGACTATCGAGATAAACATTCATGCTCGGGATGACCCGTACATCCTAAAGATTAGACAATATTTGGATACTTGCTAAACATGAAGCCATCACTTCTTTTTCGAGATCATAACCAAACTTTCACTTGGTCTTATGCGGACATGCCCGGTATTGACTTATCAACGTGAGGGCGAGGCCCATTCCACTCTTCCATTCTTGTATCCCCGAGATGATCGATGATGACACGACGACCATTAACGCTCGTTCAATGTCGATGATGAATCCATACTCACCTACCTTGGTGCAGAAGACTCATATATTCATCAATCGTTACCCTTTGAGATGCAAACCATGTTGAATGAATCGATTATTGAGATCAACATTCATACTCAGGACAACCCACACATTCTAAAGATCAGACAATCTTTAGATATTGTTGAACATGAAGCCATCACTTCTTTTCTCGATATCATAACCACACTTTCGCTTGGTCTTATGCGGACATGCCCAAGTGATTGACCCCACCATAGTGGTCCACAATATCGTGAATCTTGTTTCCAATGCCAAACCCATTAAACAAAAGCTGAGGAAAATGCACCCTCACATTACCCTTCTCATCAAAGAGAAACTTCAATGCCTTCTTTCCATTTCCTTCATCTTACCCATTGATTATCCTCATTGGATTTCTAACATTATCCCTATCACTAAGGTGATAGGGGGACTCCGTATTTACACGGACTTTCGTGACATCGACCTAGCATGTCCAAAAGATGACTTTCCTTTACTTGGTATTGACCAACTGGTTGACCTTACTGCTAGCCATGAGATGCTATCACTCATGGATGGATTCTCGGGTTATAACCAAATCCTGCTTGCCCCAGAGGATCAACACAAAACCTCATTCATCACCCCTTGGGGTACCTTCTGCTATCGATTCATGCCTTTTGGCCTTAAAAACACGGTGCCACATATCGAGCTATGACTTACATCTTTCATGACATCATGCATGGTATATTGGAAGATTACATAGATGATCTCTTAGCCAAATATAAACGCCACTCCGAACACCTAACCGTCCTCAAAACCATCTTTAACCGTTTCATTAAATATCGTGCATCCGCCTTCAACCAAAGAAGTGCATCTTTATGGTTCTCTCGGAAATATCCTGGGATTTATCATTTCCTCCATATTATAGAAGTTGACCTGCTAAAAGTCAAGGCCATTATGGAAATGCCTCCGCCCACTAACCTTAAACAACTCCGTATCCTGCAAGGTAAGTTTTAGTCTATTTGTTGTTTCATTTCACAATTATCTCGATCGTGTCAACTGTTTCATCATCTACTCAAGAAGGATGTCTCCTTTAAATGGGATGAGGACTATCACAAAGATTTTGAGGCCCTAGAAAATACCTTCTCTAACCACCCGTACTCATTACACCCAAAGACGATCAACCTTTTTACCTATACATATCTGCTACCGATCACTCCTTGGGGGCCATGATCACTCATCACGATGAACAACACAGTGAGCAGGTGGTTTATTACATAAGTTGTACTCTTTTGGACTAAGAAACTTGATACACCTATCCCAAAAAACTCTGCTTATCCTTAGTTTTCATTGCCACCAAACTCTGTCATTACCTACTCAACCACAAAACCTATGTTGTGACCAACACCGACCCCTTACACTTCATGTATGCCAAACCTTATCAAAATCAGTGTGTCGCATGATGGATTATGCTTTTAGCTAATCTTGACCTCGAATTCATTCATCAAAAGTCCATCAAGGGCCAAGCTATCACTGACCAATTGGCTGATACACCTATTTATGGGGATCAACCCTCTAATTTTTACTTTCTAGATGAGTCAATCGCTACCCTCTCCCTAGATGAACCCCCTTACCAAATGACACTCTTCTTCGATGGTTCCAAGTGTCAAAGTGGGGATGGGGCTGGTATTATCCTCATTCCTCTTAAGGGTGAACCCATGCCTTTGTCTTTCAAACTATATTTTGAATGTACCAACAATATTGCCGAATACGAAGCACTCGTTTAGGTCTCTAAGCCACCTATGCCTAGATGTCAAATCAATCAACATCTTTGGTGATTCTCAATTGGTCGTAAACCAATTCAATGGTATGTACCAATGTCATAATGAGATACTTCAAAAGTATAAACATCATGTAGACATACTTTTGACAACTTTTGATAGTTACACCCTTCAAACCATCCCACGTTCAACCAACAAGTTTGCAGATACCATGGCATTCTTAGCTTCCCAAATACCCACTTCACATGCTGATTCTACAATCTTTGTCACCATACAATGACTCCAATCACCTTCTTATTTACCTCATGATGTTTACTCGATCGAATCGTTACCCCCGACCCGAGTGACCTTTGGTACAAATCTGTGTGCATGTATACTTTGCTTAATGCTAAATCAAATGAAGCAAGAACTACCACCTAAAATAGTTCTATAATTTAGCTAAAACAAAGCATAAACACCATCATGATAAGAATTAAACAAGGGTTAGATGCTAGCATTCATAAATATAAACTTTTAAACTAACAATGCTAAATATCTAAACTCCTCTATTTTCCAACAACAAATAAATGAATGGACCTAAGTAAGCTCCATGGCTATCAAAATAGTTGTCCTTAATGTTCCAAGAACGTAGGAATGGGGGCTAATCAAAGTTGGGCTACAAGACCCTTTTGACACCTCCCATATGACCCAAGCACTTTAAGAAAGAGGCTTAACTCTTCAAGATGATGAACTCTCAAAAGGGCAAGGTGCAAGCTCTTAGTCTCTTTGCTATATGCTTTGCATTTGCTCTCTTAGAAAGTTTAGGTGTAAGTAAAAAGGTAGGTGGAGGGCTCTTTATATAGCCCAAAGGATAAAGGATTCAACACATTCTCATGAATGTGGGATAAAGGTAAAACATGATTAGGAATGGATAAGGTTGCTTTATTAAAGGTAACCTTACTTTAGAAGAGTTTAATACATGTTTAGCAAGTCATGAGAGTTGGGGGTATTTTAATTAATCAAAGGTGATTAATTAATAGATAGAGTGTAAAGCTTATAGAAGCCAATTAGAAGAATATTAGTGTGATTTAGGCTATTATAAGGGGATTAAATCAATTAAATATTGATTTATTAGTTAAATGGAAGGAAAGCTAATTAATTAATAATAATTAATTAGTCTAGGTAGAAGGGGTGATTTATTAACTAAGGTCGTTAATTAGGTATTTGTTGGATAGGAAACTTAATTAATTAGCTTAGTGTAATTAATTAATGATGATATGAGGGAAAATGAGTTCTTTTGACGATACGTCATTGATTTACGAGAAAGGGATAATTAGCACAATTTAAGTATTTAAATTACTTGGGCATAATTATAGGTGTCTACATTTGCCCCTCTTTGGTGTGGCGTAAGTGATGCCACTTCAAAGATAGTAGACATAAGAGATTTTGAAGAGATAGAAGAAAAATTAGTAGGAGGGAGAGATGCCCCTCGAGTGTCGATGGGGTGATGAAGGAAGTCGATCGACGATCAAAAAGATGAGAAGTAGGCAGAAGAATGGGGACGAGGGGAGAGAAGAGCTTAACCTCTAGCTACTTATTTTTTTGGAACAAATTTGATGTCATCATATTGCCATAGGAACTACATCATCGGCCCTTATGAAAAATATAAGCATACGACAAAGGTAGAATGACATGAAAATCCATACTACGAATAATTATCCATTACTAAAAGTACCAACTCCACACAACATACAATAATGCAATGCAATACGAGAAGGAAACAAGCTCATATAACAGGGAAAACAAGTACGAATGCACATATCCAACCCAACAACGGTCAAGACAGTTGTACAAATATTTTGTTATCAGTGCTGAAGAGATCCACAAGTTCGTGATTAATGAAAAGGGTTAAAAATGATGCCCTAAGAAAGGATACATGCAAGGGGAAATGAAAATGGACACGGGGTCCATGAAAAGCATTTGTGCACAATGAAACAACACCAGGAAACCAAAAGTGCCCCAGAGTACAGACGAAGCAAGCAACTAGCTTTTGTGAATGGTTGTGAATCCAGTGATCCACGAGTCGTATTAATCGGGGAAGATGTGAGACAAACCAATAGGATATGGAGAAAATACCATGCGCAAGACACAAGTTTCAGCCGTAAGAAGCAAGTTACCATTTTGTAGGGTGTTTTACTTTTTAGGAATTTTTTGAAAAATTTTGCCTTGTTTTTAGATTTTTTGATATATATATTGTTTTTTTTTTTTGCTTTCTAAACCATGGTGAATAGTAGAAGAAAGTAGAAGAAGAAAGCGAAGGGCCTAGGGGCAATAGAAAGTGCCCTAGGTGGAAGAAAAGAGAAACAAACGACAAATAATGTCCTTGTTTAGTGGAAAAATGAAGAAAAAATAATTATTTGAAAAATAATTATTTACGAGGGTGTGAAGAAGAATAAAAATCACCAGGGAGCAATAAAATTGTCCGGGGGAGAAGAAAGGGGTATTGGACAAAAATTCCCCAATACAGTGAAAAATAAGATAAAAATAATTATTTAATTAAAAATAATTATTCCACAGCGAACAGAGGAGAAAACGGTGAGCGAAACGGGTGTCCTGGCCATCCGATCAGTGAAAAACAGGCTAATATACCCCCCAGGGGGGGTAAAAACATCACAATCAGTTCATTTTAACCACTTAGTTTAGAAAACTTACCGTGAGGCTCTGACACTCAGGAGAGATGGTGATCGCACGTGATCGTTTGAGGCGTGCTGTAGATTGTAGATGATAGATCTATAGACAATATCAAATGTTGTTTTCAAGTGTTATTTTGATGTCTATGGACGGGATGATATGATGATATTGGTGCGGGGGGGGATAGATTTTTTATTATGTGCAACCCCTCTTGCCCCCATTGATGATATGATATGTGATGATTAGCTTAGTATACATGCATGATGTAAAATTAGCATTTTTGTTTATATATGATGTATAGATGATGTTAGATGTGATGATAGTGATGGTAATGTGATGTGAATGATAACAAAATAGAGCACATGCAAGAAACACAGCCAAATGCTACAAAGAACACCAGGAATCAATGCAATACACCATGAATCACCATGCCTTATTAACAAGTAACAAAACACAACCAAATGCATTAAGAAAGAAAGAAAGAATTAACACACTAGCATGTCGAAATCCACTACAATATGCACAAGCAAGAATGAATCTATTCTAAGGAAGAAAAGATAAACTATGACAAAGTACACCCAAGCAACAAACAACTCAAAAGTGAGCACGTAAAACACTATACAAGCAACAAGCAAAGCAAGAAAACAAGACAATGCAAGTAAATGTTTTTGTAAGATATGTTTTCATAAACTGATTTTCTATTGTTTAGGTTTTTGTGAAACAATTTTATATTGTTTTGGTGTTTTGTGAAACAATTTTCTATTGTTTTTGTGTTTTCTCGAAACAATGTTCTATTGTTTTTGTGTTTTCTTGAAACAATGTTCTATTGTTTTTGTGTTTTTCTCGAAACAATTTTCTATTGTTTTTGTGTTTTTCTCGAAACAATTTTATATTATTTTTGTGTTTTTCTTAAAAAAATTTTATATTATTTTTGTGTTTTTCTCGAAACAATTTTATATTGTTTTTGTGGTTTTAATAGTTTTCCAAAGCTATGTGCAGGTAACCAAGAAAGCATGGATGCCCCCAGCATTAGGTGGGGAATATACAAGGGCAGAAGCCACGCGCTTATGAACAAGAAGGTGAACTCGTTGAGTTGCCCTAGCATAAGATGGGAAATAACGAAAGACCACATCCCTCACAGATGAATAGAAGAAGGCAAAGCCGGATCAAGGCTGGACAAAATGGTGTGCACAAGGAAACTCGAAGGCAGAACCAAGTCTAGGCCAAAGACAACTAATCCTCCCGAAGTGCCGAAACTAGTTTTCACCCAAGGACTTGTCCAAAGTGCCACAATTGCGTGGTTTTCACTAGTGGACGACCTGTTTTCTCTTGTTCTTTTTCTAATTTTTAAATTTTTTTTTTTTTGATGTTTTTGTATTTTTTTATTGTTTTTGTGATTTTTATGACTTTCTTGTGCCATGTTTAGGCATAAAACCTCTTAAGATGCATGGCATTCATGGGCTCCCGAGCTCATCACCATTGGGGTGAGCCAACTTGTATGCCCCTGTGCCATACTTGGCAACTATGACATAGGGTCCTAACCAGTGTGGTTCAAACTTCCCTTTCTTTTCTCACTCTACTCTGGTGTTGAACTGGTTCTCCTTCATAACTAAATCACCCACCTCAAACTGGTGAGGGATGATTCTCTTGTTGTAGTTGCAGGAGATTCTGTGTTGATATACCTTCAGGTGATTAAGAGCGCGAATGTGCCTCTCATCTAGGAGCTCTAACTCAGCCAATCTTGCCACTCGATAATATTCATCCTTATCCAAATAGTCCTGAAGAGAAATTCGCAAGGATGGGAGTTCAATCTCTAAAGGGATGATAGATTCTATCCCGAACACTAGGGAATATGGCGTCGCACCCGTAGGAGTGTGAATTGATGTTTGGTAGGCCCAGAGGGATGGGTGGATTTGTAGGTGCCGACTTTCCTTTTTGCTAACCATCTTATCCATTATCCTTACCAAAGTCTTGTTTGTTGCCTCACTTGTCCATTACCCTCAGATTTTTCATATTCGGGGTTTGATAACAAGATGGTTGAGTGTCCTCAGGGACCCAAGTAGTAGGTGGATCAAGTAATTTTTCCTCAGCTAACAAGCCTCCAGGTAGGAATGACCCAATAGTGTGTTCCTCTCTAGGTCTCCTGAAGCGGTAGTTGGGTCGACCTCTAGTCTTGGGTGACAAGGAGAGGTCAGAAACCAAGAGTGCTTGTTGTACATTATACTCCCCACAGCCATATTCCATAATTTTCATCTCCCATGAATCAAATGGAGATGTGGAAGTGGACGCCCCATGAGCATAAGAAATAAGAGAATTTGAATCTACTCGTGATTATATGGCCTCATAATGAAGAGGGACAGCTATATCTGTGGAGGGACATGCATATGTACCCTTTTGTGCAAAGCTATTAAGAGCTCTACAATGAGCAAAGGGCTCTGAATCTCCTGGTATTGTAATCGTATGTCCCTCATGCTTCAGCTTGATGCATTGATGAAATGTTGATGGCACGGCTTGCATGGCATGAATCCATGGTCGTCCTAGAAGCATATTATATGGAAGTTCCAAGTCTAGGATGTGAAACTTTGTTTGATGGCAAGTGGGGCCCACCTCCATGGGTAGCGTAATGGTGCCTACTGACTCTCTTTCCGTGTTGTTGTATGCGGTGATAGTAATAATATGGGACTCAAGATCTTCCTCCATATGTCCCAATTGTTTGACCAACTTAAGCGTGCAGATGTTCAATCCCAATCCATTGTCCACAAGCACCCGTTTGATTTTCCTGTGGGTGACAACTACCTTGATGTACAAGGGAAGCTTATGTGTAGGATTCATGGCAGGGATCTCCCTATGATTGAAAGTAAGATGCTCACTTGATGCAATATTTTCCACCGCGGCTTGAAGGTACGTAGGATCGACTTCTAAAGGCACTCCCGACCCCTGAAGAGTTTGATACAAAATGTCCTTATGCACATTGGATATCTTGAGAAGATCTAAGATCGAGATCTTAGCAGGTGTCCTCTCAAGTTGTTCTACAAGGTTATATTTATCAATTTGTGAGGTCAACAGAGAGGGTTAATCACAAGGAATTGACACAATCAGGGATCGGGAGTGAATACATCCGATAAGTGAATCGTAATGATTGTTATCTCTTTTGGTATATAAGTAATTCGTGGCTTTATAGGTTTGGGATGACTCTCCCCGATCCGGCTTTGTCTTTTCCGACTTATCATGCTTGGGGAATGGTTCCTTATAAATCCCCATTTTCTCGTTAGGTGTTTGCATGTGGCCAGGGTTATCCACCTCTATCTCCCCGTTGTCAATGAGGTCTTGAATATAGTGGCAAAGTTGCAAACATTTGTCTGTTTTATGACCTTTAACGTGATGCATTTCACAATATTCATGCTCCTTATACCATGAAGGTTTAGGAGCGTTGTCATCAAATGGTTGCATTGTAGGATAGGTCATCATGTTGGCTGCATCCAACTGTTTTAGTATGAGGGACAACAGTTCATTGAGGGAGGTGAATTTTCGTCACTTTGGTGGTGGTTGAATTGGGCCCTTAGTTAGTTTAAAAGGTTGACTGGTTTGGACCATTTGAACACGTTTGGAATCAGTGATTCCGTCTCCCACCACGTTTTTGTTTTTGTTAAATATCTTTGGCTTTTCAGTGGGTTTGACACTTTGGTTATCTTTAGATTGGGTTTTGAGGGTGCCTTTGGCAATGAGAGCCTTTTCTATTTGAATCCCTTTCTCGATAACCTCCTCAAAGGTGCAGACACAATGCATTTGGAGGTGGAAAGCTATATCTAGGTTGAGATTAGGGACGAAAATATTGACCAGCTGCTTCTCAGGGAAAGCGCAAGGGAAGCGACTAGCTATCCCTCTCCATCATTGGAGGAAGCTGGTGAAGGTCTCATTTGGGCATTGTTTTGTGTTGCACAAGTCTGCCATGGTGATGTCACTCTCTATGTTATACGAGAAATGACGCACAAATATTTCTGCCAATTCTACCTAGGTGAAAATTGATCCTCGTGGTAAGTGCATAAACCATTCCAATGTTTGACCTCCGAGACTCTTAGGAAAAAGTCTAATGAGGTAATTATCACTATAAGACACCTCTTGACATGCCATGTAGAAATCTTTAACATGATCCCTTGGGTCTCCCTTTCCTTTGTATTTGTCAAACTTTGGCATATCAAATTTCTTTGGAAAGGGTTGAAGGGTCATTGTCTTATCAAAAGGATAGGGGCATAGTTCTTCATATTGGTATTTCCTAATACTCCCTATATTGCTCTCTTGTATGCTCGCAAGCGTTGCTTTCATAGATTGCACTTCTTATGTGATAAATTGTTTTCTAGTGGGAGAAGCGGGTACGTGTACACGATGATACCCCATGTCTTCTTCTCCTTGGTTTTCTCAATGGAGTTCGTGGATCCTAAACTTAGGCCTTGACTTTTGAACATTCTTGTTTGTTTCTTTCTGTACCTGGAAAGTAAGCAAAGCTAGTTGTCGGCTTAGGTTACTGAGTTGTTGTTGGATTGTGACTTGGTTTGTGTCTTCTTCATCTAAAGGTTCTTCCTCTTCGTATTGTGGATGTTCTTCCCTTGTCTCATGTTCTATCTTGTTTCTTTGTGGAACTTTGATGAGGGGTATTCTATTCCCTACCACTTTATCATTTTCTACGTAAGAAGTGGAAGCATGCCTGCCTATTAAAATATCTTCCATATTGATAAGGGGCATTCTTCCTTAGTAGTGTCATTTGTAGGTAATATTGGTTCATTCTCGGTGGGCAATTTGGCCCCTAATTCCATGACCCATGCCAACACTCTATCTTTGTTTCTAAGGAGAAACTCATCTAGTAGAGTGGGGTCAAAATCAAAGTCTGCGTGTGGTGATTCTAATTCATTTCCACTATGATCAACCATTTCTTCTGTTTCCTTTTCTATAGAAAATAGTGGTCCTAGATCGTGTCTAATAAATGGGTTTGACCCTTGTCTGTTAGAGGTTTCCTAAGCTTGCACTTGTTGTTCCTCATATGTTTGTTTCTTTAACCCTAGACACGTCTTGGGAGCCATGTTTTTGTGATAAATTTCACTAAGGTAAGTTGTAGATTTGTTCAAAATTCAATGACTACCCCTAAGTAAAACACAAGATGTATGTGTTAAGAGTAAATTAATAGTGTGAGAATACCAATGTGATAGAGTGATAAAGTCACCAATGAAACAATCGTTTGGTACCAAAACTTAATCAAATGAAGTACCTCCTAGACTATGTTTCAAAGTAATTTGCGACGCCAGATGATTAACAAGATGTCTCCACTTATGCCAAGTTCAAAGGAATGAACAAGACGTAAGTAAATACATGAAGTTAAATGCGATCTCCCAATCAAGATATACGATGAGCAAGCTCAAGTCTGATTAAGACCTATATCTCAAAAAGTGCCAATTACAATTTGTGAATGACACAACAATATCACCAAGATATGTTAACCCACTTTGCAAGAAAGTGAAGTATTGATATCGAGGTGTTATTGATATAACATGCACAAATGGTAGTGCCTAACACCTTTTGAAATCAAGGTAATAATAAAATCGAACAAATTTTTTTTCAAAGTATAGCTAGGAATAGTGAAGAATGTGTGCAGTAATATAATCATATTGATATAGGTATTTACGTCGATTTTACAAGAAACAAGACGTAAATATCAAAATTGTAATGATATGAGACAAACAAGCTAACTCCTCTATGGAAGTCCACGGTGATGAACCACGCCTAACTACAATGATGATCTTGATGTGGGTATCAAGATCACAATGGCTACCAAATGACGTGAAAACACCTCCACTCACTTTAGACATTTAACTAACCCATCCACAAACATGGATGGGCGTAAACAGACATAAAAGTGAGAGAAATAGTCGAATGGCAACACAAAGGTAATCACACCTCTTTTGATCAACAAAGTGTCAAAAGAATATGAAGGAAATAAATCAAGAAAAATGACGAAAAATGCTAGCCTCACTTCAGCAGAGTTTTGCCTCACCCTAAGGCAAGTAAAAACTAGGTGAAAGTAATACGTCACATGTTTCTCAAAAAGAAGGTTCACAACTCAACACTGTTTTCAAATGGTCAAAGTGGGCTCCTGGCCAAAGTATATTCTCCTAGGTGGTTCTCTCGCCCTAGGTGTTACAAAGTTTCCATGAGTGAGCGCGATTTACCCAAAAAGTCACACTGACTAGTTTGGGAGTATCTCGGCTTTACTTTACCCCCTTCAAGAACAGTAGGCAACTAGTGCGTCTACGTGTACTATCACTAGGGTCGCCACAATGGACAACCTGTAACTCTATCTCACAAAGGAATCACTAGTCAAGTATGTAGTGCAGAGCACTTCCCATTTCGTCCACAAGGTTCCCTCTTATGTGGACTACTTTGGGGTTCCTGGAACCACCCCTATTATTGTAGCTTAAGGCGTTATGCCAAAGGGGTTATGTTCCAGTTGAGCGGAGAGGGACATACCCTTTTCTGAAACCTGCAATACAGTGTTTTGAATATGTTGTTCTTTTTATCTTGTTTAATTAGGTGTGGTTTGCTTGAACACCTTTTGACAACCTGTATAACAACTGTATTAGTAGTTTTTGATTTTGTTTTGGTTCTTCCTTTCTTTGACAAGCGTTTTTAGGTCCTGCACTCAAGTGTTAGTAGTTCTCCAAGAAAATCACATTATTTAAAAGAGGATTAAGAGTTTATTTTGATTCTCAAGATCATCCAAGGATGCAAGAGAAGAGCATACACAAAAATAATCCAAATAAAAAGTAAAGAAAATCTTTTCAATCAATGAACCATACAAAATTCTTGATAAATGTTCATTCCTTTAAACCAAAAGTGAAAGATGAAGTTTCCAATTTACCAAATGTTATAAAATGAAGACTAAAGTTGCTTTTGATTCTCAAGATCACCCTAAGGTGCAAGAGAAGAGCATACACAAACTTTATCCCAACTATATAGAAATGGAAAACTTCAAATCAAAGGACCATTGAAAAATGCTTTGTAAAAGGTTCATTCCCTTAAGAAAAATGAATAATCAAGTTTCCAAGTTTAATCCCAATGTTAACAAGATAGAGATCAAAGTTATTTTTGATTCTCAAGATCACCAAAAGGTGCAAGAGAAGAGCATACCCACGCTTTGGTCTAAATCGAGTAAGCATGGAAATACAACATTCATCAAAACATTAGACATGTTAGAAAATGATCAGTTTTAAAATAACATAAAAACTTGTAACTTCTTAAGTATAAATCCCAAATTTATGTTTTCATTTCATATTTAACTTCAATACCTTTCCAATGCAAAAAAAATGGAGTCATTTCGAATACGGGAACAAAAGTTATGGCCTTTGGAAGATGGGTTACACATATGCTCTTATGCTTATGGGTATGCACTTGACATGCACTCAAAAAATGTCAAAAAAACGTCCCTTAATCTGCAAAATGGGTAAATTTTTCTAACCAAGATTCAATTTTGACAACAACCCATCACATTAATATATAAATAGAAGACTCAATGCTATCAAACATTAACATATATGCTCAAGAATTTAAGATTTTCAAGAAATTGACAAAACTAGCATGTAGAATGATGAAAAAGTAAGCTCTAAAAATGAAAACATGATGAAATATTGAAATTTTCTTGCCAAGATTAAATTTTGATAGCAACCCACCACATTAATATGTAAATAGAAGACTCAGCACTATCAAACACTAACCTACATGCTCAAGAATTGAAAATTTTCAAGAAATTGACAAAACTAGCATGTAAAATGTTGAAAAAGTAAGCTCTAAAAATGAAAACATGATGAAATCTTGAAATTTTATCACCAAGATTAATTTTTGATAGAAACCCACCACATTAATATGTAAATAGAAGACTCAACACTATCAAACACTAACCTACATGCTCAAGAATTGAAAATTTTCAAGAAATTGAAAAACTAGCATGTAAAATGTTGAAAAAGTAAGCTCTAAAAATGAAAACATGATGAAATCTTGAAATTTTCCCATCAATTCTAATTTTGACAGCACTTCACCTCCTTCATACCTACAAGGAATACCCAACACATGCAAACTCAACAAAACAAGTTAAAAGAAACAAGTTAGATCAACATGTGTAAAAGAGGGTTAGTAACCAAAAATAAAACTTAACTATAAAAACTTGAAATTAAGTACAAAGGACAATGGAGTAAGTCTCTCTGGGTGTGCCAAATGTGTGCATGTATACTTTACTTAATGCTAAATTAAATGAAGTAAGAAATACCACCTAAAATAGTTCTACAATTTAGCTTAAACAAAGCATAAACACCATCATGATAAGAATTAAACAAGGGTTAGATGCTAGCATTCATAAATACAAACTTTGAAACTAACAATGCTAAATATCTAAGCTCCTCTATTCTCCAACAACAAATAAATGAATGGACCTAAGTAAGCTCCATGGCTATCAAAATAGTTTTCCTTAATGTTCCAAGAACGTAGGAATGGGGGCTAATCAAAGTTGGAGCTCTGAGACCCTTTTGACACCTCCCATATGACCCAAGCACTTTAAGAAAGAGGCTTAACTCTTCAAGATGATGAACTCTCAAAAGGGCAAGGTGCAAGCTCTTAGTCTCTTTGCTATATGCTTTGCATTTTCTCTCTTAGAAAGTTTAGGTGTAAGTAAAAAGGTAGGTGGAGGGCTCTTTATATATCCCAAAGGATAAAGGATTCAACACATTCTCATGAATGTGGGATAAAGGTAAAACATGATTAGGAATGGATAAGGTTGTTTTATTAAAGGTAACCTTACTTTAGAAGAGTTTAATACATGTTTAACAAGTCATGGGAGTTAGGGGTATTTTAATTAATCAAAGGTGATTAATTAATAGGTAGGTGTAAGCTTATAGAAGCCAATTAGAAGAAGTATTAGTGCAATTTAGGCTATTATAAGGGGATTAAATCAATTAAATATTGATTTATTAGTTAAATGGAAGGAAAGCTAATTAATTAATAATAATTAATTAATCTAGGTAGAAGGGTGATTTATTAATGGAAGGTCGTTAATTAGGGTATTTTTTGGATAGCAACTTAATTAATTAGCTTAGTGTAATTAATTAATGATGATATGAGGGAAAATGAGCGCTTTTGACGATATGTCGTTGATTTGTGAGAAAGGGGATAATTAGCACAATTTAAGTATTTAAATTGCTTGGGCATAATTATAGGTGTCTACACAAATAATACTCGACTACCTTTCTCTCTCCATCTTACCTCTGATCTCACCCATAATGAATAATGTGCCTTCCTTAAAAGGTCTCTCATTACATCATTCAGGGGACTCCTCTATAAGCACGGCTTTGACGGTATTCTCTTCTGAATGCCTCACAAGTTTTGAAATTCCTTATACCATTAAGGAAGTTCATGACAACATATGTAGAGGTCACTTCAGTGGCCTTAATGTTGCTAAGCATATTCTTTTCCTAGGCTATTCTTGGCTGACCCTTAATCATGATTGTTGTGATTACATCGAACATTGTGTAAAATTCCAACAACATGCCAATCTTCATCATACAACCAATCATGCCTTACAGTCGCCTTCGTGACCTTTGGCCCTTCTCTCAATGGGGTTTGGACCTTGTTAGAGAAATCAATCCCCATTCTTCCCAATGCCATCAATGGATCATCACTGCCCACCAAATACAATACAAAATGGGTGGAAGCCATACCACTCATCTCCACAAAAGCCGAGAAAATATGCGAGTTCATTAACCACCACATCATTTGTCGTTTTGGTGTTCCTCATCGCTACATCACTAACAATGGAAAACAATTCAAAAACAAAACATTGCAAAAAATTTGTGACACCTTCGACATTCATCTTAGTTTCTCATCACCTTATTAACCACAAACAAATGGCCAAGCTGAATCCACTAACAAAACCCTCAACAAAATTCTTATGAAATTTGTTGATGATACTAGGAAGGATTGGCATACGCACATTCCTTTTGCCCTGTGGGCATACCACACTAGTATTCACACTTCCACTATGGCCACACCATTTTCTCTAGTCTACGATACAGAGGTAGTCCTGCCTCTTAAATTTTAGATCCCCTCACTTCGCATTTCTCTCCATGACATGCTCAATGATGATGACTTTCATTAGGACCATTTAGCATAGCTAGAGTTATTAGACGAATGTCATCTTAACACTCTGGATCACCTTCAAGTTTACCAAAAATGTATCAAATGTGCCTATGACAACGTGTCCATGCATGAACCTTCTAAGTTAGTGACCTTGTCCTGAAATAAAATCAACATGTAACTAAATTAGAAAAAAGTAAATGGGGAAAATTTGCGCCTAATTGGCTTAGACCATACATCGTGACTTATACATATAGATTAGGTGCTTATCATTTATCCTCACTCGATGGTAAACTTTGAGCCTGAGCCCCTTAACGCCTTGCATCTTCGACCATTCTATTGTTCACTTGTAGTCCTACCTCACTTTTTTCTCTCTCCATGCTCATCCCTTGAGTATTATTCACTCCATACACCTCATTAACAAGTAAACAAGAATCATGTGAGTACCTGTCACTTGTTATCTTCTCTTGAATATGTGTACCACAGCACTGCACATAGCATGATTCTCATGGATACTTTTTGTCTACCTTCGGATGAGATCCATGGTAGTTACAACTTTCCTTTTGAACAAGAGTCTTATTCTCCACCTTGGTCTTGTCCATGACTTCAAAGACCTCACATGGAACCAAACTCCTTGAGTCAAACTTCTAATAAAAAGATGACCCCCTCAAAAGAACATCTTCCTCTTGACAACCGCTACTATAAATAGATTTGCTCCTCGAAGGACATGTATGTAAAGCTCTTAAAAAATGAGAAAACCGAAGCTTCTGCATCAATCGATTCACGAATACCTCAAGGAGTTCAATTTTCTTCATCCCATATAGACTTCCCACATCGATCGGTCTATTTCAACTATAAGTCAAAACACTCAACCTTTTTTTCATGGACTTGCCCATTATGATCTAGGGTTTATTGCTTGAAATGAATGCCACCTATAACATATAAAAATTTCCACTTTTCACCATACAAACCATGCCCACTCTCATTTCCTCTTTGCCTCGAAGGGACTTCTTGGAAATTAGACACTTGGTGATCATGTGACTACTTTTACCATAGGACAGTCCATCATGTAATGTCTTTAGGGTCTTATGTTCATCACCTTTGCTAAGAAATTATCTATTCGGTATGATTCTAACTAACTAGGTGGATTTATTTCCCCCTCTTGTCTTTTAACCATCTTTGTTTATGTTTTGATTACCTTATACATGACTTGGTCCTTGATACTTAGTTTTGGGGTAGTCTTCTTCTTTCGCCACAATCACCCTCACCTACATCATTTTACCTATAATCTACCCACACGTAACAAACCTAAACCCACACCCCGCCTAAAAACCTACCAATTTATTTGCATACCTCCTCATATTCTTCCCTAGCTTATGGGAGAACAACATCGCCTAAGGTCCCTTTTCACCGAGACTATGTAGGCAGCACTCGAGGGCATGGGGCCCTTGGAGGTTAGCTTGGCCATCCTCTACCCTAAATAATTCATCTTCCATGTGCCTCACATTACATTACACCTAACTTAGTTTCCCTTTTATACCCAAAATTGGAAATTAAACCACATACATAATGAATTGTTTCATTTTTAAAACATTATCACAACATACATTTATTAAGCCTACTATTTCTCTATCACCCTATGCATAGATTATACCACATTTCACATATGACCCATAGTATTAGTCATTGCATAAAATAATGAATCACAAATTCACTTACTTTCAACTCAACCATGCCTATAACTTAGACTCAACCATGCCTAAACCAACATGGCTCGATCCATGCCTATAACCTAACTCAATCCATGCCTATAACTTGACTCGATTCATGCCTATACCAACCTGACTCCATCATGCCTAACTCACCTAATTTCCATCCATATCAACAAATCAACAAATACCATGTATCTCATCAAAGCATCAACAAGTCAACAAATACCATGTATCTCATCAACACATCAAAAATTAAAAAAATAAATAATACCATATATCTCATCATATAAATAAATCAATGTGTATCACAAATATACATGGCTATATAATCATGTCCATCATCTCAAAATCATCGGCACGCAAGCCAATATACAAAGATAAAATGTCATTGGTGCACAAGCTGGTCTCATATATACAATAAAATAATGAAATAATACAAAATCTCTTCGGTGTGTAGGCCGGTATATGCTCAAAATATACAAAATCATTCATACATCCTCATTTTCAATGGTACACAGAGTGCGGTATGTGATCAAAAATATAAATATCTCTCGGCACGCAGTCGGTATATAATCACAAAATAACTATCATACATAAAAAATAGGTTCCCACAAATCAAGTACCTCGAAGGATGTCCTCCATCTCTATATCACCTGTACCCTTGGCCTTCTAAGTCCATGCTAATTCCTAACCTAGAGCTGGTCTCTTTGCACTAGTGGCCTCTACTTGCTTAGGCCTTGGAGCTCTTTGACCCCCGTGCTCTCCACACCGTTGTGAGTGCGGGATCTCGTTCCTCTCACTTGACACTGTGTGCCCGGTACTCAAGCATAGTATATGAAGTCTATTCTAGCCACCATCAGCTGGTCCTAATAGTACCTCACCTCACCTAGGGCATCCCATAACCTAGATACAGGCACGGTCTGTGGTGGTCCCATAGGTCTCGGCCCCTGTACTGCCATCTGCGGGACCCTTTCCTGCTCCTGCTGTGAACTCGGACCTTGTCCTGGTTCCTATGATGATGGTACTGTGGTGGTGCCCCTACCCCTTTTCCTATATCTAGGCCTATAAGACCCCAATTTGTGCACGGCTATGGCCAACTAGCCCTGTAAACTCGCCACCTTTGAGCTGCAAGGCTACCACCTGACCATCTCCCTCCTCTCCATCTCCATCTCCTCTACCAAATGACCATCTAGGCTGTAGATTGGCCACATGCATGCATATCTCTAATACCTCCACCTCTCGAGCCTCCAAGTATGTCTACAGTATACCCAACTGGGTAATGAGCATAGCTACTTGCCTCTGTAGGGCATCTCTCTGCATTGTAATGGTCGCTAGATCCAGCTGCCCCAATCTAGGTGGTATGGCTCGTAACTGAGCCACCCACCACTGTCTATACCTATCTGTACACCTGGTGTCATCTATCCACTAACCCACTAGTTGCTCCTCCTGCCTGTGGGCACTGTAGGCTATGGTAGAGGTAAGGGCCTCTCCACGTCATCTCTCCAATGTACTATGGGAAGGGCAGAGGTATGTCCTATACTAGCCCGAACTGCCATCGACTCTGTCTACTAGGATCATCTTGTCCTCCCTAGCACGACAACCCTATATCCATCTCTCTAGCTAGAGCTCAGCTAGCTCCTCATGCATATGCCTATATGAGGGGAATCCCACATATGGCCTCCATATAATGTCCACTCCGAACAACCCCTCCAGTAACTACCGAAAATGGGCCACATCATGTGTCGGCCTATCAGATATCCACTCTCCTATCACCGACACCCATCTCCTGTATCCCACTCACACAAATCATGTTGGGAATGCATCTGCTCGGGGCATCCCTATAGGACACACACAAACTATGTGCTCGTATGCCCAGTAGTGTAGTAAAAACATACAACATAGGTTTGAATCGTGTAACCACCCATATGCCCACAACTCTCTATACAGCTACACCAAGTATGTTGGTGCCCAGGAAAAGTGGGTCTCATGCACCATAATGTCATGGAGTACCCCATCAATGATTGGGGAAATCATCCACCCTTTACATCTGGAAGTGCGTAGCAACACACTACCTCCATCAATATAACCATTAGCCTCGTCTCCTCTGGATAGGCTATGTACATGTCTCCATGGCTCAAGATGGCACTATAGAATCTTAGATCAGCCACCCCTCTCCAAAAATAGTCACAATCAGCTCCTTGGAGGCCTTGGAGGAGAAAGAATACACCTAGGAACCCAATATGGGTAACTGAAGAATCCAGAACATGTCCTCTAGGGTGATAGTCATCTCACCCATCGGCAGGTGGAACGTGTTGGTCACGGAGTCCCATCTATCGATGAGTGCAACCATCAAACTGGGCTGCCGGACTACATGTCTATAGCAATGAACCCCACTCAAGCCCACTACCTCCACATGCTACAGCTCCTCCGGGTCGATGCACCATGCATTATCACTAGTAGAGGTAGAACCTTGTCCCGCATATGTAGTTGTGCTCTCCCTTACATCCAATACAAGAACACAATTAATTTACATATATCAATCCATATTTAACCATTATCATTTCCCTATACCTTATTTACACCCTACCCATCTCACCTACCTATCCCACACCACTTTTGGACCTTTTTACTCTCTAATATGACCGGTACTAGTTCATCCTAATCGACCACTCGGTCACCCTTTAACCGGCATTGGTCACATGTTTGGTGAATGATACTAATTCACCCTTACAAACCCCAGTCCACCCCTTAACTGACATTGGTCACCTGTTTGGTGACCAATACCACTTCCATCCAACCGATGCCAGCCGCCCTGAGACGCTGGTCACTCATTGTTGTTGAAAAACTTGTAATTTTCCAAAACCCCCCTTTCTAAAAAAATCCTCCCCGCCCTTTTATCCACCTACAATGACCTAAACTACCCTTGGACCTCCAGCCACCACCCCTATTGCATTTATTACCCTCCCTATCCCTCCTTTTACCCAATATACCCCCATTCCCAAATTAAATTTGTGCCCACCCACAAAAATAAAAATCAACACAACCTACAAACAAAACTAAAAAAATCTTCTAATCTATCAAATCCACAACGTAGAGTAGGGCACTTACCTCATCTCGTTGCCATCATCTCGATGGCATGTATGGATGATGTACTTGGTGGAGCCATTACTCTCTTTTTCATTTTCTCACTTGAACGATAACAAATGAATAACAAAAATGTGAATTTTTTGTTTTTATAACAAACCCGACCTAACCGATGTCGGTTACCCTTGACCAACATCGGTCGCGTGCCCTACCTAACCGTCATCAATTTCCCTCTACCAACATCAGTTATCCATGACCAACATCAGTCACCCTCAACTACACATTTCCCTACATTTTAACCTTTACCCTACCCCTACTTCCCTTTTTGCCCCACCCAACCTTCACCCTGATCATTTACCCCACCCCACCTTTACCCTACCCATTTACCTCACCTTTCCTGACCAAATCATTTACTACCTCCCTTCATCCTCCTCTAGGGACTTGTTATTTTACCCCTACCTTGGCCTTACCCATGCCATGATCTAGATATTTGGACCTGGACCATCGCTAGTGACCTTTGACCTCATGAGTTTGCTATAACTTGCAAAGCATCTTTACTGTGTTGTTGACCTAATGACCTTACCTAGCCTATTACCATGACCATTTATCCTGACCCTACCTTTGGTGTATCGGAACATACCTATACATTCCTGCACCTAACCTATGTTGTGTTTCTTGACCATATCCTATACCTTGGATACGAGAATCACTTTAACCTTGTTTGGATAAACCTATCGACCTTAGATGATGTTGTGTTTTCTTGTTCTTCAACTCGTAGTGTGTTGCAGCTTTATACGTGCATGTGTATTTGAGTGTTTCTACCTTTGACCACTGACTAATTACCTAGATTACGAGTAGTAGACCTTAAAACATTTTTCCCTTGTTCCTAACCTTCCCCTTTCTCACATTTACCTTTTATCAAACCACTCACCGATTCTACCTTCTACCTCCTCGGTTCTTGGTTTGAGGGGATCACCTTCATCCACACATGGGGCAACCACATCTTATTTTTATTAGTGCCACTTACCAATACAAGCTACGCAACAAAAAGGGGGCAAAATGTAGACACTAAAATTAGTTCACAGGTCCCCTTTAGTCCTCGACAATTAAGCACCCTTCATCACATTCACCTTACCATGGCCCCCTTCACCCCACTAATATTAATTTAATTAAATTAATTCATTATCCTCACCATATTTATTATTTAAATATCTTAATATAAATAATATCCACACATACACCTCACTTAGACACCTCATCAAGCCAAATCAACATAAGACCTATTCTTAGTAAGTTGTCATAACTAACTAAGACTTACCTAAACCCTAAAAATAAATGCCTACATTCCCTCTAACCACATTCCCACATGCTTACAAGAAGCTCCTAGTATAATATGTGGGTTGACGGCATGAGATCCGAGGAAATCAAGAAGATCTCCTAGTTCAGATAAACCTAGGAAATACCACCGTGATCGACACTTTGTTACCCCCTAACTATCACCGGTTAAGCTGGAACCACCATTGGTTACCCTTTTAACCCCAAAGCAACCTTATTCTGAAGGTTGGAAAAAGGTTGGAAAATATTGAAAAAGTTGGCAAACATTAGCAAATTCCAGAGAGATATCACATCTTATGAGAGTAAATTCCAACGAGAACATGCATGTAAGGAAGGAGATCAAGCATCTTTTCCTACATAGCCATCCCGATAATTATCTCGATCTAACCAAGCAAAGAGGAATGTCCATACACCCATGTAGAAGCTTTCCTTCAGATTGGTGATCACCGCACCTTCAAAACCTCTCATCAGCACCTCTAGCCCTCACTCACAGGCATCCAGGAATAGAATCCAAGTAAGTAGATGTTATACTTCTCTGGTTCATTCCATTTCATCATTATATTATCATATTTTGTTTACCTAGCCACCCATTGACCTCCCCCAACACTCACCCCTCTATATACCCATCAAAACCTCACCAAATATCTCCTAAATCACCCAATACCTTATCCCAACTAACCAAAATCCTTTGTGCAATTGCAAAGGAGACCCAAAATCATTTTGTGGCATTCCTGTTTTCCACAATAATCCGCACCCGATTACACCTAACCGCCATTGGTCACTCGTAACCAACATCGGTCTCTCGTATTTACCCATACAACCCAGAATGCAGTGACTTATCCACCTAATTCCACCTCACCTTGATTCACTTGTGATCTACCCGAGACCTCTCAAAACCTGTAGAGACCTGCAACCGGTTATTTGACCTTCGGATCCTATTCTATCCTAGCTTTGTTAGAGTATATCTATTTCATATTATGTTTTAAGTGATATACCTAAATCATTTCGAATTACAATAGGATTTACTTTATTTACCACATTAAATTTTTTAAAACAGTGGAATGACAGCCATCTAGGAAGTATCACACTTCCCAGATCTAGCATATGCTAGGTAGTTCATTGCATATATTGTTTAACTTTTTCTAGTGGTCTTGCTTTGTATTACAGGTAGTTCCTCCTAGCCAAAAGGAAGCTCTCACAATCATCTATGGATTCAAAATTCATATGCGTGCAACAACCCATCAACCAACATTAAAACATGTATTCCTCCTACGTTTGTTACCCTATTTATTTCATCAATACTTCAAAGAAACGATCTAGAATCAAGTAAAACACCTGCAATGAAGCTTCTTCTTTGACCTTTAGGGCTTTAGACACTCTTTCAACTTGTGATTCCAAACCCTTGATGGATTGAATATGCTCTATCTCCATACATATGATCTGATCTTATAAGCTATGAATCAATGGCTCTGAAACTTCATGCTTCATTCTTAATGTTGCCTCAACATCTAAAGACTTACCCATTGCTTTTTCTCTAAGAGGATCTCCTTCAAGTACTAAAACTTGATTCCCAAGGACATTCTCTCGATACCAATTGTTGGAAGAACAATAGACTAAGATGGGGGCAAATTAGTCCTAAAAATTTATTACTTTATTTACCATTATTTGTAACATCCATTCATTCATATGCATTCAATAAGATCTTATTAGGTGTGCACATTACATTCAAATAACCGTAAAACATGAGAGAGAACACATAGACACAAAATGTAAGTGGGAAACCCTCATCAGGAATAAAACCCACTAAAAATCATTACTTATATTACAAAAATCAAGGAACCAATTTAATATTATGCATCACAAGATATTTCTTTAGTGAGGTACCAACCCCACAAGGAGCACCAACCCATAAACCATTGTTGATATTACTCACAATAAGACACTCCTATGAATATGAATTATAATAATATATTTCAAATGAGTATGATAACTATAAATATGTTGATACCATAGCTGATTTTGATTCCAAAATTCAGCTCCAAATTCTTTCAACCCCTCATCAAATGCTCTCTCCTTCAATTCACTCTATCTTGATATTTCATGACTTGATTTGGCTTCAAATACTTGCATACATGTTATCTAACATTTGTCATATTTTTCACACATCTTCAGTTCCTTTTAATGTCCTTAATCCATTTTTTCTTCCTCACCTAGGTCGCATTTTCCCTCCTTGCTCAACTAGTTCAAAAATGAACCAAACAAGCACTTTTATATGCTTCTCAACTCATAAAAATATCATAGGTCAATTCTAATAAATATATAAACTAAAAAAATAAAAAATATATAACAAAAACTCATTTAAATTCATAAAATGGACCCATATAGGTTGTCCATGTTCCAAGACATCCAAACAAGCCGAAAATGGCTCAAAACCCGATCTCTTGGATCACCAAAGACCTCCAAACTCATCACAATGATTATTCAAGCCACTAAATTCCTAAAATATGTCAAATATAACATAAAAAAATCATACATGGTTGTACATTAACTTTAAGAAATAAAAATTTTCATAACTCTATTTAGAAGGCTTATATCCTTCTCAAAACAGTTGTTTCCAGGAACTAGTCTTCACCTATGGGCATCAAGAACACACCAAAAAAATAAAATATGGAATGTAACCACCCATTGGAAATCCACTTATGTTCATATCACATCCATTATCAAGGTATATATCATGAAACATCCATACATGTAAACTACACTCACTTTCCTCTTCACCAAACTGATCTTCCCATAAAGTAGTTTTGGAAACTCAACTAGTTTACACCCCTTATACAAATTTCAAGACCTATAAATTACTTCACTAGGAAAACCTTAATCCCTCTTCAATTTCCAATTTATATCAAGAACCAAATAATCCAAAACAAGTGACTTCTACCTCCATCTTTTAGCTAGAGAAATCTGATCCTGAAAAACAAACAACCTTGTTCTTCACATACCGAGTTTGATGACATATAAAATATACTCATCATGAGAAAAATTATACACCATTTGAAATCCCTATAAATATTATTTCTAGAACACATTACATTTCCTCCCAAATCTAAGTGGAAGGCCTTCAACCAAGTCTATCTCTGCAACTTCTCATTTAAGTGTATAGGATTCAAGAACTAGTCTTGAGGTCAACTTGCTCTATCACCAAAAAAACACTTCAAAGATTATCCAAAGCATGAAACACCCTTAGAAATGTTTTATAAGAACTTATAAACATTAAAAAATAATTAAGAACTTAGAACAATCACCATACCATTAAGCTTATAAGACCATGTTTAACTAAGCATCCTTTAGATTTGACCTTTAAAGAACAGATCATAACTTTATCACCCCTTATAAAAACAAAAATTTTATCCATCATTGGAAATATCTCTGAAATATGATTAAAAAAACATAAACCAAGTCTTAACTCCACGTGTAGCTCATGTAAATCTAATTTTTCCATAGACGACTCCAAACTCGGTCTTCATAGATAGGTCACACTTTTTTATTTAGGAACTCAACCATGATCTAAAACTATCCTGGACATAGAAAAACTCATAGGATAAAAAAATGAGAATTTATTTCATACCTTCTTTTGGAAAATTTTCCTCAAATTGAACATCCTCAAAAAATTACCTTTTTGAGTGGGGCCCAAATGCAATCACAAGAACTATCTTACCTTTCGGAAATCTGGAGGATTCCTCTACAACATCGAGTTATAAATTTTTTTAAATGAATAAAAATATACTCAATACACTTTTTTTCTCCAATTCGATTTTATCTATGGTTTAGCTAGGGTTTCAAAGAAACTTGTCTTCTTAATAATCGTTCACAAAACCACGATGATAAAACAACATCATTATTTTTCTAAACCTTCTTATCTCTATGGAAAAACATCCCAATTTTTTTTTGAGTCCCATGTAAAGCATACAATTCACAACAAGCATCAAAAGGTCAACTTTTGCCTCAATTCTTCAGTCTAGAAAACCCGTTTTTTCCAAAACTGATGTATCTTACAAAATATTCTTCACTTTGACCTAAAAATTGTCATGAAGCATCATGAAAACATCCTCTAACTATAAATACTCACCATATAGCTCAAATAGGTTTGAAACTCTCTAGCCATAGTGACTTACCTATGCAATCATGCCTTGTCTTCACCTTCTTACTTCCCAAGGACCGTGAAACACCACCAAACCTCTAAGAATTGACCTAAAACTCATCATACATGTCATTTATACCATCACCATGATTCTAATATGATTTAAAAATACCAATCATCTCCAAAACTCATACCTCTGTACCATTCTACATGTTGTAGGACTAGGAATAGGCCTAAAATGACAGCTTCACACCATGAAAAACCATGAACTGACCTTGATGACATATTATAGACTCATTAACACTTGTAACTCACCTCTAGGACCATGTGTGACCTCATGAAAACCTTTATTCAACTCGGGAGGACTCATATAATGATCATGCAAGATAAACCATGCTCCAAGACCTCATAGAACATCACCAAACTTAGTCACTACCAATCAAACATCATAATAGACACTAAAATACACCTCATGGAGATTGATATGACACCTACACACATTTTTTCATCAATAGACTTGACATCAATGAAAACACTAAGACACAATGGCCAATAGGAAGGCTCACCATGTGAGCCACTTGTAATGCACATTCTAGGTTTAAGGAGATCCTTTGGATTGAAAGGCTTGCCACCCTATATCTTAGGGTTGGTCTAGGAAACCATATATTTTCCATATGAAAAATATCTCTTCCTTATTCTCATTGTATTGTCTTATTTGCTCATTTCTCCTTCTCTTCTATTATCTGGTTTATTTTAGGTTTCTATGTGGAGCTCTCATGGGTAGTTAAGGATTCTATTGCTCTAATCTATCCTATTGTGTATATATCTTGTTTGTGTATTTATTCTACAACTCTGAATTTGAGGATATTATGAAATTTATTCTTAAATGTCCTTTTTAATGGGTAAAATATCTTTTTATCTATGAATATAAATACACTAAATATGTAGGTGTGTGCACGATATATATATATATATATATATATATATGTATGTATGTATGTATGTATGTATGTATGTATGTATGTATGTATCAAAGAAAAACTATTAACATTCAAATAAGGGGAGGTTGACTATTATGCAACCAACATTATGTGTATGGTTGGATGCCATGTTGAGGAGGGGAAGGATTTCCCACAGGGGTTGTGGCTAGGTCGTGGCCCCTCCAAAATCCTATTTGATTATTATTATTAAATATAACATATTAAACACATTTTATTTTATACAATTTACTTATATATCTACACACACACACACACACATAATGGATTTCACATAGAGGATTATTATCAAATAATTTACTTTCCTAGTACAATTAATTCACAAGGAATCACCAATTATTTAATAAATATATAAAACAAATCATGTGCTTACACAACTATATATATAAACTTATACATTGTGTAATGCCCACTTCCCGAGACCATTTTCATTTCACAAGACTAGCTGCATTAGACATTTTATCCATCTCCTAGGACAATTTGGTACTCAACATTTGGATAGTATTGATTTGGAACTTTTGAAAGGATCATTTTGGATTTCTACACACACACACACACACACACACACACACACACACACACACACACACACACACACACACACACACACACATGTATGTATGTATGTATCTATATGTTGATCGTGCTGACTTTATTTATATAAGTATTTTATATTTTTCATCATTATAATTAGTTGTGGATGTGTTTATATGATGATGATGATATTTCTAACATTTAAACCCTTTTGTGAAATTCTTAGATAATGATTTTTATACTAACAAAATTGTGCTTAATTATGGATATGGATGTTAGTTGTGATGATGGTTATTATAGAATTGATACATTGAGTTTACAATGTTAATTAAATGTGTGAATGCATGGTTTTGTAATATTTTCTTGGATGGATGTAATGTGTGTGTGGAGTGTGTAATGACGAATAGGTTCGACTAAATAAAATTAACACACACATGGGGACCAAGGGACCAACACACGAAGGATGCATGGGCCTAAACCCATGGCCACCTTGAGAAACATTGTTTGGGGTTAGAAAGTGGCTAAGTATTTTTATTTTGTGGGTTGTTTGAATTATTTCACTTTTCCTATGTTGTGAGCCCCATTTAGAAATTAACCCTTAATTTTTGTAAATTGTAATTTATTTAATTCTCTCTCTTCACTTGTCTTGTTTTGGTACTTGGTTATATATAGTTTTAGTAGATGGACATCATATGTATTATTCTCCAAACTCAAGACATTACTAAGAGGTCGGATTTGGACTTTGGGAAATATTTTGGGTAACCAAAGGACTAGTTAACCTTTCCCTTATCATTTAAAATGAGTCCAAGACCCAAACCCATCATTTTTTATTACATAGGGTAAAAAGCGAGGATAGGCTCCCAAGGATGAGTACAAAATATTATATCATGATAGAAGAAAAGATGGAAAAAAAGGAAAAGGACCCCCAGAGTTGAATAAAATTAACTCCAAAAAAAGGGGGTTCTAAGAAACAACAAGAAGAAGAGAACTAACCAATTAAACAAGAAAACCAAAGAAATTTCCCTG
This sequence comes from Taxus wallichiana var. yunnanensis, assembly GCA_018340775.1. Lineage (NCBI taxonomy): Eukaryota > Viridiplantae > Streptophyta > Pinopsida > Cupressales > Taxaceae > Taxus > Taxus wallichiana. The sequence goes on from CM031244.1 coordinate 280,867,024, forward strand.
AAAGTCTACAGACAGTTCGGAAGAAGTTTCGCTTGTTAGCTTTACTATTTTTGGAGGAATTAACCTCCTAGTATCCTCTTTCATTCTAGAATCCAAATTCAACTTCATTTGGGGGGTTTCCTTGATGTCCAACTTAGTTTCCTCCTCTCCCTCTTCATCGAACTAATCCACCACCTTTTTGCTTCTCTTTTCCACAACATCCGAAGAATGCCCAAATATCAAACTAGAGAATCCAACTGCTTGATATCCCCATGGATGTTCTTCTGATCCAAGCATATTTTCTTAGTGGCTTCGATACTATCAATCATGCCCTTTCTCACCACCGAGTTAGTCTCTTCCAGGACCTAGACAATTGTCTCCAAGTACTAAACTTTGGTCTTCCACATATCAATATCATGCTCACCTTTTAAGGTAAATTTATCCTCCCCCTTTGATAGACTGAATTCCTGATTTTCCATCCCTTCCCCATTATTCCCACCACCCATCTACGTAGAACCCATATTTCCTTCCCTCATTTTTGATAGACACTCAGCTAGGGTAATATCCTCCTCCTCTTGAATTAAAGGAATTTTTTTCTATCTGGGTCAAATTCTCGTTATGAAACAAGAGAAGAATGAGGCCCTTGTGGATGGGAGAATCCACCTTACTCCATTGGAAATCCTTGACCGAGGTGGTCAGAGACATAAAAATATAGAAGGGGATATTGAGAAACTTCTTATGTTTAAACATGTTCAGAAACAACAAGTGGTGGGTATATATCTTATGATACTTACCCTCAAGAGTCATATACTTCATGATGTACAGGAAGACCTCTCTCCACACCCTAGGAATGTAGGTATGAGTGATACCATCGGTGAAGTAATGGATATTTTCCTTTCGATAAAGAAAGTATTGATTTCATATGTATTTGATTCCTATCCTTGAAGATTTTTAGACCTTTCATGTCCATTCCAGAGTACGCGCTATGACTTCCTTTGACATTTTAATTTCCATACCATGAATCAATGCTTTTCCTTCCTTTCATGTTAGTCTCGAACTCCATAGTAAGTGAGGGATCATGCCCTTGGAGTCTAGTGATAAAGTTCCTGAAACCCCCAATTCAAAAAAGGTGCCACATAGACTTATCCTCCATAATACGCCCATGGCTAGACGAATCGACTCTAGTTCTATCAGCACCCATGGCAGCTAGACAATGCACATCACTTTGAGGTCTACAATTTTTGAAATTAGACTCGTCTTTCCAAGAATAGCTTAAGCCAGACACACTTTTATAATATTGGAAAATGAACCCGTTATTATCCATCGCATTGTTTAAGGTGAAGTTCTTACAACTTTTCATGATTGATAATATCATTAATATGTGCTTGTATGACCTCACCTTTTTTCCAGACCTTGTAATCATTATTTTAAACTCTTGCATTTGCTAATCTATCTGCAAAATAATTGCCTATGCGAGGGATATGAGTAATGATATGGGAGTCAAAGTACTTAAGATGTTATTTAGTATCATTAATAATATTTCCCAAGATCTAATTATTATGGTTAGTATTACTAATTACATTTAAAATGAGAAGAGAGTCCCCCTCAATAAGGACATCTTTAATTCATTTCTCCTTTGCAAGACTAACACCCCGAGAGAAGAGCACAATATTTGGCCACATTATTTCTCTTAGTCCCCAAAGGACTAACATAGCTAAGATCCAATCCCCATTATGATCCCTAATTATGCCTCCTCTACCAACCAGACCAGGGTTACCTTTAGAAGCCCCATCAAATTTAAGTTTGAATTTTCCCCTTTTAAGTTTGGACCATTTAATTTTAGTGGATAGAAAACTGACTTGATGCGAAATGAAGGCGAACTGTTTGATCATTTCCTCTTCTCTACTATAAGCGACCTTTTCGAATTCACCTTAACAAGTTCGGAGTTCTTTTTAATTGAGGAAATCAGCCCAACACTGACCTTTCTAAAATTTTCCCTCTGATTTATGAAGATGAGAGCATTTATTTCCTTCCATAAGCTCTAGAAGAAGTGTGGTAAGGACATTTTCTAAGTATCCATAAGAAAGGGATACCTGAAAGGGAAATCCCATTATAACCAGCATTCTTAAATGGACTTAGGACAGACCCATTAGACCTTGAAAATATACAACACCTTGGAAAACACCACTCGAGAAAAGGGGCATGAGATGAGGAGGTGGTTGACACTTTCCTCCTCTTTTTTGTTAAGGACACACCTGTTGGGGAGGAGCATGCCACATTTCCTAAAATTTTCCATAGTGAGGATTTTATTCTAAGTAGCCAACCATAGGAAAATGTTAACTTTAGGTAGAAGGTATTTTACCTAAAGTTTACTATAGTAATATTTTTGGCTAGAATTATTGAAGTTAAGGAGGTAAGCATATTTAACAGAGAAATTTCCATAATACTGCTCCTTTCAAATAATAGAGTCCTCATTTTTTTGGAAAAGAGGAATATACATGTTCTTTAACTTTGAGTCAAGATCATAAAAAAATTGAGTGTCCCCAATGAAGTTAGGAGGGGAAGAACCTTATCCCAAACAACAAGATTGTTGGAGAAGCTCCAATAGTCCTTAACCCAAACTTTACCATTGTCTTCAAAGAATTGCGCCACAATTCTCCCATATTCATCCTCCACAAGAGGTTTATCAAAGATCCAAAATCCCTCCAAAAGTGAATTCTATCACCTTTCCCAATGTTCCATTTAATACCCCTGCTTAGGATCTCCCTAGAAGAGAGAAAAGAATTCCAAAAGAAGGATCCCTTAGGGATATTGTCTTGCAAAAAGAAAGTCTCTATTCTACCAGTATTCCTTAAATATTTCCTTTTGATGATATCAATCCATAGGCCCTCTTCCTTTATCACTATTCAAAAAGATTTAGCCACAAGAGATTCATTCACAAGTCTTATATTGTTTAATCCCAGTCCCCCATAATCCTTAGGCTTGGTCACTTTTTCCTAGGCCACAAGAGGAAATTTGAACTTCTCCTCAGCCCACAGGAACATTTTTTGAATTTTTTTGAAAGCTTCCAAAATATTACCCAGAAGCTGAAAAAGGGACATTACATAGATTAGAACACCTTGAAGAGAGCTTTGGAGGAGCTAAATTTTTCCATCTTGAGATAGGAGAATCCCTTTCTAGGAAAACATATTTTGGAAAATATCTTGAGTAGAGTTTTCTAGATGGAATGATTTGGTTTTTTGTTAATGAGAGGCATTCCCAAATAGGAGTCAAGAAAATACTTTATCTTAAAAACCAAAAAGTGGGCTATTCTCTCTTGGAAATGCTCTTCCACATTTATGAAGAATATAACACTTTTGAGGAAGTTGATCAAATGGCCAGATACCTATTCATACTCATTCAAAACCACTTTGAAGATATAGGCTTCATGTATAGATGCCTTCCCCATCAAGAAATTGTCATCCAAAATTGGTTGAGGCAGGTAGGCTGAAGGCTATTAGAAATTTTGAGACCTTGTAAGAGGTTAAGGGAAAACGCTTAATTACGAGTTTACTTAAAGTTTCCACCACAATTGTATAGAGGAAGGGAGAGAGGATGTCTCCCTATCTGAAACCTCTACTAGCTTGAAATAATCCTTCTAGTTTACCATTGATTATAACAAAGAAACGGCGTAAGAAATACAGACCATAACCATATTGATGAAGAAGGTATCAAACCCCAACTTAGATAGAATGGCATGGAGGAGGGCCCATGAAATTGTGTCATATGCTTTGTGCATATCCAGCTTGACAAACATGGTAGATCTTCCTAAACTTTTTATAGAGTGAATGGATTCTTGGATGACCACAATGTTGTCAATAATTTGTCTCCCAGGAACAAAATCTCCTTGACTAGGAGAGATAAAATTCGATAACACTTTCCCAGAGCCCGAAAGTGATAATTTTGGTAATTAATTTGTAGCTGGTATTGCATAGTCTGATGGGTCTAAAATATTTCACATCCTTGGCCCCTATCATCTTAGAATAAGGACTAGGAAAGTGTTGTTGATCTATTTGAGAATCTAGCAATTACTGAAGAAAGTCTAGATCATCTCAATTACCTCATTCTTGACCACTTCCCATAACTATTAGAAAAAGAAGGCCAAGAACCCATATGGTTTAGGAGATTTATCTAGTTCCATGTCAAAAACAACATATCTGATTTCTTCCTCCCCATGAATGAGCATGAGATCTCTATTTTCTTGATCCAAAATGACATTCTAGAAGAGTCTGAGGGCCTTCTCCCAAGATGTTCTATTTGGATCATCCCTAGGGAGGAAGAGGTCCTTAAAATAATTAACAATAACTTCATTGATTTCTTTTTCATCTTCTATGAGAGTACCATCATTTTTCCGATCTTCTTGATCTTGAGATGATTTTTCTTGGAGGTGGCAGAGAAATGGAATAATTCATTGTTTTTATCACCCTTCTTTAGCCATTTAACTCTAGATTGTTTCTTCCAGTAGACCTACTCCTTGGCCAAGATATCATGGTATTTAATGAGGAAAGATTGCTCTTGAATTTTAAGTTCTTGGTTTAGCCCATCTTCCTCCATCGGTTCCTTAATAGTCCTTAAGTCTTCCTCTATCCTAATCTTAGACTAAAAATGTTCCCAAAAATTTTCTTATTCCAAGTTTTCAAATTTTGTTTAACATGCTTCAAATTTATAATTAATTTTTACATCAGTACCCCATGGACCATGATCCCCACTACTCCCGAATTCTCAAGAGGATGTCAAGATGTTGGAGCCACATTTTGAGAATGATCGGGTTGTGGTCGAGATCTAATTTTAGGCGAGGTGGAAAGAGAGTAGAGTTGATTAATTAGGCAATAATGGCTTGCCAAAAAATTTCTAGTCTAATCTATATAAGGTCATATCTAGTTATTCTATTAGCCCAAGTAAATTTGGACCCTCCAAGCTCGAGGTCCACAAGATCATTATTAACTTAAAAATTAGCTAACTCATCCATAATATCTGTATAAGAAATGGATCCACATTTTTTTCCCCCATGGAAAGAGGGGTATTGAAGTCTCCTCCAAAAATCCAATCACCATATTTAAAAAGGGACCTCTCGTTAGAAATTTCTCTCCAAAGATTCCTTCTACCAATCACAGAGTTGGGGGCATAGATATTAGAAACAATCTAGGACTTGTTTGAAGTTAAATTAGTAAAACCCATGGTTAGGTGGTTGGACAATGACATGAGCACCATGCCTTTAACCAAGAGGGGATTCTAGAGGGTGACAATACCTACTTAAGCCCCTTTCAAGCTTACCCTAGCCCAAAGGCCATCTTTCCATACCATCTTTCCCACTTCTTTTAATCTTTCTGTACTCATCTTTATTTCTTATATCATCAGGATATCATGTTTGTACTTGTTCCTAAAATCTTTCAAGATTCTTTACTTACTAGGGTTATTCAACCCTCTAATATTCCAAGAGAGTAAGATCATTTATTCTTTGATTGAGGAAACCTAAGTGGTTTCTGTATCCCTTTATCCATGTCTTTCTTAACCAAGGTCTCCCTCTTCTCCTTGTTAGATTTTATCCCTTTAGGAGTTAAATCTTTACCCACATCAGCTCTGAAATTACTTCTAGTAATAGGCTTGGACCTTGTTGTAGGAGTAATAGGGGAGGATATTGGATCAACAGAATATAGAACAATACATCCCATTAAGAGGTCAAAATCATTAGAAGTCGAGATGCCTTCCTCATGTCTTTGGCTGAAAGATATTTTTCCAATCGTGGATAGATCTTCCAGAGAAATACCTTGAGCCACTTTTAGCACATAGTTCCCTTCTGAATCAGATAGATACTCAGCTTCCTTCTGTTTTAGATTTGGGGAAAAATCCTCTTCACACATCTTCTCATTTTCTACTTTACCCCATTCAACCTTGTTCTTTGGATCATCTTCTTCAGCTTCAACTTCAGCCTCAGCCACAATTTGTGTTTCAACAACTATAGTCTCCTTTGGAACCTCTTGGTCCCTTCTAGGGTCCTACTTGAAAGTTCTTCCATTTTTCCCAACTTTTCTCCATTCTGTGTTATCTTTATTAGGACCCGTAGAATGAGATCTTAGACCTAATTCTTGTTTCTTCTTTTGTGTTGGTCACTTTTGAGGATCATGGCCTACATATTTGCATTTATAATAAACAAAAGGGACGAGCATACTCAAATATTTGCACCCAATCCCCAAAATTTGAGATCAAAGTGATAGTTTCTTCCAACATAGCTTCTTCTTTCATATTAACGCAAAACCTCGCATGCGTAAGCCTAGTTCTATATTTAGTAATAGGATCAATCACTGTCAAGGTTCCTAGACTTTTGGATATACCGATTAGGACCTCAGGTTCCTAGAAATCAAGAGGTAAGCTAGGGATATTCACCCAGATAGGATATTCAGAGATGGTTTTTGTAAAGGGGTTAAAGGCTAGTTCCCATTGTTGCACCACCACATGGGATTTACTAATGAACTAAGGACCTCTAGACAGAATTCTTAAGACACAGTCTTTACTAGGAAGAGAAATTAAGAAAAAACCATTCGCATATGTAGTTACCTCAATAGATTTGTTTTGCACCCATCTTCTCTTAGCCCAACTATGGAAGAAATCAATGTTGGGACGAGATCCCAAGCATTTGGTGAATAAAGCTCCTTCCATATTTTCCTTGGCTCACTCCAAGAGAGAGTTTGGTATTTTAAGAGCCAGAAGGCCCTTATCTTTAGAAGGCTCCAATCCTTCCAAGGAATTTTTGTCCATCTTTTTCCCAACCAATCTTTCCGCCCACGTGGATTCCACCACTAGCTCCACTCTATTGTCCTTACATTGGTTAGGCATGTGCTCTGTAATGGCCCGTGAGGCTTCACGGTTCTGCTGAAATTATAGCATGGCTTTCTTCACTCCCACTTCCACCATTCAAACTAGGATTTCCCGCCTCCACTGCATTCAAAATTCTACTTCCCACTCCTGCTCCCTCTTCCATCGCTTCCCCAAGATTCCCTAGTATGTTTTTTAATTATTTATCTTGATTTTGACCTTTTATTGTCTCTTTTTCTTGATATTTATTTCACTTGAGTTTTCTTACTTGAATAAATTATTTGGATAATTTATTACCTTAAATATTGATATGACCTCTTTGAGTGATGGATGGAACTTGAGTTTTCTTGCTTGAATAATCTTTTTAGAAAATTTATTACCTTTGATATTATTGTGTACTCATGGGTTATGTGGAGTAATGGGTGTTGGACTAATATTTTTGGAGAATTTATTTCCTTGGATATTGGTGTGTACTCCTTATTTGAGGTGGAGGGAGGACATCTAGTTAGACATCCATTAGGAACCAACTCACAATACCTTTTGTAAAATCTAAAAATATAGAAGTTTGCATGAGTATAATTGATGTCTATACACATTATTTCATTATTGGAAGATCTTTTGACTAGGAGGAAAGATCTTGGAGAATTTTGGGATTTTGGAGAAGGAGAAAGTGAAGAATTAGTAATGGCTCCAAGGTAGGGTCTCAAACCTTATGTATTGTAATTTATTATATTGTATTTTGGTGAAATGAAATGGTGTTTTGGATTATTATGTGTATTTGTGTCTTTTTGTTTTACTCCTCTCTTCAGCTATTTTTCTTGTTTTATTTTTGTTTGTGATTAGGAATGATAGAAGACCATAGGATGGGTGTTGAAGGGGATATTGAAAGATTTTTTTGTGGAGGGAAAAGGAAATTAGGAATCTTTCTTATGAATATGGTTGTATTATGTTGATTTTGTTTAGAGGGAGATGGGGTAGTTGGAATTAGGCCTTTGGTGGAGTGAAAAGGGGTGGTTGTTAGAGGTATAAGGTGTAGTGGAGGAATAAGGAGAGATGGTTTTGTGGAGGTTTCAAGGTCTAATTCCATTTCCCATGTGGAGAGAAAAGGAGACCAACTTTTAACCCTGCCTCTCCCACTTGCCTAGATTAAAGTCCTTGTGTTTTTTGTTTGTGTTTTTTTGCATTCTTGTTCGATTTTGATTCTTGTGACTATTGGGGAAAGGTCATTTGTATGTTTCTCAAGGGGTTTTGTGATTTTATGGTTCATGTGTTGGTTCATTTGATGGTTGGGTGGTGAGCGTTTCTTGACTCCCCTTTTGTGTGTTTTGAGTAGCTAGTGGAATAATCCTTGTTGTAGATATCTTTATCCTTATTGTTAGTGGATACTTGTTCTAATTTTCTTAATCTTCAGATAGAAATGTATTTTGAGGAAAATGATGTGTAAACACTATTTTTTATTTTGAAGGAGTCTTACATAGTTTGTAAAAGGATGGTTGTAGTGGAAATATTGTTGTAATTTTTGTGAAGTGGATATTAATGCATTTTTAGCAATGCAATACCATTTAAATCAGAAATGTAATGAGTTATTGTTGTAAAATGATTTTGGAAAAAATGTGTATTTGATCATAGTTATTTGGAAAATTGGAATATTATGGTGTTGATAAATTAGTCTATGGATCCAATCGGTAGTTGGTGCATCCCAGCTAGTATGTGTGCACTTTCATGGTGAAGTGGACTCATACTAGGTGGGATACACATGGGTATATCAATCCTTTCATGCATAAAATGGTGATCATATCCATGATGCACCATTTTAGATCTTCTTTCCTTGTTTTATATTCTAGTAAACTTTTGTCATTATTTTTGTATTCATTTGGCATATTGGAAACAGAAAAAAAAAAGTTATCTTTAAGGAAAGTAAATAAATTTATAGATTAAAAATTTTGCATGTTGTCAAAATGGAGGATATTTCATTCCTTACTTAGGATATGAAACTTTGAAGTGTTTAAACAATCTCATCCTACTTTGTCTATCATTGTTAATGCCATGTACCTATTATAATTAACATGCTTGAAGAATACCTCAAATAATTTAATTAGACCTTATAACATGTTTCTTTAAAATGCCATTTTTTTTCAAAACAGTCTTCTATCATATTATGGAAGTTTTTGAGTAAAGGGTGGATTCATCTAACTTTTTCAATATTATATATTTAAAGAATTATACTAAATTAGGAATGAGGTTGAAATCATTATAAATTTGCACAGTATACATAAATTTGATTAGCTAAAATATTTAATATTTTTACAATGATTTATTCAAGGATGGACACTATAAGTGTTTTACCATCCCATACTTTTTTCATTTGATGGGTAGGGAGGCCATCAAATCTCATAAACTTAAAAAAAGCATACCAATTGAATTTTCTTAAATTTTTCGAGGACCTCTCTTTCAAACCCATTTTGTGTATATATTACAACCATACCATTCAATATGGCGGAATCTAGTTATATATATATATATATATATATATATATATATATATATATATATATATATATATATATATATATATATATATGAAGCATTGTAATGGGGTCTTTGCCCCCACACCTAGTTACATCCTATGGCCACCCCGCCACCTCACTATTTCTCCACCGCTGCGGCCACCACTCCTCCTCCCTCACTAGCCACCATAGTCCCCATGACCTGTATCCACCCCTGCGCCCCCCCTCTCCCTTCACCGTGTTGTCCCCCTCCTCCTTCTCCACATGGTTTGTATCTCCTTAAATGCCCTTATTCTCCCTCCTTTCCTTCATGTGCCGCCCCCCCACCCCTATAAAAAACAAAACAAAATGTAAAAACAAACAAGTATAATACAATCCGAATAGGTTAGTGTTCTGATTTCAATTATAATAGATATAATATAATATTTAATAAAATATAATGTAAGATATATATCTATATATATAATATAATATAGTACAATATATAATATAATCTTATTATAATGTTTTATTATATATAATATCATTAGTATATATAATTTAATAGTATCGTAATGGGTACAATGATTTTAATACAATAATATTATAATGTGTTATTTGTTAGGTTACCTAAGGAGAGATCCCTAACCCATTGTGGCATCACTAGCCCATACCGATCGTGGAACCATCTAAGGATAAAAGTTTTAAGCTCTCGGCTAGCCCATGGATTAAACCACATTAGCATGGTGTCTTATCACCGGGTATCCAAACCTTTAGTAGTAGGCCACCTTAATACTGAAGCATATATTTGAACCTTGGACCTCCCAATTACTAGGAGACCAAAGAACTGTTACACCACTACTCGTTGGATAATATTATAATGTGTTATAATGTTAGAATATTATATTATATATTATATAATATTATTAAAATTGTTTTAATGTTATTATAATTTGATAATGTTTAGAATATTATATTATATAAAATATTATTATATATATTATAATATGTATTAAATGTTTATAATAATGTTATTATAATGTTTAAAAAGAAATCCCAATGCGTGTATTATAATATGTATTAAATGTATCAAATAGTAAGTAACCTATACGGTGCTATATAACCTTATGTTTGATAAAAAAATTTATAATGTAATAAATCTATTATAACATGTAACTCGGTTGGGCCATCGATTAAATTGGAACAATACAGAGAAGATTAACATGGCCTTTTATGCAAGGATGAAACGTATAAACAAAAAAATGGTGAATGACATTATGATGTGTTAAATGTGTTTTTGATCACATTCCCATTGCTTTTTTGTTTAGGATTTTGTTCCTTTGTGAACTCACTTTGGTCAAGTCATGAGTCGACTAGATCCATCAGGTTAGAAATAAGTTGTTAACCTTGTGACACACACACATAAAAAAAAATTACATGGGTTTTAGATGGGAAGTTTTTAGGTTGTGACACACTATATTGCAATATTGAAATTAAGTACAAGAACAATGTTTTCATTACTATCTCACTTCCAATTTATCAATATGTTTCAAATCTATTTGTTTTTCCACTTGGAAAGAAAATATTTGGAAAGTATAGAAATTTTTTATAAGTAGCAATACATCAACAAAGCACAATGGAAGATTATTTGGCTAACAACAATATTTTATTTTATACAAAATTATTCCGTAGAAAATCCAATAATCTAAAAATGACTTATTATTTTTGTTTTTATAACAATAAGAATTAAATATGTTAAAATATGATTTACACAATTTTTAATTAAATTACAAGCCTATTAATTTCTTTAACCTTTTCATTTAACTTTATAAGTGATAATACAAACAAAAACAACAAACTCTTCATATAATCACAAAGAGAATACCACCCATAATAGCCATAGATATGAGATCATTTATAAAATAAAAGACCTACCCATAAGCCCACATTTACTTTAGTTTCAAAATAATAATTCAATGATAATAATAAAAATATTTACTTAAAATAAAAACACTCAAAAATCCCTTTAGATTTTCCTCCCAACAGTAGGTTTCACAACATCTTACATCAATTTTCCAAGAGAGCAACAAAATGCATATTTGCTTCTTAACAAGAGTAATACAAAACACTATAAAATACAATATTACAAGCCTCCCACTATGTGGGAACAACATGCCCAAAAACTGAATTTTTAATCAACTCTCCTCCAACCAAGAAAATCCAAGAATGTCTCCAAGTTTAGCTCCAAGCTCCAAATTTTCCAAGTGCTCCAAACACCACAAAGAAAAGGCTTGAAAACCTCCCAACCATAGGCATCATCACATTTCTATCTCCAAAGATTAGGAATGATAACCTACCCCAAGTCCATGGGAAAGAGGGATAACATACCACCAAGATTCTAAAGTATAAAAACAATTATCAAACTTATCCAAAGAAGAAAACGAAAATAAAGAAGAAGCCAAAATCCACCAAATCAAAAGAAGACACAAGCACCAAAATACAAAAAAAAGGAAATAGGTAGAGGAGAAAGACGGATAAAAAAGAGAGTATAGCATGTAATTACAAGATCATTCTCAAAACATATGATATTTGTTAGAAGCATAGTGATCGAGAGGTGGCAAATCAGTCATACAACAATTTCAGCTTCATTTACCATTTCATACATTCATCATCCAAATCAACCATTCATCATACCTAATCAAGTGTGATATTATTAAGTGTGTTAAAACCATTAATAAGTGAAATAGACAAGAGAGAACACAATAAAAATATATATGAAGTGGGAAAATCTCAAGGGAATAAATCCCACTAAAACCTTTGATAATATTACTCATAACAAATGACTTGCAAGAATATTACACATCAAGAAAGATTCATTTAGTGAAGCACCCACCCCTATTTAGTATAGGACCCACAATACAAGGAGGAAACTACCCCTAAGGTGATCAGAGAACCAAATAAACCACATTAAGATAAATATATCTTAGGTATTGTTGCTTCCACAACATATTGTGATCAAATATTCAACTCCATACACACCAAAACCTCTCACACCTCTCTCTTCTCCTACTCACTCAAATATGTATCTCCTTTAGTTTATTATGTCTAATTACCTTGCATAAATATTTCTCAACTCTTCTCAACAATTCATGGATCTTATAAACTCTTCACTTGACCCCTTTATGCCCTCCTTCAACCTTCTTTAGCTCGCTCACATCCTAATAGTCATAACTAGTCACAATAAGAAAATATAATATGATTACATACACATCTCAACTTCTAAACTCCCATAGGTATTCCATGGCCATTAAGTTAGGTCGTACCATCAATAAAATCATATAAATAACCTCAAGAGGCCCATATAGGTCGAAAAGGGTCTCACCATCAAGAACAAACACTAGGCATCTCAAGTAGGCTTAAAACACAAGCCTACACCTCCAACATATGAATAATGATATTTAAAGGGAAAAGGAAGGTTTTTAATGGATCCATAAGCTCTATAAAACTCAAGAACACCCCCTCATAATCACTAAAAATAACAATAGTCTCTATAAATGATATCTCTACCATGAAAATCTCCAAGAAGAAAGCATCCCAAACTACGTCTTCAAGCACCCAAAATTCAGTCCTAGAAAACAAATGAATTCACATAGAAAAAATAATCATCAAGGCTCAAGTAGTATACCATTGGAACGTTATCTGAGTATAATTTTTGGAAAAACTCACTTTATCCTTGAAATCATAACACAAGGTCTCCAACTAGCTTAATGTCTAAACCTTTTCAAAACTACCAAACATGACTCAAGAAAAATTCTTGAGAGAAATATGCTCAAATGTCTTCAACATCTCTTTAAAACACTAAATCACATGGAAAACTTCAAGGGAGACCTTTAAAACACCTTCAAGTACTAACATGCATATGTTATGTGGAGAAAATCATGCCTTCATACATGTTCCTTCACACCTTCTTGAGAGACCTAATAGAGCTAATTAGGCCACTAGGGTTTCAACATGAAACCACTTCATCTGATAAAAAAATGATCTAACACATAATTCCATGTGTCTAAAATCTATCCATGCTCATAAATTCTTCTATACCATGCAAAATAACTCAGCTCAACTCAAAACTCCATGACTAGCTTTAAACCCTTAAGGCCAAAATCGGTAGGGAAAATTTGGTGACATGTAACTTTAAATTTCCTCATTGTACCTTCCTAAAAATATTTTCATTTCAATTTATCACATATCCCAAGGATTCTATAACAATTCACTTTTCATCCTGAAGCTTCCATCTCAGCCCTGAAACTTCAAATCTAAAAAAATGGGTTTTTCTTTGACTTCCTAAACCATCTAGAACATGAAAACACCACCAAAATGATCCTTGGAGAATACTCTACAACATTTATATATTTATTTTTATTTCCAATGTCATTTGGAGACAATACCATGCATATCTTCCATATCACTCTACTATGAGGGTTTGACTGGGGTTTAAGAGCAACTTGACTTCTTAACGATTGTTTTGAAAATCGTGACAATCAAATCAATCCATTATTTTTTAAAAATGGTCTTAGCTCAATGAAATGTCATACATAAAATCCACATGGTCCCATGTAAATTTTGTGTGAGTGGGTAAGAATCTGAAGTTACCTATCAAGCTAGATTTTTCCTTCTTTAGAACTTGGTTTTGCAAAACATCACTTTTCTTGCAATTCCTTCATAAATTTGACCTGAAACTTGGCATGAAGAATCATAACAACCTACTATAACTTTCCCAAATATCTTCCATGCTCAAATGCACTTGTAACTCTACAGAAACTAAGAATTACCTATTTCTACATGATAAGTCTTCACTTTCTTGCTCCATAAGGACCTTGAAACATCATCAAATCTCTGAATTATAACCTAAAACTCCTTTAACACATCATATGAAGTGTCAAAATAAACCTACCATGATTTTATATGACTTCCCTACTCCATATCTTATGCCACCATACCAAACCACATGCACTCGGTCTAAGAATAATCCTAGAATGAGATGACTCAATACAAAATTCTTATGAAAAGACCATGATGACCTATTACACACCACTATGACCATGATAGACCTCATAAAAAACTTTGGAACTAATGCAATCATCATACATGCTTGCACCATGCTCAAGACCATGTCAAGACAACATGATTGGAAACTATTGATCAACCTTCATGTTTGACCTTGGTTACAACCTCATGGAGACTCATATGACGCCTAGAAGCCCTTTTCCATAAATGAGATTTTACATCAATGAAAACACCATAGACCCAATGGACAAAAAATCACCCCCTTTTTCATTGATGGCAACCATATTTAGAAACATTGATGGTAACCAAAAGACCAAACACCTAAAAGAATCCCTCTTTCATGTTTCTAATCCTACTTTCCCCCTTTGACATATATGACAAAGGCTCATGAAAAATTAACATGAAAAGACAATGACGACACATAATGACAATAATGTATAATGAATTACATGCTTACATGCTCCCCCTTGACTGTACTTTCTCTTATTGACTTTAAGAACAACACTAAAGGATCAATGGACCTGATATAACCCTTCAATATAGATCCTAAAACTAATATTACCCTTGGATGATAGACTCATGCATAAATTTTCCGTATATGATTAATTCAATCTCTTTTTCAAACCAAAATACATCAACATTTTCAAGTTCATGAAATTGTACCTCTGTAACATGATAGTTTAGAACCTATAATAGTAGCTTGTAGCCCTAAAATTTTAAGAACCATCTTTAAAATATCAAATAAACCTCTTCATGAACTTAAGCTCACCTTGAAAATAAATTACATTGAGAATCACACCAAAGTATACTAAATCTACCTTCAATCACTAGTGTTGTAATTTTTAGGACCAAGATCCTTGAACCTCTCATTCAGACCAAAATTTCCCAATTTATCTTTGTAATAGGATCATATCATGCATGTGAAATAATTTCTAAGTAATCCCTTGTCATCATATTATCATTATCTAAGAGATAAATAAAATATGGGAGCTCATACCTTGATAGAATTCCTTGATGAAAGATCACAACCAACAAAACAGTCCTAACACACATTTTCGGTATGCTCTGTCTCCTAGAATTTTAGTCCAACTTCTAGTATACCTTTTCAAAACTTGCAACATTATAGACCATACGAATCCTGCATTCATATATTTAGATACCATTTACATTCCTTGAATCTTCTAATATGAACCTTGATGAAGAAAATTTCCACCCTTTACACACTTGTGGCTTTGTCATACATGTTCTGATAATTCATTCATTTCAATAAATATTTCTTTACATCTTACATACATGTTTAAGACCATCATATATCACAAAATTTTCTTTAATGCACAGTCACAACTCCAAAACCCATATTTAACATATATGAGACTCTTATCATGCTTCCAAAAACATAAGAGGATACTTTGCCTCACTCTACATAACTAGGAATCAGTGATTTCAAACTTCTTGAGAGAAATCAAAACAATAAGATGCTTTAGACAGTGAATTGTATTTCCTAAGAAAATGTATCATGTATGGAACCACATAACTTTATAGCATCGAGTGCATACCTTTTTCACCATCCTATGGCTCACTTTTCATACTTATTCACCTCATTCATCCTTGTGGACATCTATACTATCTTCAACTAGCCTTCTTCATACACAAGATTTAACATGCCAAACTCCCCCTATGATGATATGAATTTGAAACCTTTTAGCTTAATCTCTTGATGTAAAACCCCTTATCTCTTCTTGGATCAACTTGCACAATCATATTCCTTGACATAGGAACTTCTTGATGACATGAAATATTTATTCATCCTTCCATACCTATATATACTCCACCTAGAATACAGATCGGGATAACCATTTTAGTTTCAGAACCCTACTCTTTAGACATACTACCTTGATTATTAACTTTGTGAAATGTTTTGAGGATCTTCTAGGATTCAATTAGGACATCTCAACTTTTCCATCTAAGACACTCATTATATGAGTCTATATAGACCATTTTTAAGAACTTTCATAATTGTACCATATATATTCAAGCTATCTTTCTCATGTTGATAGACCTAGGTCTATAAAAACATCTTCAATAACATACAACACCTAGAACACTATCATGCTCAAAACTTGATTTCAACCTTGTAGTATATCTTCAACATATCATACCATACACAAAGGCATGAGACAACTTCAGACCTTACTATAACCATAGACTTCTAAGAGACATTCAACCTTAAATTTCATCTAAATTTTTCTCATGCCAAAAATAGGATGGATAAAACCATGAATGATAACATGACCTTATTACCCTTTATGGATAATCACGAACCTTGATACGTATAGAACCTATACATAGAAAATTGAGATACATGACACGTGGAAATTTATTGAGCACTTCATGATCACCAAAACAAATTTATGGCATCCAGAAAAATTTAACCATATATACCAACACTAACATGAGACTCTACAAGAAATAATTCACAAATCATAGCAACAAAAACTTATAATGCAGAACATAGACATACCTTTTTATGGATCAACATCTTAGGGAACTTCATAGGCATAAACATACTAGAATTGGAAACATTTTAGACCTTCACACAACAACACATACCTCCATCCTAATAAAGCACCTACATTTCTTGTCATTAAATATGAATTTATTTAAGAAGCATGAGGAAGACACTCAAATAATATTGGGAAACTAAAACACCTAGAACTATGGAGATTCCCAAATCTCCATATTCTTCCTAGCCACATTACTATCAATTTTTAGAAATCTTTTACTTTTCATTAGACTATTAGGCTTAAGATCCACAATGTCTCTTTTCTACTTCTTTGACTGTACACCTTCTTGGCTTGATGAATGATCATATTTGATTGTGTTGACTTCCTCCTTCTTTGCTATGATTTTATGACTTATCTTTGAGTTCCTTTTACTTGTCTCTTTTTATTGAAAACTTGATAAAAACATATGATTCTCTTCAAACACAATCTCATTTTCAACTAGAGATAAGAAACCACTTTTATTTGTATTAATATTAGGCTTGAATGTTTTTACTTACTTATTCTTGTCCACACCATCCCACAACTTTTTTTGAACGTGATACTTCTTTGTAAAAATTTAAAGGTTCGATATCATGTTTTGCACCACTTTCTTTCAATCATCCTCCTTGGCTTTTATCTTCATTATTATATTTCTCGAGTATCTTAACTATTTCATGATTTAATTTTGCTTCATTTGAATGGTCAATCTTATTGATTAATTTGACTATTTCTACATAATCATACTTCTTAATTACCCTGTAGTTCATGGTCCTTTACTAGTCCTTCATGATAATATGTCTTAGTTATCTTAACAAATTCATGCCTCATTTCATGCTCTAGATTATTCTTAACTTCACTTATAGGATAAAATATTTTAGTACATATATTTGGATTTTATATCATTTTTAATATCCTTATTCTGTTTAGATGACCTATTAGGAAAAAACCTTGCTATGTGACCAAAATTCTGAAAAAAGTATAACACATAACACTCTTCTTACCTATTGGCTGGCAAGAGATGAGATTCCAGCTACATTCCATGGCCTTATGACCATATTTAATGCAATCACAACAATATCCATTTAAATATCTTCCATAACCCCATGAATGTTCATTATTTGAGGATATTTTTTCACATTCCTTTTCCATGTGACAAAACACATTACATGTATAAAAATAGCCATAAGTTTCTAATACCTTGAAGCATTAGCTTGTCTCATGGAATTTACTTGCATGTTGTTCATATGATCTTCTTTGTAACTTGATCTAGAAAATTCCTTATTTGGATCATCACCTTATATAATTCCTTCTAATTTGCTAGATACCTACTTTAACTCATCCTTTAAGGACTTCATTTCATATTCAATCTCCTTGATGATTGAATCTAATTTAATATTATTCCTTATTTGAATTATTAACTCACTTTATAGGTCAATTACAACCTCACCATTATTATTATCATCATACACAAAATTTTTGCTAGCTCCATATGGCTTCTCATGACCTTTACCCATCTTGTGCTTTAGAGAGTACCCTACAAGTGGTCAAACTTGATTCAAAAGGACCTTACTCTGATACCAATTATTAGAAACACGGTAATCGAGAGGGATGGGTGAATAAGTCATACAATAATTTCAAATTCATTTAATATTGCATACATTCATCATTCAAATCAACCATTCATCACACATAATTAAGGGGATCTTATTAAGTGTGTCACAACCATTCATAAGTTCAAGAGACATGAGAGAAAAAATAACACAAGATATGAATTAGAAAACCCTCAAGGGGAAGAAAACCCACCGAAACCTCTACTAATATTACTCATAACAAAGGACTTCGAATAATATTACATATCAAACAATATTTAGTTGGTTAAGCACCCACTTCACAAGGAACACCCACCCCTATTTAGTATAAAACCCCACTATACAAGGAGACTACTACCCCCTAAGGTGATCAAGAATAAACTCAACCACCTAAAGATAAATATCACTTAGGAATTATTGCTTCCACAACTGATTATGATCAAATATTCAGCTCCATGCACACCAAACCCTCTCACACTTCTCTATTCTCCTACTCACCCAAATTTGCATCTCCTTTTGCTAAGGAGGTATAATGAACTTGTATACCTATTTATAAACTCTTCTCAACACTTCACATATCTTCTCATCTCTTCCATTTACCCCTCTATTCCCTCCTTCAACCTTCTCTAGCTCTCTCACATCCCCATAGTCATACCTAGTCACAATAAGCAAATATAACATGATTATATACACAATTCAACTTCTAAACACCCATAGGTCGACCATGGACATTAATTTAGGTCATAAAAAAAGAAAATACATAAATAAAATCATATAAATAACCACAAGATTCCCATATAGGTCATAAATGGTTACACCATCAAGAACAAGTACTAGGAATCTCAAGTAGGCTTAAAACATGAGCCTACATCTCCAACGAATGAATAATGATATTCAAAGGAAAAGGAATATTTTTCATGGATCCATAAGCTCCAGAATTTTTTTAAAATATCCTCAAAATCACTAAAAATCACAATAATCTATATAGATGTTATCTCCACCATGAAAATATCCAATAAACAGGCATCCCAAACTAGGTCTTCAAGCACCCATAATTTAGTCCCAAAAACAAACACGTTTACATAACAAAAATCATAATCAAGGATCAAGTATTATACCATCAAAAATTATCTAAGTCTACTTTCTATAACAAATCACTTTATCCTTAAAATCATAGCACAAGGCCTTCAACCAACTTAATCTCTGAAACTGCTCAAATCGCCAAACATGACCCAAGAACCAATATTGAGAGAAACATGCTCAAATGTATTCAACATAACTTATAATCACTTAAACCACTTTTAAAACTTAAAGGGATTATTGGAAAACTCCTTCAAGAACTAACATGCATATGTTATGTGGATAAAACCATGCATTCATACCTATTCCTTCTTACCTTCTTGAGAGACCTAATAAAGCTAATTAGGCCACTAGGGTTTCAACATGAAATCACTTCATATGATCAAACCAAATGCTCCAAAACACCATATCAGGTGTCTAAAATCTAACAATTCTTATAAAATGCTTCTACAATATGTAAAATGACTTATGTTAACTCAAACCTCAATGACTAGCTTTTAGCCCTTTAGGCCAAAATCGTTGGGGAAAATTTAGAGATCTCAGTAACTTCAAATTTACTCATTTTACCTGCCTTAAAGTTTTCATGGAAATCTATATAATCTCCCAAATATTTTGGAATAGTTGACCGTTTATTCTGAAGCTACAAATTTCCATAAAATAAGGGTTTTTCTCTCACTTAATGAACCAACTAGAACATGAAACCACCACAAAAATGAGCTATGGAGAATAATTTACAACAATTATGCATCAATTTTACTTTATAACTTCATTTAGATACTATACCATGCATATCTTCCATATCACTCTATTATGAGGGTTTGACTAGGGTTTAAGAGAAACTTGACTTCTTAACGATTGTTCATAAAATAATGGTGATAAAATAAATCAATTATTTTTTTAAAATGGTCTTATCTCAATGAAAATCATCCTTGAAATACACAAGGTCCCATGTAAAGTGTGTGTGAATGGGTGAGCATTTGAAGTTACCTATTGGGATGGATTTTGCCTTCTTTAAAACTCAATTTTTCAAAAATGGATTTTCTTGCAATTCCTTCACAAATTTTACATGAAACTTGGTATGAAGCATTGTAAAAACTCTTATAACTATATCAAATCTCATCCATGCTCAAATGATCCTGGAACTCTCTAGACACTAAGACTTGTACCTATATTTACATGACAAGTATTCACTTTCTTGATCCATAAGGACCTTGAAACATCATGAATCCTAAAAATTGTGACATGAAACTCATTTAACACATCATATGCATTGTCAAAATATGCACCAATCATGATTTTACCTGACTTACCTACTTTTTATCTGATGCCGCCATACCAAATCACATGCACTAGGTATAGGAATATGCCTAGAATGAGTTGAATCAATAAAAACCTCTCATGAATAGACCATGATGAACTCTTACAGAATAATTAACACCACTTACACACCACTCCAACCATGATAAACCTCATACTAACCTTAGTAACTCATACAATGACCATACATGCTTGCACCATGCCCAAGACCATCCAAAGACATCATGACAAGACAACATGATAAGACACTACCAATTAACCTTCATGTTTGACCTTGATTAACACCTCATGGAGACTCATATGACACTTAGACTCCATTTTCCATAAATTACCTTTGACATCAATGAAAACACCATAGACGTAATGGCCAATAGATACCATTGGAAATATTGCCATTGATGTCAAAAGAATATTGGTAAGTATCTCATATGTCAGAAATGTTGTCATTAATGTTTATAGATGTATGTATCTTATGAAAAAGATGATTCAATTTAAATTATACATGCCACACAATAAATAATACTATTTTATAGTGTTCCACATGTTTTTTAGTGATCTATGAGTTTTGTAATGTTCCTTGCAGTGTCTATGGTGTTCAAAGGGTTTGGTAAGGTTCCAAGGGCATCTCTTCTTATCATAGGTTATTTTAGTTCCTCACATATTGAAGTATTATACTAAAGCATGTTGTGGATTTGAAATAATGTTACGTAATGAAGAAATGGCTGCAAAATTTAGGGATTGTTGTGATACAAATGAGTATTTTTGCATAATTAAGAGTAAACTCCAGAATGTACATAATTATGTCTGTAATGGTCATGAAATACTACAGGACCAATAGAAAATAGAGGAAGTCCATGGGAGTCTTGGAAATATTTAAGTATTAAAATTTCAAAGTCTACTAAAGCCAACTCAAGAAAAATATTCAAAAGGATTCTCAATCATAGAAAAGTCATATCTATTCATGAAATGAACACAATATATAAATGAATTTAATTGTGAATTAAGGTGTGCACAATCAAATTTATTAAGATGGTGATTTGAAAATAAAGGAAGAGAGCAAGAGGAGAGGAATGATTAATGAAGATATATCAAGATGTATGAAGATAGAGGAAGAGAAAATTCAAATAGATTAGAATGTTTTATTATTGAAGAAGAACATAGAGATAACATCACATGAAGTAAGTTGAAAGTGAAGTGTGGAATGTATGAAGACAACAAGCGAGTGAAGTGTAATCTAAGTGTCATCATCAGGTTGAAGAAATAACTACAATAGGTGGATCTTTTCATTGTTGAGTTTAGTGCCTCATATAATTGTAGATTGGTGTCTCCAGTAGGTTGGTGCCTAGGAATTAAGTGATTTGGTTCTTTGCATTGGGGATTGGTGTCTTTAGTTAGTTAGTGATCATGAACTAGCTAATTTGGTGCTCACAAACTAGATGAGTTAGTGGTCAACATTGGGGATTGGTTTCTCTAGTAGGTTGGTTCCTACGAATGTATGTTGATTAATTCTATGGCTAGATTTGAACAAGTAGCTCCAAGTAGTATTTTCTATGTGTTTTTCTCCTAAAAAGGTTTCCATATAAAATATGGGTCTTGCAATTGTTATATGTTATGTGATTATCGGTTTTATAGATGTTATTGTTTTAAATAGGTAAAAGTTTTTATATATTTATTCACCCCGTCTCAATATAAGTGTGTGTTCTATAATTAGTATCAGAGCGGGTTCCTTCATAACAATTTGACCACTAAAAGGTAGATATATGTAGCATACATGACTAGAAAAGAAGGATTCCCCTCAAACATGGATCCATTGTTTGATGGAACTAATTATAATTTTTGGAGTATAATTATTGATACCTATCTAATGGATCTTGGGTTTGAAATTTTCCAATTAGTCATAAAGGGTTATGAAACTCTAAAAACTCCTCCTACAGATCAAGCTAGTAAGAAGGAAAGCTAGAGAAATACAAAGGCTATGAATGTAATATTGAGTGGATTATCCGAGTCAGAATTTGTTAAGGTGAGGCATTGTGTTTCAGCCAAGGAAATATGGAATAAACTCAAGAATGTTTATGAAGGAGATGATAATGTGAAGAAATAAAAACTCCAAATGCATAGAAGTTAATTTGAGGATTCAAAAATGAAGGGTGATAAAATAAACTATAACAATGATAAAGAAGAATATTTTCTCATGAAAAAAATAAAAGAAGAGATATTTTGAGAATATGAAGAAGATATTGAAATTGATGTGGATCTTGAATAAGATCTCATTAATTCCTAGACGAGATAAAGCTATTAAATAAGAATAATCGGAAGAAAAAATAATTGTTTCATAAATTCAAAGAAGAGTATGGTGCCTCAAAGACAAAGTTGTCTCAAGACCTTGAAGAATCCCAAAATATTATCAACAGCCTACAGATTCAACTTGAAGAGATGAAGAATATGAATGTGGATGTGAGTATCTATCTCAAGGCAAAATAAGACATTTGTGATAAGATTGATTCAAAAGTATTGGTCCTAATGGAGGAATTGGAAAAGAAAAATTCTAAGTTGAATAAATGCCTCAAGTTTGAGAAGAGTACTAAAACGCTAGATGATATAATCAGAAATAAGATATCACCAATTATTAAAACTTTTCTTAAGTAAAAATAAGATCACGAGACCACTAAAGAACATTGCAACATGCCACCAAAGAAGGAAAACTTAGACGAGTCAAAGACCTATGGAAGTGCTCTTAAAGGTTCTATTAGAGATGAAAGTAGAAATTTGAATGAGACTCATGTTTCTAAAAGTAAAAGAATCCCCACAAAGATATCTCAAGTAAACACAGAAGATCCTTTTCCCTAAGGCAACGTAACATAACCAGGTTTTAGAAATCTTTTATGGTTATTGTATTTCATGCAATCAATTTTGGCATAGATCGACAAATTTGTAGATCTCATGCAATAAGTTTTGATAAGAAGATGAATCCAAATGTAATTTATTATGGGGTTTCAAATAGAAACTACAATTCATTTTCTCCATTATCAAAATACAAAGAGAATGGTATTGTATGCTATAAATGTCACAACTATGGGCATATAACATGTTTTTTATAAATGTGGAATTTCCTCAAATGAATAAGAATGAGTATGGATGGAAAAGAAACAAAGCTACACATGAATTTTTAGGTAAAATATTTAGTTCATTTTCTCTCACATAAGATGATTTTAAATTTTATAATTTCAACAAGTATGGACATATAATAAGACATTTTCAAACTAATCCTATAGAGAAAAATAAAAAATCGATGCATATGCTAAACATAAAGGTGAATTCATAAAATTTTGGAAGATGAGGCAAAATAAGGAGAGTTCTGATGAGGAAATCAAAATCGGGAGAGAGATTAGCCAAGGGATGGAAGTAGGTGTTAATGATGTTAAGGCAGAACAAAATGAAATGCAACAAGAGGAGTTTTTACACTCTCAAATGTAAGATTTACGAATGGATATTTCTCATGAGAATGAATAGGAGAAAGTTAAGTAAGATAATCATAAACAAGATTTGGATTTATATGAATTTGAATCATATTACACATGTTATCATGATGGTTTCATGTTTTTATAGAAATAATAAATTATGCATACGTAATAAGCACATGATGTATTTTCTGCTGCACCAAGAATGAAAAGAAAAGGAATAAAAATATTGAATTGTATAGTCAATAGAGGAGTAGGTATGTGTGTGTGTGTGTGTGTGTATATATATATATATATATATATATATATATATATATATATATATATATATATATATTGTACATGATGCATTGTATAAGAAAGTGAGTTTAAAACAGAGACCTTAGTGAAAGAAGGAAATCGAGAACAACGAGTTGATGAAATAAAGGTTGTAATTCAAATATACAAGATACTTTAGATGACATGGTGGCTAGAAAATCTATGCAAGAAATAGATAATGAAATCAAAGGAAGGTATTGTTGAACTAAGTGAATATATTAGCTAGGAAGTGGGAAGAGAAGGCTAATAATCATATGAAAAGAAATAACATCTTTAAGATAAGCTATAAGGTTCAAGTTATGTAAGTATAATTATGGATTGTGGTAGCATGTGATTTGTCATCAAGTATAGTAAGTAGTTATTAAGTTGTTTTAGCTCACAAGATGTGAAGAAGAGGCCAAAAAAAGATTGATTGAGAGTGTGCTAAAAACTTTCCTTTTCCATTCATGTCAAAGGGGGAAGTGAAATTCATGAGAAGTAATACATTAAGGAGGAGAATTAAAATTAGGGGAGACATAGATTAAGATGGATGGTTTTGTAAAATGGTTGGTTGGCATCAATTAAAAGGGGATATTCTTGGAAATATTTTCATTGATTTCAAAAGAATATTGAAAAATATATCATATGCTAGATATATTTTCATTAATGTTTACAAATGTATGTCTCTTATTGAAAATATGATTAAGTTTAAAGTCTACATGAGAATCGCCAAAGAAAACTATTTTATAGTTTTTCATAGTTTTTTAATGCTCCGTGGGTTTTGTAATGTTCTTTGGGTGTCTTTGGTGTTACTGTAGGTTTTAAAATATTCCACGAGTGTCTGTAGTGTTCTGTAGGTTTGGTAAGGTTCCGCAGAGTATCTGTATGTATCATGGGTTGTCATAGTGCCTTGTATATTAAAGGATTAGACTTAAGTATGTTGTGGGTTTTAAATAATACCGTATAATGAAGAAATGTACCTAGAATTTAGGGAGTTTTGTGATACAAAGGAGGATTTCTATGTAACAAAGAGAAAACTTCATAGTGTATATAATTTTCTGTGATGGTCATGAAATTTCATCGAACCAATAGAAAATAGGGGAAGTCCATGGGAGTCTTGAAAAACTTCAAGTATTCCAATTTCAAAGTATACTAAATCCATCCTAAGAAAAATATTCAAAATCATTCGACTCATTGAAAAATCATATCTATTCATGAAATAAACACGATATATAAATGAATTCAATTGTGAATTTAAGTGTGTGTGCTCAAAGGTATTATGATTTCAATTTGAAAATAAAGGAAGAGAGTAAGAAGAGAGGAGTGATTAATGAAGATATTCAAAGAAGATTTATGAAGATAGATAAAGAACAAACTCAAGAAAATTAGAATGTTGAATTGTTGAAGAAGAACAATGAGAGAGTATTATATGAAGTAATTTGAGTGTGAAGTGTAGAATGTGTGAAGACAATAATAAGAGTGAGGTGTAATCTATGTCCCTAATTAGGTTCAATAAACAACTACAAAAGGTGGATCTTTGCATTGTTGAGGTTGGTGCCTCATACAATTAGGGATTGGTCTCTCTAGTAGGTTGGTGCCTACAATTAAGATAATTTGGTGCTTAGAATTGTGGATTTGTGTCACCAGGTGATTTGGTGCTCAGCATTGAGGATTGGTGTCTTTAGTAGGGTAGTTCCTACGAATGTATATTGATCAATTTTGTGGTTGGACTTAGACAATTTCTCCAAGAAATCTTTTCTCTATGGTTTTTTCCTTAAAGGGTTTCCACATAAATTATGTGCCTTACAATTTCTATATGTTATGTGATTGCTACTGTTTTTAATGTTAATGTTTTAAATAAGTAAAAATTTGTATATATTGATTCACCCCCTCATTATAGGCATGTTTATTTCTACAAAGAATAATCAAACACAAAAAGTCCAAAACAAAAGGAAATGGGAAGAGGGGAAAGAGGGATCCAAAAAAATAGTATAGAATATAATGCCAAGATCATCCTACAAACATATGATAACTCCGTAACTCCAAATAACCCACCAATATCCTTATTGCCGCATATTCTCATATTTTTCAAGCCTTACATGTTTCCTTGGCAAGGATATGAGGATATTTCCAAGCCAAATGGAAATTCTTCCTACTTTCCCCAAGGAAGGGAGTAAAATAAAATATAATTCATGGCTTCACTAAGATTCCATGAGAAATTAAGAGAATATCCCTTCCCCTTCCCAAAACCATTCCCAAATCCACTCCCCATTAGGGGTGGAGGGAAAAAATTAAAAATACCAACAAGATAAAGGATAAAATAACAAAAGTTCAACTCCCATAACCAAACAAACATTCCAAATAATATCAATTCAATAATATTTCTATGCATTACTTAACAATAAGAAAAAGAAAAGGGGTGAGGCCTACCTCACAACCAAGCCAAATTCCAAAAGTTCCAAAAGCTCCCAAAGCTCCTATAAAGTAAAAGAATGACTCCCAAAGCTCTAAAATGGGGATAGAAATAGAATAATTTATCTTAACCACCAAGCCCATGGGACGGTGACATGTGTCACCCTTCCATCTAGGCACATTCTACTCATCAAGGTCCCCATCCAAGTACCCACACAACAAAGTACCCACACAACAATGAATGTAAAAGAATCAAATTTTAAAAAAAAAATCCTTAAAAGCATGCTACCTAATCCCAAAGTCACCCACAAAATAAAAAAGAGAGGAAGTATGATGACTTAAGAGGGAATTTTTTTTGGGGGCTTAAAAAAATTTCCCTCTACCCAAAGGTTAGGTCCAAGGTCTTTTTAAGGTAAGAGAGACGCTAAGCTTTCCATATAAGCCTCCAAAATTCCATTTTTTCCCAAATCTGATATTTGGGAGAAAGTGGAGTTTTAAATGTGTTTGGTGGTCCCCCCAAAGAAAGGTTAGGTGATCTCAAGACTTAATTAAACACACCTAACAATAATAAACTACCCAATTACCAAAAGCACCAACAAATGAATATCAAGCAATAAAATCCTCAAGAAAGAGGGTTAACTGCAAGAATAATTTTGTAAGGTGAGAGGAGGTTAAATAATAATAAATAGGACCAACACACAAAATCAATATGACCATACCAAACCCAAATTACATGAATAATAACAAGGTATAATAACCATGTGAGGATGGGTTTAGGATAAGTAACTTGTGCATCTTGGAGGTTCTATCTCTAATTCCCATGTTCTCCTTGTGGCATAACATGTAGTCCTATAAAATCAATACAAAATCTCATACCTTCTCAATCTAAAATAAAATAATAATATGAATAATCATTATAATCTAAAAATATGCATTATCTGATTAAAATATGCCACATCTAACTATCCAAATAATATAAAAATTATGATCAAAATCCATGATACATCCAATATAGAAATCATATCCATCTCATCACATAATCATCAATATAATCATAACTAAACCACATAAAATGTCTATAACATGTATAAGTAATGAGTGCCACAAATAGTGTCATGTCAAGTGTAATCATATCATAACCAACACGATGATAAAATATATAAGTATTGAGTGTCCCATGTCTCCATATGAAATAATAAACCGATCATAACGAGTCAACAAAACATAAGGAAGGGATAAAACTAGTGGGCACTACAAAGTACACAAACAAATCAATAATAATAAAAGTAGTGAATTGGAATCGATGCCTCATACATCATCTTGCCAAGATTAAGTTAACAACTAAGTGATAATATGAATAAAAATCACAATTATTAAAATCAAATATTCATGATAATATTAATTCTAATGTTTCAATGTTCAATTAAACACTAAGTCCACATCATCAACAAAGGGAGAGAAACTGGTGTGCATTACATCCCTCTCCCCTAGAAATAGACTTCCTCCTAGTAGTCATTATAAGAGGTAAGGATTACAAGCCCTCAAAGGTGTGACATCCTCCTATGAGGTTGTTATATCATCAATCATGTCCTAATGAACTCTACTTGGTTCAACATCGAGTGTAATTTGTAAAAAGATAATGTTAATTAAGAAAATTGTTACAGCTATTAAAAGGTTCATCAGCCCCATCCTCCAAATTCTCTACAATGTTCAACATAAGTGGATGCTCAACATAAGGGTTAACCTACAAAATCTAGTAAGGGGAGAGTAAACGGAAAAAAATTAAAATTTGTGTGTACATAAGGTGTATGAAGCCACTCATGGGCATCCTATATATACCAAATGAGAAAAGGGGTACATTTTCAAATTTATGTGAGGATTCACTTATTATCCCATACTTATCTTTAACAAGTGTATAAATATTCTCAATAAACTTAAATCATTATGTTCATTTACACTATCCATATGGGGATCGATGATGAAGAGTCGCATAATGTAAAATACCATGAAAAGTGTGATGACTGAATTTGACCACAATGTTTACAACATTGTATATAATACACATCAATAGAATATAATACCATGTGTATATATGAAAATACAAACACATACCGATTAATTTCTTGTTTTATCTTATGGTTTCCATAGATCAAACCTTGCTTAGATATCATATAATGTACCCTACAATTTCATTTAATTCGAATACCAAGAAAAATTGGTACATTGTTTTTGATTTTTACAAGTTACAATTTTATTGAAGTTTCTACCATGTTAATCCATAGTCCACACTAACACATCTTGAAAATGCTAACATCATTATATTGAAATTTTAACTCCTAACACTTTACTAGGTAGATCATAAAGTCTCTTAATAGATGGTTATAGGTTTTATCAAGGTAATAGAAACCTTATATAATTGTCTCTTAAGAACCAAGAGATCAAAGGGATATCCCATGTGTAAAAATATGATTTTTTAATTATATCCATATTATTATTATTATTATTATTATTATTATTATTTTATATTAACAAAAGCTTGTTATATCCATATTATTATTGAGTGATGGAAGTGGGAGCGGGAGATAATTTTTTTGAAGTTGGGGGATGGATGGGAACTTTCTACGGACTTTGTGGATTCTACAAATGGGGATGGGATACACAACTCAACGTTCCAACATGTGATACCATCGGGATAGAATGATATAATGGGGTCCTTTGGAGGCCTCACATGGGATGAGAGGCTTGTTGGAAAGATTTAGATAAGGAATATTTGGAAGGCCTAGATCTGGTGTAGGATAAAGGAAATATTTTACTCTAAGTTTTGAAAAAACTACTTGATAGAGAAAAGAATTTGTTGGAGAGTGCTTTTTTGCAAAATGTATGGGGATACAGCCCAACATTGATATGTTCCATAGTTAGGCCAAGAGAATCTAGGTGGCCAATGGATCTATGGAGGCAAGTGCCTATGCTAATGAGTATTTTTTGGTCACTCTACCTAGCAAATAAATGTTGATGAAATTAATTTTGAAGGCCCATGGTTCATAGGAAAATCACATGTGCTAATTCAGAAATGGTAGCTCATGTTCAACCATTTTAAAAAACTTGTCTCTGATTTCCCCATCTAGGTTAGGTTTCCTGGGTTGCCACTTTGGAATTCAGGAACTGAAGTCATTGTGGGGATAGCCAAAAACACGAGCTCATTGATTGTGATAAATTTTGTGATTAAATGTGATATTCTATATCAATATGAAACAAATGGAAACCCTAGAAGGAAATATAAATCTATTATCCATGTTTGGAAATTCGACACAATGGTTTGAATATGAACCATCACAGTTTATTTGTAACAAATGGAAAATGGTGGGGCATAACTTCAAGGGATTTCCCCTCTCGAAGAAGAAATAGGAAATGGTTTATAAACCTCAATCCTAGACTCAAAACAAAGATAATCAAGAGTGGTGACAAGTTGGGAAGAATGGAAAAGTAACTAGTCATGTAAAAACCAATGAGGAAACCATTAAGGAGGTTCCCCACTCCCCAAAGGTCTCAGAAACTAAAGAGGGCTCAACTTTAGATTCATAAATTAAGAGTGGAATAGAAGGAAATTTGTAAAAGGAGGACATTTCATCTCCCATTATGGAAAAGTAAGAAACAAAGGTCACCTATGGACTGTTCGGGAATATGGTGAGAATTGTGTGCAAGATCGTTCACTTGAGGAGGTTTCTTCCATTGGGAAAATATCTTTTGGGAAAGACAAGAAGATGTGGTGGTAACATCTAATGCTTTTGAAGTGATGTTGTAAGAGGTGGTTCTTGAAACTCAGGAAACAATGGTATCACCTGTAACTCCAATAAAAAATTTTAAACCAAAAACAAGGAGCAACACCAAGGAAGATGTGGGTAAGGAATCATTACCTAAAGGAAAACTTCCAAATAAGGAAAAGAGGGAAAGATCTGCAACAAAGGAAATGGAAAAAGGTATGTAAAAATCTCTGAGGGAGGACATGACCAACCTTTATAAGTGTGAATTATCATTTTATCATGGAATTTTAGAGGGTTAAATAACCTTGATAAGCATAGGATAGTGAAGGAATTAAGGAGTAAACATAAGTTTAATATTTTACTTATTTAAGAAACTAATATGAGTATTGACAAATTAAAGGAAGTGAGTAGGGTTATGTAGAAAGAATTTTGTTGGGAGGGTTCTAATTCTATTGGATCCTCAAGAGGAATTTCTTGTTGATGGAATCTTGAAATGGTGAAGGTGGAACTTTTTTTCCTTTCCTCATCATGTAGGCGATCTGTTTCATAGAGATATACTCTAAAAAAGAAACCGATTGTGTCGAATATATATGCACCAAACTCAGTGGGAGGTAGAAAGAGTTTATAGGATGAACTCTCAAATTTAAAAATTTAATTTGAGGATATAGATTCATTTATTGGATGAGATTTAAACACAACTCTCTCTCTCCTAATGATAATAAAGGTGGAAGTAAAATGTATTCTTATAGTATGGAGGATCTAGATGATTTTCTAATGAGGAATGAGATTTTTGTTTATAGCTTAGAGGTTCAAAATACACATGGGCTAAATTCAGAATTAGTAAAGATATTATCTGTATAATATTAGACCAATTTGTGATCATCCATCGGTGCATGATTAGTGAGCTCTATTTTCTCACATCCAATTTTTCGAAACTGGGAGAAGGAATACCTAGAAAATAAAAATCATTTGGGTTTGAAAATATGTGGCTGATTCACCAAAACATTTACAATAGGATTTGAAATTGGTGGAATGTACAGGTGCATGGTGTTATTATGTACAAATTAACTTACAAAATGAATCATTTTAAAAATAAGTTAAAAGTTTTGAAATAAGGAGACATTTGGTAACATTTTTCAGCAGAAAAGAAAAATAGAAGAATATCTAAGAAAAATGGAAGAAATGATGGAGGAAGATGGAATTAATATGGCTCTTAAAGACCAAGAGAATTTTATTCTTATTTAATATCATAATATTTTAGCTAATGAAGAATTTAACTAGAAGTAACAATCCAACATTAAATGGTTAAAGGAGGGGGACAATAACACTAGGTTTTTTTGCTTTCACCCACTACCGAGAAAAAATCATCTTAGAATAAATGAATTCAAAATATAAAATGAGGAACTTACCTCAAATGAAGAGGAAAACAATGAGACAATGATCAACTATTTCAAGGATTTGTTTTATCAAGGTCCGGCCCCAAAAGTGGACATTTGGGATAAATCCCTAGCTCTTTTTCAAAGGGTCATTTCGGATTAGGATAATACAACCCTCTCTCTTGTGCTTGGAGAGGAAGAGATAATTTTTTTGCTTTTGATATGGATCTAGAAAAATCCCGAGTATGGATTGCTTTCCCACTTTTTTCTTTCAAATTTTGTGGGAAATTATCAAACAAGATGTTGTGGAAGTGGTGCAGATTACTTCATATTCGGTCATCTTCTCAAGTAGGTTAATAACACTTTTATTTTCCTTATTCCTAAATTGAATGGGGTTAGGTACCTCAAGTACTTTAGGCCCATAATTTTGTTAAACAATAGCTATAAGTTGATCAATAAAATTATTTCTATAAGGATTTAGAAATTTATATCAAATTTTATCTCTCCCAATCAAGGGGCTTTCATTCCGGAAGATAGATTCTTGATAGTATTATTGTGATCCAAGAGGCTATTCATTTGGTTGATTCTTTAGGTAGATCGGCCATGTTGGTTAAATTAGATATGCATAAAGTATATGATAGAGTCGCTTGGTCCTTCCTTCGGGATATCATGGTCAATTTGGGATTCAGTGCTCACTTTGTTAATTTGATCATGAAATGTATCTCCACTACCGGTTTATGTCTCATTATTATCAATGGAAAACCTGAAGGTTTTTTCCAAGAAGGGAGAGGCTTGAGACTGGGAGACCCCCTCTCCCATTTTCTTATATTATCATGGTGGAAACTCTCAATAGGTTATGTAATCAAGCCATCTCTCAAATCCATATTCAAGGGATCCGGATTTCAAAGGGTCTTCCTCCTGTGAGCCTTAATAAATTTTTTAATGATAATTTCTTATTGGGAAAAACAACCATTCAAGAATCCATCAATTTTTAAAAAGTTTTGCAAGATTATGAAATGGTCTCCTGGATAGCTGGTAAAATTTCACAAGAGCATTATTTTTTTATAAATGTGGAGGAACAGTTCCAGATTATACTCGCTCACATTCTAGGGTACAAAATCAAAACCTTTCCGGATTCTTATCTTAGGATGCCCCTCTTCCTTAAAAAACTAGACATATCCATTTGGAATTCACTCATTGAAAGAGTGAACAAGAAACTGGCTACATGGAAGGGTTCTTTGTTATCTCAGGAAGGTAAGATTCATCTGCTCTAAAGATATTTGCAAGGAATCCCAATTTATGTCATGTCCCTTTTCAAGCTCCCGACCAAAATCATTACTTCCTTAGAAAGGATTCAAAAATGGTTTCTTTGGGAAGGGGTGGAGGATAATTTTAAATATCCTTTGGTTGCATGGCACAAAGTAATCGACCAAAAAATTGTGGGGGTCTAGGTCTTAAAGATATCAAATTAATGAATGAGGCTCTTATGGCCAAAATCGGGTGGAGGATTGTGAAAGAAGAATTCTTGTGTGTTTATAATCGAAAAGGAAATATCTACAAAATATAGAAAGACTGGAAACTTTATTTACATATAAGGACCTTCCTATGGGATCTTTCTATTGGAAATCCCTTCTATATTCTAAAGCTATCTTGGGGCAAGGCATTAAATGGATTATTAGGAAAGGCACCAGAATTAATTTTTGGCAGGATTTTTGGCTTGAGGATAAACCATTGGCTTTGGAAGATCCTTGGAATTCTATTTACCAATATTATGAGGAGAATGGAAAAAAGATGATACAAGAATTTTGGACTAGAACTAGTGAAGGCTTCAAATGGATTCATATTGATTTGTCCTCCTAACTTCAGAGGATCCATACAATATTTTTGGAGATCAATTCAAAAATAATAAAATTTCATATCCCAAGGTTTCAATGGAAAGAATATTTTTTCATTTGGATGGAGGAGGAGTCTTGACATTTTTCATTAAATCAGCTTATCTTTTAAATAGAAAGATTACTTTGGAATACCTTGTGATTTAAGGATCTCATTCCTAAAGTCATCATTTTTATTACCTTGTGTCTAAATGAGGTCCTCGCCTTAGAGAATATTAGAAATAAGGGAATGATAATTCCCAACAGTGTATTCTGTGTGGAAAGCAAGAGGAGCATGTTAACCATCTATTCATTCACTTATCTTTCTCCTTGGTTTTTAATTCTTTTTTAGAGATTTTTAATCTTCAATGGATTCTTCCCAATTCTATGGAAGAGGTCTATTTACAATGGTGTTGTCCCTTTAAATACCCAGTCTTGGTGAAATCCTGGAGGATGGATCTTCCCCATTTCTTATGGAGTTTTTGGAAGGAACAAAATAATAGAATTTTTAGAGATGAATATTCTTCGCCAAAAAGGTTAGTGCTCATTTTTTCTCAGCCATTAATGAGAATGTATGTCTATTCAAGGAAAGATTAAGGATCCCTTCTTTAAGGATGAATATGAAGTCCTTAAAAATTTCCTATTTAGCCCACCTAGTTTCAAAGATCCTAAGCCTACTATTAAATGGGTCAAACCGGATGAGAATAGCTTTAATATGAAATTTGATGGGTCCTCAAAGGGTAACCTAGGGATAGAAGGAGGAGGGAGTATACTTAGGGATCATGTACAGAGGTAATATACTTAAGGATTGTACAAATGTAATATTGGCTTATAACAAAACTTTTTATTTATACATTCTACACATTCTCAAATACAAATAATCATACAAATTATATTCACAATTAGGTGAAACAAGATATAAATACACCTATATATATAATTATTTTGAGTTTTCAATTATTGCAGTCATTGTTCTTAACATCCCATAGAATTGTGACATCATGGACAAACACCAATGTTAGCATGAAATCTTTCCCCACCATGTGAGTGGCTGGATAATCATTTGAATTCTAAAGGGAGAAGTGAGAAGGATGGAAAGATAAAAAAAAAAATTATTTTCAACAAATCATTATTTTTCCTTCTACAATATAGGCTTAGAGTTAATAAAAAATCCCATAATTTTCAAATTAAAGCTTTAAGTACCAAGAAACATGACTATCTAATGTGTTTTTACCAATTAAAATTTGATTACTAACACAAGTTTATCTTCACGTGGGTAAAAATTCCAACCATGTTGTCTTTGCCACATGAGTTAGTAAAAATCCCATAATTTTCAAATTTAAGCTTTAAGTACCAAGAAACATGACTATCTAATGTGTTTTTACCAATTCAAATTTGATTACTAACACAAGTTTATCTTCACGTGGGTAAAATTTCCAACCATGTTGTATGGCCACATCCCAAGTGACACTATCGGAACATTGCCATTATAAATATCCAAACATGCCAAGATTAATAAGGTTTCTATAGAACTACATGCATTACAAATGTACCCACAACAAACCACATAAGTCATAAGGAGTGTCGTAATGAAAATTTAAGTTGTGGAGTCAAAATTTTTTTAGCAATTCAGGGGATTCTCGATTACAAGAAATATAAAATATCTATGGAATAATCCATGTATAATTTCATCATATAATTGGATACCAAACCCATTACTTTCATATAATTTCATAATTAGATAGAAAATATTTTCACTAAAGTGCACTTGTTTCAACCATACTATTATGAAAGGGATTTGCAAGGGTTAGAGGTTTCTTTTACCAAATTTTATTATAAAGAGGGTTTAAAAAATGGGCTCAAGTAACATATTCTCAAGGGTTAAAATCCTTCTAACTCATAATTTAACAATGTAAACCTATGGGAGAAACATTCAAGACATAAGGTTTCACTAAAATAGAGCACAACTATTTATTTCATGCTGTTTGAAATAAGTTTCGCAAGGTCCAAAGGAGATGTTTCTAGTACTACATGCAAGTGTTTCGGATATAATGATACAACTTAGAGATGAATATGGGAACTATTAGAATAAAATCACACAAATTAAAATCAAGGGGAATGATTTTACACTCTCTTAACAAGATTACATATGTTTCCAATATCAAAACCAAGGCTCCTTACGATGTCTAAAATAAAAAATTCAAACCAAAATAATAAACAACCAAAAAATGTTTCTTAGTAATAAATTCACATGGATCACGAGAATTCAACCAAGAACATGCATAATTAATTTACACCCACAAAGGGTGTCTCAAAATGTCAAATGGTTCAACAAGACCCAATCCCCATATTACATAATCTATCCCAAAAGGATACGAAAAGACCTAGAAAAACAATAGCCAATAACCCAAATGAAAAAAACACATATAATATATCATTTATTATATAGATAATCCAAATATACTTTCAAAATTTGAAACTAGTAACTTAACCTCAAACTCAAAGTATGTCTCCAGAGCCATTTCTTAATAGTTTTTGTTTCCCTTCATTAGTCCTAAGAAAGATGGCTACAAATGGGATTTGAAAACACACATCCAAACCTCAATAGAAAATTTCATCATTTACTATTTAATCCCCTATATGTAGGTAATCTAATGAAATTAACAGACACATTTCGATAACCAGGTTCAAACATGACTTAATTTCTAGAGTTGATTATCTTGATTTTTTCAGCTCATTCTTGCTCTGACAGAACATCTAGTGGCCTAAAAAAACACTTGAAAAACTAGATCCCAAATCTATTTTCTCAAAAATAATGGTTAATAGAAATTATCATGGAAAAAAATTAGAGGTTTGTGGTGGTAGATTTCAATTTCTCACCATAGATTACCTACAGTCAATACCAAAATGAATTTCTAACTTTTTGAAATTTTCCAACACCATGAAACAACCAACAATGCTTACAAATGCATGTCATTAAATGATCAAATGATCATATATATTTAGTTTAAGGGTTGATGTGACACTCCATGTCACCAGGGAACATGGTCAAACCTTGACATGGTTTCACAACACAAAATAACCATCTTAATGACCAAAGAAAAATTGGGATAATTTTTTTAAATGTTAGTTAAGAATCAAACATGATTCAACCATTGTTATTCCAAATAAATTATATTTGTAAGGATGTAATAAAAAATAAAGTAATATTTCATCCTCTTTACCATTATTCCTATAATAAGGATAGTTAGATTTAAAATGATCTCTACCACCAAGGATAGTTTTACGTAGCACTACACATAAATGTTTGACATATGCTCAGAAGTAATTTAATGATGGAGACTTGGATAACAACCAGAATAATCCTTATGATGGTTTTGTCAATTAATGGTAAAGAGGATGAAGGTTTAAAAGGATAGTTGTTATTTATAATGGTTCTCTTAAGTGTTATAAGGTTAGTAATTAATTGTTTGAAGTTGGCGATTTAACTAGGTTATAAATCCCATGTTGTTAATTAAACCAAGAGGTTAGGAGATAAAAACCATGTTATATTTACAAAAATGACATTAAATAAGTTCAATTTGAAAAATATTTACGTGAATAAGGAGTCCCAGGTTAAGCTAAGTCTCATTCCAAATCAAAAACTTAAATTTGGAGCATGCTAACAACCCTAATATCATTTTCACAATTAGGGTTACTAGGTTTAAACCAAAATTTCCCACAATGGGGTCTAATATCACATGGTAGGGAAGTTATATAGATCTACCCATGGATTAGGTTGGTTGAATTGGGGATGAGTCCCATACAAATGGTCTCATTCTCATTTACACCAAATATCAATTAAATTTAATTTAAAAATAAAGCATTCGCCCAAGTACCTAAAAAAATCACTTGATTAATCAAGTCAACAAATTTTCCTATAAAAGAAAGTCGAGATTATAGGTGGATTGATATCCCTAGGATCAATGGGATCTCCAACATTTATCTTCGGTGTTGATTAACAACCATAATAATCACTTTACCATTCCATTGTTCTTCACTCTCCCCTTTCTCTCATTACTTTCCTCATTTCCTCCATTGTTTTATTGCATGTTTTTGGAATGAGGAGCCTATGGAGGTGTATACACCAGTTTTCAACCCTAGGTGACCCGAAACAGTTAATCACAATGTCCTAATTCGCAATATTATTCCTATCCTAATTTCATTATAAGTTCTGTCATAAATAATCATTTATCTGCATAGAATCTTATTTTCCCTTCCTTTACCACCTGAAACCAACCTATCCTAATTTATTCTACCCATCCTAACCCCCTAACCTCTTCCTAATAGGACTCCTAACCACCCATTGTTCATAAAACAACCTTAATCCTTGGATGGAAAGTGGTTTTAACCATTTTCCATCTTTTCCATAGTTTTTAACATCTCCGGATAAATTGACGGATATCCGTGATCTTCAAAGGATCATTGTAGATGTCATCAATCATATTTAAACCACCCTCCTGCCCATGTTTACAATTAGATAAGTTACACAGGCAGTGTATTTTTTCTAGATTTCTGAGCCTCCTTACGACATCACTATGTTACTAGACATCAACACTGTTGATATTTCTTACAGAAATTTGGTCAAATAATTGGTCAGCCACTTAGAGATTTGTCATCCTACGAATCCTTCAAAAGGATAACGTATTTCTTTGTACCATTAAATTTATATCTAGCATCATTAATATTATATAAACCATCATGTACATCATACTCCATATCCACTTTACGTTTAGTCCCTCATTTAATCATTTGATCAACTTTTAGAATATCTACAATTTTAACAAAGGATTTCCATTGATCGGTGTCCCGATCACCTTTACCTATAATTATCCTTAAAACACATTGCAATATCTATTTTTATGAATCTTATCTATTTCTAGAATCCACCTAGTCCATCTTAGCATTGTTAAAATTCATTTTTCATCAATAATAATCTATTTTATCAAAATAGGCCTTTTTCCTTCGATCACCATTGATTCCTAGTCATTTTTGATCCTTATCGGTTTAGTAATTTTTAGCAATCATCATATATTTATCAATCTATTTTGGCCTAATTTGTTATCTTACAAGATGTATTCTTTGTAGATGACTGTTCTAGGTACCTCACACCCCATCACAAGCATATATGATGTTTCTATTATCGAAGAACCTTTCATATAGGAACAATTTGATATCTTACATGAGCTTAGACTATGTGTTATTCCAATCACACCAGAAATCAAATACATTAAAGATAAAATTGAAGTGATACATGAAATATAAGATACTGATAGAATAATATTGCTTCGACTATTTCTTGGACTTCAAGCTCACCACCGCCTAGCCTCGGGCCATCCACCACGCAGTAGGATCTCTCCATCCCTCTTGAATTCTATTTTTATCATTATCTTATCTTATTATCATATCACTTGATTGTATAACATGAGTTGACACCTTTCAAGGAAGCCCCTTTGGATTCTTGGGATCGTCCTTTGCTAAGCAACTTGTTAAATCCTTATCTAATATTTGTCTCGTCCATCTATCCTTGTCTACAAGTATTCTCACTTATATAAAGGATTATCTTGCATTTTTGTATTTAATCATCTTTACATTGTGTTTTTGGGCACATGTATCAATAAAACATGCTTTATTTAGATTTTTGATATTTAATCTTAATAGAAACTAACCAAAATCACCATAAACATCTTGGAATTCTGGTGGGACATTGAGTCCCTTTTTTATTTCTATTTCATATCTTTTTATTTATTTATTTTTCGATTTCATTTGAACTTTTAGCTTGGAGTTCTGATTGTTTTTTTTTCAAAACACGTGAAAAACAAAAATAAAAAAGGAATAGCAATCACAGGTGTATGTCCCTCGTTATTATGATTTTTCCTTTCAACATTGCATCTTGTTTGATTTTCTTTCATCAAAGTAAATATTTCATTTTCAATCTTATAATGAACCTTCATATCTACTTGCTCATCTAATCTAATTAGGATTTGAAAGAATTGCATTAAAAAAAATCGCATCACACACAACCAAACCACATATCATATTAAACTTACATCTAAACAATCCTTCCTAGGTGGACATACTTAGATTTCATTACCAAGAGGGTAATCTAACTCAATTTTTGGTTGAGTATAAATAATTTTGTGGGTGGTATATCAGCTAAACACCCAACACCATTATCATCATTGTAGGACCATGAAGTGAGGGGCAGGCCCAAATATCATGCCTTTTAATGACACCAACATAGATCTAGGTCTCACATACCTTCAAGTATATTGAGGACTCTGACCTTGAACTCACCTCGAAACCGAAATTAGTTGAAATTTTCTTCGTATCCTTTTAGCCACTTTTATCATTTCATAATTTTCTTAAATTAATCAATATAATCAAAGTTTGTTATTTGACTTGTTTGCAGTTGTGTTGAACAACCATTTTTATTTTTCTTCACTGATTGTTTTCTTAGTTCATGGTTTTAACCAGACAACAATCCCGTCTACAAAACATCAACCATATGATTCAAAACCATCTTCAACAATCCCTAGACTCTCTCGAGTCTCACCTTCAAGATATTCCCAACATAATTGATTAATTTTGGCCACCTCTAAAGCCTGATCAAGAACCCCCACATTCTCTTAGTACCCAATTCAACCACATCAGATATCCCATATCCACCTATCCCATGGTTCTTCAATAGTGGTGATCCAATCTTTACAAAAATTCTGGATTCTAACCCAGTGGCCCTTAATGCTAACATGGCTTCTCGAGGTGTCTTATTCTAATAACCAGATCCAAAGAAAAAAATCCTATTACTACCATCACCTTTGATCATTCCCTACTCATCAATCCCAATCATGATCCTATTATCTAAAAAATCCATCCCTACTCCATTATTAGTGAATTAGAAACAATAGTCCCCGCTTCATCATCCCTGTCATAGTTTCAACCTTAATGACATCTCATCACAAGACACGTCCAACCAATAACCATCTCCATCATTGGCTCCTTCTTCGAGCTCGACGACCTCACAAACCAACACTTCCACATCTCCTTCCATATCTAGTCTCAAAGCCTCTAACACTTCTATGTCACCTCCTATAAGCTTGATTTATATTCCTCTTACTATGAACCCCGCTGTTGAATCTCAAATCATCCCTTCAAAATAAATTACATCCTCAATATAAAATCTATTCATGTATATCCTCACATCCATACCCTTTATAAATATGAGTTCCATTGTTAGCACTCACCCCTTTTCTTATTAGGCATCCAATGTTCATGTATCATAATACAACACCATCCCTTCTGAGTACATGCCACAACCATCACAACCTTTTATCAACACTTTGATTCCATATTAGTAAATACCGCAACCATCCCAACCTCTTATTAACACTTTCATTCCTATCCCTTATGAATACATTTAACCATCACAACCCTGAGTATCCCAATATCCCCAAAACATTCCTACAAGTACCCCTCTTCATCATAATGTCTTGTCACCGTATCATTTGTACTTTTGTCAATCAAACCCATATATCTAGAACCAAACTAGCTTCTCATATTTAAAGATTCAACAACAACCTCAAAATGATCCCTTGCAAAAATTCATGAATAATATTTCAAGTCCTAAAGCCACCAATATGGGTCCTAAAAGCACCCTTTCCTATGGAAAATTTTTCAATGAACCTATCCACCCATCAAGTACCTTTGAGAGCTTATGTCCCAAACCTGGGAACTCCTAATTTTGTCAAATTTTATAGTAAGGAGGACCCTCAACAACACATCATATATTTCTCCCATGCATGTTATCTCATCACCCATGACTAGGACCTCATGTCAAGGACATTTCCCATGTTCTTAGAAATACCTACCATTGACTGGTATAATAGCATCCCACAATATTCTCTCTTCTCTTTCACACAATTGGCGCAATTTTTCTTATAGAAATTCTTCATTAACATATCCCGTAAAATCTCCATCACCGATATCTATGCCATTAAAATTTTTGAAGATAGGTTTGTTACATATTTCATTTCCAGATGGCAAGGGATTATTAATCAACTATCCTTTTCACTCCCATAGAATTTGAGATATTTATCTACTTGATCATGTGCTAATCATATATTATCAACACTTCAAATCTAGTCCTTATAGACATTTGACGAAGCCTTTACCATGGCCCAAAAACTAGAGCTTCGCACTCTTGAAGATGGTAAAGTTAAACTTGGATCTACGAAATCAAAACCATATTCTACATTTAAACCCTCTTCCAGTAATGATAAATACAAATCTTCATTGAATGCGATTGTTGTAAAAGTTACGTCTCAATTCCATTCAAACTTCGAATGAACCCAGCCTCAACATAAATATACACCCATTGGGGATTCTTATAGTGTGGTCTTTAAAAATGCCTAGCTATATACATGATCAAAATCCTCCCTATCCATCCTATTGACACAATTTTTTCTAAACCCTCATAGTATCGAGACAATGATTATTGT
Organism: Taxus wallichiana var. yunnanensis; assembly: GCA_018340775.1. Lineage (NCBI taxonomy): Eukaryota > Viridiplantae > Streptophyta > Pinopsida > Cupressales > Taxaceae > Taxus > Taxus wallichiana. The sequence continues at coordinate 280,909,646 of CM031244.1, forward strand.
AAATACCATCAATTTTGAGGTCACGAAATTGAAAAGTGTTGTTCATTTAGGAATGTCTTTCAGATCTTATCGATTGAGGTGGCTTGTAACTCAATAACCTAAATGCGCCTCCAAATCAAAACTTAGATGTGTTTAAACAACCTTTCTTGAATCATTCCCCGTCCACTAATCAACCCAAATTGAAATATGTTAACTCTCATTATACTATAAAAACCATCAAATATCTCTCACTTACACCTTCAACATCTAGTGCTTCTACCAAATAAATACCAACTCAACCATTCGTCTCTTCTATTCTTATCACTAACAAGACCTAGAAACCTCCTACATCTACCACATCCTCCTAAGACCCGCTCATTTCCTCTTCAACAGTCCTAGAAAAGAAATTAGTCATAGAAAGTACAAAAATATCTTTTGAAGATCACATCACTCAACACCAAATCCAAAATCTCAAAACAAAACCCACAAGCCATTCATCTAGAAAAATATAAACTGCACCATCCAATCGTTAGATGATTTTATCACCAAATTTATATCCCTTTCCTTCCATATTAGGATCTCATCACTCATCTATATTCACACTCACCATTACACAATCTAGGTTCATTCCTTGACAAACTCCTAAATGTCTCATATAGAATACGACCCCATCAACTAAAAACTAAAAATCATCAAATGATATATAGGTCCCCTCACCTTCACCGTCATCCTAGAAATCTATAATGGGGTACTATACTAGAACACTTGAAAATCTCATTCAATCATCTACCATAGAATTACCTCCTATTAATCTATCTGATTCATGAGGGTAGAAACCCTCTTAGTAAAATTATGAAGCATTATATACTTACCATTGGACACTAGGAAATTCCACTGAGGACTATTAAACCCTTTGTGTTATGATTCAAATCGTTGCTTAGTAAAAGAGTTTCTTCTCACAAATCCAAAAATATTAACCAATTCAAATCAAAATGTTAGAACCTTAAAGCCACCCATTTTAAATTATCATCCAACACCCCATCCACATCAAGTAAGAGTGAGCCTTCCTCCATTAATACTCCACTCCATCAAATAGAAATTGTTAGAATAACCATTAAAGAATGCACACACAACCCCAAGGCCTTAAGCCAAAATAGGCCCAAAGTATTTATCTCCTTTTCTCTTGAATCACCTAATCCGCCAACTTCTAAGTCCAAGGTGTCCATCCTCACCACTTTGCACACCCAATCTACAAATTTTATAAAAAAACACCATCATTAAATAAATTCATCAAGATATTGTGAATATGTCCCTCTATGATCTTGTTCAAACTTCTCCACAACACCAAAAAGTAATGATTGAGGCTCTCTAGTCCATCTTAGTACCATCGATGACCCTCAACCATTTGCAAATATTTTCAACACTCTTAAAATGTTTGTTGCTATCACATTTGAGGATTCTGAAATCCCATCCTTATAACCTGAAGACCATGACCTTCCACTCTTCATCACCACCCAAATCAATGATACTCTCATCAAGAGAGTTATGATTGATGACAAAGCAAAATATCAAAATCATATCTCTCATTACTTAAAACAAATTTAGTTACCTAACACCATCGGTTCCCAATCACCTTTCATGTTGCATGCCTTTAATGATGTCACCCCTATATTGGGCATGGTAATTTTTCCTATCAAGGTACACACATTAAAATCCTTCATTATATCTTCTATCTCATAGAAGGATAATTTAAGTATAACATGTTGTTCGGTCAACCTTGGATACATGTTATAAGTTATATCCCATCAACATTACACCATTCTCTAAAATAAAAACATGAAGGTAAAACATTTACTATTCTTGTCGACCCAAATCCTTTTAAAGCATGTCACCTGACCTATTGAACTAATGAAGTTCTTATTCCTAAGATAAACTCGGGGTCCTCGATGAGGCTTCTACAATTTCTTCCATATCCTCATTTAAGTTACCATATGATAGCTCCTTCAAAGATTTTATGTAACGTATCTCACTAAGGAGTACCACCTTCTATCCCTTAGTTCACTCCCTACACCTAAAATTTATGGGAGACCTAACAAAAACATATGTAGGAATTGAATGTTGGAGATATTATCTCCTTTGGTCATCCCCATCTTAAAACCAACCTCATTTACAAAGGGATTTGTTGACATGTTGTGATTTAGGTGTTTTCATTGATGTAAAATCCCATTAATGAAAAAGAGGATAATGGTGAAGTTTTATAGGAGGATCAATAGGTGGATGATATAGTGTTTTAGGTATGTTTATGATGTTATGAGGTGTTTAAGTGAGAATTACTTTTTCAAGAAAGCCTAATCAATTGGCCTAGCAAGCCTAGTCAGTTGGCCTAGCTAGCCTAGGTTATAATGTATGATGGTGAAGTGTCAAATGAGGCTTAGTAGGTGGATGATATAATGTTTTAGGTATGTTCATGATGTCATGAGGTATTTAAGTGAGAATTGTTTGTTCTAGCAATCCTAATTAGTTGGCCTAGCCAGCCTAGGTCATAGTGCATGGTGGTTGGATATTTTTGATTGCTTAAGGAACATGTTAGAAATATGTAGAGCATGTTTGAGGATTTTTTATTAACTCAAATGAGGTTTAAAGTGTAGTTATAGGTTGAAGACAAAGTTTCAGTGCTTACCTAGACTAGGTCTAGGTGCTTTAATGATCACGAGGATGAGATGCAAAGCAAAGTGATCTCATGGAAGTATGTAATGATTTCATACATGGTATTTTAGGTATGTTAGGGCCTTTTTGATATTTTCTATGGTGATTTATGATGTTATTTCAGTTAACCCTAGCCTAGAAAGTACAAAACCTTAAGGCTAACTATGAAAATGAGATGGGATGAGAAGATGGAGATATATTTGAGACATGGTGATAATTTTATATGTTATGAGAGTGTTTTATGATGATGTGGGAAATATTCTAGGTTTTCATGATGTGTATTTTGTAAGACAATTCAGTTTGTGTGTAACATGGTCCAAGAAAGGGTGTTTTCTAGCCCGAATTGCACTTTCGATGCTCACCATAATTTTTTTGATATTCATGGGACCTTGTGGATTTCATATAATTTTCTAAATTTATTCTTAAATGTTTCAAATAAATAATGAGGTCATTTCATTGTCATGTTTTTATGAACGAATGTTAAGAAGGTAAACAAATTTTTATGTACTTGAAACCCTAGCTCAAAAGTGGTAGGATAAAAATGATCATAATTATACATAATTTATTGATAGTGAATGTATTAGTATTGGATGATGTATATTAATCCTCCAAGTTTCTAGAAAGGTATGGTATTACTTATGGTGATGAGTGGACCCCACTTAAATAGGCATGTTTCTAAAGAAGTTCAGTTTGGGACAAGATTGTCCAAAGGAGTTGAAAAAATGGAAATTTTTTTATTATGTGATTTTTTCATGATTTCCATATTGTTTTCAGGTCATGAGAATGCATAAAAATCAAAGTATACCTTATTTCTAAAGGCAAGTTAAAGGGTAGTTTCAAGTAGTTTACAGAGATGAGCTTGGTTGAAGGCATTCCACTTAGATTTGGAAGGAGTTACAATATGTTATAAAAATATTATTCATATATATTTATAATGGTATAATTTTTGTCTCATGATTATGAGATTTGATGGGTCATCCAAGTCAATTTGTGAGGAAGAAGGTTTCTTGGTTTTCGAACTTAACTACTCGTGACTAAAAGATTGAGTTCATTGAAGCATGTGATGGATGAGTTGATGATTATACTACATGGAAAGTGAAGAGGGATTTTTTTCTCTATTGAAGGATTTTAAGTCTTGAAAGTGATAAAAAGGGTTCAAACTAGTTGATTTTGCAAAATGGGTTTCGGCACCATGTTTTGGTAAAGAGGAAATTTGTTATGGTTTGAGAAAATGGATGATTTATGAGGTATAACTTGCATGGATGTGTTATAAATATCCTAAGGTTTCCATAGAGTTTTCAAATTCCATTTTTATTTGATATTGGGTGGTCTTGAGGCCCAAAGGTGAAATAAGGGTACTTGAAACAGATGTTTGGTGAAGGATATGAGCTAGTGTGCCCATTTAATGATTTATTTGATTGGTCTAAGTAAATGTGCGGCCATGTATGGTTATTATATGTTATATTACTCATTTATGATGAATTTCGGATCTTTACTAAGTTTGTAAAGAATGATTCACCCTCACTCTCGGTCCACCGTGCTTCCAAAAATTGGTATCATAGAAGGTATTTTTGGAGAAGTTTTATCACTTGAAAGGAGATCCTTTCAAGAAGAAAAATGGTGAGTCTGTAGATTGGTTTCTCTACTAACAAGGAACATTTGTTTGATGGTTTGAACTATGATTTTTTGAGTTTTAGAATGAAGACTCATTTCATGTGCCTAGGGTTTGATATTTGGGAATCTATCAATAATAGCTAAACTCCACCTTTCACTCCAACAACTAGTGTTACAGATAAGAAGGACCGTAATGGAAATTCAAAGGAATTTAATGCTACTGTAAGTGGTCTATGAGAATCTAAGATGAGAAAGGTAATGTATTACAATTCAAGTAAAATATTTATGAGAGAAAATTCAAGTTCTATATGAAGGAGACTCCAAGGTAAGAATTTATAAGCTTCAGACTTTTAGAAATTAGTTTGAGAGTCTTAAGATGAATAATGATGAGTCTATTGCTGCATAATTTCTTAGGGTTAACAAGGTTGTCAACTCCATGAAATGGTTAGGAGAAGATGTGAAGGAAGAAGCCAATGTTTTGACTTAGATGAAGATGGATGAGTTACATGGGACTTTGACTGCCTATGAGATGAGGATTTTTTATTTTAAACTAGCTAAGAAAGATATTACTTTTAGATATGAGATGAAGACCAATGGAATGAAAACTAAGGATGTTAATGATGCCTACTAATTTTGAAGATGAAGAAATTTTTACAATGCTTGCTAGAATATTAAAGGTTGGATTTGGAAAATACAAAGGTAAGCTTCCTTATAAATGCTTCAAATGTGGTAAAGTAGGAAATTTTTCTATCAATTTTCCCCATAAGCATGAGAAGGAAGATCATGATGAATATGAGCATGATGAAGATCATGATAAGAAGTATCACAAGTATGGTAAAGGAAAAAGAGTTTTAGAAAGTTTGACAAGAAAAAGAGTTTATATGCAAAGGAAGAGGATTTCTTGTCTGATGCTAGTAGTGGTGTTTCAGATTCGATTCTGAATCTTATCATGAAAATGTTGGAAATGAGGTATTTTTATGACTAAAGATGGCATGAGATCCACTAGTGATGGTTCTTCATTGTTAGGTGATTTCATATCTGGTTATTATAGTTACTATGAGGAAGATAAAGAGGATGTTGAAGATGATCTAGAGAGTGCTCAAAAGGAGTTTAGGCATGCTAATAAGAAGAATAAGAAGATGAGTTATTAGGTCAAGGACTTGTTAGTAACATCCTTAGTTTAGTGCATAACATAGGTATTCATGTTTACTATTGGTAAATGGGTAAATGTAAAATGTAATTGTTAATGGTTGTTAGTATGTGGTAAGTTAGTAAGTTAAATAATAAAACAAATAGTTTGTTTTATTATTATATTGGTGAGTGGTTAAAACCATATGGGTGTATGGTTGTATATGCATAAAAATGTTGTTGGAGAGTTTGTTATGAGAAGACTCCTATATATATGGAGTGCTTCCATTGTAATTGTATCCCAGATGATTTGAATAAACAATATATTACTCTGGTGTTTTTTATTTAATCTTGCTCATTTTATATCAGTGGTATCAGAGCAAGTATGGATCAATAAGAATTTGTGAGGTACAACAATTATTTTTGATCATTACAAATTCTCTCCTCTGTAAAATTTGTATCTTCCCAGCCTACAGCTTAGTGGAAGCGTGGATGTTAAAATCAATGCTCAAATTACAATAAAAGGTTTCTATTTTTTTCTTTAAAAATATGACTATTAAATTGCATATTCGAAAAAACCCAGATACTAAATCGTAGAAATTTTTGGGTTTTTTTTATTTAAATTATGGGCACATTCTTTCCAAAAAATGGAAAAACCCAATTTTTTTATGTAGAAAAATGTAAATCATTAACGATGACTTACAGATCTATTGTTTCATGTATTCTATCTACCAAGGTATTGATCTACACGATTTGAATATTGGTAAGTTCTCTGTTATTTTTTTTATCAATGGATACACCAACAATTTTGGTAGATAAATTCAATGGAATTAAATTTCATACATGGAAAGTGAAAATTCAAATGCAACTCATGAATAAGAATTTGTGGAGGATTGTAAATGGGCAAGAAAAATTACCATTAGATGCAACAAAAGCATTAGAATGGAAAACAAGAGATGATAAAGCCAAAGCCATTATAGGCTTAGCTCTTTCAGATATTGAATTACACTATGTTGATCTTGAGAAATCATCAAAGGAAATGTGGGATAATCTAAATAAATTGTTTGGTGCAAAAGCGGTCAATGCAAATTTTTCTTTAAAACTTCAGTTGTTTAGATTCAAAATGAATGATGGAGTCACCATGTCTAGTCATATTAATGATTTCAGATCTCTCACTAGAAAATTAGCAGAAATTAGTGCTCTTGTTGATGATGAAGATGAAAAAGCCATATTACTAAATAGTTTGCCTCCTAAGTACAGTAATGTAGTTTTTACACTTGGTCAAATGCCTTCTAAAACTCTAGAGGACATGATTTCAGCTCTCCTAGCTAAAGAAAAGAGAACCAAAGAAGACACAGATGAAGAAAAATATCTATACAGTAGAAAGAAGTATAAGAAATTTTCCAAAAATGAAGGAGAAGTTGAATGCTACTACTACAAAAAGAAGGGGCATACTTCTTCATTCTGTAAAGCTCATGCTCAAGATGTGCTAAGTGGAAAAATTGGCAATGAAGCCAATATAGCAGTAGATGAAGAATCATCAAGAGAAGAGGAACCTGAACTAGATGAATGTGGATACGTGTCTGAAGACTTCTTGTATTAAGAAGTCTTTTACTAGAGGTTGGAGGATACATGAGGATGGAGGAAAATCAGTGTCCTCTCGTCATTTTCCAATGATGGGGCCGCTTCTACTATGGTGACATGTGTGAGTGCGTGTTTATTTCAATGTGGTGTTTTTAGAATAAATGTGTTATGGAAACTTCACATTGTGGAGGGGAGAAATGACACAATGCTTCATTTTGTATGTGTGGATTGTTATGTTTACACTATTATGGATTAAAGTAATCTCTTGAAGGTGAAGATATGATGAGGGCCGAAGGATGCACTGACACATCACGATATGGTTGTAGGTAAACCATTTGAAAACCTTCACCCCTTTGTGGTTTGTGGTCAGCCAATGGAAAACCACCTCACTCTCAGTTTTTGGTTAACCGATGGAAAACCAACTTGTGGTTTGTGATAATCCAAAATAAAATCACATGATCATGAAATCAGGTGCAGTGTAGTATGGAGGTTTTCCCCATGTTCACACTAAGGGGGGAATGTTAGGAATATCCTTAGTTTAGTGCATAACATAGGTATTCATGTTTACTTGTTGGTAAATGGGTAAATGTAAAATGTAATTGTTAGTGGTGGTTAGTATGTGGTAAGTTAGTAAGTTAAATAATAAAACAAATAGTTTGTTTTATTATTATATTGGTGAGTGGTTAAAACCATACGAGTGTATGGTTGTATATGCATACAAATATTGTTGGAGAGTTTGTTATGAGAAGACTCCTATATATATGGAGTGCTTCCATTGTAATTGTATCCCAAATTATTTGAATAAACAATATATTACTCCGGTGTTTTTGTTTAATCTTGCTCATTTAATATCGGACTATGAAAGTAAGTTTCATGATCTAGAAAAGGAGCATAGGCCTGAAACAAACTAGCTAAAGGATTCAATCATAATGCTAGAAGAAAATGTAATTTTTTTAGTCTTAAATATGTAAGATAAAGAGAGCATGTGCTCCAAATTGGAAGGTGTAGCTTTTATAAGGGCATAACTCTTAGAGGTTGCTAAGAAAATAAATTCCTTTCAAAAATTTGAGAAAAATGCCAAATATATTGATGATCCTCTTGGGAAACACATATCAATGGGTGATAGAGTAGGTTTTTGGTTTAGTGATAACCTCAAGGGAAAGGATAAGTTGTAAGATTTCATTGTTCTAAGCAAGAAGGATGAAAATAAGGATAACTTCACCAAATACAAGATGAAACCAAAGTCAATTAGGTAGCCTAATGCCTCAAGGTATGAAAGATATTTTAATGGATATTATTTTACATGTAATGGCTTTGGTCATAGGGAAAAAGAGTGTAGAAGGTATTCTACAAATGATCACCCTTGGAAAGATGATAGAAGTATGCAAACAAAGAGTGTGGTGTGCTATAATTGTCATGAAAGAGGTCATGTAGCTAAGTTTTTCTTGTATGAGCCTTCAAGTCAAAATTGGAGTAATGGTGGTTACAAGGGAAGAGGTATGGTAGTATGTTTCAGTTGTAATAGGTATGGACATGTTTCTAGGGACTATTATGGGCCTACAAGACAAGAAAGAAGCTATCAAATTCCTAATGTGCATGCTAGAAGGAAATTTAGGTCATGGGAACCTAGAAGGACCAATTATGGTTCACCAAGAGAAAATTTGAATACAAGAGTAGGTGTTGATGGAAAACAAGGTATGATTCAGAGCTCATATCAGAAGAAAGGAGATGGAGGTGATTTTCCAATGTCCAAGAAGGCTTGGGACCTCTTCAAGTCATTCTTCTAGATCCTCCATGTTTTCATATGCCTCTACTAGGCTTCTTAGAGGTATATTAGCTCATATGAAGCATTGGAGTGAGGGGGAGTTGTTTGAGTTCATGTTTATCTCCTCCATGGTGTCAAGGTATGTTATTTCATGTCTTTAAGCATGTTTTGAGGTTCTATCTAGTTGATCATGTTGTGTAAATGATAACATATTTTTTCTGGTTGTCTTTTAGAAGTGTATCTACTTTGTGATAAGTGTGTTGTTAGTAAATGTCATGTTATCATCTCAAGAGGTCTGTCATGTCATGGTGACCAAGTGTTGAGTCATTTCTTGGTTTGAGTCAGTGATTAGTGTTAATGGAAAGTACAAAGTTTGTGTTACCTCATAAATTTGGTTCTCAGTCCATGTTGGTCAAGTCAAGAGAGTCATATTATAGTAATTGGTGCAGTGTATACTTCGTCATGATGTATAATGGAAGTTAAGTCTGTGTGAGTCAATAAATGTAACCTAAAGTATCAAGGTTGTTGAGTCATGTCATGGGATATTGTCAAGTTTTTAAGAAGTCCAAGTCTGGGTATGAGTCAAAATAGTTGCTTCACTATCATTAATTAGATTAGATGTCATTGTGTCATGTTTCAAACGTTTCAAAGGATGTGTATGATTCACATAGATGGTTTGAATATGAGATGAGTCATCAAACATGATGACTTGAAGGACTGTTGCAAATTTTATGCTGAATGGTTAAAAACAAGACAAGTAGATTTCAAGAGATCTCAAGAATTGGTATGAAGGAATATCAATGGTTGAAGGAGAAAATGATTGAATTGAAGGCCAAAAATTGGAAAAAATCATCCTAACAGTGAGAAATTTGAGATTAAAGAGGTTTCATACCTTGAAAAATTCAGAGCTTCTTGGAATTCATGACAGTCTTCAGATTTGACAAGGTAGAATGATAGAGACCTAATTGTCAAGAGGTAATGTTGCATATTGTGGAAGGATTACAAAGCTTATAGAGAGGCATCATGGGTCAAAAATATATGCTTTGGTTAATGAAAGTACTATATCAGCTTGTTGACAGTGAGACAAGTCTAAATGGTGCAAATATCAAGTTTGGAAGGAAGTTGTTTGAGTCCATTGGATTCTCTTGCTATTTTGCTAGATTTTTGTTGATATTATACTAACATTTTGATACATTGTTGTTGTAATTTTTCTGCTATTTAAAATTTTGTAGAATTGGGTTTCTAAGTTGATGTTCAATCTATCTAGCCTACATATGAGTGTTGGAGGTCTTAGTATGATGACATAGGTTGAAGGGGAGTTGGTGTCACTCTTCAATAGGCCATAGGGGTATATGAAGACCTATTTCTCTTAAGATGTGAAGAGGATTCTTAACATGTCTTGTAATGATGATTTCATGGCAAGATGATTGGTTACTTACTGTGGGTATAGTGACTGAGAAAGAAGTGAAAAAGGTAACATATAGGTCTGTAGGTGGTGTCTAAGGCAGGGGAAAGTTTTTTTGTCTTTGAAGATCATGAGAAAGGTGACATGAAAATTTCTTGGGCAGAGTTAAGAGTAATGAAATATCTACTTGGTTTATTCTTTGTTTCTAGTGTGTTGGATTGTTGCTTGATAAGATGTTGTAGGTTCATGGTAGTCAAAATATGGTATGCTACAAGTCAATACAATATCTTCAAGTCAGGGAGAGAGCATGATTTTCACTTATAGAAGGTGCTCTAGATGTCTTCAAGGTATGTGAAGCATGGTGTTTGAGCTCACTCAAGTCCATTTCTAATGGATTTTAGTGTTTGAGTTCATTTGCTAAATATCATTCAAAGGAGATTGTAAAAGACTAGAAAAGTGATTTAGGGATGTGCTAAAGTGTTTTCAATCCTCCAAGTCAAGTAAACAAGGTGAGAATCAAGTTTTTGAGTCTTTCTACTAGTGTTGGATGGCATAAGTCTAAAGGAGATGTGAGATGTTATGTTAAGGTGTACATAGTGTTCTAGAGCTTATCAATGTTGGTTGCAATTTCACTTTGAAGATATAAAATAGGGATCTTAGTCCTTGAGAAGCTTTGAGGTAAAAATTGGTGAAGACAAGCCTAGTTTGAGCCTTGAAAAGTAAAGAAAAGACAAGTAATGTGGTAAGTTGATGTTCTTGTTCATTTTTGGAATTTTTGGGTGTTATATATTCTTTTCTTAGGGGAGTATGATGCTTCTATGCTTGGAAAGGAGGAAAAATTCAGATTGTATAAGAAATAAAAAAATTTGAATCTAGAATGAAGACTTTGGTTGATGTTTGCAACCAAATGGTGTCTTAATGAAGTTGAGAAAGGTGAAGAACATGGAGGTACAAGCATGCTTTGTCAAGAAATGTAAAAAGGGGAAGAAGTTCAGGAGTTTTTCCATCAATGAAAAAGGAAAGATTGTTGACATGTTGTGATTTAGGTGTTGTAATTGATGAAAAATACCATTAATAATAAATAGGATGATGTTGGAGTGTCAAAGGAGGCTTGTTAGGTGGATGATATAGTGTTACAGCATGTTCATGATGTCATGAGGTGTTTAAGTGAGAATTTCTTGTTCTAATAAGCCTATTCAGTTGTCCTAACTATCATAGGTGATAGTGAACGATGGTTAAGTGTCATAGGAGGCTTGGTAGTTGGATGATACAATGTTTCAGTATGTTTATGATGTCATGAGGTGTTTAAGTGAGAATTGCTTTTTCTATCAAGCATAGTCGGTTGGCATACCTAGCCTAGGTGATAGTGCATGGTGGTTGGAGATATTTGATATCTTGAGGAGAATGTTAGAAGCATAGAGAGCATGTTTTGGAGTGTTTAGAAACTCACACGAGGTTTAAAGTGTAGGTATATGTTGAAGGCCAAGCTTCAGTGATCATCTAAACCAGTCTAGGTGCTAGGAGACATGAGGATGAGATGAAAATCTAGGTGAGCTCATGGAATCATGTAAGGATGTCATACATGGTATTTTAGGTGTTTTAGGGTATTTTGGAGATTTTTAATGGTGAGTTATGATGCTATGTTTAGTTAACCCTAGCCTAAATAGTGCAAAACCTTAAGGGATAGCTGTGAAAATGATATGGAATGAGAAGATGGAGAGATTTTGAGCCATGATGATGATTAGATATGTTAGTATGGTGTGTTATGATCATGTGGAAAAAGATTCAGATTGAAATGATGTGTAGTTTGCAAGATAAGTCATTTTGTGTGAAATAGGGTCAAAGAAAAGGTGTTTTCTAGCTCGAATTGCACCTTCTAATGCTCACCATGAATTGTGTGCTTTTCTTGGGACCTTGTGGCTTTCAAGTATGTTTATAAATTGACTCTAGAAGGTTTCAAAAATAATGAGGTCATTTCATCATTGTGTTTTTATGAATGAATGTTAAGAATGTAAACTTTTATGTGCCCGAATTCTTGCCTTAAAAGAGGTAGGAAAGAAAATGCGCATAAGTACCTAGAATTGATTGATAGTGTAGTGATGATGATTGTATGATATAGATGAATCCTCGAAGTTTACATAAAGGTATTATAGTTCTTGTGGTGATGAGTGGACCCCACTCAAATAGGCCTATTTATGAAGAAGTTCAGTTTGGGATAAGGTTTTCCAAAGGAGTTGTAAAATAAATGGACATTGTTTTTATTATGTAATTTTTATTGATTTCCATGGTGGTTTCAAGTCATGAGGATTCATAAAAATGGAAAAGTATACCCTATTTGTGAAGACTAGTCAAAGGGTAGTTTTGGGGCAGTTTCAGGTAGTTTATAGAGATGAGCTTGGTTGAAGACATTCCACTTGGAGTTGGAAGGAGTTCCATTATTTTCTAGAAATAAGATTCAGATATATTTCTAATGGTATAATTTTTGTCTCATGATGATGAGATTTTATGGGTCATCTAGGTCAGTTTGTGAGGAATAAGGTTTCTTGGTTTTCAGGACTGAACTACTCAGGTTGAAAGATTGAGTTGATTAAAGCATGCGATGAATGATTTTATGTTTGATACTACATGGAAATTGAAGAGTGATTATTTTTGTTTATATTTAAGGTTTTTGTGGTCTTGAAAGTGACAAAAAGGGTACAAACTAGTTGAGTTTGTAAAATAGGTTTATGGGAAGCATCTTTTCATAAAAAGGAAAGTGGTTGTGGTTTGAGAAAATGGATGTTTCATGATGTATAACATGCAAGGATGTATTATATAGGTCATGAGGTTTCCATATATTTGTCACATGCTATATTTGAGTTGATCTTGGGTGTTTTTGAGGCCCAAATGTGAAATCAGGTTGTTGGAATCAATTGTTTAGTGAAGGATATGAGCCAATGGGCCCATTTAATGATTTATTTTATTGCTCCAAGTAAATTTATGACCATGTATGGTTATTATATGTTATATTACTCATATATTATGAATTCGGGAGATTGAAAAAGAATGCTTTTGTGATTTTTTGTTTTAGCTCGTCCTAGTCATAGGCTTTTGAGCTTTTGTGTGCAAGTTGGATGGTTTTTGGCCATGCCAACCTATATGGGTCATATGTGACCATTGTAATGAATTTATTGGGATGTTATTATGATTAATTGGTATAAATAAATGTGTAGGAATTACCTCCTTCATTTTTGTGAATTGAATAACATATAAAAATGATGTTTTGGGTGTTATTTTGAGCTAGTTACTTGTGTATGAAAAGTGCAATAGGTAGGTAAGAGTGTTTTACAAGTATAAACACTCAGCTTCAAAGCTGATAGAGTGAATGGAATGTTGAATATTTTTTTGAAGAGCGTGTTCAATTGTTTTAATAAAAGAGAAGTGAATAAAGTGAGAGATAGAGTTAGTTGGAGAAGCTAGGGTTTGAACAAGGGTTTGAGGGTGTTTGGAGATGAATTTTGTGATCACCATCAACTAAGTTGCTGCAGAAATTTATCAATGATCTTCTCATAAAAATATTTTGTGATGAGTCATATCAACAATGTTTTATGGGTTGGTGCTCCTTGTGGGGTTAGTGTCTCACTAAATAAATATCTTGTGATGTGTAATACTCACTTGAGTATTTTTTGTGAGAAATATCAAAAAAATTTAGTGGATTTTCTTCCCCTTGAGGTTTTCCCACTTATATATTGTGTTATGGTTTTTCTTCTCTTGTTCATGGTTTATTATGTGTATGTTATATGATGTTTTGCACACATTAATGGATGGATAATTGGTTAATGGTTTAAGAAAGCAATATGAAATTTTAATTAAGTTTGTAAGGACTAATTCACCCCCTCTTAGTCCACTTTGTGATTTCAATATGATTGATTTTCCTTCCTCACACTATGAAAAAAATACCATGGTAAACCATTCACATCCAAATTTTCATTTTTATACGATAAATCCTTCACAAAATTCTACCTTCATTGTTGTACCTGCAAGTATTTTGTCTTACGACGTTAAGAACAAGTATACAAGACTTGGTCTTTGACTGGTCTCATAATCCTTATGATAAATTCAAACTAGGTTTCCAAAAACCTTCCTAGGACACCTCCGCAATGACCACATCTAAATCCATAATATAAATAGACCCATCCTGTTAATTTTTACAATGACAACTCTAAGGACACAAATGACACCATTTCTATCCCTCTTAACTTTATTTCTAATTAACACAATCACTATAGGACCACTCACTTATCAAACTAACAATTGCACTAAGACTCTTCCACTAGTATTACCGAAAATGCTAAAGGAAGACTCCATTATCATTTCCATTATTCATTTTCACGATGATGAATCCATCCTATCCTATATGGGGGTAGAGGACCATTATCTTAAAAATAATCTATCACATAGCACACTACTCTCCTTAATGAATCCACCTTCAAAGTCAACATACGAATTGTAATACCCTCACATAGCCAAAGTTGGTTAATATTTAGATTCAAAATAATTAAAGGATTTCATAACCTTCCTTTCCAAGCATAGTCAAGCCTTCACACGGTTATATAGTGGCATGCCAAGTATTGACCCCAACATCATTTTCTAGAACATCTTCACAATCCCTAACACTAATCCCGTTAAACAAAAACTACCTAGAAAAAACCCTTGTGTATCCCTATTCATAAAATAAGATTTACAACATCTTCTCTATGCTAACTTCATCTTACCCATTGACTATCTACAATGGGTTTCCAATATTGTTCCTATAACCAAAGCCTTTGGAAAGTTATGTATCTACATGGAATTTTGATATCTCAATCTCGCTTGTCCTAAAGATGATTTCCTATTCCTAACATTGATCATCTTGTCAACCTCATGACAAGACATGAAATACTATCCCTCATGGATGGTTTTCTAGCTACAATCAAATCCTTATCACGAATGATGACCAAAGATAATACATCTTTTATTATCCCTTGGGGATCTTTTGCTATCATGTTATGCCCTTTGGACTCAAGAATGTAGGGGCCACTTATGAATGATTTATGACTTATATATTCCATGACCTCATTCTTAAAACCATAGAAGACGACAATCTTGTCATCCTTGAATTCATCTTTTCTTGCCTTATTGAGTACTTCCTCCATCTTAACATGACCAAGTGTGTATTTTGTGTTCTCACCAATAAGCTTTTAGGGTTTATTGTATCTATCAGGGTTATTGAAGTAGACCCTAACCAAATAAAAGTCATCATCAAGATTCCCCCTCTATCCAATATCAAACACTTTGTAGTATCCAAGGTAGGCTTTAATCAATCAACTGCTTCATTTCTTAGCTTTCATATCACTCACAAGATTTTCATCATCTCCTCTAAAAGGATGTCAATTTTATATGGGATAAAAATGGTCAAAATGCCTTTGAATACCTCAAATAATACCTCCTATCACCACCCATGCTCACACCTCCACACGAGGGGGAGCCAGTTTATCTATATATATGTCACTAACCATGCACTGGGTGTTATGCTATCACATCGAGATGAGAAGGGTAGAGAGTAGGATGTCTATTACGTATGACACACTCTTCATGAATATTAAACTCTTTACACCAAAGTAGAAAAACTTATGTTGTTCCTTGTACTTTGCAACTTCCAAGCTTCGTCACTATCTCCTTAATAATAAGACTTATGTCATCACCCATTTCAACCCTTTAAAGTCCATGCATTCTAAACCATACCATAGTGATCATATCACTCGATGGCTCATGTTTATGACTGAAATTTACCTAGAATTTATGTCACATAATTATCTCAAGGTGAAAGGCATCGCTGAAAAACTAGCAAAATATCCCTTTTCTAATAATCAAGTACATCATAAGAAATTTCAAAATGAATCCATCAACACCATCAATCAAGAATACACTCCCCTCAAAATGACACTTTTCTTCTATGGTTCTAAGTGTTGGTAGGGGAAGATGTGGGTATTATCATCATACCTCCTGGGTGACTCCTATTCCTCTATCCTTCAACCAAAATTTTTAAAGAACTAACAACATGGCCAAGTACGAAGCCCTCATTATTAATATCCAAACCAATTTCATGCTTTGTGTTCAAATCCTTGAAATTTTTGGGGAGTTTAGCTGATCATCAATCAAATATAAGGAAATTATCAATGTAAAAAAATGAAATTTTATAATAATAATAAAAAAATTGAATTCCTACTAGAATCCTTCAATCACTATACACTCCAAACATTCTCCATTCATCAAAAAAATTCATAGAAACCCTAACTTCTCTTGCATCAATCATTCCCTTATCAACTAAATATTCCATGTTTTTCATTTTTGTGCATCGAATCAATCAACCATCTCATACCAATGAACTCCCCTCTATTAACCTTATTCAAAAAAAATCAAGTGGATCTTTGGTACACTCAACTCTATGAATATCTTTAACAATCCAAAAATTTTCCAATCTATCTAAGAATTCTAAAATATCCCTTTATATAACGTGCTAAATGACATGTCATCATGGGAGGTGACCTTTACAAACTTGGATTTGATAGCCTCCTACTTGTATGCCTCAAATCACATGAATCAAGTAAATTTATCCAAGAAGTTGATGACGACATATTTGGTGGACACTTTAGCAGTTTGGATGTTCCTAAATGTGTCCTACAAATGGTATATTATTTAGCTAACCTTAATCAAGATTATTGTGCATATGTCAAGAAATGTTTCAAGTTTCAACAACACTCTAATATGACTCACATTCCTAATCACGCCCTATAACCCAATCAAAACATGTCCTTTTTGTAATGGGGAGTATACCTCATCAACCCACATTCCTCATAATGACATCAATCCATCATTAATAATACCACCAAATAATCCCCTCATCTCCACTAAATTTGATAAGATTTTTAAATTCATCCACCATCACATTATCTCGTCACTTTAGCATTCCTCGAAAAATTATCACATATAATGGAAAATATTTCAAAAATGAAAAGATTGAAAATATTTGGAAACCTATAACATCAAACTTATTTTTAATCTCCTTAATATCACAAGAAATTTGTCAAGAAAAATCTTGTAATAAAACACTCAAAAAAATCCTCATGAAAACCGTCGATCAAGCCGTGAAATTGGCATCTCCAAATTTTGTTTGCTCTCTAGACTTATTAGACTAACATCCATACTATTATAGGTGTTATGCCCTTTTCTTTAGTCCATGGCTCCAAGGTGGTTCTACACCTTAAAGTTTAAATTCCATATCTTTGCATGTCCCTCAGAGATTTTATCTCTAGCGAGGATTGTCATCAAGAATGTTTAGCACAACTTGAATTATTAGAAAAACACCACATAATATCCCTTGAACATCATCATGTCTATCAAGAGAGCATAAAAATAGCATAATTTTTTTAAAGAACATGACTTAAATATTGGTGATGCTTTCCTCGGAGAGAATAAAAATGTCACTACTTTTAAAAGGAGTAAACATAGAAAGTTTTCCCTAATTGGATCGGTCCATATTTCATTACTCACAAATATGGGTCAAGAGCATATTTCTTAGCTTCCCTTTATGGTAAACTTGAAAAGGAACTGTACACACCCAAAATTGCATGTGCTACATTGTCAAAAAATAGTTACAAAAGTCCCCAATGATGATTCAAGTCCTTTCAAGAAGGTGTTCGAGCTCCAAAACCCATTTGCAGTGTATATTTGTAGCCTAGACATACTTACTTAGCCTTCTTGTGCCTTTTCCCATCTTCTTAATTCTTTCTATACATGTTTTTTCCTTTCATGCCAGGACCGCCTCCCTACCTAGGCAATAGTCTGCGACCGCCGCCGCCCAAGTAGGGCAGCGGTCTTGAATGATTTTTCTAGATTTCGTCATGCGTGTTTTTAACATGCGATGATTCACTTAACTTCACTTTTAGGATGCGTCCATGAGATAAATTGTCTAAAAATAGTTTTGATTGCTTGGTTCTCCTTCCCTCTTCTATTTTTGCATGTGCTTTAGTTAGTTGGAACTACCTCTTCTTGCCTTGTGCATGAAGGCACATCCTAGCCCCAATTCTTATATATTCCATGCTTGTGTTCAAGAAAAAGGCCTGAGAATTTTTATGTATCTTGCATAGTATTGTTGCCACAATCCTGCTAGGAATTGCATAGCCAAGCTCATATCTCTTATGTTATCTCTCTTCTACTTGCATTACAACCAGACTGCCTTCAAGCTACCATTGCTCAAGCATCTTCTTCTGTTGTTATTCTTGCATTCCCAATTCCTTGGACTCATATGAACACACAAAGAAAGAAAGGATCAAACTGAGGGGACAAACATAGATACAACTAGATTTTCCAAAGCTCTTGTTTATCCAGGTTGGAATTACTTGTTTGTTTTCTTCATTTGCCAAATTTTCAATTTTGAATCATTAGTTTCAATTGCATATCAAATAGAGTAGAAAAATTGTTCATTTCAATTGATTAGGCAATTACAAGTAGATCAAATAATTAGAAAGTTTTCTCTTTGACATTATTGGGGAAGTTGTGGGGAACAATAGCTCTTTTAGGGTCATGATTTGTTCTTCACCTCTGAGGTAGGGTTTGAAGGGTTTTGATTAGATTAGGTTATTTGTTTTAGATTTAGATTCACATATTTGCACAAGTAACCAGCTACATCTGGCTGATTACTTGTATTTAGTTTGTTTATTAGATTAGAACACATTTCTTAAAAACTAGAAAAGATAAAAAAACATTTAATTTTATTAGATTAGTTTTCTTTCATTGTTTTGCTCTAATATATTGTGAAAATGCCAAAAACATAGATTATATTTCCTTTTATAGTTAGTTTTTTTATCAAGATCATTTCAATTTCATTATGTATGACCATCAATGGTCCACAATAAGAAAATATGTACAATTGTGATCCTTTTGTACCACAACCCAATGGGCCAGAGTTGATAACAGATATTGATACAAGTTTACGTTTGATAGTATTATAGACACTTGCTACATTCTCTGAGAAAATAGAACAACTAAACATCATTGTTAATCAAGCCTACGATTATTGGACTGCTCCTAGCAACAAGGTTTGATTATGTGCATGACCATAATAGGACCACAACCTCCACAAGTTTTTAGTTATGATCCTCAGGTCTCGTAACCCAACGAGCCTGCTAACCAATTATATATCAACACTAGTTTACGTGTATCAGTATTTAGATCATCACCACTTCCACCTGATATCATTGCACAAATTTCATTATTGAACATATCATCCGATCAACCTAAGATCTTATAGATCATACCAGAGAATCATTCATAGTCCCTTTGTCTCCACTAAGTTTCTCATTCTCACTTCCATGACCTTGTCCGAAATCCATATGAGGTGCCTGCAGGTCACTTTTCACATGTTCAAAACCAATAAACAAAATCTCGATAGAGCTTGATATTGATTGGAGTCTCCGAGAATCTATTATATCAATCCGAGCCATCACACCACTTCAGGTTAGGAGATCATTCTTCATTATAGACTCACAGATCCTGATATTTCACATTGAAGATATAAGATTTCCCAATTAGCTTGTTCATCCTATTCTCAATCACATCCAATTCCATTCTACACCAAATGTCTTGGCATAACCTCAGGAATTAAAGTGTGAAGAAGGTCATGTGTTGATTTTCTTTTGTATAAATTGGTGAACCCAACTAGAAGAGCTAGTCTCTAAATGTTTCCACTTTCTTTGTCCATCCTTTATTTTGTGGGTATTATTATACCCCGAATATGTCGGGATACGATGAGTACAGTCAACCCATCCCAAGTTTTGACATGTACAACTACCAAACATGTATACCACAATAATCACCTTCACTCTCAACATGGGCAGACAACCACTCAACTTCTCAAAACCCTCTTCTTCAGGGAACCAATGTTGGTTCCTTTATACGCATTGAAGAAATTCACCAGATCATGTAGACATATCCTCATGAATAATCAAGTTCAAATAACATGAATTTCACTGGGGAAGCAAGTTCATCTCCTCGGTATTGTTTTGACAACCCATTAGCATGCAATCAGACCAACTCCCACATCTAGATGAGGAATAATTAGCACAATATGCTAGGAGTGAACAACAATTCTAGAATATGAACCAAGATTTTGATAGGTTGCAAGGAAAAGGTGATTTTATGCTCCAAAACAATAACACTACCCCTCCACCAACTAAAAATATTGCTAACAAGGGGTGGCAACATAGTGAAAAATTCATAGCAAGATACCACACTCCTCAACAACCTCCAAGAGTTCAACAAAAAGCACCTAAGAAAATCACCACCCCATCAATGGGTGACATCATCTTGGCATTGGTATACAAAGTCAAGGAGCTAGATCTTGCCTAAAATACTCAAATTTCATACGCAGGGCAAGCAAGAAATTCTCCCTATCCACATAATTATGGATAAATACCTACTACATAGAATCCTCCAATTTATATGGGTACTCAAAACCCTGGAGATTTCCTAACTGGGACAAGCACCTTGGGTATGCCCCCACACCACATATGGATATCTACAACAATAACCAACCTGGAAGTATGTTCTTAAACACCATACCAGTTAGAAATGCAATGTTGCTTGGCTTTGTGCCTTCGATTCCATATCAAATTAATCAACCCCCTACATAAAAATGTATTCTAAATCTCCACGGTAGAATATGTACACTTACCTAGGTCCATATGGACAGCTGCAAGGGATGTCATATTACCCAACAAATTTTTATGCTATCCCATTTCAGAAATCGATGCAACCTCCACCTCCCCAATAAGGATCTTCAATGGTGGAAATGTTTGCAATGGGGACCTATTTTGAATATCGTAAGGATCCTCTAGACTTATTCATTTAGATAGTCATGCTCCCAAGATCCTTTCCCGATCTTCCAAAATTCAAAGGGGAGGGTGATCCTAATGCCCACATCAAAGCTTACATAATGGCCATTCGAGAGTTGTTCCCATGGGATGTAGTTGTTGTGAATATTTTCCTAAGACACTAGAAGGTATTTCTCTTGATTGGGACTATAGGATATAAGAGGCCTCAATAATCTCCTTCAAGTAACTCGTGTCATAATTTATTAATGCTTTTGATATGAATAAAATTTTGAGAATGGGAACCATGGAATTCCTTCATATTAAGCAAAAGCACATTGAGTCCGCAGCCCACTTCATTCAAAGGTGGCAACATGTTCAAAATTTCCTCCACTCTCATACAGAGCTTTGTGATTTGTTTCTCCGGTCTCAACAGGATACAAAGGAATAGGTTAAAAATTTCCCTCTAAGGAGCTATGAATAGGTGTTAGAGGGTGCTCTTCGAATTAACCAAACAACCATTAACAGTGGTCATAAGACTTATGGAGAAAATGGAAGGTTAGTCACCCCTAGCCAAAATAACGTCGCTTACACTAACAATTTAGACAATAATCAAGGGTCAAGGTCCTTAATAAGAACCGTGGGGTCATGACGGATGGTGTCACTGACTAGCCTAAGAATCCTAATGTTGTTAGTCCTCCCAATACGAATACTACCAATAACAACAACAATGGCAACAATCAGAGAAACAATAACTTCTTTCCCTTAGTCAATGCTGTAGATTTTAACCATCAAAAACAACAACAACAACAACAACAACCTCAACAATCAAGATAAATGTAGACCCAAGGCCCTAACCAATACCTAGGTGGGTATCCGAACCAATTCCAAAACTAAGGGCAAGGGTTCCCAAATTTTAACTATAACAATCAACAGTTAAACAATAACCATAATTTTGGACCACAACAAGGCACAAACCAAAGGCCTTGAGATTATGATCTTGATTTATATTATGGTTTCCATAGGGTTTGTGGGCATGACACAAGAACATGTCATGATTGTAACAAGTTTCTATAGTATTTTCCATAGGATCAAAGATAGTTATTTTTTGACATGTTTTTGACAAACCCAACAATCGCCAACTTAGAAAACCTACATGGGACTGGTATCTCCACATAACACACCGCTCATAATATTTAATGATCCTCTCCCCATGCATCCAAAGAATGTTGGAATTATCCCAACAATTCAAACAAAGGTATTGTAATAGGGACCCATGACCACGAATCCTCAACTTAGTCAAACCCACAAGTGGCACCTCCTTTGGATGGTTTTCAACAAACAAAAATTATAGGGTTGGTGGAGTTGGACACTGAACCTCAGATTAACGTTTCCACTAGAATCAAATATTATTCTTTACAGCCAATCCTTATCTACTCAACTATATCATATGACATTTGTGATATGTTAGGAAAGCCAGTAAGAGCTAATGACTTGATTAGTGATCTAACCAAGACCTTCTCTCACATTTCTTTCTTGGATCTATTGAACAATTCCCTTGCTCATAGAGCCACTCTGTTAGAAATGCTAGGTCTTGGCCAATTTAATTAACATCACCCCTCCTCCAAAGGCATAGATAAACCACATGGACTTTGATTTCTATCCTCCAGGGCATCCTAAAAGAGATGTTGGATTCGTATTTGACATCAGCAAGATGCCCACGAACACTGAAATAGCTCATAGAGGTGATCCATCATTGTTTTTACAAGTCTGGATTTACAACAACTATGTAAAACGTGTGATGATTGATGACAGGGAAGTGGCTAACATAGTCCCCTTCTCTTTCCTTCAAAATCTAGGTTATAGAGAGACCAATTTCTCTTCAACGTGAAATATGTTGAGAGGTTATGATAGCCTCAAAGCAACATCGATCAAAACTATAGTGTTGTCAGTCACCCTTAGGCCTAAGATAGTTTTAATTGAGTTTTATATTATAGATCGGAAACCAACTATAATATGATCCTTGTTCATCCTTGGATTTATCACATAAAGGCGATTCCCTCCACTTTGTTTCAGGAGGTAATGTTCCTACATTTAGGGAAGGTCTTTACGGCACAAGGTGATCCAAAACCTTTCAACATACACCTAGCTAACTTGAAAAAAAGACCAGGGATCCATTCTAAGTTTGAGATTCCTATAAATCAGTTAAATAAACCTACAAGCTCAGTACTAGAGGAAAATTTGGTTCCTACAATGGAATTAGAAGTCATGGGTTTGATTGAAGACATTTTTGTAGTCAAATATGAAACCATCATCATAGAGACAATGTCTTTGGGAACCACAATGAAGATTATTGAGCTATTGGAGAAGGATTTACCTATCCTCCTTCCTTTCGATTCTATGGGTATGGGACATACTTTAGGACTTGGTTCTCTTCCAACAGATGAATTTTGTATGGTTGAAGTAATTGAGGTAAAAGAAGAGGATGCAAAGGATGATCCAACATCCATTTTTCAAATTAACTATTGGACTCTCCATTTTTATGGAGCCAAGTGTCATTTTGGTGCCAGGGCAGGTGTGATTTACCTCTCCCGAGGGAAGGATTTTTCCTTTTTCCTTCAAGTTAAACTTTAAATGTACAAATAATGGGGCTGAATACGAAGCCCTTCTACTTGGTCTCATTGTAGCCAAAATAATGGGTGCTCTTAATATTAGGGTGTTGGGTGATTCATAACTTGTTGCAAATTAGATATCTGAGGTATATGAGACTAGAGCTAAGCATTTACAACTCTACAAAACAACAGTGTTGAATCTAACAAAGAGGTTTGACTTCATATCGATTGAAGAAATTCCACAAGAGAAGAACCTCCTCATAGACTCAATAGAAACTTCCACTTCTTGCTTTACTCCAAGCAGTGAGTTGGAAGATACAAACTTCACGGTCTTGGTTCATGCTAAGCCTTTGGTTCATAAGACACCGATAACTCCAATGTTGACATACATAGAAACTGAGAGTGATTTTGTCATTACAGATCATGTTAACATTGACAAAGAAACTCGGGATATCTAAAAGATATTTTAGAATTACATCTTACTCATTGCAAGGTTGATCTTTCCCTAATTCCACACTCTTCTTCCTATTTTGGAAATCTCATGATAGAATCTTCCTCTGGGAAGGAACTCAAAATTTATAAGGTAGGAGAAGAGGGAGATTTAGAGTTGCCTCCAGCCCCACCTGAGTTTGAGGAAGGAAATTCCTCCTTAATCGAGGGAACGATCGATATAAACATCGAGACCAAGGAAGAACCAAAAATCTTGAAACTAGGATCTTCTTTAACTCCTGAGGAAGTTGAAATACACACCTGTATCCTCAAAGAGCATCAAATATATTTCACATTTAGCTAAAAGGAAATGACAGGAATTGCATCACACATTGCAGTGCACAATATTGTCACCAAGCTAGATGCTAAGCCAATTAAGCAAAATTCAAGGCCCATGAAGCCAAAGGTGGCCCTCATGGTGAAGGAAGAAGTGATGAAACTCCTCTAGGTAGGGTTCATTAAACCAGTTGACTACTAACACTGGGTGTCTAATACCATCCACGTTCTCAAGAATAATGGAAAGATCCATATTTGTATAGAATTTTACGATATAAACAAGTCTTTTCCCAAAGATGATTTCTCGTTACCATCCATCGATGTTATTATCAATGCAACAAATGGTTTTGAGTTGTTGTCTCTCATGGATGGGTTTTCTGGTACAATCAAATCAAAATATTTGAGGAAGATCAGACAAAACTACATTCATAACTCCTTGGGGAACTTACTGTTATGATGTTATGTCGTTCGGGATTAAGAACGCTAGTGCCATGTACCAATGGGTGATGACTTATATATTTCATGATCTTATACATAATATTATGGAATCCTATGTAGATGACCTTCTGGCTAAGGCCAGAAAATGTTGTGATCACCTAGAGGTGCTTTGTATCATCCTTTCTCACTTAATCAAATATGACATCACATTAAATACGAAAAATGCGTGTTCGGTGTAACGGGAGGTAAGATTTTTGGATACATCATATCTTCACAAGTGATTGATGTGGACCCAACCAAAATCTGATTTGTACTAGAAATGAATCCACCATCGAGAAAAGTCTAGCATCAAATCCTTTCTTGGAAAACTCGATGCAATATGAAGGTTTATCCCTAATTTGACCTTTGTTGTTCACCCAATCAACAATTTGTTGAAAAAGGATTACAACATTGATTGGATAGAAGAATGCAATGAGGCATTTGAGTTGGTTAAATGGTTTTTTCTGTCTCCTCCCACACTCATGCCACCTAGGTCAGATCACCCTTTGATCTTGTATTCACGAGCTATAGATGTCTCATTAGCCTGCATGTTGGCTCAAGAAGATGATGATAAAAGAGAGTGTGTAGTCTATTTCATTAGTCGGACACTACTTGATTATGAGACATGTTATACACAAGTGGAGAAGGAATTCCTTGTTATAGTCTTTACGACAAAATACTTAAGACATTACATGCTAAACCAAGAAACAAGGGTTATTGTTAAATCAGATCACCTGTGGACGTTTCTCATGCAAGGATCCTTATCTAAGAAGGTTGGATGCTTCATAACTCTAATGGGTGAGTTTGAGTTAAGATTTTTCAATCAAAAATTTGTAAAAGGACAAATCATTATGGACTGGTTGGCTGATAACCCATTGGATGGAGGTGATCTAGTAAATTTAGACTTTCTCGACAAGTGTGTGTATTTCGTTGAAACTAAGCCACCCATTTCTGTGTGTCCATGGTACACTAATATCATTAATTTCATAGTGGACCATACATACCCAGAATGGGAAACATCACAACAAAGAAGTTGCGAAAGTACGTTATTTTGGAACAAGTGCTCTATCGTAGAGCCTTCGACAGAATGTTGTTAAGATGTGTTGACACGAGAAGAATCCAAATTAATTCTTTATGAATCACATAGTGGAGTATGTGGAGGTCACTTTGGAAGCCATGCCACTACTCAGAAAATACATCAAATGGGCTATTTCTAGCCCACACTAGAGCATGATGTGGTAGATTTTGTGTGCAAATTCCATAAATGTCAAGATTTCTCCCATGAGATCCACATACCGGCACATGCTCTACAACCAATTGTAACACCATGGCTCTTTTCCACATGGGGACTAGATTTGATAGGGAAATTCTCTCCCTCATCAATAGATGATCATAACTTCATAATCACGGCCACAGAGTACTTTACCAAGTGGGTAGAAGCCATGCCTCTTACCACCGTGCCTGGATCAGTAATCAAAAATTTCATTCTGAACCAAATTATTTATAGGTATGGGGTTCTTCAAGTCATTATCTCAGATAATGGCACATCCTTTAAAAATGATGAGGTATGTGAGCTATGTGAGAAATTAAAAATAAGTCAGCACGCGACCTCTCTTTATTATCCTCAAAATAACAGATATGCTGAGGCTACAAACAAGACATTGAATTCTATTCTCCTTAAGACCATCAAGGAGAACAAGTGAGATTGGCATTTAAAGATTTTTGGTCTTGTGGGCCTATCGGACATTGGTAAGAATGCCGATAGGGGAAACCCCCTTTTCTTTGGTATTTGGTGTAGAAGCGGTTTTACCACTCAAAGTCGAAATATCTAGTCTCTGTATATCGTTACAATTAATTTTAGGAGAATAAGGCTATCGAGAAGTGTGACTCTCTCAGCTAGAAAGTATTGATGAGGCTATACTCAACGTTAAATAATGACATAGCATTTACACTGACTGGATGGCTCAAAAATACAACAAGAAAGTCTACGAGTGTGAAATATATGAGGGAGATTTGGTTCTAAGACTTGACACCCAACCAGTGGTTGGGTTCATATCGAGTAATAAAAGACTACAAAAATGGGGCATTTTGCATGTGTACACTAGAGGGTGAATATTTTAATGAATCATGAACTCTCTTCACTGAAGAGGTATTACGCATGATCCATCAACATGTTTATATGTACATTACTACATTTGTATTACATTTTCATCTTCCAGTTCATTACTAAAATTTGTGATCGGGGACTTATTCTTATAACAACTCCTAAAAACTTATGAAAATAATGGCAAAACATTCAAATCATATATCTTCAAATCTCCATAGTGTCATCAATTATTTCTAAATCATTTCATCAATTCAAACAAGAGAAAGACAAATCTTTGATAGTAACCATACCAAGGCTGCGCACACATGGTTCTACTTATAGTCTCTTTCTAGATTAGGTGTTTTTTCCTATAGTCTATTCTAGAAGCTTCATGGTGTCACATCTATCCCATAAAAATATTTGGAAATAAGAACATTATATCCATTTTTCCTAGATAAATAAGTCAAATGCAAATCCACAAAACAATTTTTTTACACATTTCTTTACCCTACCAACCTTCGTGTTGATCCTGTGTCTTTTAGTAGTGATGTAGGGTTAGGAGAGGTGAGAAATTACCTTACTCACCTATTCCTTGCCCATGGTGATAAGCCCATACTTCCTATTGGTAGCATGGATCAAGGTGTAGGGGGTCTCTTTGACAAACTTAAAAGTTAGAAGTAGTTCATCCAAATATTGTGAAATCATAAGTCAAAACAAATATAGTTAGATGTCCAAAATTCCAAGAAGAGCTTAAAACCTGAAAACCAGATTTTGTTAACCATGTGGCCATCTATGGATCTAAGTCCAGATAAAATGGAAATAAATTCACATTCTAAACTATGAATCAAACTTGAGTAGAGTGAGATTGTAGTGTCCCAATTTGGTTTTGTCAAAACCTTGTCTTTCTCTCATCATTACCATTTAACAAATTTCATAACTTGTGTCCTTTCTGGATCTTAGTGTTGATTCCTCACATCTTACTGGTTAGGTGGGGTTAGGAGTGGGGAAATTTCATTCACTTATCTTATCACTGTATAACCAAGTTTTTCCAAAATAATATGAAGTGCCAAAGATTATTTAAAGAAACTAAAGTTCAACATTACAATGTGTTAACATTATCATATATCATTGTTATAAAATACAAAAAAATAATGTTATCATTCACATCCACTGCATACATTCTGAAAAGAATAGAAAAGTGGAAATTCTAAACATCTAGAGTACACAAGTAAGATAATCCAAAAGGAAGTCAACTCAGATACAATGGATTACCGAACCAAAAAGAAGAGTTTGTATATATCATGGTGAGTCAAGTTTATATACAATGCCATCACGTAATAGGAATGGTAAAAACACTCTCAATGAGCCCAAAATATACAAATAAAATCATGTAATGATCGAAAAAATCACAATAAAGTAATAAAAGGACCAAAGTGGCCTATCAATCCCTCCGGGATCCCCGGATGGTAAAAGGTCACGTCACGAGACTCTTATTACAGCTATGATGATGATGACAGAATAAACTAACAAGACTAACACCACATAGTCTATTAACAAATGCTTTATGAATCTAACAATAGTTACATCAATGATAAAATCTTAATGGAATGCTTGAAACAACTAACATGATATAAATCAATCCTAGCTAAAGCATGCCTACTTAGTATGAATTGCTAACTACAAAAGACCTAATTAGATCTAGGAGGGAAATCAAATTGGGTTTGTTGCTACTTCAAGAGAGGTGAGATGGTCTCTCCAACAATGAATACAAGGTCATATTAGATACCCATCTACTAACCCCATTGAAGATTGGAGGCAAATATTGAGCTTGGCTCTTAATCATATTTCTTATATGATATGCAAATCAAAGCATGGTGTAAAGTTTAAGGGTAGATACTTAGTCCTTTTTGTAGTTTTCTATTTGGGGAAAACTTGCATCTTGGTGCATGTGGGACTAAAAGTACAAAGTATATTAAGAATTGCTAATCTTTATTAAGGCTTTCTAATCATGATTAGTGAATTAACAAGTGATTAGGATGTGAGGAGCCTTAATTAACCACTTAGGGTCAATTAGGAGGCTAGGATAAGATTTTGAAGCCTTCTGAGATGTTGTGGAGGGAAATGGGATGATTTTGAATGGTGGAAGAGGGGTTTGAGCCAATAATATGGTATATTGACCAGAAACAAGGATAAAATAGGCTTAATTAGCTAATAATCACTAGTTGTCTATTTGAAAGAGGATTTTGACTTATGATGTGTTGTAAAGTGGCATCCTAATGCGAAAGAGGACAGTAATAAAAAAGTGTTGTTAATTAAATAAAATGGTAAGAAACATTAGTTAATTAATGAAAATCACTAATTATAACAAAAATGGTAAGAATGAGAGTGATTTGTGTGCTTTTGGCAATAAGATTGCAAAAGCAGAATTTAGGTGTCTACATTTGCCCTGTTTGAGGTGAAGTAAGTGAATTCACTTCAAATATAGTAGACAAGCATAAACAAGTAAAATTTTGAAGAAAAATTAGTAGAATGAAGGATGCCCCCTCGAGTGTTGATGGGGTGATAGAAGAAGTCAATCAACGATCGAAAATATGATCAAAATGGATAGAAAAATATGATAGGAATAAACATGATTGTTTATTGCCCTAGGTGTTTGGGAAAAAAATTAATAGTGATAAGATATGACAGTGGAGAATAAAAATAGATATTTGCACCTAATTTTCAATAAGAAACTTTGTTTCATCATGTTGCCCCTATGATCTAAATCATCGACCTTTATTAAAATAAACAAAAGTGTAAAATAACATGAAAAGCTATATTACTAACATTTGTTCATTGCTAAAAATGTGTAAGTCCATGCACCATACATAATGCAATTCAATACGAGAAATTAAACGAACTAACCTCACATATAAATAAGTACAATCACATGTACTCAAACAAACAACGTTCGGACAATTTCACCAATGTTTTTGTTATCAATATTCAGTTTTGAAAGTTCATGTTTTAACGACAAGGGTTAAAATTGGTTCTCAAAGCTACGATACATGCAAGGGGAATAACAGAGGACAAAATTAGTCCCATGGAAATATTTTGTGCACTATGACATAGTCTCTGACAACTCATTGTTGCACGGGAGTACCGACATAGTAAGCAAGCCAACTTTGTTAATGGAGGTAGATCACAATGATCTGCAAGATTTTGAGAAAAGAACAAGCAAAAACCTAAGAAAGATGCGTATTTAGGAAAATTTTGGATGTTTGATAATAATGCATTTGATACAAGCTTCACCTATGTGCATGTCATTTACCAAATTTTGAATTTTTGCAATTTTTTAGATTTTTAATGATTTTACCAAAAAAATAATACTATTTTGCATTTTTGAATTTTTAGGAATAAAATATTGTAGAATAAATAATGAATTTATGGGACATCACCAAAAGTCACCGTAAGGTAAAAATATGCCCCAAGTAGTAGAAAAGGCCATTGGGAAGCAAAAATATGCCCCAACGTAGCAAAAATAGGTACAAAATAATTATTTATTAAAAATAATCATCACGATGAGTGTTAGAAGAATTGAGAAGAACCATGATGGCTTCATGGAGCCTCGAGGGTGAGAAACAAATTACGGGGGTAAAAATGGGTATATAAACCATCGCGGTGAGTTTATTTACCACATACACTTACCTCTTTACTGTTGATTGAGCTATGACCTACAAGAGGAAATGGAAAGGGTACAAAACTATAAACACCATGTAGATCATGTTCAAGACTACGTGAGAATTCCTAGGGATGGCCTATAGGTACACAAAGATGAAATTTTTACCTTTTTCCTTTTGTAGCATTTAAATTACATATATTAGGCATTAATTAGGGTAGAAACCCTTCCTAAAAGTGTCAGTGCATCCCTTGGAGTGCATATGAATTCACAGGGGTGCATTGGTTCTTATCCTGTAAATATGCATCCTCTCTAGTGTCATAGAGGGCACACTCATGCAAAGTTTTTAAAAATACATATAAGCCTAAGCATAGGTGCAAGGGCATGCTGGTGTTATGAGAGGCGTGCTCATTCATGTTAGAGGGTTGGGAGAAATTAAAGCACACTAGCACGTGAATGTGGGTGTTGACATGCAAAAGGGGATGCTGGAAATATGAGGGCATTAATGCTTTAGGAGGCATTTTGGCAC
The DNA here is from genome assembly GCA_018340775.1 of Taxus wallichiana var. yunnanensis. Lineage (NCBI taxonomy): Eukaryota > Viridiplantae > Streptophyta > Pinopsida > Cupressales > Taxaceae > Taxus > Taxus wallichiana. Next base: position 280,940,843 of record CM031244.1, read on the forward strand.
TACTATGGATGCACTTTACACAAAGAAGTCACTTTGAAGTATGTATGGAGTATTTTATGAGTTCCTATCTAGGGTTGGTTAATTACTTATGATGAACGCCAGACCATATTTGATAGAGCGTATTCAAGATGTTTAGAGTGATAAACATAACACATTAGGTTATGTCCATTAACATTACTGTGTATGTCAAATTAGCAAATTTCGTGACAGTTCCCGTATTTCTATTAAATCTTGTAAGCAACATCTTGTTGTCTAACAAGACCAATACTCGATTTCCTTTAGGCCTTATTAGAGTGATTCACAACCTCATTCAGAAGAGGTTTACTACTAGAGACATTATATAGTAGCTCACTTGTATGCATATTTTTATTTGATAGCTTACCACGGTCAAAAGACTGTGGGACCTACCACTTTGCTATAGATATGGGTTTGGGATCATATTGCCATTGGATGCATCGTAGGAGCATTGTGAGCTCGAGTTGTCAAATGAGACATCTATAATGGGTTAGGTTCTAGATGGAGATGATATTTGTAACCACATAGGAGACACATATTATTATAGGTAAGGCTTTTATGATGTTTAGCCTCATATGATTACATGGAGGCCATATAGGTTATATTAAGGCCTCGGGATGTGGAAGAGTTGAGTACTATAGTCTGTGATCACTTTATTTTCAGGATTATGAGTTATATCATTGATTGGTATAGAGTGGATAGGGTCGAGTAGTATTTTGGTCTCATCTAGGGGATTCTCGATGATGAGGTGTGGTATAGGTGCGATACAGAGAGACCTTTCATATAAGGCCCCTAATCAAAGTTAGGATGAGATCGTACCCAGCTTCTTACAAGTGATTCCATAGCCTTGGGTGTAGCAAGCATAGATAGCGGATCCAGGGATGACCCTAGATTATGCAGGCGGTATGCTAGAGTACTACCATATGAGGTACTAAATACAACATCACAAGGGTTACAAGACCCAAATCCTAGGGCACGCAGCACGGTAGGTACATAGGTAGGACCATAGGGAGGGCCACAAATAGGGGTACCAGGACATCAAGTGTTGGTTCAATAGTAGGTGTTAGTGTAGCATCAAGTAGTGATGCAAATCACACATGTTTGCACCACGAATTCCTCTTCAAGTTCCATTATGGGCACCATTGTAGGAACCTCCATCACCCTCACATGATTCCACCACATAGTCTACTAGGAGGTGGAGGAGATGGTGGGGGTGGAGAGGATATGGAGGAGGATGTACTTGGTTGGTGGGAAAGTGGCTACCTTGTAGAAGCAAATAAATTCTGATGAGGTGATAGCCCTATAGCTTCGATTATAACTAAAAGGGATCGTGCCATTACAAAGATAGACCAGTTAGTGTAGAGAGAGATCATATTAGGATAGAGTGGGATAAGGTTACCGTAGAGAGGGATTAGGATTTATTAGATAGAGACCGATTCATGGATAGATCTATCTAGTGTGAGAGTGGAGTGTGATACGCTTCAAAAGGTGGTAGGTACTACTTTAGGAGTATAAATTTTGATTAGTCGAGTGCCTCCCAGCATCCGAGGCTACATATTATAGGATACAATGTCATGCAGCCATCATGGATGAGTAGAGAGCTCCCGATTATAGTAAAATAATTGGGAGCTTGTCTCGGCCAGTAGATCGTAGAGGCCATCGTAATCAACGCGATCTGTACAGGGTCCTTCAGACAATAGGTTTCAGAGTAGCATGGGTCAGCACAACATGGTGTAGTGCCTTCTACATGTCCATCACCTCGCATTCCCCCCTAATAGCTGAACTAGACCAAGAAGTCCCGAGAGAGGGTGGTATATGTGGTTGACTCTCTTATTGATGTACAATTTTGTATATTTTTGGTGTATCACCTCGATATGAAGGCATACTTTTGTACGTATTTATATATACTATTTTTTATCATGCCTCATGATGAAGGAACATTTTTGTATAGATGTATGTTATATATTGTTTTTTATTATGCCTCTTGGTGAGGACATAGTTTTAACCCATGCCCATGATGGCATTTTGTATCCGACTCGTATCGAGATGCATTGATTATGAACATTCGATATTTATGATGATGCATGATGATTGATGGATTACCAATGTATCACATTTCTTTTATGAGATATCATGCTTTCTCTGTATATTTATGTTTGTATCATATGTTGTTAAATCATGATATAGCATATGATGATATCACTTTGTATGTTGATGAGATACTTTGTGTTTTAGCTATGACATTTTATGCACGAGTTAGCATGTTTAATCCACATTTTTATTGTGATTTATGTTCGTGGGGGAAAAAAGGTGGTCCCTCTTGCCCCTATTTACGATATTATATGATGTTATCTTAGCATACATGTTTAATTTTCATTCTCATGATTATGTAGCTTAGCCTTTATTGATATGTGATGTATAGATGTGATGTTAGATGATATGATGATGAAATGACAATAAAATGTACAAGAAAACAACAAGTACAAATTAATCAAATCTAATCAAAGAAACACAACTATCTACAAGTTTGCAAGATAAAATGAACCCCATGTAATAATTAATAGATTAAAGTAACACTCAATCTAAGTAAGCAAATGAATCCAATTTAAAACACACTATATGACAATGCAATGCAATCAAAAATATACAAACCAACAACTAAAAGTAAGCAAACTACTACCTTGTTTTTGCAGGATAGTTTTGACACGTTTTTTTGTTTTTTTGGCATTATCATTGGAAATTTTTGTATTGTTTAGGGGTTTCCTATGAAGCATATTTGAATTTTTTTCAAAAGGTTATATGAATGTTTTTGGTTCTTTTCTACAAAACGTTCTAAAGAAAATGTGCAAAGAAATAAAAATGTGGATGCCCCAACGTTATATGTGATGTACAAGGAAAAATTCCATGTGTTATGTGTAAGAAGTGATGATGTGAAGTTTCCCCCAGCGTGAGATGGGAATATTCAAATTCAAACTCTTCACACAAAAATTTAGGATCGAAAGATCGGGGAAAAGAGGAAAAGGCTCGAGAAGGGAATCACACGAAGGGAAAGACCAACTTAGAACAAAGATATCATACTCCTAGACCTAAAATGCTTGTGAACAACGGACCCTCCAATGGCATTAGAAACTAGTTTTCATTAAGTAACTTGTACAAAGTGTCCCCATTACGTGGTTTTCACTATTGGATGCACCGGTTTATTACTCCTTTTCTTTTTATATTTTTATACTTTTTTACTATTTTCTCGACATTTTAGGGACCCCATGCCTAAGCATAGAAATGCTTAAGATTATTTGCATTCATGGGTCCTCAAGCTCCTGACCATTTGAGTAAGAAATATTATAAGCTCCTAAACCGAACTTAGAAACCACAACATATGGCCCTATCCAATTAGGCTCAAAATTTCCCTTCTATTCTCGGTCCTTTGTGGTGTTAAATTGATTTTCTTTTAACACCAGGTATCCTACCTAAAATTGATGAGGTGTCACTCTGTTATTCTAGCTTTTTTTTTTGCACTTGATCCCGATACAATTTAATGTGGTTGAGGGCATGCATTATTTTCTCATCTAATAGCTCCAACTCTTCTAGTCAAGCTACTCTTTAGTCCTCCTCATTCAGAAATCTCTCGAGCTTGATATGCAAAGAGTGGATCTCAATCTCTAGAGGTAGCATTGCTTTGCTCCAAATACTAAAGAGTGTGGAGTGACACCTATAGGAGTGTGGATAGATGTTTTGAATGCCTAGAGGGCATGGTGAATCTATAAATTCCAGTTACGACATGTTGTATTCACCATCTTCTCCATAATATAGATGAGGGTTTTATTGGAAGCTTCAGCTTTCCTATTACCTTGAGGGTAATAAAGGGTTGAAAACTTGAGAGATATTTGAAAAATATTATATAACACTTCCAAAGTTTTATTTTTAAATGACTTACCATTGTCATCTACAATGGTAGAGGGGATACCATATCAACAAATGATATGGTTCATTATAAATTTATATATCTAGTCACCTTCAACATAGGTAAGTTGAACAACCTCTACCCATTTTTAAAGTATTCATAGTAGTGATATTGAATATATGGCCATCTTAAGATATAGGGTTAAGCTTACTTATAAGATTGAGACCCCACTTTGAGAATGACCAAGGTGTCATGATAGGTCAGTAAGGATTTCACTCACACATGTATCAAATTTCCGTACTTCTGACAATCCAAGAATTTCTTCACATGTTTGCAGTAATCATTCCTCATGGTAGGCCAATATTAGTCTATTCTGAATTTTTTATTTTCCAAGTCAATACCATTAGTATGAGTCCCACAAATTCCTTCATGCACCTCTTTGATTGATAAGAGGGATTTTTCCAAATTTAAATAGCGTAACATATTCCTATCATAGCCTTAGTGGAATAGGGTTCCCCAAGTAAGGTATAGTGGGATATACGCTCAATGAGGTTTCGTTTATTGGTACGAGAAATATTTGCAGAAAGGTTCAATTATGAAATTTATTAAATATTTCATAGTACCACGGGAAAAGGGACCAACAACTTTGCATACCAAACAAGATTTTGGTATGTCATATGCTAGCATTCCTAGCTGATAAAAAAAGAATGACATATCATTGTTCCCAGGTGGGATGCTCAACATAAAAGCTATTGTGTCCATAAAATCTATTTCTTTATTCTATTCTCATGGAAATTTTTGAAATGTAATCTTCTCTAATAACTCCTTCAAATAATCAACCATTCTCTTTTATGGAAGAAGTTTCTCATCTTTAACTATGTATTCATCCATGACATGTTTTATAATAAGCATGAAATCACCAATGCAATTTACTCATCTAATATCCCACTTAATAAATAGATTCATCCCTGTAATAAGGGCTTTATACTACACTATATTATTTGTGTATGGGAACCTAAGTTAGAACGCCTAAGGGATCAAGTCTCCCATAGGAGTGATCAACACAACTCTGACACCTAAACCATAAAAGGTAAATAAGCCATAAAAGTATAGTTTTCATATGATAGATTCCTTGAGGTACATCATAGATGTATCTGGGAGTTCTAGACTCAAAGGTTCAGTACCTAGTAGTGGAGATTCTTCTAGTTGATATGTTAAAAACTGTCCTTTCACTTACTTTTGATGTACATACTCAATGTCAAACTTGTTGAGTAAGATGATCCAATTAGCCATCTTTCCTGTGAGTGTGGGATTTGACAACAAGTATTTTAGTGGATCAACATTTGAAATAAGCTTGAATTTTTTGTTGAGTAGATAATGATGTATTTTCTGGAAGGAAAAAACTACAGCCAAGAAATCCTTTTCTATATGTGGATAGTTGAGCTTGTAAGCTATCAACGTTCAGGCTTCATGTATAAAAGTTTTCTCTATGTTCCTTGTCATATCTTTGGCCAATAGTGCCCCAATTGCAAAGTGCATGGTAGACATGTAAAGTAACAAGGATTCACCTACCATGGGTGGCATTAGAATAGGAGGTTTAGCTAGATAGTCTTTGAGAAAAGAAAATTCTTGTTGCTGCTCTAGTCCCCAGTGAAAACTAACATATTTCTTGAGTAGATGCGTAAAGGTGTGACATATATGTAAGATGAGAGATAAAACTTCTAATGGATTGGATATTTCCTTGTAAGATTTGTAGTTATCTAATATTGGTAAGAGGAGGCATTTATGTTATAGTAACAACCTTGGCAGGATCTACTTCTATTCCTCTCTTTGAAACAATGAATCCTAGTAGTTTTCCAGATAACATGCTAAAGACACACTTCTTCAGGTTTAGTCGACTTTGTAGTCCCTTAGATGCTAAAAGATGCATCACAAAATTTCTGGGTGCTCTTCTTGAGTCCTATATTTTTCTAATATGTCATCTACATAATCTTCCATGATGTCACTGATCATATCATGAAAGATAACATTCATTTCTGTTGATATGTAGCACCTGCATTCTTGAGGCCAAAGGGCATGACTTGATAACAAAATTTTCCCCATGGGGTAGTAAAAGTTGTCTTATGTTGGTCTTCCTTAGCAATATTTATCTGGTTATATCCTGAGAGCCATCCATAAGTGATGACATCTCATAACCAGCTATGGAATCAAAAATCATGTCAATGTTGGGAAGAGGAAAGTCATCCTTAGGAAAAGATTTATTAATATCTCGAAATTGGTACACACTCGATACTAAAAATATTTTTCTAAACTCGGGACCACATTAGAAATCTACTCGAATAGTCGATATGCCTAATGAATCCTACTTTTAATAACCTTTCTAGCTCTATTTTAACCAAAGCAAGGTGGCCCGAGGATGCATCTTTTGTAAATTTTTCTTTATGGGATTAGCATTTGGGTATACAACAAGATTATGTGCCACTAATGGAGGATAAATTCATGTCATGTATACGTAATACCAAGTAAAGATATCTATAAATTCTCTCAAAAGTCTTGTTTATATCTATTGTCTCCAACTTAACCATTCTAGGAAGCTCCTCCATGCCAATTTTGACATATATTTTCTCCTCCACCAGTAACTTGGACTCATCTTCTATGCATGTAGGATTAGGGGGAGATTAAGATCCTCTTCTACCAAAGGTGGTTCAAAGAGATCCTCATCTTTAAGTGGGCCAACTATTTTGTCCATGGTTTTTTCTGTTTGTTTGTCCACAAGTGCCTCAAAGAGGTTTTCACTATAGGACTTGGAATTTTTCTTTCTACAAGGATTTTCTATAGGAATTTTTCCCTTTCTTACTTTTTTACTTAAGTGACCACACAACTCTACCTCCTCCCTAAATCATGCACATACGTTGAGCTGAATGGAGAAGCCTTTCTTATGGTCATTTCTTGGAATATTGTCATAAATACCAAGGAACTCACCAATAGCCTCATCATTTTGAAATACATCAATTGACACATGCTATTATTGGTCCCAATTCATGAGTGATGGGTAAATGAGGTTTAGTGTCTAAGTTATAAGGGATATGACAGGTGTTATGGTTAGGATAGCCATGTTAGAAAATAGGTTTGTGGAGGAAAGGTCTTCGTAAAGAGTACACCACGAATTTGTTTCACTTTGTCACCTTTAGACAAACTATCTTTGCATTTAGAAGAGGCATACTCATCATCTAAGGGGTGAGATCATATAGATTAATTCCAATATTAGACTTACCCACTATGCATCGGGGTATTGAGAGGGTTTTCATCATACCTTATTATTTGTTGTCATAACCACGTCCTTTATATCCCATGGTAAGCATCATTTGATTGGGGATAACATACCTAGGTGATTGGTAGCATAGATCCATTTCATCATCTTTGGGATGGAATAGAAAATTTTTAAGTATCCTTTCATCTTCTAATAATCTATTAGGAGTCAAATTTTTAAAATCTCGGCTCTCTCTGGATCTTCAAATCTTGTAACATGGTCTACTATGTGCTTTCACAAATAGGGTAATGTTCGAACTAGTAGGGCTTGCTACATATCATATTCTCCACAACCACTTGGCTCGACCTTCATCTCCCATGCAGGGAAATGATTTTCTGATGTGATAACTATTTTCATTGGGAGACAAGGTATATGGATCCACTCATGAAGTGAGGACCTTCAATTGAACATGAATAATGATCTCCATAGAAGGACACTCATAGATGGTGGGAAAATAGCCCAACAATGCTCTGCAATGAGAAAATGGTTGGGGATCCCCTTGTATAGTAATTATATGTCATTCATGGTGTAGCTTTAAACACTGATGATATGTTGAATATAAGGCTTACATGGCATGAATCCATGGGTGACCAAGCATTATGTTATAAAGGAACTCCAAATCTAAAATGTGGAACTTTGTATCATGGTTTAGAGGCCTCAGTTCCAGTGAGAAAGTGATCATACTAACTTATTATCACTCTTCATTTTCATACGCCTTTATGGTGATGACCTTTTTCTCCAAATCAGCTTTTGTGCACCCTAATTGTCACACTAGCTTAAGAGTACAAATATTGAGACCCGGTCTAACATCCATAAGCACTCTTTTGACCATCTTATGTTTGATTATGAATTTAATGTGTAAGGGTAAGTTATGGGAGGTATTTTCATCTAGGATTTCGGTTAGATCAAGGTTATATGTTCCATAGAGCAGTCTAGGAAACCATTTCTTACGAGTGTGTTGGGTCAACATCAACAAATATTCCTAATCCCTATAACATCTTATAAAGAATGTCTTTATGGATGCTAAAATTTTTAAGAAGGTATAAGATTGATATTTTATCCATGTTCTTCTCTAATTGTTCTAACACGTCATAATGACTGCTTTGAGGAGTAGGGGAGAGGGTTCCGATATAGCCAAGCAAGCTCATCTCGTTGTTATGGTTCACTCCCTTGATTTAATATTGATCATGTTCACATGTTCAATAATAAAATCAACACAACTTATTAAGGCATCAAAAGGGTTTGTATTTGATACAAAATTGCTACTCTTATTTTAAGACTATTGTCCCCGATCTTGTTATTCCTTTCCTTTATGCTTGGGAAAAGGTTCTTTTATATCCCTATGTTTGTTTTTGGGGATTTGGTAGGGGCAGTAGAATATATTTCTACATCACCACTTTCGATTAATTCCTTAATATAATTGTTTAATTTCAAGCACTTGTCAATTTTGTGACCTTTAATGCGATGAAATCTATAAAAATCATTTTCCCTCAACCATGATGGCTTAGGTGCATCATCCCCATAAGGTTTTATTTCAAGATATTGAACCATGTTGACAACCTCTAACTTCTTTTGTATTGATCATATTGAGTCAGATAAAGGGGTAAAAGCATGAGTTTTACACTCCGTAGGAAGAGTTCCTTTGCAATCTTCAAAGGAGCATGGTTTTGAATGGCTTGTACTCATTTAGAGTCTATTATTCCATCACCAACAATGTTTTTTTCTTATTAGGAATAAATAAAAAAATCATTGATTTTGGAATCATTATGATTGCGTGAAAAGGGTTGTAGGGTCCCTCTAACTAATAACAATTTTTTGATTTGACTCCCCTTTTCAATCACCTCTTTGAATGTGTTACCATAATGAATTTGTAAGTGGAATATAATGTCAGGGTGAAGGTTGGGAAAAAATATACTTATTAGCTATTTTTCAGGTATGGAGCAAGGGAAGCAACTAGCTAACCCTCTCCATCATTGCAGGAAAACAACGAAGTTCTCATTGTTTTTTGTTTTGTATTACATATATCTAGCATGGTGACATCACTCTCTATATTAAAAGAAAAGTGATGTAAAAATGTTCCTCTAGTTCTGGCCATGTAGAGATAGATCCCTTGGGGATGTGTAAAACCACTCTAGCGCATGTCCTCCTAAACTCCATGGGAAGAGGTGAATACGATAGTTATCATTATACATGACCTCTTGACATGCCATATAGAATTCTTTGATATGATCTCGGGGGTCACCCTTTTCCTTATATTTATCAAACTTTAGACAATAAAAATGTCATGGGAAAGGTACTTGTAACATGGCTCTATCAAATGGATAAGAGCAAAATTCATTGAACTAGTATTTCTCGTTGTTACCATTTTTTCCTTCTTACAATTCTAAAAGGGCATTCTTCATAGTGGACCACTCTTGATTGAAGATTTCGTCTTGTGTGGGTGGCGTTGGCCTGTATGGAGGGTTAAATCTAGGTGTATTACCACCTCTATTATTTTCAAATAATTCTTCAAAGGGGTCCTATTGTGTCTCTTGATGAGGAGTATTTGTTTGGAACTCATGGTATGAAGCCTTAGGTTTAGCCTTTGGTATGGCTTGTTTCAAAGGTTTTGGTTGTTCCTTGTTTACGTGCGAGGCTAAACTTCTTGATTGGCGATTAAGATATTTCACCTGTTTCTTTAAGGTTACTTCTAAAGTGGGTACTTCGTTATGATATTCATGTGGAGGAGGTTTCTCATGATGAGCATGTTCCTCATGGTCTTCATAATGTGTTCTAACAGTATGTGGTAGTCTCCATCATTTTTAAAAGGTATCTCCTCATCATTCTGTCATCTAGAAGTAGAGGCATGACCTAGGTTTAATATTTCATTGATATGGTGATGAGGATGGTCTATTTATTCTTCTCCATGAACCATGCCGGAAATAAGAGAAGGGTCTACTGTAGAAGGTAATTGAGCTCCTAGTTCTATGACACATAAAAGGACCTCATGCTTGTTTTGAAACAAGTAATCATCAAAGTGGGGGGATGTCATTCCATGTCCACATGAGGATAATTATCCTCACCACCACTATGATCAATCATGACATTATCCTCCAAAAGTGGGTTTTCACTTCCAAAGGGATCGTTTCCTAACTTGTGATACCCCATTCTTGTAATAGGGGCATAACATGAAATATTTTACTAAGGTTTACTAAAAGGGACCCTAGGTAAATTTTTGCAGTGTAACGACACTAAGTCGCTATAAAGAATGGTGACTATCAAATAGTCATGAATCCAATAGGTCAATATGAACCCAAGGATACCAAATAATAAATAATGATCTACCCTAACAAAGTAATATATGATGAGAAATGTCTAGGACAATACAATGATGTATAAAACTCAAATCTAATCACAAAGACTAGTTTACTCCAAGATAGGTTCAAAGTAAATAGTGACAACATAATATCACCACTTAAGTCAAATTCAAACTGAACAAGACCTAAATGCTAAGAAAGTGTTGATGCAATCCTCTAACTAGGTATACTATAACCAATTTTTAAATACTAACAAAGCATAAGTCTTTGAAAATGTAAGTTAGCAATGCGAGCAACGTAACAACACTATTTGGACATGTGAATCATGCTTTGCAATGAAATCAATATTTTTAGTACCAAAATGATGTTATCGCGATGCAAACAACGTAACCTCAACACTCACAAAAACTCAAGGAAATTTTATGATTCAAAAACTAAGTCTAAGTATATCAAGGAATTATTATGCATACGAGCAACGTAACAATACAATTTAAATATTTAGGTCAAGTTTCACAATGGAAACAAGACATAAATATCACAATTTGATGGCTATAATGGGGACAACGTAAAAACTCAAAAGGAAGAAAATGATGATATCCCCTAACTACAATGATAATGAGTCTCAATATGGGTTTCAGACAAAGGGCCTACTAGAATATGAAGATGTACCATTCACACATTCAACGATTGCATTCCGATATTGTAACATATTCATGCAAGTAGACTACAAAATTGGCAGAAATCATTATTTCTAGTGGTATCCATGTATATTTTTATTCTTTTTCCCCAATGGGAAACAAGAAAACAAAGGTGTAAACCAAGTGGTGATGAAACAAACTAAGTGTAACTTTGGCAGAGTTTCACCTTGTCTTAGGACAAGTGAAAAAATAGGACAAAGTAACACATCGTAGGTTTCATGATGAATAACACGTAGTTTTAACTTAAATGGACTCTCTCCTTGTTCGAATAACAAGGTTTTGACTCTAAAAAGTTGTCACTTTGTGAGATCTCTATAGAACACAATGTCAAAAACAAATTGGCTCTAAGCCACAAGATTTCCTAGGGATTCTCTCTCTAGGTGTCACAAGTTATTTCTATGAGATCAGTTTTCCAAGGAGTTACCCTTGGAGTATCCTAACTTTAGTTTACCCCTTTCAATACAATGAGCAATAAATGTGTTCTGTTGTATTTTCACTGGGGTCATAATGGAAATAACTTTGACTTTAATCTCACCAAGGCGTACTAATAAATTGGGTAGTGGAGCACTTTCCCATTTTGTTCACAAGGTTCCCTCTTATGTGAACTACTTTGGGGTTCTTAGGAGCATCCCTCTTGTTATCTTAAGGCTTATGTCAAATTAAGTTTCTCTAGTTAAGAAAGTGAGTCGTAGCTCTTAACCGAACCTATAATATAGTGTGATGAATGATGTGTTGGTGTGTTTTCTTATCTTTTGGATTAAGCAATTTGGTTTAGACCACCGTTGGCAACCTACAACACACGTGAATGTTAGAGTTTGGTTTGAAGAGAGTTCTCCTTTCTTTGACAAGTGTTATGTCCTACACACAAATAGTTAGTAGTTATCCAAAAATATCTACAATATCATATAAAGAGGATTAAATGTTATTTTTGGTTCTCAATATCATCTAAATATGTGACAAGAGAGTATACAAAATAAGTGACCCAACTATATAGTAATGAAAATCTTGTAAATCAAAGAACTACCATAATAATTTATAAATCAAGTTTTATTCCCAATTAATCCAAGTCCTTTTTTAGTGAATAACTAAGGTTGTTTTTGGTTCTCAAGATCACACTAGGTGTAAGAGAAGAGCATACACAAGCCTTAGCCTTAATTATTTATCCAATGAAATCTCTTAAACTAAAAGGTCATATACATGCCCAAAATGAAAGTTTATTCCCTTAAGTATAAAAATGAATCAAGAAAGTTCCCTACTTACTCTAAAATAAGAAAAATAAAGTTTAAAGATGCTTTTGATTCTCAAGATCACACAAGGTGCAAGAGAAGAACATACAAAACTTTATCCAAAACTCAAACAAAGCATGGAAATAAAATTATTCAACACACCCTAAGTAAAAACATTAGAAAACCTACTATAAATCTGAAATCCTGTAATAACAACTAAAAACCTTGGAAAAATGACAGAAATATAAAGAAACAAAAATCAAAATTTTGAAATTTGAGTCAAGTTTACCCGAGAGCACCAATGTATCTATTAGTGCAGTGACGTGTCCTTGTAAGCATCAATGCTCACTTTGTAGCATCAACGCATATTTAAGAGCATAAGCACATCTCTTCCAAAATCACATAGTTAAATTGTACATGCGCATCCGAGAGGCGTCGGCACAAGACATACTTTGAAGCACCAACGTGTCTTATACACAAAGGAAAAAAATTAATGAAGGCATGCATGTCCAGTGAAGTGTAAATGTGACCTTGAGGGAGTGAGCGCTACCCTTTGAGTGTGGGCACACACCTTCATGTAGGTGGTAAAAACACATGTTTTGACAAGAAAAACTTGAAAAGCTCAAATCTTTGACTTACTTTTGGAATTTTGATAGAACTTCACCTATTTAGATCCTACAAAGAACATGAAAATGCAACATCTACTACTAATCTAGTTGAAACAACTATCAAAATTGAAAATTGATCTACAAAACTTTGAAATGTATTCTAAAAAGCTTTAAACTAATCTTAAAAGCTTGAGAATCTAATCTAGAAAGCGTGAAACTAATCTATAAAACTTGAAATTAATATAGAAATTTTGAAACTAATCTAGAATATGAAATTAATCTAGAAAGATTGAAATTAAAAACTTTGAAAATGAGTTAATTTTTTTAAAAATGAATGCGATGGGGTAAGCTCCCACCAGGCGTGCTAAATGAAGACTAATAAAATTTCCAAAGCAAAGCTAAACTAACAATACTAACACCACATAGTCTAATTAACAAATGCTTTATTGAATATAACAATAGTTACATCAATGATAAAATCTTAATGGAATGCTTGAAACAATTAACATGATATAAATCAATCCTAGCTAAAGCATGCCTACTTAGTATGAATTTCTACCTACAAAATACCTCATTAGATCTAGGAGGGAAATCAAATTGGATTTTTTCTACTTCAAGAGAGGTGAAATGGTCTCTCCAACAATGAATACAAGGTCATATTGGATACCCATCTATTAAACCCATTGAAGACTTGAGGTAAATATTGAGCTTGGCTATTAATCATATTTCTTATATGATATGCAAATCAAAGCATGGTGTAAAGTTTAAGGGTAGATACTTAGTCCTTTTTGTAGTTTTCTATTTGGGGAAAACTTGCATCTTGGTGCATGTGGGACTAAAAGTACAAAGTAGATTAAGAATTGTTAATCTTGATTAAGGATTGCTAATGATGATTAGTGAATTAACAAGTGATTAGGGTGTGGGAGCCTTAATTAACCACTTATGGTCAATTAGGAGGCTAGGATAAGATTTTGAAGCCTTCTAAGATGTTGTGGAGGGAAATGGGGTGATTTTGAATGGTTGGAAGAGGGGTTTGAGCCAATAATAGGGTATATTGACCAAAATAAGGGTAAAATAAGCTTAATTATCTAATAATCGCTAATTGTCTATTTGGAAGAGGATTTTGACTTATGATGTGTCGTAAAGTGGCATCCTGAATGTGAAAGAGGATAGGTAATCAAAAAGTATTGTTAATTAACCAAAATGGTAAGAAATGTTATTTAATTAGTGGAAATCACTAATTATAATGGAAATGGTAAGAATGAGAGTGATTTATGTTCTTTTGGAAATAAGATTGCAAAAGTGGAATTTAGGTGTCTATAGATGGAAGTTGAGGAATATTAGAGTGTAAATAAGGATATGATAGGCCCATGTTGTGGAAAACGCAGAGGAAGATGATCTATTTGGCACAACTATAGATTGTATTTTCCATTTGTGGATCAAAGTTATCTTTAAACTATGGAATGTCAAAACGATGTTGTCGTTGAAGTTTCATTGAGGGAAATCACCTGGAGATTTAGGAAAACAATATTAGAGGAATGTAAAAAATGGAGATTGAAACACCATTTGAAATGGTACACCTTCATTATTATTGAGGTCAAGAAGATATTAGTTCAAGTTTGTAACTATGTGAAGGATAATCCAAAAACATGCGCGAGAAAATAGACCTACCATTTTTATTTCCAAAAATGCATACAACTTCTTTTTCTTTCTCCTTTCTTCGACATCTTGTTCTGGGACTGACCGACCAATGATCTCCTTTCATATCCATTCAATTACCTCCTTATTTTACATATTCTATTTTTATTTATCAACATGTCTAATAATCAATTCCAAATGAAACACCAAGTGGTATTCTTGATGGATCTTGACAAATAAAATGAGCTCATGGATTTGATTTTCCAAGAAATGTAAAGATTGTAACCCGATGAATGACATGTCCCCGATGAGTTTTCCAATGTAGATATCCAACATGTTAATCAATAAAATAATCCAATGTATGATGCATATGAGATAGAGAATAAATTTCAATGAATTGTGTGGAATTAATAACACCGAATGAGTTGGGAGTCGATCATTTCAAGAGAGCTCGGGAAGGGAATATTCTACATAGTTAGCATTTGATTTTTTTTCCTTTTACTGCTCACTTTGAGATTTTTTAATTTTTATTTTTTTGGTTTTTGGAATGAGCACAATGAACAAAATGGAATGAAAAACTGTGGAAAGAGTGAACAAAATGGAAAGAAAAACTGTGGAAAGAGTGAAAAAAATGGAAAGAATAAGATGATGAAAGTGAATGATTCCTGAAAAATGGTTTCACATGAGGTTCTCTCTGTTACATCACCGATAAATTACAAGAAGGGTGAATGAACCAGCAATGGGGTTTACACGAGGTCCGCTCTACATATCCAGTGCTTGAACGTTTTGGATCTACAACAAATGGATGAACATGGAAACAGGTAATGGGTTCACTGTGAGGTCCGTGGTATTCACTCACCCATTCTCTAAGTCTACCTGATGAAAAAGGCATGGGTGGAGTGAAAAAACCAGAGAGGCCCCTTTCAAAACCAGCTCTGATACCAAATGTGGGTTTTACCCCATATTTAACAGAGCATAAGCTCAATCAAAAATTCATTTAACTCATAATCATAAATGTTACAAATATATAAGAATGGTAGTATAACCATTCACTCTACAAATATGTTAGTTGTTCCAACAACTAACCACTAACAACTAACAAATAATATAATCCTAAAATTAATATGTGATTTGTTGTAACAAATCACTTATATTAATAAACTCACCTATTTAATGAATAGACCTTTCCACTAATAAATTTTTCCATGTTAGGACTATTTCCTAAAATGATTGTAATAAGAGATTAACATATGATAGTAGTGTATGAAAGTAATGTACAAATGTAAGATATTAGAATATAGCTAAGAGAAGAAAGTATAGAATAGAGAAGAACAAAGTGAGTAGATGTGTATGAGACTAATTCATGAATTGTATGCATCACAAATATTAATATAATGATCTATTTTTGTTCAATGAATATCTAGTGGTATTTATTTCTTTGCATCTTATATTATGATCTATTGAACTTATGTTAGTAATTAAACCCTACACACATCCCTTACCAAATAATGAATTATATTTAACCTAACAACCACACATATCTTGCATGGATATTTGACTAATATAATTAGTATAGTAACTTTGAGTTTAATGATTTTCCATTAATTGGGATTTATGCTTGTATGAAATCTATTAAGAATAAAATATTATTATCAAGGGTTTAATAAGACTTTTATTATGTTTTTGAATAAATATAAATAAATATTCAAGAAGAAGATATTATTTGAACAATGTAATGACTATTTGAATATATTATCTGAACATCTATATCACATATTAATGAATGAAATATTCCAATTTGTTTATGTTATAACATCTATATGATTTGCTTATCCATTTATCTAACTTTGTCAACATTTAAATAGTGCAATAGATCCATCCTTTTTCCAATAGGTTCATCTATTTCATTGGTGTCATTGTTATTTTCCCCTCTTCTTTCATTAATCAACTTTCATAATCACAAATCAAATCCTGTCATATTTTGAGTTATTCACTTCGTACCTCGATGTGTAAATTATCAAATAGTTTTCCAATTTTTTTCAATATTATTTCATAATTGTGAACTTACTAAGGAAAAACTATTGAAAAATATCTCATCTTTAATTGAACCAAAAATCATTGTTTGACATAGATCAACTAGTGAAAAAAATCATTCATGGTTTCCTACAAAATATTGTTAAACCTAATTTTTTTCACTAGCTGAGCTATCGCTCCACACTAAAGGGGATTATCTAAATATTTTAATTGATCAAACATTGTATAGGTAAATTTTTGGGATTGATAAACCCACATATTCTTATTAAAAATACATGGAACATTCATTCCATTGATATGAATAGGATTATAAATATGTTTAATCAATGTATCCAGATTTTGTGGTAGTCATCCTATAAATAATTTTGATTTTGAGCATTATTTTAATATGAAGGATTTACTATAGACATTGCTTCAATAAAATCATCATTACTGAAACATCCCCTTATTTATCCTACAAGGGAATTTGTAATTTCTCTTAACTTTATCCTTGTCGATGATACAATACTGTCAAAGAACGTCTCATGTCAAATTTAACTTCTCAATGTTACCATTATCTACTCTTTGAAAGGAGCACATGCGTATCTCATATTTGTATATATAAGCACATAATTATCCAGAAAAATTGAGATCCATAAAGTTAATTTTACTTTTAATTATTATCAAAATATCCCAATTCTCAAACTTTGCACCCAATAAAGTAGTCTTATATTTCCTATAGCTGGAAAAACATGTTTCCTCAAACTTGTAAAATCAACAATATATAAACTTCTTTCTTTGGCTTACTTAAATTAAAGGATGTATTTCATCTAACATGGGAAAGATTCCATATAACATCAGAAATACATCTATATCAGTTAAATGATTTATCAAATATTGATTTTTTTCTAGTTTCACGTGATTCTACCACATTTCTCCCAACAAGGATGGATACTCATCGTACACCTTGCAAACCGATTGATACAATGAGACCCAATATTTTCAAATATTTAGAATTCCATGAATTTTTAGGATTTTGGTAGAAATAATTGTGCACCTCTCAAATAAGTTATTCCAATTTTATTATGTGTTTAAATTTGTTAATTATTTTGCATGCTAGATTCATTCTATGAGCCATACAAAGTGAATGAAAATTATACACGGAAATGGGATGTTTGGATTCTTACACATAGACCATTATTATGACCTTGCATTATATGTTGATCTAATTTTTTTGTTCCTTTTAAATTTAATGATCTAGTACTAAATAAAACTAAATAAATTAGAAAATGGAGGGTTTAAGGTACCTCAAATGTGTGATGGATGGAGGAACGGGCGTAAAGTGAATGTCCTTGCTACTAGCTTGATGAACCTACAAGACAAGAATAACTAAGAGGAAAATGGATTAGATGATATATGTGGGGTTACCCTATGAAGTCTATTCTAAGAAGCATCAAATTCATTGGTAGATGTCAACCCACATGCTTGATAAGATAGGATAAAAGCAATGATAATAAATAAGATAATATGTAGTATTTGAGGCACACATAAATTGAAAATGTAGAAATGTAAGGAACATACAAATATGATCTAAATTGACATAAAATAAAGTCACCTGGTAGGGTCAACAAAACCAAAGCTACAGAGGAGTAGTTTGACGATTACCCGAGTAGAGGAATAGGACAACAGATGAAATGTAGATCTGGAATGATCCAATGTGGGTTTGATGATGACAGAGACCTGTAAATGCTAACAAAAACTTACATAATCAAATCTAAGATATGGAAGAAGAAAATACAAAAAAAGGAATAGGTTTAGAGGAATTGAATGGAAATAGGGCTCATGTCGATGGTGACTATGTTTATTTGGTGGTGACCAATGACAGGTAGAGGAGATTTGGAGTGATAGAGAATCTAAATAAAAGAGATGAGAACTAAAAATAATAATAGGGTATAAATAAACATTGAAGAAGGTCAGAAATAGAAAAGGATGACGACATAGGGCTAGGTCATCGAAACCTAGGTTGAGTGGTACCAACCAAGGTAGTGCAAAATAAATACGAGGATGGATAAGTCGGATGAGGAACCTACGGAAAGAATGGCTGAAAGGACAAGCTTTGAACCAGGCCTTTGGAGATGATTTGGTCTTGCAAAAAGTTAGATGAAAAGAAGACAACGATAATATGATACTAACTAAATAAAAACATAAAATGAAGGTAATCTCAACAAGGATGTTCACGAGTGATGTAAGCAATTTGAAAGGAGATCCAAGAGGTATGTAGTTGTTGCAGGGATGCTCGTGCACAAGAAAAGGTTTGCAATTCACAATAAATCTTAAATATTAGCATACATGCCTTGAGAAGAGGGGGTGAATGTAATTTAATAGCATCGATGGTGACCCACCGAGTGAGTCACCACCGACTTCTGAAAACCATTTCTAAGAGTAATAAATTCACTTATTTACTCAAGATATGGGGCTTTTAGGGATTGGGATAAGTGCTTTAAAGCATGTTGGTAGGTAAGGGTTATTTAGGGAAGTGTCATGGGTAGATAAGAGATAAATATGGGTAGGATAAAATCTATAAAAAGTGTAGGGATGTGGATTTAGGTGGTTATGGATAAAATCATCCCAAAGAAAGATAATTAGGGGTAATTAGCTAATTTAGGTTAATTAACAAGAATTAATTAAGAATTAAAGGTGATGGGATAATAGATGGCCATTTAAATAAATAAAGTGAATTAAATTAAAGGGGTCTAGCTAGGACCATGGTGGAAAAAAATTTACATGTGGGCAATCAAGGGTAGCAATACCAAATTTTGGTGTCTACATTTGCCCCTTTTTGTCGAGTGGTTTGCACTTAGCAAGCCATGAGACAAAAATGATGAGAGATAAAGAGTAGGATGAAGACTAATGGAAGATTAATGATGAGCTCCCCCTCAAACAAGGGATTGATAATGTAAAGGGAAATCAATGACGAGTTTAAAAAGGTAGATGTTGAAGGGCGGGTGGGAGAAGAAATATGGGTAAAATGATAAAGAAAGGAAAGATGAACTAAGAAAGAAATATTTACACAAAAATAGAACCTATGGTGGATATTCCGATATCACATCAAGTAGGGAAAAAGGACAAATCTCAATGGATATGGTGGCAATGTTCTACGAGACTAGTGAGTTAGAAAAAACAATGGGAAACCTCTCGAATGGATGTGAGATGTGAGGACCAATGGGTCATAGGAAAACATCAAACTATGCACAACCAAATGCAAAAATAATGCAAAATACTTTATACATGAGGAATCGATCAAAATGGGTATGCATCCACAAAGGATAAGGATCGAGATAATGGTGCCCCAAAGAAAGGGCACGAAAATGGCCAAAAATACAAAATACAAAAAAGTGATATAAAATGCCCCAAGGGGGAGTAAATATGTATACAAAGGTGGAATTTGAGAGAAACATAGATGATTCCTTAGATAAGGACACAAAACAAATGAGGAAAGAAATAATGGTACCCCAATAAAGGGCACAATAAAGGCCAAGGAGGTGAAATATAAAAAGATGAGGTATGGTGTCGCAAGAGGGAACACAAATATGGCCACAAAAGTGGACTTGAGATGAGATATGGATGAAATGGTTCCCTAGCGAAGAGCATAAATATGGAAAAAAAGGTGAGATAGGAAATGTGTGATACGATGCCTTGAGAGGGAACACAAAGATGGCCACAAGAGTAGACTTAAGGTGCAGAATCGAGATGAGATAGCTAAGGTGTAATCAGATGATAAATGAGACAATAGATATGAAAAAGGGTATGAATGAGGCTACATCATATGAAGGAGCGTGAGATGAAAATATTCTTCCAATTTCATTGGAAGTAAACAAGAAGGGGATCTAGGTAATGCAAGGCACATACAACCAAAACAGGAGTTAACACATAACCAATGATAGTTAGTTATATAAAAGATCATAAAGAGGCATGGATAAAATGAACTCATAAACCTAATGTTGACACAAAAAGGGGTTTGTGATGTAACTTGTACACGGGAAGAGGGTTATCCATAAGTGGTGTTCCCTAAATCTATACCCCAACTCTAGGAAGGGAAAGAGCAAACTGATCAATGTGGGAAGTTTTCTAGAAGAAAACTCATTAATGTGGGAATATTTATTAGGATGCTGATAAAATAGAAGGTTGATCAATACGAGAAGCCTTCAATTCCATAATAAAAAAGAGTAGCCATCCTTTGAGGGTATGGTCTACTTTATACATATATGATATAGATGGAAAGAGTGATACACATGATAGCCATCCTTCAAGGGATCAGTCTATTTACTTGATTTAACTTAATAATATATTTTTTTGAATAATTATCCTTCGAGGAGAATTTTTTTTATCTTTGAATTTTGATAAGAGCATCCATGAATTTTTATTTTAACATGGGGAAGAGTTGGGACTAGCTAGGTAGACCACTTAGGAGGGGATAATGAATATACAAGAGACACCCATGACCCCTTTTCATGGTTCTAAGAGGTAAACAAGAGGGTGATGGATGTAATGATCACGAGTCCTCACCAAAAAGGGAGAACCTATCCATAAGGAAAACTTATATGGACAAATCCATGGTGCCCATATTTAAGGTCATGTTGAGGAAAGTAACGGTAGACCACATAGTTCTAAATCATTATAATGATAGATGGAAGAGGTTAATGATGGAGGGATGATCTAAGGATATGACTAAGTGCTCATTGGTAGACATGATAACAATAGAATGGTCACAAGTGCAATGAATTAAATTGTTCCACTTCTGGTTTTCCATCAAGGGAGGCCAAATGATAGGCTCCCAACCCATATTTATGTGTGATAATGAATGGTCCAATCTAGTTGGGGAAAACTTTCCACATTGGATCCTTTCTAGAGCGAGGACAAGGTCACCGAATTTAAGGATGAAAGATTAAAAAATATGGGATTCGACAAGATAGATGAGTGAAGGTAAAAGTTATGTGTTACCCTTGAGGAAGAGAATAAAATATATATCCCTAATGAGATAGAGATGGTATATATAAGATGAGATGAGATGGAAACTATGCACTACCTTTCAAAAGTAAGGAAGCAAGAAAAATATGCATCCCTAATGAGATGATATTTCCACAAAAGGTGGGCTTAAGATGAAAAATATGGTGCCCCGAGAGAAGCACAAATATGGCCACAAAGGTGGACTTAGGATGAAAAATATGGTGCCCTAAAAGAGGTACAAATATGGCCACAAGGGTGGACTTCGATGAAACGTGGTGCCCTGAGAGAGGCAAAATATGGCCACAAAGTGGACTTAGAATGAAAAATATGGAAATATGGTGCCCCAAAAGAGGCACAAACATGGCCACAAAGGTGGAATTTGAACGAGGAGAATAGATAAGAAGATTTGGATTAAATAAGATTATATAAGTTAAGATAAAAATATGCACAACACCTCGAAAATGAGGAAGTGAGAAATATGCATCTTAAGAGATGAGAAAATGGCCACAAAAGTGGGCTTAGGATGAAGATATGATGGTAGATAGATAAACTAGATAAGATTGGATGAGGTAAACAAGACAAATGTCAAGGATGGAAAGGAATTAATTTGGAAGTGGACCGTTCCTAGAATGAATTCCCCAATGTTAAGGGATATATTTGATGGATAGGGGGATGAATTTATGTGGATAAGATGTGAAAGGATCAATAACAAGGGGAGAATTCTCCCCTAGCGAAATAGATTATGTTGGTCAACTAAGATGTAGATGAGCTAGTGGATGAGGACGAAGATTAGATGGGGTTGTTGGAGGGAATGTCAATGATAATTTTGGGATTTGGATTGGATAGATGGTTGGGAATCATAAGGGTGATTGGAAAGGAAAACCATATCAATGAACAAGGGAGGGCCCTCTTTAGGAGGCCTGATATGTGGAGGAGAGATGATAAGGGATGATGTGGATGAAGGAGGATATTTGGTGAATGAAGATGTAGGAATATGAATTAGATTGGTTGTGGTGGATGGAGAAGGAGGATCCCCATAGATGAGGGAATCATATTCCTTAATAAGATCATGGATGATGGTTTGAAGGGCCTTATAATGCTCGGGCCATGACTTGGGGTGTGGTGATAAGTGCAAATGCAATTAGGATCAAACCATGATGGCTTCTTACTATTTAGGTTAAAGTCCTTGATACATGGAAGCGTGATGGAAGATGTTTGAATTAAATTTCTAAGAGTCTCTGTGTAAGATTTGATAGAAGTAGTGGATATTTTTTTCTTATGAGGTTTGGTAGGAGATTTTGACTTGGATTTAGGGGAAGGAGTAGATTCGATGGGTGAGTTAGATGTCTTAGAAGATGAATCAAATTTGGGAGGAGGATTAGATTTTTTTATTTGGATTGATCATTGGGAGATGTCTTAGATGAAGGGTTTGGCCCTAAAATAGATGGGGTGCTCCTAGGATGGATGTTGTAACATTGGATTGTTGAGAAGAGGGAAGACCTAAATTCTTACGAGGATGCATGAGATACATTTGGGGATGTTTACCAAGAGTATTATATTTTGATCAAGAATATTTAATCTTGGTAGGGATGACAATAATCTCAACTAGAGGATCTGAAGGTTGTGTGGTTGATATTATTGGGGAAGTAATTTTGTTTGATAATGTCTAAAGAGGATGTGGAAGTGTCTGATTATGAGGATGAGATGGGAGGATCATTTGAAGTCAAGGCGAGTTGGAATGATTTCACAAACTCTTCATTTGATGAAAATGATATAGGATGTATTATCGTGCAAATGTGCAACAGGGAAATTAGATGTTTCCAAACATGACAACTATACCCCTGTGCCAAAAGTTTCATGTTTTATCATTCTTAGGCACCCAGGTCAAATTAGTCAGTATGGTCACCCCCTATTTGATGTCAAATTGTTCCCCTAGGTGATTTAGGAAAGTCTATTCATTACCCTAGGTGATTTTAAGGAGTTCTAAACAGATGTTATTTTCGCGGTAAAGCGATTGGGAAGGGTTATCAATGGCCTTCCTAGACTGGATCAACCCCCTAGAAAAAAATGGAAGGTAAAAATTAAACATGGAGGTGAATGGAAGAAATTAGAGTGTCAATTAAATGATTTTGAAATTTTTGGGGAAGTTTTGAAAGACTTGGAGTAGTCTCAATAAAAAACAGGGTTCATAAACCTAGGTAGTACACAAGCCTAAAATAGTTGTCGGGCTTCGAAGAATATTCGGGAGCTCCAGATGGAGTTAAAAGTAAACAAAAAAATCTCTAGAAAGAGGATTAAAAGACCTACATGATTGTGAAATTATATTTTTCACAACACCTTGAAGCATATGATTTACAGGTAGTTTTTCTCAAGCACAAGTGGAGTCTCAAATCACAAATATGATTTTTCATGGAACATATGATTGAATAAAGACATGAGATTCCCACCATTGGATTAAAAATTGCATTTAAATTTAGGATCATATAACATTTCACCAAGAAAATCCACTGAGATCTCAAGTTATCATCATTCTAATTTGCCCTCTCAAAGGCAGTTCAGGAGCTAGTCAAATTTCAACAGGACACGTGTCAACACTAGGAGCCTGGTGGGATTTCATGTCCCTGATGTCCCTGAGGTCAAGTAAACCAACCTTGGAAAATTTTTCCCAGCCCCCATGTGACCTTTAGGACCCTCATGTGACCTTCATACTTGACATTTCAGCCCTCATGAGCTTGTGGAGCTTCAATCCCCTACCGTTGGATCAAGTGCCACGTGTCAGGCTAAGGTGCACTATGAAAACTGATGTCCCTCATGTCCCTTTGAGGTGAGGGATGTAAAAACTTGAAAAATGTTCCTAGATCCTATGGGAGACCTCTGGTCACCCATATGACTAGTTTCCAGCCCCTAGGTGTTTGTCAAGCCTTTTTGCTCAAATCCCCTACCGTCAGATTAAGTGTCATGTGTCGTCACTTAAGCACACCATGAAAATTGATGTCTCTCGGTAAATTTGAGGTTAGGGATGTTAGGGACATAAAAATGCACTCATCCCTTCCATGTGCATTTTTTCAAAATTTTAAATGCAACACTTAGTCGTTCTTTCCCCCCACTCCTTATGCACAACTTTTTACCTTCCCATGGCTCTATTCATGATTGTACTGGACATCTGTTCCACCATCATTGCTCTGAATCAGCTCCACCATGGCCATAAAAACCATCAACTCCATGAAAATACACAAGTCTCAGGGAAATATTGATCGAAAGTGTTGAAGAAATGAAGAACGAGGAGAAAATGAAGATTTTTTTCCATATAACCATGAAGTCACCTAGTCAAAAGTCTTTATATCTTACAACATACAAGTCGATTGAGGTTCCATCTTTTACAGAATTCCAAATTTTTCAATATGATCAAGATGCAACAAACGGGAGGTTGAATGGTTCCCTGAAACATTTTTTCTAACAAAATCCTCATTTCATGTACCACTCACGTTTGTTGGATTTTCCAACAATATGATGGTCTGATCAAGCTAAAAACTTGCACATGAGCTCCAAATAAAAAACCTATCACAATGGAGTTGTTTTCATCGCAAATGGAGACAAAAACTAGACCTACAAATTTTGAGCTCCATTAATGGCCGCCATGGCAGCTCCGTGCTCAAAGCCACTACCGGTAGAAATTTCAAAATTTATTTCTGGGAATTCTAGATGGAAAAACTATGTGAAATTTAGAGGGTTTGATTGTAATGACAAGATGATTCAAAAATATTATGTTCCATCACAAATCGAGCACTGGAAACACACTTTCTAAAAATAGTAAGTTTTCTTATGCAGACTTGTTATGTTTGGAAAGTCATCATCAAAAGCAGCTAAGACAAAGGGAGTGGGCATTGAAGATTACAAGGGAGCCAAAATGATTGTTCAAAGAAAAAATAGTGGAAATGACAATTTACTAAAAATAGTAAGTCCCTTATATGGGTGCTTACTAAAAACAGTAAGTCACCCCAAGAAGTGGTCAAAGCAAAGGCAGTGTGCGTAGGATTGAATGAATATTTTCATCACATCACAATGATTGAGAAGAGGAAAAATCACCTCTCACTAAAAATAGTAAGCCTTCCATCTAGACACTTACTATTAATAGCAAGTTGTTCTCAAAGGGAAAGTTTGGCACAATGAGACATAGAGGGGTGATCATCTCAGGGAACTGGACAATGTTTTTCAACACTCACTACATAGTTTGGGTCACAGGTATATCATACACAGGCTAGGAGTTGCAGTCATCAACAGAACAGTTCACTCAACTTGGAGAGTGTTCGTGAGCTAATTTGAAAGAGTTTCTCTATATGGAAGGAGTTCAAAGATTTAGAGTTTCATTGCATTAGAGCTTTCCATCAACGAGGATCATCAGACTTCATTGCGAATGACATCTCCTCTTCTTCTTCCCTATCTCTTTCACTCTCCTCTTCTCCTCAAATTCTCTCTCTTCTCAAATGTTTTAATTTTGTGTTGGGGTTGCATTTTTTCCTATGTCTTAATGTTTATAATGTAATAAGTCACATTTATGTTATAAAAAGGGACTTTAAAGTTTCCTAGGAAGTTGAAAAGTTTTAAGTTGTGCAAGGACATATGAAAAGGCATTGGGGGTAGATGAAGAGTCACATCTCACTCTATAAATTGTAAATCCATTCCCATTTCAAAGGGTTGAAAATTGATCTTGTAAACTCAAGAGTGCATTTTACTTAGAGAAAGCAAAGGAGATAGCCATTTTCTTCTACTTTCCTCCACTCTCAAATTTCTTCCATTCCCACACTATGTACAATTTTGGTTTAATAAATCAATACAATAAGAAGGATTTTCTAGCTTTCTTTGACTAAGGGGTTTCTTGATACTTTACAATCAATAAATTCTATTTGGTCTTGTTGTTATTTGCAAAGTTGTTTCTTCTCATGAATGCATGTGTTGAAGTTTCTAACTAGTGTGTATAGGAATCTAATTTTCTACCTAAAAATTAGTTCCCCTACCTCTTTTCTCACTCCCTTTTCCCACTCTTTAGACAAAGTCTCCCCTAGCAAGATATTTATATATTTTTCATAGGATTAGTGGAGTGCCCCTTTTGGATCCCTGACCACAAGGCCACCATAAAAATCCACCTTTACTCATGCATGCATATATGGAAACTGCACCGGTTAAGTAGAGGGACTTAGATTCCTAGAGCATTGGCAAGAAATCCACAAGTTTGTCCACCTGACAAATTTTCTCACCAATAGTTTTTGGCACCCACCGTGGGGCACGATTGAGCAGCATCTCTCGCACACAAAATACAAACGTAAGTTCCAAAAGTTAGAAAAAATATGAAATATTGAAAAAATAAAAAGAGAGTTCATGAAAATCCATTGCTAAAAGACACACTATGCTGATTTATGCATGTGACTTTTCACATTCCATAGTGTCCTTTGGTGTTGCCACTGCAAAAGTTTCCAAAAGATGGTTGAAGGAAGATATACCAGGTTGAATAGGTCAAGAGAGATCGTTGATTCCAATTTTGAGGATTTGTAAAATCAGCAAGAACGAATTAGAGATAATCCTTACTTCTTATCTCAAGCCTCCTCTTCATCTAGCTCTTCAAAAAGTTCACCTGGAAATCCTATCCAAATTCTTGTTGATAATACCCCTTCAAATTATCTCATTTTTCAATCACCCTTGAGCATTGACTTCTTGAAATAATAAGATTTTGAAGAAGAATTTGTAGAAGCAAGAGCTGAAGAAGAAGAAGAAATGATAATGGAAGATGAAGTAGAAATACCTTAACCCATTGTTCCATGGGAAGAAATATAGGTCTACTTTCTCTTGAAAATCCTCTTCATGATCTACCAACAAGTTCCCACAAGAACTTGCCAAAGTTCAAAGGTGACAAAACACATCATCCTAAAGAACACATCGCTACCTTCATGACATTATATGGAATTCTTGGTGTCCAAAATAAAGATGTTGTTGTAAGATTCTTCATAGAGTCCCTCAAAGAAAAATCAGTAGAATGGTTCTACCTCTTACCTTCCTGGTCCATCATAGGTTTGAATGACATCAAGGATGATTTTTAAGAGAGATTTAAATCAACTGAAGAATGTCAAGACTTGGTGTAGTTGGCTCAAATAGAGAAAGGAGAAAATGAAACCATGAGAGAATTCATGTCTCATTTCGAATGGTTGCTTCACAAGATACCTGAAGAGGATTCACCATCTCAAAACAATGTCAAGGATTCTTCATCAATGGTCAACCATCAGAAGTAGGATTTTTTCTGTGAAGAGCCCAATCAAGGAACATTGTAGAAGCAAAAATGATGGCCATTAAACTTGATGACAATCTCATCCTCTCTAGAAAGATCAAGAATCCATCAAAGAGCAAGACCCAACATCCTTGAGATGAGAGAACCAATCCATCACTGCAAAAATTGGTAAATTAAATGGCATTTTTGAAGAGGGAAATATTTGATCGAATTTCTTCCCAAAGAAGAAATGAAAATAAGATTACAGGAGAACCCCAAAGGCTTGCCTTAGAGGCCCCACCTCTGAATGAAAATTATAGGAGTAAGGAATATGAAGAGGAGCTTGAACAAGAAAGTGTAGGTGGAAATTTCCTAGAAAGTGATGAGTTTGAGAATGATACAAAAATCAGATTCTGTGAGTATTCTGGATGTGATGAAGAAGACGAAGAGGATATGCTTGGTTTCTCATGTGCGGTATTCACCCATTCTCATTTAGAGAAAATAACATCTCCTCAACTGCTGCAAAATAAAAGAAGGTTGATGATCCTCATGTGTGCAACTCTACCCAAAAAAATCAGTCAAGGATCCCTACTTCCATCTTCCATGAAGTTTGTATTGTTAAAGCATGACCTTGTAGCCAAGTGAAGAAGACTCCCACAACCCCAAGTAAGTGTTCGATGCCTCTTCCAAGTCTAAATATAAATCTACTCCTGTAATATCTAGTACTTTGAAAGATCCCAGTGTACGTTTCAAAATACCCTATATTCCCCTAAAATCTACTCCTATTTCCAAACTCCGTCCTAAATCGAAAATAAGTCCCTTCATCCCCTTTTTCTGCATCTTCTCCCTTTGACTTCATAGAATATGAAAAAAAAGCCAAAGTGTAGATTACTGAAACTAAATATTTGTAGACACATCCTGAACAATTTGAGAGGTTTGTCTAATATATTAGGAGTGGTAGTCTAACACCCAATCCTATAACTTACAGCCCAAAGGCATGCTGCAAAATTCACCTACACCTCCCTTACAGAACTTGTTTTCTCTGAGTGCATCAAAGAATGATAAAGTTAAACCTTTCTACGTCTCCCTTCTTGTTAGAGAATATGTACTGAACAATTACATAATAGATTTTGGTGCCTCAGATAATGTGATTCCTTTGAAGGTTGCCAAGGCTCTCAAACTTACCATGATACCTGTTGGTACCTAGATTTAATCTCCTTCACAACTTGAACAACATCATGAATCTGCACAAGACACTCAAGGATAGATAAATGTTTTGTATGTCGTTTGTAGCCAGTGGATCGAGACCTATCTTCTTGTTTGCATTCAAGAATTAAGGGAGTGGATAGCACCTTCATAAGGGTTTTGATCTAACCCTCACTATTTTAGGTTGTGCCTATCAACCAAGGTAAGAGAACCTATATTGCAGCCCCTATATGGTAAGGAGATGAAGATATCCTTGTGTTTTTTATACGATGTGGAGGAGGCTTTGTGAAAACATGATCAAATATCCATAATCCAAACTCAAAGGAGCTGTCACTACTATTATGGAAATGTTCTCAAAACAAAGCTAGAGCTCTAAAGACATGATAAAACCCCGATTAGCTTTGTGCATTTTTGTGAAAGGATTTAACTCTTTTATGGACACACAATGCAGATGCAGGGGTATTGTAGGTAGGATGAGTTAGTTTAAAGTTAAATTATGATGAGAGATATTGGGACAAGAGTAGCTAGAGTCATCACCTTCTTTGGGAAACCTTGCAAAAGAATTACAACAACTAAACAACAAAGATATTTTAATTAATGTGAAGTGCTCTTTCAACCAGGATGTGTGCACATATGGATGCCCAAATCTGCACTATTCCATACAAAATTTGATAGCCTGCCACAAAGGCTTGAAGAAAAATATCAATAAAGCATTTAGAACCCCTTGTTAGATCTTGTCCTAAGGTACACCCAAAGGTTTACAAACACCCTCAATTTACAAGGAAGGTAAGATGAATTTAAATATGTTTATCTCCACTCAAATGAATGCTCTTCTGAATGGAAGATGGCAGATGCCTTCAAACCCTCTACAAGAAATGAGACCATGCATGACCAATAAATATCCCAAACACAAGATTGCAACATGATCATGAAACACAAATTGAAATCATACTGAAATACAAGTGCATGCAAGCTTTGCCAAGAGGTAAAACCAGTTAATCCAAGAATTTGATCAAATATATCAGCAAGGGAATGTTACTTAGACAATCTTGAAGCTTTTTTATGGCTTTATAGCTGAAACCAACTCAACATGATGAACATTTGATGCAAACTGGAATAAAAATGGCTCTCAGGCAGTTTCTCCAAAAAGGAAATGGACTTCTTCTAGTTTTCCTTGTGAAAATCCTTCTCTCCTTCTCCAAAATTCTCAACACCCTAAAAATTCTTCCAAACTATATGATATACCCTATGCCATCTTGGATCCTTGCATCCCAAGAAAGGAATATGCCAAAGGGATCAAATTTGTTACAAAACCCTATCCATTTGATGAAAAATGATATAAAATTGTGAAACAGCTCGCCAAATGCTAGAGATGCACAAATATTTTAAAATATTGCATGAACTTAGATCCTTATCCATCCCAAGGTCATGTTTTTGGCATTCCACCATGCCAGCATGCATTTGCAATCATTTTTCACCTTTTTCCCTCACCATTTTTAACTCTACAACTTTTCATTTTTACCTTTCACGTGTTTTTCATAGGCTGAGAAAAATATCTCATGAAAAACACTATAGGGCACCAAATCAGCTCAAATAAATGATGCCATTGTGTTCAGAAGGCCGAAGGGATGTAGATTCATATAAAATTTCATGTGTTTTGGTGTAAAAATGATGATTCCACACTTCTTGGAGCTCCAATGGTGCCCAAAAAATGAAAATGCATAACTGCCGTTGATTAAAATCAACTTTAAATGCTAGCCTTCCACATGGCAGATCCAAATCCTCTCTAAAAAGTGCCAAAATTACCTTTTTGCCTTTACACAAGGTGGGACACATGTCCAAACATGATTGGGGTGGGCCCCCAATCCTAAAAATGCATTTTGAACCTTTTTTGATTTGGGAAAATTCTGAAAATTTTTCCCTGCGAGCCCCTAGATGTGCCACATGTCCTCCTGTAGGTCCCCACCAAAACCGCGGGTCAGTTTGATGAATTTTGCCACTTTTTTTGAGAAAAGGAAAATTTTCTCAAAATGCTCTGCGCCCCCGAATACCCGTTGTTTCTCTGCCACGTGTCGATCTCCCATTGGAGGCGGAGCCGACTCATCAAATTTTCCTTCAAACCTCCGCAAGCATCAAAACTCCATGCGGGCCCGACCTCTCTCTTTTGACATTTGAAAAATGCCATGTGTCACTGTCCTATTGGATGTAGAGCTGAAACTCCAAATTTTTCCGTGGGTTTATTTTTCTCTTTGAGATTTTTCGCTAAAATTTGGAAAATTTTCCATCTTTCCTCCGTGCTCCGAATTTCCATCAAAAGTCGACACGTGTCCACTGTTCATTGGTGGAGGGACCTTGAACCAAAATTTTCCTTCTTACCTTTTGAAGTTAAAAAACTTCAACTGCCTCCAAGCCTCTGCCTCTCCATTTCATCCCTGTGCATATGTGTCACACTGTGATTCGCGCAGAGATCTGGCTCAAAATGTTACTTTAAAATTTTTCCTCAAAAGGCAAAAATCCAAAAAACACGCATCACCCCACTTTTCCTTTGCTCCCATGGACACATGTCACCCTTCCATTGGGCATGGGCCTTTGGGTTGAAATTTAACATTGAGAACTTTTTCCAAAATGAAGAAAAAGTTTTAAGTTACCCCATGGCCCCGACCATTCTTGCCACATGTCTACTTCTCATTGGGCACAAATTTGCGGGAAAACTTCAACATTTGAGAATTTTTCAAAAATTGAAGAAAATGTTAAGTGACCCCGCCACCTGCCTGACCTTCCTATGACACGTGTCGTCTTCCCATTCAAGACGGGCGTGTGGGCCAAATTTTTCCCTTGACACCCCAAGCCAAAAAAACAAAAAATTTCCAAGTCCTTAACCATCCGCCTAGCCCTCCTGGATACGTGTCATCATGCCATTCACTATGGGCCTTTGGGAAAAAAATTAATTTTGAGAAATTTTTCCAAAATGGAAGAAAAATTTCCTAAGTTACTTCCACCCCCCTGCCAATCCTCGACCAATCACATCAAGCCACGTAAGCACATCCCTGTGGCACTGCAGGCCTCGGGAAAAATTTTCTTCTGACATCCTTGAGTAAAAACAATAAAATTTTCCCAACTCCCATGCTATCTGTTTGATCTCCCTGTGCCATGTGTCACCCTCCCATTGGGCGCGGGCCTTTGGGCAAAAACTTGATTTTGAGAAATTTGCAAAAATGAAGGCAAAAAGTTTAAATGACCTCTGCCACTCGATGCTCCATCTGTCTAATCAAATCATGCCACGTAGGCACAATAGGCAAATGTGGGGCCGCGGAGCAAATTCTCCCTTCACCAAAAATTGAAAATTTGACAAGTTATAACATTTTTTCCAACCACACCGCCAATGAGAGCTCCATGTCAACATAGAGTTTAAAATGGTAAATTTGATGGCCTAAGAGCACATCAAAAACGTGAAAAATTCAGCGAATACCCTAGAAACCAATTTTTTTACAGGGAAGGCAAAATTCTTCATTTTAAACCAACTGAATCATCTCTTGACATCATTTGCGACCTTGGGATTGGGGAAACACTTGCAAGAACTCAGGATTTGATCAATTTCAAGCTCTTTCATGATTTGGCAAAGGAGAAAATGGTATAGCCCGTGAAAATGAATAAATCAGGGCACAAATGGGGGGGAGAACTTGGATTTTACTTCAATCTAGGGTAGAATAATGACAATGAGGGCATTTGAAAGAATCTAACTAAAAAAACGAGTTGTAAATCACCAACTCGAGCCAATAAAACGTTTTTGAGCAAAAGTGAAGCATGGAAAATCAGAGCAAAGTGTGAAAACCCATAAATTACACCAACATTAGCTCTTGCCTAGGGATGGGCACTCCTAGTGAGTGCCATAAGAACAAGACGTAGACCAAGTGCCAAAAATCCATTGGGCAAGGAGAAAACATACGAGTAGCCCAAAACCGTAACTTCCACCAAAAATAGGCCAAGAAAACCACACCACCAATGGTTGCCAAGGAAAAAAGGGAAAACCACAAGCCAACAATAGCAAAAACAAGGGAAAGACAAAACAACAACAAGGGCTATACAAAATGTACAACTTGTGCATACCTCCTTTGGGGATTTAATCCAAAAAGTGTTTTAAATGTCTACCATTAACAGCAGCTCCAACAAATCCCCATCCAAATCCTTGAGAAAAAATGTATTTTCTCCAATCCTGATATCAATGGCATAAGGGCCCATCCATAGAGCATCAAATTTTCCATGCTTGCCCTTGTCTTCATGCCTACTATCCCATAGCAAAACTAGATCTCCAACACTGAAAGCTCTAGGGGTGACCTTCTTATCAAACAACTTCTTCAATTTCTCCCTAAACCTGACATGCCTTTGATGAGAAGCTCTCCTTTCTTCATCCAACTCAATGATCTGATTGATTCTTGATTCATATGGGCCATGTTCTTGATCTTCCAATTGCTGGGAAAACTGAAAAGTGGATAATTGCAGGTGTAATGGTAGCAAATCCTGAGTTCCATACACCAGTTCAAATGGGATTTTACCAGTTGCTCTTTTTGGAGTTATCCTATCAGCCCAAACTGTAAATTTCAATTATTCTCCCCACTTCTTATTGTTGATTTCCAAGGTTCTTCTAATGATCTTTAGCAAGTTTTTGTTACTTGGTTCAGCTTGTCCATTCCCTTGTGGGTTGTAGTTTGAAGAATAGGTCAGATTTATCCCATATTCATTACACATTGCCATCAAAGGCTTGGCTCTAAAACACATAGCATTATCAGACACAATCTTAACTGGAACACCAAATCTGCATATGATATGATTCAGCAAGAAATCCATTACCACTTGTTATGTTGCCTTTCTAGATATAATTGCTTCAACCCATTTTGTAAAATAATCAGTTGCTACAAGGATCCACTTGTAACCAGCACTAGAAGGATCTGAAATCTCACCAATAAAATCCATTCCCCATTGTTTGAAAGGAGCTTCAATTGATACAGGCTACAAAGGAAGGGATCCTGAAGCCTTCAATCTTCCTGAAAAATGTAGGCACTTATCACATCTTCTAACTAGCCAGTTTACATCTTTGAAAAGAGTTGGCCACCAATAACTAGCTCTTAAAATCTTATGCGTTGTTACTCTCCCAGCAAAATGTCCTCCACAAACTCCCCCATGGAAATCAGCAATCAACTTGGGAGCTTCATCTTCGATTATGCATTTCAAGAGGACACCTTCGTGGTTTTTCCAAGCCAACCCAAGGTCTGTTATGACATATTTCTGAGAAGCCAACTAGAGGGCTCTTTTCTGATTTTTATTAAAGTGACTGGGACAGCATAAGTGCTTGAGGTAATAGACCACATCCTTGTACCACTCACAATTCATCAATTTTTCAAGGAGATCTACCCTTTCTTCCCCTAGTTGATTCACTTCTACATTCTACAAATTACTCTCAACCATGAGTTTGGCAAGACATAAACCTCTTACCAGCTTTGTTGTTTGGATATCCATATCATATTCTTGTAATTTGTTAACCCATCTACATCTCTTACTTGATATCTCCATGTCAGATAAGATGTCTTTAACCATGGTGTGGGGAACATAAGAAACAACATTTGAACTCAAAATGTAGGGCCCGAAAATCTTTGCCACTTTTACTAATGAAAATTCTTGTTTCTCCATAATTGTGTACTTCAATTCAGCTACTTGTAAAGCCTTGCTAAAGAAAGCAATAGGCCTCTCACTCCATTTTCATCCTTTTGTAACAAAACTGAAGGAATATTAAATTTAGATGCGAAAGAGAAGATTTGAAAAGGCATCTTATAGTTTGGAGCTGCCAAAATAGGTGCATGCTTGAGTGCATCCTTTATTCCCTCAAAATCTTGGATGGTAGCCTCCTCCCACTTAATAACTTGATCCTTCCTTAGCATGCTTGTGATTGGAAGAGTCAACTCAGCAAAATTGGAGACAAACCTTCTAATGAAATTGATTTGGCCAAGAAAGATTGGATACCTTTCTTGGTTCTTAGAACATGCACCTTGCTGATTACTTCCACTCTCTCAGGGTCTATCATAACACCTTCTTTCGACACAATATGCCCCAACAGCTTAGCTTTTGGCACACCAAAATGACACTTCTTTGGATTAAGTGAAATGCCATACTCCCTACATCTGATCAGCATCTTCTCTAGGTGTTGCAAATGGTCTGCTCGCTGTCTTGAAAAAATAGTCACATCATCTTGGTAAACTGTAATAAACTCATTGATATAACCAGAAAAGGCAACATCCATTGCCCTCTAAAAATTAGCACCAGCATTCATCAATCCAAAAGGCATCCTTACAAAAACATAAGTCCCCCAAGGAGTAGTGAAGGCTATCTTAAGTCTTTCTGATTCTTTAACAACTACTTGATTGTATCCGGAGAAACCATCCAAAGTAGAAAGCATTTCTAACCCTGTCACAAGCTGCAACATATTCTCCATGTTTGGAAAAGGATAGTTGTCCTTCATAGATGCTTTGTTTAGATTCCTAAAATCCACACAAAGTCTGATATCTCCATTCTTCTTTCTAACTGGCACAAGGTTGGCAACCCAAGAAGAGTATCTAGTAGGCTGAATGATGCCACCATCTCTCAATTTCTTCAACTCTTCTTGCATTTTCATGGAAAGTAGTGGGTTAATAGGCCTTTGTTTTTGTCTAAATGGCTTAGTCTTGGCCTCAAGGGGAATCTCATGCTGAAATAAATCTTCTCTATATGCCTTTAGCTCTGAATAAGACCAAGCAAGGCAGTCTTGATATTTCTTTAAAAGTTGGGCATAGGACTGTTTTTCTTCTTTGCTGAGATGACTACCCAACTAGATCTTCCTTGGTTTGTCTTTAGTTCCCAAATTGTGCTCTTCCACATCCCTTGAAGTAGACATCTTTCTATTAATGATGCAATCAACATTGCTAAAATTGGATTCAAGTGCAACAAGACCTTTAGGAATGGTATTTGTTTTCAATTGTATAATATCCTTGTCAAACAAATTTTCTCTACCTTCATTCATGCACACCATTGGTTCCCAATCAATATTCTAACCAGAAAACTCTCCTTGGAATTGTAAGAATCTCAACACTTGTGCATCATCATCAAAATTTGCCAATGTTTCACATTATCCGGACAGCTGGCCTTGTTAGCACTTCAACATCATATTCACAAAAAGGTGAAATGGTGCAATTATCAAATTTAGAACCAAGAATAGCCAGCTGATCAGCAGCAGCATTAAGACTTCTATCATGGTAAACAATGTTAAAGGAATCAAACATTTCAATCAAGTCCCAAACAACATGCTTATATTGTTTCATACGCTGATTTTTTGTGGCATATAACTTTCTTACTTGCTTGACAACCAGCTCTAAATCTCCTTTAGCAACAATATCCTTTACTCCATACTTCCATGCAATCCTTAATCCTAATAATAATGCCTCATACTCAGCAATGTTATTAGTACATTCAAAATTGAGCTTGAAGGAAAAAGGAAACTCCTCTAAACTAGGGGAAACCAACACTATACCAGCACCATTTCCAACTTTGGAGAAAGCTCCATCAAATAGTAATGTCCATGGAGAACCTACCATACCAAGGAACTCTAATTTGTCCATCTCATTCTCTACCATCAGCAAAACCAATGAAATTTTCAACATCTACATCAACAAACAACACTTCATAAGAAGCATTGTCGGGATCTTCAATCAAGTGTAGCATCTTCTTTTCACCATAGAGTTTGACAAGGCTGCCCTCAATGGGAATGGTGGCATAGGAAATGTCCATTTTAACACTACCACCAACACTTGCAGCCCACTTTCTTGACAAAAGCATACCCCATTTGGCAAGGCAGTCAACAATTACAACATCAAGTTTTAAATTCTTACCCGAATAGGCTGCAAGTTACACTACTAAACCCTTCACACATCCAACAACCAAAACTTCCCTTGAATCCATGGCTGTACACTTTCCATATTCTACTGTCACCTTGATATCCAACTCATTCATAACTTCTAGAGGCATAACATTACATGATGCATTAGAATCAAACATGCAATTGTGAAGCAACCTAACGTTAATGAGTAAAGTTGTGAAGAATGGATCAACATTCAATTGGGAATCAACGAAGAATGTCCTCAAATATACTTCAGTGCCTCTCCAAGATCTTCCATTGGTGGTGGTGTTTCAGGGGCCAGCAATGCATTTAAGAGGACTCTCAACAACATTTAAATTTCTGCTTGGTATACTCTTTTCTTCTTTCAATCCCAAGTATTCAAAAGCTCTTTTCTTGTGTTCAGAATTCTAAGAAATTCAATAATGGGAACACTCACTTTAATTTGGATCAATACTTGGGCTATATCATATGGAACATTCTTTGGAAAAACAACATTGGAAGGGAAACAAGAAGGTTCATCGATTGAGAAGTATTCTTGGTAGCTTGGGCATGAAGAGGACTGATATTTTTGCATGGGATAGCAGGGTTCTTAGCAACTATTTCTCTTCTAGGATTATCTTTGGTAATTCTTGTGAGTAAGGGTGTATTTGGCTTGGCTTGAGGATCAGCTCCTCAAACAACTTTACTTCTAGTATTGTACTCCTTTTCTTGACCAACCACAACATTCATTAACAATTGTCTATCTTCCTCCGAAGGAATACCACCATCATACTTCTTGATCATTAAATCCATTAGGTATTCAAATTCATTATTATGAATTTCAAAGGCCTGAACTACATCTACATCATGAGTTTGAGGAAGAGAAAGAAATGGTACCCTCTTTATGCAATCCCAAAAGGTTGCAGCAGTCCTTGCACTTATCACATCTGTTAATGTTACTGCTTGCTGTGAGCCTAAAGAGCTACCCATCATACAAATGTCATCATCCATTTCATTCTCATTATCATCATCTATATCTTGCTAGTCCATTTCACATGGCGAATGAGGAAGAAAACATCGATCACACTAATCCATATCAGCAACTTCTTGAACAATAGCAATTCTTGTAGTCAGAGGGTCATGCACCACTCTATTTTCGCGTGCTTGGGGTTGTCTATTTGTAGATCCAATAAGCCCTTTACCTCTATCATCTTGTCTTTGATCACCCCTAGGATGATTTCCAAATCTATCATGGTTTTGAGTTCTTTGCTGTCCTTGTGAACTTTTCCCAATTCCTTTCTCAGCCTGGGATGATTTGTAGCAAATTTCTTTAATGCCCTTGCCAAAGTCTTGAAAACATCCTCCAAATCAGCACCCTTGCTAGTTTGAGGCTTCTCGTGGTTTATCACTTCACACCGTCCTTCTTAAGTGGTTTACCAACAGCTTTAATATTATTTTCAATTTGAAGTGCCATGGTGAAATCTTGCCTCAAGTTTATAGGATTTTTGTCTCTCAAGTAATAAGCTGCCTTGTTATCAAATGCATCTACATATTTGATGAAGCAAGATTTGTCACAAGGCCTCAAAATTATAGGCAGCCTTCTCAATGTCTTATTAAATTTTGTATTGAAATCATGAATGGTCTCATTAGGGTTCTTCTTGATGTTATCAAACTTGGATAGAAGGAACCTTGGATCTGTTTTGTCTCCATATTATAATTTGAATGCCTTACTCATCTCACCCCATGAATCAATAGAGTTATCAGGTAGAGATTTATACCAATCTCTTGCATCTTCCTCAAGTGTATGGATAAACAACTTGATATACACATCCTCAAATTCTATTTCAAATTCTTCCATCATGTTAACAAAGAGTTTGAGGTGTTGATCTCCAGTTATGACATTGTTACCTTGGAATTTTGGTAATCTATTTCTCACATCCTGTGGGATAGCATTTGGATAACCATACATTCCTCCAAAATTTATAGGACCAAATGTGTTTACAATGAATGGAGGTCTAGGTTGAGCCATATTGTTTGGTGGGGGTGATCTTGGAGGTGAAACAAGCTGATGAGGAGTAGTAATGGGTCTGATTGGAATGGATGACTGATCTCTAAAATGATAACCCCCCAAAGGCTCTCTCTCTGATAGACTTTAGCAAACTTAGAGACCACAGGAGTAGATTTAGGAGTAAGTTTTTAAATACACAAGAAGGTACCTCACCTGATGGAGAATGAAAATCAAGTAAGAAGATTTCCTGAATCAGATCTACTTGAAGAGGAATTATAATCTTCAATGACAGGTTGCTCTCCTTCAAATTCAACTATGGGGATTCCTTTCCTTGTAACCAAATCACCACCACTTTCCACACGCTTCTTCCTTCTAGTTTTGAGCTTCTCGATTCAAGAGCAACTTCTTAGAAGAGTCCTTGATGAATAGGGATCTCCTTCCTCCAGCTTTGACAAATTTAAACAACAAGTTTCAAATGATAAAAATGTGTTAGACAACCGGTATTTCAAAATCCCAATAGTATGGAATCGCCACTAAGGATTTTCACCTTAGTTGTGCAAGAAAGCACTAAAAATATTCTCACAAATGCATGC
Organism: Taxus wallichiana var. yunnanensis; assembly: GCA_018340775.1. NCBI lineage: Eukaryota > Viridiplantae > Streptophyta > Pinopsida > Cupressales > Taxaceae > Taxus > Taxus wallichiana. The sequence goes on from CM031244.1 coordinate 280,980,518, forward strand.
TATACTTTTGAAAACTTGCATGGATTTACAAATCAGATTTTATTCTTCTTAATTCAAAAAAATAGTGCATCCAAATCACATAAACTGCCAGGTAGATGAGGAGAGCAGATGAGTTTGAAGTCTTTCTTACCCAAAACATCCAGATTTGAAGTATGAAATGATATCTCAATAATATAACAGCTCAAATACTTGATCACAAAAATGCTCAAACCTTTCAATTACTTCAAAACCACCAATAAATTACAAGAAATCACCGAAAACGGTGTCACTCGAGTGTTGGTACACAGATTTAATCTCCTTCACAACTTGAATAGCATCATGAATCTGCACAAGACACTCAAGGATAGATAGATGTTTTGTATGTCATTTGTAGTTGGGGATCACACCTATCTTCTTGTTTACATTCAAGAATTGAGGGAGTGGATAGCACCTTCATAAGGGTTTTGATCTAACCCTCACTATTTTAGGTTGTGCCTATCAACCAAGGTAAGAGGACCTATAATGCAGCCCCTATATGGTAAGGAGATGAAGATATCCTTGTGTTTTATATATGATGTGGAGGAGGCTTTATGAAAACATGATCAAATATCCATAATCCAAACTCAAGGGTTCTGTCACTACTAAATGATGGAAATGTTCTCAAAAGAAAGATAGAGTGCTAAAGACATGATAAAAGCCTCGATCAACTTTGTGCATTTTTGTGAAAGGATTTAATTCTTTTGTGGACACACAATGCAGATGCAGGGGTATCAGTAGGTAGGATGAGTTAGTTTAAAGTTAAATTATGATGAGAGATATTGGGACAAGAGTAGTTAGGAGTCATCACCTTCTTTGGGAAACCTTGCAAAAGAATTACAACACCTAAACAACAGATATATTTCAATGAATGTGAAGTTCTCTTTCAACTAGGATGTGTGCACATATGGATGCCCAAATCTGCACTATTCCATACAAAATTTGATAGCCTACCACAAAGGCTTGAAGCAAAATATCAATAAAGAATTCAGAACCCCTTATTAGATTTTGTCCTAAGGTACACCCAAAGGTTTACAAACACCCTCAATTTACAAGGAAGGTAAGATGAATTTAAATTTGTTTATCTCCACTCAAATGAATGCTCTCCCGAATGGAAGATGGTAGATGCCTTAAAACCCTCTACAAGAAATAATACCATGCATGACCAATAAATATCCCAAACACAAGATTGCAACATGAGCATGAAACACAAATTGAAAACATACTTGAAATACAAGTGCATGCAAGCTTTGCCAAGAGGTAAAACTAGTTAATCAAAGAATTTGATCAAATATATCAGCAAGGGAATGTTACTTAGAAAATATCAAAGCTTTTTGATGGCTTTACATCTGAAACCAACTCAACATGATGAACATTTGATGCAAACTGAATAAAAATGGCTCTCGTGTAGTTTCTCCAAAAGGAAATGGACTTTTTCCAGCTTTTCCTGTGAAAATCCTTCTCTCCTTCTCCAAAATTCTCCACACCCTACAAAATGTTTCCAAACTATATGATATACCCTATGCCATCTTGGATCCTTGCATCCCAAGCAAGGAATATGCAAAAGGATCAGATTTGTTACAAAAACCTTATCCACTTGATGAAAAATGATATAAAATCAGTGAAACAAATCGCCAGATGCCGAGAGATGCACAAATATTTTAAAATATTACATGAACTCAGATCCTTATCCATCTCAGGGTCACGTTTTTGGCATTCCACCATGCCAGCATGCATTTGCAATATTTTTCACCTTTTTCCCTCACCATTTTTAACTCTGCAACTTTTCATTTTTACCTTTCACGTGTTTTTCATGGGTTGAGAAAAATATCTCATGAAAAACACTATAGGGCACCAAATCAGCTCAAATAAATTATGCCATTGTGTTTAGAAGGCCGAAGGGATGTAGATTCATATAAAATTTCATGTGTTTTGGTGCAAAAATGACGACTCCACACTTCTTGGAGCTCCAATGGCGCCCAAAAAATGAAAATGCACAGCTGCGTTGATTAAAATCAACTTTAAATGCCATCCTTCCACATGGTAGATCCAAATCCTCTCTAAAAAGTGCCAAAATTACCTTTTTGCCTTTACACAAGGTGGGACACATGTCCAAACATGATTGGGGCGGGCCCCCAATCCTAAAAATGCATTTTGAACCTTTTTTGATTTGGGAAAATTCTGAAATTTTTCCCCATGAGCCCCCGGACGTGCCATGTGTCCTCCTATAGGTCCCCACCAAAACCGCGAGTCATTTTGATGAATTTTTCCACTTTTTTGAGAAAAGGAAAATTTTCTCAAAATGCTCTACGCCCGAATACCCGTTGTTTCTCTGCCACATGTCGATCTCCCATTAGAGGCGGAGCCGACTCATCAAATTTTCCTTCAAACCTCCGCAAGCATCAAAACTCTATGCGGGCCCGACCTCTCTCTTTTGACATTTGAAAAATGCCATGTGTCGCTGTCCTATTGGATGCGGAGCCGAAACTCCAAATTTTTCTACGGGTTTATTTTTCTCTTTGAGATTTTTCGCTAAAATTTGGAAAATTTTCCATCTTTCCTCCGCACTCCGAATTTCCATCAAAATTTGGACACGTGTCCACTGTTCATTGGTGGTGGGACCTTGAACCAAAATTTTCCTTCTTACCTTTTGAAGTTAAAAAACTTCAACTACCTCCAAGCCTCTACCTCTCCATTTCATCCCTATGCATACGTGTCACACTGTGATTCGCGTGGAGATCTGGCTCAAAATGTTACTTTAAAATTTTGCCTCAAAAGGCAAAAATCCAAAAAAATGCATCACCCCACTTTTCCTTTGCTCCCATGGACACGTGTCACCCTTCCATTGGGCATGGGCCTTCGAGTCAAAATTTAACATTGAGAACTTTTTCCAAAATGAAGAAAAAGTTTTAAGTTACCCCCCGCCACCGGCCTGACCATTCTTGCCACGTGTCTACTTCTCATTGGGCGTGGATTTATGGGAAAACTTCAACATTTGAAAATTTTTCAAAAATTGAAGAAAATGTTAAGTGACCCTCGCCACCTACCTAACCTTCTTGTAACACGTGTCATCTTCTCATTGGGCGCAGGCGTGCGGGCCAAATTTTTCCCCTGACACCCCGAGCCAAAAACACAAAATTTTTCCAAGTCCTTGACCATCCGCCTGGCCCTCTTGGACACGTGTCATCATGCCATTTGTTGTGGGCCTTCGGGAAAAATTTAAGTTTGAGAAATTTTTCCAAAATGGAAGAAAAAATTCCTAAGTTACTTCCACCACCCGCCAATCCTCGACCAATCACATTAGGCCACGTAAGCACATCCTCAGGCATCATGGGTCCGTGGAGGAAAATTTTCTTCCAACGTTCTTGAGTAAAAAACAATAAAATTTTCCCAACTCCCACGCTGTCTGTTTGATCTCCCTGTGCCATGTGTCACCCTCCCATTGGGTGCGGGCCTTCGGCAAAAACTTGATTTTGAGAAATTTGCAAAAATGAAGGCAAAAATTTTAAGTGACCTCCGCCACTCGATGCTCCATCTGTCCAATCAAATCATGCCATGTAGGCATAGTAGGCAAATGCGGGGCCACGGAGCAAATTCTCCCTTCACCAAAAATTGAAAATTTGACAAGTTATAACATTTCTTCCGACCGCACCCGGCCAATGAGAGCCTGCCATGTCAGCATAGAGTTTAAAATGATAAATTTGACGGCCCGAGAGCACGTCAAAAAACGTGAAAAATTCAGGAATGCCCTAAAACTCGAATATTTTGACAGGAAGGAAAAATTCTTCATTTTAAACCAACTGAATCATCTCTTGACATCATTTGTGACCTTGGGATTGGGGAAACACTTGCACGAACTCAGGATTTGATCAATTTCAAGCTCTTTCATGATTTGGTAAAGGAGAAATGGTGACCCATGAAAATGAATAAATCGGGCACAAATGGAGGGAAAACTTGGATTTTACTTCAATCTAGGGTAGAATAACAACAATGAGGGCATTTGAAAGCATCTAACTGAAAAAACAAGTTGCAAATCACCAGCTCAAACCAATAAAACGTTTTTGAGCAAAAGTGAAGCATGGAAAATCAGAGCAAAGTGTGCAAACCCATAAATTGTACCAACAATACCACTTAGTTGCTCTTGTTACTCTTTGGATTCAAAAGAGGTTTCACTTGTAGGGAAGGTCAAAGATGTGTAGGAGGATCTCTTCATATTTCAAGACAAGAAAGTTTTAGCAATGATTTTGGTAGTAGACGTCCCAAATTCATTCGAAATGTTTCGAGTAGAAGTTTCTACCGAGAATTGGGAGGTAAAATTCATATGAATTGGTCATCCAAAACCATACCAGTGAAGGAAGGTATGGAGAAATTTCTTCCCAAGAATAAGATGAGGTACACGATACAAAAGTATGGAATTCCGTGAAGCTAACATTTTGTACCAGGGTAGTAGGTGGAGGAATCACTTTGTGGAAACCGAGGAGGAAGAGGATATCCCCATCTTGATAGGTCTAGACATGCCTTATTAGAGAGATTTGGATTTTGAAGAAGCATTGAGGAGATTTGAGTTACAAGAGTGCAACCCCAAATTACAAGATGATGTAAACCACAAAGAAGAGGAAATGGTTCTTCATCATTTTCAAATAGGAAAATCAGCTTATATGATTATCCATGATGAGGAGGTATTCTCATTCTCATTTAGGGATGAAGATGACCTCGGCTAGGCCATCTATGGAAAGAAAAAATCATCTTTTGATGAGCCCCTAAACAGTGGGAAAAAATCCATCGTGTAGGAACTATTAAGATCCACAGAAGAAACAAAAGACCCTGAGATCAGTCTTGAAATTTTAATGCAATCCATGAATCTAGAAGACAAGTTTGAAGCTAACTTGGAAACCTCAACCGATGTGAAGATGGGCTATGTTGAAATAAATCTAGATGAGAAATATGATGTCCCTCTCAAGCCAATGGTTGGTGGATATAATGATGAAATTGAGGTATTTTCTTTCCCATTTGAAGAGGAAGAATCTTTCCATGATGAACAAATTAAATCAAGAAGTTTTGAGGCCTTTGAAGCTGAATCTCCTTTGGAAAAAGGAGTGATAAAATGCAATGATTCCCAAGATGATGAAGTAATCCCTCTAGATAGTTTCCTTGAGCTGCAAAATAAAGATTCTTCAAAAGCATACAAAGAGGAGCTATAGAAAATGACGAAGCATAACTTTGTGCAAGAAATATTAGATGCAGTAGAAGTTTTGGAAGACCTTGAGCTGATTGTTGATCTCTTCACTCGTGCCATGGACATATAAGACAAGTATGAGGTTGTGTCCAATCCTTCCATCAGTACTCAAGAACCTCATAGTGGAGTAAAGGAAAAGGATAAGTATGATATTTCTCGTAGAAAATAGGTCAACAAGCATAGACCTAGGAAAGAAATGAATATAGAATGTTCAAGTAACTTGAATGAAAAGCATCCCTGGGGTAGTGATGATATGCTCGATGGAGAATCAGCTATATGGATAAACATGGAATGTAACTAGTACTATGAAACAAATTTCAAAAAGGATGAAGGCAATGGAATTTCTAAGCGAAGGCTTGAGCATCAAGAAGCTCATGTAGACTCACTCATACCAAGTACACAGACAATTGTTAAAGCCCCTAGATTTCATAAACAACTGAGGAGAGGAGGCTACTTTCTAGAACCATTCAATAGCTTCATAGAATAACATCACTCAGTGGTAACTTTTGAGGAATGAAAAGAGCTTCAGCAAAGGAGGATTGTCCCTCACCTTGTACCATAGGTGATTACTAGGTGTGCTTCCCTTCCCGTTGTGTGTGTCTTTTCCTTTTGTGTGTCTACATGTTTCCTTCTTTTCTCTCTTTCTCTCTTGTTATAGGTTGTAGACGTGACTCCACAGGGCAAATGGATAAGGAATGGTTCAATATGTTATAAGTTGAGATTTTGGATTCCCATGTCATGTCTTTGATACGCTCATTCCATATCATGTCCCCAAGATAGAGCTATTTTTTGTCGTGCAAATGTGTAATAGGTAAATTAGAAGTTTCCAAACACGACAATTATACCCTTGTGCCAAAAGTTTCATGTTTTATCATTCTTAGGCACCCCAAGTAAAATTCATCAGTCTGGTCACCCCCTATTTGATGTCAAATTGGTCCCCTAGGTGATTTAGGAAAGTCTATTCATTCCCCCTAGGTGATTTTAGGGAGTTATGAAAAGATGTTATCTTCTGGCAGTATTGGGAAGGGCTATCACTGGCCTTCCTAGGACTAGATCAACCCCCTTGGAGTAGAACAGAAGGGAAAAATTCAACATGGAGGTGAATGGAAGACCTTAGAACATTAGGGAAATTATTTTGGAATGTTTGGGGAAGTTTTGAAATACTTGGAGCAGTCTGAGTAAAAAACAGGTTCATAAGCCTAGGTAGTACACATGCCTAAAATAGTTGTTGGGCTTTAGAAGAAGATTTTGGGAGCTTCGGATGGAGTTAGAAGTAATTTTTTTTTCCAAAAATAGGATTCCAAGACCTACATGATGGTGAAATCATATTTTCACAACACCTTGGCACATAGGAATTGCAGGCAATTTTTCTCAAGCATGAGTGGAATCTAAAATATAAAATCCTCTTTTTAGGGATTAGATAGTTGAATCAAGACATGGTACCCCAAAAATTGGATTCAAAATTCCATTTACATTCAGGATCATATAACATTTCACTAAGAAATTCCACTTTGGGAGTTGAAGTTATCATCGTTCTAAGTTGCCCTCTCAAAGGCGCCAATAGTCAAATTTCGAGAGGACACGTGTCAACACCAAGATCCTAGTGGGATTTCATGTCCCTAACATCCATCAAGTCAGTTACAAAAACCTTGTAAAAATGTTTCCAACCCCCATGTGACCTTTGGGACCCTCATGTGACCTTCAGATTTGATAGCTCACCGTTAGTCAATTTGCCATGGAGCTTCAATCCCCTATCATTGGATCAAGTGCCACATGTCAGGTTGAGGCATGCTATGTAAACTGATGTCCCTCATATCACTTTGAGGTGAGGGACATAAAACCTTTAAAAAGGTTTCCATACCCTATGAGAGACCTCTAATCACTCATATGACCAGCTTTCTAGCCCCAGTGTGTTTACTAAGCCTTTTTCTCAAATCCCTTACCACAAATTAAGTTCCATGTGTCGTCACCTGGCGCAAAATGAAAATTGATGTCCCTCATGTCCCTTTGAGGTGAGGGATGTCAGGGACATAAAAATTCTCCCAGCCCCTCCATGTGCATTTTTTTAAAATTTTAAATCGGCACTTAGCCATTATTTCCCCCATTCCTTCTACACAGCTTCATACCTTGCCATGGCTTTGTTCATGATTGTCTAGACACCCAGTCCACCATAATTGCTCTGAACTAGCTCTTCCATGGCCAAAAAAACCATCAACTCCATGAAAATACACAGGTCTCAGGGAAATATTGATCAAAAGTGTTGAAGAAACGAAGAACAAGGAGAAAACAAAGATTTTTTGCCAGATAACCATGAAGTCACCCAATCAAAAAATCTTCATATCTTGCAAGATACAAGTCGGATTGAGGTTCCATATTTTTCAAACTTCCACATTTTTCAAGATGATCAAGATGCAACAAATAGGAGGTTGAATGGTGCCCTGAAACATTTGTTCTAACAAAATCCTCATTTCATGCATCGGCTCACGTTTGTTGGATTTTCCAACAATCTAATTGTCCAATCAATAAAAAAACTTATACAAAATCTCCAAATAAAAAAACTATCACAATGGATTTGTTTTCATCACAAATGGAGACAAAAATATACCTACAAATTTCAAACTCCATTAATTGCCGCCATGACAACAATTCGTGCTCAAGCCACTACCAGAAAAAAATTTCAAATTTATTTATGAGCATTCTAGTGGGAAAAACTATTTCAAATTTGGAGGGTGTGATTGTAATGACAAGAAAATTCCAAATAAGTATGTTCCATTAGAAATAGAGCATTGGAAACACACTTTGTAAATATAGTAAGTTTTCCTCTACATGCTTGCTATGTTTGGAAAGTCATCATCAAAAGAAGTTGATATAAAGGAAATGGGAATTAAAGATCACGAGGAGATTGAATGAGTTTGTAAAAGAAGAAAACATTGAAATTACCACTTATCAAAAATATTAAGTCCCTTATATGGGTGCTTACTAAAAACACTAAGTCACTCATCAGGTGCAAATCAGCAACACCCCTAGATGTAGATTAGATTTCTAGTTTGACACTTTGGACATCCAGTGTGATTGCACAACATTGAGTCTTTTCCCCAAGTGTGGGACTTGTAAAAATGGAAAAGAATCTCTAGGTTAGAGGCTGGTTCCTCAACTCCTCTAATTAGGTATATTACTTACAAGTTGCAGAGGTTTTGAATTCAAGATCCTACTCTAAATTCCAAGGGGACAGAGATAGAGAATGCAAAAAAATTGAAACTAATGCTAATAAGGTGATGCACCAAAGGAGTGGTGAGCATTTTTACTTCTACAAATTGACACAGATCATATAAATGCAACAAACATCATGCACAAACTGATAAAATGTAATGAAAGGTCAGAAATGAAGCAAACAACACAAACAGAGGATTGAAACTCATTCACAGAGCTTGCATTGTCATTTCCAATATCAAAACACATGCATTACAACATATGAGAGGTAGAAAACAGGTTACAGTCTTTGAAGAGGTCTAATATTTCACCAAATCACTTTTCAAGGTGAAAAGGGAGCCTGCAATACATAAAAATGTCCAACCCTCAAAAAATGAGCCAAATCTGGCTTTTACAATGCCAAAAATGAGCCCAGGAGAGAGAAACATGGGAAAATGTGAGAAAAATTTCAACCACCAACCAAATTCATAATAAACAACATGGGTATCCTTACAGGTCCATTCCCTGACATTTTTCGCCATGCTGGGAGAGAATGCGAGCCATGCTACATTAAAAATGGTGGTTGAAATGTCATTTTTGTTCATTACCACGTGCCAGAGGCATTTTTAAATTTTATCTCTCCAAACTCCATAAAAATACAAAATTGATCCTGGAATCTTGTAGATAATTTCACCAGCTTTCCGTTGATATAAAGAATGCAAAAAAATGAGCTCTGGATCGAAAGTTATGGTCGTTTGAAAATTTAGGGCAAAACAGAGCCAAAACGGGTTGGCGGGCCAAAAATTTGAAATTTTCCCACTTTTTGCATTTGGGAAAATTTTCCCAAAAATCTCCATGCTCCACCACTTTTGGTGCCATGTGGCACGATTCCATTGGCCGCGGGCTCTTCTGCTTCATTTTCCATCGTTTTGGCCTTTGGAAAATTTTCCAAAAAATCTCCGCCGACTGGATGACCCGAGGACACGTGGCATGATGTGATTCACCGTGGGCATCTTCTCTTAAATTTTCGTCACTGTTGACCATCTTTCTGACTTAGACATGTGGTAAAACCCTATTGGATGTGGGCTTCCCCTGCCATTTTTTTTTCTCGGGCCAATCTTGCATTTTTTGCCACCACTGACACGTGGCACGATCCCATTGGCTCGCATTTTAGGGGTGAGCTTTTCCTTTGAAATTTTATTTAATTTTTCTTTGGGAAAAATTCCCAACTCTTCCCCACATTTCGCTGATCCTGGGAGACGTGGCGATCTCCCATTGGACATGGGCCTTGGGGGCTAACCTTTCTCTTTGCACTAACCTTTGGGAAAAATTCCCAATCTCTCCCCGCGTTCCGAAGCTCCGACGCCCCGGGGACACGTGGCCTAACCTTATTTACTATGGGTCTTGGGGAAAAAAATTAACTTTGCACCCTTGTTGATCACTTTGCCAAATTTCCAATCTTTCCTCTACCCTCTGCCACTTCTTGGCCTAAGGACACGTGGCATAATGTGATTGGGCGCGGGCCTTTCTTGAAGATTTTTTCCATGGTGCCAACACTTAGTCAAATTTTCTATTTTTACTCCACCCTCCGCCACCCCTTTCCTCTAGAGACATGTGGCATAATATGATTGGGCACAGGCATGGCGTCAAAAATTTTGCTTGTATCAACCCTTAGGAAATTTTCCTAATTTCTCCCCACCTGGACATGTGGTAGCATCCAGTTCATCGGTAGGCCTTCGGGATGAAAAATCCTTTTGAAATTTTGCCGAACACTTTTCCAAATTTCCAAGTTTTCCTCCGCCTCCGCCACTTCTTGACACATGGCCTCATCTTATTGGCATGGGCCTTTTAGGGAAAATTTCCCACAAAATCTCTAATTGAGCCATAACTTCAAAATACATGGAGTTAGGAGGAAAACTTTACCTTCTCGAAATCCAAGAAGAATCTCTATCCAATGGTGCCATTTCCGTAAGGTCTTGAATGCCTGAAAAGCAAAAATTATGGTTGAGGAACAAGAGAGGGAACAATGAAGGGAGTTAGCCACAAAATGTGCAAGGAGCTCATTTTGGATAACAATTTTGGTGACTCGGAGGGGTCATCTGCCTACTTGATGAGGTTACTAGTTACCTGAAGCAATCCATTGGGCATGGGGTCATTAAATTCTTTGTTTGGTACCCAAACTAATTAGAACACTCTGCAAGGAGGAAGATGGAAGGTAGAACACCATCTGATTAGAGCAAGGCGTACAAAACACATTCTGGGACAGCAAGCTTGTGCCAAAGCACTTAGGGAAAGAAAAGCTAATCTATAAAAAAACAATGTGCATAAGCACTACAAGGAATGAAAAAATAAGATAATATGTACAAGGTGGAGAGTTTCCTTCAGTAGCAATGCTTCAAATGGATTCCATTGACTGGAATCTACAATTCTTCACCATCCAATGTAGACAATTGGAAGGCATTGTTGTCCTTACACTTTGTGATTATGTATGGGCCACTCCAAATGGCATCAAATTTTGAATGCCTCCCTGGTTTTTCTCTATCTGCATCCCATTTTAACACTAGATCTCCAACTTGGAAAAATCTATCCTTGGCCTTTCTATCAAAGGTCTTCTTTATCAAAGCTTGATCCCTCTCCATTTCTTGGGATGCTTGATTTCTGATTTCTTGGAGTTCCATCAATTCTGCATACCTAACCTCCATGGGCTCAAACTCCAACAACTCCAACTGTTTCATGAGTTCTAATGTTGGAAACTCAAGTGACATGGGAAAAATTACCTCTCTTCCATAAACAAGCTTGAATGGAGAGTTACCTGTAGATCTCTTGGGAGTTATCCTATCATCCCATAAGGTTGATTTCAACTTAGTATGCCAAGACCTCTGATTCTCATCAAGAGTCCTAATGATCCTTAACAAGTTCTTGTTTGTAGATTCAGCTTGGCCATTACCCTAAGGGTAATAATTTGATGAAGTGCTTAGTTAGATCCCATTCTTGACAGCCCATTCGATTCACTTGTTGGTGTCGAATCGCAGCACCCCTGGGACTCTGCAACGCGATGGGTCAAGAATCTCAGTGCGATTGCACAACATGGAGCTTTTCCCAAGTGTGGGACCTCGCGAAATCGGAAAATCTCTCCGGATGAAGGCCGGCTCCTATTCCTCTGTTCAGATGCACCAATGAAATGCAGAGGTTTACCCAAAAAGCCTAAACTAACTACCAAGGAGATAGGGAGAGAGAAATGCATAAAAAAAAACCTAAGCTAAGGAGGTGATGCACCGAGGAATGTTGGACACCCATTTTGCAAGATTAAACACAGACCACATAGATGTAATACCACACCATGCACAGGCAACCAAAATGCAATGAGAGATCAAAATAACAGCAATGAATATATGAGAGGGTTTAAAATCAATCACCATGGAACATACATATATTGCTCAAGGATCGATACACAAAGACATTGCAATGGCCAAGAGGCAAAACAAGCATTACAATCCATGTGGGAGGCTTGAAAACTCCACAAATCCTCTTGCGAGCAGGAGAGAAGTGAGGGTGCAAAGTAGAAATGCCCAACACTTAGAAAAAGCCCCTCCTACATATTTATATGAGGAAAAAAATGAGGGAGGAGAGAATGATTCGAATTCTGCCCCAACCACCTCCAAGACTGCACCTAACTCCTCATCATGGCGGTAGGTGGGATCCCCAACAACTCAAAACATGGCAAACTGTATTCTTGCATTTTTAAGAACTTGTTCCCACCTAATTAAAGATATCCAGTCTTAGTTGGGTAGAGGACACCGAGAGCTTTCAAAAGTCCAACCTTGTGTGAATCAGAGCTCCCTGTGAAAAGTTATGGCGATCTGAATATTTCCCGCATCGTGGTCTTACAACCTCGCGATCGGGTTTGGGTTTCTCCTTTGCATTTGCATCGGACTTGGAGGATGCCTCGACATGTGTTTGATGCTTGTGTTTTCCCGAAACCCGCTTCCGCCGTGATTTCCAAGTTTTCCTTTGTGTCGGGTTCGGGAAGTGGACTCGCATATGCATCGGGTTTGGGAGGTGGCTCAACATGTTTTTGACCCATGCTTTTCCGACTTGTTTCCCCGACTCCAAGACCCGATTTCTTTGGAAGTGTTTTTGGGTTTGCGGAACCCTCGAGCATCGGGACATCCTTTGTGATCTGCATGCTTCATGTTTCATGTTTCCCGAAACCCGAAACCTGATTTGCCTTTGATGTTGGGTTTTCCAACCCTTGCGACATGCTTCTTTACCATGTTCTCCCGACGTGCTTCCCCGACGCTGAGACCCGATTTCTTTGATGTCGGGTTTTAGAGACCCCCCGACATGTTCCTGCGCCACCGAAACCCGATTCCTTTTGCGTCGGGTTTTGGAGACCCGACGACACATTTTCTTTGTTGGCGGGTTTTGGAGACCCCCCGACATGTCTTCTTCATGTTTTTCCACCATGTTTCTCCGCCTTGTAAACCCGATTCCTTACTTTTCTCCTTGTTTATCTATATTTACCCGGGGTAAATATATACAATAGTTACCTTGGACCCAATGAATGCCAATGCATTATCTCGATATTATTGTAGCAGGGTATGCCAAATCGTACTATTCCCTCATAGAAGTCCGTGATGCTAGATTCATTTGCTTCCTTGAGTGCTACTACTTGATCCACCACTTGGTGAAGTAATTTGTTGCTTTGTTAGAATCCATTTGTGCCCTTGGCTTAAATTTGGATTAATGGCTCTAATGAAGTCCAAACCCCATTGCATGAATGGCTGGTCAACTGAAATTGATGCAATGGAAGGGCATCGACCTTCTCTCCTTACCCGTGAAGAATACAAAATTCTTACACCTATTTATCCATACATAACAATCACTAAAAATCTTGGGCCAATAATAGCCAGCCCTCATGATCTTTAGAGTTGGCACTCTCAAGTGAAAATGACCACTAGTTGATCCACCATGGAACTCTTCCAACACCCCGTGAATCTGATTTATACCAATGCATCTCAACAACGACTCCATTCACATCCGTTTTGAACAAAACACCATCAACAAGGGAATATGGGGCAGCCTGCAATCTAAAGTGTCTTCTTTTGGTCTTGTTCATCTCTAGAGGGCATAGACTTGTGCTTAGGAAGTGCATTATGTCTTGGGTCTAGCAAGGAGTGAGGACACCATTATTTTCCTCTTGAGTGCTTCCTTGCTCATGGCTGTTTTGCAACGCCAAAATAACCTCCTTCTCATTGCATGCTTCCTTGTGTTTGTTCAAGACCAGCTGATCACACAATCCTTTTCCTCTAACCAACTTGGTGACTTTGATATCAATTTCATACTCCATGACATGAGTAATCCAACCTGCTCTCTTTTCATTCAGGTCTTTGTTAGTCCTTAACTCCCACATGAGAAACCAGCAATTGAACCTTGTTGTTTGAAACTCGATGCTTGAATTTCTTCAAGCTCCTGATTACTACAAGAACATGCTTCTCAATGAAAGAATACTTCACCTCATAGTCCTCTAGGCTTTGGCTGAAGAAAGAAATTGGCTGCTCATCATTGTCTTTGTTCTTCTATACCAAAATTACAGAAATAGTATCATCACCCCCGAATGCATAGAGGATGAAATCCTTGGAGAAATCTGGGTTAATGAGAGTTGGAGCTTGTGAGATGGTTTCTTTGATTGCTCCAAAAATTTCTTTGCCTTCTGCTGCCATTTGAAAGCTATGCTCTTTTTAACATCTTGGTGATAGGCTTGACAAGGGCTGCAAAATTTGGGACAAACCTCCGAACAAAGTTTATCCTCCCCAAGAAACTTTGAAGGGCCTTCTTATGGATTGGCAATGGTAGTGCTCTTATGGCTTCAACTCTTTCTATATCAATTGCTAATCCTTCTTTGGAGACAATGTGGCCAAGGATCTTTCCTTCATGGGCTAGAAAAATACACTTTTTAGGATTCAAGGATACTCCAAATCTTATGCACCTTTGGAACACTTGTCTCAAATGAAAGATATGGTCTGTTGAATTTTTTGAAAAAATAGTGATATCATCAAGATATATCAGCACCATGTTGTTAATCAAGTCTTTGAATGCCATGTCCATTGCTCTTTGGAAAGTAGCTGCAGTGTTGGACATCCCAAATGGCATTTTCCGTATGCATAAGTTCCCCATTTGGTTGTAAAGGTGTATTTGAACTGATCCTCTTCTTTCACCATAATCTGATTGTACCCTAAATAGCCATCAAGTAATGAAAACCTCTCAGAGCCGGCAATAACTTGTAAAATATGCTCCATAGAAGGAAGTGGATAATGATCCTTGAGAGATGCTCTATTCAAATCTCTGAAGTCAACACACAATCTGATTTCCCGACTCTTCTTTTTAACTGGAACCAAGTTGGCCACCCAACTAGAATGCTTGATAGGGAATATGATTCTTGACTCTATCAACTTATTCAATTCTTTTCTCATGAGAGGCTCCATTTGTGGATTGACTGGCCTTTGTTTTTGCCTGATGGATTTAGTACTTGGATCCAATTCAATGGTGTGTTGAGCTAACTCGGGATTGAAACCTTTCAAATATTCATAGCCCTAAGCAAACACATCAGGGACTTATTGACAAAGTTGTATGAACTCATACCTTTCTTGCTCAATTGTCACTTTACCAACTTGGAGTGATTTGTTTTCTTCCACCAAGATGGACATTGAATCTTCTCCTTGACATGGATGTTTGCTTTCTCCTTCTTAAACTGAACGTTAGGATTGAAAATGGACTCCAAAGTAATAAGTCCCTTTGGTAGTTTGTTGGTTCTCAGCTGTACCACTTGGTCACCATACTGTTGTTCCAAATTTTCCTGATTTTTAGTTGAGAACTCAGCCTCTTCTTACAAGAAATGGATGATTTGTTGATCATTTTCAAACACTTGCCAACTTACATTGTTGTCTAGCACTAAAGGCCTTACAATCACATGGATTTTTGGTTGTACCTTGTCTTTTTGGATGCTTTCAACAACATCAAAGGCTGCTCTAACTGCTGCAAGCCTATCAGCAGCTTGGTTCTCTTTTCTAGGAATGGATTTGATGCCAAAACCCTCAAAAACTTCCATGAGGTCCCACACCTGCTTTTATAGCACTTGAGCAAATCATTCTTGGTATCATGCTGCCCCTTAACTTGGTTGATAACCAACTCACTGTCACCAAAGACTCGCAAGTTATTTATTCCTCTCTTGATTGACCAATGTAATCCTTGTATCAAGGCTTCATATTCAGCAGTGTTATTAGAACATGCAAACTGAAATCTAAAAGCTGAATAATACTTCTTGAGGTGAAACAGGCATAGCTCCCCCTCCTACACCTTGTCTACTCCTTGATCCATCAAAAAAACAACTTCCATACCTCATTGTCATCCTTGTGGTTTGGCTTGGTGATGTTAGGATTAGGCTGTTTTTCTTCATGCACGCAATAGAATCCTAGCTCAGATTCTTCTATTTCTTGATAAAGATCAAAATCATGCACCTTGTTTGCCCATTCATCAAGATTCAGTTCTAGGATACTTCTAACCTGGGTGTCAGCTTCATCAGTGCTTGGATAATCCTCTTGATCAAATGTTGAACAATTGGTATTGATTTGGCTTGGAGTGTAAGGCTCAATGTGAAAGTTTGCAATAGGCTCAGATCTGATTGTGGATTTAGTTCCATATCTTGTTCTAAACAACATGTGTGTCCAATCAGTAGATAAGTACCCTCCAATCTTGGTTGTGAAATCCCTTGACAGGCATAGGGAAAAGAGTGGTGGAAGGTCTATTACCGAGACATCTTGTAAAACAACAACGTTGGGGCATGCATGCAAAGTAAGACTCAAGTTTTTATCACTCCAACTATTGTTACTGTTGTCCCATCCAATTGCACTACCCCTTTGGATATGACTTCATACTGAAGCCCCAACTGATCAGCTATTTTCTTGGGAATTACTAAACTACTTGCTCCGGAATCAATCATGCAGTTGTGTACTAAATGGTTTCCAATGATCAATGAAACATAGAATGGAGGAGGCTTCAACATCTTACCTTGCTGTCCTCCATGATTTGCCTCAGTGTGAAACATTTGTGAGAACCTTCTCTTGCATTTAGACTTGCTGGTTTGAAGTTGACCAGTCCTTCATGGCATCTCGTAGCAAATCTCTTTGCCCTGGGATGGATAGTGATTCCCACATTGATATGTTTACATTTGTCTTCTTCATCTGATCAATGATGTTGAATGGAGATGAAGCATCTCTCTGCTGTCCCTTGGCCTGCACATTCATTCCTTGCATATGGGAAGCAACAACTGGCATTTGAGTTGGCCTAGGAGCTGTTTTAGGCAGCCCTTGCATGTTTGGAACTGCATTTTGTTTGCCAATAATTTGTGGAGTGATAGAAGATTGTGGATTACTTGGAGCCAATGGCTGTTCTTCACCCAAATTTCTCCTTTTTGACCTTGTGTTGGCTACAACACTTTGGGAAGTTGTTTGATTCATGCCACAAAAATCTTTTTCCTACCAGTTTACAAGTGTGGTATCATTTGGAGCTGATTGCTGCTGTAATGTTTCTTATTGTTGGTTATTTCCTTGACTCCCTTCACCCTCTACACCAGTAGTTGTCACCATTAATACTTGATGTAAGGCATCGTTGAAGCACATAGACTAGTTGTGAGGTTCATTGCATGGGAAACACCAATCATACTCTTGAGCTATGTTGTTTTACACTGGCACTATTGCTTTAGAGGTAGATGTAGCATTGGGATTATAGGGCTGAAATGGTCTTGTGGCCAGGAGGTCTTGTTTGATTTTGATTTACAACTGGATTAGGTGGTCTTTGAGGCTGGTATGGCTACCTGTTAGGCTGAGATTAAGGCTAGAAAGAAGGTCTAAAACCTTGGGCTTGCTTCCTCTTGAGTGTAACCAGCTCGTTGCCTAGATTTTGCAATTACTTCATGACTTCTTGAAGTTCATTTGAGGCACTAGAAGATGAAGTAGAAGATTCACTTGAATTCTAATTTCTAGGAGTGGGAATAGGAGCTAAATTAGGCACTTGACTAGTACTTGGGCTCTCTAAACTTGGATACAATGGCATTGGAGGCCTAGGAGCTAGCTTGTCAGCTTGAATCAAACAATTTTCAGCCCTAATGGCAATGCTATAAGCAATAGGGATAGTTGTGCCTCCCATGGACTGAATTAACATAGAAATATCAAAATTTAAAGCTTTAAGGTAATATAGAAAAGCACCTTCTACTGTTGGCCTTACTGCCACTGGAATTCTCTCCCAAGTCATTTGAAACCTGAAGTTGAAGTCAATCAGCTGCTCATTAGGAGCTCTCTTGATGGTTATCAATTGTTCCAAAAGGGACAAGTTATCTCCCTTTTCTCCAAACTGCTCATGGAGGGCTATACATAGCTGGTTCCAATTTTGAATAGAACCTGAGGCAAGACTCCTAAACCATTGCAAAGCTTTCCCCTTGAATGAAGATGCCAGTAGTTTGACATCAAAACTTGCATCTCATTAATCTCATGGATTGCACAAATATTAGCAATATCCTTGACATGATCACCAGGAGTGGTCTGATTCTCTCCAGTAAAGTATGGAATGTTCTTCAATGCTGCAACTGGGATTGGATTTTGTGCATTGAGAGCAAGTGGATCATTACAAGTGAAATTGACATAGGGGTTGTGTTGTGCCATTCTGATTGGCCTTAGAACCCTTGTTGATTGAATGAAAGGCCTACCAGGTGGAGGAGTTGATAGAGTTTTGTTTGGTGGAGATGGAGACCTTTGAATTATCCTCCCTCTTTTCCTTCTTCTTGGAGATAACTACAGATACTCAAATAGCACCTCTTCTTCTCTAACTCTTGACCTTGTGGTGATTCTTCTCATGAGTTTTCAGGTCTTCACTGCTAAAACCAGCCGATTCTTCTTCCTTAGAGTTGCCAGATGTGTAATTTAGGGCTCTTTTAAGTAAGAAAATTACAAAAATGCACATTAATTTGTTGCAATGAAGATGAAGACCTCTAAGGTCCCACCGGGTGTGCCAAAAATATTGGTGTAAATTAGCAACACCCCTAGATGTTGATCAGATTTCTAGTTTGACATTTTGGACATCCAGTGTGATTGCACAACATTGAATCTTTTCCCCAAGTGTGGGACTTGTAAAAATGGAAAAGAATCTCTAGGTTAGAGGCTGGTTCCTCAACTCCTCTGATCAGGTGTATTACTTGCAAGTTGCAGAGGTTTTGAATTCAAGATCCTACTCTAAATTCCAAGGGGACAGAGATAGAGAATGCAAAAAAATTGAAACTAATGCTAATAAGGTGATGCACCAAAGGAGTGGTGAGCATTTTTACTTCTAAAAATTGACACAGATCATAGAAATGCAACAAACATCATGCACAAACTGATAAAATGTAATGAAAGGTCATAAATGAAGCAAACAACACAAACAGAGGATTGAAACTCATTCACAGAGCTTGCATTGTCATTTCCAATATCAAAACACATGCATTACAACATCTGAGAGGTAGAAAATAGGTTACAGTCTTTGAAGAGGTCTAATATTCCACAAAATCACTTTTCAAGGTGAAAAGGGAGCTTGTAATACATGAAAAATGTCCAACCTCAAAAAATGAGCCAAATCTGGCTTTTACAGTGTAAAAACGAGCCCAGGAGAGAGAAACATGGGAAAATGTGAGAAAACTTTCAACCACCAACCAAATTCATAATAAACAGCATGGGTATCCTTACAGGTCCATTCCCTGACATTTTTCTCCATGCTGGGAGAGAATACGAGCCATGTTGCATTAAAAATGGTGGTTGAAATGTTATTTTTGTTCATTACCACGTGCCAGAGGAATTTCTAAATTTTATCTTTCCAAACTCCATCAAAATACAAATTTTATCCCGTAATCTTGTGGATAATTTCACCAGCTTTCCGTTGATATAAAGAACGCAAAAACTAAGCTCTAGATCGAAAGTTATGGTCGTTTGAAAAATTAGGGCAAAAACAGACCAAAACGGGTTGGCAAGGCCAAACATTTGAAATTTTCCCACTTTTTACATTTGGGAAATTTTTCACAAAAATCTCTATGCTCCACCACTTCTGGTGCCACGTGGCATGATTCCATTAGCCGTGGGCTCTTCCTGCTTCATTTTCCATCGTTTTGGCCTTTGGAAATTTTGCAAAAAAAATTTCCACCGGCTGGATGACCCGAGGACACGTGGCATGATGTGATTCACCACGGCATCTTCTCTTAAATTTTCTATCACTGTTGACCATGTTTTCTGACTTGGACATGTGGCAAAACCCTATTGGACGTGGGCTTTCCCTACCATTTTTTTCCGCAGGCCAATCTTGCATTTTTTTGCCACCACTGGACACGTGGCACAATCCCATTGGCTCGCATTTTGGGGGCGAGCTTTTCCTTTGAAATTTTATTTGATTTTTCTTTGGGAAAAATTCCCAACTCTTCCCCACATTTCACTAATCCTGTGACACATGGTGAGCTCCCATTGGACGCGGGCCTTGGGGGCTAACCTTTCTCTTTGCGCTAACCTTTGGGAAAAATTCCCAATCTCTCCCCGCGTTCCGAAGCTCCGACGCCCCGAGGACACGTGGCCTAACCTCATTGGCTGTGGGTCTTGGGGGAAAAAATTAACTTTGCACCCTCGCTGATCACTTTGCCAAATTTCCAATCTTTCCTCCGCCCTCCACCACTTCTTGCCTAAGGACACGTGGCATAATGTGATTGGGCGCAGTCTTTCCCGAAGATTTTTTCCATGGTGCCAACACTTAGTCAAATTTTTTATTTTTACTCCACCCTCCTCCATCCCTTTCTTATAGAGACATGTGGCATAACATGATTGGGCATGGGCTTGGCGTCGAAAATTTTGCTTGTATCAACCCTTAGGAAATTTTCCTAATTTCTCCCTTTGGACTTGTGGCAAAGATCCAATTTGTCGGCAGGCCTTGGAACGAAAAATCCTTTTAAATTTTGCGAACACCGCCAAATTTCCAAGTTTTCCTCAACCCTCTGCCACTTCTTGACACATGGCCTCATCTTATTGGCTGCGGGCCTTTTAGGGGAAAATTTCCCACAAAATCTCATTGAGCCATAACTTCAAAAATACATGGAGTTAGGAGGAAAACTTTACCTTTTTGGAAAGCTGAGAAAAATCTCTATCCAATGGTGCCATTTCTAGAAGGTCTTGAGTGCTTGAAAATAAAAAAATTATGGCTGAGGCACAAGAGAGGGAAGAATGAAGGGAGTTAGCCAAAAAATGTGCAAGGAGCTCATTTTGGATAACAATCACCCCAAGAAGTTGTCGAAGAAAAGGAAGTGTGTGTAGGATTGAATGAATATTTTCATCACATCATGATGATCGAGAAAATGAAAAAATCACCTATCACTAAAAATAGTAAGCCTTATATCTAGACACTTACCATTAATAGCAGGTTTTTCTCAAAGGGTAAGTTTGGCACAATGAGACATAGATGGGTGATCATCTTAGGGAACAAGACAATGTTTTTTGACACTCACTACATAGTTTGGTTCACACATATATCATACATAGGCTAGGAGTTGCAATCATCAATGTAATAGTTCACTCAACTTGGTGAGAATTCATGAGCTACTTTGAAAGATTTTCTCTGTTTGCAAGGAGTTCGAAGATTCAGAATTTCATCACATTAGAGATTTCCATCAACAAGGACGATCGACTTCATCGAAATTACATCTCCTCTTCTTATTCCTCTCTCTTTCTCTCTCCTCTTTCCCCAACTTTATCTATCTTCTCAAATGTTTTAATTTTGTGTTAGGGTTGCACTTTTTCATATGTCTTAATGTTCATAATGTAATAAGTCACCTTTATGTTATAAAAAAGGACTTTAAAGTTTCCTAGGAAGTTGAAAACTTTTAAGTTGTGTGAGAACATATGAAAATGAATTGGGGGTAGATGAAGAGTCATATCTCACTCTATAAATTGTAAAGCCATTCCCATTTCAAAGGGTTGGCAATTGATCTTGTAAAATCAAGAGTTCATTGTAATTAGGAAAGAAAAGGAGATAGTCATTTTCTTCTAATTTCCTCCACTCTCAAATTTCTTCCATTCCAACACTATGTACAACTTTGGTTTAAGCAATCAATACAAGAAGGATTTTCTAGCTTCCTTTGACTGAGGGGTTTCTTGATACTTTGTGATTAATAAATTATATTTGGTCTTGTTGTTATTTGCAGAGTTTTTTCCTCTCATGAATGCATGTGTTAATTTTTTTAATTAGTGTGTGCAGGAATCCAATTTTATACTTGAAACATTAGTTCCCCTACCTCTTTTCTCACTCCCCTTTCTTGATCTTCAGACAAAGTCTCCCCTAGCAAGATATTACTAGCTTTTTGGTAGGGTTAGTGGAGTGCCCTTGTTGGATCCCCACCACAAGGTTGCCAGGGAAAATCCACCTTTACTCACACATGCATATACAATAGCTGCAATGATTAAGTAGAGTGACTTAGATTCCCATAGTGTTGGAAATAAATCCACATGTTTGTCCACCCAAAACAAATTCTTACCAACAGGAGGATAAGATGAAGTTGATATACTTACGATAGTTGATGTGATTGGTGTTAGTAAAAGTGAGGAAAGAGGAATTGGGATTGATTCTATGGATGGTATAATAGGTAAGGGTGGAATAGATGTAGATGAAGTAGTAGGTATGATCAAATCTGATGAAGTGGATGTGATAAGGGATGAAGTAGATGAAGGTGCAAGATCAATGGTGGGTGTAGATGTGGATATTAATAGGGAAAGGGGTGTTTGTATGATGTGATTGATGAGGTCTATGCGAGATGTGGATTGTGTAGGTTTTGGATTGGTTAATGTGGACACAATTGGTTTGGTAGAGGAGGCATGAATACCCTTTGTGTTTGTCTTAGGTGGGGATGCTTGTTTTATAAATGTTTTAAGGGGTATCATTGATATGTTTACAAATTGAGGAGATGTGATTGGTGTGGTAGGAGGTATAGATGTGGAAATGGTAGATGTTGGAAGATTAAGTGTAGAATATTGAGATAAAATAGGTGATGTGGCCATGGGAAAAGATGTAGGTATATGTGATGAAGATTTCAAGGTAGACGTAAGTGAATTTTATGTTGTATTAAATATTGGGGTGGTTGGAATTGATGGAGAGATAGGTATAATTGGAATGTTTAGGGATGTAAGAAATGTAGTGATAAGTTTGTTTGATACGAGATGTGTATAAGGGGTTAGATATGATAGGTTGGGGTATGATATATGTGGATGAAGTGGTAGATATAATCAAATTTGATGTGGATGTGGTAAAGGTAGGAATAGATGTAGATGTAGGACAAGTGGTAGAATTTAATGTGATAGGTGTAGTAGAAGTTGTAGGCACAATGTCTAAGGTATGAATAAATGATGAGGTAGATGAGATAGGTAAGGATGGAGGTGTTTGATGTATAGTATTTATTGCATAAGGATTGGATATGTAAGATGTGGAAGGTGGAAATTGATTTTTCGGTGGTGGATTAGGAAAGGGTTGTTTGAAGATGTCAAGGGGTTGGCTATGAGATGAGGTAGGATTTTCTATCTGGAGATCCCCTTATTTATAAGTTGTTGAACACGATCTTTAAAATAACGAAACTTTTCAATGTCATGACCTATGACTCGATGATATTTACAATAATGACCCTCATGATACCAAGTGGGTTTGGGGTGTGAGTTTTCAATAGGCTGGATGGGAGGAAGTATGAGGAGGTGAGCCACGACCAAATTTTTGAAGCTTGAATTGTAAGCTTCCCTCAAATGAGTATAATTAGAATATGGTCTAAAAATTTTGTGTGGAATTGGTGTGTATGAGGTAGATGGTTGTGGTTACACAACATGAGAAGTGGATGGATAAGGATGTAATGTTTGATAAGAGGGGATATAATTAAAGGGTGGATATTGAATAGGAATGTGACGGGATGGGATAGGTAGTGATAATGACTACTGTTGAGAGATAGGAATGTGATGTGATTGTTGAGATTGAATAGATTGTTGTGAGATAGGGATATTTTATTGTTGAGTATTGGGAGATTGAGATGGTTGGATAGGCATTCTAGTGATAATATTGGATGAAGTAGGGATAATGTTGGTATGAGGTGGTGGGGTGGAATAGGATTCATTGATTGAATGGATGGGTAGGATTGAGAGATCATGGGAGATCTATGAAATATGAAGTCATAAATGGGGCTAGAAGGAGGCCCAAGAGTTTCTAAAGGAGTAAGAGATGGAGGTGTGGTTGGTCAAGGGAAATAGATTGAGGGAGATAGGAGAGTTGGTTTCAAAAGGGGGATAAATTTGGATGACATGGTCTTTACAAGGTTGAGAGATCCAATGCAGAATCTCAAGATCATTGGAGGAGGAAATATCATTGGATATATTATAGTGTTGCATTGTTTGGTCTTGAGAAGAGGTATTAATAGGCATAAAATGGGAAAATATTTTTTTATGAAATTTATTAACAAACAAATCAAGCAGTGATGTTTTTATTAACATGATTAATTAGAAGATGTGAGAAAGAAAAGGGAAAATGGATAATGAAGGTACCTAGGAAATGGTCATCTAAGGCTGATTTTAGGTAGTTATAGCTGGGGATTCCTTGATATACCCAAAGGTATGTGAGGCCCAATTCTATGCAATATTTCTAACACAGATAGAACACCATGGTGGATTCTTTTTGGGTGATGAAATCCCAATCAATCCACCTAGTAGGAAGATTTCTAAATGTGTAGATTGATGTGTGAATTTTGTTTTGTGTGATTGAATGTGAGATGCAATGATTAACCCTTACTTAAAATATGTTTTCAAGCAAGGATGCAAAGGGTTATTTTTAATCCAAATCCAAATGTGATATTTCGATGAGAACACACAAAAGAAAGGGAAAATGCGACGGAAAAAGATAAAATAGGACAAAAAGGAGAATACCTGTAAAATGCTTTTACTTTTTATTTTATCTTTAAGAAGACACAAGCAAAGAGTAATCCAAGCAATAAATCACAACACAAACAAGCTAAGAGCGAAAGAAAAGCTTTTACCTGCAATGTTAGTAGAAAACACAGAAAATAACAAGAAACAAGGAATCACCTAAAATGGTGGTCCCACCGGGTGTGCTAGAATGTTGATCTAATTTATTTGTTCCTTTTCAATTTGATGATTTAGTACTAAATAAAACTAAATAAATCATAAAATTGAGGGTTTAAGGTACCTCAAATGTGCGATGGATGGAGGAACATGCACAAAGTGAATGTCCTCATTGCAAGTTTGATAAACCTAGAAGACAATAAGAACTAAGAGGAAAATGGATTAGATGATATATTCAGGGGTTTCCTAATGAATTTGGATCCAATAAGTGTTACCTTCCTTTCATAGATGTCAACCCCCATTTGATAAGAGAAAGTAAAGTAAATGATAATAAACAGGATAATATGCAACATCTGAGGCACACAGAATCTAAAAATGTAGAAATGTAAGGCACATAAAAATCTGATGTAAATTGACATAAAATAAAGTCACCTATCGGGTCGATAGAGACCAAGGATATAGAGGGGAAAATCGATGGTGACGTAAGTAGAGGAATAGAGCAATGGATGAAATGCATATCTAAAATGATTTGAACGTAGGTTTGATGATGACAGAGACTCAAATACTAACGAAAACCCGTAGAATCAAATATGAGACAGGGAAGTAGAAAGGATTCAAAAAGGCATAGTTTTGGAGAGATTGGATGGAAATAGGGCTTAGTTAAATGAAGCCTATACTAAGTTGGCAACGACCAATGATAGGAAGAGTAGATTCGGAGTGACAAAGAAGCCAAATAATAGAGATGAGAATTAAAAATAGTAATAGGAAGAAACAAACACCAAGAAGGTTGGGAAATAGAAAAGGATGAGGACACATGGCTGGGTCATCAATGACCTGGTGGAGCAACGACAATTAGGGTAGTGTAAAATAAATCCAAGGATGGATAAGTTAGATGAGGAACCTACATACAAAATGGATGAAAGTACAAGATGAGAACATGACATGTGGAGACGATCCGGTCCTAAAAATTGTTAGACACAAGCAAGACAATGATAATATGATAATAACTGAATAAAACAACAAAAAATGATGGTAATCTTATGAATGATGTCCATGAGTGATGTAAGCAAGTTGAAAGGAGATCCAAGAGGTTTGTAACTATTGCAAGGATGCTCAAGCACGAGAAAAGGTTCACAAGTCACAAGAAAGCTTGGATATTTGCATGCATGCCTCGGAAGAGGGGGTGAATGTAATTTAATAGGGTCGATGGTGACCCATTTGGGTCACCACCGACTACGGGAAACAGATTCCTAGAGTAGTAAAATCACTTATTTACTCAAGATACGGGATTTTAGGGATTGAGATAAGTTATTTAAAGCATGTTTTCAAGTAAGGGTTGTTTAGGGAAGTGTCATGGGTAAATAGGAGATAAATATAGGTAGGATAAAAGCTAGAAAAAGTGTAGGGATGTGGATTTATGTGGTTAGGGATAAAAGCATCCCAAAGAAAGCTAATTAGAGGTAATTAGCTAATTAGGAGAGATGAAAGCTAATTAGGGGTAATTAGATAATTTAGGTTAATTAACAAGAATTAATTAATAATTAAAGGTGATGGGATAATAGATGGCCATTTAAATAAATGAAGTGAATTAAATTAAAGGGGTCTAGCTAGGACCATGGTGAAAAATGTGCACTATAACATTATCATTTTAAGACTTTAGAATCAAGAGAATTTTTTTATAAAAATGTTCACCGTTCTAAATAAAGCAATATTTAGAACAACATTCCATGGCAATCAAATTAAATGGATAAACATATGCAACTGTAATGACTCAGTGATTCACTAATCTATTCATTCCATAACTCGGTAAGCTACCAATCTATTTATGTTATCTTATGTATTGAATACATATTGTATACTTCGTATACTTTGTCATCCTACCCTACACTAGGTACTGAGTGATCTGTTTAAAGAACATATCTAAATATCTGTTACCAATATTCATCTGATATCATGTTGTTTTAAACTTGGTGACATAGGACAATGCAACCAGTAGTTTGTGATACTTTGGCCAAAGATTTATAACATATTGTGTATGTCACTATTCCTAGACGACATACTCGTCATGTTGGAATATGTCCTTCACCTCACTCCTCAATGATTGGTCTTTACTGACTACCGTCAATCCTCTTGTTCTAGGTTTAACCCTAGCCCTAGATAGGAACATAACCTATTATAGGAAGACACTCACAATGGCTTAGGGTAAATGGGCATAATCGGTTGACCTAAGTCACTGGATGTGCCAACGTACCTGAGCCATTGGAAGCTAATTCATATCCTAGATATGCTCCTATTCAGACCTAGAGGGAAACTAAGTTCAAGTCCAAGTTCCTATTGGGTGTAGATCTGGATGATCAATGCGTAAGGGTGATGGCACATGTCAACTACAATGTTGTATTCTTGAGAAGACCCAAGCCTTCTCAAAAGTACAGCCCTGCAGTTGGCGTGTGCTAACATCCTATAGAAACAAAACACGCATCGAGATGTACATATCCTTGAGGGGATTGTTAACACATTGTTAGTCTGAATTAATTCTTGATTATAGCAACACTGCCAATCCCTAATCCAACGCTCAACAAGTTCTTTCCTAAATTTTCTTCATTTGGTCCATTAAGAACTTCGTTATATTCATGGTCACTTTTTATGTTTGATCACATAGATAAACTACCAATTAACCGTAACTGTACCACATTATAATATGTCTTATTTAAAAAGTACAATAACTTTTTAGAAAATTTCAACGCCAGAATATATCCAATATAAAGTAGACTTCATACAAAATGAAGTCTAATAAATTGTAGTCATATTTTCAAACCTTTTTGGTTTATATTCCATTAAGAAAGAGAAAGAGTCTTTCTCTACATGTTAAGTGTTAGGGTGTATCCTACCCAATATCCACATCTCTTAATGTATGTTCATCACATGTTACATTACTATGTTATATAGTTTAGATAACGAATATCATATTCTGCAACTTAACAAGCTGCATCACAAGTAGGGAAATTGAACTAAATCCCTCTATCCAACTTATTAAAGGATAACCAATTAAGCATAAAAATAATATGAAGAATATCAACAAGATAGAAATCCATCTTTTTCATACAAGCACAAGATAATTTACACAACAAATACAAGTAAATTCTCATCTTTCAATTCATCTTTATAACTTATACATTTACAAGCCTTATGCATTTTAGGCATACTACATAACAACCACCTTCATTCAAAAATAATACTACTTTTCTTTTTCAATACAATCTTAAGAATGAATCAAAATTCTTCACAAGGAATCAAATTTAAATCAGCCAATGCATCTCATAATTTTTTCCTTCTTTTATCACTTACGAAGTCCATCTGCAAAAATTGCTAGCACGGGTCAGTTCAATGAACTGAGCATGATAAGCACTAAGCCTTAAAATGAAGTGCATTCCAATAATTGTTCCATTAAAACAACTCTTCTTTAATGAGACAATTATTACATCATAAATATCAATATAAGCAAAAGCAAATGGAAAAGAAGTACATTTAACCAATTGAATTCACTTCCAAGAGAAGAACAGAATATAATCCACTATATCTACCTTACAAAAATTAAAGTTTAATTGATCCTATCAATTATCCTTAAGCAAACAATAGATCATATCATCTCATTGTTCCCAATTCTATCATAATAGAATACAACATTTATCTTTTCTTTAAGCCAAAAGAAGGGTTTATAGCATGGTTCTCATTAGGATGATTCATCTAACTCTTAAGAAAAAGAAGAAGAAGAACCATTACAAACCATGCCCAAACACAAAACATCCAAAAAAAAAAAAACAGTTTCATAACATGAATTAACAGTTTCATTTATAGGACAACTACCTTAAAATTCAACATTTAAGATATTCATTAGAACAGAATCCCATTTCAATCCAAGAAGGTATATAGAATCAAACAGTCTACCTGCAAGTCTAAATCTACTTCCACATGTTAAAAGTTAACATTTAAAGATCTCGAAACCAACGTTCGCAAATCAATGTAGAATCATATAGAGTTAATCTCTACTCAAGTCCATCCAAGGAGGATCCATAAAAATATAAGAGTGCAAGAGACACAACTTACTCATCTCAAACCAAAGAAATCAAATCCTTGTCAAAAAAATAGTCTCGCCAAACAGCTTATGTTTTCTTCTCAACAAAACCGAATCATCTAATCCCTTCCTACATCATTTCAACAAATGATTTGAAAAAGGAAGACTAAACAACTCATAAATAAATCTCCATTTCATAAGAGAATCAAAACAAAAATTTCAACCAATGAACTTATCCCAACATTAGAAAGAAAGGGATCTTAATTAGAAAATGATCCAATCAATAATTCATTTTATTGTACTAACAAATGAATTCCTGCTTTTAATTCATACTTAGAAATTCATAAGCTAGTTCCTAGAAGAGAGAACAAAATCAACTCACAGTAAGAAGAAAGCACACTACCATTTTCCTTACAATTCTTTACCTTCAATAAACATGAGTTTCAATTCCAATCTTAGAATGAAATACACATAATAGTCCTAAAAACAACATTTTGTTCTAAAGGAATCACTTTCCTTTCTTTTACAAAGACACATGGTTTATTTACTATATCCAACAAGAGATAGAAAAAAAACCAATCAATAAGCTAAACATGTTCAGAAGTATCAACGAACTCAAAGATTGAAATCCCATTGTCAGGTTTCAATATTGCATTACAAAAGAGTAATTAGTTCTCGATTCAATAAGTACTATAATACAAAAACAATCTGAACAGAGACAAGTAATCCCTCCATAACAATTCATAGCACTAAAGTAATAAAATCTTCTTTTAAATGAAACCCGAAGTTATTTTAAAAGATCTGAAGATGTGGGTTTCCACAAAACAGAGGGGAAAATAATACCCTCGATAAAATTCCATTTCCATCTTAGAAAAGATGAAACAGTTCTCAAAAAAGAATTACCAAATCCATCCATCAAATAAAGACATTTTCAATTAAGATCTCAAAGAGTCTACCCAACAACTCAGCCAACTATTCTCCCAGTTTTCTTTGAGAAATAGTTCAACAAAAGAGTTATAAGTTTTAAAATTTTAATACAAGTAAAACCCAACTCAAAATACCATAACAGAGTCGAACACAAAGTCTCAAAAAAATTTAGAACTACACAAGTATTTAAATACGAGGGAAGTATAAAATATGAACTTCCAATAACTTGATTCGAGCTACACAAGTCTCTAATCACAGGTTCAGGGCAACACAAAGTTCCCATTCCAGTTTATATTTTAAACAAGAAGCCCTAATACCAGCTCAAAACAAAACATGAGCTTCAAACAAGAGTTCAGAACTATACAAGTAACAAAATACGAGTGCGGTGTAAAAACGAACGTGTTGATGAAATACATATTTTTTCTTTAAAGTGTTGATGAAATAGATAGGGTAATAGGAGGAGGAATACTTATTCAAATTATGGTTGATGCATTGTTTTACATGCACATATGACTTCGAATCCATAGCTGATTGTGAGAGCTTCCTTTTGGCTAAGAGGAACTACCTATAATGAAAACAAGACCACCAGAAGGAATTAAACAATATGGGCAGTGAACTACCTAGCGTAGCTAGATCCGGGAAGTATGATACTTCCTAGATGGTTGTCAGTCCACTATTTTAAACAATTCAATGTTGTAAACAAAGTAAATCCTATTGTTATTTTAAATGATTTAGGTATCTCACTTAAAAACACAATAAGAAATAGATCTAATCTAACAGCTAAGCTAGAATAGAATCCAAAGGTCAAATGATTGGTTTTGGGTCTCTGCAGGTCTGATAAAGGTCTCGGGTAGGTCACAGGTGAATGAGGGTGAGATAAAATTAGGTGGGTAGGTCTCTATTTAGGGTTGTGTGGGCAAACACAGAGACCGGTGTTGGTTAGGGGTGACCGACGGCTGGTTAGGTATAACTGGTGCCAGTTACTGTGAGATCTGGAAATGTCACAAAATAGGCTTTTGGTCTCCTTTGTGATTACACAAAGGACTTTGGTTGGTCGGGATGAGGTATTGGGTGACTGGAGTAGGATTTTGTGAGGTTTTAATGGGTATATTGAGGTGAAAATGTGGAGAAGGTCAATAGGGGAAAGGTAAACAATGGATGATAAAATGATGAAGAAATGAAATAACCAGAAAGTATGATGTTGTACTTACTTGGATTTCATTCTGAAGGCCTATGTGTGTGAGGGATGGAGGTGTTGATGATGGGTTTGAAGGTTGCAAGTGATCACCAACTAAAGAAAAGCTTCTACATGGGCTGTATGTACACTCCTCTTTGCTTGGATAGATCAGATCATGGTTGGGATGGTTGTGCAGGAGAAGATGCTCAATCTCCTTCCTTGGATGTGAGTTTTCACTTGGAATTGGCTCTCTGAAGATGCGTTATCTCTCTGAGATGTGTTCTTGCTCATCAACTTTCTCCCAATGTTTTCCAACTTCTAACTTCCAACCTTGAGAATAAGGTTGTTTTGGGTTAAAAGGGTAACCGATGGTGGTCCGGCTTAACCGGTGATGGTTAGGGGTAACCGACGTCGTCAAGGTGGGATTTCCTAGGTTTACTAAACTAGGGAGATCCTCCTGATTTCCTTGATCTCATGTCATTATCCCATGGATTAGACTGGGAGCTTCTTGTGAGCATGTGGGAATGTGGTTAGAGGGAATGTAGGCATTGATTTTTAGGGTTTGGGTAAGTCTTAGTTAGTTATGGGAACTTGCTAAGAATAGGTCTTAGGTTGAGTTAGCTTGGTGAGGTGTCTAAGTGAACTGTATGTGTAGATATTATTTAAATAAGATATTTAAATAATAAATATAGTGAGGATAATGCATTAATTTAATTAATTAATTAAATTAATATTAGTGGGGTGAAGGGGGTCATGGCTAGGTAAATGTAATAAAGGGTGCTTATATGTCGAGGGACAAAAGGGAGTGTGACCTAATTTTAGTGTCTACATTTTCCCCTTTTGTTGCGTAGCTTGTATTGGTAAGCGATGCTAACAAAAATAAGATGTGGTTGCCCCATGTGTGGGTGAAGGTGATCCCCCTCAAACCAGGAACTAACGAGGTAACAGCTGAAGTGGTGAGTGGTTTGATAAAAGGTAAATGTGAGGAAAAGGCAAGTGGGTATAGGGGAAAAAGGGTGAAAGGTCTACTCGGAATCTAGGTAATGGGTCAGGGTCACAGGTAGCAACAATCAAATGCACACACACGTATAAACTGCAGCACACTACCGGGTTGAAGAGCAGGCAAAATCTACATCATCTAAGGTCGATAGGTTTATCCAAACAAGGTTGAAGTGAATCCGGTATCCAAGGTATAGGATATGGTTAGGAAACACAACGTAGGTTAGGTGTAGGAACGTTTAGGTATGTTCTGGTACACCAAAGGTAGGGTCAGGATAAATGGTCACGGAAATAGGCTAGGTAAGGTCATTAGGTCAATCAACACATAGTAAATGCATAAGGTATAGCAAACACATGAGGTCAAAGGTCACTAGCGATGGTCTAGGTCCAAATATCTAGGTCGGCATGGGTAAGGCCAAGGTAGGGGTAAAATAATGAGTCCCCAAAGGAGGAAAAATGGAGGTAGTAAATGATGAGGTCAGGAAAGGTAAGGTAATGGGTTGGGTAAAGGTTGGATGGGGTAAAGGAGCAAGGTAAAGGGTGGGGTAAAATGGAAAAGTAAGGGCAATGTGTAGGTTAGGGTGACCGATGGCGGTCATGGATAACCGACGTCGGTATAGGAAAACCGATGATGGTGAGGTAGGGCATGAGACCGATGCCGGTCAAGGGGAACCGACGTCGGTTAGGTTGGGTTTTGTATAAAAACAAAAAAATCCATGTTTTTATTATTCATTTGTGATTTGTGAAGTGAAGAAATGACAAAAAAGAGAGAAAAGTGAGAAAAGTGTCTAGAGGAAATGGGATAGTGAGTGGTAGTAGTGTGTGATTTGATGGTGGTTGGGTTGGTGAGTAGCGGGTCCACGGGATCAGGGTGAGAGAGTTGATTGTTAGAGGTTGTGGGTAGATATTCGGGGATGGCAAAGGCTGGAGAGGGATCGGGTGGACCACCAACATAGTGGCTAGATGTGCCACCAAGACAGTGGCAGCGTGACGAGGTAAGCACCTAACTCTATAGTGTTAATTAGATAGAGTAGAGGTTGTGATAGTTGTTATTTGTAGGGTTTTGTGGGTTTTTTTTTTGTGGGTGGGAAAAAGTGAAATGTGGTATGGGGGAAAAATGGAAAAAAGGGGGGGGGGGTAGTAAATTGGATAGGTGGGGTGGGTAGGGGTTTTGGGTAGTGTAGGTCATTGTAGGTGGGGTAAAAGGGATAGGTGGGAGGGTTTTAGAAAAAGGGGGTTTGGGAAGTCACATATTTTTCCATGATAGTGACCGGCATCGATCAAGCTTGGCGGCGTTGGTTGGTAGAACCCAGGATCGGTCACCAAATAGGTGACCGATGTCGGTTACATGGTAACCATGGTTGGTAAAGAGGAACCAGTGTATCGGTCACCAAATAGGTGACCGATGCCGGTTTAAGGGTGACCGGAGTCGGTTAGGATGAACCGACACCGGTCGGGATTTTAGGCACAAGGGTCCAAAAGGGATGTGGGCTAGGTAGTTGAGATGGGTAAAGTAAAAATAGGGTGGAGGGTAATGATAATTGGTGAATATGGTCATGGTAAATGTAGATTAATGTTGTGTTTGGATTGGATGTAGGGGAGATCATAGTTACATATGCGGGATAGGGTTCCACCTACTATTGCTGGTGACATTACGTGGCTTAGTGACCCCCTTGGAGCTGCAGCACATGGAGGTAGTGGGCTTGAGTGGTATTCAAGCACTACCCGACATGTTGTTCGGTAGCCTAGTTTGATGGTCACACTCATCGATAGATGGGACTCCGTGACCAACACGTTCCACCTTCCGATGGGTGAGATGACTATCACCCTAGAGGACATGTTCTAGATTTTGAGGTTACCCATATTGGGGGCCCAGTGTACTCTATCTCCTCGAGGCCTCAGAGGAGCTGATCGGGACCATATTTGGTGAGGGCGGTGGAGTTGAGATTCCATAGTGCTAGTTTGAGCTATGGCGAGATGTACCTAGCCCATCCGGATGAGACGAGGCTAGTGGTTTTATTGATGGAGGTAGTGTGTTGCTATGCACTACCTGATGCAGAGGGTGGATGCTTTCCCCATCACTGATGGGGGTGCTCCATGATATGATGGTGCATGAGACATGGTTTTCTAGGCACCAACATTCTTAGTGCAGCTATATACAGAGAGTGGGGCATATGGGTGGTTGCAGGTTTAGCCTATGTTGTACATTTATACTTGCACTATTGGGCCTACGAGCACATAGTCTATGTTTGACCTATAGGGATGCCCTGAGTAGATGCATTCCTAGCGAGATGTGTGTGGTTGGGATATAAGAGATGGGTGCCGGTTGTAGGAGAGTGGAGGTCGATAGGCCGACATATGATGTGGCCCATTTTCAGTAGTTGTTGGAGGGGTTATTTGGAGTGGACATTATCTGGAGACCATATGTGGGATTCCCCTCATATAGGCACATGCATGAGGAGCTAGTTGAGCTCCAGCTAGAGAGGTGGATACAGGTCACCATGTTGGGGGAGGATGAGATGATCCCGGTAGACAGGGTCCGATGGTAGTTTGGGCTTGTACAGGATATTCCTCCATCCTTCCCATAGTATCGAGAGAGATGACATGGAGAGGCCTCTACCTCTACCACAGCCTACAAAGGCCTACAGGAGAGAGGAGGAGTAGCTAGTGGATCGGTGGATTGATGATGATGATGCCGGATGCATAGATAGGTATAGGTAGTGGTGGGTGGCTCAATTATGAGCCATACCACCTAGACCAGGGCAGCTAGACTTAGCTACCATTATAGTGCAGAGAGACACCCTACAGGGGTAGGTAGCGACGTTGATCACACAATAGGTATACTATGTAGACACAGCTAGAGGGGTTAGAGGTAGAGGTAGCAGAGCTACGAGTACAGTGGCTAGTCTGAGGCCCAGAGATGGTGGAGGAGGGGGAGGAGGAGGAGATGGAGGAGATGGAGACAGAGATGGTCAGGTGGCAGCCTTACTAGCTCAGGTGGCAGGTTTATAGGGCTAGTTGGCCACAACCTAGACATAAATTGGGGCCTTACAGGCCTAGATATAGGCACAGGGATAGGGGCACCACCATAGGCATAGGGACAGGGGGCACCACCACAGGGGGCAGGGCACCACACCACCACAGGCGTAGGGAGTTGGTCCTAGTTCACAGGCTGGCACAGGGTAGGTATAGGGGCCGAGACCTATGGGACCACCACAGACCATGCCTATATCTAGGTTATGGGATGCCCTAGGTGAGGTGAGATACTATCAAGACCAGCTCATGGTAGGCTGGGATAGACTTCCTCTCTTACGGAGTACAGAGGGCACAACAGGCATCCAGTGAGAGGATGAGATCCCGCACACATAGTGTGGAGAGCACAGGAGGTCATGAGCTCTGAGGCCTATCAGGGAGAGGCCACTAGTGCATGGTGACCAGAGCTAGGTGATGTGCCAGCAGGGACACAGGAGGCCGAGGGTGTAGGTGACACAGAGATGGAGGACATCCGTGAGATGTCTGATATGTGGCCACCCGATTTTTGATGTATACTAGTGATTATTTTTATATATATATCGCCACCTGCATGCCGAAGATAGTTGTATTTTTATCATATACTATTTTGCGTGTTGAAAGATAGTGAGGATGTATGAGTGATTTTGTATATATTGTGAGCATATACTAGCTACGTGTGCCAAATTTTTTGTATTGATTCATTCATTCTTTTTGTATATATGAGACCAACCTGCGTGTCGATGACATTTTGTATTGTATATCAGCTTGTGTGCTTGACATTTTTGAGATGATGGCCATGATGAGATAGGCATGTATTTTGAGATACACATTTATTGATTTATATGATGAGATTCATGGTATTTTGTGATGTGTTAATATGTTTATGAGATATTGGATGTATGGCTTGTGTTAGATGAGATATGGATGTGTTACTTTGATGTGGTTTGAAATTAGGTGAGTTAGGCATGATAGAGTTAGGTTGGTTTAGGCATGGATCGAGTCGGAGTTATAGGTTAGTTAGGTTATGGTTAGGCATGGATCGAGTCAGGTTTGGTAGGCATGGTTGAGTCGGTTGGTTTAGGCATGGTTGAGTCAGGCATGGTTTAGGCATTATAGGCATGGTTGAGGTTATTTAGGCATGGATTGAGTCAGGTTATAGGCATGGTTGAGTTAGGTTATAGGCATGGTTGAGTCAGGTTGGTTTAGGCATGGATTGAGTCAGTTATAGGCATGGATTGAGTCAGGTTGGTTTAGGCATGGATCGAGTCAGGTTTGGTTAGGCATGGTTGAGTTAGGTTAGTTTATGATTCATTATTGTTTGCAATGAATGATAGTATGGGTCATATGTGAAATGTTGTATAATCTATGCATAGTGATGATAGAGGGATGGTAGGTGTAATAAATGTATAAAATGGTAAGCAACTTGTTATGTATGTGGCTTAATTTCCAATTTTGTTATAAAAGGGGAACTAAGTGAAATGTGATGTAAATGGTGAGTTAGGCATGGTTGATGAATTGTTTTAGGGTAGAGAAATGGCCAGCTAACCTCCAAGGGCCCCATGCCCTCGAGTGCTACCTACATAGTCCCAGTGAAAAAGGGACCTCAGCCGATGTAGTTCTCCCATGAGCTAGGGAAGAATATGAAAATGAGTTAGTAGGTTTGTGGGCATGTTGTGGGTTTAGGTTTAATAGGTGTGGGTAGATTATAGGTAAAATGATGTAGGTGAAGGTGATTATGGCGAAAGGGGAGGACTACCCCAAAGGTAAGCGTCGAGTACCAAGTCCTATATAAGGTAATCAAAACATAAACAAAGATGGTTAAAAGATAAGAGGGGGAAATAAAGCCACCTGATTGGGTAGGATCATACCGAGTAGATCATACCTTGGAGGGGGTGATGAACACAAGACCCAAAGGCATTGCATGATTAACTATTCTACGATGAAGGTAGTCACAGATCACCAAATGTCTAAATTCCAAGATGTCCCTTGAGGCAATTGAGGAAATGAGAGTGAAAATGGTAAGGTGGGTGAAAGGTAGTTAATTTTATATGTTTTGAGTGACAGTCTTTTGGGCAAGAGGTCCGAGGTCACAATGGGCAAGTCCATGACTAAAAAGTTTTTGTTGAGATAGACTGATCGATGCGGGAAGTCTATATGGGATAAATAATATGGTACTCCTTGAGGTCTTCATGTGAAGTTGATCGATGCGGAAGCTTTGGTTTCTCTCATTTTTTTTTTTTTTTTTTGAAAGCTTCACATAGTTGTCCTTCGAGGGAGTAGTCTATTTATAGTAGCAATTTTGTCGAGAGGAAGATGTCCTTTTGAGGGAGTCATCTTTTTATTAGAAGTTTGACTCAAGGAGTTTGGTCCCATTGTGAGGTCTTTGAAATCATGGACAAGACCAAGGTGAAGGATAGGACTCTTGTTCAAAAGGCAAGGTGGAATGACCATGGGATCTCATCTAAAGGTAGATGAAAAGTATCCATGAGAATCATGCTATGTGCAGTGCCATGGTACACATATTCAAGAGAAGATAACAAGTGATGGGTACTCACATGATTCTTGTTTAATCATTAGGGAGGTGTATGGAGTGGATAGTGCTCTCAAGGGATGAGCCTGTAAAGAGACAAAGGGTGAGGTAGGACAATGAGTCAACAATAGAATGGTCAAAGATGTAATGCGTTAAGGGGCTCAGTTTGGGTTTACCCTCAAGTGAGGATAAATGATAGGCACCCAATCCATAGGTATGAGTTACGATGTATGGTCCAAGCCAATTAGGAGTGAATTTTCCCCATTTACTTTTTTTTTACTTTGGTTACGTGTTGATTTTCTTTCAAGACAAGGTCACCGACTTGGAAGGTTCATTCATGAACACGTTTTCATAAGCACGTTTGATACGTTGTTGGTAAACTTGAAGGTGATCCAGAGCGTTAAGATGACATTTGTCTAATAACTCTAGTTGTGCTAAGTGGTCCTAACAAAATTCATCATCAGTAAGCATGTCATGGAGAGAAATGTGGAGTGAGGGGATCTAGACTTTGAGAGGCAGAATAGCCTCTGTACCATAGACCAAGAAAAAAGGGTGTGGCCACAGTGGAAGTGTGAATACTAGTGCGGTATGCCCATAGGGAAAAAGGAATGTGCATATGCCAATCCTTCCCAGTATCATCAACCACTTTCATGAGAATTTTGTTGAGGGTTTTGTTAGTGGATTCGGCTTGGCCATTGGTTTGTGGGTAATAAGGTGATGAGAAACTAAGTTGAATGCAAAGGCATCACAAAGTTTTTGTGTTTTGTTTTTGAATTGTTTTCCATTGTCAGTGATGAGGCGATGAGGAACACCAAAGTGACAAATGATGTGATGGTTAATGAACTCACATATTTTCTCAACTTTCATGGAGATGAGTGGTATGGCTTCCACCCATTTTGTGTAGTATTCGGTAGTAGTTATGATCCATTGATGGCGTTGGGAAGAATGAGGATTGATTTCTCTCGACAAGATCCAAACCCCATTGAGAGAAGGGCCAAAGGTCACGAGTGACCTGTAAGGCATGACTGGGTGTATGATGAAGGTTGGAATGTTGTTGGCATTTCACACAACATTTGACATAGTCACAACAATCATGGTTAAGGGTCAGCCAATAATAGCCTAGGTGAAAGAATACGCTTAGCAATAAAGAAGGCCACTAAAGTGACCTCCACATATGCCATCATGAACCTCCTTAATGGTATAAGGAATTTCAGAACTTGTGAGGCATCGTAAGAGAATACCATCAAAGCCACACTTATAGAGGAGTCCCCCAGAATGATGAAATGAGAGACCTTTTTAAGGAAGGCGTTTTTTTTATGGGTGAGATCAGGAGGTAAGATGGAGAGAGGAAAGGTAGTTAGAGTATTGTTTATACCAAAGGTCACTCGGTCAGGGGTGTCATTTCCGATTGAGTAAACATCATGAGGTAAATAAGAAGGTGAATGGAGGTGTTGTATGGTGACAAATATTTTGGAATCGGCGGGGAAGCGGGTATTTGGGAAGCTAAGTAGGCCATGGTATCTACAAATTTGTTGGTTGAATGTGGGATGGTTTGAAGGGTGTAATGATCAAAGGTGGTCAAAAGTATGTCTACATGATGTTTATACTTTTGAAGTATCTCATTATGACATTGGTACATACCATTGACTTGGTTTATGACCAATTGTGAATCACCAAAGATGTGGATTGATTTGACATCTAGGGCATATGTAGCTTGAGACCTAGTACAGCGCTTCATACTCAGCAATATATTATTGTGCATTCAAAGTCTAGTTTGAAAGACAAAGGCATGGGTTCTCCATCTAGAGGAATGAGGATAACACCAGCCCCACCCCCATGCTGACACTTGGAACCATCGAAGAACAATGTCATTTGGTAAGGGGGTTCATGTCCAGGGAAAGAGTAGTAATTGACTCATCGGGAAAGTCAAAATTAGAGGGTTGATCCCCAGAAATAGGTGCATCAGCCAGTTGGTCGGTGATATCTTGGCCCTTGATGGACTTTTGGTGAATGAATTCAAGGTCAAGATCAGCTAAAAGCATAAGCCATCGCGCATGTGGCGTGCTGATTTTGATAAGGTTTGGCATACATGAAGTGTAAGGGATCGGTGTTGGTCACGACATAGGTTTTGTGGTTGAGTAGGTAATGGCGGAGTTTGGTGGCAAATGAAAACTAAGGCTAAGAAAAGCTTTTTCTAGATGGTTGTATCAGGTTTCATAGTCCAAAAGAGTATGGCTTATGTAATAAACCACCTTCTCCCTGTGTTGTTCATCACGATGAGTGAGCATGGCTCCCAAGGAATGATCGGTAGCTGATATGTATAGGTAAAAAGGTTGATCATCTTTAGGTGGAATGAGTACGGGTGGTTGGAGAAGGTATTGTTTTAGGGCCTCAAAAGCTTTGTGATAGTCATCATCCCATTTAAAGGAGACATCCTTCCTAAGTAGATGATGAAATGGTTGACACCGATCAGATAATTGTGAAATGAAATGGTGAATGGACTACAATTTACCTTGCAGGCTACGGAGTTGTTTAAGGTTAGTGGGTGGAGGCATTTCCAGAATGGCCTTGACTTTAGCAGGGTCAACTTCTATACCATGGAGGGAAACAATAAATCCCAGGAGCTTTCCTGAGAGAACCATGAAGACACACTTTTTAGGTTGAAGGCGGATGACACAATATTTAATGAGGCGGTCAAAGATGGTTTTGAGGATGGTGAGGTGCTCAATGTGACATTTAGATTTGGCCAAGAGATCATCCATGTAATCTTCCAATATGTGATGCATGATATCATGGAAGATGTAAGTCATAACATGCTGATATGTAGCACCAACATTTTTAAGGCCAAAAGGCATGACTCGATAGCAAAAGGTTCCCCAAGGGGTAATGAATGTAGTCTTGTGCTGATCTTCTAGGGAAAGCAAAATTTGGTTATAACCCGAGAAGCCATCCATGAGTGAGAGCATCTCATGACCAGCGGTGAGGTCAACCAGTTGATCAATACCGGGCAAGGGAAAGTCATCTTTTGGTAGGCTAGGTTGAGGTCATGGAAGTCCATGCAAATGTGGAGTCCCCTGTTGCTTTAGTAATAGG
Organism: Taxus wallichiana var. yunnanensis; assembly: GCA_018340775.1. NCBI lineage: Eukaryota > Viridiplantae > Streptophyta > Pinopsida > Cupressales > Taxaceae > Taxus > Taxus wallichiana. The sequence goes on from CM031244.1 coordinate 281,020,931, forward strand.
GACAATGTTAGAAATCCAATGAGGATAATCAATGGGTAAGATGAAGGAAACGAAAGAAGGTGCTTGAAGTTCTTCTTTGATGAGAAGAGCAATGCGAGGGTGCATTTTCCTCAGCTTTTGTTTGATAGGTTTGGCATCGGGAATGGTTACGATATTGTGGACCACTATGGTGGGGTCAATACCGGCATGTCTTGCGTAAGACCAAGTGAAAGTGTGGTTATGATCTCGAGAGAAAAGAAGTGATGGCTTCCTATTCAGCAGCATCTAAAGATTGTCTAATCTTTAGGATGTGCGGGTCATCTTGAGTATGAATGTTGATCTCGATAGTCGATTCATTCAACATGGTTTGTGTCTCAGAGGGTAACGTGATCGATGAATATATGAGTCTTCTACACCAAGGTAGGTGAGTATGGATTCATCATCCTAACATTGAATGACGTTAATTGTAGGTGTGTCATCATCGATCATCTTAGGATACAGGAATGGAAGAGTGGAAGGGGCCTCACCTTCGTGTTGATAAGTCAAAGGCCCCAAGGAAATGGTGTTTATGAAAAAAAAAGTTAGGGGGATAGATTTAGGATCCATCGACTCTGTCGGTGAGGGTGGTGATGAAGGTGGAGTGGGTGAAGGTAGTGATGAAGATGAAGGTGGAGGAGGGCTAGGGTCTTCAATGAGTTCAATGTGGGCTTGTTTGGTAGGAGGTTCGGGAAGCCGATACCACTACGGTCATTATGTTTTGGGTGGTACATGGAATAATGGTATGGCGGCCTTGCTCATAAAATCCAAAACCAAAACCCTTCCACGCACAAGTGGTGCAGGAAGGTGTGGGTGAAATGGTGATTGGTAAGTGATTGGAAGTCAGTGGAAAATGGGTGGGGTTGTGATGGTGGTTTAGGTGTGTAAGTGGTAGTATCAAGTCCCCCATAGGTGAGACTAGTACGAAGATGAGGAGGACCATAAAGGAGGCATTCTCTTATATGGTGATCATAGTGAGGGTGTTGGTGAAGGCTTCCATACTCATGTGGAGTAAGGAATGTGTTGACACTATATAGGTGGTACTCCCCCAGAGTGAGGCATTGAAAAACACCTTCCAAGGGATCAGTGGTTGGTATGTAGGTAGCTGGAATGGATGATGTGTCGAGAGGTCGATGCGGAGGTGGAGTTAATGGATTGGGAAGCTAATGGGTCAGCCATGGAGGTTATGGCAGTGGTAGGAATGGAGGAGGTATGTGTGGTGAAAGTAGTGGTTGTACTGGTAGGTGGAGGTGTAGGTGAAGTGGTAGTGGTTGTGGAGGTAGACGGCGTGATAGGTATGAGCACATCATTGGGTCGGTAAAGCATGTTGCATGTTTTGAAAGGTGATGGGTCAGCTGGAATGGTATAAGTGTGTCCTTCATGTTCAAACTTTACACAATGATGCAAAGTGGAAGGAACACAACCCATGACATGGATCCAGGGTCTACCAAGCAACAAGTTATATTGGAATTCCCCCTCCAAAACATAAAACAATTCTGGAATAGTGTGGGGGCCCACGCGAACGTGAAGGATGATAGTGCCTAGTGTGGAGGTGATAGCATCATTGAATGAATGCAACATGACCGGATGTTTATGCATGTAATTGTCAGGTATGCACATTTGAGAAAATGCATGGGATGAAATGATGTTAATGCTAGTGCCTCCATCAATCATCACACAGCGTACCCATATGTCATCAATGTGGACAAAGATGAAGAGGGCTAGGTCCGGGTCATCATTTTGGTGTGGCGCGATCTCCTCCTCTGAGAAGCTAAGGGAGGCCACTTGGTGAACAAGGTGAGGTGAGGATGAAGGTGGTAATTTGGTGAGAGAGGCTACATGATGGGGTGTGATAATGGAGGCTACGGGTGTAGGGTCATTGGGTAAAACCTCAATAGATTGAAGAACCTCCATGAGGGCTTGACGATGGGATTCGAGGTTTGGATGAGGTCATATAAGGACATTTTGAGGGGAGATTGGTGTAATTGTTTGAGCATGGTGTGATGTGTGATGCCATTAGAAATGGGGTATGTGGGGCCATGGATAGTTATTTTAGGTATGGGTGTAGATGGTATGTTGGGTATAGGATTGGTTGGTGGGTCAGTTGCCTTTTCTTTTCCCTTTACGCACATGTGTAGTGACGTGTATCATGTTGATTTGAGGGAAGTTGGCAAATGGAGAAGGTGTAGGGTGAGTGGTATAATGACATGAAGGGAAAAACCTACTGGAGGAGAAAATCCTGTGAGGTCAGCTAGGCGAAACAACATTTGGGTGGTGGCATGGCAAGTTCTCTTGATGTGAACCATGTTAATTTCAAATTTTGGGTGTGGCTCTAGGAGCTGTGAGGGTGGAGGTTGTGGTTGTTGAGTGGGTAGTGTGGGAATGGGTGTTGGTGAAGCAGGATCCTCATCGAGAAGGTCATCATCATCAAAGTTGGTTTCTAGTGGACACAATTGGATAAGGATGGTTTTCAAGGCCTTGCAGTTCTCCACATCATGCCCTAGCACACGATGGTATGCACAAAATTTTAGTATCATCAAACCCTTTTGGCTTGGGTTTGAGGGGGTCAAGGTCGGAGTGGCGGTAATGTGATAATAGAAGTCTCGAGGAGGTTGGTTAAAATTTTGGCATAGGACCTGCTAGTGGATCACAATGGGAAGTGAATGTGGGTTTGGGTGTAGGTGTGGTTGATTGTCGAGGAATTATTTTTGGAAGAGTAGGAATGGGTCGAGCTATGGGTTTAGGTGCTAGTGTGGTTTGAGGTATCGATCGGGTTCATTTTGGGTAGGGGTACAGTAGATGGATGGGTAGGAGGGTGTGGGTTGTTTTGACTACCTTGTTGTGGGGTAGTGGGGTTTTGTTTTTGGGTTGCACCTTCTTGGGTAAAGGTGATGTGGGTGTACGAGGTCTAGAAGGAAAAGTAGATGGAGGAAGAGGGCAAGTTACCCATGGGGATAATGGGGTGTTGTGAAGGTAGATGATGTGGGTCATACTTGGGGTGTGAGGGAAAATGACTGAAGTGTAGTGGGTAGTGAAGCAATAGCTGAAGGTATTGGAGGTATTGGTGGTAAAGAGACTACAGTGTGGGTATAAGTCATGTTGTGTGCCTGGGTAGGTTAGAGGTTTGTGAGGAAGGAATGGGTTGTTGTGTTATTGGTTTATGGATGGGTGAAGGGTGCTTGACCATGTTGGGTAGCTGAGGTCTTAAGGTAGATGGGACAAGTGCGGGTGTGATTGGTGCGGTCGGGGTATGAGGTCGATGAGTTTGTTTCTTTGGTTTGGGTGTCGAGTAGGTGTGGTATTGACGTTGGAGGATGTAGCTAAATCTAGTTTAATAGGTGGATGAGTAAGGCTAGTGGTCGGGTGACCCCTAAAGTGGTAATAGGTTTAGTGGAGGCAAATGTTGTGGGTATGGGTTTGGGTTTAGATGTAGGTCGGGTTATGGGTAAGGGTGTGGTGTGAGTGCTAACAGGTATCATGGAAGGGGTTGTGATAGTAGTGGTTGTATTTGGTTTGATGGGTTGAAATGTGTTTGGGTAGATAGTGGAGGTATCAGTGAGGGATCTCTGCATCTGTGTTGAGATAGGGAGTAAGAGGCACCCCCATAATAAAGCCCTATCCACATAATCTAAGTGATCACCAAATGTGAGAACACACGTCATCATGGGTGGAGTTGGTGAGGACCTAATGGGAATTCCTATAAAATGCATCTTAGAGATGGGGAATTGCCAGCTTCAACTTTCGTGGGTAAGAGAGCCGAAAGTAGGTCTGTTGGATTTTGGGTAGCTGATGGAGAATGCTCACCAAGAGGAAAAGGTATCTCAACTGGGTCTATGATGGGTGGAGGAGATGATGGGAGCTCCTCTATAAGTGGAGGAATGGATAGGTGCTCCTCTGTGGGTGGAGGAGGTAATGGGTGCTCCTTTATGGGTGGAGGAGGTAATGGGAGCTCCTCTATGGGTGGAGGAGGTAATGGAGGTAAAGGTTATCTTAGTGGAGAAGCTAGGGGTGAGAGGGGCTCGATGTTAGTGGAAGACCCCTCATTGGTGATGAAGGAGATGAAAGGTGTTCCTCTATTGGTGAAGGAACAATGGAGGTTGGTTCCAATGTGGAAGGAGGATTTCAGGCTAGGATTTCCTCTATGGAAGGGATGTGAGGTAATTGAGAGGTGATAGGTACCTCGTTAAAGATAGCGTGAACCTCACGGGTATGGGTATCATGAGTGGATGTCTCACCGGTTTGATTGGATGAAGGGGCATGGTTGGGAAATGGTTTTTTGAAGATTTTTAGATTTTGGTTGGGGGTGGCATTGGGATTATCCATAGTTAACTCACCTTTCTCGAGCATTTCTTGGACAATATTCTTGAAAGTGATGTAATTTCCATCACTATGACCCTTTACTCGATGATAGTTATAGAAATCATGTTCTTTATACCATGCGGGCATGGGGCAAGTAGGGTCAAAACCAGTGTGTGGTTTTATGGGTGGAAGGGTGATGGCTCTAGCTTTGATAAGCTTTTCTAAAATAGAAGAGTAAGGTTCCCCAATTGGGGTATATTTTCACTTTGCTCTTGTCTAAATCGAAAAGTCTAGACAGGTGAGAGATTAGATGAGGGTGTAGCTTGATTCGATGGATGAGTTGGGCTGCCTTGAGTACCACTGCGTTAGCGGTGCCCTTAGCTTTTGAATAATTGGTTTGTGGTTTGGAAGAGGAAGAGGTATCATTCACTTGAATGCCGAATTCTTATTGTGTAATTGGATTTTCTTCTCTTCGATGGCCCAAATCTCTAACTTTCGTGCCATAGTGAATGCCTCATCAAATGTTCGGAAGGTTTGGACCTGCAAGGTCGGGGAGATATGTCTAGCACAAGCTCGTGTGAAGAGCTCGATGAGTTCATTTTGTGGTAGTTGGAAGGTAAGTTGATTGATCAGGCTGCGCCAGAGTGACAAAATCTTGTGATAGATTCATCCTCATACTGACATGTGGAATATAGATCGGTCATGGTAACCTTCTTGATGATATTGATAGAGAAATGATCCAAGAAGGCTTGGGCTACCTGATTGAATGAGAATATAGAGTGTTTAGGTAACCCACTATACCAATCTAATGCAGGTCTAGTGAGGGACATGGGAAAAGTTCTCAAAAGCAAGGCATCATCATGAGTGATCAGATAACACCCATGTTTGAATGACCACAAATGTTGTTGTGGGTCTTCTTTGCTATTGAAATGATTGAATTTAGGCATTTCCCAATGCACAGGGTATGAATGATAGGAATGGATGGGTGAATAGGCTCATTACAAATCTCATCATAGGTGAGAGTGTTGGGAGCTAGAAACCGATGCCTCCAATGTCTGCATCTTGTCCAACATCAATTTAATTAGGTCATTGGTGGGTTGTGATGATTGGATGCCTCCTGTAGCATGAGGAGGTTGGTTTTGGGCATATAATGGGGGTGGCACTCCAGTGTATGGGGCTGCCATGTAAGGTGGTGGAGAAGAAGGTAGTGAAATAGGGGTACATACCGGAATGAATAATGGATGAAACAAGAGGTTGTTGGTAGTATGTATATGGGGGTGGAAGGGTCATGGTAACCCTAGTGGCAATAGGGGCTAATGATTGTGGAATGGAAAGAACCACATTCTAAAATGGGGTAGGGTCACTAACACTGGAGGTGGGAATGTAGCTACAGGTATGTATGAGACAGTAGGGGTGGATGAGGTTGTGTTTGGGGTAGTCATCGAGGGTATGGTGGATGTGATGGGTGCCACAAAGGTAACAGATGTGGCAGTCATAGTGGGTATAGAACCTAACTACAAAATGACTGGGGGTAAAGTGGATGTGGGTAGCACGGAGCCAGATGGGGCCGATGCGGAAGTGGGTGTGAGAGTCGGGGGATAGATACATGCATGTCGTATATCAACTGACCCGAGGCGTCTCGAGTGGACGAGTGGGAAAGGTAAAACTGCAAGGTAGCAGGGTTTTGGTCAAGGAGTCATGCAAACTCCTCATCTCCGGTAGTGATAGTAGTAGGTGGATGGGATCCATGGCTAGTGATAAAATAGAAGGTGGTGAAGGACTAGGTGGGAGTGGTTGGAAACTGGCGTGAAATACGAGGGCACTTGCTTGTCTTCGGTCAGCACCATGTGAACCAGTATTGATCAGGTAGGGCTACTTCTCTATAAATGATACAGAGAATAACAGAATAGGTGAATCTGGTGATAAAAAATGGATGAAGTAATGAAATGGTGGCTGGAATGTGAAATAGGCTAACCGATGTGATTAGGGAAAACTGATGTCGGTTAGGGGTAACCATTGTTGGTCATTGTAGAAAATGGACAAGTGAAGTAAATAAATAGAGGAAAAAGGTAAAATCTGACAGGTATGCCAAATCTAAATAATGTTTAAAATGTCAATGGGAATAATGATAGTGACAGAGACTGTGAAAAGTGGAAGAAAGTGAAGTAATATGTCCTTTTGAGTAGATTAGCAAAAGGACCTAGAACCGATATTGGTTGGGTATAACCGATGGTGGTCAAAGGTAACCGATGATGGTTACTGTGAAATTGAAACAATGATGAAAGAAAGTGGTTGTGAATTAAAATCTGATGTAGAATCAAACCCAGAATTCTAGAAATGATGATGATATGGCCCAGGCACACTCAGGTGAAGCCGGAATACACCAACTATGATGAGGAGCGTGTAAGGATGAACAAGAAAGTGATGAATGTGATCTCTCACCTCAAAATGCAAGCCAAGCAAAAACACTAAGAAAATGTGATCCTAGGAGTGCCTTTTCTATTATGTTTGTTTAGCTTATGCTATTTAAGGACTGACACATGAATTGTGAAATAGAGTTTTTGGTGAGGATGGCTTCCTACAAAGAAGGAGATCTAAAAGGTGAGGTTTCAGGTATGTTATGGTGGGGGCGGGCTTCACTCTGAAGTATGACTCAATAGAGTAGCGAGCTGGGTGCCCACTGTGTCCGTGATCATGTGATCACCTACAACTTCTTCCAGGTAGGATGTTGTTTAAGAATGTATGTATTTTGAATTTTTGTGTGGTTTGGTAAGACTCAGAGAAAGAGAAAAGGATAGAAGTGCTTTTCTACGATTCATTTGTCAACCATCAGCTGGTCATGACTTCCAGCATATAGGTTTCCCTCAATTAATGTGAGCTAATGCAATAAATCAGAATGGAATGCACTTGTTTTTAAACCCAAATCAAAAATGTGAAATTGGATGACACAATAAGATGAAGAGGAAGAGGGATGCTCTTTCACTACAATGCAGAAAACATGAAGAAATGATTCTTTTTAATTACACCAAAAGAAAAGTTTCCTTTAGAGCAAATAGAAAGAAGAGGTGGATTACCAGGAAGAAAATTAGTGTGTACACTTTTTAGAAGGGAAAAAAACACACAATTTTTCCTAGGAATGAATGAAATGCAAGGAACCCCGGATGGGTCCCACCGGCATGCCAAAATGTTTCACCTTTTTCTTAGATTGTTTCTTTGAAGTGTTGACGAAATAGATAGGGTAATGGGCATAGGAGGAATACTTGTTCAAATGTCGGTTGATGGGTTGTTGCACGTGTATGACTTCCAAATCCATAGCTGATCGTGAGAGCTTCCTTTTGGCTAGGAGGAACTACCTGTAATGAAAACAAGACCACCAAAAGGAATTAAACAATATGGGTAGTGAACTACCTAGCATGTAAGCTAGATCCGAAGTATGATACTTCCTAGATGGTTGTCAGTCCACTATTTTAAACAATTCAATGTTGTAAACAAAGTAAATCCTATTGTTATTTTGAAATGATTTAGGTATCTCACTTAAAAACACAATAAGAAATAGATCTAATCTAACAGGCTAAGCTAGAATAGAATCCAAAGGTCAAATGATTGGTTATGGGTCTCTGCAGGTCTGATAAAGGTCTCGGGTAGGTCACAAGTGAATGAGGGTGAGATAAAATTAGGTGGGTAGGTCTTTGTTCAGGATGTGTGGGAAAACACAGAGAGACCGTGTCGGTTAGGGGATGATGATGGTGGTTAGGTATAACCAGTGCCGGTTACTGTGAGATCTAGAAATGTCACAGAATGGGATTTTGGTCTCCTTTGTGATTACACAAAGGACTTTGGTTGGTCAGATAGGTATTGGGTGATGAGGAGTAGGATTTTGTGAGGTTTTAATGGGTATATTGAGGTGAAAATGTGGAGAAGGTCAATAGGGGCAAGATAAACAATGGATGATAAAATGATGAAGAAATGAAATAACCAGGAAAGTATGATGTTGTACTTACTTGGATTCCATTCTGAAGGCTTGTGTGTGAGGGATGGAGGTGCTGATGATGGGTTTGAAGGTTATAAGTGATCACCAACTAAAGAAAATCTTCTGCATGGGCTACATGTACACTCCTCTTTGCTTGGATAGATCAGATCATGGCTGGGATGGTTGTGCAGGAGAAGATGCTCAATCTCCTTCCTTGGATGTGAGTTTTCACTGGAATTGGCTCTCTAAAGATGCGTTATCTCTCTGAGATGTGTTCTTGCTCATCAACTTTCTCCCAAATGTTTTCCAACTTCCAACTTCCACCTTGAGAATAAGGTTTTTTGGGTTAAAAGGGTAACCGATGGTGGTTCAGCTTAACCGGCGATGGTTAGGGGTAACTGATGTCGGTCAAGGTGGGATTTCCTAGGTTTACTAAACTAGGGAGATCCTCCTGATTTCCTTGGATCTCATGTTGTTATCCCATGGATTAGACTAGGGAGCTTCTTGTGAGCATGCAGGAATGTGGTTAGAGGGAATGTAGGCATTGATTTTTAGGGTTTGGTAAGTCTTAGTTAGTTATGGGAACTTGCTAAGAATAGGTCTTAGGTTGAGTTGGCTTGGTGAGGTGTCTAAGTGAACTATATGTGTGGATATTATTTAAATAAGATATTTAAATAATAAATATAGTGAGGATAATGAATTAATTTAATTTAATTAATTAAATTAATATTAGTGGGGTGAAGGGGGTCATGGCTAGGTAAATGTAATAAAGGGTGCTTAAAGAGATATTAAAGATTAGAGCCTATCATGCCGATAGTGCTTCTGCGAAATCGAAGGAGACTTCCATCCGAGCTTTCAACTCCTTTCCTTCTCCACGAAAGATCAACAAATAAATAACTTTCCTTAGAAATATACCTTCCCATGATCGAAAAAGACCAGGTGAGTTAAAAATAGCAAAGAAGTGCAATTCGAACTACTGGTTCAAAGAACCAGATTCACTCTATGCGATAAAAATCTAGAAAGCATGTAAAACCAACAACCTCCCATAAACCTTCCTTCTAAATTTCCTAGACGGTTTGTGAACAAAAACCGAGACCAATAAATTCCATTAATTCTGATTTTCCCACTTAACTCTCCTTGCCACCTCCTCCCAAGTTTGGCAAATGCCAATTCACATTTAACATGCAATTCCATCTTTAGTGAAACTTCCACATAAGCTTCTACCAAGTCAACTAGCCCCCGCTAAAAAGCTGCATCGTCAACTTTATGCCTTAAAAACCTTATCAACAACTTAAATGCCATTGGAACCATCACCTTTGATGCATGTGACCCATTAGGTTCCCATTGAAATAGCTTAGGATAGATCCTTTAGAACTTAGGTTAGTTTAGAATTAATCACCTTAGGCCTTACACATTACCTTAGGTAGTTTCCACATAGGTTAGATTAATTCACAACATAATAGTTTTAGGCATTAGGTTAGATCATCACATAATCTTATAGCATTAGGTTTTAGGTTAAATTAAATAGCCTAGTAACCTTTGCATACTCCCTTAGCACAAGGCTTAGGTTAGAAATAAAATCAATTAAGTAACATAGCTAGGTAGTATATATATATATATATATATATATATATATATATATATATATTCTTACCCAACTTAGGATTCCGTAGGATAATCCTATAGTTTTAGGATTCTAAATCCTTCCAATGTCATGAATAGGCTGCATTTCATTTACGTCAGCAATGTCCTACCATGATCGATCTCCAAATACCCAAGCACAACATACAACTGAATGGAAACACATTCACACAAAATCTAAGAACTTGTTACAACAAAGTTCAGTCTGATATGTCCCTCAATTTTATTGAATGTCAATTTACCCTTCATTCAACTGAGCAGATTTAAAACATTCCTTGGATCACTGAAATTGATCCAAGGATGAGTCAGATAAGGAGATAAGTTTGAAACTCTTAAACCAGATTGCAACTCATCTAAAAGAAGTGAAAAATGGATTCAAGGAAGCCATTCCATTTCAGTCTAATGATCTTAAGAGAAGAAAATATTTATCCATATCAAGCATGATCTCCATCAATCAAAATAACACATCTTTTAAAATAAAATCACCTGTCAACAGGGTAAGTGCACCAAGTTGGGGGACAATTAAGTGGACATCAAATCCTGAATTTTACATTAAAAACAACAAAACATCAAATTTAGTCTTCCGCGGACTTGAACCATGCCGAAAAGTAAAAACTATGTCATAAAAATGGTACCATTGTGTAGGGGAGACTATTAGCTTTGTATAAATACTGATTTTAAAGTGAATAGAAGAGGATAAATATCATTTTATAATTTTTACTAATAGTAGGTCTTTAAGACACTTTTTCCCGTGAATGTTTATGTCTACGTTTAAGACTACAAAATTTGTTTCACTTGTTATAATGTGATAAAACTTATACCATCCCAACCGTGGTGAAATTATATACATGTTCAAAAAAAAATTATTTGATTTCAATATTTTTTGATGAAGTTATGGCGGGCAAACAGAAAGTGCTCTGTTTTCTTTATGTTTTCATACCACTTTCATGGAAAAAATCATAAAAATAAAATATTACTCAAAAAATACAAAATAAAATCTATCCCAAGATAGATAGTGGCATATAACTTCTCACCAAAGGAAAAAAATATATATCAATTTTTGGTCATCCAAATTGTGGGCAAATGGACTATAATCTTATAGGCGTTTTTAAAAAAATACCAAGTCATTGAATTTTGAGTATTTAATATAGCTAAACTTGTCCATTTTTACAAAAATTAGTATTTTAGAAACTAGATTCCAGATGCTACGATTAATATTAATATAATTTTGTCTAATTTTGAGTGTATGTATTGCTAATAATTCCTACAAGTTGATATTATGTTGTTATTTGCAATATGATGTCCACGGATGACCCTATATTTGTCCATCAACTTCCCGCACTTACCCAACACTTGAAATGCAAAGGAGGAATATAGAAATTTTCTAGGGTGTTACATGCTTCCCTGCTAAAAAGAATCATTGTCCCGATGATTACCTCTTTTTTTTTTAACAATTTACATCAGACAATCAATTCATTCACTTTTCTTATCATAAGTCCAAATATATTAGAGCCTTATAGTTCAAGAAATCAGCATTAAATAGTTGTTTATTCAAATCAAATAAATATCTACCCAAAACTGGCATACTTATTGTCATATAAAGATAAAATCATAAATTTTTATCAGTCAACAAAATCAATTCTGTTCAAATAGATATGGAAAAGCAGTTTTCATATCCTCTTGGTTTTCCCAAGTTGCATTCTCTTCGTTAAACTGGTCCCACTTTGGACCTTGCATTGTCTTATTTATTGATTTCTCAAATGCAACCGATGAGTTTCAAGCACTCGTATGGGTTTAACCATGATTATTCTTGGGTCTTGGACCTCTGACAAGGAATTCCAATTTAACACATGTGATAAATCGAAACATATTTCTTAAGCAAAGAAATATGGAAAACATCATCCATTCGTGACAAAGCGGAGGTAATGTTAAATGATAAGCTAAAAGGTTGATTACTTCAACTATCTCAAAAGGTATCACATAACGAGATGATAACTTGGCAACCTTGCCAAAAGTTATAGAACTCTTTTTTGGTTTAACTCGAAGAAAGACTTTCTCACCAAGTTCAAATTTCTTATCAACCCTCTTTAAGTCAACATAACTCTTTTACCTATCTGCTACTTCTTTCAAGTGTTCACAAATCAATTTAACTTCTTGTTCCATTTCCATAAGAATTTCAGGTCCAATTACCTCTCTATCTTCTATGCTATCCCAACTAACAAGGGTTCTAGCATTTTCTTCCGTATAATGCCTCGAAAGGTGCCATCTTAAGAGAAGCATGATATGTATTATTGTATGTGAATTCAACTAATGGAAGATACTCTTCCCACTTATACTATTGATCCATGCAATACATTCATAACATATCTTCTAAAACTTGATTTACTCTTTCAGTCTGCCCATCTATTTCTAGATGATACACATAACTAAAATTTAGCTTAGTTCCTAGAGCTGCATTAAGTGTTTTCCAAAATCTTGATGTCATTCTAGGATTCCTATCCAAATGATTAACTCGGGTACTCCATGTAATCTAAAAATTTTGTGTACAAATATTCCCGCCAAAATAGGAGAATCATCCTTCATATTTCCAGCAATAAAATGTGTTATCTTCATTAGTTTATCCATAACTACTAAGATAACATCATGCTTATTTCTTGACATAGGTAACCCTTGTACAAAATCCATGCTTATTACTTGCCATTTGTACTACGGTATGCTATGAGGATACAACAAACCAGCTGGGTGCATATGTTCTGCCTTAACACATTGACATTCAAGGTAATGTGTCACAAAATCAATAACATCCTTTTTCATTCCTTTCCAGAAATATTGTTGTTTTATATCAGCAAGCATCTTTGTAATGCCAGGGTGTCCAGAAAAAGGTGAATTGTGAAATTCAGCTAACAATTTCTTTCTCAAATCATTAAGCAAAGGTACATAGACTCTGTTTTCAAATCGTAAGATTCCTTCTTTATCAAAGAAAAACCTTTATACCTCGAATCATTAGAATCTACAGTAAGTGTTGTTTTTACTTGTTGAAAGTAAGAATCAGATTCCATAACACTTTTTACTTCATCCTTAAACTGAGTTCTAAGTGTTATAAGAGCATAAATGTGCTTCCTATGACTTAGAGCATCAACCACTCTATTTTCTTTTCCTTTAATGTAACTTATGTCAAAATCATATTGAGACAAAAACTCTAACCACCTTCGTTGTCTTGCATTCAGATTTGGCTGAGTGAAAATGTACTTCAGCCCAAGATGATCAATTTTCAACTCAAATGGTTTACCAAGCAGATAATGCCTCCAAACTTGAAGTGCATGAACAATGGTAGCAAGCTCTAAATCATGTGGAGCATAATTCAACTCATGTAACTTAAGTTTTCTACTTTCGTATGCTATAACATGACCACTTTGTAACAAAATACCTCCTAGACCTTCACTAGATGCATCAGTTACCACCATAAAATCTCCATTAGGATCTGGTACTGCAAGAATAGGTGTTGAAGTTAACTGTTCCTTCAAGGTTTTAAATGCAATTTCACATTTCTCACTCCAAACAAAATTTTTATCTTTCTTTTGTAAGGAAGTTATTGGTGCAGCTATCTTAGAAAAGTCTTTTACAAATTTCCTATAGTAGCCAATAAGTCCCATGAAGCTTCTAAGTTCATGTACATTATTTAGTGCGAGCCATTTTGTTATAGTTGTAATTTTTGAAGGATCTACAAAGAATTCCATTTTTACTTATTACATGACCAAAATAGTGGACTTCTATGTCATAGAATGAACATTTGGACAACTTACCAAACAACCATCTCTTTCTCAGAATTTATAAAACTATTTTCAAATGCTCATGATGCTCCTCAATGATTTTAGAATATATGATAATGTCATCCAAGAATACGAGCACAAATTTGTCTAACTATTCTTGAAAGATACTATTCATTAAATTCATAAATTCCGCAAGTGCATTAGTTAATCCATAAGGTAAAACTGTAAACTCATAATGTCCATACCTTGTTCTAAAAGTTGTTTTATGAATATCCTCATCCTTAATTCACAGTTGATGATATCTAGATTGAAGATCTATCTTGGAATATACTGATGCTCCATGCATCTGGTCAAATAAATCATCAATCCTAGGGAGTGGATATATTTTCTTGATTGTTTCCTTATTTAACATTCTATAATCAATGCAAAATCTAAGTGTTCCATATTTCTTTTCACAAAGATCACTAGTGCTCCCCAAGGTGAAACACTTGGTCTAATCAAACTCTTAGCAAAAATTTCTTGCAATTGAGCCTTAAGCTCTACTAATTCTATAGTATTCATTCGATATGGTGTTTTAGAAATAGGTTCAGTTCCAAGCTTGATCTCAATCATGAAATAAAATTCCCTTTTGGGTGGAAGACCTAGAAATTCTTCTGAAAATACATCACTGAAGTCTCATAACAACAGATATCATTCCATAATATCATTGCTATCTTCTGTTAATTTAGTAATTTTTACTACATATAAGGTACATCCTTTATTTTTGGCCTTTTTAAGTTGTATAGCTGACAGTTTTGTAACTGAAATTTCACGTTTCACACCCTAAATATCTGTTGTTTCCTGCAGGTCATCTAAACAACTAATGTGTTTTTCAAAACAGTCTACTTTAGCCTTATGTTACGCTAACTAATTAACACTTATGATTACATCATAAGACCCTAAAGGTGCAACATAAAGATCAACTTATGTGGAAAATTTAGGTAAATCTAGGACTACTCCAAAAAGACACATACTAACCATATGACAACATTATTACCATACTATACAGTCTATATTTTATCCATGTTTCCAGCTTTTCTTTTTAATTTTGATGCTAATTTACTAGAAATAAAACATTCATAGCTCAGTATCAAAAAGAATAGTTATTGGTAAACTTAATAACTTACCCGAAACTTTTATGGGTGTGGCCTATTTCTCATCCCGTTTGTCACTACTATAGCATTTATCTTGTGCTACCGATTATGTTCATCATTCTTCAAAGGACATTGATTTGTGTAATGATCCTTTCCACAATTATAACAACCTCCTATAGGTCCCTTCCTAGTCTTAGGTTTAATTCCATCCTTAGAGTTATCGTTCGACCCCCATAGGACTTTTATCTATTATTATTATTCTTGAAAAAGTTGTTCCATACATTACCAAAGAAACTTGTTTATTTCTTCTTTCTTATTTTTATCGGATGAAAACTTACTTTTCATTCTGAATTTCTTTCGTGTTCCTTTCTTGGGTGAAAGAGAGGATGAGGAGGAGTTGGTATTATTCTTCCTTACTTCCTCCTTATGAGAAGAAATTGCCTTTAATTTCTGTTCATGCCTTATGTCTTTTCAACAACAACCCCTTCCATCGTGGTTGGGTTATGAACATCCACCTCTCCTCCTATAACAAGATTCAATCCCATGATGAATTTCCTTATCCCGAACTTCTCATCAGTTTGGTACTGAGGCACATACTTAAGGAGTTTTGTAAATCTCTCCCAATACTCGATTCTGATTGGCTTTCCTTGAGCTAAGTTCTTAAATTCAGTCATTTTCTGATCATAGTAGATTTGTGGTAGCCATCATTGCCTAAAATAACCTTTAAATTGGTCCCATGTGATATTAGATTCATCAATGTTCAACTCAAATTGTAGTTTGTCCCACCATGAAGATGCTTTGTGTGAAAGTTGATATGCTCCCCATATCACCTTTGTTTCTTCTGAGAAATTTCTTATTGCAAAGTATTTCTCCATTTCACTAAGCCATTTCTCAGTCCCATCTCCTAATTTTGTGCCATCAAACTTGGGTGGACTTATCCTTTTTATGTCATTAGTGAGTTCTGCTACTAGCCTAGCCTTTTTGTTCTCAGGCTCCACAGGTATGTTAACATTGTTATTATCAACACCCACATTGGTTTTGTCCCCTGGAGGTGGCTGAGTATTGTTATCAGCTTCTTTTTCCTCCTCATTACCCATTACTTGTTCAAGCACAACCAAATGATCTCTTGTGTTCAACAGTAAGCGGTGAGGATCTCATCAAGTTTTTGGGCCGTTACTTACTCCTTCCTTAGGTGGAAGGTTATTTGCAACATTTCCTCTTGTTCTAAACATTTTCTATTATAAGAAAAATTAAGTTTCATCACATTATGGACACAATAGGTCTAAGCGTTGCAACCTTCACTCGATACCAAGATGTAACATTCTCATTTTAAGACTTTAGAATCAAAAGAAAAAAAAATTATAATAATGTTCACCATTCTAAATAAAGCAATATTTAGAACAAGATTCCATGCCAATTAAATTCAATGGATAAACATATCCAACTGTAATGACTCGGTGATTCACTGATCTATTCATTTCATAACTCAGTAAGCTACCGATTTATTTATGTTATCTTATGTATTAAATACATATTATATACTTTGTATACTTTATCATCCTACCCTACACCGGGTACTAAGTGATCTATTTAAAGAACATATATGAATATCTGTTACCAATATTCATATGATATCACATTTTAAACTTGGTGACATAAGAAAACGTAACCGGAGTTTGCGATACTTTGGCCAAAGATTTATAACATACTGTGTATGTCACTATTCCTATACGACATACTTGTCATGTTGGAATACGTCCTTCACCTCACTCCTCAATGATTGGTCTTTACTGACTACCATCAGTCCTCTTGTTTTTAGTTTAACCCTAGCCCTAGATAGGAACATAACCTATTATAGGAAGATGCTCACAATGGCTTAGGGTAAATGGGCATACCCAGTTGACCTAAGTCACCCGGATGTGCCAACGTACCCTGAGCCATTGGAAGCTAATTCATATCCTAGATATGCTCCTATTCAAACATAGAGGGAAACTAAGTTTGAGTCTGAGTTCCTATCGAGTGTAGATCTAGATGATGAATGCAGAAGGGTGATGCCTCATGTCAACTACAATGTTGTATTCTCGAGAAGACCCAAGCCTTCTCAAAAGTACAGCCCTGCAGTTGGCGTGTGCCAACATCCTATAGAAACTTCCTCATCGAGATGTACATATCCCTGGAGGGATTGTTAACACATTGTTAGTCCGAATTAATTATTTATTATAGTAACATTGTCAATCCCTAATCCAACACTCAACAAGTTCTTTCCTAAATTTTCTTCATTTGGTCCATTAATAACATCGTTATATTCATGGTTGCTTTTCATATTTGATCACATAGATAAACTGCCAATTAACCTTAATCGTATTGTGTTATAATATGTATTATTTAAAAATTACACTAACTTTTTAGAAAATTTCAATGCCATAATATATCCAATAAAAATTAAACTTCATACAAATGAAATATAATAAATTGTAGTCATATTTTCAAACCTTTTTGGTTTATATTCAATTAAGAAAGAGAAAGATTCTTTCTCTACATGTTAAGTGTTAGGGTTTATCCTACCCAATATCCACATCTCTTAATGTATGTTCATCACATGTTACATTACTATGTTATATATTTTAGATAACAAATATCATATTCTGCAACTTAAAAATTTGCATCACAAGTAGGTAAATTGAACTAAATCCCTCTATCCAACTTATTAAAGGATAACCAATTAAGCATAAAAATAATATGAAGAATATCAACAAGATAGAAATCCATATTTTTCATACAAGTACAAGATAATTTACACAACAAATACAGGTAATTTCTTAGCTTTCAATTCATCTTTATAACTTATACATTTACAAGCCTTATGCATTTTAGGCATACTTGCGCATAACAATCGCCTTCATTAAAAAGAATACTACTTTTCTTTTTCAATACAATCTTAAGAATGAATCAGAATTCTTCACAAGGAATCTGATTTAAATCATCCAATGCATCTCATTAGTTTTTCCTTCTTTTATCACTTACGAAGTCCATCTAAAAATTGCTATGCACGGGTCAGGTTCAATGAACCGAGCATGTTAAGTACTAATCCTTAAAATGAAGTACATTACAATAATTGTTCCATTAAAACAACTCTACTTTAATGAGACAATTATTACATCATAAATATCAATATAAGCAAAAGAAAATGGAAAACGGTACATTTAACCAATTGAATTCACTTCTAAGAGAAGAATGAAATATAATCCACTATATCTCGCCTTACGAAAATTAAATTTTAATTGATCCTATCAATTATCCTTAAGCAAACAACAGATCATATCATCTCATTATTCCCAATTCTATCATAATAGAATACAACATTTATCTTTTCTTTAAGCCAAAAGAAGGGTTTATAGCATGGTTCTCATTAAGATGATTCATCTAACTCTTAGGCACCATTACAAACCATGCCCAAACACAAAACATCCAAAATAATAGAAACAGTCTCATAACATGAATTAACGATTTCATTTAAAGGACAACTACCTTAAAATTCAACATTTAAGATATTCATCGAATGTAATCCCATTTCAATCCAAGAAGGTATAGAGAATCAAACTTTGTACACTGTAAGTCTAAATCTACTTCCACATGTTAGAACTTAACATTTAAAGATCTAAAACTAATGTTCACAAATCAAAGAAGACTCATACGGAGTTAATCTCTACTCGAGTCCATCCAAGGAGGATCCATAAAATGATAAGAGTGCAAGATACAAAACTTACTCATCTCAAACCAAACAAAGTAAATCCTTGTTAAAAAAATAGTTTGCCAAAAAAACTTACATTTTCTGCTCAAAAAAACAAAATCATCTAATCTCTTCCTACATAATTTCAACAAATGATTTGAATAAGGAACACCAAACAACTCATAAATAAATCTCCATTTCATAAGAGAATCAAAATAGAAAAGTTCAACCAATGAACTTATCCCAACATTAGAAAGAAAGGGATCTTAATTAGAAAATGATCTAATCAATAATTCATTTTATTGTACTAACAAATGAATTCCTCGCTTTTAATTCATACTTAGAAATTCATAAGCTAGTTCCCAGAAGAGAGAACAAAATCAACTCATAGTAAGAAGAAAGCACACTACCATTTTCCTTACAATTATTTACCTTCAATAAACACGAGTTTCAATTCCAATCTCGAATGAAATACACATAACAATCCTAAAAACAACATTCTATTCCAAAGGAATCACTTTCCTTTCTTTTACAAAGACACATGGTTTATTTACTATATCTAACAAGAGATAGAAAAAAAAACCGATCAGTAAGCTAAACATGTTCAAAGTATCAACGAACTCAAAGACTAAAATCCCATTGTTAGGTTTCAATATTGCATTACAAAAGAGTAATTAGTTCTCGATTCAATAAGTACTATAATACAAAAACAATCTAAACAGAGACAAGTAATCCCTCCATAACAATTCAGAGCACTAAAGTAATAAACTCTTCTTTTAAACGAAACCCAGAACTTATTTTAAAAGATCTAAAGACGCGGTTTCCACAAAATAGAGGGGAAAATAATACCCCGATAAAATTCCATTGCCATCTCAGAAAAGATGAAACAATTCTCAGAAAAGAATTACCAAATCCATCCATCAAACAAAGATGTTTTCAGTTAAGATCTCAAAGAGTCTACCCAACAACTCAACCAACTATTCTCCCAATTTTTCTTTGAGCAATAGTTCAACAAAAGAGTTATAATTTTTAAACTTTTAATACAAGTAAAACCCAACTCAAAATACCATAACAGAGTCGAACACGAAGTCTCAACAAAAGTTCAGAACTACACAAGTATTTAAATACGAGGGAAGTATAAAATATGAACTTCCAATAACAATTCAAAGCTACACAAGTCTCTAATCACAGGTTCGGGAAACACGAAGTTCCCATTCTAGTTTATATTTTAAACAAGAATCCCTAATACCAGCTCAAAATGAAACACGAGCTTCAAACAAGAGTTCAAGAACTATACAAGTAACAATATGAGTGCGGTGTAAAACACGAACCTCCATTAACAATCAAAATTTCACAAGAATAAAACATGGGTACAGAGCCACATATGGGTTTCAACAACAGTCCCGAGTTACCCAAGATTCTAAACATAGGTTAGAGCATCAAGAACATCCATCACCAACTTTCATCAAATATGAAACCAAAAATAAGTTCCAAACCAAATACAAGCTCAATTACAAGCTCAAGAAAAACAAAAACTCCAACGAGATCAGATGGAACTCAAGGTAACCACAAACTCAGAACCATTTTTAAATAGCAACAAAGGTCATTTAAAATAGAACACTTCAATTACTAGTTCCAGAATGACAAGTAGAGTTACAGAAATACGTTTTGCATGCATTTTTTTAAATAACTAACACAAGGTAAGTTTTCAATTAGAACATCATTTACCATGGATTCATAACCAAAATCACAAGATTTATTAAACCCAGCAAGTAAATAACCAGATAAAATATGCATGCCAAGAATCTCAAAAGAGTAAACTTATTTTAATCAAACATTTAGAAGAAAGCAAGAGATCTTAAATATTAGTGCCTATCATGCCTAATAGTGCTTTTGCCAAATTTAAGGAGACTTCTAACCAAGATTTTAGCTCCTTTCCTTCTCCACGAAAGATCAACAAACAAATAACTTTCCTCAGAATGCCTCATATACCTTCCCATGATTGAAAATAGACCAGGTGAGTTAAAAATATCAAAGAAGTGCAAGTTGAACTGTTGGTTCAAAGAATTAGTTCACTCTATGTAGAGAAAAATCCAGAAAGCATGAAAAAACCAACAACCTACCACAAACCTGCCTTCCAAGTTTCCTATACAGTTTTGAACAAGAACCGAGACCAATACATTCCATTAATTCTGATTTTCTCACTCAACTCTCCTTGCCACCACCTCTCAAGTTTGGCGAATGTCAATTCACATTTAACATGTAATTCCATCTTTAGTGAAAATTCCACGTAAGCCTCTCGCCAAGTCAACTAGCCCCTACCAAAACTGAAAGTACTTTATGCTTTAAAAACCTTATCAACAACTTAAATGTCATTGGAACCATCGCCTTTGATGCATGTAACCCATTAGGTTCTCATGGAAATAGCTTAGGATAGATCCTTTAGAACTTAGTTTAGTTTAGAATTAATCACCTTAGGACTTACACATTACCTTAGGTAGTTTCCACATAGGTTAGATTAATTCACAACATAATAGTTTAAGGCATTAGGTTAGATCATCACATAATCTTATAGCATTAGGTTTTAGGTTAAATTAAATAGCCTAGTAACCTTTGCATACTCCCTTAGCACAAGGCTTAGGTTAGAAATAAAATCAATTAAGTAACATAGCTAGGTAGTATATATATATATATATATATATATATATATATATATATATATATATATATATATATATTCTTACCCAGCTTAGGATTCCATAGGATAATCCTGTAGTTTTAGGATTCTGAATCCTTCCAATGTCATGAACAGGCTGCATTTCATTTACGTCAACAATGTCCTACCATGATCGATCTCCAAAGACCCAAGCACAACATACAACTGAATGGAAACACGTTCACACAAAATCTAAGAAATTGTTACAACAAAGTTCGATCGATATGCCCCTCAATTTTATGGAATGCCAATTTACCCTTCATTCAACTCGAGTAGATTTAAAACATTCCTTGGATCACCGAAATTGATCCAAGAATGAGTTCGATAAGGAAATAAGTTCACAACTCTTAAACCAGATTGCAACTCATCTAAAAGAAGTGAAAAATGGATTCAAGGAAGCCATTACATTTCATTCTAATGATCTTAAGAGCAAAAAATATTTATCCATATCAAGCATGATCTCCATCAATCAAAAGAACACATCTTTTAAAAGAAAATCACCTGTCAACACTTGAAATGCAAAGGAGGAATATAGTAATTAGGAAGGGTGTTACATGCACAAGGAAATCAAGGATAGTGATACCAAATTGTGGTGTCTACATTATAGATGCCCCATCTTCCCCAACCCATACCAACTCTGTTACAACTTAAGAATCATACATGCCACCAATATCCTTTAAAAATTATTATTATTTCAAAAAGGTTTTCAGCTTTAGAGTATTCTTTTGTATTTTTAATGATAAGTAAGTGAGGTTATCTCACATGATTTTAAATTATATAAACCTACATACATACCCAAGAATTATTATCTACTATTGTAACCTCGCCAATAGACAAAGATGTATACCATGTACAATAAAGTTTATCCTTCAAATCTTATTTCTCAACCATAGCTAGGCATTTCACCCAATCCCAACCACTACTTTTAGACCAATGATAATGAGGAAAGTATGGGACACCAATAGAAGATAGAATATTCTTATTTTAAGGAAATTTTGTTATGGGAAAACCTCTTTTTAGAGTGTGATAAGAAACAACTAGATAAAATATTTTAGCTAGAAGATTTTTTTGAATGAACTTGTTAAATAGAGATGTAATTGTCCCTTGATTTTTAGAAATTATTATTTGATTTCCCACGTTATCCTCATACTAATTTTCATATTTCATATGTAAAGATTAATTTTTAGTTTTCCATCTCATGAAATTCTTCACAACTCCATAGATAGTTTACTTTTCATATTTTTTTGTATGCTTCTCAATAGTATCCAACTTAAGTTGCATTGCATTTTCCTTTCACAATTTCTACCTACAAATTGTACATTTTCATTCCTTAAGAGGTTTAATTTTTTAAAAATTTCAGTAGGTTCTATAAGTGGAAACTTAGAAATCCACTCTATTGGTGCTCAATCTATTTCTTTGGATCGATTTTGTCTTTTTCATAGAATTTTTGTAAATCTAACTATTATGTGTGCTTCATATTTCTCCTCATGCTTCAAAATTCATTATGAGTAAGGGAGAACTATTACTTTGTAAGAATATTTTTGCCTTGGAAAAATATAAGAAAGGATTTAGTAGAAATGTTAGAGGACTTGTTTAATGGACTGGTTAGTAAAATTATAAAATCTTCGAGACTTACAGGTGATCGATTCATGACTTTTGCAAAAGAACCTACAATCAGCACCAAACTATTTAAATTCCAAGTATTCAAAGTTGCGAAGGACCAAAAGCATGCAACAAAACCATAAAGTATAAAGATACAAGAATAGTTAAAAGACTCATTTTTAAATGGACTTAACCATTTTAAAAATCTGGTTACATTTAAAATACCCATCTAATATCTACATCACCAAAAATTCAAATTCCCATGAAGGAGAGGACACATGGCGAGATTATGATCCTCTCTAAGCCGTTCAATTTTTATGGACTTCAAGTCTACAAAATCCAAAGGTTTGTGGAGCTTTCTCATTAGTTTATGCTTGGCACTCTAAAAAGTTTGAAATTTCCAAGAGTGGCATGGAGATTTATCAATGGTTCGCATTTCACACTTTGACAAGGTCCTTATAAATAAAAGTAAATTACGAAGTATCATGGAACTTTCTGATTGGTTTATGCTTCACACTCGATAAGGATGAAAATCTAAAAGTACATGGAGCTATTTCATTGGTTTATGTTTCACACTTTAAAATTCCTTTCAAATACAAATGAATTACAAGAAACATGGAGATTTCTCATTGGCTTATGTTTCACGACAATCACCAAGCTTATTGAATAGTCGACTTGTGAAGTAACTTTAAATGGTCATAAATTTGGATCTAGTGCTTAGAATCAATCAAAATTGGTCTCGTTGGAAAGGTCTCCTTGAGCTATTCAAGTTAGAATCATCTTATTTATAAATTTATGGCATTTGGTGGGAGAAAATGAGAAAATAAAGAGACACAGATGTATCTGGAAATATCAGCTAACTATTTTTACATATGTGGCATTGAAGGCATGGAATCAATCCCAAAATGATAATAGAAAATTAGATATTTTCAGTTAGACAAGTTACATTCCCACTCTAATTAAAAATATCTTTCTTTGTGAAAAAAAGAGAAGGGGAAAATTGAATTGTAAGAATAGATCAAAATTGTATAAATATGGGGGCTTGTCCTCATATCAAAGTGTGGGTTTTTATTAAGGAGTTAGTTTTGGTAGTCTATGTTGTCCAAAATAACTCCCCTAGTTATTTTGACAGCTTACATCCCCATTTTGGATCTAAAGTTCAAACATTTCAAGTTCCGAATACTCTGGTTACCCCCTTGGTGTATCTTACTTGGTCATGCAGATCTTTTGTTCACCCTCGTGCACCCTTCTTGTTTCTTCCCTACTCTTCTTCCCCTTTATTCTTCTATCTCCTTCTATTTCCCTTCATGATTTCCTTTTGCATGCCCTATTTGATTCTAGTAGTTTTGTGTAATCCTTGTGCGTACCTTCTAATTTTCCTCCAAATCAGAAAATTCCCTAGTATGCTTTATACATGCATTCCCATCCTCTTAAGCTCCACACATTTTCTCACACTCACTTTACTTGTCTACATTATTCCCTTGTGCATCTTTCCTTTGCATCTATGCACTACAAACTTCCCTTATGTTTGGCTTTCTTCACGTGCCCTTTCCTCTAATCCTCATGCCCTTATACATTTTGATTCTCACACCCGCATGCATACTTGTATACTTTTACAAGTATGCATCTTTTCTTCCTATCTATACATGCATCCCTTTTATGTTCTTGTCTTCTTTCCTCTTTCACACACACACCTCACACATTCTTCCGTGCCAACAAGAAAAAAAGTATAACACGACAACGTGTC
Organism: Taxus wallichiana var. yunnanensis; assembly: GCA_018340775.1. NCBI lineage: Eukaryota > Viridiplantae > Streptophyta > Pinopsida > Cupressales > Taxaceae > Taxus > Taxus wallichiana. The sequence goes on from CM031244.1 coordinate 281,045,554, forward strand.
AAATTGAGTGTGTCATGCATAACCTATCAAAGCGTACTCAACTAGGTGTTAGATCCTTGCAAATAAAAATTACATGACACATGGCAGAAACTAAAAAATATCAAGATAATCAACCGATTGCATGGATTAATCAAATTACATCATGTGTCTTGTGTATTCCTCTTATACTATAGACTTCAAAATGTCATAAATTTTGTTACATATCTTATATCTATGTGCTCTGGTATTTTTAAAGAGTTACTGATGTGGGTTACACTTTTGACCTTTAAAAATAGATTTTGGAGGGATTTGTTAGGTGATAAATAAGGAAATGCATCTCGGCCATTAATACATAGATTCAATTAGCTCAACCACCCATATTTGATCCAATTTTCACTCCTTTATTATTCCAAAAGAAAAAAAAAGACATAGGGAGAAAGATCCACATCCTTATAAGCATATTTATAGGTATTTATTACATGTTGGTGGTTGAACTTTTGAATCCAAAATTCCCTCTTCTTTCTCTTCCTCTTTTATTCTTCTTCTATAAATTTTATAGTATTGCTCACTATAAGAGGTTGCACTCCTTTAGTTTGCAAGAGCATTGTTTAGGTATTTCCTTTTGTTTTGAGTTCCAAGCCTTTAGATCTAGCTCTCTAAATGTGGATACTCACCTCTTCCACCATTTTAAGTGATTATTAATCTTTCATAAGAAATAGAAGTTTTTTTATGTGGATATACTCTTCCCGACTCATTTTAATGCATTTTCTTACATTTCCTTTTCTTTTGTGTTTTTTCATGCATTCTCAAGTCCTTTATAGGTCCCTTTTTCTATTATGTTCCATGAAAATGGATGTATAAGCATGTTTCAAACTATGGTGTGCATGTCTACCCTCCTTGTACACATTTATCTTCATTTTCACTCAAATATGGTCATGTTCACCCCCTTTCTCGGTACTATCACCTCCCTTTAGTTTATATTTTCCTTTCCATGTGTCTTCTTCTCACCATGGTCCCTTGGAATTATAGAGTAGTGGTAGGTAGTTGCATTTCCTTCTTAGGATTAGTTTTATAAATAGACATAGGTATAGAAACCAACCTTCTCCATAGGTCTATCTCAAGCACGCAAGGTCCCACAATTTGTATATAGTCTCGTGTTTCCTCAAAACCCCGGTTCATCTTAATCGAGATGGGTGTAAGTTTGAGCTTCAAAATTTTTAGAACACCTAGTGGGACCAGATTAAAATCTTAAATTTCATCATTGCTAAGTTTTGGTGTGTGAATTACTGATTTCTAGCCTTTGGAGGATTTTTTCAACACATGTGGCAACTCCCAAATTCCAAATCTACTATTTTCGAGAGTCTAGACACCTTTTTCATTAGAATAATACATACAAGTAAAATCACGTAGTTGAAGAATCCTTTGAGTACCTTGATTTCTACAAGAAGAAGAGGCAATAGAACAACCACATTCACATCTCTATTTCTAGCACGTCATGCACTTTCCACTCCCCCTCTTAGTAGAGCTTCCACGCACTTCATCATGGCATCACTTGTCACCTCGTATAAAGTTTCCATTTGTCAATTTTATCGACAAAATTCCTCTTTCCCTAAATGCACAACATGACATGCCAACATTTGTGCTCAAGAGTATTCCATACTTAACTGGTGAGAAACAAGTCACCATTACTTGATTATATCCAAGATATTTCCAATGCATGCTCTGTTTATCCGGTTACACATGATGATGTCATAGTTAGGATGCTTTTATCTTCTATCAAAGGAAAAACACTTCAATGGTATAGGAGTTTGATACGTGCATCCATTACTAGTTGGGATGATCTTGGTATTTATCTCTACAACTTGTTAGTGCAAAATCACAAAGCACCCCGACGCACATCAGCTTCTAGGTTGATGTTCGAGCATCCAGGTGTGATTGCACAACATGGAAACCTCTCTCCAAGCGTGGGACTTGTGAAACCGAGAGAGGAATCTCCAGAGAAGGCTGGTTCCTACTCCTAAACTACCTGCCACAAGCTATTCCAGTGCAGGCAAGCTAATCTAATCCTAATCTAACCATGCCAAGGAGACAGAGAGAGAGAGAGAAGGGAAAAACAGCAAAAGCCTACACTAAAACGGTGATACACCAGAGAAGGAGAATGTTGAACATCTATCAAAACTGCCATGGGACAAAGAGAGGTGAGCAATGGGAAGGATGGACAGATGCATCACAGGCCCAAGGATAGATTTCACACAGAAAGTGTCCCAAAACTCCATGAACACAGCTCCAGATCTGCAGTGAACGTTCAAACATGCACAGATACCTGCAATGAAGAGAGGCAAGAAGAAAACAAGCAAAAACGAGAAAGGATGGACAGATGCATCACAAAACACGTTTTGTTGCTTCAGAAGTTTGCACAGAACATCATTCCATTAGTAAAAGGCAAAAATGCCATTACAGTAGGGAGGAGGTTCGAACTCCATTTTCAACCCTAGAGAAGAAAAGAAGGGAGGGCAGAGCAGAAAGAATGAACAACCTCTTTGTTATGAGCCAAATCTGGCTTTTACATTGCATGGGTCGAGCCCAGGGGACAGAAAACGTGGGAAAACGTGCAAGCCCATTCCTCATTGACTGCAGATGCATTAAATCAGCATGGAGGATCTTACCAACCCATACCCTGTCATTTTTAGTGATTTTGGAGGAGAAAGCGACCCATTTGTATTAATTTGGCCGCTAAAATGTCACTTCTGGCCGTGCAGAAGAAGAATGCGACCCATTAGCATTAAAACGGGTTGTTGAAAGGTCGCTTCTGGCCATTACCACACGTCAGAGTCGTTTCTTGATTTTCTCTCTTCAGACTGCACCAAAACTCGAGATTGATCCCAGAATCATGTAGAGGATTTCACTAGCTTTCCGTTGATATAAGGAACATGCAAATCCGAGCTCTGGATCAAAAGATACGACGATTTGAAGAAAACAGGCAAAAATGGATTTGAAAAGCTTTTCCCGCGCTTCGCCACCTTGATGACACGTGTCAGGTGTTGATTGGATGAGCAAGGTCTTCAGCCTGTCGGGTTCGGGATTCTCCTATGCATTTGCATCGGGTTTGGGAGGTGGCTCGACATATGTTTGATGCTCGTGTTTTCCCGAAACCCGCTTCCGCCAGATTATCCAAATTTTCCTTTGTTGTCGGGCTTTCCGACCCCTCCGACATGTTCTTGCCTTTGGACACGTGGCAGCTTCTCGTTGGCCCGGGCTGACCCTTTTAAAACTTGCCCTTTGACTTATTTGACCTTTTTTCCTGAGACACGTGGCGGCTTCTGATTGGTCCTCGACTGATTCGGGTCCTTCGCGTACTTCGCCTCCATTTGTCCCGGATGTCCCATTTGATTTTGGGCCCTTTGTGCTCATTTCGGCCGGTTCGGGCATTTCGCGTCCATTTGTCCCAGACGTCCCATTTGATTTTGGACCCTCTGGACCTTTTTCACCCGGTTCGGCCGGTTCGCGCCTTTTCGGCCCTCTTAACCCAAGCAGTTAGTCGATTTTCTCTCGGTCGAACCGGCATTTCGCGCCCGCCGCGTACTTCTGGCCCATTTGTCCCGTTTTCTTTTGGACTGTCTGTGCTCATTTCGACCGATCCGGCCGGTTCGAGCCTTTTTGTCCCATTTGTCCCAAATGCTACCTTGAGCAGGACTTAGCCAATTTTCACACTTTTTCCTGGATCAACCTACTTGCCTTTCTGCAACCTTTTTTTGCATTTTCTCAGAGCTTGCTCTTTTCCTCTCAGACAGGGGACTTAGAAAATATTTGAGGGGACTCTAGCAACATGATTTTTGGCCCCGAATCAATCAATTTTCCTGGGACTTGAATATTCTGATGCATGTTATCAAAATTACCCAGGGGTGAATTTTGGATAACAGTTTGGTGACTCATCAGGTCATCTGCCTGCTAGATGAAAAGACCAGTAGCCTGAAGCAATCCATTGGGCATGGAGTCATAAGCAAGCCTGAAAACTGATCTGAACCTTGAAAATCTCCCTCTGAGCCACTTGGAAACCCATTGAACCTGGAGTGTCTTCACCAAGATGCCACTGAAATGAACTGTGCAAGAGCAGAACCAGCAACACCAAAACTATGTACAAAACTGAAAATCATACATGCCCCAAATGGAACATGCAGAGTGTGCACAAGCACTTCTTCTGCTGAAAGCAAACCTACCTACTCTACTCTAACTGGAAACAAAGGCAAGCTAAACAAACCCTGCAACTGGTTGTGCAAAATAGCTTCCTTTCTTCAAAATGGGCAGCCATGCAATTGATTTGGCACTGATCATGGCTGTTTGGATGGATGGAAAATCAACAAGAAGCTGGTCTTCTATCCAAATCATCAAGGTATCAACTGAAAAATCCAATACCTCTTTTAGTTGCTCTGCATTTGGATTGGAGAGGTATGGCAGCTGATCCTTGGTACTTTGTAGCTCATCCTCATGCTCAGAAGCAAGCATGACTGGTTGTGGCTTCTCCTTTGGCTCCAATGAAGCCAAATACCTGATTGGGCAAGGTCTGATCCGTTTGATATGCCCATTGCTGTGATTTTCAACTCCAAGAATGGAGTCTTCTTGTAGACCTTGAATGGATGGTGTGGAAGAAATGGTGGAATCCTTCTGTCCTTTCTCTTCCTCCAATGAAGAACAGGGAAGATTAGAATCTTCCAATCTTGATTCCAAAGGGCTGTTGTAAGATGCAGGCTGCTGCAAATGAAAGCTCTCCTTCATGACAGCAGACTCTGGTGTTTGGAATGTGGATGATGAAAGAGAGAAAGGTGAAAGCTCAACCGGCTCCTCTCCATCAAAACAGTCCTCCAAATCTGACAGGTAAACTGCCTCATTGTTGTCCCGTTGTTCGTGTTCAACTTCCTCCATGGTGTCCTCTTGATCTGCAACTTGACCACCATGGTTTCCTTCACTCTCCAATATTGAGTTTGAGAGATCAAACTCCTTTTCAGTAATAGAACTTGAGAGAGATGAAGTGGAAAGAAGAACTGAAGGTTCTTCTGTAGCCTGCTTTGTGCTCAAAGCCCTTGGATCTGCACTTTTCTCCTCCACAGCTAGAATGTGCTCCTCTTCTTTTGGATTTGGAGCAACTTCTCCTTCCTCCAATGTTTGAAGAGAATATCGCTCTTGATTGAACTCCTCCTCCAGCATGAAGTTTGTCAAGTCGAACTCTTCAATTTGTTGCTCTAGAGGACAAGTTGGGACTGCAAGATCTTCTTCTCCAACAAAATCAGTCCTCACCACCATTTGTTCAACCTCAGCCTCTTCTGTAGGCTTAACCATCAAGGGGATCTTTGTCATCCCAAATCTAAGAGCCCAACTCTTCAGACTGTCTGTCACTTCTTTTCTTTTTGGCTCTTCCTCTTGTTGTCCTTGATGACTGATTTTTTCAATTTCTTCTTTCCCACATGGAATTGGGGATGCAAGAGGAGGGATAGGTTGAAACTCAACTGATTTGACAATTTTGTGTGGTGGTGGAGGCGGTGAAACCTCTTGTTTCTTTGGAGGAGGGGGTATTTCTGTTAGCTCTTGTGGAGGGGATGACTGTTTGGAAGGGAAAAGGAAAGAAGAATCGAGATGGGGTGGAAGACTAGGGGATGGAGGGATGGATTCAACACTTGGGACAGCAGATGGAGAGTTTAAAGCTTGACAATGCTGAGATGAAACAGATTGGGAAAGAGGAAAAGAAAAGGCATGAGAAGATGTGCTTACCCATTGACAAGGTTGCTGAATACTTCTCTCATACACTTCTATTTCTTCAATCCACCTTGCAAGCAAAGGCATTGCAATCATGAAGTCAAGTTTCTCCTGAGGGCTGTAATGCCTTGGAAAAGGTCCCACCCATGGACAGGGTGCTCCACAACCGATTCCAAATGCTCTCATCTGTGCCTGAGCCCTGGACTGCACTATCCCCACCTCCATTCTTTGGATTTTCTCCAATAGACCAGCATCTTGCATCTGATGGTCTTCATTGTATGCACACCCTTGCTCTTGGGAAGCTTCATTGCCAAACTGACTTTGGCACTGCTGTTCATATGAGTATGCATGCTGATCTGGAGGATTTGTAAAACATGTTGGAATTGGAAAATACTGCTGTTGTTGTAAATGTGAGTTCCATGATGGAAATGAAGTCATGGTTGCACAACTTCATGGAATGGAAAAGAATGAAAGGGATGGAAAGAAAGATGAATGAAAAATGGATGGAAATGAATGGAAAGGAAGGTCTGCAACTTCAGAGATGGTTGTTGACCAGATGGAGTCGCCAGATGTGTTTGCAAGTGCCTCCAAAGGCTGAAATCTTCACAGGAACACATCAACCTGCAAAAGATGAAGTGAAAGACCTCTAAGGTCCCACCGGGCGTGCCAGAACTGTTAGTGCAAAATCACAGCACCCCTGGACGCACATCAGGCTTCTAGGTTGATGTTCAGGCATCCAGTGTGATTGCACAACATGGAAACCTCTCTCCAAGCGTGGGACTTGTGAAACCGAGAGAGGAATCTCCAGAGAAGGCTGGTTCTGCTCCTAAACTACCTTGCCACAAGCTATTCCAGCAAGAGCAAGCTAATCTAATCCTAATCTAACCATGCCAAGGAGACAGAGAGAGAGAGAGAAGGGAAAAACAGCAAAAGCCTACACTAAAACGGTGATACACCAGAGAAGGAGAATGTTGAACATCTATCAAAACTGCCATGGGACAAAGAGAGGTGAGCAATGGGAAGGATGGACAGATGCATCACAGGCCCAAGGATAGATTTCACACAGAAAGTGTCCCAAAACTCCATGAACACAGCTCCGGATCTGCAAAGGAACGCTTCAAACATGCACAGATACCGCAATGAAGAGAGGCAAGAAGAAAACAAGCAAAAACGAAAGGATGGACAGATGCATCACAAAACACGTTTTGTTGCTTGAAGTTTGCAGAGTAACATCATTCCATTAGTAAAGGCAAAAACGCCATTACAGAGTAGGGAGGAGGTTCGAACTCCATTTTCAACCCTAGAGAAGAAAAGAAGGGAGGGTAGAGCAGAAAGAATGAACAACCTCTTTGTTATGAGCCAAATCGCTTTTACATTGCATGGGTCGAGCCTGTGGACGAAAACATGGGAAAACATGCAAGCCCATTCCTCATTGATCACAGATGCATTAAATCAGCATGGAGGATCTTACCAACCCATACCCTATCATTTTTATCAATTTTGGAGGAGAAAGCGACCCATTTGTATTAATTTGGCCGCTAAAATGTCACTTCTGGCCGTGTAGAAGAAGAATGCGACCCATTAGCATTAAAACGGGTTGTTGAAAGGTCGCTTCTGGCCATTACCACACGTCAGAGTCGTTTCTTGATTTTCTCTCTTCAGACTGACCAAAACTCGAGATTGATCCCAGAATCATGTAGAGGATTTCACTAGCTTTCCGTTGATATAAGGAACATGCAAATCCGAGCTCTGGATCAAAAGATACGACGATTTGAAGAAAACAGGCAAAAATGGATTTGAAAAGCTTTTCCCGCGCTTCGCCACCTTGATGACATGTGTCAGGTGTTGATTGGATGAGCAAGGTCTTCAGCCTGTCAGGTTCGGGATTCTCCTATGCATTTGCATCGGGTTTGGGAGGTGGCTCGACATATGTTTGATGCTCGTGTTTTCCCGAAACCCGCTTCCGCCGATTATCCAAATTTTCCTTTGTTGTCGGGCTTTCACGACCCCCGACATGTTCTTGCCTTTGGACACGTGGCAGCTTCTCGTTGGCCCGGGCTGACCCTTTTAAAACTTGCCCTTTGACTTATTTGACCTTTTTTCCTGAGACACGTGGCGGCTTCTGATTGGTCCTCGACTGATTCGGGTCCTTCGCGTACTTCGCCTCCATTTGTCCCGGATGTCCCATTTGATTTTGGGCCCTTTGTGCTCATTTCGGCCGGTTCGGGCATTTCGCGTCCATTTGTCCCAGACGTCCCATTTGATTTTGGACCCTCTGGACCTTTTTCACCTGGTTCGGCCGGTTCGCGCCTTTTCGGCCCTCTTAACCCAAGCAGTTAGTCGATTTTCTCTCGGTCGAACCGGCATTTCGCGCCCGCCGCGTACTTCTGGCCCATTTGTCCCGTTTTCTTTTGGACTGTCTGTGCTCATTTCAACTGATCCGGCCGGTTCGGGCCTTTTTGTCCCATTTGTCCCAAATGCTACCTTGAGCAGACTTAGCCAATTTTCACACTTTTTCCTGGATCAACCTACTTGCCTTTCTGCAACCTTTTTTTGCATTTTCTCAGAGCTTGCTCTTTTCCTCTCAGACAGGGGACTTAGAAAATATTTGAGGGGACTCTAGCAACATGATTTTTGGCCCCGAATCAATCAATTTTCCCGGACTTGAATATTCTCGATGCATGTTATCAAAATTACCCTAGGGGGGTGAATTTTGGATAACACAACTATTTTGAAGATAAGTCAGATCACTTATCTATGGTAGAACAACTAACAACAATAAGGAGAAACGCCCAATGAGAAAAATGACCTATTTCATTACTAGGTTTCATAAAATTTCAGGTCAGGATCCCTCAAGTGGTAAGGCCCACCCCTCAACATTCTTTCCTATGTTATCTTAAGGCCTTGAATAGTGAAATTTCAGTCATGATTCAGTCTATCATGGTGGGTAGAAATTTACCGGAATCTTACAACATTACAATCGGGGTGAGAAATGGTTTTATTGAGGAAGGGAAATTAGCTCCTAGATCACCCATTCCCTTGTTCTCATAAATTCCTTAAGTGTCGCAGATTCCATTGGTCCTATTCCCGAGTATAGCACTCAACCCACTACATCCACATCCTATTACCCACATAGTAAAAGGAGGATGAAGAAATGAAGGCCTTGATTAGAAACTTTTCCAATAAAGTCATATCTTTAGAAAAATAGTAGGTGCAAGCCTTCAAAAATAATTATAATCAAGGGTATAAACAGATCCATCACCCATTTAGGAATTAATATTCAAATCAGAAATATGGTTAGAACTAATAAAATAATAGATGAAATGATAATGGACACCTCCCATTGCAAAAAATTCCTTCGCACATCCACTTCTAGTGCCCAGTTTAAGTCAAGCACTTGTTTCAGTTCAAAACAAAATGGATCAAGATTCAAAGTGGTTTTTTCCTTATAACATGTCTCATAGTGAGTATAGTTGCACCAATTCTTTGTGCATGCAAGCCTACATCATTCAAGTTACTTCAAAATGTGAACCTTCCACTAGCGATCACAAATCGAGAAATCAGGAAGTTCCATAATTTGTTCTTGAGGCCAACCTTATGTTCTTTGGTGTTGAATACTTTTGTGCAATCAATCAATATGAAGATAGTCTAAATAGACTACACCCAAGTTGTTGATAACACAAGATACAAGAAGAGAATGTTTGAGTCTAGAATGCAAACTTTCGCTTCTACCATAGATTTGTCCTTAAAATTAAATATATGTAGTCATGGTACACAAATTCCATCACACAAGTTTCTGCGTAACATTTCAACAGTGCGTTGAGTTCCCCTCTTTCAAGGCCAAGACTCTGCAAGAAGCTAAGGTCCCCACCTCTACACTTGATAAATCAAGAAAAGATGTGGATGTGTCTCAAATGCATAAGTTGATGGACCTTCTATTCAGTATTGTGGACCAAATGAAAAGGACAAATGTAAATGTCACAATTTGGGATGCCCTGTCCATTCCATCTCAGCATGACCCTTTGTATTAAGCTCATGATGCAACTCCCGTGTGTTGATACAATTATCCAAAGACCTCATGTTACTATAAATATTTTTAAGAAGATGATAAGAAAGTAAGAAAGTTTCATAATACCCCACTCTTTTATATGCACTTGATTATAGGAAAGCATCTTGTTCACAATTGTATGATTGAATTAGGCATTATTACTTCTGTTATGCCTAAGAAATTTTTTGATGTCTTAGGTCTTAAGTACAACCCTATGTCCAAAGGAGTATTACAACTTGATGGTTCAACTGTTATTACTCTAGGAGTCATAAAGGATCTTGAGTTAACCATCCATGCATGTCCAATCCTAACTATAACTCAAGATGTATCAATTATTGACCTAGATCCTATGTTTTCCCTTTTCCTATCAAGGAATTTCACTACCAAAGTGGGTGGTTACTTGTCTTCTAATTGGTGTTATTTATTACTTAGAAAAAGGTATGGTACTCAGTTTACCATATAAGTTGAACCCATATTTTTATATCATGTTGAGTCTTATGAACCATCACCTCTCTAATCCAATTTCCTATTCCATGAAGGCCAAAAACAAGTTCCAGTTTAAGAAGAGAAACATGTTCCTCCCCCATACCTGATCTATTGCTAGATTAATGTGACATGAAGCACTATGAATTTGATCTTTATGATAAATATCTTGATACCTTTGAAACTCGGCCTTAGAACTTACTGTATCCTTGAAGAATAATTTGTACTTATTGTTTCACCTGATTCTTATACATTTCTTTGAAGTATTGACGAAACAGATAGGGTAACGGGCATAGGAGGAATACCTATTCAAATGTTGGTTGATGGGTTGTTGCATGCATATGACTTCCGAATCGACAGCTAGTTGTGAGAGTTTCCTTTTGGCTAGGAGGAACTACCTGTAATTAAATCAAGACCACCAGAAGGAATTAAACAATATGTGCAGTGAATTGCCTAGCATATGCTAGATTTGGGAAGTGTGATACTTCCTAGATGGCTATCAGTCCACTATTTTAAACAATTTAATGTGGTAAATAAAGTAAATCCTATTGTAATTCAAAATTATTTAGGTATCTCACTTAAAACACAATAAGAAAGATCTAATCTAACAAGCTAGGTTAGAGTAGGATCCAAAGGTCAAGTGACTAGTTCTGGGTCACTGCAAGTCGGACAGAGGTCTTAGGTAGATCACAAGTAAATGAGGGTGAGGCGGAATTAGATGGGTAGGTCACTGTTCTCGGTTATATGGGTAAATACAGAGACCGATGCTAGTTAAGGGTGACTAACGGTAGTTGGGTGTAACCGGTGCTGGTTACTGTGGAAATATGGGAATGCCACAGAACAAGCTTTGGATCTCTTTTGTGATTGCACAAAGGACTTTGGTTAGTCAGAATGAGGTATTGGGTGGTTTGGGTAGGATCTGGTGAGATTTTAATGGGTATATGGAGGGGTGAGTGTTGGAGGAATTCAATGGGTGGCTAGGTGAACAATAGGTCACAATATAAGGATAGAATGAAATAAACCGAGAAGTATAATGTTATACTTACTTGGATCATAGTCCCTGGATGCCTGTGAGTGAGTGATGGAAGTGCTGTGATGAGAGGTTGAATGCTCAGTAGGTGATCAAAAATTGTAGGAGAGCTTCTACATGGGCTGTATGTGCATTCCTCTTTTCTTGGTTAGATCAGATCATTGTTGGGATGGTTTTGTAGGAAAAGATGCTTTATCTCCTTCCTTGTATGTTTGTTCTCACTGAAATTTGCTCTCGATAAGATGTGATATCTCTCAGGAAGATCTCAATGTTTCACAAAAAAATTTCAATCTTTTCCAACCTTCAAAATAAGGTTGTTTTAGGGGTTAAAAGGGTAATCGACGGTGGTTTCAGCTTAACCAGCGATGGTTAGGGCTAACCTAAGCGCGTCTATCAAGGCAGGATTTCCTAGGTTTACTAAACTAGGGAGATCCTCTTGATTTTCTCGGATCTCATGTCATTAACCCATGGATTAAACTAGAAGTTTCTTGTAAGCATGCGGGAATGTGGTTAGAGAGAATGTAGGCATTGATTTTTAGGGTTTGGGTAAGTCTTAGTTAGTTATGACAACTTACTAAGAATAGGTCTTAGGGTGAGTTGGCTTGATGAGGTGTCTAGGTGAACTGTATTTGTGGATATTATTTAAATTAAGATATTTTAATAATAAATAAATATGGAGAGGATAATGAATTAACTTAATTAAATTAATATTAATGAGGTGAAGGGGGCCATGGCTAGGTGAATGTGATGAAGGGTGCTTATTTGTCAAGGGACCAAAGGGGAGTGTGACCTAATTTTAGTGTCTACATTTTTCCTATTTTTGTTGCGTAGATTGTATTGGTAAGTGACGCTAACAAAAATAAGATGTGGTTGCTCTATGTGTGGAGGAAGTTGATCCCCTCAAACCAAGAACTAACGAGGCGTAAGGTACTAGCGGTGAGTGGTTTGATAAAAGGTAAATGTGAGGGAAAAGGTAGGTGGGCAAGGGGGAAAAGGGGTTAAAGGTCTACCCAGACAATCTAGGTAATGGATCAGGGTCAAAAGTAGTAATCAAATACACGAACACGTATAAACCGCAAAGACACTACCAGTTGAAGAGCATTCAAACTCTACATTGTCTAAGGTCGATAGGTTTATCCAAACAATGTTGAAGTGATTCTGGTATCCAAGGTATATGATATGGTCAGGAAACACAATGTAGGTTAGGTGTAGAAACGTTTAGGTATGTTCCGATACACCAAAGGTAGGTTCAAGATAAACAATCATGGTAATAGTCTAGGTAAGGTCATTAGGTCAACAACATAGGTACCAAAGTGCCGCAGCAAGGTATAGCAAAACATGAGGTCAAAGGTCTCTGTGATGGGCCAGTCCAAATATCTAGGTCATGGCACGGGTAACGCCAAGGTAGGGGTAAAATAATGAGTCCCCAAAGGAGCACAAAGGGAGGTAGTAAATGATGAGGTTGAGAAGGTGAAGTAAATGGGTAGGGTAAAGGTGGGGTGGGGTAAATGATCGGGGTGAAGGTTGAATGAGATAAAAAAAAGGAGGTAGGGGTAGGTAAAAGGGTAAAATTTAGGGCAATGTGCAGTGAGGGTGACTGATGCTAGTAACGAATAACCAACATTGGTATAGGCCAACCGACAATAGTGAGGTAGGGCATGTGACCGATGCCGGGTCAAGGGTAACCAACATCGGTTAGGTTGAGTTTTTATAAAACCAAAAAATCCACATTTTTTATTATTCATTTATTATTTTACAAAGTGAGAAAATGACAAATAAGAGAGAAAAGTGTCTAGATGGAATGGAACAGTGAGCTAGTGGGGTGATCGATGAGTGATTGGTTGGTGAGTAGCGGGTCCACAGGATCATTGCGAGGGATTCGATTGGATGGAGGTTACAGGTAGCTATTTGGTGATGGTGGAGGCCGGAGAGGGATCGAGTGGGCCACCGGTATAGCAGCTAGACATGCCACCGAGATGGTGGCAACGTGACGAGGTAGGTACTCTACTCTACATGTAGTTGATTTGATAGATTAGAGGATTAGTTTATTGTTGTTTGTAGGTTTTGTTGGTTTTTCATTTTTGTGGGTGGTTAAAAATTGAATTTGGGAATGGGGGAATAGCGGGTAAAAAGAGGAATGGGGAGGGTAATAAATGGGATAGGGGGGGTGGGTGGAGGTCCAAGGGTAGTTTAGGTCATTGTAGGTGGGTAAAAGGAGCAGGGGAGGTTTTTAGAAAGGGGATTTTGGGAAATTGTGGGTTTTTCCATGACAATGACCGGCTTTGGTCAATTTTGGAACACATCAGTTAGGTGGAACCAGTATCGGTCACCAAACAGGTGACCGATTCCTATTAAGGGGTGACCGAGGTCGGTAAGGGTGAACTGGTATCGGTCACCAAATAGGTAACCAATGTCGATTAAATGATGACCAGGGTCAGTTAGGATGAACCGGTACCCGCAGGATTATTAGGTACAAGGGTCAAAAAGTGATGTGGGCTAGGTGGTTGAAATAGGTAGGGTGAAAATAGGGTGTAGGAAAATGATAATTGTTGAATATGGATTGATACATGTAAATTAATGTCGTGCTTGTATTAGATGTAGGGGAGAGCATAGCTACATATGTGGGACAATGTTCCACCTCTACTAGTGACAATGATGCATAACACAACGACCTGGAGGAGCTGCAGCATGTGGAGGTAGTTGGGTTGAGTGGAGTTTGTGGTTATAGACATGTTTTCTGGTCACACTCATCGATAGATGGGATTCCACGACCAACACGTTCCACCTGCCGATGGGTGAGATTACTATCACCCTGGGTGGACATGTTCTGATTCTTGATTACCCATATTGGGTGCACAGTTTGTTCTATCTCCTTAGAGGCCTCGTGAGGAGTTGATTGTGTCTATTTATTGAGAGGGAATGACTAATATGAGATTCCTTAATGCCAACTTGAGCTATGGAGAGATGTACCTAGCCCATCCGGAGGAGATGAGGCTAGTGGTTCTGCTAATAGAGGCAGTGTGTTGCTTCACACTACCAGATTCAGAGGGTGGATGCTTTCCTTGATCACTAATGGGGGTACTCCATGACATGATGGTAGATGAGACCAACTTTTCCTAGGAGCTAGCATTCTTGGTGCAGCTATACAAGGAGTTGTGGGCATATGGGCGGCTACACAGGTTCAGCTTGTGTTGTACATTTTTTGCACTATTGGGTGTACAAGCACATAGTTTGTGTACGGCCTATAGGGATTCCCCGAGCAGATGCATTCCCACCTAGATATGTATGGGTGGGGTATAAGAGATGGGTGTCGGTGATTAGAGAGTAGATACCTGAGAGGCCCACACATGATGTGGCCCATTTCCAGTAGTTACTGGAGGGGTTTTCCTGGAGTGGACATTATATAGAGGCCATATGTGGGATTCCCCTCATATAGGCATATGCATGAGGAGCTAGCTGAGCTCCAGCTAGAGAGATGGATATAAGGTCGTTGTCCCAGGGAGTATGAGATGATCCCAGAGAAATAGTCCTGACAGTAGTTCAGCTAGTATAGAGACATACCTCTTCCCTTCCCACAGATCATCAAGGGATGACGTAGAGAGGCCCTTACCTCTACCACATCCTATAATTCCCACAGGGTAGGAGGAGTAGCTAGTGGACCGGTGGATAGATGATGTCGGGTGTATAGAGGTATAGGTATAGATAGTGGTGGGTGGCTCACTTACGAGCCATACCACCCAAACCGAGGCAGCTAGATCTAGCCACCATCATGGTGTAGAGAGATGCCCTATAGGGGTAGGTGGCTACTCTCATTACCCAGTTGGGTATACTACAGACATAGCTGGAGGGCTCGAGAGGTGGAGGTAGTAGAGCTACATGTACATGTGGCTAGTCTGCAGCCTAGATGGCTAGTGGAGGAGATGGAGATGGAGAGGAGGGGGATGGTCAGGTGGCAGCCTTACAGGCTCAAGTGACAAGTTTACAGGGCCACTTGGCCATAGTCCAAACATAGATTGGGGCCTTACAAGCCTAGATATAGGCATAGGGGTAAGGGGTACCACCACAAGCACCACCATCATAGGCACCGGGACCAGGTCCCAGTGCATAGGATGGAGTAGGATAGGGTCCCATAGGATAGGTATAGGGGATGAGACCTATGGGACCCCACAGACCGTTCTTGTATCTAGGTTATGGGATGCCCTGTGAGGATAGATACTATCAAAACTAGGCCGATGGTGGCTGGAATATATTTTATATCCTATACCGAGTACAGTAACAATAGGTGTTCAAAGAGAGAGGATGAGATTCTACACTCACAGTGTGGAGAGCATAGGGGGTCAGCGAGCTCTGAGGCCTAATCGTGTAGAGGCTACCAACATATAGAGACCAGCCCTAGTTGAGGCTCCAGTAGGGACCCAGGAGGCTAAGGGTACTGGTGATACATAGATGGAGGAAATCCACTTAGATGCCTGATATGCAGTCACCTAGTTTTTGATGTATGATAGTTATTTTTGTGATATATACTTGGCCTACGTGCCACGAGATAGTTAGGATGTATGAGTGGTTTTATATATTTTAAGCATATACCAGCCTGCATGCCGAAGATATTTTGTATTATTTCATTATTTTGTTGTATATATGAGACCGACCTACATGCCGATGACATTTTGTATTGTGTATCAGCCTGCATGTCAACAATTTTGAGATGATGGACACGATGAGATAGCCATGTATTTTTGAGATACACATTGATTTATTTATATGATGAGATACATGGTATTTTTGATTTGTTGATGTGTTGATGAGATTTTGATTTGTTATTTTGATATGGATGGAAAGTAGGTGAGTTAGGCATGATGGAGTCAGGTTGATTTAGGCCTGGATCGAGTCAGGGCTAGTTTAGGCATGGATCGAGTCAGGTCGGTTTAGGCATGGATCGAGTCAGGTTTGTTAGGCATGGTTGAGTTAGGTTTATTTAGGCATGGTTGAGTTAGGTTTGTTTAGGCATGGATCAAGTCAGGTCATAGGCATGGTTGAGTTAGGTTTGTTTAGGCATGGATCGAGTTAGGTTTGTTAGGCATGGTTGAGTCAAGTCGGTTAGGCATGATGGAGTTAAAAGTAGGTGAATTTTTGATTCATTATTTCATGCAATGAATGATAATATGGGTCATATGTGAGATGTGTTATAATACATGCATGATGATGGTAGAGAAATGGTAGGCATAATAAATGTATGTTGTGATAATGTTTAAAATATGAAACAACTTGTTATGTATGTGGTTGAATTTCCAATTTTGGGTATAAAAGGGAAACTAAGTTAGGTGTGATGTAATGTGAGGCACATGGAAGATGAATTGTTTAGGGTAGAGGATGGCCAAGCTAACCTCCAAGGGCCCCATGCCCTCGGAGTGCTACCTACATAGTCCCGGTGAAAAGGGACCTTAGGCTGATGTAGTTCTCCCATAAGCTAGGGAAGAATATGAGGAGGTATGAAAATGAGTTGGTAGGTTTTTAGGAATGGTGTGGGTTTAGGTCTGTTAGGTGTGGGTGGATTATAGGTAAAGTGATGTAGGTGGGGTCGATTGTGGCGAAAGAAGAAGATTACCCCAAAAGTAAGCGTCGAGGACCAAGTCCTATATAAGGTAATCAAAGCATAAGCAAAGATGACTAAAAGATAAGTGGGGGTGATAAAGCCACCTGATTAGGTAGGATCATATCGAGTAGATCATACCTTGGAGGAGGTGATGAACATAAGACCCTAAAGACATTGCATGATTGATTGTTCTATGGTGAAAAGTAGTCACATGATCACCAAATGTCTAAGTTCCAAGAAGTCCCTTAAGGAAATTAGGAAATGAGAGTGGGAATGGTATGAAGGGTGAAAGGTAGTTAATTTTTATATGGTATAGGTAGCATGCGCTTCAAGAAAGAGAACCTAGGTCGTAATGGGCAAGTCCATGACTAAAAGGTTTTCAGTTTTAACTTGTAGTTGAGATAGACTGATTGATGTGGGAAGTCTATATGGGATGAATAAAATTTAACTCCTTGAGGTCTTCGTGAAGCTGATCAATGTGGGAAGCTTCGGTTTCTCTTGTTTCTTTTTAGAAGAGTTGTACATAGCTTTCCTTCGAGGGAGTAGGCTATTTATAGTAGTAATTGTTGAGAGGAAGATGTCCTTTTGAGGGAGTCATCTTTTTATTAGAAGTTTGACTTAAGGAGTTTGGTCCCATGTGAGGTATTTGAATTCATGGACAAGACCAAGGTGGAGAATAAGACTCTTGTTCAAAAGGAAAGGTGGAACACCCATGGGATCTCATCTAAAGGTAGACAAAAAGTATCCATGAGAATCATACTATGTGCAAAGTGCCATGGTATGCATATTCAAGAGAAGATAATAAGTGATGTACTCACATGATTCTTGTTTAATCATTGGTGAGGTGTATAAAGTGAATAGCGCTCAAGGGATGAGCATGGAAAGAGACAAAAGGTGAGGTAGGATGACAAGTAAACAATAGAATGGTCAAATATGCAAGGCATTAAGGGGCTCGAGTTCAGGTTTACCATCAAGTGAAGATAAACGATAAACACCTTATCCATAGGTATGAGTCACGATGTATGGTCCAAGCCCGTTTACTTTTTTCTACTTTATTTACGTGTTGATTTTATTTGATACATTTTTGGTAAACTTGAAGGTGATCCAGACGTTAAGACAATGTTCATATAGTAACTCTAGTTGTGCTAAATGGTACTGACGAAAATTCATCATCATTGAGCATGTCATGGAGAGAAATGCGGAGTGAGGGGATCTGGAATTCGAGAGGTAGGATTACCTCTACCATAGACCGAGAAAATGGTGTGGTTACAGTGGAAGTGCAAATACTAGTGCGGTATGCCCACAGGGAAAAAGGAATGTGTGTATGCCAATCCTTCTCAGTATCATCAACCACTTTCATAAGAATTTTTTTAAGGTTTTGTTAGTGGATTTGGCTTGGCCGTTGGTTTGTGGGTAATAAGGTGATGAGAAACTAAGCTGAATGTTGAAGGTGTCGCAAAGTTTTTGAATTGTTTTCCATTGTCAGTGATGAGGAAATGAGGAACACAAAAGTGACAAATGATGTGGTGGTTAATGAACTCACATATTTTCTCAGCTTTTGTGGAGATGAGTGGTATGGCTTCCACCCATTTTGTATAGTATTCAGTAGCAATGATGATCCATTGATGGCATTGGGAAGAATGGGGATTGATTTCTCTAACAAGATCCAAACCCCATTGAGAGAAGGGCCAAAGGTCACGGGTGACCTGTAAGGCATGACTGGGTGTATGATGAAGATTGGAATGTTGTTGGCATTTTACACAATGTTTGATGTAATCACAACAATCATGATTAAGGGTCTGTAAGTAATAGCCCAAGAAAAGAATATGCTTAGTAATAGTAAGGCCACTGAAGTGACCTCCACATATATCGTCGTGAAATTCCTTAATGGTATAAGGAATTTTAGAACTTGTGAGGCATTGTAAGAGAATCCTATCAAATCCGTGCTTATAGAGGATTCCCCTCAAAATTACATAACGAGAGACATTTTTAAGGAAGGCACGTTATTCATTACGGTGAGATCGGGAGGTAAGATGGAGAGAGAAAGGTAGTCGAGTATTGTTTGTACCAAAGGTCACTTGGAGTCGGGGTAATGGTTTTGATCGAGTAAACATCATGAGGTAAATAATAATTTGATTGGAGTCATTTTACGGTGACAAAGATTTTAGAATCAACAAGCGAAGTAGGTATTTGGGAAGCTAAGCGAGCCATGGTATCTGTAAATTTGTTGGTTAAACATGGGATGGTTTTAAGGGTGTAATGATCAAATGTGGTCAAAAGTATGTCTACATGATGTTTATACTTTTGAAGTATCTTATTATGAAATTGGTATATACCATTGACTTGGTTTATGACCAATTGAGAATCACCAAAGATGTTGATTGATTTGACATCTAGGGCATAAAGGCGACTTGGAGACCTAGTACAAGTGCTTTGTATTTGGAAATATTTTTGTTGCATTTAAAATCTAGTTCAAATGACAAAAGCATGGATTCACCATCAAGGGGAATGAGGATAATACCAGCCCCACCCCACGCTGACACTTGGAACCATCAAAGAAGAGTGTCATTTGGTAAGGGGGTTCATCTAGGGAAAGCGTAGCAATTGACTCATCTGGAAAGTCAAAATTAGAGGTTGATCCTGGAAATAGGTGCATCACCAATTTTTCGGTGATTGCTTGGCCCTTGATGGACTTTTGATGAATGAATTCGAGGTCAAGATCAGCTAAAAGTATAATCCATCATGCGGTATGCTGATTTTGATAAGGTTTGGCATACATGAAGTGTAAGGGGTCGTCGGTGTTGGTTACAATATAGGTTTTATGGTTGAGTAGGTAATGAAGGAGTTTGGTGGCAATGAACACTAAGGCTAGGAAAAGATTTTTGGGGTGGGTGTATTTGGTTTTATCATCCAAAAGAGTATGACTTATGTAAAAACCACCTACTCCTGTGTTGTTCATTGCGAATGAGTGAGCATGGTTTCCAAGGAATGATCGGTAGCTGAGATGTATAGGTAAAAGGTTAATCATCTTTAGGTGGAATGATTATGGGTGGTTGGAGAAGGTATTGTTTTAGGGCCTCAAAAGCTTTGTGGCGCTCATCATCCCATTTAAAGGAGACATCCGTCTTGAGCAGATGATGATGAAATGGTTGACATTGATCAGATAATTGCGAAATGAAACGGTGAATAGAATGCAATTTACCTTGCAGCTCTGAGAGTATTTTAAGGTTATTGGGTAGAGGAATTTCCGAGAATAACCTTGAATTTAGCAGGTCAACTTCTATACCACGTAGGAAAATGATAAATCCCGGAGCTTTCTGAGAGAACCGTGAAGACACACTTCTTATGTTTGAAGGGGGAAGCAATATTTAATAAGGCATCAAAATGTTTTTAAGGATGGTAAGGTGCTCGAATTAGCGCTTAGATTTGGTCAAGATATCATCCACATAATCTTCCAATATGCGATGCATGATGTCATGGAAGATGTAAGTCATAGCCCACGAATATGTGGGACCAACATTTTTAAGGCTGAAAGGCATGACTCGATAGCATAAGGACCCCCAAGGGGTGATGAATGAGGTCTTTTGTTGATCCTCTAGGGCAAGTAGGATTTTTATAACTCGAGAAGCCATCCATGAGTGATAGCATCTCATGGCTAGTGGTAAGGTCAACCAGTTGGTCAATACCGGGTAAGGGAAAGTCATCTTTCGGGTAGGCTAGGTTGAGGTCACGGAAGTCCATGTAAATGTGGAGTCCCCTATTGCTTTAGTGATAGGGACAATGTTAGAAATCTAATGAGGATAATCAATGGGTAAGATGAAGGAAATGGAAATAAGGCATTGAAGTTCTTCTTTGACGAGAAGAGCAATGCGAGGGTGCATTTTCCTTAGCTTTTGTTTGATGGGTTTGGCATCGGGAATGGTTACAATATTATTGACCACTATGGTGGGGTCAATACTAGGCATGTCTATGTAAAACCAAGCAAAATCATTGTTATGATCTCTTAGAAAAGAAGTAATGGCTTCTGTTTAGTAGCATCTAAAGATTGACCGATCTTTAGGATGTGCGAGTCATCCCAGTATGAATGTTTATCTCGATAGTCGATTCATTCAACATGGTTGCATCTTAGAAGGAAATGATCGATGAATATATGATTTTTCTACACCAAGGTAGGTGAGTATCGATTCATCATCTTGACATTGAATGACATTAATTAAAGGTGTATCGTTATTGATCATTTTAGGATACGAAGGGAAGAGTCGAAGGGGCCACACCCTCACGTTGATAAGTCAAAGGCCCCAAGAAAATTGTGTTTATGAAAAAAAAAAGTTATGAGGGATAGATTATGGATCCATCGACTCCATCGGTGAGGGTGGTGATGAAGGCAGAGTGGGTGGAGAAGGTGGAGAAGAGCTAGTGTCCTTAATGAGATCAATGCGGGCTTATTTAGTAGGTGGTTCAGAAAGTCGATATCACTATGGTCGTTATATTTTTGAGTGGTACGTGGAATGAAATAATGGTGGCCTTTCTCATAAAATCCAAAACAAAACCCTTCCATGCACATCGGTGTAGGAAGGTGTGGGTGAAATGGTGATTGGTAAGTGATTGGAAGTCGGTGGAAAATGGGCCAGTTTATGACGGTGGTTTGGGTGTGTAAGTGGTAGTATTAAGTCCCCCATAGGTGAGACTAGTACGAAGGTGAGTGGGACCATACAAGAGATGTTATCCTATATGGTTATCATAATGAGGGTGTTAGTGAAGGCTTTTGTACTCTTATGGAGTAAGGAATGTGTTAACACTATATAGCGTACTCCCCAGTGAGGTGTTGAAAAATACCTTCCAAGGGATCGGTGGTTTGTATGTAGGTAGCTGGAATGGATGATGTGTCAGAGGTCAATGTGGAGGTGGAGTTAATGGATTGGGAAGCTGATGGGTTAGCCGTGGAGGTTGTGGTAGTGGTAGGAATGGAGGAGGTATGTGTGGTTGAGGTAGCGATCATGATCTTTGGTAAGTGGAGGTGTAGGTGAAGAAGTAACGGTTGCGGAGGTAGACGGCTTAATAGGTATGAGCACATCATTGGGTCGGTAAAGCATGTCACATGCTTTAAAGGTGATGGGTCAGCTAAAATGGTATAGGTGTGTCCTTTGTGTTCAAAATTTACACAACAATGAAAAGTGGAAGGAATGCAACCCATGACATGAATCTAGTGTCTGCAAGCAACAAAGTTATATTGAAATTCCCCTCCAAAAATTAAAATAATTTTAGAATAGTGCGGGAGCCAATGCGAACATGGAATATGATAGTGATCAGTGTAGAGATGATAGCGTCATTGAATGAATGCAACATGACAGGATGTTTATGCATGTAATTGTTAGGTATGTGCATTTGAGAAAATGCATGGGATGAAATGATGTTAATGCTAGCACCCCCATCAATCATCACACGGTGTACCCGTATGTCATCAATGTGGACAGAGATGAAGAGGGTTGGGTCCGGGTCAGTGGCGTGATCTATTCCTCTTAGAAGCTAAGGGAGGCAACTTGGTGAATAGGGTGGGGCGAAGATGAAGGTGGTAATTTAGTGAGAGAGGTTACATGATGGGGTGTGATAATGGAGGCTACGGGTGTAGGGTCATTGGGTAAAACCTCAATAGATTGAAGAACCTCTAATAGAGATTGATGATGGGATTTTGAGGTTTGAATGAGGTCATATAAGGACATCTTGAGGGGATATTTGTGTAGTTTTTTGACATGGTGTGATGTGTGATGCCATTAGAAATGGGGTACGTGGCACCGTGGATAGTGATTTTAGGTATGGGTGTAGATGATATGTTGGGTATAGGATTAGTTGGTGGGTTAATTTCCTTTTCTTTACCTTTATCCTTCTAAGCACTTATGACATATATCATGTTGATTTAAGGGGAGTCATGAAATGGAGAAGGTGTAGGATGAGTGGTGTAATGACATGACGGGCAAAAACCTACTGGAGGAGAAAAGCCTTGTGAGGTGAGTTGGGCGCAACAACATTGGGGTGATGGCATGGCAAGTTCTCTGATGAGAACCATGTTAATTTCAAATCTTGGGGGTGGCTCTAGGAGATGTGAGGGTGGAGGTTGTGGTTGTTGAGTGGGCTAGTTTAGGAATGGGTGTCGGTGAAGCAAGATCCTTGTCAAGAAGGTCGTCGTCATCAAAGTTGGCTTCGTGGACATAATCGGATAAGGATGGTTTTTAAGGCCTTACAGCTTTTCCACATCGTGCCCTGGCACATGATGGTAGGCAAAAATTTTAGTATCATCAAACCCTTTTGGCTTGGGTTTGAGGGGTTCATAAGTTCTGAGTGGTGGTAATGTGATGACGAAGTCTCGGGGAGGTTGGTTAAAATTTTTGCATAAGACCTCGCTATTGGATCGCAATGGGAAGTGAACATGGGTTTGGGTGTAAGTGTGGTTGATTGTTGAGAAATTACCTTTGGAAGAGTGGGAGCAGGTCAAGCTATGGTTTTGGGTGTCAGTTGTGCTTGTTTAGGTAGGGGTATAGTAGATGGATGGGTAGGAGGGTGTGTGGTTGTTTTGACTACCTTATTGTGGGGTAGTGGAATTTTGTTTTTGGGTTGCACCTTCTTAGGTAAAGGTGATATGGGTGTACGAGGTCTAGAAGGAAAAGAAGATGGGGGAAGAGGGTGAGTTACCCATGGGGATAACGGAGGTGTTGTGAAGGTAGATGATGCAAGTTGTGCTTGGGGTGTGAGAGATAATGACTGAAGTGTAGTGGGTAGTGAAGCAATAGCTGAGGGTATTAGAGGTATGGGTTGTAAGGATTCTATAGCTGCTGATGTAAGTTGTGTTGGGCATCTGGGGAGATTAGAGGTTTGTGAGGGAGGAATGGGTTGTTGTGCTTTTGGTTTATTGATGGGTGGAGGTTGCTTGACCATGTTGGGAAGCTGAGATCCTAAGACGGACAGGACAGGTGCAGGTGTGATTGGCGCAGCTGAGGTATGAGTTCTATGGGTTTGGTGCTTCTATTTGGTTGTCGGAGTAGGTGTGGTGTTGTCTTTGGAGGATGTAGCTAAATCTAATTTGATAGGTGGATGGGTAAGGCTGGTGGTTGGGGTGACCCCTAATGTGGTAATAGGTTTAGTCGAGGCAAATGTTGTAGGTGTGGGTTTGGGTTTAGATGTAGGTTGAGTTATGGGTAAGGGTGTGGTTTGAGCTATAACAGGTGTCATGGAAGGAGTTTTGATAGAGGTGGTTGTGTTCAGGTTTGATTGGTCAAAATATTTTTGGGTAGATAGTGGAGGTATCAGTAAGGGACATCTGCATCGGTGTTGAGACTAGAAGTAGAAGATGCCCCCATAATAAGGCTCTATCCACATAATCTAAGTGATCACCAAACATGAGAATGGCACGTCCAGAGGTGGAGTTGATGAGGACCTAATGGAAATTTTCATAAAATGTCTCTTAGAGATGAGGAATTGGCTAGCTTCATCTTCTCAGTGGGTAAGAGAGCCAAAAGTAGGTCTCAGCAGCATTCTAGGTAGCTGATGGAGAATGCTCACCAAGAGGCAAAGGTATCTCGAATTGGGTCTTTGATGGGTGGAAGAGATGATGGGTGCTCCTTTGTAGGTGGAGGAATGGATAGGTGATCTTTTATGGGTGGAGGAGGTACTATGGGTATCAGTTCTCTAAGTGGAGAAGCCAAAGGTGAAATGGTTTCAATTTTAGTGGAAGACTCCTCTGTAGGTAATGAAGGAGATGAAAGGTGTTCCTCTATTGGTGAAAGAATAGGGGAGATTGGTTCCGATGTAGAAGGAGGACTTCGGGATAGAATATCCTCTATGGAAGGAATATGGGGTATTTGGGAGGTGACAGTGCATCATTAAAAATAGTGTGAACCTCACAGGTATGGGTATCATGAGTTGAGGTCTCACCGGTTTGATCAGATGAAGGAGCATGGTTGGGAAATGGTTTCTTGAAGATGTGTAGGTTTTGGTTAGCAAGTGCATTAGGATTATCCACGGTTAACTCACCTTTCTCAAGCATTTCTTGGACAATATTTTTGAAAGTGATGTATTTGCCATCTCTATGACCCTTTACTCAATGATAGTTACAGAAGTCATGTTCCTTATACCATGCAGGCATGGGGCAAGCAGGGTCAAAACCAAAGGTGTGTGGTTTTATGGGTGGAAGAGTGATGGCTCGGCTTTGATAAGCTTTTCTAAGAAAGAAGATTAAGGTTCCCCAATTGGGGTGTATTTCTACTTGCTCTCAAATCCGAATTGAAAAGTTTGGATGTGTGAGAGATTAGATGAGGGGGTAGCCTTGATTTGATGGATGAGTCAATGGCTGGCCTTGAGTACCATAGCATTAGCGGTGCCATTATTCTTTGAATAATTATTTTATGGTTTGGAAGAAGAAGAGGTATCATTTGACTTGAATGCCAAATTCTTATTGCGTAATTGGATTTTCTTGTCTTCGATGGCCCGAATCTCTAAATTTCGTGCCATAGTGAATGATTCACCGAATGTTCAAAAGGTTTGGACCTGCAATGTCGGCAAGATATGTCTAGCACAAGCCCGTGTGAAGAGCTCAATGAGTTCTATTTGTGGCAACTGGAAGGTGAGTTGGTTGGTCAAGCTACACCAGCGAGTGACAAAATCTGTGATAGATTCATCCTCATATTGACGCGTGGAGTATAGGTCAGTCATAGTAACCTTCTTGACGATATTGATAGAGAAATGATCCAAGAAGGGTTGGGCTACTTGATTGAATGAGAATATAGAGTGTCTAGGTAACCCACTATACTAGTCTAATGTAGGTCCAGTGAGGGACATGGGAAAGGTTCTCAAGAGCAAGGCATCATCATGAGTGATCATATAACATCCGTGTTTTAATGACCGCAAATGTTTTTGCGGATCTTCTTTGCTATTAAAACGATTGAATTTAGGCATTTCCCAATGCATGGGGTATGAGAAAATAGGAATAGATGGGTGGATGGGCACGTTGCAAATCTCATCGTAGGTGAGAGTATTCTCGAGCCAAAAATGATGCCTCCAATTTTTGTAACTTTTCCAACATTAATTTGATTAGGTCATTAGTAGGTAGCAATGATTGAGTGCCTCCCGTAGCATGAGGGTTGGTTTTGGGCATATAATGGGGGTGGCACTCCAGTGTATGGTGCTGCCATGTAGGTTGATTAGGAAGAAGGCAAAAAAATAGGAGGTATGTACCTAGAGTGAATAAAGGATGAAAAGTGAGGCTACCGATAGTATGTATATGGAGGTGGAAGGTTCGTGGTAACCCTAGTGGCAATGTGGGCTAACGATTGTGGAATCAAAAGGACCAAGTTCTAAAATGGGGTAGGGGTCACCAAACCGAATGTGGTAATGTAGCTACGGGTATGTGTGAGACATTAGGGTCGATGAGGTTGTGTTTTGGGTAGTTGTCGAGGGTATTGTGGATGTGGCGGGTGCCACGGAGGTGACAGATGTGACAGTGATAGCGTGTATAGGACCTAGCTGCAAGATGACTAGGGGTAAAGTAGATGTAGGAAACACAGATCTAGATGGGGCTGATGCAGGAGTGGGAGTGAGAGTCGGGGGATAGATACAGGCATGCCATATATCAATTGACCCAAGGCATCTCGAGTGGATGAATGGGAAAGGTAAAACTACAAAGCGGTAGGGTTTTGGTCAAGGAGTCATGCGAACTCCTCATCTCCAGTAGCGATAGTGATAGGTTGGATGGGATCCATGGCTGGTGATAAAATGGAAGGTGGTGAAGGACTAAGTGGGAGTAGTTGACAACTGGTGTGAAATACGAGTGCGTTTTCTTATTTTTGGGTCAACACCATGTGAACCAAGATCGATCAAGTAGAGTTAATTCTCTATAAATGACACATAAAAATAGCAAGAACAGGTGAATATGACGGTAAAAAGTGTATTAGGTACCAAATGTGGGTTGGGAAATGAAACAAGCTAACTGATTCTCGTTAGGAAAACTAACATTGGTCAGGGGGTAACCACCACGCCACATCGTAGAAAATGGATAGTGAGTGAAAAACAAGGTAGGAGGTCAAATCTGACAGGTATGCTAAATCTGATAAGTTTTACAATGTCAATGGGAATGATGGCAGTGACAAGGAATGTGAAAAGTGGAAAAAGATGAATAAAATGTCCTTTTGGCTAGGTTAACAAAAGGACCTAGAACCGACGTCGGTTGGGTATAAATAACGATGGTCAGAGGGTAACCGACGATGGTCATTGGACCGACACTAGTCACTATGAAATTGAAATAGTGATGAAAGAATAGTGGTTTTGAATTAAAATTTGATGTAGAATCGGACCTTAATTTTGAGGATGATGATGATGTGGCCCAGTGCACTTAGGTGAAGCTAGAATACACCAGCTTTGATGAGGAGCATGCAAGGATGAACAAGAAAAATGAAGAACGTGATATCTCACCTCAAAATGCAAGTAAAAAGAAACACTAAGAAAAATGCAATCCTAGGAGTTCCTTTTCTATTATGTTTGTTTAGCTAATGCTATTTAAGGACTGACACACGAATTGTGAAATAGATTTTTGGTGAGGATGGCTTCCTACGAAGAAGGAGATCTAAAAGGTGAGGTTTTAGGTATGTTATGGTGGGGGCGGGCCTTGCTCTGAAGTATGACTCGACAGAGCAGCGAGCTGGGTGCCCACTGTGTCGTGATCGTGTGATCACCTACAACTTCTTCCAAGTAAGATGTTGTTTAAGAATGTGTGTATTTTCAATTTTTGTGAGGTTTGGTAAGACTCGAGAGAGAGAGAGAAATAAAGTGCTTTCTATGGTTCGTTTGTCAACCATCAGCTGGTCATGACTTCCAACATATAGGTTGCCCACAATTAATGTGAGCTAATGCAATAAATCAGAATGCAATGCACTTATTTTTAAGCCCAAATCAAAGTGTGAAGTTGGATGACACAATAAGATGAAGAGGAAGAGGGATGCTCTTTTTACTACAATGCAAAAAACATGAAGAAATGGTTCTTTTAACTACACCAAAATAAAGGTTTCCTTTAGAGGAAATATAAAGAAAAGGTGGGTTACTAAGGAAGAAAAATTAGTGTGTATGCTTTTCGAAAGGAAACAAACACATAAATTTTCCCAAGAATGAATTAAATGCAAGGAACCTCATATGGTTCCCACCGGTGTGCCAAAATGGTTCACCTGATTCTTAGACATTTCTTTGAAGTATTGACGAAACAAATAGAGGAATACCTGTTCAAATGATAGTTGATGGGTTGTTGCACGCGTATGACTTCTAAATCCATAGCTGGTTGTGAGAGCTTCCTTTTGGCTAGGAGGAACTACCTGTAATAAAAGCAAGACCACAAGAAGGAATTAAACAATGTGTAGTGAACTGCCTAGTGTATACTAGATCCGGGAAGTGTGATACGTCCTAGATGGTCTGTCACCCACTATTTTAAACAATTTAATGTTGTAAATAAAGTAAATCCTATTGTAGTTCAAAACAATTTACGTATCTCACTTAAAACACAATAAGAAAGATCTAATCTAACAGGCTAGGTTACATTAGGATCCAAAGGTCAAGTGACTGGTTCTCAGGTTACTACAGCCTAACAGAGGTCTCAGGAAGATCACAAGTGAATGAGGGTGAGATGGAATTAGGTGGGTAGGTCACTGTTCTAGGTTGTATGGGAAAATAGAGAGACCGATGCCTCGTTAAGGGTGATCGACGGTGATTGGGTGTAACCGGTGCCAAGCATCTTGTGGAAATCTAGGAATTTCATAGAATGAGCTTTGGGTCTCCTTTGTGATTGCACAAAGGAATTTGGTTAGTCAAAATGAGCTATTGGGTGGTTTGGGTAGGATCTAACGAGTTTTTAATGGGTATATGGCGGGGTGAGTATTGGATAAATTCAATGGGTTACTAGGTGAACAATAGGTGACAATATAAGGACGGAATGAAATAAACCATAGAAGTATAATGTTATACTTACTTGGATCCTAGTCTTGGATGCCTATGAGTGAGGGATGGAAGTGTTGATGAGAGGATGAAGGCTGCAGGTGATAAAAATTGTAAGAGAGCTTCTACATGGGCTGCATGTGCATTCCTCTTTTCTTGGTTAGATCAGATCATTATTGGGATGGTTGTGCAGAAAAGATGCTTGATCTCCTTCCTTGCATGTGTGTTCTCATTAAAATTCACTCTCAAAAGATGTGATATCTCTTGAGAAGATCTCAATGTTTCACCAAATTTTTTTCAATATTTGGCAACCTTTAAAATAAGGTTGTTTTGGGGGTTAAAAGGGTAATCGACAGTGGTTCGGCTTAACCAACGATGGTTATGGCTAACCGGCATCGATCAAGGTGAGATTTCCTAGGTTTACTAAACTAGGGAGATCCTCTTGATTTTCTCGATCTTTTGTTGTTAACCCATGGATTAAACTGGAAGTTTCTTGTAAGCATGCAAGAATGTGGTTAGAGAGAATGTAGGCATTGATTTTTAGGGTTTGGGTAAGTCTTAGTTAGTTATGGCAACTTACTAAGAATAGGTCTTAGGGTGAGTTGGCTTGATGAGGTGTCTAGGTGAAGTGTATGTGTGGATATTATTTAAATTAAGATATTTAAATAATAAATATGGTGAGGATAATGAATTAATTTAATTAAATTAATATTAGTGAGGTGAAGGGGGCCATGGCTAGGTGAATGTGATGAAGGGTGCTTATTTGTCAAGGGACCAAAGGGGAGTGTGACCTAATTTTAGTGTCTACATTTACATGCGCACTCAAACAAGATGAAGAAAATTATGGACTATGGAAGTTATACTTTCATGGCTCTGAAGAAAAAACAACATAGGCATAGGTGTTGTTCTCATTTCTCCCAAGGATGATAATTTATTCTTCACGTATATGGTATAGTTTGCATGCTCTAAAAATGTAGAAAAATATAAAGCGTTGGTGCATGGTCTTCTAATTGTTGAAAAAGAGACAGATTAAGGCACTCGGAGATCTTTGAGGACACCAAATTGGTCATCGACTAGATCACAAACAAGTTCACCAAAAAAAATATTCTCAAAGCTTACAAACATAGAATTTGGGACCTCCTATAGAGTTTTGATGCTCTAAATCTGTAGGTGGTGCTAAGAAAGATGAAAAAAGAAGAAAATCATATGACTATGCTTGGTTCACAGTTCTCACATGTTGAGGATTTTATCAAAGAAAATGTGTAGCATGTTGAAATGGTGATCAAGCCATCCATTTCAGAAAATTCTATCATCTTGAAAGTATTTGAAAATGACACGCAAATTTTCTAGTTCATTTAAAATAAAGTTGAGTTCTCTTCAAGAATGTGAGTTGACTTGCATAACAACTATGGTGACCAAGTGATCCAGCTAAAGATAAATAAATTTCCTAAAGGGTTGGTCACCTTAGAGAATATTTTTCAGCCCTGATGGTGGGTTCAAGGGTGAATAAAAATATATGCATGTAGTGCAAGAATACTATACTCCAATCACTATTGTGCATGGTAAAGAGTTATTTTTCTACAAATATTGTGTGCAAGATGAGAATCATCCCTTCATTTCTCTCTATCAAAATTATAGTGATATCTTCTCATGTGAGTATGAAGACTTGAAAGGATTTGATCCAATTGTTTCTCAACACTCCATTGACCTTGATCCTAATATCAAGCCCGTCGAAAAAATCAAAGGCCCAGTAAATCTAAAGTTATATTACCTCATGAGGAAAGAGTTGTCTAAAATCATTAAGGAAAAGATAATATTCCCCATCAAGTACTCTACTTGGGTCACAAATATTGTTCTAGTGCATAAAAATAATGGTGAAATTAGACTCTGCATTGATTTTAGAGATTTGAATAAGGCATCCTTGAAGGATCATTATCCTTTGCCTTCTATGGAGCATATTTTGTAGATTGTGGCTGGTACGTAAATATTTTCCATACTAGATGGGTATTTTGGTTTCAATCAGATTATGGTTAAGGAAGAAGATCAATTCAAAACATCATTTACAACCAAATGGGGAACTATACATATCAAAATATTCCTTTTGATATTCTAAATGTGGGAAAATGTTCCAACAAGCCATGGGAATTACCTTCAAAGGATGTATAAATGAGTTCATCCTTGTTTACCTAGATGTCATAACTATTTTCTCAAATCAGGGCATGGATCATATGACGCGTCTAGAAAAAGTATTTGCAAGATTTAGAGATTTTGGGTGTCTCTCAATCCAAAAATTACAAATTTCATTACACAAGGAAATATTTTGGGCCATGTGGTTTCTAAGGATAAGATCTCCATTGATCCCGAGCACATTTATTTTATCCTTTTTCTTTCCTCTGTCACCGCACAAGAAAGCCATGTAGACTTTTCTAGGTAAAATCAATTTTATTAGGAGACTTATTCCTAAATTTTTAAGACTGGTTAGGCCCCTCAACCTCATTCTCAAGAAAGACATAGTCTTCAAGTGGAAATTAGAAGGAAAAGAGAGCTTCAAAAAATCAAAAATAAATTACTTGCGCACCAACACCATTAATCAGATATTCCAAGGATTTCATCATTTATGCTTATGGGGCTAATGTGATTGTTGTTGTTGTCCCGAAAAATAAAATGAACAAGGACTGGAGCATCTAGTGGCTTTCAACAGTCAAACACTAAATTATTATGAGTTAAAATACAGTCACATGGAAAAAAAATTGATCGCCATCATGCACATGCTAAATAAGTTCAAAAGTATGCTCACCACAAACCATATTAAGGTGTTAGTTTCACACTCAGTGTGAGAGAATTCATCATGGGAGCAGAAATCAGCGAGAAAAGGGAAATATGGGTGACCAAAATCATGGAGTATGATGTGACTATCAAATCCACTAAATTTATAAGAGGCAATGTGCTTTGTAATTAGGTTACTGAGGATGCACATAATGATTAAGATATGTCATTATTCCTAGATGAGGAACTACTATGCACCAAAATTAAGAAGAATAAATATATTAGTGCATGTTTCTAAATGAAGGACATGATCACATTCCTCTCTCTTGTGCATACCCTCTTGGTTTTACCAAATCAAAAAGAAGGCATCCGAGGTTGGAGCCTATTCCATATATGTTATTTCATGGCCTTCTTTAAATGAAACATTGATGACATACTTTGTTGAGATGTCATGATGGTGCGTAGGTTGACAAAGTATTGTCCTAATTTCATGATGGATTTTCTTGTGGAAACTTCTCATCCAAAGCAACAATGATGAAGATCATCAAGACAAGACACTTTTGTCCTACCATATTCGTGGATGCACATAAGTGGGTCATAAAATGCAAAGAATATGCTTTATTTGTAGGAAATAAGAAATTGGTAGTGCTTCCCATCCTTCGAGTACTAGCCACAAATGGGTCCTAACAAATGACAGATTACTTCAATAAATGGATAGAATTTTTCGTGCTTAAGGAGTCAATCGAGTCATTCATCCTTGAATTTCTCAAGGGAATTGTAACAAGGTTTGACATTTCTCATACTAATATCTAGGATAATGCAAGAGACTTCCTTAGTACTAAAACTTTTTATTGGGTTCTTAGCCTTGGAATCTATTTGAAGACTTCTTCTAACTATTACCCCTAGGGTAATGGATTGGTTGAGTCTACCAATAAGAACTTGATTAGAATCATGGAACATACAATGATTATTAACCGAGACAAAGTGGCACACTAAGGTCTCATGTATGCTCTGGTGGATAGAATCATGGTGAATAAGGAAATAGGTACTTCACCTTACAATCTTGTTTATGAAAAGGAATTTATACTTCCTTTGTCTCTTGAGTTGTCTTCATTAGATCTTTCCCAGAGCTATAGTTTGTGGGAACAAATTAGAGATAAATAAGAATGGAAAAGCTGGTTGATCTTGAATAATTGAGAAATTATGCCATGATCAAGTTAGAACAACATCAACAATCAACAAAGAAGTGTTTTGATAGAAAGGCTAGACCTCAAGCTTTCAAACATGATGATCTAGTATTAAAATGGGATGCTGACAGAGCCAAACATGGGTGCCATTTAGAGTCCGATGTAATTTGGAGTGGCCCATACACTATCAGTTCTTGTAAGGAGGCTAAATCTTTTGAGTTATCTCACCTTGATGGAAGTGTGCTACCAATCCCAGTTAACAAGATCTATCTCAAGCACTTCCATTAAGTCTTCTACATCATTGTATATATTAGAATAGTTTAAGTTCCTCCAAGTGCACTTTGTATGCACATAATTTTGTTTGTATGTAATTCTTTCCTTTTACACGCTCCTTGCGTGTGCTCTTTTTGGTTATTCCAAGATGTCAATTCTGCTTCAAGGGTCTTCAAAAACATTTGGAAGCAACCCAATAAAAATTTTAGACAGTGACTGACTCAGGGGTAGTTCTTTAAGTTATAGATCAAAATTTCATGATTTTAGACTCGACTCGATGCCCAATGGATGCTTCTAAGGCTACTGGTCTCTTCATCAAGAAAGCAGATGGCCCCTGAAAATATAAAATTATTCTCCAAAATAAATCACCTAGTTATTTTGAAAACTAGCATCCCCTTTTTGGCTTTGAAGTTCAAACATTTCAAGTTACACACACTCTGGTTGTCCCCTTGGTGTTGTTTGCTTTGTTGCGCTTCTTCCACACACCATTGCGCACACTTCTTATTTCTTCCCTACACTTCCTTCCATTTTATTCTTCTATCACCTTCCATTTGCCCTCCATGGTTTTCTTTTGTGTACCTTAATTCATTCTAGCAGTCTCACACACTCCTTGTGCACACCTTCCGACTTTCTCTCCAAATCGGTGAAGTTTTTAGCATGCCTTCTATGCGTATGCCCTTCCTCTTCAGCTCCGTGCATTTTCTCACACTCACTTTCCTTTTCTCGCATTATTCCCTTGCACATATTTACATCACATATGTGCACTACACACTTCTCTTCCATCTAGCTTGCTTAGTGCACCCTTTCCTCTAATCCTCGTGCACTCATTCATTTTGATGCCCACACCCACTTGCATACTTGTATCCTTTTATAATTATGCGAATTTTCTTCCTATCTTTGCACACAACCCTTTTTCACACTTTTCTTCTTCTTTCCTCTTTCACACTTATTTATTTCATGCATGCACCTCACACATTCTTCTATACCAATTAAATGTACCATGTTGCAGATCCTCGTCCGATTGAGTGTTTCACACACAACCTATAAAAGTATGCCAACCGGGCACTAGATCCTCGCAGGTGAACCATTGCATGACATGTGGTAGAAATGACAGAATACCAGATGGTCATCCAATTGTATGGATCAATTAGAGCATGCCATGTGTCTTGTGTATTCCTCTTGCACTAATGACTTCAAAATTTCATAAATTTTTCTATAGAGCTCATTTTTGTGTGCTTTTGGTCTTGTCAAATATTTTCTAACGTGGGTTATACTCTACCATTCAAAATCATATTTTTGTGGTATTTAGTAGGTTAGAAATAGGGAAACGTGTCTCAAGAAATTAATACACAGATTGAGTTAGCTCAACCACCCAAATTTGATCCAATTTTCCCTCCTTTATTCCGCAAGAAAAAAGACATAGGGAGGTAGATCTAACATCCTTGTAGGTGGATTTGTAGGCAATTATTTATTTTTATTGGTGGTTGAACTTTTGAATCTGAATTTCCCTCTTCTTTCTCTTCCTCTTCTCTCCTTCTTTTATAAATTACATAGCATTGCTCATTGTAAAATGTTGGACTCCTTTAGTTTGCAAGAGCATTATTTAGGTATTTCCTTACGTTTTGAGTTGAGGCCTTTAGATTTGGTTCTTTGCATGTGGATACTCACCTCTTCCACCATTGTAATCGACTATGCATCTTTCAGAAGCAATAAAAGTTTTTTTTGTGGCTATACTCTACCCTAGCTCATTTTATTGCATCTTCTTGCCTTTCCTTTACGTTGATGTTTTTTTGTGCATTCTCAAGTCCCTTGTAGGTCTATTTTCCATTGTGCTCCATGAAAATGGATGTATAAGTGTGTTTCAGACTATGGCACATGTTTCTTCCCTCATTATGCACATTTCTCTCCATTTTATCTCAAACTTGATCATGTTCTCCCCTTTTCATGGTGTTATCACCTCCCTTTAGTTTATATTTTCCTTTTCATGCATCTCCTTCTCACCCTAGTCCCTTGGAATCATAGAGTAGTGGTAGGAAGTTGCATTTCCTTATTAGGAGAAGTTTTAGCAAGAGAAATCGGTAGAGAGAACCGACCTTCTTCGAGGTCTCAGTATCAAGCATGCAAGGTCCCATAACTTGGAGAGAGTATCGTGTTTGCTCAAAACTCTAGCTCATCTTGATCTAGGATGGGTGTAAGTTTGAGCTCCAATATTCTGATCAAAGGGTTTTATTCTTTCTATTTCTGAAAAGGTTGAAGAGATATAATTGTGAATAGTGCATGTTTCCTTTGTGAAATGCATATAGATTTCTGTTTCCCATACTTCTGTGTCAAGGTGGTTGTAATGTATAACCATTGAAAAAATTTGAGAGCATTCTCTTGATGTTCCCTTATTAAGAAATTCAAGATCTGAATGAAATATGTCCGCTTTTGATTTAAATTTGTGTTTTGAGTTTTGTATGCTGATTTTTTTATTGATTTGAGTTATATTTTTTGTTGCAATCTTATGTTTATTTCTTCTCTTTGTCATACACTAGATCAGTCCTCAATGGTTGTGCTTTGGTCATTAGTTTAATATTGTGTTGTGAGCATTTACTTTGCAATATTGGAATTAATTGTAAAATCCTTACTCTAACCATTTTTTTGAAGTGATTTTTGTTATCCTTTGAGTGTATCTTGAGCGTACGAGGAAGAAATAATAAAAAATTTATTAGAATGCTTACATGAGCTCTAGTGTCAAGTACTTTAGAGATTGTATTGAAACTTTACATTTGTTGAGTATCAATGAATGCAAATCTTTCTTTGTAGAAACTGTCACTACTTAATTTAGTTTTTGTGCTTTCTAGAATTATAGGATGCTCTAAGTGTTAAATGCTCTGTTATAAGGAATCTCTCAGCCTATAAATCCCCCCTTTGTGAAGTTACAAATACCATAATTGATCCCACCCCCTCATATTACTAATTTCATTTTTCTCATTTACTACTTCATTTCTATACTTCTAAGTATCACTAAAGGTGCTTTCTAGCCTTAATTCTTCATTCAAATGCAAGAGAAACCAAACTTTACTATCTATAGTAACATGTGTCTCAGTATAGTAAGCATATACAACATCTTTTATGACAACTCGTGAGAGTGAGTGTTGTATTCATGGCCATGTTTATCCCAAATTGATCCATCATTTGATAAGTCGAGAGGAACAAAGAATTAATATTCCCCTCTACATTCAGGTTACACTACGGTTTCTCTCACCATGGTTTAAGACAGACCAAAAGTAGTAGGAAAAGGCCATCTCCTTTGTATGTGACCCTCAATCATCCCTGTGCTTGATCCCAAGAATAGTGTTAAACCCATCCCCGTATATAAAATGATATACTATCCTCCACTACCAACATTCCAAGAATTCCCCTTTCCTAAAGAATTGTTGTCTTTTCACCAAGGGGTGTAGAATTAAGGACCAACATGCTCTAACCTAAAACTCCTTCCCAAGTCCCATTTTCTTTTCTTCCTCTTTTTTCAAGAAATAGGTGTCCCCGTATTTGGTGTGGTGTAATTTCCTTAACTACTAGAATTTCCACTTTCATCATTCCATTAGTGGAAATTAGCATCCCATAAATAGAAGTGGAATGTAATGCTTCTAGTGATATAGATTCAAGTTTTTGCAATGGGATGTCTTCAAGGGGAAGAATTTTGTTTGCATTTTTATTGACAATGTCAATCATGAAATTATCATTGAACTCATTCCAAGTTAATTTTTGATGTTATCATGATCCCTTAACAATGGTAGACATGGATGATCTTTTATATATGGTTTTTCAAATAAGACATGATCCTTCACCTATTAAAGCTAGAAGGTGTTCCACTAGCTTTCTTTCCTAAGGTTTCCTTGTTACCTGTCATTTTCTTGAATGGACATTTTTTATTATTATTAGAAAAACTTAGAAATGGGGATAACATCACATGGGGAATAGTAAATAGATAACAATATTAATAATAATGGTGAAAAATGGGTCATTTCAACATATAGAGATTATAAAATGAACATTTTTGTTTAGGGGCATGTGAAAATAGTTTTTCTTGTCTTACAATAGACCTTCGTGACATGGTTAAGTGACACAATGTAAAGGAATTCACATATAATGGCATGCAGATCATAGTAAATGGATACATTAAATTGGAAATCAATTAAGGAATTATGGTGTCACACAATATAGAAATAATAAATCATGGCAGGCTACAATGTGTAGGAAATCATATATTGTGGCACATGGAACATAGGAAATGATTATGGTAACTTGAAAATCAACTAAGGAATTATAATTTCATGCAACATGGAAATAATAAAGTATGGTGGGCCATGTAAGAAGGTGCTCATATATTAAGGCACACAAAACATAAGAAATGGTTACGGTAACCTAAAATATGACTAAGGCATTGTGGTGTCTCCCGGCATGGAAAGAATAAAATATGGCAAACTGCAGAAGAAGGAACTCATATGTAACGGCATGAAGAACATAGGAAATGGTTGTGGTAAACTAAAAATATGGAGGGGTTCATAAGGAGTAGTAGATAAAAATAAAAATGGAAATGCCACACCTATACTAGAGATGCCGCAAATTTAGAAAAGATAATTTTAAAAGAATCAAAAATTTTAATAGCATCAATAAATCATAAAATAAAATAAATTACTGTGACAATGTAGTCATTGTTTTACCCTCAATATCTCTTTCTAACCCCAAGCACATCAGCCTATCACCCAACATACACCGAGCACTCACCCGAGGCATGTGTGGGCACCAAGCCCCTCCTTTATGTGAGCTTTACAAGAGATTTCCACCATTAATGGAGGATTATTTGTAGAAATAGAAGTACATGCATCTACTTAAAAGGCAGAAGATATAACTAACAGATCTACACATCAATACATTACAAAAGGTAAATAAACATTGTATGAAGCACAAAGAACCAGATCTGAGTCATGACAAGCCAAATAACATGAGGGTTTACACCCATAAACAAGATGTACATAATAGATCCATGTATATTGATTTAAAAGAGTTTCTAGTAGCCACACTACATTCAAAAGGGTCATCTCAAACCATATACATCAAATGACAAAGATCTAACCCCTCCAAACTAATCTAATTAGAGATCCTAACTATGTTTTCCCCATTATAACCCTTTTACAAACCCCAACACCCATACATATGCTTAATGATATCCTTTACAACCCTTTAGCATCAAGAAATCTAAACCCTATGATCATGAGCTCCAAACCCTTAGAATTAACTAACATTTTTACAACACCTCGTTACCCTCCTTTTTCTCCTAGCACTCTCATACCCTCTAGCACCTTCACACTACCTTATCCCTATCTTGTTTTTGTCCCAAGAACTCCTTTAAATAGGATCATCATCCATCGCCTTGAATTATCACATGAACAGATCGTGTGTCAAGTGTTAATGTGGTCCTCCATAGGTGAATTCTTATCCTCTTTGCAAAACCTTCCACTAACTATAATGATTCCTCTGGGAATATTCCCTATGTGGAATATCCTTTTCTTGGCCTCGGAGGTTCCAGACTGGCACCTTATCCACTTATCATGCCTAGTCGTCCTCACATTTTTCCTCAAGTGACTCCATGATTCCAAATATGGCTAAGTCCTTTAAACCATTTTTCTTCCTTCTGCGCATGCCTTGGTTTCACTTAACCCCTTCTTAAACCCTTTTCCTACGTGCTTTTTCCTAAGTTCCCTTCTATTTACTAGTCTTGTGTGTATGCATCTTAGTACTTAGATAATATTTAAGGTCCAACATCACCCCACACTATGTGTGTTATCCTTCCTCAAAAACATTTTTCTCTTTCAAAGAATAAAAAATAGTGGAATTGAAATAATCTAAATAAAGAATGGAATAATATGTTGTTGTTGCATGAGGAGTGGGAATTCCTTCTTCACGAATGCCTCAATCTTATCCCAAGCGTATACTTCTCCTTGCCCCTTTTGACGTAGGTCACCCACCAATGTGCTTACTTCATCAAAACTTAGTTCATCACTCTTATCTTTTATCGTATCTACAATGCTTCCCATCTGCTTACTAAGATTACCTAGCACATCCATCCTGTGAGTGACTTAGGGGTATAGTTCCTTTATCCTATTCTTAATTGAACCCCACAAGGTTTCGATTACTTTCAACTTTAGTCGATCTTATCATGCTCCACCCTATTGCCTTTTTCTTTTCCTAAAATTCTTTAGATCCACCTCATGTATAAAGAACCTATATGCTTGCTACCATGTCTCTATCAAAGATAGTTGTCATACAAAAAAATTTGGCCATCTACACGGTGGTCTTTCTTATCATGTAAGGAGCTCGTAGTACTTGAGTCACTGTCTCCCCAATATTCAGATTTTCTTCCTCCTTCTGGAATTCCATCACCTCTTCTCGACTCTAATGCGAGTGGTTACCTTTCCATGGTGAGGATGCGGGTCAAGTCTTCCAAGAAATGCAAGGTTGACTTGTATTTCTACTTAGGTGAGGGAAAGTCTGGGTGTTTTGGGATATTGGTATCTAAAATGGCCTTTATCTTCTTGTGGACTTCTTGCACCTTCACCCTCTCATCCCTCAATTAATTCCTTAACTGTGCACTGATCAATTCCTTATGTTTTTTCTCCTTGTCCCTCTCAATGATCTCCTCATTTTTTTCTCAAGTTCCTCCTCCAAGACCCTTATTCTATCATTTATGTCGATGAATATTTCTTCCACCTCCACCAATATTTTTTTAAGCACATTGCAATATTTATCATCCGACAATTGTTGGGCATTTACAAGAGGGTTTTCTCCTTTGGAATCTAGTATCTTCATCAATACATCACGAGTTACCTTAAACTCGAGTTCATCACCATGGGACTCAAAATCCTAGGATAGCATTTTCCTCGTGCGTGGGTATGCACCCTCTTCATCAAAAGAAGACCAAGCAAGAAGTTGTTTGGTGGGCATGGTAATTTGGAAGTGTGCTCATATTACCTTTCTTGGATTATTTACATAAGTCATATCTTGTTCATGCATTGCTAATGTGCCCTTCCCATCTATGTACAATTCCGTTTAGAAGCATCATCTTGCTAAGTTGGGGTCTCTGCCCATGCTCCCATACTCCTTTCCTACACTTTTTCTCTCCTCGGTTTCCTTCATAACTTCTTTTTTTTCTTCACTCTACTTCATGCTCCACCAACTTTAGGATAATGCCTGTCACCTCCTCTCTATAGTGTTATCTATATGCTCCTCGATCGGGGTTAGGATCTTCGATCCTTCATGTTTACTTCCTCACTCTTCCCCTTGTCATGAGCTCCTTCCTATTTCTCATCCCTCTCTTAATTTCCTTCTTCATCTAACTCGAGTACATCATACACAAGATGATTCTGAGCCTCATTGTGCTTTTCATCATATTCATTTCCCTTTTCATCCTCCATGATTTTAGTTTCTCCTGAGTCCTACCCTTTTGTCACCCTTTGCTTCTTCCTTACTTGGTGACTCTAATACAAGGGAATTCTCTTTTTCTTCTCTCTCGGGTGACTCTTCTCTTACCAATGACTCTTCCTTATTTGGAAACTCTTTTCTAATAGGATACTTCTTCTGGTAGACATAACTATGTGTGCTCGCGCATGAATCCTATGCCCCTACTTGTTTGTATTATATGTGTGCTCGATGCCTTTTTCTCAGGAGTCTCCTCTCTTTCTCTTTTCCTTGGAACAAACTTTTTCCTCATGGTGGGGTCCTCAAGAATGGATACATCATCTTCAATGTAAGATCATATTTCATACTTAGGCCTTAGGCACAAATACACCCTCATTTTTTTCCTCCTTACAACAGTAATGTTATTGGTTTCAACATGTGCACGTCATGGGAGACATAATTCTCCACATAGGCACACTTCTTGGGGTATATTAACTTCTTGTGTAACTCATGGTAATCTTGATCTACTACACTTAGATCAAACCTAAGTTTCTTCACCTCTTTGAATTGATTAACCCTAACCTAGAAGTACTGTGTCGTGAAGGAGAAAGGAAACTTACACCAAGGACTCTTGGTGCCATCTATCAAAGTAAATATTTTGATACAAAAATGTTGGTATACGAAAACTCAACCTCTCCTTGTACTAATGAAGGCAACTACTCGAGTATTGTCCATTCATCCCCGAATGCATTGCACATCTACTTATACCACTTTTCTAGGTGCACCTTATGAGCAGCCATCATGGTGTCACAAGTATACTATTCAAACCTCTTGTGGGGGAGGGGTTATCCTCTGGGTATTCCCAAACAAACTTATCCAGCCCATTGGGCACTCCAATCTCTTGAAAAGAAAATGGTGAGGAGGACATTATAAAACATGATCTTCTCTTTATCACACACGGTGTTTATAATCTCCTCTGCAAAAAAACTTTGAGAGGTTATAGATGGTCCCCTATGAGATCTTGTGACATACATTCAACCAGGCCTTATTGATTTGTGTCCATCTCTCTTGCCCATTCAAATTTGTGACCAAGCACGCATCTATCCTCATCACATGGTCAGTGATTGTAGAAATTTCAAAGTAGCATGAACCCTTCTTGTAGTCATAAGCTTCAACGGTCTTCTTAATGGATTCTTTGTCTTCTAAATCACCATCCAATGATTCTCCTTCACAGATAAGGCCGGTGAACTTAGAAATCAGCTAGGGGTTATGTGCATCCTCTGACCTACGAAATAGAATTGGTCTTCATATACACACGACATCAACCATTGGTATAGTCACTCAGCTTGCTGAAATAGGGAAACTCATAGAGTTGCAACAACCCAGCCTTCTCCATTTTCACCTTCACTTCGTCATCATAGATAGGCATTCCATATGGTGTCCTCTTCTCTGTATGGCGAACTAGCTCTAGTATCATCTCAATTTTTGTGGTGCTTGTTTCATGGTTGTAATCACTTATGGCCATCTTTCTGATATGAGACACCCATTCCTTACCAAGTAATACATTGTCTGGTACTACATTTCTACATACCATTCTTCATTGAAACTGGTAGAAACGGATTGTTTTCCTTTGCCCTTTCCCTTCTTCGGTGAAACATTTGCTACTTTCCTTGGTTTCATTCCTTCGTCAGGTCCTTAAAACTTCTTCCTCTCTCCTAGTCCTGGCTCTACTCAACTTCGCAGCTCCATTTCTTTACAAAAATCCCTCCAAATCATGTTCCCTAACTATACAACCCTAACTCCGGAAAACCCTTTTTCCACAAGATGACGTAACACCCGTGAGATCCTTCCACACAACCTTCTCTGCTTACACCCATGTACTCCTTTACACTCTATTTTTCTGATCAAACTAGCTATGTATGTAAATATTCACAAATATTATCAAACCTTCTTTGTAAGGATGCCATAGTTCATGAGAGCCCTTTGATAGCTTAAAACGGAAGGTAAAGAATGACACACCCCCAATCTTCTATTTAGAACTTTTTCTTTTCTCCACAATTCCATGCCAACTACCAACGTACTTTCATAATAAAGTCATATTTTTCCAACGCCAACCTTTAGCATTTTTCCTCCATGCTCAATCCTAAGCGAAAAACTTTAGCAACCTTGAGGCATGAAAAAACCCTTACTAACCATAGATCCCGACGCATGCATACTTACAACATCAAAGGCATTCTTCCTCTATGTCCTAATTCTAGTTATTGACATCATCTACCTCATGTTGTTCCTACTCTTTTCATTCTTGTACATGGTTTCTATAAAGCCTTTTGACACCATCCTTCCCTCATGTTCACCTCTTCTATGCGTGATCTTCAATTCCTATTTTTTTTTTTATTTTTCAACTCAAGCCATCAATAACCATAGCTTCCAGCACTTATCAAATCACTCCACCCCACACAAAAATGGATGTGAGGTCCTTTACAAATATAATTTTTTTGAAATAATAAGTGGCTACTAGTGCACAAATGCGCACACAATGAAAAAACATCAACTAGTAAAAAAGAAAAAGGGAAACATAAAGAAAGGAAACTGCATTAAATAAAATCCTAGGCTAACTGGTAAAACTACCTTATTTACAAACATAAAGAAGACTTATTTATAGTATGGCTTTATTAAAATGGCCTGAAACCATGTTCTATCTAGTGCTTGTAATCGGAAAGTTCCTAAATCAATTATATAGGATACAATGTACAGCCCAACCAATGGACTTTGAATTTCCCGAGATGGCACGAAACTTGGAATCATACAAGGGAACCATCTCGCCCAACCTCAAACTAATTTTTCTTGATATGTCTATCATGTCTTTCCTTTTACCTAACTTTTTCTATTTTCTAACTCCGTAGAAATAACCCATCTCTCATCCAACTGCATCAACTTGTCAATCCTCTCTTCAAGCTCTTGTTCATCAAATAACCCTCCCCGCATGTGCTATACCCACCAATGTTAACATAATTCAATATGTAACACAACTTCACGTGCTAAACACCAATTGAAAAGGTGTGGCCTTGTTCAATCACTTATAAGTAGTCCGATATGACCATAACACAACATAAACTTTGTCATCCCAATCCTTTCTTCACACATCACAAATATTGGTCAAG
Source organism: Taxus wallichiana var. yunnanensis (assembly GCA_018340775.1). Classification (NCBI taxonomy): domain Eukaryota; kingdom Viridiplantae; phylum Streptophyta; class Pinopsida; order Cupressales; family Taxaceae; genus Taxus; species Taxus wallichiana. Next base: position 281,089,229 of record CM031244.1, read on the forward strand.
GTGTGATTCAAAATTTTGTTAAATGTCTCAATAGTCCCGTTAGCTTGTGGGTGATAAGGAGTAGTCATGTGATGGGCCACCATGAATTCTTGCCAATAAAATTCTAACTATCTCATTTAAGAAATGAGTACCCCTATCACTTGTTAAGCTCAACAGGGCATCCATACCTACTAATTATATTTTCCCACAAGAACCTAGTTGTTTTTTTTGTTGTGCAATCCCTTGTAGGTGTCGCTTATTCCCACCTTGTAAGGTAATATGTGCATGTAATGATATAGCATGAACTTTTCCTTCATGCGGTTAGAGAAATAGGGCCTACGAAGTCAATTTCCCATTTCTCAAATGGCTATTTACTGGCAATTGGTCTTAATGGAATTTCATCTCTTTTCCCTAGTTTACCAAGGTGTTGGTAGTGGTCACAGCCTTGCAATACTCAATACAATCTTTATAAACCATTTCCCACCAAAATCTTGCTAAAATGAACTTGTGTCTGGTTACATTCCTTGCATAGTGTCCCCCTAAAATTCCACCATGAGCCTCTTCCATGATTACAGTGTGCTCATGCTCAAGCATGCACCGGTGAAAAACCTCATCGCAACCTAGCTTGTATAACTCTCCACTAATTAACATGTAGGTCATAGAACTTATGGCTAATTGCTTCTTTTCCAAAGTCTTCATTCCCTCTAGCGTCGCACCTATTTTGAGGACTACAAAAATATCTTCTTAGTCAAAGGGTGCATGTTGTAATATGACCAGTTGTGCATCCGGCATTATATCCTCAATGTGTTGGGCATACTCTCTTAAGTCAATCCTTGATAAATAGTCAGGCCCCAAATTACTTGTACCCAGACTTTACAAAAATCGTAAACTCAAACTCTTGGAATAATAGGACCTACCTACATATGTGCCATTGCAAGACAGGCTTGTTCACCAAGTAATTTAATGTCATGTGGTCCGTGTAAAATATGAAAGGTGTCACTAGCAAATACTTCCAAAAAAAATTTAGTGTGTAGATCATCGATAATTCCTTTTGCTCCATGGTAGTATAATTATGTTCTTCTGGGTTAGCTTCCTACTAGCAAAGCACAAGGGATGGTCAAAAATTCCCTCTTCAGTTTTTCTAAGATTACTCCAATAGCTATCACTAAAGCATCAACATGTACATGGAATGGTTTATCCCAAGAGGGAAAGCATAATATGGGTGTGGTGATAAGCCTATTCTTCAATGTGTCAAACGTCATGTGTTTTGCATCTCCCCAAAGGTGAAATGTACTTATGTGCTTCAACAAATCCTCTAATGACACGGTGATCTTGGCATACCCCTTAATAAATTTCTAGTAATACCTCGTATGCCCAAGGAATCCACGTACCGTGCTCTGGATGGTAGGCTCCCCCAATCCCACAATAACGGAAACTTTGGCAGGATCCACCAACAATCCTTCTTTACATATTATATGTCCCAATAGGGTGCTAAATGGAGTAGCGAAAACACATTTTTTAATGTTAAGAGATATACTCAACTGCCAACATCTCTCAAACATCAGCCTCATATTATCACAATGGTTTCACACCAATCCATATACTATCCAGTCATCCATGTAGGCTTTTATAAATTTATAGATGAAGTCCTAAAATTCCTGAACCACAATGCACAAAAAACACAACAAGCATGTTCTTCAGTCCAAAAGGCATGATTGTATAGGAAAAAAATTCACCATTCAGTAGTGAAGGTTATCTTTTCTTGGTCCTCCTTTGAAATTCTAATATGATGATAGCCTGAGAATTCATCTGTGAAAGAATAGATCTCACACCTAGCTACTCCTTCCAGGATCTCTTCGGTGAAGGGGTTTGAAAAGGATCAATGACACACACCACATTCAAATCCTTGTAATCAACACAAATCCTTATCCTCTCATCCTTCTTAATGTTGATAACCATCGGACTTATCCACTCTAATTGTTCAATAGCTTCAATGATGTATGATGCAATCATCCTGTCAATATCCTCTCTAACTTTGAAGAGTATATTCGATTCATTTGATAAGGTCTCTTCTAAATTGGGTGTGTACCTTCCTTTAACTTGATCTTCATTTCTCCCAAGGAGTGGTGAACTCCTTTAAGCTCATGGTACCCATGCGGAAACAAATCCTGAAATTCATGCAATAGATTAATAATCCTTAAAACCTCCCTTTTTGTCCAATAATCTCTAATAGTATCTTCCTTAGGTTCCACTTACAAATTAATGTTAACCTTCTTGGTTTTCAAGGGTTCATGGTAGACACGTGCTTGCTCATCAACACTATCCATAACCTTGCATGTACCAATAGTATGGTTAACATATAAGTTTTCCACCTCTTCATCATCTATCACATAGACCAATTTTTCTTTCTCCTTTTCCATGCATAGGCACTCAAGTTGTACCTCCTTTGATTCTTCCTCATCAAAGCGTGCTTCCAAGACATGTTCACCCAAAAAATCTAGTACTCTATCCTCCGCTATGGTGCTATCTCCCATAGTTAGGTGCTTAATAACCTATAGCACCTTATCCACCGATGGCTTAGCAATCTAATACTCGAAAGCTTGAAGGAGATCAGTCATCAATTCCCGCCGCTTCTATCTCGATGGTGCAGCTCAATGAATGTAGCATGCACGTGAATATATTTTTAAGGTGGAGTAAATCTTATACACCCATAAATATGGAGGTAATTTTTCCGCATCATCCATCTCGGGCCTTCTCACATGCCTCGTACATGAAATGACGCAGTTCCTTCTCATGATAATACTTTGTATAGAAATAAGTGCATTACTTGAGAGAAACCTAATAGAGAATTTGATTCTCACCTTGTGCCACTCTATAATGTTATTGTAATGGGTATCCCACCAACGTGCTATGGTCTCAAGAAAATTATAGCTAAGCATACTTCTCCTTTCGATCTCAAATACCTGTGTCTCCATTGTTAGTAGGAAAACAAGGTTGGCTCTCCCAATGTAACTTGACAACTATTTTCCTCCCAGTGCCTATCTCGAGCATGCATTTATTGCTATCATTATAGAGCCTCTTAACTACCTTCCAACTAACTCATATGTCCCGTGTTCCCAATTTTCACATGCCACACTAGTTGTATCACTTATAGATTGAGCGTCTTCCCACTAAATAATGCCTTCTTTTGTTGGTTACACAACCTCAGGGTCCCTGATAGTGTGCACATAGATTATGTCTAGGTCTTCTTCTCCCAAGGGATCGGTATAGGAACCGACTTTCCATCGGTGAAAGGAATGATAACACTTTTGTCCTTGTTCTCAAAAATTATCTACCCCTTATTTAAACGTAAGTCAACATTGTTCTTATAACACTTTGGGGCACCCAAGTAATCTTTGGAAAGTTGCCCACCTTAGCAAGCACCAATAATTCAAATTCTCTAGTGATATGTTTCCCTTGGATAGTGATAGTAGTATCCTGTAAAACACCAATGGGCATTAATTTTGTCTTATTATCCATATACAACACATTTGAAGATGGTTTTAATGGAGGTCTTCCCATTTTATTCTATGTGTCTAGGGTGAGAACATTAACTTCCATGCCTGTGTCAATCAGAATATTACTTAGGATCCATCCATCAACAATTACATTCAAGGTAATCTCCTTATCATAGTCAAGGCTGTGAGGAGGTAGATTAGTATGTAAAACTTTCCTCTCACACTCTCCTTTTCCACTTGGTACTTTTTCCCTCATCCAGGTCTCCTAATAGAGGGATGATATCCTCCTATCTCAAAGATCTTACATACTTCCCGACTTCATCTATATCCTTCATGGAGCCTCGGTGCTCTTCTTCTTCTGTTCTAACTACCGTGATTTCTCCTTTAGCACCGGATCTCTACTTGTAGGCTTTGAGTAACATCCATGGTTTCCTGATAAACTTCCTTATGATGCGTAGGGTCTGGATACTTCCCATGTACCACTTCTTCTCTTATAATCAATGGTATTTTCTTTGGTATCTCCCTGGTATGTGCATCCTTAGCTCATGTCATCACAAGTATAGGTTCTAACTCTGAATCACATACCACCCTTTGCATCCATTGTTGATCAACATGCTTTATTCTCACCATCTTAGTGCCCTTATCCTTGTGCTTCTTTTGGCTCATGTGTTCAAACAATTCCAGGCATTCCTCATACTTGTGATTTTTCCCACACTAAGATCACTACAACAAATCGGGACACTCGCACTTGTAATGTTCTGTAGATCCATAGTTATAGCAGGTTCCATGAGGGAATTCACTCCTTCCACCCACGTTTACCACAACCTCTAAATCCTCCTCAAAAGTATCACCTTGACCTCCTCCATCTGCACTCCCTTCATAATGATGACCATTATCCTTGGAGCTACTAGAAATTTTGGTTTAGTACACAACAGTATCAATGGAATCATGTATCTAGTCAATCAATCTATAATCCTTAGTGTCTTGAGTAGTATAGGTGCAAATTTTGTAATAACAAGAGACCTTTTGACGGATTGCACGATGAAATAGCAGACACCTACTTATATCATGATCTTCATGGAAAATCTCATAGTCTACCATCATCGAGCGTACCGACATCTAAGGACAAATCTCCTTTGTATTCTCTTCTACCTCACAATCCATACACCATAACCCAATACGAGTCTCATGGGCCGAGTTCACAAACAATTTCTCCAACTACTTTTCCATTACAACAATTTTGGATTCTAGGAATGGACTAACTCTTGTATCAATGCTTCCTACTACCTCAACACACAAGGTAGCCTCCAATGTTGTGGATCTATGAAAGTCTTATGTGGTGCAAATGGTGTGATCCCTCTCCACCGAATGGTGTGAATGTCATAAGATAAATTAATAGGAGAGTCCGTCATAATATTGCATGTCTCGTCATTCGCAAATTTCCTTCAATGTCATGTTTTTCTCAAAGATAAATTAGATTCATTATGAGAGTCTTGAATCACTGTACGTCATAATATTCATACTCTCTGCAGTGTCCTTGTAACATGTCATTCGACTTGCCTTCCTTCAATGATTCCCTTCACGCGCCATAGTGATGTTTTTAATAAAAGCACATCTCATAAAACACATGTTGATGTGGAAATCCACCAAAACCTTCATTATGCAAGACTAGACCCACTAGATTCACTAGTGTAATCCATCACTTTCCTATCATAGGTAAGTGGGTAGTTGCGACTTGTGAACCCATATCTTCTAAATACTGCACCAATAGTGTGTGATACTAAACCACTGTCCTTATGTGTTTCCCGTGCCACATTCTAGTTACTCAAACCTTGTGACTTTCCCAAATGCCTTCCACTTCAAACATAGGAAATAACTATGTAGTGATTCCCTTCATCGCGCTACATATAACTCCCACTAGTTATCAAAACATGTTTTGTGACATCTAAGCTCAACACTACTTTTGTAATCAAGTTAAGTGTGAGTCACCTATCATAAAACACATGTTGATTTTGTTGTGGACCTTATCTGCTAGATCCAGGACCTTGATTTCTCTTCCATTTTTTCAAGATGGAGTAGCTCGGACTACTCGGGTTCCACATCCTCCGCGTGAACCTTAAATCCTTCCTCCACTCTCGACTCCATAAATTCATAACTCCTGCACTTCACTTCAGTGTCAAAACTCCATCTCTCAAGCTCATTATACTTGATCCACCTTTCCTCTCTCTCCATTTCCACCGCAAGCTCCGTATCCTCTACCATGCCAACTTCAAGGCCCCATGCCTAGTAGGAATTTAGTCAACGGAAAAGTCTTCTAAACTCAAATAAATGACCAGGATCTTGATATCTAGTAGAACCATGTAAGAATGATCCTTCCTCAAGAACTCAAACTCGTAATCTTAAGAAATAATATGTAGAAATAGTGTATTCCCATTAACTAGTTACCTCTTCCACCAAGGATCAATAGCATGGGTCCATGTCATAATGGCATCATGCACCATTTATATTCCTCCGGTCCAAACATGAGGTCTATAATGATACCTTCTTATGTCGATACCCTCAACTCTCTCAAATTAAGAACTCTAAACCCATGATCATGATCTCTAAAACATCAAACTTAGCATTAAATATTTGAGAAAACTCCTAACATGTTTTGAGCCACTTCAACACTATCCACCCTCCTTACTTCTTCACAATAGCTTCAAAAGCACTCTTGTACCATTATTTTACCCTCAATAACTCTTTTCTAACCCCACATCTATCACCCAACATATGTTGGGCTCTCACCCAAAGCACACGCAGTGTCATACCCTCTTTTAGGTGAGATTTGCATCCCATTAATGGAGGATTATTTGTACTCTATTTAAATAGAAGATATAACATCCACATCAACATCCATAAATAAAAATTATATGACTTCTCTCATGAGCATAACATGAGGTTTTACACCCAAAAACAAGATATACATAATAGTCCATAATGTGGTCCTCCACAGGTATACATCAAATGAATTTTTATTTGATCAAAGATCTTTGCTTTCCCCAAAACCTTCCACTAACCCGTAATGATGCCTCTTTTACAACCCTCTATCATTAAGAACTCTAAACCTAATATTACCCTCCTTCTATGTGGAATATCCTTTCCCTATCTGTTTCTATCCCAAGCACTCATTTAAATAGGATCAACATCCAACACCATGACTTCTCTCATGAGCATATCATGTGCCAGTGTTAATGTGGTCCTCCACCTCTTTGCATCCACTTATCACGCCTTTTCTTGGCCCCCAAGGTTCGTGTGGTCACGCACATTTTTCCTCAAGTGACTCCATGATGCCAAATATGGCTAAGTACTTTAAACCCTTTTTCTACCTCCCGCACCTACACTTTGGTTTCACTTAAACCCTTTTCCTATGTGTTTTTCCCCGAGTTCCCTTCTATTTACTAGTCATGTGTGCATACCTCTTGGTACCTAGCCAATATTTAGGGTCCAACACACATCACATGATCACAAACATGTTATGGAATTTAAAATGTACCATTGATCAATTGACTTACCAAATACCTATAAGCTACTACAATTTAAACATGAACGTGATATCCTATAAGATATTTGTTTATCTAAATTTTGTTGGCACTAAGCAATATGTTATTATTGATTCCTTTTATATTCAGATAAATGTTGAACTCGCAAGTTTGTAATTCAAAAAAGATAAATAAAAGTTTTTACTTTGAAATTTCAAGTAAATGTATAATATATACATGGTGAATTCAAATAAATTTGAAAATTTATCGCTCCAATGTTAGTGATTGTGATCCAAAGATCGCTACGCCCTTAACCTATTACTTGTATTAGGATATGAGTAGCCAACTTATGGCTTACCATATCATTTCATTATATCATTTATACTTTCTCATGCTTAGTAGGTCCTCCTTGCTGATGGCCATAACATAGGAATAATATATATAGGGGATTATAGGTTGTAGATCATTCATCATTAGAGCATTTGAGTCTATTTTATGGTTTGGAGGTTTCCCCCTCAAAGTGGCGAAGCTATTCTAATTGCATATTGAGATCATTATTCTGAAATATTGTGTTATTTAGTGTTCTATTACTTCTCATAATCTGAATTATACAAGTAATTTCATTACAAGTGGTATCAAAGCTGTGATCTAGGCCAAAATTAGGGAAAAACCCTAGTTTTTGTTTCAACCATATATTTTGAACCAGAGTGAATTGGTAGGATATATTTTCACCAGAGTTGAGAAACACTTGAATTAAGGTTCCCTAAAAATTTCAGACTTTTTTGATTTATTTTGAAAATTTTATTACACATTTATGTTTTTTCATAAAATCACTCCCTAGGGTGCAAATTGTGGAATGTTTTCAAGATCTTTACATTTTCGGAAATTTTTCAAAAAAATAAAACTAGTATATTCTCTATGTTTTTCTTGTTTGGGTGAATTTGTATCAAAACACTAAACCCTAAGGTTTGACATCATAGTAGGGCTTTCCATAAGAGCAAAAAGAATCTTGTCACTTCGTAAAACCCTAGATAAAGATGGGGTAGTGATTGAAGAGTTGGAGTTAGAATGGGTAAATATAGATTCTTTAGCACTAGGGTTTACCTCAATTTATCATAAGGTGATCCAACTTGAGTATGAGTTGTGAAATGTACAATCTGAGATGGATTCTAAAGAAGACATAGACCAAATCAATTAGGGGTTAGATGATATCATGCAACATGTAAAGGGTAAACAGTATGGCCCAAATCTTCCCCATATCAACCAAGGAGGATATTTAGTTCAAAATAATGGACAAAATAACCATGTTGGATCACTTTTCCATCCCAATCAGAATCCAACTTATTTGCAACCACGGAACATGATGCCGAAAGTATATATGTGCACATTTGATGGTAAGGATCCCCTAAATTGGATAAATCAAATGGAGAAATTATTTGAGTCACATCAAAACCATCAGGAAAAAAGTGACATTGGCATCCTTGTATCTTTAACTAGACCAATTCATTTGGTATTGATGGTTATGTGCTCAGAGGCAAAAGAACGGTCTCGATGTCACTTGGACGGTTTTTACCAAGGATTGCAATTGCACTATAGTTTCAAAGTGTTTTAGAGAACTACTTTAGTCAATTAGAAAAGTTACGGAAAATAGGATCAGTCAAAGATTATGTGCATCAATTCCAGAACCTACCCTTAAGGGTGGAGAATATTCCAGAAGAGAATTTGAATGACCTATTTCTTGGGGGTCTTAAGGACCACATCAAGCATGAGGTACGTATGTTGAATCCACTCAAGCTTTCTGATTCTATTATCATGAAACAACGAGCAGAGGAAAAATTTCTTTTTAGTAGGAGGATGCCTTTCATTAACACCAAAGACCATAGTATCTCTTCCCCTCCATTCACTAGGCCAATTAGACTGACTCCTCAGCAAATAGAAGAAAAGAGAGCAAAAGGATTATGTTTTAACTGTGACAACAAATATGGATTGGGACACAAATGTGATGAGAAGAAGTTTTTTTATATTGATGTTGGTAATGAGGATAATGAGGAAGCTATAATTATAGGAGAGGTGAGGAACCAATATAAGAAGAAGTAGAGGATCACCAACCTATAAATTATTACCATGCATTGTCAAGCATTAGTACTCCTTGAACACTCAAGGTTATTGGATACCTCAAAAATAGAAGGTGACAGTGTTGATTGACTCCGAGAGTACTCATAACTTCATAAATAGTACGTTAGCTGCCCGCCTCAATTGTTTTATTTACCCAAATGTGCAGAAATGAAAGTTATGATTGTGGATGGTGGGATACTCAAGTGCACAGGAAAGTGCCATAGTATCAAGCTTTCCATGGGAGACTACATGTTAGACTCACCTATGTTTTCTATTTCTATGGGAGGGGTAGATATTGTTTTGGGTGTCCAATGGCTCACAACCTTAGGTACTATAGAGATGAATTTCCAAGAATTTTTCATGCGATTTCATTCAGAAGGAAGGACAATACAATTGAATGGGATGGTAGCTAAGTCTCCATAGATTATTAACTCTCATCAGATGCATAAGGTTCTTAGAAAAGGAGCAGATGAATTTATAACAAAGTTATTTTCCATATAAGTACAAAATACGAGTCTTGATCTTTGCCTAATCTTCAAAATATTGTTGATGCTCAATCATCTATTTTTGATGAAATTCCAAAGGACTACCACCAGCTTAGGGATCATGATCATGTCATTCATTTGATTCCTAGGATCCAAACACCTAACATCAGACCATACAAATACCCATATTCCCAGAAAAGTGAGATCGAGAAAATGGTATAGGAAATGTTGAAGGTAGGTATCATCAGGCATAGCCAGAGTGCATATTCTTTACTAGTGGTCATGGTATGTAAGAAGGATGAAACATGGAGGATGTTTCCAGATTATCGAGAACTCAACAAGTACACCATCAAAGATAAGTTTCCTATTCTAGTAATTGATGATTTACTTGATGAATTGCATGGTGCTATTTATTTCACAAAATTAGATCTTCGTTCGGGTACCATCAAATTAGAATAAGAGAGGAATATGTTCATAAAATAGATTTCAAAACTCATGAGGGCCATTATGAGTTTTTAGTAATGCCTTTTGGTCTTACAAATGCTCCCTCAACCTTTCAAAGCTTGATGAACACTGTTTTTAGGCCATTTTAAAGGAAATTTGTATTAGTTTTCTTTGATGACATATTGATTTACAATAAGACATGGGAAGAACACTTACAACATGTAAATAAATTGTTGGAAGTTTTGGAGAAACATACTCTCTATGCAAAGCCATTCAAATGTTATTTCAAAGGTGTGTAAGAGGTAGAGTACTTGGGTCACATTGTATCCCATGAAGGTTTCAAAGTCGATCCTCATAAGATCATAGCTATGGTGGACTCGCCAAGGTGCGAGAACTCTCAAAATCTTCGTGGTTTCCTAGGAATAAAAGGGTACTACAGAAGATTTATGCGGGGATATGGTATAATAACAACCCCACTCACTACATTGTTAAATAAGGATGCCTTCTATTAGATAGATGTAGCCACCAAATCCTTTAATCAGCTAAAGGAAGCCATGTGCAAAGACCCGCTTTTGGCTACTCCCAACTTCTCAAAAACCTTCATTGTTGAATGTGACACTTCAGAATCAGGATTGGGAGCATTTCTAATGTAGGAAGTAAGACCAATTACATTTGAGAGTCTCCAATTCAAAGGAAAATATCTGTTCAAACCTATCTATGAGAAATAAATGATGTTTATTCCTCATGCGGTCAAGAAATGAAGGCCCTATCTCATGGGTAGACACTTCAAGGTAAAAACTAATCATGATAGTCTCAAATACTTTTTGGAGTAAAGGTTATCAAGTGAGGAACAAAAAAGTGGGTAACAAAATGTTGGGTTATGATTTTTAAATCATATAAAAAAGGTAAACAAAATATAGTAGCTGATGTGTTGTCTAGAAGGGATACATCCACGATAATTTACTATGTGGAATGTCCATGTTGATGGTTGATTGGGTGGATGAAGCCGGATGGAATGGGATTAAGACAAGCACACATCATATCTAATATAGAATATCAAGAAAGGCTCTATAACATATAACAAATTTTATTGGAAAGGTAATGCATTATGGTACAAGGATAGGTTATACTTGAGTAAATATTTTGAGCTGAAATATAAGATTCTTGTAGAGCTACATGCCTCACTGTTGAGGACACTCTAGGTTTTAGAAGACATGTCATAGAATAAAAAGAGAATTCTTTCAGGAAGGAATCAAGGGGTATGTACAAAATTTTGTATCAGAGTGTTTAGTGTGCCAACAGAACAAAGGGGAAACAATTAAGACATCAGTCCATGCTGCAACCCTTACCGATTCCTAGCCGAGATGAGAGGAGGTATCCATGGATTTCATCACCAGATTACCTTAATTAGAGGGTAAGAATATTATTTTGGTGATTGTTGATAGGCTCACAAAATATGCCAATTTTTGTGCCCTATCACATCCATTTACGGCCATACAGTCATAGCTATTTTTTTGGAGATAGTTCAAAGGCTACATGGAACCCCAAAGATAATTGTAAGTGACCGTGATCCTATTTTCACAAGTTATTTTTGGACAGATTTATTTTTATTTTTGGGTACTCAACTAGCTCATGGTTCATCTTATCATCCTCAAACCGATGGGAAAACGGAAGTGGTCAACAAATTCTCGAGAGGGCTATCTATGTTGTTTTGTATCAGATAAGTAGGAAAGGTGGATTAAATGGATACCACTTGTAGAATGGTGGTATAACACATATTTTCATACCTCTTCTCAAATGACCCCATTTTTAGCATTATATGGTTACCATCCACCTTCTATCACTTCTTCCTTGAGGGTGCAAACTAAGGTTAGAGATGTTGAGGAACACATTCAACATTAACAACTTTTTTGGCTAGTTTGAAGGATAATTTAGCATTAGCATCAAACATGATGAAACAACAAGCAGATCAACACCATAGTGAAAGACATTTTGAAATTGGTGACTGGGTTTTTGTACATCTCTAGCCTTACAAGTAGATGTCCCTAAAGAAACAGAAAAAGGACAAAAAAACTTGCTCCTAAATATCCTTATCGGGTTCTACGAGAAAAATTGGCGGTGTTTCTTATAAACTAGAGTTTCCTTCATCTTCACGCATACACCCAAATTCCATGTTTCCTTCATGAAGAAGGTTATTGGATAGAAATTTTAATCCCATACAGAGTTACCAGAACTTGATGAGGAAGGAAGAATCATTTTCAAGCCAGAGAAGATTCTACAAATATGTACTTAGAGGCCGAGAACCAGAGACATTAAGGAATATTTGATCAAGTGGAAGAACCCGAGCATAGAAGATGCAACTTGGGAGGATGAAGGGTTTCTGCAGAAACATCCAAGATTATTCAACATTTAGGACAATGTTGGTTTGAAGGGGAAGGTCCTGTTATGCCCTTAACCTATTCCTTGTATTAGGATATGAGTAGCTAACTTGTGGCTTACTATATCATTTTATTATATCATTTATACTGTCTCATGCTTAGTAGGTTGGCCTTGGTGATGGCCATAGAATAGGAATAGTATGTGTGTGTGTGTGTGTGTGTGTGTGTGTGTGTGTGTGTGTGTGTGTGTGTGTGTGGGATTGTAGGTAGTATATCATCCATTAATTGATCATTTGAGTCTATTTTATAGTTTTGAGGTTGCCCCCTTGAAGTGGCAAAGCTATTCTAATTGCATATTGAGATCATTATTCTGAAGTATTGTGTTATTTGGTGTTCTATTGCTTCTCATAATCTGAATTATACAAGTAATTTCATTACAAATACCCATATAATTTGTGGCAATATAACATTCTTTACTATCCTATATTGTCAATGCAAAGGTGATCCATTATACAAACCTCATTGATACTACAAATCCTTTGGCTATGTGAGAATGAAATAGTAATAATTATGATATTTTTTTGTGAATTGGGGGTAGGTATATGATTACCAAATAGGTAATTAGGATTTGAGAAATCTCTACTATTCTCTTAATTATGAATATCATTGCTAAAATTTTCCTCGCATGTGATTTTTATGTGCCTAGTGATAAATTTCCAAATTTAGATGTCTACACATACCAAAATATAAAATAATATAAAAATGTTAAGAAGTAAAACAAAAGGATTTCATAAGGATTCTATAAATTATATAACTATGATATAAAGGGGAAGCCAACATATTTTAACTAACATGACTATGAAATAAGCATATTATTTTAGTCTTTTTATTTGCTCATAACACACTAGGTGCATTGGAACCTCATTCAAGAGGGATGAATGCTCACCTAAAGCATGTGTAGTTACCAGTCCCTCCTTTATGTTTCTTTTCAAGATGTTAGCATGTAGATACATGATGATATATAACCAAGTACTCATTCAATTATACTAAACCATTGCATACATTCAATTGGAAACACATGTAATAAGGAACATAATAGTTCAGATAACAATTAGTAAAGATTGCACCATGAGTTCACCATGTTTAGACACATCAATAACCATAATCCATCCTCCATTATTCATCATAACAAGTATTACATAACACAATTTGAATACATATGTAAACTGGAACTAGAACACGTGTAAGCATTAAACCCTATCTTAACAATATACTAGAATCTATGACTATACCCGCATTCTACAAATGCCTCTCAAAATAATGGATAAAAAAATTATATATAGGGGTGGGTACTTTCCCTTCACTCGCCTATGCACCCTCAAAATAGACTACATGCATAAAATAACCATGCTTACATTACGTGTGTGCTTTACAAGATAGATAATAAGAGACAATCCTATAAATAAGACTTTATTTAATCCTATTAATAGTCATATCCATGCATGACCTTTTATCTTCCTTCGTATGTGCTTTATCCAAAATAGACCTTCCTTGACCACAAAGTCTCCTTGAGTTTCTCTAGATTTGAATCGTTGTTTAGTCAACACTCTAACTCTACCTTTCTAGTTTTAGCTCATGGTACACAAAATCTCCTAAGTCCCAAAGTCTTTTTTGCTTAGGTGTGAACCTCCACGCACTATCCCATTATACCTGTGCATTCCCCTTTACACATACCTCATGTGTGCCATAGATCCTTGCGCGTGGCATGTACTTAGTCAATTTAGATGTGGAACATAACCCCACACTAATATGAATTTCCATCCTTGGTAATGGTTTGTCCAACTTGTTCTTCCAAAGAATGTATATATGACATAATAAAGAATAAAGAATTCAATTCCCAAAACAAATTATTTACCTATACATAAATCATATCAGGCCTCAATATTTTGAATGAGTTTTGGGAACTCATCATTTATCTCACCCTCCAATTTCTTCCACTCATTGAGTTCCTCTAATGCTTTCTCGGCATTTCCTCTACATTCCCTAGTACTTGGGTAGGTGTCAAATCTTCAATTCTACTCTTAAGTTCTTGGATAACCACCGATAACTTTGTAGACACTCCTCTCATATCCATCCATTCCGGCACCATATTCTGAAATTGGCTTATTTTGAGTTCTAGTTTATCCTTTTTGGCCTTGATTAACTCTTTCTATTCTATAATCTCGGTTATTACCTTATTGCACCCTATCTTATTAGTCTACATATTTTCCTATATGACCCCGATCTCTGCCTCTTCATTACTTACACTCACACCAAGGATAGGTTCATACTAATAACACTTGTTGAAAGATAAATCATCTTTATTACTTTCCTCCTTGAGTTACATGAATAGTTCCTTAAGTTCAGATATTCTCGGCTTCAACAAATATCTTATTTTCTTCCTTTTCCTTACCCAATTCCTTAGTTTTCGGCCCCACACTACTTTTGATATTCATCGAAGCATCCCTACCAATTCTTCAAGGTACTCCATCTCATCATTATAGTCACATATTTCCTAGCTCACCAAGGTTGGGCATTTACCTAAGATCTTCTTTACCAACGTACTTAATCCATCATATGCCTCCTTGGTGCACTTCTACTCTCCCCGTATATCCTTCTTACTACTCTCAATTTTTCACTCCTTATCCTTCTTATCTATTACCATCACCCTCATTGTAGCTCTTGCATATAAATTCTTGTGTGTAACATCTGTGGTCATCTTGTTTAAGGAATTACATTCTTTCTCATCTATTAAAAACATAGGATCTTCCTACTTGTATTTCTTCTCGGACTCATTCTTTAGTTCTATAACGTTGATGTAATTATTACTTCAAACATAAGATCTTCTTTGTGTGTATACAAATTCTATCACAACATATTCCTAGTGCATAAGACACCTCCATATTTATCCATTAGATCCCGACTATATAATTTTTGTGGTCACCTTGATCTCGGAATCGTTCCCTCATGATCTTTGTAGGGTCATCTACAAAGTCCATGTGTGGTAATCTGGGAGTCCAATACTTCCTCACAAGATTTTCCTTTATCCTCTAATTTTATGGAGTGAAGGGAAATGTGCTAGTCCCACCTTCAACACCCTTATATTCCTTAATAACATAGGCATAATCTACCACTTTTACCCCCTCTTGTGCCTCCTCATGCACGGGTGATTTCTCCTTTCGTGGACTCTTGCACCACTCCTTATCTTTTGATCTAGGAATTTATTTTACTAGGTCAGTACCTTCTTGTGTCATGTAACCATCCTTTCCTCTTTCTTGGCCCATTCACGCTCCAAATATTATAACAAGTTTTTTTTCTTCTCCTTCTCACTAGGATCTTCCTCATTACAAGAAACCACATACGTCCCACCACACTTGACCTTTTTCTCCTCTATAATATCCTTATATAGCTAAGATGTCTCTACATCATCGGCACTCTTCCTTATTTTATAGTAAATTTTATTCCTACATGAGTGGTCAATCCCACCTTCTCCTTCTTCTTCATATTCTTCTCGAGATTATTTATGCCCTCTCTTAAGAGGTAGTACAATATTTCTCCCGGGATGTGGAAGACAAGTATTTGTAGTCTCCATTTCTATTCCACCTTGTTTTTTTGGTCTTAAGACGACAAAAAATCTGCATATTATTCTCCTTATTTTGATGTTCATTTGGGGGTGTAGGTCCACAAGAACTAGATCCAAGGTCTCCAAATATACGTGTCTATAGTTATACTTGTAGGTAGCATGTAAGATATGTAAGAAAAAATCCACCTTATTATCATCGAGGGTCAACTTCTATGCGTCCTTAATTCTATTCACCGTTAACTTAAAATATCGGAAGTGAATTCAAAAAGTAGCTTGCACCATAGGCCCATATCCCCATCCTGCATTACAAAGCACATAAGATTATAGTGTTACATTACTGCAAACTTATCCAGTTCTCTAACCTCTTCTAATAATTTTCAAGGGTTGCACCATTAATTTTCAAATGACATGCGCAACTCCGTTGTACCACTTATCCATTCTTGCCTTATATACATTGGTGATCATGGCATTACAAGTGTAACCAATCAAGCTCGAATCAAGGGGACTTGTTCACTAGTGGGTAAATCCATAGGTCCTTATTTGAACCATATTGAACTCTAATTTCCTAGAATATAATAAGTATGAGGATCGAGCCCCAAGTGATCTTTGTTGCCTCTTCATTTTGTGCCTTGGCTTCCCCTATGATTCCATTAGCAATGTATTTATCTATTTTATATAGATTTTTGTGTGTCATTATGTGCGTAATGTATAGAAGTTTCTTATTCACATTTGTCCATCTCTCTAAGACACTTAATTTTCAGCTTACAAGCTTGGCTACAACCCTATTCGTGATATCGGTGAGGTTTTTTCTACTCATGGCCCTTCCTCCCTTTTCATATTGTATTTTGATGTTGAATTCATCAATCTTTACATAAAAACATAAGTTTGGTTCTATGTCATCCCATATGTATCTCAAACCCATATGTTATTCATTGAGTTAGAATGTGATTCTCATCCTTTGGCCCATAAAATAGAACTATTCCTCAAGTACCCTATACATGAGCCAAGATAATAAATGTACGGGCTTTATGAAAAATGGTAGCTCAAAAACTAGAGGATCCTTACCTTCTCCAAATTTCTCCTTACTAAATCATCTACCAGCACTTTTTCTTTTCATTTGTACCTTGTAGCTCTCATGAACATGTCATCTTTCAACACCAATTCATGGCCTGGATCTCTATAGTTTTACTCTCGATTTTACACTTTTTGAGCTATGAATTCCATGTTTTTACCCTAAACACTTCGGAAGGGTACTTTGCATTTTTAAGTAGATATCTTCTAAATATTCCTCAACTTCAACCTCAACCCTCGTCGTGCAAGGTTTTCCACTTCCTACTTGGGACGTCGTGGTTTCCCTTTGTGGTGCCATAACTCTTGTAAATTTTTTTCCCTAGATAGTCTACTTCACCCAAGCATTTTGAACCCTAGATTTATTAACTTTAACCCTGTAAACCCCTTTCTATGCATGCCCTCTTCTTGTACTTCAAGCTTTGGCTCAAACTTCCTTCCAAAAAGAGCACCACACAAACACCTCAAGCACATTGCTTTGTTTTTATTATCTCTCTTCTCACTTAGTCACACCAAATCACTTGGTAGCTCAATTGGTAAAGTCATCTCAAATGCAAGGTAGAGAATAACTTGATTTTCCCCTTTTATAACTTTTTCTTACTCCAATGACTTATTTTTACACTTTTAACTCACTTGTTCTTGTTTTAAATATTTTAAGTTATTTTCTCAATAAAGCATCTTTTCTACTTTTTGCTTTATCACTCAACTTCCTTTCGTGTGATGTAGTTGTAACCTTATGGCATGCCTTACTACTTTCTAAGATACATACCTCATTATGCACACCTCCTTGTGTCGTAGTACATAATCCTATGTGCCATATTCCAATAAGCTCATCATTCCACCACCTATCTTCCGTTACACTACATGATCCTTCTTCTCATGTGGTCTTCGGCCTTATAAATTTCCTTATAAGCACCATCATCCTTAGTAGATATAGCACCTTTCTCTCCCATGGAGCACCCTTACTTCACACTTGTACTTGTGTTATCCTTTTGAATCACGCTAACCTTTATATACCTCTCAACACTAATGGATTTATTTTTTGTGCACTTATACCAGGTTCACCCCACACTAAATTGATGTGTGGTCCTTTGCACATGAACTGGATACATAATAATCATCTTCCTAAGTGCAAGCGCACTTATTATAAAAAAATGAAAATAAAACTAAAAAAACATATCAACAACTGGAAAGAAACATATGAAAGGGAAACCTAATCTAAATGGTAATACTTATTACAAACACTAAGAAGCTTTATTTATAGTAGGGCTCCAGCCTACTCTAATTTAAGTAACTGGGAAACATGGTGTCATCCAGTGCTTATAACTGACATGTGCCTTATTCAAGTATCTTGGTTATTACAAAATGTCTCGACTAATGCACTTTCAACTTTCCTGGTAGTGCGTAAAATTAGAGTCATAGAGAAGGACCATCTTTCCAACTACAAATGTCTTATTCTTAATGTGCCTATCATGTCATGCATTCTGTCTTACCTTCTCAATATTCTAGCTCCAATGTGTAATAGTTTGCCTCTCATCTAACTCGCATTATTTTTTCAATGTGCTCAGTAACACCATGTTCATCTAATCCAACCGCACATGCAATACGCAGGGGATAGTAACATAAATTCAATTGGTAGTGTTGTTTCCATGCTAAACACCAACAAAAAGGTGTGGCCTTGTTCAACATCTTATAAGTAGTCCTATATGCCCAAAATATATCCAAGACTTTATCATCCCAATCTTTCCTTCCAACATTAATAATGTTTTTACATGTCTATGTAGACACAAATATTGCACACTAGACAATATTTAGCCCATTCTTTTACTACTATTTAGAAGGTTTTCAAGTGTACAAAGTACTAATTAATCCCATCTGTTGACCCCCTTTTTCTTATCTTTTATTTCATATTTCTTGTGTACTTCCCGATTCCTATCAGCCCATTTCATGAAGTTGCTGATATTATATCCTGAAATCAAGGCACCCCATCCTATATTGGGGCACCCCGAGGTGCCTTGGTCCAATTCTGGGTGCCTCAATCTATTTACAACCTCTTCTACTTCATTTTGGGTCAATTCTAGTTTTTGGTCATCCTTATCTTCTTCTCAGTTGGCCTTGTCGAGATTAATTATGAAATTAAGCTTGAGATCCCTATAAATATAAAGTTATAAGACCATAATAAGGGTCCTAGGTCATTGCATCTTATCACTACTATCACCCCATCTAGGGTTACATACATTGCATCACTTGCATCCACATAGTGCCATGCATTCAAGCTAGGAGATCTACATCACACACTTTATAGGGGGAGGGATTCCATTCTATTCCATGTACACTTGCTACTTACATTTTTATAGCTATTAATTCTTGCTAATTCACAAAGTGTGACTGGAATGAGAGCACCTAAGGCACGACATGCACACACACTAGAACTACATCTGGGTCTGAAATGTAGTGCAACTCTCAGTAATAATTCCACTAGCTTGGCAGATGAGGTTAATCTGACCCATTCATATGCATCTTTCATTTTTATAGGGTTTGATACTTCTCCTTGCATTATGGGTCATTCTCCAGTTCATCCGATGAATCCAAAGACGATAGATGGAAATTACTAAAATACATTTAGCAACCATACCAAATTTAGATTCTGAGGATTTGCACTATTATGAGTGCCCAAACTTTTGAACAAACTACCCCAAGACGCCCTAGTACACTCCTAGGAATTTATGTCATCTCCAATGTCCCGATCTACTCTTCGTAGGGTCCCTGAGGGTTCATCTGCACTTCCATATTTTATTTCCAAATCTATGACATTGTGTAATAGTCTTCTGTTATCAGCTAAGTCTTTTCCTTACTCTTCTCTTGCACATTAGGGTTTCATTTCATCTAGAATAATTTATTTACATTTATTTCATATTGCTTTAGTTCATTTACAATGTTTTAGTCCTCCTAACTAGATTAACATTAATACCCTAGATATCCCTTTAGGCCATCTAGGAATATTCCTTATTTTTTAATCATTTTGGTGAACCCAACATCTCTTTCTACCACCTTGTAGGGATTTTTTTACCCACCCTGATTTTCTTCATCGATTCTAAATCATTTTTGCTACTACCAATGTTTTTACCGACATGCATTCGGATTCCCTGTATGATACATTTTTTTAGGCCTTTTCTCAACATATATAATTATGGGGCAATCCTCCCATAGACATTCACCCCTTTTGATAATGACCCAAAGACTTTGCATCATTTCTCACATCTACAATGTTGTTGTCAAACGTACTCTTATCGATAATGGCTCTGAGCTTAATCGTGACCTATTTCCTTTCTCCAAGCCATAGGTTTTTTTCACATGACATTAGCCCTTATTCCATTTCACTTCATACTTATAATGGTTTTTTTCATCCATGTCTAGGCCACGTTACCTTTCCTTTAACTCAGTCTTAAGACCTTCCCTACTCTTGTCTTCATCATTGATTTCCTTGTCTCATATAATTGCTTGTTAGGTAGGCCATGGCTCCACATTATGCAAGTTGTTACTTTTACCGTCCACTGTTACATCAAATACTTACATGAGCGTGTTGAGTATACCATCTTCCAAGATCATGATCCATCCCAATATTTTGTCTATAACCCTCATACTAGCATCCATATTCCTCGAATTGATACTACCAATGAACCTCGTCCTTTAGATGATTAGCCACATTTACCGCCACTTGAGGAAGCTATTTGTTTCTTGTTAACCAATTTCACCCCGGGGTTGAATTGATAACATACATCAGGATTCCCAAGTCCCTGGCTAAAAAAGAATGAGCTCTGAGAGAATGCGAGAAGTTGCAGAAAATAAGCCTGGACGAGAAAAAATTGTGAAAATCGGCTAAGTCCTTGTCCTAGAAATATTTGGGACATTCGGGACACCAAGGCGCAGATTCAAATAAACGCCTCAGTGGCCCGTGAAGCACTGGGACAAGTGGAACAAGTGTATGCGGAGGGCGTGAACCGGCCATTCAGCCGAAAAAGGAAATTTTAGCACAGGGACAATCGGGCCGTTGGGACGCGAGGGACACGGAAAGCCGGTTCGGCCGAAGGAGAAGAAAAACGGCTAATTACTCGGGAAATTTGGGCTTTGAGGATGCGAACCACCCGGATCGGCCGAAAAGGAGAACTTTTGCACCAAAAATTTGGGACATTTGGGCCGTAAAGGCGCGGATCGGCCGGATCGGGCGAACCGGAAGAATTTGCCCCGCGAAGCACTGGGACATTAGGGACAAATGGACGCGAACCGGCCGGTTCGGCCGAAACAAGAAACTTCAGCACAAGGAAAAGTGGGACATCCAGGACAAAAAGACACGGTGGACGTGAAAGAGTGGCAGGCCCGTGGACAAATCACAACATGACATGTGTCGCCAAGGAAAAAGGTCCAAAAAGTCAAAGGGGCGAGTTTTCGAGCACTGATCCAAACCAATAAGATAGCGCCATGTGTCCAAGTTTAAGAGACCCACAATAATAAACCGTGAAAAGGTAGAGAGAGGGAATTTCTCAGCAAATGAGAGCATGCCACGTGTCGTCCAGGATGGCGAGCGCGGGAAAAGAAATTTAAAAATCCGTTTTCGCCTGTTTTGTGCCCTAAATCTTCAGATCATCATATCTTTCGATCCAGAGCTCGGATTTGCACGTTCTTTATATCAACGGAAAGCTGTTGAAATTATCTACATGATTCTGGGGTCAATCTTGCATTTTGGTGTAGTTTAGAGGGAGAAAATTAAGGAAACATCTCTGACATGTGTAATGCTTCAACAACCAACTTTAATGCAGCAGACAGCTTGCCGCTCCTATTAGACAGCCCGCCATTTTACCAAGATCCGCCACTTGGATCATAATGAGATGATTTTAAATGCTACCAGGAAGTGGTTGGAGCAGATTCTAGATTTCCTCTCTCTTTCCCCTCATTTCTTCATATATATTGTAAAGAGGAGCCCTTTTTAGAGGTCGGATATTCTTGTTTTGCATCCTCTCTTCTTCCCTGCTTGCAGAGAGAATTTGTGGAGCTTTTCAAACCTCCCATATGGATTGTAATGCCGCTTTTGCCTCTTGCCACCGAAATGTACTTGTATCGACTCTTGAGCAATATATATATATGTCCGTGATTGATTCTAAACCCTTTCACGTATTCATTGCTGTCATTTTTGATCTCTTATTGCAGTTTGGTCACCTGTGCATGGTGTTGTATTGCATTTATGTGGTCTGTGTTTAATTTTGCAAAACGGGTGTCCAACATTCCTCGGTGCATCACCTCCGTAGTTTAGGTTTTATTTTTATGCATTCTCTACCCTGTCTCCTTGGCAAATTAGATTAGGTTGTAGTAAAACCTCTGCATTTTATTGGTGCATCTGAACAGAGGAATAGGAACCAGCCTTCTCTGGAGAATCCTTTCTCATCTTTACAAGTCCCACACTTGGAGAAAGGATTCCATGTTGTGCAATCACACTGGATGCCTGAACATCAACCTAGAAGCCTGATCTGCATCCAGGGGTGCTGTGAGTCTGCAACAACAGTTTTGGCACACCCGGTGGGACACTAGAGGTCTCATTTTTATTGCAGCAAAGTTGATATGCATCTGCTATAGTTTTCTTGCTTATAAGAGCTATTATTTGCATATCTGGTGACTCCAAGGGGAAGAATCAACTGGTTTCAGCAGTGCAGGCCTGAAAACTCATGAGAAGAATCACCACAAGGTCAAGAGCTGGAGAAGAAGAAGTGCCATTTGAATACCTACAGTTATCTCTGAGAAGAAGGCAAAGAGGAAGAAGGATTCAAAGGTCTCCATCTCCACCAAACAGAACTCTCTCAACTCCTCCACCCGACAGTGCCTTTCTTTCAATATACAAGGGTTTAAGACCTATCGAATGGCTCGTAACAACCCCTACGTCAACTTCACAGTAGTAGAACCCACTTGCTCTCAATGCACAACATCTAGTTCCTATTGTAGCCTTGAGGAACATTCCCTACTTCACCGGAGAAAATCGACTACTCCAGGTGAACATGTTAAAGATATTGCTAACCTTTGTGCAATCCATGAAATCGATGAAATGTAATTGGTCATTCAAGTTCTCGGCATCTTCATTCAAGGGTAAAGCATTGCAATGGTTTAGGAGCCTTGGAGCTAGTTCTATCACAAATCGGAATCACCGTGTGCATTGCACTTCACGAGTAATTTGGAGAGAAGGGAGACAACTTGTCTCTTTTGGAGTAGTTGACACTATCAAGAGAACCCCAACGAGCAGCTGACTGACTTCAACTTCAGATTTCAAAGGTCTTGGGATAGGATTCCAGTGGCAGTTAGGCCAACAGCAGGAGGTGCTTTTCTATATTACCTTAAAGCTTTGAATTCTGATATTTCTATGTTAATTCAGTCCATGGGAGGCACAACAATCCCTATGGCTTATAGCATTGCCATTAGAGCCGAAAACTGTCTTATTCAAGCTGGTAAACTGGCTCCTAGGCCTCCCATGCCCTTGTATCCAAACTTAGAAAATCCAAGCACTAGTCAAGCACCCACTTTGGCTCCTGTTCCCACCCCTAGAAACCAGAGTTCAAATGAAGCTTCCACTTCATCTCCAAGTGCCCCAAATGAGCTTCAAGAGGTCATGAAACAGTTGCAAAACCTAGGCAATGAGCTGGTTACTCTCAAGAGGCAGCAAGCCCAAGGTTTCAGACCTTCCTATCAACCCCAAGCTCAGCCTAATAGGCAGCCATACCAACCACAAAGACCACCTAATCCAGCTGCAAATATGAATCAAAATCAAAGCCAAGTAAGGCCTCCTGCCAATAGACCATTCCAGCCCTATAATCCAAATGCCATATCTACCTCTAAGGCATTAGTGCCAACACGAACAATATTTCTCAGGAATATGATTGGTGGTTTCCATGCAACAAGCCTCACAACCAATCCATGTGCTTCAATGGTGCTCTCAATCAAGCACTAATGGTGACAACTACCGGTGTGGAGGGCGAGGGCAATCAAGGAAACATCCAACAACCATAAACATTCCAACAAAGCAATCAGCCCCAAATGACACTACATTGGTGAACCTGCAAGCGTAAGATTTATGTGGCATGAATCGTGCGCCTCAAGGTGTTGCAGCCCAACACAAGGTCAAAAAGGAGGAATCTGGGTGAAGAACAAACCATTAGCCCCGGCACCAATCCACAACCTTCCATGGCTCCACAAATGATTGGCAAGCATAGTCCAGCTTTCAAATACACAAGGGCAGCCAAGAACAGCCCCTAGGCCAACTCAAATGCCACCGTTGCTGCCCACGTGAAGGGAGTAAACGTGCAAACCAAAGGACAGCAGAGAGATTACTCATCGCCATTCAAGATTATTGATCGATGAAGAAGAAAACAAATGTTAACATATCAATGTGGGAATCCCTATCTATCCTGTGCCAAAGAGATCTGCAAGTTTCGCCATGAAGGATTGGACAACTTCAAATCAGCGGGTTCGATGCAAGACAAAGTGCTTACAAATGCCGCCTCACCAAGGAAGTCATGGAGGACAACAAGGTAAAATGTTGAAGCCCCCTCCTTTCTATGTTTCATTAATCATTGGGGATAAACTAGTACACAATTGCATGATTGATTCCGGGGCAAGTAGCTCCGTGATGCCCAAGCAAATAGCTGATCAGCTGGGTCTCCAATATGAAGTAATATCTAAAGGAGTAGTGCAATTGGATGGGACAGCAATAGCAATAGTTGGAGTGATTAAAAACTTGAGTCTTACCTTGCATGCATGTCCAAATGTTGTTGTCTTACAAGATGTATCAATCATAGACCTTCCACCACTCTTTGCCCTTTGCTTGTCAAGGGACTTCACAACCAAGATTGGAGGGTATTTGTCTGCTGATTGGTCTCACATGCTTTATTTAGAACAAGGTATGGAACTAAGGCCACAATCAGATCCGAACCCATTGCAAACTTCCATATTGAGCCTTACACCCCAAGTCAGATTAATGCCAATTGCTCAGCATTTGATCAAGAAGATCACCCTAGTCCTGATGAGGCTGACACCAAGGTTGGAAGTATCCTGCACCTAACTCTTGATGAATGGGAAAACAAGATACATGATTTTTATCCCTATCAAGAAGTAGAAGAATTTGAGTGGAGTCTATTGTATACACGAAGAAAATCAACTGTTCCGAGCATCACCAAGCCAAGCCATAATGATGACAATGAGGTATGGCACTGTTTTTTTGATGGATCAAGGAGTAGGCAAGTTGTAGGAGGTGGAGCCATGCTTGTTTCACCCCAAGGAATAAAGTAATCTTTTTCAGATTTTAGATTTCAATTTGCATGCTCCAATAACACTGCTGAATATGAAGCCTTGGTGCAAGGGATGCATTGGGCAATCAAGAGAAAAATAAAGAATCTACAAGTCTTTGGGGACAAGTGAGCTGATCGTAAATCAGGTCAAGAGAAGAAATGCTGCCAAGAATGATCTACTCGTGCTACAAGAATAGGGTGTGGGACCTCATGGAAGATTTTGGAGGTTTCAAAGATCGAATCCATTCCCGTGAAAGAGAATCAAGTGCGCGACAGGCTTGCAGCAGTAGGGGCAACCTTTGACATTACGAAAAGCATTCAACAAGACAAGGTACAGCCAAACATCCATGTGATTGTCAGGCCTTCAGTGCCGGATAACAATGTCAGTTGGCAAGTGTTTGAGAATGACCAGCAAATCATCAATTTCCTACAAGAAGAAGCTGAGTTCTCTGCCAGGAATCAAGACAAGTTGCATCAGCAGTATGGTGACCAAGTGGTGCAGTTGAGAACTAACAAATTACCAAAAGGCCTCATAACCTTGGAGTCAATCTTCAACCCGAATGATCAGTTCCGGAAGGAGAAGGCAAACATTCAAGTAAAGGAAGAAGATTCAGAGCCAATTCCGGTTGGGGAAGGCAAAACACTTCAAATTGGTAAAGTGGCCACTGAGCAGGAGAAATCAGATTTCATACGGCTTTGCCAAGAATTTCCGATGTCTTCGCTTGGAGTTATGAAGACTTGAGAGGATTCAATCCGAATTTGGCACAACATACCATAGATTTGAATCCAGATGCTAAGCCCATCAGGTAGAAGCAGAGACCAGTCAACCCTCACATTGAGCCTCTGATGAAGAAAGAGCTAAATAAGCTAATAGAGGCAAGCATTATATTCCCAATCAAGCACTCAAGCTGGGTTGCTAACTTGGTTCCGATCAGGAAGAAGAGCAGAGAAATCAGGTTGTGTGTGGACTTCTGAGACCTCAATAGGGCATCTCTCAAAGACCATTACCCACTTCCTTCAATGGAGCAAATATTGTAGGTTGTAGCTGGTTCAGAAAGGTTTTCATTGCTAGATGGATACTCAGGCTACAATCAGATTATGGTGAAGGGAGAAGACCAATTCAAGACAGCCTTCACAACTAAATGGGGCACATATGCTTACAAGAAGATGCCATTTGGGCTGTCCAACGCTGGTGCTACCTTTCAAAGGGAAATGGACATGGCTTTCAAAGGCTTGATCAACAAGATAGTGCTGATATATCTAGATGATATCACTGTCTTCTCAAAGAACGCAGCAGACCATCTCTTTCACCTCAGGCAAGTGTTTCAGAGGTGTAGAAAGTTTGGAGTATCATTGAATCCCAAAAAATGCATATTCCTGGCTCACGAGGGTAAACTTCTAGGCCATATTGTCTCGAAAAGAGGGACTGCAATTGATCCAGAGAGAGTTGAAGCCATAAGAGCACTACCATTGCCAAGTCACAAGAAAGCTCTTCAAAGTTTCTTGGGAAGGATAAACTTAGTTCGTAGGTTCATCCCAGATTTTGCAGCCCTTGTCAAGCCCATCACCAAAATGTTAAAGAAGAGCATGGATTTTAAGTGGACAGCAGAGAAGGAAGGAGAGTTTTGAAGCAATCAAAGAAGCTATCTCTCAGGAACCAACTCTCATCAACCCAAACTTCTCCAAGGATTTCATCCTCTATGCATTTGGAGGTGATGACACTATCTCTGCCATTCTGGTACAGCAGAACAAAGATAATGATGAGCAGCTGATTGCCTTTTTCAGCCAGAGCCTAGATGACTGCGAGGTGAGGTACTCTTTTATTGAAAAGTATGTACTTGCAATAATTAGAAGCTTGAAGAAATTCAAGCATTTAGTCTCAAACAACAAGGTCCAGTTGCTGGTCTCACATGCTGGAGTTAAGGACTTCCTCCTCAACAAGGATTTGAACGAGAAAAGGGCATGTTAGATCACTCATGTCATGGAATATGACATTGATATCAAGATCACCAAACTGGTAAGAGGGAAAGGGCTGTGTGAGCAACTAGTTTTGGGGAAGCAAAAGGAAGTATGCAACGAAGAAGAAGCTGTTTTGACAGTTCAAGACAGCCATGAGCCGAGTGGCAATCAAGAGAAAGACAATGCTTCCCCCACTCCTTGCTGGACCCAAGGTATTATACACTTCCTAAATACAGGCCTATGCCCTCCAGAGATGAACAAGACCCAAAGGAGACACTTCAGGTTGCAGGCTGTTCCGTATGCCATTGTTGATGGAGTTTTGTTCAAGAAAGACATGAATGGAGTGCTGCTGAGATGCATTAGCATAGGTCAGATTCAAAGGGTGTTGGAAGAGTTTCATGGTGGACCAGCTGGTGGCCATTTTGCACCAAGAGTGACAGCTCTAAAAATCATGAAGGCTGGTTATTATTGGCCTAAAATTTTCAGTGATTGCTATGCATGGATCAAGAGGTGTAAGAATTGTGCATTCTTCACAGAAAAGAAAGACTTGTTGCCCTTCCATTGCATCCAATCTCGGTTGACCAGCCATTCATGCAATGGGGTTTGGACTTCATTGAGTCATTAATCCCAATTCAAGCCAAGGGCAAAAATGGATTTTGACAAACCACGGACTACTTCACCAAATGGACAGACGGTGAGCACTCAAAGAGGCAAATGAGTCTAACATCTTAGACTTTTATGAAGGGATAACAACCAGATTTGGTGTACCGCCACAATAATCTCCGATAATGCATTGGCATTCATTGATCCAAGGTGACCGAGTGGGCTGTCAAGAATAGTATTTACCTAAGCACTTCATCGAACTATTACCCTCGTGGTAATGGCCGTGCCAAGTCTACAAACAAGAACTCGTTGAGGATCATTAGGAGAACTCTTGATGAGAATCGAGGTCTTGGCATACTGCTGAAATCAGCCTTATGGGCTGATAGGATCACTCCCAAAAGATCCACAGGTAACTCTCCATTCAGCTTATCTATGGAAGAGAGGCAACCTTGCCCATGTCACTTGAGTTGCCAACATTGGAACTCATGAAGCAGCTGGAGTTACTTGAATTTGAGCCTATGGAGGTGAGGTATGTAGAGTTGATGGAGCTGCAAGAGATCGAAATCAGCATCCCAAGCAATGGAAAAGGATCAAGCTTTGATCAAGAAGACCTTTGACAGAAGGCCAAAGATAGATCTTTTCAAGTTAGAGATCTAGTGTTGAAATGGGATGTGGAAAGAGTAAAACCAGAAGGCATTCAAAATTCGATGCCATTTGGAGTGGCCCATACATGGTCACAAAGTGCAAGAGTAGCAATGCTTTCCAATTGGCCTCATTAGACAGTGAAGAACTGCAGATTCCAAAGAAATGGAATCTATCTCAAACATTGCTACTAAAAATAAAAGGTTCACCCTTGTAAATATTAGTCTAGCTTTCAATTCCTCTAAGTGCGTATGCACATTGTCTTGTTGTAGTTAGGTTTCAGCTTCCTAAGTGCTTTGGAGCAGGTTTTGTTGCTCCCGGATCGAAGTTTTTACGGCTTCAACGTGCTCTCGTGGAGGGAGTTACAGTATCGCTCATTTCAGGTCATTGCTTATGACTCCATGCCCAATGGATCACAAAAGGGCAACTGGTCTTTTCAT
Source organism: Taxus wallichiana var. yunnanensis (assembly GCA_018340775.1). Lineage (NCBI taxonomy): Eukaryota > Viridiplantae > Streptophyta > Pinopsida > Cupressales > Taxaceae > Taxus > Taxus wallichiana. Next base: position 281,118,306 of record CM031244.1, read on the forward strand.
CTAGCAGGCAGATGACCCCGCTGAGTCACCAAATTGTTATCCAATTTCACCCCCCCAGGGTTGAATTGATAACATACATCAGGATTCCCAAGTCCCAGGCTGAAAAAGAACGAGCTCTGAGAGAATGCGAGAAGTTGCAGAAAATAAGCCTGACGAGAAAAAATTGTGAAAATCGGCTAAGTCCTTGTCCTAGAAATATTTGGGACATTCGGGACACCAAGGCGCGGTTCGGCCGAAATGCCTCCAGGTGGCCCGTGAAGCACTGAGACAAGTGGAACAAGTGTACACGGAGGGTGCGAACCGGCCGGTTCAGCTGAAAAAGGAAATTTTAGCACAGGGACAATCGGGCCGTCGGGACGCGAGGGACGCGGAAAGCTGGTTCGGCCGAAGGAGAAGAAAAACGGCTAACTGCTCAGGACATTTGGGCTTTGAGGATGTGAACCACCTGGATCAGCTGAAAAGGAGAACTTTTGCACCAAAAATTTGGGACATTTGGGCCGTAAAGGTGCGGATCGGGTGGATCGGGTGAACTCAAGAATTTACCCCGCAAAGCACCGGGACATTAGGGACAAATGGACGCAAACCCAGCCGGTTCGGCCGAAACAAGAAACTTCAGCACAAGGAAAATTGGGACATCCGGGACAAAAAGACGTGGTGGACGCGAAAGAGTGGGCAGGCCCGTGGACAAATCACAGCATGACACGTCTCACCAAGGAAAAAGGTCCAAAAGTCAAAGGGGCGAAGTTTTCGAGCACCGATCCAAACAAATAAGATAGCGCCACGTGTCCAAGTTTAAGGGGCCCACAAGAATAACCCGTGAAAAGGTGGAGAGAGAGAATTACTCAAAGAACGAGAGCTTGCCACGTGTCGTCCCAGATGGCGAGTGCGGGAAAAGAAATTTAAAAATCTGTTTTCACTGCTTTTGTGCCCTAAATCTTCGATCATCATATCTTTCGATCCAGAGCTCGGATTTGCACGTTCTTTATATCAATGGAAAGTTGTTGAAATTCTCTACATGATTCTAGGGTCAATCTTGCATTTTGGTGCAATTTGGAGGGAGAAAATTAAGGAAACGCCTCTCGACGCATGTAATGCCTCAACAACCAACTTTAATGCAAAGAGATTTCCGCCGCTCCTCGTTAGGCACAAATTTCCCGCCGCTTTTCCAGGATCCGCCACTTAGATCATAATGAGATGATTTTAAATGCTACCAAGAAGTGGTTGAGTAGATTCTAGATTTCCTCTCTCTTTCCCCTCATTTCTTCATATATATTGTAAAGAGGAGCCCTTTTTAGAGGTGGGATATTCTTGTTTTGCATCCTCTCTTCTTCCCGCTCAGGAGAATTTGTGGAGCTTTTCAAACCTCCCATATGGATTGTAATGCCGCTTTTGCCTCTTGCCAGCCGGTCAATGTATCTGTATCGACTCTTGAGCAATATATATATGTCTGTGATTGATTCTAAACCCTTTCACGTATTCATTGCTTTGTCATTTTTATCTCTTATTGCGCTTTTGGTCATCTATGCATGGTGTTGTATTGCATTTATGTGGACTGTGTTTAATTTTACAAAACGGGTGTCCAACATTCCTCGGTGCATCACCTCCATAGTTTAGGTTTTATTTTTATGCATTCTCTACCTGTCTCATTGGCAAATTAGATTTGATTGTAGTAAAACCTCTACATTTTATTGGTGCATCCTCGAACAGAGGAATAGGAACCACCTTCTCTCTCGAGAATCCTTTCTCATCTTTACAAGTCCCACACTTGGAGAAAGGATTCCATGTTGTGCAATCACACCGGATGCCCGAACATCAACCTAGAAGCCTAATCTACATCCAGGGGTGCCGTGAGTCTACAACAACATTTACTAGATGCAATTCCCCTCCATCACCCATTCCTACCGATGTAGATCCATATCAACCACCCCCTCCCTCCATAAACACTATCATCTCATATTCTCCATTATCACCCGTACACCCACCCTTCACATGTCCACTCTTTATCTATGACTCATTTTTGGACCATGTCCCATTCAACCCCACATGCAATGAAACCATCTATTCTCCCGCTAGTCTAGCTCATCTTGTCTTTAATTTTTAGGACCTTCACCTTCTACTCATGCTTCTCACTTATACTACGGCTTTGTCACTATCATGACAACTTACGGTTTACATTTTTTTTTATCTTCTAGTCTATTTACCATGTGCCCCATTTTCCTCCCCACTTACATTAGGATATTCTTGGCTTACCTACATTGGCACCACCTTTGACCCTAGTCACACCGACATTTTGTTCCCTATACCATTCAATGTGTTCTCATCTCGCAATAGTTTCTTTTTTGCTACTTCTATAATTACACACGATGGTATGCCCATGGTTTCCTCCAACCTCCATTCACTCAAAAAGAGTATGCCATGGGCATGTGCAACCTACACCTCACTAGATCTGTGCATGATCAACCCAATACTATTGTTTACTGTGTTACGATGCTTGTCTATATGACTTCGACCCTGAGGATGAAAATCTTCTTGAATACTTCAAGTGATTTTTAGACACCATCACTTTAGGGGTATAGCCATTATACAATCCCCCCTTCCTTCTTCATAGTATCATAGGTGTACATCTTCTCTTTACATTCTTCTTCGCATATATATAAACTTATTTCACATTCTAGCACCCTCATTACCTGGTGACGCACCCTAGTGCTTCGATTCACATAGGACTATTGAGGGATTACCATTACACTAAACCCCACAAACTGCACTACAAGACATATACATTTACGTTATATCTTCATGGCATGCACTACACTAGTCATCATGTATATAATCCTATTTTTACATTCCATTCTCTCATTCTACATTTACGCTAGGTCACGTTGTATATGAGTCTAGCTTTTACCATCACATATTCTACATACACCTATCATCATATCTTCCACACTACATATACATACTACATCCCACATTGCATTCATACACCTTACCTATTCTACACACTACACTAGATTACATTACACATGGGTCTAGTTCTACCTATCATCATTCCATCTACCATTTTTATACATTACTATCATTGCATTCATACATCTTACCTATTCTACATCCTACACTAGATTTCCTTATACTTGGGTCTAGTTTTACCTATCATCATTACACATTCTATTTCTACCTACCCACATATTCCATTACATTCCATACCCATTACACACTCTACATTACATTTCCTACACTACACATTCACATACCTTGGTCATTTACACTACGTTTTCTTCTACGTGTTGCACTCACCACCCTATGATGCACTTTAGTTCCAATTCCCATAATCTAATGTCAAGGGTTTACCAATCAAATGGACCTTACATTCACCAATGTGACATTTTTCCCATCAAACATTCCTCGTGTTCATGACATACACCTTAGGTTAAATTTTCATCTCATTCTATCATCTTGTAGTGGTATATGCTTTAGGCTAAATCACCACCCCCATTATCATCTTGTAGTGGTATACACCTTAGGTTAAATCACCACTCCCTTCACTATTTTCAATCCTTGTGTTATCCTCCTAGCCATACATCACCACTCATCTTATCCTCATGTAGTGGTATATGCTTTAGGCTAAATCACCACCTTCGATTATTTGATCTTATAGTGATATACATTTAGGGCTAAGTCATCACTCTTCCATTCAACAAGTTGTGGTATACACTTAGGCTATAGGGTCCATGCACATCTTCCCATCTATCTCATTCCCATATACTCCTTCTATATTTAAATACACTTAGGTCTAAATCATCACTTTTCCATTCAACAAGTCATGTATACGCTTAGGCTATAGGGTCCACACACATATTTCCATATATATCACATTCACATGCACTCCTTCTATATTGATATACGGTTAGGGATAAATCATCACTCCTCTAATCAACAAATACATGATATACACTTCAGCTATAGGGTTCACACACATCTTCTCCCCATGTTGCATTTGATCACCATTTCGTACACATACTCATCACAACGTGCTAGATACAACCAACAGAATTAACCATTTCCCAATGACGTACTCTCATTTAAGGTTCATTCTTGATCGTTGAGGGGGAAATAAATGAACCTAACTACATACACATTCCATCCAATCAGGGGACACATTGCTCCTATCATTCCGTATTGTATTCCATTCCATCCATCGACGATATACTTCATTGTCTTGGTAGCATTTACTCTTGCTTAATAGTGTTTTGTATGCTCATTCTACTACACATGTTAGATTAATTTCTTATATGGCATTAACATACACACATGCACATTCAAGTCTTTGTCTAGTGTGATCATAGATACAAGACTCTACATGTAGCATGGATGCTTTCCTTCTACCCTTCCTATACTAGTCACTGGGGGCATCCACATTCATCCTATCCAGGTGTTATTGTTTCATTTTGTACCTAGGATCTTATACTACATTTTCTTACATGATTTGAGATATGTGTTATCATTATAACATGCTAACAGGTGTTCCATGTCCATCACTATTTTGTAGGACTAAATGTTTCCAGGAATATATATTTTTTTACTTATCTCGCATTATTTTCCAATATATACGGGATTTTCCATTTTATTGTGTGCACACTTGACTATTGTTTGCAGCCATGATGGCCTTACATTTCTTGTGACATCGTGAGTGATGTCCCATGTTTTAAACCTACTTTGTGTGGTCTACTTTTTTCTTGTGTGTTTACACTACTTTTCTTGGTAGTTTTTACATTGTCTATGTATTTTACACTTGTATTATTTGTATGCATTTATTCAGACTAACACTTGTATTGGTTAGCCATCCCCTTTTGTGTGCCTTGGTATCTACCAAGAATTCTCCCTTTCCCCCTGTAAGGAAGAGTTCTATAGGTCAGAGTGTGGTTGATCCTCTCTTGGGGCCACATTCTCCTTCTAGGGTCATTACATGCACCCCCAAAGAGGGGGGCATCATTAAGGGTTTCTACTAACATAGTGTACTACACCAGTTCACACATAGCGAATGAGATCAGACCAATATGTGAACTCCATACACAGTGTCCTTAACAGGACATGGTGTCCTTTGAAAACTCTACAAATTGGTTATAGGCTCAGGGGTTACAGTGCGTGTGACTCTCTACACTTCTCTGTCTAGTGGCATCAGATTGTCCAAAAAAATAGGATAGTATAAAGTTCTCTTCCAATATTTCAAAAGAAGTGGTTAGTTGGAGGATACAACATAGTTCCTCATTATCGGCAAATCACTATACCCTCCGAATGGCCAATTTGTGAGCAGGATGTTTAGTGTGATTGAATCACATGGGATCACCTCTCAAGCTATGGGACTTGGGCTCAAGGTGAACCTCCAGAGAAGTCCGGTTTCCTCTTCCTAAAATAAATGTTGTACTACTCTTAGTGTAATAAAATGGTTATCTAGCCCTATTCTAACATTTTCATGGGTTTCAGGGAAAGGGATTCATAGGAATTTAAACTATACTAGGGATGGTGATGCACCAAATAAAGGGTATTGTCAAAATCAAGAAGGGTTAATTCAAAGAGGGTGCATGCACCACAAACCAACTTCACCTATTGTAACTTGGAGAGGATACAAGATATCACAAACTAAGAAGCATATGTTCCTGTTTTTCACAAACTCAGATTATGCATAGATAGATCAAGTTCAGTTAGAAACACAATCAATCACCACGATAATGTAAAATAGACACATGTCAAACATCTATTTCATTCATGAGGGTCAATGATAATATGGCTTGCATAACAGAAGGAAGATAACTTTTCACAACTAATATTCACACAATTATATCACTTTCTAATAGAATGAAATAAGATACTCTGAGATAAAGACAATCCAACCACTTATACTAAGGAATTAAGCATTCACAAAGCATAACACATCAACCATTAACACAATAACTCAGTTTTCCATAGAAAATATCACTCTAAATGTAATTGAAAGGTTCCTGAATATTCAAAGCACTCTTCCAAGCTTGAAGAGTAACTTCTTTCAAAAATTGATCTCTATTTATCTCCCTTAAGACTCCATGCACTTAACTATTTATAAGTTCTTTAGGCTGAGCCATTACAACTGGGCCTTCAACTAACAATTTACTAAAAATAGAAATGTCATTAAATCCAAGGGAACAAGCTCCCATAAAAATAGAAAGTTTGTTACAAGGGTTTGACTCAGTCAACCACCCCTAACTACAGTAACTCTGACTGATCTAGAGCTTGGATTTGTCCTTCCATGGCCACTCAAATTTGTCTTGGCTCTGTAATGCTTTCTCTTGCTTCAATTTTCCCTTTATCTTTCTCCCAGGAAGCCATCCGATGTTTGTACTTGATGAAACGCTTAATAATTCCCTGAATCTCTTCATCTTATGGCCCACATGTGTAGTGGTTCACTACATCTGTTGTCTTAATTTCCCTTGTTATTTTGGCTGGAATTCTTCTTAGTTTACCCATGACCTTCTTTAGTCTTCTTGTGAAATTTTGACATGACACCAACCTATCAATAGAGTCACTACTGAAAGTCTAGGTAACCTCATCATCATGCTTCACCAAATCTTTGAAATTTTCCCATATTTGATCCTTTGGAAGAGCATCAATGTTTTCATTAAAAAACTTACAACTAATAATATCAAACTCTTCTGATATGTTGTTCAGAGCATCCATGATTTCTATTCATTTATCATCCAACTTATTTATTAAATATTGCAACACTTGAGACCGGAATTCCATTTCCTTTTGATATTCAAACAATTTTGAAGCATCATCAACTACATCCTCCTGAAGGAGTAGATCTGAATCTTCTTCTCTGATTTCACTCCATGTGGCTAAATTCAATTTCGATTATTATTATCCTCAGAAAATGATTCATCCATTTTATAAATAGCATCTCTTCCAACCTATAAATCATTATATATTTCTAGAGCCTCTTTAATTAAAGGATTGGCTTCTTGCAGTATATGCTCCATCCATCCATTTACCGATCTCCCTTTCTGGCCTATCTTCTCGATTTTGTGATAAGAAATATCATTGATGGTAGATGAAACTGTCAGAGCCATGGTAGTTGAAACTTTAGTAGATGGAGTTGGTTGTGTTACTTTTCTTAACAATGTAGTGAGTTGCTTGACCTTTGCTTTAAGCTCATCCTTAAAAGCTTTATCCTTGTCATATTTCTCTAGCATATTTCTAAGAGCAGTCTACACATCCTATTTAGCTCCTTCATGAGTGGCTTTTCCTAGTGAAAATCTAGAAATTCAATAATCCGCAGCTGTAATTTTCTCCTTGGTTTTTCCCTCAACAGAGTAGCAACCTCTACAACTCATTCTCCATATTGATTCACTGTTAAGCTAGAAACAATCCTCGGCCTCTTGGCCTACCTTTTTGGTGTAGGCTCCAATATGCTCAGATCTATGACATCTCCCAAAGGCACCTTCTTCTTTTGTTTTGGAGTCTGTCGAAACAACCATTCTAGAATGGCTAATGCTGATGGGGATGGAACAGTAGATTCAGTACTCGAAACATTAGTCAAAACAAGAGCACTAGTAACATTGGTTGGAATTTGAATGGAAGTGGAAATAATGGATGGGGTGGATGTGAGGATGGCCATAGGAGTGGATATAATGATATTAGGAGATGAGATGGAAGGAAATGGAAGTGTTAGGGGAAGTGAAGTAGAAATGGGTGACCCAATGGTTTCCCCAGCTGAGAGAACTAGAAGGGATGAGAACACTTGGGCCATAGAAGGAGATGGAAAAGAAGAAATGATTGTAGAAGTGGAAGGAAATGATGTAGGAAGTGATAATGGAAGAGGAAGAAGAGATGACAGGTCTTGTGAGACACTTGGAGAATCACTGACTTCAACTATTTCTGATACGGGTGTTATAGGAGACATGGCTTTGGAAGCAGGAGCCTTGGAGAGAGATGAGCTGCCTACTACAAATGAAATATTTTTAGGGACTGTATGGGCCCTTTGGATGGATCTTTTTCCCTTTGTGGGTGTTTATTGGCTCATGGTTGATGGGGTTTCTATATTTTTAAATTATTTTAACACCTTGGGTGAAATTCCCAAGGTAACCAACCAACTATAGGTTCTCTCGTAGAATGGGCCCTGTCCTCTCCTTTGTATTACAACATTCTTCCACATACCAATTGATCCATGGCAATGGTTGATTAGAAACATTATTATTTTTATATGTTACATCTAAAACCTCATCATCATCTTGCATTTATTTTGGAACCTCGGCTATACCAAACTGTCAAACCTCATCCAAAGTTATCCTCTCATAATCTCTTTTTCGGATGATGAATTCATCCTGAAAATGAATCCAAATGTCTTCTAACTGAGGCACACATGGGAACTAGACCGACATATTTCACTAAATTTACCCCAGTAATCGAAACTGGTCCGAGGATGAAAGGTCTGCAAAGTTACTTCTGCCATTTCTGCATCCACATTCTTAGCCTTATAAATATTTGGGAAAGTGTATTTGCCAATTGAAATAGGGAATTGAACTCCCACTTTGTGTCATTTATTCTGGATCTTATGGTAGTCTAGAAATTTCCAAACCAATTCTAGCAAGACCCACTTATCAGTGGGACATCTTGGCAGCTTGTTGGGAGCACCTATGAAACTAGGAATCCAAATGTAAGTAAACATAGGGAATTGTAGGTAGATAGCTCCCCACTCACGTACTTCCTTGAAGGCTTCATCATAAATCCTTCTATTATATAACTCTTTATCAAAATGGTAGAGAATAATAGCAAAGAAAGCATCGTTAATCCTACAAAAGTTCCTGCTTCCTTCATCCAATGTAAGCTGAGGATAGAAATCATAGATTTGAGAAGTACTTCAAATACCCTTAGTATTCAATCTGGTGAAGTCTCCCATGGCAGCTACAACATAGACCAAAAAATATGTCATATAAAAAAATTTGAGGACAACACCTTGCTCAATTGAAAGCAAATGGAGTTGTTGATATGCTCCCCCCATCTGATAAATTCCTTATTTTTCTTGATGGTGGCGATATATAGGAACATCCACTCCTGGAATTCCCTTGCAGAGGGAAGGCCTGAAACTCTACTTAGTAACACAATAATATCACTGACTTCCTGAATGAAGTCTGACCTATACATGGTCTTGGGAAATTTGGCAACATTCTTGGTCGATAAATTTTCAATATGACCTTTGTGCATAACTCTGTTTCCTTGTCCCAATGTTCCACCACTAATTCTGGTGAAATTTTTGTGTAGTCTTCAATGTCAGGGAGTTTGAGAAAATATTCAAAGAAATATGGATCCAAGCGGATTACAACCTTTCCATCAGCATCCTTAATTGTCCTAGATTCCTCATTGAAGTGGGCTGCTACGGCTAAGACAAACTTTGGGCAATGCATGGATGTGGGAAAATCGGCAGCAAGAAAAAGCCCACTTTGTTATATATGGCTTGCATCCATGGTTTCTTGTTTGGGGCCTTCACCCTTGCCTAGAAGTCTAGAAAATTAATCTGCCCGAGATCAGTGTCTCCTATACTTCCCAAGTCGGAAGACAAACAAGAGTGAGGAGCAACTCCAAGGAATGTATATTTCATCTTTTCCTTTCCCTTGGCTGTAGAAGTAGACATCAAGTTTTGAATTTAGGAATTTTATTGCCTTCAATTTTGAAATGCTTTGAAGTTGAAATTTTTGAAAAAGAGAAGTCCGAAAACCCGAAGAACTTCAACCTTTGAAAACTGAAAAGAAAACCTCTAAAATGGAGAAGTCTAAAACCCGAAAAGCTCCACCTTTGAAAACCCAAAACTCAAACTTCAAATGAAGACTTTTGAAAACCCAGAAAGTAGAGTTCAAGTTCAAAAAAACAAGTTCAAAAACAAAAAATCGAGAGGTTCTGAAATGGAGAAAGGCATGGTTCCCAAAAATGAGAAACTCCAAATAGTCAAAACCCCAAACCCTAAAAGGAAAATCTTTTGAACTCTAAAAAAATGAGAAGTGTTGAGAGAGCAGATTTGAATGCTTAGGAAGATCTTGAGGATTGTGATGAGATCTTCCCTAGATGTATGTAGAAAATTAGATCACATAATCATTAGGATCAAAAACACCATCAAAGGAAACATGGTGGGTAATGAGATCTTCATTTTTTAAGACATACAAAGGAAGAACAAAAGAAAATGAAAACGGAGAAAAAAAACCACAAAGATCTTAAACCAAAAGAAGTAATTATCCAAAATGTGCCCCTGCTCATTTTTTGTGGCTAACTCCTCTCATTTTTTCCTCTCTTGTGCCTCGGTTATAATATTTTGATTTTCAGGCACTCAAAACCTTCTGGAAATGACACCATTGGATAGAGCTCTTGTTATCCAAAATTCACCCCTCAAGGTAATTTTGATAACATGCATCAAATTATTCAATCCCGAGCAAGTAGATTGATTCAAGGCCCGAAATCATGTTTTTGGGGCCCCCTTGGCTTCTCTCTAACTCTCCCATCCAAGAAGAAATCCCAACAAGTTGAGAAAATGGAAAAAATGTAAAAAATAAGGTTGCGGACTGTTTTAAATCATTTTGGGTCCAAGGGTTCGGGTCGTACTGAGGTTCGTCGTACCAAACTTGGGGCCGAAAAAACAAAGAAAATCAGCTAAGTCGACATTTTTGTCCCAGGCAATGTGGGATAGTTGGGACGTCGGGATGTGAGAGACACTTTTTCAGCTCTGCAACTTCCTTTTTCTTCCTCCTTGCGAAATTTGTGAAGAAATTTTACCTTTCCATGTAATACTGACCTTTTCTTGCCTCTAGATCACTGTAATGTACTGTATTAGATCTGAGATGTTGATATATGTTTTGTGATTAAAATCCCTCAATCCTTTCATATATCTATCATTGCTTTCTTGATCTTTCATTACATTTTGAGCATTTGTGCATGTTTTGTGTTGTGTTTCCTTGTGGATTGTGTATTTCATGTAGCATCAGGTGTCTACAACTCCTTTGGTGCATCACCTATTAGCATTAGTTCTTTCTTTTTACATTTTCTATCCTTGTCCCTTTGGAATTTAGAGTAGATTTAGGAGTTTAAACCTCTGCAATTATGCAAGTAAAATAGCTGATCAGAGGAGTTGAGGAACCAGCCTCTAATCTGGAGATTCCTTTTCCATTTTTGCAAGTCCCACACTTGGGAAGAGGATTCAATGTTGTGCAATCACACTGGATGCTTAGAATGATCAAACTAGAAATCTGATCAACATCCAGGGGGTGCTGCTGATTTGCAACAATAGTTTTGGCACACTCGGTGGGACCTTAGAGGTCTTCCACTTTATCTTTGATAGGTTGGTGTGTTCCTGTTAAAGATTCAACCTTTTGGAGGCACTTTCAAAAGCACATCTGTGACTCCATCTGTAAACAACTCATTCTCTAAGTTGTAGACCTATTTTCCATTCATTTCCATCCATTCTTCTTTCCATCATTTTCATTCTTTTCCATTCCATGAAGTTATGTAATCACGACTTCATTTCCATCATGGAATTCACATTTACAACAGCGATATATCACACCTCCAACATGTTTTACAAATCCTCCAAATCAGCATTTTGATCAAATTCAAAATCAACATGTCTACCCATATGAGCAGCAAGCAAAGTCGGTTTGGATATGAAGCATGTCAAGCACAAGGGTATCTTTGGTTGTGAGAGCAACATCAAAAGAAAATGTAGATTTGCTGGAACAAATCCAAAAGATGGTGGTAAACATGGTGCAATCTAGGGCTTAAGCACAAATAAAATCATTTAGAATTGGTTATAGAGCGCCTTGTCCATGGGTGAAACCTTTTCCAAGGCATTAGAGCCCTCAAGAAAAGCTAGACTTCATGATTACAACACTACCATTGCTTGCAAAGTGGACTGAAGGAATAAAGGTGTATGAGAGGAGTATTCAACAACCTTGTCAATAGGTAAGCACACCATCTCATGCCTCTTCTCTCCTTCTTTCCCAATCTGTTTTATCTCAGCAGTGTCAAGTTTTAAACTCTCCATCTGTTGTCCCAAGTGTTGAATCCATTTCTCCATTCCCTAGTCTTCCACCCCATCTCAATTCTTCTATCCTTTTCCCTTCCAAACAGCCATTCCCTCTAAAGAAACAAGAGTTCCTACCTCCTCCACCACCACAAAAAATTGCAAAATCAATTGAGTTACAATCCACTTCTCCTCTTGCATTCCCAAATCCATGTTGGGAGGATAAAAATCAGAATTCCAATCAAGGAAAACAGCAGCAGAAAGAAGAGCCAAACAAGGATGAAGAAATTCAAAGTTTGAAGAGTTGGGCTCTTAAATTCGGGATTACAAAAATCCCCTTGATGGTGAAACCAATAGAGGATGTTGAAGTTGGAGAACAAGTGGAAAACAAGGCTGATTTTATAACAGCAGTGAAGTGAGAAAAACAGCAGTTTGTTGGTGATGAGTTGGGTGTCCATGTTGGCACTTTGCCCAAAGAAAATGCTGATCCAGTTTGCACTGCAAAATCAGCCATCGAGAAGGAAGGAAAACCATCTCAAAACCCCATCTTTGAGGAGCAAATGGATGAGGTCAAGTCAGTTTTTACAATAGTAGAAGAAGGAAGCATTATTGATACATTTTTGCTTTCATTTGAAGGGGCTGATTTGATTGATGAAGCCATTATGGAGGTGAACAAAACAGGTCCAAATTGTGAGCAAAAGGCACAAGAAATTTCATGCTTCTCTCCCACTTCATCTCTCCAACAATCTGATTTTTGGGATGAGTTTGGATTGACAAGTTTCATGTTTGAAAATGAAGTTATACAGGGTGAAGAAAATGCAGATTTGGAGGCCACCATACAAGAGGGAGAGACTTTGCTGCAGCAAGACATTCAAGAGTTTGATTTGCCATCAAACTTAGAAGAATGTTTAGATGAAGAGCTAGCTGAAATTACCATGTTTCCTTCTTCACCATTCATTCTCCAACAACAAGAACTTGCTGCCATGGACAAAGGAGTTCAAGGACAATAGCCTACAGTTTGCAACATGCCTCTTGAATCAAAGTTGGAAGAATTTGATCTTCCAAAAGCTACAATGGAGGAGCTCCAACGCCAACAATGTATTGCAGTAGGTAACAACAATGCAAAAACAACTTCATTGGATGTTGCAATCAATAACGAGGAGTTGCACACTATAGAAGAGTTCCATGTTGCCATGAAGGAAGAGAAAGGGTAGAAAAGTCCTACCATTGCTTCCACATCACCCACCCAAGAAGGTCTACAAGAAGACTCCATTTTTGGAATTGAAAATCAGAGCTATGGGAATATCAAACGGATCATACCTTGCCCAATAAGGTATTTGACTTCATTGGAGTCAAAGGAGAAGTCACAACCAGTCATGCTTGCTTCTAAGCATGAGGGTGAGCTACAAAGTACCAAGGATCAGTTGTCATACCTCTTCAATCCAAATGCATATCAACTAAAAGAGGTATTGGATTTGTTTTCAGTTGACACCTTGATGATTTGGGTAGAAGACCAGCTTCTTGTTGATTTTCCACTCATTCAATCAGCCATGTTTAGTGCCAAATCAGTTGCATGGTTGCAACTTTTGAGAAAGGGAAGCTATTTCTCCCAACCAGTTGCAGGGTTTGTTTAGCCCACTTTTGCTTCCAGTTAGAGTAGGATAGGTAGTTTTTCTTTCAAGTAAAGAAGTGCTTGTGCACACTCTGCATGTTCCATTTTGGAGCATATATGACCTTTAGTTTTGTACATAGTTTTTGTGGTGCTGGTTTTGCTCTTGCACGATCCATTTCAATGGGTTTCCAAGTGGCTCGAGAGAGGAGGTTTTCAAAGTTCGATCAATTTGCGAGCTACAACTCATGACTCCATGCCCAATGGATGCTTCTGAGTAACTAGTAACTTCATCCAGGCGGGTAGATGACCCCTCTCGAGTTTCCAAAATTGTTATCCAAAATGTGCCCCTGCTCACTTTTTGGGCTAACTACTCTCATTTTTTCCTCTCTTGTGCCTCGGTCATAATATTTTTCTTTTCGTGCACTCAAAACCTTCTGAAATGACACCATTGGATAGAGCTCTTGTTATCCAAAATTCACCCCTCAAGGTAATTTTGATAACATGCATCAAATTATTCAGTCCCGAGAAAGTAGATTGATTCAAGGCCCGAAATCATGTTTTTGGGGCCCCCTCGGCTTCTCTCTAACTCTCCCATCCAAGAAGAAATCCCAACAAGTTGAGAAAATGGAAAAAATGTAAAAAATAAGGTTGCAGGACTGTTTTAAAGCATTTCGGGTCTAAAGGGTTCGGGTTGTACTGAGGTTCGTCATACCAAGCTTGGGGCCGAAAAACAAAGAAAATCAGCTAAGTCAGACATTTTTGTCCCAAGTGGTCCATGGGACAGTTGGGACGTCGGGATGCGAGAGACACTTTTTCAGCTCTACAACTTCCTTTTTCTTCCTCCTTGGCAGAATTTGTGAAGAAATTTTACCTTTCCATGTAATGCAGCACCTTTTCTTGCCTCTGGATCACTGTAATGTACTGTATTGGATCTGAGATGTTGATATATGTTCTGTGATTAAAATCCCTCAATCCTTTCATATATCTATCATTGCTTTCTTGATCTTTCATTACATTTTGAGCATTTGTGCATGTTTTGTGTTGTGTTTCCTTGTGGATTGTGTATTTCATACAGCATCAGGTGTCTACAACTCCTTTGGTGCATCACCTATTAGCATTAGTTCTTTCTTTTTGCATTTTCTATCCTTGTCCCTTTGGAATTTAGAGTAGATTTAGGAGTTTAAACCTCTACAATTGTGCAAGTAAAATAGCTGATCAGAGGAGTTGAGGAACCAACCTCTAATCTGGAGATTCCTTTTCCATTTTTGCAAGTCCCACACTTGGGAAGAGGATTCAATGTTGTACAATCACATTGGATGCTTAGAATGATCAAACTAGAAATCGATCAACATCCGTGGGGTGCCATGATTTCCAACAACAATAACCTAAATAAAATACCTCAAAAATGACATTAAAAGTACAAGATACAGTAAAAACTAGATCGTTAGAGAAAATTATCAGGTGAAAATGTGAGTTTAAATAGAAAAAACCCATCATTAATGCCAAAAATTTGATACATATGGAAGCAGGTAAGAATTGAATGCACAAATAACTTTGAAAGTCTGAAACCTAAAAATCTAAAATTCCAAAATTTTGTAATTTCAGGGTTTCAAACTTCAAAGATCAAGAGGTGAAAATCATAAAATGTGATGGAAGAACTCCAAAACCCAAAAGCCCGAAAGTCTAAAATTTCAGACTTTTGGTCTTTCGACTTTGGAAGTTCGAAAGCAAAAAAACCCAAAATGGCTAGGAGAGTTCTAAAACCTGAAAGCTTGAAAGTCCAAAATTTTTAACTTTCAAGATTTCGTACTTTGGAAGTCTAAAAGTGATTTTACCAAAATGTGACCTAGAGTTCTGAAACTTGAAAGCTTGAAAGTCTGAAATTTCAGACTTTCGGTCTTTCAAACTTCAAAACTCTGGCTTGGAAAATTGACAATTTCCAAAAGAAAACTCCAAACTTTGAAAACCTGAAAGTCCAAAATTTTAGAGTTTTGAGGTTGCAGATTTTAGAAATTTAAAAATAAAATTACAATTTCATGCTAATTAAAATCCAAAAGAGAAAATCCCTTAAGTCACACTATCCAATTTTTTTGGATTTTTAGGACTTGGAGAATTCCCAATTTGTAGAAAACTTCTGTGTGAAGTATTTCAAAAACATTATCTGATCAATTTCAACATCTGTTTCTTAAAGTAGATTAAAATGGTAACATTTTTGGTGACCTCTAGGGAATGCTTTCCTACTAAGCTTTTGGATCAGTAGCCTTATACAAACCATTGGGAAAAAGGAGTCTTGGAAGAAAAACTACATTCAGGGGACACCTAAAACAAAAATAAAAGAAAATGAAAACAAAAAATGTGTAAAGAACTTGGAGGAAAAGACAAATGAATGTTGTACAAGGGTGAGACAATATCAAAAGAAAGCTTTGAGATATATCCCATTCACGTGAATGGGAAATTATTCTCCATTGATTCTGGATAGATGAAATGAATTCACCTCTTTACAACTTGTGATGATATACGGTCCACTCCAGAGTGTCAAACTTGGCATGCCTACCTGGTTTGGCTCTGTCTTCATCCCACTTAAGAACCAAATCTCCCTCTTGGAAATTCCTATCAGAAGCTTTCCTATCGAAGGATTTCTTAACTTGATCCTGATGTTGTCCTAAAGTTTTCATAGCCGTGTTGTGAAATTCTTCTAGCTCCATGAGTTCAGCAAACCTCACTGTCAAGGAGTCATTTTCCATGACTTCAAGCTAATGAGCCAACTCCAAGGAAGGTAATTCCAAGGAGAGTAGAAGCTTTTCCTCCCTTCCATATACAAGTACAAAATGTGAACTCCCAATTTCTCTTTTAGGTGTAATTCGATCTACCCATAAAGCGGTCTTAAGTTGTGTATGCCATGTCCTTTTGTTAGCCTCCATCATGTGTTTGATGATCCTTATGAGATTCTTGTTACTAGACTCGACCAACCCATTCCCCTGTGGATAGTAATTGGATGAAGTCTTGAGGTAGACCTCATTCTTAACCACCCATTCACTCAACTTCAAACTGAGAAAATCCATTGCGTTGTCAGAGATAACAATAAATGGAACACCAAATCTTGTCATTATATTTTCCAAAAAATCAAGGACTACCTTTTCATTACTTTCTTTCAATGCCACTACCTCTATCCATCGAGTGAAATAATATGTTGCAGTAAGAACCCATTTATGTCCATCACTAGATGGAGGGTTGATCATCCCAATGAAATCTAACCCCATTGGATGAAAGGTTGATCTGTCTGAATAGAATGCAAAGGAAGGGCTACCAACTTTTGTTTTCCAGCAAAAGGGTGCATTCTTTACATTTCCTCACCTAGAGATGAGAATATTTGAATAAATCTGGCCAATAATAACTAGCTCACATAATTTTGGTGGTATTCATATGAGCAGAGTAATGCCCCCAAATAGGTCATTGTGGAATTCTTCTAATATCTTATTCACTTGCTCGGTTTGATGCAGCGCAGAAGAACATTGTTCAAGTCCTTTCGGAAAAGAACATTATTGACTAGGACGTATGGAATAGATTGGAGATGGAAAGTACATCTTTGGAATTTATCCATATTTGAAGGATATGCCCCTACGAGGAGGAAATTTTGCATCTTTTTTAGCCAATCGACCTAATCATCACCTTTGTTGGCATTTAAGAGTGTAGCATCTTCCACATCCTTGATCTCTATGTCTGCGGTCAATCAGTAGACAAGTTTAATGAATTTAATGTGTATTTCATACTCCATTACTTTCATGATCCACCTCGCACATTTCTCATTCATCTCTTTGTTCAACAAAAAATCCTTGACACTAGGATGAGAGACCATTAGGTGAATTTTGTTGTTGGACAACATGTGCCTAAACTTATTTAGAGCTTGAATGACTACAAAGACATGTTTCTCAATGAAGGAATATTTGAGCTCGTATTCTTTGAGAGACTAACTGAAGAAGGTAATTGGTTGTTCCATCAAATTGTCATTTTTTGAGTTATAATCCCTAAAATACTTTCCTGACCTGCGAAAGCATAGAGAATGAAATCTTTGTCAAACCTGGGGTTTACTAGCATGGGATCTTGAGAAATGGCTGTTTTGATAGCCATAAAGCTTGCCCTCCCTTCCTTCATCCAAGAGAATGGAATGTTCTTTTTCAACATGGCTGTGAGTGGTTTAGCCAACGTTGCAAATTGAGGAATGAATCTCCGCATGAAATTCATGGTTCCCGTGAAACTCGGATACCTTTCTTATGGCTTGGAAGAGATAAGGACATAATTTAATGAATCCTAGTGGGATAAATATACAATCCTTCCAATGAAACAACATGTCCCAATACTTTTCCTTCTTGAACTGCAAAAATGCACTTCTTAGGATTCAGTGAGACCCCTAATTCTCTGCATCTTCAAAAAAAAATCTTAGATGTGTGATATGATCTTTACCATGCTTGTAATATACGGTTATATTATCAAGGTAAACCATTATGATATCGTTGATTAGTCCTTTAAATTCCATGTCCATGGATCTTTGGGGTGTCGACCCTGCATTAGACAATCCAAATGGCATTTTATTGTACACATATATGCCCCACTTAGTAGTGAAATTCATTTTAAATTGGTCAGATTCTTGGACTAGAATCTTATTATATCCTAAATATCCATCAAACAAGGAAAAGCTTTGATCCCCTACCACTATTTGAATGATTTATTCCATTAATGGAAGAGGGTAGTGGTCTTTTAATGAGGCACGGTTCAAATCCCTGAAGTCTACACACACCCGGATCTCTCCTTTCTTCTTCCTTATATGCACTAGATACACTACCCATGAGGAATTCTTGATGGGAAAAATTATGCAGGCCTCAATAAGCTTGGTTATCTCCTTCCTCATCAGTGGCTCAATTTTAGGATTAATTGGCCTCTGTTTCTAATGAACTAGTTTAGCATTTGGATCCAGCTCAATGGTATGTTGAGCTAGACCTAGATCAAAACCATGTAGGTCTTTATAGCTCCATGCAAAAATATCATGATATTCTTGACATATTTCAATGAAATCTTCCTTCTCTTGAGCGGTACATACTTTTCCAATCTTTAGAATTTTTTCACTTGCCACCTCGACTTCTTCAAAATATTCTTCTTTGATTACCATGTTGGTACTTTTCCATTTGGCCTGGTCATCTATATTGAAGATGGATTCAAGAGTAACTAGGCATTTTGGTAGTTTATTTCCTTTCAATTGTATAATTTTATCGTCGTAGGATTTTTGCAGTTTATCTTGGTGTTTGGAAGAAAACTATGCTTCTTGTTGTAGGAAAAGGACAATATCTTGATCGCTATCAAACACTTTCCAACTACTTACATTATCCGTGCACTGCAGACGAGCCACCATTTTAACAATTTTTTTCCCTTCTTTCATAATGTCTATGGTTATATCATACTACGAGCCAATGGTAGCAATCTTGTTTGCATCTTGATTTTGCTTTCTAAGAATTGCATGAATTCCAAAAGCTTCAAAATATTCTATCAAGTCCCAAACTGATTCTTATATGATCTCAATAGATTTTTTTTTATGCATTGTGGGTCATTCATCGATGATGCAAAACCAATTCACTATCTCCAAAAATATTCAGATCCTTGATTCCTTTCTTCTGAGCTAGTTGAATCCCTTATATGAGAGCCTCATATTCAGCCACATTATTAGTGCAACTAAATTGTAATAAAAAGATGAGAAGTATTTGTTTCCTTCTGGAGAAATCAACATAACTCCTACACTGGACCCATTTTTACTCCTCAAACCATCGAAGAACAATTTCCACAGTCCCTCATAATTGTTTTTTATTTTAACCAATTGAGGTACGATTGTTCCTTCTTCATGGATGCAGTATGTACCCAATCCAGTTTTCTTCCAACAATAGTCATCCAGATTCTTCATCCGCCAATAAATCAGCGTAGGGATCATATTGAATATCTGTACTTACCTCATCAAGTAATGTATCGGGAACCTCTTCTACAAGAGTGGTTGGTTCATGATCAACATCTTCATCCTCTGGATCACAAATAACATAATTCCCATTTATGGGATTAGTAGTGTATGGCTCCACATGATTATGGAAAATCAGTTCTGCTCTTATAGTCACCTTTGTTCCATAGCAAGTTCTAAGAATCATATGTGACCAATATGATGACAAGTAACCACCCATCTTGGTGGTGAAATCTCGTGATAGGAAAATGGCGAAGAGAGGAGGAAGATCAATAACGGATATGTCTTGTGTAAATGACAAGCTAGGACATGCATGGATGGTAAGCTGGAGCCCCTTAATGACTCCAATAGTCTTAATAGTTGTGCCATCTAACTGAACAACTCCTTTTACAACTGGCACATATTGTATACCGAACACATCTATGATCTATTTAGGCATAACGGAACTATTGGCTCCAGAATCGATCATGCAATTATGAACCAAATGATTGCCAATGACCAGGAAACATAAAATGGTGGTGGATTTATCTCAATCCTTTCTTCTCAAGTTGTAATGGAAGCCTATGCCTTTTCCCTAATGTAATGATGCACTATGCAAGTGCTTGAAGTAATGGAAATTATGTTTTGTGATCAATTATATGTCCTTTCATGATTTTTCTACTTCTATTTTCCTCTCTCATGTTTGCAGGTGAACTATGCAACCAGGGTTTCTTTTGCAAGTTTTGGAGGTCATTGTGCTTATCAAGGAGTGAAGTACTGTATGTAAATTGGGTTTGTAATGCATGTTCATTATTCCTCATGATCATCTCTCTTCATTGGCAAGCCGGAATTTTGTCTAGAAAAACCCTTTCTTGGTGCATCACCACTTCTAGTATAGGTTTTATTTCCTTGCAAATCTCTCTCCCTAATCCCTTGAAATGTTAGCATAGGTCTAGTTAGCCATTTTCTTCTTGTTATCCAAAATGTGCCCCAACTCATTTTTGTGGCTAACTCCTTGTGTTCTTGCCTCTCTTGTGCCTCAGTCCACATTTTTGATTTTAAGGCACTTAAGGCTTTCTAGAAATGGTACCATCAGATAGAGCTCTCTCTCAGCTTTCCAGAAAGGTAAAGTTTGCCTCCTAATTCCTTATATTTTTCAAGTTATGGCTCGGCGAGTTTTGTGGAAAAATGTTCCCATTTGAGGCCCCATGCACCAATAGGAAGCTGCCACGTGGCAGAGGAGTTCGGGGGTCGGAGGCAAATTGGAAATTTTTCCAAGTTTTGGTCGAAGGTTCAAGTGGAAAATTTTGCCCGTGGGGCCCGCGGACCAATCACAGTGTGACACATGTCACAAGGGGAGGCACAATAAAAAATTTGGCTAAGTGTTTTCCATGGGCGAATTTTCAAATTTTGGCCGCGACCAATAGGAACTCGACACGTGTCGAGGGAGGCTCGCAGGCGTCGGGGGCGAAATGGAAATTTTTGCTAAGTTTTTGTAAAAGTTTCAAAGGCCAAAACTAGCCCGCATAGCCCGCGTCCAATGGCAGTGAGCCACGTGTCTTCATGGATCAAAGCGGCAGAGGAGAGGGTGGAAATTTTGACTAAGTGTTTTTTGGCCGAGTTTTTTAAAGGGGGTGAGTTGGAGGGTTGGCCCGAGCGAACCAGAGGAGGACACGTGTCCTGAGGAGAAGGGGAGTGCGGAGCTCGGGGAGGACTTAGAAAATTTAGTAAAAGTTTTGGCTGAAAAACTAAAAGGTAAAGGTTCTCCTGCGCCCCCCCCGACAAACCAAATGATGCCACGTGTCCCAAGTGGCGGGGCGCGGGGAGAAAATGGGAAATTTTCCCAAAGTATAAAAAGGTCAAATTTTCAAAGAAAAACCCACGGAGAAGAAAGGAGAGAGAATTACACGACGAATCAGAGCTTGCCACGTGGCATCCGACAAGCAGAGTGCGGGAATTTTGAAAAATTTTCCAAAGACAAAAAAAGAGGTTATATTTGAAAATTTTTCCCGCCGATCCGTTTTTGGGCCGTTTTTGCCCTAAATCTTCAAACGATCATATCTTTTGATCCAGAGCTTGGATTTTCATGTTCTTTATATCATTAGAAAGATGTTAAAATTATCTACATGATTCCATGGTAAATTTTTAATTTTGGTTTAGTTTGGAGAGAGAAAATTCAAAAAGGTTCCTGTATGTGTCCATGGCCAGAAATGACATTTCAACAACCAAATTTAATACAGAATGGGTCACATTCTTCTCCAATATGGTCAAAAATGATAGGGTATGGGTTTGTAAGGTCCTCCATGCTGTTTTAATGCATTTTCCATCAATGAGGAATGGGCTCCCATGTTTTTTTATGTTTTCTCTCTCCTGGGCTCGACCCATGCACTGTAAAAGCCAGATTTGGCTCATTTCTTCATGGTTGAACACTTTTTGGCATTGCAAACTTCTTCTTTCACCTCCAGCAAGTGATAGTTGTAAGAATCAAACCTTTTTCATAGTTTGTAATAGGTTTATACCTCTTTGATGGTGGAATGCAAGAGATTTTTACATGGAATTGACAGTGCAAACTCTGTGAATGCTTTCAGTCCTCTGTTTGTATTGTTTTACTTCATTTTAAGACCTCTAATTACATCTATCAGCTTGTGTATGTTTTCCCTTGTTGCATTTCATGAATTTGTGTCTATTTACATGGCAAAAATGTTTCACCACTCCTTTTGGTGCATCACCATCTTTAGTTTAGTTTCATTTTTGCATTTTTATCCCTGTCTCCTTGCAATCTAGGGTAGAATTAGGATTAGAACCTCTGTAGTTGTGTAAAATATAGATCTAAATTAGAGGAGTTTGAGGAACCAGCCTCTATTCTGGAGATTCCTCTCTCATTTTCACAAGTCCCACACTTGGAGAGAGGTTTCCATGTTGTGTAATCACACTGGATGCCTAAAACATCAACTTAGAAACTTGATTTACATCCGAGTGCTTTGCTGATTTGCAACAACAGTTTTCCACGCCTAGTGGGACCTTAGAGGTCTCATTTTTATCACAGCAAAGTTGATGTGCATTTGCTACAATTTTCTTGCTTGAAAAGAGCTATAATTTGCATATCTGGCGACTCCAAAGGGGAAGAATCAACTGGTTTTAGTAGTGCAGGCCTGAAAACTCATGAGAAAAATCACTACAAGGTCAAGAGCTAGAGAAGAAGAGATGTTGTTTGAATATCTACAGTTATCTCCAAGAGTAAGGCAAAGTGGAAGAAGGATTCAAAGGTCTCCATCTCCACCAAATATAACTCTCTCAACTCCTCCACATGGTAGGCCTTTCATTCATTCAACAAGGGTTTTAAGACCAATTAGAATGGCGCAAAACAACCCCTATGTCAACTTCACAGGCAGCAGCCCACTTGCCCTCAATGCACAACATCCAATTCCTATTGCAGCCTTGAAGAACATTCCATACTTCACTGGAGAAAATTAGACTACTCCAGGTGATCATGTTAAGGATATTGCTAACCTTTGTGCAATTCATGAAATCAATGAGATGCAAGTGGTTGTCAAGTTGCTGGCATCTTCATTCAAGGGGAAAGCATTGCAATGGTTTAGAAGCCTTGGAGTTGGTTCTATCACAAATTGGAATCAGCTGTGTATAGCACTTCATGAGCAATTTGGAGAGAAGGGAGACAACTTGTCTCTTTTGGAGCAGCTGACAACCATCAAGAGAGCTCCCAATGAATAGCTGACCGATTTCAACTTCAAATTTCAAAAGACTTGGGAGAGAATTCCAGTGGCAGTTAGGCCAATAGCAGAAGGTGATTTTCTCTATTATCTCAAAGCTCTAAATTCTGATATTTCTATGTTGATTCAATCCATGGGAGGCATAACTATCCCTATGGCTTATAGCATTGCCATTAGGGCTGAAAATTGTTTGATCCAAGCTGGCAAACTAGCCCCTAGACCTCCCATGCCATTGTTTCCAAGTTTAGAGAGTCCAAATACCAATCAAGCACCTAATTTGGCTCCTTCTCCCACTCCTAGAAATCAGAGTTCAAATGAAGCTTCTACTTCATCTCCAAGTGCCCCAAATGAGCTTCAAGAAGTCATGAAGCAATTGCAAAACCTAGGCAATGAGCTAGTTACTCTCAAAAGGCAACAAGCCCAAGGTTTTAGACCTTCTTACCAGCCCCAAGCTCAGCCTAACAGGCAGCCATACCAACCACAAAGACCTCCTAATCCAGCTGCAAATGTAAATCAAACAAGGCCTCCTGCCAATAGACCATTTCAGCCCTATAATCCTAATGCCATATCTGCCTCTAAGGCATTGGTGCCAACACAAAACAACGTTGCTCAAGAGTATGATTGGTGTTTTCCATGCAATGAACCTCATAACCAATCTATGTGCTTCAATGGTGCTTTGAATCAAGCATTAATGGTGACAACTACTGGTGTGGAGGGTGAAGGCAGTCAAGGAAACAACCAACAACAAGAAACATTCCAACAGCAATCAGCCCCAAATGACACCACATTGGTAAACTGGCAAGCAGAAGATTTCTGTGGCATGAATCAAGCAGTTTCTCAAGGTGTTGCAGCCAACACAAGGTCAAAAAGAAGGAATTTGGGTGAAGAACAACCATTAGCTCCAACCAATCCACAACCTTCCATGGCTCCACAAATGGTTGGCAAGAAAAATCCAATTTCAAATGCACAAGGGCAGCCAAGAACAGCTCCTAGACCAACTCAAATACCAATTATTGCTGCCCACATGCAAGGAGTGAATGTACAAGCAAAGGGATAGCAAAGAGATCCTTCATCACCATTCAGTATCATTGATCAGATGAAGAAGACAAATGTTAATATATCAATGTGGGAATCCCTATCTATCCCAGGCCAAAGAGACTTGTTACAAGCTGCCATGAAGGACTGGCCAACTTCGAATCAGCAAGTTCAGATGCAAGAGAAAGTGCTCACAAATGTTGCCCAGCCTAAGGGAAATCATGGAGGACAACAAGGTAAAATGTTGAAGCCCCCTCCTTTCTATGTTTCATTAATCATTGGAAATCAGTTAGTGCACAATTGCATGATAGATTCCGGGGCAAGTAGCTCAGTGATGCCTAAACAAATAGCTGATCAGCTAGGGCTCCAGTATGAAACCATATCCAAAGGGGTAGTGCAGCTGGATGGGACAGTAGTAACAACAGTTGGGGTGATTAGAAACTTGAGTCTTACCTTGCATGCATGTCCAAATGTTGTTGTTTTACAAGATGTATCAGTCATAGACCTTCCACCACTCTTTGCCCTATGCTTGTCAAGGGACTTCATAGCCAAGATTGGGGATATTTGTCTACTGATTGGTCACACATGCTTGTTCAGAATGAGGTATGGAACTAAGGCTACAATCAGGTCTGAACCTATTGCAAACTTCCACATTGAGCCTTACACTCCAAGTCAGATCAACGCCAATTGTTCAGCATTTGATCAAGAAGACCACCCAAGCACCGATGAAGCTGACACCAAGGTTGGAAGCATCCCAGATCTAACTCTTAATGAATGGGCAAACAAGGTACATGCTTTTGATCTTTATCAAGAAGTGGACGAATCTGAGCTAGGGGTCTATTGCATACACGAAGAAAACCAGCCTATTCCTAGCATCACCAAGCCAAACCATGAAGATGACAATGAGGTATGGCAGTTGTTTTTGATGGATCAAGGAGTAGATAAGGTGTAGGAGGTGGAGCCATGCTTGTTTCACCTCAAGGAGTAAAGTACTATTCAGCTTTTAGATTTCAGTTTGCATGCTCCAATAACACTGCTGAATATGAAGCCTTGGTCCAAGGGATGCATTGGGCAATAAAGAAGAAAATAAAGAACTTGCAAGTCTTTGTTGATAGTGAATTGATTGTAAATCAGGTCAAGGGACAGACATCTGCCAAAAATGATCTTCTCAAGTGCTACAAGAATAGGGTGTGGGACCTCATGGAAGATTTTGAGGGTTTTGGCATCAAATCCATTCCTAGGAAAGAGAATCAAGCTGCTGACAGGCTTGCAGTAGTAGGGGCAGCCTTTGACATTGTGGAAAGCATTCAAAAAGACAAGGTACAGCCAAACATCCATATGATTGTGAGGCCTTCAGTGCCAGATAACAATGTCAGTTGGCAAGTGTTTGAGAATGACCAGAAAATCATCCATTTCTTGCAAGAAGAAGTTGAGTTCTCAGCTAAGAATCAAGAAAAGTTGGAACAGCAGTATGGTGACCAGGTGGTACAGCTGAGAACTAACAAGCTGCCCAAGGGACTTATCACTTTGGAGTCCATTTTTAATCCCAATGATCAGTTTAGAAAGGAGAAAGCAAACATTCAGGTCAAGAGAGAGGATTCAGTATCCATCTTGGTAGAAGAGAACAAACCATTGCAAATTGGAAAGATGACAACTGAACAAGAAAGGTATGAATTCATGCAGCTATGTCAAGAATTCCTAGATGTGTTTGCTTGGAGCTACAAAGATTTGAAAGGTTTCAATCCCAACTTAGCTCAGCATACCATTGAATTGGATCCAAATACTAAGCCTGTCAGGTAGAAACAAAGACCAGTCAATCCACACATGGAGCCTCTCATGAGGAAAGAATTGGACAAGCTGATTGAGTCAAGAATCATATTCCCAATCAAGCATTCTAGTTGGGTTGCCAACTTGGTTCTAGTCAGAAAGAAGAGTGGGGAGATCAGATTGTGTGTTGATTTCAGAGACTTAAATAGAGCATCTCTCAAGGACCATTACCCACTCCCTTCCATGGAGCAAATCTTGCAAGTTGTGGCTAGCTCTGAGAGGTTTTCACTACTTGATGGCTACTCAGGCTATAATCAGATTATGGTGAAGGAGGAAGACCAGTTCAAGACAGCCTTCACAACCAAATGGGGAACTTTTGCATACAGGAAAATGCCATTTGGGCTATCCAACGCTGGTGCTACCTTCCAAAGGGCAATGGACATGGTGTTCAAAGGTTTGATTAACAATGTGGTGCTGATTTACCTTAATGATATCACTGTTTTTTCCAAAAATGTAGCAGACCACCTCTCTCATTTGAGACAAGTTTTCACGAGGTGCGGGAGATTTGGAGTGTATTTAAATCCTAGAAAGTGTATCTTTCTTACACATAAAGGAAATCTCCTTGGCCATATTGTCTCCAAAGAAGGATTAGCAATTGATCCAGAGAGGGTTGAAGCCATAAGAGCACTACCATTGCCAAGCCACAAGAAAGCCCTTCAGAGTTTCTTGGGGAGGATAAACTTTGTTCGGAGGTTTGTCCCAGATTTTGTAACCTTTGTTAAGCCCATCACCAAAATTTTAAAGAAGAGCATGGCTTTCAAGTGGACAGCAGAAGGCAAGGAGAGTTTTGAAGCAATCAAAGAAGCCATTTCTCAAGCACCAACTCTCATCAACCCAGACTTCTCCAAGGATTTCATCCTCTATGCATTTGGAGGTAATGACACTATTTCTGCCATTTTGGTATAGCAGAACAAGGATAATGATGAGAAACCAATTGCCTTCTTCAGCCAGAGCCTAGATGACTATGAGGTGAAGTACTCTTTTATTGAGAAGCATGTCTTTGGCGTGTCGAAGCTTGAAGAAATTCAAGCATTTAGTCTCGAACAACAAGGTCCAATTGCTAGTCTCACATGCTGGGGTTAAGGACTTCCTCTTCAACAAAGATTTGAATGAGAAAAGGGCAGGTTGGACCACCCGTGTCATGGAGTATGACATTGAGATCAAGATCACCAAGCTGGTAAGAGGAAAGGATTGTGTGAGCAGCTGGTTTTGGGAAGCAAAAAGAAGTATGTAATGAAGAAGAGGCTGTTTTGACATCCAGGACAGCCATAAGCCAAGTGCAAATCAAGAAGAAGACAATGCTGACCCCACTCCTTGCTGGACCCAAGGTATTATACACTTCCTAAGCAAAGGCCTATGCCCCACGGAGATGAACAAGACCCAAAGAAAACACTTCAAATTGCGAGGCTGTCCCATATGCCATTGTTGATGGAGTTTTGTTCAAGAAAGATGTGAATGGAATGTTGTTGAGATGCATTAGCACAAATCATATTCATAGGGTGTTGGAAGAGTTCCATGGTGGACCAGCTGGTGGTTATTTTACACAAAGAGTGACAGCTCTAAAAATCATGAAGGCTGGTTATTATTGGCCTAAAATTTTCAGTGATTGCTATGCATGGATTAAGAGGTGTAAGAATTGTGCATTCTTCACAGGAAAAGAGAGACTTGCTGCCCTTCCATTGCATCCAATCTCAGTTGACCAGCCATTCATGCAATGGGGTTTGGACTTCATTGGAGTCATTAATCCCAATTCAAGTCAAGGGCACAAATGGATTTTGACAGCCACGGACTACTTCACCAAATGGACTGAAGCAGTAGCACTCAAAGAAGCAAATGAGTCCAACATCTTAGACTTTTATGAGGGGATAGCGACCAGATTTGGTATACCTGCTACAATAATCTCAGATAATGCATTGGCATTCATTGGATCCAAGGTGACTGAGTGGGCTGTCAAGAACGGGATCTACCTAAGCACTTCATCAAACTATTACCCTCAAGGTAATGGCCAGGCCGAGTCTACAAACAAGAACTTGTTGAGGATCATTAGGAGGACTCTTGATGAGAATCAGAGGTCTTGGCATACCAAACTGAAATCAGCCTTATGGGCTGATAGGATAACTCCCAAGAGATCCACAAGTAACTCTCCATTCAAACTTGTCTATGGAAGAGAGGCAATCTTGCCCATGTCACTTGAGTTGCCAACATTGGAACTCATGAAGCAATTAGAGTTGCTAGAGTTTGAGCCCATGGAGGTGAGATATGCAGAGTTGATGGAGCTGCAGGAGGTCAGAAATCAAGCATCCCAAGCAATGGAAAAGGATCAAGCTTTGATCAAAAAGACCTTTGATAGGAAGGCCAAGGATAGATCTTTTCAGGTTGGAGATCTAGTGTTGAAATGGGATGTGGATAGAGCAAAACCGGAAGGAATTCAAAATTTGATGCCATTTGGAGTGGCCCATACATGGTCACGAAGTGCAAGAACAACAATGCTTTCCAATTGGCCTCATTGGATGGTGAAGAACTGCAGATTCCAGTCAATGGAATCTATCTCAAGCATTGCTTCTAGAGGGAAATTTACCACCTTGTAAATATTAGATTAGATTTTCATTCCTCCAAGTGCTTTGCACATTGTTTTGCTATAGGTTAGTTTTGCTTTCCCTAAGTGCTTTGGCACAGCTTGCTGTCCCTGGAGATGTTTTGCAGTCCTTGCTTCCATCATGTGATATTCCATCTTCCTCCTTGCACATTCTAAGTCAGTTGGGGTTCTAAATAGAATATTTGATGGCTCCATGCCCAATGGACTGCTTCAGCTCTTGGTATTTTTATCTAGCGAGCGAGATGACCCTCTACGAGTCGCCAAAATTGTTATCCAAAATGTGCCCCAGCTCATTTTTGTGGCTAACTCCTTGTGTTCTTGCCTCTCTTGTGCCTCAGTCCACATTTTTTTGATTTTAAGGAACTCAAGGCTTTCTAGAAATGGCACCATCAGATAGAGCTCTCTCTCAGCTTTCCAGAAAGGTAAAGTTTGCCTCCTAACTCCTTATATTTTTCAAGTTATGGCTCGGCGGAGTTTTTGTGGAAAATTTTCCCATTTGAGGCCCGCAGCCAATAGGAAGCTGCCACGTGGCAGAGGAGTTCGGGGTCGGAGGCAAATTGGAAATTTTTCCAAGTTTTGGTTGAAGGTTCAAGTGGAAAATTTTGCCCGCGGGGCCCGCGGACCAATCACAGTGTGACACGTGTCACAAGGGGAGGCGCAATAAAAAATTTGGCTAAGTGTTTTCCATGGGTGAATTTTCAAATTTTGGCCCGCGGCCAATAGGAACTCGACACGTGTCGAGGGAGGCTCGCGGGCGTCGGGGTGAAATGGAAATTTTTGCTAAGTTTTTGTAAAAGTTTCAAAGGCCAAAACCAGCCCACATAGCCCGCGTCCAATGGCAGTGAGCCACGTGTCTTCGTGGATCAAAGCGGCGGAGGAGAGGGTGGAAATTTCGACTAAGTGTTTTTTGGCCGAGTTTTTTAAAAGGGGCGAGTTGGAGGGTTGGCCCGAGCCAACCGGAGGAGGACACGTGTCCTAAGGAGAAGGGGAGTGCGGAGCTCGGGGAGGACTTAGAAAATTTAGCAAAAGTTTTGGCCAAAAACTAAAAGGTAAAGGTTCTCCCGCCCCTGTCGATGAACCAAATGATGCCACGTGTCCCAAGTGGCGGGCGTGGGGAGAAAATGGGAAATTTTCCCAAAGTATAAAAAGGTCAAATTTTCAAAGAAAAACCCATGGAGAAGAAAGGAGAGAGAATTACGTGACAAATCAGAGCTTGCCACGTGGCATCCGACCAGCGAGTGCGGGGAATTTTTGAAAAATTTTCCAAAGACAAAAAAGAGGTTATCGAGTGTACAAAGTAATAATTAATCCCACCTTTTGACCCCCTTTTTTCAGCTTTTATTTTATATTTCCCATGTACTTCCCGATACCTACTAGCCCATTTCATGACATTTCCAACATTCTAGCCTGAAATTAGGGCGCCCCGACCTATCTTAGGACACCCCGAGGCATCCTAATCCCATTCTCGGTGCCTTGGTCTATGCACAACCTCTTCCGCTTATTTTTGGGTCACTTCTAGTTGTTGGTCATCCTTATCTTCTTCTTAGTTGGCCTTTTCGGGATTAATTATGAAATTAAGCTTGAGAGCCCTATAAATATAAAGTTATAAGACCATAATAAGGGTCCTAGGTCATTGCATCTTATCACTACTATAACCCAATCTAGGGTTACATCCATTACATCACTTGCATCCATATAGTTCCATGCATTCAAGCTAGGAGATCTACATCACACACTTCATAGGGGGAGGGATTCCATTCTATTCCATGCACACATGCTACTTACATTTCTATAGCTATTATTTCTCTCTACTTCACAAAGTTTGAGTGGAACAAGAGCACCTAGGGCACGACATGCACACACACACTAGAACTACATCTTGGTCTGAAATGTAGTGCAATGCTCGATAATAATTCCACTATCTTAGCGGTGAGTCGATCGACCCATTCATATGCATCTTTCATTTTTATAGGCTTTGATAGTTCTCATTGCATTACGGTTCATTCTCAATTTCATCCAAAATCCATCATGACAGACGAAGAAAGTACTCGAGAGACATTTATTGATCATACCATATTCATATTCTAAGGATTTGCAGTCTTGAGTTCCCAAATTGCAGACCCGGGGTACCTTAGGGCACCCAAAGTACACTCCCCGTGCATGTGTCATCTCAAGCAGGTCCAAATCTATCCTTCGCAGGGTCCCGAGGATCATCTCGCACTTCTAGATTTTATTTCTAGATCCATGACATTGTGTGACAGTCTTCTATTATCAACTAAGTTTGTTCCTCTCTCTTCTCTTTCACATTAGGGTTTCATTTCATCTAGAATAATTTATTTACGTTTATTTCATCTTTGCATTATTCCATTTATAGTGGTTTAGTCCTCATAACTAGATTAACATTGATACCCTAGATATCCCTTTATGCCATCTAGGAATATTCCTTATTTTTTAATCAATATATCCCAAAAAAATTGAAAGCATCTATAGTGCCATTAGTGTGTGGGTGATAAGGAGTGGTTATATGAAGTACCACCATAAA
This sequence comes from Taxus wallichiana var. yunnanensis, assembly GCA_018340775.1. Lineage (NCBI taxonomy): Eukaryota > Viridiplantae > Streptophyta > Pinopsida > Cupressales > Taxaceae > Taxus > Taxus wallichiana. The sequence goes on from CM031244.1 coordinate 281,149,654, forward strand.
CTCGGACAAATAGAATTCTAATTGTCTTAATCAAGAAATGAATTACCCTATCACTTTTCAAGCTTAATGGGTAGCCATACCTATTAATAATGTTTTCCCACAAAAATTATGTTGTTGTGGCTACTATAAAATCCTTTGTAGGTGTCACCTCTACCCACCTTTTTAGATAGTCTATGTAAGTAGTGATGTAGAGCACATGGGACATGAAATTTGACCTTCAAATTCAATAGCCCACTTTTAAAAGGTTCCACACTTGTTATAGGTCTAAGTGGCATCTCATCTCTATGTCCAGGCTTCCTAAGGCACTGACAATGATCACATGCCTTCACATATTCCTTGGTATCCTTGTACAATGTCTCCCACCAAAGTCCATCCATAAGGATATTACACACTATAGCATCTCCTACATAATGTCCTCCTGCTATCCCACCATGAGCCTCTTCCATATTATCCTCATGCTTATGCTCTATAACACACCGCGCAAAACCTCATCTCTACCCATTTTTACAAGTCACCTCCAATCAACTAATAAGGTGCATTGCGTATAAAGAAGTTCATTTTCTCCAACATATTCATTCTTTTATTCCACTACATAAAAATATAGATATATCTTTCAAATCTATGGGCATATAGTTGAACCTAAACAATTTTTCATCGACATCATGTCCTCAATGCTCTTTACATCCTCACCATAATTTATCTTTGATAGATGGTTACGCCATTGCTCTTTCTTGGTTTCACAACAACTGTGAAATGAAATTCCTAAAATAGAAGTATCCATCTATAGATGTGACTTTGCAAAATAGGTTTGTTGACTAATTACTTCAGTTCAATATGGTTTGTATAGAAAATAAATGGGATTTCTAGCAAGTATTGTTTGAATTTGTGCAATGTGTTGATTATAGACAAATCCTTGCACTCTGTGGTAGTTTAATTGTACTCTATGGGTGTTAACATTATTCTTCCATATAAAATAGGATGATCTATAATCCCTTCTCCTAGTTACACCAAAAATTGTTCTAAACACCATGCAAGAGGCATCAACATGTACATGAAATGGTTTGTCCCATGAAGTAAAACACAAGATTGGTGCGGTAGTTAGCGTTTCCTTAAAATTATTGAATGGTTGTTGTTACACATCACCCCAATAAAATTTTCACTTAGCTTTGAGTAACTCTTCTAGGTGTGAGACAACCTTTGCATATCCTTTTATAAATTTCCTCTAGTAACTAGTGTGTCCCAAAAAAATTTCCACTTCACTCTGATTGGTAGGATCTTCCAAACCCAAAATCACAACTATCTCGAGTGAGATCTACCAATAATACTTCCTTGCAAATAACATTCTGATAATTGTTCCAAAAGGTGTAGAAAATATGCACTTTTTAATGTTGTGAGATATACTCAACTATCTGCACTTTTCAAACATAAGGCTCAGATTATCATAGTGATATTTGACTAAGTCATACACCGTCCAATCATCTAGATATACTTGCAATAACTTGTGAATAAAATCCTAAAATTCTTGTACAATGATGCACAAGAATACAAATGACATATTTTTCAATCCAAAAGGCATAACTGTATAGGAAAACTTCCCCATTTAGTTTTTAAAGTTATCTTCTCTTGATTCTATGTCACGATGTGCACTTGATGATAGCCTGAAAACCCATCAGTGAAGGAATATATCTCACGCCTAGCTATGCCCTCCATAATTTCCATTGTGAAAGGGGTGGGAAAGGTTTCTCGACACATGAGGCATTAAAATCTCTAGTCCACATAGATCCTAATCCTTCCATCCTTATTAATTATTATAACCATGGGGATGGTCCATTCGGACTCTTTAATTGGCTCAATTATCCCAAAATTGAGCATCTTATTAATTTCTTCTTTGATCTTCACGCGTAAGTTAGGATTCATCTTGTAAGTAATGTTCCTAACTAGGTATAAGCAGATCTTTTCAACTTTATCTTCATCTCACCCAAATAAGGATGCACACCTTTTAATTTATGGTACTCCTTGGAAAGAGATCCTAAAATTCATGCAAGAGCTCAATGATCTTGGCTACTTCCTATTTTGACTAGTAATCCCCAATGATTTATTCTTTAGGATCATCTTCCATGCCAATATTCAACTTATTTGTTTTCATAGGAGCTTGATATGTGTGTTCCTTCTCATCTATGTAATCCATTACCTCACGTGCACCTTCAGTGTGGCTAACATCTAGTTGCTCTACTTCCTCATCATCAATCATGTACACTAACTTTCCTTTATATTTTTCTTTCCAGTGTAACCCATCTATACCTCTTATGTTTCCTCAAGATCAAGGTGTACCTCGAATCGGGTCTCCTAGAATCTCTAGGACAAGATCTTATGCCTCTGTACTATCCCCCAATGTGATGCACTTCATTATCTACAATGCTTCATGGACTGGAGGCTTAGTAGAAAAGTAATCAAAATTTTGAATCATACCTGCAATCATCTCTTGCCAATTTGTAGTCTCCTTTTTATCTCAGCATGGACATAGTAGGTGCGTGCATATCCATGTAGTGTGGAATAGAACTTATGTACCCATCGGTATGGCAATAAAGCCTCTTGGCCTTATGCCCATAGCCTCTCACAAGTATGTGTGTGATGTGAAGTCATATTCTTACCATGAAATTCATAGATGTGTGTAGGTACATTTCTCTAAGTAAACCTAGTGGAAAAGGTGATTCTCAATTATTTTCATTCCAATAGGTTATATCTATGTGTTTCCCAATAGTGCATTTTTGTCCTATGCAAGGTATACACCAACATGTTTTTTCTATCTCCTTCATTTGGCAACCGAGCATCCATAACACACAATAATTTACCAAGATTACATTCACGGTATATCTTGGTACCTAAGCTGACCCTAAATACCTCACCATGTGCATCTTGATCATACTTATGACTCACCCTTTAACTTCACGCCTAACCAACTCATATGTCCCATGATCCCAATTATCACAAGAAACGCTAGTAGTGTCACTTACCAACTACACATATTCCCACTTAAGTACTCCTTATTTTGAAGGTTCTATATTATTTGTATTACGCGTTGTTTTTGCATAGATTCAATTAAAATCTTCTTCATTCTGTGATCAACATAAGGATCTATCTTCTTTTCAAACAGAGGTATAATTATGTACTCATATTTGTTCTCAAAATTGATGTATCTCTTGTTGAAGCACTAATTAACATTATTTGCATAGCACCAGGGTCACCCAAGTAATGTTGGATATTTTTCTACTTCGGTAAGCTCCAACACCTTAAAGCCCTTAGTAAACTTAGCTCCTGAATAGTGATGGATGAATCCTTGAGTACACCAATATGTATAGCCTTAGTTTTGATTTCCATATACAACACATCGAAGATGGTTATACTGTTGTTGTAGACTCACAGCACCCCTGGATGTAGATTAGGCTTCTAGGTTGATGTTCAGGCATCCAGTGTGATTACACAACATGGAATCCTTTCTCCAAGTGTGGGACTTGTAAAGATGAGAAAGGATTCTCCAGAGAAGGCTGGTTCCTATTCCTCTGTTCAGATGCACCAATAAAATGCAGAGGTTTTACTACAATCTAATCTAATTTGCCAAGGAGACAGGGTAGAGAATGCATAAAAATAAAACCTAAACTACGGAGGTGATGCACCGAGGAATGTTGGACACCCGTTTTGTAAAATTAAACACAGACCACATAAATGCAATACAACACCATGCATAGGTGACCAAACTACAATAAGAGATCAAAAATGACAGCAATGAATACATGAAAGGGTTTAGAATCAATCACAGAACATATATATATATTGCTCAAGAGTTGATACAGTACATTGCAGTGGCCAAGAGGCAAAAACTAGCATTACAATCCATATGGGAGGTTTGAAAAGCTCCACAAATTCTCTATGGCCGAAGGGGGAAGAAGAGAGGATGCAAAACAAGAATATCCCACCTCTAAAAAGGGCTCCTCTTTACAATATATATGAAGAACTGAGGGGAAAGAGAGAGGAAATCCAGAATCTACTCCAACCACTTCTTGGTAGCATTTAAAATCAACTCATTATGATCCAAGCGGCGGATCCTGGAAAAACGGCGGGCTGTCTAACAGGAGCGGCGAGCTGTCTGCTGCATTAAAGTTGGTTGTTGAGGCATTACACGCGTCAGAGACGTTTCCTTAATTTTCTCCATCCAAATTGCACTAAAATTCAAGATTTACCCTAGAATCATGTAGAGAATTTCAACATCTTTCCGTTGATATAAAGAACGTGCAAATCTGAGCTCTGGATCGAAAGATATGATGATCTGAAGATTTAGGGCACAAAACAGGTGAAAATAGATTTTTAAATTTCTTTTCCCGTGCTCGCCATCCTGGACGACACGTGGTAGGCTCTAGTTTGCAAAGCAATTCCCTCTCTCCACCTTTTCACGAGTTATTCTTGTGGGCCCCTTTAACTTGGACATGTGGCACTATCTTATTGGTTTGGATCAGTGCGTGAAAACTCGCCCCTTTGACTTTTTGGACCTTTTTCCTTGGCGACACGTGTCATGCTGTGATTTGTCCACAGGCCTGCCAGCTCTTTTGCGTCCACCACATCTTTTTGTCCTGGATGTCCCACTTTTCCTTGTGCTGAAGTTTCTTGTTTTGGCCGAACCGGCCGGTTCGCATCTATTTGTCCCTAATGTCCCAGTGCTTCGCAGGGCAAATTCTTCCGGTTCGCCCGATCCGGCCGATCGCACCTTTACGGCCCAAATGTCCCAAATTTTCGGTGCAAAAGTTCTCCTTTTTGGCCAATCCAGGTGGTTTGCATCCTCAAAGCCCAAATGTCCCAAGCAGTTAGCTGTTTTTCTTCTCCTTCGGCCGAAACCGCTTTCGCGCCCCTCGCGTCCCGACGCCCGATTGTCCCTGTGCTAAAATTTCCTTTTCGGCCGAACCGGCTGGTTCGCGCCCTCGGCATAGACTTGTTCCACTTGTCCCGGTGCTTCATGGGCCACCTAGAGGCATTTCGGCCAAACCGCGCCTTGGTGTCCCGAATGTCCGAAATATTTCTAGGACAAGGACTTAGCCGATTTTCACAGCTTTTTCTCGTCGAGTTTTATTTTCTCGACTTCTCGCATTCTCTCAGAGATCGTTCTTTTTCAGCCTGGGACTTGGGAATCCTGATTTATGTTATCAATTCAACCGTGGGGGGGTGAAATTGGATAACAATTTGGTTACTCAGTGGGGTCATCTGCGTGCTAGATGAAAAGACCAGTTGCCCTTTTGCGATCCATTGGGCATGGAGTCATAAGCAATGACCTGAAATGAGCCTCGATCATCGCAACTCCTCCACGAGCACGCTGAATCAGAAAAACTTGATCCAGGAGCAATAAAACCTACGCCAAAGCACTTAGGGAAACTGAAACCTAACTACAACAAGACAATGTGCATACGCACTTAAAGGAATTGAAATCTAGACTAATATTTACAAGGGTGAACCTTTTATTTTCAGTAGCAATGTTTGAGATTGATTCCATTTCTTGGAATCTGCAGCTTCTTCACCATCTAATGAGGCCAATTGGAAATCATTACTGCTCTTGCACTTTGTGACCATGTATGGGCCACTCCAAATGGCATCAATTTTGAATGCCTTCCTGGTTTTGCTCTGTCCACATCCCATTTCAACACTAGATCTCCAACTTGAAAAGATCTATCTTTGGCCTTCCTATCAAAGGTCTTCTTGATCAAAGCTTGATCCTTTTCCATTGCTTGGGATGCCTGATTTCGATCTCTTGTAGCTCCATCAACTATGCATACCTCACCCCCATAAGCTCAAATTCAAGTAACTCCAGTGCTGCTTCATGAGTTCCAATGTTGGCAACTCAAGTGACATGGGCAAGATTGCCTCTCTTCCATGACAAGCTGAATGGAGAGTTGCTGTGGATCTTTTGGGAGTGATCCTATCAGCCCATAAGGCTGATTTCAGCTTGGTATGCCAAGACCTCTGATTCTCATCAAGAGTTCTCCTAATGATCCTCAACAAGTTCTTGTTTGTAGACTCGGCCTGGCCATTACCCTGAGGGTAATAGTTTGATGAAGTGCTTAGGTAAATACCGTTCTTGACAGCCCACTCAGTCACCTTGGATCCAATGAATGCCAATGCATTATCAGAGATTATTGTGGCAGGTACACCAAATCTGGTTGTTATCCCCTCATAAAAGTCTAAGATGTTAGACTCATTTGCCTCTTTGAGTGCTACTGCTTCTGTCCATTTGGTGAAGTAGTTTGTGGCTGTCAAAATCCATTTGTGCCCTTGGCTTGAATTGGGATTAATGACTCCAATGAAGTCCAAACCCCATTGCATGAATGGCTGGTCAACTAAGATTGGATGCAATGGAAGGGCAGCAAGTCTTTCTTTTCCTGTGAAGAATGCACAATTCTTACACCTCTTGATCCATGCATAGCAATCACTGAAAATTTTAGGCCAATAATAACCAGCCTTCATGATTTTTAGAGCTGTCACTCTTGGTGCGAAATGGCCGCCAGCTTGTGCACCATGAAACTCTTCCAACACCCTTTGAATCTGACCTGTGCTAATGCATCTCAGTAGCACTCCATTCATGTCTTTCTTGAACAAAACTCCATCAACAATGGCATACGGAACAGCCTGCAACCTGAAGTGTCTCCTTTGGGTCTTGTTCATCTCTGGAGGGCATAGGCCTGTGCCTAGGAAGTGTATGATATCTTGGGTCCAGCAGGGAGTGGGGAAGCATCGTCTTCTTCTTGATTGCCACTCGGCTCATGGCTGTCCTGAACTATCAAAACAGCTTCTTCTTCATTGCATACTTCCTTTTGCTTCCCCAAAACCAGCTGCTCACATAGCCCTTTCCCTCTTAGCAGTTTGGTGATCTTGATATCAATGTCATCTTCCATGACACAGGTGATCCAACCTACCCTTTTCTCATTCAAATCCTTGTTTAGGAGGAATTCCTTAACTCCAGCATGTGAGACCAGCAACTGGACCTTGTTGTTTGAGACTAAATGCTTGAATTTCTTCAAGCTTCTGATTACTGCAAGTACATGCTTTTCAATAAAAGAGTACCTCACCTCGCAGTCATCTAGGCTCTGGCTGAAAAAGGCAATCGGCTGCTCATCATTATCTTTGTTCTGCTATACCAGAATGGTAGAGATAGTGTCATCACCTCCAAATGCATAGAGGATGAAATCCTTGGAGAAGTTTGGGTTGATGAGAGTTGGTGCCTGAGAGATAGCTTCTTTGATTGCTTCAAAACTCTCCTTACCTTCTGTTGTCCACTTAAAAGCCATGCTCTTCTTTAACATTTTGGTGATGGGCTTGACAAGGGCTACAAAATCTGGGATGAACCTGCGAACAAAGTTTATCCTTCCCAAGAAACTTTGAAGAACTTTCTTGTGACTTGGCAATGGTAGTGCTCTTATGGCTTCAACTCTCTCTGGATCAATTGCCAGTCCCTCTTTCGAGACAATATGGCCTAGAAGTTTACCCTCGTGAGCCGGAATATGTATTTTTGGGATTCAATGATACTCTGAACTTTCTACACCTCTCGAAACACTTGCACGAGGTGAAAGAGATGGTCTACTACATTCTTTGAGAAGACAAAGGTGATATCATCTAGATATATCAACACTATCTTGTTGACCAAGCCTTTGAAAGCCATGTCCATTGCCCTTTGAAAGGTAGCACCAGCATTGGACAGCCAAATGGCATCTTCTTGTAAGCATATGTGCCCCATTTAGTTGTGAAGGCATGTCTTGAATCGGTCTTCTCCCTTCACCATAATCTGATTGTAGCACGAGTACCCATCTAGCAATGAAAAACCTTTCTCGAACCGGCTACTACTTGCAATATTTGTTCCATTGAAGGAAGCGGGTAATGGTCTTTGAGAGATGCCCTATTGAGGTTTCAGAAGTCCACACACAACCTGATTTCTCCGCTTCTTTTCCGACCGGAACCAAGTTAGCAACCCATCTTGAGTGCTTGATCGGGAATATAATGCTTGCCTCTATTAGCTTATTTAGCTCTTTCTTCATCGAGGTTGAATGTGAGGGTTGACTGGTCTCTGCTTCTGCCTGATGGGCTTAGCATCTGGATTCAACTCTATCGTATGTTGTGCCAAATTCGGATTGAATCCTCTCAAGTCTTCATAACTCCAAGTGAAGACATCTAGAAATTCTTGGCAAAGCTGTATGAAATCTGATTTCTCCTGCTCAGTGGCCACTTTACCAATCAAGTGTTTTTCCTTCCCCAACTAGAATTGGCTCTGAATCTTCTTCCTCTACTTGAATGTTTTCCTTCTCCTTCCGGAACTGATCATTCAGGTTGAAGATTGACTCCAAGGTTATGAGGCCTTTTGGTAATTTGTTAGTTCTCAACTGCACCACTTGGTCACCATACTGCTGATGCAACTTGTCTTGATTCCTGGCAGAGAACTCAGCTTCTTCTTATAGGAAATTGGTGATTTATTGGTCATTCTCAAACACTTGCCAACTGACATTGTTATCCGGCACTGAAGGCCTCACAATCACGTGGATGTTTGGCTGTACCTTGTCTTGTTGAATGCTTTTCGTAATGTCAAAGGCTGCCCCTACTGCTGCAAGCCTGTCAGCAGCTTGATTCTCTTTCCTGGGAATGGATTCGATGCCGAAACCTCCAAAATCTTCCATGAGGTCCCACACCCTGTTCTTGTAGCACCTGAGTAAATCATTCTTGGCAGCATGTCTTCTCTTGACCTGATTTACGATCAGCTCACTATCCCCAAAGACTTACAGATTCTTTATTTTTCTCTTGATTGCCCAATGCATCCCTTGCACCAAGGCTTCATATTCAGCAGTGTTATTGGAGCATGCAAATTGAAATCTAAAAGCTGAATAGTACTTTATTCCTTGGGGTGAAACAAGCATGGCTCCACCTCCTACACCTTTCCTACTCCTTGATCTATCAAAAAATAGCTGCCATACCTCGTTGTCATCATTACGGCTTGGCTTGGTGATGCTAGGAACAGGTTGATTTTCTTCGTGTATACAATAGACTCCCAGCTCAGATTCTTCTACTTCTTGATAGGGATAAAAAGCATGTATCTTGTTTTCCCATTCATCAAGAGTTAGGTCTGGGATACTTCCAACCTTGGTGTTAGCCTCATCAGTACTAGAGTGATCTTCTTGATCAAATGCTGAGCAATTGGCATTAAGCTAACTTGGGGTGTAAGGATCAATATGGAAGTTTGTAATGGGTTCGGATCTGATTGTGGCCTTAGTTCCATACCTTGTTCTAAACAGCATGTGAGACCAATCAGCAGACAAATACCCTCCAATCTTGGCTGTGAAGTCCCTTGACAAGTAAAGGGCGAAGAGTGGTGGAAGGTCTATGATTGATACATCTTGTAAGACAACAACATTTGGACATGCATGCAAGGTAAGACTCAAGTTTTTAATCACTCCAACTGTTGCTATTGCTGTCCCATCCAATTGCACTACTCCTTTAGATATTACTTCATATTGGAGACCCAGCTGATCAGCTATTTGCTTGGGCATCACAGAGCTACTTGCCTCGGAATCAATCATGCAATTGTGTACTAGTTTATCCCCAATGATTAATGAAACATAGAAAGGAGGGGGCTTCAACATTTTACCTTGTTGTCCTCCATGACTTCCTTCAGGCTGGGCAGCATTTGTAAGCACTTTGTCTTGCATCTGAACCCACTGATTCAAAGTTGTCCAATCCTTCATGGCAGCTTGCAGCAGATCTCTTTGGCCTGGGATAGATAGGGATTCCCACATTGATATGTTAACGTTTGTCTTCTTCATCTGATCAATGATACTGAATGGTGATGAAGAATCTCTCTGTTGTCCTTTGGTTTGCACGTTTACTCCCTGCACGTGGGCAGCAACAGCTGGCATTTGAGTTGGCCTAGGGGCTGTTCTTGGCTGCCCTTGTGTATTTGAAACTGGACTCTGCTTGCCAATCATTTGTGGAGCCATGGAAGGTTGTGGATTGGCTAGGGCTAATGGCTGTTCTTCACCCAGATTCCTCCTTTTTGACCTTGTGTTGGCTGCAACACCTTGAGAAACTACCTGATTCATGCCACAGAAATCTTCTGCTTGCCAGTTCACCAATGTAGTGTCATTTGGGGCTGATTGCTGTTGGAATGTTTCTGGTTGTTGGTTGTTTCCTTGACTACCCTCGCCCTCCACACCGGTAGTTGTCACCATTAGTGCTTGATTGAGAGCACCATTGAAGCACATGGATTGGTTGTGAGGCTCGTTGCATGGAAAGCACCAATCATATTCCTGAGCAATGTTGTTCTGTGTTGGCACTAATGCCTTAGAGGCAGATATGGCATTTGGATTATAGGGCTGGAATGGTCTATTGGTAGGAGGCCTTACTTGGCTTTGATTTTGATTCATATTTGTAGTCTGGATTAGGTGGTCTTTGTGGTTGGTATGGCTGCCTATTAGGCTGAGCTTGGGGTTGATAGGAAGGTCTGAAACCTTGGGCTTGCTGCCTCTTGAGAGTAACCAGCTCATTGCCTAGGTTTTGCAACTGTTTCATGACCTCTTGAAGCTCATTTGGGGCACTTGGAGATGAAGTGGAAGCTTCATTTGAACTCTGGTTTCTAGGGGTGGGAACAGGAGCCAAAGTGGGTGCTTGACTAGTGTTTGGATTTTCTAAGTTTGGATACAAGGGCATGGGAGGCCTAGGAGCCGGTTTACTAGCTTGAATAAGACAGGTTTTCAGCTCTAATAGCAATGCTATAAGCCATGGGGATTGTTGTGCCTCCCATGGACTGAATTAACATAGAAATTTCAGAATTCAAAGCTTTAAGGTAATATAGAAAAGCACCTCCCGCTTTGCTTTGACCCCACCGGAATCCTATCCCAAGACCTTTGAAATCTGAAGTTGAAGTCGTCACCGCTCGTTGGGGCTCTCTTGAAAGTTGTCAATTGCTCCAGAAGACACAAGTTGTCTCCCTTCTCTCCAAATTACTCGTGAAGTGCAATGCACATCCGATTCCAGATTTTGATAGAACTAGCTCCAAGGCTCCTAAACCATTGCAATGCTTTACCTTTGAATGAAGATGCCAGTAACTTGACAGCCACTTGCATTTCATCGATTTCATGGATTGCACAAAGGTTAGCAATATCTTTAACATGATCACCTGGAGTAGTCTGATTTTCTCCAGTGAAGTAGGGAATGTTCTTCAAGGCTGCAATAGGAACTGGATGTTGTGCATTGAGAGTAAGTGGGCTGCTACCTGTGAAGTTGACGTAAGGGTTGTTCTGAGCCATTCTGATAGGTCTTAAAACCCTTATATATTGAAAGAAAGGCCTGTCATGTGGAGGAGTTGAGAGAGTTCTGTTTGGTGGAGATGGAGACCTTTGAATCCTTCTTCCTCTTTGCCTTCTTCTTGGAGATAGCTGTAGGTATTCAAACGGCACTTCTTCTCCAGCTCTTGACCTTGTGGTGATTCTTCTCATGAGTTTTCAGGCCTGCACTGCTGAAACCAGTTGATTCTTCCCTTGGAGTCGCGGATATGTAAATAATAGCTCTTATAAGCCGAGAAAACTACAGGTAGATGCATATCAACTTTCTTTGTGATAAAAATGAGACCTCTAGTGTCCCACCCGGCGTGCCAAAACTGTTGTTGCAGACTCACAGCACCCCTAGATGCAGATCAGGCTTCTAGGTTGATGTTCAGGCATCTAGTGTGATTGCACAACATGGAATCCTTTCTCCACGTGTGGGACTTGTAAAGATGAGAAAGGATTCTCCGAGAAGGCTGGTTCCTATTCCTCTGTTCGAGATGCACCAATAAAATGCAAAGTGGTTTTACTACAATCTAATCTAATTTGCCAAGGAGACAGGGTAGAGAATGCATAAAAATAAAACCTAAACTACGGAGGTGATGCACCGAGGAATGTTGGACACCCGTTTTGCAAAATTAAACACAGACCACATAAATGCAATACAACACCATGCACAGGTGACCAAACTACAATAAGAGATCAAAAATGACAACAATGAATACGTGAGAGGGTTTAGAATCAATCACAGACATATATATATTGCTCAAGAGTCGATACAGTACATTGCAGTGGCCAAGAGGCAAAAACTAGCATTACAATCCATATGGGAGGTTTGAAAAG